>CP106731.1:51540801-56540801 GCA_025506655.1 Gossypium rotundifolium
GAAACCGTCCATGTTCATGGACAAATGCCATTAAAAAGTTTCCAAACCTCATTCCTTAATCCATGCCTTTGTCCCTTATTATACCATATTTTCTTGATTCCATACCTTAACTAATAACTTACCTTATTCCTTTAGTCTACTATCCATAAATGATAAAATCCAACCTTATCTTAATTAGAGTTGACCGACACATGTCATACACATGCAAAAATAAAAGTCACCTTATTGCCATTCATGGATTCAACCTCTTCCTCATGCAATTACTCATGCGCCAACACTACTTTACTACTAGTTCATTTATGCTAACATTAAACACTTAAATTAACTTAAGCATCATAATCACTTGATCCACTTCACTAAATTCTCCATACTAAAAATTATTCTAAACCAATTAATTCCAAGCCTTCTCAAGACTATATTAGGCATACAACAAAATTATATCCGAGCTAACACAATCAACAAGATGATACTCAAATTTTTCCTAAAGCCCAAGGCCCAATCGGCCTAATCCTACTAGGCCCAATTTTAGGATATTACAATTCTACCCTCCTTAAAAAATAATTTCGTCCTCGAAATTAATTACTAGCGAACAATCGTTCGTCTCTAACTCACCACACTACGCCATCAAAGCGCACTCGATTTAATAAAACTAGCACATTTCTTTTGCAAAATCCCAAAGTTCACAAATAAGATTCCATATACTTCGCTAACATCACAAGAACGAACTAGCTTTATATCAACCAAAGTAATAAAGAAATTCCAAGATTAGGGAACATACCCGATCCTATCTGGGCCAACTTCCTCCTTGCTATGACTGATTGCCTAAGCCAACCTTGGTTGCCTTGCATCCGTACCTTCAGCACCTCTTCTTGGTGTTCTCGTGCCCTATCCATCACTTGAGACATTTCTTAACCAAATGAGCCTTAGACCCACACCGAAAACATTCCTTGCTATTTCCCCAACATTCTCCTACATGAGCTCTCCCACATTGGGCACATAGACGACTCTGATTCTTCGTGAATCGCATGCATACACGTACAAAATTTTCAATCCTTTGCCTTTTCCAAAAAGCTTCAGATGATTCTGACGATCCAAAAACTTCTCTTATTCCGGTTCCTATTCTTTTCTCGATTTTGCCTCACAGTCTTCTTAACTTCTTCAGCTATCTGAGCTTTCTCTACTAGAATTGCAAAATCTCGTTCTCTCTGCAGAGCGATCAACACTCGCAGCTCATCCCGCAATCCATCTTCGAATCGGACACACCTTTCGTAATCGTGCCCACGATTCCTTTAGCATATTGACTTAATCGTACAAATTCCACTTCGTACTCTGCTACCGACATACTTCCTTGTACCAAATTTTAAAACGCCTTCCTTTGCGAGTCTAAATAACTAGCTCCAACATATTTTCCTTTGAACTTAACCTTAAAGTACTCCCAATCTACTCGATCTGCAGGGGTACCTTGTCTAACAGTGAGCCACTATCGATAAGCTTCATCCCGAGCAACGAGACAAGATTTTCAATTTTTCTTCCACCGTTAGATCCAAATCATCCATAATCCTATCAACGCTTCTAGCCAATACTCGCCATGTTCGAGCTACACCGACACTCCTCTAAAAATCTCTTAGCCCGCTTTGATTAAGTCTTTCAGCAATGATTTTTGAGCTCCATTGCTCACATTAGCTCCCGCCACTCACTCTAGCACTCGTAACATGACCAACGATCTCAAGCCATCTCCTCCACCGATCTTGATCCTCTGCGCCACCGCTTTGCAAGAAGACATCATTTTTCGACCCATGGCGGACCCTACTTGTTCCGACATCGACATTCTACCTCGACAACGCTCACTATAACTCATTACTAATGTCGCGATTTAACTGATTTAAAAGTTTTATGCATTAGTACTTTGTTCCAATTGTTTATCCATGACAGTTTTATGAAAAGGAGTTTAATAGTGGTTCTCTCGATCAAACAAAGTCTCGCTTCAAGTTCACTATTCTAATTCGAGATTCACATACACATTCACATTCATCCATCTCGATAGAGACACATTCATTCACAACATTCACTTCACTACTTTGGCATTCCTGATCATTCCCCACCCAAGGGTAATTTCATCATTTTTTCCTATAAGGGTATTTTGGTAATAAATCGAGGTCAATTCAAAATATTTTACAAATCAAAGGCATTTAAGAATTTACAAAACCTTGGGGTTATCTTGAAAATTTATTTTCCAAATCGAGTGTTGCAAAAATTTTAAATCAGGTTATTTCGTAATTTTGAAAGTCGAGGCATTTTCATAAATTTTCCCAAATCGTGGTATTTTTGTAAAATAGGTTTCGATATTTTGTAAAGCAAGAATATTTTAACATAAGTCGAGGGTATTTTTGAAAATCTTAGTAACTAAAGGGTATTTTAGTAATTTACAACACAGGGACATTTTGTAATTTTAGAATCAAGATATTTTGAAAAATTCTCAAAATACTCATTCTACAAATCAAAGGGTAATATGGTGATTTTAAAACTAGGGTTTTATAAAACGCATGGCTAGTCCCTTTCGGTTTTAATTATCGGTTTAGCCGTGAATAAGTCCTCTTGGTTAGGGTGAACCGTAGCTACGCACTGTAGGATTCAAGTAAGGAGGAGGTGAGTCGCTAGGATCGCTTAAATACCAAGCTCCCACCAAACCAATCCTAAACATGCGCACAATGGTTGCCACACCCTAACTCTTGACTCACTTCACAGTGTTTGTTTGATTGTCCTTAAGTCTTATGCATGTGTTTGAGTGCACTAGCCCTGGGTTCAATAACCCCGATCTTCTAATCTACGAGCCCAAATATGCCCATAACATTCACATATAAATCACTTCAATAGTCGAGGTACTTACCGTGGACTTGCCTGGAGATACAAAGCCATGCCGAATAAAACTAAAAATTTATGAAATCCCAAATCTTTGAAAAGCCCATCTTAAAAAATGTTTTTGGGCCCAAAACCCTCAAAGTCGAAGTTTTGAATCGGCTCGATACAAATTGTAACACCCCAAATTCGCCCACGAGCCTTGACCAACTGCATGTCAACGCGAAAAACGTTTGAAAAAATTGACTTAAAGGTGAAAACGATAAATTTATTATCTTTGGAAAAACATTGTATAATTAAAAGCCCATAAAAATTTAGTTGTTATAAAATATCCGATTTGAAAACTTTATTATATATTCTAAAGATGTAAGTTGTCAAAATAAGAACATTTTCAAATAATAATTTAAATGCCAATCCAACCAAGACATCGTAAAAATCCTTAAATACTTTAGGAGGCCCTTATTACATCAAATAAATTCCCAAATACCGATAATATAAAATTCAGAATCAATTAAATCATCTTCAGATGGGCCACCTCGTATCCACTCCAACCGGTCCAAGCTATATGCATCACCGCAATGTTGGTAAAATTTGGGTGAGTCACATGCACTCAATGTGCAATTAGTCCACCAATTCCACCCACATGTCGATATTAACGCAACGTTATTCACATAATTTCACTTATTGGGCTTGGCCCATAACCATATCACATTCTTATAATAGGGTAATTAACCACATGTTTCCACATACTGGCTTGGCCCATTACCACATTAATTCACATACACAATTATGCAATTATGGAACCCAACCCAGTCTAGGGTCCATCCTCTACACACCCCCCTATCCAGCCTACCACACACCAGGGAATTTTTAAATCACCCTCTCATTTTTACTCCAATATGGCAACAAATGCCGTCCACGAGAACTTAATCGTAATTAGTCCACAACGCAACCTCAGTCAGCGCCAATCCACGATGTAGCCGAAGCTATCATCAAAACCACGATGAGCACAAAGCCATCAATAACCACGATATGGCACATAGCCTATATCAATCATGATGAGGCACAGAGCCATTCATCAAACCATGTACTCGAAGTACACCCTGTCCTTCTTTCATATCCCACCCATGCACAAGCAACATAAAATAGTGCCATGCATGTACATGTTATTTCGCATATTATCACATATTCATAACAATAGTCACATTTCATCAGATTCGGTACTTATCGGATTGTCGACATACCCATTAAGGGTATCCACATCACAATTTCCATTGCTCTAGTTAGCACATTCATAACACACATACAGATATCACATACAATCATAAACCCGAAAAATAGTAGGCTAACTACACACCTGCCTATTAGCGAAATCCCGAACCACTCGAATCTAACACGATCTTGAAACGTGGTTCTTCCTTCTCCCTAAATGCCGATTTGGTCTCCTACCAAATCTCGAATCACACTCTGAGTTCCCTTTGCAATCGGCCACCCACTGGTACCTACAAATAATTAGCCTTCGGCTATTGAATGAATACGGAGTAGATCTAAACTTACTAAGTATCCTTTCCGAAACGATCTAGAATCCCAAAGCCTCTATTACCTCTGTCGATTAGCCCCTAAAAATCATAATACACAATTGGTCACCACTTAAACCCATAATATGGCATATGGCCGAATGTTATCAATCACTTACCTTGATGTTCCAAAACCCGATAGATCTCTTTTAAGGCTCCTTAGCGTCGGCTACACACAAAAGAACACATAATCATGGCTTAAAGAATATTCGACCATCCCTAGGCCTATCGTCATGATTTCGGCATACTAGCAAAAAGAGCTCAAAATCGAATGATAAAGAAAGAACTTACCACTACACGTTGAAGAGAATAAAAGATCACAAGCACGTAGTCAACAACCCCTCCAATAAAGATTTGACTATGGTGTTTTGGCACTTTTAATAATAGAGAAATAGAGTAGAAAATGAGGCTATATGGTTCGACTATAGCCCTTAAAAAGAGGGTTGAAATATTTGGCCACAAGAGAGCAAATGGGGAGAAAAAGAATAGCCTTAAATGTTTTCGGCATAGAGAGAAAATGAGATGGAAGAACCAAATTTTCGGCACAAAGAAAATTAAAGAAGAAAAAAGATAACAAAGATGATCACTCCCTCTATTTATACTACACAAAATCGAAATGGTCATCCAAGAAATCCCCCTTAGCCATCCAACTCACATATTCATCACAAATCCCACAATTTCCTCTTTATTTCCTCCTATTCTTCCTCCTAATTCCTTCCAAAATAAATTCGGCCAACTCCCCCTAGTCCATGAAACCGTCCATGTTCATGGACAAAATGCCATTAAAAAGTTTCCAAACCTCATCCCTTAATCCATGCCTTTTGTCCCCTTATCATACCATATTTTCTTGATTCCATACCTTAACTAATAACTTACCTTATTCCTTTAGTCTACTATCCATAAATGATAAAATCCAACCTTATCTTAATTAGAGTTGACCGACACATGTCATACATATGCAAAAATAAAAGTCACCTTATTGCCATTCATGGGATTCAACCTCTTCCTCATGCAATTACTCATGCGCCAACACCACTTTACTACTAGCTCATTTATGCTAACATTAAACACTTAAATTAACTTAAGCACCATAATCACTTGATCCACTTCACTAAATTCTCCATACTAAAAATTATTCTAAACCAATTAATTCCAAGCCTTCTCAAGACTGTATTAGGCATACAACAAAATTATATCCGAGCTAACACAATCAACAAGATGATACTCAAAATTTTCCTAAAGCCCAAGGCCCAATCGGCCCAATCCTACTAGGCCCAATTTTGGGATATTACATCAGCTGATTGAAAGACTTTAAGTGCTTGAAAAATGACTCTTGAGTTAGCCCTTGGTCAGCCGAATTGACACCATCTTCTTAATCAACTTCTTAATTATGTTTGAATGCTTAAAATAACCCTTGAAATGGCAAAAAAGGCTGGTAGTGGAAAGGTTGCTGCCAAAATTAATTTGGATGATCAAATGGTCCTTAAACCTCCTTTAAATGATGTATAAAACATCTCTTGTAACAGCCACTTCATTTGTAACCGAAAATGACTTAAAAAGTCACATTATTTAATGTGTAACAGCCCTTGTAATGTAATGGTTATGACTTGAAAAGACTCCTGCAATGAATACATTAAAATGAGCTTATTAAACACATGTAATCACTTATTAAACATAACACACATTATTACTTAACTTAGGTAACTGAACTATGCATCAATTATTCTAGCAACTAGTTAATTAAAGAAACATCATTAAATAAACTTAACTCATGCATCAAGAAATAATCCTAGGAACTAGATTAATTAATAGTAACATTTATTAAATGAAGTTCAACAAAAGCACTTATTAATTAAACTAAGATAATTAAATGCAAGGTTTGAAATGCAAACTAAATAAACAAATGAGTACTTAATGCAAGACTTAATTTAATGATGCAGACTTATACTAACATGGGAGTTACATAATGCATGACATTAACTAAAGATGCATTTAATTAAACAAGACATAGTTAAAGACTAAAGTAGTGAGCTAAATTTGAACTGGACGGAGCTCGTGGAGCTGGAAACGATCTGTGATCAGTTTGCCAACTACGCAAGGCTCGACTAAGGAGACTTGACTGACGGGATTTACTGAGCGCGCTCGTATCATTCCTACCTCTTTAAAGCGACTTGTCCTCAAGTCAGGTTGTTCCTCTATTTGAAAATATTTCCTCTCGTTCAACTTTCCTCGATCAAACGGAATGGAAGATATCACACAATCCTAAAAATGATTTATTAATGGAAAAGAAAGCACATCACCATCATAGATAAGTAACAGTGGGTTAAGACAACAAAAACCTAAAGATAAACCAAATGCTAAGCAAAAAACTGATTTTATTTTGTCAAAATGACTTATCAATTTTAACAATGACAAGTTGCAAAGTATTCAAATCCAAATAGCTCTTACAGAATGTAGTCCAAAGATCATATGGAAATAATCTCAATTGGGCAAAGCAAACATACTTCAATTTATTGAAAAGTTTCATTATTCCATCAATGCAAACATGTGGATTCAATTGGATAAAAGGATACTTAGTCTTGAATATTTGTAAAAAGTTAAGCATACTCATCCACATCCAAAACTTTTTAATATGTTTATTCAAAAATAAAAATTCATGTGATTGTACACGCAAAGTGTACATGGCCAACGTCTTTCAATCATTTGCTTATTATCATGATTTGTGATAAAATTATGTCTATAGTCACAATCCAACACAAACGAATCAATACTAGGCCAAAAACTACAATCAAACACATCATGATTCAAATAATTTCCAAACATCCAATCAACAAAATTTTCATCTTCATTTGAATGAAGCAAAGGTATTTGAAAATTTTCAGAGACTTTACCTCGACGATCTTGAAGAGAAGAAAAATTATGATTGGTTTTACCTTTGTCAGTCAAGACAAATCTTCTCTCCTCGAAAATGTAATGTAATACAAACCTTTTATCTCGAACAACTTGGATGGGTGATGAGACACCATGACATCTCATGCTCCTCGAAGTGTGGAATTCAAAAAAACGAGATTGATTAGTATTAACAGTATTGATGGACTTAAAAGGGAAAGATAGATCATGTTTGAAATTCGATTCAAGTCTATATACATATGTTAGCCTTACCTTTTCAAAATGAAACAAGTATTTCATATGTGGCCAAACAATATGATTAACGAGCAAAACAAAACCAAAGTCATTAAGTTTCATTGCCTTAATTAAAGTACGAATATCAAACAAACTCAAATAAGATGCACAACAAGCAAGTTGCTTGAAGTTTCTATAAAACGAGTCAAAGTTACAAATACTAGGTTTGAACACACGAACTTGATCATTCATTCCAACATGCTACATATTTTGAATAATTTCCAATGTCCACAATATATTAGAAAATGATGTAATCAACTCACTACAGGACTTAAATTCCACCCGATCAAGCAAGCATGCAGAGTTGACAAAACCAAGCAGATCAAGATATGGGAATCTCATATAAAAGTTCAAAGTTTATTCTTGAAGGCCAAAATCAAATAGTTTGAATATTGCATGCGAAAGCCTTTTAACATGTATGTCAAATAAAGACATGGTGAACATATAACTATTCAAAGATTCAAATCTATCATGAACCAAATGAACAGGCATGTTTAAATAGACATATTTAACATATGAGTTCAAAGAGTTTATATAACCAAAATTTGCATGTGCAAAGCTTTTATCAAACACATCTAAAATTTGATTAGGGTGAGCCATTCCAATAGAAGGATCAAACGTGTCACAAGACAAAATTTTCACGGCACTTTTCAAAGCAGGGTCATTAAGAGATGAACAAGGACTAATCAAATCAAATGATGGAGGCATATCGAAATTGACCCATCAAAATCTTTATGAGCAATTTTTAAATTGGAAAACCTTGATTCGATAAACATGGAATCCTTACCTTTCTTACCTTTAATCACAAGTGGGTGGTGGTCATTCACATAATTACCGTTTTTCAAACAACCGAAAACACCTCTCGTTTGGTAGGTAGTGAAGTTGGAATTAGTCGCACACACTTCTAGGCACTTGAAAAGTTACATCACAAGAAGATCGAACAGTTGGGTTAGTGGAAACAATCCTTGCTTTGCTCACTTTCTTTTTCACTTGATTTTTTCTCTCGAGATCTCTCATTTCTTTTTCCTTAATCACTTTTTCCACTCGTTGTTATTGTTCAACTTCTTTTTCTCTCTCAAATTCTTTTTCATTCTCTTTTTCAATTTCCTGTTCAATCTCATTTTCACTCTCTTTTTGTTCTTTTTCCTTTTCATCAGCTTTTTCAATGAATTTCTCGAGCTCTTTCAAGAATCTCTCATTTTCTCTCTTACTCGCCTCTTGCCTCTTTTTTATTTCTTTTTTTTTCTTCTTTACTTTTCTCGTTTTTTTTTACAAGAAGATACAAAAGAATCATGAAAACAATGATTTTGTTCAAAAGAAGGAAAATTATTTGCATAAGAATCTTGATCAATGCTTCGTGACAAATACTCCGAGTAGGATTTCTTTGAAGATCGAAAAGAAGTATGCCTATCTCTTCGGATGTCATCTTGGATGGGTTCAAAATTGAGGTCAGACTCTCGTCGTCTTGAATTCCTTGATGAAAAGAAATCTCGATTAAAATCCCTTCGTTTTGAAGTCGATGATGAATAGGAATCACAATGGAAATCTTTTCTCAAATGATCATTAAATGTATGTCTTCATGATATTCTTGATTCCACTTTCTGACTTGAAGACATTCGCTCCCATTGGTCTCTTTTCTTCACACGGTCTAATCTATCATGCAATGTATCGAATTTAGAATTCACCATTATTCGCATTTCTTGCACCAAATATTGGAACTTTGATTCAGTAAATTCTTCGCGAGACATCTTTGATTGCTGAAAAGAAATTTGTTCAGTAAAACAAAAATTAAATTCCTCAGAACAAAATCCTCACAATTTCACTCAGAAAGAAAAATTAATGGTTTGCACTTTCGCTCGTGTTTAGACTCGTTTGGCTTTTAACTCTGCTCAAATGATATCACTCGCTCGTGCCTCTTACCTCTCAAACTTTCTCTTGCAATTTCATATTCGAACTCGCGAAAGCCTTATCGTAGGCTAGGGGTCAGTAGCAAAATGGTTTAATAAAGGATAAATATGAAGGGGTTAAGGGTTGACTGAAAGAAAATTGAAATCGGTTTAAGGTGTGGCATTGGGGTAGGGGGTGAAAAAAACGAACGTACTTGATCGGGATGAAAAGAAAAGTATCAATACAAAAAGAATAAAAGTTAACACACTTTTTTTTATTTTTTTACTTCAAATGCAAGAAAATATTACAAGAAGAACTTGAGATTACAACTTGAAATTTTAATTTTTTATTTCGATTTCTTTTGTACTACGAACCTAATTTTCGAGAATGCTACGAAAGTCGGTACTCCTCGTTTAATAGCTCTGATACCAAATGATACGATCCACCTCTAGGTGAGTCGAGTCGTATGCAATTTTTGCTCGATCGTCTACGAAGAAGTATCGTTCAGCTCTTTTAAGAGGATATCTTTAGGTAAAATGATGGCGGAAGCTATATTTAAGGGTTCAAAAAGGGGTTTATAGTTGTGAACAATATGTATAGGTTCAATTTTGGAGAATATAATTATGAAAATAAAAATGGAAGTTGGATAACAAAGAATGGATAGTAAGGGAAATGGATGGTTTGATTATGTTGAAACGAAAAGATAGAATGAAATAAAAATGATCTAAAAAACAAACATGAACCAATATTAGACAATATTGACCCAAATCTTATAAGTTTTCAAGATGGTCGAATGGAGTATAGGAGAACCTCGACCCACTACTTAGCAAAGTAGGAACCTTGGTATAAGGGTGAACGCCACACTATTTGATAGTGATAAGTTCAGGATAAAGAAGAAGGTAGGTTGACGCCACTAATGACCTAGATAAGCCAAGGAGTTCTTCAACAAAATATGAGAGGAAGAAATCCACAAATTTCATATAAGTTCAACAATGTTTTCAAACTAAGCAAAAAAGATAAAGCCCCTTTACAAAGGCTGATTTCACTTATTTATAGTGCTAAAATAGGCTAGTTGAATGGTCACAAACATTCAACTTAATGTGCCAATTAAAAGCTGAAATTTAACTCAAGTCTTTTCACATTCTTGTGCCAAATAACTCCATCCTTGAATTCACTTTAATTCAGTTGAATGAATGACTTTAATTGCTTGAAAAATGACTCTTGAGTTAGCCCTTGTTCAGCCGAATGGACACCATCTTCTTAATCAACTTCTTAATGATGTTTGAATGCTTGAAATAACCCTTGAAATGGAAAAAATGGCTGGTAGTGGAAAGGTTGCTGCCAAAATTAATTTAGATGATCAAATGCTCCTTAAACCTCTTTTAAATAATGTATAAAACATCCCTTGTAACAGCCACTTCATTTGTAACCAAAAATGACTTAACAAGTCACTTTATTTAATGTGTAACAGCCCTTGTAATGTAACGGTTATGACTTGAAAAGACTCTTGCGGTAAATACATTAAAATGAGCTTATTAAACACATGTAATCACTTATTAAACATAACACACATTATTACTTAACTTAGGTAAATGAACTATGCATCAATTATTCCAGCTACTAGTTAATTAAAGAAATATCATTAAATAAACTTAACTCATGCATCAATAAATAATCCTAGGAACTAGATTAATTAAGAGTAACACTTATTAAATGAAGTTCAACAAAAGCACATATTAATTAAACTAAGATGATTAAATGCATGGTTTGAAATGCAAACTAAATAAACAAATGAGTACTTAATGCAAGACTTAATTTAATGATGCAGACTTATACTAACATGGGAGTTACATAATGCATGACATTAACTAAAGATGCATTTAATTAAACAAGACATAATTAAAGACTAAAGTATTGAGCTGATTCAAGCTCAAATGAGCTGAATTTGAACTGGACGGAGCTCGTGGAGCTGGAAACGAACTGGGATCAGCTTGCCAACTATGCAAGGCTCGACTAAGGAGACTTGATTGATGAGATTTGCTGAGCACGCTCGCATCATTCCCGCCTCTTTTTGGTGACTTGTCCTCAAGTCAGGTTGTTCCTCTACTTGAAAATATTTCCTCTCATTCAACTTTCCTCGATCAAATGGAATGTAAGATATCACACAATCCTAGAAATGATTTATCAATGGACAAGAAAGCACATCACCATCATAGATAAGTAACAGTGGGTTAAGACAACAAAGACCTAAAGATAAACCAAATGCTAAGCAAAAATAGATTTTATTTTGCTAAAATGACTTATCAATTTTAACAATGGCAAGTTCCAAAGTATTCAAATCAAAATAGCTCTTATAGAATGTAGTCCAAAGATCATATGGCAATAATCTCAATTGGGCAATGAAAACAAACTTCAATTTATTAAAAAGTTTTATTATTCCATCAATGCAAACATGTGGATTCAATTGGATAAAAGGATACTTAGTCATGAATATTTGCAAAAAGTTAAGCATACTCATCCACATCCAGAACTTTTCAATATGTTTATTCAAAAACAGAAATTCATGTGATTGTACCCACAAAGTGTACCATGGCCAACATCTTTCTATCATTTGCTTATTATCATGATTTGTGATAAAATTATGTCCATAGTCACAATCCAACACAAACAAATCAATACTAGGCCAAAAACTACAATCAAAGACATTATGATTCAAATAATTTCCAAACATCCAATCAATAAAATTTTCATCTTCATTTGAATGAAGCAAAGGTATTTGAAAATTTTTAGAGACTTTACCTCGATGATCTTGAAGAGAAGAAAATTTAGGATTGGTTTTACCTTTTTCAATCAAGACAAATCTTCTCTCCTCGAAAATGTAATGTAATACAAACCTTTTATCTCGAACAACTTGGATGGGTGATGAGACACCATGAAATCTCATGCCCTCGAAGTGTGGAATTCACAAAAATGAGATTGATTAGTTTTAACAGTATTGATGGACTTAAAAGGGAAAGATAGATCATATTCAAAATTTGATTCTAGTTCATATACATATGTTAGCCTTACCTTTTCAAAATGAAACAAATATTTCATATGTGGCCAAACAATATGATTAAGGAACAAAACAAAACCAAAGTCATTAAGTTTCATTGGCTTAATTAAAGTACAAATATCAAACAGACTTAAATAAGATGCACAACAAGCAAGTTGCTTGAAGTTTCTATAAAATGAATCAAAGTAACAAATACCAGGTTTGAACACACGAACTTGATCATTATTTACAACATGCAACATATTTTGAATAGTTTCCAATGTCCATAATATGTTAGAAAATGATGTAATCAACTCACTACAGGACTTAAATTCCACTTGAACAAGCAAGCATGCAGAGTTGACAAAACCAAGTAGATCAAGATATGGAATCTCATATAAAATTCGAATCTTTGTATCGACCCTACTGAATTTGACCAAAAAGGATTTTTAATATTATATTTTGTGTCTAATATGTGAAAATCGTAAAAGTTTAATCGCTTACTAAAGTGAAATGTACTCAAGTGTCAATGGCTTTTTGATATGATGCACTAAAAGGGCAATTTTTCCATTTTATATGTTAGTGGCCGACCATAGACAACATTAACCTTATATTATATTGTTTAGTTATTTTATAATAAAGGTTAAAATAGTAATTAAATAATAACTTAATGTAAATGTTAACAAAACACAAATGGAAGATGAATGTTCATCTTTTTAGTCTTGATCGAATGTATGCAAAGGGGAAAGGAAAATAGAAAAGCTTGGTTCGACCATTTTTTTGAATAAAAAATTAAGGTTTGTGATTAATTCAATTTTTTATTAATTTATACATTTTTGAGATCGTTGCTTCGAACCGTAACCGACCCATGTTGTAATTTTTAAATCTGAGCATGTCTAAGGTTCAGCCATTGACATTGTTATATGATAATTGATGTTTGATGAATTTAAATTTAAGATAGGATTAAGATTGATAAGTTTTGTATTGAAGTTTTGGTAAAAATTGAGTAAATAGGACTAATTCGTGAAAATAAAATTTTATAGGGGCTTATTTGTAAAATGAATGAAAGAAAGGGGCTTGTGAGGTCCCTCGAAACATTCGGCCTTTGAGTAGTATGAGGAAATTTTGTGTATTTTGTGTTTTATGCAAATAGGATTAAATTGTAAAAATATGAAACATTAGGGGTAAAATGGTAAATTATATATTTATGTGTTTTGGGACTAAATTGAAGTGAAATGTACTTGAATGAGATTATTTTTTATATGTTTAGATCAAGAACAAAGAAAAATGGATTTGAATCGGGGAATGACGAAGGTTGCAGAATAGCCGGTTTATGTCGTCCGTCGTCAATCGAGGTAAGTTGTTAAGTTTAAGTGCAATAAAGAGATAATTATGAAATTGTTGAATGATATTATTTAATTCATTTGAGTAGTGAAATAGATGATAGCTGAATGTTAAGGGCATATATTGGACTAAATGTGTTTTGAATTTGAAATGAAAACTAGTACATGTGATATGATAAGTGATTGTGGTTTATGTACTTGAATTGGAAATGATGTAAGTGTTAAGATTTTAAGTTGATGAATTATTGATGTGTTATTCGAGCTTATAGCCTAGCAGGCCTTGTGCCGGTGTGTTATTTGGGCATATAGCCTAGCAGGCCTTGTGCCGATGTGTCATTCAGGCTTTTAGCCTAGCAGGCCACGTGCCGGTGAAACAATTCGGGCTTATTGCCTAGCAGGCTTAATGCTAGTGATTAACTTTGGACCTTGTGTCCAGCAGGCCTAGTGGTGGTGAATGTGATTTGAGCTCTAAGTACATGAGAATTGAGTTATGAACATATCAAGAAATTTCAGCTTTGAAACATGAATCGTATTAATTCGACAGGGAGGTACGTATTTCATAGTCATGTTACTCAATAAAATGATGAACAAGTACACGAGATAGTGAATGTCTTATATATCGATTTATTAGAGATGTGTGAATATATATATACATGTTATATCATGTGATAGTAAATTCTTGAAAGCATGAATGGATTGAGTCGATTGGATAAGCATATGTTATGTACATATGTCTTTGATATACTTGATGATTGGTGTATATGAGTAAGAAAGGTAAAGCTTTTGTATTAAATGCATCAATGATATTCAGTTACTTCGACTTTATAGGTAAAAAATTATGTATTACTTATGTTGAATTGGTGATAGAAGATATTGAATTGAATGGTTGGATGTATGTTATATATATAAGTATATGTTTTCTTAAGACTTACTAAGCTAGCAAGCTTACCGTGTCTGTTTTATAGATCTTTGATTCAAACTACAGACTCGAAGGATCATCCGAGAAGTGAATCGCACTATCAAATCTTTTGGTATACCTAACTTAGTTTAATTCGAAAGGCATGTATAGGTTAGACTAAAGTGTTAACTATGAGATTTTGGGTGTTGTATATAACTATAATATAGCCTTGCAAAAAAAGCTTAGTTCCTTTGGATAAAAATTAAGCTCTATATGGTAATGGCTTGCATGATAATACTATGGATGTATGATTTTGTTCATGGCTTAGTTAATGTTTGAAATAAAATCGAATGGCCTATGTGTGTGTATATATATATAGTGTGGTAATTTATAATGTGTTTAGATAATAAGGTGAAGTAATGGATGTTTATAGGTTAAAGCATGTAGTATATTAACTTGATAATATGATTAATATGCAATTTCATGTTTGTATTATATGAATAAATCATTATAGTTATGCCCACTCAAAAATGCTAGTTTATTTCAATGCATGTGAATTGAGTGGCAAAATCGTTCGTCAGATGATAAATAGATGTTTGGTGAAATGTATGGATTTTTTTTTATATGCTAGACAAGTAAGGTATAAGAAAGTAATTATTTAGCCGAATGTATCAAAGAAACTGAAAGATGTTGTATAGTTGACTGTGATAAATGAATTATGCTCAGTAATGCCTCATAACCCTAATCTGGTGACGGACATGGGTTAGGGGTGTTACATTTTATTGGTATCAGAGCTTACGATTTAGTCGATTCTAGGACTACCGTAGTATGTGTGAGTCTAGCTATACATGCCTTTATTGTATATATTTGATAGTGTCGTGACTTCTGACATTTCGAACTGTGTTTTATATAGTAAATGGATCCTGATCCCGATAGAGCCATAGAGAATGATGTAAAGAGTGTAGCGTCGACCGCACACGGATTAGCACCGCGGACTCTCGACCGATTCGGTGGCTACGAGGGGAGGCTAAACAAGCCTTCTACCGGATGATGAACAGTGGTTTACCCAGGTTTATTCAAATAACTTTGTTGTACAAAACCTCCACCCTCGAATAATCCAACTCTGATAACTTTAGCACCCCCGATGATAGATCCAATGAGATCTAGTAGGCCTCCTATTGATAAAATCAGGAAATATGGGGCCGAAGAATTCAAAGCTAATGATGATGATGATGTGGAACGGGCTGAGATGTGGCTTGATAATACTATTCGGGTGGTTGATGAATTATCCTGTAATTTCGAGGAATGCTTAAAGTGTGCTATATCCCTACTTCGAGACTCTGCCTATCACTGGTGGAAAACACTAGAATCAGTAGTTTCGAAAGAAAAGGTGACTTGGGACTTCTTTCAAATTGAGTTTTGAAAGAAATATATCACCCAGCGATTCATCGATAAAAAACGTAAAGAATTTCTTGAACTAAAACAAGGGCGAATGACCGTGACAGAGTATGAGCGAAAGTTTGTTAGACTCAGCAGACATGCTAGAAAGTGTGTTTCTTCTAAAGCCATTATGTGCAGAAGATTTGAAGACGGTCTGAATGAAGACATAAAATTACTCATAGGCATCCTTGAGATCAATGAGTTTGTGGTACTAGTCGAGCGAGCTTGCAAAGCTGAAGAAGCTGAATTAGAAGCTAGAGACACTCGTAAAAGATCATTGAGTAAGATGTTTCAGTTAGCACCTAAGATGTTTAGAGATGATTTTAGCCGACATAAAGCTACCTCTAACTTATCTAGACGAGATCGACCCCTTGTGAGTTCTCAAGCCACCTCGATGGCTAGTGTTGGCAATGTTTAGCAGGACCGGATTGAGTGCAAACATTGTGGAAAATGGCATTTAGGAGGCTGTAGATTCCGTGATCAGTCTTGTTTTAAATGTGGATCGTCAGACCATTTTATCCGGAGTGTCCGGTGTTAGCCGAGCAGAATACGACCCAAAACATTAAATAGAATAACACTATAGCACGAGGCAGACCACCTAGGCATTCAGGGAATGTAGGTGGCAGTCAGAGAGGAATGAAAGATACTGCAGTTCGATCAGAGGTTCGAGCATTGGCTAAAGCTTATGCTATACGTGCTAGAGAGGATGCTTCTTCGCCAGATGTTATTACCGATACTTTCACACTTTATGATACTACTGTGATTGTATTAATTGATCCTGGTTCTACTCATTCATATGTGTGTGAAACTTTGGTACCCAGTACGACTCTGCCTGTTGAGTCTACTAAGTTTGTGATTCGTGTGTCCAACCCTTTGGGTAGATATGTATTTGTTGATAAAGTGTGTAAAGGTTGCCCATTGATGATTCGAGACTCTTGCTTTCTGGCTGATTTAATGTTGTTGTCTTTCGATGAGTTCGACATAATTCTGGGATTGGATTGGTTAACCTTACATGATGCAGTTGTGAACTGCAAAAGAAAGATTATTGATTTAAGATGTCAGAACGGTGAAATCATTCGGGTTGAATCTAATGATCTGAGAGGGTTGCCTACAGTAATATCTTCGATGTTAGCTTGAAAGTATGTGGGAAAGGGATATGAAGCTTCCTTAGCATATGTGCTGGATAATAAAGTGTCTGAAAAGCAAATTGAGTCTGTACCGGTTGTATGTGAATACCCGATGTGTTTCCTGAAGAATTATCGGGTTTACCAACAATGTGAGAGATTGAGTTTGGCATTGAACTAGTACCGGGGACGACTCCGATCTTGATAGCTCCGTATCGGATGGCACCTACTGAGTTGAAAGGTTGAAAGCATAGTTGCAAGAGTTGACAGATAAAGGTTTTGCGCGACCGAGTTTCTCTCCTTGAGGTGCACTAGTTCTTTTTGTGAAAAAGAAAGATAGAACAATGCGAATGTGTATTGATTATCGGTAGCTGAATAAGGTGACTATAAAGAATAAGTATCCGTTACCTCGGATTGATGACTTGTTTGACCAGTTGCAAGGGGCTTTAGTATTTTCGAAGATTGATCTGAGATCGGGTTACTATCGATTCTTGAGTCGAGATTACGATGTCTCAAGACGTATTCCGGATGATGTACGACCACTTTGAGTTTTTGGTTATGCCTTTTGGACTTACTAATGCACCTGCTATCTTTATGGATTTAATGAATCGGGTTTTCAAAAAGTATTTGGATCGATTTGTAGTAGTGTTTATTGACGACATTTTAATCTACTTTAAAGATGAAGCAAAACACATTGGGCACTTGAGATTAGTGTTACAGACTCTATGAGATCAGTAACTATATGAAAAGTTTAGTAAGTGTGAGTTCTGGATGAAGGAAGTAAGCTTTTTAGGTCATGTTGTTTCAGCTTCAGGAATTCGGGTTGATCAACACAAAATATCGGCTATACTCGATTGGAAGCCACCAAGGAATGTTTCCAAAATTCAAAGCTTTTTAGGACTTGTGGGATACTACAGACAATTTGTTAAAGGTTTTTCCATGATAGCTACACCTTTGACAAAGCTACTTCAGAAGGATGTCAAGTTTGAATGGTCAGAAAAGTGTCAGAAAAGTTTCGATTAGTTGAAAGCCCTTTTAACTGAAGCTTCAATGTTAGCTCAGCCTGAATCAGGTAAAGAGTTTATTGTTTTCAGTGATGCTTCATTGAATGGGTTGGGTTGCGTTTTGATTCTGGAAGGCAAAATCATAGCCTACGCTTCAAAATAATTGAAGCCTCACGAAAGAAATTATCTGACTTATGATTTAGAGCTTGCAGCTATTGTTTTCACTTTCAAAATATGGCGTCATTACTTGTTCGGGGAAAAATGTCATGTTTACTCAGATCACAAAAGCCTGAAGTACTTAATGACTCAGAAAGATTTGAACTTGAGACAACGCAGATGGTTAGAGCTATTGAAAGACTATGAGCTAGTGATTGACTACCATCCGGGGAAAGCAAATGTTATTGCAGATACATTAAGTCGAAAATCATTATTTTCTCTTTATGCGTTGAACTCACATATGGGTATGTCAAGTAATGGTTCGATTATAGCCAAACTTATAGCAAGACCAATGTTTATCCAACAAATTTGTGATGCACAAAGGATTGACAAAGATTTGATTGCTAAATGAGCTCAATGTGAAAATGATGCAGAGTTAGAGTTTGAAATTGATACAAATTATTGTTTGAACTTCAAAGGCCGAATATGTGTTCCGAAGAGCGTGAATTTGATTCAGATGATTTTGAGTGAGGCTCATAATAGTCGATTATCGATACATCCGGGTAGCACGAAAATGTACAATGATTTGAAATAGTTCTATTGGTGGCCTGGCATGAAACGAGATATATCTGAATTTGTCTCGAAGTGTTTAGTTTGCCAGCAAGTAAAAGCAGAACATCAAGTGCCTTCGGGGTTGCTTCAACCTATGATGATACCGGAATGGAAGTGGGATAGAATCACTATGGATTTTGTATCCGGTTTGCCTACGACACCGAGCAAGAAAGATGCAATTTGGGTTATAGTAGATCGATTGAGCAAATCAGCTCATTTTGTGCCTGCCCGTATAGATTATTCACTCGATAAACTTGCTAAGTTGTATGTATCTCAAATTGTGAGATTACAGGGTGTGCCAAGTTCCATTGTGTCGGATAGAGACCCGAGATTTATGTCGCGATTTTGGAAGAAATTACAGGATGCTTTGGGTACTAAGCTCAACTTTAGCACAGCCTTCCATCCGCAGACAGATGGTCAGTCTGAACGAACCATTCAGATACTGGAGGACATGTTGAGATGTTGCGTCCTCGAGTTTGAAGGTACGTAGGAGAGATACTTTCCTTTAATTGAATTTGCTTATAATAACAGTTTTTAATCAAGTATTAAAATGGCACCTTACGAAGCTCTATATGACCGCAAGTGTCATACACCGTTGTACTAGACCAAGCTCAGTGAGAATAAGATACACAGGGTTGATTTGATTAAAGAGACTGAGCAGAAAGTGAATGTGATCAGGGATACTTTGAAAGCCACCTCGGATCGACAAAAGTCTTATGCTGATTTAAAGTGTAAAGATGTTGAATATCAAGTCGGAGATCGAGTGTTTTTGGAAGTTTCCCCGTGGAAGAAAGTACTCCGATTTGGACGAAAAGGCAAACTAAGTCCGAGATTCATTGGACCGTACGAAATTATTGAACGTATTGGACTTGTTGCTCATAGATTGAAGTTGCCCGTGGAATTAGAAAAGATACATAACGTATTTCATGTTTTGATGCTACGTAAGTACAGATCAGATCCGTCACATGTGATTCCTCCGTCTGAAATTGAAATCTGATCCGATATGACATACGAGGAAGAACCAATCCGAATTTTAGCCTGGGAAGTGAAAGAATTGAGAAATAAGAAAATCCGTTAGTGAAAGTATTATGGAATCGCCACGGAGTTGAAGAGGCTACATGGGAGCCTGAGGATTCAATGAGGCAACAATATCCGACTCTGTTTAACGGTAAGATTTTCGGGGATAAAAATCCCTAAGGGAGGAGAGTTGTAACAGGCCGAATTTGATCCTAATCAGAATGGTGGTTTCAAGACCACAAATTCAAGTCCGAGAAATATTTTAATATTATATTTTGTGTCTAATATGTGTGAATTAATGTGTGTGAAAGTTTTGTAGAAAAATTTTATCGTTTAAGTGTTTAATTTGACAAAAAGGATTTAATCGCGTAAAGTGTAAAAGTTGTTTACTAAAGTGAAAAGTACTCAAGTGTCAATTGCTTTTTGATATGATGCACTAAAAGGGCAATTTGTCCATTTTATATGTTAGTGGCCGGCCATAGACCACATTAACCTTATATTATATTGTTTAGTTATTTTATAATAAAGGTTAAAATAGTAATTAAATAATAACTTAATATAAATGATAACAAAACACAAATGAAAGATAAATGTTCATCTTTTTAGTCTTGACCGAATGCATGCAAAGGGGAAAGGAAAATAAAATGCTTGGTTCGGCTTTTTTTTTTGAATAAAAAATTAAGGTATCTAATTAATTCAGTTTTTGTTAATTTATACATTTTTGAGATCGTTGCTTTGAACCGTAACCGACCCATGTTGTAATTTTTAAATCTGAGCATGTCTAAGGTTCTACCATTGACATTGTTATATGATAATTGACGTTTGATGAACTTAAATTTAAGATAGGATTAAGATTGATAAGTTTTGTATTGAAGTTTTGGTAAAAATTGAGTAAATAGGATTAATTTGTGAAAATAAAATTTTAGAGGGGCTTATTTGTAAAATGAATGAAAGAAAGGGGCTTGTGAGGTCCCTAGGAACATTCGGCCTTTGAGTAGTATGAGGAAATTTTGTGTATTTTGTGTTTTATACAAATATGATTAAATTATAAAAATGTGAAACATTAGGGGTAAAATGGTAAATTGCATGTTTATGTGTTTTGGGACTAAATTGAAGTGAAATGTACTTGAATGAGATTATTTTTGATATGTTTAGATCAAGAACAAAGAAAATCAAATTTGAATCGGGGAAAGACGAAGGTTCTTGAATAGCCGTTTAAGTCAGTCAGTTGTCAATCGAGGTAAGTTCTTAAGTTTAAGTACAATTAAGAGATAATTATGAAATTATTGAATGATATTATTTAATTCATTTGAGTAGTGAAATAGATGATAGCCGAATGTTAAGGGAATATATTAGACTAAATGTGTTTTGAATTTGAAATGAAAACTAGTACATGTGATATGATAAGTGATTGTGGTTTATGTACATGAATTGGAAATGATGTAAGTGTTAAGATTTTAAGTTGATGAATTATTGATGTGTTATTCGGGCTTATAGCCTAGCGTGCCTTGTGCTTGGTGTGTTATTCGAGCTTATAGCCTAGCGTGCCTTGTGCTTGGTGTGTTATTCGGGCTTTTAGCCTAGCGTGCCACGCGTCTTGGGTGAAACGGTTCGGGCTTATTGCCTAGCAGGCTTAATACCGGTGATTAACATCGGACCTTGAGTCTAGCAGGCCTAGTGCCGATGAATGTGATTTGAGCTCTAAGTACATGAGAATTGAGTTAAGAACATATCAAGTGTAACACCCCAAACCCAGTCAACACACCACGACCGAATCCAGTATGTTACAGAGTGGAAATAAATTGGAGAAAACAAGTTGCTGCTTTACTTTTGTGGAAAAGTGTTATCGAAAACATTTTGTCATTTTGAGTTTGAAAGAAAAACCCCCTTGAGAAGATCGTTTGTCGTTTCTAGTTTTGGAAAGCCATTTGGTTTTATGAAAACCAGAGCGGGTTTAGCATAATAAAGTTGGAAACCATTTTGTATCTGAACATAATGAAAACTTGGTTTGGAGAAAGTCTGAGTTAGTTTGTTGACTTCATTTGCTTGGTATTGCCCGATGGTAATGTTTGAAAAACCCGATAAGTTGTACAATTTTCGTAAACGTTGATTTTACAAGTTATTAGAACATGCTATGATATTTAACTTAGGCACAGTATGATAAAACTTAAAGCAAATATTCAAAAACCCGAAATAATAAAATTTAGCGGCCTTATTACAAATCCAAAACCAAAGTTTAAAAGTAAATTAACCCAAAGTGGTAATTAAATTAAAACCAAAAAACCTAGTGCATGGCCACCTCGAGTCCACCCGGCTCCACATCCGCGATCTAAGCCTCATCTGCAAAATGTAAGGGATGGGGTGAGTCACCGAGACTCAGTGTATAAATCTCCATCCCAATAATAATAAGGCACTTACACATTTCATATGTCAATATGCAAATCATGCAAACCCAACCTAACCAACCGAACTCCTATGTCTACCCCGTGTGGTCAAAACAACTGGTGACTGTAGTCACAAATCATATAATTGTGGTCAAAACCACTGGTGACCATAGTTACAAATCATATGATGGGGCCAACCCACCGTGTGGTCAAAACCACTGATGACAACCCCGTAATCAACGTATAGGGCCAACCCATTGTGGTACCAAACCACTGGGATGAGTCATAATAATCCATGTGTGGTCAAAACCACTGGTGACCGTAGCCAAAAATAGTATCCGTGTGGTCAAAACCACTGGTGGTCAAAACCACTGAGACTAGTCACAAATAATAAGGAAAGCGGGGCCAACCCACTGTGTAGTCAAAACCACTGGTGACAGTCTAAATCATCCTTCTCCCTCCACTCAACATACCCCTTATCATGAACACATGTTCCGTGGCATATTAACATGTTTGTAATGCAGTATCACATAGCATAGCATAAAATAATATAATAGCATATATCGATAGCCAATCCACAGGGGACTTACGCGGAGTCCATGCTCATACCCACAAGGGTAACACACCGTTGTCAATAGCTATTTTGGCTTTTAACAGTAAACATAACTAGCAAATTAACTATTGGAGTGTGTAAGAGTTACACACCTGATAACGCGCAAAACTACACTTTCTACGTCGATACTGTCGTTAATCGACAAAACTACGATTTGTTTACTCTCCTGCTCGGATGCTGGTCCACACCCTGGTGGCCAATCACGAACTGCTGAGACCGCCCTCTTCTTGAATTTGGGGTCAGGTCTCGTGTCCGACCCTCCTTGTTTGGTCAGACTTTGAATCCATAATAACCTTATCACTAAATTGGGTTAAAGAAGTGGATCAAACCATAAAGAACTAGAATCCAAAGTTAGATCCCTTACCTAAATTGATAGATCCCGAAGGTTCTAGGCTTGGCTTATGACTAAAAAATCCCGAAAGCTCCACCTCAGATGGTGTTAGGCCCTCCTTCCTGCATTCGGCCAAACACCAAAGAAATGTGGAATATCTGCTTTCGACATTTAATCATAAAAAGAGATGTCGAACAATTAAAACACTTACTCCTCTATACTAATGAAACCGATTAGGAGTGATGACCAATGGTCCACGATGATTCTGCTGCCACAAAACCCGAAAGAACACTTATGAGTGCCAAAAGAAATTTGGCTTCTCCACCTATAGAAAACGATAGAGAGAAGGAATAAGAGATAAGAGAGATTCAGCCAAAGTGCAAAGAACTTACCTCAACTTATCGAGGTTGACTTGCAAAGCAAAGAAAAGATGAAGAGAGAGTGATCTCGAACAGTGGATATTCGGCCAAGGTGTTGGAAAAGAAAAGAGAAAAGTAGCAGAGGTTTCAGCAAGGAATGAAGCTTCAAGAAGGGTTCGGCTGACAACAATAAGAATAGGAAGTGGAAATAAATGAAGAGGAGGAATGGCTTATGAGATTTCGGTTCTTAAGGGGTAGGCAAGAAAGTGAACCACAAGATGAGAGAAAAAGAAAGATGCTCTCGACTTAGGTTCAAAATGAAAGAGAAAAGAAAAAAAATAAGAAAATTGAGTAGCTTTGGTTACGGCCTGTTGAAGAGAAGAAGAAAAGAAGAAGGGCAAAGAACTAATAGGGGTTTCGGCAATTGCAAAAGGTGAGAAAAAGAGGAGAGAAATTGCTTAGGAGAGATTTCAGTTTGCACTTAGAGAGAAAAGAGAAAGAAAATACCAAAAAGTGGTATGAATATCTTGGTTTAGACAAAAAGAAAATGAGCTCCCTCCTAAGTCTACTAATCAAATTTGGCACACCCCCCTTAACCACTCTCCACGACCGAAAGCACACATCCACACACTAAGCACATTCATCCACCCCACTCAAGCACCCTCAACCGATTGCTCCAACCTCTCCTAGCCACTACCAAATTTGGCTACACACTCCCACTCCCTTCAACCTCTAAGTCGTCCTCCTTCTTCCTCCTTGAATTCCTCCTTCAACTCATTCAAACAATTTGAATGAGTCAACTTCCACCATTTCCTCCCTTCCATCCATTTGAAATTGTTGACCATTTCAAACTCATCCATCAGAGTCCTTCCTAAGCACATCTCCTCCTTGCACCTTGCGTCAAAAATAAATGCACAAGGAGAGATTCCTGCAGCTCGAACCAAGGCCCTTTTAGCTTCTTGTGGTGTCACCTCACTAGGCCTTCAGTAGCGCCTCCCTTGCCACTTTACCACTGACTTATTTGTGTCAAAACACTCCAATAACATCTCTTAACACCTAACTCCCTTGGCTCCCCCTTCCAAGTACCTCAAACAAAAATTTTTACCATGACTCAGGCCTATCCCGAGCTCATGCCTGGACCCCAAAATACCCTAAACTAGCACCACAAACATATTATCACATGCAACGCACAAAAATGTAGAGACCCCAATTTAAGGATGTTACTGTTCTACCCTTATTAAAAATAATTTGGGCCTCAAAATTACCTGGTCAGAAGTGTTGAGGATATTGCTGCCGCATCACATCCTCTAGTTCCCACGTGGCCTCCTCCGTACTATGGTTTCGCCATAATACTTTCACTAAAGGAACTGACTTCTTACGCAGAACTTTGACATCCCGATCTAAAATTCGCACTGGTTCCTCCATGAAAGACAAATCCAGACTCACCTCAATCTCCTCCACTGGCACAACATGCGATGGATCTGATCGATAGCGCCTAAGAATTGAAACATGGAATACATCATGAATCTGACTCAACTCTGACGGTAACTTGAGCTGGTAAGCTATCGGCCCCACTCGCTTCAGCACCGTATACGGCCCAATAAACCTAGGGCTTAGCTTGCCCTTTTGACCAAATCTCAGCACTTTTTTCCACGGCGATACCTTCAGAAAGACCTTGTCACCCACTGCATACTCTATATCCCTACGCTTAAAATCGGCATAAGACTTATGCCTGTCGGAAGCTTCTTTCAGACGAGCTCGAATCACTCTAACCCTTTCCTCCATTTCTGCAACCAACTCCAAACCCAACATCTGACGTTCACCCAGTTCTGTCCAACACGTAGGGGTACGACACTTTCGTCCATACAGTGCCTCATATGGTGCCATCTGGATACTTGCTTAATAACTGTTGTTATACACGAACTCTGCCAATGGTAGATATTCCTCCCAACTACCGCTGAAATCCAAAACACAACCCCTTAACATATCCTCTAAGATTTGAATTATACTCTCTGACTGTCCGTCTGACTGCGGATGAAAAGTCGTGCTGAAATCCAACCTCATACCCAATGCCTGATGCAAAGCTTTCCAGAACCTTGACGTGAATCTGGGATCCCTATCTAAAATAATCGACACCGACACCCCATGTAACCATACTATCTCTGCTACATACAACCTACCAACCTTTAGAGTGAATAATCAATCGAACTGGTATGAAATGGGCCGACTTTGTCAAACGATCAACAATCACCCAGACTGAATCCTTTTCGCTAGGCGTAAGGAGTAGCCCAGTGACGAAGTCCATCATAATCCTTTCCCACTTCCACTGCAAAATCTTTACCAGCTGCAACAGACCTGATGGTAACTGATGCTCCACTTTGACCTGTTGGCATGTCAGACACTTACTCACAAATTCGCCATTACTTCACTTAAGACCCGCCACCGAATCGTTCTCAAATCTCGATACATCTTGCTACCTCTAGGATGTATAGCGTATGGACTACTATGAGCTTCCTGAAGAATTTGCTGTCTCAACTCAAAGTCCTTCGGCATACACATTCCCTTGAAAACATAGCACTCCATCACTGCCCAAACTGTAACCCTCCAAACCACCATTCTGCACTTGCAACCTCCGAGCACTCAAAACCTCATCCACCAGCTGCCTCTCCTTAACCTAATCCATCCACGTTGGCTTTACTTGCAATTTTGCCAATAGACTCCCGTCGTCATACAGACTGAGACGAGCAAACATTGCTCTCAGGTCCGTTACCACCTTACGGCTCAATGCGTCAGCCACTACATTAGCCTTACCCGGATAGTATCCAATCGAACAATCGTAGTCTTTTAACAAATCGATCCACCTTCGCTGCCTCAAATTCAACTCCTTCTGTGTCAACAGATACTTCAGACTCTTGTGATCCGTATAGACGATAGACATCTCCCCATACAAATAATACCTCCAAATCTTCAGGGCAAAGTCCACTGCAGCCAATTCCAGATCATGCGTCGGGTAATTACCTTCATGAGGTCTCAACTGCTGAGACGTATACGCCACCACTTTCCCCTCTTGGATCAGCACACACCCCAAACTAGTATGCGATGCATCACAATAAACCGTGAATTCTTTCCTAGCTTCAGGCTGAATCAAAACCGGAGCTTCTGTCAGAATTTTCTTTAACTTGTCAAAACTTTCCTGCTGCTTATCAGACCACACAAATGGAACCCCTTTCCACAACAACTTAGTTAATGGTGCTGCGACCAGAGAAAACCCTTCCACAAATCTTCTGTAGTATCCTACCAAACCCATAAAACTCTGAATCTCTGCTACCGTCTTAGATGGCTTCCAATCCAACACCGCCTCAATCTTCCGAGGATCCACTCTAATTCCCTCAGCTGACACCACATGACCCAAGAAAGTTACCTCATTCATCCAGAATTGGCATTTGCTAAACTTCGCGAATAATTACTTCTCCCTCAGAATCTGTAAAACCACACGTAGATGTTCATCATGTTCTTCCTTCGATCTCGAGTACACCAATATGTCATCTATAAACACTACAAAAAACCGGTCTAAGTATAGCTGAAACACCTGATTCATCATATCTATGAACGCTGCCGGCGCATTAGTCAACCCAAACGGCATTACCAAGAACTTGTATTGCCCATAACGAGTACGAAATGCCATTTTGTGGATATCAGGCTCCATTACTTTTAGTTGATGATACCCCGACCTAAGGTCTATCTTAGAGAAAATCAATGCACCCTTAAGCTGATCAAACAAGTCGTCTATCCTGGGCAACGGATACTTGTTCTTGATCATCAACTTATTCAGCTAGCGGTAGTCTATACACATCTGCATTGTACCGTCTTTCTTCTTAACAAA
This sequence comes from Gossypium rotundifolium, assembly GCA_025506655.1. Classification (NCBI taxonomy): domain Eukaryota; kingdom Viridiplantae; phylum Streptophyta; class Magnoliopsida; order Malvales; family Malvaceae; genus Gossypium; species Gossypium rotundifolium. The sequence goes on from CP106731.1 coordinate 51,568,503, forward strand.
GAGCACAAGCGCTCCTTAAGGTGATACACTCGGCCAGATGAAACCACGGTCCAATAATTCCTGAATTTATGCCTTCAGTTCCACCAATTCCTTTGGCGCCATTCTATATGGGGCAACAGACACTGGCACGGTTTTGGGTAACAAGTCTATACCAAACTCAACTTCACAGTCTAGAGGCAGACTCGGAAGTTCCTCTGGAAATACATCGGTAAAGTCCTTCACCGTTCAGAAATTCCCCACAACTAATTTTTGGCCTTCAAAGCACAAACATGCACCAAAAATGCCTCATAACCCTTCCTCACCATTTTCTCGGCCTTCAGAGCAGACACAACATTAGATAGATAATCTCTCCTATTACCTATCATTACTACCTCTTCACCTTCGACTGTCCTCAAAAACATGCGCTTAGCTACGCAATCCAAACTGGCCTGGTACTTCACTAGCCAATCCATCCCGAGAATCAGATGAACTCCCCGAACGGTAGTTCCATTAGATCAGCCAAAAACACTACCCCTTGAAGTTTTAGGGGTACATCTCTATACAATTTATTTACTTCTACAGGGTGACCTAGAGGGCTTATTACTGTCATCTCCCTAGAAGTAATCTCAAAGTCTAAGTTCATAGTTTCGACTATACTACTGGCAACATACGAGTGCGTCGAACCAACATCTATCAAAGCAGTATAAGACAGTTCAAAAATTAAGAACGTACAGGTTATGACGTCTGGTGCGTCGCCCTCCTCTCGATGCCTTGCTGCGTAAACCAGCCCAGGCTGTCTTGCATCTATGCTCCCAACACCTCTACCCAGTGCTCCGCGGCCTCGTCCAAAACTGTTTCCTCCCCTAGCTGAATTGCAACCCCTCTGTGGTTGCTGACCATCCCTTCTAAACTGTGTACGACCCTGATTCCTAAACTGAAGCCTAGCTGACCTCTGCGGACAATCCCTCAGTCAGTGTCCCATTGACCCACACTCAAAACACCCTCTGTTCTAGTCCAACATTCCCTCGTGTAAGACTTCTCACACCGTGCACACCATGGTAGCCACTGAGTAGTAGCAGCAGTAGGCCTCGCAGCTCATCTCTCAGTCCATCCTCAAATTTGACACAACACTCATGTTTTGTGCCCACAATACCCCGTGTATATCGACTTAACCAAAGAAATTCTACCTCATACTTCGATACTGACTTATTTCCCTGAACCAAATTCAAGAATGCCTTACGCTGCGCATCGATGCAACTAGCCCCAACGTATTTCCTCTGATAGGCTACCCTAAAGAGATCCCAAGTGATGTCGTCAACCACTGCTCCATCCCTAGCCATGAGCCACCACTGATATGACTCATCTCGGAGAAGAGATACTATACCCTTCAGCTTCTCCCCAGCCGTAAAATCTAGGTCATCCATAATACGTTCTGTCGCCTCCAACCAATATTCCGTCGTACTAGGAGCCACACCAGATACACCTCTGAATACCTCTGTACCATTAGCCCGGAGTCGTTCGGACATAGATTTTTGAGCTCCCGTTTCGATGCCTGCACCCGCGACTCTTTCAAGAACCCGCAGCATCGCCTGTGACACTGCGTCATCACCAACTGTCTGATCCTAAAATTTCGCGCCCACAATTGGCGGTGGTGGTACCTCGTTCTCTGACCCATGACCAGACCCTACCGGTTCTGACACTAACATCCTACCCCTACCTCGTCCATGTATATTACGCCCACATCCTCATGCACTCATGACTGCCGATACGAATTGATCTGATTTAACAGTTTTATGCGTTAGACTTATTCCACTGTTAGTAAGCACAGTCTTGTGAATAGTTTAATACGGGGATTATTTTGTAAGTTCACACAATCCTACGGTTGAAGGCTCTAACGTACTTCCCTATTACTACTAGGTATAACATCAACATTACAAACATATTAACAACAAATAGGGGTACTTACCTGGGCGGATCGGTGCCGGAGACTTGGTGCCATGCTTTTCCAACCATATTTTTCCCACAAACCTTTTCATAACCTATTTTTAAAATATTTTTGGGCCTCGAGCCCATAGCCAAGCTTTTAAATCGAGCTCTAATACCAAAATTGTAACACCCCAAACCCGGTCAACACACCACGACCGAATCCAGTATGTTACAGAGTGGAAATAAATTGGAGAAAATAAGTTGCTGGTTTACTTTTGTGAAAAAAGTGTTATCGAAAATATTTTGTCATTTTGAGTTTGAAAGAAAAACCCCCTTGAGAAGATCGTTTGTCATTTCTAGTTTTGGAAAGCCGTTTGGTTTTATGAAAACCCGAGTGGGTTTAGCATAATAAAGTTGGAAACCATTTTGTATCTGAACATAACAAAAACTTGGTTTGGAGAAAGTCTGAGTTAGTTTGTTGACTTTATTTGCTTGGTATTACCAGATGGTAAAGTTTGAAAAACCCGATAAGTTGTACAATTTTCGTAAATGTTGATTTTACAGGTTATTAGAACATGCTATGATATTTAACTTAGGCACAGTATGATAAAATTTAAAGCAAATATTCAAAAACCCAAAATAATAAAATTTAGCGGCCTTATTACAAATCCAAAACCAAAGTTTAAAAGTAAATTAACCCAAAGTAGTAATTAAAGTAAAACCCGAAAAACCTAGTGCATTGCCACCTCGAGTCCACCCCGGCTCCACATCCACGATCTAAGCCTCATTTGTAAAATGTAAGGGAAGGGGTGAGTCACCGAGACTCAGTGTATAAATTCCCATCCCGATAATAATAAGGCACTTACACATTTCATATGTCAATATGCAAATCATGCAAACCCAACCTAACCAACTGAACTCCTGTGTCTACCCCGTGTGGTCAAAACCACTGGTGGTCAAAACCACTGGTGACTGTAGTCATAAATCATATAAGTGTGGTCAAAACCACTGGTGACCGTAGTCACAAATCATATGGTGGGACCAACCCACCGTGTGGTCAAAACTACTGATGACAATCCCGTAATCAACATGTAGGGCCGACCCACTGTGGTACCAAACCACTGGGATGAGTCACAATAATCCATGTGTGGTCAAAACCACTGGTGACCTAGCCACAAATAGTATCCATGTGGTCAAAACCACTGGTGGTCAAAACCACTGAGACTAGTCACAAATAATAAGGAAAGTAGGGCCAACCCACTGGGTGGTCAAAACCACTGCTGGCAGTCTAAATCATCCTTCTCCCTCCACTCAACATACCCCTTATCATGAACACATGTTCCGTGGCATATTAACATGTTTGTAATGCAGTATCACATAGCATAGCATAAAATAATATAACAGCATATATCGATAGCCAATCCACAGGGGACTTACCCGGAGTCCACGCTCATACCCACAAGGGTAACACACCGTTGTCAATAGCTATTTTGGCTTTTAACAGTAAACATAACTAGCAAATTAACTAATGGAGTGTGTAAGAGTTACACACCTGATAACACGTAAAACTACACATTTTACATCGGTACTATCGTTAATCGACACAACTGTGATTTGTGTACTCTCCTGTTCGGATGTTGGTCCACACCTCGGTGGCCAATCACGAACAGCTGAGACCGCCCTCTTCTTGAATTTGGGGGCTAGGGTCTCAGGTCTGACCTCTCCTATTGTTTGGTCAGCCTTTGAATCCATAATAACCTTATCAATAAATTGGGTTAAAGAAGTGGATCAAACCATAAAGAACTAGAATCCCAAAGTTAGATCCCTTACCTAAATCGACAGATCCTAAAGGTTCTAGGCTTGGCTTATGACTAACAAATCCCAAAAGCTCCACCTCAGATGGCATCAGCCCCTCCTTCCTGCATTCGGCCAAACACCAAAGAAATGTGAAATATCTCCTTTTAGCATTTAATCATAAAAAGAGATGCTGAACAATTAAAACACTTACCCCTCTATACTAATGAAACCGATTAGGAGTGATGACCAATGGTCCACGATGATTCTGCAGTCATAAAACCTAAAGAACACTTATGAGTACCAAAAGAAATTCGGCTTCTCCACCTATAGAAAACGATAGAGAGAAGGGATAAGAGATAAGAGAGATTCGGCCAAAGTGCCAAGAACTTACCTCAACTTATCAAGGTTGACCCGCGAAGCAAAGAAAAGATGAAGAGAGAGTGATCTCTAACAGTGGATATTTGGCTAAGGTGTTGGAAAAAAAAAGAGAAAAGTAGCAGAGGTTTTAGCAAGGAATGAAGCTTCAAGAAGGGTTCGGCTGACAACAATAATAATAGGAAGTGGAAATAAACGAAGAGGAGGAATGGCTTATGAGATTTCAGTTCTTAAGGGGTATGGCAAGAAAGTGAACCACAAGATGAGAGAAAAAGAAGCTCTCGGCTTAGGTTCAAAATGAATGAGAAAAGAAAAAAATAAGAAAGTTGAGTAGCTTTGGTTACGGCTTGTTGAGAGAAGAACAAAAGAAGAGGAGCAAAGAACCAACAGGGTTTTGGCAATTGTAAAAGGTGAGAAAAAGAGGAGAGAAATTGCTTAGGAGAGATTTCGATTTGCACTTAGAGAGAAAAGAGAAAGAAAATACTAAAAAGTGGTATGAATATCTTGGTTTAGACAAAAAGAAAATGAGCTCCCTCCAAAGTCTACTAATCAAATTTGGCACACCCCCCTTAATCACTCTCCACAACTGAAAGCACACCCACACACTAAGCACATTCGGTCCACCCCACTCAAGCACCCTCAACCGATTGCTCCAACCTCTCCTAGCCACTACCAAATTCGGCTACACACTCCCACTCCCTTCAACCTCTATGCCGTCCCCCTTCTTCCTCCTTGAATTCTTCTCTTCCACTCATTCAAACAATTTGAATGAGTCAACTTCCACCATTTCCTCCCTTCCACCCATTTGAAATTGTTGACCCTTTCAAACCTCATCCATCAGAGTCCTTTCTGAGCACATCTCCTCCTTGCACCTTGCGTCAAAAATAAATGCACAAAGAGAGATTCCTGCAGCTCGAACCAAGGCCCTCTCAGCTTCTTGTGGCGTCACCTCACCAGGCCTTCAGTAGCGCCTCCCTTGCCACTTTACCACTGACTTATTTGTGTCAAAACACTCTAATAACATCTCTAACACCTAACTCCCTTGGCTCTCCCTTCCAAGTACCCCAAAACAAAAATTTTTACCATGACTTAGGCCTATCCTGAGCTCATGCCTGGACCCCAAAACACCCTAAACTAGCACCACAAACATATTATCACATGCAATGCGCAACAATGCATAGACCTTGATTTAAGGATGTTACATCAAGAAATTTTAGCTTTGAAACATGAATCGTATTAATTCGATAGGGAGGTACGTATTTCATAGTCATGTTACTCAATAAAATGATGAACAAGTACACGAGAAAGTGAATGTCTTATACATTGATTTATTAGAGATGTATGGATATATATATACATGTTATATCATGTGATAGTAAATTCTTGAAAGCATGAATGGTTTAAGTCGATTGGATAAGCATATGTTATGTACATATGTCTTTGGTATAATTGATGATTGGTGTATATGAGTAAGAAAGGTAAAGCTTTTGTATTAAATGCATCAATGATATTCAGCCACTTTCGACTTTATAGGTAAAAATTATGTATTACTTATGTTGAATTAGTGATAGAAGATATTGAATTGAATGGTTGGATGTAAGTTATATATATAAATATATGTTTTCTTAAGACTTACTAAGCTAGCAAGCTTACCGTGTGTGTGTTCATGTCTACCTCTGTTTTATAGATCTTTGATTCAACCTACGGACTCGAAAGATTATCCGAGAAGTCAATCGCACTATAAATCTTCTGGTATACCTAACTTAGTTTATTTCGAAAGGCATGTATAGGTTAGACTAAAGTGTTAACTATGAGATTTTGGGTGTTGTATATAACTATAATTTAGCCTTGCGAAAAAGGCTTAGTTTCTTTGGATAAAAATTAAGTTCTATATGGTAATGGCTTGCATGATAATACTATGGATGTATGACTTTGTTCATGGCTTAGTTCATGTTTGAAAGAAAATTGAATGGCCTATGTGTGTATATATATATATGGTGTGGTAATTTATAATGTGTTTAGATAATAAGGTGAAGTAATGGATGTTTATAGGTTAAAGCATGTAGTATATTAACTTGATAATATGATTAATATGCAATTTCATGTTTGTATTATATGAATAAATCATTATAGTTATGCCTACTCGAAAATGCTAGTTTATTTCAATGCATGTGAATTGAGTGGCAAAATCGTTCGTCAGATGATGAATAGATGTTTGGTGAAATGTACGGATTTTTTTTATATGCTAGACAAGTAAGGTATAAGAAAGTAATTATTTAGCCGAATGTATCAAAGAAACTGAAAGATGTTGTATAATTGACTGTGATAAATGAATTATGCTCAGTAATGCCTCATAACCCTAATCTGGTGACGGACACGAGTTAGGGGTGTTACAATCTTGAAGGTCAAAATCAAACAGTTTGAATATTGCATACGAAAGCCTTTTAACATGTATGTCAAACACAGACATGGTGAACATATAACTATTCAAAGATTCAAATCTATCACGAACCAAATGAACAGGTATGTTTAAATAGACATATTTAACACATGAGTTCAACGAGTTTATATAACCAAAATTTGCATGTGCAAAGCTTTTATCAAACACATCTAAAATTCGATTAGGGTGAGCCATTCCAATAGAAGGATCAAACATGTCAGAAGATAAAATTTTCACGGCACTTTTCAAAGCAGGGCCATCAAGAGATGAACAAGGACTAATCAAATCAAATGATGGAGGCATATCAGAAATTGACCCATCAAAATATTTATGAGAAATTTTTAAACCAGAAAACCTTGATTTTATAAACATAAAATCCTTGCCTTTCTTACCTTTAATCACAAGTCGGTGGTGCTCATTCACATAAGTACCATTTTTCAAACAACTGAAAATGCCTCTCTTTTGGTAGGTAGTGAAGTTGGAATTGGTCACACACACTTCTAGGCACTTGAAAAGTTACATCACAAGAAGATCAAATAGTTGGGTTAGTGGAAACAATCACTGCTTGCTCACTTTCTTTTTCACTTTTTTTTTCTTGAGATCTCTCGTTTCTTTTTCCTCAATCTCTTTTTCCACTTGTTGTTCTTGTTCAACTTTTTTTCTCTCTCAAATTCTTTTTTATTCTCTTTCTCATTTTCTTTTTCAATCTCATTTTCACTCTCTTTTTGTTCTTTTTCTTTTTCATCGGCTTTTTCAATGACTTTCTCGAGCTTTTTCAAGAATCTCTCATTTTCTCTCTTACTCGCCTCTTGCCTCTCTTTTATTTCTTTTTCTTTTTCTTCTTTTTCTTTTCTCGTTTTTTTTTTTACAAGAAGATACCAAAGAATCATTAAAACAATAATTTTGTTTAAAAGAAGGAAATTATTTGCATAAGAATCTTGATCTATGCTTCGTGAAAAATACTCCAGGTAGGATTTCTTTGAAGATCAGAAAGAGGTATGCCTATCTCTTCGGATGTCATCTTGGATGGGTTCAAAATCGAGGTCAGACTCTCGTCATCTTGAATTCCTTGATGAAAAGAAATCTCGATTAAAATCCCTTCGTTTTGAAGTCGAGGATGAATAGGAATCACAATGGAAATCTTTTCTCAAATGATCATTAAATGTATGTCTTCGTGATATTCTTGATTCCACTTTCTGACTTGAAGACACTCATTCTCATTGGTCTCTTTTTTTCACACGGTCTAATCTCTCGTGCAATGTATCAAATTTAGAATTCACCATTCTTCGCATTTCTTGCACCAAATATTGGGACTCGAGTCAGTAAAATTCTTCGCGAGACATCTTTGATTGCTGAAAAGAAATTTGTTAAGTAAAACAAAAATTAAACTCCTCAGAACAAAATCCTCACAATTTCTCTCGGAAAGAAAAATTAATGGTTTGCACTCTCGCTCGTGTTTACACTCGTTTGGCTTTTACCTCCGCTCAAATGTTCTCACTCGCTCGTGCCTTTTTACCTCTCAAACTTTCTCTCATAATTTTATATCCAGACTCGCCAAAGCCTTATCGTAGGCTAGGGTTAGTTGCAAAATGGTTTAACAAAGGATAAATATGAAGGGGTTAAGGGTTTGCTAAAAGAAAATTGAAATCGGTTTATGGTGTGGCATTGGGGCAAGGGGTGAAAAAAAACAAATGTACCTGATCGGGATGACAACAAAAGTATCAATACAATGAGATTAAAATTTAACACACTTTTATGTCAATTTTTTTCTATTTTTTTTACTTCAAATGCACAAAAATAATACAAGATGAACTTGAGATTACAACTTGAAATTTTATTTTTTTATTTCAATTTTTTGTACTACAAACCTAATTTTCGAGAATGCTATGAACATCGGTACTCCTCGTTTAATAGCTTTGATACTAAATGATACGATCCGCCTCTGGATGAGTAGAGTCGTATGCAATTTTTGCCCGATCGTCTATGAAGAAGTATCGTTCGGCTCTTTTTAAGAGGACATATTTAGGTAAAATGATGGCAGAAGCTATATTTAAGGGTTCAAAAAGGGGTTTATAGTTGTAAACAATTTGTATAAGTTCAATTTTGGAGAATATAATTATGGAAATAAAAATGGAAGTTAGATAACAAAGAATGGATAGAAAAGGAAATGGATGGTTTGAATATGATGAAACGAAAAGATAGAATGGAATGAAAATGATCGAAAAAATAAACATGAACCAATATTAGAAAATATTGACCCAAATGCTTATAAGTTTTCAAGAAGGTCGAATGGAGTATAGGAGAACCTCGACCCAATACTTAGCAAAGTAGGAACGTTGGTATAAGGGTGAACGCCACACTATTTGATATTGATAAGTTCAGGATAAAGAAGAAGGCAGGTTGATGCCACTAATAACCTAGATAAGCCAACGAGTTCTTCAACGAAATATGAGAGGAAGAAATCTTACAAATTTCATATAAGTTCAAAAATGTTTTTAAACAAAGCAAAAAGATAAAGCCCCTTTACAAAGGCTGATTTCACCTATTTATAGTGCTAAAATAGGCTAGCTGAATGGTCACAAACATTCAACTTAATGTGCCAATTAAAACTAAAATTTAACTCAAGTCTTTTCACATTCTTAAGCTAAATAACTCCATCCTTGAATTCAATTTAATTCAGCTAAATGAATGACTTGAAGTTCTTGAAAAATGACTCTTGAGTTAGCCCTTGGTCAGCCGAATGGTCACCATCTTCTTAATCAGCTTCTTAATGATGTTTGAATGCTTGAAATAACCCTTGAAATGGCAAAAATGGCTGGTAGTGGAAAGGTTGCTGCCAAAATTAATTTGGATGATCAAATGCTCCTTAAACCTCCTTTAAATGATGTATAAAACATCCCTTGTAATAGCCACTTAATTTGTAACCGAAAATCACTTAAAAAGTCACTTTATTTAATGTGTAACAGCCTTTGTAATGTAATGGTTATGACTTGAAAAGACACCTACAATAAATACATTAAAATGAGCTTATTAAACACATGTAATCACTTACTAAACATAACACACATTAATACTTAACTTAGGTAAATAAACTATGCATCAATTATTCCAAAGAACTAGTTAATTAAAGAAACATCATTAAATAAAATTAACTCATGCATCAATAAACAATCCTAGGAACTAGATTAATTAAGAGCAACACTTATTAAATGAAGTTCAACAAAAGCACTTATTGATTAATCTAAGATGCTTAAATGCATGGTTTGAGTGGAAACTAAATAAACAAATGAGTACTTAATGCAAGACTTAATTTAATGATGCAGACTTATACTACTTATTTTAATGATGCAGACTTATACTAACATGGGAGTTACATAATGCATGACATTAACTAAAGATGCATTTAATTAAAGACTAAAGTATTGAGCTGATTAAAGCTCAAATGAGCTGAATTTGAACTAGACGAAGCTCGTGGAGCTGGAAACGAACTAGGATCAGCTTGCCAATTATGCAAGGCTCAACTAAGGAGACTTGACTGACGGGATTCGCTGGGCGTGCTCGCATCAGATATAGAGTTTCTCGGGAAAATTGTTTGATCAGATTAAAGAAAAGTTTATATGGATTAAAATAATCTTGACGTATGTGGTACAATCATCTTAGTGAATACTTGTTAAAAGAAGGTTACAAAAATGATCCAAGTTGTCCATATGTCTTTATAAAAAAGGTTTGGATCAAATTTTGTGATCATTGTTGTTTATGTCGATGATCTAAATACTTTTGGAACTCCTGCAGGGCTCCAAAATACACTAAATTGTTTAAAGAAAGAATTTGAGATGAAAGATCTTCGAAAAACAAAGTTTTGTCTTGGCTTACAAATCGAGCATTTAAAAGATAGAATTCATGTTCATCAATCAACTTATACGGAAAAGATATTAAAGAATTTTACATGGATAAAACACACCCAATAAGTATTGTGATGATTGTATGATCGTTAGATGTGAGTAAAGATCAATTTAGTCCTTACAAGGATGGTGAATAGTTTCTTGGTCCTGAAGTACCATATTTAAGTGCCATAGGGGCATGGATGTATGTTGCAAACAACACAAAACCTAATATAGCTTTTGTTGTAAACTTGTTAGCAAGATTCAGTTTTTCTCCAACACGTAGACATTGGAATGAAATTAAACATATATTTAGATATCTCAGAGGGACTATTGATATGGGGTTATTTTATTCAAATGATTCAAAATCCCTATTAGTCGGCTATGCTGATGTTGGATACTTATCGGATCCACATAAAGGTCGATCTCAAACAAGATATTTGTTTACATGTGGGGATACTGCCATATCATGGCGTTCAACAAAGCAAACATTAGCTTGCTTCTTCAAATCATGCAGAAATAATTGCAATGTATAAGGCAAGTTGAGAGTGTGTTTGGCTAAGGTTATTGACCTAGCATATCCAGAAGGTATGTAATTTGCCTTTACAAGAAAAGATGTCAACTATCTTATATGAAGATAATGCAGCATGTATAGTTCAATTGAAGGGTGGCTATATCAAAGGTGACAGAACGAAACATATTTCACTAAAACTATTCTTCACCTATGATCTTGAGAAAAGAGGTGATATAAATGTTCAACAAAATCGTTCTAATGAGAATTTATACTAAGGCATTGCCCACTTTAACATTTGAAAGACTACTACACAAGATTGGAATGTGTCGACTCAAAGATGTAATGTAATGTTGTCATCAGGGGAGTCTAAAAACAAGTTGTACTCTTTTCTTTTAATCAAGGTTTTGTCCCATTGTATTTTCCTGGTAAAGGTTTTTAATGAGGCAGCTTGTAATAGAAGATTGTGTACCCTTTTTCTTTCATTAGGTTTTTTATCCCTTAAGATTTTTCCTAATAAGGTTTTAACGAGGCATATTGTCTACCAATGGACATCCAAGGGGGAGTGCTATGAATATCTTATTAAGTGGATGTCCATCAATAAAGATAAAGTTTTGATATACTTTAAATTCTAATAGTTATTAGAATTAGATCTCTATTTCTTTTATACTTCTTATCCCTATAAATAAAGACTCTAATAAAATATTGTAATCATCCCTTTTGATCAATAAAGTTCATTCTCTGTTGTTTCATGTTTTAGTTGTTCTTTATTCTCTCTATCTCTCTTTATTTGATAACATTTATAAATAAATAGATTTTATCACTCAAATTGGATTGCATTATAATCTAGTATATACATGTGTACGTAAACTTAACTAATTTTTTATCTCGTGCAATGAATGGCGCTAATTGTATGTATAAAATTTAATATTTTCTATTCATTTTTATTGAATTTGTAATGTTTCAAGAATACTATAATTGAGAAAATAAAATAAAACAATATAAATGTTTATTTTTAAATTTATAATACTTTATATTATTATTAATATAAATCAAGAACATAAAATTTTAATGTGTAAAATAAACTTAAATTAATTATTGAAATTTATAAAAATATTGAAACTATAAAATTAAAAAAAAAATCGCATGATGTTAATGTTCCATATCTTCAATCTCCACCTTAAATAGTCTGTTTCAAAATACTATTATATACATTATATGTATGATTTGAAAAATAAGTCAATCCATAGGTGATAAATTTAAAAAAAAGTTAAAATTTAAAAGTTAAATATTTAGAATTGGAAAAATAGAAAATATATATTTTTTATGTTAGTTTAAAAATTTAGAAGTTGGTTACTTTTAACCCATAAATTTCTTTTCTTGAACCCGTGCATCAACTTTGTTAAAATATAAGTAATCACTTTTAATATAATTACGGATATTTAAAGTGTTATTGATAATAATATAAAATAAATAAAATATTGATTTTATTTTATTTTTGTTTTGGTAATTAATAAATGTGTACAATAGAAAAATGTAGTAAATTTTTATGTTGATAGGTATGTTTATACTATTTAAAACCTATAAGAAACATTAATAAGAATTTAAACCGAGTCTTCCAAAAATAATTTAAACTATGTGGAAAATCATTTTTATTTAAATTATGTAAATACGGAACATCAAATTATTTTAAATATATAGTTAAATTAAAATACAAATTTCAAAAAATGAAAAGAAACTCGTTAAGATGGAAAATTATGGTGAGCATAGAATCCTTTTTCATTTCTTGGAAAGTTGGTCTTTCAATTCGATATTCAATATTTAGAATAAAAAAAATGAAAATATCTTTTATGTATTAATTTAAATAAATTATATTTATTTTCTAAAATTTAGTAGAAAAATTGAATATTTTGGAAAATTAAAAGATACATGACAAATATATTTGTTAAAAATACATAATTTTTAATTATATATTAAGTTGTATATTAATTTTATTTCATAAAATATTTTAAATTAAATAATTAATTTTAACATTAATATAAATGGACTCAAACGAACATACACGGACAACATAAGAGGGTAAATGCTTGTACAAGCTCCAAACCCAAATATAATGAAATGGTAGCAACGTTGGAATGAGCTGAGGTGGGACCAAGGATACAACTATCATATCTGAAACTCGGGCGCCTGCTAGAGCCTATGCTATACGAGCTTGTGAGTGGGCTCTACTCTTGATGTCATCATTGGTTTTTTTTTTCTTTTTGGCATTACTATACATGCATTAATTGACCTTGGGTCAACACATTCTTATATATGTACTACATTAGTAACTGAAAAGAACATACCATTAGAGTCGACTAAATATGATGTTAGGTAACAAATCTATTGGGTCAGTGTGTCATAGTTAATGTGATATGTATATATTGTGCACTGAGAATTCGAGGCTGTGAATTTCCTGCTGATCTGATATTACTGCCATTTGATGAATTTGATGTCATGCTCGATATAGATTGGTTGACCCTGCATGATGCAATTATTAGTTGTAGACAGAAACGGATTGCACTGAAATGTCAGAATGGTGAAACGACTAGTGTTGAGGATGATAGAACTGATTGAGCGACCAATATCATATCAATGACATCGACCCAACAACATATCAGAAAGAGGTGTGAAGCATACCTAGCTTTTATTTTAATACTAGAGTGTTTCCGGAAGAATTACTAGGTTTACCACATGAAAGAGAAGTTGAGTTTGTAATTGAAGTGACACTCGGAACAGCTCTGATTTTGATTGCTCCATACAAAATGGCTTCGACCGGATTAAAAGTGTTGAAAACAAACTTGCAAGAATTATTAGACCGAGGATTCTTTCTACCTAGTGTATCATATTGGGGTGCTTCATTTCTATTTGTGAAAAGAAAGATGAAACAATGAGATTGTGCATTGATTATAGAAAATTAAATAAGTCACCATAAAAAAATATTTGTTGCTTCGTATTAATGAATTGTTTGATCAATTGAAAGGAGATACCGTATTTTTGAAGATTGACCTTCGATCAGGCTACTATCAGCTTACAGTCAAAGAACCAGATGTGCCAAAAACTACTTTTCAAACTCGATATAGACATTATGAGTTGTTGGTGATGTCATTTGAGTTAACTAATGCCCCAACCACATTTATGGACCTAATGAATTGAATTTTTCAACTGTATCTGGATAGATTTGTTGTTATTTTTATTGATGACATCCTAATTTATTCAAGAAATGAAAAATGAAATGATCAGCATTTGAGCACTATGTTGGACACATTGTACGGGAAACAGTTATATGCGAAGTTCAGTAAGTACGAGTTCTAGTTATGAGAAGCTGGAATTTTGGGTCACATGATTTCAATAGAAGGTATTTGAGTTGATCTGAATAAAATCTTAGTAATTGTAAATTGAAACCTCCGAACAATTTTTTAGAGGTGCATAGTTTTCTGGGACTGGTTGGGTATTATAGATGATTTGTTAAAGGCTTATTGATGATCGCTTCATCGGTAACGTTACTATTATAAAAAATTGTCAGTTTTGTTGTAACACCCTTTCCTACACGATTCACCGAGTCTGGATCTCGGGTGTTATGAAAACCATTTAACAAAATTAGTAAAACAGTTAACAATTACCATTTAAAAATAATATTTACATCGGACTTATTACAATTTATTACAATACAAAGGTTTACAAAAGATAGACTCTGTAGGCATAGTCCTACTAAACGCTAGTTTTTTTTCCAAAACATCCACTTATGCACAATATCCCCTTTTGCTACAACTCTAACATAATCCTGGCGTAGTCCTACTTTGCGAACTCCTCATTTGACATAACCTAAAACATAAACATAACATTTATAGGTTACACGAACTTAGTGAGTTTGAAATACACTTTACCTTTAATCATTAATGTGCTAAACTCTTTATTTTGATTATTTAGATTTACTCATCTGCCTTAGGCTGATACCATTATATTATCGGACAAGCATATACATATTCCTATCCCCCAATTACCATACTTATCAAATCAACCTTAACTCATTGGCTAACTTCAGATCATACTAGACAATACTACCTCTTTTTCTCTATTTAGACATCTTATAATGATTATCCCAAAATAATTGATCCAAAACACCATTCATAGACACATACTTACTCTATTGGTGGATTCCCACACAAAGTCAAATACCTTTAGTATATTAATCAAATCATTTTCTATTTCGACACCAAAATCCACTCATACAAATAACGAATTAGCAGTTCGTTCAGAAGATTTCCTTCCAACTCTCACTGCCCCTTACCCGTAATCCCTACCGAAATCGGGCACGAGTCGTCACCATACAAAACTACTTGATATCCGCTTAGGCTCAATACGACTACTCTCCTCGAGTCACTACAACAACTTCATTTTTAACTTACAAGGCCTACTCGTACATATGAGGACTCTCGAGGCTATATCGAGAACTCTTACGATCTGTAAAATTTCTTTCTCAACTAAACAATGAGTACATGCCCGTGTTAGATGACACACACGCCCGTGTATAATCATACACGTCCATGTGCTCTAACCGTGCCTAAAACCCCAGTATTCTTCCAAAGTCCCATGGCTAGGGCACACGCCCATGTGGAAATGGGACACGCCTGTGTACCCTCAAGACATGCCCGTGTCTTCCACCCGTGGTCGACTCTGACTAATTTCACATGGCCTGGACACACCCGTGTGAGTAGTCCGTGGTCTATTCTAACTTAAAATGCTAACATGCATGGGACACGCAGCCAAGTCGCACGCCCGTGGGTTGACCGTGTGTCACACATGGTCTAGACACATGCCCGTGTGCCTACCCATGTGGACAAGAACGACACTGTTTGCCAAGTTCTTTACATTCCCCTAACTCATACCACATAATTCCATTCATCATACTAATAAACAATTCTTGATTTCAATATGAACTCCTATAGGTATCTTATAATTTCATAAATGGTAAGGTGAGCCATCAATCTTGGCAATTTACAAAATAATTGTTTTAACAAGAGCCAATATACCTTTGGCCAAAATAACAAAATAATCTAACTAGTCTAGCCCCTATACATGCCATTTACAAATTCATTAAGACTAAGTATACCGATATGAGCTGATAGTGTGGGCTGTCTCTTGGTTTCCGGAGTCCTAGCTCAGCTCTTAAGCTCTATAAAACAAGGGAAAGGAAAGGGGAGTAAGCTTTAAGCTTAGTAAGTCTACGTGTAAACAATATAAGTATTTTAACATGTATTAAATAATTTCATAACATTATATACTAAGCAAGATACAATCTACATTCATGATCATGCTTACTCATTTCCTCCATTCACACAATCCAACCACATTATAAGCATAATGCATACATTCATTAACATTTCCCTTGCACTTAGCATCACAAGGTTACATAAGACATCACATTACTATATCCAAATCCATTACTCACAGTCAAATTTCTCGGTGGTTTCGCACACAGCCCACCAAAAGATTAGTTACGGTGGTATCGCACACAGCCCACCAAAAGATTAGTTACAGTGGTATAGCACACAGCCCACCAAAAGATTAGTTACGGTGGTATCGCACACAGTCCACCAAAAGATTAGTTATTACACATTCACATGATTATTTCATCATTCATACAATAATTATCCAATGACTACCATTTCAAGCTACTAGTACCACATATGTTCTCAATCATGCCATACTCTAATTAGCAATATAATGTTCACAAAAATATGCATTGTTACACATAAACTTACCTCGGTGCAAAACGTGTTAACTAGCGATTTATTCGATCATCTTGCCTTTCCCACGGTCAAGGTTATATTCCGTGCTCTTCTTGATTTATAACAACAAAATTCATTCGTTTAGATCATTCTGATCACAATACATCAAATTCTACACTAGGGCAAAAATGACCATTTTGCCCTTATGTATTGGCAAAATTACGATTTTTCCCCTAGGCTCGCAATTCATTTTTCAACACATTTTCTCAATAAACAAGCATAGATAAACATTTATTTCTCTTACAACTACTGACCATTCTTACCATTTCATGCATTTATGAGACAATTTCATTCTTTGCATTTAAGTCCTATCTAGGTGTTTTCATGCTAATACCGTTCACAAAAGTTGTTTCTCATCTCCCTAACATTCATTTTCTTCCATAAAAACTTAGCTAGAAACATGAAGACTCTCATAGGAAGTCCTTAGACTTTAAACCATATCACAAACTAGTCCCCTCAATAGTTAGCTTAAGTTTTGGGGACTCCTAAAGTACAAAAATTATCAAAAATAACCATCAAATTGACTTACTAGCAAGGATGAATTGTAGCTGAAATTTTGAACTTCAAAAGTCCCTATTCTCTCTTCAAATTTCGGTGGAGAAGATGCATGAATAGTAAAATATGATATCTTATCTTTTTATTTTATTTTATTTTAGTCATCATTTTTTTTATCACCTAATCTCCATCAAATTTGACCAACATTTAATGCTATTGTCCCCCTTCATTCTTATGGCCGACCATCATTGAATAAATGGCATATTTGCATTTTAAAATCCTCCCGATTATATTCTATAGCTATTACGTGCCCCTACCTTATAAAATAGATTTTCACATCTTATGCGATTTAGCCTTTTTTTCACAATTAAGCATGCTATTGCTAAAATTAAAGCACCAAAATTCCTATATAGCCATATATTAATACCATAACACATAAAATAATAATAAAATAATTTTCCTCGACCTAAGATTAGTGGTCCCGAGACTACTATTCTGATTAGCCTCAAAATCAGGCTGTTACGACTCTCCCCCTTTAGGGATTTTCGCCCTCGAAAATCTTACCGGTAAAGAGGTTTGGATATTGCTCTCTCATGGCTTCTTCCGGTTCCCACGTAGCCTTTTCTACACCATGTCTTTTCTACAACACTTTTACCAAGGCTATGTCTTTATTCCTCAACTATTTCATTTCTTGAGCTAAGATTGTAATCGACTCTTCCTCATATGTCATAACTGGTCATATCTCAATTTATTTTGAAGGAATCACATGCGAAGGATCGAAGCGATAACGCCTTAACATCGACACATGGAATACGTTGTGGATTTTCTCTAACTCTACCAAAAAGCTAATCGATATGCCACTGGCCCAATTCTTTCGGTAATCTCATACGGCCCTATGAATCTCAGACTCAATTTACCCTTTAAATCAAATCTTAATATTTTCTTCCACTGCAACACTTTCAGAAATACCTTGTCACCCACTTGGAACTCTATTTCTTTTCTTTTCAAATCCACGTACGACTTTTACCGGTCTGAAGCAGCCTTCAGACTATCCCGGATCACTTTCACCTTCTCCTCAGTGTCTTTATCTAAATCAATCCCATGAATTTGCTTCTCACTTAGCTCAGTCCAATACAAGGGAGTCTGACAATTACGACCATATAAAGCTTCATACGGTGCCATCCGTATGCTCGACTAATAACTATTATTGTAAGCAAATTCGACCAAGGGTGGGTATCTTTTCCAACTACCTTGAAATTCTAACACACAGCATCAGAGCATATCCTCAAGAACTTTGATTACCCTCTCGGACTGACCATCAGTTTGAGGATGGAATGTAGTACTAAAATTTAACCTTGTACCTAAGGCCTCTAGTAACTTCTTCCAAAACCTCGAAGTAAATCTCTGGTCTCTATCCAAGATAATGATATAGGCACTCCATGCAATCTTACCACTTCTGCAATATACAATTCGGCTAACTTATCTAGCTAATAATCAACATGCACAGGTATAAAATGGGTCGACTTCATTAACCTATCAACAACAACCCACACATCATCTTTCTTTTCTAGAGTCAAAGGTAACCCCGTTACAAAGTCCATGGTGATCCGGTCCCACTTCCACTCGGGAACCATCACTGGTTGAAGTAATCCCAAAGGCACTTGATGCTCAGCTTTCACTTGTTGACAGATTAGACATTTTGTTACATACTCCGAGATGTCTCTTCTCATTCCCTACCACCAATAGAATTTTTTCAAATTATTGTACATTTTCGTACTGCCCAGGTGTACTGACAAATAACTACTATGTGCTTTTTGTAAAATTTCTCGGATCAACTCGTCATCTTTGGGTACAAAAATTCTATCACGGAACAGTAAACAACCATCTGAACTCACCCGGAATTCAGAATTAGCTTCTGATTCAGACTTTTCTCTTTTAGCTAGTATTTCACTATCATTCCTTTGAGCCTCACATATTCGTTGAACAAATAGTGGTCTAGCTCTCAACTCGGCCAGTATAGCACCATCATCAGACAATGACAAACTCGTGCTCATAGCTCTCAAAGCATACAAGGATTTCCTACTCAGGGCATTCGCAACCACATTCGCTTTTCCCGGATGGTAATCGATTATGAGTTCATAGTCCTTCAATAATTTGAGCCACCATCGTTGCCATAAATTTAAATATTTTTGATTCATCAAATACTTCAAACTCTTATGATCCATGAAGATTTGAGATTTCTCACCATATAACTAGTGTCGCCAAATCTTCAACACGAAAACAATCCAGGCAAACTCTAGGTCATGAGTCGAGTAATTCTTCTCATGTGGTTTTAATTGTCTCGAGGCGTAAGCGACTACTTTACCCTCTTGCATCAACACACACCCAAGACCATTTAATGATGCATCATTGTAAACCACAAACTCTTTGCCCGAAAGCAATGGAAAAGATTGAATGGGTTGGTAATTGCAAGTAAAACCTTGGTGACTAGGTATCTTTCCTCCGTTCTTTCCATTCATGTTTTCAATTCTCAAAACTCTGTTTTTTTCACACACTTCGTTTTAGTTTTTCCAAAGTTTGAGACCAATATTTTTTTAAACTTAACAATCCAATTTCTCAAAACTCAATGACACTTCTCACCCACTCAAACTTAACATCCATCAACAGTTAAACAATCATGGAAAGTCCCCTCACAAACTGCCTATAGTATCCCGTTAAACCCAGAAAGCTTCTAACTTCTGACACGTTCCTCGGCGGTTTCCACTCCAAAATAGTCGAGACCTTTCCCTGATCAACTCTAATACCCTCACCTGACACAATGTGTCCTAAGAATCCAACCTTTCAAAGCCAAAACTCGCCTTACTAAATTTAGCATATAACTACTTGTTTCTCAAAATCTGTAAGACAATCCTCAAATGCTCTACATGATCACTCTCATCTCGAAAGTAAACCAATATGTCATCAATAAAACCAACCACGAACTTGTCCAAATACGGTCGGAAGACCCGGTTCATTAAGTCCATAAAAATCGCAGGGGGATTCTTTAAACTGAATGGCATGACCAGAAACTCATAATGGCCATACTCTTCCAGAATGTCATTTTCGGTACATCTTGCTCCTTAACCCTTAACTGGTAATAACCGGACCTCAGGTCGATTTTGGAGAATACTGTAGCTCCATTTATTTGATCAAATAAGTCATCTATCCTCGATAAAGGATAATTATTTTTCACTGTCACCTTGTTAAGCTGTCTGTAGTCTATACACAATCTCATCGACCCATCTTTCTTTTTCACAAATAGTACCGGAGCACCCAACGGTGAATAGCTCGGTCTTGCAAAACCCTTATCCATCAACTCTTGCAACTAAACCTTCAGTTCCTTCAACTCTAATAGGGCCATCCTATACGGAGCAACGAAAATAAGTGTCATTCCTGGAACCAACTCAATTCCAAACTCGACCTCTCTAATCGGGGGCAATCCGGGTAACTCTTCTGGGAATACATCCAAATACTCACATACAACCGGCACTGTTTCAATCTTTGCTTCAAACTCTTGAGTGTTCAGTACAAAAGTGAGATATGACTCACACCCTTTTCTCAAATATTTCTCAGCCACCAAGAAAGAGATCATCATCAATAAATTATCTGACTCACCTGATTCAACCCGAATAACATCTCCATTTTCACGTTTCAATTCAATGAATTTACTACCACAATTTACTAAAACTCTATGGGTATTCAACCAATCCATACCAAGAATCAAATCAAAATCATCAAACGGCAACAACATAAGGTTTGCTGGAAAACAATGACCACTAATTGTCAAGGGACAGCTCCTACACACCTTGCCCACTAACACATGTTTTCCTAACGGGTTGGGAACCTTTATCACAAATTTAGTAGACTCAATAGCCATATTCAAACTAGATGCCAATCTCATACAAATATAAGAATGAGATGATCCCGGGTCAATTAAAGTAATAACAGAGGTGTTATAGAGAGAAAATGTACCCGTTATTACATCCGATGATGATGCCTCTTCTCGGCGCAAATAGCATAAGTTCTTCCTGGTGCCCTACCCTATGACCTCACAGTAGCGTCTCGTGATACACCTCTACCACTAGTCCCACCTCCCGGTTTATTTTGTGGCCTACCTCTAAAGGATGCACTGCTTGATCTTATCTCTTGCTTCCTCTCCTTGTCATCCCTTTTAGGACAGTTTCAGACAAGATGGTCGGGGATCCACACTTATAGCAATTTCGATTACTTCCTCAACACTCCCCATTGTGATGTCTGCCACAACTTGGGCACTCCAGTCTGGACTTTGGATTGCCCACACTTGCCATCGAGGTGGCCTAAACTCTTGAACTTGAGTAATTGTTGCCTCACTCTCTTTGCATATACCGACTGACGCAGTCGCCCAAGGGTTCACTTTCTTGGACCTTTTAGATTGAGCTTGGTAAGATTTACTCACCGGTCTTTTTCTCGCATCCCGGGCCTCACTCACGGCCTTCCTCTTTTTCTTACTCAATTCTTCGGCCTTACTGGCCTTATCCACCAATACCACAAACTCCTTTAGCTCTAAAATCCCGACTAAGAGTTTGATATCTTCATTCAACCCATCTTCAAATCTCTTGCATAAGATAGCTTTCGTGGACACACATTCTTGTGCGTACTTACTAAGCTTAACAAATTCGTGCTCATATTCCGCCACAGTCATTTTTCCTTGCTTCAGCTCAAGGAATTCCTTTCGTTTCTAGTCTACAAACCTCTGACTTATGTATTTCTTTTTTGAACTCCTCCAAGAAAAAGTCCCACATTACCCTCTTTGCAAGAACCACAGATGTCAGCATTTTCCACTAATGGTATGCCGAGTCCCTCAGCAAAGACACAACGAATTTTAAGCTCTCCTCAGGTGTACAAGAGAGTTCATCAAAAACCTTCATTGTGTTTTCAAGCCAGAACTCCACACGTTTTAGGTCATCATCTATATTAGCTCAAAAATCCTCAGCCCATTGCTTACGAATTTTGTCTACCGGGGGCTTAGTTGTCCTTACCATTTCTATACCTTGGGGAGCCATAAGGACTGACTAAGGTATAGGAGGAGGTAGAGGAGGTTGAGCATTTGGGGTTTGCTCGTACATACTCAGTGTACCAGTTACTCATCATTTGGAGAAAGCCTTCTTGAGCCTATTCTCCTTGACCCTTAGTCTTGGGTTCACTCTGCACAGGTGCAGTCCATTGCGCAAGAGACGGCGCATTACTAGCTGCGTCATCAGTAGTCGATTGATCGAGATCCATATACTACATAGAACAAATTTAAAACCATCAGAAGCCACCACACTATCATTATACGCTTATGGCATGTATAGCTAGACTCCTACATACGCGCTACAATAGTCCTAGAACCGACTAAACCATAGCTCTGATACTAATAAATGTAACACCCCTTACTCGTGATCCCTGTCAAAATCAGGCACGAGGCGTCACCGTATAAAACTACTTGATCGCCGCTTAGGCTCTACATGACTACTCTCTTCGAGTCACTACAACAACTTTATTTTCGACTTACAAGGCCTCACACGTATATACGAGGACTCTCGAGACTATATCAGGAACTCTTATGATCCGTAAAATTTCTTTTTCAACTAAACAGTGAGTACACGCTCGTGTTAGATGACATACACGCTCGTGTATAATCACACACGCCTATGTGCTCTAACCGTTCCTAAAGCCCTAGTATTCTGCCAAACTCCCATGGCTTGGGCATACGGCCATGTGAAAATGGGACACGCCCGTGTACCCTCAAGACATGTCCATGTCTTCCATCCGTGGTCGACTCTGACTAATTTCACACGGCCTAGACACACCCGTGTAGGTAGTCCGTGGTCTATTCTGACTTATAATGCTAACATGGAGGGGATACACGGCCAAGTCGCACACCCGTGGGCTGACCGTGTGTCACACATGGTCTAGACACACGCCTGTATGCCTACCCATGTGGACAAGAACAAGACTGTTTGCCAAGTTCTTTACATTCCCCTAACTTATACCACATAATTCCATTCATCATACTAATAAACAATTCATGAATTCAATATGAACTCCCGTAGGTATCTTATAATTTCATAAATGGTAAGATGAGCCATCAATATTGGTAATTTACAAAATAATTGTTTTAACAAGAGCCAATACACCTTTGGCCGAAATAACAAAATAATCTAACTAGTCTAGCCCGTATACATGCCACTTACAAATTCATTAAGACTAAGTATACCAATATAAGCTGATAGTGTGGGCGGTCTCTGGGTTTTCGGCGTATCTCGGCTCGGCTCTTCAGCTCTATAAAACAAGGGAAAGGAAAGGGGAGTAAGCTTTAAGCTTAGTAAGTCTACGTGTAAATAATATAAGTTTTTTATCATGTAACATTATATACTAAGCAAGATACAATCTACATTCATGATCATACTTACTCATTTCCTTTATTCACACAATCCAACCACATCATAAGCATAATGCATACATTCATTAATGTTTCCCCTGCACTTAGCATCACAAGGTTACATAATACATCACATTACTATATCCAAATCCATTACTCACAGTAAAATTTCTCAGTGGTTTCGCACGCAACCCACCAAAAGATTAGTTACGATGGTATCAAACACAACCGACCAAAAGATTAGTTACGGTGGTATCGCACACAGCCCACCAAAAGATTAGTTACGATGGTATCGTACACAGCCCACCAAAAGATTAGTTACGGTGGTATCACACACAGCCTACCAAAAGATTAGTTATTACACATTCACATGATTTTTTCATCATTCATACAATAATTATTCAATGACTACCATTTCAAGATACTAGTACCACATATGTTCTCAATCATTCCATACTCTAATTAGCAAAATTATGATTTTGCCCCTAGGCTCGTAATTCATTTTTCAACACATTTTCTCAATAAATAAGCATAGCTAAACATTTATTTGTCTTACAACTACTCACCATGCTCACCATTTCATGCATTTATGACACAATTTCATTTTTGCATTTAAGTCCTATCTAGGTATTTTCATGGTAATACCTTTCACAAAAGTTGTTTCTAATCTCCCTAACATTTATTTTTTTCCATAAAAACTCAGCTAGCAACATGAACACTCTAATGAAAAGTCCTTAGACTTTCAACCATATCACAAACTAGTCCCCTCAATAGCTAGCTTAAGTTTTGGGGACTCCTAAAGTACAAAAATTATCAAAAATAACCATCAAATTGACTTACTAGCAAGGATGAATTGTAACTAAAATTTTGAACTTCAAAAGCCCCTATTCTCTCTTCAAATTTTGGTGGAGAAGATGCATGAATAGTAAAATATGATATCTCATCTTTTTATTTTATTTTAGTCATCATTTTTTTATCACCTAATCTCCATCAAATTTGACCAACATTTAATGCTATTGTCCCCATTCATTCCTATGGCCGACCATCACTAGATAAATGGCCTATTTGCACTTTAAAATCCTCCAAATTATATTCTATAGCTATTAGGTGCCCCTACCTTATAAAATAGAACTTTCGCATCTTATGCGATTTAGCCCTTTTTTCATAATTAAGCATGCTATTGCTAAAATTAAAGCACCAAAATTCCCATATAGCCATATATTAATACCATAACACATAAAATAATAATAAAATAATTTTCCTCAACATTGAATTAATGGTCCCGAGACCACTATTTCGACTAGCCCTAAAATCGGGCTGTTACACTCACCACAAAACTCAATAAACCCAAACTGATAGGTAGTTCATATATCAGATAATTCCAGAGTTGAGCCATGATGCTATTTAGATATGGCGGATACCAACTAATTAAATTTCCCAACCTTACATCTCATAGACGAAATTAGACCAATGAACACTTGTATAACTCTTCTTACTGAGCATACGCCTAAATTCCATACTAATAGATGATTGCTATGTATAACTTCTTTGGACACCCAGATTTATTCGATTATAACACAAAACCATTCAAATCAAAACTATAGACATACCATATCCTCCTCATAACTTGTCAGAGTACGTCGCTATGGCCAAACAGAATACGCCATAAAGGCAAAATACAAAGTACGCCTCATAGGCTAACAAAAATACCACAAAGGCTAATAAAATGCCACAAAAGCTAAACTAGAATACCATAAAGGCCAAATCAGAATATGCCATAAATTCTAGCAGAATGCTACCCAGACACTCAATGAATTGTTGTGTTTATGATATGGATTTGCCTAAACTCAAATCGAGTGAGGTTTTCCCATCATCGTCCTAGGACACGCAAAGAACCCCAGTAGATAAATGCGACCTATCTACGCTTCCCAGAATAGCCATGGCCATGGACTTGTCTTTAGAATTGTCATATCATAATTCGTGTTTACTATCCCAACGGACTTTATCAAATGCCACCGGAATGACCAACTCACATCACAACCACCCTACACTCAGATACACCCAATATAAACACACATTCAAGTAGACTGGCTCATTTTCCTAACCAATTCATACTTCAGTACATGTTTCATATACATCAACACAATCACATTATAGAGTATACATTCCAGACACACCCATATACACAATTCATTATTTTCTATACTCATAATGATCTATATCAAGAATACATACTTATTTTCAGCAATCATTCATGTACTCGTTCACCGTTTCTAGAACATCAATCATAAGAAACTTATCTAGAAAGACTTGTAAGAGTTGATAACAAGGACTCACATGAGACTTACCTACCACAGCTACCAGCTCCATGCTCAAACATCCAGTTTGAATCAGCAGCAACAACTTAAAGAACATGAACTCACCATTAAAACCCATTTACAAATACACTACTAACATTTCATCTACAGATAACCTCCATGCATGGCTTCTTATCCATAACTTACTATAAATATACTCCAAAGTATTCTTATTCTTAACATGCAAAATTACCAGACTTTCCAAGAGATGAAACATCCTCAGTTAATTTCCCAAAATTCCTAGCTCCTAGTTTACTCAAGAAGAGAAACCAACAAATAACATTTAATCTTTCAGGAAAAAAAAAGAATTAAAGAGTCATCTTTAAGGAAGAAGGCGACCTTTCTCCCAAACCCATCGTATACATATATATATTCTACTTCCGTTTAGTGGAATTTGACAAGTGTCAAGAATTTTCAGAATATGTCCTTCCTAATGGCTTACAGAGTCCAAAAATAACATAAATGAGAGCCTTGTCCTTGTGCTATTTGACCAGTCAGTTTACTTGGTTTATAACCAAGTCTAGTTACCAAAACGTGCTTTAAATAGTGATTGAACAAACTAGGCGCATTACACCTTTGGTGGTAACCTACACAAAGCTTACTTTCCTTTAATTAGATTCTTTCTTTTAATGAAGAACACGTCAAATGCTAAATCTTGATATACTTCCATGGGTAGATACTCATTTCACCCAAAACATTAATTTACCAAAAGACTACAACTTGGAGAAATAACTACCAGAATACGCCAGAATAGACAACTTCGCATCTACCCACCTTCAATTCAAATCAACCAGATTTGGGATGTGATATTTTTCTAGTTAAAAAGTTGTCAACAGAGTTTCGATAAGTTAAAAGCTAAGTTAACAGAAGCTCTGATGTTGACTCAGCCTAAATCCAAGAAAGAATTCATTGTTTACAGTGATGCTTTTCTTGTTGGATTAGGTTGTGTATTGACGTAAGCTGAAAAAGAAATAACCTATGCTTCTCGATAGCTTAAGCCATACGAGAAGAATCATCCTACGCACGATATGGAATTAGCTACAGTTGTGTTTGCTTTGAAAATTTGGCAACATTATTTATACAATGAAAAATGTCACATTTTTACCAATCACAAAAACCTGAAGTATTTGTTAACATGGAAAGAGTTGAATCTGAGACAATGCATATGACTCGAGCTGTTGAAAGATTACGATCTAATTATTAACTACCATTCGGATAAAGCTAATTTTATAGCTAATGTTTTGAGTCGTAAATCTTTGTTTTCTTTGAAATCAATGAATACTCGTCTGACTTTAAAACGCGACGTTCTATTCTAGCTGAGTTGAGAGCTGAACCGATATTCCTACAGAAAATTCAGGAGTTGCAAAAAGATGATACAGACTTGTTTGCAAAACTTAAACTGGTTGGAAATGGTCAAATTGCTGAATTCAACATTAGTGATAATGGTAACCTATACTTTCGAAATTGTTTGTGTGTGTGACCACCGCTAGACGCGCGAACGTCTGGATAAGAAATACTACAGCAAAAAGATAAATAATAAAGCAGTGATGTTTGCAAGTATACGTGTCAAATTGTAATATAGTAAATGTTACAACGAAACACTCCAAAAGTATTTTGAGGATCGTACCCAAGGGAGGTTGAAAGAACCAAAATTCACTTTTCTATACTAACAGTACAAAAAATCAAATTAAAATTAAATAATGAAAATATCATAAATTAAATAAAATTTAGCAAGGAATGTTAACAATCGAAATTAACTTCAATAAACAAGTAAAAGATTAACTCATGTTAGTGTTCCTAAATAACTTCAAAATTTGAGTTTTAGTAAATTAGCTATTAGCTAACCAATTATTAACTTTTGGGCTCTAACTAATTAATTAATTGACAAAAACTACTTATATTTTGACCTCGTTAATTAAACTGTAATAAATTATGATGTACTCGGTAAACTATTCTTTCGACCTCATTTACCTAAATTACTTCCTAGGGTCATCAAGCCTAGGGTTTAAGCACATATAATTTAAGCTAACTAATTCAAAAACAAACCTTAATTCTTTCGGTAATTATTCCCACATCCGATCGTTAACCATTCTAAGGAAATTAGCTACTTATGGATCTAGATGTGTAACACGTAGGAATGTGCTAGTGTACACAGTCGTTATCAAGTAATAAGTAAGTATCGAGTCATCGTATCCACAGGGATTGTATTTGTGCTAAGTCACTTAATTTGTAAAATTATATTAATAATTTGGTAAATAAAAACACAATATGATTGAGAAATGATGATTAAAATTAAATATATTAAACTAAATGCAATTATCCCTAATGGAAATTATCCTAAATATGCAAACTATATGAATGAAATAGATTATAGCAAAATTAAACACAATTTGCAACAATTATAACATAAATAAACTAGGACATTCACTTTAAATAAACTCAATTTATTATCAGCATGCTTGATAATATTCGGAAAACATTCCATGGCAACTCAATCTTTCATGAGTTTGGAAACCACATTAGATCCTTTTGGAATCCTTTACTTAATAAATATGCATTTTACTGATCCTTATTTACAAAGGGTTTCTTAGCATTCATGTAAGGTAACAGGGACGTGTTAGGTTTGAAATAGTTTAATCACACAATTCTAAAAGCTATGCAGATAATAGAGTTTGGTCAGAGTTGTTATGCAACCTAAAATTTAATCTGGTTAGGATTTAAATTGAGCATGCACATTTCAATTATATGTCCACTAGCCGTCGTCTGGTCAGGGTCGCTTAGCTAATTCAGGTGCATTTAAATCACTTATGAACGAAATACAGACTTGATTTTAATTAAAAACATGATCAATTGAGGCACAAACATTATAAGCATGAATCAAATAAATATTATTTAATCAAAACAATCATCTTAGCTTAAATAAAATTAAGCTAACCTTGTTGTAAACAAGAACAAAGAACACATAGCAAACATTTTCACATTAAATTAAAGAAAGGAAGGATTAAACCCAAATCAAAGTGGTTGTCACCAAAGACTATGACTGACTAGGCTCATTCTCTCCTTTGCTTTGCTCCTTTGTTGATGGCTCTCCAATGTGGCCGACCAAGGGCTTTTAAGAGGCTTAACTGCTAAAATCTCTTTAAAGAGATGATGCTAGGCATGGGGAATGGAAAATGCTAAGAGAATTGAGAGATAAAAGAGAATGAATGATGGATGAGGGATGATGAGTGAATGAATGAGGGGTTTTATTTATAGGTGATGAAAGGAGGATAGTTTGCTAAAAATAGGAGGTTCCATCTCTTCAAGCATCTCCAAAGGGTGGCAGTGTAACACTCCTTACCCGTAATCCCCACCAGAATTGGGCACGAGATGTTACCAAACAATTTACCTGATCGCCACTTAGGCTCAACGTGACAACTCTCCTCGAATCGCTTCAACTACTTCACACTCAACCTATGAGATCTCAATCGTACCTACGAGAACTCTCGGGACCATATCAAAAGTTTTTACGGTCCATAAAATTTCTTTTCATCTAAAGCAGGAGTACACGCCCCTGCTAGATGACACACACGCCCATGTGTGTTCACACACGCCCATGTGCTCACACCGTCCCAAAAACCCCAACATTCTACCAAAACTCATACGGCTAGGGCACGCCCATGTGAAATGGGGACACACCCGTGTACCCTTACAACATGCCTATGTCTTCCGCCCGTGGGAAGTTATTAACTAATTTAGCACGGCCTGAACACACACGTGGCCCTAGACCTATGCCACACCTTGATATACTGACTTATTCAACATGGCCTGGGCACACGCCCATGTTCTAACCGTGTCTCACCCACGGTCCACACAAACGGTCGTGGATTTTGCCCGTGGTCTATCCTAATTTAAAACACTAAGGTGCAGGGTTCACACGGTCTTGACACACGTCCGTGTATCCAACCGTGTGGGCACTTAGAGGCTATCATCCAAGCCTTTTTGTGACTCTCATTTGCATACATACATAACTTATCACATACTTTCACATAGCATCAACATTACTCTTGAATTAAAACATTTGATTATAAAAGATTAAGGTTTTCATCCCATACACGAGGGAGACTAATTCCCATATAATTATAAACGACTTGAGCCATCATCTATGGCTATACACAATCAAGACATAAGCTCTCTTGGGCCAACACAATTTGACTACATCAACAAGGACTTGATCAAACTTAAGTACTAGCCTTATACATGCCATGACTCATAAGGACTTGATACCTCATAGCAAGCGTCTGCTCGATAGTGTGAAAACATCTCCAGCGGCCTCCAACCCAAGCTAGTCAAAACAACCTATAAGAGATAGGAAAAGAAAAGGAGTAAGCAATAATGCTTAGTAAGTTCATCTGCATAACTGATAAATACTGATATTCATTAAATATGGATAACTACCAGGTATTGCACTGGGTTTTTCCCATTAACTCATGGTTGCTTACTCAACCACTCTTGAAGCTTACTTATTCTATCTCTTACCACATTCTTACCGTGCCACAAGCCAATTGCTCATTTAACTAGCATGCATTCCTGCACTGATTGTCACGTAATTTCATAAAATAATACATCAAGCATCATCAATAAACTACTCATCTCTCAGTGGCTTCGCACTTAGCCCTCCATTAACTCTCTAATAAGGTGGTATCGCACACAGCCCACCAATTATTATACTCATGGTGTTTTCGCACTTAGTACACCAATCATTTATAAGCGATGGTATCGGACATAGCCTATCGATTATTAGTTACTCAGATGGTAACGCACACAGCCTACCAATAATAATATGGTAGATGGTATCGCACACAGCCCATAATTACCATCAATACGACATCCACTCAGCCACTTCCCTCAATAACGTAATAATATAGTTAATTCACCTAGCTATTTCACATACAGTTAGTCCACACAGTCAATATCTTGGTGGCTTTGCACTTAGCCTACTATAATCAATTAACGAGAAGTTATCATACTTATCTAACCATCTAGCATTATCACAGCACATGCACAACTCTACCATTTTTACTCTACTTGAGCCACATAGATTGTCGATCAATATCAACCATGCATTCAATATCAAATTCTACTACATTCATCCCACTTAGGAGTTTATCATATATCGAATTCATCACAATATAGTTCTAACACATACTTCTAATGTGCATTAATTAACCATATCCCACTAGAGTTCATCACATATGGATTTCATATTAATTCAATTCTATCACATACTAGTGCTTCTCGTGGTACAACCACTTATATTCAACATCCCTGTTGACTCATTTAACTTATTACATAACTCTCTTGAGTTTCATACACATAGTTCTCATTAACATCACAC
The DNA here is from genome assembly GCA_025506655.1 of Gossypium rotundifolium. Classification (NCBI taxonomy): domain Eukaryota; kingdom Viridiplantae; phylum Streptophyta; class Magnoliopsida; order Malvales; family Malvaceae; genus Gossypium; species Gossypium rotundifolium. Next base: position 51,599,914 of record CP106731.1, read on the forward strand.
CCCAATAGGGTCTCACATACTTTAGCATGTCGATTCCGTGACCCCGACAAGGTCTTATAATATCAAATCGTTTCCAAGTCCTTGACATGGTCTTACACGAAACCTTAACTAACATCGTTACATACTATTTACATCCCTTACTATTTTTATATTCAATTCTCCTGACATCTCATCAATTGGCGTTTCAACATTTATTGAGTATATATACATTCCATACAATATTGGAATATTAAGAATGCTAGTTCTTACTATTCATATGTTATGATATGAATATACCACACCAATTCGTTATGTATAGATGATGAGATTCCATTGATACAGAGCCAATTCCAATAGACTTATTGGAGGGTCCCATTGGCGTGCATTCCTTGCTAAACAAGCCTATCTGAACATTTAATCCTCTTACAACTATCTCAAATTCCAACTATTTCATGCTTAAATAAACAAATTACAACCTTTGCATTTTAGCCCAAATTAGGTGTTTTCATGACAAACCTTTCACAAAAGTTGCTTCTCATCATCCAATCATTCATTTTTTCCATAAAAATTCAGCAACTAGCATAAACCCTCTCATGGCAAGTCCCTAGACTCTCAACCATGTTACAAATTAGTCCCTCCATTAGCTAGCTTAAGCTGTGGGGACTTCAAAAGTACAAAAATTGTCAAATAAAACCACCAAAATCACTTACTTGAATGAGGATTGAATGGCTGAAAATTTGAGCTTCAAAAACCCTATTCTTGCTTGAGAATTTTTTTGGAAGAGGAGAAGAAATAAAAAAGATGATAGCTTTCCTTATTTCATATTATTTTATTTCTTTTTAATAACCTAACATGACAACATTTAATGCCTTGTCCCCTTTGTCTTCTTTGACCGTCCAAGCCAATTCCCATGGTCTAATTGCACATTTGGGACCTATAATTTATAACCCATAGCTATTTGGCACCTCTAGGAAATAAAATAAAACTTTTACACTTTTTTGCGATTTAGTCCTTTTTTTCAATTTAGCTAGAATTTGCTAAAATTAAGGCACCAGAATTTTCATGCATAATTATAAACACGTTATCACACATAACATAACATGAAAATAATTTTCTCTAACCTCAAATTAGTGATTTTGAGATCACTATTCCAACTAGCCCCTAAATCAGGCTGTTATAGGCAGGCCATGAATTGAAGAAATTGAGCTGATTTTTGATTGATTTTTGCTCAATTTAAGTGCCACAACAACTCAGGACTTGAGACTCGATCAAGTGCAAATCTTCTGGCAAATATCTAATATCTAAAATATTGCAAGGACATTGTGCAATTAAACCAAAAAGTGGTTTATGTGGAGAACCAAGTGTAGCCAAAAATTAGGTTGACTTGGTCTCTAATTTGGACGATTTTGTAATCCAACAAAGCTATCAGACCTGTCCAAAATAAATCAATAAATTAGAGGACTAAAGAATAAAATTGATCAAATTTAAATAATTAATTATAACTCAAATTATTAATGAAATATCTAAAATGAATATTTAAATATAATTTTATATTTAATTTAATCATTTAATTTAATCCACTTCATGTCTTAAAAATCTAATATGCTCAATTTAATATAAAATAAGCCATTTTATGCATGAAAATATATAATAAAGCATAAAATCACATTTTATAATTTCTATGTCCTAATTTCATGTTTTCACATATTTCATTAATTTATTAAATAATTACTTAGTTTTAACAATAAATTTAAGTTAAAACGTGACAAAATTATATAGGAAAAATCCTATATATTTTTTTGTTTACACACCCCCAAACTTAAATCATTGCTCATCCAGAGTAATGGTTATGCACAACAAAAGGTCTTGCTAAGGCAAAATTACTAATTGTGTAAGCAGTATCAATCTTTGTCCATACTCATGCATTAAAAACTTCATGTTCAAAGATCTTCTTTATTAACAAGTAATTCATATGCAAACACTTATATAATTTTATACTAATCATAGTTTGTATGTATGTCACAGCCACAGATAACATTCTTTATTCAACATAATCTCTTATCAATCAAGCAAACAATAATAAGGCTTATTTATGAACTTCATATCTAATGTAGGTGACATAAGCATCAAATCAACATGTATTTTATAAGGTTATAATGGGGCTCGGTTAAAGGTAGGGATTATAATAGATGGGACATTTTGGTTTCAAAATCTTAACCTTTAACTCTCTCTTGGATTTCTCGAATTATAGCCTTCTTCTTTAAGTGAACCTTTGGACCACCCCCAAACTTATTTTGAACTCAAGCTCATACATTTTTCCTTTTTGGAGACTGAACAAACTTTTCTTCACTCTCTTTTCGTCTCTTTTTTTTAAGCATGAGCACATACATCTTTTTGAAAATTTCCTCAAATGTTGATTACCAAGACAACTTTAGTTAAGATTGTAATAGCCCGATTTATAGCCTAGTCAGGAATAGTGGTTGTGAGACCAAAAATTCGAAGTAGAAATATATGTTTTATAATTTTTATGAGACTTATGATGTGATTGCATGATTGTGTGAAAACTTCATGAGGAAATTTTATTTATGAGTGATCAATTTGTCCATTAGGACTAAATTGGAAAGATTAGAAAATATAAGATTCTAGAAGATTTAAGTATGAAATAGAATTACAAAAATTACTAGAGGTCCTTACTTAGCAATTAGACCATTAAATTTCAAGATGGACAAAAATGGACATGGGAAGAAAAAATCTCAAGGAAGAGCCTTAAGGGCATTTTTTTCATTTGGTTAATTACTGAATTAAAAGGGAAAAAGAAGTTAAAATTGTGTCCATCTTCTTCTCCAATAGCCAAAAATCACTAAGGAGCCATAACTAGGGTTTCTTCAACTTCTAAGCTTGATAGTAAGTGCATCCTAGCCCCATTTTTAATGTTCTTCGTATTTTTGAGATCCTCGTAGCTCGATTTAGCTATTTCTAGCTATATTTTGAGCTAAGGTTCATAATAAAAAATTTACCCTTGTATGACATTCATGTATTTTCATGTTTTATGGAAGAATGTGAAAGTTTGATGTAGAAAAAACATCTTTTTCTAAGTGATTTTCATGAAAAATGCATAAAAGGACCAAATTGTAAAAGTGATAAAAAAATGGTCATACATGAGTGAAATAGTGGAAATTAGAGGTTGTTATTAAGAAAATGATTCAGCTAGGCTTCAAATACAAGAAAGTTGAATGAGAATCATTTTACGAACCTAGGGGCAAAAGTGTAATTATATGAAGTTTAGGGGTAAAATTGTAATTTTTGCCAAAGTGTGATTCATGAGTCAATTAAGTCAATGTGAGTATTAAACAAGTGAAATTTTTATTATAGATCAAGAAACACGAATCCTGGACCGAAACCTAGGCAAGAACAAAGTGTTGGACTAAATCGAACATCTACACGCATTTTGAGTACCGAGGTAAGTTTTTGTGGAATTAAGGCTACACATGTTATCGTATTTAAATTTCTTTTTATTATGAAAATGAATATTATTATTTCCATGAAATTGATTAATGATGCCTCGATGAGAAAGTGAAGAGAATATGTTAAGTTGAAGTCACAGTTGAGGATTCGAATATAGAGGATACCTATGTCACAACATGAGATAAGGACAGTCCCCTATAAGACCATGTTTGGGACATGGAATTGGCACCGAATGTAGGTCTTGTATAAGATCATGTCTGGGACATGGCATCAGCACCAAATGTAGGTCTCGTATAAGACCATGTCTGGGACATGGCATCGACACCAAATGTAGATCCCGTACAAGACCATGTCTGGGACATGGCATCGACATCGAATAAGGAAGGTCTCATATAAGACCATGTCTAGGACATGTCTTCAGAACCAAAGGAAGATCTCGTGTAAGACCATGTCTAGGACATGTCATCGACATCTAAGTACGATCTCTATAAGACCATGTCTGGGACATAGCATCGACATCGAGCTAAGAGATCCCGTAAGACGATATCTAGGATATGGCGGCATCAAGAGGTGATCCCATGTAAGACCGTATCTGGGATATGGCATTGGCATCGTGATACATGTATGGTAAGATTGAGTATCCTCCGATATTCTAAGTAGTTAGTATGTAAAGATGACAATGAGCTAAGTTATACAAGGATAACAAAGAGATACATTTAAGTTAAGGACGATAATGATTTAAGTTTATGTTCAAGATAGCATAAGTGCTAAATTATGTGCTGAAGTGATACAGGTACCATGAGAAAAATAAGAGTTATGAATTCCGTAATGTGATATATGATGGGTAAGAATAAGTATGAGTAAGATGTCAAAGTACTTGAGAACTTGTGTTGCTATTGTTCCATGATGAATGGATTTCACTATGAGTATTTATGTGGCTATATTAATTCATGCAAACTTACTAAGCTATATTGTAACACCTCAAACTCGGCCTAGACGTTATGGCCGGATCTAGCATGTCACATAGAAATGTGGTTTTAAACTTGCACTGTCGTTAAAAATTTGTAATCTTTTTGAAACTTCGAGCTTTGTTGTTTATGAAAAATCCAATTTAATTTTTAGACTTTTCTTGTAAAAACATTATTGTTATTGTTTCCAAAGATTTTGCTTATAACAAAAATCCGATTCAGTGAGTTGTAGAACACGTGAGATTTTGGAAACCAATTATCCAAGTTTTTAGTAAAACCCTCATATTAAAACATATAATAATAATTAACGGAAATGAAAGTTTAAAAGAAACCTTAAGTCCAATGGCCTTATTACAAAATATTAAACCCAAATTTAAATAAATATCAAAGTAAGGTAAAATAGAAGTTTACTAAAATTTTGATGTATGGCCACCATGGAGTACTTCACAGCTCAAAATCCTCAACGTTGGGGATCACCTGCAAGATTATGCAGAGGGATGAGTTACGAGAGCTCAGTGTGTAATCCCCTAATCGGTCACTAACTGGGCTCGAGCCCACAGAAGTAGATTGGGCCTTAGCCCAAACAGAAGCGAACTGGCTCGAGGCCCAAACAGAATCAAACTAGGCCTTAGCCTTATTAGCATGGTAAGACAAATAATACATGCAATGCATCCCAACCCAACCTAATAATCCGTCCGCTATACATCACTCGTACTAGCCCAACACACCTTTGGGGATTTCTATAATCAACCTTCCATCCACTACACACCTCGATGGCAGTCACGCTGCTCATCGTCGAATTTGTGGCGAAGCCACCAGAATAATAAAATACATGTGGCATAGCCACTACACAGATTATCGCAGAGCCACCGAAATATGTGGCAAAGCCACTAGATTACACTTCCTCGATCATCAATCTCCCAATCCCATACAACATATCATGACATAATAATCCATGTATGCAGTATGTCAAATCATAGTCAATCATATACATATATCATACATATCTCTTAACCCACCATTAGGAGTATAACGGTCATTTACCCTCCGGGGGTATTTCGATAATTTACCTATTAAGTGTAATTTAAAAAATTTGCATTAACGTCCTTTTTGAATGCCTTCTGTCGCCTCGAGCGACACATGACCCTTTCTAGGTCTCTACGGAGCTATTGGGCCAAAAATCTATTTTAGGCCCACACTCACGTGTGGCCCATTTCGCATGATTTCATTATCGAGTTTCCAAATTCGCAACCGCACTTACCCTTGAATAGTATTCTTACAATTTTGTCCAAGTAGGCCGAAAAACTATTCTGCCTGTTTGGCTCGGTTCGACCCATTACAGCCTCAGTTTCGCAAGAGTGCTCGTGACACTTTCCACAACTTACCGTCTTTACTCGTGCCTTGTTTTACCACTACAAATGTTCACACGCTCGAGTGGTCACACATGTCGGTTTCTGACTTTTCAGCTTTGGCCAATTCGCGAACTAACATATGCAGACAATCGAAAGGGTGTGAGATTACACACCTGATGCAAGCGTAGATTGAATCCTCGAGATTACGCACCTATGAATCCATACAATTAAACCATTAGCCTTAATCTCAGTAAGACGTACCCTTTAGATTGAAAGCGACAACCCAATTCACACCACTTACCAAGAACCTTGCTACTTTGAGAGTTTGGTTCACTACCTTCGATCACAAAATCGAGTCCCTAATAAAGAGCACGAGTTAGTGATGTTGATTCTAGAATAACAAAGAAATGGCCTTTCGGCCTGAATAAACCTGAAATGGAGAACGACCATCCTTTTCCCTCTTCAGCCATAAAGACTTACCAATAATTGTAGAAGGTCCCTAAAGCGGTTTGCACCTAGAGGGCCTTAGAGGATTCGGCTATGACTTTGAACCGTAATACGTGTTCCACGATGAGAGAAGAAAAGAAAGAGTTAGACAAAAACTTGGAGAAACATGAATGGCACATTCGGCTATGTGAACACATGAAGTAAAAAGGAAAGAAAATAAATTAAAAAGAATTATCATTACCTTAGACCAAAGAGAAGTCGACTGGAAGAAAAGATTTGCCATCCAAAAGCAAAACACCAAGCAATCGGCCAAGAGTATCAATGTAGGTAAGATGGCTATCGATTAAAGAAAAGAGGAGAAGCAAATGAGTAGAATGGAGGTTCGGCTATAATGTGCACCAAGAAAGAAAAAGGATGAGAGAAAGAAAGAAAAGAAAAAAAAAGAACAAAAGAATAGCACTAGAGGTTTCGGCAAAGAGAATGGAAGCAATTGAAATGTTTTTAGCCAAAAAGAAAAAAGAATAGACTGTCTCTCAAATGAACACTTAGAGAAAACGACACTCTCTCTACCCACTTATAACCGAATGTGCTAAAGTTGCCTAGGAAGCTAAAGAGAATTTGGCACACACATACACTAACCAAAACTGATTATGCTCCCTAAGCACCTTCCAATTTTCGGCCAAACACCTTCACTCACCAACTCCCACGATCCTCTCCTTGATTTACTCCACAATCCACTCTCCATCACCCATTCAAACAGTTTGACCACTTCAAACCTTCACCTAGCAGAATCCCATTCCAACTCCACCTCTTCTTCTCCCTTATCATAAAAATAAACCCACAATTTGCATGCCATGGGATTCGAACTCCACTTCCCTTACTACACAAGTGACGCCAACTCCACTAGGCCACCTTGCTCTTTTTGTTATATAATACCAACAATTACACTTAAATCCTGCTTCCACTAGCTCTCCTCCCTTAAGTGCCCAAAACCAAAAATTTTACCAATGCTTAAACTCGACCCCAGGCCTCCCTAGGGCCCCTAAACACCCTTAAACAACACACAGAACCAACGTAACATGAAATTGCACAAATTTTACAGACCCCTAGATTTTAGGATGTTATAGTTCTACCCACTTAAAGAAATTTCGGCCTCAAATTTTACATGGTTAAAAGAGATGAGGGTATTTCTGTCGAATTACCTCCTCAGGTTCCCAAGTGGCTTTTTTCGAACTATGATTCCACCATAACACTTTAACCAACAGAATAGACTTGCTCCTCAATACTTTAACATCCCGATCCAAGATTTTCACGGGTTCTTCTTCAAATGATAGGTTAGGTCTAACTTCAATTTCTTCCACCGGCACTATATGAGATGGATCTGAAAGGGCGCCTCAGCATCAAAATATGGAAATACATTATGTATCTAATTTAACTCCAGGGGTAACTCAAGCTGATAAGCAACTGGTCCCACACATTTCAACACTCGATAGGGCCCGATGAATCTTGGGCTCAACTTGCCCTTCTGTCCAAATATTAAGACCTTCTTCCAAGGTGAGACTTTCAAGAAGACATGATCCAATACTGAAAATTCTATCTCCCTATGCTTCAGATCCGCATACTATTTCTATCTATCAGAAGCTTCTTTTAACTGGTCCCGAATCAGCTTAACCTTTTCCCTCAGTTTTTGAGATCAATTTCGGACCCAACAACCGTTGCTCACCCAATTCTGTCCAACAGGTAGGGGTACGACACCTACGACCATACAACGCCTCATAGGGTTCCATCTAAATGCTGGACTAGTAGCTGTTGTTATACGTAAATTCCGCTAAAGGTAAATAGTCTTCCCAACTGCCTCTGAAGTCTATTACACAACCCCTTAACATATCTTCCAAGATCTAAATTACCCTTTCCGACTGACCATCAGTTTGAGGATGAAACGCTATACTGAAGTCGAACCTAGTACCCAAGGCTTCATGCAGTGCCTTCCAGAACCGAGATGTAAATCTAGGGTCCCTGTCTGATATGATAGACACTAGTACCCCATGTAGCCTCACAATTTCTGCCACATACAGCTTGGCCAACTTCTGAAGCGAGTAGTCCGTGCGAATCGGTATGAAGTGCGTGGACTTAGTCAACCGATCAACGATTACCCACACTAAATCTTTCTTAGTAGGTGTCATGGGTAGCCCACTAACAAAATCCATCGTTATCCTCTCCCACTTCCAAAGCGAATTCTTCACCGATTGCAGCAAACCCGAAGGCAACTGATGTTTCGCCTTCACCTGCTGACACGTCAAATACTTGCTCACAAAGTTGGTAACTTCATGTTTCAACCCTGGCCACGAATACTGCTCATGTAGGTCTTGGTACATCTTGTTTCCACCGGGATGCATAGCGTATGGGCTACTATGCGCCTCTCGCAGAATCATCTGTCTTAACTCAGAATCCTTCGACATACAAACTCTTCTACAAAAACATAATACCCCTTCACTGTTCAGCCCAAAATCCACAGTCTCCCCACTTTTCACATGCTAAAGTCGAGAACCCAACGATTCATCCAATGATTGCTTCTCTTTAATCTGACCTATTCATGACGATTTCACCTGAAGTTTCGCTAACAAGCTACCATCTTCATAAAGACTGAGTTGAGCAAACATTGCTCTCAACTCTGATACCACCTTACGACTTAATGCATCTGCCACCACATTGGCTTTACCCAGGTGATACTCGATCAGCAGTCACAGTCTTTTAGCAACTCTATCCATCTCCGTTGCCTTAAGTTCAGCTCCTTTTGGGCAAGGAGATATTTCAAACTCTTGTGGTTGGTATAGATAATCGACTTTTCCCCACACAGGTACTGTCTCCATATTTTCAGTGTGAACACTATAGCGGCTAGCTTCATGTAATAAGTGCGATAGTTTACCTCATGTGGCTTTATTTGACGGGATGCATAAGACACTACTTTTTCTTCTTGCATCAGCACACAACCGAAGCTTGTATGTGATGCATCATAATAAACAACAAATTCTTTCCTGCTATTTATCTGACCACTCAAACGGTACTCTCTTACGCAATAACTTAGTTAGGGGTGTAGCAATCAATGAAAACCCCTTAATAAACCTTCTGTAATACCCAACCAAACCCAAAAACTTTAGATTTTTGACACTAACTTCGGTGACTTCCAATACAATACAGCTTCGATCTTTCTAGGATCAACCCTAATACCCTCAGCAGACCCAACATGCCCCAAAAAGGTCACTTCCTTCAGCCAAAACTCACACTTACTAAATTTGGCATACAGTTGCTTCTTTCTTAATATTTACAGCACAACCCGTAGATGAAAATCATGCTCCTCCTCCATTCTTGAGTATACTAGAATGTTGTCTATGGATACCACCATGAACCGATCTAGATTGGGTTGAAAGACCTGGTTTATCATATCCATAAAAGTGACTGGTGCATTCGTTAATCCGAACGGCATAACCAAAAACTCGTAATGCCCATAACGAGTTTGAAAAGTTGTCTTGTGAATATCCGCCTCTTTGACCCTCAACTAATGATATCCCGATCTTAAATTGATCTTCGAGAAAATTGAAGCCCCTCACAGCTGACCAAACAAATCGTCAATCCTTGGTAGCAGGCATTTGTTCTTAATAGTTAAATTGTTCAACTGACGATAGTCAATGAACATATGCATTGGCCCATCCTTTTTCTTCACGAACAATACCGGCACTCCTCATGGAGATACACTTGGTCAGATAAATCCACGGTCTCTTGAATATGAGCTTTTAGTTCAGCCAGCTCCTTCGGCGCCATCCTATAAGGGGCGATGGACACTAGAGTCGTTCTCGAAAGTAGCTCAATGCTAAATTCCTCCTTGCGATTCGGAGGCAATCCGGAAGCTTTTCAGGAAAAACATCTGGGAACTCCTTCACTATTCTAACATTCCCAACAGACAGTTCCTTAGCACTAGATGCACTAACAAAAGCTAGAAACACCTCATACCCTTTTTGCACCAACTTCTTGGCCTTTAACACCAAAATCACATGGGACAGGTAATCTCTTCTTCCTTCTATCACCATCACCTCCTCGTTCTCTGAAGCCTTTAATACCATACGCTTAGTAGCGAAATCCAGATTGACTCGGTGCTTAACTAGCCAGTCTATGCCTAGAATAAGGTCAAACTCGTCGAATGGTAGTTCCACCAAATCTGCCAAAAATACCACTGCTTAAACTTCTAGAGGCACATCCCTAAACAACTTGTTCACTACCACATATTGTCCTAGAGGGCTAATCACAGACATTTCTCTAGCAGCAATTTTAGATTTTATACCCAGAGCCCCAGATACAGTACAGGTAACATATGAATGGGTAGACCCGATATCAATTAAAGTAGTAAATGGCACATCAAAAATAAGAAACATACCAGTTATGACGTCCTGTGCATCACCATCCTCTCGACGTCTAGCCGCATAAACCAATCCCAGCTGCCTTGTGTCTGTATTCCTAGCACCTCTACTCGGTGCTCCACGACCTCATCCAAACCCATTTCCCCCTCTGGCTGGACCACGACCTCTCGGTGGCTGCTGACCACCTTTCCCTGGCTGCACAAATCCCTTACCTACCGTCCACGCCCTAACAGGCTCCCGTGGACAGTCCTTAATCAGATGATCCCTAGACCTACATTTGAAACACCCATCAGATCTTCTCCAAAATTCCCCTGGATGTGTTTTCCCACAGTGCACACACGATTGCCACTGACCCACAGCAACTGGCATCCCAGCTCGAGCTGGCCTATCTAACCTACACCTCTTTTGAAAACCCCTAGAAGAACCTCACGTCCCAAAACCTCTCTTATTCCTACCCTAATCATTTTCTCAATTTTGCCTCTCAGAACCTTTGGTAATTTTTGCTTTCTCGATAAGAATGGAAAAATCTCTTTCCCGCTGTAGGGCTATCAGTACTCGCAGCTCGTCTCACGCAGACCATCCTCGAGCCGTACACAATGCTCATAATCGGTTGCGACTATATCCTGAGTGTAATAACTTGAACGCAAAAATTCTACCTCATATTTTGCCATGGATTTATTCCCTTGTACTAAATTAAAAATGCCTTCATTTGAGCATCCACATAATTTGCCCCGACATTTTTTCTTTAAAACACTGTCTTAAAGAAGTCCCAAGTGATACGATCCTCTTGCGTACCTTCCCTCACTGTGAGCCACCACTGGTATGCCTCATCTCACAGGAGAGACACTACTCCTTTTAATTTTTCCTCTACTGTGCAATCTAGGTCATCTATAATTCACTCGACTGCCTCCAACCAGTATTCAGCTACATTTGGGGCCACACCAAAAATGCCTCTAAAAACTTTGGCCCCGTTTGACCGAAGTCGCTCAGGAATAGATTTTTAGGCTATAGATCCAGTGCTTGCTCTAGCTACCCATTCCAAAACTCACAGCATAGCTTGGGACAAAGCATCGTCCCCTCCAGTTTGGTCATATGACGCTGTTTCGATCACTGATGATGTAGGTGCTTCCATCTCAGGCATATGCCCTGATGCTTCGGATCCATCCCCAACACCTTGGCCCCTACCTCGGCCACGTCTACCACGTCCACTCCTCTTGTACTCATGTTGCTGAAATGAGTTAATCTGATTAAAAATTTTATGAATCAGTATATAATTCCAATGTTCATTAATAGATGTTTTATGAAAGGCAACTATAATAGTTGTTTTCGCATATCGAATTTCCTAATGTCTCAGTCTCTACAGTCTTAGCTCTTATAGCTAACAGTCTCAGTATACTAAATCTAGTAGTTTTCTAAAATCATTTCATCATATTATCAAATAAATTTAGAAGACTTACGGATTTGGTGCCGGAGACTCGGGTGCCATACTTCCAAAAGGACGTATATTTTCTAAACCATATTTTAAACCAATTTTTGAAAAATATTTTCAAACCCATTCCAAAGTCGAGTTTTGCAATCAAGCTCTGATACCACAAAAAGTAACACCCCAAACCTGGCCTAGACGTTATGGTCGGATCTAGCAGGTCACATAGAAGGGTTGTTTTAAACTTGCGCTTTCGTTAAAAGTTTGTAATCATTTTGAAACTTCGAGCTTTATTTTTTATGAAAAATCTAGTTTAATTTTTAGATTTTTCTTGTAAAAACATTATTGTTATTGTTTCCGAAGATTTTACTTATAACAGAAATCCAATTTAGTGAGTTGCAAAACATGTGAGGTTTTGGAAAACAGTTATCCATGTTTTTAGGAAATCCCTCATATTAAGACATAATAATAAGCATTAATGGAAATGAAAGTTTAAAAGAAACCTTAAGTCTAATGGCCTTCTTACAAAATATTAAACCCAAATTTAAATAAATCTCAAAGTAAGGTAAAATGAAAGTTTACTAAAATTTTGATGTATGGCCATCACGGAGTACTTCACAGCTCCAAATCCTCAATGCTAGGGATCACCTGTAAGATTACGTAGAAGGGTGAGTTATGAGAACTCAGTGTGTAATCCCCTAATCGGTCACTAACTGGGCTCGAGCCCACAGAAACAGACTGGGCCTTAGCCCAAACAGAAGCGAATTGGCCCGAGGCCCAAACATAATCAAACTGGGCGTTAGCCCCATTAGCATGGTAAAACAGATAATACATGCAATGCATCCCAACCCAACCTAATAATCTGTCCGCTACACACAACCCGTACCAGCCCAACACACCTGTGGGGATTTCTACAATCAACCCTCCATCCACAACACACCTCGATGGCAATCACGCTGCTCATCGCCGAACTTGTGACGAAGCCACCAGAATAACAGAATACATGTGGCATAGCCACTACACAAATTATGGCAGAGCCACCGGAATATGTGGCAGAGCCACCAGATTACACTTCCCCGATCATCAATCTCCCAATCCCATGCAACATATCATGACATAATAATCCACATATACAGTATGTCAAATCATAGTCAATCATATACATATGCCATACATATCTCTTAACCCACCATTAGGGGTGTAACGGTCATTTATCCTCTGGGGTATTTCAATAATTTACCCATCAAGGGTAATTCAAAATTTTTCATTAACGGCATTTTCGAAGGCCTTTTATCGCCTCAAGCGACACGGGACCCTTTCTGGGTCTCTACAGAGCTATTGGGCCAAAAATCCATTACGGGCCCACACTCACGTGTGGCCCATTTCGCATGATTTCAGTCTCAAGTTTCCAAATTCCGCAACCGCACTTACCCTTGAATAGTGTTCTTACAATTTCATCCAAGTGGGCTAACCCATTGGGCCCACTAAGCCCATTTGGTTCGATTAGGCCCATTATAGCCTTAGTTTTGCAAGAGTGCTCGTGACACTCTCCATGACTTATCATCTTTACTCGTGCCTCATTTTACCACTACAAACGTTCGCACACTCGAGTGGTCACAAATGCCGATTTTTGGCTTTTCAGTTTTTGGCCGATTCGTTAAGTAACATATGCAGACAATCAAAAGGGTGTGAGATTACACACCTGATATGAGCATAGATTGAATCCTCGAGATTGAATCCATAAACTTAAACCATTAGCCTTAATCTTAGTAAGACTTACTCATTAGATTGAAAACGACAACCCAATTCATGCCACTTAACAAGAACGTCAGCAACTCCTTGCTACGTTTGAGAGTTCAGTTCACTACCTCCGATCACAAAATCGAGTCCCCAAGAAAGAGCACGAGTTAATGATGTTGATTCTAAAATAACACAAAAATGGCCTTTCGGCCTGAATGAACCTGAAATGGCGAACGACCACCCCTTTTCCCTCTTCGGCCATAAAGACTTACCAATAATTGTAGAAGGTCCCCATCGCGGTTTGCACCTACAAGGCCTTAGAGGATTCGGCTATGACTTTGAACCGTAATACGTGTTCCACGATGATAGAAGAAAAGAAAGAGTTAGACAACAACTTGGAGAAATAGGAATGGCACATTCGACTATGTGAACACAAGAGGGGAAAAGGAAAGAAAATAAATAAATAAAGAATTGTCATTACCTTAGACCAAAGAGAAGTTGACTGGAAGAAAAGATTCGCCCCCTAAAAGCAAAACACTAAGGAACCGGCCACAAGTATCAAAGTAGGTAGGGTGGCTCTTAATCAAAGAAAAGAGGAGAAACAAATGAGTAGAAGGGAAGTTCGGCTATAATGGGCACCAAGAAATAAAGAAGGATGATAGAAAGAAAGAAAAGAAAAGAAAAGAAAAAATAGAATAGTACTAGAGGTTTCGGCAAAGAGAATGGAAGCAATCGAAATGTTTTTAGCTAAAAAGAAAAATAATAGACTGTCTCTCAAATGAACACTTAGAGAAAACGACACTCTCTCTACCCACTTATGACTGAATGTGCTAAAGTTTCCTAGGAAGCTAAAGAGAATTCGATACACACACTAACCAAAACCAATTATGCTCTTTAAGCACCTCCCTATTTTCAGCCAAACACCTTCACTCACCAATTCCCACAATCCTCTCCTTGATTTGCTCCACAATCCACTCTCCATCACCCATTTGAATGGTTTGACCACTTCAAACCTTCACCTAGCAGAATCCCATTCCAACTCCACCTCTTCTTCTCGCTTGTCATAAAAATAAACCCACAATTTGCATGCCACGAGATTCGAACCCCACTTCCCTTACTACACAAGTGATGCCAACTCCACTAGGCTACCTTGCTCTTTTTGTTAACACAATACCAACAATTACACTTAAATCCTGCTTCAACTAGCTCTCCCCCCTTAAGTGCCCAAAACCCAAAATTTTGCCAGTGCTTAAACTCGACCCCAGGCCTCCCTAGGGCCCCTAAACACCCTTAAACAACACACAAAATTGGTGTAACATGCAATTGCACAAATTTTACAAACCCCTAGATTTTAGGATGTTACGTATATGCTTACCCCTCTCTTTTCTCTTTTTCTTATAGTATCGCCAAGCTAGCTCAGGGATCGTACTATCAATCACTCTTTTGGTATAGTAAAGTTAATTTATTTTGAGTATGGCATGTATAGGAACTTGGTCATTTTTTGATATGTTATATTTGAAAGCCAAAGTGTGGGCTACTAATGCTATACACTCATTTTGGTAAATGACCATAAGAAATTGGCCAATATTTGTTAAGTTTCTCATGTTTTAATGATGATAAGTTTTATGAAGTGAAGTTCATACAAATATGAAGTGTATGAATGATGATTAGTGGTTATTCATAGTGTTTTATTGCCATGTTATTTGTTACTTGAGTTGGTATAAGTGTGTTTATATTTCAGGGTGGCAATTGGCTTGGAAAATAGCCTTATAAATTGTCCACACGGGTAGACACACAGGCGTGTGTGACACACGGTCAACCCTATGGGTGTGTTGATAGACCGTGTGTCCCCTGTATCAAGTTGCGAGAATTTGATTCATCACACGGGCCAGCACACAGGACTGTGCCTAGGTCGTGTGCCCCTTGAGAGGTTACTGACATCATAAACAGAATGATAAGGTTTTCACACACGGGTGAGGACACGGGTGTGTCTAGGCTGTAAGGGACAAGGGCCATTGGCACGGGCGTGTGAAAACCCTTGTAGGTTCGAAATAAAAATAAAATTCCACATGGGCAAGGGACATGGGCATGTGTGACTACACGACCTGCCCACACGGGTGTGTCCCATTACACATGGGCGTGTGGCCCCTTTAAGGCAAAATTTTTTAAGCAAACAAAAGTTTCTAATTTAATCCCGAAACCTTCCGGATGTATGTTTAGGGCCTCGTAGGCCCATAATAAGGATGTTATGAATATGAATGAAAAGTTTTAATTTTGAAAAGAAAATTTATAATCGATAATGTATGTTCAAGCAAGTTAAGTCCGATAATACCTCATGCCCAATTTCGACGTTGAACGTGGGTAAGTGGTGTTACAAAGATGGGTGCACAAAATTAGGATAACTTAAAAAGATGGTAATTCGCTTATAATGTGGGTTCATTGCAATAAACATGCCTTTAAGCACAAAATTACAGTTTCAAGGGTCTAATATCATAAGGTTGGCTTGAAAAAGCTCAAACGATCCAAAGAAATAGTGCCTATATCATTTCAGATTTTTATGTCTCCTAGGATTTCGCCTCAAGAAAGTTACTAAGTCAATTCTAAAGATATAAACCTTCATGCATGTCTAATCTCAAGAGAAACTAAGTTTTCATGGCAAACATTACTAAGGCTAAGATTATACAAGGATTCCATTCTTCATGATAATATACTTTCACTCAGATATAATCATCATTCATACTTGCATACAAACTATCTTTTTAACAAAAAATGTCTCTAAACACTCATTTATTAAAACATACTTATGAAAGAAATGATTAAAACATACTTGAAAATTTAAAAATTTGAGCAATTTGTTTGGCGCACCTACCCTTTAAAAAGAAGCAATGTCCTCATTGCAAGAACAAAGTAATGAATGAAAACTGAACACCAGGTATAGTTGTAAAGAAAGAGAGGTGAGTCATTAAGACTGCTTAAATACCAAGTCTTTCCTAATAACCCAATCCTAGACATGTTCATTCCTATTACCATATCACTTAATCTTTTTCTTTCTAAAGAAGTGTTAAGTTTATTCATGCTTGCTATGTTTTATTTTGTAGAAATTAAATCCTAATTATGAAATAAATAAATTCCTAAAGACTTAAAAGAAATTAAAAAATAACAAGACAAGAATCCCCCCTTTTATTTTTTTGAATCATTTCGCTTGTCTTCTTTAGCTCCATCTCTGCTTGCATAGTTAGTAACTTCATCCATGTCTCAAAGATAGCATCTGGGAACTCAGGAACAAAATTATTAGAGATATCCTTAAAAGTATTTTGAATTGAGTCATCTTTAATTTTTGCATATTTCCATTAAGTTTGTTGTTGATTGTGCATGAACTTGCACATATCCATTAGAATTGACAACTCTGATTTCCTTGAAGCACTTGTAGAAGTTGACATCGAAGTTGTAGATTCAGGTTAAACATTTAGCTTGATTGGTTCTTCTTCTGGCTCAACCCTTGGTTCAGGGTTTGCAGCCCCTTCAATTGGTTTAGGAATGTTCGGTTCCTTATTAAATTCTTCCTCTTTAGTGTTTGTAATTGAATTAGCTTCAGTTTCAAGTTCATTTGTGAACTCTTCAGTATTTGGCTTAGCTGGCTCTTCTTGCTCGCCTTGATTTAGCTCATGCACCCTCTCTACTAACCTTTCAAGATTATAATTTGTAATTCACCCTTGAACATATCGCCCCTTCAGATTTGCTTGTGTTTTAACACGGGTCCTTAAGCAAAGTGAAGTGATTAATGATGGGAAATAAGCACTTCCTGTCTTCTTTTTAGCACAATCATGAATCTCCTTGAGAATAATTTTCCCAACATTAATGGACTTTTTTGTCAAGATTGCATATACAATAAGTATCTGTTCCATTGAGATGGTGGAATTATGTGAGATAGGCATAAAACTATAGTGAATGACGTAAAACCATACCTTTGCTACTAGTTTTAGGTATTCCCTTTGGCAAGAATGGCTCCTATCTTTTTTATAATCCATTGGGATCCCAGATTTGTCACAACATCAAGCACTTGTTGAAGAAAATCCCAATTGATATTGCTCATCATAAGGTAGTACTCATCTTCTTCAACATCAGGTAAGTTAAACAAATCATTGATGGACTTAGAAGTAATAGGTACCTTTTTTCTTTCAAATGATGACCTCAGTTGTAACACCCCTAACCCATATCCGTCGTTGGACTAAGGTTAAGAGGCATTACTAGACATATCGGATCATAACACAAAAGTTTCACTAACATCAAATATTCACAAACATTCCATAGCGGAATATACACATAGAGTCCCTTTAGAAGGTCTACGAGACCTTAAACATGCTTTAGAGAAGGTTCAGGACTAAATCGATCACATTTGCAAACTTTAGGAATAACTTAAAATTTTCAAGCATTCAAGGATCACATGCCCTATGAACAGGCCATGTGCCTCACACGGCCACCAAACATGCCCATGTCACAGACCGTTTGAAAACAAGGCATACATTCTGACTTGCACCATACGCCCACCAGACATGCCTGTGTGTCTAGGCCGTGGAACACACTGACTTGTTTTAGTTAAGCAGCGGGGTCACACGTTGAATCACACGCTTGTGTGCTCAGGCCTTGTTGCACGAAATTAGGCTTGGTTTAAGCTATATTTCTCACCCTCCTCATGCTCACCTAAACCACATCATTTTGTACCATTTCAATACAATTAATAGGTTGCCAAAACATGTTATTTTATACACCAAACATGTCATACAAATTCTCTGTAACACCCCTTACCCGTGCCCAATGGCGGAATAGGATACGAGGCATTACCAGACTTAACTTGCTCAAACTTACATTATTGGGCTATAAAATTTCGTTCCAGATAAAAACTTTTCCTTCTTTAGTCATAACATGCATATTATGGGCCTATGAGGCCTTAAACATACATACGAGAGGTTTCGAAATTAATTCAAAACTTTTACGCTCTTAAAATTTTATTTTTTTACCTAAATAGGGACCACATGCCCGTGTGAAGTGGGACACGCCCGTATGGGTAGGTCGTGTAGTCACACACGCCCATGTGCACGTGTCTCCCACATGGCCTAGACACACCCGTGTCCTTACCCGTGTGTAAAAACCTTAGCATTCTATTTATGACATCAGCAACTTCGCAAGGGGCACACGGCCTAGGCACACTCCCGTGTGTTGGCCCGTGTGACTGATCGATTTCTTGTAAATTTGGTGCAGGGGACACACGGCCTATCAACACACCCATGGGGGTTGACCGTGGGTCACACACGGCCTAAACACATGCCCGTGTGTCTACCAATGTGGACAATTAGAGGGCTATTTTCCAAGCCAATTGCCACCCTGAAACATGAACATACTTTTACCAACTCAAGCAATACATGATATGGTAATAATACCCTATAAAGAACCACTGATCATCATTCAAACACTTCACATTTTACCTCATCATTTGCATAAACTTTCCCTTCATAAAACTTATCATCATTAAAATATGAAACTTGACAAATATTGGCTAATTCTCTATGGCCATATACAAAATGAACCATATAATCATTATGAACTAACACATTTGGCCAAATAAAATGACACATACCCAATTGACTAAGTCCCTATACATTCCATAAAATCAAAGGGTTTTGCATTCACTTTTACCCAACATGATAACTTGATAGTGTGATAGCATCTCCGGCGATCTTCAACTTGAGCTAGCATAAAACCCTATAAGATATGAGAAAGGAAGGGGAGTAAGCTACAAAATTTAGTAAGTACGTATGTAAATAATACACAATTGATTACCATGCTTTTAACAATCCTTATTATAAGCTCTAAAGATATTGCTCTTATTATTGCATAAAATTTTACAATTCATTTATGTTCATCTTAAGCTGTCTAATCGAGTTACAGTCACTAAATTATTTTTATCTAGAGCTACAGAACTCCAAATTAATATCCGCTAATTTTTCTTGAAACTAGACTCACATATGTTCTTACCATAGCATTTCCAGAATTTTTGGTTCAGCCAATCAGTACAGTTTATTCTTTAAAGTCTCCTTTGTTTCACTGTCCAATAGTTCTGACCCCTCTTCACTAAAGATTTATTTTCTCATTGTACAGAACTCAAATAACGTTCCCGTTTGTTTCTCTTGAAAATAGGCTCAACAATAAATTCGAGTATATAAATTTTATCCCTTGATTTTTTTTTTACAATTTATAATGAATTTCTCAAGGAATAGGGGATTTTGAAAACATTTTAACTCGGTGTCTCAAAAATTCAAATATCTCAGAATATGAGATTCTTTTTCTTGCACCATTTCTTTTACCTAAAAATAGGCTCAATAATATTTAATTTAATATCTTACACTTGGAATATCTAAGGATACTCAAAAATTTTCATGCACGTAGTAAGATGTCAATGCTACATCCCAGATATGGTCTTACATGAGATCACATGTCGATGCCATGTCCCAGACATGGTCTTACACAATTTCATACCGAAGCTAGGTCCCACACGTGGTCTTACATGGAATCACTATTCGATGCTGATGCCATATCCCAGATGTGGTCTTACACAGGATCTCAATTCGGTCTCGAGGCCATATCCCATATATGGTCTTATACGGTGTAACGCCCCAAATTTGGGCCTAAAAGTATTGGGCCTTGAGTATGGGTCCGTAACGAGGCTACAAATAGGTATTTAATTGTGCAAGGAAATGACACAATTGAATGTCTACTTCAGTGGTTAAGGGTCCTGAGAAGTGTTGGAAAAGTCTTGGGTTCAAACATGGGCTTTACCAAAATTTTTTGTTTTAAGTGGATAAAACCTTGGATGCTTGGATGTAGGCCTTTTAAATTATTGTGATAAAAAATGATACAAGGAAGCATGTGGCCTAGTGGTTGTGGTGTCATTAAGGTTGTAAAGAGCCTAGGTTCAAGTCTTGGCTCTTGCAGAATTTTTAAATTTTACTCTTAAATGAATCTGGACACTGGCACATAGGCTTTATAAATATTTGTGCATGTTTTAAGTCACAGAAGAACTTGTGGTCTAGTGGCAAGGTGGCATGTAGAGTAACCTTGAGGTCTAAGGTTCGAGTGTTGGCACAGCATAATGGGGTATTTGTTTTGCAGTTGGGACGGTTGGAGTGTGTGTTGCATTAGAATTCTGATTAGTGAGGTTGTTTGTGGAGAGAATCATGGATTAGATTGTGAAGAGATTAAAGGAGTGATTTATGGAGGAAAGATAGGAATTTGAGTGGGAAGAGAAGTGTGTGCCGATTTCGTCTCCTAAATTTGGGAGTTCGATTTTGGTAGAGGCAGAATTAAGCATTATTCCTAGTAAGCCATTGGTGTTGTATGGTGTAGCTGTAAAGTTTGCCAAATTCTTTTAGTGCAACCTCAGTTTTTCTTTTGTGAGGAGATTTGTGCAATTGAGGTTCTTTCCCTTTTTACCAAATTTTACTTCTTTGTCTCTCTACTGAATCGTTTTTCTATCTTTCTCTCTATTCTTTTCACTGCGTTGGCAAATACATCTTCCTCTTCTTTTTCTCCAATATTCTGCAGTGCTTCTTTCAATAACTGAATCTCCCTTTTTTTTTTCTTCTTCTCTCCTTTTCGTTTGCTTTACTTGGCTGAATGCATCATCTTCTCTTTTCCCAAATTTTGTTTCCCCTTTTTTAGTCTGTTTCAATCCGTATCTGTTATCACCCCTTTTCTGTGGGAGGCTAGCCGAATACTGCATTCTTTTCACCTTTACTTTCCTCATTGATACAACAACTATCCTCTGGCATTCGGTCATAATCTCCTTGTCTGATGTTGAGTTCAAGTAAGGGGTTTCTCAAGTGGGCAGGGGCATTCAAAACTTCCTGTTGCCAATCAATCGTACAGTTGGGGTAAGTTGATTCGTTGGTTGATTGCCCTATGATGTTGGTATTAGGATTTTAAGTCATATTCTAGAAATAGTTTTGTTTAATAAGACTCGTTGCTTCAATAGATATTCAGTGAGGGGTCTGTTATCCTCTTTCGGTGGTGATCTAACTAGGTTCAATCCATGCTCGTTCAAGCAAGGTGTTGGTTCGACATTCGGGGTTTTGCACTATTCCAAAAAAGGTGTGTAACAGTACCCTGTAATCGATAGTTGTCGAGAAAGCCGATAGAGTGTGTGTAGCCACATTCCTTCTAATCGTTGATCAACAAAATGCCAAAAAGCTGAGATACCGTCGAATGATGCCACACAAGCATACGATCGCATGTGTGGTGGACCGAGCCCACGAGCATGGGCGTTAGTATGTAGAGGCCACCACGAGCACTCTCGTGGTCTTGGGCCGTTCTGCGCCTCATTGGGACGAAATGGGTTGTGTGGGCCCAGTAGGCTTGTCAACCCACATAGATAAAATGCATGATTTTGTTTGGACGGAGACGTTTGAATAACTCTAACCGTTTCTGGGCTAAACGGGCCACACGAGTGTGTGGGCCCACTTGGGCCGAGTAATGTACCTTAGGCCTATTTACACCATTGTGATTGTATAGGTTGCTTAAGTCGCTCGAGGCAACGATGGACTTTCTATTAGGTCGCTGAGACCCGACTTGTAAAATTACCGAAATACCCCTATTTGCAAAATTACTAAAATACCCCCATTTTGCAAAATTACCAAAATACCCCCAATTTGTAAAATTACCGAAATACCTCAATTTGCAAAATTATTGAAATACCCCTAGTTTGTAAAATTAGTTTGCAAAATTATCAAAATACCTCAATTTATAAAATTATCGAAATACCCTCGATTTGCAAAATTACCAAAATACCCATATAAGGTAGAATTATCGAAATACCCCTGTAGGGTAAAATTATAAAAATACCCCTAAAGGATAAGATTACTAAAATACCCTTATAAGGTAAAATGACTATTTTGCCCTTGTGGGTAAATGACTGATTTAGACTGTGAATTTGACTGATTTGATTGTGATTGTATGACTATGAATTTAACTGACTTAACTATGGGCCTGTGACTGATATGCTATTAATATATGTTTAGATGATTGTTACTGAGCATGGCTATTTTGCATACACGTGTAATGGTTGAGTATGACATACACGACATATTGTATGGGGTTGGGAGATTGATATAGAGGAAGTTCTGATAGGGTCACGAGTCGCATGACGATTGTGGATCCAATATTGATCTACTAAGGTCGCATGGGTCGCATAAGACGACTTTGGATCGATGGACAGCTTAAAGCCGCGTAATCTGATTATGGCTCTGTGCCATCTTGATTATGGCTATGTGCCAATCGTATTTACCCATGGCTATGTGCCTAACATTTATATCGATGACTTTGTGTCGATCATATTTACCCAAGGCTGCGTTCCGATTATATTATCATCGCTGATGGCTACGTGCAAACATAATATATAGTTACTGATAGCTCTGTGCCAATTATAATATCGCTACTGAGGGCTTAGAGCCACATATATATATACTAGCAGCTTTGCTACGATTTCGGTTAGGGCTGCAATAGGTGCTAACATTGGTGTGTTGGCTGGGTAGGTTGATTTTATCCCCACAAGAGTGTAGGGCTGGTACAGGTGGTGTGTTAGATGGATTGGGAGAGGATGCATCCTCATACTGTTGCATATCTATTTATGAGATCTATCACTGTACTGGGCTTAGGCCCACTTATTTTGTTTTTGGTTTGGACTAGGCCCAGTTAACTCTGTTATGGGCTGTGACTCAAATGATGTTGTAGTGGGTTTTGTATGCTTTGAACTGGATTGTACTGTTACTCTTAAAGGGCTTGGGCCCAGACTATTTCAGTTTCAGTTTCTGTATATTGACTTTTACTCTAGTAAGGGGATTACACACTGAGTTTTTGTAAACTCACTCCGTTTTAATTGTGTAGGTGATTCGAGCGTTAGGAGGGTCGGTGCTGCGATGGACTCGGAGAAGGCCACACACTGCTTATGTTTTTTATTTTGGCTATTTACTTTTAAATATTTTGATTTGGGTTGTAAAAAGGCCTCTTGAAGGTTCTGGATTTAGCTTGGGGTTTTTATTTACTTTGACTTATATCCACTAGAAGTAAATCACGATTTTTTTCAAAATGTTAACTGCTTTTAAAACAACACTACATTTTTGCAACACTTTTAAAATGGTTTCGTGATTTAATCTTTTTTGTAAATCAATTACTCTCAAAATTAGCTTCCGCAACTAAAAAGATGTTTGGGAATAAAACTAATAATTTTTCAATTTGCCAAGTTTTAAAAATAAACTAACGTAACTAAGATTTTACTTAAGCTTTTTAACAAGAAGGGTTTTCAATGAAAACATAGTTTTCAAAAACTTTAATGTGACATGCTAGATTCGGGCCTAACTTCTAGGCTGGGTTTGGGGTGTTACATTTAGTGGTATCAGAGCCTAGTTACAAAACTCGACCATGGAATTGGTTTCCAAAATTTTGTATTACAAGAGGTTGGTTTCAAATATGTGAAGTGTTTTGAGGTATTCTCTGAAAAGTGTGGCACACCGAGTCTCCGGCGTCAAATCCGTAAGTTTTCTGAATACTATTATTTGTTTTTAACTATTATACGATAGGAAACACTATGATTACTTTAAATATAAGGTTGTACTGTGATACTCTAGTTAGAGTATATTGAAAAAATCGTAGGAAACTAAAATTGTAGTGAGCACAAGAGGTACTCGCGAACGAGGTTGAAGGAGCTGTGATTAGAATGCGTAGCGGTAGAGTAATGGTGTAGGTGTTACACAACTATCTTATTATTTGAAAATTTTGGGGATGAAATTTCTTTAAGCAGGGGTGAATTGTAACGCCCCGAATTTGGGCCTAAAAGTATTGGGCCTTGAGTACGGGTCCATAAAGAGGCTACAAAGAAGTATTTAATTGTACAAGGAAATGACATAAGCGGTTAAGGGTCCTGAGAAGTGTTGGAAAAGTAGTGGGTTCAAACTTGGGCTTTAGCAAAAATTTTGGTTTTAAGTGGATAAAACCCTGGATGCTTGGATGTAGGCCTTTTAAATTATTTTGATAAAAAAATGACATAAGGAAGCATGTGGCCTAGTGGTTGTGACGTCATTAAGGTTGTAAGGGAGCCTGAGTTCAAGTTTTGGCTCTTGCAAAATTTTTAAATTTTTCTCTTAAAAAAATCTAGACACTGGTACATAGGCTTTATAAATATTTGCGCATGTTTTAAGTCACAGAAGAACTTGTGGTCTAGTGGCAAGGTGGCATGTGGAGTAACCTTGAGGTCTGAGGTTCGAGTGTTGGCACAACATAATAGGGTATTTGTTTTGCAGTTGGGACGGTTGGAGTTTGTGTTGCATTAGAATTATGATGGATGAGGTTGTTGTGAAAAGAATCATGGAGTAGATTGTGGAGAGAGATTAAAGGAGTGATTTATGGAGGAAAAATAGGAATTTGAGTGGGAAGGGACGTGTGTGCCGATTTGGTCTCTAGACTTTAGGGAGTTTGGTTTTGGTAGAGGCAGAATTAAGCATTTTTGCTACTAAACCATCGGTGTCGTATGGTGTAGCTATCCAATTTGTCGAATTCTTTTAGTGCAACCTCAGTTTTTATTTTATGACAAGATTTGTACAATTGAGGTTCTTTCCTTTTTTACCAAATTTTTCTTCTTTGTCTCTCTATCGAATTATTTTTCTATCTTTCTCTCTACCCTTTTCTTTGCGTTGGTAAATACATCTTCCTCTTATTTTTCTCCAATTTTCTGTTGGTGCTTCTTTCAATAACTGAATCTCCCTTTGTTTTTTTCTTCTTCTCTCCTTTTCGTTTGCTTTACTTGGTCGAATGCATCGTCTTCTCTTTTCCCCTTCTTTATTCTATTTCAATCAGTATCTGTTATCACCTTTTTTCTGTGGGAGGCTAGCTAAATACTGTATTCTTTTCACCTTTACTTTCGTCATTGATTCAAAGAACTATCCTCCGGTATTCTATTGAATCTCCTTGTCGTACCGAGTTCAAGTAAGGGGTTTCTCAAGTGGGCAGAGGCATTCAAAACTTCCTATTGTCAATCGATCATATAGTTGGGGTAAGTTGATTCATTGGTGATTGCCCTATGATGTTGGTATTGGGATTTTAAGTCATATTCTAGAAATAGTTTTGTTTAATAAGACTCGTTGCTTAAGCAGATATTCATTGAGGGGCCTATAATCCTCTTGCGTCATCGATCTAAATAGGTATAATCCATGCTATTTCAAGCAAGGCGTTGGTTCGATATTTGGGGGTTTCTGCGCTATTTCGAAAAAGGTGTGTAACAGTACCTTGTAATCGATAGGTGGCGAGAAAGACGATAGAGTGTGTGTAGCAACACTCCTTTTGATCGTAGATCGACAAAATATCGAAAAGCCGAGATATCGACGAATGATTCCATACGAGCGTGCGATCGCACGTGTGGTGGATCGAGCCCACGAGCATGGGCGTTAGTCTGTAGAGGCCACCACGGGCGTTCTCGTGGTCTTGGGCTGTTCTGGGCCTCATTGGGGCAAAATGGGCTTGTGGGCCCAGTGGGCTTGTGGGCCCATAAGAATAAAATGCATGAGTGTTGTTTGGACTGTGACGTTTGTATAACTGTGATTGTTTCTGGGCTAAATAGGCCACACGAGTGTGTGGGCCCACTTGGGTCGAGTAATGGGGCTTAGGTGCATTTACACCAATGTGACTGTATAGGTTGCTTAAGTCGCTTGAGGCGACGGTGGACTTTCTGTTGGGTTGCTGAGACCTCGATTTGCAAAATTATCAAAATACCCTAGCTTGCAAAATTACTAAAATACCTCGGTTTGCAAAATTACTGAAATACTCCCAGTTTGCAAAATTACTGAAATACCCTCAGTTTGCAAAATTATCGAAATACCCCTGATTTGTACAATTATTGAAATACCCCCCGTTTGCAAAATTACCAAAATACCCCCAATTTGCAAAATTATCGAAATAGCCAAAACAAATAAATAAAATAAAAACCCCTAAATAACAACAGTCCATTAATAGTCCATTAAACATTGGCCCAGAAATTAACAAACCCAACAGCAAGCCCAAAGCCAAATGTAAGCCCAAAATCATTACCCAAACCCTAGCCTACAATGAAGCAAAAATCGAAAACCCTAGCCAGCAAGTCCAGCGTCGTAAGCCTTCAGCGCCCCACCTCCGTACGCGCATTGCCACGTCCTCATCTGTACGATGGCCATACCTGCGAAACGAGACAAAAAACGACAATAAGGCAAAGAAAAAATAGAATATTGTATTTCTTTTCGGTTATAAAAAGAGCAACCAAAGATTTGTAAATGGTTCTCCTTTTTACAAATACATTGAATACAAGAAAAGAAAAATCGAATCGAAAAATGTGTCTGCTTCTTCTTTATTTTCTTCTTTTCCTCTCTTCAAATCGGTTTTTATATATGTATAAATATTTTTTGTATATACCACATATATTTTTGAAAAGAATAGAAATAAAAAAAGGGAAAATGAGCGATTTACCTGGTTTCAAGCACCGTTTGCGGTGGCTCCACAACGGGTCGGGACTAGGGACGAAGCCCTAGTAGAGAGATTCCCTTCCTCTGTTTTTTTAGAAACAACACAACAATTTTTTTAAAAAGAACAAATTTTGCCCTTTATAGACGAGAGACACGACATCGTTTGAGGCTAATTGCAATAGCTTCGAAACGGTGTCGTTTTGAGTTGAATCGGGTTGACCTGACTTGAACCCTTAGGATCCACGCGCTTTGCAGTGAAGGGATATTTCGCGACAAGCCCTTTTGCTTTTGTGGCGTGTTACAATGCGATCCTATGTTCTTTTTTATTTTTTTATTTTTTCCCCAAGACATTTGTTCCGGATTCATTTTGGTTTGAGTCGAAACAATGCTTTTAAGGGTTGGTTTAATTACCCATTAAGCCCCTGTTCTTTCTTGCGCCTCCATTTAGGTCCTTGTTGTTTTAATATTTAGCATTTAGACCCCAAATTTTGTTTTATTTCTAAATTTGCCCATAATCTGTTTTAATTTATTTGTTTGTCATTTATTTGTCTTATCATTATAATTTATTTTAAAAATAATTCTATGTTGTCCATTGCATCCATTTTCATTTTAATTTCTTTTGTGTATGTTATTTACATTAAATTTATATATTATTTATTTTGAACAGTCGTATATATATTTATATTAGTTAGTTCAAATTATTTCATGTATTACTTACGTTAATTTTTATGTGTTTGTCATTTTAAAATTGTTCTATTTTTATTAAAATGTTCCATGTTTTTATATATATGTATTATTTACGGCAAACTCCTTTTATATATTAGTAGATTAAAATGAAGTGTTAGTTTAAGTTGTTCTTTTGTTAACCATTTTGGAATATTTTATATATTATCATGTTTAAAATCCTTTCGCAAATTTTTTAATTATTTTATATTATTGTTATTTATAATATTTCATTAAAGCTTATTACTATTATATATATATATATTATTAGCTTAAGGATTTACTTACTATAGTTATATTTTTCGTACTTATATTGTTTTTTTTCTTACATTATTTGTTTCAAACCTTTTAAATTGTTTCATTTGTTATTGATATTTTCATACCATTCGCTTTTATTTTTATCCTTTATTTTGTGTATATCTTTTGTGTTGTTTTATGTCAATTATTAATAGAGAAATTGTATATTGTTATATTATTGCTATCATGTGTTTTGTATTTCCTAATTATGGGTTGGTTGTTGTGATGCACCAATGTAACATTTGATGTATGGTTTAATATGTCGCTTTGTATATTATTATTCCATTGTATTTCAAAAATTTATATTTTAATGTCATTTGAGTTTTAAAATCATTTTATTCAAAGTTTTTAAAATGAGGCAATGCTCGCGTTGGGACACTTCGAGAAAATCATACCCTAACTTACTGGGTTTCGACTTTTCTCGTTAAATCCTAATAACCGAGTACCCTTTTCTCTTTTAAATCCAAATGCATAAGTTTTTAAATAAAAAACTTATTTTCAGGAATTTGAGACGTTGCGTCCTAACTCACTAGATGTGACATTTTATCATCTCGAGGTAAGAATTTCAAAAAACAAAGGCAATATTTAATTTCGAGAATATGAGATGTTGTGCCCTAACTTATTGAGTATGTAACATCCTGAAATAGGGCCTATTAGGTTTGAATTGTTTTGCATGTGTATGGCTTGATTGTGCATTAATTAAGGTGCTTTAAGATCTAGGTTTAAGCCAAGGGTAGGCCCGAGCTGCAGGAAAAATTTTTGTTTTAAATGTTAGTTAAAGGGAGCTAAGGGGACCTAGGCCTTAAGGGAATTAATGTGGACGTTAAGACACAATAATTCACTTGGAAAAGTGGCAAGGAGGTGCCACTTAGGGTCTTGGAAAGTGGCGCCATAAGCGATGTGAGGGGACTTAGGTTGAATCCCATGGATAGTCTTAAGGTGATTTTTTTATTTTGGACTTGTATGGCATGTGATGGTCAAACTTTAATTAAGGTAAGGTTGGACTATTTTATTTTATGGATAGTAGACTAAGGAAAAAGGTAAGTGTTAATTTAAGGAATGAAATCCTAAGTTTTGGTATGATAAGGGGACATAAGGCTTGAAATAAGGGATAGAATTTCTTAAACTTTGGGAAAGTAGAGGATTATAAGGCATGAATCAAGGGCTTTGTTTTGGAAATTATTTCATGGCCATTTTAACCATGAAACTGATTGGTTTTTGGGGCTAGGGGGTTGGCCGAATATTGAAAGGGAATAGGGGATAGTTGATCAAGTTCTTTAGCAAATTGGGCACCATTTTCTTTTCTCTCCAAAACCTCTCTTCCTAGCCGAATGTATCTTGGGCTATTGGTAAAATTTTGCTTTGGTTTTGGCTATTATTCTTGACCAAATTAGTATTATTTTCTTTTCCCTCTCAAGCTCTTTTCCTCTTTGTGCCGAAATTACTACCATTGAAAGGAGCATTGTTTTCTTTCATTTTATTCTTTTCTTCCTTGGCCAAAACTTATAGTCATCATTCTCTCTTTCCTCATCTTCTTCTTTTCTTTTCTTTTTACTTTGCTTAGGCAATCTCCTTTGGATACCAAAGCTAAATTGCATCAAGTCTCAACCTTCTCTTTTTTTCACAATCCATCAAAAATCGAAAGCACAAGTAAGCCTTAGCCAATTTCTCCATCTCTTTCTTCTTCCAAAGTCAATCACTCCTCTATAGTAGTCGAATATCTCTGTGGTTCCAAGGTAAGTGAAGTGTGATATTCGGCTAAAGGCCATTTTTTTTGTAAGCCTTATGGGTTGAAGCTGATTCTAACATAGTTACGTAGGAGGGAGTTCATCAAATCGCAAGGTACAAATCGTTTAGGCTTTGGGTTTCGAGATTTAATCGATTGTGCTGAAAAAAGGTGTGTAGTTATCGCACCGATCTCTGTTGTTTGGATTTGTTGTTATGTATATATATATATATACGTATAAGATGTGTATGATAGCCGAAATAATGGTGAGATGGTGGCTACCATAGTGGGTATTCGGTTAACTGTGTCGGTTTTATGATATTATTTTACCATGGTATATGTATGGAATTGTGGTAAGCATGTGATGTATGCTCATTGGAATTTTACTATTATTTGGCCATGATCTTGACATAAGCATAGGGATTGGGATATGATTATTGAAGGGCGGGGTGTACATTTATGTCGTGGTTTAGTGATGGCTCACGAGCCTTACGTGGATTGATGATCGACTCGGCCTCATCTTGGTTGGTATCGGCTTTGTGCCATATCGTGGTTGGTGATGGCTATGTGCCTCATCGTGATTTGATGTTAGCTACGAGCTACATCGTGGATTGACGTTGAGTGAGGTTGCGTTGTGGATTATCTTGTGATTTATTTCACATGGACCGATTGGCTTGACCACTTGATAGATGGCATTGCTTGGCAAATTGGTGTGTAGAGGTTGGAGGGTTGATTTAGTAATCCCACGGTGTGTGGTGGTGGATACGGGGTGTGTAGAGGATGGACCTAAATTTGGGTTGGGTGCATTTGCATTATTATTTGATATGTGGATTGGTTTGGTTTGGGCTAAGCCCATGTGTGGAAATCGTGGACTAATTACACAGTGAGTCGGTTTGACTCACCCAATTTTTTACCAAACAATGCGGTGATACATGATTCTTGGATCTATTTGAGCGGATCTGAGGTGGCCATGCGGAAGATGTTTTCATTATTTTATGCACTTTATATTTTCAGTATTTTGAGTAAATATTTATTGTAATAAGGGCCACTTAAAGTATTTGGGGACTTTTATTGTGTTTGAGTTGGATTGACGATCGAGATGATATTTGGAATGTTTTATTTTAGAAAGCAATTTACATCATCAAAACTTATATTAAAGTTTTAATTCAAAATTTGTAACAACATAATTTTACTTAGAATTTTAAATATACAATGTTTTATAAATGATGAAAATTTTTATGTTTTCACCCTTATGACAAATTCTTTTCAAACTTTTTCCTCGATAGCATTCTAGATTCTAGTAGCCTTTGGTAGGGTTTGGGGTGTTACAAATTGGTATCGAGCACAGTTCAAAACTTTGAGGGTTTTGGGTCCAAAACATTTTTCAAAGATGGGCTTTTCAAAACATAGACTTTCATGAGCTATTTCGGTTTATTCTGGCATGGCACCTGTATATCCGGCTCAAAGTCCACGAGGTGAGTACCCTAACTATTGAAGTGATTGGTATGTGAAACTTTATGGGCATTACGGGATCGTAGATTAGTAGATTAGGAGCTATTGAACCGTAGGACTAGTTTACTCCAACAAAATACATAAGACTTAAGTACAACCAAACAAACTTGTGAGTAAGTCACCGGTTAGGGTGTGTGGCAGATTGTCGCATGTCTAGGATTGGATTCGGTAAGAGCTTGGTATTAAAGCGATCCAGAGTGACTCACCTCCTCTTCACTGAATCCTACAGTGCGTGGCGGTTCACCCTAACCAAGAGGACTTATTCATAAGCTTTAAACCCAAAAGGGACCAAATAGAGTGTTTTGTAAAAATTACCTTAGATTGAATACAAACCTTAGTTTTGTAAAAACTACACTTGTTTTGACTAAAATATCCTAGTTTGGAAAATTTACTAAATTACCCCGATTTACAAAATTACCAAAATAACCCGATTACGGAATTTCCAAAATACCTTTGATTTAGGAAAATTTTTCAAAATATCCCCGAAATTTGTAAATTCGGAATGCCTTTGATTTGTAAAGATTTTGAATTAATCTGATTTATTACTAAAATACCCACATGGGATGATTTACGAAAATACCCACAGGTTGGGAACGGATAAAATGCCCATAGTAGTGTAGTGGATGTTGTGGATGAATGAATGTGACTCTCGAATTAGGATAGTAAACTTGAGATGAAAACTTTGGTTGATCGAAAAACTACTTCTAAAACTTCTTTACATAAAATTGTTCATGGATAATCGATGAAACAAAAGACTAATGCATAAAATTTCTTAAATCATTAAATCGTGAAGTAGACATGAGTTCTAAGGGCGTGGTCATCGTGGGTGAGGTAGAGGTAGGATGGCTGTGTCGGCACCAGTTGGGTCTGGTTAGGGTTTCGAAAATGAGGCACCGCCATCGGCTGTAAGGGCAGAATTTCAAGAGCAAACTGGAGGAGATGATGCAATATCGCAGGCTATCTTTGAGTTTTAGAGCGATAGCGTGAGCTAGTATGGGAAATGGGGCTCGGAAGTCAGTAGCTGAGAGACTTAGATCAAATGGAGCTGAGGTTTTTAGGGGAGTATCTGGGGTAGCTCCGAATGTAGCGGAGTATTGGTTAGAGGCAGTCGAGAGGATCATGGACGATTTGGACTGCACTGTTGAGGAAAAGCTAAAATGTGCTGTTTCGCTACTTCGAGACGAGGCTTATCAGTGGTGGCTCACTGTCAAGGAGAGTATCCCTACGGATCGAGTGGATTGGGGGTATTTTAAGGTTAAGTTTGAAGGGAAATACGTTGGAGCTAGCTATATCGACTCTCAGAGAAAGGCGTTTCTAAATTTAGTGCAAGGAAATAAGTCGGTAGCTGAGTATGAAGCGGAGTTTCTGCGGTTAAGTCGGTATGCTAGAGGAATTGTAGCTACTGATTATAAGCGGTGTGTTAGATTTGAGGATGGGTTGCGAGATGAGTCATGAGTCTTGATAGCGCATCGAGAGAGGGACTTCTGATCTTAGTGGATAGAGCTCGGATAGCCGAGGAGGTCAAGAGGGCTTAGAGGCAGAATAGAGATAGGGATAGGAACTGGGATAAGGGGAGTTTTGGATTGTTGGAATCATCTGGGAATTTTCAGAAAAGACCAAGGGTTGAGAATTCTGTACGTGCACCTATACCAGTTTCTGGGAATCAGAGTCATCCATGTGCTAAGTGTGGGAGAGCTCATGCAGGAGAGTGCTGGAAAAATAGCAAGGAATGTTTCCGGTGTGGGTCTAAGGCTCATTTGGTTAGGAATTGTCCTCAGGAGATGGATAGGGCTCGGATAGTAGGCCAAGGTTATGTGCAGCTGGGCAGAGGTGGTCAACAGGCGACAAGGGGTCGTGGTCTGAACTATGGAGGGAATGGTTCTGGCTGAGGTCGTGGAGCATCAGGAAGAGGTGTTGAGGTGTAGATGCGAGGCGGCCGGGGTTAGTTTATGCAACAAAGGTCGCGAGGAGGAAGATGTGCGGATGTGATAATGGGTACGTTCCTTATTTCTGAAATACCCTTTATTGCCTTGATAGATATCATGTCAACTCATTCATGTATTGCTAGTGAAGTATCTAGAACTTTGAGTGTGAACTTTGAGGCTATACCTAGAAAGTATGTTAGTTTTATTAAGATCGAGTCTGTGACAAGGCGTGGCGTGGTGAGTTAGGATGCACGATTGTTAGTTAGTTAGAAATTTCAAGGACAAAATTTCTTTAAGGAGGGTAAAACTGTAACATCCTGAAATAGGGGCTATTAGGTTTGAATTGTTTTGCATGTGTATTGCTTGATTGTGCATTAATTAAGGTGTTTTAAGATCTAGGTTTAAGCCAATGGTAGGCCCGAGCTGTAGGAAAAATTTATGTTTTAAGTTTTAGTTAAAGGGAGCTAAGGGGAGCTAGGCCTTAAGGGAATTAATGTAGAGGTTAAGACACAATAATTCACTTGGCAAAGTGGCAAGGGAGGTGCCACTTAGGGTCTTGGAAAGTGATGCCACAAGCAGTGTAAGCGGGACTTAGGTTCGAATCCCATGGATAGTCTTAAGGTGATTTTTTTTTATTTTGGACTTGTATGGCATGTGATGGTCAAACTTTAATTAAGGTAAGGTTGGACTATTTTCTTTTACGGATAGTAGACTAAGGAAAAAGGTAAGTGTTAATTTAAGGAATGAAATCCTAAGTTTTGGTATGATAAGGGGACATAAGGCTTAAAATAAGGGGTAGAATTTATTAAACTTTGGGAAAGTAGAGGATTATAAGGCATGAATCAAGGGCTTTGTTTTGGAAATTATTTCATGGCCATTTTTGACCATAAGCCTGGTCGATTTTGGGGGCTAGGGGGTTGACCGAGTATTGAAAGGGAATAGGGGATAGTTGATCAAATTCTTTAGCAAATTGAGCACCATTTTCTTTTCTCTCCAAAACCTCTCTTCCTAGCCGAATGTGTCTTGGGCTATTGGTAAAATTTTGCTTTGGTTTTGGCTATTATTCTTGACCAAATTAGTATTATTTTATTTTCCCTCTCAAGCTCTTTTCCTCTTTGTGCCGAAATTACTACCATTGAAAGGAGCATTATTTTTCTTTCATTTTATTCTTTTCTTCCTTGGTCGAAACTTATAGTCATCATTCTCTCTTTCCCTTATCTTCTTCTTTTCTCTTCTTTTCTTTTCTTTTTTACTTTGCTTAGTAGAATCTCCTTTGGATACCAAAGCTAAATTGCATCAAGTCTCAACCTTTTCTTTTCTTTTCACAATCCATCAAAACCGAAGCACAAGTAAGCCTTAGCCGATTTCTCCATCTCTTTCTTCCTCCAAAGTCAATCACTCCTCTATAGTAGCCGAATATTTATGTGGTTCCAAGGTAAGTGAAGTGTGATATTCGGCCAAAGGCCATTTTTTTTGTAAGCCTTATGGGTTGAAGCTGATTCTAACATAGTTACGTAGGAGGGAGTTCATCAAATCGCAAGGTGCAAATCGTTTAGGCTTTGGGTTTCGGGATTTAATCAACTGTGCTGAAAAAGGTGTGTAGTTATCGCATTGATCTCCTGTCGTTTGGATTTGTTGTTATGTATATATATACGTATAAGATGTGTATGATAGCCAAAAATAATGGCTAAGATGGTGGCTACCCATAGTGGGTATTTGGTTTACCAGGTCAGTTTTATGATATTATTTTACCATGGTATATGTGTGGAATTGCGGTAAGCATGTGATGTATGCTCATTGGAATTTTACTATTATTTGGCCATGATACTGACATATGCATCGGGATTGGGATATGATTATTAAAGAACAGGGTGCACATTTATGTATGTGGTTTAGTGATGGCTACGAGCCTTACGTGGATTGATGATCGGCTCTGTGACTCATCGTGGTTGGTATCGGCTTTGTGCCATATCGTGGTTGGTGATGGCTATGTGCCTCATCGTGATTTGATGTTAGCTACGAGCTACATCATTGATTGACATTGACTGAGGTCACGTTGTGCATTATATTGTGATTTATTTCACGTGGACCAGTGGCTTGACCACTTGATGGATGGCATTGCTTACCAAATTGGTGTGTAGAGGTTGGAGGGTTGATTTAGTAATCCCCGGTGTGTGGTGGTGGATACGGGGTGTGTAGAGGATAGACCCTAAGGTCGGGTTGGGTGCATTTTGCATTATTATTTGATATGTGAATTGGTGTGGTTTGGGCTAAGCCCATGTGTGGAAATCAGGACTAATTACACCTGAGTGGTTTGACTCACCCAATTTTTACCAAACAATGCAGGTGATACATAATTCTTGGACCGGGCCGGAGCGGATCTGAGGTGGCCATCGGAAGATGTTTTTCATTATTTTATGCACTTTATATTTTCAGTATTTTGAGTAAATATTTATTGTAATAAGGGCCACTTAAAGTATTTGGGGACTTTTGTTGTGTTTGAGTTGGATTGATGATCGAGATGATATTTGGAATGTTTTATTTTAGAAAGCGATTTACATCATCAAAACTTATATTAAAGTTTTAATTGAAATTTGTAACAACATAATTTTACGTAGAATTTTAAATATACAATGTTTTTATAAATGATGAAAAATTTTATGTTTTCACCCTTATGACAAATTCTTTTCAAACTTTTTCTCGGTAGCATTCTAGATTCTAGTTGCCTTTGGTAGGGTTTGGGGTGTTCTGATACGACATTTATTTCTTCGAAATAAGAAATTTTGGCATCCAATATGGTACTGTCCAAATGTGTCTTAAGCAAACAGATCGTAATCTAGAATTTTTTCAAATTTTTGACATTAAGACATTAAGTAAACAATTAGGTACCAACTTTTAGGCGTTACGAGGGTACCAACCCTTCCTCATACGTAACTGACTCCCGAACCCATTTTCTCGAGTTTTTGTAGACCAAAATATGTTTTAATAAATCAAAATTTTCAAACTGATCTAATTACACCTCAAAATAAGGTCGGTACTGACTCCATCTGTCATTTTAAAAGTCGATCCCCATTTTTCCAAAACTTAAAAATGGTTTCGACAGCTTGGAGACTCCACTGGATAAAAATAAGAGAGTCAAGTCGTAAAATTGGTTATTTTCTATCTTTTCGTCAAAAAATTAAAATTTGATTTGAAAAATTACGATCCTTTTATTGCGTTCGCTTGCGTCATCTCATTTGATTGTTGTGGTTCGAGTCTTATAGAATACTTTTGCACCATATTGCATGACCGCTGGGTCACACCCTTAAGTGGGAGTGAGAAGCTACTCCTTCGTGAGGTTTTCACCTTCGTGCAGGATAGTGGATCGCTTCTGGGATACATCCGTAGCTATGTCTTCGTGAGATTTTCATCTCTGTCCAGCCATAGGGAAATGTATTCCCCTAAACCAAACTCGGTCTGTATGAGCCTATAATGGGTGAGGATCAAGGAATCTGCTAGTTCGGGTACCTCAACTTTAGAACCAAACCACATATAGAGAGGCTTAGGAGCCTACCTTAGATAGAGCCATGCCAAACCCTAGTGGTCACCCGAACAAGTGTTCTATGTTGTTTATTTCTCTTGTACTAACAAGTTTTCTTTTGTTTTGATTGCATTACATTGCATCATCATAGAAAGGATATGTTGATTAATATTCGATTGCTAAATAGAGGAGTTTGTCATAGGAAAATGAACTTCTTGATAAAGTGGATTATAATACGGTCATCCTAATATAGTCCAAGTAAACAACGAGAGAAAGCTGATAGTCTGCAGAAAAATACAAGACTTCACTCGAGGATTCAAGTCGACAAAAAACTATTCAAGAGCCATCACGTTTTGACTTTCTTAAAGGAGCTAACGAGCATCGTGAGGATAAGTGAGCAAAGGGTCACGGCCTGGATCAAGCAACAAGGAGCTAGAAGAAATGTCTATTAAGAAAGTCCATGAGACACGACCATAATGTCCAGATACGAAGAAAAAGGTTGGTGTCCTCACTTGGACTATGGGGACGAAACCGCATATGTAATCCGTTTTATGTAAAGATATTTGTTTTCTAGAAAAGTTCTTCTAATGGAATTGAATTCAAAATCAACGTATCTCTATCTTCATGCATTCATTTCATGCATTTGCATTACAACATTTGCATTGTATTTTGTGCATTAGATTTTCACATAAGATCCCTAATTAGATCAAATTATTTCAGTTAACCTAAAAACTGATAACAGTCAATCGACCAAGCATCTTTACGGTACTCGTACAAGAACAAAAGCCATGGATCAAAGGTTGGAGAGAATAGAGCAAATGCAAATACAGATGCAGGAGTAATTGATCAAAATTCAACAAGAGATGCGGGAACAATTGCTAGAATTCCAAAGGAATATGATGGGTCAGTTAACCCAGTTACTAACCGGAGGACTTGAGAAAAGAAGTGGCCCAGTGGTCAACATGTGGATGACGACGAAGACATCGTTTATTCTGCAATAAGTGTCTCGACTCAACCAGACACGCATTCGCATGGAAAATCCATCATTATCGGACCTCAATGTCAGACTAATGCTTCGGCCTTGTTAAACTCCTCGATAGGTTCAGGTTTTAACCTGAAAGATGATCGAGCCAAACAGGTTTCAACTAGAAAGAGGAGAGTGGACTTTAAAAGCCCCGCGGAAGAAGGAAAAGAAAGCGAATAGTACGAGTAGGCATAACAAGGGCCATTCAGAGTCGATTATAGTAAGCCAGCCCAGGACGGTAACTACCAGCTATCAGGTCTCCCCAAAGTAGGAGCCCAGTCCAAAACCGAACTCAGAGAAACCCCAGCTCGCGCCCATTCCAATCTTGTATAGGGAGTTACAACAAATTTTGTTTGAAGCACATGTTGTACCCCCTTTTTACGTGGAACCAGTACACCCTCCATACCCTAAATGGTACGATGTGAATGCCCAATGCAAATACCATGCAGGAATCACAGGGTATTTGATCGATAACTGCGGCTGCTTTCAAAAGGAAAATAAAAAAAATCATCAGATTAGGTATCATAAAATTCGATGATCCTTCTGGTGCGAAAAATTTGTTACCCAACCTTTCAGTTAAAGGGGTAAACATCGTGAGTTCCATGATAGATAGGGGCATAGAATCCAAGAATGCATCGAGCTCAAAGCCTTAGTGCAAGGCCTGATGGATAATAAATTGAAGAGATCGAAGACCTGGTGGGAACGTTTGAAGATCTAGATGTTAACGACATATTCAAAGAGGAAGCTGGGGAATAGACTTCTCCAAGCTTCTGTCTTTATGTACTTTGGGTGTTTTGAACAATGGGACTGTGGAAGAGATCCTGGTATTTTTAGAGTTAATCTAGAGTAATATTCAAAACATGCTTGTTTCTTTAAGCCTAGAGGCAATAAGAGTCTTTTTGTGAAATAGGCTTGTGTCCAGAATTTTTATTTTAATAAAATGCATCTTTTAAGCAAATATTTGTTCATTCTTTACATTTCATACTATAAATTCTTTTGTTTTTTAGAATAATTCTTTCATTCTTTATTCATGATTATACCATACAAATAACCATCCTTAGAATCATTTATTCTCTAGAATTTGCCTTCGTATCTACAATAGGTCCCCATATATCAATGACAAGAGCGACGTTGTTTCTAACTCCTTTTTGAGTGAGATATGTGTCTAAAGGGATCTCAGGACTTTGAAGATAATAGAGATTGTAGCCTATCCTCTGATTTACGAAGGATGGTAGAATAAGAGGAAAATGGATCCTACCTTACAAAAGGCCAGTGAACATTGCGAGCTTAGGAAAGGGATGAAGATCAAAGCCTAGCTCACCACAGAAATGAAATGAGACATCATATCTTTTGCATGATCACATTAAGATACGCCTAGACGTGATGATGCTATAAAGTGTTAATGGTTCTACGATAGCCAAGCCGATCAAGAGGTTTAGGTATTGCTGGTCCACCCTGGAAGGGGATTGCATTAGTATGTCGTAAATGCCAAATTGGGGAAGACAAGACTTATATTCCTCCTCCATTTTATTCACAGATTTTCTATATGTGGGGCATAGATGTTATGGTGATGATCTCTTCAAAATCATCTAGCTGACACCAATTAATTTTCGTGGATGTCGGCTATTTCACTAAGAGGGTGAAGGTTGCTTCGTACGCCAAAGCTACAAAGTCAGCAGTCATCAAATTCAAATTCAAATCCAAATGCAAATCCACTTCCAAATCCAAATCCAAATCTAAATTCAAATTCAAATTCAAATTCATATTCAAATTTGAGTTCAAACACAAGTTCAAATTCCAAAAATAGTGGCAATAAATAATACTAGAAAGGAACATGTCTAGCATAATTGCACAGTTTGCTCGAAGATCAGACACCATATCAGTGCAGCAAAGGTAGCCAAAAACCATTCAAAATTTTTGAAAATGACTGAGATTTCTAAATGTTGGCATATAGAAGTTACTATTTATCCTCTATGCTTATTAAACATTGGCCAGGACTGTCACTGGGGTAGCATATTTCCTGCAAAGGGTGTCTTGAGACCAAAGGGGATTTGAGTTGAAAACCCGAAAAGGGCAGCTCAAATTTTGATTGAAAGTAAGGCGTACAGTAGTCTTGCTATACTTGAATTAACAATGAAGAAGTATGCTACATCTTGGGGCATTGGCAAACTACTACGGATCCCCTAAACACATATTGAGCTTAAAATGGTCCTCAAGAAGTTTGAACAGAGAAGCTCAGTCTGTGATATCTGGGGCACATATTTTCCATTTTATCCATTTCAAATTTATTATTTTGATTATCTTATTCTTTTTAAAGAATGCTCCCAATAAAATTTCTTTGCATTTGCTATCTTGAATTAACTTATTTGTTTCGAGCTATGCTCCTAATTAATTTCCTTCCTGTCCATGGTTATGATCTTTTTCAAGCATTTTGCATTGAAATAATGATTAGTGGACTAATAATATTTTCATAAAAGGAGTTTCGCATATTACTCTGGAAGCTTCTGAATAAATACAGGAACATGAAATAGGACTATTGTTTAAAACTCACCAAGTTTAAAGAAGAGTCTAAACAGAGACTTTCTCTTCGGATTTTTGCCAAAGATGGTGGTTGAATAAAGTGACAAGATATTGCGTCAGTGATATGATCTTCATGAAAAGTGGGCAATGTTAACCCAAGTGTAAAAGAGGAATCATTCGCGAGAAAAAAATGATATTCTGCATCCATGCAAATATCATGCATACACATTTGGTTGGGTCACCTGGGGAGCGATCAGTTGATTTGAACAAGTTACAGTCCTCTACCCTTGAGTTGCAGTGGGATAGACTGAAGATGAAACAAACCCTATATTCCTAAATTACAAGGGGGTGGATTAAAGTTGATACAGATCTTATACCTTTGAATAGCAATGGGATGGATTGAATAAGAAACAAATACTATATTTTGAAGTCGCAATGGGATGGATGGGAAAAGATTAAGATCCTGTACCCCTAAGTCACAATGAGATGAACCACGAAGTTACAATGGAGCAAATCATTGAAAAAATATAATGGTTTTCTCGGGTTTTCTGTCGAGAATACTAGCCGAACAAGATGGCGGCATAATACGTCAGTGATAGAACCCTGATAAACAATGAACGATGGCAACCCTAAGCATTTTAAAAAGGGATCATTCTCATAAAATTTTGCATTCATGCAAGAAACATTTAGTTAGAAGAATTTGATTTATTTCGATCATTGCATCCTGATCCTTATACGGTTAACAAAGGACCATTCTCATGACATTCTGCATTCATGCAAATGTCATCCATAATACATTTAGTTAAGAGCTTTAGATTCATTCTGATCATTGCATCCTAACCATTTTGCATAGGCATAAACACATAAAATCGATTTTACAGGATAGGTCCCCCAGAGGATGGTGTCGCAAAATTGATGAATTCACAGATTTTGTCTTCTTGAGATTACAGTGAAGCAGATCGAAGACCCCAGCCTTGCCTCTTCGAGTTTACAGTGGAGTAGACTAAAGATTGTAGATCTTGTCACCCTAAGCAGTAGTGGACCAAGATCGAACGGAAAATCTTGTCTCCTAAAGCAGTAGTGGAATAGATTTAAGCCATCAATCCTATCTCCCTGACCAGTAGTGGAATAGGTTTAAGATTGTAGATCTTGTCACCCTAAGCAGTAGTGGACCAAGATCGAATGGTAAGTCTTATCTCCCTAAGCATTAGTGGAACAAATTTAAGCCACAAATCCTATCTCCCTAACCAGCAGTGGAATAGGTCGAAGATTGTAGATCTTGTCACCCTAAGCAATAGTGGACAAAGATTGCATGGCAAATCTTGTCTTCCTAAGCAGTAGTGGAACAGATTTAAGCCACCAGTCTGACATCCCTGAGTTTGTAGTGGAGTAGAATGAAGATAGCAAATATTATCTCCCCGAAGTTACGGTGGAGCGGATTGAGGCTACAAGTTTAATTTCCTTAAGTTGGATCGAAGTACTAGTTCCCGGGCCTCTGAAGATGCAATGGGATAGAATGAAGCTACTCGAAGAAGAAAAACACCAAATGAAGTCAAAATTCGATGAGACGGGTAAGATTCACCCTTCTTATAAGTCTTTGCTCCATTCTCGTTACACGATAACGAGCAAAGAGGGGCAGCTGTAGTAGGCCCAATCTGCCCGGGCCCACACCATAGCCAAAACAAATAAATAAAATGAAAATCCCAAAATAACAACAGTCCATTAAACATTGGCCCAGAAATTAACAAACCCAACAGTAAGCCCAAACCAAAATGTAAGCCCAAAATCATTACTCAAACCCTAGCCTACAATGAAGCAAAAATCGAAAACTTTAGCCCCAAGCCTCCAGTGTCCCACCTCCGTATTCGCATTGCCACATCTTCCTCTGTACGATGGCCATACCTGCGAAACGAGACAAAAAACGATAGCAAGGCGGAAAAAAATACAATATTGTATTTCTTTTCGATTATAAAAAAAGCAACCAAAGATTTGTAAATGGTTTTCCTTTTTACGAATTCATTGAATACAAGAAAAGAAAAATCGAATCGAAAAAAGGTATCTGTTTCTTCTTTATTTTTATTCCTCTCTTCAAATCGGTTTTTATATACGTATAAATATTTTTTTGTATATACTACATATATTTTTGAAAAGGATAGAAATAAAAAAGGGAAATGGAGCGATTTACCTGGTTTCGAGCACTATTAGCGGTGGCTCCACAGCGGGCATGGCGGTGCTTGGGGCTAGGGACGAAACCCTAGTAGAGAGGATTCCCCTCCTCTATTTTTCTAGAAACAACACAGCAATTTTGTTTAAAAGAGCAAATTTTGCCATTTATAGACGAGAGACACGATAACTGTAACACCTCAAACCCGGCCCATGCGGTATGACCAGATCTGGCATGTCACACAAAGAAAACGAGTAAAGAACTTGTGATATTTATTAAAGATGTTGTTATTTGGTTATGGTTTAAGAAAACAAGTTTGGTTATAAACATTCGATAAAATACTATTAATTTCGAGAGGTTGACTGATAAATCAAAAATCGAACTAGTGAACCTTAAATCATGTCTTTTGAAAATAGAATTGATAATTCGAAAGAAAATCCAAGTTAAAAGGTTTATATATATTGGTTATAAAATTCATTTGTTAATCAATTTTGGAAAATCATTATTTATGATTTTAGAAAATTCCCATTTCAAGCAAATCAAGAAAAAATATTAAGTACATCTAAACATAAAATAAAATAAAACTTATCCCAGAGGCGTTATTACAACTTTAAAACCCAAAATAGTAAAAGTAACGTAATAAAATAGAAAAGAAGTTTACTAATATTCAAAACATTATTCCAAAAGTATGGCCTCCACCGAGTCATCCATGGCCCAAAGGCCTCGTCCCTGAGCATTACCTGTAAGGATTAAGAAGGAGGGGTGAGTTAATAGAACTCGGTGCATAATCCTATTACCGTCATCCACCTGGCCCGAACCCATATAGCATCATCTTGAACCGAAACCCATTTACATAGCAATATTTAAATGAAGTAAATGCATGCAACCCAACCCATCCATCCATCACACCCTCAACCAGCCAATCACAGCTGTGGGGATCAAGTCAACCCTCCCCGCCACTCACACCAATTTTTAGTCAAACTGCCATTTATAATATTTTTGTGGTCAAGCCACTGAAATCATACTTAAGCATGATAACAAATGAATTGTGGCAATGCCACCAGGCTACACTGCTCTCCATACAATTTTCCCATCCCATGCAATATGTAAAGATGCAACATACATAGTAATATAAAATATCCACATATAAATAACAACCATTAATCTATTGAACAATTTTGGTGAATCGACCTATTAAAGAAATTTAATAATTTGGCCACTAAGGCATTTAATCAAATCGGCCCATAGGGGCATTTTTGTAAATCGGCCCATAGGGGCATTTTCGTAATTTAGCAATTTAATACCGATTTTGACAAATCTTTAAAAATAATGCAATTTAAGCAAGTTACTCTATTTATACCATATTACAATTTTTAGCCTTGTAAATAATAATGATCTATTTTCTAACATGATATCGAGTCACGAATATACGGGATTTCGGTGTAAGATTACACACCTGATTACGGTAAGGGCTAATCCTTCTTGATCGTCGGTACCTAAATCACCATTACACTCGATTAACCAAAAAATGAGATTTTATTAATCCAAATCTAAATCAGACGATCTAATGAAATGCTTACCCTTAGTATCGTGAACGACCACGATTTGTCTATTCTCACCGGATGATGCTCCATAACCCAGTGGGAAATCCCGAACCACCGATACCGCCCTACGCTTGAACTTAGGAGTAGGAATTGTAAATCCACTCTCTTTTTCTCCTCTTATCGTATTTCTTTTAAAATAGCTACCACTTGCCTCCATTGGAAAAGACTCGGTTAGAATAATACTACTATGAGATAAAGTAGTTATCTAAGGAGAGGTTTTGGCTTACCACCACTTCTGAAAGATCAATG
The DNA here is from genome assembly GCA_025506655.1 of Gossypium rotundifolium. Lineage (NCBI taxonomy): Eukaryota > Viridiplantae > Streptophyta > Magnoliopsida > Malvales > Malvaceae > Gossypium > Gossypium rotundifolium. The sequence continues at coordinate 51,644,499 of CP106731.1, forward strand.
AACAGAGTAGAATGAGCGATTTAGTCCCTCAAATAACTGATTAGTCAAATCCATCGATCTTTTTTAACGGTATAACCAAGTATTGAGAGATATCGGAATGAACCCTAAAGAAATCCCTTACCTTGACAATAATAAATCCAACTTCCACAGATTGGCTTTATGACTACGGATGAATTGACAAGGATGTGGTATTCGGCCACCCACTAGAGCACTACGAAAAAGAGTTGATCATAATATGAGAGTGTAGGGGAGAGTGATGCTTCAATTTAGAAACAAAGTGTAATAGCCGTATAGTGATGGACATACATATTCGGTTAGGATGAAAAGAAAATGAAAATGAAAAGAGGAAAAAAGGTCACTTACCGATTCAGGCAAGAAGAGAGTGCCCAACACAAAAAAAAAAAAAAAAGAAATAGTGGAGAGGTAAGGTGTTAATAGGTTCGGCTTTGGAGAGAATTGAACAAAGAAAATTCGATCACAAGGTAATGTTGATTTAAGAAAAGTGAGAATGGTTGAAGAAATGTCAAAAAGACAAGAAGGGATGGAGAAAAAGAATGCTAGATATTTTCGGCTAACAACAACAAAAAAAAAAGATGAACCAAAATGAATTAAGGGTTACGGTAAAACAAAGGAAAAGAAAGATGAACAAATGGCTTGAGTGTTTCGGCCAAAACAAGAGAAAAAGAAGTTGGCAAAGAAAATACCAAAATGTTAAAAAGAACAATACCTTTCAAGCATAAACTTGCAAAAGACTATAGGCAAAAATTTGGCTCTCACAATCCCTCTACCAAAACCGTGTATCCCTTTACCAAAAGGATCAAGATTGACCAAAAACTCTTTCCAAAACACCTTCCGCAAAATCAGCCAACATGTCCCCCCTTATCCCTTTCCTTGATTGCTTTCCTTATACTCCTCTTTACCTTATTTTATTAGTCTTCTTTCCGTCATTAGAAAGTCTTCCTTTCCTTCTTTGATGCCATGGCCAACACTTACCATTATCATAAAAAAATTAATCCAAAAATTTGCAATGGGTGGGATTCAAACCCACTTCCCCTTCCATGCTCCCTTATGACGCCAACCACTCCACCATGTGCTCCACTTATGCTAGCAAAATACACTCTTATTTCCTTAAGCATTGACGCCACTTACCTTCTCTCCTTAAAGTGCATAAACACAAAAAATTTACTAAGGTCCAACTTAACCCCAAGCCTTCTTAGGACCCTTAAACATACACAATTAACATTTTTAACTAGCCTACTGCATGATATAATGCAAAACATAACATTTTGAATTTCAAGATGCTACAATTCTACCCCCTTAAAGAAATTTTGGCTTCAAAATTTTACCTAATTAAAAGATATGAGGGTACTATTATCGGATCGTGTCCTCTGGCTCCCATGTAGCTTCCTCTGACCCGTGGTTATGCCATAATACTTTTACTAACAGAACTGACTTCATTCTCAGCACCTTAATATCCCGATCTAAAATCTGTACTGGCTCTTCTTCAAAAGACAAGTCAGGTCTTATCTCAGCATCCTCCACTGGCACAACATGAGATGGATCCGAGTGATAACGCCTTAACATCGAGACATGGAATAAACTATGTATCGACTTAACTCCGGAGGTAACTCAAGCTGATAAGCCACTGGCCTAACATGCTTCAATACACGGTAAGGTCCGATGAACCTAGGGCTCAACTTGCCCTTGTCCTTCCGTCCAAATCTAAAGATCTTTTTCCAAGGTGAGCCCTTCAAAAAGACCTGATCACCCACAGAGAACTCTATCTCCTTCTGCTTCAGATCCACGTACAATTTCTGTCTGTCAGAAGCTTCTTTTAACCGAGCACGAATTACCATAACTTTTTTTTCCATCTTCGAGATCAACTCTGGACCCAATAACTATCGCTCTCCCAGCTCAGTCCAGCAAGTAGGAGTACAACACCTACGACCATACAACGCCTCGTATGGTGCCATCTGGATACTGGATTGATAGCTGTTGTTGTATGCAAACTCTGCCAACGGTAGAAAATCTTCCCAACTACCCCTGAAGTCAATCACACAGCCTCTTAACATGTCCTCTAAAATCTGGATTACTCTCTCCGACTGGTCATCAGTCTATGGGTGAAACGCCGTGCTGAAATTTAGTCTTATACCCAAAGCTTCATGTAAAGCCTTCCAAAACCGTGACGTAAACCTAGGATCCCTAACTGATATGATGGAAATCGGTACCCCATGCAACCTCACGACTTCTGCTACATACAACTTGGCCAACTTTGGCAATGAATAATCCGTATGAACAAGTATGAAATGAGCAGTCTTCGTCAACTGATCCACTATCACCTATACTGAATCCTTCTTAGTAGGCGTTAAGGGTAACCCACTAACAAAGTCCATCGTTATCCTTTCCCATTTCCATAGTGGGATTTTCACCAGTTGTAGCAACCCTGAAGGCAGTTGATGTTACACCTTCACCTGTTGACACGTCAAGCACTTACTCACGATGTCGGTAACCTCCCTTTTCAACCCTGGCCACCAATACTGCTCACGAAGGTCTCAGTACATCTTATTTCCTCCGGGGTGCATAGCATATGGGCTACTATGCGCCTCACGCAGAATCCATTGTCTCAATTCTGAATCCCTAGGCATACAAAGTCTTTTACGGAAACACAATACTCTATCACTATTTAATCCAAAATCCCCTTTCTCACCACTTTCCACTTGCTGAAGTCGAGAACCCAACACTTCATCTAACAACTACTTTTCCTTAATCTAACTTACCCATGCAGGCTTCACTTAAAGTTTAGCTAACAAGCTACCATCTTCATAAAGGTTGATATGAGTGAACATCGCTCTCAAATCTGATATCACCTTACGACTCAATGCATCTGCCACTACATTAGATTTTCCTAGATGATACTCGATTGAGCAGTCAAAATCTTTCAACAATTCTATCCACCTCCGCTGTCTTAAGTTCAACTCCTTTTAGGTAAGGAGGTACTTCAGACTCTTATGATCTGTGTAGATAATCAACTTCTCGCCATATAGATAGTGTCTTCTTCAGAGCAAACACCACTACAACTAACTCCAAATCATGAGTGGGATAGTTCACCTCATGCGGCCTTAATTGACGAGATGAATAAGCCACCACTTTTCCCCCTTACATCAATATACATCCCAAGCCCGTGTGTGACGCATCATAATAAATGATAAACTCTTTACCAGCCTCAGGCTGAATCAATACTGATTCTTCTGTCAGAATCTTCTTCAGTTTCTCAAAGCTCTCTTACTGCTTATCTAACCACATAAACTATACTCCCTTACGTAATAGCTTAGTTAGGGGTGCAGCAATCAACGAAAACCTCTCAACGAATCTCTTGTAATACCCAGCCAAACCGAGAAAACTTTAGATTTTTGTGACTAACTTCGGTGGCTTCCAATCCAATACAGCCTCAATCTTTCAAGGATCAACTCTAATTCCCTCAGCAGACACAACATGCCCCAAAAAAGTCACCTCCTTCAGCCAAAATTCACACTTACTGAATTTGGCATACAATTTCTTCTCCCTTAATATTTGCAATACTACCCGTAGATGCGAATCGTGCTCCTCTTCTATCTTTGAGTATACCAAGATGTCATCTATGAACACCACCACAAACCGGTCTAGATAGGGTTGGAAAACTCAGTTCATCATGTCCATAAATGCATCTGGTGTATTTGTCAACCCAAACGGCATCACTAAGAACTCGTAATGCCCATAACGAGTTCAGAACGCAGTCTTGTGAATATCTACCTCCTTGACTTTTAGCTGGTGATACCCAGATCTCAAATCTATCTTCGAGAAGACCGAAGCTTCCCACAGTTGATCGAACAGATCATCGATCCTCGGTAATGGATACTTATTCTTGATCGTCAATTTATTCAATTGTCTATAATCGATGCACATACGCATCGACCCATCCTTTTTCTTAACGAATAAAACCAGTGCTCCCCACGGTGACACACTTGATCGAATAAATCCACGATCCAACAACTCCTGAAGTTGAGCTTTAAGTTCCACTAGCTCTTTCGGCACCATTCTGTATGGAGCAATGGACACCGGAGCCGTTCCTGGCAACAGCTCAATGCCAAACTCCACTTTCTGATCTGGAGGTAATCTTGGAAGCTCCTCGAGAAATACGTCAGAAAACTCTTTCATTATTCTAACATTCTCTACCGACAACGCTTTGGCATCCAAAGCACAGATAAAGGCTAAGAACGCTCTACACCCCTTTTGTACCAACTTTTCTGCCTTTAAAGTAGATACCATATTAGACAGATAGTTTTTTCTTTCGCCTATCATCATCACTTCCTTATCCTCAGAAGTTCTTAGCATCATCTGCTTTACAGCACAGTCCAAGTTTGCATAATGCTTAACCAGCCAGTCAATGCCCAAAATAAGATCGAACTCGCCGAATGGCAGTTCTATCAAATCCGCCAGAAATACTACCCCTTGAACTTCTAAGGGCACATCCCTATATTTACTACCACCAACTGTCCTAAAGGGCTAATCACAGTTGTTTCTATAATAGTAATCTCAGATCTAATATTTAGAGCTCCAGACACAGTATAAGCAATATACGAATGGGTGCATCCAATGTCTATTAAAGCGGTAAAAGGTACATCAGATATGAAGAACGTCCGGTGATGACGTCCGGTGCATCACCATCCTCTCGACGTCTGACCGCATAGACCAATCCTAGCTGTCTCGCCTCCGTGTTACCCCTATTATCGGTACCTCTACCCGGTGCACCCTGACCTCGTCCTACACCATTACCACTTCCACTTAGCCCACGACCTCTTGGCGCTTCTTTGAGCACCTCCTCTTGGTGCGCCAAATCGATTCTGAACTCTACGAGTTTGAACAGGCTCTCGAGGGCAATCCCTAAACCGATGGTCTTTAGATCCATATCTAAAACAACCACCAATTCTCTTCCAGCATTCCCCCGAGTGAAGTTTCCCACAATCCACACATGGCTGAATCTGATTACTAGTAGCTGGACCAGCCACTCGAACTGGCCCTTCACTCTTGGGCCTTTTCTGAAAACCTCAAGCAGGGCCTGAATTCCCGGAGTCTCTCTTGTTCTTTCCCCTATCCTTGTCTCGATTTTTCTGTTTCTAGTGCTTAACTTCTTCAGCAATCTTAGCTTTTTCCACTAGGGTAGAAAAATTCCTCTACTTCTGTAGGGCTATTAGTAACAGTAATTCATCACGTAATCCGTCCTCAAAAAGCACACAGCGTTCATAATTAGTTGGCACTATACCCCGGGCATAGCGACTCAGACGCAGGAACTCTACCTCATAAACTGCCACAAATCTACTTCCTTGAACTAGATTTAAGAATTCCTTTCTTCGGGCATCCACATAGCTAGCCCCGCCATGTTTTCCCTGGAATACTATCTTAAAGAAATCCCAGGTAATACGATAAGCCTTAGTGGCTTCCCGAATAATGAGCCACCACTAATACGCCTCGTCTCTCAGCAATGACACAACCCCTTTCAGTTCCTGCTCAGCTGTGCAATCCAAATCGTCCATAATCTGCTCCACCGCCTCAAGCCAATATTTTGCTACACTTGGGGCTACACCCGAAATACCTCTAAAAACTTCAGCCCCATTCGATCTAAGTCGCTCAGATATTGACCCAAGAGCTACCGAACCAGTTCTTGCCCTAACAACCCTTTCCAATACCCGTAACATCACTTGGGATAGATCGTCGTCCTCTCTCATTCGATCATGTGACCCAGCTTCAGTCACTAGTGACGCAAGTGTGTCCATTTCAGGCATATGTCCCGATGCCTCAAATACAACTCTAGCACCTCAGCCTCTACCACGTCCACGTCTACCGTATCCACATCCTCCGCGTCCACGTCCTCTAGCGCTCATGTTTACTAAGTCGATTTAATGTAATTAAAAGTCTTATGAATCAGTATGCTATTCAATGTTTATTAAACAATATTTTATGGAGTATAAGAAGTAAAGTTGTTTTCAGAAAAATGTATCCTAAAGTCTCAATCTCTATAGTTTTAGCTCCTAAAGCTAAGAGTTCTAGAGTACTTCTATTTTGTGGAGTTCTCTTACCACAGTCATATCACAAGAATCATAAAATGAAAACAAAACTTACTGACTTGGTGCCGGATATCCATGGTTCCATACTTTCTCTAAAACATGCATTTATAAATTAAAATTCAAAACAGCTTTGGAAAATGCTTTTGAACGCAAACCACAGCTGAGTTTTGCAACTGGACTCTAATACCACAAAATATAACACCCTAAACCTGGCCCATGCGATATGACCAGATCTGGCATGTCACACAAAGAAAACGAGTAAAGAACTTGTGATTTTTATTAAAGATGTTATTATTTGGTTATAATTTAAAAAAACAAGTTTGGTTATAAACATTCGATAAAATACTATTAATTTGAGAGGTTGGTGATAAATCAAAAATCGAACTAGTGAACCTTAAAATCATGTCTTTTGAAAATAGCATTGATAATTGAAAGAAAATCCAAGTTAAAATGTTTAAATATATTGGTTATAAAATCCATTTGTTAATCAATTTTGGAAAATCATTATTTATGATTTTAGAAAATTCTCATTTAAAACAATTCAAGAAAAAAAAATATTAAGTACGTCTAAACATAAAACAAAATAAAACTTATCTCAGAGGCCTTATTACAACTTTAAAACCCAAAATAGTAAAAGTAACGTAATAAAACGGAGAAGAAGTTTACTAATATTCGAAAACATTATTCCAAAAGTGTGGTCTCCACTGAGTCATTCATGGCCCCAGGTCCTCGTCACTGAGCATTACCTACAAGGATTAAGAAGGAGGTGTGAGTTACGAGAACTCAGCGTATAATCCTCTTACTATTATCCACTGGGCCTGAACCCATATAGCATCATCTTGGACCAAAGCCCATTTACATAGCAATATTTAAATGAAGTAAATGCATGCAACCCAACCTATCCATCCATCACACCCCCGACCAGCCAATCACACCTATGGGGATCAAGTCAACCGACCTCGCCGCTCACACCAATTTACAGTCAAACTGCCATTTATAATATTTTTATGTCCAAGCCACCGAAATCATAGTTAAGCACGATAATAAACGAATTGTGGCAATGCTACAAGGTTACACTACAATATGTAAAGATGCAACATACATAGTAACATAAAATATCCACATATAAATAACAACCATTAATCTATTGAACAATTTTGGTGAATCAGCCCATTAAAGTAATTTAATAATTTGGCCCATAGGGGCATTTTCATAAATCGGCCCATAGGGGCATTTTTGTAATTTAGCAATTTAATACGATTTTGACAGATCCTTAGAAATAATGCAATTTAAGCAAGTTACTCGATTTACACCATATTACGATTTTTAGCCTTATAAATAATAGCGATCTATTTTCTAACATGATATCGAGTCATGAATCTACGGGATTTTGGTGTGAGATTACACACGATTCTGATGGACTTATGCTTATTGATTGTCGGCACCTAAATCACCATTACACTCGATTAACAAACAAACGAGATTTTATTAATCCAAATCTAAATTAGATGATCTAATGAAATGCTTACCCTTAGTATCGTGAATGACCACGATTTGTCTATTCTCACCGGATGATTATCCACAACCTGGTGGGAAATCCCGAACCGTCGATACCACCCTATGCTTGAACTTAGGAGTAGGAATTGTAAATCCACTCTCTTTTTGTCCACCTATCACCTTTCTTTTAAAATCGCTACCACTTGCCTCCATTGGAAAAGTCTCAGTTAGAATAATATTACTATGAGAGAAAATAGTTATTTAAGGAGAGGTTTCGGCTTATCACCACTTCTGAAGGATCAATGAATAGAGAAGAACGAGTGATTTAGTCCCTAAAATAACCTATTAGTCAAATCCATCGATCCGTTTTAACGGTATAACCAAGTATTAAGAGATATCGAGATGAACCCTAAAGAAATCCCTTACCTTGACAGTAATAAATCTAACTTCCACCGATTGACTTATGACTACGGATGTGTAACATCCTTAAATCGGGGTCTCTACATTTTGTGTGTTTGCATGTGACAATATACCTACTGTGCTAGTTTAGCATGTTTTGGGGCCTAGGCATGACCTCGGGTTAGGCCTAAGTCATGGCTAAAATTTTTTTTTGGTACTTAGAAATAAGGAGCTAAGGGAGTTAGGGGTTAAAAGATATTCTTGGTGTGTTGTGACACAAAGCACTAAAGTGGCAAAGTGGCAAAGGAAAAGCCACTTAGGGCCTTGGTTGGTGACGCCATATGCAGGGAAGGAGTGCTCAAGTTCGAGTAGTAGGAATCTCGTTTTCTGCTTATTATTTTGACGCCAAGGAGGGAGGAGTTGGGCTCAGCTCAAACTCTGTCAAATAACTGTTGATTAAATCAAACTAATTTAAATTGGTGGAGAAGAGAAAATTTAGGAGCTTGTGAGATTTAAACTCATTTGAATGGTTGGCCAGGAGTGATTCAGGGAGTTTGCCAAAATCTGGACTCTTGTTTGAGGAAGAGTAATCGGTTGGGAGACTAGGGGAGGGAGTGCCAAAATTTCTAGTGACATTTTTGGGTAGCTTATGCCATAGGGCATTCGGTGATGAGCTAAGCTGAAAACCCCTTTTGACTAGCCGATTTCTTCTCTTGTTGCACCATTTTACTCTTAAGCATCTAGTCAATCTCCCTCTCCCCTTTAACTTCTTTTTTTTCCTCTCATATTTGTTCCAAAACCCCTGCAACAACATTCTTTTCTCTTCCAATCTCCTTGTGCTGAAATCACTTTCATTTCCCTCTACCGAATCCATTCATTCCTACTCCGCTTTCTTCTTCATCTTTCCATTTATTTTGAGAAGCCAAAACCCCGAGTTCCCTTCTTGTTCCTTCAAGGTGTTTGGCCAAATACTCTGCTCAAAAAGTTCTTCTCTTCTTGCATTTCTCTTCATCATCTTAAGTGCCGAAACCTATCTCTTCTTTGGTTCTCATAGCCGAACCTCAACCTTTAGTGTGGTAAGTCTTCGTTACTTCATCTCTTTTTTCCTCTCTATACCTTCTGATTGCCGATTCCCTCATCTTTGGTGTGGGCTAAACTTTTTTGTAGAGCCGAGGGGATCTCTTGCGTTAAGAAAGGGGTGACGCCAACGTGTAGGTTCTCAGGTTTCATTTGGATCGTGTCTTGGATCTAGATCTTCTAGATCTTCAAGATTTGTCGACTAAGGTAAGGGAGTGACAATCTCTTTTGGATTTTTGGGATTCATGCTAGGCCAAATGGCTTTGGACTCCTAATGTTGTGTCTAACCGATTGTAGGGAGGAGTGTAGCCGAATACAGTGGATTTTCGGGATTCGGTGGCTGATCTAGGTAAGGGGTTTTTGTATTTTAGATCTGGTTCTTATTCTTTCAAAAGTCGAAGGCTAATTATCTCTATGTTAAGGCTTAGCCGATTGTAAAGGGAGGTTCATCGCGTAGCTTCGGGATTTGGTTGGAAACAAATCAGTGTTAAGGTAAGTGTTATCTTTATGCGTTATTTAATCCTTCAGGATTTTTGGATGAGCCAAATGGGCTCTTGTTCATTAACAAGGTGTTGGCCGAATACAGGAAGGGAGGAGGCAAATGTTTGGGATCTTCGGGTTCTATTGGTTTGGGAATAGATCGTAGTTTCGGGATTTTGCAGATTCACAAATAGTCAGGTGTGTAACGCTTACACACTTCGTTAGTATAATATGTTTATTGTGTTTCTGTTATAGCCATTAAAACCAGTAGTTGTACCTTGTGGGCATGAGCATGGACTCCGGGTAAGCCCCTGATTATGGATCTCGTTATATGCTATCATGTCATCGTTTAATGTTATGCCATGTGTTATTTTCCTCATCATGTGTTGATATGCCACGATTGTTATGGACATGATGGTGGGATTCTTGAGTGGAGGGGGAAGAATTATTTGGACTGTCACCAGTGGTTTTGACCACACGACGGGTTGGCCCCGTCTTTGATATTATAATTGGTGACTAAGTCCTAGTGGTTTCGACCATCAGTGGTTTTGACCACATCTGAATATTGTGACTCATCCCATTGGTTTGGTACCACAGTGGGTTGGCCCCACATGATTAATTACGGGATTGTCATCAGTGGTTTTGACCACGCGATGGGTTGGCCCCATCACTTGATTTGTGACTACGGTCACCAGTGGTTTTGACCACACTGATATATATATATATATTTGTGGCTACAGTCACCAGTGGTTTTGACCACCAGTGGTTTTGACCACATGGGGTAGATAAATGAGATTGGATGGTTATGTTATGGCGTTTGTATAATTTGCATGTTATACTGATGATTTGTGTAAGTGCTTGCACTATCGGGTTGGGGATTTATACACTGAGTCTCGGTGACTCACCCCTTCCCTTATATTTTGTAGATGAGGCGTAGATTGCAGATATAGAGCCGGGGAGGACTCGAGGCAGCTAGCATGCTAGTTTTGGGTTATGACTTTAAATTACTATTTCGATTTTATTTATTTACTTCAATTCGGTTTTGATTTTGTAATAAGGCCGCTAAGTATTAATTTGGGTTTTATTTCTAGATTATATTTCAATTAACTTATGCATATGTTTTATAACCTGATTTCCTTTATCAACCGGGATTAAATTGATGTCTTCAAAACTATACTCGATATTATTTTTTTTCAAATGTTACCATTGGGTAACATTATTCACAAGGTAATAACGAAGTTAACAAAGTTGATTCCAAACCTAAAGTTGCAAACAACTCTAGATGCAAATGGTTTCTAAAAACAACCAACAGATTCTCAATAAAATTTAACCGATAACTGGTTTATTCAAACATTTTCACTCCGTGACATACCATATCTGGTCGTGGTGTATTGACCGGGTTTGGGGTGTTACAATTTTGGTATCAGAGCCAAGTTCAAAGCTCGCCTCTGGGCCCGAGGCCCAAAATGTTTAAAAATAGGGATTTGAAATGTTTTGTGGGAAATGTATAGGGTTTGAACAGCATGGCACCGAGTCTCTGGCACCAATCCGCCCAAGTAAGTATCCCTAACCATTGTGTGATTTGAATGTGGAAGAAATGGGTATTTTGGGATCATAGATTAGTAGATTAGGAATTATTGAACCCTAGGAATAGCCTACTCCAACGCCAAATTTACATAAGACTTAAAGATCAACTAAACAAACCTGTGAGTACGTCGCTGAGTTAAGGGTGTGGCAACCGTTGTGCGCATGTCTAGGAATGGATTCAGGGGGAGCTTGGTATTTAATCAGTCCTAGTGACTCACCTCCTCTTCACTCGAATCCTACCTGGTGCGTAGTGACGGTTCACCCTAACTGAGACGACTTATTCACAGACTGAATTCAATAACTAAAACCCGAAAGGGACCAGCCACCCTGTTTTGTACAACCCTAAGATTAAACCTTGGTTTTGAAACTACCAAAGTACTCTTGATTCGAAAAAAAATTCCCGATTTGAAAAATGACCAAAATACCCCTGATTTGCAAATTGACCAAATTACCCCTGACTTGTAAAATTATCGAAATACCTCGATATGAAAAATTACTGAAGTACCCCCGAATTGAAAATTTCTAGAATACCCCTATTTCGTAAAATCACCTGGAACCATATTTTGAAAATTATAAAAATACCCTAGTTTATGAAATTTCCAAAATAGCCCCTGGTTTATGAAATTACCAAAATACCTATGATTTGTAAAGGATTCCAAATTAACCCTGATTTATTACTGAAATACCCCGATAGGTTAAATTACAAAAATACCCACGGGTAGTGAAATAACGAGAATACCCATACAAGTGGTGTGTGGGTGGAGGATGTTATTGATGAATGAATGTGATTCACTGAACTAGGATAGAAGACTTGAAATGAAAACTTTGTGATGATCGAAAGAACTACTACTAAAACTTCTTTACATAAAACTTGTTCATGGGTAATCAGTGGAACAGAAACTAATGCATAAAATTTCTAAAGCAGATTAACGCGTGAGCACAGTCATTAGTTTTAGGGGACGTAGTCGTAATGTGCGAGGGCATAGTAGAGGTAGAATGACCGTATCGAAACCAGTTAGGTCTGATAAAGGGTCAGAGAATGAGATACCACCACCGGTTCTTGGTGTTGAGTACCGAGATCGGGCGTGGGATGATCTTTGTCGCAGTGATCTCATGAGTGCTTGAGAGAGTGGCTGGAGTAGGTGGAGGTACGGGAGCTCAAAAATCTATATTTGAGCGACTCCGAACCAATGGAGCTGAGGTATTCCGAGGAGTATCTGGTGTGGCACCCAATACAACTGAGTATTGGTCGGAGGCGACGAAATGAATCATGGATTATTTAGATTTGACGGCGGAGGAGAAACTGAAAGGGGTAGTGCCGCTTCTCCGAGATGAGTCATACCAGTGGTGGCTCACAATTCGGGATGGTCTTTGCGAAGGATTATCTCACTTGGGATTATTTCAAGGCGACTTATCAAAAGAAGTATGTTGGGACCAGATTATATTGATGGGCGAGAGGAAGGCGTTTACGAGGTCGGTTCGGGGAATAAGTCCGTGTCGAGTCTGAGGCGAATTCTTAAGGTTGAGCCGGTATGCTCGAGGATTATGGCTACGGAGCATGAGCGATGTGTCAGGTTCGAGGACAAATTAAGGGATGATCTGAGGTTGCTGATTGCTCCACAATAGGAAAGAGAGTTTGTGGTCTTAGTGGAAAAGGCAAAAGTTGCGAGAGAAGTGAAACAGTGGGTAAGATAGAATCAGGACAAGGGTTGGAATAAAAGGAATTTCGGATCATCTGGGTCTACTGGGAATCAACAGAAATGGGGTAGATATGGTGGGCCGAATCAAGCTGCTAGGCCTACTGCTGCTAATACTCAGTGGCCGCCACGATGTGCTCGATGTGGGTAGTCTCACACGGGAGAATGTTAGACTTGAAACAGAGGATGTTTTGAGTGTGGATCGATGGAGCACCGAGTGAGGGATTATCTACAGAGGTCAGCTAGGTTGCAGTCTAGGGATCAGAATTATACACAAAATAGGAGGGATGGTCAGCAGCCACAGAGGGGCCATGGTGCAGCCAAGGGAGGTAATGGCTCTGGTAGAGGCGGTGGAGCACCGGGCAGAGGTTCAAGAGGTACAAAGGTGAGACAGCCTGGATTGGTCTACGCAGTGAGGTGTCAAGAGGAGGACGACGCATCGGACATCATAATCGGTACATTCTTAATCTTTGGATTGCCTTATAATGCTCTGATAGATGTGGGTTTGACGCACTCATATGTAGCCTATAGCATAGTGGAAACTATGAACTTAAACTCTGGGATTACTTCTAGGAAGATGATAGTGATAAGTCCTCTAGGTCACTCTGTAGAAGTAAGTAAACTATATAGGGATATACCCCTAGAACTTCAAGGGGTCGTGTTTTTGGCTGATTTGATGGAACTGTCGCTTAGGGAGTTCGATCTGATTCTCGGGATGGATTGGCTAATGAAGTACCAAGCCAATTTGGATTGCGCGGCTAAGCGCATGGTATTGAGGACAATGGAAGGTGGGGAGGTAGTGATGATAAGTAATAGAAGAGATTACTTATCCAATGTGGTCTCTGCACTGAAGGCGGAGAAAATGGTAAGGAAGGGTTGTGAGGCATTCATGGTGCATGTTTGTGCTTTGGGAGCCAAGGCTGTAGCTATTGAGAGTGTCCGAACTGTAGGGGAATTTGCTGATGTATTCCCAGAGGAACTTCTGGGTCTGCCTTCGGATCGAGAAGTTGAATTCGGTATAGACCTATTGCCCGAAACTGCGCCAGTGTCTATCGCCTAGTATAGAATGGCGCCAAAGGAGTTGGTGGAGCTGAAGGCTCAAATTCGAGAATTCTTTGGACGGAGGTTTCATCCGACCGAGTATATCTCCTTGGGGGCGCTCATGCTCTTTGTTAAGAAGAAAGATGGTACAATGAGGATGTGTATAGACTACCGCCAGCTGAACAGCTGACGATCAAAAATAAGTATCCATTGCCTAGGATTGACGACTTGATCGATCATCTCAAGGATGCATCAATTTTCTCTAAGATAGATCTTAGGTCGGGCTATCATCAACTTAAGGTGAAAGAGGCTGATGTCTACAAGATGACGTTTCGCACTTGTTATGGACATTACGAGTTTCTGGTAATGTCGTTTGGGTTGACTAACGTACCGGCGACATTCATGGACTTGATGAATCGGGTGTTCCAACAGTACTTGGACTAGTTTGTCATGGTATTTATAGACGACATATTAGTGTACTCAAAGACCGAGGAGGATCACGATGTGCACTTACGGGTAGTTTTGCAAATTCTAAGGTAAAAGCAGTTATTTGCTAAGTTCAGTAAGTGCGAGTTCTGGCTTAGAGATGTGACTTTCTTAGGTCACGTAGTGTCAGCTAAAGGGATTAGAGTGGACCCTCGCAAGATTGAGGCAGTATTGGACTAGAAACTGCCTAGGTCAGTTGCAGAAATTTAGAGTTTCTAGGTCTGGCAGGGTATTACCGAAGATTTGTGGAAGGGTTTTCTCTGATCGTGGTGTCGTTGACCAAGTTAGTGAGAAAAGGAGTTCCATTTGTGTGGTCGAGAAACAACAGGAAAGTTTCGATAAGTTGAAGAAGATTCTGATAGAAGCTCCGGTTCTGGTTCAACCTAAGGCAGGAAAGGTATTCACAGTTTATTGTGATGCATCACATACTGGCTTGGGATGTGTGCTAATGCAGAAAGGGAAAGTAGTGGCATATGCGTCTCTACAGCTGAGACTGCATGAGGTTAATTATCCACACATGATCCAGAGTTGGTCTGCGATGGTTTCACCCTAAAAATATGGAGACACTATTTGTACGGAGAGAAGTCAATAGTCTACACGGACCACAAGAGTCTGAAGTATCTTTTGACGCAGAAAGATTTAAATTTGAAACGGTGCAGATGGATTGAGCTGTTAAAGGACTACGACTGCTCAATTGAGTATCATCCGGGTAAAGCTAATGTGATTCTGAGACGCGTTGGTAGTAGCGTAGTCTTGGAACTTGAGAGTGATGTTTGTTCATCTTAGCCTATATGATGATGGGAGTCTTTTGGCAGAATTGTGGGTTAAGCCGACTTGGGTAGAGCAGATTAAAGAGAAACAGTTAGTGGATGAGGGTTTGAATGCTCGGAGGTTGCAAGTCTGAGTAGTGGTTTGGAAGGTTCTGACTTGACCAATGATAGAGTGTTGTGTTTTCGGTGGAGAGCTTGTATCTTCAAGAACGACGAGTTGAGGAAAAGGATTCTTCAGGATGCACATAGCAGCCCATACGCTATGCATCCTGGAGGTAGCAAGATGTACCGGGATTTGCGAGAGCAGTTCTGATGGCCAGGTCTAAAGCGGGAAGTGATTGAGTTTGTAGGTAAGTGTCTGACGTGCTAGCAGGTCAAAGCTGAACATCAGTTGCTGTCACGTTTGCTTCAGCCCGTGAAGATTCCTCAGTAGAAATGGGAAAGGATCGCTATGGACTTTGCCAGTGGGCTACCCCTTACGCCTAGCAAGAAGGACTTAGTCTGGGTGATTGTGGACCGTTTGACTAAATCGGCTCATTTCATACCGGTGAGGGTTAAATATTCACTCCAGAAGTTAGCCAAGTTGTATGTAGCCGAGATAGTAAGGTTGCATGGACTACCAGTGTCAATTATTTCGGATAAGGATCCCAAGTTCACGTCGAGGTTTTGGAAAGCCTTGCATTAGGCGTTAGGGTGCGATTGGATTTCAAAGACACTTTTCACCCGTAATCGATAGACGATCGAGAGAGTAATTCAGATTTTAGAAGACATGCTAAGGGGCTGTGTTTTGGATTTCAGTGGTAGTTGGGAGGAGTATCTACCATTGGCAGAGTTCGCTTATAACAGTAGTTATCAAGCGAGTATCCAGATGGCACCATATAAGGCACTGTACAGACGAAAATGTTGTACTCTGACGTGTTGGATAGAATTGGGTGAACGGTAGATATTGGGTCCAGAGTTGGTGGTAAAAACTGAGAATAAGGTTAAGGTGATTCGGGCTCGTCTTAAGGAAGCGTCAGACAGGAAGAAGTCTTACGCCAATCTTAAGTGCAGAGATATAGAGTATGCAGTAGGTGACAGGGTTTTCCTGAAGGTATCGCCGTGGAAGAAGGTGCTGAGATTTGGGCGAAAAGGGAAGCTAAGCCCTAGGTTTATCGGGCCGTACACGGTGTTGAAGTGAGTGGGACCAGTAGCTTATCAGCTCGAGTTGTCGGTAGAGCTAAGTCAAATTCACGACATCTTTTATGTTTCGATGCTTAGGCGTTATCGATCAGATCCGTCACACGTTGTGCCAGTTGCGAAGATTGAAGTGAGCTCAGACTTATCTTTCGAGGAGGAACCGATACAGATTTTGGATCGAGATGTCAAGGTCTTGCATAGGAAGTCAGTTCCCTTGGTGAAAGTGTTATGGCGGAACCATGGTATGGAGGAGGCCACGTGGGAACCAGAGGATGTGATGCGGCAGCAATACCCTCAACTCTTCTGACCAGGTAATTTTGAGGCCGAAATTATTTTTAAGGGGGTAGAACTATAACATCCTTAAATCGGGGTCTCTGTATTTTTTGTGTTTGCATGTGACGATATGCCTACTGTGCTAGTTTAGCATCTTTTGGGACCTAGGCATGACCTCGGGTTAGGCTTGAGTCATGGCTAAAATTTTTGTTTTGGTACTTAGGAATAAGGAGCTAAGGGAGTTAGGGGTTAAAAGATATTCTTGGTGTGTTGTGACACAAAGCACTAAGGTGGCAAAGTGGCAAAGGAGGCGCCACTTAGGGCCTTGGTTGGTGATGCCATATGCAGGGAAGGAGTGCTCAAGTTCGAGCAGCAGGAATCTCATTTTCTGCTTATTATTTTGACGCCAAGGAGGGAGGAGTTGGGCTCAGCTCAAACTCTATCAGATAACTGTTAATTTAATTTAAACTGGTGGAGAAGAGAGAATTTAGGAGCTTGTGAGATTCAAACTTATTTGAATGGTTGGCCAAGAGTGATTCAGGGAGTTTACCGAAATCTGGACTCTTGTTTGAGGAAGAGTAATTGGTTGGGAGACTAGGGGAGGGAGTGCCGAAATTTCTAGTGACATTTTTGGGTAGCTAATGCCATAGGGCATTCGGTGATGAGCTAAGCCGAGACCCCCTTTTTGACTAGCCGATTTCTTCCCTTGTTGCACCATTTGACTCTTAAGCATCTAGCCAAATCTCCCTCTCCCCATTAATTTCTTTTCTGTTCTCTCATACTTGTTCCAAAACCCCAGCAACAACATTCTTTTCTCTTCCAATTTCCTTGTGCCGAAATCACTTTCATTTCCCTCTGCCAAATCCATTCATTCCTACTCCACTTTCTTCTTCATCTTTCCATTTGTTTTGAGAAGCCAAAAATCCTGAGTTCTCTTCTTGTTCCTTTAAGGTGTTTGGCCAAATAATCTGCTCATAAAGTTCTTCTCTTCTTACGTTTCTCTTCATCATCTTAAGTGCCGAAACCTATCACTTCTTTGGTTCTCATAGCCGAACCTCAACCCTTGGTGTGGTAAGTCTTCGTTACTTCATCTTTTTTTTCCTCTCTATCCCTTCTGATTGTCGATTCCCTCATCTTTGGTGTGGGCCAAACTTTTTTGTAAAGTGAGGGGATCTCTTGCGTTAAGGAAGGGGTGACACCAACGTGTAGGTTCTCGGGTTTCGTTTGGATCGTGGCTTGGATCTAGATCTTCTAAATCTTCAGGATTTGTCGACTAAGGTAAGGGAGTGACAATCTCTTTTGGATTTTCGGGATTCATGCTAGGCCGAATGGCTTTGGACTCCTAATGTTGTGTCCAACCGATTGTAGGGAGGAGTGTAGCCGAATATAGTGGATCTTCGGGATTCGATGGTCGATCTAGGTAAGGGGTTTTTGTATTTCGGATCTAGTTCTTATTCTTTCAAAAGCCGAAGGCTAATTATCTCTATGTTAAGGCTTCGCCGATTGTAAAGGGTGGTTCACCGCGTAGCTTTAGGATTTGGTTGGAAACCAAATCAGTGTTAAGGTAAGTGCTATCTTTGTGCGTTATTTCATCCTTCGGGATTTCTATATGAGCCGAATGGGCTCTTGTTCATTAACAAGGTGTTGGCCGAATACAGGAAGGGAGGAGGCAAACGTTTGGGATCTTCGGGTTCTATTGGTTTGGGAATAGATCATAGTTTCAAGATTTCGCTAGATTCGGAAATAGTTAGGTGTGTAATGCTTACACACTTCGTTAGTATAATATGTTTATTGTGTTTCTGTTATAGCCATAAAAACCGGTAGTTGTGCCTTGTGGGCATGAGCATGGACTCTGGGTAAGTCCCCTGATTATGGATCTCGTTATACGCTATCATGTCATCGTTTAATGTTATGCCATGTGTTATTTGCATCATCATGTGTTGATATGCCACTATTGTTATGGACATGATGGTGGGATTGTTGAGTGGAGGGAAGAATTATTTGGGTATCACGGTGGTTTTGACCACACGACGGGTTGGCCCGTCTTTGATATTATAATTTGTGACTAAGCCCGTGGTTTTGACCACGGTGGTTTTGACCACATATGAATATTGTGACTCACCCGGTGGTTTGATACCACGGTGGGTTGGCCCACATGATTAATTACAGATTATCATCGATTGGTTTTGACCACGCGATGGGTTGGCCCCATCACTTGATTTGTGACTACGGTCACCAATGGTTTTGACCACATATATATATATATATATATTTATATATATTTGTGACTACGGTTTTGGTTTTATTTATTTACTTCAATTCTGTTTTGGTTTTGTAATAAGGCCGCTAAGTATTAATTTGGGTTTTATTTCTAGATTATATTTCAATTAACTTATGCATATATTTTATAACCTGATTTGCTTTATCAACCGGGATTAAATTGATGTCTTAAAAACTATACTCGATATTGTTTTTATTCAAACGTTACCATCAGGTAACATTATTCACAAGGTAATAACGAAGTTAACAAAGAAGATTCCAAACCTAAAGTTTCAAACAACTCTAGATGCAAATGGTTTCTAAAAGCAACCAACAGATTCTCAATAAAATTTAACCGGTAACTGGTTTACTCAAACGTTTTCACTCCGTGACATACCAGATCTGGTCGTGGTGTATTGACCGGGTTTGGGGTGTTATAGGATGAATCGACAAGGATGTGGTATTCGGCTACCCACTAGAACACTACAAAAAAGAGTTGATCATAATATGAGAGTGTAGGGGAGAGTGATGTTTCGATTTCGAAACAAAGTGTAATAGCCGTATAGTGATGGAACCAGATCTGGTCGTGGTGTATTGACCGGGTTTGGGGTGTTACAGGATGAATTGACAAGGATGTGGTATTCGGCTACCCACTAGAACACTACAAAAAAGAGTTGATCATAATATGAGAGTGTAGGGGAGAGTGATGTTTCGATTTCAAAACAAAGTGTAATAGCCGTATAGTGATGGACATACATATTCAGTTAGGAAGAAAAGAAAATGAAAATGAAAAGAGGAAAAAGGGTCACTTACCGATTCGAACAAGAAGAGAGTTCCCAACACAAAAGAAAAATAAATAGTGAAGAGGTAAGGTGTTAATAGGTTTGGCTATGGAGAGAATTGAACAAAGAAAATTCGGTCACAAGGTAATGTCGATTTAAAAAAAGTGAGAATGGTTGAAGAAATGTCAAAAAGAAAAGAAGGGATGGAGAAAAAGAATGCTAGATAGTTTCGCCTAACAACAACAAAAGAAGATGAACCAAAATGAATTGAGGGTTACGGTAAAACAAAGGAAAAGAAAGATGAACAAATGGCTAGAGTGTTTCGGCCAAAACAAGAGAAAAATAAGTTGGAAAATAAAATACTAAAATGTTAAAAAGAAATAATACCTTTCAAGCACAAACTTGCAAAAGACTATAGGAAAAAATTTGCCTCTCACAATCCTTCTACCAAAACCGGGTATCCCTTTACCAAAAGGATCAAGATTGACCAAAAACTCTTTCCAAAACACCTTGCACAAAATCGGCCAACATGTCCCCCCACCTTATCCCTTTCCTTGATTTCTTTCCTTATACTCCTCCTTACCTTATTTTCTTAGTCTTCTTTCCATCATTAGAAAGTCTTCCTTTCCTTCTTTGATGCCACGGCCGACACTTACCATTAACATAAAAAAAAAAAATTAATCCAAAAATTTGCAATGGGTGGGATTCAAACACACTCCCCCTTCCATGCTCTCTTATGACGCCAACCACTCCACCATATGCTCCACTTATGCTAGCAAAATACACTCTTATTTCCTTAAGCATTGATGCCACTTACCTTCTCTCCTTAAAGTGCATAAACACAAAAAATTTACTAAGGTCCAACTTAACCCCAAGCCTTCTTAAGACCTTTAAACATACACAATTAACATTTTTAACTAGCCTTTCGCATGATATAATGCGAAAATAAAATTTAAATTTCAAGATGTTACAATGTCGTTTGAGGCTAATTGCAATAGCTTCAAAACGGCGTTGTTTTGAGTTGAATCGGGTTGACTCAACTTGAACCCTCAGGATCCGCGCGCTTTGCGGTGAAGGGATATTTCGCTACAAGCCCTTTTGCTTTTGTGGTGTGTGACAATGCGGTCCAGCGTTCCTTTTTATTTTTTATTTTTGCCCCAAGACATTTGTTCCAGATTCATTTTGTTCTGCGTCGAAACAATGCTTTCAAGGGTTTGTTTAATTACCCATTAAGCCCATGTTCTTTGCATGCGCACTCCATTTAGGTCCCTTGTTGTTTCAATAATTAGCATTTAGACCCCGAATTTTGTTTTATTTCTAAATTTGCCCATAATCTGTTTTAATTTATTAGTTTGTGATTTATTTGTCTTATCATTATAATTTATTTTAAAATAATTCTATGTTGTCCATTGCATCCATTTTCATTTTAATTTCTTTTGTGTATATTATTTACATTAAATTGATATATTATTTATTTTGAACATTCGTATAATATTTATATTAGTTAGTTCAAATTATTTCATGTATTACTTATGTTAATTTTATGTGTTCGTCATTTTAAAATTGTTCTATTTTTATTAAAATGTTCCATGTTTTATATATATGCATTATTTGACAAACTCCTTTTTATATTTTAGTAGATTAAAATGAAGTGTTAGTTTAAGTTGTTCTTTTATTAACCATTTTGGAATATTTTATATATTATCTTGTTTAAAATCGTTTAGCAAATTTTTAATTATTTTATATTATTGTTATTTATAATATTTCATTAAAGCTTATTATATATATATATTATATATATTATTAGCTTAAGGATTTACTTACTATAGTTATATTTTTCGTACTTATATTGTTTTTTTTTTTGTTACATTATTTGTTTCAAACCTTTTAAATTGTTTCATTTGTTATTGATATTTTCATACCATTCACTTTTATTTTCATCCTTTAGTTTGTGTATATCTTTTGTGTTGTTTTATGACAATTATTAATAGAAAATTGTATATTGTTATATTATTGCTATCATGTGTTTTGTATTTCCTAATTATGGGTTGGTTGTTGTGATGCACCAATGTAACATTTGATGTATGGTTTAATATCTCGCTTTGTATATTATTATTCCATTGTATTTCAAAAAATTTGTATTTTAATGTCATTTGAGTTTTAAAATCATTTTATTCAAAGTTTTTTAAATGAGGCAATGCTCGCGTTGGGACACTTCGAGAAAATCGTGCCCTAACTTAATGGGTTCTAATTTTTCTCGTTAAATCCTAGTAACCGAGTCCTTTTCTATTTTAAATCAAAATGCATAAGTTTTTAAATAAAAAACTTATTCTCGGGAATTTGAGACGTTGCGTCCTAACTTACTAGATGTGACGTTTTATCATCTCGAGATAAGAATTTCAAAAAACAAAGGCAATATTTAATTTCGAGAATATGAGATGTTGTGCCCTAACTTACTGAGTACGACATTTTATTTCTTCGAAATAAGAAGTTTTGGCATCCAATATGATACGGTCCAAATGTGTCTTAAGCAAACGGATCATAACCTAGAAATTTTTCAAATTTTCAATATTAAGACATTAAGTGAACAATTAGGTACCAACTTTTGAGCATTACGAGGTTTCCAACCCTTCCTCGTACGTAACTGACCCCTAAACCCATTTTCTCAAGTTTTGTAGGCCAAAATATGTTTTAATAAATCAAAGTTTTCAAAGTGATCCGATCACACCTCAAAATAAGGTCAGTGGCGACTCCATCTGTCATTTTAAAAGTCGATCCCTGTTTTTCCAAAACTTAAAAATGGTTTCAACAATCTCGATTTGCAAAGTTACTGAAATACCCCCAATTTACAAAATTACCGAAATACCCCTGTAGGGTAAAATTACCAGAATACCTTTGAAGGATAAGATTACCGAAATACCCTTATAGGGTAAAATGTCTATTTTGCCCTTGTGGGTAAATGACTGATTTAGATTGTGAATTTGACTGATTTTACTGTGATTATATGATTATGAATTTAACTAACTTTACTGTGGGCGTGTGATTGATATGCTGTTAATATATGTTTAGATGACTGTTACTGAGCATGGCCATTTGGCATTCACGTGTAATGATTGAGCATGACATACACGACATATTGCATGGTGTTGGGACATTGATACGGAGGAAGTTCTGATAGGGTCGCATAGGTCGTATGACGGTTGTTGATCCAGTATTGATTTGTTATGGTCACACGGATTGCATGAGAGGACTGTGGACCGACGGACGGCTTAAAGCCATGTAATTGATTATGGCTCTATGCCAACTTAAATATGGCTCTATGCCATCTTGATTATGGCTTTATGCCAATCGTATTTACCCGTGGCTATGTGCCACCGAACATTTATATTGATGACACTGTGTCGATCATATTTACCCAAGGCTGTGTGCCAATTATATTACCGTCGCTGATGGCTATGTGGCAAACATAATACAATTACTGATGGCTCTGTGCCAATTATAATACAGCTACTGAAGGCTTAGAGCCGTTGATATATATACTTGCATCTTTGCTTCAATTTCGGTTAGGGCCGCAACCAGTGCTAACATTGATGTGTTAGCTGGGTGGGTCGATTTTATCCCCACAGGAGTGTAGGGTTGGTATCGGTGGTGTGTTGGCTGGATTGGGGTAGGATGCCTCATACTGCTACATATCTATTTATGAGATCTGTCACTGTACTGGGCTTAGGCCCACTTATTCTGTTGTTGGCTTGGGCTAGGCCCAATTGACTCTATTATGGGTGTGACCCAAATGATGTTATAGTGGGTTTTGGCCCATATATGTTCTAAAATGGACTGTATTGTTACTGTTAAAGGGCTTGGGCCCAGACTATTTCGGTTTCTGTTTCTGTATACTGACTGTTACTCTAATAAAAGGATTACACACTAAGTTTTCGTAAACTCACTCCGTTTAACTGTGCAAGTGATTCCCAGCGTTAGGAGGGTTGGTGCTGCGAGGGACTCGGAGAAGGCCACACACTACTTATGTTTTTCGCTTTGACTATTTACTTTTAAATATTTTGATTTGGGTTGTAAAAAGGCCTCTTTAAGGTTCTAGATTTAACTTGGGGTTTTTATTTACTTTGACTTATATCCGTTAGAAGTAAATCACGATTTTTTTCAAAATGTTAACTGTTTTTAAAATAATACTACGTTTTCGCAACACTTTCGAAATGGTTTCGTGACTTAATCTTTTTCGGAAATCAATTACTCTCAAAATTAGCTTTGGCAACTGAAAAGATGTTTGGGAATAAAACTAATAATTTTTCAATGTGCCACATTTTAAAAATAAACTAACGTAACTGAGATTTTACATAAGCTTTTTAACAAGAAGGGTTTTCAATGAAATCATGGTTTTCAAAAAATACTTCAATATGACATGCCAGATTCGGGCCTAACTTCTAGACTGAGTTTGGGGTGTTACATACGGGACCTCAGTAACCTTAGTGTCATGACGTTTGTATTTTATCCATTCCTAAGGTTTAATCGGGGATATTCATTCTTCGACATTTTGTCAAAATTGTCATTAATCAAATTCCTAGAGACCATATACAATTCATGTAATATCAAAATATTAAAATACATAACATAAGGTTTTATTATTCACACATGAACTTACCTTAATACCAAAATGGTAAAAAGTAACCCAATCGTCAATTTCTCTATTTTTCCCCGTTCTAGGTCCGAACCTCATTTTCTTTGATCTATAACATCACATTTAGCTTACTTATTAGTCACATTATACATTGTGACCCAAAAATCATACTATGGCAAAATTACGTTTTTTAACTTTTTACAAATTAGTCCTTTTTTGCGATTTCATCGAAAATCACTTAGTAAAAGTCATTTACTACAAACCGAGCATTCATATTCTACCATTAGACATTAAAGCACATGAATTTCATCCATGGGTAAAGTTTTAAACACAAACCCTTGCTCATAATAATTGTAGAAATAGCTAAACTGAGTTACGGGGATCTAAAAAATGTAAAGAACATTAAAACCAGGGCTTGGATGCACTTACTATTGAGCTCAAAAGCTTGAAAACCCTAGCCATGGCTTCCCCATGGTAAATTTAGCCAAGGAAAAAAGATGGAAAAAGGTTTTTGGCTTTTATTTTGTCTTTTAGTTCGTTTAATTACCAAATTACCAAAATTCCCTTAACTTAAAAATATCCCATTTCACTTATCTCGCGTCCATTTTTGTCCAACTACTTAACCAATGGTCTAATTACCATTGAAGGACCTCCAATTTAAAATTTCATTGAAATTAGACACTTCTAACATGTGGAACTCAACTTTTGCATTATTTGCAATTTAGTCCTTTTGACTAAATTGAGTGCCCAAACGTCAAAATTTTCGAACTAAATTTTCGCAAAATATTTCCTTGAAATCGTAAACCATAAAAATATAATAAGAATAAGATTTTCCTCGTCAGATTTTTGACCCCAAAACTACTGTTCCAACTAGGCCCAAAATCGGGCTGTTACAATTCTCCCCCTCATTAGGGATTTTCGTCCCCAAAAATTTTACCAGAAGAAGTTGCTTTCAAGTCTCCTAAAACACTTCAACTAATCATCTCATAATTACAAATCAATTTAATTTCATATATCTCTGTTCAATATCCTTTAAACTTTAGCACACAGTGCCGGAGTACACCGTCAAAATCTAAACTACTCTCTTAGACTTATCATTGATATAAAAATAAATTACTGTGCCAAAATGCAACTGCATACTCAGAGCTTCCTATGGCTCATCCCATAATTGCTAAGTAACCTTCGGATCTCTATCAGACATAATGAAATCGCACTCTGTAACCCCAAACCCTACCACAAGCCCCGATGGATCTCGTATGTCATCTGCTAAGAACGGTTGAAAATCTTTTGACTTTAGAATAAAACATGTAAATTTGTTAACTTTTGAAAACCATGTCCATTTAAAATTATAAGTAAAACTTTGTTATTATAAAATGTCCAAATTAAAACTTTTATGTATATACTTTGAATAAATAGGTGGCTAAAAATAAAATCATTTTCACATAGTAATTTAATTAAATTAAGCCCATAATAAAATAATACCAAAAATAATAACAAGGCCCTTATTACAACCCAATATTTAAACAAAATACTTAATTTCAAAAATGCGTAAAATAATCAAAATCTCTTTCGCGCATGGCCACCTCGTATCCACTCCAACCCGGTCCAAGCTCATGAATCACCGAAATGGTTAAGAAAAATTGGGTGAGTCCACGAGACTCAGTGCATAATCATTACACATGTTTCCACACTTATGGGCTTGACCCATATCCACACGATCCATGCAACCAACATGCCAAATGTATCCCACCAACCTAAGTCCATCCATTACACCAACCTTAGCAGACTCACCCAAGGTCGTATAATCCACCGATCACAACCGAAAGTGATCCCACATATCCTACCTCGGCAGACCTGCAGACAAGGTCAGTGGTCGAGCCACCGATCACATCGTGATCCTCAAATCCTACCTTGGCAGACTTGTTACTCAAGGCCGTGGCGAGCCACCGATCACATAAGTGATCCCAACATTAATCCGTCTACGGTGATGCACTCGACTATCAACCGCCGAGATGGGCACCTAGCTAACATCTCCTTGATGAAGCACACAGCTAATCATCAAGCGCTAATGTAGCACGAGGCTAACATTAGACCACGTACATAATATGTACACCCCGTCCTTCCTTGATCAAAACCAATCCCCATGCAAATATGCAAATGTATCATGTCAAATCATCATATCGAATGAGTATACCTCACATGCTCATTATTATATCACATAGGCACCATAAATAATTTAACATCACAATTTACTAACACATTAACGATTACCCCACATGGGTATCCATCACTTTAGCCTTTATTGTTGGCTATCACACATCATACTCAAGTATACACATTAATAAACAATTAACCGGAGAAACAGTGCGATGATTACGCACCTGATTAGCACAGTTGACTAAACCCCGAAATCACACGTGGCTCCTAAAAGTCTCAAGTCTCCAAATCTCGGTAGATCACTACTTCAAATGCTGACTATACACCTCCTAAAAAGGTTCTGCCTTCCCTACAATCGGCCAAAACTAAACAACATAATCATTCTAATCAACCTCTAAGGGTATAACCGTAATTTTACCTACTAAGGGCATTTTCGTAATTTACCCACCAAGGGTATTTTCGTAAATTCACAACTGTAATGGCCTTTCTGAAGGCCTAATGTCGCCACTAGCGACTCAGCTGCCATTTTCGGTTGTACCGGACGATTGGGCCTAAAACCCGATTTTGGCCCATCTAGGCCCACATACTCGTGTGGCCCACCTAGCACAAATCTAGCCACGTATATAAGTTCCACCTAGTCTAGTTCAACATATACTAACCAATCATACAATTTACTCATATGGGCCCACGGGCCCATTGGGCCCACTTTGGCCCATCGAGGCCCAAGCAGCCCCAACCCACGAGAATACTACTGATGGCCTCAACTATCGCGTCGAAGCCCTACACATGCGCTCGCACGCTCGTGTGGCTACTAATGTCGTGTAATCGACATTTCGGCATTTTGCCGCTCTACAACTAGAGTAGAGAGAGTTACACACCTGATAGGACTCTGGGCTAATCCGCTCCGATCACTATTGTGCCCAAACGCCTCCAAGATGTGTTTACTCTCCTCCTAGGTTGCTCTTTATATAGCTAGCTCTTCACCATCCTTCTTTGTATCTTTCCGATGTGGGATCCCTTCGTCAGTAGAGTTTAAATCCAACTGAAACTCTTGCCGTCCAAACCGCAAAATAAATACTCCCTTGCTTCTCATGAGATTCGAACTCAGGCTCCCTTGTAATATAACCCACGTTGCTAGCCACTTTACCAACTAGCTCCTTTTGTGTCTTAAACCATGCGCAACTAAATATAAACTATGGGCCAAATTCTAAGGTCCAAGCAAAAAGAAACCAAAATGCAAAAGCCAAGACTTGAACCTTGGACCTCCTTCCTTCCTTGTATGCCACTCCCTTGTCTCTATGTGGCGCCACTTTGCCACTACACCACACACTCTACTTGTGTCATTTTCCTCCATATTTTATTCTTAAGGCCTATCTCGCCAACTTCCGTGGTTTTTTCACCTAAAACCAAAATTTCCTCAAAGCCAATATTTGATCCCAGGACTTCATAGAGGCCCTCTAACCTTCCAAAATCACTTATCCAATAGGCCTAACTTGCATTTAAGCCGATCTCTTATTCTCCAAAAATTTAAACGCTACTACGCCTAAGGCCCATTGGGCTCAATTCTCCTAGGCCCAATTTTGGGATGTTGCAAATCTACCCTCCTTAAAGAAATTTCGTCCTCAAAATTTCCAACTAACTACAGTTGCACATCCTAACCTACCACACTACGCTCTTGCTGCGCACTCTGATTTTAATAAAACTAACCACATTCTCAAGGCACAGTTTCTAAGTCCACATTCAAGGTTCTAGATACTGTCATCCTGCCTCTACCACGTCTACGAGTATTGCGACCACGCCCCCTAGAACTCATATCTAGCGTCACGACTTAATCTGTTTAGAAAGTTTTATGCATTAGAAATTTTGTTCCTCTATTTATCCACGAGCAAATTTTATGAATAGAAGTTCCAGAAGTGGTTCTTTTGATCACACAAAGTTTCATCTCAAGTTCTCTATTCTAATTCAAACATTCACATTCTTCACTAAAACACATCCATTCAAAGGGTATCTACCACACATTCACTATTCGGACATTTCGCCGCTTTTACCGTAGGTATTTCCGCCATTTGTCCTCTGGGTATTTTTGTAATAAACCGGGGTCAATTGGAAAAATCTTTACAAATCAGAGGCATTTCAAAAATTGTTAGAACTTAAAGGTATTTTGAAAATTTCCAAATTAAAGATGTCGCTGAAATTTCAAAAATTGGGGGGTTATTTTGGTAATTCTGTAAGTCGGGGGTATTCTTCTAAATTTCCAATCTGGATATCTCAATATTTTGCAAAAATAGGATTTTTTGATATTTTGTAAAATAGGAATATTTTAGTAAAAGTCGAGGATCATATGAAAATTTAGAAACCAAGGGCATGTTGAAAATTTTATCAACTAGGGGTATTTTCATAAATTTCCCCAAACCAGAGTATCATAATATGTAAAACTCGGGATTTTGGTATTTTTGTAAAGTAAAACCATTTTAACAAAAGTTGAGGGTAGTACGGTAATTTTACAATACAGGGGCATTTTTGTAATTTTACCACTAGGGCATTTTGGTAATTTTGTAAATCGAGAAAAACATCTTTTAAAATCAGATTTTGGGTTTACAAACCAAAGGGGTAAATTTGAAAATTTTAAAAAAACAAGGGTTTTAAAACAATAAGGCAAATCCCTTTCGGGTTTTAATAATTGGTTTAGCCTATGAATAAGTCCTCTTGGTTAAGGTGAACCAGTAGCTACGCACTGGTAGGATTCAAGTAAAGAGAAGGTGAGTTGCTAGGGTGCTTAAGTACCAAGCTCTTCTTGAATACCAATCTTAGACATGCGTCATGATGGTTGCCACACCTTAACTCCTACGACTAACTTCACAGTTTGTTTAATAATCCTTGAGTTTTATGCATATGTTTGAGTAGACTAGTCCTAAGGTTCAATAGTCCTAATATTCTAATCTACGAGCCCAATTAAACCCATAACAATTCATATAACAAATCACTTCAAAAGTTCAAGTACTTACAGTGGACTTGGTAGAGATACAGTGCCATGCCGAATAACTGAAAAATTTTATGACACCAAATTCTTGAAAAGCCAATGAGAAAACATTTTGGACCCAAAACCCCAAAGTCGAGTTTTGAACACAGCTCGATACCAATTTGTAACACCCCAAACCCGCCCACAAGCCCTGACCGGATCTGTATGTCACTCTGGAAGAACGGTTGAAAATCTTTTGACTTTAGAATAAAACATGTAAATTTGTTAACTTTTGAAAACCATGTCCATTTAAAATTATAAGTAAAACTTTGTTATTATAAAATGTCCAAATTAAAACTTTTATGTATATACTTTGAATAAATAGGTGGCTAAAAATAAAATCATCTTCACATAGTAATTTAATTAAATTAAGCCCATAATAAAATAATACCAAAAATAATAACAAGGCCCTTATTACAACCCAATATTTAAACAAAATACTTAATTTCAAAATGCGTAAAATAATCAAAATCTCTTTTCTCGCATGGCCACCTTGTATCCACTCCAACCCGGTCCAAACTCATGAATCACTTCGAAATGGTTAAGAAAAATTGGGTGAGTCCACAGACTCAGTGCATAATCATTACACATGTTTCCACACTTATGGGCTTGACCCATATCCACACAGTCCATGCAACCAGTCATGCCAAATGTATCCCAGCCCAACCTAAGTCCATCCATTACACCAACCTTAGCAGACTCCACCCAAGGCCGTGGCTAATCCACCGATCACAACCGAGTGATCCCACATATCCTACCTCGCAGACTGCTGCACAAGGTCGTGGTGAGCCACCGATCACATCGTGATCCTCAAATCCTACCTTGGCGGACTTGCTACTCAAGGTCGTGGCGAGCCACCGATCACATAAGTGATCCCAACATTAATCCGTCACGGTGATGCACTCACTATCAACCGCCGAGATGGGCACCTAGCCAACATCTCCTTGATGAAGCACACAGGCTAATCATCAAGCGCTAATGTAGCACGAGGCTAACATTAGACCACGTACATAATATGTACACCCCGTCCTTCCTTGATCAAAACCAATCCCCATGCAAATATGCAAATGTATCATGTCAAATCATCATATCGAATGAGTATACCTCACATGCTCATTATTATATCACATAGGCACCATAAATAATTTAATATCACAATTTACTAACCTGTTAACCGATTACCCCACACATGGGTATCCATCACTTTAGCCTTTATTGTCGGCTATCACACATCATACTCAAGTATACACATTAATAAACAATTAACCGGAGAAACAGTGCGATGATTACGCATCTGATTAGCACAGTTGACTAAACCCGAAATCACACGTGGCTCCTAAAAGTCTCAAGTCTCCAAATCTCGGTAGATCACTACTGCAAATGCTGACTATACGCCTCCTAAAAAGGTTCTGCCTTCCCTACAATCGGCCAAAACTAAACAACATAATCATTCTAATCAACCTCTGGGTATAACCATAATTTTACCTACTAAGGGCATTTTCGTAATTTACCCACCAAGGGTATTTTCAGAATTCACAATCGTAATAGCCTTTAAAGGCCTAATGTCGCCACTAGCGACTCAGCTACCATTTTCTGTCAGATTAGGACGATTGGGCCTAAAACCCGATTTCGCCCATCTAGGCCGACATACTAAATGGCCCACCTAGCACAAATCTAGCCACGATATAAGTTCCATCTAGTCTAGTTCAACATATACTAACCAATCATACAATCTACTCATATGGGCCTCACGGGCCCATTGGGCCCACTTTGGCCCATCGAGGCCCAAGCAACCTCAACCCACGAGAATACTCTTGATGGCCTCAACTATCGCGTGAAGCCCCACACATGCGCCACGACGTCGTGGCTACTAATGTCGTGTAATCGACATTTCGGCATTTTGCCGCTCTACAACTAGAGTAGAGAGTTACACACTTGATAGGACTCTGGGCTAATCCGCTCCGATCACTATTGTGCCCAAACGCCTCCAAGATGTGTTTACTCTCCTCCTAGGTTGCTCTTTATATAGCTAGCTCTTCACCATCCTTTTTGTATCTTTCGATGCGGATCCCTTCACGAAGAGAGTTTAAATCAATCAAACTCTTGCCGTCAAACTGCAAAATAAATACTCCCTTGCTTCTCATGAGATTCAACTCAGCTCCTTGTAATATAACCCACGCTGCTAGCCACTTTACCAACTAGCTCCTTTTGTGTCTTAAACCATGCGCGACTAAATATAAACTATGGGCCAAATTCTAAGGTCCAAGCAAAAAGAAACCAAAATGCAAAAGCCAAGACTTGAACCTTGGACCTCCTTCCTTCCTTGTGGCGTCACTCCTTGTCTCTATGTGGCGCCACTTTGCCACTACACCACACACTCTACTTGTGTCATTTTCTCCATATTTTATTCTTAAGGCCTATCTCGCCAACTTCGGTGGTTTTTTCACCTAAAACCAAAATTTCCCCAAAGCCAATATTTGATCCCGTGACTTCATAGAGGCCCTCTAACCTTCCAAAATCACTTATCCAATAGGCCTAACTTGCATTTAAGCCGATCTCTTATTCTCCAAAAATTTAAACGCTACTACGCCTAAGGCCCATTGGGCTCAATTCTCCTAGGCCCAATTTTGGGATGTTACACTCTGCATAATCGAATAATCTCAAAAACATATTACTTGGCTAATCTGTCAAATAAGAAATCTGTACATAATGAAATGATTATACGGATCTTTCTTTATCAAATGATCAACCATAAACCAATTAACATATTCCTTTTCAAGGATACTGACAATCCCGATATGAAATCTATGGTAACTCTATCTCATTATCACTCTCATGCAACCACTGACTATATTAGTCCAGAATACACTTGATTTTAGACTTTTATCTGTTAACATATCATCATCTGAATGCGAGTCCAAAATATCATGTAACATACGCAATCACTAGCACATCTACTTTATATGACTGCAGGTTTATTACTCTTGAATGAACTGACGAGCTACTATTGAGTCTCGTACAAAAACTTCTGTACAAACTCTAGATCACCCAGTAAGCGAATTCTATCTCAGAACAATAATAATAATAGGAATTAGGTCCAACCTGAAATTTGGAATAGAAAGTCGTTTCACACTGTACTCGTTTAGTTCACCACTAACTATCACATTTCTGGGCTTCTCAACTCACAAAGAAAGCATCACTTAAGCTTTTAACTTGGCTAGAACTAGTCCATTCTCAAATGGGATCAATCAAATAACCGGTACTCATAAAAATAAATAAAGATTTTCCATTCAAGCATCTGTAACCATACTTGCTTTCCAAAAGGTAAGTCGATAATTACTCCCAGTCTTTTAACATCTCAAAATAATCACGTTGTCTTAATTTCAGATCTTTCTGAGACATTTGATACTTTAACCCATTAGATTCAGGAAGCATATAACATTTTTTGTCGAACATACAAAATCATCCAATTTACAACTCAAATATAAAAGTGATCATTTCTATATCATTAGTCAAACAATACTTTTTCATGTGACTTTAACCGTCTGAATGTGCAAACTACTTCTTTACATTCTTGTAGTAAAACAAATTTTGATCTGTTCAATAGTACATCATTGAAAAATCGCAATTTCTTTACTCAATTCAAACTGAACTCTGAACTAGAGCTTTAGTTAATAATACTTTCAACTATTTAGAACTTTGCTAACATGCATAGATCATTAAAAATTTCATAAATGTGATGACTTTATCAATCGGTATGGCTTTAACTCATAATAACATAATTTGATTAGAACAATCCAATAGGCATATCTCTGTATCATACTTTCCAAAATATAATTTCTTCATTCAGACTATCCATCTATATACTCGAGAATGTACAAAATTCATTACTATACTTGAGGATACTTTAAATACACATAACTCAATTGAATCGAATAGCCGAGACTAGCTTCTTCTTTATCTGTTACATTGCATTGTCTATGTAATCTTTGAAACATTCTGGTATTTCTTCTAAAGCTATTTTCACTTTCCAACTATTCTCATTTCTGTATACATTACTAATTATTTCATTACTGAACTCTTTAGGTTCACACTTATGAACTTATTCAACATGGTTCTCGTAAAATTTCGTCATAAAGAATCACTAGTAAGGGGGTGAGGTCGTAAAGCCTTTGACTTGACTCTCATAAATACACACATATGACTTAGCATTCATCATTAACGTAATGTCATCATAATCACATAATTCACTTCAGACAATTTAATATACTTATTCATTTTACAAATTTTTTCTACCATCCTCAATTTCAAACAATGAATTTACTTACTAAAATTTGTCAAATTAGAGAACGCCTTACGGGTTTGAGTACGTTGTTTACTTGTTGCGATAGTCTGACTATGGTCTTACATGTACACACATGTATTGCCATGGTCTAACCATGGTCTTATGTCCACAATGCCATAACCAAGTTATTGTCTTTTCACAGAAATGCCCTTGCCTAGCTATGGTCATACATTCCATACTTTGCCATGGACCAACCATGGTCTTATCTATCAATTCATCATTGAAAGATCACACTCATTTCCTTACAAAGTTTCATCTCATCACAAACACATTTCAATTATCTTAATATCATTTTTCAGCATTATCGAAAATAGCTCGATTGGAAGCCATCTCTATCTTAACAAAACTTTCATTAAAGTCGAGAGATATCACACTATTACGAGTAATAATATGGAATGTATAGATAGACTCACATACACTAGGTGAGCTTGAGAATCCACTAAACCATAGCTTTGATACCACTAAATGTAACACCCCTTACCCGTGCCCAACATCAAAACAGGATACGAGGCATTACTAGACTTAGCTTGCTCAAACATACATTATCGGCCTATAAAATTTCGTTCAAAATTAAAACTTTTCTTTCTTAATCATAACATGCATATTATGAGCCTACGAGGCCCTAAACGTACATACGGGAGGTTTCAAAATTAATCCAAAAACTTTTACGCTCTTAATTTTTTTTACCTGAACAGAGGCCACACGCCCCGTGTGAAGTGGGACACGCCCGTGTGGGAAAGTCGTGTAGTCACACAAGCCCATGTCCCTTGCTCGGGTGGAATTTAATTAATTTTTATTTCAAACCTATAGGGGTTTCACAGGCCAGACACACGCCCGTGTCAATGGCTCGTGTCTCTCACACGGCCTAGACACGCCGTGTCCTCACCTGTGTGTAATAACATTAGCATTCTTTTTATGACGTCAGCAACTTCTCAAGGGGCACACGGCCTAGGCACACACCCGTGTGTTGGCCAGTGTGACGAATCGATTTCTCGTAAATTTGGTGTAGGGGACAATAGCCTATCAACAAACCCATGGGGGTTGACTGTGTAACAGCCCGACTTAGGGCCTAGTCAGAATAGTGGTGCGAGACCACAAATTCGAAGAAGAAATATGTGTTTAAATGATTTTATAAGGCATATGATGGTAATTGCATGGTTATATGAAAATTTCATGAAGGAATTTTATTAATTAGTGAACAAATTATCTATTAGGACTAAATTGCAACAATTAGAAAATATGAGATTCTAGAAGGTTTAAGTATGAAATAGAATTATAAAAATTATTGGAGGTCCTTATTTTGCAACTAGACCATTATATGTTGAGATGGACAAAAATAGACATAGGAAGGAAAAATCTTAAGAAATAATCATTAAGGGCATTTTTGTCAATTGGTAAATTAAAGAATTAAAAGGGAAAATAAGTCAAAATTAGTGTCCATCTTCCTCCCCCTTGGCTAAAAATTACAAAGAAGACATAGCTAGGGTTTCTTCATCTTCCAAGCTTGATAGTAAGTGTATCCTAACCCCGTTTTTAATGTTCTTCGTATTTTTGAAATCCTCGTAGCTCGGTTTAGCTATTTCTAGCTATAATTTAAGCTAATGTTTATGTTCAAAAATTTACCCACGTATGACATGCATGTATTTTGATGTTTTATGGAACATTATGAAATTTGATGTAGGGTAAACATCTTTTTCTAAGTGATTTTCATGAAAAATGTATGTAAGGACCAAATTGTAAAAGTTATGAAATTGGTCATACATGAGTAAAGTAATGGAAATTGAATGTTTCTATAGTTAGGAAAATGATTCGGCTAGGCTTGAAAATAAGGAATTTTAATGAAAATCATTTTACGAGCCTAGGGGTAAAAGTGTAATTATGAGAAAGTTTAGGGGCAAAATTGTAATTTTGCCAAAGTATGAGTTATGAGTTAAATTAGTCAATGTGAATATTAAAAATGTTATATTCTCATTATAGATCAAGAAACGTGAAGCCTAGATTGAAACCGAGGCAAAAATAAAGTTGAGGACTAAATTGCACAACTCTACACATTTTGAGTATCGAGGTAAGTTTGTATGAATTTAAAGCTACATATTAGTTTTACAATTAAATTAATTGTTATGTTGTATAATGTACATTATTTTTGTAAGGTTGAATATCAATGTCTAATAAGGAAATCAATAAGAATATGTAAGTAAAAGTCCCGGTTGAAGATTCAAAATAACGAGGATACCTATGTCATAACATGAGACAAGGAAAACTCGTGTAAGACCATGTCAAGGACATGGCATCGGCATCAAGGAATGTAGGTCCCGTATAAGACCATGTCTAGGACATGGAATTGGCACCGAATGTAGATCCTATGTAAGACCATGTCTGGGACATGGCATCAGTATCGAATAAGGCAAGGATCCCATGTAAGTCCATGGCAAGGCATGGCATTGGTGAGTTCATAAGGCAAGGATACCACGTAAGACCATGTCAAGATATGGCAATGGTAAGTTTCAAAGGAAACATATAAGGAAGATCTCTATAAGACCATGTCTAAGACATGGCATCGACATCAAGCTAAGGAATACCGTGTAAGACCATATCTGCGATATGACACCGGTATCAAAAGGCGATCCCATGTAAGACCATATCTGGGATATGGCATTAGCATCGAGATACATGTTTGACAAGATTGAGTATCCTCTGATATTTCGAGTAATTCAACAGGCAAAAGAGACAAGTATGAAAGAAGTAATAAGAAAGCTAAGTAAGCAAAAATAATACAAGTTAATTTATTCATGAATAATAAAGAATTGTACCTGAGTTAAAGAAAATAATAATTTGATGTTCATGTTAAATTAGAAAAAGTGCTAATTTATTTGATTAAGTGATACAGGTACCCTAATTTAATTACAAGTATGAAATTATAATGTGGTAAGTGATGGGAAAGAGTAAGTAAGTTCAAGCACTTGAGATTTATGTTGCTTAGTCTTATGAGGGATGAGTTTAATTGTAAGTTATTATATTGCTTAGTTAAATGTTCATGCAAACTTACTAAGCTATATGCTTATCTCCCTCCTTTCCTTTTTTCATGTAGTTTCGCCAAGTCAGCTCGGGAATCATAAACGTCGAAGTTTGGATCGCACTATCATCCACTATTTTGGTATAGTAAAGTTAATTAATTTTGAGTATGGCATGCATAGGAGTTTGATCATTTTGGTCATATCATATTGTGAGCTAAAGGCTTGGTTATTAAGATTATGCATTCTTTTGTATATGACCCATTAAAAATTGGTCAATATTTGTTAAGTTATATACTCTTTCATGATGATAAGTTTATGCATTTAAGTTTATGCAATGGATGGAATAATTGAGTTGGTTGAGATAGTATAAGTGTGTTTATATTTCAGGGTGGTAATTGGCTTGGAAAATAGCCCTATAATTGCCCACATGGGTAGACACGCGGGCATCTGTCTAGGCCATATGTGACACATGGTCATCCCCATAAGTTTGTTGATAGGCCATGTGTCC
Source organism: Gossypium rotundifolium (assembly GCA_025506655.1). Classification (NCBI taxonomy): domain Eukaryota; kingdom Viridiplantae; phylum Streptophyta; class Magnoliopsida; order Malvales; family Malvaceae; genus Gossypium; species Gossypium rotundifolium. The sequence goes on from CP106731.1 coordinate 51,681,803, forward strand.
CATGCATTAATTTACAAAAATACGATTTGTCACATTTGCTAGCACACGGGCATGTGCCATGGCCGTGTGCTATGAAGAGTATGATGATGTCATAAACAGAGAGCTCCACGGGTAGAGGACACGGGCCTGTCTACATGATTTATAGACATAGGCATGTGCTCAGCCGTGTGAAATAAGTCAGTGTCGACCTCGGTGTCAAACATGGGCGTGTTTTAGGGGCACACCGGCATGTCCATTGGACAACATGGGCGTGTAGCCCCTGTTTAGGCAAAAATTTTCAAGGAGGGCCAAAGTTTCCAGATGAGTCTTGAAACCTTTCGGTTGAATGTTTAAGGCCCCAAAAGCCTAAGAAAAGTATGTTATTAGTAAGAAAGAAAAGTTTTAAGATGGAAAGAAATTTTATAGCCCGATAATACATGTTTAAGTAAAGTAAAGTACAGTAATGCCTCGTATCATGTCCTAGCGTTGGACACGGGTAAGGGGTGTTACATTTAGTGGCATCTGAGCTAGGTTTAGTCGATTCTAGGACTAACGTAAGGTAAGTATGAGTCTAGCTATACATGCCATACATAAAAGTATTTATATATTGATAGCGTGACGACTCTTGACGACTTAAATTGTATTTCATATAGTAAATGTATCCCAAAAGAATTGTGGCAGACGATGTAGAAAGTAATGCGTCGGCTCCCACTGAAGGGACGGTGTCTAATGAAAATGAGAATAGACCCACAACAATAAGTCAGAGAGGAGGAGAAGAGGCTAGGGAAGCCTTTCTCCACATGATGAATGCTTGGTATACAGAGTCTGTTCGCACAAACTCGAATGCACCACCCCCTCCACTCCTGCCTATTCCTTAGCCTACCCCTTTAGCCCCTCAAGTGGTAGAATTAGTAAGAAGAGAAAAGCCTCCAATAGATAGATTCTGGAAGCAAGGAGCTGAAAAATTTTGGGCTAGTAAAGATGACGATCCGAAAAGGGCAGAGTTTTGGCTTGAAGATACCATCAGGTTATTTAATGAGTTGTCGTGCACCCCCAAAAAGTGCATAAAGTGTGTAGTTTCTCGTCTAAGAGATTCCACATATCAATTGTGGAATACCCTTGTGTCGGTTGTACCAAGGGAAAGGGTCATATGGGAGTTTTTCCAAGAAGAATTCATGAAGAAAGACATTAGTCAGAGATTCATCGATCAGAAAAGGAAAGAATTCTTGGAACTGAAACAAGGTAAAATGTCAGTAATAGAGTATGAACGTGAGGCTTAGTAAATACGCCCGAGAGTGTGTATCCACTAAGGCTATCATGTGCAAGAGATTTGAAGACGAACTAAATGAAGACATTAAATTGTTTGTTGTTGTACTAGAATTGAAAAAATTTATTATACTGGTGGATCGAGCTTGTAAAGTCGAAGAATTAGTAAAAGAAAAAGAAAGGTTGATATAGAGTCTCGTGACTCAAGAAAGAGGCAATGGAGTAAACCATTTCAGTCCTTGTCCAAGAAGTCAAGAGATATCTCTACCTGATCAACTACTTTAGCTGGGTTTTCAAGCAAAGGCAAGGGTAAACAATATTCAGGGAATAAGGCTCCAACTACTTTAGTTGATAGTGTCGAGAATGTTCAATCTAATAGACTAAATGCCCACAGTGTGGCAGACGACACCCTGGTGAGTGCCGAGCACATGAGAGTGCTTATTTTAAGTGCGGTTCCCAAGATCACTTCATCAAAGAATGCCCTGCAATGGTTGATAAGGACAAAGTCTAGAGTGCAAGAGTAGAAAGCTCTAATAGAGAAAGACCACAAAGGAACCCAGGAATTGGGGCAAGTAGTAAGGGTACACCTCGAGAGCAGACTGCAAGACCCGAGGGTAGAGCACCTACAAGGACTTACACCATTCACGCTCGTGAAGAGGCATCATCTCTCGATGTAATTACTGGCACATTTTCTCTTCACGACGCTAATATTGTTGCCTTAATTGATCCGTGGTCTACCCATTCATATATTTGCATGAAATTAGCATCTAGCATGAGTATACCTGTTGAGTCCACAGAGTTTGTGATAAAGGTGTCTAATCCTTTAGGAAAAAGTGTATTAGTTGATAAAGTATGCAAAGATTTCCCATTGATGATTAGGGGTCATTATTTTAAGGTTAATCTCATGCTATTGCAATTTAATGAATTTGACATTATTCTTGGTATGGACTGGTTAACTGCTCATGATGTGATGATGAATTGTGCGAAGAAATATATTGAGTTGAGATATGAAAATAGGCATACTCTTTATGTTGAATCAGATGAACAAGACAGATCGTCGGTAGTGATTTCTCACATGTCACATCAGAGGTATGTAAGAAAAGGGTATGAGGCGTATCTTACCTTTGTAATGAATGCAAAAGAAACTGAGTTAAATATTGAATCAGTACCGATAGTATGTGAGTATTCAAATGTTTTTCCTGAGGAATTGCCAGGATTGCCTCTGATTACAGAGGTTGACTTTGGCACCGAATTATCTCCCGGTACTGCACCGATAACAATTGCTCCTTATCGAATGGCTCCAACTGAGTTGAAGGAATTGAAGGAACAATTGCAAGAATTGATGGACAAAGGTTTTACTAGACCAAGTTGTTCTCTATGAGGTGCTCCGATATTATTTGTGAAAAAGAAAGATGGCTCCTTGAGATTGTGTATAGATTATAGGCAGCTTAATAAGGTAACTGTGTAGAACAAGTACCCATTGCCGAGGATTGATGATTTTTTTGATCAATTGAAGGGAGCCACTTTGTTCTCTAAGATAGACTTGAGGTCGGGATACTATCAGTTGAGAGTAAAAGACTCAAATGTGCTGAAGACTGCATTTCAGACAAGGTATAGCACTATGAATTTTTAGTCATGCCTTTCGGTTTAACTAATGCCCCGGCGGTGTTAAGGGATTTAATGAACTACATCTTTCAGCCATACCTAGATAAGTTTGTGGTTGTTTTTATTGATGATATATTGATATATTCCCGAGATGTGCCTGAGCATGCCGAGCACTTAAGGACAATTTTACAAATTTTAAGAGATAATCAGTTATACGCCATGTTCAGCAAAAGTGAGTTTTGGCTTAAGGAAGTTGGATTCTTGGGGCATATTGTTTCAGGAGATGGAGTCCGATTTGATCCAAGTAAGATCTCAGCCATCGTTGATTGGAAACCCCCAAAAAATGTAACTGAAGTTAGAAGTTTTCTGGGCTTAGCTGGCTACTATAGATGGTTTGTCAAAAGGTTTTCCATGATAGTGACTCTAATGACGAAACTGTTACAGAAAAATGTAAAGTTTAAATGGACGGAAAAGTGCCAACAAAGTTTTGAGAAATTAAATGCAATGTTGATAGAGGCTCCAGTTCTAGTACAACCTTAGTCAGGAAAAGAATTTGTGATTTACAATGATGCATCCTTAAATGGATTGGGCTGTGTATTAATGCAAGAAGGTACGATAATCGCATATGCCTCCAGACAACTAAAGCCACATGAAACGAATTATCTGACACATGACTTAGAGTTAGCTGCTATTGTTTTTGCATTGAAGATTTGGAGACACCATTTGTATGGTGAAAAATGTCGAATCTTCACTGATCACAAAAGTCTAAAGTACTTGATGACTCAAACGGAATTAAACTTAAGGCAACAAAGACGGTTGGAGTTGATAAAAGATTATGAGCTAATTATTGATTATCACCCAAGAAAGGTGAATGCAGTCGCTGATGCTTTAAGTAGAAAGTCTCTATTTGCTTTGAGGGCTATAAACATACAAATGACCTTGTCCGATGATGGTTCCATTCTAGTTGAGTTTAGGGCTAGACTAAAGTTTCTTTAAGAGATTTACGAAGCTCACAAGATGATCGTGAGTTACAAGCCAAAAGAGTTCAGTGTGATTCGAGTGTTGAGATCTACTTTCAAATTAATTTAGATGGATGCTTAATGTTCAGAAACAGAGTTTGTGTACTGAGAAACAATGAACTCATTCGTAAAGTTTTGCATGAGGCACATAGTGAATGTTTATCTATACATCTGAGTAGCACCAAGATGTATAATAACTTGAAGTAACGGTATTGGTGGCCGAGTATAAAGAAAGATATTTTAGAATTTGGGTCGAAATGTTTAATTTGTCAGCAAGTGAAAGCTGAACACCAAGTACCTTCATGTTTGCTTCAACCTATTATGGTTCCCGAATGGAAATGGGACCAAGTCACTATGGATTTTGTAACGGGTTTACCATTAACACCGAGTAAAAAAGATGCTGTATGGGTTGTAGTCAATAGACTTATGAAGTCAGCCAATTTTATACCTATTCGAGTTGACTACTCACTTGACAAGTTGGTAAACTTGTAAATTTCTGAGATCATGAGGCTACATGGAGTGCCGTTATCGATTATATCGGATAGAGATCTGAGATTCACATCCAGATTTTAGAAAAAGTTGCAAGAGGCCTTGGGCACAAAGTTGAATTTTAGTACAGCCTTTCACCCCAAACCAACGGCCAGTCAAAAGGTTGATCCAATTTCTCGAAGATATGCTCAGGTGTTGTGTTCTTAAGTTTCAGGGCAGCTAGGAAAGTACTTGCCGTTGGTAGAATTTTCCTACAATAACAATTTTCAGTCAAGATTGAAAATGGCGCCTTATGAGACTTTGTATGGGCGTAAGTACCGGACGCCTTTATATTGGACTGAGCTCAAGGAAAACAAGATCCATAGGGTTGATTTGGTCACAGAAACCAAAGAAAAAGTAAAGGTAATTCAAGATTGCTTGAAAGCGGCGTCAAATCAAAAAAATCCTACTCGGATTTAAAAAGGAAAGAGATTGAGTATCAAGTCGGTGATAGAGTATTCTTGAAAGTGTCGCCATAAAGAAAAGTTCTTAGATTCATCTGGAAAGGAAAATTAAGTCCACGTTTCATCGAACCGTATGAGATCACCGAGAGGATAGGGCCAGTAGCCTATCAGTTAGCTTTGCCAACTGAGTTAGATAAGATTCACAATGTATTCCATGTGTCTATGCTGCGACACTACCAATCAGACCCTTTACATGTGATCACCCCGACGGAGGTTGAGATACAACCTGCGACTTATGGCGAAAAACCAGTTAAGATTCTAGCCCGGGAAGTCAAGCAATTAAGGAATAAAAGTATAGCTCTCGTTAAAGTCTTATGGCAGAGACATGGGGTAGAAAAGGCTACTTGGGAGCTCGATGAGGCTATGAGGAGTTAGTGCCCAAACCTTTTCGTCGGTAAGATTTTCGGGGATGAAAATCCCTAAGGGGGGAGAATTGTAATAGCCCACTTAGGGCCTAGACGGAATAGTGGTGTGAGACCACAAGTTCGAAGAAGAAATATGTGTTTAAATGATTTTATAAGGCTTATGATGGTAATTGCATGGTTATATGAAAATTTCATGAAGGAATTTTATTAATTAGTTAACAAATTGTCCATTAGGACTAAATTGCAACGATTAGAAAATATGAGATTCTAGAAGGTTTAAGTATGAAATAGAATTATAAAAATTATTGGAGGTCCTTATTTAGCAACTAGATCATTATATGTTGAGATGAACAAAAATGGACATAGGAAGGAAAAATCTTAAGAAATAATCATTAAGAGCATTTTTGTCAATTGGTAAATTAAAGAATTAAAAGGGAAAATAAGTCAAAATTAGTGTCCATCTTCGTCCCCCTTGGCCGAAAATTACAAAGAAGGCATAGCTAGGGTTTCTTCATCTTCCAAGCTTGATAGTAAGTGTATCCTAGCCCCGATTTTAATGTTCTTCGTATTTTGAAATTATCGTAGCTCGGTTTAGCTATTTCTAGCTATTCTTGAAGCTAATGTTTATGTTCAAAAATTTACCCATGTATGGCATGCATGTATTTTGATGTTTTATGGAACATTATGAAAGTTTGATGTAGGGTAAACATTTTTTCTAAGTGATTTTCATGAAAAATGCATGTAAGGACCAAATTGTAAAAGTTATAAAATTGGTCATACATGTGTAAAATAATGGAAATTGAATGTTTCTATAATTAGGAAAATGATTCGCTAGTTCTGAAAAATAATAAAGTTGAATGAAAATCATTTTACGAGCTTAGGGGCAAAAAGTGTAATTATGAAAAAGTTTAGGGCCAAAATTGTAATTTTTCCAAAGTATGAGTTATGAGTTAAATTAGTCAATGTGAATATTAAATAAGTTAAATTGTCAATATAGATCAAGAAATGCGAAGCCCGAATTGAAACCGAGGCAAAAACAAAGTTAAGGACTAAATTGCACAACTCTACACATTTTGAGTATCGAGGTAAGTTTGTATGAATTTAAAGCTACATATTATTTTTATAATTAAATTAATTGTTATGTTGTATAGTGTACATTATTTCTGTGAGGTTGAATATCAATGTCTAATAAGGAAATCAATGAGAATATGTAAGTAAAAGTCCAGGCTGAAGATTCGAAATAACGAGGATACCTATGTCCTAACATGAGACAAGGAAAGCCCGTGCAAGACAATGTCTAGGGCATGGAATCAGTATCAAGGAATGTAGGTTCCGTATAAGACCATGTCTGGGACATGGCATCGCACCGAACGTAGATCCTATGTAAGACCATGTCTGGGACATGGCATCAGTATCGAATAAGGCAAGGATCCCCTGTAAGTCCACGGAAAGGCATGGCATTGGTGAGTTCATAAGGCAAGGATACCACGTAACACCATTTTAAGACATGGCAATGGTAAGTTTCAAAGGAAACATATAAAGAAGATCTCGTATAAGACCATATTTGGGACATGGCATCGATATCAATCTAATGAATCCCGTGTAAGACCATATCTGGGATATGGCATCGGTATCATAAGGCGATACCATGTAAGACCATATCTGGAATATGCTATTGCCATCGAGATACATGTTTGATGAGATTGAGTATCCTCTGATATTCTGAGTAATTCAACGGCCAAAAGAGACAAGTATGAGAGAAGTAACAAGAAAGCTAAGTAAGCAAAAATAATATAAGTTAAGTTATTCAAGAATGATAAAGAATTCTTCAAGTTAAGTTATTAAAGAATGATAAATAATTCTACCTGAGTTAAGAAAGATAATAATTTGATGTTCGTGTTAAATTAGCAAAAGTGCTAATCTATGTGATTAAGTGTACAGGTACCCTAAGTTAATTACAAGTATGAAATTATAATGTGGTAAGTGATGAGAAAGAGTAAGTAAGAGCAAGTAAGCTCAACCACTTGAGATTTATGTTGCTTAGTCTTATGAGGGATGAGTTTAATTATAAGTTATTATATTGCTTAGTTAAATCTTCATGCAAACTTACTGTAACACCCCAAATCCGGCCTAGAAGTTAGGCCCGAATCTGGCATGTCACATTGAGGTGTTTTCTTTGAAAATCGTGTTTTCATTGAAAACCCCTCTTGATATTTAAAAACTAAAGTCCTAGTTAATCGACATTAATTAATAATTCATTACCTTCAAAACCTTGTTCATTGCGGAAGCTTAATTTAAAACAATTGACTTATAAAACGTAATATTTACAATTTGGTTGCGAAAACGTAATGTTTTGAAAACAGATATTGTTTTGGAAAACTGCGATTCATTTTTGAGCAGATTTAAAACATAATAAACTAAAAGTCCCAAACTATACCAGAATTTAAGAGAGGCCTTATTACAACCCAATAAAATGATTTAATAAAGTAAAGTAGAATACTAAAATCCAAAAATGCTCATAGTGTGGCCACCTCTGAGTCCTCCAATATGTCAAACTGCCTACTAAGGATTACCTGGAAAAATTAAAAAGAGGGGGTGAGTTTGCGAAAACTCAGTGTGTACACCCTCATCAGTAAAAACATGCATCACAATAATTTGGGCCGACGCCTATTACAATAACGGTGGCAATAGGGCCTTAGCCCAAAATAGCCTCAGTTGGGCCTTAACCCATATCATAAATATTTGGGCCTAAGCCCATCTCAATATTAAAATCCATATATGCAATGCATTAATGCCCATACCAACCATGCACTCTCGTCTCTTGTCCAACCGTGCACTCTTGTGGGGATTTAATCGACCCACCCATCTGTACACTCCTTTTGTAGCATCGATTGCGGCACTAACTTCTCAGTGCAGCATTATTGCTCGGTGGCTAAAAAGCCTTCGGTGGATCCACAGTCGTCAAGCAAACATGCAATCCTAATAGCACTTCCTCCATATTAATAATCCCATTCCCATGCAACATAATAACATATGAATGCATCATACAATAATAAACATACCATAATAATCATAAATCACATACAAGAATAACCATATAACATGTAGGGGCATTTTCGTCAACTTGCCCTTCAGGGGCATATAGTCATTTTACAAACCATGAGTATTTCGATAATTTTGCAAACTAGGGGTATTTCGGTAATTTCACAAACCAGGGGTATTTCGATAATTTTGTAAACCAAGGGTATTTCGATAATTTTACAAACCAAGGGTATTTCAGTAATTTCACAAACTAGGGGTATTTTGGTAATTTCATAAACTAGGGGTATTTCGGTAATTTTACAAACCAAGGGTATTTTGTTCATTTTGCAAACTAGGGGTATTTTGGTAATTTAGTAAACTAGGGGTATTTCGATAATTTTACAAACCAAGGGTATTTCGTTAATTTCGCAAACCAGAGGTATTTTTATAATTTTGCAAACCAGGGGTATTTTGGTAATTTCATAAACTAGGGATATTTCGATAATTTTGCAAACCAGGGGTATTTCGATAATTTTGCAAACTAGGGGTATTTCGGTAATTTCACAAACCAAGGGTATTTTGGTAATTTACCCATCGAGGGTACTTTGCTAATTTCGTATTTAACAGCCTTTCCAAAGGCGCAACGCCCTGAATGGGCCTTTCCAAATGGTCATAACGGTGCATGGGCCTAATGCCCCTTATTCAGCCCACGTGGGCCCACACGCTCGTACGACCCACTTAGCCCAAATCTAGCCATAGATACGAGATTCCCATAGTCCAGTTCACTATCTACTACACAATCATACAATTTATTCATATGGCCCACACGAACGCACAAGAACACTCAAGCTGGCCTCAACTATCGCGTCAAAGCTCCGTGCGTGCACTCGCACGTTCGTGTGGCTACTATCATCGGGTGATCGGTATTTTGACATTTTCCGCTCTATAGCTAAAGTAGAGAGAATACACACCTGATAGGAGTCTGAAGCTAATCTGCACTCCGAATGCTCCTATGCCCAAACGCCCACCAAGGTATGCTTCCTCTCCTCATAGACAGCTCTATATATATAGCCAGCTTCTCACCTTCCCTCTTGCTATCTTTTCGATGTGGGATCCCTCCGTCAGTAGAGTTTAAATCCAGCTCAAACTCTAGCCGTCCAATCTGCAAAATAAATACTCCCCTACTTGTCATTAGATTTGAACCCAGGCTCCCTTGCACTCTTAATGACGCCTTGCCACTAGACCACTCACTTTCTTGTGTCTAACATCATGTGCAACTAAATATAAATCTATGGGCCAAAGTCCAAGTTCACTTATAAAATATTCAAAATGAAATGCCAGCGCCAAGGCTTGAACCTTGGACCCCTTACTTCCTTGTGGCGTCACATTCTTGTCTCTTATGTGGTGTCACTTTGCCACTACACCACAAGCTCTTTTTGTGTCATTTTTCTCCACATTTTATTCTTAAAGCCTACTTACTAACTCTCATGGTTTTATTCACCTAAAACAAAAATTTTCCTAAAACCCAAGTTTGATCTCGGGACTTCATAGAAGCGCCCTTACCTTCCAAAATCACTCACCTAATAGGCCCAACTTGCATTAGGTTCGTTCTCTTGTTCTCAAAAATTTTAAAATGCTCCCATGGCCAAGGCCCAATGGGCCCAATCCTACTAGGCCCAAATTCAGGGTGTTACAAATCTACCCCCTTAAAGAAATTTCATCCTCAAAATTTCCAACTATTTAGTAGCCGCACAATACCGGTTATACCACTATGCTTCTGCTACGCACTCTAATCCTAATTGCAACCTAAGTAAATAGCACATTACAGATAAAATACGTACCAGTATCTGCCTATAGTATAACAGTTTAAAACAGATAGGTTACTTGGTCTGACGATGGAGACTCGGTGTGCCACACAAAAATCCTCCAAAACCACTTTAAAATAATTTGTAAACATATTTAAAATAGAAACTAAAGCCCATTTCACAGCTTGAGTTTTGCAATTGGGCTCTGATACAACAAAATGTAACACTCTAAACTTGGCCTAGAAGTTAGGCCCGAATCTGTGTGTCACAATGAGGTGTTTTTTTCGAAAACTGCTTTTTCATTGAAAACCCTCTTGATATTTAAAAAATAAAGTCACAGTTTGCAATTGTTATTATTAATCGAGATTTATTAAGAAGTCATTACCTTCTAAACCTTGTTCGTTGTGGAAGCTTAATTTAACACAACTGACTTATAAAACGTGATATTTACAACTTGGTTGCAAAAACATAAAGTTTTAAAAATAGATATTGTTTTGGAAAACCGCGATTCATTGTTGAGCAGATTTAAAACATAATAAACTAAAAATCCCAAACTATACCAGAATTTAAGAGAGGTCTTATTACAACCCAATAAAAACGATTTAATAAAGTAAAGTAGAACACTAAAATCCAAAACTACTCATAGTGTGGCCACCTCTGAGTCTTCCAATACATCGAACCGCCTACTGAGGGTTACATGGAAAAATTAAAAAGAGGGGGTAAGTTTGCGAAAACTCAGTGTGTACACCCTCATCAGTAAAAACATGCATCACAACAATCCGGGCCGACGCCCATTACAATAACGATGGCAATTGGGCCTTAGCCCAAAATAGCCTCGGTTGGGTCTTAACCTATATCATAAATATTTGGGCCTAAGCCCATCTCAATATTAAAATCCATATATGCAATGCATTAATGCCCATACCAACCTTGTACTCTGTCTCCTGTCCAACCTTGCATTCCTGTGGGGATTTAATCGACCCATCCATCCGTACACTTATTTTGTAGCACCGATTACGGCACTAACTTATCGGTGCAGCATGGCTACTCGGTAGCTAAAAAGCCTTCGGTGGATCCATAGTCGTCAAGCGACCATGTGATCCTATTAACACTTCCTCCATATTGATAATCCCATTCCCAAGTGACGTAATAACACATGAATACATCATACAATAATAAACATACCATAATAATCATAAATTGCATATAAGAATAACCATATAACATGTAGGGGCCGTTTTGTTAACTTTCCCTTCAAGGGCATATCGGTCATTTTACCCATCGAGGGTATTTTGGTAATTTTGCAAACCATAAGTATTTTAGTAATTTCACAAACCAGGGGTATTTTAGTAATTTCACAAATTAGGGGTATTTCGGTAATTTTACAAACTAGGGGTATTTTGATAATTTTACAAACTAGGGGTATTTTGGTAATTTCACAAATTAATGGTATTTCGATAATTTCTCAAACTGGGGGTATTTCGATAATTTGACAAACTAGGTGACTTTTGATAATTTTGCAAACCAGGGGTATTTCGGTAATTTTAGTAATTTTGCAAACTAGTGGTATTTCGGTAATTTTGCAAACCAATGGTATTTCGGTAATTTCACAAACCAGGGATATTTCGGTAATTTACCCATTGAGGGTACTCTGGTAATTTCACATTTAACAGCCTTTCCAAAGGCCTGCTGTCGCCCCGAGTGACTCAGATAACCTAAATGGTCAAAACGGTGTAAATGGGCCCGAGGCCCCTTATTCGACCCACGTGGGCCCACATGCTTGTGTGGCCCACTTAGCCCAAATCTAGCCGGAGATACGAGATTCCCATAGTCCAGTTCACTATCTACTACACAATCATACAATTTATTCATATAGGCCTACTTGGCCCAAACAGCCTAAACGCACAAAAACACTCAAGCTGGCCTCAACTATCGAGTCGAAGCTCTAACACGTCTGTTCGCACGCTCGTATGGCTACGATCTCCGTGTGACCGGCATTTCAGCATTTACCGCTCTACAGCTAGAGTAGAGAGAGTACACACCTGATAGGAGTCTGAAGCTAATCCGCGACTACGAATGCTCCTATGCCCAAATGCCCACAAAGGTATGCTTCCTCTCCTCACAGACAGCTTTATATATATAGCCAGCTTCTCACCTTCCCTCTTGCTATCTTTTCGATGTGGGATCCATTCGTCAATAGAGTTTAAATCCAACTCAAACTCTAGCAGTCCAATCTGCAAAATAAATACTCCCCTGCTTGTCATGAGATTCAAACCCAGGCTCCCTTGCACCCTTAATGATGCCTTGCCACTAGACCACTCACTTTCTTGTGTCTAACATCATGCACAACTAAATATAAATTCTTAGATAAGGTCGACATAGTGATAACTCTGAGATAAATTCTGATAATAACTGCATTTGTGATACTATGTATATGAATTCTGAGATAAGGTTGACATAGTGATAAGTCCGGGAAGTTTTGTATGAACTTGGTAATACAAAGGTATCTATTCTGTTTTATCATGTAAGACCACGTCTAGGACGTTGGCATTGATTTGATAATCGTGTAAGACCCTATCTGGGACAGTGACTTCGATATTTGATTATATATATAAGACCTTATCTAGGACGTAGGCATCATTATCGGATTATACATAAGACCTCATCTGGGACGTAGGCATCATTATCTGATTATACATAAGACCTCGTCTGGGACGTAGGCATCATTGTCTGATTATACATAGGACCTCGTCTGGGACGTAGGCATCATTATCTGATTATACATAAGACCTCGTCTGGGATGTAGGCATCATTATCTGATTATACATAAGACCTCGTTTGGGATGTAGGCATCATTATTTGATTATACATAAGACCTCGTTTGGGACGTAGGCATCATTATCTGATTATACATTAGACCTAAATGGGGCGTGAGCATCGATATCGAATACGGTAAGACCACATGCGGGACAGTGGCATCGACATCCGATATGACCACGTTTGGGAACATTGACATTGTAAAATTATTCTGAGTTTTCGGGTATCATATTAGATTCTAAACTGTTCAACAAGCAAATTCGAGCTATGAAGAATTACATGAATGTATATTTATTTCAGATATGTTAGGTACAATAAAGGTGTATAAAAGGTAAGTACCTATATAACTTTGATTTGAGGAAAAGTATGATTGAATATGAGCACTAGAATAAGATGCAAGAGTGTTTAAGAAGGAGTTGTATATATAAACATATGATTCTGGTATGGATGAATGTGGCAATTGGGTCCAAGTATATGAACCAAAACAATATGTGATAGTTGTTAAGTAAATGTTATGTGTCAATGTACTTTATGCATATATGCCTTTATGCTAGGTTTATTTGTATTATGACTTAGTAAGATTTTGGAAAGCTTACTCTGTGCGTGTTTTCTCTATTTTATAGGTCGTCAAAGCTACTGAAGGCTCGAGACTATCACGAATTGTCATCACACTACTAAAATTATTTTGGTACCCTTTTTAAAATGTATATAGCTAATTATGGCATGTATAGGCTAAATAAGTGTATGTGATTATAAAATGATTCTAGCCATACGTTTTGGGTAGTCTTGAGTTGATAAAATGCTTGAATGAATGAGTTATATGAAGCATATATTTTGGTATGCTTTGATGCATATGAAATGGTTAAGTTTTGGTTAAGTAAATGGATTATATATGCTTGAAATGATGTAGGATTTAGTTTGTAAGTTAGTATGAATGGAATTGGTATTGAATGTATAGATGAAATGAGCAATTTGGTATGTATTGCTTGTAAGTGAGACCTAAAATGGGTGGCATGTTGGTCTTGCAAGTGACCTATATTGTCACACGGTTGAGGCACACGGGCGTGCCTAAGACCGTGGGTTAATTTGTAGAATGTGGCTTAAATTACACACGACTTGGACACGGGTGCACTTGGTGGCCGTGTGAGAAATGGCAGTATGTGATCTATTGTACACGGCCTTAGCACACGGCGTGCTTGGTGATCGTATTGGTTTTGGCAGTATATAGCCACGGGGAAGACACACGGGTGTGTCAAGTAGCCGTAGGAGAGGCACGGCCTACCCCCACGGCCGTGTGTCCCTACATTTAGAAAATTTTTAGTTTTCCTCGAAATTTAGTATGCATTTCGATTTAGTCCCGACTTGGTTATTATCATGCTGAAGGTCTCGATGATCTACACAAGGGACATTATGTTAGATATTATTGAATGCATGTATGATTAATTCTATAAATGTTTTCGATTTGTCTGGTAATGCCTTTAACCCTAATTTGACGGATATGGGATAGGGGTGTTACATTTGGTTGGTATCAGAGCTACGATTTAGTCGATTCTCGGACTAATGTAGTGTGTCAGAGTCTAGCTATACATGCCATAATATCTGAAATGTGATAGTGTGATGAATCCTGATGTATAAATGTGACTTCTGTATAGCAATGGATCCCAAAAGAGCCGTAGCTGATGACGTAAAAAGTAATACGCCTGTCCCGTGCAGGGGAAAGTGCCTTCTGATTCAAGGACGACTACGAGCGGTCATGAGAGAGAAGCTAAATAAGCTTTCTTCCAGTTAATGAGTGAGTGGTTCACTCAATTTGTGAGAAATAACCTGACTGTTTTGTAACCTCCGCCCCCAGTTAACCTCCCTCAGACATCTGCTATTCTTTCGACTATGAACTTGAATATGATGAATAAGCCTCCGATTGATAAAATCTGTAAGTATGAAGTCAGAGAGTTTAGGGCTACTAATGATGATAATATCGAGAAAGTCGATTCTGAAGCTCGTAACGAAAGAACAAGATCGATGAGTAATTCCTCTCAACCTTTGACGAAGAAATATAGAGATGCAAGCAACAGATCAAATGTTTCAATCAGATATACGAGTATAGATTGTGTGAGACCAAATGTTGGTCTGGGAACTCAAGCTCCAATTGAATCAAATGATGGAAGTACTAAAAGCAACAAACCTGAGTGTAGACAGTGTGGAAGACGACATGTGGGAAAATGTTCGGGCAAGTACAACAATAGAGTTTGTTATAAATGTGGATCACGAAATCACTTCATTCGAGATTGCCCAACGATGGCGAGTGTTGAAAATGTCAGATCTAAGTGACTCAAGTGTAAGCATTGTAATAAAAGACATTCAGGGAATTGTAGATTGAATAATCAAGCTTACTTCAGATGTGGATCATTAGATCATTATATTCGAGATTGCCCAGAGTCTGTTGAACAAGAGATTGTACAGAACTAGAGATCTAAGAATGTTTCAGCGACGAGGTAGATCTCCTCAAAATGCAAGAAACGTTAGTAGTAGTTAGAGAACTACTAGAGATACTATTGCGAGATCTAAAGCTAGAGCGCCGGCCAGAGCGTATGTTATCCGAGCTCGGGAGGAAGCTTCATCTTCAGATGTTATAGTGGGTACTTTTACACTTTATGGTACCTCTGTGATTGCTTTGATAGACCCTGATTCTACTCATTTTTATATATGCATGAAATTAGTATTCAGTAAGATTTTTCTGTAAAGTCTACTGAGTTTGTTATAAAAGTATCGAACCCCTTAGGTAAAAAATATTCTGGTTGACAAAGTAGGTAACAACTGCCCGTTAATGTTCGAGATATTTGTTTCCCTACTGATCTGATCTATTACAGTTTAATGAGTTTGATTTAATTCTGGGAATGGACTGGTTGACATTGCATGATGCTATTGCGAATTGTAAAAGAAAGATTATTGATTTAAGTCGTCGGAATGGTGAAATAGTTCGTATTGAGTTGAATGATTTAAATGGATTACCTGCTGTGATATCTATGTTGAAAGATCAGAATTAAATTAAAATAGGGTTACGAGGTATATTTTGCTTATGTGATTGATTTGAAAGTATCTGAAAAGAAAGTTGAATCGGTGCCAGTAGTCTGTGAGTTCTCTAATGTTTTCTCTAAAGAATTCCCTGGATTGCCTCCGATTTGCAAAGTTGAATTTGGTATAGATCTGTTGCGTGGTACAACCCTATTTCGATAGCTCCGTATAGAATGGCACCAATGGAATTGAAAGAGTTAAAGTCACAGTTGTAAGAATTAACCGACAGAGGGTTCGCAAGACCAAGATTTTCACATTGGGGTACTCATGTTCTATTTATGAGAAAGAAAGATTTGAATCTGCGATAGAGAAGATGGTTAGAGTTATTGAAAGGCTACGAGCTTGTAATAGATTATCACCCGGGTAAAACTAATGTAGTTACCGATGCGTTGAGTTGAAAGTCACTGTGTACATTACGTGCTATGAATGCTCAATTAAACTTGTTTGATGCTAGTTCAGTGTTGGCTGAATTGAAAACAAAACTATTATTTTTACAGTAGATATGTGATGCTCAGAAAGTTGATAATGAAATGTTAGCGAAACGAGCTCATTGTGATTTAATTTCTAATTTTGAGTTTCGAGTTGTTGATGATTGCTTGAGATTTTGAGATCATATCTGTGTTCCAAGAAACCCTGAGTTAATCCAGCTGATTATGAACAAAGCACATAATAGTCGTTTATCTGTTCATCTGGGTAAAACAAAGATGTATTATGATCTGGAACAACACTATTGGTGGTCTAGTATGAAACGAGATATTTCTGATTTCGTATCGAAATGTTTAATCTGTCAGCAAGTTAAGGATGAACATCAGGTTCCATCTGGTTTGTTACAACCAATTCTGATTCTCAAGTGGAAATGGAATAGAGTAACGATGGATTTTGTTTTAAGTTTACCTCAGACTCTGATAAAAGAAAGATATGATTTGGGTCATAGTTGATCGATTGATGAAATCTGCCCATTTTATTTCGGTAAGATCTGATTACTTACTTGAAAGATTAGCCGAGCTGTATATTTTTGAGATTGTTAGATTACACTGAGTGCCATTATATATTGTGTCAGATAGAGATCCGAGATTCACATCACAATTTTGGAAGAAATTTTAAGAAGCTTTGGGCACGAAATTACATTTCAATCTGACTTTTCATCCATGGTGATGGTCGGTCGAGCAATTATTGATTCTCAAAGACATGTTAAGATGCTTTATACCTAAGCTTAGTGGTTCGTGGAAACAATATTTTTCCATTGATTGAATTTGCATATAATAATAGTTTTCAGATGAGCATCAAAATGACACCATATGAAGCTTTGTACGGACGTAAATGTCGTACACCTCTGTATTGGACTGAACTTAGTGAGAATAAGTTACATGGGGTTGATTTGATAAAGGATACAGAACAGAAAGTGAAACTGATCCGAGATTGTTTGAAAGCAGCATCTGATCGTAAAAAGTCTTATGCAAATTTGAAACGAAAAGATATAGAAATTGAAATCAGCGATAAAGTATTTTTGAAAGTGTCTCCGTGGAAGAAAGTACTTCGGTTCGGGCGTAAAGGCAAATTAAGTCTGAGGTTCATCGGACCGTACGAGATCAATGAACGAGTTTGCATATAGGTTAAGGTTGCCCTTTCGAGCTAGAAAAGATACACAATGTATTCCATGTCTCGATGCTCGTAGGTATCAATCCGATCCGTCACATGTGATTACCCCGTCTGAAATTGAAATTTGATCTGATATGACATATGAAGAGGAACCGATCCGTATCTCAACTCATGAAATGAAAGAATTGAAAAACAAGAAAATTTCGTTAGTAAAAGTAATATGGATCAACACGGAATAGAAGAGGCTACGTGGGAGCCTAAAGACTCAATGAGATAGCAATATCTGAATCTTTTTAACGGTAAGATTTTTGGGGACAAAAATCCTTAAGAGGGTAGAATTGTAACAGCCCGGTTTATACCCTTGTCGGAATAGTAGCTAAGCATGTGTATGTGTGGATTTTGTGAATTTGATGTTTTGAGAAAATTAGACTAAATTGATAAAATGTGCAAATATGAGGACTAAATTGTAAATAGCCCAAAATATGTGCCTATGGATTGAATTGAATGAAATAGTGAATAAAAAGGGTTAATTCTAAATATGTTTAGATCGAGAACCGAGGAAAATATACTTAGATCACGGGAAAGTGAAAGTTAATGAGTAGCCATTTTTATTCTGATAAACCGAATCCGAGGTAAGCCATATTTCTAATAAATGTAATTGTATTGAATTGAGTTTATTTACATGATTATCAATGATAATGATATGTATATGAATTACGAGATAAGGTTGACATAGTGATAAGTCAGAGAAGTTTTGTATGAACTTGGGAATACAAAGGTATACGATACATTTTATCATGTAAGACCACGTCTAGGGCGTTGGCATTGATTTGATAATCGTGTAAGACCACATGCAGGACGATGGATTCGATATCTGATTATGTATATAAGACCTCATCTCGGACGTAGGCATCATTATCTAATTATACATAAGACCTCGTCTGGGACGTAGGCATTATTATCTGATTATACATAAGACCTCGTCTGGGACGTAGGCATCATTATCTGATTATACATAAGACCTCGTTTGGGACGTAGGCATCATTATCTAATTATACATAAGACCTCACCTAGGACGTAGGCATCATTATCTGATTATATATAAGACCTCATCTGGGACGTAGGCATCATTATCTGATTATATATAAGACCTCATCTGGGACGT
Organism: Gossypium rotundifolium; assembly: GCA_025506655.1. Lineage (NCBI taxonomy): Eukaryota > Viridiplantae > Streptophyta > Magnoliopsida > Malvales > Malvaceae > Gossypium > Gossypium rotundifolium. The sequence continues at coordinate 51,700,508 of CP106731.1, forward strand.
AGGCATCGATATCTGAATACGAGTAAGACCCTGTCTGGGACAGTGGCATCGACATCCGATATGACCACGTCTGGGAATGTTGACATTGTACAATTATTCTGAGTTTTCAGGTATCATATTAGATTATGAACTGTTCAATGAGCAAATTCGAGCTATGAACAATTACGTGAATGTATATTTATTTCAGATATGTTAGGTATGTACAATAAAGGTGTATAAAAGGTAAGTACCTATATGACTTTGATTTGAGGAAAAGGATGATTGAATATGAGCACTAGAATAAGATGCAAGAGTGTGTAAGAAGGAGTTGTATATATAAACATATGATTCTGGTATGGATGAATGTGCCAATTGGGTCCAAGTATATGAACCAAAACAATATGTGATAGTTGCTAAGTAAATGTTATGTGTCAATGTACTTTATGCATATATGCCTTTATGCTAGGTTTATTTGTATTATGACTTACTAAGCTTTTGGAAAGCTTACTCTGTGCGTGTTTTCTCTTATAAGTCCTCAAAGCTACTGAAGCCTCGGGACCGTCATGGATCGTCATCACACTACTAAAATCATTTTGGTACCCTTTTTAAAAAGTATATAGCTAATTATGGCATGTATAGGCTAAATAAGTGTATATGATTATAAGATGATTCTAGCCATATGTTTTGGCTAGTCTTGAGTTGATAAAATGATTGAATGATTGAGTTATATGAAGCATATATTTTGGTATGCTTTGATGCATATGAAATGGTTAAGTTTTGGTTAAGTAAATGGATGATATATGCTTGAAATGATGTAAGATTTAGTTTGTAAGTTAGTATGAATGGAATTAGTATTGAATGTATAGATGAAGTGAGCAATTTGGTATGTATTGCTTGTAGGTAAGACCTAAAATGGGTGGCATGCTGGTCTTGCAAGTGACCTATAATGTCACACAGTTGAGGCACACGGGCATGCCTCAGACTGTGGGTAAATTGGTAGAATATGGCTTAAATTGCACACAGCTTCGACACGGGTGTGCTTGGTGGCCGTGTGAAAAATGGTAGTACGTGATCTATTGTACACAGCCTTAGTACATGGGCATGCTTGGTGACCGTGTTGGTTTTGGCAGTATATAGCCACGGGGAAGACACACGGGTGTGTCATGTAGCTGTGGGAGAGGTATGGCCTACCCCCACGACCGTGTGTCCCCTACATTTAGAAAATTTTTAGTTTTCCTCGAAATTTAGTATGTGTTTCGATTTAGCCCCGACTCGGTTATTATCATGCTAAAGGTCTCGATGATCTACATAAGGGACATTATGTTAGATATTATTGAATGCATGTATAATTAATTCTATAAATGTTCTCGATCTGTCTAGTAACGCCTTTAACCCTAATCCGGTGATGGATACGGGATAGGTGTGTTACAAGAGTTTTCTACCAGAGCCTTTATTCAGGGAAATACTCAAAGGTAGCAAGTTGATCCATCTCAAGAAGCCAGAATTCTACTCAAGACAAAGGATCTCCTTTTCAATTCCTGCAGAGGGTTTTAAGGATTTCTTATGTTTTGTTTTATCTTTTCTCTTGAGATGTTTTGTTATTTTGCTATGAACTAAACCCTTCAGATACCTGAAGGGGATGAAACCTATGATGGATTTTGTTATTTGATTTATAAATTATATGATAAGTACTTAGTTTGTTCTTAATTATGTTGTTTAATCCAAATCTGATGTGCTTAGGTGGAGGAGGAATAAACCCTGCCTAAGAGTAGTTCTAACATAATTAATCGGAGTTGATCAAGCGCCTAGAGATAGGGTTACGAGATTTTGCCACATTAGGGTGAAACCTAATATGGGAGTCCATTGATCGATTTACTGCTTCCTTAGGGGGTTATTATAAGAGAACGAGAGTTCTACTAATTAACCTAAGGTTAGATGTTATTCACCTCGAGAGAGGGTTTAATATAGGTTAGGGAGTCTCACGGATCAAGCTAAGTAAAGAAGTCATATGAATTAAAAGTTAGATAACAAGAAAAGTCATAGGTGGATTCTTCCTGAGGGTATCGTCGTAATCAACTGAGTTTTTCCACAGTCTTTTCTCAAAGTTTCATTCTTTTCCCAAAGTTTCATTCTTTTGTCTTTGCATTTAGTTTAAGTATTTCATTAGTCCTTAGATTAATAAACCAATCAATCCATATTTCAGGCTAAATAATAGAAAGAAAGTGAGTAGTAGTACTTTTAGGTTCCCTTGGGTTCGATAAAGATACTCTTGCCTAAACTATACTATTGTTTGATAGGTGCACTTGCCTCTATCGTTGTCATAGTTAGTCTACAGGTTCGATCATTCTTTTTATAAATATTAAAACTCGACTATTTGACACGATCAAGTTTTTGGCGCCGTTGCCGGGGAACACTAAAATATTAAGAAAGCTCTATTTCTATTACTTTATCCATAATTTTATTATTTTGCAATTTACTTTTATTTTTGTTTAGGTTAAATTTTTATTTATACTAAATTTCTTTCTTCTCCTAGTAGGTACCTCTAGTTTATGACTAGAAGGAACTCGAGAGGACCTTTAGCATACGAAAGTGACATTGAAGCTACCGTTCGCAGAAATCGCAGAGAAATTAGATGAGATCTAGCCTACCAAAGAGAAGAACAACAAGACAGATCCAATTCTACTGAAGGGATGCACAAAAACAATCCACTGCCAAATGTGCAAGAATAGAATGCTCCGCGTACTATGTATGATTATGCTAAACCTAATTTGATAGAAGCAGAATCTAGTATTGTTAGGCCCGCTATAGCTGCTAATAATTGTGAATTAAAGCCTAATACAATACAAATGATTCAACAGTTTGTTCAAATTTATGGTTTGCAGGACGAAGATCCAAATACTCATATAGCTAATTTTTTAGAGTTTTGTGATACCTTCAAAATAAATGGCATTTCTTACGATGCCATACGTCTTCGGTTATTTCCCTTTTCATTAAGGAATAAAGCCAAGCAGTGGTTGAACTCCTTACCACAAGGGTCAATCACCACATGGGATCAAATGACCGATAAATTTCTTTTAAAATACTTTCCACCAGCCAAACGGCCAAATTTAGGAATGACATATCTTCTTTTGTGCAGAATAATGCAGAAACATTATATGATGTATGGGAAAGATATAAGGATCTCCTAAGAAGATGTCCACACCACGGATTACCTTTGTGGCTTCAAGTCCAAACTTTTTACAATTGTGTGAATTCTTCAACGAGGCAAATGATTGACTCATCAGCCGGTGGAACTTTGAATAACAAAACTCTTGAAGTGTCCTACGAATTTATTGAAGAGATGTCATTGAATACCTATCAATGGCAAATTACAAGGGCCAAACCGATAAAATCAGTCGGAGTTTTTAACATAGACGCAGTGACAATGCTATCAAGATGGGTGGAGATGATGAATAAAAAGCTTGATAATTTATGTTCTTCGCAGGTACACCCCGTAATGTAATGCAAAGCGAGTGAAAATGTGGCGAATCCTGAGTACCCACCCTACCAACTAGGAGCAGACAAACTATATAGGTAACAATTTCAGATCCAATAATAATCCTTATAGTAACACTTATAACGAAGGTTAGAGGAACCACCCAAATTTTTTGCGGGGAGGACAAGGAAATCAAAGGCAACAACCTCTTTCAAATTATGAAAATCAGACATATTCACAAGAAAAGCAATCAAACCTCGAAGAGATGCTGACGAAAATCATGGCAGCCACGGATTCTCATTTCCAAAAGACTGAAGCAGTACTTGATGAACAACAAAAATCGATTGAAGGGATTGAGAATAAAGTTGTAGAACTTACTGAGTCAGTAGGACATCTCACGAAGCTGATTTTTGAACATCAACAAGGACGTCTACCAAACAACATAGAAATAAACCCAAAAGAACAAATCCAAGCCATCACAGCTCAAGAGGGTATAAAGGTAGACGAGCCCACTACAGCACAAGAAACCACAGAAGAAAAAGGTTAAATAGAGGTAGCACACGAAAAGACAAAACCAATAATCAAAGAATACAAACCTCGCATACCTTATCTTGAAGCATTGAAAGAAGATGATTTAGAAGAATAGTTTGGTAAGTTTCTTAAACTTTTTAAAGAAATTACATATTAACTTACCCCTTCTTGAAGCTCTTTTCCAGATGCCAGACTCGAGGAATTTTTAAGACAACTCTTGACAAACAAACGCAAAATAGACGAAGAGCACCACGTGGAACTAAACGCAACATGCTCGGTAATGTTACAAAATAGACTACCACAGAAACAAAAAGATCCAGGGATTTTTATGATTCCATGCTTAGTTGGTAGTTTAACTATTGATAATGTGTTAGCTGATCTAGGGGAAAGTATAAATGTCATGCCTTATACATTGTTTAAACGACTAGGTCTAGGGAAGCCCAAACAAACTAGAATGAGTATTCAACTAGCTGAGAAAACTGTTAGAATTCCTAGGGGCATTATTGAAGATGTGCTTGTAAAAATCGATAAATTTTTTTTCCCAGTAGATGTTATTGTTTTAGACATGGATGAGGATAATTCAATCCCCTTAATTCTAGGAAGACTTTTTCTAGCAACTGCCAAGACTAAAATTGATGTTGCCACAGGCGAGCTCATACTTCGTGTAGGAGATGAACTAATTAAGCTTTAAGCTCTCGACTCGGCCAGAACAACAGATGATGAAGGCAAGAAAGTCACTTCAATAGATAATCAAATTATTCAACTTTCATCACAGGAAACACCACATAAAGACAACCTTGAGCCAACTCATAAGTCCCAAGACAACTAAGAAGAATCCTACAAGGTACAAGACCTTAGGCTTGATAAGCAGAAGATACAAGTCAAACAAAAGTCGGATCCACACGAAGTAAAACCAGAGGAACCACCAAAAAAGGTCGTAAGGACATCAAATAACTTCAAAATAGGAGACCAGGTACTGTTAGACAAAGCAAATCCCCACATCACTTCAACAGACCTGAAACCAAAGGGAGAAATCCTACTTAAGGTACACAATGTTTTCCCACATGAAATAGTCAAGGTAAGCAACGCAACATTAGACACCTAACTGTAACACCCCAAACCCGACCTAAACGTTACGACCGAATCTAGTATGTTACAGGGTGAAGTAAAAATGAGTTTTGTTGAATTTAGGAAAAACCGGAGGTTTGGAAAACTTTTCGATTAAAGCATTGTCTTGAAAGTAACAATACATAGATTAAAGAAATTCCCAAGTTATGACAATCGAACATTCAATTATATTTGTTGATACTTTAAAGAGAATTGATTATCTTATGTTGCCCGTATGTTTTTGAAAAAAAACTCCATTTTCACTTTAATGATTAAGTGTCAAATTTGAAATAAACAATAGCTAATAAAAAACCCAAGTTTAACTTAAAAATGCCTTATTACATAACAAAAATCCCAATTAAAAATAAAGTATAATAAGAAACGGGTTTATGAAAGAAAAGGGTATTATGGCTTCCATGAGTCCGCCTCGGCTCCCACATCCACGATCTACTGATTACCTGAAAAATTAAAGAAGGGGTGAGTCACAGGGACTTAGTGTGTAAATTCTCCCACATTATACAAACGGCTCATGGCCCACAATCACACATTGGGTCTTAGCCCATAAAAACATACAAGCACATGAATGCAATAAGCCCAACCCAAACCTAGTTTTTCCATCCTCTACACTCCAACCCGTACCAGCCCATCACACCGTGGGAATTTCTACAATCAACCCACCATCCGCTACATAACATTTTGACATTCATGCTGCCAGTTATAAACCGACCACTAGGTGTAACATCCTAAATTAATGGGTCTATGCGTTTACTGTAAGGATATGTTTAATATGTTAATTTAAGTGATAGGGGTCCAAATTGGGCTCAGGACTAGGCAAAGGCCTTGGTTAAATTATCTGATTGGGCATTATAGAGTTAAAAGGTGGTAATTGTGTTTAAAATACCAACGTGGGCTTGTGGCCCAACAATAGGTGGCACTGCAAGGGAGTTAGAAGGTGGCGTCACTAACAGTTGAAGAGGCCCAAGTTTTGGCTACAAGGAGCCCATGTTTTTGAGCCATTTTCGGCACTTAAAAGGGAGTAAGGGCTGACGCCACAACAAGGGTGTAAGGGGCCCAAAATTTAAGTTTTATGGAGCCCAATTATCTTAATTTAAGTAAGCTAAATTTGGCATTAGGGTTAGGTGAAGTGGACGACAACAAGGCTCAAAAATAGGAGGATTTACATGGATTTTATAATTGATAATATAGAAGATAAAACGGAGAAAAGATAGGAGCTATCAAGGAAAGGTGATGGCCGAAAATCCACCACCTAGAGGAGTAAAGAATTCGGCTACTTCATGAAAAAAGGGGTGCCGAAATTTCTATGAATAGGGGGTATCTCATTAATTCTAGCATTTGAACCCTAATTTATTCTTCTTCTATTATGCCGAAATTCTTAGTCTTTCCCTTTCTTTTCTTTAATTTCTTCAAAATCTGAAACCTCTCCCTTCACTCTCTTTTCCATTCTTTTCCTCTTGTGCCGATTTCTCTAAAATTCAAAATCTCCATAGTTTTTATCTATTCATCCCATTTGTGAGTCGGTTCTATTTCTTCCGGCATTTAAATCTTTCTCGTTGACATTGTCGAATCCTCTCCAGTACTAGTCGAATTCCCTGTGATAAGGTAAGTGTCGACTTCTGTTGGTTTCTCATGTTCTATTTTTGTTTTTGAAAGGCAAAAGCTGAAAAGCTAATAGTTTAATGGTTCTATGTTGGGCGGCATTCCAAGATTTAAAGGAAACTTGGTCGTCTAGAACTAAAAGCTGAAAATAGCTAGTCCCCAACTTTGGGATTTTAAGGTAAGGAGATTTTCCCTAGATTTTTCCTAGATTCGTTCATTATATGCAAGATCTAAACTTTATGATGAGGATTAACAATCATATATTGTGATAGTAGTTCTGACACGGACTTGTGATGGAATTAAATATGGATTAGGCAAAGGAGAGAATCCCTAAGTTTAAGAAACGAGCGGTATCCGCCGTTCGAGATTGGCCACTTGTTGTGGACTAGCTTCTGAACAACACCTTAGGCAGATAGCAGTTATGTCGACTATAGATTGCGTCGACATAGAAAGTATCATTTTATCAGTAATCAGGTGTGTAGATTTCTAACACACACTCTCTAATTGTAATTTATGTGTAGTGGGCTAAGGAGCGAGGAAAGTGGTCGTGTAGCAATCGATTAAAACCAAAAAGGGTTAGGCAAGGATGCAGTGCACAATCATAGAAATCTCTATGTATATTGAGACATATGAAAGCCTCATATGATGTTCTCTTTATGTATGTATGCATGGGGTGGGAATATAATATGAAAGGGGAAGTGCATGATGGGTCATATGGTGACCGGTGGTAGAAATCCCACGAATGTAAACATAGGTTATATGGTGACCGGTGGTAGAAATCCCACAAATATAAATGTTAGATCACATAATGATCGGTGGCTATGCCACGTGGTGTGTACAAGATGGAAGGTTGATTGTAGAAATCCCCAAGGTGTGATGGTTGGTACGGGTTGGTGTGTAGAGGATGGAATTCTAGGATGGGTTGGGCCATTCATTATGTATTGTCTATCATGTATTATGATTGCTGCCTCTATGTATGGGCCAAGGCCAATAATGTGTTTGTGGGCCTTAGGTCAGTGCGTTCAAGATTTATACACTGAGTCTTGGTGACTCACCGCTTTTCTTTTTCTCTACTCTTTCAAATGAGCAGTAGATCGTGGACATGTGAGCCGAGACGGACTCGAGGGGCCATCAAGTTTTTTTTCTATAGATTAAGTTTGGTTTTCTTTTTTTGATTATTTCTTTGGGACTATTTATGTAATAAGGCATCCTTAACTTAGACTTCGATTTATTTTTGTTATGTCGGGATTTGCAAAACTTATGTTTTTTTTAGTCTCTAAAATAAAATGAAATAATAAATGGGCTTTTCAACCCAATCAACACAAGTAGTAAAATTATTTACAAAATCTCACATTTAAGGGATTACTCGGCTAAAATAAACTAAGTTTTTCCAAAACCTTTCAGAGAAAAATTTTCAATGTTCTACCCTTAGCATACCAGATCCGGTTGGAACTTATGGGCGGGTTTGGGGTGTTACATTTTGATATTAGAGCCTAGTTCAAAAATCAGGCTGTGAAATGGGCCTCGGGATGTTTTGTAAAGTTGAGGAGAATTTGAACAAAACTTTGGAAGAAGATAGGGCCTTCGAGTCTACCGGCACATGATCCACACAGGTAAGTATTCTAACCCTTGATGTGATTTACTTGTTGTGCTTGAGGGACGTAGACTAGTAGGATAGTAGCAATGGACTTTAGGCCTAGTTAAACAACTCTTCAAATCCATAAGACTTAATCCAACTAAACAAACCCGTGACCAAGTTCATGGGTTAGGGTGTGGCAACAGGCATACGCATGTCTAGGATTGGATCCAGGAAGAGCTTGGTATTGAAGCAGTCCTAGTGACTCACCTCCTCTTTTCTGGAATCCTACTTGGTGCGCAGTGACTATTCACCTTAACCATAAGGGCTTGTTGACGGGCCAAAATTTATAACTAAAACCCGAAAGGGACCAGTACCCCATGTCTTTTATAAAATTACTTATACGTCCCTGATTGTGTAAATTACCCGAAAGCCCTAGGTTGAGGAAATTTACCAAGATACCCTTGATTTTGTCGAATGACCAAAATACCCTTAATTGAAAAATTACCAAAGTACCCTTGTTCAGGAATTACTAAATTACCCCTGATTCACGAAAGTTACCAAAGTTGACAAAATTACCAAAATACCCTCAGATTGTAAAATTACCAAAATACCCTTATTTTGAAAAATCACCAAGAAACCTTATTATTTTATTTTTTTAAATTACAAAAATACCTTTGTAGGATAAATTACGAAAATACCCCTAGGTAGTGAAATGGCAAAATACCCTTATATGATGAATGTGAGTTCATGGATGTTGGTTGTATGTTGATGGTTGATTGTGTGTGACTCCTAGGACTAGGAGATACAGACTTAAAATTTAACTCATTGCGAATTCGAAAGAACTACTTTTAAACCCACTATTCATAAGACTGTCCGTGGTTAATTAATGGAAGAAAACTAATAAATTATTAAATTTCTAATCAGATAAATCGTGAACAGTAGGATGAGCACTAGGGACAAGTGGAGTGTATGGTGTAGTGGCAAAGTGATGCCACATAAGAGGCAAGGGGGTGACGCCAAAAGGAAGGAAGGAGGTCCAAGGTTTAAGTCTTGGCTCTTGTATTTTGGATAAACTCTATCGGGAAGTACCTCTAGAAGTTCAGGGATAGTCTTCCGAACGGATCTAATGGAATTACCGTTCGGAGAGTTTGATTTAATTTTAGGCATGGATTGGCTTGTGAAGTATCAAGCTAATCTAGATTGTGCAGCCAAGCATATCATGTTAAAAACCCTCGAGGGTGATGAAGTGTTGGTGATGCGAGAAAGGGGGAACTGTCTGTCAAACGTGGTGACCACCCTGAGAGCAGAAAGGACAGTGAGGAAAGGATGTGAGGCAGTCTTGATGTTTGTTCGTGCTATGGAAGCTAAGGAACTAACAGTGGGAGATGTTAGGATGGTGAAGGAATTTCCTGATGTTTTCCCTAAGGAGCTTCCGGTATTACCTCCGGATCGTGAAGTGGAGTTTGGAATCGATCTTCTTCCAGGGACAGCACCAGTATCTATAGCTCTATATCGAATGCCGCAAGGAGTTGGTAGAGTTGAAAGCGTAGATTCAGGAGTTATTGGATAAAGGGTTTATTCAACCTAGTGTGTTACCATGGGGAGCGCTGGTTTTATTAGTCAAGAAGAAGGATGGGTCAATGCGTATGCGTATTGACTATCGCCAGTTGAATAAGTTAACAATCAAGAACAAGTACCCGTTGTCAAGGATCGATGACTTGTTCGATCAGTTGAAGGGGCCCTCAGTCTTTTCGAAGATAGATATAAGGTCGGGGTACCATCAGCTTAAGGTTAAGGAGGCTGATATTCATAAGACGACCTTTAGGACTCGCTATGGTCACTATGAGTTCATGGTGATGCCATTTGGGGTGACCAATGTGCCAGCAGCGTTCATGGACATGATGAATCGAGTGTTCCAACCCTACCTAGATCGGTTTGTCGTGGTTTTTATTGATGACATCTTGGTTTATTCAAGATCGGGAGAGGAGCGTGATACACATCTACGAATGGTTCTGCAGATTCTAAGGGAAAAGCGGTTGTATGCCAAATTCAGTAAGTGTGAATATTAGCTGAAGGAGGTTACTTTTTTAGGGCACGTTGTGTCAGCTGAGGGATTAGGGTTGACCCTCAAAAAATTGAAGCGGTGTTGGATTGGAAGCCGCCCAAGTCGGTGGCAGAGATTTGGAGTTTCCTTGGTTTGGCTGGATACTATCGAAGGTTTGTTGAAGGATTCTCCTTAATTGCAGCACCGTTGACTAAGTTGTTACGAAAATGAGTTCCGTTTGTTTGGTTTGATAAGCAGCAAGAGAGTTTCGAGCAGTTAAAAAGAATTTTAACGGAGCCTTCGGTCTTGATTCAATTTAAGATAGGAAAGAATTAAGTGATTTACTGTGATTCATCACACACGGGATTAGGGTGTGTGTTGATGCAAGATGGAAAGGTTGTAGCATACGCATCTCGGCAGTTAAGACCACATGAAGCAAATTATCCCACCCATGACTTTGAGTTGGCATGGGTGGTTTTTGCTTTGAAGATTTGGAGGCATTATCTTTACGGGGAGAAATCTATCATTTTCATTGATCATAAGAGCTTGAAGTATCTTTTGACTCAGAAGGAGTTGAATTTAAGGTAGAGGAGGTGGATCGAGTTGTTAGAAGATTATGACTGCTTGATCGAGTATCATCCGGGTAAAGCTAACGTAGTAGCGGACGCTCTAAGTCGTAAAGTAATCTCTAACTTAAGAGCAATGTTTGCTCACATTAGTCTATATGATGATGGAAGGTTGTTAGCTGAACTGCAGGTGAAACCCCCATGGGTTGACCAGGTTAAGGAGAAGCAACAGACGGATAAGTTGTTGAAAGAAAGGTTTTCGATAGGGTCAAGTGATGAATCGACAAAATTCAGTGTTGATAAGGATGGGCTGTTATGTTTCCAAGTGAGAGTATGCATCCCGAGGGATCCTGAGTTGAGGCGAAGGATTTTGCAAGAAGCGCATGTAGTCCATACGTTATGCATCCCGGAGGGAGTAAGATGTATCGAGACTTACTGGAGCAGTTCTAGTGGCCAAACTTAAAACGGGAGGTGACTGATTTAGTGGCCAAGTGTTTAACCTATCAGCAGGTCAAGGCGGAGCATCAGTTACCATCAGGGTTAGTGTAGCCGGTGAAGATTCCCTAATGGAAGTGGGAAAGGATCAAAATGGACTTTGTTAGTGGGCTACCCCTCACACCTACTAAGAAAGATTCGGTTTGGTTGGTTGTGGACCGTTTGACGAAGTCTCGCCGATTCATACCGATGAAGGGTCGATTACTCTTTGCAAAAGCTGGCTAAGCTATATGTAGCAGAGGTGGTAAGGTTGCATGGAGTACCAGTGTATCAATCATACCGGATAGGGACCCTAGGTTCACCTCGCGATTTTGGAAGGCGTTACATCAAGTGCTGGGAACGAAGTTGGATATGAGTACAGCGTTTCATCCTCAGACCGATGGACAGTCTGAGAGGGTGATTCAAGTCTTAGAGGACATGTTGAGAGGGTGTGTCATTGATTTCAGAGGTAGTTGGGAGGAGTTCTTACCGTTAGCAGAGTTTGCTTATAACAATAGTTACCAGTCAAGTATTCAGATGGCACCCTATGAAGCTTTGTATGGGCGAAAGTGTCGTACTCCTACATGTTGGACGAAATTAGGGGAACGTTGAATTTTGGGTCTGGACTTGGTCGCCGAGATAGAGGAGAAGGTGGAAGTAATTCGGGATAGACTAAAGGAGGCGGCAGATAGACAGAAGTCCTATGCTGACTTAAGACATAAGGACATAGAGTTTGCAGTGGGGCACAAGGTATTCCTGAAAGTATCGCCGTGGAAGAAAGTGCTAAGATTAGGACGTAAGGGTAAGTTGAGCCCTAGATTTATCGGACCATATCAGGTGTTGAAGCGAGTAGGGCTAGTGGCATATCAGCTTGAGTTACCTCCAAAATTAAGTCAAATTCACAATGTGTCTCACGTCTCTATGTTAAGAAGTTATCGTTTGGATCCATCTCACATAGTGTCTGTAGAGGAAATCGAGGTAAGACCCGATCTATCCTTCGAAGAGGAACCGGTGGAAATTTTGGATCGTGATGTCAAGGTGTTGCGAAGGAAAATGGTCCCATTGGTTAAGGTGCTGTGTCAGAATCATGCTTCTGAGGAGGCTATGGGGGAACCCGAGGAAGCAATGCGCCAGCAATACCCCCGTCTTTTCTGATTAGGTAATTTTAGGACGAAATTTATTTAAGAGGGGTAGAGTTGTAACATCCTGAATTAATGGGTCTATGCGTTTAATGTAAGGATATGTTTAATATGTTAATTTAAGTGATAGGGGTCCAAATTGGGCTCAGGACTAGGCAAAGGCCTTGGTTAAATTGTCTGATTGGGCATTATAGAGTTAAAAGGTGGTAATTGTGTTTAAAATACCAATGTGGGCTTGTGGCCCAACAATAGGTGGCACCGCAAGGAGTTAGAAGGTGGCGTCACTAACGATTAAAGAGGCCCAAGTTTTGGCATAAGGAGCCCATATTTTTGGGCCATTTTCGACACTTAAAAGGGAGCAAGGGTGACGCCACAACAAGGGTGTAAGGGGCCCAAAATTTAAGTTATATGGAGCCCAATTCTCTTAATTTAAGTAAGCTAAATTCGGCATTAGGGTTAGGTGAAGTGGACAGCAACAAGGCTCAAAAATAGAAGGATTTACATGGATTTTATGATTGATAATATAGAAGATAAAATGAAGAAAAGATAGGAGCTATCAAGGAAAGGTGATGGCCGAAAATCCACCACCTAGAGGAGTAAAGAATTCGGCTACTTCATGAAAAAAAAGGGTGCCAAATTTTTTCTTTTTATTAGCTTGATTTTTAGTTATCAGGAAGGGTACTTTCGGTTTTTAGTAGGAGTGCCAAAATTTCTATAGATAGGGGGATATCTCATTAATTTTGGCATTTGAACCCTCATTTCTTCTTCTTCTATTGTGCCAAAATTCTTAGTCTCTCCCTCTACAATTTCTTTTCTTTAATTTCTTCAAAAGCCGAAACCTCTCCCTTCACTCTCTTTTCCATTCTTTTCCTCTTGTGCCGATTTCTCTAAAAGTTGAAATCTCAATAGTTTTTCTCTATTCATCCCATTTGTGAGTTGGTTCTATTTCTTTCGGCATTTAAATCTTCCTCATGGACATTGTCGAATCCTCTCTAGTGCTAGCCGAATTCCCTGTGTTAAGGTAAGTGTCGACTTCTATTGGTTTCTCAGGTTCTATTTTGATTTTTGAAAGGAAAAAGCCAAAAAGCTAATAGTTTAATGGTTCTATGTTGGGCGGCATTCTGGGATTTAAAGGAAACTTGGTCGTCTAGATCTAAAAGCCGAAAATAGCTAGTCTCCAACTTCAAGATTTTACGGTAAAGAGATTTTCCCTAGATTTTTACTAGATTCGTTCATTATATACAAGATCTAAACATTATGATGAGGATTAACGATCATATATTGTGATTGTAGTTCTGACAAGGAATTGTGATGGAATTAAATATGGATCAAAGAAAGGAGAGAATCCCTAAGTTTAAGAAACGAGCGGTATCCGCCGTTCGAGATTGGCCACTTGGTTGTGGACCGCCTTCTCAACAACAGCTTAGGCAGATAGCAGTTGTGTCGACTATGGATAACGTCAACATAGAAAGTATCATTTTATCGGTAATCAGGTGTGTAGATCTCTAACACACACTCTCTAATTTTAATTTATATGTAGTGGGCTAAAGAGCCGGAAAGTGGCTCTGTAGACAGTCGATTAAAACCCAAAAAGGGTTAGGCAAGGATGCCAGTTACGCAATCATAGAAATCTCTATGTATATTGAGACATATGAAAGCTTATATGATGTTCTCTTTATGTATGTATGCATGGGGTGGGAATATAATATGAAAGGGGAAGTGCATGATGCGTCATATGGTGACGGGTGGTAGAAATCCCATGAATATAAACATGGGTCATATGGTGACCGGTGGTAGAAATCCCACAAATATAAATGTTAGATTACACAGTGATCAATGGATATGCCACGTGGTGTGTAGCGGATGGAGAGTTGATTGTAGAAATCCCAAGCTGTGATGGTTGGTACGGGTTGGTGTGTAGAGGATGGAATTCTAGGATGGATTGGGCCATTCATTATGTATTGTCTATCATGTATTATGATTGTTGCCTCTATGTATAGGCCCAGGCCCATAATGTGTTTGTCGGCCTTAGGTCAGTGTGTTCAGGATTTATACACTGAGTCTTGGTGACTCACCGCTTTCCTTTTCTCTACTCTTTCGGATGAGCGAGAGATCATGGACATGGGGGCCGAGACGGACTCGATGGGCCATCAAGTTTTTTTTTCTGTAGATTAAGTTTTGTTTTTTTTTTATTATTTCTTTGGGACTATTTATGTAATAAGGCTTCCTTAACTTAGACTTCGATTTATTTTTGTTATGTTGGGATTCACAAAACTTATGTTTTTTTTTAGTCTCCAAAATAAAATGAAATAATAAATGGGCTTTTCAACCCAATCAATGCAAGTAGTAAAGTTATTTACAAAATCTCACATTTAAGTGATTACTCGGCTAAAATAAACTAAGTTTTTCCAAAACCTTTCAGAGAAAAGTTTTCAATGTTCAACCCGTAGCATACCAGATCTGGTTGGACCTTATGGGCTGGGTTTTGGGTGTTACATTAGGTGACCAAATAATACATCGTGGCTTAGCCACCGATCACAATGTGACCCAATAAAATATATATATCATGGCATAGCCACCGATCACTATGTGACCCAATTAATGTATGTACATATATATATATATATCATGGCATAGCCACCGATCACTACGTGACCAAATAATCATGCACTTCCCCTTCATATCAACCCATACCCCATGAACTACATTTATATCCTAACAAATGCAACATGCTATCCATAACACAATAGATTACCATACATATATTCATCCATACAAAGAAAATGATACGGTCACGTACCTGGCATTCCTAGCCTTACCCCTAAGGGCATCACGATTGTCTACACAGCCTTTTTCGGCAATTCAGCCCACACAATCGTTAGTACAGATAAAACAAAGTGTGTGGAGGTTTACACACCCGATAGCACGTAATACCACGCTTTCTATGTCGACACTATTGCTAATAGGAACCACTGCTATCTGTCTACTATTATGCTTATTAGCCATCCCACAACCCGATGGCTAATCCCGAACAGCAGACACCGCACGTTTCTTGAACTTTGGGGCTGGGTTTACGAGTCCAACCCCCTCTTTTGCCTGATAGATATTGTATTCCATCAAAGATCTTGTCAGATGCTACTATAATGAAATATGATTGTAAAACCACAAGGTAGGGTTAAGGTACCAATTATATTAATGAACCTAAATACAATCCTAAGAGAACACCCTTACCTTGAAATCCCGAAAGGAGAGATATGGTTCAGAGGTTAATGGTTTTCGGCTTAGGAACCTAGATGATCTGATTTCCTTCAATTCCCAGAATAACGCCCCAAAGAGAACACAAGAAACAGTGAGAAACATCAATCTAATGATGGCCTTACCAAGCCAACTACCCATTTGGTTTTGGCTTCCAAGAACCAAAAGAGAAACATAGAGAATTAACAGGAGTCGACACTTACCTCAACACAGGAGATTCGGTTACCACTTAAGAGAAGATTCGGCAATGATAGCGAAGAAGATTGAAAAGCCGAAAGAAATAAAATAAACCTCACAGATGAGACCTAGGGATTTTCAATTTTAGAAGAGATCAGAAGAAAAGATGAACAAGAGAAAGGCTATGAAGATTCGGCTTGTCGAAGAAAACAGAGGAGAGAACTATAGGCAACGGACATTCGGCTATAGCATAGAAGTGGAAATGAGAATAGAGTTAGGGGTTTTGGCTTCTGAGAAAGAAACAATTGGGAGAAAAGGAATAAAACAAGATAGAAAGAAGTGATAGGAATGGTAAAGAAGAAGAAGAATTTTCGGTAGGACCTAAGTGAATTCGGTTTTGGCAGAAAAAGAAGAGGATAAAGAAACCCTCAAATGCCGAAAATAAGAAGGGAACTCTCACTTTACTAAACACAATTTTGAGACCTACTAACCCAAAAGCCGAAAATGCCTTATTTGAGAACAAAAAGCCTATGCACCAAAGTAAAAATTCGGCACACCCTAGCCACACCAGAACCGATTTCTCCCCCCTTGCTCTTAGTGTCCAACGTTCGGCCACAACCTACACTCATATCCTATCCCACATTTTCCTCTTATCCTTATCTTCATATCTTTTAACTTAATCCACACTCGCCCATGTCGAGTCCCAGCCGAAACCATCACTCAGGCTCCTTAGGCACAAAAATAACACTACCATTTCCTGTCAACGCAATTCGAACTTGCTCCCTCACAACTTCCATGGTGTAACCTACCTACACCTTAAGTGGCGCCTCCTTGCCACTTTACCAATTAGATTCTTGTGTCAACTACCCCACTTAAGTACCCTTAAGGCCCACTTCAATTAGCTCTCCCTTGTAGTGCCTAAAGACAAAATTTCTACCAAGGCTCAGGCTTACCCTCGAGCCTTTCCGAAACCTCTAAACACCCCAAAATAGCACACATAGCACATCATACATACATAACGCATTACAAATGTAGAGCCCCTATTTAGGATGTTACAGTTCTACCCCCTTAAAGAAATTTTGGCCCCGAAATTACCTGATCAAAAAAGGTGAGGGTATTGATGTTGTATAACATCCTCTGGCTCCTAGGTAGCTTCATCTGACCCGTGATTCCACCACAGAACCTTAACCAAAGGAACTGATTTCCTTCACAAAACTTTAACATCCCACTCCAAGATCTAAACCGATTCTTCTTCAAAGGATAAATCAGGCCTTACTTCGAGTTTCTCCAATGGCATCACATGGGATGGATCTGAATGGTAGCGTTCCAACATTGAAATATGAAACACATCATGAATCTTACTTAACTCCAAAGGTAGCTCGAGCTGAAAAGTAACTGGTCTTACACCCTTCAACACACGATAAGGCCCGATAAACCTGGGGCTTAGCTTACCCTTCCGTTCAAACCTTAGAATTTTCTTCCATGGTGACACCTTTAGGAAAACATGGTCATCCACTGCAAATTCTATGTCCCTCCGCTTCAGGTCAGCGTAGGATTTTTGCCTGTCAGAAGCTTCCTTCAACCTAGTCCGAATCAACTCAACCTTGTTCTCTGTTTCCAACACTAGTTTTAGACCCAATAGCTGACGCTCACCCAACTCTGTTCAACACATAGGAGTACGACACTTTTGCCCATAAAATGCTTCATATGGTGCCATCCGAAAACTGGGCTGATAGCTGTTGTAATATGAGAATTTCGCCAATGGTAAAAATTATTCCCAGCTACCCCTGAAATCAAGGATGAAACCTCTCAACATGTCTTCCAAGATCTGAATCACCCTTTTGACTGTCCGTTCTGCGGATGAAATGCCGTACTAAAATCTAACTTTGTACCCAACGCTTGATGCAATGCCCTCTAAAATCTTGACGTAAACTTAGGATCTCTGTCTGAGATGATGGACACAGGTACTCCATGCAACCTCACAATCTCCGCTATATACAACTTAGCCAACTTCTGAAGAGAATAATCGACCCGAACTGGTATAAAATGAGCGAATTTTGTCAAACGATCAACGACTACCCATATCAAATCCTTCTTAGTAGGCGTAAGGGGTAGCCCACCAACAAAATCCATAGTGATCCTCTCCCATTTCCATTGCGAGATCTTTACAGGTTGCAATAATCTTGAAGGCAACTGATGCTCCACTTTTACCTATGACATGTCAAACATCTACCCACAAATTCGGTTACCTCTCGCTTCAGACATGGCCACCAAAATCATTCTCATAAATCCCGATACGTTTTACTTCCTCCCGGATGCATAGCGTATGGGCTACTATGCACTTCCCAAAGAATCATCCGCCTCAATTCCACGTCCCTCGACACGTAAACTTTCTTTTGGAAACACAGGATCCCATCTTCGTTCAGACTATAATCCTCTACTTCACCATGTTGCATTTGAGATAGTCGAGCACTCAAAACATCATCCTGTAACTACTTCTCTTTAATCTGATCTACCTACGTCGGCTTCACCTGAAGCTCAGCTAATAAACTCCCATCTTCATACAGGCTCAGATGGGCAAACAATGCCCTTAGATCCGAGATTACTTTCTGACTTAGAGCATCTACCGTCACATTAGCTTTACCCGATGGTATTCAATCAAACAATCGTAATCTTTTAATAACTCAATCCACCTCCTCTGTCTCAAGTTCAACTCCTTCTAGGTAAGGAGATATTTCAAACTCTTATGATCTGTATAAATGACGGATTTCTCTCCATACAGATAATGTCTCCAGATATTCAAGGCAAAAACCACCGCTTCTAACTCCAGATCATGTGTGGGATAATTTAGCTCAAGCGGTCTTAACTGTCGAGACGCATAAGCAACAACTTTTCCACCTTGCATCAACACACATCCTAACTCCGTGTGTGAAGCATCACAGTAAACCATGGACTCCTTTCCAGCCTCCGGTTGATCCAAAACCTGAGCTTCCGTCAACACCCTCTTCAGCTTCTCAAAGCTTTCTTGCTGTTTATCACCCCACACAAAAGGTACTCCCTTTCTCAACAACTTTGTTAAAGGTGCCGCAATCAAGGGGAATCCCTCAACGAACCTGCTATAATACCCAGCAAGGCCAAGGCAACTCTGAACTTCTGTCACAGACCTAGGTGATTCCCAATCCATGATAGCTTCAACTTTCCGAGGATCAACTCTGACCCCTTATGCCGACACAACGTGTCCCAGAAAAGTAACCTCAGTTAGCCAAAATTTGTACTTCTCAATTTAGCACCCAACACCTTCTTCCCTTTCACATAAATCCTAATGCCCCAAATTATAAATATCATGCATAACATATTTTTATTTCACTTTCACATCACTTCACTTGTATAACATTTATTTCAAATCCTAGTAGAAGTAGGAAAACGTACACAATACTTTGTACCATAATATGGCACTTTAGCCACTTTCTTTCACTTTCACATTAACATATATAACATATTTAAACCATAAAACTATTAAGAATAGTGTGGAATACACACTGGTACCTTAGCCATATTCTTACACTTTCATATTAACACATATAATGAATTAAAGCCAGAAATCTATCAAGATTTAGTGTAGGGTACACACCGATTTGTTTAACGATTCCTTGAGATTCCGAAAGCAAGATCTAATGTTTAGATCCTTAATTCCTACATTTGGTTTATCAAGTATTACTTAGCATAAATTCTATTTTGGGCTATAATATCCAAATCCTAGTAGGATTTGTAAAGAGGCTTACCTTTGATGCCGATTTGATGTTTATTCAAATCCCGGAAACTTTGTTTTCCTTCACTTGTTATTCGGCTAACCTTGAATCTCAATATGGGTTAGTTTTCGCTTTTAATAATTAAAGAACCGATCTAGATAATCATACAAGCCTTGGCGAATACTTTTAGGTGCTTACCTTGTGGATTTTAAATCCCAAATTCACCGAATAACTAGGAACACGTGGCCTATGGTGTACCTTCTGAAAAGAACTTCTCCTTCCATGATTCTACCAAGATTAATAATCGAAATTAGTCCCTAAATTTCGATAAGCCTAAAATATAAAAGAATGGAAACTAAACTTAGATCTTACCCTTATTTAAAGGAATCGGTTGCACCTTCACTTCAACCTTCGAGATTCGCTTAGAGACTTGATGAACAATCGGCTATGATTCCCTTATGTATTCGGTTTCAAAGATGAAAGAAGAGAGGAATAATAGGCTTAGAAGGAAATCGGCTAGGAGGCTTAAAAGAAAAAGAAGAAAAGAATGGATGCTCAAGAAGAATATTGGCAGAGGAAAAGAGAGGAGAATGCATAATGAATGGCCCTAGTCCCTCCTTTTATAGTCAAATTTACTAGGCCAAGAATCCTTTGCTTGGCCACCACTCTTCCCTCATTCTCCTAATTAAAGAATAATTCTTCATTTATCCACCTATTTAGCCGAAATTCTAAAGGGAATAAAACTCTTCTCCTAAGAGTCCCTATTGCCGTCCATTGCTTCCTCTCTAAGTAATTAAATAAAAAATCACTTAAAGCTTTAGCTAGGTGCATTCAACTTTCTTCTTATGGAAGCAAAATAAAACTTCTTTTATTTGCTTCCTAGATGACTCGAACTCAGGCCCAAAACCTTTTGCATGTGGGCCATTTCCTAAGGCCTTATGTGGCATCTTCAGGCCACATTTCCAAGCCCGTTATTGGGTCAAATTTCATGTACTTTATATCTTTAGGGTCACTTGGCCCTAAGTTCCCCTTTGGGCTCTAAAATTCGACATTCCGGGGTCATTTTTAAGTTTCCAAAATTTTCACGCTGCTCAGTAAACTTGACATTTCTAGGTTTCCAAAATGTTTACTTTCCTATTTTGGCTTAGTTTTCAAAATGTTTACTTTCCTCTTTTAGCTTAGGTTTCCAAAATGTTCACTTTCCTCTTTAACTAATCGCTCCATACATTTCCATACATTTCCATACATTTCCATACATTTCCTTACATTTCCATTCATTTCCTTACATCTCCATACATTTCCATACATTTCCATACATTTCCATACATTTCCATACATTTCCTTACATTTCCATACATTTCCATACCTTTCCATACATTTCCTTACATTTCTTACATTTCCATACATTTCCATACATTTCCATACATTTCCTTTCATTTCTTTTCATTTCTTTACATTTCCTTACATTTCCTTATATTTCCTTTTATTTCCTTACATTTCCTTATATTTCCTTACATTTCCTTACATTTCCAAGGTTCTAAAGATGCCACAATTGTTTCTCCTTAAAGATTTGTAGAACCACGTTTTTAAGATAATTGTCGAGTCATGCTCCTCCTCTACACATGACACAAACGAATATACAAGAATATCGGATTTGTAGAACTATAAATACTACGACAAATATCGTCTATAAATACTATGGTCCAAATAGGGTTGGAATACTCAGTTCATCATATCTATAAACACTGCTGGTGCGTTGGTTAACCCAAACGGCATCACCCAGAATTCATAATGGCGATAACTGGTCATGAAAGCTGTCTTATGAATATTCAATTCCTTGACCTTTAGCTGATGATATCCTGATCTCAAATCTATCTTTGAGAAAACTGACACCCCTTTCAATTGATCGAACAAGTCATCAATCCTCGGCAACGGATACTTATTCTCGATAGTCAACTTGTTCAGCTGACGGTAGTCAATGCACATACGCATTGACCTATCCTTCTTCTTAACAAATAGCACTGGCACTCCCTAAGGCGATACACTTGGTCGGATGAAACCCCGATCCAATAGTTCCTAAATTTGAGCTTTCAGTTCCACCAATTCCTTCAGCGCCATTTTATATGGTGCAATGGACACTAGTGCTGTCCCTGGAAGAAGATCAATTCCGAACTCCACCTTGCTATCTGGGGGTAGTCTTGGAAGTTCTTCTGGGAAAACGTCAGAAAATTTTGCGGACACCAGGTTAGACAAGTAGTTTCTCCTTTCCCCTATTACTACCACCTCATCCTCCTGAAGAGTCCTTAGTACCATACGCTTGGCTGGACAGTCCAAATTTGCTCGATATTTCACTAACCAGTCCATAACTAAGATCAGATCGAAGTCCGCAAACGAAGCTCCATTAAATCTGCCGGAAAAACTACCCCTTGCACTTCTAGAGGTACATCCCTATACAGTCTGTTCACCACTATCGACTGACCTAGCGGGCTAATTACCGTCATCTCCCTAGAAATAATCTCAGTGTCTATACTTAAAGTTCCATATACTACACGAGCAACATAAGAATATGTTGATCCAATATCAATTAATGCAGAATGAGGCAAACCAAAATTCAAGAATGTACCGGTTATGACATCCGGTGCATCCCCCTCCTTTCAACGTCTAGCTGCATAGACCAACCCCGGCTGTCTCGCATTGGTGTTCCCTACACCTCTTCTTAGTGTTCCACGGCCCCTACCATAACCATTACCCTCTCTGGCTGGACCACGACCTCTCTGCGATTGTTGGCCTCCTCTAGCTGGCTTAGTGTTAGCTGTCCTCTTGGCCCTGCGCCATCCCGATCCTGTGGACAGTCCCTAACCTGATGATTAGTAGACCCACACCTAAAATATCTTCTGTCACCCATCCAACACTCGCCTGAATGAAATCTACTACATTGGGTACACCTCTGAGGCTGACTATTACCAACAGATCTCACACCACAACTCGGCCTATCCATCCTAGGTCTTTTCTGAAAATGCCCCGTTGACCTCAACGATCCAAAACTCCTCTTATTCCTATCCCTGTCTCTATCACGATTCCACTTCTCAGACCGCTTAACTTTCTGGGATATCATAGCCTTTTCCACTAAAATCGCAAACTCCTTTTCTCGCTGAGAAGCTATCAGCACACGTAGATCATCCCTCAGATGATCCTCAAATCGAACATAACACTTATGGTCTGTGGCCACTATTCCCCGGGCATAACGACTCAAGTGCAGGAATTTCGCTTCATATTCAGCCATCGATTTATTTCCCTAGACCAGATTCAAAAATGCCCTACGCCGCATCCACATAACTCGATCTGATGTACTTACTCTAGAATGCCGACTTGAAAAAATCCCAGGTAATGCGGTCAGCCACTGATCCATTCCTAACTGTAAGCCACCATTGGTACGCCTCATCCCGGAGAAGAGACACTACTCCTTTTAGCTTTTCCTCTTCTGTGAAGTCGAGATCATCCATTATACGCTCCACTGCCTCCAACCAATACTCAGCTGTATTAGGGGCTACGCTGGAAATACCCTTGAACATTTCCACTCCATTAGCCCGAGTCGCCCGACACGATTTTTGAGCCCTCAGACCCATGCTCGCCTGAAAGAACTCTCTCCAATTACCCTAGCATCGCCTGAGGCACCACATCATCTCCTCCCATTTGGTCCTGATATTCTGCTTCCACAGCTGGTGGTACTGGCATCTCATTTCCTGACTCATGACTGACCCTACCGGTTCGATCAAAGAATCCCGCCTTCTACCACTACCACGCACATCACTCCCTCTAGTGCTCATATCTAACATTTGTGACTTAATGTGATTAAAATTTTTATGAGTTAGTATCTTCTACTGTTTTAATACCGAGCAAATTTTATGCGACTTGGCTTTAAAGAGTAGTTTTTGCAAACATGTCACAAGCTAGAGGTTTCACTCCCTACAGTTTAAGTTTCCCTATGCTAACAATCATATCCATCCAATCAAATAAGCATTTCATGCATACATTACCAGGAATTAGAACACTTACCTGCGTGGATTGGTTGCCGGTGGACTCGGATGCCATACCTTGATCAAAACCTTAATATTTACTTCGATTTTATACAACTTTTGTAACCTATTTCACAGCCCAAGTTTTGTAACCTAAGCTCTGATACCAAAAATGTAACACCTCAAACCCAGCCTAAACGTTACAACCGAATCTGGTATGTTACATGGTGAAGCAAAAATGAGTTTTGTTGAATTTAGGAAAATTGGAGCTTTGAAAAACTTTTCGATTAAAGCATAGTCTTTAAAGTAACAATACATAGATTAAGGAAATTCCTAAGTTATGACAATCAAACATTCAATTATATTTGTTGATACTTTAAAAAGAATTGATTATCTTATGTTGCTCGTATGTTTTTGAAAAAAAAACTCCATTTTCACTTTAATGATTAAGTGTCAAATTTGAAATAAACAATAGCTAATAAAAACCCAAGTTTAACTTAAACAAGTCTTATTACATAACAAAAATCCCAATTAAAAATAAAGTATAATAAGAAACATGTTTATGAAAGAAAAGGGTATTATGGCCTCCATGAGTCCGCCTCGGCTCCCATATCCACTTTCTACTGATTACCTAAAAAATTAAAGAAGGGGTAAGTCATCGGGACTTAGTGTGTAAATTCTCCCACATTATACAAACGGCTCATGTTCCACAATCACACATTGGGCCTTAGCCCATAAAAACATACAAGCACATGAATGCAATAAGCCCAACCCAAGTTTTTCCATCCTCTACAAGCCAACCCGTACCAGCCCATCACACCGTGGGGATTTCTACAATCAACCCTCCATCCGCTACACTCTATTTCGACAGTCATGCTGCCAATTATAAATCGATCACTAGGTGACCAAATAATACATCGTGGCTTAGCCACCGATCACAATGTGACCCAATAATATATATATGTTGGCATAGCCATCAATCACTATGTGACCCAATTAATGTATGTACATATATATATATCATGGCATAGCCACCGATCACTATGTGACCAAATAATCATGCACTTCCCCTTCATATCAACCCATACCCCATGAACTACATACATATCCTAACGAATGCAACATGCTATCCATAACACAATAGATTACTATACATATATTCGTCAATTCAAAGAAAATGATACGATCACGTACCTGGCATTCCTAGCCTTACCCTTGAGGGCATCACGACTGTCTACACAGCCTTTTCCGACTTTTCAGCCCACACAATCATTAGTACAAATAAAATAAAGTGTGTGGAGGTTTACACACCCGATAACATGCAATACCACCCTTTCTATGTTGACACTATCGCTAATAGGAACCACTACTATCTGTCAATTATTCTGCTCATAAGCCGGCCCACAACCCGGTGGCCAACCTGAATAGCAGACACCACACGTTTCTTGAGCTTTGGGGCTAGGTTTACGAGACTAAACCCCTCCTTTGCCTGATCAATATTGGATTCCATCAAAGATCTTGTCAGATGCTACTATAATGAAATATGGTTGTCATCCCACAAGGTAGGGTTAAGGTATCGATTATGATAATGAACCTAAATACAATCCTAAGAGAACACCCTTACCTTGAAATCCCGAAAGGAGAGATATAGTTCAGAGGTTAACGATTTTTAGCTTAGGAACCTAGATGATCTGATTTCCTTCAATTCCCGAATAACGCCCCGAATAGAACACAAAAAATAGTGAGAAACATCAATCTAATGATGGCCTTACCAAGCCAATTAGCCATTCGATTTTGGCTTCCAAGAACCGAAAGAGAAACATAGAGAATTAACAGGAGTCGACACTTACCTCAACACAGGAGATTCGGCTACCACTTAAGAGAAGATTCGGCAATAATAGGGAAGAAGATTGAAAGGCCAAAAGAAATAAAATAAAACCACAGATAAGACCTAGGGATTTTCGATTTTAGAAGTGATCAGAATAAAAGATGAACAATAGAAAGGCTATAAAGATTCAGCTTGTGGAAGAAAACATAGGAGAGAACTATGGCCAAGGGACATTCGGCAATAGCATAGAAGTGGAGATGAGAATGGAGTTAGGGGTTTCGGCTTCTGAGAAAGAAAAAATTGGGAGAAGAGGAATAAAACAAGATAGAAGGAAGTGATAGGAATGGTAAAGAAGAAGAATAATTTTTGGCAGGATCTAAGTGAATTCGGTTTTGGCAGAAAAAGAAGAGGAGAAAGAAACCCTCAATTGCCGAAAATAAGAAGAGAACTCTCACTTTACTAAACACAATTTCGGCACCTACTAACCCAAAAGCCGAAAATGCCTTATTTGAGAACAAAAAGCCTATGCACCAAAGTAAAAATTCGGCACACCCTAGCCACACCAAAACTAATTTCTCCCCCTTACTCTTAGTGCCAAACATTCGGCCACAACCTACACTCATATCCTATCCCACATTTTCTCTTATCCTCATCTTCATATCTTTTGACTTAATACACACTCACCCATGCAGAGTCCCAGCCGAAACCATCACTCAGGCTCCTTAGGCTCAAAAATAACACTACCATTTGCTGTCAATGCAATTCGAACCTACTCCCTCACAACTTCCCTGTGGCGTTACCTACCTACACCTTAAGTGGCGCCTCCTTGTCACTTTACCAATTAGATTCTTGTGTCAACTACCCCACTTAAGTACCCTTTAGGCCCACTTCAATTAGCTCTCCTTGTAGTGCCTAAAACAAAATTTCTACCAAGGCTCAGGCTTACCCTCGAGCCTTCCCGAAACCTCTAAACACCTCAGAATAACACACATAGCATAGCATACACACATAACGCATTACAAATGCAGAGCCCCCTATTTAGGATGTTACAAAACGCTTCTCGACTTGAACTTTGTCATAGAACTATAAGAATGAGGGAAGATGTTCAAACCTTTAAACCTCCCTGAAATTTTTTTTTCGAAGAGTCTAGCTTAAGACTATAACGAGGGCTTGTCGGGAGGTAACCCGAACAATAGTTTCTATTTGGTAGTTTTAGTTTTATTCTTATCTCTATTTTCTCTTTTAGAATTCAATGAATTGAAAAATTATAGATTCCCAGACCACAGATCTAGCACATGGCCGTGGCCATGGCCATGTGGGCACACCGAATCACCGTACTGACATAGCAAGGGCCGTGCGAATCTTGACCCAACCAACTCCAGAAGCCACGGGCTCACCTACCCTACCACGGCAGTGAAAGGCGATCGTGGGTCAACACTACCATTATAGAAACGGGCGTGGCAATAGAGACAAACAGACGTGGCACTCCAACACACTTCCAAACATGGTCGTACGATATAGTCGTGCAAAGCAGCACACCCAAGATACACGGGTGTGGGACAGCGTCAGAAGCAAAAATCTATTTAAACTCTTCAGCCCTTTCCCTTTCCCCCATCTTCTTTCCTCCTTCTTTTTCTTTCAATTTTTTTTGTCTTGTATTAGAAAAGGTGTTCGGACTCTTGAGCTACACTAAAATCATGCCGAAGAAGTGTAAGAGGCCAATCACAATCTCCTTAAAGGAGACCCCAACACATAAGGACATGCCGGTAGCTTCAGCTATTCAACACGCCAAGGGTCTCCGACACTATTTCGATTCTATTTTTCTTTTCTCTTCTCTTTTATTTTCCTTATCTATAATTCTCTTCTGCTTAATTTAATTCCCTTTATCCGAATTTATTGGTTTTAGGTTCTAAAGGTTGCTTGGGAATCACGAACCACAGCCGTAGAGGTCACACCCACCTCGCGAACCATCCAACAATAAGGACTCCTTAGTCCATTAGTCTTTTCTTTTAATTTCAGTTTTCTTCTTAGTCTCCTTCTCTTTATTTCCTTTATCTTTAATTACAATATTAGTATATTACTAATGTTTCTTTAGATTTCTTAGCTATATCTTCCCAGGCTAACCAAAGACGCCAACTCTTGGAATCATCCAAAATTTAGAAAGTGTTACTTCTCCCCTTCTTTTTTATTTCATAATTATTTATCTATCTTTATACATTAAGGACAATGTACAACTTAAGTGTGGGGGGATAAAAGTGCCTAACTTTTTTCATAATTCTCAAAAATCTTGAATTTAGTCTTGTTTTCAAGTATTTTTCTCATATTACTAATTAGGATGAAACTTCTAATGATTTATGATTATTATGAATATGTTTTAGAGTAAGTCATAGTTAATTGTGCGTTGATGATTAAATTTGAAGAATACTAGAGAATCAAGCATGATAAGCCTACTTTCTAAAAATTAAAATTGATAGGTCGTTGAACTGAATTTGAATACTACCTTGAAAATTGGAATTTATAAGGATTGATGTCAAAAACACCCATAATTTTTGGTGAGATTTTGAGTCTTATAGAGCATAGATCCTTTTTCATGCTTACTTTATTAATTATGAGTGTGTCAACTTTGAACTGTTATTCTAGAACTTGCCTCATTTATACATGTCGAGACCACATTAATGATTTTATATACTAAGATGATAAAGGCACCTAGGTTCTAACCCGTTCACTCCATAAAAAGCCAACCTTCACAAATAAACCCCTAGGGAACCCCGTTGAA
Source organism: Gossypium rotundifolium (assembly GCA_025506655.1). NCBI lineage: Eukaryota > Viridiplantae > Streptophyta > Magnoliopsida > Malvales > Malvaceae > Gossypium > Gossypium rotundifolium. The sequence continues at coordinate 51,728,820 of CP106731.1, forward strand.
TCCTAACAACCTTTTTATTAACTTATCCACTAATATTAGCCCAAAATCCCTTTGTATTTGTTATCACCATTCTTTTGACTACCCTTTAATCGAGGTTTAATTTGATTAAGTTACCAAATTATATTAGTTCAGTAGTTATATTTATCATTTATGATGTAATGTTCTTGAAAAAAAAAAGAAAAGACCTAAGTATATTCAGTATTAGTAGTATATAAAAGAGCTTAGAGCATTTAAACTCGAATTATTGAAGAAAAAGCTCGTATTAAAGTATTATCGAATTTTAAGTGATGAAAATACTCTTTATTATAGAGTAATTATCAATAGTAGGTATTATTAGTTTTCATTCGACGTAAATATTCATATCTAGTTCTTTGTTTTTAGATTAGGTAATTAGTCAATTCGATCTCAATTCTAACCCTCTAATTCAGCCTGTATCCACACCCTTAACCTTAGCCCCATTGCAACCCTGATAAATACCTTTTGATCTGTGTATCATCTCATATACGGTGGTGGAGATTTGATTTTCAGGTAAGCCTATGGGATTAATTTTTCAGGTTTGACTTATGAGTGCTTATTCTTGAACCTTGAACACTTCGAGTTATTTGAGTGAATCTTTTGTGAGGATGTCAATCCTTGTCGGTTTTGAATTAAAGGTAATTACTTAGATAAGGGGAGACACCTATGTTTCGTACTACAAAAGTATGACTTATCATGATTGAATCTTTAGGACTCTTTGAGTTGAATTATCCATGTATAAATTATCTATGAATTATGATGAGACATTGTCAATAAGAATTATGAATTATGGAAAGTTTGTTTTAATTGTAAGTTGAGAATTTTGCTTGAGGACAAGCAAAAGCTTAAGTGTGGGGTATTTGATAAACTGTAAAAGTAACAATTTTTAATCCCACATTTAGTATGCTTTTGGATGATTTAGCCCTCAATTTATGTAAAAATGTGCTCTTAATCCTTTCTTTTTATGTCTTATACTCAGAAATGCACTCGAGAATGAAAAGAATGAGAAACGGGCTTAAAACGGACCAAATTGGGCCAACCCAAGAAATTAGAATGGCCTGAACTTCAAGACACACAGCTGTGCCTCGCCAATCATTCAAAGACACTCCCCAAGCATGAATTGCAAGGCCGTGTCCCAATCGACAGACCTGAAGCACGGCCTAAATCCCAACTTACACGGCCGTGCCTCAATCAATAGAATCAACACACAGCCTGGAGTTGACTTACACGGGCGTGTGCCATGTCTGTGCCCCTGTTATAGGAATGAGCAATTTCAATCAGATTTGGATGCTTGAAGCCAAAGAAACATTCTCCTAAGTCTACTTAAACACCTTAATAGTAATTCTACTTGAAGGAGGTACTTAGGAGCCAAGTAAAGCATCTAAGGGGCCTATATAAACAACCCAAGACAACCGTTCTAGGGGGAGTTTTGGGGGGCAGAGTTTTCTGCCAGAGCCTTTATTCAGGGAAATACTCAAAGATAGCCAGTTGATCCATCCCAAGAAGCGAAATTCTACTTAAGATAAAGGATCTCCTCTTCAATTCCTTTAGGGGTTTTAGGGATTTCTTATGTTTTGTTTTATCTTTTCTCTTGAGATGTTTTCTTATTTTGCTATGAACTAAACCCTTCAGATACCTGAAAGGGATGAAACCTACGACGGATTTTGTTATTTGATTTATAAATTATATGATAAGTACTTAGTTTGTTCTTAATTATGTTGCTTAATCCAAATTTGATGTGCTTAGGTGGAGGAGGAATAGACCCCGCCTAAGAGTAAATCTAACATAATTAAGCGGAGTTGATCGAGCGCCTTGAGATAGGGTTACGAGATTTTACCGGATTAGGGTGAAACCTAATATGGGAGTCCATTGATCGATTTTCTGCTTCGTTAGGGGGTTATTATAAGAGAATGAGAGTTCCACTAATTAACCTAAGGTTAGACGTTATTCGCCCCAAGAGAGGGTTTAATATAGGTTAGGGAGTCTCACGGATCAAGCTAAGTAAAGAAGTCATATGAATTAAATGTTAGATAACAAGAAAAGTCATAGGTGGATTCTTCCTGAGGGTATCATCGTAATCAACTGAGTTTTTCCACAGTCTTTTCCCAAAGTTTCATTCTTTTGTCTTTGCATTTAGTTTAAGTATTTCAATAGTCCTTAGATTAATAAACCAATCACTCCATATTTCATGCTAAATAATAGAAAGAAAATTAGTAGTAGTACTTTTAGGTTCCCTTGGGTTCGATAAAGATACTTTTGCCTAAACTATACTACTGTTCGATAGGTGCACTTGCCTCTATCGTTGTCATAGATAGTCTGCAGGTTCAATCATTCTTTTTATAAATATTAAAACTCCACTATTTAACACGATCAAACAACCATCAAATCATGACTCTTTAAGTTAAAACCCTTTTTCGGCATCATAGGTTGATGCTTGAAGATTGAAACAAATCTCTCTTTCACTTCTTCCTCAATCAAAACGGGTTTTCAAGAGTAGTTTTTGAAGATCTAGTTCTTTTGAGAGACATGGTATCTTTTCTTAAGAATTTGGCAAAGTTTCTGAATTAAGGGGAAAAGAGAAATCGGCAAGGTGGGTAAAGACTTGCTACGACAAAAATCATATGAAGGCAAGGATGGTGCGGTGGCAATGACGACGTGCGATAGCAACGGTGGGGTGCGGTGGCAGTAAGAGATTTTGGCAAAAGGGGAAAAAAACTAGGGTTTCTTTCGGGATTTGAGATTGGCAGCACAAGAGAGAGGTTTAAGGATTTTTAGGGTTTAAGCAAATTACTTTGAGGGATATGAAAAATAGTAAAATGAAGAGGGGTTTATATAGGAAAAAATTAGGGCAACATGTAGCAAAAATTTTGCTACATTAGGGTTACTTGGGCGGCAAGTAGTGGGTGTGACGGCAAGGCATGGATTTTTCCCTCCTTTTTGCTGTCTTGGCCTCAAACTCAAACTGTATTTATAAACTTACTCAAGAAAAAACTAATTAGTACTTGGGCCAAATTTGACCCCCTTTATTAACATAAAAATTTAAAATTTAAACATAACAAATAAAACTTAAAAATTTTAAATTTTAATTAGAAAATTTCTTCTTAACAAATTACATTAAATTAATTCCTAGGAAAGGTTGGAGGGGTCACAACGGTCTCACTTAAGTTCCAATCTCCTTAGACAGAATTAATTAAATGTAATAAGTTAAGAAAAGAAGTTCTAATTATTTATTTATTTACAAAACAAGTTCATGAAAAATCAAGGTTCTGTTAATTTCAACGAGGATTCAACTCACTCAACTTCACCATCCCAGTAGTGTTTGAGACATTGACCATTAACTTTAAACGTACCTCCATAATTGTTGTATAATTCAATAGCTCCATAAGGATAAAATCTGTAGATGGTATAGGGTCATTTCCATCAGGATTTAAGCTTCCCAGGAAATAACTTCAACCTTGAATTAAACATCAAAACCTTCTGACTTTCTTTAAACTTGCGAGGTTGTGTATGACTATCATGCCATCTCTTTGATCTTTCTTTACACATTTTGTCATTCTCATAGGAAAACAACCTCAGCTCTTCCAACTTATCAAGTTGTAACATCCTTCTCTCACCGGCTTACTTAAGATAAAAGTTCAACTGCTTCAAAGCCCAGTGAGCTTTATTCTCCAACTCTAATGGCAAAATGACATGCCTTTTCAAAGACTAACCGATAAGGAGTCATTCCTCACGGAGTCTTAAATGTTGTTCGATAGGCCCATAATGTATCATCGAGCCTTCAAGACCAATCTTTTCTGCTAGGGCGTACTATCTTTTCAAAGATACCTTTGATTTCACGGTTCACTCTCTCAACTTGCCCATTAGACTGGGGGTGATAGGCAGTAGCAATCTTGTGCTTCACATCATATTTGTCAAGCAACCACTTAATCCATTTGTTCAAAAAGTGAGAACCTTCATCACTAATAATAGATCTTGGTGTCCTAAATCGTGAAAACACATGCTTATATAGGAATCGCATGGCTACCTTAGCATCGTTAATAGGCGCACATAATCGAGTTGCTTCGTCTTATTCCAACCTCGATAAATGATCAGCTATTTGATTTTCAACACCTTTTCTATCTTGGATCTCAAGGTCAAATTCTTGGAGCAAAAGTATCCAATGAATTAGCCTTGATTTCACATCTTTCTTCGTGAGCAAGTATTTAATGGCCACATTGTAATATCATGGAATAGGGGTAATAATTTTTTTTTAATTGTGTTGCATGTGTGAAGCTGTCTATTGTGATCATTTGTCATGATTTGGGCCTAGTTATAACCATAGGTTAGGCCTGAGTTAGGGCTAAGAATTTTGTTTTGGGCAATAAGGGAAATGGAACTAAGGGAGATAGGGGTTAAAGAATTTAATTAGAGTTTTAGACACAAGAATACCAGTGGATAAGTGGCAAGGGAGGCGCTGCTAAGATGTTCAAGGGGTGACGCCACAAGCTGAGGGGAGTGCCTGTGTTCGAGCAGCAAGGATAGCACTCCCTACTATTTCCCTTTTGACGCCAAGGAGAGGAAAGAGTTGTGCTCAAAGACAAACTCGTGGATGAAGCTTGGACTCACCAAAGTGATTTGAATGTGTGGTAAAGAGAAATTTAGGAGTTTGATAGGTTCAAACTCATTTGAATTATTTGCTAGGAGAGAATTAAGGTGGTTGCCGAATCTTGAACTCCTCCTTGGAGGGGTGTTCGATTTTTGGAAGATGAGTGAAGTGAGGGTGCCAAATTTTCTAGGCACCTAATTTAGCATTTTCGCAAGCCTAGCTTCATTTATGTGTAATGTGTCAAAAGTCGAAGCAACCCATGGATGGTGCCGATTCCTCCTTGCACCATATTGAACCAAAAGTCAAACTTCATAGGTAGTAGTCGATTCCTTTTCTAAATCATTTGGCCGAATTCTCTACCCTCCCAATTCTCTCTTTTTCTTTCCATTCTTGCTCCAAGCCAAGCATCCTCTTCCCTTTCATCTTCTTCGTTGCTTCTCTCAACTTTTGAGTGCTGAAACTCTCTCCAACTCTTTTGTCGAATCCTCTCTTCCTTTTTATTTTCTTTTACCAAACCAACAACCCCACCCTCACCGACTTTCTTCATTTGTTCTTTTCACAACCCCTTAGTGCTAAAACCTTCTTTCAACTTTCTTGCCAAATTTATTCTTTGCTATTCACCCATTCTTCATCATTTTTTCACTTCTTGAAAAGCCGAATACTTGACTCATAAATCCTCTCTCTCTCTCTTCTTGTGTTTCTCCATCATCTTGAGTGCCGAAATCAAAATTCTTTCCTTTGGGGATATAGCTGAATATCCTTCCAAAACTTCTAACATCAAGAAAGGGTACCGATCTTAGGAGTTTGGAAGCCGAATCAGTCATTTAGATAAGGGTCAAAAACTCATTTGGTTTAAGATTCATGCTATGGCCGAATGGTCTTCGATCTTTAAATGAAATGATAAAGCCAATGCGGGAGAGTTATAGCCAACACAAAGTATCTCCGGATTGGTGGTCGATCTAGATAAGGGTGTTAACGACTCAAGATCTATTTCTTGTTGATCAAAAGCCAAGGGCTAACTGTTTGTGTGCTGTGAGGTGTTGCCAATTGTAAGAGGGTTCGAGATTGGGTAGGAAACCAAATTGTCATTAAGGTGAGTATTACTTGTGGTGCGACATACCACGTGGGGTTGCTAGTTTTGCCGAATGAGGCTTTTGAATACTAACTAAGCATGGGTCGATTGTAGGAGCAGTGAGGGCCTATGTTTTGGGATCTGGTAGTATCGCGTAGTTTGGGATTCTACCTAGATCTGCGTTTATCCAGGTGTGTAAACCCTTACACACTTTATTGTTATAAACTATGCTTATTGTGTTACTGTATAACCTTTGTGTTAGCAATATAGCCTTATGGGCTTAAGCTTGGATTACGGGTACGTCCCCTACTATGTGACTTATGACCTTTGTTTGTATATGCCATCATATGCTATTAAAATGGTGTATTATATGTAAATGCATGATATGAGATTATGACACTTGTTAGTTGAGCATGATGATGGTAGGATTGATGAGAGGAGGGGGATGTTATACATATTTGGACCGTCACCAATGGTTTTGACCACACGATGGGTTGGCCCCATCGCTTTATTTGTGACTACGGTCACCAAAGGGTTTTGACCACACTATTGATATATTTGTGACTAGTCCCGTGTTTTGACCACCAAAGTTTTGACCACACTTGTGATATTTGTGACTACGGCCACCAAAGGTTTTGACCACATATACTTTGTGACTTGTCCTAGTGGTTTGGTACCACGATGGGTTGGCCCCACATGATTATTACGGATTGTCATCGGTGGTTTTGACCACATGATGGGTTGGCCCCATCACTTGATATATTTGTGACTTCTATCACGATGGTTTTGACCACCAAAGGGTTTTGACCACACGGGGTAGTTAAAGGTGTTTGGGTGGCTAGGTTATGGTTTACATAATTTGCATGTTTGACTAATAATTTGTGTAAGTGGATGAATTATCGGGTTGGGGATTTATACACTGAGTCATGGTGACTCACCCTTCCCTTATATTTTGCAGATGAGGCATGATTCTTGGATTCAGAGCTGGGAAGGACTCGAGGTGGCCATGCACATATTTTCGAGTTTTAACGATACGATACTAATTCAGTTTTTATTTTCTTTCCTTAAATTTAGGTTTGTTTTGTAATAAGGCCGTTAAGTTTTATTTTGGGTTTTAATTACTTACTTTTATTTTGATCATATTAATTATAGATGGGATTTATGGACTTGTTAATTAACCGGTAAAAAGCAATGTTTTCTAAACTATAACTCCTTCGAGTTTTTAAAACGTTACTATCGAGTAACCCCACTTATAAGATGATAACCAAGGTAACTTGAATGCTTTAAACTTAAATTTGCAAACAACTACAAATATAAAGAGGTTTTACACTTGATAATACTCTTCACATCCCGTTTTTAACAAGTACCATATGTTTTCTAAAATCTATAACAACAAGTAGATTTTCAAGTGTAAATTTTAAAGCAAACATCACACGATTTCAACATCACCTTAAACTTGGTTTTTCTAAACTTTTAAGCATTACGAGAGGTTTTCTAAGAAAGTATCCGACAATCTTGTGTTTTTAAATTATTTTCACTCTGTAACATACTAGATTCGGTCGTAGTGTATTGACCGGGTTTAAGGTGTTACAATTTTGGTATCAGAGCCAGTTTTAATAGCTCGACTATGGATCGAGTCCCAAAAATGTTTCAAAATGATTTATAAATGGCCTTTTTGGAAAAGAAAATGTATATACAGTGGTGAAAGCATGGCACCGAGTCTCTGGCACCAATCCGCCCAGATAAGTACCCCAAACTATTTTTTTTATGATGGTATGATTGTGTGGATATGATGATGGCATGACTGAGTAGTAGTAGGGACTACTTTAGAGACATGAACCCTAGGATGATGTGTGCTCGCGAAACAATCTTCTATCAAAACTTTCCATAAGATTGAGCTTTAAAAGACAAAGGAATAAAAGTCTAACGATGAAACTTTTAATCGCCTTGAATATATCGGTAGAGATGAATCGCGTGGGCGTGGGCACAATACTGTGGATGAGGTAGGGTAGGATGACGGTCTCGAAACCAAGAGGGTCAAGACGGGGTCAAAAATGAGGTACCACCGCCGCCACCGTGGTATGCGAAATATTAGGATCAGACGGGCGATAATGATGTAGTGTCGCAGGTCATGTCATGAAAGTCTTTGGAGAGGGTTGCGAGTCTGGGTAGGAGGAAGAGCTCAAAAATTTGTGGCTGGGTGACTTAAGGCTAATGGTGCAGAGGTATTCAGAGGTGTGTCAGGGGTGGCACCTAGTGTAGCTGAATACTGGTTAGAGGTGACGGAATGCATTATGGACGACTTGGATTTTTCAGCTGAGGAAAAGCTAAAGGGTATAGTATCGCTGCTACGAGATGAGTTATACCAGTGGTGGCTCACAATTAGGGATGGGCCCAGAGCAGACGATCTCACTTGGGAATTCTTCCGAATAGCCTATCAGAGGAAATACATAGGGACTAGCTATGTCGATGCACAGCGTAGGGCATTTTTAAACTTGGTTCAAGGTAATAAGACTGTAGCAGAATATGAGGAGGAATTCCCCAGGTTGAGTCGGTATGCTCGGGGTATGGTGAGTACAGAGCATAAGCGCTGTGTCAGATTTGAGGATGGACTAAGGGACAAACTGAGGATGATGATAGCCCCACAATAGGAGCAAAAGTTTACTGTTTTAGTGGATAAAGCTAAGGTAGCTGAAGGGGTAAGACAGTCTGTAAGGCAGAATCAGGATAGGGGTTGGAACAAGCGAAGTTCTAGATCATCGGGGTTTTCTAGGAATCAGCAGAAGAAGGCCAGAAATAGTGGGCCGAATCAAGTTGCTAGGCCTGTTGCTACCAATACTCAGTGGCCACCACGATGTGCTCGGCGTGGAAAGTCTCACACAGGTGAATGTTGGACTGGGAACAGGAGTGTGGCTCATTGGGACATCGAGTTAGGGATTGTCCACAGAGATCGGCTAGACTACAGTCTGAGGATCAGAATCGTGCACAATATAGGAGGGATTACTAGCAGCCACAAGGGGCCGTGGTTCAGGCAGGGGAGGAAATGGCTATGGTAGAGGTCGTAGAGCACCTTGCGCCAGGTGCAGTGGTACAGAGGCGAGACAGACTGGTTTGGTCTACACTACGAGGCATCGAGAGGAGGGCGATGCACCGGATGTCATAACCGATACGTTTTTAATTTTTGGAGTACCTTATAATGCTTTAATTGATGTGGGATCGACACACTCGTAGTATAGTGCTTAGACTGAACTTAGGAAGATAACCGTGATAAGCTTTAGGTCACTCCGTAGGTATCATGTTCTTAGAACTTCAAGGGATCATATTCTTGGCAGACTTGATGGAACTGCCGTTTGGGAAGTTCGATCTGATTCTCGAGATGGATTGGCTAGTGAGGTATCAAGCTAGCTTGGATTGCGTGGCTAAGCGTATAACATTGAAGACCGGGAAGGTGAGGAGGTGGTAATGATAGGTGATAGGAAAGATTACTTATCTAATGTTGTCTCTGCACTAAAGGCTGAGAAAATGGTTAAGAAGGGTTGTGAGGCATTCATAGTGCATGTTTGTGCATTGGAAGTTAGGGAGGCAGCTGTGAACAATGACCGTAATGTAGGGGAATTTGCCGATGTATTCTCGGATGAACTTCCAGGTATACCTCCTGATCGCGAGGTTGAGTTTGGTATAGATTTGTTACCTGGAATGCTGCGGGTATCTATTGCTCCATATAGGATGGCGCCGAAAGAATTGGTGGAGCTGAAGGCTCAAATACGAGAATTGTTGGATAGGGGTTCATCCGCCGAGTGTATCGCCTTGGGAGCTCCAGCTTATTTGTGAAGAAGAAGGATGGTATGATCTGATGTGTATAGACTACCGCCAATGAACAAGTTGACAATCAAGAACAAGTACCGTTGCCTAGGATTGATGACTTGTTTGATCAACTCAAGGGTGCATCGGCTTTCTAAGATCGACCTTAGGTCGTTATCATCACCGAAAATGAAGGAAGTCGATATCCATAAACGGCATTCAGACTCGGTATGGGCACTACGAAGCTCGTAATGCCTTTTGGGTTGACTAATGCTCCGGCATTCATGGACATGATGAATAGGTGTTTCGACCATATCTGGACCAATTTGTCGTAGTGTTCATAGACAACATCTTAGTGTATTCCAAATCTGAGGAGGAGCATGTCGCGCATCTTCGAGTGGTTCTACAGATTCTGAGGGGAAAGCAGTTGTACGCCAAGTTCACTAAGTGTGAGTTCTGGCTTAAGGAGGTAACTTTCTTGGGTCATGTAGTATCAGCTAAGGGAATTAGGATGGATCCTCGTAAGATTGAGGCAGTATTGGATTGGAAACCACCTAAGTCGGTGGCAGAGATTCGGAGTTTTCTGGGGTTGGCAGGGTACTACAGGAGGTTTATAGAAGGGTTCTCTTTAATCGCAGCATCGTTGACTAAACTAATGAGAAAATGGGTTTCGTTTATGTGGACTGAGAAACAACAGGAGAGTTTTGATAAGTTGAAGAAGATTTTGACTGAAGCTCCGGTGTTAATCCAGCCTAAGGCAGGGAAGGAATTCACTGTTTATTGTGATGCATCACATATTGGCTTAGGGTGTGTGTTGATGTAAGACGAAAAAGTGGTAGCGTATACATCTAGGCAGTTGAGGCCTCATGAAGGTAACTATCCGACTCACGACTTAGAATTGGCTGCAGTGGTTTTTGCCTTGAAGATTTGGAGGCACTACTTGTATGAGGAAAAGTCGATAGTGTACATGGATCATAAGAGTTTGAAGTACCTCCTGACTCAAAAGGATTTAAATTTGAGGCAACGAAGGTGGATCAAATTGTTGAAAGACTATGATTGCTCGATCGAGTACCATCCAGGCAAGGCTAACGTAGTAGCAGATTCGTTAAGCCGTAAGGTGGTAGCAGACTTATGACGATGTTTGCTCACTTTAGTCTCTATGATGATGGGAGCCTTTTGGCTAAACTACAAGTAAAGCCGTCTTGGATTGATCAGGTTAAAGCGAAGCAGCTGTCAGATGAGGTTTTGAGTGCTCAAAAGTTGCAAGTGCGGAATGGTGAATCTATAGGGTTCAGTTTAGATGATGAGGGGGTACTGTGTTTTCAAGGGAAGTTATGCATGCCTAAAGATGATGAGTTGAGACAGTAGATCCTTCAGGAAGCTCATAGCAGTCCATACGCTATGCATCTTGGGGGCAGTAAGATGTATCGTGACTTGAGAGAGCAGATTTTGTGGCCAGGTCTTAAGCGGGAAGTAACAAAGTTCGTGAGCAAGTGCTTGACATGCCAACAAATCAAGGCTGAGCATCAGTTACCATCAGGGCTGTTGCAATCGGTAAGGATCCCGCAGTGGAAGTGGGAAGGATTACGATGGATTTCGTCAGTGGACTTCCCCTTAAGCCTAGCAAGAAGGACTCAGTTTGGGTTATAATGGACCATTTGACTAAGTCGGCTCATTTTATACCGGTAATGGTAGACTATCCGCTTTAGAAATTAGCCAAGTTGTATGTAGCAGAGATAGTGCGGTTACATGGGGTACCGGTGTCCATTATCTCAGATAGGGATCCTAGGTTCACGTCGAGGTTTTGGAAAGCTTTGCATCAGGCATTGGGTACAAGGTTAGATTTCAGCACGGCTTTTCATCTGTAGTCTGATGGACAATCTGAGAGGGTAATACAGATTCTAGAGGATATGTTAAGAGGCTGTGTTCTGGATTTTAGTGGTAGTTGGAAGGAGTACCTACCTTTGGCGGAGTTCGCTTATAACAATAGTTATCAAGCGAGTATTCAGATGGCACCATATAAGGCACTTTATGGATTTAAAATGTCGTACTCAACGTGTTGGATGAATCGGTGAACACCAGATATTGGGGCCGAGTTAGTGGTATAAATGTAAGATAAGGTTAAGGTGATTCGCTCGTCTTAAGGAAGCATCGACGAGCAAAAATTGCACGATCTTAAGCATAGGGACATTGAGTATGCAAGATGGGTGTGGTCTTCCCAAGGTAGCGCCTTGGAAGAAAGTGTTGAAATTTGGTAGGAAGGGCAAGCTAAGCCCTAGGTTCATCAGCCTTATAATGTGTTGAAGCGAGTGGGACCGGAGCCTACCACTTTCAAGTTACCAGTGAGCTAGGTCGATTCACGACGTTTTTCATGTTTCGATGCTTAGGCGCTATCGACGGATCCGTCACATGTTGTACCAGTCGAGGAGATAGAGGTGAGACCTGATTTGTCTTTTGAGGAAGAACCCATACAGATTTTGGATCGGGATGTCAAGGTTCTGCGACAGAAATCAGTTCCCTTGGTAAAAGTATTATGGCGGAACCATGGCACAAATGAGGCCACGTGGGAGCCGGAGGATGTGATGCGACAGCAATACCCTCAACTCTTCGGACCAGGTAATTTCGAGGCCGAAATTATTTTAAGGGGGTAGAACTATAATATCCTTGAATAAGGGTAATAATTTTTTTTAATTGTGTTGCATGTGTGAAGCTGTCTATTGTGATCATTTGTCATGATTTGGACCTAGTTATAACCTTAGGTTAGGCCTGAGTTAGGGCTAAGAATTTTGTTTTGGGCAATAAGGGAAATGGAACTAAGGGAGATAGGGGTTAAAGAATTTATTTGGAGTTTTAGACACAAGAATACCAGTGGATAAGTGGCAAGGGAGGCGCTGCTAAAGATGTTCAAGGGGTGACGCCACAAGTTGAGGGGAGTGCCTGTGTTCGAGCAGCAAGGATAGCACTCCCTACTATTTCCCTTTTGACACCAAGGAGAGGAAAGAGTTGTGCTCAAAGACAAACTCGTGGATGAAGCTTGGACTCACCAAAGTGATTTGAATGTGTGGTAAAGAGCAAATTTAGGAGTTTGATAGGTTCAAACCCATTTGAATTATTGGCTAGGAGAGAATTAAGGTGGTTGCTTGAATTTTGAACTCCTCCTTGAGGGGTGTTCGGTTTTGGAAGATGAGTGAAGGAGGGTGCGAATTTTCTAGGCACCTAATTTAGCATTTTGGCAAGCCTAGGTTCATTTATGTAATGTGTCAAAAGTCGAAGCAACCAATGGGATGGTGTCGATTTCCTCGATGGCACCATATTGAACCAAAAGTCGAAACTTCATAGGTAGTAGTCGATTCCTTTTCTAGATCATTTGGCCGAATTCTCTACCCTCCCAATTCTCTCTTTTTCTTTCCATTCTTGCTCCAAGCCGAAGCATCCTCTTCCCTTTCATCTTCTTTGTTGCTTCTCTCAACTTTTGAGTGTCTTGAAACTCTCTCCAACCCTTTTGTCGAATCCTCTCTTCCCTTTTTATTTTCTTTTACCAAACCAACAACCCCACCCTCATCGACTTTTTTCATTTGTTCTTTTCACAACCCCTTAGTGCCTGAAACCTTCTTTCAACTTTCTTGCCAAATTTATTCTTTGCTATTCACCCATTCTTCATCATCTTTTCACTTCTTGAAAAGCCAAATATTTGACTCATAAATCCTCTCTCTCTTCTTGCGTTTCTCCATCATCTTAAGTGCCGAAATCAACATTATTTCCTTTGAGGATATAGCCGAATATCCTGTCGAAACTTCTAACATCAAGAAGGGGTGCCGATCTTAGGAGTTTGGAAGCCGAATCAGTCATTTAGGTAAGGGTCAAAAACTCATTTGGTTTAAGATTCATGCTATGGCCGAATGGCCTTTGATCTTTAAATGAAATGATAAAGCCAAATGCAGGGAGGGTTATAGCCAACGTAGTGTATCTCCGGGATTAGTGGTCGATCTAGGTAAGGGTGTTAATGACTCAAGATCTATTTCTTGTTGATCAAAAGCCAAAGTCTAAATGTTTGTATGCAGCAGGGTGTTGTCAATTGTAAGAGGGTTCGAGATTGGGTAGGAAACCAAATTATCGTTAAGGTGAGTATTACTTGTGGTGAGTCATACCCTGTGGGGGTTGCTAGTTTTGCCGAATGAGGCTTTTGAATACTAACTAAGCATGGGCTGATTGTAGGAGCAGTGAGGGCCTACGTTTCGGGATCTGGTAGTATCGCATAGTTTGGGATTCCTACCTAGATCTGCGTTTAGCCAAGTGTGTAAACCCTTACACACTTTATTGGTATAAACTATGCTTATTGTGTTACTGTATAACCTTTGTGTTAGCAATCTAGCCTTATGGGCTTAAGCTTGATTACTGCACGCCCCTACTATGTGACTTATGACCTTTGTTTGTATATGCTATCATATGCTATTAAAATGTCAGATTATATGTAAATGCATGATATGAGATTATGACACTTGTTATTTGAGCATGATGATGGTGGGATTGATGAGAGGAGGGGATGTTATACATATTTGGACTATCACCAGTGGTTTTGACCACACGATGGGTTGGCCCCATCGGTTTATTTGTGACTACGGTCACCAAAGTGGTTTTGACCACACTATTGATATATTTGTGACTAGTCCCAGTGGTTTTGACCACCAGTGGTTTTGACCACACTTGTGATATTTGTGACTACGGTCACCAGTGGTTTTGACCACATATACTTTGTGACTTGTCCCAGTGGTTTGGTACCATAGTGGGTTGGCCCCACATGATTATTACGGATTGTCATCAGTGGTTTTGACCACACGATGGGTTGGCCCCATCACTTGATATTTTTGTGACTTCTGTCACGAGTGGTTTTGACCACCAAAGGTTTTGACCACACGGGGTAGTTAAAGGTGTTTGGATGGCTAGGTTATGGGTTGCATAATGCATGTTTGACTAATAATTGTGTAAGTGGATGAATTATCGGGTTGGGGATTTATACACTGAGTCGTGGTGACTCACTCCTTCCCTTATATTTTGTAGATGAGGCATGATTCGCAGATTCGGAGCTGGGGAGGACTCGAGGTGGCCATGCACATATTTTTGGGTTTTAACGATACGATACTAATTCGGTTTTTATTTTCTTTCCTTAAATTTGGGTGTGTTTTGTAATAAGGCCGCTAAGTTTTATTTTGGGTTTTAATTACTTGCTTTTATTTTGATCATATTAATTATAGATGTGATTTATGGACTTGTTAATTAACCTAAAAGTAATGTTTTCTAAACTATAACTCTTTCGGTTTTTAAACGTTACTATCGAGTAACCCCACTTATAAGATGATAACCAAGGTAACTTGAATGCTTTAAACTTAAATTTGCAAACAACTACAAATATAAAGAGGTTTTACACTTAATAATACTCTTCACATCCGCTTTTAACAAGTACCATATGTTTTCTAAAATCTACAACAACAAGTAGATTTTCAAGTGTAAATTTTAAAGCAAACATCACATGATTTCAACATCACCTTAAACCGGTTTTTCCAAACTTTTAAGCATTACGAGAGGTTTTCTAAGAAAGTGTCCGACAATCTTGTGTTTTCAAATTATGTTCACTCCGTAACATACCAGATTCGGTCGTAGTGTATTGACCGGGTTTGGGGTGTTACACGCATGGTCAGTAAATACTGTAACTTTGGTAATTATAAGATATGAGCGGAATTTATCAAAAGCAAAAACCATAGCAAAGAGTTCCTTTTTGGCTACCGTATAATTGAGTTGGGCTCTCGTCAAAGTTCTACTTGCATAGTAAATAGGGTGAAACACTTTGTTTCTTCTTTGACCCATCACAGCTCCAACGGGATAATCACTTGCATAACACATCAACTCAAAAGGTGAGTTCCAATTAGATGTAATGATTATTGGGGCTGAGATTAACCCTTTTTTTAGATCTTCAAAAGCTTCCAAACATGCTTTGCTGAAATCAAACATTGTATCTTTCTCTAACAACAAACACAATGGTTTAGAAATTTTCGAGAAATCTTTGATAAACCTTCGGTAAAAACTGGAGTGTCCTAAGAAACTTCTGACTCATTTCACATTAATTGGGGTCGGTAATCTTTCAATTACGTCCACCTTTGCTTTATCGATTTCAATTTCTCTCTTTGAAATTTTTCCCTAAGGCAATCCCTTCCTTAACCATAAAATGGCATTTTTCCCAATAAAGGATAAGATTAGTCTCTTCGTATCTCTTTAGTACCTTAGCCAAATTACTCAAACAAATATCATAAGTGTTACCAAAAATAGAAAAATCATCCATGAAAACCTCAACAAAATTTTCAAACATATCAGTGAATATTGCCATCATGCATCGTTGAAATGTTGCAGGTTCATTACATAAACCAAAAGGCATTCACTTAAAAGAAAACATACTGTGTGGACAAGTAAAGGTTGTTTTATGTTGGTCCACTAGAGCTACAACTATTAAGTTATATCCTGAATAGCCATCTAAAGAAAAATAGAATTCATTACCTGCTAGTCGATCTAACATTTAATCCATAAAAGGCAATGAAAAATGGTCCTTCCGAGTGCCTTTATTAAACATTCTGTAATCAATACAAATTCTTCAACCAGCAACAGTTCTCGTTGGAATCAACTCATTACGCTCATTTTCAACAATCGTTATTCCACCTTTCTTCGGCACACACTGTACTAGACTTATCCATGAACTATCTAAAATAGGATAGATGATTTCTGCATCTAACCATTTGATCACCTCCTTTCTCACAACTTCTTTCATAATAGGATTGAGCCTCCTTTGCCCATCAATTCGAGCTCTTTCACCTCTTCTAAAATAATTTTATGAATGCAAAAAGAAGGGCTTATACCTCGAATATCAGCTATGGTCCAACCAATTGCTTTCTTAAATTTCTTTAGAATAGAAATTAGTTGCTCCTCTTGATCTTTCGTTAGTTCTGCTGAAATAATCATAGGCAAAGTGGAACAGTCACCTAGATAAACGTACTTCAAATGGGAAGAAAGTACCTTTAGTTTGAGTTTAGGTGGTTCTTCAATTGACAACTTGGGTTGCAAAAATTCTCTGACTTCTAGCTCCAATGATTCAAACTGTATAGATAGAATAAAATTTCTCGAATTGGCTTCCATCAAAGCCATGTTTTATTTACCTTCTTAATCCTGCAAAGGGACAAGATCTGAGGCTTTCTCCAATGGATCTTCTTTAAAATTTCTTTCCATAATAACCAAGGTTTCTTTCATAACTGAACACTCTTCTGTCGGATAGGGAAATTTCATCGCTTTAAGAATGTTAAACGTTACCTTGTTGTCTTGAACTTGCATGGTGAGTTCACCTTTCTGCACATCAATTAACTTTCTTCCCGTGGCAAAGAAAGGTCTCCCAAGGATGATCGGCACTTCCTTATCTGTTTCAAAATATAAGACAACGGAATTAGTAGGAAAAATAAATTTATCGACTCTTACCAAAATATCTCCGGTCTTTCTCTCGAGATATGCTAAAGATCGATCCGCTAGCTAAAGCGTCACAGTTATAGGTCTTACTTCACCTATCCCTAGCATCTTGAAAATAGACTTAGGCATCAAGTTGATACTCACTCTTAAATCACACAAAGCTTTACCATAGTAAGATTCACCAATGTTACAGGGTATAGTAAAGCTTCCTAGATCCTTCAATTTTGGTGGCAGTTTGTTCTACAAGAACGCACTGCACTCCTTTGTCAAGGCAACAGTCTCATACTCAATCACCATTTCTTCTTGGATAGTATATCCTTCACAAACTTCACATAATTCAACATTTGTTCTAAAGTATCCACCAATAGAATATCAATATGTAACTGCTTCAGAACATCCAAAAACTTCTTGAATTCCACCTCATGTTTCTGCTTGTGTTGCTGCAATCTTTGCAGATATGAAAGCAATGGAACTTTCGATTGAATCAAACAACTATTCTATGTAGGTAAATCTATATCCAAAGAAGATGTTAAAGTATATGAATTCACTAAGTTAGGATTTACCTTGTTAGCATTTGCAGATTCTAATTCTTTTGGTGTAGGAATTTCAACAGCTTGTTGATTCTTCTCAATGGGCTTATCTTCAACATCAATCAATCGGGGTTCCAAAATTTACCACTTCGCAATGCCACTGCCTTGATATGTTCTTTACCCAAATTTCTTGGATTCTTAGTATTGCTTGGAAATGTTCCTTGCGGTCTATTACGAAGCTCCGTAGCTAACTGACCCATTTGGTTTTCCAAATTTTTCAGTGTTGCTGTTTGGCTTTATATCAAATTGTCATTCTTTACCATGTACACTTTCAACAAGTTCTCTAAACTATTTGATGTCTTAGCTTGAGGTGGTTTTGGAGCTTGCTGATTAAACTCTTGAGATTGGTTGGGTCTATGCTGCAATAGATTGTTGTTCAGTCCATTTCCTTCGTTGCTCCAACAAAAGTTAGGATGATTACGCCATGAAGGATTGTAGAAGTTAGACTGGAGTCCCTATCCACTCCTATTTTGATGTTGGTTCCCCACATAGTACACTGACTCGAGATTTGATGGACAATTCTCAAAAGAATGACCTTTCCCACAGTACATACAGGAAACTACTTCAAACAGACTTCGTGGCTGAGCTACAAAGTTATTAGCACTATTAGCGGTAAACTGCTTTAATATAAAGGAAATAGATGATACATGAGCTGATAACGAAGTGAGGGTATCAACTTCATGAACTCCTACTACACATCTTCCTGAAACTATTTGATTTTTTGGTGATTGATAGTTTTTACTCGGGATCCTCTCGATGATCTCATAAGCCTCATTATAAGACTTAGACAAAATTGCACCATTCGCAAAAGCATCAACCATCAATCTTGTATGTGAATTGAGACCATTTTAGAATGTCTCCAGCTGGATACAATGAGGAATCCCATGATGAGGACACTTACGAAGTAACTCCTTGAATCGCCCCCAAGCCTCATACAAAGACTCATCATCCAATTGTTGGAAAGTTGTGATCTCATTCCTCAACTTAGCATTTTCTCTAGGCGAGAAATGCTTAATCAAAAATCTCTATGCTAATTCTTGCTATTTAGATATGAAATTTGGTGGCAATGAATTGAGCCATGCTCGTGCTCGATCTCACAACGAGTATGGGAACAACTTCAACCTTAGTGCGTCTTCAGTCACACTGGCTGTCTTGAATGAATCACTCACCTCCATAAAAAATCAAAGGTGGAGATGTGGATCTTCTGTGGGCATACCACTGAATTGGCCCATCGTTTGGAGCATTTGAAACATCACTGGTTTCAATTCAAATTGGGTTACCGCGATAACTAGCCTTCTAATTCATGGATTTAACTCATTGAAAAGTGGCACAGTATATTGTCTAATGCATCACTCCTATCATCTGCAATGAGGATGGGATTTCGTACATGATCGGCTTCATTACCTTGGTCTTGATTTTGATTTCCAACGTCCATCTCGACTTGTCTTTGAGTTGTTCTTTCACATCTTTTTTGTTTGAAAGTTCTCTCAATTACAGGGTCTACAAGGAGTAAATCAATAATCCTATCTATGCTCATAAACACCTTAAAAGAAAATCAAAAAATTAAAAAGAATAAGTTACTAATGTTAGAAATAAACCAAATTGGAAGTAAATAATCACATAAAAAATGATTATGGCAACAGTTAACAATCCTCGGCAACGGCGCCAAAAACTTGTAACATGTAGGTTTGTGCAAGTGTACACAGTTATTATCAAATAATAAGTAAGTATCGAGTTATCATTTCCACAGGGATTGTATTTGTGCTAAGTCACTTAATTTGTAAAATTATATTAACAATTTGATAAATAAAAACACAATATGATAAAGAAGTGATGATTAAAATTAAATATATTAAACTAAATGTAATGATTCCTAATGAAAATTATCCTAAATATGCAAACTATATGAATGAAATAGATTTTAGCAAAATTAAACACAATTTGCAACAATTATAACATAAATAAACTAAGACAATTACTTTAATTAAACTCAATTTATTACCAGCATGCTTAATAATATTTAAAAACATTTCAGGCAACTCTGTCACGTCCTAAAATTGGGGGTTATGCATTTTGAACTATTTCATGCGTTTGGCTAGCTATGCTTGTTATTTGGGTATGTTTGTGGGTCTTAGGAAGGCACGGGGTCGAGCCTAGGCCTTGGTAAATTTTTGCTTTTTGGGTACTTAAGAGGGGAAGGCTGTGGACGGTAAGGCTTAAAAGATAATATTAGTAAATTGCTAGCACAAGAGGATCATGTGGCAAGGTGATGTGGCGTCACTAGGAAAGAAAAGAGGGAAGGAGTTCGAATCCCATCTGCTGCATTATGGAGCTTTATTTTTGTGCCAGGATGGAGAGGAATTGGCTTTCGGCTGGGACTCTACCAAGGTGGTTGTTGAATGAGTCAAACAAATTCAAATGGATGGAGGAGAGGAGCTTGAGGAGTTTGAATGGGTCAACCAATTCAAATTGGTGGATGGAGAGTTAATGGGGGAGAAAATCGTGGGAGGTGGGGAGAGAGGAGGAGTTTTCCTGAAAGTGGAGTGGTGCTAAGGGGGGAGCATTTCAGTTTTTAGCTAGTATAGGGGTGTGCCGAAATTTCTTTTAGCTCTTAGGCATGTCCATCTTAGCATATTCGGTCATAGTGTGTAGGAAGAGTGCCGAAATTTTCATCAAGTGCTTTTAGCTATTCTTTTTCTTTTCTTTCAAGTTTGTGCATTTTTGTTCACTTGAGCATTGCCGAATTTTCAGTTGCTTTCCTCTTTTTCACACGGTTTTCTTTTATTGTCACCTAAGTCCATTTCTATCTTTTCTCCTCTCATCTCTTCCTCTGGTGATCTTCATAGCCAAAACTTGGGGTTTTTCTTCATTGCTCTTCCAAGACCCTCAGTTTGCGCACTCTCTTTTCCTTTCTTTTCGTCTCTTTATTGTTCTATTCTTGAGCCAAAACCTCTTTGGTGCCAAATTAAACCCATTCTTTCATCTTTTGTTGCTAGCCGAACATCAATAAGTAAGGTGGTAGGATTCCTTTGGTGGTTGCAAGGCCCTTCCAATCGGTGTTACTTGTTGTAAAATAATGGGTTCTCTCTTCATGTGATTTCTTTTCATTCTTGTAACGATCGAAGCAGTCACCCTGCTACTCCTTTCTTTTTAGGCCAAATATAAGTACCCTCTCCACCTTGAAGTGTGTTAGTTCTTTCGTAGGAAGCTAGAGCTCTTGTTAGCAGTGGCTGAGTACAGAATCAATCTGTGTTGATTATTAAGGTAAGGAGTTTTCTCTAGTTTCTATATGGTTAATCTCTTTTCGTTGTACTCTGCCTTAACCAAACATCTTTTTTAGACAATCGCTGTATTCACTGAGGTATCTTACTAATCGAACTCTCTTCATGGATGTGAGTGCTAGTCGTTCTAAAGAGGCATCGTAAAAGGATCCTGGGGGGAGTGGACCCGTACCCTTTGCTCTCAAGTTTAAACGGCGTGTAGTATCAGTCATTCAGGATTTCCCACTAGGTTGTGGTAGAGAGCCGACATCTATTTGGGATAGACAAATCGTAGTTGTTCGTGATAGTGAGATTGACGATGATCAGGAGTGTTTAGTTCTTCGCATAATCAGGTGTTTAATCTTCAGACCTTCTTTGGTTTTTTAGTAATTATATGTGTATAGACTAAAAGCTGAAACAATTGTAATGGTGATTGTGATAACCTACCGGGTAAGATTGGAAATATCAGGTATGTAACGCTTATGGCTACATCATTCGAATCACTTAGTATCATTATATATGTGTTCTAAATATCCAGAGTACTTTGATGTACGTTTTGCATTGATCACATTATGATAATATGTTGTATGGGATTGGGATATGATATTGATGAAAAGGGGCAGTATTTTGTGACTCTGTCACACTATTTCGGTGGCTTTGCCACATATTTCGCATTTCAATGGCTCTGCCACATATTTCATATTTGGTGGCTCTGCCACATATATTTCAGCTGATGAGCATCGTGACTGCCATCGAGGTGTGTAGCGGATGGAGGGTTGATTGTAGAAATCCCCACAGATGTGTTAGGATTGATACAAGCGGTGTGTAGCGGATGGATACTTAGGCTGGGTTGGGTTGTATTGCACTCATTATCTGATATGCCATGTTGTTAGGGCTTCGGCCCACTTCGATATATATGGGCTTCGACCAATTTGCTTCTGTGGGCTTAGGCCCAATTTTTTTGTAAGGGGAATTACATACTGAGTTCTCGTAACTCACCCCTCTGCTTTAATTTTTGTAGGTAATTTCTAGCACTGAGGATTTGGATGCAGAGATGGACTTTGGGGTGGCTATACGTTGTTACTTTAGTAAATTTCGTTTGACTTTACTTTAAATAATTATTTTAATTTTGGTTTATGTTTTGCAATAAGACCTCTGATATTTTATTTGGGCATTAACTTTAATTTGCATTTTGCTTATTATTAGATGTGCAATACAGGTTTTTCTTAAAACTTTAATAACTATTTTCCAACATATTAACGAACGGTTCACAAACTATAAATAATTAAACTCGCGATCTTCTCAAAACTACAAAGCTATTTTTAAAACATCACGTTTTCGGGAACCACTGAAACTTATTTGTGGGTTATAAAACAAAGTTTTCGATGTTAGGAATATTAATAACATTTTGCAAGAAAACCTTGAAAACGAATCTGATTTTCAAAATGGAAACAAAACTTGAAATTTTTGTCAATCGCGAAGTTTCTTTAACAACATTTCCATGTGACATGCCAGATCTAGTCGTAACGTCTAGGCCGGGTTTGGGGTGTTACATTTAATGGTATTAGAGCCAAGTTATAAAACTCAGTTGTGGATTGAGTTCGACAACATTTTTCCAAAATTGGTTTAAAAGTTGGTTTAAAAAATATTTTTTGGAAGTGTGGCACCCGAGTCTCCGGCACCAAATCCATAAGTCTTTTGACTTTGTTTGATAAGTATGAAATGATATTAGGAAGGAATTCCTAGAATCAGTGTTTTATGGCTGCTAGCTATAAGCGTTAGGACTTTAGAGACTAAGACAATAGGAAATTCGATTCGCGAAAACAAATACTATACTTATTTTAGATAAAACATTGTTAATAAACATTGAAGTGAAATATTAATCCATAAAATTTGTAATCAGATTAAGTCGATTATGTTAACATGAGCGCAAGAGGAAGTGGACGTGGCACACGCGACCGTGGTAGAGGCCGAGGTGCTGGGGATGGATCTGAGGCATCTGGGCACATGCCTGAAATTGAAGCACCTGTGTCACCAGTGACTGAGGCGGGGTCCCATGATCGAGCTGGAGGGAACGATGCTTTGTCCCAAGCTATGCTGTGAGTCTTAGAACGGGTTGCTAGGGCAAGCACTGGATCAATAGTTTGAAAATCTATCCCTGAGTGACTATGGGCAAATGGGGTTGAGATATTTAGTGGTATATCTGGTGTGGCCCTAAACATAGCTGAGTACTGGTTGAAGCAATTGAACAAATTATGGACGACCTGGATTCACAGCAAAGGAGAAATCAAAAGGAGTAGTGTCCCTCTTACGAGATGAGGCATACCAGTGGTGGCTCACAGTGAGGGAAGGTACTTCATCAGACAGTATTACCTTGGATTTCTTTAAGACGACGTTCCACGAAAAATATGTTGGGGTGAGCTATGTGGACGCCGAGAGAAAAGCATTTCTAAATTTGGTTCAAGAGTGTAAATCCATGGTTGAATACGAGGCTGAGTTCTTGCGCCTAAGTCGTTATGCTCATGGTATCATCACAACTGATTATGAATGTTGTGTTCGATTCAAGGATGGTCTGCGAGATAAGTTGCGAGTACTAATAGCTCCGCAGCGAGAGAGATTTTGCTATGCTGGTTGATAAGAAAAAATTGTCGAAGAGATAAAGCGTTCTGAGAGGCAGAATCGAGATAAAGATGGGGTAAGAATAAGAGAAGTTTTGAGACGTTAGGATCTGCTGGGGCTTTCCAAAAGAGGCCTAGGTTGGATAGGCCATTTTGAGCTGCGATGCCAGTTGCTGCAGGTCAACCACGACCTTGTGCACAGTGTGGGAAAATGCATTGGAGGAGTGCTGGAGAAGAATTGAGGATGCTTCAAGTGTGGATCTAGGGAGCATTTGATAAAGGACTGTCCACAAGAGTTGGCTAGGGCGCGGTTGGTAGGTTAGGGTTTTGCATAACCAGGAAGAGGTGGTCAGCAGCCACCGAGAGGTCATGGTCCGGCAAAGGAGGAAATGGTTTTGGTCAAGGTCGGGGAGCGCCGGCAGAGGTGATGGTAACGTAGATGTAAGACAGCCGGGGTTAGTCTATGTGACTAGACAGCGAGAGGATGGCAACGCACCGAACGTCATAACCGGTATGTTCCTTATATTTGGTGTACCATTTACAGCTTCTTTAGATATTGGGTCTACACATTCATATGTTGCTAGTACTATGTCTGGGACTTTGGGTATAAAATCTGAGGTTACTTCTAGAGAAATGACTATGATTAGCCCTTTAGGACAATCTGTAGTGGTGAACAAATTATTTAGGAATACGCCTTTAAAAGTACAAGGGATTATTTTCCCGGCAGACTTGATGTAACCACCGTTCGGCGAGTTTGATTTAATCTTAGGTATGGACTGGTTAGTTAAGCATCATGCAAATTTGGATTGTGCTGCTAAGCGCATGATATTAAAGACTTCCAAGGATAAGGATGTACTGGTGATAGGAGAAAGGAGGAATTACTTGTCCAATCTGGTGTCGGCACTAAAGGATGAAATGATTGTGCGAAAAGGTTACGAGGCGTACCTATCTTTCATCAGCGCTTTAGATGCCAAGGAAGTGCCTGTGGGGGATGTTAGAACGGTGAAAGAGTATCGGGTGTCTTTCCTGAAGAGCTTCCGGGGTTGCATCTAGATCGCGAAGTCAAATTTGGCATTGAACTACTGCCGGGAATGGCTCCGGTGTCTATCGCCCCATATAGGATGGCACCGAAGGAGCTGGTAGAACTTAAAGCTCAGAACCAGGAGCTGTTGGACCGTGGTTTTATTCGACCAAGTGTGTTTCTGTGGGGAGCACCGGTATTGTTCGTTAAGAAGAAAGATGGGTCAATGTGTATGTGCATTGACTATAGGCAATTGAACAAGTTGACGATTAATAACAAATAAACGTTACCAAGTATTGACGATTTGTTCAATCATCTAAGAGGAGCTTTGATTTTCTCAAAGATAGATTTGAGATCTGGATATTATCAGTTAAAGGTCAAGGAGGCAGATGTTCATAAGATTACTTTTCGAACACTGTATGGGCATTACCAGTTTCTAGTGATGTCGTCTAGGTTAACTAATGCACTAGCCACTTTTATTGACATGATGAATATGGTCTTCCAACCTTATTTGGATCAGTTTGTGGTAGTGTTCATAGATGACATCCTGGTATATTCGAGATCAAAGGAAGAGCATGATCCACATCTTCAGGTTATTCTTCAACTTTTGAGAGAGAAGCAATTGTATGCCAAATTTAGCAGTGTGAATTTTGGTTAAAGAAAGTGACCTTTTTGGGGCATGTTGTTTCTGTTGAGGGTATTAGGGTTGATCCCCGGAAGATTGAAGCTGCATTGGATTAGAAAGTACCAAAGTTTATGACAGAAATTCAAAGTTTTCTTTCTTTGGCTGGGTACTACAGAAGATTTGTTGAGGGGTTTTCGCTGATTACTGCACCTTTAACCAAGTTATTGCGAAAAGGAGTATCGTTTGTTTGGGCTGATAAGCAACAAGAAAGCTTTGAGAAGCTAAAGAGGATTTTGACTGAGGCACTAGTGTTGATTCAGCCTCAAGTTGGGAAGGAATTTGTCGTCTATTGTGATGCATAGCACATAGGTTTGGGATGTGTGCTAATGCAAGAAGTGAATATAGTAGTGTATGCATCTCGTCAACTAAGGCTGCATGAGATGAACTATCCCATTCATGATTTGGAGCTAACTGCTGTGGTATTCGCCCTAAAGATATGGAGGCACTATTTGTACGGAGAAAAATCAGTTATCAATACGGATCATAAGAGCCTGAAATATCTCCTTACCCAGAACGAGTTGAATTTAAGGCAACGGAGGTGGATTGAGTTACTGAAAGACTATGATTGCTCGATTGAGTATCACCGGGGTAAACCTAACGTGGTGGTAGATGTGTTGAGTCGTAAGGTGATAACAGATTTAAGGGCAATGTTTGCTCATCTCGGTCTGTATGAAGATGGTAGCTTGTTAGTAGAACTTCAAGTGATGCCGACATGGGTAGGTCAGATTAAAGAGAAGTAATTATTGGATGAATCGTTGGGTTCTCGATTTCAACAGGTGGAAAGAGGAGAGATTATGGGTTTTGGGTTGAACAGTGAGGGGGTATTATGTTTTCGTGGAAGAATTTGTGTGCCGAAGGACTCCGATTTAAGGCAGATGATTCTGCAGGAAGTGTATAGTAGTCCATATGCTATGCATTCTGGTGGCGGTAAGATGTATCGGGATCTACGCAAACTATATTTGTGGCCAGGGCTGATGCGAGAGGTTACCAACTTTGTGGATAAGTGTTTGACATGTCAGCAAGTGAAGGCAGAGCATCAGTTGCCTTTGGGGTTGCTGCAACTGGTGAAGATTCCACTTTGGAAGTGGGAGAGGATAGCAATGGACTTTGTTAGTGGGCTACCCCTTACGCCTACTAAGAAAGATTCAGTGTGGGTGATCGTCGATCGGTTGACGAAGTCCACACACTTCATACCGATTTGTACCGACTATTCATTGCAGAGGTTGGCCAAGCTGTATGTAGTAGAAATCGTGAGGTTGCATGGGGTACCCATGTCTATCATATCAGGCAGGGACCCTAGGTTTACATCCCGATTTTGAAAGGCATTGCATGAAGCTTTGGGTACAAGGCTAGATTTTAGCACAGCGTTTAGACTGATGGTCAGTCAGAAAGGGTAATTCAGGTTCTGGAAGACATGTTAAGAGGTTGTGTAATCGACTTCAGAGGCAGTTGAGAAGACTTTCTACCATTTCTAGAATTTACGTATAACAATGTCATCAATCCAGCATTCAGATGGCACCCTACGAGGCGTTGTATGGATGTAGGTTTCGCTTCCCTACCGCCGGATGAGTTAGGTGGCGGCGCTTCTTTGGGTCGAACCGATCTCGTAGACCGAGGAAAAGGTTAAGTTGATTCGACCTCGGTTGAAGGAAGCTTCCTATAGGCAGAAATTGTATATAGATCTAAAGCGTAGAGAAATAGAATTTTCAGTGGGGAATTATGTCTTCTTGAAAGTTTCATCCTGGAAGAAGGTTCTAAGATTTGGACGGAAGGGCAAGTTGAGCCCCAGATTCATCGGGCCTTACTAGGTGTTAAAACCAGTGGCTTATCAGCTTGAGTTACCTCCGGAGTTGAGACAGATACATAATGTATTCCATGTTTCGATTCTAAGGTGCCATCGTTCAGATCCATCTCACATAGTGTCAGTGGAAAAAATTGAAGTAAGACCTGACCTGTCCTTTGAAGAGGAGCTAGTGCAGATTCTAGATCAGGATATTAAGGTGCTGCGAAGGAAATCTGCTCCGTTGGTCAAAGTGTTATGGCATAATCATGGTTCAGAGGAAGCCACATGGGAGCTAGAAGAGGCAATTTGACATCAATACCCTCACCTCATTTAATCAGGTAAATTTTTAGGCCGAAATTTCTTTAAGGGGGTAGAATTGTAACATCCTAAAATTTAGGGTTCTGTATTTTGCACTGTTTCATGCGTTTGGCTAGCTATGCTTGTTATTTGGGTATGTTTGGGGGTCCTGGGAAGGCTCAGGGTTGAGTTTAAGCCTTGGTAATTTTTTTCTTTTTGGGCACTTAAGGGGAGGGGGAAGGCTGTGGATGGCAAGGCTTAAAAGAAAATGTTGGTAAATTGCAAGCACAAGAGGAGCAAGCGGCAAGGTTGTAACATCCTGGATTTTAGGGTTCTACATTTAATGTGTGTTGTGTGTGTATGATATGCTCGGTGTGTTAATTTGGTGTGTTTGGGGGTCTAGGGAAGGCTCGGGGTTAGGCTGAAGCCTTGAACAAAATTTCAATTTTGGGCACTTTAGGGGAGAGCTAGCTGAGGCAGGTTTTAAGTAGTGTAGGTTAGGTTTGATGACATAAGAAGTGATATAGTAAAGTGGCAAAGAGGCGCCACTTAAGAGGAAGGTGAGTAACGCCATAGGGGCAAAGAAGGAGCAAGTTAAGTCATACGCTTACATTTTGGGAATTTTTTTGGTGTCAGGATGAGTGGTGATGGATTCGGCTAGGGACCTTGAAGAGTGGGTGTTGAATTGGTCAAATGTTTTGAATGGTAGGCCATGAGAGAAATGTGGGATTTGAATTGTTCAAACTATTCCAAATGGGGGAATGGGAGTAAAAGTAGGCGCTAAGCAAGGGAGGAGTGATTTGTTGGGTTGTTGGCCGAATTTTGAGTGTTGGAAAGGAGGGAAAATTTTGGTTTTGAGCTAGGAGGGCGGTGTGTCAAAAAGCATGAGAGGTCTTAGGTTTCTCTTTGGTTTTCTTTGGAAAAAATTCGGTCATTAGAAGGTTGTGATTCCCGATTGGTACTAAAACTCTTTTGAGCTCTTTTTCTTTTCTCTTTGACTTGTATGCTGAACCTTTGGCCGAATTTGAGAAAAACCATTTGTGCATTTCTTTGCTTCAATATCTTTTAGCCAAACCTTAGTTCATTCTTCCCATTCTCTTTCTTTTTCCTCTAAGCTGAAACCACCTAAGCCTTGCCGAAACCTCTCTTTCTCTTATCCCTTTTCAATTATCATCACAACCGAAAACACTATATCACCTCCTACTGTTCCATCTTCTATCTATATTCTTTTCTCAAGCTGAAACTATAGTTTTTCTTCTTCAAGGTTTTGTTTTCTTTCTCTCATAATCGAATAGCCTTTTTGGCCTATTGGATCGATTCCACCCTGCTGCAAGATCATTAAAGCTTAGGGTGTGAGGGATTATGCTTCTTCATCTATTCCAACACAAGGTAAGCCTGTCCAATACCCCTTTGTTTTGTCTTCAAGTCTCTTCTTGATTAGTCGAATATTCAAGGGCTACCTATGCTTATTAGGTCGAGCCTCTCTCTTTCGCATATCATCTCAGTTTGAGGGTGAAGTATTGTGGTACAAATCATCAATTAGACAAGGTAAGGGATTCCTCCCTAGTTATTCTATTAGCCTTTCTATTCGTCATTTGTTGTCTTAAATCTTTAGTGTTGTTAAATAATCATTACTTTCGTATAGTAATTTACTGATCAAGGCTATTTATGGATGCAAGAAATGATCAAGCCGGGAAGAGGAGTGTGTCCGTAATCCATATTCCATAGTTTAAGAACCGATCTATTTCAATAATCTGAGACTGGCCACCGGGTTGTGGACTAGCTTCAGAGCAGGATAGACAGATAGCCGTCGTCCCTACTAACGAGAGTGTTGACATAGAAAGCATAGTATTGCGTGTTATCAGGTGCGTAAAATATTCACACTCTGTTATTAATAT
Source organism: Gossypium rotundifolium (assembly GCA_025506655.1). NCBI lineage: Eukaryota > Viridiplantae > Streptophyta > Magnoliopsida > Malvales > Malvaceae > Gossypium > Gossypium rotundifolium. The sequence goes on from CP106731.1 coordinate 51,757,945, forward strand.
GTGTTATTAACTGTTTGGCTGAAAAACCGAAGTGACTGAATAGGAAGTCGTTATACCCTTGTACGTAAAGCTGGGGATACTAGGTAAGTGACTATAACATTCTATTAATGGGTATGAAAATGTATGCTGTAATATGTCACTTTGATGAGAACAGGTGCATTCATTTGATTTGTATGTTCTGTATAGGTTGGGTTATTATGCTAAAGGGAAAGTATTAGAGACTGTCACAGTGGTTTGGTACCACAAGTGGGTTGGCCCCACATATATCTGATTCAGTGACCATGTCTCGGTGGCTTGGTGTCATGGTGGTTTAATACCACGTATATATATCTATGATTCAGGTGACTCGTCCCACTGGTTTGCTACCACAATGGGTTTGCTCCACATACATTCATCAGGGATTGTCACGGTAGGTTGGTACCACGGTGGGTTGGCCCCACATATGTTAATAGTGACTCTGTAATGGTGGTCTGGAACCATGAGTGGCTTGGTGCCACACATGAGGTGTGTAGCGGATGGAGGGTTGATTGTAGAAATCCTCCGGTCTGATGGGCCGCTACGAGTGGTGTGTAGAGGATGGAAAAGTTAGGTTGGGCTGGGGCATATTACATTCATATTTGTGTATGCTACATTGAGTGGGCTAAGGCCAATGTGCGATTTTGGGCTGGAAGCCATTTATGTGACTCACCCCCTGCTTAATTTTGCCGGTAATCAGTAGATCATGGATCTGGGAGTCGAGGCAGACTCGTGGAAGCCATAAAATGTTTCTTTTCGTAAACTCGTTCCTTTCTACAAATTATTTTAATTTAGGGATTTTTTATTATGCATTAAGGCCTTCTTAAGTTAATTTTGGGTTTTTATTATTTATTATTTATTTAATTGTCAACAATGATAATAAATGGAATTTAACTCAATTCAGAAAATTTCCCATAACTGCAAACCATTGCTTTCAAAACATCACCTAAAACGAAAAGTTTCAAACATAATGTATTTTCCTAAATTCAATAAAATTTACTTTTACAACTTTACCCTGTGACATACCAGATCTGGTCGTAACATATAGACTGGGTTTGGAGTGTTACAATTTTGGTATCAAAGCCTAGGTTGCAAAACTTGGCTATGGAATGGGTTCAATAATGTTTTATAAAGTCGATTTAAAATGTGTTTTAAGAAAATGTTTTAGTAGGAGTATGGCACCCGAGTCTACCAGCACTCGATCCACGTGGTAAGTGTTCTAATTATTGGTTTTTTTGCATGAAATAATTATGTTATGTTATGATTACTAGTATTAAGAGGTCCAAACTTTAGAGATGAAACCTCTAGGTCTAGATATGAATCTATGAGAATTACTTTTTAATGATATTTCTTATCAGATTGCTCGGTATTAAACAGTGAAAAAAAGTACTAATTCATAAAACTCTTAATCAGATTAAGTCGTATCGGTAGCCATGAGTACTAGGGGGCGTGGACATATCATGCGCGGCAGTGGTAGAGGTCGGAGTGTTGGGTCTGAACCCTTGGAATCTGGACATGGGTCAGAAAGTGATGTACGAGCACCGCCGACTGCAGAAGTGAAATTTTAGGATCAAATAGGCAGAGACGATGTTGTGTCTCAAGCGATGTTACGTGTATTGGAGAGAGCTGCTGGAGCGAGCACGGGTTCAGGGGCTCAAAAATATGTGTCTGAATGACTCCGAGCCAATGGAACCGAAATGTTTAGAGGCGTTTCTTGCGTAGCTCCTAACGTAGCTGAGTATTGGCTAGAACCAGTTGAGCGTATTATGGATGATTTTGACCTTATGGAGGAGGAGAAGTTGAAAGAAGTTGTGTCTCTTCTTCGGGACGAGGCGTATTTGTGGTGGCTCACGGTCAGGGATGGTGCAGTGGCTGACCGTATTACCTGGGATTTCTTCAAGACAGCATTCCAAGGGAAGTACATCGGATCAAGTTATGTGGATGCACAGCATAGGGCATTTCTAAATTTGGTTCATGAAAATAAATTGGTGGCTGAGTATGAGGCGAAATTCTTGCATCTTAGTCGTTATGCCTGGGGTATTGTTGCTATATACCATGAGCGTTGTGTGCAGTTTGAGGATGGCCTGAGGGATGAATTGCGAGTGCTGGTAGCTCCACAATGAGAAAGAGAATTTATTGTTTTAGTGGAAAAGTCTAAGATAGCCGAGGAGGTGAAGCAGTCCAAAAGGTAGAACCAAGATAGGGATAGTGGTAGAAATTAAAGGAATTTTGGATCATTAGGGTCAGTAGGGAGTTTTCAAAAGAGGCCTAGGTTGGATGGGCCGAGTCGTGTTGCGAGACCTGTTGTTGATAGCAGGCCTCAGAGGTGTGCTAGATGCAAAAGATCTCATTTAGGTGAGTGTTGGATGGGTAATAGAGGATGTTTTAGGTGTGGGTCTACTGATCATCGGGTAAGAGACTATCCATAGGAATTGGGAAAAATGCGACTAGTAGGACAGGGTTATGTTCAGCCAGGTAGAGGTGGTTAGCAATCACAGAGAGGTCGTGGTCCCGTTAGGGAAGGAAGTAGTTTTGGCTGGGGGCGTGGAGCATCGGGCAGAGGTGTTGGGAGCACAGATGCAAGACAGTTGGGGTTGGTTTATGCAGCTAGACACCGAGAGGTGGCTATGCACCGGACGTCATAACCGATACGTTTCTTATTTATGGGTTGCTTTATACTGCACTGATTGATATTGGATCAACATATTTTTATGTTACTAGTACTATATCGAGAACTCTGAGCATAGACTCTGAGATTGCCTCTAGGGAGATGACTATACTTAGCCCTTTAGGACAATCGGTAATAGTGAATAAACTCTTTAGGAAGCTGCCTTTAGAGGTCAAGGGATGGTTTTTTCGGCTGATCTAATGGAAATGTCGTTCGGGGAGTTCAATTTAATCTTAGGTATGGACTGGTTAGTGAAGTATCGAGCAAACTTGGATTGTGCAGCCAAGCGCATGGTGTTAAGGACTCTTGAGGATGATGAGGTGGTGATGATAGGTGAAAGGAGAAACTACTTGTCTAATGTAGTGTCCGCTTTAAAGGCTGAAAGAACGGTGAGAAAAGGATGTGAGGCATTCTTAACTTGCTCGCCCTTTTTTAATTTCTTATGCCAAGACATGATTTCTTTTAAGTACTTGGCATACTTTGATATTTTATCATTTAATTATAAAAGTGGAAAATGATGTTAAGGGATTTAAATAAATTCAGAAAGCTCAAAAATTTTGATCCATCCCTTCGCTGTTTGTCCTCTAGCCTCGACGGAAACATTATATGTTTTGAAGCAAGCTTCGAATGTTACACAATTTTTGGTACAACTACTAGTTTGGCTACTTTCTCTGTTTCCTCTTTAGGTTTGGGCTCATCAAGGTTTTTTCGACCGTGTTGGTCATATCATCCTTTATTTTCATGGGTGTGTTTGGGTTTACAAGAGTCTTACCCGAGTGGAGTACGATGGCATTTATGCGCTATTTTTCATCCTTCTAAGGATTGTTTTCTGTGTTACTTGGAATGCTCGTGCTCATTTTCCTTCTCATTTCATTCAACACATTCACTATGTTGCACATTTATTCTTTTAATTCGCCATATCGGCACGAGTTTGGGCGCATTCATATTTTAATTGTTGAATGTCATACACCATCAAATGCATTTCTCCTTCGATTCGATCCAACCTTTGACCACAACCAACATGGTCGTTTCCAATGGATCTTTCTTGAGCTCGTTGTGTAACATCCTAAATTAAGGGGCCTATGCGTTTAATGTGTGGTTATGTGTAATGTGTTAATTAGAGTGTTAGGGGTCTAGATTGGGCTTAGGATAGGGCCGAGGCCTTGGTTAAATTTTCTGTTTGGACACTATAGGGTTTAAAAGATGGTATCTGTGGTTTAAATTAAAAAATGGGCTTGTGGCCCAGTAGCAAGAGGCGCTGCAAAGGAGCTATAAGGTGGAGTCATTAGCAGGTGAAGAGGCCCAAGTTATGGCTGCTTGGAGCCATGTGTTTGGGCCATTTTTGGCACTTAAAGGAGGAGCAAGTGGGACGAAAATAAGGCTTAAAATTAGGAGGGATTAAATGACTTGGGTAGTGTGGATAATGTGCTGATAAAGGAAGGAAGAGGTGGTGTTATTTAGGCCTCTTTTGGAGGTGTGAATGGATAAAGATAAGGGAGAAAGAATAGGAGTTATCTACTGAACAGCTAGTGGTGGCCGAATTTCCATCTCTTGGCGGGGGGAAGAAATCGGTTTCAATATGCCAGAAGGGTGCCGAAATTTCCCTTGATTAATAGCTTAGTTTGACGTTTTACAAAGGGGCATTTTCGGGTTTTAGGTAGTAGGTGCCAAAATTCTGTGTTTAGGTGGGGGGAATATCTTTTTATTTTCGGCATTAAGGTTTTATTTCCCATTCTCTTCTCTCATTATTCAACAGCTGAAACCCCTAATCTTATTCTCTCATCTCCACTTTTATGTAAAAGCGAAAATTTCATTATTTTCTCTGCTTTCATCTCCATAGCCGAATACCCTTGTCTATTCTTTTCTTTTCACCGATTTCTTCATCAAAGCTGAATCTTCATAGATCTCTTGAGATCATCTTTTCTTTCTGATCGTCTCAAAAGCCGAAATTCCCTAGGATTTGCTGAATTCTCTATGTTAAGGTAAGTGCTGATTTTTCCATTTTTTTTCTTCTCTTTGATTTTTGATACCATAGCCGAATGGTTAGTTGGTTATTAGGCCATCTGTAGTTTTACGTTTTCACTGGTCTCGTGTTCTTTTTGGGTGACATTTCGAGATTTGAAGGTGATCTAATCGCCTAGGATTCTAAGCCATAAATCGTTAACATTCGAACCATATTATTATTTTTAGGATTTCAAGGTAAGGGTTCAATTCTCCCTATGATGTTTAATTGGTTTATTTTCGATTAATTGTGCCTTAACCTAATGCCTCGTTAAGCAATCATTATAGTATCTTCTGACTAAGGTCATTCATGGACACGAATGTCAGCAAATCGAAGGAAGGGGTTGGATCTGTAGTCTCAGCCCCAAAGTTCAAGAAACGCGCGGTGTCAGCTGTTCGGGATTGGCCGTTTGGTTGTGGACCGGCTTCGGAGCAAAACCTTAGGCAGCTAGCAGTCGTATCGACTTCTAATAGTGTCGATATAAAAAGATTGTCCTGTCGATAATTAGGTGTGTAGATCTCTATCACACTAGTTAATCTGTATTATATGTATGTTATGGGCTAAAACCAAAAATGAGGTCAGATGAACAAATGTGTTACCCAAAAAGGGTAGGCAAGGGCTGCCAGTACGTAATCATAAAAACTTCTCTATGTGTATCGAAGTATGTGAAAGTATATGATCTGTTTAGGTAGTTAAATGTTTTGATTCTTGCATGTATGTATGCATGGGACGGGATTGATATGATGAAGGGGAGCAGGTCGCATAGCGATCGGTGGCTTTGCCACGTAGGTCACATAGTGATCGGTCTTTATGACAAGCGACACGGTGTCGATATATTATTAAGGTCGCATAGCGATCGGTGGCTTTTGCCACATAGGTCACATAGTGATCGGTCTTTATGACAAAAGACAAATTTGTCCATATGGTGTGTAGCGGATGGAGGTTGATTGTAGAAATCCCCACGGTGTGATGGTTGGTACGGGGGGGTGTAGAAGATGGACTCTTAGGTTTGGGATGGGCCATATTGCATATAAATATATTCTGTTGCCATTGTGTATGGCCCAAGGCCCATAATGTGTTTATGGGCCCAAGGCTTTTATGTGTTTTCGGGATCTGCACACTAAGTCTTGGTGACTCACCCTTTTATTTTTCCCAAATTTTTAGATGAGCAGTAGATCGTGGACATGGGAGCTGAGGCGTACTCGAGGGGCCATCAAGTCTTTTATCCTTATAGACTATTTTCGGTTTTTTTCTTTAAGTTTAAATTTTGGGATTATTTTTGTAATAAGGCCTCTATAACTTAGGTTACCGAACTATATTTTTTTTTTTACGTTACGTCTTATAAACTTATGTTTTGAAAGTCTTAATTATAAAGTGAAAGGAAAATGGGTTTTTCCAGCATGTTCAACGCAAATGTTAAAGTTCCTTAAAAAATGTCACAACTAATGCTTAATCCGTTAAAATAAACTGAGATTTTCAAAACCCTTCAAAGTAAAGTTTTTAACATTCAACCCGTAGCATACTAGATCCGGTCATGACGTATGGGCCAGGTTTGGGGTGTTACATTTTGGTATAAGAGCCCAGTTCAAAACTCGGGCTGTGAAATGGGTCCAGTAGTGATTTGTAAAAGTGATGTAAGTTAGAGAAAAGTTTAGTTGAGATATGGCCTTCGAGTCTACGGGCACTCGATCCATGCAGGTAAGTATTCTAAACTCATTATGTGATATGCATGTTGGGCTTGATGGGCTCTCTAGGGACGTAGGCTAGTATGCTAGAGTTGTTTGTTTGGAATGTAAATGGATGGTTGAATGTATGTGGATTCTAGAGCTAGGAAATATAACTAAACCCAAAAGGGACACGAGAATTAAACCTTGTAGATAGAGTTCGAATTCAAAAAAACTACCCTGTTAAAACTACTTTCCATAAGATTGTTCGTTATTAATCGGTAGAATGGAGGAAATTAATAATTCATAAAATTCCTAATAAGATATGGTTGAATGTATGTGGATTCGCGAATCGGTTGAGAATGAGCATAAGAGGATTGTTCGTTAATCAAGTAAAATTCGATAAACGGCCATAAGAGGTAGAAGCAGGATTGCTGTGTTTGGAACTTTAAGTTTAGATTCTAAGATTACCCCTAGGGCGATGACTGTAATTAGCCCATTAGGATAGTCGTGGTAGTAGATAAACTCTATCGAGAGGTACCCTTAGAAGTTCAGGGAATAGTTTTCGAATGGATCTAATGGAATTACCGTTCGGGGAGTTCGACTTAATATTAGGCATGGATTGACTGGTGAAGTATCAAGCTAATTTAGATTGTGCAGCCAAGTGTATGGTGTTGAAAACCCACGAGGGTGGTGAAGTGTTGGTGATAGGAGAAAGGAGGAACTGTTTGTTGAATGTGATGAGTGCCCTAAGAGCAAAAATCATGGTGAGAAAAGGATGCATGCAGATTTAATGTTTGTTCGGGCTCTGGAAGCCAAGGACCTTATAGTTGGAGACATTAGGACGGTGAAGGAATTTCTGATGTTTTCCCAGAAGAGCTTCCGGATTACCTCCGGATCGTGAAGTGGAGTTTGGTATCGATCTTTTTCCAGGAATAGCACCAATATCTATTGTTCCATATAGGATGGTGCCAAAGGAGTTGGTGGAATTGAAAGCGCAGATTCAGAAGTTGCTGGATGGAGGGTTTATTCGACCAAGTGTGTCACCTTAGGGAGCGCAATGCTATTTGTCAAGAAGAAAGATGGATCAATGCGTATGTGCATTGACTATCGTCAGTTGAATAATCTAACAATCAAGAACAAATACATGTTGCCAAGGATCGATGACTTGTTCGATCAGTTGAAGGGAGCCTCAGTCTTTTCAAAGATCGATCTGAGGTTAGGATACCATCAGCTTAAGGTCAAGGAGGCAGATATTCATAAGACGGCTTTTAGGACTCGTTACGATCATTACGAGTTCATAGTAATGCCATTCGGATTGACCAATGCGCAAAAAGCATTCATGGACATGATGAACCGAATATTCCAACCCTACTTGGATCGGTTTGTCGTGGTATTCATAGATGATATCTTGGTTTATTCAAGATCGGAGGAGGAACATGACTCACACCTTCGAGTGGTTTTGAAGATCTTGAGGGAGAAGCAGTTGTATGCCAAATTCAGTAAGTGTGAATTTTGGCTAAGGGAAGTTACGTTTTTAGGCCATGTTGTGTCGAAAGATGGGATTAGGGTTGACCCTCGAAAAATTGAAGCGGTATTGGATTGGAAGCCGCCCAAGTTCGTGGCAAAAATTTAGAGTTTTCTTGGACTGTTCGGGTACTATCGAAGGTTTTTTGAAGGATTTTTGAAGGATTTTCTTCAATAGCGGCACCATTGACTAAGTTATTACGGAAAGGATTTCTGGTTGTTTGGTCTAATAAGCAGCAAGAGAGTTTCGAGAAGTTAAAAAGGATTTTGACGGCAGCTCCAATATTGACTCAGCTGGAGGCTGGGAAGGAATTCGTAATTTACTATGATGCATCACACACGGGACTAGGATGCTTGTTGATGCAAGATGGAAAGGTTGTTGCGTATGCATCTCGGTAGTTAAGACTACACGAAGTAAATTATCCCACCCATGATTTAGAGTTGGCGGCGGTGGTTTTTGCTTTAAAGATTTGGAGACATTATCTGTACGGGGAGAAATCTATTATTTACACAGATCATAAGAGCCTAAAATACCTTTCGACCCAAAAGGAGTTGAATCTAAGGTAGAGGAAGTGGATCGAGTTGTTAAAGGATTATGATTGCACGATCGAGTACCATCCGAGTAAAGCTAATGTGATGGTGAATACCTTAAGTCGTAAAGTAATCTCTGACTTGAGGGCAATGTTCGCTCACCTTAGTTTGTATGATGATGAAAGCTTATTGGATGAACTTTAAGTGAAACCGTCTTGGGTCAGTCAGATTAAGGAGAAGCAGTAGACCGATGAGTTGTTAAAGGAGAAGTTTCATGTAGGATCAAGTGATGGATCGACGGACTTCAGAATGAATGAAGAAGGACTGTTATGTTTTCAAGGAAGAGTTTGCATACCAAAAGATCCAGGATTGAAGCGTAGGATTTTGCAAGAAGTGCATAGTGGTTCATACGCTATGCACCCCGGAGGGAGTAAGATGCATCGGGATTTGCAAGATCAGTTCTGGTGGCCGGGCTTGAATCGTGAGGCAACTGATTTGGTGAGTAAGTGTTTGACCTGTCAACAAGTAAAGACGGAGCATCAGTTACCATTAGGGTTATTGCAGCCAGTGAAGATTCCACAATGGAAGTGGGAAAGGATCACAATGGACTTTGTTAGTGGGCTACCCCTCACGCCTACCAAGAAAGATTCAGTCTGGGTGATTGTTGATCGCTTGACAAAATCTGCTCATTTCATACCAGTACGGGTCGATTACTCTCTACAAAAGCTGGCTAGGTTATATATAGCAGAGGTAGTGAGGTTGCATGGGGTACCGGTATCAATCATATTGGACAGGAACCATCAGACAGGAACCTGAGGTTCACGTCGCGATTCTGGAAGGCTTTGCATCAAGCGTTGGGTACGAAGTTAGATTTCAATGCAGCGTTTCATCCTCAGATAGATGGACAGTCTGAGCGGGTAATTCAGATCTTGGAGGACATGTTAAGGGGATGTGTCATTGATTTCAGAGGTAGTTGGGAAGAGTTTTTACCATTGGCGGAGTTTTCTTACAACAACAGCTACCAGTCTAGTATTTAGATGGTGCCCTATGAAGCATTGTACGGGCGAAAGTGTCGTACTCCTACCTATTGGACAGAATTAGGGGAACATCGAATTTTCGGTCCAGAGTTGGTTACCGAGACAAAAGAGAAGGTTGAGTTAATTCGAGCTCGACTAAAAGAAGCGTCGGACCGAAAAAAGTCCTATGCAGACTTGAAGCGTAAGGACATAGAGTTTGCAGTGGGTGATAAGGTGTTCTTGAAGGTGTCGCCATGGAAGAAAGTGCTGAGGTTTGGATGGAAGGGTAAATTAAGTCCCATATTTATTGGATCTTATCGGGTGTTGAAACGAGTGGGGCTGGCAGCCTATCAGCTAGAGCTATCTTCTAAGCTAAGCCAGATTCACAATGTATTCCACGTCTCTATGTTAAGATGTTACCGTTCAGATCCATCCCATGTGGTGTCTGTAGAGGAAATCGAGGTACGACCTGACCTATCCTTTGAAGAGGAACTAGTGGAAATCTTGGATCGTGATGTCAAAGTGTTGCGAATGAAGACATTTCTATTGGTTAAGGTTCTATGGCGGAATCACAGTTCTGAGGAGGCTATATGGGAACCAGAGGAGACGATGCGGCAACAGTAACCGCATCTATTCTGATCAGCTAATTTCGAGGCTGAAATTTCTTTAAGAGGGTAGAATTGTAACATCCTGAATTAAGGGGCCTATGCGTTTAAAGTGTGGTTATGTGTAATGTGTTAATTAGAGTGTTAGGGGTCCAGATTGGGCCCAGGATAAGGCCGAGGCCTTGGTTAAATTTTTTGTTTGGACACTATAGCATTTAAAAGATGGTATCAGTGGTTTAAATTACAAAATGGGCTTGTGGCCCAGTAGCAAAGGGCGCTGCAAATGAGCTATAAGGTGGCGTCATTAGTAGGTGAAGAGGCCCAAGTTATGGCCGCTTGGAGCCCATGTATTTGGGCCATTTTTGGCACTTAAAGGAGGAGCAAGTGGGATAGAAATAAGGATTAAAATTAGGAGAGATTAAATGACTTGGGTAGTGTGGATAATGTGCTGATAAAGGAAGGAAGAGGTGGTGTTATTTGGGCCTCTTTTGGAGGTGTGAATGGATAAAGATAAGGGAGAAAGAATAGGAGTTATCTACTGAATAGCTAGTGGTGGCTGAATTTCCATCTCTTGGAGGGGGAAGAAATCGGTTTCAATATGCCAGAGGGGTGCCAAAATTTTCCTTCATTAATAGCTTAGTTTGACGTTTTAAAAAGGGGCATTTCCGGGTTTTAGGTAGTAGGTGCCGAAATTTTGTGTTTAGGTGGGGGGAATATCATTTTATTTTCAGCATTAGGGTTTTATTTCCCATTCTGTTCTCTCATTATTCAAAAGCCGAAACCCCTAATCTTATTCTCTCGTCTCCACTTTTATGCAAAAGCTGAAATTCCATTATTTTCTCTGCTTTCATCTCTATAGCCAAATACCCTTGTCTATTCTTTTCTTTTCGCCAATTTCTTCATGAAAGCTGAATCTTTATAGATCTCTTGAGATCATCTTTTCTTTCTAATCTTCTCAAAAGCTGAAATTCCCTAGGAGTTGCCGAATTCTCTGTGCTAAGGTAAGTGTCGATTTCTTCTATTCTTTTTTCGTCTCTTCCGGTTTTTGAGACCATAGCCGAATGGCTAGTTGGCTATTAGGCCATCTGTAGTTTGACGTTTTCACTGATCTCATGATCTTTTTGGATGGTATTTCGAGATTTGAAGGAGATCTAATCGCCTAGGTTTCTAAGCCAGAAATCGTTAACGTTTGAACCATATTATTATTTTTGGGATTTCAAGGTAATGGTTCAATTCTCCCTATGATGTTTAATCGGTTTCTTTTCGATTAATTGTGCCTTAACCTAATGCCTCGTTAAGCAATCATTATAGTATCCTCTGACTAAGGTCATTCATGGACTCGAATGTCAGCAAATCGAAGGAAGGGGTTGGATCTGTAGTCCCAGCCCCAAAGTTTAAGAAATGCGCGGTGTCAGCAGTTTGGGATTAGTCGCCGGGTTGTGGACCGGCTTCGGAGCAAAACCTTAGGCAATTAGCAGTCGTATAGACTTCTGATAGTGTCGACATAGAAAGTATTGTCCTATCGGTAATCAGGTGCATAGATCTCTATCACACTATTTAATCTGTATTATATGTATGTTATGGGCTAAAAGCCAGAAAATGAGGCTGTATGAACAGTCGTGTTACCCAAAAAGGGTAGGCAAGGGATGCCAGGTATGTAATCATAGAAACTTCTCTATATGCATCAAAGTATGTGAAAGTATGTGATATGTTTAGGTAGTTTAATGTTCTGATTCTTTCATGTATGTATGCATGGGATGGGATTGATATGATGAAGGGGAGCAGGTCGCATAGCGATCGGTGGCTTTGCCACATAGGTCACATAGTGATCGGTCTTTATGACAGGCAGCACAGCTGTCGATATATTATTAAGGTCACATAGCGATCGGTGGCTTTGCCACATAGGTCACATAGTGATCGGCCTTTATGACAGGCAGCACAGCTATCCTTATGGTGTGTAGCGGATGGAGGTTGATTGTAGAAATCCCCACGGTGTGATGGTTGGTACGGGGGTGTGTAGAAGATGGACTCTTAGGTTTGGGATGGACCATATTGCATGTAAATATATTCTGTTGCCATTGTGTATGGCCCAAGGCCCATAATGTGTTTGTGGGCCCAAGGCTTTTATGTGTTTTCGGGATTTTCACACTGAGTCTTGGTGACTCTCCCTTTTATTTTTCCCAACTTTTCAGATGAGTAGATCGTGGACATGGGAGCCGAGGCGGACTCGAGGGGCCATCAAGTCTTTTATCTTTATAGACTATTTTCAGTTTTTTTTCTTTAAGTTTAAATTTTGGGATTATTTTTGTAATAAGGCCTCCATAAATTAGGTTATCGAACTATATTTTTTTTATGTTACATCTTATTAACTTATGTTTTCAAAATCTTAATTATAAAGTGAAAGGAAAATGGGTTTTTCCAAGCATGTTCAATGCAAATGTTAAAGTTTCTTCAAAAAATGTCACAACTAATGTTTAATCGGTGAAAATAAACTAAGATTTTCATAACCCTTCAAAGCAAAGTTTTCAATATTCAACCTGTAGCATACCAGATCTGGTCATGACGTATGGGCTAGGTTTGGGGTGTTACACGTTGCATATGCAAGGGCTGATATAGAGGACTGAATCGATTTTGTATTGGGTTTCCACCCCCTTGATTGCCTCCCCACTTTAAATTGGGATGGTATTTCTAACTGGGGTTATAAGTGTTTGAATAGGGATTTTTGCCCCTATTGCCTATGTAGTTCACCTCTTCTAGTTGGTTATCAAAGTACGACACATAGCTTCGAGCAAGATTGTTCATGGATGACTTGGCAGTGGTCTCCAAGCGATGTAACTTTTATAATATCGGTAGATATTTATCTTCCTCTTTGACCACTTTAGCCATTAACGGCCTCGAATTATTTGAGAATCGTTCATTGGGCCACATGTACGAGTTCATAGTCATGTCATCGATTAACTAATAGCTGCACTCGTAAGTGTTATCCATGAAAGCCCCGCTAGATGCACCATCTAATCTGGCTTTCAAACTACCATCCAACCCATTGTAAAATATTTGTAACTACAGCCTACTTTTGCATTCCGTGGTATGGGCATTTCCTTAGCAGCAACTTAAAACATTCACATGCCTCGTATAGGTTCTCACCTTCGATTTGATTGAAATTGGCAATATCACGCCTTAGTAGGATGGTTCTGTTAATGAGAAAGAATTTATGTAAAAACTTTCCCACTAATTCGTCTCATGTAGTAAAGGAACCAAGGTCTTGTGAATCAAGCCAATCATAAGTGTTATCACACAATGAAAAGGGGAACAACCGAAGACGAATATCATCATCAGTGATCCCATTATACTTAAACGTATGAAAAAGCTGAAGGAACCATTTTATGTGCTAATTAAGGTCTTCCATCATGTTGCAAAAAACAAAAATAAATAAAAAAATAAAATTCGTATCTATAATTATAAATTTTCCTATTTATCCTATTAATTGTAGAAAATAGAATTTTAATTTAATGTCGAAACTTCCCAGGCAACGATGCCAACAACTTCACTGCCATCAGATGTATAAATGTCCAGACTAGAAATACTACAGCAAAAAGATAAATAATCAAGCATCGGTGTCTGCAAGTATACGGATCCAATTGTAATATAGTAAAGTGTTACAACGAAACACTCCGGAAAGTATTTCGAATATCGTACCCAAAGGAGATTATTTAAACCAAAATTCACTTTTCTACACTAATAGGGCTAAATAGTAATAATCTAAAATTATGGTATGAAAACCCAAATTAAAGTTAAATAACATAAATAACATAAATTAAATAAATTTAAGCAAGGTAAATTAACAATCGAAATTCAATCCAATAAACAAACAAAAGATTAACTTCAGAATTCAGGTTTTCATGAATTAGGTATTAACTAACCAATTATCACCTTTCGACTTCTAACTAATTAATTAGTTGAAAAAAATAATTGATAAACCGTAAGAGTAACTTATTTTAGTCCCACATTTAGTATGCTTTTGGATGATTTAGCCCTCAATTTATGTAAAAAGGTGCTCTTAATCCTTTTTTTTATGTCCTACACTCAAGAAAGCACCTGAGAATGAAAAGAATGAGAAACGGGCTTAAAACGGACCAAATTGGGCCAACCCAAGAAATTGGCACGGCTTAGACTTCAAGTCACACGGCCGTGCCTCGCCAATCATTCAAAGACACGCCCCAAGCACGAATTGCAAGGCCGTGTCCCAATCAACAGACATGAAGCACGGCCTAAATCCCATCTTACACGGCCGTGCCACGGCCATGCCTTAATCAAATCAACAGAATCAACACACGGCCTGAAGTCGACCTACATGGGTGTGTACCATGGCCGTGCCCCTGTTACGGGAATGAGTAATTTCACTGAGATTTGGATGCTTGAAGCCAAAGAAACATACTCCTAAGTCTACTTAAACACCTTAATAGTAATTCTACTTGAAGGAAGTACTTAGGAGCCAAGTAAAGCATCTAAGGAGCCTATATAAACAACCCATGACAACCGTTCTGGGGGGAGTTTTGGTGGGCAGAGTTTTCTGCTAGAGCTTTTATTCAGGGAAATACTCGAAGATAGCCAGTTGATCCATCTCAAGAAGCCAGAATTCTACTCAAGACAAAGGATCTCCTCTTCAATTCCTTCAGGGGGTTTTAGGAATTTCTTATGTTTTGTTTTATCTTTTCTCTTGAGATGTTTTCTTATTTTTCTATGAACTAAACCCTTCAGATACCTTAAGGGGATGAAACCTATGACAGATTTTGTTATTTGATTTATAAATTATATGATAAGTACTTAGTTTGTTCTTAATTATGTTGCTTAATCCAAATCTGATGTGCTTAGGTGGAGGAGGAATAGACCCTGCCTAAGAGTGGATCTAACATAATTAAGCGGAGTTGATCGAGCGCCTAGAGATATGGCTACGAGATTTTGCCGGATTAGGGTGAAACCTAATATGGTAGTCCATTGATCGATTTACTGCTTCCTTAGGGGGTTATTATAAAAGAATGAGAGTTCCATTAATTAACATAAGGTTAGACGTTGTTCACCTCGAGAGAGGGTTTAATATAGGTTAGGGAGTCTCACGGATCAAGCTAATTAAAGAAGTCATATGAATTAAAAGTTAGATAACAAGAAAAGTCATAGATGGATTCTTCTTGAGGGTATCGTCGTAATCAACTGAGTTTTTCCACAGTCTTTTCCCAAAGTTTCATTCTTTTGCCTTTTGCATCTAGTTTAGTTTTTCATTTGTTCTTAGATTAATAAACCAATCACTCTATATTCCGGGCTAAATAATTGAAAGAAAGTGAGTAGTAGTACTTTTAGGTTCCTTTGGGTTCGATAAAGATACTCTCGCCTAAACTATACTACTGTTCGATAGGTGCACTTGCCTCTATCGTTGTCATAGTTAGTCTACAGGTTCGATCATTCTTTTATAAATATTAAAACTCATTTGCTTGACACGATCAAGTTTTTGGCGCCGCTTCTTGGGAACACTAAAATATTAAGAAAGCTCTATTTCTATTACTTTAGCCATAATTTTATTATTTCACAATTTACTTTTATTTTTGTTTAGGTTAAATTTTTATTTATAGGAAATTTCTTTCTTCTCCTAGCAGGTACCTCTAGTTTATGACTAGAAGGAAACCGAGAGGACCTTTAGCATACGAAAGTGACATTGAAGCTACCGCTCACAGAAATCACAGAGAAAGTAGACGAGCTCTAGACTACCAAAGAGAAGAACAACAAGACAGAACTAATCCTACTGAAGGGATGGACGAAAACAATCCACCGCCAAATGTGCAAGAACAGAATGCTCTGCGTACTATGTATGATTATGCTAAACCTAATTTGATAGGAGCAGAATCTAGTATTGTTAGGCCCGCTATAGCTGCTAATAATTTTGAATTAAAGCCTAATACAATAAAAATGATTCAAAAGTTTGTTCAATCTGATGGTTTGCAGGACGAAGATTCAAATACTCATATAGCTAATTTTTTAGAGTTCTGTGATACCTTCAAAACAAATGGCATTTCTGACGATGCCATACGTCTTCGGTTATTTCCCTTTTCATTAAGGAATAAAGCCAAGTAGTAGTTGAACTCGTTACCACGAGGGTCAATCACCACATGGAATCAAATGAACGATAAATTTCTTTTAAAATACTTTCCACCAGCCAAAACGGCCAAATTTAGGAATGACATATCTTCTTTTGTGCAGAATGACGCAGAAACATTATATGATGCATGGGAAAGATATAAGGATCTCCTAAGAAGATGTCCACACCACGGATTACCTTTGTGGCTTCAAGTCCAAAATTTTTACAACGGTGTGAATTCTTCAACGAGGCAAATGATTGACTCATCAGCCGATGGAACTTTGAATAACAAAACTCCTGAAGCGGCTTAGGACTTTATTGAAGAGATGTCGTTCAATACCTATCAATGGCAAATTACAAGGGCCAAACTGACAAAATCAGTCGGAGTTTTTAACATAGACACAGTGACAATGCTGTCAACACAGGTGGAGATGTAACACCCCTAACCCTTATCCGTCGCCGAAAAGGGGTTACGAGGTATTACCTGACTTAACTACTAATTTGGGGCATAAAAATTGAAACTGTCCATCTGCGTCATATTGACAAAATTGACTATAACTCAAGTTAGGAAACTCAAAATTTAGATCCGTAAATTTTTCATGAAACTAGACTCATATATATTCTTAGTAAAATTTTTCCAGAATTTTTGACTTAGCCATTTAGTATATTTTATTCATTAAAGTTTCCCCTATTTTACTGACCAATGGTTCTGACCTCTCTTAACCTACATTCAAATATCTCATTGTACAGTTTTCACATGTTGCTCCCACTTGTTTCTATTGAAAATAGACTCACTAAGGAATCTATAAATATAAATTATAACTCATAATTCACTTTTTAAAATTTTGAATGATTTTTTCAAGATAGAATAGGGAACCACAAAGTCATTCAGAACCAGTCTCACTAAAATTACAATATCACAGAATATAAAATTCCTCTTCCTACTCTGTTTCATTCATATAAAAATATACACAATAAGCTTTAATTCTATATCTTATTAACTTTATAATTCCCTTTCTACTATTTTTTGTGATTTTTAATGTAACACCCCTAACCCTTATCCGTCGCCAGAAAAGGGGTTACGAGGTATTACCGGACTTAACTACTAATTTGGGGCATAAAAATTGAAGCTGTCCATCTACGTCATATTGATTAAATTTACTATAACTTGAGTTTGGAAACTCAAAATTTAGATCCATAAATGTTTCTTGAAACTAGACTCATATATCTTCTTACTACAATTTTTCCAGAATTTTTGGCTTAGCCATTAAGTATAGTTTATTCATTAAATTTTCCCCTGTTTCACTAACCAATGGTTCTGACCTCTCTTAACCTAAATTCAAATATCTCATTGTACAGTTTTCATATGTTGATCCCACTTGTTTCTAGAATCTATACAAATAAATTATAACTCATACTTCACTTTTCAAATTTTGAATGATTTTTTTCAAGACAAAACAGGAACCACAAAGTCATTCAGAACCAGTCTCACTAAAATTAAAATATCACAGAATATAAAATTCTTCTTCCTACTCTGTTTCTTTCATAAAAAAATAGACACAATAAATTTTAATTCTATATGTTATTCACTTTCTAATTCCCTTTCTCTTATTTTTGGTTATTTTTCAAAATCACATCACTACTGCTAACCAAAAACTGTTTCATTGTAAAATATGGTTAACTAGATTATAACATCTATACTTCATTTCATTTAAACTCTATACATTAACCATACTTATAATTATACCAAAACCAAATCAAACGAAATCATCAAGTCAAAATATAAATTCCAATATTAACAAGATGGACAAGCCATTTTCGCATGGCTTATACAAATATATACAACTTCAAAACTAGCAATATCAAAACTAGTCTATACATGCCACATAACCAAATCTCCAAGCATTTATTTACCGAAGTGAAAATTGGATAGTGTGATGAGATCGCCTTCGACTTCCAACCCGAGCAAGTCTTCAAACTCTATAAACATAGGAAAATTACACAAAGTAAGCTTTGAAAGCTTAGTAAGCCATAAGCAAATAATTCACCATAGAAAAATATATGATTTAATTCAAATAGGCCAAATTTGGTTAATCACATACACATGTACAATCACTTTTCTCATGTGATCCATGTTCCTCGTTAAGTAACTTCACTTACTCATAATTTCTATCATCATTCGTAAACTTTCACCTTTCATAGCCTTAAGGCCAAACACTCACACATTCAATAATAGATTTCACATCGATATATAAATCACTTTCCCATCTCAAAATAAATACATATACATTTGTTCACGTATATACATATTAACTACCAAATTTTCTTTCTTACCTTTCAATTCATATATTTCACATATAAATACATATGATATAAAATTTTCATTTCAACATCTAAAACTTACTTATTAGATCAAATACACATGATTCATTATACCATCACATATGGCGAAATATACTAGTTTATATACATTATCATATATATAACCGATCATCTAAAGTTAATTAAATTATCACATGTACTCATATATTCCAATTTAACATAATATCACATATAACCACTTATATACAAATTCAATTCATCATTACATATGCACATACCTTTGTGTCCAAACATATAAGGTTAATTAAATCAACTTACTTGATAATAACGAATTCGTAAATGCAATTACATATAGCATGCTACCATTCAACAACTACCAAAACCAATAGGTCTCAAAAATTGACTACTAACATACCATTCATTCATTCAATCAAACTCATAGATTAATAATAACCTCTCGATACTTTAATTTCATATACAAGAACAATTTACCTCATTGATATTTAAATTACTCAATTATCATACATCACTTACCTATCTATCACTTTTCGGATAACTCCATTCATTGAATTATATCTCCGTAAGATCCGTAAATCCGCAGACACAGTGCAATTGATGTAACATATCGCACACTTAGTGCCGTTACTTAAGAAAGAGCACACATAATGCTATGTACTAGTAATGTATCACACACTTGGTGCCATTACTATTCTTCCGCACACATAGTGCCATTATTATTCTAGTAATGTATCGCACACATAGTGCCATTACTATTTTTCCGCACACATAGTGCCATTTACTAGTAATGTATCACACACATAGTGCCATTACTATTCTTCCGCACACATAGTGCCATTTACTAGTAATGTATCGCACACATAGTGCCATTACTATTCTTTCGCACACATAGTGCTAAATAACCAATCCTTCCTCAATCTTGTTAACACCGATAATTTCGTTTTCATTCACATCTATACACAACTAAATGAGCATGTTAAAAGCAACTCATGAATACATTTCAATACCATCACATTTGGCAATCTTCAATACATGTATGTACATATAACCACTCATTAGCATTTAACTTATGCACATTTATATAGGCTAAAATTCAATTCTTTCCAATAGCTTAAAAACTTACTCAAGTAGTTCATTGAACATATCAAATACCATCCCTCACATTCGATAATAGCAAATATAATTGTAAACATTTCAATTCAGCAAGAATAATTTACATTTATTTAAAATTAAGAACTGTAACACCCCAAACCCAGTCTATGCGTTGAGACTAGATTTGGTTTGTTACATGATTCGAGCTATTCTTAAATCTTTAATGAGTTGAAAAACTACAATTTTATATCTGAGGTTTAAAATTTGAAGAGTATTTGATTTTGATAAATATTTGAAACATTAGTTGAAAACCATTGTATTATTATTAAAACCGATAGGAGATTTGTTAAAGAGTTAACAATAAAAAGAATTATTTATAAAAGAATTTCATATACTTGAAAACCCAAATTTATTTTTATAAAGCATCATATAATCATAGCCCATGATTTAAAAGTCCAAAATAAAGTTTAAATTCCAAACACACATAAAATCCATAAGTTATTTATAGAGGCCATTTATTACAACATCCCAAAATAGTAAAAATAATTATTAAAAGTTCGAGTTTTAAATAACCCATATTTAGTAGTATGGCCTCCACGAAGTCATCCTCATCAAGTCCACATCAGTTTCCATTACCTGAGATGGAAAGAAATTAAAGGGGTGAGTTACTTAGAACTCAGTGTGTAACTCACTTACCACCATTATTGGGCCAGATTGTCAAGATATTATGCTGGGCTTGAGCCCAATTCAGAATTCAACAATATATCATGAATTTAAAATAATTAATAATGCATGAAAAATGTAATTCCCAACCCAAACCTAATATCCATCCGCTAACACCCCCGTACCAACCATCACACCTGTGGGGATCAAGTCAACCCACCCCGCCATCACACCAATCGTAGGCATTAAGCCTTTATAATTGTGGCATAGCCACCGAACTAGAGGCAATAAGCCGATATTGTGGCGAAACCACCGAACTAGAGCAATAAGCCGATATTGTGGCAGAGCCACCGAACTAGAGGCAATAAGCCGATATTGTGGCAACTGGCCATTCTTCTCTTCATATATCCCACCCATGCAATTATACATGTACTTTAAAATATAAAATTTATTAACAATACATAACATGGTGGGTTTATCAATAACATTTCATTTGGCCCTCAAATATAGCAATTTGTCCATTTAGCAATTTAGTGGGCTTTGGCCCATTTACCAAACTAGAGTGTTTTGGCTAAATTTTAACGAACTAAAGTATTTTGGCCCATTTTCACGAACTAGAGTATTTACGGCCCATTTTCACGAACTAGAGTATTTACGGCCCATTTTCACGAACTAGAGTATTTACGGCCCATTTTCACGAACTAGAGTATTTACGGCCCATTTTCACGAACTAGAGTATTTACGTAATAACAATTAATATCTCGAGGGCGTTTTCGTAATTTTCACGATTTTGTCGTTTTTACGTATTTTTGTCATAATATCATTTTTTTACGTTTTTACCGATCTAATCGTTTTTACGATTTACTACCATACCGAAATTTGACATCCAACCGAGAAAATAATGAGTGTGAAAATTACACACCTCGATACCGTGAGTACTAACCCTTCTCGCTCCTCGGCACCCTCTTGATTTTGAATCACTTCGATTTTCGGTTTTCCTTCGTTTATCGATTCACTAGCCGCCGAGAATCCACCAATGTATAACGGTTCGGAGGTTCGTACTACTTGAATAATGGACTTCTTTGGAAGATGGCCCAACCCTATGGAAAATCCCGATTTAGAAATCGCTTCTTCGTTTGAATGGGGATTTACTGATCCACCCCTCTTACGATAACTGAACACCGCCCTTTTCTTCCCTATTTTGACGGTCAAAATAAAACGTTTCCAACGTTTCTCCCGATCACTTGAGTTCCGATCTCCGTTATTGCACTAAATAATAATAACGAAAAGAACGTTATTAGAATGAATGTTATATTGATTCTAAAAGTCCTTCAAATCACCATTACCATTCGGCCATAGTACCTTAATAAATCGAAAATGGAAAAGAACCCTTACCTATAATCCACTATCGAAAAGAAGGAATGGAGAATGGTGTCTAAATGATGAAGGATTCGGCTATGTATGTTCAAGGAAAAGAAAAATATTTGGTTTATAGGCACAATAGCATTCTTTAAGGGAGTGTAGATGAAGAAACTTTGATTGAAATAATTAGAATATGAGAAAGAGATGGTGATGAGATAGTTTGATTTCAAAGAGAAAAGAAGATGAAAGAAAAATAGACCTTTAGGATTTAGTGCATTCGGCCATGGCAAAAGAAAAGAAAGAAACTGATTTTGGTATGGGTGATTTCGGCAAGGAGAATACAAAGAAAATTAACAAAGTGGATGAAAGTGACCAAATGGTCAAGAGATTTTGGCTTTGCCAAATGCAATATTCGCCAAGAGGGATGTTGAAAGGAGAAAACAAAGAAAAATCTGCACAATATGCAAAGAATGACCAAAGAGAAAAGGATGAGATTTTAGCCAAACTAACAAAATTTTGGCTCTCCTCCCTTACCAATATTGCCATTCAGCACATGGTCAAATGGCCATGATTTCTTTCCAAATTTTCCCTTGATATGTGCCTTATGTTCCCCTATCTTTCCTTAAACCTTTGATTCCATGCCATAAGTTAGTTGTTTCCTTAATCCATTGATACACTAACCAAAAATACATGGTCAACACCTTCCTTATATGTCCCCTTGCCGACACTTCCTAGTCATGAGCGAGAAAATTAAAAGCAAAAATTCATTTAGGTGCCATACAAGGATTCAACCTCTTCCTCTTACTTGAACCCATGCGCCAACTCCACCATGCCATATGCTCATTTTATGACACTTTTAGCACATAATTTCGCTTAAGTCTTAATCACCTTTGTTTCACTTCAATAAATCTCAATTTAATAAATTTTATTTCTTCTCCAAATTATGCTTTACCTCTCTAGGACTTTAATAAGCACTAAAATAAAAGTAAAAATTTTTCCTTTAAAAAATCTAAACACCAATTCATGCAATTTAATTACTCGAATTTTTAGGGTGTTACAACTCTACCCTCCTTAAAGAAAATTTCGTCCTCGAAATTTACCTGGTTGAAAAAGGTGAGGGTATTGTTGCCGAATCGCATCCTCTGCTCCCACATAGCTTCTTCCACTCATTAGTTCGCCATAGAACTTTGACCAACTACACAGCTTTTCTTCCTTAGTACCTTGACATCTCGGTCTAGGATTTCCACCGGTTCTTCTTCAAAGGACAAATCAATTCACTCCAATTCTTCTACCGGTATAATGTGCAAAGGATCCGACCTATAACGCCTCAACATAGAAACATGAAAGACATTATGAATTTGATCTAACTCCGGAGGTAACTCAATCTGATATGCCACTGGACCAACACGCTTCAGCACACGATAAGGTCCAATATATCTAGGACTTAGCTTGCCCTTCCTTCCGAATCTGAAGATCTTTTCCAAGGAGATACCTTCAAGAAAACCCGATCTCCCACACTATACTCGATGTCCCTTCGCTTCAGATCTGCGTACGACTTCTGTCTATCTGAGGCTTCTTTCAACCGTGCTCGAATAACTTTTACCTTATCCTCGGTCTCAGATATCATCTCAGGACCTAACATCATCTTTTCGCCCAACTCGGTCAACAAATAGGAGAGCGACACTTACGACCATACGATTGCCTCGTAAGGTGCCATCTGAATGCTAGGCGATAGTTGTTGTTATCATAAATTACGCGATGGTAGATAATCCTCCCAACTACCCTCAAGTCGATTACATCCTCTTAACATATCTTCCAATATCTGAATTACTCCTCCGATCGACCATCGATTGAGGATGAAAAGCCGTCTTGAAATTCAACTTTGTTCCCAAGGCTTCATGCGAGCTTTCGAATCGTGATGTAAACCTAGGGTCCCTATCCGATATAATAGATACTGGTACCCCATGCAACCTCACAATTTCGGATCGTAAAGTTTCGCCAACTTCGCAATGAATAATCCGTCTGTTGGCAAGAAATGAGCGGTCTTCGTCAACCGATCAACAATTACCCAAACGAATTTTTCTTAGTAGGTGTTAACGGTAACCCACTAACAAAATCCATAGTTATCCGCTCCCATTTCCAAAGAGGAATCTTTATCGGTTGTAACAATCCAGACGGTAATTGATGTTACGCCTTCACTTGCGACAAGTCAAACATTTTCCCACGAACTCTGTAATCTCACGCTCAACCACGCCACCAATACATTCACGGAGATCTCGATACATCTTATTTCCTCCGGGATGCATAGCATAAGGGCTACTATCGCCTCCGTAGAATCGATTGCCTCAAATCTAGATCCTTAGGCATGCATACTCTCCTCGAAAGCACAACACACCCTCCGTGTTTATTCCAAAATCCTCAATTTCACCATTTTCAACTTGCAAGTAAAGGTCCCAACTTCTCATCGATGTCTGCTTTTCCTTGATTTGTTCCACCACGGAGGTTTCACGAAGTTACGCTAACAAGCCGCCATCCTCATCTGAGACTCAAATGGGCAAACAAAGCTCTTAATTCAGATACCGCCTTACGACTTAGCGTCGGCTACCACGTTAGCCTTTTCAGGGATGGTATTCGATGGAGAAATCGTAATCTTTTAACAATTCTACCCATCTTCTTTGTCTTAAATTCAACTCATTCGGGTAAGGAGGTATTTAAGACTCTTGTGATCTGTGTAGATTATGGACTTCTCACCATAGAGATAGTGCCTCCAAATCTTTAGAGCAAAGACAACTGCGACTAACTCCAAATCATGAGTAGGGTAGTTTACTTGTGTGGTCTCAATTGACGAGAAGCATAGGCCACCACCTTTCCATTTTGCATCAACACACAACCCAGGCCCGTGTGAGACGCATCGCAATAAACAGTGAATTCTTTTCCAGCCTCGGGTTGAATTAAAACTGGAGCTTCTGTCAGGATCTTCTTCAATTTCTCAAAACTCTCTTGCTGCTTTTCAGTCCAGATATACGGAGCTCCCTTTCGCAGCAGTTTAGTTAGGGGTGCAGCAATCAATGAAAACCCCTCTACAAAACGTCTATAGTATCCAGCCAAGCCTAAGAAACTCCGAATTTCATTCATCGATGTTGGTGGTTTCCAATCCAGAATGGCCTCAATTTTCCGAGGATCCACCCTTATTCCTTGGTGATACTACATGACCAAGGAAAGTCACCTCCTTTAGCCAAAATTCGCACTTACCAAATTTGGCATACAATTGCTTATCACAGTAGTTGTAATACTATCCGCAAATCTTTGGTCATGTTCCTCCTCATTTCTCGAATAAACCAATATATCATCTATGAACACTACCACAAACCGGTCTAAATATGGTTGAAAGACTTCGGTTCATCATGTCCATAAATGCAATTTGGTGCATTGGTTAATCCAAACAGCATCACTACAAACTCATAGTGTCCGTAACGTCCCAAATCTTTGTCTTATAAATGTCCGCTTCTTTCACCTTAAAATTTGGTGATAACCCGACCTTAAATCAATCTTGGAGAAAACGAAGCTCCTTTCAATTGATCAAGCAGTCGTCAATTCTCGTAGAGGATCTGATTCTTGATCGTCAATTTATTCAACCGCATCGTAGTCAATGCACATACGCATCGATCCATCCTTCTTCTTGACGAACAAAGCTGGTGCTCCCACGGAACACACTTGGTCGAATGAATCCCGATCCAGCAATTCTTGAATTTGAGCTTTGAGCTCGACCAACTCCTTGATGCCATTCTATAGGAGCAATGGACCTTGAGCCGTCGAGCAAAAGCTCAATGCCAAATTCTACTTCCCGATCTGGAGGTATACCAGGAAGTTCTTCGGAAATACATCGGGAAATTCCTTCACCGTCCTCACATCATTCACGGATAATTCTTTGGCATCCAAAGCACAGATAAAGGCTAGGAATGCCCCGCACCCTTTCCGCACCAACTTCTCAGCTTTTAATGCAGATACCACATTTGCCAGATAGTTCTTTCGTTCACCAATCATTATGACTTCCTTATCATCCGGGTCCTTAGCGACATTCGTTTTCAAAGACAATCCAATTCTTGCCCGATGGTTAACCAACGATCTATGCCCGAATGAGATCGAACTCGCCGAAAGGTAGTTCCATCAAATTTGCTAAGAATACTTCCTCTTGGATTTTTAAGGGCACGTCCTTAAATATTTTATTAACAGTTATTGACTGTCCTAAGGGACTGATTACTGTCATCTCATTTTCGGTAATTTGATTCTAAATTGATTTCGGATATGGCATTGGATACATATGAATGAGTAGAGCCAATATCTATTAAGGCAATAACAGTACATCAAAAATGAAGAACGTCTGGTTATCACATCGGTGCATTGCCGTCCTCATGGCGTCTAACTGCGTGAACCGATCCGGTACCGTCTAGCATCTCGTATTTCCTCTATTACCATTTCCTCGACCGGTGCACCTTGACCACGACCAGCCCCATTACCACCACGACACGGTCCACGACCTCTCGGTGGTCTTGATTACCCCGACCGTTTGTGCATCATTATTACGGACTTCTTGAGTCGTATCCATTCGTCGAGGACAACTTTTGTCTTGATGTTCCATTGAACGCATTTGTAGCATGCACCGTTTTCCTCAACATTCCCAAAATGCCTTTTCCCACACTCGGTGCAATCTCGACTTCGATTATTTACTACTGGGGTTACGCCTTGAACTGATTCATCATTCCGGTTTTCTTCGAAATCTCTTTGAAGATCCGGATGCATGTCTCTCTCTTGTTTGGAATCTTTCTCGGTTACCGTTACGAGTTCTTAGCCTCTTGGCTATTTTGGCCTTCTCCACCGAGTGGAAAAATTTCTAACTTGTTGCGGAGCAATCGGAACCCTCACCGTTATTAAGTCCATCTTGAAACGTCGCAACGTTCATGATGCTGTTGCTACAATTGTCCGGCATAGCGGCTCGAGACGTACAAACTTCGACTTCATATCTTTGCGGTCTTACTTCCTTGGACAAGATTGAGAATTCCTTCCTTGACGTCTACATAGCTCGTTCCAACGTACTTTCCTTGAAGGCGGCTTTAAAGAATTCCCGATTAATCGGTGCGGCTTGTGCCTTCTCGAATAGTAAGCCACCACCGATACGCCTCATCTCTCAATAAGGATCAGCTCCTCTCGGTTTTGCTCACCGTGCATTCCATATCATCCATAATCCGTTCCTGACTTGAGCGGTATTCACCACATTCGGGCTACACCAGACTCCTCGAAAACTTCGCATTATTTGCCTTAAGTCGCTCTGAAATTGACCCACGAGTTGTTGGCCCAATTCTAGTTCCAATGACCCTTTCCAAGACTTCGTAGCATTGCTTGAGTCAATGCATGATCTTCTTCCATGTGATCGCGTGATCCGGTCTCACTTTCAATTGGCGCAGTCGTCTACTTACGACATATGATTTGGTGCTTGATAGTAGCACCTCGGCCTCTACCACGGCCACGTCTACGCGTCCACGACCACGTCCTCTTGTACTCATGATTGCTTGTTCGTTTATCGATTACAAGTTTTATGAATCGAAATTTTGTTTGGTGTTTATTAGCGATATTTTATGAGATTTAAGATATAAAGTTGTTTTCGCAACATTTCCTATAGTCTCAATCTCTCTGAGTTTTCACGTCTAAAACTAGAAGTTCTAGAGTGTTCCTATGATCTTATCATAGTAATCATTAAGCAATAATACTTACTTGACTTGTCATGGGATGCTTGTGGTGCCATCTGATTTTTGAATGATTTCATCATGAAATTATTTTTGAACCCAAACCACGTAGAGTTTTTGAAACTGGCTCGATACCACTAAATGTAACACCCCAAACCCAGGTCTATGCGTTGAGACTAGATTTGGTTTGTTACATGATTCGAGCTATTCTTAAATCTTTAATGAGTTGAAAAACTACAATTTTATATCTGAGGTTTAAAATTTGAAGAGTATTTGATTTTGATAAATATTTGAAACATTAGTTGAAAACCATTGTATTATTATTAAAACCGATAGGAGATTTGTTAAAGAGTTAACAATAAAAGAATTATTTATAAAAGAATTTCATATACTTGAAAACCCAAATTTATTTTTATAAAGCATCATATAATCATAGCCCATGATTTAAAAGTCCAAAATAAAGTTTAAATTCCAAACACACATAAAATCCATAAGTTATTTATAGAGGCCATTTATTACAACATCCCAAAATAGTAAAAATAATTATTAAAAGTTCGAGTTTTAAATAACCCATATTTAGCGATATGGCCTCCACGAAGTCATCCTCATTCAAGTCCACATCGGTTTCCATTACGAGATGGAAAGAAATTAAAGGGTGAGTTACTTAGAACTCGATGTGTAACTCACTTACCACCATTATTGGGCGGATTGTCAAGATATTATCTTGGGCTTGAGCCCAATTGAAATTCAACAATATATCATGAATTTAAAATAATTAATAATGCATGAAAATGTAATTCCCAACCCAAACCTAATATCCATCCGCTAACACCCTGTACCAACCATCACACCTGGGGATCAAGTCAACCCACCCGCCATCACACCAATCGTAGGCATTAAGCCTTTATAATTGTGGCATAGCCACGAACTAGAGGCAATAAGCCGATATTGTGGCGAAACCACCAACTAGAGGCAATAAGCGATATTGTGGCGAAACCACCTAACTAGAGGCAATAAGTCGATATTGTGGCAATGGCCATTCTTCTCTTCATATATCCCACCCATGCAATTATACATGTACTTTAAAATATAAAATTTATTAACAATACATAACATGGTGGGTTTATCAATAACATTTCATTTGGCCCTCAAATATAGCAATTTGTCCATTTAGCAATTTAGTGGGCTTTGGCCCATTTACCAAACTAGAGTGTTTTGGCTAAATTTTAACGAACTAAAGTATTTTGGCCCATTTTCACGAACTAGAGTATTTACGGCCCATTTTCACGAACTAGAGTATTTACGGCCCATTTTCACGAACTAGAGTATTTACGGCCCATTTTCACGAACTAGAGTATTTACACCCATTTTCACGAACTAGAGTATTTACGTAATAACAATTAATATCTCGAGGCGTTTAATAATTTTCACGATTTTGTCGTTTTTACGTATTTTGTCATAATATCATTTTTTACGTTTTTACCGATCTAATCGCTTTTACGATTTACTACCATACCAAAATTTGACATCCAACAGAAAATAATGAGTGTGAAAATTACACACCTCGATCCGTGAGTACTAACCCTTCTCGCTCCTCGGCACCCTCTTGATTTTGAATCACTTGATTTTCGGTTTTCCTTCGTTTATCGATTCACTAGCAGAGAATCCACCAACGATAACGGTTCGGAGGTTCGTACTACTTGAATAATGGACTTCTTTCGAAGATGGCCCGAACCCTGTGGAAAATCCCGATTGCAAAAACCGCTCTTCGTTTGAATGGGGATTTACGATCCACCCTCTTACGATAACGAACACCGCCTTTTCTTCCCTATTTTGACGGTCAAAATAAAAGCGTTTCCAACGTTTCTCCCGATCACTTGAGTTCCGATCTCGTTATTGCACTAAATAATAATAACGAAAAGAACGTTATTAGAATGAATGTTATATTGATTCTAAAAGTCCTTCAAATCACCATTACCATTCGCCATAGTACCTTAATAAATCGAAAATGGAAAAGAACCCTTACCTATAATCCACGGTCGAAAAGAAGGAATGGAGAATGGTGTCTAAATGATGAAGGATTCGCTATGTATGTTCAAGGAAAAGAAAAATATTTGGTTTATAGGCACAATAGCATTACATTTGAGGAGTGTAGATGAAGAAACTTTGATTGAAATAATTAGAATATGAGAAAGAGATGGTGATGAGATAGTTTGATTTCAAAGAGAAAGAAGATGAAAGAAAAAATAGACCTTTAGGATTTAGTGCATTCGGCCATGGCAAAAGAAAAAGAAAGAAACTGATTTTGGTATGGGTGATTTGGCAAGGAGAATACAAAAGAAAATTAACAAAGTGGATGAAAGTGACCAAATGGTCAAGAGATTTTGGCTTTGCCAAATGCAATATTCGCCAAGAGGGATGTTGAAAGGAGAAAACAAAGAAAAATCTGCACAATGTGCAAAGAATGACCAAAGAGAAAAGGATGAGATTTTAGCCAAACTAACAAAATTTTGGCTCTCCTCCCTTACCAATATTGCAAATCCAAGACATGGTCAAATGGCCATGATTTCTTTCAAATTTTCCCTTGATATGTGCCTTATGTTCCCCTATCTTTCCTTAAACCTTTGATTCCATGCCATAAGTTAGTTGTTTCCTTAATCCATTGATACACTAACCAAAAATACATGGTCAACACCTTCCTTATATGTCCCTTGCACACACTTCCTAGTCATGAGCGAGAAAATTAAAAGCAAAATTCATTTAGGTGCCATACAAGGGATTCAACCTCTTCCTCTTACTTGAACCCATGCGCCAACTCCACCATGCCATATGCTCATTTTATGACACTTTTAGCACATAATTTCGCTTAAGTCTTAATCACCTTTGTTTCACTTCAATAAATCTCAATTTAATAAATTTTATTTCTTCTCCAAATTATGCTTTACCCTCTCTAGGACTTTAATAAGCACTAAAATAAAAGTAAAAATTTTTCCTTTAAAAAAAATCTAAACACCAATTCATGCAATTTAATTACTCGGATTTTTAGGGTGTTACAAGAACAACCATTTGCTTATAGACTTACCTCGGATATCGGCGAACGTAAAATCAACTATTCGGCTATTTTTGTCTTTCCCCGATTCAAATCCGACTTTCTCTTTTGTTGATCTAATTTGGTATAAATTAAACTCATTTAATCAATATTCAATTAATTTCACTCAAAAACACATGAATAGTAATTTGCACTTTTACCCCATACATTTTAAACTTTTAGCTATTTAGTCCAAAATTCACAAGACACAAAGTAAGCATAAGTTGCCCTTGCTATGCTTATGCCGAATACTCATCTCATCCATATGAGACCATACAATTTATTTATTACATATATATATATATATTTCTCAATTTAGTCTTATTTAAGCATTTCCACAAAATGGTCCATGATGCATAGGACATAAAATTCACTCTATTTTCTTTCACTAAACAAGAGTCGAATATTTATTGGACTTATACAAGTCCCTACACTATGTTAATTTTAGAAAATCAATTCCCTCCATTTATCAATTTCATTAATTAAGCCCTAATAACTAATTTCTTGAAGATTGATAATACATAACTTAAAAATATATTACATATTTTCTATTTCCTAACATCAACACCAAATTTTTCAAAACTTCCGCAATAGTCGAACATAAATTCTTTATAGATTTCAAAAATTAACACATGGGCAAGATAAATAACTCAACAACCATCACAAATATGTCAAATTTATTCAAAACTAAGCTCAAGCATACCTTTAATTTAATATGCAAGCACCGAAAATGTCAAGGCTGAAACTTCTCTTCTTTCTCTTAGTTTCAGCCAAACAAAGAAGAAAGATAGGTACTTTCATCTTTTATCTAATATAATATGTTATCACATATTATAATATACCATCATGTCATAAAATAAATAAACAATGTCCAATTCATTATTACAAGCAATTTGGCCAGCCACTATATTCATTTCTTTATCATTTTGTTTATTATATTCTATTATAACCACTAACATAATAAAATAATGCACCCCTTTCACCTAAAGAAATAATTAACAATTAGATCATTATTTCATGCATATCAACCGGCCACTAACCTTCCTTTATGGCCAAATTGCTACTTTAAGCCTCAAATTTATTAAAACATCAACAATTAAGCACTATCTCATCTAACCATCGAATTTTTAATTTATGCGATTAAGCCCTTATTTCAAATTTAAGCATTAAAACGATCAAATTTTAATACAAAATTTCACACACACACTAATTCATACATAATAAGCATATAAAATAATATTTAAATATTTTTCTGACTCGGATTCGTGGTCCCGAAACCACCATGTCGACTAAGGTCTAAATCGGGCTGTTACAGGAGATGATGAATAAAAAGCTTGATAATTTATGTTCTTCACAGGTACACCCAGTAATGCAATGCGAAGCGAGTGGGAATGTGGCGAATCTTGAGTACCCACCCCACCATCCAGGAGCATAACATGAGCAGACAAACTGTATAGGTAACAATTTTAGATCCAATAATAATCCTTATAGTATCACTTATAACGCAGGTTGGAGGAACCACCCAGATTTTTCATGGGAGGACAAGGAAATCAAGGAAATCAAAGGCAGCAACCTCCTCGAAATTATCAAAATCAGCCATATCCACAAGAGAAGTAATCAAACCTCGAAGAGATGCTGACGAAATTCATGGCAGTCAGGGATTCTCGTTTCCAAAAAACTGAAGCAACACTTGATGAACAACAAAAATCGATCAAAGGGAACGAGAATCAAATTAGATTACTTACTGAGGTGGTATGTGAAATACGGACAGAGATTTTTTCCAAAGACACACAGCAGGTAAAGGCAGTTACACTAAGAAGTGGTAAAGAGCTAATGGAACCACAAGAAAAAAGCTACATGAAATTATCAAGGAAAGGAGTGTAGAAGTTGAAACCAATACCCCAACGCATCTAGAAAAAAAAGCACTGATTCCATATTCAGTAAAACTAAAGAAAGAACAATTGGATGCTCAATATGGTAAGTTTCTCAAACTTTTTAACAAATACATATTAACTTACCTTTTGTTGAAGTCATTTCACAGATGCCGAAGTACGCAAAATTCTTAAAGGAACTCCTGACGAATAAAAGGAAGTTTGAAGAAGTGCAACGGTGGAACTTAATGAAAAGTGCTCAGCCATCCTCCAAAATAAACTACCAACCAAATTAAAAGACCCAGGAAGTGTTACTATCCCTTGTTTTATTGGTAGCTTGAATATTAAAAAGGCATTAGTTGATCTAGGTGCTAGTATAAATTTAATGCCTTGTAAAATGTTTAAACAATTGGATCTTGGGGAACCAACACCCGCTAAGATGAGTATTCAGTTAGCAGATAGATCCATTAAATAACCTAGAGGAGTTATCTAAGATGTCTTGGTAAAAATTGAAAAATTAATGTTCCCTGTTGATTTTGTTGTATTAGACATGGATGAAGACATTAATGTTCCTTTAATCTTAAGGCGTCCTTTTAGCCATCGCTAAAGTCATTATCGATGTGGGTGACGATGGCTTCAAGACCGAGGATAGGTGATGAAGAAATTATTTTTCAAATTTATGATGCTATGCGATATTCTAAAGAGCAAGATGATGCTTGTTATTTTGTTGATACTAATGATTATATCATTCAAGACTCATTACAGGAAATCATACATGACGACACGATGGAACTGTGCCTGACTCAAGAAGAGGGGGAGGAAGATGAGGACGATGAGTTGAATCTGAATATATCATCATCCAGACAAATAAAAGAAGAAAGAATTGAAGATAATAATGAAATAAGACAAAAACCCTCCATCGAAGAGCCGCCCAAATTGGAATTAAAATAGTTACCAAAACACTTAGAATACGCATTCCTTGGGGACAATTCTACACTACCGATAATCATCTCTTCAGAATTAGAATCCAAGGAAAAAGAGGAGCTGATAAAGGTACTAAAAGAACACAAAAAAGCCATAGCTTGGAAAATTTCTGACACCAAGGGAATAAGCCCTACATTTTGCACCCACAAAATTTTAATGGAAGAAGAATATAAGACGTGAATGCAACCTCAAAGATGGATAAACCCCAACATGAAAGAAGTGGTCAAAGTCGAGGTAATTAAACTTCTAGATGCAGGAATAATTTATCCTATTTTTGACAGCACTTGGGTAAGTCCTGTGCAGGTAGTTCCAAAGAAAGGAGGAATGACGGTAGTGCCCAATGAAAAGAATGAGTTAATTCCCACAAGAACAATTACAGGATGGAGAGTCTGTATAGACTATAGAAAGCTGAATGATGCCACCAGAAAAGATCACTTCCCTCTACCCTTCATAGATCAAATGCTAGAAAGATTATCCGGGCATATGTATTACTGTTTCTTGGACGGACTCTCCAGTTACTTCCAAATTCCCATAGCTCCTGAAGATCAAGAGAAGATGACATTTACATGCCCATACGGTGCGTTTGCTTATCGTAGAATGCCTTTTCGATTGTGTAATGCTCCTGCTACTTTCCAGCGCTGCATGTTGGCAATCTTTGACGAACTCGTGGAAGACATCATGGAGGTATTTATGGATGCCTTCTCGGTATTCGGTAATTTTTTCCATCTTTGCCTCAAAAATTTAAAAAGAGTTTTAATGAGATGTGAGGAAACGAACCTTGTTTTGAATTCGAAAAAATGTCACTTTATGGTTAGGGAAGGGATTGTGTTAGGACATAAGATTTCTAGTAAAGGGATTGAGGTAGACAAAGCGAAAGTTAAACGGTTGAATCAAATAGAAAAGACTGGGCAGCTAAAGTAAATGATGCTTTATGGGCCTACAAAACAGCATTCAAAACACCTCTAGGGACATCCCCATACAAACTTGTATATGGGAAAGCTATCATCTACCATTTGAATTAGAACACAAAGCTTTTTGGGCAATAAAATTTTTAAATTCTGATCTTAATGTTGCGGGAAAAAAAAGAATGATGCAGATAAACGAGCTAGATGAATGGAGAGCTGAAGCCTACGAGAACTCAAAATTATACAAAGAGGCAACAAAGCGACGCCACGATGCTCGTCTAAAAAGGTCAAAACAATTCAAGGTAGGGGACTTGGTCCTACTGTATAACTCAAGGCTTAAATTATTTCCAAGAAAGCTGAAATCAAGATGGTCTGGCCCATTCATGGTTAAAATATTTTTTCCATAAGACACAATTGAGGTAACTCACCCCACTAAGGGCACATTCAAGGTAAATTGTCACCGACTCAAAATTTATAATGATGCAAATTTTAGAGATATGAGAGAGGAGCTTCTACTCCATGAACCACTTTTTAGAACTGAAAACAGTGAAACTCTAGCTTAAGATTTTAAACAAGCACTTCTTGGGAGGCAACCTGAGCACTAACTTCCCTAAACATTTTATTGTCTAACTTAATTAAGTGTAGAATTAAGACCACACGACCTTACACACGGGCGTGCCCATGGCCGTGCAGAAACCAGAGGAAAAAAACCACGAGCGGGCCAATAGCCGTGTATGACAAAGAAGAAATTATTTCCCCAACACGGCCTGCGATAAGGGACCGCACCCATGCAATCCACCCGTGTGAGGTTACTGACTTATACTGTAACACCCTAAAAATCTGAGTATTTAAATTGCATGAATTGGTGTTTAGATTTTTAAAGGAACAATCTTTTATTTTTATTTTAGTGCTTATTGAAGTCCTAGAGAGGGTAAAGCATAATTTGGAGAAGGAATAAAATTTATTAATTGAGAATTTATTGAAGAGAAACAAAGGTGATTAAGACTTAAGCTAAATTATGTGTTAAAGAGTGTCATAAGTGAGTACATGGTAAGGTGGAGTTGGCGCATGGGTTCTAGCAAGAGGGAAGAGGTTCGAATCCTTGTATAGCACCTAAATGAATTTTTGTTTTAATTTTCTGCTCATGGATAGGAAGTGTCGGCCAAGAACATATAAGGAAGGTGTTGACCATGTTATTTTTGGTTAGTGTATCAATGGATTAAGGAAACAACTAACTTATGGCATGGAATCAAAGACTTAAGGAAAGATAGGGGGACATAAGGCACATATCAAGGGAGAATTTTGGAAACAAAATCATGGCAATGGACCATGCATATGGACGGCATTATGGCTAGGGGGGAGGCCAAATTTTGGTGATAGTTTGCTAGGAAATTTAGTCTTTTGTTTTGGTCATTTTCTTTAGTTTTGTGCATAATTTTGCAAATTCTCTCAACCTATCTCTCCCTTGGCCGAATTGTACTTTGGTAAGCCTTGATTATTTTGACCATTTGGTCATTTTTGTTTATTGCTTTAGTACTTGTTTGTACCTTTTCTTTGAATGCCGAAAATCACCTATACCAAAAGCAAATCTTTTTCTTTTCTTTTCTCCTAATCTCCTTGAAATCAAAGCAACATCATCACCATCTTTTCTTTTATTTTATTTCTTTTCAATCGAAATTCTCTCCATCTACACTCTCATAGCCGAATGCTAATGTGCCTATAAGCCAAATTTATTTTCTTTTCCTTGATCATACATAGCCAAATCTTTCATCAATTAAACAACATTCTCAATCCTTTCCTTTCAACCGTAGGAATTAGGTAAGGGTTCTTTTCCATTTTCGATTTATTATTAGTGTCATGGCCGAATATCATTGGTTTTATGAGGGCCTTTTGGATCGATATAACGTTCATTCTAATACCGCTTTCTTTCGTTATTATTTAGTGCAATAACGAGATCGGAACTCAAGTGATCGGAGAATTGTAGAAGCGTTGGAAACATTTTATTGTGGTAAGGAAATCACATCTTTTAAAGCCCTTAGTCTTGTTTGATATTATTTAGATCTAACTATTATCCCTTTGGATTTTGAAGACTTTCAAAATAGGGAAGAAAAGGGCGGTGGTTAGTCACGTTAAGAGGCGGATTCAGTAAATCCCCATTCAAGCGAAGAGTTGGCGGTCCGAATTTTCCATCGGGTTGCGGGCCATCTTCCCAAGAAAGTCCATTATTCAAGTGGTACGAACTTCCGAGCCGATTATCGTTGGTGGATTCTCGACTAACAAATCAATAAACGAGGAAAAGCCGAAAATCAAGTGATTCAAAATCAAGAGGGTAAGATTTTGGATCTATTATCGATTAAGATTATTTTCTGAATTAGTTGTCTAACGGATCAAAATATGTTTTAGGTCTTGGAGCGAGAAGGATTAGTACTCTCGATAGCGAGGTGTGTAACTTCACACTCATTATTTTCTGGTTGGATGTCAATTTCGGTATGGAAGTAAATCGTAAAACGACTAGATCGGTAAAACGTAAAATTGATATTTTGGCGAAAATACGTAAAATGACTAAATCGTGAAAATTACGAAAACGCCTCGAGAAATTATTCGTTATTATGTAAATTGGATGTTTCGTAAATGGGCATAAAATACTCTAGTTCAATAAATTGGGCCAAAATACTCTAGTTCGATAAATTGGGCCAAAATACTCTAGTTCGATAAATTGGGCCAAAATACTCTAGTTCGATAAATTGGGCCAAAATACTCTAGTTCGATAAATTGGGCCAAAACACACTAGTTCGGTAAATGGGCCAAAGCCCACTAAACTGCTAAATAGACAAATTACTATATTATGTTTATGGGCCAAATGAAATGTTTATCGTTAAACCCACCATGTTTGCATTATTAAGAAATTTTATATTTTATACACGCATATTGGCATGGGGTGGGTTATATGAAGAGAAGAATGGCCAGTTGCCAAAAATCT
This sequence comes from Gossypium rotundifolium, assembly GCA_025506655.1. NCBI lineage: Eukaryota > Viridiplantae > Streptophyta > Magnoliopsida > Malvales > Malvaceae > Gossypium > Gossypium rotundifolium. The sequence continues at coordinate 51,795,126 of CP106731.1, forward strand.
AGTTCGGTGGCTCTGCCACAATAATGGCTTATTGCCTCTAGTTCGATGGCTCTGCCACAATAATGGCTTATTGCCTCTAGTTCGGTGGCTCTGCCACAATAATGGCTTATTGCCTCTAGTTCGGTGGCTTTGCCACAATTATAAAAAGGCTTGATGCCTACGATTGGTGTGTTGGCGGGGTGGGTTGACTTGATCCCCACAGGTGTGATGGTTGGTGCGGGGTGTTAGCGGATGGATATTAGGTTTGGGTTGGGAATTACATTTTACATGCATTTTAATTGTTTTAATTCATGATATATTGTTGAATTTCGTAATTGGGCTCAAGCCCAAAGATAATATCTTGATGATCCGGCCCAATAATGGTGGTAAGTGAGTTACACATTGAGTTCTAAGTAACTCACCCTTTAATTTTTTTTTCCATCTCGTAATGGAAATTGATGTGGACTTGGTAGAGGATGACTTCGTGGAGGCCATCTTTGCGAAAGAGGGTTATTTAAACTCGAACTTTTAATAAGTATATTTTTACTATTATGGATTATTGTAATAAGGGCCTCTATAAATAACTTATGGATTTTATGTGTGTTTGGAATTTAAACTATATTTTGGACTTTTTAATCATGGGCTATGATTTTTTTCTTTTTATTAAAATAAATTTGAGTTTTCAAGTATATGAAAATCTTTTATAAATATTTTATTATAGTTAACTCTTTAACAAATTACCTAAAGGTTATTGATAATACAATGATTTCCAACTAATGTTTTCAAATATTTATCAAAATCAAATACTCTTCAAATTTTAAACCACAGAAATAATATTGTAGTTTTCAACTCATTAAAGATTTAAGAATAGCTCGAATCATGTGACAAACCAAATCTAGTCTCAATGCATAGACCGGGTTTGGGGTGTTACATATACAACATGGGTAGAAAATGCCCGTGCCTCACATCCGTGTAAGGTTACTGACTTTTGACACACAGGCTATACACGACTGTGCTATCTCATCGAGAAAATATACTGACTTATCAAACACGGGCGTGTCAAGAGTCGTGCCCAAACAGGGAAAAATTTCTATAGTCAACATGGGCTATGATACCAAAACACGCCCGTGCGATCGCACCGTGTGAAGCTACTGACTTGCCCAGAATGGCGTGCCTAATGGGAACACGGCCGTGCCAATAAACCTGATCCCACCCAATCTTGAAAAACACAAAAAAGCACGGGCAATTTAAAAATGACACGGGCGTGTCAACTAACCATGCCTCCTCCTCTATAAATAAAATCTAATAGCTTTCTTCCCTAAATCCAAACCCTAAAATTAAGTTTTAAACCCTTCCTCCCCAAATCCGGCCATAACAACCAGACTTCCCCCTCCAAAACGTCACTTTTTCTCCATAACTAACCCACAAAGCCATAGCATCACCGTGCCCACACACCATGCCCCTATCAGGCCGTGTTTACACTGTGAAAACTAGCCCCACCGCTGTATCCTTCAACCGTGCTCATCATCCACCACCACTACTGGTTTCTTCTTCTTCACACTTTCTCATATTTCCTCTTCATTTAAGTTTTTGTTTAAATTTAGACTAAAAAAAATTCTGATTCATGTTATTTAGTTTATTCTATTAGTTTATGATATGATTTTTGTTTAGTTCATTATTTTTAGAATGCTTCTTGTTTGCTTTAGTTATTTAAGTTTTTAACAACATGATTCTCATTATTTGATTAATCTTATGCTTTACTTATTAATACATGTTAGAAGAATTGGTGCTCTGCTATTGTAAAATTTTATTGTGTAATTCTAAAATATATTGGTTGAACTAGAAAAAATTGCTTTGCATTAGCAGGAAATATGTCGACATCTCGAGTAAAACACTCAGTCCCAAGTAAGAAGAGAAAAGGGCCAGGATCATCTTCCTCAAATGCATCTTCCGAGCTTCGGCATCCATTCCTCTAGTTCCCTCAAAACACTTGGGAATAGCGTTACAAGGCATTTCGAGAACGGCCCTTAGGCACCGGAAGGTGCATTGACTAGAACGCTGTTGAACAAATAGGACTAGCAAGTGACATCCGGGGCTCTCATTTCAACTGAACCATGGGAGTAGTTCTTCTCAATCATCGAGTCCACATACCTAGAGCTAACACTAGAATTTTTCACAACTTTTACTTTGCAAACAGTGATGGCACAATTTGATGAGTCGGGAACAGTGCAATTCAGGTTAGGGGGATGGTACGTCAATTAAGTATACACCAATTTGGCATAGCTCTCGGACTTTATACAGACAAATTTAGAGAGGAAAATAACCTCTCTGAGTTAGACCGAGAACTCCTCTGCAACCCCCTTAATTGTTGGCACAGCCTAGCACCCACCACGAATGCTTACAACCCCAGTCGATCGAAGGCAATAGCCCTTGGCCCACCCCTGAGATATATCCACGCCATCCTAGCCCACATTATCACAGGTTGACGCGAAAGCACCGGCGTGGTAAAGAAGCACGATGTCTACTACTTATCGTGCATGTTCATATTTCATCGCCTGTGCTATCCAGCACCAAACAGAGCCACACAGAAAGGGGATTCTATCAATGGGGCCATACATCACTAGGCTGGCTCGACACTTTGACCTCCTGAACACCAACGATCAGATCACATCCCTCACAAACATTGTACCCCAAGGCATCCGGACGATGCTACACATGGGGATGATTAAACATCGTCGACGGGTCGACCCCCTCAATACCGATTAGTGACATCTACAGATGAGGGAGAGCCCGAGTACATTGCTGAAAATGTCCCACTAGCTCCGAGACAGCAGCCATCCCATGTAGCAACATCATGGGCAGATATCTCTGCATGCCTCGACCAATTCGAGCAGTATTTCGTTGACAACACTCGACGTTTTGATGGGATAAAGGCCACCCTACACCAAATATGCCAACACCTACATATCTCATCACCAGCCCACCACCGAATCCAGTCGATGAGGAGGACCTTTGAGTCCCTTTAATTATCTATATTTATTGTCTTATTTTTAGTGTTATTTTTATTTTTATTTTTCCTTTATTATCATAATTTGCTACTTTTCTTCATTGCAAACTTTTATCAGTAATTATCTAATCTTCGAAGTATTCCAAACATTTATTTATCTTACACCCCAAAATATCTAACTGATGACTTCGCAATTCGATCACACACTCTACATACACAAATAAATCAATAGGATTAATTCACTAATACATAAGTCATCTTCCATCCCGAACACTGCCAACTCCCGATAATTACCCAAAATTTAGGAAGTGGCACTCTATCCCTCTCTTTTGATCTTATATTAATTGTTAGTACCTATCTTTGTACATTGAAGGCAATGTACATCTGAAGTGTGGGGGGGATAAAAGTGCCTAACTTTTTGCATAATTCTCAAAAATCCTGAATTTAGTCTTGTTTTTAAGTATTTTTCTCATATTACTAATTAGAATAAAATTTCTAATGATTTATGATTATTATGGATATGTTTTAGAGTAAGTCATAGTTAATTGTGCATTGATGATTAAATTTGAAGAATACTAAAGAATCAAGCATGATAATCCTACTTTCTAAAAATTAAAATTGATAGGTCGTTGAACTGAATTTGAGTACTACCTTGAAATTTGGAATTTATAAGGATTGATGTAAAAAACACCCATAACTTTTGGTGAGATTTTGAGTCTTTTAGAGCATAGATCCTTTTTCATGCTCACTTTATTGATTATGAGTGTGTCAACTTTGAACTGTTATTCTAGAATTTGCCTCGTTTATACATGTCGAGACCACATTAATGATTTGATATACTGAGATGATAAAGGCACCTAGGTTCTAACCCGTTCACTCCATAAAAAGCCTACCTTCACAAATTAACCCCTAGCGAACCCGTTGAATCCTAAAAACCTTTTTATTGACTCACCCACTAATATTAACCCAAAATCCCTTTCTATTTGTTATCACCATTCTTTTTACTACCCTTTAATCGAGGTTTGATTTGATTAAGTTACCAAATTATATTAGTTCAAGAGTTACATTTATCATTTATAATGTAATGTTCTTAAAAAAAAGAAGAAAAGATCAAGTATATTCAATATTAGTAGTATATAAAAGAGCTTAGAGCATTTAAACTCAATTATTGAAGAAAAGCTCTTATTAAAGTATTATCAAATTTTAAGTAATGAAAATACTCTTTATTATAGAGTAATTATCAATAGTAGGTATTATTAGTTTTCATTCAATGTAAATGTTCATATTCAGTTCTTTGTTTTTTAGATTAGGTAATTAGTCAATTCGATGTTGATTCTAACCCTCTAATTCAGCTTGTATCCACACCCTTAACCTTAGCCCCGTTACAACCTTGATAAAGACCTTTTGATCTGTGTATCATCTTATATATAGTAGTGGAGATTTGATTTTTAGGTAAGCCTATGGGATTAACTTTCCAGGTTCGACTTATGAGTGCTTATTCTTGAACCTTAAACACTTCGAGTGATTTGAGTGAATCTTTTGTGAGGATGTCAATTCTTGTCGGTTTTGAATTAAAGGTAATTACTTAGACAATGGGAGACACCTATGTTTCGTACTACAAAGGTATGACTTATCATGATTGACTCTTTAGAACTCTTTGAGTTGAATTATCCATGTATAAATTATCTATGAATTATGATGAGACATTGTCGATAGGAATTATGAATTATGGAAAGTTCGTTTTAATTGTAAGTTGAGAATTTTGCTTGAGGACAAGTAAAAGCTTAAGTGTAGGGGTATTTGATAAACCGTAAAAGTAACATATTTTAATCCCACATTTTGTATGCTTTTGGATGATTTAACCCTCAATTTATATATAAAAAAGGTGTTCTTAATCCTTTCTTTTTATGTCTTATACTCAGGAAAGCACCCGAGAACGAAAAGAATGAGAAACGGGCTTAAAACAGACCAAATTGGGCCTGAATCCCAACTTACACGGCCGTGCCACGGCCGTGCCTCAATCAACAGAATCAACATACGACCTGAAGTTGACTTACATGGGCATGTGTCATGGCCGTGCCCCTGTTACGGGAATGAGCAATTTCACTCAAATTTGGATGCTTGAAGCCAAAGAAACATACTCCTAAGTCTACTTAAACACCTTAATAGTAATTCTACTTGAAAGAGGTACTTAGGAGCCAAGTAAAGCATCTAAGGAGCCTATATAAACAACCCAAGACAACCGTTCTAGGGGGAGTTTTGGTGGGCAGAGTTTTCTGCCAAAGCTTTTATTCAGGGAAATACTCGAAGATAGCCAGTTGATCCATCTCAAGAAGCCAGAATTCTACCCAAGACAAAGGATCTCCTCTTCAATTCCTTCAGGGGTTCTAGGGATTTCTTATATTTTGTTTTATCTTTTCTCTTGAGATGTTTTCTTATTTTGCTATGAACTAAACCCTTCAGATACCTGAAGGGGATGAAACCTATGATGGATTTTCTTATTTGATTTATAAATTATATGATAAGTACTTAGTTTGTTCTTAATTATGTTGCTTAATCCAAATCTGATGTGCTTAGGTGGATGAGGAATAGACCCTGCCTAAGAGTAGATCTAACATAATTAAGCGGAGTTGATCGAGCGCCTAGAGATAGGGTTACGAGATTTTGCCAGATTAGGGTGAAACCTAATATGGGAGTCCATTGATCGATTTACTGCTTCCTTAGGGGGTTATTATAAGAGAACGAGGGTTCCACTAATTAACCTAAGGTTAGACGTTATTCACCTCGAGAGAAGGTTTAATATAGGTTAGGGAGTCTCTCGGATCAAGCTAAGTAAAGAAGTCATATGGATTAAAAGTTACATAACAAGAAAAGACATAGATGGATTCTTCCTGAGGGTATCGTCGTAATCAATTGAGTTTTTCCATAGTCTTTTCCCAAAGTTTCATTCTTTTGCCTTTGCATCTAGTTTAGTTTTTTATTTGTTCTTAGATTAATAAACTGATCACTCCATATTTCAGGCTAAATAATAGAAAGAAAGTGAGTAGTAATACTTTTAGGTTCCCTTGGGTTCGATGAAGATACTCTCGCCTAAACTATACTACTGTTCGATAGGTGCACTTGCCTCTATCGTTGTCATAGTTAGTCTACAGGTTCGATCATTCTTTTTATAAATATTAAAACTCGACTATTTGAAACGATCAGTAATTATCTTTCAACCTCGTCGTTTGAATTGGGATAAATATGATGTACTTGGTAAACTATTCTTTCAACCTCATTTACGTAAATTACTTACTTGGGTCATCAATCCTAAGGTTTAAATAGGCATAATTTAAGCCAACTAAGTCAAAAATAAACCCTAATTCTTTTGTTCATTATTCCCACATTCGATTGTTAATCTCCTTAAAGAAATTAGCAACTCATGGATCTAGAAGCAAGTTCCCATAATTTAATATTAAACATGCATAGAAAATTTTTAAACAAAAAAAGAATAGAGAAATTGATACGTTTTGATATCGAATTGCGCCCGAACTCCAAAATTCCTTTAACAGTTGTAAAGATAATGTCATTTGTAATTGAAAACCAAAAAGAGATTTATAAAAACTAAATAAACAAAAGCTTAGATCCAAATTGAATCCAAGTCAGAACAAAAGAATAATTTTTTTTTGAAAATGAAAGACTAAATTGAAAGAAAAACTAAATTTTAAATTAAAGTCATAAAAATCTAATCTTAAACGACTCTATCAGCCAACCTCCTAAACTTAGTCTAAATATGAATATTATTAGTAATATGTTTTGCCCTAACTAGGCCAATTACAAGCTATAAGGCTGAATAAAATGTGTTTGTGCATACAAAAACACCTTTTACTTAAAATTGCATTTCATCGCTTTGGTGTCACGACACTTTCGTCATCTTTTGCATTCTTAACCTAAAAACAGTGTTATGCACACTAAATTGGTAGTCCTTCTCTAGGCCCTTATTGGCCTGTTAGGTCATTACATTGCCAAAATATGCATAAAAATGCTTATTTTACTAAATTTAAACACAGTCTACTAAAAATGGAAAATGTAACAAAATAATCTAAAATGAGTAGAATACAAGCTCGTTAAGTGTCGAAAAGACTCTAATTTTCCACAACGCATTGTAGCAGATCATTATGCCAAGAAATTCAAATTTGAAATGAGATATTTTACAAGAAGCTCACAGTACTACCTACTCAATTCATCCGAGTAGCAACAAAAGGTACAAGGATTTGAAATAAATGTACTGGTGGCCAAAAATGAAATGAGAAATCTCAGAATACGTGGCTAAATGTGTGATATGTCAACAAGTCAAAGCCGAGCATCAAGTTCCGTCAAGTTTGTTACAACCTGCGATGATTCTAGAATAGATATAAGAGCATGTTACTATGGACTTTGTATCGGGTTTACCACTGCTATCGAAAAAGGAAGATGTAATTTTGGTAATAGTTGGAAAATTGACTAAGTCTACACACCTTATTCCTATCAGGACAAATTACTCACTTGAGAAGTTGGTTGAATTGTACATCCCTTAGATTGTCAGATTGCACAGTGTATCACTATCCATTATTTCTAATTAAGATCTGAGTTTTACCTCCAAATTTTGGGGTAAATTTCATGAAGTAATGGGAACGAAATTTAATTTCAATACAATTTTCCATTCCCAGACAGACGGAGAATTAGAACGAGTGATTCAGATACTTGAAGATATGTTGTAATGTTGTATAATTGAATTTGAAGGTAGTTGGGAGAGATTTCTGCCATTAGTCAAATTTTTGTATAATTAAAACTATTAGTTGGGTATCAGAATGGCACCATATGAGGCTCTATACAATTGAAAATGGAGAACTCGTCTGTGCTGGTCAGAGTTGAGTAATTGGAAATTTTTATGAATAGATCTGATCCGCGAGACAAAAGAAAAAGTTTGAGTTATCTGGGATTGTTTGAAAGCTACCTTAGGCTGATGAAATCTTTTGCTGATTCAAAAAGGAAAGATATCATTTTCAGGTTGGTGATAAAGTGTTTCTTAGAGTCTCCCCTTGAAAGAAAGTTCTGTGATTCGATAGAAAAAGGGAAGCTTAGTCCAAGGTTTATCGGATCGTATGAGATTCTTAATAGAAATGGACGTATAGCATATCATTTAGGTCTACCATCAGAACTTGAAAGGATGCACAATGTTTTTCTTGTGTCAATGTTACGACGATATAGATCTGATCTGTAATAGCACGTTATTTAGTGGTGTCAAAAATAGTGATTTTGGGGACACCAAATCCTACGAGTAAGTTCATAAATATTATTATTTAATATTTATGAGTCAAATATGGTTTTAAAAAGGTTTTTGATTTGATAATTTATGTTATATAAGTGATTATTAAGTTCAAGTGGTAAGACCGTAAGGTCAAGTGGTTTTAAAAAATAAGGTATCGGGACCTTGCTTCTATAAACAAGGTCGTAAATATTTTTATAAATATTTACGGAGTGTAATTAAGGTGATATTAAAGTTTCGTTAAAAATTTTTAATGTTTCGATAGTTAATTAATTAAAAAGGACTAAATCGTAAAAGATGTAAAATTTGATACTATTTGATTTGAGTGATTAAATGATTAATTGAATAAAAGACAAGGGACTTAAATGGTAATTAGACCATTTAGGGAATTATTGGACAATTATGGGCATGAAATTGGTGTTTTATTTATTTATTAACCAAGGTTAAAATGGTAATTTAATAGTTAAACTAAAATAAATAAAACCAAAATATTTATTCATCTTTTACAATCGTTTCTCCACCGATTGTTAAGGGAGGAAGAAACCATTTTTGAGCATGGAGGTTTCGGCAATATCAAGTCTAAATTGGTATGTGATTTTAGCCCGTTTTCTAATAATTTTTATATTTTTGAGATCGTTGCTACTAGGTCCAGCTAGCTCGTACCTTCGATTTTGAAACTGTTAAATATTGTGAATGATTCCATTAATGAATCTAGTGATTTTTTTATGTTAAATGATGTATTTGAAATATTTGTTGGTATTTAAAAGTATTTTGTTAAGTGATTTTTGATGAATTTATCGATTAGGGACTAAATTGTTAAAATAATAAAAATACAAGGATTTTTATGAAATTGTTGCATAAATGGGCTGTATTGGATGCCATAAGTATTTGGCTAGGCTCAATTTTGGGTAAAAATGGTTAATTTGCATGTTTTAGGCGTAGGGACTAAATTTAATAAAAGTAAAACTTTAGGGTCAATTTTGTCAAAATATAAAAATGAATAAATTGTACAAAATACATTACTTTGCTAAATAAATTAATAAATTGAATGAAATTATTAATTTATATCAAGATCGAGTGGAAAATCGAGGAGAATGAAAAATTATTAAAATGCCCCTATACTTTGTCATTTCTGCAATTTAGTCAGGTAAGCTCGTATGAACTGAATTTTTTATAATGTTGATTAATGGAATGTTAGTATGTGATTCTATTATGATTGAATCAATATATATATATATATATATATATATATTATTATGCAATGTATCTTGTCAAGAAATGATGGAAATTTAACGACATACGACTGCTATTGAGCCCCATTTGAACTTTAGGAATATATAGGATACAAATGACATGTCATTAGTGTTACCATGTTTTGGATGCTGGTCTTGAATGTCCTATCGGTGGCTGAGTTTCGGCATTTGTTGTGGATACTTGACAGCTTGTGTGAGCAGCACTGTGTAGCTACGTTCCGACCGACAGCTTGTGTGAGCAGACCCATTTATGGCTCGAGAGAGGGCATTTATGTAAAGGAAAATGAAAGAAATGGTTTCGACCAGATGTTAGCACACAGTGTGTGAGATTCCCGCATATCCGATATTATTCTAAGTGGTTCAACGGGCATACAAAGGGAAGGAACGGTAAGTGTTCCGATTGGCAATGTCATAAAATAATGGAAAGGTATGAGTTGTTGATGATTAAAGTGTGTATAGCTATGTTCATGAAAAGTATGAATGCTTATATGCTATATTCATGAAAGTTATTTTATCATGTGGTGATTTTTGTTAAGTTATGTGTTTAATAACTAACTTGTAAATATGGTTAATGCCATGTTTATGTCTTTTGTATTATGCAAATGAAAGGGTAAGTGTTCAATATGAATTAAGATATGTATGCATGAAACTCATTGTAATGGTGATACATAAAAAACATGATATGTTATGAGATGGATGATAAATCCAATTGAATTATGCTCAAGTATAATGGTTATCCATGTCAAATTGATATGAATCATGTTTAAATGAATTAACATGTGTTGTTGATGTACTTAGGCTTATTCCAAGCTTGTGGATATGATTGATGTTTATGATTATGGTTGTACTATGCATATGAAATGGGTAAGAAAAGAGAATGATATGGTAAGTACATAATTGGGATGTATTACGATGTTATAAAAAGGTTTAATGAGATAAATGATGTATTCATATGTTAGTAAATTGCTTATGCTTTGAATGAATCTATCTATGTCATCGATAAATACATTGAATTGAGAATTATTAAAGTTGTTTAGGCTTATGATAAGCATTTGGGAACGGAAAGGAAAGTAAGTAAATAGAAAGATATATAACCTTATAAAAAGGTTGATGATTATATATTATGTCTCATGAAATCTTACCATGTTATGAATGGTAAATAAATATGCGACATTAAGGAACTTACTCATTTGTGAGTTGATGATTATGGTTTGATAAATCTTGAGACATTAGTATAGGTTTTCTTTTAACCTATAAATTTCATTATTGAAATGTAATATTATGTTTATTGTTTATATGAGCTTACTAAGCATTCATTGCTTACGTAGTCATCTTTCTTTTACTTTACAAATTGTCAGAAGCTCAATCGGGTTGGAAGCTAGTTGGAGATCCATCACACTATCCATCAATTTTATCGGTAGATTTTGATGCTTTGGTCGTGGTTACAATGGCATGTATAGGTAGACATATGTTGTAACACCCCGAACCTAGCCCATACGTTGCGATCGAATCTGGTATGCCACAGGGTGAAGTAAAATCAAGACTTAGTTATACTATGAAAAACCGGCGATTTGAATGATAAATTTTTCTCGATTAGTATGTGGTCTTTTGAAAACATGATAATTAGTTTAATGAAACTCCAATTTAACTTTAATATTTAAACCACCGAGGTGTCGTGTTTGATATAAACCGAAAATTAATAAAATAAACAGAAGTACAACCTTGAAAGGCCTTATTACATAGCGAAAATCCCAAATTAAAATAAATTTATAGAAATGCTAAAACTATAAGGAAAAGAAATCGAAAGTATGGCCTCCACGACTCCGCCTCGACTCCTGCATCCATGAGCTACTGCTCACCTGAAAAGTTAAGGAAAGGGGTGAGTCACCAAGACTTAATGTGCAAAACCTCCCACATTATACATACTGCATGAAGCCCACAGTCACACATTGGCCTTAGCCCACATATCAACATACAACACATGAGATACAATAAGCCCAACCCAAACCTAGTTTTTCTATCCGCTACACACCAACCCGTACCAACCAATCACACCGTGGGGATTTCTACAATCGACCCTCCATCCGCTACACTCCATCACGATAGTCATGCTGCCAAGTATACACGATCACTAGGTGACCAAATAATATTTCGTGGCACAGCCACCAATCACTATGTGACCAAAAATAATGTATGAACATATGTATATATATAGTGGCAAAGCCACCAATCACTACGTGACCAATTAAGCACTTCCCTTCATATTAAACCCATACCCATGATCTACATACAATCCTAACAATGCAACATGCTAATCATAACACATCATTCTAACATACATACATTCGGCTATACAAAGTATCGATACGGTCACGTACATGGCAATCCTAGCCTTACCCCTATGGTATCACATTGCTCTACACGACCCTTTTTAGCTTTTCACCCACTCAAGCGTTAAATACGAGTTATAGTATAGTGTGTGAAAGTTTACACACCTGATAACACGTAAGATGACACTCTCTATGTCGATGCTATCAATAGCAAAACTATCGCTATCTGCCTACTATTCTGCTGAGAAGTCGGCCCACAACCTGGTGGCCAATCACGAACAATAGACACCGCGCGTTTCTTGAACTTTGGGCCTGGGACTACAGATCCAACCCCTTCCTTCGATTTGCTGACATTAGAGTCCATGAATGACCTTGGTCAGAAGGTACTATACTGATTGCTTAACGGAGCATTAGATTAATACTCGAATAATGAAAGGAAACTGATTGAACCACTTAGGGAGAATCGAAACCCTTACCTTGAAATCCCGAAACAGTAATGAGGTTCGAGGGCTAACGATTTCTGGCTTAGAAATCTAGGCGACTAGATCTCCTTCAAATCCCAAAATGCCACCCAAAAATAACACGAGATCAGTGAAAATGTCAAACTAAAGATGGCCCTAACCACCCACTAACTATTCGACTTTGGACTCAAAAGTCGAAAAAGATTACAAAAATAATAGCACAAGTCGACACTTACCTTTACAGAGGATTTTGGCTACCACTTGCAAGAAGATTCGGCAATTAAAGAAGAAGATTGAAACGATGAAAGAAATAAAACCAAGCCACAAATGAGATCTAGGAGTTTTCGGCTTTTAGGAAAGATCCGAAAAAGAGGTGAGCTAGAAAAGATGCTAGGCGTTTTCAGCTTTAGAAGAATAGAGTTAGGAGTTTTTTTTTTGCAGAAAAAGAGAAGAAGAACCCTTGATTGCTAAAATTAGGAGGAGAAATGAAGAAGAGAAAGAAACCAAAAAGCTTTGCTTTAGGAAATAATGAAATTCGACACACCCTTCATAAATGAAAATTTCGGCATACCTTTAGCCAGTCAACCGATTTTCCCTTGCAGACAGTCCCAAAATCGGCCATCTCTTCCCCCTCTATCCTATCCCTCATTTTTCTCTTATCCTTATCTTTCTATCTTGCGACTCAATCCACACCCACTTCTTTAGAGTCCCAGCCGAAACCACCTTTTACTCCTCAGGCACATATATAAAAAAACACTCCTTTTTGTTTAGCATGGGATTCAAACCTGCTCCCTCCAAACATGCTTGTGGCGTCACCTATCTGCTCCCTTGGTGGCGCCTCCTTGCCACTTTACCAATTGAATTTTTTTGTGTTAACTTTTCCATTCAAGTACCCTTAAGGCCCACTTCACCTAGTTCTCCCTTTCAGTGACTAAAATTAAATTTCTACCAAGAATCAGACCTAACCTCAAGCCTTCCCGAAAGCTCTAAACACATCAAACACACACACAGAGCATGGCATACATACACAACACATCACAAATGTAGAGCCCTCAATCTAAGATGTTATAATTCTACCCCCTTAAAAGAATTTTGTCCCCAAAATTACCTGATCAAAAGAGGTGAGGGTATTGCTGTCGTATAACATCCTCTAGCTCCCATGTAGCTTCCTCTAGTTCGTGATTACGCCATAGAACCTTAACCAAAAGAACCGATTTTCTTCGCAAAACTTTAACATAGCGCTTCAAGATCTGGACAGGTTCCTCCTCAAAATATAAATCAGGCTTTACTTTAAGTTCCTCCAACGGTATCACATGAGATGGGTCTGAACGGTAACGTCCCAAAATTGAAATATGGAATACATCATGAATCTTACTTAGCTTTGAAGGTAGCTCAAGCTAATAAGCAACTGGTCCTATACGCTTTAACACTTGATAAGGCCTGATAAACCTAAGGCTTAGCTTACCCTTCCGTCCAAACCTTAGAATTTTCTTTCACAGTGATACCTTCAAGAAAACCCGATCACCCACTACAAACTCTACGCCCTTCATTTCAAGTTAGTGTAAGACTTTTGCCTGTCCGACGCTTCCTTTAACCTAGCCCGAATCAACCCAACCTTATTCTCCATTTCCAATACTAGTTTCGGACCCAAAATCTATCGTTCACCCAACTCCGTCCAACATGTAGGAGTACGACACTTCCATCCGTACAACGCTTCATACGGTGCCATTCGAATACTGGACCGGTGGCTGTTATTATACGCGAATTTCGCCAATGGTAGAAAGTCCTTCCAACTACCTTTGAAATTGATAATGCAACCTTTCATCATGTCTTCCAAAATTTGAATCACCCTTTCTAACTGTCCGTCCATCTGTGGATGAAACGCCATACTAAAATCCAATTTTGTCCCCAATGCTTGATACAATGCCCTCCAAAATCTTGAAGTAAACCTAGGATCTCTGTTTGAGATAATGGACACAGGTACTCCATGCAACCTCACAACCTCCGCTATATACAACTTAGCCAACTTTTGTAGAGAGTAATCAACCCGAACTGGAATAAAATGAGTAGACTTTGTCAATCGAATCTACGACTACCCATACCGAATCCTTCTTAGTAGGCGTAAGAGGTAGCCCACTAACAAAATCCATAGTCATTCTCTCCCATTTCCATTGCGGAATCTTTATCGACTGTAACAACCCCAAAGGTAACTGATGCTCTGCCTTGACCTGCTGACATGTTAAACATTTACCCACAAATTTGGTTACCTCCCGCTTTAGACCTGGCTACCAAAATTGTTCTCATAAATCCCGATACATTTTGCTTCCTCCCGAATGCATAGCATATGGGCTACTATGCGCTTCCTGAAGAATCATCCACCTCAATTCCAAGTCCTCAGCACACAAACCTTCTTTCGAAACACAGAACCCCGTCATCGTTCAGCTTATTGTCCTTCACTTTACCATGTTGCACTGGAGATAGTCGGGCACTCAAGTCATCATCCTGCAACTGCTTCTCCTTAATCTTATCTATCCATGTCGGCTTTACTTGAAGCTCAGCTAACAAATTCCCATCTTCATACATGCTTAGATGAGCAAACATTGCCCTCAGATTCGAGATCACCTTTTGGCTTAGCATATCCGCCACCACGTTAGCTTTACCCGGATGGTATTCAATCAAACAATCATAATCCTTTAATAGTTCAATCCACCTCCTCTGCCTCAAATTCAACTCCTTTTGGGCGAGGAGATATTTCAAGCTCTTATGATCTGTATAGATGATGGACTTCTCTCCATACAGATAATGTTCCCAAATTTTCAAAGCAAAAACCACCGCCGCCAATTCCAAATCATGCGTGGGATAATTTAGCTCATGAGGTCTTAACTGTCGAGACGCGTAAGCAACCACTCTTCCACCTTGCATCAACACACATCCTAACCTGGTGTGTGAAGCATCATAATAAACTACGAACTTCTTTCCAGCCTCCAATTGAATCAACACCGGAGCTTCCGTCAACACCTTCTTCAGCTTTTCAAAACTTTCCTGTTGCTTGTCATCCCACACAAAAGTACTCCCTTCCTCAACAACTTGGTTAAAGGTGTCGCAATCAAGGAGAATCCCTCAATGAACCTCCTATAATAACCAGCAAAACCTAGGAAACTCCAAATTTCTGTCCCAAACCTAGGTGCTTTATAATCAATGATAGCTTCAACCTTCCGAGGATCAACTCTGACCCCTTCAGCCGACACAACGTGTCCTAGAAAAGTAACCTCCCTTAGCCAAAATTTGCACTTACTGAATTTTGCATACAATTGTTTCTTCCTCAGGATTTGTAATACCATTTTGGTTGACAAACGCACCATCGACATTTATGGATATGATGAATCGGGTGTTCTCCTCCTCCGACCTTGAATATACCAGGATATAATCTATAAATACTACCACGAACAGGTCCAAATAGGGTTGGCACACCCAGTTCATCATATCCATAAATGTCACTGGTATGTTAGTCAACCCAAATGGCATTTCCAAGAATTCATAATGGCCATAACGGGTCTTGAAAGCTATTTTATGAATATCCGATTCTTTGACCTTAAGCTGATGGTATCCTGATCTCAAATCTATCTTTGAGAATACTGACGCCCCTTTTAGTCGATCGAACAAGTCATCAATCCTTGGCAACGGATACTTATTCTTGATGGTCAACTTGTTCAGCCAACGGTAGTCAATGCACATACGCATTGATCCATCCTTCTTTTTGACAAATAGTACCGGTGCTCCCCAAGGTGATACACTTGGTCGAATAAAACCCCGATCCAACAATTCTTGAATCTGGGCTTTCAGTTCCACCAACTCTTTCGGCGCCATCCTATATGGTGCAATAGATACTATTTTCATTCCTGAAAGAAGATCGATTCTAAATTCTACCTCGCGATCTAGAGGTAGTCCGGGAAGTTCTTTTGGAAAATGTCAGAAATCTCCCACACCATTCTAACATTCCCCACATTTGAATTCTAAACCTCCAAAGCACAAACAGAAGCTATAAACGCCCTACACCTTTTCTCATCATTCTTTTAGCCTTTAGAGCGGATACTACATTAGACAAGTAGTTCCTCCTTTCACCTATTACCACCACCTCATCCTCCTGACTAGTCCTTACTACCATACACTTGGCTGCACAATCTAGGTTCGCTCGATATTTTACCAACCAATTTATACCTAAGATTAGATCGAACTCCCCAAAAGACAGTTCCATTAAGACCGCGACAAAGATTACACCTTGCACTTCTAGAGGTACATCTTTATACAGTCTATTCACCACTACCGACTGACCTAGCGGGCTAATTACAGTCATCTCCCTAGAGACAATCTCAAAGTCTATACTTAAAGTTCCAGAGACTACACTAGTAACATAAAAGTGCGTCGATCCAATATCAATTAATGCAGAGAAAAGCAAACCAAAAATCAAGAATGTACCGGTTATGACATCCAGTGCATCCCCCTCATTTCGACGTCTTACCACATAGACCAACCTCAGTTGTCTTGCATCGGTGTTCCCTACACTTATGCCTTGCACTCCACGGCCCCGACCATAATCATTACCTCCTCTAGCTGGACCATGACCTCTTTGTGGTTGTGGACCTCCTCTACCAGGCTAAGCGTTAGTCTGTTCTACTAGCTCTGTGCCACCCCGATCCTATGGACAGTCCCTAACCAGATGATCCGAGGACCTACACCTAAAACATTTCCTGTCACCTACCCAACATTCGCCCGTATGAAATTTATTACACCGACAACACCTCTGAGGCTGACCATTTCCCCCATATCTCAGCCCTGTCTCGGCCCATCCATCTTAGGTCTTTTCTGGAAAAGCCCCATTGACCTCGACGATCCAACATTCCTCTTATTCCTATCCATGTCTCTATCATTATTTCGCTTTTCAGTTCGCTTAACTTCCTCGACTATCTTAGCCTTTTCTACTAAAACTGCAAATTCTCGCTCTCGTTGTGGAGCTATCAACACCCGCAGATCATCCCTCAAACCTTTCTCAAATTGAACACAATACTCATGCTCCGTGGCCACTATACCTCGGGCATAACGACTCAAGCACAGAAATTTCACCTCATAAGCAGTTACCGATTTACTTCCTTGAATCAGATTCAGAAATGCCCTACGCTGCGTATCCACATAACTCAATCTGATGTACTTACTCTGGAATGCCGACTTGAAAAACTCCCAAGTAATGCGGTCAGCCATCGTACCATCCCTGACAGTAAGCCACCATTAGTAGTCTTCATCCCAAAGAAGAGACACCACTCCCTTCAGCTTTTCCTCTTCCGTGAAGTCAAGATCATCCATTATGCGCTCCACTGTTTCCATCCAATACTCAGCTGTACTAGAAGCTACAACAAAAATTCCCCTAAATATTTTCGCTCCATTAGCCTTATGTTGCTCTGGCACAGATTTTTGAGCTCCCGTACCAATGCCAGCTCCCACAACTCTCTCCAACACTCGAGCATCACCTGAGACTCCGCATCGTCTCCTCCCGTTTGGTCTTGAAACTCAGCCTCCACAGCTGGTGGCATTGGTATCTCATTTCTGGACTTATGACCAGACCCTACTGGTTCCAACACAGCAATCTTGCCTCTACCTCGGCCACGCACACCACGTCATCTAGTGCTCATATCTAGCATTCACGATTTATCTGATTAAAAATTTTATGAATTAATACTTTCATCCACTGATTAATAACGAACAGTCTTATGGAAAGTAGTTTAAACAGTTCTTTCAAATTCAAAATCAATCTCAAGTCTATATCTCCTAGTTCTAGAAATCACATACATTCCACATCCATATGCATCACAAACAGAGCATCACATAATAGCCTCAAACACAAAAGTGACATCCATAAACTCACCTTCGTCACATAGGGGAATTTTTTTCATTTCACTACCCCGGGGTATTTTCGTAATTTCCCCTATAGGGGTATTTTTGTAATTCTACAAAATAAGGTATCTAGGTAATTTTACAAAATAAGGGTATTTTGGTAATTTTGTAAATTAGGGGTATTTCAGTAATTTTGCAAACTAGGAGTATTTCAGTAATTTTCTCAATCCTAGGGTATTTTGGGTAATTTACAGAACTAGGGGTATAAGTAATTTTACAAAAATAGGGTATTGGTCCCTTTCGAGTTTTAGTCATGAATTTTGGTCCATTAACAAGTCCTCTCGGCTAAAGTGAACAAACACTACGCACCAGGTAGGATTCCAGCGAAGAGGAGGTGGGCCACTAGAACCGCTTAAATACCAAGCTATCCCTAGATCCAATCCTAGACATGCGTATGCCTGTTGCTACACTCCAACCCAACGGCTTATCCATGGACATGTTTAATAAGAGAAATTAAGTTTTATGGATTTTAAGAGTTGTGTACCTAGGCCTAAGGTCCATAAACCCTAGCATACTCGCCTATGTCCCCATAAAGCCCATTAAATCTAATCATGCATACCACATCAAATGTTAGAATACTTACCTGGGTGGATCAGGTGCCGCTAGACTCGAAGGTCATATCTCAACCCAAAACATTTTTCTCAAACTCACTTCAAACTATAAAACACCACTAGACCCAATTCACAGCCCGAGTTTTGAACCGGGCTCTGATACCAAAAATGTAACACCCCAAACCCGGCCCATACACTGCGATCGAATCTGGTATGCCACAAGGTGAAGTAAAATCAAGACTTAGTTATATTTATGAAAAATCGACGATTTGAAAGATAACTTTTTCTCGATTAGTATGTGGTCTTTTCAAAACATGATGATTAGTTTAATGAAACTGTAATTTAACTTTAATATTTAAACCACCGAGGTGTCGTGTTTGATATAAACCGTAAAATAATAAAATAAACCGAAGTACAATCTTGAAAGGCCTTATTACATAGCGAAAATCCCAAACTAAAATAAACTTATAGAAATGCCAAAACTATAAGGAAAAGAAATCAAAAGTATGGCCTTCACGAGTCCGCCTCGGCTCCTGCATCCACGAGCTACTGCTCAATTGAGAAGTTAAGGAAAGGGTTGAGTCACCAAGACTTAGTGTGTAAAACATCCGACATTATACATACTGCATGAAGCCCATAGTCACACATTGGCCTTAGCCCACATATCAACATACAACGCATGAAATGCAATAAGCCCAACCCAAACCAAGTTTTTCCATCTGCTACACACCAACCTGTACCAACCAATCACACCGTGGGGATTTCTACAATCGACCCTCCATCCGCTACACTCCATCACGACAGTCATGTTGCCAAGTATACACGATCACTAAGTGACCAAATAATATTTCGTGGCACAGCCACCGATCACTATGTGACCAAATAAAATATATATATACATCGTGGCAGAGCCACCGATCACTATGTGACCAAAAATAATGTATGAACATATGTATATATATCATGGCAAAGCCATTTTTCACTACGTGACCTGTTAAGCACTTCCCCTTCATATCAAACCCATACATATGACCTACATACAATCCTAACAATGCAACATGCTAATCATACACAACAGTCTAACATACATACATTCGGCTATACAAAGTAACGATACAGTCACGTACCTAGTAATCCTAGCCTTATCCCTAAGTGTATCACGGCTGTCTACACAACCCTTTTTCTAGCTTTTCAGCCCACTCAAGCGTTAGTACAGTTATAGTATAGTGTGTGAAATTTTACACACCTGATAGCACGTAAGACGACACCCTCTATATTGACGCTATCAATAGCTGAAACTACCGCTATCTACCTACTATTATGCTCAGAAGCTGGCCCACAACTCGATGGCCAATCACGAATAGCAGACACCGCGTGTTTCTTGAACTTTGTGACTGGTAATACAGATCCAACCCCTTCCTTCAATTTACTAACATTCGAGTCCATGAATGACCTTGGTCAGAAGGTACTATAATGATTGCTTAACGAAGCATTAGATTAATACTAGAATAATGAAAGGAAACCGATTGAACCACTCGGAGAGAATCGAAACCCTTACCTTGAAATCCTGAAACAGTAATGCGGTTCAAAGGCTAACGATTTCTGGCTTAGAATTCTAGGCAACTAGATCTCCTTCAAAGCCCAGAATGTCGCCCAAAAAGAACACGAGATCAATGAAAACATCAAACTAAAGATGGCCCTAACCACCCGCTAGCCATTCGACTTTGGCCTCAAAAGTTGAAAAAAATTACAAAAATAATAGCACAAGTCGACACTTACCTTTACAGAGGATTTCGGCTACCACTTGCAAGAAGTTTTGGCAATTAAAGAAGAAGATTAAAACGATGAAAGAAATAAAACCAAGCCACAAATGAGATCTAGGAGTTTTCAACTTTTAAGAAAGGTCCAAAAAAGAGATGAACAAGAAAAGAGGCTAGGCATTTTCGGCTTTAAAAGAATAGAGTTAGGAGTTTTTTTTTTGGTAGAAAAAGAGAAGAACCCTTGATTGCCAAAATTAGGAGGAGAAAAGAATAAGAGAAAGAAATCGAAAAGCTATGCTTTAGGAAACAATAAAATTTAGCACACCCTTCACAAATAAGAATTTTGGCATACCTATAGCCATTCAACCAATTTTCTCTAGCACACAGTCCTACATTCGGCCATCTCTTCCCCCTCTATCCTATCCTCATTTTTCTATTATCCTCATCTTCCTATCTTGTGACTCAATCCACACCCACTCCTTTAGAGTCCCAGCCGAAACCACCTCTCACTCCTCCGGCACATATATAAAAAAACATTCATTTTTGCTAAGCATGGGATTCGAACCTGCTCCCTCCAAACATGCTTGTGGCGTCACCTATCTACTCCCTTAGTGGCACCTCATTGCCACTTTACTAATTGAATTTTTTTGTGTTAACTTTTCCATTCAAGTACCCTGAAGGCCCACTCCACCTAGTTCTCCCTTTTAGTGACTAAAAATGAAATTTCTACCAAGGCTCAGACCTAACCTCAAGCCTTCCCGAAAGCTTTAAACACATCAGGCACACACACATAGCATGGCATACATACACAACACATCACAAATGCAGAGCCCCTAATTTAGGATGTTACATATGTCTAATGTTTAGTCAATGATATCGGTATGTAATGTTGTTTTGAATTTGTTAAACTTATGATATTTGAGGCCTTGATGATTGGTGTGCTTTTGGTACTTTGAGGTTTAAAGGTTGGTGATTATAAGATCAAATCGATGCATGTTTTATGGCCAAAGTTGTAAGAGTTTGCATGTTTGTAAAGTGATCATTTAGGGCATGTTTTGATATGAAATTTAGTCAAGTTTTTTTGTTTGAATTATGACAATTTGGACATAATTTGGTTTGCATTTATGTTAGTTATTGGAACCATTTGGAATTAGTAAGAATGGTGACATTTAAATGGTTTGATGCATGTGAGATGTAGTCCCAATGGTAAGGTCATTTTCATATGTTTTCTATAGAAACAAGTTAGTCAAAAAATGGTTAAATATGTATATGTATAGGTGTTTTGTGCTTGATTATATAGCCATTATATTTGGCTTGTAATTATGGTATTCTGGATGATACATTAGTTGTTATGTTGGCATGTATATATGGTCTTATAATGGTTGATATTTTGGCATGTGGGCGCTTTAATGTTGGGAGTTTGAATTGTATATAAAATGCATACTATGAAATGTTATTTTGATATGCTTGAATGTGATCCTTGAGATATGGAAATTGATAGTGAACATTGAGTTAATAAATGGCTATTTTGGTAAGGGGGAGAATTGTAACAACCCGATTTAGGGGCTAGTTAGAATAGTGATTTCGGGATCACTATTTTGAGATCAGAGAAATTATTTTCATGATATTTTATGAGTTAGAGAATGATAGCATATGAGCATTAAAATTTTAGTATTTTAATTTTAACGTTTTTGTGTTTAATTTGCGAAAAAAGACTAAATCGCATAAAGTGCGAAAGTTCCATTCTATATGCTAGGAGTACCAAATGGTTATGGATTGTTAAATGGGGGTATTTAAAAGGCAATTTAGCTTTTGAAAGAGGCTTGTCCAGCCATAAGAGAGCATGGGTGACAAAATTTTCAATTAGTGTCAAAGTTAGTAGTAGTAGGTGGACTAATTTGACATTTAATAATAGAATAAGGAGAGAAAAGTTATCATCTTTTTCTGCTATCATTCTCCACCAAAAATTTGCAGCTAAAAAGGGGTAGAAACCTTCAAAAATTTCAGTAGACTCTCATCCATTCAAGTAAGTGTTCTAGTGAACTTTTCTTGAAAATAATTGTACTTTTAAATCCCTAAAGCTTAAGCATTCAAATGAGGGGACTATTGTACAATGTTGTGAAAGGTTTAGAGTTTTACCATGAGAGCTACTTTAGTTGTTTGCTGCATTTTAAGGAAGAACTTGAGTCTTAGTTGTTAGATGAACATCTTTTAAAAAGGGTGTTAGCATAAGGACACTAAATAGGACCTTAATGAAAAGGTTATGAGCTTGGTAGTAAGTATGTGAAATATTTATTGTTGATGATAGCTTTAAGAGCATTAAATGTTTTCCTAGGCTTGTTGAGGATAAAAATGTGATTAGAATTAATTTTCGAGCCTAGGGGCAAAATGATCATTTTGCCAAAATCTAGGGGTAAAATGGTAATTTTGCCTAAGTAGGACTATTAAGATGCTTATATTAATAAAATGATTAAAATGAGCTAAGTTTCTATTATAAAGCAAGTGGAGACGATAATTCACTTCAATCGTGGAGAGGATAAAATCGTAGACTAAACCGAAGAACTAACTTATTTTGAAAACAAGGTAAGTTTGTATGATTTCTAAGCTTTATGATCACTATCATTGAATTGCTTAGTATAATATACATTGCTATTTTGTAATGCCTATCATTTTTGTGAACAAAGAAATTAAACATGAACAAGCCCCTATTGAATATGAATTCCCCAGGATACCCTATATACCACACAAGATATCATGTAAGTCCAAGGCAAGCTTGGCATTGATCAAGATATCATGTAAGTCCAAGGCAAGCTTGGCATTGATCAAGATATCATGTAAGTCCAAGGCAAGCTTGGCATTGATCAAGATATCATATAAGTCCAAGGCAAGCTTGGCATTGAGTAAGTTATCAAGGGCAAGACTTCATTTAAGTCCATGTCAAGACATGGCCTTGAAACCAAGATGAGAAATTTCATGTAAGACCATGCCTAAGATATGACTTTGGTGGCATGTTAAGTGGGAAGAGATCTAGTATCCTTGGGTATTCGTAGAAGTTCATCGGGCAAACAAGTAAGGTTGATAATGAGGTAACAATAGGGCTAAGAAAGCAAAGCTAGCATCAAAATGAATTAAATATTACTCATGTTATGAATGAAGAATTAGAGATCATAATGATTATTGTTTAAGTACACTGATCAATGTGATCAAGTGACATAGGTATCATGTTTACTTTACAAAAATGAGTATAGTGAGCATCATCAGACATGTAAGAACCAAGTATGAGTAAGTAAGCTTTAGAGCTGAAATTACAATACTATTGTTATGCTAAATGGTTTTTTTTAAGCAAGCTTAATGACATGTGCTTTACATGCAAACTTACTAAGCTCAATTCTTACGTATTTGATTGTTTCTTTCTATGCAGTACCGCCAAGCTAATTTGTGGATCATCGGAGTCATAGCTCGTAGCACACTATCAACTCTTATTTTGGTATAGCCAAGTTACTTTACTAAGTATGGCATGTATAGGAAACATTCATTTTATGGACATGCTTTTAGAAGGGCCTTTGTAAAAGCTATCAAGTTTATTATTTTTTGTATATGGCTAAGTGATTGGCCAAATTTGACTAAGTATTTATGTTTATTGAGATCAATGAAGCATCTAGTATTATTTATAAAATTGGGTTGTTATTGCATCATTGAATTGTGTAGGGATATGATCTTCATTTCAGGGTGGCTAATGGCTTGGCAAATAGCCTATAAATGCCCACACGGTTGGACACACTGGCGTGTGTTAAGGCCGTGTTAACCCTGCACCTTAGTATTATGAATCAGAATAGGCCACGGGTAAAATCCACGGCTGTGTGTATAGGCCGTGTTATACACACGGGTTAGACATGGGCGTGTGCCCAGACTATGCTGATTTAGTCAATATATCAAGGATTAGTACACAGTCTATGTCCACGGGTGTGTCATGGCCGTGTGAAATTAGTCAGTAGCCTCCACAATTGGAAGACACGGTGTGTCTAAGCCGTGCGGAAATAGTCAGTAGCTTCCTACGATTTGAGGGTATGGGCGTGCTTAAGGGTACACGGGTGTGTTTCAAGTCACGTGGGCGTGTGAACCCTGCTTCAAAAATGAATTATTCAATTTAGTTTTGAAAGTTTTCAGACACGAGTTTAAGGCCCCGTATGCCTTTGTAATATATGTGTTGACTAAGAAAATGAAATTTTTAATTTGGAACAAAATTTTATAGCTTGTAAGTACATGTTCAAGCATAGTAATGTATCGTATCCAGATCCAGTATCGATCTTGGGTGTTGGGTGTTACATTTAGTGGTATCAGATCTACGGTTTAGTCGATTCTAGGACTAACGTAGCATGAGCATGAGTCTAGCTATACATGCCATACGTAAGAATGTTTCTATATTGATAGTGTGATGACTCCTGATGATTTTAAATTATGTTTATACATATAGAAATGGATTTGGAAGGGAATATGGCAGATGACGTAGAAAGTAATACGCCGGCTCTCGCTGAAGGGACAATACCGAGTAAAAATAAGAATAGACCCACTACGGCGAGTCAAAGGGGAGGAGAAAAGGCTAGAGAAACCTTCCTCCACATGATGAACACATGGTATACAGAGTTCATTCGGGCGAACCCAACGCACAACCCTCCACCCCCACCTATTCCACAAGCTACTCTAGTGGCCCATCAAGTAGTAAAGGTGGTAAAAGGAGGTAAACCCCCAATTGATAGGATCAGGAAGCATGGGGCAGAAGAATTTTGGGCCAAAAAAGAGGATGATCTAGAAAGAGCTGAATTTTGGTTAGAAAATACCATCAGGGTATTTAATGAGTTGTCATGTACCTCTGAAGAATGCATGAAGTGTGTAATCTCTCTCTTAAGAGATTCTGCTTACCAATGGTGGAACACCCTTGTGTCAGTTGTACCGAGAGAAAGGGTCACATTGAAATTCTTCCAAGAAGAGTTTAAGAAAAGTATATCGACCGAGGTTTGTAGACCGTAAGAAAAGGAATTCCTAGAGCTGAAGCAAGGCAAGATACCGGTGATAGATTATGAGCGTGAGTTTGTACGACTCAGCAAGTACGCTCGCAAATGTATATCCACAGAGGCTATTATGTGTAAAAGGTTTGAAGATGGGTTGAATGATGACATCAAATTGGTTGTTGCTGTCCTAGAATTAAAAGAATTTATCGTGTTAGTGGAAAGAGCTTGTAAAGTCAAAGAGATAATAAAAGAGAAGAAGTAAGTCTAAAATGGAGTCTCGTGACTCTAGAAAGAGATCGTGTAATAAGTCATTCCAATCTTCACACAAGAAGTCAAAAGATTTCCCTACCCGATCGGCTACTTCCACCGGGTTTTCCAAGAAGGACAAAAGTAAACAGTATTCAGGGAACAAAGCACAGACGACTTCAGTTGCAAGTGTCAAAAATTTTAGATCCGACAAATCTGAATGCCCACAATGTGGCAGACGCCATCTGGGAGAATGTCGGGCACATGAAAATGCATGTTTTAGATGTGGTTCGCATGACCACTATATAAAAGATTGTCCCGAGATGACGAAAGAAGGAAGAGCTAAAGACCCAAAATTTGGGAGTATGGTCAGAGAGAGACTGTAGAGAAACCCGAGAAGTGGGCCAAGTGAAAGAGGTAACCCGAGAGACCAGGCCGTGAGACCCGATGGTAGAGTGCCTGCAAAGATTTATGCCATTCGTACTCGCGAAGAGGCATCTTCTCCTGATGTTATTACGGGTACCTTTTCTATTTACAATACTAAAGTTATTGCTTTAATAAATCCCAGATCCACGCACTCTTATATTTGCATGAAATTAGCATCCAGTTTGAGCATGCCTATATATACCACCGAATTTGTAATTAAGGTGTCTAATCCATTAGGCAAGAGTGTGTTAGTTAATAAAGTTTGTAAAGATTGTCTATTGATGATTAGAGGTCATTGCTTTAAAGCAAATCTTATGTTATTACCATTTGATGAATTCGACCTCATTCTTGGAATGGACTGGTTGGCTACTAATAATGTAATTGTTAATTATGGAAAGAAATGCATTGTGATGAGATGTGAGAATGGGGATACTCTTCATGTTGAATTAGATGAACAAGATAAATCGCCAGTGATAATTTCCCATATGATGGCACGGAGATGTTTAAGAAAAGGGTATGAATCATATTTGGCCTTCATGTTGAATGATAAGGAGACAGAGCTAAAAATTGAGTTAGTACCGGTAGTATGTGAATACGTGGATGTATTTCCTGAAGAATTACCCAGACTACTGCCAGTCAGAGAGATTGAGTTCAGCATTGAAGTAGCTCCCGGTACTGTATCGATATCCACTACTCCTTACAGAATGGCTCCAACAGAGTTGAAAGAGTTGAAGTTACAGTTGCAAGAGTTGACAGATAAGGGCTTTGCAAGATCAAGTTGTTCACCATTGGGTGCCCCGGTTTTATTTGTGAAAAAGAAAGATGGTACCATGAGATTATGCATAGATTACCATCAGCTTAATAAAGTAACAGTAAAGAATAAGTACCCATTGCCTAGGATCGATGATCTGTTCGATCAATTGAAAGGAGTGACTGTGTTCTCCAAAATAGACTTGAGATCAAGGTACTACCAGTTGAGAGTGAAAGACTCAGATGTATCGAAGACAGTCTTTCAAACAAGGTATGGGCGTTATGAGCTTTTAGTCATGCCCTTTGGGTTGACTAATGCTCCTGCGGTGTTCATGGATTTAATGAACCACATCTTTAGACCATGCCTCAACAAGTTTGTAGTCATTTTTATTGACGACATACTAATTTATTCCCAAGATGAGAAAGAGCATGCTGAACACCTACGGACAGTTTTACAGATCATACGAGAGAATCAGTTGTATGCCAAATTTAGTAAAAGAGAATTTTGGCTCATGGAAGTAAGATTCCTAGGACATATTGTCTCGAGGGATGGGGTCCGAGTTGATCCTATTAAAAACTTGGCCATAATGGACTGGAAGCCACCTAAGAACATTATTGAGATTAGAAGTTTTCGGGGGCTAGTCGGCTACTACAGACGATTTGTCAAGGGGTTTTCCATAATAGCAACCCCGATGACTAAACTGTTGCAGAAAAAATGTGATGTTTGAGTGGACAGAATGATGCCTACAAAGTTTTGAAAAGTTGAAAGCAGTGTTGATAGAAGCTCCAGTCTTAGTACAACCCGAATTAGGGAAAGAATTTATAATCTCAATGATGCATCCTTAAATGGATTGGTGTGTACTCATGCAAGAAGGCAAGGTGATTGCTTATGCCTCAGAACAGTTGAAGCCTCATGAGAAGAATTATCCAACGCATGATCTAGAATTGGCGCCATAGTCTTCGCTTTGAAGATTTGGAGACACCATTTATATGGTGAAAATGTCGATTTTACCGATCACAAAAGTCTGAAGTACTTGATGACGTAGAAAAAGTTGAACTTAAGACAAAGAAGATTGTTAGAGTTGATAAAAGACTATGAGTTGGTCATCGACTACAATCTAAGAAAGGCGAATGTAGTCGCTGATGCTTTGAGCAAGAAGTCTCTATCTACTTTAAGAGCATTGAATTCAAGGATATCCTTATCCGAGAATGGCTCTCTTTTAGTTGAGTCGAGAGCTAAACCAATGTTTCTTCAAGAGATCTGAGGCTCAGAAAGAAGATAGTGAGTTGCAAATCAAGAGAGCTCAATATGAGTCAGATGCTGAATCCGACTTTTGGATTAATTCTGATGGATACTTGATGTTTAGAGATAGAATTTGTGTACCGAGGAAAGAGGGGCATATTTAGAGAATTTTGTACGAAGCACATAACGGATGGTTGTCTGTACATCTGGGAAGTACAAAGATGTATAGTGACTTGAAGCAACAGTATTGGTGGCTAAAAATGAAGAAAGACATTCCAGATTTAATTTTAAGATGTCTTATTTGTCAACAAGTAAAAGCTAAACACCAAGTGCCTTCGAGTTTACTTCAGCCTATCTTAGTCCCCGAATGGAAATGAGACCGTATCACCATGGATTTTGTAATAGGTTTACCATTGTCTCCGAGCAAGAAAGATGCTGTTTGGGTAGTGGTTGATAGAGTCACAAAGTCATCCCACTTTATACCTGTACGAGTGGATTACTCCATAGATAAGTTGTCAAACTTGTATGTTTTAGAAATAGTAAGACTTCACGGAGTTCCCTTATCGATCATATTGGATAGAGATCCGAGATTCACGTCTAGATTTTAGAAGAAGCTACAAGAAGATTTGGGTACAAAATTGAGTTTTAACATAGCTTTTCATCCTCAGACTGACGGTCAATCAGAAAGGTTAATTCAAGTACTCGAAGACATGCTTAGATGTTGTGTTTTGGAATTCCAAGGTAGCTGGAAAAGTTTCTTCCATTGGTAGAATTTGCCTACAATAATAGCTTTCAGTTGAGCTTAAAGATGGCGCCTTATGAGGCTCTATATGGGCGTAAGTGCAGAAGCCCTTTTATTTTGGATTGAACTCAAGGAAAACCAAATTCATGGGGTTGATTTGGTTAAAGAAGCTGAAGAAAAGGTAAATGTGATACGAGAATGTTTAAAAAACTACATCAGACAGACATAAATCCTATGCGAATTTAAAGAGGAAAGAGATCGAGTACCAAGTTGGGGATAAAGTCTTTTTGAAAGTATCACCATGGAGAAAAGTTCTCAGATTTGGCCGTAAAGGCAAATTAAGTCCACGTCTTATTGGACCTTACGAGATTACTGAGAGAGTTGGGCCGGTAGCTTACCGTTTGGCATTGCAATCAAAATTAGAGAGGATACATGATGTTTTTCACGTGCCAATGTTGTGACGCTACAGATCAGACCCTTCACATATAATTACTCCATCAGAAATAGAGATCCGCCTGATATGACTTATGGTGAAGAACCAGTCAAAATATTGGCTCGTGAAATCAAGCAGTTAAGAAATAAAAGCATAGCCCTAGTAAAAGTCCTATGCCAAAGGCATTAAATAGAAGAGGCTACATGGGAGTCCGAGGAAACGATGAGAAATCAATACCTTAATCTTTTCACTGGTAAGATTTTCAAGGACGAAAATCCCTAAGGAGGGGAGAATTGTAACATCCCGATTTAGGGACTAGTCAGAATAGTGATATTGGGATCACTATTTCGAGATCAGAGAAATTATTTTCATGATAAATTATGAGTTAGAGCATGATATCATATGAGCATTAAAATTTTGGCATTTTAATTTTAACGTTTTCGTGTTTAATTTGCGAAAAAGGACTAAATCGCATAAAGTATGAAAGTTCCATTCTATATGCTAAGAGTACCAAATGGTTATGGATTGTTAAATGGGGGTATTTAAAAGGCAATTTAGCTTTTGAAAGAGGCTTGGCCGGCCATAAGAGAGCATGGGAGACAAAATTTTCAATTAGTGTCAAAGTTAGTAGTAGTAGGTGGACTAATTTGACTTTTAATAATAGATTAAGGAGAGAAAAGTTATCACCTTTATCTCCTATCTTTCTCCACCAAAAATTTGCAGCAAATAAGGGGTAGAAACCTTCAAAAATTTCAGCAAACTCTCATCCATTCAAGTAAGTGTTCTAGTGAACTTTTCTTGAAAATAATTGTACTTTTGAGATCCCTAAAGCTTAAGCATTCAAATGAGGGGACTATTGTACAATGTTGTGAAAGGTTTAGAGTTTTACCATGAGAGCTACTTTAGTTGTTTGCTGCATTTTAAGGAAGAACTTGAGTCTTAGTTGTTAGATGAATAACTTTTAAAAAGGGTGTTAGCATGAGGACACTAAATAGGACCTTAATGAAAAGGTTATGAACTTGGTAGTAAGTATGTGAAATATTTATTGTGGATGATAGGTTTAAGAGCATTAAATGTTTTCCTAGGCTTGTTGAAGATAAAAATGTGATTAGAATTAATTTTCGAGCCTAGGGGCAAAACAGTCATTTTGTAAAAATCTAGGGGTAAAATGGTAATTTTACCTAAGTAGGACTATTGAGCTACTTATATTAATAAAATGATTAAAATGAGCTAATTTTCTATTATAGAGCAAAAGGAGAAGAGAATTCACCTCAATCGTGGAAAGGATAAAGTCGTGGACTAAACCGAAGAACAAACTCATTTTGAAAACGAGGTAAGTTTGTATGATTTCTAAGCTTTATGATCAATATCATTAAATTGCTTAGTATAATATACATTGCTATTTTGTAATGCCTATCATTTTTGTGAACAAGGAAATTAAACATGAACAAGCCCCGATTGAATATGAATTCCCCAAGATACCTGATATACTACACAAGATATCATGTAAGTCCAAGGCAAGCTTGGCATTGATCAAGATATCATGTATGTCCAAGGCAAGCTTGGCATTGATCAAGATATCATGTAAGTCTAAGGTAAGCTTGGCATTGATCAAGATATCATGTATGTAACACCCCAAACCCGGCCTAGAAGTTAGGCTCGAATATGGCATGTCACATTGGGGTGCTTTTCGAGAAACCATGGTTCCATTTAAAAACCTTTCTTGATACTAAAAACTAAAGTCCCAATTTTCGTTTGTTTATTATTAATCGACATTTATTAAAAAGCTATTACCGAAAAAAACTTTGTTTGTTGCGGAAGCTTAATTAAAATGACTGACTTATGAAAATGTGATGTTTACGACCTATTCGCGAAAGCATAATATTTTGAAAGCAGATATTGTGTTGGAAAACCATGATACAAAGTTTAGCAGATTTAAAACATAATAAACTAAAAATCCAAAACTAAAACCAGAATTTAAGAGAGGCCTTATTACAAAATAACCCAAGTTAAATAAAAGTGAAATACTAGAGTCCAAAACTGCTCGTAGTGTGGCCACCTCCAAGTCCTCTAGCATGTCGAATCGCTTACTGAGGATTACCTGAGAAAAATATTAAAAAGAGGGTGTGAGTTTACAAAAACTCAGTGTGCATAACCCTCCTCAATAAGAACATGAATCACAATAGTTTGGGCCGAAGCCCATTTCAGTAAAGGTGGCAATTGGGCCTTAGCCCATAAAAGCCTCATTTGGGCCTTAACCCATAAATGTCACAAATTATATTTATCTGGGCTTGAGCCCATCTCAAATAAAACCACATATGCAATGCATTAATGCCCATACCAACCGTGCACTCCATCTCCTATCCAACCCTACACTTCTGTGGGGATTTAATCGATCCACCTATCCCTACACTCCTTATGTAGCACCTTGCAAAGACTAACTTATCGCAGTAGCATAGTCGCTTCGGTGGCTAAAAGCCTCCGGTGGATCCACAGTCGTCAAGCGACCATGCGATCCTATCTGCACTTCCCCTTTCGAATAATCCCATCCCCATGCAACATAATAACATATGAATGCAACAAACAATAATAATCATACGATGACAATCTTAAATCACATACAAGAATAATCATATAACATGTAAGGGCATTTTCGTCATTTTTACCCTCTAGGGACATATCGGTCATTTTACCCATCGAGGGTATTTTTGTAATTTACCTATCAAGGGTATTTTTGAATTTACCTACCAAGGGTATTTTTGTAATTTACCTACCAAGGGTATTTTCGTAATTTACCTACCAAGGGTATTTTCATAATTTACCTACAAAGGGTATTTTCGTAATTTACCCACCAAGGGTATTTTTGTAATTTTACACCTACAATGGCCTTTTTGAAGGCCCAAAGTTGCCCCGAATGACTCGACTACCATTTTCGGTCTTTACCAGACTATTGGGCTAAACTCGATTTTGGCCCATTCGGGCCCACGCGCTTGTGTGGCCCACCTAGCACAAATCTAGCTACGTATATAAAATTCACCTAGTCTAGTTCACTATATACTACACCATCATACATTTTATTCAATTGGGCCCATGGGCCCATTGAGCCCAATAGCCTCAACCCACAAGAACACTACTGATGCCCTCAACTATCGCGTCGAAGCCCCCACACGTGCACTCGCACACCCATGTGGCTACTATTACCGTGACAGGCACTTCAGCATTTGCCGCTCTACAACTAGGGTAGAGAGAGTTGCACACCTGATAGGAATTCTGAAGTTGCTAAACCGCGCTCCCAAAGCTCCTAAGCCCAACGCTCACCAAGGTATCTTTTCTCTCCTCCTAGAATGCTCTTTATATAGCTAGCTTCTCACCTTCCTTCTTTGTGTCTTTCCGATGTGGGATCCTTCCGCTAGTAGAGTTTAAATCCAACTTAAACTCTTGCCGCCCCATCTTAGCAAAATAAATACTCCCTTGCTTCTCATGAGATTCGAACTCAGGCTCCCTTGTAACATAATCCACGCTGCTAGCCACTTTACCAACTAGCTCCTTGTTTCTAAAATCATGCGCAACTAAATATAAGTCCTATGGACAATTTCAAAAATCCATTTAAAAAGATAACTAAAATGCAAGCACCAAGACTTGAACCTTGGCCCTCCTTCCTTCCTCTGTGGTGTCACCCCCTTGCTCCTTGAGTGGCGCCACTTTGCCACTACACCACACACTCCACTTGTCATTTTTCCCCACATTTTATTCTTAAAACCTACCTACCAACTCCTAGGTTTTTTTTTTCACCTAAAACAAAAATTTTTCCTATAGCCTAACTTTAACCCTGGACTTCATAAAGCCCCTAACCTTCAAAAATCACTCACCTAATAGATCCAACTTGCCTTAGTACCATTCTCTTGTTCTTAAAAATTTTAAACGCTACTACCCTTAAGGCCCATTGGGCCCAATCCGACTAGGCCCAGTTCTAGGATGTTACAAATCTACCCTCCTTAGAGAAATTTCATCCCCAAAATTTCCAACTATCTCATAGCCGCACAATGCCGGATATACCACTACGCTTCTACTGCGCACTCTAGTCCTAATTGCAAATTAGGTAAATAACCCATTATGGGTAAAGCACATACCAGTATTCACATCTAAAGCGTCTCCGTCCTCACGACGACGTGCTGCATAAACCAATGCCGGCTACCTCACCTCCTCATGACCAGAACCTCTACCTGGAGCTCCACGTCCCAAACCATTCCCATTCCTTGCATGCCCATAGCCTCTAAGTGGCAGTTGTCTACCCCTCAGTGGCTGCACATCACCGCCATCGAAAGTCTACCTCTGATCCGGTCTTCTGGGACAATCTCTGAAACGATGATCCATAAAGCCGCAACTCAGACAAGCCCCTATCCTTTTCCAGCACTCGCCCACATGCCTTTCCCACTAGTAACACATAGTGGTAACCCAGTAGCAGCAACAAGGGGTCCAACTCTGACTGGCCCATCTGCTCTAGCCTTTCTCTCAAACCTCTTATCAGAATCAGAATACTCAGACTCCCTATTGTTTTTGCTCCTTTCTTTTCCCTATTTAGACGCTTAGTGCGCTTCACATCTTCGGCGATCTTAGCTTTCTTTACTAATACAGCAAAGTCCCGCTCTCTCTGTGTAGCTATCAACACTCGGAGACTATCTCTGAGGCCATCCTCGAACTGAACACAACATTTATACTCTATTGCCACAATTCCCTGAGCATACAGACTAAGTCGTAAAAATTTTGCCTCGTACTCAGCCACAGACTTGTCTCCTTGAACCAGATTCAGAAATTCTTTCCTACGAGCGTCGACATAGCTAGCACCCACATACTTTCCTTGAAATGTAGACTTGAAGAATTCCCAGGTCAACCGATTAGACGAGGTACCCTCTTTTACCGTAAGCCACCACTGGTAGGCTTCATCCCTCAGCAAAGACACAGCACCCTTCAACTTTTGTTCCGGTGTGCAGTCGAGATCCTCCATAATTCTTTTGATGGCTTCTAGCCAATATTCCACCACACTTGGGGCCACCCTAGAAATTCCCTTGAAATTCTCTGCTCCATTGGACCAGAGTCGCTCCGTAACCGACCTACGACCCCCAATACTAGTATTAGGTTCAACAGACCCAGTAACTCTTTTGAAAATATGAAGCATTGCCTACGACAATGCGTCATCCCCAGCGGCTCGATCGAACAACCCTGCCTCAGTTACTGGTGAAGGCGGTGCTTCTCTTGCCTCGACATCGGGCATGTGGTCTAACACTGAAGACCCAGCCCTAGCACTTCCACGACCTCTACCGTGACCTCTTGTACCCCTTCTAGCACTCATTATCACTTCACGTATTATCTAAATTACAAATTTTATGAATTTAGCTCATAGTTCCAATAATTAAACAAATATTTTATGGAAGTAGTAGTTAAGAGTTGTTTTCGAAATTATCAGCTCACTATAGTTTTTAGTCTCCTACAGGGCGTCAGTATAGTCTATCATATAAATTAAGCCTAGTATCTACCTAGAGCAGTAATAGTTTAAAACAGATAAGAGAACTTACTTGGTCCGACGCTAGAGACTCAGTGTGCCACACAAAAACCTTTCAAAACTACTTAAAAATCATTTGTAAACATCTTTAAAATAAACACTAAAACCCATCTCACAGCCTGAGTTTTGCAACCTGGGCTCTGATACCACTAAATGTAACACCCCAAACCCAGCCTAGAAGTTAGGTCCGAATCTGGCATGTCATGTTGGGGTACTTTTCGAGAAACCATGGTTCCATTTGAAAACCTTTCTTGTTATTAAAAACTAAAGTCCTAGTTTCCATTTGTTTATTATTAATCGACATTTATTAAAAAACTATTAACTGGAAAAAACTTTGTTTGTTACGAAAACTTAATTAAAATGACTAACTTATGAAAATGTGATGTTTACGACCTATTCGCGAAAGCGTAGAATTTTGAAAGAAGATATTGTTTTGGAAAACCGTGAGACAAAATTTAGCAAATTTAAAACATAATAAACTAAAAATCCAAAACTAAAACCAGAATTTAAGAGAGGCCTTATTACAAAATATTAATCCAAGTTAATGAAAAGTAAAATACTAGAGTCCAAAATTGCTCGTAGTGTGGCCACCTTTGAGTCCTCTAGCACGTCAAACGCTTCTCGAGGATTACCCGATAAAAATATTAAAAGAGGGTGTGAGTTTACTGGCTCGCAGTATAACCCTCCTTAATAAGAACATGAATCACAACAGTTCGGTCGAAGCCCATTTCAGTAACGGTTGAAATTGGGCCTTAGCCCATAACAGCCTTAATTGGGCCTTAACCCATAAATGTCACAAATCATATTTATTTGGGCCTGAGCCCATCTCAAATAAAACTACATATGCAATGCATTAATGCCCATACCAACCATGCACTCCGTCTTCTGTCCAACCCTGCACTCCTGTGGGGATTTAATCGACCCACCCATCCCTATACTCCTTATGTAGCACCGGTTGCAGCACTAACTTATCAGTGCAGCATAATTGCTCGGTGGTTAAAAGCCTTCGGTGTATCCACAGTCGTTAAGTGACCATTCGATCCTATCTACACTTCCCATTTCGAATAATCCCATCCCCATGCAACATAATAACACATGAATGCAACATACAATAATAATCATACGATAACAATCTTAAATCGCATACAAGAATAATCATATAACATGTAGGGGGATTTTCATCATTTTTTCCCTCTAAGGGCATATCAGTCATTTTACCCATCGAGGGTATTTTCATAATTTACCTACCAAGGGTATTTTTGTAATTTACCTCTCAAGGGTATTTTCGTAATTTACCTACTAAAGGTAATTTCGTAATTTACCTACCAAGGGTATTTTCGTAATTTACCCACCAAAGGTATTTTCATAATTATGCACCTGCAATGGCCTTTTGAAGGCCCAAAGTTGCCCCGAGCAACTCAGCTACCATTTTCGATCTTTACCAAACTATTGGGCCTAAACTCAATTTCGACCCATTCGAGCCCACACGCTTGTGTGGCCCACCTAGCTCAAATCTAACGACGTATATAAAATTCACCTAGTCTAGTTCACTACATACTACACCGTCATACATTTTATTCAATTGGGCTTATGGGCCCATTGAGTCCAGCAGCCTCAACCCACAAGAACACTACTGATGACCTCAACTATCGCGTCGAAGCCCCCCACGTGCGCTCGCACGCCCATGTGGCTACTATTGCCGTGGCAGGCACTTCGGCATTTACTCTCTACAACTAGAGTAGAGAGAGTTGGACACCTGATAAGAATTCTGAAGTTGCTAAACCGCGCTCCCAAGGCTCCGAAGCCCAAGCCCACCAAGGTATCTTTTCTCTCCTCCTAGAATGCTCTTTATATAGCTAGATTCACACCTCTTTGTATCTTTCCGATGTGGGATCCTTTAGCTAGCAGAGTTTAAATCCAACTCAAACTCTTGCCACCCCATCTTAGCAAAATACATACTCCCTTGCTTCTCATGAGATTCGAACTCAGGCTCCATTGTAACATAATCCACGTTGCTAGCCACTTTACCAACTAGCTCCTTATTTCTAAAATCATGCGCAACTAAATATAAGTCCTATGGCCAAATTCAAAAATCCATTTAAAAAGAAAACTAAAATGCAAGCACCAAGACTTGAACCTTGGACCTCCTTCCTTCCACTATGGCGTCACCCCCTTGCTCCTTAAGTGGCGTCACTTTGCCACTACACCACACACTCCACTTGTCATTTTTCCCCACATTTTATTCTTAAAACCTACCAACCAACTCCTAGGGTTTTTTTTCACCTAAAACCAAAATTTTTCCTATAGCCTAACTTTAACCCGGGACTTCATAAAAGCCCCGTAACCTTCCAAAATCACTCACCTAATAGGTCTAACTTGCCTTAGTACCATTCTCTTGTCCTTAAAAATTTTAAACGCTACTACCCCCAAGGCCCATTAGGCCCAATCCTACTAGATCCAATTTCAGGATGTTACAATGTAAGTCCAAGACAAGCTTGGCATTGATCAAGATATCATGTAAGTCCAAGCAAGTTGGCATTGAGTAAGTTATTAAGGGCAAGACTTCATGTAAGTCCATATCAAGACTTGGCCTTGAAACCAAGATGAGAAATTCCATGTAAGACCATGCCTAAGATATGGATTTGGTGGCATGTTAAGTGGGAAAAGATCTTGTATCCTTGGGTATTTGTAGAAGTTCATTGAGCAAATAAGGGAGGTTAATACTGAGGTAACAAGAGGGCTAAGAAAGCAAAGCTAGCATCAAAATGAATTAAATATTACTCATACTATGAATGAAGAATTAGATATCATAATGATTATTGTTTAAGTACGCTGATCAATGTGATCAAGTGACACAGGTATCATGTTTACTTTACAAAAATATGTATAGTGAGCATCATGAGACATGTAAGAACCAAGTATGAGTAAGTAAGCTTTAGAGCTAAAATTATGATACTATTGTTATGCTAAATGGTTTTTATTAAGCAAGCTTAATGACATGTGCTTTACATGCAAACTTACTAAGATAAATGCTTACATATTTGATTATTTCTTTCTATGTAGTCCCGCCGAGCTAATTTGTGGATCATCGAGTCGAAGCTCGTAGCACACTATCAACTCTTATTTTGGTATAGCCAAGTTACTTTACTAAGTACGGCATGTATAGGAAACATTCATTTTGTGGACATGTTTTTAGAAGGGCCTTTGTAAAAGCTATCATGTTTATTATTCTTTTGTATATGGCCAAGTGATTGGCCAAATTTGACTAAGTATTTATGTTTATTGATATCAATGAAGCATGTAGTATTATTCATAAAATTGGGTTGTTATTGCATCGTATAATTGTGTAGGGATATGATCTTCATTTCAGGGTGGCTAACGGCTTGGTAAATAGCCTATAAATGCCCACACGGTTGGACATATGGGCATGTGTCAAGGCCGTGTTAACCCTGCGCCTTAGTATTATGAATCAGAATAGGCCACGGGTAAATTCCATGGCCATGTGTATAGGCCATGTTATACACACGGGTTGGACATGGGAGTGTGCCCAGACCGTGCTGATTTAGTCAGTATATCAAGGATTAGCACACGGTCTAAGCCCACGGGCGTGTCATGGCCGTGTGAAATTAGTCAGTAGCCTCCCACGATTGGAAGACATGGGTGTGTCTAAGCTGTGCGAAAATAGTCAATAGCTTCCACAGTTTGAGGGTATGGGCGTGCTTAAGGGTACAGGACGTGTTCCAAGTCACACGGGCATGTGAGCCCTACTTCAAAAATGAATTATTTGATTTAGTTTTGAAAGTTTTTAGACACGAGTTTAAGGCCCATAGGCCTTTGTAATATATGTGTTGACTAAGAAAGTGAAATTTTTAAGTTGGAACAAAATTTTAAAGCTCGTAAGTACATGTTCAAGCATAGTAATGTCTCGTATCTAGATCCAGTATCGGTCTTGGGTGCGGGGTGTTACATTGGATGTGGTTGACATATATCCAAGTTTACTAAGGTTTAGTGATGATAGTTATTGAATGGTCAAATTGGTATATTTTAGTATGATTGGTATGTGAACATTGTAGTAAATGTTGGTATAGAATTTGTTCCAATGGTTGGTTGATTTATGGCTAAACTTAGCAAATGTATAATCAAGTTTGATTGTTGTGATTGAGGTGCCTTTAGGCATATTGGTTGTATGATTAAATACTATGATAATCTAGCTTCAATATGCATATGTTAGGTACATTTTGAATGCTTGAATATAGGTGCAAATGACTTGTAAGGGTGTTCTTAAATTGGGTGAAAGAAATGTGATCGTTGTTTTGTCAAGACTTAAAATTTATAAAGAGAATGATCGAACCTGGAAACTATCTCTGACAATGACTTAAGGCAAGTGCACCTATCAACAGTAGTATAGCTAAGGCAAGACCGAATTGTCGAACCTAAAGGAACTAAAAGTATTAATACTAACTTTCTTTCTATTATTTAGCCTAAATATTAAGTGATTGGTTGTTTAATCTAAATTAACTAACTAATAAGCTAAAGACACAAGACAAAAAGAATGAATTGGGGAAATACTGCAGGGAAAACTCATTTGATTAAGACAATACCCTTAGGAAGAATCCACCTAGACTTCACTTGTTATCTAACACTGAACCAGACGATTTATTCACTTGACTTGATCTGTAGGATTCCCTTATTTATATTAAACCCTCTCTCGAGGTGAATAATGTCTAACCCTAGGTTGATTAATTGAAATCTCTTTCTAATTAAAACCCCTAGAATTGCATTAACTGGATCTATGGACTCCCAAATTAGGTTTCACTGTAATCCGAAAAAATCTTGTCACCCTATCTCTAGGTGCACGATCAACTCTACTTAATTATGCTAGATCTACTCTAAAGCAGGGACTTTTGCTCCACCACCTAAGCATATTCAACTTGAATCAATATCCTGGAAATATTAACAGAAGAATTAAGCACACATAATTAAGAACAAATCAAGTATTTATCATATAGTTTAGAAAACAACAACAAGATTCGACTTAGGTTTCATCCCCTTCAGGTATCTGAAGGGTTTAGTTCATAATAATAAAAGAAAACATCTCAGAAGAAAAGATAAAACAAAACATAACAAATACCTAAAACTCCCTGAAGGAATTAAAGGAGAAATCTGTCGTCTTGAGTAGAATTTTGGCTTCTTGAGATGGATCAACTGGCTATCATCGAGTGATTCCCACAAATCTGACCTTTTTGGCTCGCTCCTTGGCCTAGCTTTCCTCCAAAAGCCCTAGCAAAAGGCTTCTTCTGAACTCTCCACTTAAGTTGCCCCCTAGGGTGTTTATATAGACTTTGAGATGCTTTACTTGGCCCCTACATATCCTAATTCAAATAGAATTCCTACTAGGGTGTTTGAATAGGCTTTGCAATGTGTTTCTTTTCCTTCAAGTATCCAAATCCAAGTAAAACTCCTCTTGGTCGTGACAGGGACACGCCCATGGCACAAGCCCTTGTGAATCGATTTTAGGTTGTGGTCAAGTCTGCTAAAGAGACACACCCGTGTGTTTCAGGGTCCAAGCCGTGTTAGAGTAAATTAGGGACGCACGGCCATGTGGTCTTGGGCCCAGGCCGTGTCAATTTCTTCTTTAGCCCAATTTGGTCCGTTTTAGGCTTGTTTCTCGTTCTTTTCATCCTATGTGCTTTCCTGAGTATAAAACATCAAAAGAAAGGATTAAGAGCACCTTTTTACATAATTCAGGGAATAAATCATCCAAAAGTATGCTAAATGTGGAATTAAAATATGTTACTTTTATGGTTTATCAAATACCCCCACACTTAAGCTTTTGCTTGTCCTCAAGCAAAATTCTCTACTTACAATTAAAACGAACTTTCCACAATTCATAATTCTCATTAACAATGCCTCATCATAATTCATAGATAATTTATACATGGATAATTTAACTCAAAGACTCCTAAAGATTCAAACAATTCTAAGTCATATATTTGTAACATGAAAACATAGG
The DNA here is from genome assembly GCA_025506655.1 of Gossypium rotundifolium. NCBI lineage: Eukaryota > Viridiplantae > Streptophyta > Magnoliopsida > Malvales > Malvaceae > Gossypium > Gossypium rotundifolium. The sequence continues at coordinate 51,836,122 of CP106731.1, forward strand.
TGTCTCCCTTTATCTAAATGATTACCTTTAATTCAAAATCGACAAGGATTAACATCCTCACTAAATATTCACTCAAAGCACTCGAAGTTTTATGGTTTAGGAAAAAGCACTCATAAGTCGAACCTAAAAGTTAATCCCGTAGGCTTGCCTGAGAATCAAATCTCCACCACCGTAAAATGAGATGATAAATAGATCAAAAGGTCTTTAACAGGGTTGTAACGAGGCTAGGGTTAAAGGTGTGGATAAAGACTAAATTGAAAGGTTAGAATCGAGATTAACCTGACAAATTACCTAACTTTAGAAAAAGAATTGAACTAACAATCTGAATAATTACATCACATGACAATACTAATAATACTATCTTCTTCTTCAAGATATTGAAATTAAACATATAAGCTCACTTAATTACAGAACTAGTAATGAATATACTTCAATTTTTTTTAGATAACGCTAGCACAGATTACATAAGAAATAACTTTTATAACTAAAATAATATACTTGAGCAACTTATCAAATCAAGTCTCGATACAATGATAGTCAAAGAATGGTGATAACAAATACGAGCGGGGTTTTGGGTTAATATTAGTGGGTGAATCAATAAAAAGGGTTGTTAGGATCAAAGAGGTTCACTAGGTGTTAATTAAGTAGGTGGGCCTTTTAGTGGAGTGAGTGGGTTAAAACCTAGGTGCCTTTATCATCTCAATATATCAAATCAATAATATGGTATTGACATGAATAATCGAGGCAAGTTCTAGAATAACAATTCAGTGTTGACACACTCATAATCAATAAAGTGAGCATGAAAAATATAAGGCTCAAATCTCACAAAAATTATGGGTATTTGACATCAATCCCTGTAAATTTCAAACTTCAAGGTAATATTCAAATTTAGTTCGACAACCTAGAAAATTTTTTTGATTCTTAAAAATAGACTTATCATGCTTGACTCTTTAGTATCTTAAAATTTAAATCATCAAAGTACAATTATCAATGACTTAATCCAAAACATATCAATAAAATCATAAATCGGAAATTTCATTCTAATCATAATATGAGAAACTTACTTTAGAACAAGGCATAATTCAGGATTTTCAAATAATACATAGTTAACCCCCCACACTTAAGATGTACATTGCCCTCAATGTACAAAGATAGATAATATCAAAATAATCATAAAATCATAAGATTGGGAGAGAAGTGAAACTTCCTAAATTTTGGATGAAGTCAATGAAAAGAAACTGGATAAGATTGGCGGTGAACATAGAGGTGAATGTGGGGAGCGCCTCGAACCTGATTGAATTTGAATCCTTGAAGTAGTCGGCTTGGTTTTATTTATCCTAAGCTAAATCTAAATTGCATGAAGAATAAGAAGAAAATAATAAAGAATATAAAAATAAAAGTAGGTAGTGGAAAATGAAAGAAGAAAGACAACTAGAAAAGAGAAGGAAAGAAGGGGGTTTAAATAGAGATGCATCCCATGCTCATGTTCCATCCTGTGGTGCCCACACGGCCACGTCCACGTCCGTGTGCAAGGCTATGTGGTCTGGAAATCTGCACTTTTGGTTTATTTGAATGCTAAAAAGAGAAAATAAAAAAAAAATGGGTTGCCTCCCCAGAAGCGCTCATTTAAAGTCTTAAGCTAGACTTACCTGTTATTTGTATGGTCATGGTGGTTTGAGGAGGTGAAAATCCTTTCTCATGCGATCAACACGGTTTTTGATATAAAGTTTAAGTGGAGTAGTGTTTACCTCAAAAGTGTTGAATTTAGGATTTCTTACCTCGACTGTCCCATATAGGAAGACATGAAGTACATTAAAGGTGTTTTCTTCATTTGTTTTGATGTCTGAAGTGGTGATTCGAGGGTCTTCCTTATTCATCAATACCTGATCCCCTATTTTGAAGTGATATGTTGTTCCTATCAACTCGTCTAGGGGTTCCTTCGTTTTTTCTTCGTGTGGTTTCGGTTTCTCTTTAAAGTGTGTCTTCCACTCTTCTAGTTTGTCGACCTTAAGGTTTCGTTCCTCATGTAATTCTTCTTTATTGGCATGAGGTCTATGATTCGGCTCAGATTTGTGGCTTCGTGGTGTTTCCTGTGGTGAAGGTTGAACAAATTTGTTATCAACTGAATTTACTTTCTCACCTTCATCGGTAGGATGTTCGCCGAGTCAAGAGCTTGTAGATCGATTGATTAAATCACCTATCTGAAGAATGAGTTCTCTATACCAACATCAATTTTATTCTGGCGCTTGCTAGAAAAGGTCTTCCTAAAACTAAAGGAATCGAATTGTCCTCATCCATGTCTAAAATGAAAAGTCTACTGGGAATACATATTTATCAATTTTAGTTATAACATTTTCTATTATACCCCTAGGAATTCTGATAGTTTTATCAGTTAATTAAATGATCATCCTAGTTTGTCTAGGTTTCCGTAGACCTAGTTGTTTAAACATTTTATAAGGCATAACTTTGATGCTTGCCCCTAAATCAACTAAAGCGTTATCAATAGATAAACTACCAATTAAACATGGAATTGTAAAACTCCTTGGATCTTTTAATTTTCGTGGCAGATTATTTTGTAGAATTGCTGAGCACATTGTGTTTAGCTCCACATGCGATGCCTCGTCTAGCTTCTATTTGTTTGTCAACAGCTCTTTTAAAAATTTTCTATAATTGGGGTATCTACGAAAGAGCTTCGAGAAATGGTAAGTTAATATGTAATTTCTTTAAAAGTTTAAGAAACTTACCAAATTGTTCTTCTGTGTTGTCCTTCTTCATTGCTTCGAAATATAGTATACGAGATTGGTACTCTATATTTGTCGATTTTGGTATTTCATGGCTCACCTCAACCTTACCTTCACTTACCACAGGTTCTTCACTTGGGTTTGGTTCGTCTAACCTTTCACTATTTTGGGTGGTGATGGCTTGAATTTGTTCCTTTGGGTTAGATTCAGTGTTACTTGGTAAGATACCTTGTGGTCTTTCTGAGATCGGCTTAGCAAGCTGACCTATTTGATTCTCGAGCCCTTGAGTCGATGCTTGCTGATTTTAAGCGCTATTTCAGTGTTTGAGATAAATTTCATTAGCATCTCCTCAAGGTTCGACTTCATTTCCTGCTGGTGAGGTGGTTGTTGTAAACGTGAAGGAAGTTGATGTCTTTGATTACCTTGACTTCCCCACAAGAAATTGGATGGTACCTCCAACCTGCTTTATAAGTGTTACTATAAAAATTATTTTGAGGTCTAAAATATAGGATTTTGGTTGATGAATTGGTTGTTATGTTGGCATGTATATGTGGTTTTATAATTGTTGACATTTTGTCATTTTGGTGCTTAAATGGTGGATGTTGAAATGGTAAATTAAATGCACGCTATGAATGGTTCTTTTAATATGCTTGAATGTGGTCATTGTGGTATGGTTTGGTATGGAAATAGATAGTAAATGTTGAGTTGATAAATGGCTAATTTGGTATGTTTGGATGTGGTTAACATATGGTCAATTTTGCTAAGGTTTAGTGATGATATGTGTTGAATGGCCAATTTGGTATATTTGAGTGTGTTTTGGCATATGAACATTGTAGTACATTTTGGCATAGATTTAGTTACAAAGGTTGGTTGATTTATGGTTAAACTATGCAAGTGTATAAGCATGTTTGGTTGTGGTGATCGAGGTGCCTTTTTGGCATATTGGTTGGATGATTAAATACAATGATTATCTAGCTTGAATATGCATGTGTTTAGGTACATTTTGGATGCTTGAAAATAGATGTATATGACTTTGTAATTTTTCTTATGAACCTTTAAGATAAAGTTTTCGGGCAAGCAATATATGGAGGCTCACAAGCGTGAGTTCATCAACCTTGTGCAAGGCGAGTTGTCTTTGGTTGAGAATGAGGAAAAACTCGTGAGGTTAAGCCAGTACACAACTGAGATGATCTCATAGGAAAAGGATCATTTTAGAGGTTTTTTTTTTTGGGATACAACGTGATGATACCGTAAGTTTTGACGAGTTAGTCGACAAACCCAAAGCCATTGAAGAGATTAAGGCTCTGCAAGCTGACGCAGGGAAGCAAGTGTCTGGGTGAATGTCAAAGAGGGATTGTGACTCACAAAATTCAAGTATGAACATTAAGTGAATCTCTAGGATAGATCATTCGAGATAGAGGAGTAAAACCAGGATGGGAAAGAGTATTCGCATAGATTTGCGAGCTGGACATTTTGTGAACACTATGAGATAAGGCAATAATGAAATTAGAGATGAATACTCTAATGTATTGAGGAAAAAAAACTTTCTCAAAGCATGTATTTCTGAGAAATATGTACAACTATATAGACATGAAAATTGAATAAACATAAGGAAAGAATATATCTTAATTAGACTCTCTAAAAATTAGTTGCAATCTCTACAGATAATAATTAATGCCATCAAATAATCCAAAGATTCTCAACACTCCCCCTCGGTTTGGTGCATAGATGTCTCGCATGCCTAACTTGCAAAACAAATTATGATAAGTCTTACAGTTGGGCCCTTTAGCAAAAACATCTGCCAACTATTTTTCAGATGCTAGATAAGATGGACTTAAGGCACCACTGGTTACTTTTTCCTTGATAAAATGATGATCTACTTCGATGTTCTTGGTTCTATCGTGCTGTACTAGATTTTGAGATATTCTGATGGCTGCCTTGTTGTCATAGTACAAGGTTGATCCATTTTTGTTCAACAAGTTTAGCTCTTCCAATACATTTTACAGCCATAAAAGCTAACAAACACCTTGTGCCATGGCCCTATATTTAGCCTCTGTACTTGATTGAGCCATAACTCTTTTTTTTCTTGTTCCTCCAAGTGACTAAGTTTCCTCCCATAATAGTATAATAACTAGTTGTAGACCTTTTATCATCAAGAGAGCTAACCCAATCCACATTTGTAAATACTTCTATCTTGATATGACTATTTATTGGGAAGAGAATACATTTGCCCGGTGCAGACTTCAAATAGCACAAAACTCGCAATACTGCATGCATATGAGCTTCGGGAGGATCATGCATAAACTGGCTTACCAAACTAATCGCATAGGCTATATTAGGTCGAGTATGAGCAAGATAAATCAAATGTCTGACGAGACTTTGATATCTCCCTTTATCCACCGTTTCACCGATCCCTACTTGTAACTTGTGATTACTTTCAATAGGAGATTCGGCTAGTTTGCAACCTAACATGCCGGTCTCTGTTAGAAGATCTAAGACATAGTTTTTTGGAAATAAAAATTCCATCGTTCGATCTAGCCACTTCTTAACTCGGGCCATTTCTTCCTTGTCATCTCCTACCATAATTATGTCATCAACATAAACTATAAGGAGAGTAATCTTACCATTGTGATGTTTTATAAAGAGGGTATGATCAACATTACTTTGTTTATAGCCAAACAACACCATGGCCTTACTAAATCTGTCAAACTAGGCTCAGGAGATTACTTTAGTCCATATAGGGCCTTTTTTAGTCTACATACCTTTCCTTGAGTATTTTTATCCTCGAATCCTGAAGGAACTTTCATGTACACTTTTCTTCTAGGTCTCCGTGCAAGAAGGCAATCTTTACATCAAACTCATCTAAGTCCCAGTCGTGATTTGCTGTATCCGATAAAATGATCCTAATCATGTTCAATTTAGGAACTGGATCAAATGTTCCTTGATAGTCCACTACGTATGTCTGAGTGAATCCTTGCACTACTAATATGACTTTGAGTCTTTCAATTGAACCATCAACCTTGATAGTAAACACCCATTTGCAGCCAACCGTTTTTTTCCCTTAGGAGGATTAACCAGTTCCCATGTCTACTTCTTTTGCTAAAGCCCTCATTTTTTCAATCATAGCCTTCTTCCATATCAAATCAGTCATAGCTTCTCTCCAATCCTATGAAACAAACATAGAGAACAAATACAAAGAAAAAGCTCTATAGGATAGGGATAAGGAATCATAAGAGACGAAGTTAGAGATAGGATGTAAAGTGCAAGTTGTAACACCTTTTTGTTGGGCTATTGGCAATTCCAAATCAGTAGCAAACAGATGTAAAGAATACTCACTTGACAATGAAGAGTCAGGGCATAAAGTAGATTGTATGATGGCATCTTCTTTCTTGCCTTTTCCAGTGTATGTCTTTAAATCAGGCATATCCAACAACCGTCTATTAGTCTTCTCTTGAACCAAGGTCTCTGCTGGAACTAAATTCTCCCTCAGAAGAGTAATAAAACAAGGTGTCATCTCTTCATTTTCAATAGCTTCCCCCTAAAGAGATGGATGTGATGAAGAAAAGTAGGGTTCATCCTCATGAAATGTTACATCCATACTTACATAATACTTTCAAGATGGCGGATGATAACATTTGTAACCCTTCTATGTGGGAGAGTATCCAATGAAAACACATTTAACTATCCAAGGATCTAGTTTGCTTTCATGTTGAAGATGAACGAAAAAAAACCAAAGACCTTCAGTGAAACTAGGTAATCTGTCTTGCCTTATAAGGTTTCTATGGGACTTTTAAAAATAAGGACCCGAAAAGGCATCCTATTAATAAGATAAGTCACAACCAAAATTGCGTCCCACCAATAAATCTTAACCTTAGCATCAAACTAAGTAGTAATCAATATATGAAAAGAGAGAAAACACAAGAAAACGTCACTTTTGGACTTTAATAAAAATACCCATGTCATTCGAGTGCAACTGTTAATAAAATTAACAAACCAACGAATATCATATAAAGATGTAAAGCGAGTAAGGCCCCAAACATCCAATTGAATAATATTAAAAGGAATAGTACTTCTATTATTACACAAAGGATAATTATTCCTTGTGTGCTTAGTAAACTCACATGTATCACAAACTAAAGAGTCTAACTGAGTTCTTGAAAACATATTAGGAAACATCTTGGTAAAAATAGTAAATGATAGATTTCCTAACTGTCTATGCCACTGATTAATCTCCTGGTTAACATCTTTGTTGTCTCCAAATAATGCTTGAGACATATTGGACAGTCAATCTAGAAGATATAATCCATCACACAATCTACCACTTCTAATCATCTTCCCTATCTAGAAGTCCTAAAAAACATAGTGACTGGGAAAGAATTCATGTTTACAATTTACGGCTTCAATGATAGTACTAACAGGTAAAACGTTAACCGGGAATTTAGGGACATGAAAGACAGAGGATAAAGTGATATTGGGAGTACAAACAACAGAACTTGTTCTAGAGATGGAGGTAAGGGACCCATCGGCTAGTTGCACACTAGCTTTAGATGGACAAGTAGTATAGTTAAATAAGCTTTTGTTTGACCTTGTCATATGTCTATTCGCACTGGAATCAATAATCTAATAAGTAGATGGAGCATTTAAAGCAGTACCTAAGTTCTCATGATTAGACTTGGCAATGGGGTAGAGTCCAATTGAGACAAGATGCGTCGAAGATGTTGAATCTCATTCAAGGTAAAACTTCTAGCAGAAGTGGACTTATACTCTATTGTTACGGAGTTTAACAAGTTTGCATGACACCGAGAATTAACCCCTCATTTTCCACCACGACCTCGAATGGGGTGACCATGGAACTTCCAGCACGAATCTTTAGTGTGCAAGGCTTCCTATAGTAGTCACACGTAAAGTGATCCAAGTGATCCTTGGTAGACTTACCTTCAGATGCACCATCTTGGTTAGCGATGAGGAAAACTTTCTCTAATGGTGGATTATCGAGCATAACAACACGATGAATCTCCTCCTATTTTACATAGGAGTATGCCATATGGAGAGAAGGGAAGGGATTCCTACCAAGAACTTGAACCCGAATCTGATCATACTAAGTATTCAACCCAACCAAGAAATCAAAAACACGCTCCTTTTCCACCATATTCTGAAATTTTTCATTATCTTTGGCACAATTGGCTTGAAAATCTTGATAATAATCAAGTTCCTGCCACAACATACTTAATTGGAAAAATATTGAGAAATCGTTAGATCCCCCTATTTTATACCATGGACCTCATTAGGAATCTAAACAATTTATGCATCAGTCCCAACACGAGAGTAGGTAAGAGCAACAATATTCAAAATCTTTTCTACAGTATCAAGTAGCAAATCGGTTTTGGAAATATAGGGTTGCATAGAGTTGATAAGCCATGCCATAACAAGAGAGTTCATTGAATCCAACTAACTAAAGGTTGAATCAGTGAGTTTAGGTTTCGATGATTTACTGGTGATGTTTCCCCGCAATCCATAAGCCTTGATAAAGAACAAGCAAGACCACACGTGGGTCTACACGCAATGCATGAAATGGAATTGTAGAAACTTGTGATGGCGTGTGGGGTCCACACGCGGGTCTATTGGTTACTTGAGTTTAGGGTTTTACCTGCGAGTGGATGCCGACTCTAATGGTAGAGGTGGTGTGTAATACCCCAAACCCGGCCCAAACACCACGACCGAATCTAGCGTGTCACTTGGAAAGAATTTATAGTACACCGTAAAATTTTTCTAAAAAAAAACTTTTATTTAAGTCCCATTTGAGAATTTCGATTTCATAATACATTTGAAAACTCGTTAATCGAATAAGGAAGAAGAAAATTACTTAGCTTATTTCTTGTGTTTAGGTGACATTTGAAAACACTTATTGTTTATTAGATTGATCTGAGAGTTTGTTAAACGAGTTGTAATGAAAACTTTCATTTACATTTTTATAAAATGTTTTATAGCATAGTTTGTATTTAATACGTTCAAAGTTTAAAACCAAAATTTAACCAAATTATAAGTGGCCTTATTAAAAATCCAAATCTCGAAAATTTAAAGAAAATAAAGTTTCGATTAACAAAACCGTGCATGGCCACCTCATAGTCCCTTCCGACCCAATCCATTGTTCTACCTATCACCTGCAGAATGTTAAGCAGAAAGGGGTGAGTCTAATTGACTCAGTGTGCAATTATCAAACACCAACCCTGGGCCCAAGCCCTTCCATATACCATTTGGGCCTTGGCCCTTGCATAGTCATATTGGGCGATGCCCTCTGAATCGATTGGGCCTTAGCCCTATAACCTGATATGTCGATAGCATATGCAAAATGATTCAAAACCCAAACCAGCCTAAATGTCCATCCGCTACACACCACTCGTACCTGCCAATCACACTAATGGGGATTTCTACAATCGACCCTCTTCGCTACACACCATCGATGGCAGTCATGCTATAGTTAGCTGCTCATCGTCAAAGTTGTGACAGAGTCACCAGGCTAAAATGGCAAAAGCCACCAGAACAGAGTGTGGCAGAGTCACCAGATCATCATAGTTGTGACAAAGTCACTAGGCTGAAATGGAAAAAGCCACCAGATCATCATAGTTGTGAGAAAGTCACTAGGTGAAATGGAAAAAACCACCAGATACACTTCCCCTCTTAATCATGGCATATCCCATTGTGCAACATAAAATCATGATGTATGCATGCAATAGATATCAACATGTATCAGATGCTCAAAGTGTGCTAATAATCATGTCAGTAAAATTACGTATTTAGAACAGATAAAGTTCACTAACCTGATATCCTACTTTTACTCACCAAGTGTAAAAAACCAGCTAATGCCGAAGTTTCAATATTAAACAAAGCATAAACATATTTAAAAGTAGCAGTGAAAAGGTGTGAATATTACACACCAGTATACGAGGAGAACTAAACTCTCAATACTATCGACACTCTCGGAAGAGGAACGATCGAATCGCCTATTCACTCTGAAGCAGTCCACAACCGGTGGCGGTCTCGTCTTGCCGATCATACGTCATTTATCTTAGAAATGAGACTACGGGTCCAACCCCCTCCCTTACTTAGCTTAAACAACAGAAGTTGAAAGCTAGCAGACTTGGCCTAAGAAACTGATTGAGTCCCTACATAGACCCAAATCAGAATCGGTTCTCAAAATAAACTAAAAAGAGTGACCTTTCGGCCAAACACCACTTACCAAGGCCCTCTTCATAACTTGTCACATGAAAAGAGATGTTGAAGCTACTACCCTCTACAATCGGTTATAGCCCCAAAGTGCAAGTCAGAACTCCGATTTAATCGGACTAGAAGAATACGGATGATGAAATTAAAAGAGAAGGGAAGAAACTCCTTATCGAACCAATAGGTTGACGAGTGGAGAGACTATAATCAGCTACTTAGTAACACTACAAGAAGAATATCTTCTCTTGAAGAAAAATGGACTTTCGGCTTCTACTAAAATATGAAATGAAGAAGAAGAAATAAATAAATAAAACCAGAATGTGTTTGACTTTGAAGAATTTAGAAGAAATGGGCTAGGGAGATTCAGCTATGGTCAACAGAACAAAAAGAAAAAGAAGTAGAAAAAGTTTCGATTAAGAAGAAAATGCAAGTCACAAGTGATGAAAAGATAAAGGAGGCACACGGTTTGGTTGAAAAGAGAGAAGATGAAAGAAAAAGAATCAAAAGAAAAAAGAATGCCAAGAAGGGTTGAAGGTTCAGTTTTAGTAAATGAAAGAAGGAAAATAATCGCTCATGAATGCCAAAAGGGACAAAAGGTTTCTAATTTTAGTTGCTAACACACTACTCAAGTGACTTATGGAAAACCAAGATCGGCACACACATACCCCTAGGAATCAAAAATGCACCAAAGATGAAAGAATTCCTAAGACCACTTTCGGTACACTCTCCTCCCATTACCCCAAAACCGAAGCTCCCCCCTTCAACCATGCCACATTCGGTCAATCACTCCCCAACAAGCCACCAAATCCCTTGATTGCCTCCTACAATCACTTTCCTCTCCACACTTGAATCAGTTTAAAAAATTCAAACTCCCCCTTCTCTCATGGCCACACATTCAAATTGTTTGACCCCTTTAACACTCCTCCTTGAAGTGTCCTAGCCGAACTCCACCATCTCCCTTCCTGACGTCAAAATAACTCTAAAAAAAAACAATCCATGCGACTTGAACCTGCTCCCTCACTGCTCCGAGAGGCATCACTTACCTGCCTCCCGAGTGGCGCCTCTTTGCCACTTTACCACTTCCTTACTTGTATCGACAACCACAAGAAAAAATCCTTAAGTCCTACCCCAGTCATCTTTCCCCTAAGAAGCCCAAAAATGAAATCTTCACCAAGGATTTAGCTTAACCTCGAGCCTTCCCGGGGTTCCCAAACATACCCAAATAACAAGTAAAGCATACCAAACATACAAAACACAACAAACGCAAAGCCCCAAATTCCCGGATGTTACAGTTCTACCCCCTTAAAGAAATTTTGACCTCAAAATTTACCTGGTCAAAAGAGATGAGGATATTGTTGACGCATAACATCCTATGGCTCCCACGTAGCCTCCTCTGAACCGTGGTTCTGCCACAAAACTTTGACCAAAGGGACTCTTTTCCTTCTAAGCACTTTAACGTTTTGATCTAAGATCTGTACGGGTTCCTCCTCAAATGACAAGTCTGGTCTTATCTCAATTTTCTCCACCGGTACGATATGTGACGGATCAAAACGGTAACACCTCAACATCGAGACATGGAACACATCATGTATCTGTTTCAATTCTGAAGGCAACTCAAATTGGCACGCTACTGGTCCCACACATTTCAATACTCGATAAGGCCTGATAAACCTGGGACTTAGCTTGCCCTTTCGTCCAAACCTCATTACCTTCTTCCATGGTGAAACTTTCAGGAAAACTTGCTCACCCACTGTAAATTCTATATCCTTACGCTTCAAATCAGCATAGGATTTCTGCCTGTCAGACGCTTCTTTCAATCGAGTTTGAATCAACTTAACTTTCTCTTTTATCTTCGAAACCAATTTCGGACCCAACATCTGACACTCACCCAATTCTGAGCAGCAAGTAGGAGTACGACACCTCCGCCCATACAACACTTCATAGGGCGCCATCTGAATACTAGACCTGTAGATATTATTGTACTCGAATTCTGCCAACAGTAGAAACTCTCCCAACTACCCCTGAAGTCAATGACACAACCTCTCAACATATCTTCCAACATTTGGATTACCCTCTCAGACTAGCCATCAGTATGTGGATGAAATGTTGTACTGAAGTCTAGTCTTGTACGCAATGCCTGATGCAGCGCCTTCCAAAAATGCGATGTAAACCTAGGGTCTTTGTCTGATATAATCGACACCGGTACCCCATGAAATCTCACAATCTTTTCCACGTACAACTTAGCCAACTTCTGCAGAGAATAGTCGACATGAATAGGTATGAAATGGGTAGACTTTGTCAACCAATCAACAATCACCCATACCGAATCTTTCTTAGTAGGCGCAAGAGGTAGCCCACTAACAAAGTCCATTGTGATCCTCTCCCATTTCCACTATGGAATCTTCACCGGCTGTAATAACCCCGAAGGCAACTGATGTTCTACTTTCACTTGCTGATAGGTTAAACACTTACCCATAAAATCTGTAATTTCCCGCTTCAATCCAGGCCACCAGAACTGTTCACGCAGATCTCGATACATCTTATTCCCACCAAGATGCATAGTGTAAAAGCTACTATGCACCTCCTGAAGAATCATCTGTCTCAACTCAACATCCTTTGGCACGCAGACCCTTCCACAGAAACACAGAACCCTATCACTATTCAAACTATAATCCTCTACCCCACTATTCTGTACTTGCAGAAGTCAAGCACTCAAGTCACCATCCGATAACTGCTTCTATTTAATCTGATTTACCCATGTCAGTTTCACCTGAAGTTTAGCTAACAAACTTCCATCATCATATAGACTAAGATGAGCAAACATTTCCCTCAAATCTAATATTGCTTTCTGACTTAATGCATCCGCCACCACGTTAGCTTTTCACGGATGATACTCAATTGAGCAATTGTAATCCTTTAACAATTCAATCCACCTCCGCTGTCTTAAATTTAACTCCTTCTGGGTAAGGAGATATTTTAAACTCTTGTGGTCAGTGTAGATAAAGGACTTTTCCCCGTACAGGTAATATCTCTAGATCTTCAAAGTGAACACTACCACGGCCAACTCCAGATCATGTGTGGGATAGTTCACCTCGTGAGGTCTTAACTGTCGAGACGCATACGCCACTACCTTCTCATCTTGGATTAACACACACCCTAACCCCATGTGTGAAGCATCACAATAAACAATGAGCTCTTTCCCTACCTCAGGCTGAATCAACACCGAGCTTCCATTAGAATCCTTTTCAGCTTCTCGAAGCCTTCCTTTTGCTTAGCAGTCCAAACAAATGATACCCCTTTCCGCAACAACTTAGTTAAGGGTGCCGCAACCAAAGAGAACCCCTCAACAAACCTTCTATAATACCCGACCAAACCAAAGAAACTTTAAATCTCCGCTACAGACTTAGGCGGTTCCTAGTCCAACACAGATTCAATTTTTTGGGGATCAACCCTAATTTCCTCTGTAGATACCACGTGACCCAAAAAGGTAACTTCTTTCAACCAAAGTTCACACTTACTGAATTTAGCGTATAGCTCCTTCTCCCTCAAAATCTGCAGAACCATTAGAAGATGTGAATTATGCTCTCCTTCTGTCTTGGAATATACTAGAATGTCGTCTATGAACACCACCACAAACTGGTCTAGATAAGTTTGGAATACCCGATTCATCATATCCATGAACATGGCTGGTGCATTCGTCAACCCAAACAGCATCACTAAAAACTCATAGTGACCGTAGCGAGTTCGAAACGCCATCTTATGAATATCTACTTCCTTGACCTTAAGCTGATGATATCCTGACCTTAAATCTATCTTCCAAAAGACCGAAGCCCCCTTAAGTTGATCGAACAAATCATCAATCCTTGGCAGTGGGTATTTGTTCTTAATCGTCAACTTATTCAACTAGCAATAGTTTATGCACATACGCATCGTCCCATCCATTTTCTTCACGAACAATACTGGCGCTCCCCACGAAGATACACTTGGTCGGATAAAACCACGATCCAACAACTCTTGAATCTGTGCTTTCAGTTCTACTAACTCCTTTGGCGCCATTCTATATGGAGCAATGGACACTAGCGCTGTTCCCGAAAGAAGATCAATGTCGAATTCCACCTCGGGATCCGAAGTAACCCTGGAAGTTCATCTGGAAAAAACATCAGAGAACTCTTTCATTTTCCTGACATCCCCAACAGTCAACTCATTGGCTTCCAAAGCATAAAAAAAAGTTAAGAAAGCCTCGCATCCCTTCCTCACCATTCTTTCTGCCTTTAAAGAAGACACTACATTGGACAAGTAGTCTCTCCTTTTGCCTATCACCAAAACTTCATTATCCTCAGGAGTCCTCAACACCATGCGCTTAGTAGCATAATCCAAGTTTGCTCGATATCTTACCAACCAATCCATACCTAAGATCAAATCAAGCTCCCTGAACGGCAGTTCCATCAAATCAACCGGGAAAGCCAACCCTTGTACTTTTAGAGGTACACTTCTAAAGAGTTTGTTCACCACTACAAATTGTCCTATGGGGTTAAGTATAGTCATCTCCCTAGAAGCAGTTTCATAGTTCATGTTTAAAGTTCCTGTAACACCCCAAACCCGGTCAGCACACCACAACCGGATCTGGCATGTCACGGAGTGAAAACCTTTTAAAACAAAGTTTGTCGGATAATTTTCTTAGAAAACCCTTTTTAGAAATCCTCGCTTATAGTCGAATTATTGTTACAAGTTTTTAGAAACAATTCAAGTTATCTTTGTTATCATATATTAAGTGGTGTTACCCGATGGCAATGTTTTTTTTTTTAAAAACAATACGAAGGTGTTATAGTTTTGAAAACATTGCGTTTTGCCGGTTAATTAATAAAATCATATATCCCACATAGTTAAAATAATAGCAAGTAATAAAATGAAACCAAAAATAAATCTTAGCGGCCTTATTACATAACCCAAAAATCAAAATTTAAAATTTTAAAAAAAGTAACTAAAAGAAGCCATAATCCAACGAACATGCATGGCCGCCTCGAGTCCTCCCGGCTCCATCTCCGCAATCTATTCACCTGCAAAATATAAGGGAATGGGTGAGTCACCAAGACTCAGTGTGCAAATCCCCAACTCGATAGTGCATTCACTTACACAAGTTATCAGTAAAAACATGCAAACCATGCAAAACATGCAACCCATAACCTAGCCATCCAAACACATTTAACTACCCCGTATGGTCAAAACCACTAGTGGTCAAAACCACTGGTGACCGTAGTCACATATAAATCGGTGTGGTCAAAACCACTGATGACCGAAGTCACAAATCAAGTGATGGGGCCAACCCATCGTGTGGTCAAAACCACTGATGACAATCCCATAAATAATCTCGTGGGGCCAACCCACTGTGGTACCAAACCACTGGGACGAGTCACAAACCGATATGTGGTCAAAACCATTGGAACTTAGTCACAAAATGTAATATCAAGATGGGGCCAACCCGTCATGTGGTCAAAACCACTGGTGACAGTCCAAAATAAATCATCCCACTCCTCTCATCAAACCCATCATCATGTTCATAACATACATGTCATAATATCAAATGATCATGCTAATAACATATATCATAGCATTTAACAGATCACAATAATGTGTACCAAGAATCACATAACAGGGAACTTACCCGGAATCCAAGCTTATTCCCACAAGACAAAGTCACTAATACCAAGGGTTATACAGTAACATAACAAGCATCATTAAACTAATAAAGTGTGTAAGCGTTTACACACCTGACTATACGTGAAATCCCGAAACTATGCGATACTATGAGATCCTAAAACGTATGTCCTTACTGCACCTACAATCGGCCAATACCACCCTTTAGATTTAAAGCCATTCGGCTTATTCACAAATCCCGAAGGATATGTTGCACTTTAGTAGTACTCACCTTAATGCCGATTTGGTTTCCAACCAAGTCCCGAAGCTACACACTAATCCCCCTTGCAATCGGCCAAACATAGAACACATAAATGGTTAGCCTTCGGCTTTTGAACGATTTAGAAAATAAATCTTGAAACGTTTAAGCCTTACCTAGATAGGCCACCAAATCCCAGAGATTCGACTACACCTTCCTACAATTGATTTAAACGTTTCATTAAAGTTCTAAAGGCCATTCGGCCATAACATGAATCTCAAAATCAATAAGTTGTCGCACCCTTACCCTGATGATTGATTTGGCCTCTCAACACTAATGATAGGCACCCCCTACGATATTAGTGGTTTCGACAATCCAAAGAGTGAGGCCACCAAGGAGATTTTGGCACTTGTTATAACAAAAAGAAAACGCAAGAGAAGAGAGATTTAGAAACAGGGTATTCGGCCAAGAAGAGAATCAACAAGGCTTCGACTTTTTTTTTTTGTACAATGAAAAGGTGAAGATGAATAATGCAGTGGAGAAGAAAGAATTCGGCAAAGGTGAATGCAACCACTTTCGGCACAAGAGGTTTTGAGAAAAAATGAATGGAGAAGGGAGTATTGCTTTCGGCTTTTGAACAAAATAAAGAGAAGAAGAAAAGTGAACCAAAGATAGTTTCGGCTTGTACCAAATAAGCAATGAGAGGCTGATCAATGGGACCCAATAAACAAAAAGAAGAGAAGGAGAAAGGAAGAAAAGAACTATCAAAGCTAGCTGAAAATGCACTCCCCCTTGGCTAAGGAGATTCGGCCTACTCTAGCTTCCCAAACCGTCTATACTTCCTCCCCTAAAGTCCAAAATTCAACCAACTCTTCAAGACTCCCACTCCTAGCCGTCCCCCTTATCTTGCCTTGAATTCCTCCCATCCACTCATTCAAACAAGCTTGAATGAGTCCTACACCTATCACTTGAATTTAGCCTAATCCCTAACCCTCCAACAGAGTCCCACCTAAGCACACCTCTGCTTGCTTGTGGCGTCAAAAAGGAAAAGCAGGGAGTGCAATTCCTGCTACTCGAACATAGGCACTCCCATCCTGCTTGTGGCATCACTCCTCTGACACCCTAGTGGCGCCTCCTTGCCACTTTTCCCATTGATTTCTTGTGTCAAACTTCCCCAATAAAATCTCTTAACCCCTCTCTCTCCCTTAGCTCCATTTCCTTAAATGCCAAAACAAAATTCTTAGCCCCAACTTAGGCCTAACTTAGGGTTATAACTAGACCCCAAAACATGTTAAATGAACATTATAAACAATTCATCACATGCCACACAAGCAAAATGCAGAACCCCATTTTAAGGATGTTACAGTTCTACCCCCTTAAAAATAATTTCGGCCTCGAAATTACCTGATCAGAAGAGTTGGGTGTATTGCTGCTGCATTACATCCTCTGGTTCCCACGTGGCCTCCTCCGTCCCATGGTTTCGCCATAATACTTTCACCAAGGGTACTGACTTCCTACGCAAGACTTTGACATCCCGATCCAAAATCTGTACTGGCTCCTCCTCAAAAGACAAGTCTGAGTTTACCTCAATCTTTGCAACCGGCACAACATGTGATGGATCTAATCGATAGCGCCTAAGCATCAAAACATGGAAGACATCGTGAATTTGACTTAACTCTGCCGACAGCTCGAGCTGATAAGCTATCAGTCCCATTCACTTCAGCACCATGTACAGCCCGATGAAACTAAGGCTTAGCTTCCCTTTCTGTCCAAACCTCAGCACTTTCTTCCATGGTGATACCTTCAGAAAAACCTTATCACCCACTGCATACTCTATATCTCTACATTTTAAATCGGCGTAAGACTTCTACATGTCCGCCACTTCCTTGAGACGAGCCCAAATCACCTTAACCTTATCCTCAGTTTCTACCACCAATTTTGGCCGTTCACCCAACTCTATCCAACACGTAGGAGTACGACATTTTTGTCCATATAGTGCCTCGTATGGTGCCAGTTCGATACTCGCTTGATAACTATTATTATAAGCAAATTCTGCTAATGGTAGATACTCCTCCCAACTACCACTGAAATCCAGAACACAGCCCCTTAGCATATCCTCTAAAATCTGAATCACCCTTTCAGACTGTCCATCAGACTGGGGGTGAAAAGCTGTGTTGAAATCCAACCTCGTTCCCAAAGCTTGATGCAAAGCTCTCCAGAGCCTCGACGTGAACCTAGGATCCCTATTCGAAATGATTGACACTGGCACTCCATGTAACCTTACAATCTCGGCCACATACAATTTGGCTAACTTCTGGAGCGAATAATCAACCTCTTCACCAGTATGAAGTGAGCTGATTTGGTCAGACGATCCACAATCACCCAGACTGAGTCCTTTTTACTAGGCGTTAGGGGTAGCCTACTGACAAAGTCCATGGTAATCCTTTCCCACTTCCACTGAGGAATCTTCACTAACTGAAGTAAACTTGACGGTAGCTGACGCTCAGCTTTGACCTACTGACACGTCAAACATTTACCCACAAACTCAGTTACTTCTCGCTTCAACCTTGGCCACCAGAATTGCTTCTGTAAACCCCGGTACATCTTGCTACCTCCACGATGCATAGCGTATGGGCTGCTATGTGCATCCTGAAGAATCTTTTGCCTCAACTCCACATCCTTCTACATACAAGCTCTCCCTTGAAAACAAAGTACTCCATCATGAGTCAAGCTATATCCTTCCAACCCATTATTCTGTACTTGCAACTTCCGAGCATTCAAACCCTCAGCCACTAACTGTTTCTCCTTGATCTGCTAAACCCAAGTCGGTTTAACCTATAATTTCACCAACAAACTCCTATCATCATACAGACTAAGGTGAGCAAACATCGCTCGCAAGTCTGCTACCACCTTATGGCTCAACGCTTCAGCTACTACGTTAGCCTTGCCCGCATGATACTCTATCGAACAATCGTAGTCCTTCAACAACTCAATCCACCTTCGTTGTCTCAAGTTCAAATCCTTCTGAGTCAGAAGATACTTCAGACTCTTGTGATCTGTGAAGACTATCGACTTTTCTCCGTACAGATAATGCATCCAAATCTTCAAGGCAAAAACCACCGCAGCCAACTCCAAGTCATGCGTCGGGTAGTTAGCCTCATGTGGTCTCAGCTGTCGAGACGCGTGTGCTACTACTTTCCCTTCCTGCATCAGCACACATCCCAAACTAGTATGTGATGCATCGCAATAGACCGTGAATACCTTTCCTACCTCAGGCTGTACCAGAACTGGAGCTTTCGTCAAAATTTTCCTCAACTTGCCAAAACTTTCCTGCTGTTTCTTTGTCCACACAAATGGAACTCCCTTCCTCAATAACTTAGTCAACGGTGCCGCGATCAGAGAAAATCCTTCCACAAATCTCCGGTAATACCCTGCTAGACCTAGGAAACTCTGAATTTTAGCCATCGACCTAGGCGGTTTCTAATCCAACACTGTCTCAATCTTGCGAGGGTCCACTCTAATCCCTTCAGCGGACACTACGTGACCCAAGAAAGTTACTTCCCTAAGCCAAAATTCGCACTTACTGAATTTGGCAAATAGCTACTTCTCCCTCAGAATTTGCAATACCACCCGCACGTATGTATCATGATCCTCCTCAGTCTTTGAGTACACCAATATGTCATCTATGAATACCACGACAAACTGGTCCAAGTACTACTGAAACACCCGATTCATCAAGTCTATGAATGCTGCCAATGCATTAGTTAACCCGAACGGCATTACCAGAAACTCATAGGACCCATACCGAGTACGGAATGCAGTCTTATGAACATTAGCCTCCTTCACTTTGAGTTGATGATACCCCGACCTAAGATCTATCTTCGAGAAAACTAATGCACCCTTATGTTGATCAAACAAGTCGTCAATCCTAGGCAACGGATACTTGTTTTTGATCGTCAACTTGTTCAGCTGGCGGTAGTCTATACACATCCGCATTGTACCATCTTTCTTCTTAACAAAGAGCACTGGCGCTCCCCAAGGAGATATACTCGGTCGGATGAAACCTCGGTCCAAAAACTCCTGAATTTGGGCCTTCAACTCCACCAATTCCTTTGGCGCCATTCGATACGGGGCTATAGACACTAGCGCAGTTCTGGGTAAGAGGTCTATACCGAATTCAACTTCCCGATCTAAAGGCAAACTCGAAAGTTCTTCTGGGAATACATCAGTGAATTCCTTCACTATTCGGACATTCTCCACTGCTGACTCCTTGGCCTCCAAGGCATGCACTCGAACCATAAATGCCTCACAGCCCTTCCTAACCATTCTCTCTGCCTTTAGTGCAGAGACCATATTGGATAAGTAATCCCTCCTATTACCTATCATCACCACCTCCTCACCTTTCATTGCCCTCAACACCATGCGCTTAGCCGCAAATCCAAACTGGCCTGGTACTTCACTAGCCAATCCATCCCGAGAATTAGATCGAACTCCCCAAATGGCAGTTCAATCAAATCAGCCAAGAACACGACCCCTTGAAGTTTTAGGTGTACATCCCTATACAGCTTGTTTTCTCCTATAGAGTGACCTAGAGGGCTAATTACTGTCATCTCCCTTGAAGCAATCTCAGAGTCTAAGTTCATAGTCTCCACTATGCTATTGGCTACATATGAGTGCGTCGAACCCACATCTATTAAAGCATTATAAGGAAAACCAAAGATTAGGAATGTACCGGTTATAACGTCCGGTGCGTCACCTTCCTCTCGATGCCTCGTTGCGTAGACCAATCTAGGCTATCTCGCCTCTATACCACCTGCACCTCTACCCGGTGCTCCACGGCCTCTACCAGAGCCATTACCTCCCCTAGCAGCACCACGGACCCGCTATGGTCACGACCATCCCTCCTGCTACGAGTGCGGTTCGATCCCGGTCACAATCTAGTCGACCATTGTGGACAATCCCTCACTCGGTGCTCCATCGACCCACACTCAAAACATCCTCTGTTTTCAATCCAGCATTCCCCCATGTGAGACTTTCCACACCGAGCACATCGTGGCGGCCACTGAGTATTATCAGTAGTAGGCCTAGCAGCTTGATTCGGCCCACTATACCTACCCCGTTTCTGTTGGTTCCCGTTAGACCTAGATGATCCAGCATTCTTTTTATTCCATCCCCTATCCTAATTTTGTCTCACTGATTGTTTCACCTCTTCAGCAACTTTGGCCTTTTCCACTAAGACCGCAAACTCTCTCTCCTGCTGCTGGAGCAATCAGCAGCCTCAAATCATCCCTTAATCCATCCTCGAATCTAACACACCGCTCATCTCCGTAGCTATAATGCCCTGAGCATATCGGCTCAGCCTTAAAAATTCTACCTCGTACTCCGATACAAATTTATTTCCCTGAACCAGCCTTAGAAATGCCTTCCTTTGCGCATCAATGCAGCTAGTCCCGACATATTTCTTCTAGTGTGCTGCCTTGAAATAATCCCAAGTGAGATCATCAGCTGCAGCTCCATCTCGAACCGTGAGCCACCACTGGTATGACTCATCTCAGAGAAGCGACACTATCCCTTTTAGCTTCTCCTCAGCCGTCAGATCCAAGTCATCTATGATTCGCTCCGTCACTTCCAACCAATACTCAGCTGTATTGGGCGCCACACCAGACACACCTCGGAACACTTCAGCTCCATTAGTTCAGAGTCGCTCAGATATGGATTTTCGAGTTCCCGTACCTCCACCTGCTCCAGCCAATCTTTCAAGCACTCGCAGCATCGCTTGCGACACTGCATCATCCCCTGTCTGATCCTGATACTCAACGGCAGCAGCTGGTGGTGGGGGTATCTCATTTTCTGACCCTTGTCCAGACCTAATTAGTTTCGATACGGTCATTCTACCTCTACCGCATCCTCACACATTCCGACCACGTCCCTTAGTACTCATATCTAAACCATGATTTATCTGTTTAAGACATTTTTATGAATTAGCCTCTGTTCCACTTATTACCCGCGAATAAATTTTATGTAGAGAAATTTGGTAATGGTTTTTTTCGATCATCACATAGTTTTCAGTTCAACTTTCTACCCTCATTCCACGTGTAGGGTATTCTCGTCATTTCACTACCCGGGGGTATTTTCGTAATTAGCCTATCGGGTATTTTAGTAATAAAACAGAGTTAATTTGAAATCCTTTACAAATTGTAGGTATTTCAAAAATTCCAGAAATCGGGGTGTTTTGGTAACTGTACAAACCAGGGGTATTTTAGTAATTGCATCACCCAAGGGTATTTTCATAAATTTTTTTAAAATATGGTTCCAGGTATTTTTACAAAATAGATGTATTTGAAAATTTTCAATTCAAGGGTACTTCGATAATTTTCCCATACTTAGGGTATTTTGGTAATTTTATAAGTTAGGGGTAATTTGGTCATTTTTCAAATTAGGGGTATTTTGGTCTTTTTCCAAATCAGGGGTACTGTGGCAAATTTCAAAACCAAGGTTTAGAGTGTCACAAAATAGGATGGCTGGTCCCTTTTGGGTTTTAGTTATAAAGTTTAGCCTGTGAATAAATCATCTTAGCTGGGGTGAACCGTCACTACGCACCAGGTAGGATTCGGGTGAAGAAGAGGTGAGTCACTAGGACTACTTAAATACCAAGCTCCTCCCTGAATCCATTCCTAGATATGCGCACAACGGTTGCCACACCCTTAGCTCAATGACATACTCACAGGTTTGTTTAGCGGATCATTAAGTCTTTTGTATTTTGTGTTGGAGTAGGCTATTCCTAGGGTTCAATAATTCCTATTCTACTAATCTACGATCCCGAAATGTCCCTTTCCCCCACGTATAATTCACACAACAGTCAGAAATACTTACCTGGGCAGATTGGTGCCGGAGACTCGGTTCCATGCTGTTCAGCCTATGTACCTTTTCCACAAAACTTTTCAAGGTCATATTTAAAACATTTTGGGCCTCGGGCCCACAGTCGAGCTTTCGAACTTAGCTCTGATACCAAAAGTGTAACACCCCAAACCCGTTCAGCACACCACAACCTGATCTGGCATGCCACGGAGTGAAAACCTTTTAAAACGGAAGTTTGTCGGATAATTTTCTTAGAAAACCCTTTTTAGAAATCCTTGCTTACAGTCGAATTATTGTTACATGTTTTTAGAAACCATTCAAGTTATCTTTGTTATCATATATTAAGTGGTGTTACCCTATGGCAACGTTTTTTTAAAAAAAACAATACGAAGGTGTTATAGTTTTGAAAACATTGCGTTTTGCCGGTTAATTAATAAAATCATATATCCCACATAGTTAAAATAATAGCAAGTAATAAAATGAAACCAAAAATAAATCTTAGCGGCCTTATTACATAACCCGAAAATCGAAATTTAAAATTTAAAAAAAAAGTAACTAAAAGAAGCCATATTCCAACAAACATGCATGGCCGCCTCGAGTCCTCCCGGCTCCATCTCCGTAATCTATTCACTTGTAAAATATAAAGGAAGGGGTGAGTCACCAAGACTTAGTGTGTAAATCCCCAACCCGATAGTGCATTCACTTACACAAGTTATCAGTAAAAACATGCAAACCATGCAAAACATGCAACCCATAACCTAGCCATCCATACACCTTTAACTACCCCGTGTGGTCAAAACCACTGGTGGTCAAAACCACTGGTGACCGTAGTCACAAATAAATCGGTGTGGTCAAAACCACTGATGATCGAAGTCACAAATCAAGTGATGGGGCCAACCCATCGTGTGGTCAAAACCACTGATGACAATCCCATAAATAATCTCGTGGGGCCAACCCACTGTGGTACCAAACCACTGGATGAGTCACAAACCGATATGTGGTCAAAACCACTGGGACTTAGTCACAAAATGTAATATCAAGACGGGGCCAACCCGTCGTGTGGTCAAAACCACTGGTGATAGTCCAAAATAAATCATCCCCCTCCTCTCATCAAACCCATCATCATGTTCATAACATACGTGTCATAGTATCAAATGATCATGCTAATAACATATATCATAGCATTTAACGAGATCACAATAATGTGTACCAAGAATCACATAACAGGACTTACCGGAATCCAAGCTTATTCCCACAAGACAAAGTCACTAATAACAAGGGTTATACAAAGAACATAACAAGCATCATTAAACTAATAAAGTGTGTAAGCGTTTACACACCTACTATACGTGAAATCCCGAAACTACGCGATACTACGAGATCCCTAAATGTATGTCCTTACTGCACTTACAATTGGCCAATACCACCCTTTAGATTTAAAGCCATTTGGCTTATT
Organism: Gossypium rotundifolium; assembly: GCA_025506655.1. NCBI lineage: Eukaryota > Viridiplantae > Streptophyta > Magnoliopsida > Malvales > Malvaceae > Gossypium > Gossypium rotundifolium. The sequence continues at coordinate 51,860,291 of CP106731.1, forward strand.
CACAAATCCCGAAGGATATGTCGCACTTTAGTAGTACTCACTTTAATGCCGATTTGGTTTCCAACCAAGTCCCGAAGCTACACATTAATCCCCCTTGCAATCGGCCAAACATAGAACACACAAATGGTTAGCCTTCGGCTTTTGAATGATTTAGGAAATAAATCTTGAAACTTTTAAGCCTTACCTAGATCGGCCACCAAATCCTAGAGATTCGACTACACCTTCCTACAATTGATTTAAACGTTTCATTAAAGTTCTAAAGGCCATTCGGCCATAACATGAATCTCGAAATCAATAAGTTGTCGCACCCTTACCCTGATGATTGATTTGGCCTCTCAACACCAATGATCGACACCCCCTACGATATTAGTGGTTTCGACAATCCAAAGAGTGAGGCCACCAAGGAGATTTCGGCACTTGTTATAACAAAAAGAAAACGCAAGAGAAGAGAGATTTAGAAATAGGGTATTCGGCCAAGAAGAGAATCAACAAGGCTTGGCTTTTTTTTTTTGTACAATGGAAAGGTGAACATGGATAATGCAATGGAGAAGAAAGAATTCAGCAAAGGTGAATACAACCAGTTTCGGCACAAGAGGTTTTGAGAAAAAAATGAATGGAGAAGGGAGTATTGCTTTCGGCTTTTGAACAAAATAAAGAGAAGAAGAAAAGTGAACAAAAGATAGTTTTGGGTTGTACCAAATAAGCAACGAGAGGTTGATCAATGGGACCCAAAAAACAAAAAGAAGAGAAGGAGAAAGGAAGAAAAGAACTATCAAAGCTAGCCGAAAATGCACTCCCCCTTGGGTAAGGAGATTCGGCCTACTCTAGCTTCCCAAACCGTCTACACCTCATCCCCTAAAGTCCAAAATTCAACCAACTCTTCAAGACTCCCACTCCTAGCCCTCCCCCTTATCTTGCCTTGAATTCCTCCCATCCACTCATTCAAACAAGCTTGAATGAGTCCTACACCTATCACTTGAATTTAGCCTAATCCATAACCCTCCAACAGAGTCCCACCTGAGCACACCTCTACTTGCCTGTGGCATCAAAAAGGAAAGGCAGGGAGTGCAATTCCTGCTGCTCGAACACAGGCACTCCCATCCTGCTTGTGGCATCACTCCTCTAACACCCTATTGGCACCTCCTTGCCACTTTTCCCATTGATTTCTTGTGTCAAACTTCCCCAATAAAATCTCTTAACCCCTCTCTCTCCCTTAGCTCCATTTCCTTAAATGCCAAAACAAAATTCTTAGCCCTAACTCAGGCCTAACTTAAGGTTATAACTAGACCCCAAAACATGTTAAATGAACATTATAAACAATTCATCACATGCCACACAAGCAAAACACAGAACCCCATTTTTAAGGATGTTACAGTTCCAGACACCACACTAACAACATAGGAATGCGTCGACCCAACATCAATTAATGCAGTAAAGGGCACACTGAAAATGAGGAACGTACCTGTTATGATGTCTGGTGCATCCCCCTCCTCTCGATGTCTGGTACATAAACTAACCCAGGCTGTCTTGCCTCTACGTTCCCAGCACCTCTGCCGGTGCTCCGCGCCCCCGACTGAAACCACCCCCTCTAGTTGGACCATGACCCCTCTGTGGTTGCTGTCCTCCTCTCCTAAACTGATCAAAACTTTGTCTAACTTGCCACACCTGATCTACTTGTAGACAATCCTTAATTATATGATCCATAGATCCACACCTAAAACATCTACAGCTTTTCCTTCTACACTCACCAGACTGCCTTCTCCCATACAAAGCACATGATTGAAACTAATCCATCATCACAGGCCTCACCACCTGAGTTGGCCCATCAAACTTGAGCCTCTTTTGGAAGCCTGCCAATGACCCTGACGGCCCAAAACTTCTCTTATTCTTACCCTTATCCTTCTCCCTATTTTGAATCTCAGTCCGCTTCACCTCTTCAGCTATTTTAGCTTTTTCAACCAGAGTGGCAAAATCTCTCTCCCGCTGCGGAGCTATCAACACTATCAAGTCATACTGTAGCCTATCTTCGAACCGCATGCAACGCACATAATCAGTCGCCACTATCCCCCGAGCGTAACGACTCAAGCGCAAAAGTTTTGCCTTATACTCAGCTACGGATTTGCCCCCTTGTACCAAATTTAGGAATGCTTTCCTCTGAGCATCCACATAACTGGCCCCAACATATTTCCCTTGAAACGTCATCTTAAAGAAATCCCAATTGATTCGATCTGCTGGAGTACCCTCATCCCAAAGAAGAGACACCTATCCTTTCAGTTTCTTCTCTTCCATGCAATCTAGATCATCCATAATCCACTCGATTGCCTCGAGCCAATATTCAGCTACATTCGAGGCCACACCAGAAATACCCCTAAACATCTCAGCTCCGTTTGCTTGAAGTCACTCAGGAATAGACTTTCGAGATACTGCCCCAATACCTACCTCATCAACTCGCTCCAACACTTGCAGCATCGCTTGAGATAGGGCCTCATCCCCACCAGTTCTATCTTGAAATCCTGCTTCTACCTCAGGTGATGCTGGCGCTTCATTTTTAGGCTCATGCCCTACCTCTCGAGAACTCAGCCTCAGCACCCGGGCCTCTACCATGACCGCGTGCAACATGTCCACGTCCTCTAGCACTCATGTTTATCATTCTGTCTTAATCTGATTTACAAATTTTATGTATTAGCATTTCTTTTCATTGTTGATTAATGAGAAGTTTTATGAGAATGGAGTTTTAGGTAGTTCCCTGCAAAGCACACATATTCCTAAAGGTTTCCATTTCTAAAGTAAGGTTTCTAAGTTCCAAAGCACAATATATCTAATTCATGCAATTCACCCAATACAATTAGAAAGTCTTACCGTATGGACTTGGTGCCGGAGACTTAGGTGCCATGCTTCCCGAAAACATATATATGTATTTTCTTTCTAAACCATTTTTGTCCAAAATTTCTGAAAACTTTTTGAACCCAAAACCCATGGCCGAGCTTTAAAAATTGGCTCTGATACAAAAATTGTAACAACACCACGACCGAATCTGGTGTGTCACTTGGAAAGAATTTATAGTACATCATAAAATTTTTCTAAACAAAAACTTTTATTTAAGTCCCATTTGAGAATTTTGATTTTGTAATACATTTGAAAACTCGTTTATCGAATAAGGAAGAAGAAAATTACTTAGCTTATTTCTTGTGTTTAGGTGACATTTGAAAACACTTATTGTTTATTAGATTGATCTGAGAGTTTGTTAAACGAGTTGTAATGAAAACTTTCATTTGCATTTTTATAAAAATGTTTTATAGCATAGTTTGTATTTAATACGTTCAAATTTTAAAACCGAAATTTAACCAAATTATAAGTGGCCATATTACAAATCCAAATCCCAAAAATTTATAGAAAATAAAGTTCCGATTAACAAAACCGTGCATGGCCACCTTGTAGTCCCTTCTGGCAAAATCCATTGTTTTACCTATCACCTGCAGAATGTTAAGCAAAAAGGGGTGAGTCTAACTGACTTAGTGAATTATCAAACACCAAGCCTTGGCCCAAGCCCTTCCATATATCATTTGGGCCTTGGCCCCTTGCACGGTCATATCGGACGATGCCCACTCGAAATCAAATTGGGCCATAGCCCTATAACAAAGTATGTCAAATAGCATATGCAAAATGATGTAAAACCCAAACCCAGCCTAAATATCCATTCGCTACACACCACCCGTACCTGCCAATCACACCAATAGGGATTTTTACAATCGACCCTCTCCATTATACACCATCGATGGCAGTCATGCTGCAGTTAGTTGCTCATCGTCAAAGTTATGACAAAGTCACCGTGATGAAATAGAAAAAGCCACCAGAAAAGAGTGTGGCCGAGCCACCAGATCATCATAGTTGTGACAAAGTCACCAGGCTGAAATGGCAAAAGCCACCAGATAATCATAGTTGTGACAAAGTCACCAGGCTGAAATAGCAAAAGCCACCAGATACACTTCCCCTCTTAATCATGGCATGTAACACCCCATACCGAGTCCGAGGCCTAGACCGGATACGAGACATTACTATACTAGAACTTGCTTAATCATGAAATTACGGGCCATAAAATTTTGTTCCCGATTAAGAACCTTTCTCTCTCAAACAATTCATACATTTCATGGGCCTACGAGGCCTAAAACTCATGTTTGGAAACTTTGAAACTTAATAGAAAAACCTTTCTTGGAAGTAGGGGTCACACACCCATGTGGTTTGGGGCACGCCCGTGTACCCCTAGACACGCCCATGTCCTCCAACCGTGAGGAGTTACTGACTATACTCACACGACCTTGACACGCTCGTGTCTTCTACCCATGTGGAGTTAATGACTATACTCACACGGCTTTGACATGCCCGTGTTATCCGTCCGTGTACTACACACGACCCAAATGAATGGCCATGGGATTCACCCATGGTCTATTCTGACTTAAAATACAAAGGTACAGGGTGCACACGGCCTAGACACACACCCGTGTGTCCATCCATGTGGGCACTTCGAGGCTATTTACCAAGCCAAATGCCACCCTGAAATCAAGATCAAATTCATGCTTGATTCAATACATTTCATACCTCATCACATAACTTCACATAACATCGATATTACTCTTGAATTAAAGATGTTTAATCATAAAAGAAATAAAGTCTTCATCCCATATACTAAGGAGAACTATTTCCCATGTAATTACAAACAACTTAGGCCCTCATCTATGGCTATATACTAACAAAACATAAATTCTCTTAGGCCAACACAATTTTGCTTCATCAACAATAACTTAATCAACCTTCAGTACTAGCCCTATACATGCCATGACTCATAAGGATATAAAACCTCATACCAAGTATTTGATCGATAGTGTGAAAACATCTCCAGCGGTCTCCAACCCGAGCTAGCTAAATTAACCTATAAGAGATGAAAAAGGGAAAGGAGTAAGCAAAATTGCTTAGTAAGTTCATTTGCATATAACTCATGAGCACTGATATTCATTAAATATACACAATTACAAGGCATTTCAATTAGTTTTTCTCATTAACACATGGCTGCTTACTCAACCATTCTTAAGGCTTACTCAATCCATCTCTTACCGCGTTCTAACTGTGCCACAAGCCAAATGCCCATTTAATTAACATACATTCCTGCACTGATCACCACATGATCATATAAAAACAACACATCAAGCATTTTCAATTAGTCACTCATACTACTAATCTCTCGGTGGTTACGCACTTAGCCCACCATTGAATCTCTTATAGGGTGGTATCGCACACAACCCACCATTCATTTATACCTATGGTGATTTCGCACTTAGCTCACCAATCATTCATAAGCGATGGTATCGCATTACATTATCGGTTACTAATTAATCGGTGGTATCGCATTTACGACCCACCTATAGTAATATGGTTGATAGTATCGCACACAGCCCATCAACTAATAATAATATATTAGGTGGCATCGCACACAGCCCACCGATATTATACATTCACAAATATCTATCCTCATACATTTCTCTAATTCAAATGTTCATCCGTAAACATCCTCACTCACTATCATTCTTGCTTAAATTTCTACTATTCTTATTCACATTCACACAATGCATTAACAAATCTATCTCATGCAAGTAAGGTGCATTAAGTATACATATCCCACTAGGGTTCATCATATATTGAATTCATATCAATTCAGTTCTAACACATACTTGTGCTTCTCGTGGTTCAATCGCATACATTCAACATATCCGTTGAATCATTCAAATTATTAAGTAATTATCTTGAGTCTCGTACACATAGTTCTCATTGACATCATACCCCAATAGGGTCTTACATACATTAACATGTCGGTGCCATGTCCCTGACATGGTTTTATACGAATTCTTACACCGAGTCCATGTCCTAATAGGGTCTTACACGAAACTATAACTATCATCATATAATGCTATACCCATTTCCCATTACTCCCAAATTCAATTCTCTTGACATCTCATTGAAAGATATTTCATACAATCATCGAGTAGGTATACATTCCATACAACATTGGAATACTAAATTAACTTATACATAATTGCCACATTACACTTGAACTTACCTCGATGTCGAAATGGCCGAAAGGAACTTTTTGCCCACATTTCTCTTTTCACCCGTTATAGGTCTGAATCTCGTTTTATTAGATTTAGAACAATAAAATTTACTGATTTAATCGCTTATAATTCATAATTCACCATAAACTACACTTTTTGGCAAAAATGACTATTTTGCCCCTATAATTTGGAAAAATTATGATTTTGCCCCTAGGCTCGTAAATGAATTTTCATCACATTTTCTTGCTAATCAAACTTAGCTGAACATTTAATCCTCTTACAACTACTTACAATTCCAACTATTTCATGCCTTAATGAACAATTTACAACTTTTGCATTTTAGTCCCAATTAGGTGCTTTCATGACAACACCTTTCACCAAAAGTTGTTTCTCATCTTCCTAACATTCATTTTCTTCCATAAAAACTAAAAAACCAGCATAAAATCTCTCATGGCAGGTCCCTAGACTCTCAACCATGTTGCAAATTAGTCCCCCCATTAGCTAGCTTAAGCTTTGGGGACTCCAAAAGTACAAAAATTATCAAGAAAGATCATCAAAATCACTTACTTGAATGGAGTAAAGCTTGCTGAAAATTTGAAGCTTTCAAACCCCTCTCATGGCTGATATTTTCGGTGGAAAGAGAGAAGAAATGAAAAGATGATAGCTCCTTGTTTATTTCATCTTATTTTATTTCTCTTTTTTTTTTTCAACTAATATCACCCACTTCAATCACAATTAATGCTCTTGTCCCCCTTTTGCATATTATGGCCGGCCAACACACTTAACAAGACCAAATTGCATGTTTGGGGTCTCTAATCTACAACCCTTGGCTCTTTGGTGCTTCTAGCAAATAAAATAGAATTTTTACACTTTATGTGATTTAGTCCTTTTCCCCAATTTAGCTAGAAATTGCTAAAATTAAGACACCAAAATTTTCATGCACCCTTATAAACATGTTATAACACATAAAATAACATGACAAAAATTTTCTCTAACCTCGAATTAGTGTTTTCGAGATCACTATTCAACTAACCCTAAATCAGGCTGTTACAATTCTCCCCCTTAGGGATTTTCGTGCCCGAAAATCTTATCAGGGGGAGTTGCTACTCACCCCCTTAAAACGCTTCCATAAACTCTTCAAAATCACAAATCCACTTATCCTTAAGTTCTCTTGTCAACAACTTTTAAGCTATCATTCACAGGGTCGAAGCATCACTTGCGACCTAGGTATTTCTTCCTCTAAGGTGTATACTCAGTAATCCAATAATTTAGAACTTTGTACACGTCCAAATGATCATTCTGATCCTTACCAGTCGATTTATGACAATTCGAATGACATTCCCCTTCTTGGGAATTTTTCAAGCCAAATTTGAAATCAATAAGGTTTTATCTCACTTCCTCGTTAAAGTATTCACCAACTTTAATACACTTGACTTTAAAAAAAAACTCAACTTTTAGTGATCAATTACTTCTAACCATAAACTCAATCATATCGTAAAATGTATTCTAGTGTCAAAACATTTACGCACATAAGCTGTACTTCCTTATTCTTGCATCAGTAGATATACTATTACTAAATCTCATACCAAAACTTTTGCATAAGTTCTGGATTTATCATCATTCAGCTTCTATCTCAAGGAAACATCAACAACGGAAATCTTATCCAACTTGGATTTTATCATCTTAAATAAACTCATTTAGAGATTATTTAAATTACCATTTACTACCTCATTTTTTTTTGAACTCCTTTAGTTCGAAAGGAAGACTCGTTCTAGTCGTTAACCTTGCTAAAACTAGGATATTACCAACTAAGATCCACCGAGTAACTAACTCACTTTACTTAACATGGATCTTTCATTCAACACCTGTACTTTGTCTACTGTCTGAGAAGTATTACAATAATTGTACTCTTCATTGTAATAGCTCAAGCCCTTTCCACTATTTCATTTTCAAGATCTTCTATAGCATAGGATACCCCCCACTCATTAAAATTCAGAAAGTACACACCAAGTTTCCCATGAATCATTTCATAACACCTAACTCACAACATCGACACAAAAGTGATCGTCTCTGGATCACTAACCGGTCAACTATTTTTCTCGATTCAGACTGAACTCAGTATTAGAACTTTCAATTAATAGTTCCTTCTATAGCTTTCAACTCAATCAGCACGGTTTGAACATTTCGATGAGCACATCCTTATATCATGCTCTCTACTCTCGTGCACACAGAACTTGAATCATATCTCAATACATTAATCTTTTTTTTCTATATTGATAACATACCTTAAGCACATTCTCATCTGAGTTTCTTCTGCTATGCTAATCTAAAACCTTTACTATCGTCATATCTCACGATGGCAGGGACATCTTTATCGAATTAGTTAACTCTGTTCGGCGTGCCCGAAAACTCATCATACAACGCGAAACTCATGATTTCACTTCTTATACGAGAATCTTTCCCAACTTTTCCCTCCAAGCACTCGAATAGGGTTACGAGGAAATAAAGAAATGTTGATTTCAATTAACTAAATCAACAACCGCTTAGCCTGATTTCTCAATCAGCTAACATTCTTACACAATCACAATTTCCTAAAAAAACATCCACATCATCTTGGAAGGGAAACTAGTATTAATACATAATATCCAAGGGAATCATTATAATTCATTCATAGTATTAATTAACCATGCACAGGTCACAAGATTCAAGCCAATTTACTCATACTTGCCCTTTAATAAGTACATACTATGCGACACATCGTACTCATTTCTTCATGATTCATTCACAAGTGCCTATATTCACTCATTCACATGACTTTAGTACAATTATCCTTTCTACCTCTAGACTCATCTATCTATCCCACTGATTTCTGGAGATAATCAAAGACGCACATTCATCATCATTCATGTAGGCATGAAACCAATGCCACACTCCCGAGCTGGTCTTATATAAAATTACCTCTAAATGCCAATGCTATAATCCGGTTAAGGTCTTATATGGGTTTTCGCATCAGATATCGATGGTATATTCCAAATATGGTCTCATACAATTCTCATATCCATTACCGAAACCACATTCTGGATGTGTCTTATACGAAATCATAACTTGGCACCGAGGCCATAACTCGAACATGGTCTTGTATAGGACCTTATCTATTTCATATCTTAATGACAGCCTTTTCATTCTAGTCCCCTAGGACTTCAACCCCATATTCAACAATAATTACTCTATCTAGCAGAGTGTCATGTATCAATGCGATACAAAGCATTCCCAAAATGCTAACATAAATACTGTGTTAATTACCAACAAACTTACTCAATTTGACTCTCATAACATCTCATCATAATTCAAAAGTTGTAAGGAGGGTGGGGTCACAGAGCCCCTTGACTTGACTCTCGTGACTACATACATATGATTTAAAATTTCATCATCAATGAAATATCATCATAGTCACACAACTTGTCCCAAGTGAGTTTTCACATTCATCATGCTACATTTGTTTCTATCCCTCATACTTTTGAATAGTGATTTCAATTACTCCAGTTCCACGTTACTATCTACTTGAGTACTCAACATTTAACTCTATTTTCTCTTACCGTCACTTATCAATTAAAGAATGCCTTATGGGTTTGAGTATGTCGTTTACTTGATTGCCATAGTCCAACTATGGTCTTTCTCATATCACAACATTATAGCCCAGCTATTACTTTACATGTCATCACGATGCCATAGCCTCGCTATGGTCTTACATGAAATCTCATATCAACACCAATGTCATATCCCAGATATGGTCTTACATGGAAACTCATATTGATGCCGATGCCATATCCTAGATATAGTTTTACACGAGATCATGCATCGATACCAATGCCATGTCCTAGACATGGTCTTATATGGGATCACATATGCCACCATGGTCCAACCATGGTCTTATTCACCATTTTATCATCGAACAACCGTACTCATCCCTGAATTCTAATTAGTCAAACTTCCCAATTTAACTCTTACATCATAACACGCATGGTTTCACAAAGAGTCACGAAATAAAACATCATACATCTTCTACTTTTAACAGTCACACATGAGATTTAACTATGTGATCATATTGATCGTACATCTTTCAAACAATCGTACATACACATATACCCCATTCTTTGGGTAAATTTACTCACTATATACACCTGACCCAATAGGTTGAATACACAACACCTTATGCATATCAAGCCAATACAGAGAAGCTTATCATTTTATGATTCTCATTTCGTGTATTATCACACACATGTCATGTATGTCTATTTATACTTTTTTTTTTGAATCCCATCAATGCACAAGAGCATTTTAATTATCTCATTATCACTTACAACATTATTGGATTTAGCTCGGTTGGGAACCATCTATGTCTTAACGAAATAATTACGCTAGAGCCGGGAGATATCACACTATCACGGTCCACCTATGGCATGTATAGCTAGACTATTACTCACGCTAGGTTAGTCCAAGAACTGACTAAACCATGCTCTGATACCACTAAATGTAACACCCCATACCGAGTCCAAGGCCTAGACCGAATACGAGACATTATTATACTAGAACTTGCTTAATCATGAACTTACGGCCATAAAATTTTGTTCCCGATTAAGAACCTTTCTTTCTCAAACAATTCATACACCTCATGGGCCTACGAGGCCTTAAACTCATGTTCAAAACTTTCAAAACTTAATCAAAAACCTTTCTTGGAAGCAGGGGTCACACGCCTATGTGGTTTGGGGCACGCCTGTGTACCCCTAGACACGCCCATGTCCTCCAACCGTGGGGAGTTACTGATTATACTCACCCGGCCTTGACACGCCCGTGTTATCCGTCTGTACTACACACGGCCCAAACGAATGGCCATGGGATTCACCCATGGTCTATTCTGACTTAAAATACAAAGGTACAGGGTGCACACGGCCTAGACACACCCCTGTGTCCATCCGTGTGGGCACTTAGAGGCTATTTACCAAGCCAAATGCCACCCTGAAATCAAAATCAAATTCATGCTTGATTCAATACATTTCATACCTCATCACATAACTTCACATAACATCAATATTACACTTGAATTAAAGACGTTTAATCATAAAAGAAATAAAGTCTTCATCCCATATACTAAGGAGAACTATTTCTCATGTAATTACAAACAACTTAGGCCCTCATCTATGGCTATATACTAACAAAACATAAATTCTCTTAGGTCAACATAATTTTGCTACATCAACAATGACTTAATCAACCTCAAGTACTAGCCCTATAAATGCCATGACTCATAAGGACTTGAAACCTCATACCAAGTGTTTGATCGATAGTGTGAAAACATCTCCAGCGGTCTCCAACCCGAGCTAGCTAAATTAACCTATAAGATATGAAAAAGGGAAAGGAGTAAGCAATAATGCTTAGTAAGATCATTTGCATATAACTATCATCATATAATGCTATATCCATTTCCCATTACTCCCAAATTCAATTCTCTTGACATCTCATTGAAAGATATTTCATACAATCATCGAGTAGGTATACATTCCAAACAACATTGGAATACTAAATTAACTTATACATAATTTCCACATTACACATGAACTTACCTCGATGTCGAAATGGCCGAAAGGAACTTTTTGCCCACATTTCTCTTTTCATCCGTTCTAGGTCCAAATCTCATTTTATTAGATCTAGAACAATAAAATTTACTGATTTAATCACTTATAATTCATAATTCACCATAAGCTACACTTTTGGCAAAATGACTATTTTGCCCCTATAATTTGGCAAAATTATGATTTTGCCTCTAGGCTTGTAAATGAATTTTCATCACATTTTCTTGCTAAACGAACTTAGTTGAACATTTAATCCTCTTACAACTACTCACAATTCCAACTATTTCATGCCTTAATGAAAAATTTACAACTTTTGCATTTTAGTCCCAATTAGGTGCTTTCATGACAAAACCTTTCACAAAAGTTGTTTCTCATCTTCCTAACATTCATTTTCTCCCATAAAAACTAAAAAACCAGCATAAAATCTCTCATGGTAGGTCCCTAAACTCTCAACTATGTTGCAAATTAGTCCTCCCATTAGCTAGCTTAAGCTTTGGGGACTCCAAAAGTACAAAAATTATCAAGAAAGATCATCAAAATCACTTACTTGAATGGAGTAAAGCTTGCTAAAAATTTGAAGCTTTCAAACCCCTCTCATGGCTGATATTTTCGGTGGAAAGAGAGAAGAAATAAAAAGATGATAGCTCCTTGTTTATTTCATCTTATTTTATTTCTCTTTTTTTTTTTCAACTAATATCACCCACTTCAATCACAATTAATGCTCTTGTCCCCTTTTGCATATTATGGCCACCAACACATTAACAAGGCCAAATTGCACATTTAGAACCTTCAATCTACAACCCATGGCTCTTTGGTGCTTTTAGGAAATAAAATAGAACTTTCACACTTTATGCGATTTAGTCCTTTTCCCCAATTTAGATAGAAATTGCTAAAATTAAGACACCAAAATTTTCATGCACCCTTATAAACATGTTATAACACATAAAATAACATGACAAAAATTTTCTCTAACCTCGAATTAGTGATTTTGAGATCACTGTTCTGACTAACCCTAAATCAGGTTGTTACAATTCTTCCCCCTTAGGGATTTTCGTCCTCGAAAATCTTATCAGGAGGAGTTGCTACTCACCCCCTTAAAACGTTTCCATAAACTTTTCAAAATCACAAATCCACTTATCCTTAAGTTCTCTTGTCAACAACCTTTAAGCTATCATTCACAGGGTCGAAGCATCACTTGTGACCTAGGTATTTCTTCCTCCAAGGCGTATACTCAGTAATCCAATAATTTAGAACTTTGTACATGCCCAAATGATCATTCGGATCCTTACCAGTCGATTTACGACAATTTGAATGACATCCCCTTCTTGGGAATTTTTTCAAGCCAAATTTGAAATCAATAAGGTTTTATCTCACTTCCTCGTTAAAGTATTCACCAACTTTAATACTCTTGACTTTCAAAAAAAACTCAACTTTTAGTGGTCAATTACTTCTGACCATAAACTCAATCATATCGTAAAATGTATTCTAGTGTCAAAACATTTACGCACATAACTATACTTCCTTATTCTTGCATCAGTAGATATGCTATTACTAAATCTCATACCAAAACTTCTGCATAAGTTCTGGATTTATCATCATTCAGCTTCTATCTCAAGGAAACATCAACAACGGAAATCTTATCCAACTTGGATTTTATCATCTTAAATAAACTCATTCAGAGCTTATTTAAATTACCATTTACTACCTCATTTTTTTTGAACTCCTTTACTCCGAAAGGAAGACTCGTTCTAGTCGTTAACCTTGCTGAAACTAGGATATTACCAACTAAGATCCACCGAGTAACTAACTCACTTTACTTAACATGGATCTTTCATTCAACACCTATACTTTGTCTACTATCTGAGAAGTATTACAATAACTGTACTCTTCATTGTAATAGCTCAAGCCCTTTCCACTATTTCATTTTCAAGATCTTCTATAGCATAAGATACCCCCCACTCATTAAAATTCAGAAAGTACACACCAAGTTTCCCATGAATCATTTCATAACACCTAACTCACAACACAAACACAAAAGTGATCGTCTCTGGATCACTAACCGGTCAACTATTTTTCTCGATTCAGACTAAACTCAGTATTAGAACTTTCAATTAATAGTTCCTTCTATAGCTTTCAACTCAACCAGCACGGTTTGAACATTTTGATGAGCACATCCTTATATCATGCTCTCTACTCTCGTGCACACAGAACTTGAATCATATCTCAATACATTAATCTTTTTTTTTCTCTATACTGATAACATACCTTAAGCACATTCTCATCTGAGTTTCTTCTGCTATGCTAATCTAAAACCTTTACTATCGTCATATCTCATGATGGCAGGGACATCTCTATCGAATTTGTTAACTCGTTAAACTTGTTCAAAACTCATCATACAACGCGAAACTCATGATTTCACTTCTTATAGAGAATCATTCCCAACTTTTCCCTCTAAGCACTCGAATAGGGTTACGAGGAAATAAAGAAATGTTGATTTCAATTAACTAAATCAACAACTGCTTAGTCTGATTTATCAATCAACTAACATTCTCACACAATCACAATTTCCTAAAAAAAAAACATCCACATCACCTTGGAAGGGAAACAAATATTAATACATAATATCCAAGGGAATCATTATAATTCATTCATGGTATTAATTAACCATGCACAGGTCACAGGCTTCAAGCCAATTTACTCATACTTGCCCTTTAATAAGCACATACTATGCGACACATCGTACTCATTTCTTCATGATTCGTTCACAAGTGCCTATATTCACTCATTCGCATGACTTTAGTACAATTCTCCTTTCTACCTATAGACTCATCTATCTATCACACTGATTTCTGGAGATAATCAAAGACGCACATTCATCATCATTCATGTAGGCACGAAACCAATTCCACACTCCCGAGGTGGTCTTATATGGAATCACCTCCAAATGCCAATGCGATAACCTGTTTAAGGTCTTATATGGGCTTCCGCATTAGATATCGATGGTATATTTCAAATATGGTCTCATACCTCATATCCATTACCAAAACCACATTCTGGATGTGTCTTATACGAAATTATAACTTGGCACCGAGGCCATGCCTCGAACATGGTCTTGTACAGGACCTTATCTATTTCATATCTTAATGATAGCCTTTTCATTATAGTCCCTTAGGAGTTCAACCCCATATTCAACAACAATTACTCTATCTAGCAGAGTGTCATGTATCAATGCGATACAAAGCATTCCCAAAATGCTAACATAAATATTGTGTTAATTACCTACAAACTTACTCAATTTGACTCTCATAACATCTCATCATAATTCAAAAGTTGTAAGGAGGGTGGGGTCACAGAGCCCCTTGACTTAACTCTCGTGACTACATACATATGATTTAAAATTTCATCATCAATGAAGTATCATCATAGTCACACAACTCGTCCCAAGTGAGTTTTCACATTCATCATGCTACATTTGTTTCTATCCCTCATACTTTTGAATAGTGATTTCAATTACTCCAGTTCCACGTTACTATGTACTTGAGTACTCAATATTTAACTCTATTTTCTCTTACCGTCACTTATCAATTAAAGAATGCCTTATGGGTTTGAGTACGCCGTTTACTTGTTTGCCATAATCCAACTATGGTCTTTCTCATATCACAACATTATAGCCCAGCTATTACTTTACATGTCGTCACGATGCCATAGCCTCGCTATGGTCTTACACGAAATCTCATATCAACACCAATGTCATATCCCAGATATGGTCTTACATGGAAACTCATATTGATGCCGATGCCATATCCTAGATATAGTTTTACACGGGATCATGCATCGATACCAATGCCATGTCCCAGACATGGTCTTATATGGTATCACATATACCGCCATGGCCCAACCATGGTCTTATTCACCATTTTATCATCGAACGACCGTACTCATCCCTGAATTCTACTTAGTCAAACTTCCCAATTTAACTCTCACACCATAACACGTGTGGTCTCACACAGAGTCATGAAATAAAACATCATACATCTTCTACTTTTAACAGTCACACATGAGATTCAACTATGTGATCATATTGATCATATATCATTCAAACAATCGTACATACACATATACCCCATTCTCTGGGTAAATTTACTCACTATATACACCTGACCAATAGGTTGAATACACAACACCTTATGCACATCAAGTCAATACAGAGAAGCTTATCATTTTATAATTCTCATTTCGTGTATTATCACACACATGTCATGTATGTCTATTCATACTTTTTTCTTGAATCTCATCAATGCACAAGAGCATTTTATTTACCTCATTAACACTTACAACATTATTGGATTTAGCTCGGTTGGGAACCATCTATGTCTTAACGAAATAATTGGGCTAGAGCCGGGAGATATCACACTATCACGGTACACCTATGGCATGAATAGCTAGACTCTTACTCTCGCTAGGTTAGTCCAAGAACTGACTAAACCATGCTCTGATACCACTAAATGTAACACCCATACCCGAGTCCGAGGCCTAAACCTGATACGAGACATTACTATACTAGAACTTGCTTAATCATGAAATTACGGGCCATAAAATTTTGTTCCCGATTAAGAACCTTTCTCTATCAAAAAATTCATACATCTCATGGGCCTACGAGGCCTTAAACTCATGTTCAGAAACTTTTGAAACTTAATCGAAAAACCTTTCTTGGAAGTGGGGGTTACACGCCCATGAGGTTTGGGGCACGCCCGTGTACCCCTAGACACGCCCATGTCCTCCAACCGTGGGGAGTTACTAACTATACTCACATGGCATTGACACGCCCATGTCTTCTACCCGTGTGGAGTTACTGACTATACTCACACAGCTTTGACACGCCCGTGTTATCCGTTCGTGTACTACACACGGCCCAAACGAACGGCCGTGGGATTCATCCATGGTCTATTATGACTTAAAATACAAAGATACAAGGTGCATACGGCCTAGACACATGCCCGTATGTCCATCCGTGTGGGCACTTAGAGGCTATTTACCAAGCCAAATGCCATCCTGAAATCAAGATCAAATTTATGCTTTATTCAATACATTTAATACCTCATCACATAACTTCGCATAACATCGATATTACTCTTGAATTAAAGACGTTTAATCATAAAAGAAATAAAGTCTTCATCCCATACACAAAGGAGAAGTATTTCCCATGAAATTACAAAAAACTTAGGCCCTCATCTATGGCTATATACTAACAAAACATAAATTCTCTTAGGCCAACACAATTTGGCTACATCCACAATGACTTAATCAACCTTAAGTACTAGCCCTATACATGCCATGACTCGTAAGGACTTGAAACCCCATACCAAGTGTTTGATCGATAGTGTGAAAACATCTCCAGCGGTCTCCAACCCAAGCTAGCTAAATTAACCTATAAGAGATGAAAAAAGGAAAGGAGTAAGCAATAATGCTTAGTAAGTTCATTTGCATATAGCTGATGAGCACTAATATTCATTAAATATACACAATTACAAGGCATTTCAATAAGTTTTTCTCATTAACACATGGCTACTTACTCAACCATTCTTAAGGCTTACTCACTCCATCTCTTACCGCGTTCTAACTGTGCCATAAGCCAAATGCCCATTTAATTAACATACATTCCTGCACTGATCACCACATGATCATATAAAAACAACACATCAAGCATTTTCAATAAGTCACTCATACTACTAATATCTCAGTGGTTACGCACTTAGCCCACCATTGAATCTCTTATAGGGTGGTATCGCACACAGCCCACCATTCATTTATACCTATGGTGATTTCGCACTTAGCTCACCAATCATTCATAAGCGATGGTATCGGACACAGCCCACCGATTACTAATTAATCAGGTGGTATCGCACACAGCCCACCTATAGTAATATGGTTGATGGTATCGCACACAGCCCATCAACTAATAATAATATATCAGGTGGTATCGCACACAACCCACCGATATTATACATTCACAAATATCTATCCTCATACATTTCTCTAATTCAAATATTCATCCGTAAACATCCTCACTCACTATCATTCTTGCTTAACTTTCGATGATTCTCATTCATATTTACACAATGCATTAACAAATCTATCTCATGCAATTAAGGTGCATTAAGTATACATATCCCACTAGGGTTCATCATATATTGAATTCATATCAATTTAGTTCTAACACATACTTGTGCTTCTCGTGGTACAATCGCATACATTCAACATATCCGTTGAATCATTCAAATTATTAAATAATTATCTTGAGTCTCAGACACATAGTTCGTATTGACATCATACCCCAATAGGGTCTTACATACATTAACATGTTGATGCCATGTCCCTGACATGGTCTTATACGAATTCTTATATCGAGGCCATATTCTAATAGGGTCTTACACGAAACTATAACTATCATCATATAATGCTATATCCATTTCCCATTACTCCCAAATTCAATTCTCTTGACATCTCATTGAAAGATATTTCATACAATCATCGAGTAGGTATACATTCCATACAATATTGGAATACTAAATTAACTTATACATAATTGCCACATTACACATGAACTTACCTCGATGTCGAAATGGCCGAAAGAAACTTTTTGCCCATATTTCTCTTTTCACCCGTTCTAGGTCCGAATCTCATTTTATTAGATCTAGAGCAATAAAATTTACTAATTTAATCACTTATAATTCATAATTCACCATAAACTACACTTTTGGCAAAAATGACTATTTTGCCCCTACAATTTGGTAAAATTACGATTTTACCCCTAGGCTCGTAAATGAATTTTTTGTCACATTTTCTTGTAACAAACTTATCTAAAAATTTAGTCCTCTTACAACTACTCACAATTCCAACTATTTCATACCTTAATGAAAAATTTACAACTTTTGCATTTTAGTCCCAATTAGGTGCTTTCATGACAACACCTTTCACAAAAGTTGTTTCTCATCTTCCTAACATTCATTTTCTTCCATAAAAACTCAACAACCAGCAGGAAATCTCTCATAGCAAGTCCCTAGACTCTCAACCATATTGCAAATTAGTCCCCCATTAGCTAGCTTAAGCTTTGGGGACTCCAAAAGTACAAAAATTATCAAGAAAGATCATCAAAATCACTTGCTTGAATGGAGTAAAGTTTGCTAAAAATTTGAAGCTTTCAAACCCCTCTCATGGCTGATATTTTCGGTGGAAATAGAGAAGAAATAAAAGATAACAGCTCCTTGTTTATTTCATCTTATTTTATTTCTCTTTTTTTTTTCAACTAATATCACCCACTTCAATCATAATTAATGCTCTTGTACCCCTTTTGCATAGTATGGCCGGCCAACACACTTAACAAGGGTAAATTGCACATTTGGGGCCTCCAATCTACAACTCATGGCTCTTTGGTGTTTCTAGCAAATAAAATAAAACTTTTGCATTTATGCGATTTAGTCCTTTTCCCCAATTTATCTAGAAATTGCTAAAATTAAGACCCCAAAATTTTCATGCACCCTTATAAACATGTTATAACACATAAAATAACATGACATAAATTTTCTCTAACCTCAAATTAGTGATTTCGAGATCACTGTTTTGACTAACCCCTAAATCAGGCTGTTACATGGCATATCTCCTTGTGCAACATAAAATCATGATGTATGCATGCAACAGATATCAACATGTATCAGATGCTCAAAGTGTGCTAATAATCATGTTATTAAAATTACGTATTTAGCATAGATAAAGGTCACTAACCTGATGTCCTGCTTTTACTCACCAAGTGTAAAAGAACAGCTAATGCCGAAGTTTCGGCATTAAACAAAGCATAAACATATTTAAAAGTAACAGTGAAAAGGTGTGAATATTACACACCTATATATGAGAAGAACTATGCACTCAATATTATCGACACTTCTGGAAGAGGGAACGACTGCAATCTGCTTATTCAACTTTGAAGCCGGTCACAACCCAAAGGCTTGTCCCCATCTGCCAATCTTCGCGTCGTTTAAACTTAGAAATTTGGGACTACGGGTCCAACCCCCTCCCTTACTTGGCTTAAACAACAGAAGTTGAAAGCTAGCAGACCTGGCTTAAGAAACCGATTAAGTCACTACATAGACCCAAATCATGATAGGTTCTCAAAAATAAACTAAAAGGAGTGATCTTTCGGCCAAACACCACTTACCAAGGCCCTCTTCACAACTTGTCACACGAAAAGAGATGTTGAAGCTACTGCCCTCTACAATCGGTTATAGCCCCAAAGTGAAAGTCAGAACTCTGATTTAATCGGACTAGAAGAATACGAATGATAAAATGAAAAGAGAAGGGAAGAAACTCCTTACCGAACCAACATGTTGACGAGTGGAGAAACTATAATCAGCTACTTAGTAACACAACAGGAAGAATATCTCCTCTTCAAGAAAAAAGGACTTTCGGCTTCTAATAAAATATGAAATGAAGAAGAAGAAATAAATAAATAAAACTAGAATGTGTCGAAGCTCCACACAACCAACTCAATTTGGATTGTTTGTACGCTGACCTATAAAAATCAATGCTCATGATTAAATCTGATAATCGACAAGGTAAATAAAAATATTAAAAATAGAAATATTCAATTAACTACAAAAATTCAAAATATTTTTTTTAATTATGTACAAAAAATTAGAACACTATCTAGCTCATTCATTTTTTTATTAGTATTATTTTACATAAATCAATCTAGTAAAAATTTCACAGTCGCGATCCCCGACAATGGTGCCAACAACTTGACCACCTATAAACGTGTTATCGTTTATAGTATAAATATCACACAGAAAATATATAAAAGTAAATCGGTGGTGCCTACAAGCGTATGGGTAAAATTGTAATATAGTAATTGTTACAATAGCACATCGATAAGTATTCTGAGGATTGTACCAAAGGGATTGCAAATTGGAGAAACTATTATTAAATTAATTAGAAAAATAATTACTAGTCTAATTGAGTCACGAATTAGTAGTGTTAGTACAAATTAATAGATCTATTAAACTAATTGAATTATTAAGCATAAACTAACCTAATGGACACTCTATTCCTTGTGTCGACTACGCGAGCTTTGTAATATCCCGAATTATGGCTTATGCATTATTACTAAATTGTATGAAATTACATGCTGTGTGTGTTGTGAATGTGTATTATGAATTTTGTGAACCTTAGTGTGAAGGGGAATAGCTTAAAAATTATTAGATTTTTAAGTGTTAAGAGGAAGCTAAGCCTGTGAGGCCTTAAGAAAATCAATAGAGGAAATGTGACATGAAATTGGGCTTAGTAAAGTGGCTACAAGGTGCCACTTAAAGCCTCTGTAAGTGATGCCACAAGCAGTGCAAATGGGCCTGTGGTTTGAGTCACAAGGGAAGCAAATAAAAGTCTTTATTTTGCTACAAGGAAGAGAGGAAGTGGACGGCACATGGACTCTAGAGAAGAGGAAGTGGACAGCACAGGGATACTTCAAGATTTGGCTAAAGAAGAGTGAAATAAGGGATTTGATAGTGAGAGGAAGAGGTGGCGGCCTAGGACTCCTCTAATGAAATATTCGGCCAAGTTTAGTAAGGAGGGGGGATGATAGCCAAATTTTACAAAGCAATTAAGCCTCTTTTTCATTTTCTTTTTCTCTCCAAAGCCACCACCTTTCTTTTCTTTTTCTTTTATTCTAGCCGAATACTCAAGGGGCTCCTAGCCGATTGGTCCTTTAAATCATCAAAAGCCGAAACTTGTTGTTCAACAGTTAGCCTATAGCCAAAACCTTCTGTGGTGTCAAGCAAGAGTGTTGTCGATTTTAGTAAGGGTAAGGCTCACTGATCAATTCTTTTATTTCTTTTTCTTAAAAGCCGAAATCAAGATTCTAATGCCTTAATGTCTTTAGTCGACTTCTAAGGGAAACATTCGGGATTTCAGATCTAAGGTAAGTGACATAGTGGTAAGTGATCTCCTCCTTAAGCAATCGGTTTTGGGTTCTTATTCTTTTAAGATGTCGAAAATAATGGTTAAACCTTGGTTAGGGATGGCCGAATGTGTATAGTGCCATAACCTTGTGTTCTTTTGTGTGTAGCCAACGTTAAGGGATCGTAAGGAGACTTTTGGGATTTGAAGTGTTTAAGGTAAGTGGTATGAAGTATTCGGCCAAAGGCCATTCTCTTAGATCTATACTTAAAACCGATTCTAACACTTGACAAGTAAGGATTTCGACAACTTCAAAGCAAGTAACCACTTTCGGGATTTAAAATCGCAAGGTTAGTACCCAAGATATTCGGCCAAGGCTTATTGTGTGATTTAAGATCTATTTCATATTTATTTAAAAGCTGAAACTAACCAAGTCTAGTGAACTAGTGTTGGCCGATTGCAAGAAAGAAGTATCACAAAGTTTTTGGGATTTGAGAAGTACTCAAATCGACAAGCAAGGTAAGATTTTGATTATGTTTCCTCCGGGATGTGGTTATATGGCCGAATAAGTTTTGCTAATATGTCTAACAATGGCCGAATATAGGAACTAAGATCTAAAGCATTAGATCGGGTTTTCAGGATCTCAATCAAGTGCTAAGTAAATCAGGTGTGTACCCCACATTAAGCTTTAATTAATTGACGGTTATGTTTTAATTAATATGTTCCAAGAATATGTTATGATGTGGCTAAGGTACCATATAATGGTACAAAGTACTCGGGTACGTTTTCCTACTCCTACTATGAGTATGATAAGATTCGTTTTGGCACAAATGTCAATAGTGATAAGAATGTGAAATTAAGCATGATATTGCATGATATGTTTGACATAGGGCATATGGGTGATATGTACAGAGGAAGTGAATTGGTGGTTTTATACCCCAATATCGAATGAATGTCACAATATCGGGTGACTTATGTCACGAATATTTATCTGGTGGCTATGCCACGAATTTTATAAGGGCGATGAGCACGTCGACTGCAGCGACTACCTTCGATGGTGTGTAGTTGATGGAGGGTTGACTTAGTAGTCCCCACGGTGTGATAGTTGGTACGGGTGATGTGTAGCGGATGGTTAATTAGGTTTGGGTTTGGGTTTACATCATTAATTATATGTGTTATTATGTATGATTTGACATGCCTGAATTTAATTAAGACTTGTGTTGGTTGTACACATTGAGTCTGTTTGACTCACCCCTTATGGGATTACTTTTCAAGTGACACTCAGTGATGGACCGGGTCGGCAGGAGCTCAAGGGTGGCCATGCTCAGCTTCGAGTCTATTTTATTTTATTTTGGGTTTTCTCTTTTTAAGTACTTTGAATTTAATTTGGGTTTTGATTTGATGTAATAAGGCCTTGGTTTGAACTGTTTACGCATGCATATTTACTTATTTAAGTATGATACAATTTTTATTAATTTAAAGTTAAAGTCCATCTTTCTTAAGTATAAATATAAAATGTTTTGACACCTAATCAACACGGGTTTTAAATTCGAGCCCAACCCAAATCAACTGTTTTCAGAAACACGAAAAATTTTAGCAAAGTTTCAAATAAGATCCGAATAGTTTTTCCTAGGAGCATACCAGATCCGGTCAGGGCTTGTGGGCTGAGTTTGGGGTGTTTCAGTTTGGTATCAGAGCCCGGTTCAAAACTCGGCCTTGAGGGCTTTTAGGGCCCAAAACGTTTTCTGTCTTTTGAAAGTGGATTTTTCTAAGTAATAAGCAGGTTTTCTGGCATGGCACCTGAGTCTCCGACCCAAAGTCCACCAGGTAAGTACTCCTATCCATTGTGTGAATCATTGTATGATTTGTAGAAGGGTAGAAATGGAACGTAGATTAGTATGATAAGTACTTGAACTATAGGACTAGTTTACCCCAACAATTACATAAAACTTTAATGCACAATTAAACAAACCTGTGTCTAAGTCGCCGAGTTAGGGTGTGGCAACCATCGTGCACATGTCTAGGATTGGTTTCGGTGGGAGCTTGGTATTTAAGCAGTCCTAGTGACTCACCTCCTCTCCACTCAAATTCTACCTGGTGCGTAGTGACGGTTCACCTTAACCAGGAGGACTCAAACAGAGGCTAAACCCAATAACTAGAACCCGAAATGGACTAGCCATATTTTTATAAAAACCCTAGTTTTAAAATCACCAAATTACCCCTATGATGTATATGAAAACTATTTTGAAAAATTTTCCAAATATTCTCGATTTACTAATATGACCTAAATACCCCTGGTTGGAAAAATTACTAAAAATGCCCTTGGATCATAAAATTTCCTTACTACCCACAGTTTTTATCAAGAATCTCTTACCTTACAAATATCCAAAAACCCTATTTTTAGAAAATATTAAGATACTCTGATTTGGAAAATTTACAAAATTACCCCTGACTTACAAAATGACCAAATTACCCCTAACCTGTACAAATGATCGATATACCCTCAGTGAGGAAAATTACCGAAGTACCCTCAAATTAAAAATCTTTAAAAATACCCTTGTCTTGAAAAGTCACCAGGAACCATATTTTGTGAAAAATTACCGAAACGACCCTGGCTTGTAAAATTACAAAAATACTGCTAATGTATAAAATTACCATTTCACTCTTGAAATTTCTCCGGCAAGTATTTTAATTTTATAAAAATATCAACAATCTCTATTTTGCAACATTTTCAAATATCCTAATTTGGAAAAAATTACCAAAATACCCTTATAGGACAAAATTACGGAAATGCCCCTAGGTAGTGGAAAACAACAAACAACGCCAACTACAACATTTCTTTGTACTGAACGCAAGTTCATGTGTGTGGCGAAATGAATGATTTGAGACTATATGTGTATGAAATCGAAAGAACTACTTCCTAGAACTATTAAACATAAAACTGTTCGTGATAAATCAGTGGAACAAAACTAATACATAAAATTCTTTAATCGGATAAATGCAAATTGGAAGCATGAACTCTAGGGGACGTGGCTGTAACGTGCGAGGCCATGGTAGAGGTCGAATGACTGTGTTAGAACCCGTTAGATCGGGTCAAGGATCTAAAAATGAAATGCCACCACCACCACCAGCCACTGATGTGGAATATCAAGATCAGATGGGGATGACGCAGTGTCACAGGCGATGCTACGGGTTTTAGAAAGGGTGGCTAGAGCTGGTGGAGGCATGGGAGCTCGAAAGTCGGTACCTGAGCTACTCTGAGCCAACGGAGCGGAGGTGTTCCGTGGTGTATCAGGTGTGGCACCAGTCTGCACCGAGTATTGGTTGGAAGCAACCGGCGGATCATGGATGAGCTCAATTTAACGACGAGGAAAAACTAAAAGGGTTGGTGTCGCTTCTCGCGATGAGTCATATCAATGGTGGCTCACGATTCGGGATGGTACTACTGGTGAGGAACTCACGTGGGATTATGCTAAGGCGGCATACGGAAGAAGTATGTTGGTACTCATTACATTAATCTGCGAGAGGAAGGCATTTACGAAATGGTTCAAGGAACAAGTCCGTGGCGAGTACAAAGTTGAATTCTAGAAATTTGGCCGTTATGCTCGAGGCATAGTGTCAAGCCGAGCATGGCGGTGTGTCGGTTTGAGGACGGACTAAGGGATGATCTGAGGTTCTTGATAGCTCCACAACAAAAGTGGGAGTTTGCTATGTTTGGTGGAGAAGGCTAAGGTAGTCGAGGTATCAAGGATTACGTAAGGTAGAACACCAATCGAATAGGCGAAAAGAGGATTTGGATCATCAAGGCCATCCAGAATGAGCAAAATAGGCCTAGAGTTGATGGGCGCAATTGGTCGACAAAGTTGCTCTTGGAGGGCAATACCGTACTTGTGATCAGTGTGGAAAGAAACACTTAGGAGAGTGTTGGAAGAAAATGAGAGGATGTTTTAAGTGTGGGTCCAAGGACCACATGATTAAGGACTGCATCTATAAGAACCAGAAGGGGTCGACCCGATAAGCCAAGGTCTAACAGGGCTAGAAGAGGAGGACAGCAGCCATTGCGGGGTCGTGGTTCGGCTGGCAGAGGTAATGGCTCTAGAAGAGGACGGGGAACACTAGGCCGAGGTGTTGGTAACACGGAGGCAAAACAGTTGGGTTTGGTTTATGCGATTTATTAGAGGGAGGATAGAGACATGCCGAACGTCATAATCGATACGTTCCTTATATTTGGCAAGCCTTATGTTGCTTTGATTGATGTGGGCTCGACCCATTCTTATATTGCATGTAGAGTAGTTGAAACTCTAGGAATAGCCTCTGAACTATCTAGTAGGGAGATGACTGTAGTAAGCCCACTAGGTCAAACCGTAGTAGTGAACAAGATATTTCGGAGTGTGCCTTTGGAGCTTCAGGGAGCGGTATTTCTTACCGACTTAATGGAATTACCCTTCGAAAAATTTGATCTTATACTTGGCATGGGCTGGCTAGTGGAGCATCGGGCTGTGTTGGATTGTGCGGCCAAACGAATGGAGTTAAGGACTCCCAAGGATGAGGAAGTAGTTATGATAGAAGAAAGAAGAAACTACCTGTCTAATGTGGTTTCTACTTTAAAGGCTGATAAGATGGTTCGGAAAGGGTACAAGGCATTTTTGGCCTTCATTAGTGCTTTGGATGCGGAAGAAGGGGAGTTAGTGGAGTCAGAATCGTAAGGGAGTTTGTGGATGTCTTTCCAGAGGAATTACTAGGAATACCCCCGGACAAGGAGGTGGAGTTTGGAATTGAGTTACTGCCGGGTACAGCTCATGTGTCAATCGCCCCATACAGAATGGCACCAAAGGAGTTGATTGAGCACAAGGCTCAAATTCAAGAGTTGCTAGACCGTGGGTTTATTCGACCCAGTGTGTCTCCATGGGGAGCACCGGTCTTGTTTGTGAAGAAGAAGGATAGAACTATGTGCATGTGCATAGATTATCGTCAGTTGAATAAGCTGACTATCAAGAACAAGTACCCTTTGCCAAGAATAGATGACTTTTTCGATCAGCTGAAGGGGGCCGCAGTTTTCTCAAAGATAGATCTAAGGTCTAGATATCATCAGCTTAAGGTGAAGGAGGCTGATATCCATAAGATGGCTTTTCGAACAAGGTATGGGCATTTTGAGTTTGTAGTAATGCCGTTTGGATTGATGAATGCCCCAGCCGCGTTTATGGACATGATGAACCAGGTTTTCCAACCCTATCTAGACCGGTTCGTTGTTGTGTTCATAGACGATATTTTGGTGTATTCAAAGTCTGAGGAAGAACATGATGAGCATCTCCGGATAGTGTTGCAAGTGTTGAGGGAGAAGAAGCTCTACGCCAAATTCAGCAAGTGTAAATTTTGGCTTAAGGAGGTTACGTTTTTAGGACATGTGGTGTCTGCAGAAGGAATAAGGGTGGATCCTCGGAAGATTGAGGCAGTTTTGGATTGGAAACCCCCTAAGTCTGTGGTAGAAGTTTGGAGTTTCTTAGGATTAGCAGGCTATTACCGAAGGTTTGTGGAAGGGTTCTCATCGATAGCCGCACCTCTGACAAAGTTGTTGAGAAAGGAAGTGCCTTTCGTATTGACCGATAACCAACAGGAGAGCTTTGAGATGCTTAAGAGAGTCTTGACCGAAGCTCCAATTTTGATTCAGCCTGAGGCAGGGAAGGATTTTGTGGTATATTGTGATGCTTCCCATACAGGATTGGGAGGTGTCCTTATGCAAGACGGGAAGGTGGTTGCTTATGCGTCTCGACAACTAAGGCCACACGAGGTTAACTACCCGACGCATGACTTGGAATTGGTGGCAGTGGTCTTTGCCCTTAAAGTGTGGAGGCATTATCTTTATGGAGAAAAGTCGGTGATCTACACAGACCACAAAAGCCTTAAGTATCTGCTGACTCAGAAGGAGTTGAATCTGAGATAGCGAAGGTGGGTGGAATTATTGAAGGACTATGATTGTTCGATAGAGTATCACCCGGCAAGGCGAATGTGGTGGCAGATGCCTTAAGTCGGAAGGTAGTGTCGGATCTGAGAGCGATGTTCGCACATCTGAGCTTGTATGATGATGGAAGTTTGTTGGCAGAGCTGCAAGTAAAGCCGACATGGTTGAATGAGGTAAAGGAAAGTTAGTTAATGGATGAGGATTTAAGTGCTAAGTTACGGCGGGTGCAGAATGGAGAGTTAGAGGATTATGGTATTAATGACGAGGGAGTATTATGCTTCAAGGGTAAGGTCTGTATGCCGAGGAATGAGGATTTGAGGCAGAGAATTCTTCAGGAATCACATAGTAGCCCTTATACAATGCATCCTTGAGGCAGTAAGTTGTATATAGATCTAAGGGAACAATTTTGGTGGCCTGGTCTTAAGCGGGAAGTTACCGAATTTGTAGGGAAGTGCTTAAAGTGTCAGCAAGTTAAGGCTGAACACCAAGTTCCTTTGGGAATGCTTCAACCAACACAAATTCTACAGTGGAAGTGGGAGAGAATTACCATGGACTTCGTTAGTGGGCTTCCCCTTACGCCTACTAAGAAGGACTCGGTATGGGTGATAGTGGATCGGCTGACAAAGTCCGCGCATTTCATTCCGGTGCAGGTGGACTATTCTCTCTAGGGGTTAGCAAAGTTGTATGTTGCGGAGATTGTGAGGTTGCACGGAGTGCTGGTGTCGATTATCTCGGATAGGGATCCGAAGTTCACGTCTCAGTTTTGGAAAGCTCTACACCAGGCTTTAGGCACCAGATTGGACTTCAGTACGGCCTTTCATCCATGGCCAGACGGTCAATCTGAGTGAGTGATCGAAGTGTTAGAGGATATGTTAAGAGGCTGTGTGATAGACTTCAGAGGAAGTTGGGAAGAATATTTGCCTCTAGCGAATTTGCTTACAACAACAGCTATCAGGCCAGTATTCGGATGGCGTCATACGAAGCACTATATGGTCGGAAGTGTCGCACTCCTACATGTTGGACAAAATTAGGAGAACATCAAATTTTGGGTCCAGAGTAAGAAGCGGAATCTGAAGAGAAGGTTAGTGTAATTCGAGCTCGATTGAAGGAGGCTTCTGACAGGCAAAAGTCTTATGCAGATCTCAAACGGAAGGAGATCGAATTTGATGTAGGAGATCAAGTATTCCTTAAAGTTTCACCTTGGAAGAAAGTGATGAGATTTGGATGCAAAGGGAAGTTAAGTCCAAGGTTTATAGGACCTTATCGGGTATTGAAGCAAATTGGATCGGTGGCATACCAGTTAGAGTTGCCATCGAGTTGAAGCAGATGCACGACGTATTCCATGTTTCCATGCTACGTCGTTATCGATCGGATCCATCTCATATAGTACCGATTGAAGAGGTGGAGCTGAGACCAGATCTGTCTTATGAGGAAGAGCCGATCCAGATCTTGGAATGTGATGTGAAGGTGCTTCAGAAGAAGTCGATCCCTTTGGTCAAGGTTTGTGGCGTAACCATGGATCGAAAGAAGCTTCTTGGAAGCCGGAAGAAGCAATGCGACAGTAATACCCCCACCTATTTTAGCCAGGTAATTTTGAGGTCGAAATTATTTTAAGGGGGTAGAACTGTAATATCTCGAATTATGGCTTATGCATTATTACAAAATTGTATGAAATTACATGCCTGTGTGTGTTGTGAATGTGTATTATGAATTTTGTGAACCTTAGTGTGAAGGGGAATAGCTTAAAAAATATTAGATTTTTAAGTGTTAAGAGGAAGCTAAGCCTGTGAGGCCTTAAGAAAATCAATAGATGAAATGTGACATGAAATTGGGCTTAGTAAAGTGGCTACAAGGCGCCACTTAAAGCCTCTATAAGTGATGCCATAAGCAGGTGCAAATGGGCCCAGGGTTCGAGTCACAAGGGAAGCAAATAAAAGTCTTTATTTTGCTACAAGGAAGAGAGGAAGTGGGCAGCACATGGACTCTGGAGAAGAGGAAGTGGACGGCACAGGGACACTTCAAGATTTGGCTAAAGAAGAGTGAAATAAGGGATTTGATAGTGAGAGGAAGAGGTGGCCGGCCTAGGGACTCCTCTAATGAAATATTCGGCCAAGTTTAGTAAGGAGGGGGGATGATAGCCGAATTTTACAAAGCAATTAAGCCTCTTTTTCATTTTCTTTTCTCTCCAAAGCCACCACCTTTCTTTTCT
Source organism: Gossypium rotundifolium (assembly GCA_025506655.1). Lineage (NCBI taxonomy): Eukaryota > Viridiplantae > Streptophyta > Magnoliopsida > Malvales > Malvaceae > Gossypium > Gossypium rotundifolium. The sequence continues at coordinate 51,890,135 of CP106731.1, forward strand.
TTTTTCTTTTATTCTAGCCAATACTCAAGGGGCTCCTAGCTTATTGGTCCTTTAAATCATCAAAAGACGAAACTTGTTGTTCAACAGTTAGCCTATAGGTGAAACCTTCTGTGGTGTCAAGCAGGAGTGTTGTCGATTTTAGTAAGGGTAAGGCTCACTTATCAATTCTTTTATTTCTTTTTCTTAAAAGCCGAAATCAAGATTCTAATGCCTTAATGTCTTTGGCCGAATTCTAAGGGAAACATTTGGGATTTTAGATCTAAGGTAAGCGACATAGTGGTAAGTGATCTCCTCCTTAAGCAATCGATTTTGGGTTCTTATTCTTTTAAGATGCCGAAAACAATGGTTAAACCTTGGTTAGGGATGGCCGAATGTGTATAGTGCCATAACCTTGTGTTCTTTTGTGTGTAGCCAATGTTAAGGGACAGTAAGGAGACTTTCGGGATTTGAAGTGTTTAAGGTAAGTGGTATGAAGTATTCGGCCAAAGGCCATTCTCTTAGATCTATACTTCAAACCGATTCTAACACTTGACAAGTAGGGATTTTGACAACTTCAAAGCAAGTAACCACTTTCGGGATTTAAAATCGCAAGGTTAGTACCCAAGATATTCGGCCAAGGCTTATTGAGTGATTTAAGATCTATTTCATATTTATTTAAAAGCGAAACTAACCAAGTCTAGTGAACTAGTGTTGGTAGATTGCAAGAAAGAAGTATCATAAAGTTTTCGGGATTTGAGAAGTACTAAAATCGACAAGCAAGGTAAGATTTCGATTATGTTTCCTTCGAGATTTGGTTATATGGTCGAATAAGTTTTGCTAATATGTCTAACAATGGCCGAATATAGGAACTAAGATCTAAAGCATTAGATCGGGTTTTCGGGATCTCAATTAAGCGCTAAGTAAATCAAAAAATGTACCCCACACTAAGCTTTAATTAATTGACGATTATGTTTTAATTAATATGTTACAAGAATATGTTATGATTTGGCTAAGGTACCATGTAATGGTACAAAGTACTCAAGTACGTTTTCCTACTCCTACTATGAGTATGATAAGATTCGTTATGGCACAAATGTCAATAGTGATAAGAATGTGAAATTAAGCATGATATTGCATGATATGTTTGACATGGGGCATATGGGTAATATGTAAAGGGGAAGTGAATTGGTGGTTTTATACCCCAATATCTGAATGTGGTGACTTATGTCACAATATCTAAATGTGGTGACTTTTGTCACAATATCTGAATGTGGTGACTTATGTCACGAATATTTATCTGGTGGCTATGCCACGAATTTTATAAGGGTGATGAGCACGTCGACTGCAGCGACTGCCTTCGATGGTGTGTAGCGGATGGAGGGTTGACTTAGTAGTCCCCACGGTGTGATGGTTGGTGCGGGTGATGTGTAGCGGATGGTTAACTAGGTTTGGGTTCGGGTTTGTATCATTAATTATATATGTTATTATGTATGATTTGACATGCCTGAATTTAATTAAGACTTGTGTTGGTTATACACATTGAGTCTGTTTGACTCACCCCTTGTGGGATTATTTTTCAGGTGACACTCGGTGATGGACCGGTCGGCGGGAGCTCAAGGGTGGCCATGCTTACTTCGAGTCTATTTTATTTTATTTTGGGTTTTCTCTTTTTAAGTACTTTGAATTTAATTTGGGTTTTGATTTGATGTAATAAGGCCTTGGTTTGAATTGTTTATGCATTCATATTTACTTATTTAAGTATGATATGATTTTTATTAATTTAAAGTTAAAGTCCATCTTTCTTAAGTATAAATATTAAATGTTTTGACACCTAATCAACACGGGTTTTAAATTGAGCCCAACCCAAATCAACTGTTTTCGAAACACGAAAATTTTAGCAAAGTTTCAAATAAGATCCGAATGGTTTTTCTTGGAGCATACCAGATCCGTCGGGCTTATGGTAGGGTTTGGGGTGTTTCAAGCTTCTAGCCTATGATCGATTAAATCTCTAATTATCTAATTAAATAATTAATTCTCATCAATTGAGTTATTTATCACATCACTGTAATAAGCACTCTTAAAAAACAACTAATTTCATATAAGGAATCACTAAATAGATAAATTAGTTTATTAATCAAACATGCAAGATATAAATAAAGCACGATATTCTATTCTAATATTCATAAAATGATTAATAAGCAGATTAACGTAAGATAAATAAAAGAAGAGAAGAGAAGAGGCAAGAGAATGCTCATGAATACATATTGAGCGTGGATCAAAGCAATCTCCACTCATAATTGTCTTCACATTGGAATAGAAAAGTTTCGACTACATGAACATAAAAGAAAATACAATGAAAATTGAATAGGAAAAATTGTTTGTCTAAGTTAGCACACCTATTTTAGTAACCCTAAGGCTGCTTATATAAGCAATGGGCTACTTGGAGACCACTCAACCCTAGATACATTTAGATATCAATTGATGCAATATTCTGATAAATGCTGGGGTCCAAATATGGACATATCGTAAGAGTGCCCTCTAAATATTTAACTTATTCTTATCCTACCATCACTTCATCATGACGTGGGAAGACTCTTCGTCACAATGTCACCACCGTGAAATTCTTCACATCTTCGTCGAGCTTCGTGATGAGAGAAAACTCCTCATCATGACGTCAAGTGTTTTTCCAGCCTTGGTAGCTTTGTTGTTCTATCGGGCTCCCTTATCTCGTAGCCCGATCATCATCCATGGTATTCTTGGACTTGAATTGGTATCCTACACACTTAAATAGCCCAATAGTCACTCATGAGGCTGCGTTGGCCTTACGAGTCACTAAAATAGCAGAAAATGGGTAAAAATGCTTGTTTTACTAACTTTTAGTTCTTAACCTACTAAAACTATATAATAATTAATATTAAAATACCAAGAACATAAGCTTGTTAAGTGTAGTCCACCAATTAACAAATTTTTGGAAAACAATGTTTGGAGTACTATAGTAGTTTAGTCCACCAATTCTACCCATAGAAGTATTTAAGGATTTATTCTCGTAGTATTTTTCAATAGAAGAATGAGTATGACAAGCAAAGAGTACACCTCAGAATTTTAGTTGGGCATGATGCGCCTACTAAGTACATGTTAAACTTGTAAAAGACTAAAATGCCTCTAAGGCCACACCATATATGAGTTATTGCCATAGTTATGGTACACCCAGTTTGTTTGAACAATATGTATGTGGGGTTTTGTAACATGATTGGTTGAAGGTTAACTAAATGGTTTAATCGGTCAAATAGGGCCAACATTGGATTTTCTTTTATATTTTCTCTAATTTTTCTAGGACAGTAAGGGGACAACTTCTGTATGCACTTGGCATTTGCCAAGGTCCATTAAGTGGTACTGGGTGTCTACATATATGGTGAGAAAGGATCATCTGGATGATTTTTCTTCCTTCAATATTACTATCTGGTTCTTCTTCTTAAATTTATATGTTCTCTTCTCCTTTCTTAAGCTGGAAGCTAAGGTTTTTGAATTTATCAATGGATGGTCCACCTCCTAGTAAGTTTGATAGCTTTACATGTTAAGTTTTTGAAAGAGTAAGGATGTTAAGAAGCAATTAAACTGTAAGTTATGAAGAAGAGGCCACATGGGGGTCATTTATAGATGAGATGATAGAAAATCATTTGTAAATGGGATTAAATGGTGAATCATTATTCTTATTAGCAATTGTTGTTACTAGTTCATGAAGGATGTTCAGGTTTGGAACTTTGAGCTACAGTAAAGGTGAGTATCATGTAAGTATCTATTCGATTCTTGCATGTTAAATGTTCGAGTAGAAGTATATATATTATGATAATATCTCAGATAACTAGTAAGCGTGTGAAGCATAGTAATGTCGCTGCATGTTCACTTTTGAGGTAAGTGAGTTATTGTATGAATAAAATGACATGTGAGTTAAACACATGTGAAATCACGTATTGAAAGGTGAATTTTTTTAAGAGAATATGAACAAGTCGGGTACGAAGATGAATCTGGGTAAATTTATACTGTGTTGGATAAGCCAACATCCTTTTGTGATACCACTGTTAGGGTAGGGACATTGCTAACCGGACAAGTAGATCACAGTGACAATGAAAATGTTCATGGTGATGCTTCCATTGAGATAATAACTGGACTTGCAGATCAAAACATGTGAGTGTATAAGAATGTGTAGCGGAGACCCATGGCATTGTATGAAAATAAAAACACTCATGGTGATGCCTCTAGTGAAATATGGACTGGACTAGTAGATCATGACATGAAGTTATGTATAAGACCATGAGGGAAAAACCTCATGACAACCTTTGAGATAGTTCGATAGGACAATAAACACGTAACTCTTTATGACGCCTTTGTGATGTGTTCTGTAAGACCTATATGGCGTATTCCAATAAAGCCTATGTGGCTAATTTTGTGATATTTATATTACGTAACCTATAACGCCCTTGTAGCGAAGTCTGGTCAAATGTTTTGCTATCGTGATTTGGGTAAACTTCGAGACTTATCTACTAATTAATGTCATGATAGATAATGGGTAAGTTTAATGATACATTTGCTTGGTTAGTCTTATGGAAAAATTTCAATATGATCTAAATAAACTTCTAAAAGAGTCTCCAGTGGTATTATGTGAAGGTTGTATCCACAATATTAGTTTGTTAGTACAGAAATTGGTTTATTCATAGTTATTAAAGGTATAAGTGTTTATTGTACCTAAGTTTGACTAAGCTATTCAAGGAAGTAATCTGAGTTATTTGGTAACCTTCACATCTGAACGATTTTCACATCATGTATAAAGGCCATCTAGAATCTAAGTTGTTTGTCAAGTTGGGAGTTCTCGTGATTTGTAACATAGTGGTTTGGAATTCTCTTAAATGATTTAGAATGTTTCATTATTAGTATAAGTCATGATTTTGGGGTTGATTTGATATATGATTTGATTAGTAATCTGATTGTTACCAGAATAAGTGTGAGAATCCGCCAAATGAAAGATCAATTGGTAAAAGTATCTGTCAAAAGTAATATCTAAGAGAGAACCATTTCGGGTAAGGTATTCAGTGCCTACCTGAGTGATAATCTGTTGAAGGAGGTTCTATTTGGATATTCTTCTGAGGAGCACATTTGTTTTCTAAGTAAAGAAATAAGGTCTATATTGAGTGTTTAAGACTATAATTAGTTCAAAGAGTGGCATGTGAATAGATTGATCAAGCTTGGAAATTGATGAATATGTATACGTCGTTATGTGAAAGTACCCGCCAAAAATAAAGTAGAAATTCAAAACCTCCAAAATGATAAATTCAACCAGAAATGTTTCAAGGTAATCCAAAATTAAAGCTCACAAAGTTCGTTTGAACTTACAAGTGTTTGTTTATGTTTCAGGTTCTACTGTGAGAGTGGGTACACTAGGAGGGACCAAGGCAAGAATGCACCAGGGAAATAGAGAGTTGGGTTATTATGCATACAGAGGACATCTGAGGAGTATGGAATAGAGTATACTACGCCTTAAAGAGTCTATTTTTAATAAAATTTTATGTTGTAACGTTGTACACTAATTTAATACCTTAATGTAATTATTTGATTTTTTCTTTTATATTACAGAACATTAGAAAAGTAATATAAAGTAGGTTTAGATATAGTTTACATTTGTTCTTTAAACTTTCTATTAAGTGTTTTGAGTTGTAACATCCAATATCTGGATCTAGTGATTCGGGCTGAATATAGGGCGTTACATGACATCAGGATATAATGTAACACCTCTATCCCGTATCTGTCACCAAATTAGGGCTACGGAGCATTATTGAAAATTAACATCATATAACGAACATTTATTCAACATATACAAAATATAGCATAAAACATAGCAATATTATTCACACTCAAGCATATAGTCCCTTATACTAGCCCTCGAGGCCTTAAAAACATATTAGAAATGAGTCGGGACTAAATCAAAAACTTATAAGATTTTAAGGAAAAAGATGCAAAATTTCAAACTGCATGGGTCACATGGTCATGAGGCCAGGCCGTGTGACCCAAGTCAGAGAGTTACATGGCTATAATGGCTAGTCTTGGTAGCCTTGAGTATGTTTGGCATTTGGTAAATTTATTAAGGTGGATGGTAGATGTGGAAATGGCTATAATGGTTATTTTTGTGTATGAGAATGGTATGTGAACATTATGGTAAATGTAGTATTTAAGTTGTTCAATTGGTTGATTCAATTATAGATGAATTTAGTAAGTGTTTAATCAAGTTTGATTGTTGAGATTGAGATGCCATTTTTGAATATTGGTTGAATGGTTAGTTACTATGATGTTCTACTTTGTATATGGATATGATAGGTGCCATTTGAATGCATGAAAATAGGTACATTTGGTTGGTGTAAGTGGCTAGGCTTTGGGTGAGAAAAATAGCTTGGAAATGACCTATTTTTCGTCCACAAAGCCAGTGACATAGGCGTGTGTCTCAGCCGTGTGTGACCCACAGCCATGCGAGACGACCGTGTGTCCCCTATACCTTACAAAAGGTTACAAGTCAAGCCGTTACACGGCCTAGCACATGGCCTGAAACTATCGTTTCCCTCTTTCTTGTTGTATTGCTAAGATAGCTCTAGAAATCGCAGACGTCACACTATCGACCACTATTTGGTATAGCCAAACTAGATTCATTTTGAGTATGGCATGTATAGGACTTGGTCTTTTGTTATGTCATGTTTGCAAGCCAAATGTGTTGGCTATTATAGTTGTTCAATCTATTTTGTAAAGGGTCATGGGATGTTGGCCTATACTTGATATGTTCATATATTCAATGATGATGGATTTCATGAAGTGTATGATTTTATGGAATTCTTGATTCTTTTTGAGTTCTTAGAGGTACCATATAGTCATCTATATATTGAATTGTTTTGGCATGAGTGTGATTGCTTGTTAGGGTGGCAAATGGCTTGGTAGATAGCCATAAAATTGTCCACATGGGCAGACACACGGGCATGTGTCTAAGCCGTGTGTGACACACGGTCAGCTCCATGGGCGTGGTGATCGGCTGTGTGTCCCTTGCATGCTAGATTGCAAGTCAGTATGCTCAATAGTAAACACACGGGTAGAGACACGGTCGCATGTCTTAGCTGTGTGGGAGGCATGACCAGGAACATAAGCATGTGCCCAGGCCATGTGAAGTTTGCACTTGAAGTTAGGAATTTAATTCGACACATGGTCTAAGGAAACAGGCGTGTGCCTTGACCGTGTGACCATAGTGAAATGATGACATCATAAATAGAATGCCAAAGTTTTGGGACATGAGCTAAGACACGGGCATGTCGAGGCCGTGTGAGGGACACAGGCTAGGGACACGAGTGTGTGTTTGACCGTGTGTATTAAGTAAGTGTCGACCACTGGTGAGGAGCACGGGCATGTCTCAGGGGCACACGGGCATGTCCCTTGAACAACACGGGCGTATGGCCCTTGTTTAGGCAAAAAAATTTCTAAGTGTATAAAAGTTTTTGATTAATTCTCAAAACCTTTCGGAAGTACGTATAAGGCCTTGTAGGCCCAGGATAAGTAGATTATGTGATTAAATGGAAAATTTTTAAGCCAAAATGAAATTTTTATAGCCAGATGTGATATGTTTAAGTAGGTTGAGTTATGTAATGCCTCGTATCCGGTCTCGGCTTCAAACCTGAGTAAGGTGTTACATTTATTGGTATCAGAGCTATGATTTAGTCAATTCTCGAACTAAAGTAGCGTAAGTATGAGTCTAGCTATACATGCCATATGTAAGAGTAATTGAGTAATGATAATGTGATGGCTCCTGACGTTTTAAATTGTATTTTTATATAGTAAATGAATTCTAATCGAGACTAAACTACATCCAATGATGATGCAAGTAATGCCCCGTCTCTCGCTTAAGGGACCGCGCCAGCAGATAGGAGACCCGAGACCTTGGGCCAGGGAGAAAAGGCCCAAGAATCCTTTCTCCATATGATGAGCAACTAGTACACTGAGTACGTTCGAGAAAATCCTAATGCTCAACCCCTTCCACCCCAACCTATTCCTCAACCCGCTCTGGTAGCTCCTCAAGTGGTTGAGGTAGTGAGAAGAGAAAGGCCTTCGGTCGATAAGATACCAAAGAGCTGAGGAATTCCGGGCTAGTAAGGACAATGATCCGGAAAGAGTAGAATTTTAGCTCGAGAATACCATCATGGTATTCGATGAGTTGTCATGCACGCTTGAGGAGTGCCTAAAGTGTCGATATCTCTCTTGAGAGATTCAGCTTATCGGTGGTGGAACACCGTTGTTTCAGTCATACCAAGGGAGAGAGTTAATTGGGAATTCTTCCAAGAGGAATTCCAGAACAAGTATATCAGCCAGAGATTCATCGACTAGAAGAGAAAAGAGTTCTTGGATTTAAAGCAAGGCCAAATGACAGTGACCGAATACGAATGGGAGTTCGTAAGGCTTTGCAAGTATGCCAGAGAGTGCATTTTTACTGAGGCTATCATGTGTAAGAGATTCGAGGACGGGCTAATTGAGGATATCTGTTTATACGTCGGAGTTCTCAAACTAAAAGAATTTGTAGTGTTGGTGGATAAAGCCTGTAAGACTGAAGAGTTTGCTAAAGAAAAAAGAAGAGTTGAGATTGAGTCCCGTGACTCGAGGAAAAGATAGTTGAATAAATCACACCAATCTTCATCTAAGAAATCGATGGATTTTACTACTCGACCAGCTACTTCGATCAGGTTTTCAAATTGAAGTAAGGGCAAATAGTTTTCAGGGTCTAAAATGCAGACCACATCAGTTGCTAGTGTGGGCAACATTCGATCGGGTAGACCAGAATGCCCGCAGTGTGGCAGGTGTCATATTGGTGAGTTCCAAGTGAACGAGAAGGCTTGTTTCAGATGTGGGTCTTTAGACCATTTTCTTAGAGATTGCCCCGAGATGGGCAAGAAAGAGAAGTCTCAAAATGCAGGATCGGGAAGTGCTGCTAGAGGAAGATTGCAGAGAAACCCGAGAAATGAGATGAGTAGCAAGAATCCATCTAGAAAGAATACTGCAAGAGTCGAAAGTAGAGCACCGGCTAGAACATATGCCATTCGTGCTCATGAAGTGGCATCTTCCCCTGACGTAATCATGGGTACATTTTCTCTTTATGATACTAGTTAGGTAATGCCTCGTATCCGGTTTTGACTTTAAACTCGAGTAAGGGGTGTTACATTATGTACTATCTCATTCCTTACCAATCAACATTTCATAGCATACAATTATACTCACCATTTCACTATCATCATTTTAGTACCTCGATACCAAAATAACAACCATTTAAAGTACAATATATACATGATATCATATCAACTATTTTATCAACAAAAATAGCATATTTACAATCCACAAATAATGAAGAATTTCATCAAACAAAAGCACCTATACATGCCATTATAACCATGACTCAAAATCGTCAAAAACTACCGATATAGTCGATGGATAGTGTGATGGATCTCTGACAAGCTTCCAAACTGAACGAGCTTCCGATTATCTAAAAACATCATGAAAATAACACAAAGTAAGCATTTAATGCTTAGTAAGTTCGTAATTCATAAAAAAAGCTTACCATTTCAATATATCAGCTTAAAGACAATTAATAAGCTAATCCAACATAGCTTGGCACAAGCCTAAGCAACAACAACCATTCAAGTTAGTGATAACAACATCACTTAGCAATTTAATTGAATAACATAATAGCTTTTATGTACATAACATATAAACATTCATACTTTCATGAACATAGCTAGGCATATTTTAAGCATCATCAATTAATACCTTTTTCATGCTTTCATAGCATTACATATCAAAATATCTATCGTTCCTTCCCTTTGTGTACCGTTGAACCACTAGAATAATATCAGATACGTGGGAATCTCACACACTTTGTGCTAACATATGGTTGAAACCATTTCTTTCTCTTTTCTCATATATATGCTCTCTCTTGAGCCATAAATGGGCTCACACAAGCTACCGATCGAAACGTAGCTACACGGTGCTACTTACACAAGCTGTCAAGTAACTGCAACACATGCCAAAAACTCAGCCACCGGTAGGACGTTTAGGACCTATAATACCCCAAACCCAGCCTAGACGTTATGACCAGATCTGGCATGTCACATGGAAAGGTTGTTAAAGAATCTACGCGTTCATTAAAAATATTAAGTTTTGTGAAAAATCCAATTTGTTTTATAGTTCTCATTGCAAAAATATTTTCGTTGCTATTTCCGATGATCTTGTTTATAATTAATCCAACTCAATGAGTTTCAAAAAAACAAAATTTAAATTATTGTAGACATGCAATATTTTGAAAAGAGTTATCAACGTTAAGAAAATCTAGAGTTTTATACGTTATAGTTTGTAAACCGTGTATTAATATTATAGAAAAACCGTTATTAATGTTTTAGAAAATCCCAAATTGAGCATTCAAAATTAATAAGCAGTAACCAAATTAAAAGCTAAAACAAAAACAAAATACCAAGGCCTTATTACAAAACAAAAACCCAAATTTAAATAAAATCTATAGTACCGCAAAATGGAATTTATTAAGCTACGATGTATAGCCACCACAGAGTTCACCTCAACTCCAAATCCGCAAAGCTATGAGTTACCTGCAAAATTAAGCAGATGGGTAAGTTACGAGAACTCAGTGTGTAATCCCCTATACGAACGATAACTAGACCTAAGCCCGCCGAAACACATTGAGCCTTAGCTCTCACAATAATGAAATTGGCCGAAGCCCATACGAGTTGAACTGGGCCGTAGCCCTAACAACATGGCATAAATAGTGAATGCAATGCAACCCAGCCCAACCTAGTATTCCATCCTCTACACTCCGCTCCATATGTCCAACCTTAGCACACTTGTGGGGATTTGTACAATCAACCCTCCATCCGCTACACTCCTCATTGGTAGTCATGCTGATAGTCATGCTGCTCAAAGCCGATATAATGTGATAGAGTCACCAATTTATATGGTACCAAGCCATCGAAACAATGTGGAAGAGCCACAGTTATACATGGCAAAGCCATCGAAATAATAATATAATTGGTACACAGCCCTGGGTAAATATAATTGACACAGATTCATCAATAACTGTATTATGCTTGGCTCATAGCCATCAGCAACGGTAATATAATCGACACACAGCCTTGGTTAAATACGATTGGCACAAAGCTATAATCAAGATGGCACGGAGCCATATTTAGGTTGGCATATAGCCATTATACAGAATGTGGCAGAGCCACTGATATATACTTCCCCGATCATCAATATCCCATCCTCATGCAATATGTCGTGTATGTCATGCTCAATCATTACATGTGTATGCAGAATGGTCATGCTTAGTAACAATCATTTAAACATGTAATAAAAGCATATCAGTCATACAACCACAGCCAAACCGGTCATATCATAGCACAAGCCAATCACTTACCTACAAGGGAAAATCAGTCATTTTACACTGTAAGGGTGTTTTGGTAATCTTACCTTTCAGGGGTAGTTCGATAATTCTACTCATAACTAATTCCTATATGTAGTGTATCTCAAACATAATCAATCATACAATTAACACATAAAATGCTTGTACTACTACGAGGGTACAACGGTCATTTTATCATTTAGGGGTAAAATAGTAATTTCACAAACCGAGGGTATTTTGGTAATTTTGCAAATTAGGGGTATTTTGGTAATTTCACAAACTGGGGGTATTTCAATAATTTCACAAATCAGAGGTATTTTGGTGATTTTACAAACCAAGGGTATTTCAGTTATTTCACAAACCAGGGGTATTTTGATAATTTTGCAAACTAGGGGTATTTCGATAATTTTGTAAACCAGGGGTATTTCGATAATTTTACAAACTAGGGGTAATTCAATAATTTTATAAACTAGGGATATCTTGATCATTTTACAAATTAGGGTATTAACGACCCAACAGAAGGTCCACTGTCGCCTCGAACGACTCAAGTATTCTAAATAAAGATAATGATGCAAATGGTCCTAAGGCCCATTCTCACCCAAGTGGGCCCACACACTCGTGTGGCCCATTCAGCCCAAACCTAGCCACATATATGAGATTCACATAGTCTAGTTCACTATCTACTATTTAATCATAAAACTTACTTATAAAGGCCTCGGGGCCCATTGGGCCCACTTGGCCCCTTTTCAGGCCATCATGGCCCAATAGCCCACACCCACAAGAATACTCATGGTGGCCTCGACTATCGCGTCGAAGCTTCCACACGTGCTCTCGCACGCTCGTGTGGTGTAACATCTTGAATTATTGGGCCTATGCGTTTAGTGGGTGGATATGTTTAATATGTTAAGTTGAGTGTTAAGGGTTTAAATTGGGCCCAGGATTAGGCCGAATTAAAATTCTTGTTTGGGTACCATGGGGTTTAAAAGATGGTATCGATGCTTTAGGTTGCAAAATGGGCTTGTGGCCCAATAGTATGTGGTGTTGCAAAGGAGTTATAGGGTGGCGCCAATAGCAGGAGGTGAGGCCCAAGTTTTGGCTGCAAGGAGCCCATGTCTTTAGGCCATTTTTTTCACTTAAAAGGAGCAAGGAGGGGGACAGCAATGAGGCTTAATTTTAGGAGGGATTTAATGATTGGGATAATATGGATATTGTGCTGATAATAGAAGGGAAAGGTGGTGTTATTTAGGCCTTTTCTAAAGGTATGAATAGATTAAGATAAAGGAGAAAAGATAGAAGCTATCTGCTGAGAGCAGTGTTGGCCGAAATTCCATCTCCTAGAAGGGGAAAGAAATCGGTTCCTTTATGGCAAAGGGGTGTCGAAATTTCCCCTACTATTTGATTAATGGTTAGTTATAAGGAAGGGCACTTTTGGGTTTTGATAAGTAAGTGTCAAAATTCTCTATAAATAGGGGTGATATCTCTTCAATTTGACATTTGAACCCTATTCTTTTCCTAATTTTTGTGTCGAAACTCTCAGTCATTCTCTACAATTTCTTTTCTTTTGATTTCTTCAAAAGCCGAAACCTCTCACTTTACTTTCTTTTTCCATTCTTTTCCTCTTGTGCTGATTTCTCCATAAAACTGAGATCTTCTTGGAGTTGTCGATTTCCTTGTGAAGGTAAGAACTGATTTCCTCAGATTTATTCCTTTCTCTTTCGATTTTGAGAATCAAAGCAAGGTGCCTATTAAGGTTTGGTCTAACGTTTCCACTATCTTCATGTTCTTATTTTGGGCGATGGTGGGAATTGAAGTAGATCTCTTAGATATAAAAGTCGAAACACTAGTCCCTGAATCTCATATCACTTTTCAGGAATTTCAAGGTAAGGGATTCTCTTTAGATTCTTGTTAGATTCGATATCGAAATCACAATCTTAACCATATGTTATGATTAATAAGGCCTTTTTGATGGAATCAAATGTCGATCAGGCAAAGAAGGGGACTAGATCTAAAAACTCGATCCCTAAGTTTAAGAAATGAGCGGTGTCTACTATTTGAGATTGGTCACCGGGTTGTGGAATGGCTTCTAAACAGCATCTTAGGCAGATAACAGTCAGTATCGGCTTCTGATAGTGTCGACATAGAGAGTGTCGTCTTAACCATAACCAGGTGTGTATATTCTTAACACATAAGTTTTGTTGTATTAAATGTATGCTATGGCTAAAAGCCAGAAAGAGAGGCTGTATGAACAGTCGTATACCCAGAAAGGGTAGGCAAGGGATGCCACGTACGTAATCATAGAAACTCCTCTATGTGTATCGAAGTATGTGAAAGTCTGTGATCTGTTTAGATAGTTTAATGTTTCGAATATTGCATGTATGCATGGGATGGGATTGATTTATTTATGAAAGGGGAACAGGTCGCAAGGCGATCTGTGGCTTTTCCACGTAAGTCACATAGTGATTGGTCTTTATGATAGGCAACATAGCTATCAAATACTATAATGTATTACTGAGGTCGTATAGCGATCGGTGGCATTGCCACATAGGTCACATAGTGATCGGTCTTTATGACAAGCAGCACAGCTACCGACATGGTGTGTAGTGGATGGAGGGTTGATTATAGAAATCCCCACGGTGTGGTGGTTGGTACGGAGGTGTGTAGAGGATGGACTCTTAGGTTTGGGATGGGCCATGTTGCATGAAATATTCTATTGCCATTGTGTATGGGCCAAGGCCTATAATGTGTTTGTGGGCCCATGGCTTTTATGTGTTTTTGGGATTTGCACACTGAGTCTTGGTGACTCACCGTTTTATTTTCCCCACTTCATAGATGAGCAGTAGATCCTGGACATGGGAGCCGAGGCGGATTCGAGAGGCCATCAAGATTGCTATCTACATAGACTATTTTCGGATTTTCATTTGAGTTTTAATTTTTTGGGGGTTATTTTTGTAATAAGAATTCCATAACTTAGGTTTTTGTTTTTTTTTATGTTAAGTCTCTATAAGCTTATGTTTTCTGCTTTCAAAGTCTTAATTATAAAATGAGATGATAAGTGAGCTTTTCAAACACAATCAACGCAAAAGCTTAAAGTTGTTTCAAAAATTTCACAATTATTTGATTAAACGGCTATAATGAACTAAGATTTTCAAAACCCTACAGAGCTAAGTTTTCAAGTTTCAAATCGTAGCGTACTAGATCCGATAATGACATATGGGCCGGGTTTGGGGTGTTACATTTTGGTATCAAAGCCCAGTTCAAAACTCGGGCTATGAAATGGGTTTAGTAGTGATTTGTAAAATTGAAATGTACTTGAGAAAAGTTTTAGTTGAGATATGGCCTTCAAGTTTACCGGCACCCGATCCACGCAGGTAAGTATCCCAAACTCATTGTGTGATATACATGTTGGGTTTGTTGGGCTCCATAGGGACGTAGGCTAGTATGATTAGAGCTTGATGGACTTTATGTTTAGTATAAACAATTCTTCAAATTTCATAAAACTTAATTTCTAATAAAACATGTCTGTGAACAAGTCACAGGGTTAGGGTGTGGTAACAGGCATACGCATGTCTAGGATTGGATCCAGGGAGAGCTTGGTATTTAAGCGGACCTAGCGGCTCTCCTCCTCTTTTTTGGAATCCTGCCTAGTGCGTATTGGTTGTTCACTCTAACCGAGAGGGCTTGTTGACGGGGCCAAAACTTATAACTAAAACCCGAAAGGGACTAGCTACATTATTTTTATAAGATTATCCCTAGTTTTGTAAAATTTCTGAAATACCCTTGATTTGTGAAAACTTCTCAAAATACCCTTGGTGTGCAAAATTACCGAAATACCCCCGAGTTGCAAAATTACCAAAATACCCCTATTTTGTAAAATCACCAAGAAAACCTATTTTGGAAAATTACAAAATACCTCAAGGATAAAATTACAAAAATATCACTAGGTAGTGAAATGACAAAAATAACCCTAGGTGATGAATGTGAGTTATGGAGGTTACTTGTATGTTGTTGTGTGATGGGTGTTGTATGTATGTGTATTCTAAAACTAGGAAATATAGACTTGAGAACTGAACTTTGTAGATATAATTCGAATTCAAAAGAACTACTATTAAAACTACTTTCCATAAGACTGTCAGTTATTAATCAGTGGAAGAAAGTATTAATTCATAAAATTTTTAACTAGATAAATCACAAATGGTAGAATGAGCATGAGAGGACGTGCTGTGCGTGGCCGAGGTAGAGGCAGGATTACTGTGTCAAAACCCGTAGGGTCTGGTCACGAGTCAAGAAATGAGGTACCAGTGCCACTAGCTGCGAAGGCAAAATTTCAAGATCAGACGGTCGGGGATGATGCTGTATCTCAGGCTATGTTAAGGGTTTTGGAGAGAGCTGATGGGGCAAGCATGGGCACAGAAGCCCAAAAGTCTGTGCCAGAGTGACTTAGAGCCAATGGGGTAGAGGTGTTTAAGGGAATTTTTGATGTAGCTCCTAGCACAGCGGAGTATTAGTTGGAAGCAATGGAGCGTATAATGGATGATCTTAACTTCACGAAAAGGAGAAGCTGAAGGGAGTGGTGTCTCTTCTTTGGGACGAAGCTTATCAATGGTGGCTTACAGTTAAGGATGGTACTGCGGCTGACCGTATCACCTGGAATTACTTCAGAACGGCATTTCAAAGTAAGTACATTGGGACGAGCTATGTGGTTGCACAGTGCAGAGCATTCCTAAATCTGGTTCAGGGAAGTAGATTGGTGGCGGCTTATGAAGTGGAATTCTTACACCTTAGTCGTTATACTCGAGGGATAGTGGCCACAGAACATGAGTGATGTGTTCATTTTAAGGATGGCCTGAAGGATGATCTACGTGTGTTGATAGCTCCACAGTGAGAGCGGGAATTTGTTGTACTTGTGGAGAAAGAAAAGATAGCCGGAAGGTGAAACAGATGGAAAAACTAAACCGGGATAGAGATAGGGGTGGAGGTAAGAGAAATCTTGGGTTGACAGGGGCAACCATGCGTACTCAGAAAAGACCTATGTCAGATGGATCGAGACGGGCTGAGAGACCTGCTGCTACTAGCCAACCAAGGAAGTGTGCTCGATGTGGTAAGTTTCATGTAGGTGAGTGTTGGGCAGGTAGTGGGAAGTGCTTTAGGTGTGGATCTACGGATCATCAGATAAGAGACTGTCCTCAGCCACGGGATGAGGTAGGGCCCGTAAGGCAAGGAAATGCTCAGCCGTGTAGGGGAAGTCAGCAGCCGCAGAGGGGTCGTGGTCCAGCCAGAGGTGGTAATGATTTTGGTTGAGGCCGAGGAGCGCCAGGCTGAGGGGAGGAAACACTGAGGCGAGGCATTCGGGGTTGGTCTATGCTTCCAGACGTCGAAAGGAGGCCGACGCACCAGATGTTATAATCGGTACATTTTTAATACTTGGTTTACCTTATACTGCGTTGATTGACATCGGGTCGACACATTCATATGTTGCTAGTAGTGTGTCTGGAACTTTAAGTTTAGATTCTAAAATTACCCCTAGGGCGATGACAGTAATTAGCCTATTAGGACAATCTGTGGTAGTAGATAAACTTTTTTTGGGAGGTACATCTAGAAGTTCAGGGAATAGTTTTCCTAAAGGATCTGATGGAATTACCGTTCGGGGTGTTTGACTTAATATTAGGCATGGACTGGCTGATGAAGTACCAAGCCAATTTAGACTGTGCAGCCAAGCGAATAGTGTTAAAGACCCCCGAGGGTGATGAAGTGTTGGTGATAGGAGAAAGGGGGAACTGTTTGTCAAATGTAGTAATTGCCCTAAGAGCAGAAAGGATGGTAAGAAAAGGGTGCGAGGCAGTTTTAATGTTTGTACGGGCTTTGGAAGCCAAGGATCTAGTTGTTGGGGATGTTAGGACGGTGAAGGAATTTTCTGATGTTTTCCCAGAAGAGCTTCCGGGATTACCACCAGATCGAAAAGTGGAGTTTAGAATTGATCTTCTTTCGAGAACAGAGTCGGTATCTATTACTCTATACAGGATGACACCAAAGCAGTTGGTGGAATTGAAAGCACAAATCAAAGAGTTGTTGGATAGAGGGTTTATTCGACCACGTGTGTCACCTTGGGGTGCACCAGTGTTAGTTGTTAAGAAGAAGGATGGTTCAATGCGTATGTGCATTAACTATCGCCAATTGAATAAGCTAACAATCAAGAACAAGTACCCGTTGCCAATGATCGATGACTTGTTCAATCAGTTGAAGGGGGCCTCAGTCTTTTCGAAGATAGATCTAAGGTCAAGGTATCATCAGCTTAAGGTCAAGGAGGCAGATATTGATAAGACTACTTTTAGAACTCGCTACGAACTTACGAGTTCATGGTGATGCCATTTGGGTTGACTAACGCACCAAGCATTTATGGATATGATGAACTGAGTGTTCCAACCCTACTTGGATCGGTTTATCATGGTATTTATTGATGACATCTTGGTTTACTCAAGATCAAAGGAGGATCATGATTCACATCTGCGAGTGGTTCTGCAGATTCTGAGGGAGAAGCAGCTTTATGCCAAATTCAGCGAGTGCAAATTCTGGCTAAAGGAAGTTACTTTTCTAGGTCACGTGGTGTCAGCAGAGGGGATTAGGGTTGACCCTCAAAAATTGAAGCGGTGTTGGATTGGAAGCCGCCTAAGTCGGTGGAAGAGATTCGAAGTTTCCTTGGTCTAGCGGGGTACTACAGAAGATTTGTTGAAGGATTTTCTCTGATTGCAGCACCGTTGACTAAGTTGCTATGGAAAGGAGTTTCGTTCATTTGGTCTGATAAGCAGCAGGAGAGTTTTAAGAAGTTAAAGAGGATTTGGACGGAGGCTCCGGTGTTGATTCAGCAGGAGGCTGGGAAGGAGTTCGTAATTTACTGTGATGCTTCACACATGGGATTGGGATGTGTGTTGATGCAAGATGGAAAGGTTATTGCATATGTATCTCGGTAGTTAAGACCGCACGAGTCAAATTATCCTACCCATGATTTGGAATTGGCGGCGGTGGTGTTTGCCTTGAAAATTTGGAGGCATTATTTGTACGGGGAGAAATCTGTCATTTGCATGGATCATAAGAGTTTAAAATACCTTTTGACCCAGAAGGAGTTGAATTTAAGGCAAAGGAGGTGGATCGAGTTGTTAAAGGATTATGATTGCTCGATCGAGTATCATCTAGGTAAGGCTAATATGGTGGCAGATGCTCTAAGTTGTAAAGTAATCACTGACTTGAGAGCAATGTTTGCTCACCTTAGTTTGTACGATGATGGGAGTTTATTGGCCGAAATTCAAGTGAAACCCTTATGGTCAGTCAGGTCAAGGAGAAGCAGTGGACTGATGAGTTGCTAAAGGAGAAGTTTCATGTAGGAACAAGTGATGGATCGATGGACTTCAGTGTGAATGAAGAAGGACTATTATGTTATCGAGGGAGAGTATCCATGCCAAAAGATCCTGAGTTAAGGCATAGTATTTTGCAAGAAGGACATGGAAGTTCATACGCTATGCACCCGGAGGGAGTAAGATGTATTGAGACTTACGGGACCAGTTCTGGTGGCCGGGCTTGAAGCGTGAGGTAACTGAATTGGTGAGTAAGTGTTTGATCTGTCAGCAGGTAAAGGCGAAGCATCAGTTACCATCAGGGTTGTTGCAACCAGTGAAGATTCCACGATGGAAGTGGGAAAGAATCACAATGGACTTTGTTAGTGGGCTACCTCTCACGCCTATTAAGAAAGATTCGATTTGGGTGATTGTAGATCGCTTGACGAAGCCTGCTCACTTCATACCCGTACGTGTCGATTACTCTCTATAGAAATTGGCTAAGCTATAAATAGCGGAGGTAGTAAGGTTACATGGAGTACTAGTATCAATCATATCAGACAGGGACCCTAGGTTCACGTCGCGATTTTGGAAGGCATTGCATCAAGCGCTGGGTATGAAGTTGGATTTCAATACAGCGTTATATCCTCAGACCGATGGACAGTTTGAGCGGGTAATCTAGGTCTTAGAGGACATGTTAAAGGGTTGTGTCATTGATTTCAGGGGTAGTTGGAGGAGTTTTTACCGTTGGCGGAGTTTGCGTACAACAACAGTTACCAGTCTAGTGTTCGGATGATGCCCTAGGAAGGCAAAGTTATAGCCTACTCTTCGAGAAAATTGAAGCCTCACAAAAGAAATTATCCGACTCATGATTTGGAACTTGCAGCTATTGTTTTCGCTTTGAAAATATGGCGTCATTACTTGTTCGGCGAAAAATGTCATGTTTATTCAAATCACAAAAGCTTGAAGTACTTAATGACTCAAAAGGATTTGAACTTGAGACAATGCAGATGGTTAGAACTGTTGAAAGACTATGAATTAGTAATTGATTACCATCCGGGGAAAGCTAACGTTGTTGCAGATGCATTAAGTCGAAAATTATTATTTTCTCTTCGTGCTTTGAACGCGCATGTGAATATGTTAGATAATGGTTCGATATTAGCCGAGCTAAAAGTGAGACCAATGTTTATTCAACAAATTTGTGATGCACAAAGATCTGACAAAGACTTGATTGCTAAACGAGTGCAATGTGAAAATGGTGAAGGGTCAGAATTTCGAATCGATGCAAAAAAGTTCTATTGGTGGCCTGGCATGAAACGGGATATATCTGAATTTGTTTCAAGGTGCTTATTTTGCCAACAAGTAAAAGGTGAGCATCAAGTGCCTTCCGGGTTACTTCAGCCAATCATGATACCTGAGTGGAAATGGGATAGGATCATTATGGATTTTTTATCCGGTTTGCCTACCACACCGAGCAAGAAAGATGCAGTTTGGGTTATAGTGGATCGATTGACTAAATCAGCTCACTTTGTGCCAGTTTGTCCAAATTATTCACTTGATAAACTTACTGAATTATATATATCACAGATAGTGAGGTTACATGGTGTGCCAAGTTCCATTGTTTCAAATAGAGATTCGAGGTTCACATCGTGATTTTGGAAGAAGTTGCAAGATGTTTTAGGTACTAAACTCCACTTTAGCACATCCTTTCATCCGCAGACAAATGGTCAATCCGAGCGAACTATTCAGATACTAGAGGATATGTTGAGATGTTGCGTTCTCGAGTTTGAGGGTACATGGGAACGATATCTACCTTTGATTGGATTTGCTTACAATAATAGCTTTCAATATAGTATCAAAATGGCGCCTTACGAAGCTTTGTACGGCCACAAGTGTCGAATACCATTATACTGGACTGAGCTCAGTGAGAACAAGGTACACGGGGTCGATTTGATTAAAGAGACTGAATAGAAAGTGGCTATAATCAGAGATAGTTTGAAAGCTGCATCAGATCGTCAAAAGTCCTATGCTGATTTGAAACGTAAAGACATTGAATTTCAGGTCGAGATCGGGCATTCTTGAAAGTTTCTCTATGGAAGAAAGTACTCCGATTTGGTCGGAAAGGCAAACTGAGTCTGAGATTCGTCAGACCGTATGAAATCATCAAACGTATTGGGCCTATTGCTTATAGATTAAAGTTCCTCTGAATTAGAAAAGATACATGATGTATTTCACGTTTCAATGCTTCGTAAATACAGATCAGATCGTCGCATGTGATCACTCCGTCAGAGGTTGAAATTCGATCCGATATGACGTACGAGGAAAAACCAATTCATATTTTAGCTCAAGAAATGAAAGAATTGAGAAACAAGAGAATTCCATTAGTGAAAGTTTTATGGAATCGGCACTGAGTTGAAGAGGCTACGTGGGAGCCTGAGGATTCAATGAGGCAACAATATCCGACTTTGTTTAACGGTAAGATTTTCGGGGACTTAAATCTTTAAGGGGGAGAGTTGTAACAGTCCGAATTTGACCCAAATCAAAATGGTGGTTTCAAGACCACGAATCCAAGTTCAAGAATTTTTTTAAATATTATATTCCGTGCTCATTATGTGTGAATTTATGTGTGTGAAAGTTTCGTAGAAAAATTTTATCATTTAAGTGTTGAATTTGATAAAATGGACTAAATCGCGTAAAAAGTAAAAGTTGCATTCTTTAGTGTAAAGTCCTAGAATGATGATGGCTTCTTAATTTGAGGTATTAAGTGGGTAAATAACCCATTTTACAAGTTAGTTGATGGCTTTTGACTAATATGCCATTATTATATGTGATAATTTATTTTTATTTAAAAGTTATATTAGTAAACTAGTAAATAACATATTATATACATAATAAAATAAAGGAAAAAGCCATTATCATCTTATTTTTTTCTTTGGCCGAATGTGGGAGAAAGAAAAAAGGGTTTCATTTCCTTTGATTTTCGACAATTAGAAGTGTAAAATCAAGGTTAGTTTGATTTCGGTTCTTGTTAATTTTACGTTTTGAAATCGTTGCTTGAACCGTAGCTAACCCATGTTTTAATTTGTAAATCTATGCATTATTGATGTTCTACCATTGATATACTTATGTGGTTTATGATATTTGATGATTTTAAATTTAAGATAGGTTAAAGATTGATATGTTTTGTATTGGAAGTTTTAGTGAAATTGAATAAATAGGGCTAATTTGGAAAAATAAAAATTTAGAGGGACTAATTTGTAAAATGAATGAAGGAAATGGACTTGTATAGTCCCTAGGAGTATTCAGCCATTAAGTGTTATGGTGAAATTGGGTGTATTGTGTGTTTTATGCAAATTAGACTAAATGATAAAAATGTGAAACATTAGGGATGAAATGGTAATTTGCCCATTTATGTGCTTTGGGATTAAATTGAAATGAAATGTACTTGAATGAGATTATTTTTGATATGTTTAGATTAAGAACAAAGAAAATCGTATTTGAATCGAGGAAAGACGAAGGTTGCAGAATAACCGGTTTAAGTCGTCCGTTCTTAATCGAGGTAAGTCCTTAAGCTGAAATATATTGAAGAAATAAGTATGAGTGTGTCAAATAATGATGTTTGGTAAATTTGAATGTATATCTATGTCATAGCCGAGTGTAAAATAATCACATTGAAATGGATATGTTTGGAAATATAGCATGAATGTGTATACTTGATATGATATGAGAATTGTACAATGAAGTAAGGATTTTTATTTGTGTGATGTGAATCATCCTAGTTGAATTTGCTATGTGATCAAATTATGAAGTGTGTATGGAAGTATTGACTATATTTAATTTGGGCTTATTGCCTAGCAGGCCTTATGCCGGTGGTTTAATTTGGGCTTATTTCCTAGCAGGCCTTATGCTGGTGATTTAATTCGAGCTTATTGCCTAGCAGGCCTTGTGCCTGTGATTTAATTCGGGCTTTATGCCTAGCAGGCCTAGCACCTGTGTATGTGATTCGGGCTAAGGCCTAGCAGGTTCTATACTAGTGTATTGACACTCCGAGCTCATATTGTGTAACAACAGAGTATAAAATGAATTAATAAAGTCTAAACTTTCGAAAATGAATCATAGTGATTCGGCCTTGAGGTAAGTGTTTCTTACATACATGTTGTATATAATGTTAATGAGCTAGTGAAATGAAGTAATAAGTTCATTATGGAATGGTGGTTGGAAGATATATAGATATTATACTATGTGATGTTCAATTATTCGAAGGTGTACAAGCAAATGGAAATGTGGAACAGGTATAATTAAGTATATACATTATGTGTTGGCATGTTTGTTAATGATACATCTTGGTGAGAAAATAAGAGCTAATAGATGAAATGAAATAATGAAATTTGGAAATGGTAAATATATATGTTGATATGTGTACTTTTAAATGCTTCGAATTGTAGGTTAAAACATTCGGATGAATAAAGTTATATTGTATTTGCTTAGGACTTACTAAGCTAGTAAGCTTATTCTGTGTGTGTTGTTTGTTCTATTTTATAGATTTCGATCGAGCTATGGGCATCTGAGGATCGTCGGAATAGTCAACCACACTATCATCCCTTTTTGGTACTTAATATTAGTTTTGAATTGAAGGCATGTATAGGTTAGACTATAGCCTAAACTAATGATATTCGGTCTTGTTAATGATATGCCATGCGAAAATGGCTTGATTTTTATGCTTGGATTTGATCTTGGTTTAAGCTCATTTTGGTTAATATGCTACATGACATATATGAATGGTTTTTATTTTATTTATACAATATGATTTGTATTAGTACGTGTGTTTATGATATGTTCTCCCATGGGATAGCTATTGAGGTTGTGAAAGTGTTGTATAGACATGACTATGGTATGTGAAATAGGCATATAAGGGTTAATATGAATGTTCGAAAATGACTCCATTGGACATAGTCTTATATACGTAAAACACGTAATTATTAAAGGATGCATGTTTGGTTTAATCTTAAAGTCACTTTATATGCATTATATAGGAACAAATGTATATGTATTGTATGCCGTGTATGTGTAAATAATATGTTGGTGAACTAGGTATATTATGAACCAATAGGTTGGAACCGAAAATAAGAAATGGTATGTTAATCAAATGGATGTGAATTAATGGTTTAGTTGTTGGTTACTTTAGCATATAGTAAATGGTTAATGATGAGCATGATTTTTGCTTAAAATGATTTAAATTCATATAGTCATATGTGAATGGACTTATGACTAGGAAATAAGTATGTTTAATCTTAAATGATAATTGTTTATATCCGGTATATGTAAATTATAACTTTTTCCGTGTGGATGTTTTAACTTAAAACAATGTGCAAAGCATGTTTGTTCATATTGACTAATATCAATGTCACGCATGTGGGGGATCTTTAAGTTGTGAAATATGGCTCATCTAGTTTTGGAAATGTGTAAGTGCTGGGTTAAGAAATGGTACAATTGATATTTGACAAATGAAATAGGTATATTGATTCATATGAGTTATATGAAATGCATCAACATATGTTTGAATTTTTTTTATGTATGCGTATATAATTTGTAAGGTAACAAGTCAATTGATGTTTCGATTGTTCAAATGTTATATGAGAAGTAAATTATTATATACGATTGAATTGTGGAGTTTTCAAAATATGTGAATTACAGCTGTCCAGATGTGTGCTTTGTTAGGTAATGCCTCGTAACCCAAGTCCGGCGACGGATACGGGTTAGGGGTGTTACATATTCTGTTGCCATTATGTATGGGCCAAGGCCCATAATGTGTTTGTGGGCCCAAGGCTTTTATGTGTTTTCGGGATTTGCACACTGAGTCTTGGTGACTCACCCTTTTATTTTCCCCACTTCACAGATGAGCAGTAGATCGTGGATATGGGAGCCGAGGCGGACTCGAGGGGCCATCAAGATTACTATCTACATTGACTATTTTCGGATTTTCATTTGAGTTTTATTTTTTTTTTTTGGGTTGTTTTTGTAATAAGGCTTCCATAACTTAGGTTTTCATTTTTTTTTTTTTGTTAAGTCTTTATAAGCTTATGTTTTCCTCTTTCAAAGTCTTAATTATAAAATGAGATGATAAATGGGCTTTTCAAACACAATCAACGCAAAAGCTTAAAGTTATTTCAAAAATTTTACAATTATTTGATTAAATAGCTATAATGAACTAAGATTATCAAAACCCTACAGAGCTAAGTTTTCAAGTTTCAAACTGTGGCATACCAGATCCAGTAATGACGTATGGGCCGGGTTTGGGGTGTTACATGTGGCTACCATCACCGTGTGACCGGCATTTCGGCATTTGCCGCTCTACAACTATACTAGAGAGAGTACACACTTATAGCAATCTGAAGCTGCTAAACCGCGCTCCGAGCACTCCTACGTCCAATACCAACCAGGTATGCTTATTCTCCTCCTAGACAACTCTATATATAGCTAGCTTCTCACCTTCTTTCTTTGTATCTTTTCGATGTGGGATCCCTCCGTTAGTAGAGTTTAAATCCAACTCAAACTCTTGCCGTCAATCATAAATTAAATACTCCTTGCTTTCCATGAGATTCAACCTGGCTCTCCCATCACCAATTCATGCCACTTGCCACTCAGCCACCAACTCCTCTTGTGACTAAAACCATGCGCAACTAAATATTAATCTATGGCCAAGGTCTAAATCCATTTTGAAAAAATACCAAAAAGAAATGCAAGTGCCACACCTTGAACCTTGAATCTCCTTTCTTCCTTTTGGTGTCACCCCCTTGCCTCTTATGTGGCGTCACTTTGCCATTACACCACACACTCCACTAGTGTCATTTTCTCCACATTTTATTCTTAAAGCCTACCTACTAACTCTCAGGGTTTTATTCACCTAAAACCAAAAATTTTCTAAGGCCTAACTTGAACCCGGGACTTCATAAAGCCCCTAACCTTCCAAAATCACTCACCTACTAGATATAACTTGCATTAAAGCCGTTCTCTTATTCTCAAAAATTTAACCACTACTACGCCCAAGGCCCATTGGGCCCAATCCTACTAGGCCCAAATTTGGGATGTTACAGGACCAACATCCAAAACACGATAAACCTAATAACATGTCATTTGTATCCTATATATTCCTAAGGTTCAAATAGGATCCGAAAGTCATCGAAACTTCGTTCGATAATTTCATAGAGGCAAAATACGATAATACTACAGAATAAAATTTAATTTAAACATATTAAAATGCTAATTAAACGTACAAACTTACCTCAATCATAAACGAAGAAATACGATCTACTAATGCAACACTTTTCCCTTTCCCCGATTTAAATTTGTACAATGCTTTTCTTGATCTAAATAGTTAAATTCAACTCATTCAAAAATCATTCTATTCAAATTAATCCAAAAATCATATTTTGGCAAATTTACACTTTTTCCCCTATAATTTTGAATTCATTACAATTTAGTCCTTAAGCTTATAAAATGAAATTCATTCAATTTGGTGCCAACCCACTATAGCCAAATTTTACTTAAGTTTTTAGCAAGCCCTACATTTCATTTTTTAACAATTTCACTATGAATGTTTTTCTATTTTTCAATAAAATCCCTAATTGACAAATTCATCAAAATTCCGTTTACAAAAGTTATTTAACTAACGAAAAACATTCATTTTCATCCATCAAACATCAAAAACAACCAATATAAATTCATGGTAAAACCCTATACTTTTAAAAATTTTGCAAATTAGTCCTTGGGCTAGCTAGATTAAGTTACAACGACTACGAAAACATAAAAAACATTAAAAAAAGATGAAAAATACTCCCATGCATAGGAATGAATGTTGGCCGAATGTTGAAGCTTTCTTAATAGCTTCCTGAGATGAAATTTCAGCAATGAAGAAACAAAGAAAGATGATATCTTTCTTTTCCTTATTTAATTTTAAGTTGTTTTATTAAATTACAAAATTAACCTTAGTAATTAACCTTTAAAAATTACTTAAAAGATGTCCACTTTTGTCCACTATTAATATTAATGGTCTAATTTACCATTTAAGGCCACTCACAATCCACATCCATAGCAATTAGACACCCTTTCTTGATAGAACTCAAATTTTGTATCTTATGTAATTTATTCCTTTTTATCAAATTAAGCATGCAAACGATAAAATTTCTTCACGAATTTTTTTAAGACACTACTAACATGCTGTAGACGTTAAAATAATAATAAAATAAATATTTCCACGTCAGATTTGTGGTCTCAAAACTACTATTTTGATTTTTACTGAAAAAGGACTGTTACATATAAGCTTATCAATCTTTCTATGTTAACAGATTTAGGAAAAGGAAACAAGCTTAAGGATTTTAGCTACCTATTAAATATGTTTTGTTAAGTATTTAAATGGCCTCTGTATGAAAGCAAAATATGCTTCTTATGATGATGAATTATCTTCACTAGAATTTTGATATGGTGGTTATGTTTGTAAGATTGAGGCTCGTGTAGCAACGAAAAGCGTAGGGGAAGGATTTTGCGTCAAAGTTCAAGTGAGATCTAGGATTCAGATCTTAAATGAGGTATCTTGTGTCATTACTTTACATAATATGGATGCCTTAATGTCACAAATGGTGAACCAACTTGTGATGAAGTGTTGATGTCCTATATGGGCATATAGGGATAACATGCAAATACTATCGGTTATGAGTTTGATCATCTTTGAATAGATGAAATGTTTGGCGTGGTATTAATAACCCTTGAAAATAGTTATATTTCATGCCTTTAAACCTAGATAATTATTCGTACTTAAGTACATTTAGTTGCACTTTAGGACATTTCATTAGTATTTTTCCTTAATCATTGCATTAGGAGGTTGGACTATGTTTAAATGCTATTTATTAGTTTGAATTGCTTGTGGAAAGGTTGTGTTTAGTGGATTTGCATGTGCAGGATGAGGAACAATAAATAAAGGAGTGAAGGTTTGCAGGGGAAAAAGACAGTTTGCCAACTTGTATGCCGTGGCAATTCGGGATTCCAATAGGAAGAGCGAGTCAACACTCAACACATACCAGTTTTAGTCCAACTGTATTTGTATCAGAAAAATCTGCCTAGAAAATAGGAGAAGATGCTATTGGTTTTATCCTAGAAAAAGATTTTTAAAAAAGGAATAAGATCATGAGATAATGAGCTAATACCCACCTCTCTTAAAGGAAGGGATTTTAAACCAAAAAAAAAATCTAAAAAAGAGGAGAGGATAATGTAGGGTTGTTGGATTTACCCTAGGGGAAAAGCTTAAAAATAAATGAAGGAAGAAACCCCAAAAGCGAACAAGAAGGGAAGAACAAGAGGATGAGATCCTTAGACAAAAATAGAGGGTTGTGGCTAAGTAGAGAAGGAAACAGGAAGACAAAGGCAATCCCTCTCAGCCACCACAGGACAATGTGCTCTAGAGTGTAAACTGGACATGAGAAAGTTGCCTTCCAAAATTCTTCTGTATTTCTTACTTTGTTTTTCCATGAATAAAATTGATGAAATCAATGTTGGATAATATTTTGGTGTTGAATTTTATTTGCTAACCCATGAGCTAAATCTCATAGGGCTGGGATTACTTTGATGAAACCTTTATTTTTCTTTAATGGTTGAAGCATAAATTTGCGTTAGTTTACTATTTTATTCAATTATTATTAATTTTAAATTGTATGTGTGCAATCCCTAGACATAGACGACTATGCAGCATACCCTTAAATTAATCTAATTCTGAAAAGGTTGGATTAGTTAGACAGTGGTTGAATGATATAAACAAGTACTCAACAAATACTTCTAGTGGACTCTAGATATAAAGCAGAGATCATACAGAAGGAAACAATGCAGGGTACCATATTAAAGGCCTATAGACACGGGCAAGGTAACTTGAGGTTTTTTACTCTCAAAAGAAACAGACCACCTTAGAACTCTTCTGAGCAGTAAATTAATTATGATTTTGCCGAGGCATTTCTAAGAGGAAGGGTAGATTCTTTGTAATCCCGACCTTCCATATCAACATCGCATATCCCTTATCCCTTGTCATAGAAACCTTTGTCATAGCATTCTTAGTTGTTTATTTGTTCATTTATATATTATTTTATTTATGCAATCATTCTTGTAATTTCCATTGCATTTTTACTCACGCATTTCCTTAGCATTCTCAATTATTCTTCAATTACACATAATGCATTCATTATTAACTCTTGACATTGCCATTGCATTCCTATTACTAATTTTCCATAGCATTTTATTATAATAACTTAACCATCTTTGTGCCTAAATTCGATCCTCGTGGGAACGATACTCACTCATCATTTTATTAATTGAACCAATGTGTATACTTGCACAAAATCGTATATCATTTCACATGCAACAAGTTTTTGGCACTGTTGCCAGGGATAGGCAATTTGGTGAAATTTGGTTTTGTTATTTTACTTAATTGTTTTATTTAACATGGTGTATTTAATTTTTACAGGTTTGCCATCAGTGCACGATAAGAGGCATTCCTGCTAACACAAAATACCTTTTTGATCCAGAGATTGACAGAATCTTGCAGAGAAAGAGAAAGGAATTGAGAAAAATGGCTGGAAACAGGAATGATCTTAACAAAAATCCAAATGGTTGAGATGTTAATCTTCCCATTGGACAAGGGATAGATGATCAAAACAGACTAATTCGAGAGAATATTGTTCCAATGTTGGATGATTTGAATCCAAGGATAGTCAGACCAACCATACAGGCTCAACAGTTTGAACTGAAACCTGTAATGTTTTAGATGTTGCAAACAATAGGATAGTTCGATGGACTACCCACTAAAGATCCAAGATTGTATTTAAGACTTTTTCTAGAAGTCTGTGACTCATTTAGACAATAGGGTGTTCCTAAAGACACTCTGAGGCTTAAGTTATTCCCGTATTCTTTAAGAGATCGTGTGAGAGCCTGACTAAATGCTTTACCGTCAGGAACAGTGGCATCATGGAATAATCTTTACGAATGCCAAGCTTAGAAATAACATCAAATCTTTTCAAAAATTAGAGGATGAAACATTGTATGATGCTTGGGAAAGATTTAAAGACTTAATTTGGAAATGCGGAATACATGGATTTCAGCACTGGACTCAGGTGGAAATATTATGTAATGGGCTAAATGCGCATACGAGTATGGTAGTTAATGCATCTACTAATGGTATGTTGTTGGATAAAACTTATAATGAAGCATAGAAGATTTTGGAAAAGATTGCCACCAACGATTATCAATATCCGACCACAAGAGTTGGGACAGGTAAGAGAGCTACTACTACCATAGAGCTTGACGCAATTACTTCATTGATAGCTTAGGTATCTTCTCTAGATAATATGATTAAAATAATGAAAAATCCAATTGCAGTCCATGAGATGAAATCAGTCGAGTTGTCATGTGTTTATTGCGGCAAAGACCATATGTTTGACGAATGTCCATCAAACCCAACGTCAGTATACTACATGGGTAATTTTAATTTGAATAATAACCCCTAGTCAAACACTTACAATCCAGGGTGGAACCAGCATCTGAATTTTAGTTGGAATAATCAAGGTGCGGGGAGTTCACACAATGTTGAAAAATAAAATATCTACAATGCACCGCCCGGTTATAATTATCCTATGTCGAGGCAAAATGCTCAGCAAGGTCAACTATCATCTTCTAATTCTATTGAATCTTTATTGAATGAGTATATGGCCAAAAATGATGTTGTGATTCAAAGTTAGTTTGCATCTCTCTGAGCTCTTAAAAATCAAGTTGGGCAAATAGCAAAAACTCTAAATTCTAGGCCACAATGAGCATTGCCAAGTGATACTAAAAATTTGAGAACTCAAGGGAAGGAGCAGTGCAAGGCCATCACTCTTAGAAGTGGGACTTAGTTGAATGAAGTTGTTCAAGATGCCACGATAGAAGAAGACAAATCCAATCACAATCAGGAAAGGATCTTAGAAGGGTACACAGAGAAATATTATGACAAAATTAGATCATGTTGCCATCAAAAATGCCACAGCAAAATAATATCAGCAACCTGAAGGAAGACCACCTTTACCTTTTCCTCAGTGATTCCATAATTCTAAATAGGATATTCAGTTTAAAGATTTTTAGATGTTTTTAAGCAACTCCGCATCAACATACCATTAGTGGAAGCTTTGGTCCAGATGCCAATTTATTTGAAATTTATGAAAGATATACTGTCGAAGAAGTGCAGATTGGGAGAGTTTGAGATTATTACTCTCACTGAAGGGTGTACAGTAATGTTGATGAATAAACTACCTCTGAAGTTGAAGGATCTAGGTAGTTTCACTGTCCCCTATTCAATTGGAAATCATTATGTTGGTAAGGCGTTATGTGATTTAGGAGTGAGTATAAATCTAATACCTATGTCTATTTTCAGGAAACTAGGAATTGGGAAAGCAAGACCTACTAAGGTGACTTTGCAATTAGTTGATCAATCCTACGCCCATCCGGAAGGTAAAATTAAAAACGTGTTGGTAATAGTAGATAAATTTATTTTTCCTACAGATTTCCTTATTTTAGAATTTGAAGCTGACCAGTATGTGCCAATTATTCTTGGAAGACCTTTTCTTTCTATAGGTATAACTTTAATCGATGAGAAAAAAGGAGAACTGGCCACGAGGGTAAATGATCAACAAGTTAATTTTAATATCGTTGATGCTTTGAAATATGTAGACAAAAATGAAGAATAGCGTGCCATTGACTTGATAGAAACAACAATGGAGGAAGAGTTCGTGAGATTTTTCCATTGCAATTCTGATAGTGATGAAGATTCAATTGAGCATAGACCCTTGTACACTTTCTTGGAGCAAAATAAACCTTTCAATTTTGATGAAAAATGCTTGGTAGCTCATGTATATCCACATGGAGCTATTGATGTCAAGGACATGAAAATGAGGGACCCATTTAAAGTTAATGGACAATGCTTGAAGCACTACTAGGGTGCCCATGTGGAGTGTGACAAGCAAAGCATCGACCTTTAAAATGTTTGAGTTAGCAATTTTATTTTTTTTATTTAATTGATGTATTTTAGTTTCATCTTTATTATTGGTTATATTTAATTATTTCACGTTGTTTTCATTTCTACTTTTATTTTTGAATAAATGAGTAGTTTTTTTCAAGAATCACGAAGACTGATAAAGTCAATGCCTGTAAATCCACACGCTAGATAGAATGAAGTAACTACACTTTAGTCCAAGCAAATAAAGTTTTCTTTTTCTTTCATATATATTGCATTGCATACATTTTTCCATGAAATTGTCTATATATAGATATTTTGCATTTCATATATGTATATGCATTAAGGACAATGCATCCCTTAGGTTTGGGGTGTGTTGTGCATTTAGGCTGCATTTTATATTTAGTATGTATGTTCATTTTTGTATAGTTAAATCTGTTTTGCCACTGCAACGTAACTACTAGGTACTATTTTGCCTATGCAATGTATAATCTTTACTTATGATGTTCAATGATGAGTTTACATTTTTCAATATACCTAGAACATGAGACAGTGGATTGGGTGAATTTAGCTTAGGTTAAGATGCTTGAAAAGTAATTTCAAAAAATAGTGTGTCTTATACTCAGTGTGCTTGTTTTTCTCTTTCTTTCTTTTTTCGGGATATAGTAAGTATCTTTTAATGAACTTAGGGATTTTTAAAGCAAAGCATTAGTTATATTGCCATGGCATTATTTAAATAAAAGGACAGTAGGCACTCCAACGCTTAGAATTGCCGAGTAGGTTAGTACTACTTTGTTTGCTCCATCGTGTTGTTGATTAGAAATGTGAGTTTAAGTAAGAATGTGTAATAAAGGAAATAAAAATTAGGGGCATTTCACTCTAGCAAAGGGTTGAGAGCTAAATAAGTAGTTGTATGTTACATCCATATTTTTAGTCAAAAGCCTTATGCTTCATGAGTGAGCATTTAAATTGTGACATGATTAGGTACTCAGCAATTTAGTGCATGCTCCACTATGATAGCCAAGTCAAAGAATTTTGTGACATGCTAAATCCCTTAATAATAATAATTAAAAAATAAAGTGAAAACAATTGTGAATAGACTTTAAGCAAGTGACTTATGTTTAGGTAACAAATGAACTAAGTAAATTAGAAGATGTTTGCTATAGACCGAAAGAGAGAAAACATGAGTACTTAGGAAATTTTGTTTTTAGGGAGAAATTTTTTGCAACTGCCTTTGTTGAGCAGACCTGTGACATTCGAACGAGTTTTAGGAAAAAGAATAAACTGAGAATTGATGTATATGATATGCCCCGAATAGCTTGGCAGTATGAGTTGGTTTGGTGCGCTGGCAAAATGTTGGCATTCATGCATGCACGTATATTTTGCTTGAGGACAAGAAATAACTCAGGTTTGGGGGTGTGATAACTCTTGAAAAGAGTTATATTTCATGCATTTAGACCTAGCTAATTGCTTGTACTTAAGTACATTTAGTTGCACTTTAGGACATTTCATTAGTATTTTTACTTAATCATTGCATTAGGAGCTTAGACTATATTTATATGTTATTTATTACTTTTAATTGCTTGTGGAAGGGCTGTGTTTTGTGGATTTGCATGTGCAGGGTGAGGAACAATAAATAAAGGAGTGAAGGTTTGTCGGGCAAAAGGGTGGATAGTTTTCCGACTTGTATGCCATGGCAATTCGAGATTTTAGGAGGAAGACCTAGTCAACACTCAATGCATACTATTTTCAATCCAACTATATTTGCACCAGAAATAATCTGCCTAGAAAATAGGAGAAGATAATCTTGGTTTGTTGGTTTTTATCCTAGAAAAAAAATTAAAAAGAGGAAAAAGATCATGAGATAACGAGCTGATAACCACCTATTTTAAAGGAAGGGATTTTAAACCAAAAAGAAAATCTAAAAAAGAAGAGAGGATAATCTTGGGTTGTTGGATTTACCCTAGGGAAAAAGCTTATAAATAGCTAGAGGAGGAAACTCAAAATAGCGAACAAGAAGGGACGAGTAAGAGGATGAGATCCTTAGGCAAAAATAGAGGGTAGTTGTTGAGTAGAGAAGCAAAGAGGAAGATGAAGGCAATCTTTTTCAGCCACCAAAGGACATTGTGCTGCTGGAGTGTGAACTGGACACGCAAAAGCTATTTTCCAAAAGTCTTCCATATTTCTTACTTTATTCTTCCATGAATTAAATTGATGAAAATGATGTTGAATAATATTTTTTGTGTTCAATTTTATTTGCCAACCCATGAGCTAAATCCCATAGGGTTGGGATTACTTTCACAAAACCTTTATTTTTCTTTAATGGTTGAAGCATAAATTTGCGTTAGCGTACGTTTTATTCAACTGTTCTTATTTCTAAATTGTATGTGTACAATCCCTAGACATAGACGACTGTGCAACATACCCTTAAATTAATCTAATTCTGAAAAGGTTGGATTCGTTAGACCGTGGTTGAATGATATGAACAAGTACTCGACAGATACTTGTATTAGACTCTAGACATAGAGCAACGATCATGCAGAAGGAAACAATGTAGGGTACCATAATAAAAGCCTATATACACGAGCAAGGTAACTTGAGGTTTTTGCTCTCGAAAGAAGCAGACCACTTTAGAACTCTTATGAGTAGTAAATTAATGACGATTTTACCGAGGCATTTTGGACAGTAAGGGTAGATTCTTAGTAATCCTGACCTTCCATATCAACGTCATATATCCATTATCCCTTACCGTAGAATCTTTTCCATAATATTCTTAGTTGTTTATTTGTTCATTTATATATTATTTTATTTACACAATCATTCTTGCAATTGCCATTGCATTTTTACTCTTGCATTGCCTTAGCATTCTCAATTGTTCTTCAATTACGCATACTGTATTCATGTAGCACCCCTAACCCATATTCGTTGCCAAAACAAGGTTACAGAGCGTTACCAAAACTTTTCAAATAGTTTCAGATGAATCATGTCAATCACTATTCACTAATTGAGATCATTCATAATGTCCCTTATATAGACCCTCGAGGTCTAATACGAGCATTAGAATTGAGTCGGGACTTAATACGAAACTCTAAGAATTTTTCGTGACATTTCAAAAAATTTCCAAGGTGCAGGGCTCACACACCCGTATGGTCCAAAGGACACGCCCATGTGACTCTTAGACACACCCGTGCACCAATCCGTGTCCGATTTACATTGCTCTTTGACTTGCGCCACACGGCCATGCCACACGCCCGTGTGCTAGGCCGTGTGGTTAATTAATTTAATATGAATTAGATACAGGTTTCACACGGCCAAGACACACACCCGTGTTCAAGACCGTGTCACCCACAAGGCTGAGACACACGCCCATGTCTCTACCCATGTGCTCAATTCTAGGCATTCTATTTCTAAATTTTACGATGCAGGGGACACATGGCCAAACCACACGTCTATGTGCTAGGCCGTGTGTCACACAAGGTCAAGACACACGCCCGTGTGTCTACCCGTGCAGACAAAATAAGGCTATTTTCCAGGCCTTATTCCTCACCCTTTTTGCCTTATACCTGCATCAAAACTTAAAACATTCTCATGGCCATATAAACATTCAACCAATATGCCTTTATGCACCACAATTTATTTCCATATCAATATTGTACTCATATTTACCTATATACAATGGTCACATTTGTGCATTTTGTATCAATTATACTAATTTAATTCATTCATCCATTTGTCAATGTGATTTCTATCAATTAACCATTTTAAACATATACTATGATATCTTTCATACATAAACACCAAAGCATGTCCAAAACTAGCCATTCCAATGGCTAGTCATTATCAAATATTTACATATCATTCCATGACCAATTTAACCTATACATGCCATTATAACCCTAATTGTTTTACCTTATATACTGAAATGAACTGTTGGATAGTGTGAGTGATCTTCGCCAATCTTCCAATCCAACGAGCATTCCGATTTACTATAGGACAAGGAAAAATAAAATGGAGTAAGCATATAATGCTTAGTAAGTCCATATAACTTGGTAAATAACTTACCAACCATTCACATTTAAGTTAAACATTGCAAGGTATAACCAGACCATTTGGTCACAAGCCCTAACACATATTCTCAATACCCATGTTAAACACATATTTCATATAAACATCAAGAAACACATATGATTCCAACAATATTCAGATTCTAATACACATATGTTTTTCCACAACATGTATTCACATAATATATATAAAATTATTTCCATGTATCTTAAATTTATTTCATACTAATTCATCTTGAGTTCCTAGATATTTTATGTCAGAACTTTACTCAAGAATCAATTGCAGTATTGATAATCACTCGGATAGTACACTCAAGGTATACAAATCTATTCTCATAGATGAACGTATTCATCAAACCATTTCATGTAACATCATTTCATAATTTTCAAGTAAATACATATAAAAATCCCATTTCTTTTCGTATCAGTATTTTACCCGTTGAATTATTGAAAACATCGATGGATACACAAGTAGTACACTTAAAGTGTACAATTTTGTAACATCCTGAATTAATGGGCCTATGCGTTTAATGTTTGTGGTTGTGCTTGTTATGCTTGATAGAATGTTTTAGGGGCCCAGAATGGGCTCGAAGTTGGGCCGAAGCCTTAGTTGAATTTTCTGTTTGGACACTCTAGTGGAAAGTAAGTAAGACAGGGCTTAAAAGACATTACCTGTGAATTAAGGCACAAAAATGGACTTGTGGCCTAGTGGTCAGTGGTGATATGTAGGGATTAGGAGTGGCGTGTCAAGCTATTAAGGAGGTCCAAGGTTCGAGTCGCATAAAGCCCAATTCTTTTCAGCTAATTTTTGACATTTAAGTGGGTAGAGTGGAACGAAAATAAAGCTTGGAAATAGGAGGATTTATTTGAGTGGATAATGCAGATAATATGGCAGATAAAGGGAGGAGGAGGTAGTGTTATCTAGGATTCTTTTGGAGGTGTGATTAGATAAAGATAACAGAGAAATTTAGAATTTATCTGCTGGTCACAGTGGTGGCCAAAATTCCAACACTGAGGGGGAGGAGAAATCGATTCTGATATGATCAAGGGGTGCCGAAATTTCCTTTGATTAATAGCTTAGTTTTAGTTTTAAAAAGGGGCATTTTCAGTTTTAGGCTGTAGGCACCGAAATTTTGCTTAAGTAGGGGGGATATCTCTTCAATTCTGGTATTTGACCTTATTCTCTTTTTTATTTCCTCTCATCCCCACTTCTATGCAAAAGCCAAAATTTCATTGTTCTCTCCTCTCACCTTTTCCTCCAAAAGCCAAACTCATAACTCTTCTCATCTCCATTCTTTTCCTATAACCGAATGATCATTGTTCTTTCCTTTGTTCTCCCTTTTGCCAATTTCTTCATAGCCGAATCTTCATAGATCCTGTTACACTGTCTTTCTTTTGATCTTCTTAGAAGCCAAAATCTATCAGGAGAAGCCGAACCTGTTGGTAAGTGCCGATTTCTTTTGATCTATTCTCTTTCGGTTTTGGGGGCCATAGCTGATTGGCTAATGGGTTGTAAGGCCATCATTAATTCGATATTCTATTCACTGATCTTGTGTCCTGTTTGGGCGACATTCTGGTGTTTAAAGGAGATCTAAAGGCCTAGGTTCCTAGGATAAAAATCAGCAACTTCCCAATCCTATTGTCTTCTTTCGGGATTTCAAGGTAAGGATTTCAATTCTCCTAAGTTGATCCATCAGTTTCCTTTCTCTATTATGCCTTAACCTAATGCCTCGTTAAGTAATCATTATAATATCCTCTGACTAAGGTCATTCATGGACTCGAATGTCAGAAAATCAAAGGAAGGGGTTGGATCTATAGTTCCAAACCCAAAGTTCAAGAAATGCGCGGTGTCAGTAGTACGGGATTGGCCGCCGAGTTGTGGACCAGCTTCAGAACAAAACTTTAGAAAGCTAACAATCGTATTGACTTCTGATAGTGTCAACATAGAAAGTAATGTCATGTCGGTAATCAGGTGTGTAGATCTCTATCACACTAGTTAATCTGTATTATATATATGTTATGGGCTAAAAGCCAAAAAATGAGGCTGTATGAACAGTCGTATTACCCAGAAAGGGTAGGCAAGGGATGCAGTGCGTAATCATAGAAACTTCTCTATGTGTATCGAAGTGTGTGAAAGTCTGTGATCTGTTTAGATAGTATAATGTTCTAATTCTTGCATGTATGTATGCATGGGATGGGATTGATATGATGATGGGGAAGAAGGTCGCATGGCGATTAGTGGCTTTGCCACATAGGTCACATAGTGATCGGTCTTTATGACAAGCAGCATAGCTATCGATATACTACAATGTATTATTAAGGTCATATGGCGATCGGTGGCTTTGCCACATAGGTCACATAGTGATCGGTCTTTATAACAGACAGCACAACTGTCGATATGGTGTGTAGCGGATGGAGGATTAATTGTATAAATCCCTATGGTGTGATGGTTGGTACGGGGGTTTGTAGAGGATGGAGTCTTAGGTTTTGGATGGGCAATGTTGCATGTAAATATATATTCTGTTGCCATTGTGTATGGGCCCAGGGCCCATAATGTGTTTGTGGGCCTCAAGGCTTTTATGTGTTTTCAAATTTGCACACTGAGTCTTGGTGACTCACCATTTCTCCCAACTTTTCAGATGAGCAGTAGATCGTGGACATGGGAGCCGAGGCGGACTCGAGGGGCCATCAAGTCTTTTATCTTTATAGACTATTTTCGATTTTTCTTTAAGTTTCAATTTTGGGATTATTTTTGTAATAAGGCCTCCATAACTTAGGTTATCGAACTATATTTTTTTTTATGTTACATCTTATAAACTTATGTTTTCAAAGTCTTAATTATAAAGTGAAAGGAAAATGGGTTTTTCGGCATATTTCAACACAAATGTTAAAGTTTCTTCAAAATGTCACAATTAATGATTAATCGGTTAAAATAAACTGAGATTTTCAAAACCCTTAAACGCAAAGTTTTTAACATTCAACCCGTAGCATACTAGGTCCGATCATGACATATAAATTTGGATTTGGGGTGTTACATTTTGGCATCGAGCCGAGTTCAAAACTCAAATGTGAAATGGGTCGATAGTGATTTGTAAAAGTGATGTAAGTTTGAGAAAAGTTCGGTTGAGATATGGCCTTGAGTTTACTGGCACCCAATCCACACGGTAAGTATTCTAAACTCATTATGTGATATGCATGTTGGGCTTGATGGGCTCTATAGGGACGTGGCTAGTATGCTAGAGTTTATGGACTTTAGGTTTAGTATAAACAATTCTTCCAATCTCATAAGACTTAATTTCTAATTAAACATGTCGTGAACAAGTCATGTGGTTAGGATGTGGTAATGAGCATACACATGTCTAGGATTGGATCTAGGGAGAGCTTGGTATTTAAGCGGCCCTAGCGGCTCACCTCCTCTTCACTGGAATCCTACCTGGTGCGTAGTGACTGCTCACCATAGCCACGGGGAATTGTTGAAGGGCCAAAATTTATAACTAAAACCCGAAAGGGATCAGCCACCCTATTTCGCAAAATTACTAAAATACCCTAGTTATGGAAAATTTTAGAAATACCCTCGATTTGTGAAAATTTCCCAAAATACCCTTGGTTTGTAAAATTACTAAAATACCCCAAATTACAAAATTACCAAAATACCTTTATTTTGTAAAATCACCAAGGTACCCTATGTTGGAAAATTACGAGAATACCCATGGGTAGTGAAATGATAAAAATACCCTTATGTGATGAATGTGAGTTCTTGGATGCTACTTGTATGTTGATGTGTGATGGTTGAATGTATGTGGATTCTGGAGTTAGGAAATACAGACCTGAGAACTGAACCTTGTAGATAGAGTTTGAATTCAAAAGTACTACTATTAAAACTATTCTTCATAAGATTGTTCGTTATTAATCAGTGGAAGAAATTAATAATTCATAAAATTCCCAATCAGATAAACGTGAATCGATAGAATGAACACTAGAGGACATGGTGTGCGTGGCTGAGGTAGAGGCAGGATTGCTGTGTCGAATCGGTAGGGTCTGGTCACGAGTCGGGGAATGAGGTACCAGTGCCACCAGTTATGAAGGCAGAATTTTAGGACCAGACGGCCAAAGATGATGTGGTATCTCAGCGATGTTGAGGGTTTTAGAGAGGGTTGCTGGGGCAAGCATGGGTACAAGAGCCCAGAAATCTGTGTCAAAGCGACTTAGAGCTAATAGGGCAGAAGTGTTTAGGGGAATTTCTGGGATAGCCCTGAGTACAGCTGACTATTGGTTGGAGGCGATCGAACGCATAATGGATGATCTAGATTTCATGAAAGAAGAGAAACTAAAAGGAGTAGTGTCCCTTCTCTAGGATAAAGCTTATCAATGGTGGCTTACGGTTAAGGATGGAACAGTGGCTGATCGTATCACTGGGATTACTTCAGAATGGTGTTCCAGAGTAAGTACATTGGGACGAGTTATGTGGATGCGCAGCGTAGAGCATTTCTAAATCTGGTTCAAGGAAGTAGGTCGGTGGCGGCGTATGAAGTAAAATTCTTACGCTTGAGCCGTTATGCTCGAGGGATAGTGGCCACAGAACATGAACGGTGTGGTCGATTTGAAGATGGCCTGAAGGATGATTTATGTGTTTTGATAGCTCCACAGCGGAAAGGGAATTTGCTGTACTTGTGGAAAGGCTAAGATAGCTGAAGAGGTAAAGCAAATGGAAAAGCTAAATCAGGATAAAGATAGAAGTGGAAGTAGGAGGAATTTTGGATCATTAGGAGCAACTGGGCGTACTCAGAAAAGACCTAGGTCGGATGGGTCGAACTGGGTGGAGAGACCTGCTGCTAACCAGACACGGAGGTGTGTTCACTGTGGTAAATTCCATGTAGGTGAGTGTTGGGAAGACAGTGGAAAGTGCTTTAGGTGTGGATCTTTTGACCATCAGATTAGAGACTGTCCACAGCCACAGAGCGATGTAGGACCCACAAGGCAGGGAAATGCTCAGCCAGGTAGAGGAGGTCAGCAGCCGCAGAGAGGTCATGGTCTAACTAGAGGTGGGAACGATTTTGGTCGGGCCGTGGAGCACCAGGCCGAGGGGTAGGAAATACTGAGGCGAGACAGTTGGGGTTAGTCTATGCTGCCAGACGTCGAGAGGAGGCTGACCCACCGATGTTATAACCGGTATGTTTTTAATATTTGGTTTGCCTTACACTGTATTGATTGACATTGGATCGACACATTCATATATTGCTAGTAGTGTGTTTGGAACTTTAAGTTTAGATTCTGAGATTACCCCTAGGGCAATGACCGTAATTAGCCCATTAGGACAATCTGTGGTAGTAGATAAACTCTACCGGGAGGTACCATTAGAAGTTCAGGGAATAGTTTTTCGGACGGATCTAATGGAATTACCATTTAGGGAGTTTGACATAATACTAGGCATGGACTAACTGGTGAAGTATCAAGCTAATTTAGATTGTGTAGCCAAGCATATGGTGTTGAAAACCCCTGAGGGTGGTGAAGTGTTAGTGATAGGAGAAAGGGGGAATTGTCTGTCGAATGTAGTGACCACCCTAAGAGTAGAAAGGGTGGTGAGAAAAGGATGCGAGGCAGTTTTAATGTTTGCTTAGGCTCTAGAAGCCAAGGACCTAACTGTTGGGGACGTTAGGATGATGAAGGAGTTTCCTGATGTTTTCCTAGGAGAGCTTCTGGGACTACCCCAGATCGTGAACTGGAGTTTGGTATCGATCTTTTTCCAGGAACAGCACCAGTATCTATTGCTCCATATAGGATGGTGCCAAAGGAGTTGGTGGAATTGAAAGCGCAGATTCAGGAGTTGCTGGATAGAGGGTTTATTCGACCAAGTGTGTCCCCATGGGGAGCACCGGTGTTATTTGTCAAGAAGAAAGATGGATCAATGCGTATGTGCATTGACTATCGTCAGTTGAATAAGCTAACAATCAAGAACAAATACCCATTGCCAAGGATCGATGACTTGTTCGATCAGTTGAAGGGAGCCTCAGTCTTTTCAAAGATAGATCTGAGGTCAGGATACCATCAGCTTAAGGTCAAGGAGGCAGATATTCATAAGACGGCTTTTAGGACTCGCTATGGTCATTATGAGTTCATGGTAATGGCATTCGGATTGACCAATGCACTAGCAGCATTTATGGACATGATGAACCGAATATTCCAACCCTACTTGGATCGGTTTGTCGTGGTATTCATAGATGATATCCTGGTTTATTCAAGATCGGAGGAGGAATATGACTCACACCTTCGAGTGGTTTTGTAGATCTTGAGGGAGAAGCAGTTGTATGCCAAATTCAGTAAGTGTCAATTTTTGCTAAGGAAGTTACGTTTTTAGGCCATGTTGTGTTGGTAGAGGGGATTAGGGTTGACCCTCGAAAAATTGAAGCAGTATTGGATTGGAAGCCGCCTAAGTCCGTGGCAAAATTTAGAGTTTTCTTAGACTTGCCGGGTACTATCGAAGGTTTGTTGAAGGATTTTCTTCAATAGCGGCACCATTGACTAAGTTATTATCGAAAAGAGTTCCATTTGTTTGGTCCAATAAGCAGCAAGAGAGTTTCAAGAAGTTAAAAAGGATTTTGACGAAGGCTCCGGTATTGATTCATCGGAGGTTGGAAAGGAATTCGTAATTTACTGTGATGCATCACACACGGGACTAGGATGCATGTTGATGCAAGATGGAAAGGTTGTTGCGTATGCATCTCGGCAGTTAAGACCGCACGAAGCAAATTATCCCACCCATGATTTGGAGTTGGTGGTGGTGGTTTTCGCTTTGAAGATTTGGAGACATTATTTTTACGGGGAGAAATCTGTTATTTACACCGATCATAAGAGCCTAAAATACCTTTTGATTCAGAAGGAGTTGAATCTAAGGCAGAGGAGGTGGATCGAGTTGTTAAAGGATTATGATTGCTCGATCGAGTACCATTCGGGTAAAGCTAATATGGTGGCGGATGCTTTAAGTCGTAGAGTAATCTCTGACTTGAGAACATTGTTTGCTCACCTTAGTTTATATGATGATGGGAGCTTATTGGCTGAACTTCAAGTGAGACCCTCTTGGGTCAGTCAGGTTAAGGAGAAGTAGCAGACCGATAAGTTGTTAAAGGAGAAGTTTCATATAGGATCAAGTGATGGATCGACAGACTTCAGTATGAATGAGGAAGGACTGTTATGTTTTCAAGGGAGAGTTTGCATGCCAAAAGATCTAGAATTGAGGAATAGGATTTTGCAAGAAGCGCATGAAAGTTCATCGCTATGCACCCGAGGAGTAAGATGTATCGAGATTTATGGATTAGTTACGGTGGCGGGCTTGAAGCGAGAGGTAATGGAAGGCGATGAGTAAGTGTTTGACTGTCGGCAGTAAAAGCGAGCATCGATTACCATCGTGGTTATTGTAGCCGGTGAAAATTCTACAAGGGAAGTGGGAAAGGATCACAATGGACTTTGTTAGTGGGCTACCCCTCACGCCTACTAAGAAAGATTCAGTCTGGGTGATTGTTGATCGCTGACGAAATCTGCTCATTTCATACCGATGACAGTCGTCGATTACTCTCTGCAGAAGCTGGCTAGGTTATATATAGCGGAGGTAGTGAGGTTGCATGGGGTACTAGTATCAATCATATCGGACAAGGACCCAAGGTTCACGTCACCATTCTGGAAGGCTTTGCATCAAGCGTTGGGTTCGAAGTTGGATTTTAGATCTGACGTTTCATCCTCGAATGGATGGACACCGATCGGGTAATTTAGATCTTGGAGGACATGTTGAGGGGATGTGTCATTGATTTGGGAGGTAGTTGGGAAGAGTTTTTACTGTTGGCGGAGTTTGCTTACAACAACAGCTACCAGTCTAGTATTAAAATGGCGCCCTATAAAGCATTGTACGGGCGAAAGTGTCGTACTCCTACCTATTGGACAGAATTAGGAGAATGTCAGATTTTGGGTCCGGAGTTGGTTACCGAGATAGAGGAGAAGGTTGAGTTAATTTGAGCTTGACTAAAGGAAGCATCGGACTAACAAAAGTCCTATGTAGACTTGAAGCGTAAGGACATAGAGTTTGCAGTGGGTGACAAGGTGTTCTTGAAGGTGTCGCCATGGAAGAAAGTGCTGAGGTTTGGACGGAAGGGTAAATTAAGTCCCAGATTTACCGAACCTTATCGGGTGTTGAAACGAGTGGGGCCGATAGCCTATGAAACACCCCAAACCCGGCCCAAAAAGCCTAACTGGATTTGGTATGTTCCTCGAGTAAAACTTTAGCAGAATTCCATTGTAAAGAAATTTTGTCTTTTAAAACATTATTTTAGGAGGAATTAATAAAATCAAAAGAAAACCAAACTTAAGAAAATTTCCTTGAAAACATTTATATATTAGAGACAAAAACCTTTTAAATAATTATTGAAAACCAATTTAG
Organism: Gossypium rotundifolium; assembly: GCA_025506655.1. Classification (NCBI taxonomy): domain Eukaryota; kingdom Viridiplantae; phylum Streptophyta; class Magnoliopsida; order Malvales; family Malvaceae; genus Gossypium; species Gossypium rotundifolium. Next base: position 51,934,428 of record CP106731.1, read on the forward strand.
TTATTTAATAGATATTCGTTCATGTCAAAATAAAAGTAAATTCAAACACGAAATGAAAGATAGTTTATAGTGGCCTTATTACATAAAATTGGCAAATCCATAATAAAGTCTAAGTAATAAAATTTAAAGTAAATAGTTTAAGTTGGAAAATCTCCACAATACTTAATACGAAACGCCACCTCGAAATCCTTCTTTGCCCCGATCCATCGCACTTCTGAGTCATCGAAAAGTTATCCCATAAAAATGGGTGAGTTATTAACTCAATGTATAACACATACACTAAAAAGCCCATTTTATGAAATGCTTTCAAGCCCAAAATTTCACATATGGCCATAGACCCATTTAATCAAATATTTAGCCCAAAGGCCCATTTAACTCATATTTAGCCCAAAGGCCCATTTTAGCTCAAATTTAGCCCAAAGGCCCATTTCATAGCAGATCAAATAATAATCATACAATATTACATGGATATACTTATGAAATGAAATGCAAGCCCTACCAACCTAAATATCCATCCGCTACACACCCCGTACCAACTTGACACAGTGGGGATTACTAAATCGACCCTCCATTAGCTACACACCATCAAGGCGATTCTACGATCAACATGCACATCGCCCTTATTGTGGCAAAGCCACCAAAGCAGATGTGACCGTCACGATCAAAGTCAAATTTCAAATACGTGACCGAAGTCACGGAGCCAAATATGTGACCAAAGTCATAGGAGTCAAATATGTGACCAAGCCACTGAGTCAAATATGTGACCAAAACCCACCGAGTCAAATATGTGGCCAAAACCACACGAGTCAAATATGTGACCGGCCACAGAGTCAAATATGTGACCGAAGTCACCAATTTCACATATGTGACCGTCACCCGAAATTGTGGTAAAACCACCGAATACTTCCTCCTTTATTAAACATACCCATATGCCCATGCACATACATATCAAATCGATTTTCATGCTATTTACCCACAAATCATAATATAGTCATGCTTATTTCATATTGATGCATATAGCAAAATAAGCGAAATATTGGGTAACATACACAATTTTGTATACCAATGCTTGGTATCCACAAACAAAACATACTATCACATAATCATTTTTAACAATATAAATCTATGGAAATTTTTAATGTATGGTTACACACCTAGTAACAAGTGAGAACAATACCCTCTTGCTCGTCCACACCTAATTGATTAATACACTCGGTTAGTATAAACTATTGTTAACAAAACTATACTTATAAACGATGGATCTAAATCCTTACCCTCGATTCACGAATAGCGGTTATTTGCGGTTTTCTCCACTAGATGGATCAAAACCACCGATATTCCACCAACGTAAAGTGGTTCGGTTATACGCACTACCTCGAATAATCGATCCTCGTTAGCAGAAGGTCCACAACCCGTGGAAAGTCTCTAACCCCGATACTACTCTTCGTTTGTAGTTCGATGGTAAAGGAATACCTCCTCTCTTCCAAACACTTCGACACCCTTTTCTTACCTATCTTGTTGATCTTAGATCGCCTCAAAAATAACGTGAGATTAGTGATCCATCTAAAGAAATTGATATTATCTAAAATAGTAATCTTACCTTGATGATTCGAATGGTTACTTAAAGGTTGTCTTCAACAAGGATTTTGATAAATCTTTTCAAAAGATTCGACCTAGGAGAAAATAAAAGATTATGGTTCTAAATTTACTAAAGTGAAAGGAAATGATAAAAAAATAATTGATAGAATTCTTACTTGAGTCCTTCAAGATTCAACTTTAACAAAAGAGAAGAGAAATGGTGGTTTCGGTTTAAGAAAAAGAAGAAAGGGAAAAGAAAAGAGAAGGAAAGAAAGAAGGTAGGAAAGAGAAAGAGGAGAAGAAGATGATTATGGTGATTTCTCAAAAGAAAAGAGATGATTAAGAACTTTTGCACATTCGACCAAAGAGGTTATTCTTGATCCTATGTGGTTTCGACAATGAGAGAAAGATAAAAGAAAAATAATATGAAAAGAAAAGAAAGAGAATATGATCAAAGAGAAGGAGATTAGTCTTGAGACTTAGATGCATTAAATTAAAGAAGAGAAATGAAGAATTTGGTTCTTTGAACTTTGTAGTTTTGGTTTCAAGAAGAAAATAAATGAGAGAAAGAAAGTTGTATTTGGTTCAAACAATTGAGGCTAAATCAAAAGCAAAAGTGTACCAAAATGTCTAAGGTACATTCTACTAAAATGAAGAAAATTGGTCAAAAGAAGAAAGCCAAAGCAAAAGAAAGTTTTACCTAAACTCTATGGCAAATTTGGCTAGGAGAGAACTTTTGAGAAAATGAGAAAGATGGACAAACAAAGACTTTTGGCTAACTTTTCCCCTAATGGCAAAGCACAAATTCGGCCAAATCAAAGCCAACATATCCCCCTTTTTCCTCCTTGTTTCTTCCCCATCATATCCAAAAATTTGCTACACAATTAAGCTTCTCCCTTTAGCCTTCATGTCGTCTAGATTCATGGTCAAATGACCATGGACACATCCCCAAAACATAGCCAAATATCAAGCCTTTGTCCCCTTCATCTTATCACCAACTTATCATCCCATGCCTTAAGTTTTTAACTTCCTATTTCACATGGTCAACTAGCCAAAAATGAATGAAAGCTCATCCACTCTAGAACTTTCTTGGCCGACACATATAAGAAAGAAAACAAAAATTTAAAATCTTCCCCTAACGCTAGCTAGAAGATTCGAACCTTACACCTCAAGCATACATCCATGCATCTTAACCACTTTGCCAATTACTTAACTTATGCATGGAACTCCTTGCCATTAATTCTTAAGGCCTAATTTACTTAGCTCTCTCTCTCTTAATAAAAATTAAAAGTTTTACTAAGCCTTTACTTAATTAATGATGCTTAAATAACTTCCAAAATATACTCATTAATAAATAAACATGCAACATCATTCAATTAAGTAAAATGCTTAGCCCCTAATTATCAGGATGTTACAGTTCTACCCCACTTAAAATAATTTCGTCCTCGAAATTACCTGGCTGGAATAAGTGAGGGTATTGTTTGTCATCGCTTCCTCCGGTTCCCACGAAGCTTCTTCCGATCCATGATTTCGCCATAATACCTTAACGAGAGGAACCGATTTTCTTAGTAAAACCTTTACATCTCGCTCGAATTTGAATTGGCTCCTCTTCATATGACAAATCGATCTTAATTCCACCTCCTCAATCGGTACTATATGAGATGGATCCGACTGCAGTAGCGTAACATTGAAACATGGAACACATCGTGCATTTGTTTCAATTCAAGGCAAATCTAAGCGATATGCCACAGATCCGACCCGCTTCACAATCCGATAAGGTCCAATGAACACAGGACTTAGTTTCCTTTGCGTCCAAATCTCATCACCTTTTTCCAAGGTGAAACCTTTAGAAAACTTGGTCTCCCATCGCATACTCTAATTCCTTCCGTTTTAAATCTGCGTCGATTTTTGTCTGTCGATGCTTCCTTTAACCGAGCCGGATTACCTTAACCTTTTCTTGATTCACCACTATTTACGGACCCAAAATTTTTCGTTCCCTAATTACATCCAACACGTGGGAGGCGACACTTTCGTCCATATAGTGCTTCATACGGTGCCATCCAGTATCTTTGGATTAATGCTTGTTGTTGTCACATAAATTCGCCAACGGTAAGAATTCCTCCCAACTTCCTTTGAAATCTATCACACAACCCCTTAACATATCTTCTAAGATCTGGATTACTCTTTCGGACTGACCGTCTGACTGAGGATGAAATGCCGTACTGAAGTCCAATTTGGTGCCCAAAGCCTGATGCAATGCTTTCCAAAATCGTGACGTAAATCTCGAATCTCTGTCCGAAATTATCGACAACGGTACTCCATGCAATCTCACAATCTCACCATATAACTTTGCCAATTTACGCAAAGAGTAATCAACCCGCGGGATAAAATGTGCGATTTTGTCAATCGGTCCACTATCACCCAAATGGAGTCTTTCTTAGTAGGCGTGAGGGAAGCCCACTAACAAAATCCATGGTGATTCTCTCCACTTCCATTGCGGAATCTTTATTGGCTGTAGCAATCCAGAAGGTACTTGATGTTCAGCCTTAACTTGCTGACACGTCAAGCACTTCCCTACAAACTCAGTAACTTCCCGCTTAAGACTAGGCCACCAAAATTGATCTCGCAAATCTCGGTATAACTTATTTCCTCCGGATCGTAGCATAGTGACTACCATGCGATTCTCAAGTATCTTTTGTCTCAACTCCGATCCTTGACATACAAACTTTACCTTTGAAGCACAATACTCCATCATTGTTATCTGAAATCCTCCAATTTCCCACTCACACTTTGTCGAAGCTTTTCACTCGGATCTTCATCTATTAACTGTCTCTCTTTTACTTGACTTAACCATGTCGAAGCAACTTTGAAGTTACGCCAACAAGCTTCCATCATCGTAGAGACTAAGATGTGCAAACATCGCTCTCAAGTCGACACCACTTTTCGACTTAGGCGTCCGCCACCACATTCGCCTTACGGGTGGTACTCGATAGAAACGATCGTAGTCTTTTAACAACTCTATCCACCTTCTCCGCCTCAGATTCGCTTCTTTACGAGTCGGTAGATATTCAGACTTTTGTGGTCCGTATATATCATGACTTTTCCTAGTATAAGTAATGTCTCCAAACCTTAAGAGCAAAGACTACATTGCCAACTCCAAGTCATCGTCGGGTAATTAACCTCGTGCGGTCTCAATCGCAGAGGCGCATCACGTAACTACCTTTCCGCCTTGCATCGAACACATCCTAATCCCGTGTGAGAAGCATCACAATACGACAAAATCCTTTCTGCTTGGTGAATCAAAACAGAGCTTAGTCAAAACTTTCTTGAGCTTCTCAAAACTCTCTTATTGCTTATCTTCCCACACGAAAAGGTACTTCCTCGGCAATTTCGTTAAAGGTGCACTATCGATGAAAATCCTTGACGAATCTTGGTAATATCCATTAAACCCAAGCTGCGAACCTCGATTCTGGACTTAGGTGGTTTCCAATCTATCTGACCTCGATCTTAGATGATCCACCTAATCCCTTCTGCAGATACCACATGTCCTAAAATGCAACTTCTTTCACCAAAATTCACACTTCTTTGAATTTGGCGTCTGACTTCTTTTCTCTTAAAACTTCGCAACACAATCCGAAGATGCTCATCATGTTCTACTTCGGACTTAGAATACACCAAGATGTCGTCTATGAATACCACGACAAACTGATCCAAGTAAGGCTGAAAAATTCGGTTCATCATATCCATAAACGCAGCTGGGGCATTCGTCAATCCGAATGGCATTACTAGAAATTCATAATGCCCATATCTAGTTCGGAAAGCCGTCTTATGGATATCCGCTTCTTTCACTTTAAGCTGATGATACCCCGACCTTAGATCAATCTTAGAGAATCTGCAGCTCCCTTAGGTGATCGAACAAGTCGTCGATCCTTGGCAAAGGATACTTGTTCTTGATGGTCGACTTATTCAACCGCCGATGAGTCTATACACATCCTCATCGATCCGTCCTTCTTCTTCACGAATAGAACCGTGCTCCCCATGGAGACACACTAGGTCGGATGAATCCACGATCAAGCAATTCTGAATCGAGCCTTAAGCTCAACCAATTCCTTTGGTGCCATTCTATATGGAGCAATAGAAAGGCGTCGTTCCGGGCAATAAGTCTATCCGAATTCTACCTCACGATCCGGAGGCAACCACGGAAGTTCTTAGGAAAAACATCTACAAATTCATTCACCGTCGACTTCATTAACAGTTGCTTCCTTAGCCTCCAAAGCATTCACCAACATCGGAAAAGCTTCTCATCCTTTCCTAACCATCTTTTTCACCTTAAGAGCGGATACTACATTAGATAAGTAGTTCCGTCTCTATCCATCACTACAACTTCCTTGTCATCAAAAGTTCTTAAGGACATTCTCTTAGCACACATCCACATTTGCATGGTACTTCACAAGCCAGTCCATGCCTAAAATTAGGTCAAATTCTCGAATGGCAACTCCATTAAATCACCGAAATCAGTATCCTTGGACTTCTAGAGGCACTTCCTTAAAAGTTTGTCTACAACTCATGCATCCTAGAGGACTAAATACGATCATCTTCCTAGATGCGATTTGAAGTCACATGCAAAGTCCCAGATACTTCACTAGCGATATAGGAATGAGTTGACCCTATATCTATCAAAGCAATAAAGGGCAACCCAGAAATCAAAAACGTACCCGTGATAACATCAGGTGCGTCACTGTCTTCTCTGCGACGAACTGCATACACCAAACCTGGTTGTCTCGCCTCAGAGCTACCACTGCCTCTGCCTGAAGTTCCGCGTCCTCTACCAGAACCATTTCCCCTTCCATTTGGACCACGTCCTCTTATCGGTTGCTGTCCACTTCTGTCAGCCTGATTAGCACCCTGACTTGCTGGACGGTTCTTCTCCGAGTTCATCGGACAATCCTTGATCATGTGATCCTTCGAACCGCACTTGAAACATCCACCGGTTTTCTTCCAGCATTCTCCCGAGTGCATTTTCCCACACTGAGAACAAGTACGACTTTGTACACCCGTAGCAGTCTGTTGACCTCGCGGTCCATCATTCCTTGATTTCTTCTGAAAGTTTCCGGACGACCCCGAAGACCCAAAGCTTCTCTTATTCTTACTCTGACCTCTGTCCCGGTTCTGTCTCTCAGTCCGTTTAGCCTCTTCAGCAATTCTTGCCCTTTCCACTAAGATTGCAAAATCTCTTTCACGGTGTGGAGCAATCATCACTCATAGCTCATCTCTAAGTCCATCTTCAAATCTGACGCAACGTTCATATTCAGTAGCCACTATCCCTCTTGCATAACGGCTAAGTCGTAAGAATTCTACTTCATATTCAGCTATAGACTTGTTTCCTTGAACCGTTGGAAATGTCTTCCTCTGAGAGTCGATATAGCTAGCTCCAACATATTTTCCTTTGAATTTCACTTTAAAATATCCCCAATCCAGATGATCCACAGGGGTACTCTCCTTGATAGTGAGCCACCACTGGTAGGCTTCATCACGAAGAAGTGAAATAGCACCTTTCAATTTCTCTTCATCAGTGCAGTCTATATCGTCCATGATTCTCTCATTGCTTCCAACCAATATTCAGCCACGTTTGAGCTACTCCAGATACTCCTCTGAAAACTTGACTCCATTCGATCTAAGTCTCTCACTCATCGACTTTCGAGACCCATTTCCAGAACTAGCTTCCGCTACTCGTTCCAAAACTCGCAGCACAGCTTGTGATACTGCGTCACCACCTTCATTTTGTTCTTGAAAATCTGCCCCAACAGCCGGTGGTGGAGCTTCATTCTCGGAACCTTGACCAGACCGAACTGGTTCCGAAACAGTCATCCTTCCTCTTCCATGTCCACGACGACCTCGTCCCCTAGAGCTCATGTCTACTACGTATCTTATCTGTTTTTACGAAAAGTCTTATGTATTAGAATCTTTTCACTTCTTATTAAAAGAAAGTTTTATGAAACAGATCTTCAGTGGTTTTCGTAGTAGTACACATACACCTAGGGTCCATGTCTCTAAAGTTTCCTTAGACTTATCAAACATTCATATCATTTATCAAATGAAAGTACATACCTGATGGATCTGGGTCAAGAATTCCGAGTGCCATGCTCTTATAAAACCATTTAACTTAAGAAAATTTTCAAAAAGTCTTTTGGGCCAAAATTTTGAAAACGTTGTGGGCTTCAAAACCCAAGGCCGAGAGTTTAAAACTGGGCTCTGATACCAAGTTGAAACACCCCAAACCCGGCCCAAAAAGCCTAACCGGATTTGGTATGTTCCTCGAGTAAAACTTTAGCGGAATTCCATTGTAAAGAAATTTTGTCTTTTAAAACATTATTTTTAGGAGGAATTAATAAAATCAAAAGGAAACCAAACTTAAGAAAATTTCCTTGAAAACATTTATATATTAGAGACAAAAACCTTTTTAAATAATTATTGAAAACCAATTTAGTTATTTAATAGATATTCGTTCATGTCAAAATAAAAGTAAATTCAAACACGAAATGAAAGATAGTTTATAGTGGCCTTATTACATAAAATTGGCAAATCCATAATAAAGTCTAAGTAATAAAATTTAAAGTAAATAGTTTAAGTTGGAAAATCTCACAATACTTAATACGAAACACCGCCACCTCGAAATCCTTCTTCGCCCAGATCCATCGCACTTTCTGAGTCATCTGAAAAGTTATCCCATAAAATGGGTGAGTTATTAACTCAATGTATAACACATACACTAAAAAGCCCATTTTATGAAATGCTTTCAAGCCCAAAATTTCACATATGGCCATAGACCCATTTAATCAAATATTTAGCCCAAAGGCCCATTTAACTCATATTTAGCCCAAAGGCCCATTTTAGCTCAAATTTAGCCCAAAGGCCCATTTCATAGCAGATCAAATAATAATCATACAATATTACATGGATATACTTATGAAATGAAATGCAAGCCCTACCAACCTAAATATCCATCCGCTACACACCCCGTACCAACCAACACCGTGGGGATTACTAAATCGACCCTCCATCCGCTACACACCATCGAAGGCGATTCTTTGCGAACAACATGCATCGCCCTTATTGTGGCAAAGCCACCAAAACAGATGTGACCGAATGACCAAGTCCAAATTTCAAATCGTGACCAAAGTCATGGAGCCAAATATGTGACCAAGTCACGGAGTCAAATATGTGACCGAAACCACCGGAGTCAAATATGTGACCAAGCCACCGGAGTCAAATATGTATTTGAAAGCCACCGAGTCAAATATGTGACCAAGCCACCGAGTCAAATATGTGACCAAGCCTCCGAGTCAAATATGTGACCGAAGTCACCAATTTCACATATGTGACCAAGTCACCGTAATTGTGGTAAAACCACGAATACTTCCTCCTTTATTAAACATACCCATATGCCCATGCACATACATATCAAATCGATTTTCATGCTATTTACCCACAAATCATAATATAGTCATGCTTATTTCATATTGATGCATATAGCAAAAATAAACGAAATATTGGGTAACATACACAATTTTGTATACCAATGCTTGGTATCCACAAACAAAACATACTATCACATAATCATTTTTAACAATATAAATCTATGGAAATTTTAATGTATGGTTACACACCTAGTAACAAAGGAGAACAATACCCTCTTGCTCGTCCACACCTAATTGATTAATACACTCGGTTAGTATAAACTATTGTTAACAAAACTATACTTATAAACGATGGATCTAAATCCTTACCCTCAGATTCATGAATGAGCGATTATTTGTGATTTTTCTCCACTAGATGAATCAAAACCACGATATTCCACCAACGTAAAGTGGTTCGGTTATGCCTTTACTTTGAATAATCGATCCTCGTTAGCGGAAGGTTCACAACCGGTGGAAAGTCTCTAACCCCGATCTCGCTCTTCGTTTGTAGTTCGATGGTAAAGGAATACCTCCTCTCTTCCAAACACTTCGCACGACCTTTTCTTACCTATCTTGTTGATCTTAGATCGCCCTAAAATAACATAGATTAGTGATCCATCTAAAGAAATTGATATTATCTAAAATAGTAATCTTACCTTGATGGTTCGAATGGTTACTTAAAGGTTGTCTTCAACAAGGATTTTTGATAAATCTTTTCAAAAGATTCGGCCTAGGAGAGAAAATAAAAGATTATGGTTCTAAATTTACTAAAGTGAAAGGAAATGATAAAAAATAATTGATAGAATTCTTACTTGAGTCCTTCAAGATTAGGCTTTAACAAAAGAGAAGAGAAATGGTGGTTTCGATTTAAGAAAAAGAAGAAAGGAAAAGAAAAGAGAAGGAAAGAAAGAAGGTAGAAAAGAGAAAGAGGAGAAGAAGATGATTATGGTGATTTCTCAAAAGAAAAGAGATGATTAAGAACTTTTGCACATTCAGCCAAAAAGGTTATTCTTGATCCTATGTGGTTTCGGCAATGAGAGAAAGATAAGAGAAAAATAATATGAAAAGAAAAAGAAAAGAGAATATGATCAAAGAGAAAGAGATTAGTCTTGAGACTTAGATGCATTCTACTAAAGAAGAAATGAAGAATTTGGTTCTTTGAACTTTGTAGTTTCGGTTTCAAGAAGAAAAATAAATGGGAGAAAGAAAGTTGTATTTGGTTCAAACAATTGAGGCTAAATCAAAAGCAAAAGTGTACCAAAATGTCTAAGGTACATTCGGCCAAAATGAAGAAAATTGGTCAAAAGAAGAAAGCCAAAGCAAAAGAAAGTTTTTACCTAAACTCTATGGCAAATTCGGCTAGGAGAGAACTTTTGGAGAAAATGAGAAAAGATGGACAAACAAAGACTTTTGGCTAACTTTTCCCCCTAATGGCAAAGCACAAATTCGGCCAAATCAAAGCCAACATATCCCTTTTTCCTCCTTGTTTCTTCCCCACCATATCCAAAAATTTGCTACACAATTAAGCCTCTCCTTTAGCCTTCATGTCGTCTAGATTCATGGTCAAATGACCATGGACACATCCCAAAACATAGCCAAATATCAAGCCTTTGTCCCTTCATCTTATCACCAACTTATCATCCCATGCCTTAAGTTTTAACTTCCTTTTCACATGGTCAACTAGCCAAAATGGATGAAAGCTCATCCACTCTAGAACTTTCTTGGCAGACACATATAGAAAGAAAACAAAATTTAAAATCTTCCCTAATGCTAGCTAGAAGATTCAACCTTACACCTCAAGCATACATCCATGCATCTTAACCACTTTGCCAATTATTTAACTTATGCATGGAGCTCCTTGCCATTAATTCTTAAGGCCTAATTTACTTAGCTCTCTCTCTCTCTCTTAATAAAAATTAAAAGTTTTACTAAGCCTTTACTTAATTAATGATGCTTAAATAACTTCCAAAATATACTCATTAATAAATAAACATGCAACATCATTCAATTAAGTAAAATGCTTAGCCCCTAATTATCAGGATGTTACAGCCTATCAGCTAGAGCTACCTTCCGAGCTAAGCCAGATTCACAATGTATTCCATATTTCTATGTTAAGACGTTACCATTCGGATCTATCCCATGTGGTGTCTGTGGAAGAAATCGAAGTGAGACCTGACCTATCCTTTGAAGAAGAACTGATAGAAATCCTGGATCATGATGTCAAGGTATTGCAAAGGAAAACGGTTCCGTTAGTTAAGGTTCTATGGAGGAATACTTGGGAACCAGAGGAAGCGACATGGCGGCAATACCCGCATCTATTCTGATCAGGTAATTTCAAGGCCAAAATTTCTTTAAGGGGGCAGAACTATAACATCATGGATTAATGGGCCTATGAGTTTAATGTGTGTGGTTGTGCTTGTTATGCTTGATAGAATATTTTAGGGGTCCAGAATGGGCTCGAAGTTGGGTCAAGGCCTTAGTCGAATTTTCTGTTTGGACACTCTACTGGAAAGTAAGTTAAGACAGGGCTTAGAAGACATTACCTATGAATTAAGACACAAAAATGGGCTTGTGGCCCAGTGGTCAATGGCGATATGCAGGGACTAGGAGTGGCGTGTCAAGCTGTTAAGGAGGTCCAAGGTTTGAGTCGAATAAAGCCCAATTCTTTTCAGCTAATTTTTGGCATTTAAATGGGTAGAGTGGGACGGCAATAAGGCTTGGAAATAGGAGGATTTATTTGAGTGGATAATGCAGATACTATGGCAGATAAAGGGAGGAAGAGGTAGTGTTATCTAGGATTCTTTTGGAGGTGTGACCAGATAAAGATAAGGGAGGAGATTTAGAATTTATCTGCTGGTCACAGTGGTGTCCAAAATTCCAACACTAAGGGGGAGGAGAAATCGGTTCTGATATGATCAAGGGGTGCCGAAATTTCCTTTGATTAATAGCTTGGTTTTAGTTTTAAAAAGGGACATTTTCAGTTTTAGGCAGTAGGTGCCAAAATTTTGCTTAAGTAAGAGGGGATATCTCTTCAATTCCGGCATTTGACCCTATTCTCTTTTTTCTTTCCTCTCATCCCCACTTTTATGCAAAAGTAGAAAATTTCATTGTTCTCTCCTCTCATCTTTTCCTCCAAAAGCCGAAACTCATAACTCTTCTCATCTCCATTCTTTTCCTATAACCGAATGATCATTGTTCTTTCCTTTATTCTCTCTTTTTTGCGATTTCTTCATAGCCAAATCTTCATAGATCCTGTTACACTGTCTTTCTTTTGATCTTCTCAGAAGTGGAAATCTATCAGGAGAAGCCGAACCTATTGGTAAGTGTCGATTTCTTTTGATCTTTTCTCTTTCGGTTTTGGGGGCCATAGCTGATTGGCTAATGGGTTGTAAGGCCATCATTAATTCGATATTCTATTCACTGATCTTGTGTCCTATTTGGGTAGTATTTTGGGATTTAAAGGAGATCTAACCCATAGGTTCTTAGGACAAAAATCGACAACTTCCCAATCCTATTGTCTTCTTTCGGGATTTCAAGGTAAGGATTTCAATTCTCCCTAAATTGATCCATCAGTTTCCTTTCTTTATTGTGCCTTAACCTAATGCCTCTTTAAGCAATCATTATAGTATCCTTTGACTAAGGTCATTCATGGACTCAAATGTCAGCAAATCGAAGGAAGGGGTTGGATCTATAGTTCCAGCCCCAAAGTTTAAGAAACGCTCGGTGTCAGCAGTACGGGATTGGCTGCCGGGTTGTGGACCGACATCAGAACAAAACCTTAGAAAGTTAGCAGTCATATTGACTTCTAATAGTGCCGACAAAAAAAGTACTATCCTGTCGGTAATCAGGTGTGTATATCTCTATCACACTAGTTAATCTGTATTATATGTATGTTATGGGCTAAAAGCCAGAAAATGAAACTGTATGAACAGTCGTATTACCCAGAAAGGATTGACAAGGGATGCCAGGTACGTAATCATAGAAACTTCTCTATGTGTATAGAAGTATGTGAAAGTCTGTGATCTGTTTAGATAGTATAATGTTCTGATTCTTGCATGTATGTATGCATGGGATGGGATTGATATGATGAAAGAGAAGAAGGTCGCATGGCGATCGGTGGCTTTACCACATAGGTCACATAGTGATCGGTCTTTATGACATGATGATATCGAAATACTACAATCGATTATTAAGGTGTGTGGCTTTAATGGTCAGGGTGATCGATCTGTATAAATCCCCGATATGGTGTGATGGAGGTTGATTGTAGAAATCCCCATGGTGTGATGGTTGGTACGAGGGTGTGTAGATGATGGACTCTTAGGTTTGGGATGGGCCATGTTGCATGTAAATATATATTATCTGTTGCCATTGTGTATGGGCCCAGGGCCCATAATGTGTTTATGGGCCTCAAGGCTTTTATGTGTTTTCGGGATTTGCACACTGAGTCTTGGTGACTCACCCTTTCATTTCTCCCAACTTTTTAGATGAGCAGTAGATCGTGGACATGGGAGCCGAGGCGGACTCGAGGGGCCATCAAGTCTTTTATCTTCATAGACTATTTTCGATTTTTCTTTAAGTTTCAATTTTGGGATTATTTTTGTAATAAGACCTCCATAACTTAGGTTATCGAACTATATTTTTTTTATGTTACATCTTATAAACTTATGTTTTCAAAGTCTTAATTATAAAGTGCAAGGAGAAATGGGTTTTTCCAGCTTGTTCAACGCAAATGTTAAAGTTTCTTCAAAAATGTCACAATTAATGATTAATCGGTTAAAATAAACTGAGATTTTCAAAACCCTTCAAAGCAAAGTTTTCAACATTCAACCCGTAGCATACCAGATTCGGTCATGACGTATAGGCCGGGTTTGGGGTGTTACAAATTCCATAGTCTGTCAATCCATATTCAGTAGTACCTTTTAGGTACACTCTCGAGCCACATATCATACAGCAGAATTACCAGTCCAGGCTAAATTCTAGCTGTAACATATACTTCAAGAGCTTTGTCATATTACCAGACTAGGCTAAATCCTTTATATGACAAAGAATTCTCTATAGAGTCATTCTGGATTACTAGTCTAGGCTAAATCCAGTCAATTAGGATTACTAGTCGAGGCTAAATCCAGTCAATTAGGATTACTAGTCCAGGCTAAATCCTAATTAAAACATATGCTCGAGAAGCTTATTTCGGGATTACCCGTCCGAGCTAAATCCATTTTGCAACATATGCAATTTTATCAGGAAAAACACATCTATCCATTGACTTCCATTTATTCAAATGTGATTTAACATTTATCAGGCAATTGTCGAGTATATGTCCGATCCCATAAATTTATGCATTTATGTAATTCACATTTTCACATTCAACTCAAGCACAAAAATAACATTTTTATCATTTATCACTTATCAGGTATTATCATTTATCGTGCTTTATTAGATATGCAATCATTTCACTTGTATGTTTATACAATCACATGCACAATTCAATTTAAGCATAAAAACATGCATAGCTAGGTTATACGAACTTACCTTGATAAATGTTCGTATACATAAAGTCTATTAATCTGACATTTTCTCCTTTCCTCGTTCTAACTCCGTATTCGATTTATCCGGATCTATATGAGTAAATTTAACATCAATTTAATGCAATCCATAGTCAAATTAGTCCAATTTACATCCTAGGCAAAATTACCATTTTGCCCCTAAACTTTTAAAAAATGACAATTTTGTCCCTAGGCTCGAAAAATGAAATTCATGCAATTTACTACTTATTCCAAGCCTAACCAAAATTTCAATATAAAATTTACAGCACATGTATTCTCTCAATTTCAAAATTTTTCCATGGATTTCACATTTTTACAATTTAATCCCTAAATCAAGTTTTCATCAAAATTCACTTTGTAAAAGTTGTTTATCTATCAACGACCTTTCATTTTATACCATAAATTTCATAATTTCAGCATATTCATCTATGGTAAAAATTCTATAATTTGATATCTTTTCAAATTAATCCCCTAAATAGACAAATTAAGCTTTCCCGATCTCAAAAATATAAAAATTACAAAAAAATGGGAAATGAAAAGTTACCAATTTGACCAAGAAAGCTTGCTTTCTCTTTCCTAGGGTTTCCATGGAATATTTGTGGGAGAAGATTATATAAAATGATTTTTATCTCTATTTAATTATTTATCATCTTTTAATTTTATCACTTTCTAATTTAGTCCTTAGCCTTTTTGTAATTTTCCATGGATGAATCATCCAAAAATATCTACTAACTTTTCATTAATGGTCTAATTACCATATAAAACCTCAATTTTTTAATTCCATAGCTATTTGATCCTTCTAGCTACTAGAATCCAACTTTCACATTATGCGATTTAGTCCTTCCCGTAATTAAGCACATAATCGATAAAAATTTCTTATAAAAATTCTTACATTATATTTATATCATATTACAGACCATAAAATAAAATAAAAATAAATTTTATTTTCGGCTCGAATTTGTGATCCCTAAACCACTATTTCGATTTCACCGAAAAATGGGCTGTTACAACTCTCCCCCTTAAGAAGTTTTCGTCCTCAAAAATTTTACCAGTAAAGAGATTCAGACATTACTCTCTCTCATAGTTTCCTCCAGTTCCTAGGTAGCTCCCTCTATATCAAGTAATTGTTAGAAACTTTTACTAAAGCTACCTTTTCATTTTTCAGTTTTTCTCTTCTAGTGCCAGAATTTCAATCAATTTCTCACAGTAAGTCGTGTTAGGCTGAATTTAACATTTATCAAAGCAATAACAGATGATGGGTCTTATCGATAGTGTCATAATACATATACTCATAAAACATTGTGAATTCTATAGAACTCTGATAATAATACCAGTCAATACACAACAGGTTCAATTCTTTTCATAATCTTATATGACCTGATAGACCACGGGCCTGATTTGCCTTTATAGCCAAACCGGGGAACTTTCTTCCATGGCAAAACTTTCATAAATATTTTGTTGCCAATCTGAAACTCCATTTCTTTTCATATTAGATTCGCATCGGATTTCTAACGCTCAATTACTGTTTTTAAAATGTCTTAGATCATTTTCATCTTTTTTTGGTTTCAAAGAATCAAACCTACTACATGTATCTTTTCTCACTGAGCTCCGTCCAAAACACCGGAGTTTTACATTTATGACCATACAAAGCCTTGTACAGTAAAATTTTATATTTGACTG
Source organism: Gossypium rotundifolium (assembly GCA_025506655.1). Taxonomy (NCBI): domain Eukaryota; kingdom Viridiplantae; phylum Streptophyta; class Magnoliopsida; order Malvales; family Malvaceae; genus Gossypium; species Gossypium rotundifolium. The sequence continues at coordinate 51,950,686 of CP106731.1, forward strand.
TTAACTGTTATAAGTAATTTCAACCCAAGGCAAATACTTTTCTCAATTACCTTCAAATTCAAGTACACAACATCGAAGCATATCTTCCAAAATCTGAATCATATGTTCAGATTGATCATCCATCTAAGGATGAAATACCATATTAAAATGTAACCATGTACCCAGGGTTTCTTGTAACTTGTTTCAGAATCAGAATGTAAATCGTAGATCTCTATCAGAAATAACAAAAACTAGCACATCATATAATCTGTCAATCTCAAAAGCAGGTAATTCAAGCAATCTATCAAGTAAGAAATCCATTCATGCCAAAATAAAATGTGCAGGCTTTGTCAGACAATCAACAATTACTCAAATAGAATCTTTCTTTTTCATAGAACGGGATAATCTCAACATAAAGTTCATAGTAACTTTGTCCCATTTCCATTTCAGTATTTTCTCTGACTATAACCATCTTGAAATTTTCATCCTTAACTTGCTGGTACATCCATCATTTAGGTACAATTTCAAAATTACCACCTTTCATTTCTGGGCTACTAGTACATCTTTTTCAAATCATTATGCATTTTATCATTCTCCTGATAAATAGGCGTAGTACCACTATGATCATTCATGTAAAATTTCCAGTACAAGCTCTAATTTCTTCAGTCCACAAACTATGTCTCTGATTAACATATATTTACTGAATCCATTTTGTAATTCTGATTCAGAAATTATTTCACACTATACTTATTTAACTTACAACTCATTATAACTTTTCTGAGTTTCACTGATCTATTGTAGAGACACCGGTTTAGCTCTATACTTAGCTAAAATTAAGTTATTATCAGACAATCATATTTGATATCCATGGCTTGCAAAATATACAAAGATTTTCTACTCAGAACATCTGTAAGTACATTCATTCTTTCCAAGTGATATACAATTATCAAAGCATAATCTTTCAACATTCCAGACCATCTACGCTATCTCAGATTCAAATCTTTTAGCAACATTAGATACTTCAAACTTTTATAATCGGTGAATATACAACATTTTTCACCAAACAAGCAATGTTGTCAAATTTCAATAAAAAAACAATAGCCGTCAATTCTAGATCATATATCGAGTAATTCTTTCCATGTGGTTTTTAATTGTTTGAAAGTACAGGCTATTACTTTGCCTTACTGCATCAAGACACAGCCTAATCCCATTCAATTTTACATTACTATAATAACAAGTTTCTTACCCAATTCAGGCTGAATCAGAATCAATACTTTGATCAACAAAGCTTTCAACTGGTCGAAACTTTACTGATATTTATTGGCCCATTCAACCCTTACATCTTCTCAGTAACAACTATGTCATCAATGTAGCTGATCGTGTCAAAAAGTCAAGTTTTAATATTTATAAAAAGAATGATCAAACCTGTAGACTAACTATGACAATGATAGAGGCAAGTGCACCTATCGAACAGTAGTATAGTTTAGGCAAGAATGTCTTATCAAACCCAAAGGAACCTAAAAGTACTACTACTCACTTTCTTTCTATTATTTGCCTGAAATATGGAGTGATTGGTTTATAAAACTAATAAAAAAATAAACTAGATGCAAAGACAAAAGAATGAATTGGAGAAAGACTTTAGGAAAACTCAGTTGATGAAGACGATACCCTTGGGAAGAATCCACCTATGACTTCACTTATTATTTAACCCTAAACCATATGATTTCTTTACTTAGCTTGATCAGTGAGACTCCCTAACCTATATTAAACCCTCTCTCGAGGCGAATAACGTCTAACCTTAGGTTAATTAGTGGAACTCTCATTCTCTTATAATAACCCCCTAAGGAAGCAGTAAATCAATCAATGGATTCCTATATTAGGTTTCACCCTAATCCGATAAAATCTCATAACCCTATCTCTAGGCGCTCGATCAACTCCGCTCAATTATGCTAGATCTACTCTTAGATGGGGTCTATTCATCCTCCACCTAAGCACATCAGATTAAATTAAGCAACATAATTAAGAACAAACTAAGTACTTATCATATAATTTAGAAATCAAATGAAAAAATCCATAATAGGTTTCATCCCCTTCACGTATCTGAATGGTTTAGTTCATAACTAAACAAGAAAACATCTCAAGAGAAAAGATAAAACAAAACATAAGAAATTCCTAAAACCCTCTAAGGAATTGAAGAGGAGATCCTCCGTCTTGAGTAGAACTCAGACTCTTCGAGATGGATCAATTGGCTATCTTCGAGACAATCCCTAAACGAGAAAGGCTTGGCAGAAAACTCTGCTCAATGATCGACCCATTGAATAGCTACCTTGGGGTGTTTTTATAGACTTTTGGGATGCTACTTGTCTCCTAAGTACTCATAGTTCAGGTATAATTAGTCCTAGGTGTTTGAGTAGACTTGGGATTGCGTTTCTTGGGCTCCAAGCACCCTATACCGAGCGAAATTACTCTTTCCCATGGTAGGGGCACGGCGAAGGCACGCCCGTGTAAATTGAGGCTCAGCCCGTGTCTCTATTCTATTGATTTAGGCATGGCCGTGGCACGCCCGTAGAAGTCAAGGGTCAGGCCGTGCTTTGGGTCTGTCGATTGGGGCACAGCCATGCAAATCGAGGATAGGCCGTGTTGGGCTTTTTGTCGATGAGACACGATCGTGTAAATTGGTGACAGGTTGTGTTCTAGGTGGATAGCAAGGCACGGTCGTATGGAATAAAGCCCAGGCCATGTCGACTTCTTAGGTTGGCCCAATTTGATCTGTTTTAAGCCCGTTTTATGTTCTTTTTATCCTTAGGTATTCTCCTGAGTATAAGACATGAAAAGAAAGGATTAAGAGCACTTTTTACATAAATCGAGGATAAATTCATCCAAAAGCATACTAAATGTGGGATTAAAATATGTTACTTTTACGGTTTATCAAATACCCCACACTTAAGCTTTTGCTTGTCCTCAAGCAAAATTCTCAACTTACACTTAAAACGTACTTTCCATAATTCATAATTCCTATTAATAATGCCTCATCATAATTCATAGATAATTTATACATGGATAATTTAATTCAAAGAGCCCTAAAGTTTCAAATAAGATAAGTCATGATTTTGTAGCATGAAAACATAGGTGTCTCCCCTTATCTAAGTAATTTCCTTTAATTCAAAATTGACAAGGATTCACATCCTCACAGAAGATTCACTCAAATCACTCGAAGTGTTTAAGGTTCAAGAAATAAGCACTCTAAGTCAAACCTGAAAAGTTAATCCCATAGGCTTGCCTGAAAACCAAATCTCCACCACTGTATATGAGATGATACACAAATCAAAAGGTCTTTAATCAGGGTTGTAATGGGGCTAGGGTTAAAGGTGTGGATGCAGGCTTAATTAGTGGTTATAATCGAGATTGACTTGACAAATTACCTAACTAGAAACATTGAACTAAATATACAAATTGACTTCGAATGAAAACTAATAATATCACTATTGATAATTACTCTATAGTAAGGAGTATTTTGATAATACTTTAATCTGAGCTTTTTCTTTAACAATTGGAGTTTAAATGCTCTAAGCTCTTTTATATACTACTAATATTGAATATATACTTGAATTTTTTTTAAGAACAAACTAAAGAAAACATAATAGAAGGAACTTTGGTGATTGAAATAACCTAATTCGGTGATTAATCAAATCAATTCTCGATAAAGGGGTAGTCAAAGGAATGTTGATAACAAATACAAAGGGATTGTAGGTTAATATTAGTGGGGAGTTAATAAAAAGGTTGTTAGGATTCAATTGGGTTCACTATGGGTTATTTACGTGGGTAGGCTTTTTAGTGGAGTGAATGGGTTAAGACCTAGATGCCTTTATCATCTCAATGTATCAAATCACTAATATGGTCTCGACATATATAAACGAGGCAAGTTCTAGAATAACAGTTCAAAGTTGACACACTCATAATCCATTAAAGTGAGTACGAAAAAGAATATATGCTCTATAAGGCTCAAAATCTCACAAAAAATTATGGGTGTTTTGACATCAATCCTTATAAATTTTGGACTTCAAGGTGATACTCAAATTCAGTTCAACGACCCATCAATTTTAATTTTTTAGAAAGTAGGCGTATCATGCTCGATTCTCTAGTATTCTTCAAATTTAATCATCAATGCACAATTAACTATGACTTACTCTAAAACATATCAATAAAAATCATAAATCATTAGAAATTTCACCCTAATTAATAATATGAGAAAAATACTTAAGATCAAAACTAAATTCCAGGGTTTTGAGAATTATGCAAAAAGGTAGGCACTCTTACCCCCACACTTAAGATGTACATTGTCCTCAATGTACAAAGATAAATAATGACAATTAAGGGATAAATCAAAAGAGAAGGGAGAAAGCGACACTTCCTGAATTTTGGATGAGTTCCAAAGAGCGTTCCTTAGGTGACTTTTATGTGGATGTGTGTTCGTGTAGGTGATTGATTCTGCAAAGTTACTTAGTGAATAATTTTGTAGCATATAATTAAGTAGGGATTCTTTAAAAGGTTAGATAGCTAATGGTAGGAAAATAAAATAATAATAAATAAATAAATAAACATGAAATACTAATGAAAGTTTAAACTGAAAGCAACGTTCGATGATAAAAATAATAAATTTAAAATTCAAAAAAGTAGATGCCAAATAATAATTTATGAGGACTCAGAGGTCCTCATCGTCAATTGGATCCTGTGGAGGTGTTGGTGGTGATATATGAAAGTGATGGCAGATTTGCTGCAGGGTGGCCTCAATCCCATTTAAGCATCGAGCAGTGTTAGTAAACTGCTGGGTACAATACTACTCGAATTGTATGAGTCATGTCGAGATATCAGCCAATGAAGTTGCTGAAAATGATGGTTGTTGGCTAGAAACTTGTGGGACATCATCAATAATGTCCGCGGGTATCTCCTCCTCTATTTCTAGTCTGTATTGAGGGGGTCCATCCCTCGACGATGCTTGATCATCTTCATGTGTAACATCGTCTGGATCCCTTGAGGTGTCATATGTCTGATTAGTGTAAGTGAGGACCTCTGATGATCGGTGTTGAGGAGTCCAAAGTTTCGTGCCAATCGCGTTATGTACGGTCCCATTGATAGGATTCCCTTTCTATGTGCCTCCATCTAGTGCTGTATTGCACATGCAATAAAATATACCATATCAAAACATGTCCTTCGAACATGCATGATAAGAAGTAGACGTCTTGTTTATTAACGACGCTGGTGCTCTCTTTGCGGCCTGTAATGGTATAAGCAAGAATAGCATGAATGTACCTAAGAGCTGGGGAAAGGGCGGTTGCCTTAGAACTACTGGGATTATAGGTTTTTGTAGTGGGTTGTAGTTTTTGCCAGCATTTGAGTGGTTCACAGTGGAGTTCTCAATTTAAATTGTCCAGTGGGTTTTCTTCTATGAATTCTACTATGTAAAGTTCGAGTGCCATTCCAAATTAAGGTACACTTAGTTGACCAACTGAGCCTCCCATGCGAAATTGGATGGTGCCAGCATCGTCAAAGTGCGTCATTACTATCTAAAGTGTGAATGTGGCATAGAATTCAAGGGTAAGTTCCAAAAATGTGGGTTCATCGATGGCGAAGAAGTTTTCCCAAGGGTCGGTTGAGAGAAGTTCCTGAATATTAGTTTCGAGTCTGACTTGCCTCACTGCATTGTAGTCAATACGTCTACCAGTGCCGATAGGTTTGTTCCAGATCTTCATATAGTGCTCTTCTTGTGTTGCTTGAGGGAATCTGAGGAAAGGATGTCAAAGTTTGGTAGAGGCACTTGCAGAGGACGATCCAGATGCTTTTCTCTTCTTACTTGGAACGGATCGTTTAATACGTGATGACGACATAATTCCTGAAAAGTAATCAAAAGAGAACCACTTCCTTTAGATAGCCAGGAATTTACCTAATCAAAATCAATTGCTATTATTATAATTGCTTCTTCAAGAAAATATCAGCAACCATAATTTAATTATTTATTTAGAATAATTCCTATCTAAAATCATACTAAATAAAACAATAAGGCTATACAAAGAATTCATTGGAACCAGACATGTTGCATTATGATTTAAAGGCTAACTATGTTTTGTAATAGAGCATCAATTCTTCAATGATAAGAGCCAATAAAAGCATCGTATAAAAGTGCTGCAACAGAGAATTTATCAACAAGAAAAATAGGAGGAAGCAACTAATAAAACAACCAAGAAGAAAATTAAAGCAAATGTACTGAACAAAATTGAATAAACTAAACAAAATGAATCAGATTCTTTTGAAGTCTAAGATCAAACAGAACTTTAAATAAGGAGAAAATATGTAAAAAGATGAAGAAAAAGGAACCAGGAATGGTGATATTTGACGAGCACAGGTGGGGGTACGACGGTGTAGCTGGGTTTCGCGGTGTAAACACGGCCTGGTAGGGGAGTGGTGATTGCGGGCACGGTGGTGTTGTAGCTGTGTGGGTGGTTTGTGGTTGCTTCTTTGAGAAAAATGGTTGGAAGGCGGTGGGTTGGGGGGAGGGGAATAATTTGGTGGCTGGATTGAAGAAAAGGGGTTTGGAATCTGAGTTTTAGGGTTTGGGGTTGGGGAAGGGGACGGTTATTTTAATATATAGGAAGGGTAACACGACCTTCTACCACGGTGGTGTTTAATTTGAAATGCTTGTACTTTTCGTGATTTCTCAAAATTGAGCGCGATTCAGGGTTTTTTTTAGCACGTCCATGTGTCAATTTGACACGCCCGTACTTGGTAAGTCAGTATCTTCATACGGTCATGAGGCACGGTCGTGCAATGCCCGTGTTAGACAAGTCAGTAGCCTCACATGGTTATTTCTCACGGGCATGTTCTGGTATTGCAGTCCGTGTTTGAGAAGTCAGTGCCTTCACACAGTCATAAGGCATGGCCGTGTCTTTTTGTTGTAGCCCGTGTTGAAGAAGAGAGGTTTTTCCCTGTTTGTACACGATCATCGGCACGCCAGTGTTACAGGCCATGTTAATGATCCTGCATTTTTGTTAGACTTTTACAAAACAATGTTAATGTGTTTAGCGTTGGATTTGCCTCCCGAAAAGCGCTCTTTTATAATCTTAAGCTAGACTCTCACTGTTTTCATTTTTAAAGGAAGGCTCACTCCTCTCTCGTATCTCTAAAATCTTCACCATTATAAATTTTAAATCGATGACCATTTACCTTGAATGTGGCTTTAGTGGGATGAGTTACCTCAATGGTGCCATATGGAAATATTGTTTTGATCATGAATGGTCTTGACCATCTGGATTTTAGCTTCCCAGGGAATAGTTTAAGTCTTGAATTGTATAGTAGGACTAGGTCCCCTACTTTGAAATGTTTTGATCACTTGAGGCGAGCATCGTGACGTTGCTTTGTTGCTTCCTTGAATAGCTTTGAGTTCTCATAGGCTTCCGTTCTCCATTCATCCAGCTCGTTTATCTGTATCATTCATTTCTTTCCTGCAAGTTTGAGGTCAGTATTTAAAATTTTATTGCCTAGAAAGCTTTGTGTTCTAACTCGAATGGTAGATGACAGCTTTTCCCGTATACGAGCTTGTATGGGGATGTCCCTAGGTGTTTTGAATGCTGTTCTGTAAGCCCATAAAGCATCATCTACTTTAATTGCCCAGTCTTTTCTATTTGATTCAACCATTTTTTCTAGAATGCGCTTAAGGTCTCGGTTTGTTACCTCAACTTGCCCACTAGTTTGAGGATGATATGGGGTGGCTGTTTTGTGGTATACTCCATATTTCTTTAGAACTTTTCCAAATTGTGTATTACATAAATGAGTACCCCTATCACTAATGATGGCTCTGGGTGTCCCGAATCAGGAAATTAGTTTCTTGAGAAATTTAACTACTACCCTAGCATCATTGGTAGGTAAGGCTTCTGCTTCAACCCATTTTGACATGTAATCAACTGCTACTAGGATGTATTTATGTCCAAAGGAACTAAGGAATGGTCCTATAAAATCTATACCCCATACATCAAATATTTCACATGATAGCATATATGTTTGAGGCATTTCATCACGTTTAGAGATATTACCTGTTCTTTGGCATTTGTCACACAAGGTAACGTACATGTTGGCATCTTTAAATAGAGTGGGCCAGTAAAAACCTGATTTGAGTATTTTGTGTGCTGTCTTAATACCACTATAGTGTCCTCCTGATGGTCCTGAGTGACAATGTTCCAGCATTTTGCTCGCCTCTGTCTTTGTAATGCATCTTGAATTACGATCGCACATATCACGGAAAAAAGGGATCTTCCCAAAAATAATTTTTCACATCAGCAAAGATTTGCTTCTTTTGGTGATGTTTTAATTTTCTTGGTAAGATGTTAGATGCTAAATAATTCGCAATATTTGCAAACCAGGGTACTTCAGAATGTATTATAGAGAAGAGCTGTTCTTCGGGAAACGAATCATTTATTTCATGTTCATCAAGCTCTTTGGTGTGCGGATTTTCGAGTCTTGAAAGGTGATCTGCCGCGAGATTCTCGGCTCCCTTCTTATCCTATATTTCCAAGTCAAATTCCTGTAACAGTAAGATCCATCGTATGAGTCTAGGTTTTGCATCAGGTTTGTTTAAAAGATAACGAAGAGCCGAATGGTCAATGTAAACGACAACTTTAGATAATATTAGATATTGTTTAAATTTGTCAAAAGCAAAAACTACAGCTAGCAATTCTTTCTCAGTCGTGGTGTAATTTTCTTGCGTAGGTGTTAATGTTCTACTAGCGTAGTAGATTGGCTAAAATTGCTTGTTTCTTCGTTGTCCCAAAACTGTACCTACTGTAAAGTCACTTGTATCATACATTAATTCAAAGGGTAAGTTCCAATCAGGTGCAATTATGATCGGTGCATTTACTAATTTATATTTAAGGACATTGAATGCATCTAAACATTCCTAATTGAAATTAAAAGGAACATCTTTTTCTAGTATTTTTGTCAAAAGCTTAGCTATTTTAGAAAAGTCTTTAAGAAATCTTCTATAAAAACCTACATGTCCTAAAAAACTTCTAATAGCCTTAACTGAGCTAGGGGGTAATTTTTCTATGGTTTCAATTTTTGCTTTATCTGCCTCAATTCCTTTACTAGAAAACTTATGTCCTAATACAATTCCTTCTCTAACCATAAAGTGGCATTTCTCCCAATTCAAAACAAGGTTTGTTTCTTCATATCTCGTTAGAACTCGCTTTAAATTTTTAAGGCACAGATGGAAAGAATTACCATATACTGAGAAATCATCCATAAATACCTCCATGATATCCTTAATGAGTTCATCAAAAATTGCCAACATGCAACGCTGAAAAGTAGCAGGAGCATTACATAATCCAAAAGGCATTCTACGATAAGCAAACGTACCGTATGGGCATGTAAATGTTGTCTTCTCTTGGTCTTCAGGGGCCATGGGGATTTGAAAGTAGCCAGAGAGTCCATCCAAGAAGTAGTAGTACATATGTCCGGATAATCTTTCTAACATTTGATCTATGAAAGGTAAAGGAAAATGATCTTTTCTGGTGGCATCATTCAACTTTCTATAGTCTATGCAGACTCTCTATCCTATAACTGTTCTTGTGGGAATTAACTCATTTTTTTCATTGGGTACTACCGTCATTCCTCCTTTCTTTGGAACTACACGCAGGACTTACCCAAGTCTTTGTCGAAATAGGATAAATTATTCACGCATCTAGAAGTTTAATTACCTCGGCTTTGACCATTTCTTTCATGTTGGGGTTTAACCATCTCGAGGTTGCACACATGGTTTATATTCTTCTTCCATTAAAATTTTGTGGGTGCGAATGTGGGCTTACTCCTTGATATCGAAATTTTCCAAGCTATGGCTTTCTTGTGTTCTCTTAGTACCTTTATCGACTCCTCCTTTTCCTTGAATTCTAATTACGATGAGATGATTCTTGGTAGCGTAAAATTGTCCCCAAGAAATCGTATTCTAAGTGTGTTAGTAGCTTTTGAGTTCCAATTTGGGCGGCTCTTCGATGGAGGTTTTTTGTTTTATTCCTTTATCATTCTCAATGCTTTCTTCTTTCCTTTGTTGAAATGATAAAGTATTCAGATTCGACTCATTGTCTCCACCTTCTTCCCCCTCTTCTTGATCCGAACACAGTTTCATCGTGTCATCCTGTATAATTTCCTGTAATGAATTTTTAATAATATGATCAGTAGTGTCGATAAAATAACAGGAGTCATCTTGCTCTTTAGAATATCGCATGGCATCACAAAGTTGAAAGATAATTTCTTCATCACCTATTCTCAGTGCTAGTTTACCATCACCTACATCAATAATAGCTCTAGCAGTGGTTAAAAAGGGATGCCCTAGGATTAAAGGAACATTAATGTCTTCATCCATGTCTAATACAACGAAATCAACAGGAAAATAAATTTATCAATTTTTACCAAGACATCTTCAATAATTCCTCTAGGATATTTAATAGATCTATCAGCTAACTGAATACTCATCCTAGTGGGATTTCGTTCCCCAAGATCTAGTTGTTTAAACAATTTGTAAGGCATTAAATTGATACTAGCGCCTAGGTCTGCTAATGATTTTTTTTATGTTTAAACTACCAAATTAAGCAAGGAATAGTGAAACTCCCTAGATCTTTTAACTTCCGTGGTAGTCTATTTTGGAGAAGGGCTGAACACTCTTCATTAAGCTCTACCATTGATACTTCCTCAAGCTTCCTTTTGTTCGTGAGGAGTTCCTTTAAGAATTTCACATACTTCGGCATCTGTGAAATAGCTTCAACAAAAGGTAAGTTAATGTGTATTTGTTTAAAGAGTTCGAGGAACTTACCGTATTGAGCATCCAATTGTTCTTTCTTTAATTTTGCTGGATATGGAATTTGTGCTTTATTCTCTGTAGGTAATGGATCATCGTTCTCATCTTCTACACTCTTTTTCTTGGTAACTTCATGTGGTATCTTTCCTTGTGGTTCAATTAGCTCTTTGCCACTCCTTAGTGTAACTGCCTTTACCTGCTGTGCTCCTTTGGAGAAAATCACTATCCGTATTGCACATAATATCTGAATGAGTAGTCCAACTGACGTAATGATTTCTCTTACCTGAGTCTTAATTCCCTCGATTGATCTTTGTTGTTCATCAAGTGCCTCTTCAGCCTTTTGAAAACGAGAATCTGAAGCTGCCAAAAATTTTGTCAACATCTCTTCAAGGTTTGATTTCTTTTCCTGTGGATAAGGCTAATTTTGGTAATTTGGAAGAGGTTGCTGCCTTTGATTTCCTTGTCCTCCCCACAAAAAATTTGGGTGGTTCTTCCAACCTGGATTGTAAGTGTTACTATAAGGATTATTATTAGATCTGAAATTGTTACCTATCTGGTTTACTGCTCATTTTCTCGCTCTGGTTGGTAAAGTGGGTTTTCGAATTAGCCTCATTCCCACTAAACCGTATTGCATGACCGGATGTACTGTGAAGAACATAAATTATCAAGCTTTTTATTCATTAACTCCATTTGTGTTGACAACATCGTCACTGCATCTATGTTAAAAACTCCGGCTAATTTTGTCGGTTTAGCCCTTGTAATTTGCCATTGATAGGTGTTCAACGACATCTCCTCAATAAAATCGTAAGCTACTTCAGGAGTTTTATTATTCAGAGTTCCACCGGCTGATGAATCAATCATTTGCCTTGTTGGAGATTCACACTATTGTAAAAAGTTTGGACTTGAAGCCACATAGGTAATCCGTGGTGTGGGCATCTCCTTAGGAGATCCTTATATCTTTCCCATGCATCGTATAATGTTTCTGCATCATTCTGCACAAAAGAAGTTATATCATTCCTAAATTTGGTCGTCTTGGCTAGTGGAAAATACTTTAAAAGAAATTTTTCGGTCATTTGATCCCATGTGGTGATTGACCCTCGTGGTAACGAGTTCAACCACTGCTTTGCTTTATTCCTTAATGAAAAAGGAAATAACCGAAGACGTATGGCATCGTCGAAATGCTATTTATTTTGAAGGTATCACGTAATTCTAAAAATTAGATATATGAGTGTTTGGATCTTCATCCGCAAACCATCAAATTGAACAAATTGTTGAATCATTTGTATTGTGTTAGGCTTTAATTCAAAATTATTAGCGACTATAGTGGCATAACAATACTAAATTACGCTCTGTTAAATTAGGTTTGGCATAATCATACATAGTCGTGGAGCATTCTGTTCTTGCACATTTGGAGGTGGATTGTTTTCGTCCATCCTTTGGTAGGATTGGATCCTTCTTTGTTCTCCTCTTTGATAGTCTAGGGCTCATCTAATTTCTCTGCGATTCTTTATGACGATGGCTTCAATGTCACTTTTGTATTCTAATGGTCCTTTCAGATTTCTTCTAGTCATAAACTAGATGTACATGCTATGAAAAGAAAGGAAGAATTTTAGAAAAACAAAAATATATGTATAAAAATAAGAGAAATTTAAAAATAAAAATAATGGCTAAAGTAATAGAAATAGAGTTTTCCTAATATTTTAGGAGTCCCGACAATGGCGCCAAAAACTTGATCTTATCAAGCAGTTGAGTTTTAATATTTATAAAATAATGATCGAACACAGAGACTAACTATGACAACGATAGAGGCAAGTGCACCTATCGAGCAAGTATAGTTTAGGCAAGAATATCTTATCGAACCCAAAGGAACCTAAAGGACTATTACTCAATTTCTTTCTATTATCTAGCACGAAATATGGAGTGATTGGTTTATAAAACTAATAAAAAAAACTAAACTAGATGAAAAGACAAAAGAATGAATTGAAGAAAGACTTTAGAAAAACTCAGTTGATGAAGACGATACCCTCGGGAAGAATCCACCTATGACTTCACTTATTATTTAACCATAAACCATATGATTTCTTTACTTAGCTTGATCCGTGAGACTCCCTAACCTATATTAAACCCTCTCTCGAGGCGAATAACGTCTAACCTTAGGTTAATTAGTGGAACTCTCGTTCTCTTATAATAACCCCCTAAGGAAGCAGTAAATCGATCAATGGATTCCTATATTAGGTTTCACCCTAATCCGATAAAATCTTGTAACCCTATCTCTAGGCGCCCGATCAACTCTGCTCAATTATGCTAGATCTAATCTTAGGTAGGGTCTATTCCTCCTCCACCTAAGCACATCAGATTAAATTAAGCAACATAATTAAGAACAAACTAAGTACTTATCATATAGTTTAGAAATCAAATAATAAAATCCATCATAGGTTTCATCCCCTTCAGGTATCTGAAGGGTTTAGTTCATAACTAAACAAGAAAACATCTCAAGAGAAAAGATAAAACAAAACATAAGAAATTCCTAAAACCCACTGAAGGAATTGAAGAGGAGATCCTCCGTCTTGAGTAGAACTCAGACTCTTTGAGATGGATCAATTGGCCATCTTCGAGATAATCCCTAAACGAGAAAGGCTTGGCAGAAAACTCTGCTCAATGATCGACCCCTTGAATAGCCGCCTTGAGGTGTTTTTATAGACTTTTGGGATGCTTTACTTGTCTCCTAAGTACTCATAATTCAGGTATAATTCATCCTAGGTGTTTGAGTAGACTTAGGATTGCGTTTCTTGGGCTCCGAGCACCCTATACCGAGTGAAATTGATCTTTCCCACGGCAGAGGCACGGCTAAGGCACGCCCGTGTAAATTGAGGCTCAGCCCGTGTCTCTATTCTATTGATTTAGGCACACCTGTGCAAGTCGAGGGTTAGGCCGTGCTTCAGGTCTATCGATTGGGGCACAGCCATGCAAATCGGGGATAGGCCGTGTTGGGCTTTTTATCGATGAGACACGACTGTGTAAATTGGTGACAAGCCATGTTCTAGGTGGATAGCGAGGCACGACCATGTGGGATAAAGCTCAGTAGTGTCGACTTCTTGGGTTGGCCTAATTTGATCCGATTTAAGACCGTTTACATTCTTTTTATCCTTAGGTGTTCTCGGTATAAGACATGAAAAGAAAGGATTAAGAGCACCTTTTACATAAATCGAGGATAAATTCATCCAAGAGCATACTAAATGTGGGATATTCGCCTCATTCCCGTTAACCCAGTATTGCATGACTGGATGTACTGTGAAGAACATAAATTATCAAGCTTTTTATTCATTAACTCCATTTGTGTTGACAACATCGCCATCTTGCATCTATGTTAAAAACTCCTACTGATTTTGTCGGTTTAGCCCTTGTAATTTGCCATTGATAGGTGTTCAACGACATCTCCTCAATAAAATCGTAAGCTACTTCATGAGTTTTATTATTCGAGTTCCACCGTGATGAATCAATCATTTGCCTTGTTGGAGATTCACACTATTGTAAAAGTTTGGACTTGAAGCCACATAGGTAATCTGTGGTGTGGGCATCTCCTTAGGAGATCCTTATATCTTTCCCATGCATCGTATAATGTTTCTGCGTCATTCTGCACAAAAGAAGTTATATCATTCCTAAATTTGGTCGTCTTGGCTAGTGGAAAATACTTTAAAAGAAATTTTTGGTCATTTGATCCCATGTGGTGATTGACCGTCGTGTAACGAGTTCAACCATCGCTTTGCTTTATTCCTTAATGAAAAGGAAATAATCAAGGCGTATGGCATCGTCGAAAATGCCATTTATTTTGAAGGTATCACGTAATTCTAAAAATTAGATATATTAGTGTTTGGATCTTCATCCGCAAACCATCAAATTGAACAAATTGTTGAATCATTTGTATTGTGTTAGGCTTTAATTCAAAATTATTAGCGGCTATAGTGGCATAACAATTCTAAATTCTGCTCCTGTTAAATTAGGTTTGGCATAATCATACATAGTACGCGGAGCATTCTGTTCTTGCACATTTGGAGGTGGATTGTTTTCGTCCATCCTTTCAAAGGATTGGATCCTTCTTTGTTCTCCTCTTTGATAGTCTAGGGCTCATCTAATTTCTCTGCGATTACTGCGAGCAGTAGCTTCAATGTCACTTTTGTATTCTAATGGTCCTTTCAGATTTCTTCTAGTCATAAACTAGATGTACATGCTATGAAAAGAAAGGAAGAATTTTAGAAAAACAAAAATATATGTATAAAAATAAGAGAAATTTAAAAATAAAAATAATGGCTAAAGTAATAGAAATAGAGTTTTCCTAATATTTTAGGAGTCCCCGGCAATGGCGCCAAAAACTTGATCTTATCAAACAGTTGAGTTTTAATATTTATAAAAATAATGATCGAACCTGTAGACTAACTATGACAACGATAGAGGCAAGTGCACCTATCGAACAGTAGTATAGTTTAGGCAAGAATATCTTATCGAACCCAAAGGAACCTAAAAGGACTACTACTCACTTTCTTTCTATTATCTAGCCTGAAATATGGAGTGATTGGTTTATAAAACTAATAAAAAAAACTAAACTAGATGAAAAGACAAAAGAATGAATTGAAGAAAGACTTTAGAAAAACTCAGTTGATGAAGACGATACCCTCGGGAAGAATCCACCTATGACTTCACTTATTATTTAACCATAAACCATATGATTTCTTTACTTAGCTTGATCCGTGAGACTCCCTAACCTATATTAAACCCTCTCTCGAGGCGAATAGCGTCTAACCTTAGGTTAATTAGTGGAACTCTCGTTCTCTTATAATAACCCCCTAAGGAAGCAGTAAATCGATCAATGGATTCCCATATTAGGTTTCACCCTAATCCGATAAAATCTTGTAACCCTATCTCTAGGCGCCCGATCAACTCCGCTCAATTATGCTAGATCTACTCTTAGGTAGGGTCTATTCCTCCTCCACCTAAGCACATCAGATTAAATTAAGCAACATAATTAAGAACAAACTAAGTACTTATCATATAATTTAGAAATCAAATAATAAAATCCATCATAGGTTTCATCCCCTTCAGGTATCTGAAGGGTTTAGTTCATAACTAAACAAGAAAACATCTCAAGAGAAAAGATAAAACAAAACATAAGAAATCCCTAAAACCCACTGAAGGAATTGAAGAGGAGATCCTCCGTCTTGAGTAGAACTCAGACTCTTTGAGATGGATCAATTGGCTATCTTTGAGATAATCCCTAAATGAGAAAGGCTTGGCAGAAAACTCTGCTCAATGATCGATCCCTTGAATAGCCGCCTTGGGGTGTTTTTATAGACTTTTGGGATGCTTTACTTGTCTCCTAAGTACTCATAATTCAGGTATAATTCATCCTAGGTGTTTGAGTAGACTTAGGATTGCGTTTCTTGGGCTCCGAGCACCCTATACCGAGTGAAATTGCTCTTTCCCATGGCGGGGAGCACTGGCTAAAACCTTGCCTGTAAATTGAGGCTCAGCCCGTGTCTCTATTCTGTTGATTTAAGCACACCTGTGCAAGTCGAGGGTTAGGCCGTGCTTCAGGTCTATCGATTGGGGCACAACCATGCAAATCGGGGATAGGCTATGTTGGGCTTTTTGTTGACGAGACACGGCTGTGTAAATTGGTGACAAGCCATGTTCTAGGTGGATAGCAGGGCACGACCATGTGGGATAAAGCTCAGGCCGTGTCGACTTCTTGGGTTGGCCCAATTTGATCCGTTTTAAGACCGTTTTACGTTCTTTTTATCCTTAGGTGTTCTCCAGAGTATAAGACATGAAAAGAAAGGATTAAGAGCACCTTTTTACATAAATCGAGGATAAATTCATCCAAAAGCATACTAAATGTGGGATTAAAATATGTTACTTTTACAGTTTATCAGTAGCCACTTTAATTATTAACATTAAAGCTTTGAGTTTTTTCAAAGCCACGACCATCAGATAGATTCAAAACCATAGTGTATTAATATGACCAAAATTTTAACCGTATAGATAAAGCAACACTTTAATATCAATAGTGTACCTCAAATCAGAAGAGGAATAATCAAAAGTGGCCCCAAGAATAACCAATGCAGTAATTCAATTTCTATAATCTGTGATCTCTATCACCATACCTCATGATCGAGTCAATATTTATTACGATAATAAATGTAATTACCTCCGACCGATGAATATCATCTCAGATAAACCATGTTTAAATAATAGAGAGACAGATGATATCTAAGAGAAAATTCAGAAAAGTAATATCACATATACATCGGTAGTGTAACAGCCCGATTGTAACACCCCAAACCCAGCCCATACGTTACGACCAGATTTGATATGTCACACGAAGAAAATGTTTAAAGAACTAGAGTTTGTACTAAAGTTGGTGTTATTTAGTTATAGTTTAAGAAAAACAATTTTGAATATAGATATTCGATAAAATACAACAATTTTTGAGAGGTTGATTGATGAATCAAAAATCGAGGTAGTGAATGTTAAAACCATGACTTTTGAAAATGTCGTTGGTAATTTGAAAGAGAATTCAAGATAAAATATTTGTACATATTTATAAAAACCTTTTGTTAATCAATTTTGGAAAACGTTATTTATGATTTTTAGAAAATTCCCATTTAAATTAAATCAAGCAAGATAATAAGTACGTTAAACATAAAGCAAAAATAAAATATTCCAGAGGCCTTATTACGCCTTAAAAACCCAAAAAAGTAAAAGTAATGAATTAAAACAGTAAAGAAGTTTACTAATGCTCAACATTACTTCCAAAGTATGGCCTCCACCGAGTCATCCATGGCCTCAAGTCCTCGTCACTGAGCATCACCTGTAAGGATTAAGAAGGATGGGTGAGTTACTAGAACTCAGTGTATAACCCACTTACCGTCATCCACTGGGCCTGAATCTATTAGTAATAATTTGGGCCTGAGCCCATATGGCATAATATTGGGCCGAAGCCCATTTACATAACAGAATATATATATGTGTGCAATGTATGCAACCCAACCCATCCATCCAATCACACCCCCGTACCAGCCAATCACACCTGTGGGGATCAAGTCAACCCACCCCGCCAATCACACCAATTCGCAGGCAAGTTGCCATTTATAATAATTCTCAGGCAAGTTGCCATTTATAATAATTCACAAGCAAGTTGCCATTTATAATAATTCGCAGGCAAGTTGCCATTATAATATTTGTGGCACACAGCCTTGGGTAAATATTTTTGGCACAAAGCCATAATCATGATGGCACAAAACCATATTTAGGTTGGCACATAGCCATTATCATAATTTGTGCCAATGCCACCAAGCTACACTTCTCTTCATTCAATTTTCCCATCCCATGCAATATGTAGAGATGCAACATACATAATAACATAAAATATCCACATATAAATAACAACCATTAATCTATTGAATACTTTTAATGAATCGGCCCATTAAATCACTATAATAATTCGGCCCACTAAGGCATTTTAACAAATCGACCCATAGGGGCATTTCGGTAAATCGGCCAATAGGGGCATTTCGGTAAATTGACCCATAGAGGCATTTTGGTAAATCGGCTCATAGGGGCATTTCGGTGAATTTCACAACCCAAACGTATTTCTATAATTTTACCCATTGAGGGTATTTTGGTAATTTCGCAAACCCAGACTTAACTACTAATTTGGGGCATAAAAATTGAAACTGTCCATCCGTGTCATATTAACTAAATTGACTATAAATCGAGTTAGGAAACTCGAAATTTAGATCCGTAAAATTTCCTTGAAACTATACTCATATATCCTTTCACTACAATTTTTCTAGAATTTTTGGCTTAGCCATTTAGCACAGTTTACTCATTAAAGTTTCCTTTGTTTCACTGACCAATGGTTCTGATCTCTATTACCCTAAATTTAAATACCTCCTTGTAAAGTTTTCATATGTTTCTTCCACTTGTTTCTATTGAAACTAGACTCACTAAGAAATCTATACATATAAATTATAACTCATAATTCACTGTTTACAATTTGGAATGATTTTTCCAAGACATAACAGGGAACCACAAAGTCATTCAAAACTGGTCTCACTAAAATTAAAATATCACGAAATATAAAATTCGTCTTCCTACTCTATTTCTTTCATATAAAAACAGACACAATAAGATTTAATTCTATACCTTATTCACCTTCTAATTCCCTTTCTCCTATTTTTCGTGATTTTTCAAAATCATGCCACGGCTGCTAACCAAAAACTATTTCATTGCAAAATACGGTTTCCACTATGAACATACGCATGCCCGTGCAGGTCACAGATGCCGGTTTCTGAATTTTTTCGATCTTTCCACCGATTCACAAAAAATTTCATGTAAATATTTAGAGAGATGTGAGATTACACACCTTATTCGGAATCCATAACACGATACTCTCCGCAACACCAACAATCCGAGTCTCTTATTACAAGGGATAGGTGTTCGATTAGCCCTTTGTTAAAGTACTTCGAGTCCCAACCTTCTTCCAAAAGCCAAAGGCTAGAAAAATGACAAGAGTGTAAGCTAACACTCTACCGGTTCGGCTCACACCAAGAGAACCAAGAAGATGGAAGTAACAAGGAATAGATTCAGCCTTGGTCAAAAGAACAGGGTGAATAATCGATTTTAGAAGAGGGAGTAAAAGATAAACAAAAAGAAAATAAAAGAAGAGGAAGAACACTACCTTAAAACCACCGAAAACTCGAGAAGGCAAAGAAGCTTCGACAACCACAAGAACCAAGTTTCACTATGAGATGAAGTTGATGTTTCAGTGATGGTGTAGAATAGAAAATGTTTGAAAAGAAAAGAGTAGAAGTCAATAGGTAAATTGAAGTTTCGGCCAAGAGGAAATGCTATCAAAAGAACAAAAGTATTTAGAAAAGAAGAATGCTTAAAAGCTAAAATTGCTTAAGAAGGCTAAAGAGAAATCCGGCTCCCTTCTTTCTCCCTACCAAAACCTTGTATCATCTTAACCAAAAAGATGAGTGTTGACCCCAAAATATTCTTTCCAAAACATCATCCACATAATAGGCCAACATGTTCCCTTCTCTTACCTTTTTCTTTTGATTCTTTCCTTCATTTTCCCTTGTTTTCCTTCTTACCATAATACTTAGCCATCTTTCCATCAATAAAAAGTCTCCCTTTTCCATATTTGATGCCATAGCCGACACTTATCGTAAAGTACCAAAAAAAATAATCCAAAATAAGTGCACTAGGTGGGATTCGAACCCAAGCTCTCCCCTCTGCCATTCATGCCACTTGCCTCTAAGCCACAAGCTCCTCTTGTGCTAGTAAGTTGCCTAATTATTCCCTTATGTTAGACACCACTTGCCTTCCCCCCTTTAAATGCTTCAACACCAAAATTTTCCTATGGCCTAACTTGAACTTAGAACTTCCTAGAAACCCCGTAACTTTTTAAAATCACCTTACTAATAAGTCCAACTTGAAATAATACCATTCTCTTGTTCTCAAAAATTTTAAACACTCCTACGCCCAAGGCCCTATGGGCCCAATTCTACTAGGCCCAATTTCGGGATGTTACAATTCTACCCTCATTAAAGAAATTTTGTCCTCAAAATTTCCAACCAACTACTAAACGCACCGCTCAAGTCACACTACTATGCTTTCACTGCGCACTCTGATTTTAATAACACTAAGGTACTTTTAACTAAATCTTGAATCCTCTTTCACACAACCAAAACATACCTGACTTGATGGTGATGAAACAATCTCGAGCCTTATGCTCCTTAGACCCTCATCTCAAGCATGCTCCTGACCTCCTCCAGCATTCTCCCGGATGATGCCTTCTGCAATAATCGGAAGCTGCAAAGTTTGGACGTGCCTTAACATGTTTCACAGAACGAGACTGCGACCCTAGAGAACTGCGATCTCTTTTCTTCTTATAGTCCATAGACCCACTCGGTGTGCTTCACTAATTTTTTTGACCTCCTCCAATACCTCCTTAACTATCTAAGTCAGCTCATCAACCCCAGCTCGATCATGAGGCCCCGTCTCAACCACTGGCGATGCTGACGCCTCCCTTTCGAGCTCATGTCTCAGTGCTGAAGATCCAGCTCTAGAACCTCGGCCTCTACCACAGCTATGTCCATTGCGTCCACGTCCTCTAGCACTCATATTTGCTAAGTTGATTTAATCTTGTTAAGAGTTTTATGAATTAGTATACTATTCAATGTTTATTAAACAATATTTTTATGGAGTATAGAAAGTAAAGTTGTTTTTGCAAAACGTATCCTAAAGTTTCAATCTCTATAGTTTCTACTCCTAAAGCCAAAAGTTCTAGAGTACTTCTATCATGTGAATTTTTCATACTACAGTCATAACACAATAATTATAAAACAAGAATAGAAAAACTTACTAACTTGGTGCTTGATACCCGTGGTGCCATACTTCTTTTCGAACATGTATGTATAAAATTTTAAACAGCTTTTGAAAAACATTTTTTAACCCAACCCACAGTCGAGTTTTGCAACCAGGCTTTGATACCATAAAATATAACACCCCAAACCCGGTCCATGCGTTACGACCAAATTTGGTATGTCATACGAAGAAAATGTTTAAAGAACTAGAGTTTGTACTAAAGTTGGTGTTATTTAGTTATAGTTTAAGAAAAACAATTTTGAATATAGATATTCGATAAAATATAACTATTTTTGAGAGGTTGATTGATGAATCAAAAATCGAGGTAGTGAACATTAAAACCATGACTTTTGAAAATGTCGTTGGTAATTTGAAAGAGAATTCGAGTTAAAATATTTGTACATATTTATAAAAACCTTTTGTTAATCAATTTTGGAAAACGTTATTTATGATTTTTAGAAAATTCTCATTTAAATTAAATCAAGCAAGATAATAAGTACGTTAAACATAAAGCAAAAATAAAATATTCCAGAGGCCTTATTACACATTAAAAACCCAAAATAGTAAAAGTAACGAATTAAAACGGTAAAGAAGTTTACTAATGTTCAAAAACATTATTTCAAAAGTATGGCCTCCACCGAGTCATCCGTGGCCCCAAGTCCTCGTCACTGAGAATCACCTATAAGGATTAAGACGGATGGGTGAGTTACTAGAACTCAGTGTATAATACCTTTACCGTCACCCACTAGGCCTAAATCTATTTAGCAATAATTTGGGCCTGAGCCTATATAGCACAATCTTGGGCCGAAGCCCATTTACATAACAGAATATATATATGTGTGCAATGTATACAACCCAACCCATCCATCCAATCACACCCCGTACCAGCCAATCACACCTGTGGGGATCAAGTCAACCCACCCCGCCAATCACACCAATTCGCAGGCAAGTTGCCATTTATAATAATTTGCAGGCAAATTGCCATTATAATATTTGTGGCAGAGCCACCAGAGTATCATATACGGTAATATAATCGGCACACAGCCTTGGGTAAATAATTTTGGCACAAAGCCATAATCACGATGGCACAAAGCCATATTTAGGTTGGCACATAGCCATTATCAGAATTTTTGGCACTGCCACCAAGCTACACTTCTCTTCATTCAATTTTCCGATCCCATGCAATATGTAGAGATGCAACATACATAATAACATAAAATATCCACATATAAATAACAACCATTAATCTATTGAATACTTTTAATGAATCGGCCCATTAAAGCAATATAATAATTCGGCCCACTAAGGCATTTTAACAAATCGACCCATAGGGGCATTTCGGTAAATCGGTCCATTGGGGCATTTCGATAAATCGGCCAATAGGGGCATTTTCATAAATCGACCCATAGGGGCATTTTGGTAAATTTCACAACCCAAAGGTATATCTGTAATTTTACCCATCGAGGGTATTTTGGTAATTTCGCAACCCCAGACTTAACTACTAATTTGGGGCATAAAAATTGAAACTGCCCATCCGCGTCATATTGACTAAATTGACTATAACTCGAGTTAGGAAACTCGAAATTTAGATCCGTAAATTTTCCTTGAAACTAGACTCATATACCCTCTTACTCAAAGTTTTCCAGAATTTTTTGCTCAGCCATTTAGTACAGTTTATTCATTAAAATTTCCTCTGTTTCACTGACCAACAGTTCTGACCTCTCTTACCCTAAATTTCAATATCTCCTTGTACCGTTTTCATATGTTTCTCCCACTTATTTCTATTGAAACTAGACTCAATAAGGAATCTATAAATATAAATTATAACTCATAATTCAATTTGTACAATTTTGAATGATTTTTCCAAGACATAATAGGGAACCAGAAAGTCAATCAGAATCGGTCTCACTAAAATTAAAATATCACATAATATGAAATTTCTCTTCCTACTATATTTCTTTCATATAAAAATAGACACAATAAGATTTAATTCTATACCTTATTCACCTTCTAATTCCCTTTCTCCTATTTTTCGGATTTTTAAAATCATGTCACTCCTACTAACCAAAAACTATTTCATTACAAAATACGGTTTCCACTACAAACATACGCATGCCCCTGTGGTCACAGATGCCAGTTTCTGGTTTTTTTTTTATCTTTCCACCGATTCAAAAAACATTTCATGCAAATATTCAGAGAGGTGTGAGATTACACACCTTATTCGAATCCGTAACACGATACTCTCTTCAACACCAACAATCCGAGTCTCTAATTATGAGGGATAGGTGTTCGATTAGCCCTCTGTTAAAGTACATCGAGTCCCAACCCTCTTCCGAAAGCCAAAGGCTAGAAAGATGACAAGAGTGTAAGCTAACACTTTATTGATTCGGCCTACACCAAGAGAACCAAGAAGATAGAAGTAGCAAGGAATAGATTCGGCCTTGGTCAAAAGAACAGGGTGAGTAATCGGTATTAGAAGAGGGAGTATAAGAGAAACAAGAAGAAAATAAAAGAAGAGGAAGAACACTTCCTTACAACCACCGAAAACCCGAGAAGGCAAAGAAGCTTCGGCAACCACAAGAACCAAGTTTCGGCTATGAGATGAAGTTGATGTTTTAGTTATGGTGTAGAATAGATAATGTTTGAAAGGAAAAGAGTAGAAGTCAATAGGCAAATTGAAGTTTCGGCTAAGAGGAAATGCTATCAAAAGAACAAAATTATTTAGAAAAGAAGAATGTCTAAAAGCTAAAATTTCCTAAGAAGGCTAAAGAGAAATTCGGCTCCCCTCTTTCTCCCTACCAAAACCTTGTATCATCTTTACCAAAAAGATGAGTGTTGACCCCAAAATATTCTTTTCAAAACATCCTCCACATAATAGGCCAACATGTTCCCTTCTCTTACCTTTTTCTTTTGATTCTTTCCTTCATTTTCCCTAGTTTTCCTCCTTACCATAATCCTTAGTCATCTTTCCCTCAATAAAAAGTCTCCCTTTCCATATTTGATGCCATGGCCGACACTTACCTTAAAGTACCAAAAAAAAATAATCCAAAATAAGTGCACTAGGTGGGATTCGAACCCAAGCTCTCCCCTCTGCCATTCACGCTACTTGCCACTAAGCCACAAGCTCCTTTTGTGCTAGCAAGTTGCCCAATTATTCTCTTATGCTAGACGCCACTTGCCTTCTCCCCTTTAAATGCTTCAACACTAAAATTTTCCTATGGCCTAACTTGAACCCAGAACTTCCTAGAAACCCCATAACTTTCCAAAATCACCTTACTAATAAGTCCAACTTGAAATAATTCCATTCTCTTTTTCTCAAAAATTTTCAACACTCCTACGCCCAAGTCCCAATGGGCCCAATTCTACTAGGCCCAATTTCGGGATGTTACACCGATTTTGGGGCTAGTCAGAATAGTGGTTTTGAAACCACTAATTCGTGGTCAGAGATAATATTTTAATATTATTTTATGGGTTATAACATGAATATGTGAGTGCATGAAAATTTTGGTGCATTAATTTTTAGTGATTTCATGCTTAATTTTGAAAAAGAACTAAATCACATAAAGTGCAAAAGTTTTATTCTACAAGCTAAGGGTGTCAAATAGCTATAAAATATTAAATTGGAGGTCCTTAAAGTGAAATTAGGCCCTTAGAAAGTGTTGGTCGGCCATAGGGGACAAGAAATTACAAAATTGGTCAAAGTTGGTTGATTAGGTGACTTAATGGATGAAATAGAATAAAATAAAGAGAAAAAGCATGTCATCTTTTTCATTTTCTTTTCTCCACTGATTTTTACACTTAAGAAAGGGGCCATGAAAGCTTGAAAATTTCAGCAACCTTTAACCCTTTCTAACATTTTTTATAATCTTTGTACTTTTGGAACCCTTGTAGCTTAAGCTAGCTACTGAGGGGACTATTTTGCAAAATGGTTGAGAGTCTAGGGTTTTTGCAATGGGAACATTAGTGTTTTTTTTTTAACTTTTATGGAAGAATATGATTCTTAGTTGTTAAATAAACAACTTTTGTGAAAGGATTTTTCTTGAAAACACCTAAAAAGACATTTTTGTAAAGGTTGTGAAATAGGTAGTAATGTGTGAAATAATTGGCTGTAACGTGTGAAATAATTGGTTATGTGAGCTGCTATAAGAGTAATAAATGTTCGGCTAGGCTTGGTGAATAAGGAAATTTGATGAAAATCGATTTATGAGCCTAGGGGAAAAATCATAATTTTGTGATAGTCTGAAGGCAAAACGGTAATTTTGCCAAAGTAGAGATTTTAAAATGTCTTGATTTATGTGGTGATTAGATGAGTGAATTTTATCATTATAGATCAAGAAAATGGAGTCCAGACTTATACTGGGGGAAAGCTAAGCTAGTCGATTAAATTCAATTTAGTCGCTCACTTTTTGAATACCAATGTAAGTTCTACGTAAATAATACAATGTCATTGTATTTATGCATTAAACATATGATATTGCATAAAATGTTTGATTATTTCTATGACTATGCATGAGGAAAGTGGATGTGATGTACTCTTGATTGAACATTAGGAATAGATTGGATACCCAAGTCATGACATTTGAGTGATATGTGTGCTAGTGGAAGACCATGTTTGGGACATGGCATCAGCCACATTATGGAAGCCAGTGTAAGACCATGTCTGGGACAAGGCATCGGTGTTGATATGTGTGCTAGTGTAAGACCATGTCTAGGACATGGTGTCGGCCACAATATGAGGGCCATTGTAAGACCATGTTTGGAACATGGCATCGGCATTGACATGAGAGCTAGTGTAACACCATGTCTGGGACATGGCATCGGCATTTTACCCTCTTGTGTGAGGCTTGTCAAGTATCCTTTGGTATTCCAATTGGTTCAATGGGTAAGCTAAATTTTGTGTCAAAAGTGAGGAAATTTATGATTATGTCATAAGTTATACAGGTACCTACATGAGATTCATGAGAAATGAGTTCAAATTATGATGAATGATTTGTAAGGGTGAAAATGAGTAAGTTATGTCTTTATTAATTTGAGAATCATGTGCAAGTTTATAAAATGCTACAAGAATGATATTCATAGTAATTGTTGTTAGTTATTTGCCTATGACTTACTAAGCTTTATGCTTACTCACTCTCCTTTCCATTTTCTTATAGAGCCGTCGAGTTAGCTCGGGAATTCAAAAGACGTCGAAGGCTTAATCACACTATCAAACTGAACCTTTGGCATAGTTAGTTTCATCTTTCTGAGTGTGGCGTATTTAGGGGCTAAGTATTTGTCAAGTGTCATATTGTTTTGGCCAAATGTGTTGCCTTAATTTCAAGATGAATTCTTTTTGTGTAAGGCCATAATTGATGGCTAATTCTTATTATCGATATATGAAAATGATGATGTTTATCATGTATGTGCAAATTGCATGGATTAGTAATTGGTACAGATGGTCATGATTCAATAGGTTGCTTGATATGGCTTAGGTTGGTGCAAATAGGGGAGGCAGAAAGGGCTTGGTAAATAGCCTTGTTTTTGTCCACGTGATCTACCCCATGTGTAACACCCCAAACCTGGCCTGGAAGTTAGGCCCGAATCTGGCGTGTCACACTGAAGAGTTTTTCGAAAATGTATAAAGAACTTGTGACTAAAGATGAAGTTATTTTTATTGTTATAGTTAAGAAAAACAAATTTGTTTATAAATATTTGATAAAAAAAGACTACTAATCTTTGAAATGCTGATTGAAGAATCGATATTTGAACTAGTGATCTTATAAAACCGTGACTTTTGAAAACATCGTTGATAATTCGAGAGAAAATTTCCAAGTTAAAAATATTTGTAAAAGTTTGTTATGAAAACCATTTGTTAATCCATTGTAGAAAATCTTTATTTAAGTTTTTAGAAAATTCTCATTTAAAACAAATTAAGCAAGATAATAAGTATATCAAACGTAAAGCAAATAATAAAAATACTCAAGAGGCCTTATTACAACATAAAAACCCAAAATAGCAAAAATAATGAAATAAAACGGAAAATAGTTTACTAATATTCGAAAATGTTATTTCCAAAGCATGAAATGATAATGGTTCGACTATAGAGAAAATCGAACAAGAAGATAACACAAACTGATGTTGATTAAAGAAGAAGAAAAGGTTGATGAAATGGTCAAAAGGAAAGAATGGATGGAGAAAAGTGCTTGTTAGTTTGACCAACTAAAGAAGATGAACCAAAATGAATTGGGGTTAAGGCAAAACAAAGGAGTAAGATGAACAAATGCACTAGGTGTTTAGGCCAAAACGAAAAGGGAAGAAAAGATGTTGCCAAGGAAGAGTAACCAAAATGCTAAAAGAACCCAAAACCTTATCATGCACAAAGCTTTGCAAAATAACCCAAGAAAAATTAATTTGCCACTCTAGCCCCAAACCGTCCACATGCATCCCCAGGATGAAAGTTTGGCCACCCAAACTTTCCAAAACACTATCCATGAAATGAGCCTCTTGTCCCCCTTACTTACCTATTTCTTTTGATTCCTTTGCTCAACCTCAACCTTACCTTATTTCTTAGCCACCATGCCAAAAATAAAGAAGTCAAACTTGCCATGTTTACTTCTTGGCCGACACTTAAGGAAAGAGTGCAAAAATATTAGTCAAAATTTGCACACAAAGTGATTCGAACCTCTTCCGTCAAGGTAAAACATGTGGGGCCATAACCTTTTTACCCTTTGCTCATTTATGCTAGCTATTTACTCAATTATTTCCATATGCTATAAGGATACTTACTCCATCTCCTTAAAGGCTTAAACACAAAATTTTACTAAGGCCTAACTTGAACCCGGAACTTCATAGAAACCTCGTAACTTTCCAAATTCACTTAACTAATAAGTCCAATTTGCATCAACGCCATTCTCATATTCTTAAAAATTTTAAGCCCATTGCGCCCAATCCTACTAGGCCCAATTTTGGGATGTTACAATTTTACCCTCCTTAAAGAAATTTCGTCCTCAAAATTTCCAATCAATTACTAAACGTATCGTTCAAAACACACCACTATGCTTTCGCGGTGCACTCTGATCTAAATAACATTAATGTACTTTTAACATAATCTTAAATCCTCTTTCACACAACCAAACATCTAACCACAGAAGCAAGCAGATA
Source organism: Gossypium rotundifolium (assembly GCA_025506655.1). Classification (NCBI taxonomy): domain Eukaryota; kingdom Viridiplantae; phylum Streptophyta; class Magnoliopsida; order Malvales; family Malvaceae; genus Gossypium; species Gossypium rotundifolium. The sequence continues at coordinate 51,979,073 of CP106731.1, forward strand.
TCTACCACTTATAACTAAAATTTTCTGCATTCAATCATCATGTCCAACCAAAACATACCTGACTTGATGGTGATGAAACAATCTCGAGCCTTATGCTCCTTAGACGCGCATCTCAAACATGCTCCTAACCTCTTCCAGCATTCTCCCGGATGACGCCTTCTGCAATAATCGCAAGCCAAAAAGTTTGGACGTGCCTTGGCATGCTTTACAGAACGAGACTGTGACCCAAAAGAACCGCGATCTATTTCCTTCTTATAGTCCACAGACCCAACTCAAAGTTCTTCATCGATTCCCTTAACCTCCTTCAATACCTTCTTAACTATCTGAGTCAGCTCATCAACCTCAGCTCGATCATGAGATCCCGTCTGAGCCACTGGCGATGCCAACGCCTCCCTTTCGACCACATGCCTCAGTGGCGAAAATCTAGCCCTAGCACCACGGCCTCTACCATGTCTACGTCCACCATGTCCACATCTTCTAGTGCTCATGTTCACTAAGTCGATTTAATCTGATTACAAGTCTTATGAATTAATATACTATTCAATGTTTATTAAGCAATGTTTTATGAAGTGTGAGTAGAAAAGTTATTTTCGTGAATCGAATCCGCATCCTAAATTCTCAGTCTCCATAGTTTCAACTCCTAAAGCTAACAGTTATAGAGTATTCTATTTTGTGGAATTTTCCTACCACAGTAATAACACAATAATCATGAAAACAAATACATACTTGACTTGGTGCCGGATACCCGTGGTACCATACTTCCTTTAGAACATGTATTTATAATTTAAAATTCAAACAGCTTTTCAAAAACACTTTTGAACCTAAACCACAGCCGAGTTTTGCAACCGGGCTCTGATACCATAAAATGTAACACCCCAAACTCAGCCTAGAAGTTAGGCCCGAATCTGGCGTGTCACATTTGAAGAGTTTTTGAAAACGTATAAAGAACTTGTGACTAAAGATGAAGTATTTTTTTGTTATAGTTAAGAAAAACAAATTTGTTTATAAATATTTGATAAAAAATACTACTAATATTTGAAATGCTAATAGAAGAATCGATATTTGAACTAGTGATCTTATAAAACTGTGACTTCTGAAAACATCGCAGATAATTCGAGAGAAAATTTCTAATTTAAAAATATTTGTAAAAGTTTGTTATGAAAACCATTTGTTAATCCACTTTAGAAAATATTTATTTAAGTTTTAGAAAATTCTCATTTAAAACAAATTAAGCAAGATAATAAGTATATCAAACGTAAAGCAAATAATAAAAATACTCCAGAGGCCTTATTACAACATAAAAACCCAAAATAGCAGAAGCAATGAAATAAAATGGAAAATAGTTTACTAATATTCGAAAATGTTATTTCCGAAGCATGGCCTCCACCTAGTCATCCATTGCCCCAAGTCCTCATCAGTGAGCATTACCTACAAGGGTTGAGAAAGGGGGTGAGTTACAAGAACTCGGTGTGTAACCCACTTACCGTTGTCCACTGGGCCAAAATCTCATTAAGCAATTATTTGGGCCTAAGCCATTTACAATAGCAATAATATATCAAAATATATCATGTATATGAAATGCAAATTCTCAAACCAAGCCTAGTAATCCATCCGCTATACACCACCCGTACTAACCAACACACCTGTGGGGATCTTTAGTCACCCACCTCGCCAACACACCAAACGTAGGCATTAAGCCAATTATATCAAATTTAGTTGTGGACATGCCACCAAAATAACAGAGTTTACATGGCATAGCCACCAAACAAATTGTGACAGAGTCACCAAAATATGTGGCAGAGCCACCAGAATTATGTGGCAGAGCCACCAGAACTTCTCTTCAACATTATCCCATCCCATGCAAATCATGTATATGATGCATAACAAATCGTGATTTTTATGATATAACAACGATCATTTATTCGGATATTTATTACAAAATTATGGCTCATTATAACAGTTTATCAATTAGGTCCACTAAGCAAAATATCAGATTGGCCCATTTAGCAAAATATCAAATTGGCCCATATAACAAATTATCAGATCGGCCTATATAGCAAATTAACAAATCGGCCCATATAGCAAATTAACAAATCGGCCCATTAAGGCATTTTTCGTATTTCGGCCCTTCAAGGCAGTCTTATCAAATCGGCGCATTAAGGCATTTTCATAATTTGACCCATCAAGGACATTTTCGTAATTTTACCCATTGAGGGTATTTCGGTAATTTTACCCACTAAGGGTAATTTGGTAATTTCGCAACCTAAAACTTTAACTACTAATTTGGGGCATACAAATTGAAACTGTCCAACTGCATTACTTTAATAAAACTAACTATAACTCATGTTAGGAAACACAAAAATAAGATCCGTAAATTTTCCTTCAAACTAGGCTCATATTCCAGAATTTTTGGCTTAACCATTTAGTACAGTTTATTCCTTAAACTTTCCCTTGTTTCACTGTCCAACGATTCTGAACTCTTTTAACCAAAATTCAAGTATCTCACTGTACAGTTTTCATATGATGCTCCCACTTGTCTCTATTGAAAATAGACTCACTAAGGAATCCATACATATCAATTATAACTCATAAATCACTTTGTACAATTTTATCTGATTTTACCAAGACAAATCAGGGAACCACGAAGTCATTCAGAACCAGTCTTACTAAAATTAACATATCTCAAAATATAAAATTCCTTTTCCTACTCTTTTTCTTCCATATCAAAACAGACATAGTAAACTTTAATTTTATATCACATTCACTTTCTAATTCCCTTTCTCCTATTTTTCGTGAGTTTTTGGAAACACGTCACTATTTCTAATCGAAACTGTTTTATTACAAATATGATTACCACTACGATCATACGTATGCCCGAGTGATTACGGATGCCGGTTTCCAGTTTTTATTCTGTATTTCGACCGAATCACAGAATATTTCATGCAAGCTTTGAGAGAAGTGTGAGATCACACACCATTTCAAATATATATTTAGAAAGTACGGGATTACACACCATAATAATGAGTTGTGCTTTCTACCGATTTCAACACCTATAATGATAGTTGACAGAAGGTTAGTCTCTACTTTGATAATCATAACTAGAAACACTTTACTAGGCTAACCCCACTTACCACGAATGTGATCTCCCTCGATCCTACCCTTTGGCTATTGAAATCCCATCCTAATAATATTTGGTGAGCGAAATAGTTGTTAGCAATTATCCCACCTTTGGCCAAAACAAATCTTATAACAACGTTCTTACCCCACTTACTTGACGAGTCGATGATGACGATTTGGTTAATACAAATCACTTGTGCTCCTTCACCTTGTTGAAAATCCTAAGCCCAACGATGGCCATATCACAGAAAAGAATACAACTCAGACTCAACGACAGAGAGAAGGAAGAACACACGATTTATTAAGGAAAAACTCTAATGAAACAAGGTTATTTGCAAAGAGAAAACTACTACTTACCGATTCGATCAAGATGAGGTTTTCCCACACTATAGAGAAAGAAATGATGAAGAAATAGGATGATAATGGTTCGACTATAGAGAAAATCAAACAAGAAGATCACACAAACTAATGTTGATTAAAGAAGAAGAAAATTTTGATGAAATGGTCAAAAGGAAAGAATGGATGGAGAAAGTTTCGGCCAACTAAAGAAGATGAACCAAAAATGAATTGGGGTTAAGGCAAAACAAAGGAGTAAGATGAACAAATGCACTAGGTGTTTAGGCCAAAATGAAAAGGAAAGAAAAAGATGTTGCCAAGGAAGAGTAACCAAAATGCTAAAAGAACCCAAAACCTTATCATGCACAAAGCTTTGCAAAATAACCCAAGAAAAATCAGCTACCACTCTAGCCCCAAATCGTCCACATGCGTCCACCCCAGGATAAAAGTTTGGCCACCCAAACTTTCCAAAACACTATCTCTTGTCCCCCTTACTTACCTATTTCTTTTGATTCCTTTCCTCAACCTCAACCTTACCTTATTTTTTAGCCACCATGCCAAAAATAAAGAAGTCAAACTTGACATGTTTACTTCTTGGCCGACACTTAAGGAAAGAGTGCAAAAATATTAGTCAAAATTTGCACACAAAGTGATTCGAACCTCTTCCCTCAAAGTAATACATGTGGTGCCATAACCTCTTTACCCTTTACTCATTTATGCTAGATATTTACTCAAATATTTCCATATGCTATTGGGACACTTACTCCATCTCCTTAAAGGCTTAAACACAAAATTTTACTAAGGCCCAACTTGAACCCGGAACTTCATAGAAACCTCGTAACTTTCCAAATTCACTTAACTAATAAGTCCAGTTTGCAACAACGCAATTCTCATATTCTTGAAAATTTTAAACATTCCTACGCCTAAGGCCCATCGGGCCCAACCCTACTAGGCCCAATTTTGGGATGTTACAATTTTACCCTCCTTAAAGAAATTTCGTCCTCGAAATCTCCAATCAACTACTAAGCACATCGCTCAAAACGCACCACTATGCTTTCGCTGCGCACTCTGATCTAAATAACACTAATGTACTTTTAACATAATCTTGAATCCTCTTTCACACAACCAAACATCAAACCACAGAAGCAATCAGTTATCTACCACTTATAACTAAAATTTTCTGCATTCAATCATCATGTCCAACTAAAACATACCTGCCTTGATGGTGATGAAACTATCCTGAGCCTTATGCTCCTTAGACCTGCATCTCAAACATGCTCCTAACCTCTACAAGCATTCTCCCGGATGACGCCTTCTGCAATAATCGCAAGCTGAAAAGTTTGGACATGCCTTGACATGCTTTACAGAACAAGACTGTGACCCAAAAGAACTGTGATCTATTTTCTTCTTACAGTCCACAGACCCAACTCAAAGTGCTTCATCGATTCCCTTAACATCCTTCACTACCTTCTTAACTATCTGATTCAGCTCATCAACCTCAGCTTGATCATGAGATCCTATCTGAGCCACTGGCGATGCCAACGCCTCCCTTTCAACCACATGCCTCTGTGCCGAAGATCTAGCCCTAGCACCTCGGCCTCTACCATGTCTACATCCACCACGTCCACGTCTTCTAGCGCTCATGTTCACTAAGTCAATTTAATCTGATTACAAGTCTTATGAATTAATATACTATTCAATGTTTGGTAAGTAATGTTTTATGAAGTGTGAGTAGAAAAGTTATTTTCGAGAATCGAATCCGCATCCTAAAGTCTCAGTCTCCATAGTTTCAACTCCTAAAGCTAACAGTTCTAAAGTATTCTATTTTGTGGAATTTTCCTACCACAGTAATAACACAATAATCATGAAAACAAATACTTACTTGACTTGGTGCCGAATACCCGTGGTGCCATACTTCCTTTAGAACATGTATTTATAATTTAAAATTCAAACAGCTTTTCAAAAATGCTCCAGAGGCCTTATAACAACATAAAAATACTCCAGAGGCCTTATAACAACATAAAAACCCAAAATAGCAGAAGTAATAAAATAAAACGGAAAATAGTTTACTAATATTCGAAAATGTTATTGCCAAAGAATGGCCTCCACCGAGTCATCCATCACCCCAAGTCCTCATCAGTGAGCATTACCTACAAGGGTTGAGAAAGGGGGGTGAGTTACAAGAACTTAGTGTGTAACCCGCTTACCATTGTCCACTGGGCCAAAATCTCATTATGCAATTATTTAGGCCTAAGCCCATTTACAATAACAATAATATATCAAAATATAACATGTATATGAAATGCAAATTCCCAAGCCAAGCCTATTAATCCATTCGCTACACACCACCCGTACTAACCAACACACCTGTGGGGAGCTTTAGTCACCCACCCCGCCAACACACCAAACGTAGGCATTAAGCCATTTATATCAAATTTAGTTGTGGACAAGCCACCAAAACAATAGAGTTTACGTGGCATAGCCACCAAACAGATTGTGACAGAGTCACCAAAATATGTGGCAGAGCCACCAAAATTATGTGGCAGAGCCACAAAAACTTCTCTTCAACATTATCCAATCCCATGCAAATCATGTATATGATGCATAACAAATCATGATTTTTACAATATAACAACTGTAATTTATTCGGATATTTATTACAAAAATTATGGCCCATTATAACAATTTATCAATTAGGCCCATTAAGCAAAATATCAGATCGGCCCATTTAGCAAAATATCAGATTGGCCCAGATAACAAATTATCAGATCGGCCCATATAGCAAATTAACAAATCGGCCCATATAGCAAATTAACAAATCGATCCATTAAGGCATTTTCGTATTTCGGCCCTTCAAGGCAATCTTATCAAATCGGCCCATTAAGGCATTTTCATAATTTGGCCCATCAGGTATATTTTCATAATTTTATCCATTGAGGGTAATTCGGTAATTTTACCCACTAAGGGTAATTTGGTAATTTCGTAACCTAAGACTTTAACTACTAATTTGGGGCATACAAATTGAAACTGTCCAACTGCGTCACTTTGACTAAACTGACTATAACTCGTGTTAGGAAACTCGAAATTCAGATCCATAAATTTTCCTTGAAACTAAGCTTATATATATTCTTACTACAATTTTTCCAGAATTTTTGGCTTAACCATTTAGTACAGTTTATTCCTTAAAGTTTCCCTTGTTTCACTGTCCAACGATTCTGACCTCTTTTAACCAAAATTCAAATATCTCATTGTACGGTTTTCATATGATGCTCCCACTTGTCTCTATTGAAAATAGACTCACTAAGAAATCCATACATATCAATTATAACTTATAAATCACTTTGTACAATTTTATCTAATTTTACCAAGACAAATTAGGGAACCACAAAGTCATTCAGAACCAGTATCACTAAAATTAACATATCTCAGAATATAAAATTCCTTTTCCATCTCCATTTCTTCCATATCAAAATAGACACAGTAAGCTTAAATTTGTATGTCAGTCACTTTCTAATTCCCTTTCTCCTATTTTTCGTGATTTTTTAAAAACACGTCACTATTTCTAACTAAAACTATTTTATTACAAATATGATTACCACTACGATCATACGTACGCCCGAGTGATTACGGATGCCGATTTTTGATTTTTCTTCTGTATTTCGACCGAATCACAGAATATTTCATGCAAGCCTTCAGAGAAGTGTAAGATCACACACCATGTCAAATATATATTTAGAAAGTACGGGATTACACACTTTAACAATGAGTTGTGCTTTCTACCGATTTCAACACCTATAATGATAGTTGATAGAAGGTTAGTCTCTTCTTTCATAACCGTAACTAGAAACACTTTACTAGGCTAACTCCACTTACCACGAATGTGATCTCCCTCGATCCTACCCTTTGGCTATTGAAATCCCATCCTAACAATATTTGGTAAGGGAAATAGTTGTTAGCAATTATCCCACCTTTGGCCAAAACAAATCTTATAACAACGTTCTTACCCCACTTACTTGATGAGTCAACGATAATGATTTGGTTAATACAAATCACTTGTGCTCCTTCACCTTGTTGAAAATCCTAAGCCCAACGATGGCCATATCACAGAAAAGAATATAACTCAGACTCAACGAGAGAGAGAAGGAAGAACACATGACTTATTAAGGAAAAACTCGAATGAAACAAGGTTATTAACAAAGAGAAAACTACTACTTACCGATTCGATCAAGAGGAGGTTTTTCCACACGATAGAGAACAAAATGATGAAGAAATAGGATGATAATGGTTCGGCTATAGAGAAAATCAAACTAGAAGATCACACAAAGTGATGTTGATTAAAGAAGAAGAAAAGGTTGATGAAATAGTCAAAAGGAAAGAATGGATAGAGAAAAGTGCTTGTTAGTTTCGGCCAACTAAAGAAGATGAACCAAAAATGAATTGGGGTTAAGGCAAAACAAAGGAGTAAGATAAACAAATGCACTAAGTGTTTAGGCCAAAACAAAAAGGGAAGAAAAAGATGTTGGCAAGGAAGAGTAACCAAAATGCTAAAAGAACCCAAAACATTATCCTGCACAAAGCTTTGCAAAATAACCCAAGAAAATTTCGGCTACCACTCTAGCCCCAAACCATCCACATGCATCCCCCCCAGGATAAAAGTTTGTCCATCCAAACTTTCCAAAACACTATCCATGAAATGAGCCTCTTGTCCCCCTTACTTACCTATTTCTTTTGATTTCTTTCCTTAACCTCAACCTTGCCTTATTTCTTAGCCACCATGCCAAAAATAAAGAAGTCAAACTTGCCATGTTTACTTCCTGGCCGACACTTAAGGAAAGAGTGCAAAAATATTATTTAAAATTTGCACACAAAGTGATTCGAACCTCTTCCCTCAAGGTAATACATGTTGGGCCATAACCCTTTTACCCTTTGCTCATTTCTGCTAGCTATTTACTCAATTATTTCCATATGCTATAAGGACACTTACTCCATCTCCTTAAAGGCTTAAACACAAAATTTTACTATGGCCCAACTTGAACCTAAAACTTCATACAAACCTCGTAACTTTCCAAATTCACTTAACTAATAAGTCCAATTTGCAACAACGCAATTCTCATATTCTTGAAAATTTTAAACATTCCTACGCCTAAGTCCCATTGGGCCCAATCCTACTAGGCCCAATTTTGGGATGTTACAATTCTACCCTCCTTAAAGAAATTTCATGCTCGAAATTTCCAATCAACTACTAAACTCATCGCTCAAAACACACCACTATGCTTTCGCTGCGCACTCTGATCTAAATAACACTAATGTACTTTTAACATAATCTTGAGTCCTCTTTCACACAACCAAACATCTTACCATAGAAGCAAGCAGTTATCTACCACTTATAACTAAAATTTTCTACATTCAACCATCATGTCCAACCAAAACATACCTGACTTGATGGTGATGAAACAATCCCGAGCCTTATGCTCCTTAGACGCGCATCTCAAACATGCTCCTAACCTCTTCCAGCATTCTCTCGGATGATGCCTTCTGCAAAAATCGCAAGCCGAAAAGTTTGGACGTGCCTTGACATGCTTTACAGAACGAGACTGCGACCCAAAAGAATCGCGATCTATTTCCTTCTTACAGTCCACAGACCCAACTCAAAGTGCTTCATCGATTCCCTTAACCTCCTTCAATACCTTCTTAACTATCTGAGTCAGCTCATCAACCTCAGCTCGATCATGAGATCCCATCTGAGCCACTGGCAACGCCTCCCTTTCGACCACATGCCTCGGTGCCGAAGATCTAGCCCTAGCACCTCGGCCTCTACCATGTCTATGTCCACCGCATCCAAGTCTTTTAGCGCTCATGTTCACTAAGTCGATTTAATCTGATTACAAGTCTTATGAATTAATATACTATTCAATGTTTATTCAGCAATGTTTTATGAAGAGTGAGTAGAAAAGTTGTTTTCGAGAATCGAATCCGCATCCTAAAGTCTCAGTCTCCATAGTTTCAACTCTAAAAGCTAACAGTTCTAGAGTATTCTATTTTGTGGAATTTTCCTACCACAGTAATAACACCTTAATCATAAAAACAAATACTTACTTGACTTGGCGCTAGATATCCGTGGTGCCATACTTCCTTTAGAACATGAATTTATAATTTAAAATTCAAACAGCTTTTCAAAAATGCTTTTGAACCCAAACCACAGCCGAGTTTTGCAATCGGGCTCTGATACCATAAAATGTAACACCCCAAACCCGCCTAGAAGTTAAGTCCGAATCTGGCGTGTTACACTGAAGAGTTTTTCGAAAACGTATAAAGAACTTGTGACTAAAGATGAAAGTTTTTTTTTTTGTTATAGTTAAGAAAAATAATTTTGTTTATAAATATTTGATAAAAAAATACTACTAATCTTTGAAATGCTGATTGAAGAATCGATATTTGAACTAGTGATCTTATAAAACCGTGACTTCTGAAAACATCGGTGATAATTCAAGAGAAAATTTTCGAGTTAAAAATATTTGTAAAAGTTTGTTATGAAAACCATTTGTTAATCCATTTTAGAAAATCTTTATTTAAGTTTTTAGAAAATTCTCATTTAAAACAAATTAAGCAAGATAATAAGTATATCAAACGTAAAGAAAATAATAAAAATACTCTAGAGGCCTTATTTTAACATAAAAACCCAAAATAGAAAAAGTAATAAAGTAAAACAGAAAATAGTTTACTAATATTCGAAAATGTTATTTCCGAAAAATGGCCTCCACCGAGTCATCCATCGCCCCAAGTCCTCATCAGCGAGCATTACCTACAAGGGTTGAGAAAGGGGGTGAGTTACAAGAACTTCGTGTGTAACCCGCTTACTGTTGTCCACTGGGCAAAAATCTCATTATGCAATTATTTGGGCCTAAGCCCATTTACAATAACAATAATATATCAAAATATAACATGTATATGAAAAGAAAATTCCCAAGCCAAGCCTAGTAATTCATCCGCTACACACCACTCGTACCAACTAACACACCTGTGGGGAGCTTTAGCCTCCCCCAACACACCAAACGTAGGCATTAAGCCATTTATATCAAATTTCGTTGTGGACAAGCCACCAAAATAACAGAGTTTACGTGGCATAGCCACCAAACAGATTGTGATAGAGTCACCAAAATATGTGGCAGAGCCACCAAAATTATGTGGCAGAGCCACCAGAATTTCTCTTCAACATTATCCCATTCCATGCAAATCATGTATATGATGCATAACAAATCATGATTTTTACAATATAACATCAGTAATTTATTCGGATATTTATTACAAAATTATGGCCCATATAACAGTTTATCAATTAGGCCCATTAAGTAAAATATCAGATCGGCCCATTTAGCAAAATTCAGATTGGCCCATATAACAAATTATCAGATCGGCCCATATAGCAAATTAACAAATCGGTCCATTAAGGCATTTTCGTATTTCGGCCCTTCAAGGCAATCTTATCAAATCAGCCCATTAAGGCATTTTCATAATTCGGCCCATCAGGTACATTTTTGTAATTTTACCCATCGAGGGTAATTCGGTATTTTTGCCCACTAAATGTAATTTGGTAATTTCAACCTAGACTTTAACTACTAATTTGGGGCATACAAATTGAAACTATCCAACTGCGTCACTTTGACTAAACTGACTATAACTCGTGTTACGAAACTTGAAATTTAGATCCGTCAATTTTTTGTGAAACTAGGCTCATTTATATTTTTATTACAATTTTTCCAGAATTTTTGGCTCAACCATTTAGTACAGTTTATTCCTTAAAATTTCCCTTGTTTCACTGTCTAATGATTCTGACCACTTTTACCCAAAATTCAAATATCTCACTGTACGGTTTTCATATTCTGCTTCCACTTGTCTCTATTCAAAATAGACTCACTATAGAATCCATACATATCAATTATAACTCATAAATCACTTTGTACAATTTTATCTGATTTTACCGAGACAGGTCAGGGAACCACAAAGTCATTCAGAACCAGTCTCACTAAAATTAACATATCTCAAAATATAAAATTCATTTTCCTTCTCAGTTTCTTCCATATCAAAACAGACACTGTAAGATTTAATTTGATATCTCATTAACTTTCTAATTCCATTTCTCATATTTTTCAAAATTTTTCAAAAACACGTGACTATTTCTAACCGAAACTATTTTATCACAAATATGATTACCACTACGATCGTACGTATGACCCAGTGATTACGGATGCCGATTTCCAGTTTTTCTTTGGCATTTCAATCGAATCACAGAATATTTCATGCAAGCCTTTAGAGAAGTGTGAGATCACACGCCATTTCAAATAAATATTCGGAAAGTACGGGATTACACACCTTAATAATGAGTTGTGCTTTCCACCGATTTCAACACCTATAATGATAGTTGACAAAAGGTTAGTCTCTACTTTGATAATCGTAACTAGAAACACTTTACTAGGCTAACTCCATTTACCACGAATGTGATCTCCCTCGATCCTACCCTTTGGCTATTGAAATCCCGTCCTAATAATATTTAATGAGCGAAATAGTTGTTAGCAATTATCCCACCTTTGGCCAAAACAAATCTTATAACAATGTTCTTAGCCCCACTTACTTGACGAGTCGACGATAACGATTGGTAAATACAAATCACTTGTGCTCCTTCACCTTGTTGAAAATCCTAAGCCCAACGATGGCCATATCACAGAAAAGAATATAACTAGACTCAACGAGAGAGAGAAGGAAGAACACACGATTTATTAAGGAAAAACTCGAATGAAACAAGGTTATTGACAAAGAGAAAACTACTACTTACCGATTCGATCAAGATGAGGTTTTCCCACATGATAGAGAATGAAATGATGAAGAAATAGGATGATAATGGTTCACCTATAGAGAAAATCAAACAAGAAGATCACACAAAGTGATGTTGATTAAAGAAGAAGAAAAGTTTGATGAAATGGTCAAAAGGAAAGAATGGATGGAGAAAAGTGCTTGTTAGTTTCGGCCAACTAAAGAAGATGAACCAAAAATGAATTGGGGTTAAGGCAAAACAAAGGAGTAAGATGAACAAATGCACTAGGTGTTTAGGCCAAAAGAAAAAGGGAAGAAAAAGATGTTGGCAAGGAAGAGTAACCAAAATGCTAAAAGAACCCAAAACCTTATCATGCACAAAGCTTTGCAAAATAACCCAAGAAAAATTTTGCTACCACTCTAGCCCCAAACCGTCCACATGCATCCCCCCCAGAATAAAAGTTTGGCCACCCAAACTTTCCAAAACACTATCCATGAAATGAGCCTCTTGTCCCTCTTACTTACCTATTTCTTTTGATTCCTTTCCTCAACCTCAACCTTACCTTATTTCTTAGCCACCATGCGAAAAATAAAGAAGTCAAACTTACCATGTCTACTTCTTGGCTGACACTTAAGGAAAGAGTGCAAAAATATTAGTCAAAATTTGCACACAAAGTGATTTGAACCTCTTCCCTCAAGGTAATACATGTGGCACCATAACCTCTTTACCCTTTGCTCATTTATACTAGCTATTTACTCAATTATTTTCGTATGCTATAAGGACACTTACTCCATCTCCTTAAAGGCTTAAACACAAAATTTTACTAAGGCCCAACTTGAACCCGAACTTTATAGAAACCTCGTAACTTTCCAAATTCACTTAAATAATAAGTCTAATTTGTAACAATGCCATTCTCATATTCTTGAAATTTTTAAAAATTCCTACACCTAAGGCCTATTGGGCTCAATCCTACTAGGCCCAATTTCGGGATGTTACCCCATGGGCGAGTGGTTTGGCTGTGTGTTCCCTGCATCTTAAGTTGGCAAAATAGAATGCCCAGTAGTAACCACACGGGCTGAGGCACGGCCGTATGTTTCAACTGTATGGAAGACACGACCGTAGGACATGAGCATGTGCCCAAGCCGTGTGAAGTTTGCACCTGATTTTGGGAATTTAATTTGCCACACGGTCTAAGGACATGGGCGTGTGCCTTGGCTGTGTGACCTTATTGGGTAGATGACGTCAGAAACAAAATGCCAAGGTTTTTGCACACGGGCCTATCATGACCGTGTGAGGGACACGGGCCATGGACACGGTGTGTGTCAAGCCGTGTGAAAACCCCTGTAGGTTCGAAATGAAAATAAAATCTGCATGGGTTAGGGACATGGGTGTGTGTGACCACGCGGGCGTGTTCCCTTTCACACGGGCTTGTAGCCCTATTTTTTTTAATGACATTTTTCCAAGGTTTTCCAAAGAACCCGATTTCATCTTGAAATGTTTTTAAGATGTGTTTTGGGTCTCGTAGGCCCATATTAAGGATGTTAAGAGAAAGTTTGAAAAGTTTTAAATTTGAACGGACTTTTATGATTCAGAATTGTGTGTATGCATGTGTTTAAGTTACGTAACGCCTCATACCCTGTTTTAGTATCAGATACGGGTAAGGGGTATTACATTTAGTGGTATCAGAGCTATGGTTTAGTCGATTCTCAGACTAACCTAGAATGTGTTTGAGTCTAGCTATACATGCCATATATGAATTATGATAGTGTAATGACTCTTGACATTTTTAAAACGTATTTTTATATAGTAAATGGATCTCGACAGAGTAGTGGTGGATGATGTCGAGTAATCGTCGACTCATGAAGGGGACCGTGCCGATCAAGAGTGGGCCGTGACACCGAGTCGAGGAGGAGGGATAGAGAAGCCTTCCTTCATGTGATGAATGTATGGTATTCAGAGTTTGTTCGTGCAAACCCAAACACTCCACCTCATCCACCCCCTCCAATTCCCTAGCCTGCCCCTACAGCTCCCTAAGTAGTGGAAGCAATTAGAGGAGAAAAACCTCCGGTAGACCGAATTTGAAAACAAGGGGCTGAGCAATTTAGAGCAAATATAGATGATGACCCAGAGAGGGCAGAGTTGTGGCTAGAAAATACCATTAGGGTATTCGATGAGTTGTCTTGCACACCTGAGGAGTGCATGAAGTGTGTCGTGTCACTCCTGTGAGATTCGGCCTACCAATGGTGGAATACCCTTATGTCGGTTGTACCAAGGGAAATGATAACTTGGGAATTTTTTCAATAAGAGTTTCGCAAGAAGTATATTAGTCAGAGGTTTATAGACCACAAGAGGAAGGAGTTTCTAGAATTGAAGCAAGGTCAGATGACAGTAACCGAGTATGAGCGTGAGTTTGTGAGGCTCAGTAAATACGCTCAGAAGTGCGTATCCACCGAAGCCATTATGTGTAAAAGGTTTGAGGATAGGTTAAATGAGGATATTCGATTGTTTGTTGGTGTCCTAGAACTAAAGGAATTTGTTGTGTTAGTAGATAGAGCTTGCAAGGCCGAGGAGTTGAGCAAAGAGAAAAAAAGGCTTAAATCGAGTCTCGTGACTCGAGAAAAAGATAGATGGGGAAATCATTTTAGTCCTCATCCAAGAAGTCTATAGAGTTCACTACTCGATCAAATGCTTGATTATTCCCAGTAGGCTCCCATACTTTTTGTGAAAAAGAAGGACGAGTCGATAAGATTATGTATAGACTATCGACAGCTCAACAAGGTTACAGTTAAGAACAAGTATCCTTTGCCAAGGACCGACAATTTGTTTGACCAATTGAAAGGAGCCAATGTGTTTTCCAAGATAAACTTGAGGTGCAGTTATTACGGTTGGGAGTCAAAAGCAGCAGATGTGAAAAGCGCATTTCGGACAAGGTTTGGACACTATGAATTTTTAGTCATGCCTTTCAATTTAACAAATGCCCCTACCGTGTTTGTGAATTTAATGAACCGCATCTTTCGACCATATTTGGATAAATTTGTTGTTGTTTTTATTGATGATATACTAATTTACTCTAGTGATGAGAATGAGCATGCGGAGCATTTAAGAACTATTTTACAGATTTTAAGAGATACTCAGTTATATGCCAAGTTTAGTAAAATTGAATTTTGGCTTAGAGAAGTCAGGTTTTTGGGGCACATTGTTTCGGAAGATGGGATTCGAGTTGACTCGAGTAAGATTTCAGCAATTGTTGATTGGAAACCACCAAGGAGCGTGTCAGGGTTAGAAGTTTTACGGTGCAGGTGGTTATTACAGACGATTTGTCAAGGGATTTTCTATGATAGCTACTCATGAAGAAGCTATTACAAAAGATGTGAAGTTTGAATGGATAGAAAAGTGCCAGCGAGTTTTAAGAAACTAAAGGCATTGGATTCTCGCATAGAAATAGGAGTAAGCGGAATTAAATATGGATCGGTGAAGGAGAGAATCCTAAGTTTAAGAAACAAGTGGTGTTTGGTTCGAGATTGGCCACACAGTTTGTGGACCCGCTTCGAACAACACCTTAGGCAAATAGTGGTGGTGTTGGCTATGGATAGCGTCGACTTAGAGGGTCTCGTTCTAACGGTAATAAGGTGTGTAGATCTCAACTAAAGCTCGAACCACTTCTATTGACATGAGTGTCGGTGGTGCTCAACCTACCGATGTTTGGGGTGTTACATTTTGGTATCGAGCCAGTTCAAAACTTCGGAATTAAAATTATTTACAAAATCTCACATTTAATGGATTACCGTGAAATGGGTCTAGTGATGTTTTAATATGGATTTGAACAAAATTCTGGAGGAAGATATGGCCTTCGAGTCTACCGGCACCCGATCCACGCAAGTAAGTACTCTAACCCTTGTTGTGATATACTTGTTGGGTTGACAGCCTTTATGGACGTAGCCTAGGATAATTATAAGATGGACTCTAGGTCTAGTTAAACAACTCTTCAAATCCATAAGATTTAATCCAACTAAACAAACTCGTGACCAAGTCGATGGGTTAGGGTATGGCAACAGGCGTACGCATGTCTAGGATTGGATCCAGGAAGAGCTTGGTATTTAAGCAGTCCTAGTGACTCACCTCCTCTTTTCTGGAATCCTACCTGGTGCATAGTGATTGTTCACCTTAACCATAAGGACTTGTTGACGGACCAAAGTATATAATTAAAACCCAAAAGGGACCAGCCACCCTATTTTGAGAAAAAATTTTAAATAACCTCTAGTTTTGAGAATTTTTGAAATACCCCTATTTTAAAAAAATTTACGAAATTACCCCTAATTTGTAAAATTACCAAAATACCCCTAGACTGCCAAATTACCGAAATACCCCCGAATTACAAAATTACCAAAATACCCTTATCTTGAAAAATCACCAACAAACCTTATTTTGGAAAAAATTTATTACGAAAATACCCTTGTAGGATAAAATTACAAAAATACCCTAGGTAGTGAAATGACGAAATACCCCTAAGTGAGGAATATGACTTCATGGATGTTGCTTGTATGTTTGATAAATGTATGTGATGCTCTGATTGATGATTGATTGAATGAGAATTTTAGAATTACGAAATACAGACTTGAGAATGAACTTGTAGATAGAATTCTAATTCGAAAGAACCACTGTTAAAACTACTTTCCAATAAGACTGTCCGTCATTAATCAATGAAAGAAAACTAATAAATCATAACATTTTTAATCAGATAAATCGCGAACGGTGGAATGAGCACCAGAGGCTGTGGTGTGCGTGGCCGAGGTAGAAGCAGGATTGCTGTGTCAGAACCCGTAGGGTCTGGTCACGAGTCCGAGAATGAGGTGTCAGTGCCACCAGCTGTGGAGGCGAAATTTCAAGATCAGAAGACTAGAGATGATGCTGTATCTCAGGCTATGTTAAGGGTTTTGGAGAGAGTTGCTGGAGCAGGTATGGGCACAAGAGCCCGAAAATCTATGCTGGAGCGACTTAGGAGCAACGGGGCAGAAGTGTTTAGGGGAATCTCTGGTATAGCCCCGAGATCAGCTGAGTATTGGTTACAGGCGGTTGAACGCATAATGGACGATCTGGATCTCACGAAGGAAGAGAAATTGAAAGGGGTTATATCTCTCTTGAGGGATGAAGCTTATCAATGGTGGCTCACGGTTAAGGATGGTACGGTGGCTGACCGTATCACATAGGAGTTCTTTAAAATAGTGTTCCAGAACAAGTACATTGGATCGATCTATGTGGATGTGCAGCACAGAGCATTCCTGAACCTGGTTCAAAGAAGTAGGTCCATAGCGGCGTACGAAGCGAAATTCTTATGCCTGAGCCGTTATGCTCGAGGGATAGTGGCCACTGAGCATGAGCGGTGTGTTCGGGTTAAGGATGGCCTGAAGGATGAATTACGTGTGTTGATAGCTCCGCAACAAGAGCAGGAATCTGCGGTGCTTGTGGAAAGGGCTAAGATAGCGGAGGAGGTGAAACGGACAGAAAAGCTGAACCAAGATAGAGATAGGGGTGGAGGTAAGAGAAACTTTGGATCATCGGGGACAAATAAAAGTAATCAGAAAAGACCTAATCCAGAGGGGCCGAGATGAGATAATAGACCTGCTGCTGCTAGTCAGACACCAAAGTGTGCTCAATGTGGTAAATCCCATGCAGGTGAGTGTAGGGCGGGCAGTGGGAAGTGCTTTAGGTGTGGGTCTTTTGACCATTAAGTTAGGAACTGTCTGCAGCAGAAAGGCAATAAAGGGCCCATGGGTTAAGGGAATGTTTAGCCTAGCAGAGGAGGTCGTGGGGCAGCCAGAGATGGTAGCGGTTTTGGTCGGGGTCGTAGAGCAGTAGGCCGAGGGACTGGAAACACTGAAGCGAGACAGCCGGGGTTAGTCTATGTTGTCAGACGTCGAGAGGAGACTGACGCACCGGATGTCATAACCGGTACGTTCTTAATTTTTAGCTTGCCCTATATTGCATTAATTGACATCGGATCGACACATTCATATGTTGCGAGTAGGGTATCTGAAACTTTAAGTGTAGATGTTGAGATTTCTTCTAGGGAGATGATTGTAGTAAGCCCATTAGGACATTCCGTGATGGTAAATAAGCTTTATCGGGAAATTCCTTTAGAGGTTTAGGGGATAATTTTTTGAACGGATCTAATGGAATTACCGTTCGGGGAGTTTGATTTAATCCTAGGCATGGATTGGCTTGTAAAGTATCAAGCAAATCTAGATTGTGCAACTAAGCTAATCTAGGCATGGATCTAATGGAATTACCGTTCTAACTCCGTATTCGATTTATCTAGATCTATACAAGTAAATTTAACATTAATTTAATGCAATTCATACTCAAATTAGTCCAATTTACATCCTAGGCAAAATTATCATTTTGCCCCTAAACTTTTAATAAATGATAATTTCGTCCCTAGGCTCGAAAAATGAAATTCATGCAATTTACTCCTTATTCCAAGCCTAACCAAAATTTCAATATAAAATTTACAGCACATGTATTCTATAAAATTCTAAATTTTTCCATGGATTTCACATTTTTACAATTTAATCCTTAAATCAAGTTTTCATCAAAATTTACTTTGTAAAAGTTGTTTATCTATCAACAACCTTTCATTTTCTACCATAAATTTCATAATTTCAGCATATTCATCTATGGTAAAAATTCTATACTTTGATATCTTTTCAAATTAATCCCCTAAATAGACAAATTAAGCTTTCCCGATCTTAAAAATATAAAAATTACTAAAAACGGGACATGAAAACTTACCAATTTGACCAAGAAAGCTTGCTTTCTCTTTCCTTGGGTTTCCATATAAAATGATTTTTTATTTCTATTTAATTATTTATCATCTTTTAATTTTATCACTTTCCAATTTAGTCCTTAGCCTTTTTCTAATTTTCCATGGATGAATCATCCTAAAATATCTATAACTTTTCATTAATGGACCTCAAGTTTTGAATTCCATAGCTATTTGATCCTTCTAGCTACTAGAATCCAACTTTCATATTTTATTCGATTTAGTCCTTCTCGTAATTAAGCACATAATCGGTAAAATTTTATTATCAACATTCTCACATGATATTTATATCATATTACAGACCATAAAATAAAATAAAAATAAATTTTATTTTCGGCTCGGATTTGTGTTCCTAAACCACTGTTTCGATCTCACCGAAATATAGGCTATTATAATTCATTATTAGCTCTTGACATTGCCATTGCATTCTTATTACTAATTTTCCATAGCATTTCATTATAATAACTTCACCATCTTTGCACCTAAATTCGATCCTCATGGGAACGATACTCACTCATCACTTTATTACTTAAATTGACGTGTATACTTGTACAAAATCGTATATCATGTATATGTTACATAATGAAATGTGCTTATATGGTTGTGGGTTAGTTATGCTAAGTAAGTGAAAGACTTGTTGTGATAACTTTTTTGTTTACGAAATTGATATGAATGATTGGTAGTAAATATGATTATTTTGCATAATGGTATGATTGGCGTATTATATGTCGAGTGATAGACAATATCTATTGATGGAATGCTATATATGTTATGCATGATATTTATATAGCTTTGAGGAGGTTCAGATGGTTATACACGGGAGTGCATTTGTATTATATTTATATGGCTTTAAGGGAGTTTTGGTTGGACTAAGTCGGAAAAAGAGATTAGATGATACATAGACTCGGTACGCACCCGTATATGAGAGCCCCTTGTGTGGGACGTATAAGAGCCTTTTATAGGACGTTTGAGAGCCCCTCAATGGACACATATGTGAGCCATTTATGGAACGAATGGAAGTCCACGGCCATGTCATTATTGTAAATGTAGAAGTCTATTAGGACGATCTAAAATGTAGAAGCCTGCCAAGATGATCTTAAATGTGGAAATCCATCAGGACGATCTTAAATGTGGAAGTCTATCAAGACGATCTAAAACGTGGAAGTCTGTTAGGACAATTTTAAATGTGAAAGTCCATGAGGACTATCTAACATGGGGAAAGTCCGCCAAGACTATCGTTATGAGGAAATTCTACCAGAACAATATTGCAAATATGATTCTGCAACACACTTATTTGTATAAGTCTGCAAAAATGTGACATATTATTATATGAAGTTCGTTGTGCCTATGCTAAAAGATAAAGTGAGGTGGATACTAGTTCTGATAGTTTGTCGGCTTTGTTTTTATAGTTTTTATCTACCATAGTTGTGGGATTCAATATGATGAAAGTGAGGATAATTGTTCGAGTATTCAAACCTGATTCTATTGGTTCACCAATGTTAGAAGAAAGAGTTTCTGTTACTGGTAGTTCTAGTTGGTTAGTAAATTATTAGAGAAGTTACGTACGTTTGCATGTGTATTAAATGCAATGACCTGCTTTGGTGAATGAATGAGAAAGTATTATCTTTTGAAACCTTTTTCTGCTACTCTTAACATGGTATCAAGAGCCAATGAAATCTTGACTTGAATTTTTTTTTCTTCTGTTCATGGATACAACACCAGGTGTTGATACACCTCCCCTCTCCTCTGATACAAGTGACACAGTTCATTTGGAGCATGTTGGTTGTCCTACAGCCTCCACAGTCCATTACTTTGCCAAACATGATACCATAAAGCTAGCTGAACATAATTTCTTGTTGTGGAAACATCAATTGTTGCTGATTCTTGAAGGGTATGGCCTTGAAGAATTTGTCCTGGGAACGGAGTCTGTCACTCCTCGTTATCTTGATGGAACTGACGGTCATCTTGTGGAGAATCGTGCCTTCCTTGTTCATAATAAACAAGATAAGTTTCTAGCATCTTGGCTTCTGTCGACTGTTACTGATGAAGTCTTGTTCATCTTACAACATCGAAAACCAATTTTGACATCTGGACCACCATCGAGAGGAGGTTTGGCACTACTTCTAGCCTTAAATTCTCTAGAATGAGACATGCTCTTTATTTGATCAAGAAAGGTAGTCCCACTGTTAAAGAGTACTTGTCCAAAATAAAATCGTTGAGTGATAGCTTAACAGCCATTGGTAGTGTGGTTTCCGATAAAGAATAGATCAGTGTCAGTTTGGCTAGCTTTTCTGTTGAATACGAGTCTATCAGAGTTCTTGCTTTCGCAACTCCGTTATCCCTAAATTTGCTTACTGATATGCTTCTTGATTGTGAGACTAGGTAGCTAGCGTTGTTTGTAGACACTCCATTACAAGGGAATGTGGTCACCAAACACCAAGACAGTTCAGAATGTTCCAAGTCTATTTATTCTCATGATTCCAAGCATGGTCAACGGGGTTCAGGCCGAGGTTGGTCTCGAGGAAGAAGTCGAGGTTCTAGAAGTTGGTCCCGATCCATGCCATAGTGTTAGTTGTGCGGAAAGGTTGGTCATTTTGTTCAAACTTGCTATCATCGATTTGATGAAAATTTTTCTGGTATTAGTCAACAACCATCGGTCAACTATCATCAAGTACAAAGTAATGATGTTGTCTCTTCTCCTTCTGCGTGCTCATCTTTAGCACACTGTTGCGACTCGATTGCACAGCACTTATCAGATCAAGCTCCTGCCTCTTACGCCAATGATCAGACCTGGTACCCTGATTCAGGTGCAACAAATCATGTTACATCCACTGTGTCTAATCTCATGTTTGCCTCTCCTTACACAGGTACAAGCCAGGTCACACTAGGTAATGGTGAGTCCATACCTATAGCTAATATAGGCTCTTCTAATTTCTTGGCTGGCTCAAGACTTCTACGTCTTCAAAATGTTTTGCATGTTCCAATAGTTTGCAAGAATTTAATGTCTGTGGGACAATTTGCTAAAGATAACAATGTTTATTTTGAGTTTCATCTAAATCTATTTTTTGTTAAGGACATTCAGACAGGATTGATTCTACTAGAGGGCCACATGCATGAGGGTCTCTATAGATTCCAGTTTTCAAAGACCACATCTTAGTTGAAATCTAGCTCACCATCATTGAACAATGCTCAACTATCCTTTTTGTCTCTATGGCATAACAGACTTGGTTATCCCTGCCGTAACACACTCACTCGTATGTTGCAAACTTGTAATATTCCTTTTAAACATAGTAATTTGCTTGGACTATGTACGGCCTGTCAATTAGGCAAGGCTCACAAGCTTCCTTTTTCTTCCTCAAATACAATGTATTCATCTCCATTTCAACTGGTGGTATCTGATGTATGGGGACCGACACATATGCCTTCCAATGGTTTTTCCTATTACGTTTCCCTTATTGACATGTATAGCAGATATGTGTGGATTTATTTTCTCAAAGACAAGTCTGAGGTGGCTCGGTGTTTCTTAAATTTTCATCACATGGTTCATGTGCAATTTGGTCACTCTATTAAAATGCTACAAACTGACAGGGGAGGCGAATATAGAGTTTTGAAAAAGAGCTCTCTCAACTTGGGATGCAACATAGGATAACCTGTCTATACACCTCTGAGCAGAATGGGGTAGTTGAGAGAAAACACAGACAAATAGTGGATATGGGTTTGTCACTGTTAGCTCAATCCTTCATGCCTCTAAAGTTTTGATTTTATGCGTTTTCACATGCAGTATATTTAACTAACAGACTACCTACTTCTGGTCTACATCAAGTCAGTCCATTTGAAGTTATTCACAAAGTTTGACCAGACTATAGTTTGCTTCGGGTGTTTGGATGTTCTTGCTTTCTAGATTTACGACCGTTCTAATAGCACAAATTACAGTTTAGGTCTCAAAACTGTGTGTTCCTTGGTAATGCCACTAATCGAAAGGGTCATCAGTGTTTATCAAAATGTGGTAAGATTTTTATATCTCGCCATGTTAGATTTTATGAGAGCAGTTTTCCTTTTCGCAATGGTTTTTCCTCCTAATCTCAAGATGGACCTGTGAGGGTTGCTTGTTAGTCATCAGTACTTCCATTGGTAACAACTAATGGCACTCTTGGTCATCGGTCCACCATCAGATCAGCAGAGGCTTCTCTTCATACTTCTCCTCAATCCCATCTCCTATCACTAATGGCAGTCCTTCTACTGGCTCTCCAACGGTAGCAAATGTTCCTGGTTCCTGTGGACAGAATGGTCCTACATCTTGTGATCAACTTGAATCAAGTATAGCCTCTCCATCGACACTTGCTAATGCTTCATGTGTGAACGTTCATCCCATACAGACTCCTCCAAAAGTGGCATCTTTAAGCCCAAGGTCTTTTCTTCTGTTTTGACTGACCAAGAGCCACTTACTATAACTGAAGCTTTTTGAAGTCCTGCTTGGACAACAGTTGCTCAAGCTGAGTTCGATGCATTGCTTGCTAATCACACTTGGGAGCTCGTTTCTTTGCTTGAAGGTCGGTGTACTATAGGTGCAAGTGGATTTTTAAGCTCAAGAGACATGCCGACAGCTCTATTGCTAGATACAAGGGTAGACTTGTCGTTAAAGGCTACTTGCAAGAAGGTGGAGTTGACTTCCAAGAAACCTTCAGTCCTATTGTAAAACCAACTACAATCAGAGTGGTGCTTGCTTTGGCAGTGCCTTTCGGTTGGCCACTTCGACAGGTTGATATAAACAATGCCTTTTTGAATGGGGATTTGAGTAAGGAAATTTATATGGTGCAGCCTCCAGGGTTCGAGCAACAAGGGCCAAATGGTGAAGAACTGGTCTGCAAATTTTGGAAGTCGTTGTACGGATTAAAACAGGCACCACGAGCCTGGTTTCATAAGCTGAAGGAGTTTTTAATAGCCTCCAAGTTTGAAGTCTCCAAAGTTGATAGTTCACTATTTGTTCTTCGGTCAGAAACTCAGTTAATGTACGTGTTGGTCTACGTTGATGATATTATCATCACTGGAAATGACTCTTGGGCTATAGAAATTTTTGTGACCCTGCTCAATGACCGATTTTCCTTGAAAGATCTAGGGAAGCTTAATTTTTTTTCTTGGAATAGAGGTTCACTATACTCTAGGAGGTCTATTTCTTAATCAAAAAATGCATCATTGATCTCCTACACAAAGCCTCAATGGAACGATCAAAGGGTTTGCCAACACCAATGGTCAGTACGTGTCATCTGTCAGCCGAAACAGGAACTCTTGTTAAAGATGAACGTCATTACCGGAGCATTGTTGGGGCCTTACAGTACGTGGTCATAACCAGACCTGAAATTGCTTACTATGTTAATAAAGTGTGCCAATTCATGCACAGACCTTTGGATGTGCATTTCAAGGCTGTTAAGAGAATTTTGAGGTACTTACAAGGGACGTTGGATTATGGATTGCAATACACTCGATCCTCAAAGTTATTGCTTGAAGGATACTCCGATGCTAGTTAGGGTTCAGATGTTGATGATCGCAGATCTACCTCGAGGTTTTGTGTGTTTCTAGGAGGAAAACCGGTTTCTGGAGCTCGAGGAAGCAACAGGTAGTCTCAAGATCTATTGCAGAAGCAAAATACAAGAGTGTAGCACATGTAGCTGTCGAAATGGTTTGGATCAAGTCCTTACTATCTGAGTTATATGTTCCAGTGAATAACAAGGCCTTAATATGGTGCGATAGTTCAGCAGCAGTTGCGGTAGTTAGAAATCCTATCCTACACTCAAAATTCAAGCATGTCGAGTTGGACTTATTCTTTGCAGAGAAAAAGTTATAGATGGAACGTTCCAAGTCGGACATGTTCCTAGCTCGGATGAAGTAGCAAATGGTCTAACAAAACTGTTGTCAGAAACAACGTTCATCAAGTTTCGAAGTCTGCTAAAAGTTGTTGCCATGAAGTGAGAGTTTTTTTTCTGAAGAACATTGATAAGTAGGGAGCATGTTAGAAGAAAGAGTTCCTGTTACTGGTAGTTCCAGTTGGTTAGTAAACTGTTAGAGCAGTTACGTACGTCTGCATGTGTATTAAATGCAGTGACCTGCTTTGGTGAATGAATGAGAAAGTATTATCTTTTGAAACCTTTTTCTGTTACTCTTAATAGCCAAGAATAAGTCCTTAGGCAAACTTTAAGGAAGTCATATTATATATATGACAGTCCGTCAGGTTCATGTTGGGGACAATATGAGAGTATTCCTATATACTATTGGAACGGATGAATGGTTTATTCAAGAGAGTCTCTTGTCTGAGATACTATACGAAACATCGGTGTCTACCAATGTGATCGAAGAGAAGGATCCATCCACTGAAAATACATCAGAGTAAGCTCTAATGACGGATCGTACTTAAAAGGATCCTATCGTAAAGAAGTTAACTTCGAAGAATCCACAATGATTAATTGTCCAAGAGACCAATTGCTAACGAGATTGCGTTTATGAGATATTATCAGTGGAAACTATAGATGTGCTAGGCATTGTAAAACCACACATAAAATCTCTGCTTCCAAGTGTGGAATTAAACTAGTGACGGTGTCATTGAAAGTGAGGAGCTAAATGCAAGTAAGCCAACTTGTGTGAGGAAGATACTATGCCAAAGAGATAGGCAAACTATCCTGTTACAGAATAATCAAAGTGAAACTTAAGCGTGATCGTGTGGTGATTTAAAAAGGTATGATAACTCATTAAGATCTTTAGAACTTACACATGTGTTATTATGTATTGTAGGTAAAAAAAAGGAATTTGAGAGTTTGAAAAGGGACCAGGCCAGAGTTCATTGTGCAGTCGCATCTTTATTTCTTAATTGTAACTTGCATACAGTGGGGCGACCCAGAGACGGAGTCTCAGGGTCTTTGTTGTAATTGAAATAAGGTAGTCAAAATATTAAGTGATCATTTTATATAAGTAAGGTTCACTTGGTGAAATTGTTTTATATTCAATTAAAGTTTTATTAATGATGTAGATTCATTTAAGTCTTGAATTTATTTAGTAGCAGTATCAATTATGTCCTTTGTCTTCACTCTTTTTTTTATTTTTTTATTTTTTCAGATAATAATACTGAGAGTATAATTTAAATTGATTAATTTGAAATATAATATCCTATAGTCCAGACCTGGCGAGCAGGTCCGGCATTGGGTGTTACATACTTTTACTACCAGTAACATGAGGAACCTTCTATAAATGTGTTTCAGAAGATCTACATAAGGTGTTTGTTTCCTAAGAGCGAATGATACCAAAAGGTTTTTGTTTCCTTTTTGGGCGTGGAAGGGTTGTAGCACAGTGTTGGACAACATAAAGAGCAACATGCATTTGACAAGGAATAAGTATATTAAGATCTGCCATCATCGAGAGTAGAACTTCCCATTTCCTATTAGGTAGAGGATGTCTTCTAGTATGTGCAGTACGGAGAACCCTACTTTGGGAACTGAGGTGACTTTTCAAAAATATGAGTGACTTTGTTAGGGTTCGCCACTAAAGATAGAGGGAACTCTTACCCTCCAAAACATTTAGAAGTATTGCTTAGAGGGAAAGAGTCCCAGCTTTTGGTGGATGTGTGATGTTGGGCTTGCAAAGTTTGAGTAGAATATTGGTTTCAAATCTAGTAGTGAAGCTTGGCCACATGGTGCGACATAAATCGTTGGGAAGGTTCTACTAGGGTGGAGAAAGAATTGAAGGAGATGCTAGTCAATTATGCTCATTGCCCTTTTGCGGAAGTGAGAATATCAAAGTTAGAAAGGTTTAGTTCAAAAGAAAGGAAAGAAAAGGGTGACTCCTTTTGGCAGAGGTTCAAAAGAAACTCTTCCAACTAGAGAGAATGTTTTTGGTTGTTCACGCGTTGGTTCAACTACTGCAAGTAATTTTATGATTTTTTTTATGCAATTGTTTCACTAAAAATGAGTTATTGAAAATGTTTTCTACATTTTTTTTATGTTTGTTTTAGGAAAACAACTTCGTCAACAAAAAATGACTTACAGTGTAAATGGAAAAATAAGTCATTTTTTCTTATAAAATTATTTATCTTTTTGAAAAGCGTAAGTCATTTTTAAAAAAACTCATTTATAAATAATTTTATTTTATATAAAATTAAGTAGAATCATGCCTGATATTATTATATTAATAATACTTTTTATTTTAATTTAAAATATTTAAAATATTAAAATATTAATATCGAATATTAAAATTTTCAATATCATCGAACATACATATTTAATTATATTTATTTAATAAATTATTAATATAATTTATTATTTAATAAATTAGTTAATGTTGTGGTTTTATTTTAATAATTAATTTTAAAAATGATAATTTTAAAGTTTAAAATAATATTCATCATATATTATTGAAAAATATTTATATTAATATTTTAATTAAAAATATATATTACAATTATAAATATATTAATAATAAATGTTTTATAAGATAAATGTTAAAATATGTCATAAGTTCATGTACTCTTTATAAATTTGAATTTAATCCATTTACTTTTTAAATTTTAAAATTTAAGTCCAATTGTTAACATTATTAAAATTTTTATTAATTTTGTTGATGTGATATTTTAAAATAAAATACCCACTTAATAATCATTTAACTAAAAATGGCGTTACAATGAATTTGGACAATAAAAAAAATTAATAGTGTTAACAATTGGCTTGCATTTTGAAATCTAAAATGTAGGAGGACTAAATTCTCAAAAATAAAATAATAAGGACTAAAGTCTAAATTTATGAAGAGTATATGGACTTGACATCTTTTAACCTAGTATAAAATATGAATATTTTAATTATATAAATATGAGTATTTGTTTACATCATACTTGGCCTCATTTATTCCTGCCAACTTTAATGTGTCTATATACACTCTTATATATGTAATATAAATTAAGTTTTAATTAGACATTATTTATTATTAGGTTTTATATGATATAAATTATTACAAAATATCATGTTATTATAAAATAAATTTTGATTGTCAAAAGAAAATTGTACAACAATATTTTGTAAAATATATTTATGTCTTCGTTTTATGAAATAAACTTTTAGAAAATTATTTTAGAAAAATTGCCAAATAACGAAAAATTTAAGACACGAATCGTCCAAACACTAGAAAATATCAATCTGCTTCACAAAAAATCAATCCATTTTTAGAAATTATTTTCTTGAAGATGTTTTAGTGAAATAAACACAACTTTATATTTTATTTGTTTTACATGCATTTTTTTTTTTTTTTTTTTTTTTTTATGTGGTTGTTGTTATAAAGGTGAGATTTAATTTTCAAAAAGCCCTGAATTCCACAAAATATTCATTAGTATAAAAAATTGTGTTAAAAACTATAATTTGAGTTATCTTTGAATCAATTGATATTAAATAAGAAAATAAGACTTTTAAAATTTAAAATAAAATAAATTAAAAATTAAACTAAAAGTAATTGAATATTCAAAATACAAAATAAAATTTCATGTCATCTATCCCATGTCGATTATATATTGATTATTTTGGTACCTCATAAAAAATAACATTGTTAGTATATTAAAATAATTTATATAATGTTTTGACAAATTTCCTCGCTAAATTAGAGCAAAAAATTTTAGGTAACAAATTTTTAAAAATGTCAAGTTTAGATGCTAGACAAAAATAATTAGATAGGAAATGGAAAAAAAAATTAAGAAAAGTATCTAAGAAATTTATATTAAAACTAAATTTATTTCATAAATTTTTCAACCATATTGTTTGTGATAAATATCCGAAATTAACGAAAGTTCGACAGCCAAAATTACAAAATATTCTCTAAATATCATTTTGACTTTCCCTAATTATGGAAATCACTGATCTGCTTTGATCCTTTTTTTATGCAGTTTTAACTATAAAAAAAAAAAAGGAATAAGAAGACAAAAGAATAGATGATGGCACAATTTATTTATGAAAAAACAATGCACACACGAAGACAATATCAATTGTGCACACTGCACAGACACAACTGATATACAACTTTGTTTTCCTTTGTGTCAAATTAATAATAATATTACAGAACCAAAACTATATCCATACACTTTCCTTGTATTCAAGTTTAATTTTGATGGGTATAATAACAAAATACATTAATATTATAGATGATCAGACCACCAAAATATAAATCATCTGTTTTTTTCAGACAAAACGTGTGAGAAAATACGAAAATGTAACTTCACTCTTGTAATAGCCTATTTTCGCCCGGGGCCCATTTACCAGTCAATTAAAATAAAACCAAAAATTTAAAATAAAATTGAGAGTACAATGTCCCATTACAGACCTGCAGCAGGCCCAATCTATGCTGGCCCAATAACAAAACCCAGTCACTAAGCCAACCCAAATTTTAATACCCTAAGACCAAGTATCAGCCCACTAACTAAAACATTTTTGACAGAAAACCCTAAGGCTAGCTTCAGGCGCCGCAACCCCAGCTTAACGATTGGACTCCCTCGCACGTGCCTCCACCAACATAGCGCCTCAGATTTCTCCTCCACGCCCACACGGCGCCACGTCCCTCTCTCAGATGGTCGTTGTACCCGCAAAGGACGAACAACCAAGCAAACAAATAGTAGCAAACAAAAGGAGACAAAAAAATAGTTGTATTTTATTTTTATTTCCGATTTCAGCATTAAAAAGCCCGAAACCAAACATTGTAAGGGGAGGATTTCACAAACACAAAAAGAGATCAATACGAAATATCGAAAGAACAGATTGGAAGAAAAGGGAAAAAAGGTCGCTTTTTATTCTGATTTTTCTTTTTCGTTTTGCTTTTTTTTTGTTTTTGATAAAAGTAAAACAAACAAATAAAAAGGGAGAGGGCTTTACCTGAACCGAGATGCGCCATCGGAGTGCTCGTTCCGTCGTCGTCATCGGGTTCGAAATGGGGGCTTCGAACGGAGCATCAAAGGCTCCCCTCTGCGCGACCTCCACCACCGAATACGATGGTGGTGCGACGGAACGCCAGGGAGTTCAACCGTCTGGCTAGCAGAGGGTTTCGAAGGTGGTGAGAGAGAACTTTCTTGTTTGTTTTTTTTTTTTGGAAGAGATGAGTCTGCAAATGAATAAAAAAGTAAAATTTTGGGTTTTTAAAAGGGACATGAAACGGTGTCGTTTCGCACTAGGGTCACCAGCGCCAAAACGGCGCCGTTTAAGGTGACCCGGCCCGAATCCGACCCAATGGCCATGGGATCTGCGTGTTTTTGCGGTGATGGCATAATTGCGCGATTGATCCTTTTTTTTTTTTGCATTCTTTTAATTAAGCTTTCTTTTACTTCTTTTATTTTTTAATTCTCCCCAAAGGTTCATGTGAGTTTTCATTTTAGCCCGACTTAAATGCTGCGTTTTGACTACGGAATATTTTCTGATTAAATCGCCGATCATTTGCACGCATTGCGTTGTAGTCCTTTTCGTTTTCTTTTTTAATTTAGTACTTTTAGCTCTCTAATTTCGTTTTGATTTTAATGTAGTCCCTTAATTAATTTATTTAATTGTTTATTGTTTTCCTTTAATTGTTCATTTTAGATTAATATCAAATGTTTTATATATATATATATATATATATATATAAACGTATTATTTATTTCTTTATATTATTTTCATTATTATATATATATTCTTATACATATAGTTTATATTATTTTTGAGTATGTATACATTATGGATCTCGCATTATTTTATGTATGTATTT
Organism: Gossypium rotundifolium; assembly: GCA_025506655.1. NCBI lineage: Eukaryota > Viridiplantae > Streptophyta > Magnoliopsida > Malvales > Malvaceae > Gossypium > Gossypium rotundifolium. The sequence goes on from CP106731.1 coordinate 52,009,903, forward strand.
TCTTTTGAATTTATTTACGATATATACATATCTATATATTTTTTCATTTAAATTATTTATGTATATAATTGATTTTTTTGAAAAATCTTATTTTATTTTATATATTTATTCCAAACACTTTCACATGTCATTATTTTTAATACATAAGTATATTATATCAAGTTTATTACGCATGTATTATTTAAGTTGATGCACACTATTTCTTAAATGTTCATTTGTTTGTTATTGTATGTGTTACACCCCTTAATTCGCGACCGATAATTATTTGTGATTCATCATTGTAATATTTTTCTATATATATGGCTATTTTGCTTCGTGTATTATCATTCCATTACGATTTATTTGTGAAAGAAAATCGAGCTTAACATCGTTCAAATCTCAAAATTGTTTAAAGTTTTAAATAAGGCAATGCTCGTGTTTAGAGGTTTCGAGAAAGTCGTGCTTTAACTTACTGAGTTCCGATTTTCTTCGTTTAAAACCTAGCAACCGAATATCCTTTCTCTTTTAAATCAAAATACATAATATTTAAAAAAAAAAAACTTATTCTTGGGATTTTCGAGATATTGCGCCCTAACTTACTGAGTGTGATATTTTGTTATCTCGAGATAAGGTTTTTAAAAGAACAAAGGCAATATCCTCGATTCGGAATTTCAGAAATAGTGCCCTAACTTCTTCGGGTTACGATTTTCATTTGACCCAAATAAGGGAATATCCTTCTTATTTTTAAATATACAAGTATTGAATGTCGAAGGATAAATCCAACTTTGAGAATATAAGATGTTATGCCCTAACTTCTCGAGTATGACATTTTATTTTTCCGAAATAGGGAGCTTTGGCATTCAATACAGTTTTGCCCAAACACATACATATATAAATGGATCGTACTCTAAAATCTTTTCAAATTTTCGACATCAGAACATTAATTAATCAATTCGGCACCAATTTTGGGCGTTACAGGGGTGCTAATCCTTCCTCGTATGTAACCGACTCCCGAACCTATTTTCTCGAATTCCGTAGACCAAAAACACCGTTTTAGTAAACCAAAATGTTTTATTAAAACAAAGGTGACCCGATCATACCTCATCAAAAAAGATTGGTGGCGACTCCATTTCCATATTTTTAAAGTTGATTCCCATTTTTAACATTCGATTTTCGTTTTTTTAAAACTCGATAAAAGAAAAAAAATGGTTTCGATAGCTTGGCGACTCCACTAGGGAGGTAAAGAGAGTCAAGCCGTAAAATTGATTAATTTTTTTCATTTTGTCGAAAATTAAAAATTTAATTTGAAGATTATGATCCTTTTATTACAATCATTTTATTGCATTCATCTCATTTGATTGTTATGGTTCGAGTCTTGTAAAATACTTTGGCATCATATTACATGACCGCTGGGTCACACCTTTAAGTGGGAGTAAGAAACTACTCCTTCGTGAGGTTTTCACCTCCGTGCAGGATAGTGAATCACTTCGAGAATATATCCGTACCTATGTCTTCGTGAGATTTTCATCTTCGATGCGACTATAGGAAATGTATTCCCCGAATCAACTCGATCCATATGAGCCTATAATGGGTGAGGATTGAGGAATCTGTTTCGTTCGTACCTCAATCGTAGAACTCAAACCGCAAATAAAAGACCCTAAGAGCTTACCCTAGATGGAGTTGTGATAAACCCTAATGGTCACCCAATAGGTGCTTGAATGTTTTATATGTTTTGAATTTCGTTTCTATCGTACTGACTATTTGTTTTATCTTTGTTACTTAGCATGCATTTTCATATTAGAGGGTGATGTAGATTCGGGTTCGATTGCTAAATTAGGGAGCTCAGCATAGAGAACGAATTTCTTGATGAAATGGAAGACAATACGGATGTTCGTATATTTGTAGTCCGTTTTGATGTAAAGAGCTTTGTCCTCTAGTAAAGTTTTTTAAAAGAAATTGAGTTAGAATCGACATCTCTTTACATTCATTTCATGCATTCACATAGCATTACATCGCATGCATTAGATTGCATGAGAGGACCCTGATTGGTTGAAATTATTTCAGTATTAACCTGGACACCGATAAAACCAAACATCCTTATGGTACTCAGACCAAGATAAAGGATATGGATCAGAGGTTAGAGAAGCTTGAACTACTCCAAAAGGAAATGCAGGAAAAACTTCAGCTGCAAATGCAGGAACAACTTGCTAAGATCCAGCATGATATGATGGATCGGATGATGGAATCGCAAAAAATCATGATGTCCCAACTGACTCAATTACTGGCAGACAAAAAGAAAGCCCCCATGGTTAGCACTGTGGAAGATAGTGAGGAGCAACTATATCCCCCGGGTTTTACCCCGACACATCCTGAGGTGCATCCACGAAAGACTTCTGCTATTATTAAACCTCAATAATTTCAAGAAGGTGTTTCGATGCCGCTAAATTTCTAAGCTGGATCGGGTTCTAATTTAGGGGATCATCCGATTAATGCTGATATTCCCGACTTTGATGAGGCAGCAGAGAGAGAAAGAGCAATGGCTGAATTGCCAAAACAGTTAGAGGAACGATGCAAATGGTTGGAAGACAAATTTAGAGCCATGGAAAATGCTGATAGGCAATATGGAATCGATGCTAAAGATCTAAGTTTGGTGCCAGATCTAATACTTCCCCACAAATTCAAGGTGCCAGAATTCGAAAAATACTATGGGACTACTTGCCTAGAGGCTCACATAACTATTTTTTATCGGAGAATGACTGGGTACGTTAATAATGACCCACTGCTAATTCATTGCTTCCAAGATAGTCTGGCGGGAGCAGCATTTAAATGGTACAATCAGCTGTGCCATACCGAAATTGGTTCTTGGAGGGATTTAGCACAGGCGTTTATGAAGCAGTGCGGTCATGTAACAGATATAACCCCTGACAGAATTACCCTACAAAATATGGGAAAGAAACCAAGCGAGAGTTTTCAGCAATATGCACAAAGATAGAGAGAGGTCGCCATACAGGTTCAGCCACCTCTTCTGGAGAAAGAAACCACCATGCTCTTCATCAACACCTTGAAAGCCCCATTTATCAACCATATGTTGGGGAGTGTCATGAAGAGTTTCTTGGACATAGTAATGACTGGCGAAATGATCGATAACGCTGTGAGAAGCGGCAAAATAGATGCTGGGGAAAGTGCTAGAAGGTCAGCCCTGAGAAAGAAAGAAGACGAGGTAAATAATATGGGAGCATACAGTAAGGGTTATTCAAAACAAGTTACTGTGGGATCACCAAGGTTGACAACTACAGACCTTCAGACTCCTTCAAAGAATGAATCTAGGCAAAGGATGAATACAGAAAAGCTTCAGTTCACTCCTATTCCAATAACATACTGAGAGCTATATTAGAAATTGTTTGATGAGCACATAGTGTCCCCTTTCTACTTGGCATCATTGCAGCCCCCATACCCCAAGTGGTATGATGAAAATGCCGAATGTGACTATCATGCGGGAGTTTTGAGGCATTCAATAGAAAATTTCCTTGCTTTCAAGAAAGTCGTGGAAAGACTCATTAAGCTGGGTGTTGTCAAAGTGGTTGATATGGTAAATGCCGATAATCCGCTACCAAATCACACTGATGTTGGAGTAAATGCTATTGAAGAAATGCTGAAAAATGTACACATCACTGCCATATATGAAGAAATTACTGAAAGGGGGATCTTGTCGGATATCTGCCCTTACGAACTTGAAGCGTTCTGAATAATTGGACTGTGAAAAAATTCCTGTGGTATTTAGAGCTTACTCGGAGTAATGTACAAAATGCCCTTTTGCTTTAAGCCTAGAAGCAACAAGAATCATTTTGTGAAATACGCTTGTGTCCAGAATTCTTATTTCAATGAGATGCATCTTTTAAGAAAATATCTTTTATTCTTTACATTTCATGCTATGCATTCTTTGGTTTTTAGAATATTCTTTCATTTTTATTCATAACCATACCATACAAATAATCATCCTTAGAATCATTTATTCTTTGAAACTTGCCTTCGTACCTACGATAGGTACCCAGATATCAACGACAGGAGTGACGTTGTTACCGACTCCCTTTTGAATGAGATACGGGTTTGGGGGATCTAAGGACTTTGAAGATGACAAAAATTGTAACTTATCTTCTGACTTGTTAATACTGGATGGAAAATAGATCCTACGTCGCGAGCCAAAAAAGGAGATGAAGATCAAAGCCTAGCTCAATACAGAAATAAGATTTCTCATATGTGAGGCATGGATGTTATCAAGTCGGTCTCATCAAAAGCTTCTGGCCAATGTCGATTCATTTTTGTGGATGTCAGTTACTTTACTAAGATGGTAAAAGTCACTTCATATGTCAATATTATAAAGTCGATAGTCATCAGAACAAAAAGAAAGAAAGAAAGAAAGAAAGAATATTGAAAAAATGTCAAAAAGATCATATTTAACTGCACAACGTCAAAAGTTTGCGGTCTGTTCAAAGATTAGATGCCACATCATAGTAAAGGCAGCAAAAAAAGAAAAAAATAAAAAATAAAAAATAAAAGAGGCCAAGACTTGTAAAGATTGGCATACAGAAGTTACTATTTACCCTCTATGCTTATCAAACATTGGCCAGGACTGTAACCGGGGCAACACATTCCTCGTTGGTTTTCCCATTGAAGTCGAAATTCATTTTTTCGAGTCTTACCAGAACTAAAGTTGGATGAGGCAGAATGCGTTTAATCTCAATATGATCAGTTGAATTTGAAGAGAAAATGTTAAAAGCTATCTATCACGGTTAGATGATGCGAGCTCACAACAAAAGTGATTCGTCCTAGAAAATTTCATGATAGGACATTGAAGAAGATTCTTTCCCATGCAAAAGGGACTTCAGAAGAAAGAAGATGCCAAACCGAGAAGGACCTTAGGCAGCAAAGAAGGCCTATTCTAGGGAAGCATGGATATTGTCTGAGATATATGACAAGGACTTACCCAATCCGGAGAATTTATATTCAAAAAAAAATTCAGCAAAAAAAAAAAAAAAAAGGAGAGGCCAAGGTGAAAACCCGCAAAGGGCGCTTTGAGACCAAAGGGGATTTGAGTTGAAAACCCAAAAAGGGCGGCTCAGATTTTGACCAAAATTAGGGCATACAATAGTCTTGCTACGCCTGAATTAACAATGAAGAGGTATGCTATGTCTTGGGGCACCTACAAAGTACTCCGAATTCCCTAAACACATATTGAGCTTAAAATGGTCCTCAAGAAGTTTGAACAGAGAAGATCAGGCTGCGATATCTGGGGTGTAACACCCCAAACCCGGCCCATGAGCCCTGACCGGATCTGGTATGTCACGGAGTAAAAACGTTTTGAAATATTTTGATTAACTGGTGAAAATCTGAAAAAAATATTGTTAAGGTTATAAAACGGTGTCTATGAAAAACCCAGGTGGATTTGATTTTAAAAACATGGTTGAGTTGAAACCTTTGAAAACATTTGATCATTTAAATTTTAGAACCTTGAGTTATTGTGTACTTGGTGAATTTTGCTACCGATGGTAACATCCTTGAAAACTCGTAAAAATTTCCCATTTTGAAAACGTTACTTTTAACCGATTTATTTAAACATTTTATCAATTCATGAGTAATATAATAAAAGTGAAGTAAAACAACTACTTAAATATCCAAAATAATAACTAGCGGCCTTATTACAACCCAAACCAAAATTTAACAAATAATAAACTTAATTTGTGCTAAATAAAATTTTAAATCCAAGGAATCAAGCATGGCCGAGTCCTCTCGGCCCATCTTCGCGATCTACTCATCTGCAAAATGATATGGGAAGGGGTGAGTCACCAAGACTCATTGCATAAATCCCCAATCCGGAAGTGCAAACTCATACACAAAATATTAGTAAAACATGCAATCATGCAACCCAAAACTAACCATCCATACTCCTTTAACAACCTCGTGTGGTCAAAACCACTGGTGACCGGAGTCACAAATCAATGATGGGGCCAACCCATCGTGTGGTCAAAACCACTGATGACCATAGGTCACAATTATCAATATGTGGTCAAAACCACTGGTGGTACCAAACCACTGGGACTTAGTCACAATTTATATCAACGGTGTGGTCAAAACCACTAGTGACCGAAGTCACAATTAAACTAATGGGGCCAACCCATCTTGTGGTCAAAACCACTGGTGACAGTCCATAGAGAATATTCCCCCTCCTCTCTTCAATCCCGTTACCAACATGCTCATATCATGCTTAACATATTATCACAAGTCATGCATATAAGTCATTGCATAGCATCTTACTCATCATATCATTCATATAACATATTTGAAGTCACAAGCGACTTACCCGGAATCCATGCACATGTCCACAAGGCAAATCACTAACAAAATAGTTAACTATAACATATTAAGCAATGCCAACTAATAAAGTGTGTAAGAGTTTTACACACCTGTTTAACCGGAGATCTAAGGAGAAAACCCGAATCTATACGATATCACAAAATCCCAAACGTATTCCCTTATTGCCCTACATTCGGCCACTATAGGTTAGTATCCAAAAAGCCTTATTCGGCTAAATCTAATAATCCTGAGGGACTAATCGTGCCCATAATCAAATATGGCCCTAGGCCGAATCTTTATTATCACTTACCAAAGCGAATTGAAATCCCGGAAGCCTCTGTTTTCTTTTGTCGATTAGCCCCTAAAACCATAGTGCACATTCGGTTATACATAGGTACCAAAAATGGCCTTTGGCTGAATATGTCCAACCACTTACCAACCTTACCGAAACCCCAAAAACACACACCAAGTCCTCCTTGTATTCAGCTACACACAAAAGGTACAATATTAGGACCACACACACATTCGGCCAACCTTACCAAGGCTTAGCCTCATGCTTTCGACTTTTCCAAAATATCTAATGAATAGGCTTAAGGAGAATTCTTTACCATAGACTTACCAAATCGATTAGTAGAGAACGGAGGCTTAGTTCAGCGGTTTCAAAATCCCGTAGCACCTTATGAGAAATCGGTTTCAAAAGTAGTTAGCCAAACCATCAATAAATGCCGGATTTCGGCTTTCCCTTCATATAAGTCGATAGAGAAAAAGATAATATGGAAGGAAGGTTTCGGCAATCACTTACCCTTACAAACCGATTTGAAGAAGAAATCTCAAGAGAATCTATGCCCACGATATTCGCCAAAGTGGATCTAATAGGAGAAGGAGATTTAGGCAAAAGAATGGAGTAGATTAGACACACAAGATGGAAGATGGAGTTTGAGTAGAAGAGGGTAATAGATTGACCAAATAGGAACAAAGAAGAGAGGAATTTGGAGATTTTGGGCAAGGTGGACTAGGAGATTTCGCTAGGAACAAATTTGGAAGAAAAAAAACACAAGTCTAGATGAATTTGACACTAATTTGCTCCCTAAAGAGCCTTTTGGCCGCCACCACCTTCCCTTCAATCCAATCCAAACAATCTCCTATCTAATCTCTTTATCACCCGTTTAAGCTAAATAAAAAAAAACAATACATATCTTCATCCATTTGAGAGTCCATGCACGGTCCATTAGCTCTCTCCCCTCACGCCAGCATGCCAAAAAAAAAACCTCCCATAAGCTACCCATGCTACTCGAACATGGGACCCCATTGTCACAAATTTCTTATCACGTCCCAAGCCACTTTACCTGTCTGACTTTCATGTCCATAATCCCTACCATTTTATTTTTAAAGCCTTCCTAGCCCATCACCCTATACATAATGCAAAAAGTAAAACTCCCAAGCGCCACTCCAAGAAATTCAACCCAAGACCTGCGCCAGGTGTCACTTTCAGGCCCTTAAGTGGCGCATGAAAGCCACTTCTACCAACCAGCTCCTTGTGTCATGCTTCTCCCAAAATTTCTCTTAACCCCTATCTCACCTAGCTCCCTCCTCTTAAGCACTAAAAAGAAATTTCAACCCTAAGTCAGACCTAGCCCGAGGTTATGACTAGACCCTAGAATATGTCAAGCAATCAAGCATACACATTTCTTCAAGCACACTCATGGGAAAAATAATAAAATTCAAACAACCCCTAATTCAGGATGTTACAGTTCTACCCCCTTAAAAAAATAATTTCTACCTCAAATTACCTCGGATCAAGAGTTGGGGTATTATCGCCGCATCACATCCTCGGGTTCCCACGTGGCCTCCTCCGTACCATGGTTTCGCCATAACACCTTTACCAAAGGTACTGACTTCCTCCTCAAAACCTTAACATCTCGATCCAAAATCTGTACCGGCTCTTCCTCGAAAGATAAGTCCGAGTTCACTTTAATTTTCGCAATCGGCACTACGTGTGATGGATCCGATTGATAGCGCCTCAGCATCGAAACATGGAAGACCTCATGAATCGGGCTCAATTCTGCCGGCAACTCAAGCTGGTAAGCTACCGGTCCCACACATTTCAATATTGTGTATGGCCCGATGAACCTAGGGCTTAGCTTGCCCTTCCGGCCAAACCTCAGCACTTTCTTCCAAGGTGATACCTTTAAGAAGACCTTATCACCCACTGCATACTCCACATCCCTGCGCTTAAGATCGGCGTAGGATTTTTGCCTGTCCGACTCCTCTTTAAGACGAGCCCAAATTACTCTAACTTTATCCTCTGTCTCCGATACTAACTCCAAACCCAACATCCGACGTTCTCCCAGCTCTGTCCAATACGTAGGAGTACGGCATTTCTGACTATACAAATACCTCATACGGTGCCATCTCGAATACTAAGCTGATAACTATTGTTATAAGTGAATTCTGCCAAAGGTAGGTACTCCTCCCAACTACCACGGAAGTCCAAAACGCAGCCCCTTAACATATCTTCCAACACCTGGATTACCCTCTTAGATTGTCCATCGATCATGGATGAAAAGTCATCTTGAAATTCAGCTTCATGCCTAACTCCTGATGTAAGGCCTTCCAGAATCTCGACGTGAACCGGAGATCCCGATCTGAGATAATGGACACCGGTACTCCATGTAACCGCACTATCTCTGCTATATACAGGTTGGCTAACCTTTGAAGTGAATAGCCCACCCTTACCGGTATGAAATGGGCCGACTTGGTCAACCGATCTACTATCACCTAGACTGCATCTTTTTTACTGGGCGTAAGGGGAAGCCCACTTACAAAATCCATAGTAATCTCCTCTCACTTCCACTGTGGGATCTTTACCATTTATAATAGATCGATGGCAATTGATGCTCACTTAACTCACTGGCATGCGGACACTTGCTCACTAACTCGGTTATTTCCGCTTAAGACCCGCCACCAAAATCGCTCCTTAAATCCCGATACATCTTGTCGCTTCCGTGCATAGCGACGAATCGCTATGAGTTTCTCTAAGGATTCACGCCTCAAATCATCATCCTTAGGCATACATACTATCCCCGAAATACAACACTCCATCACTACCCAAGCTGAACCCTTCGGCCTCACCGCTCTGTACTTGCAACCTCCAAGTACTCAGAACTTCGTTGGTCATCTGCCTTTTTTTGACCGCATCAATCCAAGATGGCTTCACTTGTAATTCTGCCAAAAGGCTCCCATCCTCATAGAGACTTAGGTGAGCAAACATTGCTTGCAAATTTGCTACCACCTTACGACTCAATGCATCAGCTACCACGTTAGCCCTACCCGGATGATATTCGATTGAGCAGTCGTAGTCCTTCAGCAACTCAATCCACCTCTGCTGCCTCAGATTTAAATCTTTTTGAGTCAAGAGGTACTTCAAGCTCTTGTGATCCGTATACACTACTGAGTTCTCCCCATACAGATAGTGCCTCCAAATCTTCAAGGCGAAACCACAGCAGCCCAATTCTAAATCATGTGTCTGATAGTTACCTTCGTGAGGCCTCACCGCCGTGGACGCATAGCGACCACCTTCCCTTCTTGCATCAACACACCCTAAACCAAGATGCGATGCATCACAAGACACATGGATTCCTTTCACGCCTCCTGGTGAATTAAGACCGGTGCTTCACAAAATCTTCTTGACTTGTCGAAACTCTCTTGCTTGCTTTTAGACACACAAATGTAACTCCTTTTCTCAAGAATTTAGTCAACGGTCTTTGCGATTAAGGAGAAATTTTCACAAATCTCCAAAGAATATACCGCCAACCCCAAAAAACTTTGAATTTCTATAACCGACCTCGGTGGTTTCCACTCCAATACTACATCAATCTTACGAGGATCCACCCTGATTCCCTCGGCTAAAACAACATGCCCTAGAAAAGTTACCTCCTTAAGCGAACTCACACTTGTGAATTTGGCGTACCGCTTTTTCCCTTAGAACTTGCGTAACCACATAAAGATGTGCGTCATGCTCCTCCTCGACTTCAAGTACACCAAAATGTCATCTATGAACACCACGACAAACCGATCCAGATAGGTTGGAAAACCGGTTCATCATGTCCATAAACACTACCGGTGTATTCGTCAAACCAAAAGGCATTACCAAAAACTCAGTAGTGCCCATACCGAGTACGGAATGCCGTCTTGTAGATATCAGCCTCCTTCACCTTAAGTTGATGGTACCCTGACCTAAGGTCGATCTTAGAGAACACCGATGCTCCCTTGAGTTGGTCGAACAAATCATCAATCCTGGGCAAAGAATGCCTTCTTTATTGTCAACTTGTTCAAATTGTCGATAGTCTATGCACATCCTCATTGTTCCATCCTTCTTCTTGACAAAAGTATCGGAGCTCCCAAGGCGATACACTTGGTCGAATGAACCTCTATCCAATAATTCCTAGATCCGAGCCTTCAACTCTACCAGTTCTTTCGGCGCCATCCGATACGGAGCTATAGATACTGGCGCAATTTCAGGTAACAAATCTATACCAAATTCAACCTCACAGTCCAGAGGTAAACCCAGGAGTTCCTCTGGAAACACATCAACATAATCCCTTATGGACCGGACATCTCTCACAGCTGCACCCTTAGCTTCCAAAGCACAGACATGCATTACATATGCTTCACAACCCTTCCTAACCATCTTTTCCGCCTTTAATACAGACACCAGATTAGATAGGTAGTCTCTCCTTTTACCTATCATTACCACATCATCACCTTCCATGGTCCTTAATACCATGCGCTTAGTCACAATCCAGCTAGCTCGATACTTTACTAGCCAATCCATCCAGGATTAGATCGAACTCCCAAACGGCGGTTCCATCAAGTCGACCAAGAACACGACCCTTGGAGTTCTAGGGTACATTCCTATAGAGTTTACTTACTTCTGCAGAATGACCTAAAGGGCTTAACACGTCATCTTCCTAGAAGTCACTTCGAGTCTAAGTTCGTAGTTTTCACTACGCTACTAGCAACATATGAGTGAGTTGAGCCAATATCAATCAAGGTGCTATAGGGTACTCCAAAGATCAAAAACATACCGGTTATGACGTCCGGTACATCACCCTCCTTCTGACGCCTTGCAGTATAGACCAAACCAGGTTGCGTAGCCTCAGTACCACCGGTACCTCCCCTCGGTGCCCCACGACCTCTTCCAGTACCATTACCTCCTCTTCCTGCACCACGACCTCTCGATGGCTGCTGGGTATCCTTCCTATTCAGTGCACGATCCTGACCCTCAGACCTTAACCTAGCTGCCTTTTTCGGACAATCCCTAACTTGATGCTCCATAGATCCACATTCAAAGCATCCCCGATTACAAATCCAACACTCCCAGTGAGACTTCCCACACCGAAGCACACCGTGGCGGCCATTGAGGATTAGCAGCAAGAGCTAGCAGCTTGATCCGACCCACCATACCTCGTCCTCTTCTCATTGATTACGTAAAACCTCAAAGATCCGGAGCTCCTCTTATTCCAACTCCTATCTTGATTCCGCCTAACATTGTCTTACCCTTCAAGAACCTTAGTCTTCTCCACTAGGATGTTGAACTCCGTTCTGTTGTGGAGCTATCATCATCCTCACTCATCTCTCACCCCATCCTCGAATCGACACGCGTTCATGCTCAAGACCCACAATACCACGAAGCGCACTCGCCAACCGAGAAATTTGACCTCATACTCCGCCATTTGTCTTATTACCTCGAACCAGGGTTCAAGAAAGCTTTCCACCGCACATCCACGTAGCTAGTTCCTATGTATTTCTTTTGGTAGGCTGCCTTAAAGAATTTCCATGTGAGATTCTCCGCCATTGCTCCATCCCTTACGGTAAGCCACCACTGGTATGACTCATCCCGAAGTAGAGAGATTATACCCTTCAGCTTTTCCTCAACTGAAAAATCCAGGTCATCCATGATCCTCTCAGTAGATTCCAACCAATACTCCGCCGTACTGGGTGCCACTCCTGATACACCCCGAAACACCTCAGCTCCATTGGCTCGGAGTCGTTCAACCACTGATTTTCGGGCTCCTACACCTACGTCTGCCTCGACAACTCGTTTCAACACTCGTAGTACAGCTTGGGATACTACATCGTTACCACTGGTTTGATCCTAAAACTCAATTTTCACCGTCGGCAGATCCGGCATCACATTTCCAGACCCATGACCAGACCCTGCTGGCTCCGACAAGGTCATCCTACCCTTACCACGGCCACGCGGCGGACGTCCACGACCTCTTGTACTCATTCTTCTCGTTCGCGTTTATCTGATTAAAAATTTTATGCATTATTAATACTGTTCATTGTTTACCCACGAGCAATTTTATGAGGAATAGTTTTTTTGAAGTGATTCTTTCAAGTCGAATTTACCTATAATTCCAGCCAGCTTATCTCCTAGTTCTAAGTACATCCATCACACAAACAACATTCACGCACCATATCTAACGTGTAGGGCATTTTTATCATTTCACTACCCGGGTATTTTCGTAATTTTAACCTCTGAGGGTATTTTTGTAATTTTTCAAAATAAAAGTTCTCGGATGATTTTGTCAAAAGTATTTTGGAACTTTTAAATTCTTGGGGTATTTTAAAAATTTTGAAATTGGGGTATTTTGTGATTTTGGAGCTCGGGGTATTTTGGTAATAAACCGTGGTAAATTTGTAAAGTTTGATTATTCCGGTATTTCCAAATGTTGCAAAACTTTGAGGGTTCTTTTGAGAATTTTTTCCAAGTTGATGGTGTTGCAAAATTTTTAAAAATCGAGGTCATTTTGGTAATTTTGTAAGTTAGGGGTAATTTTGTAATTTTCCAAAATCGAGTATTTTGGACGCTTGTAAAAATAGGGTTTTAAACACTTTTACAAAATAAGGAAATTTTGGAAAAAGCTGTTGGGTAGTTGAACATTTTATAAACTAAGGGCATTTTTGTAATTTTACCACTAGGGGTATTTTAGTAATTCTACAAATCAGAAATTTTTCAGAAAAATGTTGTAAAACAATAGTTCTCACAAATTAAAAAGAAATTTTAAGAGTTTTAAAAGTAAGGTTTTTATGAAAATACGGCTAGTTCCCTTTCGGGTTTTAGTTAGGGTTTAGCCCATGAATAAGTCCTCTTGGTTAGGGTGAACCGAAGCTACGCACCAGGTAGGATTCAAGTGGAGAGGAGGTGAGTCACACGGACTGCTTAAATACCAAGCTCCCACCGAATACCAATCCTATACATGCGCACAATGGTTGCCACACCCTAACTCGACGACCTAGACATAGGTTTGTTTAATTAAGCAATTAAGTCTTATGTAGTAGTTGGGGTAGACTAGTCCTAGAGTTCAAGTACCTATCATTCTATGCTACGCTCCCAAGTTACCATCTATGAACACCACGATAAACTGATCCAGATAGGGTTAGAAAACTCGGTTCATCATGTCCATAAACACGGCTGGTGCATTCGTCAAACCAAAAGGCATTACCAAAAACTCGTAGTGCCCATACCGAGTACGGAATGCCGTCTTGTGGATATCAGCCTCCTTCACCTTAAGCTGATGGTACCCTGACCTAAGGTCGATCTTAGAGAACACCGATGCTCCCTTGAGTTGGTCGAACAAATCATCAATCCTGGGCAAAGGATGTCTGTTCTTTATTGTCAACTTGTTCAGCTGTCGATAGTCTATGCACATCCTCATTGTTCCATCCTTCTTCTTGACAAAAAGCACTGGAGCTCCTCAAGGCGATACACTTGGTCGAATGAACCCTCTATCCAACAATTCCTAGATCTGAGCCTTCAACTCTACCAGTTCTTTCGGCGCCATCCGATACGGAGCTATAGATACTGGCGCAGTTTCGGGTAACAAATCTATACCAAATTCAACCTCACGGTCCGGAGGTAAACCCGAGAGTTCCTCTGGAAACACATCAACATAATCCCTTATGGACCGGACATCCCTCACAGCTGCACCCTTAGCTTCCAAAGCACAGACATGCACTACATATACTTCACAACCCTTCCTAACCATCTTTTTCGCCTTCAATGCAGACACCAGATTAGATAGGTAGTCTCCCCTTTTACCTATCATCACCACCTCATCACCTTCCATGGTCTTTAATACCATGCGCTTAGCTGCGCAATCCAGGCTAGCCTGATACTTTACTAGCCAATCCATCTCAAGGATTAGATCGAACTCCAAAACAGCGGTTCCATTAAGTCAGCCAAGAACACGACCCCTTAGAGTTCTAGGGTACATTCCTATAGAGTTTACTTACTTCTGAAATGACCTAAAGGGCTTAACACGTCATCTTCCTAGAAGTCAGCTTCGAGTCTAAGTTCGTAGTTTTCACTACGCTACTAGCAACATATGAGTGAGTTGAGCCAATATCAATTAAGGTGCTATAGGGTACTCCAAAGATCAAAACATACCTAGGTTATGACGTCCGGTGCATCGCCCTCCTTCGACGCCTTGCAAAGATGATAGACCAAACCAGTTGCGTAGCCTCGGTACCACCGTACCTCCCTCGGTGCCCCGACCTCTGCCAAAGACCATTACCTCCTCTTCCCGCACGACGACCTCTCGGTGGTCTGCTGGTATCCTTCCTATTCAGTGCACGATCCTGACCCTCAGACCTTAGCCTAGCTGCCTTTTTTAGACAATCCCTAACTTGATGCTCTATAGATCCACATTCGAAGCATCCTCGATTACAAATCCAACACTCCCCCGTGTGAGACTTCCCACACTGAGCACACCGTGGCGGCCATTGAGGATTAGCAGCGGCGAGCCTAGCGACTTGATCGACCCACCATACCTCGCCCTCTTCTGCGATTACGAGAAAACCTCAAAGATCCGGAGCTCCTCTTATTCCAACTCCTATCCTGATTCCATCTAACAGATTGTCTTACCCTTCAAGAACCTTAGTCTTCTACTAGGATGTTGAACTCCGTTCCTATTGTGGAGCTATCATCATCCTCGGCTCATCTCTCAAATTTCATCCTCAAATCGACACGTTCATGCTCGAGTACCCACAATACCACGGCGTACTCTTCAACCGAAAAAATTTGACCTCATACTCCGCCATGTCTTATTACCCTGAACCAGGTTCAAGAAAGCTTTCCACCGCACATCCACGTAGCTAGTTCCTATGTATTTCTTTTGGTAGGTCGCCTTAAAGAATTTCCATGTGAGATCCTCCGCCATTGCTCCATCCCTACGGTGAGCCACCACCGGTATGACTCATCCCAAGTAGAGAGATTATACCCTTGACTTTTCCTCAACCGAAAAATCCAGTCATCCATGATCCTCTCAAGATTCCAACCAATACTCACCGTCTGGGTGCCACTCGATACACCCTAAACACCTCGGCCCATTGGCTCGGAGTCGTTCAACCACAAATTTTCGGGCTCCTACACCTATGCCTGCCTCGACAACTCATTCCAACACTCGTAGTACAGCTTGGGATACTACATCGTTACCACCAGTTTGATCCTAAAACTCAGTTTTCGCCGTCGGTAGATCCCAGATCACATTTCTGACCCATGACCGGACCTCATTGGCTCGACAAGGTCATCCTACCCTACCACTACCACGCCGGCTGGACGTCCACGACCTCTTGTACTCATTTTTCTCGTTCGCGTTTATCTGATTAAAAATTTTATGCATTATTAATACTGTTCACTGTTTACCCACGAGTAATTTTATGAGGAATAGTTTTTTTTTGAAGTGATTCTTTCAAGTCGAATTTACCTATAATTCCGGTTTGTGCTTATCTCCTAGTTCTAAGTACATCCATCACACAAACAACATTTACGGACCATATCTAACGTGTAGGGCATTTTGTCATTTCACTACCCAGGGTATTTTCGTAATTTTAACCTCTGAGGGGTATTTTGTAATTTTTCAAAATAAAAGTTCTCGGATGATTTTGTCAAAAGTATTTTGGAACTTTTAAATTCTTGGGGTATTTTGAAAATTTTGAAATTTGAGGTATTTCGGTAATTTTGAAGCTCGGGGGTATTTTGGTAATAAACCAGGGTAAATTTGTAAAGTTTGATAATTACGGTATTTCAAATGTTGCAAAACTTTGAGGGTTCTTTTGAGAATTTTTTCCAAGTTGATGGTGTTACAAAATTTTAAAAATCGTATTCATTTTGGTAATTTTGTAAGTTAGGGTAATTTTGTAATTTTCCAAAATCAGAGTATTTTGGACGTTTGCAAAAATAGGGTTTTTAAACACTTTTAAAAAATAAGGAAATTTTGGAAAAACTGTTGGGTAGTTGAACATTTTATAAACTAAGGGCATTTTTTTGTAATTTTACCACTAGGGGTATTTTAGTAATTCTACAAATCAGAAATTTTTCAGAAAAATGTTGTAAAACAATAGTTCTCACAAATTAAAAAGAAATTTTAAGAGTTTTAAAAGTAGGGTTTTTATGAAAATACGGCTAGTTCCCTTTCGGGTTTTAGTTAGGGTTTAGCCCATGAATAAGTCCTCTTGGTTAGGGTGAACCGAAGCTACGCACCAGGTAGGATTCGAGTGGAGATGAGGTGAGTCACACGGACTGCTTAAATACCAAGCTCCCACCGAATACCAATCCTATACATGCGCACAATGGTTGCCACACCCTAACTCGACGACCTAGACATAGGTTTGTTTAATTAAGCAATTAAGTCTTATGTAGTAGTTGGGGTAGACTAGTCCTAGAGTTCAAGTACCTATCATTCTATTCTACGTTCCCAAGTTACCCATTTACCCTTATCAAGTATTCACAGAGCATCAGAGATACTTACAGGTGGATTGGTGCTTGAGACTCGATGCCATCTTGTTCAAAACAAAACCATTTTCATAATAATTCACAGAGGCCCACAAAAATGTTTTGGGCCCTGGGCCCCCACAGCCGAGTTTTAAACCTGGCTCTGATACCAAAAATGTAACACCCCAAACCCAGCCCATGAGTCCTGACCGGATCTGGTATGTCACGGAGTAAAAACGTTTTGAAATATTTTGATTAACTAGTGAAAATCTGAAAAAAAATATTGTTAAGGTTATAAAACGGTGTCTATGAAAAACCCAGGTGGATTTGATTTTAAAAACATGGTTGAGTTGAAACCTTTGAAAACATTTGATCATTTAAATTTTTAGAACCTTCAGAGTTATTGTGTACTTGGTGAATTTTGCTACCCGATGGTAACATCCTTGAAAACTCGTAAAAATTTCCCATTTTGAAAACGTTACTTTTAACCGATTTATTTAAACATTTTATCAATTCATGAGAAATATAATAAAAGTGAAATAAAACAACTATTTAAATATCCAAAATAATAACTAGCGGCCTTATTACAACCCAAACCAAAATTTAACAAATAATAAACTTAATTTGTGCTAAATAAAATTTTAAATCCAACAAATCAAGCATGGCCACCTTGAGTCCTCTCCGGCTCCATCTCCGCGATCTACTCATCTGCAAAATGATATGGGAAGGGGTGAGTCACCAAGACTCAGTGCATAAATCCCAAACCCGGAAGTGCAAACTCATACACAAAATATTAGTAAAACATGCAATCGTGCAACCCAAAACTAACCATCCATACTCCTTTAACTACCCCGTGTGGTCAAAACCACTGGTGGTCAAAACCACTGGTGACCGGAGTCACAAATCAATGATGGGGCCAACCCATCGTGTGGTCAAAACCACTGATGACCAAAGGTCACAATTATCAATATGTGGCCAAAACCACTGGTGGTACCAAACCACTGGGACTTAGTCACAATTTATATCAACGGTGTGGTCAAAACCACTAGTGACCGAAGTCACAATTAAACTGATGGGGCCAACCCATCTTGTAGTCAAAACCACTAGTGACAGTCCATAGAGAATATTCCCCCTCCTCTCTTCAATCCCGTTACCAACATGCTCATATCATGCTTAACATATTATCACAAGTCATGCATATAAGTCATGGCATAGCATCTTACTCATCATATCATTCATATAACATATTTGAAGTCACAAGCGACTTACCCGGAATCCATGCACATGTCCACAAGGCAAATCACTAACAAAATAGTTAACTATAACATATTAAGCAATGCCAACTAATAAAGTGTGTAAGAGTTTTACACACCTGTTTAACCGGAGATCTAAGGAGAAAACCCGAATCTATACGATATCACAAAATCCCGAAACGTATTCCCTTATTGCCCTACATTCAGCCACTATAGGTTAGTATCCAAAAAGCCTTATTCGGATAAATCTAATAATCCCGAGGGACTAATCGCGCCCATAACCGAAATATGGCCCTAGGCCGAATCTTTATTATCACTTACCAAAGCGAATTGAATTCCCAGAAGCCTCTGTTTTCCTTTGCCGATTAGCCCCTAAAACCATAGTGCACATTCGGTTATACATAGGTACCAAAAATGGCCTTTGGCCGAATATGTCCAACCACTTACCAACCTTACCGAAACCCCGAAAACACACACCAAGTCCTCTTTGTATTCGGCTGCACACAAAAGGTACAATATTAGGACCACATACATATTCGGCCAACCTTACCAAGGCTTAACCTCATGCTTTCGGCTTTTCCAAAATATCTAATGAATAGGTTTAAGGAGAATTCTTTACCATAGACTTACCAAATCGATTAGTAGAGAATGGAGGCTTAGTTCGGCGGTTTCAAAATCCCGTAGCACCTTATGAGAAATTGGTTTCAAAAGTAGTTAGCCAAACCATCAACAAATACCAAATTTTGGCTTTCCCTTCATATAAGTCGACAGAGAAAAAGATAATATGGAAGGAAGGTTTCGGCAATCACTTATCCTTACAAACCGATTTGAAGAAGAAATCTCGAAGAGAATCTATGCCCACCTGATATTCAGCCAAAGTGGATCTAGTAGGAGAAGGGAGATTTAGGCAAAAGAATGGAGTAGATTCGGCTTACACAAGATGGAAGATGGAGTTTGAGTAGAAGAGGGGTGATAGATTCGGCCAAATAGGAACAAAAGAATAGAGGGATTTGGAGATTTTGGGCAAGGTGGACTAGGGAGAATTTGGCTAGGAACAAATTTGGAAGAAAAAGAAACACAAGTCTAGATGAATTTCGGCACTAATTTGCTCCCTAAAGAGCCTTTTGGCCGGCCACCACCTTCCCTTCAATCCAATCTCGAAACAATCTCCTATCTAATCTCTTTATCACCCGTTTAAACTAAATAAAAAAAACAATACTTATCTTCATCCATTTGAGAGTCCATGCACGGTCCATTAGCTCTCTCCCCTCACGCCAGCATGCCAAAAAAAAAATAAACCTCCCATAAGCTACCCATGCTACTCGAACATGGGACCCCATTGCCGCAGCCCCTTATCACGTCCCGAGCCACTTTACTTGTCTGACTTTCATGTCCATAATCCCTACCATTTTATTTTTAAAGTCTTCCTAGCCCATCACCCTATACATAACGTAAAAAGTAAAACTCCCAAGCGCCACTCCAGTAGCTCGAACCCAAGACCTGCGCCAGGCATCACTTCCAGGCCCTTAAGTGGCGCATGAAAGCCACTTCTACCAACCAGCTCCTTGTGTCATGCTTCTCCCGAAATTTCTCTTAACCCCTATCTCACCTAGCTCCTCCTCTTAAGCACTAAAAGAAATTTCAGCCCTAAGTCGACCTAGCAGGTGTTATGACTAGACCTAGAATATGTCAAGCAATCAAGCATACACATTTCTTCAAGCACACTCATGGGAAAAATAATTAAATTGCAAACAACCCCTAATTCAGGATGTTACATAGGGCACCTAGTTTTCCATCTTATCCATTTTGAATTTGCTATCTTTGATTACCTTATTCTTTCCAAGACACGCCTTTAATAAATTCCCTGCTTAATTTCATTTGCTAGCTTTGATTAATTTGCTTGTTTCGAGCTATGCTCCCAATCAATTTCATTCTTATCCATAGTTATGATCTTTTTCAAGAATTTCGTATTGAAATAACGATTAGTGGACTAATAATATTTTCATAAAAGAAGTTTCACATATTACTCTAGAAGCTTCTAAATAACACAAGAACCTGAAATAGTGCTATTGTTTAGAACTTACCAAGCTTAAGGGCTGGAAATGTTTAAGAATGAAAAGTTTAAACTGAGACTATCTCTCTTGGATTTTCTGTCAAAAATGGCTGGTGATACAACCTTAACGGAAAATGGGCAATGCTAACCCAAGTGTAAAAGGGGAATCATTCACAAGAAAATTGATATTCTGCATCCATGCGAGCATCATGCATTTGGTTAGGTCACCCAAAGAGTGCTCAGTTAATAAAACAAGACGCAGACCCTATACACCCGAATTATGGTGGGATGAATGGAAGCCTGTACAGATCCTATACCTTTGAATAGCAATGTGATGGATTGAAGAAAAAAAAAATCCCACATTCAGAAATCATAGTGGGATGGTTGGGAAAAGATTCAGATCCTATACCTCTAAGTCATAATGAGATGAACCATGAATTTACAAATGAGGCAAATCATGAATGCTTATAATTGTTTCCTCGAGTTTTTTGTCGAGAATACCAAATTAACAAAATGGCAAGATAATACATCATGATAGAGCCTCGATAAAAATGAGCAATGATAACCTTAAGCAGGGATCATTCTCATGAAATTTTGCATTCATGCAAAACATATTTAGTTAGGAGCATTTGATTCATTCCGATCATTGCATCCTAATCATTATAAGAAATCATTCTCCTGACATTCTGCATTCATACAAATGTCATCTATAAGACACATCTATTTAGGGGCATTTGATTCATTCCGGTCATTGCATCCTAATCTTTGTAAAAAGACCATTCTCATGACATTCTGCATTTATGCAAATGTTGTCCATAATATACTTAGTTAGGAGTATTAAGATTCATTCTGACCACCGCATCCTAACTATTTTGCATAAGCATAAACACAAAAAATTGATTTTACAGGACAGGCCCTCCAGAGGATGGTGTCACAACATTGGTGAATTAGCAGATCTTGTCTCCCTGAGTTTGCAGTGGGGCAGATCGAAGATAACAGATTTGGCATTCCTAAAGTTGCAGGAAGCAGATCGAAGACATCAGATCTT
This sequence comes from Gossypium rotundifolium, assembly GCA_025506655.1. Classification (NCBI taxonomy): domain Eukaryota; kingdom Viridiplantae; phylum Streptophyta; class Magnoliopsida; order Malvales; family Malvaceae; genus Gossypium; species Gossypium rotundifolium. Next base: position 52,031,367 of record CP106731.1, read on the forward strand.
GCCTTCTTGAGCGAAGCGGATCGAAGATAGCAAATCTGGCAATAGCCCATTTTCGCCAGGCCCATTTACTACCCATTAAAATAAAACCAAAATTTAAAATAAAATTGAGAGTACAATGTCCCATTACAGACACAGAAGCAGCCCAATCTATGTTGGCCCAATAACAAAACCACTACTAAGCCAACCTAAATTTTAATACCCTAAGACCAAGTATTAGCCCACTAACTAAAACATTTTTGATGAAAACCCTAGGCTAGCTTCAGCGCCGCAACCCCAAATTTAACAATTGGACTCTCTCAAGACGTGCCTCCATCGCGATGCTTCAAGAATGCCGCTTCGCCCACGCTCCAACCACGTGTAAGCCTTCACCAACGCGCCTCCGTACTTCCTCCACGCCCACACGAGCACCACGTCTACCTCTCAGACGGTCGTTGTACACCAAAGGACGAACAACCAAGCAAACAAATAGTAGCATTCAAAAGAAGACAAAAAATAGTTGTATTTTATTTTTATTTCGATTTCGGCATTAAAAGCCCGAAATCAAACATTGTAAGGAGGATTTCACAAACACAAAAGAGATCAATACGAAATATCGAAGAATGATTGGAAGAAAAGGAAAAAAGGTCGCTTTTTTCTGATTTTTTTTTCGTTTTTTTTTGTTTTCAATAAAAGTAAAACAAACAAATAAAAAGGGAGAGGGCTTTACCTGAATCGAGACGCGCCGTCGGAGTGCTTGTTTCATCGTCGTCATCGGGTTCAAAATGGGGGCTTCGAATGGAGCATCAAAGGCTCCCCTCTGTGCGACCTCGACCACCGAATACGATGGTGGTGCGACAGAACGCCTGGGAGTTCAACCGTCTGGCTAGCAAAGGGTTTCGAAGGTGGCTGAGAGAGAACTTTCTTGTTTGTTGTTTTTTTTTTTTGAGAATGAGTCTGCAAATGAATAAAAAGGAAAATTTTGGTTTTAAAAGGGACATGAAAGCGGTGTCGTTTCAAGACTAGGTCACCAATACCAAAACAGCACCGCTTAAGGTGACCCGACCGAATCGACCCAATGGCCATGGGATTCGCGTGTTTTACTGGTGATGGCATAATTGCGATTGATCCCTTTTTTTTTTTGCATTCTTTTAATTAAGCTTTCTTTTACTTCTTTTATTTTTAATTCTCCCAAAGGTTCATGTGCTTTTCATTTTAGCCTCGACTTGAATGTCGCGTTTGATTACGGAATATTTTCTAATTAAATCGCCGATCATTTGCACGCATTGCGTTGTAGTCCTTTTCGTTTTCTTTTTTAATTTATTACTTTTAGCTCTCTAATTTCGTTTTGATTTTAATGTAGTCCCTTCATTAATTTATTTAATTGTTTATTGTTTTTCCTTTAATTGTTCATTTTAGATTAATATCAAATGTTATATATATATATATATATATATATATATATATATATATATATATATATATATATATATTCTTATACATATAGTTTATATTATTTTTGTGTATGTATACATTATGGATCTCGCATTATTTTATGTATGTATTTTCTTTTGAATTTATTTATGTATATATACATATCTATATATTTTTTCTCGTTAAATTTATTTATGTATATAATTGATTTCTTTGAAAAATCTTATTTTATTTTATATATTTATTCCAAACACTTTCACATGTCATTATTTTTAATACATAAGTATATTATATCAAGTTTATTACGCGTGTATTATTTAAGTTGACGATACTATTTCTTAAATGTTCATTTGTTTGTTATTGTATGTGTTACACCCTTAATTTATGTAATCGATAATTATTTGTGATTCATCATTGTAATATTTTTCTATATATATGGCTATTTTGCTTCGTGTATTATCATTCCATTACGATTTATTTGTGAAAGAAAATCGAGCTTAACATCGTTCAAATCTCAAAATCGTTTAAAGTTTTAAATAAGGCAATGCTCGTGTTTAAAGGTTTCGAGAAAGTCGTGCTCTAACTTACTGAGTTCCGATTTTCTTCGTTTAAAACCTAGCAACCGAATATCCTTTCTCTTTTAAATCAAAATACATAATATTTCAAAAAAACTTATTCTTGGGATTTTCGAGATATTGCGCCCTAACTTACTGAGTGTTATATTTTATTATCTCGAGATAAGGTTTTTAAAAGAACAAAGGCAATATCATGTATTCGGGAATTTCGAGAAATAGTGCCCTAACTTACTGAGTTACAATTTTTCATTTGACCCAAATAAGGGAATATCCTTCTTATTTTTTAAATATACAAGTATTGAATGTCGAAGGATAAATCCAACTTTGAGAATATTAGATGTTATGCCCTAACTTACTGAGTATGACATTTTATTTTTTCGAAATAGGGAGCTTTGGCATTCAATACAGTTTTGCCCAAGCACATACATATATAAATGGATCGTACTCTAAAATCTTTTCAAAATTTCGACATCAGAACATTAATTAATCAATTCGGTACCAATTTTGGGCGTTACGGGGTGCTAATCCTTCCTCGTACATAACCGACTCCCGAACCTATTTTCTTGAATTTCGTAGACCAAAAATACCGTTTTAGTAAACCAAAATGTTTTATTAAAACAAAGATGACCCGATCATACCTCATCAAAAAAGATTGGTGGCGACTCCATTTTCATATTTTTAAAGTCGATTCCCATTTTTAACATTCGATTTTCGTTTTTTTAAAACTCGATAAAAGAAAAAAAAATGATTTCGACAACTCTATATTATCTGTTCTAAACTTTCCCAGTCATGAACTGACACTACCTATTGAGGAGACTGATAATCAGATCCAAAAATCTCCTTTTGAGAACTCAACCTCAAAGATTTACTCATCTCTGTGCATGTTTTTTTTTTTTTTAAAAAAAAATTTCTCATACATCACCACCTAAGCCCCTGGCTTCTGAACCTTTCATGATTCTTAGTCTCTTGCATGATGTGATGAATATTCTGCAAAACATAAAAGGATAGCCTCATAAGTTGCACAAAATACATACATATAGATATATGTATATTTATATATACACATGTCATAGAGAGACTTACTCCCAGGGATCATCTCCTACTAGCATCCAGTCTCCATCTTTGTCTTCATACGTAGGTGCATAATCTGAACCTTTGTAGCCTTCTCTTTCCGAGTACTTACCTGAAAAAAGTTGATGATTTCCAAGGTCATTTTCGACAAAATTCATCACCATTTCGCACTATGTATGCATGTTATATAACGAAAAAAGGTATATTCTTACCTATGGTAAACTTGAACATGTTCTCGAAAGCCTGCAAGAGGTCCGGGTACCCGGAGTAAACTTTGAGGTCAATCTTTCTTAGGTATGGTGCTCCATCCATGCTTACTTTAATGTAAATCCCAGGACCCTCACAGTCATTCTTCTTCGCCTGAATGTTATTCTTTCTATAGGACCTGATGGGTGGCCACCCCACTATTTGTGCTCTGCATGTGGCAAAATATACATCAGAACAACCATTAGTTTCTATCTACTTTTGTACGTCATAATACAATTGTTAAAACCAAATAACTTACTTGGCAGGAGGAGCAGTTTCATCTTGAGCATCAGATTTTCCATTTGCTCCACATTCTTCATCAGCCTCCTGCAATGGCCGCTTCTTGTTTCTAACATTATCAGTTCCTGGCAACCCTAATCTTAGTTCAGTTGCGACACAGCCTTCCATTTTTCTTTCAAAGTTCAAATGATACAGCAAGCCAATACAAACCCTAGGTTACTTCTTCAAGTGCAACCTGATTTTAGGAAAGTTCTTACCAGGGTTTCTTTGAGGATGCACAATGTTTGAGATGTGTTTTTTTTTTAAATGTTGAAATGGGAATGCATAAAGAGTTAATTTTATAGGATATAATGGTGTTGAAGGTGTAAAGAGGTAGCCTTTGTGATTCTCCCAAATCTCAACGCTTGAATTATGGACAAAGGCAAGCTAAGCTGTCGGTAGCAATAGCAGCAACTTTGAGGCAAGCTGTCCCTTCAATAAGGGGACAAAGGTTGGACAAGTTCAGCGGCACATATGGAAGAACTTTGCGGGTTCAAAGGGACGGTCAAGATCAAGTTTTTGGGGGTTGTGGGAGTTAAATCATGGACGTTGGTTTCTTTTTTTCCCTTTAAATGAAGGAAAAAAGCTAGGCAGCATCCCCATGTGAATAAGGGTCCATTTTGGGTGTTGGGTACGGGCACAGCATGGCCATGTGGTGCTGGAATTTTAGCAGTGAAGGGTTTTTTTTTTTTTTTCCAATAAATTTGGTTAATGGATTATGGGGTTTTATTTCATGTGGACTGTCATGTTTGGAGGTCAGCCCCTGAATTATAACTACTTAACACTTTACATTAAACAAAAAAAGAAATTAATAAAAACCTTAAGCTTGACATTGTTTGTAAGTTAATTGACATTCCAATACCCAAAACCTTGCCATTTCTGTCATTTTCAGTGATCTTAGTTAGTTGTTTTGACTTTTCTTTTGGGGGGAAACCCACAGGACTAGTAAATAACTACAATTTTCCTAAATAGTGGAACCTCCGTTAATGCATCTGGATCTGTTTTGGTTAATGAGGGGAGTAAGGAATTCTTAATTACTTTTCGATGGTTAAACGCTTGAAACTCTTCTTTGGTTGCCGGAAGTTAGAAAAAAAATTAGATCAAAGTTAGATGTTTATTTTATGAATAGTGATATTTTAATAGTTTATTTTTTAAAAGGATTAAATTAATTTTTTATAAATTTTAAGGTTAAAGTGTAATTTTACAATTATTAATATAAAATTTTAAAAATTATAAAAAGAATTTTATCATTTTAAGAAAGGTCGAGACCCTTATCAACTCCTTGACTCTGCCCTTGAACCTAGAGGAGATTAATGATAGTTTATCATTCGGGCTGAAAATTGTTTTTGAAAAATATTATGAAAAGTGTTTTTGAAAAAGTTTTAAAATATTTTGAGAAGATAAAATTTTATTTTAAACCTAATGTTGTAAATTAGAAAATTTAATGCAGATAAAATGTATTTTTTTCAAAAACAGTATTTTCTAAAGTCAAAAGTTAAAAGTTTTAATTTTTACTTAAAATTCCAGTTCAGATTAAAAAAATTTCCAGTATTAAAATTTTATTTAAAATTTTATTTAAAATCGTTATTTGAGTTGAAAAGTAGTTTTCAATTTTAATATAAACAAATTCTAAAGGGTAAATATTTGTCCTATGTGCATTCATCCTTGCGCATTTCATGTATATTTTTTCTTGATTATACTCTTTTAAGTTAGTTTATCTAGGCTACATTTCACTATCAATATGGAAATCATCATTTAGAATTTGGGTTCAACTATAGTTTTCCAAAAAGAATTTTCATGAGAAGTTCTCATTCCGATGGTTGCTAGTTAGTTTAGTGTTGCCTAACCTTCTGAAGTACTATAATTTCACCTTGATTATATCTCTTTTTCTAGAAACAGGTTCTGGATTTCCAAGGTAAAAAAAAGAAGAAGCTGGAAAGCAAAAACTGTGCATGTCTTTTTTAACTTTGAAAATAGTAGATTCATGAAGAACTCAAAAGGAAGTAGATATGAAACACCAAACATGGGGAACGCATCATGGGACACTGCACATTTACACATGAGCCCTCTGAATAATCTCCATTGGATGCTCAATTGACGCGAAGAAAGGGAATTCAAAATGATGAAACATCAGGCCCCATTTCAGCTTCACCCGTGCGCATTAAAAAGTTGTGTGATCATTATTATCCTTGTTTTGCTATAGTTATATGTCACTGCCATCCGCAGTCATCCTGTCACGGGATTAATACTCTCTTCTCAAAATATATAATAATAAAATGCAGCGCACTCGATTATGCATTACCTTTCTTTTTTATTCAATATAAGATTAATATATTTCACCTATTTTAAAACGCTTGACATGACACTTTACACAACGCGTAATAATTGATATCGGAAATTTCCACTTTTATATTTCCTTAGCAAACATGAAGCAGTTCACCTTGCCAGCATTGCCATTTCCTAGGTTCCATTCATGAAAACTGAATGAATTTTTATTTCATACGTAAACCAGACATTTATGCAACTATATATGCATTCAAAAGGAAGGGTCTTGCTTAGGCAGCCAGTTGCATCCATGCATGCATATGATTTCAAATGAACTGATTAAGCTGGAATTCAACAGTTCAAACTTTGAGTTTTCTTTATTTTAATCCAGGCCCTATATTTTCCCATAGGTAATAGCTTAATAGATATTGAAATAATCTTGTTTTTGCTTTAAAATTTGTTCATATGTAGAGGTTGGTCTTGGACCTTCGACGAAAGGTATTATCTTATTCAGGAATTTTGTCTCTCATAGGGAGCGCTTCAGTTGATGTAAATGCAACTTACAAGCTCACAAAAAAGGTATCACTATTGTTATAAATATTAATTATACATTTGTGCCTGCGGGATTGAACTATCAACCAAGGCTTTATATGTCCAACACACTTGGTACCACTTGTTGAGAGGAAGTTGGTGTCAAACCCTCAACAGACGGTATTGTCCCACTCGGGGGTTTTATTTCCCTTAGTGAATGCTTCAGTTGATATAAATATGACTTACAAAATCATGAGAGATGTGCCAGTATTGTTAAAAATATTGATTATGTAAAGTTCGCTTACGAGGATCGAACCATTAACCGGGACTTAAATGCCTACTTGGTACCACTTGACTAGGCGCTCTCTATGGGAGACAAAACCCTCGAATGGGACAATACCTTTCGTTATGTGTTCGAGAGCAACCTCCTCACAACAATATTTATTTCACCTAGAAAAGCCATGGTTTTAAATGTATAAAGGATTTCTATTACGACTTTAAGGTATCCAACAAGAGAATGTATGAGGTGTCTTTGGCCATGGCAGGCATGGATGAGATAAAATCGTTATTATATCATTATTTCTCAGGCAATGCTGCGACTAAAAATCTTACAAGTGTTAGCTAAAACGAGTGGCTACAATCACTGGACCATATACGCAAAACGCAAAGCTGTAATATGATATTAGCTTGTGCAAATTTGTGGTGCCTGAGCGCTTCTCACTTCTCAAACGCCCCTACATGGATAGCGATGCATAACAAATATGAATCAAGGTTTAGGCTTATTTTGCAGAATTTGATACACTAATATTTTGTTTCCATTTTATATGTGACTCATCAATGGAGTCGGAAATTAAATGCTTAATTGGGACTGGTAGTTCGTCTGCTTTGACTGTGCACGGGTTCCTTATATGATATGGTCCATTCAGCATTGTTGGTACCTGAAGATTCTGATTAATCCCGTCTGGTTATAACATTGGAGACGTGTATTGATAGTGAATCAAATTTAATGCAGAAAGCATAGACATGGTTTTCGCATGTTTATTAGTTGTTTACACCTATTCTAAATTATTTGACTTCTTATTTTCTTCCAAGCACATATATTCAACATTTATATTAGATATTAATTCGGACAAGGATATGGCTACACCTATAATCCTCTTCATATATGAAAAATATAGAAAAATGAGTATCTAAGTATCGAAGACATGTCCCTACTCAAACCAATTCTGAGTGCTATGTCTATATTTTTTGTTTAGTGTGTTTTAAGTCACCAAATTTCTTAAGTTGAATAACGAGGTGTTAACTTAATGTTAAGGTTGAGATTACGAAAATGTTGAGATTTTAAGTATATTTATTGTAGTTAGTGTTAGAACCATAAAATAAAATCTAATATAAACTTAAAACTGTAAATCAGGATCTATCATGTCAAATCATCAAAAATAAATCAAGAATAAAATAAGATGCGGAAGCGTATCTGAATTCATCGATTGCTTGAAATCTACAGATCTTGGAGTTTTGATCTTCCAGATTAGCACAAAAGTAATATAAAGAAGGTGACTTCTCTTTTCTAAATATGGGATATTAGAAAAGTTAGCTTGTATGTAATTTGGGGATCATAACCCTAATATATATAACTTTAACACATTAGCCCTAATTTCTAATCAGCCTATCATCAATTAGAAATTAGTTACTAGAGTATCTACACATATTTGACCCATACTTTATTTAATAATTCAAGCCCAATAAACCATAACCAAATTAGATCACTTTCAATTTGGGCTAACCTATTATGATAGTAAATAATAACATGTAATTACCGTTATTATACATGTGATGTCCATATTTTCCAATAATCTCCCACTTGGACCACATATATATACTAATTACTCTATAATTACATGTCACTATATAACCTTATGAGCTCAAAATTTTACTATCATACCGGAAAGGTATTTTGAACAGCCTCGTCCATTAATTATGTTAACATAGAACCAAGGCAACTTTCATTACATATATCGTAACTAAATCCATCCCTGATCACGTATATTAATACAAACAAATGACATAGATCAAGTATGAATGCGTAGTATGGAAATTATGTAACAGTTGTTTTCAGTCGAATCGGAACAATAGTTTTGGGACCACAAATCTGAGGTCAAAATAATTATTTTATTATTATTTTATTGTCTACAGCATGATAGTATGATTGTGTGAAAGTTTCGTTCAGAAATTTTGTCGCTTGAGTGTTTAATTTGATAAAAAAGACTAAATTGCGTAAAGTGCAAAAGTGGTGTTTTATTAGCTAAAGGTATTAAATAGCTATGAAATTAAATAGTTAAGGGATTTATGTTGCAATTACCCCATTATTATTATAAGTGGACATAGATGGACATAAAATGGATGATATTAAATGTTTGCAATAAGGTTATTTTAGTAAATTTTAAATACATGTTAATAAATTAGTAAAAAAAAAATTAAAGTCATCATCTTTATGGTTCTTCAACTAAATATTGAAAGGAGAAGAAACCATTGTTAGGTTTACTTTTTGCCAAGCTATGCTCATTTAGGTATGATTTTTGTCCTGTTTTTAATGATTTCTGTGTTTTTGAGATCGTTGCAGCTTAATCTAGCTAGCCTAGGGACTATTTTGTAAACTTGTTAAAGGTTTAGGGATTTTCCATTGATGAATGTTGGTGTATTTTTATGTTTAATGATAGAAAATTCATGCTTGTTGTTAGATAAACAACATTTGTAAAGTGATTTTTGACAAAATTGTCATTTAGGGATTTAATTGAGAAATGTTAAAATTTTGTGGTTAAATTGTGAAATAAGTGAAAAATATGGGTTGCTAGAGACCTAATTGAAATTCGGCTAGCATGGGTTTAGATTGAATTGCATGAATTTGTATTTTTATAAGATAAGGACTAAATTGTAAACATGTGAAATAATAGGGGCAAAAGTGTAAATGTGCCTTAATATGTATTTAGGACTAAATTGAATAGAGAGATTATTAAATAATTTAATTTTGATTACATTTAGATCAAGAAAGTGAAATATGGATTTAGATCGAGGAAAGAACAAGGTTTCAGACTAATCGACTTATTTCACCGTTTTCGCATTCAAGGTGAGTTCGTATGTAATAAACATTGTTATATTTGTGTTTTCAATGCTTTAATATTGCATAAATTGTGATTAGGACACTACGAACATGTTCGACAATGGTTCGACAAGTGTGAAATCTCGGTTGAACCTTAGGAATAAATTAATATACGAATGACATGTCATTAAGGGTTATATGATGTTGGTGCTGGTCCGTACATCCTACCGGTGGTTGAGTTATCCGACATGTGTTGCGAATACTCGTTAGCTTGTGTGAGCAGAACCGTGTAGCTTCATCATGCCGTCAACTTGTGTGAGCAGATCGTTGATAGCTCTAGTGTGAGCATTATATGTGATACGAGATTGAGATAGCTTCGGCTATATATATGTTGCACTTAGGGTGCGAGATTCCCGAGTATTCGATAGTACTCTGAATGGTTCAACGGGTGTATCAAAGATACGAATGAGTATGAGATTGATACTAGATGGTACAGGTATATACATGAATCGAGCAATACATTGAAATAAGGAAAATTATGAAAGTTACATCTAACTTTGTAAATGCAAATACGGATAGGTTGGTGATTCATTATAAGCTATGTTATGTTATGTTTTATTTGCTTAATTTGAGCATATATGATGTGTAACATCCTGAAATTTGGGATTTTATATTTTACATTATACCATGCGTTAGGTTAGCTAAGAGTGTTAGTTGTGTATGTTTAAGGGCCCTAAGAAGGCATGGGGTTGAGTTGGGCCTTGGTAGAATTTTTGTGTTTAAGCACTTAAGGGGGGAGAAGGTAAGTGACATCAAGACTTAAAAGAATAAGTGTGTATTTTGCTAGCACAAGTGGAGCTAGTAGCAGAGTGGTGTGGCGTCACATGAAGGAGCTAAAGGGGTGGAGTTCGAATCCCACCTATTGCAAATTTTGGATTAATTTTTTTTGTGCTAATCAAGTGAAAGATGGTAAGTGTCGGCCAAGACTCTAAATAAGGAAAGGAAGACTCATTCAAATGATGGAAAGAAGACTAAGGAAAAGAATAAGGAGGAGATCAAGGGAAAAATAAGGAAAGAAATAAAAGAATGAGATAGGGGGGATATGTTGGCCGAATTTTGGGAGGTACTTGGGGAAAGAAATTTGGTCAACCATGATCTTTTGGTAAGGAGTACACGATTTTGGTAAGAGGGATATTGGCCAAAATTTTGAGATGTGTATGGGGGATAAGTGTCGGTGAAAGGTGGTCTTTTGGGTGAGGAGTGTATTCGATTTGGTAAGGGGTTGATATGCCGAATTTTCTTAGGCTCTTTGAGTAGTTTTTTGTTCCATTTTGAAAGTTCTTTTCTTTTGACCATTTGGGTACTTCTTTTCTTGCCTAAAATCATGACCTTAAGGGATATTCTCTTTTCTTTTTCTCATCTTTTTCATAGGCTTCTTTTCTTTTCTTTTTCACCGTTTCTTCAACCTTTCACTCTTCTTCTTTAGTCGACGACTTTGGTTGGCCGAATCTTCCTTGTTCCTTTCTCTTCAATAGCCAAATCTTTAACATCTTCTCTCTTTTCCATCTTGTGTGTCACTTTCTTCTTTGGACAAATTGGATAAGTGGCCTCTTTCTCTTCCTTTCGTCTTCTTTTCTCCATAGCCAAAGGTGTGACTACCATCATTCGGTTGTTTCACTTTATTTCTAAACCGAAACACCACTCCCTCCTACTCCATCATATCGTGATCATCTCCTTTTTGTAGTGTTCTTGTGGGGTTGGCCGAATCTCTCATCTTTTTCGACTCATCCATAGTCATAAGTCGAATCGGTTGGAGTTGAGTTCATCATCAATAAGGTAAGGAGTTTCTTCTTGTTCCATTCGATATCGCTACTTGGTTATTTTGCTAAACGGATCGATAGATTTGACTAATTGATTATGCTGGGGACTAAATCACTTGTTCTTCTCTACTCGTTGATCCTTCGGAGATAGTGGTAAGCCGAAACCCTCTCCTTAGACAACTACTTTCCCTTATCGTAATATTATTCTGATTGAGACTCTTCCAATTGAGGAAAGTGGTAGCGATACGAAAGGAAAATCGATAAGAGGACAACACGGGAGTGGACTTGCAATATCTACTCCTAAGTTCAAACATAGGGCGGTATCGACAGTTCGAGATTTCCCACCAGGTTGTGGAAGGGAGCTAACATCCAGTGAGAATAGACAGATTGTGGTTGTTCACGGTGGTAAGGGTAAGTGTGATAAACCGATTGTTTAGATGTGGATTAAGAAACTCTATTTGTTAGTTAATCAAGTGTTATGGTGTCATAGGTGCCGATGATCAAGAAGGTTTAGTTCTTACCGTAATCAGGTGTGTAATCTCACACTGAAATCCCGTAAATTCGTGATTCACCATCATGTTGTAAAAATAGATTGTTGTTGCTTACGAATCTAATAACCGTAATATGGCTTAAATCGAGTAATTTGCTTAAATAACATTAATTCTAAGATCTATCAAAATCAGTATTAACTTGTTAAATTACGAAAATGTCCTTAATGGGTCGATTTATCGAAATGTTTTAACGGGCCGAATTGTTTAAACGCCCTTAAAGGGTCGATATACTAAAATGCCCTCGGTGGGCTGATTTATTAAACTACCTATAGTGGGTCGAATTGCCAAAGTGCTTTAATGGGCCGATTCACCGAAATATTTCTATAGTTTAATGGTTGATTTATATTTGGATAATGTACTATGTATGTCGCATTTTTACATACTGCATGAGGTGGGAAAATTTGTATGAAGAGAAGTTTAGCCTGGTGGCATGCCACAATTCGATTATTAATGTACATAACTATGATATCAGTGGCTCGGCCACATAAATACTAAGCGTTAGCAGCTGGACTGCAAATTGGTTTGAGCGGTGGGGTGGGTTGACTTGATCCCCACAGGTGTGATTGGCTGGTCGGGGTGTGATGGATGGATGGGTAGGGTTACATTCATTTCATTTAATTATTACTTCGTAAATGGGTTTAGGCCCAAGATGATGTTATATGGGTTCAGGCCCAGTGGATAACAGTAAGGGGATTATACACTGAGTTCTTGTAACTCACTCCTTTTTCTTAATCCTTATAGGTAATGCTCAATAACGAGGACTTGGGGCTATGGATGACTCGGTGGAGGTCATACTTTGGGAATGTTATTTTCAAACTTTAGTAAATTTCTTTTCTGCTTTATTTCGTTACTTTTACTATTTTGGGTTTAAAGTTGTAACAAGGCCTCTAGGATGTGTTTTAATTTGCTTTATGTTTTGAAGTACTTATTATATTCCATGAATTATTTTAAACGGATATTTTCTGAGATTCTAAACAACATTTTTCCAAAATTGATTAACAAACGGATTTCATAACAAATATGTACAAATAATCTAACTTGGATTTTCTTTCGAATTATCAACATCATTTTTAAAAGTCACATTTTTAAAGTTCACTAGTTCAATTTTCGATTCACCATTCAATCTCTTGATATTAGCAGTATTTTTACCAAATATTTATAACCAAACTTGTTTTCTTAACTATAACCAAATAAAGTCAACTTTAGTAAGAATCATAAGTTCTTTATACACTTTCTTCATGTGACATGCCAGATCCGGTCATACCGCATAGGCTGGGTGTGGGGTGTTACATTTTATGGTATCAGTGCCCGGTTGTAAAACTTGACTGTAGTTTGGGTTCAAAAATATTTTCCAAAACTGATTGAAATTTGATTTATAAATACATGTCTTAGAGAAAGTATGGCACCACGGGTATCCGGTACCAAGTCAGTAAGTCTTTGTTTTCATTTTATGATTATTGTGGTATGACTGTAGTAAGAAAACTTCTCATGACAAAAATACTCTATAACTTTTGGCTTTAGGAGTAGAAATTATAGAGATTGAGACTCTAGGATGCGGTTTGCGAAAACAACTTCTACTCTTATACTTCATAAAACATTGTTTAATAAACATTGAATAGCACACTAATTCATAAGACTTGTAATCAGATTAAATTGACTTAGCAAACATAAACACTAGAGGACGTGGACGCGATAGACATGATCGTGGTAGAGGCCGAGGTGCTAGAGTTGTATCTGAGGCATTGGGACATATGTCGAAAATAGACACACCTGCGTCACCGATGACTGAAGCTGGGTCACATGATCGAGTGAAAGAGGACGACGCTCTGTCCCAAGTGATGTTGCGGGTACTAGAAAGGGTTGCTGGGGCAAGAACTGGGTCAGTAGCTCGTGGGTCGATACCCAAGCGACTTAGATTGATTTGGGCCAAAGTTTTTAGGGGTATTTTGGGTGTAGCCCCAAGTGTAGCGGAGTATTAGCTTGAGGCGGTGGAGCAGATTATGGATGATCTGGATTGTATAGCTGAGCAGAAACTGAAAGGAGTTGTGTCATTGTTGAGAGACGAGGCGTATCAGTGGTGGCTCACTGTTCGAGAAGGCACTCAAGCTGATCGTATTACCTGAGATTTCTTTAAGACAGTATTATAGGGAAAATACATCGGGGCTAGCTATGTGGATGCCCAAAGAAATGAATTCCTGAATTTGGTCCAAGGAGGTAGATCTGTGGTAGCATACGAGGCAAAAAAGTTGGTACTAAAGGGGTGTGAAGCGTTCTTAGCCTTTATCAGTGCTTTGGATGCCAAAAAGTTGGCGTAAAAAGTGTTAGAACGGTGAAAGAGTTTTCAGACGTATTTCTCGAGGAGCTTCCAAGATTGCCTCCGGATCGAGAGGTGGAATTTGGTATTGAGTTATTGCCAGGAATGGCTCCGGTGTCCATTACCCCTACAGAATGGCACCGAAAGAGCTGGTGGAACTTGAAGCTCAGATCCAGGAGTTGATGAATCATAGATTTATTCAACCAAGTGTGTCACCGTAGGGAGCGCCGATTTTGTTCGTTAAGTAAAAAGATGGGTCAATGCGTATGTGCATTGATTATAGACAATTGAATAAGTTGAATATCAAGAACAAGTACCCGTTACCGAGGATTTATGATCTGTTCGATTAGTTGCAAGGAGCTTCGTTCTTCTCAAAGATAGAGTTGAGATCGGGGTATCACCACTAAAGGTCAAGGATGCGGATATTCACAAGACTGTGTTTTGAACTCGTTATGGGCATTACGAGTTCTTGGTGATGCCGTTCGGGTTGACAAATACACCAGCAGCATTTATAGACATGATGAACCGAGTCTTCCAACCCTATCTAGACCGGTTTGTGGTGATGTTCATAGATGACATCTTAGTGTACTCAAAGACTGAAGAGGAGCATGATTTGCATCTACGAGTTGTATTGTAGATATTAAGGGAGAAGCAATTATATGCCAAATTCAGTAAGTGTGAATTTTAGCTGAAGGAGGTGACCTTTTTGAGGCATGCTATATCTGCCGAGGGAATTAGAGTTGATCCCCGAAAGATTGAGGCTGTATTGGACTGGAAGCCACCGAAGTCAATGGTCGAAATTTGAAGTTTTTTAGGTTTGGCTGGGTATTACAGGCGATTCGTTGAGGGGTTTTCGTTGATTGCTGCACCCCTAACTAAGCTATTGCATAAGGGAGTGCCATTTGTATAATCAGATAAGCAGCAAGAGAGCTTTGAGAAATTAAAGAAGATTCTGACAGAAGCGCCAGTATTGATTTAACCTGAGGCAAGTAAGGAGTTTATTGTTTATTGTGATACGTCACACACGGGCTTGGTATGTGTGTTAATGCAAGGGGGAAAGTGGTGGCTTATGCATCTCGTCAATTAAGGCCGCATGAGGCGAACTATCCCACTCATGATTTAGAGTTAGTTGCAGTGGTATTTGATCTAAAGATATGAAGACACTATCTGTATGGGGAGAAGTCGATTATCTACATGGACCATAAGAGTTTGAAGTACCTCTTTACCCAGAAGGAGTTGAACTTAAGACAACGGAGGTGGATAGAATTGTTGAAAGATTATGATTGCTCAATTCAGTACCATCCAGGTAAAGCTAACGTAGTGGCAGATGCATTGAGTCGTAAGTTGATATCAGATTTGAGAGTGATGTTTGCTCATCTCATCCTTTATGAAGATGGTAGTTTGTTAGCTGAACTTCAAGTGAAGCCTGCATGGGTAAGTCAAATTAAGGAAAAGCAGTTGTTAGATGAAAGGTTTGGTTCTCAACTTCAGCAAGTGGAAAGTGGTGAGATAGATTTTGGATTAAATAGTGATGGAGTATTATGTTTCCGCGAAGAGTTTGTATGCCCAGGGATTCTGAATTGAGACAAATGATTCTGCGTGAGGCGCATAGTAGCCCATACACTATGCACCCCAGGGGAAACAAAATGTACTGAGACCTCCGTGAGCAATATTGGTGGCCAGGGTTGAAATGGGAGGTTACAAACTTGGTGAGCAAGTGCTTGACATGTCAACAAGTGAAGGTGGAACATCAACTGCCTTCAAGGTTGCTACAACTGGTGAAAATCCCACTATGGAAGTTGGAAAGGATAATGGTGGATTCTGTTAGTGGGTTACCTTTAACGCCTACTAAGAAAGATTCAGTATGGGTGATAGTGGATCGGTTAATGAAGACTATTCATTTCCTACCTGTTCGTACGGATTATTCATTACAGAAGTTGGCCAAGTTGTATGTAGCAGAGATCGTGAGGTTGTATAGGGTACCGATGTCTATCATATCAGACAGGGATCCTAGGTTTGCATCATGGTTTTGGAAGGCTCTACATGAAGCTTTGGGAACAAGGCTAGATTTTAGCACAACATTCCATCCGCAGACTGATGGTCAGTCGGAGAGAGTAATCCAGATTCTGGAAGATATGTTAAGGGGTTGTGTGATCGATTTTAGGGGAAGTTGGGAAGATTTTCTACCATTGGTAGAGTTTGCATACAACAATAGCTATCAATCCAGCATCCAAATGGCACCCTACGAGGCGTTGTATGGTTGTAGTTGTCGTACTCCTACTTGCTGGACTAAGTTAGGAGAGCGACAAATTTTGGGTCCAGAATTGATCTTAGAGATGGAGGAAAAAGTTAAGGTAATTCGGGCTCGTTTAAAAGAAGCTTCAGACAGACAAAATCGTATGCGGATCTAAAGCGGAAGGAGATAGAGTTCTCTGTGGGTGATCAGGTCTTTTTGAAGGTATCACCTTGGAAAAATATCTTAAGATTTGGACGGAAGGGCAAGTTGAGCCTTAGATTTATCGGACCTTACCGTGTATTAAAGCGTGTTGGGCCAGTGGCTTATTAGCTTGAGTTACCTCAGGAGTTAAGTCAGATACATAGTGTATTTCATGTCTCAATGTTAAGGCGTTATTGTTCGGATCTGTCTCATGTTGTGCCAGTCGAGGAAATCGAGATAAGACCTGACTTGTCTTTTGAAGAAGAGCCAGTGCAGATTTTAGATCGGGATATTAAGCTGCTGAGAAGGAAGTCGGTTCCGTTAGTCAAAGTATTATGGTGTAATCACAGGTCAAAAGAAGCTACTTGGGAGCCAGAATACATGATCTGGCAGCAATACCCTCATCTCTTTTAATCAGGTAAAATTTTGAGGCCGAAATTTCTTTAAAGGGGTAGAATTGTAACATCCTGAAATTCAAGATTTTATATTTTACATTATACCATGCGTTAGGTTAGCTAAAAGTGTTAGTTGTGTATGTTTAAGGGCCCTAAGAAGGCATGGGGTTGAGTTGGGCCTTGTTAGAATTTTTGTGTTTAAGCACTTAAGGGGGGAGAAGGTAAGTGACGTCAAGACTTAAAAGAATAAGTGTGTATTTTGCTAGCAGAAGTGGAGCTAGTAGTAGAGTGGTGTGGCGACACATGAAGGAGTTAAAGGGGTGGAGTTCGAATCCCACCTATTGTAAATTTTGGATTAATTTTTTTTGTGCTAATCAAGTGGAAGATGGTAAGTGTCAGCCAAGACTCTAAATAAGGAAAGGAAGACTCATTCAAATGATGGAAAGAAGACTAAGGAAAAGAGTAAGGAGGAGATCAAGGGAAAAATAAAGAAAGAAATAAATGAAAGAGATAAGGGGGGATATGTTGGCCAAATTTTGGGAGATACTTGGGGAAAGAAATTCGGTCAACCATGATCTTTTTGGTAAGGGGTACACTGTTTTGGTAAGGGGGATATTGGCCAAAATTTTGAGATGTGCATGGGGAAAAGTGTCGGTTAAAGGTGGTCTTTTGGGTGAGGAGTGTATTCGGTTTGGTAAGGGGTTGATATGTAGAATTTTCTTAGGCTCTTTGAGTAGTTTTTTGTTCCATTTTGAAAGTTCTTTTCTTTTGACCATTTGGGTACATCTTTTCTTGCCTAAAACCGTGACATTAAGGGATATTCTCTCTTCTTTTTCTCATCTTTTTCATAGACTTCTTTTCTTTTCTTTTTCACCATTTTTTCAACCTTTCACTCTTCTTCTTTAGTCGACGACTTTGGTTGGCCGAATCTTTCTTGTTCCTTTCTCTTCAATAGCTGAATCTTTAACATCTTCTCTCTTCTCCATCTTGTGTGATGGTCACTTTCTTCCTTGGGCGAATTGGGTAAGTAGCCTTTTTCTCTTCCTTTCGTCTTCTTTTCTCCATAGCCGAAGGTGTGACCACCATCATTCGGTTGTTTCACTTTATTTCTAAATCGAAACACCACCCCTCATACTCCTTCATATTGTGATCATCTCCTTTTTGTAGTGTTTTGTGGGTTGGCCGAATCTCTCATCTTTGTCGACTCATCCTTAGTCATAAGTCGAATCGGTTGGAGTTGAGTTCATCATCAATAAGGTAAGGAGTCTCTTCTTGGTCCATTCGATATTGCTACTTGGTTATTTTGCTAAATGGATCCATAGATTTGACTAATCGATTATAGGAACTAAATCACTCATTCTTCTCTACTCATTGATCCTTCAGAGATAGTGGTAAGCCGAAACCCTCTCCTTAGACAACTAGTTTCTCTTATCGTAATATTATTCTATCTGAGACTCTTCCAATGGAGGCAAGTGGTAGCGATACTAAAGGAAAATCGATAGGAGGACAACAAGGGAGTGGACTTGCAATCTCTATCCCAAGTTCAAACGTTGGGCGGTATCGGTAGTTCGGGATTTCCATCGAGTTGTGGAAGGCGAGCCAGCATCCAGTGAGAATAGACAGATTATGGTTGTTCGCGGTGGTAAGGGTAAGTGTGATAAACCGATTGTTTAGATGTGGATTTAAAAACTCTATTTGTTAGTTAATCAAGTGTTATGGTGTCATAGGTGTTGACGATCAAGAAGGTTTAGTTCTTACCGTAATTAGGTGTGTAATCTCACACCGAAATCCTGTAAATTCATGATTCACCATCATGTTGGAAAAATAGATCATTGTTTCTTACGAATCTAATAACCGTAATATGGCTTAAATCGAGTAATTTACTTAAAAAATAATTATAAGATCTGTCAAAATCAGTATTAACTTGTTAAATTACAAAAATGCCCTTAATGGGCTGATCTATTGAAATGTTTTAACAGGCCGAATTGCTTAAACGCCCTTAAAGGGTCGATTTACTAAAATGCCCTGATAGGCCGATTTATTAAACTGCCTATAGTGGGCCGAATTGCCAAAGTGCTTTAATGGGCCGATTCACCGAAATATTTCTCTAGTTTAATGGATGATTTATATTTGGATAATGTACTATGTATGTCGCATTTTTACATACTGCATGGGGTGGGAAAAATTGTATGAAGAGAAGTGTAGCCTGGTGGCATAGCGACAATTCGATTATTAATGTACATAACTGTGGTATCAGTGGCTCAGCCACATAACTAATATGCGTTAGCAGCTCGTCTGCAAATTTGTGTGAGCAGCGGGGTGGGTTGACTTGATCCTCACAGGTGTGATTGAGTGGTCGGGTTACATTCATTTCATTTAATTATTACTTCGTAAATTGGTTTAGGCCCAAGATGATGCTATACGAGTTTAGGCCCAGTGGATAACGGTAAGGGATTATACACTGAGTTCTTGTAACTCACTCCTTTTTCTTAATCCTTATAGGTAATGCTCAGTAACGAGGACTTGAGGCCATAGTATGACTCGGTGGAGGCCATACTTTGGGAATGTTATTTTCAAACTTTAGTAAATTTCTTTTCCGCTTTATTTCGTTGCTTTTACTATTTTGGGTTTAAAGTTGTAATAAGGCCTCTAGGATGTGTTTTAATTTGCTTTATGTTTTGACGTACTTATTATATTCCATGAATTATTTTAAACGGAGATTTTCTGAGATTCTAAACAACGTTTTTCCAAAATTGATTAACAAACGGATTTCATAACAAATATGTACAAATAATCTAACTTGGATTTTCTTTCGAATTATCAACATCATTTTCAAAAGTCACAGTTTTAAAGTTCACTAGTTCAATTTTGGATTCACCATTCAATCTCTCGATATTAGCAGTATTTTTACCAAATATTTATAACCAAACTTGTTTTCTTAACTATAACCAAATAAAGTCAACTTTAGTAAGAAACATAAGTTCTTTATACACTTTCTTCATGTTACATGCCAAATACGGTCATACCGTATAGGTTGAGTTTAGGGTGTTACATGATGAGTTGATTTAAATGCTATACAAACTTATTAAGCTTTATAGCTTACTTTGTTTAATTTTTCGTGTTTTATAGTCAAATCAAGGCGAGCTCAGATTCGGGATTGTCGGAGACTTTTTCACACTATCCAACTATCACCTTGGTACTTTTGAACTTAAGTATTTTGAGTATATGACATGTATAGGAACTTTGGTCATTTTGGTTATGGTTAGGGACTAAAATTAGTCATTTGAATTGGCTTGTAAGTGTAAATGTTTTGGTTTTGTATATAGCCATGAGATTTGGCTTAAATTGGTTGTTGTGGTTGTGTATATATATGTGTATATGGCTTTGGTTAGGTGTTTAAATATGGTTATGTTATGCTTATTAATATTTGGTAACTATAGGTATTAAATGGTTGAGAATTGAATTTGGTATGCTTGTGGGATTAGGCTAAATGATGCAAAATTAGGAATGTTCATATTGATGATTTGACATTATGAGTTTTCATATGAAATTGATTGGCATATTGTGGTATTGTTGTGATATGTATTGGGTGGCATTGAAATGATATAATTTATGCTTGGTTGAGAGTAGATGAATGCCTATATATGCCATGTTTTGATGCCAAAAGGATTGTTTTAGATATGTGTAAAGTTGGGTGGCAAATTGGCTTAGTAAATAGCCTATTTTTGTCTACATGGGCAGAGACACGGGCGTGTGTCTCAATAGTGTGTGACACACGGTTATGTTACATGGCCGTCTACCCCCTGGTGTTGAATTAAAAATC
Source organism: Gossypium rotundifolium (assembly GCA_025506655.1). Classification (NCBI taxonomy): domain Eukaryota; kingdom Viridiplantae; phylum Streptophyta; class Magnoliopsida; order Malvales; family Malvaceae; genus Gossypium; species Gossypium rotundifolium. The sequence goes on from CP106731.1 coordinate 52,052,181, forward strand.
AATTCAATATGCTCCACACGACCTAGCACACGGGCGTGTGATTGGCCGTGTGGCCTAAGTCAGTATACCCTACAGGTTTGGCACGACCTTGTACACGGCCTGGCACACGGACGTGTGTGGCCATTTTTAGGGCACACGGGCTAGCCATACGGGCGTGTGTGTTTGTCGTGTGACCCAAGTCAGGGTGTTTCACGGGGTCAGACATGGGCTAGGGCACGGCCATGTGATCCCATTTCGAACGTCCACACGAGTTGTGACCCGTGCAGCCCGGCCGTGTGTCCCCAATATTTTGTAAAAATTTTCTAAGTGTTTCAAAAGTTTCCTAAGTTATCGGTTTAGTCCCAAACCACCCGAATGCATGTTTTAGGCCTTGTAGGCTTATACCAGAGACGATATGCATGTTGTTGAATGATGATTATTTGGAACATGTAAATGTATGTGAAATGTAAGTGTATTTGTGTAATAAGTCCAGTAATACTCCTTAATCCTATTCTGGTGTTGAATACGGGTGAGGGGTGTTACATTTATTGGTATCAAAGCTACGATTTAGTCGATTCTAGAACTAACGCAGCGTATGTGAGAGTCTAGCTATACATGCCATATAAAACTTGTGATGGTATGATATCTCTTGACAGTTTTAAAACATTTTTTATATAGTAAATGGATCCCAATCGAGTTGTAGCTGATGATATTGAGAGTAATGCGTCTACCTCCATTCACAAAGTAGCGCAATCTGAGTTGAGACCCATATCTGGTAGCTAGGGAGGAAATGCTAATAAAGCTTTCTTCCAGATGATGAATGAGTGGTTTACGGAGTTTGTTCGAACAAATTCAGCTGCTCAACAACCTCCACCTCCACCTAATCCCTAACCGGTCCCCGTAGTTCCCATAGGTTTGGAACTACGATTAAATAAGCCGCTTGTTGGTAAAATCTGAAAATACGAGGCTGAAGAATTCAGAGCTACTATTGATGATGATCCTGAGAGAGTCGAGTTTTGGCTTGAAAATACAATTATAGTATTTGATGAACTATCGTGCACACCTGTTGAATGTGTTAAATGTGCTGTTTCACTTCTAAGAGACATAGCGTATTAGTGGTGGAATACTTTAGTATCAGTGGTACCAAGAGAAAGGGTCACCTGGGAATTCTTTCAAGCTGAGTTTAGAAAGAAATACATCAGTCATCGGTTTATCGACTAAAAGCGTAAAGAGATTTTAGAACTAAAACAGGGCCGTATGTCTGTGACTGAGTACGAGCGAGAGTTTGTAAGACTTAGTAAATATGCTCGAGAATGTGTCTCTACCGAGGCAATTATGTGTAAAAGATTCAAAGATGGACTGAACAAAAACATCAGATTGCTAGTTGCGATTTTAGAGTTGAAAAAATTTGTTGTACTAGTCGATTGAGCTTGCAAAGTCGAAGAATTGGGCAAAGAAAAGAGAAAAGCTAATTTCAAAGCTAGAGATTCAAGAAAAAGATTGATGAATAAACCCTATCAGTCTTCGTCAAAGAAATCACGGGATTTGTACACTAGTTCAAATGCTTCAATCGGGTATCCAAACAGAGATCGTGGAAAGCAATACTCAAGTCCTAAAGCTCAAGCTACATCAATATCAAGTGTAGGCAGTGTGAAAAACAATAAACCCGAGTGTTAGCAGCATGGTCGACGACATTTTGGTGAATGCTAGATGAATAATAGAGGTTGTTTTAAATGTGGTTCACATTCGAGATTATCTCGAGTTAGCTGAGAAAGATAAATTCCAAAATGCAAGACCGAGCAACACGGCTACTAGAGGGAGGCCACTGAGAAATACGAGAAATGTAACCAATAGTAAAGGTGTAACGAAAGATTCAACTGTGAGATCGGAGGCTAGATCACCTGCTAGAGCTTACGCTATTCACTCTCGCGAAGATGCGTCGTCACCTGATGTTATCACCGGTATATTTTCTCTCTATGACACTGTAATTACATTAATTGATCTTGGATCGACTCATTCATATGTTTGTGAGAATTTAGTGTCAAGTAAGAATTTGCCTATTGAGTATACCGAGTTTGTGATTAAAGTGTCAAACCCCTTAGGCAAGTATGTTCTAGTTGATAAAGTTTGCAAGAATTGTCCTTTGATGACTCGGGGTTACTATTTTCCGGCTAATTTGATGCTACTACCGTTTGATGAATTTGATGTAATTCTAGGTATAGATTGGTTGACACTACATGATGCCGTTGTGAATTGTAGATGAAAGACTATTGAATTGAAATATCAGAATAATTAGATCCTTCGGATTGATTCAAATGAGTCGAGTGGATTGCCTATTGTGATTTCGTCAATGTCAGCTCATAAATATGCGAGAAAAGGTTATGATGCTTACCTTGCGTATGTACTAGATACAAAAATGTCTGAATTGAAAATTGAATCAGTGCTAGTAGTCTGTGAGTATACAGATGTATTTCCAGAAGAGTTGCCTGGGTTACCACCGATCAGAGAGGTCGAGTTTGCTATTGAATTAGTACCAGAAACATCACCAATATCGATAGCTCCGTACAGAATGGCTCTGACAGAATTGAAAGAGTTGAAATCTCAGTTGCAAGAGTTAACAGATAGAGGTTTTGCACGATTAGTTTTTCACCGTGGGGTGTGTAACAACCCTCACTCGTATTCAACACCGGAATAGGATTACAGAGCATTATTGGGCTTATAAAACAATTTAACATTCAATTCACATACAATTCTCAAATTCATATAATCAACATTTAATAACATTCACATTGTCCCTATAATGAATCTACGAGGCCCTAAACATGCTTTAGAAGTGGTTTGGGACTAAATCGATAGCTTAATAAATTTTTGAAACACTTAGAAAATTTTCCAAATTTTAGGGGACACACGCCCATGTGGCCACGCCGTGTGTCTCACACGGCCAAAGACATGCACGTGTCGCAGGCCGTGTGGACATTCGAAATGGGATTACATAGCCTATCCTAGCCCCGTGTCTGACCCCGTGTAACTCTCTAACTTGGGTAACACGGCCAACACACACGTCCGTGTGCCAGGTTGTGTACTAGGCCTTGCCAAACCTGTAGGGTATACTGACTTATGCCAAACGGACAAGTCACACACCCGTGTGCTAAGCTGTGTGGAGCATACTGACTTGATTATTAATTCAACACCAAGGGACACACAGCCGTGTAACATAACCGTGTGTCACACACGGGTGAGACACACGCCCGTGTCCCTATCTGTGTGGACAAAAATAGGCTATTTACCAAGCCAATTTACCACTCAATCTTGCACATACCTGCACCAAACCAAATAGCACCAAGACATGGCATAAATAGGCATTCAAGCCAACTAAATCAAGCCTAATTCATGTTAGTTCTATACCAACATCCACAATACACACAAGTCACAAAATAGACCATTCCATTTATACCAAATCCACATATACCATTCAACTAATTAGACACTTTCAAACATACACCATTATGCTCAAACTCACAAGCATATAACTTCTCCAATATCAACCATTTGACAACCACAAAATCTATAATCCAGAAGAATCATATATTCATCCATAAACTCACAACACAAGTCATATACACATATATATACACAACCATACCAACCAAATTAAGCCAACCCTCATGACTATATATAAAACTAAAAACATTTAACATTTACAAGTCATTTCAAATGACCAAAGTCATAACCAATTCATATACAAAAATGACCAATCTCCTATACATTCCATATACTTAAAACACTTAAGTTCAAAAGTACCAAGGTGATAGTTGGATAGTGTGATGAAGTCTCCGACAATCCCGAATCTAAGCTAGCTTAGATTTCATAATAAAACACAGAAAAATAAACAATGTAAGCTATGAAGCTTAGTAAGTTCGTATAGCATTAAAATCAACTTACCAAATATGCATAAATTAAGCAATATAAACATATCACAACATATATCGTATTGAACCATCAACCTACTAAAATCTTCATTTACAAGGTTAGATATAATATCACAAGTTTCTTCAATTCAATACTTGTACAGTTTATGTACATACCTGTACCATCTCGTATCAATTTCATACTCATCCACATCGTTGATTTACCCGTTGAACCATTTGGAATACTATCGGATACTTGAAAATCTCACACCCTAAGTGCCACATACATAGCAGAAGTTATCTCAATCTCGTATCACATATAATGCTCACACTAGAGCTATCAACGGCTCTGCTCACACAAGCTGATGGTCATGACGTAGTTATACGGTGTTGCTCACACAAGTTGACGAGAATCTACAACACATACCAAATAACTCAGCCACCGATAGGACGTACGGACTAGCACCCAAACATATAACCCCTAATGACATGTCATTTGTATCCTAAACTATTCTTAAGATTCAAACGGGACTTCAAACTTGTTGAATTATTGTCGAACATGTCCGTAGGATTGTATTAACAATTTATGGAATATCAGAGCATATAAAACACAATTATAACAATGCTTAATACATATGAAATTACCTCGAATGCAAAAGCAGTGAATTAAGTCGATTAATCCGAAACTTTGTTCTTTCCCCAATCTAAATCTGTATTTCACCTTTCTTGATCTAAATATAATCAAAATTAACTTATTTAATAATCTCTATATCCAATTTAGTCCAAATTATACATTAAAACACTTTTACACTTTTTCCCCTAACGTTTCACATTTTTGCAATTTAGTCATTATTAATAAAATCACAAATTCATGCAATTCAACCAAAACCCATGCTAGCCAAATTTTAATTAGGTCCCTAGAAGCCCATATTTTTCATTTATTTCACAATTTAACCACCAAATTTACACATTTCACAATCTATGTAACACCCCAAAATTTATAGTTAGAATATTTTAGATTTGTTGGTAGGGTCAGTGGCTAGATCGGACAAATGGGTTGGTTTCTATGTTTTTGAGATTAGTTAAGTGATCCGTTAATGTGATAATTACTAATAAATGAGTATCTTCTTCAGTGGTTAAGTGACGTGGGTATGTATGTGACTGTCAAAAATTGTGTACATCAATTCTATAACTGACTAACTGATTAAGAGCTACTGCGTCTGTGTAATTGACATTGTTTGGTGTGCATTCTTCTATTTGCATTACGATTTTGGGTTTGGGATATGAAGAGAAGGAAGTCGGTTTTGATTTGGCCATTTCAACTACAATACGTCTATATACCGATTTATCGCGAAGACGATAATTACGCAAATTTCAACAAGACATCGCTATTTACGTGGCTTTGTTCCACATTTATGGTGTGTAGGGTTGGATGGGCCTTTCGAGGTATTATGTGGTGTGCAGGGCTGGTTGAGTTTCTTATAGCTCATTTACAGTGTGAATGGGGGACGAAGAGGTGTTTGGCCCGATAGGTGAGTTTCATTTTGATGCATTGTTCCGCATTTTGTCTGTCTGTCTGATTGTGATGATTATTTGGATATCGAAATTCCATTGGGATATTTTGTTTTTATTGTAGTGCTTAATTTTTGTTCTTCTATCGTTTCAATCTTACATTGGGCTCGTGTAGCTCACCCCCTTCAGTTTTTCTTTTTCAGGTATTTTCGTGTGCTATTGTTGGACTCGGCACATCGGAGGTCTCGGACAACCACATTTTAGAATCAAATTTAAAAGAATTTACATAAATTTCGTATTTATAAATAAATGGTTTGAATTGTAAGTTTTACTTTGAATATTATGGTATGAATTTTAGGTTTTACGCATATAAGCATCTTTTGGACTTAAATTTTTGCAATATTGGAATTTACAATGGAGAGTTTTACATAACCCACACACCGTTTGAATTCTAGCTGGTCTGACTAAAATTTTACCTATGATCACTTTGGTGATCAATGTGACCTTCAAAATTCAGTCTAAACTCCTAGGCCAAGTTTTAGGGTGTTACATTTGTGGTATTAGAGCTAGGTTTGCAAAAACTCGACCTGTATTTTTACGTATCCGTGTGCGCACGTGTTCGTGTGAAAAAAAGTTTTGATAAACCGTACCACAATATTTTGAAATGATATGTATTTCACTGATTTTGAGGAGATAAAATGTCTGAGACTCCGATGCTGGTCCAAGGTGAAAATTCAAAATTGTAAGATTAGAAATGTAGATTTTTGTATTTACTTTGTGTTTGTTTTCTGAAGATGTAGATACTCTAAGTTAGTCATAAGATCGGTATGGATTTTGATGGTAAGCATGATCGTGAGGGTCAATCTACTGGGACTCTCGAAGAGTCGTTGGCTTCCCTAGGACGCGAGTTTGTTCAGGAGTCAGATGTCAATGCGGTTCTGCTAGCTTCGGGTAGCGATAACCCAGAGTTGGTACTGAGGTGTTAGAGAAAGTTTTTAAGGTTAGTTTAGAAAGGAATAGAGAGTTAGTTCAGGGTAGGTGTGTGGATTGTGAGAAGAAAAGGGATCGTTGTCCTTGGAGGTTGGTGTCTCAGTTTACGAAGCGTATAAGAAAGCAGTTTGGTGTTAGTAAAAGTTGTGCAAATGGTTCTGGTAATGGGGCGAGCGTATCGGTTTGTGGGCACTGTAAAAAGCGCCATTCGGGCAACTGTTGGAAGAAGTTGGGAGCGTGTTGCGGGTCCACAGATAATTGAATTCGGGAGTGTCTGCGACGACATTGAGACAGGTATGGTTGTAGGTTGTTGTGACTCTGTGTGTAATTTATTTTAATGACATTGATTGATTATTCGTTGGATATCGTTTGTGTGTGTGATGAACAAGTATGTATCTGCTTCAATGACTAAGTTTTCTGGTAGCGAGTGAGGTCTTGAGTTCAAGTCAAATGTGGTAGCACTTCGGGACTAGAGTGCGCAGCGAGAGCATAGTGGTGTAGCTTGTGTTATACCACTGTTCTGTTAGTCAAAAATTTCGGGGACAAAATTTCTTTAAGGAGGGGTGAGTCGTAACACCCTAAAATTTAGGGTTAGAAGTTTTGAGATTTGTTGATAGAGTTAGTGGCTAGATCGAACAATTGGTTTATTGATGTGTTTTATGTCAGAATAGGCTTGCTGGTCTGGTGGTTGGTTGTGTATTAGTTTGTCTTGAGGTTCTAGGTTTGAATCCTCATGTGTGTTTGAGGAATTAATTTTATTTGAGTTTTGTTTTTTATTTTATGTTATATATATATACATGTTATTTATTTGATGGTATTTTTATTTTTGGAAAAAAAGGAAGTTGTTTCAAAAAAAAAAAATTCTTCTCACGTTCTTCTATTCTCTATTCACATTTTCTTCTTTTTTAATTTCCTTTGATTTTCTTTTTTCTTCTTTCGCTTTGTTGCCTGTCACGAGAGCTTTGTTCTCGAGTGTTCTACTTGATTGGTTCCGAAATTGGGTAAGTTCTGTCTCTTGTTTTAATGGAGGAATTGCCCCAATTTTGTTGTGTTTCTGAAATTAAATTCTTATAATTAGTTGTGTTTTGTAATTGAGGCCTCTGAATCGGCTTGGTGGAGCGAGTCAAAATATTATGGGTGTTTAAATCGCGAATTCAGGTGTGGGTTCAAAAGCTTTTTCTTTTTTATATAGACGAAATTCTGATTTGGTTCTATGAATTTTGACATGGTTTGTGGGTTTCTGAAATTTATCAATTGAAGTGTTGTTGTTGTAGAATCATTTGGAATTCTGTGTGTTTTGACTTATTCTTGAGTTAACGAGGGTTGGGGATCGTTTTGACATCAAAGGCTCATTTTGTAGCCTATTTTGGTATGGTTTCGTGACCACATGGGTGGTCACACAGGCGTGTGCTTGTTCACACGGGCATGTGGAGTTGAGAATTAGGGTTTCTGGGCAAGATTAGGTGCCACACGGTCGTGTGGCCGATTTGGGGAAATTAGTCAATTTTCACACGGCCATGTCCCTTAAGTACACGAGTGTGTGCATTTAGGAATTTAGTGTTTTCGATTATTTTTTATACCACACGACCTGGCCACATGGGCATGTATCCTACACGGGCGTGTGAGATCTCCACACGACCGTGTCTCATCTATTCTTAATTTTTAGCACTTTTGGACAGTGAGTTACACGGGCGTGTGCCCCTTCCACACGGGCGTGTGGGGCCTTCACACGGGCGTGTAGACCTCCACATGGCTATGTGGTTCTACCTTGCCAAATTTCTGTATTATTAAGATTTATGACCTATTTGTGGTTCTGTGTGTTTCGACCCTTGGCTAGGTCTTAGTAAGGGTAGTCGGGACTCGTTTAACTCAGACATATCTGTTTTATGCAATCGTTGCATTAGTTAAGTGTTCCGTTAATGTGATAATGCCTAATAAATGAGTATCTTCTTCAGTGGTTAAGTGACGTGGGTGTGTGTGTCGTCGCAAATCAGGTACATCGATTACAGAATCGACTAACGATTACGGCTTCGCTTCTATGTAATTGACAGTGTTTGGTGTGCATTCTTCCATTTGCATTACGATTTCGGTTTTGGGATATGAAGAGAAAGAAGTCTGTTCTGATTTGGCAATTTTAACTACAATATGTCTGTATAGAGATTTACCGCTGAGTATGGTAATTCTGGCAGCTCAGCCGCACACTGCTATTTACGTGGCTTTGTTCCACATTTATGGTGTGTAGGGTTGGATGGACCTTTCGAGATATTATGTGGTGTGCAGGACTGGTTGAGTTTCTTATAGCTCATTTGTGGTGTGAATGGAGGACGAAGATGTGTTTGGCTGGATGGGTGGGTTTCATATTGATGCATTGTTTCGCACTTTGTCTGTCTGTCTAATTATGATGATTATTTGGATATCGAATTGCCATTGGGAATTTTGTTTTTATTGTAGTGCTTAATTTTTTATGTTGTTTCGATCTCACACTGGGCTCGTGTAGCTCACCCTCTCAGTTTCCCTTTTTTCATGTATTTTCGTGTGCTATTGCTGGACTCGGCACATCGGAGGTCTCAGACAACCACGTTTTAGAATCAAACTTAAAAGAATTTACATAAATTTTGCAATTATAAATAAACGGTTTGAATTGTAAGTTTTACTTTGAATATTGTGGTATGAATTTTAGGTTTTACGCACGTAAGTGCCTTTTGGTCTTAAATTTTTGCAATATCAAGATTTTACAACGGAGAGTTTTACGTAACCTACACACCCTTTTGAATTCTAACTGGTTAAACTAAAATTTTACCTACAATCACTTCGCTAATCAATGTGACCTCCAAAATTTGGTCTAAACTCCTAGGTCGAGTTTTGGGGCGTTACATTTAGTGGTATTAGAGCTTGGTTTGCAAAAACTCGGCCTGTATTTTTATGTATCCGTGTACGTGCGTGTTCGTGTGAAAAAAGTTTTGATAAATCGTACAACAATGTTTTGAAATGAGATGTATTTCCCTGATTTTAAGGAGAAAAAATGTCTGAGACTTTGATGCTGGTCCAAGGTGGAAATTCAAACCGTAAGATTAGAACTGTAGATTGTGTTTTTTTTCTGAAGATGTAGATACTCTAAGTTAGTCACAAGATCTGTATGGATTCTGATGGTAAGCATGATCGTGAGGGTCAATCTGGTGGGACTCTAGAAGAGTAGTTGGCTTCTCCGGGACGTGAGTTTATTCAAGAGTCAGATGTCAATGCGGTTCTGCCAGTTTCGGGTAGCGATAACCTAGAGGTTGGTATTGATGTGTTGACTTGGGTGGTGAGAGAGTGTTAGAGAAAGTTTTTGAGGTTAGTTTAGAAAGGAATAGAGAGTTAGTTCAGGGTAGGTGTGTGAAGTGTGGGAAGAAAAGGGATCGTAGTTCTTTGAGGTGGAGTCTCAGTCTACGAAGTGTATAAGAAAGTAATTTAGTGTTAGTAAAGGTTGTGCGAATGGTTCTGGTAATAGGGCGAGCGCATCAGTTTGTGGGCACTGTAAGAAGCGTCATTCGGGCAACTATTGGAAGAAATTGGGAGCGTGTCTTAGATGCGGGTCCATGGAGCATCGAATTCGGGAGTGCCTACGACGACATTGAGACAGGTATGGTTGTAGGTTGTTGTGACTCTGTGTGTTATTTATTTGAATGACATTGATTGATTATTTGTTGGATAACAATTGTGTGTGTGATGAACAAGTATGTATTTGCTTCAATGACTAAGTGTTCTAGTAGTGTGTGAGGTCTTGAGTTGAAGTCTAGTGTGGTAACGCTTCGGGACTAGAGTGCGTAGCGGGAGCGTAGTGGTGTAGCTTGTGTTATACCACTGTTCTGTTAGTTGGAAATTTTAGGGACGAAATTTCTTTAAAAAGGGGTGAGTCGTAACAACCCAAAATTTAGGGTTAGAAGTTTTAAGATTTGTTGGTAGGGTCAGTGGCTAGATCTGTCAATTGGTTTGTTGCTGTGTTTTTATGTCAGAATGAGCCTGCTTGTCTGGTGGTTGGTTGTGTGTTAGTTTGCCTCGGGTTCTGGGTTCGAATCCTCATGTGTGTTTGAGGAATTAATTTTATTTGAGTTTTGTTTTTTATTTTATGTTTTATATATATTTTATGTTATTTATTTGATGGTATTTTATTTTTGGAAAAAAAGGAGGTTCTTTCAAAAAAAAATTCTTCTCACGTTCTTCTATTCTCTCTTCACATTTTCTTTTTCAATTTCCTTTGATTTTTTTTTGCTTCTTCCGCTTTGTCACCTATCAAGAAAGCTTTGTTCTCGAGTGTTCTGCTTGATCTGTTCCAAAATTGGGTAAGTCTTGTCTCTTGATTTAATGGAGGAATTACCTCAATTTTGTTGTGTTTTGAAATTAAATTCTTATAATTAGTTGTGTTTTGTAATTGAGGTATCTGAATCGGCTTGGTGGAGCGAGTCGAACAATTCTGGGTGTTTAAATCGCGAATTCAGGTGTGGGTTCAAAAACTTTTCCTTTTTGTTATAGACGAAATTCTGATTTGGTTCTGTGGATTTCGACATGGTTTGTGGGTTTCTAAAATTTATCAACTAAAGAGTCGTTTTTGCGGAATCGTTTGGAATTCTGTGTGTTTTTTACTTATTCTTGAGTTAACGAGGGTTGGGGATCGTTTCGACATCAAAGGCACGTTTTGTAGCCTGTTTTGGTGTGGTTTCATGACCACATGGGTGGTCACACAGGCGTGTGATTGTTCACACGCCGTGTGGAGTTGGGAATTAGGGTTTCTGGGTAGGATTAGGTGCCACACGACCGTGTGGCCAATTTGGGGAAATTATTCGATTTTCACACGGCCAGTCCATTAAGTACATGGGCGTGTGCATTTAGGAATTTAGTGTTTTCGATGATTTTTTGTACCACACGACCTAGCCACACGGGCATGTGTCCCACACGGGAGTGTGAGACCTCCACATGGCCGTGTCTCCTCTATTCTTAATTTTTAGCACTTTTGGATAGTGAGTTACACGGGCATGTGCCCCCTCCACAGGGCGTGTGGAGCCTTCACATGGGCGTGTGTGGCCTCCACATGGGCGTGTAGACCCCCACACGGCCATGTGGTCTAACCTTGCCAAATTTTTGTATTATGAATATTTATGACCTGTTTGTGGTTCTGTGTTTCGACCCTTGGCCAGGTCTTAGTAAGGGTAGTCGGGACTCTGTTTTGACTCGATATATCTGTTTTATGCAATCATTGCATTAGTTAAGTGTTCCGTTAATGTGATAATGCCTAATAAATGAGTATCTTCTTCAGTGGTTAAGTGACGTGGGTGTGTGTGTGACTGTCTGAAATATGTGTACATCGATTCTGTAACTGACTAACTGATTACGGGCTTCTGCTTCTATGTAATTGACAGTGTTTGGTGTGCATTCTTCCATTTGCATCACGATTTAGGGTTTGGGATATGAAGAGAAGGAAGTCTGTTCTGATTTGGCAATTTCAACTACAATACGTCTATATAGCGATTTACCACTCAATACGATAATTCTGACATCTCAACTGCACACTGCTATTTATGTGGCTTTGTTCCACATTCATGGTGTGTTTTCGAGGTCTTATGTGGTGTGCAGGACTGGTTGAGTTTCTTATAGCTCATTCGTGGTGTGAATGGGGGACAAAGGTGTTTGGCTGGATGGGTAGGTTTCATATTGATGCATTGTTCCACATTTTGTCTGTCTGATTGTGATTGTTATTTAGATATCGAATTGCCATTGGGATATTTTGCTTTTATTCTAGCGCTTAATTTTTGTTTTTATGTCGTTTCGTTCTCACACTGAGCTCGTGTAGCTCACCCCTTCAGTTTCCCTTTTTTAGGTATTTTCATGTGCTATTGCTGGACTCGACACGTCAGAGGTCTCGGACAACCACGTTTTAGAATCAAATTTAAAAAAATTTACATAAATTCCACATTTATAAATAAACGGTTTGAATTGTAAGTTTTACTTTGAATATTGTGGTATGAATTTTGGGTTTTACGCACGTAAGCATCTTTTAGACTTAAATTTTTGCAATATCGAAATTTTACAATGGAGACTTTTACGTAACCTACACACCATTTGAATTCTAGCTGGTTAAACTAAAATTTTACCTACGATCACTTCGATGATCAATGTGACCTCCGAAATTCGGTCTAAACTCCTAAGCCAGGTTTTGAGACATTACAATTTAATCCCTATTTGACAATTTTATCAAAAATCACTTTATAAATGTTATTTATCTAACAACCATACATTTTCTATCAACAAACATCAAAATACACTTATATTCATCAATGGCAAAACCCTAAACCTTTAACAATTTTAAAAATTAGTCCCTGGACTAACTAAATTAAATTGCAACGATCTAAAAAATATAAAAATTATTAAAAACAGAACAAAAACCATACCTAAATGAGCAAGAAAAGCTTGGCCGAATATCAACCAATAAATCTTCTTATATAAATAAATAAATCTTAAAAAGCAAAAAAAGACAGCCCAACTCGAATAAATTGCTCAAAACTAACCGAAAAAAATTGGTTTAATTATTTCAATTTTGGCAATAAAGTCGAACGGTCTAAAATCCGCATAAATTGAACCGACTAAATGCACATAATTAAGTGAAATACGAAGAAATTAAAAAGAAAAATATTGCATAGAACTATATACGTGGTATTATTTCCTTTCTTTTGAATAGTTTTCCAATTTCATGCTCTATATTTATCAATAATTTTAAAAAAAGAGATAGATTACAAATTTCTCTTTATATTATTAATTTTTTTGTCTTGATTGTTCAGTAAAAATCTTCTTCATTGATTGGACTTACAGTAGTTCACATGCAGAGAATGGCCAGCAAGCTTTCCTGCAAAAATATCATTAAATGTAGTATTGTGAGAGTCTCAAGATCCAACCAAACCCTTCAGCCGAGCATAGGACATGATGAGTATGAACAGAGTTGCACAAAATATCCCAGAGACGATGACCACCTATCACACAAACATGAGATCGAATGAACGATAAATCACCGGACACAGTCAAAAAGTCGGTCAAAAATTGATATATAATACTTTTAACAGATGAAACACTTTGCTCACCCATTTAAACATGTATCCATGGTTAGTATCCCACGTATATGGAATGTTCATCCCAAATATTGCAGCCACTAAAGAATAGATGGATAAACACACAGTTCCCGAACTTAGAAAGAGCTCTAACTGCAAAATTTTAGTGACAGTTTCAATTGTTACATTGTCATAGTTACTTAGAGCTCTAAGTGAAAAATTATCATCACTCGAATATGATATAGAAAGAACTTTGACAGACCTGGATTAGCTGGTTTCGGTGGTTGTCAAGCTGCAAAAAGAAAAGAAAATCATGGTACACAGCGCAACAGATTCAATTGAAATTTTGTGTTTTTCAAGCTTATGATGACACAAACCTGAATATTGATGTAATCCTCTGTATCATCAATATATTCACGCAGCTGCATAATTTCAAATTAAACGGCTAAAACATTAGAATATAGATTTCAGAAAATAACAGAAAAAAGTCAAAACCAATTCATGTATTTCTTAATACTGGAGAACAAGCTAATTACAAGAAGAAAAAAGGGTACAAGGGAAAGAGTACCGTTGTTAATTTGTTCAATGTTCCATCAATTTGCATAAAGTAGGCCTGCAAAACGGATTATTACCAACTTAGACTTTTGGGTAGACAAATCCTTTAACATGAGAAGTAAATCATTGGTGTAACCTCCAACAACATTTCAAGCTCCTCGACATCATTCTCATCTCCACGAGCTGTTGCTATACTTGCCCTACTTGCTCTAGAAATCTTTGATCCTATGGTAGGAGAGGCAAGATACCAATTTGCAGCACCTGACCCACTAACAGGTGAAGTTCCAGCCAACTTTTTCGACAAATAAAGGTCAGCCATATCATCATCATCATCCAGTAGTTGTTCAAGTTCATCCCTTACCTACAAAAATCAATGATCACAACAGTGTTCCTTTCACTTAATGTAACTACTGAAACAAATGTTTTTCCACTTTCAGCCTCCATTACAATCTAGGAATGTCTGTCTGTAATATGCAAGCACGTAATGGACTATTCGGATGATAGAGCTGATGACTTTCAGGAATAATGACATGAGTAAAAGAGTGGACCCAAGAAATGGACAATAGTGTTTCTTCACATACTCTATGTTCTATGTATAAAGATGACTCCTAAGAATAATTCATCGGCTGCTTCAATGCATCATTACAATAAATTTATTGGTTCATTGATGTCAGGTTAGGTTGGAAGAATCTTCAGTCTCATTGGCAGAACGGCATCAAAACTTAAGACTTCTATTTCTTTTGGGTTCATTTAGGATTTCAGCCTATAAAAATTTGGATTGGCTAGCCATTGTAATCGAACATTTTTCTTTCTAAAAAGAAAATCAAGCATTTTCATCAATCTATATGTTAAGCGATACAAATCAGTTTGGTTTTCCCTTAGGTCAAGAGCTAGTTATGTTGATCATAGCTGAACTCATCAATCCCTTAGAATGATACATTACTTGGTCCATTTAATAATCAGCGTCTCTAGAAGGTGAAAATCTGAAGAATGCATTACTAGATATTCCTGTAGTTACCATATAGACAATACCGCATATGATAAAATAACAAAAGTTTCACATACACATATCAACACGAATGAAGTACCCATTATTACCTTCTGTACCCGAGCAGTCAATCTGGTCATTGCACTCTTCAATTTACGAACTCTATCCAAATTACGACTACTAATCTGCATACAGTGTATTTCTCAAATTGTAATTCAGCATGAACACGGCCCAGAGGAAAGGCAGGCAGACAACAAAAATATTCAAGATATGTAAAATTATAAAGGTGAATGTGAAATAACAATTACCTGGGAGGTAAGCTCGTCTAAAGCAGGATAAGCTGCAGTCTCTAGTTCTAGCGTACGTGCTGCTAGAAAACTACAAATAGATTCCAAAGCAACCTCCAGTGCTCGGAATTCAAACGGAGACTCTGCATGGCATGGAGCAGATGGTTTAGATGTCAAAAAAGTAACTAAAATCAAAACATTATATTAAGGATGAAATTCCTTAATATGCCAAATGAGTTTCTGCGGTTAATCAACCTAGCTTATTGATGTACAAGAAGACATACCATCTTCATCACCCTCAACATCATTTTGTCCACCAGTGTAGTCCTGACCTCGCTGAAGGGCATTCACTGGAGGCAAACGTCTCTTAAGTTCTTCAACAACAGGGACAACATTTTCATCAGATGGATCTCGAAACAAAACCTATTTCAAGTACAATATGATTTATTTTCATTGAGTTTATGAGTTAAACTGAACAGCAAACTCGATCAACGAAGACCCAAAGCAGCACAAATTGGCCAGACAAGTGGATTATATCATCCAAAAGGCATAGTACTCCAAACTTAAGAACTCAAATAGGGTTTCATAAACCATAATTGATGTTTGTTCGGGTTCATATAAAGCATTATTCTGAAAGTTCGTCCTTCTTCAACTTTAATTTCCCTATAGAGCACTAAATATTATGAACTAACCCCAGAAAATTGTTCCAAGCAAGTTTATATCTGAGAAAAAGGGCAGAACTACTTTTGTTTATCTCTAATATCCACTTCAGCTCCTAATCCTTTCACTATAGAACCAAATTAGCAAATTCCACTCCACCAATTAAAGAACTAAATCCAATAGCAGGCAGTAGTCTATAGAATCCAAGAAATGAAACAGACAAATTCAAGATCTAACATTATCTACAAAAACAAACAAGAAAAATGTTTAGTCAAAAGCTAGAACTCAAACAAAAGCAATCAATCAAACCACAGTACTCATAAGCAACTTCAGCTTCATCTCCCAAATCCCAAATATCATGAAGAACTCCGAAATTAAAAATTTTTTATTTTTTATTTCTTTTAAAAGAAAAGATCGACTGAATTGGGGAAAGGAAGAAAAACCCACTAACCTCCTCAGAAGTAATAATTGCCTTGATATGCTGCAAATCCAAAACCACAAAAACAAAATAAGCAAAAAAAGATTAAAAAAGTTTTTTAAAATCTTTTTTTAAGAAAGAGTTTACAAAATGGAACCTCTAAATTTAAGACAATAGCTCCATCACGACCGAGAATGGTGGAAGGGTAAGACAAGAGAGGGTCGAGTATGCGTAAATCTCGGGCATGAATGTTTACTCGATGCATGATAGCATACTTGTCGACGTCAAGCACGGTAGTCTCCCCCGTGCTATCAAGAAGGACCCAACTTCGAGAAGACTGCGCCTTCTTCTTCACCGCCACTACCGCCTGAGGGTCCGCCGGCACCACGTGCACCATTTCTTACCATCACACTCAACTACTCCCACCCAACGACCCCCGCTTTTCAAAAATCTAGCAACAAAGAGAACTGTTTTTTTTTCAAAACACTTCAAAATTTCCCCATTTTCACATGACCTTAAAGGTCTTCTTATATTCTTTCTGATGTTTAATGAGAGAGCTGCTCTTTTTTAAGAAAGGTGGGTGGCTTTGGAGTTTGGATCGAAATCGAACATGAAAACCTGGCTTTGGGGACGCTGGGAACTTATTCTTGTTAAAGAATATTTTAAATTTTAACTGCGTAAATAATATGCATGAGGTGGGCTTCATTTCTTGTCCCTTTACTTTATTGAAAATGCGATTTAATCCCTATATAATAACTTAATTAAATCAAGTCCTCTTATTATCAGCAATTTAATCTCCGTCCAGATTTTATTCTAATTTAAGTTTTATAACGTGCGAGTCTTTTCTAAAACTATTCAAGTTTAAATTTGAATGTGTTTCAACTGTAAATTTAATTGTACATTTTAATAATTAATCTTTACAATAGTTATTTGAACATATATTATTTGTAATTGAACTTATAAATATACTTATAATTAGGTAAAATTATTTTAGAGTCAAAATTAAATTATAATTTTTTGAGACTAAATTAACTTATCCATATAGTTTTTATATGAATTAAATTATAATTTTATCATTATTGACGGTCAAAATGTAATTTTATTATAGATTAACTTATAAATTTACATATTTAAGAGCATCTAAAAGTAACAAAAATTATCAAGAGGGACCAGGGCAAGCAGGTCCCCTTGGTGCCACTCCTTGTAACTATTCTTTTAAAAGAAAAATTCACATTATTACCGGTTTGATCCCTACAATTATTAACTCTCTAGTTGGTTTGATCTTTAGAAAACACCTAAGGAAGTGAATATGAGATTTCAAACCCATCAAACTCCTTTTATCCATTGACTATTTTCCCTCCGATGTAAGTTTTATCCTTAAAAAGATAAGTAAACAAAAATCATTCGTACTTCTCATAAATTTAAACTTCTTTTTATTATCTCATTTCATCAAATAATTTTTAATTCATAAATATTTAAAATAAATACATAAATTTAATTTTACAAGATAACCTAATAAAATGATATTTATTATATGATTATTTTAATAAATTTTCATTTATTAAATATAAGCGATTAACTTTACAAATTTTAAATAATTTCAAAACTTTATTATTTACAAATGTTTTTCTTCTTGTTCTAGGAATTCATCTCGCTATATATTTACAATTAAATCCAAACACCTCTCTCATTTTTGATTAATTTCATTATTTCATCCAATATGATAATTATAATAACTAATTTCAATGCCACCATTATTTTTAATATTATGAGAGTCAATCTCACCTCTCACCTAAATAAATTTTAAATATAAATTTCAAAATTAAAAATAATTTTTTACCATAAATATGATTTGATACAATTTTACATTAAAATCTTATTTTAATTAATTATACCTAAAATTAAAAAAATCAAACTTTTAATTTTGTATAAATTTCTTTTAAACAATTATTTTTTTATTAAAAGCAAAAGAGAAAGTTACATGTCAAAAAAACGTTGTTTTATTATTTTTAGCCTACAGAACACCGAAACTTATTTGGATAAATTATACAGATGATTATTCAATTATGCTCATGTTTTTTTTGGTTACCCAACTTTAAAACTTTTCAATTTAAGCACTACCATTTGAATTCATTAATGTTTTGGTCACACGCCATTAAATTGATAACGAAAAGTCTTTTTCTAATCGGTATAATAACACATTTAGTCCTCAATACTTACATATTTTATCAATTTTATCCTCAAACTTCCTAACTAAAGCTTTCATCTTTTAAACACGAGACATTCCGTATCTATTAATTATTTTATTTATGGTTGAACTTTTTCAATTCAATACATTTCCCTTTTCTTTATATTTTAAGAAGTTAGTATTAGAAATTAATTAAACACAATTAAATATAATAGAAAATACAAATTTTAAAAATATAATATATAATAAAATTATATAACAATTTACTACTTTTATAATGATTTACCACTTTTGTTAAGATACGGTTTGATGAGAGTCTTTATAAACTTTTGATGTATGTATTTAATCTAATATATCATGGTCTATGAGATTGTCTTATTGGCATATGTGCCAAATGGTTTTGAATGTTGTTTTAACCGCCAACGATGCACTTCAAACTGTTGTATGGGAATAACCCATCAAATGTTTTATATAACCCTGTAAACTTTTATAAGGCTTCTGTCAGATGTTTGTCTAAACACATTTCTATTGGCATATTACTATTTTAATTGTTATTTGCTATTATAATGGGGTATACGCTGAGACTTCAAACTTTTAAAAATTTTCAAGTATTTATGTTAAACCTAAATGGTTTTACGTTGTGACTTACCATACTTGAATTTGGAAATTAGATTGGGCTTGAGTGTTACAAGTTTTGGTATCAGAGCAAGGTTGAGTTGATTCTAAAAAATTAATAGTTATGCCATGCCTCGCCATGCATGATACATCTCTAGCTTAGTCCTATAATTTGATCTAATTTGAATTTTATTATAGTTGTTAAAGAAAATCAAAAGGATCAAGAGAAGTAATTGTTGAAGAGATTGAAAGCCATGTACTTCTAGCTTAGGAGCAATGTAACACCCCTTACCCGTATTCGACACCGGAATCGGGTACGAGGCATTACCGGACTTAACATACTTCATCATGTAATATTGGACCATAAATTTTCATTTAAACTTAAAACCTTTCATTTGTATTCACAACGTCTCTATTATGGGTCTAAGAGACCCTAAACATACATATAGGATGGTTCGGAATTGAACCTAGAAACTTATGAACACTTAGGAAAATTTTTTACTTAAAGTAGGGCCACACGCCCGTATGGATAGGGACACGCCCGTATGGGTAGACCGTGTTGTCACACACGCCCATGTCCCTAGTTCGTGTGAATTTTATTTTTCATTTCGAACCTACAGGGGTTTTCACACGGCCTGACACAGGCCCGAGTCTATGGCCCTTGTCCCTCACACGGCCGTGACATGCCCGTGTTTCACCCGTGTGTGAAAACCTTGACATTCTGTTTATGACGTCAGCAGACACTTAGAGGCACACGGCCTAGTCACACGCTAGTGTGCTGGCCCGATGACGAATGAATTTTTCACAAATTAGATGCAGGGGACACACGGCCTATCAACACACCCTCGGGGTTGACCGTGTGTCACACACGGCCTAGACACATGCCCGTGTGCCTACCCGTGTGGATAATAATAAGGCTATTTACCAAGCCAATTGCCACCCTGAAAAATAATCACGCTTATACCAATTCAAACAACACATAGCATAGCAATAATGCACCATTAACATTCACTAATTTATCATACATCTACTTCACTGACTATTCATTCGATTTC
Organism: Gossypium rotundifolium; assembly: GCA_025506655.1. NCBI lineage: Eukaryota > Viridiplantae > Streptophyta > Magnoliopsida > Malvales > Malvaceae > Gossypium > Gossypium rotundifolium. The sequence continues at coordinate 52,072,412 of CP106731.1, forward strand.
ATTAACTTGCACTTCATGAATTTTATCATCATTGAATATATATATATATATATAATTTAATTATTAGGCCAATTCTAATGGCCATTTACAAAATGAATTAAATAGCATTAATAGCCAACACATTGGCTAACCAATATGGCATAACAAAATGACCAAGTACCTATACATGCCATACCCAAAATAACCAAACTTTACTATACCAAAAGAATAGCTTGATAGTGTGAATCGAGCTCCGATGTCCTATGATCCAAGAGCTAGCTTGGTGATACTACAAGGAAAAAGGAAAAGAGAGGGAGTAAGCATAAAGCTTAGTAAGTTTGCATGCAATAAATAGCAACATAGAATCTTATGAGACATTCATACTTTACTTTAAGTAAGAACACAAATTCTCAAGCGCATTGACATGGCTTACTCATGCTTACTCTTACCAATCACATATCACATATCGAACTTATTTCTCGTGAGTTTCTCATGTATACTTGTATCACTCATCACATAACTTTAGCACTTTTTCATCTTTAACATAAACTTAGCTCTTTACTATCTTTAACATAAAATTTAGCTCTTTACCCGTTGAACCACTTGAAATGTCGAAGGATACCCAGAATTATTTTTACACGTAATAAGATGCCAATGTCATATCCCAGATATGGTCTTACATGGGATCACATGTCGATGCCGATGCCATATCCCAGATATGGTCTTATACGGCATCTCATATCGATATCGATGCCATATCCCAAATATAGTTTTATACGAGATCGTATATCGATGCCATGTCCCAGACATAGTCTTAAACGAAAACTCTTATTCGATGCCGATACCATATCCCAGATATGGTCTTATACGGGACCTTATAAACCTCATGCCTTGATGATGGTATCCTTTCTATTCCTAAGGTCAACCGAGACTTTCACATCATAAATCTTCATCATATTCTCATCGAACATCATTGATCAATTTTCATAGAAATAATGTACATCTTCACGAAATATCAAGCATTTTAAAACATAATAACATGATGTTGAATTATTACACATAAACCTACCTCGTTATCAAAATGTGTATAGTTGTTCGATTTAGTCCACCACCTTGTTCTTTCCTCGATTTCAGTCCAGACTTCGTGTTTCTTGATTTATAATGACAATTTCACCTTTTTAATGATCACATTAACTAAATCGAACCATGAATCATACTTTGGAAAAATTACAAATTTGCTTTTATACTTTCTTATATTTACAAAATGGTCCCTAGGCTCGTATAATGAAATACACTCATTTTCTTGGTTACCCAAGCTAGCCGAAACCATCTTAAGCTTATAGTAGCTCATATTTTCCTTCAAAACTGATTTTTACTATAATTTTATCACTTTTACAATTAGGTCTTTTTATGTGTTTTCCATGAAAATCACTTAGAAAAAGATGTTTATTACACATCAAACTTTCATATTCTTCCATTAAACATAAAAATACATGCATGTCATACATGGGTAAATTTTTGAACATGAGCCCTAGCTCAAAATATAGCTAGAAATAGTTAAACCAAGCAACGAGGATCTAAAAAATACGAAGAACATTAAAAATAAGGCTAGGAGGTACTGACAATCAAGCTTGAAAGTTGAAGAAACCCTAACTATGGTGTCCTTGAGAATTTTGGCCAAGCATGGAGAAGATGGACACGATTTTTGACTTCTTTTTCCCTTTTTATTAGTTTATTAACCAAATGACTAAAATACCCTTAAGGCCCCTTTCTTGAGATTTTCCTTCCCATGTCTATTTTTGTCCATCATAAGATATAATCGTCTAATTGCTAAATAAGGACCTCTAATAAATTTTATATTGCTATCTCATACTTGAATCTTCTAGAATCTCATATTTTTTAATCTTTGCAATTTAGTCCTAATGAATAAATTGATCACTAAATTATAAAATTTCTTCATGAAATTTTCACACAATCATGCAAGCATGCCATAAACCTCATAAAAGCCATAAAAAACATATTTCTACTTTAGATTTTTGGCCTCGTAATGACTATTTTGACTAGTCCCTAAATCGAGCTATTACAAGCAAACTACTACAACTAATCTAGCTGCTACTGGAAATGTTTTTCAAAATGTCTTCTTCACCATGATGAGTCAAATGTTTGACCAGTCCATGGGGACAACTCAAGCACCCTAACCTACGTAATCTTAACCAAAAATAGTACAACCAGTGCCTCTTGTACCTCTAGTACTAATTGTAACCCAACCCAAAGGTGATCTGGTGAGAGAAATAAGAAAAAATGCGCCAAGGAATTTATGGGAGACAAAAATGATGATACCACAGTGGCAAAACAATGGTTATCACACATCTTTAGAGTATTAAGGAGTTAAAGTTCATGCCGGTGGATAGCCTCTTGTGTGTAGTCTCATTGCTATAGGGGGATGTGTATCAATGGTGGTAAACATTGACAAGTGTGACTTCTGAAGAGCTGATAGACTGGGAATTCTTTCTGGAAAAATTCCAAGAAAGGTATGTGAACTAGATGTACGTTAAGCAGATGAAAAAAAGTTCTTGTATGTCAAGCAACGACAAATATCAGTGATGGAATATGAACGAGAGTTTGTTAAACTTAGTCGTTGTGTAAAAGATATGTTTTAGATTAAGAAAGCTTTCTATGCGAAGTTTGAATGGGGCTCAAGAGATAAAATTCACGCCCCAGTGGAGACATTAAAATGTAAGAGTTTAGTGGCCATGACAATCAAGACTCACAAAATAGAGATGATAGTTCAAAAGAAGAGTAAGGTGTGTGACAGAGAAAAATTAAAGTGTGGATTTACTAGTCCACCACCCATGTCAAATTTTAAGAAGACGAAAGATAGAAGCTTCTCAGCATCAATGACAGATTCACAACTTATGAGTTTTAGGTGGGATGGAGTTGGTTGACAACCTACCTCGATGGCAAGTATAGGTGGATCTAGAATGATGAGGAATTCAGTTTACTAGCACTGTGGAAGAAATCATAGAGAAGAATGCTAGAGGCATACTAGAGCTTGTTTTGGGTGTGGGTCTTTAGACCATCAGTTAGAGACTATCCCTCCAAGGTTGAGGTGAACAATCTATGCATGGGCCTCAAAATTTTTAGCAAGACGCGAGATCAGGTGTGGTAGTAAAACCAGGACCAGTTTTGGGGGCTCTGAAAAAGAGTTTCACCAAGCCTAGCTCTAGAGTATCTGCCAGAGCATATGTGATGAAAGCCAAAGAAGAGGTTGATTTGCCAGAGGTTATAATGGGTAATTTTTCTTTTCTTGGAAACAACATTCATGCATTAATAAATCTGAGGTCAACCCATTCATACATCTTTACTAAAGTCATATAAGGTTTGAGTCTTGAAGTTGATTATTCTAAGACAAATGTATTACTAACAACCCCTTGGTCAAAGTACGATGGTTAATAGAGTTATTAAGAACTATCCGTTGATTTGTGGCGAGCACATTTTTGGTAGATTTGTTGTTGTTAAGCTTTCATGAGTTTGATGCTATTTTTGAGTTAGATTGGTTGACCAGACATAATATTGTATTTAACTGTTGAGCTAGAGGTGTACGTATGTTGACTACAAAAGGCAAACAAGTGTTGATGCTTCGTGTAAAGACCAGTTTGGCGAGAAGAATAATTTCTGTAGTATTCGCCAAAAACTTATTGGTTAAGGGTGCAGATGCTAACTTGGCTTACAATATAGATTCCTCTGAATCAAGAAGCGTGGCTGATCATGAAGAGCACTTAAGGATTGTGCTAAGAACTTTGCACGAGAACAAGTTGTACGCCAAATTCAACAAATGTGAATTTTGCCTAACTGAATTTCATTTCCTTGGTCATGTTGTTTCTATTGAAGGTATTAAGGTAAATACTGATAAAGTTAAAGTTGTACCTGATTGGAATACACCAAAGAACGTTACTAAGGTACGCAGCTTCTTGGGTTTGGTGGGTTAGTACAAAACATTTGTAAAAGGGTTCGTCATGTTGGCGACACCTCTCACTCGGTTGTTAAGAAAGAAAGAAAAGTTTGAATGGACAAAGGCGTGTCAAAAGAGTTTCGATAATTTGAAAGTTGTTCTAATTGAAGCTCCTATCTGAGCCCAACTAGAATCTAGATTGGAGTATATTGTGTTCACGGATGTATCTCTTAATGGGCTAGGATGTGTGCTTATACAAAGAGGAAAGGTTGTAGAGTATGAATCACGCCAACTCAAGCCACATGAAAAGAATTATCCAACTAATGACTTAGAGCTTATAGTAGTTGTAACACCCCTTACCTGTATTCACAGTCAGAATAGGGTTACGAGGTATTACAGATCAATCAACATCATTTATCATACATAATTTATACATTTATGCATTCATACTCAAATTCCATTCAATCATATTCATATTGTCTCTTATGAGGGCCTATGAGGCCTTAAACATGCTTTAGAAGTAGTTCGGGACTAAACCGATAACATATAAAATTCTCAAAAAACTTATAAATTTTTCAAACATACAAGGGTCATATGCCCATGTGAACAGGCCGTGTGCCTCGCACGGCTCCAGACACGCCATTGTAAAAATAGGGCATACATACTGACTCGGGTCACACGGCCGACCACACGCCCGTGTGTTTAGCCCTTGTGCCCTTCGAAGTGTTCACACACGCCTGTGTGCTAGGCCATGCCAATCTTGTAAGGTATACTGACTTATGCAATACGGCTAAGTCGCACGCCCGTGTGCTAGGCCATGTGCCATTTAGGGGGTATATTGACTTGTGCCACACGGCCAGTCACAAGCCCGTCCGTGAGGCCGTGTGGAGCATACTAAATTCAACTCAATTTCAACACCAGGGGATACACGGCCGTGTAGCATAACTGTGTGTCACACATGGTTGAGACACACTCTCGTATCTCTGCCCATGTGGACAAAAATAGGCCATTTGCAAAGCTAATTTGCCACCATTTTTGTACCTACTACACAAGCTCATATGGTATCATTTTAAAAACACAATTAGGTAGCCAAAAGTTCATCAACCAATACATAATCATACCAAATCCATTTCAACCATTTCAATACTCAATTCCATGTCATTTACCTATTCTAATACTAACAATTTAACATGCTTTTCTAAGCATAATTCACATGTAGAATTCATTTAACTAAACCAATCCAAACATACATAATCACTTAATTCCCATTCATTCAATATAGGTCTTTTACTAAACATTAAAAATAGAACTATTTACACATTCATAAACATCATCAAGTTTATCATCTTATGCCAACTCAAATGGCCAAATTACACATTCATTAAACATATCAAAATGACTCAAGCCTATACATGCCATATAACATTTATACATGACTCCAAAAGTACCAAATTAGATGATCGATAGTACGATGAAGTCTCTGACTCTAAGTTAGCTTCGTAGAACTATAAAACATTGAAAATTAAATAAAGTAAGCTTTACAGCTTAGTAAGTTCGTACGTGAACATGAAATAATCACAACATTCATATAGTAATTCAAAATAGATAATATTATCAAAATCTAAAGCATCAATTCATGAGCTAACATAAAATTTATTCATATCTTCATTCATGAGTTCTCAACTTCATATATCTCAATGCTTGAATAGTTTTCCGTACATACTTGTACCGGTACCTTTCTATTTCTTATCAATACTCTTATCAAACTGCTCTAGTTTATAATATGCTTTCGATACAAATTCATTGATTTTCCAATGCCATAGTCCAGCAATGGTCTTCACATACATTGCCAAGGCCCTACCGTGGTCTTTCATTCACATGCCATAACCCGGTTATGGTCTTATTATTTGATTACCATAGCCCGACCATGGTCTTATTCAGTAACTTGCCTTACTCAACTCGTACATTTAATTTAATATCTCAACATTCATCCAATAGAATAATTACTATCTCAATTTCATCCATTCAATAAATAGATACACATTTAAGTTCATTTATATGAACTTACCTAATATTTAGAATTGACGTATATGTTCGACTACTCGATAATCTTGCTTTTCCCCCGATCTAAATCTGAATTCTTTATTTCTTGATCTATATGTATTCAAAATTAACTCACTTAATCTTCTATTCATTCAATTTAGTCATTTGGGCATTTTTTCATATTAGCCCCTAAACTTTCACATTTTATCAATTTAGTCCCTATTTCACAAATACACAAAATTCACTTACTTCAATCCAAATACATGCTTTCCAAATTTCATAGGGACCTCTAACAGCCCAAAACTTTCATTTATTACACATTTCAACCACATAATTTGCATATTTCTCAATTTAATCCCAATTATGCATTTTCATCAAAAATCACTTTACAAAACATGAAAATCTATCATCCAAATTTCATATTTCATCCTCAAACATCAAAGAGCACATAAAATCATCAATGGAAACTCTCAAAATCTTTAACTCTTTCTAAAATTAAGGTACGGGCTAGCTAGATTGAGTTGCAATGATCTCAAAAACGTAAAAATCATCAAAAACGAGACAAAAAAATGGACTTACATGCAAGGTTAAACTATGGCTGAATATTTGAAGCTCCGTCCATGGTGTTTTTCTCAACATCAATCGGTTAGATGAGAAAGATGGACTAAAATGATTTTATTTTAACTTATTAGTTCATTATTTAACCATTTACAATTATAACCTTTATTATAAACATATAAAAACATATAATGGATGTCCATTAATGTCCATTAACCTTTAAAATGGTCTAATTACCATTTAAGGCCATCATATTAAAAATTCAAAGCAATTTGACACCTTTAACTAATAGAATGCAACTTTTGCATTTTACGCGATTAAGTCTTTTTCTCAAATTGACTATTCAAACTATAAAATTAATTCACGAAATTTTCACACATATCAAATAACATGCTGTAAACACAAAAAATAATATTAAAATAATTTTCTAACATTATATTTGTGGTTTCAAAATAACTATTCTATTTTAGCTAAAACTGAGCTGTTACAGTAGTAGTATTGGCACTAATGATTTGGAGACATTACCTTTATAGGGAGAAATGTTGCGTGCTTTTAGACCATAAGAGTTTAAAGTATCTGATGATGTAGAAGGATTTGAATTTGCGCCAACAACGTTGGATGGAGCTTCTAAAAGATTATGATCTGGCAAGTGAGTACCATTCTAGAAAGGCTAATGTGGTAGTAGATGCTTTAAGAAGGAAGACAGTTACAGCTTCTGGAAACACAAAAATATATACACTTTTTTGTACCATTTTTAACTCAAATTCATGCAATCTCGTAGTAATTCTTTTCAAAAATAGAATATAATTCTAAACTATTTAAATTGTACTTAAATTATTAACATAATGAATTTTAATTAATTTTGATAAATTTTGATTTGTTTTCGACAGATTCGCATAAAAGGTGAAAATTGGCACGACAGATAGTGCTATAAGCACAAAATCAGGGAGCAATTTTTGAAGCATCGAGGCAAATTAATTTTTCAGCCTAAAACGGTCCAAATTATGAATTCAAAATATAATTAATTTTAATTTTAATCCAATTTATTTTGTATTAAATTATTAGTATTAATTAAATTATGAAAAGAGACCTAATTGTGCTGAATTGAGAAGACCAATCCAACCAAGCAAAAGAGCTGCCCAAAACCGTCCAACATGCTAGCCTAATCAGCTCAAATTAGCTTATTATTTGAATTGCAAATCAGCCCTAGAAGTTTTCTTGAAATTGCATTCAAACCCCTCCAATTATCAAGCTTTTGTGGATTTGCCCTTAGCTAAATTTAGCAAGTTTGAAACCTTCAAACTTCCCACATGTGTGGCCAGCCAAGGGGACCTATGGTTGCTGAGTTTTTTCTATTTTTAGCAGCCAATCCCACCTATAAATACCCCCTTTTCTACTTATTTCAACACACCTCTCACACCTTTCATTCTACACATTTCTCTCCCTTTCACTTGCTTTTGTCTCTTTCATTTCTTATTTTTTCCCTTCCATTCCCCTTGCCAATTTCCCTCTTGGAAAAAATCCATTCAACCACATTGGGTAGTAGAATTCAAGTGCTTGTAGAAGCCTTGGTTCAACAAGAATGAGCAGAGAATGAGGAGCGGAGCAAACTAGTTAGGCTTCGGAGAAACACCAAATTTGATTCTAGTTCCCTATCCTTTACTTTTTATTGTTATTGTTACGAACACGTCTACGAATATTTTTTATGTTGTTACTCTTAATTTAATTAACATGGCTTAAATTTAATTCGTGTTAGGTTGATTGCATTTCGTCCACTTAAGTTATTAAAATCATGTTTGTGTTGTTGTAAGTCTTGGTAAATTGTTTGATTAAGTAAAACCATGATTATGTTATACTTGCATTACAATTGTGAGGTAATAATATTGAAATTGTAATTAATTGACACAATACTTAATCAGTGCATGTTTAATCTTCTAAGGTAGCTAAGGGTTAAATTAGCAACAGTATTAAACGGTACATTAGCCTTGCATAACTTGTAAGATTTTTGTGATTAAACTGTTTCAATGTAGGTATATATTGTTACCTCACTTAATCTTTTACTTACTTATTAGAATCGATTAATTTTTTGAATTGGCATAGTGATATGTTCAAGAGATTAGATAATTTAGTAAGTCTGAATGTGCTATAGTTAACAAATTACCAAGTTGCCGTGAATTTATTTGTAACAACATGAGCATTGTTTTGGTAATATTAAGTTAAAAAATGTAATTAATCTAACACGATTATGTCATCTTGATTAAAATCTTCTTTTGAAATCGTGCATTGGAACTTTTATTTTTATTTTATTTTATTTTACTTAGTTAAATTTTAGTTTTTAATTACTTCCTCAAAATAATTTTTTTAATCACATAAGGGTTTGGATTTCATTTCATAAATAATTTTCTTAAATAGTCCCTGTAGGTACGATAACTCAACATTTACTTGTCACTTTATTACTTGTTGCGATTGTGTACACTTGCACATTTCCATCGTTCCAAGTTTTTGGTGCCATTGCCAGGGACTGTTTTTGTAATAGCCCGTTTTTAGTGAAATCAGAATAGTGGTTTTGGGACCATAAATCTGAGGTCAAAATATTTATTTTATTATTACTTTGATGTCTACAGCATGATAGTATGATTTTATGAAAACTTCGTTAAGAAATTTAATCGTTTGCATGCTTAATTTGGGACTAAATCGTATAAAGTGCAAAAGTTGTGTTCTAATAGCTAAAGGTGTCTAATAGCTATCGAGCTTTAAATTGGAGGTCCTTAAGTGATAATTAGCCCATTAATGAGTTAGTGTATGATAATGGTTTAGTATTAATGCAAATTTGATGTTAGTTAAAGGTTAAATAAGTAAATTAGTTATAAATTTAAATTTAAGTAAAATAAATGATATTTTTTTATTCATTCATCTTCTCCACCGATTTTCCTAAGGAGAATTTCACCATTTAGGGTTCTTGAACATTCGGTCATCTTCTCCTCTTGCATGTAAGCAAATTTTGTCCCGTTTTTAATGATTTGTATGTTTTTGGAGTCGTTGTAGCTTAATCTAGCTAGCCAGGGACTAATTTGCAAAACTGTTAAAAGTATAGGGTTTTACCATTGATGAATATGTATGTACTTTTAAGTTTAATAGTAGAAAATGAATGGTTGTTGTTAGATAAACAACATTTATTAAGTGATTTTGAATGAAATTTCAAAAGGGATTAAATTGAGAAATGTGAAAATTATATGGTAAATGTTGAAATAATAAAAAAATATGGGTTCTATGTGTATATAAATAATTCAGCTTGTAACATACTGAAAAGGGCCTATGCATTTTCGGTTTAATTGTACGAAATGACATGTCTTAAGTTTTATGAATACATTTTTAACATTTTTGGAAACCTAAAAATGCATGGAAATGAAAATGGAAATGAACATTTTTGGAAACTTGGAAATGTAAGGAAATGTCAAGTTTACAGAGCCGATCGAAAATTTTTGGAAACTTAGAAATGACCTAGAAATGACGAGTTTTAAGTTTTAAAAGGAAAATTAAGGCAAGGTGGCCTTAAAAGAAAAAGTTTGTGAAATTTGACACACAAACAGGCTTGGAAAAGTGGCCTGAAGATGTCACTTAGAGCCTATGGAAATGGCGCCATATGCAAGAGGAAGGGCCTGGTTGAGTCACTTGGGAAGCAAATAAAGGAGGTTTTATTTTGCTCTCGAAGACCGAGGTGGACGGCACATGCTTCTAAGAAGGAGGTGTTTTATTTTCATAAATATTCAATTAAAAAGGGTGATAAATAAAGGATTTTTAAATTGGAGAGATAAATGTTGGATTAAATGTTTTTAATAAAGTGATAATTAAAGGATAATATTATCACAAAGGAAGAGTGGTGGCCAAGTAGGGGACTCTAGCCTGGTAAATTCGGCTAAGGGAGGAGAAGTGAGGCCATTCTTCCATCTTTTCTAAGTGATTGCCGAAAATTCCCTAGCCCACTCTTTCTCTGTCGAAATTTTCCTTAAGCAAAAATCCATCTTTTCTTCTTCTTTTCTCTTCTACTGTCAAAATCGAAACCTCTTTGATCCTTGTCTAAGTCTCCATAGCCGAATCTTTGTGGCTTCAAACAAGGGTGCCATCGACTGTGGTGTTAAGGTAAGAATAATGGATTCTTGTTGTTCAATCTTTTTTAATCAAGATTTAGGAACTGACCCTTTTGGTTGTCTCTTGGCCGAATATTAAAGGAGGAATTTCGGGATTTCAGATCTAAGGAATTTTGGCTAATCAGGAAGAGAATTTTGGGATTCAAGGATTTAAGGTAAGAAACTATAAGATCCAAAGGCTTTGTTTTAAGTGTTAGAAGTGGATCTAACAGATATCATGTAGGTTTCAACATCTCCATAGCCAAGGGTACTTTTGGGATCACAAGGTATATGTTTAAGACATTCGCCAAAGGCCTATTTTAAATGTTTGGATTCATTATCGAGTCAAAACTAACCCGTGGAGTAATATAGTGTTTAGTCGATTTCACAAGGGAGGAATATAAAGTTCCTAGCATTTGATTCTTAAATTCAATTCAAGCAACAAGGTAAGTAATACTAATCCTATTAGGATTTGGATTAGTGGCCAAATGGTCTTTTAAATAGAAAGTGATGAATTTATGTAGGATTTGAGATCTAAATCAGAATCGATTTTCTTGAGATTTCGAGGACTTCGTTAAACGAATCATGTGTGTACCCCACACTACTTTATAATATGTTTCATGGCCTATTTAATTGAGATATGTGATATTAAGAATATGAAAGTGGCTAAAGTACCATGATATGATACTAAGTACTCAGGTACGTTTCCTACTTCTACTAGGAATATGAAAAATGTTATTTGAACATGAGAATATGATAAGAATGTGAACTTTGGCATATTATGCATATTATTATTATGGGCATATGGGTTTATTTTGAAAGGGGAAGTAAATGTGGTGACCTAAGACCACGAACACGGTGACCTAAGACCGTGATATCTGAAAAGTGGTGACCTAAGACCACAATAATCTGAAAGTGGTGACCTAAGACCATGAATGCGGTGATCTAAGACTGCGATTTGGTGTGTAGCGGAAGGAGGGTCGACTTAGTAGTCCCCACGGTGTGACTGGCAGGTACGGGGGTGTGTAGCGGATGGATAATTAGGTCTGGGTTTGGGAATGCATCATAACTTGTATTTTATGTTTTGAATGTGTAACTATTGTATGCTTGATTCTATTATGATTTAGTGTCGTGTACACATTGAGTCTGTTTGACTCACCCCATTGTGGGAATATTTTTTCAGGTAATGAACAGTGATGGACCGGGATGGCAGAACTTGCGGTGACCATGCACAACATGAAGTTTATATTTTCATAGACTCTTAATTTATTTTAGTATTTTGAATTATTTGGAAATTATGATTTGATGTAATAAGGCCACAAGGCCATGATGAACGATTTTATTTCTGCTTGTTGTTTAATTGTGTTTTAAAAATTTGGATTGAGTTAAAGACTAAGTATTTTATTTTAAAAATATACTCTATATGTTTTATCACTTAAAATTAAAAAGGGTTTTCTAATATAAAAATTCAAATTGGTTTTCAACACAAGCCCAACTCAAACAATTTTCTTTAAAATCGCACAAGTTTTTCACAAAGTAACAAAAGAATTTGAACAGGTTTACTTGAGGAACATACCAGATCCGGTCCAGGCTCGTGGGCCGGGTGTAGGGTGTTTCACAGCTAGCATGGTTGTGGACTCAATTGCATGAATTTTCATTTTTAAGAGCTAGGGACTAAATTATAAAGATGTTAAAATATAAGAGGTGAAAGTGTAAACTTACCATAATATGAATTTATGATTAAATTGAATAGAATGTGTTTTGAATGAGTTAAATTTGATTATATAGATCAAGAAAAACAACGTACGGATCTAGATCGAGGGAAAAATAAAATATTGGATTAGTCGATCCTATTTCGTCGTTTTTGTGATCGAGGTAAGTTCGTATGTTTAATAAGCATTAAATTATATATGTTGAATGCTAAATTGTTATAATTGAGATGATATGACACCACGAAAATTCTTGATGAGTTATCAGAAATGTATAAATCCCGGTTCAACCTTAGGAATAGATAGGATACAAATGACATGTCATTAGGGGTTATTGTGTTTTGGGTGTTGGTTCATACGTTCTACCGGTGGTTGAGTTTTTCGGCATGTGTTGTGGTTACTCATCAGCTTGTGTGAGCAGCATTATGTAGCTACATCTTGACCGTCAGCTTGTGTGAGCAAACTCGGTGATAGCTCGAGATGAGCATTTACATATGAGATATGAGATTGAGATGGTTTCGACATTTATTGGCACTTAGGGTGCAAAATTCCCGAGTACCCGATATTATTCCAAATGGTACAATGGGTAAATTAATGATATAAAAGGGTAAGAGATTGATACGTATCAGTGCAGGTATGTACGTAAATTATATAAGTATTGAATCCATGAAATTTGTGATTTTCATGATTAACTATGTGAATGAATATATGTTAGACTTGTGATTAAATGGAGTTGTTGTATATTATGTTTATAATACTTAAATTGTAAATGAATGGTAAGTTATACTTATTAGCCATACTTATTATGTTTATTCTATTTACTTTTTCGTGTTTTATAGTGATTTCAAAGCTTGCTCGGATTGGGAGTTGTCAGAGATCTCATCACACTATCCAGTCGTTGTTTTGGTATTTTTGAACTTATGTACTTGGTTATATGACATGTATAGGTGTTGTAGTTATTATGGTCTAAATGTTTGTAATGTTTATAGCCAATTGATTTGGCTTGTAAATGATATATGTTTTTGATTATGTGTTTAGCCATGTGACTTAGCTTATTTTGGTGTACTTGGTTATGAATATATGTATAAATGGCCTTTGATATTTAGTTCATAATTGCTATGTGAATGTCTTGTAGAGATTTGGTATTAAAGGTAGCAAATGGTTGAATTTGAGAATGTAGCAGCATGCTAAATATTAGGCAAAATAATGCATATATGGAATTGACCATTTAGGTGAATTTTTGGATGTGAAATTGGAAAGAATTTGAATGGCCAATTGTGATGTTTATAAGTAATGTTGTTTTTTATTTTGGATTTGTATGAATTGGACTTGGTTGTGGTTGTTTTGAATGGTTATTGAGGATATGGTCATATGCTATTTGGTATGTGTAGGTTAAAACTACTTTTGGTGAGAAATAAGACTTGGAAAATGACCTATTTTTGTCCACACAAGCGTGTGTCTCAGCTGTGTGTGACACACAGTTTGGTGACACGGCCATGTGTCCCCTGTATTTTATTTAGAAACCAAGTCAATAGCTTCACACAGCCTAGCACACGGGCATGTGACTAAGCCATGTGGCATAAGTCAGTATACCCTCCAGTTTTCACACAGCCTAGAGCACGACCTAACGCACGGGCATGTGAGGCTATTTCAAACGATACACAGGCTAGTCACACGAGTGTGTGGTTGGCCGTGTGACCCAAGTCAGTGAGTTACACGGGGTAGGACACGGGCTGGGACACGGCCATGTGATCCCATTTCGAATGTCCACACGGCCTGTGGCACGGAAGTGTCTTTGGCATGTGATACACACGACCAGGCCACACGGGCGTGTGTCCCTTATACTTTGAAAATTTTCTATGTTTTTCCAAAATTTTCCTGAGTTCTTGGTTTAGTCTTGAACCACTTCTAATGCTTATTTTAGGCCTCGAGGGCTTGTATTAGGGACTATATGATTGTATTTGAATGACTTATGTTTGGATTTGATAATTGTATATGAATTGTATGATTATTTAATTGATAAGTCTGGTAATGCTCTAAAACCCTATTCCGGAGACAGATGCGGGTTAAGGGTGTTACAGTTTTAAAAGACATTATTTGTGAAGTTGTTAATTTTACATTTTGGTCTATTCTTTTTTGTTAAATTTTAATTCTAATATTTTTTGTGTGTTTGTTTCAGGTGTTTATGAGTATTGATCAAATTATTGACTTACTCCCCGTAGACCTAAAATTGAAAGAACTTTCAAACAAAGAAGAAGACTATCGAACCAAAGAAGGACCAAAAAGATGAATTTCGATAATCAAAACCAAAATTAAGAAGGAGCATTAACTTATAACACTCATAATCCGATCATCATTGCTTATGATAGGAACTGTGCCATTCAAAAATATGCCATTCCTCTATTCAACGAGTTCAATCCGAGTATTAGGAGACCAGAAATCGAGACAAAACAATTCGAGCTGAAGCCTGTCATGTTCCAAATGTTGCAAAATATGGGTCAATTTAGTGGGATTCCTACTGAAGATCCATATCTTCATCTTCGGCTATTCATGGAAGCGAGTGACTTATTTGAACTAGTCGGGGTGACCGAGGATGCCTTGAGACTAGGATTATTTCCGTACTCCTTAAGAGATAGAGCACGAGCATGGTTGAACTCCCTACCGTCTGGTTCCATAACTACATGGCAAGAGTTGGTTAAACATTTCTTAATGAAATATTTCTCTTCATCTTTAACTGCCAAGATCTAAAATGAAATCACTTCATTCAAGCAACTTGATGAAGAATCTTTATATGAGGCATGAGAACGGTTCAAGGAGTTATTACAAAAGTGCCCTCATCACGACATTCCTTACTACGTTCAAATGGATACTTTCTATATTGGTCTTAATATTCATACTAGAATGATGGTGGATGCTTCGACAAATGGAGCCCTTCTTTCTAAGTCTTACAACAAAGCTTACAAAATTATTGAAAGAATTACCAGTAGTAACTATCATTGGCCAACCAATCGAGCAGCCTCATGAAGATGAGTAGCAGGAATACATGAAGTTGATACGCTTACTTCTTTGACAACCCAAGTATCCTCTTTGTCTTTTATGTTTAAGAACATAACTGTTAATGGTTTCAATGGTAATCTGACAGGTCAACAGTTGAACTAGTTTGAGAATATTTCTTGTGAATGCTGTGGAGATGGTACTTTGAAAATTGTCCATCGAATCAAGAGTTAAAATATTACATGGGAAATCAGAATTAAAATGGCCCGCAATCAAAATCTTACAACTTTTTAGGGTAGAATCATTCAATTTCTCCATAGAGTAATCAATGGATGAACCATAGTGACTCTTCTATGCTATTTTGACCAAATTATCTACGAAGTATTCTAAACAAGTGCAACAACCTCCACCAATTGAATCTTCAAATAATCTTGAAATTTTGCTGAAGGCGTTCATAGCGAAGAATGATGAACTAATCCAAAGCCAAGAAGCAACATTAAAGAATTTAGGAAACCAAATGGGACAGCTAGCCAATGAGCTCAGAAGTAGCCCCCAAGGTATTTGGCTAAGTGACAGAAAATCTAAGAATTTTTGGAAAAGAACATTGCAAAGCAATCACTTTGCCAAGTGGAAAGACGTTGGAGACTAAGGTGGTTGAGGTTTAAGATGAGCCTGTTGTAGCTCAAGACAATAAGGAATTTCAACTGAGTGTTAAAACTCTTGTTTCACAAAAGTCAGATTTGGTGATCCTTGATGAGGTAAACTCTAAACCAGTTAGTTCTGATTATCTAACACCCTTGTTTGATGCAGAAAAATTTCCACAAAAGTGTTGTTCGATTAAAGCTAAGATTGCACCACTACCACATCCTCAGTGATTCCAGAAGTAGTAAAAGGATACTCAATGGAAAGAAATCTTTGATGACGAGGTGAATTTTAATTACTTCAATGCTGCTAAATCCCCAGATATAGTTGAAGACTACTTTGCTATTTCCAAGATGGAATCACTGGCTTCTATAGAATTGGAGCTCAATTCTTTAGACGATCCGTTAGAAGATATTCTACTAGAGGATTCGCCAAGTGATGATGAAGACAAGGAATGTTTGGCTTGGTTAGAAGCTAATTAGAAGGAATTCACGTAAGAAGTTCCACTCGAATCATTAGAGTTATCATCTCAGGAGTATACGCAACCAAAGTCGTTGATTGAAGAGCTAGCTAAATTGGAACTGAAGATTTTGTCTCCTCATTTGAAATATGACTATTTGGGTTTGTCGTCAACTTTACCTATCATTATTTCATCTCCGTTCACCAAAGATCAAGAAGAAGAGGCACTTGTGAATTTGGAAAGGTATAAGAAGGGTACTGGATGGATTATTTCACATATTTGAGTCACGGGTTGGAGGATTTGTAGGAATTATAGGAAGTTAAACAAGGCCACCAGGAAAGATCATTCCGGGTTTTCTTTCCCTAATAAGATGTTGGATAGGTTTGATGGGAAAGAATATAATTACTTCCTAGATGGTTATGGTTGGTATGACAAATGGCCATTTGACGCCACCATGGTCAATGGCGATCCTGAATAAAATTAAGGGAGTTCTCTTCACTTTCTCTATCGTTATTTTATATTTTTAGTTTTCTTTTTTCTCATTTGAATAAAATGGTATACTTAGATAAAATTTTCTTGGTTCATTACATTAATTAAAACTCTGTCTAGGAGATTAGGACTTAAGCGGGACCATCTGTGACCCCTCAGTCTTTCCTAGGAGTTTAATTTAATATAATTTTTTGAAAAATATTTTCTAAGTAGCCTAAAGAATTTAATTATTTGTTTTGTTAAATAAAGGGTCAACTTTTAACCCAAGCACTAATTTCTTTGAGTTTTTTTAGTTTATTTTCAGTACAGGAGCTTAGGATCCAAAAAAGGAGCTGCCATTGAGCTTAAGACACTGCTAGGAAGAGAAATATTCAACCCTTTTCAGCACAAACCTATATGCCTTACCTTTCTCCTCCGCCACTTCCAAGTAGCCAAATAGTGCATCCCACTTAACCCCTTAACGTCGATGTAACAACTTGTTTTTCAGTGGTGTCGAAAATAGTGGTTTCAGGACCACCAAATTTGATGAGAAAGTTCATAAATATTATTATTTAACATTTACCAGTCAAATTTGGTTTTCAAAAAAGTTTTTGATTTGATAAATTATGATTTATAAGTGATTTATTAAGTTCAAGTGGTAAGACCTTAAGGTCAAGTGGTTTTAGAAAATGAGGTATCAGGACCTCGTTTCTATAAACCGAGCCGTAAATATTTTTATAAATATTTACGGAGTGTCATTAAGGTGGTATTAAAGTTTCGTTGAAAATTTTTAACGTTTCAATAGTTAATTAATTAAAAAGGACTAAATTGTAAAAGATGTAAAATTTGATCACTATTTGATTTGAATGATTAAATGGTTAATTGAATAAAGGAAAAAGGACTTAAATGGTAATTAAGCCATGGCCAAAGTTTCCAAGCGGTGGTTTCATGATGGAATCCACTATCTTTTGGTTTATTTGTTCTTTTAGTCCTAATTAGTTTAGGATTAAATTATAAATAAGTTTATTTAGTTAGAATTTAATTTAATTGAAGGACCAATTGTGAAATTAAATCTTCCTTATATGGTAATTAAGCCTTATATTTATGTGATGAACAAATATGGACATGGAATTGGTGTTTTCTTTAATTATTAACCAAAGTTAAAATGGTAATTTCATAAATTAATTAAATTAAGCAAAACATAAGTAAAATAATGGTTGTCATCTTCCTTTTTCTTTTGCTTTCCAATCGAATAAAGCCATGGATATACCTTGAAGCTTCGGCCAAGCTTCCATGCATGCATGTAAGTCCGTTTTAGTCCCGTTTTTAATAATTTTGTATTTTTGAGATCGTTGCAACTAGGTCCAGCTAGCCCGTACCTTCGATTTTGAAACTGTTAAAGATTTTGAATGTTTCCATTGATGAATCTTGTGGTTTTTTTATGTTAAATGATGAATTTGGAATGTTGATTGATAATTAAAAGTATTTTATTAAGTGATTTTTGATGAATTTACCATTTAGGGACTAAATTGTTAAAATAATAAAACTACAAGGATTTGATGTGAAATTATTACAAATATGGGCTGATATGGGTTCCATGAATATTCGGCTGTTATAATTTGGCATTAAAAATGGTTAATTTGCATGTTTTGGGCTCAAGGACTAAATTGAATAAAAGGAAAACTTTAGGAGCGATTTTTAAAAATGTCAAAAATGACCTAATTGCATAAAATGAATTTTTTATTGTCTAAATTAATATATTGTATGAAATTATTAATTTAGATCAAGATCGGGTGAAAAATCGAGAAAAATAAAAAATACCAAAAATGCCGCTAAACTTTGGTATTTCTGCAATTTAGCCAGGTAAGTTCGTATGAGCTGTATTCTATATAATTTTGATTAAATTGAATGTTAATATGTGATTATATTGTGATTAAATCAATATATATATGTTAGTGTGCTAATTACCGTGTTATGAAATGACGTAAATCCAACGACGTACGACAATTACTGAGCCCCGTTTGAACCTTAAGAATTCGTAGGATACAAATGACATGTCGTTAGGGTTTTTCATGATTTGGGTGCTGGTCCTGAACATCCTACCGATGAATAAAGTTTGTCATGTGTTGCGGATACTCCACAGCTTGCTTGAGTAGCATCGTGTAGCTATGTTTCGACCCACACCTTGTGTAAGCAGGCCCATTTTCACAGCTCGTGTGAGTATACTGATTTACAGCTTGTGTGAGCATACCAATTTATAGCTTGTGTGAGAATACATATATAGGATTTAACGGATTATAGTTATAGCACACTATGTGTGAGCTATCCCAGGTATCCAACGGTATTCTAAATGGTTCAAAGGGTATTATTCGGATATGAAGTGGTAAGAGTTCGATATGAACTAAGATATAGATACATGTGAATTTCAATGAAATGGTATTACATGGTATATTAAAAGTGGAAATGGATGATATATGTATAATACATGAATAAATGTTGTGCTCATCCATGTTTATAATGCTTATGTTATCTGTTTATTTGGCTAACATGTTTGGTGTACATGCTTAGGCTTTGGCCAAGTTGTGGTTGGATTATGCCACGTTAAACTTATAAGTTATGCATTAAAATGGTAAGTTCCTAAATGGAAATATGTTTGTGATCATGAAAGGGTGGTAAGGTTTAAATTATGTAATTTCTATTGAAATGGTTTATCATGTGGTTAGTTCCAAAAAGAATTATGTTTAAATATACTAGCTTGTGGCTATGGTTGAACGATATGTTTATGTCTCGTGTGATATGCATATGAAATGGGTGTGGAAAGGTAATGAAATAGTAAATTCATACTTGAAGTGTAAAATGATGAAAAAGGGAATGATAAGTTAAATTGATGTGTAACACCCCAGAATTTGGGCCTAAAAGTATTGGGCATTGAGCAAGGGAATGGTTAGGAAACTGTGCATAAAAGTTTATGTGAGCTAGGAAATGACACAATTAAATGCCTGCTCAAGTGGTTAAGGGTCCTAAGAGGAGTTGGAAAAGTCTTGGGGTTCAAACTTGGGCTTTACCAAAAATTTTGGTTTTAAGTGGATAAAACCCTAGATGCTTGGATGTAGGCCTTTTAAATTATTATGTTAAATGAATGACACAAGGAAGCATGTGGTTTAGTGGTTGTGGCGTCATTAAGGTTGCAAGGGAGCTTGGGTTCAAGTCTTGGCTTTTACAATTTATTTTGGTTTTTCTTTTAAAGGAACCTGGACTTTGGCCTTTAGACCTTTTAATTAATTGAAGATAAAATGTGACACAAAAAAGCTTGTAACAAGGAGGCAAGTGGTGTGTTGAGCTATTGAGGGGGGCTTGGGTTCGAATCCCATTGCAAGCAAAAAGGATATTTATTTTGCTAGCATGAGGCGGTAGGAGTTTGAGGCGGTTTTGAACTCTGTTGGGTGAGAGTTTGAATGGGTCTTGGAGGTTGTTATGGAGGATATCAAGAAGGGACAATGGGAGAGATTTGAGGAGATTTTCAAGGGATTTGGAGGAGAGGAGTGTTGTAACCAAATTTTTCAACTTCTATGTGCAAATTCAGCTAGGGGAACCCATTTGGGGCATTTCGGCAATGTGAAAGTGAGTAGGTGCCGACTTTTTCTGGTATTTTCGGGTTTTATTTTCTTATCTTGGCACATTTTTGAACATTCGAGTCCTCTTTTCTTTCAACATTATTTCTCATTTGGCTTTTGGTCACTCTGCCCGAAACATTAGACATCAAGTGCCTAATTCTAATTATTTCTTTTTGAAGTCTTTTTCCCTCATTCTTCTTTTTACTACTTCTTTTGGTTTTCTTCATAACTGAACTTCTCTCATAATACCTTATTCTTTTGATACTAAGCCAAATCTCTATTTCTTTTTTGTTTCCCTTCGGCTCATAGCCTTGAACTAGATAGCAATTCGTTCTTCTTTTCTATGGTCAGTCGCGGTTTGGAGGCCACCTAGACTTTCGATAAGCTCTTATTCTTTCTTGTGTTGTAGGATGCTAAGGGTTTTCTCTTTTTTTAATAATGTTTCCTTTGGTTGTTCACGCGTGGTCGAATCCCTTTTTCTTCTCCGATGATGGTGGTGGCATTTTCAGTTTTTAGATCATTGCAAGGGGTAAAGGGGTTTGTTAAGGACCACAGTGGTAGTCAATCCTTTTCTTATCTCGCAATCTAAGGTAATCATTTGGGCTAATATTGTAAGATGTTAGCCGATTATTCTGGTGTTGGGTTCCTAAATCTTTTGATGTTTTCAATTTTTCAATAGAATCCGTTGACAGGCAGATACATGATTCTGTTAGTAGTCAAAGAAGGCTAGGGAATCTGATCAAGCAAGGCTTGGGTTTGACATTCGGGAGTTTCTACGCTATTTCAAAAAAGATGTGTAACTATTTTTCGTAAATGATAAGTGGCTTAAAAGCCAAAAGGGTGTGTAACCGTATGCCCGATTTCGTGATTGTCAAACGTAGGATAAAGGTGTGTATTCACACCCCTATCTATCTGTGAATCGACAAAAGCCGATAAGCTGAAATGCCAAAACCTCGGCATTCAAGGCCTTACGAGCGCAAACACACGCGGGGTGAACTGAGCCTCAAATTGTGGGTAGTAGACTGCAGAGGCCACCACGTGCGTTTTCGCGGACTAGGGTCGTTATTGGCATCAATGGGTCAAAATGGGTTGCATGGGCCCAATGGGCTTATGGGCCCACACGTGTAAAATCCTTAGTAAGTGATCATTGATAGGTTGGTTTATGATGCTCACGATGCCATATGTGAATCTGGACTAAATGGGCCACACGAGCATGTGGGCCCACTTAGGCCCAATAGTGGGTTTTGGGCCCATATACACTGTTCTGACCTTGTAGGTTATCTGAGTCGCTTGAAGCGATGATAGAGCTTCTTAGAGGTCGTAATAAGTACTAAGACCCCAATATTTGTAACATTACCAAAATACCCTTGTAGGGCAAAATGACTGTTTTGCCCTTATGGGTAAATGTCTGACTTAGACTATAAATTTAACTAATTTGACTGTGGTCGTGTGACTGATATGCTTTTAATATATGTTTAAATGACTGTTACTGAGCATGGCCATTCTGAATTCACCTGTGATGATTGAGCATGACATACTCGACATATTGCATGGGGTTGGGACATTGTTACAGAGGAAGTGTACGGCCTGTTGCCGTTCTGTACAGGGTTTTCATCCTTCCTGCGATATTTATGGCTTTTAGCCGTTCTATTAGCAAGCAGCGGTGTTGCGATATTTATGGCTTTTAGCCATTCTGTCTACGGCACCGAGCCGTTCTGTCTACGGCGCTGAGCCGTTCTGTTGACTTAGTGCCGCAACCGGTGCTAACCTTGGTGTGTTGGCTAGGTGGGTCGATTTTATCCCCACGTGGTGTGTTGGTTGGTACGGGTGGTGTATTGGTTGGATTGGGCTTGATATCTGTCTGCATATTTGCATCTGATACTGATTCTGTAATGGGTTTAGGTCCACCTGGTTCTGTTATTGGGCTAAGGCCCACCTGATACTGTGTCTATGATGGGCTCAGGCCCAGCCTATTTCTACATACCGTATATCTGACTATTTGTATTATAGGGATTACACACTGAGTTTTTGCAAACTCACCCTTTTGTCTAACTGTACAGGTAATCCCTAGCCTTAGGCAATTTGGAGCCGCGAGAGATTCAGAGGTGGCCACATGACCGCTGATGCTCTGCTGTAGACTTTTTATTTGAATTTTATGTTTTGGGATTTAATTATGTTATAAGGCCTTTGACGGATTAAATTTTTAAATGGGCTTTAGATTTCCTTATTTAAAACTACTAAACACAAATTTTCAAAATTAACAACTATTTTCAAAAACACTTAAAAATAGACGTTTTATATTTCAAACTTTAGTAGCTTCCGCGATTGGAATAACCTAAAGTATCAATTCTAGACATTAAATAAACATTTTTAACGAGATGATTGGTAAACTCAAGCAAAAGAATTTAAACATAGAAATGAACTTTTAACGACAAACTTAGTTTTTGAACGACGCTTTGATGTGACACGCCAAATTCGACCATAACGTCTAGGCCGGGTTTAGGGTGTTACTGTAGAAGCCCAAATTTGCTCGGGCCCATTAACCCATTAAAAAAACCATTAACCAAACAAAAATAAAAACCCCAAAAAAATTAAAACCAAAACCAAATAATTATAATAATCCCAATAACAGTCCATTTACAATATTCTTTAGCCTAATTTACAAAATACCATACGGGCCCTAAACCACTAAACACGAGGACCAAAACATACAAAAAAAATAGCCCATACCATTGAATTGCTATCCTAGCCCACTAACACAATAGAAAACCTAGAGGTTTCTATTTTCTCCAGCGCCGCAACCCTAGCCTAACGCTTGGACTCCCTCGCACGTGCCTCCAAGCACGATGCTTCAGCAACCTCTCATCCCTCGCGCGTGCTTCCAGACGCGATGCTTTATGCGTCGCAGCCCTACTGACAGTTGGGCTACCGCATCCCTTGCACGCGCCTTGCGTTATTTTTGAAACCCACGCGCACCACCATACGGCCTTTGTACTACCAGCAAGCTTCCGTATGCCATGTCCACCTTGTATGTAACACCCCAAACCCGACCCAAATGCCACGACCGGATCTGGCATGCCACAGTTGAATGTAAAAGTTCAAACTCTCTGGTTACTTTGAAGAAATCATGGATTTGGAAAAAAATAACTTTCTGGTGGAACGTTGAGTTGAAAACTTTGCTTTGTTGGGTTCGAAAATCAAAGATTGTGCTATTCCAATATCCGTTAAATAAGTGATTTTTGATGAAAACCGTTGTTTTGCGTTAAGCATGTTTGAAACTCCCATTTTTATTACTTCTTATAATTAAGCCCTTGAAATATAAATCTACAATCCATAATTATTAACTGCTAGGAACCGAAAATTTAAGCTAAGAGGCCTTATTACATGCTAATGAAAATAAACCCAAAATTTAAAATTAAAGAAAAATCGAAAATAAGTTTAAGTAAATGAAAGACTTTATGGCCCCTCGAGTCCGCCTCGGCTCCCGTATCCACGATCTACTGTTCATTTGAAAGATTGAGAAAAATAAAGGGTGGGTCACCAAGACTCAGTGTGTAAATCCCTGGATCACATAAGCGGCCTGAGGCCCACAAACACATTCTGGGCCTTGGCCCACACAGAATGGCAACAGAACAGGTACATGCTGAATGACCCAACAACCTAAAATTCCATCCTCTACACGCCAACCCTGTAACAGACCGAATTTGACCCTAATCGGAATGGTGGTTTCGGGACCATGAATCCGAGCTCAAGAAATATTTAAATATTATATTTAGTGTTTATTATATATGAATTTATGTGTGTGAAAGTTTCGTAAAAAAATTTTATCGTTTAAGTATTGAATTTGATAAAAAGTTAATCGCGTAAAAGGTAAAAGTGGCATACTAAAGTGTAATGTGCTAATTTGAGCATGGCTTTTTAATATGAAGTGTTAAATGGGTAAATAACCCATTTTTAAGTTAGTGGGTGGTATATGACATGATTGACCTTAAGTTTTATATTATATAATTTTATGATATAAGGTTAAAATAGTAAATAGGTTAAAATCATATTATATGTTAATTAAAACATAAAAAAATGGATATTTTCATTCATATTTCTTGGCCGAATATTGAGAAAGAAAAGGGGAGCTAGGTTCTTTGAATTTTCAGCAACATTCAAGCCAAATTCAAGGTAAATTCTTAGTCAGTTTTTGTAAATTTTTACGTTTTTGAGATCGTTACTTCGAGCAGTAGCCGACCCATGTTGTAATTTTTAAAATTGAGCATGTCTAAGGTTCGGCCATTAACATTCTTATATGATAATTGATGTTTGATGAATTTAATTTATTGTTAGGACTAAGATTGATAAGTTTTGTATTGAAGTTTTAGTGAAAAATTGAGTGAATAGGAGTAATTTGTAAAAATAAAAATTTGAGAGGGCTTAAATGCAAAATAAATGAAAGAAATGGACTTATATGGTCCTTATACATATTCGGCCCTTGAGTGTGGTATTGAAATAATGTATATTTTGTGTTTTGTGCAATTAAGACTAGATTGTAAAAATTTGAAATAGTAGGGTAAAATGGTAAATTACCTATTTATGTGCTTAGGGACTAAATTGAGATGAAATGTACTTGAATGAGCTAAATTTTAATGTGTTTTAGATCAAGAACAAAGAAAAACAGATTTAGATCGGGGAAAGACGAAGGTTCTCGAATAGCCAATTTGCACGGTCTATCGACAACCGAGGTAAGTCCTTAAGCAAATTTATGTCGAGAAATTATTTACGAAAGTATTACATGATAAAATTTGGTATTTAAGGCATGAAAATATATGTAGGCCGAATGTGGGGTATGAAATGGTAGTAAATTTGCTTGTTAAATGTGATGTGGATAATTATGTTTGGTTTAACATGAAACTGTAAAATAAAGTATACTGAGATGGATGTGATTTTAGCATTAAGTAATGTGTATGGGAATGTTGATTGGGTTGATAATCGGGCTTGAGCCTAGTAGGCCTCGTCTTGGTGTTATTTATCGGCTTTGAGCCTAGCGGGCCTCGTCTTGGGTGTTATTTATCGGCTTTGATACCTAGCGTGCCTTGTG
Organism: Gossypium rotundifolium; assembly: GCA_025506655.1. Lineage (NCBI taxonomy): Eukaryota > Viridiplantae > Streptophyta > Magnoliopsida > Malvales > Malvaceae > Gossypium > Gossypium rotundifolium. Next base: position 52,098,044 of record CP106731.1, read on the forward strand.
CTTGTGTTACATATTAGGCTTTGATGCCTAGAAGGCTTTGTGCTTCGATTTATTTCGGCTTTAATGATTTATTTTGGGCTTTAATGCCTAGCGAGCTTCATGCTTAGGTGTTTAAATCTCGGACCTTTGATCTAGCAGTTTTTATACCAGTGATTTTTAATACGAGCTTATGCTTATGAATGAAATGGTCTAGTTATGATGGTATTTGAATAAGCCAAGGTTTATTACTATAGTATGAGTGTTCGACCGAAAGTTATGTATCAAATAAGGTTTATGATATATGTGATGCTTCTTGAATAAGCAAGTTGATATAAATGTGTTCATATATTCGGTACTTAAGATATGTGATTAGAAAAGACATTGAGTTGATATGTTTACTTGCTTACTTGAGATTTTTACTTATATTGATATGAGAAATTATATCTATATAGGTTCGACCATGAGCTATACATATAGATAATTGTACATATTCAATTATGTGCCCTCATCTTAAATGTACACGGAAGATATTATTCAGTTGTAAGTGGAAATATATATATATATTTTGATTAGCAATCTGGGTACTATTGATAAGTCTCACATTATAAGTGTACGTTGAATAATGTTTCACTAGGTATGAATATTGATAATCGGCTGTGATAGTACCTATGTGTTATGTTAGTTCATAAATGTTAAACATGTTATTCTATTCAATTTAATTGAATACTTAGTTGAGTAGTAAAGTTGCTTAAGGCTTACTAAGCTAAGTTAGCTTATTCAGTATGTTTTCACTGCTTTTATAGATTGTGAACAAGCTCTTGGCTCGAGGGTTCATCGTTGAAGTCATCCACACTATCAACTTATTTTGGTACTCTTAGAATTTAAATTTTAAACACAAGGCATGTATAGGCTAGCTTGTTATTTTGAAGGATACTGTGTTAATGTTTATAGCCATGCGAAAATGGCTAGCCTTATTAGTAAATAATCTAAAGTTATGCGAGACTTGATGAAAGTATGAAAGCAAGTTTTATTTGAATGATGAAGATGGGTAAGTATAAAATCATGCTATGCATAATGGTTGTATACGTATGTTTGATATGAAATTGCATAGATGAAATTTTGCTAGTTCCTTGGAAAGTGAATATATATATATATATGAGATGGTATGTTAGGTTATGAATGACATTGGGTATGTGTATTTTTTTTAAATTCAATTGAGGTGATTCGATGATGAAATGATCAAATTATGGTGCTATGGTTCGGTTGTATTCGATCTAGTTGCATGATTTTTAAACAGGTAAATTCGGCATAGTAAACAAGCATATTTTAAGTACATTGTTCATGATTATGTTTTAGTTAGTTATACATATATATATGCTTGAAGTGTGACATATGTTTGTGCATATTCTGACGTGATAGAAGTTTGTTAAAGAATAGGTAATTTATGAAATTTTGATAGAAACACTATCCATAAGTTTAAGTAGATATTACATGCACGTTTAATGAACTTAGTTGGTGTTATAATTATTCTAATTTTCTATAAACATATTTATATAATCAGTTAAGAAAATTTAAAGGTTAGTAATCATTGGTGTGAATAACTAATTATGTTTGCATGTGATTGAATATACATGTGATAAATTGGTTGGTGTAAGTTAACCTTTGATAATCTGCTTATATTCTACCACCCTTTTAAAATGACCAAATGAATAGTGCTTTGTAGTTTGAATGAGATTACTTATTTTATTATGTATAATGCAATTGATATTATATTTGTGGTGATTTGTTTATCGTAATATCATTTCTTAAGTATTAAGATTCAAGTGACTAAATGAACTTGGTGGTTAGTAGAGTAGCATCTTGTAACCCTAATTCTATGACGGATATGGGTTAGGGTGTTACATTTATTGGTATCGAGCTACGGTTTAGTCGATTCTAAGACTACCGTAGTAATGCGTAAGAGTCTAGCTATACATGCCTTTGAATTTTATATGTGATAGTGTGGTGACTTCGACAAATTCAATTGTATTTTATATAGTAAATGGATTCCATCCCGATAGAGCCGTAGAATGATGACGTGGAGAGTGTTAGCCTTGTCTCGCACATGGATCAAGCGCCATTAGACTCTCAACTAGTTACGGGTAACCACGGAGAGGCTAAACAAGCCTTCTACCAAATGATGAATGAATGGTTTACCCAGTTTGTTCAAAATAATCCAGCTGTAGAACAACCTCCACCCCCGAATAATCCAACTCCGATACCTTTAGCACCCCCGATGATAGATCCAATGAGATCAAGTAGGCCTCCTGTTGATAAAATCAGGAAATTTGGGGCTGAGGAATTCAAGGCTAATGATGATGATGATGATGCAGAGCGAGCTGAAATGTGGCTTGATAACACTATTTGGGTACTTGATGAGCTATCCTCACTCCGCATTTAATGTTTGAAATGTGGTATATCTTTACTTGGACACCGCTTATCACCGTGGAATACACTAGTATCGTGGTTCCAAAAGAAAAGTGACATTGGATTTCTTCCGAATGAATTTCGCAAGAAATATATCAGCCAGAGGTTCATCGACCAGAAACGTAAAGAATTTCTTGAACTAAAATAGGGGCAAATGACCGTGACTGATATGAGCGAAAGTTTGTCAGATTGAGCCGATATACTGGAGTGTGTATCAACCAAGCCATTATGTGCAAAAGGTTTGAAGATGGTTTGAAAGAAGATTTAAAGTTGCTTGTTGGCATTCTTGAAATCAAAGAGTTTGTGACATTAGTCGAGCGAGCTTGCAAAGCTGAAGAGCTTGGGAAGGAGAAAAGAAAGGCTGAGACAGAAGCTAGAGACACTCGTAAAAGACCGTCAGGTAAGAATTTCCATTCTACATCTAAGAAGTTTAGAGATGACTTCAGTCTACATAAAGCTACTTCAGATACACCTAGACGTGATCAACCTCCAGCGAGCTCCCGAGCTACCTCAATGGCCAGTGTTGATAACGTTCCATAGAATTAGTTGAATGCAAACATTGTGGAAAATGGCATTCTGGGAGTTGTAGAGTTTGTGATCGCCTCTACTTTAAATGTGGATCCTCGCACCATTTTATTCGAGAGTGTCCGATGTTAGTCGAAAGTCTACAAAGATGAACTCTAGACCGAAAGCAAAGGCATCAAGACGGGCGCACACACCTGCATTCCGCAATGTAGGTGGTAGTCGAGAGGGACGAAGAACACGGCGATTCGATGCGAGGCTAGAGCTCCACTAGAGCTTATGTTACTCGAGCTAGAGAGGATCTTGCTTCTCCGATGTCATTCTTGGTACTTTCACCCTTTATGATACTCACAGAATTGCATTGATTGATCCCGGTTCGACCCATTCATATGTATGTGAAACTACGGTATTCATAAGACTCGCCAGCTTGAGTCTCGAGTTTGTGATTCGTGTATCCAACCCTTTGGGTAGATGTGTGTTGTTAATAAAGTGTGTAAAGGTTGCCCATTGATGATTCGGGATTTTGCTTCCAATGATTTAATGTTTGTTGTTTTCGATGAGTTTGATATAATTTTGGGAATGGACCGTTAACTTCACATGATGCAAAGTGTGAATTGCAAAAGAAAGCTTATCGATTTGAGACATCGAATGGTGAGATCATTAGAATTGAATCCAATGATTTAAGTGGGTTTCCTACGCTTATATCCTCGATGTTAGCCCTAAGTATGTGAGGAAAGGGTGCGAAGCTTATTTGGCTTATGTAATCGGATAATAAATTGTCGAGAAGCAGTTGAATCAGACCGATTGTATGTGAATACCCGGATGTGTTTCAAGAACTACCGGTTTACCCTCAAAGACGAGAGATTGAGTTTGGCATTGAATTAGCAGACGAACGACTCGATCTCAATAGCTCCATATCGGATGGCACCTCACCGAGCTAAAAGAGTTGAAAGCACAGCTTGCAAGAGTTAACAGATAGGGCTTTGTACGACCAAGTTTCTCTCCTTGGGGTGCACCAGTTTTTTGTGAGAAAGAAAGATGGAACGATGTGAATGTGTATTGATTATCGGCAAATCAATAAGGTAACTATAAAGAATAAGTACCTGCTACCGGATTAATGATTTGTTTGATCACCGAAAGGGGCTTCAGATTTTCAAGATAGATTTGAGATCGGGTTATTATCGATTCATGAGTCGAGATACAAATGTGCCAAAGACGCATTTTGACGAGGTACGGACATTTTGAATTTTTGGTTATGCCTTTTGGGCTTACTACTGCACCTGCTATTTTTATGGATTTGATGAATCGGGTTTTTAGACAGTTTTTGGATCAATTTGTGGTAGTGTTTATTGATGACATATTGATCTACTCCAAAGATGAAATTGAACACGCTGAGCATTTGAGATTAGTGCTACAAACTTTGCGAAATCAGCAGTTGTATGCGAAGTTTAGTAAGTGTGAGTTCTGAATGAAAGAGGTCAGCTTTTTGGGACATGTTGTTTCAGCATCAGGCATTCGAGTTGATCTGAACAAAATATCGGCTATACTTGATTGGAAGCCACCAAAAAATGTTTTCGAGATTCAAAGTTTTCTGGGACTTGCGGGTTACTATCGACGATTTGTGAAAGGTTTTCTATGATAGCTACCCGCTGACAAAGTTATTGCGTAAAGATGTCGAGTTCGAATTGGTCGAAAAGTTTTGATCACCGAAAGCCCTTTTGATGAAGCTCCAAGTTAGTTCACTGAATCGGGTAAAGAATTTGTTGTTTATTCCGATGCTTCTTTAAATGGTTTGGGCTGCGTTTTGGTGCGGGAAGGCAAAGTTGTAGCCTACGCTTGTGACAATTGAAGCCGCATGAAAGAAATTATCCGACGATGACTTAGAACTTGCGACCATTGTTTTCGCATTGAAAAGTTGGCGTCACTATTTATTTGCGAGAAATGTCACATTTATTCAGATCATAAAAGTCTAAAGTATTTAATGACCGAGAAGGATCAAAATTTGAGACAACGCAGATGGTTAGAATTGTTGAAAGACTATGAGTTGGTGATTGAGTACCATCCGGAAAAGCTAACGTTGTTGCAGATCGTTAAGTCGAAAATCATTGTTTGCTCTTCGCAATGAACGCACGATAGCTATGTTCGGTGATGGTTCGATCATAGCCGAAGTTACAAGCAAGACCGATGTTTATTCAGAAATTTGTGATGCATGTAAAGTTGACAAGGATTTGATTGCTAGACGAATTCGATGTGAAAAGGTGCGAGTTAGATTTTCGATTGATGCAAATGACTGTTGAATTTTAAAAGCCGAATGTGTGTTTCAAAAACTCCGATTTGATATGTATGATGATTCGAGTGAGGCCCATAGTGGTCGATTATCAATACATCCGGTAGCACAAAGATGTATAATGATTTGAAATAGTTCTATTGGTGGTACGGCATGAAATGGGATATATCTGAATTTGTTTCAAAATGCTTAGTTTGTCGCAAGTAAAAGTCAACATCAAGTGCCATCCGGATTACTTCACCAATCATGATACCTGAATGGAAATGGGATAGAATTACAATGGATTTTGTATCTGGTTTTCCTATGACACCGAGCAAGAAAGATGCCGTCTGGTTATAGTTGATAGATCGACTAAATCACTCATTTTGTACCTGGTTAAATGAGGACTTTTCACTCGATAAACTTGCTGAATTGTATGTATCGCAGATTGTGAGATTGCATGGTGTACCGAGATCCATTGTTTCAGACGGAGACCAGATTTACATCGCGTTTTGGAAGAAGTTGCAAGATGCCTTAGGTACTAAACTACATTTTAGTACGACCTTTCATCCGCAGATGCACGATCGGTCCGAGCGAACTATTTAGATACTTGAGGACATGTTGAGATGTTGCATTCTTGAGTTTGAAGGTGCGTGGAAAGATATTTACTTGATTGAATTTGCCTATAACAACAGTTTTCAATCTAGTATCAAAATGGCGCCTATGAAGCCTTTGTACGACGGCGAAAGTGTTTAACACCATTATCTTGGGTGAGCTCAATGAGAATAAGATACACGGGTTGATTTGATTAAAGAAACTGAATGTAAAGTAGCTATTATTAGAGACAATTTGAAAGCTACTTCAGATCGTCAAAAGTCTTATGCTGATTTGAAACGTAAAGACATTGAATTTTAGGTCGGAGATCGAGTATTTTTAAAGGTCTCTCCGTGGAAGAAAGTACTTCGTTTTGGCCGAAAAGGCAAATTGAGCCCGAGGTTCATCAGACCGTATGAAATCATTGAACGTGTTGGACCTGCTGCTTATAGGTTGAAGTTACCCTCGAATTAGAAAAGATACACGATGTATTTCACGCTTCTATGCTTCAGAATCTGATCGGATCCGTCACATGTGATTGCTCAAAATCCGAGATTGAGATCCAACTCGATATGACGATGAGGAAAAACCAATCAGATTTTAGCCCGAAATGAAAGAGTTAAGAAACAAAAGGATTTCCTTAGTGAAAGTACTATGGAATCGACGCGAGTTGAAGAGGTGACGGGAGCTCAAGATTCAATGAGGCAACAATATCCGACGTTGTTTAACGGTAAGATTTTGGGACGAAAATCCTTAAGGGGAGAGTTGTAACAGATCGAATTTGACCCTAATCGGAACGGTGATTTTGGGACCATGAATCGAGCTCAGAAATATTTAAAATTATATTTAGTGTTTATTATATATGAATTTATGTGTGAAAGTTTAGTAGAAAAATTTTATCGTTTAAGTATTGAATTTGATAAAAGGACTTAATCGCGTAAAAGGTAAAAGTGGCATACTAAAGTGTAATGTGCTAATTTGAGCATGGCTTTTTAATATGAAGTGTTAAATGGGTAAATAACCCATTTTAAGTTAGTGGGTGGTATATGACATGATTGACCTTAAGTTTTATATTATATAATTTTATGATATAAGGTTAAAATAGTAAATAGGTTAAAACCATATTATATGTTAATTAAAACATAAAAAATGGATATTTTCATTCATCTTTCTTGGCGAATATTGAGAAAGAAAAGGGAGCAAGGTTCTTTGAATTTTCGGCAACATTCAAGCCAAATTCAAGGTAAATTCTTAGTCGATTTTGTAAATTTTACGTTTTGAGATCGTTGCTTGAACAATGGCAAGCCCATGTTGTAATTTTTAAAATTGAGCATGTCTAAGGTTCAGCCATTAGCATTCTTATATGATAATTGATGTTTGATGAATTTAATTTATTGTTAGGACTAAGATTGATAAGTTTTGTATTGAAGTTTTAGTGAAAAATTGAGTGAATAGGACTAATTTGTAAAAATAAAAATTTGAGAGGGCTTAAATGCAAAATAAATGAAAGAAATGGACTTATATGGTCCTTATACATATTCGGCCCTTGAGTGTGGTATTGAAATAATGTATATTTTGTGTTTTGTGCAATTAAGACTAGATTGTAAAAATTTAAAATAGTAGGGGTAAAATGGTAAATTACCTATTTATGTGCTTAGGGACTAAATTGAGATGAAATGTACTTGAATGAGCTAAATTTTAATGTGTTTTAGATCAAGAACAAAGAAAAACGAATTTAGATCGGGGAAAGATGAAGGTTCTCGAATAGCTGATTTGCATGGTCTATCGACAACCGAGGTAAGTCCTTAAGCAAATTTATGTCGAGAAATTATTTACGAAAGTAGTACATGATAAAATTTGGTATTTAAGGCATGAAAATATATGTAGGCTGAATGTGGGGTATGAAATGGTAGTAAATTTGCTTGTTAAATGTGATGTGGATAATTATGGTCAGTTTAGCATGAAATTGTAAAATAAAGTATACGAGATGGATGTGATTTTAGCATTAAGTAATGTGTATGGGAATGTTGATTGGGTTGATAATCAGGCTTTGAGCCTAGCAGGCCTCGTGCCAGTGTTATTTATTGGGCTTTGAGCCTAGCAGGCCTCGTGCCGGTGTTATTTATCGGGCTTTGATGCCTAGTAGGCCTTGTGCCGGTGTTACATATCTGGCTTTGATGCTAGCGGCTTCATGCCTTGATTTATTTCGGCTTTAATGCCTAGCGTGCTTCGTCTTCGATGATTTATTTCGGCTTTAATGCCTATCGTGCTTTGTCAATTTGTTTAAATCTCGGACCTTTGGTCTAGCGCTTTTATACCAAAGATTTTTAATACGAGCTTATGCTTATGAATGAAATGGTCTAGTTATGATGGTATTTGAATAAGCCAAGGTTTATTACTATAGTATGAGTGTTCAATCAAAGTTATGTATCAAATAAGGTTTATGACATATGTGATGCTTCTTGAATAAGCAAGTTGATATAAATGTGTTCATATATTCCGTACTTAAGATATGTGATTAGAAAAGACATTGAGTTGATATGTTTACTTGCTTACTTGAGATTTTACTTATATTGATATGAGAAATTATATCTATATAGGTTCGCCATGAGCTATACATATAGATAATTGTACATATTCAATTATGTGCCCTCATCTTAAATGTACACGAAAGATATTATTCAGTTGTAAGTGGAAATATATATATATATATATTTTGATTAGCAATCTGGGTACTATTGATAAGTCTCACATTATAAGTGTACGTTGAATAATGTTTCACTAGGTATGAATATTGATAATCGGCTGTGATAGTACCTATGTGTTATGTTAGTTCATAAATGTTAAACATGTTATTCTATTCAATTTAATTGAATACTTAGTTGAGTAGTAAAGTTGCTTAAGGCTTACTAAGCTAAGTTAGCTTACTCTGTATGTTTTCACTCTATTTTATAGATTGTGAACAAGCTACTGTCTCGAGGGTTCATCGTTGAAGTCATCCACACTATCAACTTATTTTGGTACTCTTAGAATTTAAATTTTAAACACAAGGCATGTATAGGCTAGCTTGTTATTTTGAAGGATACTGTGTTAATGTTTATAGCCATGCGAAAATGGCTGGCCTTATTAGTAAATAATCTAAAGTTATGCGAGACTTGATGAAAGTATGAAAGCAAGTTTTATTTCAATGATGAAGATGGGTAAGTATAAAATCATGCTATGCATAATGGTTGTATACGTATGTTTGATATGAAATTGCATAGATGAAATTTTGCTAGTTTCCTTGGAAAGTGAATATATATATATGAGATGGTATGTTAGGTTATGAATGACATTGGGTATGTGTATTTTTTTTTTAAATTCAATTGAGGTGATTCGATGATGAAATGATCAAATTATGGTGCTATGGTTCGATTGTATTCGGTCTTGTTGCATGATTTTTAAACAGGTAAATTCGGCATAGTAAACAAGCATATTTTAAGTACATTGTTCATTATTATGTTTTAGTTAGTTATACATATATATATGCTTGAAGTGTGACATATGTTTGTGCATATTCGGACGTGATAGAAGTTTGTTAAAGAATAGGTAATTTATGAAATTTTGATAGAAACATTATCCATAAGTTTAAGTAGATATTACATGCACATTTAATGAACTTAGTTGGTGTTATAATTATTCGAATTTTCTATAAACATATTTATATAATCGATTAAGAAAATTTAAAGGTTAGTAATCATTGGTGTGAATAACTAATTATGTTTGCATGTGATTGAATATACATGTGATAAATTGGTTGGTGTAAGTTAACCTTTGATAATCTGTTTATACTCGGCCACCCTTTTTAAAATGACCAAATGAATAGTGCTCTGTAGTTTGAATGAGATTACTTATTTTATTATGTATAATGCAATTGATATTATATTTGTGGTGATTTGTTTATCGTAATATCATTTCTTAAGTATTAAGATTCAAGTGACTAAATGAACTTGGTGGTTAATAGAATAGCATCTTGTAACCCTAATTCGGCGACGGATATGGGTTAGGGGTGTTACAAACCCTTACCAGCCATCACACTGCGGGGATTTCTACAATCAACCCACCAACCGCTACACGCCATCTTGACAGTCATGCTGTCAGTTATAATACCGATCACTATGTGACCTTAAAATCAAATGTGGCGAGCCACCGATCACTATGTGACCTTAAAATCAAATGTGGCAGAGCCACCGATCACCATGTGACCTTATAACATATCGTGGTTTAACCACCGATCACTAAGTGACCTACTAAGCATGCTCTTCCCTTCATCACATTAACCCTATCCCATGCAAGCATACATGCAAACACAAGATTAGTATACCACCTACAAGATAATGATTATCATATACATCGATACACATAGAGAATTTGCCATGTTTACGCACTGCATCCTTGCCTAACCCCTACGGGTTACTCGATCGTCCACATACCTTTTGCGCTTTTCAAATTTATAATGTATAATACAAAAACTAATGTGATAAAGATCTACACACCGATTACGCATAAGATGATACTTTCTATTTCGACATCTTTGTCATTCGACACGATCGCTAACGCCTACGGTTTTGTTCAGATGGCGGTCACAACCCGGTGGCCAATCTCTAACGGCAGACACCGAACGCTTCTTAAACTTAGGGGTTGGATTTATGGGTCCAATTCCCTTCTTCGCCTGATCGACATTTGATTCCATCAAAAGACCTTATCAGTTGCTACCATTACAACATATGGTTGTTAATCCATAACATATGATTTAGATTACGAACACGGTAATCGAACTTAACAAAAATCTACAGAGAACCCCTTACCTTGAAATCTCAAGGAGATAAAGTTTGGAAAACTAATGATTTCTGGCTTTTGGGATCTAGATAACCTGTTTTACTTTGATTCCCGAAATGTCGCCCCAAAAGGAAACGTAAGAAGATAGAAAGTGTTAGACCAAACGATAGGCTTAACAAGCCAAGTAGCCATTCGACTTTGGCCCCCAAGATTGAAAGAGAAAAGAAATAGAAGAAATTGAAACTTACCTTAACACCAATCAGATTCGGCTACTCCAACAGGTTTCTGCTTCAGCGAAAATTAAAAGAAAGATGATGCAAAGGGATCTATGGAGATTCAGCTTTTGAGAAAAGATGATTGAGATAAGAGGAGTAGGATGGAATGAAAAGAGGTAATAGAAACGGTAAAGAGAAAGAAAGATTTTGACAAGACTTGGGGTAGATTCAACTTATACTTAGAAAAGAAAGAAAAAGAGAACAAATTGGGACCCTAAATGATGAAAATGAAGAAGTACTCCCCACACTTAAACAGAATTTCGGCACTCACCAAACAAATGCCGAAAATGCCCATTCCGAAAACTAAAACCCATCCTATCAACAGGGGAAATTTCGGCACCCCTTAGCCACTCAAAACCAATTCCTCCTTCCTCTTACAGTTTGAAATTCGGCCACTAACAAGTCCTCTAGAAAATTCCTAGATTTTCTCCCTTATCTTCATCTGATCACTCATCCACAAGTGACATGGAAAACACCACCTCTTCTTCCCTCTATCAGTCACCTTATCAGCCACATTATCCAACTCAGTTAATCTCCCTATTTCTAAGTATCCTAGCCTACTCCAACTCTGCTCCTTGCTAACGCTAAAAATAATTAAAATAAAAAGGGTATCATGCAACTCAAACCTTGGATCTCCTTAATTGCTTAACACACCACCTCAAGGCCCCTGAATAACGCCACTGACCACTGGGCCACAAGCTCATTTTTGCCTCTTACTCACAGATAATATCTATTAAGTCCTATCCTACCTGGCTCTCCACTAGAGTGCCCAAACAAAAAAATTTTGCTAAGGCCTAGGCCCAACTCTGAGCCCATTCTAGACCCTTAAAACACTCTAACTAGCATTTTAAGCACAACAACACATCACAGCACATCCAATGCAAAGCCCCACAAATTCGGGATGTTACGCCTATCCCTTAAAGAAATTTCACCTCAAAATTACCTAGTCGTAATGTATGGTATTGCTACCGTATTGCTTCCTCTAGTTCCCAAGTAGCCTTCTCAGAACCGTAATTTCGCCATAGAACCTTAACCAATGGAACTGCCTTCCTACGCAATACCTTGACATCACGATCTAAGATTTCCACTGATTCCTCTTCAAAGGATAGGTCAGGTCTCACTTCGATTTCTTCCACAGGCTCCACATGAGATGGATCTGAACGATAGCGTCTTAACATAGAGACATGAAACACGTTGTGAATCTGGCTTAATTCTAAAGGTAGCTCAAGCTGATAGGCTACTGGTCCCACTCGTTTCAACACCCGATAAGGTTCGATGAATCTGGTACTTAATTTACCTTTCTATCCAAACCTTAGTACTTTCTTCCACGGTGACACCTTTAAGAACACCCTGTCACCTACTGCAAACTCTATGTCCTTACGCTTCAAATCAGCATAGGACTTCTATCTATCCGACGTTTCCTTTAATCGAGCCCAAATTAACTCAACCTTCTCCTCTGTCTTGGTAACCAATTTAGGCCCCAAAATTCGACGTTCCCCTAACTCCGTCCAACAGTGGGAGGACGACACTTCCGCCCGTACAATGCTTCAGAGAGTGCCATCTGAATACTAGACTGGTAGCTGTTGTTGTAAGCAAACTCCGCCAACGGTAAAAACTCTTCCCAACTACCACTGAAGTCAATGACACAACCTCTTAACATGTCCTCTAGGATCTGAGTTACCCGCTCAGACTGACCATCGGTCTGAGGATGAAACGCTGTACTAAATTCAAATTTTGTACCCAACGCTTGATGCAACGCCTTCCAAAATCACAACGTGAACCTCGGGTCCCTGTCCGATATGATTGATACCGGTACTCCATGTAGCCTCACTACCTCCGCTACATATAACCTAGCCAATTTTTGCAGAGAGTAATTAACACGTACAGGTATGAAATGAGCAGACTTAAGTCAAGCGGTCAACAATCACCCAAATGTAATCTTTCTTAGTAGGCGGAGAGGTAGCCCACTAACAAAATCCATTGTGATTCATTCCCATTTCCACTGTGGAATCTTCACCGGCTGCAACAACCCTGATGGTAACTGATGCTCCGCCTTTACCTGCTGACAGGTCAAACACTTACCCACAACCTCGATCACCTCTCGCTTCAGGCTTGGCCACCAGAACTATTCTCGAAAATCCCGATACATCTTACTCCCTCCGGGGTGCAAAGCATATGAACTACCATGCGTTTCTAGCAAAATATTACGCCTCAACTCAGGATCTCTCGGCATGCAAATTCTTCCTTGGAAACATAATAGCCCTTCCTCGTTCACACCAAATTCTGTTGATCCATCAGTTGATCCTACCCGAAACTTCTCCTTTAGTAACTCATCGGTCTGCTACTTCTCCTTAACCTGACTGACCCAAGAGGGTTTCACTTGAAGTTTAGCTAATAAACTCCCATCATCGTATAAACTGAGGTGAGCAAACATTGCTCTCAAGTCAGAAATTACTCTACAACTTAGAGCATCCGCCACCACGTTAGCTTTACCTAGATGATACTCGATCGAGTAGTCATAATCCTTTAACAGCTTAATCCATTTCCTTTGCCTTAAATTCAACTCCTTCTGGGTCAAAAGGTATTTTATGCTCTTTGGTCAGTATAAATGACGATTTCTCCCCGTACAGATAATGTCTCCAAATCTTCAGGGTAAAAACCACTACCGCAAATTCCAAATCATGGGTAGGATAATTTGATTCGTGCGGTCTTAACTATCAAGATGCATACGCAACAATCTTTCCATCTTGTATGAATACGCATCCTAGTCCCGTGTGCGAAGCATCACAGTAAATCACGAACTCCTTTTTCACCTCCGACTAAATCAACACCGGAGCCTCCATCAATATCCTTTTCAACCTTTCGAAACTTTCTTGCTGCTTATCTGACCAAACAAATGGAACCCCTTTTCGCAGCAACTTAGTCAAGAGTGCCGCAATCAACGAAAATCATTTAACAAACCTTTTGTAATACCCGGCCAGACCAAGAAAACTCTAAATTTCTACTACAAACTTAGGTGGCTTCCAATCCACCACCGCTTCAATTTTCTAAGGATCAACCCTAAGCCCTTCAACCGACACAACGTGGCCTAGAAAAGTAACTTCCCTTAGCCAAAATTTGCACTTACTGAATTCAGTATACAACTGCTTCTCCCTCAGAATCTACAAAACCACTCAAAGGTGTGAATCATGCTCCTCCTCCGATTTTGAATAAACCAGATGTCATCTATAAATACCACGACAAACTGATCCAAGTAGGGTTGGAACACTACTTTCATCATGTCCATGAATGCTGCTAGCACATTGGTCAATCTAAATGGCATTACCATGAATTCATAGTGACCATAGTGAGTCCTAAAAGCCGTCTTATGAATATCCGCCTCCTTGACCTTAAGCTGATGGTACCCTGACCTCAGATCTATCTTTGAAAAGACTGAAGCCCCCTTCAGCTAATCAAACAAGTCGTCGATCCTTGGCAATGGGTATTTGTTCTGGATTGTTAACTTATTCAATTGGCGATAGTCAATGCACATACGCATTGATCCATCCTTCTTTTTAACGAATAACATCGGCGCTCTCCAAGGTGATACACTTGGTCGAATAAACCCTCTATCCAGCAACTCTTGTATTTGCGCTTTTAACTCCACCAATTATTTTGGTGCCATTCTATATGGGGCGATAGATCCTGGCGCTGTTCCCGAAAAAAGGTCAATACCAAACTCCACTTCACGGTCCGGAGGCAATCTCGGAAGCTCTTCTGGAAAACATCAAGAAATTTTTTACCGTCCTAACATCCCCGACAGTTAGTTCCTTGGCTTCTAGAGCCCGAACAAACATCAGAATTGCATCACATCCTTTCCTCACCATCCTTTCGGCTCTTAGGGCAGTCACCACATTCGACAAACAATTCCCCTTTTCACCCATTACCAACACTTCGCCATCCTCGAGAGTTTTCAACATCATACGCTTGGCTGCGCAATCTACATTAGCTTGATACCTCACCAGCCAGTCTATGCCTAAGATTAAATCAAACTCCCCGAATGGTAATTCCATCAGATCAGTCAGGAAAACTATTCCTTAAACTTCTAAAGGTACCTCTCGATAAAGCTTATTTACCACCACAGAGTGTCCTAACGGGCTAATTACAGTTATCTCCCTAGAGGAAATTTTAGAATCTATGCTTAAACTTCCAGACACCTTACTAGCAACATATGAATGTGTCGACCCAATATCAATCAATACAGTGTAAGGCAATCCAAAAATTAAAAATGTACCGGTTATGACATCTGGTGCGTTGGCCTCCTCTCGACGTCTGGAAGTATAGACTAACCCCGACTGTCTCGCCTTAGTGTTTTTAGCCCCTCAGCCTGGTGCTCCACTGCCCCGACTGGAACCATTACCACCTCTGGCTGGACCACGACCTCCTTGTGGCTACTGACCTCCTCTACCCGGCTGAGCATGTCCTTGACCTGCGGGCCTTGCACCGCCCCATGGCTGTGGACAGTCTCTAATCTGATGGTCCGTAGATCCACACCTAAAACACTTTCCATTGCTCGACCAACACTCACCAAAATAGAATTTACCATATCGAGCACATCCCTATGTCTAGCTAGTAGCAGCAGGTCTCTTACCCCGACTCGGCCCATCTGACCTAGGTCTTTTCTGAGTACGCCCAGCGCCTCTAACGATCCAAAATTCCTCTTACTTCCACCCCTATCTCTATCCCAATTTATTTTTTCCGCCCACTTCACCTCTTCAGCTATCTTAGCTTTTTCCACAAGAATAGTAAATTCCCTCTCCCGCGCGGGGCTATCAATACACGCAGATCATCCCTCAGACCATCTTCAAATCGAACACAATGTTCATGGTCTGTGGCCACTATCCCTCGAGCATAACGGCTAAGGCGTAAGAATTTCGCTTCATACGCATCCACCGACCTACTTCCCTGAACCAAATTCAGAAATTCCTTATGCTGCGCATCCATATAGCTTGACCCAATGTATTTACTCTGGAATGCCGTTCTGAAGAAATCCCAGGTGATATGGTCAGCCATCGTACCATCCTTAATCGTAAGCCACCATTGATATGCCTCATCCCGTAGGAGAGATACAACCCCTTTCAATTTTTCCTCGTCTGTGAAATCAAGATCATCTATTATGCGCTCAACCGCCTCCAACCTGTAACATCCCGAGTTATCGGGCTTGTGCATTTTATGTGTTATAAGCTTAAGATATTAATTTGAAAATTTGAGGTGCAAAAGGGTTTAGGTTTGAGCTGAGGCCATTAAATATTTTGTTAGACACTTAATGGTTTAAAATAAAGTTTTGGTAGGTTAACTAACATTATGGGCTCGAGGCCAGTGGCAAAATGGCGCCACTAAGAGGAAAGGAAGTTAGGCGTTAATGGAAAAGGAGGAGGCCCAAGTTTTGGCCACTTGGAGCCCATGTTTCTGGGCCAAATTCGGCAGCTAAAGAGGAAGCTAGGGGATGGCACAAGGCTCAAATTTAGGAGTTTTAGTGTTTAAAATATATGTGTTATAAGTAGATAAAGGAGGGAGGAAGTGGTGTGATGTAGGTCTCTTTTGGATGGGTGTTTGATAGGGATAAGGGATAGGATGGGGATCTATCAAGAAGGCAAGTGTTGGCCAAAAATCAAACTCTGTAAAGGGGGGAATCGGTTTAGTAGGCTGAGTATGTGCCAAAATTTGCGGTCAAAGTTCTCATCATTTTTCTCTTTTCTCTGCCAAAATTCTTACTCCGTTCTCCCTCTTTTTTCTTTTTCTTCAGCTAGTCGAATCCTCTGATAGATTCCTTTCTCATCTCTTTCAGACACTTTAGCCGAATCTTCAAGCCTCTCATTGTTTTCTTTTCACTTTCCTCTTAAGCCAAAACACACCACTTAGAACTTCTAAAAGCCGAAACCGCATCAGTTCATCTTTTTCGGGATTATCATAAAAGCCAAAATCGTGAGATCTCGTCTCTTGTGTTTGTCAAAATCACTCTGGGGTGTCTTTTTGTGCCAAAATCTGAAGGAAATTTTAGGTAAGTATTGATTCGAGAGATCCCAAATCATTTTCGGCTTTTCAACTGAACGGCTATTTAGATAATCTCTTGTTTCTCTCTTATTTGCGGCGTTCCAAGATTAAAGAGGAGTCAATCACTTAGATCTCTAAGTCAGGGTTCAGTAACACACGAATCGTGTTACTTTCAGGATTTCAAGGTAAGGAGGTCTATTAGTTTTAACGTGTAAATTTGGGTATTTATTAACCGCTTGGCCCAATGTAGGGGAGGCCAAATCTTCGTGTTTTTCAGTTTTTCTTGAACCAAGTTATAGACCGAGGATAGTAGATCTGGATAGCAAGGATATCGACTAAGAGTATAGTACTACGTGATAGCAAGTGTGTAACTTTCCACACCATCTAGATTGTTTGTTAATACATGTATATAAATCTGCTATATTCTGTTAAAAGCCAAAATCCTAGAATAATAGTTGAAACCCGAGGAGGGTAAAGGCGAATCACCAGGTTAGTGATCTCTGTCATTCTAAAGTGATGGTTCTATTGATTTGATGTGATAAACATGTATGCCAGTTTCTGTGATTGCACGGGGTTGGGTGATTAATGAAAGGGGAAGTGTTCTGCTGTAGTGGCTTATGCCATGATCTATTGTAGTGGCTTATGCCATGATCTGTTGTAGTGGCTTATTCCATGATCTGTTGTAGTGGCTTATGCCATGATCTGTTGTAGTGGCTTATGCCATGATCTGTTGTAGTGGCTTTTTGCCATGATCTAATGTTGTGTAGCGGTGTGGGTTGATTGTAGAAATCCCTAATGGTGTGAATGGCAGGTAAGGGTGGTGTGTAGCAGATGGAAACCTAGGATTGGGTTGGGCTTTGCATATTTTCTGATATATTATGCTCTGTTATCTGTTATGTGGGCTAAGGCCCAATCTAATGGTGTGTAAGGGTTGCACATTGAGTCTCGCGACTCACCCTATTATTTAACATCTTTCAGATAGCACCTAGTGCAACGAACAGGGCTGGAGAGGGGCGCAAGGTGGCCATGCGAGAGATTCTATGTTACAACAAGAAGGCTTCATTTAGTTTATTTATTTTTAGTATTTCTAATAAATGAGTTTTATATTTTGTTGTAATAAGGCCATGGCCACTAGCTTTATATTTTGTCTCGGTTTTATTTTGGGCTTTCATCGCTAATGGATATGTAAAATTTTACGTTTAAATTAAACTAAGACAAGTACTAAACTTTGGGGTTTTTTTTAAGGGCATCTTATAAAGTTATATCTTTTATAAATTATCAAATCATTAAGTCCTCCCAGAATATATGTTTAAACTCGACAAATGTTTTCCAAAAATGCGACATATTTTTACTAATTCTTCTTGTTGGCATGCCAGATCCGGTCATGGTGTTTGGGCCGGGTTTGAGGTGTTACAAATTGGTATCAAAGCCAGGTTCAAAACTCGACTTTGGGGTTTTAGGCTCAAAACATTTTCTAAAGATGGGTTTTGAAACATTCATTTTCATAAATGATATAGGTCTGTTAGCTCAGCATGGCACTTGGGTGTCCGGCCCAAGTCCGCCAGGTAAGTATTCTGAACTATTGTGTGATATATATATATATATATATATGGGCTTGATGGGCTTTAAGGGACGTAGAGTAGTTTAAATAGAATTTGATGGACTTTAGGCCTAGTTTACATCATACTTTAAACTCCATAAAACTTAGCCCAATCAAACAAACCCGGGAATAAGTCGCTGAGCTAAGGTGTGGCAACAGGCATACGCATGTCTAGGATTGGATCTAGGAAGAGCTTGGTATTTAAGCAGTCCTAGTGACCCACCTCCTCTTCGTTGGAATCCTACCTGGTGTGTAGTGACTGTTCACCTTAGCCATGAGGACTTGTTGACGTGCCAAAATTTATAATTAAAACCCGAAAGGGACCAGCCACCTTATTCGGCAAAATCACAAAAATACCCCTCGTTCTGTAAAATTATCGAAATACCCTTGGTTTGCAAAATTACCAAAATACCCTTAGTTTGCAAAATTACCAAAATACCCATGGTTTGCAAAATTTCCAAAATACCTTTGGCTTGCAAAATTACTGAAATACCCCTAGTTCGCAAAATTATCGAAATACCCCTATATTGTAAAAACACCAAGATACCTTATTTTGGAAAATTACGACAATACCCCTGTAGGTTAAAATTACGAAAATACCCTCAGGTAGTGAAATGACAAAAATACCCCTGGAGAGGAATATAAGTTTATAGATGTTGCTTGTGTGGTTGATGCGTGTATGTGATAATCTGATTGATGATGATTGAGTGAGAATTTTGGAATTAGGAAATACAGACTTGAGAACTAAACTTGTAGATAGAATTCGAATTCGAAAGAACTATTGTTAAAACTACTTTTCATAAGACTGTCCGTTATTAATCAGGGGAAGAAAGAATTATTAATTCATAAAATTTCTAATCAGATAAATCGTGAATGGTAGAATGAGTACTAGAGGACGTGGTGTGCGTGGCAGAGGTAGAGGCCGGATTACTGTGTCAGAACCCGTAGGGTCAGGTTATGAGTCCGGGAATGAGGTACCAATACCGTCAGTGGTGGAGGCAAAATTTCAAGATCAGACGGCCGGAGATGATGCTTTATCTCAGGCTATGTTAAGGGTTTTAGAGAGAGTTACGAGAGCAGGCATGGGCACAGGAGCCCGAAAATCTGAACCTGAGTGACTCCGAGCCAACAGAGCAGAGATGTTTAGGGGAGTTTCTCGAATAGCTCCTAATGCCGCTGAGTGCTGGTCAGAAGCAATGGACCGGATTAAGGATGACCTTGATTTCACCGTAGAGGAAAAGTTGAAAGGGGTCTTGTCTCTTCTTCGAGACGAGGCCTATCAGTGGTGGCTCACGGTGAAGGAGGGTACTTCTATAGACCGCATCGATTGGGACTTCTTTAAAGAGTCATTTCAGGGAATGTACATCGGGGCCAGTTATGTGGATGCACAGAGAAAGGCATTCCTAAACTTGGTACATGGAAGTAAGTCTGTATCTGAATACGAGGTAGAATTTCTATGGTTGAGCCGTTACACTTGAGGGATTGTGGCGACTGACCATGAGCGTTGTGTGCGATTCGAGGATGGACTAAAGGATGAATTGAGGGTATTAGTGGCACAGCAACGAGAAATGGACTTTGCAGTTTTGGTTGAGAAAGCTAAGATATCTGAGGAGGTTAAGCGGACTGAGAAATAGAATAAAGATAAGGATAGGAATAGGAATAAGAGGAATTTTGGATCGTCGGGATCATCCAAAAATTTTCAGAAAAGGCCTAGGTCTGATGGGCCAGCTCGTGCTCCGACGGGTTAGAATCTCATGTCCTTCGTGTGGGAAGGTGCATTATGGGGAGTGCAGAAGGAGAACCGATGGATGCTTTAGGTGTGGATCCACGGAGCATATGATTAAGGACTGTCCACAGTGGAGTAGGCACAACCACCTGGTAGGGTTCGATCGTAAGGAGAGGTTGTCGGCTAATACCAAGGGTGGGTGGCGCGCCGAGGAGGAAATGGATTGATCGGGTCTTGAAGCACCTAGTAGGGGTGCAGGTAATGTTGACGTGAGGCAGCCAGGTCTAGTGTATGCAGCTCACCGAAGGGAGGATGGTGACGCACCGGACGTCATAACCGATACATTTCTTATTGCTAATAACCCTTTTCTTACCTTGATTGATATTGGGTCAACCTACTCCTATGTTGCATGTTTGGCATCTATGACCCCAAGTTTAGACTAAAACAACTATTAGGAAGATGACTGTGGTTAGTCCTTTAGGACAATCTAGGGTAGTGGACAAATTGTTTAGAGCGTACCTCTGGAGACTCAAGGGGTAGTGTTTCCTGTAGACTTAATGGAATTACTGTTTGCAGAGTTTGATCTTATCTTAGGAATGGATTGGTTGACTAAGCACCGTGCTAAGTTGGATTGTGAGGCTAAGCGCATGGTGTTGAGTACCCCGAAAGATGGGGAGGTGGTTGTGTTAGGGGAGAGAAGGAACTATTTGTCCAACATAGTATCGGCATTGAAAGCTGTTAAGATGATTCGAAAAGGATGTAACGCATTTCTAGCCTATATCAGTGCTTTGGATGTTAAGGAGGCGACTATCGATAGGGTTCAAACAGTCAAGAATTTCACGGATGTTTTTCCTGAGGAATTGCCAGGATTACCCCCGGATCGTAAAGTGGAGTTTGGAATAGGGCTACTTCTGGGTACAGCTCCAGTGTCTATTGCTCCATATGGAATAACGCCGAAAGAGTTGGTGGAACTCAAAGCATAGATCCAGGAACTGTTAGATCGTGGATTTATCCGACCGAGTGTGTCTCCGTGGGGAGTCCCCGCCTGTTTGTGTAGAAGAAGGATAGATCTATGCGTATGTGTGTGGACTATCGTCAGTTGAATAAGTTGGCAGTTAAGAATAAGTACCCACTGCCAAGAATCGACGACTTGTTCGATCAGCTCAAGGGAGCTTCAGTCTTTTCTAAGATTAACTTAAGGTCGGGATATCATCAATTAAGGGTAAAGGAGGGAGACATTCATAAGATGGCATTTAGGACTTGGTACAGTCATTATGTGTTTGTGGTGATGCCGTTCGGGTTGACGAATGCGCCAGTAGCATTTAAGGATATGATGAACTGGGTATTTCAACCGTATCTTGATCGGTTCGTCATAGTGTTCATCGATGATATCCTAGTTTACTCTAAGTCCGAGGAAGAGCATGATGAACATCTTCATGTGGTGTTGCAAATTCTGAGGGAGAAGCAGTTGTACGCAAAGTTCAATAAGTGTGAGTTCTAGCTAAAGGAAGTAACTTTCTTAGGGCATGTAGTTTTCGCAGAGGGAATTAGGGTGGACCCTCGGAAGATAGAAGCTGTATTGGATTGGAAACCACTGAAGTCTGTGGCAGAAGTTTGAAGTTTCTTAAGGTTGGCCGGGTATTACAGAAGGTTTGTTGAAGGGTTCCCGTCAATAGTGGCACCTTTAACTAAGTTGCTGAGGAAGGGAGTATCGTTTGTGTGGACTGACAAACAACAGGAGAGCTTTGAGAAGCTGAAGAGAATCTTGACAGAAGTACCGGTGTTAATCCAACCTGAGGCGGGAAAAGAATTTACCGTCTACAGTGATGCATCACACACAGGTTTAAGGTGTGTGTTGATGCAAGATGGAAAAGTGGTTGCGTATGCATCTCGACAATTAAGACCGTATGAGTTGAACTACCCTACGTATGATCTAGAAATGGCGGCGGTAGTGTTCACTCTGAAGATTTGGATGCACTACTTGTATGGGGAAAAGTCGGTTATCTACACTGACCATAAGAGCTTGAAGTATCTCCTTACCCAGAAGGAATTGAATCTGAGGCAACGTCGGTGGATTGAGCTCATGAAGGACTATGATTGCTCCATCGAATATCATCCGGGTAAGGCTAACGTGGTGGCGGATGCTTTAAGTAGAAAGGCGATAGCAGATTTAAGGGCAATGTTCGCTCATCTCAGTCTGTATGAGGATGGCAGTCTGGTGGCTGAACTCCAAGTAAGACCTATGTGGGCAACTCAGATTATAGAGAAGCAACTTTTGGATGATGTCTTGAGTACTCAAATCTGGCAAGTGCAGAA
This sequence comes from Gossypium rotundifolium, assembly GCA_025506655.1. NCBI lineage: Eukaryota > Viridiplantae > Streptophyta > Magnoliopsida > Malvales > Malvaceae > Gossypium > Gossypium rotundifolium. The sequence continues at coordinate 52,120,639 of CP106731.1, forward strand.
TGGTGAAGGAGAGGACTATAGCTTGAATTGTGATGGAAAACTATGTTTCCGTAAGAGAGTCTGTATGCCAAAGGATGTGGAGTTAAGGCAGATGATTCTTCAGGAGGCGCATAGTAGCCCGTACACTATGTGCCCTAGAGGAGTTAAGATGTATCGGGATTTGTGAGAGCAATTTTGGTGGCCAGGTCTAAAGCGAGAGGTAACAAAATTTGTGGATAAGTGTTTGACTTGCCAGCAGGTGAAAGCGGAACACCAGTTGCCTTCGGGGTTGTTGCAGCCGGTCAAGATTCCGCAGTGGAAGTGGGAAAGGATCACGATGGATTTTGTTAGTGGGTTACCCCTTATGCCCTCTAAGAAGGATTCGATTTGGGTGATTGTGGATCGTTTGACAAAGTCAGCTCACTTCATACCGGTTTGGGTCGACTATTCTTTGTAAAAGTTGGCTAAGTTGTATGTGGCTGATGTGGTGAGATTACATGGTGTACCGGTGTCGATCATATCTGATAGGGACCCTAGGTTCACATCTCGATTCTGGAAGGCTCTTCATCGAGCAATGGGAGCAAGGTTAGACTTTAGTACTACTTTTCACCCAAAGACTGATGGTCAGTCTGAGAGGGTAATTCAGATCTTAGAGGATATGCTAAGGGGTTGCATCATTGATTTCCGGGGTAGTTGGGAGGAGTATTTACCTTTGGCGGAATTCGCATAGAATAATAGTTATCAAGCTAGTATTCAGATGGTGCCTTATGAAGCATTATATGGAAGGAGATGTCGTACCCCAACTTGTTGGACGGAGTCTGGTGAACGTCAGGTATTGGGTCCAGAGCTAGTTTCAAAAACGGAGAAGAAAGTTAAGTTAATACGGGCTCATTTGAAGGAGGCGTCTGATCGGCAGAAATCTTATGCAGATCTAAAATGGAAGGAAATGGAATTTGCAGTAGGAGACCAAGTCTTTTTGAAAGTATCTCCATGGAAGAAGGTAATGAGGTTTGGATAGAAGGGTAAGTTAAGTCCTCGGTTTATTGGGCCATATCGAGTACTAGAACGTATGGGCCCAGTGGCTTATCGCTTGGAGTTGCCTCCAGAGTTGGAGCAGATACATGACGTATTTCATGTCTCGATTCTAAGATGTTACCGTTCTAATTCATCGCCCATTGTGCCGGTGGAAGAGATTGAAGTAAGGCCAGACTTGTCTTTTGAGGAGGAGCGAGTGTAAATCTTTGATCGAGATGTAAAAGTGTTGAGAAGGAAGTCCGTCCCTTTAGTCAAGGTTTTATGGTGAAACCACGGAGTTGAGGAGGTGATATGGGAGCCAGAGGATGTTATACGACAACAGTATCCTCATCTCTTTTGATCAGGTAAATTTCAAGGCCGAAATTTATTTTTAAGGGGGGTAGAACTGTAACATCCCCAGTTATCGAGCTTGTGCATTTTATGTGTTATATGCTTAAGATATTAATTTGAGAATTAGAGGTGAAAAAGGGGTTCAGGTTTGGGCTGAGGCCTTGATTAAATATTTTGTTAGACACTCAAGGGCTTAAAATAAAGTTTTGGTTGGTTAATTAACATTATGGTCTTGTTGCCAGTGGTAAAATGGAGCCACTAAGAGGAAAGGGAGTTGGAGTTAATGGAAAAGGAGGAGGTCCAAGTTTTGGCCACTTGGAGTCCATGTTTCTGAGCCAAATTTGGCACCTAAAGAGGAAGCTAGGAGGGGACGGCACAAGGCTAAAATTTAGGAGTTTTAGTGTTTAAAATATATGTGATATAAGTTAATAAAGGAGGGAGGAAGTGGTGTGATGTAGGTCTCTTTTGGATGGGTGTTTGATAGGGATAAGGGATAGGATGAGGATCTATCAGGAAGGCAAGTGTTTTCTGAAAATCAAACTCTGTAAAGGGGGGAATCGGTTTAGTATAGGCTGAGTATGTGCCAAAATTTGCTGTCAAAGTTCTCATCATTTTTCTCCTTTCTCTGTCGAAATTCCTATTCCATTCTCCCTCTCTTTTCTTTTTCTTCAGCTGGCCGAATCCTCTGATAGATTCCATTCTCATCTCTTTCAGACACTTTAGCCGAATATTCAAGCCTCTCCTTTCTTTCTTTTCACTTTCCTCTTAAGCCGAAACACACCACTCAGAACTTTTAGAACCCGAAATCGTATCATTTCATCTTTTTCGGGATTTTCATAAAAGCTAAAATCGTGAGATCTCGTCTCCTGTGTTTGCCGAAATCACTCTGGGGTGTCTGCTTGTGCCAAAATCTGAAGGAAATTTTAGGTAAGTATTGATTTGAGAGATCCCAAATCTTTTTCGACTTTTCAAAGTCTCTAGCCGAACGGCTATTTAGAAACTAATCTTTTGTTTCTCTCTTATTTGCGGCATTTCGAGATTTGAAGAGGAGTCAATCACTTAGATCTCTAAGTCGGGGTTTAGTAACACATGAATCGTGTTACTTTCGGGCTTTCAAGGTAAGGAGATCTATTAGTTTTAACGTGCAAATTTGGGTATTTATTTACCCTTGGCCAAATGTAGGGGAGGCCAAATCTTCGTGTTTTCGATTTTTCTTGAACCAAGTTATCGATTGAGGATAGTAGATCCGGATAGCAAGGATATCGACTAAGAGTATAGTACTATGCGATATCAGGTGTGTAACTTTCCACACCATCTAAATTGTTTGTTAATACATGTATATAAATCTGCTATATTACATTAAAAGTCGAAATCCTCATAATGGTTGAAACTTGAAGAGGGTAAAGGCGAATCACCGTGTTAGTGATCTCTCGCCATTCTAAAGTGAATGGTTCATTGATTTGATGTGATAAACATGTATGCCGGTTTACGTGATTGCACGGGTTGGGTGATTAATGAAAGGGAAGTGTTCTGCTTTTGTGGCTTACGCCATGATCTGTTGTAGTGGCTTATGCCATGATCTGTTGTAGTGGATTTTTGCCATGATCTGATGGTGTTTAGTGGTGTGGGTTGATTGTAGAAATCCCCAATGGTGTGAATGGCAGGTAAGGGTGGTGTGTAGCGGATGGAAACCTAGGATTGGGTTGGGCTTTGCATATTTTCTGATATATTATGCTCTATATCTGTTCTATGGGCTAAGGCCCAATCTAATGGTGCGTAAGGGTTGCACACTGAGTCTCGCGACTCATCCTATTATTTAACATCTTTCAGATAGCACCTAGTGCAACAGACCGGGCTAGAGAGGGGCGCAACGTGGCCATGTGAGAGATTCTATGTTACAACAAGAAGACTTCATTTAGTTTATTTATTTTTAATATTTATAATTAATGGGTTTTATATTTTGTTGTAATAAGGCCATGGCCACTAGCTTTATATTTTGTCTCGGTTTTATTTTGGGCTTTCATCGCTAATGGATATGTAAAATTTTACGTTTAAATTAAACTAAGACAGGTACTAAACTTTGGGGGTTTTTTTTTAAGGGCATCTTATAAAGTTATATCTTTTATAAATTATCAAATCATTAAGTCCTCCCGGAATATATTTTTAAACTCGACAAATGTTTTCCAAAAATGTGACATGTTTTTACTAATTCTTCTTAGTGGCATGCCAGATCCGGTCATGGTGTTTGGGCCGGGTTTGGGGTGTTACACAACCAATATTCAGCTGTACTCGAGGCTATACCAGAAATTCCCCTAAACATTTCTGCCCCATTGGCTCTAAGTCCGTTCGACACAGATTTTCGAGCTCCCATACCCATGCTTACCCAGCAACTCTCTCTAAAACCCATAACATTGGCTGAGATACCGCATCATCTCCGGCCGTCTGGTCCTAAAATTCTGCCTCCGCAGCTGGTGGAACTGGCATCTCATCTCCTGACCCATGGCCGGATCCTACTGGTTTTGACCCGGCCATCTTGCCCCTACCACGGCTACGTGTAGACATCCTCGTCCCCTTGTACTCATACTACCGATTCACTTTTATCTGATTAGAAGTTTTATAGATTAAGAAATTCTTTCACTGATTAATAACGAACAATCTTATGGAAAATAGTTTCAATAGTAGTTCTTTCGAATTCATAATTATATCTTTAAGGCTCAGTCTCAAATCTGTATCTCCTAGTTCTACATACATTCAACATCCATATGCATCCCAAGCAGAGTACCACATAAATGCATCAAACATACGAGTAACATCCATCAACTCACCTTCGTCACATAAGGGTATTTCTATCATTTCACTACCCAGGGGTATTTTCGTAATTCTACCCTACAGGGGTATTTTTGTAATCTCACAAAATAGGGTATCTTGATGATTTTACAGAATAGGGGTATTCTAGTATTTTCGTAAAGCAGGGGTATTTCGATAATTTTACAAACCAAGGGTATTTCAAAAATTTTCAAAACTAGGGGTATATTAGTAATTTTACAAAAATAGGGTATTTGGTCCCTTTCGGGTTTTAGTTATGAACTTTGGCCCGCTAACAAGTCCTCGCGACTAAGGTGAACAGACACTACGCACCAGATAGGATTCTAGTGAAGAGAAGGTGGACCACTAGGGTCGCTTAAGTACCAAGCTCTCCCTAGATCCAATCCTAGACATGCGTATGCCTGTTGCCACACCCTAACCCGGTGACTTGTTCACAGACATGCTTAGTTATTAGAAAGTCTTATGGAATTTAAGAGTTGTTCAAACTAGAGCCTAAGGTCCATAACCCTAGCATACTTATCTACGTCCCCATAAAGCCCATCAAACCCAACATGCATACCTTATCAAGAGTTAGAATACTTACCTGCATAGATCAGGTGCCGCTAGACTCGAAGGCTATATCTCAACCCAAAGCATTTTTCCTTAAATTCACATCAATTTATAAAACACTATCGGACCCATTTCACAGCCTGAGTTTTACAACCAGGCTCTGATACCAAAATGTAACACCCCAAACCCAGCCCAAACGCTACGACCGGATCTGGCATGCCACAGGTTGAATGTAAAAGTTCAAACTCTCGGGTTACTTTGAAGAAATCATGGAGTTGGAAAAAAAAACCTTCTGATGGAACGTTGAGTTGAAAATTTTGCTTTGTTGGGTTCGAAAATCATAGTTTGTGCTATTCAGATATCTAAATAATTTTTCATGAAAATCGTTGCTTTGCGTTAAGCATGTTTGAAACTCCCATTTTTATTACTTCTTATAATTCAGCCCTTGAAATATAAATCTACAATCCATAATTATTAACTGCTAGGAACCAAAAATTTAAGCTAAGAGGCCTTATTACATGCTATCGAAAATAAACCTAAAATTTAAAATTAAAGAGAAACCAGAAATAAGTTTAAGTAAATGAAAGACTTTATGGCCCCTCGAGTGCCTCTCGGCTCCCGTATCCACGCTCTCTTGTTCATCCGAAAGATTGAGAAAATAAAGGGTGAGTCACCAAGACTCGGTTTGTAAATCTGGACACATAAGTGGCACGAGGCCCTAAATACATTCTTGGCCTTGGCCCACGAAAATAACAATGTAACAGTGCATCTTTGAATGACCCAACCCAACCTAAAATTCCATCCTCTACACGCCAACCCTTACCACCATCACATCGCAGGATTTCTACAATCAACCCACCAACCGCTACACGCCATCTTGACAAATCATCTTTGTTAGTTATAATCCGATCACTAAGTGACCTTAAAATCAAATGTGGCAGAGCCACCGATCACCATGTGACCTTAAAATCAAATGTGGCAGAGCACTGATCACCATGTGACCCTATAACATATCGTGGTTTAACCACCAATCATTAAGTGACCTACTAAGCATGATCTTCCCCTTCATCACATTAACCCTATCCCATGCAAGCATGCATGCAAACACAAGATTAGTATACCATCTACAAGATAATAGATTATCACATACATCGATACACATAGAGAATTTGCTATGTTTACGTACCTGGCATCCCTTGCCTAACCCCTATCGATTACTCGACTGTCCATACAGCCTTTTTCGGCTTTTAAACCATAAAAGGTATAATACAGAAAACTAATGTGATAAAGATCTACACACTTGATTGCAGACACGATGATACTTTCTATGTCGACCTTTATCGATCAAATCGATCGCTAATCGCCTATAGTTTTGTTACTCAGGCAGTCCATAACCCGTTGGCCAATCTCTGACGGCGGATAATCAACGCTTCTTAAACTTAGGGGTTGGATTTACGGGTCCAATTCCCTCTTTCGCCTGAATGACGTTTAATCCCATCAAAAGACCTTATCAGTTGCTACCATCACAACATATGGTAGTTAATCCATTACATAGGATTAAGATTAAGAACACAGAAATCGAACTGAACGAAAATCTACAGAGAAATCCTAAAGGAGATAGAGTTTGGAAAACTAATGATTTTCGACTTTTGGGATCTAGATAACCCGTTTTACTTTGATTCCCAAAATGTCGCCCCAAAAGGAAACGCAAGAAGATAGAAAGTGTTAGACCAAACAATAGCCTTAACAAGCCAAGTAGCCATTCGACTTTGGCCCCCAAGATTGAAAGAGAAAAGAAATAGAAGAAATCAGCACTTACCTGAAGACCAATCAGATTCGGCTACTCCAATAGGTTTTAGCTTCAGCAAAAATCAAAAGAAAGATGATGCAAAGGGATCTAAGGAGATTCGGCTTTTGAGAAAGAGATGATTGAGAGAAGAAGAGTAGGATGGAATGAAAAGAGGCAATAGAAACGGTAAAGAGAAAGAAAGATTTTGGCAAGACTTAGGGCAGATTCGGCTTATACTTAGAAAAGAAAGAAAAAGAGAACAAATGGGGACCCTAAATGCTGAAATTGAAGAAGTACTCCCTCCTCACTTAAACAAAATTTTGGCACTCACCAAAAAACTACCGAAAATACCTATTTCAAAACCTAAAACCCAACATATCAACAGGGGAAATTTTGGCACTCCTTAGCCACTCAAAACCGATTCTTCCTTCCTCTTAGAGTTTGAAATTCGGCCACCACCTAGTCCTCTAGAAAATTTCTAGATTTTCCCTTTATCTTTATCTGATCACTCATCCACAAGTGGCATGGATAACACCACCTCTTCTTGTAACATCCCGAGTTATCGGGCTTGTGCATTTTATGTGTTATATGCTTAAGATATTAATTTGAGAATTTGAGCTACAAAAGCGGTTCATGTTTGGGCTGAGGCCTTGATTAAATATTTTGTTAGACACTCAAGGGCTTAAAATAAAGTTTTGGTAGGTTAATTAACATTATAGGCTTGTGGCTAGTGGAAAAATGGCACCACTAAGAGGAAAGGGAGTTGGCGTTAATGGCAAAGGAGGAGGCCCAAGTTTTGGCCACTTGGAGCCCATGTTTCTGGGCCAAATTTGGCACCTAAAGAGGAAGCTAGAAGGGGACAGCATAAGGCTAAAATTTAGGAGTTTTAGTGTTTAAAATATATGTGATATAAGTTGATAAATGAGGGAGGAAGTGGTGTGATGTAGGTCTCTTTTGGATGAGTGTTTGATAGGGATAAGGGATAGGATGAGGATCTATCAGGAAGGTAAGTGTTGGCCGAAAATCAAACTCTGTAAAAGGGGAATCAATTTAGTAGAGGCTGAGTATGTGTCGAAATTTACTGTCAAAGTTCTTATCATTTTTCTCTTTTCTTTGTCGAAATTCCTACTCTATTCTCCCTCTCTTTTCTTTATCTTCAGCTGGTCGAATCCTTTGACAGATTCCTTTCTCATCTCTTTTAGACACTTTAGCCGAATCTTGAAGCCTCTCCTTCTTTCTTTTCACTTTCCTCTTAAGCCGAAACACACTACTCAGGACATCTAGAAGTCGAAATCGCATCAGTTCATCTTTTTCAAAATTTTCATAAAAGCTGAAATCATGAGATCTCGTCTCCTGTGTTGCTGAAATCACTCTGGGGTGTCTGCTTGTGCCGAAATCTGAAGAAAATTTTAGGTAAGTATTGATTTGAGAGATCCCAAATCTTTTTCGACTTTTCAAAGTCTCTAGCCAAATGACTATTTAGAAACTAATCTCTTGTTTCTCTCTTATTTACGGCGTTTCGGGATTTGAAGAGGACTCAATCACTTAGATCTCTAAGTCGGGGTTCAATAACACACGAATCGTGTTACTTTTGGGATTTCAAGGTAAGGAGATCTATTCGTTCTAACGTGTTAATTTGGGTATTTATTAACCCTTGGCTGAATGTAGGGAGGCCAAATCTTCGTGTTTTCTGGTTTTTCTTGAGCCAAGTTATAAACAGAGGATAGTAGATCCAGATAGCAAGGATATCGACTAAGAGTATAGTACTACGCGATATCAAGTATGTAACTTTCCACACCATCTAGATTGTTTGTTAATACATGTATATAAATCTGCTATATTCTGTTAAAAGCCAAAATATCGACATAATGGTTGAAACCCGAAGAGGGTAAAGGCGAATCACCAGGTTAGTGATCTCTGTCATTCTAAAGTGAATGGTTCTGTTGATTTGTAACATCCTCAAAGTGGGCCTACTCATTTATATGATAGTCTAATATGTAAAGTTGGGATTGTAATGGTTGGGCTAACTTCTTGATTAAATATTTGGATTAGGGTTAAAGTTAGTGCTCTAGATAATTTAAAGTAAAATAGTGGGCTTTAAAAATTTGGGTTAGGTAGCTAATAAATGGTGTTAGCTTATAATTTAAGAAGATGGTTAATTAAGTGACAAGATGGGCTTGTGGCCCAAAGGATTAAAGTGCATTAAGTGGGCAAAAGGTGGTGCCATAAGGGGGGAGGAATTTGGGCCCTTGTGTGGCTGATTGGGCCTTAAAAGATAGGTCAAATTTGGCACTTAAATGGGAAGGGGGTGGACGGCAATTAGGCTACCTTTTAGGAGTTATTTCTTTTATTTTAAGTGCTAAAAAGCTGATAATTAATAAGGAGGAGTTGGTTTTAGGGTGGGCTCTCCTAAAGGTAAGATAAGGATTGAGCTATCAGGAGAGTTAAAGGCTATCAGGAGAGGGAGAGTTGGCCAAAATTCCAACTCTGTGTGTGGGTATGCCAAATTTCTCTATAAATAGGGAGCAGATTCTTCAATTTCGGTATTTTGAAACCCTATTCTTCTCTCATTCTCTGTCAAAATTTCCAAGCCTTCTCTATAGTTTCTCTTTTTCTTTTTTTAAGAGCTGAATTTTTATTCATACCCTCATCTCCCATAGCCGAATCTACAAGTGAGATCTCTTTTTCTTGAAGGTGCCAAGAAGTCGTATACTCCTTAGTAATCCAAGAAGTTTTGGGATTTTTCCTTTTACGTGATTCCTTATTTTATCAAACTCCTAATCTAAACCATTGTTCCAAGGTACTTTCGATTATACTCTTTACTCCTAGAAGCCGAAACTATTCCATTAAAGCCGACTTGGTGGAAAAATCGAAGGTAAGAAGTGGTAAGTATGGCCTAATGGTCTTCCATGATTCTTTCTATTTAGCCGAATGGCATATGGCTTAGAATGGTTGTGATTTTCGATTCGTTTAATATTTGGGGAATGGTCGAATGTAGGAAGGTTGGTGGTGATAATTTCTAAAGGATATTCGAGATTGACTAACTAGGTAAGTGTTCGTTTTAAAGGTTACATTTAACTAATGAGTTAGATCTCATCGTTATTTGGTTTAGTGATTAAGGGATTGATATGGACTCAACTAACGATCAAGTAGATAAGGTTGGATCTGTAAAAACCGTCGCCCAAATTCAAGAAGCGATCTGTTTTGGTGAGTCTGCGAGATTGGCCAACGGGGTGTGGGCCAAAATCAAAGTCGATCGTGGGCCAATAGTAGTTGTTTCAAGTGATAGTAACGTAGATATAGCAAAAGCCTTAGTACACAAATCGGATGTGTAACACTTCCCCACCGCCTAGATCGATTAATAATAAATGTATATATATGTATATGTGTTCACAAGATTTATATGTTACATTAAAAGTGAAATCTTAGATTTAAACGACGGACCCTCAGGTTAGTAAATAATCTGACTATATGTCACAAGTAAACTGTTGTACATGTTTTAAATTATTGTGGATGTTGCATGGGGTGGGTGATGAAAGGAGGAAGTTATATGTACATGTATATGAGTAACGTTTTTACCAGAATCTCTTCAGAGCGGCTAATGCCGTGAATCATTATACGAGCTTCGCCATTATATGTTATAAGGGCTTCGCCAATATATGTTGATGAGCAAGACTTGACCGCCATCTTGGAGAATAGCGGTGTGGGTTGATTGTAGAAATCCCCAATGGTGTGTTGGTTGGTACGGAGCGTGTAGCGATGGAAACCTAGGCAAATGGGTTGGGCTTTGCATATTATATGTTTCCATGTAAATGAATTTATCATTATGTTTAATGAGGCCCAAATCTAGTAGTGCATGAAGGTTGCACACTGAGTCTCGAGACTCACCCCCTTTAAACTAACCTTTCAAGTGACGATTAGTGCATCGGACTGGGCTGGAGTGAAGTGCAAGGTGGCCATGCAAAGGAAGGTGGATCCGGCGACAAGTTTCCCGTATTAGGTTTTTTTTAAAGTATTTTATGTTATGGATTTAAACTACATTGTAATAAGGCCATAGGCCATTAGTTTACATTTTAGTTTTATTATGGGCCTTAAATATTTATTCTCGTTTTAATTTTTTTTCAAGGACATGTAATCTCGTTTTGGGCTTTTGCTTATTAAGGCAAAATTTATGTAAATCCTATTTGGGCTTTTTGTCGACACGTTTGGGTTTCCTAAAATTTTTCTTAGTGACATGCCAGATCGGGTAGTAGTGTTTGGGCCGGGTTTAGGGTGTTACAAATTGGTATCAGAGCCCGGTTCAAAACTCAGCTTTGGGATTTTGGGCCCAAAAGATTTTCTAAAAATGGGTTTTTAAAATATGGATTTTTATTAGTAAAGGTTTATTAGCTCAGCATGGCATCTGCGTCTCCAGCCAAGTTCGCCAGGTAAGTACTCTAAACCATTGTGTGATATCAATATGGGCTTAACGGGCTTATGGGACATAGACTATTTAGGTTAGAACTTCATGGACTCTAGGCTTAGACAAACAAATTCTTAAAATCCATAAGATTTAACTTCATTGAACAAAACTTGTAAACAAGTCACAAGACTAAAGTATGGTAACAAGCATATGCATGTCTAGGAGAAGATCCGGAAGAGCTTGGTATTTAAGCAGTCCGACTGACTCACCTCCTCTTCGCAGGAATCTCACCTGGTGCATAGTGATTGTTCACTTTAGCCATGACAGGGTGTGGTAATAGGCATATGCATGTCTAGGAGTGGATTCAGGGAAAGCTTGGTACTTAAGCAGTCTTAGTGACTCACCTCCTTTCCACTAGAATCCTACCCAGTGCGTAGTGACTATTCACCCTAGTTACTGATGCGTGTTGACAGCCAAAACTACAATTAAAACCTGAAAGGGACCAGCCACCTGTTTTTCTCACAAAAATTTTTAGAATATCTTTACTTTGAAAAAAAATACCTATGGTTTGCAGAAATACCCCGATTTACGAAGTCAATAGAATTTTTCCATAGAAAACAAAAGCCGCAACAACAACATCAAAATATCCTTGAATTGTAAAATTACTGAATTACCCCTGAGTTGTAAATAACCAAAACACCCTTAATTTGCAAAATGACCAAAATACCCCTGATTGGCAAAATTACTAAAACACCCCCAGACTTCAAAATTTCTAAAATAACCCTAGATTTGCAAAATTATCGACATACCCCCAGATTTCCAAAATTACCAAAATACCCCGAGTTGGAAAATTACCAAAATACCCTTATTTCGCCAAATCACCCTAACCCTTATTTTGGAAAATTATGAAAATACCCTCAGAGGTAAAATTACAAAAATACCCACAGTAGCGAAATGATAAAAATACCCTTAGGTAATGAATGTTACTTGTATGAACGTTGTGTGTGCATAATTCCTAGAATAGGAAGACTGAAAACTGTAGATAGGTTCGAATTCGAAAGAATCACTTTTAAACTATGTTTTCATAAGACTGTTCGGGGATAATTAGTGGAAACAATTAATGACTCATAAAATTTCTAAATCAGATAAACATCGATCGAAAGAATGAGTACAAGGGGACGAAGATGCTTCAGATGCGAATAATGGTGCGTACTCTACCATAATATACTAAGTGTTTATTTTGGCTTTAGAATTAGAGTGTGCAGCGAAAGCATAGTGGTGAGACTTAGGTAGTATGATTTCTAGTTAGTTAGAAATTTTGAGGATGAAATTTCTTTAAGGGGGTAGAACTATAACATCCTCAAAGTGGGCCTACTCATTTATATGATAGTCTAATATGTTAAGTTGGGATTGTAAAGGTTGGGCTGACTTTTTGATTAAATATTTGGATTAGGGTTAAAGTTAGTGCTCTGGATAATTTAAAGTGAAATAATGGGCTTTAAAAATTTGGGTTAGGTGGCTAATAAATGGTGTTAGCTTATAATTTAAGAAGATGGTTAATTAAGTGACAAGCTGGGCTTGTGGCCCAAAGGATTAAAGTGCATTAAGTGGGCATAAGGTGGCACCATAAGGGGGAGGAATTTGGGTCCTTGTGTGGCTGATTGGGCCTTAAAAGATGGGTCAAATTCGGCACTTAAATGGGAAGGGGGTGGACGGTAATTAGGCTACCTTTTAGGAGTTATTTCTTTTATTTTAAGTGTTAAAAAGTTGATAATTAATAAGGAGGAGTTGGTTTTAGGGTGGGCTCTCCTAAAGGTAAGATAAGGATTAAGTTATCAGGAGAGTTAAAGGCTATCAGGAGAGGATAGAGTTGGCCAAAATTCCAACTCTGTGTGTATGGGTATGCCAAAATTTCTCTATAAATAGGGAGTAGTATTCTTCAATTTTGGTATTTTGAAACCCTATTCTTCTCTCATTCTCTGCCAAAATTTCCAAGCCTTCTCTACAGTTTCTTTTTTTCTTTTTCTAAGAGCTAAATTTTGTTCATACCCTCATCTCCCATAGCCGAATCTACAAGTGAGATCTCTGTTTTCCCGAAGGTGCATAGTAAGCCGTATACTCCTTAGTAATCTCGTAAGTTTCGGGATTTTTCCTTTTCTGTGATTCCCTTATTTTTATCAAACTCCTAATCTAAACCATTGTTCCAAGGTCCTTTCGATTATACTCTTTACTCCTAGAAGCTGAAACTATCCCATTAAAGCCGATTTGGTGGAAAAATCGAAGGTCAAAAGTGGTAAGTATGGCCGAATGGTCTTTCATGATTCTTTCCATTTAGCCGAATGGCATATGGGTTAGAATGGTTGTGATTTTCGATTCGTTTGATATTTGGGGAATGGCCGAATGTAGGAAGGTTGGTAGTGACAATTTCTAAAGGATATTCGGGATTCGGCTAACTAGGTAAGTGTTCGTTTTAGAGGTTACATTTAACTAATGAGTTAGATCTCATCGTTATTTGGTTTAGTGATTAAGGGATTGATATGGACTCAACTAATAGTCAAGCAGAGAAGGTTGGATCTGTAAAATCGTCACCCAAATTCAAGAAGTGATTTGTTTCGGTAGTGCGAGATTGGCCAACGAGGTGTAGGCCAAAATCAAAGTCAGATCATGGGCCAATAGTAGTTGTTTCAAGTGATAGTAACATAGATATAACAAAAGCCTTAGTACGCAAATCAAGTGTGTAACACTTCCCCACCGTCTAGATCTAATTAATAATAAATGTATATATATGTATATGTGTTCACAAGATTTATATGTTACATTAAAAGCCAAAATCTCGGATTTAAGCGATGACCCTCGTGTTAGTAAATAATCGAGTATATGTTACAAGTAAACTGTTGTACATGTTTTAAATTATTGTGCATGTTGCATGGGGTGGGTGATGAAAGGAGGAAGTTATATGTACATGTATATGAGTATGCTTTTCTGGTGAACTCATCAGAGCGGCTAATGCCGTGAACTGTTATATGGGCTTGGCCATTATATGTTATAAGGCCTTCGGCCAATATATGTTGATGAGCAGCTTGACTTCCATCTTGGAGAGTAGCGGTGTGGGTTGATTGTAGAAATCCCAAATGGTGTGTTGGTTGGTACGGGGGCATGTAGCGGATGGAAACCTAGGCAAATGGGTTGGGCTTTGTATATTATATGTTTCCATGTAAATGAATTTCTTATTATGTTTAATGAGGCCCAAATCTAGTGGTGCATGAGGGTTGCACACTGAGTCTCGTGACTCACCCCCTTTAAACTAACCTTTCAGGTGACGATTAGAGCATCGGACCGGGCCAGAGTGAAGTGCAAGGTGGCCATGCAAAAGAAGGTGGATCCGGCGACAAGTTTCCCATATTAGGTTTTTTTAAAGTATTTTATGTTATGAATTTAAACTACATTGTAATAAGGCCATGGGCCATTAGTTTACATTTTAGTTTTATTATGGGCCTTTAATATTTATTCTCATTTTAATTTTTTTTCAAGGACATGTAATCTAGTTTTGGGCTTTTGCTTATTAAGGCACAATTTATGTAAATCCTATTTGGGCTTTTTGTCGACACGTTTGGGTTTCCTAAAATTTTTCTTAGTGACATACCAGATCCGGTAGTAGTGTTTTGGCCGGGTTTGGGGTGTTACATGATTTGATGTGATAAACATGTATGCTAGTTTCTGTGATTGCACGGGGTTGGGTGATTAATGAAAGGGGAAGTGTTCTGCTGTAGTGGCTTATGCCATGATCTGTTGTAGTGGCTTATGCCATGATCTGCTGCAGTGGCTTATGCCATGATCTGTTTAGTGGCTTATGCCATGATCTGTTGTAGTGGCTTATGCCATGATCTATTGTAGTGGCTTATGCCATGATCTGTTGTAGTGGCTTTTTTCCATGATCTGATGGTGTGTGGCGGTGTGGGTTGATTGTAGAAATCCCTAATGGTGTGAATGGCAGGTAAGGGTGGTGTGTAGCGAATGGAAATCTAGGATTGGGTTGGGCTTTGTATATTTTCTGATATATTATGCTCTGTTATCTATTCTGTGGGCTAAGGCCCAATCTAATGGTGCGTGAGGGTTGCACACTGAGTCTCGCGACTCACCCTATTATTCAACATCTTTCAGATAGCACCTAGTGCAATGGACCAGGCTGTAGAGGGGCGCAAGGTGGCCATGCGATAGATTCTATGTTACAACAAGAAGACTTCATTTAGTTTATTTATTTTTAATATTTCTAATTAATGGGTTTTATATTTTGTTGTAATAAGGCCACAGCCACTAGCTTTATATTTTATCTCGATTTTATTTTGGGCTTTCATTGCCAATGGACATGTAAAATTTTACATTTAAATTAAACTAAGACAGGTACTAAACTTTGGGGTTTTTTTAAGGGCATCTTATAAAGTTATGTCTTTTGTAAATTATCAAATCATTAAGTCCTCCCGGAATATATGTTTAAAGTCGACAAATGTTTTCCAAAAATGCGACATGTTTTTACTAATTCTTCTTGGTGGCATGCCAGATTCGGTCATGGTATTTGGGCCAGGTTTGGGGTGTTACAAATTGGTATCAGAGCCCGATTCAAAACTCAACTTTGAGGTTTTAGGCTCAAAACGTTTTTTAAAGATGGGTTTTGAAACATACATTTTCATAAATGATATAGGTCTGTTAGCTCGGCATGGCACCTGCGTCTCCGGCCTAAGTCCGCCAGGTAAGTACTCTGAACCATTGTTTGATATATATATATATATATATATGGGCTTGATGGCCTTTAAGGGACGTAGAGTAGTTTAAATAGATTTTGATGAACTTTAGGCCTAGTTTACATCATACTTTAAACTCCATAAACTTAACCCAATCAAACAAACCCGGGAATAAGTCGCTGAGCTAAGGTGTGGCAATAGGCATACGCATGTCTAGGATTGGATCTAAGAAGAGCTTGGTATTTAAGCAGTTCTAGTGACTCGCCTCCTCTTCGTTGGAATCCTATCTGGTGCGTAGTGACTGTTCACCTTAGCCATGAGGACTTATTGACGGGCCAAAATTTATAATTAAAACCCGAAAGGGACCAGCCACCCTATTCTGCAAAATCACAAAAATACCCCTCGTTCTGCAATATTACCAAAATACCCCTACTTTACAAAATTATCAAAATACCCCTAGTTTGAAAAATTACCAAAATACCCCTAGTTTATAAAATTACCAAAATACCCCTAGTTTACAAAATTACCAAAATACCATTGGCTTGCAAAATTACCGAAATACCCCTATATTGTAAAAACACCAAGATACCATATTTTGGAAAATTACGACAATACCCCTGTAGGTTAAAATTATGAAAATACCCCTAGGTAGTGAAATGACGAAAATACCCCTAAAAAAGGAATATGAGCTTATGGATGTTGCTTGTGTGGTTGATGCGTGTATGTGATACTCTGATTGATGATGATTGAGTGAGAATTCTAGAATTAGGAAATACAGACTTGAGAACTGAACTTGTAAATAGAATTCGAATTCGAATTCGAAAGAACTACTGTTAAAACTACTTTCCATAAGACTGTCCGTTACTAATCAGGGGAAGAAAGAATTATTAATTCATAAAATTTCTAATCAGATAAATCGCGAACGGTAGAATGAGCACTAGAGGACGTGGTGTGCGTGGCAGAAGTAGAGGCCGGATTGCTGTGTCAGAACCCATAGTGTCGGGTCATGAGTCCGGGGATGAGGTACCAGTGCTGCCAGCGGTGGAGGTAGAATTTCAAGATCAGACGGCTAGAGATGATGTTGTATCTCAGGCTATGTTAAGGGTTTTGGAGAGAGTTGCCGGAGCAGGCATGGGCATAGGAGTCCAAAAATCTGTACCTGAGCGACTCCGAGCCAACGGAGTAGAGATGTTTAGGGGAGTTTCTGGAAGAGCTCCTAATGCCGCTGAGTACTGGTTAAAAGCAATGGAGCGGATTATGGATGACCTTGATTTCACTGGAGAGAAAAAGTTGAAGGGGGTCGTGTCTCTTCTTCAAGACGAGGCCTATCAGTGGTGGCTCATGGTGATGGAGGGTACTTTCGTAGACCGCATCGATTGGGACTTCTTTAAAGAGTCATTTCAGGGAAAGTACATCTGGGCTAGTTATGTGGATGCACAGAGAAAGGCATTCCTAAACT
This sequence comes from Gossypium rotundifolium, assembly GCA_025506655.1. Lineage (NCBI taxonomy): Eukaryota > Viridiplantae > Streptophyta > Magnoliopsida > Malvales > Malvaceae > Gossypium > Gossypium rotundifolium. The sequence continues at coordinate 52,137,747 of CP106731.1, forward strand.
TGGTACAGGGAAGTAAGTCGGTATCTAAATACGAGGTAGAGTTTCTGCGGTTGAGCCGTTACACTCGAGGGATTGTTGCGACTGACCATGAGTGTTGTGTGCAATTCGAGGATGGATTAAGGGATGAATTGAGGGTATTAGTGGCACCGCAACGAGAAAGGGACTTTGCAGTTTTGGTTGAGAAAGCTAAGATATCTGAGGAGGTTAAGCGGAATGAGAAGCATAATAAGGATAAGGATAGGAATAGGAATAAGATGAATTTTGGGTCATCGGGATCATCCAAAAATTTTTAGAAAAGGCCTAGGTCTGATGGGCCAGCTTGTGAATCGATCATGTCCTTCGTGTGGGAAGATGCACTATAGGGAGTGCAGAAGGAGAACCGGTGGATGCTTTAGGTATGGATCCACGGAGCATATGATTAAGGATTGTCCATAGGTGAAGCAGGCACAACCCGCGAGGTGGGGTTCTGATCAGGTAAGGAGAGGTGGTCAGCTAGTATTGAGGGGTCGTGGCATGGCCAGAGGAGGAAATGGATTCAGTCGGGGTCGTGGAGCATCTGGTAGGGGTGCAGGTAATGTTGACGTGAGGCAGCCAAGTTTAGTGTATGCTACTCACCGAAGGGAGGATGGTGACGCACCGGACGTCATAACCAGTATATTTCTTATTGCTGATAACCCTTTTCTTGCCTTGATTGATATTGGGTCAACCCACTCATATGTTGCATGTTTGGTATCTGTGACCCTAAGTTTAGACTCTAAAACAACTACTAGGAAAATGACTATGGTTAGTTGTTTAGGACAATCTAGGGTAGTGGACAAACTGTTTAGAGACGTCTCTAGAGACTCAAGGGGTAGTGTTTCCTGCAGACTTAATGGAATTACCATTTGGAGAGTTTGATCTTATCTTAGGAATGGATTGGTTGACTAAACACTGTGCTAAGTTGGATTTTGAGGCTAAGCACATGATGTTGAGTACCCCGGAAGGCGGAGAGGTGGTTGTGTTAGGGGAGAGAAGGAACTATTTGTCCAACATAGTATCGGCATTGAAGGCTATTAAGAAGATTTAGAAAGGATGCAACGCATTCCTAGCCTATATCAGTGCTTTGGATGTTAAGGAGGTGACTGTCGATGAGGTCCAAACAGTCAAGAATTTCACAGATGTCTTTCCTGAGGAATTGCTAGGATTACCCCCCGATCGCGAAGTGGAGTTTGGAATAGAGCTACTTCCGGGTACAACTCCAATGTCTATTGCTCCGTACAGAATGGCACCGAAGGAGTTGGTGGAACTCAAAGCACAGATCCAAAAACTATTGGATCGTGGATTTATCCGACTGAGTGTATCTCCGTGGGGAGCCCCGGTCCTGTTTGTGAAGAAGAAGGACAGATCCACGCGTATGTGTGTGGACTATCGTCAGTTGAATAAGTTAACGATTAAGAACAAGTACCCACTGCCAAGAATCGATGACCTATTGATCAGCTCAAGGGAGCTTCAGTCTTTTCTAAGATTAACTTAAGGTCGGGATATCATCAGTTAAGGGTAAAGGAGGGAGACATTCATAAGACGGTGTTTCGGACTTGGTACGGTCATTATGAGTTTGTGGTGATGCCGTTCGGGTTGACGAATGCACCAGCGACATTTATGGATATAATGAACAGGGTATTTCAACCATATCTTGATCAGTTCATCGTGGTGTTCATCGACGATATCCTAGTTTACTCAAAGTCCGAGGAGGAGCATGATGAACATCTTCGTGTGGTGTTCCAAATTCTGAAGGAGAAGTAGTTGTACGCAAAGTTCAGTAAGTGTGACTTCTGGCTGAAGGAAGTAACTTTCTTAGGGCATGTAGTTTCCGCAGAGGGAATTAGGATGGACCCTCGGAAGATAGAAGCTGTATTGGATTTGAAATCGCCGAAGTCTGTGGCAGAAGTTCGAAGTTTCTTAGGATTGGCCGTGTATTACAGAAGGTTTGTTGAAGGGTTCTCGTCAGTAGCGGCACCTTTAACTAAGTTGTTGAGGAAGGGAGTATCATTTGTGTGGACTGACAAACAACAAGATAGCTTTGAGAAGCTGAAGAGAATCTTGATAGAAGCACCGGTGTTAATCCAACCTGAGGCGGAAAAAGAATTTACCGTCTACTGTGATGCGTCACACACAAGTTTAGGGTGTGTGTTGATGCAAGATGGAAAAGTGGTTGCGTATGCGTCTCAAAATTAAGACCACATGAGTTGAACTACCCTACGCATGATTTAAAATTGGCGGCGGTAGTGTTTGATCTGAAGATTTGGAGGCACTACTTGTATGGGGAGAAGTCAGTTATCTACACTGACCATAAGAGCCTGAAGTATCTCCTCACCTAGAAGGAATTGAATCTGAGGCAACGTAGGTGGATTGAGCACTTGAAGGACTATGATTGCTCGATCGAATATCATCCGGGAAAGGTTAACGTGGTGGCGGATACGTTAAGTAGGAAGGAGATAGAGGATTTAAGGGCAATGTTCGCTCATCTCAGTCTGTATGAGAATGGCAGTCTGGTGGCTGAACTCCAAGTAAGACCTATGTGGACAAGTCTGATTAAAGAGAAGCAACTTTTGGATGATGTCTTGAGTACTCAAATTCGGCAAGTGCCAAGTGGTGAAGGAGAGGACTATAGTTTGAATGGTGATGGAGTTTTGTGTTTTCGTAAGAGAGTTTTTATGCCAAAGGATGTGGAGTTAAGGTAGATGATTCTTCAGGAGGCGCATAGTAGCCCAGACGCTATGCATCCTGGAGGAGTTAAGATGTATCGGGATTTGCAAGAGCAATTTTGGTGGCCAGGTCTGAAGCGAGAGGTAACAAAATTCGTGGGTAAGTGTTTGACGTGACAGCAGGTGAAAGTGGAACACCAGTTGCCTTCGGGGTTGTTGCAGCCGGTTAAGATTCCACAGTGGAAGTAGGAAAAGATTACGATGGATTTTGTTAGTGGGTTACCCCTTATGCCCACTAAGAAGGATTCGATTTGGGTGATTATGGATCGTTTGACAAAGTCAGCTCACTTCATACTGGTTCGGGTCGACTATTCTTTGCAAAAGTTGGCTAAGTTGTATGTGGCTGAGGTGGTGAGATTACATGGTGTACCGGTGTCGATCATATCGGATAGGGACCTAAGTTCACATCCCGATTCTGGAAGGCTCTTCATCGAGCAATGGGAACAAGGTTAGACTTTAGTATAGCTTTTCACCCATAGACTGATGGTCAGTCTGAGAGGGTAATTCAGATCTTGGAGGATATGCTAAGGGGTTGCATCATTGATTTCAGGGGTAGTTGGGAGGAGTATTTACCTCTGGTAGAATTCGCATACAATAACAGTTATCAAGCTAGTATTCAGATGGTGCCTTATGAAGTGTTATATGAAAGGAGATGTCGTACCCCAACTTGTTGCACGGAGTTGGGTGAACGTCAGGTATTGGGTCCAGAGCTAGTTTCAGAAACGGAAGAGAAAGTTAAGTTAATACGGGCTCAGTTGAAGGAGGCGTCTGATCTGCAGAAATCTTATGCGGATCTAAAACGGAAGGAAATGGAATTTGCAAAGTCTTTTTGAAAGTATCTCCATGTAAGAAGGTAATGAGGTTTAGATGGAAGGGTAAGTTAAGTCCTCGATTTATTAGGCCGTATCGGGTACTAGAACGTGTAGGCCCAGTGGTTTATCGCTTAGAGTTGCCTCCAGAGTTGGAGAAGATGCATGACGTATCTCATGTCTCGATGCTAAGACGTTACCATTCTGATTCATCACACATTGTGCCGGTGGAAGAGATTGAAGTAAGTCTAGACTTGTCTTTTGAGGAGGAGCCAGTGCAAATCTTGGATCGAGACGTAAAAGTGCTGAGAAGGAAGTCTGTCCCTTTGGTCAAGGTTTTATGGCGAAACCACAGAGCGGAGGAGGCGACATGGGAGCCAGAGGATGTTATGCGACAATAGTATCCCTATCTCTTTTGATCAGGTAAATTTCGAGGCCGAAATTTATTTTTAAGAGGGTAGAACTGTAACATCCCGAGTTATCGGGCTTGTGCATTTTATGTGTTATATGCTTAAGATATTAATTTGAGAATTTGAGGTGCAAAAGGGGTTCAGGTTTGGGCTGAGGCCTTGATTAAATATTTTGTTAGACACTCAAGGGCTTAAAATAAAGTTTTGGTAGGTTAATTAACATTATGGGCTTGTGGCTAGTGGCAAAATGGTGCCACTAAGAGGAAAGGGAGTTGGAGTTAATGGCAAAGGAGGAGGCCCAAGTTTTGGCCACTTGGAGCCCATGTTTCTGGGCCTAATTTGGCACCTAAAGAGGAAGCTAGGAGAGGATGACACAAGGCTAAAATTTAGGAGTTTTAGTGTCTAAAATATATGTGATATAAGTTGATAAAGGAGGGAGGAAGTGGTGTGATGTAGGTCTCTTTTGGATGGGTGTTTGATAGGGATAAGCGATAGGATGGGGATCTATCAGGAAGGCAAGTGTTGGCTGAAAATCAAACCCTGTAAAGGGGGGGATCGATTTAGTAGAGGCTGAGTATGTGCCAAAATTTGCTGTCAAAGTTCTCATCATTTTTCTCTTTTCTCTGTCGAAATTCCTACTCCATTCTCCCTCTCTTTTCTTTTTCTTCAGCTGGCCGAATCCTCTGTCAGATTCCTTTCTCATCTCTTTCAGACACTTTAGCCGAATCTTCAAGCCTCTCCTTGCTTTCTTTTCACTTTCCTCTTAATTCTAAACACACCACTCAGAAATCGTGAGATCTAGTCTCCTGTGTTTGCCGAAATCACTCTAGAGTGTCAGCTTGTGCCGAAATCTGAAGGAAATTTTAGGTAAGTATTGATTCGAGAGATCCCAAATCTTTTTCAGCTTTTCAAAGTCTCTAGCCCAACGACTATTTAGAAACTAATCTCTTGTTTCTCTCTTATTTGTGGCGTTCCAGGATTTGAAGAGGAGTCAATCGCTTAGATCTCTAAGTTGGGGTTCAGTAACACACAGATTGTGTTACTTTTGAGATTTCAAGGTAAGGTGATCTATTAGTTTTAACTTGTAAATTTGGGTATTTATTAACCCTTGGCCGAATCAAATCATTAAGGGCATCTTATAAAGTTATATCTTTTATAAATTATCAAATCATTAAGTCCTCTCGAATATATGTTTAAAGTCGACAAATGTTTTCCAAAAATGCGACATGTTTTTACTAATTCTTCTTGGTGGCATGGCAGTCATGGTGTTTGGGCTGGGTTTGGGGTGTTACACTTCTTCCCTCTATCAGCCACCTTATCAGCCACATTATCCAACTCAATTAGTCTCCTATTTCTAAGCATCCTAGCCGACTCCAACTCTGCTCCTTGCTAAAGCCAAAAATAATTAAAATAAAAAGGGTATCATGCAACTTGAACCTTGGACCTCCTTAACTGCTTAACACGCCACCTCAAGGCCCCTGAATAATGCCACTGACCATTGGGCCACAAGCCCATTTTTTCCTATTACTCACAGATAATATTTATTAAGCCCTATCCTACTTGGCTCTCCACTAGAGTGCCCAAATAGAAAATTTTTGCTAAGGCCTCAGCCCAACTTCAAGCCCATTCTAGATCCCTAAAACACTCTAACTAGCATTTTAAGCACAACAACACATCACAGCACATCCAATGCAAAGCCTCACAAATTTAGGATGTTACAGTTCTACCCCCTTAAAGAAATTTCAGCCTCAAAATTACCTGGCCAGAATAGATGCGAGTATTGCTGCCGTATTGCTTCCTCTGGTTCCTAAGTAGCCTCCTCAGAACCGTGATTCTACCATAGAACCTTAACCAATGAAACCACCTTCCTACGCAATACCTTGACATCACGATCTAAGATTTCCACTGGTTCCTCTTCAAAGGATAGGTCAGGTCTCACTTTGATTTCTTCCACAGGCACCACATGAGATGGATAGGAACGATAGCGTCTTAACATAGAGACATGAAACACATTGTGAATCTGGCTTAATTCTGAAGGTAGCTCAAGCTGATAGGCTACCGGTCTCAATCGTTTCAACACCCGATAAGGTCCGATGAATTTGGGACTTAATTTACCTTTCTGTCCAAACCTCTTTCTTCCACGGTGACACCTTTAATAACACCCTGTCACCTACTGTAAACTCTATGTCCTTACGCTTCTAATCAGCATAGGACTTCTATCTGTCTGACACTTCTTTTAATTGAGCCCGAATTAACTCAACCTTCTCCTCTATCTCGGCAACCAATTTAGGCCCCAAAATCTGACGTTCCCCTAACTCCGTCCAATAGGTAGGAGTACGACACTTTCTCCCGTACAATGCTTCATAGGGCGCCATCTGAATACTAGACTGGTAGCTGTTGTTGTAAGTAAAGTCCGCAAACGGTAAAAACTCTTCCCAACTATCACTGAAGTCAATGACACAACCTCTTAACATGTCCTCTAAGATCTGAATTACCCGCTCAGACTGACCATCGGTCTGAGGATGAAACGCTATACTAAATTCTAATTTTGTACCCAATGCTTGATGCAACACCTTCCAAAATCGCGACGTGAACCTCGAGTCCCTGTCCGATATGATTGATATCGGCACTCCATGTAGCCTCAGTACCTCCACTACATATAACCTAGCCAATTTTTTTAAAGAGTAATTAACACGTACATGTATGAAATGAGTAGACTTTGTCAAGCGGTCAACAATCACCCAAACAGAATATTTCTTAGTAAGCGTGAGAGGTAGCCCACTAACAAAATCCATTGTGATTCTTTCCCATTTCCACTATGGAATCTTCACCGGCTACAACAACCCTGATGGTAACTAATGCTCTGCCTTTACCTACTGACAGGTCAAACACTTACCCACAACCTCAGTCACCTCTCGCTTCAGGCCCGGCCACCAAAACTATTCTCACAAATCCCAATACATCTTACTCCCTCTGGGGTGCATAGCGTATGAACTACCATGCGCTTCTAGCAAAATCTTAGGCCTCAACTCAGGATCTCTCGGCATGCAAATTCTTCCTTAGAAACATAATAGCCCTTCTTCATTCACACCAAATTCTATTGATCCATCACTTGATCCTACCCGAAACTTCTCGTTTAGTAACTCATCGGTCTGCTGCTTCTCCTTAACCTGACTGACCCAAGAGGGTTCACTTGAAGTTTAGCTAATAAACTCCCATCATCGTATAAACTGAGGTGAGCAAACATTGCTCTCAAGTCAAAAATTACTCAATGACTTAGAGCATCCGCCACTACGTTAGCTTTACCTGGATGATACTCGATCGAGCAGTCATAATCCTTTAAGAACTCGATCCACCTCCTTTGCCTTAAATTCAACTCTTTCTGGGTCAAAAGGTATTTTAGGCTCTTATGGTCGGTATAAATGATCGATTTCTCCCCATACAGATAATGTCTCTAGATATTCAGGGCAAAAACTATTGCCGCTAATTCCAAATTATGGGTAGGATAATTTGATTCGTGCGGTCTTAACTGTCGAGATGCATACGCAACAACCTTTCCATCTTGCATTAATACGCATCCTAGTCCCATGTGTGAAGCATCATAGTAAATCACGAACTCCTTTCCAGCCTCCGACTGAATCAACACCAGAGCCTCCATCAATATCCTTTTCAACCTCTCGAAACTTTCTTGCTGCTTATATGACCAAACAAATGAAACCCTTTTCCGTAGCAACTTAGTCAAAGGTGCCGCAATCAATGAAAATCCTTCAACAAACCTTCTATAATACCCGGCCATACCAAGAAAACTCTGAATTTCTGCTACAAATTTAGGCGGCTTCCAATCCACCACCGCTTTAATTTTCTGAGGATCAACCCTGAGCCCTTCTGTCGACACAACGTCGCCTAGAAAAGTAACTTCCCTTAGCCAAAATTCGCACTTACTAAATTTGGCATACAGCTGCTTCTCCCTCATAATCTGCAAAACCACTTGAAGGTATGAATCATGCTCCTCCTCCGATTTTGAATAAACCAGGATGTCATCTATAAATACCATGATAAACTGATCCAAGTAGGGTTGGAACACTAGGTTCATCATATCCATGAATGCTGCTGGCTCATTGGTCAATCCAAATGGCATCACTATGAATTTGTAGTGACCATAGTGAGTTCTAAAAGCCGTCTTATGAATATGCACCTCCTTGACCTTAAGATGATGGTACCCTGACCTTAGATCTATCTTTGAAAAGACTGAAGCCCCCTTCAGCTGATCGAACAAGTCGTCGATCCTCGGCAACGTATTTGATCTTGATTGTTAACTTATTCAACTGGCGATAGTCAATGCACATACGCATTGATCCATCCTTCTTCTTAACGAATAACACCGGTGCTCCCCAAGGCGATACACTTGGTTGAATAAACCCTCTATCCAGCAACTCTTATATTTGCACTTTTAAATCCACCAATTCTTTTTGTGCCATTCCATATGGGGCGATAGATACTGGCGCTGTTCCCAGAAAAAGTTCAATACCAAACTCCACTTCACGGTCCGGAGGTAATCCCGGAAGCTCTTCTGGGAAAACATCAAGGAATTCCTTTACCATCCTAACATCCTCAACAGTTAGTTCCTTGGCTTCCAGAGCCCGAACAAACATTATAATTGCCTCGCATCCTTTCCTCACAATCCTTTCCGCTCTTAGGGCAGTCACCACATTCGACAAACAACCCATTACCAACACTTCGCCACCCTCGGGAGTTTTCAACACCATACGCTTGGCTGCGCAATCTATATTAGCTTGATATCGCACCAGCCAGTCCATGCCTAAGAATAAATCAAACTCCCTGAACGGTAATTCCATCAGATTAGTCAAGAAAACTATTCCCTGAACTTCTAAAGGTACCTCTTGATAAAGCTTATTTACCACCACAGAATGCCCTAATGGGCTAATTACAGTTATCTCCCTAGAGGAAATCTCAGAATCTATGCTTAAAGTTCCAGACACCCTACTAGCAATATATGAATGCGTCGATCCAATATCAATCAATGCAGTGTAAGGTAATCCAAAAATTAAAAATGTACCGGTTATGACATCCGATGCGTCAGCCTCTTCTCGATGTCTGGCAAAGATAGACTAACCTCGACTGTCTCGCCTCGTGTTCCTAACCCTCGGCACGGTGCTCTCTGACCCGATCGAACCGTTACCACCTCTGACTGGACCACGACCTCCTTACGTCTGCTGACCTCCTCTACCCGGCTAAGCATTTCCTTGACTCAGGGCCTCAGACCGCCCTGGTCAGGATCTCTAATGTGATGGTCCGTAGATCCACACCTGAAACACTTCCCATTGCTCGACCAACACTCACCAGAATGGAATTTACCATATCGAGCACACCTCACGTATGCAGCTAGCGCAGCAGGTCTCTCACCCCGACTCAAATTTATCCGACCAAGGTCTTTTCCGAGTCGCCACCGCCCTTGACAATCCAAAATTCCTCTTACTTTCACCCTTATCTCTATCCCATTTCCGCCCGCTTCACCTCCTCAGCTATCTTAGCTTTTTTTCACAAGAACAGCAAATTCCCTCTCCCTGCTGCGGGGCTATCAATACACGCAGATCATCCTTCAGACCATCTTCAAATCGAACACAATGTTCATGGTCTGTGGCCACTATCCCTCGAGCATAACGGCTAAGGTGTAAGAATTTCGCTTCATACTCAGCCACCGACCTACTTCCCTGATCCAGATTCAGAAATACCCTGTGCTGCGCATCCACATAGCTCAACCCAATGTATTTACTCTGGAATGCCATTCTGAAGAAATCCCAGGTGATATGGTCAGCCACCGTACCATCCTTAACCGTAAGCCACCATTGATACGCCTCATCCCGTAGGAGAGATACAACCCCTTTCAATTTTTCCTCTTCCGTGAAATTAAGATCATCCATTATGCGCTCAACCGCCTCCAACCAATACTCAGCTGAACTCAGGGCTATACCAGAAATTCCCCTAAACATTTCTGCCCCATTAGCTCTAAGTCACTCCGACACAGATTTTTGAGCTCCCACACCCATGCCTGCCCCTGCAACTCTCTCTAAAACCTATAACATTGCCTGAGATACCGCGTCATCTATGGCCGTCTGGTCCTAAAATTCTACCTCCGCAGCTGGTGGACCTGGCATCTCATCTCCTGACCCATGGCCGGATCGTACTGGTTTTGACACGGCCATCTTGCCCCTACCATAGCCATGCGCAGGACGTCCTCGTCCCCTTGTACTCATACTACCGATTCGCTTTTATCTAATTAGAATTTTTATGGATTAATAATTTCTTTCACTAATTAATAACGAACAATCATATGGAAAGTAGTTTCAATAGTAGTTCTTTCGAATTCGAAATTATATCTACAAGGTTTAGTCTCAAATTTGTATCTCCTAGTTCTACATACATTCAACATCCATATGCATCCCAAGTAGAGTACCACATAAATACATCAGACATGCGAGTAACATCCATCAACTCACATTCGTCACATAAGGGTATTTCCGTCATTTCACTACCTAAGGGTATTTTCATAATTCTACCCTACAAGGGTATTTTTGTGATCTCACAAAATAGGGTATCTAGGTGATTTTACAGAATAGGGGTATTTTGGTATTTTCGTAAAGCAGGGATATTTTGGAAATTTTACAAACCAGGGGTATTTCGGTAATTTCCACAACCCAAGGGTATTTCAGAAATTTTCAAAACTAGGGGTATATTAGTATTTTTACAAAAATAGGGTATTTGGTCCCTCTCGAGTTTTAGTTATGAACTTTGGCTCGTTAAGAAGTCCTCGCGGCTAAGGTGAACAGACACTACGCACCAGGTAGGATTCTAGTGAAGAGGAGGTGGACCACTAGGGTCGCTTAAGTACCAAGCTCTCCCTAGATCCAATCCTAGACATGCGTATGCCTGTTGCCACACCCTAACCTGGCGACTTGTTCACGAACATGCTTAGTTATTAGAAAGTCTTATGTAATTTAAGAGTTGTTCAAACTAGGCCTAAGGTCCACAACCCTAGCATACTTATCTACGTCCCCATAAAGCCCATCAAACCCAACATGCATACCTTATCAAGCGTTAAAATACTTACCTACGTAGATCAGGTGCCGCTAGACTCGAAGGCCATATCTCAACCCAAAGCATTTTTCCTTAAATTCACATCAGGCTATAAAACACTACTGGACCCATTTCACAGCTTGAGTTTTGTAATCGGGCTCTGATACCAAAATGTAACACCCTAAACTCGGCCCAAATGCCACGATCGGATCTGGCATGCCACAGATTGAATGTAAAAGTTCAAACTCTCTGGTTACTTTGAAGAAATCATGGATTCGAAAAAAATAACCTTCTGGTGGAATGTTGAGTTGAAAACTTTGCTTTGTTGGGTTCGAAAATCACAGTTTGTGCTATTCCGATATCCGTTAAATAAGTGATTTTTGATGAAAATCGTTGCTTTGCGTTAAGCATGTTTGAAACTTCCATTTTTATTACTTCTTATAATTAATCCCTTGAAATATAAATCTATAAATTAACTGCTAGGAACCAAAATATAAGCTAAGAGGCCTTATTACATGTTAACGAAAATAAACCCAAAATTTAAAATTAAAGAAAAACCAAAAATAAGTTTAAGTAAATGAAAGACTTTATGGCCCCTCGAGTCCGCCTCGACTCCCGACTTAATGGCCCCTCGAGTTTGCCTCGGCTCCCGTATCCACGATCTACTGTTCATCTTAAAGATTGAGAAAAATAAAAGGTAAGTCACCAAGACTCAGTGTGTAAATCCCTGGATCACATAAGCGGCCTGAGGCCCACAAACACATTCTTGGCCTTGGCCCACACAAAATGGCAACAGAATAGGTACATGCTGAATGACCCAACCCAATTTAAAATTCCATCCTTTACACGCTAACCCTTACCAGCCATCACACCGCGGGGATTTCTACAATCAACCCACCAACCACTACACGCCATCTTGACAGTCATGCTGTCAGTTATAATGCCGATCACTATGTGACCCTAAAATCAAATGTGGCAGAGCCACCGATCACCATGTGACCTTAAAATCAAATGTGGCAGAGCCACCGATCACCATGTGACCTTGTAACATATCGTGGTTTAACCACCGATCACTAAGTGACCTACTAAGCATGCTCTTCCCCTTCATCACATTAGCCCTATCCCATACAAGCATACATGCAAACATATGATTAGTATACCATCTACAAGATAATAGATTATCACATACATCGATACACATAGAGAATTTGCTATGTTTACGTACCTGGCATCCCTTGCCTAACCCCTACGGGTTACTCGACTATCCACACAGCCTTTTGCTGCTTTTTAGCCCATAACAAGTATAATACAGAAAACTAATGTGATAAAGATCTACACACCTGATTACAGACAAGATGATACTTTCTATGTCGACATCTTTGTCAAGAGTCGATACGCTCGCTAATCGCCTACGATTTTGTTCTCAGAGTTGGTCCACAACCCGGCCAATCTCGATGGCGGAATAATCAACGCTTCTTAAACTTAGGGGTTGGATTTACAGTCCAATTCCTCCTTCGCTTTGATCGACATTTGATTCCATCAAAAGACCTTATCAGTTGCTACCATCACAACATATGGTTGTTAATCCATAACATAAGATTAAGATTATGAACACGTTAATCGAACTTAACAAAAATCTACAGAGAACCTGTAACACTCTAAAATTCGAGTATCGATTTTAATGCATGTTTTTGGTGCTTAGATTATGAAGGAAAATTTTCTTACTTCTTTTCGTGTTTATTATAATTCTGAAGAAGAGTTTAGAATTATTTGGGAAAGGAATAAATTTTTAATTTTGAGAAATTAATGAAGTGGATTAAGTGACATTGATACTTAAGTAAAAATAAGTGTCAAAGTGTAGCATAAGATGAGTAATGGTAAGGTGTTGTTTGTGGCAAGGGAGTGGTTCAATAAATTCATGGCCATTTGACCATGAATTTGTATTGTTTTATTTTGGTAAGTAGACTAAAGGGGTAGGTTGGAATCAAGATTATGCTAGTATCTTTCATGGCTAGGACCATGAATTTGGACGGCAATATGGCTATTTTGTTTTTGTTTTTGGTCATTCCTATCATCTTGTGCAAGTTTTGCATTTTCTCTCAACCTTTCTCCTTTGGCCGAATTTGAGTTTTTGGTAAGCCTAAATTCTTTTGACCATTTGGTCATTTTTGCTATCACTTTAGTATTCTTTTGTGTGCCTTTTCTTAGTGCCGAAATTACCAACACCAAAGATCATTCTTTTTCTTCCTTTCTCCATTGCCGAATGTACCTTGCCCCTAAACACATCTCTTACTTTCTCTTTTCTCCTCTTTGAAAACCAAATCACCATCATCATCATCTTTTCCTCTCACCCTTTATTTTCTTTTCAATCATACCTTCTCCATTATGTTCTCTCATGGCCGATTGTTAATGTGCCTTTGCTGAACCATTTTCTCTTTTCTTTGGTTTCTCATAGCCGAATCTCTCTCTACTCATAAACATCCTTCTCAATTGTTCTTCTCAACCATGGACATTAGGTAAGAGTTATTTTTAGTTTATTTTAGTTGATGATGGTTTTGGCCGAATCTTGAGGATGATAAGAAGGATCTCTTAGATCGAATTTATCGTTCAATCTATTAATGTTTTCTTTCGTTATACTGTAGTACAATAGAGGAAGACCGGAACTCAAGTGTTTGTGTGTATCTTAGAATATTGGAATCGATTTAAGGTGTTGAGGGAATGTTTTTGGTCAACTTTCTTATTGAGGAGCAAGAATCTTTGTGGTAAGGAAATCTCGCCTTTAAAATCTTTAGTATTATTTCAATATATTATTAGTAGGATTACCGATCTTTTGATATTAAAGACATTCAAAATAGGGAAGAAAAGGGCGGTGTTTAGTCTTCGTAAGAAGGGCGGATCCACTATTTCCCCTAAGTATAAACGAAGGGCGGTTTTGGGAATCCAAGATTTTCCACCGGGTTACGGACCATCAACCGAGGGAAATCAATTATTTGAAGTAGTTCGTACTTCCGAGCCTTTGTACGTTAGTGGGTTCTCAGCGAATAACGAATCGATAAACGAGGAGAAACCGAAAATTGAAGTGATTCAAAATCAAGAGGGTAAGGATTTGGATCGAATATCAATAGCATATTTTTATACATGATAGTGTCCTAATAGATCGTATTATGTTTAGGTGTTGAAGAGTGGAAGGTTTAGTACTCACGATATCAAGGCGTGTAACTTCACACTTTTCTCGGTTTGGACATCATTCATGGTATTGAGTAAAATCATAAAAACGACTAGATCAGTATAAAACGTAATAACTGGTATTTGGTGAAATTACATGAAAACGGTTAATATGGTGAAAATTACGAAAAAGCCCTCGATGAGTTAGATGGTAAAATATAAATTTTCATGTCTTCGTAAAATGGGCCGATAAGTTTGATAATTAGTAGATGGGTAAAAAATATTGCTTGTTGGTAAAATGGACCAAATCCTCGATAAATAATAAATGGGCCAAATCTACGCTAGATCGATAATCAATAAAAATATCTATTAGATCAAAATTGGGCGAAATCTCGATAGATCGTGAATGGGCCGTAATCTACATTAAATTGTTAAACGGGCTAAAATCCTCGCTAGATCGATAAATGGGCGAACTCTTGCTAGATCGTAAATTTGGGCCTAAGATGTTAAATTGCTAAATGGGCCAAATGTTATTTTGTAATTTTGGGCCTTAATAAAATTGGAAATATTGACTCTTGTTAATGGGCCTTTTAATAAAATCATGGTATGATTATAGACTACTTTGCATACATATTGCATGGGTTGGGAAAATGATGAAGAGAAGAAAGGCCTGTTGCCAAAATCTAGTTTGGTGGCTTTGCCACAAAAATATTAAATGGCTATTTGCCTCTAGTTTGGTGGCTCTGCCACAAAAATATTAAATGGCTATTTGCCTCTAGTTCGGTGGCTCTGCCACAAAAATAATAATTGGCTCAATGCCTCTAGTTTGGTGACTTTGTCACAATCTAGTTCGGTGGCTCTGCCACAAATATAAAATGGCTTAATGCCTACGATTGGTGTGATGGCGGGGTGGGTTGACTTGATCCCCACAGGTGTGATGGTTGGTACGGGGTGTGTAGCGGATGGAAATTAGGTTTGGGAGGGAAAATTCATTTTGCATGCATATCATTATTTATGTTGTTAATTCTGCTAATGGGCTTAAGCCCAAATCCATAACTTGATAATCTGGCCCAGTGGATAAAGTAAGTGAGTTATACACTGAGTTCTAAGTAACTCACTCCCTCAAATTTTTCATCTCAGGTAATGGAAATTGACATGGACTTGGGCCGAGGATGACTTCGTGGAGGCCATACTGCAAAACATGGGTTTATTAAACTTCGAACTTTTTAATAAGTATTTTTTTTATATTACTATTTTGGGTTGATGTAATAAGGGCCTCTATTAATATTTCATAGATTTTTATGTGTGGTTGGTTTAAACTATATTTTGGACATTTTAATATGGGCTGATGATTATATGATGTTTTTCTTAAAATAATTTGGGTTTTTTTTTTAAATATATGAAATTCCTTTATAAAATTTTTTAAGTATTTTGAACTCTTATAAAAATTTACTTAAGGATTTTGATAATACAATATTAAGGATGTTTTCAACTAATATTTTCTAATATACATCAAATTTAAAATACTCTTTTGATTTTTATTAAACCTTGTATTTAAAAAATTATTTTGAAGATTTCGACTCACTGTAATTATTAAGATAGTTCGATCCATGTAACAAACCAAATCTAGTCTTAACGCATAGACCGGGTTTGGGGTGTTACAGAACCCCTTACCTTGAAATCCCGAAGGAGATAGAGTTTGGAAAACTAATGATTTTCGACTTTTGGGATCTAGATAACCCATTTTACTTTGATTCCCGAAATGTTACCCCAAAAGGAAACGCAAGAAGATAAAAAGTGTTAGACCAAACGATAGCCTTAACAAGTCAAGTAGCCATTCGGCTTTGGCCCCCAAGATTGAAAGAGAAAAGAAATAGAAGAAATTGACACTTACCTTAACACCAATCAGATTCGGCTACTCCAACAAGTTTCAGCTTTAGCAAAAATCAAAAGAAAGATGATGCAAAGGGATCTATGGAGATTCGCTTTTGAGAAAGAGATGATTGAGAGAAGAGGAGTAGGATGGAATGAAAAGAGGCAATAGAGACGGTAAAGAGATAGAAAGATTTCAGCAAGACTTGGGTAGATTCGGCTTATACTTAGAAAAGAAAGAAAAAGAGAATAAATGGGGACCCTAAATGCCGAAAATGAAGAAGTACTCCCCCTCACTTAAACAGAATTTCGGCACTCACCAAATAAATGCCGAAAATGCCCATTCCGAAAACTAAAATCCATCATATCAACAGGGGAAATTTTGGTACCCCTTAGCCACTCAAAATCTATTCTTCCTTCCTCTTAGAGTTTGAAATTCGGCCACCACCTAGTCCTCTAGAAAATTCTTAGATTTTCTCCCTTATCTTCATCTGATCACTCATCCACAAGTGGCATGGATAACATCATCTCTTCTTCCCTCTATCATCCACCTTATCAGCCACATTATCCAACTCAGATAATCTCCCTATTTCTAAGAATCCTAGCCGACTCCAACTCTGCTCCTTGCTAACGCCAAAAATAATTAAAATAAAAAGGGTATCATACAACTCGAACCTTGGACCTCCTTAATTGCTTAACACGCCACCTCAAGGCCCCTGAATAACGCCACTAACCACTGGGCCACAAGCCCATTTTTGCCTCTTACTCACAGATAATATCTATTAAGCCCTATCCTACCTGGCTCTCCACTAGAGTGCCCAAACAGAAAATTTTTGCCAAGGCCTCAGCCCAACTCTGAGCCCATTCTGGACCCCTAAAACACTCTAACTAGCATTTTAAGCACAACAACACATGACAGCAAATCCAATGCAATGTGCACAAATTCAGGATGTTACATTGTACCTGTGAAAGACAACAAGGATGACATTAAACAACAATAGCCAAAAAAAAAAATGACAACAAAGATAAAATAAAAATTGTATTTTTTATTTTGATTTTCTACTCTTTCTTTTTGGGATATAAAAAGAAAGCTGGAAAACATTGTAAAGGGGCTTTTCACGATTTCACAAATCAATATACACAAAAATACAAAAATTCAAAAAAAAATAGAACATCGAAAGGTTGTTTTCAGATTCGATTTTCTTTGATTTTTCTTTCCCCATTTCATTCTTTTTATTCCTTCTTCACTGCTTGCGAAAGAACAAAACCAAATAAAAAGAGAAGAAGGATTTACCTTCGAAATACGGACCGTCGGATTGCTTTCTTTGTCGTAATCAGAGCAAAGCGGTCCCTAACGACGGAGAGCGTAAAGTGTCTGGGTCTAGGTCGAAAAGATCAGGTGATTGGACCTGGGTAAGCCACTAATCGCCGATGGCCGTGGCATTTTAGTGGCCGAATGAGGAGGCATTGAAGGTGGCTGAGAATGAAACAAAAAAGGGGTTAGAGTTTTGGGTTAAAAAAAATGAAAAGATTAAAGTTTTTTTTTACTAACTTAAGGTTTATTAACTTTTTAAGAATAATCCAAAACAGTGTCGTTTAAGAGGGTGTAGATCCACGCGTTGACCCACTTTGTGACCCGAATCTGCGCCTTTCTACTTTAAAAGGGTTATTTTCGCATTTAGTCCCTCCGCTCTCTGATTCTGTCACAATGTAGTCCTATTCAAACGTGGTGTTTTGACTAACAGGAATATTTACTGATTTGGTCCTTATTAATTTACGCGCATTGTATTTTAATCCTTTTCAATTTCAGTTTTAATTTGTTACTTTTTAGCCCGTAATTTTGTTCTCGATTTTTAATACATCCTTTAATTATTTAGCTAATTATTTATTTATTGATTTATTTAACTAGTCTTTTAATTAATATTTAATATTAAAATTTTAAATCGTTTTAGGTATTATTTATTTCTATTTATATATTTTATTTTCCTTAATTATATATATTATTAATTTTATATTATTATATATATATATTATATAATTTATTTCTTTCAAAGACCCTATTCTAGATTATATATTTATTTATTCTATACACTTTTATATATCATCATTATTTTATATGTATATAGGTATTATTTTATATCAAGTTTTTATTTATTTATTTATGCATATATTACTTACATTGATGCATATTATTTTGAATATTACTTTTAAATATGCTATATTTAGTATAATTTGTTTTCAATTAGTTATATTTTTAGCTTCCGTTATTTTTTAATAATGTTGATATTTCCAAAAAGAGTGGCGAGATTATTGACTTGGTATATATCGAATTGTATGTTCATATTATTATTCTCCATTTGTATAAATGTTGTATTCGCATATTATTCTTTCATGTTTGATATTGTATTTCTTTTTCTCATGATTTAATAAAAGCATCTTAAGTCATAATTTTTTTTCTATAAGGCAATGTTTGTATGTTTAGAAGTACGAAAAATTACATCCTAACGTGTTGGGTGTTGATTTTTCGTTCAACTAAATAACCAAATACCCTTTCCATATGTTTTGAAGATTAAAGATGATCTCGGATCAGAGTATAAATGTGTTATATCCTAACGTGCTGGGTATGATACTTTTATTCCTTTGAAACGAGTTAATCTTGAGATTCATTTAATTTAATTTTTAAATAATTTTTACCTAAATACTTTCAAGTTTTCAACATTAGGACAACGTTAATCAATTTGGTACTAACTTTGGGCGTTGTAAGGGTGCTAACCCTTCCTTGCACGTGAATCAATCCGAACCCGTTTTCTCAAATTTCGCAGACCAAAATATTTTTATAGGTGACCTGATCACACCTAAACAAAAAGGATCAGTGGTGACTCCATATTTTTAAAGTCGATCCTAAAAAATGGTTTTGACACCTTGGCGACTCCACTGGGGATGGATTGAGAGTCAGGCCATAGATTGGTTAAATCTTGTCCTTTGATTGAAAACTTGAAAAATTGTTTTAAAAAATCATGTTTCCTTTAAAGCATTGATTCGTGTTGTAACTACGATAATGTCGAGTCTTATAATACTTGCATTTGCATTACATGACCGTTGTTGTCGCACCTTTGAGTGGGAGTGAGAAACTAAGCTTTCGTGAGGTTTTCACCTCCGCACGGGCTAGTGGACTGCTTCCGGAATACATCCATACCTATGTCTTCGTGAGGTTTTCACCTCCGCATGGGCATAGGGAAATGTATTTCCCTGAACCAAACTCGATCTATATGAGCCTATAATGGGTGAGGATTGAGGAATCGGCTAGTTCAGGTACCCCCTCTTTAGAACCAAACCACATATAGAGAGACCTAGGAGCCCACCTTAAGTAGAGCCGCGCCAATCCCTAATGGTCATTCATTAGGTAATCTATTTTGGTTGTTTATTTTCCTTGTGCTACTGTGTTTTGTGTTTATGCTTGCATTACATTGCACTGCATTCCATTGCATTGCATCATTATAGAAAGGAGATGTTGATTAGTAATTCGATTGCTAAATAGAGAAGTTTGTCATAAGGAAATAAATTTCTTAATAAAGTGGATTATAATACGGTTGTCCAAACATGGTCTGAGTAAACACAATAGAAGAAAGTTGATAGTCCGTGGAGGAATTCAAAACCTTACCCAAAAGAATTAAATTGACAAGAATTGTGCAAGAGCCGTCATGCCTCAATTTTATTAAAGAAGCTAATCAATATCGCAAGGGATAAGTAAGCAGCGAACCCTGACCCGGATCAAGCCAAGTGGAAATAAAAGAGATATCTTTTGGGAGGATTTGAAGGATTCGACTTCAGCGTCCGGATTTGAAGGAGAAGATCAATTTTTCACTTGGACTATGAGGATAAAGTCGCATGCGTAATCCGTTTTATGTAAAGAAATCTATTTTCTAGAGAAGTTCTTCTAATGAAATTGAATTCAGAATCAACGTCTCTCTTTCTTCTTGCATTCATTTCATGCATTTGCATTACATCATTTGCATTGCATTTTCACATAAGGTCCTTAATTAGGTGAAATTATTTCAGCTAACCTAGAAGACATGGAACGGAGGTTGGAGAGATCAGAGCAAAGGCAAATACAAATGCAGGAGAAATTGGCCGAAATCTAGTAGGATATGCGAAATCAAATGAATATGATGCGCCAGTTAACTCAATTACTAATCGGAGGGCTTGAAAAAAGGAGTGGCCCAGTGGTTGACAGTGTGGATGATGATGAGGACTTTGTTTATTCTCTAATGAGTGTCTCAAAAACCAGACATGCCCCCGCAAGGGGCACCAGTCATTATCAAATCCAAATGTCAAACTGATGCTTCAGCCTCGTTCAACTTCCCGATAGGTTCAGGTTTTAACCTGGAGGATGATCGAGCCAAACCGGTTGTACTGACAGAAACAAAGGAAAGGGGTGAGTGGACTTCAAAGGCCCTGAAGAGGAAGGACAAGGATGTGAATAATACGAGTAGGTATAATAAGGGCCATTCGAATCCGTTTATAGTAAACCAGTCAAGGAGGACAGTTACCAGTTATCTAGTCTTCCCAAGAGAAGAGCTCAATTCAAGACCGAACTTAGAGAAACCCCAGTTCACACCTATTCCAATGACGTACAAGGAGTTATATCAAACCCTATTTGATGCACATAAGGTGGCTCCTCATTACCCAAAACTGATGCAACCCCCATATCCAAAATGGTATGACCCAAATGCCTAGTGTGAGTACCACGCAAGGGTCACAGGGCATTCAATAGAAAATTGCCTTGCTTTCAAGAAATTGGTGGAAAAATTCATCGACATAAGTATTGTGAAATTAGATGACACACCAAATGCAGAAATATGAACCTGGAGTATTTTGAGCAATAGGACCGTGGAAGAGACATGTGTTTTTTAAGGTTAATCTAGAGTAATATTCAAAATATGTTTGTTGCTTTAAGCCTAGAAGCAACAAGAATCCTTTTGTGAAATAGTCTTGGGTCCAGAATTTTTATTTCAATAAAATGTATCCTTTTGAGCAAATATTTTTTTATTTATAGATTCTTTTGTCCTTTGGATTTCTATGCAAATATTCTTTCATTTATTATTCATGATCATATCATATAAATAATTATTCTTGGAATCATTTTTCTAGAATTTACTTTCGTACCCATAATGGGTCCCCAGATATCAATGACATGCGCGACGCTATTACAAACTCCCTTTCTAAATGAAACATGGGCCTAAGGGATCAAAGGCTTTGAGGATGACAGAGATCATAGCCTATCTTTTGATTTGTTAAGAATGGTAGAACAAGATGAGAACAGACTCTACCTTGCAAAGGGTTAGTGGACGTTGCGAGATTAAAAAGGGGAAAAGGTCGAAGCCTAACTCACCACAGAAATAAGACGAGACATCATTAAATTATTTTCAAGAATTCAAGATGTTTTTGCACGATCATATTAGGGCATGTCAGGCCACTAAAATTTGGGTATGCTGTTAAGATGGGTGATAAAAAAATCGTGCTAATGATTCTACAATAGTCAGGCTAATTATGAGGTTTAGGTACTACTGGTCCACCAAAAAAGGAGGTAGCATCAGTTATGCCATGAATGCCAAATGGATGAATACAAGACTTACGCGCCTCCTCTATTTCTTTACAGATTCCTTATACGGGGGGCATGGACGTTATCAAGACAATATCCTCAAAAGCTTCTGGTCAAGACCGATTCATTTTCGTGGATGTCAATTTCTTCACTAAGAGGGGAGGGTCGCTTCATATGCCAATATTGCAAAGTCGATAGTCATTAGACCGAAAAACAAAAAAAAAAGGGGGTAAAAAAATCACATTTAACCGCACAATGTCAAAAGTTTGCGGTCTGTGCAAAGATCAGGTGCCACATCACAGTAAAGGTAGCCAAAAAGAAAAACAAAAGATAAAAAAAACAACAACAACAAAAAAAAAAGGGACTAAGACTTGTAAAGATTGGCATACAGAAGTTACTATTCACCCCCTATGCTTATCAAACTTTGGCCAAGACTGTCGCCGAGGCAACACATTTCTCATTGGTTTTGCCCATTGAGTCGAAATTCTTTCAGAGCTGGAATTGGATGGGGCAAAACAGATCTAATCTCAATATGATCAGTTGAATTTGAGAAAATATTAAAAAAACTATTTTTCACGGCCAGATGATGCGAGCTCACAACAAAAATGATTCGCCCTAGAAAATTTCATGATAGGGCTTCGAAGAAGATTTTTCCCATGCAGAAGGGACTTCAGAAGAAAGAGGATGCTAAACCGGGAAGGACCTTAGGTAGCAAAGAAGGCCAGTTTTGGGAAAGCATGGATATTGTCTGAAATAGATGACAAGGACCTGCCCAATTAAGTGAATTCAGAAACAAAAAAAAAAAGAAGAAGAAAAGAAAACTTCAATCAAAAAGAAGAAAAATGAGAGGCCAAGGTGAAAACCCGTAAAGGGTGCTTTGAGACCAAAGGGGATTTGATTTGAAAACCCAAAAAGGGCGGCTCAAATTTTGATCAAAGGGGCATACAACAGTCTTTCTATGCCTAAATTAACGATGAAGAAGTATGCTACGCCTTGGGGCATCGACAAAGTACTTCGGATCCCCTAAACACATATTGAGCTTAAAATAGTCCTCAAGAAGTTTGAACAAAGAAGCTCAGGCACGATATCTAGGGCACCTAGTTTTCCATCTTATCCATTTTGAATTTGCTGTCTTTGATTACCTTATTCTTTCCAAGATATGCCTTTAATAAATTCCCTACTTAATTGCATTTACTAACTTTGCTTGTTTTGAGCTATACTCCTAATCAATTTCCTTCTTGTCCATGGTTATGATCTTTTTCCAGCATTTTGCATTGAAATAACGATTAGTGGACTAATAATATTTTCATAAAATGAGTTTTGCATATTACTCTAGAACCTTCTAAATGATACAAGAACTTAAAATAGGACTATTGTTTAAAACTGACCAAGTTTAAGGAAGAGTCTAAGTGGAGGCTATCTCATTGGATTTTCTGTTAAAAATAGTTGGTGACACAATCTCGATGAAAATGGGCATTGTTAACCCAAGTGCAAAACGGGAATCATTTTTGAAAGAAACTGATATTCTACATTCATGCGAGCTTCATGCATACGTATCTGGTTAGGTCACCCGAGGAGTGATCAGTGGATGGAACAAGCTACAGGCTCTATACCCCTGAGTTATAGTGGGATAGATAGATGATCTTGTATACATCTTATGCCTTTGAATAGTAATGGGATGGATTGAAAAAGAAATAAATCCTACATTTTGGAGTTGCAGTAGGATTGACTCAGATCTTACACCCCTAAGTCACAATGAGATGAACCCTGAAGTTACAGTGGGGCAAATATGTTGAGCAAGAAAATTGTTTTCTCAGGTTTTCTGTTGAAAATACCAGCCGAACAAGATGGCAGCATAATACATCAGCAATATAGCCATGATAAACAATGAGTGATGACAACCTTAAGTAGGGATCATTCTCATGAAATTCTACATTCATGCAAAACACATTTAGTTAGAAGCATTTGATTCATTCTGATTATTACATCCTAATCATTGTAAGAAATCATTCTCATAACATTCTGCATTCATACAAATGTCATCCATAAGACACATCTATTTAGGGGTATTTGATTCATTTCGATCATTGCATCCTAATCTTTGTAAAAAGGTCATTCTCATGACATTCTACATTCATACAAATGTTGTCCATAATACATTTAGTTAGGAGCATTAGATTCATTCTGATCATTGCATCCTAACCATTTTGCATAATCATAAACACAAAACCGATTTTATAGGATAGGTCCTCTAGAGGATGGTGTCGCAACATTAGTAAAATAGTAGATCTTGCCTTCCTAAGTGAGGCAGATCAAAATACAAATCTTTTCACCTCAAAGTCCTAGTGAAGCAGGTCGAAGTTACAAATCCCTCCTCCCTGAGTGCAACCTATTTTTGAGAAGTTTCAGTGAGAAGATCAAAATTACAAATCTCTTCTCTCTGGATTCTTATCACCTCGAAGTCCTAGTGGAGCAGGTCGAAGTTATAAATCCCTCCTCCTTGAGTGTATTGAGGATCAACCTATTTTCGAGAAGTTTCGTGAGAAGATCAGAATTACAAATCTCTTCTCTCTAGATTCTTATCACCTCGAAGTCCCAGTGGAGCAGGTCAAAGTTACAAATCCCTCCTCCCTGAGTATATTGAGGATCAACCTATTTTTGAGAAGTTTCAGTGAGAATATCAAAATTACAAATCTCTTCTCTCTGGATTCTTATCACCTCGAAGTCTCAGTGGAGCATGTCGAAGTTACAAATCCCTCCTCCTTGAGTATATTGAGGATCAACCTATTTTTGAGAAGTTTCAGTGAGAAGATCAAAATTACAAATCTCTTCTCTCTAGATTCCTATCACCTCGAAGTCCCAGTGGAGCAGTTCGAAGTTACAAATCCCTCCTCCCTGAGTGTATTGAGGATCAACCTATTTTCGAGAAGTTTTGATGAGAAGATTAAAATTACAAATCTCTTCTCTCTGGATTCTTATCACCTCGAAGTCCTAGTGGAGTTGGTTGAGACTACAAATCCCTTCCCCTCAAGGCTACAGTTGAGCAGATTGAAGTTACAAGTCTGGAATTGAAGTGCTAGCTCCTGGGCCCCTGAAGATATAGTGGGATGGAAAGAAGGTACTTGAAGAATAAAAGCACTGAAAGAAGCCAGGATTTTGCAAGACTAGGCAAAATTGGCCCTCTTATAGTCTTTTCCCTCTTCTCGTTACACAAAAATGAGCAAAGAGGGGCAGTTGTAGAAGCCTAAATTTGCCCGGGCCCATTAACCCATTAAAATAACCATTAACTAAACAAAAATTAAAACCCAAAAAAATTAAAACCAAAACCAAATAATTATAATAGTCCAATAACTATCCATTTACAATATTCTTTAGCCTAATTTACAAAACAGTCATACACGGCCCTAAACCACTAAACTCGAGGCCCAAAACATACCCAAAAATAGCCCAAGATACCATTTCAATTGCTATCCTAGCCCACTAACACAATGAAAACCCTAGAGGTTTCTATTTTCTCTAAGCATGCAACCCTAGCCTAACGCTTGACTCCCTCACGCTGCCTCCAAGCGTGGCGCTCAGCAGCCTCTCAACCTCAAGCGTGCTTTTACAAGACGATCATGCGCCACCATGACCCGACAGCTTGGGCTACCGCGTCCCTCACACGCGCCTTGCATTGTTTCAGCAACCCACGCGTGCCACCACGCACCTCCATACGGCCTCCGTACTGCCAGTAAGCTTCTATGCCACGCCCACCTTGTACCTGCGAAAGACAACAAGGACGATAACAAACAACAATAGAAAAAATGACAGCAAAGATAGAATAAAAATTGTATTTTTATTTTGATTTTCTACTCTTTCTTTTTGGGATATAAAAAGAAGGCCGAAAAACATTGTAAAGGGGGCTTTTCATAATTTCACAAATCAATATACACAAAAAATATAATTTTTTTAAAAAAAGCAGAACATCGAAAGGTTGTTTTCAGATCCGATTTTCTTTGATTTTTCTTTCCCCATTTCATGCTTTTTATTCCTTCTTCACTACTTGCGAAAGAGCAAAACCAAATAAAAAGAGAGGAGGGATTTACCTTCGAAATATAGACCGTTGGACTGCTTTCTTCGTCGTAATTGGAGCAAAGCGGTCCCTAACGGTGGAGAGCGTGAAGCGTCTAGGTCTAGGTCGAAAGAGATCAGGCGATCAGACCTGGGTAAGCCACTAATCGTCGATGGCCATGGCATTTTAGTGGCCGAATGAGGAGGCGTTGAAGGTGGCTGAGAATGAAACAAAAAAGGGGTTAGGGTTCTGGGTTAAAAAAAATGAAAGGATTAAAGTTTTTTTTTTGATTAACTTAAGGTTTACTAACCTTTTTAAGAATAATCAAAACGGTGCCGTTTAAGAAGGTGTAGATCCGTGCGTCGACCTGTTTTGTGACCCGAATCCGCGCTTTTCTACTTTAAAAAGGGTTATTTTTGCATTTAGTCCCCGCCTCTCTGATTCTATCGCAATGTAGTCCTATTCAAACGCGGCATTTTGACTAACTGGAATATTTATTGATTTGGTCCTTATTAATTTACGCGCATTGTATTTTAATCCTTTTCGATTTCAGTTTTAATTTGTTACTTTTTAGCCCCGTAATTTTGTTTTGATTTTTAATACAGTCCTTTAATTATTTAGCTAATTATTTATTTATTGATTTATTTAACTAGTCTTTTTAATTAATATTTAATATTAAAAATTTTAAATCATTTCGTATTATTTATTTCTATTTATATATTTTATTTTCCTTAATTATATATATATTATTGATTTTATATTATTTTATATATATATCTATTATATATAATTTATTTCTTTCAAAGACCCTATTCTAGATTATATATTTATTTATTCTATACACTTTTATATATCATCATTATTTTATATGTATATATGTATTATTTTATATCAAGTTTTATTTATTTATTTATGTATATATTACTTACATTGATGCATATTATTTTGAATATTATTTTAAATGTGCTATATTTAGTATAATTTGTTTTCAATTAGTTATATTTTTAGCTTTCGTTATTTCATAATAATGTTGATATTTCCAAAAAAGAGTGGCGAGATTATTGACTTGGTATATATCGAATTGTATGTTCATATTATTATTCTCCATTTGTATAAATGTTGTATTCATATATTATTCTTTCATGTTTGATATTGTATTTCTTTTCTCATGATTTAATAAAAGCATCTTAAGTCAATTTTTTATATAAGGCAATGTTTGTATGTTTAAAAGTACGGAAAATTACATCCTAACGTGTTGGGTGTTGATTTTTCGTTCAACTAAATAACCAAATACCCTTTTCATATGTTTTGAAGATCAAAGATGATCTCAGTGTCAGAGTATAAATGTGTTATATCCTAACGTGCTGTGTATGATACTTTTATTCCTTTGAAACGAGTTATTTAATGCCATTTTTTAAATATTTTTTTACCCTAAATACTTTCAAGTTTTCAACATTAGGACAACGTTAATCAATTTGGTACCAACTTTGGGCGTTGCAAGGGTGCTAACCCTTCCTTGCACGTAATTGACTCCCGAACCTATTTTTTTTAAATTTCGCAGACCAAAATATTTTTATAGGTGACTTGATCACACCTAAATAAAAAGGATCAGTGGCGACTCCATATTTTTAAAGTCGATCCTAAAAAATGGTTTTGACAGTTACATGATGTTTTTATTTAAGCTAAAGATAATAAATGCAATGAAAAGTAATGAAATGCAAATGAAAATAAGAAAATTTGAAAGGGTTGAAAGTTTTATGAAATCCTACTATGCTAGGGATGATATGTATATGTGATGTTGTGGATTCATTCACTTTGTGAGTTGTTGAATATGGTTTCATAAATCTTGCGGTATTAGTATAGGATTATCTTTGATATGTATAAATTTCATATTTGAAATAGATTGATATGATTAAAGTTTATACGAGCTTTCTAAGCATTCATTGCTTACGTAGTAGTTTTTCCTTACTTTTTTAGATTATTGGAAGCTCGATCGGGTTGGAAGCTTGTCGGAGTTATATCACACTATCCATCGGCTCTATTTGTACTTTTAGATGTTTTGATTTTGGTTATAATGGCATGTATAGACATTTTTGGCTAATGTTTAGCCTATGTGTTTTGTTTGTTGAAATAGCCATACGGTTTGGCTTGTGTTATGGTATCTTGGTTGTGATTATGGTATTTTGAATGTTGTCAAAGGCTTGGTTTTTGGCATGTATTAAATGGCCTTAATTTGGTTGATATCATAGCTTATTATGCTAAAAATGTTTAAGTTGGAATGATTGATTAAGTATACATATTATAAATGTCTTGTGGTTGGTATGAATGTGGTAAATTTGTACATTTTCTATAAATTGAGTTATTAAATGATTAAAATTTTTGATAGTTTTGAAACATAAACTCTAGTAATGCTCCATAAACCCATTTTGGCGAAGGATACAAGTTAAAGGTGTTACAGTCGTAGCCATTAATTGTTTGAATCACCATCCCGAACACCTTCATTCGAAGTCACCAACTACCGCACCTAAACTATCCTTAAAACCGCCATCCTCTGCAACTCTAAACCTTACCATCGGTTACTCAACCACTTGCCCAAAACTAAAACCACCCTTAACATATTTTCTAAGTCTGATGTCGAGAGTCCATTCATCTAGCACCATTTCACGAAGTGAACAGTTTGATATAATGGCTATGTTGCAACACATGCAGTTATGGGAACAAGCTTACTGGAGATAGTAAAAAATGCGGGATGACTCAATCAGAAAAACATTTAAAAAATATATATTCCATAACCCATTTGTTTTTGTGCTTGAATTTCCAGACTTTATACTCAAACCATGGACTCCAATGTCGAGGAAAGAATGAGGCGATCAAATTCTGAAGGGTTAGCAAATAAATAAAAAGGAGTGCTTGTCTCTACTTTATTTTATCTTTTAGGATCTTTCTATTTCTTGCATAATAAATCTAGAGGTTGAAATCATTATTAAAATTGAAAAATTTATAAAGCAAGAAGTGTGGCAATAGATATGTACATGTCTAGGATTAGATCTGTCAAGGAAGAGCTTGGTATTTAAATAGTCAAACTTGACTTACCTTCTTTTTCTAGGATCCTACCTGGTGTACAATATCTATTCACTAATATAGTTTTATTTCCTCTATTGTTTTTAACAATGAGGACATTGTTCATCTTAAGTGGGGGGACCGAAAAATTGAAATTATTTCCTCTCAGAATAAAATTTTCTTTTGATTATGGTTAGGTTATGTAACACCTCAAAAGTTAGGGGTTGTAACATTTGCTTAATTTTTTATGTTTTGCTTGTTTAGCTGGTTATTTAAGTGTATTTTGGGGTCCTAAGGAGGCCTAGGTTCGAGTTAGAGCTTGGGAAAAAATTTAGTTTTTGGCTCTTTAGTGGAGAGGGCTATTGGAAGAAGGGCTTAAGTACAATTATGTGTATTTAGGAGTCACAAGTTGAGCATGTGATAAGGTGGTTACGGCATCAATGGGAGAGCAAGGATGGAAGGGGTTTGAATCCCTCAGGTTGCAAATGAAGGATTTTATTTTGTGTCTTGGGAGAGCAAGAGGTAGAGTTGGAATCAAACTCTACAAGGTTGGTTGAAGACTTGGTCAACAAATTTGAATGGGAGGCTAGGAGTGATTCAAGGAGAGTATGGTGGGGAAAATCAAGGAGTTGGGGAGTGAGGGAGTAGTGGTCAAATTTGGGAGTGTGCCTAAGGGGGAGATTTCGGCTAGGGGGTGGCATTTGGAAGCATTTTTGGCCATTTGAGTGTGAGTGCAAATCAAAATCCCTTTGGGTGTTGCTACTTCCTTTTTGTTCATTTCGGGTATTTCATCTTTGAAGTTTTGGTGCATTATTTTCTCCTCTTCGTGCACTTTTCTACCTTTGGTGCACCTTTCTTACTTTTACCTATAGCTATTCACTTTTCATCATCTTTCTTTCTGTTTCATTTTCTTGCTAATTGTCAAAGTGTTAAGCCTCCACCTTCATTTTCTTTCCTTTTCCTTCACACTAGTCTTTTTACTTTGCAAAAACATTTCACGGTTGCTGATCTTTACTACCGAACCTCTCTTCTCCATTCGATTCTTCTATAGTTGAAGGTAACATTTTCTCTTTCTCTTGTTTCCCTCTCTTTACATAGCTAAAGTCGAAACTCTTAACATTGACTCCTTGTTGTCTAGGCTGAATCTACTCACCTTTTTCTATCTTGAACCCTTTTTTTTCCATTGTGAGGGCCAAATCCTTGGTTAGACAACTGTCGATTGTTGTTGTGCATTAGTTGGTAAGTGTGTCTATAGCCGAATCTGGGGTTGGTGTTCTTTTTATTTCATTGTGTTTTTCTTTAGCCAAGAAAGCTCTCTTTCCCGTTACCATGAAGATGGTTATCGCTAAAACCTTCCTTTTTCATTGAATGTTGCTAGGGACTCGTCGTTCTTAGCCTAAGGTTTAAGGCCAATTTCCCTTTCCTTGCAGGAGATAACTTGTTTGGTGGTAAGTAGTGTAGATTGATTTAACGATTTCAATTTTGTGGAGATGTCTTGGCAAGGGGTTGAAGTTAATTATTTGGAACTGTTGTTCTCTTAGGTGCTTAATCTTGGGAGCTCCAAGCTACAACACATAGCAGGTGTGTAATCTCACACCACTGTTATTTTGCAAATGCTATATCTGTGAATCGACTAAAAGCCGAGTCTCGAAATGTTGGAATATAGACAACTAAGATCACTCGAGTGTGCGAGCACTCGTAGAGATAAACTGAGCCACTAGTGATGGCGATGGACCGTGGGGAGTGGCACGAACTCTCTTGTGGAACTGAGGCCATAATGGGCCTTGTTGAGTCGAAGCGGGCTAAGTGGTTCCAACGGGCTAATGGGCCCACATGAGCAAAATCGATGAAAAGTGCTAGATGATTGACGCAACTGCAAAGTCTGCATAACCGAGATTGAAAATGAGCTGAATGGGCCACATGAGCGTGTGGGCCCGTTTGGGCTGAAATTGGATTTTAGGCGCAACTATACCGTAGTGACCAGAAAGGGAACCTGTGTCACTCTAGGCAATAGTAGGCCTTCGAAAAGGTCGTTAGGTGACTAAATTATCGAAATACCCTCGGTGGGTAAAATTACCAAAATACCCTCGGTGGGTAAAATTAACAAAATACCCTCAGTGGGTGAATTTGCTGAGATACCCTTAAAGGGTGGAATTACTGAAATGCCCTTGTTGGGTGAAATTACTGGAATACCCCAAGGGGTAAATTACCATTTTACCCCTAACCGATCAGATGACCATTATACCTTTAGGTAGTACTAGTGATGTATGTCTAATCTGTTTAATTGACTTTAGTGTGATATGCTACATGCATTGGTTTAATATGTCATGACATATTGCATGGGTTGGGTTATAGATTTGGAAGAAGCACTGTATTGGTGGCTCTGCCACGTTATTCTAATTTAGTGGCTTTTGCCACATTAAACTGATTTAGTGGCTCAGCCACGTATACTGTTATTAGTTCCTAGTCTGCGTTATTGGTGTGCTGGTTGGATGGGTCGACTTGGTCCCCACAGGTGTGTTGGTTGGTATGGGTGGTCTGTTGGTTGGACTAGGTTGGGTACATATTTATTTTACATACCATAGGGCTTCGGCCCAGACTGTTGCTGAATAGGGTTTCAGCCCAGATTGATACTGTATGGGCTTGGGTCCAAACTGTGGTTGTAATAAGGGGATTACACATTGAGTTCTCATAACTCACTCTTTCTCTTTAACTATGCAGGTAATCCCCAGCCTTAGAGGATTTGGAGTTGCGAGGGACATGGAGGTGGCCACACGTCCTGTATATTCTTGGGGTTAATTTAGCTATTTTATTTTAGTTTACTTTATTCTAAATTTTGGGTTAATAATTTTTGTAATAAGGCCATTGGAATTTTTTTAACTTTTATTTGGTTTTCCTTACAAACTGCTAATTAATTAAAATAATAACTATTGTTTTTAAAAATATCACATTTTCTCAACTGCTTAAACTGAACTTCCGTAACAGACAAGGTTATATAATCAAATAAAAGTTGCACGGTAATATTTCTGAAAGGGAATGATTTCGAGTGCAACTTGTTTTGTTAATAAGCAATGAAAATTGGGATTTGTAAACGGTAGAAAGTTTTGATTTGTAGTTGAGTTTTCCAACAAACACAAAGGTTTCAAACAACACTTGATGTGGCATGCTAGATCCGATCATAACGTCTAGGCTAGTTTAGGGTGTTACATTTAGTGGTATCAGAGCCTGATTGCAAAACTCAACTGTGGAATAGGTTTTGAAAATTTTTCCAAATCTGTTTAAATGCTGGTTTAGAGAAGTAGCGATATTACTGAACGTGTGGCACACCGAGTCTCCAACAGCAAATCCGTAAGATTTCTAGCTCTATATTTTGTTATAAGCTGATATGACTGTACTGAGAAAACTACTAGGGATAGTAGTAGTATACTGAAACTCCTTAGTTGTAGAAACTGAGACTATAGGTGATTGAAACTGTGGCATATGCGATCTGCGAGAATAACCCTAATTACTGCTTTTCATAAAATACTTGTTAGTAATGATTAGAACTATAAGCTGATTCATAAAACTTTTTAATCAGAAAATACGCTACATCGATATGAGCACAATAGGTCACGAAAGGGGTACACGTGGCCGTGGTAGAGGCCGAGGTGATAGGGTTGGGTCCTCAGCATCAGGACATATGCTTGAAAGGGAAGCGTCGGCATCACCAGTGACTGAATAGGGTCTCGTGACCGAGCCAGAGAGGATAATGCTCTGTCTCAAGCAATGCTACAAGTTCTGGAAAGGGTTGCTGGTACAAGTACTGGGTCAGTGGCCTGAGGGTCAATTTCTGAGCGACTCCAAACGAACGAGGCAAAAATCTTTAGGGGCATCTCTGGTGTACCCTCGAATGTAGCAGAATACTGGTTGGAGGCGGTAGAGCGAATAATGGATGATCTTAACTGCACTGTGGAGCAAAAGTTAAAGGGAGTAGTGTCTTTACTGTGAGATGAGGCGTATCAATGGTGGCTTACCATGAGGGAAGGCACGTAGGTCGACCGTGTGACTTGAGACTTTTTTAAGGCGTCCTTCCAAGGGAAATATGTCGGGGCAAGTTATGTGGACGCCCGGAGAAAAGAATTTTTGAATCTGGTTCTAGGGAATAAATCCATAGCGGAGTATGAGGTAGAGTTCCTACAATTAAGTTGGTATGCTCGGGGCATAGTCACGACTGATTAAGAGCGTTACACGCGGTTTGAGGATAGTCTCTAGGATGAGTTGCAGGTACTGATAGCCCTGCAGAGGGAAAGAGACTTCGCTGCCCTAGTTGAGAAGGCTAAGATTACCGAGGATGTGAAACGCTTAGAGCGTCAGAACCGCGAATAGGATAGGGGCAGAGGTAAGAGGAATTTTAGGCTTTCAAGTTCTTCTAGTGGGCCTAGGAAGAGGCCTAGGTTTGATGGGCCAGCTCGAGATGGGGTTCCTAGTATTGCAGTCAGACAGCAGCCTCGCGCTTGGTGTGGAAGATCTCATTTGGGAGAGTGCTGGAAAAGAACTAGGGCGTATTTCAAATGTGGCTCCAGGGATCATAAGGTTAGAGACTGTACTCAGAGGCCCGTTCAGATGCAAGCTACAGGTCAGGGTTATATGTAGCCAATGAGAGGTAGTCAGCAGCCACCGAGAGGCCGTGGTCTAGCCAGATAGGGAAATAGGTTTGGACGAGGTCAAGGAGCACCGGGTAGAGGTGCTAGTAATACAGAGGCAAGATAGTTAGGGATGGTTTATGCTGCTCGGCGTCGAGAGGATGGCGACGCACCTGACGTCATAACTGTGACGTTCCTCATTCATGATGTGCCATTTATAGCTTTAATTGACATTGGATCTACGTACTCGTATGTTGCATGTACTGTGTCTAGGAACATTGGGAATACAATTTGAACTTGATGATATGGAACTGGCAGTGGTTAGTCCACTGGGACAGTCAATTGGAGTGAATAAACTATTTAGGGATGTACCCCTAGAGGTTCAAGGGGTTGTCTTTCCAGTGGATTTGATGGAACTGCCGTTTGGCGAGTTCGATCTCATTTTTGGCATGGATCGGTTAGTGAAACACCGTGCGAATTTAGATTGCGCTGCTAAGCGTATGGTATTAAAGTCTTCAGAGGTTAAGGAGGTGGTTGTGATAGGGGAGTGAATGGATTATCTATCCAACGTAATCTCCACATTAAGGGTCGAGAAACTGGTTCATAAAGGTTGCGAGGCATTCCTAGCTTATGTCAGCACATCTGGTGATAAGGGTTTGTCTGCTGGGGATGTCAGGATAATAAAAGAGTTTCTAGATGTATTTCTTGAAGAGCTTTCGGGGTTTCTACCAAACCGTAAGGTCAAATTCGACATTGATCTCTTACCGGGAACGACTCGGTGTCCATCGCCCCTTATAGGATGGCGCCGAAGGAGCAGGTAGAATTAAAGGCTCAGATCCAAGAGTTACTGGATCGATGATTCATCTGACTAAGTGTGTCTACTTGGGGAGCACCGGCACTGTTCGTAAAGAAGAAGGATGGTTCAATGCGCATGTGTATCGATTATCGCCAATTGAATTAGCTGACGATTAAGAATAAGTACCCTGTACCAAGAATAGACGATCTGTTTGATCAGCTGCGTGGAGCCGTAATTTTCTCCAAGATAAATCTTAGATTGGGGTACCATCAATTAAGGGTTAAGGAGGAAAATGTATACAAGACTATATTCCAGACTCGTTATGGACACTACGAGTTTCTGGTAATGCCGTTTGGGTTAACGAATGCACCAGCTGGTTTTATGGATATGATGAATTGGGTCTTCCAACCCTACTTAGACCGGTTCATAGTTGTATTTATAGATGATATTCTGGTGTATTTAGAATCGAGGGGGAGCATGATTCACATCTCTGGGTTGTCCTGTAAATATTGAGGGAGAAGCAGCTTTATGCCAAATTCAGCAAGTGCGAGTTCTGGCTAAAAGAGGTGACATTTTTGAGACATGTCGTGTCTGCCGAAGAGATTAGGGTTGATCCACGAAAAGTTGAGGCCGTATTAGAGTGAAAGCTACCTGTAACACCCTGAAAATGGGCCTATGCATTTTTGATTTAATTATACGAAATGGCATGTCTTATGTATTATGAATGTATGGTGAACATTTTTGGAAACTTGGAAATGTTAAGTTTAAAAGAGGAAAGTGAACATTTTTGGAAACTTGGAAATGTTAAGTTTAAAAGAGGAAAGTGAACATTTTTGGAAACTTGGAAATGTAAGGAAATGTTTTAGAAATGTTAAGTTTAAAAGAGGAAACTAAAACAAGGTGGTCTTAAGAAAATTAATAGAAGAAATTTGACATAAGAACGGGCTTGGAGAAGTGGCTAGGAGGCACCACTTAAAGCCAGTAAGTGACGCCACAATCAAGGGGGAAGGAGCCTAGGTTCAAGTCACGTGGGAAGCAAATAAAAGAGTTTTATTTTGCTACAAGGAGCAAGGGAGTTGGACAACACCAAGTTACTTGGGGAAGAGTTTAATTCTCTTTAAAATTCGGCAAATAGATAGATAATGATGGACTATTATTATTATTCTTTTTATTAAGAGATAAGAGATAAATATTGGATTAAGTTTTACTAAATTGAATGGGTGATAATTAAAGTGATAAAGTTATCAAAATAGGAGTGATGGCCAAGTAAAGGATTTTAAGTTAGTAATTTCGGCTACTAGAGGAAAAGAGAGCCATTCATCATATCTTCTTTCAACTGTAACATCCCAGAAATGGGGTTATTTGGAATTTAATCATTTTTCTTATGTATGATTTGCTGAGATATTATTTATGGAATAATAGAGTTTAATTAAAGGCCTTGAGTTGGCTCGGAATGGTAGAAAAATAAATATATTTTAGCTTTAAAGGTGCAAAAATGTTTTATCGTACAACCGCACATCTAAAATTTGTATAATAACTTGACTTAATTAAATTTTCAATTTAGTCTAAGTATAATTTCAAAGAAGAAAACTTAAAACGAAAGATTTTCAACAAAACTTAAGTGGATTTCAAAATGGGTTTCAAAAGTTCTTCTTCAGAATTCACCCATATTCTGGTCCTAACGCTTGGTAGGGTTTGAATGCTATAACAAATTGGTATCGAGCCAGGTTCAAAACTCCTACTGTGGGGCCCAAGGCCCAAAAATGTTTTAGTAGGCCTTATTAATTGATTTTGGGTTTTAAGCGATGGCTTGAGTCTCCCAAGACCGATCCGCCTGTAAGTACATCTAAACCTCTTTGTGAATTATATTCGTAGAAGGGTAGGAAGCATGGAACGTAGATAGACTTATAGAATTTGAACCCTAAGATTAGATTACTCAAACACACAAAATGTAACATAAGACTTAAAGAACGAAACCAACTTATGACTTAGTCATCGAGCTAGGGTGTGGTAACCCCAGACGCATGTTCAGGATTGGATCCAAGAGCACGGTATTTAAGCATCCGAGTGACTCACCACCTCTTCGCAGAATCCTACAGTGCGTGGCTTGGGTTCACCCTAACCTGAGGGCTCAGTGGTGTGGTAACCTCTGTGCGCATGTCTAGAAAGGTTCTTGGGAGCTTGGTATTTAAGCAATCCGTGACTCACCTCCTCTCCACACTAAACCCGCCTGTGCGTAGCTTGGTTCACCCCGACCAAGAAGGCTCTACATAGGCTAAACATAATGACTAAAACCCGAAAGGAATTAGCCTTGATTTTCTAAAAGGAATGAAACAACAAAATTTGGTTTTAAAACTTTTAAAATCACTCCTTCAAACCATAAGAACAACTCTTTTACAATGTTTTCCAAAAAGTTCGATTTGTGGAAAATTACGAAAATACCCTTAGGGTAAAATTACTAAAATACCCTTGGTTCATAAAACATTAACTCAATAATTTTGTCCAAAATTTTAACTACTTCTCAAATATTCAACTCACTTTTGAAATCATCAATGAAACATTTTAGTTTGGAAAAATTACGAAAATGCCCTCAACTTATAAAATTACCAAAACGACCTAAGTACAAAATTTTTGCAACATCACCGTTTTAAGAAAGGAAAATTTCAAAGGGACCCTCGAGTTTTACAATTATTAAAACACCCTTGATTTACAAAATTACAAAATTACCCCGATGGACAAATCACCAAAATACCCCTGGTTTTCAAAATAATGCCATAACTTCAACCTTATCAATTTTTAATAATACCCTCCAGCGTTGGGAATTGCAAAACAACCTACTTTACTAAAGTTTTAAAATCTCTTTTTACTTAAAATACCTCAGAGGAAAAGACGAAAATACCCCTGGGTTAGAAATGGGCAGAAATGTCCGAAGAGCGAATAGGTATGGAAAGCATTAAGGAATGGATGCAAGAACTTCTTTGTGTGAACTAGGTTAGGAAATTGAAACCTTGTTTGCTCGAAAGAACCTCTG
Source organism: Gossypium rotundifolium (assembly GCA_025506655.1). Classification (NCBI taxonomy): domain Eukaryota; kingdom Viridiplantae; phylum Streptophyta; class Magnoliopsida; order Malvales; family Malvaceae; genus Gossypium; species Gossypium rotundifolium. Next base: position 52,175,004 of record CP106731.1, read on the forward strand.
ATTAAAACTCTATCCATAAAATTTCTTCGCGAATAAGAAAGTGGAACAAATGCTAATGCATAAAATTTTCTCTTAATCAGATTAAAGCGCAGAGATAGAATGAGTTCTAGAGGGCGTGGACGCCGTGGACGCAGTAGGGGTAGGATGACCGTGGTCGAACCTGTCAGTCGGGACAAGGTTCTGAAAATAATGTACCACCGCCACCACCACCTCCAAATTTTTGGAGCAGAGGAGCAGATCGACGCAGGCGGAGAGGCGTGATCGCAAGTCGTGTTATGAGTCCTCGAATTGGTGGTCAATGGTGGAATTTAGGAGCTCTAAATCTATTCCGAGCGAATTCGGTCCAACGGAGCCGAGGTGTTCCGGTGTGTCGAGTGGCACCAAAGCAGTAGCGTAATCTTGGCAGAGTCAATGAAAGGATCATGGATGATCTTGACCGATCGAGGAGAAAAAGCGAAGGGGCAGACGCTTCTAAAGGATGAAGCGACGCTGGTGGTGACGATTCGAGATGGCGCTACTGGCGGATGATTTGACTTGGGATTATTTCAAAACCGCCTATCGGAAGAAGTATGTGGGCACCAGCTTATACAGATGCTCGGAGGAAAGCCTTTTGGGGTTAGTGCAAGGAGCTAAGTCGAGAGCGAAATATGAGGCGAGTTTTTAAGACCGAGTAGGTATGCTAGAGGCATCGTGGCTACTGTAACACGAATGCCGTGTCCGCTGGAGGATGGACTCAAGAGATGATTTGAGGTTACCGATTGCCCATGACAAGTTCGTGGGTTTTCATCTCTTGTGGAAAAGGCTAAGGTAGCCGAGGGATCAAGGAGGCCGTGAGGCAAAATTATAGTAGGAATAATCAAAAGAGAGGATTTGGGTCACCGGATCCAAAGGGTAATGATCGAAAGAAGGCTAGGCGAGTGGGCCAAATCAGCTGAGAAGGCCCGTAGCTACTAATCGTGACCGACCGGTCAATCGTAATGGGAAGTCCCATTAGGGAGGTTGTTCGACCCCACGATAGAGGATGTTTTGAGTGTGGGTCTTTAGAGCATCGGGTCGAGATTGTCCCCGAAGCGAGCTCAAAATCAGCCGGAAGCGTAACTGCACTCGTAATAGAAATATGGGACCGTAGAGGGTCGTGGTAATGGCAGAGGAAGCAACGGTCCTAACCGAGGTCGAGGTACTCGGTGGTAGAGGTTCAGCAACACAGGCTAGGCGGCTGGCTTAGTCTATCTTGCAATGCGTCATGAGGAGGGTGACGCACCGGATGTCATAACCCAGACGCTTCGATTTTTGGTCTTCCTTATTATGCATTAATTGATGTGGGGTCTACACATTCGCACGTAGCCGTGAGTGTGGTAGAGACTTTAGACCTAAACTCAAACCGCTTCTAGGGAGATGACCGTAGTTAGTCCTTTAGGTCACCACGTAGTGGTAGACAAACTTTTTAGAGACGCACTTCTGAACTCCAAGGGTAGTATTTGTGGTCGATCCGATGGAACCGCCGCTTGGGGAGTTCGACGGATCCTTGGAATGGATTACCGCTAAGTATCGCGACTTGGATTGCGCTAAGTTTATGGTTCTAAGACTACCGAGAATGATGAAGTGATTATGATAGGTGATAGAAGGAATTACCTATCCAACGTGGTGTCTGCCTTGAAGGTTGAGAAGATGGTCAAGAAGGGTTGTAAGGCATTTTGGTTCAAATCGTGCTTTGGAAGCTAAGGAGTCGAGAGTTGGAAAGGTCTCGAACGGTTGGGGAATTTGGTCGATGTGTTCCCAGGAAGAACTTAGGTCCGCCTCCAGATCGGGAAGTCGAATTCGGTATAGACTTGCTACCCGAACGGCACCCGTGTCTATAGCACTTCACCGAATGGCACCAAAGGAATTGGTGGAGTCAAGGCTCAAATTGTGAGCTCTTGGATAAGGGATTTATTCGACCTAGTATATCTCCGGGGGAGCACCAGTAGAAGAAATTTGACACAAGAACGGGCTTGGAGAAGTGGCTAGGAGGCACCACTTAAAGCCCAGAAGTGGCGCCACAATCAAGGGGAAGGAGCCTAGGTTTAAGTCACATGGGAAGAAAATAAAAGAGTTTTATTTTGTTTCTCTTTAAAATTCGCAATTTCCTAGAGCATCTCTTCTTATTCTTTTGTTAGCCAAAGCCTCTTCTTCTTCTTTTGAAAACTAAAGTAAGCTAAGTCAATTCTTCATAGCTTTTGTGATCTCCATTAAAACCGAATCCATAAACTCCTTAAGATACCATCATTAGCCAATTTCTTTATACCAATCAAAAGTCGAAATCAAGATCCTTCTAGCCTACATAGCCGAATATTGCTAAATGTTCAAGCAAGGATTGCCGATCTCTAAAGTAAGGGTAAGATCTCATTCAGTTTTATCCTTTTTCTTTTGAGATTTGTAGAAATCTAGGACTAACCCCATTAATATCTTGTTGCTGAAACTTTGAAGAGATCTTTTGAGATTTACTAAGTGTCGACTACAAGGAAGGAGAAATTCTTTTCTCGAAGGTACACCATAGGCCGCGTGTTCCCTAGTTATTTGGTGAGTTTCGGGATTTAAAATCCACAAGGTAAGTATCTATAGCATTCAGCCAAGGCCATGTTGAGTAAATAGATGTGTTTCATTAATATTTAAAAGTCAAACTAATCTATTCAAGTAATCTAGTGATTGTCGATTTCAAGAAAGAAGGATACAAAGTTTACGGCATTTGATTAGACATCAATCTCTGACAAGGTAAGGATTTAAGTGTACTAATCCTCTTTGGGATTTGGTTTTATGGCGAATGGCTTTTACTAAGTATTAAGTGATTGATCAATTGTAGAGATTTAAGATCTAAGGCATTAGATCAAGCTTTTGGGATTCGGTGAATTTGTTAAGCGAATCAGGTGTGTACCCCACACTACTTTTTAATAAGATTTATGGCAATAATTAATATGTGCATGTTTGTAAGAATGTGAATATGGCTAAGATACCATGCTATGGTACAAAAGTACTCGCACGCGTTCCTACTCCTACTAGGATTATGAATATATGTTATTTTAACATGTGAAAAGTGATAAGAATGTGAATTAAAGCATGATATGCATGACATGTATGATATGGGACATATGGGATATTATGAGAAAGAGGAAGTGAACGTGGTGACCTAAGACCACGATATCTAAATGTGGTGACCTAAGACCATGATATCTGAATGTGGTGACCTAAGACCACGATATCTAAATGTGGTGACCTAAGACCACGATATTTGAATGTGGTGACCCAAGACCACGAATTTTATAAGGGTGATGAGCACGTCGACTGCAGCGACTGCCTTCGATGGTGTGTAGCAGATGGAGGGTTGACTTAGTAGTCCCCACGGTATGCAGGATGGTACGTGTGATGTGTAGCGGATGGCATATAGGTTTTGGGTTCGGGTTGCATCATTATTTTATATTCTGCTATATGATTATGTATGTGATGTGATAATATGCCTGAATCTATTTGGACATAGTGTTTGTGTACACATTGAGTCTGTTTGACTCACCCCGTTGTAGGAACATTTTTCAGGTGATGATCAGTAATGGACCGGGTCGGCGGGAGCTTAAAGGTGGCCATGCACAGCAAGAAATTTTACGATTCGGACTTTTATTTTTTTAATTAAGTACTTCCAATTATTTGGATTTATTTGATGTAATAAGGCCATAGTAGAACTACTTTACTTTGCTTTTATTTATTAAGCTTACAAACTTTTATTTATTAAAAGATTAAGTAAATTTATTTTAGAACAAAGCCTAAATGTTTTGTCACCTTAAGTAAAGGATTTTAATAATGGAATAAACTTTTTTCAACTTAAGCCCAACCCAAAACAATCTTTCTTTCAAAACACACAAGTTTTTCCTAAGTAACAAAAGAATTTGATACGGTTTACACCGGGGAACATACCAGATCTGGTCAAGGCTCGTGGGCCGGGTTTAGGGTATTTCAGTTTGGTATCAGAGCCCAGTTTTAAACTATTGGCCTTGGGTTTAAGGCCCAAAACGTTTTCAAAGTTAAGCCCAAAAAGAATTTTTGAAATAAGCAGGATTTTCTGGCATGGCCCACTAAGTCTTGACCCATGTCCACCGTAAGTACTACGATCTTTTGTGTGATTTATATTATGATTTGTAGAAGGGTAGAAATGGAGCGTAGAATAGAGATTAAGTACTTTAACCCTAGGACTAGTATACCCCAACAAAACATAAGACTTAAATGCCTAACTAAACAAACACGTGGTTAAGTCATTTGAGTTAGGTGTGGTAACCATGGTGCGCATGTCTAGGATTGGTTTCGGTGGGAGCTTGGTATTTAAGTAGTCCGCGTGACTCACTTCCTCTCCACTCGAATCCTACCTGGTGTGTAGCTACGGTTCACCTTAATCATGAGGACTTAATCACGGGCTAAACCCCTAACTAAAGCCCAAAAAGGACTAGCCGTATTTTTATGGAAACCCTAGTTTTAAAATTTCTAAATTACCCTCTTGATTTGAAAAGATTATTTTTATAAATTTTCACGAAATATTTCGATTTATAAAATTACAAAAATACCCTAGTGGTAAAATTATAAAATGCCCTTGGTTTATGAAAATTTTCAAAATACCCACAGTTCTTATCGAAATTTCACTACTTTGCTTAAAGGAAACCTAAATTTATAAAATATCAAAATACCTTGATTATGAAAAAAATTTATTTACTGAAATTACCCTACCTCGCAAAATTATCAAATACCCCGAGTTACAAAATTACGAGCGACCCCGATCTTCAAAAAATTTTTTTGCAACAACACCGATTTGGAAAACAAATTCTCAAAAAACAACCCTCAAGTTTTGTAAATTCCAAAGTACCCTTGATTTATCAAGATTTACCAATTTACCTGGGTTAACTACCAAAATACTCTCGAATTTCAAAATTTCTAAAATACCCCCGAGAATGCAAAATTTCCAGAATACCCTTATTTACAAAAACACCAAGGAACCTTATTTTGAAAAATTACAAAAAATACCCCTGTAGGACAAATTACGAGAATACCCCTGGGATAGGAACGGACAGAATGTCCGAAGAGTGAATGTGTATGTGAGATACTATAGAATGGATGTGAACTTTGGAATTGTGCATAGGAAATGTGTTAGTTTTATTAAGATCAGAGTGCGCAGCAGTAGCGTAGTGTGGTGAGTTAAATTGTACGATTGTTCGTTAGTAAGTAATTTCGAGGACGAAATTATTTTAAGGGGGTAGAACTGTAACACCCTGAAAATGAGCCTATGCATTTTTGATTTAATTATATGAAATGACATGTCTTATGTATTATGAATGTATGGTGATAATATGCCTGAATCTATTTGGACATAGTGTTTGTGTACACATTGAGTCTGTTTGACTCATCCCGTTGTGGGAACATTTTTTAGGTGATGATCAGTAATGGACCGGGTCGGCGGGAGCTTAAAGGTGGCCATGCACAACAAGAATTTTACGATTCGGACTTTTATTTTTTTAATTAAGTACTTCCAATTATTTGGATTTATTTGATGTAATAAGGCCATAGTAGAACTACTTTACTTTGCTTTTATTTATTAAGCTTACAAACTTTTATTTATTAAAAGATTAAGTAAATTTATTTTAGAACAAAGCCTAAACGTTTTGTCACCTTAAGTAAAGGATTTTAATAATGGAATAAACTTGTTTTCAACTCAAGCCCAACCCAAAACAATTATTCTTTCAAAACACACAAGTTTTTCCTAAGTAACAAAAGAATTTGATACGGTTTACACTGGGGAACATACCAGATCTGGTCAAGGCTCGTGGGCCAAGTTTGGGGTGTTTCACTACCAAAGTTGGTATCTGAGATTCAAATTTTTCTGGGTCTGGCCGGGTATTACAGACAGTTCATCAAGGGATTTTCACTGATTGCTGCACCCCTAACTAAGTTACTGCGTAAGGGAGTACCGTTTGTTTGGACGGATAAACAGCAGGAGAGTTTTGAGAAACTAAAGAAGATTCTGACTGAAGCCCCGGTACTAGTTTAGCTAGAGGCTGAAAGCGAATTCATTGTTTACTGTGTAGCATCGCACACGGGATTGGGTTATATGCTGATACAAGAGGGGAAAGTGGTGGCATTTGCATCCCGTCAGCTTAGGTCGCATGAGGTGAATCATCCCATTCATGACTTGGAATTAGCTGAAGTGGTATTCGCACTAAAGATTTGGAGACACTACTTGTACGAGGAGAAGTCGATCGTCTATACTGACCATAAAAGTCTCAAGTACCTCCTTACTCAGAAGGAGTTGAACCTTAGGGAACGAAGATGGATAGAGTTGCTTAAAGATTATGATTGCTCGATTGAGTATCATCCGGTAAAAGCTAAAGTGGTAGCAGATGCACTGAGCCATAAAGTTGTGTTTGATTTAAGAGCAATGTTTGCTCGTCTCAGCCTATTTGAGGATGGTAGTCTATTAGCAGAGCTTCAGGTGAAATTAACGTGGATAGTTTAAATTAAAGAGAAACAGATGTTGGATGAGTCGTTGGTTCCTCGTTTTCAACAGATAAAGAAGGGGAGACTGTGGATTTTGGGCTGAATAGTGAAGGAGTATTATGCTTCCGTGGAAGAGTCCCTCTACTAATCTAGTATTCAGATGGCATCATACGAAGTGTTATATAGTCGTAGGTGTCGTACCTCTACTTGTTGGACAGAGTTGGATGAGCGGTGACTGTTGGGTCCAAAGCTAATATCTGAAACTGAGGAGAAAGTGAGATTGATCCGTGATCGGCTAAAAGAAGCATCTGACAGGAAGAAGTCATGCACTGATTTAAAGCGTAAAGAGATTGAGTACGCGGTGGGAGATTATGTTTTCTTAAAGGTCTCACTATGGAAGAAGATTCTGAGGTTTGGGCAAAAAGGCAAGTTGAGCCCGAGATTCGTTGGACCTTACAGGATATTAAAGCAGCTAGGACCGGTCGCCTATCAGCTGGAGATGCCTCCTGAGTTAAACCAGATACATGATGTGTTCCATGTCTCTATGTTGAGGCGATATCATTCTGATCCCTCACATATAGTGCCGGTAGAGGAGATTGAGGTAAGATCTGACCTAACTTTTGAGGGAGAACATATGCAAATACTGGATCGTGATGTTAAGGTACTGAGGAGGAAATCTGTTCCATTATTCAAAGTGCTGTGGTGTAATCGTAGTTCAGAGGAAGCCACGTGGGAGCCTGAAGAGGCATGCGTCAGCAATACACTCAGCTCTTCTAGCCAAGTAAATTTCGAGGCCAAAATTTCTTTAAGGGGGTAGAATTGTAATGCCCTAAAAGTTAGGGGTTGTAACTTTTGCTTAATTTTTTATGTTTTGCTTGTTCAACTGGTTATTTGAGTGTATTTGGGGGTCCTAAGGTGGCCTGGGTTCGAGTTAGAGCCTGGGAAAAATTTTAATTTTGGCTTTTTAGTGGAGAGGGCTATTGGAAGAAGGGATTAAGTACAATTGTGTGTATTTAGGAGTCACAAGTTGAGCATGTGATAAGGTGGATATGGCATCAATGGGAGAGCAATGAGGGAAGGGGTTCGAATCCCTCAGGTTTCAAATGAAGGATTTTATTTTGTGTCTTGGGAGAGCAAGAGGTAGAGTTGGGATCAAACTCTACAAGGTTAGTTTAAGACTTGGTCAACAAATTTGAATGGGAGGCCAATAGTGATTCAAGGAGAGGATGGTGGAGAAAATCAATGAGTTGGGGAGTGAGGGAATAGTGGGCAAATTTGGGAGTGTGCCTAAGGAGGAGATTTTGGCTAAGAGGTGGCATTTGGAAGAATTTTTGGCCATTTGAGTGTGAGTGCAAATCGAAATCCCTCTGGATGTTGCTACTTCCTTTTTGTTCATTTCAGGTCTTTCATCTTTGAAGTTTTGGTACATTATTTTCTCCTCTTCTTGCACTTTTCTACCTTTGGTGCACTTTTCTTTCTTTTACCTATAGCTATTCACTTTTCATCATCTTTCTTTCTCTTTCATTTTCTTGCTAATTGCCGAAGTGTTAAGCCTCCACCTTCACTTTCATTTCTTTTCCTTCACACTATTCTTTTTACTTTGCAAAAATATTTCACGGTTGCTGCTCTTTACTGTTGAACCTCTCTTCTCCATTCAGTTCTTCTCTAGTTGAAGGTAATGCTTTCTCTTCCTCTTATTTCCCTCTCTTTACATAGCTAAAGTCAAAACTCTTAACATTGACTCCTTGTTGTCTAGGCCAAATCTACTCACCCTTTTCCATCTCAAACCCCTTTTGTTCTCCGTTGTGAGGGCTGAATCATGGGGTTAGACAACTGTCAATTATTTTCGTGCATTGGTTGGTAAGTATGTCTATATCCGAATCTGGGGTTGGTGTTCTTCTTGTTTCGTTGTGTTTTTCTTTAGCCAAGAAGGCTCTCTTTCTTGTTACCATGAAGATGGTTATCGCTAACACCTTCCTTTCTCATTGAATGTTTCTAGGGACTCGTCGTTCTTAGCCCAATGTTTAGGGCCGATTACCCTTTCCTTGCAAGAGATAACTTGTTTGGTGGTAAGTAGTGTAGATTGATTTAACGGTTTCAATTTTGTGGAGATGTCTTGGTAAGGGGTTGAAGCTAATTGTTTGGAACTGTTGTTTTCTTAGGTGCTTAATCTTGGGAGCTCCAATCTACAACCCATAGCAGGTGTGTAAACTCACACCACTGTTATTCTGCTAATGCTATGATCTGTGGACCGGCTAAAAGCCGGAGTCCCAAACGTTAAAATATCAGCAACTGAGATCACTCGAGCGTGCGAGCGCTCATAGAGATAAACTGAGCCACTAGTGATGGTAATGGATCGGTGAGAGTGGCACAAACTCTCTTGTGGAACTGAGGCCGTAATGGGCCTTGTTGAGCTGAAGCGGTCTAAGTGGGCCCAACAGGCTAATAGTCCCACATGAGCGAAATTGATGAAAGTGCCAGATGATTGACACGACTGCGAAGTCTGCATAACTGAGACTGGAAATGAGCTGAATGGGCCACACGAGCGTGTGGGCCTGTTTGGGCTAAAATTGGGTTTTAGGCCCAACTACACCGTAGTGACCAGAAAGGGAACCTATGTCACTCTAGGCGATAGTAGGCTTTTGGAAAGGCTGTTAGATGAGTAAATTATCGAAATACCCTCGATGGGTAAAAATTACAGAAATACCCTTGGTGGGTGAATTTGCTGAGATACCCTTAATGGGTGGAATTACTGAAATGCCCTCATTGGGTGAAATTACTGGAATACCCGAGGGGTAAATTACCGTTTTACCCCCAACCGATCAGATGACCATTATACCCTTAGGGATAGTACTAGTGATGTATGTCTAATCTGTTTAATTGACTTTGGTGTGAAATTCTGCATGCATTGGATTAATATGACATGAAATTTTGCATGGGTTGGGTTATGGATTTGAAGGAAGCACTGTATTGGTGGCTCTACCACGTTATTCTAATTTAGTGGCTTTTGCCACTTTATCTTGATTAATGGCTCAATACGATATCTTTATTAGCGACTAGTCTGCGTTATTGAATGTCTTGGTTGGGTGGGTCGACTTGGTCCTTACAGGTGTGTTGGTTGGACTGGGTTGGGTACATATTTGTTTTGCATACCATAGGGCTTCAGCCCTGACTGTTACTAAATAGGGCTTCGGCCCAGACTGTTACTGAATAGGGCTTCGGCCCGAATTGATACTGTATGGGCTTGGGCTCAAACTGTGGTTGTAATAAAGGGATTACACACCGAGTTCTCGTAACTCACCCTTTCTCTTTAACTATGTAGGTAATCCCCGCCTTAGGATTTGGAGCTGCGAGGGACTCGGAGGTGGCCACACGTCCTATATATTCTTGGGGTTGATTTAGCTACTTTATTTTAGTTTTCTTTATTCTAAATTTTGGGTTAATAATTTTTGTAATAAGGCCATTGGAATTGTTTTAACTTTTATTTGGTTTTTCCTTACAAATTGCTAATTAATTAAAACAATAACTACTATTTTTAAAAATATCACATTTTCGCAACTGCTTAAACCGAACTTCCGTAACAGACAAGGTTTTATAATCAAATAATAGTTGCATAGTAATATTTTTGAAAGGTAATGATTTCGAGTGAAACTTGTTTTGTTAATAAGCAACGAAAATTGGGATTTTTAAACGGTAGAAAGTTTTGATTTGTAGTCGAGTTTTCCAACTAACACGAAGGTTTCAAACAACACCTGATGTGGCACGCTATATTTGGTCATAACGTCTAGGCCGGGTTTGGGGTGTTACATGTTATATTTTGTTCAAAAATTTGAAATTTTGTTAAGTATACTAAATTTTAGTATGAATAAAGTTTTATTATTTCAATAATTGTTATGTTAGCTAAATTATGACATAAATGTACTCTTAATAAAGTATGTAAATCATACCATAAAATTTTAGTTCCTTAGGAAAGCTAGGCATGCATGAAAGTTCAAGTCTACAGAATTGATTTAGTAATTTCTTGAGGCTAAATCCTAGGAAGCATGGAATGTTGAAAATGATTTAGGCAAATTTTGTTTGGACCGTTTGAGCCTTTCAAGCTAACCTTGATGAATTTTTTATCCCTTGAAAACCCAACTTTGAGACTATATGGCCTAATTCTATTTGAACCTTTTCAATATTTAGCCATCACTTCTCTCATAATTATCTTTAAATCGTTCTGAACACTAGACTCAGTACTATTCAAAATATTCTTTGAAAATAAGTTTGGGGAAGTTGAAAAGAAGTATCAAATGCTCAAAAAAGTTGCAGTACATATATCAAAATGATCGTGAAAAAAGAGAGAGCATATGTTCTTGAAAGAAATAGATGTACAAAAGAGCATGCAAAATCAAAATGAGTTGGTGTACTGAAGGTAATTATTCTGAAGGTTTGATGCAAGCTGTGTAACATCCTAAAAATTTAGAATTTTATTTGTTGCATTATTTCTTGCGTTAAGCTTGTTAAAAATATTAATTGTGTATGTTTAGGGGTTCTGAGAAGGCTCGGGGTTTATTTGTGCCCTAGTAAAAAATTTGTGTTTAAGCCTATTAAGGAGAGATAGTAAGTGGCATCAAGGCTTATGGAAATAGGTGAGTAATTTGCTAGCATAAATGAGCATATGGTAAAGGGGATATGGCGCCACATGAAGGACTTTAAGGGAAGAGGTTCAAATCTCATCAAGTGCAAAATTTTGACTATATTTTTTGGTATTCTTTCCCTAAGTGTCGACCAAGATGATATATATGGCAAGGTGGACTTTTTAATTTTGGCAAGGTGGCTAAGGAAATTAGGAAAGGGTGAGGGTAGGGAAAGAAATCAAGAGAAAAGGAAAGTATAAGGAACATGTTGGCCCAAAGAGAGGAAAGTGTTTTGGAAAGTTTTGGTTGGCAAAAGTTTTGACCTTATTGCCAAGGTATGGACGATTTTGGTATAGGGAGAGGGTAGCCGAATTTTGCTAGGAATATTTTGGAAATTTTGATGCTTGAGAGGTTGTCCTCTCTTTAGTTTTTTAGTGAAATTTTCTTTCTCCAATTCTTCCTTTTAGCCGTAATTCCCTAAGCCAAAAAAGAGAGTATCTTTTCTTTGTTTTCGCCAAAAACTCTCATTTCATTTTTGTCATTTTTCTATTGTTGTCCCGAAATATTAATCCATCTTTTACCATTCTTCTTGTTGTCGAAATACTCACATTTTTCTTTGGTTCATATCTCTTTTGGTGTTGGCCGAAACACTCCAAACATCTTGGTACATCTTCTCCTTTATTTTAATCATCTCTTCAATCCTTCTTCCACTTCTTAAAAATAAAAATTTCATTGTGACCAAATTCTTTTTATTCATTCTCTCCATAGCCGAATTTGATAACAACTTGTCTCCTCACTATCTCTTTTTCCTTCGTGATTGGACACTATCTTCTTGTCAAATCGGTGAGTAATAATTTTCTTTTCAATTTCTTCTCTTAATGTCGAATGTATGCCATTGCTATGGGATGGTTCTATTAACCGAAATCATTATTTTCTTCTACTCTCTCACAACGTGACTCATTTTCCCTTTTGTAGTATTCTAGTGGGAGGCCGAACATGACTCTAGTCTTAAGTTGAATGGTAAAAATTGGATCCAATATTGATACGATAATAATTCTTTATGGATTATTGATATTATTCAATATTCGATTGGTTGCTAAAGGAGTAATAATTTGGAATAATCGACCATATATTTAAGGGACTAAATCGCTCGATCTATCGACTTGTGATCATTCGATTCTAGTGGTAAGCCGACCTTTTTCCTTAGTCAATCATTTCATATCAACGTAATATTATTTTGACTAAGATTTGTTTTCAATGGAGACAAGCAATATCGAATCGAAAGGGAAAGCATTTGGAGATCACAAAAGGAGAGGATTAGCGATCCCTACTCCTAAATTCAAACGAAGGGCAATATCGGTGGTTCGGGACTTTCCACTGGGTTGTGGACCGTCATCTAGGGAAAATCGACAAATCGTGGTCATTCACGATTCCAAGGAAATACTTTAGATAATTTATTCTAGAGTTTAATTAATAAAATCACGTATGTCGATTAAGCGAGTGTTATGATATCTTAGGTGTCGACGATCAAGAAGGCCTAATACTTACCGTAATCAGGTGTGTAATTTCACACTGTTTTTCGTGAGTTTTAAGATTGATATCATATTAGAAATAAATTGCTATGATTAAAATTGTATTATGGTGAAAACCGGGAAAATAGGCCTAAATTTCACTATTTTGATAAAATTGACAAAATTAGTATTAACACTGTGAGAATTACGAAAATGCCCTAATGGGCCGATCTGATAGATTACCCTAATGGGCCAATTTGCAAAGTGTTATTATTGGGCTGAATTTTTGTAATGAATCTCTGAATTAATTATTGTTTTTTATATTTGTAAATATCATGGTTTGCTATGTATGATGCATTACATAATTTTGCATGGGTTGGGAAAATGTTGAAGAGAAGTAATTCCGGAGGCACTACCACAAAAATGTTTGTTGATGTGATGTGCTATGATTCTGGTGGCTTGTCCACAATTCAAAATATGTTATAAATGGCTAAATGCCTATGATTGGTGTGATTGGCGGGGTGGGTTGACTTGATCCCCACAGGTGTGATGGGATGGTACGGATGGTGTGTAGCAGATGGATTATTAGGTTGGTTTGGGTTGCATAATATTCGTTTGATTTATTTGATATTTTATTTTGTAAAAGGGGCTTAGGCCCAAAATATTGCTAAACGGGTTCAAGCTCATTGGACGACGGTAAGGGGATTATACACTGAGTTCTAGTAACTCACCCTGTTTCCTTAACCCTTGCAGGTAATGCTCAGTGATGTGGACTTGGGCCATGGATGACTCGGTGGAGGCCATACTTCAGAAACGGTTTTATTTGGACTTGAGATTTCTTTTTCGTTCACTTTATTACTTTACTATTTTGGGTTAAATATTGTAATAAGGCCTCTGTTTTATTTTTATTTTGCTTTATGTTTGACATATTTATATTCTGTTCAAATTACTTTAAATGGGATATTTTTCTAAAAACTTAAATAAAGATTTTCTAAAATGAATACACTAATAGATTTTTGATAAACTTTATAAATATTTATAACCGAAATTTTCTCTCAAATTTTCATCAATATTTTTCAAAAGTCACGATTTGTAAAATCATTACTTCTAATTTATCGATTTATCAATAAATCTTCAAAGTTAGTAATATATTGTCAAATATTCTAAATCAGAATTGTTTTCTTGATTTTAACAAATCTATTAAGTACGAATGAAAATGACTTAAATATATTTTTCTCATGTGACATGTCGGATCTGCCCTTAACACTTGGGCCAGGTTTGGAGTGTTATATTTTATGGTATCAGGGCCCGATTTTAAAACTCGGTTGTGGTTTGGGTTCAAAATCATTTTTCAAAGTTGTTCAAATTTTAAATTAAAAATGCATGTTTTAAAAGAAGTATGGCACCATGGGTATCCGGCACCAAGTCAAATAAGTATATGTTATCATGTATGATTTTGATTATTGTGATATGACTGTAGGAATATTCTAGAACTTTTTGTTTTAGGTATTGAAACTATAGAGATTGAGACTATAAGATGCGTTTGCAAAATAACTTTACTTCTTATACTTCATAAAATATTGTTTAATAAACATCGAATAAAATACTGATCCATAAGACTTGTAATTAGATTAAAACGAGTTAGTCAATATGAGCGCTAGAGGGCGTGGACGCGGTAGACGTGGCCGTGGTAGAGATCGAGGAGATAGAGTTGTTTTGAGGCATCGGGACATATACCGAAAATAGATTCACCTGCGTCACCTATGACTGAAGCTGGGTCACATGATCGGATGAGAGAGGACAACGCTGTATCCCAAGCAATGTTGCGAGTTCTGGAAAGGGTTGTTGGGGCAAGAACTGGGATAGCAGCTCGTGGGTCAATATCAAAGCGACTCAGATCAAATGGTGTTGAGGTTTTTAGGGGTATATCGGGTGTGACCCCAAATGTAGCGGAGTATTGGCTTGAGGCGATAGGGCGGATCATGGACGATTTGGATTCCACTGCCGAGTAGAAACTGAAATGAGTTGTGTCCTTGTTGAGAGACGAGGCATATAAATGGTGACTCACTATTTGGGAAGGCACTCAGGCCGATCGTATTACCTGGGATTTCTTCAAGACGGCATTCTAGGGAAAGTATGTTGGGGCTAGCTATGTGGATGCCCGAAGGAAGGAATTTCTGAATCTGGTCCAAGGAGGTAAGTCCGTGGCAGCATACTATGCAGAATTTCTGTGTCTTAGTCGGTATGCCTGAGGAATAGTACTGACTGACTACGAACGCTGTGTGCATTTTGAGGACGGGTTGTGTGATGAGTTGCAGGTACCAATAGCCCCATAAAAAGAAAGGAATTTTGCGATACTGGTGGAGAAAGCCAATATAGCTGAAGAGGTTAAACACTCAAAGAGGCAAAATCGAGACAGAGATAGTGGCAGGAACAAGAGAGACTCGGTACTCAGGTCCTACTAGAGGGTTCTAGAAGAGGCCCAGGAATGAGGAGCTAGCTCGAGCTAGAGTACCAGCTATTATCAATCCGATTGCGAAAAATGACACCCGGGTGAATGCTAGAAGAGAACCGGGTTGTTTCAAGTGTGGTTCCAATGACCATAGGCTTAGAGATTGCCCTTACAGACTACTCAGACGCAGGATGCTTGTAACTATGATGCACAGCCTAGCTAGAGGCGCTTAGTAGTCACCGAGAGGCCGTGGGCCAGGTCGAGGTGGTAATGGCGTAGGACGAGGTCAGGGTGCTCTGGGTAGAGGTACTGGCAATAGGGGTATCACAGAGGTGAGACAGCCAGGGTTGGTATATGCAGTCAGACGTCGAGAGGATGGCATGCACCTGATGTAATAACGGTGTCGTTCTTCATATCTAATGTACCTGTTACTACTTTGATAGATATTGGTTCCACCCATTCGTATGTTGCTTGTGTTATATCTAGAAATCTGAACATTAGATCTGAGATTACTGCTAGAGAAACAACTGTAATTAGTCCTCTAGGACATTCTGTGATAGTGAATAAGTTATTTAGGGATGTGCCCTTAGAAATTCAAAGGGAAATATTTTTGGCAGATTTGATGGGACTGCCATTCGACGAGTTCGACCTTATTTTGGGCATGGACTGGTTGGTGAAACACCGTGCACGAACTTGGATTGTGCTGCAAAATAGATGTTACTAAGAACTTCAGAGGATAAGGAAGTGATGATGATAGGTGAAAGAAAAAAATACCTGTCTAATGTGGTATCTGCTTTAAAGGTAGAAAAATTGGTACGAAAGGGGTGTGGAGCATTCCTAGACTTCATTAGTGCTTTGGAAGCCAATGAATTGCCAATGGAAAGTGTTAGAATGGTGAAAGAGTTTTCGGACGTCTTTCCTGTGGAGCTTCCAAGATTGCCTCCGGATCGGGAGGTAGAGTTTGGCATTGAGTTATTTCTAGGAACGGCTCGGTGTCTATTACTCCTTATAGAATGGCGTCGAAGAAGCTAGCAGAGCTTAAGGCTCAAATTCAAGAGTTGTTGGATCGTGGATTCATTCGACGAGTGTGTCACCGTGGGGAGCGCCAGTCTTGTTCGTCAAGAAGAAGGATAGGTCAATGCGTATGTGCATCGATTATAGATAGTTGAATAAGTTGACGATCAAGAAAAGGTATCCGTTACTGAGAATCGATGATCTGTTTGATCAACTACGAGGTGCTTCAATTTTCTCAAAGATAGATTTGAGATCGGGATATCACTAGCTTGAGGTCAAAGAGGCGGATATTCATAAGACTGCGTTTCGAACTTGTTATGGGCATTATGAGTTCTTGGTGATGCCGTTTGGATTATCTAATGCACTAGCTGCATTTATGGACATGATGAACCTGGTCTTCCAACCCTATTTAGATCGGTTTGTGATGGTGTTCATAGATGATATTTTGGTGTACTCAAAGAATGAAGAAGAGCATGATTCGTATCTGAGGGTAGTATTGCAGATATTAAGGGAGAAGCAACTTAATGCCAAATTCAGTAAGTGTGAATTTTGGCTAAAGGAAGTGACCTTTTTGGGTCATGTTGTGTCTGCCGAAGGAATTAGAGTTGATCCCCGAAAGGTCGAGGCTGTGTTGGACTGGAAACCACCGAAGTCAGTGGCTAAAATTCAGAGTTTTCTAGGGTTGGTTGGTTATTACAAGCATTTTGTTAAGGGGTTTTTGTTGATTGCTGCACCCCTAACTAAGTTGTTGCGTAAGGGAGTACCATTTGTGTGGTCAGATCAGTAGCAAGAGAGCTTTGAGAAATTGAAGAAGATTCTGACAGAAACGCCAGTATTGATTCAACCTGAGGCTGGAAAAGAGTTTATTGTTTACTGTGACGCGTCACACACGGGCTTGAGATGTGTGTTGATACAAGGAGGAAAAGTGGTGGCTTATGCATCTCGTCAATTAAGGCCACATGAGGTGAACTATCCCACTCATGATTTAGAGTTAGCTACTGTAATGTTTACTTTGAAGATTTGGAGACACTATCTGTATGGTGAAAAGTCGATTATCTATACGGATCATAAGAGTCTAAAGTACCTCCTTACCTAGAAGGAGTTGAACTTAAGACAGTAGAGGTGGATAGAACTGTTGAAAGATTATGACTTCTCAATCAAGTATCATCCCGGAAAGGCTAACGTGGTGGTAGATGTGTTGAGTCGTAAGGTGATATCAGACTTGAGAGCGATGTTCGCTCATCTCAGCCTGTATGAAGATGGTAGTCTACTAATGGAACTTCAAGTGAAGCCTACGTGGGTAAGCCAGATTAAGTAAAAGTAGTTATTAGATGAAAGGTTAGGTTCCTTACTTTAGCAAGTAAAAGGTGGTGTGATAGGGGATTTTGGATTGAATAGTGATGGAGTATGGTGTTTCCGCAGAAGAATTTGTATGCCCAAAGATTCAGAATTGAGACAAATGATTCTGCATGAGGCGCATAGTAGCCCGTATGCTATGCACCCTGGGGAAATAAGATGTATCGAGACCTTCGTGAGCAGTATTGGTGGTCAGGGTTAAAACAGAAGGTTACTGATTTCGTGAGTAGGTGCCTAACATGTCAGCAGGTGAAGGCGGAACATCAATTGCCATCGGGATTGCTACAACAGGTGAAAATTCCATTATGGAAATGAGAAGGGATAATGATGGACTTTGTTAGTGGGTTACCCTTAACGCCTACTAAGAAAGATTCTGTTTCGATAATAGTGGATCGGTTGATAAAGATTGCTCATTTCATACCTGTTCGTATGGATTACATATTGCAGAAGTTGGCCAAGTTGTATGTAGCAGAGATCGTGAGGTTACATGGGGCACCAGTGTCTATTATATCCCCTATGTTTACATCACGGTTTTGGAAAGCTTTACATGAAGCTTTGGGAACAAGGTTAAATTTCAGCATGGCATTTCATCCTCAGATAGATGCTCAGTCGGAGAGAGTAATTCAAATTCTAGAAGACATGTTAAGGGGCTATGTCATTGACTTCAAGGGTAGTTGGGAGGATTTCCTATCGTTGGCAGAGTTTGCATAGAACAACAGCTATCAATCCAGCATCCAGATGGCACCTTATGAGGCATTGTATGGTCGTAGGTGTCGTACCCCTACTTGTTGGACTGAGCTGGGGGAGCGACAGTTATTGGGTCCTGAGCTGATATCAGAGACGGAGGAAAAAGTAAAAGTAATTCGAGCACGGTTAAAGGAAGCTTCGGATAGACAAAAATTGTACGCAAATCTGAAGCGTAAGGATATTGAGTTTGCGGTGGGAGATCAGGTCTTTCTAAATGTCTCACCTTGGAAGAAGATCTTTAGATTTGGACGGAAGGGCAAGTTGAGCCCTAGGTTCATCGACTATACAGTGTATTGAAGCATGTTGGGCCAGTGGCTTATAAGCTTGAGTTACCTCTAGAGTTGAGTTAGATACATAGTGTATATCATGCCTCAATGTTAAGGTGTTATCGATTAGATCCGTCTCATACAGTGCCGGTAGAGGAAGTTGAGATAAGACCTGACTTGTCTTTTGAAGAAGATCCAGTGCAAGTTTTAGATCGGGACGTTAAGGTGCTGAGAAGGAAGTTGGTGCCGTTAGTCAAAGTATAATGGCCTAATCACGGATCAGATGAAGCTACATGGGAGCCTGAGAACGCGATTCGTCAGCAATATCCTCACCTCTTTTAATCAGGTAAATTTTGAGGACGAAGTTTTCTTTAAAGGGGTAGAATTGTAACATCCTAAAAATTTAGAATTTTATGTGTTGCATTATTTCTGCGTAAAGCTTGCTAAAATTATTAATTGTGTATGTTTAGGGGTTCTGAGAAGACTGGGGTTTATTTGTGCCCTAGTAAAAATTTTGTGTTTAAGCCTATTAAGGAGAGATAGTAAGTGGCATCATGGTTTATGGAAATAGGTGAGTAATTTGATAGCATAAATGATCATATGGTAAAGGGGATATGGCGCCACATGAAGGACTTTAAGGAAAGAGGTTCAAATCTCATCAAGTGCAAAATTTTGACTACATTTTTTGGTATTCTTTCACTAAGTGTCAGCCAAGATGATATATATGGCAAGGTGGACTTTTTAATTTTGGCAAGGTGGATAAGGAAATTAGGAAAGGATGAGGGTAGGGAAAGAAATCAAGAGAAAAGGAAAGTATAGGGAACATGTTGGCCCAAAGAGAGGAAAGTGTTTGGGAAAGTTTTGGTTGGAAAAATTTTTGACCTTATTGCCAAGGTATGGACGATTTTGGTATAGGGAGAGGGTAGCCGAATTTTGCTAGGAATATTTTGTCAATTTTGATGCTTAAGAGGTTGTAACACCCCAAACCCGGTCTATCCATTGAGACTAGATTTGATTTGTTACTTGAATCAAGCTATTTTAAAACCTTCAATAAGTTGAAAACTACAATATTATTTTTTATTTCTAGGTTTAATAAAAATCGGATGAGTATTTAAATTTAATTAGAAAATGTTAGTTGAAACACATTAATCATTGAATTATCAAAACCTTTAGGTAATTTGTTTAAGAGTTAACAATAATAAAATATTTATAAAGAAATTTCATATATTTAAAAAAACCCAATTTATTTTATTAAAACATTATATAACTATAGCCCATATTTAAAAGTCCAAAATATAATTTAAAACTAAACACACATAAAATCCGAAATTATTTATAGAGGCCCTTATTACATTAACCCAAAATAGTAAAATACTTATTAAAAAGTTCGAGTTTAATAAACCCATGTTTTGCAAGTATGGCCTCCACGAAGTCATCCTCGCCCAAGTCCACGTCAATTTCCATTACGAGATGGAAAAATTTAAGGGGTGAGTTACTTAGAACTCGATGTATAACTCACTTACTTGTCCACCGGGCGATTTTCAAATTATGGATTTGGGCCTTGAGCCCATAAGCAACAAGTAATAATATAATGAATAACATAATTAATAGCATGCATATGAAAAATGAGTTTTTCCCTCCCAAACCTAATTCCATCCGCTACACACCCCGCATCAACCATCACACCTGTGGGGATCAAGTCAACCCACCCCGCCATCACACCAATCATAGGCATTAAGCCAAATTATATTTTGTGGCATAACCACGAACTAGATTGTGACAAAGTCACCGAACTAGAGGCATTGAGCCAATTATTATTTTGTGGCGAGCCACCGAACTAGAGCAAATAGCCATTTATAACTTTTGTGGCGAGCCACCAACTAGAGGCAAATAGCCATTTATAACTTTTGTGGCGAGCCACCGAACTAGAGCAAAAGCCATAATTTTGTGGCGAGCCACCGAACTAGATTTTTGGCAGCAGCCTTCTTCTCTTCATCATTTCCCAACCCATGCAATATGTTTGCAATAGTAAACTATGATCATACAAAATTTTATAAAAGGCCCATTAACAAGAGTTAATATTTACGAATCTTTATTAAGGCCCAAAATAATACTTTGGCCTAATTAACTATTTATCAACCTAGGCCCAATTTTACGGTCTAGTAAGTATTTTAGCCCATTTAACAATTTAACGAGTTTACTGCCCATTTATCGATCTAGCGAGATTTGTTAATTTACATTCATCAGAGATTTCGACCTGATTTTCAATTTAACAGAGTTTTCGGCCCATTTATCGATCTAGCAGAGATTTCGGCCCAATTTACAACCAAACAGGGTTTTCGGCCCAATTATCGATCTAGCGTATTTTACGGCCCATTTTCACGAAACATACAATTTACATATTAACAAGTAATTTCTCGAGGGAGTTTTCGTAATTTCCACGATTTTAGTCATTTTCACGTATTTTCGTCAAAATATCAGTTGTTACGTTTTATACCGATCTAGTCATTTTTACGATTTTACTTTCATACCGAAATTGACATCCAACCCGAGAAAAGTGTGAAGTTACACCTCGATCCAAGAGTACTAATCCTTCTCGCTCCCTAAGACCTAAAACATATTTCGATCCGTTAGAACACTATTTCAGTATAAACATACTTAATCGATAATAGATCCAAAATCTTACCCTCTTGATTTTGAATCACTTGATTTTCGCTTCTCCTCGTTTATTGGTTCGTTAGTCGCGAGAATCCACCAACGATAATGGCTCGGAAGTTCGTACCACTTCAAATAATTGACTCCTTCGAAGATGGTCCGTAACCCGGTGGAAAATCCTTGATCGCCGAAGCGCTCTTCGTTTAAATGGGGATTCTGAGATCCGCCTCTTAATATGACTAACAACCGCCCTTTTCTTCCTTATTTTGAAAGTCTTCAAGATCAAAGGAATATTAGTTAAATCTAAAATAATTTGAAATAGTACTAGAGGCTTTAAAGGATGAGATTTCTTTACCACAATAAATCGATTCCAACGTTTCTACGATTCCCCCGATCACTTGAGTTCCGATCTTCCGTTATTGTACTATATAATAACGAATGAAACGTTATTAGAAAGAACATTTATTTCGATCCAAATAGTCCTTCATAACACCATCAATATTCGCCATAACACTATTAATTAATCAAAATGAAAAGAAGAATCCCTTACCTATTTTCCACGATCGAAAAGAAAGGATTGAGAAAGGTGTTTGTGATGGATGAAGATTTGACTATGTATGATCAAAGAAAGAAAAAGAAAAGTTCAACTATGGGCACTCTAGCATTCGACCATGAGAGAGTTTGATGGAGAAACTTTGAATGAAAAGAATTAAAATATGAAAGAAGAGATGGTGATGATGTTGTTTGATTTCAAAGAGAGAAAGAAAAGATGGATTTTAGGAGTTAGGTACATTCGCCATGATTTTGTTTCCAAAATTTTCCCTTAATATGTGCCTTATGTTCCCATATCTTTCCTTAAGTTTTGATTCCATGCCATAAGTTAACAATTTCCTTAATCCTTTGATACACTAACCAAAATAACATGGTCAACACTTACCATATATGCTCTTGGCCAACACTTGCTATACATGTGCGAGAAAATTAAAATAAAATTTACCTAGATGCTAAACAAGGGATTGAACCTCTCCCTCATGCTATAACTCATGCGCCAACACCACCATGCCATGTACTCAACTTATGTCACTCATTAACACTTAATTTAACTTAAGTATTAATGACACTTGCTTCTCTTCAATAAATTCTCAAATATTAAATTTATTCCTTATCCAAAATATGCTATACTCTTCTTTAGGACTTCAATAAGCACGAAAATAAAAGTAGGAAATTTTCCTTTAAAATCTAAACACCAATTCATGCAATATATAAACACTTTCGGATTTTTAGGGTGTTACAACTCTACCTCCTTAAAGAAAATTTAGTCCTCGAAATTTACCTAATTGAAAGAGGTGAGGTATTGTTGCCAATTGCATCCTCGGGTTCCACGTAGCTTCCTCCACTCCGTGGTTACGCCATAGAACTTTGACCAACAGCACGGTTTTCTTTCTTAGCACCTTGACATCTCGGTCTAAGATTTCCACCGGTTGTTCATCAAAAGACAAATCAATTCAACTCCAATTCTTCTACTAGGTATAATATGCGAAGGATCCGATCTATAACGCCTCAACATGGAAACATGAAAACATTATGGATTTGATTCAATTTGGAGGTAACTCAATCGATAAGCCATTGGACCAACACGCTTGACTGACACGATAAGGTCCAATGTATCTAGGACTTAGCTTGCCCTTCCTTCCAAACACGAAGATCTTTTTCCAAGGAGATACCTTCAAGAAAACCCGATCCCCACATCATACTCGATATCCTTTCGCTTCAGTGCATCGACTTACATCTATCGAGGCTTCTTTCAACCGTGCTCGAATAACTTTTACCTTATCCTCATCTCGAGATATCATCTCAGGACCTAACATCATCGTTAAGCCTTTCGGTCCAACAAATAGGAGAGCGACACTTACGACCATACAATGCCTCGTAAGGTGCCATCTGAATGCTAGGCGATAGGCTTTGTTATTATCGCGAATTACGCGGTGGTAGATAATCCTCCAAACTACCCGAAGTCAATTATACATCCTCTTAACATATCTTCCAATATCTGAATTACTCTCTCCGATCGACCATCGACCGAGGATGAAAAGCCGTCTTGAAATTCAACTTTGTCCCCAAGGCTTCATGCGAGCTTTCCAAAATCATGATGTAAACCTAGGGTCCCTATCCGATATAATAGATACAAAACCCCATGCAACCTCACAATTTCGGATCGTCTGATTTAGCCAACCAGAATGAATAATCCGTCTGTTCGGCGAAAATGGCGATCTTCATCAACCGATCAACAGCTACCCAAACGGAATTTTTCTTAGTAGGTGTTAACGGTAACCCACTAACAAAATCCATAGTTATCCGCTCCCATTTCCAAAGAGGAATTTTTATCGGTTGTAACAATCCGACGGTAATTGATGTTACGCCTTCACTTGGCGACAAGTCAAACATTTTCCCACAAATTACGAAATCTCACGCTTCAACCACGCCACCAATACATTCACGGAGATCTCGATACATCTTATTTCCTCCGGATGCATAGCATAAGGGCTACTATCGCCTCTCGTAAAATCATTTGCCTCGGATCCGAGTCCTTAGGCATACATACTCTTCCTCAAAACACAACACACCCTCCGTGTTTATTCCAAAATCCTCGATTTCACCATTTTCAACTTGCCGAAATAAAGGTCCCAACTTCTCATCGATGTACATTTTTCCTTGATTTGTTCCGACCACGAGGCTTCATCCAAGTTACGCTAACAAATTGCCGTCCTCGTCTGACTCAAATGGGCAAACAATGCTCTCAAATCGAATCTGATCTTACGACTTAACGCGTCGTCACTACCACGTTAGCCTTTCCAGGATGATATTCGATTGAGAAATCATAATCCTTTAATAATTCTACCCATCTTCTTTGTCTCAAATTTATCTCCTTTTGGGTAAGGAGGTATTTAAGACTCTTGTGATCCGTGTAGATTATTGACTTCTCACCATAGAGATAGTGCCTCCAAATCTTTAGAGCAAAGACAACAAAGCTAACTCCAAATCATGCATAGGGTAGTTTACTTCGTGTGGTCTCAATTGACGAGAAGCATAAGCCACCACCTTTCCATTTGCATCAACACACAACCTGACCCATGTGAGACGCATCACAATAAGCAGTGAATTCTTTTCCAGCCTCCCATCAATTAAACCGAGCTTCATCGGGATCTTCTTCAATTTCTCAAACTCTCTTGCTACTTTTCAGTCCAAATATCTGGAGCTCCTTTCGCATAGCAGTTTAGTTAGGGTTGCGACAATCAACAAAAACCCTCTACAAAACGTCTATAGTATCGACCAAACCCAAGAAACTCCAAATTTCATTCACCGATGTTGGTGGTTTCCAATCGAATAGCCTTAATTTTTCGAGGATCCACCTTTATTCCTTGGTACCGATACTACATGACCAAGGAAAGTCACTTCCTTTAGCCAAAATTCGCATTTACTAAATTTGGCATACAATTGTTTATCACGAAGTAGTCAGTAATACTATCCGCAAATCTTTGGTCATGTTCCTCCTCATTTCTCGAATAAACCAATATGTCATCTATGAACACTACCACAAACCAGGTCTAAATATGGTTGAAAGACTCGGTTCATCATGTCCATAAATGCAATGGTGCATTGGTTAGTCCAAACGGCATCACTACAAACTCATAGTGTCCGTAGCGTGTCCGAAATGCCGTCTTATAAATGTCCGCTTCTTTTACCTTGAAGTGGTGATAACTCGACCTTAAATCAATTTTGGAAAAGCTCAAGCTCCTTTCAATTGATCAAGCAGTCGTCAATTCTCGGCGAGAGGATACCGATTCTTGATCGTCAATTTATTCAATTATGCGTAGTCAATGCACATACGCATTGATCCATCCTTCTTCTTGACGAACAAAGCTGGTGCTCCCACGGAGACACACTTGGTCGAATAAATCCCGATCCAACAATTCTTGAATTTGAGCTTTAAGCTCACCAACTCCTTCGTGCCATTCTATAAGGAGCAATGGACACTTTGGAGTCATCCCGAACAAAAGCTCAATGCCAAATTCTACTTCCCGATCTGGAGGTATACCAGGAAGTTCTTCGGGAAATACATCGGAAAATTCCTTCACCGTCCTCACATCATTCACAGATAACTCTTTGGCATCCAAAGCACAGATAAAGGCTAGGAATGCTCCATATCCTTTCCGCACCAACTTCTCCGCCTTTAATGCGATACCACATTTGCCAAATAGTTCCTTCGCTCAATCAATCATTATGACTTCCTTATCATCCGAGGTTCTTCTCGACATTCATTTTTAGCACAATCCAATTCTTGCCCGATGTTTAACTAGCCAATCCATGCCCGAATGAGATCGAACTCGCCAAAGGTAGTTCCATCAAGTTTGCTAAGAATACCTCCTCTTGAATTTTTAAGGCACGTCTTTAAACATTTTATTAACAATTACCGATTGTCTAAAGGACTAATTCATCGCATCTCATTTTCGTAATTTCAAATTCTAAATTCGAGTTTCCATATATGGCACTAGCTACATATGAATGGGTAGAGCCAATATCTATTAAGGCAATAACAGTACATCAAAATGAAGAACGTGCAGTTATCACATCAGTGCATTGCCGTCCTCATGCTGTCTAACTGCATAGACCGATCCGAGCTATCTTGCATCCGCATTTCGCCTAGGACCATTGCCTCGACCGGTGCACCTTGACCACGTCCAGCCCCATTACCACCACGACCGGTCCACGACCTCTCGGTGGTCAGCCGATTACCCTTGGCCGGTTGTGCATCATTATTACGAACTTCTTGAGTCGTATCCATATGTCGAGGATAATTTTTGTAATGATGATCCATTGAACGCATTTGTAGCATGCGCCGTTTTCCTCAACATTCTCTAAAATGTCTTTTCCACACTCGTGCAATCTCGACTTTGATTATTTGCTCTGGGGTTCTACCTTGAACCGGTTCGTCATTCCGAGGTCTCTTGGAATCTCTTTGAAGAACAGATCGCTGTGTCTCTCTCTTGTTTTGGAATCTTTCTCGATTACGTAGTTACTCAATTCTTAGCCTCTTCGGCTATTTTGGCCTTCTCCACAAGAGTGGAAAAATTTCTAACTTCTCGTGGAGCAATCGAACCCTCACTCATCATTAAGTCCATCCTCAAACGCACACAACGTTAGTGATCTGTTGCTACAATTGTCCCGCATAGTGGCTCGACGTAAAACTTCGACTTCATATCTTGTCACGGTCTTACTTCCTTGGACAAGATTCGAAATTCCTTCCTTCGACGTCTACATAACTTGTTCCAACGTATTTTCCTTGGAAGCGGCTTTAAAGAATTCCCAATTAATCGCATGCGACTTCGGTGCCTTCTCGAGCGATGAGCCACCACCGATCGCCTCATCTCTTAACAAGGATCTGACTCCTCGCTTTTTGCTCGACGATGCATTCCATATCGTCCATAATCCGTTCCACGGCTTGAGCGAAGATTCACCACATTCGAGCTACACCGAGACTCCTCTAAAACTTACAGATTATTTAACTTAAGTCGCTCTGAAATTGACCCACGAGTTGTTGGCCCAATTCTAGTTCAATGACCCTTTCCAAGACTCGCAGCATTGCTTGAGTCAATGCATTATCTTCTTCCATGTGATCGCGTGATCCGTCTCACTTTCAATTGACGCGGTGCGTCTACTTCCTGACATATGATTTGGTGCTTGACCTTAGCACCTCGGCCTCTACCACGCCACGTCTCATGGCGTCCCACGACCACGTCCTCTAGTGCTCATGATAGCTTGTTCGTTTTATCGATTACAAGTTTTATGAATCAGAAAATTTGTTTTGGTGTTTATTAACGATATTTTATGAGATTTGAGATATAAAGTTGTTTTTTTTTTCGCAACATATCCTGTAGTCTCAATCTCTACGATTTTTCACATCTAAAACTAGAAGTTCTAGAGTGTTCCTATGATCATATCATAGTAATTATTAAGCAATAAATACTTACTTGACTTGTTGCCGGATGCTTGTGGTGCCATCTTGATCTTTATAATTGAACGATTTCATACGAAATTATTTGCGAACCCAAACCACGGTAGAGTTTTTGAAATCGGCTCGATACCATTAAATGTAACACCCCAAATCCGGTCTATGCATTGAGACTAGATTTGGTTTGTTACTTGAATCGAGCGATTTTAAAACCTTCAATAAGTTGAAAACTACAATATTATTTTTTTATTTCGGGTTTAATAAAATCGGATGAGTATTTAAATTTAATTAGAAAATGTTAGTTGAAACACATTAATCATTGAATTATCAAAACCTTTAGGTAATTTGTTTAAGAGTTAACAATAATAAAATATTTATAAAGAAATTTCGTATATTTAAAAAAAACCCAATTTATTTTATTAAAACATTATATAACTATAGCCCATATTTAAAAGTCCAAAATATAATTTAAAACTAAACACACATAAAAATCGAAATTATTTATAGAGGCCCTTATTACATTAACCCAAAATAGTAAAATACTTATTAAAAAGTTCGAGTTTAATAAACCCATGTTTTGCGATTATGGCCTCTCGAAGTCATCCTCGGCCCAAGTCCACGTCAATTTCCATTACGAGATGGAAAAATTTAAGGGGTGAGTTACTTAGAACTCGATGTATAACTCACTTACTTGTCCTTGGGCGATTTTCAAATTATGGATTTGGGCCTTGAGCCCATAAGCAACAAGTAATAATATAATGAATAACATAATTAATAGCATGCATATGAAAATGAGTTTTCCTCCCAAACCTAATTCCATCCGCTACACACCCCGTACCAACCATCACACCTGGGGATCAAGTCAACCCACCCCGCCATCACACCAATCATAGGCATTAAGCCAAATTATATTTTGTGGCATAACCACGAACTAGATTGTGACAAAGTCACCGAACTAGAGGCATTGAGCCAATTATTATTTTGTGGCAGAGCCACCGAACTAGAGGCAAATAGCCATTTATAACTTTTGTGGCAGAGCCACCGAACTAGAGGCAAATAGCCATTTATAACTTTTGTGGCAGAGCCACCGAACTAGAGGCAAAAAGCCATAATTTTGTGGCAGAGCCACCGAACTAGATTTTTGGCAACAGGCCTTCTTCTCTTCATCATTTCCCAACCCATGCAATATGTATGCAATAGTAAACTATGATCATACAAAAATTTTATAAAAAGGCCCATTAACAAGAGTTAATATTTCTGAATCTTTATTAAGGCCCAAAAATAATACTTTGGCCTAATTAACTATTTATCAACCTAGGCCCAATTTTACGATCTAGTAAGTATTTTAGCCCATTTAACAATTTAATGAGTTTACATTTCATTTATCGATCTAGCGAGATTTCATTAATTTACATTCATACGAGATTTCGACACGATTTTCAATTTAACGAGTTTTCGCCCATTTATCGATCTAGCGATTTTTTAAATTTACAACCAAACAGGTTTTCGGCCCAATTATCGATCTAGCGTATTTTACGGCCCATTTTCACGAAACATACAATTTACATATTAACAAGTAATTTCTCGAGGGCATTTTCGTAATTTCCACGATTTTAGTCGTTTTCACGTATTTTCGTCAAAATATCAGTTGTTACGTTTTATACCGATCTAGTCGTTTTTACGATTTTACTTTCATACCGAAATTGACATCCAACCCGAGAAAAAGTGTGAAGTTACACACCTCGATACCGAGAGTACTAATCCTTCTCGCTCCTCGGCACCTAAAACATATTTCGATCCGTTAGAACACTATTTCGTATAAACATACTTAATCGATAATAGATCCAAAATCTTTCCCTCTTGATTTTCAATCACTTCGATTTTTGGCTTCTCCTCGTTTATTGGTTCGTTAGTCGCCGAGAATCCACCAACGTATAATGGCTCAGAAGTTCGTACCACTTCAAATAATTGACTCCCTTCGGAAGATGGTCCACAACCCGGTGAAAAATCCCGGACTGCCGAAACCGCTCTTCGTTTAAATGGGGGATTTACAGATCCGCCCCTCTTAATATGACTAACCACCGCCCTTTTCTTCCCTATTTTGAAAGTCTTCAAGATCAAAGGAATATTAGTTAAATCTAAAATAATTTCAAAATAGTACTAGAGGCTTTAAAGGATGAGATTTCTTTACCACAATAAATCGATTCCAATGTTTCTACGATTCTCCCGATCACTTGAGTTTCGATCTTCCGTTATTGCACTATATAATAACGAATGAAAAGTTTTTAGAACGAATGTTTATTTCGATCCAAATGGTCCTTCATAACACCATCAATATTCGCCATAACACTATTAATTAATCAAAATGAAAAGAAGAATCCTTACCTATTTTCCACGATCGAAAAGAAAGGATTGAGAAAGGTGCTTGTGATGGATGAAGATTTCACTATGTATGATCAAAGAAAGAAAAAGAAAAGTTTGGCTATGGGCACTCTAGCATTCGGCCATGAGAGAGTTTGATGGAGAAACTTTGAATGAAAAGAATTAAAATATGAAAGAAGAGATGGTGATGATGTTGTTTGATTTCAAAGAGAAGAGAAGAAAAAGATGGATTTTAGGAGTTAGGTACATTCGGCCATGATTTTGTTTCCAAAATTTTCCCTTGATATGTGCCTTATGTTCCCATATCTTTCCTTAAGTTTTTGATTCCATGCCATAAGTTAACAATTTCCTTAATCCTTTGATACACTAACCAAAAATAACATGGTCAACACTTACCATATATGCTCTTGGCCGACACTTGCTATACATGTGCAGAAAAATTAAAAATAAAATTTACCTAGATGCTAAACAAGGGATTCGAACCTCTCCCCTCATGCTATAACTCATGCGCCAACACCACCATGCCATGTACTCAACTTATGTCACTCATTACCACTTAATTTAACTTAAGTATTAATGACACTTGCTTCTCTTCAATAAATTCTCAAATATTAAATTTATTCCTTATCCAAATTATGCTATACTCTTCTTTAGGACTTCAATAAGCACGAAAATAAAAGTAGGAAATTTTCCTTTAAAATCTAAACACCAATTCATGCAATATATAAACACTCGGATTTTTTAGGGTGTTATAGAGGTTGTCCTCTCTTTAGCTTTTTAGTGCAATTTTCTTTCTCCAATTCTTCCTTTTAGCCGTATCTCCCAAAGCCAAAAAGAGAGTATCTTTTCTTTGTTTTTGCCAAAAACTCTCATTTCATTTTGGTCATTTTTCTATTTTTGTGCCTAAATCTTAATCCAACTTTTACCATTCTTCTTGTTGCCAAAATACTCACATTTTTCTTTGGTACATATCTCTTTTGGTGTTGGCCGAAACACTCCAAACATCTTGGTACATCTTCTCCTTTCTTTTAATCATCTCTTCGATCCTTCTTCTACTTCTTAAAAATCAAAATTTCATTGTGATCGAATTCTTTTTATTCATTCTCTCCATAGCCGAATTTAATAACAACTTGTCTCCTCACTATCTCTTTTTCCTTTGTGATTGGACACTATCTTCTTGTCGAATCGGTGAGTAATAATTTCTTTTCAATTTCTTCTCTTAATGCCGAATGTATGCCCTTTTCATGGGATGGTTCTATTAGCCGAAATCATCATTTTCTTCTACTCTCTCACAACGTGATCATTTTCCCTTTTGTAGTATTCTAGTGGGAGGCCGAACATCACTCTAGTCTTAAGTTGAATGGTGAAAATCGGATCCAATATTGATACGGTAAGAATTCTTTATGGATTATTGATATTATTCAATATTCGATTGGTTGCAAAAGGAGTAATAATTTGGAATAATCGACCATATGTTTTAGAGACTAAATCACTCGATCTATTGATTTGTGATCATTCGATTCTAGTGTTAAGTGACCTTTTTCCTTAGTCAATCATTTCATATCAACGTAATATTATTTTGACTAAGATTTGTTTTCAATGGAGACAAGCAATACCAAATCGAAAAGGAAAGCATTTGGAGATCACAAAAGGAGAGGATTAGCGATCCCTACTCCTAAATTCAAACAAAGGGCAGTATCGGCAGTTCAAGATTTTCCACCGTGTTGTGGACTATCATCCTGGGAAAATCGACAAATCGTGGTCATTCACGATTCCAAGGGTAAACACTTTAGATCATTTATTCTAGAGTTTGATTAATAAAATCATGTATGTCGATTAAGCGACTGTTATGATATCTTAGGTGTCGACGATCAAGAAGGCCTAGTACTTGTCGTAATCAGGTGTGTAATTTCACACCGTTTTTCGTCAGTTTTAAGATTGATATCATATTGGAAATAAATCGCTATGATTAAAATCATATTATGGTGTAAACCGGGAAAATTGGCTTAAATTTCACTATTTTGATAAAATTGACAAAATAGGTATTAACACTGTGAGAATTACGAAAATGCCCCTAAAAGGTCGAATTACGAAAATGCCCTAATGGGCCGATTTGATAGATTGCCCTAATGGGCCAATTTGTAAAGTGTTATTATTGGGCCAAATTTTTGTAATGAATCTCTGGATTAATTATTGTTGTTTATATTTGTAAATATCATGATTTACTATGTATGATGCATTTACATAATTTTGCATGGGTTGGGAAAATGTTGAAGAGAAGTAATTTCGGTGGCACTACCACAAAAATGTTTATTAATGTGATTCGCTATGATTCTAGTGGCTTGTCCACAA
Source organism: Gossypium rotundifolium (assembly GCA_025506655.1). NCBI lineage: Eukaryota > Viridiplantae > Streptophyta > Magnoliopsida > Malvales > Malvaceae > Gossypium > Gossypium rotundifolium. The sequence continues at coordinate 52,206,872 of CP106731.1, forward strand.
TTCAAAATATGTTATAAATGGCTAAATGCCTACGATTGGTGTGATTGGCGGGGTGGGTTGACTTGATCCCCACAGGTGTGATGGGATGGTACGGGTGGTGTGTAGCGGATGGATTATTAGGTTGGTTTGGGTTGCACAACATTCATTTGATTTATTTGATATTTTATTTTGTAAAAGGGGCTTAGGCCCAAAATATTGCTAAACGGGTTCAAGCCCATTGGATGACGGTAAGGGGATTATGCACTGAGTTCTAGTAACTCACCTTGTTTACGAAAATGCCCCTAAAGGGCCGAATTACAAAAATGCCCTAATGGGCCGATTTGATAGATTGCCCTAATGGGCCAATTTGCAAAGTGTTATTATTGGGCTGAATTTTTGTAATGAATATCTGAATTAATTATTGTTGTTTATATTTGTAAATATCATGATTTACTATGTATGATGCATTTACATAATTTTGCATGGGTTGGGAAAATGTTGAAGAGAAGTAATTTCGGTGGCACTGCCACAAAAATGTTTGTTAATGTGATTCTCTATGATTCTGGTGGCTTATCCACAATTCAAAATATGTTATAAATGGCTAAATGACTGCGATTGGTGTGATTGGCGGGGTGGGTTGACTTGATCCCCACAGGTGTGATGGGATGGTACGGGTGGTGTGTAGCGGATGAATTATTAGGTTGGTTTGGGTTGCATAACATTCATTTGATTTATTTGATATTTTATTTTGTAAAAGGGGCTTAGGCCCAAAATATTGCTAAACGGGTTCAAGCCCATTGGACGACAATAAGGGGATTATACACTGAGTTCTAGTAACTCACCTTGTTTCCTTAACCCTTGCAGGTGGCCATGGATGACTCAGTGGAGGCCATACTTCAGAAACGATTTTATTTGGACTTGAGATTTCTTTTTCATTCACTTTATTACTTTACTATTTTGGGTTAAATGTTGTAATAAGGCCTCTGGTTTATTTTTATTTTGGTTTATGTTTGACGTATTTATATTCTGTTCAAATTACTTTAAATGGGATATTTTTCTAAAACTTAAATAATGATTTTCTAAAATGGATGCACAAATGGATTTTTGATAAACTTATATAAATATTTATAACCCAAAAATTTTCTCTCAAATTTTCATCAATATTTTTCAAAAGTCACGGTTTGTAAAATCATTACTTCTAATTTATCGATTTATCAATAAATCTTCGAAGTTAGTAATATATTGTCAAATATTCTAAATTAGAATTGTTTTCTTGATTTTAACAAATCTATTAAGTACGAATGAAAAGGACTTAAATATATTTTTCTCATGTGACATGTCGAATCCGCCCCTAACGCATGGGCTGGGTTTAAGGTGTTACAAGCTGAGTCTAGGGTTTTTACCCTAAATTTTCCTATCTTTTACCTACCCCTAGCCTAGCCACATTACAACCTATTGTAAAGATCTATTGATACAAGTTTCTATGCTACCTACATTAGTGGCGAGAAATTGCTATGTTCAACATATGAAGGCATAAATTAATCTTAACGATTGCAACTTAATCTTAAATAATGGAATAAAATCAATTTGGTAGGGATTTAACATGTCTTTATTGAGAAAGTATTTAGCCTATTTTTTCTATCATAATAATAATTGATATTAATTTGAACGATATGTATACTTAAGTAGCATAAATATCAAAATTATTGTTCTTGAGCATAAATATACTAAATTCATAATTTTGGGAAGAATATTTACTGAAGGAATTTTTCAAATATATTTCCAAGAAATTCTTTTTCAAATTGTGCATTACTTGGGACAAGTAATGAATGAAGTTTCGGGGTGTGGAGACACGAAAATATATAGACTTTTTGTACCTTTTAAACTCAAATTCATCCAATCTCATAGTAATTTTTGTTGAAAAATAAAATATAATTATAAAATAATTAATTTTTATTAAATTATTAACATATTTAATTTTAATTAATTTTATAATTAATTTTGATAAATTTTGATTTATTTTCGATAGATTTGCACAAAGGGTGAAAATTGGCTCGGCAGACACTGCTAGAAACACAAAATCAGGAAGCGATTTTTGAAGCATCGAGGCGAATTAATTTTTCAACAAAAAATGGTCCAAATTATGAATATTAATTCATAATATAATTAATTTTAATTTTAATCTAATTTATTTGGGGTTAAATAATTAGTGTTAATTAAATTATGAAAGGAGGCGTAATTGTGCTGAACTTAGAAGACCGATCCAATAGAGAAAAAGGGCTGCCCAAAACCGTCCAACATGCTGACTCAATCAGCTCAAATTAGCTGATTATTTGACTTGAAAATCAGCCTTTGAATTTTCCTTGAAATTGCATTCAAACCCCTTCACTTATCAAGCTTTTGTAGATTTGCCTCTAGCTAAGTTTAGCAAGTTTGAAACCTTCAAACTTGCCACATGTGTGGCCGGCCAAGGGGGATCTATGGATGCTGATTTTTTGCTATTTTTAGTAGCCAATACCACATATAAATACCCCCTTTTCTATTCATTTCAAAACACCTCTCACACTTTTCATTCTACACATTTCTCTCCCTTTCACTTGCTTTTCTCTCCTTTATTTCCCATTTTCCCCTTCCATTCCCCTTGCTAATTTCCCTCTTGGAAAAGAGCCATTCAACCACCTTGGGTAGCAACATTCAAGTGCTTGTTGAAGTCTCGGTTCAACAAGAACAAGCGGGGAATGAGGAGCGGAGAAAACTAGCTAGGCTTCGGAGAAACACCGGATTTGATTCTAGTTCCCTATCCTTTAACTTTTATTGTTGTTGTTCTGAACATGTCTATGAATATTTGTTATGTTGTTATTATTAATTTAATTAACATGGCTTAAATTTAATTCATGTTAGGTTGATTGCATTTCTTCCACTTAAGTTATTAAAATCATGTTTATATTGTTATAGGTCTTGGTAAATTGTTTGATTAAGTAAAACCTTGATTATGTTATACTTGCATACAATTGTGAGGTAATAATATTGAAATTGTAATTAATTGACACAATACTTAATCAGTGCATGTTTAATCTTCTAAGGTAGCTGAGGGTTAAATTAGCGATAGTATTAAATGGTATATTAGCCTTGCATTACTTGCAAGATTTTTGTGATTAAACTGTTTCAATGTAGGTATATATTGTTACCTCACTTAATCTTTTACTTGCTTATTATATTTGATTAATTGTTTGAATTGACATAGTGATATGTTCAAGAGATTAGTTAATTTAGTAAGTCTGTATGTGCTATAGTTAACAAATTACCAAGTTACCGTGAATTTATTCGTAATAATATGAACATTGTTTTGGTAATACTAAGTTAAGAAATGTAATTAATCTAACACAATCATGTCATCTTGATTAAAATCATCTTTTGAAATCGTGCATTAGGAATTTTATTTTTATTTTATTTTACTTAGTTAAATTTTAGTTTTTAATCACTTCCTCAAAATCAAAATATTTTTTTAATCACCAAAGTCTTTGGATCTCATTCCATAAATAATTTTCTTAAATAGTCCCTATGGGTACGATAACTCGACATTTACTTTTCACTTTAGTACTTGTCGCGATTGTGTACACTTGCACATTTCCATCGTTCCACTTTGGCATCCTTTCGAGTGAATGTTTGTCTGGATAATGATGAGTCACTTTTAGCAAAATTGACTTTTCAACCTACTTTCCTCTCCCAAATTTTAGACGAGCAGTTAAAAAAGATGTGTAGTGATGCGTATAACCAGCGTATGTCATCTAGTGAATCAACAAGCTTCAGCTTGGGAAAAGATGGCGAACTCTGATTTATGGGAATGATGTATGTGCCTTCTGGAAATGGTTTAAGGTAAGAATTATTTAGGGAAGCTCATCAAGGACTCTTCTCACTTCATCCAGGAAGTGTTAAAATGTATCGTGATTTGGGAAGTTTGTATTGGTGGCCTGGAATGAAGAAAGAAATAACAGAGTTCGTCTCAAGTAGACTGGCATGCCAACAAATTAAAACAGAACATCAAGTTCCCTTAGGCAAGTTATACCCCTAGAGATACTTGAGTGGAAGTGGTGTAACACCCCAAACCCGGCCTATGCGGTATGACCGGATCAGGCATGTCACATGAAGAAGTATATAAAGAACTTATGATTCTTACTAAAGTTGACTTTATTTGGTTAAAGTTAAGAAAACAAGTTTGGTTATAAATATTCATTAAAAATGCTACTAATTTCGAGAGATTGAATGGTGAATCGAAAATTGAACTAGTGAACTTTAAAACTGTGACTTTTGAAAATGATGTTGATAATTCGAAAGAAACTCCAAGTTAGATTATTTGTACATATTTGTTATGAAATCCATTTGTTAATCAATTTTGAAAAGAAAAACGTTGTTTAGAATTTTAGAAAATCCCCGTTTAAAATAATTCATGGAATATAATAAGTACATCAAAATATAAAGAAAATTAAAACATATCCCAGAGGCCTTATTACAACTTTAAACCCAAAATAGTAAAAGTAACGAAATAAAGCGGAAAATAAATTTACTAAAGTTTTAAAATATCATTCCCAAAGTATGGCCTCCACCGAGTCATCCATGGGCCCAAGTCCTCATTATTGAGCATTACCTGCAAGGATTAAGAAAAAGGAGTGAGTTACAAGAACTCAGTGTATAATCCCCTTACCTTCATCCACTGGGCTTGAACCTGCATAACAACATCTTGGCCTAAGCCCATTTACATAACAGTATTTAAAAGAAATGAATGCAACCCAACCCATCCATCCAATCACACCCCCGACTAGCCAATCACACCTGTATGGATCAAGTCAACCCACCCCGCCGCTCACACCAATATGCAACAAGTCATTGTCATAGTATATATTTGTGGTTGAGCCACTAGTGACATAGTTAAGCATATAAATACATGAATTGTGGCTATGCCACCTCCCGCCTCATGCAATATGATAAAGCGCAACATATATATACATATTAAAGAATTCACATGTAAATTAAGCATCATCCCAACGAGGGTATTTTAGTAAACTAGCCAAGTAAAGATTTTTGTAACATGACCCATTAGGCATGTAATAAATTGACCCATTAGGGCATTTCCGTAAAATGGCCCAGTTGGGCTTTTCATAAATTTGGGCCACAAGGGCATTTTCGTAAATTCAACCCATAGGGGCATTTTCGTATATTAGCTTATTAACACGTTTACAATGGATTTGAGAGCAAATATTGTTTGAACACATTAATCGATTTCATGCTATATTCCGGTTATTAAACTTTTACGCAATGGCGTCTTATTATACCGATTTTGTGGTAAATCGCGAAACTACGGGATTGTGGTGTGAGATTACACACCTGATTACGGTAAGAACTAAACCTTCTTTATTGTCGGCACCTATGACACCATAACACTTGATTAACTAACAAAAAAGAGTTTCTTAACCCACATCTAAACAATTGGTTTATCACACTTACACTCACCACCGCGAACAACCACAATCTGTCTATTCTCACCGGATGTTGGCTCCCTTCCACAACCAGGTGGGAAATCTCGAACTGCCGACACCGCCCTACGTTTGAACTTGGGACTAGAGATTTTAAGTCCACTCCCTTTTCGACCTTCTATCAATTTTCCTTTAATATCGCTACCACGTGCCTCCATTGGAAGAGTCTCGGTCAGAATAATATTATGATGAGAGAAAGTAATTGTCTAAGGAGAGGGTTTCGGCTTACCACTACCTCCGAAGAATCAACGAGTAGAGGAAAACAAGTGATTTAGTCCCTAAAATAATCGATTAGTCAAATCTATCGATCTGTTTAGCAAAATAATCGAGTAGCGATATCGAATAAACCAAGAAGAGACTCATTGTCTTACTTGATGATAAATCTGACTCCCATCGATTGGGCTCATGGCTACAGATGAGTCGACAAAGATATGAAATTTGACCTACCTACTTTAACGTTACAAAAGATGGAGAACACGATGTGAGGGAGTATGAGAGAGTAATGTTTTGATTTAGAGAACCATTCAATGATAAGGGCACATATTCGGCCATAAAGGAAAGAAAAGAAGATGAAAAGAAAAGAATGAAACCACTTACTAGATTCGACTAAAGAAGAAAGTGTCCAACACGCAAGATGGAGAAGAGAGGAAGTGTTAAAGATTCGGCTATTTGAAGAAAAGGGACAAAGAAGATTCGGCCAACCAAAGTTGTCGATTAAAGAAGAAGAATGAAAGGTTGAAGAAAAAGTGAAAAGAAAAGAAAATAAGCTTATGAAAAAGATGAGAAAAAAAGAAGAGAAAATATCCCTTAAGGTCACGGTTTAGGCAAGAAAAGAAGTACCTAAATGGTCAAAAGAAAAGAACTTTCAAAATGGAACAAAAACTACTCAAAGAGCCTAAGAAAATTCAGCATATCAACCCTTTACCAAACTAAATACACTCCTCACCCAAGAGACCACCTTTGACCGACACTTCCCTCCCATGCACATCTTAAAATTTCAGCCAATATCCCCCCTTACCAAAACCGTGTACCCCTTACCAAAAAGATCATGGTTGACCAAAATTCTTTCCTCAAGTACCTTCCAAAATTCGGCCAACATATCCCCCCTTAACTATTTCCTTTATTTCTTTCCTTATTTTTCCCTTGATCTCCTCCTTACTTTTTTTTCCTTAGTCTTCTTTCCATCATTTGAATGAGTCTTCCTTTCCTTACTTAGAGTCTTGGCCGACACTTACCGTCTTCCACCTGATTATCACAAAAAAATAAATCCAAAATTTGTAATAGGTGGGATTCGAACTCCACCCCTTTAGCTCCTTCATGTGACGCCACACCACTCTGCTACTAGCTCCACTTGTGCTAGCAAAATACACACTTATTCTTTTAAGTCTTAACGTCACTTACCTTCTCTCCCCTTAAGTGCATAAACCCAAAAATTCTACCAAGGCCCAACTCAACCCCAAGCCTTCTTAAGGCCCCTAAACATACACAACTAACACTCTTAGCTAACCTAACACATGGTATAATGTAAAATATAAAATCCCAAACTTCAGGATGTTAAATTCCACCCCCTTAAAAAAATTTTGACCTTAAAATTTTACCTGATTATAAGAGATGAGGGTATTGCTATCGGATCATGTCTTCTGACTCCCAAGTAGTTTCCTCTGACCCGTGATTACGCCATAATACTTTGACCAATAGAATCGATTTCCTTCTCAGCATCTTAATATCTTGATCTAGAATTTGCACTGGCTCTTCTTCAAAAGACAAGTCAGGTCTTATCTCAATTTCCTCCACTGGCACAACATGAGACAGATTCGAGCGATAATGCCTTAGCATCGATACATGGAATACATTATGGATCTGACTTAATTCTGGAGGTAACTCAAGCTGATAAGCCACTGGCCCAACACACTTCAGTACATGATATGGTCCAATGAACCTAGGGCTCAACTTGCCCTTCCACCCAAATCATAAGATCTTCTTCCAAGGTGAGACCTTCAAAAAGACCTGATCATCCACAGTGAGCTCTATCTCCTTTCGCTTTAGATCCGCGTATGATTTTAGTCTGTCTAATGCTTCTTTTAACCGAGCCCGAATTACCTTAACTTTTTCCTTTGTATCCGAGATCAACTCTGGACTCAATAATTGTCGCTCCCTCAATTCAGTCCAGCAAGTAGGAGTATGACACCTACGACCATACAATACCTCGTAGGGTGCCATTTGGATGCTGGATTGATAGCTGTTGTTGTATGCAAACTCTGCCAATGGTAGAAAATCTTCCCAACTACCCCTGAAATCGATCACACATCCCCTTAACATGTCTTCTAAAATCTGGATTACTCTTTCTGACTAACCATCAGTCTGCGGATGGAACGCTGTGCTGAAATCTAGCCTTGTTCCCAAAGCTTCATGTAAAGCCTTCCAAAATCGTGATGTAAACCTAGAATCCCTGTCTGATATGGTAGACATCGGTACCCCATGCAACCTCACGATCTCTGCTACATACAACTTGGCAATTATCTACAATGAATAATCCATACGAATAGGTAGGAAATGAGCAGTCTTCGTTAACTGATCCACTATCACCCATACTAAATCTTTCTTAGTAGGCGTTAAGGGTAACCCACTAACAAAATCCATCGTTATCCTTTCCCATTTCCATAGTGGGATTTTCACTGGTTGTAGCAACCTTGAAGGCAGTTGATGTTCCACCTTCACCTGCTGACATGTCAAGCACTTGCTCACAAAGTTTGTAACCTCCCGTTTCAACCTTGGCCACCAATACTGCTTACAAAAGTCTCAGTACATTTTGTTTCCCACGGGGTGCATAGCGTATGGACTATTATGCACCTCACACAGAATCATTTGTCTCAATTCAGGATCCTTAGGCATACAAACTTTTCCACGAAAACATATTACTCCATCACTATTTAATCCAAAATCCCCTATCTCACCACTTTCCACTTGCTAAAGTTGAGAACCCAACCTTTCATCTAACAACTACTTTTCCTTAATCTGACTTACCCATGCAGGCTTCACTTGAAGTTCAGCTAATAAAATACCATCTTCATAAAGGCTGAGATGAGCAAACATCGCTCTCAAATTCGATATCACCTTACGACTTAACGTATCTGCCACTACGTTAGCTTTACTTGGATGGTACTCAATTGAGTCGTCATAATCTTTCAACAATTCTATCCACCTCCACTATCTTAAGTTCAACTCCTTCTAGGTAAGGAGGTACTTCAGACTCTTATGGTCCGTGTCGATAATTGACTTCTCCCCGTACAGATAGTGTCTTCATATCTTCAAAGCAAACACCACTGCAGCTAACTCCAAATCATAAGTGGGATAATTTACCTTATGTGGTCTTAGTTGACGAGATGCATAAGCCACCACTTTCCCCTCTTGCATTAGCACACAACCCAAGCCCGTGTGTGACGCATCACAATAAACAATAAACTCTTTACCTACCTTATGTTGAATTAATACTGGCGCTTCTGCAAGAATCTTCTTCAATTTCTCAAAGCTCTCTTGCTGCTTATCTGACCACACAAATGGTACTCCCTTACACAACAGGTTAGTTAGGGGTGCAGCAATCAACGTAAACCCCTCAACAAATCGCCTGTAATACCCAACTAAACCTAAAAACTTTGGATTTCTGCTACTGACTTCGATGGCTTCTAGTTTAATACAGCCTCGATCTTTTGGATATCAACTCTAATTCCCTCGATAGACACAACATGCCCCAAAAAGGTCACTTTCCTCAGCCAAAATTCACACTTACTGAATTTGGCATACAATTGCTTCTCCCTTAATATCTGCAATACAACCCGTAGATGCAAATCATGCTTTCTTCAGTCTTTGAGTACACCAAGATGTAGTCTATGAATACCACCACAAACCGGTCTAGATAGGGTTGAAAGACTCGGTTCATCATGTCCATAAATGCAGCTGGTTCATTTGTCAACCCAAACAGCATCACCAAGAATTCGTAATGCCCACAACGAGTTTGGAACGTAGTCTTGTGAATATCTGCCTCCTTGACTTTTAATTGGTGATACCCCATCTCAAGTCTATCTTCGAGAAGACTGAAGCTCCTCGCAGCTGATCGAATAGGTCATTGATCCTCGGTAACGAGTACTTATTCTTGATCGTCAACTTATTCAATTGTCTATAATCGATGCACATACGCATCGACCCATCCTTTTTCTTAACGAGCAAAATCGGTGCTCCCCACGGTGACTTTCTTGGTCGAATAAATCCACAATCCAACAACTCCTGGATCTGAGCTTTAAGTTCTACTAGCTCCTTCTGCCATTCTGTAAGGGGCAATAGACGCCGGAGTGTAACACCCCTAACCCGTATTCGTCACTAAACTAGGGTTACGAGGCATTACCAATTCGGATATAACCTAGAACAAACATTAATATCTTTACAAATATTTTGTAAGCTAATTATAGAATGTATTACTTCAATACTTGTGTACATTAAACCGAATAATCCATATCACACGGCTTATTGTCCTTTAGTGTATCTAACATAAACAATTACACAACATGGTCAAGTAAAGATTTTAAATGTCATAGTGATATGCGCATTTAACATTATCATATATGAATCATTTTCAAACTCAATGACAAATTAAAACATACCCAAGTTTCATATCAAAATCATATTTAGACACCATTAGTTCAACCATACAAAGAGCTTTCAATTCGGTCATCAAATAGCCTTAACATTACGTACTAAGTTTCTCCATTCAATAATAAGCAAATCATACTATTTCATTTTTGAATATCAAGCATATCATGTCTAAACATCATTCAATCTAACATTCATGAAACTAAATAAAATTCGAACCTAATAACCAACTATCCAAGAATAATATATGTATATACTCACTTACACAAACCGAATCAAAATAGCCAAATATAATCATGCATTATTGAACTTAATTCTTATCTAGTAAGTGACCAAATCAAATATACACACATGTCATAAACATTATTTAACAAATATATATCACATACTACAACTTAAACATGCATCCATCATTTACTTCATTGCCTAAACCGAATATTACACCATGCTTACCAATATTCATTGCCGAATCATATATCCAAACATTATAAATGTATATACCATATATTAAGCTCATCAACATGAACTAATTTATAAGTCATTCATGTCATAACCTAACATGCACAGATAATAGTACCACTCTCACGCATGATTAAACCATATTCAAGCATAAATGATAATTCATGGCATGAGCAAACTATATCATCAAAACACAAAGCAGGTTATCCAAAATAGATAGCCATTTTTGTATGGCTAGCATATTTACACGATTACAAAACATTGGTTATACTGTTTAGTCTAACCTATACATGCCCTTTTAAATACCAAACTAAGTTATTCAATACCAAAAGAAAGTCGATAGTGCAGTTGACTTCTTCCCAGATCCTTCGAGTCCGTAGCTTGTACCTAAATCTATAAAACAAGGGTAAACAAGAATACACACAATAAGCATGCTAGCTTAGTAAGTCTCAAGCAGTATTTATGACATATACCCACATATGTACCATCATAGCCGAATATCAATGTTCATATATAGCAAAACCTTGTTCATCGTATACTTAACTTGTAAGACTTATCGAAAGTATCTTGATCGATAAATAAAGTCATATGCAATTCCACATACAACCAAATAACATCTTCAATGTACATCTAAAATGATCTCACATAATTGAATGTATACAAATATATATGTATATAAAGCATGGCCGAAACCATATATATATAATATAATTTCTCCTATATGCAAATAATCCATATCAACTCAATGTCATTTTTATTCGCATACCTTACATACCAAATACACCAACACATTTCTATCAACTTACGTATTTGATCAACATCACATAAAAATATATAATTTGACTTTTATCATTACAAATACATAAATAGGCCAAATCATGTATTTGTTCAAATAGATTAGCACATATTTCATATTTACATAACCATTTATCATTTCAAATAATCAACTTACCTTGTCACGTACCAATATAATAAGTTAATTTCCTTTTTCTTTTTAGAGCTTATAGCTCAATCTACTATGTATATACATCTCCGATTCTCTATTTTAACTTATCATCGGCAATAAGCCTACTAGGCATTAAAGCCCGAATTAAGTCACCGGCACGAGGCCTGCTAGGCATTAAAGCCTAAAATGAATCACCGACACAGGGCCTGCTAGGCACAAAGCCTGACATATAACACCGGCACAAAGCCTGCTAGGCATTAAAGCCTAAAATGAATCAAACACGAGAGGCTGCTAGGCTTAAAGTCACGAAATAAGTCACCAAGCACTAGGCACCTTTAGGCTTAAAGCCTAAGATATCATCATTTCCAACATTTCAATGAACATTTCAATAGTATCATAACCACTTATCACTTAGATTTCATAACTCTATCACATTTCCAATTCAACTAAGCTCATTCATTTTCACGAATAAAACTATTATAACATTGTACAATAAAACACTACATTCGGCTATCACATGAAAATATACCCAAATTTATCAAAATTGTCATTTAATACTTTCATAAAGCATTCTTTAATATAATCCGACAAGGGACTTACCTCGGTACTGTCGATGAGACCGTCTTGAATCGGCTATTCGATAACCTTTGTTTTCCCAGATCCAAATCCATTTTTCTTTGTTCTTGATCTAAACGCATAAAAATTTAACTCATTCAAGTACATTTCAATTCAATTTAGTCCCAAATCACATTAATGGGTAAATTACCCTTTTACCCTAGTGTTTCACATTTTTACACTTTAGTCCTAATTGCACAAAATACAAAATACACATTATTTCAACACAACACTCAAGGGCGAATATGTATAAGGACTATATAAGTCCATTTCTTTCATTTATTTTGCATTTAAGCCCTCTCAAATTTTCATTTTACAAATTAGTCCTATTTACTAAATTTTCACTAAAACTTCAATACAAAACTTATCAATCTTAATCCTATCTTTAAATTAAATTCATCAAACATCAATTATCATATAACAATGTTAATGGCTGAACCTTAAACATGCTCAGATTTAAAAATTACAACATGGGTCGGCTACGGTTCGAAGCAACGATCTCAAAAACGTAAAAATTATTAAAAATCGAACAAATTTACATACCTAAATCAAGCAAAATTCAAAGCCGAATGTGCCAAGCTTTCTCCTTGTTTTTCTTTTGTGTTTTTCAGCCAAAGAGATGGATAATGCATGGCTTTCTTATTTTTGTTTTATTAACATATATTAACTAGTTTATTTTAACATAAAATGTAATAAAATATAATATAAAATACCAACACTATTAAATGCATTATGATGGCCGGCCACTAACTTAAAAATGGGCTATTTGCCCTTTTAATACCTCATATTAAAAAGCCATCATCATTCTAGCACTTTACACTATGGTATGCAACTTTTACACTTTATGCGATTTAATCCTTTTTGTTAAATTGAACACACAAACGATCAAATTTTTCTACGAAACTTTCACACACATTAATTCACATATAATAAACACAAAATATAATATTTAAATATATTTTAGACTCAAATTCGTGGTCCCAAAACCACCGTTCTGATTAGGGTCAAATTCAAACTGTTACAACTCTCCCCCTTAAGGATTTTCGTCCTCGAAAATCTTACCGTTAAACAACGTCGGATATTGTTGCCTCATTGAATCTTCAGGCTCCCATGTAGCCTCTTCAACTCCGTGCCTTTTCCACAGCACTTTCACTAATGGAATTTTCTTGTTTCTTAACTCTTTCTTTTTCAAGCTAAAATACGAATCGATTCTTCCTCATATGTCATATCGGTTGATTTCAATCTCGGGCGGTGTAATCACATGGGGCGGATCGATCAGTACTTACGAAGCATCGAAACATGAAATCGTCATGTATCTTTTCTATCTCGAAGGCAACTTCAATCTATAAGCAACAGCCCAATACGTTCGAAATTTCATAAGGTCAGATGAATCTCGGACTAAGTTTGCCTTCCGACCAAATCAAGTACCTTTTCCACGGAGAAACTTTCAAGAATACTCGATCTCCAACTTGAAATTCAATGTCTTTACGTTTCAAGTCAGCATAGGATTTTTGATGATCCGAGGCAGCTTTCAAATTGTCTCTAATAATAGCTACTTTTTGTTCGGTTTCTTTAATCAAATCAACCCCGTGTATCTTATTCTCACTGAGCTCAGTCCAGTATAATGGCGTTCGACACCTTCGCCCGTACAAGGCTTCATAGGGCACCATTTTGATACTAGATTGAAAGCTATTATTATAAGCAAATTCAATCAAAGGTAGGTATCGTTCCCACGTACCTTCAAACTCGAGAACGCAACATCTCAACATGTCCTCAAGTATCTGAATAGTTCGCTCAGACTGACCGTCTGTCTGCGGATGAAAGGCTGTACTAAAATGTAGTTTAGTACCTAAAGCATCTTGCAACTTCTTCCAAAATCGCGATGTAAATCTCGGTCTCATGCGAAACAATGGAACTCGGTACACCATGCAATCTCACAATCTGCGATACATACAATTCAGCAAGTTTATCAAGTGAAAAGTCTGTACGAACCGGCACAAAATGAGCTGATTTAGTCAGTCTATCAACTATAACCCAGACGGCATCTTTCTTACTCGGTGTCATAGGAAGACCGGATACAAAATCCATTGTAATTCTATCCCATTTCCATTCAGGTATCATGATCGACTGAAGCAACCCAGAAGGCACTTGATGCTCGGCTTTTACTTGCTGACAAATTAAGCACTTTGAAACAAATTCAGATATATCTCGTTTCATACCAGGCCACCAGTAGAACTGCTTCAAGTCATTATACATTTTCGTGCTACCTGGATGTATCGACATCTGACTATTATGAGCTTCATTCAATAACATCTGAATCAAATCCACGTCCCTCGGTACACACATTCGACCTTTGTATTTCAAGCAATCATTATCATCAATTCGAAATTATGACTCTGCATTATTTCCACACTGAGCCCGTTTGACAGTCATATCTTTGTCAGCTTTTTGTGCATCACAAATTTGCTGAATAAACATCGGTCTTGCTTTTAACTCGGCTATGATCGAACTATCACCTGATATAACCATCTGTGTGTTCAATGCACGAAGAGCAAGTAATGATTTTCGACTTAATGCATCTGCAACAACGTTAGCTTTCCCCGGATGGTAGTCAATCAGTAACTCATAGTCTTTCAACAGTTCTAACCATCTACGTTGTCTCAAGTTCAACTCTTTTTGAGTCATCAAATATTTAAGACTTTTTTGATCCGAGTAAACATGACATTTCTCACCAAATAAATAATGACGCCAAATTTTCAGTGCGAACACAATAGCTGCAAGTTCTAAGTCATGCGTCGGGTAATTTCTTTCATGCGGCTTCAGTTGTCTTGAAGCGTAGGCTACAACTTTGCCTTCCCGCATCAAAACGCAGCCCAAACCATTCAAAGAAGCATCAAAATAAACAACAAATTCTTTACCCGATTCAGGCTGAACTAACACTGGAGCTTCTGTCAAAAGGGCTTTCAGCTAATCAAAACTTTTCTGACACTTTTCTGACCACTCGAACCTAACATCTTTCTGCAACAACTTTGTCAACGGGGTAGCTATCATAGAAAAACCTTTCACAAATCGTCGATAGTAACCCGCAAGTCCCAGAAAACTTCGAATCTCGAAAACATTTTTCGGTGGCTTCCAATCAAGTATAGCTGAGATTTTGTTCGGATCAACTCGAATGCCTGATGCTGAAACAACATGTCCCAAAAAGCTAACCTCTTTCATCCAGAACTCACACTTACTAAACTTCGCATACAACTGCTGATTTCGCAAAGTTTGTAGCACTAATCTCAAATGCTCAGCATGCTCGATTTCATCTTTGGAGTAGATCAATATATCATCAATAAACACTACCACAAATCGATCCAAAAACTATCTAAAAACCCGATTCATCAAATCCATAAAAACAGCAGGTGCATTAGTAAGCCCAAAAGGCATAACCAAAAACTCAAAATGTCCGTACCTCGTCCGGAATGGGTCTTTAGCACATCTCAGATATCTCGACTACTAGAATCGATAATAACCCGATCTCAAATCTATCTTCAAAATCTGAAGCCCTTTCAACCGATCAAACAAATCATCAATTCGAGGTAACGGGTACTTATTCTTTATAGTTACCTTATTCGATTCTTAGATAATCAATACACATTCGCATCGTTCCATCTTTCTTTCTCACAAAAAACTGGTGCACCCCAAGGAGAGAAACTTGGTGGTGCAAAGCCCTATCTGTTAACTCTTGCAATCGTGCTTTCAACTCTTTTAGCTCAATGAGGTGCCATCCGATATGGAGCTATTGAGATCGAGTCGTTCGGTGCTAATTCAATGCCAAACTCAATCTCTCGTCTTGGGTAAACTCGGTAGTTCTTCAGAAACACATCCGAGTATTCACATACAATCGATGCAGATTCAATGCATTTCTCGAGACAATTTATTATCAAGTACATAAGCCAAATAAGCTTCGCACCCTTTTCTCACATACTTAGGGCTAACATCGAGGATATAACTATAGAAACCCACCTAAATCACGGATTCAATTCTTATGATCTCACCGCTCGGTGTCTCAAATCAATAAGCTTTCTTTTGCAATTCACCAATAAGCTTTCTTTGCATCATCATCGAAGTTAACCAATCCATTCCCAAAATTATATCAAACTCATCGAAGGCAACAACATTAAATCGATGGGAAGCAAAAATCCCGAATCATCAATAAGCAACTTTTACACACTTTATTAACAAACACACATCTACCCAAAGGGTTGGATACGCGAATCACAAACTCAGTAGACTCAACTGGCAGAGTCTTACTGAATACCAGAGTTTCACATACATATGAATGGGTCGAACCAGGATCAATCAATGCAATCACAGCAGTATCATAAAGGGTGAAAGTACCGGTAATGACATCTGGAGAAGCAGCATCCTCCCTAGCTCGAGTAACATAAGCTCTAGCAGGAGCTCTAGCCTCAGATCGAACTGCTGTGTTCTACCACCTACATTACCAAAATGCCTGGGTGGTCTACCTCGTCTTGATGCACTTTGCTTTCGTCTAGAGTTACATGTTGTATACCTTTCATTAACATCGGGCACTCTCGAATAAAATGGCTTGAGGATCCACATTTAAAGCAGGACCGATCATGAACTCTACAACTCCCAGAATGCCATTTTCCACAATGTTTGCATTCAACTCGATTCTGTGGAACATTATCAACACTGGCCATCGAGGTAGCTCGGGAGCCCGCTGGGTTGATCACGTCTAGGTAAATCTAAAGTAACTTTATGTCAGCCGAAATCATCTCTGCACTTCTTAGATGTGGAATGGAAAGTCTTACCCGATGACCTCTTACGAATGTCTCTAGCTTCTGTCTCAGCCTTTCTTTTCTCTTTTTCGAGCTCTTCAGCTTTGCAAGCTCGCTCAACTAGAGTCACAAATTCTTGAATTTCAAGAATGCCAACAAGCAACTTTATCTCTTCATTTAGACTGTCTTCAAACCTTTTACACATAATGGCTTCAATTGATACACACTCTCTAGCATATCTGCTAAGCCTGACAAATTTTCGTTCATATTCTGTCACGGTCATCTTTCCCTATTTTAGTTCAAGAAATTCTTTTCGTTTTTGATCAATGAATCTTTGACTGATATATTTCTTGCGGAATTCATTCTAGAAGAAATCCCACGTCACTTTTTCTTTCGGAACCACTGATACTAGTGTATTCCACCGGTGATATCAAAGGTGTCCAAGTAAAGATATAGCACACTTCAAGCATTAAATGCGGAGTACAAGATAGCTCATCTAGTACCCGAATAGTGTTATCAAGCCACATTTCGGCTCGCTCTGCGTCATCATCATCATTGGCCTTGAATTCTTCGGCCCCAAATTTCCTGATTTTATCAACTAGAGGCCTACTAGATCTCATCGGATCTATCATCGGGGGTGCTGAAGGTACTGGAGTTGGATTATTCGGGGGTGGAGGTTGGTGTACAGCCGGATTAGTCTGGATAAACTGGGTAAACCACTCATTCATCATCTGATAGAAGGCTTGTTTAGCCTCCCCCTCGTGGCTACCCGAAACTGGTCGAGAGTCTTTCGGCACTGATCTATGTGCACGGTCAGGCGCCACACTCTCCACATCATCCGCTACGGCTCTTTCAGGATCAGTGTCCATTTACTATATAAAACACAGTTCAGAATATCAGAAGTCACCACACTATCGATATATAAAAAAGGCATGTATAGCTAGACTCACACGCGCTACGGTAGTCCTAGAATCGACTAAACACAGCTCGATACCAATAAAATGTAACACCCTAACCCGTATTCGTCACTGAACTAGGGTTACGAGGCATTACCAATTCGGATATAACCTAGAACAAACATTAATATCTTTACAAATATTTCGTAAGCTAATTATAGAACGTATTACCTCAATACTTGTGTACATTAAATCGAATAATCCATATCACATGGCTTATTGTCCTTTAGTGTATCTAACATAAACAATTACACAACATGGTCAAGTAAAGATTTTAAATGTCATAGTGATATGCGCATTTAACATTATCATATATGGATCATTTTCAAACTCAATGACAAATTAAAACATACCCAAGTTTCATATCAAAATCATATTTAGACACCATTAGTTCAACCATACAAAGAGCTTTCAATTCGGTCATCAAATAGCCTTAACATTTGTACTAAGTTTCTCCATTCAATAATAAGCAAATCATACTATTTCATTTTTGAATATCAAGCATATCATGTCTAAACATCATTCAATCTAACATTCAAGAAACTAAATAAAATTCTAACCTAATAACCAACTATCCAAGAATAATATATGTATATACTCACTTACACAAACCGAATCAAAATAGCCAAATATAATCATGCATTATTGAACTTAATTCTTATCTAGTAAGTGACCAAATCAAATATACACACACATGTCATAAACATTATTTAACAAATATATATCACATACTACAACTTAAACATGCATCCATCATTTACTTCATTGCCTAAACCGAATATTACACCATGCTTACCAATATTCATTGCCGAATCATATATCCAAACATTATAAATGTATATACCATATATTAAGCTCATCAACATGAACTAATTTATAAGTCATTCATGTCATAACCTAACATGCACAGATAATAGTACCACTCTCACGCATGATTAAACCATATTCAAGCATAAATGATAATTCATGGCATGAGCAAACTATATCATCAAAAAATGAAGTAGGTTATCCAAAATAGATAGCCATTTTCGCATGGCTAGCATATTTACACGATTACAAAACATTGGTTATACTGTTTAGTCTAACCTATACATGCCCTTTTAAATACCAAACTAAGTTATTCAATACCAAAAGAAAGTCGATAGTGCAGTTGACTTCTTCCCAGATCCTTCAAGTCCGTAGCTTGTACCTAAATCTATAAAACAAGGGTAAACAAGAATACACACAATAAGCATGCTAGCTTAGTAAGTCTCAAGCAGTATTTATGACATATACCCACATATGTACCATCATAGCCGAATATCAATGTTCATATATAGCAAAACCTTGTTCATCGTATACTTAACTTGTAAGACTTATCGAAAGTATCTTGATCGATAAATAAAGTCATATGCAATTCCACATACAACCGAATAACATCTTCAATGTACATCTAAAATGATCTCACATAATTGAATGTATACAAATATATATGTATATAAAGCATGGCGAAACCATATATATATATATATATAATTTCTCCTATATGCAAATAATCCATATCAACTCAATGTCATTTTTATTCGCATACCTTACATACCAAATACACCAACACATTTCTATCAACTTACGTATTTGATCAACATCACATAAAATATATAATTTGACTTTTATCATTACAAATACATAAATAGGCCAAATCATGTATTTGTTCAAATAGATTAGCACATATTTCATATTTACATAACCATTTATCATTTCAAATAATCAACTTACCTTGTCACGTACCAATATAATAAGTTAATTTCCTTTTTCTTTTTAGAGCTTATAGCTCAATCTACTATGTATATACATCTCCAATTCTCTGTTTTAACTTATCACCAAAAAAAGCACGCTAGGCATTAAAGCCGAATAAAGTCAAGCACGAGGCACGCTAGGCATTAAAGCCTAAAATGAATCAAACAAGACAGGCTTCTGCTAGGCACAAAGCGACATATAACAAAGCACAAAGCACGCTAGGCATTAAAGCACGAAATGAATCAAAACACAGGCTGCTTCTAGGCTTAAAGCCTGAAATAAGTCACCGGCACTAGGCCTGCTAGGCTTAAAGCCCGAGATATCATCATTTCCAACATTTCAATGAACATTTCAATAGTATCATAACCACTTATCACTTAGATTTCATAACTCTATCACATTTCCAATTCAACTAAGCTCATTCATTTTTCACGAATAAAACTATTATAACATTGTACAATAAAACACTACATTCGGCTATCACATGAAAATATACCCAAATTTATCAAAATTGTCATTTAATACTTTCATAAAGCATTCTTTAATATAATCCAGCTTAGGGACTTACCTCGGCTGTCGATAGACCATGCGAATCGGCTATTCGATAACCTTTGTTTTTCCCCGATCCAAATTCGTTTTTCTTTGTTCTTGATCTAAACACATAAAAATTTAACTCATTCAAGTACATTTCAATTCAATTTAGTCCCAAATCACATTAATGGGTAAATTACCCTTTTACCCCTAGTGTTTCACATTTTTACACTTTAGTCCTAATTACACAAAATACAAAATACACATTACTTCAACACAACACTCAAGGGTCGAATATGTATAAGGACTATATAAGTCCATTTCTTTCATTTATTTTGCATTTAAGCCCTCTCAAATTTTCACTTTTACAAATTAGTCCTATTTACTAAATTTTCACTAAAACTTCAATACAAAACTTATCAATCTTAATCCTATCTTTAAATTAAATCCATCAAACATCAATTATCATATAACAATGTTAATGGCCGAACCTTAAACATGCTCAGATTTAAAATTACAACATGGGTCGGCTACGGTTCGAAGTAACAATCTCAAAAACGTAAAAATTATTAAAAACCGAACAAATTTACATACCTAAATCAAGCAAAATTCAAAGCCGAATGTGCCAAGCTTTCTCCTTGTTTTTCTTTTGTGTTTTTTGGCCAAAGAGATGAATAATGCATGGCTTTCTTATTTTTGTTTTATTAACATATATTAACTAGTTTATTTTAACATAAAATGTAATAAAATATAATATAAAATACCAACACTATTACATGCATTATGATGGCGACCACTAACTTAAAATGGGCTATTTGCCCTTTTAATACCTCATATTAAAAAGCCATCATCATTCTAGCACTTTACACTATGGTTTGCAACTTTTACACTTTATGCGATTTAATCCTTTTTGTTAAATTGAACACACAAACGATCAAATTTTTCTACGAAACTTTCACACACATTAATTCACATATAATAAACACAAAATATAATATTTAAATATATTTTAGACTCAGATTCGTGGTCCCAAAACCACCGTTCCGATTAGGGTCAAATTTGGACCGTTACACGGAGCCGTTCCTGGCAACAACTCTATGCCAAATTCCACCTCCCGATCCGGAGGCAATCCTGGAAGCTCCTAAAAAATACGTTTGAAAACTCTTTTACCGTTCTAACACTTTTTACTGACAAGTCTTTAGTATCCAAAGCACTGATAAAGGTAAGAACGCTTCACACCCCTTTTGTACCAACCTTTCCGCCTTTAAAGCAGATACCACATTAGATAGATAATTTATTCTTTCACTTATCATCATCACTTTCTTATCCTCTAAAGTTCTTGGTACCATCCGATTTGCAGCATAGTCCAAGTTCGCACGGTGCTTAACCAGTCAGTCCATGCCCAATATAAGGTCGAACTCACCAAACGGTAGTTCCATCAAATCTACCAGAAATACTACCCCCTGAACTTCTAAGGGCACATCCCTAAACAATTTATTTACTACCACCGACTGTCTTAAAGGGATAATCACAGTCGTTTCTCTAGTAGTAATCTCAAATCTAATATTCAGAGTTCTAGACACAGCACATGCAACATACGAATGGGTGGATCCAATGTCTATCAATACGGTAAAAGGTACATCAGATATGAAAAACATATCGATTATGTCATCTGTGACACCCCAAACCGGTCTATCGTTGAGACTAGATTTGGTTTGTTACGTGATTCGAACTATTCTTAAATCTTTAATGAGTTGAAAACTACAATATTGTTTCTGAGTTTAAAATTTGAAGAGAATTAAATTTTGATCAATATAAAAAAAAACATAAGTTGGAAATCATTGTATTATCAAAAACCTTTGGGTAATTTGTTAATAAGATATTTATAAAAGATTTTCATAAACTTTGAAAACTAAATTTTATTTTAATAAAAACATCATCAAACTTTAGCTCATGATTAAAAGTCCAAAGTAAAAATTAAATTCCAAACACACATAAAATCCATAAGTTATTTATAGAGGCCATTTATTACAAAGATCCCAAAATAGTAAAAATAATTATTAAAGTTCGAGTTTTAAATAACCCATATATAGCAGTATGGCCTCCACGAAGTCATCCTCATTAAGTCCACATCGGTTTCCATTACGAGATGGAAAGAAATTAAAGGGTGAGTTACTTAGAACTCAGATGTAAACTCACTTACCACCATTATTGGGCGGATTGTCAAGATATTATCTTTGGGCACGAGCCCAATTCGAATTCAACAATATATCATGAATTTAAAATAATTAATAATGCATGAAAATGTAATTCCCAACCCAAACCTAATATCCATCCGCTAACACCCCGTACCAACCATCACACTGTGGGGATCAAGTCAACCCACCCCGCCATCACACCAATCGTAGGCATTAAGCCTTTTTATAATTGTGGCATAGCCACCGAACTAGAGGCAATAAGCGATATTGTGGCGAAACCACCGAACTAGAGGCAATAAGTCGATATTGTGGCGAAACCACCGAACTAGAGGCAATAAGCCGATATTGTGGCAACTGGCCATTCTTCTCTTCATATAACCCACCCATGCAATTATACATGTACTTTAAAATATAAAATTTATTAATAATACATAACATGGTGGGTTTATCAATAATATTTCATTTGGCCCATAATTATAGCAATTTGTCTATTTAGCAGTTTAGTGGGCTTTGGCCCATTTACCGAACTAGAGTGTTATGGCTAAATTTTAACGAACTAGTGTATTTACGGCCCATTTTCACGAACTAGAGTAATTACGGCCCATTTTCACGATTTAGAGTATTTACGGCCCATTTTCACGAACTAGAGTATTTACGGCCCATTTTCACGAACTAGAGTAATTACGGCCCATTTTCACGAACTAGAGTAATTACGGCCCATTTTCACGAACTAGAGTATTTACGGCCCATTTTCACGAACTAGAGTATTTACGGCCCATTTTCACGAACTAGAGTATTTACGGCCCATTTTCACGAACTAGAGTAATTACGGCCCATTTTCACGAACTAGAGTATTTACGGCCCATTTTCACGAACTAGAGTATTTACGGCCCATTTTCACGAAACATCCAATTTTCATAATAACAATTAATTCCTCGAGGGCGTTTTCGTAATTTTCACGATTTAGTAGTTTTTACGCATTTTCGTCAAAATATAATTTTTTACGTTTTTACCGATCCAATCGTTTTTACGATTTACTTCCATACCGAAATTTGACATCCAACCAAAAATAATGAGTGTGAAATTACACACCTCGATCTAGTGAGTATTAACCCTTCTCGCTCCTCGGCACCTAAAACATATTTTGATCCGTTAGACATCTATTTAGCAAAAATAAATCTTAATCGATAACAGATCCAAAATCTTACCCTCTTGATTTTGAATCACTTCGATTTTCGGCTTTCCTTCGTTTATTGATTCACTAGAGCGAGAATCCACCAACGTATAACGGCTCGGAGGTTCGCACAACTTCGAATAATGGACTTCTTTCGGAAGAAGGCCCGCAACCCGGTGGAAAGTCCCGGACTGCCGAAACCGCTCTTCGTTTGAATGGGGGATTTACAGATCCACCCCTCTTACGATAACTAAACACCGCCCTTTTCTTCCCTATTTTGACGGTCTTCAAGATTCAAAGGAATTTAGTTAGATCTAAAATAATATCAAATGTTACTAGAGATTTAAAGAGATTTGATTTCCTTACCAAAACAAAACGTTTCCAATGTTTCTCCCGATCACTTGAGTTCCGATCTCCGTTATTGCACTAAATAATAATAACGAAAAGAACGTTATTAGAATGAACGTTATATCAATCCAAAAAGGCCCTCATAATATCAATGATATTCGGCCATAATACTTAAATAAAATGAAAACGAAAAAAAGAGAATCCCTTACCTATATTCCACAATCGAAAAGAAAGGATTTGAGAGAGATGTTTGAGAGAGTTGGAGAATTTCGGTTATGCAACCATATAAAAGAGAAATTAAATTCGGTTATGGCACTTCTAGCATTCGGTCAAGAGAGTATTTGATGGAGGAACTTTCGATTGAAGAGAAATAATATAAGAACGAAAGGATGATGGTGATCTTTGTTTGATTTTAGAAGAAGAGAAGAAAAGAAAGAAAAGAAAAGAACTTTAGGAGCTAGTATATTCGCCATGGCAAAAGAAAAGAAAGAGACGATTTTGGTATAGGTGATTTCGGCACAAGGAGAATACAAAAGAAAGTTAACAAAATGAATAAAAGTGACCAAATGGTCAAGAGATATTGGCTTAACCAAATGCAAAATTCGGCCAAAAGGGATATTGAAAGGAGAGGAATAAAAATTCTGCACAAAGTGCAAAGGATAACCAAAGAGAAAAAGAATTTTTCAGCCAAAACTAACTCAAAATTTAGGCTCCTCCTATACCAAATTGCCGTCCAGCATGTGGTCAATTGGCCATGATTTCTTTCAAAATTTCCCTTGATATGTGCCTTATGTTCCCCCCTATCTTTCCTTAAATCTTTGATTCCATGCCATAAGTTTGTTGTTTCCTTAATCCATTGATACACTAACCAAAAATACATGGTCAACACCTTCCTTATATGTCCCCTTGCCGACACTTCCTTGTCATGAGCGAAAATTAAAAGCAAAAATTTATTTAGGTGTCATACAAGGGATTGAACCTCTTCCTCTTACTTGAACCCATGCGCCAACTCCACCATGCTATATGCTCATTTTATGACACACTTTAGCACATAATTTAGCTTAAGTCTTAATCACCTTTGTTTCACTTCAATAAATTCTCACTTAATAAATTTTATTCCTTCTTCAATTTATGTTTTACCCCCCTCTAGGACTTCAATAAGCAATGAAATAAAAATAAGAGATTTTTCTAAACTCCAATTCATGCAATTTAATTACTCGGATTTTTAGGGTGTTACAACTCTACCCTCCTTAAAGAAAATTTCGTCCTCGAAATTTACCTGGTTGAAAAAGGTGAGGGTATTGTTGCCGAATTGCATCCTCTGGCTCCCACGTAGCTTCTTCCACTCCGTGGTTACGCCATAGAACTTTGACCAACGGCACAGTTTTCTTCCTCAATACCTTGACATCTCGGTCTAGGATTTCCACTGGTTCTTCTTCAAAAGACAAATCTGAATTCAGCTCCAATTCTTCTACCGGTATAATGTGCGAAGGATCCGATCTATAACGCCTCAACATGGAAACATGAAAGACATTGTGAATTTGATCTAACTCCGGAGGTAACTCAATCTGATATGCCACTGGACCAACACGCTTCAGCACACGATAAGGTCCAATATATCTAGGACTTAGCTTGCCCTTCCTTCCGAATCTGAAGATCTTTTTCCAAGGAGATACCTTCAAGAAAACCTGATCCCCCACATTATACTCGATGTCCCTTCGCTTCAGATCTGCGTATGACTTCTGTCTATCTGAGGCTTCTTTCAACCGTGCTCGAATAACTTTTACCTTATCCTCGGTCTCAGATATCATCTCAGGACCTAACATCATCTTTTCGCCTAACTCGGTCCAACAAATAGGAGAGCGACACTTACGACCATACAATGCCTCGTAAGGTGCCATCTGAATGCTAGGCCGATAGTCATTGTTATATCGCAAATTCGCGATGGTAGATAATCCTCCCAACTACCCTTGAAGTCGATTACACATCCTCCGTGTTTATTCCAAAATCCTCAATTTCACCATTTTCAACTTGTCGCAGTAAAGGTCCCAACTTCTCATCGATGTCATTTTTCCTTGATTTGTTCCAGCCACAGAGGTTTCACCTGAAGTTCTGCTAACAAACTGCCATCCTCGTATAGACTTAAATGGGCAAACAAAGCTCTTAATTCAGATACCGCCTTACGACTTAACGCGTCAGCTACCACGTTAGCCTTTCCAGGATGGTATTCAATGGAGAAATCGTAATCTTTTAACAATTCTACCCATCTTCTTTGTCTTAAATTCAATTCCTTCTGGGTAAGGAGGTATTTAAGACTTTTGTGATCCGTGTAGATTACGGACTTCTCACCATAGAGATAGTGCCTCCAAATCTTTAGAGCAAAGACAACGGCAGCTAACTCCAAATCATGAGTAGGGTAGTTTACTTCGTGTGGTCTCAATTGACGAGAAGCATAGGCCACCACCTTTCCATTTTGCATCAACACACAACCCAGACCCGTGTGAGACGCATCGCAATAAACAGTGAATTCTTTTCGACCTCATTTGAATCAAAATGGAGCTTCATCGGGATCTTCTTCAATTTCTCAAACTCTCTTGCTGCTTTTCGGTCAGGATATCGGAGTTCCCTTACGCAGCAGTTTAGTTAGGGTGCGACAATCAACGAAAACCCTCTACAAAACGTCTATAGTATCGGCCGGACCAAGAAACTCCGAATTTCAGCTCACGATGTTGGTCGTTTCCAATCCAGGATAGCCTCAATTTTCCGAGGATCCACCCTTATTCCTTGGTGATACTACATGACCAAGGAAAGTCACCTCCTTTAGCCAAAATTCGCATTTACCAAATTTGGCATACAATTGCTTATCACAGTAGTTTGTAATACTATCCGCAAATCTGGTCATGTTCCTCCTCATTTCTCGAATAAACCAATATATCATCTATGAACACTACCACAAACCGGTCTAAATATGGTTGAAAGACTTGGTTCATCATGTCCATAAATGCAATTTGGTGCATTGCCATCCTCAAGGCGTCTAACCGCATAGACCGATCCGAGCTATCTTGCATCTCGCATTTCCTCTATTACCATTTCCTCGACCGGTGCACCTTGACCACGACCAGCCCCATTACCACCACGACTGGTCCACGACCTCTCGGTGGCTGCGATTACCCCGGCGGTTGTGCATCATTATTACGGACCTCTTGAGTCGTATCCATTCGTCGAGGACAACTTTTGTCTTGATGTTCCATTGAACCGCATTTGTAGCATGCACCGTTTTCCTCCAACATTCCCAAAATGCCTTTTCCCACACTCGGTGCAATCTCGACTTCCATTATTTGTTACCGGTTACGCCTTGAACCGATTCATCATTCGGGTTTCTTACGGAATCTCTTGGAAGAACCAGATCATTGTGTCTCTCTTGTTTGGGATCTTTCTCGGTTACTGCTTCGAGTTCTTAGCCTCTTGGCTATTTTGGCCTTCTCCACGAGTCAAAAATTTTTAACTTGTCTGCGAGCAATCGAACCCTCACTCATCATTAAGTCCATCCTCAAAGCGTACAACGTTCATGATCATTGCTACAATTGTCCGGGCATAACGGCTCGGACGTAAAAACTCGACTTCATATCTTGCCACGGTCTTACTTCCTTGGACAAGATTGAAATTCCTTCCTTGACGTCTACATAGCTCGTTCCAATGTACTTTCCTTGGAAGGCGGCTTTAAAGAATTCCCGATTAATCGGTGCGACTTGATGCCTTCTTGGGCGATGAGCCACCAGCGATCGCCTCATCTCTCAATAAGGATACAGCTCCTCTCAGTTTTTGCTCAGCCGTGCATTCCATATCATCCATGATCCGTTCCACAGCTTCGAGCCAGTATTCAGCCACATTCGGGGCTACACCAGAGACTCCTCTGAAAACTTCTGCATTATTTGCCTTAAGTCGCTCTGAAATTGACCCACGAGTTGTTGGCCCAATTCTAGTTCCAGCGACCCTTTCCAAGACTCGCAACATGGCTTGAGTCAATGCATGATCTTCTTCCATGTGATCACGTGATCCGGTCTCACTTTCAATTGACGTAGGTACGTCCACTTCTGGCATATGATTTGGTGCTTCAGTCGCAGCACCTCGGCCTCTACCACGGCCACGTCTACCGCGTCCACGACCACGTCCTCTAGTGCTCATGATTGCTTGTTCGTTTATCTGATTATAAGTTTTATGAATCAGAAATTTGTTTCGGTGTTTATTAATGATATTTTATGAGATTTAAGATATAAAGTTGTTTTTCGCAACATTTCCTATAGTCTCAATCTCTGAGTTTTTCATGTCTAAAACTAGAAGTTCTAGAGTGTTCCTATGATCATATCATAGTAATCATTAAGTAATAATACTTACTTGACTTGTCATGGGATGCTTGTGGTGCCATCTTGATCTAAAATATCATTGAGTATTTTCATACAGAAATTATTTTTGAACCCAAACCACAGCCGAGTTTTTGAAACTGGGCTCTGATACCACTAAATGTGACACCCCAAACCCGGTCTATGCGTTGAGACTAGATTTGGTTTGTTACGTGATTCGAACTATTCTTAAATCTTTAATGAGTTGAAAACTACAATATTGTTTCTGAGTTTAAAATTTGAAGAGAATTAAATTTTGATCAATATAAAAAAACATAAGTTGGAAATCATTGTATTATCAAAAATCTTTGGGTAATTTGTTAATAAGATATTTATAAAAGATTTTCATAAACTTTGAAAACTAAATTTTATTTTAATAAAAACATCATCAAACTTTAGCTCATGATTAAAAGTCCAAAGTAAAAATTAAATTCCAAACACACATAAAATCCATAAGTTATTTATAGAGGCCATTTATTACTGAGATCCCAAAATAGTAAAATAATTATTAAAAGTTCGAGTTTTAAATAACCCATATATAGCAAGTATGGCCTCCACGAAGTCATCCTCACCCAAGTCCACATCGGTTTCCATTACGAGATGGAAAGAATTTAAAGGGTGAGTTACTTAGAACTCGATGTGTAACTCACTTACCACCATTATTGGGCGATTGTCAAGATATTATCTTTGGGCTGAGCCCAATTCGAATTCAACAATATATCATGAATTTAAAATAATTAATAATGCATGAAAATGTAATTCCCAACCCAAACCTAATATCCATCCGCTAACACCCCCGTACCAACCATCACACCTGTGGGGATCAAGTCAACCCACCCCGCCATCACACCAATCGTAGGCATTAAGCCTTTTTATAATTGTGGCATAGCCACCGAACTAGAGGCAATAAGCCGATATTGTGGCGAAACCACGAACTAGAGGCAATAAGCGATATTGTGGCGAAACCACCGAACTAGAGGCAATAAGCCGATATTGTGGCAGAGCCACCGAACTAGAGGCAATAAGCCGATATTGTGGCAACTGGCCTTTCTTCTCTTCATATAACCCACCCATGCAATTATACATGTACTTTAAAATATAAAATTTATTAATAATACATAACATGGTGGGTTTATCAATAATATTTCATTTGGCCCATAATTATAGCAATTTGTCTATTTAGCGATTTAGTGGGCTTTGGCCCATTTACCGAACTAGAGTGTTATGGCTAAATTTTAACGAACTAGTGTATTTACGGCCCATTTTCACGAACTAGAGTAATTACGCCCATTTTCACGATTTAGAGTATTTACTACCCATTTTCACGAACTAGAGTATTTACGGCCCATTTTCACGAACTAGAGTAATTACGGCCCATTTTCACGAACTAGAGTAATTACGCCCATTTTCACGAACTAGAGTAATTACGGCCCATTTTCACGAACTAGAGTATTTACGGCCCATTTTCACGAACTAGAGTATTTACGGCCCATTTTCACGAACTAGAGTAATTACGGCCCATTTTCACGAACTAGAGTATTTACGGCCCATTTTCACGAACTAGAGTATTTACGGCCCATTTTCACGAAACATCCAATTTTCATAATAACAATTAATTCCTCGAGGCGTTTTCGTAATTTTCATGATTTAGTAGTTTTACGCATTTTCGTCAAAATATAATTTTTTACGTTTTTACCGATCCAATCGTTTTACGATTTACTTCCATACCGAAATTTGACATCCAACCAAAAATAATGAGTGTGAAAATTACACACCTCGATACCGTGAGTATTAACCCTTCTCGCTCCTCGGCACCTAAAACATATTTTGATCCGTTAGACATCTATTTAGCAAAAATAAATCTTAATCGATAACAGATCCAAAATCTTACCCTCTTGATTTTGAATCACTTCGATTTTCGGCTTTCCTTCGTTTATTGATTCACTAGACGCCGAGAATCCACCAACGTATAACGGCTCGGAGGTTCGCACAACTTCGAATAATGGACTTCTTTCGGAAGAAGGCCCGCAACCCGGTGGAAAGTCCCGGACTGCCGAAACCGCTCTTCGTTTGAATGGGGGATTTACAGATCCACCCCTCTTACGATAACTAAACACCGCCCTTTTCTTCCCTATTTTGACGGTCTTCAAGATTCAAAGGAATTTAGTTAGATCTAAAATAATATCAAATGTTACTAGAGATTTAAAGAGATTTGATTTCCTTACCAAAACAAAACGTTTCCAACGTTTCTCCCGATCACTTGAGTTCGATCTCGTTATTGCACTAAATAATAATAACGAAAAGAACGTTATTAGAATGAGCGTTATATCAATCCAAAAGGCCTCATAATATCAATGATATTCGCCATAATACTTAAATAAAATGAAAGCGAAAAAAAGAGAATCCCTTACCTATATTCCACAATCGAAAAGAAAGGATTTGAGAGAGATGTTTGAGAGAGTTGGAGAATTTCGTTATGCAACCATATAAAGAGAAATTAAATTCGGTTATGGCACTTCTAGCATTCGGTCAAGAGAGTATTTGATGGAGGAACTTTCGATTGAAGAGAAATAATATAAGAACGAAAGGATGATGGTGATCTTTGTTGCTTGATTTTAGAAGAGAGAGAAGAAAAGAAAGAAAAGAAAAGAACTTTAGGAGCTAGTATATTCGGCCATGGCAAAAGAAAAAGAAAGAGACTGATTTTGGTATAGGTGATTTGGCACAAGGAGAATACAAAAGAAAGTTAACAAAATGAATAAAAGTGACCAAATGGTGAAGAGATATTGGCAACCAAATGCAAAATTCTACCAAAAGGGATATTGAAAGGAGAGAATAAAATTCTGCACAAAGTGCAAAGGATAACCAAAGAGAGAAAAGAATTTTTCAGCCAAAACTAACTCAAAATTTAGGCTCCCTCCTATACCAAATTGCCGTCCGACATGTGGTCAATTGGCCATGATTTCTTTCAAAATTTCCCTTGATATGTGCCTTATGTTCCCCCTATCTTTCCTTAAATCTTTGATTCCATGCCATAAGTTTGTTGTTTCCTTAATCCATTGATACACTAACCAAAAATACATGGTCAACACCTTCCTTACATCCGGTGCATCGCCATCCTCTCGACGTCTGATCGCATAGACTAATCCTGGCTATCTTGCCTCCGTGTTGCCCCTATTACCGGTACCTCTACCAGGTACCCTGACCTCGTCCTAAGCCATTACCACCTCAACCTGGCCTATGACCTCGGCAGCTACTGAGCGCCCCCCGCTGGCTGCGCAAATCTATTACGAACTACCCGAGTTTGAATAGGCTCTCGAAGGCAATCCCTAAACCGATGGTCATTAGATCTACATCTAAAACAACAGCTAAATCTCTTCCAACACTCACCTGAGTGAAGTTTTCCACAATCCACACAAGGCTGTAACTGATTGGTAGTAGCTGAGCACCCACTCGAACTAGCCCCTCATTCCTGGGCATTTTTTGAAATCCTCTAGTAGAACCTAAATACCCAGAGTCTCTCTTGTTCCTGCCCCTATCCTTGTCTTGATTTTGCCATTCCAAATGTTTAACTTCCTCAGCTATCTTATCTTTTTCCATAAGTGTAGCAAAATTCCTCTCCTTCTATGGGGCTATCAGTACCCGTAACTCATCACGCAACTCGTCCTCAAAATGCACAAATCGTTCATAATCAGTCGGTACTATACCCCAAGCATACCGACTTAGATGCAGGAACTCCGCCTCGTATACTGCCATAGATCTACTTCCTTGAACCAGATTCAAGAATTCCTTTCTTCGGGCATTCACATAGCTAGCCCCAACATATTTTCCCTGGAATGCTGTCTTAAAGAATTCCCAGGTAATACGATCAGCCTGAGTGCTTTCCTGAATAGTGAGCCACCACTGATACGCCTTGTCTCTCAGTAATGACACAACCCCTTTCAGTTTCTACTCAGCTGTGCAATCCAGATCGTCCATAATCTGCTCCACCGCCTCAAGCCAGTACTCCACTACACTTGGGGCTACACCCAAAATACCCCTAAACACTTCAGCCCCATTCGATCTAAGTCTCTCGGATATTGACCCATGAGTTGCCAACCCAGTTCTTGCCCCAGCAACCCTTTCCCGTGCCTGCAACATAGCTTGGGACAGAGCGTCATCCTCTCTCACTCGATCATGTAACCCAGCTTCAGTCATTGGTGATGCAGGTGCATCCATTTTCGGTATATGTCTAGATGCCTCAGATACAACTCTAGCTCCTCGGCCTCTACCACGGCCACGTCTACCGCGTCCACGTCCTCTAGCGCTCATGTTTTCTAAGTCGATTTAATCTGATTAAAAGTCTTATGGATTAGTATGCTTATTCAGTGTTTATTAAACAATGTTTTATGAAGTATAAGAAGCAAAGTTGTTATCACAAAATGTATCCTAAAGTCTCAATCTCTACAGTTTTAGCTCCTAAAGCCAATAGTTCTAGAGTATTCATGTCATGTGAAGTTTTCTTACTATAGTCATACCATAATAATTAATAAACGAGAATAGAAAAACTTACTGACTTAGTGCCGGATACATGTGGTGCCATACTTTTTCTAAAACAAGCATTTATAAATTAAATTTCAAACTATTTTGGTAAACAATTTTTGAACCCAAACCACAACCGAGTTTTGCAATCGGCTCTTATACCATAAAATGTAACACCCCAAACCTGGCCTATGCGGTATGACCGGATCTGGCATGTCACATGAAGAAAGTGTATAAAGAACTTATGATTCTTACTAAAGTTGACTTTATTTGGTTAAAGTTAAGAAAACAAGTTTGGTTATAAATATTCGACAAAAATACTGCTAATTTCGAGAGATTGAATGGTGAATCAAAAATTGAACTAGTGAACTTTAAAACTATGACTTTTCAAAATGATGTTGATAATTCGAAAGAAAATCCAAGTTAGATTATTTGTACATATTTGTTATAAAATCCATTTGTTAATCAATTTTGAAAAAAAAATGTTACTTAGAATTTTAGAAAATTCCCGTTTAAATCAATTCATGGAATATAATAAGTACATCAAAATATAAAGCAAATTAAAACATATCCCAGCGGCCTTATTACAACTTTAAACCCAAAATAGTAAAAGTAACGAAATAAAGCGGAAAAGAAATTTACTAAAGTTTTAAAATATTATTCCCAAAGTATGGCCTCCACCGAGTCATCCATGGCCCCAAGTCCTCATTACTGAGCATTACCTGCAAAGATTAAGAAAAAGGAGTAAGTTACAAGAACTCAGTGTATAATCCCCTTACCTTCATCCACTGGGCTTGAACCCGCATAACAACATCTTGGTCTAAGCCCATTTACATAACAATATTTAAAAGAAATGAATGCAACCCAACCCATCCATCCAATCACACCCCTGACCAGCCAATCACACCTGTGGGGATCAAGTCAACCCACCCCGCCGCTCACACCAATATGTAGTCAAACTGCTATCATAGAGTATATTTTGTGGCTAAGCCACTAGTAACATAGTTAAGCATATAAATACATGAATTGTGGCTATGCCACCAGGCTACACTGCTCTTCATTTAATTTTTACCCTATGCAATATGATAAAGTGCAACATATATATACATATCAAAGAATTCACATGTAAATTAAGCATCATCCCAACGAGGGTATTTTAGTAAACTAGCCAAGTAAAGCTTTTCATAATACGACCCATTAGGCATGTAATAAATCGACCCGTTAGGGCATTTTCATAAAATAGCCCAGTTGGGCTTTTCATAAATTCGGGCCACAGGGGCATTTTCATAAATTCAACCCATAGGGGCATTTTCGTATATTAGCTTATTAACATGTTTACAATAGATTTGAGAGCAAATATTGTTTGAGCACATTAATCGATTTCATGCTATATTCTGGTTATTAAACTTTTATGCAATGACGTCTTATTATATCGATTTTGTGGTAAATTACGAAACTACGGGATTGTGGTGTGAGATTACACAACTAATTACGGTAAGAACTAAACCTTCTTGATCGTCGGCACCTATGACACCATAACAGTTGATTAACTAACAAAAAAAAGAGTTTCTTAATCCACATCTAAATAATCGGTTTATCACACTTACCCTCACCACCGCTAACAACCACAATTTGCCTATTCTCACCAGATGTTGGCTCCCTTCCACAACCCGGTGGGAAATCCCGAACTGCCGATACCACCCTATATTGGAACTTGGGAGTAGAGATTGCAAGTCCACTCCCTCTTCGACCTTCTATCGATTTTCCTTTAATATCACTACCACATGCCTCCATTGGAAGAGTCTCGGTCAGAATAATATTATGATGAGAGAAAGTAATTGTCTAATGAGAGGGTTTCGGCTTACTACTACCTTCGAATAATTAATGAGTAGAGGAAAACGAGTGATTTAGTCCTTAGAATAATCGATTAGTCAAATCTATTGATCCGTTTCGCAAAATAATCGAGTAGCGATATCGAATGGACCAAGAAGAGGCTCCTTACCTTACTTGACGATAAATCTGACTCCCACTGATTGGGCTTATGGCTACAGATGAGTCGGCAAAGATATGAGATTCAACCTACCCACTTTAACGTTACAAAAGATGGAGAACAAAATGTGAGGGAATAGGAGAGAGTGATGTTTCAGTTTAGAGAACCATCCAACCATAAGGGCCACATATTCAGCCATGGATGAAAGAAAAGAAGATCAAAAGAAAAAGAATGAAACCACTTACCCGATTCGGCTAAAGAAGAAAGTGTCCAAAACGCAAGATGGAGAAGAGATGAAGTGTTAAAGATTCGACTATTTGAAGAAAAGGGACAAGAAAGATTCGGCCAGCCAAAGTTGTCGACTAAAGAAGAAGAATGAAAGGTTGAAGAAATAGTGAAAATAAAAGAAGCCTATGAAAAAGATAAGAAAAAAAAAGAGAAAATATCCCTTAAGGTTATGGTCTTAGGCAAGAAAAGAAGTACCCAAATGGTCAAAAGAAACGAACTTTCAAAATGGAACAAAAACTACTCAAAGAGCCTAAAAAATTCGGCATATCAACCCCTTACCAAACCAAATACACTCCTCACTGAAGAGACCACCTTTGACCGACAATTCTCCCATATGCACATCTCAAAATTTTGGCCAATATCCCCCTTACCAAAACCATGTACCCCTTACCAAAAAGATCATGGTTGACCAAAATTCTTTCCCTAAGTACCTCCTAAAATTCAGCCAACATGTCCCCCCTTAACTCTTTCCTTTATTTCTTTCCTTATTTTTCCCTTGATCTCCTCCTTACTTTTTGTCCTTAGTCTTCTTTCCATCATTTGAATGAGTCTTCCTTTCCTTATTTAGAGTCTTGACCGACACTTACCATCTTCCACCTGATTAGCATAAAAAAATAAATCCAAAATTTGTAATAGGTGGGATTCAAACTCCACCCCTTTAGCTCAGTCATGTGACGCCACACCACTCTGCTACTAGCTCTACTTATGCTAGCAAAATACACACTTATTCTTTTAAGTCTTGACGTCACTTACCTTCTCCCCCTTAAGTTTATAAACACAAAAATTCTACCAAGGCCCCAACTCAACCCCAAGCCTTCTTAGGGCCCCTAAACATACACAACTAACACTCTTAGCTAACCTAACACATGGTATAAAGTAAAATATAAAATCCTAAATTTCAGGATGTTACAAGTGGGACAAGATCCCTATGGGTTTTTTTCGGGTCTTCCTCTCAGCCTTTTGAAGAAGAACTCAGTCTGGGTAATTGTAGATCAACTTACTAATTCATCCCATTTCTTGCTTGTGCGCACAAATTATTCATTGGAAAAGTTGGCCAAGCTCTACGTTTCTAAAATTGTACACCTCCATAGAATTCTAACATCCATAGTTTCAGATTGAGACCCAAGGTTTACGTCAAGATTTTGGAGGCAACTATAAGAATCATTGGGAAAGAAGTTATGATTTAGTACTACCTTTCATATTCAGTTAGATGGGCAATCTAAAAGATTAATTCAAGTTTTAGAAGACATGCTCAGAAGCTGTGTTATAAATTTTGGGCTGAATTGAGAAAAATATCTTCCTTTGGCAGAATTTACATATAATAATAGTCATCGTGCTAATCTGGGAATGTTACCATTTGATGCTTTGTATAGAAGAAGGTGTATATCACCCACCTATTGAATGAGACTCAGTGAAAGGAAAATGGTTGGTCCTGATTTTGTACAAGAAATAAAAGAGAAAGTTTCAATCATTTAAACTTATCTGAAAATTGTTCAAGATCTCTAAAAAGATTCTGTCAATCTAAAAAGGAAAGAAATTTTGTTTGAAGTAGGTGACAAAGTATTTCTGTAAGCTTCTCCTTGAAAAAAGATCATAAGGTTCAGATAAAAAGGAAACTTAAGTCTGCGTTTCATAGGACCATATGAGATTCTTGAATGGATTGGTCTAGTGGCGTATAGATTGGCGCTGCCACTAAAGTTATCAAAGATAAATAATGTGTTTTATGTGTCCATGTTAAGAAGATATCGATCCAATCTAGATCATGTGGTACAAGGAGAAGCACTGGAAGTGGACCTAAACTTGTCCTATGAAGAAGAACATGTTCGCATTTTAGCTAGAGAAGTAAAAGAGTTGAAAAACAAAAGATTCATTTGGTAAAAGTATTATGGAGAAATCACAATATAAAAGAAGCCACCTAGGAAAAAGAGAGTTCGATGAAATAACGATGTAACACCCCAAATTTTGGGCCTAGGGAATTGGGCTTTAGGCTTTGGGTCTCAGAAAATTTTTAAGTGAGCGAAAACATGACAATTGACATGATGGCTTTAAGGGTTTAATAAACTTGGAGTGTATAGGGTTGTTAGAGAAGTTTTGGGCTTGAACTTTGAGGAAAAATAATTTTTAATTAATTATTAAAGGAACCAGGGCGGTGAGTAGCTGGGCTTTTAAATAAATATAGGGAAAAATGGTATCCAAGAGCCTTGTGGTGGAGTGGCTAAGTGACGCTACTTAGGGTATAGGAAGGTGGCGTTATGGGCTAGCAAGGAGATCCTAGGTTCGAATCCTAGCTTTGTATTTTTTTTAGGAGTTTAATTTTGGCCTTCTAGAAGGTTGGAAGTGGTGTGGTGATGGACTTTTAGGAGAGTGATCAAAAGAGAAAATTTAGGAAAATGATTGGGGAGTTATCAGGGAGAAAAATGAGGAGATAAGATGGGGAAGAGTTAGTGCCTATTGGGACTTTGGGGGTAGGCAGAGTTTCAATTTTGTGTATAAATAGGGGGTGTCGAATTCCCTCTGTGATATTTCGGCAATTGGAATTCCCTTTGTGCTATTTCAGCAACTATAGTGCTCTGCCGAATTCTCATTCACTTTTTTGTTCTAAACCTCGCCTCTTCCTTATGTGTTTTATTTTCTTCTCTCCTAAAGCCTTAAATCAAATATCATTCTCTTCTTTCTCCATTTCTTTTGCCGTCCCACCTTCATCTTAATTGTTGGGGACCAAATATTCGTGACTTCAAAAGTTGAAAACCTTTGCTTGGAGCCGATTTCTTCATCACCCCAAACCTTGTGCCGAATACTCTAGTGACCAAATCTCTGTCGTTTTGTCATCATTTCTTTGATTCTTGGTGGATCGGATCTTGGAAAAATTCAAAATCAAGCTTGGATCTACAAGTCTCTACCAAAAAGCTATCCATACGTTTTGGCTTTTGGGTAAGTGTTCTTGATTTTGGGATAAGTTAGCCGAATAGTCTATAGTAAGGGAAAGGGTGACTTAAGTCGATACAATTCACCTATTATTTTGTCTTTAACAATTAAGATTGATGCAGATCTAGGGGATATTCGTGAGTAGTAGCTAAGGAAGGGCTATTAGGACTGGTGGCACACGGTAAGGTTACGGTAAGGCTTTAGTTTTTGGTAAATATTGTGGTTAAGTGTGTGATTGATTGGAGGTTGGTATTGGTTGTAGGTTCAAGGATAAGGATAGTGTAACACGTCTCATTTACCAGGTGTGTACATACACTTCACACATGACAAATTAATAAAAGTCGAAATACTGAAAAATTGGAATGTCGAAAAGTCAAAACACTAAAAGGTTGGCACCGACAACCACATGAGCGTACGAACATTCGTGTAGGAACACTAATATGACTATCGGGACCAAGAGAGTGGTCTCATGGTCTCAGGCCACTATTTGGCCAATTGGGCCAGAAGGGGCTAAATGGTCTATCAAACTCGTGGGCCCAAATCGATAAGAGTTGATATGTGAAATTGAATGATGGATTGATATGGATGGTTGTATGATTTGATTATGATCGGGCCTAATGGGCTACATATACATGATTGGGCTTAATGGGCTATATGGACATGATTGGGCTTAGTAGGCCTTATGGGATTTTAGAAATGCATGCTAGGGTTTTAATAGACTTTAGGCTTAGTTCTAATGAATTCTTAAATAGCATAAAACTTAATTTAATAATCAAACATGTATATGGACAAGTCACTAGGGTAGAGTGTGGCAATGGACATATGCATGTCTAGGATTGGATCTAGGGAGAGCTTGGTACTTAAGCGGTCCTAGTGACCCACCTCCTCTTCTCTGGAATCCTACCTGGTGCGTAGTGTCTGTTCACTTTAGCCATGAGGACTTGTTGACTGGCCAAGGTTCATAATTAAGACTCATATTGTTAAGAATTACTAAAATACCCCTATAGGGTAGAATTACCGAAATACCCTTGATTTGTGAAATGACTAAAATACCTCTATGTGTTGATTGTAAGATTTATGGATGTTACATGTACATTTTTGCATTCAGGTATGATATTCTGTTTAGGATCATATGGGTGGGAATTATGGAACGGAGGAAGTATATGAGGATCGCATGGTTGCTTGACAACTGTGGATCCACCGATGGCTTTTTAAGCCCATTATATGATCAGCAGCTTTGCTGCAACGTTAGGTAGTACCGCAATTGATCTACCCTTGATGTGTATTGGATGGGTGGGTCGATTTAGAAATCCCCACAAATGTGTTTCGACGGGACGGAGATGGTGTGTACTGGATGGATTATTTGGGGAGGGTTTGCACTGCATTGCATGTATGATATTACTATGTTAATAATATGATATGTATGCTATTTATTTTGACGAGGGTCATACACACTGAGTTTTTAAAAACTCACTCCCTCTTTTATTTTTCTCAGGTGATCCTTAGTAGGAGGTTCGACGAATGGAGGGACTCAGAGGTGGCCAACTAGCAAGATGATTAGACGTGTTTTTCTTAAATATCTAAATTCTAGATTTTAAGTGATTTATTTTATGTTAATTTATTTCAGATTGTAATAATGCTTTCCCTCTAGTTATTATTCCTTTACTTCCTCTATGCATTGTGATTTTGAAACGGAACCTGGATTTATTTCTTTTAAGCATACTTCAAGTTTTTAAAAATAATTGTGTTTTAAGAACAAGCTTCCGCTGTCAAAGGAAATTTTCTTTTTCATAGTAACACGAAAATGGTTTTTGGATACAACTCATTTTGAAAGCAAAATTGGATTTTACTTAACTTTTCTTTAGAAGGGTTTTCAATGAAAACAAGGTTTTCGCAAAAACACTTCAATGTGACATGTCAGATTCGGGCCTAACTTCTAGGCCGGGTCTGCGGTGTTACAAATGATATCCTCAATTATTCACCAGTAAGAATTTCATGGATAAAATTTTCTAAGTGGGAGAATTGTAACAGCCGTCCAACGGATATTATATAAAGTTACTGTTTGGTGTGTAGTTGTTTACACTAAGAGTAGAAAATGAGTTAGTTAATGGAGTAATTGTTTTGGGCCTTGCATGTGGCATATTCTATAAGATTCACCATTTCTTGAACTCCAGGTTTGGTAAACTTTAAGGTTTGGCAGACTCTTCTATTAAGTTATCTTCCAACCCTAGATGTTTTGGGCGAACTCATTAGTTCACAGCTCGATAGATTTGTCTTTGTGGTTAGTATATGTTACGATTACCTAATAAGTGATGTTAGAGTTTAGTTGAGACCTAGTTAGAACTAGACTAGGATATTGAAGATAATTTGATACTTAATTAACAATTCTCGAAATTCTAGAGCAACCGTAGGATCCTTTGACTACTTACTAAGTTTTGTTATTGGTTGTCTTTACAATATAAGGATATCAGGCTAGCATGTTTATACATTTTGCTTCTATTTCTTCTTCCTTGCATTTTCAATGAAGCTTTAGAAATTCCAAGTTAGAATTAGTAGCAAAGAGTTCTAGTATTTAGCTAACACCACTATTAACACCAGATTATTGGTAATTTCTAGTAAAGCATTAGGTCATTATCAAATGAATTTACTTATTTACAATAATGCGTGCATAAGTTTTAAAATTGTTCTTGAGGAAGGAAATTTCTTGATTCTGGGTTGCATGCTATTGATTCATGCATGCATGTAAATTTTCAATAGTTTAATGATCGGATATATGTCTTTGTCTCTCTTTTAACTCAAGAAGCTAACGAAGGTCCACGTAACAAGGGCGAAAGACTTGCTGAGTGGATTATTGTGCTAGAATTTCTGGTGAGTTCCTTCTTACTTTAATGTGTTATAAATTATTTTGACTTATAAATTATGTAAGTGAAGTATTTCTTCTCAATAATGTAATTTTGTGGTGTTTGGTAACTGGTGTTAAACTAGTATTGTCAATGTGTGAATGGTCAGTTCATGTTTTGATGTGAATACCCTCATTGCTACACAAGCTCATTACTGTTTATATGTGAATTGTGATAGTTCGATAGAGAAGAAGGGGATGTGTTTGTGATGCCTCCGGTATTGCAAATCGGATTGGCAGATCATGAGAGAACCTACTTAATTGAACAAAAATGATATGAGTTAAATAGGTTTATTCATATGAATACGTCTGACCAATATTACTCTGATTCTGAATTCTGGGCCTGAGGTTGACACAAGGATGGGTTATTTGAAAACTATGCTCGTTGTGTAAGTTATAGTTAAGTTGGCAGATAGTGACTGCCAGTATGTCATGTTAAGTTGGCATGTTGAGTCTGTCTAAGTTATGCGAATGCCTTTTGGTGTATCGTGAATAGTACGACTAAACCTCTCTTAAAGGTTGAGTGTCATTATGAACATCAATGCTTGTATACCAGTAGTATCTTGTATAATGTTGTCTTTTCTTTATTTATGGAACTCACTAAGTTCGTATGAACTTACTTTGATATCTTTTCCTTCTTAGGCATGTTGAAAGAAGGAAGTAATTCTATTGAGAAGGACTATGCCAAAGCTACTGTGGTAGTGAGCTACTTGTCTAACTTTTGTATCATACATGACCTTTTGGGGGGTGGGAGGTAGATCTACTTTGTAAGTGACCTATATAATGATTTACCACTTTTGTAAATATATGATTTTATGATAATTTTTATAAAATGTTGATGTATGTATTTAATCTAATATATCATGGTTTATAAGATTGTCTCATTAGCATATACGCCAAATGGTTTTGAGTGTTGTTTTAACCGCTAATGATGCACTTAAGACTACTGTATGGGAATAACCCATCATACATTTTATATAACCTTGTAAACTTTTATAAGGCTTCTGCTAGATGTTTGTCTAAACACATTTTTATAGGCATATTATTATTTTAATTTTAATTTTAATTTGTTATTATACTGGGGTACACGTCGGCACCTCAAACCTCTAAAAAATTTTCAAGTATTTTGTTAAACCCGAATGGTTTTACTTTGTGACTTACCATACCCAGATCCAAAGATCAGATCGGGCATGGGTGTTACAGGCAATACCAATTTTGGTTTCAGTCCCGCCTATATGACTTCCTAAGGTCGTCAAGCCTAGGGTTTTAAGTTTTTCCTATCCCAACTAGTTGATCCGTTAAGAAACCCTACATAGAAGCTTATTAATCTCACATCCACTTGTTAATCTCCCGTTATCAGATTAGTTCCATATGGATCTAACACACATGATGAACTTGATGAAAAATGTAACACCCTGAATTAGGGGTTATTTGTAATTTAATTAATTTCCCATGTGTACTTGAAGAAATTAATAATATGATTTTATTTGGCATGTTTGAGGGTCCAAGAATAAACCCAAGCTAGGCCTGACTTAGGGCTGAATATTTAATTTTTTTAAGTGTTTAAAGGAGGAAGCTAGGTGACATAGAGGTTAAGAAAATTTCTAAAAGGAACTTGACACAAAGAAATCCTTGGCTATGTGGTTCCATGCGCCACTTGAGTGTTGGGGGTGAAGTGCAGGTCCCAAGTTCGAGTGGCAGAGGAAGCATTTTTTTTGCATTTTGTGGTAATGGGATGAGGAAGGAAGGCCTTAAAATTAATTGGGGAAGGTTCGTAGCATGAAAGTCCAGGTAGTAGGAGTGGCTTGGGGTGCCACTTGAGAGAGAGAAGTCTCGGATTCGAGGAACGAAGGGAACATTTCTATTTTGGGCTTTTTGTGCTATAAGGAAAGGGCCAAGAGGAAGGTTTTATAAATAAATGAGAAGGGTATTTGACATGAAAGTCTAAAGGGGAGAAGTGGCATAAGGCGTTGGAGGGGACTGAAGTTCAGTGTTGAACCTTAGGGGCGACAAATGTGTTTTCCTTTTATTTTTGCTTTGCTAACGTGGGTGAAGGAATTTGGCTGCACTTTGGACTCCCAAAGTCATTTGGAAGAGGTAAGTTTGGTGTTTTATTTTATTTCAATTTGTTTAAAAAGGATAGAAGATAAAGTGCTATTATCTTAAGTGATAATTAATAGTTTAATTATCAGCATAGAGGGGAAGAATTGGGCAACATTAGGACTCTTTGGGGGCTGTTCAAAACTAATTTTTGTATGACAAGTAGAGCAAAAAATTCCAAAGAATCTGTTTACTCTTCTTTTTCCTCTCTTCTTGCCGAAATTCCCCTAGGGAATTCTTCAAAATTTTCCAGCTTTCTTCTCTTTTATTTTGGCCAAAAACCACTTTTGATTTCTCCTACTTATTCTCCTTTTTCTTTCTTCCACCATTGGCCGAATATCCATCACCTTGCTGCCGAAATTTCTTAGACAAACTGCCCAAAATTTTGCTAAAATTCCAGCATCTTTTCCTACTTCTTGTTCTTCCTCTTTTTCACATAAGCCGAACCTTGTTTATTATTTTAACCAACAATAGCCGAATTCTCTTCTCCCTACTTTGAGAAGTCTTGGCCGAATATCAAAGCAAGGGTGTTCTCCTCTTTCTTTTTCTTCAATC
This sequence comes from Gossypium rotundifolium, assembly GCA_025506655.1. NCBI lineage: Eukaryota > Viridiplantae > Streptophyta > Magnoliopsida > Malvales > Malvaceae > Gossypium > Gossypium rotundifolium. Next base: position 52,250,497 of record CP106731.1, read on the forward strand.
GGCTTGGTAAGGTGGTAAGGATCTATTTTATTTATTTGGTATTTGATTAAGCCAAAGTCTATTTTTGGGATACTAATGACAGCCGATTATAGGGAAGCAAAGCAAAGTCGCAAATCGTGTGCTATAGTTATACTTGAAGGCGTTTAGGTAAGGTTTCGGGTTCAAATATAAACCCTTCAGATATATGTTGGTTTGGCCGAATGGTCAATAGTACTAACTACATGTTTGGCCGAAAATAGGACCAGGAAATCTTGTGTGGCCTATTGTTTCTTCAAGGGTTTAGGAAGATCGTTGGTGACAGGTGTATACATACACACCTTATAACTTTTTAATATGCTAAGTGTTATATGTATGCTTAACCGGTTTGTGTAGATTCGGATGTATTACCATTATGGTATAATCAAGGATTCGGGTAAGTCTTTGTTGTTATGAGCTTTATTTTGATGCTTTTGGGAAGCATGGCATATTTGGTATATATGGCTTATAATATATGGCTCATGATAAATATATTGGCATGATAATTGTTAATTCTATATTATTGATTGATGTGGGATTAAATGAGTGGAGGGAGAAATGATATTCGTGTCGACGGACACCAGTGGTTTGGTACCACATTGTGACCATGGTCACCGGAGGTTTGGCACCTCGGAGGTTTGGCACCTCATAGCGTCTTGTCCCAAAGTGGCTTAGCACCACAAAGGGTTGGCCCTGATTATAATATGGGATCGACGCCAAGATTTGGTATCACACGGGTTGGCCCCACCAGTGGTTTGGCACCATATTTAATGATGACTATCGTGACTTTAAGTCACTAGTGGTTTGGCACCACCAGTGGTTTGGTACCACACGGGGTAGAGAAAGGTGTTTGGATGGCTAGGTTGGGTGCTATATTTAGTGCATGTTTAATTGTTATAAATTGTGTATGTTGTTTTACTATACCGGGAAAAGGGTTACACACTGAGTCTTGGTGACTCACCTTTTCCTTTAATATTTTTCAGGTGACACGTAGATAGCGGATGAGGAGCCGGATGGACTCGAGGTGGCCATGCAGTGGAAATTAAATTTACTTTGAATTATTTTATTTTAGTTTTTATTCTATTTGGGTTTTATTTATTTAAGTTGTAATAAGGCCTCCTAAGATTATTTTTATTATTCTATCTGTTGGATAAATTATTTAAACTATTTAATGACTTTAAAAAAAATGATTACACAAGTTTTCCTAAATTCAAACGAAAATGTTATCTTTCGTACCACCGGGTACAATCACAAAATTGGTAACAACTTGACTTAAATTTTAGAATGAACTAAGTATTGTTTTCTTTATACACCTCAACTGTTTTAAAATAAGACAACATCTTTTACTCTAAATAATATCGGCTAAACAAGGGATTTCAAAATATTTTCATCTGTAACATATCGAATTTGGCCATAGTGTTTGGGCCGGGTTTGGGGTGTTACAAAATTGGTATCAGAGCCCGGTTCAAAACTCGGCTGTGGGGGCCCAAGGCCCAAAATGTTTGGTTTTTGGGATAGTAGGCCTTATTATAACGTTTGAGAAATTGTTTTGGCTTGAACAGCATGGCACCGAGTCTCCGGCACCTATCCGCCCAGGTAAGTACCTCTATCAATTTTTGTGAATTCTTTTGATGTGGGGTAGAAGGGTAAATTGGGGAACGTAGACTACTAGGGTAGAAGCTGATGAACCCTAGGGTTAGCATACCCCAACAAACTACGCATAAGACTTAATAATTCCCTAAACAAAACCTGTGAGTTGTCACTGAGCAAAGGATGTGGTAATCGTTATACGCATGTCTAGGATTGCATTCGGTGGGGGCCTGGTATTTAAGCAGTCCTCGTGACTCACCTCCTACTCACTTGAATCCTACCTGGTGCGTAGTAACGGTTCATCCTCGCTGAGACGACACACTCACAGGCTAAACTCGATAACTAAAACCCGAAAAGGGACTAGCCGTTTTGATTTTGGAAATAAAATCTTAGCTTTTAAAAAAAAGACCAAAATACCCCACAGTTTAAAAAATGACCAAAATACCCTCCGTATGAAAAAAAATTTCAAATAGAAATTTTCAAGATATCCTTATTTTGTGAAATCACTTAGAACCCAAATTGTTGGAAATCATTTTTGTGAAAATGCCCTGATTATGTAAAATTAATAAAATACCCTTAGGGAAAATTACAAAAATGCCCCTGATTTATGATATTTCCAAAATACCCATAGTTACTATCAAAATTTCCATTATATTTAAAAGTGCCCAAAAACCTTACTTTGCACAATTCAAAAACATCATGATTTTAGAAAATTACAAAATTGTCCCTAACCAACAAAATTACCAAAATGACCTTGGTTTCCAAAATTTTTGCAACACCATCAAAATGGAAGATAAATTCTTAAAAATAACTCCCAAAGTTTTACAACTTTTTGAAACATCCCCGATTTATCAAATTTTACAAAATTCACCCTGATTTGTGAAAAATTACCAAAATGCCCCTGAGTTTTAAAGTCACCGAAAGACCCCCGAATTTCAATAATACCCGGAAATTAAGAGTTTTAAAATAATTTTGACAAAATCATATGAGAACCTATATTTTTGAAAAATTACGAAAATACCCCTATAGGACAAATTACGGAAATACCCCTGGGTAGTGGAAAAAAACAATCACAATGAAATCAACAACGTCTCTTTGATTGAATGAATGGAAAACTGTGTGCTTCTTTGATTGCGAAGGAACCACTTCTAAAACTCCTATCATAAAATTTCTTCGCGGATAACCAAGTGAAACTAAGGTACTGATACATAAAAATTCTTAAACAGATAAACGCGATCGTTAGAATGAGTTCAAGAGGTCGTGAGCGTCGCCATGTGGTCGTGGTAGAGGTAGATGACCTGTTGGAGCCCGCGAGGTCCGTAATGGGTCCGAAAATGAGATGCTTGAATCTATCGACATCAAAATCGAGTTTCAAGACCATACGGTGGTAATGACGTAGTATCTCGGTGATGCTACTGGGTGTTGGAGCGAGTAGTGAGGTCAGGCACGGTGCAGAACCCGTAAATCGTGGTGAAACGACTCGGGATAACGAGCGATGTATTCGAGAGGAGTTTCGAGTGGCACCTAGTGCGTGGAATATTGGTTAGAGTCCACGAAAAGGATTATGGGTGACTTGGATTTCACCCCGGGAGAAGTTAAAGGTATCATCTCTCTACTTCGGGATGAGTCCTATCAGTGGTGGCTCACCGTAAGGGATGGAACGGTGGCAGAAAACCTTACTTGGGAATTTTTCAAGGGAGCCTACCAAAAGAAGTATATTGGCACCAGCTACATTGATGCTCAGAGGAAAGCCTTTCTGGGGTTGGTACAAGGAAATAAGACAGTGTTAGAGTATGAGGCGGAATTCTTGAGGCTGAGCCGCTATGCTCGAGGAATTGTGTCGACAGAGCATGAGCAGTGTGTCCGCTTTGAAGATGAACTTAGGGATGAGTTGAGGCTGTTGATTGCTCCACAGCAGGAGCGTGAGTTTGCTATTCTGGTAGAAAAGGCTAAAGTAGCCGCAGGAGTCAAGGCATCCGTGAGAGAGAATTATGATAGGAACAAGCAGAAAAGAGGCTTTGGACCGTCCGGATCGGGTGGTAATGCACAGAAAAGGGCTAGGCAGAGTGGGCCGAATCAGGGAGGAAGGCCCGTGACTACTAACCAGAGGCCAGCTCAGTGTAATCATTGAGGAAAATCACATTGGGGAGGTTGTTGGACCGGTGAAAGGGGATGCTTTGAATGTGGATCTTTGGATCACCGTGTAAGGGATTGTCCTCAAAAGTTGGCTAAGAATCAGCCAGAGGGTCAGAACCGTGCTCAGGTTAGAAATGTAGGACCACCACAGAGGGGTCGTGGTAATGGTAGAGGAGGCAATGGTTCCAATCGAGGTCGCGAGAATCGAGAAGAGGGGCAAGCAACACAGAAGTGAGGCAACCCGGTTTAGTCTATGCAGCGAGGCATCGAGAGGAGGGTGACGCACCGAACGTCATAACCGGTACATTCCTAATTTTTGGATTTCCATATGTTTCATTAATTAATGTGGGTTCAACGCATTCATATGTTGCTAGTAGTGTGGTAGAGACTATGAACATAGACTTTGAGACTACTACTAGGGAGATGACAGTAATTAGCCCTCTAGGTAACTCTGTAGTGGTAAACAAACTATATAGAGATGTACCCCTAGAACTCCAAGGGATAGTGTTTGTGGCTGACCTGATGGAACTGCCGTTTGGGGAGTTTGACCTAATTCTTGGCATGGACTGGTTGGTTAAGCATCAGGCGAAGCTGGATTGCACTGCTAAGCGCATGGTTCTAAAGATGGCTGAGGGTGATGAAGTAGTCATGATAGGTAATAGAAGAGATTACCTATCCAACGTGGTGTCTGCGTTGAAGGCAGAGAAAATGGTCAGAAAAAAGTGTGAGGCGTGAATATGTGCCTTGGAGGCTAAGGAGTCAGTAGTTAAGAAGGTCCGAACGGTAGGGGAATTTGCTGATGTGTTTTCAGAAGAACTTTCAGGTCTACCTCCAGATCGGGAAGTTGAGTTTGGCATAGACTTATTGCCCGGAACGGCACCTGTGTCTATAGCACCCTACCGAATGGCACCAAAAGAATTGGTGAAGCTGAAGGCTCAAATTCAAGAACTTTTGGATCGAGGGTTTATTCGACCAAGCATATCTCCGTGGGGAGCACCTGTGCTGTTCGTCAAGAAGAAAGACGGGTCAATGCAGATGTGTATCGACTACCGTTAGTTGAACAAGTTAACGATCAAAAATAAGTATCCATTGCCCCGGATCGATGAATTGTTTGACCAACTGAAGGGTGCGTCGATTTTCTAAAAGATAGACCTTAGGTCGGGTTACCATCAACTTAAGGTGAAGGAGGTTGATGTTCACAAAATGGTATTTCGAACTCGATATGGGCATTACGAGTTCCTAGTGATGCCATTTGGGTTGACCAACGCACCGGCAGCATTCATGGACTTAATGAAGAGGGTGTTTCAGCAGTACTTGGATCAATTTGTCGTGGTGTTCATAGACGACATATTGGTTTATTCTAAGACGGAGGAGGAGCATGACAGGCATTTACGTATAGTTCTACAAGTACTGAGGGAGAAGCAGTTATATGCCAAATTTAGTAAATACGAATTTTGGCTTAGGGAGGTGGCTTTCTTAGGTCACGTGGTGTCAGCAGAAGGGATTAGAGTGGACCCTCGCAAGGTTGAAGCGGTGTTGGAGTGGAAGTCGCCTAAGTCGGTGGCAGAAATTCGAAGTTTTCTGGGTCTGGCAGGATACTATCGAATATTTGTGGAAGGGTTCTCTTTAATCGCAGCCCCACTGACTAAGTTATTAAGAAAGGGAGTTCCGTTTGTATGGTCAGAGAAGCAGCAAGAAAGTTTTGACAAGCTAAGGAAGATTCTGACAGAGGCTCCGGTTCTGGTACAGCCTGAGGTAGGGAAGTTGTTTACAGTTTACTGTGATGCGTCCCATACGGGGTTGGGATGTGTATTGATGTAGGAAGGGAAGGTAGTAGCCTATGCGTCTCGTCAGCTAAGACCGCATGAGGTTAACTACCCAACTCACGACTTGGAGTTAGCAGCAGTAGTCTTCGCCTTGAAAATATGGAGGCATTACTTGTATGGGGAGAAGTCGATAGTCTACACGGATCACAAAAGTTTAAGGTATCTCTTGACTCAGAAGGACTTGAACTTGAGGCAGCGACGGTGGATTGAACTATTAAAGGACTATGACTATTCAATTGAGTACCATCCGGGCAAAGCTAATGTGGTGGCTGACGCGTTAAGTCGAAAGGTAGTGGCGGACTTAAGGGCGATGTTTGCTCATTTGAGTCTATACGACGATGGAAGTCTTTTAGCAGAACTACAAGTTAAGCCAACTTGGATCGAGGAGATTAAGGAAAAACAGTTAGTAGATGAAAGTTTGAATGCTCGGAGGTTGCAGGTTCAGGATGGTGGTTTGGAAGGGTACAGTTTATCTGGTGATGGAGTGCTATGTTTTCAAGGGCAAGCTTGTATGCCGAAGGATGTGGAATTGAGGCAGAAAATTCTTTGAGATGCACATAGCAGCCCATACGCTATGCATCCTGGAGGTAGCAAGATGTACGGGGATTTGCGGAGATAATTTTGGTGGCCTGGGTTGAAGCGCGAGGTGACTAAATTTGTGGGGAAGTGTCTGACGTGTCAGCAGGTTAAGGCTGAACATCAGTTGCCGTCGGGTTTGCTTCAACCAATAAAGATTCCTCAGTGGAAATGGGAGAGGATCACGATGGATTTTGTCAGTGGGCTACCCCTTACGCCCAGCAAAAAGGACGTAGTTTGGGTAATTGTGGACCGTCTGACTAAATCAGCTCACTTCATATCGGTAAGGGTGGATTACTCACTTCAGAAGCTAGCTAAGCTGTATGTCTCAAAAATAGTAAGGTTGCATGGTGTGCCAGTATCAATCATCTCAGATAGGGATCCCAGATTTACGTCAAGGTTCTGAAAAGTGTTGCATCAAGCTTTGGGTACACGATTGGATTTCAGCACAGCTTTCCATCCACAGTCTGACGGGCAGTCGGAAAGGGTCATACAATTTTAGAGGACATGCTAAGAGGGTGTATTCTGGATTTCAGTGGTAGTTGGGAAGAGCATCTACCGTTAGCAGAATTCGGGCTCGTCTCAAGGAAGCGTCAGATAGGCAGAAGTCTTATGCTGACCTTAAGCGAAAAGAGATGGAATATGCAGTGGGAGATAAAGTTTTTCTGAAGGTGTCACCTTGGAAAAAGGTATTGAGATTTGGGTGTAAAGGGAAGCTAAGCCCAAGGTTCATCGGGCCATATACAGTGTTGAAGCGAGTGGGATCGGTAGCTTATCAGCTCGAGTTGCCGGCAGAGTTAAGGCAAATTCATGATGTCTTCCATGTGTCGATTCTTAGACGATATCGGTCGGATCCATCACACGTTGTGCCAGTTGAGGAAATTGTAGTAAATCCGGACATGTCTTTTGAGGAGGAGCCGGTACAAATCTTGGATCGTGATGTCAAAGTTCTACGTAGGAAGTCAGTGCCTTTGGTAAAGGTGTTATGGCGGAATCATGGTACGGAGGAGGCCACATGGGAACCCGAGGAGGTGATGCGGCAACATTACCCCCATCTCTTCTGATCCAAGCAATTTCGGGGCCGAATTTTTTAAGGGGTAGAACTGTAACACCCTGAATTAGGGGTTATTTGTAATTTAATTAATTTCCCATGTGTACTTGAAGAAATTAATAATATGATTTTATTTGGCATGTTTGAGGGTCCAAGAATAAACCCGAGCTAGGCCTGACTTAGGGCTGAATAGTTATTTTTTAAGTGTTTAAAGGAGGAAGCTAGGTGACATAGAGTTTAAGAAAATTTATAAAAGGAACTTGACACAAAGAAATCCTTGGCTATGTGGTTCCATGCGCCACTTGAGTGTTGGGGGTGAAGTGCAGGTCCCAAGTTCGAGTGGCAGAGGAAGAATTTTTTTTGCGTTTTGTGGTAATGGGATGAGGAAGGAAGGCCTTAAAATTAATTGGGAAAGGTTCGTTGCATGAAAGTCTAGGTAGTAGGAGTGGCTTGGGGCACCACTTGAGAGAGAGAAGTCTCGAGTTTGAGGAACGAAGGGAACGTTTCTATTTTGGGCTTTTTGTGCTATAAGGAAAGGGCCAAGAGGAAGGTTTTATAAATAAATGAGAAGGGTATTTGACATGAAAGTCTAAAGGGGAGAAGTGGCATAAGGCGTTGGAGAGGGGCTGGAGGTTCCAGGTTCGAACCTTAGGGGCAGCAAATGTGTTTTCCTTTTATTTTTGCTGCTAACATGGGTGAAGGAATTTGGCTACACTTTGGACTCCCAAAGTCTACCGGAAGAGGTAAGTTTGGTGTTTTATTTTATTTCAATTTGTTTAAGAAAGGATAGAAGATAAAGTGCTATTATCTTAAGTGATAATTAATAGTTTAATTATCAGCATAGAGAGGAAGAATTGGGCGACATTAGGACTCTTTGGAGGGCTGTTCAAAACTAATTTTTGTACTGACAAGTAGAGCAAAAAATTCCAAAGAATTTACTCTTCTTTTTCCTCTCTTCTGTCATTAAAATTCCCTAGGGAATTCTTCAAAATTTTCCACTTTTTTCTCTTTTATTTTGGCCAAAACCACCTTTGATTTCTCCTACTTATTCTCCTTTTCTTTCTTCCACCATTGGCGAATATCCATCACCTTCTTTGCCAAAATTTCTTAAACAACTCCCCAAAATTTTGCTAAAATTCCAAAGATCTTTTCCTACTTCTTATTCTTCCTCTTTTCACATAAGCGAACCTTGTTTATTATTTTAACCAACAATAGCAATTCTCTTCTCCCTACTTTGAGAAGTCTTGGCTGAATATCAAAGAAGGGGTTCTCCTCTTTCTTTTTCTTCAATCGGCTTGGTAAGGTGGTAAGGATCTATTTTATTTATTTGGTATTCGATTAAGCCAAAGGCTATTTTTGGGATACTAATGACAGCCGATTATAGGGAAGCAAAGCAAAGTCGCAAATTGTGTGCTATAGTTATACTTGAAGGTGTTTAGGTAAGGTTTCGAGTTCAAATATAAACCCTTTAGATTTATGTTGGTTTGGCCGAATGGTCAATAGTACTAACTACATGTTTGGCCGAAAATAGGACCAGGAAATCTTGTGTGGCCTATTGTTTCTTCAAGCATTTAGGAAGATCGTTGGTGACAGGTGTGTACGTACACACCTTATAACTTTTTAATATGCTAAGTGTTATATGTACGCTTAACCGGTTTGTGTAGATTTGGATGTAATACCATTATGGTATAATTAAGGATTCGGGTAAGTCTTTGTTGTTATGAGCTTTATTTTGATGCTTTTGGGAAGCATGGCATATTTGGTATATATGGCTTATAATATATGGCTCATGATAAATCTATTAGCATGATAATTGTTAATTCTATATTATTGATTGATGTGGGATTAAATGAGTGAAGGGGGAAATGATATTCGTGTCGACGGACTCAAGTGGTTTGGTACCACATTGTGACCACGGTCACCAGAGGTTTGGCACCTCCAGAGGTTTGGCACCTCATAGCGTCTTGTCCCAGTGGCTTAGCACCACAGTGGGTTGGCCCCACGGATTATATTATGGGATCGACGCCATGATTTGGTATCACACGGGTTGGCCCCACCGGTGGTTTGGCACCACATTTAATGATGACTATCGTGACTTTAAGTCACCAAGGTTTGGCACCACCGGTGGTTTGGTACCACACGGGTAGAGAAAGGTGTTTGAATGGCTAGGTTGGGTGCTATATTTAGTGCATGTTTAATTGTTATAAATTGTGTATGTTGTTGCGCTAAACCGGGAAAAGGGTTACACACTGAGTCTTGGTGACTCACCTTTTCCTTTAATATTTTTCAGGTGACACGTAGATAGCGGATGAGGAGCCGGATGGACTCGAGGTGGCCATGCAGTGGAAATTAAATTTACTTTGAATTATTTTATTTTAGTTTTTATTCTATTTGGGTTTTATTTATTTAAGTTGTAATAAGGCCTCCTAAGATTATTTTTATTATTCTATCTGTTGGATAAATTATTTAAACTATTTAATGACTTTAAAAAAAATGATTACACAAGTTTTCCTAAATTCAAACGAAAATGTTTTCTTTCGTACCACCGGGTACAATCACAAAATTGGTAACAACTTGACTTAAATTTTTAGAATGAACTAAGTATTGTTTTCTTTATACACCTCAACTGTTTTAAAATAAGACAACATCTTTTACTCTAAATAATATCGGCTAAACAAGGGATTTCAAAATATTTTCATCTGTAACATACCGAATTTGGCCATAGTGTTTGGGTCGGGTTTGGGGTGTTACAAAAAATATAAACATTAAAAACAAATCAAGAAAAGAGATGAGAAGAATCATGATATATTAATAGTGGCGCGAATGGTAATCCGTCGAATAGTTTGGTGTATCCACAATCTAAATTCCACAAAGAACGAAATAACAACTAAAATAAAATTACAACTAGAAAGAAAACCTAAATTACAAGTAAAAAATTAAACTAAATAGTAGACAAAAGATTAAAACTTAGTAAAAACTAACAATGAACTATGCAGAGCAATCCTATTTATAGATCCAAGGTTGGCCATCGGTCATTGGCCTAATTTAGCTGACTAATCTTTGTTAAAGTTTGTTGTGCGAATGAAAAAACCCTTAACTTATTAATTAGCCTTACCATATCAGTGTCGCGACACCGTTGTAACGCGTAGGTTTGTGCAAGTGTACACAGTCGTTATCAAGTAATAAATAAGTATCGAGTTATCATCTCCACAAGGATTGTATTTGTGCTAAGTCACTTAATTTGCAAAATTATATTAACAATTTGGTAAATAAAAACAAAATATAGTTAATAAGTGGGGATTAAAATTTATTAAACTAAATGCAATGATCCCTAATGCAAATTATCCTAAGTATGCAAACTATATGAATGAAATAGATTTTAGTAAAATTAAACACAATTTGCAATAATTATAGCATAAATAAAATAGGACAATTACTTTAATTAAACTCAATTTATTATCAACATGCTTAATAACATTCGAAAAAACATTCCATGGCAACTCGATCTTTCATGAGTTTGGAAACCACATTAGGTCCTTTCAGAATCCTTTACTTAGTAAATACGCATTTTATTGATCCTTATTTACTAAGGGTTTCTTAGCATTCGTGTGAGGTAACAGGAGCATGTCAGGTTTGAAATAGTTTAATCACACAAATCTAAAAACTATGCAGATAACAGAGCTTGGTTAGAGTTGTTATGCAACCTACAATTAAATCGGGTCAGGATCTAAATTGAGCATGCACATTTCAATTATGTGTCCATTAGCCGTCGTCTGGTCAGGATCGCTTAGCTAATTTAGGTGCATTTCAATCACGTATGAACGAAATACAGACTTGATTTTAATTGAAAACATGATCGATTGAGGCACAAACATTATCAGTATGAATCAAATAAATATTATTTAATCAAAGCAGTCATCCTAGCTTAAATAAAATTAAGCTAACATTGTTGTAAACAAGAACAAAGAACACATAGCAAACACCTTTAGATTAGATTAAAGAAAAGAAAGATTAAAGCCAATTCAGAGTGGCTGTCACCCAAGACTTTGATTGACGAGGATCTTTCGTTCCTTTGCTTTGCTCCTTCGTTGATGGCTCTCCAAGGTGGCCGACCAAGGGCTCTTTAAGAGGCTTCATTGCTAAAATCTCTATGAAGAGATGATGCTAGGCATGGGAATGGAAAAGGCTAAGAGAATTTAGATAGAAGAGAGAATGATGGATGATGAGAATGAATGAGGAATGATTGAGGGATGATTGAGGGATTGAAAGGGTCTTATTTATAGGTGAGGAGAGGGGGATAGTTTGCTAAAAATAGTGGATGTTAATCTCTTCAAATCTCCTCAAATTGTGGCTGGCCATGCTTAGTGGTTTTTGACTTGATTTTCGCTTGATTTTTAAGCAATTTTGGCTGCCACACAACTCAGGACTGAGACTCGATCAATCGTAAATCTTCATGCAAATCTCTAATTTCTTCAACACTACAAGGATTTTGTATAATTAAACCAAAGAATGGTTTAAATGGACAGCCATGTGTAGCCAAATATGGTTGACTTGGTCTCCAATTTGGACGGTTTTATAATCCAACAAAGCTATCAGACCTGTCCAGAATAAATCAACAAGTTAGAGGACCAAAGAATAAAATTTATCCAATTTAATTAATTAATTAAAACCCAAATTATTAATGAAATATTTTAAAATGAATTATTAAATATAATTTTATATTTTATTATTTAATTTAATCATGCATGACCCACTTTATGTCTTAAAAAATATAATATATTCAAATTAATATAAAATAAGCCATTTATTGCATGAAAACTATATTATAAAGCATAAAATCACATTTTAATAATTTCTATGTCCTAATTTCATATCTTCACATATTTCAATAATTTATTAAACAACTACTTAGTTTTAACAACAAATTTAAGTAAAAAGGTGAAAAATTACATAGGAAAAATCCTATATATTTATCCGTTTACACACCCCCAAACTTAAATCATTGCTCGTCCCGAGTAATGTTTATGCACAACAAAAGGTCTTGCAAAGGCAAAATTGCTAATTGTGTAAGCAGCATCAATATTTGTCCCATAATCATGCATTAATAACATCATGCTTATCGATCTTCTTTATTAACAAGTAATTTATATGCAAACATTCCTTATGATTATACTAAGCTTCAAAATATGCCAACATGAATCATAGTTTGCATGTATGTCACAGCCATATGTAACATTCTTCATTCAATATAATTTCCTATCAATCAAGCAAACAATCACAAGGCTTATTTATGATCTTCATATGTTGAACTCAGGACTTCCTCTCCACTAATGTAGGTGACATAATCATCAAATCAATAGGTATTTTATAAGGTTGAAATGGGGCTCCGTTAAAGGTAGGGATTTTAAGAGATGAGACATTTCAGTTTTAAAAAAAATCTTAACCTTTAACTTTGTCTTGGTTTTCTCATAATACAACCCTTTTCTTTAATTGAACCTTTGGAACACCCCCAAACTTATTTTAAACTCAAGCTCATACATTTTTTCCTTTTTTGGAGACTGAGCAAACTTTTCTTCGCCCTTTTTTTTTTTTTTAAAGCATGAGCACATACATCTTTATGAAAATTTCCTCAAATGTTGATTCCCAAGACAACTTTAGTTAAGATAGGTGCACAAAATTAGGATAACTTTAAAAAGATGGTAATTGGCTTATAATGTAGGTTCATTGCAAAAAACGGGCTTTAAGCTCAAAATTACAGTTTCAAGGGTCTAATATCATAGGGTTGGTTTGAAAAGGCTCAAACGGTCCAAAGAAATAGTGCCTATATCATTTTAGATTTTTATGTCCCCTAGGATTTCGCCTCAAGAAAGTTACTAAGTTAATTCTAAAGATATAAACCTTTATGCATGTCTAATCTCAAAAGAAACTAAGTTTTCATGGCAAACATTACTAAGGCTAAGATCATATAAGCATTCCATTTTTCATGATAACATACTTTCACTTAGATAAAATCATCATTCATGCTTGCATACAAACTATCTCAGTAACAAAAAATATCTCTAAACATTCATTTATTAAAACATACTTATGAAAGAAATGATTGAAACATACTTGAAAAATTTAAAAGTTTGAGCAATTTAATTGCCTTACCCCCTTTAAAATGAAGCATTACCCCCTTTAAAAAGAAGAAATGTCCTCATTGCAAGAACAAAGTAATGAATGACAACTAAACACTAGGTAGGGTTGTAAAAAAAGAGAGGTGAGTCATTAAGACTTCTTAAATACCAAGTCTTCCCTAATAACCCAATCCTAGACATGTTCATTCCCATTACCACATCACTTAGTCTTATTCTTTCTAAAGAAATGTTAAGTTTGTTCATGCTTGCTATGTTTTATTCTGCAGAAATTAAATTCTAATTACAAAAGAAATAAATTCCTAAGGACCTAAAAATAATTAAATAAATAACAAGACAGAATCCCCCCATTTTATTTTTTACTCATTCCCCTTGTCTTCTTTAGCTCCATCTCCGCTTGCATAGTCAGTATCTTCTGTCCATGTCTCAAAGATAGCATTTGGGAACTCAGGAACAAAAGTATTAGAGATATTCTTAAAAGTATTTCGAATTTAGTCATCTATAATTTTTGCATATTTCCAGTAAGTTTGTTGTTGATTGTGCATGACCTTCCACATATCCATCAAAATTGACAACTCTAATTTCCTTGAAGTATTTGCAGAAGTCAGCATGGGAGTTGTATATTCAGGTTCAACACTTAGCTTGACTGGTTCTTCTTCTGGCTCAACCCTTGGTTCAGGAATGTCCAGTTCCTTATCAGATTCTTCCTCTTTAGTGTCTGTAATTGAATTAGCTTCAGTTTTAGTTCCATCTGTTGACTCCTTGGTATCCGGCTCAGTTGGCTCTTCTTGCTTGCCTTGATTCAACTCATGCATACTCTCTACTAATCTTTCAAGATCATAATTTGTAATGCATTCTTAAACATATCGTCCCTTTAGATTTGCTTGTGTTTTAACACGGGCCTTTAAGCAAAGTGAAGTGATTAATGATGGGAAATAAGCACTTCCTGCCTTCTTTTTAGCAAAATCGTGAATCTCCTTGAGGATAATTTTCCCAACATTAATGGGCTTTTCTATCAAAATTGCATATAATAAAAGCATTCGTTCCATCGAGATGGTGGAACGATGTGATATAGGCATAAAATTGTAGCGTATGAAATAAAACCATACCTTTGCTATTGGTTTTAAGTATTCCCTTCGATAAGAATGGCTTCCATACTTTTTTATAATCCATTGGGATCCCGAAATTTTCACAACATCAAGCACTTGTTGAAGAAATTCCCAATTGATATTGTTCATCATAGGGTAGTACTCATCTTCTTCAACATCAGGTAAATTAAACAAATCATTAATGGACTTAGAAGTAAGAGGTACCTTTTTCTTTCGAACGATGACTTCAGAAGCATCTTGCGTAGTCAAACTAGCTTAGAATTCTTGAACTAGTTCATCATTAGGAAGTGAACGAGCATCACAAAATCGTTCCCACTTGAGAGCATTGATTTTCTTTCTAATAGGTATAGGAACAACTATCAAATCATTACTCTTCAAGTCAAAACCTTTTTCTGGCATCATAGGTTGATGCTTGAAGATTGAATCAAATCTCTCTTTCACTTCTTCATCGATCAAAATTGGGTTTTCATGAGTAGTCTTTGAAGATCTGGTTCTTTTGCGAGAAATGGTATGTTTTCTCGAAAATTTTGCAAAAGTTTCTGCACAAAAGAGAAAAGAGAAATCAACAAAGTGAGTAGAATTTACAACGGAAAAATCATACGATAGCAAGGATGATGCGCCATCGACGACGACGTGGAACAACAACAGGAAGGTGTGACGGTGGTAACAGTGTGCGACAGTAACAATGGTGCTTTGGTTGCGACAACAATAGGGAATTTCGGTAGAAAGGGAAGAGAACTAGGTTTTTTTCGAGATTTGAGGTTGACGGCACAAAAGGGAGATTTAGGGATTTTTAAGGTGTATGCAAATTGCTTTGAGGGATATCAAAATTAGTAGAATGGAGAGGGGTTTATATAGGGAAAAATTAGGGCAACATGTAGCAAAAATTTAGCTACATTAGGGTTACTTGGGCGGCAAGCAATGGGTGTGATGGCAAGGCATAGATTTTTCCCTTTTTTTTGTTGTCTTGGGCCTCAAACTCAGACTGTATCTTAAAAAAATAGATTAGTACTTGGGCCAAATTTGACCCCTTTATTAACATAAAAATTTAAATTTAAATAGAACAAATGAAACTTAAAAATTTTAAATCTTAATTAGAAAATTTTGTAACGTCTCAAATTTTGGGCCTAGAAGAAATGGACTTCGCGTGCTAGAGGAATTGGAATTTAGTTGTGCATGTGAATAATCTAAAGGTATGTCTGCTTTGGTGGTTAAAGGGTCCTGAGAAGTATTGAAGAAGTTTTGGGTTCAAACCTGGTCTTTAGGAAAATTTTGGTTTTAGGTGAATAAAACCCTGGATGTAAGTGAGTAGGCTTTAAGAATATTGTTGGGGAAATCATGACACAAGAAAGCATGTGTCCTAGTGGTTATGGCATCATTAAGGTTGTAAGGGAGCCTGAGTTCAAGTCTTGGCTCTTGTAGAATTTTTAAATTTTGCTCTTAAAAGAATCTGGACACTGGCACATAAGCTTTATAAATATTTGTGGATGTTTTAAGTCACAGAAGAGCTTGTGGTTTAGTGGCAAGGTGGCATGTAGAGTAACCTTGAGGTTTAAGGTTCGAGTGTTGGCACAGCATAATGGGGTATTTATTTTGTAGTTGAGACGGCTAGAGTTTGTGTTGCATTAGAATTATGATGGATGAGGTTGTTGTGGAGAGATTAAATGAGTGATTTATGGAGGAAAAATAGGAATTTTTAGTGGGAAGGGAAGTGTGTGCTAATTTGGTCTCTAGACTCTGGGGAGTTTGGTTTTGGTAGAGGCAGAATTAAGCATTTTTCCTAGTAAGCCGTTGGTGTCGTATGGTGTAGCCATATAGTTTGCCGAATTCTTTTAGTGCAACCTCGATTTTTTTTTTTTTTGTGGGGAGATTTGTACAATTGAGGTTCTTTCCCTTTTTACCAAATTTTACTTCTCTGTCTCTCTACTGAATCATTTTTCTATGTTTAGCTCTACCCTTTTCTCTGCGTTGGCAAATACATCTTCCTATTCTTTTTCTCCAATATTCTGTAGGTGCTTTTTTCAATAACTGGATCTCCCTTTGTTTTTTTTCTTCTCTCATTTTCGTTTGCTTTTACTTGGCTGAATGCATCATCTTCTCTTTTCCCAAATTCTCTTTCCCTTCTTTAGTTTGTTTGAATCCGTATCTATTATCACCCATTTTCCGTGGGAGGCTAGCCGAATACTGTAATCTTTTCACCTTTTACTTTCATCATTGATTCAGTAACTATCCTCTGGCACTCAGTCGGAATCTCCTTGTCTAACGTTGAGTTCAAGTAAGGGGTTTCTCAAGTGGGCAGAGGCGTTCAAAACTTCCTGTTGTCAATCAATCGTATGGTTGGGGTAAGTTGATTCGTTGGCCGATTGCCCTATGATGTTGGTATTGGGATTTTAAGTCATATTCTAGAAATAGTTTTGTTTAATAAGACTCGTTGCTTAAGGAGATATTCATTGAGGGGTCTGTAATCCTCTTTTGTCGGCGATCTAAGTAGGTTCAATCCATGCTCATTCAAGCAAGGCATTGGTAGGTAATCTTTTGAATGGGTTTCGATTAATGGCTCTTTCAATTCATGTGTTAAGTTTTTAACCGAAGTTACTGTTATGATAGGTTTGACATTCGAGGGTTTTCGCGCTATTCCAAAAAGGTGTGTAACCACACTCCTTCTGATCGTAGATAGACAAAAAGCTAAAAAGTCGAAATACCGATGAATGATGCCACACAAGCATGCGATCGCACGTGTGGAGGACCTAGCCCACGAGCATGGGCGTTAGTCTGTAGAGGCCACCACGAGCGCTCTCATGGTCTTGGGCCGTTCAAGGCCTCATTGGCCCTCAATGGGCTGTGTGGGCCCAGTAAACTTGTGGGCCCACACGGATAAAATGCTTGAGTGTTGTTTGGACTGTGACGTTTGTATAACTGTGACCGTTTATAGGCTAAATGGGCCACACAAGTGTGTGGGCCCACTTGGGCCGAGCAATGGGCCTTAGGCCCATTTACACCATTGTGACTGTATAGGTTCCTTAAGTCGCCAGGGCAACAGTGGACTTTCTGTTGGGTCGCTGAGACCTCGGTTTGTAAAATTACTGAAATACCCTGGTTTGCAAAATTACTGAAATACCCCCGATTTGCAAAATTATTGAAATACCCTTAGTTTGCAAAATTACTGAAATACCCTCAGTTTGCAAAATTAGCTAAATACCTTTGGTTTGCAAAATTATCGAAATACCCCAGTTTGCAAAATTATTGAAATACCCCCGATTTGCAAAATTATCGAAATACCCCGATTTGCAAAATTATCGAAATACCCTTATAGGGTAGAATTATCGAAATACCCCTGAAGGATAAGATTACTAAAATACCCTTATAGGGTAAAATAACTATTTTTCCCTTGTGGGTAAATGACTGATTTAGACTGTGATTGTATGACTATGAATTTAACTGACTTGACTATGGGCGTTGTGACTGATATGCTGTTAATATATGTTTAGATGACTGTTACTAAGCATGGCCATTTTGCATACACATGTAATGATTGATCATGACATACATGACATATTGCATGGGGTTGGGACATTGATACGGACGAAGTTCTGATAGGGTCGCACGGGTCACATGATGACTGTGGATCCAGTATTCATCTTTTAAGGTCGCACGGGTAGCATGAGACGACTGTGGACTGACGGGTGGCTTAAAGCCGTGTAATCTGATTATGGCTCTATGCCAACCTAAATATGGCTCTGTTCCATCTTGATTATGGCTTTGTGCCAATCGTATTTACCCGTGGCTATGTGCCTAACATATATATCGATGACTTTATGTCGATCATATTTACCTAAGGCTATGTGCCGATTATATTACTGTCGTTGATGGCTATGTGCCAAACATAATACAGTTACTGATTTCTTTGTGCCAATTATAATACATGGGGCTAAGATTAATCGCTTCTTTAGATCTTTAAAAGCTTCCAAACATGTTTTGTTGAAATCAAACATTGTATCTTTCTCTAACAACAAACATAACGGTTTAGAAAATTTTGAGAAATATTTGATAAACTTTCGGTAAAAAATGGTATGGCCTAATAAACTTTTGAATCCTTTTACATTCATTGGGGCCAGTAATCTTTCAATTACATCCACTTTTGCTTTATCAACTTCAATTCCTTTCTTTGAGATCTTATGACCTAAGACAATCCCTTTCTTGACCATAAAATGGCATTTTTCCCAATTAAGGACAAGATTCATCTCTTCGCATCTCTTTAGTACCTTAGCCAAACTACTTAAACAGATATCATAAGTGTTACCAAAAATAGAAAAATCATCCATGAAAACCTCAACAAAATTTTTAACCATATCAGTAAATATTGCCATCATGCATCGTTGAAAAGTTGCAGGTGTATTGCATAAACCAAAAGGCATTTGCCTAAAAGAAAACGTACTTTATGGACAAGTAAAGGTTGTTTTATGTTGGTCCTCTAGGGCTACCACTATTTGGTTATATCCTGAATAGCCATCTAAAAAACAATAGAATTCATTACCTACTAGTCGATCTAACATTTGATCTATAAAAGGCAAAGGAAAATGGTCCTTCCGAGTGGCTTTGTTCAACTTTCTGTAATCAATATAGATTCTCCAACCGATAATAGTTCTCGTTGGAATTAACTCGTTAGGCTCATTTTTAACAATCGTGATTCCACCTTTCTTTGACACATATTGCACCAGACTTACCCACAAACTATTTGAAATAGGATAGATGATTCTTGCATCTAACCATTTGATCACTTCCTTTCTCACAACTTCTTTTATAATAGGATTTAGCCTCCTTTGCCCATAAATTTGAGCTTTTTCACCTTCTTCTAAAATGATTTTATGCATACAAAAAGAAGGGCTTATACCTCGAATATCAGCCATGGTTCAACCAATTCCTTTCTTAAATTTTTTTAGAAAAGCAATTAGTTGCTCCTCTTGAACTTTCGTCAGTTTTGCTGAAATAATCATAGGCAAAGTAGAACAGTCACCTAAATAAACGTATTTCAAATGGGAAGGAAGTACCTTTAGTTCGAATTTAGGTGGTTCTTCAATTGACAACTTGGGTTGCACAAATTCTCTAACTTCTAACTCCTACGGTTTAAACCGTGTGGATTGAATAAAATTTCTCATATTGGCTTCCATCAAAGCCATGTTTTCTTCACCTTCTTCATCCTCCAAGTGGTCAAGATCTAAGGCTTTCTCCAATGGGTCTTCTTCAAGATTTCTTTCCATAGAAACCAAGGTTTCTATCTCTTCCATAACTGAACACTCATTTGTCGGATTGGGAAATTTCATCGCATTAAGAATGTTAAAGGTTACATGATCATCTTGAACTTGCATGGTGAGTTCACCTTTCTTCACATCAGTTAACGTTATTCCCGTGGCTAAGAAAAGTCTCCCAAGGATGATCGGAACTTTCTTGTCTGCTTCAAAATCTAAGACAATGAAATCAGTAGGAAAAATAAAATTATCGAATCTTACCAAAACATCCTCGATCTTTCCTTCAGGATATGCTAAAGGTCGATCAACTAGCTGAAACGTCACAGTTGTAGGTCTTACTTCACCTATCCCTAACATCTTGAAAATAGACTTAGGCATCAAGTTGATACTCACTCCTAAGTCACACAAAGCTTTACTAAAGTAAGATTCACTAATGTTACAGGGTATAGTAAAGCTTTCTAGGTCTTTCAATTTTGGTGGCAGTTTGTTCTACAAGAACGTACTGCATTCCTTTGTCAAGGGAACAGTCTCATACTCACTCAGTCGTTTCTTCTTAGACATTATATCCTTCATAAACTTCACATAATTAGACATTTGTTCTAAAGCCTCCACCAATAGAGTATTGATGTGTAACTAATTCGAAACATCCAAAAACTTCTTGAATTACACCTCATGTTTCTGCTTGTGTTGTTGCAATCTTTGCGGATATGGAGGTGATGGAACTTTCGGTTGAACCCAACTTTTCTGAGTAGGTAAATTTGCATCCAAAGAAGATGTTAAAATATCTAAATTCACTAAGGTAGGGTTTACCTTGCTAGACTTTGCAGATTCTAATTCATTTACTGTAGGAATTTCAACAACTGGTTGATTCTTCTCAACAGACTTATCTTCGACATCAACCAATTGGGGTTCCAAAATTTTACCACTTCGCAATGCCACTGCCTTAATATGTTCTTTACCCAAATTTCTTGGATTCTTAGTATCTCTAAGCAAGGATCCTTGTGGTCTATTACGAAGCTCCGTAGCTAACTGACCCATTTGGTTTTCCAAATTTTTCAGAGTTGCTATGTAACACCCTAAAAATCTGAGTATTTAAATTGGCATGATTTTGGTGTTTAGATGTTAAAGGAAAATTTTTTTTTTTTACTTTTATTTTAGTGTTTATTAAAGTCCTAGAGAGGGTAAAGCATAAATTGAGAAGAATAAAATTTATTATTGGGAATTTATTGAAGTGAAACAAAGGTGATTAAGACTTAAGCTAAATTATGTGCTAAAAGTGTCATAAAATGAGCATATGGCATGGTGGAGAATGGCGCATGGGTTCAAGTAAGAGGAAGAGGTTCAATCCCTTGTATAGCACCTAGATAAAATTTTGTTTTAATTTTCGCTCATGGCTATGAAGTGTCGGCAAGGGACATATAAGGAAGGTGTTGACCATGTATTTTTGGTTAGTGTATCAAGAGATTAAGGTAACAACTAACATATGGTATGGAATCAAGAGTTTAAGGAAAGATAGGGGGACATAAGGCACTTATCTAGGGAAAATTTGGAAAGAAATAATGGCCAATTGACCATAGGTGGACGGCAATATTGGTAGGGGAGGAGAGCCAAAATTTTGTTAGTTGGCAAAAATCTCATTCTTTTCTCTTTGGTTAACCTTTGCACTTTGTGCGAAATTTTATTCCTCTCCTTTCAATATCCCTATTTGGTCAATTTTGCACTTGGTTAAGCTTAAAGTTTTGTGACCATTTGGTCATTCCTTTTCTTATCTTGATAACCAATTCTTGTGCCTCTTTCTTCTTGTGCCAAATCACCTATACCAAAATCAATTTCTTTTCTTTTTTTCTTTGCCATGGCGAATATACCAGCACCTAAAGTTCTTATTTTTCTTTTCTTTTTCTTCTAATCTCCTTGAAATCAAAACATCATCACCATCATCCTTTCGTTCTTATACTATTTCTTTTTCAATCGAAAATTCTCTCCATCTTCACTCTCTTGGCCGAATGTTATTGTGCCTATAAGCCAAAAATTATTTTTCCATTCTTAATCATTTATAGCCGAATCTTCCATCAATTAAACATCATTCTTAATCTTGCTTTTCGTCCGTGGGAAGTAGGTAAGGGTTTCTCTCCATTTTTTTTTGATTTATTGATTAGAGATATTATGGCCGAATATCATAGGATTATTGAAAGTCTTTTTGGATTGATATAGCATTCATTCTAATAACGTTCTTTTCGTTATTATTATTTAGTGCAATAACGGAGATTGGAATTCAAGTGATCGGGAGAATCGTGGAAACGTTGGAAACGTTTCATTTTGGTAAGGAAATCCTACTTTTTAAATCTCTAGTATTATTGATATTATTTTAGATCTAACTAAATTCTTTTGGATCTTGAAGACTCAAGATAGGGAAGAAAAGGCGGTGTTTAGTTATCGTAAGAGGGTGGATCTGTAAATCCCCATTCAAACGAAGAGCGGTTTCGCAAATCGGATTTTCCACGGGTTGTGGGCCATCTTCCAAAGAAGTCCATTATTTGAAGTAGTACGAACCTCGAGCCGTTATCGTTGGTGGATTCTCGTGCTAGTGAATCGATAAACGAAGGAAAACCGAAAATCAAGTGATTCAAAATCAAGAGGGTAAGATTTTGGATCCATTAACAAATAAGATTATTTTTATGAATTAGTTGTCTAACGAATCGAAATATATTTTAGGTGCCGAGGAGCGAGAAGGGATAATACTCACGGATCGAGGTGTGTAATTTCACCCTCATTATTTTTGGGTTGTATGTCAAATTTCGGTATGGTAGAAAAATCGTAAAAACGACTAGATCGGTAAAAGCACAAAAATTGATATTTTGACGAAATACGTAAAAACGACTAAATCGTGAAAATTACGAAAACGCCCTCAAGAAATTAATTGATATTATGAAAATTTGATGTTTCGTGAAAATGGGCCGTAAATACTCTAGTTCGTGAAAATGGGCCGTAAATACTCTAGTTCGTGAAAATGGGCCAAAATACTCTAGTTCGTGAAAATGGGCCGTAAATACTCTAGTTCGTGAAAATGGGCCGTAAATACTCTAGTTCGTGAAAATGGGCCGTAAATACTCTAGTTCGATAAATTGGGCCATAAATACTCTAGTTCGTTAAAATTTAGCCAAAAGCGCTCTAGTTTGGTAAATGGGCCAAAGCCCACTAAATTGCTAAATGGATAAATTGCTATAATTATGGGCCAAATGAAATGTCATTGATAAAACCCACCATGTTATGTATTGATAATAAATTTTATATTTTTAAAGTACATGTATAATTGCATGGGTGGGATTTATGAAGAGAAGAATGGCCAGTTGCCACAATATCGGCTTATTGCCTCTAGTTCGGTGGCTTTGCCACAATATCGGCTTATTGCCTCTAGTTCGGTGGCTTTGCCACAATATCGGCTTATTGCCTCTAGTTCGGTGGCTTTGCCACAATATCGGCTTATTGCTCTAGTTCGGTGGTTTTGCCACAATATCGCTTATTGCCTCTAGTTCGGTGGCTTTGCCACAATATCGACTTATTGCCTCTAGTTCATGTGGCTATGCCACAATTATAAAAGGCTTAATGCCTACGATTGGTGTGATGGCGGGTGGGTTGACTTGATCCCCACAGTGTGATGGTTGGTACGGGGTGTTAGCGGATGGTTATTAGGTTTGGGTTGGGAATTTCATTTTCATGCATTCTTAATTATTTTAAATTCATGTTATATTGTTGAATTTCGAATTGGGCTCAAGCCCAACATAATATCTTGACAATCGGCCCAATAATGGTGGTAAGTGAGTTACACATCGAGTTCTAAGTAACTCACCCTTTAATTTCTTTCCATCTCGGGTAATGGAAACCGATGTGGACTTGAATGAGGATGACTTCGTGGAGGCCATACTTGCTAAATAAGGGTTATTTAAATTCGAATTTTTAATTATTATTTTTACTATTTTGGGATGTTGTAATAAATGGCCTCTATAAATAACTTATGGATTTTATGTGTGTTGAATTTAAACTTTATTTGGGCTTTTAAATCATGGGCTGTGATTTATGATGCTTTACTAAAATGAACTTGGGTTTTCAAAGTATAAGGAATTCTTTTATAAATAATTCTTTTTCTTGCTAACTCTTTAACAAATTTCCTAACGGTTTTAGATAATACAATGATTTTCAACTAATGTTTTAAATATTTATCAAAATCTAATACTCTACAAATTTTAAACTCAGAAACAATATTGTAGTTTTCAACTCATTAAGGATTTAAGAATAGTTTGAATCATGTAACAAACCAAATCTAGTCTCAACGCATAGACCGGGTTTGGGGTGTTACATTTAGTGGTATCAGAGCCAGTTTCAAAAACTCGGCTGTGGTTTGGGTTCAAAAATAATTTTTGTATGAAAATGCTCAATGGTATTTTAAAGATCAAGATGGCACCACAAGCATCCCAAGCAACAAGTCAAGTAAGTATATCTTTGCTTAAATGATTACTATGATATGATCATAGGAATACTCTAGAACTTCTAGTTTTAGATGTGAAAAAGCTGTAGAGATTGAGACTATAGGACACGCTATAAAAAACAACTTTATATCTCAAATCTCATAAAATATCGTTAATAAACACCGAAACAAAATTATGATTCATAAAACTTGTAATCAGATAAACGAACAAGCAATCATGAGTACAAGAGGACGTGGTCGTGGACGCGGTAGACGTGGCCGTGGTAGAGGCCGAGGTGCTACTACCAAGCACCAAATCATATGCTGTAAGTGGACGACCTCGGTCAATAGAAAGTGAGACCGGATCACGCGATCACATGGAAGAAGATCATGCATTGACTCAAGCAATGCTACGAGTCTTGGAAAGGGTCATTGAACTAGAATTGGGCCAACAACTCGTGGGTCAATTTCAGAGCGACTTAAGGCGAATAATGCGTAAGTTTTCGGAGGAGTCTCGGTGTAGCTCCAAATGTGGCGAATCGCTCAAGTCGTGGAACGGATTATGGATGATATGGAATGCACGGTGAGCAAAAAAGCGAGAGGGCAGTATCCTTATTGAGAGATGAGGCGTGTCGCTGGTGGCTCATCTTGTTCGAGAAGGCATCAAGCCGCATCGATTAACTGGGAATTCTTTAAAGCGCCTTCCAAGGAAAATACGTCGGAACGAGCTATGTAGATGCCGAAGGAAGGAATTTCAATCTTGTCCAAGGAAGTAAGACCGTGGCAAGATATGAAGTGAAGTTTTACGTCCGAGCCGTTATGCCCGGACAATTGTAGCAACAGATCATGAACGTTGTATGCGTTCGAGGATGGACTTAATGATGAGTGAGGGTTACGATTGCTCATGCACAAGTTAGAAATTTTTCGACTCTTGTGGAGAAGGCCAAAATAGCGAAGAGGCTAAGAACTCGAACGCAGTAACCGAGAAAGATCCCAAACAAGAGAGACACAACATCGGTTCTTCCAAGAGATTCCGGAAGAAACCCAAATGATGAATCGGTTCAAAGCGGACCCCGGTAGTAAATAATCGAAGTCGAGATTGCATCGAGTGTGGGAAAAGGCATTTTGGGGAATCTTTGGAGGAAAACGGTGCATGCTACAAATGCGGTTCAATGGAACATCAAGACAAAGTTGTCCTCGACGAATGGATACGACTCAAGAAGTCCGTAATAATGATGCACACCGGCCAGGGTAATCAGCACCACCGAGAGGTCGTGGACCGGTCGTGGTGGTAATGGGGCTGGTCGTGGTCAAGGTGCACCGGTCGAGGCAATGGTAATAGAGGAAATGCGGATGCAAGACGACTGGATCGGTCTATGCGGTTAGACGCCATGAGGACGGCAATGCACTGATGTGATAACTGCACGTTCTTCATTTTGATGTACCGTTATTGCCTTAATAGATATTGGCTCTACTCATTCATATGTATCTAGTGCCATATCTCGAAATCAATTTAGAATCAAATTATCGAAAATGAGATGACAAGAATCACCCTTTAGAACCATCGATGCATTAATAAAATATTTAAAGACGTGCCCTTAAAAATCCAAGAGGAAGTATTCTTAGCAAATTTGATGGAACTACCTTTCATGAGTTCGATCTCATTCGGCATGGATGGTTGGTTAACCATCGAAGAATTGGACTGTTGAAAAAGCGAATGTCGATGGGACCGGATGATAAGGAAATCATAATGATTGGTGAACGAAAGAACTATCGGCAAATGTGGTATCTGCATTAAAAGCGGAGAAGTTGGTGCGGAAAGGGTACGGAGCATTCCTAGCCTTTATCGTGCTTTGGATGCCAAGGAATTATCCGTGAATGATGTGAGGACGGTGAAGGAATTTCCGATGTATTTCCGAAGAACTTCTGGTATACCTCGATCGGGAAGTAGAATTTGGCATTGAGCTTTTGCTCGGGCGGCTCCGGTGTCCATTGCTCCTATAGAATGGCACCGAAGAGTTGGTGAGCTCAAAGCTCAAATTCAAGAATTGCCGATCGAGGATTCATTCGACCAAGTGTGTCTCCGTGGGGAGCACCGGTTTTGTTCGTCAAGAAGAAGGATGGATCGATGCGTATGTGCATTGACTACAGAGCGATTGAATAAATTGACGATCAAGAATCGGTATCCTCTGCCGAAATTGACGACTGCTCGATCAATTGAAGGGAGCTTCAGCTTTCTCAAAATTGATTTAAGGTCGGGTTATCACCACTTAAGGTGAAAGAAGCGGACATCTATAAGACAAAGATTTCGGACACGTTACGGACACTATGAGTTTGTAGTGATGCCGTTTGGATTAACCAATGCACCAAATGCATTTATGGACATGATGAACCGAGTCTTCCAACCATATTTAGACCGGTTTGTGGTAGTGTTCATAGATGATATATTGGTTTATTCGAGAAATGAGGAGGAACATGACCAGCATTTGCGGATAGTATTACAACTACTTCGTGATAAGCAATTGTATGCCAAATTTGGTAAATGCGAATTTTGGCTAAAGGAGGTGACTTTTCTTGGTCATGTAGTATCAGCTGAAGGAATAAGGGTAGATCCTCGGAAAATTGAGGCTATTCTGGATTGGAAACCACCAACATCAGTAGCTGAAATTCGGAGTTTCTTAGGCTTGGCTGGATACTATAGACGCTTTGTAGAGGGGTTTTCGTTGATTGCTGCACCCCTAACTAAATTGTTGCGTAAAGGAGTTCCGTATATCTGGACTGAAAAGCAGCAAGAGAGTTTCGAGAAATTGAAGAAGATCCTGACAGAAGCTCCAGTTTTGATTCAGCCGGAGGCCGGAAAAGAATTCACTGTTTATTGTGATGCGTCTCACACGGTGCAGGTTGTGTGTTGATGCAAAATGGAAAGGTGGTGGCTTATGCTTCTCGTCAATTGAGGCCACACGAAGTAAACTACCCTACTCATGATTTGGAGTTAGCTGCCGTTGTCTTTGCTCTAAAGATTTGGAGGCACTATCTCTATGGTGAGAAGTCCATAATCTACACGGATCACAAGAGTCTTAAATACCTCCTTACCCAGAAGGAGTTGAATTTAAGACAAAGAAGATGGGTAGAATTGTTAAAAGATTATGATTTCTCCATCGAATACCATCCTGGAAAGGCTAATGTGGTAGCTGACGCGTTAAGTCGTAAGGCGGTATCTGAATTAAGAGCTCTGTTTGCCCATTTGAGTCTGTATGAGGATGGCAGTTTGTTAGCAGAACTTCAGGTGAAGCCGCTATGGCTGGAGCAAATCAAGGAAAAACAGACATCAGATGAGAAGTTGGGACCTTTACTGCGACAAGTTGAAAATGGCGAAATTGAGGATTTTGGAATAAACACGGAGGGTGTGTTGTGCTTTCGAGGAAGAGTATGCATGCCTAAGGATTTAGATTTGAGGCAATCGATTCTACGGAGGCGATAGTAGCCCTTATGCTATGCATCCGGAGGAAATAAGATGTATCGAGATCTTCGTGAAACGATATTGGTGGCGGTGGTTGAAGCGTGAGATTACAGAGTTCGTGGGAAAATGTTTGACTTGTCAGCAAGTGAAGGCAGAACACCAATTACCGTCTGGATTGTTACAACCGATAAAGATTCCTCTTTGGAAATGGGAGAGGATAACTATGGATTTTGTTAGTGGGTTACCGTTAACACCTACTAAGAAAAATTCCGTTTGGGTAATTGTTGATCGGTTGATGAAGACTGCTCATTTCTTGCCAGTTCGTACGGATTATTCTTTGCAGAAGTTGGCGAAACTTTACGTATCCGAAATTGTGAGGTTACATGGGTACCAGATCTATTATATCGGATAGGGACCCTAGGTTCACATCACGATTCGAAAGCGCCGCATGAAGCCTTGGGAACAAAGTTGAATTTCAAGATCGGCTTTTCATCCTCGGTCGATGGTCGATCGGAAAGAGTAATTCAGATATTGGAAGATATGTTAAGAGGATGTGTAATCGACTTGAGGGTAGTTGGGAGGATTATCTACCACCGCGTAATTTATGTATAACAACATGCCTATCGCCTAGCATTCGGATGGCACCTTACGAGGCATTGTATGGTCGTAAGTGTCGCTCTCCTATTTGTTGGACCGAGTTAGGCGAAAAGACAGATGTTAGGTCCCGAGATGATATCTCAGACCGAGGATAAAGTAAAAGTTATTCGAGCACGGTTGAAAGAAGCCTCGATAGATGTAAGTCGTCGCAGATCTCAAACGGAGGGACATCGAGTATAGTGTGGGAGATCGGGTTTTCTTGAAGGTATCTCCTTGGAAAAAGATCTTGATTCGGAAGGAAGGGCAAGCTAAGTCCTAGATATATTGGACCTTATCGTGTCTTTCAAGCGTGTTGGTCGAAAGGCATATCGATTGAGTTACCTCCGAGTTAAATCAAATTCACAATGTCTTTCATGTTTCCATGTTGAGGCGTTATAGGTCGGATCCTTTGCACATTATACCGGTAGAAGAATTGAGCTGAATTCAGATTTGTCCTTTGAAGAAGAACCGGGAAATCCTAGACCGAGATGTCAAGGTACTAAGGAAGAAAACGTGTCGTTAGTTAAAGTTCTATGGCGTAACCACGGAGTGGAAGAAGCTACGTGGGAGCCAGAGGATGCAATTCGGCAACAATACCCTCACCTTTTTCAACCAGGTAAATTTCGAGGACGAAATTTTCTTTAAGGAGGGTAGAGTTGTAACACCCTAAAAATCTGAGTATTTAAATTGGCATGATTTTGGTGTTTAGATGTTAAAGGAAAATTTTTTTTTACTTTTATTTTAGTGTTTATTAAAGTCCTAGAGAGGGTAAAGCATAAATTGGAGAAGAATAAAATTTATTATTGGGAATTTATTGAAGTGAAACAAAGGTGATTAAGACTTAAGCTAAATTATGTGCTAAAAGTGTCATAAAATGAGCATATGGCATGGTGGAGAATGGCGCATGGGTTCAAGTAAGAGGGAAGAGGTTCGAATCCCTTGTATAGCACCTAGATAAAATTTTTGTTTTAATTTTCTGCTCATGGCTATGAAGTGTCGGCAAGGGGACATATAAGGAAGGTGTTGACCATGTATTTTTGGTTAGTGTATCAAGAGATTAAGGTAACAACTAACATATGGTATGGAATCAAGAGTTTAAGGAAAGATAGGGGGGACATAAGGCACTTATCTAGGGGAAAATTTGGAAAGAAATAATGGCCAATTGACCATAGGCTGGACGGCAATATTGGTAGGGGGAGGAGAGCCAAAATTTTGTTAGTTGGCAAAAATCTCATTCTTTTCTCTTTGGTTAACCTTTGCACTTTGTGCGAAATTTTATTCCTCTCCTTTCAATATCCCTATTTGGTCAATTTTTGCACTTGGTTAAGCCAAAGTTTTGTGACCATTTGGTCATTCCTTTTCTTATCTTGATAACCAATTCTTGTGCCTCTTTCTTCTTGTGCCAAATCACCTATACCAAAATCAATTTCTTTTCTTTTTTTCTTTGCCATGGCCAGAATATACCAAAGACCTAAAGTTCTTATTTTTCTTTTCTTTTCTTCTAATCTCCTTGAAATCAAAACATCATCACCATCATCCTTTCGTTCTTATACTATTTCTTTTTCAATCGAAAATTCTCCATCTTCACTCTCTTGGTCAATGTTATTGTGCCTATAAGCCAAAAATTATTTTTCCATTCTTAATCATTTATAGCGAATCTTCCATCAATTAAACATCATTCTTAATCTTGCTTTTCGTCCGTGGGAAGTAGGTAAGGTTTCTCTCCATTTTTTTTTGATTTATTGATTAGAGATATTATGGCCGAATATCATAGGATTATTGAAAGTCTTTTTGGATTGATATAGCATTCATTCTAATAACGTTCTTTTCGTTATTATTATTTAGTGCAATAACGGAGATTGGAATTCAAGTGATCGGGAGAATCGTGGAAACGTTGGAAACGTTTCATTTTGGTAAGGAAATCCTACTTTTTAAATCTCTAGTATTATTGATATTATTTTAGATCTAACTAAATTCTTTTGGATCTTGAAGATCAAGATAGGGAAGAAAAGGCGGTGTTTAGTTATCGTAAGAGGGTGGATCAGAAATCCCCATTCAAACGAAGAGCGGTTTCGCAATCGGATTTTCCACGGGTTGTGGGCCATCTTCCAAAGAAGTCCATTATTTGAAGTAGTACGAACCTCGAGTCAAGTTATCGTTGGTGGATTCTCGGCTAGTGAATCGATAAACGAAGGAAAACCGAAAATCAAGTGATTCAAAATCAAGAGGGTAAGATTTTGGATCCATTAACAAATAAGATTATTTTTTGTAATTAGTTGTCTAACGAATCGAAATATATTTTAGGTGCCAAGGAGCGAGAAGGATAATACTCACGGTATCGAGGTGTGTAATTTCACCCTCATTATTTTTGGGTTGTATGTCAAATTTCGGTATGGTAGAAAAATCGTAAAAACGACTAGATCGGTAAAAGCACAAAAATTGATATTTTGACGAAATACGTAAAAACGACTAAATCGTGAAAATTACGAAAACGCCCTCAAGAAATTAATTGATATTATGAAAATTTGATGTTTCGTGAAAATGGGCCGTAAATACTCTAGTTCGTGAAAATGGGCCGTAAATACTCTAGTTCGTGAAAATGGGCCGTAAATACTCTAGTTCGTGAAAATGGGCCGTAAATACTCTAGTTCGTGAAAATGGGCCGTAAATACTCTAGTTCGTGAAAATGGGCCGTAAATACTCTAGTTCGATAAATTGGGCCATAAATACTCTAGTTCGTTAAAATTTAGCCAAAACGCCTAGTTTGGTAAATGGGCCAAAGCCCACTAAATTGCTAAATGGATAAATTGCTATAATTATGGGCCAAATGAAATGTCATTGATAAAACCCACCATGTTATGTATTGATAATAAATTTTATATTTTTAAAGTACATGTATAATTGCATGGGTGGGATTTATGAAGAGAAGAATGGCGATTGCCACAATATCGGCTTATTGCCTCTAGTTCGGTGGCTTTCGCACACAATATCGACTTATTGCCTCTAGTTCGGTGGCTTTGCCACAATATCGGCTTATTGCCTCTAGTTCGGTGGCTTTGCCACAATATCGGCTTATTGCCTCTAGTTCGGTGGCTTTGCCACAATATCGGCTTATTGCCTCTAGTTCGGTGGCTATGCCACAATTATAAAAGGCTTAATGCCTACGATTGGTGTGATGGCGGGGTGGGTTGACTTGATCCCCACAGGTGTGATGGTTGGTACGGGGGTGTTAGCGGATGGTTATTAGGTTTGGGTTGGGAATTTCATTTTTCATGCATTCTTAATTATTTTAAATTCATGTTATATTGTTGAATTCTGAATTGGGCTCAAGCCCAACATAATATCTTGACAATCGCCCAATAATGGTGGTAAGTGAGTTACACATGAGTTCTAAGTAACTCACCCTTTAATTTCTTTCCATCTCGTAATGGAAACCGATGTGGACTTAATGAGGATGACTTCGTGGAGGCCATACCGCTAAATAAGGGTTATTTAAATTCGAATTTTTAATTATTATTTTTACTATTTTGGGATGTTGTAATAAATGGCCTCTATAAATAACTTATGGATTTTATGTGTGTTGAATTTAAACTTTATTTGGGCTTTTAAATCATGGGTGTGATTTATGATGCTTTACTAAAATGAACTTGGGTTTTCAAAGTATAAGGAATTCTTTTATAAATAATTCTTTTTCTTGCTAACTCTTTAACAAATTTCCTAACGGTTTTAGATAATACAATGATTTTCAACTAATGTTTTAAATATTTATCAAAATCTAATACTCTACAAATTTTAAACTCCGTAAACAATATTGTAGTTTTCAACTCATTAAGGATTTAAGAATAGTTTGAATCATGTAACAAACCAAATCTAGTCTCAACGCATAGACCGGGTTTGGGGTGTTACATGCTACTTGGCTTTGGATCAAAGCGTCATTCTTTGCCATGTACCCTTTCAACAAGTTCACCAAACTGTTTGATGTCTCAGATTGAGGAAGTTTTAGAGCTTGTTCATTAAACCCTTGAGATTGGTTGGGTCTTTGCTGCAATAAGTTGTTGTTCAGTCTATTTCCTTGGTTTCTCCAAGAAAAGTTAGGATGATTACACCATAAAGGATTGTAGAAGTCGGACTAGGGTCCTTGTCCACTCCTATTTTTATATTGGTTCCCCACATAATACACTTACTCGGGATTTGATGGACAATTCTCAAAAGAATGACCTTCCCCATAGTACATATATGAAACTACTTCAAACGGACTTGGTGGCTGAGCTACAAAATTATTAGCACTATTAGTGGTAAACTATTTTAACATAGAGGAAATAGACGATACCTGAGCTGATAACAAAGTGAGGGCATCAACTTCATGAACTTTGGCTACACTTTTTCCTAAAGCTGTTCGATTTGTTAGCCATTGATAGTTATTACTCGCGATCCTCTCGATGATCTCATAAGCCTCATTATAAGACTTAGACAAAATTGTACCATTCACGGAAGCATCTACCATCAATCTTGTATGTGCATTGTGACCATTATAGAATATCTCCAACTGGATACAATGAGGAATCCCATGGTGAGGAAACTTATAAAGTAACTCCTTAAATCACTCCCAAGCCTCATACAAAGACTCGTCATCCAATTGTTGGAAAGTTGTGATCTCGTTCCTCAACTTAGCGTTTCTGCTAGGTGGGAAATACTTAACCAAAAATCTCTCTGCTGATTCTTGCCATGTAGATATGGAACTTAGTGGCAATGAATTGAGTCATGCTCATGCTCGATCTCGAAATGACTACGGAAACAACTTCAACCTCAGTGCGTCTTCAATCACACCGGCTATCTTGAATGAATCACTCACCTCCATAAACAATTGAAGGTGGAGATGTGGATCTTTCGTGGGCATACCACTAAATTGGCCCATCGTTTGTAGCATTTGAAACATCACTGATTTCAATTCAAATTGGGTTGTCTCAATAAATGGCCTTCTAATTCCCGATTTAACTCATTGAAAAGTGCCATAGCATATTGTCTAATGCATCGATCCCTATCATCTAGAATGAGGATGGGATTTCGTACATGATCGGCTTCATTACCTTGGTCTTGATTCTAATTTCCAAGGTCCATCTCAACTTGTCTTTGAGCTATTCATTCACATATTCTTTGTCTGAAAGTTTGCTCAATTTTAAGGTCTACAGGGAGTAAATCGATTATTCAATCTATGCTCATAAAAACTTGAAAAGAAAATAAAAAAAATTAAAAAGAATAAGTTAGTAATGTTAGGAATGAATCAAATTGAAAATAAATAATTTCACGAAAGAAATGACTATGGCTAAAGTTGATAATCCCTAACAACGGCGCCAAAAACTTGTAACGCATAGGTTTGTGCAAGTGTACACAGTCGAGTTATCGTCTCCACAGGGATTGTATTTGTGCTAAGTCACTTAATTTATAAAATTGTATTAACAATTTGGTAAATAAAAACACAATATAGTTGAGAAGTGGTGATTAAAATATATTAACCTAAATACAATGACTCGTACACTTTGATTTAAGTAAATGCCTGAGTTTGAATAGATAAGGAACCGAAAGCTGGTGCATTGGGTGTATGACTTCTGCAGTATGTAACGTCATTCAAAATAGTGTAATTTATAGCCTGAGATATAAGTAAATGATATCCTCTCATTTGGCATTACATGGTTGATGAAAAGTAAATGTGGCCATGGGTTGTTCGTCTTTGTGATTAATAACTTGATTACTATTTAATAGTAATTGACTTTTCATGAAAGACAATGTAATGGTTATCATGAGATAAAATAGGATCACATTTACAGAGCAAATATTATCCCAAAGAGTTTAAGGATATCCTATGAGGGTAACACACTTATGACAAAGTCATTCGACAAGCACTAAGTAGATGCTTTCATAATGGTATGTCGTTAGGGAGGGCTCAGTTACGCGACTTGACCTTTTTCCTAATGTGGTGGTATTTTTAGTATATTTGGCACTTAGGAGGCTTGTTTTCTGGTTGTTTTATGTTCAATTATCATATTTTTAGCCTTTTTAGTCTAGGTTTAATTATTTTCAAAGTAAGCATTTTTACACAAGAATTGATGTTTATTGACCTATTAGGGCAATTCAGGCCTTAGATAGTTTTAATATGTTGAATTGAGTGTGAAAAATGTGTATTTTGTAGACCGAGAGTCCTATGGACAACACTTGAGTGTATCACAAGTTTCTTGAGATGCAACACATGGAATTGGAACTCCGACCTGAGAAAATTGGTGTCGTGTCACGGCACACCTTGGCTATGTCGTGACTCAAGGCTGAACGTGGAAGGTAAGCATCGAGTGGCTAAAATCATTCACGCAATCGATGGTTTATGAGATTAAGGCCTATAATAGACCTAATTAGGGTTTCTAAAAATCATTATAAATAGCAATGTTATTGTTAATATGTAGGCAAGCCTTTAGGAGTAGTAGTTAGTAGATTTAGGTTTTAGTTCATTTTATTTTTGTAAACATTTTGTTATTTTCGACTAGGTTCAATTTTGAACTTAAGTATTTTATATTAAAGTATTCATTAGTTTATTTTATTATTCTTTTACAAACATCAAGATCAATTAACGATTACGAGAGTGCGCAACTCTCTGCACATCTGATTCAATCAATTGAGTAATTTCTTAACCCTTTCTTTTACTTTAAATTACTTGTGTTCTTTTGCATGTTTAAATTAAATCCAAGAGTTATGAAATCTAGATCCATGAGAGGCTAAGTCTCTAGGGAGATTAACGAGTGGATATGGGAGTAGTAACAAAGGAATTAGGGTTTCCCATAGTAATTAACTAGTTTTAAATTATGTGTACCTAAACCCTAACATTGATGACCTTAGGAAGTAATCTAGGTTAAATGAGGTCATGAGATAAGTGTGGTGAGTAAATCGTAATTTATCTTAATGGGGAAAGTGGGGTCTGGAGATAAGCGAGTACTTATCGATTATTTAATTAGTAGAGGCCAGGAGGTAATACTAGTTAATTAATAGTTAATTCCATTTAAGCTTGGATTTTGATGGTAACTACAACCAATGAAACAAGATAATCTTCTACATGTTAAATTGATTTAGTTGTTTGTCTATTTTTGTTTATTTAATTTAGTTTATGCTTGTTATCTATTCTATTGGTTATCATAATATGAGTTTTAACTACTATTGTTTAGACTTATTATTGTAGAAGTAGATTTCTAATTTAATTTGTCCTCCATTGGGTACGATCCTCGAATAATTCCCTGTGTTCCGTTATAATACTTTACTATGTTACAATTTGACCCGTATACTTGTGGACACTACTTAATTTTATATATTTTTTTGGTGCGATATTTTCTAGTCAAACGTTCGTACATCTGGCAGCAGTCAAGTTGTTGGCATCGTTGCCAGGGAGGTTTCGACATTTTAATCAAAATTTTATTTTCTACAATTAATAAGATAAATAGGAAATTTAAAATTTATAGATATGATTTTTTTATTATATATATTTTAAATTTTCTATCTTAGATTTTAGTGCATAACTCGAAGTAGAAACATCCCAATCAAGCCATATCTTGATCTAGAACAACTCCTAAGGTGTAACCGTCAAGTAAGAGGAGACAACCCGACTGCAATAATTGATTTACCTCGGAAGAACCCGTTGTTTGATGATCCAATTGAAGAACCAAAACAAATATGTGGAGAGCTACAGATGGCTCAATGAACATTGCGTGAGTTTGCACCACTGACATTAGATGCCTTGAAAGGTAATATTGAAAGACCATCGATCAACACCAATAATTTCGAGATAAAGACGGGTACAATCCATATGATCCAAAAGGCATTGCAGTTTAAGGGGAATACAATGGAGGATTTGTAACACTCTATACCCGGTCTGACCGTTGAACCTGACTGCCTCTAGACGTACTAAAGTCTAGAGTATGAGTATTGCAGTAAAATATATAGATATATGAGGCGGTATCCACAAGTACACAGGTCCAGTTGTAATATAGTTACAACGGAGTAGGTGAGTACTCCGAGGATCATACCTAAGGGAGGTGAGTGCTAGACAATTTTAACCTAAACACCAAATTATCTAATTAGTACTATGTATTAGTTATATTATGAAAACATAATAAAAAAAGTTTTTAAGATTTTTATAATAATAAAATATAATAACATAAAGAAATAAAATTCAAGAGATTGAAAAGTAAAATAAATCAAATTGGATTGTGGGTGATTAGCTCGCTTTGGTAATCTCCGTCAATTGTCACTACGGGTCCCTCATTAATAAACTAGACGCTATCTCAACAAGATCTTTTGATCTACCACTCAAATAACGAGTTGGTAAGGACTACTTATATTCTGACCTCACAGTTCAGACCGACTTGGGGTAAAGGTGTTCACAGATAGGCCATACAAATTTTGGGTTAAGTCCTACCTTGTTGACTTTCTACTGTTGTCAGGCTTAGGGTTTTAGGTTCTTCCTTTCCCAAACAGCTGAACCATTGAGTAACCCTACCAAACAGTTAATGGATCATACCTCCACTTGCTAATCCCTTATAGAAGGATTAGTTCCCTATGGGTTTCCATAAACTATATAGTAACAATGTAAAAATAAAACATGAAGAATAAATCGAAGTATAGAGTTTAAGAAAATGCCTGATTTGTATTAAGAATGAATTGAATCCAGAAGTTTGATCGCCTTCCACAAATCAGATATCTCGAAAATAAATAAAATAATTTGCAAATAAATCTAAAAACCTAAGAAGAAAGAAAACTAAACTGAAATTAAAAGCAAAATTCTAAACTAAGTAATTCATCCCATTTACATGTTACAAAGGATCCTATTTATAGATATCAATGGCCATCGTCCTTAACCCTAGATTTCCTGACATTCCCGAGCTTTAAGTTTGATTGTATAGGCCAAAACATCCCTAGCTTGTGTTTAATTCCTGTCTAGAGTCGATGTCACAACACACCAAGACTTGTGTTGCAACATAGGAGTCAATATACTCCTTTTGGAATATCTTCAGGGGTATGTTGCGAAACCCTTAGTCTATGTAGGGACAACGAAGGAATTTTCATGATTTCTCCAGTCTGCTCTCTATGTTGTGACAAAGATCATTCCGTGTTGTGACATAGTAGCTAGTACCTATTTAATATGCCTTCTAACGGTCTTCTACACACTTATAAAGTTCATTAGCTCACCCTTAGGACCTCATTCGGCCCTTAAGGTCAATAAAAGTCTCAATTTATACTTTTTATTGATTTTAACAAAACTTAATAACACATAATCAAATTCTAGTGAAAATACTTAATTTCAAGCTCCTAAAGTGCAAAAACTAGTTTAATCTGCTACATCAAATTACGGTAGATCAAACTCCCCCACACATAAGTCATTGCTTGTCCTCAAGAAACAAAAACAAAGATAAGAAATAAAAGAAGTCCATTGAGTAGATGTCATAGAAGTATTGACTTTGGAGCACTTGACTAAGTGTTTCACAATTACAAGTGACTTTAACATGATGGACAATTGACTTACCACTCTTGATTACAAACATCTAATTTCTGTATATTACAAAGTATACAAACACTAAGGGTCTCACTATAGGGATCCATCAATAAATCATACAAGTAATTTGATTATCATAGTAGAATACAAATAGTCATTTGTGCGATTGTTTAATGTTATGTCCATTCATGCATAAGAATATTTAGGTCACATAAGACTTTTTGGCTTGTAACGTTCTGAGGCTTAGGACAGGTTTGTAATTCAAATATAGTAAGCATCAAGAGGGGTTACAAACACGAAAATAGTTTGGCACATCATATCGATCCTTATTCTTCCCCTTTAGTGTCCATTACCCGCTTACCTCCTTATTTATCCTACTCTCACTTTCCTTGTTTCTTCACATAGGAAATCATAGCATGACATAGTAACAATGGATAGCTTACAAGTTTCTATGCACTAATGAACAAGTTTTTCTTTATTTTGTGAATTTGTGACTTTCTTTTTTAGCTTATCTCACTCACAAGTGTTTTTTTTTTTGCTATTTCAAGACTTTTTCCACTCGTACTAATTTTCATTTTCTTTTCTTTTTTTTTTTTTTTGAATTTTATTTGTTTTACACTTTTAGGCTAACCTATAGTTCCCATATCACACAATCTTTCCTATTTCACTATGTTTTTACAAACTCCACTTTGATGTATCTACTTAACCCCCAATATTATGGCTAGACGTCTATAGTTGTGTAGTGTAGGACCAAAGAAAATGGTAAAGTACAAATTAATGTTTCAGGCTCGAGGTTTGTAATGAGGTTACTAGGCTCAAAAAATCGGTACTAAAGGTGAAATACAAATAGGTTAGTTTTTTGGCTTTGGATGTGTTCCAAACAATGCCTTAGGTCATCCTTTACTATTTCAATATGCACAAATTTAATCAACCAAATAGACTCAAATTCAAACATTTATCATTCATACTAGTATGCTCGTTTCCTTGTATTTTCTATATCCTTTGGTACAGTTGATTGTTTAATGCCTATCTACAGTGTAATAAATAAAACTTAGTAGTCTAATAATAAAAAAAATTTAAAATCACCTATCATCATGCCAAATTTATTTGTAAACACAAACAACCTATGTACATGCTCCTAAGCAATCACTTGTATTTCTACAAGCTCAAGCACACAAAAGACAATAAAAATCAAAGAGAAACGTAAAAATTTAAAACAAATTTTCTCTGTTACCCCCACACTTTAGTTGACACATTGTCCTCAATGTGTGGCCCATAAAAAGATAAGGAAATAAATTACTTGATTGATCGTGGCTGCTCCATTTGCTAATGGTGGGTGTTTACTCCTTTGATCGTGTAAAGCTTGAATTGTTTGTGCCTCCTTAGTATTGGGTTTCTACATAGAAAACTTGACCAAATGTAATATGACTAAAAATCTACTATTAATCCTACTCATACAAAGTCAAAATCAAAATCATTCAAAAATTAATACAAGTCTTTTTAAGAGAAAATTTAGAAAATGTTCAATCCTCCTCCTCATCATCCTAATGTGGTGCTGGAAACACGAAAATATACACACTTTTTCATGCCCCTTTTAACTCAAATTCATGCAGTTTCGATAAAATTCTTGTTGAAAAATATATAATTATTATAAAATAATTAAATTTCACTAAAATTATGAACATGTTGAATTTTAATTAATTTTATATCAAATTTTCATTATTTTTGATTATTTTCGATAGATTTGCACAAAAGGCAAAAAAACGGCTCGGCAGACACTACTAGAAGCACAAAAAACGAGAAGCCATTTTGAAGTTCAAGGTGAATTAATTTTTAGCCTAAGACGGTCCAAATTATGTGTATTAATTCATAATATAATTAATTTTAATTTTCATCAAATTTAATTTGGGTTAAATAAATTATTATTAATTAATTATGAAAAATGGCCCAATTGAGCTGAATCGAGAAAATCGATCCAACTGAGCACTGGGCAGCCCAAAACCGTCCCACATGCTGACTCAATCAGACCTTTTTGGCTGATTATTTTGCTTGCAAAATGGCCCTTGAAGACTCCTTTAATTTGCATTCAAATGCCTCCACTATTCATGTCTTTCAAGATTTGCCCTTACCTAAAAATAGCATGTTTGAAATCTTCAAACATGCCACATGTGTGGCTGGCCATGGGGGGAGTCTTTGGCTGCTGATTTTGGCTATTTTTAGCAGCCTTCTCAACTTATAAATACCCCTTGGCTGCTCACTTCAAACACATCTCAAACCCATTCATTTCTTCACTTGTCTCTCACTTTTCTCTCTTCATTCCCTTCCATTGTTCTTCATTTTCTTCCCCTATTCCTTTTTAGATTTCACCTCTTAAAAAAGAGTCCTTAAACAACCATTTGGAGTAGCATTCATGTTTTTATGGAAGCTTTGGTTAAACAACAACAAGCGGAGAAGAAGGGGCAGAGCAAACTAGTCAAGCCTCGAGAAACGCCGGATTTGATTCTTGTTCCTTATCCTTTTAATATAGTTGTTGTTATGATGAACATATCTATGAATATTTGTAATGATGATATGTTTAATTTAATTTGTAACACCCCAAACAAGTATTTAGTCATTGTACACTTTAGAAAACAAGTATTTATTTAGGGTTTGAAAACAACCAATTCATAATTACCAAGTACGCTTAACGAGAGTTAAAGAAACAACCAAATAAAATGCCCCACAATAATACTTAAGCGGCCTTATTATAGAACTGAAAACCCAAATTAAAGAAAACAACTAAGTCCATATGGAAAACATTGAAATAAAATGAATGCTGAGCATGGCCACCTCGAGTCCATTCCGGCTCCATATCCATGATCTATGGTTTATCTACAAAATATAACGGAAGGGGTGAGTCACCTAGACTCAGTGTGTAAATCCCAAGCCCAAAAGAAGTTGTACTCTTACACAAATTCATATACAAATATGCAAGTCATGCAACCCTTCCAACCTAGGTATCTATCCGAGTCTCCCAAATCTACCCCTTGTGGCACCTAGCCACTGGTGGTACCTAACCACTGGTAACCGAAGTTACAAAAATAAGCATATGTGGTACCAAACCACTGGTGGTCCCAAACCACTGAGACTTAGTCACAATATTATAATATGTGGGGCCAACCCACTGTGTGGTACCTAACCACGAGTGATACTCTGATATATCATACTTCCCCCTCCTCTCAACACCCATATCACATGTTTATGTTATCAATACCAATATGATCATGCTTTATATATATAATAACGTATAAAGAACATCATGCATTCATAGATCACATTTAACGCTAGCAACCATGACAAACTTACCAGGCATCCTAGCATTTACCCACAAGGGTATTTTAATAACCATTGTCGTCACTCTGGCTTTTATCAACACATAACATTTGACATATTAAGTAAAGAAAGTGTGTAAGAGTTACACACCTGGTTCTCGTACTAATGCTCTCACTGCTTCTACACTATTGTCAGTCGAGACTACCACTATCGGCCTACGATCTACTTCTGATGTCGGCCCACACCCGAATGGCCAATCGCGTACTCCTGACACAGATCGCTTCTTGCATTTAGGTACTGGGTTTACAGATTCAACCCTTCCTATTGCTTGACTGTTAATTGGTTCCATAATAACTCCTTGGTCACTAAACCGACTGTAAATGATGAGATCCAATTAATTAAATACTTATAACACTTAAAACGAACCCTTTACCGGATCTGTCAAATCCCGAAAGTCCTTAAAAAAAGTCACCTTCGTACTTATATTCGGCCATCACCAAAATATTAGACCAAACCGCTGATCGCAACCAACCGAGTACCATATGACATTCGGCAAAAGAATAAGAGTCAAGGGTGTAGCCATTTGGCCGAACCTACCACCCACCTAGCTTCGACTTTTCCACCAATCGACACAAGAGACTAGAGTGAGACAGATTTGGCTTTTGAGCAATAAGAGTGATCATCAACAAATGTTAGAGGAGTGATTCAGTTTAAGGTCTAAAAATAATACCGATGAAGAACAACAAAAATCTTACCAAACTGAAAGGAGTATTCGGCTATGGTGCACCTTCGGAAAAAAAACCACTCTTGTAGATTCAGCTATGGGAGAAGAGGGTATAAACAAGAAGAATTCGGCTTTTAGAAAGAAAATATTGAGGAGAGAAAAGCTAGGAAGTTGCGACAAAGAAAAGAAAAGAGGCTCACAAGAGAAAACAAATTCGGCTAGCAGAGAATAGGTGAGAAAGAAAAGAAAAAAATGAAAGAAAGATGAACATATGGCTTCCAAATTAGGCAATTCAACCCCCCTCTCAGAGTTGGATTTTTGGTCAACTCTGCTATCACCTGATAGCCTTTATCCTGCCTAATAACTCAATCATTATCCTCCCTTTACAAGAGACCACCTTAAAACCAACTCCTCCCTTCCTTATTATTAGCTTTTAATTAACAAAAATTAAAAGAGTTAAACTCCTAAATTATAGCACATGTGTCGTCCCCTCTCCCCCCTTGGAGTGCCAAATTTTTGCCCCAAAACACTTGGGCCTCAAGCGGCCACACTAGGCCCAATCTCCCTCCTAAGTGACGCCATCTCCATGCTCACTTATAGCACCTCCAAACTTTGGGCCACATGCCCAACTTGCTAACTAATCACAGACACCTACTTTAACTATGAACTAACACTATTTACAAGCAATTTAACCCAGGTTTAAGCCCAAACCTGAGCCCAATACACACCTCAAAGCCTCACCTACCAACTTAGCCATACAACATACCCAAATGCACAGACCCACCAGATCAGGATATTACAGTTCTACCCCCTAAAAATAAATTTCGGCCTCGAAATTTACCTGATCAAAAGAGTTGAGGGTATTGCTGTCGCATGATATCCTCCGGTTCCCATGTCGGTTCTTCTGATCCATGATTTCGCCATAATACTTTCACCAAAGGGACTGATTTCCTACGCAAAACCTGAACATCCAGATCTAGGATCTGCACTGGCTCATCCTCAAAAGACAACTCTGGGCTCACCTCAATTTCCTCTATCGGCACAACATGAGACGGATCTGAGCGATAGCGTCTAAGTATGTAAACATGAAACACATCATGGATTTGACTAAACTCTGGTGGCAACTCAAGCTGGTAAGCTACTAGTCCCACTCGCTTCAACACCCGATAAGGCCCGATAAATCTAAGGCTTAACTTTCCTTTCCTACCAAACCTCAGAATCTTCTTCCACTGCGACACCTTTAAGAAAACCCTGTTACCTTTTGCAAACTCTATATCCTTCTATTTAAGATCGGCATAAGACTTCTACCTATCTGAAGCTTTTTTCAACCGAGCTCGAACCACCTTCACCTTATCTTCTGTTTTAGCAACCAACTCCGCCCCAACAACTGCCGCTCCCCCAAATCCGTCCAACACGTAGGGGTACGACACTTCCGACCATATAACGCTTCTTATAGTGCCATCCGAATACTTGCCTGATAACTATTGTTGTACACAAATTTCGCCAACGGTAAAAATTCTTCCCAACTGCCTTTGAAATCCAAGACACAACCCCTTAGCATGTCTTCCAAGACTTGAATCATTCTCTCCGATTGTCCATCTGATTGGGGATGGAATGCCGTACTAAAATCTAACCTTGTACCTAATGTCTAGTGTAAAGCCTTCCAGAACCTTGACGTAAATCTAGGGTATCTGTTCAAAATAATCGACACTGGCACCCTATGCAACCTCACAATCTCCACTATGTATAGTCTCGCTAACTTCCGAAGAGAATAATCCATACATACAAGTATGAAATGGGCAGACTTTGTCAGACGGTCCACAATTACCCAAACTAAATCCTTTTTAGTGGGTGTGATGGGTAGCCCACTAACAAAATCCATCGTGATTCTTTCCCACTTCCACTGTGGAATCTTTATCGGTTGTAACAAATCCGATGGTAGCTGATGTTTAGCCTTGACTTGATGACATGTCAGACACTTACCCACAAATTCTGTTACCTCACGCTTAAGGCCCGGCCACCAAAACTACTCCCGTAAATCCCGGTACATCTTACTACCTCCTGGATGCATAGCATATGGACTGCTATGTGCCTCCTGTAAAATCTTCTGCCTTAACTCCACATCTTTAGGCATGCATACCTTCCCCTGAAAACATAACACTCCATCGCTGCTCAGACTATACCCCTCCAATCCACCATTCTGCAATTACAAACATCATGCGCTCAA
The DNA here is from genome assembly GCA_025506655.1 of Gossypium rotundifolium. Taxonomy (NCBI): domain Eukaryota; kingdom Viridiplantae; phylum Streptophyta; class Magnoliopsida; order Malvales; family Malvaceae; genus Gossypium; species Gossypium rotundifolium. The sequence continues at coordinate 52,294,527 of CP106731.1, forward strand.
AATTTCATCTACTAGTTATTTCTCCTTAACTTGACTACTCATGATGGCTTCACATGCAGTTTCACTAACAAGCTTCCATCATCATACAGACTAAGGTGGGCAAACATGGCTCTTAAATCTGCCACCACCTTACGGCTCAAGGCGTTGCTACCACATTAGCCTTTTTCGGGTGGTACTCAATCGAGCAGTCATAGTCCTTCAACAACTCGATCCACCTCCTCTGCCTTAAATTTAACTCCTTCTGTGTAAGAAGGTACTTCAAACTCTTGTGATCCGTGTACACTACAGACTTCTCTCCATACAAATAATGTCTCCAAATTTTTAGGGCAAAAACCACTGCAGCAAATTCCAGATCATGCGTCAGGTAGTTCACCTCGTGAGGTCTCAACTGTCGAGAAGCATACGCTACTACTTTCCCTTCTTGCATCAGCACACATCCTAATCCTGTATACGATGCATCACAATAAATCGCAAACTCTTTCCCTGCTTCAGGTTGAATTAACACCGGAGCTTCTGTCAAAATCCTCTTTAACCTCTCAAAACTCTCTTGTTGCTTGTCTGACCATACAAACGAAACCCCTTTCCTTAGCAACTTAGTTAATGGCGCTGCAATTAAAGAAAATCCTTCCACAAACCTTCGATAATATCCTGTTAAACCTAGAAAACTCTGAATCTCCGCCACAGACTTTGGTGGCTTCCATTCCAATATAGCCTCAATCTTCTGAGGGTCCACTCTAATCCCCTTAGTTGACACCACATGACCCAAGAAGGTAACTTCCTTCAACCAGAACTCGCACTTACTAAACTTTATGTATAAATGCTTTTCCCTTAAAATCTGCAACACCACCCGCAAATGCGCGTTGTGCTCCTCCTCCGATCTCAAGTACACCAGAATATCATCTATAAATACTATGATGAACCGATCCAAATCCAGCTGAAACACTCGGTTCATCATATCCATAAACGCTGCAGGTGCGTTCGTCAACCCGAACGGTATTGCCAAAAATTCATAGTGCCCGTATTGAGTACGAAACATCGTCTTATGGATATCCGCCTCCTTTACCTTAAGTTGGTGATACCCAACCTCAAATCTATCTTGGAAAAGACTGACGCCCCCTTAAGCTGGTCAAACAAGTCATCTATCCTAGGCAATAGATACTCATTCTTAATCGTCAATTTATTCAACTGACAGTAGTCTATGCACATTCGCATCGACCCGTCCTTCTTCTTAACAATGAGCACATGCGCTCTTCAAGGTAATACACTTGGCCGGATAAAACCCCGATCCAATAACTCCTAAATCTGTACTTTCAACTCCACCAACTCCTTTGGCGCCATTCTATATGGGGCAATAGACACTGGTGATGTTCCTGGTAGAAGATCTATACCAAACTCCACTTCGCGATCCGGAGGCAAACCCGAAACTCTTCCGAAAAAACATCGATAAACTCCTTCACCATTCAGACACTTCCTATAGCCGATTCCTTACCTTTCAAAGCACAAACATAGACCACAAATGCCTCACATCCTTTCCTTACCATCTTTTCCACCTTCAGCACGGACACCACATTAGATAAGTAATTCCTTCTCTCACCTATCATCACCACCTCTTCACCCTCGATCGATTTCAGCACCATGCGCTTAGGTACACAGTCCAGTTCTACCTGGTGCTTAACCAACCAATCCATTCCTAAGATTAAATCAAACTCCCCGAAGGGTAGTTCCATCAAATCAACTTGAAACACTACCCCTTAAAATTCTAGGGGTATATTCCTATATAGTTTGTCTACTACCACAGAGTGTCCTAAAGGGCTTATTACCGACATCTTCCTAGCAGACATCTCATAAGCTAAGTTTAAAGTTCCTACTATACTACTAGCAACATAAGAGTGCGTCGAACAGACATCAATTAAAATAGTATAAGGCAACTCAGAAATTAAAATGTACCGGTTATAACGTCCGGTGTGTCACCTTCCTCTCGACGCTTCGCTGCATAGACCAACCTAGGTTGTCTGGCATTAGCACCTTTAGCACCTCGGTCAGGTTCTCCACGGCCCGTCCGCTACCATTACCACCCCTAACCACACCTCGGCCCCTCTACTGTTGCTGGCCATCTCCCCTGAGCTGAGCACGTCCTTCACCCTCAGCCTGTGTCCTAGCTAATTTCTATGGGCAATCCCTTATCCGGTGCTCTATTGACCCACACTCAAAGCACCCTCTATTACTAGCCCAACACTCTTCCGAATGAGACTTCCCACATCGAGCAACTGAGGTGGCCACTGAGCAGTAGCAGTAGGCTTTGCGGCTCGATCCGGTCTACCAAATCTAGCCCTCTTCTGAGCCCTTCTAGCAGACCCTGATGGCCCAAAACTCCTTTTATCCTTACCTCTATCCCGGTTTATTTCTCGGTCCACTTCACCTCCTCAGCTATTCTGGCCTTTTCCATGAGAATGACAAATTCCCTCTCACTGAGGTGCAATCAACACCTACAGCTCATCTCTTAGCCCGTCCTCAAACCTAACACAATGCTCATGTTCCATAGCCACCATACCCAGAGCATACCTATTTAACCTCAAGAATTCTGCCTCGTACTCGGGTACCGACTTACTCCCCTGAACCAAATTCAAGAACGCCCTACGTTGTGCATAGTATAACCAACCCCCACATACTTCCTCTGGTAGGTCGCCTTAAAGTAATCCCAGGTGATATCATCGGCCACTGCACCATCCCTGATCGTGAGCCACCACTGATACGACTCATCATGGAGAAGAGACACTATCCCTTTCAACTTCTCCTCACCGAGAAATCTAAATCATCCATTCTACGCTCTGTCTCCTCTAACCAATACTCAGCAGTGTTGGCAGCTACACCAAAAACTCCCCTAAACACTTTTACTCCGTTAGCACGAGTCGCCACCACGATTTTGGGCTCCACGAACTGCGCTACCGCCTCGACAACTCTTTCCAAAACTCGCAGTACTGCATGAGATACTGCATCGTTACCACCAGTTTGGTTCTAAAACTCTACTTCACCGCCGGCAGTCCAAGATCACGCTTCTCGACCCATGGTCGACCTGCTTGCTCGATAAGGTCATCCTACCCCTGCCATGGCCACGCAGCGGACGTCCACGACATCTTGTACTCATTCTTATCGATCGCGCTTATCTGATTAAGAATTTTATGAATTACTAATTTTGTTCATTATTTATCCACGAACAATTTTATGAAAGATAGTTTTGAAAGTGATTCTTTCTAATTCGAACCTATCTATAGTTTTAGTTTCAGGCTTATCTCCTAATTCTAAGTACATTCATCATACAAACAACATCCATGAGCCACATTCAACTTGTAGGGGTATTTTCATCATTTCACTACCCGGAGGTATTTTCGTAATTTTTCCAAAATAAAGTTTCGAGTGATTTTTCAAAATAAGGGTATTTTGGTAATTTCATAAAGTAGGGGTATTTTGGTAATTTTGCAACACGAGGGTATTTTGATAATTTGTAAGTCAGGGGTAATTTGGTAATTTTACAAACCAGGGGTACTTTGGTCTTTTTTTTCAAACCAGGGTAGTTGTTACAAATCAAGGTGTAATTTGGTAATTTCAAAACTAGGTTTTTTTTACAAAACAGGTGGTTGATCCATTTCGGGTTTTAACTATAAGGTTTAGCCTGTGAACAAGTCCTCATGGTTAGAGTGAACAGTCACACGCACTAGGTAGGGTTCGAGCGAAGAGGAGGTGAGTCACTGGGACTGCTTAAATACCAAGCTCTCCCTGAATCCAATCCTAGACATGCGTATGGTTGTTGCCACACCCTAACTCGGTGACTTACTCACAGGTTTGTTTGATTAAACTTAAGTTTTATGCAATTAAGGAGTTGTGTAAACTAGCCTTATGGTTCATTAGTACTATCATGCTCAGCTATGTCTAAAAACCCATGAAGCCGAATATACATACATCACATCAAAGGTTAGGGTACTTACCTGGGTGGATTGGTGCCGGAGACTCAGGTGCCATGCTTTTCGAGATATTTATCACCCTAAAATTCATTTCACAAACTCTTAAACCATTTTTGGGCCTTAAACCCACAATCGAGCCTTTAACATGGGCTCTGATACCAAAATGTAACACCCCAAAATCGGTCAAAACACTACAACCGAATCTAGCATGCCACGGGAAAGAAAACATTGTGAAAACTGATTTGTCGACTTGTTTAAAAAGAAAACTATTGTAAAATTTTAAAGAAAACGTCGTTGGATCTTGTAATGTTTAAAATGTGTTGAAACTTGTTTAGAAAACTTGGTTGCCTTATTGTTACTCCATATTTAGTACTTAGTCAGTGTACACTTTAGAAAACAAGTATTTATTTAGGGTTTGAAAACAACCAATTCATAATTACCAAGTACGCTTAACGAGAGTTAAAGAAACAACCAAATAAAATGCCCCACAATAATACTTAAGCGGCCTTATTACAGAACTGAAAACCCAAATTAAAGAAAACAACTAAGTCCATATAGAAAACATTGAAATAAAATGAATGCTGAGCGTGGCCACCTCGAGTCCATTCCGGCTCCATATCCACGATCTATGGTTTATCTGCATATAACGGAAGGGGTGAGTCACCTAGACTCAGTGTGTAAATCCCCATCCCAAAAGAAGTTGTACTCTTACACAAATTCATATACAAATATACAAGTCATGCAACCCTTCCAACCTAGGTATCCATCCGAGTCTCCCAAATCTACCCCTTGTGGTACCTAGCCACTGGTGGTACCTAACCACGGGTAACCGAAGTTACAAAAATAAGCATATGTGGTACCAAACCACTGGTGGTCCCAAATCACTGAGACTTAGTCATAATATTATAATATATGGGGCCAACCCACAGTGTGGTACCTAACCACTAGTGATAGTCTGATAGATCATACTTTCCCCTCCTCTCAACACCCATATCCCATGTTTATGTTATCAATACCAATATGATCATGCTTTATATATATAATAACGTATAAAGAACATCATGCACTCATAGATCACATTTAACGCTAGCAACCATAACAAACTTACTCGGCATCCTCGCGTTTACCCACAAGGTAATTTTAATAACCATTGCCGTCACTCTGACTTTTATCAACACATAACATTTGACATATTAAGTAAAGAAAGTGTGTAAGAGTTACACACCTAGTTCCCGTACTAATGCTCTCACTACTTCTACGCTACAGTCACTCAAGACTACCACTATTGGCCTACAATCTACTTCTGATGTCGGCCCACACCCGAATGGCCAATCGCGTACTCCTGACACAGATCACTTCTTGTATTTAGGTACTGGGTTTATAGATTCAACCCTTCCTATTGCTTGACTGTTAATTGGGTCCATAATAACTCCTTGGTCGCTAAATCGAATGTAAATAATGAGATCCAATTAATTAAATACTTATAACACTTAAAATGAACCCTTTACCTAATCTGTCGAATCCCGAAAGTCCTTAAGAAAATGTCACCTTCCTACCTACATTCGACCATCACTGTAATATCCCGTGTTAGGGGTATTTTGTTATGGCATGGTTTGCATGTGTTTGGTCTGATTATGTTGTTGTTTTGATGTTTCTGGGGCTTAGTTGGAAGCTGGGTGTAAGCCAGAGCGGTAGGAAAAATTTCAATCTTTAGGCTTAGGTGAGGGAGTCAAGTAATCAAGTTAATAAATATTATTTGGTAAATGTTAGCACAAGAAAGAAGCTTGTGGAGTGGCAGGATAGGTGCCACTTGAGGCTTGTGTGTGTGACGCCACTTGCAGGGAGGAGGTCCTGTGTTCAAGCTACAGAGTGCTCCTATTTTGGCTTCTATTTTGACAAAGATGGAGGGAGGAGTTGTAGGCGCTCAAACTCCGCCATGGACCAAGTCAAATGTTCAAATGGTGGGTGGAGAGTGAATTTAGGAGGGAGACTAGTTCAAACTAGTTTGAATGGGTGGCTTGGAGTGTTTGGGGGAGTTGTGGACGAATTTTGGAGAGATTTTGGGGGGGTGAGTGGACGGTTTTGGTGTAGTAGGAGTGTGCCAAAATGCACTTTGCATTTTGGTACATTTTCGGTCAAAAGTTTTGTAAGCCAAAGCTCTCTCTTTTTGTCAATAGCCTAAGCCAAAAAACTCTTCCATTTTGCTTCTTGAAACCGAAACCCCAAGCAACTCTATTTGCCAAATTTTGCACTTTTGTTTTCTACACTTTGTGTTTGCCAACCGAATGCTCCATTTGCTTTCTCCATTTCTTTTTCTTTCAAACCAAAAGCACCATCCTTCTCTTCACCTTTTATTTTCTTTCTTTTCCAAAACTTGTTAGCCGTTTGTCACTATTTGTTCTTCCCAATTCTCTCAAGCCGAAACCTCTCAACTTGTCCCTTCAAACCTCCTTTTTCTTCTCTCAAACCCCATTGTCGCAACTTCTGTTTCTTCTCATTCTACTCTCTCTTTTCTTCCCACATAAAGGCGTACATAGGTGTGTTAAACACCTTGGCCGAATCCTATTTCTTCTTGTTTAGGTGCTAGCCGAATCTCTTTCTTGAATTGCCGAAACTTCCCTTTTCTTATTAGTTTTGCACTTTGGCCGAATCTCTCCTCTCCTAGTAGTTGTCTTTGGCCGAATCTAAGTGTGGTGATAATATCAGTTGGTGGTTCAATTCGGTTGAGGAAGGTAAGTTTTGGCCGTAAGGCCATCTTTTTCCCCCTTGTTTGTTGTTGATTCTGGTTTGGTTAAACCGATGTTGGTTGGTTGAAAGGAGTTAATTTGTTTGATTAATCATTTCGTTATAGGGCCTTTGGATTTCGGAAGCAAGCAAGAGGAGTCTTCCTTCTCTGATAATCGTTGGGTAAGTGGTGGTAAGAGGTTGCCTTAAGGGTCGTTCTTTTAGAGTTTATTAAGCCAAAGACTTGTGAGGCTAATGGTTTGTGCTTTAGGGGGAGGCCGATTGTCAGAAGAACCATTGTTGGTTCGGGTTTGGTAGGAAATCAAACCAAGTGCAAGGTAAATGTTAACCCCTTTGGTTTAATGGTTTTGGCCGAAAGGTATAAGTGGCTAATCTCATGTTTGGCCGATTATAGGGGTAGGGTATCGAGGGATTTAGATCGGTTCGTTGGGTTAAGCTTGCGTGTTAACAGGTGTGTAAACTAACTCACCTTCTTACTGAGTAATATGTTAATAACCTAATTGTGTAAGTGAAATAGTATGGTTGACTGATATAATACCCAATGAGGTATGGATACGGATTCGGGTAAGTCCGTTTCATTACGAGCTCTGCGATGATATGTGATATCATGATTTATGGTGTATGTATTTTGAGATGTCATATTAAGCATGTGAGCATGATAGCATGATTGCAAGATTTGCATTAGTATGATATGTTATTGGGTGATATGTGAGGAGGAGGATATGATATCCGTGTCTTTGGGACATCGAGGTTTGGCACCTCCGGGGTTTGGTACCACAGATTGATTATTGTGACTTTGGGTCACCAGAGGTTTGGCACTTCCGCGCCTCGTCCCAAAGGGCTTAGTACCACGATGGGTTGGCTCCACGGTTGATTTTACGGATTGACGCTAGTGATTTGGTATCACACGGGTTGGCCCCATCATTTTAATCGTGACTACGGTCACCAAGATTTGGTATCACACTTGTGTCTTTGGGACACCGGAGGTTTGGCACCTCATAGCGACTCGTCCTCGTGGTTAACACTCACGTGGGTTGGCCCCACTTTTGTGATACTGGATTGTCGCCATGATTTGGTATCACACGGGTTGGCCCCACGATGGATCTTCGTGACTTTGGGTCACCCGTGGTTTGGCACCACATCTATGGATATCGTGACTTTGGGTCACCAGTGGTTTGGCACCACCAGTGGTTTGGTACCACACGGGGTAGAAAAGGTGTTACGGATGGTTAGGATCGGGTGCATTAATTGTATTGCTTTGTTATGATGTGTGTTAGCATGTTGCATATATCGGGAGAGGGATTTATGCACTGAGTCTTGTGACTCACCTTCTCCCTTATCATTTCAGGTGACACATAGATCACGGACATGGAGCCGGATGGACTCGAGGTGCCCATGCCATGGATAAATTCGGAGTTGCATTGATTTAAACTTGGTACTTTATTTGACTGGTTTTTCATTTGGTTTATTTGGATTGTAAAAGGCCTTTTTAAACTTATGTTTTGTTATTTACATACTTAGATTGGATTTCAAATATGCCTTAATAATTTATTGGGTTAAAATTTTGCTAAAATTTGTAAAGATAAGGTTTTCAAACTACAAGTTTATATGTTTTAAACTTTACCATCTGTATCACATCGTAATTTAAGATAAATGAAACTCAAATGTTCTCCAACTTGAATGCATTCTCGTACTAAGTCAAAATATTTTTAAGCAACAACAAGGATTACTTGAATTTTTAACCGAGATAAACTTGTTTTACTTACATATCCGATTAAGTTTTCAAAATTATCGGTTTTCCAAATGCACCATCGGTTTTAAACAAATATCCCCAAGATTTTCTTCAAGTACAAATGTAGCAAGATGATTTTAACAAACTCCTAAACTTAAACCTAAAACCTCTCAAATACATTTTTCCCTGTAACAAATCAAATTCGGTCGTGGTGTATTGACCGGGTTTGGGGTGTTACAATCACCAAAATATTAGACCAAACCGCTGATCACAACCAACCAAGTACTATATGACATTCAGCAAAAGAATAAGGGACAAGAGTGTGGCCATTCGACCGAACCTACCACCCACCTACCTTCGACTTTTCCACCAATCGGCACAAGAGACTAGAGTGAGACAGATTCGGCTTCTGAGCAATAAGAGTGATCATCAATGAATGTTAGAGGAGTGATTCGGTTTAAGGTCTAAAAATAATCCCGACGAAGAACAACAAAAATCTTACCAAACTAGAAAGGAGTATTCGACTATGGTGCACCTTCGGGAAAAAGAAACCACTCTTGTAGATTCGGCTATGGGAGAAGAGGGTATGAACAAGAAGAATTCGGCTTTTAGAAAGAAAATATTGAGGAGAGGAGAGCTAGGAAGTTGCGGCAAAGAAAAGAAAAGAGGCTCACAAGAGAAAACAAATTTGGCTAGCAGAGAATAGGTGAGAAAGAAAAGAAAAGAAATGAAAGAAAGATGAACACCTGGCTTCCAAATTCGGTAATTCAACCCCCTCTCAGAGTTGGATTTTCGGCCAACCCTGCTATCACCTGATAGCCTTTATCCTGCCTGATAACTCAATCATTATCCTCCTTTTAGAAGAGACCACCTTAAAACCAACTCCTCCCTTTCTTATTATCAGCTTTTAGTTAACAAAAATTAAAAGAATTAAACTCCTAAAATCTAGCACATGTGTCGTCCCCTCTCCCCCCTTGGAGTGCCAAATTTTTTCCCCAAAACACTTGGGCCTCAAGCGGCCACACTAGGCCCAATCTCCCTCCTAAGTGACGCCATCATGCTTACTTATAGCACCTCCAAACTTTGGGCCACATGCCCAACTTGCTAACTAATCACAGACACCTACTTTAACTATGAACTAACACTATTTACAAGCAATTTAACCCAGGTTTAAGCCCAAACTTGAGCCCAATACACACCTCAAAGCCTCCACCTACTAACTTAGCCATACAACATACCCAAATGCACAGACCCACCAGATCAGGATATTACATAATTAATATGGCTTAAATTTAATTCGTGTTAGGTTGATTGCATTTTGTCCACTTAATTTATTAAAATTGTGTTTGTGTTGTTATAGAACCTCGGTAAGATGTTTGATTAAATAAAACCATGACTAAGTTATTCTTGCATTACAACTGTAAGGTAACTAATGAATTAATTATTTAAACAGATTGAAATTGTAATTAATTGACACGTTACTTAATCAGTGCATGCTTAATCATCTAAGGTAGCTGAGGGTTAAATTAGCAACAGTATCTAACGATACGCTAGCCTTGCATAACTTGCAAGATTATTGTAATTAAACTGTTTCAAGTTAGAAATACATTGTTGCCATACGTAATATTTTATGTGCTTATGGATTGAATTAATTTTTTGAATTGGCATAAATATATGTACTAGAGATTATTTTAATTTCATAAGTATGTATGTGCATTAACACATTTTCTTACTAAAATTTGTTTAATCGGTTGAATTGACATAGAGATATAGTCAAGAGATAAATAGATTTTGTAGGTGAGTATATTCACAAGTTAGCAAATTACCGAGTTGAAGCACTTGAACAAATGCCAAACTACGTCAAATTCATGAAAGATATCCTATATAAAAAATGAAGACTAGGAGAATTTGAGATGGTAGCCTAGACGAAAGAATACAATGCATATCTTCAAGACAAACTACCCCCGAAATTGAAGGATCCTGAATGTTTTACAATACCTTGCAACATTGGAGCAACATATTGTGGTAAGGAACTATGTGATTTGTGTAACACCCCAAACCCGCCTAGAAGTTAGGCTCGATTTCGGAATGTCACATTAAAGGCACACTTCAAAATGACTTTACAATTTAGCAATTTAAAGCCCCAAACCACAAAACCCTTGTATTTTGTTAAGTTAAAAGGAAAAACCCAAATTTTAAGAAAATGATCATTTGTTGAGTTATTTCGAAAACCATGCTAACTTTAATAATTTTATGAAATTTATTAAACGGATAGTTGAAACAATAAAAATAATAATAAACCCAAATCTAAAGTCAATTAGGACATACATGGCCTTATTATAATCCAATAAAAAAAGCAAAGTATTTAAAACAAATTCATTTGAGCAAATTAAAAACAACTGACCAGCTTATAGTGTGGCAATCTCCAAGTCCTCTCTCACGTCGAACCGTCTATTTAGGATTACCTGAAACAATAAATTAAAGGGTGTGAGTTTCGAAACTTAGTGTGCACAACCCTTGGCAATCAAATCACATACAAATATTCACATTAAGCCTAAGCCCTATCAAAATCGATGGTCTTGGGCCTTAGTCCACAATGACCTCATATCATATCATATCGTATCATATACAAACAGATAATGCAAAACCCATCCCAATAATCCATCCGATACACACACTATTTCCCCTCCAACCATTACACACCTGTGGGGATTTCTAAATCAACCTGCCCATCCTCTACACCCAAAGGTAGCCCGATTGTGGTAATACTTAACGTTGCAGCAAAGCTGCTAATCAGATAACGGGCTTAAAGCCACCGGTGGATCCATGGCCATACGACTATGCAATCCTCAAATCTTCCTCCGTACCATAATTTCCCACCCACATGCATCCTAAACAGAATATCATATAAATGCAGCATGCACATGAGTAACATCCATAAAATTCATATTCATCACATAGAGGTATTTTAGCCATTTCACAATCAAGGGTACTTTTGTAATTCCACCCTACATGGGTATTATCGTAATTCTACCCTATAAGGGTATTTTCATAATTTTTCAAAATAGGGGTACTTCGAATATTTTGTAAATCGGGGACATTTTGGTAATTATACAAATCAGGGGTATTCTAATAATTTTCAAATCAGGGGTATTTGGGTAATTTTTCAAATCTAAGGCTATTTTGGTAAATTTCAAACTAAGGGTATTTTGGTAATTTTCAAATTAGAGGTATTTGGTCCCTCTCGAGTTTTAGTTATGAACTTTGGCCCATTAACAATTCCTTACAGCTATAGTGAACAGACACTATGCATCAGGTAGGATTCCAAAGAAGGGAGGTGGGCCACTAGGACCGCTTAAGTACCAAGCTCTCCCTAGATCCAATCTTAGACATGCGTATGTCCGTTGCCACACTCTAACCCAGCGACTTGTTCATAGATGTGTTTAATTAGATTAAGTCTTATAAAATTTAAGAGTTGTTCAAACTAGGCCTAAAGTCCATAAACCCTAGCATACTTGCCTACGTCCCCATAAATCCCATTAAACCCAAATTACATCCTTACTAACCATTAGGCACAAATCACATCCTTATGGCCTGTTAGGCCCAAAACAATTCCAGATCCTATATTATGCTTGGCTGACTCAATTCATATACCAAACCTGTAACACCCCAAACCCGGCCCAAACATCACGACCGGATCTGACATGTTACCAGGGAAAAAGGTGAAAAAGGAATTTTATTTCTAAGGTAAGAAAACGATTGAAAAGTAAAAACTGTCTATTTGAATTGGGGTTTTAAGATCACAGGGTTGTAGCTGAAGAAAAATCCATTAATTGAGTTAAAGATATAATTTAATAGCCTTATTTCCAAAACTCCTATTATCAATTTTTGAAAACTCAACATTTTTTTTTATTGTTCCAATATTTTCGGATGTAAAGTAAAACATTTCTTTAACATTATTTACCTAGTAAAACTACTTAAAATTCCCAAAGTTTATCAAATTAGAAGTGGCCTTATTACATAATAAAAATATCCCAATAGAAAATAGCAATTAATGTTCTTAAGCAAATTGAATGTTTAAAACTCTGCATGGCCACCTCGAGTCCTATCCATCCCAGTCCAACGAGTCAAGGTTTACCCGCAATGTGTTAGGAAATAGGGTGAGTCATTGTGACTCAGTGTGCAATTATTCCACATCATTCCACATATGGGCTTGGCCCAAAATCCACATCAACTTGATATACCACATATAAAGATGCAAAATGTTAATCCAACCCCAACCTAGTGTCCATCCGCTACACACCACACGTACATCCATCCTCATACACACCGGGGTATTTCTACAATTGACCCTCTATCCGCTACACACCTCTTTGGCAGTCTATGCTGACAGACACACTTCTTAAAGTCCACATAAGTGGTTTAACCACTAATCCACGTGATTGAATCACAAATATCCACTATGAGACTCGAGGTCATCACCAATCCACAACGAGGATCAAGGCCTTCATTAATCGTGACAGAGTCACCCACGTATATAAACATATACACACTTCCCCTTTCATCATAATATCCCGAATCCTATGCACATTTAGCATAAAATGGTGAATGACAATATGATAGAATACAAACACATCCAGAGATACATAACATGCGTACATGCATCTACAACCATTTATCCTCAGTTTTGATATAGTTAGTATACTAACCTGATTTACCGGATTACCCTATATATGACATACCACCACCACAGTCACTATTTTGGCTACCACACATGATACATATATTTAGTTAAAATAACTAAAGAAAATAGTGTGATAATTACACACCTAAAAACCTATAGAACTAGACTATCGATCTCCCTAACATCCTTACTTGAAGAGACTACAGTGATCTGCTTATCCTTTTCAGCCTCTGGTCCACTGCCTAGTGGCCAATCTCAAACTGCTAACACTGACCGCTTCCTAAACTTGGGGGTAGGGACTACAGGTCCAACCCCTTCCTTCAATTGACTGGTACTTGATTCCATCAAACAAGATCTTGGTCAGAAGACCCGGTTAAAAAGTGGAATAATACTATAGCGGAACCAAAAGAATACTTGATTGAAAGAACACCCTTACCAAAGTCGTCAGAATCCCGAAGGCTATTCACTTAAGTTTAGAAGTTGTCGAAGATCCTACATAAATCCCATGTTAGATTCAGCCTAAAGATTTGGAATCCAAAAGTAGTGGCCTTCGGTCGAAAGAATACTGCAACTCACTTACTTTGTTCGAACCTCAAGAGATCTCTAGCACCGCTAAAGCTGGCTTTAAGCAGAAGATCTAAAATCAAGCCCTTCATAGATTCGGCCACACAAAGGTAACAAAGTTAGGCTTTTAGTTTCGACAAACCAAAGGGACAGATGAAAGAAACCTTCATAGAGAAAAGAACCTTACCACCACTACTTAGAAATCAAAGGAAAACCTTAAGAGATGGAGATGGAAGTCGATTATGTCTTGGTTGAAAGAGGTGAAAATCGAAAGAAGAGAGTATAGAGAATTTGGCCAAGAGATGGGGCTTGAGATATAAATGAATAGAAGAAGAAATGATGAGAGATAGGGACGATTTAGATGGTTCAGCTATGGCTCAGAAATGAGAGGTATATTCGGCCATCAAGAGAAAAAGATGACGAGAGGAATGAGATTTAGTTTGTGAAGCAATCAAGTAAGGGTGGGAAAGAAAAGCAAATGAGAGAAGAATGGTAAAAGGTTCGGCCCTTGGAAGTGAATAGCTAAGAAGAGAAAAAGAAAGTGGGACGACAAAACACCTATGGTCTCTTCAATTTCTACTTTTGGTCATATGGAAGAAAAGAAAAGAAATGGACATCTTTCTTTGGCAACTTTCGGCAAAGAGAATAAAAATGCAAAAGATGCACACCCAAGCAACTAGAACATCTAAATTCGGCACCTATCCCCTAACCGAAACACCTCCTCACACCCTTCATGCATAACCAAAAATCCCCCCTCCTAGAACCCCATATTTGGCCAACACTTTATCCCTCTCCCAAATCCCTTAACTTTCTCCTCATTACCCTCCCCTTCACACATTCAAATAAGTTTGAAACATTCAAACTCCACAAGTATCTCTCCACAATCTATTCAAATCCTTTCACCCATTCAAACCTCCACCTTCCAAGTGCCCTTGCCGAATCCATTACCTCCTCCCCTCTTGACACAAAATGCAACCCAAAATGCTGTCCATGTTGCTCAAACCTCTTCTCCCTTGAAACTCCCCTCTGACGCAACTCCCCTGCACACAAGGTGGCATCCCTTGCCACTCCACCACTCCACTTGTTGTGTCTATACACCCCACAATAAATCCCTTAAGGTTTGACGCCACTAGCTCTCCCCTAAAAGCTTAGAACCAAAAATTTTTACCCCAGGTTCAAACTTAACCTCAAGGTTTCCTGAAGCCCTAGACACACTCAAACAAGAAAAAAAGAGCATACTAACATACAGATATGAATTAAAATGCGTAACCCCTAAATCTCAGATGTTACAGTTCTACCCCCTCAAAGAAATTTCAGCCTCGAAATTACCTGGTCAAAATAGGTATGGGTATTGCATCGCCTCCTCTGACTCCAACGACGCATCTTCCGAACCATGGTTTCGCTATAACACTTTAACTAAAGGAACTAATTTCCTCCGCAGCACTTTGATGTCTCACTCCAGAATCTAAATTGGTTCCTCCTCATAGGACAAGTCTGGCCTTAATTCAACTTCCTCGACTGGCACTACGTGAGAGAGATCCGATCGGTAACTCCTTAGCATCGAGTTGTGAAACACATCATGCATTTGCTTCAACTCCGAAGGTAACTCCAACTGGTACGATACCAGCCCCACTCGTTTCAAAACCCGATAAGGTCCTCTAAATCTGGGACTCAACTTACCCTTACGTCCAAATCTCATCACCTTTTTCTACGGTGAAACTTTTAGGAATATCCGATCACCCACTGCAAACTCTATCTCTCTCCACTTAAGATCCACATACAATTTTTGCCTATCTAATGCCTCATTCAACCGAGTTCAAATTACCTCAACCTTTTTCTCTGTCTCCGCTACCATTTCTAGACCCAAGATACGGTGTTCACCCAATTCCGTCCAACATGCAGTAGTGCGACACTTCTGCCCATACAACGCTTCGTATGGTGCCATTCGAATACTTGCTTGGTAACTGTTGTTGTATGCGAACTCTGCCAGAGGTAAGTATTCTTTCCTACTACCCCTGAAATCAACGACGCAAGCCCTCAACATATCTTCCAGAACTTGAATTACCCGCTCAGACTGTCCATCTGTCTGCGGATGGAATGCCGTGCTAAAATCCAATCTATTACCCAAAGCCTGATGCAACGCCCTCCAGAACTATGACGTAAATCTAAGGTCCCTATCTAAAATGGTTGACACTAGTAATGGAGTCTCACAATTTCTGCTACATACAGCTTAACTAACCTTTGAAGAGAATAGTCGACACGTACAGGTATAAAATGAGTAGATTTTGTCAATTGATCCACGATCACCCATACCGAGTCTTTCTTAGTAGCGTAAGAGGAAGCTCGCTAACAAAATCCATCATGATTCTCTCCCACTTCCACTACGGAATCTTCACCAGTTGCAGCAACCCCGAAGGCACCTGGTGTTCAGCTTTGACTTGCTAACACGTCAAACACTTTCCCACAAATTTCGTAACTTTTCTCTTTAATCCAAGCCACCAAAACTATTCTCGTAGATCTCTATACATCTTACTTCCTCCAGGATGCATAGCATAGGGGCTACTATGCGATTCCCAAAGAATCATCTATCTTAACTCCACATCCTTTGGTATACAAACCTTCTCACGAAAACACAAAACTCTATCATTGTTCAATCTATAATCCTCTATACCCCATCCTGTACTTGCAGAAGTCGAGCACTCAGAACATCATCCGATAACTGTTTCTCTTTTACTCTACTTACCCAAGTCGATTTCACCTGCAGCTCAGCTAATAAACTCCCATCGTCATTCAAGCTAAGATGGGTGAACATCGCTCTCAAATCTGACACCACCTTCCTGCTTAATGCATCCGCCACCACATTTGCCTTTCCGGGTGGTACTCAATCGAGTAGTCATAATCCTTCAATAACTCCACCCACCTTTGCTGCCTCAAGTTCAGCTCTTTCTAGGTCAGCAGATACTTCAGACTCTTGTGGTCAGTGTAGATCACAGACTTCTCCCCATACAAATAATGCCACCACACTTTTAAAGTGAAAACCACCGTAGCCAACTCCAGATCATGCGTAGGATAGTTAACCTCATGAGGTCTTAACTGTCGAGACGCATAAGTAACAACCTTCCCCTCCTGCATCAGCACACAACCTAACCCCGTGTGAGAAGCATCATAATACACCATGAAATCCTTTCCAGCCTCAGGCTGAGTTAATACCGGAGCCTCTGTTAGAACCCTCTTTAGCTTCTCGAAACTCTCTTATTGCTTGTCCGACCATACAAAAGGCACCTCCTTCCTCAACAACTTAATCAGGGGCACCGCGATAGAAGAGAAACCCTCGACAAACCTTCTCTGTAATATCCTGCCAACCCCAAGAAACTTTCAATCTCTGCCATCGACTTAGGTGGCTTCCATTCCAACACTGCCTCGATCTTCTGAGGATCAACTCTTATCCCTTCAGCTGACACCATATGACCCAGAAAAGAAACTTCCTTTAGCCAAAACTCGCACTTACTAAATTTGGCATACAATTTCTTTTCCCTCAAAATCTGTGGAACTACCCGGAGATGCGCATCGTGCTTTTCTTCTGACTTGGAGTACACCAGAATGTCATCTATGAACACCATTACGAACTGGTCCAGATAGGGTTGAAAACCCGGTTCATCATATCCATGAGCGCGGCTGGTGCATTTGTCAACCCAAACGGTATTACCAAGAATTTATAGTGCCCGTAGCGAGTCCAAAAAGCCATCTTGTGAATATTTGTTTCTTTTACCTTAAGCTGGTGATATCTAGACCTCAGATCAATCTTTGAAAAGATCGATGCCCCCTTAAGTTGATCAAACAAGTCATCTATCCTCGGTAGCGGGTACTTGTTCTTGATCATCAGCTTATTCAACTGGCGGTAATCTATGCACAGACGTATAGATCCGTCCTTCTTCTTTACGAACAACACTGGTGCTCCCCATGGAGACACTGGGTCGAATAAAATCGCGATCTAACAACTCTTGGATATGAGCTTTCAGTTCCACTAGTTCATTCGGTGCAATCCTGTAAAGGGCGATAGACACTAGAGTCGTACCTGGTAGAAGCTCGATTCCAAATTCTACCTCACGATCTGGTGGCAACCCCGAAAGCTCTTCCAGAAAAACATCCACAAACTCCGTCACTATTCTAACCTCCCCCATGGTCGCTTCCTTTGCATCCAAGGCACTAACATACATTAGGAAGGCCATGCACCCTTTCTTCACCATTCTTTTCGCCTTGAGAGCGGACACTACGCTAGATAAATAGTTTCTCCTCTCACCTATCACCAAGACTTCTTTATCCTCAAGAGTCCTTAACATCATGCGCTTAGCAGCACAGTCCAAATTCGTACGATACCTTACCAACCAATCCATGCCTAGGATCAAGTTAAATTCCCTAAATGGTAGCTCCATCAAGTTAGCTGGAAAAACTAACCCTTGAACCTCTAGAGGCACATCTCTAAAGAATTTGTCTACCACTAACGATTGCCCTAAAGGACTAAGTACAGTCATCTCCCTAGAGACAGTTTTAGGATTCATACTCAAAGTTCCAGACACCAAACTAGCAATGTAAGAGTGAGTTGACCCAACATCAATCAGTGCAATAAAGGGTAACCCAAAAATGAGAAACGTACATGTTATCACGTCAGGTGCCTCCCCTCCTCACGACGTCTGGCCGTGTGCACTAACCCATGCTGCCTAGCCTCAGTACACCCTGATCCCCTAATCGGTGCCCCGCGACCTTGGCCAAAACCATTCCCTCATCGGTTTGGACCACGACCTCTTGACACCTGTTGACCACCCCTTACTGGCTACACATACACCTGACCTACCATCCGAGCCCTAGCCATATCTTGCGGACAATTCTTAACCAGATGATCCTTTAACCCACACTTAAAACACTCCTTGTTTCTTCCCCAGCATTCCCCCGCGTGTGATCTTCCACAATGATCACAGTGTCAAAATTGCCCAACAGCAGCCGGTGTAGCAACGCGAACAGGTCCATCTACCCTAGGTCTCTTCTGAAGACTTCCAGATGACCCTGACGGTCCATAACTCCTCTTGTTCCTGCCTCTGTCTTTATCCCTATTCTGCTTCTCAGTTCGCTTAACCTTCTTAGCTATCTTGGCTTTTTCCACCAACACAGTAAAATCTCTCTCTCGCTGAGAAGCTATCAACACCCGTAGCTCGTCTCGCAGCCCATCTTCAAATCTCACACAGTGCTCGTAATCAGTTGCAACAATCCCTCGAGCGTACCGGCTTAACCTCAAAAATTTTGCCTCTTACTCGGCTACTAACTTACCCCCTGAACTAAGTTCCAGAATGCCTTCCTCTACGCGTCCACATAATTGGCTCTAACATATTTCCCTTGAAACTTTATCTTAAAGAAATCCCAATCCACCCGGTCTGCTGAAGTACCCTATCTGATGGTGAGCCACCACTGGTAGGCCTCATCTCGAAGTAAAGAAATCATGCCCTTTAACTTCTCTTTAGTTGTGCAGTCCAAGTCATCCATAATTCTCTCGACCGCCTCCAGCCAATATTCAGCCATGTTTGGAGCTACTCCCGAGATACCTCTAAACATTTCAGCTCTATTAGCTCGGAGTCACTCAGGGATGGACTTCCGTGTTGATGTCCCTCGTGCTCGCCTTGACCACACGCCTAAAACCCGTAGAGATTGCCTCGAGATACGTCATCGCCTCCATCCGTTTGACCCTAAAGCTCTGCTTCTGCAATAGGCGGTAGTAGTACCTCATTCTCTGACCCATAACCAAACCCTACTGGTTCTGACACAGTCACCCTACCCCTATCACGACCACGTACATTACGCCCTCGTCCTCGAGTACTCATGACTAGCGTTCACAGTTTAATTTGATTTAAAAGTTTTATGCATCAACATCTCTTTCCACTATTTAACAACGGACAGTTTTATGGAAAATAATTTTAGCAGTAGTTCTTTCGAATTTGAATTCTATCTACAATATTTAGTTCTCAAGTCTATACTTCCTAATTCCAGAGTTCACATTCAATCCACCTCAAGTAGAGCATCACATACATACATCAAACACAAGTAAACATCCATGAACTCACATCCATCACCTAGGTGTATTTTCGTCATTTCACTGCCCAGGGGTATTTTCGTAATTTTCCAAAATAAGGTTTCTCGGTGATTTTGCGAAATAAGGGTATTTTGGTAATTTTACAATCTGGGGGTATATCGATAATTTTATAATTTGAGGGTATTTTGATAATTTTATAAATTCTGATAATTTCTAAATCAAGGGCGTTTCGGTATTTTTTCAAATCAAGGCATTTTGAGAATTGTCAAATCAAGGCTATTTTACGAGGTTTCCATAAATCAGGGGTATTTCAAGAATTTTACAAAACGAGGGGTATTTTTGTGATTTTACACAATAGGGTGACTGGTTCCTTTCGGGTTTTAATTATAAATTTTGGCCCGTCAACAAGTCCTCATGGCTAAGGTGAACAGACACTACGCACCAGGTAGGATTCCAGAAAAGAAGAGGTGAGTCACTAGGACTGCTTAAATACCAAGCTCTCCCTGGATCCAATCCTAGACATGTGTATGCCTCTTGCCACACCTTAGCTCAGCGACTTATTCCCGGGTTTGTTTGATTAGGTTAAGTTTTATGAAGTTCAAAGTATGATGTAAACTATGCTTAAAGTTCATCAAATTCTATTTACACTATTCTACGTCCCTTAAAGCCCATCAAGCCCACATATATACCACACAATGGTTCAGAATACTTACCTGGTGGACTTGGGCATGAGACGCAGGTGCCATGCAAAAGGAAAAACATGTATTTCATTCTAATATGCTTTAAAACCATTTTAAAAAAAATGTTTTGAACCCAAAACCTAAAGCCGAGCTTTTGAACCAGGCTCTGATACCAAAATTGTAACACCCTAAACTCGGCACAAACATCACGATCGGATCTGATATGTTACCAGGGAAAAAGGTGAAAAAGGAATTTTATTTCTAAGGTAAGAAAACGATTGAAAAGTAAAAACTGTCTATTTGAATTAGGGTTTTAAGATCACAGGGTTGTAACTGAAGAAAAATCCATTAATTGAGTTAAAGATATAATTTAATAGCCTTATTGCCAAAACTCCCATTATCAAGTTTTGAAAACTCAACATTTTTTTTATAGTTAAAGATATAATTTAATAGCCTTATTGCCAAAACTCCCATTATCAAGTTTTGAAAACTCAACATTTTTTTTATTGTTCCAATATTTTCTGATATAAAGTAAAACATTTCTTTAACGATTTACCTAGTAAAACTACTTAAAATTCCCAAAGTTTATCAAATTAGAAGTGGCCTTATTACATAATAAAAATATCCCAATGTAAAATAGCAATTAATGTTCTTAAGCAAATTTAATGTTTAAAACTCTACATGGCCACCTCGAGTCCGATCCATCCCAGTCCAACGAGTCAACGTTTACCCATAATGTGTTAGGAAATATGGTGAGTCATTGTGACTCAGTGTGCAATTATTCCACATCATTCCACATATGGGCTTGGCCCAAAATCCACATCAAATTGATATACCACATATAAAGATGCAAAATGTTAATCCCACCCCAACCTAGTGTCCATCCACTACACACCACCCGTACATCCATCCTCATACACACCGGGGGATTTCTACAATCGAATCTCCATCCACTACACACCTCTTTGGCAGTCTATGCTGATGGAAACACTGCTCAAAGTCCGCATAAGTGGTTTAACCACTAATCCACGTGATTGAATCACAAATATCCACGATGAGACTCGAGGTCATCACCAATCCACAACGAGGCTCAAGGCCTTCATTAATCGTGACAGAGTCACACACGTATATAAATATATACACACTTCCCCTTTCATCATAGTATCTCGAAACCCATGTACATGCAGCATAAAATGGTGAATGACAATATGATAGAATACAAACACATCCAGAGATATATAACATGCGTACATGCATCTACAACAATTTATCCTCAGTTTTGATGTAGTTAGTATACTAACCTAATTTACCAGATTACCCCATATAGGACATACCACCACCACAGTCACTATTTTGGCTACCACACATGATACATATATTTAGTTAAAACAACTAAAGAAAATAGTGTGATAATTACACATGTGAAAACCTGTAGAACTAGACTATTGATGATCTCCCTAACGTCCTCACTTGAAGAGACTACATCGATCTGCTTATCCTTTTCAGATGCTAGTCCACAGCCCGATAGCCAATCCCGAACTGCTAAAATTGACCGCTTCTTGAACTTACGAGTAAGGACTACAGGTCTAACCCCTTCCTTCAGTTGACTGGTACTCGATTCCATCAAACAAGATCTTGGTCAGAAGACCTGGTTAAAAAGTGGAATAATACTATAATGAAACCAAAAGAATACTTGATTGAAAGAACACCCTTACCAAAGTAGTCAGAATCTCGAAGGCTACTCACTTAAGTTTAGAAGTTGTCGAAGATCCTTCATAAATCCCATTTAGATTTGGCCTAAAGATTTGGAATCCAAAAGTAGTGGCCTTCGGCCGAAAAAATACTGTAACTCACTTACTTTGTTCGAACCTCAAGAGATCTCTATCACCACTAAAGCTGGCTTCAAGTAGAAGATCTGAAATCAAGCCCTTCATAGATTCGGCCACACAAAGGTAACAAAGTTAGGCTTCTGGTTTCGGCAAACCAAAGGGAAAGATGAAAGAAAACTTTATAGAGAAAAAACCTTACCACCACTATTTAGAAATCGAAGGAAAACCTTAAGAGATGAAGATGGAAGTCGATTATGTCTTGGTTAAAAGATGTGAAAATCGAAAAAGAGAGTATGAAGAATTTGGCCAAAAGATGGGGCTTGAGATATAAATGAATAGAAGAAGAAAGGAGGAGAGATAGGGATGATTTACATGGTTCTACTATGGCTTAAAAATGAGAGGTACATTCGGCCATCAAGAGAAAAAGATGACAAGAGGAATGAAATTCAGTTTGTGAAGCAATCAAGTAAGGGTGGGAAAGAGAAGCAAATGAGAGAAGAATGGTAAAAGGTTCGGCCCTTGAAAGTGAATAGCTAAGAAGAGAAAAAGAAATTGGGATGACAAAACACCTATGGTCTCTTCAATTTCGGCTTTTGGTCATATGGAAGAAAAGAAAAGAAATGGACAGCTTTCTTTGGCAACTTTCGGCAAAGAGAATAAAAATGCAAAAGATGCACACCCAAGCTACTAGAACACCTAAATTTGGCACCTATCCTCTAACCAAACACCTTCTCACACCCTTCATGCATAACTAAAAATCCCCATCCTAGAACCCCATATTCGCCCAACACTTCATCCCTCTCCCAAATCCCTTAACTTTCTCCTCATTACCCTCCCCTTCACACATTCAAATGAGTTTGAAACATTCAAACTCTACAAGTAGCTCCCACCATCTATTCAAATCCTTTGACCCATTCAAACCTATACCTTCCAAGTGCCCTTGCTGAATCCACTACCTCCTCCCCTCTTGACGCAAAATGCAACCCAAAATACTGTCTATGTTGCTCGAACCTCTTCCCCTTGAAACTCCCCTTTGATGCAACTCCCCTGCACACAAGGTGGCGTCTCTTTGCCGCTCCACCACTCCACTTGTTGTGTCCACACACCCTACATTAAATCCCTTAAGGTCTGATGCCACTAGCTCTCCCCTAAAAGCTTAGAACTAAAAATTTTACCCAAGGTTCAAACTTAACCTCAAGGTTTCCCGAAGCTCTAGACACACTCAAACAAGCATACAGAGCATACTAACATATAGATATAAATTAAAATGCATGACCCTAAATCCCGGATGTTACAAAACAAAACAAACTCATCAAACCTAGCCTTAGGCCCACCGGGCCCATTTAGCCAACTTCGGCTTTTTAACTTTTTAGCATTGCTGATATCGTGTGTGTAGTGTTTGTACACACCTGGTAACCTCGCGTGCTACAAACCCCTTAGTCACGAATCATGTGCCTCACATTCTAGTAGCCCTTCCTATGCTACTATTGGCGATTATCCTCTAGATCTGCACCCAAATACCTATATCGTCAAAACCAAGTGACCCATATTATTCATAAGTCACCATTATGAGCCATATTAGATTCGGCCATCTACTATACCATGACTGAGTCGAGGACACTTACCCCATTGTTAGCAATCCTTACCTACTACACTTGTGATTGTTGAGCCTTACCCTTATTCATACAGGTTAACGACAAGGATTGGGTTAGATAGCCCTTCGGCTTATAACAAAACACACTAAAAGTTCAATTAAACACTCACCAAAACCCTTCTTTCATCCTGCAGCCTAGATCGCTACTGAACAAGATTTGGCTTGACTAAAAGTGGGTAGTAATCGTTTGTGATGAAGGAGAACTAACTAAAAATCGGCACAAGTAAAGCTATATGATAAGAAGGTGTATTTGACTTTCAGGGATGGAAACAGAACATAACTCTGATAGGAATTTTTGACAAAAAGAATGATGGGTTTCTTTTTAGGAAAATGGAAAAAAAATTCGGCTATAGGAGAAACTGATTGAGAGGGGAGAAAGAAAAACTAATGAATGCTCAAAGACCTTTTCAAGAATTTGACCCCCTCCTTTTATAGCCTATAACTAAAACTTAGCCACCCCTAGCATCCAATTCGGCACCACATCATCCACTACTTATCTCCTAATTTTTCTCCCTAATAACACCTTAATCTTATCCGAAATTTCCTCCACATCTATATCACCTGCTTACTTCAAACTCTCCATGGGAAGAGTTCAAAACCAACACAACTCTTGTCGTCCACCCTTGCAAAATAAACTCCAAAAATACACTCTGAATGCTCGAACCTTAGACCTCCTCAACTTACTCACATGCCACCTTGTAGCTCCCAAGTGACACCACCTACCACTGGACCACAAGCCCATTTGTGTCCTATTTTCTCTTAATATACTTAAGAGGACTCATGCCTGAGACTAGGGTCCCCTAAACAAGAGAAATAAATTTTCCCCTATGGTCGCCCCTATCTCCTAGGCTTCAAATATTCCCGATAATACCTTAATATTCAAATTCTAACTGCAGCACACACGTACTAACTTTAATGCACAAAAATTAGGGTTTGGGATATTTAGGGCATTACACCTACTATCAAGTTCTCGCTTACCTAAAAATTTTCTAAGACCCAAAGCCCAATAGGCCCAATACTTCTAGGCCCAAATTTGGGGCGTTATAAATCTACCTCTTTAAAGAAATTTTGCCATCGAAATTTCCAATTCTTAGAACAATCATACAACCCAAACTACACAACCGTGCTTCCCTGCGCACTCTATTTTAATAACACATAAACATTGCACACATACAGTTTTTATACCAAAAAATGTAGCATCCACACAAAACATACTCGACTTAATGGTGATTGAACAATCCCGAGTCTGATGCTCCTCAGACTCGCATATGAAATACACTCTTTAATTCTTCCAACATTCACCCGGATGACGCCTTCTCCAATATTCGCAAGCCGAAAAGTTTGGACGCACCTTAACATGCTTCACAGAGAGAGACTATGGTCTCCTTTTTTCTTACAGTCTATGCACCTAACCCGAAGTGTTTCACCAATTTTTTTAACCTCCTCCAATACCTCCCTAACTATCTGAGTCAGGATATCAGCCCTAACACTTCCACGGCCACTGCAGCGACCCCTTGCACTTATTCTAGCACTCATTGATGATTCTCGTATTATCTGAATTAGGAATTTTTATGTATTTAGTTCATAGTTCCACTATTTAAAGCATGTGCCTTATACAAGTAACAATTTCAAAGTTGTTTCGCAGTCGTAAATCCACTACAGGCTTAAGTTTCTTATGGGCTTTAGTATCTAAGAACTTATGGTTTAAAGTAGCACAATATAGTTCAGTAATTTAAAAAATGTAAGCATAGAAAACTTACTTAGCTCGACGTCGAGGGCTCGGTGAACCACACTCCAAGAATCCGCAAAAATTTTTTAATCTACTTATTTTTAAAACCAAAATCTAATGCCCATTTCACAGCCCGAGCTTTGCAACCGGGCTTTGAAACCACTAAATGTAACACTCCAAACCCGACCTAGAAGTTAGGCCCGAGTCTGAAATGTCACATTAAAGGCACATTTCAAAATGACTTTACAATTTAACAATTTAAGGCCCAAAAGTGTAAAACCATTGTATCTTGTTAAGTTAAGAGGAAAAACCCAAATTTTAAGAAAATGTTCATATGTTGAGTTATTTTGAAAACCATGCTAACTTTAATAATTTTATGAAATTTATTAAACGGATAGTTGAAACAATAATAATAATAAGCCCAAAATCTAAATTCAATTAGGAGATACATGGTCTTATTATAATCCAATAAAAAATGAAGTATTTAAAACAAATTCATTTGAGCAAATTAAAAACAACTGATTAGCTTGTAGTGTGGCCATCTCATTGTCCTCTCCCACATCGAACCGTCTATTCAGGATTACCTGAAACAATAAATTAAAGGGTGTGAGTTTCGAAACTCAGTGTGCACAACCCTTGGCAATCAAATCACATACAAATATTCACATTAGGCCTAAGCCCTATCAAAATCGGTGGTCTTGGGCCTTAGCCCACAATGGCCTTATATCATATCATATCGTATCATATACAAACAGATAATGCAAAACCCATCCCACTAATCGATCCGCTACACACACCATTTCCCTTCCAACTATTACACACCTGTGGGGATTTCTAAATCAACCCACCCATCCTCTACACACCAAAGGTAGCCCAGTTGTGGTACTACTTAATGTTGCAGCAAAGCTGCTAATCATATAAAGGGCTTAAAGCCACTGGTGGAACCATGGTCATACGACTATGCAATCCTCAAATCTTCCTCCGTACCATAATTTTCCACCCATATGCATCCTAAACAGAATATCATATGAATGCAGCATGCACATGAGTAACATCCATAAAGTTCATATTCATCACATAGGGGTATTTTAGCCATTTCACAATCAAGGGTACTTTTGTAATTCTACCCTACAGGGGTATTATCGTAATTTTACCCTATAAGGGTATTTTTGTAATTTTGTAAAATAGGGGTACTTCAAAAATTTTATAAATTGGGGACATTTTGGTAATTCTGTAAATCAGGGGTATTCCAATAATTTTACAAATCAGAGGTATTTGGGTAATTTACAGATCTAAGGATATTTTGGAAATTTTCAAACTAAGGGTATTTTGGTAATTTTAAAATCAAGGGTATTTGGGTAATTTTACATATCTAAGGGTATTTTGGTAATTTTTTAATCTAAGGGTATTTTGGTAATTTTCAAATCAAAGGTATTTGGTCCCTCTCGAGTTTTAGTTATGAACTTTGGCCCATTAACAATTCCTTACGGCTAGAGTGAATAGACGTTATGCACCAGGTAGGATTCCAGAGAAGAGGAGGTGGGCCACTAGGATCGCTTAATTACCAAGCTCTTCCTAGATCTAATCCTAGACATGCGTATGTCCGTTGCCACACCCTAACCTAGTGACTTGTCCACAGACGTGTTTAATTAGATTAAGTCTTATGAAATTTAAGAGTTGTTCAAACTAGGCCTAAAGTCCACAAACCCTAGCATACTTGCCTACTTCCCATAAAACCCATCGAACCTAAATTACATCCTTACGGCCTATTAGGCCCAAATCACATCCTTATGGCCTGTTAGGCCCAAAACAATTCCAGATCCTGTATTATGCTTGACTGACTCAATTTGTATACCAAACCAAACAAACTCATCAAACCTAGCCTTAGGGCCCACCGGGCCCATTTAGCCACCTTCGGCTTTTTAGCTTTTCGGCATTGCCGATATCGTGTGTGTATATTTGTACACACTTGGTAACCTCGCATGCTGTAAACCTCTTAGTCATGAACCGTGTGCCTCACGTTCTAGTAGCCCTTCCTTTGCTACTATTGGCGATTATCCTCTAGATCTGCACCCAAATACATATATCGTCAAAACCAAGTGACCCATATTGTTCATCAGTCACCATTATGAGCCATATTAGATTCATCCATCTACTAAACCATGTCTTAGTTGAGAACACTTACCACCTTGTTAGAAATCCTTACCTACTACGCTTGCGATTGTTGAGCCTTAGCCTTATTTATACAGGTTAACGACAAGGATTGGGTTAGATAGCCCTTCGGCTTATAACAAACACACTAAAAAGTTCAACTAAACACTTACTGAAACCATCCTTTGATCCTATAGTAGATCGCTACTAAACAAGATTTGGCTTAACTAAAAGTGGGTAGCAATCGATTGTGATGAAAGAGAACTAACTAAAAATCAACACAAGTAAAGCTATATGACAAGAAGGTGTATTCGACTTTCAGGGACAGAAATAGAACACAACTCTGATAGGAGTTTTAGGCAAAAAGAATGATGGGTTTCTTTTTCGACAAATGGAAAAAAAATTCAGCTATAGGAGAAACCTATTGAGAGGGGAGAAAGAAAAACTAAAGAATGTTCAAAGACCCTTTCAAGCATTCGACCCCCTCCTTTTATAGCCTATAGCCAAAACTTAGCCACCCATAGAGTCCAATTCGGCACCACTTCATTCACTGCTCATCTCCTAATTTTTCTCCCTGATAACACCTTAATCTTATCCTAAATTTCCTCCACATCCATATCACCTGCTTACCTCAAACTCTCTATGGCAAGAGTTCAAAACCAACACAACTCTTGCCTTCCACCCTCAAAATAAACTCCAAAAATACACTCCCAATACTTGAACCTTGGACCTCCTCAGCTTACTCACACGCCACCTTGTAGCTCCCAAGTGATGCCACCTACCACTGGACCACAAGCCCATTTGTGTCCTTTTTTCTCTTAATCTACTTAAGAGGCCTCATGCTTGAGACTAGGTTCCACTAAGGACGAAAAATAATTTTTTCCCTATGGTTGCCCATATCTCTAAGGCTTCAAATATTCCTAACAATACCTTAATATTCATATTCTAAGTGCTACACAGACATACTAACTTCAATGCACATAAATTAGGGTTTCAGGATATTTGGGGCATTACACCTATTATCAATTTCTCGCTCACTTAAAAAAATTTTGAGACCCAAAGCCCAATAGGCCTAATACTTCTAGGCCCAAATTTAGGGCTTTACAATTTGGGTACGAGTATAAACTTGATACCCATGTCAATATTTAGGAAGTTGGGGATATGTGAATTTAGACCTACTACGGTAACACTTCAATTAGAAGATCAATCCTTAGCACTCCACAAGGAAAAATCGAGGGCGTATTGGTATGTATCGACAAATTTATTTTTCCTACTAACTTTGTTATTCTAGACTTTGAAGCAGACAAAGGAGTGCCAATCATCTTAGGAAGGCCTTTCCTAGCAACTGGAAGGACCCATATTGATGTACAGAAGGGTGAGCTGACTATGCGTGTTTAGGATGATAAGATAACATTTAGAGGAATTAATTATTGAAAGGGAACTTAACTTTGTTGAGGACCCATTAGAGCAAATTTTGACATCAGACCCTCCAAGTGATGAAGAGGAAGATGAATACTTAGCTTTGCTAGAAGCTAATCAAAAGGGATTTTATTTGCAATCCTGCTTTGAATCTTTGGAGTTAGAGAATAGGGATTATGCCCAACCAAAAGTGTCAATCGAATAGCCACCTAAATTGAAGTTACTTCCCTCACATTTAAAATATGTTTATTTAGGTAACACTTCTAGTTTGCATGTGATTGTTTCAACGGAATTAACCATTGAGCAAGAAGAGAAACTCATTCTAGTATTGAAGCAATTCAAGAAGGCTATTGGACGGACCATAGATGATGTTCGTAGCATTAGTCTGTATGTATGCACGTACAAGGTCATCTTAAAAGATGGAGAGAAAAGGATGATTGATGGACAATAAAGATTGAACCACATCATAAAAGATGTGGTAAAGAAAGAAATCATTAAGTGGTTAGATGTGGGTATAATTTTCCCCATCTCAGGTAGTTCATGGGTAAGTTTGGTCCAGTGCGTGCCAAATAAAGGAGGTATTACGGTCACTGAGAACGAGAACAACGAGTTGATACTGACTAGAACGGTTACAGGTGGAGAATTTGCATCAATTACCAAAAACTGAAAAAGACGAGTAGGAAAAATCACTTTCCTTTATCATTTTTGGACTAGATGCTGGATAGATTCGCGGGGTGAGACTATTACTTTTTTCTCAATGGATACTCGGGTATAATTAGATTACAGTAGCACTGAAAGATCAACATAAGACAACATTCACCTGCCAGTACGGTACATTTGCATTTAGACGCTGTACCATTTGGTTCATGTAATGCACCTGCCACATTTCAAATATGTATGATGTCTATTTTTACTGACATGGCTAAGAAATACTTGGAAGTCTTTATGGATGATTTTTCAGTATTAAGAGATACATATGATGATTGCCTAGCCAATCTAGCCAAGGTACTAAGGTGATGCGAAGAAACAAACCTCATACTCAACTGGGAAAAGTGCCATTTCATGGTACGGAAGGTATTGTTCTAAGGCATCGGATAACAAGACATGGAATTAAGGTAGATAAAGCAAAGGTAGATGTTATCGAGAAACTTCCACCGCCAACATCTGTAAAGGGTGTTAGAGGCCACGCCAATTTTTATCAAAGATTTATCAAGGACTTCTTCAAAATTGCTAAACCCTTATGCAAATTATTGGAGAAGGACACAACGTTCAAATTTGATGAGGAGTGCTTAAGAGCTTTCAATGATTTAAAGAGTTTGTTAGTTTTGGCATCCATAATCATCACACTGTACTGGGATTTGCTATTTGAACTAATATGTGACGCAAGTGACTTCGCAATAGGAGCTGTCATGGGCCAGCAAAGGAACAAAGTTTTTCATCCCATCTACTATGCAAGTTAGACTCTTACAGGAGCTTAATTGAATTATACAGTAACAAAGAAAGAGTTACTTGCTATTGTGTTTGCCTTTGACAAGTTTCGATATTATCTTGTAGGTACCAAAGTGACTGTTTATACGGGCCATTTGATAATTAAGTATTTACTTGGTAAGAAAGATGCTAAGTCGAGACTGATCCGATGGGTACTTCTACTTCAAGAGTTCGATCTAGAAATTCAAGATCAAATGGGAGCAGAAAATCAAGTAGCAAACCACTTGTCCAAATTTGAGCTGCAAGAAAGGAATTCTCCACTTATACCCATTCAGGAGACATTTCCATATGAACACATACTGAAGGTAAATCATGTCCATAATGCCCCTTGGTTTATGGATATTGCTAACTATTTAGCTTGTGGTTTGATGCCAATTGGTAAGACGTATCATCAAAAGAAAAAGTTTTTTCACGATGTGAAGTACTATTTCTGGGAAAAACCATACTTGTTTAAAAAGTGTATAGATTAAATGATCAGGAGATGTATGGTAGAAAATGTAGTACATAAGATTCTATATCATTGCCACTTAGCTCTGAGTGGGGGACACTTTGGAGGTATACAAACTACAACCATGGTATTACAAGCCAGATTCTTTTGGCAAACGCTATTCAAAGATGCGTGTTCTTACGTAAAGAGATGTGATCGATGCCAAAGGGTTGAAAATGTCACCAACAGAAATGAGATGCCCCAAACAAACATCATTGAGGTAGAATTATTTGATGTTTGGTATATTAACTTTCTCGGTCCTTTCCCTCCATCTTTTGGTCACAAGTTCATATTGGTAGTAGTATACTACGTGTCTAGGTGGGTTGAGGTCGAGGCATATCCGATGAATGATGCTATGGTTGTGATGAATTTTTGCAAAACGTGTGTTCATAAGGTTTGGAACCCCGAGAGCTATCATGAGTGATGAAGGGTCCCATTTTGTAAACAAATGGTTGAAATGGTTACTCAACAAACATAGAGTGAAGCATAAGGTTTTAACAGCATACATCCACATACAAATGGGCAAGCTGAACTGACAAACAAAGAGATCAAAGGCATACTTGAGAAGGTAGTTTGCCCAAACCAAAGAGATTGGTCCAAAAGATTAGACAATGCTTTATGGGCATATAGGACAACATACAAGACACCTTACACCCTATATGTTGGTCTTTGGGGAAAGCCTATCATCTGCCCTTAGAGTTAGAACACAAAGCTTACTGTGCTCTCTAACAACTCAACTTGGATCTTAAGCTTGCTAAAGAGAAACGCATGCTCCAACTTAATGAGTTAGAAGAGTTTTGAATGTTCTTATATGAAAATGACAAATTACTCAAGGAAGGACTTAAGATATGGCATGACAAGCACATTCAGTTTCGAGAATTAGAAGTAGGTCAGCAAGTCATGTTAGTCAATTCCAGATTAAGGTTCTTTCCAGGTAAGTTAAACTTACGTTTGTCCGGTCCATTTACGATTCACCAAGTTTATCCATATGGAGTTGTCGGACTTCAAAGTAAGGGAGGTAATTTTCGAGTCAATGCTCAGCGCTTAAAACATTATTGGGGAGATAAAATTGAACCAGATCAAATCTCGTTCATTTTATTATATATTTAATTTTTCTTGTTTTCCTTTTTAAATAAATGATTTAGGGTATATTTTCAGGATTAGTATGTTTAAATAAATTCTGTCTAGGAGATTGGAAATTAAGTAGGACCACTTGTGACCCCTCCAATCTTTCATGGGAATTGATTTTAATATAATCTTTAAGAAATTATTCCATAAATGGAAAAATAATTTTTTAGTTTTTCAAATAAAAAGGTCAATTTTGATCCAAGTTTTAATTGCAACTCAATTTCAAATTTTCATCAAGTCTAGGTACTTAATTGAACTATTTTCAAACTTTGGTTGCTCTTTTTGTAAATATAAAAAATTAGATGTCTCTTTTGTAAATATTTTCAAAGGCATCTAGAATAAATGGTTTTAATATAATTTAATAATAAGATGATAATAACTAGTATATAATTATATTTATATACTAATTATTATCAACTTTACATAGAATTAGGATTATAATTTTCAATAAATTAATAACAAATAATAATTTAATATCCATTATAGTAATTATTAATTTTGTTAACTCTATATAGAATTAGAACTTAGAATATTTTAATTATTAAATTGTTCAAAGAATTCTAATTACACTTGTAATGACCTTTTTTTGTCAAATCGGAACAATGGTTTTAGAACTACAAATCCGATGTCAAAAAATTATTTTAATATTATTTTCAGTATTTAGAGCATGTTATTTGATATGTGTGAAAATTTCGTGGGCTAATTTTACTATTTGACTAGTTAATTAGGTAAAAAGGACTAAATCGCGTAAATTACAAAAGTGCTGTTCTATTAGTTAATGATGTCAAATAGCTATAAAATTTGAATTTTAGGTCCTTAAGATGTAAATATACCATTATTTGGTTTGTGGATGTTAATGGTTTGGCATAAATGAAATTTTGTATTAATTTTAAGGTTAAAATGGTAAAATAGTTAATAAATGTTATATTAATAAAAAATGAAATGGTGTCCATGTTTCTTTCCTTTAGCTAAAATTTTACAAGAAGAAAACTAAGGAATTAGGTTTTCCATTAGGTCATTTTGAAGCTTGATTAAGGTTTGGTTTTAGCTCAGTTTTTGATGATTTTTACGTTTTTGAGATCGTTGCTTCGTATACTAGCTAGCCCAGGGACTAATTTGCAAATTTGTTAAAGATTTTGAATATTTCCATTGATGAATATGCATGATTTTTGATGTTTAATGATAGATTATGAACATTTGATGTTAGTTAAACAAGTTTTGTTAAGTGATTTTTGATGAAAATGAAAATTAGGGGCTAAATTGTGAAATGTGAGAAATGTGTAGCTAAAATGTGAAATAAATTAGAAATATGGGCTAATATGGACAATAGTAAAATTTGGATATCATGAAATTGGAGTAAATTGCATGAATTTGTGATTTTATGCTACAAGGACTAAATTGTAAAAAATGTGAAAGTTTAGGGGTAAAAGGATAAATATTCTTTAAAGTATGTTTTGGACTAAATTGAATAAATATATGATTGAATAAGTTAGTTTTGAATAAATTTAGATCAAGAAAAGTGGATTTCAGATCTAGATCGGGGAAAAACGTAAATGATCGACTAAACGACTTGATTTGCCGTTCTAGCATCCGAGGTAAGTTCGTACGTGATAAATATTTTTACAATTATGCTTTTAAAGCTTTGATATTGAATAAATTGTATACACTAGACTACGAACATGTTTGACTATAAATTGACAATGTTTAGCACTTAGTGTGCGAAACATTGAGTAAGGCACTTAGTGTGTGGAATTATAATAGCTTCGGCTATGCGATGGCACTTAGTGTGCTAAACATTGAGTATTCGATAGTGTTACGGGAAGGTATGAGTTCGTTATGAATTTGTACAGGTTTGTACATGTAAGTATGAAGATCAAATAGAAAAGGTTATGACTTTGCATATAAGTATATGAATAAATTTATGGAAGGTTTGTTATTATCATGATATACATTACCTTGTTTAAATTGATGATTTGTGTTTTAAGAATTCTTGAGAAGATTTAGTATGAAATTATTAAGCTTTGTAGCTTACCTTTTTATTTTTCCCGTGTTTTATAGTTGATTCAAAGCAAGCTAGGATTCGGGGATCATCAGAGTCTACGTTACACTATCCAACCATCTACTTGGTACTTTTGAATTGTGTATATATGGTATATGGCATGTATAGGATTGAGTCATTTTGATTATATTTTGAAAGTGAATATCGCCATTTGAGATGACTTATAAATGGTTATGTTTTGTTTGTATTTATAGCCATGAGATTTGGCTTAATTTGGTTAGTTTGATTATGTATATATAAGTGTGCTTATGGCTTATATTATGAGGTTTGTGGAATTATTATTATGCTTGTGAATTGGAAAAAAATGATGTATGTTTGGTAAATGTTTTTAGATTTTGTAAAGTGTTTAATGTTACTTGGAAATGGTTGATAAATTGATGATAATTGTGATTGAAGTTTAGGCTAAGAAATGTTAGATGAAATGGTAATAATTATGGTTGATTTGGTTGTAATGGATTGCATATTTTTTTTTTTTTTTTTTTTGGTGCCATATGTATAGGTGAAGGTTTGTACCAAATGAGGTGGCAAAATAGCTTGGTAAATAGCCTATTTTTGTCCACATGGGCAGAGACATAGGCGTGTGTCTCAGCCGTGTGTGACACATGGTCAAATTACACGGCATTGTGTCTCCGGTTTTGAAATTAAATTGAAGTTAGTATGCTCCACACGGTCTCACACACGGGCGTGTGACTAGCCGTGTGGTACAAGTCATTATACCCCCTAAATGGCACACGGGCGTTAGAGTTAGCCGTGTTGCCCAAGTTAGTATACCCTACAGTTTTGGCACGACCTAAGACACGGTCTGGCACACGGGCATGTGGAGCCACTTCGAAGGGTACACGGCTGACACACATGGGCGTGTGGTTGGCTATGTGACCCAAGTAAGTATGTATGCCCTTTTTTCACACGGCCTAAGACATGGGCATGTCTACTAGCCGTGTGAGGTACACGGCCTACTCACACAGACGTGTGACCCTTATTTACATGATAATTTCTAAGTGTTCGAAATTTTGTATGATATCGATTTAGTCCCGAACCACTTCTAGGGCATGTTTAAGCCTCGTAGGCCTGTATAAGGGACAATGTGATTTTATGGAATGATTTATGAAAATGAATACTTATTTTTGTATAAATGTATGTTTTATGTGTTGTGAATAGATCGATAATACCTCGTAACCCTATTTTGGTGATGAATACGGGTGAGGTGTGTTACATTTATTGGTATTAGAGCTATAGTTTAGTCAATTCTAGGACTAACGTAGCGTGTATAAGAGTCTAGCTATACATGCTATATATAAAATGTAGAGTGATGACTCCTGACATTTGAAAATGTATTTTTATATAGCAAATGGATCCCAATCGAGCGATAGATGACGAGATTGGAAGTAATGCTACCTCTTCAGCAGAGGGCGTATTGCTTAATTCTAGACCACATAGTAAATGATCGGGAGAAGAGGCTAAAGAAGCCTTCTTCTAAATAATGAATGAGTGGTTCACTCAATATATTTGTATGAACCCTGCTGCTCAGCAACCTCTACCTCTCATATTCCCCAACCTGTACCCATAGATCCTCAAGGAGTTGAGCTTTTATGATTGAACAAGCCTCTAGTAAATAAGATACGTAAACATGGGGCTGAAGAGTTCCCGGCTACTATTGATGATGATGCAGAAAGAGCTGAGTTCTGGCTCAAAAATACGATTCGAGTATTCAATGAATTATCCTGTACTCCTGATGAATGTATTAAATGTGTTGTATCTTTTCTGAGAGACACCACGTACCAATGGTGGAACACGTTGATATCTGTAGTTTCGAAAGAATGGGTTACTTGGGTGTTCTTTCAATCCAAATTTTGAAAGAAATACATCAATCAAAGATTTCTCAATCAGAAGCATAAAGAATTTCTAGAGTTGAAACAGGGCCGAAAGACTTTAACAGAGTATGAAATAGAATTTGTTTAGTTGAGCAAGTATGCTCAGGAATATGTTTCCACTGAAGAAATTATGTGCAAGCAATTCGTAGATGAATTGAACGAAGATATAAAACTACTAGTCAGAATTCTAGAGTTGAAAGAATTTTCCATTCTTGTTGAAAGGGCTTGTAAATCCGAGGATCTTAGCAAAGAAAAGAGAAAGGCAGATTCAGAAGCTAGAGACTCGAGAAAAAGGTCGATGAGTAAGCCGTATCAATCTTTATCGAAGAAATCTAGAGGCTATTTTAATCGATCGATAGCTTCAGTGGGATATTCTAATCAAAATCGTGGGAAGCAGTATACCAACCATAAAGCTTAAACTACATCAGTATCAAGTATTGGCAATGTGATAGATGTTAAACCCGAGTGTCAACAGTGTGGAAGATGACATTTTGGAGAGTGCTGGATGAAAAATAATAATAGAGCTTGTTATAGTTGTGGTTCATGAGATCATTTTATCAGAGATTGTCCAGAGCTAGATGAAAAAAGATAAATCTTAGAATGCAAGATTGAGCAATATAGCTATTCAAGGGAAGCCGCCAAGAAATGTGAGAAATGCAAGTGGTAATCATGGTACAATGAGAGATTCTACAATGA
The DNA here is from genome assembly GCA_025506655.1 of Gossypium rotundifolium. NCBI lineage: Eukaryota > Viridiplantae > Streptophyta > Magnoliopsida > Malvales > Malvaceae > Gossypium > Gossypium rotundifolium. The sequence continues at coordinate 52,331,481 of CP106731.1, forward strand.
GATCTAAGGCCAGAGTACCTGCTAGAGCTGACACTATTCGTGCCCGCGAAGATACGTCATCACCTGATGTCATTACCGATACATTTTCTTTTTACTACACTAATGTTATTCCAGTGATTGATCTTGGATCTACTCATTCGTGTATATGTATGAATTTGGTGTCTAATAAGAGTTTTCCTGTCGAGTCTACTGAATTTGAGATCAAAGTATCGAACCTTTCGGCAAGTATGTTCTAGTTAATAAAGTTTACAAGAACTGTCCTTTAATGACTTGGGGTTACTATTTTTCGGCTGACTTGATGCTTTTGCCATTTGAAGAGTTTGATGTGATTCTGGAAATGGATTGGTTGATTTTCCATGATGCTGTTGTGAACCGTAGACGAAAGACTATAGAACTGAAATGTCAGAATAATGAAATTCTTCAGATTGAATCTGATGAGTTAGGTGGTTTACCAATAGTGATTTTATTGATAACAGCTCAGAGGTATGTGAGAAAAGCTTGTGAAGCTTATCTTGCTTATGTTTTGGATACAAAAGTGCCAGATTGAATCAGTTCTAGTTGTATGTGAATATTTGGATGTATTTCCTAAAGAATTACCGGGATTGCCACCTATTAGAGAGGTTAAGTTTGGTATTGAATTAGTACCGGAACAACACCAATATCAATAGCTCCGTACAGAATGGCTCTGACAGAGTTGAAAGAGTTGAAAGCTCAGTTACAAGATATAATGGAAAGAGGTTTTGCACGACCTAATTTTTAGCCCTAGGGTACGCCTGTATTGTTCGCAAAGAAGAAAGAAAGGTCAATGGGAATGTACATAGACTATTGTTAGCTCAAAAAAGTTACGATAAAGAATAAGTATCCGATGTCGAGAATAGATGATTTACTTGATTAGTTGAAAGGTGCAACAATGTTTTCAAAGATTTATTTGAGATCGGGTTATTATCAGTTGCGAGTAAAAGACTCAGATGTGCCAAAAATTGCATTCAAAACAAGGTACGGACATTATGAATTCCTTGTTATGGTTTTTGGATTGACTTATGCTCCTTTCATTTTTATGGATTTGATGAGTCAAATTTTTAGACCGTATTTAGACAGATTTGTTGTTATGTTCATTGATGACATTCTGATCTATTCACAAGATGAATTTGAACATGCCGAGCATTTGAAGATTGTGTTGCAAACCTTAAGAGATAAGAAACTGCATGCTAAATTTAGTAAATGTGAGTTCTGGCTCTGGAAAGTTGGATTTTTGGGACACATAGTCTCGTCGAATGTTATTCGAGTTGATCCGAGCAAGATTTTTGCAGTTATGGATTGGAAAGCACTTAGAAATGTATCTGAGGTTAGAAGTTTTCTGGGATTGGCTGGTTACTATCGACGCTTAGTTAAAGGGTTCTCGATGATTGCTATGCCGATGGCTAGATTACTATAGAAAGATGTGAAGTTTGAATGGTCCGAGAAATGCCAACAAAGTTTTGATCAATTGAAAGTATTATTGATAGAGGCACTAGTGTTAGTTCAGCCCGAGTCGGGTAAAGAATTTGTAGTTTTCAGTGATGCATAGTTAAATGGCCTGGGTTGTGTTTTGATGTAGGAAGGCAAAGTTGTAGCTTATGCCTCGAGATAGTTGAAGCTGCACGAATAGAATTATCCAATGCACGATCTAGAGTTAGCCGTGATAATTGATAAACCGTAAAAGTAACATATTTTAGGACCACATTTAGTATGCTTTTGGATGATTTAGCCCTTGATTTATGTAAAAAGGTGCTCTTAATCATTTCTTTTCATGTTTTTACTCAGGAAAGCACCCAAGGACGAAAAAAACAAGAAACGTGCTTAAAACGGGCCAATTTGGGCCAAAGTGGAAATCGACATGGCCTGAACTTCAAGCCACACGATCGTGTCTCATCAATTTACTTCACACGGCCATGCCACAATTTACATGGCCGTGCCTCAATCGACAGAATCAAGACACGACCTGAAAATGATTTACATGGGCCTGTACCATGGCCGTGCCCCTACCGCGGGAGTGAGCAATTTCACTCGGATTTGGATACTTTGAGGCAAAGAAACACTTCCCAAAGATTATTCAAACACCGAGTAGGAAGTATTCTTGAATTAGGACACTTAGAGGCCAAGTAAAGCATTCTAAAAGTCTATATAAACACCCTAAGTGTATCCTGAGAAGGGGGCGGTCAGCTAGGCCAAGGAGCCGAGCCAGAAGGCTAGATTTGTGGGAATTACTCGAAGATAGCCGGTTGATCCATCTCAAGGAGCTAGAATTCTACTCAAGACAGCGGATTTCTCCTTCAATTCCTTCAAGGGGTTTTAAGGATTTCTTATGTTTTGTTTTTTCTTTTCTCTTGAGATGTTTTCTTTATTTGCTATGAACTAAACCCTTCAGATACCTGAAGGGGATGAAACCTAGATGAATCTAGTTATTATTTTATGAATTCTATGATAAATACTTAGTTTGTTCTTAATTATGCATGCTTAATCCAAATCTGATGTGCTTAGGTGGAGGAGGAATAGACCCTGCTTAAGAGTAGATCTAGCATAATTAAGCGGAGTTGATCGCACGCCTAGAGATAGGGTGACGAGGTTTTGTCGGATTAGGGTGAAACCTAATATAGGAGTCCATAGATCGATTTACTGCTATTCTAGGGGGTTATTATTCAAGAAAGAGATTTACGTTAATTAACCTATGGTTAGATGTTATTCGCCCCGAGAGAAGGTTTAATATACGTTAGGGGGTCTTACAGATCAAACTAAGTGAATAAATCGTATGGTTTAGTGTTAAATAACAAGTGAAGTCTAGGTGGATTCTTCCTAAAGGTATCGTCGTGATCAATTGGGTTTCCCTTCAAGTTATTTTCGAATTCATTTTTTCTATCTTTGCGTATTTAGTTTAAGTAGTCGTTATTTTAGATTAAAGCAACTTCACTTATCGAAGGCTAAATAATAAAAAGAAAGTTAGTATTAGTACTTTTAGTTCCTTTGGGTTCGACAATTCAGTCTTGCCTAAGCTATACTACTGTTCGATAGGTACACTTGCCTGAAGTCGTTGTCAGAGTTATTTTCCAGGTTCGATCATTGTCTTTATAAAATTTAAAACTCGACAAAACAACGATCAAGTTGTTGGCGCCGTTGCCGGGGAACTAAAATATTAAGAAAACTCTATTTTTATTACTTTAGCCATTATTTTTTATTTTTTTATTTTCTCAATTTATTATTTTAGTCTTGCTAATTTTTCTTTCTTTTCCTAGTAGGTACCTCTAGTTTATGACTAGGAGGAACCTGACAGGACCTCTAGTTCATGACTAGGAGGAACCTGACAGGACCTCTAGTATACGATAGTGATATTTAAGCTATCGCTCGTATGAATCGTAAAGAAATTAGGCGAGCCCTAAATTACACAGAAGAAGAGCGAGAAGGTAGATCCAATCCTACTGAAGGGATGGACGAGAATAATCCACCACGACATGTGGAAGAAAACAATGCTCCGCATACTATTTATGATTATGCTAAACCTCATTTAACAAGAGCTGAATCTAGTATTGTTAGGCCTGCTATAGCTACTAATAATTTTGAATTAAAGCCTAACACAATACAAATGATTCAACAATTTGTTCAATTTGATAGTTTGCAGGATGAAGACTCGAATACTCATATAGCCAATTTTTTAGAGTTTTGTTATACTTTCAAAATAAACGGCATTTCTGGTGATGCCATTCGTCTTCGGTTATTTCCCTTTTCATTAAGGAACAAAAAGCCAAACAGTGGTTATTCTCATTACCACGAGGGTCAGTCACTACATGGGACCAAATGACCGAAAAGTTTTTATTAAAATATTTCCCACCAGCCAAAACGGCCAAATTACAGAATGATATCTCTTCTTTTGTGCAGATGGATTTAGAGACATTATACGACGCATGGGAGAGATACAAGGTTCTCTTAAGAGGGTGTCCACACCATGGTTTACCCTTGAGGCTACAAGTCCAAACTTTTTATAACGGTGTGAATCCCTCAACAAGGAAACTAATTGATTCAGTCATCAGTGGAACCCTGAACAACAGAACTCCTAAAGCAGCTTACGAGTTCATTGAAAAGATGTCACTGAATAACTATCAGTGGCAAGTTACAAGGAAAAAATCAACAAAATCAACAAAATCAGCTGGAGTTTACAACCTCGATGTAGTAACCATGCTATCAACACGGGTAGTGTTGATGAATAAAAAGCTTGACAGTTTGTATTCTTCGCAGGTACATCCAGTCATGCAATGCAATGCAAGTGGAACTGTGGCGAATCCTGAGTACCCACCCTATCAACTGGATGTAGAAAGTGAGTAGATGAACTATATAGGTAATAATTTCAGATCCAAAATAATTCTTACAGTAATAACTACAATCCAAGTTGGAGGAACCACCAAAATTTTTCATGGGGAGCCCAAGAAAACCAAGGATGTAACAGATCGAATTTGACCCTAATCGAACGGTGGTTTCGGGACCACGAATCCGAACCCGATAAATATTTTAATATTTTATTCTATGTTTATTATACGTGAATTAATATGGGTGAAAGTTCTGTAGAAAAATTTTATCGTTTAAGTGCTTAATTTGATAAAAAGGATTTTAATCGCAAAAAGCGTAAAAGTTGCATGCTAAGGTGTAATTTACTAAATTTCTTGTGGCTTTTTAAGTGGGTGTCCTAAAAGGACAATTAGACGGCAATAGGCAAAGTTAGCTAGATATATATGTTAGTTTAATTAAATTTTAATTATATGATTATGTTAGTATTTTATAAAGAAATAATGTTAGAGTACATGTTAATTAAAACATAAAATAAGGCCACTATCTTCTTTATTTCTCATGGCCGATTATTAGCTAGTGAGCATGAAATAAAAAGGGGTGAAGTGAATTGTTTGTTGAATTTAAGGATTTGCATGTCAAATTTCCACTTTCCATGTGGACGGTAAATGATGGAGGAAGGAGATTGTTTTATATTTCTATAATACTAATAGTAATATTTTATGATAATAAATTTATGTATTATATGTTTTAACTTAAAAAACAAGATAGAAAAGAAATTTCATCCTCTCTCCTCATTCATCTCCTTAACCGATTTCACCTTCAAAAGGAGAGAAGAAATTCATTTTCTCCATTCGCCATTTGCATGTGTTAGGCAAGGTAAGATTTTGAACTTTAAATTAACAATCTATCTTTGAATTGGGTTGATTTCTTTGATCACCATTGAAAGCAAGTAAGAAAATTTGTTGATATTAGGCATGATGAGGTTCATTATGAGAGAAAATTTATTACCTATTGTGCTAATAAATTTAGATAAAATGAGAAGAAGTAGCTTGAGCTTGTAAGAAATTTTTTATTTATGCATGAGGACACCCTTATATTTGGCCGAATGTGAGATAATCATTTATGATTTCTTTTCTCTTGTTTTGATGTTCGATTATACATATATAGTGAAATTGGCCATGGATGAATGGTTATACTTAGATATAGTCATTGGGTGAATTAAGTATGAAGAGTCAATTGCTTGAATTAAATAGTGGAAGGGTTAAAACGATAGAAGGAAGAATTATAGAGAATCGTAGGGACCTAGTGACCATTCGCCATTGAGGAGAAATCCCAATTTGTTGCAATTTGTATTATGGTGCACTATGGGTTAAATTGGATAAGTTGAATGCTTAAATTTTGTGTGATTATTGTTTTAAATTAAATAAATGAAGTATGAAATTCGATTCTTAGTTTTTCTTAAATTAAACTATGTGCATTTTGTTTTGAGTTGAGCAAATGGATAGAATGAAAATGAATAAAACTTATTTGACATTTCTTAGATCGAACAAAAGAGAAAGAACTAGATCGAGGAAAATAAAGGTTCTCGAATAGCTGATTTGCATGGCCTATCGACAACCGAGGTAAGTCCTTAAGCAAATTTATATAGAGAAATTATTTACGAAAGTAGTACATGATAAAGTTTGGTATTTATGGCATGAAAATATATATAGGCCGAATGTGGGGTATGAAATTGTAGTAAATTTGTTTGTTGAATGTGATGTGGATAATTATGTTCGGCTTAACATGAAATTGTAAAATAAAGTATATGAGATGGATGTGATTTTAGCATTAAGTAATGTGTATGCGAATGTTGATTGGGTTATTAATCGGGCTTTGAGCCTAGTAGGCCTCGTGCCGATGTTATTTATCGGGCTTTGAGCCTAGCAGGCCTCGTGCCGGTGTTATTAATCGGGCTTTGAGCCTAGCAGGACTCGTGCCAGTGTTATTTATTGGGCTTTGATGCCTAGCAGGCCTTGTGCCGGTGTTACATATCGGGCTTTGATGCCTAGTAGGCCTTGTGCTGGTGTTACATATCAGGCTTTGATGCCTAGCAGGCTTCGTGCCGGTGATTTATTTCGGGCTTTAATGCCTAGCAAGCTTCATGTCGGTGATTTATTTCGGGCTTTAATGCCTAGCAGGCTTCGTGCCGGTGTTTAAATCTCGGACCTTTGGTCTAGTAGTTTTTATACCAGTGATTTTTAATACGAGCTTATGCTTATGAATGAAATGGTCTAGTTATGATGGTATTTGAATAAGCCAAGGTTTATTACTATAGTGTTCGACCAAAAGTTATGTATCGAATCAAGTTTATGATATATGTGATGCTTCTTGAATAATCAAGTTGATAGAAATGTGTATATATATTCGGTACTTAAGATATGTGATTAGAAAAGACATTAAGTTGATATGTTTACTTGCTTACTTGAGTTTATTATATTGATATGAGAAATTATACCTATATAGGTTCGGCCATGAGCTATACATATAGATAAATGTATATATTCAACTATGTACCCTCATTTTAAATGTACACAGAAAGTATTATTCGGTTGAATTGAAAATATATATGTATTGATTAGCAATCTGGGTACCATTGATAAGTTTCATATTTTAAGTGTACGTTGAATATTATTTCACTAGGTGTGAACATTGATAATCGGCCATGGTAGTATATATGTGTTTTGTCAGTTCATAAATGTTAATATTGTTATTCTATTCAATTTAATTGAATACCTAGTTGAGTTGTAAAGCTGCTTAAGACTTACTAAGCCAGTGAGCTTACTCTGTTTATGTTTGTGCTCTATTTTATAGATCAATAATTCAACCACGGCTCGGGGATCATCAAGACAATCGACCACACTATCACTCTCTTTGGTATAGTTATGTTTTGTAAACTTTTGAATCAAAGGCATGTATAGGCTTTGCTTTGATAAATGATGAATGATGTTGATTTGTAAATATAAATATGGCCTTACGAATAATAATTTGTTGCTTTTGGTTAAGTTTAAGTTTCATATTTGATATAGTAGCTTGCATTAAAATACCATTAGATATGTGATCTAGGTCATGCTTTAAATCATACACAGAAAATGATCATATGACATATATATATGATGTAATATTGGGATATGCACATAGGTATCATTATTTGCATGTATTGTATGTTATAATGCAAAATGGTTACATATACTGAATGGTATGATCTTAAGTGATAATGAAATGAGAAATTTCTGAAATACATAATGATGTATGCGTTTAAAAAAAAAAGTAAACTAATTATTACTTTATGCTTATTTAGTCTTTGATGGTGAATGATTCAATGAGTAATGAGTCGCTAGTTGTTAATGATTTTATTTGTGAAGTATTACTAAATGTCTTGATATTGGACTAGGGATACTGCTTTCTTTTCGATAGTATGATTGGTATACTATATTTAAGTGGTAACATGTATTAAAGTGCATTTGATGAGTGTTGAGGTCGGGTAATACCTCGTAACCCTACTCCGGCGACGGATACGGGTTAGGGGTGTTACATTTTATTAGTATCAGAGCTACGGTTTAGTCGATTCTAGGACTACCGTAGTACGTAAGAGTCTAGCTATACATGCCTTTGAATTTTATATGTGATAGTGTGGTAACTTCTAACAATTTCAATTGTATTTTATATAGTAAATGGATTCGATCCCGATAGAGCAGTGGCGATAATGTGGAGAGTGTTGCTTTGGTCTCGCACATGGATCGGCGCCATTAGACTCTCAACCGCCATTTAGTAACCACGAGGGGAGGCTAAACAAGCCTTCTACTAAATGATGAATGAATGGTTTACCCAATTTTTTAGAATAATCCGGTTGTACAACAACCTCCACCCCCGAATAATCCAACTCCGGTACCTTCAAGACTTCGATGATAGATCCAATGAGATCTACTAGGCCTCCTGTTGATAAAATCTGGAAATTTGGGGCCGAGGAATTCAAGGCTAATGATAATTATGATGCAGAGCGAGCTGAAATGTGGCTTGATAACACTATTCGGGTACTTGATGAGCTATCTTGCACTCCAGACGAATGTTTGAAATGTGCTATATCTTTACTTCGGGACACTGCCTATCACTGGTGGAATACACTAGTATCAGTGGTTCCAAAAGAAAAAGTGACATGGGATTTCTTCCAGAATGAATTTCGCAAGAAATATATCAGCCAGAGGTTCATCGACCAAAACGTAAAGAATTTCTTGAACTAAAATAGGGCGAATGACGGTGGATGAATATGAGCAAAAATTTGTCGATTGAGTCGATATGCTCGGAGTGTGTATCAACCAAGCCATTATGTGCAAAAGGTTTGAAGATGGTTTGAATGAAGATTTAAAATTGCTTGTTGGCATTCTCGAAATCAAAGAGTTTGTGACACTAGTCGAACGAGCTTGCAAGGCTGAAGAGCTTGGGAAGGAGAAAAGAAAGGCTGAGACAGAAGTTAGAGACACTCGTAAAAGATCGTCGGGTAAGAATTTCCATTCCACATCCAAGAAGTTTAGAGATGACTTCAGCCGACATAAAGCTACTTTAGATTCACCTAGACGTGATCGACCTCCAGTGAGCTCCCGAGCTACCTCGATGGCCAGTGTTGATAATGTTCCACAAAATTGAGTTGAATGCAAACATTGTGGAAAATGGCATTCTGGGAGTTGTAGAGTTCGTGATCGGTCCTGCTTTAAATGTGGATCTTCAAACCATTTTATTCAAGAGTGCCCGATGTTAGCTGAGTAGAATACGACATAAAACTCTAGACGAAAGCAAAGGCATCGAGACGGGCGCACCACCGAGCATTCGCAATGTAGGTGGTGGTCGAGAGGACGAAAAACACGCAGCTATCGAGGCTAGAGCTCCGATTAGAGCTTATGTTATTCGAGCTAGGAGGATGCTTGCTTCTCGAGATGTCATTACGGTACTTTCACCCTATATGATACTACTGTGATTGCATTGATTGATCCCGTTCGACCCATTCATATGTATGTGAATCTCGGTATTCAAGAAGACTCGCCAGATTGAGTCTCTTGAGTTTGTGATTCGCGATCCAACCCTTTGGGTAGATGTGTGTTTGTTAATAAAGTGTGTAAAAGTTGCCCATTGATGATTCGAGATTTTTGCTTCCCAGTCGATTTAATGCTATTGCCTTTCGATGAATTTGATATAATTTTGGGAATGGACTGGTTAACTTCGCATGATGCAGTGGTGAATTGCAAAAGAAAGCTTATTGATTTGAGACACCAGAATGGTGAGATCATTAGAATTGAATCCAGTGATTTAGGTGGGTTCCCTACAGTTATATCCTCGATGTTAGCCGGAAAGTATGTGAGAAAAGGGTGTGAAGCTTATTTGGCTTATGTACTGGATAATAAATTGTCTGAGAAATAGATTGAATCTGTACCGATTGTATGTGAATACTCAGATGTGTTTCCTGAAGAACTATCGGGTTTACCCCCAGTACGAGAGATTGAGTTTGGCATTGAATTAGCTCAGAACGACTCCGATCTCAATAGCTCCATATCGGATGGCACCTCTTCGAGCTAAAAGAGTTGAAAGCACGCTTGCAAGAGTTAACAGATAGGGCTTTCGCGACCAAGTTTCTCTCCTTGGGTGCACCATTCTTTTGTGAGAAAGAAAGATGGAACGATGTGAATGTGTATTGATTATCGGCAATTGAATAAGGTAACTATAAAGAATAAGTACCGTTACCTCAGTTGATGATTTGTTTGATCGGTTGAAAGGGGCTTCAGATTTTCAAGATAGATTTGAGATCGAGTTATTATCGATAGATTTGAGATCGAGATATTATCGATGTGTGCCAAAGACGCATTTCGGATGAGGTACGGACATTTTGAGTTTTGGTTATGCCTTTTGGGCTTACTAACGACTTTTCTTTTTTATGGATTTGATGAATCGGGTTTTAGACGCTTTTGGATCGATTTGTGGTAGTGTTTATTGATGATATATTGATTTACTCCAAAGATGAAATTAAGCATGCCGAGCATTTAAGATTAGTGCTACAAACTTTGCGAAATCAGACTTGTATGCGAAGTTTAGTAAGTCGAGTTCGGATGAAAGAGGTCAGTTTTTGGGACATATTGTTTCAAAGATCGTGCATTCGAGTTGATCCGAACAAAATATCGGCTATACTTGATTGGAAGCCACCAAAAATGTTTACGAGATTTGAAGTTTTCTGGGACTTGCGGGTTACTATTGACGATTTGTGAAAGATTTCTCTATGGTAGCTACCCCGTTGACAAAGTTATTGCAGAAAGATGTCAGGTTCGAGTGGTCAAAAAGTGTCAGAAAAGTTTTGATCAACTGAAAGCTCTTTTGACAGAAGCTCCAGTGTTAGTTCAGCCTGAATCGGGTAAAGAATTTGTTGTTTATTCTGATGCTTCTTTAAGTGGTTTGGGTTGCGTTTTGATGCAGGAAGGCAAAGTTGTAGCCTACGCTTCAAGATAATTGAAGCCGCATGAGAGAAATTACCCGACGCATGACTTAGAACTTGCAGCCATTGTTTTCGCATTGAAAATTTGGCGTCACTAGTTATATGGCGAGAAATGTCACATTTATTCAGATCATAAAAGTCTAAAGTATTTAATGACTCAGAAAGATCTAAATTTGAGACAACGCAGATGGTTAGAATTGTTGAAAGACTATGAGTTGGTGATTGACTACCATCCGGGAAAAGCTAACGTTGTTGCAGTTGCGTTAAGTCAAAAATCATTATTTGCTCTCCGTGCCATGAACGCACAGATAGCTATGTCTGGTGATGGTTCGATCATAGCGGAGTTACAAGCAAGACCGATGTTTATTCAGCAAATTTGTGATGCACAGAAAGTTGACAAGGATTTGATTGCTAGACGAATTCAGTGTGAAAAAGGTGCAGAGTCAGATTTTCAGATTGATGCAAATGATTGTTTGAATTTTAAAAGCCGAATGTGTGTCCCAAAAAACTCAGATTTGATACAGGTGATTCTGAGTGAGGCCCATAGTGGTCGATTATCAATTCATCCGGGTAGCACAAAGATGTATAATGATTTGAAACAGTTCTATTGGTGGCCGGGCATGAAACGGGATATATCTGAATTTGTTTTGAAATGCTTAATTTGTCAACAAGTAAAAGCTGAACATCAAGTGCCATCCGGATTACTTCCAATCATGATACCTGAATGGAAATGGGATAGAATTACAATGGATTTTGTATCCGGTCTTCCTATGACATCGAGTAAGAAAGATGCCGTCTGGTTATAGTTGATAGATCGACTAAATCACTCATTTTGTGCTTGGGTTAGATACGGACTTTTCACTCGATAAACTTGTGAATTGTATGTATCGCAAATTGTGAGATTGCATGGTGTACCGAGTTCTATTGTTTCAAACAGAGACCCGAGATTTACACAAGATGCCTTAGGTATTAAACTACATTTTAGTACAACTTTTCATCCGCAGACAGACGGTCAGTCTAAGCGAACTATTCAGATACTTGAGGACATGTTGAGGTGTTGCGTTCTCGAGTTTGAAGGTACGTGGGAACGATACCTACCTTTGATTGAATTTGCTTATAATAACAGTTTTCAATCTAGTATCAAGATGGAGCCTTATGAAGCCTTGTACGGGCGAAAGTGTCGAACACCATTATACTGGACTGAGATCAGCGAGAATAAGATACACGGGGTTGATTTGATTAAAGAAACTGAACAGAAAGTAGCTATTATCGAGATAATTTGAAAGTCGCTCGGATCGTCAAAAGTCTTATGCTGATTTGAAACGTAAAGACATTGAATTTCGTGTTGGAGATCGAGTATTTTAAAGGTTTCTCCGTGGAAGAAAGTACTCGCTTTGGCCGGAAAGTCAAGTTGAGCCCGAGGTTCATTGGACTATATGAAATCATTGAACGTGTTGGGCTGTTGCTTATAGGTTGAGGCTACCCTCGAATTAGAAAAGATACGATGTATTTCACGTTTCTATGCTCCGTGAGATACAGATCGATCCGTCACATGTGATTGCTCCGCCCGAGATTGAGATACAACCCGATATGACGATGAGGAAGAACCGATCCGTATTTTAGCTCGGGAAGAGAAAGAGTTAAGAAACAAAAAATTCCATTAGTGAAAGTACTATGGAAAAGGCACGGAGTTGAAGAGGCTACGTGGAGCTCAAGATTCAATGAGGCAACAATATCCGACGTTGTTTAATGGTAAGATTTTCGGAGGCGAAAATCCTTAAGGGGGGAGAGTTGTAACAAACCGAATTTGACCCTAATCGGAACGGTGGTTTCGGGACCACAAATCCGAACCCGATAAATATTTTAATATTTTATTCGTGTTTATTATCGTGTGAATTAATATGGGTGAAAGTTCAGAGAAAATTTTATCGCTTAAATGCTTAATTTGATAAAAGGATTTTAATCGCAAAAAGCGTAAAAGTTGCATGCTAAGGTGTAATATACTAAATTGCTTGTGGCTTTTTAAGTGGGTGTCCTAAAGGACAATTAGCCCATTGACCATAGGGATGGACGACAATAGGCCAAGTTAGCTAGATATATATGTTAGTTTAATTAAATTTTAATTATATGCTTATGTTAGTATTTTATAAAGAAATAATGTTAGAGTACATGTTAATTAAAACATAAAATAAGGCCACTATCTTCTTTATTTCTCATGGCCGATTATTAGCTAGTGAGCATGAAATAAAAAAGGGTGAAGTGAATTGTTTGTTGAATTTAAGGATTTGCATGTCAAATTTCAACTTTCCATGCAAGTGGACGCTAAATGATGGAGGAAGGAGATTGTTTTATATTTCTATAATACTAATAGTAATATTTTATGATAATAAATTTATGTATTATATGTTTTAACTTAAAAAAAAAAAAAGATAGAAAAGAAATTTCATCCTCTCTCCTCATTCATCTCCTTCCCCGATTTCACCTTCAAAAGGAGAGAAGAAATTCATCTTCTCCATTCGGCCATTTGCATGTGTTAGGCAAGGTAAGATTTTGAACTTTAAATTAACAATCTATCTTTGAATTGGGTTGATTTATTTGATCACCATTGAAAGCTAGTAAGAAAATTTGTTGATATTAGGCATGATAAGGTTCGGCCATGAGTGAAAATTTATTACCTATTGTGCTAATAAATTTAGATAAAATGAGAAGAAGTAGCTTGAGCTTGTAAGAAATTTTTTTATTTATGCATGAGGACACCCTTATATTTGGCCAAATGTGAGGTAATCATTTATGATTTCTTTTCTCTTGTTTTGATGTTCGGTTATACATATATAGTGAAATTGGCCATGGATGAATGGTTATACTTAGATATAGACATTGGGTGAATTAAGTATGAAGAGTCAATTGCTTGAATTAAATAGTGGAAGGGTTAAAATGATAGAAGGAAGAATTATAGAGAATCATAGGGACCTAGTGACCATTCGGCCATTGAGGAGAAATCCCAATTTGTTGCAATTTGTATTGCGGTGCACTATAGGTTAAATTGGATAAGTTGAATGCTTAAATTTTTGTGTGATTATTGTTTTAAATTAAATAAATAAAGTAGGAAATTCGGTTCTTAGTTTTTCTTAAATTAAACTATGTGCATTTTGTTTTGAGTTGAGCAAATGGATAGAATGAAAATGAATAAAACTTATTTGACATTTCTTAGATCGGGAACAAAAAGAGAAAGAACTAGATCGAGGAAAAACAAAGGTTCTCGAATAGCCAATTTGCACGGCCTATCGACAACCGAGGTAAGTCCTTAAGCAAATTTATATCGAGAAATTATTTACGAAAGTAGTACATGATAAAGTTTGGTATTTATGGCATGAAAATATATATAGGCTGAATGTGGGGTATGAAATTGTAGTAAATTTGTTTGTTGAATGTGATGTGGATAATTATGTTAGGTTTAACATGAAATTGTAAAATAAAGTATACGAGATGGATGTGATTTTAGCATTAAGTAATGTGTATGGGAATGTTGATTGGGTTATTAATCGGGCTTTGAGCCTAGCAGGCCTCGTGCCGGTGTTATTTATCGGGCTTTGAGCCTAGCAGGCCTTGTGCCGGTGTTATTAATCGGGCTTTGAGCCTAGCAGGCCTCGTGTCAGTGTTATTTATCGGGCTTTGATGCCTAGCAGGCCTTGTTCCGGTGTTACATATCGGGCTTTGATGCCTAGTAGGCCTTGTGCCGGTGTTACATATCAGGCTTTGATGCCTAATGCCTAGCAGGCTTCGTGTCGGTGATTTATTTCGGGCTTTAATGCCTAGCAGGCTTCGTGCCGGTGTTTAAATCTTGGACCTTTGGTCTAGTAGTTTTTATACCAGTGATTTTTAATACGAGCTTATGCTTATGAATGAAATGGTCTAGTTATGATGGTATTTGAATAAGCCAAGGTTTATTACTATAGTGTTCGACCAAAAGTTATGTATCGAATCAAGTTTATGATATATGTGATGCTTCTTGAATAATCAAGTTGATAGAAATGTGTATATATATTCGCTACTTAAGATATGTGATTAGAAAAGACATTGAGTTGATATGTTTACTTGCTTACTTGAGTTTATTATATTGATATGAGAAATTATACCTATATAGGTTCGCCCATGAGCTATACATATAGATAAATGTATATATTCAACTATGTACCCTCATTTTAAATGTACACGTAAAGTATTATTCGGTTGAATTGAAAATATATATGTATTGATTAGCAACTGGTACCATTGATAAGTTTCATATTTTAAGTGTACGTTGAATATTATTTCACTAGGTGTGAACATTGATAATCGACCATGGTAGTATATATGTGTTTTGTCAGTTCATAAATGTTAATATTGTTATTCTATTCAATTTAATTAAATACCTAGTTGAGTTGTAAAGCTGCTTAAGACTTACTAAGCCAGTGAGCTTACTCTGCTTATGTTTGTGCTCTATTTTATAGATCAATAATTCAACCACGGGCTCAGGGGATCATCAAGACAGTCGACCACAATATCACTCTCTTTGGTATAGTTATGTTTTGTAAACTTTTGAATCAAAGGCATGTATAGGCTTTGTTTTGATAAATGATGAATGATGTCGGTTTGTAAATATAAATATGGCCTTGCAAATAAGGCTGTTGCTTTTGGTTAAGTTTAAGTTTCATATTTGATATAGTAGCTTGCATTAAAATACCATTAGATATGTGATCTAGGTCATGCTTTAAATCATACACAGAAAATGATCATATGGCATATATATATGATGTAATATTGGGATATTCACATAGGTATCATTATTTGCATGTATTGTATGTTATAATGCAAAATGGTTACATATACGAATGGTATGATCTTAAGTGATAATGAAATGAGAAATTTCAAATACATAATGATGTATGCATTTTAAAAAAAAGTAAACCGATTATTATCTTGTATGCTTATTTAGTCTTTGATGGTGAATGATTCAATGAATAATGAGTCACTAGTTGTTAATGATTTTATTTGTGAAGTATTACTAAATGTCTTGATATTGGACTAGGGATACTGCTTTCTTTTTGATAGTATGATTGGTATACTATATTTAAGTGGTAACATGTATTAAAGTGCATTTGATGAGTGTTGAGGTCGGGTAATACCTCGTAACCCTACTCCAGCGACGGATACGGGTTAAGGGTGTTACAAAGGAAATCAAAGACAACAACCTCCTCAAAATTTCCAAAATCAGCCACTTCCATAAGAGAAGAAGCCAAACCTCAAAGAGATGCTGACATAATTCATGGCAAACACAGAAAATCATTTCCAACAAATTGAGAAAATAATTAAATGCAACGAGAATCGAGTCGGGGAACTTACTATGTCAGTCATGGAAGCCACTAATGCAGTCGAACGACATGCAAAGCTAATGTCAGAACAACCACAAGGACGTCTACCAAGTAACACCGAGATTAACCCAAAGGAACAAATTCAAGTCATCTCAGCTCATGATAGTAAGGGGTTAGATGATCCCAATCCAGTATAAGAAAACAAGGTAGACGAAGGTAAGGTAGAGGTAACACAAGAAAAGCCAAAACCAGTAATCAAGGAGGTCGAACCTCGTATATCTTATCCTGAAGCGATGAAAAGAGACGGTTCAGAAGAACGATTCAGTAAGTTTCTTAAACTCTTAAAGAAATTACATATTAACTTACCTCTTCTCGAAGCTCTTTTTCAGATTCCAAACTCGAGGAAATTTTAAAACAACTCTTGACGAACAAACTCAAACTAGATGAAGAACACCATGTAGAATTGAACGCAGCATGCTCAGCAATGTTACAGAATAGGCTACCACGAAAGCTAAAAGATCCAGGGAGTTTTACAGTTCCATGTTTAATTGGTAGTTTAGCTATTGGTAATGCTTTAGTTGATTTAGTGTAACATCCGAGATTTAGGGGCTTTGCCTATTTTATGTTTTTCTGCGTTTGTTGAGTTATGCTAGTTGTTTGGATGTGTTTGGGGCCCTCGAGAAGGCACGGAGTTAAGTCGAAGCCTTGGGGAAATTTTAGTTTTGGGCACTTTAGGAGGGTAGCCGAATGGGAGCAGGACTTAAGGGGTTTTAGTTTGCGATTGGTGTCACAAGGAAGTGCAGTGGTAAGGTGGCAAGGGGATGTCACTTAGCATACAGGGAGGTGGCGTCACAAGGAGAGGGTGAGAGAGAGAGGGTTCAAAACTCTCAAGCAGCAAAGGAGTATTAGTTTTTGGCTCAGACAAGGGAGGTAGTTGAATGATAATCAAACTCTGGGGAGAGAGGTAGGACTTGGTCAAATATTTCAAAAGGATGGTGGAGAGGGATTTAGGGAGTTTGAGCTATTCAAATTAGTTTGAATAGGTGGAGGAGAGGGAATTAAGGATAGTTCAAGGGACGGCATGGTGTTTGAGGTGAGTAGGGGTTGCTAGCTGAAATTTTGAGGAGTGTGGGAGGGTGAAGCTTTCGGTTTTGGTGAAAGGAGAGGTTGCCGATTTTTGATAGGTTAAGTACCGTGTGTGTGTGTGCGATGTTTTCTTTTTTCGGCATTTATGAGTGTGCCCTTCTTCTAGTTATCTTATTCTCTTTTACAGAAAGTGCCTAGCCAATTCCCATCATTTTCGTTACTTGGACCTATAGCCAAAACTAATAAGACCAAGTATGCATATTTCTTTTCATCCTCTTTTTTACTCATTCTCAAAACTCCATAACCGAATACACATTTTTCCTTTACAATCTTCGGGTTCTTCTTCTTTTCCATTTGCTTCCTTTAAGCCGAAACCACTCTTCTTCTATCCCTATTTTTCCCTTATCATTCTTTTCCCTCAAACTTCTTCACTTTTTGTGTTACTTGGTGTTCCTGAAACTTCTAAGCCTCCATCAAAGTTCTCTTGTTTCATTTTCAGCTTTTTCATCTTAATCTCTTCCATTTTTGTTCATAGACGAATCATCACCCCAAGTGTTGGTAAGGTCTCTGTTACTCTCTTTCTTTTTTTCATTTCTCCTCTAGGCCGAATCATTTTCCTTAATCCCTTTTTGAGGTTGTTTCATTCTTCTTCCCTTTTAGCCAAATCTTCTCTGCTCTGACAGCTTGTACCGAATCTTTGAGGGGCATCTTTTGGGTTCGGTAAGGGATCTTTTCACCATTACAATTTGTTCTCTTCTTTTTCTATTTTGGTTTGGTTAATTGAAGGTGAGTGGGTGGTGATTGGTATTTTGTCCGAATAGTGGATGGAGGGCTCATGCTTTCTGTTTGGCCGAAAGGCCATCTCTTTTAATCTATTCTCTTTTCAAATCAATTCTCACTTGATATTTGCGTAGGTGTTCGATCGAATTCTTAATCCAAGCCTTCTAGTTTCAAAACTCAATCGACTTAGGTAAGAATATTTTCCTTAGTTATTCTATTAATCAGTTTATCCATTGTTCGTTGCCTTAATCCAGTGGGGTGGTTATTCAATCATATCTTTTGTAGTGATTTATAGACCGAGGCTTTTAATGGATGCAAGAAACATACAAGTTGAGGAAAGAAGAAAACCTTTAGGTTCGATTCCAAAGTTTAAAAAGCGAGCAGTGTCGGCGGTTCGAGACTGGCCACCATGCTATGGGCTGGCGTCTAAAAGGGATAAGAAGATCGCTGTGATCCCTACGAGTGAGGACGTTAGTGAGGTAGATAGTGTAGTGCATCAGGTTTACAGGTGTGTAATTATCACACTATTTCCTTAATTTTGTTTATGTGTATGTATTGTGATTGAAAGCTGAAAATAGCGACAGTGGTGGTTAATTTACCTATGTAGGGGTAAAACTGAAAACCAGGTTAGTATATTATACTTATGCGTTATAAATAATTATGGACATAATGTATGTGAGTGTCTGTTGAATAGTATATGTTTCATATCACATAACTTGTCATATATACAATGTTGCATGTACATGGGATATTGGGATATAAAAGATTAAAGGGGAAGTGTATATGGGTGACTTTGTCACGATTAATGATGGCGTGGTGCCTCATTGTGGATTTGGTGATTTAATCACGTGTGGATACAGTGGCTAGACCACTTATGTGGACTTTGAGCAGTGTGTCTGTCAGCATGACTGCCAAAGAGGTGTGTAGCGGATGGAGGGTTGATTGTAGAAATCCCCATAGGTGTGTATGAGGATGGACGTACGGAGCGGTGTGTAGAGGTTGGTACTAGGTTGGGTTGGGCTACCATTCTTATTACTGGTGCATGATGTGATGATACGATAATGGTTTGGGCCAAGCCCATTTGTGGAAATTTTGTTGACTGATTGCACACTGAGTTTGGTGACTCACTTTATTCATAACAAATTGGAGGTAGCTCATGATGTTTTGGACTGGGTTGGATCGTACTTGATGTGGCCATGCGAGGGGTTATTTATTAAACCTAAATTTTTAATTTGATTTTAGTAATCGCTATTTTTTTGGATATTTTTATGATATAATAAGGCCACTTTAAATTTGGTAAATTTTGGATTTTCCTATCAAGTTGGTTTCGTTATTCATTAATCATGAAATGGTCAAATGAAACAGCTTTTTAACGTGATATATATATATATATATAATCTAAAGTTTCTTTGCAAACTTGCTTAAACACACTTTTATTGAAATCAAAGTTTTTTTTCTTCTCGACGAATAATGTCTGGATCTAAAGTTAGCCATGTTTTAAACATCATCTAATCGCTAAGCTGGCTAGATACCTTTTCCTTAAAATAGAGTTTCTCCTTCCAAATGCGTCGTTAAATTTTGGCTTTATTAAATTATTCCGTATTGTTTTTCAAACTATATAAAACCTTTCAAACTGTTTTTCCTAGTGACATTCTAGATCCGATCGTGGTGTTTGGGCCGAGTTTAGGATGTTACAATTTTGGTATTAGAGCCCAATTTAAAAAAAACTCGGCCTTGGATTTTGGGGCCACAACATTTTCAAATTTTGTAAATAGGATGGTTTAAAAAGAAATTTCATGTGAACTCGTCTGTAGAAGAATGGCACTCGAGTTTTCCTACCCAGGTCCACCAGATAAGTCTCTTGACTGTTAAATGACTTGCATGAAGTGGTTATGTAATGCAAATACTGTGAATGTGGGAATTTAGAATCTATACTGTAGAGATGGAAACCTTTAGGAATGTATGTGTTTTGTGAAGAAACTACTGAAAACTCTGTTTCATAAATGTACTCGTTAATGAACAAGTGGAAATATACTAACTCATAAAATTTATAATCAGAGTAAAGCAGAGCTATAAATATGAGTGGTAGAGGACATGGACATGTTAATCGCGGCCGTGGAGAGGTCAGGGTATTGAGGTTGAACTTTGGAGGCAAGGAATGAGCCTGAGGGCGAGGTACTAGCATCACCTGTGGTGGGAGCAGGTTCGCAAGACAGAACTGGGGGAGATGATGCTCTGTCTCAATCGATGTTGCGGGTTTAGAGCATGTAGCTGGGGCAAGTACTAGAGCTACAACTTGGAAGTCCATTCTTGAGCGACTTCGAGCAAACGGAGCTAAAATATTTAGGAGTACTTCTAGGTAGCTCCAAACGTGGCAGAATATTAGCTAGAGGCAGTCAAGAGAATTATGGATGATTTGGATTGCACAACGAAGGAGAAGCTGAAGGGCGCAGTGTCTTTACTTCGGGATAAAGCCTATCAATGGTGGCTTACTGAAAGAGAGGGTACATCGGCAGACCGGATAGATTGGGACTTCTTTAAGATGATGTTTCAAGGGAAATATGTTGGAGCTAGTTATGTGGACGCTCAGAGAAAAATGTTCTTGAATTTTGTCCAAGAGGGTAAATCGGTAGCTGAGTATGAGGCAAAATTCCTACGATTAAGTCGATATTCTCGGGGAATAGTTATGATAGATTATGAGCGATGTGTTCGGTTCGAGGATGGGCTGCGAGACAAGCTGCGAGTGTTGATAGCTCCTCAGAGGGAGAGGGACTTTGCTATTTTGGTAGAAAAGTCTAAGGTACCTGAGGAGGTAAAGAGAACTGAGAAGCAAAATAGGGATCAGGATAGGGGTAGAAATAAGAGGAGTTTTAGACCATCAGCGCCATCAAGAGGGTTTCAAAAGAGGTCTAGGGTTGAGGGGCCGAGTCGTATGGTGGCGCCAGCAGTTGTAGGGCAGTTTAGACAATGTGCTCAGTGCGGGAAGTCTCATGTAGGAGAGTGTTGGGGGAGAAATAAGGAATGTTTCAAGTGTGAGTCGAAGGATCATCTGATAAAGAATTGCCCGCTAGATATAACCAAGGCTCGGATGGTAGGTCAAGGGTATGTGCAGCCAGGAAGGGGTGGTCAGCAGATGCCGAGAGGCCGTGGTCCGAATCAAGGAGGAAATGGTTCTGGCCGAGGTCGTGGAGCATCGGGCAAAGGTGTTGAGAGTACTAAGGCAAGACAGCCTGGGTTAGTTTATGCAGCCAGACGTCGAGAAGAGGGTGATGCACCAGACGTGATAACGGGTATGTTGGGTCGACACATTCCTATGTTGCTAGTATGATGTCGAGGACTTTGAGTATGAATCCTGAACCTGCTTCTAGAGAGATGACTGATCTTAGTCCTTTAGTGTAATTGGTAGTGGTAAATAAACTTTTTAGGGATGTGCCTTTGGAAGTTCAAGGGTTGGTTTTCCTAGCTGATTTGATGGAACTACCATTTGGAGAGTTTGACTTGATCTTAGGCATGGATTGGTTGGTAAGGTATCGAGCAAATTTGAATTGTGCTGTGAAGCGCATGGTGTTAAGGACTACTGAGGGAGATGAAGTTTTGGTTATAGGTGAGAGGAGAGACTACTTGTCCAATGTAGTGTCTGCACTAAAGCCAGAAAGAATGGTGAGAAAAGGGTGCATGGCTTTCCTAATTTTTGTCAGTGCTTTGGATGCAAAGGAAGTGACTGTGAATGAGGTTGGAACGGTAAGGGAATTTGTAGATGTTTTTCCTGAAGAGCTTCCAGGGTTGCCCCCTGATCGGGAGGTGGAGTTTGGAATTGAGCTTCTACCGGGAATGACTCCAGTGTCCATCGCCCCGTACAGGATGGCATCGAAAGAACTGGCTGAACTTAAAGCCCAGATTCAAGAGCTGTTGGATCATGGTTTCATCCGACCTAGTGTATCACCATGGGGAGCACCAGTGCTATTCGTGAAGAAAAAGGACGGGTCCATGCGGATGTGTATTGATTACCGCCAGTTGAATAAATTGACTATCAAGAACAAGTACCCGTTGCCGAGGATAGATGATCTGTTTGATCAGCTCAAGGGGGCGTCAGTATTTTTGAAGATAGATTTGAGGTCAGGTTACCATCAACTTAAGGTAAAAGAAGCCGATATTCATAAGACAGCTTTTCGGACTCGCTACGGTCATTGTAAATTTTTGGTGATGCCGTTTGGGTTAACCAATGCACTAGCAGCGTTCATGGATATGATGAATCAAGTTTTTCAACCTTATCTGGACCGATTCGTCGTAGTGTTCATAAACGACTTTCTAGTGTATTCCAAGACAGAGGAGGAGCATGACTCGCATCTTCGAGTAGTTTTATAGATTTTGAGGGAGAAACGTTTATATGCCACATTCAGCAAGTGTGAGTTTTGGTTAAAGGAAGTTACTTTTCTGGGTCATGTGGTGTCTACAGAAGGAATTAGAGTAGATCCTCGGAAGATTGAGACAGTGCTAGACTGGAAACCACCTAAGTCAGTGGCGGAGATTCGAAGCTTCTTGGGATTGGCAAGTTACTACAGGAGGTTTGTCGAGGGTTTTTCCTCAATTGTGGCACCCTTAACTAAGTTTCGAGAAGTTGAAAAAGATTTTGATAGAGGCTTGGTCTTGATTTAACCTGAGGCTGAAAAAGATTTTGTAGTGTATTGTGATGCTTCTCACACGGGGTTAGGTTGTGTGCTGATGCAGGAGGGGAAGGTCATTGCCTATGCATCCCAACAGTTAAGGCCACATGAGATTAACTATCCCATACATGATTTAGAATTGGCTGCGGTGGTTTTCGCTTTAAAGGTTTGGAGATATTATTTGTAAGGAGAGAAGTCTATTATCTACACCGACCATAAGAGTTTAAGGTATCTCTTAACTCAGAAGGAGCTAAATCTAAGGCAGCGAAGGTGGATTGAATTGTTGAAGGATTATGATTGCTCGATTGAATATCATCAGGGTAAGGCAAATGTGGTGGCAAATGCGTTAAGCCGAAAGGTAATATCAGAGTTGAGAGCAATGTTTGCCAACCTTAGTCTATACAACGACGGAAGTTTAGTAGCTGAACTGCAAGTGAAGCCATCATGGGTAAGTCAAGTTAAAGAGAAACAATTGTTAGATGATGACTTGACTGCTCGACTTCTACGAGTACAGGATTGGGGAGTAGAAGGTTAGAGTTTGAGTAGCAATGGGGTTTTGTGCTTCCATGGGAAGATTTGCATGCCAAAGGACGTGGAGTTGAGGCAGAAAATTCTTTAGGAAGTGCATAGTAGCCTTTACGCTATGCATTCTGGAGGAAGCAAGATGTATCGGGATTTGCGAGAACAGTTTTGGTGGCCTGGATTAAAGCAAGAAGTTACGAAATTTGTGGGAAAATGTTTAACATGTCAACAGGTCAAAGCCGAGCACCAATTGCCTTCGGGGTTATTACAACCAGTGATGATTCCACAGTGGAAATGGGAGAGGATCACTATGGATTTTGTTAGCGGGTTACCTCTTACGCCTACAAAGAAGGATTCGGTATAGGTGATAGTGGATCGGTTGACAAAATCTGCTCATTTCCTACCTATTCGTGCTGACTTTTCTCTTCAAAGATTGGCTAAGCTATATGTGGCAGAAATTGTGAGGTTGCATAGGGTACCAGTGTCGATCATATCAGATAGAGACCCTAGGTTTACATCGCGATTCTGGAGAGCATTACATCAGGCTTTGGGCACAAGGTTGGAATTTAGCACAGCGTTTCATCCGCAGACAGATGGACAGTCTTTAAGCTCTTGACTCAGCCAGTACAACAACCGATGAAGGTAAGAAAGTCAATACAGATGATAATTAAATTGTTCAACCTTTATCACAAGAAACACCGCAAAGACACAACCCTGAGCCGACTCATAGATCCCAAATCAACAAGGAAGAATCACACAAGGAACAAGACCTTAGGATTGACAATTTAGAAGAGCAGAGGACACAAGTCAAAAAAGAACTGGAACCACTTGAAGTAAAATGAGAGGAACCACCAGAAGAGCTCGTACAAACATCAAACCACTACAAAATAGGAGACCAAGTACTGTTAGACAAAGTGGATCCACACATCATCACAATAGACCTGAAGGTAAAGGGAGAAAACCTTCTTAAGGTACACAATATCTTCCCACATGAAATAGTCAAGGTAAGCAACCCAACATTCAACACTTTTGAGGTAAACACTTCTCGACTTCAACTTTGCCAAAAAAAATAGAACTTTAAGCAAGAGGGAAGATATTCAAACCTTTAAACCTCTCTGTTTTTTTCAATGTCGAGGAAAGTCTAGCTTAAGACTATAAACGAACGCTTCTCGGGGGGCAACCCGAGCACTAACCCTACTTCTTTTTACATGTGTTTTCATTTTATTTTATTTTCTTTCTCTTTCTCTTTATAAACTAACCAAAAGTGTAAATTTCTAGGGCACACGGCCTTACAGACGATCGTGTCTGTGGCTGTATGGACCACCAGAATCCCTGTACTGACATAGCAAAGGCCGTACGAATCAAATCCCAACCACTTTTTGACGTCATAGATCCAACCACTCCCCCACGGGCACCAATAAATTGGCACGGCCGTGCTCCACGACCGTGTGAAGTTACTGACTTACCAGACACGGAAAAAACATGCCCATGCTACCCAACCGTACCAACACACTGCCTTTTCAGGAACAGGCGTGGCATCTGCAAAATAGGCGTGGATGAACACACAAGCCTAGACACATGTCCGTGCAATGCGGCCGTGTAATTTAACACACCTTTGGTGAACGGGCGTGGGAAAATGTTAGAAGCCAAAATTCTATTTAAACCTCACCCCTCCCCTCTTCTTCCTCACCCTCCTTCCTCCTTTCTTTCTTCCTTCTTCTTATCATATTTCCTCTCTCTCCTTTTCTTCTAACATCCCTATAACTCTTGAGACACCAAATCCATGCCGAAGAAGTGTAAAAGGCCAACCACAGTCTCTTCAAAGGAGACCGATTCACATGAGTTCATGCTGGTAGCTTCAGCTATTCGACAAGCCAAGGGTCTTTGAGACAATTTAGTTTTTATTTTTCTTTTCTCTTTTGCTTCAATTTCCTTATCTTTACTTCTCTTCTACTCAATTTAGTTTATCTTGTTTTAGTTTCTTGGTTTAAGGTTCTAAAGGCTACTTGGAAATCACACACCATAGCCTTTGAGGTCACACCCACCTCGCGAACCATCCAACAATAAGGACTCCTTAGTCCATTAGTCTTTTCTTTCAATTTCAGTTTTCTTCTTAGTCTCCTTCTCTTTATTTTCTTTAATTATAATATTAGTATATTATTAATGTTTCTTTAGATTTCTTGGCTATATCTTTGCAAGCTACCCAATTTTTTATCTAGCACAAAGCTCATTAGTAACCACCCTACCAGGCCCATAGAAAATGCCACCACCGCCTCCTCCAACCACTTTCTACCACGACCTCTGCTAACTCCCAGAATCATCCAAAATTCAGGAAGTGTCACTTCTCCCCTTCTCTTTTGATTACATTATTAGTTATCTATCTTTGTACATTGAGGACATTGTACATCTAAAGTGTGGGGGGTAAAAGTACCTAACTTTTTGCATTATTCCAAAATCCTAAATTTTAGTCTTGTTCCTAAGTAATTTTTCTCATATTATCAATTAGGGAAATTTCTAATGATTTATGATTTTTATTGATATGTTTTTGAGTAAGTCATTAATAATTGTGCATTGATGATTTATACTTGAAGAATACTAGAGAATCAAGCATGATAAGTCTATTTTTCCAGAACCAAAAATTTTCTAGGTTGTTGATCTAAATTTGAATATTACCTTGAAGTTTGAAATTTACAAGATTGATGTCAAATACCCATAATTTTTGTGAGATTTTGAGCCTTATAGAGTATATATTCTTTTTCGTGCTCACTTTATTGATTATGAGTATGTCAACACTAAATTGTTATTTTAGAACCTGCCTTGATTATACATATCAAGACCACATTAAATGATTTGATATACTGAGATGATAAAGGCACCTAGGTTTTAACCCATTCACTCCACTAAAAAGCCTACCTACATAATTAACCCCTAGTGAACCCTATTGATCCTAACAACCTTTTTTATTGATTTACCCATTAATATTAACCCAAAACCCTTTGTATTTGTTATCACAATTCTTTTGACTACCCCTCTATCGAGAATCGATTTGATCAGTTGCCTAATTAGTTTATTTTAGTTGATATAGTTATTTCTTATATTATGTATTTATTTAGTTTATTCTTAAAAACAAACGAAGTATATTCATTATTAGTTCTATGTTCTAAGAGCTTATACATTTAAATTCAGTATCTTGAAGAAGAAGCTCATATTATTAGTACTTTCATGTGATGTAATTATTTAGATTATTAGTTCAATTATTTTTCTAAAAGTTAGGTAACTTGTCAATTCAATCTCGATTTTAAAACCTCTAATTCAGCCTTTATCCATACCTTTAACCTAAGCCCCGTTACAACCCTGTCAAAGACCTTTTGATTTGTGTATCATCTCATATTATATTGGTGGAGACTTGATTTTCAGGTAAGCCTATGGGATTAATTTTTTAGGTTCAACTTATGAGTGGTTTTTCTTGAAACTTAAACACTTCGAGTGCTTTGAGTGAATCTTTAGTGAGGATGTCAATCCTTGTCGGTTTTGAATTAAAGGTAATTATTTAGATAAGGGGAGACGCCTATGTTTTTATGCTACAAATTTATGACATAGAATTGTTTGAGCCTTTAAGAGTCTTTGAGTTAAATTATCCATGTATAAATTATCTGTGAATTATGATGAGGCATTGTTGATCGAATTATGAATTATGGAAAGTTCGTTTTAATTGTAAGTTGAGAATTTTGCTTGAGGACAAGTAAAAGCTTAAATGTGGGGGTATTTGATAAACCGTAAAAGTAACATATTTTAGGCCCACATTTAGTATGATTTTGGATGATTTAGCCCTTGATTTATGTAAAAAGGTGCTCTTAACCCTTTCTTTTCATGTTTTTACTCAGGAAAGCACCCGAGGAAGAAAAGAACAAGAAACGGGCTTAAAACGGGCCAATTTAGGCCAAAGTGGAAATTGACACGGCCTAGACTTCAAGCCACACGGCCGTGTCTTGTCAATTTACATCACACGTCCATGCCACAATTTACATGACCGTGCCCCAATTGACAGAATCGAGACACGGCCTAAAAATAATTTACACAGACGTGTACCATGGCCGTGCCTTTCTTGTGCGGAGTGAGCAATTTCACTCAGATTTGGATACTTTGAGGCAAAGAAACACTTTCCAAAGCTTATTCAAACACCAAGTATGAAGTATTCTTGAATTATGACACTTAGAGGCCAAGTAAAGCATTCTAAAATTCTATATAAACACCCTAAGTGTATCTTGAGAAAGGGCGATCAGCTAGGCCAAGGAGCCGAGCTAGAAGGCTAGATTTGTGGGAATTACTCGAAGATTGCCGATTGATCCATCTCAAGGAGCCAAAATTCTACTCAAGACGGTGAATTTCTCCATCAATTCCTTCAAGGGGTTTTAGGGATTTCTTATGTTTTGTTTTATCTTTTCTCTTGAGATGTTTTCTTTATTTGTTATGAACTAAACCCTTCAGATACCTGAAGGGGATGAAACCTAGATGAATCTTGTTATTGTTTTATGAATTATATGATAAATACTTAGTTTGTTCTTAATTATGCATGCTTAATCCAAATCTGATGTGCTTAGGTGGAGGAGGAATAGACCCTACTTAAGAGTAGATCTAACATAATTAAGCGGAGTTGATCGTACGCCTAGAGATAGAGTGACGAGATTTGCCGGATTAGGGTGAAACCTAATATGGGAGTCCATAGGTCAATTTACTACTATTCTAGGGGGTTATTATTCGAGAAAGAGATTTTCATTAATTAACCTAGGGTTAGACATTATTTGCCTCGAGAGAGGGTTTAATATACGTTAGGGAGTCTTACAGGTCAAACTAAGTGAATAAATCATTTGGTTCAGTGTTAAATAACAAGAGAAGTCTAGGTAAATTCTTCTTGAGGGTATCGTCGTGATCAATTGAGTTTCCCTTCAAGTTATTTTCCAATTCATTCTTTCTATCTTTTCTTCTTTAGTTTAAGTAGTCGTTAATTTAGATTAAAGCAACTTCACTTATTTTAGGCTAAATAATAAAAAGAAAGTTAGTATTAGTACTTTTAGTTCCTTTGGGTTGGACAATTGGTCTTGCCTAAGCTATACTACTGTTCGGTAGGTACACTTGCCTTAAGTCGTTGTCAGATTTAGTTTCCAGGTTCAATCATTCTCTTTATAAATTTTAAAACTCGACAAAACAACGATCAATAGTGTTCTCATTGAAAATTTGGCGTCATTATTTGTTTGGTGAGAAATGCCATGTTTATACTAACAAAAAAAGTTTGAAATATCTGATGACTTAGAAAGATTTGATCTGTAACAGTGAAGATGGTTAGAATTGCTAAAAGGCTATGAATTAGTGATTGACTATCATCTGGGGAAAGCTAATGTAGTTGCTGATGCTTTGAGCTGAAAGTCTTTATTTACTTTACGTGCTTTGAACACACAATTAGCTTTGTCTGACGACGGTTTGATAGTAGCTGAGTTGAAAGTGAGACCGCTATTTCTACAGCAGATTTGTGAGGCTCAAAAATTTGATAACGAATTGTAAGCAAAATGAACTCAGTGTGAGTCGACTTTTGATTCAGAGTTTCGAATAGGGCTTGATGAATGGTTGATTTTCTGAGGTAGAATTTGCGTACTGAGAAATCCCAAGCTTATTCAGAAGATTTTGAATGAAGCACACGGTAGTTGTTTGTTAGTACATCTGGGAATCATGAAAATGTATAATGATTTGAAACAGCTTTATTGATGGCACAACATGAAACATGATATCTCAGAATTTGTTTTGAAATGTTTGATTTGTCAGCAAGTCAAAGCTGAGCATCAAGTGTCGTCAGGTTTATTAAATCCTATTATGATTCCTAAGTGGAAATAGGATAAAGTAACAATGGATTTCATATCGGGTTTGCCCTTATTTCTAAAAAGAAAGATGCGATATGGGTTGTTGTTGACAGATTGACGAAATCATCTCATTTTATTCCGAAATGTACATATTTCTCGCTTGACAAATTAGCCAAGCTATATATTTCTAAAATTGTGAGACAACATGATGTTCCCCTATCTATTGTTTCGGATAGAGATCCAAGATTTACTTTACGATTTTGGAAGAAATTGTAAGAAGCTTTAGGTTCAAAGTTGCATTTTAGCACTGCGTTTCATCCACAAATGGATGGTAAATCCGAGCGAGTTATTCAAATACTTGAGGATATGTTGCGTTGTTGCATTATTGTGTTTGAAAGTAGTTGGGAGAAATACCTACCATTGATTGAATTTTCTTACAATAATAGTTTTCAAACAAGTATTAAGATGGCACCATATGAAGCTCTATACGGTCTTAAATGTCGAACACCATTGTACTGGACTGAGCTTAGCAAGAACAAGATTTACGGGGTTGATCAAATCAAAGAGACTGAAGAAAAAATGAAAGTCATCCGTGATAGTTTGAAAGTAGCTTCGGATTGACAAAAATCATACGCAGATTTGAAACGGAAAGATATTGAGTTCCAGATTGGGGATAAAGTGTTTTTGAAAGTGTCTCCATGGAAAAAGATATTACGGTTTGGTCGAAAAGGGAAATTGAGTCAGCGATTCATCGGACCGTATGAGATTATTGATCGAGTTAGACCAGTGGCATATCGACTATCTTTACTGTCAGACTACATAAATGTATTTCATGTGTCAATGCATCGACAATACCAATTCGACCCTTCATATGTTATTTCCCCGATCGAGGTTGAAATTCAGTCTAATATGCCATATGCTGAAGAACCGATTTGAATTTTAGCCTGTGAGATCAAAGAGCTGGGAAATAAGAGAATCGCATTAGTAAAAGTATTATAGCATCGACACGGGGTTGAATAAGCTACTTGGGAACCCGAGGAAGCTATACGAAAATAGTACCCAAAGTAATTGAACCTTCAGAAAAAAGGAGATTTTTGGTTAAGTTTGTGGAAGCTTTTAATTGATTTTCTTTTAGAAATTGGCTAAAGTTAGGAATGGAGGTTGATAATGATGGAAAGGAGATAGAAGTTAAGTAGATAGGATGAAGAATGGAGGTTTAGAAATGGCTTGGTTTAGTAAGAAATAACAAAGATAGATAAAGTGTAGGATAATCGATGGAGATGGAAAAATGAATTTAAACACGAGAAATGATTCAACACTATATCGTAGTGTCACCCCGGTTTCTATTTGGTTTAAGGTGGTTTACGGAATTGTAGAAGAGTTGAACACCACACTAGTTCAGTGATAAGTTTAGAAAGAATCGATTGACGCCACAAACACGCTTAATAAGTCAAACCGAAACTTATACGAATAAAGAGAGGAGATAACTTACTCAAGAACAAAAGTCCTTTACAAATGAAATCAACTAACTATTTATGGCTAACAAAAGGGCTAGCCGAATGGTCAACTTAATGGCTAAGAAATCAGCCATGAATGTTATAAAATATTCTAGAATAATCATTTATTTTCTGGTGATAGATTCGATTGAATGAGACTCCAATGGATAGCTTCTAGAATAAGCAAATTAACTTAGAGGCTTGTTGGGTGCATTGCATTGTCTAGATTTGGCCATGGGGCTTTATGAGCTAATTAATTTGCAACTCTTGGCTAAAAATGTATGGGCACAACCAAATGCCATGAAGAGTTTTTAGGGTGTGAACAACATAGCTGAACGGTCACTAGGTGTGAACGCCACATATGAACGGAATCGATGTGCCTTGGGAAGATATTTGGCCACCTTGGGGATTTTAATTTTCTGGTGATGCTTGGCTGAATGGACACTTTGGGAAGCCAACAATCAGCATAATTTTTGTTGAACATGGCCATGCATGCATCGTCCCATGCATTGAACCAAACCCATGCATGTACCTTGCTTAAATGCACTCCCCACATTTGACTGAACCTACAAATGACATGAACCAACATTAAAACAAGCCAAATTCGGCTGAACCAAGTATATTCATGCTTTGGACACAATAATTAACATATTAATTAAATTAAGTCATAATTAATGGTAACTTAGCTAACTAATTAAATTCGGCTAGCTCAAAACATGTAAAAACAATTAATGAACTAATTTGAGCTAGGAAATTCGGTCATGAGTTGTTTCAAGCTGAATTAATTAAAACTAATGCTTACTTTATTTAAAAGATATAAGAAATGAGCTAGAAAGAAAATAAATTGAGCTCAAACGAGCTTAAATGAGCTTAAGTGAGCTGAATTGAGCTGAACGGAGCTCGGAGAGCTAAAATCGAGCTGTAATTGGCTTGCACCAAAGTGCTCGGGTTGCTCAAAATTTGGGCCTTTAGGGAGTTTGAGAGGACCAGAAAGTGAATCCTCGGTTGCCCCGGGTATGCTCACATCATCCCCCCTCTTCAAAGCAAATTGTTCTCAAGTAAAGCCTTTGGTTCTCTCGAATAGTTTCTCTTACTCAGCTTTCCTCAATCGAACGAGGCGGATGGTAATCAAGTCAAGTGAAAATAATAACCATGAGTTAGCGAAAGGCAATCTAAACAAAATTGCAATCCAGGCATAATGAAGACAAGACAAGCATGACGCATGTGTATCGACAGATGCAAAGCAACATGTTGACAACCATGCAAACAAATTAATTTACTTTCCAATGCCTCATCAAATTTTTGAAATAAAAATAGACATGTGTTAAGGCATTTCCACAAGTCAATGATTGGATCGCAAGTAATGAATCAAATGGTAGACATAATCGTCACAAGCAGGTATTTGAAAAGATTCACACGGTTCACGAAGTTGCACAATAATACCGTGCATTAGATGATTGACAGTAGATTCTCTCACACATGCTTCATAGAAATTATAAAAAACAAGAATCTTTTTATCAATGACCAAAATAGATAGATCATCATCAAGCAAAAGAGAACAATTAAGCACGTCACGATCTAAGTGTTTTACAAAAGCTAAATCATCAACACGATCTTTATCACCATCCGAGGAGAACAAAGACGTTCCAGAAGTTTCAAGAGTCTTACCTTTAGAAGTAGGGAAACAAAGATTGATTTTACCTTGTTCGATGATCACAATTTTTCTCTCCTCGGGAATATAGTCTAGTCAAAGCTTCATGGTTGAATTAGCCTTTTTCCAAATGTGAACTTCATGTACAACCACAGAAAATATTCAAGGAACAATTTTAAATCGAAAACAAAATTGTCAAATTTCATTACCTTATTTAAAAACCAAGTATCGAACAAATAGAAATTATTCGCACGAAATTTAAGATTCTTCATTTTTCCACAAAATGAACCAAGGCAAATTCTAGGTTTAAACACGCGAGTTTGATTACTTACGCCAAAGTGTAGCAAAGGTTTCATTAAACCTAAAGGATTTTTGCATACACAATAACGAAAAATCAAAACTCTTTACGAACTTCAAAACAGATTTGCAAAAACTTGAGGATTTCAAATAGGGCAATAAATAAGTCACATAATTACCACAATCAAACAAATTGAGATTTTTACATGAAAATTCATTGCCACGCAAAATCGAGTTTCGATTAAAGACTACTTCATATTTGAGTTGGTTAACGTAAAGATTGGTGTTAGAAAAGCTCGTCTTACCACCATTTGAAACTTCAACAATATGTAAAGAAGGAAAGTTAACCATTTCTTGGCACAGAGCTTTTACAGAGATGAAGTCGTCAACATTCTGTTCACCAACATTCAAGGAAGATATTGGAAATTCAAGTGCAAGATGATCCATACCTAACTTACCTTCGGCCTCATGTGGTTCGATGTCATCTTCAACCTTACCTTTTTCGGTCATACGAAAACGTCACTCGTCAGGAAGGTATTGAAGTTGATATTTTCCACATGGATTTTTAGGCACCTGAAAAGAAGGAACTGAACAAGAGCAAACATCGTATGGGGTAGTTAAAATATCACTCTCTTTTTCTTGTTCTCGCTCACTATCTTCATTTTCTTTCATTTCTTTTTCAACATATGTTTCTTTGTCACTTTTTTTATCGATCTCAATTTCTTTTTCTTTTTCTTATTTTTTCCATTTTCTTTTCTTTCATGCTCTTTTTCTTTTATCTCTCTTTTCTTCTCTCGAGTTCGTTCCACATTCGCTCGTTTTCTCTTATGATCTTCTCTTGTTTCACTTTTCTTTTTATTTCCTTTTCTCTCGTCTTTTCATTACAACATGAAGAGAATTCAAAAGAATCAAAAGGATTAGTATTTTGCTCAAAAGAAGGGAAAGCTTTCTCATAAGTATCTCGATAAGTTCTTCGGGAACGTTTCTCTAGTAGGGACTTCATTGAAGCATACGAGTAATAACTCGTACTTTCTCGTTTGTCACATCAAAAAGTCTCAAGCTCGAAGACGTCGTCTCTTTGCCTTGAAAGCCTTGACGAACATGAGTCTTGATAAGATTCTCTTCACGAATAGTCTTTGGACGTGTATCGCCATGATGATCTCGACTCCATTTCTCGACTTGGTGGAGTTTGCTTCTGTTGGGCTTTTTGCTCCACTCGGTCCAACCGTATTTGTAATGGACTTATTTTTCCTCCAACATTCGGCCTATCTCGTTCACCAAGTACTAAAATTCATCGACGGAGAATTCTTCTGGAGACATGATTATTCACTGAAAGAAGAAATGTTAAAAGAATAATAACAGAAAATTGAAATACCTCACTACAAAAAACCTCACTAATCACTCGGAAAGAAAAATAAAGAATGTTCACTTCGCTCATGTTTCATTCATTTTAAGGCTTTGATATGCTCGAATAAGCTCACACACTCTTGCCTTTTATCGCTCGTCTCACTCTAATAAATTTGTATCTCGTCTCAAGTAGACTTATTGCGGCTTAGAGGGTCAACTTCAAAACGGTTAACAAAGGATAAATGTGTCGGTGTAAGGTAGGCTAAAACAAAAAAAAAAATATTTAGTTAGGAGTGTGGCATTTTGGAGGGTAGGAGAAATGGTAGAAATGTTGTGATTATCGGAGTAGAAGAGAATGACAACAACCAAGAACTTTCAAAACTTCACACTTTTTTTAACTCGTATATATCTTTTTTTTTTCTCCTTTTTTTTTTAAATTTCATATTTCCCTTTTTTTTACTTCAATTACAATATATGATGAAATACAAAGAAATAAATATAATTTTTTTCATTTTTTAATACAAACCTAATTCTGGGATTGATTACAAACTTCAGCGCTCCTCATTTTAGTAGCTCTGATACCAAATGATGTGAGACGGCCTGGGGAAATCGAGTCATTCACAGTTTTGCCTGATCATCTACGAGGAGTAATTGAACATTCAGAAAATAGGAGATTTGTGGATAAGTTTACGGAAGCTTTTAATTGATTTTCTTTTAGAAATTGGCTTAAGTTAGGAATGGAGATTGATAATGATGAAAACGAGATAGAAGTTAAGTAGGTAGGTTCAGATAAGTAAAGAATGAAGAATGGAGGTTTAGAAATGGCTCGGTTTAATTAGAAATAATAAAGATAGATAAAGTGTAGGATAATCGGTGATGATTCAACACTATATCGTAGTGTCACCCCAGTATCTATTTGGTTTAAGGTGGTTTGCATGATTGTAGAAGGGTTGAACGCCACATCGGTTCGGTGATAAGTTTAGAAGGAATCGATTGACGCCACAAGCACGTTTGATAAGTCAAACTAAATCTTGTAAGAATAAAGAGAGGAGATAACTAACTCTAGAACAAAAGTTCATATAATTTGGCAAAAGTTCAAAAGTCCTTTATGAATGAAATCAGCTAACTATTTATAGTAATCAAAAGGGCTAACCGAATGGTCAACTTAATGGCTAAGAAATCAGCCATGAATGTTCTAAAATATTCTAGAATAATCATTAATTTTTGGGTGCTAGATTCGGGTGAATGAGACTTCAATGGACAGCGTCTAGAATAAGCAAATGAACTTGGAGGCTTGTTGAGTGCATTGCATTGTCTAGATTCGGCCATGGGGATTTATGAGCTAATTAATTTGCAACTCTTGGCTGAAAAGGTATGAGCCTTAAAGAGAGATTTTTTGAACAGCCAAATGAGTGTGAATGGCCGGCAATGAAGAGTTTCTAGGGTATGAACAACATACTTGAATGGTCACTTGGTGTGAACGCCACATGTGAACGAAATCGATGTGCCTTGGGAAGATATTCGGCCACCTTCGGGAGTTTAATTTGCTGTTGATGCTTGGCTAAATGGACACTTCGGGAAACCAACAATCAGCATAATTTTCGTTGAACATGGCCATGCATGCATCGTCCCATGCATTGAACCAAATCCATGCATGTACCTTGCTTAAATACACTCCCCACATTCGACTGAACCTACAAATGACATGAACCAACATTAAAACAAGCCAAATTCGGCTGAACCAAGTATATTCATGTTGTGGACACAATAATTTACATATTAATTAAATTAAGACATAATTAATGGTAACTTAGCTAACTAATTAAATTCAGCTAGCTCAAAACATGTGAAAACAATTAATGAACTGATTTGAGCTAGGAAATTCAGTCATGAGCTCTATCAAGCTAAATTAATTAAAAATAATACTTAATTTAATTAAAATATATAATAAATGAGTTGGAAAGAAGCTAAATCGAGCTCAAATGAGCTTAAATGAGCTCAAGTGAGCTGGATTGAGCTACACGGAGCTCGGGGAGCTAAAATCGAGCTGTAATTGGCTTGCACCAAAGTGCAAAACTTGCTCAAAATTTGGGCCTTTAGGGAGTTTGAGAGGATCGAAAAGTGAACCCTTGGTTGCCCCGAGTATGCTCACATCAAAAAATCCCTAAGGGGGGAGAGTTGTAATAGCTTGTTTTTGGTCAAATTAGAACAACAAATTTGAAACCACAAACCCAATGTCAAAAAATCATTTTAATATTATTTTTGGTATTTAAAGCATGTTATTTGATATGTTTGAAAATTTCGTGAGCTAATTTTACTGTTTGAATGGCTAACTCGATAAAAAGGACTAAATCGCATAAATTACAAAAGTGATGTTCTATTAGCTAATGATATCAAATAGCTATAGAACTTTGAAGTTTAGGTCCTTAAGTGTTAAATATACCATTAGTTGGTTAGTAGATGTTAATGGTTTGGCATAAATGAAATTTTGTATTAATTTTAAGGTTAAAATGGTAAAATAGTTAATAAATGTTATATTAATAAAAATAAAATGAAATGGTGTCCATCATTCTTTCCTTTAGCCAAAATTTTGCAATAAGAAAGCTAAGGAATTAGATTTTCCATTAGGTCATTTTGAAGCTTGATTAAGGTATGGTTTTAGCTCAGTTTTTGATGATTTTTATGTTTTTTGAGATCATTGCTTCGTATACTAGCTATCCCAGGGACTAATTTGCAAAACTGTTAAAGATTTTGAATGTTTCCATTGATGAATATGAATGTCTCCATTGATGAATATGTATGATTTTTTATGTTTAATGATATATTATGAATATTTGATGTTAGTTAAACAAGTTTTGTTAAGTGATATTTGATGAAAAATGCAAATTAGGGGCTAAATTGTGAAATGTAAGAAATGTGTAGTTAAAATGTGAAATAAAATAGAAATATGGGCTAATATGGACACTAGTGAAATTTAGCTATCATGAAATTGGATTAAATTGCATGAATTTGTGATTTTATGCTGCAAGGACTAAATTATAAAAAAATGTAAAAGTTTAGGGGTAAAAGGGTAAATATGCTTTAAAGTATGTTTTCGACTAAATTGAATGAATATATGATTGAATAAGTTAATTTTGAATACATTTAGATCAAGAAAAGTAGAATTCAGATCTAGATCAGGGAAAAACAAAAGTGATCGACTAAACGACTCGATTCGCCGTTCTAGCATCCGAGGTAAGTTCATACGTGATATACATTGTTACAATTATGCTTTTAACACTTTGATATTTCATAAATTGTATACATGAGACTATAGTTATGTTTGACAATAAATTGAAAATATTTAGCACTTAGTGTGCGAGTTATAATAGCTTCGGCTATGCGATGGCACTTAGTGTGTGAAACATTGAGTAAGGCACTTAGTGTGCGAAATTATAATAGCTTCAGCTATGCGATGGCACTTAGTGTGTGAAACATCGAGTATTTGTTAGTGTTACGGGAAGGTATGAGTTTGTTATGAATTTGTATAGGTTTGTACATGTAAGTATGAAGATCAAATAGAAAAGGTTATGACTTTGCATATAAGTATATGAATAAGTTTATGGAAGGTTTGATATTATCATGAATGATACATTACCTTGTTTAAATTGATGATTTTTTATTTTAGGAGTTGTTGAGTAGATTTAGTATGAACTTACTATGCTTTGTAGCTCACTTTGTTTGTTTTTCTCGTGTTTTATAGTGGATTCAAAGCCAGCTCAGATTCGGGGATCATAAAGTCTACGTTACACTATCCAACCATCCACTTGGTACTTTTGAATTTTGTATATATGGTATATGGCATGTATAGGCTTGAGTCGTGTTGATTATGATTTGAAAGTGAATATTTCCATTTAAGATGACTTATGAATGGTTATGTTTTGTTTGTATTTATAGCCATGATATTTGGCTTAATTTGGTTAGTTTGATTATGTATATATAAGTGTGCTTATGGCTTATATTATGAGGTTTGTGGAATTATTATTATGCTTGTGAATTGGAAAAAACTATGTATGATTGGTAAATGTTTTTAGATATGAAATAATGTCATTTTCCAAAGTGTTTAATCTTACTTGGAAATGGTTGATAAATTGATGATGATTGTGATTGAAGTTTAGGCTAAGAAATGTTAGATGAAATGGTAAGAATAATTGTTGATTTGGTTGTTATGGATTGCCTATTTTACTTATCTTTTTGTTCCATATGTGTAGGTGAAGGTTTGCACCAAATGGGGTGGCAAAATGGCTTCGTAAATACCCTATTTTTGTCCAGACGGGCAGAGACACGGGCGTGTGTCTCAGCCGTTTGTGACACATGGTCAAATTACATGGCCATGTGTCCCTTGGTGTTGAAACTAAATTAAAGTCAGTATGCTCCACACTGTCTCACACACAGGTGTGTAACTTGGCCGTGTCGCACAAGTCAGTATACCTTACAGTTTTGGCACGGCCTAACACACTGTCTGGCACACAGTTTGGCACATAGGCAGCTGTAGCCACTTCGAAGGGTACACATGCTAGACACAAGGGCGTGTGGTTGGCCGTGTGACCTAAATCAGTATGTATATCCTATTTTCACATGGCCTGATACATGGGCGTGTCTACTAGTCGTGTGAGGCACATGGCCTATTCACCCGGGCATGTGACCCTTGTTTACATTAAAAATTTCTAAGTGTTCAAAATTTTTGTATGATATTGGTTTAGTCCCGAACCACTTCTAAAGCATATTTAAGGCCTCGTAGGCCTTTAAAAGGGACAATTTGATTGTGTGGAATGATTTATGAGAATGAATATTTATTGTTGTATAAACATATGCTTTATGTGTTGTGAATGGATCGGTAATACCTCGTAGCCCTATTCCGGTGTTGAATACGGGTGAATGGTGTTACAAAACTCCTACCTTTCATCACTCATCAAACCAACATTCATTCACTCATTCCACCATCAATCCTAGCATCCAAAAACCACCAGCAAAAACATCGCCCAGCCCCAACAAATACGAAGTTCTCGCTTCCAACTACTGACCCATGCGTACAATGACCAAAGACCTACTCCTTATCGCTGTACATGCTTGCATGTCTTACTTCAGTAGCCTCCGCACCAGCTTGTTCACCTAGTAGCTCACTAGGCTTGCTCGACGCACCTGCCTATATGTCCAGCTCTAGCAACCTCCACATCAACTCACGCGCCTAGCAGTTCATCAGCCCTAGTCGATGCACCTGCCTGCTGCCCACTCTTCTGTATCCATGCGGCACAAGCATGCCCTACTGCTCATGGAAGGATCTACATTGCAACCACCTCTATCATGCCAAGCCATACCTAGTGCACCATTGCTCCCTTGCGTCCCGCTACTGCCTTACTACTCGTACCAACACCCTTGCCTATCGCACCACACCATCAGGACACCCTACAACTATCCCTAAACCGACCACTTTTGCTTTATATTTATTTTCTTTGAGTTCTTAATTTTTATAAAAAGGTGGTAGGATAAATTTTTTGTAAGAGTATGCCCAAAGATCAATCATGAGATGGTTGTAATAACATACTTGATTTACCATGTTTATTAATATAAAGCGTTGTCATTATTATTTCGGTTTTCCTTCCGTGTGTACAAATAAACTGCTTTATAATAATGTCCCGAGAATAATATGATTATTCTTAAAATATCCTTAGTCAAGTATTATTGTTGACTAGGACAACAATAATGCATTAAGACTAACATGTAGTTGATTGATGATAAAGAGTTGTCATTGATATGGAGTGTCAAAATCAATGCATGAATATGTGTGTTAGAGAACAACATATTGGACCTGACCGCTATGAGTATGTTTCTTGGATTATTATGTAATTGTCACAACATTACTCATAGTGATTAATATGTATATGATCCTTAGACTTGAGATAATCATTATCCCAACATCGTGAGTCGTATATTTTGATACGATCAAACGTGCATAATCGTAGAATCGGTTGTTCTATAAAGGCGATGTTGGATATATCACAATCAATGTAGAGGATATTGTTGATCAATAAAGGATAAGTCCTCCCACATAATGGGAGTAATATCTTAGGCCACTTGATTGAGTGAGACTAGAAATGCATGGCCATGCTCAAATAAGTTGACATGAGATGTCATACTAATTTGTATATCATAGTCTACTCAAGATATCAAGAAACATGGGATGGACTATACAAGTGTGACTATTCCATGACTTGTATCTATTCCAGAGATAAAGGACTTAAGGATTAATGCATGAAAAGTTAATCACAAAAGTTATGTCGAATCATGACTTCTTGTATCTTAGGTAGCAATGATGCATTGCTAGATGCCACTCATTGTTTGTGACATTAGAATCATTCTAGTATTACTACTAACGTTACAAGAACCTACAGGGTCACACCCTATGGTTGAAATGAACGGAATGAAACATAGTTGGTATTGTGTTTGATTGTCACATGAATTAAATTAATTAAAGAATTAATTTAATTGGGCAATCAAATATTGAATAAATTATATGTACAAGGATGTTGTACACATAATGAGAATTAATATATGAATTTGGTTCAGTATATAAATTTAAATAAATATAGTTTATTGAAATCCATGTTATAATTAATGTAATTATAACTTTTGGGTATAATTAATGTAAT
Organism: Gossypium rotundifolium; assembly: GCA_025506655.1. NCBI lineage: Eukaryota > Viridiplantae > Streptophyta > Magnoliopsida > Malvales > Malvaceae > Gossypium > Gossypium rotundifolium. The sequence goes on from CP106731.1 coordinate 52,372,044, forward strand.
TATAATTTTCGGTTAAAACATTATTATATTTTTTAATTTTATTATTCATAAATGAAATCTTGATTATAAAAGGGTAATAAGTGACGAAAAACCCTAAGAATTTTGCTTAAAAGTCTAGCGACCGTCAAGCAAAACACCTCGAAAAATAGTTTTGGAGATTTACTGCTTCATAGTCAAACCGGTGGATTACGTGAGGCCGACATCGTAAAGGTTGTGGCTTGGTTCGACAGTAGATCAGATATCTTATCGCCGAGGCGTCGCTATCTACTTAGATTGAAACTTTGGTAATTTCGAAACCTTTATTTCACCCCGATTCGTTCCTCACACATGGATTCATGGTTTGGATCGCCGGGATTAATTTTATTTCGCTGCGCCATGGGGTGCCGGCGTTCCAACAGTGGTATCAAAGCCACTTGTATGATACAGACTCGGGTTTAAATACTTGGGTGATGCAATTGTATGAGATGCATGCTTTTATTTTACTACGTTTTCGGTTGTTTAAATCGTTTAAGCATAACCTGATAACTGTTCCTTTCGATAATTGATTAAATGTTAATCATGGTGTTGTGGCCTATTCGATCTTATGTTATTTCATTAACTATTAACAAATCCTTAATATTGCGACGGTGGTATTTACGGTTTCGATGAGGGTTAATCGGCTAGTGGAACAAGGGTTGTTCGATATGAACCTCAAGGATTAAAATCTTGAAAACACGATTCCGTTGATAAAAGTTATCAAATCGTGAGGTTTCATTTGATTTGGGTATCGATTTGTACCGCATGGTCCATACATGAGGCTCCGCCCACTTTTAGCTCCCTTGTAACATCCCTCTCATATTTTAAGGATGGGGATCTGAGGACGGCTCAACCGCCTCGAGACCCCATTTTCTTATTATATTATATTTTGTTAATAAAAGAAATATATATAAACTTGATGGGCCACATAAAGTTGAAAGGATATTTTATAATTCACCTTAGCAAAGAGCATTGAATTATGTATGCTATTTTTTGACATGCACGTGTTTGAAATGCATAGTTATAGCCCGATGACCCATTTGATAAAAGGTTGTAATTTTATATATATAAATACGGCTGCGTGTCGTGCCTTACTACTATTCTCTTGTATTTATCTTCTCATCTTACTCCTTCAGATGTAAAACGAGTTTACGCATATTGTAATTTGCAAAAGTTGCTATGGGCAGACGAGAAGGAAGTTGGGACAACTATTGAAGAATGATAGTTTATGAAACCGCTTACACCTTTAGGTTTCCTTTTGGTTCTCCCATTGGCTTGGGTTGAATCACCTTAGTTTATGGGCTATAACTATTGCATTTATTTATTGCTTTATTTATTCATGTATGAGATGCTATGGATGTTTAAAGCATGCCAATTTTATATATTAAAATTTAATAATAAACCCAATTAATTGATGAGATCAATTAAAAGACTAAATGGACTAAATTAGAGCATAATTGGTGAGATGGAACATCCTTTATAAAATCCCTCTATTAAAATATTAAGTCAACATGGCCTTCCAATTTTGCCCTCGTTAAGGCCTCGATCAATACTATGTAGGTTATGCCAAAGCAAAGTACTAGTATTTATCTTGGTTAAACGAAGAATAAACAAGTGATATTCATTTGGTTAAAAATTGGTTAATGACTTAACTAGGTTACTCTAATAGGATTAGAAACCTAGAGGCAATTAAATTGGATAAATCATAAGATGATTAGAACAAGAGTTGTTCACCAAATATTAGGAGTTACATATGATGTAATTAGCAAAGGTTGCTTACCTAAATAACCTTAGTCTTGAGAGTAAAGCCAAAGCTGACTTAAGAGGAGGTGAAATATGGATCCTTAACCCACTAGAAATACTTTGGAAAAGTTTTTTCGAAATTAATATATGGGGGTTATTAATTTTGAAATAAAATAGTGGGATCATCATTTAATAAAGTCTTTTTAATGATTGATATAAACTTGGTAAATTTACTCACACACATATTCAATTATTGTAGATATATTATGGCTGCAAATACTAGCACACTCTCATTGCGATCGGTCCTTGAGAAGGACAAATTGAATGGTTTGAATTTTCTTGACTGGTTCCGTAACTTGAGGATTGTCCTCAAACAAGAACGGAAATTGTATGTCATTGAACAACCACTTCCTAATGAACCACCTATTAATGCCTCGAGAACTGATAAAGATGCTTACAAGAAGTATCTCGATGACATGGTAGATGTTGGATGTCTTATGCTTGCCACTATGAATCCTGAGCTTCAGAAGCAACATGAGGACATGGTTGCTTATGATATGATCGAGCACCTAAAAGAACTTTATCAAGGGCAAGCACGGCAAGAGAGGTTCGATGTCTCTAAAGCCCTATTCCAATGTAAGTTGGCTGAAGGAAGCACAGTAGGACCTCATGTCCTTAAGATGATTGGCTATATTGAAAGTCTGTCTAAGCTTGGTTTTCCATTGGGCCAAGAGTTGGCCACTGATGTTATTCTGCAATCGTTGCCGGATAGCTACAGCCAGTTTGTTCTTAATTTCAATATGAATGAAATTGACAAGACTCTACCACAGTTGCTCAGTATGTTACGAACTGCTGAAGGTAACATGAAAAAGGTTGGACCCAAGCCCATACTGATGGTCCGTAATAACAAGGGCAAGGGAAAGGCCAAAATTCAGACAAAGCCCAAGGGTAAAGGTAAGCCCAAGCCTGGCAAAGGAAAGGCTGCAATGAAACCTAAAGGTGGAGTGTCTAAGGAAGAAACCGCTTTCATTGTGGTGTGATGGACATTGGAAGCGAATCGCCCTATCTATCTTGAGGAAGTCAAGAAGGCCAAAACAAGCGAACGTCTGCTTGTGTATTTATGTTATTGATATTAATTTATCAACTACTACTTCTTGGGTATTAGATACTGGTTGTGGTTCTCATATTTGTACTTACATGCAGGGACTACAAAGGAGTAGGACGTTGGCTAGAGGAGATGTGGACTGCGAGTTGGAAATGGAGCAAAGGTTCTTTGCATTAGTTGTGGGAACATATACTTTATCTTTGCCTAGTGGACTTGATTTAATTTTAGAGGATTGTTATTTTGTGCCCAGTTTGACTAAAAACATTATTTCAGTTTCTTGTTTAGACAAAATTGGTTTTGAGATAATTATTAAGAATAATTGTTGTTCCTTTTATCTCAATAATGTTTTTTATGGTTCGGCACAATTGATTAATGGCCTCTATATTTTAGATCAAATGAACCCTATTTACAACATAAATACTAAAAGATCTAAAATAAATGACTCAAATCAAACTTATCTTTGGCATTGTCGTTTGGGCCACATAAGTGAGAGACGTATATCCATACTCCATAAAGATGGTTTCTTAGATTCATTTGTTTTGAACAATTTGAAGTATGTGAATCTTGCTTATTAGGAAAAATGACTAAATCTCCTTTTCTTGGTAAAAGTGAGCGAGCTAGTGATTTATTGGGCCTAATACATTCGATGTATGTGGACCAATAAATACACAGCCGAGGTGGATTTCAATACTTCATTACTTTCACTGATGATTTTAGTAGATATGGGTATATTTATCTCATGCGCCATAAGTCTGAGTCTCTTGAAAAGTTCAAGGAATTCTGAAAAGTGTATTTTTGTGGGGCATCCGAAAGAAACCAAAGGTTATTATTTCTTTAATCCCACCGAGAACAAAATGTTTGTTGCTCGACCGGTGTCTTCTAGAGAGAGAATTTATTTCTAGAAAAGGAAGTGGGAGAAAGATTGAACTTGAAGAAATTCGAGAATCACAAGATACCACCGAACCGTTGATAGAACAACAAAGAAATTCCACAAGAAATTGAGGAACAAGTAACTCTGTAGAAACACAACCACCGCTGAAGATCTTTAAGAGAACGCCATGCACCGAGAGATATGGATTTCTCATTACAACACATGGTGACGTTCTTCTTATAGATCAAGATGAGCCTAGGACTTATCACGGCGGTGACGAGCCCACTCGAGAAATGGCTTGAGGCCATGAGATCTCGAGATGGATTCCATGTATGAAAATCAAGTATGGACTTTGTTTGACCCACCAAGGGGTTAAACCTATAGGGTGCAAGTGGGTTTTCAAAAGAAAACCGACATGGTTGGTAATGTACAAACATACAAGGCGATTAGCCGCTAAAGGTTTTCGCCAAATTCATGGTGTTGACTATGATGAAACTTTCTCTCCTGTAGCTATGTTTAATTCCATCAGGATCTTGCTCGCCATAGCGCATTTCATGATTATGAAATCTGGCAGATGGACGTCAAAACGACTTTCCTTAACGGAAACTTGAAGAGGATGTGTACATGACACAACTGAAGGTTTTGTCAATCCAAAGGATGCTAGAAAGATTTGTAAGCTACAAAGATCCATTTATGGATTAAAGTAAGCTTCTCGAAGTTGGAATCTTCGTTTTAACGATGCAATTAAAGAGTTTGGTTTTATCAAAATGAAGATGAACCATGTGTTTACAAGAAAGTTAGTGGGAGCACTATCACATTCTTGGTACTGTATATGGATGACATACTTATCATGGGAAATGACATACCTACCTTGCGTCTATTAAGACTTGGTTAAGAAGTTGTTTTTCTATGAAGGACTTGGTGAAGCTACTTACATCTTAGGAGTCAAGATCTATAGAGATAGATCAAGACGACTACTAGGTCTAAGCCAAAGTACATACATAGATAAAGTACTGAAAAGGTTCAATATGGAAGAATCTAAAAGAGGATTTCTACCTATGAGACATGGTATTTCACTCTCGAAGGAAATGTGTCCTTCAACTCCACAAGAGAGAGAACGCATGAGTAAAATTCCATATGCTTCTGCTATTGGATCTATCATGTATGCCATGTTATGTACCCGTCCAGATGTCTCGTATGCCTTAAGTATGACGAGCAGGTACCAAGTAGATCCTGGTGAAGGTCACTGGACCACAGTCAAGAATATCCTTAAGTACTTAAGAAGAACTAAGGATACGTTCCTAATATTTGGAGGTGAGGACGAGTTAAGTGTAAAAGGTTACACTGATGCTAGCTTCCAAACTGACAAGGACGATTCTCGATCGCAATCAGGATTTGTGTTTTGCCTTAATGGTGGTGCTGTGTGTAACACCCCAAACCCGGTCTACACACCACGACCGAATCTGGTATGTCACAGGGAAAAAGGGTTTTGCGAGGTTTAGGTTTAAGGTTAATAGTTTGGGGAAAACACTTCGCTAAATTGTGTATTTAATGAAAAACTTGAGTAGGTTTGATTGAAATCTGATGATGTATTTGAAAACCCGGGAAATCTTAAAAACTTACTCCGATGGGTAGACAAAACAGGTTTATCTCGTTAAGAAGTTTGAGTTGTTTACCATTGTTACAAAAACATTTTGCCTTAGTAGAAAATCGTGTTTAAGTTAGAAAACATTTGAGTTCTTCTTTATTCCAAACCTTAGTGTGATACCCGATGGTATAGTTTAAAATATCGCTTTTGTACTTTGAAATTGTTGTCTTTCCCAAGTTTTAGCACATTTCAGACCAATTAATTTGTTAAAGCATATTATAAATCCACTTTAATCATAAACAAAACATAATTTAAAAAGGACATTTACAAACCCAAATAAAACCAAATAGTAATAAAAACTTAAGTACCAAATTTCATAAAAATCCAAGCAGATCATTATTTGAGCATGGCATGAGCACCTCGAGTCCATCCCGGCTCCATGTCCGCGTCTAAGTGTCACCTGAAAAAGTCAAAGGAGAGAGTGAGTCGCAAGACTCAGTGTGTAAATCCCTCTCCCGGTATAACATGCCAACACACATATCATAACAAAATAATGCAAGTAATGCACCCGATCCTAGCCAACCATATCACCTTTCCTACCCCGTGTGGTACCAAACCACTGGTGGTGCCAAACCACTGGTGACCCAAAGTCACGATATCCATATTGTGGTACCAAACCACTGGTGACCCAAAGTCACAAATAATCCAATGATGGGGCCAACCCATCATGTGATACCAAATCACTAGCGACGATCTCGTATCTCATAAGTGGGGCCAACCCACGGTGGTGTCAAACCACGGGACAAGTCGCAATGAGGTGCCAAACCACCGGTGTCCCAAAGACACAATGTGATACCAAATCACTGGTGACCGTAGTCACAAATCCGATGATGGGGCCAACCCATCGTGTGATACCAAATCACCGGCGTCAATCCCGTATAATCAAGCTGTGGGGCCAACCCATCGTGGTACTAAGCCACTGGACGACGAGGCCGAGGTGCCAAACCTCTGTGACCCAAAGTCACAAAATACGTGGTACCAAACCACCGGAGGTGCCAAACCTCCGTGTCCCAAAGACACGTGTCCCAAAGACACGGATATCATACTCCCCTCCTCTCATATCACCCAATCACATATCATACTAGATGCAAAATCGTGCAATCATGTTATCATGCTCACATGCTCAATATGGCATCTCAATGAATATACATCCATAATCATGATATCGTAGATCATCACATATTTCATAATGAAATGGACTTACCTGAATCCATATCCATACCTCAATGGGTATCGAAATAGTCAACCACACTGTTTCATTTACACAAACAAGTTATCACATTACTTAGTTAAGATAGTGTGTTGGTTTACACACCTGAAATAGCGAAGATTAACTCATAAGAACCGATCTAAGCCCCTTGATCGCCTCGACAACCCCGATCCTACAATCGACCAATCAGTGGATTAGTCACTTAACCTATTTGGCCAAAAATAGGTAACCCAAGGGGTTGCGTTAAGCCTTACCTTAACTAGATTTGGTTTTCCACCCAACTCGGATCCAACAATGGTTTCTCTTAAAACAATCGGCACACCCTGATAAAAGAGCAATTAATCTCTTAACAACTTGACTTAAAGAAAACTAAACGAAATCGAATACAGCACTAGCTCTTACCACCACTTACCGTTTGACTTCTCCAATCGGCTGCTCCAAAATCCAAAGGCCCTAAATAAAACGATTACCAAAATAAGTGATTAACTCCTTTTAATAGATACCGCAATCGGCCTTAACCAAATCCGACTTGACATAGAACAAGGGAAGAAAAGAATAACATTCGGCCTTGCTTACCTTCTCTAGCGATTGAGCAACCACCAAGATTCGGCCTTACACAAAGAAAGAAGCAAGAGAAAGTTGTAAAGAAGAAGGAGTTGCTATTCAGCCACAATGAAATGGGAAAAAGAAGAAGATGCTTTCGGTTTTGAGAAGAAATGAAAATGGAGGAAAAAGCTTTGGCTTCACACCAAGGTTTCGCTAAAATGGTTTTGGAAAAGAAGAAAATAGAATGATGGATACTTTTGGTTTTGAGAGAGGAAGAAATGAATAAGGTGTTTAGAAGAAGAACAAATTTATTACTACTCTTCAAGAAAGGGAGAAAGAAAATGCTAGTTTCGGCTCAATGTTGAAGAGAAACAAAAGCGATTTCGGTTTAACACAAATGAGAAAGAAAAGAAGGTGGGAGAGGCATTGACTAACTGGTTTCCAAAAGAGAGAAAAGATGATAATGGGATGCTAGGTTCGGCTAAAACAAAGAGAAAGAAGCAAAACAACAAAAGAAAGAAAAATAATGTTTAAGAATTCAAGAGGACATTGGCTACTACTAAAAAAAATGATTGAAACAGCAAGCAAATTTGGCAAGCACCTAGGGTTTCGGTTTCAAGAATGAATGAAAAAAAAGAAAATGGTTTCGGCTTAGGCTATTTGCAAGTGAAGAGCTTTGCTAGCTTTTGACTAAATGAAATCAGTATATTTTTTTTGACAAAATGGAAGGCTTACCAAGGAGAATTTGACCGAAAGAAGTAAAAAGAATAAAGTAAAAATGCACACATGCTAAAGGAAAATTCGGCTCACCCCCACACTAACAACCGGCCACTCTTTTCCCTCCCCCCAAACTCTCTCCAAAACCGGCCAACCTCCCCCCAATCACTCCCACGCCACTAATTCAAATCCCCTTGACCAAGTCTTCCTCCACAATTTGCTCTCCACCCACCATTTGAAAGAGTTGACAAAGTCCAAGGCAGAGTTCAAACTTCATACAACTCTTCCCTTCATGCCGTCAAAATGGATGCAAAAGTGTGGGATTTTCGCAGCTCGAACTCAGGACCTCTTCCTCCTGCAGTTGACGCCAACCACACTCTCCATGTGGCGCATGCCTTGCCACTCCACCAACTCCTTGGTTATGCCACAATTCTACAAATAAAATATATAACCCCAACTCCTTCACTCCTATCACCTAAAGCCCAAAACTAAAATTTTACCACCTACTAGGGCTTATTCCTAGCCTACAACTAAGCCCCAAACTACACAAACAACAACCTAGCAAGCCATTAACATGCAAACAATGCCAAAATAAAATAGCCCTTAACCCGGATATTACATCGTGAGTGGAAGAGTTCAAAGCAAAGTACATGAGCCGATTCTACAACAGAGGCCGAGTATATTGCGACCAAGTGAGGCGATAAAAGAAGCGATTTGGATCAAGAAGTTCATTCTTGGACTAGGGTTGTGCCTAGCATATCGATGCTATAGAACTCCGATGTGATAACAATGGAGCTATTGCACAAGCAAAGAACACAGATCTCACCAATGATCCAAACATATACTTAGGCGCTATCATCTTATTCGAGAGATTATCGATCGAGGAGATGTTGTGATATGTAGAGTACCTCAGATGATAACATTGTTGATCCTTGACCAAGCCTCGACACGGTGAAGCATGATCGTCACACTAAGTCTCTTGGTATTAGATATATGATTGATTGGTCTTAGTGCTAGTGGGAGATTGTAAGAGTATGCCCAAAGATCAATCATGAGATGGTTGTAATAACATACTTGATTTACCATGTTTATTAATATAAAGCGTTGTCATTATTATTTCGCTTTTTCTTACGTGTGTACAAATAAACTGTTTTATAATAATGTCACGAGAATAATATGATTATTCTTAAAATATCCTTAGTCAAGTATTATTGTTGACTAGGACAACAATAATGCATTAAGACTAACATGTAGTTGATTGATGATAAAGAGTTGTCATTGATATGGAGTGTCAAAATCAATGTATGAATATGTGTGTTAGAGAACAACATATTGGACTGACCCGCTATGAGTATGTTTCTTGGATTATTATGTAATTGTCACAACATTACTCATAGTGATTAATATGTATATGATCCTTAGACTTGAGATAATCATTATCCCAACATCGTGAGTCGTATATTTTGATACAGTCAAACATACACCATAACTGGTTGTTCTATAAAGGCTGATGTTGGATATATCACAATCAATGTAGAGGGATATTGTTGATCAATATAGGATAAGTCCCTCCCACATAATGGGTGTAATATCTTAGACCACTTGATTGAGTGAGACTAGAAATGCATGGCCATGCTCAAATAAGTTGACATGAGATGTCATACTAATTTGTATATCATAGTCTACTCAAGATATCAAGAAACATGGGATGGATTATACAAGTGTGACTATTCCATGACTTGTATCTATTCCAGAGATAAAGGACTTAAGGATTAATGCATGAAAAGTTAATCACAAAAGTTATGTCGAATCATGACTTCTTGTATCTTAGGTAGCAATGATGCATTGCTAGATGCCACTCATTGTTTGTGACATTAGAATCGTTCTAGTATTACTACTAACGTTACAAGAACCTCTGAGGTCACACCCTATGGTTGAAATGAACGGAATGAAACATAGTTGGTATTGTGTTTGATTGTCACATGAATTAAATTAATTAAAGAATTAATTTAATTGGGCAATCAAATATTGAATATATTATATGTACAAGGATGTTGTACACATAATGAGAATTAATATATGAATTTGGTTCAGATATAAATTTAAATAAATATAGTTCTTGAAATCCATGTTATAATTTATGTAATTATAACTTTTGGGTATAATTAATGTAATTATAATTTTGGTTAAAACATTATTATATTTATTTAATTTTATTCTTCATAAATCAAATCTTGATTATAAAAGGGTAATAAGTGAAGAAAAACCTAAGAATTTTGCTTAAAAAGTCTAGCAGACCGTCAAGCAAAACACCTCGAAAAATAGTTTTGGAGATTTACTGCTTCATAGTCAAACCGGTTGGATTACGTAGAGGCCGACATCGTAAAGGTTGTGGCTTGGTTGACAAGAGATCGATATCTTGTCGCCGAGGCGTCGCTATCTACTCGATTGAAACTTTGGCAATTTCGAAACCTTTATTTCACCCTGATTTGTTCCTCACACATGGATTCATGGTTTGGATCGCCGGGATTAATTTTATTTCACCGCGCCATGGGGTGCCGGCGTTCCAACATTTTTCTCCTAAATTTCATTTTTATTTAATTATTTAATTTTTCAATTTATTGAATTATTAATATTTCATACTAATTAAAATTTTGAGAAATATTTGTTTCCTTCTTATGTTCAGGTTAATCATGCCTCGCAAGAGAACTCGTGCCTTTGTCCAAATTGACGAATCACAAAACAAATTCCACTATGAAGAAGCCAAAGTGAGATACGAAAGCATTTTCAAGAATCAACAGATGCACCAAGAAAACAGCTTTACACTGAAAGAAAGCGACTTTATTGATTTTATGGCATGCATTCGATAAATTTCTAAAGTTCTCAATTGGTAATTACTATTTGAGAAAAGACCTAGTGCAGATGAGGAGTTAGTTCGTGTATTTTATACGAATTTGACCTCAAGCGAATTGACGAAAGTTTTTGTTCAAGGAATCAAGGTACCAATAACCTAAAATACTATTAATGAATTCTTTGAATTACCTGATTTGAAGATAACGAATACTCTTCCTTGATGAGAAATATTGAGCCTAAAATCTGCAAGAAATTCTCGAGGAACTTACAGTTTCGGGTTCTAAGTGGATTGTGTCAAAGCAAGGAATTCACACTTGTCACAGAGAATATTTGACACCACTAGCGATGGTATGGTTCTATTTCATTTGATTCAGCCTTATGCCTACTTCACATGGGACTATAATTTCATTAGTGTGAATGGTCTTATTATACTCGATTTTAACTGGAAAGACCATTGATGTGGGAAAAATTATCCTAAGAGAATTGCGGAATTTTGCTGCTAGATGTTCTGGCCCAGCTTACTTTCCTTTTATGATAACAATTTTGTGCTTGAAAGCTAAAATTCTTGCAAACGTAAAGAAGACAGGTTATAGCTAGGGCACAATCATAGATTGGGACCTCTATCGAATAGTCAGAGACTCTATTCTACAGCAACAATTTGAAGAAAGTGAGGATCTCAAAGAAGAAGAAGAAGAACACCCCATAGAGATCAAATCGATGCAATCAGTTGAAATACCTGATAAGGCAAAACCAATGGAACCAGTAACCAAACCTTATGTTGCAACTTCAATGTCTAGGACTCAATCACCTCACCCAGATCTTTGAGATGAGCTTTCCAAGTTGATGGACAAATGCAACATATGCAGTGGCAACAACAAACTTACTAGAGATATTAAAAAATACGAGATGACTCAATGAGAAGCGCTCTAACGAAAATATTCAATGACTTGTTTATTTTTGTGCCTGAGTTTCTAGATTTCATATTTGAACCATGGAGTCCACTATCGAAGAGGAAGCGAAGCAATTCATGCAAAAAACAAAGACAGAGGAGCAAAAGATGAGTCGAATTTGGAGGGATTTGCAAATAAATAAAAAGGGGGATCTTAACTTTATTTTATTTCCGTTCTTAGGTTATTTAATATTTTAGGATTAGGTTTTATTAGGAAATTTTTATTTTCACATAATAAAACAAGAGGTGGAAATTATAAATAAAAATGAACAAGTTGCAAAGTAAAAAGTGTAGCAATAGATATATACATGTCTAGGATTGGATCTAGAGAGAGCTTGGTACATAAGCAGTCAAATAGACTCACCTCCTCTTTTCTAGAATCCTACCTGGTGTATAGTATCTATTCACTTTTATCAATGAGAAAATTGTTCATCTTAAGTAGGGGGACCGAAAAATTGAAATTATTCCCACTCAGAATAAAATTTTCTTTTAGTTATGATTAGGTTATATTTTGTTCAAAAATTTGAAATTTTGTTAAGTATGCTAAACGTCCGTATGAATAAAGTTTGATTATTTCAATAACTGTTATGTTAACTGAAATATGATATTTTAATAAAGCATGCAAATCATACTATAAAATTTTTAGTTCCTTAGGAACAGCTAAAATTTTGCTCGGATCAACTCTGATGCCCTTGACTGATATAACATTTCCTAGAAATCTAACTTCCTAAGGCCATAATTCACATTTGCTAAACTTAGCGAATAATTGCTTTTCATGCAAAGTTTGCAAAACAATTTTCAAATGCTCAGCATGCCGTGTCTCATCTTATGAATAAATCAAGATATCATCAATGAATACCACGATGAATCTGTCTAAATACGGTCAGAAAATTTTGTTTATTAAATCCATAAATACTATAGGTGCATTAGTCAAACAAAATGACATCACAAGAAATTCATAATGTCCGTACCTGATCCTAAATGGGGTTTTTTCCACATCTGAGTCTTGAATTCGCAACTGATAATAACCAGAACGAAGATCAATTTTTGAAAACACTGTTGCACCTTTCAACTGATCAAACAGATCGTCAATACGTGACAATGGATACTTGTTCGTGATCGTAACTTTATTGAGCTATCAATAATCAATACATAATCACATTGATCCATCCTTTTTCTTAACAAATAAAACAGGTGCATTCCCAGGAGAAAAACTGGGTCAAGCAAAACCCCTATCTGTCAACTCTTGCAACTGCACTTTCAAATCTTTCAACTCTGTATGAGCCATTTTGTAAAGAGCTATCAATATCGAAGATGTTTCATGTACTAACTCAATAGTGAACTTGGCCTTTGGGATTGATGGTAACCCTGGTAACTCTTCTAGAAACACATTTGGATACTCACATACTACTGGAACCGAATCTAGCTTCAACTCAAAAACTCTAGAATCAAATATATAAGCAAGATACGCGTCACAACCTTTTCTAACATATCTCTATGCTGACATAGCCGAAATAACATTAGACATACTACCCAGTCTATCTGATTCAATATGAAGCTTTTCGCCGTTCTAACATTTTAACACAATAAGCTTTTGTCTACAGTTCACAACAGCGTCATGCAGAGTCAACCAATGCATCCCCAAAATCATGTCAAACTCATCAAATGGTAGTAGCATCAAATAGGCCGGAAAGTTACAACCCCACATCATCAAAGGAAAATTTTTACAAATTTTATCAACTAACACATACTGACCTAGGGGGTTCGTTACTTTAACCACAATTTTAATTGACTTAATAGGTAATTTCTTACTTGACACTAGATCCGTACATACATACGATATGTTGATCTTGGATCAATCAAAGCAGTAACATCAGTATCAAAGATAGAAAATGTACTGGTGATAACATCTAGCGCTAAAGGTTCCTTTCGTACACGGATCACGTAAGCTATATCCAGTGCTCGTGCCTTAGATTTACAAGCTACATCCCTTGACACTACCCACACTCGTTACAGACATATCCTGAGGTTTTGAACTTGAATGCTTTTTACCACGATCTTTTCTAGAATAACCTATCAAAGCTAACGTACGGCTACGATACTCTTTTAATTTCTTCAAAGGTGACAAGTATGACTTTCCCAAATGTTTTTTACCCAAATCATGAGCTTCAGAATTGACTTTTCTCTTTTCTTTACTAAGATGTTCAGCCTTGTGTGCTTTATCAACTAACACCATAAATTCTTTTAGTTCAAGAATCCCCACAAGTAGCTTTATATCTTCATTTAGTTCGTCTTGAAATTGAGTGCACATTACAACTTCTATTGGTATGCATTCTCGAGCGTATTTGCTAAGCTGTACAAATTTCCTCTCGTACTCAGATATAGACATCCGACCCTGTTTCAACTTAAGAAATTCTTTTCGTTTCTTATCAAGAAACCTCTGACAACTTATTTCTTTCAAAACTCTACTTGGAAAGACTTTCAATCAATCCGATCTATTGGAACAACAGAAACTAAAGTGTTCCACCACTGATAGGCCGAATCTTTCAATAAGGATACACCACATTTAACACATTCAGCTGGCGTAAAAGATAATTCGTCAAAAACCCTGATAGTATTTTCTAACCAGAACTCGGCTCTCTCTGGATCATCTTCAGTTGTACCTTTGAACTCATCAGCCCCATATTTATGTATTTTATCAATCGGAGGCTTAGTTACTCGTGTTTCTTCCAAACCCTGAGGAACTACTAGAATAGGTTGGGGAACAGGTGGGGGAGGGCATTGAGTAATTGGGTTCGCTCTTATGGACTCGGTAAACCATTAGTTCATCATTTGGAAGAATGCTTCTTTAGCCTCTCCTCCTCGGCCCTCAGATACAGGCCTAGTGCCACTCGATGCTGCCCCGTGGATGGAGGCTTGTGTATTACTCTCAACTTCATCAGAGTCAGCTCGGTAGGATGACATTTCTATATGAAAGCATAGTTCAAAATAGGTTAGGAGTTATCACACTATTATAGGTTATATAATGGCATGTATTTCTAGACCTTACATGCTATGCTTAGTTCGAGAATTAACTAAACCGTAGCTCTGATACCACTAAGTGTAACACCACTAACCCGTATCTGTCGCCAGAATAGAATTACGGAATATTACTGTAAAATTGTAACTTAAAACATTCAATTCCAAACTTTTTATAAAACATAGCATAATTCATCCAATCACATGCATATCATCCTTAATTCGCACACTTGAGGCCTTAGAAACACTTTAGAAAATATTCGGGACTAAATAAAAATCAATTAGAACTTTATGGAAAAAGATAGAAAATTTCATACTGTAGGGGTCACACGGTTGTGTGGCCAGGTCGTGTGACTCACACGATTGAGACACACGCTTGTTTCTCAAGCCATGTGGACATTCAAAATAGGGACACACAGTCGTGTCCCAGCCCGTGTCCATGCCCGTGTAACTCTTTAACTTGGGTCATATGACCAAGCTAGATGCCCATGTGCCAAGCTATGTAACTCTCAAAATGGCCTCACACGCTCGTGTGCTAGGCTGTGTAACTGCCTGACTTGCAACCTTTTGAAATGTACAGGGGACACACGGCTATGTCGTATGGCCATGTGTCACACACGGCTGAGACACACGCCCGTGTGGACAAGAAATAAGCCAAATTTAAGCCCTCTCTTTCAGCGAATTCAATCATACACCTACTAGCCATTTGCACATACAATCAAGCTCTAAAACATACCCAAAACATACATAATAGAACCAACTCAATAGATCATTTATCCATTCAACCAATATACCAAAAGGCACCTCAATCACAAATCATCAAATCATCCCAAACGTAAACATATTTATCCATGAATCAACCATACACAACTACCTATTTCCATACCAAGCCATATCACAATTGACCACATACCAAGTCACAATCAAACATACCAAATTGGTCGTTCAAAATATACCATTGCTTAACCATTTCAACACCAACCATTTAAACATTAAAATGCCAAAAGTTCACCAACCATAATTCGACATATATATATATATGCAAAACATAACAACTAGATCATTAATACAAATCCACCTATACATGCCATTATAACCATGAACGACACATCAAAAGCTATCGATATATCCGTGGGATAGTGTGATAGCACTCTGAAAAGCTTCCAAATTGAACGAGTTTCTGATTATCTAAAAAACATAGGAAAGAAAACTATGTAAGCATATAATGCTTAGTAATTTTGTATATGTAACGCCCCAATTTGGGCCTAGAAGTATTGGACCTTGAGTATGGGTCCTTAAGGAAGCTGTAAATAGGTATTTAATTGTACAAGGAAATGACACAATTAAATGTTTGCTCAAGTGGTTAAGGGTCCTGAGAGGAGTTGGAAAAGTCCTGGGTTCAAACCTGGGCTTTAGGAAAAATTTTGGTTTTAAGTGAATAAAACCTTGGATGCTTGGATGTAGGCCTTTTAAATTATTATGATAAAAAATGACACAAGGAAGCATGTGGCCTAGTGGTTGTGGCGTCATTAAGGTTGCAAGGGAGCTTGGGTTCAAGTCTTGGCTCTTGCAGAAATTTTAAAGTTTGCTCTTAAAAGAGTCTTGACACTGGCACATAGACTTTATAAATATTTGTGCATATTTTAAGTCATAGAAGAGCTTATGGTCTAGTGGCAATGTGGCATGTGAAGTAACCTTGAGGTCTGAGGTTCGAGTGTTGGCACAGCATAATGGGGTATTTATTCTGCAGTTAGGACGGCTGGAGTTTGTGCTGCATTCAAATTCTAATGGATGAGGTTATTGTGGAGAAGATTGTGGAATGATCATGAGAGTGATATGTGGAGAGATTTTAGGAGAGAATTAAAGAGTTTGACTTGGAAAGGAGTTTGTGCCGAATTTGAAAAGGGAAAAACATAGGAGTTTCAACTAGGGAAACTTGTGTTCGTCATTTTCGGCTTTGGTGGAACATTGTGGTATATGTGTTTGCCGAAATTCCCTTTTCTTTTCTCTCTTTGGTTCATTCGGGTTGGCATGGGTTGCTGCGTATTATCCGACAACTCTCTTTTTTATTTCAGTCAATAGTGGTTAGTCAGTTTGGTGAACAACTCTCCCATTTCTTCTTCTTTCATTCTCTTCTTTAATTTGTGCTCTCTTTGCCGAATAGACCACCTTTCCCTTTCCCAAACTCTTTTTCCCTTATTTTGTAGTACTGAGTTACTTCTTTGGCCGAATAGGTGTTTATCCATTGGTCTCATTTTGTTTCCAAGCTTTGCTTCTTTTTTCTTAAACCTCACCAAATTGACCTTGTCTCTTGCCATAAGTTTTCTTTCGATTTCTAAAACTTCTCAAGGCGTAGAAAAGTTTTCAAGTATCATTGGAGCATTCGAATCTACCTTTTCCTTTCGATCGAATATCTAAGGTAAGTTAGATTGTATTCTTAGTTTGGTCCGAATGCCACTTTCCCTATTTCGGGGTGTTGTACTTGCTGTAGATTAATATATGTTTAACCTGTGGGTTTAGGAAAACAAGAGATTATCATGGAGGCAAGTGATAGCCAGCCTGAGGGGGGATCAGGAAGTATGCCTACTGGAAATGGACTCGTAGTCCCTACTCCCAAGTTTAAGAGGCATACGGTGTCAGCTATTCGGGACTTTCTGCTGGGATGTGGAAGGGTGGTTCACCAAACTCTAGTTTGAGTCGGCTAATCACAGTCAACTGATCTAGTCAAGGCAAGTGGTAGTCGATCCTTCGGCTAGGGGGTTTGGTTAATGTTCTTTTAACTCTATTAATAAGTGATTAACTATTGTTATGTTTGAATAGGCTTCTGCGCACGGGAATTCTTAGTACTCTACATGATCAGGTGTGTATTTTTACCCTGTATGTAACACCCTTAACCCGTATTCACCGTCGGAATAGGGTTAAAGGGTATTACTAGACAATTAGAATCATTTACAGACATTTCACAGCACAGTCTAACAAAACACATCAAAGTGTCCCTTAAATAGGTCTACGTGACCTTAATCATGCTTTAGAGAGAGGCCGGGACTAAACCGAACACAGGCAAAAATTCTTAGAAATTTTAAAATTTTTCAAAGTTACAGAGGTCACACTCCCGTGTGGGAAGGCCGTGTGTTCCCACGGCCTTAGACACATATGTGTGTCTAAGTCGTGTCAAAACAGGGCATACATATTGACTTGACCACAAGGCCTGAGACACGCCCGTGTGCCCCACCCGTGGCCGAGCCTGACTTGCACCACATGGCCAGTCACACGCCCTTGTGTCCAGCCCATGTTCGAGCCTGACTTGTTTTGAATTGCAACTTCGAAGGACACGGTTGAGCCACACACCCGTGTGCTCAACCGTGTGGGCAAATATAGGCCATTTTGAAGGACAAATTGCCACCCACATATGGGTCAATATTATAAGCACATACGAGCCTAATTCTACACCTAATTGGCAACCAAAAACATACCAAATTGACATCATATCATCCCATTCAATTTCATTTCCCATACATATCATCTTATATGCCAAATTGCACAACTAAATCATAAGTATAACCAAACATGAATCATCCACAATTTTACCAATTCATATAACCATTCCATATATCAAACATATACACTTATTTTACTTCAATATGCTTCCCATAATCTTGACCACTTCATAAACATAAGATCATACCAAAATCAAACATCATATAACAGGACTCATCATTCATTTACATATCCATTAAACTAGCCATATCACATGGCCATTTCATATCTCAAATGTATTCCAAAACAACTAGCCAACACATGCCAGATTTAACTATATTCACATTCAAAAGTACCAAAATAGAGTTTGATAATGTGGTGAAGGTCCTCAATGATTCCCGACCCTTTCATAGCTTTGACAATCTGTAAAATAGAGTAAACACACAGAAAGTAAGCTTTCCAAAAGCTTAGTAAGCCATATACAAATAAATTTAGCATATAAGCATTCAAAACACATATTCAATATGAATTTACTAATAGCTCAATTACATAACCATAGTTCTTCTTGGCTCATTTACTTAGCCAATTCTTACTAACATGCATATCTCCATAAACTTCATTGGATCATAATTTATTCATTCATGTATCACATCTTACTTAATCAGATTAATACACATATCTCATCTAGATAAGCTTATAAATATACTTACCTTCCATATACACACAATATGTACATATCAAACGTACCTGATTTAATTATACTTTTCACATAAACATTCATTCCTCGGACTCACCCGTTAAACTGTTCAAAATCTAATAGGATACTCAGAGTGCTCAAAATAATCATACAATGCCAACGTCCCGCATTTAGGTCTTACATGTACTCGGATATTGATGCCATTGTTCCGCACAGGGTCTTACACAAATCAAATACGATGCCAATGTCCCAGACATGGTTTTACACGTAAATCTCATATCGATGCCAACGTCCCAGACATGGTCTTACACGAAATCTCGAATCAATGCCAATGTCCCATACGTGGTCTTACATGATTTCAAATATCAGAAACTTATGTCATGAGCTATTCCTAGGTTCAAATGGGACTTTTTTGGAAGTTGACAAGAAGTCAATATTACCTCAAATTTCATGTATTCATTGTCTCATATACATTCATCATCATAATTTTTATATGAACATACACATACCAATATAAAAACATTTATTTGTATATTACCTCGTACGGGAAGAACGGAAACAAATGACTATTCAATAATTTTCGACTTCCCTCGATCTAAACCCATTTTTTTCGGTTCTTGATCTACACATATTCAAATTTAATCCATTCATTCATCAATTCATTCATCAATTCATTCAATTCAATCCAAATACATATATTTAGGGCAATTTACAAATTAGCTTTCACATTTTCACATTTTACATTTTAGTCCCTATTCCATAAAATCACAAAATACACATAATTTCAATACACCCATGATTAGCCAAATGCTCAAGTAGCTCAAACAAGTCCTTAAATTTCATTTATTTCACAATTTAGTCCTTCAAAATATCATTTTTCAATTAAGTCCAAAATACTCAAAATCATCAAAACTTTAAAGACAAAACATGTTAATCTAACACATATATTTCATATTTCATCTTCAAACATCACAAAACACATAAATTCATCAATGGCACTTTTTAAAATCTTCATCAAGTTACAAAATTAAATAATGGGTTTTGAAGTATACAAAACAACATTGCAAAAACATAGAAATTATCAAAAACAGATCAAAAACTAACCTTAAATCAAGGACATCAATGGTCGAATGTTTGAAGAACTCAAACCGTATTTTTCTTTTGTATTTTTGGTGGAAAGATGGACATAATGCGTGGCTTTCAAATTTTGATTTATTTTAATTACATTATAATATATATTAATTACTATTTTAACCTTATAAAATCAATTAGTAAACTTGTAACACCCCGAACCTGGTCAATACACCACGACCGAATCTGGTATGCTACAGGGAAAAGGTTTTTGAAAGGTTTAGGTTTGAGTTTAAAAGTGGGAGAAAAACACTTCGCTAGTTTGTGTATTTGAAGAAAAGTTTGAGTGGGTTTGATTAAAGATTGATGATGTATTTGAAAACCCGAAAATTTTGAAAATGAATCCGATGTGTAGGTAAAACTAGTTTATTTTGTTTTGAAGCTTAAGTTATTTCCTATTGTTACTAAAACATTTGTGACTTAGTAGAAGATCATATTTAAGTTAGAAAAACAATTTGAGTTCACTTTATCCCAAGTTATAGTACGATACCCGATGGTATAGTTTAAAAAATGTCGCTTTTGTAGTTTTGAAATCGTTATCTTTCCAAGTTTTAGCACATTTCACTTAATTAGTTTGTTAAAGCATATTGAAAATCTACTTAAACATGACATATCAAAAACATAATTTAAGAGGCCATTTACAAACCCAAATATAACAAAATAGGAATAAATCAGCTAGTGTACCAAATTTTATAAAAGAAGTCCGAGCAAATCTTTATTTCAGTATGGCATGAGCACCTCGAGTCCATCCCGGCCCCATGTCCGCGTCTATGTGTCACCTGAAATAGTCAAAGGAGAGAGAGTGAGTCGCAAGACTCAGTGTATAATTCCCTCTCCCGGTATAACATGCCAACACACATATCATAACAGAATAATGCAGATAATGCACCCGTTCCTAACCAACCATATCGCCTTTTCTACCCCGTGTGGTACCAAACCACTGGTGGTGCCAAACCACTGGTGACCCAAAGTTACGATATCCATACTGTGGTACCAAACCCCTGGTGACCCGAAGTCACAAATAATCCAATGATGGGGCCAACCCATCGTGTGATACCAAATCACTAGCTACGATCCCGTATCTCATAAGTGGGGCCAACCCACGGTGGTGCCAAACCACAGGGACGAGTCGCAATGAGGTGCCAAACCTCTGGTGTCCCAAAGACACAATGTGATACCAAATCACCGGTGACCAGTAGTCACAAATCTGATGATGGGGCCAACCCATCGTGTGATACCAAATCACTGGCGTCAATCCCGTATAATCAACTGTGGGGCCAACCCACTGTGGTACTAAGCCACTGGGACGAGACGCTGAGGTGCCAAACCTCTGGTGACCCAAAGTCACAAAATATCATTGTGGTACCAAACCACTGGAGGTGCCAAACCTCTGGTGTCCCAAAGACACAGTGTCCCAAAGACACGGATATCATACTCCCCCTCCTCTCATATCACCCAATCACATATCATACTAGATGCAAAATCGTGCAATCATGCTATCATGCTCACATGCTTAATATGGCATCTCAAAGTATCAAAATCATGATATCATCATCATCACATAACTCATAATGAAACGGACTTACAGAATCCGTATCCATACCTCAATGGGTATCGAGATAATCAATCACAATCGTTTCACTTACACAACAAAGTTATCACATTATTAAGTTAAGACAATGTGTTAGTTTACACACCTGATATATCGAAGATTAAAGCCTAAGAACTGATCGAAATCTTTTGATCACCTCAACAGCCTGGTCCTACATTCGGCCAACAAAAGGGTTAACACTAACCCAATACCATTCGGCCAACAAAGTAAATAACCCAAGGGGTTGCGTTAAATCCTACCTTTGCGAATGGTTCGGTTCCCAATCAACCCGAACCAATAATGCTTCTTACCAACCGATCACACCCTAGAAAAGAATAATGGTTAATCTCTCCTCATGACTTAACTTAAAGAAAACTAAACGAAATCGGATCCAAACACCCTTCTTACCACCACTTCACCGATTGTTTAACGAGTAAAAGCCTCTCCTTGCTTGATTTTGAACCCAAAGACCCTATCTGACGATTACCACAAAAAGAAGTTAACACCTTTTAATAGATATCAAATTGGCACTTAACCATATTAACAATCGGCAAAGTACCGTAGAGAGGAGAAAGGGCCATTCGGCCTAGCACTTACCTTCTTAGAAGACCGATTGTAACAAGAATCTAACAGGAGAAGTAGATTCGGCTACCACTCTTGATCAAGAAAGAAAAGTTTACAAGGAAAAATGAAAAGAAAAAAAAATAGCAAGGGTTGTAGTAAGGTTCGGCCAAAAAGGCTTTTTGGAAGAAGAAAGAATATAAAGAAAGATGAGGGTGCTTTCGGTTTTGTGAGAAAGAAAAGAGAGAAAGTGTTTGGAGATGAGGTTTCGGCCATGAATCAAAATGGGAAGAACAATAGTAAGAAGACACCTTCGGTTCTTTCTTGGAAAAGAAAAAGAAATGGAGAGGGGAGACTTTCGGCTAACCAAATTTGGAAGAGAAAAGAGTTGAAAAGGATACTAGGGTCGGCTTTGTTCCAATGAAAAATAAAAGAGAAAAGCAAGGTAGAATTTCTAAGATGATGGTGCTTGGGGTTTGGTTTACACAAATGACAAAAGGAAGAGGAGTACAAAAGAACACTCGGCTCACCAAGTTTAGAGATGCAAAACAATTTTGTCGAAAAGCTCCTTGAGCATTCGGCTTTAGCTAAAAACAAATAAAAGTGAAGAAGAAGTGACTTGCAAATTTTGGCTCGTTTTTGACTAGGAGAAAACTTGTTTACCCAAAAGAGTTTTGACCGAAGGGAGAAGAGAAAAAAACACCAAAGCCAAAAGAAATTTCGGCTCACTCCAATCACCAACCGGCCACACATCCCCTTCCCCAAACTCTCACCAAAACCGGCCAAATCTCCCCCATTTACTCTCACACCACCAATTCAAATGAGTTTACCAAGTCTCCCTCCTACTTTCACTCTCCACCCCTCTTTTGAATGTGAAGACTAAGTCCAAAGAAGAATTCGAATTGTCTTCTACCTCTTCCTCCATGCCGTCCAAAATGGAAGTCAAAATAGGGCATTATGCAACTCGAACACAAGACCTCTCCTCCCTTGCCTTTGACGCCAACCACAAGCTCCTAGTGGCGCCTTGCTGCCACTTTGCCAACTCAATCCTTGTGTTAAAAATTCACTTAAATTAATTATAAACCACAAGACCTTCACTCCTATCCCCTAAAGCCCAAAACAAAAATTTACCACCTACTCAGGCTCACTCCTAGCCTACAACTAAGTCCCGAAAACACCCAATCAACATCATAGCACGCAATTAATCATGCAAACAATGCCAAAACAAAATAGCCCTTAACCCGGGATATTACAGTCTCTACCCCCTTAAAATAATTTCGACCTCGAAATTACCTGGTCAGAAGAGTTGCGGGTATTGCTGTCTCATCGTATCCTCGGGTTCTCACGTCGCTTCTTCCACGCCATGATTCTGCCATAGAACCTTAACCAAAGGCACAGACTTCTTATGCAGAACCTTCACATCCCGGTCTAAAATCTGTATAGGCTCTTCCTCCATGGTCATATCCGGGTTTACCTCAATCTCTCCTACCGTCACCACGTGCGATGGATCTGAGCGATAACGCCGAAGCATCGAAACGTGGAACACGTCATGAATTTGACTTAGTACAGCTGGCAGCTCGAGCTGATATGCAACGGGTCCCACTCGTCTCAGTACCTTATACGGCCCAATAAACCTCGGACTTAGCTTGCCTTTCTTCCTGAACCTTAATACTTTCTTCCACAGTGAGACCTTCAGGAAAACCCGATCTCCCACAGCAAATTCAATATCTCTCCGCTTAAGATCGGCATAGGACTTCTGTCGGTCCGAAGCTTCTTTCAATCGAGCCTTAATCAACTTAACCTTGTCTTCGGTCTCAGCAACCAACTGTGGTCCCAATAACTGACGTTCACTTAACTCTGTCCAACAAGTAGGTGAGCGACACTTTCTACCGTACAACGCCTCATAAGGTGCCATCTTGAAGCTCGCTTGGTAACTGTTATTGTAGGCGAACTCCGCTAACGGTAGATACTCCTCCCAACTACCCCTGAAGTCCAAAACACACCCTCGTAACATGTCCTCCAAGATCTGTATAACCCTCTCCGACTGCCCGTCAGTCTGCGGGTGAAATCTTTATCGAAATCTAACAGTGTACCCGAGCCCGATGCAACGCCTTCGTAACCTTGACGTGAATCTCGGATCCCTATCCGAGATGATCGATCTGACACCCATGCGGTCTCACTATCTCGACACATACGCCTTTGCCAACCTGCGTGAGTAATCCACCTCACCGGAATAAAGTGAGTGATTTAGTCGGTAGATCCATAATTACCCAAACCGAATCCTTCTTGCTCGGTGTAGCGGTAATCCACCATTTAAATCCATAGTTATTCTTTCCCACCTCCATGTGGAATCTTCACCGGTCAAGCAACCCAGACAACAATCGATGCTCGACCTTGACTTGTCGACATGTCGGACACTTACCCACAAACTTCGGTCACCTCCTTTTTCGGATCTTACCACCGTAATCGTTTCTCCGAGATCTCTATACATTTTGTCGCCTCCGGGGTGCATAGCGTAAGGCTGCTATGTGCATCTGAAGAATCTTTTGTCTTAACTCTAATCTCTCGGCATACAAGCCTTCCCAAAACACAAAGACCCCATCACCGGACAAGTCAGAACCCTTCAAACCATCATTCGCACTTGTGTTCTCTACGCTCGTAACCTCATCCAACAATCTGTTTCCAACAACTGCTTTCTCTCGATCCGCTCAACCCAAGTAGGCTTAACTCCGCAGCTCTGCGAGAATACTCCGTCGTCATACAAACTCAAGTGGGCAAGCAGCGCTTTAAATCCAAACAACCTTACGGCTCAACGCGCTCGCCACAATGTTAGCCTTGCCGGATGATACTCAATTGAGCAATCGTAGTCTTTCAAAGACTCAATCCATCTGCTACCGCCTCAGATTCGTGTCTTTCTGAGTCAGAAGGTATTTTAGACTCTTATGGTCCGTATAGACTATCGATCTTTCTCTGTACAAGTAATGCCTCCATATCTTTAAGGCAAATACTATAGCCGCTAACTCCAGATCATGCGTTGGATAATTTACCTCATGTGGCCTCAACTGCCGAGATGCGTAAGCCACAACCTTCCCTTCCTGCATTAGCACACAACTCAATCCCGTATGTGATGCATCGCAGTACACTGTGAATTCCTTACCAGCCTCAGGTTGAATCAGAACCGGTGCTTCAGTCAGAATCTTCTTCAACTTATCGAAGCTCTCCTGCTGCTTCTCAGTCCAAATAAACGGAACCCCTTTTCTCAATAATTTAGTCATCGGAGCCGCGATTAATGAGAAACCCTCTACAAATCTTCGGTAGTATCCTGCCAAGCCCAGAAAACTCTGAATTTCCGCTACTGACTTAGGCGGCTTCCAATCCAAAACGGCCTCTATCTTACGGGGGTCCACTCTAATCCCCTCAGCAGATACTACATGACCCAAGAACGTCACCTCCTAAGCCGAACTCGATTCTTCGAACTTCGCGTAGAATTGCTTTTCCCTCGAATCTGCAATACCACCGTAAATGAGCATCATGCTCCTCCTCGTCCTTGAATATACCAAGATGTCGTCGATAAAAACCACTACTAATCGATCTAGATATCTTTGTTGGAACACCCTATTCATCAGATCCATGAAAGCTGCCGGTGCGTTAGTCAACCCGAACGGCATAACCAAGAACTCAAAATGCCCATACCGAGTACGAAATGCCGTCTTACAGATATCCACCTCCTTTACCTTCAACTGGTGATACCCAGACCTTAGGTCGATCTTCGAGAAAATCGACGCCCCCTTCAGCTGATCAAACAAGTCATCTATCCGAGGTAGTGGATACTTGTTTTTGATCGTCAGCTTATTTAGTTGGCGGTAGTCTATACACATCCGCATAGTACCGTCTTTCTTCTTTACAAAGAGTACCGGCGCTCCCCATGGTGAAATACTTGGCCTGATAAAGCCTCGGTCCAATAACTCCGGATTTGAGCCTTAAGCTCCACTAACTCTTTAGGTGCCATCCTGTACGGAGCAATGGATCTTGGTGCGCTTTGAATGATCTATCCCGAACCCTACCTCCCGATCCGGTGGCAAACCCTGAAGCTCCTTAGGAAATACATCCACAAATTCCCTAACTGTCCGAACCGTCTCCACAGCAGACTCCTTAGCCTCCAAAGCATACACATGAACCACATATGCTTCGCAGCCCTTTCTGACCATCTTCTCGGCTTTGGGCGCGATACCACATTGGACATATAGTTTCTCCTATTACCGATCGAACTACTTCATCACCCTCACTATTTTTCAAACCATGCGCTTAGTCATAATCTAACTTCGCTGGTACTTAACCAGCCAATCCATCCCAAAATCGATCGAACTCCCCAAACGGCAGCTCCATCGATCGCCTCGAATACTACCCTTGGAGTTCTAGAGGTATCGTCTCTATACGCTTTATCTACCACTACTGAGTGACCTAGAGGGCTTATTACGGTCATCCGCCCGGAAGATATTTCGAGTCTAAATCCATGGTCTTCACTATGCTACTTGCAACATACGAGTGTGTTGAACCCACATCAATTAAAGCGATAAATGGAGAACCAAAGATTAAAAATGTACGGTAATGGCGTCCGGTGCGTCGCCATCCTCTCGGTGCCTCGCAAGATATACCAACCGGTACCGTCTCGGCCTCGAACTACTGCACCTGCCTCCGGTGCTCCACGGCCCCGACCGAACTATTACCCCTCTCGCCATTACCTCGGCCCTCTGCGGTGGTCCATTATTTCTGTACTGATTACGGCCCTGATTCTCTGACTGAATCCTAGCTAACTTGCGCGGACAGTCCCTCACACGGTGGTCCAGCGAGGCACACTCAAAATAACCTCTACCATCAATCCAACATCCTCCCCAATGAGCCTTCCCACAACGGTTACACTTGTGGCGGTCCACGCCTCATGACAACAAACTGCCCGATCGATTCGCCCACTCGGTCTAGCTCATTTACGCTAATTTCACGATGACCGGAAGATTCAAAACTCCTTTGTGTCGGTTCCTCGCTATACCACCTCCTCACAGATTCCTTAATGCCTCTACCACCTTTGCCTTTTCAACTAGGACAAGAATTCACGCTCCTGCTGGGGCGCAATCAACAATCTTAACTCGTCTCGTAGGCCATCCTCGAAACGAACGCACCTCTCATGCTCAGTAGCCACCATACCCCTGGCATACCGACTCAGCCTCAGAAACTCTGCCTCGTACTCCGACACAGATTTGCTCCCCTGGACTAACCTCAGAAATGCTTTTCTCTGCTCATTTATGTAGTTAGCTCCGACGTACTTTTTCTGATAAGCAGCCCGAAAATAGTCCCATGTCAGATCTTCAGCTGTAGCGCTGTCCGAACAGTGAGCCACCACTGGTATGACTCATCTCGGAGAAGTGATACGATCCCCTTTAATTTCTCTTCAGCCGTTAGGTCCAGATCGTCCATGATCCGTTCTGTCGCTTCCAGCCAATACTCAGCAGTGCTAGGAGCAACACCAGAGACAACCCGGAAGAACTCAGCCCCGTTTGCCCGAAGTCACTCAGGCACAGATTTCCTAGCTCTTACGCCTCCACCTACTCCAGCTACCCTTTCTAATACTCGCAAGATCGCCAGATGATCATCTGCGTCATCGCCGGTCTGCTCTTGGAACTCACCACCTCTAGCTGGTGGCGAACCGGTACCTCATTCTCTGAACCCTGACCCGGAACCTACGGGCTCAGAAACAGTCATCCTACCGCGACCACGTCCACGACCACGTCCACCTCGGTACTCATGACTAACTCTCGTCGATTAAAGAATTTTATGTATCAGTCATTATTCCACTGTGTTTAAAGCAAAGTCTTATGAATTTTAAAGAAGCTTTGTTTTCGCGAGTCCACAGAGTCCTATCAGTTTCAGTCTCTAAAGTAGTCTTACTAGCCATCCAATCATATCAATTAATATCACAACCAATAGTACGGGGTACTTACCTGGGCGGATTGGTGCCGGAGACTCGGTGCCATGCCCTTCAAACCATACTTTTAAAACTTGAAAACTATAGTTTTTAAAACATTTTGGGCCTCGGGCCCACAGCCAAGCTTTTGAACTTGGCTCTGATACCACAAATGTAACACCCCGAACCCGGTCAATACAACACGACCGAATCTGGTATGCTACAGGGAAAAGGTTTTTGAAAGGTTTAGGTTTGAGTTTAAAAGTGGGAGAAAAACACTTCGCTAGTTTGTGTATTTGAAGAAAAGTTTGAGTGGGTTTGATTAAAGATTGATGATGTATTTGAAAACCCAAAAATTTTGAAAATGAATTCGATGTGTAGGTAAAACTAGTTTATTTCGTTTTGAAACTTAAGTTATTTCCTATTGTTACTAAAACATTTGTGACTTAGTAGAAGATCATATTTAAGTTAGAAAAACAATTTGAGTTCACTTTATCCCAAGTTATAGTATGATACCCGATGGTATAGTTTAAAAAAAATGTCGCTTTTGTAGTTTTGAAATCGTTATCTTTCCAAGTTTTAGCACATTTCACTTAATTAGTTTGTTAAAGCATATTGAAAATCTACTTAAACATGACATATCAAAAACATAATTTAAGA
Organism: Gossypium rotundifolium; assembly: GCA_025506655.1. NCBI lineage: Eukaryota > Viridiplantae > Streptophyta > Magnoliopsida > Malvales > Malvaceae > Gossypium > Gossypium rotundifolium. The sequence goes on from CP106731.1 coordinate 52,400,795, forward strand.
GGCCATTTACAAACCCAAATATAACAAAATAGGAATAAATCAGCTAGTGTACCAAATTTTATAAAAGAAGTCCGAGCAAATCTTTATTTCAAGATGGCATGAGCACCTCGAGTCCATCCCTACCCCATGTCGTCGTCTATGTGTCACCCAAATAGTCAAAGAGAGAGAGTGAGTCATGAAGACTCGGTGTATAATTCCTCTCCGTGATAACATGCCAACACACATATCATAACGAATAATGCGAGATAATGCACCTGCTCCTAACCAACCATATTGCCTTTTCTACCCGTGTGGTACCAAACCACTTGGTGGTGCCAAACCACCGGTGACCCAAAGTCATGATATCTATCTTGTGGTACCAAACCACTTTGGTGACCAAGTCACAAATAATCCAATGATGGGGCCAACCCATCGTGTGATACCAAATCACTAGCGACGATCCCAGATCTCATAAGTGGGGCCAACCACGGTGGTGCCAAACTACGGGGACGAGTCGCAATGAGGTGCTAAACCTCCGGTGTCCCAAAGACACAATATGATACCAAATCACCGGTGACCGTAGTCACAAATCGATGATGGGGCCAACCCATCGTGTGATACCAAATCATCAAGGCGTCAATCCAGATAATCAAGCGTGGGGCCAACCCATCGTGGTACTAAGCCATCTGGCGAGACGCCGAGGTGCCAAACCTCCGTGACCCAAAGTCACAAAATATCATTGTGGTACCAAACCACCGGAGGTGCCAAACCTCGGTGTCCCAAAGACACGGTGTCCTAAAGACACGGATATCATACTCCCCTCCTCTCATATCACCCAATCACATATCATACTAGATACAAAATCGTGCAATCATGCTATCATGCTCACATGCTTAATATGGCATCTCAAAGTATCAAAATCATGATATCATCATCATCACATAACTCATAATGAAACGGACTTACCCGAATCCGTATCCATACCTCAATGGGTATCGAGATAATCAATCACACCGTTTCACTTACACAACAAAGTTATCACATTATTAAGTTAAGGCGATTGTGTTAGTTTACACACGATATATCGAAGATTAAAGCCTAAGAACTGATCGAAATCTTTTGATCACCTCAACAGCCTGGTCCTACATTCGGCCAACAAAAGGGTTAACACTAACCCAATACCATTCGGCCAACAAAGTAAATAACCCAAGGGGTTGCGTTAAATCCTACCTTTGCGAATGGTTCGGTTTCCAATCAACCCGAACCAATAATGCTTCTTACCAACCGATCACACCCTAGAAAAGAATAATGGTTAATCTCTCCTCATGACTTAACTTAAAGAAAACTAAACGAAATCGGATCCAAACACCCCTTCTTACCACCACTTACCGATTGTTTAACAGAGTAAGAAGCCTCTCCTTGCTTGATTTCGAACCCAAGGACCCTATACGAAAAGCGATTACCACAGCAAGAAGTTAACACCTTTTTAATAGATATCGAAATCGGCACTTAACCATATTAACAATCGGCAAAGTACCAGAGAGAGGAGAAAGGGCCATTCGGCCTAGCACTTACCTTCTTAGAAGACCGATTGTAACAAGAATCTAACAGGAGAAGTAGATTCGGCTACCACCCTTGATCAAGAAAGAAAAGTTTACAAGGAAAACGAAAAGAAAAAAAACAGCAAGGGTTGTAGTAAGGTTTGGCCAAAAGGCTTTTGGAAGAAGAAAAATATAAAGAAAGATGAGGGTGCTTTCGGTTTTGTGAGAAAGAAAAGAGAAAGTGTTTGGAGATGAGGTTTGACCATGAATCAAAATGGGAAGAACAATAGTAAGAAGACACCTTCATTCTTTCTTGAAAAAGAAAAAAGAAATGGAGAGGAGACTTTCTACTAACCAAATTTGGAAGAAAAAGAGTTGAAAAGGATACTAGGGTTCGGCTTTGTTCCAATGAAAAATAAAAGAGAAAAGCAAGGTAGAATTTCTAAGAAAGATGGTGCTTGGGGTTTGGTTTACACAAATGACAAAAGGAAGAGGAGTACAAAAGAACACTCGGCTCACCAAGTTTAGAGATGCAAAACAATTTTGTCGAAAAGCTCCTTGAGCATTAAACTTTAGCTAAAACAAATAAAAGTGAAGAAGAAGTGACTTGCAAATTTTGGCTCGTTTTTGACTAGGAGAAAACTTGTTTACCCAAAGAGTTTTGACCAAGGAGAAGAGAAAAAAAACACCAAAGCCAAAAGAAATTTTGGCTCACTCCAATCACCAACCGGCCACATATCCCCTTTCCCCCAAACTCTCACCAAAACCGGCCAAATCTCCCCCATTTACTCTCACACCACCAATTCAAATGAGTTTACCAAGTCTCCCTCCTACTTTCACTCTCCACCCCTCTTTTGAATGTGAAGACTAAGTCCAAAGAAGAATTCGAATTATCTTCTACCTCTTCCTCCATGCCGCCCAAAATGGAAGTCAAAATAGGGCATTATGCAACTCGAACACAAGACCTCTCCTCCCTTGCCTTTGACGCCAACCACAAGCTCCTAGTGGCGCCTTGCTGCCACTTTGCCAACTCAATCCTTGTGTTAAAAATTCACTTAAATTAATTATAAACCCCAGCACCTTCAGCTCCTATCCCCTAAAGCCCAAAACAAAAATTTACCACCTACTCAGGCTCACTCCTAGCCTACAACTAAGTCCCGAAAACACCCAATCAACATCATAGCACGCAATTAATCATGCAAACAATGCCAAAACAAAATAGCCCTTAACCCGGGATATTACAAAACTGTATAATTCATGTCCAAAACCAGCCATGCTATAAGTTAGTGGCCAATTTACCACATAAGGATTAATCACTCAAAGAAAAAAAGCATTTTAAAATATAGAAAGCTACTTTTACAAATTATGCGATTAAGTCCTTTTTGCGAATTGAGCACACATAAAATCAAATTAAATCACGAAACTTGCACACATACTTAATCACATATTAGAGGCATGGAAAAATAATATTAAAATATTTTTTGACTCAGATTTGTGGTCTCGAAACCACTATTTCGACTAGGGTCTAAACCGGACTGTTACACTGTCCCTGATAGTCGGCTGATAAGCCGAAGGTGTGTAATAGTACCCTGTATTCGTTAGTCAGTGAGAAAGCCGATAGAGTGTGTGTAACCACACTCCTTCTGATCGTAGATCGACAAAATGCCAAAAAAACTAAGTACCGGCGAATGATGCCACATGAGCGTGCGATCGAATGTGTGGTGGACCGAGCCCACGAATATGGGCGTAAGATGGTTGAGGCCACAATGAGCGTTCTCATGTGCGTGGGTCGTTTTGGGCCGCGTTGGGGCCGAATGGGTTGTGTGGGCCCAATGGGCTGTGGGCCCCACACGATTAAATTTTCATATTGGGGTCAATGTTAGACAAAGCCGTGTAGTCCACATGTCTAGGGTCGTTTTGGGCAATAGAGCGTGTGGGCCCACTAGGCTTGTGGGCGCCGCATGAATAAAATGCATGCTATATTGTTTCTATTGGTTTGAACTGTGCTGTTCGTATAGCCAAGGCTATTTCTGGGCTAATTGGGCCACACGAGCGTGTAGGCCCACTTGGGCCAAGTAATAGGCCTTAGGCCCATTTACATCATTGTGTCTATTTGGGTTACTTAAGTCGCTCGAGGCGACGATGGACCTTTTGTTGGGTCGTTAAGCATCGATTTGTAAAATTACTAAAATACCCTTAGATTATAAAATTTTTAAAATACCCTCGGATTGTGAAATTATCGAAATACCCTTGATTTGTAAAATTATCAAAATACCCTTGATTTGTAAAATTATCAAAATACCCTCGAATTGTGAAATTATCAAAATAACATCGATTTGTAAAATTATCGAAATACCCTCAGATTGTGAAATTACCGAAATACCATTGGATTGTGAAATTACCGAATACCCTATGATTGTGAAATTATCAAAATACCCTCGATTTGTAAAATTATCAAAATACCCACTTATTGTAAAATTACCACAGTACCCTTGATTTGTAAAATTACTGAAACACCCTTATAGCGTAAAATGACTATTTTGCCCTTATGGGTAAATGACTGACTTATGCTATGAATTTGACTGATTTGACTGTGATCGTATGAATTTGTTTTAACTGACTTGACTGTGGTCATGTGACTGATATGCTTTTAATATATGTCTAAATGACTATTACTGAACATGGCCATTTTGCATACACGTGTAATGATTGAGCATGACATACATGACATATTGTATGGGGTTAGGATTCTTATTTGGAGAAAGTACTGTACTAGTGGCTCTGCCACATTTTTACTGTTCTAGTGGCTTCACCACATGTTCTGATTTTAGTGGCTTGACCACGTTTACTATTGTTAGTAGCCTTGTTGCGTTACTATTAGCAGCTAAGCTACGATATCAGTGTGTTGGCTGGGTGGGTCGATTTTATCCCCACATGGTGTGTTGGTTGGTACGGGTGGTGTGTTGGATGGATCGAGGTAGGATACATCCTCATACTGTTGCATATCTATTTATGAGATCTGTCACTATACTGGGCTTAGGCCCACTTGTTCTATTATTGGTTTGGGCTAGGCCCAATTGATTCTATTATGGGTTGTGACCCAAATGATATTGTAGTGGGTTTTGGCCTACGTATGCTCTAAATTGGACTATACTATTACTGTTAAAGGGCTTGGGCCCAAACTATTTCGATTTCTATTTCTGTATACTAACTGTTACTCTAGTAAAGGGATTACACACTGAGTTTTTGTAAACTCACCCCATTTTTAACTGTGCAGGTAATCCTCGGCGTTAGGAGGATCGGTGCTATGAGGGACTTGGAGAAGGCCACACACTACTTATGTTTTCCGTCTTGATTATTTACATCCAAGTATTTTGATTTGGGGTTGTAATAAGGCCTCTTTAAGTTTTCAAATTTTAACTTTGGGTTTTTATTTACTTTGGTATATCTGTTAAAAGTAAGTCACGATTTTTCCGAAATGTTAACTATTTTATTTTTTTCAACAACACTACGTTTCCACAACATTTTTGAAATGGTTTCAAGGCTTAATCTTTAAACATCACGTTTTTGTAAATCGGTTACTTTTAAACTTAGCTTCCGCATCTGAAAAAATAAACTTTGGGAATAAACTTAATAATTTTTCTATGTACCACGTGTTAAGAATAAACTAACGTAACCGAGATTTTACTTAAGCTTTTAAATAAAGAAGGGTTTTCAATGAAAACATAGTTTTCGAAAAACACTTCAATGTGACACGCCAGATTCGAGTCTAACTTCTGGGACAGATTTGGGGTGTTATATTTAGTCGTATCAGATCCAAGTTGTAAAACTCGGCCGTGGAATGTGTTTTCAAATTTTTTTATTACAAGAGGTTGGTTTCAAATATGTGAAGTGTTTTGAGGTATTTTTCTGAAGAGTGTGGCACACCGAGTTATTGCTTATTATTCGACAACTTTCTTTTTGTTTCAGTCAATAGTGGTTAGTCAGTTTGGTGAACAACTCTCCCATTTCTTCTTATTTCCTCTTCTTTCATTCTCTTCTTCAATTTGTGCTCTCTTAGTCGAATAGACCACCTTTCCCTTTCCCACTTCTTTGGCCGAATAGGTGTTTATATGTTGGTCTCATTTTGTTGCCAAGCTTTGCTTCTTTTTTCTTAAACCTCACTGAATTGACGTTATCTCTTGCCATACGACTTCTTTCGATTTCTAAAACTTCTCAAGGTGTAGAAGAGTTTTCAAGTATCATTGGAGCATTCAAATTTGCCTTGTTCTTTCGATCGAATATCTAAGGTAAGTTAGATTATATTCTTGGTGTGGGCCGAATGCTACTTTCCCTATTCTGGGTTGTTGTACTTGCTGTAGATTAATATATGTTTAACCCGTGGGTTTAGGCAATCAAGAGAATATCATGGAGGCAAGTGATAGCCAGTATGAGGGGATCAGGAAGAGTGGCTGTAACATCCTTAAAATGGGGTCTCTGCATTTTGCATGTGTTTGCATGTGACGGTATGTCTACTGTGCTAGTTTAGCATGTTTTGGGGTCTAGGCATGACCTCGGGTTAGGCCTGAGTCATGGCCAAAATTTTTGTTTTGGTGCCTAGGAAGAAGGAGCTAAGAAAGTTAGGGGTTAAAAGAAATTATGGGAGGATTTAGACTCAGGAATTTCCTTGGTAAAGTGGCAATGAGGCGCCACTTAAGGCCTTAAGCAGCGACGCCACATGCAGGGAAGGGATCTCAGGTTCGAGCAGCAGAAATCCCTTTCTGCTTATTCTTTTTCACGCCAGGAGTAAGGAATAGGTGTGCTCATGTAGGACTCTCTTGGATGGATATGGATTGAGTCAACAAATTTGATATGGATGGAGAGGAGAAAATTGTGGAGGGTGACTCATTCAAACTGTTTTGAATAGGTGGTTAGGAGGATTTTTAGGAATCGACTAAGGGAGCTTGGTGTTGGCCGAATGCTAAACACTAAGGGGTGAGGGAGGAATCGATTGGATTAGCAAAAGGGTGTGCCTAATGTTCTTAGTGAATTTGGGGAGCATTTCGGCTAGTTGAGAGAGAGTTTCCTTTCTCTTTCATTTTGGGTCAAGCTGAAACCTTATTTGCATCTTTTCCTTTTCTATTTTGACAATAGGGGGGCTTGGTCGAATCACTTTTGCTATTTCACTAAAGAGCTAAAATTTGACTTTCACTTTCTTTTTTCCCTATTTTTGCTAAAAGCCGAAACCAACATCTTCACCTCTACTCTACATCTTTTCCTTCTCTCAAACTCCTTGTGCCAAAAGTTCTTTCATTCTCTTTTGCCGAATCCTCCTCATTCCCATTCCCTTTTTCTTTTTTATCTCTAACATCTTCAAAGTCGAAACATTGTTGAGTTTTTTTCTTCTTCTCTTCTCTCAGTGATTGGCCGAATACTCTACTCATAAATCCATCTCTTCTTGCATTTTCTCTTCAGTATTTTAAGTGCTGAAACCCATCTCTACCTTTGTTCTCAAAGCCAAACCTCAAACCTTGGTGTGGTAAGTTTTGTTACTTCATCTCTTTTCTCTATCTATTTCTTGGGGTGTATGGCCGAATCTTCTTAGTAGTCTCACCCTCTCTTTTGGATGCCGATTCCCTTATCTTTGGTGCTAGGGCTAAATCTTTGCAAAAGCTAGAGGGATCTCTTGTGTTAAGGAAGGGGTGACGCCAACGTGTAGATTCTCGGGTTTCATTTGGATCGTGGCTTGGATTTAGATCTTGTTGATCTTCGGGATTTGGCTAAGCAATCTAGGTAAGGGTTCTAATGTGTTTCGGGTCTGTCTCTTATTCTTTTAAAAGCCGAAGGCTAATCATTTGTGTGTATTAGTGCTTGGCCGATTGCAAGGGGGGATCATCAAGTAGTTTTGGGATTTGGTTGGAAACCAAATCGGCACTAAGGTAAGGTGTTATCTTCATGCGAAATATCCTTCGAGATTCCTAGTTGAGCCGAATGGGCCTTTGAGAACTAACTAAGTGTTGGTCGATTGTAGGAAGGGGGAAGACAATGTTTTGGGATTTCGCTTAGATATACGAATAGTCAGGTGTGTAAAGCTTACACACTTTATTAGTAGTATATGTATATTATGTCACTGTTATAGCCATTGAAACCGGTAGCTATGCCTTGTGGGTATGAGTGTGGACTCTGGGTAAGTCCCCTGATTATGGATCTCGATATATGCTATCATGTCATTGTTAAATGTTATGCCATGTGTTACTTTGCATCATCATATGTTATTATGCCACGATTGATATGAACATGATGGTGGGATTGATGAGAGGAGGGGGAAGAATTATCTTGGACTGTCACCAGTGGTTTTGACCACATGACGGGTTGGCCCCGTCTTTGATATTATAATTTGTGACTAAGTCCCAGTGGTTTTGACCACTAGTGGTTTTGACCCCATATTAATATTGTGACTCGTCCCAGTGGTTTGGTACCATAGTGGGTTGGCCCCACATGATTGATACAGGATTGTCATCAGTGGTTTTGACCACACGATAGGTTGGCCCCATCACTTGATTTGCGACTACGGTCACCAGTGGTTTTAACCATACCGATATATATATTTGTGACTACGGTCACCAGTGGTTTTGACCACCAGTGGTTTTGACCACACGGGGTAGATAAAGGAGATTGGTTGGTTAGGTTATGGGGTTTGCATGATTTGCATGTTATACTGATGATTTGTGTAAGTGCTTGCACTATCGGGTAGGGGGATTTATACACTGAGTCTTGGTGACTCACCCCTTCCCTTATATTTTACAGATGAGGCGTAGATTACGGATATGGAGCCGGGGAGGACTCGTGGTGGCCATGCATGCTAGTTTCAGGTTTTTATTTAAAATTTCTATTTTTGGTTTTATTTATTTACATCAATTTGGTTTTGGTTTTGTAATAAGGCCACTAAGTATTAATTTGGGTTTTTATTTTTAGATATAGTTTAATTATTTTATGCATATGTTTTATAACTTGATTTGCTTTATTAACCGTTTTAAATCGAAGTTTACAAAATTATACTCTATATCGGTTTTTCAACGTTACCATCGGGTGACATTATTCACAAGGTAATGACAAAGTTAACAAAGATGATTTCAAACCTAAACTTTCAAACAAACTAGTAACAACAATCGGATTTTTGAAGCAAGAGTTTCTTTGAATTCTAAAGCAACCTAAAAACGTTTCCAACATCACTTTTTATAGGGTTGCTAAACCCTTAGAATGATAAAAGAGTTTTCTGAAAAAAAATAAATCGGGAAACTTGTTTATTCAACCATTTTCACCCGTAACATGCTAGATTCGGTCGTGGTATGTTGACTGGGTTTGGGGTGTTATAGTGCCTATTGGAAATGGACTCGTAGTCCCTACTCCCAAGTTTAAGAGGCGTATGGTGTTTGCTATTCGGGACTTTCCGTCGGAATGCAGAAGGGTGGCTACACCAAACTCTGGTTTGAGTCGGCTAATCACAATCGACTCGATCTAGTCAAGGCAAGTGGTAGTCGATCCTTCAGCTAGGGGGTTTGGTAAATGTTTTAACTCTATTGATAAGTGATTAACTATTATTATGTTTTAATAGGTTTCGACGCACTAGAATTCTTAGTACTCTACGTGATCAGGTGTGCATTTTTACCCTGTACCTAATAATTGGCTGATAAGCCGAAGATATGTAACAGTACATTGTATTCGTTAGCCGGTGAGAAAGTCGATAGAGTGTGTGTAACCACACTCCTTTTGATCATAGATTGACAATATGCCGAAAAGCCGAAGTACCGGCGAATGATGCCACACGAGCATGCGATCGCACTTATGGTCGATCGACCCTAGAAATATGGACATAAGATGGTTGAGGCCACCATGAGCGTTCTCATGGGCTTGGGTCATTTTGGGCAGCGTTAGGGCTAAAATGGGTCGTGTGGGCCCAATGGGCCTATGAGCCCGACACGGATTAAATTTCCATATTGTGGTAAATGTTAGATCGAGCCGTGTAGTCTACATGGCTAGGGTCGTTTTGAGCAATAGTGTGTGCGGGCTCGCTAGGCTTATGGGCCCCACACGGATAAAATGCATGTTATATGGTTTCTATTGGTTTGAATTGTGCTGTTTGTATAGCTGAGGCTATTTCTGGGCTAATTGGGCCACACGAGCGTGTGGGCCCACTTGGGCCGAGAAATAGGCCTTAGGCCCATTTACACCGTTGCGTATGTTTGGGTTACTTAAGTAGCTCAAGGCGACAGTGGACCTTCTGTTGGGTCGTTAAGCCTCTATTTGTAAAATTATCAAAGTACCCTCAGATTGTAAAATTTTTGAAATACCCTCGGATTGTGAAATTACCGAAATACCCTTATAAGGTAAAATGAAAGTTTTGCCCTTATGGGTAAATGGCTGACTTGTTTTATGAATTTGATTAATTTGGTTGTGATCGTATGACTATGTTTTAACTGACTTGACTGTGGTTGTGTGACTGATATGCTTTAAATATATGTCTAAATGACTGTTACTGAACATGGTCATTTTGCATACGCATGTAATGATTGAGCATGACATACATGACATATTGCATGGGGTTGGGATTCTGATTTGGAAGAAGTGCTGTACTAGTGGCTCTACCACGTTTTTACTATTCTAGTGGCTTCGCCACGTGTTCTGATTTTAGTGGCTTGGCCACGTTTACTGTTGCTAGCAGTCTTGCTATGTTACTATTAGTAGCTAAGCTACGATATCGGTATGTTGGCTGGGTGGGTCGATTTTACCCCCACATAGTGTGTTGGTTGGTACGGGTGGTGTATTGGCTGGATCGGGGTGGGATGCATCCTCATACTATTACATATCTATTTATGAGATCTGTCACTATAATGGGCTTAGGCCCACTTGTTCTGTTATTAGTTTGGGCTAGGCCCAATTGATTCTGTTATGGGTTGTGACCCAAATCATATTGTAGTGGGTTTTGGTTCACGTATGCTCGAATCGGACTGCATTTATTACTATTAAAGGGCTTGGGCCTGCATCGCTTTTGGTTTTAGTTTTGTATACTGACTGTTACTCTAGTAAGGGGATTACACACTGAGTTTTCGTAAACTCACCCCATTTTTAACTGTGCAGGTAATCCTCAGCGTTAGGAGGATCGGTGCTGCGAGGGACTCGAAGAAGGCCACACACTACTTATGTTTCTCGTCTTGATTATTTACATCCAAGAATTTTGATTTGGGGTTGTAATAAGGCCTCTTTAAGATTTTGGATTTTAACATTGGTTTTTTATTTACTTTGGTATATTTGTTAGAAGTAAGTCACGATTTTTCCAAAAATGTTAACTGTTTTATTTTTTTTCAACAACACTACATTTCCACAACATTTTCGAAATGGTTTTGAGGCTTAATCTTTAAACATCATGTTTTTGTTAATCGGTTACTTTTAAACTTAGCTTTCGCCTCCGAAAATGAACTTAGGGAATAAACTTAATAATTTTTCTATATACCTCGTGTTAAGAATAAACTAACGTAACTGGGATTTTACTCAAGCTTTTAAGTAAGAATGGTTTTCAATGAAAACATGGTTTTCGAAAAACACTTCAATGTGACACGCCAGATTCTGGTCTAACTTCTAGGCTGGGTTTGGGGTGTTACAGTATAACATAAAACATAACTTACCATTTCATTACATAACATTAAATTTTAACATGATATAATCCAATGAATAGCTTGGAACAAGCCTAAGCACCGCCAACAACATATGTTAGCTTACTTGAACATAATTCATACGAATTTAACATAGATAACCATTACACTTGAATTCAATTGGACGTATCATCTTCCATAACATAATATATTTTCCATGTATCTCACCATTTAAATATTTTTCATAAATACATATCTTGGTTCATATTGAACACTTACCATTTCCTTTCCAATTCATGCCCGTTGAACCATGGAGTATCCGCAACAAATGCAGGACCTTAGCCATTGGTAGGACATTTAAGACTAACACCCGAAACATGAAAACCCTAATGACATGTCATTCGTATCCTATGAAATCCTAAGGTTCAAACGTAGTTCGATAGTCGTTGGAACATCATTCGATTACATTAATTAATTATGTAACAATCAATAATTTACATATAGCACAAAAGATAGCAGTAAAACATTACACAATTACACGAACTTACATCGATGATAAATGCATAGAAACGAAGTTGACTAATCCAAAGCTTTATATTTACTTTGATCTAAATCTGTACGAGGTCTAACTTGATCTAAATGGATAAATCCAATCTATTTAATATTCATTCTATTCAATTCAGTCAAAAATTCATACATTTTTAAAATCATGCATTTGCCCACTATTAATTTGCTTTCTTCACAAATTAGTCCTTAAGCCCATAAATTGAAATTCATGCAATTTCATCCACTTACTATGCTAGATAAATTTAGTATAATCCCAACGGAACTCATACAAATCATTATTTTACAATTTCACCATGTATTTTACACATTTTACAAACAAATTCTTAATTGACATTTTGAACAAAAATCACTTTACAAAAGTTGTTTATTTATCAACAAAGATTCATTTTCTTCCATTAAACATAAAAAAATCACATGAATACATTCATAGAAAACCCCTAATCCTTTAATAGCTTTGCAAATTAGTCTCTGGGCTAGCCAGATTAAGCTACAACAACTTCAAAAACAAAAAACAATCTTTAAAAACAGGATAAAATTTTAGTTACATCAAAGAAAGAGTTAGCCAAATATTAGCCGAATATCCAAGCTCCTTAAATAGAATTTTCCTAACCTATTTTCGGCAATGCTTCAAACTAAAGAAGATGATATCTTCAAATTAGCCTATTTACCTTATTTATTAATTTAGCTTATTAACCTTTAGTTAAAATAATTAAAACATCAATTCTTTACCCATCTTTGTCCACTAATAATATTTTTGGTCTAATTACAAAATAAGTCTGCTTACTTTTAATTTCATAGCTAAGAACATTTATTACATCTATCCAAAATAGAAAATAATGATTTCAATCCTTATATGAACTTACCTCAACAAATACAATTGTAAAAACGAAGCCGACGACTAATCCAACACTTAGCATTTCCTTAGTTTTGAACTGTTTGGCTTGTTTCTTGATCTAAATAATATTTCATTATTCAATTAAACCATTTGGATAACTTAATATAATTAATTCAAATTATAGCCCTTATCAATGAAAAATTACAAAGTTACCCCTAAATGTTCTACCTTTTATGCAATTTAGTCCTTAAACCCGAAAATTGCAAATTTACCATTTTTAGCTAAAATTCTCGTTATCCAATTTTCATAGAATTTCTAAGTAGCCTATATTCATAAAAAAATTCACATTAAATCCCATGAATTTTACTCTTTTAACAAATTAATCCTTTAACATTAAATTTACTAAAATCACTTAACTAAATACCTCTATTTAACAACCAAGCTTTGTGATCTATGAATTAAATTCACAAACAAACTTAAACCATACATGAAAAGTCTCTAAAATTTTAATAATTTTACAAATTGACCCCCGAGTTAGCTAGATTAAGCTAAAAAGATCACAAAATTAAAATAAAAATCATTAAAAACGGACCTCAAAATCTCACACATGCATTGGAGGAAGCTTGGCCGAACCTCCCTTACCCAAAAATGGTGTTTCTTTTGATTGAGGGAGAGCATAGAGAAAGAAAAATGTTTTGCTTTTTGTTTATTACTTATTACTTAATATTTTATTTATTTATTAAAAATAATTCATATAAATTAACTAAAGTTGGCTACTAACCGTGCATGCTTTTTGTTTAAGGAATTATTGCCACATAAACCCTTGTGACCTTAAAATTTTAACTATTTAGCTCCTTTAATTAACAGAACTAACTTTTGAAACTTGTACAATTTTGCCTTTTTTTTTACTTAATTAACTATTTAAACGTTAAAATTTCTTAACTAATTTTTAATATGACCCTAAGAAAACTATTAAATATTTACAGGCTCGGTTTATAGAAATGAGGTCCCGATACCTTATTTTCTAAAACCACTTGCCTTTAGGGACTTACCACTTGAACCTAAACATTCTTTCAATTAACAAAAAAAAAAAAAAATCATTAAATCAAGTGATAATAATATTATACTTGACTAATAAATATTAATTAGTAATATTTTCAAACTCTCATGTCAAATTTGTGGCCCCAAAACAACCATTTTTGACAATATTGAAAAACGGGTTGTTACAACTCTCTCCCCCTTGGGAAATTTCTTCCTCGAAATTTCTTAGCTAAAATAAGTTTGGTTACTAAATTCTGAAAGGCTCTTCTATTGTCCAAATTAAATTTGTCCCCACTAATTTGTTTTCATTCCATTTTAACTAGTATAATGGGGTTCTACATTTCCATCCATGAAAAGCTTCGAACGATATCATTTAATACTTGATTGGTAACTTTCATTATAAACACTATATTATGTCTTCTAGGATCTGAATTTCTCGTTCCAACTGTCCGTTTGTTTACGCCATGACTTCATGAAATTTACTTTGGAATATACAGATAAATCAGACACATGTAACTCAACTAGCTTTTCAAGTGGATATTTCATTCTAACTAGAACAAATTGAGTCAATTTCATCAAATTGATAGTAACAATCCAAATTAAGTTTTCTTTATCCTTGTCAACGATAATACAAATACAAAATCTACTGTGACTCACTCTCAATCCCATACATAAATCATAATACCCCGTAATATTTCATACAAAACCTAATATTTAACTCTAACTTGTTATCAAACCAAACATCTCGATACAAATTCTAAAATTTCACATTTTATTCCTCAACATCAATAACTCTGTCTTAAGTCACTATTGTAATGGTCCGAATTTTACACATCTATTTGATAAATTCTGTCAATAATTAAGTCTCTGTATCTGTGGTTAAGTGTTATGTTTATGTGTTTGAGATCGGGGATTTGAGTCTACCTTCTTCAGTTTTTACTGTTTATTTTTATTTAACCCCTATCCTTGAATGCTCAACTTAAGTTTAATTCTGCATTAACTTGTATCAAGAATGAGACCGCTGGTTTAATGGTTAAGCTTTTGTTTATTCTGTGATCTTGAGTTTGATTTTTTGTGTAAGTGAAAAGCGAACGTATTTTTTTTACTAGTTTATAAGAAAAATTAGTTATTTTAAATTATCAAATGGTTTCCCTCTTCCTTCTTATTTTTATTACATTTTCCTTTTCCTTTTTCTTCTTTCTTTTTCTTCAATACCATTTCTTTTTTTTCTCGTTTTGCTTTTTCTTTTTGCCTGACTATGTGTCTTACGACTAGTATAGTTGAGGAGTTTGTCTTTGTCGTTGTTCAATTGAAAGACTATTAGTGTAAGTGCTGCCATTGTTTCCTCTGTTTCACTAAATTTCATTTGCTCTCACTGTGGTTGAGTAATACTGCCAATTGTTTCAATTTCTCCGCTAATCGTTTGGTTGGTTTGTTATTTTAGGCGAGAATCTCGAAGGGAGCATTCCTCCAACACTTTAGTTTTGCTTAGTTGTTGTTGTTCCTTTGTAAGAGAATGATTTTCATTTCAAAATTTGTGCATCAAATTTTTCGACGTAATGTGAATTATTGGTTAATTTAGCATTTTAACTTGGTTAATTTCTTTGGATGGGACAATTGTTGGTCATTTTTAGGTTTCGGGCTCTTCTCTATTGCTTTTATATTAAAATCGTACCAGATGTGTAACAAAAACCCCAAATATTGTAAATGAAAGATGTAAAAAAACATGGCTATTAACTAAGACGTGTGGTAGGCCATGTGATCCACATGATCGTATGGTAGGCCATGTAACTCACTATTTTGGAATTAGAAGTATACAGGCATATGTCCAAGCTATGTAACTCACTGTTATGGAATTAAGGATATGGGCAAGTGACACGAGCATGTGTCCAGACTGTGAAACTCACTATTTTTGAATAATGGACACACGGGCCAGTGACATTGGTGTGTGTTTGGACCGTGTAACTCACTGTTTTGAGCAACAAAACTGTGTGTTAGGCCGTGTGGACCACATGAGTCAGCCACTCAGGCCATGTGAATCCACATATGTGTGTGGGCCAAAAATTAGGATTTTTCCTAAGGTCATAGTCATTGTTCAAATCAAACGTAGGCCTACAGTAAGGTCCGTATGATATGAATTAGACAATGTAACCGTCATCTTATGATTTGTTACTAAATCTATTATTTTCATGTAAACACTTGATGTGAAATTTGGTATCTAAATGTGATAGCAAAACATGAGCATGATGTAAATTTGTACTATTGTATACACATATCTAATATCAGTTAAATCTGCATCTACATTGGGTTGGGATTGTGAAAAGGGTACGTGTGGGTTGTTTAATAATCTACCAAATTTGTTGGCTAAGTCATAGGCATATATCTGACTTTGGCAATTTATTGTATTATGATCTAGCAACTAGACTGCAACTATTTTGAAACGTGACACACAGTCACTATGTGGTGTGTAAGGATGGATGGGTACTTGATACCCCATTTGGTTTGTAAGGATGGACAGAGATGGTTGTAGCATTTGGTACAAGTATGTACGAAAAACTCAAAGAAAATGAACTCAGTATATGATGAACAATTGGTAAGATTGTGATTGAGCAAGTTGTGCTTACGAAGCTTAAATGATATTTATATTGATATGTGTGTTGTTATTCATATGATGAGCTATTGGTATATGACAATTATGTTGATATATGTTATGTTATTCATATGATGAGCTACAAAAAAGAATGTGATTGAGTAAATTATACTCATGAAGTTTAATTACATTTATGTTCAAATATGTTATGTTATTTATATGATGAGCTGTTGGTAAGATTTGGATTGGGTAAGTTGTGTTTATGAATTTTTAATGACATTTATGTTAAAATTTGTTAAGTTATTTGCATGTCTAGTGTATGAATAATGTTTTGTATTATTTGCATATGAACTTACTAAGCTATATAGCTTACCCCTTCATTTCCAATGTCCCATAGGGTCATTGAGCTAGCTCGGGTTGGAGATCGCAAGAGATCCTATCACACTATCAAGTTGTCATTTTGGGTAGAAATGAATTCAAGCATTTTGAGTCTATGGCATGTATATGGACTTAGTCATTTTGTTAAATATGTCATTTTGATTGTAGCCAATGTGTTGCCTTGTGATTGTCAAAGGCTTGTTTTACTATTTGGCCATGTAAGTTGGCTCATATTGGCTAACATGGTTGTAAGCCTAAGTATATTCATATATGTTTTAGTGTCTATGGTGATATGATCATGATATGCTTGGTGAATGTGAAATGTTTGGAATTGTGATTCATTGCATGATTGTGTGATTTTTTGAATTGTTACCTATTGATGAGATGGAGAATTTGAGTATTATTTGGTAACTTGAAAGTAGTTGAATGAAGCCTAATGAATGTGAAATTTGTATGTTTGATTTAGGGCTTAATAAATGTAGTGAATATGTTAGAAAAAGATATAAAGTCAATATGTTTTAACCATGAATATGGAATCTTGCATGAATTGGTGTGGAAAGGTTGATGTTCTAAGCATGATAAATAATGGCATGAGGATGACATGTTATTGTCTTGGTTGTTGTAATACCCCTTATAACAGCCCGATTTTGGGACTAGTCAGAATAGTGGTCTCGGGACCACTAATCTGAGGTTGAGGAAATTATTTTAGTATTATTTTATGTGTTATGGTATTGATATATGGCTAGGTGAAAATTTTGGTGCTTTAATTTGAGTGATAGCATGCTTAATTGTGAAAAAGGACTAAATCGCATAAAGTGCAAAAGTTCTATTTTTCAAGGTAGAGGAGTCCAATAGCCATAGATTACTAAATTGGAGGTCCTTAAAGTGCAATTAGGCCCTAGAGGATGTATTGGCCGGCCATAGATAGCAAAAGGGGACAAGAGCATTAATTTTTAGTCAAATTTGGTGATAATTGTTGACTAGTTGATTAAAATATGATAAAATAAGGGAAGGCCATCATCTTTTTCTCTTCTCTTCGTCTTCCACAGACTTTTACACTCAAAAGAAGGGTTTTGAAAGCCTTGAAATTTCAGCAACATGTCCTCACCCAAGTATGTGATTTTTGGTGGTGTTAATTGATAATTTTTGTGTTTTTGGAGTCCCCAAAGCTTAAGCTAGCTAATGAGGAGACCAATTTGAGATATGGTTGAAAGTATAGGGACTTACCATGAGAGTATTTATGTTGTTAGCTGAGTTTTCATGGAGGAAAATGAATGTTAGGGAGGTGAGAAACAACTTTTATGAAAGGTGTTAGCATGAAAACACCTAAATATGACTTGAATGCAAAGATTTAGTTTGTGTCATAAATGCATGAAATAGTTGAAATTTTGAATATTTGTAAGAGAAATAAATGTTCATCTACGATTGTTTATTGAGAAAATGTGATGAAATAAATTATTAGCCTAGGGGCAAAATCGTAATTTTGCCAATGTACAAGGGAAAAATGGTAATTTTTGTCCAATTATAGAGTTTGATGTATTATGATCATAGAATGATCTAAATGAATGAATTTCATTGTTATAGATGAAGAATAGCACCTAATCAACCTTGATCGTGGAAAGGCAAGGTGATTGAGTAAATCACTAGCTAACACGTTTTGCATCGAGGTAAGTTTACGTGTAAACGATACATTTTATATGCACATTATTGTTGTTAATCAGTGCATAGCATAATTGAAAACATGTAAAATTCAAGTAGATAGTGGTAATTATTGAATAATTCTTGTGTGAATGATGGAATAGATAGGTAGGTGTGTTATATCAAATTTTGATGGTGGGCTAAGTGTGATACCACCTTGTTATTTAACTATGATGGGCTATGTGCGATACCATCGTCTGATAACTTTTCTGGTTGGCTGTGTGCTATATCACCGTAATTAACCTTCTTGGTGGGCTATGTGCGATACCTCCCTAATGAATGCTGATGGTGGGCTAAGTGCGAAACCATTGGGTAATGTGACTACGGGTAATACATTTTGATATGGTGATGTATTACATTAAGTGACCTTGTTATACTTAGTATAGGGAAATTGTTATTGAATGTATGCATTATGCTTGTGATGTGATTAGGATGTGTGAATGGAGGAAATGAGTAAGCCTAATACTAAATGTAGATTGATTTCTTGCTTAGCAAATAATGCTATAAAAATGTTCATTCATTTTAGAGTGTTATAATGTTTACATGTGAAATTACTAAGCTTTAAGCTTACCCCTCTCTCTTTCCCTTGTCTTATAGGGCTTAAGAGTCGAACCGGGATACGCCGATAACTAGAAAACTGCCCACACTATCTTCTTACTTCAGTATAATTAGATTAGTGATTTTGTATATGGCATGTATAGGACTAGACTAGTTAGATCATTTTTGTTATTTTGACCAAAGGTGTATTGGCTCTTGCTAAGACATTAATTTTGTAAATTGCCAAGAATGATGGCATATTTTATCATTTATGAAATTTCAATGTTATCAATGTGAATGCATGTGGATTAAAAGAGGTTTGTTAGTTTGTTGAATAAACCCATGTAGAGTAAGATATAGGGATGCTAAAAGCTTGGCAAATAGCCTTCATGTGCCACACAGGTAGACACACGGGCATGTGTCTAGGCCATGCTAACCCTGCACCTTATTATTACTAATTAGAATAGGCCACTGGCAAATCCCACGGTCGTGTGCATGAACCCTGTAAGACACACCTAGGGACACGGGTGTGTCCAGGCCGTTCTAAATTAGTCAGTAGCTCCCCACGGGTGGAAGACACAGGCACGTTGTAAGGGTACACGGGTGTGCCCCCATTTCACATGGGCGTGCCCTATCCGTGTGAGTTTTGGCAGAATGTTGGGTTTTGGGGCACGATGTGAGCACATGGGCGTGTGTGACTACACATGGGCGTGTATATCATCTAGCACGGGTGTGTACTCCCTGTTTAGATGAAAAGAAATTTTATGGATCGTAAGACTTTTGATATGATCCCAAGAGTTCTCGTAGGTACTATTGAGATCTCATAGGCTGACTGTGAAGTAGTTGAAGCGATTCGAGAAGAGTAGTCACATTGAGCCTAAGTGGCGATCAGGTAAATTGTTAGATAACGTCTCGTGCCCGATTCTAACAGGGATTACGGGTAAGGGGTGTTACATTCAGTGGTATCAGAGCTATGGTTTAGTCGGTTCTAGGACTACAGTAGCGTGTGTGGAAGTCTAGCTATACATGCAATAAGCGTATAATGATAGTGTGGTGGCTTTTGATGATTTTAAAAAAAAATTTATGTAGTATATGGATTCCGATCAATCGGCTACTGATGACGCAGCTAGTAATGAGCCGGACTCCTGCACAAGGGACCGCGACTGTGCAAAGTGAACCCGGACTAGGGGTCAAGGAGAAGAGGCTCGAGAAGCCTTTCTCCAAATGATGAGCAATTGGTACACCGAGTATGTACGAGCTAATCCCAATACTCAACCTCTTCCACCTCCTCCTATACCTCAGCCTGTTCCTGAGGCTCCCCAAGGTGTAGAAATAGTGAGGACAAATAAGCCCCCGGTAGATAAAATTTGGAAGCAAGGGGCTGAAGATTTTTAAGCTAACAAAGATGATGACCCTGAGCGGGCAGAGTTCTGGCTTGAGAACTTAATGAGGGTTTTTGATGAACTCTCCTGTACTAGAGGAGAGTTTGAAATGCGTTGTATAGACGTGCCGAAAATAACATTCAGGATGATATATGGCCAATAGGAGTTTCTGACCATGCCATTTGGTTTAACGAATGCTCCTGTAGTTTTTATGGACATAATGAATCGTATCTTCTGACCGTATTTGGACAAGTTCATAGTTGTTTTTATCGATGACATATTGGTCTACTCCCGAGATGAGTGTGATCATGCAAAGCATTTGAGAATTGTCTTGTAGACCTTGAGAGATAAGCAATTATATGCTAAATTTAGCAAGAGCGAGTTTTGGCTCCAAGAGGTTAGATTCCTAGGACATGTTGTGTCAGGGGAAGGCATTAAAGTTGATTCGGGAAAGATCTCGGCTATTATGGAGTGGAAATTGCCAAGGAACGTGTCAGAAGTCAAAAGCTTTTGGGTTTGGCAGGGTACTACAGTGGTTCGTGGAGGAATTTTCTATGATTGCTACTCCGATGATGAAATTATTGCAGAAGGATGTTAAGTTCGAATGGACTAAAAAATGCCAATAGAGTTTTGAGAGATTGAAAACGTTGTTGACGGAACCACCGGTTTTGGTATAGCTTGAGTCAGGAAAGGAGTTTGTGGTCTACAGTGGCGCATCCTTAAATGGCATCGGTTGTGTGTTGATGCAAGAGGATAAGGTGGTCGCTTACGCCTCAAGACAACTAAAACAACATGAGAAGAATTATCTGGCTCATGACCTAGAGTTGGCATCAATCGTTTTTGCGTTAAAGATTTGGCGACATTATTTATATGGTGAGAAGTGTCGAATTTTTACGAATCATAAGAGTTTGAGGTACTTGATGAATCAAAAGGAGTTAATTTACAGCAACGACGATGGCTTGAATTATTGAAAGACTACGAGCTAGTGATCGATTACCACCTAGGGAAAGCAAATATAGTTGCAGATGCTTTATGTAAAAAATTTTGTATGCTTTGAGAACTATGGGCACGAGTTTGTCATTGTTCGATGATGGTGCTATACTGGCTGAGTTGAGAGCTAGGCTACTATTTGTCCAACAAATATGTCAAGCTCAAAGGAATGATAATGAGATGTTAGCTAAAAGAGCTAAGTGTGAATGAGGAGCTTATTCTGAATTTCGGGTAAGTTTGAATGGTTGTTTAATGTTCCATGATAGAATTTGTGTACCTAAAGATGATGAGCTAATCCGAGAAATTTTACAAGAAGGACATAAGAGTCATTTGTCAGTACATCCGGGCAGTACAAAAATGTACAATGATTTGAAGAAATTCTATTGGTGGCTAAGAATGAAAAGAGACATCTCAGATGTCTGATTTGTCAACAAGTGAAAGCCAAGCATCATGTGCCTTCGGGATTACTTCTACCAGTGATGGTTCTCGTGTGGAAGTGGGATTAGATCACCACGGACTTCGTGACGGGGTTGCCTTCGACACCAAAAAAGAAAGATGTTGTATGGGTTATTATTGATAGGTTAACGAAGTCGACTCACTTTATACCGATACGTATTGATTATTCATTAGAGAAGTTAGTGGATTGTATATTGTAAAGGTAGTAAGATTACATGGTGTGCCTATATCCATTATCTCAGATAGAGACTCGAGATTTACTTCGAGGTTTTGGAAGAAATTACAAGAGGCCTTAGGTACAAGGTTGAATTTTAGTACTGCTTTTCATCCTCAAACTGATAGTCAGTCTGAGAGAGTAATCCATGTTCTTGAAGATATGCTTCGATGCTGTGTATTTGAATTCGAAGGTAGTTAGGAAAGATACCTACCTTTGGTTGAATTTGCTTACAACAATAGTTATCAATCGAGCATACGGATGGCACCGAATGAGGCCTTATATGGTCGTAAGTGTTGGACTCCTTTGGATTGGACTGAGTTGGGTGAGAAGCAAATCCATGGGATTGATTTAGTTAAAGAAACTGAGGAAAAGGTGAAAGTGATTCGCGATAGTCTAAAAGATGCTTCAGACCAGCAAAAGTAGTATGCGGACATGAAAAGAAAAGAAATTGAGTTTCAAGTGGGTGACAAAGTATTTTTGAAAGTGTCGCCGTGGAAGAAAATATGGAGATTTGGTCGAAAGGGTAAATTGAGTCCGAGATCCATAGGGCCGTAAGAAATTACCGAAAGGATTGGGCCAATAGCATATCGGTTGGCTTTACTGGTAGAGTTAGAGAAAATTCACAATGTGTTCCATGTATCAATGTTAAGGCGTTATCGTTTCGATCCCTCGCATGTGGTTTTTCCAACAGAAATTGAGATACGACTGGATATAACATATGAGGAAGAGCCGATTAAAATCTTGGCTCGAGAAGTGAAACAGTTGAGGACTAAGGACATAGCCTTAGTAAAAGTGTTGTGGAAAAAGCATGGTCTAGAAGAAGCTACGTGGGAACCGGAAGAAGCCATGAGAGAGCAATATCCAAACCTCTTTACTGGTAAGATTTTCGAGGGCGAAAATCCAAAAAGGGGGGAGAGTTGTAATAGCTCGATTTTGGGGCTAGTCAAAATAGTGGTCTCGAGACCACTAATCCAAGGTTGAGGAAATTATTTTAGTATTATTTTATGTGTTATGGTATTGATATATGGCTATGTAAAAATTTTGGTGCTTTAATTTTAGTGATAGCATGCTTAATTGTGACAAAGGACTAAATCGCATAAAGTGCAAAAGTTCTATTTTTCAAGGTAGAGGAGTCCAATAGCATAGATTACTAAATTGGAGGTCATTAAAGTGCAATTAGGCCCTAGAGGATGAATTGGTCGGCCATAGATAGTAAAAGGGGACAAGAGCATTAATTTTTAGTCAAATTTGGTGATAGTTGTTGACTAATTGATTAAAATATGATAAAATAAGGGAAGGCCATCATCTTTTTCACTTCTCTTCCTCTTCCACTGATTTTTATACTCAAAAGAAGGGTTTTGAAAGCCTTGAAATTTCAGCAACTTGTCCTCACCCAAGTAAGTGATTTTTGGTGGTGTTAATTGATAATTTTTGTGTTTTTGGAGTCCCCAAAGCTTAAGCTAGCTAATGAGGGGACCAATTTGAGATATGGTTGAAAGTGTAGGGACTTGTTATGAGAGTATTTATGTTGTTAGCTAAGTTTTCATGGAAAAAAATAAATGTTAGGGAGGTGAGAAATAACTTTTGTGAAAGGTGTTAGCATGAAAACACCTAAATAGGACTTGAATGCAAAGATTTAGTTTGTGTCATAAATGCATGAAATAGTTGAAATGGTGAGTAGTTGTAAGAGAAATAAATGTTCATCTATGCTTGTTTATTAAGAAAATGTGATGAAAAATAAATTACGAGCCTATGGGCAAAATTGTAATTTTGCCAATGTATAAGGGAAAAATGGTAATTTTTGCCCAAGTGTAGAGTTTGATGTATTATGATCATAGAATGATCTAAGTGAATGAATTTCATTGATATAGATCAAGAAGAGTGTGGAATCAACCTTGACCGTGGAATGGCAAGGTGATTGAGTAAATCGCTAGCTAACACGTTTTGCATCGAGGTAAGTTTACGTGTAAACGATACATTTTATATGCACGTTATTGTTGTTAATCAGTGCATAGCATAATTGAGAACATGTATAATTCATGTAGATAAAAAGTGGTAGTTAATGAATAATTCTTGTGTGAATGATGGAATAGATAGGTAGATGTGCTATATCAAATTTTAATGGTGGGCTAAGTGCGATACCACCTTGTTGTTTAATTAGGATGGGCTGTGTTCGATACCATCGTCTGATAACTTTTTTGGAGGGCTGTGTGCGATACCACCGTAATTAACCTTCTTGGTGGGCTATATGCGATACCACCCTAATGAAGGCTGATGGTGGGCTAAGTGTGAAACCATCGGGTAATGTGACTACGAGTAATGCATTTTGATATGGTGATATATTACATTAAGTGACCTTGTTATGCTCAGTGCAGGGAAACCGTTATTGAATATATGCATTATACTTGTGATGTGATTAGGATGTGTGAATGGAGGAAATGAGTAAGCCTAATACTGAATGTAGATTTATTTCTGGCTTAGCAAATAATGCTATACAAATGTTTGTTCATTTTAGAGTGTTATAATGTTTACATGTGAACTTACTAAGCTTTAAGCTTACCCCTCTCCCTTTCCCTTGTCTTATAGGGCTTAAGAGCCGAGCCAAGATACACCGATACCTAGAAGACTACCCACACTATCTGCTTACTTTGGTATAATTAGATTAGTGATTTTGTACATGGCATGTATAGGACTAGACTAGTTAGATCATTTTGTTATTTTGACCAAAGGTGTATTAGCTCTTGCTAAGACATTAATTTTGTAAATTGCCAAGAATGATGACATATTTTATCATTTATGAAATTTCAATGTTATCAATGTGAGTGCATGTGGATTAAGAGAGGTTTGTTCGTTTGTTGAATAAACCCATGTAGAGTAAGATATAAGGATGCTAGAAGCTTGACAAATAGCCTTCATGTGCCACACGAGTAGACACACGGACGTGTGTCTAGGCCTTGCTAACCCTACACCCTATTATTACTAATTAGAATAGGCCATGGGCAAATCCCACGGTCGTGTTCATGAACCATGTAAGACACACTGTAGGGACACGGGTGTGTCTAGGTCGTGCTAAATTAGTCAGAAACTTCCCACGGGCGGAAGACACGGGCACGTTGTAAGGGTACATGGGCATGCCCCCATTTCACATGGGTATGCCTTAGCCATGTGAGTTTGGCAGAATGTAGGGGTTTTGGGGCACGGCGTGAGCACATGGGCATGTGTGACTACACACGGTCATGTGTATCATCTAGTACAGGCGTGTACTCCCTATTTAGGTGAAAAGAAATTTTATGGACCGTAAGACTTTGGATATGGTCCCAAGAGTTCTCATAAGTACGATTGAGATCTCATAGGCTGAGTGTGAAGTAGTTGAAGCGATTTGAGAAGAGTAGTCACGTTGAGCCTAAATGGTGATCAGGTAAATTGTTCGGTACCATTTCATGCCCGATTCATGCGGGGATTACGGTTAATGGGTGTTACACCCCTAACCCGTATCTATCGTCGAATTAGGGTTACGGGCATTACTAAACCAAACACAAGTCAATGCACTTTATAAAAGCTATTACTTGATAAATATGTACCAATTTATACTATCATGAATAAACATGTATATCCCATCTAATATCAAAACATTAACCTATATATCACAAATAAAATCATTTACATCGATTAAAACTACTTACATTCAAATAACTAAACACTATTCATTTGGTCATTTTGTATACTATGGCCGATTATAAATATTTCTCTTATTCAACATATACCAATCAAATACTATAATAATTTAATCACATACATACCATAATTGATTGTTTACTACAAAAATTTCCCATTTCAAACCTCATATCCAAATATAATATATGTATATCATCCAATGAACATTAGATCTCCAACTTGATTCAATACATTAGCCGAGTATTAGCAAGTGAACATGCTTCAACTTGTTCATTAATATAACTCACATAACATAAATTGAAATATCTTTCAATTTAAGATTTTGATTTAGCCAAACATACCTAAAGAGAATAAGACCATGACTAATCGTGACTAAACCATATTTAAGTACCTACTTTAACATCATTTAGCATATACTTCATTCATGAACATTCATTCAAAATATTTAAATAAAGTACCCTCCATGAATTCACAAAACATACATACCAAAACATGCCTATATCAAGACCTATAATGCACAAACATATATATCTCTTCATGTATAAACAAGTCAACCCAAACATAGAAAAATAGCCATTTTCGCATGGCTTCTTCATACAATCACATTTACACTATTTAAGACTTTTCAACACGTAATTCAGCCTATACATGCCATAGTTCTTAGGTTCGAATACAAAAAGGCACGAAAATAGATGATAATGTGATTGAATTTGACAGTGATCCCCGAGCTCGAGCTTCGACTTCAAAATCTATGGAACAATGCAACAAATACACCAAGTAAGCTATTATAGCTTAGTAAGTTTTAAGCAATCTAATGCAAATTATCAATATTACTCAAAGTGATTTAAACCAAAAATGGTAAAAAAGGATTTATCATTACTCATTTAATCATACAATCATGAACCACCCATTTACTCTCAAATTTAGATTCGACTATATATAACACAATTCCATACTCAATCATATTCATCTACTAAATTTCAAGACATTAACACTTTCTCATGATACATTATTTCACATAGCCGAATCACATTGGTGAACCAAGCAATAGTTCATTTACTCTTGTAATGTCTATTTCATACCAATTCAATCACTCAAAATTATACCTAAAATAAATATAACATTCCATCCACATCACACTTCACTCATATACTTGGATTTGAATAGTAGAATTTCATAGTACCCACTTACCGAATTCAACCTTTTAAGATTTAAGTTGGTCGCACACTTAGTGCCCCTCAGCCGATTTCGGACACATAGTGCTCGGACATTTTATTCACACTCTTAGTGCATTTCAACCGATTTCGCACACTTAGTGCTCGGTATTTTATAATTCGCACACTTATTGCATTACAACCGATTTCGTACACTTAGTGCATTAACCCGATTATTCCTCTTCCATATAAACATATAATCACATTTTTACTCACATGAACATTCATATATGCATATGTTCAAACCAACCAATTCTTCCTATGAATTTCCAACACATTCGATACACCAATACACTTATAAATATATAGCACTTACTCAAACACATACATCTTTCTCATTTCATTTCCACATATAAACATCACTTAGTACATATGTATATATTCAATTCACACATTCAGCTATTATTAGTTAAATTCCTTGTCACCTTCGGCATTAAGGAATTAAACATATTGACATCACCTTAACATATACATATTCATATAAATAAAATTTTTATTCAACCTGATTGCTTAAAAACTTACCTCAAAAGTTGATGAATTAGGTTTCTCAGCTATTCATTCAACATTGCTTTTCACCGATCCAAACCCGCTTCTAATTGTAACAGTCTGGTTTGTACCCTAGTCGGAGCAGTAGTTTTGGGGCCACAAAACTGAGTTCGTATAATATTTTAATATTATTTTTTGTGTCGTTTATATGTGATTAAGCATGTGGTAAATTTCTGTAAACTAATTTGTTCGTCTGTTTGTTTAATTTGACAAAAGGATTAAAATGCATTAAACATGAAAGTTGCTTGCTATTTGTTAAAGTGCTTAAGTGATGTGGCTTTTAAGTGTTAAGGACTTATGTGGCAATTTAGCCACTATTTTGGTTAGTGGATGGCAAGCTATTAAATGAATGAGTTTTATATGTTATAATAATGGTTATTATTTTATTATGAAAAGGTATATGATATTTTATATTATATGTATATTATAATCTATTATTTTATAATAAAAGAAATATGAGTGGATGGTTTCATTTTACCATATTCTTGCCGAAACCATAAAGAAAAAGAAAGAAAGAAAATCAAGCAAGGGTTCAGCCATTCTAAGCTTATATTAAGGTGAGCTTTGTCTTCTGTTTTCGATAATTTTTACGTTTTTGCAATCGTTGCTTTGAGAGCTACAAAACCCATGTTTTAATCTTGTGAATTGATGATGTTTGTGTGAGAAGCCATTGATGATATGTTAAGCTTTTTGATGATTTTTGGTGTTAAATGAAAAATATGAGCTAGATAAATATACTTTATTCTTGAAGTTTTGATAAATTTAGCTAAATAGGGCTAAATTGTGAAAATATTATTTTGGAGGGTTAACGTGTGAATTTGATGAAATATTTGGACTTATATAGTCCTTAGGGATGCTCGGCTATGCATATGTGTGAACAAATTGTGTATATTTGATGTTTTGAAAAAAATAGGACTAAATTAATAAAATATGCAAATATGGGGGCTAAATTGTAAATAGCCCAAAATATGTGTGTATCATTGAATTGAATTAATTAGTGAATAAAAGGATTAATTTTGAATATGTTTAGATCAAGAACCAAAGAAAATGGACGTAGATTGCGGGAAAGCAAAAGTAACCGAGTAGCCGTTTTCATTCCGATAAACCGAATACAAGGTAAGTCATATTGCTAATAAATGTAATTGTATTGAATTGAGTTTATTTACATGATTACCAATGATAATGACTGCATTTGTGATACTATGTATATGAATTCTGAGATAAGGTCGACATAGTGATAAGTCGGAGAATTTTTGTATGAACTTGGGAATACAAAGGTATCTGTTCTATTTTATCATGTAAGACCACGTCTAAGACGTTGGCATTGATTTGATAATCGTGTAAGACCCTCTCTGGGATAGCGGCTTCGGTATCTGATTATATATAAGACCTCGTCTGGGATGTAGGCATCATTATCTGATTATATATAAGACCTCGTCTGGGACGTAGGCATCATTATCTGATTATATATAAGACTTCGTCTGGGATGTAGGCATCATTATCTGATTATATATAAGACCTTGTCTGGGACGTTGGCATCATTATCTGATTATATATAAGACCTCATCTGGGACATAGGCATCTTTATCTGATTATATATAAGACCTCATCTGGGACGTAGGCATCATTATCTGATTATATGTAAGATCACGTCTAGGACATTGGCAGCAATATGAGCTTTTCGTGTAAGACCATGTCTAGGACATCGGCATCATATTGATTCGTGTAACAATCTATCCGAGACTGAGGTATCGATATCTGAGTACATGTAAGGTCTCGTTTAGGACGTTGGCTTTGTACGACTATTCCGTGTTTTCTGAGCATCCTATTAGATTCCTATTGGATCAACGGGCAAGTCTGTGATACGAATTGCAAATCCGAGTTAAGAATAAATATGTGTATGTAAAACCATTTCAAGTACGTTGATTATACACTAATTGTGTATATAAGGTAAGCATCTAAGTAATTTTACTATGACGCTATGGATACGGAATTGATGATATGATATGTAAAGTTTTGATTTTATGAATTACATAATTATATGATTCTTGAATTTGCAAAGATAAGAAATTTGGTTAATAGTGTATGAATCAAAGCATATATGCAATAATATGTTAAATGATTGATATGTACTAATGTATTTATTTGCATAAGTGCCTTCTATGACAAGTTTAATTGTATATGACTTACTAAGCTTTCGAAAAGCTTACTCTGTGCATGTGTTTTCTATTTTATAGGTCGTCAAGCTACTGAAGGCTCGGGACCGTCAAGGATTGTTATCACACTACTAAACTCATTTTGGTACCCTTGTGGAAATGGAATAACTAAATGTGGCATGTATAGGCTAGGTATATGTGTATATGTTTATGTTGCAAACTTAACCATGTGATTTGGCAAGCTATGTTTTGGTAATTTGATTAAATGAACGTGATGTGTGAAATTGGTTTGGATATGATTAGTTGATATATGAAATGGTTAAGTGTTTGAGCATAATTGAGACTTGGTTATGAAAATTGGTATGTTTGGAATTGGTTTTGAAAGCATAGGTTGAATGACTATTAAATATATTTTTGTGATTACCTTAGTTGTCAAATGTGCATATTTGGATGGATATTTGGTACATCTTAATGGTTATGTGAATGGAATAAGATGTTATATGTGTTGTTTGCGGGTTTGACCTTTTAGGGTGGCATATTGGCCTTGGAAATAGCCTATCATGTCACAAAGTTGAGGTGTATGGGCGTGCCTCATGACATGGGTGTATAACAGAATGTGGTTTTGTAGCACACGGCCTCGACATGGGGTGTCAGCTAGCCGTGGTGTACAAGTCAGTAGCTAGCCACGGCCATAGCACACGGGCGTGCTTGGTGGCCGTGGGGACCAAGTCAGTATATTACCACGGGGAAGACACACGGGGTGTCTATCAGCCATGGAGGGCACACGATCTCCTTTCACGGACGTGTCTCCCCTGTAGTGTAGAAAACTTTTAAAATTTCATAAAATCTTGTATGTGTTTCGGTTTAGTCCCGACCCAATTTTTAAGCATGTTTTTGGTCTTAAAGACTTATTTATGGGACATTATGTTTGAAAATGATGATTGATTGTATGAAATTTTTGTAAATGCTTTTGAATTGTCTGGTAACGCTCCTAACCCCAATCTAGCGACGGACATGGGATAGGGGTGTTACATTTGATTGGTATCAGAGCTACGGTTTAGTCGATTCTCGGACTAATGTAGCATATCAGAGTCTAGCTATACATGTCATATATCTGAACTGTGATAGTGTGATGAATCCTGACGTGTAAAATGTGATTTTTCGTATAGTATGGATCCCAAAAGAGCCGTAGCTGACGACATAGAAAGTAATGCGCCTGCTCTTATGCAAGGGACAGTGCCCTTTGATTTGAGACCGGCTACGAGCGGTCAAGAGAGAAAATGTAAAGAAGCTTTCTTCCTGATGGTGAGTGAGTGGTTCACTCAATTTGTAAAGAATAACCCGACTGTTTCACAAACTCCGCCCCGATTGATCCCCCTCAGACATCCAATATCTTCGACTATAAATCTGAATCTGTGGAATAAGCCTCCGGTTGACAAGATTCGTAAGTATGGGGCTAAAGAGTTCCAAGCTACTAATGATGATGATACTGATAAAGCCGAGTTTTGGTTAGAAAACACTATCCGAGTATGATTCCTAAAGAATGTATAAAGTGTGTTGTTTTTTTGTTACGAGATGCAGCCTATCAATGGTGGAAAACTTTGATTTCTGTTGTTCCAAGAGAATGAGTTACCTAGGATTTCTTTTAGACCGAGTTCAGGAAGAAATATATCAGTGAGAGATTCGTCAATCAGAAACAAAAAGAATTTCGGAACTAAAGCAAGGTCGTATGACTATTACAGAATATGAATGGGAATTTGTCAGGTTGAGTCAATATGCTCGTGAATGCGTATCATCTGAATCTATAATGTGCAAAAGATTTGAAGATGGTATGAATAAAGATATTCGTTTGCTAGTCGGGATTTTAGAAATAAAAGAGTTCGTTGTACTTGTTGACCGAGCTTGCAAAGCTGAGGCACTCGGGAAGGATAAAAGAAAAGCTGAGTCTGAAGCTCGTGATATGAAAAAGAGATTTCAGAGTAAATCATTTCATTCTGCTCCGAAAAGATTCTGAGATGATCAAAGTCATTCTAGAGATAATGTGGGACATTTGAACAGAAATCGAGCTAAATTTCAAATGAGTTCCAAAATTCCAACAACTTCAGTGGCCAGCATTGGTAATGTTCGATCAGAGAGACCCGAATGTAAACATTGTGGAAAAAGATATATGGGAAGCTGTAGATTAAATGACAAAGCTTGCTTTAGATGTGGATCGCTTGATCATTTTATCCGTGATTTCCCTGAGCCTGTCGAACCAGAGACTGTTCAGAATCCAAAATCTGATAATGCACCTACAAGAGGTCAATCATCAAAGAATGTAAAGAATGTCAGTGGTAGTCAGAGAACTATGAGAGACAATGTTGTCAGATCCAAAGCCAGAGCGCCTGTCAGAGCGTATGCTATCCGAGCTCGTGAAGAAGCTTCGTCACCTGATGTTATAGCGAGTACGTTTACTCTTTATGATATTTCTATGGTTGCATTGATAGACCCTAGTTCTACGCATTTGTATATATGTATGAAATAAGTATTCAGCCAGACCTTGCCTGTAGAGTCTACTGAGTTTACTATAAAAGTATCGAACCCTTAGGTAAAATTGTTGTTGTAACACCTTAAACCCGACCTAGAAGTTAGGCCCGAATCCGGGGTGTCACACTAAAAAGTTTTCCAATAACGTATAAAGAAAACATGTCAAATGAGATAAAAAAATGTTAGATCCTTTTCTATTCATACAAAAATAGATATTGATTTGTTAAAATCAAGAGAAACAAGTTTGAATTGAGATATTTAATAAAATACTACTAATTTCTTAGATTGATCAATTAAATTTGAAGTAATAATTTTATAAAGCGTGACTTTTGGAAATATCGTTGATAGTTCGAGAGAAACTTCCATATTAAAAATATTTGTAAAAGTTTATTTTGAAATTCATTTGTTAATCGATTTTGGAAAACTTTTATTATGATTTTAGAAAATCCCATTTAAAATAATTTGAGTAAAATATAAACAAGTCAAACATAAAGCAAAATAAAATAATCCAGAGGCCTTATTACAAAACATAACCCAAAATAGTAAAGTAATACAGTAAACGAAGTAAGAAACTGAAGTCCAAATAAAACCATTTCTGAAGTATGGCCTACATCGAGTCATCCATGGCCCCAAGTCCTCGTCACTGAGCATTACCTGCAAGGGTTAAGAGAAAAGGGGGGTGAGTTACAAGAACTCAGTGTGAAATCCCCTTACCAACATCCACTGGGTCGGAACACACATACCAATATTTTGGGCTAAGCCCATTTACAATAACAATAATGCATCAAATATAACATGTGTATGAAATGCAATTTCCCAACCAAGCCTAGATTTCCATCCGCTACACACCACCAGTACCAACCAGCACACCTGTGGGGATCAAGTCAACCTACCCCACCAACACACCAATCGCAGGCATAAAGCCATTTAAAATGTTTGTGGCTGAGCCACCCGAACTAGATTGTGGTAGAGCCACTAGAACTTCTCTTCAATTTTATCCCAACCCATGCAATCATGTGTATATATACAAAACATAACAATATTCATATAATAATTTCAACATAAGGCCCATACTACAAGTTGGCCCAATTCTCATTTTTGGCCCATATGGTAATTTATCAAATCGGCTCCTTAAACAATTTAGCAATTCAGTCCATTAAGCAATCTAGAAATTCGGCTTATTAATCAATCTTGCAAATTGGCCTATTAATCAATCTAGCAAATTGGCCCATTAATCAATCTAGCAATTTGGCCCATTAAGCAATCTAGCAATTTGGCCCATTAAGCAATCTAGCAATTAGGCCCATTAACACATGAGGCCCATATAGAAAATAACACATTTGGCACATATATCAAATATCACATTTGGCCTATATATCAAATATCACAATTGGCCCATATATTACTTTTATCGATTTAGTCCATTGAGGGCAATTCCCTAATTCGACCCATAAGGGCATTTTCGTAATTCGGCCCATAAAGGCATTTTTATAATTTTACCTGTTGAAGGTAATTTGGTAATCTCGCAACCCAGGGGTATTTCAGTAATTTACTCTCTAAGGGTACTATGGTAATTTCACAACCTAGGCTTAACTACAAATTTGGGGCATAAAAGTTTGAAACTGTCCATCTGCATCAGACTGACTAAATTGACTATAACTCATGTTAGGAATCTCGAAATCTAAATCCGTAAATTTTCCTTGAAACTAGACTCATATATCTTCTTGCTACAATTTTTCCAGAATTTTTACCTTAACCATTTAGTACAGTTTATTCCTTAAAGTTTCCCTCGTTTCACTGTCCAACGATTCTGACCTCTCTTACCCAAAATCCAAATATCTCACTTTACAGTTTTCATATACTGCTCCCACTTGTCTCTATTAATAATAGGCTCACTAAGGAATACATAAAAAATATATAAATTATAACCCATAATTCACTTTTTACAATTTTATACAATTTTTCCAAGATAGATCAGGGAACCACGAAGTCATTCAGATCCAGTCTCACTAAAATTAACATATCTCAGAATATAATATTCCTTTTCCTTCCCCATTTCTTCCATATTAAAGTAGACACAGTAAGCTTTAATTTGATATCTTACTCACTTTGTAATTCCTTTTATCCATTTTTTCGTGATTTTTCAAATACACATCACTATTTCTGATCACAACTGTTTTATTACAAAACATGATTACCACTACGAACCTACGCCCGTCCGAGTGATCACGGATGTCGGTTATCAGTTTTCTTTGGTTTTTCTACCGAATCTCAGAATATTTCATGTAAAATTTCAGAGAGATGTGAGATTTACTAACCATTTCAAACATATATTCGGAAAGGTATGGATTACACACCTTGATTACGAGCTGTGCTTTCTACGATTTCAACACCTATATTGATAGTTGATAGAAGATTAGTCTCAACTTTGATAATCATAACTAGAAACACTTTATTAGGCTAACTCCACTTACCACGACTGTGATCTCCCTCGATGCACCAAAAATTGATCCTACCAACAATATCAACTAGCCAACCTTCAATCCGATTAACTCAATAACCAAATAGAGATATCGAATGGACTATGAAAGATCTTCCTTACCTTAATTGATTATAATCCCGTTTCTCATGATGGTCCTATGACTAGAGATGATTAGGCGATGTTGTGGTATTCGACCTCCCTCTATAGCACGATTGCTTAAGGAATGAGAAAGAAAGAAAGAACGATGGAAAGGTTTCGGTTATGGAAGAGAATGAAAAATGATATTCGGCTATCAAGGAGATTAGACAAAAGATGAATATGTGACCAATTAAAGAGAAGAGAAATGAACTATTATGCTAGAAAATTTTGGCAAAGAAAGTAGCAAAAAGAGAGAAGATGACACAAAGGTTGCAATAGGATTTTTGGCCAAAACAAAACCAAGGCCTTACCAAATACCAAGGTAAAATTTTCAGCCACCTATCTACCTCAAAACCATCCACATGCATCCCCCCTTAGGATAAGAGTTTGGCCACCCAAGCTTTCCAAAACACCATCCACAAATTAAGCCTCATGTCCCCCTTTCATTCCTATTTCTCTTGATTCCTTTCCCAAACTTCAACCTCGCCTTATTCTTATAGCCAACTTACCAAAAATAATGAAGTCCACCCTTGCCATAAATAGTCCTTGGCTGACACTTAAGGAAAGAGT
Source organism: Gossypium rotundifolium (assembly GCA_025506655.1). Lineage (NCBI taxonomy): Eukaryota > Viridiplantae > Streptophyta > Magnoliopsida > Malvales > Malvaceae > Gossypium > Gossypium rotundifolium. The sequence goes on from CP106731.1 coordinate 52,435,942, forward strand.
GCAAAAATATTAGCCAAACATTGCACACAAAGGGATTTAAACCTCTTCCCTCAAGGTACTTCACTTAATGCCATAATCTCTTTACTAATTGCTCACTTGTGCTAACCATTTATTCATTTATTTCAATAAGCATTGAAGCTACTTACCATCTCTCCTTAAAGTGCTAAAATACCAAATTTTTCCTAAGGCCCAATTAAACTCGAGACTTCATAGAAACCCCGTAAACTCCAAATTCACTTAACTAACAAGTCCAATTTGTAATAATGCCATTCTCTTGTTTTCAAAATTTTAAACATTCCTACGCCCAAGGCCTATGGGGCCAAATCCTACTAATCCCAATTTTGGGATGTTATAGTTTTGGTTGACAAAGCATGAAAGAACTGTCTTTTAATGTTTTGAGATACATGTTTTCCTGCTGATCTGATGCTTTTTCCATTTGATGAGTTTGACATTATTTTTGGTATGGATGGGTTGTTTATGCATGATGCTGTTGTGAACTGTAGAAGAAAGACAATTGATTTGAGGTGTCCGAATGATGAGATTGTACGAGTTGAGTTTAATGATTTGAATGGAAGGCCTACTGTGATATCTATTTTGAAAACTCAAAGTTATGTGAAAAAGGGTTACGAGGCATATTTTACTTATGTGATTGATTTGAAAGTATATGAAAAGAAAGTTGAATTGGTGCCAGTAGCATGTGAGTTCTCTGATGTTTTCCCTGAATAATTGCCGGGATTGTCTTCGATTTATGAAGTTGAATTTGGTATAGATCTGTTGCCTGGTACGACCCCTATTTCGATAGATTTGTATAGATTGACACTAATAGAATTGAAAGAGTTAAAGTCACTGTTACAAGAATTAACCAATAAAGGGTTCGCAAGACTGAGTTTTTCACCTTGGGTTGTTAGATTTGGTTGATGATAGTTCAGTGTTAGTTGAATTGAAATACAAAACTATTGTTTTTACGGCAGATATGTGATGCTCAGAAAGTTGATAATGAAGTGTTAGCGAAACGGGTTCGGTGTGATTCAAATTCTAATTCTGAGCTTTGAGTTGTTGATGATTGATTAAGATTTCGAGATTGTGTCTGTGTTCCGAGAAATCCTGAGTTAATCCAGTTGATTATGAATGAAGTATATAATAGTTGTTTAACTGTTCATCTGTGTAGTACAAATATGTATCATGATTTGAAATGACACTATTGGTGGTCTGGTACGAAACAGGATATTTTTTACTTTATTTTGAAATGATTAGTTGTCAACAATTGAAAGCTGAACATCAAGTTCCGCCTGGTTTGTTATAGCCAATTCTGATTCCCGAATGGAAATGGGATAGAGTGACTATGGATTTTGTTTCTAGTTTACCTCAGACTCCAAGAAAGAAAGATGTGATTTGGGTTGTGGTTGACCAATTGACGAAGTCTGCCCATTTTATTCCGATAGAGATTCAAGATTTACATTGCGATTTTGGAAGAAATTGCAAGAAGCTTTGGGCATGAAATTTCACTTTAGTACAGCCTTTCATCTACAAACTGATGGCCAATCTGAACGGATTATTTAGATTCTAGAGGATATGTTGAGATGCTGTATACTTGAGTTTATTGGTTCGTGAAAACAGTACCTACCGTTGATCAAATTTGCGTATAATAACAGTTTTAGTCAAGCATTAAAATGGAACCTTATGAAGTTTTGTACGAACGCAAATGCCGTACACTTCTATATTGGACTGAGCTCAGTGAAAATAAGTTACACGGAATTGATTTGATAAAAGATTCAGAATAGAAAATGAAATTGATCCAAGATTGTTTGAAAGCAACATCTGATCGTCAGAAGTCTTAAACGGACTTGAAATGAAAAGATATAGAATTTGAGATCAACGACAAAGTATTTCTGAAGGGATCACCGTGGAAGAAAGTGTTTCGATTCGGATGTAAAGGCAAGTTAAGCTCGAGATTCATCAGACCGTATGAGATCACTGACCGTTATGGGCTTGTTACATATGGAATAAAGTTGCCCTCTGAGCTAGAAAAGATTCATAATGTATTACACATTTCGATGCTCTGTAGATATCAATTTGATACGTTACATGTGATTGTCCCATCTGAGATTGAAATTCGATCTGATATGATGTACAGGAAAGAATCGATCTGTATCTGAGCACGTGAAGTAGAAAAAAAATGTTGAGAAATAAGAAATTCCATTAGCAAAAGTACTATGAAATCGACACGGAATAGATGAGGCTATGGGGGAGCTTGAGTATTTAATGAGATAACAATATCCGACTCTGTTTAACGGTAAGATTTTCGGGGACAAAAATCCCTAAGGGGGGAGAATTGTAATAGTCCGGTTTGTACCCTAGTCAGAACAGTGGTTTTGGGACCATAAAACTGAGTTCGTATAATATTTTAATATTATTTTCTATGCCGTTTATATGTGATTAAGCATGTGGTAAATTTCCATATACTAATTTGTTCATCTGTGTGTTTAATTTGACAAAAGGATTAAAATGCATTAAACATGAAAGTACCTTGCTATTTATTAAAGTACTTAAGTGATGTGGCTTTTAAGTGTTAAGGACTTATGCAATTTAGCCACTATTTTGGTTAGTGGACGGCAAGCTATTAAATGAATGAGTTTTATATGTTATAATAATGGTTATTATTTTATTATGAAAAGGTATATGATATTTTATATTATATGTATATTATAATATATTATTTTATAATAAAAGAAATATGAGTGGATGGTTTCATTTTACCATCTTCTTGCTGAAACCACAAAGAAAAAGAAAGGAAAAAATCAAGCAAGGGTTCGGCCATTCTAAGCTTATATTAAGGTGAGTTTTGTCTTCAGTTTTCGATAATTTTTACGTTTTTACAATCGTTGCTTTGAGAGCTACAAAACCCATGTTTTAATTTTGTGAATTGATGATGTTTGTGTAAGAAGCCATTGATGATATGTTAAGCTTTTTGATGATTTTTGGTGTTAAATGAAAGATATGAGCTAGATAAACATACTTTATTCTTGAAGTTTTGATAAATTTAGCTAAACAGGGCCAAATTGTGAAAATATTATTTTGGAGGGTTAATGTGTGAATTTGATGAAATATTTGGACTTATATAGTCCTTAGGGAGGTTCGGCTATGCATATGTGTGAACAAATTGTGTATATTTGATGTTTTGAAAAAAATAGGACTAAATTGATAAAATATACAAATGTGGGGGCTAAATTGTAAATAGCCCAAAATATGTGTGTATGGATTGAATTGAATGAATTAGTGAATAAAAGGATTAATTCTGAATATGTTTAGATCAATAGCCAAAGAAAACGGACGTAGATTGCGGGAAAGCGAAAGTAATCGAGTAGCCATTTTCATTCTAATAAACCGAATACGAGGTAAGTCATATTGCTAATAAATGTAATTGTAGTGAATTGAGTTTATTTACATGATTATTAATGACAATGACTACATTTGTGATACTATGTATATGAATTTTGAGATAAAGTCGACATAGTGATAAGTCGGAGAAGTTTTGTATGAACTTGGGAATACAAAGGTATCTATTCTGTTTTATCATGTAAGACCACGTCTAGGACATTGGCATTGATTTGATAATAGTGTAAAACCCTGTCTGGGACAGCGGTTTCGATATCTGATTATATATAAGACTTTGTCTGGGACGTAGGCATTATTATCTGATTATATATAATACATCGTCTGGGACGTAGGCATCATTATCTGATTATATATAAGACCTCATCTGGGACGTAGGCATCATTATCTGATTATACATAAGACCTCGTCTGGGACGTAGGCATCATTATCTGATTATATATAAGACCTCGTCTGGGATGTAGGAATTATTATCTTATTATATATAAGACCTCGTCTGGGACGAAGGCTTCATTATCTGATTATATATAAGACCTCATCTGGGACATAGGCATTATTATTTGATTATATATAAGACCTCGTCTGGGACGTAGGCATCATTATCTGATTATATATAAGACCTCATCTGGGACGTAGGCATTATTATCTGATTATATAAGACCTCATCTGGGACGTAGGCATCATTATCTGATTATATGTAAGATCACGTCTGGGACATTGGCAGCGATATGAGCTTTTCATGTAAGACCATGTCTAGGACATCGGCATCATATTGATTCGTGTAACAATCTGTCCGAGACTGAGGTATCGATATCTGAGTACATGTAAGGTCTCGTTTAGGACATTGGCTTTGTATGACTATTCCGAGTTTTCTGAGCATCCTATTAGATTCCTATTGGATCAACGGGCAAGTCTATGATGCGAATTTCAAATCCGAGTTAAGAATAAATATGTTTATGTAAAACCATTTCAGGTACGTTGATTATACACTAATTGTGTATATAAGGTAAGCATCTAAGTAATTTTACTATGACGCTATGGATACAGAATTGGTGATATGATATGTAAAGTGTTGATTATATGAATTACGTAATTATATGATTCTTGAATTTGTAAAGATAACAAATGTGGTTAATAGTGTATGAATCAAAGCATATATGCAATAATATGTTAAATGATTGATATGTACTAATGTATTTATTTGCATAAATGCCTTCTATGTCAAGTTTATTTGTATATGACTTACTAAGGTTTCGAAAAGCTTACTCTGTGCATGTGTTTTCTCTGTTTTATAGGTCGTCAAGCTACTGAAGGCTTGGGACCTTCAAGGATTGTTATCACACTACTAAACTCATTTTGGTACCCTTGTGGAAATGTAATAACTAAATATGGCATGTATAGGCTAGGTATATGTGTATATGTTTATGTTGCAAACTTAACTATGTGATTTGGCTAGCTATGTTTTGGTAATTTGATTAAATGAACGTGATGTGTAAAATTGCTTTGGATATGATTAGTTGATATATGAAATGGTTATTAGATGGTAAGTATATATATAAGAATAGTGTTTGAGCATAATTGAGACTTGGTTATGAAAATTGGTATGTTTGGAATTGGTTTTGAATGCATAGGTTGAATGATTATTAAATATATTTTTGTGATTACCTTAGTTGTCAAATGTGCATGATTTGGATGACTATTTGGTACATCTTAATGGTTATGTGAATGGAATAAGATGTTATATGTGTTGTTTACGGGTTTGACCTTTTAGGGTAGCATATTGGCCTTGGAAATGGCCTATCATGTCACATGGTTGAGGTGCACGGTAGTGCCTCATGACCGTGGGTGTATAACAGAATGTGGTTTTGTAGCACACGGCCTCGACACGGGGTTGTTAGCTAGCCGTGGTGTACAAGTCAGTACCTAGCCACGGCCATAGCATACGGGCATGCTTGGTGGCCATGGGGACCAAGTCAGTATATTACCACGGGGAAGACACATAGGGGTGTCTATCAGCCGTGGAGGGCACACGGTCTCCTTCGACGGGCGTGTCTCCCCTGTAGTTTAGAAAAGTTTTAAATTTTCATGAAATCTTGTATGTGTTTTGATTTAGTCCTTACCCGATTTTTAAGCATGTTATTGGTCTCAAAGACTTATTTATGGGACATTATGTTTGAAAATGATGATTGATTGTATGAAATTTCTATAAATGCTTTTTGAATTGTCTGATAACACTCCTAACCCTAATCCGGTGACACACACGGGATAGGGGTGTTACACTTTTTGTTCTTGACCTAAATAAATTCAAATTATGCTCATTCAACACTTTTCTCATTCAATTGAATCCAAAATCATATAATTGAATAATTTACAAATTTACCCCTAATGTTTAAAATTTTTACAATTTAGTCCTTATTACACAACTCACAAAATACTCAAAATTTGGCTACCATTCTTTAGAGCCGAATTTCCATCCTCCCATTACTAGTCTATACAACTCATTTATTTCACATTCCAACCTCTAAATTTTTTTTACGATTAAATCTAAATTACTTAATTTCATCAAAAATTCAAGAACAACATTTGTTAATCTAACACATACAACCAATATTTCACCATTAATCAACAAAAACATCAAACTCCGTTCAATGGCATCACACGAAAAACACAACCATTCCAAGAATTTACACATGGGCAAAGTAAAACTCAAAACAACTATCTCAAAAATGTAAGAATTATTAAAAACCAAGCTAAATTCTTACCTTAATCAAGCTCAATTGTAGCCGAATAGGACTAGGTCTTTTTTTCTTTTTCTTTAGCTAATATTTGGTCACTTGAAGAAGAAAGATGAACATTTTTTTTTCATCTTTTACTTAATATATTATTTTATCAATTAATAATAATACATTAATATTAAAACATAATAAAAAAATCAATCACTATTACATGCAAATGATGGCCGGCACTAAGCCTAATTTTTGGCTAAATTGCACTTTTAATACCTCAATTTAAGAAGCCACCTTCAATTTAGTATTTACACAATCAACCACCAAATTTTTTTTATGCGAATAAACCCTTTTTCACAATTAAGCACTAAAACGATCAAATTTTAATACGAAAATTTCACACACACTAATTCACACATAATAAGCATTGAAAATAGTATTAAATTATTTTTTGACTCAGATTCGTGGTCCCAAAACCACTATTCCGATTAGGGCCAAAATCAGGTTGTTACAGTTGTGGTTGTTTAGTTGCTCTTATATGCTTGAATTTTTGCCATGAGAAGTTGGGTAGATGTGTGTAAGTGTGGGTGGGAAAATGGCTTGGTAAATGGCCTTGTTTTTGTCCACACCGATAGACACACGGGCATGTGAATAGGTTGTGTGCGACATATGGTCTACCCCACGGGCATGTGTTCTGGCCGTGTGTACCCTGCACCTTAATTGTTAAAAAATAGAATGTCCGAATTGAGCACATGGGTAGAGACACAGGCGTGTGTCTCAGCCGTGTGTGCTACACGGCCTATCACACGGGCGTGTGGCATAGCCGTGTGGCACAAGTCAGAGAGCTCCCTATTTTGAACACGGCTTGCAGCACGAGCGTGTCTAAGGGTAACACGGGCGTGTCCTTGGACCACACGGGCTTGTGAGTCTGTAACATGAAAAATTTTCTAAGTTTTGTAAAAATTTCTAAAGTTTTGAGTTTAGTCTCGATCCATCTCCAAAACATGTTTTGAGCCTCGTAGGCTTGTATAAGGGACTATATGATTGAATATGAATTGTTTTAATTTGGACGCAATATTTATGACTCGAAATTGTGTGAATACTTGTGTTATAAGTCCAGTAATGCCTCGAGTCCTGTTTCGGTGTTGAATACGAGTAAGGGGTCTTACATTTAGTGGTATCATAGCTATGGTTTAGTCGATTCTCAGACTAATGTAGCGTATGTGTGTAACACCCTAAACCCGGCCTAGACGTTATGACCGGATCTAGCGTGCCATATCAGGTGTTGTTTGAAAACTTTGTGTTCATTGGAAAACTCGTCTACAAATAAAAACTTTCTACCGTTTAAAATCCCGATTTTCGTTGCTTACTAACAAAACAAGTTTCACTCGAAATCATTCCCTTCCAGATATATTACTATACATCTAATATTTTGATTTTAAAATATTATCTGTTACGGAAGTTTGGTTTAAACAATTGCGAAAACATGATATTTTTAAAATAATAGTTATTTTTTAAAAACCCGTGTTTAATGAATTAGCCATTTGTAAGGATATAACAAATAAAAGTAAAAAATAATTTCAATGGCCTTATTATAAAAATTATTAACCCAAAATTTATAATAAAGTAAACTAAAATAAAGTAGCTAATTTAACCCCAATAATATACAAGACGTGTGGCCACCTCAGAGTCCCTCATAGCTCCAAATCCTCTAAGGCTGGGGATTACCTGCACAGTTAAAGAGAAAATGTGAGTTACGAGAACTCAGTGTGTAATCCCCTTATTACAAACTCAGTTTGGGCCCAAGCCCATACATTATCAATCTAGGCCTAAGCCCTTTTCAGTAACGGTCTGGGTCGAAGCCCTATTCAGTATCAATCTAGGCCGAAGCCCTATTCAGTAACAATCTGGGCCGAAGCCCTATGATATGCAAAACAAATATGTACCCAACCCAGTCCAACCAACACACCTGTGGGGACCAAGTCAACCAACCTAACCATCACACTAATAACGCAGACTAGAGGCTAATAACAGTATACGTGGCTGAGCCACTAAATCAGTATAACGTGGCAAAAGCCACTAAATCAATGTAACGTGGTAGATCCACCATTACAGTGCTTCCTCAAAATCCATAACCCAACCTATGCAGTATGACATGCCATAATTAAATCATGTTAACAGTGCATCATCATCAACATCAATCATACAGTTACTACTCATACATCAACGATCTTACAACTAAGGGCAAAACAGTTATTTGGGGGTAAAACTATAATTTTGCCCCTCGAGGGTATTTTGATAATTTACCTACGAAGGGTAAATCGGTAATTTACCCCTTATGACGGCCTTTTCGAAGGCCTACTGTCGCCTCGAGCGACATAGGTTCCACTTCTGGTCATGTGCACTTGGGCCTAAAGTCCAATTTCAGCCCAAACGGGCCCTCACGCTCGTGTGGCCCATTTAGCTCATTTTCAGTCTTGGTATGCAAACTTCACAGTCGCATCAATGCTCTGGAACTTTTCATCGTTTTTGCTCATGTAGGCCCATTAACTCGTTGAGCCCACTTAGCTCGCTTTGGCTCAACAAGGCCCATTGCGGCCTCAACATCACGAGAGAGTTCGTGACATCCCCACGATCTATCATTATCACTAGTGGCTCTGTTTATTTCTACAAGTACTCACACGCTCGAGTGATCTCAGTTGTCGATATTTTGACTTTTTAGGATTTCGACTTTTAGCCGATTCACAGATCTTAGCATTAGCAGATTAACAGTGGTGTGAGATTACACACCAGTTACGAATTGCGGTTCACGACACTTTTCGAGGCACCTGAGATCACAATTGCCCAATAGTTAATCTTCATCCTTGGTAATCCAAAATATAGAAATACCTTATCTATTGGTTTTACTTACCAGAGAACGACAGACTCCTTACTATGGGAGAGTATTCGGCCTACACCTCTTGATTAAAGAATTGAGTCCCTAGCGAAAAGAACATGTTAGAAACGTTGTTCCAAGACAAAAAGAGAAACGACCTTTCGGCCTCAAAAAATTCAAAATGATAAAGAGAAAAACAACCACCGCTATTCAGCTATGCCTACAACTTACCAACAAGCGGAAGAGATTTAGAAGCAGTTTGAACCAACAAGAAAAAAGTATTCGTACCCTAAAGGATTTAGCCTACACAAAAAGTCAAGGCTTACTATTTGATTAGCTTTGCAATGCCAAGAGAAGAATGAGAGAAAGAGAAGGGTTGGATGTTCGGCTTAAGAGGAACCAAAAAGAGAAAGTGAATGTTCAGCTTACAAGATTCGGCCAGCAAAAGGAGAACCCACACCTCAGGAAAAAGTATTCGGCCTATGGAGAAATCAACAAGTGAAAAGTGTGGCTACGGCTTAGAGGTAAAGAAAAAAGGTGAGCGATTAGGAAAATAGAAACAAGAAGAAGAAAGGAAAGAAGATAAGAGTAAAGCTTATTAATTCAGCGACTTAATTAGGAAAAATAAAGAAGAAAGAAAAATAAGAGCAAGGTGAAATCGACAGAAGTCAGAGAAGAAAGAAAATGACCCGAAATGTTGGTGAAAAATAAAACCCAAAATGCAAAACTCTCAAAGGAAGGCCAAATAAATTTGGCACAGTCTCTCCTCTCCAAATCGAATATGCACTCCCCCACTCACCAACCTTGGCCGAAATTCCCTATCACCACTTCCCCACATTCGGCCAACACTTGCACACTCATCCATCCCTTGATTCTCTCCATTATTTCCTCCTACTATTGCTCTCCTCCGTCCATTTGAAACCTTTGACCAAGTATCCAACTCCCCTTGAAGAGTTTGATTCGAACTCTGCTTCCTCCCCTCTCAAGTCACAAAATAAAAGCCTCTATTTGCAACCTGTGGGATTTGAATCCCTTCCCTCCTTACTCTCCCATTGACACCACAGCTGCCTTGCCACATGCTCAACTTGTGTCTACTAAATGCACATAATTATACTTAAGCCCTACTACCAACAGCCCTCTCCACTAAAGAGCCAAAAACTAAAATTTTTCTCAAGCACAAACTCGAACCTTGGCCTCCCTCGGACCTCTAAAAACACTCAAATAACCTACTAAGCAAGCACAACATGAACTTATGCAGAAAATTTACAACCCCTAATTTGGGACGTTATAATGTGAGTCTAGCTATACATACCATATTACTACCTGTGATAGTGTGATATCTCCCGACTATGATGAAAATTGTTTTGTTAAGACAGAAATGCTTTCCAACCGATCTACTTTTGAAAATGCTGAAAGTGATACTAAAATATTTGAAAATGTGTTTGTGATAAGTTGAAACTGGGAAAGGAATGAATAAGAGTTCATGATATGTATGTGATGATGTACAAAATGAAATGACCGTAAGTTGAGAAATATGGATAAAATGTCATTGTTCCAGATGGACATTGTATTTCGATGGATTTTAGTGATTTTATGAAATGGATAAAATGTTTTAAATGTTGCAAAAAGGATTTAGCCCGGAACGGCAATCCTGAATTAAGCCCTCTCGAGCATATGTTATGAAATGGATGTAGCCCTGACTGGTAATCCAGAGTAAGCCTTTAGAGCATACGTTGTTGAAAGGACTTAGCCTGAATTGGCAACCCTGTTATGTCATATATGGCTCTAGAGTATGCTCCATGAATATGTTTCAAAAGGGCACTTTTGAATATGAATTGACAGATTGTTGACATGCATACGTTAAGTATACTACTCAAGTATCCATTTAAATTACAATAGTTCAATGGGAATTATTCTTGAAATATGGAAAGGTGAAATGAAATGAAAGTTTATATTGTGATAAGCTCATCCATGTTTGTTTGACATTCATATGATGTTATGTGCCAAATTTGTTTGATTAAGTGAATGCGATTAGTAAACTCCACAAAATTTATGGAATGTATATTAAGTACACTTGTTTGAATAAGATAATTTGAAAGTTCGTGTAACATAAATATATATGTTAATTATGCTAAAGTGAATCATATGATTGTGAAGATATTATGTGGATGATGAATGCTAAGTTATATGTGTGTATTTATGAGAGTTGAGTTAGGGGCTTTACGACCTCACCCCTTACCAATATGATATTTTATAATGAAATTTCATGAGATTTAAGTTGAATAAGCTCACAAGTAAGAGACTAAAGAGTTCAGTAGCGAAATTATAACAGTCCGGTTTAGACCCTAGTCAGAATAGTGGTTTCGAGACCACAAATCTGAGTTAGAATAATATTTTAATATTATTTTTCGTGCTTACAGTATGTGATTAAGCATGTGTGAAATTTATGTGATTTTATTTGATCATTTGTGTGCTTAATTTAAGAAAAGGACTAAATCACATAAAAAATAAAAGTGACATTCTATATATTAATGTGCTTTATTGAGTTGGCTTTTAAATGTAGTGGCCTTATGAGGAAATTAAGCCATTATATAGTAAGTGGATGGTTACTGTACAATTAAAACCAACCGTAATATATGTTTATATTTTTAATAATAAGGTTAATTTTGTAAATAGATTAATAATGCTATAATAATAAAACAAAAGATGACCATATTATCATCTTGGTTGGCCGAATGTATCAAAGAAAGAATCATTCATGATTTTTTAGGTTTCGGCTACTATCAAGCAAGATTAACGTATGTATTTTGATCAATTTTTGATAATTTCTATGTTTTTGTAATCGTTTCTTAGTGTTCTTCAAAACCCATGCTTCAATTTTGTGAATTGACGATGAATTTAACATGTTCCATGAATGAATTCATGAGCTTGGTGATGTTTGATGATGAAATATGAAATATATGTGTTAGATTAACATGTTTTGTCTTTGGTTTTTTAGTGAAATTGAGTAATTTGGACTAAATTGAGAAAATAATATTTTGAGGGATTAAATTGTGAAATAAATGAAATGTATGGATTTATATGAGCATGGGTGATATTCGGCCTAAGCATGGTACAAGCAAATTATGTGTATTTTGTGATTTTGTGAAATAGGGACTAAAATGTCAAAATGTCAAAATGTGAAAATGTGAGGGCTAATACGTAAATTGCCCTAAATATGTGTTTTTGGATTGAATTGGATGAATTGGTGAATGAATGAGTTGAATTTTAATATGTATGAATCAAGAACCGAAGAAAATAGACTTAGATCGTAGGAAATCGAAAGTAATTGAGTAGCCGAGTTCGTTTCCATTTATCCGAATCTAAAGTAAGTCTATATACAAATAAATGTATTTACATTGATATATGTATGTTCATATAAAAATTCATCATAATGAATGTGCATGAGATGACGAGTACATGAAATCTGAGATAGCATCGACATGGTGTCAACATCCGAAAAAGTCTCGTACAAACCTAGGAATAGATAGGATTACATATGTCATGACATAGGTGTCCGATATGTGATATTGTGTAAGACAACGTCTGGGACGTTGGCATCGATTTAAGATTGATATGTAAGACCATGTCTGGGACATTAGCATCGTATTGATTCGTGTAAAACCCTGTGTAACATCCAAAAATTAAGGGCTCTGCATTTTATTATGTTTTTGTGTGCTTCGTATGCCTTACCTGTTGTTTGAGTGTGTTTGGAGGCCCCGAGAAGGCTCGGGGTTAAGCTGAAGCCTTGGTAGAAATTTCAATTTTGGGTACTTTAGGGGGAGCTAATGAGGTCAGGCTTTAAGGACGATTGCTTGTGGTCGTTGACACAAGAAGTGAAGTGGTGGAGTGGCAAAGTGGCGCCTAGGGAGCAGGGGGAGATGACGCCATAGGAGAGCAGTGAGGGAGCAGGTTCGAGTCGCATAGTTGGCTTTTTAGGGAAATCTTTTGGTGTCTAGATGGGAGGTAATGGATTCGGTTTGGGACCTTGAAGAGTGGGAGTTGAATGAGTCAAATCTTTTAAATAGGTGGCCATGAGTGAAAGGTGGAGTTTGAATCATTCAACTAATTCAAATGGGTGAACAAGAGTGAAAGTAGGAGGAAATCAATGAGATGGTGGTGGGGAAAGTGTTGGCCGAACTTTGGAATGTGTTGGGGGAGGAAATTTGATCATATGGGGTCTTTTGGAGGGTGTTGGCATTCGATTTTTGTAGAGGGGTTTTGGTGCCGAAATTTTTGAGAGGTGTTTGGCAAATTGGTGTTCATTTTGTCAACTTTTGTTATTTTCTTTGTTGGCTGAAAACTCTTAAGGCTATTGTTGTTCATTCTTCATTCATCTCAAAGTCGAAATCATCTCTTCTCTCTTTTGCACTTTTGTTAACCTAAGACATTGCTTTACTACCAAAAGCCGAAACTTCAACCCTCTCTTTATCTTTTGCTCATATTCATTTTACACTTCATATCCCCTTAGCCAAACTCTCCTATTACCTTCTTCACTTCATTTTTTTCTTCTATTAGATTCTTCAAAGTCAAGCACCTATTTGTTTCATATTCCTTCTCCATTTCTTCTAAAAGCTGAACCCTATTCCTTATTCATTCCCTTGATTGAAACATCACTAACTTTCATTTGTTTCTTTGACTTCTTTTTGCTTTAGCTAAATCTCCCTTGTGAGTTCATTTCCTATCATTCGTTATTGTTTCAGTGGATTGTTGTCTCTCCTTCTCCTAACTTTCTCAAATTGGTTTTTTCCTGGTTGGTGGTAAGCGTTCTTCTTCTCTTTCGATTCTTTTTTTTTCCTTGCTTGCTGGTTGTTAAACAGAGGGTGTTAACTTGGTATTGTGGGGGCTTTGGTTGAATGGCTATTAAGGGTTCATGTGGTTTGGTTAGGCTGAAAGGTCACTTCTTGTGGTTTAAAATGGAAAACCAAATCTAATTTGGTGTTTGTGTAGGGACTCAACGATTCCTTAATCCAAGTCTTGTAGCTTTCGGGTTCTATCAATCTAGGTAAGAACTCCTTCGTTTGAGTATCTATTTCCACTTTCATCGTATTCAATGCCTTAACCCGGTCTTCTGACTAAGATCTCTTTCATGGAATCATATACCAGCCAAGCAAAGGGGGGGTTGGACTCATAGTCCCTACCCCTAAGTTCAAAAAATGTGCGGTATCGACAGTGCGAGACTTTCCTCCGGGTTGTGGACCAGCTTCAAATCCAAATTGACAAATAGCGATTATTCCCTCTTCTGAGAGTGTCGATAATATCGAAAACCTAGTATTACACATTTTCAGGTGTGTAAATTTCACACTCTGCTATTAATTTATGTTATTAACTGTTTGGGCTGAAAATCCAAAGTGACGGGGTAGACAGCCATAATACCCTGGTGGGTAAGGTTGGTGATACCAAGTAAGTGACTATACCATTCTATTTATGAGTATATAAATGTATGCTGTAATCTGTTACTTTATTTGATAGCATGTTGCATTCACTTGATACGTATGTTACGCATGGGTTTTGAATATGATACGAAAGTGGAAGTGTTATTAAGGACTGTCACAGTGGTTTGGTACCACAGTGGGTTGGTCCCACATATCTGATTCAGTGACCAAGTCTTAGTGGTTCGGTACCACGGTGGTTTGACACCACGTACATATATGTTGATTTTATGACTTGTCCAAGTGGTTTGGCACCATAGTGGGTTGGCCCTACATATAGGATCATTAGGGATTGTCACCAGTGGTTTAGTACCACAAATGGGTTGGCCCCATGTGTTTTAATTAGTGACTCTGTCACTAGTGGTTTGGTGCCACATGAGGCATGTAGTAGATGGAGGGTTGATTGTAGAAATCCCCACGGTGTGTTGGGTTGGTACTGGTGGTGTGTAGAGGACGAAAAAATTAGGTTGGGCTGGGTCACATTACATTCATATTTGGTGTATGCCATTTTATGTGGGCTAAGGCCCAAGGTGCGATTGTGGGCTTGAAGATGTTTATGTGTTATAAGGGGAAATGCACATTGAGTCTTGGTGACTCACCCCTCTGCTTAACCTTGCAGGTAATTAGTAGATCGTGGATCTGAGAGCTGAGACGGACTCGTGGAGGCCATGAAATGTTTCTTTTCGTAAACTCATTTCCTTTTTATAAATTATTTTTAATTGGGGATATTGTTATGTAATAAGGCCTTTTTAAGTTGATATTTGGTTTTTATTTATTTATTTATTTATTTATGATATGACATTAATATATATTTTGACATGAAAACTTTAAGATGGGGTTTTCAAAACAAAAGTAACCTAAACAACCATTTTCTCTCAAGTGCCAACAAAGATATCGAATACTCGATTAACTCAACTCAAAAATTTTTTTAAATCTACAAGTTACTATTTTTATAATATCATCTAAACGGAACGTTTCAAACTTACGGTTTTTCCTTAAAATTCCAAAGCCTTTTTATAACCTTTTCCTGTGAACCAGATCTGGTCGTAACGTCTAGACCGGGTATGAGGTGTTAAAATTTTGGTATCAGAGCCGGGTTTCAAAACTCAGCTGTGAAATGGGTTCAATAAATATTTTATAAAGTCGATTTAAAATGTTATTTAAGGAAATGTTTTAGTTGGAGTTTGGCACCCGAGTCTACCAGCACCCAATCTACGCGGTAAGTGCTTTAATCATTGGTTGTTTTTACATGAAATAATTATGTTGTGCTATGATTACTAGTATTAAGAGATCCAAACCTTAGAGATTGAAACTTTTAAGTATGGATATGAATCTGTGAGAATTACTTTAAAATGATATTTTTCATCAGACTGCTCGGTAATAATCAATGAAAGAAAATACTAATTCATAAAACTCTTAATCAGATTAAATCGTATCAGTAGCCATGAGTACTAGGGGCGTGAGACGTTGTCTTGTGGCGTGGTAGTAGAGGCCAGGGTGTTGGGTCTAAACCCTTGGAATTAGGACATGGGTCGAAAAGTGATGTGCCAGCACCACCAACTGCGGAAGAGGATTTTTAGGACCAAACAGGCAGAGATGATGCTATGTCCCAAGCGATGTTACGTGTGTTGGAGAGAGTTGCTAGAGCGAGCATGGGTTCAGGGGCTCAACAATCTGTGTTTGAATGACTCCGATCTAATGGGACGAAAATGTTTAGGGGTGTTTCTGGTGTAGCTCCTAACATAGTTGAGTATTGGCTGGAAGCAGTTGAGCGTATTATGATGATCTTGACTTTACAATGGAGGAGAAGTTGAAAGGAGTTGTGTCTCTTCTTCGGGATGAGGCGTATTAGTGGTGGCTCACGGTCAGGGATGGTACAGTGGCTGATCGCATTACCTGGGATTTCTTCAAGACAGCATTCCAAGGGAAATACATTGGATCAAGTTATGTGGATGCACAGCGTAAGGCATTTCTAAATTTGGTTTAAGGGGGTAAGTCGGTGGCCGAATATGAGGCAGAGTTTTTACGCCTTAGTCGTTATGCCCGGGTATTGGTGCTACAGACCATGAGCATTGTGTTCAGTTTGAGGATGGTCAGAGGGATGAGTTACAAGTGCTGATAGCTCCATAGCGGGAAAGAGAATTTGTTATTTTAGTAGAAAAGGCTAAGATAGCCGAGGAGGTGAAGCAGTCTGAGAAGCAGAATCAAGAGAGGGATAGAGGTAGAAATAAAAGGATTTTTGGATCGTCGAGGTTAGCTGGGGGTTTTCAGAAGAGACCCAGGTTGGATGGGCCGAGTCATATTGCGAGACCTGTTGTTGTTAGTCGGCCTCAGAGTTGTGCTAGATGCAGTAAATTTCATTTGGGTGAGTGTTGGACAAATAATAGAGGATGTTTCAGGTGTGGGTCTATGGATCATCGGGCAAGAGATTGTCCACAAGAGTTAGGCAGATCGCGACCAGTGGGTCAGAATTATGTTCAGCCGGGTAGAGGTGGTTAGCAACCACAGAGGGGTCGTGGTTCTGTTAAGGGAAGAAATAGTTTTGGTGAGGGCGTGGAGCACCAGGCAGAGGTGCTGGGAATACAGATGCAAGACAGCCTGGGTTGTTTTATGCAGTCAGACATCGTGAGGAGGGCGATGCACCAGACGTCTTAACCGGTACGTTCTTAATTTTTGGATTACCTTTTTCTACGTTGATTGATATTGGGTCAACACATTCTTATATTGTTAGTACTGTGTTGAAAACTCTGAACATAGGCTCTGAGTTTGCTTCTAGGGAGATGACTGTACTTATCCCTTTAGGACAATCTGTAGTGGTAAATAAACTCTTTAGGAAGGTGCCTTTAAAAGTTCAAGGGGTAGTTTTTTTCAGCTGGTTTGATGGAACTACCATTCAGCAAGTTTGATTTGATCTTAGGCATGGACTAGTTGATGAAGTATCGAGTAAATTTAGAATATGCTGCGAAGCGCATGGTGTTGAAGACGGAGGAAATGTACTTGTGTTGGGCAAAAAACGGAATTTGCTGTCCAATGTGGTGTTTGCCCTTAAGGCTGAAAGGATGGTGAGAAAAGGGTGCGGGGCTTTATTAACTTTTGTCAGCGCATTGGAAGCCAATGAGCTGTCGGTATGAGATGTTAGAACGGTGAAGGAGTTTCCTGATGTTTTTCCAAAGAGTTACTAGGGTTACCTCTAGATCGTGAGGTAGAGTTCGGTATTGATCTTTTTCTGGGAACAGTGCGAGTGTCTATTGCTCCGTATAGAATGGCACCGAAGGACTTGGTAGAACTAAAAGCACAGATTCAAAAACTATTGTGTAACATCCCAAAGTTGGGCCTTGTAGGATTGGGCCTATTGGGCTTTAGGCGTAGGAGCGTTTAAAACTTTTGGGAACAAGAGAACGACTTTAATGTAAGTTAGATCTATTAGGTGAGTGATTTAGTCCCGAGTTCAAGTTAAGCCTTAGGAAACATTTTGGTTTTAGGTGAATAAAACCCCGAGATTTAGTAGGTAGGTAGGCTTTAAGAATAAACTGTGGAGAAAATGACACAAGTGGAGTGTGGGGTGTAGTGGCAAAGTGACGCCACATAAGAGGCAAGGGGTGATGCCATAAGGAAGGAAGGAGGTCTAAGGTTCAAGTCTTGGCTCTTGCATTTTGGTTTTCTTTTTATATGGACTTTAGAATTTGGCCATAGATTTATATTTAGCTGCGCATGATGTTGGATAAAAGAGGAGCTTCTGGCCAAGTGGTTAGCGGCGTGGATTATGCTATAGGGGAGCTTGGGTTCGAATCTCATGCCAAGCAAGGGAGTATTTATTTTATGGATTGGACGAGAAGAGTTTGAGTTGGATTTAAACTCTACTAACGGAGGGATCCCACATCAGAAAGATACAAAGAAGGAGAAGCTAGATATATATAGAGCTATCTATGATTGGAGAGAAAACATACCCTGGTTGGCGTTGGGCATAGGAGTGCTCGAAGCGCAGTTTAGCAGCTTCAGATTCCTAGTAGATGTGTATTTATCTCTACCTTAGTTGTAGAGCGGCAAATGCTAAAATGTTGGTGACACGGCGATAGTAAGCATATTAGCGTGCGAGCGCACGTATGGGGCTTCAACGCGATAGTTGAGGCCATCAGTAGTGTTCTTGTGGGTGTGGGTTGGAAAGGGCCAAGTGGGCCCATATAAGAAAATTGTATGATTGAGTAGTAGATAATGAACTAGACTATGTGAATTTCATATATGTGGCTCGGTTTGGGCTAAGTGGGCCACACGAGTGTGTGGGCTTACTTGGGCTGAAGCAGGCCTTAGGCCCATTCGTATCATTATCTCTGTTTAGAATACTTGAGTTGTTCGAGGCGATAGTGGACCTTCTGTTGGGTCGTTCACATCCTGGTTTATAAAATTACCAAAATACCCCTGGTTTGTAAAATTACCAAAATACCCTCGGTTTGTGAAATTACCAAAATACCCTTGGTTTGTAAAATTATCGAAACACCCCTTGTTTGTGAGATTACCCAAATACCCTTATAGGGTAAAATGATTGATTTGCCCTTGTAGGTAAATGATCGACTTGTGCAATGAGTTGTCTAATTTGACTGTGGTTGTATGATTGATATGATTTTATTACATGTTTAAATAATTGTTGCTGATCATGTCCATTTTGCACACACGTGTAATGATTGAGCATGACATACACAGCATATTGCATGGGGTTGGGATTATTAATAAAGGGGAAGTGCTAATAGGATTGCATGGTCGCTTGACGACTGTGGATCTACCGAGGCTTTTTAGCCACCGAGCAGTTATGTTGCACCGTTAAGGTAATGCCACAACTGGTGTTACATAAGGAGTGTTCGGATGGGTGGGTCGATTAAATCCCCACAAGAGTGAACGGTTGGACAAGAGACGGAGTGTTCGGCTGGTATGGGCATTATTGCATTGCATATATGGATTATACTATTGAGATGGGCTTAGGCCCAGATTTATATATATGATATGTGACATATATGGGTTAAGGCCCAACCGAGGCTATTTTGGGCTAAGGCCTAATTGCCACCGTTACTGTAATGGGCTTCAGTCGGGATTATTGTGATGCATGTTCTTACCGATGAGGGTTGTACACACTGAGTTTTCGTAAACTCACCCCCTCTTTTTATTAAATGTCTCAGGTAATTCCCAGCGATAGAGGATTTGGAGCCGTGGAGGACTCGGGGGTGGCTATACATCGGAGATACTACTCGTGAACTTTAGTAATTTTGATTTTTACCATATTTTAAGATTATTTATTTTAGGTTAATATTTTGTAACAAGGCCATTGGTTTATTTTTCTAAGTTTTCATTTATAACTCTTAAACTTATAAATATGGGGTTTTCTTAAAACATGAGCAATCATTTCCTAAAATATCATGTTTACGCAATGATGCAAGTTCAACTTTCATAACAAAATAGTTTTTCAAAATAATAACAACTTTTAAATGGTCATTTAGCAAATCGCATTTTCTCAAACAAACAACGAACTCAGAGTTCAAAAATCCAATAAAACTTTTCTGAACAATTGCTTAGCTTTTCAACTTCCTTCAATGTGACACGCGAGATTCGGGCCTAACTTTTAGGCTGGGTTTGGGGTGTTACAATTGTGGTATTAGAGCCTAGGTTACAAAACTCGACTGTGGAGTGGGTTTGAAAATATTTTTCAGAGTTATTTGAAATTTGGGTTTTAAAAAAGTATCTTTATTGGAAGTATGGCTTTTAGAGTCTCGGCACCAAATCCAGTAAGTCCCTTACTTATTATTATATGCTATAATAATCGTATTTATTTTGTGTATGTTTTGGATGTGATGTTTGAATGAAAAATTTTTATGTATGAGTATTAAATATTTGTTTGCTTCTGTATTAGATATTTGGTTGTATGAAGAGGTTCCAAGCTTAAGTTAGAAAGTGTATTACTATTTTAGAATCAGAGTGCGCAGCGTGAGTGTAGTGTGGTAGGTTAGGATGTTCGATTGTCTCTATAGCTAGAAATTTCGAGGACGAAATTTCTTTAAGGAGGGTAAATTTATAACATCCCAAAGTTGAGCCTAGTAGGATTGGGCCCATTGGGCTTTAGGCGTAGGAGCGTTTAAAATTTTTGGGAACAAGAGAACAACTTTAATGCAAGTTGGATCTATTAGGTGAGTGATTTTGGAAGGTTAGAGGGCTTCTATGAAGTCCCGGATTCAAGTTAGGCCTTAGGAAAAATTTTGGTTTTAGGTGAATAAAACCCTGAGAGTTAGTAGGTAGGCTTTAAGAATAAAATGTGGAGAAAATGACACAAGTGGAGTGTGTGGTGTAGTGGTAAAGTGACGCCACATAAGAGGCAAGGGGGTGACGCCATAAGGAAGGAAGGAGGTCCAAGGTTCAAGTCTTGGTTCTTGCATTTTGGTTTTCTTTTTATATGGACTTTAGAATTTTGCCATAGATTTATATTTAGTTGCACATGATGTTGGACAAAAGAGGAGCTTCTGGCCAAGTGGTTAGCGGCTTGGATTATGCTACAGGGGAGCCTAGGTTCGAATCTCATAACAAGCAAGGGAGTATTTATTTTACGGATTGGACGGGAAGAGTTTGAGTTGGATTTAAACTCTACTAACGGAGGGATCCCACATCGGAAAGAGACAAAGATGGAAAATGAGAAGCTAGCTATATATAGAGCTATCTATGATTGGAGAGAAAACGTATCCTGGTTGGCGTTGGGTGTAGGAGTGCTTGGAGCGCGGTTTAGCAGCTTCAGATTCCTAGTAGGTGTGTATTTATCTCTACCTTAGTTGTAGAGCGGCAAATGCCAAAATGCCGATGGCAAGGCGATAGTAACCACACAAGCTTGCTAGCGCATGTGTGAGGCTTCAACGCGATAGTTGAGGCCATCAGTAGTGTTCTTGTGGTTGTGGGCCGAAAAGGGCCAAGTGGGCCCAATGGGCTCTGGGGCCCATATAAGTAAATTGTATGATTGGGTAGTAGATAGTGAAGTATACTATGTTTAGAATAGGCCTACTTGGGCCGAGAATGGGCCTTAGGTCCATTCGCATCATTATCTTTGTTTAGAATACTTGAGTCGTTCAAGGCGACAGTGGACCTTCTATTGGGTCGTTAACACCCTGGTTTATAAAATTACTAGAATACCCCTAGTTTGTAAAATTACCGAAATACCCCTGGTTTGTAAAATTACAGAAATACCCCAGGTTTGCAAAATTACCAA
The DNA here is from genome assembly GCA_025506655.1 of Gossypium rotundifolium. NCBI lineage: Eukaryota > Viridiplantae > Streptophyta > Magnoliopsida > Malvales > Malvaceae > Gossypium > Gossypium rotundifolium. The sequence continues at coordinate 52,457,641 of CP106731.1, forward strand.
AATATGTAAGACCGAATTTGACCCTAATTGGAATGGTGGTTTCGGGACCACGGATCTGAGTCCAAAAAATTTTTAGATATTATTTTTGGTGTTTATTATATGTGAATTAATGTGTGTGAAAGTTTCGTAAGAAAATTTTATCGTTTGAGTGTTTAATTTGACAAAAAGGACTTAATCGTGTAAAGTGTAAAAGTTGCATACTATAGTGAAAAGTGATAAAGTGATAATGGCTTTTTAATATGGAAACCTAAAAGGGCAATTAGCCCATTCTACAAGTTAGTGGGCGGCAATGGTCTAAAATGACCTTAAAATATATGTTAAGTATATTATTTTTAAAAGGGTAAAATAGTAATCCATTTTAAATAATGTTATATGTTAAAATAAGACAAAAATAAAGATGGTGATCATCTTTTTTCATGGATGGTCGAATGTGGAAGAAAAAGAAGCCATGGATGAGCTTTAATATTCGACACTATTGAAGCTTAAATCGGGTATGTGTCTTGCTCGGTTTTTGATAATTTTTACGTTTTTGTAATCGTTGCTTCGAAAACTATCAAACCCATGTACTAATTTTGTGAATTGATAATGTTTGTGTGATATGCCATTGATGATATTTTAAGCTTTTGATGGTTGTTGATGTTAAATGAAAGATAGGTGCTAGATGAACACATTTTGTTCTTGAATTTTGATAAATTTAAATAATTAGGGTTAAATTATGAAAATTAAATTTTAGAGGACTTAAATGTGAAATAAATGAAATGTATGGATTTGTATGAATGCTATAGATATTCGCCCTTAAGGTATTTATTCAAATTGTGTGTATTTTGTGTTTTAAGCAAATAGGACTAAATTGTAAGAATGTGAAATAATAGGGGCAAAATGGTAATTTACCCATTTATGTATTTTGGGACTAAATTGAGATGAAATGTACTTGATTTTAGATCAAGAACAAAGAACAAAGAAAAGTTTAGATCGGGGAAAGGCGAAGGTTATTGAATAGCTTTGTCTTATCGTCCATCGATATTTGAGGTAAGTCCTTAAAATGAAATATATCAAAGAATTATTTATGAACATATTAAATGATGATGTTCGATAAATTTGAGTACATGTTTATGTCATAGCCGAATGTATAAAAGTAAATTTGGTTGAATGCATAATTTAATAATGTGATATGAATGAGTATCTCTATATGAATTGTGGGTTTTACAATGACGTAATGATTTTATTTGTGCAATGTGAATAAGCTTAGTTGAATTGGATATGTGATAAATTATGAAATGTGTGTGGAATGATTGACTACATTGATACTCGGGCTTTATTGCTTAGCAAGCTTAGTGCCGGTGACATACTCGGGCTTTATTGCCTAGCAGGCTTAGTGTCGGTGACATATTCGGACTTTGTGCTGGCGGGCTTAGTGTCGGTGACATATTCTAACTTCGTGCCTAGCAGGGCTTAGTCTTGGGTGACATATTCGAACCGTGCCTAGCGTGCTTAGTGCTTGTGATATATTCGGGCTTATTGCCTAGCAGGCTAAATGCCGGTGTTTGAATACGGACCTTGAGTCTAGCAAGTCTAATGCCAATATGTGAGATTCGGGCAAATGCCTAGCGGTTTTTATATACCGGTGAGTTGAAATTTCAAGCTTAGATTGTGTACTAGTAAAGTCATGAAATGAATCAAGTGAGCCTAAGCATTTGAAAATGAATTTGTTAATTTGGCTACAAGGTATGTGCTATTCATATTCATGTATTATACATATATATATGATGATGATAAGTGAATGAATTGATGAAGGAAATGTGATATACAATTGGTAGATGCAAATTGTGTATAAACTATGCCATGAGGAAATTGGTATATGAAAGCATAATGTGGTTAAGGTGATCGTATAAGTATATTGATATGAATGATACAAATTGATCCTGTATATTTGGCTTTATGCTTATGTTTACGCGACATACTAGGATTACTTTGATGCCATGTATACAAATGTATGAAATGTCAAATGGATATATATATATGTGTGTGTGTGTGTGTGTGTGTGTGTGTGTGTGTATATATTTCCTTTTATGTGAAATTACTAAGTGTAAAGTATATACTTATTGTATATACATATATATATGTGATCCTATGGAAATATGTGTATCAAAATATGAGTGGTTGGAAGCAGTATTTAATCTATATGTGAATCATATTATGAGATTATAAATGGAGGTTTAAAGGTAAAATAGTGATGATGGTTAAGCTAAGCGAACTTGTGTTTATGTAATTAAAGAGGCGATTTAGATGTACATGGCCTTTTACTTGTTCAATAATTATGTGAACCTATTGATTTTCATATGTGCGTGCTATGAATAGATCATAAAGAGAGGATGCTTTATATTTTGGTTAAAATCTTTGAGTTGGTAAGTTGGATGTTAATGGTAAGGAAATGATAAGCGTTATGTTACGTGAGGTAAAGGCATTCGTTTTGGAGGACATTTGAGTTAAGCTAATTTATTCAACATTATTACTTGATTGTTTTTAATGCTTGAATGTACAATTGGTATATCATGACTGCTTAAGACTTACTAAGCTAAATTAGCTTAGTCAGTGTGCTCATCATTACATTTTATAGATTTTGATCAAGCTACAAGCTCGGGGATCGTCAACGAAGTCATCCACACTATCAATCTATTTTGGTACCTTTTGAGTTTGGTTTTGAATTAAAGGCATGTATAGGCTAGATTATGTCGAATTAATGAATGATGTCCTTGTATATATATATATATATATATATAGCCATCTGAAATGGCTAGATTATGGTATTTTAGTCTTAAAGGTATTCGATCTTGGTGCTTGCTCATTATGATAATAATTTTTGATAGAGTAAGTATGCTTGTGTTGGTTGCATGGTTAAGTATAATGCTATTCATGGTATATTTTCGATTAGGTACTTAACTCTCATTAGAAAAATATCATATAGTTTAATATATGTGATGAATTTGTATATGACTTGATCCAAATGTGAAAATAGTTTATGAATAAGGTTTTGATTGTGTATGGCTTGTTCTTAAAGCTAATATTAGATGTTTAAATAAATTTTGGTCATTCTTAGGTGTGTGGTAGTTAATATTTGATTGATGGTTAAGCTTTAGTTGTGTATCGTTAATGATGCTATGATAATGATTCTTTAGTCATGCATTAACTTAATTTGTAAATATAGATAATAGACTTTTATATAAAATGTGGTTCGGCCATAGTGGTTTAATTACATAGATAATTGCTAATAATGGATTTGATTGAATCAATATGTATTAACTATGCTATATTATGGTTATTTGTCAAATTGAAATGGTTCAAATCGTTATGGTCTATGTATATATATTTGCAATAAAAGATGAAGTTATTAAATGTTGAAATGATGCTTGATTAAGTGTGTGTATATACGTATGGTTAATATGTAATGTGGTTAATCTATCTTATATTAATGCATATAGCATGTGAATTGTTATAATCAATGATTGATTAAGGGAATGAGTTGGTATGGATTTTGTAATTATGTTAGATATGGTTTTGACTTTAGGAAAATATGCGAATGGTATATTGGCAACTAAAGTTAGTTTGGTTATGTTTTATATCACCAATATCGTTTAAATGAGTGGAATTTTAAATAGTGACTGTGGATCATTTGATGTTTAAATTAGTACTCGTTTTAAGGTTACATAACAATATGGTTTAATAGATATTGGAGTATGGTTTAATTATGAAAGTTATGTTTCTTTTAATTTAAAGACTTGATATTTGTTTAGGTTTCAAATATTGAAGTGATTAGATTTTGAGTTATGAAATGTAATGAATATCTGTGTGAACGTGTTATGACAAATAGCATACCTGTAACCCTAATCTGACGACGGATACGGGTTAGGGGTGTTACATTTGATTGGTATTAGAGCTTACAATTTAGTCGATTCTAGGACTACCGTAGCACGTGTGGGTCTAGCTATACATGCCTTAAATTACAATACGATAGTGTGGTGACTTCTGAGATCTGAATTGTGATTTTATATTGTAAATGGATCCCGATAGAGCCGTAGCTGATGATGTTGAGAGCGTAGCACCTGATTCCGCGTATAGGTCAGCGCCGGTAGACTCTCGACTTATCTCGAGTAATCATGAGGGGGAAGGCTATGTAAGCCTTCTACGAGATGATAAACGAATGGTTTACTCAATATATCTGGACTAACCCAACTGTACAACAACCTCCACCCGAATAATCCACCTCGATACCTATGGTACCTCCGATAGTGGATCCGATAAGATTTGGCGAGCCTCAGTAGATAAAATTGAGAAACACAGGTGAAGAATTTAAAACTAATGATGATGATAATGATGCGAGCGAAATGAGTTGTGGTTTAACAATAATATTTGTGTGTTCAACGAGCTATCTTATATTAGGATCAATGTTTAAAGTGTACCATATCTTTATTAGAAGACAATATTAACATATTTGAAGCAGTGCGGTCGAGTGTATGCTATTCGAGTTCTAGAGGATGCCTCATCACCGATGTCATAACTGGTACATTTACTCTTTATGATACTACGTGATTGTTTTGATAAACCTTGGTTGTACATATCCGTATGTATGCATGAATTTAGTATTGACAAGACTTTGACGAGAATCTTCTAAGTTTGCTATAAAAGTATTGAACCCCTAGATAAAAGTGTCATGGTTGATAAAGTATGCAAGAACTATCCATTAATGTTTCGAGATATCAGTTTCCAGCTGATTTAATGCTTTTACCATTTGATGAGTTCAATATTATTATTTTGGGAAGGGATTGGTTGTTATGCATGATACTGTTGTGAACTGCAAAAGAAAGACTATAAATTTGAGATGTCTGAAAGATAAGAAAGTACGAATTGAGTCCAATGGTTTGAGTAGATTAACTGCTATAATATCTATTTTGAAAGCTCGAAATTATATAAAAAAAAGGGGGTTATGTAACATCCTAGATTAGGGGTTATGCGTTTGTGCATAATTCATGAGTAGTAGGTTTTGGCGGTGTTTGGAAGTGAATTAAGGGTTTTAAAATCCTAGGATAAAAGAAAGCTTTGGACAATTATTGGTTTTAAGTTAAAATCAAGAAGTGATGTGGAAAAGTGGCAAGGGCGCCACCTAAGGTGCAAGGGTTATGGCATCAAGCGAAGTACTTTGAGGAAGAGGTTGAATCCCATTATGTATTTTTGCTTAATTTTATGAAATAGCATGTTTACTGTGATATGTGGTGTGCATTTTTAGAACCTTGGAAATATATGGAAATGTAAGGAAATGTATGGAAATGTAAGGAAATGTATGGAAATGTAAGGAAATGTATGGAAATATATGGAAATGTAAGAAAATGTATGGAAATGTAAGGAAATGTATGGAAATGTAAGGAAATGTATGGAAATGTATGGAAATGTATGGAAATGTAAGGAAATGTATGGAAATATATGGAAATGTAAGGAATGTATGGAAATGTAAGGAAATGTATGGAAATGCTAAGTTAAAAAGAGGAAAGTGGACATTTATGGAAACTAGGAAAATGATGATTCAAAAGAGGAAAGTGAACATTTATGGAAACTAGGAAAATGATTTAGAAATGATTCAAAAGAGGAAAGTGAACATTTATGGAAACTAGGAAAATGATTTAGAAATGATTCAAAAGAGGAAACTGAACATTTCTGGAAACTAGGAAATGTAAGGAAATGTCAAGTTTAAAGAGCCAAATGAAAATTTTTGGAAACTTAGAAATGACTTTGAAATGTCGAGTTTTAAAGTTTAAAAGAGGAAATTAAGGCAAGGTGGCCTTAAGAGAAAAAGTATGTGAAATTTGACACACAAACAGGCTTGGAAAAAGTGGCCTGAAGATGCCACTTAGGGCCTCTGGAAATGGTGCCACATGCAAGTGTATTTGGGCCAGGGATCGAGTCACTTAGGAAGCAAATAAAAGAAGTTTTATTTTTGCTTCTAGAAGCACAGAGGTGGATGGCACAAGGCTTGCAAAAGAGGAGTTTCATTCTCTTTTAAATTCAGCTAATTAGGGGATAAATAATGGATTTATTTTAGATTATTTTCAAGAGATAAATGAGGAATTATTCTTTAATTAGGAAAATAAGGGAGAAGTGATGGCAAGTAAGGGACTTTGAGTTTAATAATTTCAGCTAAGTAAGGATAGTTGCTGAATTATCTTTTATTTTAGGTGATAATTAAAGAGATAAAGCTATCAAAATAGAAGAGTGATGGCCAAGTAAGGGATTCTAAGTTAGTAATTCTGGCTATAAAAGGAAAAGAGAGCCATTTTGCATTATTTTCTGTTCTTTGAAAGCCTCTGCCGAATTCTCTTCACCAAATCTTCTTCTTCTTTTATTTTTGCCAAGCCAAAATACCTTGTGTTCTAGCCGAATCCTTCATCTTTATTCTTCCTTCTCTTTTCTTTCTAATCCCTCCAAAAGCTGAAAGTTGTGAGATCATCATCTAGCCATAACCGAATCTCTGAAGGTTGAAGTGAAGGTGCAATCGATTTCTTCAAGTAAGGATAAGATCTCATTCGGTTTCATCCTTTTCTTTTAAGATTTGCCAAAATCTAGGACTAACCCATTAATATCTTGTTGCGAAACTTTGAAGAGATCTTTTGGGATTTGTTTAAGTCAACTACAAGAAGGAGAAGTTCTTTTCCGAAGGTACACCATAGGCGCGTGTTCCTAGTTATTTGGTGAATTTCGGGATTTAAAATCCATAGGGTAAGCACATAGGTATGTTCGCCAAGGCCTATTTTGGATATCTAGATCTATTTCATAATTGTTGAAAAGCTGAAACTAACCTATGTAGAGATCTAGTGTTTGGCCGAATACAAGGAGAAGAATAACAAAGTTTTCAGGATTTGAGTAATAAGCAAATCGATATTAAGGTAAGTTTTAGTACACAAATCCTACTAGGATTTGGTTTTATGGCCGAATGAGTTTTTCAATAAATATTTAATATGGGCCGAATGTAGGGAGTTAAAGATCTAAGATCGGAATTTCAAGTGAAATCGTTAAGCGAATTAGGTGTGTACCCTACCCTAAGTTTTAATATGTTCATGGCTATGTTTTAAATTAAATGTGTATGTTTATAAGAATGTGAATATGGCTAAGGTACCATGTTATGGTACAAAGTACTCAGGTACGTTTTCCCACTCCTACTAGGATTACGAAATATGTTATACTTAACATGTGAAAAGTGACATGAATATGAATTTAAGTATGATATGCATGATATGAATAATATGGGGCATTCGGGTTATTTGAGAAAGGGAAGTGAATGTGATGACTTGGTCTCACTATCCTAATGTGGTGACTTGGTCACATTATCTCGAATGTGGTGACTTGGTCACATTATCTAAATGTGGTGTCTCATGACACAATTATCTCGTGGCTATGCCACGAATTTTATATAGGCGATGAGCACGTCATTGCAATGACGCCTTCGATGGTGTGTAGCGGATGAAGGGTTGACTTAGTAGTCCCTATGGTGTGTGCAAGGATGGTGCGGGTGGTGTGTAGCGGATGGCATATAGGTTTGGGTTCGGGTTGCATCATATTGTTTAAATGCTTTATGAACATGTATGATACTTGTATGCTCGAAATATTAAATTTTAGTGTTGGTTACACATTGAGTCATTTGACTCACCCGTTGTGGGATTACTTTTCGGTGACAACCAAGGATGGACCGGGCCGTGGATGCTTAGTGGAGGCCATGTGAAGTTGATTTATTTTATTTGGACTATTTTACTTTAAGTATTTTGAATTTAAATTTTGGGAATTATTCAATGTAATAAGGCCTTAGTAGGAATATTTTATTCATCTTTATTTGTTAAGCTTACAAACCTTATTTTATTAAAAGGTTAAGTAAAATATTTTTTAAAAACAAAGCCCAAATGTTTTGTCACCTAAAGTAAAGGATTTTTAACAATGAATTAAACTTGTTTTCAACTCAATCCACAAACAAACGATCTTTCATCCAAATCACACATGTTTTTCCTATGTAACAAAAAAATTTGAAACGGTTTACATCGGGGAACATACCAGATCCGGTCAAGGCTCGTGGACCGGGTGTGGGGCGTTTCAGGTTATAAGGCATATTTTGCCTACGTGATTGATTTGAAAGTATCTGGGAAGAAAATTTAATCAATGCCTATTGTTTGTGAGTTTTCGATATGTTTCTGAAGAGTTACTGGTTTGCCTCGATTCATGAAGTTAAATCATTATTGAGTTGTTGTGGAAATTGTGGATGATCCCTTTATTTATTCACTTGATGAAAAGGAGCATCTTGAACATTGAGAATTTTCTTGCAAACTTTGAGAGAAGAACAATTATATATATAAGATATTCAAAATGTGAATTACGATTATGCGAAGTTAGTCTTACGGGACATATTGTGTCGACTTTTGGAATCGATTAGATCGATGATAGTTACTCCGATTGATTAGGCGCTTTGGAAAGATGTCGAGTTTGAATGGTCGGAAAAGTGTTAGAAAAGTTTCGATCGGTTGAAAGCCCTTTTGATTGAAGCTCGGTGTTAGTTTAGCTTTGAATCGGGTAAAGAATTTGTTGTTTTAGTGATGCTTCTTTATGGACGTGTTTTGATGCAATAAGGCAAAGTCGTAGCCTATGCTTGAGACAATTGAAGCCGCATGAAAGAAATTACCCGACATGTGATTTGGAACTAGCATTATTATATTCGCGATGAAGATTTGGCGTTATTACTTGTTAGGGAGAAATGTCATGTCTATCCGGATCATAAAGTTTAAAAATAATTGGTGACTCAAAAGATTTGAACTGAATCGGAGAAGATGCCTTGAGATATTGAAAAAGTATGAGCTATTGTTAGATTATCATTCGGGTAAAAAAAATGTTGTGACTAATGGTCTGAATAGAAAGTCATCATTGCATTACAGGCTTTGAATACTCAGTTGGACTTGTCTTATGATAGTTTTGTAATAGAGGAATTGAGAGCAGAACCGATGTTTTTAGAATAGATATATATAAAGCTCAGAAATTTGATAATAAATTGTTAGTGAATCAAGCTCAGAGTAAAGTGAATTCCGAGTCTGAATTTCAAAATTTTTGATGATTGTCTGAGATTCCAGGATCATGATTGTATTTGGAGAAATTCAGAGTAAATTCCATCGATGTGAATGAAGTACATAATAGTCGTTTAACTGTTCATCTGGGAAGTACTAAAATGTATCATAATTTGTAGCAACACTACGGGTGGTTTGGTATGGAACGAGACATTTCTGATTTGGTTTTAAAATGTTTAGTCTGTCAACAAACGAAAGCTGAACAACAAGTTTCATCTGGATTAGTACAGCCAATTTTGATTCTTGAATGGACATGGGATAAAGTAATAATGGACTTTGTCTCTGATTGGCCCTGAATCCGAGAAAGAAAGATGTGATATGGGTCGTAATTGATCGATTAACTAAATCTACCCATTTTTATTCCGGTTAGGTCTGATTTCTCACTAGAGAGATTGACCAAGTTTTATATTAATGAGATTGTGAGATTGCACAGGGTACCATTATCTATTGTGTCAGATAGAGGTACGAGATTCCTATCACGATTCTAGAGAAATTTGCAAGAAGCTTTGGGCACGAAATTGCATTTCAGTACAGCCTTTCATTTACAAACAGATGATCAATCTAAACAAACTATTCAGATTCTTAAAGATATACTAAGGTGCTGCGTATTAGAGTTTTAAGGCTCATGGGAATAGTATCTACCATTGATTAAAAATTTTGTATAATAGTGGTTTTCAGATGAATATCAAAATGGCACCGTATGAAGATTTGTACGGACGTAAAAATTGTATACCTCTGTATTAGACTGAACTCAGTGAGAATAAGTTACACGGGGTTGATTTGATAAAGGATACAGAACAGGAAGTGAAATTGATCCGAGATTGTTTGAAAGTAGTATTTGATCGTCAAAAGTCCTTTATAGACTTGAAACGAAAAGATATAGAATTTGAGATCGACGACAAAGTATTTCATGTTTCAATATTTCGTAAATATCGGCCTGATCCGTCACGTGTGATTGCCCCATTTGAAACAGAGATCCGATCTAATATGACATTGAAGAGAGCTGATCCATATCTTAGCCGTGAAATAAAGGAGTTGAGAAATAAGAAATGGCAGCCTGAAGATTCAATAAGATAACAATATTTGAAATTGTTCAGCGGAAAGATTTTCGGGGACGAAAATCCCTAAGGGGGAGAGTTGTAACAGCCCGAATTTGACCCTAATCGGAACGGTGGTTTCGGGACCACAAATCTGAGTCCGAAAAATTTTTAGATATTATTTTTGGTGTTTATTATATGTGAATTAATGTGTGTGAAAGTTTCGTAAGAAAATTTTATCGTTTGAGTGTTTAATTTGACAAAAAGGACTTAATCGTGTAAAGTGTAAAAGTTGCATACTATAGTGAAAAGTGCTAAAGTGATAATGGCTTTTTAATATGGAGTCCTAAAAGGGCAATTAGCCCATTCTACAAGTTAGTGGGCAGCAATGGTCTAAAATGACCTTAAAATATATGTTAAGTATATTATTTTAAAAGGGTAAAATAGTAATCCATTTTAAATAATGTTATATATTAAAATAAGACAAAAATAAAGATGGTGATCATCTTTTTCTTGGATGGCGAATGTGGAAGAAAAGAAGCCATGGATGAGCTTTAATATTCGGCACTATTGAAGCTTAAATCGGGTATGTGTCTTGCTCGGTTTTGATAATTTTACGTTTTGTAATCGTTGCTTGAAAACTATCAAACCCATGTACTAATTTTGTGAATTGATAATGTTTGTGTGATATGCCATTGATGATATTTTAAGCTTTTGATGGTTATTGATGTTAAATGAAAGATAGGTGCTAGATGAACACATTTTGTTCTTGAATTTTGATAAATTTAAATAATTAGGGCTAAATTGTGAAAATTAAATTTTAGAGGACTTAAATGTGAAATAAATGAAATGTATGGATTTGTATGAATGCTATAGATATTCGCCCTTAAGGTATTTATTCAAATTGTGTTTATTTTGTGTTTTAAGCAAATAGGACTAAATTGTAAAAATGTGAAATAATAGGGGCAAAATGGTAATTTGCCCATTTATGTATTTTGGGACTAAATTGAGATGAAATGTACTTGAATAAGCTTATTTTAAATATGTTTAGATCAAGAACAAAGAAAAAGCAATTTAGATCGGAAAGGCGAATGTTATTGAATAATGGGTCTTAATCAGATCCATCGATATTTGAGGTAAGTCCTTAAGTGAAATATATCAAAGAATTATTTATGAACATATTAAATGATGATGTTCGATAAATTTGAGTACATGTTTATGTCATAGTCGAATGTATAAAAGTAAATTTGGTTGAATGCATAATTTAATAATGTGATATGAATGAGTATCTCTATATGAATTGTAGGTTTTACAATGACGTAATGATTTTATTTGTGCAATGTGAATAAGCTTAGTTGAATTGGATATGTGATAAATTATGAAATGTGTGTGGAATGATTTGACTACATTGATACTCGGGCTTTATTGCCTAGTAGGCTTAGTGCCGGTGACATACTCGGGCTTTATTGCCCTGTAGGCTTAGTGCCGGTGACATATTCGACTTCGTGCCTCATGAGCTTAGTCTTGATGACATATTCAGGCTTTGTGCCTAGCGTGCTTAGTCTTGGTGACATATTCGGGCTTCGTGCCTAGCGTGCTTAGTGCCGGGTGACATATTCGGCTTCGTGCCTAGCGAGCTTAGTCTTAGGTGATATATTCGGCTTATTGCCTAGCAAGCTAAATGCCGTGTTTGAACTCTGGACCTTGAGTCTAGCAAGTCTAATGCTAGTATGTGAGATTCGGGCAAATGCCTAGCGGTGTTTTATACTTAGGTGAGTTGAAATTTCAAGCTTAGATTGTGTACTAGTAAAGTCATGAAATGAATTAAGTGAGCCTAAGCATTTGAAAATGAATTTGTTAATTCGGCTACAAGGTATGTGCTATTCATATTCATGTATTATACATATATATATGTGATGATAATAAGTGAATGAATTGATGAAGGAAATGTGATATACAATCGGTAGATGCAAATTGTGTATAAACTATGCCATGAGGAAATTGGTATATAAAAGCATAATGTGGTTGAGGTGATCGTATAAGTATATTGATATGAATGATACAAATTGATCCTGTATATTTGGCTTTATGCTTATGTTTACGCGACATACTAGGATTACTTTGATGCCATGTATACAAATGTATGAAATGTCAAATGGATATATATATATGTGTGTGTGTGTGTGTATGAATATATTTCCTTTTATGTGAAATTACTAAGTGTAAAGTATATACTTATTGTATATACATATATACATGTGATCCTATGGAAATATGTGTATCGAAAATATGAGTGGTTGGAAACGAGTATTTAATCTATATGTGAATCATATGATGAGATTATAAATGGAGGTTTAAAGGTAAAATAGTGATGATGGTTAAGCTAAACGAACTTGTGTTTATGTAATTAAAGAGACGATTTAGATGTACATGGCCTTTTACTTGCTCGAATAATTATGTGAACCTATTGATTTTCATATGTGCGTGTTATGAATAGATCATAAAGAGAGGATGCTTTATATTTTGGTTAAAATGCTGAGTTGGTAAGTTGGATGTTAATGGTAAGGAAATGATAAACGTTATGTTATGTGAGGTAAAGGCATTCGTTTTGGAGGACCTTTGAGTTAAGCTAATTTATTCAACGTTATTACTTGATTGTTTTTTTTAATGCTTGAATGTACAATTGGTATATCATGATCGGTTAAGACTTACTAAGCTAAATTAGCTTACTCGTGTGTTCATCATTCTGCTTTTATAAATTTTGATCAAGCTACAAGCTCGGGGATCGCCAACGAAGTCATCCACACTATCAATCTATTTTGGTACCTTTTGAGTTTGGTTTTGAATTAAAGGCATGTATAGGCTAGATTATGTACGAATTAATGAATGATGTCCTTGTATATATATATATATATATATAGCCATGCGAAAATGGCTAGATTATGGTATTTTAGTCTTAAGGGTATTCGATATTGGTGCTTGCTCATTATGATAATAATTTTTGATAGAGTAAGTATGCTTGTGTTGGTTGCATAGTTAAGTATAATGCTATTCATGGTATATTTTCGATTAGGTACTTAACTCTCATTAGAAAAATATCATATAGTTTAATATATGTGATGAATTTGTATATGACTTGATCCAAATGTGAAAATAGTTTATGTGTAACATCCGATAATTAGGGGCTATGCATTTTACTTAATTGAATGATGCTGCATGTTTATTTATTAATGAGTATATTTTGGAAGTTATTTAAGCATCATTAATTAAGTAAAGGCTTAGTAAAACTTTTAATTTTTATTAAGAGAGAGAGAGAGCTAAGTAAATTAGGCCTTAAGAATTAATGGCAAGAAGTTCCATGCATAAGTTAAGTAATTGGCAAAGTGGTTAAGATGCATGGATGTATGCTTGAGGTGTAAGGTTCGAATCTTCTAGCTAGCATTAGGGGAAGATTTTAAATTTTTGTTTTCTTTCTTATATGTGTCGGCCAAGAAAGTTCTAGAGTGGATGAGCTTTCATTCATTTTTGGCTAGTTGGCCATGTGAAAAAGGAAGTTAAAAACTTAAGGCATGGGATGATAAGTTGGTGATAAGATGAAGGGGACAAAGGCTTGATATTTGGCTATGTTTTGGGGATGTGTCCATGGTCATTTGACCATGAATCTAGACGGCATGAAGGCTAAAGGGAGAGGCTTAATTGTGTAGCAAATTTTTGGATATGATGGGGAAGAAGCAAGGAGGAAAAAGGGGGATATGTTGGCTTTGATTTGGCCGAATTTGTGTTTTGCCATTAGGGGGGAAAAGTTAGCCAAAAGTCTTTGTTTGTCCATCTTTTCTCATTTTCTCCAAAAGTTCTCTCTAGCCGAATTTGCCATAAAGTTTAGGTAAAACTTTCTTTTGCTTTGGCTTTCTTCTTTTGACCAATTTTCTTCATTTTGGCCGAATGTACCTTAGACATTTTGGTACACTTTTGCTTTTGATTTAGCCTCAATTGTTTGAACCAAATACAACTTTCTTTCTCCCATTTATTTTTCTTCTTGAAACCAAAACTACAAAGTTTAAAGAACCAAATTCTTCATTTCTCTTCTTTAGCCGAATGCATCTAAGTCTCAAGACTAATCTCCTTCTCTTTGATCATATTCTCTTTTCTTTTTCTTTTCATATTATTTTTCTCTTATCTTTCTCTCATTGCCGAAACCACATAGGATCAAGAATAACCTCTTTGGCCGAATGTGCAAAAGTTCTTAATCATCTCTTTTCTTTTGAGAAATCACCATAATCATCTTCTTCTCCTCTTTCTCTTTTCTACCTTCTTTCTTTCCTTCTCTTTTCTTTTCCCTTTCTTCTTTTTTCTTAAACTGAAACCACCATTTCTCTTCTCTTTTTGTTAAAGCCGAATCTTGAAGGACTCAAGTAAGAATTCTATCAATTATTTTTTATCATTTCCTTTCACTTTAGTAAATTTAGAACCATAATCTTTTATTTTCTCTCTAGGTGAATCTTTTGAAAAGATTTATCAAAAATCCTTGTTGAAGACAACCTTTAAGTAACCATTCGAATCATCAAGGTAAGATTACTATTTTAGATAATATCAATTTCTTTAGATGGATCACTAATCTACGTTATTTTAGGGCGATCTAAGATCAACAAGATAGGTAAGAAAAGGGTCATGCGAAGTGTTTGGAAGAGAGAGGTATTCCTTTACCATCGAACTACAAACGAAGAGCGAGATCGGGGTTAGAGACTTTCCACGGGTTGTGGACCTACCGCTAACGAGGATTGATTATTCAAGTAGTGCGTATAATAGAACCACTTTACGTTGGTGGAATATCGGTGGTTTTGATCCATCTAGTGGAGAAAATCGCAAATAACCGCATCATTCGTGAATCAGGGTAAGGATTTAGATCCATCGTTTATAAGTATAGTTTTGTTAACAATAGTTTATACTAACCGAGTGTATTAATCAATTAGGTGTGGACGAGCAAGAGGGTATTGTTCTCACTGTTACTAGGTGTGTAACCATACATTAAAAATTTCCATAGATTTATATTGTTACAAAATGATTATGTGATAGTATGTTTTGTTTGTGGATATCAAGCATTGGTATACAAAAATTCAGGTATGTTACCCAATATTTCGTTTATTTTTGCTATATGCATCAATATGAAATAAGCATGACTATATTATGATTTGTGGGTAAATAGCATGAAAATCTGATTTGATATGTATGTGCATGGGCATATGGGTATGTTTAATAAAGGAGGAAGTATTCGGTGGTTTTACCACAATTACAGTGACTTCGGTCACATATGTGAAATTGGTGACTTGGTCACATATTTGACTCGGTGGCTTCGGTCACATATTTGACTCGGTGGCTTGGTCACATATTTGACTCGGTGACTTGGTCACATATTTGGCTCCGTGACTTGGTCACGTATTTGAAATTTGGACTTGATCGGTGACTTAGGTCACATCTATTTTGGTGGCTTTGCCACAATAAGGCGATGTGCATGTTGACTGCAACAATCGCCTTCGATGGTGTGTAGCGGATGGAGGGTCGATTTAGTAATCCCACGGTTGTCTTTGGTTGATGCGGGGTGTGTAGCGGATGGATATTTAGGTTGGTAGGGCTTGCATTTCATTTCATAAGTGTATCCATGTAATATTGTATGATTATTATTTGATCCGCTATGAAATGGGCCTTTGGGCTAAATTTGAGCTAAATTGGGCCTTTGGGCTAAATATGAGTTAAATGGGCCTATGGCCATATGTGAAATTTTGGGCTTGAAAGCATTTCATAAAATGGGCTTTTTAGTGTATGTGTTATACATTGAGTTTATAACTCACCCATTTTTATGGGATAACTTTTCGATAACTCAGAAAAGCGATGGATCGGAATGACAAGGATTTCGAGGTGGCGGTGCTCGTATCAAGTATTGTGGAGATTTTCCAACTTAAACTCTTTAAGTTAAATTTTATTACTTAGACTTTATTATGGATTTGCCAATTTTATGTAATAAGGCCACTATAAACTATCTTTCATTTCGTGTTTGAATTGACTTTTATTTTGACATGAACGAATATCTATTAAATAACTAAATTGGTTTTCAATAATTATTTAAAAAGGTTTTGTCTCTAATATATAAATGTTTTCAAGGAAATTTTCTTAAGTTTGGTTTCCTTTTGATTTTATTAATTCCTCCTAAAAATAATATTTTAAAAGACAAAATTTCTTTACAATGGAATTCGCTAAAGTTTTACTCGAGGAACATACCAAATCCGTTAGGCTTTTTGGGCGGGTTTGGGGTGTTTCAACTTGGTATCGAGCCAGCTTTAAACTCTCGGCCTTGGGTTTTGAAGCCCACAGCGTTTTCAAAATTTTGGCCCAAAAGACTTTTTGAAAATTTTCTTAAGTTAAATGGTTTTATAAGAGCATGGCACTCGAATTCTTGACCCGATCCATCGTATGTACTTTTATTTGATAAATGATATGAATGTTTGATAAGTCTAAGGAAACTTTAGAGACATGGACCCTAGGTGTATGTTTACTACTACGAAAACCACTGAAGATCTGTTTCATAAAACTTTCTTTTAATAAGAAGTGAAAAGATTCTAATACATAAGACTTTTCGTAAAAAAAACAGATAAGATACGTAGTAGACATGAGCTCTAGGGGACGAGGTCGTCGTGGACATGGAAGAGGAAGGATGATCTGCTTGAAACCAGTTCGGTCTGGTCAAGGTTCCGAGAATGAAGCTCCACCACCGGTCGTTGGGGCGGATTTTCAAGAACAAAATGAAGGTGGTGACGCAAATATCACAAAATCGGTCTCGGGTTTTGGAACAGTAGCGGAAGCTAGTTCTAGAAATGGGTCTCAAATTGATGGTGAGAGACTTAGATCGAATGGAGCTGAAGTTTTAGGAGGAGTATCTGAGTAGCTCCAAACGTAGCTGAATATTGGTTGGAAGCGATCGAGAGAATCATGGACGATATAGACCGCACGATGAAGAGAAATTGAAAGGTGCTATTTCACTTCTTCGTGATGAAGCCTACCGATGGTGGCTCACTATCAAGGAGAGTACCCACATGGATCGTGCGGATTGGGGATATTTTAAAGTGAAATTCAAAGGAAAATATGTTGGAGCTAGCTATATCGACTCTCGAGGAAGACATTTCTGAATCTGGTTCAAGGAAACAAGTCTATAGCTGAATATGAAGCAGAATTCTTACGACTTAGCCGTTATGCGGAGGATAGTGGCTCTTGAATATGAACATTGCGCCGATTTGAAGATGGACTTAGAGATGAGCTAAGAGTGATGATTGCTCCACACCGTGAAAGAGATTTTGCAATCTTAGTGGAAAGGGCAAGAATTGTGAAGAGGCTAAGCGGATTGAGAGAGCGAGCCGGACAGAGGTCGAGTAAGAATAAGAGAAGCTTTGGGTCTTGGGGTCGTCCGGAAACTTTCGAAGAAATCAAGGAATGATGGACCGCGAGGTTAACAGATCGCTACGGTGTACAAAGTCGTACTTGTTCTCGGTGGGGAAAATGCACTCGGAGAATCTTTGGAAGAAAACCGCGGATGTTTCAAGTGCGGTTCGAAGGATCACATGATCAAGGATTGTCCGATGAACTCGGAGAAGAACCGTCCAACAAGTCGAGGTGCTAATCAGTGTGATGTAAGCGACAGAACCGATAAGAGGACGTGGTCCAAATGGAAGGAAATGGTTACGGTAGAGGACGCGAAACTTGAGCGAGGCGGTGGTAGCTCGAGGCGAGACAACCGGAGTTTGGTGTATCTGGTTAAATCGCAGAGAGAGAAACGGACGCCTTTTGATGTTATCACTGCATGCGTTTTTATTTACGGGTTGCCCTTTATTGCTTTGATAGATATAGGGTCAACTCATTCCTATATCGCTAGTGAAGTATCTGGACTTTGCATGTGACTTCAAATCGTACCTAGGAAGATGACTGCACTTAGTCCTCTAGGACGGATGAGTTGTAGACAAACTTTTAAGGAAGTGCCTCTAGAAGTCCAAGGGATACAGTTTCGGTGATTTAATGGAGTTGCCATTCGAGAATTGACCTAATTTTAGGCATGGACCGGCTTGTGAAGTCTGCGTGCAAATGTGGATTGTCTTCTAAGAGAATGTCCTTAAGAACTTTTGATGACAAGGAAGTTGTAGTGATGGGCGAGAGACGGAACTACTTATCTAATGTAGTATCCGCTCTTAAGGCGGAAAAGATGGTTAGGAAAGGATGCGAAGCTTTTCTGATGTTGGTGAATGCTTTGGAGGCTAAGGAAGCAACTGTTAATGAAGTCAGGACGGTGAATGAATTTGTAGATGTTTTTCCGGAAGAACTTCCAGGGTTGCCTCTGGATCGTGAGGTAGAATTCGGGATAGACTTATTGCCTGGAACGGCGCCAGTTTCTATTGCTCAATCTGAGAATGGCACCAAGGAATTGGTTGAGCTTAAGGCTTAGATTCAGGAATTGCTTGATCGTGGATTCATCCGACCTAGTGTGTCTCCATGGGGAGCACCGGTTCTATTCGTGAAGAAGAAGGACGGATCGATGAGGATGTGTATAGACTACCGGCAGTTGAATAAGCTGACCATCAAGAACAAGTATCCTTTGCCAAGGATCGACGACTTGTTCGATCGACAAAGGAGTCAGGTATTCTCTAAGATTGATCTAAGGTCGGGTATCATCGACTTAAAGTGAAAGAAGCGGATATCCATAAGACGGCTTTCCGAACTAGATATGGGCATTATGAATTTACGGTAATGCCATTCGGATTGACGAATGCCCAGTGCGTTTATGGATATGATGAACTGAATTTTCAGCCTTACTTGGATCGGTTAAATCGTGGAATTCATAGACGACATCTTGGTGTATTCTAAGTCCAAGTAAAGCATGATGAGCATCTTGGATTATCTTGTGAGTTTTAAGAGAAAAGAAGTCATGCGCCAAATTCAAAGTGTGAATTTTGGTGAAAGAAGTTGCATTTTAGGACATGTGGTATCTGCGGAAGGGATTAGGGTGGATCCTCGTAAGATCGAGGTCAGTATTAGATTGGAAACCACCTAAGTCCGTGGCGAGGTTCACAGCTTGGGTTTAGCGGATATTACCGAAGATTCGTCAAGGATTTTCATCGATAATGCACCTTTAACGAAATTGCCGAGGAAGGAAGTACCTTTCGTGTGGGAAGATAAGCAACAAGAGAGTTTTGAGAAGCTCAAGAAAGTTTTGACTAAGCTCCGTTTGATTGACTGAAGCAAGAAAGGATTTTATCGTGTATTGTGATGCTTCTCACACGGATTAGGATGTGTTCGATGCAAGGCGGAAAGGTAGTTGCGTGTCGTCTCGGCGATTGAGACCGCACGAGGTTAATTACCCGACGCATGACTTGGAGTTAGCATTGTAGTCTTTGCTCTTAAGGTTTGGAGACATTACTTATACGGGGAAAAGTCGGTGATATATACGGACCACAAAAGTCTGAAATATCTCTTGACTCGTAAAGAAGCGAATCTGAGGCGGAGAAGGTGGATAGAGTTGTTAAAAGACTACGATTTGTTCTATCGAGTACCACCACGGTAAGGCGAATGTGGTGGCGGACGCTCTAAGTCGAAAAGTGGTGTCGATTTGAGAGCGATGTTTGCACATCTTAGTCTCTACGATGATGGAAGCTTGTTGGCGTAACTTGAGTTAAGCGACATGGTTAAGTCAAGTAAAAGAGAGAGAGTTAACGAGATGAAGATCCGAGTGAAATGCTTGACAGTGCGAGTGGGAAATTGGAAGATTTCAGATTAACAATGATGGAGTATTGTGCTTCAAAGGTAAAGTTTGTATCTTCAAGGATCGGAGTTGAGACAAAGATACTTGAGAATCGCATGGTAGTCCCTATGCTATGCATCCCGGAGGAAATAAGTTATCCGAGATTTGCGAGATCAATTTTGGTGGCCTAGTCTTAAGCGGAAGTTCTTGAGTTTGTAGGGAAGTGCTTGGCGTGTCGACAAGTTAAAATTTGAACATCAAGTACCTTACGGATTGCTCTGACCAATAAAGATTCCGCAATGGAAGTGGGAGAGAATCACCATGGATTTTGTTAGTGGGCTTCCCCTTACACCTACTAAGAAAGACTCCATTTGGGTGATAGTGGACCGATTGACGAAATCTGCACATTTTATCCCAGTTCGGGTTGATTACTCTTTGCAGAAATTGGCAAAGTTATATGTGGCTGAGATTGTGAGATTGCATGGAGTACCGTTGTCGATAATTTCGGACAGAGATTCGAGATTTACGTCGCGATTTTGGAAAGCATTGCATCAGGCTTTGGGCACCAAATTGGACTTGATCGGCATTTCATCCTCGGTCGACGATCGGTCAGAAAGAGTAATCGAGATCTTAGAAGATATGTTAAGGGTTGTGTGATAGATTTCAAGGGAAGTTGGGAGGAATTCTACCGTTGGCGAAATTTGCGTACAACAACAAGCACCAATCTAGTATACGGATGGCACCGTATGAAGCACTATATGGACGAAAGTGTCGCACTCCTACGTGTTGGATAGAATTAGGGGAACGACAAATTTTGGGTCTAGAAATAGTGGCTAAATCTGAAGAAAAGGTTAAGGTAATCCGGGCTCGGTTAAAGGAAGCATCAGATAGACAAAAATCGTACGCAGATTTAAAACGGAAGGAAATAGAGTATGCAGTGGGAGACCAAGTTTTCCTAAAGGTTTCACCTTGGAAAAAAAGTGATGAGATTTGGACGCAAAGGGAAACTAAGTCCAAGGTTCATTGGACCTTATCGAATTGTGAAGCGGGTCGGATCTGTGGCATATCAGTTAGATTTGCCTTCGAAATTGAAACAAATGCACGATGTGTTCCATGTTTCAATGTTACGCCGCTACCGATCGGATCCATCTCATATAGTACCGATTGAGGAGGTGGAATTAAGATCGATTTGTCATATGAAGAGGAGCCAATTCAAATTACGAGCGGGATGTAAAGGTTTTACGGAGAAAATCGGTTCCTCTCGTTAAGGTATTATGGCGTAATCAAGGATCGGAAGAAGCTTCGTGGAAGCGGAGGAAGCGATCGACAAAGAATACCCTCACTTATTCGGCCGGGTAATTTCGAGGACGAAATTATTTTAAGAGGGTAGAACCGTAACATCCACGATAATTAGGGGCTATGCATTTTACTTAATTGAATGATCTGCATTTATTTATTAATGAGTATATTTTGGAAGTTATTTAAGCATCATTAATTAAGTAAAGGCTTAGTAAAACTTTTAATTTTTATTAAGAGAGAGAGAGCTAAGTAAATTAGGCCTTAAGAATTAATGGCAAGGAGTTCCATGCATAAGTTAAGTAATTGGCAAAGTGGTTAAGATGCATGGATGTATGCTTGAGGTGTAAGGTTCGAATCTTCTAGCTAGCATTAGGGGAAGATTTTAAATTTTTGTTTTCTTTCTTATATGTGTCGGCCAAGAAAGTTCTAGAGTGGATGAGCTTTCATTCATTTTTGGCTAGTTGACCATGTGAAAAAGGAAGTTAAAAACTTAAGGCATGGGATGATAAGTTGGTGATAAGATGAAGGGGACAAAGGCTTGATATTTGGCTATGTTTTGGGGATGTGTCCATGGTCATTTGACCATGAATCTAGACGGCATGAAGGCTAAAGGGAGAGGCTTAATTGTGTAGCAAATTTTTGGATATGATGGGGAAGAAACAAGGAGGAAAAAGGGGGATATGTTGGCTTTGATTTGGCCGAATTTGTGCTTTGCCATTAGGGGGGAAAAGTTAGCCAAAAGTCTTTGTTTGTCCATCTTTTCTCATTTTCTCCAAAAGTTCTCTCTAGTCGAATTTGCCATAGAGTTTAGGTAAAAACTTTCTTTTGCTTTGGCTTTCTTCTTTTGACCAATTTTCTTCATTTTGGCGAATGTACCTTAGACATTTTGGTACACTTTTTCTTTTGATTTAGCCTCAATTGTTTGAACCAAATACAACTTTCTTTCTCCCATTTATTTTTCTTGTTGAAACCGAAACTACAAAGTTCAAAGAACCAAATTCTTCATTTCTCTTCTTTAGCCGAATGCATCTAAGTCTCAAGACTAATCTCCTTCTCTTTGATCATATTCTCTTTTCTTTTCTTTTCATATTATTTTTCTCTTATCTTTCTCTCATTGTCGAAACCACATAGGATCAAGAATAACCTCTTTGGCGAATGTGCAAAAGTTCTTAATCATCTCTTTTCTTTTGAGAAATCACCATAATCATCTTCTTCTCCTCTTTCTCTTTTCTACCTTCTTTCTTTCCTTCTCTTTTCTTTTCCCTTTCTTCTTTTTCTTAAACCGAAACCACCATTTCTCTTCTCTTTTTGTTAAAGCCGAATCTTGAAGGACTCAAGTAAGAATTCTATCAATTATTTTTTATCATTTCCTTTCACTTTAGTAAATTTAGAACCATAATCTTTTATTTTCTCTCCTAGGCCGAATCTTTTGAAAAGATTTATCAAAAATCCTTGTTGAAGACAACCTTTAAGTAACCATTCGAATCATCAAGGTAAGATTACTATTTTAGATAATATCAATTTCTTTAGATGGATCACTAATCTACGTTATTTTAGGGGCGATCTAAGATCAACAAGATAGGTAAGAAAAGGGCTGTGCGAAGTGTTTGGAAGAGAGGAGGTATTCCTTTACCATCGAACTACAAACGAAGAGCAGTATCGGGGGTTAGAGACTTTCCACCGGGTTGTGGACCTTCTGCTAACGAGGATTGATTATTCGAAGTAGTGCGTACAACCGAACCACTTTACGTTGGTGGAATATCGGCGGGTTTTGATCCATCTAGTGGAGAAAAACCGCAAATAACTGTCATTCGTGAATCCGAGGGTAAGGATTTAGATCCATCGTTTATAAGTATAGTTTTGTTAACAATAGTTTATACTAACCGAGTGTATTAATCAATTAGGTGTGGACGAGCAAGAGGGTATTGTTCTCACTGTTACTAGGTGTGTAACCATACATTAAAAATTTCCATAGATTTATATTGTTAAAAAATGATTATGTGATAGTATGTTTTGTTTGTGGATACCAAGCATTGGTATACAAAAATTCAGGTATGTTACCCAATATTTCATTTATTTTTGCTATATGCATCAATATGAAATAAGCATGACTATATTATGATTTGTGGGTAAATAGCATGAAAATCTGATTTGATATGTATGTGCATGGGCATATGGGTATGTTTAATAAAGGAGGAAGTATTCGGTGGTTTTACCACAATTACAGTGACTTCGGTCACATATGTGAAATTGGTGACTTGATCACATATTTGACTCGGTGGCTTCGGTCACATATTTGACTCGTGGGCTTTTACCACATATTTGACTCCGGTGACTTGGTCACATATTTGAAATTTGGACTTGATCGGTGACTTGATCACATCTGCTTTGGTGGCTTTGCCACAATAAGGGCGATGTGCATGTTGATTGCAACAATCGCCTTCGATGGTGTGTAGCGGATGGAGGGTCGATTTAGTAATCCCCACGGTGTCTTTGGTTGATGCGGGGTGTGTAGCGGATGGATATTTAGGTTGGGTAGGCTTGCATTTCATTTCATAAGTATATCCATGTAATATTGTATGATTATTATTTGATACGCTATGAAATGGGCCTTTGGGCTAAATTTGAGCTAAATTGGGCCTTTGGGCTAAATATGAGTTAAATGGGCCTATGGCCATATGTGAAATTTTGGGCTTGAAAGCATTGCATAAAATGGGCTTTTTAGTGTATGTGTTATACATTGAGTTTATAACTCACCCATTTTTATGGGATAACTTTTCGATAACTCAGTAGTGCGATGGATCGGACAATGAAGGATTTCGAGGTGGCGATGCTCGTATCAAGTATTGTGGAGATTTTCCAACTTAAACTCTTTAAGTTAAATTTTATTACTTAGACTTTATTATGGATTTGCCAATTTTATGTAATAAGGCCACTATAAACTATCTTTCATTTCGTGTTTGAATTTACTTTTATTTTGACATGAACAAATATCTATTAAATAACTAAATTGGTTTTCAATAATTATTTAAAAAGGTTTTGTCTCTAATATATAAATGTTTTCAAGGAAATTTTCTTAAGTTTGGTTTCCTTTTGATTTTATTAATTCCTCCTAAAATAATGTTTTAAAAGACAAAATTTCTTTACAATGGAATTACGCTAAAGTTTTACTCGAGGAACATACCAAATCCGATTAGGCTTTTTGGGCCAGGTTTGGGGTGTTTCATTATGAATAAGGTTTTGATTGTGTATGGCTTGTTTTTAAAGCTAATATTAGATGTTTAAATAAATTTTGGTCATTCTTAGGTGTGTGGTAGTTAATATTTGATTGATGGTTAAGCTTTAGTTGTGTATCGTTAATGATGCTATGATAATGATTCTTTAGTCATGCATTAACTTAATTTGTAAATATAGATAATAGACTTTTATATAAAATGTGGTTCGCCATAGTGGTTTAATTACATAGATAATTGCTAATAATGGATTTGGTTGAATCAATATGTATTAACTATGCTATATTATGGTTATTTGTCAAATTGAAATGGTTCAAATCGTTATGGTCGTATGTATATATATTTGCAATAAAAGATGAAGTTATTAAATGTTGAAATGATGCTTGATTAAGTGTGTGTATATACGTATGGTTAATATGTAATGTGGTTAATCTATCTTATATTAATGCATATAGCATGTGAATTGTTATAATCAATGATTGATTAAGGGAATGAGTTGGTATGGATTACGTAATTATGTTAGATATGGTTTTGACTTTAGGAAAATATCACGAATGGTATATTGGCAACTAAAGTTAGTTTGGTTATGTTTTATATCACCAATATCGTTTAAATGAGTGGAATTTTAAATAGTGACTATGGATCATTTGATGTTTAAATTAGTACTGCGTTTTAAGGTTACATAACAATATGGTTTAATAGGCATTTGGAGGATGGTTTAATTATGAAAGTTATGTTTCTTTTAATTTAAAGACTTGATATTTGTTTAGGTTTCAAATATTGAAGTGATTAGATTTTTGAGTTATGAAATGTAATGAATATCTGTGTGAACTGTATTATGACAAATAACGCCTCGTAACCCTAATCTGACGACGGATACGGGTTAGGGGTGTTACAAAATACCCCTAGTTTCTAAAATTACCAAAATACCTTCAGTTTGTGAAATTACCAAAATACCCTTGGTTTGTGAAATTATTGAAATACCCCTAGTTTGTGAGATTACCAAAATACCCTTATAGGGTAAAATGATTGATTTGCCCTTGTAGGTAAATGATCGACTTGTGCAATGAGTTGTCTGATTTGACTGTGGTTGTATGACTGATATGATTTTATTACATGTTTAAATAATTGTTACTGAGCATGTCCATTTTGCATACACGTGTAATGATTGAACATGACATACACGACATATTGCATGGGGTTGGGATTATTAATAAAGGGGCAGTGCTAATAGGATTGCATGGTCGCTTAATGACTATGGATTCAACGAGGCTTTTTAGCCACCGAGCAGTTATATTGCACCGTTAAGGTAAGGCCGCAACCGGTGTTACATAAGGAGTGTTCGGATGGCATGGGCATTATTGCATTGCATATACGGATTATACTATTGAGATGGGCTTAGACCCAGATTTATATATATGATATGTGACATAATAGATTAAGGCCCAACCGAGGTTATTTTGGGCTAAGGCCCAATTGCCACCGTTACTATAATGGGCTTTGGATTGGATTGTTGTGATGCATGTGCTTACCGATGAGGGTTGTACACACTGAGTTTTCATAAACTCACCCGCTCTTTTTATTAAATGTCTCAGGTAATTCCCAGCGATAGAGGATTGGGAGTCGTGGAGGACTCGGGGGTGGCTATACATCGGAGATACTACTCATGAACTTTAGTAATTTTGATTTTTACCTTATTTTAAGATTATTTATTTTGGGTTAATATTTTGTAACAAGGCCATTGATTTATTTTTCTAAGTTTTCATTTATAACTATTAAACTTATAAATATGGAGTTTTCTTAAAACATGAGCAATCATTTCCTAAAATATCATGTTTACACAACGATGCAAGTTTAACCTTCATAACAAAATAGTTTTTAAAAATAATAATAACTTTTAAACAATCATTTAGCAAATCGCGCTTTTCTCAAACAAACAACGAACTCAGAGTTCAAAAATCCAATAAAGCTTTTCTGAACAATTGGTTAGCTTTTCAACTTCCTTCAATGTGACACGCCGATTCGGGCCTAACTTCTAAAATTTGAGTTTGGGGTGTTACATATTGATAGGGATTTATTCACCAAGTGTATCTCGTGGGAGCTCCGGTGTTATTTGTTAGGAAGAAAGGCGAATCGATCGTATGTGTCTTGATTCTTGCCATTGAACAAGTTGACAATTAAGAATATGTACCCATTGCCGAGGATAGACGATCTGTTCGATCAGTTGCGAGGTGTTTCAGTCTTCTCAAAGATAGACTTGAGATCGGGTTACCATCAGCTTAAGGTTAAGGAGGCGGACATTCAAAAGGCAGCATTTCAAACTCGCTATGGTCATTACGAGTTCTTGGTGATGCCATTTGGATTGACAAATGCACCAGCTGTGTTTATGTATATGATGAACCGAGTCTTCCACCCTATCTGGATCGGTTTGTCGTAGTATTTGTAGATGATATTCTGGTTTATTTAAGGACAGAAGAGGAGCATGATTCGTATCTTAGGGTTGTTTTGCAAATTTTTTGAGAAAAGCAGTTGTATGCCAAATTCAGTGAGAGCGAATTTTGGTTTAAAGAAGTTGCCTTTTTGGGTCATGTTATTTCTATAGAGGGAATTAGGGTGGATCCCTGAAAAATTGAAGCTGTGTTGGATTGGAAACCACCTAGGACTATGATAGAAATTCAAATTTTTCTTGGATTAGCTAGGTACTACAGAAGGTTTGTGGAAGGATTTTCGTTAATTACTGCACCGCTAACTAAGTTATTACAGAAGGGGTACCTTTTGCTTGGTCAAATAAGCAACAGGAAAGTTTTGAAAAGTTATAGAAGATTCTGACTAAGGCACCAGTGTTGATTCAGCCTGAAGCAGGGAAGGAGTTTGTGGCCTACTGTGATGCGTCACACACAGGGTTAGGATGTGTTTTGATGCAGGATTGAAAGGTAGTTGTGTATGCGTCTCGGTAGTTGAGACCTCACAAAGTGAATTATCCCATCCATGACCTTGAGTTAGCGGCGGTAGTGTTCGCTCTGAAGATTTGGAGACACTACCTATATGGGGAAAAGTCCATCATCTATACTGATCACAAAAGTCTAAAGTACCTCCTTACCCAGAAAGAGTTGAACTTAAGACATCGAAGGTGGATTTAATTATTGAAGGATTACGACTGTTCAATTGAGTACCATCCGGGTAAAGCTAACGTAGTTGCTGACTCGTTGAGTCGTAAAGTAGTATCAGACTTGAGAGAAATGTTTGCCCATCTTAGCTTGTATGACGACGGAAGTTTGTTAGCTGAACTGCAAGTGAAACCTTCTTGGGTCAGTTAGAATAAAGAGAAGAAATTGTCAGATGAATCATTGAGTTCTAAGTTTCAATTAATGGCAAGAGCTGAGACAGACGATTTCAGTTTAAACAGTGATGAGGTTTTGTGTTTTCGTGGAAAAGCGTGTATACCAAGGGATGTGGAGTTAAGGCAGATGATTCTTCAGGATGCGCATAGCAGCCCTTACACTACGCATCCTGGTGGAAGTAAGATGTATTGGGATCTGCGTGAATAATTTTGGTAGCCTAGTTTAAAGTGAGAAATTATCGAGTTTGTAGGTAAATGCTTGACATGTCAGCAGGTGAAAGCAGAACATCAGTTGCCATCAGGGTTATTGCAGTCGGTGAAGATTCCACAGTGGAAATGGGAAAGGATCACGATGGACTTTGTTAGTGGGCTACCTCTTACACCTACTAAGAAAGATTTGATATGGTTGATTGTTGATCGATTGGCGAAGTCCGCTCATTTCATACAAGTTTGTGTCGACTATACTTTGTAGAAGTTGGCTAAGCTGTATGTGGCAGAGATTGTAAGGTTGTATGGGGTACCAGTGTCGATTATATCGGATAGAGACCCTAGGTTTACGTCGTACTTTTTGAGGGCACTACATCAGATATTGGGTACAAGACTAGATTTCAGCACAACATTTCATCCACAGACTGATGGTCAGTCTGAGAGGGTAATTCAGATCTTGGAAGATATGTTGAGAGGTTGTGTCATTTACTTCAGGGGCAGTTGGGAAGAGTTTCTATCGTTGGCAGAATTCGTATACAACAATAGCTACCAGTCTAGTATTTAGATGGCGCCCTATGAAGTGTTGTATGGACGGAGGTTTTATACTCCTACTTGCTGGATGGAATTGGGTGAGCGCCAAATTTTGGGTCTGAAATTTATTTTAGAAATAGAAGAGAAAGTTAAATTGATTCGAACTCGGTTAAAGAAAGCCTTCGATAGGCAGAAGTCATATGGAGATCTGAAACAAAAGGAAATAGAGTTTGCAGTGGGTGATCGGGTTTTCTTGAAAGTTTCACCGTAAAAGAAAGTGATAAGGTTTGGACAGAAGGGCCAGCTAAGTCCTAGGTTTATCGGGCCTTATCGAATATTGAAAAGTGTGGGACCAGTGGCGTATCAACTTGAATTACCTTCAAAATTGAAATAGATACATGATGTGTTCCATGTCTCGATGTTGAGGCATTACCGTTCTGATCCGTCTCATATTGTGCCGTTAGAAGAAATTGAAGTAAGACTAGACTTGCCCTTTGAAGAAGAATCAGTGTAGATCTTGGATTGAGATGTTAAGATCCTAAGAAGGAAATCAGTTCCTTTGGTCTAAGTTCTATGGCAGAACCACGGTTCAGAGGAGGCCACGTGGGAGCCAGAGGATGTTATGCAGCAGCAATACCCACATATCTTCTGACCAGGTAATTTTGAGGCCGAAATTTCTTCAAGGGGGTAGAACTGTAACATTCGAGAATTAGAGGCTCTGTATTTTATTATGTTTCTGTGTGCTTGGTATGCCTTGCCTGTTGTTTGAGTGTGTTGGGGGTCCCGAGAAGGTTCGGGGTCAAGCTGAAGCCTTGGTAGAAATTTCAATTTTGGGCACTTTAGGGGAGAGCTAGTGGGGTCAGGCTTTAAGGATGATTTCTTGTGGTCGTTGACATAAGAAGTGAAGTGGTGGAGTGGCAAAGTGGCACCTAGGGAGCAGGAGGGAGATGACGCCACAGAGGAGCAGTGAGGGAGCAGGTTCGAGTCGCATAGTTGGCTTTTTGGGGAAATCTTTTTGGCGTCTGGATGGGAGGCGATAGATTCAGTTTGGGACCTTGAAGAGTGGAAGTTGAATGAGTCAAATCTTTTAAATAGGTGGCCATGAGTGAAAGGTGGAGTTTGAATCATTCAATTGATTCAAATGGGTGAACAAGAGTGAAAGTAGGAAGCAATCAATGAGATGGTGGTGGGGGAGAGTGTTGCCCAAATTTTGGGATGTGTTGGGGGAGGAAATTCGGTCATTTGTTTCTTTGACTTCTCTTTGCTTTAACTGAATCTCCCTTATGAGTTCATTTCCCCTCATTCGTTCTTGTTTCAGTGGATTGTCGTCTCTCCTTTTCCTAACTTTCTCAAATTAGTTTTTCATGGTTGGTGGTAAGCGTTCTTCTTCTCTTTCGATTCTTTCTTTTTCCTTACTAGTTGTTAAACCGAGGGTGTTAACTTGGTATTGTGGGGGCTTTGGTCAAATGGCTAGTAAGGGTTCATGTGGTTTGGTTAGGCTGAAAGGTCACTTCTTGTGGTTTAAAGTGGAGACCCGATTCTAATTTGGTGTTTGTGTAAGGACTCCAACGATTCCTTAATCCAAGTCTAGTAGCTTTCGGGTTCTGTCGATCTAGGTAAGAACTCCTTCGTTTGAGTATCTATTTCCACTTTCATCGTATTCAATGCCTTAACCTGGTCTTCTAACAAAGATCTCAAACAAAGGAGGGGGTTGGACTCGTAGTCCCTACCGCTAAGTTCAAAAAACATGCGGTATCGGCAGTGCAAGACTTCCTCGAGTTGTGGACCGGCTTGAATTTGAATTGACAAATAGCAGTTATTCCCTCTTCTGAGAGTGTCGAAAGTATCGAAAGCCTACTATTACGCATTTTCAGGTGTGTAAATTTCACACCCTGCTATTAATTTATGTTATTAATGTTTGGGCTGAAAAGCCAAAGTGACGGGGTAGAAAGTCATAATACCCTGGTGGGTAAGGTTGGTGATACCAAGTTAGTGACTATACCATTCTATTTATGAGTATATAAATGTATGTTGTAATCTGTTACTTTGTTTGATAGCATGTTGCATTCACTTGATACGTATGTTATTCATGGGTTTGGAATATGATGTGAAAGGGGAAGTGGTATTAAGGACTGTCACAGTGGTTTGATACCAAAGTGGGTTGGCCCCACATATCTGATTTAGTGACCAAGTCCTAGTGGTCCGGTACCAAGGTGGTTTGACGCCAAGTACATATATGTTGATTCTGTGACTTGTCTCAGTGGTTTGGCACCACAGTAGGTTGGCCCCACATATACGATCATCAGGGATTGTCACCAGTGGTTTGGTACCACAAGTGGGTTGGCCCCACATGCTATGATTAGTAACTCTATCACCAGTGGTTTGCTGCCACATATGAGGCGTGTAGCGGATGGAGGGTTGATTTTAGAAATCCCCACGGTGTGTTGGGCTGGTACGGGTGGCATGTAGAGGACGAAAAATTTAGGTTGGGCTTTGTGTATGCCATTTTTAGTGGGTAAGGCCCAAGGTGCGATTGTGGGCTTGAAGTTGTTTATGTGTTATAAGGGAAAATGCACACTGAGTCTTGGTGACTCACCCCTCTGCTTAACCTTGTAGGTAATCAGTAAATCGTGGATCTAGGAGCCGAGACAGACTCGTGGAGGCCATGAAATGTTTCTTTTCGTAAACTCATTTCCTTTTTATAAATTATTTTTAATTGCGGATATTGTTATGTAATAAGGCCTTTTTAAGTTGATATTTGGTTTTTTTCTTTATTTATGTTATGACATCAATATATATTTTGACATGAAAACTTTAAGTTGGGGTTTCAAAACATAAGTAACCTAAACAACCGTTTTCTCTCAAGTGCTAACAAAGATATCAAATACTCGATTAACTCAACTCAGAAATTCTTCTTAAATCTATAAGTCACTGTTTTTATAATATCACCTAAACGGAACGTTTCAAACTTACGATTTTTCCTTAAAATTCCAATGCCTTTTTATATCCTTTCCCTGTGATATACCAGATTTGGTCACAACTTCTAGACCGGGTATGGGGTGTTACACCCTGTCTGGGACAGTGGCATCGATATCTTGTTACATGTAAGACCACGTCTAGGACATTGGCATAGTACGACCATTCTGAGTATTCTAAGCTTCCTATTTGATTCTGAACGGTTCAACAGGCAAATCCTAGAAATGAAAGATTTCATGAAATGTATAAACGAGTCAGGTACGTTTGAAAGGTACACTATCTATGTGTATGAAAGGTAAGTATGTATATGAACTTACCAAAATGAATAAGTGTATGAATTTGATGAGATAATATGTGATATATATATATATATATATATTTGAATGTGCTATGAGCATAAGTGATGCTTTAAGATATGATATGTTAGTAATCTATGGCTAAACAAATGAGCCAAAGAACACGTTATGAAATTGAAAATGAGAAATATTAATGATATTGTATCAATGTAATTATGTGCTTTTTATGGTAAGTTTATTTGTATATGGCTAACTAAGCTTTTGAAAGCTTAATTTGTATGTGTTTGCTTTGTTTTATAGATCGTCGAAGCTACAAAAGGCTCAGGAATCATCGAGGATCATCACCACACTATCAAACTCTACTTTGGTACTTTTGAATGTGAAAATAGTTTAATATGGCATGTATAGGCTAGTTATTTTGGAATATGTTTAAGATATGTAATAGTCATGTGATATGCTAGATAAATGTTGGTGATATGTATGAGTGGTCATGATATATGATGCATATTTTGATATGGTATGTTAGCTATTAAGATGATCAAAATTGTGGTATGTTTATGAAGCAAAGTTGGTACCATATTGATGGGAAGATGTTATAATGTAATGGTAAGATTGTGGATGAAACTTGCTT
The DNA here is from genome assembly GCA_025506655.1 of Gossypium rotundifolium. NCBI lineage: Eukaryota > Viridiplantae > Streptophyta > Magnoliopsida > Malvales > Malvaceae > Gossypium > Gossypium rotundifolium. The sequence goes on from CP106731.1 coordinate 52,490,112, forward strand.
AGAAATGATTGTTATTTTGTTGAGCTAATTGTTGCATAAGTTGTTGTGTTTGAGATTCCTTTGAATGCTTGGAAAAGTAGGTTATTTTGGCATGAATTGAATTGGTATGATGCTTGTAAGGATTTCCCAAAGTGTTGGAGGCATTTTGTCCTTGAAAATGACCTATATTTTCCCACACGGTTGAGCACACGGGCGTGTGGCTCAATTGTGTCCCTTGTGGTTGTATTTCGAAACAAGTCAGACTCCACCATGGGCTGGACACATAGATGTGTGACTGGCCGTGTGGTGCAACTTAGTAGCGACCACGGGTGAGGCACACAGCATGTCTACGGCCGTGTGGATAAGTCAGTATGTATGTCCTGTTTTGACACAGCTTAGACACACGGGCATGTCTAAGGCCGTGGGAGGCACACGGCCTGCCCACACAGGCGTGTGACCTTCGTTACTTAGAAAAAAATTTTAAATTTTAAGAATTTATGTATGTGTTCGATTTAGTTTCGGCCTATTCTAAAGCATGTTAAAGGTCTCAAAGACCTATTTAAGGGACATTTTGATGTGATTTGTCAAACTAAGATATGAAATGTCCGTAAAAGTTTTCAATTTTTGATAATGGCTTTTAACCCTAAACTAGTGATGGTTATAGGTTAGGGGTGTTGCATTTGGTTGGTATCAGAGCCACAGTTTAGTCGATTCTCAGACTAACATAGTGTGTGAGAGTTTAGCTATACATGCCATATATATGAAATGTGATAGTGTAATGACTCCTGGCGTATAAAATGTGTTTTTAGTATAGTAATGGATCCCGAAAGAGCCGTAGCTTATGATGTTGAAAGCAATACACCTGCTCCCGCTCAAGGGACAATACGATTTGATTCGAAATTGGTTACTAGCGATCAAGAGGGAGAGGCTAAACAAGCCTTTTTCCAAATGATGAACGAGTGATTCACTCAGTACATAAAAAATGAATCCGATTGTTTCACAACCTCATCCCCTTATTAGTGAAATACTAAAATGAAATCTGTAAGACTTTGGGATGAAAAAGCTCATGAGTGTGGAGTTACAGAAGTTCGTGCTTGAAAGATTAGTAATGTGGTCAGAAAAGAGAATGAATCAGCAAGTGAAGACAGCACTAAAAGAGATATTGGATAGTTCTAAAGCCTATTCAGATTATGCAGAGTCACTAGTAAATAAGAAGTCAATTCTGACTAAATGACGTATTCAAGTATGTTATCTAAAGAAAGTATTAACTGGAAGCTTTTCTGAAATTTACTTTTGTTAGCGATAGGATAATATGAAATTTTCGATGATAGAATTAAATAGTTGAATAATGTTTATATTGTATTGATGGCTGAGTGCAATGGTTTTAGTTGGGCAATTACTATGATTCCTTATGGGCATTCTATGTGTACATTTATCCTCAGAATCATATGTGACTGTGTAATTCTAGAAAGAAGATTCTTATTGTGTAAGAACGCTAGCTAAATGTACTAATAGACGAAAGCATGGTTGATCTATTTGGGTTACGTTCAATATTGCTATGTCTTTCTCTGGTATTTATTCCCTTGTGTGGATATGAAAATCGACGGTAAAATCTAAATGATACTAATACGCTGTTTCTATTGGTTATTACCCTGCTAAATGTATGTGAAGATTATATTGCTTCTGTTACTATGGATTTCAATATTTATGAGTGACATTATTCTTTCTGGACATATTTTGGGATATTATCGAAATTGATATCATTCTATCTGGGTTGTAATTTTTAGATATCCTATGTTTAAAATTTTGCTATTATGGTTTTCTTATGATTCTATGTGATTATCTGTAAGAGATATCTATTTTACAGAAATGGCTATATCATTTATAATTATAATTTTTGGCTTGAAATGTGAGAGTACAGTGGTACCATTCTCAGTGTTATAGAAGTTGTGTTTCTACAGAGGTTACTATTCAAATCATATTTGATTCTTCTCTGTGTTTAAATGCTTCATTAACAGTCGGGATAATATCTATTTATAGGGTTGAGAGATCGTTCTTATTAAGGCCCAATGATTTATATCTGATAAAGGTGATTATAGTATAATTCAGAACTTCAATGATTAATAGATGAGACAGCTTTATTATAAATTCTTTTCTAGATCTCGTGAAAGTTCGACATTGATAAAAGTGAAAATGATTGAGGATCAAGATCAATCTATGAAATGATATGTCTGGGTTATCCTTTTTAATGAAAAGAAAAGATTTCTTCGAAAAGAATGATTCAGTGGTTTAGTTCGATTTTAATTATTTGATTTAAAAAAACTGGGTTATATGTGTCTGAATCTATCCATCTAACTAGAAACAAACTTTGAATGTACATGTGTGAATTGAGGAATAGTCTAGAAGAAGAATTCGTATTCTTGAAGACTTGATACTAAATTATATCTTTCGGAACGATTCTATTTGGGAAATGTTGTGATAAATTAAAGTTAGTTCGATTGTTGAAATTTTCTTTTAGACGAAAATAATTTCGACCGAAATATCAGTTCTAGTTTAGTCAGAGTTCTATAAAGAGATTACGATCTTCGTCCTTATGTTACTGAATGAAAGATCTGAACTTGGCATAGCAAGGTTAGCTCCAATCATCGAAAAACTTTTGAGTCTATAAGTGATTCTTATCTGAGGAAAATGAATTTTTTTCAAATATTTTGATTTGGCGATGAATACATGATTGATTTTATCAGGTAATGAACAGTTATTAGTTGAATTAGAAGTTAAATAAATGTTTATTTAGTGAAGTCGTGAAATTCAAAAATGGTCAGCAAACTATAAGTTAAAATAGAGTTCAACATAAATTGATTTTGATTCAGAACCTCATATGTGGTATCGATGATTATTTGTTATTTCGAGATAGAGTGTGTTTGCTGAAAAGCTCTATGAATATACAACAACTGCTACAAGAAACTCTTATTGATAATTCATTTGTTCATATGGGAATAACAAGATACACAACAGTTCTGATGAGTGTGAAATGTGATATATTCTGACTTTATTGTTTATAGAAATGGATGGTGATGAATTCTATATCGAGATTATCTTTATCATTGAAAAAGATAGAGTTATCTGAAATTTGATTAACTGTCTGAAGAAATCTCTCCGTACTTATAGATTTTCTCTTTTGATAAAACAATGAGTTATCCGTTTCTGTGTTGCTAAGTCTGTCTATGGTGTTAGTTATCATTGTTTAGGATTAAGATCTGAAACTTATATGGTAATTTTGAAAGAGACTACAGTAATCTATGAATATAAAATTGTATTGAAATCGGGTAAAGCAAATGTTGTTGCTAATGCACTGAGTCGAAAATCATTGTTTGCATTACGTGCTATGAATGCTCATTTAGATTTGTTAGATGATGGTTCAGTTTTAGCTAATTTTGAAGTGAAACCATTGTTCTTACAACAAATGTGTGATGCTCAGAAAGTTGATAATAAAATGCTAGCGAAACAAGCTCAATGTAATTCGAACTCTGATTTTGAATTTTGAGTTAATGATAATGATTTCTTGAGATTTCGATATCAAATTTGTGTTTCGAGAAATTAAGAGTTATTACGGTTAATTTTGAGTGAAGCTCAGAATAGTCGCCTATCTGTTCATCCGGGAAGTACAAAGATGTACCATGATTTGAAGCAATATTATTGGTGGTCTGGCATGAAAAGAGATATTTCTGAATTTGTTTTGAAATGTTTAGCCTGTCAGCACCTTAAAGCTAAACATCAGGTTCCATCTGGTTTGTTATGACTGATTCTAATTCCTGAATGGAAATGGGACAGAGTGACAATAAATTTTGTTTTAGGGTTGCCTTTATCTCAGAGGAAGAAAGATGAAATTTGGACTGTAGTTGATCGATTGACGAAATCAGCCCATTTTATTCAGGTAAAATCTGATTATTCACTTGATAAGTTAGCTGAACTTTATATTCTTGATATTGTGAGATTGCACAGAGTGCCACTGTCTATCGTATCTAACAGAGATCCAAGATTTACTTTACGTTTCTGGAAGAAATTGCAAGAAGCTTTGGGTACCAAATTGCATTTCAGTACAGCTTTTCACCCACAGACTAATGGTCAATTCGAGTGAATCATTGAAATACTTGAAGATATGTTGAGATGTTGTATTATTGAGTTTACTAGTACATGGAAACAGTACTTGCCATTGATTGAATTTACATATAAATAGTTATCGGTCAAGCATCAAAATGGCACCTTATGAGGCCTTGTATGGACGCAAATGTCGAACACCTCTATACTGGTCAGAACTCAGTGAAAGAAAGTTACACGAGGTCAGTTTGATAAAAGACACTGAACAGAAAGTGAAAGTGATCCGTGATAGTCTAAAAGCTGCGTCTGATTTTCAAAAATCTTATGCTGATTTGAAACGAAAAGATATTGAGTTTGAGATTGGTAATAAAATGTTCTTGAAAGTATATTCGTGGAAGAAAGTACTCTGATTCAGATGTAAAGGCAAATTAAGTCTGAGGTTCATCGGGCCGTATGAAATCATTGAGTGTATTAGACTTGTAGCTTACAGATTGTTATTGCCCACCAGAGTTGGAAAAGATTCATAATGTATTCCATGTGCCAATGCTTCGTCGATACAGATCCGATCCATCACATGTGATTATTCCGTCAGAGATTGAAATCCGATCCGATATGACTTATGAGGAAAAATAGATCCGTATCTTAGCTCGTGAAGTGAAAGAATTGTGAAATAAGAAAATTTTGTTAGTTAAAATATTGTGGCGTCGACATGGAGTTGAAGAGGCTACATGGGAGCCTAAAGATATAATGAGACAACAATATCCGAACTTCTTTAATGGTAAGATTTTTGGGGACGAAAATCCCTAAGGGGGAGAATAGTAACAGTCTGGTTTAGACCCTAGTCAAAATAGTGGTTTCAGGACCACAAATCTGAGTTAGAATAATATTTTAATATTATTTTTCGTGCCTACAGTATGTGATTAAGCATGTGTGAAATTTCTATGATTTAATTGGATCATTTGTGTGCTTAATTTCAGAAAATGACTAAATTGCATAAAAAGTAAAAGTGACATTCTATATGTTAATGTGCTTAATTGAGTTGGCTTTTAAATGTAGTGGCCTTATGAGGCAATTAAGCCATTATATAGTAAGTGGTTGGTTAATGGACAATTATAACCAATCATAATATATGTTTATATGTTTAATAATAGGGTTAATTTTGTAAATAGATTAATAATGCTATAATAATAAAACAAAAGATGACCATATTATCATCTTGGTTGGCCGAATGTATCAAAGAAAGAAATCATCCATGGTTTTTTAGGTTTTGGCTACTATCAAGCAAGATTAAGGTATGGATTTTGATCGGTTTTTGAACATTTCTACATTTTTGTAATCATTGCTTAGGGTTCTTCAAAACCCATGCTTCAATTTTATGAATTGATGATGAATTTAAAATGTTCCATGAATGAATTCATGAGCTTGGTGATGTTTGATGATGAAATATGAAATATATGTGTTAGATTAACATGTTTTGTCTTTGGATTTTTAGTGAAATTGAGTAATTTGGACTAAATTGAAAAATAATATTTTGAGGGATTAAATTGAAATAAATAAAATGTATGGAATTGTATGAGCAAGGGTGATATTCGGCCTAAGCATGGTACAAGCAAACTATGTGTATTTTGTGATTTTGTGAAATAGGGACTAAAATGTCAAAATGTTAAAATGTGAAAATATAAGGGCTAATACGTAAATTGCCGTAAATATGTGTTTTTGGATTGAATTTGATGAATTAGTGAATGAATGAGTTAAATTTGAATATGTATAGATTAAGAACCGAAGAAAATAGACTTAGATAGTGGGAAATTGAAAGTAATTGAGTAGCCGAGTTCGTTTCCATTTATCCAAATCTAAGGTAAGTCTATATACAAATAAATGTATTTACATTGATATATGTATGTTCATATGAAAATTCTTCATAATGAATGTGTATGAGATGATGAGTACATGAAATCCGAGATAGCATCGACATGGTGTCAACATCCGAAAAAGTCCCTTACGAACCTAAGAATAGATAGGATTACATATGTCATGACATAGGTGTCCGATATGTGATATCGTGTAAGACCACGTCTAGGACATTGGCATCGATTTAAGATTTACATATAAGACCATGTCTGGGACATTGGCATCATATTGATTCATGTAAGACCTTATCTGGGACAGTGGCATTTATATCTGGTTACATGTAAGACCACGTCTGGGACGTTGCCATTGTACGACCATTCTGAGTATTTTGAGCTTCCTATTTGATTCCGAACGGTTCAATGGGTAAATCTGAGAAATGAAAGATTTTGTGAAATGTATAAAAGAGTCAGGTACGTTTGAAAGGTACACTATGTATGTGTATGAAAGGTAAGTATGTATATGAACTTACCAAAATGAATAAGTGTATGAATTTGATGAGATAATATGTGATATATTTATATTTGAATGTGCTATGAGCATAAGTGATGGTTTGAGATATGATATGTTAACAATCTATGGCTAAACAAATGAGCCAAAGAACATATTATGAAATTGCAAATGAAAAATGTTAATGATATTGTATCAAAGTGATTATGTGCTTTTTTTGTTAAGTTTATTTGTATATGGCTTACTAAGCTTTTGAAAGCTTAATTACTTTGTGTGTGTTTGCTTTGCTTTATAGATCGTCGAAGCTACGAAAGGCTCGAGAATCATCGAGGATCATCACCACACTATTAAACTCTACTTTGGTACTTTTGAATGTGAAAATAGTTTAATATGGCATGTATAGGCTAGTTATTTTGGAATATGTTTAAGATATGTAATAGTCATGTGATATGGCTAGATAAATGTTGGTGATATGTATGAGTGATCATGATATATGATGCATATTGTGGTATGGTATGTTGGCTATTAAGATGATCAAAATTGTGGTATGTTTATGAAGCAAAGTTGGTATCATATTGATGGGAAGATGTTATATTGTAATGGTAAGATTGTGGTTGAAACTTGCTTAGAAATGGTTGTTATTTAGTTGAGCTAATTGTTGCATAAGTTGTTGTGTTTGAGATGCCTTTGAGTGCTTGGAAAAGCAGGTTATATTGGCATTAATTGAATTGGTATGATGCCTGTAGGGATTGCCCAAAGTGTGGGAGGCATTTTGGCCTTGAAAATGACTTATATTTTCCCACACGGTAGAGCACATGAGCGTGTGGCTCGAACGTGTCCCTCCTAGTTGTATTTCGAAACAAGTCAGACTCGACCATGGGCTAGACACACAGGCGTGTGACTGGTCATGTGATGCAAATCAGTAGCGACTACGGGTTAGGCACACGGGCGTGTCCACGGCCATGTGGATAAGTCAATATGTATGCCCTGTTTTGACATGGCTTAGACACACGGGTGTGTCTAAGGCCATGGGAGGCATACGGCCTACCCACAGGGCGTGTGACCTCTGTAACTTAGAAAAAAAAATTTAAATTTTGAGAATTTCTGTATGTGTTCGGTTTAGTTTTGGCCCTATTCTAAAGCATGTTAAAGGTTTCAAAGACCTATTTAAGGGACACTTTGATGTGATTTGTCAAACTAAGATATGAAATGTCCATAAAAGTTTTTGATTGTCTAGTAATTCCTTTTAACCCCAAACCGGCGATGATTACGGATTAGGGGTGTTATAGGAATAACTAATAATGTGGTCAGAGTTAAGAATAGTTTGGCAAGTGAATACAGTTCTGGAAAAGATGCCAGGTTATTCTAAAGATCATTCGGATTTCACAATGTCACGGTTAAAGAAAAAGTTAATCTCGGCTAATCGACTCATTCAGGTATGATGTCTAAAGTATGTATTTGCTGAAATTCCTTCCGGATTGATTTTTTTAGTGAATGTAATTATGCGGGATTAGTGATGGCAGAATTAGTCAGAGGAATGATATTTGAATATTAAAGATGTCTGATTGTAACAGTTATAATTGAATAGATTATGATGATCTCTCCTAGGTATTATATATAGTCATTTATCCTCAAAGATATATGTGATTGTTAATTTTCTGATGAAATTCTTATCGTATGAGAATGTTAGATGATTATAATGATAGATGAAAGCATTGTTAGTCTGGTTGGTTGATGAGTAGCATTTCTTATATCTCTGTTTGTGATTTTTTCTATTACGTTTGTAATAAAAGTTGTTGGTGAAAAATTTATGTGAGACAATTCTTCTGTTTCTACTGGATGTTATCTTGTTATATATATATATGGAAAATATATTATCTTTATTACAATTTATTCCAGAGCGTATAAGCATTGTTTTTCTTTTGGTTTTCTCTGAGGAATCATCAAGATCATTGTTATTTTCTTATGAGTTATATTATCGGGCTCCAGTATGATATAGCATCTTAGATTTCCTTGTCTTAGTTTTCTTATCATCCTTATTTTGTAAATTATCAATCATGGCTTATCTTTAAAGTGTGTTCTTTGGCTGGTGATAACTATGTCTATTATGGTTGTATTTCTGGTTCAAACATAGGAACGTGGTGATTTTGGTATCAGGATTTCTCTAATTTTCGTGAAAGGGATTGGCATCGGCAAAGGTGTAGATAATAGGAGCTCAAGCTCAAATTGTACGATGGTTTTCTTTTCTCAGGTAAGTTTGATTAAGGTCAATGAGTTCAATCAGGATATTTTATTTCCCTTGAGCTAATGCACTTGTAAAGATCTTTGACTAGCATGTGAGGAAATTTTGAAAAATTGTATGTTTGAGCTATTTTAACAGCATCAAGAAGAAAGTATTTTGATATGATATTGTTTGATAGTGGAGATCGGCTTAGTTGTTTTTATCTGAGCGAGTTGGTCAGTTGAGAGGTAATTTGAGTTATATGCATTTAAGTTTATCCTCAGGTAAGAGGATAAAATCTTGTACATTCATGGGTAAATTGACGAACAGTCTGAATGAAGAATTTATATTCAAAAAGGGTGTGATACAAGGACGTACCTATCAGATCAGTTCTAATTGGATAATATTATTATGTGTTAAGCTATTTTGATTGATTGTAACATCCAAAAGTTTAGAGGTTCGTAATTTTTGTACAAGTGTATGTTATGTCTATTTTAAAGGTTGTTCAAAGGTGTTTTGGGGCCTTAGGGAGGCCTGAGGTCGAGTTTGAGCCCTAGTAAAATTTTGGTTTCTAGGCACTTTAGGGGAGAGGACCGTTGGAAGCAAGGCTTAAGGGAATTGGTTGGTGTTTTGCTAACACAAGTGGCCACATGGTGGAGTGGTGGTGGCATCAATATGGAAGCAAGGGGAGTGGGGTTCGAATCCCACAAGCAGCATTTGAGGAGTTTTATTTTATGCTTTGGAGAGGAGAGAGGTGGAGTTGGATTAGAACTCTGTAAGAGAGAGAGAGGTCTTGGTCAAATGGTTTGAATGGGGGTGGAGAGTGAATGGTGGAGCAAAAAGTGAAGAGAATCAAGGGATAGGTGGGAGAGGAGTTAGTGGCCAAATGTGGGAGTGTTGGGGGGAAGAGAAATTAGGCTAAGAGGGGTGTTTTGGCATTTCCGGCTAGTGTCGTGTAGGTGTCGAATTTCTTTAGGCCCTCTAGGCATTTTTGCATTGTTTTGGGCATTTGCTACTCAATGATTTTTGGGTTCTCTTTTCCTCAACTTGTTGTTGTCGAATTTGCTTTCTAGTTTCATTCTTTCACTCATTTGTTTTGGCTTTCGTACATTGTTTCTCCTACATTGTTACCTAAACACCTCTTAGCCGAAACTCCCCTTTCCATCTCCTATCACACGTTCTTCTCTACTTTTTCTCACTTTACTCTCTTGTGTTTCACATAGTCGAACCTAGTTTCTTTGCTTGGCTGGCAATTGCCGAAGGGTTTCATCTTGATTCATAGTTGCTATTCTTAGTTGCTAAGCTTTCCTCTCTATTCGGTTTCTCTTTGAGCAAGGTAGTGATTCCTTTTCTCTTTAATCTTTTTCTCCTTTTCTCTCTTTTTCTCTCTTCTAAAATCGATCTCTCATCCTGGTTCTTTTGACTAAGGCCAAATCAATCCATTCCCTTCTACCTCAAATCTTTTTGGTTCTTTTGGTGTGGGCCGAAGCTGTTGGAGGGTTAGCATACCCTCTCGTCGTTCTTCTGACGTTTGGTTTTAAGAGTTGGTTGGTAAGTAAGATTGTGGCTGAATATAGGTGATGGGGTTTTAATATTGGACCGTTCTTATTCAAGCCGAAAGGCTCCTTTGATTTTAAGTTTGGGTGTGAGTTTTAATGGCTAACACTTCTTCTATATTTCAACGTTGCAAGGGACTCGACGGGCTTAAACCAAAGAATCATTTATACAATCTTCCCTCGCAGTGAAATTCTCGAATTGTTGGTAAGTGACGTAGAGTGTTTTTTCAATCTGAATGCTTGGAATGAAACACCCCAAACCCGGCCCAAAAAGTCTGACCGGATTTGATATGTTCCTCGAATCTAACTTTAGCAAATTCTCATTTTATTTAAGAAAAACTTGATGATTTTGTAGAAAAGCAGTTTAACTTAATATTTTAGCTTGAAATCAATTTGTATAGTAAATTTATGTCTTTTAAAACATTATTTTAGAAGGAATTATCCAACACGTGGAGTGCGACACTTGATCCATATAGTCGTCATCAAGTTGCCATCCGAATCTTGGCGGTAACTATTGTTGTATGCAAATTACGCTAATGGTAGAATTCCTAACTTCCTTGAAATCCATCACACGTCGCTTAACATATCTTAAGATTTGGATTACTCGTTCGGATTAGCGTCGGTGATGAAATGCGTTTGAAATCAATCACGGTGCCCAAAGCTTGATAATGCTTTCCAAAATCGGTAAACCTGGGATCCCATAAAATAATTGACAACGGCACTCCATGCAATCTCACAATCTCGACCATATAACCGTAACCACGCAAGAGTAATCAATTCAAGTTGTGCGATTTAGTCAATCGTCCACTATCACCCAAATCGAGTCTTTCTTAGTAGGCGTAAGAGGAAGCCCACTAACAAAGTCCATGGTGATTCTCTCCCACTTCCACTTGTGGAATCTTTATCGGTGAAGCAATCCCAAGGGTACTTGATGTTGACCTCGACTTAGCGACGTTAAGCACTTTCCTACATACTCGTAACTTCGCTTAAGACCGGGCCTCCAAAAGCGATCTCGCAAATCTCGGTATAACTTACTTCCTTACAGTATAGCATAGGGGCTACCATGGATTCTGAAGAATCTTTTCTTTGCAATTCACGATTCTTGACATCTGGACTTTACCTTTGAAACACATACCCATCGGTATTAATAGCAAAATCTTCCAATTCCATTCATGTACGCCATAGCTACTTTCGGATCATCGTCTACCAATTGTCTCTCTTTCACTTGACTCAACCATATCCTTGAAGTTACGCCAACAAGCTTAAAATCATCATAAAGACTAAGATGTGCAAACATAAGCCGCCGTCGACACCTTTCGACTTAGGCGTCTGCGCCCATTCACCTTGCGGGTGGTACTCATCAAACGATCGTAGTCTTTCAATAATTCTATCCACCTTCTGCCTCAAATTCAGTTCTTTACGAGTCGGTAGATATTTTAGACTTTTGTGGTAGTATATATCATGACTTTTCTCCATATAAATAATGTCTCCAAACTTTAAGAGCAAGGCTCCCCAATTCCAAATCATCGTCGGGTAATTAACCTCGTGTGGTCTCAATTCTTAGGGCAGCATATGCAACTCTGAGTCGAGTCTTGCATACACATCCTAATCACATGTGAGAAGCGTCACAATACAGCGAAATCCTTTCACTTCGGTGAATCAAAATCGAAGCTTGGTCAAAACCTTCTTGAGCTTCTCAAAACTCTCTTGTTGCTATCGGCCCGCTTTGAAAAGTACTTTCTTTCTCGGCAATTTAGTTAAAGGTGCAACTATCGCTTGTAATAGCACCTAACCCAAAGCTGCGAACCTCGATTCTGAGACTTAGGTGGTTTCCAATTACTTGACCTCGATCTTGAGGATCTAACCTTATACCTTCTGCGGACATCACATGGCATAAGCATAAGCCAAAATTCACACTTGTTAAATTTGGCATAAAACTCTTTAGCATACCCTCTCGCCGTTCTTCCGACGCTTGGTTTTAAGAGTTGGTTGGTAAGTAAGGTTGCGGCTGAATATAGGTGATGGGGTTTTAATATTGGGTTGTTCTTATTCAAGCCGAAAGGCTCCTTTGATTTTAAGTTTGGGTGTGAGTTTTAATGGCTAACACTTCTTCTATATTTCAACGTTGCAAGGGACTCGACGGGCTTAAACCAAAGAATCATTTATACAATCTTCCCTTGCAAAGGAAATTCTCGGATTGTTGGTAAGTGACGTAGAGTGTTTTTCAATCTGATGCTTGAATGAAACACCCCAAACCCTACCAAAAAGCTCGACCGGATTTGATATGTTCCTCGAATCTAACTTTAGCAAATTCTCATTTTATTTAAGAAAAACTTGATGATTTTGTAGAAAATGAGATTTAACTTAATATTTTAGCTTGAAATCAAATTGTATAGTAAATTTATGTCTTTTAAAACATTATTTTTAGAAGGAATTAATAAATTAAAAGAAAACCAAATTTAAGGAAATTACTTTAAAACATATATATATTAGTGACAAAAACATTTTTTAATTATTTATCGAAAACCATTTAGTTATTTAATAGATATTTGTTCATGGCAAAATAAAAGTCCAAACACAAATTAAAACAGTTTATAGTGGCCTTATTACAAAAATAGCAAACCCATAATAAAGTCTAAGTAGTAAAATTTAATAAGTTTAAATTGGAAAATCTTCAAAATACTTGATATGAGCATTGGCCACCACTTGAGTCCTTGTCGACCGATCCATCGCACTACTAATCATCGAAAAATTATCCCACAAAATGGGTGAGTTATAATCTCAATGTGTAACACATAGATTAAAAAGCCCATTTTATCATATGCCTTAAAGCCCAAAAATTACACATATGGCTATAGGCCCATTTAGCTCATATTTAGCCCAAAAGCCTATTTAGCTCATATTTAGCCCAAAAACCCATTTTCATAGCAGATCAAATAATAATCATTAAAAATCACATTATTAGATACACATAATGAAATGCAAACCTGGCCCACCTAAATATCCATCCGCTACACATCACTCGTACCAACCAACACACCGTGGGGATTATTAAATCGACCCTCCATCCGCTACACACCATCGAAGGCAGTTGCTGCAGTCAACATGCACATTGCCCTTATAATTTTGTGGCAAGGCCACCAGACAAAATTGTGACCGAAGTCACCGAATTTCAAATGCGTGACCGAAGTCACCAGATTCACAAATGTGACCGAAGTCATCGGATTTCAAATATGTGATCGAAGTCACCGGATATTGTGGTAAAACCACCAGAATACTTCCCCTTTATCAAATATACCCATATGCCCATGCACATACATATCATTTAGTTTTCATGCTATTTACCCCAAAATCATAACATAATCATACTTATTTCACATTTTATGCATATAGCAAAATTAACAGAATATTTGGGGTAAACATACCTGAATATCGTATACCACTGAATGGTATCCAAAAATCATTATTGAACACATTGTCATAAAATCACATATAAAAATAGATCTATGAGTTTTTATTGTAAGGTTACACACCTTATAACCGTGAGAACGATACTCTCTCGCTCGTCAACACCTAGTTAATTATCACACTTGGTTAGTATACACTATTACTAATAAAATTATACTTATTGACGAGAGATCTAAATCCTTACCCTCGATTCTCGAACAATCATTATTTGTGGTTTTTCCGCTAGATGGATCAAAACCATGAGATATCACACCAACATAAAGTGGTTCGGTTGTACGTACTACTTCAAATAACCAATCTTCGTTAGTAGAGGGTCCACAACCGGTGGAAAATCTCTTCACACCGTACTGACCTTCGTTTGAAGTTCGATGGTAAAACAGTGCCTCCTCTCTTCCAAATACTCCGTAATACTCTTTTCTTACTTATCTTGTTAGTCTCAAATCACCCCTAAAAATAAAATTGATTAATAGTCTATCTAAGGAAATTGATATAACCAAAAGGGATAATCTTACCTTGGATGATTTCGAAAAGTCACTTCTTAAAAGTTGGCTTCAACAAAGATCCTTAAAAATCCTCTCCAAAGATTCGGCCTATGAGAGAAAAATAAGAGGATTTATGTTTCTAAATCGACTATAGTAAAAGAGATGATGAAAACATTTGACAAAAGAAACCTTACTTGTTCACTTGAAGATTCGGCCTTGAACAAAAAGAAGAGAATAAAATGATGATTCGGTTTGCACAAAAGAGAAAAGAGAAAAAGATAGTGGTTTATGGCTAAAATAGTTTCAATTTTTGATAAAAGAAAAGAAATATTTAGATGAAAAAGAAAGGTGATTTGGTTTGACAAAAGAGAAGGAAGGTATGTTGATTTTGGTGTTGATAGGAAAATAGTTTCGGTTGAGAGTGAAGAAGAAAGAAAAATGAAAAGAGAAGGAAAGAGAAAAGGAAGAAAAAGAGAAAGAGAAAGAGAGATTAAAAGAAGAAGATGATGATGATGATGATTCTCAAACGAAAGGAGATAGGTTTAGAGACCTATGCACATTCGGCCAAGAGGAAGAAATTGAAAAAAAAATAGTTCTTTGCACTTTGGTAGTTTCGACAATGAGAGAAAAAGAAAAGAAGAAAATGTTTTCCAATCTTTTGATGCTTATGACTAAAGAAGACCACGATTTGAGAGAAAATGTATTTTAACCAAAATGGTCAAAATGAAAGCCAAAACAAAGAGAAATTTTTACCTAAACTCAATAACAAATTCGGATAGGGGAAAAACTTTGGGAGAAGTGAGAAAAGATGCACAAAAATGCAAGACTTTTTGGCCAACTTTCCCCCCTAATGGCTAAGCAAAATTTTGGCCAACACATGCCAACATTATCCCCCTTTTTCCTCCATGTTTCTTCCCCATCAACCCTTAATTTGCTATCACAATTAACCATCCCCTTTAGCCCCTAAAACCGACTAGATTCATGGTCAAATGACCATGAAAACGTTTCCAAGACAAAGCCCTTACTTCAAGCCTTTTGTCCCCCTCATCTTATCATCCTTTCATGATTCCATACCATAAGTTTTAGCTTACCTTTTCCATATGGTCAAATAACCAAAATTAAAAAGATGCTCATCCATTCTAGAAGAGTCTTGGTCGACACTATAGGGAAGGAAACAAAAATAAAATCCTCCCATTTGCTAGCTAGGGGATTCGAACCTCTCCCCTCAATCACTCATCCATGCATCCTAACCACCTTGCCAATTACTCATCATATGCTTAAAACCCCTTGTCTTTATTTCTTAAAGCCTAACATGCTTAGCTCCATCTTATTTATTAAAAATTTAATAAATCACTAAGCATTCACTTAATTAATGAAGTTCAAAAATAAACTTCCAAAACATACTCAATCATAATTAAGCATGCAACATCATTTAATTAAGTAAAGATGCATAACCCCTAATTATCAGGATGTTACATGGAAGATGTTGTATTAAGGATTAAGACTAACCGTTAGTCAATGTTGATCTCAGGTGTGTTGGAAAAAGTGCTGAGTACAGCAAATCGTGAACAGGTGTGTAATCTCACACCCCTCTTAATGATTGCACATGGTGTTATGCAGATCGGCCAAAATCTGAAAAGCTAGAAAATCGACGCATCTGTGACCACTCGAGCGTGCGAACGCTCGTAGTGGTAAATCAAAATGTGAATGATGATAGTAATTCGTTGAGAATGTCGCGAGCACTCTTGCGAAACTGAGGCTGTAACGGGCCTAATCAAGTGGAAACAGGCCAAATGAGCCCAATGGGCTATCCGGCCCACTGGGGCAAAATTGCTAGAACTATCAAACAATAGGTTCGATTGCAAAATCTATAAATTTGAAACCGAAATCATGAGGAATGGGCCATACGAGCGTGTAGGCCCCATTGGGCCCAAAATGGATTTTAGGCCCAATAGTTCCGTAGAGACCCAAAAAGGGTCCTGTGTCACTCGAGGTGACAGTAGGCCTTCGGAGAGGCCATTAAATGCGAAATTACCTAAATACACCTAGAGGGTAAAATTACCAAAATACCCTTAGAGGGTAAATGACTGTTATACCCCTAATTATGGTTTGTTAACATGTATATGCTTTATTTACATTTCTGTACGTATGATGCTTTGCATTTATGATATGTTGTATGGGGTGGGATTGATGATCGGAGGAAGTGTAATCCGGTGGCTTTGCAACATTCTGCCTGATGGCCATGCCACATATATTCTATTATTTTGGTGGCTCCGACAAATTTTGTGATTAGCAGCTTGTCTGCAATATTAGTGTGTTGGGCTGGGTGGGTTGACTTGGTCCCCACAGGTGTGTTGGGCTAGTACGGGGGTGTGTAGAGGCTGGATTGTTAGGTTTGGCTGCATACTTTGTTTGCATGATCATGTTATAGGGCTAAGGCCCAGATTGTTACTAAATAGGGCTTCGGCCCAGTCTGCTTTTGAATGGGCTTGGGCCCAGTTAATGACTGATTAGGGGATTACACACTGAGTTCTCGTAACTAACCCCTCTACTTTAACCTTATAGGTGATCCCCAGCATTGAGGATTTGGAGCTGCGGAGGACTCTGTGGTGGCCATACATCGAAGTACTTCTCCCAAACTTTAGTAAATTTTCGTTTTGCTTTATTTTTAGATTTATTTGAATTTGGGTTTAATAGGTTGTAATAAGGCCATTGGACTTTAATTTTTATTTTAAGCATTCATTTTAGTTATATTCAAACTAAAAATGATTAAACTCTAGATTTTCTTAAAACGACTATAATTGTTTTTAAAATATCACATTTTCCGCAATCTATTGAATCTGATTTCTGTTATAAACAAAGTTGTTGAAAATAATAATAATAACATTTTTACAAGAAAACCATAAAAACAAATATGAATTTCACAAACAAAAAAGCTTGAAGTTTCAAAAAGAATACGAACTTTTAATGAACGCACAGTTTTTAAACAACCCTTCTATGTGACATGCTAGATCTGATCATAACATCTAGGCCAAGTTTGAGGTGTTACATTTTGTGGTATCAGAGTCGATTACAAACTCGATTGTGGAATGGGTTTGAAAATTTATCCAAATCAGTTTAAAAATATGGTTTAGAGAAAATATAGCATTACTGGAAGTATGGCACTTTGAGTCTCCGACACCAAATTCGTAAGTCCTCTTATTTTATGTCTGATGATTTGATGAAATGACTATAGGGAGAAAACTACAAGAGATAGTGGTAGTATACTGAAACTTTAGCCATAGGTGCTAAGATTATAAAGACTGAGAGATTAGGAAATTCGATCTGCGAGAACAACTCTTATACTTGTTTTCCATAAAACACTTGTTAATAAACATTGGAATTATAGACTAATTCATAAAATTCTTAATCAGATTAACTCGATTCAGTAGCATGAGTACCAGAGGACGTGGACGTGGTACACGCGGTCGTGGTAGAGGCCGAGATGCTAGGGCTATATCCTGAACATCAGGGCATATGCCTGAAATGGAAGCACCTGTGTCACCAGTGACCGAAACAAGGTCTCATGACCGAACTAGAGGGCAAGACTCTCTGTCCCAAGCAATGCTGTGAGTTTTGGAATGGGTTGCTAGAGCAAGTACTGGGTCAGCAGCTCGTGGGTCTATTTTTGAGTGACTCCGGTCAAACGAGGCTGAAGTTTTTAGGGGCATCTCTAGTGTAGCCCCGAATGTAGCGCAGTATTGGTTAGAGGCTGTGGAGCAAATTATGGATGACCTGGACTACACAGTGGAACAGCAATTGAAGGGAGTGCTATCTCTACTGCGAGATGAGGCATGCTAGTGGTGGCTCACTGTGAGGGAAGGTACCCAAGCAAATCATATAACCTAGGACTTCTTTAAGACAACTTTCCAGGGAAAATATGTCGAGACGAGTTATGTGGACGCCCAGGGGAAGGAATTTATAAATTTGGTTTAGGGAAGAAAATTTGTAGCAACGTATGAGGCAGAGTTTCTGTATTCAAGTCGTTACACTCGGGGCATAGTCGCGACCAACTATGAGTGCTGTATACAATTTGAGGATGGTCTATGGGATGAGCAGTGGGTACTTATAGCTCCACAGAGGGAAAGATATTTTGCCACTTTGATTGTGATGGCAAAGATTACCGAAGAGGTGAAACGTTCTGAGAGGTAAAATCGAGATAAGGAAAGGGGCTAGAATAAGAGAGGTTTTGGGTCAGCAGGTTCTTCTAGGGGATTTCAAAAGAGGCCTAGGTTGGATGGGCCAGCTCAAGTTAGGGTGCCAGTTGCTGTGGGTCGGTTGTAACCTTGTTTGTAGTATGAGAAAATACATCCGGAGGAGTGCTGGAGAAGATCTGGTGGGTGTTTCAAATGTGGGTTCAAGGATCATCAGATAAAGGACTGTCCTCGGGAGCCTGTTAGGGCGCAGATAGTAGGTCAAAGATTTGTGCAGCAGGGAGAGGTGGTCAGCAGCCACCGAGAGGTCGTGGTCTGGCCAGAGGGGGAAATGGGTTTGGACGAGGTCGTGGAGCACCAAGCAGAGTTACTGGTAATACAGATACAAGACAGTCGAGACTGGTTTATGCAGCTTGACGTCAAGAGGATGGAGATGCATTGGACGTCATAACCAGTACGTTTCTCATATATGAGGTGCCATTTACAACTTTAATTGATACTGGATATACCCATTCATATGTTGCTTGTACTATATCTAGGACCCTGGGTATACAATTTGAGTTTGTTGATAGAGATATGTCGGTAATTAGTCCTTTAGGACAATCTGTGGTAGTGAACAAGCTGTTTAGAAATGTGCCTTTAGAAATGCAAGGGTTTGTATTCCCGACAGATTTGATGGAACTATTGTTCGGCAGTTTGATCTTATACTGGGCATGGATTGGTTAGTAAAACACCGTGCGAACGTGGATTGCACTGCTAAGCTTATGGTGTTAAAGACTCTAGAGGATGAGTAAATGATTGTGATAAGTGAGAGAAGGAATTATCTATCCAATGTAATCTCCGCGTTAAAGGCTGAGAAGTTTGTGCGTAAAGGTTGTGAAGCGTACTTAACTTTTGTCAACACGACTGATGCTGGGAGTTTGTCTATTGAGAAGGCCAGGACAGTAAGTGAATTCCCAGACGTATTTTCTGAAGAGCTTCTAGGGTTGCCCCCAAATCGCGAGGTCGAATTTGGCATTGAGCTGTTATCGGAAATGGCTCTAGTGTCGATTACCCCTTATAGGATGGCACCAAAGGAGCTGGTAGAACTTAAAGCTCAGATCCAAGAGTTGTTGGACCGAGGATTTATCTGACCAAGTGTATCTCTGTGGGGAGCACCGGTATTGTTCGTGAAGAAGAAAGATGGGTCAATATGTATGTGCATTGACTATCGTCAATTAAACAAGCTAACTGTTAAGAACAAATACCCGCTACCAAGGATTGACGACCTGTTCGATCAGCTACAGGAGCTTCAGTTTTCTCAAAAATATATTTAAGATCGGGGTATCATCAACTAAGGGTCAAGGAGGCAGATATTCACAAGACTGCATTCTGAACTGGTTATGGGCATTACAAATTTTTGGTTATGTCATTCAAATTAACAAATGCACCAGCTGCTTTCATGGATATGATGAATCGGGTTTTCCAACCCTATTAAGACCGGTTCGTGGTCGTCTTCATAGATGACATTTTGGTGTACTCAAGAACTGAAAAGGAGCATGATTCACACCTTCAGGTTGTTCTGCACATATTGAGAGAGAAGCAACTTTATGCCAAATTTAGTAAGTGAGAGTTTTAGCCGAAAGAAGTGACATTTTTGGGGCATGTTGTGTCTGCAGAGGGGATTAGGTTGATCCTCGAAAAGTTGAAGGTGTATTGGATTGGAAGCCACCGAAGTCAGTATCAGAGAATCAAAGTTTTCTGGGTTTGGCTGGGTATTACAGGTGGTTCATTGAGGGGTTTTCTTTGATTGCTGCACCCCTAACTAAGTTACTGCGTAAGGACATATAGTTTGTTTGGACTGATAAGGAGCAAGAGAGTTTTGAAAGACTGAAGAAGATTCTGACTGAAGCACCGGTATTGATTCAGCCAAAGGCTGGGAAAGAATTTGTTGTCTATTGGGATGTGTCATACACAGGTTTGGGTTGTGTACTGATGAAAGAAGGGAAGGTAGTGGCATATGTATCTCATCAACTAAGGCCACATGAGGTGAACTATCCCACTCACGATTTGGAACTAGCTGTAGTGGTATTCGTACTAAAGATATGGAGACACTACCTGTATGGGGAAAAATCGACCATCTACACCGACCATAAGAGTCTTAAGTATCTTCTTACCCAAAAGGAGCTGAATTTAAGGCAACAGGGATGGATGGAGTTGCTGAAGGACTACGACTGCTCAATTGAGTATCACCCAGGTAAAGCCAATGTGGTGGCGGATGCACTAAGTCGGAAGGTGGTATCTAATTTGAGAGCAATGTTTGCCCGTATCAGCCTTTATGAGGATGGTAGTTTATTAGCAGAACTTCAATTGAAACTAACGTGGGTTAGTCAGATTAAGGAGAAACAGTTCTTGGATGAGTCGCTGGGTTCTCGTTTTTAGCAGGTGAAAAGTGGTGAGACAGTGGATTTTGGGCTAAACAGTGAAGGGATGTTATGTTTCCATGGAAGAGTTTTTATGCCAAAGGACTCTGAGTTAAGACAGATGATTCTGCGAGAAGCGCATAGTAGCTTATACGCAATGCATCTTGGTGGAAATAAAATGTACCGAGATCTACAAGAATTGTACTGGTGGCTAGGACTGAAGTGTGAAATTACCGACTTCGTAAGCAAGTGTTTGACATGTCAGCAAATGAAGGTGGAGCATCAACTGTCTTTGGGACTTCTGCAACCGATGAAGATTCCACTCTAGAAGTGGGAGAGGATAACAATAGATTTTGTTAGTGGGCTACCCCTAACACCTACTAAGAAAGATTCAGTGTGGGTAATCGTTGATCGGTTGACTAAGTCCGCTCACTTCATACCAGTTCATACTGACTACTCACTACAGAAGTTGCCCAAGTTGTATGTGGCAGAAATTGTGAGGCTACATGGGGTACCAGTGTCTATCATATCGGACAGGGACCATAGATTTACATCTTAAATTTGGAAGGTGTTACATGAAGCTTTGGGTACAAGGCTAGATTTCAACACAGCATTTTATCCACAAACTGATGGTCGGTCGAAAAGGATAATCCAGATTCTAGAAAACATGTTAACGGGCTATGTGATTGATTTCAGGGGTAGCTAGGAAGATTATTTACCGTTAACTGAAATTTGCGTATAACAACAACTACCAATCTAGCATTCAAATAGCACCCTACGAGGCGTTATATGGTCGGAGGTGTCGTACCCCTACCTGTTGGTCAGAATTGGGTGAGCGACGATTGTTGGGTCCAGAATTGATTTTGAAAATTGAGGGGAAAGTGAAGTTGATTCGGGTCAATTAAAAAAAGCTTTCGATAGATAGAAGTCATATGCAGATCTTAAGCGTAAGGAAATCAAGTACTTTTTAAGAGACTCTGTCTTCTTCAAGCTCTCACCTTGGAAGAAGATTTTGAGATTTAGACAGAAGGGCAAGTTTAGCCCCAGATTAATCGGGCCTTATCGGATAGTGAAGCATGTGGGACCAATCACCTATCAGCTTGAGTTGCCCCCAGAGTTGAACCGGATACATAATGTATTTCACGTTTTTATGCTGAGACGCTACTGCTCAGATCCTTCTCGTATAGTTCCGGTGAAAGAAATTGAGGTAAGACCTGATCTGACTTTTGAAGAGGAACTGGTGCAGATTTTGGATTGAGATCTTAAAGTGTTGAGGAGGAAATTTGTTCCGCTAGTCAAAGTGTTGTGGCGTAATCACTGCTCAAAGGAAGCCACGTGGGAGCCGGAGGAGGCAATACGACAGCAATACCCTCACCTCTTTTAATCAGGTCAATTTTGTGGCTGAATTTTTTTAAGGGGTAGAATTGTAACATCCCAAAATTTTAGGGGTTCGTAATTTTTGTACAAGTGTATGTTATGTCTATTTTGAAGGTTGTTCAAAGGTGTTTTGGGGCCTTAGGGAGGCTTGGGGTTGAGTTTGAGCCCTGGTAAAATTTTGGTTTCTAGGAACTTTAGGGGAGAGGACCGTTGGAAGTAAGCTTAAGGGAATTGGTTGGTGTTTTGCTAACACAAGTGGCCACATGGTGGAGTGGTGGTGGCACCAATATGGAAGCAAGGGGAGTGGGGTTCGAATCCCACAAGCAGCATTTGGGGAGTTTTATTTTATGATTTGAGAGGAGAGAGGTAGAGTTGGATTAGAACTCTACAGGAGAGAGAGAGGACTTGGTTAAATGGTTTGAATGGGGGGTGGAGAGTGAATGGTCAAGAAAAAAGTGGAGAGAATCAAGGGATAGGTAGGAAAGGAGTTAGTGGCCAAATGTGGGAGTGTTGGGGGGAAGAGAAATTCGACTAAGGGGGTGTTTTGGCATTTTTGGCTAGTGTGGTATAGGTGCTGAATTTTTTTAGGCTCTCTAGGCATTTTTACATTTTTTGGGCATTTGCTACTCAAGCATTTTCGGGTTCTCTTTTCCTCAACTTGTTGTTGCCGAATTTTCTTTCCAAGTTCATTCTTTCTCTCATTCATTTTGGTTTTCGTACATTGTTTCCCCTACATTGTTACCTAAACACCTCTTGGCTGAAATACCCCTTTCCATCTCCTATCATACATTCTTCTCTACTTTTCTCACCTTACTCTCCGTGTTTCACATAGCCGAACCTAGTTTCTTTCCTTGGCTGCCAATTGCCGAAGGGTTTCATCTTGATTCATAGTTGCTATTCTCAGTTGTTAAGCTTTCCTCTATATTCGGTTTCTCTTTGAGCAAGGTAGTAGTTCCTTTTCTCTTTATTCTTTTTCTCCTTTTCTCTCCTTTTCTCACTTCTAAAACCAATCTCTCATCCTGGTTCTTTTGACTAAGGCCAAATTAATCCTTTCCTTTCTACCTCATATCTTTTTGGTTCTTTTAGTGTGGGCCAAATCTGTTGGAGGGTTAGCATACCCTCTCGTCGTTCTTCTAACGTTTGGTTTTCAAGAGTTTGTTGGTAAGTAAGGTTGTGGCCGAATATAGGTGATGGGGTTTTAATATTGGGTTGTTCTTATTCAAGCCGAAAGGCTCCTATGATTTTAAGTTTGGATGTGAGTTTTAATGGCTAACACTTCTTCTCAGTTTCAACATTGCAAGGGACTTGACGAGCTTAAACCAAAGAATCGTTTATACAATCTTCCCTTATAGTGAAATTCTTAGATTTTTGGTAAGTGACATGATTGTTTTATCAATCCCAATGCTTGGAAGATGTTGTATTAAGGATTAAGACTAACTGTTAGTTAATATTGATCTCAGGTGTGTTGGAAAAAACGCCGAGTAGCGCAAATCGTGAACAGATGTGTAATCTCACACCCCTCTGAATGATTGCACGTGGTGTTATACGGATCGACCAAAATCTAAAAGCTAAAAATCGACATCTGTGAGCACTCGAGTGTGTGAACGCTCATAAGTGTGTGAACGCTCATAGTGGTAAATTGAAATACGAATAATAACGGTAATCCATTGAGAGTGTCAGGAGCACTCTCGCGAAACTGAGGTAGAACGGGCCTGATCGAGCCAAAATGGGCCAAATGGGCCCAATGGGCTATCCGACCCACTGGGGAAAAATTTTTGGAACTATCAAACGATAGGTTCGATTACGAAATCTACAAATCTGAAATCGAAGTCATGCGAAATGGGCCACACCAGCGTGTGGGCCTGATTGGGCCCAAAATAGATTTTAAGCCCAATAGTTTCGTAGATACCTAAAAAGGGTCTTGTGCGCTCGAGGCAACAGTAAGCCTTCGAAAAGGCCGTTAAATGCAAAATTACCAAAATACTCCTAAAGAGTAAAATTATCGAAATACTCTGGAGGGTAAATGACTGTTATACCTCTGATTATGGTTTGTTAACATGTAAATGCTTTATTTGCATCTCTGTACGTATGATGCATTGCATTTATTATATGTTGCATGGGGTGGGATTGATGATCGGAGGAAGTGTAATCTAGTGGCTCTGCCACATTCTATCTAGTGGCCATGCCACGTATATTCTGTTATTCTGGTGGCTCTGCCACAAATTCTGTGATTAGCAGCTTGTCTACCAGATTGGTGTGTTAGGCTGCGTGGGTTGACTTGGTCCCCACAGGTGTTTTGGGCTAGTATGGGGGTGTGTAGCGGATAGATTGTTAGGTTGGGCTGTATACTTTGTTTGCATGATCATGTTTATAAGGCTAAGGCCCAGATTGTTACTGAATAAGGCTTCGTCCCAGTCTACTTCTGTATGGGATCGGGCCCAGTTAATGACCGATTAGGGGATGACACACTGAGTTCTCGTAACTCACCCCTCTACTTTAACCTTGAAGGTGATCCCCAACATTGAGGATTTGGAGCTGCGGAGGACTCTGTGGTAGCCATACATCGGATACTTCTTCCAAACATTAGTATATTTCCGTTTTTCTTTACTTTGAGATTTATTCTAATTTGGGTTTAATAGTTTGTAATAAGGCCATTGGACTTTAATTTTTCTTTTAAGCTTTCATTTCAGTTATATTCAAACTAAAAATGATTAAACTCTGGATTTTCTTTAAATGACTATAACTGTTTTCAAAATATCACATTTTAGCAATCCATGAATCGATTTATATTATAAACAAAGTTTTGAAATAATAATAGTAATAACATTTTTACAAGAAAACAATAAAAACAAATCTGAATTTCACAAACAATAAAGCTCGAAGTTTCAAAAATAATACGAACTTTTTAATGAACGCGCAGTTTTTAAACAACCCTTTTATGTGACATGCTAGATCCGGTCATAACGTCTAGGCCGGGTTTGGGGTGTTACATTGATAAAGTTATCGCATTTGTGAAAGTTTGAATGGTTTGTTGTATGTTAGCAAAGTTGAAAACTGATGAAGGTGTTATTAACCGAAACACTGATTTTGGGTCCAGTTTAAATTGAGTAAAAAATTTGTGATTTTTCAGCGATGCACTATAGAATGGATTGGAATGTGTTTTAATAAAAGAATGTAAAATGATAGTTTATGCTTTCAGACGGATAGAGTCACATGAAAGGAACTATCCGACGTGTTATTTATAATCAGCCACTATTTATGTCTGTGTTGAGAATTTGATGACATCGGTTGTCCGGAAAAAAATATCATATGTTTCCTGATCTTAAGAGTTTAAAGTATCTAATGTCACGAAGGATCTGAATTTAAAATAGTATAGATGGCTTGAACTATTGAAAGATTGTGAGCTGATATCTATTTACCTTTGGGAAAATAGATATAGTTGCAAATGCTCGAATGGGAAACTTTGATTATTTTGTGAGTATTGGATACATGATTAATCTTATTTGATGATGGTATGATTCTAGCTAAATTAGAAGCTAAAGCGATGTTTTTTTTTTTTTTGGTAGGATTGAGAACCTCAGGAATGTAATAGTGAGTGGTAAACTAAATGAGTACAGTGTGAGGTGACTTTTGATTCTGAATTTCAGGTCAGACCTGATGACGGTTATCATTATTCTGAGATAGAATTCGTGCATTGAATTATCTAGAGCTTATATAGAAAATGTTGTATGAAGCTCGGTAGTAGCTCGTTTGCTCATTCAGGGAATAATAAAATGTATAGTTATTTGAAATATATGTTCTAGTGATCGGGTATGTAACATGATAGATTAGTTTAGTTATATGTTTCAGAGACCATCCGATCAGAAATCGTACAGAAAGTAAAAGTGATTCGTGGCAGTTTAGAATCCACTTCAGATTGTCAGAAAACGTATGTGAATTTGAAACATGACGATATGAAATTCCCGTTCAGTGATAGCATGCTTCCAAAAGTATAGCCTTGGAAAAAGATTCAAAATGTGTTGTGTATCTATGTTGCGATGGTATTGATTGGACTCTTTGAGTATGAATTCTCCGATAAGGATTAAGATTCAGCCGATATGTTGTATAACAAAGAATCGATTGGAATTTTGATACGATAGATTAAAAAGTTTGGAAATAAAAGCATAACCTTGGTGGGGGTTCTTTGGTAGTGTCAGGAGATAGAGGAGTTTACATGGAAATCGAATTTATATTCTAGTAAGATTTTCGTGGACAAAAATCTCTAAAGGGGGGAGAGTTGTAACAACCCAATTTTGGGTCTAGTCAGAACAGTCGTTTCGGGACCACTAATTCGATGCAGTAAAATTCATTTTTATTATATTTTTATGGTCTACAATTTGATGGAACGATTTCATTAAAATTTCGTTGGAATATTTTGACATTTGGGCACTCAATTTAGTTAAAAGAACTAAATTACAAAAAGTGCAAAACTTGACTTCTATATGTTAGAGGTGTCCAATTGCTATGAGATTTTAAATTGGAGGTCCTTAAATGGTAATTATACCATTGGTTAAGTTGGTGGACAAAAATGGACATGGTTTGGTATGTTTCTAAAGTTTTTTATTAAGGGCATTTTAGTAATTTGGTTATTAAAATGAATTAATAATCAAATTAAATGCCAATTTTTTCTCATCTTCTTCCCCTTGGCTGAATTTTACATAGAGAAGACATGGCTAGGGTTTTTCAAGCTTCCAAGCTCGATTGTAAGTCCGTTCTAGCCCCGTTTTTAATGTTTTTTTTTTACATTTTTGAGGTCGTTGTAACTCGACCTTTCTATTTCTACCAACAATTTGAAGAGATGTCAAGGTCTAAAATTTTACCCATGATGGATGTTTGTGTATTTTTATGTCTAATGGTAGAAAATGCATGTTTGGTGTATGATAAATGACTTTTGCTAAGTGATTTTCGGTGAAAATGCCTAAAAGGACTTATTTGTAAAAGTTGTAAAATGAGTACTAAAAGTATGAATAAATGAAAAATGTAGGCTGTTATGAGCATGATATAGGTTCGACTAGGCTTGGGTGTAATGAAATTGAATGAAAATCATTTTACAATCCCAGGGACTAAATTGTAAAAATGTCAAACTTTAAGGGCAAAAATGTAATTTTACCATAATGTGATTTTGGGCTTATTTGGATTGTATAATGATTAAATAAGTAAAATGTGATATTATAGATCAAGAAAATGAGGTTCGGACCTAGAATGGGAGAAAATGAGTAGTTGACGATTTAGTCCTTTTTATCGTTTTTATGCGGAGGTAAGTTCGTATGTAAATAATGTATTGTTTTATTTATGTTTTAAATGCATTAATATTGTATAAATTATGATTGACTCCTTGGATGTAATCGATAAAGTTTGAAAAGTGAGAAACCTTAAGAATAGGTAGGATCTGAATGTCATGACATTAAGGTTCTTGGTATTATGTGTAAGACCATATCTCGGGATATGGCATCAATGAACCTTAAGAATAGGTAGGATCGATCGAGATTACATGTAAGACCATATCCGGATATGGCATTAGTATTTTGTATGAGATCCACAGAATGTCTTCAACGGGTATGTCAAAGACAAGAAAGTATGTGATTATGTTACAAGTTGGTAGGTAAGATTGTGATTGAGCAAGTCCTATCACACTATCAATTTATCATTTTGGGTATAAATGAATTTAAGCATTTTGAGTCTATGGAATGTATAGGGACTTAGTCATTTTGTTAAATGTGTCATTATGATTGTAGCCAATGTGTTGGCTTGTGATTGTCAAAGGCTTGTTTTACTATTTGGCCATGTAAGTTGGCTCATATCTGCTAACATGGTTGTAAGCCTAAGTATATTCATATATGTGTCAATGTCTATGGTGATATGATCATGGTATGCTTGGTGAATTCGAAATGTTTGGAATTGTGATTTATGGCATGATTGTGTGATTTTTGGAATTGTGACCTATTGATGAGATGGAGAAATTGAGTATTATTTGGTAACTTGAAAGTAGTTGAATAAAGTCTAATGAATGTGAGTTTTGTATGTTTGATTTAGGGCTTAATAAATGTAGTGAATATGTTGGACAAAGAAATAAAGTAAATATGTTTTAACCATGAATGTGGAATCTTGCATGAATTGGTGTGGAAAGGTTGATGTTCTAAGCATGATAAATAATGGCATGATGATGACATGTTATTGTCTTGGTTGTGGTTGTTTAGTTGCTCTTATATGCTTTACTTTGTGCCATGAGAAGTTGGGTAGATGTGTTTAAGTGTGGGTGGACAAATGGCTTGATAAATAGCCTTTTTTTGCCCACACGGGTAGACACGGACGTGTGTCTAGGCCGTGTGTGACACACAGTCTGCCCCACGGGCCTGTGTTCCTGCTGTGTGTCCCCTACACCTTAATTGTTGCAAAACAGAATGTCTAGAATTGAGCACATGTGCAGAGACACGGACATGTGTCTCAGCCATGTGTGCTACACGGCCTATCACACGGGCGTGTAGCACGGCCATGTAGCATAAGTCAGAGAGCTCCCTATTTTGAACACGGCCTACAGGACAGGCGTGTCTAAGGGTCACAAGGGCGTGTCCCTTAGACCACACGGGCGTGTGAGTCTTGTAACATGAAAAATTTTCTATGTTTTGTAAAAATTTGTAAAGTTCTCGATTTAGTCTCGAACCACCTCCAAAGCATGTTTTGAGCCTCGTAGGCTCGTATAAGGGACTATATGATTGAATATGAATGGTTTTAATTTGGACACAAAACTTATGACTTGGAATTGTATGAATGCTTGTGTTATAAGTCTGGTAATGCCTTAAGCCCTTTTTCGGCATTGAATATGGATAAGGGGTGTTACACATATACAAAATGAAATCATTACCCATTATAAGCCAATACATTTGGCCATATTACCATTGACACATAACACAAAATGACCAAGTCCCTATGCATGCCATAACTCAAATTATTGACATTTCAATGGTACCCAAAATAATGGTTGATAGTGTGAATGGATCTAAATGCCCTTTATGCCTAACTTTGAAATTTCACCTAACCATGTCCATTTTTTCCATACTTATATAATGGTCTAATTACCATTTAAGGACCTACAATTTAAAATTTCATAGCAATTAGACACCTCTAGCTTCTAGAACACACATTTTGCACCTTTTGCAATATAGTCCTTTTAACTAAATTGAGTGCCCAAACATCAAAATTTTCGAACGAAATTTTCACGAAATCATTCCATAAAACTGTAGACCATAAAAATATAATAAAAATAAATTTTACTACGTCGAATTTGTGGTTCCGAAACCACTGTTTCGACTAGACCCAAAATCGGGCTGTTACATAACAATCCACAATTATTCCGAATTCTCAAGAATTCCCTATCAATTTTATCCTTTTTGCTAAAACTGACAAAAATTACTTCACAAACTAGTCCTAATCAACAACCAATACTTAAAATCATCATTTAACATTATGAACAACAAGAATTCGTCAATGGTAAATTCCAAAATCCTAACCAGTTTCAAAAATAAAGGTACAGGTTAGCTATACCTAATTGCAACGATGTCAAAATCATAAAAATTATAAGAAACGAGTTTAAAAAAGGACTTACATGCAACACCTCAAGTGACCGAATACTTGAGCTATTTTCATGGCTACTTTCTTTCCCAATTTCGGCAATCAACAAGAAGAAAGATAATAGCCTTATTTGTTTTATTTGTTTTCACCTTAATTATCTATATACCATTTTACCATTAATTAAACATTCAATTTACACTCCAAAACACTCATTAAACGTCCACTACATACAAATACATGGTATATTTACCATTTGGGTCCATAAATTTTCATTTCCATATCTATTTAGTACTTATTACCAATAAAACTAACTTTCTTAATTTTTACGATTTTGTCCTTTTAATTAATTAACTAACTAAACATTAAAATTTCTTCACTAAAATTTAATACTAATCTAACGTAACTCCATAAACATTATTTAAATAATAATACATGAGCACACATATTGGAATTATGTGAAACTCCTTTTGAAAGGTTTGGTACTATCGTAAGAATTAGGATGTATGATTTCTCTTTACTTTTGGAACTCACTAAGTTCATATGAACTTACTCTATTATCTTTTCCTTATCAAGCATGCTATTTAAAGGAAGGTTTTTGTAACACCCTAACTGTAACACCCCAAACCTAGCCTAGAAGTTAGGCCCGAATCTGGCATGTCACATGGAAGTGTTTTTCAAAACCATATTTCTTGTTGTTAAAACTTGTTTGAGAGTTAAAGCCTCTTTGTTAAAACTCAAAACACTTAAGCAATTGTTATCCACTTGAAAACGTAACTACTTTTAAAACCTTATCTGTTGTGGAAGCATATTAAAATAAAAAATTTAGGAAAATTTGATGTTTAAAAGTTGAGTTGTAGAAGCATTTTGAAAACGATGCGGAAACATAGTGTTTTGAAGACATTTATCATTTTGGAAATCGTATTCCGCTTTTAGCAGTTATAAAACATCATAAATAAATATCACAAATAATAAGTTAAAAATAGAGAGGCCTTATTACAACCCAACTCAAAACATTTTAAAGTAAATAGTCAAAACAACAAGCATAAGTAGTGTGTGGTCCTCTCCGAGTCCCTTGCAGCTTCGATCTGTCAAAGCTGGGGATTATCTGCACAGTTAAAAATGGGGTGAGTTTACGAAAACTCAGTGTGCAATCCCTTTACTAGAGTAACCGTTAGTATATAGAAACAAAACCCGAAACAGTCTGGGCCAAAGCCCTTTAACAATAACACTACAATCCAATTGAGAGTATACTTGGGCCAAAACCCACTACCATATCATTTGGGTCATAGCCCATACAGAATCAATTGGGCCTAGCCCAAACCAATAACAGAACAAGTAGGCCTAAGCCCAGTACAGTGATAGATCTCATAAACAAGAATGCAACAGTATGAGGATACATCCCACCTGATCCAGCCAACACACCACCTGTACCAACCAATACACCATGTGGGGATAAAATCAACCCACCCAGCCAACATACCAAGCTTAGCACCGGTTGCAACACTAAGTCAATAGAACGGCTAAGCGCAGTGAACAGAGAGGCTAAAAGCCATAAATATCGCAGCAATGCTACCAGTTAACGGAACGACTAAAAGCCATAAATAGAATGGTTATAAACCATAATCAGGATGGCATAGAGCCATAATCAGAATGGCATAAAGCTATTGGTAACTGTAATAAGTTTTGCACATAGCCATTAGCGATGATAATATAATCGGTACACAGCCTTGGGTAAATATGATCAACACAGAGTCATCGGTATATATGTTAGGCACATAGCCACGGGTAAATACGGTTGGCACAAAGCCATACTCAAGATAGAACAAAGCCATATTTAGGTTGGGACAGAGCCATAATTAGATTACGCGGCTTTAAGCTGTCTATTGGTCCACAGTCGTCATGCGACCCATGTGACCACAACAGATCAATACTGGATCCACAGTTGTCATGCACCTGTGCGACCCTATCAGATTAATACTGGATCCACAGTTGTCAGGCGACCTGTGCAACCCTATCAGAACTTCCTCCATATCAATGTCTCAACTCCATGCAATATGTTGTGTATATCATGCTCACTCATTACACGTGTATGCAAAGTAGCCATGCTTAGTAACAGTCCTTTCAACACATATTAAAAGCCTATCAGTCACACCCACAGTCATGTCAGTTAAAACACAGTCATACAATCACAATCATAATCAGTCAAATTCATGGCACAAGTCAGTCATTTACCCATAAAGGCAAAATAGTCATTTACCCTATAAGGGTATTTTGGTAATTCTGTAAATCGGGGATATTTTGGTAATTTCATAAACTGAGGGTATTTTAGTAATTTCATAAACTGAGGGTATTTTGGTAATTTTGCAAATCGGGGTATTTTAATAATTTAGCAAATCAGGGGTATTTTGATAATTGTGCAAACCGAGGGTATTTCAATAATTTTGCAAACTGGGGTATTTTGGTAATTTAGCAAACTGAGGGTATTTCAGTAATTTC
The DNA here is from genome assembly GCA_025506655.1 of Gossypium rotundifolium. Lineage (NCBI taxonomy): Eukaryota > Viridiplantae > Streptophyta > Magnoliopsida > Malvales > Malvaceae > Gossypium > Gossypium rotundifolium. Next base: position 52,522,350 of record CP106731.1, read on the forward strand.
ATAAATTGAGGGTATTTTGGTAATTTTGCAAACCTAGGGTATTTCTGTAATTTCATAAATTAGGGGTATTTCGGTAATTTTGCAAACCAAGGGTATTTTGGTAATTATATAAACCAAGGTATTTTAAGCAGAGGTAACGACACGAATGGCCCTAGGGCCCATTCTCGACCTAAATGGGCCCACATGCTCGTATGGCCCATTTAGCCCAAATCTAGCCACAGATATGAGATTCACATAATCCAACCCAATATTTACTACTCAATCACATAACTTATCCGATTGGGCCCATGAATCCATTGGCCCCACATGGCCCCTTTCGACCCATCGTGGCCCAAACAGCCTAAACCCACAAGAACACTCATGATGGCTTCAACTATCGTGTCGAAGCTCCCACACGAGCTCTCGCATGCTCGTGTGGCTACCATCGCCGTGTGACTTGGCATTTCGGCATTTGCCGCTCTACAGCTAGAGTAGTGTGAAATACACACCTGATAGGAATCTAGAGTTAATTCGCACTTCGAACACTCCTATGCTCAAACCCTAACCAAGGTATGCTTACTCTTCTCACAGATCGCTCTATTTAAAGCCAGCTTCTCGCCTACTCTCACGCTAGCTTCCCGATGTGGGATCCCTCCATCAGTCTTCCAAAATCGCCCTAAATGCAAAATAAATATCCCTTTTTGCTTGCAATGGGATTCAAACCCTTGCCATCTCTTATGCTCCATATGCTACATGCCACCACAACACAAGCTCCTTTTGTGACATAAAACATGCGCAAATATTTATAAAACCTATGTGCCAGTGTCCAGATTCTTATAAGAGCCAAAAATTAAAGAAATTCTGCAAGAGCCAAGATTTGAACCCAACTCCCTTACACCCTTAATGACGCCACAATCACTAGGACACATGATTCCTTGTGTCATTTTTTTCACATTTTATTCTTAAAGCCTACTTACTTACGCCCAGGGTTTTATTCACCTAAAACCAAAATTTTTTCTAAAGCCTAGGTTTGACCTCTGGACTTCATGGAAGCCCCCTAACCTTCCAAAATCACTCACCTAATAGGTCCAACTTGCATTAGTTTTGTTCTCTTGTTCTCAAATTTTAAACGCTCCCATGCCCAAGGCCCAATAGGCCCAATTCTACTAGACCCAAATTCAGGGTGTTACAATTCTACCTCCCTTAAAGAAATTACAACACCTAAATTTCCAGCTAACAGGGTAGTCGTGCAACAACTACCCCACTACGCTACCACTGCACACTCTGATCCCAACGTCTTTAACACACATCCAAAACATCCACCTATCGTAGAAGATAGGTTACAATTTCTATATCCAGAACATCACATCCAACATCTCCAAACACATACAAAATAAATACCAAAAATACAGTCCAATATCTAAAGAAACCAACGTATTTCTAACTCATTGTATTTAAATTTCTAAACAGACAAAAGTATTCAGAAAACTTACGGATTCGACGTCGGAGACTCGGTGTACCATATTTTTAAAAAGCGGTCAATACAACATTTCAGAACTTCAAATCTTTTCAAGCCTTTTTGAAACAACACTTTTAGAAATTCAATTTTAAAAACCCAATTCATAGTCGAGTTTTACAACCCGAGCTCTGATACCATTAAATGTAGCACCCCAAACTCGGCCTAGAAGTTAGGCCCGAATCTGGCATGTCACATGGAAGTGTTTTTCAAAACCATATTTCTTGTTGTTAAAACTTGTTTGAGAGTTAAAGCCTCTTTGTTAAAACTCAAACACATAAGCAATTGTTATCCACTTGAAAACGTAACTACTTTTAAAACCTTATCTGTTGTAGAAGCATATTAAAATAAACAATTTATGAAAATGTGATGTTTAAAAATTAAGTTGTAAAAGCATTTTGACAACGTTGCTGAAACATAGTGTTTTGAAGACAATTATCGTTTTGGAAATTAGATTTCACTTTTAGCAGTTATAAAACATCATAAATAAATATCACAAATAATAAGCTAAAAATAGAGAGGCCTTATTACAACCCAACTTAAAATATTTAAAAGTAAATAATCAAAATAGCAAGTATAAGTAGTGTGTGGTCTTCTCCAAGTCCCTTGCCGCTCCGATCCGTAAAAGCTGGGGATTACCTGCACAGTTAAAAATGTGATGAGTTTATGAAAACTCAGTGTGCAATCCCCTTACTAGAGTAACCATCAGTATACAGAATCAAAACCCGAAATAGTCTGGGCCAAAGCCTTTTAACAGTAACAGTATAGTCCAGTTTAGAGCATACAGGGGCCAAAACCCGCTACCATATCATTTGGATCACAGCACATACAGAATCAATTGGGCCTAGCCCAAACAAATAACAAAACAAGTAGGCCTAAGCCCAGTACAGCGATAGATCTCATAAATAAGAATGCAATAGTATGAGGACACATCCCACCCCGATCCAGCCAAGACACCACCCGTACCAACAAACACACCATGTGGGGATAAAATCGACCCACCCAGCCTACACACCAAGCTTAGCACTGGTTGTGGCTCTAAGTCAATATAACGGCTCAACGCCATGAGCAGAATGGCTAAAAGCCATAAATATCACAGCAACGCTTCCAGTTAACGGAACGGCTAAAACTATAAACAGAATGGTTATAAACCACAATCAGGATGGCACAGAGCCATAATCAGGATGGCAGAAAGCTATCGGTAACTGTAATAAGTTTGGCACATAGCCATCAGCGATGATAATATAATTAGCACACATCAAGATATATATTAGGCACCTTAGGAAAATATGATGAACACGAGTCATCGGTATATATGTTAGGCATATGGTATCGGATCAATGAAGGAATAAGGGTGGATCCTCAAGATTGAGGCGCTTCGATTGGAAACCCCTAAGTCTGTGGGCGAAAGTTCGAGTTTATTAGGATTGGCGGTGCTATTATAGAAGGTTTGTGGAAGGGTTCTCGCCGATAGCCGCTTTGACAAAGTTATTGAGAAAGGAAGTACCTTTCGCTTGGACAGATAAGTAACGAGAGAGCTTTGAAAAGCTTAAGAGGGTCTTGATCAAGCTCGATTTTGATTCACCAGAGACGGAAAGGACTTCGTGGTGTATTGTGACGCTTCTCATATAGGATTGGGATGCGTGTTAATGCAAGAGGGAAGGTAGTTGCTTATGCTTCTCGATAATTAAGGCCTCATGAGGTTAACTACCCGACGCACGACTTGGAATTGGCGGATAGAGAAAAAATTGAGTAAGCATTTCAAATGCATAGTAAGTTAAGTATAACAAAAATTTAACTTACCAATCATGTACATTCAAAATAAATATACAAACATGCATCCAAATCATTATGGCCATTTGCCTAAACACATATGATCTCAAGAGATTTGTTAGTCATGTATATCATGTAAACATCAAAAATCAAAGATGAGCTCATCATGTAATAACTTTCATAAACATGTGCTTTTCATATCATATTTTCATATAACATGTATTTCTATAATTAATCATCTTAAGTTCAATTCAATCATTTCAAAACTATTCCGTTGAATTTATTTGAAAAACCGATGGATACACATGTAGTACACTCAAAGTGTACAAAACTATAAACTGTCAGCTTATATTCAGGGGTACCCAATTAGGGCACATGATCAAGAAGCAGTCTCTCGAGTGATATAAGAGGATGCTCATGTGAGCCATGTAACGGAAGCTTATTCGGCTAAATTAAAAACTCATAAGAGTTTAGAGCAGAAGCTCATTGAGCTTAACGGTAACTCAAGAGCTATTATCGGGGAGCTCAGGATAGCCATATAACAGGATTAGGAAAATATGATATAAACAATGATGTAGATCTATACTTTACTTATTCGAAAGCGAAACTAACTTCGGTCAATTGATCTAGTGTTAGCGATTGCAAGGAAGAAACTCACAAAATGTCGATTTGTTTAAGGATCAAAATGACAGCAAGGTAAGGATTCGGGATTTGATCATTTGGTGAATGGCCTTTAGCTAAAATACTATATGTTGATCGAATGTAGGGGCTAGGGATCTAGGACGCTAGGAATAAGGGTGGATCCTCGGAAGATTGAGGCGATTCTGGATTGGAAACCCCATAAGTCGTGGTGAAAGTTCGAGTTTCTTAGGATTGGCGAGCTATTATAGAAGGTTTGTGGAAGGGTTCTCGCCGATAGCAGCGCCTTGACAAAGTTATTGAGAAAGGAAGTACCTTTCGTTTGGACAGATAAGCAACAGGAGAGCTTTGAAAAGCTTAAGAGGGTCTTGACTGAAGCTCCAATTTTGATTCAGCCGGAGATGGACAAGGACTTCGTGGTGCATTGTAACGCTTCTCATACAAGATTGGGATGTGTGTTAATGCAAGAGGGGAAGGTAGTTGCTTATGCGTCTCAACAATTAAGGCCTCATGAGGTTAACTACCCGACGCACGACTTGGAATTGGCGGCAGTGGTCTTTGCTCTTAAGGTATGGAGGCATTATCTTTATGGAGAAAAGTCGGTGATCTACACAGACCACAAGAGCCTTAAGTATCTGCTGACTCAGAAGGAGTTAAATTTGAGACAGCGAAGGTAGGTGGAACTATTGAAGGACTATGATTGTTCAATAGAGTATCACCCGGGCAAGGCAAATGTAGTGGCAGATGCCCTAAGTCGAAAGGTGGTGTCGGATCTAAAGGCGATGTTTGCGCATTTGAGTTTGTATGATGATGGAAGTCTACTGGCAAAGTTGCAAGTTAAGCCGACATGGCTGAATGAGGTGAAAGAGGGACAGTTGGTGGATGAGGATCTGAAGTGCTAAGCCGAGACAAGTGCAGAATGGAGAGTTGGAAAATTATGGTATTAACGATGAAGGAGCATTGTGTTTCAAGGAAAAGTCTCAGATGTCAAGGACGAGGAGCTTAGGCAAAGAATTCCTCAAGAATCGTGATAGTAGCCCTTATGCTATGCATCCGGAGGTAGTAAAATGTCTGAGATCTAAGGAACAATTTTGGTGGCCTGGTCTTAAGAGGGAAGTTACCGAATTTGTAGGGAAATGCTTGACGTGTCAGCAAGTCAAGGCTGAACACCAAGTTCCGTCAGGATTGCTTCAGCCAATACAGATCCCGCAGTGGAAGTGGGAGAGAATTACCATGGACTTCATTAGTGGGATTCCCCTTATGCTTACTAAGAAGGACTCGGTATGGGTGATAGTGGATCGGCTGACAAAGTCCGCGCATTTTATTCCAGTGCGGGTTGACTACTCCCTACAAAAGTTAGCAAGGTTGTATGTAGCGGAGATTGTAAGGTTGCATGGAGTACCGATGTCAATTATCTCGGATAGGGACCCGAGGTTCACGTCTTGGTTTTGGAAAGCTCTACATCAGGCTTTAAGCACTAGATTGGATTTTAGTACGGCTTTCCATCCACAGTCGGATGGCCAGTCTGAACGGGTGATCCAAGTGTTAGAGGATATGCTGAGAGGCTGTGTGATAGACTTCAGAGGAAGTTGGGAAGAATATTTACCTCTAGCGGAATTTGCATACAATATGACTATCGTGCAAGTATTCGGATGGCACCATCTGAAGCAATCTGATGGTCGAAAGTGTCGGACTCCTACATGTTGGACGGAATTGGGAGAACGTCAGATTTTGGGTCTAGAAATTGTGGCAGAATCTGAGGAGAAGGTTAGTGTAATTCGAGCTCGATTAAAGGAGGGATCTGATAGACAGAAGTCGATACGCAGATCTCAAACGGAAGGAAATAGAATTTGATGTAGGAGATCAAGTGTTCCTTAAATTTTCGCCTTGGAAGAAGGTGATGAGATGTGGTCAAAAAGGGAAGTTAAGTCCAAGGTTTATAGGACCTTATCGAGTATTGAAGAGAGTTGGAGCAGTGGCATACCAGTTAGAGTTGCCTTCGGAATTAAAGCAGATACATGATGTATTCCATGTGTCCATGCTACGTTGTTATCGATCGGATCCATCTCATGTGGTACCAGTTGAAGAGGTGGAGCTAAGGCCAGACTTGTCCTACGAAGAAGAGCCGATTCAGATCTTGGAACGGGACGTGAAAGTATTACGAAGAAAATCAGTTCCTCTAGTCAAAGTGTTATGGCGCAATCATGGATCGGAGGAAGCTTCGTGGGAGCCAGAAGAGGCAATGTGACAGCAATACCCTCACTTGTTTCAGCTAGGTAATTTCGAGGACGAAATTATTTTAAGGGGGTAGAACTGTAACATCCCAAAAATGGGCTTGTGCATTTTTGCTTAATTATATAAAATAGCATATCTTATGTATTATAAATGTGTTATGTGAATTTTTGGAACCTTGGAATATAGGGAAATGCCTTAGAAAATATCATGTTTTAAGTTAAAAAGTGGAGAACTGAAGCAAGGTGGTCTTAAGAGAAAATGAAGGGAAAGTATGACACACAAACGGGCTTGGAAAAGTGGCCTAGAGGCGCCACTTAGGGCCTCTGGAAATGACGCCATGGGCTATGAGGAAGGACCTAGGATCGAGTCGACATGGGAAGCTAAATAAAGCTTTTATTTTTGCGACAATATGAGGAAGAGATGCATGGCATGGGGAGTCTCTAAGAGGAGTTTAAGATGTGCTTAAATTCCTAGGAAATTTCGGCTAAAGCATAAGATAAATAAGGATTTATTTTAAAATTATTTTTTTTAAATGAAGTGATAAGGAGAAAATCAAGGAATAGCTAGTGTTTGAATGCTAGCCGAATTTAGGAGGGGAAGTAAGTGAGGCATTCGGCCATACTAAGGGGGGATTTGTGCCAAAAAATTCATTCTCTTCTCATCTTTTCTTTTGTGTCGAAATTCTCAAAGAAATCAGCTCGTGTTTTTTTTATTTTCTTCCTTTTTGCTATTCATCTCCATAGGCCGAATCTCATCAAACCTTTTCTCTTCTTCTTTTTCCAATTCAATGAAAAGCTGAATCTCCCTAAGTATTCTCCAAAGCCGAATCCCTCTGAGGTGTTAGGCAAGGTGCTGTCGACTTTTGTATTAAGGGTAAGGGCCAATTGTCGTTTGATTTCCATTCCTTTCTTTTAGATTTGTCGAAATCTAGAACTAATCCCATCAATATTCTTGTTTGCCAAAATTTGGAAGGATCTTTCAGGATTTTCAGTGTGGTCAACCATAAGCAGGATTATTCGGGATTTCAACATCCAAGGTAAGTTATGTGATATTCGGCCATAGGCCATTCTTATGTGACTTAAAGATTAGAATTAAATCTAACCTATGCCTATAGGTATTTTGACACCTTCATAATCAAGTAGCACTTTTCGGGATTCACAAAGTAAGTGAATCTGATATTCGGCCAAGGCTATAAACAATGATGTAGATCTATACTTTACTTATTCGAAAGCCGAAACTAACTCAGTCAATTGATCTAGTGTTAGCCGATTACAAGGAAGAAACTTACAAAGTTTCGGGATTTGTTTAGGGATCAAAATGACAGCAAGGTAAGGATTCAGGATTTGATCATTTGGCCGAATGGCCTTTAGCTAAAATACTATATGTTGACCGAATGTAGGGGCTAGGGATCTAGGACGCTAGATCGAGATTTTCAGGATTTGCAGTAAACTTGCTAGGAGAATCAGGTGTGTACCCCCACTAAGCTTCAATTAAATTATAGTTATGCGTTAATATATGCGTTAATAAATATATGTATGAAGTGGCTAAAAGTACCATGCAATGGTACGAACGAAATACTCAGGTACGTTTTCCTACCCCTACTATGAGTATATTGTGAAAAATATCTGTTAAGGCACATAAGTGCAAATATAAGAATGTGAATAAGTATAAGGCATAATATTTGCATGTTTTGTATGACATGGGCATATGGGTGATATGTAAAGGGGGAGTGAATTGGTGGTTTTATACCCCAATATAAGAATATGGTGACTTATGTCACAATATAAGAATGTGGTGACTTCTGTCACAATATATGAATGTGGTGACTTATGTCACGAATTTTATAAGGGCGATGGGCACGTCGACTGCAGCGACTGCCTTCGATAGTGTGTAGCGGATGGAGGTTGACTTAGCAGTCCCACGATGTGATGGTTGGTACGGTGATGTGTAGTGGATGGTTATCTAGGCTTGGGTTCGGGTTGCATCATGATTCATATGTGTTTATTATGATTTGATATGCCTGAATTTAATTTGAGACTTGTGTTGGTTGTACACATTGAGTCTGCTTTGACTCACCCTTTGTGGGACTATTTTTCGGTGACACTCGGTGATGGATGGGTCGTGAAGCTCGATGGTGGCCATGCACGTTCGGGATTTTATTTTTATTTTGGACTTGTTATATTTTAAGTATTTTGGATTTAATTTGGGTTTTGATTTGATGTAATAAGGCCTTGGTTTGGACTGTTATGCATGCACATTTAATTATCTAAGCATGACTCGATTTTAATAATTCAAAGTTAAAGTCTATTTTTCTTAAGTATATATATATATTTAAACGTTTTGACACATAATCAACATGAGTTTTAAAATTCGAGCCCAACCCAAATCAACAATTTTCAAAAACACGAAAAATTTTAGCAAAGTTTCAAATAAGATTTGAATGGTTTTTCCTAGAAGCATGCCAGATCCGGTCAGGGCTTGTGGGCCGGGTGTAGGGTGTTTCAAATTCTGTTCTTAAGTGTTGGCCGAACATATAAAGGGCTTGACTTCGTGTCTCTTTTCTTGTAGCCAGCGTGAGGGTATTAGGGATCAGTTGGTTTTGATCAACAAAGGTAAGAGGCTTACAACTTTCGTTCGGCCGAAGGCCACTTCGTTTGGACCGCAAGTTGTTAGGTCAAATCTAATATGGGTTCATGTAGAGACTTCAACAATCTTTTAGTTCAAGTGTAGACCCTCCGGGTTCTATCAATTTCAGTAAGGAGTATTCAATTTAAGTATTTATTTAGTTTCCACTATTATCTGATCCAATGTTGTAACTGGGTCTTCTGACCAAGATCATATTTTATGGATTCAAGAACCAGTCAAGTAGAGGAAGGGGTTGGACACGTAGTCCCTACCCCTAAGTTCAAGAAGTGAGCTGTTTCAATGGTTCAAGATTGGCCACCGGGTTGTGGGCCAGTGTCTGAAAAGGACGTTTAGTTCTCTAAGTTTTCAGGTGTGTAATTATCACACTATTTCCCTTAATTTTACATTGTATGTGTTATGCTTAAAAGCCGAGAATAACGGTAGTGATGGGTGAATTACCTATGTTGGGCAATCAGTAAACCAGGTTAGTATACTACCTTCATTAATGATCATGGATAATCTGTTGTGGTTGCATGTGAGTATGATACATATATACATTTATGTTTTATCATGCTGCCTATCTGTCATGTTATGTTGCATGTGCATGGGTTTTGGGTTATAAATGATGAAAAGGGGAAGTGTATACATGTGGGTGACTTTGTCACGGTTAATAATGGCATCTAGCCTCATTAAGGATTTTGTGATTTAATCAAGTGTGGATTCAGTGGCTAGACCACTTATGTGGACTTTGAGCAGTGTGTCTGTCAGCATGACTGCCAAAGAGGTGTGTAGCGGATGGAGGGTTGATTGTAGAAATCCCCAGGTGTGTATGAGGATGGATGTGCGGAGTGGTGTGTAGGGGATGGATAATAGGTTGGGTTGGGCTATCATATTGAATATTGGTGCATGGTATGATGATCTAGGGCCATGCCCACTTGTGGAATTGTGTAGTGTAATTGCACACTGAGTCTGGTGACTCACCCCATTTTCTTAACACATCGCAGGTAGCTCATGACTCTTTGGACTGGGTTGGAACGGACTCGAGGTGGCCATGCAGGAGTTATTTTAGTAAACTTTATTTTAAACTATTAATTGATATTTTCCTTTGGGACATTTTGAATATGTAATAAGGCCACTATAAATTTGGTAAATTTTGGATTTTTAAGTTGGTTTTATTATTTAATTTTTATTTAAGATATAACTTTACTATACTTTAATATGGAAGACATAAAAATGGAGTTTTCAAAACATGAGTGCATAAAAACAACCGATTTCTCTCAAAGTACCAACTAGGATATCAAATAGAACTTAACTAAATTTTTTTCAATTTTCCTTCAACTACAAACCACTATTTTCAAAGCCACACCTCAAGCGAAAAGTTTTCAAGCTTACAGTACTTTCTTACATTCAGAACAAAAATTCGTTTTTACACCTTTTTCCTAGTAACATGCCAGATCCGGTCGTGGTGTTTGGGCCGAGTTTGGGGTGTTACATTCATCCATGGAAAAATTTCAATACTTTAATATCTTTTCAAATTGATCCCCAAAATAGATAGATTAGGTTATTACGACCTCAAAAATATAAAAATTACTAAAAACGGGACATGATTACTTACTTAATTAAGCTTGCTTGATTTTATTTCTCTTTCCTAGGGTTTCCATAGAAAATTTGGGGAAGATGATGAAATAAGATGATATTAGGTTGTTATCATCTTTATTTATTTCAAATTACAATTTACTCCTTTTCTTTTTCTAATTTTTCATGGATGAATCATCAAAAATATCTACTAACTTTTTTTAATGGCCTAATTACCATATAAGGACCTCAGGTTTTGAATTCCATAGCTATTTGATACTTATCTACTAACTTTTTTTAATGGCCTAATTACCATATAAGGACCTCAAGTTTTGAATTCCATAGCTATTTGATACTTATAGCTACTAGAACTCAACTTTTGCATTTTATGTAATTTGGTCCTTTCTATAATTAAACATGTAATCGATAAAATTTTCTTATCAAAATTTTCATATGTCTTTCCTATCATGATGCAGACCATGCAATAAATTTAAAATAAATTTCCTTTCTAACTCGGATTTGTGGTCCCGAAACCACTATTTTGATTTCACTAAAACAGGCTATTATAGTTTTTGTTGAATGGACTACGCTAGAGCACTATTGCCATTATGAGCTATCTATTTTGTCCTGTATCATGTATGACCTTTGGAGGTGGCATGTAAATGTATTTTGAAACCAATCTTTATAACGATATATTATTTTGTTAAAACACTATTTTTATGAGAATCTTTTTAATTCCAATGCTTGGATTTAAATTAATATAATTTGTTCATGAATCTATTTATTTGAACTTATCCCCCAAATGGATTGAACCCAGTTTTAAAATTCCATTGATGGACATTGAAACCTTTATAAAGTAATAGCCCATCCCATGTTTTATACTGTAACACCCTACACCCAACACGATCGTTGATTCCAAGTTACATGATGTCACATTTATCGCTGGAGCTTCTACGATTAATTTTATTCAAATTTAAACCATTGTAAGATTTAATTCAATCAAATGAACATTAATTACAATAACAAACCATTTACAAGATTTATACGAGCTTACAAAAGCTCCAAGAACAAATCTGAGGTTGAATAGGGACCAAACATCTATCATATGATACCAAATTCAACAGGAGCATTCACTTAAGAACAAAAAAATCTAGACTCAACTAGGTACATGCCAAATTAGAATAAAAATAGAATATAAAAAAATGTTGATGAGTTCGGATTGTTGACTGGATGCTGAAGTTGTAGTTCGATTTTCTTTAATTATACCTAACCTGCGCACAGAAAACAAACTGTATGTTGAGCAATGGAAGTCAATAGTTGTAATAGCCCGATTTAGGGCCTAGTCAGAATAGTGGTTGCGAGACCATAAATTCGAGGTAGAAATATGTGTTCTATGACTTTTAGGAGGCCTATAGCATGCTTGCATGATTGCGTGAAAAATTTATGAAGAAATTTTATAAATTAGCGAACAATTTGTCTATTAGAACTAAATTGCAAAGATTGGAAATGAAATTCTAGAATATTTAAGAATGAAATAGCATTATAAAAATCATTAGAAGTCCTTATTTAGCAATTAGACCAATATATGTCAAGATGGACAAAAATAGACATGGGAAGGAAAATCTCAAGAAAGGGGTCTTAAGGGAATTTTTGTTATTTGGTTAATAAAAGAATTAAAAGGGAAAAAGATGTCAAAATTCATGTCCATCTTCTTCATGCTAACCGAAATTTTTAATCTCTCCGTAACTAGGTTTCTTCATCTTTCAAGCTTGATTGTAAGTACCCCCCGTTTTTAATGTTCTTCGTATTTTTGAAATCCTCGTGGCTTGATTTAGTTATTTCTAGCTATATTTTGAGCTAGGGTTTATGTTAAAAAATTTACCCATGTATGAAATACATGTATTTGGATAATTTATGGAAGAATATGAAAGTTTGATGTATGATAAACATCTTTTTCTAAGTGATTTTCATAAGAAATTCATAAAAAGGACTAAATTGTAAAGGTTATAAAAATCGTCATACATGAGTGAATTAGTGGAAATTGGGGGCTATTATGGTTAAGAAAATAATTCAGCTAGGCTAAAATATAAGGAAATTGAATAAAAATCATTTTACGAGCCTAGGGGCAAAAGTGTAATTATGTGAAAGTTTATGGGCAAAATTGTAATTTTTCCAAAGTATGATTAATGGGTTAATTTAGTGAATGTGAGTATTAAACGGGTGAAATTGTTATTATAGATCAAGAAACACGAAGTCCAGACCAAATCGAGGTAAGAACAAGGTTGTGGAATAAAACGAACAACTATACGTATTTTGAGTACCGAGGAAAGTTTGTGTGAAATTAAAGCTACATAATGTTATTATGTTTTTTATTACTTTATATTATGAGAAATGTATATTATTTCCATGAAGTTGATTAATGAAGCCTCGATGAAATTATAATAAGATCATGTTAAGTTGAAGACCCGGTTGAACATTCGGATTGGCAAGGATACCTGTGTCACAACATGAAATAAGGAAGGTCCCGTATAAGACCATGTCTAGGACATGGCATCGTCACCACATAAAGGAGGTCCAGTATAAGACCATGTCTGGGACATGGCATCGGCACCAAACAAGGAGGCCCGTGTAAGACCATGTCTGGGTCATGGCCTCGGCACCAAAGAAAGATTTCGTGTAAGACCATGTCTGAAACATGGCATCGGCATCTATTTATGATCTCATATAAGACCATATCTGGGATATGGCATCGACATCGAGATATGAGATCCCGTGTAAGGCCATATCTGGGATATGGCATCGGCATCAAGATGTGATCCCATGTAAGACCATATCTGGGATATGTCATTGGCATCATGATACATGTCTGATGAGATTGAGTATCCTTCGATATTCCGAGTAGTTCAACGAGAAAAGAGATAAGTTTATGTACACATAACAAAGAGCTAAGTCCATGTTTAATAGAATAAAAGTGCTAGAGTTGTGTTATGAAGTGATACAGGTGCCCATGAGTAACTTACGAGATATAAATGCAATATGTGATGTGTGATTTGATAAGATTGGGTAACACCCCAAACCCAGCCCACGAGCCTTGACCGGATCTGGTATGTCACTGCGAAAAACATTTGAAAAGAATTTGACTTAAAGGTGAAAACGTATAAATTTATTGTCTTTGGAAAAATATTGTATAATTAAAAGCCCATTAAAAATTTAGTTGTTATAAAATATCCGATTTAAAAACTTTATTATATATTCTAAGATGTAAGTTGTCAAAATAAGAACATTTTCAAATAATAATTTAAACGCCAATCCAACCAAGACATCGTAAAATCCTTAAATACTTTAGGAGGCCCTTATTACATCAAATAAATTCCCAAATACTGATAATATAAAATTCGTAAATCAATTAAATCATCTTCTCGCATGGGCCACCTCATATCCACTCCAACCCGGTCCAAGCTATATGCATCACCTGCAATGTTGGTAAAAATTTGGGTGAGTCACACAGACTCAATGTGCAATTAGTCCACTGAATTCCACCCACACGTCAGATATTAACGCAATGTTATTCACATAATTTCACTTATTGGGCTTGGCCCATAACCATATCCCATTCTTATAATAGGGTAATTAACCACATGTTTCCACATACTAGGCTTGGCCCATTACCACATTAATTCACATACACAATTATGCAATTATGAAACCCAACCCAGCCTAGGGTCCATCCTCTACACACCCCTGTATCCAGCCTACCACACACCAGGGGATTTTTAAATCACCCTTTCCTTTTTACTCCAATATGGCAACAAATGCCGTCCACGCGAACTTAATCGCAATTAGTCCACAACGCGACCTCAGTCAGCGCCAATCCACGATGTAGCCGAAGCTATCATCAAAACCACGATGAGCACAAAGCCATCAATAACGACGATATGGCACATAGCCATTCATCAAACCACGTACTCGAAGTACACCCTGTCCTTCTTTCATATCCCACCCATGCACATGCAACATAAAATAGTGCCATGCATGTACATGTTATTTCAGATATTATCACATATTCATAACAATAGTCACATTTCATCGATTCGGTGCTTACGGATTATCGACATACCCTTGAGGGTATCCACATCACAATTTCCATTGCACTAGTTAGCACATTCATAACACACATACAAATATCACATACAATCATAAACCCAAAAACAGAGGCTAACTACACACCGCCTATTAGCAAAATCCGAACCACTCGAATCTAACACGACCTCGAAATGTGGTTCTTCCTTCTCCTAAATGCTGATTTGGTCTCCTACCAAATCCCGAATCACACTCGAGTTCCTTTTGCAATCGGCCACCCACGGTACCTACAAATAATTAGCCTTCGGCTATTGAGCGAATCTGAGTAGATCTAAACTTACTAAGTATCCTTACAAAACGATCTAGAATCCAAGCCTCTGTTACCTCATCGATTAGCCCCAAAAATCATAATACACAATCAATCACCACTTAAACCCATAATATGGCCTATGGCTGAATGTTATCAATCACTTACCTTGATGTTCCAAAACCCGATAGATCTCTTTTAAGACTTCTTAGCGTCGACTACACACAAAATCATGGCTTAAAGAATATTCAGCCATCCCTAGGCCTATCCTCATGATTTCGGCACACTAGCAAAAAGAGCTCAAAACCGAATGATAAAGAAAGAACTTACCACTACATGTTGAAGAGAATAAAAGATCACAAGCACATAGTCGACAGCCCCTCCAATAAAGATTTGACTATGGTGTTTCGGCACTTTTAATAATAGATAAATAGAGTAGAAAATGAGGCTATATGTTTCCGCTATGGCCCTTAAAAAGAGGGTTGAAATATTCGGCCACAAGAGAGCAAATGGGGAGAAAAAGAATAGCCTTAAGTGTTTTCGGTATAGAGAGAAAATGAGATGGAAGAACCCAATTTTCAGCACAAAGAAAATTAAAGAAGAAAAAAGATAACAAAGATGATCACTCCCACTATTTATACTACACAAAACTGAAATGGTCATCCAAGAAATCCCCCTTATCCATCCAACTCACATATTCATCACAAATCCCACAATTTCCTCTTTATTTCCTCCTAACCTTCCTCCTATTCTTCCTCCTAATTCCTTCCAAAATAAATTCGGCCAACTCCCCCTAGTCCATGAAACCGTCTATGTTCATGGACAAAATGCCATTAAAAAGTTTCCGAACCTCATCCCTTAATCCATGCCTTTTGTCCCCTTATCATACCATATTTTCTTGATTCCATACCTTAACTAATAACTTGCCTTTTTCCTTTAGTCTACTATCCATAAATGATAAAATCCAACCTTATCTTAATTAGAGTTGACCGACACATGTCATACAAATGCAAAAATAAAATTCACCTTATTGCCATTCATGGGGTTCGAACCTAAGATCATTAATACACTCCACACTCCACTTGCCACTTTACCAATTGACTCCTTGTGTCATGAACTCCCAACAATTTCTCTTAAGACCTCCCTTGGCCTAGCTCTCTTAACTAACACTTAAAAATCCAAAATTTTCCAAGACATTCCCTTTTTATCCTAGAGTTTTAAGAACCCCTAAAGCACATCCAAACCACTCATTGAGCCTATTAACA
This sequence comes from Gossypium rotundifolium, assembly GCA_025506655.1. Lineage (NCBI taxonomy): Eukaryota > Viridiplantae > Streptophyta > Magnoliopsida > Malvales > Malvaceae > Gossypium > Gossypium rotundifolium. The sequence goes on from CP106731.1 coordinate 52,538,344, forward strand.
CTTGAATTATGCACTAAATGCATAACCCCTAAATCTAGGATATTACAGATTGAGCATGAGTAAGTTATGTTGATGTGTTTGAGAACTTGTGTTGCTATTATTCAATGAGATGAATGGATGTTATCATAAGTCTTTATGTTGCTATTTATTTCATGCAAACTTACTAAGCTTTATGCTTACCTTTCTTTTCTCCCTTTTCCTTGTAGTATCGCCAAGCTAACTCGGGGATCGTAGGACGTCGAAGTTCGGTTCACACTATCAACTGTTCTTTTGGTATAGTAAAGTTGATTTATTTTGGGTATGGCATGTATAGGAACTTGGTCATTTTGTCATAATTGCTAGTAAAAGTGTTGGCTATTATTGTTACTCTTTCATTTTGTAAATGCCTATTGGGAATTGGTCCCTAGTTTAAGTTTCCAATTAAGAATCTATAGTAATTTTAACTTTTATCACTTTTACAATTTAGTCATTGTACCTTAGTTAACCACTAATTTGATAAAATTACCTATCCAAAATTCAATTCACCTATAATATAACTCTGTAAATATTTAAAAAAATATTTACAGGTTCAGTTTACGAGAACAAGGTCTCGAAACCGTATTTCTCATACTATTGGCTTTAGGATCATTACATTTGTACCTTGAATAACTATCAATTAAACAAACTTACTAGACCTAATTTAATATAATTCAATGCTGGCCTCATAAATATTAAATAATAATATTTATGAACACGGTCTACGGAAATGACATTTCAGAACTATAATTTTTGACACCACTAGAAACCGGGTTGTTACAATTATCCCCCTTGAGAAATTTCATCCCTAAAATTTAATTGGAAAGAGATGGGGGTATTGGATTTCATTTCCATAACAATTAGTAGTTTACTATCCTTTTTTTATTGGTCATCAAACTTGTCTAACTGAATCATAGTCTTTCACATGCTATTGATATTCATATATAAGAATTTACATTCGAATCATTAAATTCATATTTCATTTAACCTATTTATATGTTATAGTCTTATTAATCTCGCTTGGACCCAAGCCAAATACATAGATTGACCAACTTGTATCCTAATCTAGCATCGTAATGCATCATCAGATAATATTGAAGCAATCATACTAACACATAAGTGCTTTATCGACTAAACTGAAGCAATTACACTAGATAGCACACTCAGTGCATCATAGGATAATCCGAAGGAAATGTACCGGTACATGTAGTGCATCATCGGACATGCTCGTGTGGCTACCATCGTCGTGTGCGGCATTTTGGCATTTGTCGCTCTACAACTACAGATGGTCTGAAATACACACCTGATATGAATCTGGAGTTAATCCGTGATCCGAACACACCTATGCTCAAATGCCAACCAAGGTATGATTACTCTCCTCATAGATCGCTCTATTTAAAGCTAGCTTCTCACCTACACTCACGCTAGCGTCCCGATGTGGGATCCCTCCATCAGTCTTCCAAAATTGCCCCAAATGCAAAATAAATACCCCTTTTTGCTTGCAATGGGATTCGAACCCTTTCCATCTCTTATACTCCAGACGCTACATGCCACCACAACACAAGCTCCTTGTGTGACTTGAAACATGCGCAAATATTTATAAAACCTATGTTCCAATGTCCAGATTCTTATAAGAGCCAAAAATTAAGGAAATTCTGCAAGAGCCAAGATTTGAACCCAAGCTCCTTACACCCTCAATGCGCCCACAACCACTTGGCCACATGCTCCCTTAAAGCCGAAAGAAATATACTAGAACAAGTAATACATCACCGAATTAACTAAAGCAATTTTTTTGGCACATACAGTGCATTATTAGATAAATCAAAGCATCTTTACTGGTAAACACAGTGCATCATCGGATAAACCGAAACAACTATATTGGCATACACAGTGCATCCTCGGATAAACCAAAGTATAACTTATCCATTTAATATGCAACAAATTTCCAATTTTGTTCTAAGTTCTATTCACATTCTTTCAATCCCTATTCATCATTCAATGCCGTCTATAACATGTAACAAGGAATATGCACAAGTGTACATAGTTGTTCAAGTAATAAGTAAGTAAAAATGAGTTATCGTCTCCACAAGGAATGTATAAGCTTAACTGATAAATTGCAAAATTATAAATACCAATTTTATGTAAAAACTCAATAATTTTGGATAGTGATGTTTAACTAGATGAAAAAGTGATCCTTAATGCAATTTTAATCTAGATGTAATTTACCTAAATGTATGAATGAAGCAACAAAAACAATCAACATTAAATGGGCTAGGATAATTATATTAATCAATTCAATTTACTTCATCATGCTTAACAATGTTTGGAAATACTTCCATGTCAACTTGATCTTTCATGAGTTTGAAAACCAATTTAAGTCCTCTCGGATCTTTTACTTAGTGAAATATGCATTTTACTGATCATATTAGACTAAGGGTTTCTTAGCATTTCTGTAAGGTCACAGGGACATTTACGTTTGCAACAGTTTAATTACAAACCTAAAAACTATGCAAGATAAGAGAGCTAACTAAAGATATTATGAACCTCAACTTGGTCGGGTTTAAGGATCAAAATTGAGCATTGAAATTTTCAATTATGTGTCTACTAGTCGTCATCTGGTTAAGATCACTCAGCTAATTTGAGTGCACCCAATCACGAGCACGTCATTGCAATGTCGCCTTGATGGTGTGTGGGATGGAGGGTTGACTTAGCAGTCCCATGGTGTGATGGTTAGTACAGTGATGTGTAGCGGATGGTTATCTAGGCTTGGGTTGGGTTGCATCATGATTTATATGTGTTTATTATGATTTGATATGCTGAATTTAATTTGAGACTTGTGTTGGTTGTACACATTGAATCTTTGACTCACCCTTTGTGGGGCTATTTTTAGGTGACACTCATGATGGACCGGACTGCGAAGCTCGATGGTGGCCATGACGATTCTGGATTTTATTTTTATTTTGGAATTGTTATATTTTAAGTATTTTGGATTTAATTTAGGTTTTGATTTGATGTAATAAGGCCTTAGTTTGAACGTTATGCATGCACATTTAATTATCTAAGCATGACTCGATTTTAATAATTCAAAGTTAAAGTCTATTTTTCTTAAGTATATATATATTTAACGTTTGACACATAATCAACACGAGTTTTAAAATTGAGCCCAACCCAAATCAACTGTTTTCAAAAACACGAAAAATTTTAGCAAAGTTTCAAATAAGATTTCAATGGTTTTCCTAGAAGCATGCGAGATCCGTCGGGGCTTGTGGGGGTGTGGGGTGTTCGACTTGGTATCGAGCCGGTTCAAAACTTCGACCTTGAGGGCTTTAGGGCCCAAAATGTTTTCTTTTGGAAAATTGGGTTTTCTAAGAAATAAGCGGCTTTCTAGCATGGCACGAGTCTCGCCAAAGTCCACGGTAAGTACCCTATCTATTGTGTGGATTATCATATGAATTGTAGAAGGGTAGAAATGGAGCGTAGATTAGTATGATAAGTACTTGAACCATAGGTCTAGTTTACCCCAACAATTACATAAGACTTTAATGCCTAACTAAACAAACACGTGACTAAGTCGAGAGGCAGTGTGGCAACCATTGTGCGCATGTCTAGGTTTGGTTTGTGGGAGCTTGGTATTTAAGCAGTCATAGTGACTCACCGTATGAATGAAATGCATCATGATATTAATTAAAACATGATAAAGCGAGGCCCTAGAAAAGTGAAAGGGTTGGTGTCACTTCTCACGATGAGTCATATCAATGGTGGCTCACGGTGCGGGATGGTGCTCTGACTAAGGAACTCACGTGGGATTATGCTAAGGTAGCATACCGGAAGAAATATATTGGTACCCATTATATTGATGCGTAGAAAAGGCATTTTGGGGTGGTTCAAGGAACAAGTCCGTGTGAGTATGAAGTGAATTCCTAAAATGATTGTTACACTCGAGGAATATAGCTCACGAGCATGAGCGGTGTGTTCGGTTTAAAGGCGGACTAAGGGATGACCGAGGTTATTGATAGCCCTAGCGGGAGGCGGGGAGTTTCTTGTGTTGGTTCGAAAAGGCTAAGATAGCCAAGGGTATCAAGGATTACTGTAAAGCGAACTACTGGTCAAAATAAAGGAAGAGGCTTTGGATCATCAAGGCAGCTAAGAATGAGCAAAAGAGGCCTAGAGTAGATGGTGCATGAGGTCGTGTCTCTTGGAGGGTAATATCGTACTTGTGATCAATGTGGGAAAAAGCACTTGGCGAATGCTAGAAGAAGGCAGGGGATGTTTCAAGTGTGGGTCAAAGGACCATATGATTAAGGAATGTCCAGATGAGACGGATGGGAATCGACCGGTAGCTTAGAATGTTAATCGGTATGGTAGAGGTGGGCAATGACCTCACGGGTTGTGATCCGAATAACAGAGGAAATGGTACTGGTAGAGGACGTGGAACATCGGGCCGAGGTGTTACTACTACTAAGGCAAAGCGATCGAGTTTGGTTTATGCGGTTCGGGAGGAGGATAGAGAGCGCACAGAGCGTTATAACCGATCGTTCCTTATTTATGGCAAGCCTTATGTTGCTTTAATTGATGTGGGCTCGACCCATTCTTATGTTGCATGTAGAGTAATTGAAACTCTAGGGATAGCCTCTGAACTATCTAGTAAGGAGATGTAGAGTAAGCCCACTAGGTCAAACTATAGTGGTGAATAAGATGTTTGAGAGTGCCTTTGGAACTTCAAGGAGCGGTATTTCTTCTTGACTTAATGGAATTACCCTTGAGAATTTGATCTTATACTTGGCATGGATTGGCTAGTGGAGCATCGGCGTATTAGATTGTGCGATCCAAGCGAATGGAGTTAAGGACCCCAGGAGGATGAGGTGATGGTTATGATAGGAGAAAGCGAAACTACTTGGCTAACGTGGTTTGGCATTAAAAGCGATAAGATGGTTCGGAAGGGGTGTAAGGCATTTATTGCCTTCATTTGTGCTTTGGATACAAGCGAAGATGGAGTTAGTGGAGTTAGGCGTAAGGGAGTTTGTGGATGTCTTTCAGGAGGAATTACAGAATACCCCAGGATAGAGGTGGAGTTTGGAATTGACTTGCTACAGTGCACTCCTGTCAATCGCCCGTATAGAATGGCACCAAAGGAGTTGGTTGAGCTCAAGGCTCAAATCCAAGAATTGCTAGACCGTGGTTTATCCAGACCAGTGTGTCTCCATAGGGAACATGGTTATGCGGTAGGAAGTGTCGCTCACCTACTTGTTGGGCGAGTTAAGTGAGCGTCGGTTGTTGGGACGAGTTGGTTCTTGAGACCAGAAGAAAAGGTGAAGTTGATTTAGGCTCGGTTGAAAGAAGCTTGGACCGCGAAGTCCTATCTGCGATCTTAAGCGGAGAGATATTGAATTTCTTGTGGGAGATCAAGTTTTTCCGAAGGTCTCACCGTGGAAGAAAGTATTAAGGTTCAGAAGGAAAGGCAAGCTAAGTCCGAGGTTTATTGGGCCGTATAAGGTACTGAGACGAGTGGGACCCGTAGCTTATCGACTTGAGTGCCAATGGAGCTAAGTCAAATTCACGACGTGTTTCATGTTTCGATGCTTGCATTATCGCTCGAGATCCATCGCACATGGTGGCGATGGAAGAGATCGAGGTAAACCAGTTTGACCATGGAGGAAGAGCACATGCAGATTTTAGATCGGGATGTGAAGGTTCTGCGTGGAAGTCTGTGCCTTTGGTTAAGGTCTTGTGGCGAAATCATGGCGTGGAAGAAGCAGCGTGGAAACCGAGGATATGATGAGACAAACAATACCCACAACTCTTTTGATCGTGTAATTTCGAGGCCAAAATTATTTTTAAGGGGTAGAAGCGTAATATCCGGGTTAGGGGCTATTTTATTTTGGCTTTCTTTGCATGTGCTTGATGTGCTATGTTGTTATTTTGATGTTGTTGGGGCTTAGTTATAAGCTAGGTGTAAGCTTTGAGTGGTAGGAAAAATTTTTGTTTTTAGGCTTAGGTGAGAGGAGCTGAAGGAGTGGGGTTTATAAATATTTTAGGTGAATTTTTAGCACAAGAGGAGCCTTAGTGGAGTGGCAAGCAAGGCGCCACTAGGAGCTTGGCTTGGCGTCAATTCTGGGGGAGAGGTCCGTGTTCAAGCTGCGAAAATCCTATTTTGCATCCATTTTGACATGGAGGGAGGAGTTGTGGCGGTTCAAACTACGCCTTGGACTAAGTCTTCCTATTTGAATGGTGGGTGGAGAGCAAATTGTGGAGGTGGACTTGGTCAAAGTAATTTGAATGGAAGGCTTGGAGTGTTTGGGGGAGTTGTGGCGATTCTTTGGAGAGATTGTGGGGAGTGGGCGGCTTGGTTGTGAGGGAGTGGGGAAGTGCAGAAATCCACTTGGATTTTGGTGCATTTTCGGTCATAGGGGTAGCAAACAAAGTTCTTTCATTTTGTCAAAAACAATGGATTTTTCCAAAGAGATTTCTCTCATCTTCCTCACTTTTTGAAACCGAAATACCAAATCTCTATAGCTTTGTCGAAAGTTGCTAGTTTTCTTTTGGTCTTTGTTAGCAGAAATTTCAAGGTTGAGTCTCTCATCTTTTGCTTCTTGTAACGAAACTTCAAACAACCTTACCTTTGAAAGTACTTTGTGTCTTTTAATTTTGTTGTTAGCCAAATGCCTCTCCCATTTTCTTTTCTTTTTCATTTGTGTTAAACCGAAGCTAATTCTCTATTCTCCTTCTACTTTCTTTTCTTCTTGGAATCTTCTTGGCAAAATACCATTCTCCAAAATACTTTTCACCATTTCCTCTTCTTTCAAACCAAAAGTACCTTTCTATCTCGTTGTTCCATTTTGTTACTTAGCAGAATATCAACCCTATTCTTTTGCATTTTGTTTACTCTTTTCTTTCACTCGACGATTAAGTATAAGGTTTCAAAGGATTAATCGTTCTCTTTTTAGGGTGTAGTCGATTAGTGAAGGAACCACTTGTTGGTTCGGGACTTGGTTGGAAACCGAATCAAGAGGCGGTGAGGGATCGAAGTTAAACCCTTTTGGTTTAAATGGTTATGACCGAATGGTATGATGTTAATCCCTTGTTGGCGATTATAGGATCGGGGTTGTCGAGGTGATCAAGGGACTTAGACCGGTTCTTAGGATTAAAACCTTCGCTCTTTCGGTGTGTAAGCTAACACACCGATTTCTTAGTAATAAGTTAATAACTTTTGTGTTGTAACAAGTGAAACAATGATGATTGTCATGATACCCGATAGGGTATGTTCCGGATTCGATAAGTCCGTAGCATTACGAGTTCTATTGTTGATACATCTAATATTATGATCCATGATATATGTGCTATAAGATGCAATATTGGGCATGTTGGCATGAATTACATGATTTGCATATTGTACATGAGTCGATTATGACATGTATGGGTAATATGAGAGGAGGAGTATGATATCGTGTCTTTGGGACACGGAGGTTTGGCACCTCCAAAGGGTTTGGTACCACAGATGATATTTTGTGACTTTGGGTCACGGAGGTTTGGCACCTCGGCGTCTCGTCGGTGGCTTAGCGCCACGGTGGGTTAGCCCCACACGGTGATTATACGGGATTGACGCTAGTGATTTGGTATCACACGATGGGTTGGCCCCATCATTTTAATTGTGACTATGGTCACGGTGATTTGGTATCACACTTGTGTCTTTGGGACACCAGAGGTTTGGCACCTCATAGCGACTCGTCCCCGTGGTTCACGCCACCGTGGGTTGGCCCCACTTTTGAGATATGGGATCGTCGCCAGTGATTTGGTATCACACGTGGGTTGGCCCCACAAATGGATCTTTCGTGGCTTTGGGTCACCAATGGTTTGGCACCACATCTATGGATATCGTGACTTTGGGTCACCAGTGGTTTGGCACCACCAGTGGTTTGGTACCACACGGGGTAGAAAAGGTGATATGGATGGTTAGGATCCGGTGCATTACTAGCATTGCTTTGTTATGATGTGTGTTAGCATGTTATACCGGGAGAGGGATTTATGCACTGAGTCTTGCAACTCACCTTCTCCCTTATCATTTCAGGTGACACGTAGATCGCGGACATGGAGCCGGGGTGGACTCGAGGTGCCCATGCAAAAATAAATTCGGACTTGCACTGATTTTAAACTTGGTACTTTACCTTATTTAAATTTCATTTGATTATGCTTTGGGATTGTAAAGGCCTTTTAAAGTTTTTAAACTTATATTTTGTTATTCTTGGCTTAGATTGGATTTCAAATATGCCTTAACAAATTACTGGGTAATATTCGATAAAACTTGGAAAGATAAGGTTTTCAAAACTACAAGGCGATATGTTTTAAACTTTACCATCGGGTATCACGCTATAATTCAAATTAAATGAAACTCAATTGTCTTCCAAACTTGAAAGTGATTTCTTATTAACATAAGGGAAAAAAAAATGTGTTTAAGCAACAACTAGGATTACTTAAATTTCTACGTGAGGTAAATTTGTTTACTTGCATAACTGATTAAGTTTTCAAAATTTTCGGGTTTTCAAATACACTATCGCTTTATACAATCATGCTCAAGTTTTCTACAAAAACAAAACATACGAAAGAGTTTTCATCAAACTTTTAAACGAAACCTAAACCTCTCAAATACCTTTTTCTGTAGCATACCGATTCTATTAGTGGTGTATTGGCCGGTTTGAGGTGTTACATATTAAACATGAATAAAATAAATCTTATTGAATTAACATAATCATCTTAGCAAATAGGATTTAAAATATCATTGTTGATGTTAAAAATAATAAACTCAAAGCAAACATAATTAAAATAAATAAAAAGAGGAAAGAGTAAACTTTTTTTAGTTCAGCAGCCTATCATATCTATTCTGACTGATGCGCTCCTCCATTCTGCTCGATGCTTCTTTTGGTAAGGAGTTCCTAAGGTGGCCAGCCAAAGAATGCTTTTGACAAATCTTATGTTAGCTAAAAAATCAAAGCAAACATAATTAAAATAAATAAAAAGAGGAAAGAGTAAACTTTTTTTAGTTCAATAGCCTATCATATCTATTCTGACTGATGCGCTCCTCCATTCTGCTCGATGCTTCTTTTGGTAAGGAGTTCCTAAGGTGGCCAGCCAAAGAATGCTTTTGACAAATCTTATGTTAGCTAAAGGATGGGAAGGGAAATGGGTGGCTATGCAATGGGAAGGAAAAGGGAAATAGAATGTAGAAAAAATGCTAATGAGAGAAGAGAAATGAGATATGAGGGATGAGGGATTGATGCATAGTATTTATAGGTGAATGTAAGGGGTAGAGTTTGCTAAAAATAGAATTTAAAATTCCTTCCTTTTATCTCACATATGGCCAGCCATAATTCATGGAAAAAGGGATGACTTAGTCTCTTCATTTTGAATTCAAACCCAGGCTATTAATAGCTATAGGGTGGATGGTTTCAACAGAAAAGTTGTTGGGTTGATTTTTTATTATTTTCCAATTGAGATCTTCAATTAAATACCCCAAATCTTGCTTTTGGGCAGCCATCTACTTGTTTCAAAGTTGGGCTTTAATTCCCCCTTGTTGATCGATTTCTCAGTCCAAAGACAAGTCCATCTTTTAGCACATATTTTACTAGGTCAAATTATCAACCTCATGACCCATTTTGCATCGTCTTTTCATCCACATTAATTGATTTGTGCATGCCCATAGTATTTGTATACTCGTATCCTATACTCAGTTCTTATCATATGACAATGATTTCATTACAATTCAATCGATATATATATATATATATATTCACATTCAATTTCAGAATCACAATCCAATTCATCATCAAGACACAATATCTCATGATAAATGTATCTTATGAATCATCTTAAATATGAAAAAATAACTAGTTCGGAGTATATCATATTCACATGTCATTTCCCAAACTGAATCATTGAATTCGTCACAATTTCGTACCAACCTTCTGGACTTATAAATCCAGTTTACAAATTTCTTTCACATTAACAATTCTTTTCATTATCATTATAAATTTTTACATATTAAATCTCTATTAACTTGACTCGGATATGAACAAATACACAAATTCAAACCAACACCCCAATTTGGCACCCGGTGTCGCATTGGACAATTTCTGAAGAAAATAGATTGTGCCCAGCACTCACCGGCATAACCAAAGTAAAAATTGTGCCCAGCACTCATCGACACATAATCAAAGTAGCCATTTGGCACCCTATGTGTAACACCCCAAACCCGTTCTAGACGTTACGACCAGATCGGCATGTCACAGGGAAAGGTTATAAAAAGAAGACTTTGGAATTTTAAAGAAATACCGTAAGTGTGAAACTTTCCGTTTAGGTGATATTATAAAAACAGTGTTTTGTACTTTTAAGAAAAATTTCTGAGTTGAGTTAATCGAATATTTGATACCTTTGTTGGCACTTGAGAGAAAACGGTTGTTTATGTTACTTATGTTTTGAAAACTCCATCTTAAATTTACATGTTAAAATATATATTGATGTCATATCATAAATAAATAAAATAAAATAAAAACAAATATCAACTTAAGAAGGCCTTACTACATAACAACATCCCCAATTAAAATAATTTATGAAAAGGAAATGAGTTTACTAAAAGAAACATTTTATGGCCTCCACGAGTCCGCCTCGGCTCCCAAATCCACGATCTACTGATTACCTGCAAAGTTAAGCAGAGGGGTGAGTCACCAAGACTCAGTGTGTACTTCCACTTATATCACAAAAATAGCTTCAAGCCCATAATCACACATTGGGCCTTAGCCCACTTAAAATGGCATACACCAAATATGAATGTAATGTGACCCAGCCCAACCTAATTTTTTCGTCCTCTACATGACACCCGTACCAGCCCAATACACCGTGGGGATTTCTACAATCAACCCTCCATCCGCTACACGCCTCATATGTGGCACCAAACCACTGGTGACAGAGTCACTAATTATAACACATGGGGCCAACCCACTTGTGGTACCAAACCACTGGTGACAATCCCTGATAATTGTATATGTGGGGCCAACCCACTGTGGTACCAAATCACTGGGACAAGTCACAGAATCAACATATATGTACGTGGTGTCAAACCACCGTGGTACCAAACCACTTTGGACTTGGTCACTGAATCGATATGTGGGCCAACCTCTTGTGGTACCAAACCAACTTGTGATGCTTTAATAACACTTCCCCTTTCGCATCATATTCCAAACCCATGCATAACATACGTATCAAATGAATGCAACATGCTATCAAACAAAGTAACATATTACAGCATACACTTATATACTCATAAATAGAATGGTATGGTCACTTACTTGGTATCACCAACTTTACCCACCAGGGTATTATGACTGTCTACCCAGTCACTTCGGCTTTTCAGCCCAAACAATTAATAACATAAATTAATAGCAAGGTGTGGAATTTACACACCTGATAGTGCGTAATACTAGGCTTTCTACGTCGACACTTTCACTAGCAGGGACAACGGCTATTTGCTTATTCCAGGCAGACGTTGTAACACACCTTACCCGAGACCGTTGCCGGAGTCGAGCACGAGGCATTACTAGACTTAACTTACTAGATCAGCGCATAAAAATTGAAACTATCCATCTGCGCCATGTTCACTAAATTAACTATAACTTGAGTTAAAAAACACGAAATATAGATCCGTAAATTTTCCTTGAAACTAGACTCATATATCTTCTTACTAGGATTTTTCCAGAATTTTTGGTGTGGCCAATTAGTATAGTTTATTAGTTAAAGTCTCCCCTATTACACAGTTTGACAGTTTTGATCTCTCTTCACTAAAAATCAATAATCTCATAATATACAATTCATTTTACTACAACGTTTTTAATATAAAAATAGACTTAATAAGCTTTAATTCTATATCTCATGCACAACCTAATTCCATTTCTACTATTCTTGGTAATTTTCAAAATCACATCACTGCTGCTGTCTGAACTATTCCCCTGCATATAATTACATAATTTCTTAAAATAACTATCAACTAGGCATTACATAACATCCCAAACATGTTCTTAATTAACCATTTTAATAGCTAATCATTACCAAACATTTACAAGCCAATATTAAGCCATATCATAAGGTCATACACACAAAATGGCTAAGTCCCTATACATGCCATAACTTAAAACATCCGAGTCACAAAATACCAATATAATCCTTTGATAGTGTGTAACGATCTTCGGCGTCCTTACGATCCCTGAGTTGGCTTGTAAAACTATGAAAAGAAAGAAAGGAATGGGAGTAAGCGTTAAGCTTAGTAAGTTTGCATGTAAATAAATAACAACATTCTTAATGCATTATCATATTCTTTTCTTACCAAAATTATTCAAGCCTTTAACTTAATATACTTAAGTCTTAAATTCTTACCTATACCTTTTTAGCTTAAACTTGTCTTACCTTTCCTTTGGTATACTCTTTAAATTTTTCCGTTGAACCACTTGGAATACTAAGGATCTGCGGTACCTTTCCTTGTGAAACTTAACCATTGCCATGTCTTGACATGGTCTTACGTGGTATCCTTGCCTTATGAACTCACCAATGCCATGCCTTGGCATGGTCTTACATGGGACATTTGCCTTATAAATTCACCAATTCCATGCCTTGGCATGATCTTACATGGGACCTTTGCCTTATAGTAACTTATCAATGCCATTTCTTGACATGGTCTTACATGATTTCCTTAAACCCTAATGTCATGACATTTGTATCCTACACATTCTTAAGGTTCAACCGCGACATTCTGAGATTGCTTCTTCGTCAATTCATGCTTGAGTCTTTAAATGATAAATTTACAGAATAAATATTAAATGCTGGAATTTAATAGTATCAAATGTAAAAAAATAGAATATTGCATTTATTTACCACAAACTTACCTTGAAACAAAATACGATAAACTATATCGATTTAGCCCACTATCTTTTTCTTTCCCCAATCTAACTCCGAATTTTATTTTTCTTGATCGATAATAGCAAATTTAGCTTATTTAATACTCACATTTATCAAAACAGTCCTTAAGTCTAACTTTGGAAAAATTACAATTTTGCCCCCAAACTTTTTCATATTTACACATTTTCCCCAAAGCTCAGAAATTATACTTTATCCCTTATTCTTATGATCATTTTTCCCTTCTATGACAACATCAAATTCTCACTTTAACATGTACTTATGAATATGAGGTATTTTTATCGATTAAGTCATTTTACTCGTTTTCACTTAAAATCACTTAGCAAAAGTTGTTTAACATAATTTCAGACTTCATATTATATCATAAAACATCAAAATAAACACATTTTACCTATGGGTATTTTTCCAAATATGAACCCTAGCATGAATTATTGATAGAATAAGCTAAACCGAGCTACCGGGACTTCAAAAATGTAAAGAACATTAAAAACAGGGCTTGGAATCACTTACTATGGGGCTTGGAAGCTTGAAAAAAACCCTATCTATGGTGAAAACTTGAAAATTTGGCCTAAATAAGAAGATGAGCATATTTTACAATCTTTTTCCCTTTTTAATTTCTTTTTATTACCAAATGACTATGTAACAGCCCGATTTAGGGGCTACTCGGAATAGTGATCTTGGGATCACTACTTTGAGATCGGAGAAATTATTTTCATGATATATTATGAGTTAGAGCATGATGGCATATGAGCATTAAAATTTTGGTATTTTAATTTTAACATTTTCGTGTTTAATTGGCAAAAAAGCACTAAATCGCATAAAGTGCGAAAGTTCCATTCTATATGCTAAGAGTACCAAATGGATATGGATTGTTAATGGGGGTATTTAAAAGGAAATTTAGCCTTTGAAAGAGGCTTGGCCAGCCATAAGAGATCATGGGAGAGAAAATTGTCAATTAGTGTCAAAGTTAGTAGTAGTAGGTGGACTAATTTGACTTTTAAAAATAGAATAAGGAGAGAAAAGTTATCATCTTTTTCTCCTATCATCTTCCACCAAAAATTTGCAGCAAATAAGGGGTAGAAACCTTCAAAAATTTCAGAAAACTCTCATCCATTCAAGTAAGTGTTCTAGTGAACTTTTCTTGAAAATAATTGTACTTTTGAGATCCCTAAAGCTTAAGCTTTCAAATGAGGGGACTATTGTGCAATGTTGTGAAAGGTTTAGAGTTTTATCATGAGAGCTACTTTAGTTGTTTGTTGTATTTTTATGGAAGAACTTGAGTCTTAGTTGTTGATGAACAACTTTTAAAAAGGGTTTAGCATGAGGACACTAAATAGGACCTTAATGAAAAGGTTATGAACTTGGTAGTAAGTATGTGAAATATTGATTTTTGATGATAGCTTTAAAAGCATTAAATGTTTGCCTAGGCTCATTGAAGATAAAAATGTGATTAGAATTAATTTTTGAGCCTAGGGGCAAAACGGTCATTTTGCCAAAATCTAGGGGTAAAATGGTAATTTTACCTAAGTAGGATTATTGAGATGCTTATATTAATAAAATGATTAAAATGAGCTAATTTACTATTATAGAGCAAAAGGAGACGAGAATTTACCCCAATCGTGGAAATGATAAAGTAGTGGACTAAATCGAAGAATTAACTCATTTTGAAAACGAGGTAGGTTATATGTGATTTATTGCAATATTATATTAGAATAATTGAGAATGCTTGATGTCCTATTGATGCATGATACTTCAATAAGTTGAGAAACTTTTGTGAATATGATAATGAAGTCCTAATGGACTATGATGAATACGAAAAATGCTATCACATATTGTGAGGGTCAGTGTAAGACCATGTCTAGGACATGGCATCGGCCATATTTTGAGGGCCAGTGTAAGACCATGTCTGGGACATGGCATCGGCCATGTTTTGAGGGTCAGTGTAAGACGATGTCTGGGACATGGCATCGACCATATTTTGAGGGTCAGTGTAAGACCATATCTGGGACATTGCATTGGCCATATTATGAGGGTCAGTGTAAGACCATGTCTGGGATATGCCATCGGCCATATTATTAGTGCCAGTGTAAGACCATGTTTGGAACATGGCTCTGGCATTGAGACAAGAGCAGGCGTAAGACCATATCTGAGATATGGCATTAACACATAGAGGTATTTCCCTATAAGACCATGTTCGGGACATGGCATCTATACTAGAGGAGACTCCATTGTATGGTGGAATAAGCAGATGAATCTAAAAGTAGAAATGTGAATGACTATAAGTGCTAATGAATGAGTCACGAAATATTGGCTCCATATGTGTTTAGGTAAATGTTAGATAAGGGCAAGTGTAAGTAAGTATTGTCAAGAAGTCTTGACTTGTTTACGATTAATTAATGTTATGGATGAATTATTCTTTTATGAATATTACGGTTTCTAATTATTTCCATACAACTTACTAAGCTTATTGCTTACCCCTTTTCATTGCCCTTCTTTCTTATAGTATTGCCAAAACAACTCGAAGATCGTAGACGTAGGGGTCCGAAAATCACACTATCAACAACTCTTTGGTATAATAATTTTAGACTTGTTTTGAATATGCCATGTATAGGACTAGGGTGTTTTGTCATGTTGTAATTGTTAGTTAAAGTGTTGGTGGTAAATCATTTTGTAATGGGTTCTTGATTCAGGCAAATGTTTGGCAAACTCTTCTTTTTGCAATAAAGATAATATTAATGAGGTGTATGCCCCTTTTAATTATTCTTTTGTATTGACTATTTGACTGGTCAGAATTGTCTATGCACGTAGGTTTATTAAGTTCAATGTAGTATGTATTATTATTCATGAAAAATGTATTGGATTGATCCTGATTTTATGGTGGCAAATGGCTTGGTAATAGCCCCTAAGTGCCATGCGATTGGACACACGAGCGTGTGTCAAGGTCGTGTTAACCCTGAACCTGAGTATTATTAACCATAATAGGCGACGGGCATATCCCACGGCCGTGTGTGTATGCCATGTACGACACACGGTTTGGACATGGGCGTGTGGCTAGACTGTGTTAAGTTAGTCAGTATATCAAGGATTAGCACACGTCCTAAGCCCATGGGCATGTCATGGCCCTGTGAAATTAGTCAGTAGCCTCCCACAGTTGGTAGGCATGGGTGTGCTTAAGGGTACACGGGCGTGTTCCCAAGTTATACGGGCTTGTGAACCCTTCTTCAAAAATGAGTTAGTTGATTTTAATTTCGAAAGTTTTCTAACATGAGTTACAGGCCTCGTAGGCCTTTGTTATATGTGTTGACTAATAAAGTGAAGTTTTAAAGTTTGAAACGAAATTTTATAGCCCGTAAGTACATGTTTTAGTGAGATCAAGCATTGTAACGTCTCGTATCCAGACCCAGTATCGGTCTTGGGTACGGGGTGTTACATTTAGTGGTATCAGAGCTACGATTTAGTCGATTCTAGGACTAACGTAGTGTGAGTATGAGTCTAGCTATACATGCCATATGTAAGGGTGTCTCGAGTAATGATAGTGTGATGAATCTTGACGTATAAAATGGTGTTTTATGTAGTAGATGGATTCGGATCCAGACCGAACTACAGCTGATGATGCTGCTAGTAATGCGTCAGCTGTCGCTCAAGGGACCGCGCCAGTTAATAGTAAACCCGAGAGTTTGGATCAGGGAGATGAGGCTCAAGAAGCTTTTCTCCATTTGATGAGCAACTAGTATACTGAGTATACCCGAGCAAATCCTAATGCTAAGCCCTCTCTGCCCCCACCTATACCTCAACCCGCTCCAGTAGCCCCTCAAGTGGTTGAGGTGGTGAGAAGAGAAAGGCCTCCGGTGGATAAGATCCAAAAATTGAGAGCCGAGGAATTTCGGGCAAATAAGGATGATGACCTAGAGAAAGTAAAATTTTAGCTCGAGAATACCATCCGGGTATTCGATGAGTTATCCTGGACATCTGAAGAGTGTTTAAAGTGTCCGATGTCTCTCCTGAGAGATTCAGCCTATCAATGGTGGAACACCTTGGTGACGGTGATGCCAAGGGAGAGAGTTAGTTGGGAATTCTTCCAAGAGGAATACCGAAAGAAATATATCAACCAGAGGTTCATCAACCACAAAATAAAGGAGTTTCTAGAATTGAAATAAGGTCGTATGTCAGTGACCAACTATGAACGGGAGTTCGTAAGGCTTAGCAAGTATACAAGAGAGTGCGTGTCTACTGAGGCCATCATGTGCAAGAGATTCGAGGATGGATTGAACGAAGATATCCGCCTATATGTGGGAGTTCTTAAATTAAGGGAGTTTGTAGTGTTGGTGGATTGAGCTTGTAAAGCTGAGAATTTGGCTAAAGAGAAGAGAAGAGCTGAGTATGAGTCTCGTGACTCAAGGAAGAGACAACTAAACAAGTCTCACCAATCCTCATTTAAGAGATCAAAGAATTTCACAACTCGATCAGTCGCTTCAATGGGGTTTTCAAACAGAAGTAAAGGCAAGCAATTTTCAGGATCGAAAGGGCAAACCACATCAGTTGCTAGTGTGGGCAACGTTCGACCAAGTAGATAAGAATGTTCCCAGTGTGGCAGACGCCATTTTGGTGAGTGTGGGCTAATGAAAAAGCTTGTTTTAGATGTGGGTCCTTAGACCACTTTATCAGAGATTGTCTCAAGGTGAACGGCCACTATGAGTTTGTGGTCATGCTTTTTGGACTAACTAATGCGCCTGCAATCTTCATGAATTTGATGAATCGCATTTTTTGACCATATTTGGATTGATTTGTTGTGGTCTTCATCGATGACATATCGATCTACTCTTATGATGAGAATGATCATGCATAACATTTGAGTATGGTTCTACAAGTTTTGAGAGAAAAACAATTGTATGCCAAATTCAGTAAGAGCGAATTTTAGCTTAAGGAAGTGGGATTTTTAGGGCATATTGTCTCGGGAGACGGAATAAGAGTCGACCCGAGTAAAATTTTGGTAATTGTTAAGTGGGAACCGCTGATGAATGTAACTGAAATAAGGAGTTTTCTAGGCCTAACTGGCTATTACAGATGTTTTGTCAAGGGGTTCTCCATGATAGCCACGCCAATAACAAGACTTCTGCAGAAAGATGTGAAATTTGTTTGGACAAAAAATGTCAACAGAGTTTCGAGAAATTGAAGACACTGTTGACTGAGGCTTCTATTTTGGTGCAACTTGAGTCGAGAAGAGAATTCGTGGTTTATAGTGACACATCCTTGAACAGTTTAGGCTGTGTACTCATGCAAGAGGGTAAAGTGATTGCATATACCTTTAGGCAGTTAAAGCCGCAAGAGAAGAACTACCCGACTCATGATTTAGAGTTGGCCGCAATCGTGTTTGCATTAAAAATTTGGAGGCATCATTTATACGGTGAAAAGTGTCGGGTTTTTACTGACCACAAATGCCTAAAATATTTGATGACTTAGAAGGAACTAAATTTGAGGCAACGAAGATGGTTAGAATTGATTAAAGATTATGAGCTATTAATGACTACCATTCAGGAAAGGCAAATGTAGTCGTCGATGCTTTGAGCAGAAAATCATTGTTTCCACTAGAAGCTGTGAACACCGAGATGACCTTGTTGGAGGATAGATCCGTATTAGTCAAGTTGAGGGCTAAACCATTACTCCTTCAAGAGATTTTTGAAGCTCAGAAGGATGATAGCAATTTGCAAGCCAAAAGAATTTTCTGTGAGTCGAACGTTGAATCAGACTTTCAAATATATCCTGATGGATGTCTAACATTTCAAGATAGGGTATGTGTACCCGGGAATGATAAACTTATTCACAAAATTTTGCAAGAAGCACATAATGGATGTTTGAATGTGCATCGAGGCAGTACAAAGATGTACCAAGATTTAAAGAAATGGTATTGGTGGCGAGGTATGAAGAAAGATATTTTAAATTTGTATCAAAATGCCTGATTTGTCAACAAGTGAAGGCCAAATATCAAGTACTTTTGGGTTTACTTTAGCATATTATGGTTCCTGAGTGGAAGTGGGACCGTATTACTATGGATTTTGTGATGGGTTTACCGTTGACTCCCAAGAAGAAAGATGCAGTATGGGTAGTAGTCGATAGACTCACTAAGTTTGCCCACTTTATACCAGTACGAGTCGACTACTCACTCGATAAATTGGTAGACTTGTACATGTCTGATATTGTAAGACTTCATGGTATACCTTTGTCAATCATTTCAGATAGAGATTTGAGATTCACGTCACGATTTTAGAAAAAGCTGCAAGAAGCTTTGGGCAAGAAATTGAGTTTCAGTATTGCCTTTCATCCCCAAACTGATGGGCAGTCAGAGAGAACAGTTAAGATTCTAGAAGGCATGCTTAGATGTTGTGTTTTAGAATTCCACAGTAGTTGGGATAAATACTTACCATTGGTGGAATTTGCCTACAACAACAGTTTTCAGTCAAGTTTGGAGATGGCCCCTTATGAGGCATTGTATGGACGTAAGTGTTGAACGCCTTTGTATTGGTCAGAACTCAAAGAAAAATAGATACAAGGGGTTGATATTGTTAAGGAAACTGAAGAGAAAGTAGAAGTGATTCGTAACTATCTGAAAGTCACCTCAGATAGACAGAAGTCCTATTCAGATTTAAAGAGGAAAGAGGTAGAATATGAAGTGGGTGATAAAGTGTTCTTGAAAGTATCGCCTTGGAGGAAAGTCCTCATATTTGGTCGGAAGGGCAAATTGAGTCCGCGCTTTATTGGACCTTATGAAGTTACCGAAAGGATAGGACCGGTAGTTTATCGGCTAGCTTTGTCGCCTGAGTTAGAAAAGATTCATGATGTCTTCCATGTCTCTATGTTGCGCATATACCGTTCAGACCCTTCACATGCTATAGAACTAATAGAGGTAGAGATACAACCAGATTTAACTTATGGTGAAGAACCGGTTAAAATATTGGCCTGTGAAATCAAGCAGTTAAGAAATAAAAGCATAGCCCTAATGAAAGTCTTATGGCAAAGGCACGGAATAGAAGAGGCTACATAGGAGTCCGAGGAAATGATGAGAAATCAATACCCCAATCTTTTCACTAGTAAGATTTTCGAGGACGAAAATCCTTAAGGGGGGAGAATTATAACAGCCCGATTTAGGGGCTAGTCAGAATAATGATCTCAAGATCACTATTTCAAGATCGGAGAAATTATTTTCATGATATATTATGAGTTAGAGCATGATGGCATATGAGCATTAAAATTTTGGTATTTTAATTTTAACGTTTTCATGTTTAATTGGCGAAAAAGGACTAAATCGCATAAAGTGCGAAAGTTCCATTCTATATGCTAAGAGTACCAAATGGCTATGGATTGTTAATGGGGGCATTTAAAAGGCAATTTAGCCTTTGAAAGAGGCTTGGCCAGCCATAAGAGAGCATGGGAGACAAAATTGTCAATTAGTGTCAAAGTTAGTAGTAGTAGGTGGACTAATTTGACTTTTAAAAATAGAATAAGGAGAGAAAAGTTATCATCTTTTTCTCCTATCATCTTCCACCAAAAATTTGCAGCAAATAAGGGGTAGAAACCTTCAAAAAATTTAGAAAACTCTCATCCATTCAAGTAAGTGTTCTAGTGAACTTTTCTTGAAAATAATTGTACTGTTGTGAAAGGTTTAGAGTTTTACCATGAGAGCTAGTTTAGTAGTTTGTTGCATTTTTAAGGAAGAACTTGTGTCTTAGTTGTTAGATGAACAACTTTTAAAAAGGGTGTTAGCATGAGGGCACTAAATAGGACCTTAATGAAAAGGTTATGAACTTGGTAGTAAGTATGTGAAATATTGATTGTTGATGATAGCTTTAAGAGCATTAAATGTTTTCCTAGGCTCGTTGAAGATAAAAATATGATTAGAATTAATTTCTGACCCTAAGGGCAAAAAGGTCATTTTGCCAAAATCTAGGTGTAAAATGGTAATTTTGCCTAAGTAGGATTATTGAGATGCTTATATTAATAAAATGATTAAAATGAGCTAATTTACTATTATAGAGCAAGAGGACACAAGAATTTACCCCAATCGTGGAAAGGATAAAGTCATGGACTAAACCGAAGAACTAACTCATTTTAAAAACGAGGTAAGTTGTATGTAATTTATTGCAATATTATATTATCATAATTGAGAATGCTTGATGTCATATTGATGCATGATACTTCAATAAGTTGAGAAACTTTTGTGAATATGATAATGAAGTCCTAATGGACTATGATGAATACGAAAAATGCAATCACATATTATGAGGGTCAGTGTAAGAACATGTCTAGGACATGGCATCGGCCATATTTTGAGGGTCAATGTAAGACCATGTCTGGGACATGGCATCGGCCATGTTTTGAGGGTCAGTGTAAGACCATGTCTGGGACATGGCATTGGCCATATTATGAGGGTCAGTGTAAGACCATGTCTGGGACATGGCATCGTCCATATTTTGAGGGTCAGTGTAAGACCATGTTTGGGACATTGCATTGGCCATATTATGAGGGTCAGTGTAAGACCATGTCTGGGACATGCCATCGGCCATATTATTAGTGCCGGTGTAAGACCACGTTTGGAACATGGCACCGGCATTGAGACAAGAGCAGGTGTAAGACCATATTTGAGATATTGCATTAACACATAGATGTAATTCCCTATAAGACCATGTCCGGGACATGGCATCTATACCTAGAGGAGACTCCATTGTATGGTGGAATAAGCAGATTAATCTAAAAGTAGAAATGTGAATGAATATAAGTACTAATGAATAAGTCACGAGATATTGGCTCTATATGTGTTTCGGTAAATGTTAGATAAGGGCAAGTGTAAGTAAGTATTGTCAAGAAGTCTTGACTTGTGTACAATTAATTAATGTTATGGATGCATTATTCTTTTATGAAGATTACGATTTCTAATTATTTCCATACAACTTACTAAGCTTATTGCTTACCCCTTTTCATTGCCCTTCTTTCTTATAGTATTGCCAAGACAACTCGAGGATCATAGACGTAGGGGTTCAAAAATCACACTATCAACAACACTTTGGTATAATAATTTTAGATTTGTTTTGAATATGGCATGTATAGGACTAGGGTGTTTTGTCAAGTTGTAATTGTTAGTTAAAGTGTTGGTGGTAAATCATTTTGTAATGGGTTCTTGATTCAGGCAAATGTTTGGCAAACTCTCCTTTTTGTAATAAAGATAATATTAATGAGGTGTATGCCCCTTTTAATTATTCTTTTTTATTGACTATTTGACTGGCCAGAATTGTCTATGTATGTAGGTTTATGGAGGTCAATGTAGTATGTATTATTATTTATGAAAAATGTATTGGATTGATCCTAATTTTAGGGTGGCAAATGGCTTGGTAAATATCCCTAAGTGCCAGCACGGTTGGACACATGGGCGTGTGTCAAGGCCGTACTAACCCTGAACCTTAGTATTATTAACTATAATAGGCCACGGGCATATCTTACGGTCGTGTGTGTATGCCATGTAAGACACACGGTTTGGACATAGGTGTGTGCCCAGGCCGTGTTAAGTTAGTCAGTATATCAAGGATTAGCACACGACCTAAGCCCACGGGCATGTCATGGCCATGTGAAATTAGTTAGTAGCCTCCACGGTTGGTAGGCATGGGCGTGCTTAAGGGTACACGGGCGTGTTCCCAAGTTACACGGGGGTGTGAACCCTGCTTCAGAAATGAGTTTGTTGATTTTAATTCTGAAAGTTTTTTGACATGAGTTACAGGCCTCGTAGGCCCTTGTTATATGTGTTGACTAATAAAGTGAAGTTTTTAAGTTTGAAACAAAATTTTATAGCCTTAAGTACATGTTTCAGTGAGATCAAGCATTGTAATGTCTCGTATCCAGACCCAGTATCGGTCTTGGGTGTGGGCTGTTACATTTAGTGGTATCAGAGCTATGGTTTAGTCGATTCTAGGACTAACGTAGTGTTAGTATGAGTCTAACTACACATGCCATATGTAAGGGTGTCTGAGTAATGATAGTGTGATGACTCCTAACATATAAAATGGTGTTTTATATAGTAGATGGATTCGGATCCGAACCGAACTACAGCTGATGATGCTGCTAGTAATGCGCCGGCTCCCTCTCAAGGGACTGCGCCAGTTAACTTTAGATCAGGGAGATGAGGCTCGAGAAGCTTTTCTCCATTTGATGAGCAACTGGTATACTGAGTATACCCAAGCAAATCAACGCTCGACCCTCCGCCCCACCTATACCTCAACCCGCTCCAGTAGCCCCTCAAGTGGTTGAGGTGGTGAGAAGAGAAAGGCCTTCGGTGGATAAGATCCAAAAATTTGGAGCCAAGGAATTTCGGGAAAATAAGGATGATGACCCGGAGAAAGCAAAATTTTGGCTCGAGAAGACCATCCGGGTATTCGATGAGTTATCCTGGACGTCTGAAGAGTGTTTAAAGTATGTGTTGTCTCTCATGAAAGATTCAGCCTATCAATGGTGGAATACCTTGGTGTCGGTGATGCCAAGGCAGAGAGTTAGTTGGGAATTCTTCCAAAAGGAATACCGAAAGAAATACATCAGTCAGAGGTTCATCGACCACAAAAGAAAGGAGTTCTTAGAATTGAAGCAAGGCCGTATGTCAGTGACCAACTATGAACGAGAGTTCGTAAGGCTTAGCAAGTATGCAAGAGAGTGCGTGTCTACTGAGGCCATCATGTGCAAGAGATTCAAGGATGGATTGAACGAAGATATCCACCTATATGTGGGAGTTCTTGAATTAAGAGAGTTTGTAGTGTTGCTGGATAGAGCCTGTAAAGCCGAGGATTTGGCTAAAGAGAAGAGAAGAGCTGAGTACGAGTCTCGTGACGCTAGGAAGAAACAACTGAACAAGTCTCACCAATCCTCATTAAGAAATCGAAGGATTTCACTATTCGATCAGTCACTTCAATGGGGTTTTCAAACTGAAGTAAAGGCAATCAGTTTTCAGGATCGAAAGGGCAAACCACATCAGTTGCTAGTGTGGGCAACATTCGACCAAGTAGACAAGAATGTTCCTAGTGTGGCAGACACCATTTTGGTGAGTGTCGGGCTAATGAAAAAGCTTGTTTCAGATGTGGGTCCTTAGACCACTTTACTAGAGATTGTCTCGAGGTGGACGGGAAAGAAAAGCTTCAGAGTGCAAGATCAAGAAGTTCCACTAAAGGAAGACCATTGAGAAAATCGAGAATTGAGATGGGAAGCAGGAATCCTTCTAAAGAACAAGCTGCTAGAGTCGAAGGTAGAGCACCGGCGAGGACATATGCCGCTCGTGCTCGTGAAGAAGCATCTTCCCCCGATGTAATCACGGGTATCTTTTCTCTTCATAATACTCGTGTCATAGCTTTAATTGATCCGGGATCTACCCACTCATACATATGCATGAAACTAGTCTCTAGCATGGGCATGCCTATAGAGTCTACTGAGTTCATTATAAGAGTGTCAAATCCCCTAAGCAAGTGTGTGTTCATTGATAGAGTTTGCAAAGGGTGCCCTTTGATGATTAAGGGTCATTGCTTTTCGTTTAATCTTATGTTATTACCATTTGATGAGTTTGACGTCATTCTTGGGATGGACAGGTTAGTTACCCATGGAGTAATTGTGAATTGTGGGAAGAAGCAGTTTGTGTTGAGAGATGAAAATGGTAATTTTATTTGTGTTGAATCAGATAAGCTGGATGGGTCACCAAATGTGATATTAACCATGCCAGCTCAGAGATACCTAAGGAAGGGTATGAAGCTTATCTTGCCTTCGTGCTAAACACTAAAGAAATAGGATCAAAAATTGAGTTAGTACCCATAGTATGTGAATACCTAGATGTTTTTCCAGAAGAGTTGCTAGGACTACCTCCAGAGAGAGAGATTGAATTCGAAATTGATCTAGTTTCGGGTACTGCCCCTATTTCTATTGCTCCGTATAGAATGGCTCCAACTAAACTAAAAGAGCTAAAGGCATAGTTGCAAGAATTAACGGATAATGGTTTTGTGAGGTTGAGTTTTTCTCCATGGGGCGCTCCCGTTCTATTAGTGAAGAAGAAAGATGGATCCATGAGACTATGTATAGATTATCGACAACTCAATAAGGCGACAGTGAACAATAAGTATCCACATTCTTGAGGATCGACGATCTATTTGACCAATTGATGGAGCTACGATTTTCTAAGATAGATCTAAGGTCGAGGTATTATCGGTTGAGAGTCAAGGACTCGGACATACCAAAAATCGCGCTTAGGACTAGGTACTGCCACTATGAGTTTGTGGTCATGCCTTTTGGACCAACTAATGCCCCACGATCTTCATGGATTTGATGACTCGCATTTTTCGACCATATTTGGATAGATTTGTTGTGGTCTTCATTGATGACATATTGATCTATTCTCAAGATGAGAATGATCATGCAGAACATTTGAGTATGGTTCTACAAGTTTTGAGAGAAAAACAATTGTATGCCAAATTCAGTAAGAGCGAATTTTGGCTTAAGGAAGTGGGATTTTTGGTGCATATTGTCTCGGGAGATGGGATAAGAGTCGACTCGAGTAAAATTTTGGCAATTGTTAAGTGGGAACCGCTGAGGAATGTAACTGAAATAAGGAGTTTTCTAAGCCTAGCTGGCTATTATAGAAGTTTTGTCAAGGGGTTTTGCATGATAGCGACGCCAATGACAAGACTTCTGCAGAAAGATGTGAAATTTGTTTGGAGAGAAAAATGTCAATAAAGTTTAGAGAAATTGAAGATACTATTGACTGAGGCTCCTGTTTTGGTGCAACGTGATTTATAGTGACGCATTCTTGAACAGTTTAGGTTGTGTACTCATGCAAGGGGGTAAAGTGATTGTATACGCCTCTAGGTAGTTAAAGCCACACGAGAAGAACTACCCGACTCATGATTTAGAGTTGGCCGCAATCATGTTTGCATTAAAAATTTGGAGGCATCATTTATACGGTGAAAAGTGTTGGGTTTTTACTAACCACAAAAGCCTAAAATATTTGATGACTAAGAAGGAACTAAATTTGAGGCAACGAAGACGGTTAGAATTGATTAAAGATTATGAGATATTAATTGACTACCATCCGGGTAAGGAAAATGTAGTCGCCGATGCTTTGAGCAAAAAATCATTATTTGCACTAAAAGCTATGAACACCTAGATGACCTTGTTGGAGGATGGATCCGTATTAGTCAAGTTGAGGGCTAAACCATTACTCCTTCAAGTGATTAGCGAAGCTCAGAAGGATGATAGCAGTTTGCAAGCTAAAAGAATTTTATGTGAGTCGAACGTTGAGTCAGACTTTCGAATAAATCCTGATGTGTGTCTAACATGTAACATCCTTAGTTAGGGGCTATTTTGTTTGCATTAATGGCATGTGAATGGCTTGATATTGTGGTTAATCAAGGTGTCTTGGGGTCCAGGCATGACCTCGGGTTAGGCCTGAGTCATGGCTAAAATTTTTTGTTTTAGGTGTTTGGAAGGGGGAGTTAGGGAAGTTAGGGGTTAAAAGGAGTTGTTGGAGTGGCTTGATGCAAATAACCTAGTGGTAAAGTGGCAAGGGAGGCGCCACTAAGGTCAAAGGAAGGTGACACCACATGCAGGGAAGGGGAGCCTTGGTTCGAGCTGCAGAAATCTCCGCTTGTGTAATTATTTTTGACGCAAGAGGGGGGAAGAGTTATGCTCAGCTCAAACTCTGATGGATAACTGTTGAACAAGTCAACAGATTTAAACGAGTGGAGAAGAGAGAATCTAGGAGTTGATCAATTCAAACTCATTTGAATGGTTGGCCAGGAGTGATTTGGGGAGGTTGCTAAAATTTGAACTCTAGTGTGAGGAAGAGTAATCGGTTGGAAGTCTAGGGGGTGCCAAAATTCCTTGATGACAATTTCGGCTAGTCAATGCCTTGGTGTACTCGGTTGTAAGCTAAGCTGAAACCCCCTTAGCCTTGTCAATTTCTTCCCTTAATGCACCATTTGACTCTAAAGCATCTAGCCGAATCTCCCTCTTCCCCATTCTTTTCTTTTCTTTTCTCTCATATTTGTTTCAAAACCCATCAACATCTCTTCTTCTCCTCATCTTCTTTTGTACCGAAAGATCAATAATCTTTTCTTGATTTCTTGCAAGCCGAATCTATTTTGCTCTTCTTCCAAAAGCCATAGCCGAAACTTCTTTGGTTGTTCCACCACCATTGCCGAAATCTTCCTTTACTCTCCTCTTCTTATTTCTAAACTTTAGCCGAATATCAATCAAGGGTAGATCCCTTTGGTCTTCTTCTCTAATCGGTTTTGGAAGAGGTAAGTGTTCTTGGCTGAAACTTTATTATCTTCTTCTTTTCTCTCTGTCGACATATATAGAACAAAAGCCAAATTTTGGCATTTGTCATGATTCTTAATCATCTCTGAAATCAGTTTCTCTTAGGTTCTTCGGGATTTTGAAGCAGTGGATTGTGATCATTGATTCTCTGTCAATCGGTCTTAGTAAGTGGTAAGGTTTCATGCTGACTCAATCTTTCCTCTAATTATTTGAAAAAAAAAAGCCGAAGGTTATGAGTATTATGGTTTAGGATCTTGGCCGATTGTAGGGGAAGGCTCTATCTTGTATATCTCTGTTGTGACTGTGGATCAAAAAGTACTAAGATAAGGATGGTTATTAGATGCGTTAACTTTTTAGGATTTATAAGTGTAGCCGAATGGCCTTTTTGTTAACAGTTGTCTTGGCTGAATGTAGGAAAGGGGGATCTAGTGCGTTAGATCTTGATCTTCGGGATTCGATAGTCGCGTTAGTAACCAGGTGTGTATCTTACACACTTCATAATCTATGTAAACTTGTTAATAACCTAAAACTATGTTAAAAGTCAAAACTGTGTAGGTTTCAATTTGGTACCCTTATGGGTATGAGCAAGGATTCGGGTAAGTCCATTTGATAAGTTTAAGATATTTGATTCTGATGAAATTGCATATGATATGGTTTATTATATGTTTAATGATTAATCATGTTGGCATGATATGTATATGCATGTGCATTATTGTGGGTGATATGAGAGGAGGGAAGATTGATATCTGTGACTTTGGGTCACCAAAGGGTTTGGTACCACGTTAATATTCGTGACTTTGGGTCACGAGGTTTGGCACCTCATAGCGACTCGTCCCAGTGGCTTTCTTTCCACATGGGTTGGACCCACATTTGATAAAACGGGATTGTCACTAGTGATTTGGTATCACAATGTGGGTTGGCCCCACATATGGATTATTTGTGACTTTGGGTCACCAGTGGTTTGGCACCACACTATTATTGATATCAGTGACTTTGGGTCACCAGTGGTTTGGCACCACCAGTGGTTTGGTACCACACGGGGTAGAAAAAGGAGTTGTGGATGGTTAGGTTTGGGTGCATGATATGTTTGCTTGGTTATGACCTATGTAAGAATGTTACTATAATTGGGAGGGGGATTATGCACCGAGTCTTGGTGACTCACCTTCTCCCTTATCTTTTCAGGTGACTCGTAGATCGCGGATAAGGAGCCGGGTGGACTCGAGGTGCCCATGCGACATTTACTTTTGGTTTTACTTGGATTTTCGATTTGGGTACCATCATTTTAAATTTTGATTTTATTTGGGTTGTAATTAGGCCATTAGTATTTTTATTTAGGGTTTTATTGTACCTGCTTTAAATTTTCTAAATGTTGCTAAGTAAATTGTTCAACATGTTTTAAATAACCTGATAAATAAAGTTTTCAAAAATTTTACTACACAACGGGTTTTCTAAATCTTACCATCGGGTAACAATATTTACAAGAGGATAGCAAAGTTAACTTAAAAGTTTTTTTTTCAAATTTCAAAATCTAAGTTTTTAAATTAACTAAGTAAGAACTCACTCGGGTTTTAATAGACTTTAACATTTTTTTTAAGTAATGAACGATAAATGAGCTTTAAAAAGCCTTTCAGGATTTTGAAGCAACTTAACGATATCAACTATACATACATCGGGTTTAATACAAGAACAAAAAGTTTTTTTTCTGAAAATAAACCGGCAACTCGTTTTCCTTTAAAACGCTTTCACTCTGTGACATGCCAGATTCGGTCGTGGTGTGTTGACCGGGTTTAGGGTGTTACATGTTATAGAACCAATAGAGGTAGAGATACAACCAGATTTAACTTATGGTGAAAAACTGGTTAAAATATTGGCCCGTGAAATCAAGCAGTTAAGAAATAAAAGCATAGCCCTAGTGTAAGTCCTATGGAAAAGGCACAGAATAGAAGAGGCTACATGGGAGTCCGAGGAAACGATGAGAAATCAATACCCCAATCTTTTCACTAGAAAGATTTTTGAGGATGAAAATCCTTAAGGGGGAGAATTGTAACAGCCCGATTTAGGGGCTAGTCAGAATAGTGATCTCGGGATCACTATTTTGAGATCGAAGAAATTATTTTCATGATATATTATGAGTTAGAGCATGATGGCATATGAGCATTAAAATTTTGGTTTTTTAATTCTAACGTTTTCGTGTTTAATTGGCGAAAAAGGACTAAATCGCATAAAGTGTGAAAGTTCCATTCTATATGCTAAGAGTACCAAATGGTTGTGGATTGTTAATGGTGGTATTTAAAAGGCAATTTAGCCTTTGAAAGAGGCTTGGCCGGCCATAAGAGAGCATGGGAGACAAAATTGTCAATTAGTGTCAAAGTTAGTAGTAGTAGGTGGACTAATTTGACTTTTAAAAATAGAATAAAGAGAGAAAAGTTATCATCTTTTTCTCCTATCATCTTCCACCGAAATCCCTAAGGGGGAGAATTGTAACAACCCGATTTAGGGGCTAGTCAGAACAGTGATCTTGGAATCACTAATTCGAGGTTTGATAAAATTAAATTCATGTTATGTTATGTGCTATAACATGTTTATAAGGATGTATGGAAATTTTGGTGCCTTAATTTTAGCAATTTCAAGTTAAATTATGAAAAAGGACTAAATCGCATAAAGTGCAAAAGTTCTAGTTTATTTGCAAAAGGTGCCAAATAGCTAAGGGCTATTAATTGGAGGCCCCAATTGTGAAATTTAGCCTTGTTTTAAGTGAGTAGGTAGGCCATGTGGCATAGGGACAAGAATTTTAATTTTGGTCAAAATATGTAGAATTAGGTGATAAAATGAATAAAATAAGATGAGTAAAAGATGTTATCATCTTTCACTATTCATCTATCTTCTCTCCACCAAAAATTGAAGAAGTAATAGAGCTTGGGGGTTTGAACTTTCAGCCAAGTTATCTCCCTTATTAGTAAGTGATTTTGACGACTTTTCTTGATAAAAATTGTACTTTTGGAGTCCCCAAAGCTTAAGCTAGCTAATGAGAGGACTGTTTTGCATTATGGTTGAGAGCCTAAGGACTTTCCATTAGATATTTTATGCTGGTTGCTGAGTTTTTATGGAAGAAAATGATTAATATGATTATGAGAAACAACTTTTGTAAAAGGTGTTGTCATAAAAACACATAATTTGGGCTAAAATTCAAAAGTTGTAAATTGTTCATTAAGGCATGAAATAGTTGGAATTTTAAAGAGTTGTAAGAGGAGAAAATGTTCATCTAGGCTTGTTTAATAAGAAAATGTGATGAAAATTGATTTATGAGCCTAGGGGCAAAATCGTAATTTTACCAAAGTGTAGGGCAAATAGTCATTTTTCCTAAAGTGTGTATTACGGTATTTTATGATTTATAAGTGAATAAATCAGTAAGTTTCATTGTTTTAGGTCAAAGAAATCGAGTTTCAGACCTAGAACGGATAAAAAGAGAGATGTGGGCAAATAGTCTTTTTCAGCCCTTTCGTCATCGAGGTAAGTTCATGTACGAATGTTGCAATTACATATGAGTTAGATTAATATTCCAATGTGGAATGGAATGTATGTTCACTATATGAATGTATGAAATATTTTTGATAAGATGTCAATGGAATTGAATTTAGAGAAATGGTAAAAGTATATAGTATGAGATGATAATGGTTAAAGTCTCGAGTAAGACCATATTGGAATATGGCATCGGTGTAAGAATTAGTATAGGACCATGTCAAGGACATGGCATAGACATGTTAACGTAAGTAAAACCTTATTGGGGTATGATATCAATGTGACAATATGTATGAGACTCAATAATGTTGAATGTATGTGATTGTACCACTAGAGGCATAAGTATGTGTTAGAACTGAATCGTGATAAACTCAATATATGATGAACCCTTGGGATATGTATAATTAATGTACCTTAATAGCATGAGATAGGTTTATTGACGTAGTGTGTGAACGTTAGCGAGTATGGAAGAATGTTAAGTAAGAATAGAAGTGTGTGTAATTGTCCTCGGATGAACGTTTTAGATAGAGATATACTTCTAGTTTGTTATCCATGAACGATAAATGACGGTGAACTATGTGCGATATCACCTCATTGTTGGTAATGATGGGCTGTGTGTGACACCATCAGTTGTATTAATATTGGTGAGCTAAGTGAGAAATCACCATAGTTATAAATGATCGGTGGGCTGTGTGCGTTACCACCTGATTAACTGATAATCAATAGGCTATGTGCGATACCATCGCTTATAAATGATTGGTGTGCTGAGTGCGAAAACACCATAAGTATAACTAAATGGTGGGCTGTGTGCGATACCACCCCATTAGAGATGTAATGGCGGGCTAAGTGTTTAACCACCGAGAGATTAGTAATATTAGTGACTTATTGAAAATGGTTGATGTGTTGTTTTAGGTGATTAAATGGTAATCATTGCAGGAATGAATGCTATTCAACACGAGCAGTTGGCTTGTGATATGGTAAGAGTGTGGTAAAAGATTAAATGAGTAAGTAACTAAGGGTTTATGAGAGAAACTCTTTATGATACGTTATGGTTATGTTTATCCAATGAATATAAGAAATTATCGAGTTATACTTAGGCTATTTGCAAGTGAAGAGCTTTGCTAACTTTGACTAAACGAAATCATTTTGTTTGACAAAATGGAAGGCTTACCAAAAGACCAAAAGAGAGACTTGTTGACACTTAGCTAAAACCGAAAATGCACAACTTGCCAAATGCAATTTCGCACTCTCCTCCCAACTTACCAACCGCCAAGCTCCCCAAGCACTCCTCAAACCGACCAACCTCCCCCATTCACTCCCAAACCACAAATTCAAATAACTAAGACCAAGTCTTCCCTATTTTCACTCTCCACCCACCGCTTGAAAGAGTTGACAAAGTCCAAGGCGAGTTCAAACTTCCCACAACCCTCCCTCCATGCCGCCAAAATGGGAGCCCAAAATGGGATTCTCCCACTTGAACACAAGACCTCCCTTGCAATTGACGCCATCCACATGCTCCAAGTGGCGCATGCCTTGCCACTCCACCAACTCCTTTTGTTATGCCACAATTCAACAAATAATATATAATCCCCAACTCCTTCACTCCTATCACCTAAAGCCCAAAACTAAAATTTTACCACCTACTCAGCTCACCCTAGCCTACAACTAAGCCCCAAACCACACAAACAACAACATAGCAAGCCATTAACATGCAACAATGCCAAAATAAAATAGCCCTTAACCCGTGATATTACGCTTCTACCCCTTAAAATAATTTCGACCTCAAAATTACCCGGTCAAGAGTTATGTATTGTTGCCTCATCGTATCCTCGGTTCCCACGCCGCTTCTTCCACGCCATGATTCTCGCCATAGTACCTTAACCAAAGGCACGCACTTCCTCGGTAACCTTCACATCCCGATCTAAAATCGCATGTGCTCTTCCTCCATGGTCATATCTCGGTTCACCTCAATCTTCCTCATCGTCACCACGCATGATGGATCTCGAGCGATAACGTCAAGCATCAAACGTGGAACACATCGTGAATCGACTTAGTTCTGCTGGCAACTCGAGCTGATATGCAATCGTCCCACTCGTCCTCAAGACCTTATATGGCCCAATAAACCCTTTGACTTAGCTTGCCTTTCCTCCGAACCTTAATACTTTCTTCCACGGTGAGACCTTCAGAAAACCCGATCTCCCACAAGATATTCAATATCTCTCGCTTAAGATCAGATAGACTTCGTCGGTCCAAGCTTCTTTCAACCGAGCCTCGAATCAACTTAACCTTGTCTTCGTCTCAAAGAACCAACTCGGTCCCAACAACCGACGCTCACTTAACTCGCCCAACAAGTAGGTGAGCGACACTTCCCACCGCATAACGCCTCATATGGTGCCATCTTGATGCTTGCTTGGTAATCGTTGTTATAGGCGAACTCAACTAACGGTAGATACTCCTCCAACTACCCCTCAAGTCCAATACACAACCTCGTAATATGTCTTCCAAGATCAGATAACCTTTTCCGATCGCCTGTCACCATGCGATGAAAAGTCGTATTGAAATCCAACCATGTACCCAGAGCTCGATGCAACGCTTTCCAAAACCTCGACGTGAATCGGGATCCCTATTCGAGATGATCGACATCGCACCCCTGCAGCCTCACAATCTCGACACATACAACTTCGCCAACCTCTCAAGTGAGTAGTCCACCCTCACCTAATAAAGTGAGTGATGAAGTCAATCGATCCACGATTACCCAAATCAATCTTTCTTGCTCTAAGCAAGCGGAATCCACCGACTAAATCCATAGTTATCCTTTCCCACTTCCACTGTGGAATTTTCACCGGTCAAGCAACCCAGACGGCAATCGATGCTCACTTTGACTTGTCGACATGTCGACACTTCCCTACAAACTCTACATTTTTTTTTCGCATCTTACCACCGTAATCGTTCTCCGAGATCTCTATACATTTTGCTACCTCCAGATGCATAGCGTAGGACTGCTATGTGCATCCTCAAGAATCTTCGCTTTAGCTCAATCCTCGCATACAAGCTTTCCCTGAAACACAAAGACCCCATCACTAGACAAGCTAAGATTAGTAATATTAGTGACTTATTGAAAATGGTTGATGTGTTGTTTTAGGTGATTAAATGGTAATCATTGCAGGGAATGAATGCTATTCAACACGAAGCAGTTGGCTTGTGATATGGTAAGAGTGTGGTAAAAGATTAAATGAGTAAGTAACTAAGGGTTTATGAGAGAAACTCTTTATGATACGTTATGGTTATGTTTATCCAATGAATATAAGAAATTATCAGTTATACATATGAACTTACTAAGCATTATTGCTTACTTCATCTCCTTTCCCATCTCTTATTAGTATATTACCTACTAGCTTGAGTTGGAGGCCGTTGGAGATGTATTCACACTATCGAGCAGACACTTGGTATGAGGTATCAAGTCCTTATGAGTCATGGCATGTATAGGGCTAGAATGTAAGGTTGATTAGGTTGTTGTAATTGTATGGGTGGAAAACCTTATTTTCATGAATCAAATGTATAAATTCATGTATTTTAGTTGGTGATGTGAGTTCCCATTGAATTAGGATATGTATGTATGCAATTGAGAGTGGTAGAAGGCTTGGTAGATAGCCTCCAGTGCCTATACTTGTTAGACACACTGCAGGCAGTGTTTAGGCGATCATGCACTCGAACCTTATTATTATTAGATAGAATAGGCCACGGGTTATTCCCACGACCGTGTGCATGAGCCGTGTAAGACACAGTTTGAGCATGAGCGTGTGCCCAAGCCCCGTGGATTAAGTCAATAGCTCCCCACGAACATTTGAAACGGGGGTGCCTTAGAGGTACACGGGCGTGCCCCTGGACTAACACAGACGCGTGCCTTGGCCGTGGAGCATTGGTAGAATGCTCGAGTTTTAAGCACGGTTTGGGGACATAGGCATGTGTGTGTCGACACACGGGCGTGTTTCAACATGCACGGGCATGTGAACCCAGAATAAAAGAGTAAAATTTAAGAATAGAAAAACCTCTGTGATAGTCTCGAGAGCCCTCGGGAATATGAGTAGTCACAATATGCCTAAGTGGCGTCATGAGGTTTTAGTACGGTAACGCCTCGGGCCTGGTTCCGGCGTAGAACCCAGGCAAGGGGTGTTATATTTAGTGGTATCAGAGCTATGGTTTAGTCGATTTTAGGACTAACCTAGCGAGAGTAAGAGTCTATCTATACATGTCATATGTGGACTGTGATATTGTGATATCTCCCGGCTCTAACAAATTGTTTTGTTAAGACAGTGATGATTCCAACTGAGCTAATTTCAGTAAGTTGCACAATTTCCAAGTTTCATGAACATTTCGTTGAACTGCTTGTGATGTTGCTATGTGCACATTATTTCTATAAAAATTTTCAATGATCTGATAAATAAAAAAATAAATGAGATTAAGTATGAGTAAGTCCCGATTGAAGACAAATTTTCCAAGATACTTGATCTACCACTTGAGATAAGAAAGTCTGTTTAAGGCCAAGCCAAGGCATGGCATCGAAAATTGAGCAAGTTATCATGTAAGTCCAAGGTAAGCTTGGCATTGATTGAAGAAGAGATATTCCATGTAGGACCATATCTAGGATATGGCTTTGGCATCGAGTTATATGGGATGAGATTTGGTATCTTCGATTATTCATAATAATTCATCGGGCAAAAGAAAGCTTAAATGAGATAGCAAGAAAGGTAGTAGTAAAGTTGATATTATGTCATGCTAGTTAAGGCCGACTAACAAGTATAATTCATGTTATGAATTGTGATGCTGAGATTATGTTTATTATAGTAAAGCATATTAATCTTTTTTTATCAAGTGTTACTGGTACCTTGTTTACCTCACAGACATGAGAATAGTAAGCACCATGATGTATGCGAGAAGCAATAAGAGCAAGAAACCACCCATATTATGGTATGAGAGCTAAAACTGAGAAGTTTGATTAAGTAGAATGCAGGAGATGAGTATGGTTGTTCAATGATGAAAAGATGAATAAGACCATGGTTGGATCATGGCAATGAGAGAGCTAGTGTAAGACCATGTCTGGGACATGGCATCGGCCATATTATGAGGGTCAATGTAAGACCATGTTTGGGACATGGCATGGGCCGTATTATGAGTGCCAGTATAAGACCATGTTTGGAACATGGTATCGGCATTAAGACAAGAGCCGATGTAAGACCATATCTGGGATATAACATCGGCATTGACATGAGTTCCATATAATACCATATCAGAGATATGGCATTGGTATTGATATGAGATTTCGTGTAAGGCCATAGTGAGGCTATGGCATCGTGATGACATGTAAGGTAATAGCTGGGCTATAAGGATAAAATACGAGTAAGACCATAGTTGGACTATGGTAATCAAGTAAACGACGCACTCAAATCAATAACACATTCTTTAACTAATAAGTGACATTAAGAGAAAGTAGAATTAAATTTTGAGTACTCAAGTAGATAGTAATGTAGAACTTGAGTAAGTGAATACATTATTCTAATGTATTTGTGATAGAAACAATTGTAGCGTGATAAATGTGAAAACTCACTTGAGATGAGTTGTATGACTATGATGATATTTTATTAATGATGAATCGTAAATCATATACATGTAGTCACGAGAGTCAAGTTAAGAGGCTCTGTGACCTCACCCTCCTTACCACCGCTGAATTATGGTGAGATGTTATGAGAGTTAAATTGAGTAAATTTGTATGTGATTAATGCAGTATTCGTATGAGCATTTTGAAAATGCTTTGTATCACATTGATACATGATACTTTACTAGGTAGAGTAATTGTTGTTGAACATGAAGTTGGAGTCCTAGGGGACTATGCTAAAAAGGGCTACCATTTAGATATGAAATAGATAAAGTCCTGTATAAGACCATGTTCGAGGCATGGCCCGGCACCAAGTTATGATTCCGTATAAGACCATATCTAGAAAATGGCTTTAGAAATGGCTATGAGAATCGTATAAGACCATATTTAGAATATGGCATCGATACTTGATGTAGAAGTCCAAATAAGACCTTATCCAGGATATGGCATTGGAATTTATGGGTGACTCCATATAAGACCACCTCGGGGATGTAGCATTGGTTTTGTACCTAAATGAACGATGATGAATATGCGCCTATGATTATCCCTAGTGATTAATGGGACACATAGATGAGTATAGAGGTAGAAATGAAAAATTTAACTAAAACCATGTGAATGGGTAAAAATAGGCCCTTGTGAACGAGTTATGAAGAAAGAAGTACGATGTGTGGCACGGTAGGTGCTTAATAAAGGCAATTGTAAGAAAGTATGTCCAAATGCTTTAACGATTGTATTGATTATACAATGTTATGAACAAGAGAAAGTTAGCCTGGGCTATTGACTCGAGTGAGTAGGAAGCTGAGGTGTATGTTTATCGAGATCTTATTAAATTGATATTCTTTTATCTCCTCGTAACTTTATTTGGGTATTTTGAGGAAAAAGTTCATAGTGATTCTAGGATGAGAAGTGGAATCCCAAGTTTCACGCTGTACAATAGGTTTTTGAATATGTTAAATGGAGTCAATAAATTCGATCAAGATGTCCTTAATATTGTAAGGTACGATGCTAGTAAAAGTTTTAGATTAGCACAGCAAAAAAAAAACTCAGATGAGAGTGTGCTAGAAAATGTTCTCTATGTGGAGAAAAGAGTAGATTATTGTATTGAGATATGGTTCAAGTTCTGTGTATGTTCACACATGAGTGAGTAAAGAGAATAATTTCTGTGTATTCGTGAGTAGGAAGCATATTACAGAGATATGCTCGTCGAAACGTTTAAACCATGATGGTTGAGTTGAGGCTATAGAATGAATTACTGATTGAAAATTTAGTAATGAGTTCAGTCAGTATTGAGAAAAATAGTTGCCAGATTGGTAATCCTGAGACAATCTTTTTCGTATCTGTATGAAAATTGTATGTGTTGTGATGATCCATTGGAAAATCGATGAGTATTTTCTTGAATTTTCTTGAGTAAGAACATCTTATGATACTGAGATAGTGGAAACGACTTGAGACATTAACATAGTGGGTATAGTTGCTATTATACTTCCCAGATAGTAGACCTAGTATGGGTGTTGTGTGAAAGATCCAAGTTAAGCCAAGCGAGTTGGTTACTCGGTGAATCTTAGTTGGTAATATCTTAATTTCAGTGAGATTAATGTCAAGAGCGAGTTTTCTTTTCAGAACAGAAGAGTTCAGGAGTGAGATAACAAATGGTATTTTCGAATAAGCTCCGAGTTAGTTTATTTATGATGGTAAAATACGGTTTGCATAAGTTTTCTATTGTTGATATTTCCTCAATATAGAACTGGAATAATGATGAATCCAGAACTTATAAAAAAGAATTTTGGCATGAGATTTAGTAGTAGCATATCTACTAATGCAAGAATAAGAAAGTGAAAATATGTGAATAAATGTTTTTGACAATAGAGTACATTTCACGATATGATTGAGTCTATGGCCAGAAGTGGTTGACCACTAAAAGCTAAGTTGTTAAAGCGTACAAGTCAAGAGTATTAAAGTCGGTGAATGCTTTAATGAGAAATTGAGATAAAACCTTATAGATGTCAAGTGTGGTTTAACAAAATTCCCAAGAAGGGGAATGACATTTGAGTTGTAGTAAATCAACCGGTAAGGATCCAAATGATCATTTGGACATGTGCAGAGTTCTAAATTAGTGGATTACTGAGCATACATCCTGGAGGAAGAAATACCTAGGTAGCAAGTGATGCTTCGACCTTGTGTAAGATAGCTTAAAGGTTGTTGATAGGAGAAACTTGAAGATAAGTAGATTTGGGATTTTAAAGAATTTCTAGAAATGTTTTAAGAATGTGGTAGCGACTCCTCCTAATAAGATTTTCGAGGACGAAAATCCATAAGGGAGGGAGAATTGTAAAAGCCTGATTTAGGGGCTAGTCGGAATAGTGATCTCGGAATCATTAATTCAAGGTTTGATAAAATTATATTCATTTTATGTTATGTGCTAAAACATGTTTATAAGGATGTATGGAAATTTTGGTGCCTTAATTTTAGCAATTTCTAGCAAAATTATGAAAAAGGACTAAATCGCATAAAGTACAAAAGTTCTAGTTTATTTGCAAAAGGTGGCAAATAGCTAAGGGCTATTAATTGGAGGCCCCAATTGTGAAATTTAGACTTGTTTTAAGTGAGTAGGCCAGCCATGTGACATAGGGGACAAGAATTTTTAATTTTGGTCAAAATAGGTGGGAATTAGGTGATAAAAATGAATAAAATAAGATAAGTAAAAGATGTTATCATCTTTCACTATTCATCTATCTTCTCTCCACTGAAAATTGAAGAAGAAACAGAGCTTTGGGGGTTTGAACTTTCAGCCAAGTTATCTCCCTTATTAGTAAGTGATTTTGATGACTTTTCTTGATAAAAATTGTACTTTTGGAGTCCCCAAAGCTTAAGCTAGCTAATGAGGGGACTATTTTGCATTATGGTTGAGAGTCTAGGGACTTTCCATTAGAGAGTTTATGCTGGTTTCTGAGTTTTTATGGAAAAAAATGATTGATAAGATGATGAAAAACAACTTTTGTGAAAAGTGTTGTCATGAAAACACCTAATTTGGGCTAAAATGCAAAAGTTGTCAATTGTTCATTAAGGCATGAAATAGTTGGAATTGTAGATAGTTGTAAGAGGAGTAAATGTTCATCTAGGCTTGTTTAATAAGAAAATGTGATGAAAATTTATTTACGAGCCTAGGGGCAAAATCGTAATTTTGCCAAAGTGTAGGGGCAAAATAGTCATTTTTCCTAAAGTGTGTATTATGGTATTTTATGATTTATAAGTGAATAAATCAGTATGTTTCATTGTTCTAGGTCAAAGAAATTGAGTTTCAGACCTAGAACGGATAAAAAGAGAGATGTGGGCAAATAGTCTTTTTTGGCCCTTTCGTCATCGAGGTAAGTTCATGTACGAATGTTGCAATTACATATGAGTTAGACTAATATTCCAATGTGGAATGGAATGTATGTTCACTATATGAATGTATGAAATATTTTTGATAAGATGGCAATGGAATTGAATTTAGAGAAATGGTAAAAGTATATAGTATGAGATGATAATGGTTAAAGTCTCGAGTAAGACCATATTGGAATATGGCATCGATGTAAGAATTAGTATAGGATCATGTCAAGGACATGGCATAGACATGTTAACATAAGTAAAACCTTATTGGGGTATGATATCAATGTGACAATATGTATGAGACTCAAGAATGTTGAATGTATGTGATTGTACCACTAGAGGCATAGGTATGTGTTAGAACTGAATCGTGATAAACTCAATATATGATGAACCCTTCGTGGGATATGTATAATTAATGTATCTTAATAGCATGAGATAGATTTATTGACGTAGTGTGTGAAAGTTAGCGAGTATGGAAGAATGTTAAGTAAGAATAGAAGTGTGTGTAAATGTCCTCGGATGAACGTTTAAGATAGAGATATACTTGTAGTTTGTTATCCACGAACGATAAATGACGGTGAACTATGTGCGATATCACCTCATTGTTAGTAATGATGGGCTGTGTGTGTCACCATCAGTTGTATTAATATTGGTGAGCTAAGTGAGAAATCACCATAGTTATAAATAATCGGTGGGCTGTGTGTGTCACCACCTGATTAACTAATAATCAATAGGCTATGTGCGATACCATCGCTTATAAATGATTGGTGTGCTGAGTGCGAAAACACCATAAGTATAACTAAATGGTGGGCTGTGTGTGATACCACCCCATTAGAGATGTAATGGTGGGCTAAGTGCGTAACCACCGAGAGATTAGTAATATCAGTGGCTTATTGGAAATGGTTGATGTGTTGTCTTAGGTGATTAAATGGTAATCATTGTAGGAATGAATGCTATTCAGCACGAGCAGTTGGCTTGTGATATGGTAAGAGTGTGGTAAAAGATTGAATGAGTAAGTAACTAAGGGTTTATACATATGAACTTACTAAGCATTATTACTTACTTCATCTCCTTTCCCATCTCTTATAGGTAGATTATCTGCTAGCTCGTGTTGGAGGCCATTGGAGATGTATTCACACTATCGAGTAGACACTTGGTATGAGGTATCAAGTCCTTATGAGTCATGGCATGTATAGGGCTAGAATGTAAGGTTGATTAAGTTGTTGTAATTTTATGGGAGGAAAACCTTATTTTCATGAATCAAATGTATAAATTCATGTAATTTAGTTGGTGATGTGAGTTCCCATTGAATTAGTATATGTATGTATGCAATTGAGAGTGGTAGAAGGCTTGGTAGATAGCCTCTGAGTGCCCACACGGTTAGACACACCGTATTATTATTAAATAGAATAGGCCACGGGTTAATCCCACGGCCATGTGCATGAGCCGTGTAAGACACATGGTTTGAGCATGGGCGTGTGCCCAAGCTATGTGGATTAAGTCAGCAGCTCCCACGGGCATTGGACACGGAGGTGCCTTAGAGGTACACAGGCGTGCCCCTGGACTAACACAGATATGTGCCTTGGCCGTGGAGCATTTGCTAGAATGCTCGAGTTTTAAGCATAGTTTGGGGACATGGGCATGTGTGTGTCTACACACAGGCATGTTTCAACATGCACGGGCGTGTGAACCCAGAATAAAAGGGAAAATTTTAAGAATAGAAAAAGCTTCGTGATAGTCTCGAGAGCCCTCGGGAATATGAGTACGACTTCGTAAGTCGAAAACGAAGTTGTAAAAGTGGCTTAAGTGAGTATTCATAATAAGCCTAAGTGGCGTCATGAGGTTTTAGTACGGTAACGCCTCGAGCCTGGTTACGGCATAGAACCCGAGCAAAGGGTGTTACACAAGTGATGTCTCTAAATTTTTAATACAAATACAATAGTAGCTAGCTCTAAATCATGTGTCGGATAATTTTTCTCATGTGATTTTAACAGTCTAGAAGCATAAGCAATTACCCTTCCTTCCTGCATAAGTACACAACCTAGTCCATTTAAGGATGCATCACTGTAAATCACAAACTCTTTACCCAGTTCTGGTTGTACTAAAATAGGAGCTTTAATCAACAATGCCTTTAACTTGTCGAAACTCTGCTGACACTTCTTAGTCCATTCAAACTTGATATCTTTCTGTAGCAATCTTGTCAATGGAGTAGCTATTATGGAAAATCTCTCTACAAATCATCTATAATAACCGTCAAGACCAAGAAAACTTCTGACTTCTGATACATTCCTAGGAGGCTTCTAATCAACAATGGCTGAAATCTTGCTCGGATCAACTTTAATACCTTCACCTGAGACAATATGTCCAAGAAAATAAACTTCCCGTAACCAGAACTCACTTTTGCTAAACTTGGCTGATTATCTCTAAAAATCTGTAAAACTGTTCTCAAATGCTCTGTATGCTCAGTCTCATCATGGGAATAAATCAAGATGTCATCAATGAACACAACTACAAACTTGTCCAAGTAAGGTCTGAAAATTCGGTTCATTAAATCCATGAAAATGGCGGGATCATTGGTTAAGCCAAATGGCATCATAAGAAATTCATAGTGACCATACCTAGTTCGAAAAGTAGTTTTCGAAACATCTGACTCTTTAACTCGCAACTGATAGTATCCGGATCTCAAATCTATCTTAGAGAACATAGTGGCTCCTTTCAATTGATCAAACAAATCATCTATTCTAGGCAATGGATATTTGTTCTTGATGGTTACCTTGTTAAGCTGCCGATAGTCTATGCACAATCTCATGGAACCATCCTTCTTTTTCACAAATAACACTGGTGCTCCCCATGGTGAATAACTAGGTCTTACAAAGCCTTTATCATTTAATTCCTGTAACTAAACTTTCAATTCTTTCAATCCTATTAAAGCCATTCTATAAGGAGTAATGGAAATAGATGTGGTACCTGGAATCAATTCAATACCAAACTCAACTTCTCTGATAGGCGGCAAACCTGGTAGTTTTTTCGAAAACACATCAGGAAACTCATTTACCACAGGCACTGATTCAATTTTCAACTCTGGATCTTTAGCATTCAACACAAAAGTAAGATAAGCTTCACATCCTTTCCTTAAACATTTCTAAGCAAACATAACAGAAATCATGGAAATTGAACTACTTGATTCATCTGAATTAACCCGAAGGATCTCTCAATTTTCACATTTCAACTCAATGAATTTCTTTCCACAATTCACTATCACATCATGTGCAGTTAACCAATCCATACCAAGAATCACATCAAACTCATCAAATGGCAATAGCATGAGATCAGCTGGAAAACAGTAACCTCTAATCATTAAAGGGCAATTTTTACATACCTTGTTTACTAACACATGCTGACCTAATGGATTTGATACTTTAATCACAAATTCTGTAAACTCTATGGGCATGTTCATACTAGGCATTAATTTCATGCAAACATAGGAATGGGTTGAACCTGGATCAATCAAAGCAATAACATTAACATCATGAAGAGAATATGTACCCATAATTACGTCAAGGGAAGATGACTCTTCACGAGCACGGATAGCATAAGTCCTTACGGGTGCTCTAACATCTGATCTCATTGTTGTGTCTCTATATGTACCTCTACCTACCCCTAATCCGAGATTTCTCTGAGATCTACCTCTAACAGGGGCATTGCCTGATCTTGCACTCAGTATTACTTCTCTTTTAACCATTTTAAGACACTCCCGAATGAAATGATTCGGTGCACCACATCGAAAACAACCAGTCTCAGTTGCTCGACATTGACCTAGATGATGTCGACCACATTGAGGACACTCGGATCTATCAGGCTGAATACTACCAACACTCGCAATCGAAGTGGTTTGAGCTTTTGAATCCATAAATATTCCACCTCTGTTTTGGCTAGAATACCCGACTGAAAAATTAGATCTCATAGAGAACTCTCTAGGCCTCTTGGATGTAGACTGAAATGACTTGCTCATCTGTCTTTTCTTCCTGTCTTGCATCTCAACTTCAGCTTTACCCTTTCTTTTCAATAACTCTTTTGCCTTACAGGCTCGTTCAACTAAAACAACAAACTCTTTTATCTCTAATACACCCAGCCGGATATCATCATTGAGTCCATCCTCAAATCTTTTGCACATGATAGCATCTGTAGACACACACTCTCAAGCATAATTTTTGAGTCGGACAAATTCACGTTCATAGTCAGTCACAGTCATCTTACCCTATTTTAACTCAAGAAACTCTTTTCTTTTCTGGTCAATAAACCTCTGACTTATGTATTTCTTACGGAACTCCTCTTGAAAGAAATCCCAGGTAACTTTTTCTTTCGGTACTACTGACACAAGTGTCTTCGACTACTGGTAGGCCAAATCTTTAAGAAGTGACACCACACACTTAATACATTCTTCTTGTGTACAGGATAACTCATCAAAGACTCTGATAGTGTTCTTAAGCCAAAATTCAGCTTTCTCTGCATCATCATCTTTGGTAGCCCAAACTCTTCACCCTTTGTTTTCGATC
This sequence comes from Gossypium rotundifolium, assembly GCA_025506655.1. NCBI lineage: Eukaryota > Viridiplantae > Streptophyta > Magnoliopsida > Malvales > Malvaceae > Gossypium > Gossypium rotundifolium. Next base: position 52,582,738 of record CP106731.1, read on the forward strand.
TTGTCAACGGTGGTTTCTCTCTTCGATCAGTATTCAGCAATCGGGAAAGCTACATGAGTGGTCTGAGGATTGTGAGGGGGTGGAGGTCTAACAGCCGGGTTCGTACGAACGAACTCAGCAAACCATTCATTCATAGCTTGGAAGAAGGCTTCTCGAGCCCCTCCTCCCTGACTAACTGTAACGGGCCTTTCACTACTATCTGGTGGCACCGTCCCTTCTATGGGAGTGGCGCATTACTCTCTACATCATCTGCATCAGCTCGTTCGGGATCCATAACTACAAAAGAAAAACATTTTAAAATCGTCAGGAGTCGTCACACTATCAAAATATAAGTATGGCATGTATAGTTAGACTCTCACTCATACTAAATATTCTGAGAATCGACTAAACTCTCACTCTGATACCAATAAATTTAACACCCCTTACCCAAGACCGTTTCCGGAGTCGAGCACGAGGCATTACTAGACTTAACTTACAAGATCAGGGCATAAAAATTGAAACTGTCCATCTATGTTATGTTCACTAAATTAACTATAACTCGAGTTACGAAACTTAAAATATAGATCTGTAAATTTTTCTTGAAACTAGACTCATATATCTTCTTACTATAATATTTCCAGAATTTTTTGTGTGGCAAATTAGTATAGTTTATTAGTTAAAATCTCCCCTATTACACATTTCGACAGTTCTGACCTCTCTTCACTAAAAATCAATTATCACATAATATACAATTCTTTTTCCTACACCATTGTTTTATATAAAATAGACTCAATAATATTTAATTATATATCTCATTCACAACCTAATTCCATTTCTACTATTTTTGTGATTTTTAAAATCACATCACTACTTACTATCCAAACTGTTCCCTGCATATAATTACATAATTTCTTAAAATAACTATCAACTAGGCATTACATAACATCCAAAACATGTTCTTAATTAACCATTTTAATAGCTAATCATTACCAAACATTTACAAGCCAATATTAAGCCATATCATAAGGTCATACACACAAAATGGCTAAGTCCCTATACAAGCCATAACTTAAAACATTCGAGTCACAAAATACCAATATAATCCTTTGATAGTGTGTAACGATCTCCAACGTCCTTACGATTCCCGAGTTGGCTCGTAAAAATATGAAAAGAAAGAAAGGAATGGGAGTAAGCGTTGAGCTTAGTAAGTTTACATGTAAATAAATAACAACATTCTTAATGCACTATCATATTTTTTTCTTACCAAAATTATTTAAGCCTTTAACTTAATATACTTAAGTCTTAAATTCTTACCTGTACCTTTTGGCTTGAACTTGTCTTACCTTTCCTTTGGTATACTCTTTAAATTTTCCCGTTGAACCACTTGGACTACTAAGGATACTCGGGTACCTTTCCTTGTGAAACTTAACCATTGCCATGTCTTGACATGGTCTTACATGGTATCCTTGCCTTATGAACTCAACAATGCCATGCCTTGGCATGGTCTTACATGGGACTTTTGCCTTATAAATTCACCAATGGCATGCCTTGGCATGGTCTTACATGGGACCTTTGCCTTATAGTAACTTATCAATGCCATGTCTTGACATGGTCTTACATGATTTCCTTAAACCCTAATGTCATGACATTTGTATCCTACACATTCCTAAGGTTCAACCGGGACATTCTGAGATTGCTTCTTCGTCAATTCATGCTTGAGTCTTTAAATGATAAATTTACAGAATAAATATGTAAATTCTGGAATTTAATAGTATCAAATGTAAAATAATAGAATATTGCATTTATTTACCACAAACTTACCTCGAAACAAAATACGATAAACAATATTGATTTAGTCCACTATCTTTCTCTTTCCCCAATCTAACTCTGAATTTCGTTCTTCTTGATCTATAATAGAAAATTTAGCTTATTTAATACTCACATTTATCAAAACAGTCCCTAAGTCTAACTTTGGCAAAATTACAATTTTTCCCCTAAACTTTTACATATTTACACATTTGCTCCAAAGCTCAGAAATTATATTTTATCTCTTATTCTTATGTTTTATGACATGCTGATCATTTTTCCCTCCTATGACAACATCAAATTGTCACTCTAACATGTACTTGTGAACATTAGGTATTTTTACCAATTAAGTCGTTTTACTCGTTTTCACTTAAAATCACTTAGCAAAAGTTATTTAACATAATTTTAGACTTCATATTCTATCATAAAACATCAAAATAAACACATTTCACTTTTGGTTATTTTTCCAAATATGAACCCTAGCATGAATTATTGATAGAATAAGCTAAACCAAGCTACTGTGGCTTCAAAATGTAAAGAACATTAAAAGCGAGTGGGAATCACTTACTACGGAGCTTGGAAGCTTGAAACAAACCCTAGCTATGGTGAACACTTGAAAATTCGGCCTAATGAAGAAGATGAGCATATTTTGCCATCTTTTTCCTTTTTTAATTCCTTTTTATTACCAAATGACTAAATTACCCTTCATTAAAAACTTTGGTTCTTTCTACCTATATATGTCCATTTTTTCCATCAAAATATAATGGTCTAATTGCCATTTAAGGACTCCTACTTCAAACCCCCATTTCAATCAAGTACTCTATAAATTAGAACCCCTATTTAGCAACTTTTGCAAACAAGTCCTAATAGGCAATTTAAGCATGAAATCAAAAAAATTTCTTATCAATAATTTAACACATGTATTTAATCACTCGATAAATCATAATAATTAATCGTAATAAACATTTATAGCTCGGATTCGTGGTTTCACAACTACTGTTCCATTTTGGCCATATTTCGGGATGTTACAGACGTTGGTTCTCTACCACAGCCTTGTGGAAAATCGCGAACCACCAACACAGCTCGCCTTTTAAAGTTTGGAATGGACACTATGGGTACACTCCCCTCCTCAACTTGGTCATTTCTTGTATCCATGAACAGACTTGGTCAGAGGTTAGAGAGAAATGCTGTTGTCTAATATGAAAACGTTGATTAAGGCACTAACCCAGAGGGAAAGTTAATTATGGAATATAATAAAATAATCCCTTACATTGGTTACTGATGAATCGCACCATAACTACTTCGCCCTCGGAACTGAGATAATTTATGAGAGAGAGATTCGACCTAACAAACATAGGTGGCCCTTGAATATTCGACTAATCAGAAGAGTCTTAAAGACAAATCAAAGGGTATTGGACAGATTTACCTTGTGTTGGAACAGGTGAAGAAAACCCAAGCAGATTCGGTAAAGCGTAATCCCTCACACCCTAGGCTTCAATGATCTCTCAATAGGGTGAAGTCGATTCAATAGACCAAAAGACTATTCTGCTGAGAGAGAGAGAAAACAAGGCATCAAAGAAGATGAACTATGGTTTCGGCTTAAGAAGGGAAATAAAGAAGGAAGATGGAATACTAGGAAGTGGTATGGTGTTTTCGATTGTGAAGTTAAAGGGAATGGGAAAAGAGTAAGAAGAGTTTTGGCAAGGCTCAAATGGTTCTGGCTTAGAGGGGAAAGAAGGAGAATGGGAAGAATGCACTAAGGTTCGGCTGAAAAATGAAGAAAAGAATGCATGAATGGTCTTCTCAAATTCGGCCAAAGGTTCAAAGAAGAAAAAAGTAAAAGTTTGCTAACACTTTCGGCATATAAGGAATAGGAACTCACAGAGAAAAGAAAAAGAGCTCGAAAGGGTTTTAGCACAAATCGGCGCTCCACACTCCCTTAATGACTGAATTCACTCTAAAGAAAACCAAAGAGAAGCCTAAGACCCCAAATGCATTTTGACACACCCCTCTCCTAGAACAAAACCTAAATTCTTCCCCGCTTCCAACACTCCAATTTTGGCCAACAACTCAACAAGCCACCACTCCCTTGTTCAGCTCCTACTTTTACTCCTATTCACCCATTTGAAACAGTTGACCTATTCAAATCTCCCCCATCACCTCCTAGCCACTCATTTCAAACTCTTTGACTCTTTCCACCAACCACCCTGAAGAGTCCCATTGAAAGCCACCTCCTTAGCTTCCTGATGGAAAAAGAGAACTTCAAAATGCTGCCAACGCGACTTGAACTCCTTCCCTTAGCTGCCCCCTTGTTGACGCCATCCGCCTTACTCTCTAAGTGGTGTTACTTGCCACTCCACCACATCATCTTTTTGTGTCAACAAAACACAAGAAAATGCCATTAAGTCCTGCCTTAGCTGGCTGTCCCTAACAGGGCTTAAAAATAAAAATTTTTCCAAGGCCCTGGCTTAACCCCAGGCCTCCCCAGAACCCCCCAAACGCACGAAAGCAACATGCAAAACACCCAAACACACAAACACACAAAATGCAGAACCTTTAATTTAGGATGTTACAGTTTTCCCCATAAAAGAAATTTCAGCCCCGAAATTTACCTAATCAAAAGAGGTGAGGGTATTGCTGACGCATAATATCCTCCGGCTCCCACGTAGCTTCTTCTGAATCGTGGTTCCACCATAAGACTTTAACTAATAGAACCGTCTTCCTCCTTAATACCTTAACATCTCGATCTAAGATCTGAACTGGTTCCTCTTCGAAAGATAAATCAGGTCCTACCTCGATCTCTTTCATTGGCACCACGTGAGAGGGATCTAAACAGTAGCACCTTAACATAGAGACATGAAATACGTCATGTATCTGCCTCAGTTCTAGAGGTAACTCGAGTTGATATGCTACTGGTCCCACACGCTTCGACACACGATACGACCCGATAAACCTAGGGCTCAACTTACCTTTTCGTCTAAACCTTAAAACCTTTTTCCACGGTGAAACTTTTAGAAATACCTGCTCACCCACTGCAAATTCTATATCCTTACTCTTTAGGTTAGCATAAGATTTCTGCCTGTCGAAAGTTTCCTTCAACCGAGCTTGAATCAACCTAACCTTTTCCTCTGTTTCCAACACCAATTCTAGACCTAACAATTGTCGCTCACCTAATTCTGTCCAGCAAGTAGGGGTACGACACTTCCGACCATACAACACTTCATAGGGTGCCATCTTAATACTGGATTGGTAACTATTATTGTATGCAAATTCTGCCAATGGTAAAAAGTCCTCCCAACTACCCCTGAAGTCGATAACACAGCTCCGCAACATATCTTCCAAGACCTAAATTACTCGATGACCATCGATCATGGATGAAATGCCATGCTGGAATCCAACCTTGTACCCAACGCTTGATACAACGCTTTCGAGACCGTGGCGTAAACACGGGTCTCTCATCGATATGATTGACACTTGGTACCCCATGCAACCTCACAATCTCGCTACATACAATTTGGCTAACTTCGTGGAGAGTGTCCACACGAATCGGTATGAAGTGAGCGGACTTAAATCAATTGATCGACAATTACCCATACTGAATCTTTCCTCGCAGGCGTAAGGAGTAACCAGCTAACGAAATCTATCGTTATCCTTTCCCACTTCCAGAGTGGAATCTTTATTGTCTACAGTAACCCTGATGGTAATTGATGCTCCGCCTTCACCTGCTGACACGTCAAACACTTACCCACAAACTAAGTCACCTTTTGCTTCAGTCCCGACCACCAAAACTGTTCCCGCAGATCTCGATACATCTTACTCCCATCAGGATGCATAGCATATGGACTACTATGCGCTTCCTGCAAAATATTCTGCCTTAACTCCGCATCCCTTGGCATACACGCTTTTCCACGAAAACACAAAACCTTATCATTGTTTAAACTGAAATCGTCTGTCTCACCTCTTGCCACTAACTGGAACTTAGAACTCAATGATTCATCTACAATTGCTTCTCTTTAATCTGGCTGACCCAAGAAGGTTTCACTTGCAGTTCAGCTAACAAACTTCCATCGCCATACAAGCTGAGATGGGCAACCATTGCTCTCAAGTCTGATACTACCTTACGACTCAACGTGTCAGCTACTACGTTAGCTTTACCCAGGTGGTACTCAATTGAACAGTCATAATCCTTTAATAATTCAACCCACCTTCGCTGTCTTAAGTTCAGCTCCTTCTGGGTAAGGAGGTACTTTAGAATATTATGATCAGTGTAGATGATGGACTTCTCCTCATACAGGTAGTGTCTCCAAATCTTTAGAGCGAACACTACCGCTGCTAACTCAATGTCATGGGTGGGATAATTCACTTCATGCGGTCTCAACTGCTGAGACGCATAAGCTACCACTTTCCCCTATTGCATCAACACACATCCTAGCCCTATGTGCGACGCATCATAATAGATGACAAACTCCTTCCCTACTTCAGGCTAAATCAACATTGGTGCCTTAGTCAGAATCTTCTTTAAATTTTCAAAACTTTCCTATTGCTTATTTGACCAAACAAAAGGTACCCCCTTCCATAACAACTTAGTTAGCGATGCAACAATTAACGAAAATCCCTCCACAAACCTTCTGTAGTACCCAGCTAGACCAAGAAAACTTTGAATTTCTACCACAGTCCTAGGTGGTTTCCAATCCAACACAGCTTCAATTTTCCTGGGACCCACCCTAATTCCTTCTACAGAAACAGCATGTCCCAAAAAGGCAACTTCTTTCAACCAAAATTCGCACTTACTGAATTTGGCATACAGCTACTTTTCTTGCAAAATTTGCAGAACCACCCTAAGATGCGAATCATGCTCCTCTTCCATCCTTGAATAAACCAGGATATCATTTATAAATACTATGATAAATCGATCCAAATAGGGTTGGAAGACTCGGTTCATCATATCAATAAACACAGCTGGTGCATTCATTAATCCGAACGGCATCACTAAGAACTCGTAATGACCATATCGAGTTCGAAAAGCTATCTTTTGAATGTCCGCCTCCTTAACCTTAAGTTGATGGTAACCTGATCTCAACTCTATCTTCGAGAAGACCGAAACACCTCACAACTGATCGAACAGATTGTCTATCCTTGGCAACAAATACTTATTCTTAGTTGTCAACTTGTTCAACTAGCGATAGTCAATACACATCCGCAACGACCCATCTTTCTTCCTAACAAATAACACCGAAGCTCCCTACGGAGATACACTTGGTCGAATAAAACCCCAATCCAATAGTTCATGAATCTGGGCTTTAAGTTCTACCAACTCCTTCGGTGCCATTCTACACGAAGCAATGGACACTGGCGCTGTACCAAAAAAAGATCAATACCAAACTCTACCTCACGATCTGGAGGTAACCCTAGTAGCTCTTCTGGAAAACATCATAAAACTCCTTTACTCTTCTAACATCTCCTACCAACAACTCCTTGGTTTCCAATGCGCTGACAAAAGTTAAGAAAGCCACGCACCCTTTTCTCACCATCCTTTCAGCCTTAAGAGTAGACACCACATTGGACAGATAATTCCATTTTTCGCCCAACACAAGCACTTCATTATCCTTGGGCGTCTTCAACACCATGCGCTTCACAGCACAGTCTAAATTTGCTCGATACTTCACCAATCAGTCCATGCCTAAGATCAAATCGAACCCGCCGAATGGCAGTTCCATCAAATCAGCCGAAAAATCTACCCCTTGAACTTCTAAAGGCACCTTCCTAAAGAGTTTATTCACCACTACAGATTGTCCTAAAGCGCTAAGTACAGTCATCTCCCTAAAAGCAATCTCAGAGTCTATGTTCAGAGTCCCCGAAACAGTATTAGCAACATAAAAATGTGTTGACCTAATATCAATCAACGTAGAAAAAGGTAATCCAAAAATTAAGAACGTACCGGTTAAGACGTCCAGTATGTCACCCTCCTCACGACGTCTGATTGTATAAACCAACCCAGTTGTCTTGTATCTGTGTTCCTAGCACCTCTTCCTGATGCTCCATGCCCTTGGCCAACACTATTTCCTCCCCTAGCGGGACCACGACCCCACTGTGGTTGCAGACCACGTCTACTCGGCTGAACATAATTCTGACCCACTGGTCGTGCTCTGCCCAGCTCCTATGGACAATCTCTTACCTGATGATTCGTAGACCCACACCTGAAACATCCTCTATTATTCGTCCAACACTCACCCGAATGAAATTTACTACATCTAGCACAACTCTGAGGCTGACTATCAACAATAGGCCTCGTAACACGACTCGCCCATCCAACCTGGGCCTCTTCTGAAAACCTCTAGCTAACCCCAACGATCCAAAATTCTTTTTATTTCTACCTCTATCCCTCTCTTGATTTTTATTTTTGGACTGCTTCACCTCTTCGGCTATCTTAGCCTTTTCTACTAAAACAGCAAATTCTCTTTCCTGCTGCGGAGCTATCAGCACTAGTAACTCATCCATCAGACCATCCTCAAACCGAACACAATGCTCATGGTCTGTAGCAACAATACCCTGGGCATAACGACTAAGACGTAAAAACTTCGCCTCATACCCGACCACTGACTTATTCCCCGAACCAAATTTAGAAATGCCTTACGCTACACATCCACATAACTTGATCCAATGTATTTCCCCTGGAATGCTGTCTTGAAGAAATCCCAGGTAATACGATCAGCCACTGTACCATCTCTGACCGTGAGCCACCACTGATACGCCTCATCCCGAAGAAGAGACACAACTCCTTTCAACTTCTCCTCCACTGTAAAGTCAAGATCATCCATAATACGCTCAACTGCTTCTAGCCAATACTTAGCTACGTTAGGAGCAACACTAGAAACGCCCCTAAACATTTCAGCACCATTGGCTCAAAGTCGTTCAGACACAGATTTTTGAGCCCCTGATCCCATGCTTGCTCCAGCAACTCTCTCCAACACACGTAACATCGCTCGAGACACAAGATCGCCTCTCTGCTGTCGATCCTAAAATTCACTTCAGAGTGGCGGTGCTGGCACATCATTTTTCGACCCATGTCCTGATTCTAAGGGTTCAGACCCAACACTCCGACCTCTACCACGGTCGCGCACAACACGTCCACTTCCCCTAGTACTCATGGCTACTGATACGATTTAATTTGATTAAGAGTTTTATGAATTAGTATTTTCTTTCACTGTTTATTACCAAGCAGTCTTATGAAAAATATCATTAAAAAATAATTCTCGCAGATTCATATCTATACCTAAAGGTTTCAATCTCTAAAGTTTGGATCTCTTAATACTGGTAATCATAACACAACATAATTATTTCATGCAAAAACACCCAATGATTAGAACACTTACCACGTGGATTGGGTGTCGGTAGACTTGGATGCCATACTCCAAACTAAAACATTTCCTTAAATAACATTTTAAATCGACTTTATAAAACGTTTATTGAACCCATTCCACAGCTGAGTTTTGTAACTTGGCTTTGATACCAAAATTGTAACACCCCAAACCCGGTCTAGACATTACGACCAGATCTGGTATGTCACAGGGAAAGGTTATAAAAAGAAGACTTTGGAATTTTAAAGAAAAATCGTAAGTGTGAAACTTTCCGTTTAGGTGATATTATAAAAACAGAGATTTGTAGTTTTAAGAAAAATTTTCGAGTTGAGTTAATCGAATATTTGATACCTTTGTTGGCACTTGAGAGAAAACGGTTGTTTATGTTACTTATGTTTTGAAAACTCCATCTTAAATTTACATGTCAAAATATATATTGATGTCATATCATAAATAAATAAAAATAAAAAAAAAACCAAATATCAACTTAAGAAGGCCTTATTACATAACAATATCCCCAATTAAAATAATTTATGAAAAGGAAACGAGTTTACGGAAAAGAAACATTTTATGGCCTCCACGAGTCCGCCTCGGCTCCCAGATCCACGATCTACTGATTACTTGCAAAGTTAAGTAGAGGGGTGAGTTACCAAGACTCAATGTGTACTTCCTCTTATATCACAAAAACAACTTCAAGCCCACAATCGCACATTGGGCCTTAGCCCACTTAAAATGGCATACACCAAATATGAATGTAATGTGACCCAGCCCAACCTAATTTTTCTGTCCTCTACACACCACCCGTTCCAGCCTAATACACCGTGGGGATTTCTACAATCAACCCTCCATCCGCTACACGCCTCATATGTGGCACCAAACCACTGGTGACAGAGTCACTAATTATAACACGTGGGGCCAACCCACTTGTGGTACCAAACCACTGGTGACAATCCCTGATAACCATATATATGGGGCCAACCCACTTTGGTACCAAACCACTGGGACAAGTCACAGAATCAACATATATGTACGTGGTGTCAAACCACCGTGGTACCAAACCAATGGGACTTGGTCACTGAATCAGATATGTGGGGCCAACCCACTGTGGTACCAAACCACTGTGACAGTCTTTAATAACACATCCCCTTTCGCATCATATTTCAAACCCATGCATAACATACGTATCAAATGAATGCAACATGCTATCAAACAAAGTAACATATTACAACATACACTTATATACTCATAAATAGAATGGTATGGTCACTTACTTAGTATCACCAACTTTACCCACCAGGGTATTATGACTGTCTACCCAGTCACTTGGTTTTTAGCCCAAACAGTTAATAACATAAATTAATAGCAGGGTGTGGAATTTACACACCTGATAATACATAATACTAGGCTTTCTACGTCGACACTTTCACTAGCAGGGACAACGGCTATTTGCCTATTCCAGGTAAATGTTGGTTCTCTACCACAGCTCGGTGGAATATCGCGAACCGCCGACACAGCTCGCCTCTTAAAGTTTGGAATGGACACTATGGGTACACTCCCCTCCTCAACTTGGCCGTTTCTTGTATCCATGAACATACTTGGTCAGATGTTAGAGAGAAACGTTGTTGTCTAATATGAAAACATTGATTAAGGCACTAACCCAGAGGGAAAGTTAATAATGGAATATAATAAAATAATCCCTTACCTTGGCTACTGATGAATCGCACCACAACTACTTTGCCCTCGGAACTGAGATAATTTGTGAGAGAGAGAGATTTGACCTAACAAACATAGGTGGCCCTTGAATTTTCGGCTAATCAAAAGAGTCTTAAAGACATATCAAAGTGTATTGGACAGATTTACCTTACGTTGGAACAAGTGAAGAAAACCCAAGCAGATTCGGCAAAGCGTAATCCCTCACACCCTAAGCTTCAATGATCTTGCAACGGGTGAAGTCGATTCAATAGATCAAAAGACTATTTGGCTAAGAGAGAGAGAAAACAAGGCGTCAAAGAAGATGAACTATGGTTTCAGCTTAAGAAGGGAAATAAAGAAGGAAAATGGAATACTAGGAAGTGGTATGGTGTCTTCGGTTGTGAAGTTAAACGGAATGGGAAAAGAGTAAGAAAGGCAAGGCTCAAATGGTTCTGGCTTAGAGGGAAAAGAAGGAGAATGGGAATAATGCACTAAGGTTCGGTTGAAAAATGAAGAAAAAAATGCACGAATGGTCTTCTCAAATTCAGCCAAAGGTTCAAAGAAGAAAAGAAGTAAAAGTTTGCTAACACTTTCGGCATATATGGCATAGGAACTCAAAGAGAAAAGAAAAAGAACTCAAAAGGGTTTTAGCACAAATCGGCACTCCACACTCCCTTAATGACTGAATTCACTCTAAAGAAAACCAAAGAGAACCCTAAGACCCCAAATGCTTTTCGACACACCTCTCTCCTAGAACAAAACCAAAATTCTTCCCTCCTTCCAACACTCCAATTTCGGCCAACAACTCAACAAGCCACCACTCCCTTGTTCAGCTCCTACTTTTACTCCCATTCACCCATTTGAAAAAGTTGACCAATTCAAATCTCCCCCATCACCTCCTAGCCACTCATTTCAAACTCTTTGACTCCTTCTACCAACCACCCTGAAGAGTCCCATTGGAAGCCACCTCCTTAGCTTCCTAACGTAAAAAGAGAACTTCCAAGTTCTGCCAACACGACTTGAACTCCTTCCCTCAGTTGCCCCTTGTTGACGCCATCCTCCTTGCTCTCTAAGTGGCGTCACTTGCCACTCCACCACATCATCTTTTTGTGTCAACAAAACACAAGAAAATGCCATTAAGTCCTGCCTCAGCTGGCTCTCCCTAACAGGGCTTAAAAATAAAAATTTTACCAAGGCCCTAGCTTAACCTCGGGCCTCCCCAGAGCCCCCCAAACTCACCAAATCAACATGCAAAACACCCAAACACACAAACACACAAAATGCAGAACCCCTAATTTAGGATGTTACACTGTGCCTCATCGAAACATCCGAAGTAATTAGTTTGTGCCCAGTGCTCATCGGTATAACTGAAGTAAATATTGTGTCCAGCACTCATCGGAACGTTCGAAGTAAAATGCGCACAGCGCTCATCGACATATAGTCAAAATAACTCCGCCCGAGTAGTTAATAGGGTAATCATTTTTCCAATTCCCTTATAAGTTAAATTCTCATTCTATCAATCTCAATATCATCAATTCATCACTCATGATATTATTTCATTTAGTTTTAATATTTCACTTTTATTCACTTTAATCTTCTTTCTCAATAATCAATTAAATTCACACCAATATGATTCGATCACCATAATTAACCATTGATTCATTTGATAACTCTTTTATTATTTTTCCTCATCCTCCTCTCCATTCCACTTCTTTTATTTACAAATATTTATACAAGAATCTTTATCCTTAGTATGACATGCTTTCATGTAACACAAATTATCCTTTCACTATTTATACATATACTTTTAACAAAGTTGTCTTCTTGAGTAGTATTTACTAAATTATTTATATCCGTTTCTAAAGAATTCAAAATTAAGATCTTCTTTTGTTTTTGAAACTAGACTCAATGAACATTTTTATCATCAAAATTTCATAATTTATTTCAAATTATATTAATACCAAGAGAGTGCCACTTCCGGTCAAAAAGATATTGGTCTGAAGTTCGCCTACTGGACAAGGAATTTGGGGTTACGCCTTACGTACTTCTCCCTCATTGTGAGGTATCTGCACCATACCCTGAAACTTGGAAACTCTTATTGCTTGTTCTCGGCTCGGATTTATGGCCCCGCTAAGCCATAATCCCCTACTTCAATCTCTAGCGAGATTCCGCAAATCAGGTTCGATTCACGAAAGTAGATTGATCCGCTACGGACGGTTAACCCCGTGAGCGTTCTCTTAAGCTCTGGAGCAATAAGAATTAACAGAGGTTTCAGACTTCACTCTTGATACTCCGCTCTGAGATAACACTAACAGTGATTTCGAGTACCACTTTACTACATTTCTAGAAAACCTAGAAATGTAGAAGATCTATAGTCGAAAAAGGATGTCTTTTTCTTTCTAGAGCGCTTTGGGAAATGCATAGATAGATAATATCAGAATGCACAAGAGACTATCTGGATGCACGATAACATACCCCCCCACCTATCAGCTACGAGGGTCAAAGCTCTGCTTTGATCCACCACCGGGATACGTTATGGAGGTTTTTTGTTTGTGTTTTGGGGCTTTAGCGAGTTGCCGCTTACGGTTTGGGGGCCCGAAGGGGGTGCGTTCCTTTAAGAGATTAAATATCTTTCAGTACAAGTCTCATATTATGTTGTCATTTGTTTGCTTTGAACTCCTTAAGATTTTAGGCATATAAATTTGATATCCTAAACATATTTGAAAAATTTATAATGAGTTTTCAAAGTTAGAACAAGGGAACCCAAAATCATTCTGATATTATTTCATAAAAGATATTATATCTCATAATCTACAAGTTCATTGCTTTCATTGTTTCTTTTATGAAAAACCAAACTCAATTATCTTTAATTTCATATTTTATTCAACCTCTAACTCGATTCCTACAATTTTTTGGTAAATTTTCAAAGTTGTACTACCACTGTTGTCCATAAAGTGTTTAGTGAAATATTTTGCTCTTCCATGATTTGATTAAGTTTTTCTCATTTCATTATATAACATACTACATTCCAACCAAATTCAATGTCAAAACATAAAATCACTAAGTTACACAAATTCTTATTTCTGTTCAAATTAGTCCTCTAGTTCGATAATCAATCTCAAACATAGCATTTTTAACTCAAATATAATGATTTAATTTATAGAAATACAATCACAACATGAATTAATTTAGTAAGTTCATATAAACTTACTTAGCAAAACAACAACCAAATAAGCTTTTAAGGACTATTCGACAATTTGTGTTTTTTCGCGACTACCCTCGATTTGGTTCAATTATTGATCTATAAAATAATTCAGTCCAATTTATCAATTTCAAACATCTTATTTCATCCTATTATAAGTATGTATCAGTTCAATTGCATTTTTTAATTCCCCTAAAATTTTTTATTTTATTCAATTATGTATCAGTTCAATTCCATTTTTTATTCCCCTAAAATTTTGTATTTTATTCAATTTAGTCCCCTAAAACGAAATAGTCATATCTTTCAAATTTGAGCTTCATTTTACAATCTGATTTCAATCTCATCCTCTATAAACCCTCTACTATCTATTTTTACCAAAATCTCATAATGGGTTTACAAATAAATCTCTTTAGTCCTTATATGGAACAACTAACATATTTCACCTTACAAATCTGTCTTTTTTCATATCTAAACTTAAAATCTAAATATTTAACACCAAATGCTTCAATGAATAATCAATAATAATTTTCTAAAACTTTAATAGTTTTAAAAATTAACACACCGATCAGCTAAATTAAGCTTTCGAGATTTCAAAAATATAAAAATTACAACAAAACAATTAAATTACACTAAACAATTAAAAGCATGAAGTTTTGGAGCTCTATGTCGAAAGCTCTCAAACAAGAAAGTGGTTTATGTTTTTTTTTTTTTGGGAAGAAGCCGAGAAATCCCACTTATGTTTTATCATTTGACAAAGCTTTCCACCACCGTCCACTATAATTTCAATTTGGTATAATTACCACATTGGCCACTAGTTTAAGTTTCCAATTAAGAATCTATAGTAATTTTAACTTTTATCACTTTTACAATTTAGTCATTGTACCTTAGTTAACCGCTAATTTTGATAAAATTATCTATCCAAAATTCAATTCACCTATAATATAACTCCGTAAATATTTAATAAAAATATTTATAGGTTTGGTTTATGAGAAAAAGGTCTCAAAATTGCATTTTTAATACCACTGACTTTAGGATTATTACATTTGTACCTTGAATAACTATCAATTAAACAAACTTACTAGACCTAATTGAATATAATTCAATACTAGCCTTATAAATATAATATTCACGAACACGGTATACGAAAATGGCATTTCAAAACAGTAATGTTTGACACCACTAGAAATCAGGTTGTTACATATACTCATAAATTTGTAAGGTTTGACAAGCTTCCACGGAATGATCTATTTAAGAATTAGTCTAATTTTAAGTTGTGAACATCATGCTTGGATCCAATTATCGGGTCAGGTTTGGTGTGTTACTACCCCGCAAACTATCGTCGAAGTGATTATTTGTGTTCACAATTTCTCTCTTATGTTAGTTACTTACGGAACTAGCCATTTGGCTGGTACTTTCTTATTTGTTTTCCCCTTGAAGAGGAATAGTCTTGACAGACATATTTTTCACTTGGTGTATCATTCTTTGTCAATGGGTTCTAACTAACCTCTCTTTTTCTTGTAGACAAACCCGTGTACTTTGTGTCACATCTCTAGCTTACAAGGTTTCTCTGAACACTCTCTGGCGGTTCCTAAATGTGGATCTCTTTATCTACTATCATCGAGCAAACCCTCTTTCATTAGTTTGTATACCAGGCACCGCTAGTGTGTCAACTCCCATGACTATTTCATGATGGGGTACTCCCCTTCTTATGCCCAACTGGCTTTCACAACTACTACTCTAGCAGTCTTTTCCCACTTTCATTTTGTTTTCCATTTATCAGTGGATTCATCCGACCCGTTTGCTAACTATTGCGAGTCCATACTTTCATTGTCCTTCCAACCCTTTTACTTATTGATGGGATTCCCCATGATTTCTATCTAGGTTATCCACTTGTGTTTATTGTCCCGACGAACTACCTCGTGTTTACTGTTCCGGTGAACTACCCTGTGTTTATTGTCCCGATGGACTATCCATTGTTTACTATCCCAACAAACTCTATTGGTTTCAATAGTCATGCTATGGTCTTGCACCTTAAACCTCTTTGAGGTGTCGCCCCAAAGGGACTTACTGTTGTCGCGATGTTGCCCCATAGAGCCTAATAACCTCTGTCACGGTGTTGCTTTGTGGAACCTAATAATCGTAAATATTGTCCTATCATATATCCTCCTTGATGCTTGAAGACTGAAATGTTCCCCCTATAAGGCTAGGAGCTTTAAGCATCATGTTTTACAACCAGCAATCACGAATGGCAGAATCTTAATGTTATTCCAATTTTACTTTTTCCCTATTCCTCTGCTTATTCCTCCTTTCACCGTCCTAACCTTGATGCTCGAATATTGTAGTGCCCCATTTGCAAGGCCCGGAGCTTTGTACATCATGGTTTGCACTAAGCAATATCGTATGGCAGTATCTAACAAAATCACCCTTCCCAATCCTAACTTCAACATCCCACTGCTACAATCATACAATACACGCATACCAACATAGAGTACACTATTTATTAAAACATGAAATCATAACCATTTCATGCACATTGAACTACTTTGGTGAACACCCATATACCATAAAATCCTACCCATGCTTAGCATACACAATCAGCAGAGATCATTCATCATCCCAGAACTTAACACAGAGTCATGACAATCACTCAACATTTTAGATATGGTAAGTAGAAACTCACCTGATGTCTCTTCGCCTTATCAGCTTAGCTTTTCTAGAGGCTAGAGTTTCCCTTATCCTGGTAGCTAAGCATAGTAACCAAAATCATGAATTAAACTCGGTACGTTCAACTTAAAACTTGGTTTCCCAAAAACATGCAAAACCCCTAGAATGGTTATGAAAACCTTTAACTTTATTTTCTAAATCTTACGCACTCTGAAGGACTTAGAACCTTACCAGCTTACTGGATTCTCTACTTATCCGAATCAACCCTTGTGATCACCGCCTCATGCAGAGCTTCTATAGCTACTTCTTCTTCAGAGCAACCAAGGAAGATGAAAAGGAGGAAAGAATGGAATAAAATTGAGAGGAATCCACCTGAGAATTCACTTCTCAGATATTTATAGACCCTCATGCACAGTCTTCAATTGTATAGAAACTATCCATTGACAATCATTTTGTCCCTCACTAAGGGACATGTTGGTTCTAATCTAACCAAACCAGATTTGGATCTTAACTATGTCAAAATCAGCCTCTATATTTCTCACATTTTCCAATAAAAATCCTCATCTTACAATCCCTTTCAAGTTAACCCCTAACTGTTCCAAATTTTCGAGTTTAAATAAAATTGGGTGTGAAAATATATATATGAGAAAATATTTTGTACATTTTAGTGGAGTTTTAAACTCCATAAACAAGATCAAAAGGTTGACAAATGTCCTATAGACGTATGGTAAAATATTTTTAAAATTAAATATTTAAAAATATATATGTATTAATAATTTTAGTAATAGGTGAATATATATTATCATATTATGTAATAATATATCATTTTTTACAATTAATTATTAAAACTTGACTAGATCGAGCCAATACTGCAATTCCATCAAATCATTTTGGTTAAGTATAAAATTTTTATTTTGAACCAATTAAATATTTATATATGAATTCAAATCCAAATATATTATATACGATCTTAAATCTAGCTCAAACCCAAATAAAATAACACATTTTCTAAAACCTAAAACCAAAATATAATTTTACCCAACCCAAATCCACATTTATTAAATAAATAAATTTATAATATTAATTAAATTCTTCAAAAAAAAATAAAAAATAAAAGAAGACTACTAGTTTCTTGCCTACAAAATATGATGATGTTCTACTTTCTAGATAGTTTTCTTTAAGCATAATTGTAAAATTCAACCTTAGTATTTGTGAGTTTTTGTACTTGAGCCCTTAATTTTTTTTTCTCATTATTGTCCACAATATTGTAAAATTTTTCAAATAAGATCAAAATTAAAGGAATCAATCAATCAACTAATGGTCAACATATTAATCTAACGTGGCCTCCTCAGCTAATGATATCATGTAATGACACCATTGAAATGGCATGACACATCATTACTGACATGGCATTTTTAAATTTATAAAAAATTATTGATTTTATTAAAAATATAAAATATGGAAATTTAGATAAAATAATTGCAATTTATAAAAATTTTTTATGGAAAATCTATTAAAAAAGAAGGTTGCAATTTCAAACTAAAAAATTATGGATCTCTTGCGAATGTTGGGCTTGATTATAAAGTACGAATGAACACTCAAGTAACGTACAGATCTAGTTTTTCAAACTAGAGTGAGCTTGATGGAAATATGCAAGGAAAGATTGAACAAAAGGCAGAACCAAAAAGAAAGGGCTGATTATATTTAAAAAGTGAAACAGAATTTTCATTTTTTTTTTTAAAAGAGGAAAATTCAAGGAGCAAAAAAGAGTGACAAAATCTCAGACTATGAAACCAATATCAAGTATGAGCACCTGTTAGAAACAATATGGAAAAATCGTTCTTTTATGTGGAAACCTCAAAACACTCAACTCTAGAAAAACTTCTACAAACGGAAAAAATCGACACCAAAACACTGAAAAAACCAATTCTTAAAAATCTAAAACACTAAAAACACCCAAAGCTTCAGCGAGATTAAGATGATGAATCGTGGGTCTGCGGTTGGGTGTGGTAGAAGATGATTTCAAGCGTTTTTCGAATTTAATGTTGTTGGGTCTGGTAGAAGATGATGAATCGTGGGTCTGTGGTTGGGTTTGAGATTGAGATTGAGATTGATTATTTTGATAATAGAAAGCATTAATCTGAGCACGAAGCTCCTCAAAGATATGTTGGCCTTTCCTGTTGAAGAAAGCATTAATCTGAGCACGAAGCTCCTCAAAGATATGTTGGCCTTTCCTGTTGGTCTGCGGTTGGGTGTGGTAGAAGATGATTTCAAGCGTTTTTCGAATTTAATGTTGTTGGGTCTGGTAGAAGATGATGAATCGTGGGTCTGTGGTTGGGTTTGAGATTGAGATTGAGATTGATTATTTTGATAATAGAAAGCATTAATCTGAGCACGAAGCTCGTCAAAGATATGTTGGCCTTTCCTGTTGAAGAACCGCCGTAGACGGATGAGCTGCCAAGAGCTGACGGGCCTGGATTGGGTTGGAGATGATTGTAGTCTCTCTTCATGGTTTGCTAATTTCTTTATCTTTTCTTTCAAGTTTGGGGATTAGAGAAATCTAATGGATTTGAGTGGCGATGAAACCAAAGAAACGAAAAGATAAATGTTGTTTATCTAAATACAGATATTTCTTTTTTTTTATGAAATTTATACTTTTTATAATTTTAATAAAATTTAAAAATGCCATGCCATGTCAGCAGAATAATCGACTGAGGTGCCATTTCCTTTATGATGATGGCTAGTTGACTAACGGTTTCTGTAAATTTTGACATGAGAAAAAAAAAAAAAATTAAAGATCAAAGTGAAAAAACTCACAAACGTTATGGGTGAATTTTGTAGCTATTCTTTTTTTATACATATTTTTTAATGTATATATTAATTATAATTTTTACTGTAATTTATAAGTTGAGATTAAGGGTGAACAAAATTTAATCCGAATAAAAAAATTAAAATAAAATTCGAATTTCGAGTTAAACGAATCGAGTTATTTGAGTCAACTCGATTTTTTTTCAAATTTCAAGTTCGAATCGAGTTGAGTTTTTAAATTCAAATAATTCGAATAATTCGAAAATCAAACTATAAATTTTATATTTTTACCCCAAACTTTCAAACCTTTTATTTTTCCTCAAAACTTTTACTCTTTTTCACTTTCCCCCCAAAACTTTTACTCATCACCTATTCCACCCCCAATCTACTAAAAATCCATTTCTCACCAAAAGTTTACTCTCTCATTTACGTTTTCTCAAAATTTTACTATAAAAAACTCTCAAAACTTTTTATTTTCCCCCAAAATTTTTACTTTCTCCCACTTTTCCCTTAAAACTTTTACTATATTCCCATCCCATCTCCCATCTACCCCAAACCCATCCCCTCCCCCAATTTTTTAAATATTTGCCCTCCGTGATTTTACTCCCCCTATTTACTTTCCCTCAAACTTTTATTTCCAAACTTTTATTTTTCATCTAAACTTTTACTTCTCACCTTTACTCTCAAATAAAAAATTAAAATTATCCAAAAAAAAAAACACTAAGCATAAATAGTAATAATTTTATTTATATCTACTATTTATATTTTTAATTTAAATTTCACATTTTATATTATTTATATTATTAAATTGTTTAGTCATATTGAATATTTATATTAAAATTGAATTATTAATTATATCATAAAATATTCGTGTTAAAATTTTATATTAGTATCAATTTCACATTTTATCTTTAAAATAACTTTTATTAAAAATTACATTTTTACATTTAATATATTTTTAATTCTAAAATACATAGTGACAAGAATATGAAGATAATTGAAACAACTAAGCAAGCAAAGAAGCTAACCCGTATATAAAAGATTAATAAATAAATTACGAGGTGATGAAAGTTAATAAAAAATTTGATTAAGGTGGACAAATTTTATTACGATGGATGACATTGGTTACAAGGACCCCAAATTATATTTTAAAATTTAACTCGAACAAATATATTCGATTCGATTCAATTCGAATTCCATCTCACTCGACTCGGTTCGAGAAATTTTCAAATCAAATTAGGATGATAAAATATGATTCGTCAACTCGATTAACTCGAAATTTTTTTATTCGATTCGATTCGATCGAACGCTCACCCCTAGTTGAAATTTTTGAAGTTAGTTTTACATGCAATTTTGGAAGTTTAGTTTTTATATAATTATATTAATAATAAATTTATAAATTAAAATCTTTTTTATTAATATATTTTATTTTGATATTGTAGTTTTCCTTTTACTTTAATTGTTAAACAAGTTTTTATTTATATTGTTTTAGATAATTTTTTAAAAAGAAATATGACTTAATTTTATCAGTAATGTGTTATGCACCTTAGCGTAGGATCTAGTCATAGGTTTAGACGAAAAAGAGTTCTTACTTCAACCTATGGTTACTCAAAAGGCAAATTTGTCTTTGACTGAACCTCCTTCCAAAATAACATTTCTGATAAAATAAATTGTTTACTTCTTTATTTCATATTGCCATCCTTTTTATAGGCAGTTAATAACAAAGGAAAGAGTCCTAATAGAATTCCTAACTTAACTTAGAGTTTATAAGGGAAATAAAAAAAACCTAATATAATAGGGAGAATAAGTAAAACTAAAACTAAAACTATTAATAAATCTGATACAATTAAGAAATTAAATAAATCTGAAACTCTAATTTATGTCGTTTCTTTTTCCCATCCCTTCTCTGATATTATTTTCCAATAAAAACATCCACATCATTACTCCCCCTCTCGAAGTTGAACTTGTCCTCAAGCTCAAATTCAGGATAAGCTTCGTGAAAACAATCAAATGGTTCCCAAGTGGCATTTTCTTAAGGACAAGCTGCCAATTGCACTAATAGTTCCCATAGACCTCGATTTGGCCTGTTACGAATAATAACTTGTGAAGTAGGCAAGGCCTTGCCATCATACACTAAGGGCAAGTCTCCCACCGCATCTGGTTTAGGTCCCTTGTATTCTTTGATGAAAGAAACATGGAATACATCATGTATTCTACTACCTGTAGGTAATTCAAGCTAATAGGTCACTATGCCTATTTTGTTCAAGACCTTAAAAGGACCAAAATACTTTGGCAATAACTTGTGATGCTTTTGTTTAGTTATCGTCAATTGTCAATATTGCTGAAGCCATAACCAAACCCAATTCCTAACTTCAAAGTTCAACTCTTTGTGCCCCAAATCATAAGTGTTCTTCATTCGTTGTTGAGCTTGCAAGAGTCTATCCCGAGCATTTTGTAAAAGTGCATCCCTATCTTGTAGGGCTTTATCCACAGCTTCAATCCTGGTAGAACCAGCTGAATAGGAGAGAAGTCGAGGTGGGTCCCTACCGTATACTAATTAGAAAGCGGTGGCCCTTAGGGTAGTGTGATAGGTGGTGTTGTAGCAATATTCATGTAACGCCCAAAATTTTTGGGCCTAGTAGAATTGGGCCTATTGGGTCTTGGGCATGGGAGCATTTAAAATTTTTGAGAATAAGAGAATGACACTAATGCAAGTTGGATCTATTAGGTGAGTGATTTTGGAAGGTTAGGGGGCTTCTAGGAAGTCCTAGGGTTAAGCCATATCATTTGGGAAATTTGTATTTTTAAGCTTTAGGGGACCTTGACTTCTGGGATGAAGCCTTATAAGTTTTGGGATTAAAAAGATGACACAAAAGAGCTTGTGGTGTAGCGGCAAAGTGGCGCCACTTAGGGAGCAGGAAGGTGGCGTCATTAGCAGGCAAGGGAGTCCAAGGTTCGAGTAGTGGCATGGTATTTTATCGGGGTATTTATTTTGCTGTCAGGACGGCTAGAGTTTGTGTTGCAGTGAAAGTCTGATGGATGAGAGGTTTGAATTGGTCATGGAGAGATTGTAGGAGCTTATCTTGGAAAAAATTTAGGAGATGAGATATGTGGAAGAGGTGGAGCCGAATTTGGAATATGGGGATAGGAAATTCGGCTATAGGCTATATATAGGTGCCGATTTGGGAATCCTAGGGTAATGCCAAAATTATTTTTCCCTTAGCCGAATTCCTCATTTTTAAGTTGCCGAAACACTTTTTCTCTCTAAGTACTCAGAAGCCGAATTCCTTCATTGCTTGCCGATCTTCCATTACTTTCTCTGCTTAAATTCTCTTTTGATTCACCTTTGGTTTTAGCCGATCCTTCTCCTTTTCTTCTTCTTATTTGTCTCGAACAACCCCTTTCACTATACTAATCTCAAAAGCCAAAAACCTCTTGGGCTGATTGCTTCTTAGGTAAGTATTCTCTATTTTGGTTTAGGTGTTGGCCGAATGGTCATAGATAGGAAAAGTGGGACTTGTGTTGGATACAAGTCACCTATTATTCTATTTTTAATGATTAATATTGATGCAAATTTAAGAAGTACTCGTGATTAGTGATCGAGGGAAAGCTATTAAGGCTTGGTGTTTCAAGTAAGGTTAAGGTGAGACTTCGACTTTTGGTAAATTATTCAAAAAGTATATGTGATTAATCATTGAGTGCCATCATTTTTAGGATCGTGGCTAAGGAGATCGCAGTGCATTTTGTTATCAGGTGTGTACATACACTATACACACAATGGATTAAGAAATCCCAGAAGTTTAGCTTTGATAGTCTTGCGAGTGTGCGAACACTCGTATGAGGGAAATAGAATCGATAACAAAGACCCCATGAGTGATCTCATGGACTTGGGTCGTGTTGTGGCCAACTGGGCCAGAATGGGCGAATGGGCTCGATGGGCCATGGGCAAAATAGGCGAATTTGTTGATTTGGTAATAAGTGATAAGCTAGTCATACTGGTTACATGGCTTGGAATTGATTTGGGCTAGATGGGCCATATGATTGTGATTAGGACAAACAGGCCATATAAATGAGATTTGGACCTAATAGGCCGTACGAATGAGATTAGGCCTGGTGGGCCATATGAACGTATGTGAATTTGTTTGGGCTTTGCAAGGGGTCTTGGGCTTAGTATTTGGTAAATTGCTTAACCTTGTATAAAACTTTAATAATTAACTAATTGTGACTATGGACAAGTTATAAGGTTAAGGTGTGGCAATATGTATATGCATGTCTAGGATTGGATCTAGGGAGAGCTTGGTACTTAAGCGGTCTTAATGACTCACCTCCTCTTCTCTGGAATCCTACCTGGTGCATAGTATCTGCTCACTTTAGCCAACGAGGACTTGACAATGGGCCAAGGTAAGTAATAGACCCATAACAATGAGAAAGGATGAAATGCCCCTAAGGGCAAAAATGACTAAAATGCCCCTATGTGTTGAATGTAAGATTTATGAATGTTACATGTACATTTACTGCATTCATATGATATTCTATTTAGGTTGCATATGAGTTGGGAATTATGGAATGGAGGAAGTATATGAGGATCGCATAGTTGCTTGACGATCATGAATCCACCGATGGCTTTTTAAGCCTATTATATGATTGGCAGCTTTGCTGCAATGTTAGGTAGTACCACAACCAGGCTACCCTTAAAGTGTATCGGATGGGTGGGTTGATTTAGAAATCCCCACAAAATTGTTTCAGTTGGACGAAGACGAAGTGTACCGGAAGGATTATTTGGGGAGGGTTTGCACTGCATTGCATGTATGATATTATTATGTTAACAATATGATATGTATGCTATTTGTTTGACGAGGGTCGTACACACTGAGTTTTTGAAAACTCACTCCCTCTTTTGTTTTTCTCAGGTGATCCATAGTAGGCGGTTCAATGGATGAAGGGACTCAGAGGTGGCCAACTAGCATGTAACATCTTGGTATTAGGGGTTCTGCATTTTATGTTTTCTGTGTGTTTGGCTTGTTCTACTTGTTAATTTGGTGTGTTTGGGGGTTCTGGGAAGGCTCGGGGTCAATCCAGAGCCTTGGTAGAAACTTTGTTTTTAGGCACTTTAGGGGAGAGCTGATGGAGGCAGGTTTTAAGAATATTTTCTTGTGTTTGTTGACACAAGATGAGCTTGTGGTGGAGTGGCAAAGTGACACCACTTGAGGAGCAAGGGAAGTGGCGTCACAAGGGATCAGTAGGGGGAAGGAGATCGAGTCTCGTCAGCAGCATCCAAAAGCTTTATTTTTGTGCTTAGAGAGCTAAGGTGTTGGGATTCGGCTGGACTCTTCATGGTGGTTAGTTGAAGGAGTCAAAGTATTTGAATGAGTGGCCATGAGGTGTTAGTGGTATTTGAATTGGTCAAACCAATTCAAATAGGTGTTGGGGAGTGGAAGTAGGAGGAAATCGTGGGATTTGGTGTTAATTATGTAGTTGGCTGAAAGTTGGAGATGTATGGGGGGAGTGAATTCGGTCAAGTGGAGTAAAAGTGAGGGGACCTTTTTTGTTGAGCATTTTCGGTTTAGTTGCTAGAGGTGTGTACCGAAATTTGCTTTGTTTTGAGGATATTTCTTTTGGCATCTTTGGTCTTAGGGGGTGAGTGTGTGCTGTTGTGAAAGAGAGCACCTTTGAAGTTTATTTCGGGTTGCCTATTCCTTGTAAGTGCCGAAAGTCCATAAGTGCATTGTTGGTTCTTTCGGCAAGTACTCTATCCCTTGTCAAAACATTTCTTTTCTCTTTCATCTTCTAGTAAACATCTCCTTCTCCATAACCGAACCATCTTTGTTGTTACTAGCCAAATCCCTCCTCACTATTTCTATTTGTTGCTCATACAACTTTCTTCTTCTTTTGTTTTATACTCTTTCCTACGCCATTTTTCTCCATAGCCGAACCTTAACTTTAACCACTAGCTTTCTTTTCATTATTGTTTCTTTCATTTTATTCTTCCTAGCCGAACTTGCTTTTTATTTGTTTCTAAGCCGAATTATTCTTGTTCATCTTTTGCAAGTGGTTTCCATCACCAAACCGAATCTCCCTCATTACCCCTTCCTAAAACTGACTCCTTATTTGTGTGGCCATCATAGTCGAGTTGGATTTCTTCTACTATTTCTGCCAGAGCTGATTTGTTTTGAGTTTCATCTGGTTCCTCCCTGTTCAAGACTTTCATTGATAAATCGAGCATACTTCAATCAAATCTGTGGCAACATGATTCCTCGCTTTTACTAAGGTAAGGAGTTCTCTTTAGTCATATACGATTAGACTTTCTTCCGTTTTACTTTGCCTTAATCGAATCTTTTGGTTAGCCAATCAACGTTTTCTCTGAATACTGATCAAGTCTCTCCATAGATGCAAGTGCCAGTCAATCAAAAGAAGGGAGTGGACCCATAGTCTCTGCTCCTAAATTTAAATGACATGCTGTGTCAGCAGTTCGAGACTTTCCACCAGGCTGCGGTAGGGAGCCGACATCTACCTGGGATAGGCAAATTGTGGTTGTTTCTTCTAGTGAGAGCGTCGACGTAGAGAGTATAGTTTTACGCGTAATCAGGAGTGTAAGGCTCACACTCTACTATATTAATCTATGTTAATGTTTGTGTTGGTTGAAAGCCGAACGACTAATTTGATAGTCGACATACCCTTGTGGGTAAGGTTGGAGACACCGGGTAAGTTTTCGTCATTATGTCACTTATATGTTATTGTATGTTTTAACTAATTATATGTTATACATTGGAAGTATGTTGCATTCATCATGGTATGACAGTATGTTGCATGGGCATTTGGGAAATGATTAAAGGGAAATGTGATTTATGTGACTCTGTCATGGTGGTTTGAAACCACGGTGGGCTGGCCCCACGTATTTATTG
The DNA here is from genome assembly GCA_025506655.1 of Gossypium rotundifolium. NCBI lineage: Eukaryota > Viridiplantae > Streptophyta > Magnoliopsida > Malvales > Malvaceae > Gossypium > Gossypium rotundifolium. The sequence continues at coordinate 52,609,149 of CP106731.1, forward strand.
AGTGACTATGTCACGGTGGTCTGCGACCATGGTGGTTTGAAACCACGTATACTTATCAGTGACTCATCTCGGTGCCTAGAACCACGGTGGGTTGGCCCCACATATATTATTCAAGATCGTCACGGTGGTCTAGTACCACGGTGGGTTAGCCCCACGTTTATATATATTTTGTGACTCTATCACAAGTGGTCTAGTACCACGGTGGCAAAATGCCACGGGTGATTGGATGATTCAGGTGACCTAGAGGATAGAAAATTAGGTTGGGCTCGGGCAGCATTGCATGCATGATTATTTTGCTGTATTGTGTGAGCTAAGGCCCAATGGGCCTATGTGGGCTTAAAGCCGATTGCGTTATAGGGGATTGACACACTGAGTCTCGATGACTCACCCCTCTACTTAATTTTGCAGGTAATCGCTAGATTACAGATTTGGAGCCGTGGCGGACTCGAGGTGGCCATCCTATATGATTTTCGTAAATTCGTTTCCTTTTTATTTAAACTAAATTTTATTTTAGGTTATTATTATGTAATAAGGCCGCTATAACTTATAATTTGGATTTGGATCAAATGATGATATTGCATGTTTTATAAATTGTCGAAGATGAGGTTTTTCTAAGATAAAAAAAACTTTGAACAGATAAGTTTTCAAATTGTTAATGGAAGATAGATTACAGGTAACTAGTTAATTCAGAGATTTTATTAAAACTGCAACTTCGTTTTCAAATGTCACATTTATGATATCCTTGATTTCGATTTTTGTAAAACAAATTTGCTACAACCTGGGTGATTAATTTAATTAAAAGACGGTACGAAACCTTCAAAAAAAATAAAAAATTAAAAAAATTAAATCATTTTCAAAATAAAGACACTCAACGAAAAGTTTCTTAGTTACGATGTTTCGTTAAAATTCAAAACCTCCTTTTCTGTAACATGCCAGATTTGGTCGTAGCGTATTGACCGGGTTTATGGTGTTACATAGCAAGACGATTAGACCTGCTTTTCTTAATATCTAAATTCTAGATTTTGAGTTATTTATTTTAAGTTATTTTATTTCAGATTGTAAAAAGGCTTTCCCTCTAGTTAGTATTCCATTACTTCCACTATGCTTTATAACTTTGAAAAGGAACCTGGATTGATTTCCTTTAAGCATATTTCAAGTTTTTGGAAATAATTGTGTTTTAAGAACTAGCTTCTTCTTTCAAAGAAAATTTTTACATAGTAACAAGGAAATGGTTTTTAGCTACACCTCGTTTTGAAAGAAAAATGGATTTTACTTAACTTTTCTCTAGACAGGTTTTCAATGAAAACAAGGTTTTCGCAAAAACACTTCAATGTGACATGCTGGATTCGGGCCTAACTTCTAGGCCGGGTTTGAGGTGTTACAACTCAGCCAATGGAACCCAATCTACCCACGATCATGGATGATCACTAGAGAGGCATCGCAGGTACATTTCTATTGTTTGATTAACTACCTTTATTTGACCATCAGATTGGGGATGGTATGCTGAAGAAAAAGCGAACTTAGAACCACTCTGACAAAATAATTCCTTCCAAAACAAGCTGTGGAAAACTTTATCACAGTCTGAAACTATGGATTCTGGTAAGCCATGAAGTCGGAATACCTCTACATAGAAGACAATAGCAACAGATATAGCTGTAAATGGATGAGCAAAGGGTAAAAATGAGCGTATTTCAATAGTTTGTCCACAACCACCATAAGTATCGATTTCCCTTTAAATTTGGGTAGACCCTACCCAAAATCCATAGAGATATCAACCCAAATTTATTATGGAATTGGAAGAGGCTAAAGTAAACTTGCGGGCTGTAAATTTTTCCATTTGTGGCATTGTCGTACTAAACAATTTTACACAATTTTTGAGGTTGCAAGCTTCATTCCTTTCAAAAAAAAAAAATCTTGAAAAAGACGATGCAATGTTTCCAGACCCTCTTCATGTCCCATAGCATATATAGAGGAAAAAAAGTTCGAATAATTGGAGAGGTAGGTAGAAGGTACAACCTCCCTTTAAAGAAAATCAACCCATTTTATGCAACACAATCTGACCCCAATTCTCCTTGTAGAATTCTTTGCTGGAGTTGTAATAATTCTGGAGAAGTTTTCATTTCTTATCTGATAGCCTTAGGAATTTCAACTTGAGGGAAAGAAACAATCATGAGGTATGGTAAGTCTTTGCCCTTTCTAGATAAAGCATCTACAGCTCTATTCAACTTTCCTTTTTTATACTCAACGCAAAAATTAAACCCCATTAGCTTGCTGATCCAATGCTATTGTGGGGATGTCGTAAGTTGGTAGTCTAACAAGTACTTAAGACTGAAGTGATCAGTATAGATGAGAAAGTGCCTTCCCTAAAGATAGGGTCTCCAATGAGTCACTTCCTTTGCCAAACCAATTAATTCTTGCTCGTAGGCAGCCAACTTAAGGTGTTGATCTGTAATCTTGAAACTAAAAAAGGCAATGGAGTGTCCTTTTTGTTGTAGTACGACTCCAACCCATTGTCAGAAGATCACATTCAACCACAAATTTCTCCTTAAAGTTGAGTAATTGCAAAACTAGAACTGCTGAAAGAGAAGTTTTTATTTGGGCGAAAGCAACATCAGCTTCTTTAGTCCACTTGAAGGCATTTTTCTTTAGAAAAGATGTTAAGGGTGTAGCCACTTGCCCATAATTCTTGATGAATTTTCCATAATATCCTACTAGTCCCAGAAAGCCTCATAGAGCCTTAGTAGATTTATGAGTTGGTCAATATGTAACATATTTAATTTTAGTGTGATCAGCCTCAACTCCGTCACCATAGATGACATGACCAAGGTAGGTTACCTTAGACTCTCCAAAGAAGCACTTGAATTTCTTTAAGAACATTATGTTATTCTGCCAGAGTTCAAAAACTTGTTGTACATGATGCATGTAACACCCCTAACCCATATCTATCACCAAAATAGGGTTATGGAGCATTACCAGAGATTTCAATTCAAAATGATAAAAAAAATTAAATGTAGCACCCTTAACCCATATCCGTCGCCAAAATAGGGTTAAGAGGAATTACCAATCAAATCATAACATCTATCCTTCATTGTTCATACATCATTAAATCATAATCAAACTAAGTCACTATATAACGCCCCCAAAAAATTAAGTCTTTAATTTTTACATGATATGACATAAGTTGCTTGTTTGCTTTAATGGATAAGTGATTTGGGTGTGTATGGGAGTGTTTGAGAAGCCTGGGTTCAATTCTTGGCTTTTGTAGAAATTTTAGTTTTGCTCTTAAATGAATCTAGACACTAGCATATAGGCCTTATCAATAATATTGCTTGTTTTATGACACTAGAAGAACTTGAGGTCTAGTGGCAAGGTGGCGTGTTGTGTAACTGTGAGGTCTGAGGTTCAAGTCCTGGGTTGCGAAACAGAGTATTTATTTTGCTACTTGAGCTGTGTAGGTAATAGAGTTGGAATCAAACACAGCTAAGGGGAGTTTGAATAGAATTTTAAGGGAGTTGTTGAGGGAGTTAAGGAGAAACCGGTGGAGTAATTCAAAGAAGGATAAGGGGAGAGATGCAAGGAGAAAATCAAGGAGTTTGATGGAGAGGAAGTGTTTGTGTCGAATTTGGTCACTAGGCACTCAGATAATTGGTTTTGGGGGTTTTTGAGTTGTTTTCTCTCTGTCTGCTTCGGTTTTGGTCAGCATTCTTTTCACCTTTTTGCTTTTGGTGTCGAATTTTGGCTAAGACTTTGAGTACCTCTCGAGTTTGTTCATTTTCTTTTTCTGCTATTCCCTTTAATTCCTTTTTTTTATTTTTGTTTGGCCGAATAGCTCTTTGGTTCTCTCCTCTACCGAATCCTCTTTTCTCTTCCCCTTTTCTCTTTTCTGTTTCTTTTCTCTCCTCTACTTTCCTAAACCTTTATCGAATAGTGTTGAGTAGTTTCGTGTTGCATTTTTCTTCTAATTTTCTCTTCTTCTTCTATCCCTTTTTGGTCAACTATTTTTCAATATTGCTTTTCTCTCCCTCTTCATCTCTTCAATTTTGTTTTTGGCTTGACAACTATTCTCTTACGGTTCGAATTCCTCAAGGAGTGAAAGAGTTTCAGGTGAGATTAAAGTCGTTGAAACCTTTCTCTCATCACTCGATCAAAGTTAAGTATGCAGGCTAGCATTCTAAAGAGTAGGCCGAATGCTTTCTACGATTCTGTAAGTTATCATGTGTGGATTTAAACCACATGAATAAACAATCTTGTTTAATAAAATTCGTTTGTAATGCAGATATCTGTCAAAGAGATTGTAGTCAACCTTCGTCAGTGGTATAAGTAGGCTAAGCCACATTTTTCAATCGAGGCAAGTGTTAATTTTAGTTTTAGTTAAGGGTGTAAAAGAAGGGGATTAACCCTACTGTTCAGCAGCTAATGGAAAGCCTTGTATGAATGTAGGTTTTGGTGCTCGTGGATCTTGGTGCGTTTTCACAAGCAAGTGTGTAAACACCCCACTGTAACTATATAATTGCAAAAGCTAAAAGTAAAAAATATAGTGTTTGAGACCACACGAGCGTGCGATCGCTCGTGTGGTAAGCCAAACCCATGAATCATGGGCAATAGACTGTAGAGGCCACCATGAGCATTTTCATGGGCTTAGGCCGTATGGGCCACGTTGGGTCGAAAGGAGCCGTGTAGGCCCAATGGGCTCGTGGGCTCCATACAGATGAAATCCATGATTTGTGGCCAGTACTGTACTGGGCTATGTAGGTCTCATAGCCGTGGCAAAATCTGGGCTAGACGGGCCACACGAGCGTGTGGGCCCACTTGGGCCGAGTAATGAGCCCTAGGGCCATTTACACTGTTATGACCATTTAGGTTATCGAAGTTGCTCAAGGTAAATGTGGCCCTTCCGAGATGTCGATATCTGCACTAAGACCCCAAAGTAGGTAAAATGACCAAAATACCCCTAAAGGGTGAAATAACTATTTTACCCCTAATAGATGGAAATAATCGTTATACCCCTAAAGGTAGGTGGACTAATGTGTTCATGATTTGTATATGACTGTTACTGAGTATGACATTCTGCATATACGTATGATTTATGACATGACATATTGCATGGGGTTGGGATATTGTTATGGAGGAAGTATACTGTACTAGTGGCATTGCCACATATATTGTTACTGGCAGCTTTGCTGCTGTAAGAGCCTATTTATGCCCGGGCCCATTTAAAACCAAAAAAATAAACTAAAAATCCAAAATAGTTCAATAACAACAGTCCGGATATAAAATTACAAGCCTAATAATAAAACAGTTCAGCCTTTACTAAGCCTGAATCTATTACTACACCCAGACCCAATAAATTAAACCAAGCACGATAACTGAACCTAGCCCAAAACCTGAATTAATCAATTCCAGCCCAAAACAAATCAGAATCGATGGAAGCCCTAGAGGTTTCTAGACTGTTCGTGCACCACAACCTTCTTTCGCGTGCACCACGCGTGCACCCACGCGGGCCCCGCATGCATCCGTGCCACAGTCATCAGCAACGGCCTTCACACGAACGATTTCAAGCGCAGCATGGCCACATCCGTAGTTTCAGCATGTACCAGAACCTGCGAGAAGAAAAGCAAGAGCAGTACCCAAATAACAGAATACACAGCTAGGCAAAAATGATTTTTGTACATTTTATTTTTATTTTTTTCATTCGGCTATAAAGAGGGCCGAAATCAAATGTAATCGGATCCCCATTTTTTTTTTGGTACACACGCACAAAAACATAAGAAATACAAAATCAGAAATCAAAAAAATTAAAGGTGATTTTATTTCTCACGAATCTTTTCCTTTCATTTTTCTTTTTGAATCTTGATATTTTCTGTGTTCATGCGAAAATAAAAGAGAGAGAAAGAGTTTACCATGGAGAACGTTTGATCTTTGTCTTCTCCATCGTGATCGGGGTTAGAGAAAGATCTTAGTCCGAGAGCAGGGTGAGTGGGAGCATGTGACATCAGATCGGACCCTCGTGTATCATTACTCGCCGATCTCAGTGGCATTTTAGTGATAGGGCTAAGGGGTTTCAATATACGGCACGATTGAGAAAAGGAGACGAGGGTTTCAGTTTCAAAACAAAAGAGGCTTTAAGTTTTCTGATTCTTTTAAGGTTTTATTAACCTTTGGTTTAAATCCTTTGAAACGACGTCGTTTGAAGCTTTATTAAGTGGCTTCAAAACGACGCCACATAAGGTTGCTCGACCCGATCTGATCCAAAACTCCGAGATCCGCGTGTTTTTTGCTGTAACAAAATATTTATGCATTTACTCCCTCTTTATCGCTCCACTTTTCAATTAAACCTGTTATATTTCATTTGTTTCCTAATTGATCTATGTAATTTTCATGTCGCTTCAATCTAGTCCTGCTCATGTGCTGCGTTTTAAATATTAGAATATTTGCCAGTTTAATCCTTTATTCTTTATGCAAAAAGGCAATATGATCCATGATTTCATTTAGATAATTAGGTTTATTTACGTAATAGCCTTCTAATTTTGTTTTTGTTCTTCATTTCAATTAATTATTAATTTTATTTATAATTCATGAATTTTAATCTTAAATTTATTCATTATCTAGATTATTCTAATCAAATTATTTTGAAATCTATTCTATAAAGTTCTAATTTGTTTTATTTGCCATCTATATATTTATATATTTATTGTAAAACTATTTAATTCTAAATCATATACTAAGTACTTCTTTAATAGTTTATAATATTAATCTTAAAAACAATTATATACTATTATTTTATACATATATGTATAATATTTTATTATACATTTTAATTTATTTCATGCATTCTATATCTTATTACTTATAAACGTGTAAATTCTTTTAAAATATATATCTAATAAATTCTTTCATAAACTATTTTATTTTAAATAATTTCATAAAGTGTTAATTTCAAAATCAATTTATTTTTGTTGCTTTAAATATATTTGTTAGCATCTAAAGTTTTATTTTTTTTGTCATTGTCAATTTTGTAAGGCTATTGTATGTTATAGCTTGTTGATCAATATGATATTTAATTTGTGTGCATTTCATGATTAATGTTTATGAATCTTTTCGTTGTATTATACCTCAAATTCTAATGTATTTAAGTCTCTACTAAATGTTCTATTTCATTAAAAATGTATTTTGTGCCGAGTTTAAGATCGTGTATTTAAAAGCTTTTTTCCAAAATAAGACAATATTTGTGCGTTTGGAAGGTCGGAAAATTATGCCCTAACGTACTGGGTATCAATTTTCTGTCCAACCAAATAGCCAAATACCCTTTTTAATTGCATGTTTTGAAGATCAAAGAGGATCTCGGTGTCGAGGTATAAATGCGTTATATCCTAACGTACTGGGTATGATATTTTTATTCCTTCGAAACGAGTTGATCTTGAGATTCAAATACAACATTGATTACCCTTCCATTATATTTTAAACATTTTTGAATTTTCAACGCAAGGACATTAATTAATTGATTTGGTACCTGTTCTAGGGCGTACGAGGGTGCTAACCCTTCCTTGTGCGTAACCGACTCTCGAACCCTTTTCGTCATTTAATTTCGCAGACCACTAAAAAAGGTGATCCAATCACACCTAAACAAAAAAGGGTTGGTAGCGACTTCACATCATATTTTTAAGTCGACCCCATTTTTCAAACCTAAAATAAAAATGGTTTTGACAACTTGGCGACTCCATTGGGGACTAGTTGAGAATCAGGCCATAGATTGATTAATTTTTGTCCTTTTGATTGAAAATTTGGAAAACTATTCCTTTTGATGCATTTGTTGGTGCTATGATTGCAGTAATGTCGAGTCTCGTAGAATACTCTTGCATTGCATTGCATAACCATTGTTGTTTCACTTTTTAAGTGGGAGTGAGAAACTATTCCTTCGTGAGGTTTTCACCTTCGCACGGGCTATGGACTGCTTTCGGGATACATCTCTACCTATGTGCTTCATGAGATTTTCATCTCTGCATGACCATAGGGAAATGTATTCCCCTGAATCAAACTTAATCCATATGAGCCTATAATGGGTGAGGATTTAGGAATCTGCTGGTTCAGGTACTCATTCCTTAGAACCAAACCACATATAGTAAACCTTAAGAGCCCACCCTAGGTGGAGTTATGCCGAACTTTAGCAGTCACCTGGATAGGTGATTGACTATTTTCTGTTTGATTTGATTTTTACTATCTGTGTATGATTCTAATGTGTTTTCTTTTATTTTGCTTGCATTGCATTGCATCATCATAGAAAGAAGGTGTTGATTAATATTCAATTGTTAAATATAAGAGTTTGTCATAAGGAAATGGGTTGCTTGATAAAGGGGGTTATAATGCATTCGTCCGAATATAGTCCAAGTAAGCACAGCGAGAAAAGATTGATAGTTTATGATTTTGCCTCATTGCCCAGGGATTCAAGCCAACAAAGGTTACTCGAGAGTCAATACGTCTCAATTTTCTTAAAGAAGCTGATAAACATCGCGAAAGATAGGTGAGTGAAGAGTCGCAGCCTAGATCAAGTAACAAGGAGCTAGAAGAGGCATCAATTGAGAAAGTTCACGGGACACAACCATAACATCCAGATACAAAGAAAAGGATTAGTGTCTTCACTTGGACTATGAGGAAAAAGCCGCATATGTGATCCGTTTTATGTAAAGGAATTTATTTTCTAGAAAAGTTCTTTTAATGGAATTGAATTCAAAATCAACGACTCTCTTTCTATTTGCATTCATTCCATGCATCTGCATTGCATTTCATGCATTTGCATTACATTATGACATATGCATTAAAATTTGTAGAAAGACTCTAATTTATTAAAAATTATTTTAGCAACCTGGAAACCGACAAAGCCTTACCAGATACGCATCCCTATGGCACAAGAAAGAAAACTCAAAGAATGGATAAAAGACTAGAAAAGTTGGAACAAATTCAAAAAGAGATACAAGAACAGATGCAAGCATAGATGTAGGAGCAGTTCGCTAAGATCCAGCAGGATATGATGGAAAAAATGATGGAATCTCAGAGAAATATGATGACTCAGATGACGCAGCTGTTGAATGAGTTTATGGATAAAAAAAGAGCCCAATGGTTAATGTTGAGGAGAACACTGAGTATCCTCAATATCCCCCTGGTTTTACTCACCACATGTACGAGCACAACTGGAAGTAGCTTTACCAAGGCCATCTGTCACGATCAGGCCTCAACAATTCCAAGCTACGCTTCAGTGAACCTCTAAACTGGCTCAGGTTCAGGAGATAATCCAATCATTACTAATGTCCCTGATTTGGATGAAATAGTTAATGGAGAGAAGACAAAAGCAAAATTGCCAAAACAGCTAGAAGATAGATATAAATGGTTGGAGGAGAAGTTTAAGGCTTTAGAAAGTGCTAATAGCTGTTATGGAATTGACACCAAGGATTTAATCTTGGTCCCAGACTTGGTGCTCCCATACAAATTCAAAATGCCTGAATTCGAGAAGTATAATGGGACAAGTTGCCCCGAAGCTCATATTACTATATTTTGTAGAAAAATGATGGGGTACATTAATAATGACCAACTGTTGATCCACTGCTTCCAAGATAGCCTAGTAGGGACAGCAGCCAGATGGTATAACCAGTTGACTCGTTCCCAAATTGGTTCAAAGAAAAAATTGGCTCAAGCTTTCATAAAATAATACAGCCACGTAATAGATATGGAACCCGATAGGATTACACTCCAGAACATGGAGAAAAAGATAAACGAGAGCTTCAGGCAGCATGCCCAACTATGGAGAGAGGTGGCGACACAAGTCTAACCACCACTCTTAGAGAAAAGACAACCATGCTCTTTATCAATACACTGAAGGCCCCATTTATCACACATATGCTAGGAAGTGCTACAAAGAGCTTCTCGGATATCATAATGACGGGAGAAATGATCAAGAATGCCATAAAAAGTGGAAAGATCGAGGCGGGAGAAAGTAACAGGAGAATGGCCACAAGGAAGAGAGAAAATGAAGTGGATAATACAAGCATGGGGTGCTCAAAGTCGATTACTGTTAACCAACCAAAAACACTTACTACTGGGTATCAAGGTTCATCAAGGAAAGAATCTGGCACAAGGCAAAGCAATGAGAAACTCTAATTTACGCTGATTCCAATGACGTATAAGGAGTTGTATCAAAGCTTATTCGACGCACATGTTGTGTCTCCTCACTACCCAAAATCGATGTAACCTCCATACCCAAAATGGTTTGACCCAAATGCCTAGTGTGAGTACCATGCGGGAGTCACGGGGCATTCGATAGAAAATTGCCTTGCTTTTAAGAAATTGGTGGAAAAGTTCATCAGCATGGGCATTGTAAAGTTAGATGACTCACCAAATGCAGAAATATGAACTTGGGGAGCGTTTTGGACAATTGGATTGCGGAAGAAATTCCTATAGTATTTAAAGCTTACCTAGAGTAATGTACAAAAACACACTTGTTGCTTTAAGCCTAGCAGCAATAAGATTTCTTTTGTGAAATAGGCTTGTGTCCAGAATTTTTATTTCAATAAAATGCATCTTTTAAGCAAATATTTTTTCATTCTTTACATTTCATACTGTACATTCTTTTTTTTTTTTTCAAAATATTCTTTCATTCTTTTTTCATGACCATCCATACAAATAATTATCCTTAGAATCATTTATTCTTTGGAATTTTTTCCTTCGTACCTAGATATGAGCGGCGTTGTTACAGACTCCTTTTTTGAATGAGATATGCATCTAGGGGATCTAAAGACTTTGAAGATGACAGAGATGGTAGCCTATCTTTTGGTTTGTTAAGGATGGTTGAACAAGAAGACTCCATTTTGCAAAAGGTCAGTGGATATTGTGAGCTTAGGAAATGGGTAAAGATCAAATCCTAACTCACCATAAAAAAAAGGTGAGACATCATTGAGTTATTTTCAAGAATTCCAAGATGTTTTCACACGATCATATCAAGGCACGTCAGGCTGTTGAAATGTGGGTATGCTGTTTAAGGAACACGTGTTAATGGTTTTACAATGGCTAGGCTAATCAAGAGGTTTAGGCTACTGGTCTACCCAGAAAGGTAAATTGTATTAAATGTCAAATTGGGGAAGACAAGATTTATGTTCTTCTTCTATTCTTTCTATAGGTGGGGCACAGATGTTATGGGGCAGATCTCGTTAAAAGCATCTAGTCTATACCAATTCATTTTCGTGGTTATGAACTAATTTAATAAGAGGGTGAAGGTTGCTTGCCAAAGTTACAAAGTCAGCAGTCATCAAATTCAAATCCAAGTCCAAATCCAAATTCAAATCCAAATTCAAATCCAAATTCAAATTCAAAGCCAAAGCCAAATCCAAATCCAAATTCAAATCCAAATTCAAATTTAAATTCAAATTCAAATTCAAATTCAAATTCAAATTAAATAAAACAAAAAAAAAGGAGTGGCAGTAAATTTATAGTCTGTTCAAAGATCAGACATCATACCAGTGCAGCAAAAGCAGCCAAAAAAACCATTCAATTTTTTTTTGAAAAGTGACTGAGACTTGTAAAGGTTGGCATAGAGAAGTTACCATTTACCCTCTATGTTTTCTTGAACGTTGGCCCGAACCTTCACCGGGGCAACATCTTTCTCATTGGTTTATGAAAGGAAAGCTATTGTTGAAAGTTAAGATTCCTTTTCTCCAAGCTTTAACTGAATTGGATGAAGCAAAAGTCTCCAGTAAGTTTAATTGAATGTATTCATGGTTGAATGTACCAAAAATGGATGATATAGGCTTATGACAAAAGGGTTTGCCCAAGAGAATTTCATGATGGGGACCTTACATTAAAAAGAATCCTTCTCATACAAAATAACTTCAGAGGAAAGCAAATGCCAAATAAGGCTTGCTTTGAAAGATCATTAACTTTGACCAAGATGGATGGTAAAGACATGCTCAAGTTGGTGAATTCAGATTTCATCTAAAAGGAGAGGCTAAGGTGAAAACCTGCAAAGGGCGCCTTGAGACCTTTAAAAAAGTGTATAAAAAATAAAAAAAAGAAAATAAAAAAATCAAAACAAAAAATTTCAATAAAAAAAGGAGAAAGGAAAAGGAGAGGCCAAGGCGAAAACCTGCAAAGGGCGCTTTGAGACCAAAGGGGATTTGAGTTGAAAACCTGAAAAGGGTGGCTCAAATTTTGATCTAAAGTGGAGCATACAGTAGTTTCGCTACGCTTGAATTAACAATGAGGAAGTATGTGACGTCTTGGAGCATCGACAAAGTACTTCGGATCCCCTAAGCACATATTGAGCTTAAAATGGTCCTCAAGAAGTTTAAACAAGAGAAGCTCAGGCTGCGATATCTGGGGCACCTGGTTTCTATCTTACCCATTCTAAATTTGCTATCTTTAATTGTTGTATTCATTTCAAAATACAATACCACTAAATTTCCTTCTTGATTGCATTTGCTATCTTAACTTAACTTATTTGTTTCGAGCTATGCTCCTAATCAATTTCCTTCTTGTCCATGGTTATGATCTTTTCCAAGCATTTTGCATTGAAATAACGATTAGTGAACTAATGATACTTTCATAAAAGGAGTTTCGCATGTTACTCTAGAAGTTTCTGAATAATATAAGAACCTAAAATAGGACTTTTGTTTAAAACTCACCAAGTTTAAGGAAGAGTCTAAACTGAGTCTATCTCTTCGAATTTTTGTCAAAAATAGTGGTTGAGAAAATGACAAGATATTGCATCAGTAATAAAATCTTGACGAAAGATGGGCAATGTTAACCCATGTGTAAAAGGGGAATCATTCGCAAGAAAAAATGATATTCTGCATTCATGCAAATATCATGCATACACATCTGGTTGGGCCACTCGAGGAGTGGTCAGTTGATAGAACAAGCTACAAATCCTATACCCCTGAGTTATAGTGGGATAAATGGAAGTTGATACAGATCTTATATCTTTGAATAGCAATGTGATGGATTGAAGAAGAAACAAATCCTACATTTTGAACTCACAGTGGGATGGATTGGAAAAGATTTAGATCTTATACTCTAGAGTCATAATGAGATGAACCCTGAAGTTACAATGGGGAAAATCTATTTGAGCAAGATATAATGGTTTTCTCGGGTTTTCTATCGAGAATACCAGCCGAACAAAAGGGCAACATATTACCCCGATGAACGATGGCACTTAAATAACGATCATTCTCATAAAATTTTGCATTCATACAAAGCACATTTAGTTAGGGGCATTTGATTCATTTCGATCATTGCATCCTAATCATTGTACATTTAACATCATTCTCATGACATTCTGCATTCATGCAAATGTCATCCATAATATCATCCAGTTAGGATCATTTGATTCATTCCTATCATTGTATACTAATCATTGTACATTTAACATCATTCTCATGACATTCTGCATTTATACAAATGTCATCCATAACATCATACAGTTAGGAGCATTTGATTCATTCCGATCATTACATCCTAATTATTGTATCTATTAAAAAAATCATTTTCATAACATTTTTGCATTCGTATCATTCATAACACATGTGGCTAGGAGCATTTGATTCATTTTGATAATAGCATCCTGATTATTTGACATAAATATAAGCATATGAAATCAAGTCTATAGGATATGTCCCTCGGAGGACGATGTAGCAACATCAGTGAGTTTACTAATCCTATCTTCCTAAGTAATAGCAGAGTAGATCAAATTTGGAAAATCTTATCTCCATGTATCGACAATGGAGCAGATTCAAGCCATCAACCTTATCTCCCTGAAGTTGCAGTAGAGTAGGTTGAGGATGCAAGTCTTATCTCCCTGAAGTAGCAGTGGAGCAGACTGAAGATCAAAGTCTTCCTGAGATACTAAGGAAGTAGACTAGAAATTTTAGATTTTGTTCTCTAGAGATGTTAGTGGAGCAGGTTGAAGATTGAAGTCTTCCTGAGATAGTAGGGAAGTTCAGATTTTGTTCCCTAGATATGTTAATGGAGCAGGCTAAAGATTGAAGTCTTCCTGAGATAGTAGGGAAGCAAATCAAAAGTTTAGATTTTGTTCCCTAGAGATATAAGTGGAGCAGGCTGAAGATTGAAGCCTTCCTGAGATAGTAAGGAAGCAAACTGAAAAGTTCAGATCTTGTCCCCTCGAGATAGTAGTGGGGCAGGCTGAAGATTATAGTCTTATCTTCTTGAGGTTGCAGTGGAGCAGATTGAAGATAGCAAATCTGGCATTCTTGAAGTTGCAGAGCAGATTGAAGATAGTAGATCTGGCATTCTTGAAGTTGCAGGAGTAGATCAAATACATCAGATCTTGTCTCCCTGAATTTGCAGTGGAGCAGATTGAAGATAGCAGATCTGGCATTCTTGAAGTTGCAAGAGCGGATCAAAACAAATCTTATCTCCTCAAGTTCTAGTGGAGTAGGTTGAAATTACAAATCCCTCTTCCCTGAGTTTATAATGAGGATCAATCCGTATTTCCTCGAAGTTCCAGTGGAGTAGGTTGAGGCTACAAATCCCTCCTCCCTGAGTTTACAATGAGGATCAGTCCGTATTTCTTTGAAGTTTCAGCAGAGAAAATTAAGGATATGAATCTCTTCTCCCTGTATTTCTATCTCTTCGAAGTTCTAATGGAATAGGTTGAGGCTACAAATCCCTCCTCCTTGAGTTTACAATGAGGATCAATCTATATTTCTTTGAAGTTTCAGCAGAAAAGATTGAAACTACGAATCTTTTCTCTCTAAATTTCTATTTCCTCGAAGTTCTAGTGGAGTAGGTTGAGGCTACAAATCCCTCCTCCTTGAGTTTACAATAAGGATCAATCCGTATTTCTTTCAAGTTTTAACAGAGAAGATTGAGGTTACGAATCTCTTCTCCCTGAATCCTCATCTCATCGAGTTCCAGTGGAGTAGGTTGATGCTACAAATCTTTTCTCCCTAAGATTATATTGAGGATCAACCCTTATTTTCGAGAAGTTTCAGTAGGAAGATCGAAGCTACAAATCTCTTCCCCCTGAAATTACATTGAAGCAGATCGAAGTAACAGTTCCTGGGCCCCTGAAGATGCAGTGGGATAGAATGAAGCTACTCGAAGAAGAAAAGCACCGAATGAAGTCAAGATTCAACAAGACTGGGCAAAATTGGCCCTTTTATAGTCTTTGCTCTATTCTTGTTACACGACAATGAATAAAGAGGGGTAGCTGTAAGAGCCCATTTATGCCCGGGCCCATTTAAAACCAAAAAAATAAACCAAAAATCCAAAATAGTTCAATAACAACAGTCCAGATATAAAATTACAAGCCCAATAATAAAACAATTCAGCCTTTACTAAGCCTAAATCTATTACTACACCCAGACCCAATAAATTAAACCAAGCCTGATAACTAAACCTAGCCCGAAACTCGAATTAACCAATCCCAGCCCAAAACTATTCGTGCGCTGTAGCCTTCTTCTGCGCATACCTCGCGTACACCCACATGCGCCCCGTATGCATCCGTGCCATAGTCATCAGTAACGGCCTTCACATGAATGGTTTCCAGCGCAGCATGGCCACATCCGCAGTTTCAACATGTACCAGAACCTATGAGAAGAAAAGCAAGAGCAGTACTCAAATAACAGAATACACAGCTAGGCAAAAGTGATTTTTTACATTTTATTTTTATTTTTTTCATTCGGCTATAAAGAGGGTCGAAATCAAATGTAATCGGATCCCCATTTTTTTGGTACACACGCACAAAAACATAAGAAATACAAAATCATAAATAAAAAAAATCAGAGGTGATTTTATTTCTCACGAATCTTTTCCTTTCATTTTTCTTTTTGAATCTTGATATTTTCTGCGTTCATGCTAAAATAAAAGAGAGAGAAGGAGTTTACCATGGCGAACGTTTGATCTTCATCTTCTCCGTCACGATCGGGATTAGAGAAAGATCTTGGTCGGTGAGCAGGGTGAGTGGGAGCATGTGACATCAGATCGGATCCTCGTGTATCATTACTCACCGATCTCAATGGCATTTTAGTGATAGGGCGAAGGGGTTTCAATATGCGGCGCAATTGAGAAAAGGAGGCGAGGGTTTCGGTTTCAAAACAAAAGGGGCATTAAGTTTTCGATTCTTTTATGGTTTTATTAAACTTTGGTTTAAATCCTCTGAAATGACGTCATTTGGAGCTTGATTAAGTGGCTTCAAAATGATGCCGCATAAGGCTGCCCGACTCGATCCGATCCAAAACTCCGAGATCCGCGTGTTTTTTGCTGTAACGAAATATTTATGCATTTACTCCCTCTTTATCATACTACTTTTCAATTAAACCTGTTATATTTCATTTGTTTCCTAATTGATATATGTAAATTGCACGTCGCTTCAATGTAGTCATGCTCATGTGCTGCGTTTTAAATGTTAGAATATTTGCTAGTTTAATCCTTTATTCTTTATGCGAAAATGCAATATGATCCACGATTTTATTTAGATAATTAGGTTTATTTACGTAATAGCCTTCTAATTTTGTTTTTGTTCTTCATTTCAATTAATTATTAATTTTATTTATAATTCATGAATTTTAATCTTAAATTTATTCATTATCTAGATTATTCTAATCAAATTATTTTGAAATCTATTCTATAAAGTTCTAATTTGTTTTATTTGCCATCTATATATTTATATATTTATTGTAAAACTATTTAATTCTAAATCATATACTAAGTACTTCTTTAATAGTTTATAATATTAATCTTAAAAACAATTATATACTATTATTTTATACATATATGTATAATATTTTATTATATATTTTAATTTATTTCATGCATTCTATATCTTATTACTTATAAGCGTTTGCATATATATATATATATATATATATATATATACTTAAACATGTAAATTCTTTTAAAATATATATCTAATAAGTTCTTTCATAAACTATTTTATTTTAAATAATTCAATAAAGTGTTAATTTTAAAATCAATTTATATTAGTTGCTTTAAATATATTTGTTAGCATCTAAAGTTTTATTTTATTTTTGTCATTGTCAATTTTGTAAGACTATTGTATGTTATAGCTTGTTGATCAATATGATATTTAATTTGTGTGCATTTCATGATTAATGTTTATGTATCTTATCGTTGTATTATACCTCGAATTCTAATGTATTTAAGTCTCTACTAAATGTTCCATTTCATTAAAAATGCATTTTGTGCCGAGTTTAAAATTGTATATTTAAAAGATTTTTTCCAAAATAAGGCAATATTTGTGTGTTTGGAAGGTCGAAAAATTATGCCCTAACGTACTAGGTGTCAATTTTCTTTCCAACCAAATAGCCAAATACCCTTTTTAATTACATGTTTTGAAGATCAAAGAGGATCTCGGTGTCGAGGTATAAACGTGTTATATCCTAACGTACTGGGTATGATATTTTTATTCCTTCGAAACGAGTTAATCTTGAGATTTAAATTCAACATTTATTAACCTTCCATAAAAAGAATTATATTTTAAACATTTTCAAATTTTCAATGCAAGGACATTAATTAATTGATTTGATACCCGTTCTGGGGCGTACGAGGGTGCTAACCCTTCCTTGTGCGTAACTGACTCCCGAACCCTTTTCGTCATTTAATTTTGCAGAGCAATAAAAAAGGTGATCCAATCAGACCTAAACAAAAAAAGGGTTGGTGGTGACTCACATCATATTTTTAAGTCGACCCCATTTTTCAAACCTAAAATAAAAATGGCTTCGACAACTGCAATATTGGTGTGTTGGCTGGGTGGGTCGATTTTATCCCCACATGGTGTGTTGGTAGTACGGAGTGGTGTGTTGGCTGGATTGGGGATGGGTTGCACTATTGCACTATACTAAATGGTATTGGGTAAGGCCCACACTGTTACTGTGTTGGGCTAAGACCCACACTTCTTTATTCTTGAATAAGGCTCGTGCCTGCATCATTCTCGCATGTTGTATATCTTGGTGATTGATAGGGGATTACACACTGATTTTTTCGTAAACTCACCCTTTCCTTTTAACTGTACAGGTAATCCTTAGCCATAGGCGATTTGGTGCTGTGAGGGGCTCGGAGGTGGCCACACAACTGCAACTGTCCTACGCTTGCTTTTATTTAAATTTAGAGTTTGTGTTGGGTTTTGTTTATGTAATAAGGCCATGTACGTTTGTTTAAATTTTTAATTGGGCTTTTGCTTACTTTTTTTAAACTGCTAGTTTAGGAGAAGATAAATTTTCAAAATAATTACTGTTTTCAAAGACAAGAAATTTAAATATTAGAGTTTTCAAAAGCTTCCGCGATTTTAAATCAACCTATTATAATAATAGCAGATAATAAGGCAAATGATTTGATTAGATGATTTGTTAAATAATAATAAAAGAGGGTTTTAAACGTAGAAACGAGTTTTTACCGACAAGTCTAATTTTTGAAAGACTCTTCAATGTGACACGCCAAATTCGACCATAACGTCTAGGCCGAGTTTGGGGTGTTACACACTAAGTCCCTTAATAAGGTCTATGAGACCTTAAACATGCATTAAAAAGGGGTCGAGATTAAACAGAGCACATACAAAATTTTTCCAAAAACTTAAAATTTTCCAAAGTTACAGAGGTCACACGCCCATGTGGGTAGGCCGTGTGCCTCACACGGCCTCGAGACACACCCGTGTGTCCAAGCTGTGGCAAAATAGTGCATACATACTAACTTATCCACACGGCCAAAGACATGCTCGTGTACTTAACTGCTGGTCGACACTGAATTATTTCACACGGCCAGTCACACGCCTGTGTGTCCAGCCTGTAACGCCCCAAATTTGGGCCTAAAAGAATTGGGTCTATTGGGCTTGGGCTTTGGCTCTCAGAGAAATTTTAAGTGAGCAAGAAAATGACAATTGGCATGTGGGCTTTGAGGGTTAATGAATTTGGAGTGTTGGAGATGTTCTGGGATCAAGTAAGGGTATAGGAAAAATTTTGGTTTTAGCCCCAAGGGAACTGTGACTTTAGTTAGTAGCCCTTTTAAATAAATGAGGAAGAGAAGTGACACAAGTGGGCCTGTGGTCCAATGGCAAGTGGCATCACTTGGGGAGCTATAAGGTGGTATGTTATTCAGCTGAAGAGGTCCAAGGTTCGAGGCTAAAGAGTGGCATTTTGTGGAGTGTTATTTTACAAAGTGGACGGCCAGAGTTGTGTTGGTTTTGGGCTCTTGCCGTGGAGAGTTTGAAGTGATCTGGTGTGATGGATGTGGAGGGAATTTTAGATAGGATTAAGGTGTTATCAGGGAGAAAAGTTAGGAGATGAGGAGTGTGGATGAGGTGGTGCCGAATGGGACTCTAGGGGAAGGCATTTTCGGCTTGTGGCTATAAGAGGAGAGTGCCGAATCCTTTGAAGGGTTCTTTGAATTGCCTTTTTTTTCTTTTTTTTCTTCTCCTTAATCAGTTCCTTCCATAGCCAAATTCTCCCATTGCTGAAATCTCCTATAGTGAATCCTTTCTTGTCGAATTCACCTATAGCCGAATTCTTCATTGCCAAAATTACCATCATCTTTTCTTGTCGAAATCCCTTTTTGGTGCTGATTCCTTGTTATTTTTCTCCATCACAAATCGGTTGTTATTTACTCTTAATCAAGTTTAAAGCCGAATCTTGTCCAGTAGCTATCTAGGCTGTAGGATCAAATGAGGTTTCAAATTTAAGGATTGCAAGCGTGGTAAGGATCGTTAGCAAAGAGGTAAGTGCACTCGTCTCGATTGTGGTTTAATGGATGGCCGAATGTGTGTATGATCTATAGAGGTGACTTGTGTGGATTATGAGTCACTCAGATTTTGATGGTGTATGTGTGTGTAGATCTGGGGATACTCCAGATTAGTAGCAAAGGAAGGGCTATTAAAACCAGGTGGCACACGGTAAGGTTACGGTAAGGCTTTGACTTTTGGTAAATGTTTTGATTTAGTGATTGATTGAAGGTTGGTTGGTTGTAGGTTTGAGGCTAAGGATAGTATATCACGCCATAGTAACCAGGCATGTACAAACACTACACACACATGAAATCGGTAATGCTGGAAAGCCGAAAAGTCAAAATGGCTAAATAGGCCCGGTGGGCCCTGAGGCAAAGTTTGATAAAATTGTTTGGTTGGTTATACGAATTGAGTTACTCATGCATGTTACATGATCTGGAATTGTTTTGGGCCTAATAGGCCATATGGATGAGATTTGGCCCTAATGGGCCGTAAGGATGTGATTTACGCTTGATGGGCTTTATGGGGACGTAGACAAGTATGCTAGGGTTAATAGAGTTTAGGCTTTGTTCTGAGCAACACTTAAACCGCATAAGACTTAATCTAATAATTAAACATGTCCGTGAACAAGTCTCTAGGTTAGAGTGTGGCACTGGACATATGCATGTCTAGGATTAGATCTAGGCAAAGCTTGGTACTTAAGCGGTCCTAGTGGCCCACCTCCTCTTCTTTAGAATCCTACCTGGTGCATAATGTCTGTTCACTTTAGCCGCAAGGACTTGTTACTGGGCCAAAGTTCATAACTAAAACCCAAGAGGGACCAAATACCCCGATTCAAAAATTACCCAAAATATCCTTAGATTTGTAAAATTACTAAAATCCACCTGATTCGAAAATTACCCAAAATATCCTTAGATTTGTAAAATTATGAGAATACCCTTGATTTGCAGAATTACCAAAATATCCCCCATTTACAAAATTTCTAAAGTATCCCTATTTTTCAAAATTTCTTAAGTACCCCTGTAGAGTAGATTTACGAAAATCCCTTGGGTAGGCAAAAGACTAAAATACCCCTAAGTGCCGAATGTGTGGAAATGTGTATGTTGCATTCATGGAATATAAGTTGCACTTGGGTGGGTTGTGAAGATACGGAGGAAGATTTGAGGATTGCATAGTCGCTTGACGATCGTGGATCCACCGATGGGTTTAAGCCCAGTATAGTAGCTTTGCTACAACGTTTGTGTAGTGCCGCTGCTGGTGCTACCTTTAGTGTGTAGGGATGGGTGGGTTGATATTTATATCCCCACAAGTGTGTAGGGTTGGAAGGGAAATGGTGTTCAGGGTTGGATTTGGGATGGGTGCATTGCATTCATGTGATACTGATGAGATATGAGGTCATTGTGGGCTAAGGCCCAAGACCACCATTTTTGATAGGGCTTTGGCCTAATGTGATAATTGTATGCTGATTGGATTACCAAGGGTCGTACACATTGAGTTTCAAAACTTACCCCTTTTTATTAAATGTTTTAAGTGATCCTCAGTAAACAGCTCGACGTGGGAGAGGACTCGGAGATGGCTACACTACAAGACACTTAAATGTTTTACTTAATTGTTCAAAAGACATGATTTTAATTGCTTTATTTTCGATGGATGTAATAAGGCCTTATACTCCGATTTGACTTTAGATTTTTAGTTTTGTTATTATTGTTTCAACTGTTTACTTCGTTAATAAAACTGAGTAAATTTCTTATGTTTAAACATGGTTTTGAAAATACTTATAATAATAAAATGGGCTTTTATCATTCCTTAACAAGATGGTTAAGGATTTTGGGCTTTTAGGCCTTAAACTTTAACTTAGCAAAATTGTTTTTAATTGTGCCTTTGATGTGACATTCTCGAATTCGACAATAATGTCTGGGCCGGGTTTGGGGTGCTACATTTAGTGGTATTAGAGCTCGATTGTAAAGCTCGGGCTGTGAAATGGGGCTTAGATTTTTGGTTTTCAAAACAAGTAGATTAAAAAGTTTTTGGTGGATTCTTGAAGTGTGCTTCACTAAGCCCTCGACATCGAGCCGAGTAAGTTTGCTGTGCTTACATTTGTTTAAATTATTGACCTATATTGGGCTACTTTAAAATAGGTTTTTAGATACTAAAGCCTGTAGGAAGCATAAGCCTGTAGTGGATTTACGACTGTGAAACAACTTTTAAATTGTTACTTGCATAAGACATGTGCTTTAAACAGTGGAACTATGAACTAAATTTATAAAAATTCCTAATTTAGATAATACGAGAATCAACGATGAGGCTAGAAGAAGTGCAAGAGGTCATGGCAGAGGCTGTGGAAGTGTTAGGGCTGATGTGTTGACTCAACTAGTTAGGGAAGTACTGGAGGAGGTTAAAGAAATTGGTGAAACACTTGGGTTAGGTGCGTATACTGTAAGAAAAAGAGATCGTAGTTCTCTAGGGCCGCAGTCTTGTTCTGTGAAGCATGTTAAGGTACGTCCAAACTTTTTGCTTGTGAATATTACAGAAGGAGTCATCTGGGTGAATGGGGAGGAAGTCAGAAGCATGTTTCAGATGCGGGTCTAAGGAGAATCAGGCTCAGGATTGGTCAATCACCATTAAGTCAGGTATGTTTTGTGTGGATGCAATATTTTGGGTATAGAAACTATATACGTGCAATGTTTATCTGCTCTAGTAGGTAAGTGTAAAGGGTTCAATTAGAGATAAAGTGTGTTAGTGTTATTAAAATCAGAGTGCGTAGCGAAAGCATAGTGGTGTGACTTGAGCGGTACGATTAATAGTTAGTTGGAAATTTCGAGGACGAAATTTCTTTAAAGGGGTAGAATTGTAACGCCCCAAATTTGGGCATAGAAGAATTTGGCCTATTAGGCTTTGGGCTTTGGGTCTCAGAGAAATTTTAAGTGAGTGAGAAAATGACAATTGGTATGTGGGCTTTAAGGGTTAATGAATTTAGAGTGTCTAGGGGTGTTGGAGATGTTCTGGGATCAAGTAAGGGTATAGTAAAAGTTTTGTTTTTAGCCCCAAGGGAACCGTGACTTCAATTAGTAGGCCTTTTAAATAAATGAGAAAGAGAAGTGACACAAGTGGGCTTGTGGTCCAGTGGCAAGTGGCGTCACTTAGGGAGCTATAAGATGGCGTGTTTGTCAGCTGAAGAGGTCCAAGGTTTGAAGCTTAGGAGTGGCATTTTGTGGAGTGTTATTTTACAGAGTGGACAGCCAGAGGTGTGTTGGTTTTGGACACTTGTTGTGGAGAGTTTGAAGTGATCTGGTGTGATGGATGTGGAGGGAATTTTGGATAAGATTAAGGTGTTATCAGGGAGAAAAGTTAGGAGATGAGAAGTGTGGATGAAATGGTGCCGAATAGGACTATGGGGGAAGGTATTTTCAGCTTGTGGCTATAAGAGGAGAGTGCCGAGTCCTTTGAAGGGTTATTTGAATTGCCTTTATTCTTTTTCTTTCTTTTCTTCCCCTCAATTGATTCCTCCCATAGCCAAACTCTCCCATTGCCGAAATCTCCTATAACCGAATCCTTTCTTGCCAAATTCACCTATAGCCAAATCCTTCATTGCTGAAATTATCATCATCTTTTTTGTCGAAATCCCTTTTTGGTGCCGATTCCTTGTTATTTTTCTCCATCATAAATCAGGTTGTTATTTACTCTTAGTCAAGTTTAAAGACAGATTTTGTCCAGTAGCTATCTAGACCGTAGGATCAAAGGAGGGTTTCGAATTCAAGGATTACAAGCGTGGTAAGGATCGTTAGCAAAGAGGTAAGTTCACTCGTCTCGAATGTGGTTTAGTGGATGGCCGAATGTGTGTATGATCTATAGAGGTGACTTGTGTGGATAATGAGTCACTCAGATTTTGATGGTGTATGTGTGAATGCAGATCTAGGGGATACTCCAGATTAGTAGCTAAGGAAGGGCTATTAAAACTGGGTGGCACATGGTAAGGTTACGGTAAGGCTTCGACTTTTGGTAAATTCTTTGATTTAGTGATTGATTGAAGGTTGGTTGGTTGTAGGTTCGAGGATTAGGATAGTATAGCGCGTCACTATAACCAAGTGTGTACAAACACTGCACACACATGAAACTGGTAATGCCGGAAAGCCGAAAAGCCGAAAGTAGCTAAATGGGCCCTGTGGGCCCTAAGGCAAAGTTTGATGAAATTGTTTGGTTGGTTATACGAATTGAGTTAGTCATGCATGTTACATGATCTAGAATTATTTTGGGCCTAATAGGCCATATGGACGTGATTTGGGCCTAATAGGCCGTAAGGATATGATTTGGGCTTGATGGGTTTTATGGGAACGTAGACAAGTATGCTAGGGTTAATGGACTTTAGGTTTAGTTCTGAGCAACACTTAAACCGCATAAAACTTAATCTAATAATTAGACATGTCCGTGAACAAGTCGCTAGGTTAGAGTGTGGCAACGGAAGAGTTTGGTACTTAAGCGGTCCTAGTGGCCCACCTCCTCTTCCCTAGAATCCTACTTGGTGCATAGTGTCTGTTCACTTTAGCTGCAAGGACTTGTTAATGTGCCAAAGTTCATAACTAAAACCTAAGAGGGACCAAATACCCCTAATTCAAAAATTACCCAAAATATCCTTAGATTTGTAAAATTACTAATATACCCCTAATTCAAAAATTACCCAAAATATCTTTAGATTTGTAAAATTACTAGAATACCCCTGATTTAAAAAATTACCAGAATACCCTTGATTTGTGAAATTACCAAAATATCCCGGATTTACAAAATTTCTAAAGTATCCCTTTTTTGCAAAATTTCCTAAGTACCCTTGTAGAGTAGATTTACGAAAATACCGTTGGGTAGTTAAATGACTAAAATACCCCTAAGTGTCGAATGTGTGGAAATGTGTATGTTGTATTCATGCAATATAAGTTGCACGTGGGTGGATTGTGATGATACGGAGGAAGATTTGAGGATCGCATAGTCGCTTGACAACCGTGGATCCATCGGTGGCTTTAAGCCCATTATAATAGAATTGCTGCAACGTTTGTGCAGTGTCGCTGCTGGTGCTACCTTTGGTGTGTAGGGATGGGTGGGTTGATATTTATATCCCTACAAATGTGTAGGGTTGGAAGGGAAATGGTGTGCAAGGTTGGATTTGGGATCTGTGCATTGCATTCATGTGACACTAATGAGATATGAGTTCGTTATGGGCTAAGGCCCAAGACCACCATTTTTGATAGGGCTTAGGCCCAATGTGATAATTGTATGCTGATTGAATTACCAAGGGTCGTACACACTGAGTTTCGAAACTAACCCATTTTTATTAAATTTTTCAGGTGATCCTCAATAAACGACTCGACGTGGGAGAGGACTCAGAGATGGCCACACTAAAAGATACTTAGAAGTTTTACTTAATTGTTCAAAATACATGATTTTAATTGCTTTATTTTCGATGGATGTAATAAGGCCTTATACTCTGATTTGGCTTTAGATTTTTAGTTTTGTTATTATTGTTTCAACTGTTTACTTCGTTATTAAACCTGAGTAAATTTCATATGTTTAAACATGGTTTTCGAAATACTTATAATAATAAAATGGGCTTTTATCATTCCTTAACAAGATGGTCAAGGATTTTAGGCTTTTAGGCCTTAAACTTTAGCTTAGCAAAATTGTTTTGAATTGTGCCTTTAATGTGACATTCTCAGATTCGGCCATAATTGATAAACCATAATATACACATATTTTAATCCCACATTTAACATACTTTTGGATGATTTATCCCTTTAATTATGGAAATAGGTGCTCCTAATCCTTTGTTTTTATGTTTTATACTCAGGAGAGCACGAGAGGATGTAAAGAATGAGAAACGGGCCAAAATGAGTAAATGGGTCGAATTACGAAATTAGCATGGCCAGGGCCCAAGACCATACGGCCGTGCCTCATTAACAGACCCGAACACGGCTTGGCCTCGACTTACATTGACGTGTGCCTGACGTGACATGTATGAATTCTATTCAGAATAGGGTACTTAGAGGCAAAGAAAGCCAATTCAAAAGCCTATATAAACACCCTAGAGGCCAACCTTCAGGGGGCATTCAGCTAGGCCAAGGAGCCAAGCTAGACGGCCAGAATTGTAGGATTCACTCGAAGAAAGCCAGTTGATTCATCTCAAGAAGTCGGGATCATACTCAAGACAGAGGATCTTCCATTCAATTTCCTTGAGGGGTTTTAGGGTTTTTCTTATGTTTTGTTTTGTATTTTCTTCTGAGATGTATTCTTTTATGATTATGAACTAAACCCCTAAAATACCTGAGGGGGATGAAACCTAAGATGAATCTTGTTATTTTTTTCTGAACTATATGATAAATACTTAATTTGTTCTTAATTATGTGTTCTTAAATCTTGTTTTGATATTTCAAGATATTGATTCAAGCGTTTATGTCTTAGGCAGAGGAGGAATAGACCCTGTCTAAGAGTAGATCTAGCATAGTTAAGTAGAGTTGATCACAACCCTAGAGATAGGATGACGAAAATATGCCAAATTGGGGTCAAACCTAATATAGGAGTCTATAGATCAAGTTAATACAATTCTAGGGATTTTAATTAGAAAGAGATTTTAATTAATCAACCTAGGGTTAGATGTTAGTAGCCTCGAGAGAGGTATTAATATAAATTATGGAATCCTATGGGTCAAGTCAAGTGAATAAATCATCTGGTTTAGAGTTAAATAACAAGTGAAGTCTAGGTGGATTCTTCCTCGGGTATTGTCTTAATCAATTAGTTTTTCCCTCAAGTATTTTCCCCAAATCCTTCTCTGTGTCTTAGCATTTTAGCTTAGTAGTTAGTTAATTTTAAGTTAAACAACAATTCCTTTAATTCTTAGGTTAAATAATAAAAAGAAAGTTAGTATTAGTACTTTTGGTTCCTTTGGGTTCGACAATCCTATCTTGCCACTAAACTACACTAGTATTCGATAGGTGCACTTGCCTCAAGTCGCTATCACAGTTAGTTTTTTGGCTAGATCATTCATATTATAAAATTTTAAGACTTTGACACGCGATCAATAATGTCTGGGCCGGGTTTGAGGTGTAACATTTAGTGGTATCAGAGTCGATTGCAAAGCTTAGGTTGTGAAATGGGCCCTAGATTTTGGGTTTTTAAAACAAGTAGATTAAAAAGTTTTTGCAGGATTCTTGAAGTGTGGTTCACCGAGCCCTCGACGTCGACCCAAGTAAGTTTTATGTGCTTACATTTGTTTAAATTACTGAACTATATTGGGCTACTTGAAAATAGGTTTTTAGAGACTAAATCTCGTAGGAAACTTAAGCCTATAGTGGATTTATGGCCAAAACAACTTTTAAATTGTTACTTGCATAAGACATGTGCTTTAAACAATGGAACTATGAACTAAATTCATAAAAAATCTTAATTTAGATAATACGAGAATTAGCGATGAGTGTTAGAAGAAGTGCAAGAGGTCGCGACAGAGGCTGTGGAAGTGTTAGGGCTGATGTGCTGACTCAGCTAGTTAGGGAGGTACTGGAAGAGGTTAAAGAAATTGGTGAAACACTTCGAGTTAGGTGCATGGAATGTAAGAAAAGAAGAGATCGCAGTTCTCTAGGGCTGCAGTCTCGTTCTATGAAGCATGTTAAGGTATGTCCAAACTTTCCTGCTTGGGAATATTGTAAAAGGCGTCATCTGGGTGAATGCGGGAGGAAGTCAGGAGCGTGTTTCAGATGTGGGTCTAAGGAGCATTAGGCTCGTGATTGATCAATCACCATTAAGTCAGGTATGTTTTGTGTGGATGTGATATTTTGGGTATAAAAACTGTATACGTGCAATGTTTATCTGCTCCAGTAGGTAAGCGTAAAGGGTTCAATTAGAGATAAAGTGTGTTAGTGTTGTTAAAATCAGAGTGCACAGCGAAAGCATAGTGGCATGACTTGAGCGGTGCGATTAACAGTTAGTTTGAAATTTCGAGGATGAAATTTCTTTAAGGGGGTAGAATTGTAACGCCCCAAATTTGGGCCTAGAAGAATTAGGCCTGTTGGGCTTTGGGCTTTGGGTCTCAGAGAAATTTTAAGTGAGCAAGAAAATGACAATTGGCATGTGGGCTTTAAGGGTTAATGAATTTAGAGTGTCTAGGGGTGTTGGAGATGTTCTGGGATCAAGTAAGGGTATAGTAAAAGTTTTGTTTTTAGCCCCAAGGGAACTGTGACTTCAGTTAGTAGGCCTTTTAAATAAATAAGGAAGAGAAGTGACACAAGTGGGCCTGTAGTCCAGTGGCAAGTGGCGTTACTTAGGGAGCTATAAGGTGGTGTGTTTGTCAGTTGAAGAGGTCCAAGGTTTGAGGCTTAGGAATGGCATTTTGTGGAGTGTTATTTTACAGAGTGGACGGCTAGAGTTGTGTTAGTTTTGGACTCTTGCCGTGGAGAGTTTGATGTGATCTGGTGTGATGGATGTGGAGGGAATTTCGGATAGGATTAAGGTGTTATCAGGGAGAAAAGTTAGGAGATGAGGAATGTGGATGAGGTGGTGCCGAATGGGACTCTAGGGGAAGGCATTTTCGGCTTGTGGCTATAAGAAGAGAGTGCCGAATCCTTTGAAGGGTTCTTTGAATTGCCTTTATTCTTTTTCTTTCTTTTCTTCCCCTCAATCGGTTCATCCTATAGAAAAATTCTCCCATTGTCAAAATCTCCTATAGCCAAATCCTTTCTTGCCGAATTCACCTATAGCCGAATTCTTCATTGTCGAAATTACCATCATATTTTCTTCCCAAAATCCCTTTTGGTGCCGATTCCTTGTTATTTTTCTCCATCACAAATCGGTTGTTATTTACTCTTAGTCAAGTTTAAAGCCAGATCTTGTCCAGTAAATATCTAAGCCGCAGGATCAAAGGAGGGTTTCGTATTCAAGGATTGCAAGCATGGTAAGGGTAGTTAGAAAATAGTTAAGTGCACTAGTCTCGGTTGTGGTTTAGTGGATGGCCAAATGTGTGTATGATATATGGGGGTGACTTGTGTGGATTATGAGTCACTCGGATTTTTATGGTGTACGTGTAAGTGTAGATCTAGGGGATACTCCGGATTAGTAGCTAAGGAAGGGCTATTAGAACCCAGTGGCACACGGTAAGGTTACGGTAAGCCTTCGACTTTTGGTAAATGTTTTGATTTAGTGATTGATTGAAGGTTGGTTGGTTGTAGGTTTGAGGCTAAGGATAGTATAGCACGTCGCAGTAACCAGGTGTGTACAAACACTGCACACACATGAAATTGGTAATGCCAGAAAGCCGAAAGTGGCTAAATGGGCCCGGTGGGCCCTGAGGCTAAGTTTGATGAAATTGTTTGGTTGGTTATATGAATTGTGTTAGTCATGTATGTTACATGATCTGGAATTATTTTGGGCCTAATAGGCCATATGGACGAGATTTAGGCCTAATGGGCCATAAAATGTGATTTGGGCCTAATGGGCCGTAAGGATGTGATATGGGCTTGATGGGGACGTAGGCAAGTATGCTAGTGTTAATGGAATTTAGGCCTAATTCTGAGCAACACATAAATCGCATAAGACTTAATCTAATAATTAAACATGTCCGTGAACAAGTTGCTGGGTTATAGTGTGGCAACGGACATATGTATGTTTAGGATTTGATCTAGGAAGAGCTTGGTACTTAAGCGGTCCTAGTGGCCCACCTCCTCTTCTTTGGAATCCTACTTGGTGCATAGTGTCTGTTCACTTTAGCCGCAAGGACTTGTTAACGGCCAAAGTTCATAACTAAAACCCAAGAGGGACCAAATACCCCTGATTTGAAAATTACCCAAAATATCCTTAGAATTTTAAAATTACTAATATACCCCTCATTCGAAAATTACCCAAAATATTCTTAGATTTGTAAAATTACTAGAATACCCCTAATTTGTAAAATTACTAGAATACCTTGATTTGCGAAATTACCAAAATATCCCTAGTTTACAAAATTTCTAAAGTATCCCTGTTTTGCAAAATTTCCTAAGTACCCCTGTAGAGTAGATTTAGAAAAATACCCTTGGGTAGTGAAATGACTAAAATACCCCTAAGTGCCGAATATGTGGAAATGTGTATGTTGCATTCATGGAATATAAGTTGCACTTGGGTGGGTTGTGATGATATGGAGGAAGATTTGAGGATCGCATAGTCGCTTGACGACCGTGGATCCACCAGTGGTTTTAAGCCCATTATAGCATCTTTGCTGCAATGTTTGTGTAGTGCCGCTGCAGGTGCTACATTTGGTGTGTAGGGATGGGTGGGTTGATATTTATATCCCCACAGGTGTGTAGGGTTGGAAGGGAAATGGTGTGCAGGGTTGGATTTGGGATGGGTTCATTGCATTCATGTGATACTGATGAGATATGAGGTCGTTGTGCGGTAAGGCTCAAGACAACCGTTTTTGATAGGGCTTAGGCCCAATGTGATAATTGTATGCTGATTGGATTACCAAAGGTCGTACACACTGAGTTTCAAAACTCTCCCCCTTTTTATTAAATGTTTCAGGTGCTCCTCAGTAAATAGCTCGACGTGGGAGAGGACTCAGAGATGGCCACACTACAAGATACTTAGAAGTTTTACTTAATTGTTCAAAAGACATGATTTTAATTGCTTTATTTTTGATGGATGTAATAAGGCCTTATACTCCGATTTGACTTTAGATTTTTAGTTTTGTTATTATTGTTTCAACTGTTTACTTTGTTATTAAACCTGAGTAAATTTCTTATGTTTAAACATGGTTTCCAAAATACTTATTGTAACATCCTCGATAATTAGGGGTTATGCATTTCACTTAATTGAATGATGTTGCATGCTTAATTATTATTAAGTGTAATTTTGGAAGTTATTTGAGCTTCATTAATTAAGTGAATGCTTAGTGAAACTTTTAATTTCTATCAATTAAGAGAGAGCTAAGCAAATTAGGCCTTAAGAAATAATGACAAGAGGTTTCTAGCATGAATTGAGTAATTGGCAAGGTGGTTAAGGTACATGGATGTGTGCTTGAGGTGTGAAGTTCGAATCTCCTAGCTAGCATTAGGGAGGATTTTAAATTTTTTTTTTGTTTTCTTCCCTATAAGCGTCGGCCAAGAAAGTTCTAGAGTGGATGAGCATTCATTCATTTTTGTTTATTTGACCATGTGAAAAGGAAGCTAGGAACTTATGGCATGGAATCATAAGTTGATGATAAGATGAGGGGATAAAAGGCATGATATGGGGCAAGGTTTTGGAGTGTGTTCATGGTCAATTGACCATGAACCTAGACTGCATGAAGGGCTAAAGGGAGAGGTTTAATTGTGAAGCAAATTTTGATATGATGGGGAAGAAACAAGGAGGAAAAAGGGGATGATGTTGGCTAGGTTGACCTAAAATTAGTGTAGCCATTAGGGTGCTAGTTGGCCTATGATCCTAGCAAAATTGTCCATCTTTTCCCTTCTCCAAAACCTTTCCCTAAATCGAAACTATCATTGGCATTTGGTACAAGTTTACTTTGTTTTGGCATTGGTATTTTGAGCAAATAGGTACCTTTATTTCATCTTTTCCTCTCAAAATGTTATTTCTCTTTGATGCCAAAATATTTTCACTTTTGAAGTCACTTTTTTTCTTTCTCTTTAGTGCCGAATTTAGCTATCACCAAAAGCCTTCTCTTTCATTTTCTTTTCTTTCTTTTTCATTCTATTTCTTCTCTTTCCCTCTCATTGTCGAAACCACAAAGGATCAAGAACCACTTTCAATTGTTACCTCCTTGGCCGAATGTGCAAAGGTCCTTAAACACATTTCTTTTCTTTTGAGAAATCACCATCATCATCTTCTTCTCCTTATTCTCTTTCTTCATTCTCTTTCCTTCTCTTTTCATTCTCTTCTTCTTTCCTTAAAACCAAAACCATCATATTGAAACCACCATTTCTCTTCTTTTTTGTTAAGGCCAATTATCATATTCTTTTCTTCTTATTCAAAGCCGAACCTTGAAGAACTCAAAGTAAGATTTTATCAATTATTTTCATCATTCCTTTTTACTTTAGCAAAGTTAAAATCATGATCTTTTATTTTCTCTCTAGGCCGATTCATTTGAAAAGATTTTTCAAAGATCTTTGTTGAAGACAACCTTTAAGTGATCATTCAAATCATCAAGGTAAGGTTATTAATTTAGATCATACCGATTTATTTAGATGGATCACTAATCTACATTATTTTTAGGGCGATCTAAGATCATCAAGATAGGTAAGAAAAGAGCCGTATGGAGTGTTTGGAAGAGAGGACGATTCCTTTACCATCGAACTACAAACGAAGAGTAGTATCACGTTAGAGACTTTCCACTGGTTGTGGACCCTCCGCTAACGAGGATCGCTTATTTGAAGTAGTGCATAAATCAACCACTTTCCGTTGGTGGAATATCGGCGGTTTTGATCCATCTAGTGGAGAAAACCACAAATAACTGCTATTCGTGAACTGAGGGTAAGGATTTAGATCCATCGTCAATAAGTGTAATATTGTTAACAAAAGTTTATACTAACCAAGTGTGTCAATCAATTAGGTGTTGACGAGCAAGAGGGTATTGTTCTCACCGCTACTAGGTGTGTAACCTTACATTAAAAATCTCATAAGATTTACATATATTTAATTGTGACTATATGACCATGTGTATGATTGTGCTTTTGGATACCATTCAGGGTATATGATATTCGTATGTTTATCCCAATATTTTGTTTATTTTGCTATATGCATCAATATGAAATAAGCATGACTATACTATGATTTGTGGGTAAATAACATAAAAATCGATTTGATATGTATGTGCATGGGCATATGGGTATATTTGATAAAGGAGGAAGTATTCGGTGGTTTTACCACATTTTGGTGACTTCGGTCACATATGTGAATTTGGTGACTTGCTCACGTATATTTGACTCCTGACTTTGGTCACATATTTGAACTCCGTGACTTCGGTCACATATGTGAATCTGGTGACTTCTCACGATTTGAAATTTGACTTGGTCGTGTGACTTCATCACATCTGCTTTGGTGGCTTTGCCACAATAAGGCGATGTGCATGTTGACCGTAGTAACCGCCTTCGATGGTGTGTAGCGGATGGAGGGTCGATTTAGTAATCCCCACTGTGTCAAGTTGGTTACGGGGTCGTAGCGGATGGATATTTAGGTTGAAATGGGCTTGCATTTCATTTCATGACATAACCATGTAATATTGAATGATTATTATTTGTTCTGCTATGAAATGGGCCTTTGGGCTAAATATAAGCTAAATGGGCCTTTGGGCTAAATATAAGCTAAATGGGCCTTTGGGCTAAATATGAGTTAAATGGGCCTATGGCCATATGTGAAATTTTTGAGCTTAAAAGCATTTGATAAAATGGGCTTTTTAGTGTATGTGTTATACATTGAGTTTATAACTCACCCATTTTTATGGGATAACTTTTCAGATGACTCGAAAAGATGGATCTGGGCAAAGAAGGATTTCGAGGTGACCAAAGGCTCAGATCAAGTATCGTGGAGATTTTCCAACTTAAACTTATTAATTTTTAAATTTTATTACTTAGATTTTATTATGGATTTGCCAATTTTATGTAATAAGGCCACTATAAACTATCTTTAATTTTGTGTTTGGATTTATTTTAAATTCGCCATGTACAATTATCAATTAAAATAACTAAATGGTTTTCGATAAATAATTTAAAAGGTTTTTGTCAAGAATATATATATATATATATGTTTTAAGAATATACAATTCTATTTTTCAACTAAGCCCAACTCGATCTTTAAGTTAATCCATTTTACTTAAAATCATCAAGTTTTCTTTAACAAACGTTATTCCGCTAAAGTTTTACTCGAGGAACATACCAAGTCCTGTTAGGCTTTTGGCTGGGTTTGGGGTGTTTCACTTGGTATCGAGCCCGCTTTAAACTCTCGCCCTGGGTTTTGAAGCCCACAACGCTTTCAAAAGTTGGCCCAAATGACTTTTTGAAAGTTTTACTTAAGTTAAATGGTTTTATAAGAGCATGGCACCTTCGAGTTCTCGCCCGCATCCATCGTATGTACTTTATCGATATGTGATATGTATGATAGTTTAAACTTAAACTATACTTTAGAGACATGGACCCTAGGTGTATGTGTGCTACTACTGAAACCATGAATATCTGTTTATAAGACTTTCTTTAATAAGAAGTGAAAAGATTCTAATACATAAGACTTTTCGTAAAATAGATAAGATACGTAGTAGACATGAGCTCTAGGGGACGAGGTCATCGTGGACATGGAAGAGGAAGGATGACCTGCTTTGAACCAGTTCGATTTGGTCAACGTTCCGAGAATGAAGCTCCGCCACCAGCTGTTGGGGCAGATTTTCAAGAACAAAATGAAGGTGGTGATGCAAGATCACAAGTCAGGCCATGAAGTTTTGGAACGAGTAGCGAAGCTTAGTTCGAAATGGGTCTCGAAAGTCAGTAGTTGAGAGACTAAGATCGAATGGAGCTAAGGTTTTCAGAGGAGTATCTGGAGTAGCTCCAAATGTAGCTGAATATTGGTTGGAGGCAATGAGAGGATCATGGACGATATAGATCGTGACCGATGAAGAGAAATTGAAAGGTGCTATTTCACTTCTCCGTGATGAAGCCTACCATTGGTGGCTCACTATCAAGGAGAGTACCCCTGTGGATCGTCTGGATTGGGGGTACTTTAAGATTAAATTCGAAGGGAAATACATTGGAGCCAGCTACATCGACTCCCAAAGGAAGACATTTCTAAATTTGGTCCAAGGAAACAAGTCGATAGCTGAATATGAAGCAGAATTTTTGCGACTTAGCCGTTATGCTAGAGGGATAGTGGCTACGAAATATGAACGGTGTATCAGATTTGAAGATGGACTTAGAGATGAATTGCGAGTGATGATTGCTCCACACCGTGAAAGAGACTTTGCAATCTTAGTGGAAAGGGCAAGAATTGCCGAAGAGGCTAAACGGACCGAGAGATAAAACCGGGACAGAGGCCAGAGCAAGAATAAGAGAAGCTTTGGGTCCTCAGGGTCGTCCGGGAAATTTCAAAAGAAATCAAGAAATGAAGGACCGCGAGGTCAACAGACTACTTCAGGAGGACAAAATCGTACTTGTTCTCAATGTGGGAAAATGCACTCGGGAGAATGTTAGAAAAAGACCGGCGGATGTTTCAAGTGCGGTTCAAAGGATAACATGATCAAAGATTGTCCGATGAACTCGGAAAAGAACTGTCCAACAAGTCAGGGTGCTACTCAGGCTGACAGAAGCGGACAGCAGTCGATAAGAGGCCGTGGTCCAAATGGAAGGGGCAATGGTTCCAATAGAGGTCGCAGAACTTCAGGCAGAGGCAGTGGTAGCTCTGAGGCGAGACAACTAGGTTTGGTATATGCAGTTCGTCGCAGAGAAGACAGTGATGCACCTGATGTTATCACGGGTACGTTTCTGATTTCTGGGTTGCCCTTTATTGCTTTGATAGATATAGGGTCAACTCATTCCTATATCGCTAGTGAAGTATCTAGGACTTTGCATGTGACTTCAAATTGTACTTAGGAAGATGACTGCATTTAGTCCTTTAGGACGCATGAGTTGTAGACAAACTTTTAAGGAAGTGCCTTTAGAAGTTCAAGGATACGCTTTCAAATGATCTAATGGAGTTGCCATTTGGAGAATTCGACCTAATCTTAGGCATGGACCGGCTTGTGAAGCACCGCAAATGTGGATTATGTTTGCTAAGCGGATGTCATTAAGAACTTTTGATGACAAAGAAGTTGTAGTGATGGGCTAGAGACGAAACTACTTATCTAATATAGTATCCGCTCTTAAGGCGTAAAAGATGGTTAGAAAGGGATGTGAAGCCTTTCGATGTTGGTGAGTGCTTTAGAGGTTAAGGAAGTAACTGCTAATGAAGTCGAGACAAGAAGGAATTTGTAGATATTTTTTCAAAGAAGTTCCGTGTTTGCCTCCTAATCGTGAGGTAGAATTCGGATAGACTTATTGCCCGAACAAATACAGCTTTCTATTGCTCCATATAGAATGGCACCAAGGAGTTGGTTGAGCTTAAGGCTCGATTCGTGAGTTGCTTGATCGTGGATTCATTCGACCTAGTGTGTCTCCATGGGAGCACCGGTCCTATTCGTGAAGAAGAAGGACGATCGATGAGGATGTGTATAGACTACCTGGCAGTTGAATAAGTTGACCATCAAGAACAAGTATCCTTTGCCAAGGATCGACGACTTGTTCGATCACCAAAGGAGCTGCGATATTCTCAAAGATTGATCTAAGGTCGGGTATCATCACTTAAAGTGAAAGAAGCGGATATCCATAAGATGCCTTTCCTAACTAGATATGGGCATTATGAATTTTGGTAATGCTATTCGATTGATTTAACGCCCAAATGCGCTCATGGATATGATGAACCGAATTTTCCAGCCCTACTTGGATCAATTCGTCGTGGTATTCATAGACGATATCTTGGTGTATTCTAAGTCCAAGTAGAACATGATGAGCATCTCCTGATTGTGTTACGAGTTTTAAAGGAGAAGAACAGACGCCAAATTCAAGAAGTGTGAATTTTGGCCGAAAGAAGTTGCATTTTAGGCCATGTGGTGTCCGCAGAAGGGATAAGGGTGGATCCTCTAAGATTGAGGTCAGTTAGATTGGAAACCACCTAAGTCCGTGAATCGAGGTTCGCAGCTTTGGGTTTAGCCGGATACTACGTAAGATTCGTCAAGGATTCTCATCGATAATGCACTTTAACGAAATTGTTGAGAAAGGAAGTACCTTTCGTGGGGGCCGATAAGCAAGAAGAGAGTTTTGAGAAGCTCAAGAAAGTTTTGACCAAGCTCCTGCTTTGATTCAACCCGAGGCGGAAAGGATTTTGTCGTGTATTGTGATGCTTCTCACACGGATTAGGATGTGTTCGATGCAAGGGGAAAGGTAGTTGCAGATGCGCGTCTGGCAGCTTGAGACCGCACGAGGTTAATTACCCGACGCATGACTTGGAGTTGGCAAATGTAGTCTTTGCTCTTAAGGTTTGGAGACATTATTTATACGGGAGAAGTCGATGATATATACGGACCACAAAAGTCCAAATATCTACCGACTCGTAAAGAATCAAGTTGAGGCAAATAAGGTGGATAGAGTTATTGAAAGACTACGATGCTCCATCGAGTACCACCCGCAAGGCAAATGTGGTGGCGTACGCCTAAGTCGAAAAGTGGTGTCGATTTGAGAGCAATGTTTGCACACCTTAGTCTTTACGATGATGGAAGCTTATTGGCGTAACTTCAAAGTTAAGCCGATATGGTTAAGTCAAGTGAAAGAGAGGCGCTAGTAGATGAAGATCCGAGTGAAAAGCTTCGACAAAAGTGCAGTGGGAAATTGGAAGATTTTGGCATTAATAAAGGAAGGAGTATTGTGCTTCAAAGATAAAATCAGATGCCTAGGGATCGGGAGTTGAGGCAAAAGATACTTCAGAATCGCAAGGTAGCCCCTATGCTATGCATCCCGGAGGAAGTAAGTTATATCGAGACTTGCATAGATCGCTTTTGGTGGCCTCGGTCTTAAGCGAGAAGTTACAGTTTAGAAAGTGCTTGACGGTCGCCAAGTCAAGGTCGAACATCAAGTACCATCGGGATTGCTTCAACCGATAAAGATTCCACAAAGGAAGTGGGAGAGAATCACCATAGACTTTGTTAGTGGGCTTCCTCTTACGCCTACTAAGAAAGACTCAGATGGGTGATAGTGGACCGATTGACTAAATCGCACATTTTATCCCGCCGGATTGGTTACTCTTTGCAAAAATTACGGTTATATGTGGTCGAGATTGTGAGATTGCATGGAGTGTCGTTATCGATAATTTCTGACGAGATCCGAGGTTTACGTCGCGATTTTGGAAAGCATTGCATCGGGCTTTGGGCACCGAGATTGACTTCAAGACGGCATTTCATCCTCATCGGATGGTCGATCCCGAAAGAGTAATCTAAATCTTAGAAGATATGTTAAGGGATGTGTGATAGATTTCAAGGAAGTTGGGAGGAATTCTTACCGCTATGCGAAATTTATGACAACAACAGCTTCAATCCAAAGATACTGGATGGCACCATATGAAGCATTATATGGAAGAAAGTGTCGACTCTACGTGTTGGAGAACGTTAGATTTTGGGTCCGTAGATAGTGGCTGAATCAAGAAAAGGTTAAGGTAATCCTGCTCGATTAAAGGAAGCATCCGATGCATAAAAATCGACGCAGATCTAAAGCGTAAATAAATAGAGTATGCAATGGGAGACCAAGTTTTCTAAAGGTTTCACCTTCAAAAAGGTGATGAGATTTGGACGCAAAGGAAGCTAAGTCCTGTGTTCATCGGACCTTATCTGATTGTGAAGCGGGCCTGATCTGTGGCATATTAGTTAGATTTGCCTTCAAACTCAAGCAAATGCATGATGTGTTCCATGTTTCAATGTTACGCCGCTATTGGTCGATCCATCTCATGTAGTGCCGCTTGAGGAGGTGGAATTAAGATCGATTTGTCATATGAAGAGGAGCCAATTCAAATTCGGAGTGAGATGTGAAGGTTTTACTGAGAAAATCAGTTCCTCTCGTTAAGGTATTATGGCGTAATCATCGATCGTAAGAAGCTTCGGGGAACTAGAGAAGCGATGCGATGTTAATACCCTCACTTATTCCACCTGTAATTTCGAGGACTAAATTATTTTAAGGGTAGAACTATAACATCCCGATAATTAGGGGTTATGCATTTCACTTAATTGAATGATGTTGCATGCTTAATTATTATTAAGTGTAATTTTGGAAGTTATTTGAGCTTCATTAATTAAGTGAATACTTAGTGAAACTTTTAATTTCTATCAATTAAGAGAGAGCTAAGCAAATTAGGCCTTAAGAAATAATGACAAGAGGTTTCTAGCATGATATGGGGTAAGGTTTTGGGAGTGTGTTCATGGTCAATTGACCATGAACTTAGACTGCATGAAGGGCTAAAGGAGAGGTTTAATTGTGAAGCAAATTTTGGATATGATGGGGAAGAAACAAGGAGGAAAAAGGGGGATGATGTTGGCTAGGTTGACCGAAAATTAGTGTAGCCATTAGGGTGCTAGTTGGCCTATGATCCTAACAAAATTGTCCATCTTTTCCCCTTCTCCAAAACCTTTTCCCTAAACTGAAACTATCATTGGCATTTGGTACAAGTTTACTTTGTTTTGGCATTGGTATTTTGACCAAATAGGTACCTTTATTTCATCTTTTCCTCTCAAATGTTATTTCTCTTTGATGCCAAAATATTTTCACTTTTGAAGTCACTTCTTTTCTTTCTCTTTAGTGCCAATTTAGCTATCACCAAAAGCCTTCTCTTTCATTTTCTTTTTCTTTCTTTTCATTCTATTTCTCTCTCTTTCCCTCTCATTGTCCGAAACCACAAAGGATCAAGAACCACTTTCAATTGTTACCTCCTTGGCCGAATGTGCAAAGGTCCCTAAACACATTTCTTTTCTTTTGAGAAATCACCATCATCATCTTCTTCTCCTTATTCTCTTTTCTTCCTTCTCTCTTCCTTCTCTTTTCATTCTCTTTCTTCTTTCCCTCAAACCAAAACCATCATATTGAAACCACCATTTCTCTTCTCTTTTTGTTAAGGCCAATTATCATATTCTTTTCTTCTTACTCAAAGCCAACCTTGAAGAACTCAAAGTAAGATTTTATCAATTATTTTCATCATTCCTTTTTACTTTAGCAAACTTAAAATCATGATCTTTTATTTTCTCTCCTAGGCCGATTCATTTGAAAAGATTTTTCAAAGATCTTTGTTGAAGACAACCTTTAAGTGATCATTCGAAATCATCAAGGTAAGGTTATTAATTTAGATCATACCGATTTATTTAGATGGATCACTAATCTACGTTATTTTTAGGGGCGATCTAAGATCATCAAGATAGGTAAGAAAAGAGCCGTACGGAGTGTTTGGAAGAGAGGAGGTATTCCTTTACCATCGAACTACAAATGAAGGCAAGATTTACTTGCTAGAGACTTTCCATCGGGTTGTGGACCCTCCGCTAACGAGGATCGGTTATTTGAAGTAGTGCGTACAATCGAACCACTTTACGTTGGTGGAATATCGGCGGGTTTTGATCCATCTAGTGGAGAAAAACCACAAATAACTGTCATTCGTGAATCTGAGGGTAAGGATTTAGATCCATCGTCAATAAGTGTAATATTGTTAACAAAAGTTTATACTAACCAAGTGTGTCAATCAATTAGGTGTTGACGAGCAAGAGGGTATTGTTCTCACTGTCACTAGGTGTGTAACCTTACATTAAAAATCTCATAAGATTTACATATATTTAATTGTGACTATATGACCATGTGTATGATTGTGCTTTTGGATACCATTCAGTGGTATATGATATTCAGGTATGTTTACCCCAATATTTTGTTTATTTTGCTATATGCATCAATATGAAATAAGCATGACTATATTATGATTTGTGGGTAAATAACATAAAAATCGATTTGATATGTATGTGCACGCATATGGGTATATTTGATAAAGGAGGAAGTATTCGTGGTTTTACCAAGATTTCGGTGACTTCGGTCACATATGTGAATTTGGTGACTTGGTCACGATATTTGACTCTGTTACTTGGTCACATATTTGAACTCCGTGACTTCGGTCACATATGTGAATCTGTGACTTCGGTCACGATTTGAAATTTGGACTTGGTCAGTGACTTCGGTCACATCTGCTTTGGTGGCTTTGCCACAATAAGGGCGATGTGCATGTTGACCGCAAAGAATCGCTTCGATGGTGTGTAGCGGATGGAGGTCGATTTAGTAATCCCCACTTGCAGTCTGGTTGGTACGGGTGTGTAGCAGATGGATATTTAGGTTGGTGGGCTTGCATTTCATTTCATGACATAACCATGTAATATTGAATGATTATTATTTGTTCGCTATGAAATGGGCCTTTGGGCTAAATATAAGCTAAATGGGCCTTTGGGCTAAATATAAGCTAAATGGGCCTATGGCCATATGTGAAATTTTTGAGCTTAAAAGCATTTGATAAAATGGGCTTTTTAGTGTATGTGTTATACATTGAGTTTATAACTCACCCATTTTTATGGGATAACTTTTCGATGACTCAGAGTGCGATGGATCTAAGCGTAGGATTTCGAGGTGACCAAGGTCAGATCAAGTATTGTGGAGATTTTCCAACTTAAACTTATTAATTTTAAATTTTATTACTTAGATTTTATTATGGATTTGCCAATTTTATGTAATAAGGCCACTATAAACTATCTTTAATTTTGTGTTTGGATTTATTTTAAATTCGCCATGTACAATTATCAATTAAAATAACTAAATGGTTTTCGATAAATAATTTAAAAGGTTTTTGTCAAGTAATATATATATATATATATATGTTTTAAGAATATACAATTCTATTTTTCAACTAAGCCCAACTCGATCTTTAAGTTAATCCGCTTTACTTAAAATCATCAAGTTTTCTTGAACAAACGCTATTCCGCTTAAAGTTTTACTCGAGGAACATACCAAATCCGTTAGGCTTTTTGGGCCGGGTTTGGGGTGTTTCACTTATCATAATAAAATGGGCTTTTATCATTCCTTAACAAGATGGTCAAGGATTTTGGGCTTTTAGGCCTTAAACTTTAACTTAGCAAAATTATTTTAAATTGTGCCTTTGATGTGACATTCCCAGATTCGGCCATAACGTTTGGGCAGGGTTTAGTGGGCTACACAACCCGTGTGCGAGTTTGACTTATTTCAATTTACAAACTTAAGAGACACGGTCGAGCCACATGCTTGTGTGCTCAACCATGTGGGCAAATATAGGCCATTTGCAAGGCCGTTTTGCCACCTACTCTTTGGGTCACACCTACTAGCATCAAGCCCTTCCAAAATCATACCTCAATTGCATCCAAAACATACCAAAATATGCTAATTTAACCTCTTAACATCCTTATTTATCTCCCTATACAAATTCAACTTAACATACTATCACAAAGTATCAATTACACATTTAAAAACATGTAATTTATGCTTGATTTAATCCATACCATTTCATAGCATGAACATACTACTTCATATCACCAAAATATATCATAAAGACCATTCACAAAGAACACATATACACTTATTAACAATCATTTACACATGCCCAAAGTGTATGCCAAAATCATTAAACTATCAAGCCATATCACGTGGCAAGATTTATACACTTCAAAACATATCATAATCACTGGCCTATACATGCCATATACCAAATTTACAACTTCCAAAAGTACCAAAATAGATAGCTGATAGTGTGATTGAGTCGCAAACGATCCCCTGATCTGAGCTAGCTTTAATGACACTGTAAAACAGAGAAACACTTCACATAGTAAGCTTAAAAGCTTAGTAAGTTCG
This sequence comes from Gossypium rotundifolium, assembly GCA_025506655.1. NCBI lineage: Eukaryota > Viridiplantae > Streptophyta > Magnoliopsida > Malvales > Malvaceae > Gossypium > Gossypium rotundifolium. The sequence goes on from CP106731.1 coordinate 52,651,344, forward strand.
TCATATAATACAAATATATCAATAATTCAAATTCAATATACAAAAATTACCAACATCTAGTTAAATTCATTACAATTACTCAATTCTCATCCACAACAATTCATCACTTTTATACATAACTATATGTTCAATGTACAAGCATTTACCAAGATGCTTAATCTCACTTATTCCATCATTCATTCACATAACTATCCATTTAACTTAACACAACTCTATCAGCCATATAGGTTATGTACGTACCTGTACCATCACGCATTCAACAACAACATTTACAATTTAATGCTCTGAGCCATTACTCATTCAATTCTCTTTAACATTCGATGAATTCACACACTCAGTGCCAAATAATTGGCTGAAGCCACAATATTATCGTACACTTAGTGCCAAGTTCTTAGCCGAAGCTTTAATATCATTGCACACTTAGTGCCTTTACATTAAATCTAATTTAACTCGGTACCGCACACACAGTGTCAATCAATATAATTAATGCTTTCTTTATTTCGCACACATTGTGCCATTCACCACTGAATCGAATCTATTTACGCACACTTAGTGCCACATTTCTCAAATCCACATATAACATTACTAATTCATCAACCACATATTCATTCATTACATAACATGTGAAAATGATTTAAACAATTTGCATTATACACGAACTTACCTCGGATGTAAAAATAACAAAACAAGTCCATCAATCGAGCACTTTGTCTTTGCTTCGAGCTCGATCCAAATCTATCTTTTCTTGATCTATATAATATTAAATTCAACTCATTAAATCTCCAATTCATTCAATATAATCCAAACACACATATTTAGGGCATTTTACAAAATAGCCCTCACATTTTAACTTTTTGACATTTAAGTCCCTATTTCATAAAATCATCAAACACACATAATTTCACTTTATACAAGCTTAGCTGAATCTTGCCCTAGCTCATACAAGCCCACATATTTCATTTATTTCACATTTTAGTCCTTTAATTTCTCATTTTCACAATTTAGCCCAAAATAGTCAAATTCATCAAAAATTCAAAGACCAAAAATGTTAATCTATCACATATTTTCCATATTTCATATCAACTATCACAAAGCTCGAACATTCATCAATGGAACATCTCAAAATCACCATCAAATTTTAAAATTAAAACATGGGATTAATAGTATGCTAAGCAACGATTACAAAAATGTAGAAATCATACCTCAATTAGCTAAGCTTAGTGCCGAACCCTAAAACTCTTTTTCTTTTCTTTTTCCTTAGTAATTTCGGCAAGAACGAGATGAATGAAGCATTATTTTGGCTTTGTTTAATTAATCAATAACTTATTTATCATTTTACCATTTTATCCCTCAATTTAAACATTAAAATTCCACTAATATAAGCCCATTTTTGTCCATCCCCACTATCAAGGGTCAAATTACAACATAAGGAATTCTCATTTAATAAGCCATGACAATTAAACACCTTTAACAACTAGCACACAACTTTTGCATTTTACACAATTAAGTCCTTTTTCACAATTCAACACACAATCGATAAAATTTTCACACAGAACTTTCACTCATGCTTATTCACATACTGGAGACACTAAAAATAATATTAAAATATTTTTTTGACCTCAAATTTGTGGTCTCGAAACCACTATTCCGACTAGGGTCTAAACCGGCTGTTACATTAAAACATTTAATTCACATCATCAATCATAGAAAAATTAATCAAAGACATACATATTGTCCCTTATTTGATCCCTCGAGGCCCTAAAAACACATTAAAAACAATTCGAGACTAAATTGGAGACATATCTTTTTTTTTTTTTGGAAAACTGTGAAAATTTTCAAACTGTAGAGGTCACATGGCGGTGTAGCCAAGTCGTGTGGACATTCGAAGTAGGGGCACACGACCGTGTCCTAGCCCTTATCCGCGCCTGTGTAACTCTTTGACTTGGGTCACACGGTCAAGCCATACATCTATGTGCCAGGCCGTGTACCATTCGAAATGGCCTCACACGCCCATGTGCCAGGCCATGTAACTACCTAAATTGCAACCCTTTGGAAGCTACAGGGGACACACGACTGAGACACACGCTCGTGTCTCTGACCGTGTGGACAAAAAATAGGCCATTTCAAGCCATTTTTCTTACCCATTCAAGCACATACCTACAATCAAATTTCCACATATAAAAAACCTCCAAAATTGAACTGAAATCATGCATAATCAAGCTATCCTAATAAGGTACATAATCATTGAACCAATATGCCCAAAAGACACCTCAATCACAACAATTAGACATGTATAACCATATGCACGATTTGGCCAAAAGTTCAACTAACATATAACTATGTTTATGCCAAAACTCACCACTTTGTTTACCAATCAAATTCACACTAAAAGTACCTAATATGCTATTTAACACCTAGCACCATTAGCCATATATGTCATTTATAACCAATACACCAAATCACCACATTCAAACATATCAAAAGACAATTTATAACAAACATGTTTAACTGCTATTTTAATTTCCATCATATAGTTACCATAAACACCAAAACAACAACCATTACAAGGCCAAATATATACATGCCAACTTCGCACCATTTCATCATTCAAAAATACCAAATTTACTAGCCAAAACACAATGGCTATAACATCAACCAAAATACCTATACATGCCATTATAACCAAGACTTAAAAATGTCAAAATCTACTGATATAGCCGATGGATAGTGTGATAAGTCTCTGATGACTTTCCAACCCAACGAGCTCCTGATTAAACTACAAAACATAGAGAAATAAACACAAAGTAAACATGTTATGCTTAGGAAGTTCGTAGTATATAATCTATGCTTATTAATACATTGCATAATCTTAAATTACATATGTATCAATTCAACATAAGAATAATTGATTCATAAACTTAATTCAAGTGAATTTATACTTCTCATTGCCATGGATATCACATACTTACTACTTTCCATAGTAATAAGGTAAATTGCATCGATAATTCTTACCGAAGCTCACACGAACAAAATCACGATGGTTGTCCCAACCCTTTTCATAGCTCTATAGCCGAAGCTATCCCTTTTCACAGCTTGATAGCCGAAGCTATCCTTTTTCATTATTGATGGTTGTCACCATCCCTTTTCATAATTTGATAGCCGGAACTATCCCTTTTCACAAAATCAATAGCCGAAGCCATCCTTTTCATTATTCGATGGTAGACACCATCCCTTTTCATTATTGTTGGTCGTCACCATCCCTTCTCATAATTTGATAGCTGAGGCTATCCCTTTTCATTATTTTAATATGTAACACCCTAAACCCGACCTAGACGTTATGGTTGAATCTAGCATGTCACATCAAAAGGCTGTTTAAAAGCTACGCGTTCGTTAAAAACTATGTATCCTTTTTGAAACTCTGAATTTCATTGCTTACAAAAATAAGATTTGTTCAAAGTATATTCTTGCAAAAGTGTTACTGTTTTAGAAAAATTTGTTGGTTGTAGAGGTTTGACTTAAATAATTGCGGAAATGAGATGTTTTGAAAACAATAGTTATTATTTAAAAACCAACGTTTAATTGTTTATCAATTCATAACTAGCAGAATTACCAAATGAAAGATTAAAAAGAAAATCCAATGGCCTTATTACACAAAATATTAACCCAAAAATAATATAAAATAAATTAAATCCAAATTTACTAAGTATCGTGAAGAAGCAAAACCGATGTATGCCCACCTTCGAGTCCTCCATAGCTCCAAATCCTCAATCACTAGGGATTACCTGCACAGTTAAAAGAAAGGAGTGAGTTGCAAGAACTTAGTGTGTAATCCCCTATAACGGTCATTATCAATGCCTGAGCCCATACGGTATCAATCTGGGCCTAAGCCCAATTCGGTAACAAGCTGGGCCTAAGCCCCAAAATTATCTCAATGTATGTGGATATGAGCCCACCCTAATCCTACCAGTCGACTAACTCTCCACCCATACCAACCAATCGCACCATGTGGGGACCATGTCAACCCACCCACCAAACCTCACTAATATTGCGCCAAGTCGCTAATCACAGATATGTGGTCGAGCCACTAAATGGTAGTAGCGGTGCCACTCGAGCGATATGTGGCAGAGCCACTAAAACGGAATGTTACGGAGCCACTAAAACAGAATATGGCAGAGCTACTAAAACGGTACTTCCTCCAATCAATAAACCCAACCCATGCAACATGATATGAATGCAGTGAGTTACAACTATAAATAGTTATATATATATATATAATCACATACACGATAATTAACTACCATCAAGGGTATAACGATCATTTCATCACCTAGGGGTATAACGATAATTTCACCCCTTAGGGGTATTTCGGTAATTTACCCGTCGAGGGTATTTTGGTAATTTTAGTCATCTAACGGCCTTTTAGGAGGCCTACTGTCACGTCGAGTGACACGGGATCCCTTTTAGGTCTCTACAGTGTAATTGGGCCTAAGATCCCATTTCGACCCAAACAAGCCCACACGCTCGTGTGGCCCATTTAGCTCGGTTTTAGTCTCGGTTCTATGGAGTTCATAATCGCATCAGTCATTCGGCCAATTTTCCATCATTTTTGCTCATGTGGGCTCGTTACCCATTGGGCCCACTTAGCCCGTTTCGGCTCAATAAGGCCCATTATAGCCTTAGAATCACTAAAGTGTTCGTGACACTCTCACAGTCTACCACCATCACTAGTGGCTCAGTTTATCACTACGAGCGCTCGCACGCTCAAGTGATCTCTGTTGCTGATTTTTCGACTTTTCAGTAATTCGGCTTTTTAGAGAAAATAAGCTAGTTGAAGAGTAAAAAGGAAAAGAAGTATGTATTCAGCTATGGAGAAAAGACAAGAAAATAAGATGAGAGGAAAAAGAAAAAGAAGAATGAAGAGAGATGGAAAATAGAGTTTTGACCAACAGGTGTTCAGGCTATTTGCACAAAGAAAGCACACGAAAGGTAAGATGGATATGAGGAGAAGAGACTAAGAATTCAGCAGAAGTAGGTTGAAGAGAAACTGACCCGAAATGCACTAGAAAATGTGACCCAAAATGTAAAACCTTACCAAAGAAATCTAAAGTAAATTCGACACCCCCAACACACAAAAACCGAATATACACTCACTCCACCCCACACTAGCTGAAATTCCCCTTAGTTAGCTTCCCACTTTCGGCCAACACTACTCACACACACCCACTTCTTGATTTCCTCCCCTTTTCCCTCTTACAATCCCACTCCTTCATCCATTTGAAATGTTTGACCCATTCTCCAACTCCCATAGCAGAGTTTGATCCCAACTCTACTTCTTCCTCTCCCAAAGCATAAAATAAATACCTTTAATTGCTTGCCAAGGGAATCGAACTCCACTTCCCTTGTCCCCTAGTGACGCCACAACCAACTTGCCACATGCTCAACTTGTGCTACATAAGCACACACAAATCTACTTAAGTCCTACCTCCTACAGCCCTCTCCACTTTAGGGTCAAAAACCCAAAATTTTCCAAGGCTTATACCCAAGCCCGAGCCTCCCTAGATCGCCCAAACACCTTCAAATAACTAGCTAAACATGCTCAACACATGCAATTATGCAGAAATCACAAACCCTTAATTTTTAGGATGTTACAATTCTACCCTCTTAAAGAAATTTTAGCCTCGAAATTTACCTGATTAGAAGTGGTGAGGGTACTACTGTCGCATTGCCTCCTCAGACTCCCATGTGGCTTCCTCTAAACTGTGATTACGCCACAACACCTTGGCTAATGGAACGGATTTCCTTCTCAGCACTTTAACATTACGATCCAAAATCTGTACTGGTTCTTCTTCGAATGTTAGATCAGGTCTTATCTCGATATCTTCTACCGGCACTACATGAGAAGGTTCAGAACAGTAGCGCCTTAGCATAGAAACATGGAATACATCATGTATCCGATTTAACTCGGGGTAGCTCAAGCTGATAGGCGACCGATCCAACACGTTTTAATACCCGGTAAGGTTCGATGAATCGGACTTAACTTGCCCTTCCGTCCAAATCTCAGAATCTTCTTCCAGGGTGAAACTTTCAAGAAGACAATATCTCCCACTAAGTATTCAATCTCTTTGTGCTTTAGATTAGCGTATGACTTCTGCCTATCAGATGCTTCTTTTAACCGATCCCGTGTTAACTTCACTTTCTCCTCAGTTTCAGAAATTAGCTCTACCCCAACAGTCTCGCTTACCCAATTTTGTCCAACACGTAGGGGTACGACACATACGACCATATAATGCCGCATATGGTGCCATCTGAATGCTGGAATTGGTAGCTGTTGTTGTAAGCAAATTTCGCCAACGGTAAATAGTCCTCCTAACTACCTTTAAAATCAATCACACAACTTAACATGTCTTCCAAAATCTAAATTACCCTCTTTGATGACCATCAGTTGCGGATGAAACGCTGCGCTAAAATCTAACCTTGTACCAGAGCTTCATGGAACACTCTCCAGAACCGAGATGTGAATCTAGGTTCCTTGTCTGAGATGATAGACACTGGTACCCCATGTAACCTTATAATCTCCGCCACATATAATTTGGCTAACTTTTGCAACGAGTAATCCGGGTGAACCAGTATGAAGTGAGCAGATTTAGTCAGCCGATCCACAATTACCCATACCGAATCCTTTTTAGTAGGTATCAAGGGTAGCCCACTAACAAAGTCCATGGTTACCCTCTCCCACTTCCAGAGTGGAATTTTCACCGGTTGTAGTAATCCAGAAGGTAGTTGATGATCAGCCTTCACTTTTTAGCATGTCAAACACTTTCTTACAAAATTAGTCACCTTCTGCTTAAGTCGTGGCCACCAATATAGTTCACGTAGATCTCGGTATGGCTTGTTTCCACCAGGATGCATAGCATATGGGCTATTATGCGCCTCCCGTAGAATCGACTGCCTTAACTCAAAGTCCCTCAGTACACAAACTCTTCCATGGAAACATAATACCCTTTCATTATTCAGCCCAAAATCCACAGTCTCTTCGTTTTTCACCTGCTAAAAATGAGAACCCAACAACTCATCCAATAATTGCTTCTCTTTAATCTGATCAAACCAAGTCGGTTTCACCTGAAGTTTTGCCAACAAACTACCATCCTCAAACAGGCTGAGATGAGCAAAAACTGCTCTCAAATTAGACACAACCTTACGACTCAGTGCATCTGCTACCACATTAGCTTTTCCTAGATGATACTCGATCAAGCAATCATAATCATTTATCAACTCTATCTAGCTTCGTTGCCTAAGATTTAACTCCTTTTGGGTAAGGAGATACTTAAGACTCTTATGGTCAGTGTAGATGAGATACTTTTCCCCATACAAATTATGTCTCCATATCATTAGTGTGAACACCACCGCAACTAATTCCAAGTCATGAGTGGGGTTGTTCACCTCGTGCGGCCTAAGCTAACGAGATGCATATGCCACCACCTTCCCCTCCTACATCAGCACACAACCCAAACCTGTGTGTGACGCATCACAATAGACAACAAATTCTTTTCTAGCTTCTGGCTGTATTAATATCAGAGCTTCAGTCAGAATCTTTTTCAACTTATCAAAACTTTCCTGCTGTTTATCCGTCCAAACAAACGGTACCCCCTTACGCAGTGACTTAGTTAGAGGTGTCACAATCAATGAAAACCCCTCAACGAACTACTTGTAGTACCCAGCCAAACCCCAAAACTTCTAATTTCACATAATGACTTTGGTGGCTTCCAATCTAACACATCCTCAATTTTTTGATGATCAACCCTAATCCCCTCAGCAGACATGACATGCCCAAAAATGTCACTTTTTGTAGCCAAAACCCGCACTTGCTGAATTTGGCATAGAGTTGTTTTTCCTTCAATATCTACAAAACAACCCGAAGATGTGAATCATGCTCCTCCTCAGTTCTAGAAAACACTAGAATATCATCTATGAACACCACAAAGAATCCATCTACGTAGGGTTGGAAGACCCGGTTCATCATATCCATGAAAGTAGCTGGTTCATTCGTTAACCCAAACGGCTGATAGTATCCTAACCTTAGATCTATTTTAGAGAAAATCAAAACTCCTCGCAGCTGATCAAACAGATCATCTATCCTTGGAAGTGGATACTTGTTCATAATCGTTAGCTTGTTTAACTGACGGTAGTCAATACACAAGCGCATTGACCCATCCTTCTTCTTCACGAACAATACCGGTGCTCCCCACGGAGACACACTTGGTCTAATAAATCCTCGATCCAAAAGCTCTTGGATTTGAGCCTTTAATTCCACCATCTCCTTCGGTGTCATCCTATAAGGGGCGATGGACACCGGAGCTGTACATGGTAAAAGCTCAATGCCAAATTCGACCTCATGATTCGGAGGCAATCTCGAAAGCTCTTCAGGAAATACATTCGGAAACTCCTTTACAGTCCTAACATTCTCTACAGATGGCTCCTTAACAACAGATGTGCTGACGCTAAGATTACATTGGACAAATAGTTCCTCAGTCGCATCAATCATTCGGTTAATTTTCCATGGGTTTCGTTAATGTGGGCTCGTTAGCCCATTGGGACAACTTAGCCCGTTTCGGCTCAATAAGGCCAATTACAGCCTCAGACTCATGAGAGTGTTCACGACACTCTCACGGTCAACCGCCATCACTAGTGGCTCAGTTTATCACTACGAGCAATCGTACGCTTTAGTGATCCCTATTGTCGATTTTCCAGCTTTTTGGTAATTCAGCTTTTAGCCAAATCTCAGAACAGCACATGCTATCAGAACCAATGGTGTGAGGTTACACACCTTAGCGAGACGTACGATTATCCCTTCGTTTCAACCATACAAATCATCAGATTCCTTATTAGCAAAATGTTGTTTAAAGTTAAACACTTAGAGAATTAAGCCCAAAACGTTCTCCTTACCTTGTTTGAGCAAACGACCTTTCACACCAAGATTTCTAAGTACTAATGCTTCGCTTCAACTCCTTAACAAGAGTCTGTACCAAATGAAACCTATAAGTGTGATAGAAAATCGCATACCACTTTACACATTATACGGCATATTCAGCCAAACCAAGTATTATGACGATATTTTTACCTCCATTGAACGATGAATCCACAATCAAGGTTTCATTAATACTTGCTCCCTCTCAACTTATAAAAAAACTCCTTGAGCTTAACGATGGCTATATCACAAACAAAAACAAAAACGTATCTTAGACCCACGAGAGAAAAAAAAACACCCGATTATTAAAAGGAGAGATCAAATAAGAACATAGTTATAGTCAAGAGAGAACTATAACTTATCGATTTTCACAATCCTTGCAGAATCGTAGATGAAGAGAAAAGAAGCTATTTGAAGAGTAAAAAGGAAAAGAAGTATGTATTTGGCTATGGAGAAAAGAGAATAAAAGAAGATGAGAGGAAAAAGAAAAAAGACTAATGAAAAGAGATGGAAAAAAGAGTTTCGGCCAACAGGTGTTCAGGCTATTTGCACCAAGAAAACACATGAAAGGTAAGATGAAGATGAGGAGAAGAGACAAAGAATTTGGTAGAAGTAGGTTTAAGAGAAACTGACACAAAATGCACTAGAAAATGTGACCCAAAATGTAAAAACTTACTAAAGAAAATTAAAGTAAATTCGGCACCCCCAACACACAAAAACTAAATATACACTCACTCCACCCCACACTAGCTGAAATTTCCCTTAGTTAGCTCCCCACTTTTGGCCAACACTACTTACACACACCCACTCATTGTTTTCCTCCCCTTTTCTCTCATACAATCCCTCTCCTTCATCCATTTAAAATGTTTGACCCATTCTCCAACTCCCACAGCAGAGTTTGATCCCAACTCCGCTTCTTCCTCTCCCAAAGCATAAAATAAATACCTTCAATTTCTTGCCAAGGGAATCAAACTCCACCCCCCTTGTCCCCTAGTGACGCCACAACCAACTTGCCATCAGCTCAAGTTGTGCTACATAAACACACACAAATCTACTTAAGTCTTGCCTCATACAACCCTCTCCACTTTAGGGTCAAAAACCAAAAAATTTTCCAAGGCTCAGACCCGAAACCGAGCCTCCATAGATCCCCCAAACACCTCAAATAACTAGCTAAACATGCTCAACACATGCAACTATGCAGAAGTCACAAACCCCTAATTTTTAGGATGTTACAATTTTACCCCCTTAAAGAAATTTCAGCCTCAAAATTTACCTGATTAGAAGAGGTGAGGGTACTACTGTCGTATCACCTCCTCAAACTGCGATGTGGCTTCCTCTGAATGTTGATTACGCCACAACACCTTAACTAAAGGAACGAGTTTCTTCTCAGCACTTTAACATCATGAACCAAAATCTGTACCGGTTCTTCTTCAAATTTATCAGGTCTTATCTCGATCTCTTCTTTCGGCACTACATGAGAAGGATTAGAATAGTAGCGCCTTAGCATAGAAACATGGAATACATCATGTATCTGGTTTAACTCAGGGGGCAACTCAAGCTAATAGGTGACCGATCCAACATGTTTTAATTCCCGGTAAGGTTCGATGAATCTGGGGCTTAACTTGTCCTTCTGTCCAAATCTCAGAATCTTCTTCCAGGGTGAAACTTTCAAGAAGACAAAATCTCCCACCAAGTATTCAATCTCTTTGTGCTTTAAATCAGCGTATGACTTCTACCTATCAGATGCTTCTTTTAATCGATCTCGTATTAACTTCACTTTCTCCTCAGTTTCAAAAATCAGCTCTGGACCCAACAGTCGTCGCTCACCCAATTCTGTCCAACATGTAGGGGTACGACACATACGACCATATAATGCCTCGTATGGTGCCATCTGAATGCTGGATTGGTAGCTGTTGTTGTAAGCAAATTCTGCCAATGGTAAATAGTCCTCCCAACTACCTTTAAAATCAATCACACAACTTCTTAACATGTCTTCCAAAATCTGAATTGCCCTCTCTGACTGACCATCACCACAGATGAAACTGCAGGTCAAAATCTAACCTTGTACCCAGAGCTTCATGTAACACTCTCTAGAACCGAGATGTGAATCTAGGTTCCCTGTCTGAGATGATATACACTAGTACCCAATGTAACCTTATAATCTCTGCCACATATAATTTGGCAAACTTCTACAATGAGTAATCCGTGTGAACCAGTATGAAGTGAGCAGATTTAGTCAGTCGATCCAAAATTACCCATACCAAATCTTTCTTAGTAGGCGTCAGGGGTAGCCCACTAACAAAGTCCATGGTTACCCTCCCACTTCCAGAGTGGAATTTTCACCGGTTGCAATAATCCAAAAGGTAGTTGGTGCTCAGCCTTCATTTTTGGCATGTCAAACACTTTCTTACAAAATCAGTCACCTTCCGCTTAAGTCCTGGCCACCAATACAGTTCACGTAGATCTCGATATAGCTTATTTCCATCTGATGCATAGCGTATGGGCTATTATGCGCCTCCCGTAGAATCGACTGCCTTAACTCAGAGTCCCTCAGTACACAAACTCTTCCATAGAAACATAATACCCTTTCACTATTCAGCCCAAAATCCACAGTCTCTTCATTTTTCACTTGATAAAATGAGAACCAACAACTCATCCAATAACTGCTTCTCCTTAATTTGATCAACCCAAGTCGATTTCACCTGAAGTTCTGCCAACAAACTACCATCCTCAAACAGGCTGTGACGAGCAAACACTGCTCTCAAATCAGACACAACCTTACGGCTCAGTGCATCTGCTACCACGTTAGCTTTTCCCAGATGATACTCGATCGAGCAATCATAATCATTCAGTAAATCTATCCAGCTTCGTTGCATAAGATTCAACTCATTTTGGGTAAGGAGATACTTAAGACTCTTATGGTCAGTGTAGATGATCGACTTTTCCCCATACAAACTATGTCTTTATATCTTTAGTGCGAACACCATCGCAGCTAATTCCAAGTCATGAGTGGGGTAGTTCACCTCGTGCGGCCTAAGCTGACGAGATGCATACACCACCGCCTTCCCCTCCTACATCAGCACACAACCAAAACATGTGTGTGACACATCATAATAGACAACGAATTCCTTTCTAGCTTCTAGCTATATTAATATCGGAGCTTCAGTCAGAATCTTTTTCAACTTATCAAAACTCCCCTGTTGTTTATTCATCCAAACAAATGGTACCCCCTTATGTAGTAACTTGGTTAAGGGTGTCGCAATCAATGAAAACCCCTCAACGAATCGCCTGTAGTACCTGGCTAAACCCAAAAAACTTTGAATTTCATATACCGACTTTGGTGGCTTCCAATCTAACACATCCTCGATTTTCGATGATCAACCCTAATCCCCTCGGCAGACATGACATGCCCCAAAAATGTCACTTTTCGCAGCCAAAACTCGTACTTGTTGAATTTGACATTGAGTTGTTTTTCCTTCGATATCTACAGAATAACCCAGAGATGTGAATCATGCTCCTCCTCAGTTCTAGAATACACCATAATATCATCTATGAACACCACAAAGAATTGGTCTAGGTAGGGTTGGAAGACCCAGTTCATCATATCCATGAAAGCAGCTGGTGCATTCATTAACCCAAACGGCATGACCAGAAAATTGTAGTGTCCATTGTCTTGAACACATCTGCCTCCTTAACCCTTAACTGATGGTACCCCGACCTTAGATCTATTGTAGAGAAAACCGAACCTCCTCGCAGCTGATCAAACAGATTATCTATCCTTGGTAGTGGATACTTGTTCTTAATCGTTAGCATGTTTAACTGACGATAGTCAATACACATGCACATTGACCCATCCTTCCTCTTCGCGAGTAATACTGGTGCTCCCCGTGGAGACAAACTTGGTCTAATAAATCCTCAATCCAAAAGCTCTTGGATTTGAGCCATTAATTCCACCATCTCCTTCGGTGCAATCCTATAAGGGGCGATGGAGACCGGAGCCGTACCTGGTAAAAGCTCAATGCCGAATTCGACCTCACGATTTAGAGGCAATCTTGAAAGCTCTTCAGGAAATACATCTGAAAGCTCCTTTACAGTCTTAACATTCTCTACAGACGGTTCCTTAACAACAGATGTGCTGATGTTGAGATTACATTGGACAAATAGTTCCTCAGTCACATCAGTCATTCGGTAAATTTTCCATCAGTTTCGCTCATGTAGGCTCGTTAGCCCATTGGGACCACTTAGCCCGTTTAGGCTTAATAAGGCCCATTACAGCCTCAGATTCACGAGAGTGTTTGTGACACTCTCATGGTCTACCACCATCACTAGTGGCTCGGTTTATCATTGCGAGCGCTCATACGCTTTAGTGATCTCTGTTGCCGATTTTCCAACTTTTTGGTAATTCAGCTTTAGCCGAATCTCATAATAGCACATTCTATCAGAAACAATGGTGTGAGATTACACACCTTAGCGAGACGCATGATTTTCCCTTCGTATCAATCCTACAGATCATCAGATTCCTTATTATCCAAATGTTGTTTAAAGTTAAACACTTAGAGAACTAAGCCCAAAACGTTCTCTTTACCTTGTTTGAGCAAACGGCCTTTCACACCAAGATTTCTAAGTACTAATGCTTGGCTTCAAGTCCTTAACAAGAGTCTGTACCAAATGAAACCTATAAGTATGACAGAAAATCGCATACCACTTTACACATCACATGGCATATTCAGCCAAACCAAGTATTATGATGATATTCTTACCTCCATTGAACGATAAATCCACAATCAAGGTTTGATTAATACTTGCTCCCCCTCACCTTATAAAAAAATCCTTGAGCCTAACGATGGCTATACCATAAACTAAAACAAAAACATATCTTAGACCCACGAGAGAAAAAAAAAAAGAACAAACGATTATTAAAAAGAGAAATCGAATGAAAACATAGTTATAGTCAAGAGAGAATTATAGTTTACCGATTGTCATGCTCCTTGCAGATTCGTAGATGAAGAGAAAGAAGCTAGTTGAAGAGTAATAAAGAAAAGAAGTATGTATTCGGCTATGGAGAAAAGACAAGAAAAAAAGATGAGAGGAAAAATGAAAGGACTAATGAAGAGAGATGGAAAAGGGAGTTTCGGCCAATAGGTGTTCAGGTATTTGCACCAAGAAAACACACGAAAGGTAAGATAGAGATGAGGAGGAGAGACTAAGAATTTGGTAGAAGTAGGTTGAAGAGAAACTGACACAAAATTCACTAGAAAATGTGACCCAAAATGTAAAAACTTACCAAAGAAAATTAAAAGAAATTTGGCACCCCAACACACAAAAACCTAATATACACTCACTCCACCCCACACTAGCCGAAATTCCCCTTAGTTAGCTTCCCACTTTTGGCCAACACTACTCACACACACCCATTCCTTGATTTCCTACCCTTTTCCCTCCTACGATCCCTCTCCTTCATCTATTTGAAACATTTGACCCATTTTCCAACTCCCGTAGTAGAGTTTGATCCCAACTCTGCTTCTTCCTCTCCCAAAGCATAAAATAAATACCTTTAATTTCTTGCCAAGGGAATCAAACTCCACTCCCCCTTGTCCCCTAGTGACGCCACAACCAACTTACCACCAGCTCAACTTGTGCTACATAAACACACACAAATCTACTTAAGTCTTGCCTCTTACAACCCTCTCCACTTTAGGGTCAAAACCAAAAATTTTTCAAGGCTCAGACCCGAACCCGGGCTTCCCTAGATCCTCCAAACACCTTCAAATAACTACCTAAACATGCTCAACACATGCAACTATGTAGAAATCACAAACCCCTAATTTTTAGGATGTTATAATTTTACACCCTTAAAGAAATTTTGGCCTCAAAATTTACTTGATTAGAAGAGGTGAGGGTACTACTATCGCATCGCCTCCTCAAACTCCCATGTGGCTTCCTCTGAACAGTGATTACGCCACAACACCTTGACTAACGGATCAAATTTCCTTCTCAACACTTTAACATCACGATCCAAAATCTGTACCGATTCTTCTTCAAATGTTAGATCAGGTCTTATCTCAATCTCTTCTACCAGCACTACATGAGAAGGATCAGAACAGTAGTGCCTTAGCATAGAAACATGGAATACATCATGTATCCAGTTTAACTCAGAGGGCAGCTCAAGCTGATAGGCGACCGGTCCAACACGTTTTAATACCTGGTAAGGTTCGATGAATCTGGGGTTTAACTTGCCTTTCCGTCCAAGTCTCAAAATCTTCTTCCAGGGTGAAACTTTCAAGAAGATAAAATCTCCCACCGAGTATTCAATCTCTTTGTGCTTTGGATTAGTGTATAAATTCTGCCTATCAGATGCTTCTTTTAACCGATCCTCGTATTAACTTCACTTTCTCCTCAGTTTTAGAAATCAGCTCTAGACCCAGCAGTCGTCGCTCACCCAAGTCTGTCCAACACGTAGGGGTACGGCACATACGACCATATAATACCTCGTATGGTGCCATCTGAATACTGGATTGGTAGCTATTGTTGCAAGCAAATTTCGCCAATGGTAAATAGTCCTCCCAACTACCTTTAAAATCAATCACACAACTTCTTAACATGTCTTCCGAAATCTGAATTACCCTCTCCGACTGACCATCAGTCTGCGGATGAAATGTTGTGCTAAAATCTAACCTTGTACCTAGAGCTTCATGTAACATTCTCTAGAACCGAGATGTGAATCTAGGTTCCCTATCTGAGATGATAGACACTGTACCCTCTCTCACTTCCAGAGTGGAATTTTCATCTGTTGCAGTAATCCAGAAGGTAGTTGGTGCTCAGCCTTCACTTTTTGGCATGTTAAACACTTACTTACAAAATTAGTCACCTTCCGCTTAAGTCGTGGCCACCAATACAGTTCACGTAGATCTCGGTATAGCTTGTTTCCACCAGGATGCATAGCGTATGGGCTATTATGCGCCTCCTATAGAATCGACTGCCTTAACTCAGAGTCCCTAGGTACACAAACTCTTCCACTGAAACATAATAACCTTTCAGTATTCAGCCCAAAATCCACAGTCTCTTCGCTTTTCTCCTGCTAAAAATGAGAACCCAACAACTCATCCAATAACTGCTTCTCTTTAATCTGATCAACACAAGTCGGTTTCACCTGAAGTTCTGCCAACAAACTACCATCCTCAAACAGGCTGAGACGAGCAAACACTGCTCTCAAATTAGACACAACCTTACGGCTCAGTGCATCTACTACCACGTTAGCTTTTCCCAGATGATACTCGATCGAGTAATCATAATCATTCAACTCCTTTTGGGTAAGGAGATACGTAAGACTCTTATGGTCAGTGTAGATGATTGACTTTTCCCCATACAAATTATGTCTTCATATCTTTAGTGCGAACACCACCGCAGCTAATTCCAAGTCATGAGTGGGGTAGTTCACCTCGTGCGGCCTAAGCTGACGAGATGCATACGCCACCGCCTTCCCCTCCTACATCAGCACACAACTGAAACATGTGTGTGATGCATTACAATAGACATCAAATTCTTTTCTAGCTTCTGGCTATATTAATATCGGACCTTCAGTCAGAATCTTTTTCAACTTATCAAAACTCTCCTACTGTTTATCCGTCCAAACAAACGGTACCCCCTTACACAGTAACTTAATTAGGGGTGCCGCAATCAATGAAAACCCCTCAATGAACGACCTGTAGTACCTGGCCAAACCCAAAAAACTTTGAATTTCATATACCGACTTTGGTGACTTCCAATCTAACACAGCCTCAATTTCCTGATGATCAACCCTATCCCCTCGGCAGACATGACGTGCCCAAAAAAATATCATTTTTCACAGGCAAAACTCGAACTTGCTGAATTTGGCATAGAGTTGTTTTTCCTTCAATATCTACAAAACAACCCGAAGATATGAATCATGCTCCTCCTCAGTTCTAGAATAAACCAGAATATCATCTATGAACACCACCACGAACCTATCTAGGTAGGGTTGGAAGACCTGGTTCATCATATCCATAAAAGCAGCTGGTGCATTTGTTAGCCCAAACGGCATAATCAGAAAATCGTAGTGTCCATAATGAGCCTGAATGCTGTCTTGAACACATCCACCTCCTTAACCCTTAACTGACGGTGCCCCAATCTTAGATCTATTTTAGAGAAAACTAAAGCTCCTCATAGCTGATTAAATAGATCATCTATCCTTGGTAGCGGATACTTGTTCTTAATCGTTAGCTTGTTTAACTGACGAAAGTTAATACACATGCGCATTGACCCATCCTTCTTCTTCACGAACAATATCGGTGCTCCCCACGGAAACACACTCGGTCTAATAAATCCTCAATCCAAAAGCTCTTGGATTTGAGCCTTTAATTCCACCATCTCTTTTGATGCCATCCTATAAGGGGTGATGGACACTGGAGCTGTACCTGGTAAATGCTTAATGCCGAATTCGACCTCGCGATTTGGAGGCAATCTCGAAAGCTCTTCAGGAAATACATCCAGAAAATCCTTTATAGTCCTAACATTCTCTACAGACGGTTCCTTAACAACAGATGTGTTGATGTTGAGATTACATTGGACAAATAGTTTCTATGTCACATCAGTCATTTGGTCAATTTTCTATCGGTTTCACTCATGTGGGCTCGTTAGCCCATTAGGACCACTTAGCTTATTTTGGCTCAATAAGGCCCATTACAGCCTTAGATTCATGAGAGTGTTTGTGACACTCTAACGGTCTACCGCCATCACTAGTGGCTCAGTTTATCACTACGAGCGCTCGTACGCTTTAGTGATCCCTGTTGCTGATTTTTTAGCTTTTTGGTAATTCAAATTTTTAGCCAATCTCGTAACAAAGACATGCTATCTGAAAAAATGGCGTGAGATATCACACCTTAGCGAGACGCATGATTATCCTTTAGTATCAACCCTATTGATCATCAGATTCCTTATTAGCCAAATGTTTTTTAAAGTTAAACACTTAGAGAGCTAAGCCCAAAATGTTCTCCTTACCTTGTTTGAGCAAACGACCTTTCAAACCAAGATTTCTAAGTACCAATGCTTGGCTTCAAGTCCTTAACAAGAGTCTGTACCAAATGAAACCTATAAGTGTGATAGAAAATCGCATACCGCTTTACACATCATATGGCATATTCAGCCAAACCAAGTATTATGACAATATTCTTACCTCCTTTGAATGATGAATCCACAATCAATGTTTGATTAATACTTGCTCCCCCTCACCTTATAAAAAAATCCTTGAACCTAACAATGGCTATATCACAAACAAAAACAAAAAAAAAAACTTATCTTAGACCCACGAGAGAAAAAAATGAACACCCGATTATTAAAAAGAGAAATCGAATGAAAATAGAGTTATAGTCAAGAGAGAACTATAACTTACCTATTGTCACACTCCTTGCAGAATCGTAGATGAAGAGAAAAGAAGCTAGTTGAAGAGTAAAAAGAAAAAGAAGTATGTATTCGGCTATAAAGAAAAGACAAGAAAAGAAGATAAGAGGAAAAAGAAAAGGACTAATGAAGAGAGATGGAAAAAAGAGTTTCGGCCAACAGGTGTTCAGGCTATTTGCACCAAGAAAACACACGAAAGGTAAGATGGAGATGAGGAGAAGAGACTAAGAATTTAGTAGAAGTAGGTTGAAGAGAAACTGACCCAAAATGCACTAGAAAATGTGACCCAAAATGTAAAAACTTACCAATGAAAATTAAAGGAAATTCGGCACCCCCAACACACAAAAACCTAATATACACTCACTCCACCCCACACTAGCCGAAATTTCCTTTAGTTAGTTTCTCACTTTCGGCCAACACTACTCACACACACCCACTCCTTGATTTCCTCCCCTTTTCCCTCCTACAATCCCTCTCCTTCATCCATTTGAAACGTTTGACCCATTCTCTAACTCCCATAGCAGAGTTTGATCCCAACTCTGCTTCCTTCTCTCCCAAAGCATAAAATAAATACCTTTAATTACTTGCCAAGGGAATTGAACTCCACTCCCCCTTGTCCCCTAGTGACGCCACAACCAACTTGCCACCAGCTTAACTTGTGCTACATAAACACACACAAATCTACTTAAGTCCTGCCTCCCACAGCCCTCCCCACTTTAGGGTCAAAAAATTTTCCAAGGCTCAGACCCGAACCCGGGCCTCCCTAGAGCCCCCAAACACCCTCAAATAAATAGCTAAACAAGCTCAACACATACAATCATGCAGAAATCACAGACCCTTATTTCTCCTATTTTTTGGGATGTTACATAATAGCTGAAGCTATCCCTTTTGATTAGTCGATGATCGTCGATACACCATTGAATTTTTCCATTGAAACATAGTTTGACGTTATATAAAATAATAGCATTTAAAACATAATTTAAAATGCTATTTAAATGTAGGAACTTACCTTGACGATAAACGTTGAAATGTAGTTGACTAATTCAAAGCTTTTTCTTTGCCTCGATCTAGAATCGTATGTGGTCTATCTTGATATGCATAGATGGAGTATGGTCGAACCTTGAAAAGTCTTTAATGGCTTCCTTAGGTGCTAAATTCGGTTGATTAAGAAGAAGAAAGATTATATCTTTCTTTACAATTTTTTTATTTTAAGTTGTTTTTATTAATTTACCAAATTAACCTTAAGTAATAACCTTTGAAACCATTAAAAATTTGTCCATATTTGTCCACTATTAATATTAATGGTCAAATTACCTTTTAAGGCCACTCATATTCCAATTTCATAGCAATTTGACACCTTTTACTTATAGAACTCAGATATTGAGCTTATGCAATTTAGTTTTTTTTTTTTTATCAAATTAAGCATGCTAATGATAAAATTTCTTAACAAAATTTTTATACGACACTACTAACATGCTGTAGACATTAAAATATTAATAAAATAAATATTTCAACATCAGGTTTGTGATCCTAAAACCACTATTCCATTTCACTGAAAACGAACTGTTACAATACATATGTTCAGTCAATGTTTTGCTATAAATTAATATGTTATCAAAGAAGACCAAAACAAACTTATGCAAGTAAAGGCAAAAAATGTCATTTGTCAAAGTCTGAAATATGGAAGAGGCATTGGTAAGCCCAAATGGCATGACAAGAAATTCGAAGTGTCCATGGTGGGTTTAGAAAGCTGTCTTTACCATATCTATAGTTGCCATTCTAATTTGAAAATATCTCGATCGTAAATCCAACTTTATAAAATATTTTTGTAACAACCCGTTTTCAATGAAATCGGAATAATGGTTTCGGGACCACAAATCCGAGTCGGAAAGAAAATTTATTTTAATATTATTGTAACACCCCAAACCCGATCAATACACCACGCCCGAATGTATGCTACAGGAAAAGGTTTTGGGTGGTTTAGGTTTGAGTTTAAAATTTGAGGAAAACACTTCGCTAAAATTCATATTTGAAGAAAACTTGAGTAGGTTTTGGCTTAAATATTTATGTTGTATTTGAAAACCCGAGAGCTTTGAAAATTTATCTAAGTGTAGGTAAAACTAATTTATGTCTGGTTTGAAGTCTAAGTTGTTTCATGTTATTACTAAAGTATCTTGTCTTAGTAGAAAACCATATTTAAGTTAGAAAAACAATTCGAGTTCATTTTGTTCTAAGTTGTAGTATGATACCCGATGGTATAGTTTAAAACATCGTTTTTGAAGTTTTGAAAACGTTGTCTTTCCAAGTTTTAGCACATTTTAACTCCAGTAGTTTGTTAAAGCATATTATACATCCAACTTAATCGTAAACAAAACATAATTTAAAAAGGCCATTTACAACCCAAACAAAACCAAATAGTGATAATAAAACTTAAGTACCAAATTTCTTAAAAGTCCGAGCAAATCTTTATTTCGGTATGGCATGAGCACCTCGAGTCCATCCCGCCCATGTCCGCTGGCTAAGTGTCACCCGAAAAGTCAAAGGAGAGGGTGAGTCGAGTGACTCAAAGGTGTAAATCCCGCCCCAAGAACAACATGCTAACACACATCATACAAAGCAATATAATTAATGCAACCCGATCCTAACCATCCATATCGCTTTTCTACCCCATGTGGTACCAAACCACCGGTGGTGCTAAACCACCGTGACATATAGTCACAATGTGTTACTAAAACACTAGTGTCCCAAAGACACAATTGTGCTACTAAAGCACCGTGACCGTAGTCACAAATCCAATGATGGGGCCAACCCATCGTGTGATACCAAATCACTAGCGATTTATCCCATATCTCATGTGGGCCAACCCACTGTGGTTAAACCACAGGACAAGTCGCAATGAGGTGCCAAACCTCCGTGTCCCAAAGACACAATTGTGCTACTAAAGCACCGTGACCGAGTCACAAATCTGCTGATGGGGCCAACCCATCGTGTGATACCAAATCACCAAGGCCAATCCCATATCTCACAAGTGGGGACAACCCACGGTGGTGTTAACCACGGTGGACGAGACGCCGAGGTACCAAACCTCCGAGGTGCTAAACCTCCGTGACCCAAAGTCACAAAGTGTGTTACTAAAACACCGTGCTCACAAGACAAAATATCACCGCCCCTCCACTCAGATCACCCATCAACATACCACACTCATGTAATCATACATATCATATAATCATGCATATCATGCTAATATGTCTAATCTCATACCCCATGTCACATATATCCACAACCATGGTATCATATAGATCATCAAGAAACACATAATAATAATAATCGACTTACCCGAGTCCGTAATCATACCCATTAGGTATCACATCAATCATCACTGCTTTCATTAATCATCACACAAAGTTATCAATCATATTACTAAATGTATGTGTTAGTTTACACACCGATATATCTGAGATTAAAGCCTAAGAACCGATCAAACCTTTGATCACCTCAACACCGGGTCCTACATTCGCCAACAAAAGGGTTAACCCTAACCCAATACTATTCGCCAACAAAGTAAATGACCCAAGGGGTTATGTTAAATCCTACCTCATAATGGTTCGTTTCCAATCAACCCAACCAATAATGCCTCTTACCAACCGATCACACCCTAGAAAAGAATAATGATTAATCTCTCCTCATGACTTAACTTAAAGAAAATTAAACTAAATCGGATCCAAAACACCCTTCTTACCACCACTTACCCAACGATCGACTTAAAGAACCGAGGTTACGCTTGAGTGCTTCAATCCTTGATGTCCTATGACAAAACGATTCCAACCAAATTAATACGCCATAAAACAAACACCAAAACCAACACTTACCCTCTTCTAGATGCCGATAGAGAATGTAAGCCTTACCCAAAAAGCATTCGCCTAACCCAAGAACCTTCTCCAAGGCTTGAAAACGAACTACCAAAAGCAATCCACACCACCCTTAGATTCGGTCAAAGAACAAAACAAAAAGGGAAGGGAAGATTCGGCCAATACTAAAATCAAATGGAAGAGAATATTTGGCTAGATCCTTTAGAGGGTTGAAACAAAAGGAAATAAACCAAGGAGAAAAGAATCGAATGGAGATTAGCAATAAGAGGGAAGGTTCGGCTTTGCAAGAAAGAAAACAAAGAAGAAAGCAAGGAGAGTAAGTGTTTTGCTTAACAAAGTTGAAAAGAATGAGAGTGGGAGAGGCATTCTGCTTCAAAAAAAACAAAAAAAAAACAAATGAGAGCAACAAGTAAATTCGCAACACCCAAGCTTTGGGTTTTGCCCAAGAAGAGAGAATATGGGGTAAAAGGAGGGTACAAGTTTCGCTTAAGCTAATTTGCAAGTGAAGAGAATTTCCTTGTAAGCTTTTGACTAACTAAGACTCGCTTGTTGACACAAAGAAAAGAAGAAGAAAAAAAAAACTTAATTGACCCCTCCCTAAAACCGAAAATACACCCTAAAAGGCCAAGGGAGTTTCGCACTTCCCAAGCTCCCCAAACACTCCTCCAAACCGCCAAATCCCCACAACACTCCACACCACTCAATTCAAATGAGTTTACCAAGTCTTCCTCCTACTTTCACTCTCCACCCTCTTTGAATGTGAAGACCAAGTCCAAGCTAGAGTTCAAGTTGCCTTCTACCTCTTCCTCCATGCCGTCCAAAATGAGAGCCAAAAGGGTGGAATTCTCATGACTTGAACACAAGACCTCCCCTTGTAGATGACGCCACACACACTCTCCATATGGCGATGCTTGCCACTTTGCTAGCTCCTCATTTGTGCTTTAAATTCACTTAATTTATTTATAAGCCCCATCTCCTTCACTCCTATCTCCTAAAGCCCAAAACTAAAATTTCACCACCTACCTGTGCTCACTTCTAGCCTACAACTAAGTCCCAAAACCCCCAAACAACATCATAGCACGCAATTAATCATGCAACAAATGCCGTAAATAAATTAACCCTTAACCCGGATATTACAGCTTCTACCCCTTAAAAATAATTTCGACCTCGAAATTACCCGGTCAAGAGTTATGTATTGTCGTCTCATCATATCCTCGTTCCCACGTAGCTTCTTCTACGCCATGATTCCGCCTAAAGAACCTTAACCAGAGGCACAGATTTCCTGCAGAGAACCTTCACATCCCGATCTAAAATCAGACAGCTCTTCCTCTATGGACATATCCGATTTACCTCGATCTCCTCATCGTTACTACATGTGATGGATCGAACGATATCGCCAAGCATCAAACGTGGAACACGCCGTGAATCGACTTAGCTCACCGGCAACTCGAGCTGATATGCAATCGTCCCACTCATCTTAATACCTTATACGCCCAATAAACCTCGGACTTAGCTTGCCTTTCTTCCCTAACCTTAATACTTTCTTCCACGGTGAGACCTTCAGAAAACTCGATCTCCCACAAAGAAATTCAATATCTCTCCGCTTAAGATCTAAGATAGACTTCTGCGCCATCCAAGCTTCCTTCAATCGAGCTCAATCAACTTAACCTTGTCTTCGGTCTCAAAGAACCAACTCGTCCCAATAATCGACGCTCACTTAGCTCGCCCAACAAGTTTGGTGAACGACACTTTCACCGCATAACGCCTCATAAGGTGCCATCTTAATGCTCGCTGGTAGTCCGTTGTTGTAAGCGAATTCAACTAACGGTAGATACTCCTCCCACCTACCCTCAAGTCCAAAACACACCTCAAGCATATCCTCCAATATCAGATAACTCTTTTCCGATCGCCTGTCATCATGGATGAAATGTCAGGCTAAAATCTAACCGTGTCCCCAGAGCTCGATGTAACGCCTTCCGTAACCTTGACGTGAATCTGGATCCCTATCCGAGATGATCGACACGGCACCCCGCAGCCTCACTATCTCTCGATACATACAAATTTTGCCAACCTCTCAAGTGAGTAATCCACCTCACCGGATAAAGTGAGCTGATTTAGTCACCGATCCACAATTACCTGCATCAATCCTTCTTGCTCGGTGTAAGCTGTAATCCACCGACGAAATCCATAGTTATTCTTTCCCACTTCCATCGTGGAATCTTCACCGTCAAGCAACCTGACGGCAATCGATGCTCACTTTGACTCACCGACATGTCGACACTTTCCTACAAACTCACACCTCCTTTTTCGCATCTTACCACCGTAATCGCTCCTCGAGATCCTTATACATTTTGCTACCTCCAGATGCATAGCGTAGGGTCGCTATGAGCATCCTCAAGAATCTTTTGCCTCAATTCAACATCTCTAAGATACAAGCCTTCCTCGAAACACAAAGACCCCATCATTAGACAAGCTATACCCTTCAACCCATCATTCTCACTTGAGTCTTCAGACGCCAAAACCTCATCTAACAACCGCTTTCTCGATCCGCTCAACCCAAGTAGGCTTAACTCAGCAGCTCGCTGTAATACTCCGCCGTCAGACAAACTCAAGTGGGCAAACAACGCCTTAAACCAAACAACCTTACGGCCAACGCTTTCGCCACGACGTTAGCCTTGCCCGGATGATACTCAATTGAGCAATCGCAGTCTTTCAAAGAGCTTCAATCCACCGCTACTGCCTCGATTCAAGTCTTTCCGAGTCAAGGTACTTCGACTCTTATGGTCCGTGATAGACTATCGATCTTTCTCCGCATAAGTAATGCCTCCATATCTTTAAGGCAAATACTACACCGCTAACTCCAAATCGTATGTAGGATAATTGACCTCATGTGGCCTCACCGTCAGATGCGAAGCCACAACCTTCCTTCCTCAGATCAAGACACAACCCAAGCTCAGATGTGATGCATCGCAAGACATCAGAATTCCTTACTAAATTTCAAAGTTGAATCGTAACCGAGCTTCACCAAAATCTTCTTCAACTTGTCAAGCTCTCCCTGCTTCTCACCAAATAAACGGAACTCCCTTTCAATAATTTGGTCATTGGTGCCGCAATTAACGAGAAACCTCTACAAATCTTCTAGAGTATCCCGCCAAGCCCGTAAAACTCCGAATCTCCGCCATCGACTTAGGCGGCTTCCAATCCAAAACCGCTTCTATCTTGCCGGGTCCACTCTAATCCCTCACCGACACTACATGACCCAAGAATGTCACCTCCCGAGCCGTAACTCAGATTTATCGAACTTCGATAGAGTCAAGCTTTCTCCCTTAGAATCTGCAATACCACCCGAATGAGCATCATGTTCTTCCTCGCCCTTGAGTATACCAAGATGTCGCCGATAAAACTACCACGAACCGATCTAGGTAATCGTTGGAACACCCTATTCATCGATCCATGAAAGTCACGGCGTTAGTCAACCCGAACGGCATAACCAAGAACTCAAAGTGCCCATACCGAGTAATGAAATGCCGCCTTACGATATCCGCCTCTTTTTACCTTCAACTGGTGATACCTGCATCTTAGGTCGATCTTCGAGAAAACCGACGCTTCTTCAAATTGATCAAACAAGTCATCTATCCGAGGCAAGGATACTTGTTTTGATCGTCACTATTCGCCATGTAATCTATGCACATCCGCATAGTACCGCTTTTCTTCTTTACAAAGAGTACCTAAGGCCCCCCATGGCGTAAATACTTGGCCCGATAAAACCTCGGTCCAATAACTCCCGGATTTGAGCCTTAAGCTCCACTAACTCCTTAGGTGCCATCCTCAGACGGAGCAATGGATACGGTGCGCTCCGCAATGATCTATCCCAATTCTACCTCCCGATCCGTGGCAAACCCTAAGCTCCTCAGAAACACATCCACAAATTCCCTAATCGTCCAAACTGCTCCACATAGCAGACTTTTAGTCTCCAAGGCATACACATGAACCACATACGCTTCACGTTCTTCCTCGACCATTTTCTCAATTTTCAGAGCAGATACCACATTGGATGATAGTTTCTCCTATTACCGATCGTAACCACTTCATCACCCTCACCGTGTTTCGTAACCATGCGCTTAGTCACAGAATTCAACTTCGCCGATACTTACTCACCACCCATCCCCAAAATCGATCGAACTCCCCAAACGGCGCTCCATCGATCACCTCAAAGATACCCCTTGAGTTCTAGAGGTACGCCTCTATATAGTTTATCTACCACTACAGAGTGACCTAGAGGGCTTATTACTACCATCCGCCTAGAAGATATCTCGAGTCTAAATCCATTGTCTCTACTATACCATCGGCAACATAAGAGTGCGAGAACCCACATCAATTAAAGCAAGATAAGGAGAACCAAAATCAAAACGCATCTATGACGTCCGGCAAGGCCGCCTCTCTCTCTCCTCCGCAAAGATATACCAATCCAGCCGTCGCCTCGGAACCACTCGCACTCTCCGCCAAAGCTCCACGGCCCCACTGTAATCAAGTACCTCCTCCGCCATTACCTCGGCCCTCCTCATGGTGGTCCATTATTTCAGATTGATTACGGCCGATTCTCGATCAATTCTAGCCAACTTGCGCGGACAATCCTCACTCTGTGGTCCAATGAGCCACACTCAAAACAACCTCTACCATCACCCAACATCCTCCCCAATGAGCCTTTCCACAACGGTTATAATGCGGCGGTCCCGCCGCTAGCAAAGAATAAACCTACCCGATCGATTCGCCCACTCGGTCTAGCCCTCTTCTTCATTGACATTCGATGACCCGTAAGATCCAAAACCCTTTGTGACGGTTTCTATCCATACTCGCCTCACAGACTCTTTAATGCCCTCGCAACCTTCGCCTTTTCAACCGTAATCGCAATTCACGCCCCGTCAGGGCGCAATTATCAACCTTAGTCTGTCTCGCAGCCATCCTCAAACGAACGCACCTCTCATGCTCAAGAGCCACCATACCCCGCATACCGACTCACCTCGTAAACTCGCCAGATTCGACACGATTTGCTCCTCGACTAACCTCGTAAATGCTTTCTCTGCCATTTATGTAATTAGTCTGACGCATTTTTCCGATAAGTCGTCAAAATAGTCCCATGTCGATCTTCCACCGCAATATTGCCACGGACCGTGAGCCACCATCGGTATGACTCATCTCTTGAGAAGTGATACGATCCCTTTAATTTTTCTTCTACCGCTAGGTCCAGATCATCCATGATCCGCCTGTCGCTTCCAGCCAAGATTTCAAGAAGGCTAGGAGCAACACCAGACACCCCGAAAGAATTCAAATTTCATTTGTTCAAGTCGCCAGCACGATTTCCTAGCTCCTACGCCCCCACCGCTCCAGCCTACCCTCTCTAAAACCCGCAGATCGCTCAGGATATCGTGATCATCGCGGTCTGTTCTCGAACTCACCACCTCCACCGGTGGCGAATCCCAGTACTCATTCTCTCGAACCCCGCCTGTAACCCACGGCTCGTAAATACCATCCTATCACGACCACGCCCACGACCACGCCCACCTCTGTACTCATGACTAAATCTCGTCCGATTAAAGAATTTTATGTATCACCATTATTCCACTATTTTTAAAGCAAAGTTTTATGAATTTTAAAGAGACTTTGTTTTCATGAGTCCACAGAGTCCTATCGGTTCAGCCTCTAGAGTAGTCCTACTAGTCACCAATCATATCAATCAATATCACAACAAATAGTACGGGTACTTACTCAAGCTGACCGGTGCCGAGACTCTGTCATGCCTTTCAAACCATACTTTAAAATGTAATACTTGAAAACTATAGTTTTAAAACATTTTGGGCCTCTGCCCACAAATGAGCTTTTGAACTTGGCTCGATATCACAAATGTAACACCCCAAACCCGGTCAATACACCACGACCAAATCTGTATGCTACAGGAAAAGGGTTTTGGGTGGTTTAGGTTTGAGTTTAAAATTTGAGGAAAACACTTCGCTAAAATTCAGATTTGAAGAAAAACTTGAGTAGGTTTTGGCTTAAATATTTATGTTGTATTTGAAAACCCGAGAGCTTTGAAAATTTATCTAAGTGTAGGTAAAACTAATTTATGTCGGTTTGAAGTCTAAGTTGTTTCATGTTATTACTAAAGTATCTTGTCTTAGTAGAAAACCATATTTAAGTTAGAAAACAATTGAGTTCATTTTGTTCTAAGTTGTAGTATGATACCCGATGGTATAGTTTAAAACATCGCTTTTGAAGTTTTGAAAACGTTGTCTTTCCAAGTTTTAGCACATTTTAACTCCAGAGTTTGTTAAAGCATATTATACATCCAACTTAATCGTAAACAAAACATAATTTAAAAAGGCCATTTACAACCCAAACAAAACCAAATAGTGATAATAAAACTTAAGTACCAAATTTCTTAAAAGTCCGAGCAAATCTTTATTTCGCATGGCATGAGCACCTCGAGTCCATCCCTACCCATGTCCGCTTCAAGTGTCACCGAAAAGTCAAAGGAGAGGGTGAGTCGAGTGACTCAAAGGTGTAAATCCCGCCCCAAGAACAACATGCTAACACACATCATACAAAGCAATATAATTAATGCAACCCGATCCTAACCATCCATATCGCTTTTCTACCCCATGTGGTACCAAACCACCGGTGGTGCTAAACCACCGGTGACATATAGTCACAATGTGTTACTAAAACACCGTGTCCCAAAGACACAATTGTGCTACTAAAGCACCGTGACCGTAGTCACAAATCCAATGATGGGGCCAACCCATCGTGTGATACCAAATCACTAGCAGACGATCCCATATCTCATGGGGCCAACCCACTGTGGTTAAACCATGTGGACAAGTCGCAATGAGGTGCCAAACCTCCGTGTCCCAAAGACACAATTGTGCTACTAAAGCACCGTGACCGTAGTCACAAATCTGCTGATGGGGCCAACCCATCGTGTGATACCAAATCACCAAGGCGCCAATCCCATATCTCACAAGTGGGGACAACCCACGGTGGTGTTAACCATGGGGACGAGACGCCGAGGTACCAAACCTCCGAGGTGCTAAACCTCCGTGACCCAAAGTCACAAAGTGTGTTACTAAAACACCGGTGCTCACAAGACAAAATATCACCGCCCTCCACTCAGATCACCCATCAACATACCACACTCATGTAATCATACATATCATATAATCATGCATATCATGCTAATATGTCTAATCTCATACCCCATGTCACATATATCCACAACCATGGTATCATATAGATCATCAAGAAACACATAATAATAATAATCGACTTACCCGAGTCCGTAATCATACCCATTAGGGTATCACATCAATCATCACCGCTTTCATTAATCATCACACAAAGTTATCAATCATATTACTAAATGTATGTGTTAGTTTACACACCGATATATCGAGATTAAAGCCTAAGAACCGATCGAAACCTTTTGATCACCTCAACAACTGGTCCTACATTCGCCAACAAAAGGGTTAACCCTAACCCAATACTATTCGCCAACAAAGTAAATGACCCAAGGGGTTATGCTAAATCCTACTCTTCGCGAATGGTTCGGTTTCCAATCAACCCAACCAATAATGCCTCTTACCAACCGATCACACCCTAGAAAAGAATAATGATTAATCTCTCTCATGACTTAACTTAAAGAAAATTAAACGAAATCGGATCCAAAACACCCCTTCTTACCACCACTTACCCAACGATCGAATTAAAGAACCGAGGTTACGCTGAGTGCTTCAATCCCTGATGTCCTATGACAAAACGATTCCAACCAAATTAATACGCCATAAAACAAACACCAAAACCAACACTTACCCTCTTCTAGATGCCGATAGAGAATGTAAGCCTTACCCAAAAAGCATTCGCCTAACCCAAGAACCTTCTCCAAGGCTTGAAAACGAACTACCAAAAGCAATCCACACCACCCTTAGATTCGCCAAAGAACAAAACAAAAGGGAAGGAAGATTCGCCAATACTAAAATCAAATGGAAGAGAATATTTGGCTAGATCCTTTAGAGGGTTGAAACAAAAGGAAATAAACCAAGGAGAAAAAGAATCTGAATGGAGATTAGCAATGAGAGGGAAGGTTCTTTGCAAGAAAGAAAACAAAGAAGAAAGCTAAGGAGAGTAAGTGTTTTGCTTAACAAAGTTGAAAAGAACAGAGAGGGAGAGGCATTCTGCTTCAAAAAAAAAAAAAAAAAACAAATGAGAGCAACAAGTAAATTCAAGCAACACCCAAGCTTTGGGTTTTGCCCAAGAAGAGAGAATATAAGGTAAAAGGAGGGTACAAGTTTCGCTTAAGCTAATTTGCAAGTGAAGAGAATTTCCTTGTAAGCTTTTGACTAACTAAGACTCGCTTGTTGACACAAAGAAAAGAAGAAGAAAAAAAAAAACTTAATTGACCCTCCCCTAAAACCGAAAATACACCCTAAAAGGCCAAGGGAGTTTCACACTTCCCAAGCTCCCCAAACACTCCTCCAAACCGCCAAATCCCCACAACACTCCACACCACTCAATTCAAATGAGTTTACCAAGTCTTCCTCCTACTTTCACTCTCCACCCTCTTTGAATGTGAAGACCAAGTCCAAGCTAGAGTTCAAGTTGCCTTCTACCTCTTCCTCCATGCCATCCAAAATGAGAGCCAAAAGGGTGGAATTCTCATGACTTGAACACAAGACCTCCCCTTGTAGATGACGCCACACACACACTCTCCATATGGCGACATGCTTGCCACTTTGCTAGCTCCTCATTTGTGCTTTAAATTCACTTAATTTATCTATAAGCCCCATCTCCTTCACTCCTATCTCCTAAAGCCCAAAACTAAAATTTCACCACCTACCTGTGCTCACTCCTAGCCTACAACTAAGTCCCAAAACCCCAAACAACATCATAGCACGCAATTAATCATGCAACAATTGCCAGAAATAAATTAACCCCTTAACCTGGGATATTACAATTATTCCATAATATGCATTATGATAGTAAAGATATATGAAAATTTTGATAAGAAAATTTTACTGATTGCATGTTCAATTATGGAAAGGACCAAATTGCATAAAATGCAAAAGTAGAGTTCTAGTAGCTATAAGTATCAAATAGCTATGGTATTCAAAACTTGAGGTCCTTATATGGTAATTAGACCATTAAGAGAAGTTAGTAAATATTTTTGATGATTCATTCATGGAAAATTAGAAAAAGAAAAAGACTAAATTGGAAAAAGAAAAAAAAGATGATATATTAATTAAATAGAAAATATCATCATTTTATATCATCATCTTCCCCAAATTTTCTATGGAAACCCTAGGAAAGAGAAAGAATATCAAGGAAGCCTAATTAGGTAAGTAATCATGTCTCGTTTTTAGTAATTTTTATATTTTTGAGATTGAAATAACCTAATCTAGCTATTTTGGGGATCAATTTGTAAAGTTATCTAAGTATTAAATTTTTTCCATGGATGAATATGCTGAAATTATTAAATTTTTGGTAGAAATTGAAAGGTTGTTGATAGATAAACAACTTTTTGTAAAGTGAATTTTCATGAAATTGTGATTTAGGGACTAAATTTTAAAGATATAAAATTCATGGAAAATTTCTAATTTTAATGAAATATATGTGTTGTAAATGTTATATGTAAAAATCGGTTAGGCTTGGAATAAGGATTAAATTGCACGAATTTCATTTTTCGAGCCTAGGGACAAAATCATCATCTATGGAAAGTATAGGGGCAAAATAGTAATTTTTCCTAGGGTGTGAATTGAATTAAATTGAGTATGAAATGGATTAAATTGACATTAAATTCATTTATATAGATCCGGAAAGACCTAGTACTGAGTTGGATCGAGGAAAATAAAAAGTGTTAGATTAGTAGATCCTTGTATACGAACGCTTATCGAGGTAAGTTCATGTAACTAGATTATGTATATTAATATGTTTGGAATTGAATATTGAATACGTGTGAATTGTATAAATGTTTAATGTAAAACCCCTCACCTGTATTCAATGCCAGAATAGGGTTATGGAGCATTACCAAACTTATAAAACACATACATTTTCAAATTTCATGCAATTATCATTCAAACTCAATCACATTGTCCCATAATACGAGCTTACGAGGCCCTAAACATGCTTTAGAAGTGGTTCGGGACTAAACCGATAGCTCAAGAAACATTTGAAACACTTAGAAATTTTTTCAAATTTCAGGGGACACACGCCCGTGTCACCGGCCGTGTGGACATTCGAAATGGGTTCACATGGTCGTGTCCCAGCTCGTGTCTGACCCCGTGTAACTCTCTGAATTGGGTCACACGGCCAACACACATGCCCGTATGGTTAGCCCGTTTAACACCCCTTGCCCGCATTTGAGCCGAAATAGGGTTGGGGGCATTACATAGCTAACCTTGCTTAAACATCTAGAATAGGGTTATTAAATTTTGTTTAACTTTATCTCCTGCACATATTCTGCCTAGGAGGCCCTAAACCTACACCCGAGAAGTATCGAAATCTTTCCGGGAGCTTCCACGAGTTCAAGAAACTTTTTGAAAAAATAGAGGCCACACGCCCATGTAGGCCTAGGGACACGCCTGTGTGCCCCTAAGGCATGCCCGTGTCTTCCACCCGTAATCGACACTGACTAATTTCATACGGCCATGCCACGTTCGTGGCCCTGACCCGTGTGTAAAACCTTAGCATTCTGACTTATCCACACGGCCTATACACATGGCCGTGTACCCCAGCCGTGTGGTGATTAAAATCCCAAGTGCAAGGTGCAGACTTCACACGGCCTGGGTGCACGCCCGTGTGTCTATTTATGTGGTCAATTAGCAGGCTATATACCAAGCCATTACCACCCTAGAATGCACACATACATACTTCCACTCAAAACAATACAATTCCTATTCCATAAGCAAGTTTAAGAACTCATTCCAACATACAAGATAATTAAAGGGACATACACATCATGAATTCCATCTTCATTTAACAAAGGAGTTTGCTAAGTATTTGCCTAACTCATAAGGCTATTTACACAATGACTTTTACTAACTTACATAGTCAACACTTTGACTAGTCAACACTTTGACTAACAATTACTACTTAACAAAATAATTGAGCCCTATACATGCCATACTCAAAATAAGTCTAAAATTGTTATACCAAAGTGCTGTCGATAGTGTGATTTCTGAACTCCTACGTCCACGATCCTCGAGTTACCTTGGCAATACTACAAGAAAGAAGGGCAATGAAAAAGGGGTAAGCGTAAAGCTTAGTAAATTTGCATGGAAATAAATAGCAATAATAAGCTCATAAAGTATTCCATCCATGGGTTTAGCTAACCGTATGCTAGTCAAGGCTTCTTGACAATGCTTACTTACAATTTCCCTTATCTAGCACAAACCGTGCCACATATCAAAGCCGATTCTTCGTGACTCATTCATGTGTACCTATAGTCACTCATTCACATGACTTATGTAACACCCCAAACCCGGCCCCATACGTCATGACCGGATCTGGTATGCTACGGGTTAAATGTTGAAAACCTTGCTTTGAAAGGTTTTGAAAATCTCAGTTTATTTTAACCGATTAATCCTTAATTGTGACATTTTTGAAGAAACTTTAACATTTTCATTGAACATGCTGGAAAAACCCATTTTTCCTTTCACTTTATAATTAAGACTTTGGAAACATAAGTTTATGAGATGTAACATAAAAAAATATAGTTCGATAACCTAAGTTATGGAGGCCTTATTACAAAAATAATCCCAAAATTGAAACTTAAAGAAAAATCAAAATAGTCTATGAAGATAAAAGACTTGATGGCCCTCGAGTCCGCCTCGGCTCCCATGTCCATGATCTAACGCTCATCCAAAAGTTGGGAGAAATGAAAGGGTGAGTCACCAAGACTCAATGTGCAAATCCCGAAAACACATAAAAGCCTTGAGGCCCACAAACACATTATGGGCCATGGGCCCATACACAATGGCAACAGAATATATATTTACATGCAACATGGCCCATCCCAAACCTAAGAGTCCATCCTCTACACACCCTCGTACCAACCATCACACCGTGGGGATTTCTACAATCAACCCTCCATCCGCTACACACCATATCGACAGCTGTGTTGTCTGTCATAAAGATCGATCACTATGTGACCTATATGGCAAAGCCACCGATCGCCATGCGACCTTAATAATACATTGTAGTATTTTGACAGCTATGCTGCCTGTCATAAAGATCGATCACTATGTGAACTATATGGCCAAGCCACCGATCACCATGCGACCTTCTTCCCCTTCATCATATCAATCCTTCCCATGCATACATACATGCAAGAATCAGAACATTATACTATCTAAATAGATCACAAACTTTCATATACTTCGATACACATAGAGAAGTTTCTATAATTACGTACCTGGCATCCCTTGCCTACCCTTTATGGGTAATACGACTATTCATACAGCCTCATTTTCTGGCTTTTAGCCCATAACATACATATGATACAGATTAACTAGTGTAATAGAGATCTACACACCTGATTACCGATAGGACAGTACTTTCTATGTCAACACTATCAGAAGTCGATACAACTGCTAACTTTCTAAGGTTTTATTCTGAAGCCGATCCACAACTCAACGACCAATCCCGTACAGCTGACACCGCACGTTTCTTAAACTTTGGGGCTGGGACTATGATCCAACCCCTTCCTTCAATTTGCTAACGTTCGAGTCCATGAATGACCTTAGTCAGAGGATACTATAATGATTGCTTAATGAGGCATTAGGTTAAGGCACAATAAAGAAAGGAAACCGATGGATCAACTTAGGGAGAATCGAAATCCTTACCTTGAAATCCCGAAAGAAGATAATAGGATTG
Source organism: Gossypium rotundifolium (assembly GCA_025506655.1). Taxonomy (NCBI): domain Eukaryota; kingdom Viridiplantae; phylum Streptophyta; class Magnoliopsida; order Malvales; family Malvaceae; genus Gossypium; species Gossypium rotundifolium. The sequence continues at coordinate 52,686,516 of CP106731.1, forward strand.
GGAAGTTGCCGATTTTTGTCCTAGGAACCTAGACGGTTAGATCTCCTTTAAACCCTAGAATGTCGCCCAAACAGGAAACAAGATCAGTGAAGAGAATTTAGAATTAATGATGGCCTTACAACCCATTAGCCAATCGGCTATGGCCCCCAAAACCGAAAGAGAAAAGATCAAAAGAAATCGACACTTACCAACAGGTTCGGCTTCTCCTGATAGATTTCGGCTTCTGAGAAGATCAAAAGAAAGACAGTGTAACAAGATCTATAAAGATTCGGCTATGAAGAAATCGGCAAAAGGGAGAATAAAAGAAAGAACAATGATCATTTGGTTATAGGAAAAGAATGGAAATGAGAAGAGTTATGAGTTTCGGCTTTTGGAAAAAAAGATGAGAGAAGAGAACAATGAAATTTTTGGCTTTTGCATAGAAGTGGGGATGAGAGGAAAGAAAAAAGAGAATAGGGTCAAATGCCAGAATTGAAGAGATATCCCCCTACTTAAGCATAATTTCGCACCTACTGCCTAAAACCGAAAATACCCCTTTTAAAAACTAAAACTAAGCTATTAATCAAGGGAAATTTTGGCACCCCTTGATCATATTAGAGCCGATTTCTCCTCCTCCTCAGTGTTGGAATTTTGGCCACCACTGTGACTAGCAGATAAATCCTAAATTTCCTCCATTATCTTTATTTGATCACACCTCTAAAAGTATCCTAGATAACACTATCTCTTCCTCCCTTTATCTGCCATATTATTTGCATTATCCACTCAAATAGATCCTCCTATTTCCAAGCCTTATTGTTGTCCCACTCTACCCACTTAAATGCTGAAAATTAGCTGAATTTAATTAAAAAGAATTGGGCTTTATGCGACTCGAACCTTGGACCTCCTTAATAGCTTGACACGCTACTCCTAGTCCCTGCATATCACCACTGACCACTGGGCCACAAGCTAATTTTTGTGTCTTAACTCATTGGTAATGTCTTTTAAGCCCTGTCCTAACTTACTTTCCACTAGAGTGTCCAAACAGAAAATTCGACTAAGGCCTCGGCCCAACTTTGAGCCCATTCTAGACCCCTAAAACATTCTATCAAGCATAACAAGCACAACCACACACATTAAACGCATAGGCCCATTAATTCAGGATGTTATAGTTCTACCCCTTAAAGAAATTTTGGCCTCAAAATTACCTGATCAGAATAGATGCGGGTATTGCCGCTGTATCGCTACCTCTGGTTCCCAAGTAGCCTCCTCAGAACTGTGATTCCGCCATAGATACTTAACTAAGGGAACCGTTTTCCTTCACAATACCTTGACATCATGATTTAGTATTTCTACTGGTTATTCTTCAAAGGATAGGTCAGGTCTCACTTCGATTTCTTCCACAGACACTACATGGGATGGAACCAAACGATAACATCTTAACATAGAAATGTGGAATACATTGTGAATCTGGCTTAGCTCAGAAGGTAGCTCTAGTTGATAGGCTACCTGCCCCACTCGTTTCAACACCCGATAAGGTCCGATAAATCTGGGACTTAATTTACCCTTCCGTCCAAACCTCAGCACTTTTTTCCATGGCGACACCTTCAAGAACACCTTGTCACCCATCGCAAACTCTATGTCCTTACGCTTCAAATCAGATAGGACTTCGCTCGGCCCGACGCTTCCTTTATTCGAGCTCAATTAACTCAACCTTCTCCTCTTCCTCAGAACCAACTCGACCCAAAATCGATGTTCCCTAATTTCGCCCAATGTAGGAGTACGACACTTTCGCCTGCATAATGCTTCATAAGGCGCCATCCAATACTAGATCGGTAGCTATTGTTGTAAGCAAACTCCGCCAAGGGTAAAAACTCTTCCCAACTACCTCCAAATCAATGACACATCCCCTCAACATGTCCTCTAAGATCTGAATTACCCACTCAGACTGTCCATCTATCTGAGGATGAAACGCTGTACTGAAATCCAACTTCGTACCCAATGATTGATACAAAGCCTTCCAAAATCGCGACGTGAACCTCGGGTCCTTGTCTGATATGATTGATATTGGTACCCCATGCAACCTCACTACCTTCGCTATATATAACCTAGCCAGCTTCTGCAGAGAAATCGACCAGATCGGTATGAAATGAGCAGATTTCGTCAAGCGATCAACAATCACCAGATCAATCTTTCTTAGTAGGCGTAAGGGTAGCCCACTAACAAAGTCCATTGTGATCCTTTCCCACTTCCATTGTGGAATCTTCACCGATCGCAATAACCCTAATGGTAATTGATGCTCGCTTTACCGCCGATAGGTCAAACACTTACTCACCAGCCTTCGCATTACTCTCACTTCAAGCCCGCCATCGAATCGATCCCGCAAATCCCGATACATCTTACTCCTTCCGGTGCATAGCGATGAACTTCCATGCGCTTCTTGCAAAATCCTATGCCTCAATTTCGGATCTTTTGGCATGCAAACTCTCCTTGAAAACATAATAGTCCTTCATCATTCATATCAAGTCCGTCGATCCATCACTTGATCCTACATGAAACTTCTCCTTTAGCAACTCATCGGTCCGCCGCTTCTCCTTAACTCGACCGCCCAAGAGGGTCTCACTTGAAGTTCACCAATAAGCTCCCATCATCGATAAACTAAGGTGAGCAAACATTGCTCTCAATTCGTAGATTACTCTACGACTTAAAGCATCCGCCACCACATTAGCTTTACCCGGATGGTACTCGATCGAGCAATCATAATCCTTTAACAACTCGATCCACCTCCTCTGCTTTAGATTCAACTCTTTCGGGTCAAAAGGTATTTTAGGCTCTTATGATCGATGCAAATAATGATTTCTCCCCGCATGTATAATGTCTCCAAATCTTTAAAGTAAAACCACCGCCACTAACACCAAATCATGGGTGGATAATTTGCTTCGCATGGTCTTAATCGCGAGATGCATACGCAACAACCTTTCCATCTTGCATCAACACGCATCCTAGTCCCATGTGTGACGCATCACAAGAATTACAATTCATTTTCACCTTTCCAATACCGAGCCTCCACAAAATCCTTTTTAACTACTCAAAACTCTCTTGTTGCTTATTGGACCAAACAAACGGAACTCCTTTCCATAATATCTTAGTCAATGGTGCCGCTATTAAAGAAAATACTTCAACAAACCTTCGATAGTACCCGACTAGTCCAAGAAAACTCTAAATTTCTGCCACAAACTTAGGCGCTTCTAATCCAATACCGCTTTAATTTTTCGAGGGTCAACCCTAATCCCCTCTACCGACACAACATGGCCTAAAAACGTAACTTCCCTTAGCCAAAATTCACACTTCATCGAATTTGGCATACAACCGCTTCTCCTCAAGATCTCGCAAAACCACTCAAGGTGTGAGTCATGTTCCTCCTCCGATCTTGAATAAACCAGATATCATCTATGAATACCACGACAAACCGATCCAAGTAGGGTTGGAATATTCTGTTCATCATGTCCATAAATGTCACATGCATTGGTCAATCCGAATGGCATTACCATGAACTCAGAATGACCATAGTGAGTCCTAAAAGTCGTTTTATGAATATCCGCCTCCTTGACCTTAAGCTGATGGTATCTTGACCTCAGATCTATCTTTGAAAAGACTGAGGCTCCCTTCAACTGATCGAACAAGTCATCGGTCCTCGGCAACGAGTATTTGTTCTTGATTGTTAGCTTATTCAACTGGCGATAGTCAATGCACATACGCATTGATCCATCCTTCTTCTTGACAAATAACACCGGCGCTCCCCACGACAACACACTTGGTCGAATAAACCCTCGATCCAGCAACTCCTAAATCTACACTTTCAATTCCACCAATTCTTTTGGCATCATCCTATATAGAGTAATAGATACTGGCGCTGTTCCCAGAAAAAGATCGATACCAAACTCCACTTCACGATCCGGGGGTAATCCTCAAGCTCTTCTGGGAAAACATCAGGAAACTCCTTCACCGTCCTAACGTCCCTAACAGTTAGGTCCTTGGCTTTTAGAGCTCGAACAAACATTAAAACTACCTCACATCCTTTTCTCACCATCTTTCCTGCTCTTAGGACAGTCACTACATTCGATAGACAGTTCCCCCTTTCTTCTATCACCAACACTTCACCACCCTCGGGGGTTTTCAACACCATACGCTTGGCTGTACAATCTAAATTAGCTTGATACTTCACCAGCCAGTCCAACACTCACCTACATGGAATTTACCATAGCGAACACACCTCCGTGTCTGGTTAGCAGTAGGTCTCTCCACCCGATTTGGCCCATCCGACCTAGGTCTTTTCTAAGTACGCCCAGCTGCTCCTGACGATCCACTTCTATCTTTATCCCGATTCAGCCTTTCCGTTCGTTTTACCTCCTCAGCTATCTTAGCCTTCTCCACAAGCACAGTAACTTCCCTCTCCCGCTGTGGAGCTATCAAAACACGTAAATCATCCTTCAGGCCATCTTCAAATTGAACACACCGTTCATGTTCTGTGGCCACTATCCCTCGAGCATAATGGCTCAAGCGTAAGAATTCTGCTTCATACGCCGCCACCGACCTACTCCCCTGAACCAGATTTAGAAATGCTCTACGCTGTGCATCCACATAACTCGTTCCAATGTACTTACATTGGAACGCCGTTCTGAAGTAATCCTAGGTGATATGGTCAGCTACTATACCATCCTTAACCATAAGCCACCATTGATAAGCTTCATCCCGGAGAAGGGACACTACTCCTTTCAGCTTTTCTTCTTTCGTGAAATCCAGATCATCCATTATGCGTTCGACCGCCTCCAACCAATACTCAGCTGTACTCGGGGCTATCCCAAAAATTCCCCTAAACATTTCTGCCCCATTAGCTCTAAGTCGCTCCGACACAGATTTTCGGGCTCCTATGCCCATGCCTGCCCTAGCAACCCTATCTAAACCTTCAATATCACCTTAGATATCGTGATCATCTCCAAATTGCACCGATCCTAAAATTTCACCTCCATAGCCGGTGGCACTAGTACCTCATTCTCGACTCGTGACTGCACCCTACCTGCCCGACACAACAATCTTGCCTCTACCTCGACCACGCACACCACGTCCTCTAGTGCTCATTCTACCGATTCGCGTTTATCTGATTAGGAATTTTATGAATTATTAATTTCTTCCACTGATTAATAACGAACAATCTTATGGAGAGTAGTTTTAATAAGAGTTCTTTCAATTCAACTCTATCTACAAGGTTCATTCTAAGGTCCGATTTCTAGCTCTAGAATCCACATACATTCAACCATCACACATCAACATACAAGTAGCATCCATGAACTCACATTCATCACATAAGGGTATTTTCGTCATTTCACTACCTGTGGGTATTCTCATAATTTTCCAAAATAGGGTATCTTGGTAATTTTACAAAATAGAGGTATTTTGGTAATTTTACAATCAAGGTATTTTGATAATTTTGCAAACCAAGGGTATTTTGGGAAATTTTCACAAATCGAGGTATTTCAAAATTTTACATAACTAGGTATTTTAGTAATTTTGCAAATAGGTGGTTAGTCCCTTTCGGTTTTAGTTATAATTTTGGCCGTCAACAAGTCCCTCAGTAGCTACTGTGAACATTCACTACGCACTGTAGGATTCCAAAGAAGAGGAGGTGAGCCGCTAGGCCGCTTAAATACCAAGCTCTCCCGGATCCAATCTTAGACATGCGATGCCTACTGCCACACCCTAACCCCGTGACTTGTTCACAGACATGTTTAATTAGAAATTAAGTCTTATGAGATTTGAAGAATTGTTTGTACTAAACCTAAAGTCCATAAACTCAAGCATACTAGCTTACGTCCCTATAGAACCCATCAAGCCCAACATGCATATCACATAATGAGTTTAGAATACTTACCTGCGTGGATCAAAGCCAGAGACTCAAGACCATATCTCAACCAAACTTTTCTCAAACTTACATCACTTTTACAAATCACTACTAGACCCATTTCACAGCACGAGTTTTGAACTGGGCTCTGATACCAAAAATGTAACACCCCAAACCCGACCCATACGTCATGACCGGATCTGGTATGCTACGGGTTAAATGTTGAAAACCTTGCTTTGAAGGGTTTTGAAAATCTCAGTTTATTTTAATCGATTAATCATTAATTGTGACATTTTTGAAGAAACTTTAACATTTGCGTTGAACATGCTTGAAAAACCCATTTTTCCTTTCACTTTATAATTAAGACTTTGAAAACATAAGTTTATAAGATGTAACATAAAAAAAATATAGTTTGATAACCTAAGTTATGGAGGCCTTATTACAAAAATAATCCCAACATTGAAACTTAAAGAAAAACTGAAAATAGTCTATGAAGATAAAAGACTTGATGGCCCCTCGAGTCCGCCTCAGCTCCCATGTCCACGATCTACTGCTCATCTGAAAAGTTGGGAGAAATGAAAGGGTGAGTCACCAAGACTCAAAGGTACAAATCCTAAAACACATAAAAGCCTTGAGGCCCATTAAACACATTATGGGCCCTGGGCCCATACACAATGGCAACAGAATATATATTTACATACAACATGGCCCATCCCAAACCTAAGAGTCCATCCTCTACACACCCCCGTACCTACCGTCAAACCGTGGGATTTCTACAATCAACCCTCCATCCGCTACACACCATATCGATAGCTGTGATGTCTGTCATAAAGACCGATCATTATGTGACCTATGTGGCAAAGCCACCGATCGCCATGCGACCTTCTTCCCCTTCATCATATCAATCCCATCCCATGCATACATACATAAAAGAATCAGAACATTATACTATCTAAACGGATCATAGACTTTCACATACTTCGATACGCATACATACCTAGCATCCCTTGCCTACCCTTTCTGGGTAATATAACTGTTCATACATCCTCATTTTTTGGCTTTTAGCCCATAACATACATATAATACAGATTAACTAGTGTGATAGAGATCTACACACCTGATTACCGATAGGACAGTATTTTCTATGTCGACACTATCAGAAGTCGATAGGACTGCTAACTTTCTAAGGTTTTGTTCTAAAGTCGATCCACAACCCTAGAGCCAATCCCATACATCCGACACCGCTGCGCTTCTTGAACTTTGGGATGGGACTACAAATCCAACCCTTCCTTCGATTTGTCGACATTCGAGTCCATGAATGACCTTAGTCAGAGGATACTATAATGATTGCTTAACAAGGCATTAGGTTAAGGCACAATAAAGAAAGGAAACCGATGGATCAATTTAGGGAGAATTGAAATCCTTACCTTGAAATCATGAAAGAAGACAATAGGATTAGGAAGTTGTCGATTTTTGTCCTAGGAACCTAGGTGATTAGATCTCCTTTAAATCCTAGAATGCCACCCAAATTGGACACAAGATCAGTGAATAGAATATCAAATTAATGATGGCCTTACAACCCGTTAGCCAATCGGCTATGGCCTCTAAAACTGAAAGAGAAAAGATCAAAAGAAATCAGCACTTACCAACAGGTTCTGCTTTCTTGACAGATTTTGACTTCTGAGAAGATCAAAAGAAAGACAGTGTAATAGGATCTATGAAGATTCGACTAGGAAGAAATCAACAAAATGGAGAATAAAGAAAAGAATAATGATCATTCGATTATAGGAAAGAATGGAGATGAGAAGAGTTATGAGTTTCGACTTTTGGAGAAAAAGATGAGAGAAGAGAACAATGAAATTTTCGGCTTTTGCATAGAAGTGGGGATGAGAGGAAAGAAAAAAAATAGGGTCAAATGCCGAAATTGAAGAGATATCCCCTACTTAAGTAAAATTTCGGCACTTACTGCCTAAAACCAAAAATGCCCCTTTTTAAAACTAAAACTAAGCTATTAATCAAGGGAAATTTTGGCACCCCTTGATCATATCAGAACCGATTTCTCCTCCCCCTCTGTGTTGAAATTTCAGCCACCATTGTGACCAGCAGATAAATCCTAAATTTCCTCCCTTATCTTTATCTAATCACACCTCCAAAAGAATCCTAGATAACACTTCCTCTTCCTCCCTTTATCTGCCATATTATCTGTATTATCCACTTAAATAAATCCTCCTATTTCCAAGCCTTATTTTCATCCCACTCTATCCACTTAAATATCGAAAATTAGCTGAATTTAATTAAAAAGAATTGGGCTTTATGTGACTTGAACCTTGAACCTCCATAACAGATTGACACGCTACCCCTAGTCCCTGCATATCGCCACTGACCACTGGGCCACAAGCCCATTTTTGTGTCTTAACTCACAAGTAATGTCTTTTAAGCCCTGTCCTAACTTACTTTCCACTAGAGTGTCCAAACAGAAAATTCGACAAAGGCCTCGGCCCAACTTTGAGCCCATTCTGGATCCCTAAAACATTCTATCAAGCATAACAAGCACAACCACAAACATTAAACACATAGGCTCATTAATTCAGGATGTTACAACTTAAATATCATTCACGTTTCTACTTCTAGATTCATCTACTTATCCCACTATTCACAAGGGGTAGTCAAAGACGTGTGTTTATCGTCATTACTATAAGTATAAAGCCAATGCCACATCCTCAAGGTGGTCTTACATGGAGTCACCTCTGGATGCCAATGCCATATCCTAGATATGGTCTTATATGGGATAAACTCTAAGTGTCAATGCCATATCCCGGATATGGTCTTATATGTAATTTCTTACCATGTATCGATGCCACATCCCAGATATGGTCTTATACGATTTTCATGTTCATTACCGAAGCCATATCCCAGATATGGTCTTATACGGGATCTCAACTCGGTGCTGAGGCCATGTCCTGGACATGGTCTTATATAGGACCTTATCTACTTCATATCTCAATGATAGCATTTCTATAATCAATATGACCCATTATGACTTTAACATCTCATTCACATTAACTACTCAATTTAGTAGTGTATCATGCATTATAATGCTAAGCATTTCTCAACATGCTAATATAAATGTTCCTTAAATCACATACAAACTTACCTCGTTTTCAAAATGAGCTAGTACTTCAGTTCAGTCTAAGACTTTATTCTTTCCCCGATCGAGTCGATTCTCTACTCCTCTTGCTCTATAATAGCAAATTAGCTCATTTTAATCACTACATTAATAGAAGCATTTCAAAAATTACGTTTAGGCAAAATTTTATTTTGCCCCTAGTCTTTGCCAAAATGACCATTTTGCCCCTAGGCTCGGAAATAAATTCAAATCACATTTCTACCTTCAACAAGCCTAGGTGAATATTTAATGCTCTTAAAGCTATCATCAAAATTCAAAATTTCACATATTAATCACAAACTATATAACCTTTTCATCAATGTCCAATTAGATGTTTCCAAGACAACACCTTTCACAAAAGTTGTTCATCCACCAACTAAGACACAATTTCTTCCATAAAAATGCAGCAAATAACTAAGATAACTCTCATGGTAGAACTCCAAACTTTTCACAATATTTCACAATAGTCCCCTCATTTGAAAGCTTAAGCTTTGGGTGTGTCAAAAGTACAACTATTTTTCAAGAAAAGGTAACTAGAACACTTACTTGAATGGATGAGAGCTTGTTGAAATTTTGAGCATTCAAAAACCCCTATTTCTTGCTATTTTTGATGGAGAAGGATGAGCAAGAAGATGGATATCATCTTTTCTTTATTCTAATACTAAACTAATAATTTAGTCCACCAAACACTACCAACTTTGACTACTTTGGTCAATTCTTGTCCCCTATGAAGTTTATGGACGGCTAAGCCTTTAAAAGGGTTAAATTTCATTTTAAAGACCTCAAATTAAAAATCTATGGCTATTTGACATCTTTAGCTTATAGAATGGAGCTTTCGCACTTTATGCGATTTAGTCCTTTTTCACGATTAAACACGAAATCTCTAAAATTAAAGTACCAAAATTCTCATGTACATATGCTATCATGTTCTAACTCATAATATAACATGAAAATAAATTTCTCTAATCTCAGATTAGTGATCCCGAGATCACTATTCGACTAGCCCCTAAATCAAAGTTATTACAATTCTCCCTTAAAATTTTCGTCCCAAAATCTTACCGGTGAAAAGATTGGGGTATTGGTTTCTCATCGATTCCTCGGGTTCCCATGTAGCCTCTTCTATACCGTGCCTTTTCCATCGGACTTTCACTAGGGCTATGCTTTTGTTTCGTAATTGCTTGACTTCACGAGCCAAAATTCTAACTGGTTCTTCACCGTACGTCAAATCTGGTTGTATCTCTACCTTTGTCGGTTCTATGATATGTGAAGGGTCCGATCGATATTAGCGTAACATGGATACGTGAAAAATGTCATGAATCTTTTCTAGCTTCAAGGTAAAGCTAACTGATAAGCTACCGGTCCTATCTGTTCGGTAACTTTATAAGGTCCGATAAAGCGCGGACTTAACTTGCCCTTCTGGCCAAATCTGAGGACTTTTCTCTAATGTGATACTTTCAAGAACACTTTATCACCGACTTTGAATTCTATTTCTTTCCTTTTTAAATCTGAATTGTACTTTTGTCTATCTAAGGCGACTTTCAAATAGTCATGTATCACTTTTACCTTCTCTTCAGTTTCCTTAATCAAGTCAACCCCGTGTATCTATTTCTCTCTGAGTTCTGACCAATACAAGGGCATTCGACACTTATGCCCATACAATGCCTCATAAGGTGCTATCTTCAAACTTGACTGAAAGCTGTTGTTGTAGGCGAATTCCACCAATGGTAGGTAATTATCCCGATCATCGTGGAATTCTAAAACACAACATCGAAGCCTGTCTTCAAGTATCTAAATCACTCTCTCAGACTGCCCGTCAGTTTGTGGATGGAAGGCAGTACTGAAACTCAATTTCGTGCCCAAAGCTTCTTGCAGCTTTTTCCAAAGCTGTGACGTGAATCTCGGATCTCTATCTGAAATGATCGACAATGGTACACCATGAAGTTTTACTATCTCAGACATGTACAAGTCTACCAATTTATCGAGTGAATAGTCGACTCGCACTGGTATAAAGTGGGCTGTCTTAGTGAGTCTATTAACCACTATCCATACTTCATCTTTCCTCTTGGGAGTCAGCGGTAAGCCTGTCATGAAATCCATAGTAATACGGTCCCACTTCCACTCAAGAATCATAATGGGCTGAAGTAAACCCGAAGGTACTTGATGTTCAGCCTTCACTTGCTAACAAATCAGGCATTTTGATACAAACTCGGAAATATCTTTCTTCATACCCAACCACCAATACCATTTCTTCAAATCATTGTACATCTTCGTTCTACCCAGGTGAACATTCAAACATCTGTTATGCGCTTCATGCAAGATTTTATGAAAATGCTCATCATTCCTAGGTATACAGATCCTATCTCGAAATGTCAAACATCCATCAGGATTTACTCGAAAGTCCGACCCAATGTTTGACTCACATAAAACTCTCTTAGCTTGCAAACTATTATCATCTCCCTAAGCTTCACAAATCTCTTGAAGGAACAATGGTTTAGCCCTCAACTCAGCCAAAACGGACCCATCATCTAACAAGGCCATCTGATTACTCATGGCTTTAAGTGTGAATAATGATTTCCTACTCAAAGCGTCGGCGACTATATTCACCTTCCCCGGATGGTAGTCAATTACCAACTCATAATCCTTAATCAACTCTATCCACCTTTGTTGCCTCAAATTTAATTATTTTTGAGTCATCAAATATTTTAGGCTTTTATGGTCAGTGAAAATCTGACACCTTTTACCGTATAAATGAGGCCTCCAAATTTTTAATGCAAACATGATTGTGGCCAACTCTAAATCATAAGTCAGGTAGTTCTTCTCGTGCGGCTTCAACTGCCTAGAGGCGTATGCAATCACTTTACACTCTTGCATAAGTACACAAATCAATCCGTTCAAGGACGCGTCACTATAAACCACAAATTCTCTTCCCGGTTCTAGTTGCACCAGAATGGGAGCCTTAGTCAATAGTGTTTTCATTTTCTCAAACCTCTTTTGACACTTTTTCGTCCAATCAAACTTTACATCTTTCTGCAAAATTCTCGTCATCAGGGTAGCTATCATGGAAAACCCCTTGACAAAACGCCTAGAATAGCTTGTTAGGCCTAGAAAACTCTTCACTTCAGTTACGCTCCTCGGCGGTTTCCATTCAATAATTTCCAAAATCTTACTCGGATCGACTCTAATCCCTTTTCCCGAGATAATGTGCCCCAAAAATCCCATTTCCTTGAGCCAAAATTCACTCTTACTGAATTTGGCATACAATTGTTTTTCTCTCAAAACTTGTAGAACCATCCTTAAATGCTCCGCATGATCGTTCTTATCCCGATAGTAGATCAGTATGTCGTCGATGAAGACCACTACAAATCTATCCAAGTACGATTGAAAAATACGATTGATCAAATCCATGAAGATCGCGGGGGCATTCGTTAGGCCAAAAGGCATGACCAAAAATTCATAATGCCCATACCTAGTCCTAAATGCGATTTTCGGTACATCCGAGTCCTTGACTCCCAATTGATAGTACCTTGATCTCAAATCTATCTTGGAAAATACTGTGGCTCCTTTTAATTGATCGAATAGATCATTGATTCTCGGCAACGGGTACTTGTTCTTCACAATTACCTTATTGAGTTGTCGATAATCTATATGTAATCTCATGGAACCATCTTTCTTCTTCACAAACAAAATGGGAGCACCCCACGGAGAAAAACTCAGCCTCATGAAACCCTTATCCATTAAATCTTGCAACTTTGCTTTCAACTCTTTCAACTTAGTAGGGGCCATTCTATATGGAGCAATAGAAATAAGGTAGTACCTGGAGCTAATTCAATCCTAAATTAAATCTCTCTATCCAGAGGTAGCCTTGGCAACTCTTCCGAAAAACATCTAGGTACTCGCATACTACGGGTACTGACTCAATTTTCAACTCAGTCTCTTTAGAGTTAATCACAAAGGCAAGATAAGCCTAGTACCCCTTCCTTAGGTACCTCTGAGCTGGCATGGTTGATATCACTATTGGTGACCTATCTAGCTTATCTGATTCAACACAAATAAAATTACCATTTTCATCTCTCAACTCAACATGCTTCTTCCCACAGTTCACAATTACTCCATGGGTAACTAACCAATCTATCCTGAGGGTGACATCAAACTTGTCAAACAGTAATAACATAAGATCAACCGGGAAACAACGACCCTTAATCATCAAAGAGCACATTTGCAAACTCTATCAACCAACACACATTTGCCTAGGGGATTAGATACTCTTATAATGAATTCAGTAGACTCTATAGGCATGCTTATGCTAGAGACTAATTTCATGCACATATATAAGTGGGTAGATCAAGGGTCAATTAAAGCTATAACATGAGTATTATGGAGAGAAAAGATACCCGTGATCACATCGGGGGAAGATGCCTCTTCACGAGCACGAATAGCATATGTCCTTGCCGGTGCTCTACCCTCGACTCTAGCAGTTTACTCTTTAGAAGGATTCTTACTTCCTATCTCAATCACCGGGTTTCTAAATGGTCTTCCCCTAGTGGTACATCCCGATCTTGCATTCTGAGGCTTTCCTTTCTCATCCACCTCGAGACAATTTCTGATAAAGTGGTCTAAGGATGCACATCTGAAGCAATCTTTCTCAATAGCTCTACACTCACCAGAATGGAGCCTGCCACACTGAGGGAATTCCAGTCTACTTGGTCAAACATTTCCCACACTAGCAGCTGATGTGGTTTTCCCTTTCGACCCTAAAATTGCTTGCCTTTACTTTGGGTTGAAAACCCCGCTGAAGTGACTGATTGAGTAGTGAAATCCCTCGATTTCTTAGATGAGGATTGGTGAGACTTGTTCAGTTGTCTCTTCCTCGAATCACAAGACTCGTACTCAGCTCTTCTCTTCTCTTTAGCCAACTCCTCGGCTTTACAAGCTCTATCCACCAACACTACAAACTCTCTTAATTCGAGAACTTCCACATATAGGCGGATATCTTAATTCAATCCATCTTCGAATCTCTTGTACATGATGGTTTCGGTAGACATGCACTCTCGTACATACTTGCTAAGCCTTACGAACTCCTGTTTGTAGTTGGTCACTAACATACGACCTTTCTCCAGCTCTAAAAACTCTTTTCTCTTGTGGTCGATGAATCTCTGGCTGATATACTTCTTCCAGTATTCCTCTTGGAAAAATTCCCAGCTAACTCTATCCTTTGGCACCACCGACACCAGGGTGTTCCACCATCGGTAGGTTGAATATCCCAGAAGAGACACCGCACACTTTAAGCACTCTTTAGGCATGCAGGATAACTTATCGAATACTCGGATGGTATTCTCGAGCCAAAATTTTGCTTTCTCCGGGTCATCATCCTTATTCGCCCAAAATTTCTCGACTCCTTGCTTTTGGATCTTATCCACCAGAGGCGTTTCTCTTCTCACCACCTCAACCATTTGAGGAGATACTAGAGTGGGTTGAGGGATAAGTGGGGGTGGAGGAGGCTGAGCATTAGGATTTGCTCGGGTATATTCAATATACCAGTTGCTCATTATATAGAGAAACGCTTCTCGGGCCTCTTCCCCCTGACCCAAGGTCTTGGGTCTACTATTAGTTGGCACAGTCCCTTGAGTGGGAGCCAGTGCGTTACTCATAGCATCATCGGCTGTAGTTCAGTCTAGATCAGAATCCATATACTATATAAAACACGATTTTTAAAGGTCGGGAGCCATCACACTATCAATACATAGACACTCATACATATGGCATGTATAGCTAGACTCGTACTTATACTAGTTAGTCCTAGAGTCAACTAAACCATAGCTCTGATACCAATAAATGTAACACCCCTTGGTCATATTCGAGCCGAAACAGGTTTGGAGGCATTACATAGCTAACCTTGCTTAAACATCTAGAATAAGGTTATAAAATTTCGTTTAACTCTATCTCCTACACATATTCGGCCTAGGAGGCCCTAAACCTACACCTGAGAAGTATTGGAATATTTTGGGAGCTTCCACGAGTTCGAGAAACTTTTTCACAAAATAGAGGCCACACGACCGTGTTGGCCTAGGGACATGCCCGTGTGCCCCTGAGGCATGCCCGTGTCTTCCACCCGTAGTCGACACTGACTAATTTCACACGGCCATGCCACGTTCGTGGCCCTGGTCCATATGTAAAACCTTAGCATTCTAACTTACCCACACAGCCTATACACACGCCCATGTACCCTAACC
The DNA here is from genome assembly GCA_025506655.1 of Gossypium rotundifolium. NCBI lineage: Eukaryota > Viridiplantae > Streptophyta > Magnoliopsida > Malvales > Malvaceae > Gossypium > Gossypium rotundifolium. The sequence continues at coordinate 52,701,787 of CP106731.1, forward strand.
TTGTGGTGATTAAAATCCCAAGTGCAAGGTGCAGGCTTCACACGGCCTGGGTGCACGCCCATGTGCTAGCCGTGCCTCCCACTTGGTCTAGACCCACGCCTGTATGTCTATTTATGTGGTCAATTAGTAGGCTATATACCCAGCCATTACCACCCTAGAATGCACACATACATACTTCCACTCAAAATAATACAATTCCTATTCCATAAGCAAGTTTAAGAACTCATTCCAACATACAAGATAATTAAAGGGATATACACTTCATGAAGTCCATCTTCATTTAACAAAAGGAGTTTGCTAAGTATTTGCCTAACTCATAAGGATATTTAAAAAAATGACTTTTACTAACTTACATAGTCAACACTTTGACTAACAATTACAACTTAACAAAATAATTGAGCCCTATACATGCCATACTCAAAATAAGTCTAAAATTGTTATACCAAAGTGCTGTCGATAGTGTGATTTTTGAACTCCTATGTCTACGATCCTCGAGTTACCTTAGCAATACTACAAGAAAGAAGGGAAATGAAAAAGGGGTTAGCGTAAAGCTTAGTAAATTTGCATGGAAATAAATAGCAATAATAAGCTCATAAAATATTCCATCCACGATTTTAGCTAACCGTGTGCTAGTCAAGGCTTCTTGACAATACTTACTTACAATTGCCCTTATCTAGCACATACTGTGCCACATATCAAAGCCGATTCTTCGTGACTCATTCATGTGTACCTGTACTCACTCATTCACATGACTTAAATATCATTTACATTTCTACTTCTAGATTCATCTACTTATCCCACTATTCTCAAGGGGTAGTCAAAAACGTGTGTTTATCGTCATTACTGTAAGTATAAAGCCAATGCCACATCCTCGAGGTGGTCTTACATGGAGTCACCTCTAGATGCCAATGCCATATCCCGGATATGGTCTTATATGGGATAAACTCTAAGTGTCAATGCCATATCCCAGATATGGTCTTATATGTAATTTCTTACCATGTATCGATGCCACATCCCAGATATGGTCTTATACGATTTTCATGTTCATTATCGAAGCCACATCCCAGATATGGTCTTATAAGGGATCTCAACTCGGTGACGAGGCCATGTCCCAAGCATGGTCTTATACGAGACCTTATCTACTTCATCTCTTAATGATAGCATTTCTGTAATCAATATGGCCCATTAGGACTTTAACATCTCATTCACATTAACTACTCAATTTAGTAGTGTATCATGCATTAATATAATGCCAAGCATTTCTCAACATGCTAATATAAATGTTGCTTAAATCACATACAAACTTACCTCATTTTTCAAAATGAGCTAGTTCTTCGGTTCAATCCACGACTTTATTCTTTCCTTGATCGAGGCGAATTCTCGACTCCTCTTGCTCTATAATAGCAAATTAGCTCATTTTAATCCTTACATTAATAAAATTATTTCAAAAATCACGTTTAGGCAAAATTTCTATTTTGCCCATAGTCTTTGCCAAAATGACCTTTTTGCCCCTAGGCTCGAAAATAAATTCTAATCACATTTCTACCTTCAACAAGCCTAGGTGAATATTTAATGCTCTTAAAGCTATCATCAAAAATAAACATTTCACATATTAATCAAAAACTTTATAACCTTTTCATCAAGGTCCAATTAGATGTTTTCAAGACAACACCTTTCACAAAAGTTGTTCATCTACCAACCAAGACACAATTTCTTCCATAAAGATGCAGCAAATAACTAAGATATCTCTCATGGTAGAACTCTAAACTTTTCACAATATTTCACAATCGTCCCCTCATTTGAAAGCTTAAGCTTTGGGGGTCTCAAACGTACAACTATTTTTCAAGAAAAGGTCACTAGAACGCTTACTTGAATGGATGAGAGCTTTTTGAAATTTTGAGCATTCAAAAACCCCTATTTTCTTTCTATTTTTTAGTGGAGAAGGATGAAAAATAAGATGGATATCATCTTTTCTTTATTCTAATATTAAACTAACAATTTAGTCCACCAAACACTACCAACTTTGACTAATTTGGTCAATTCTTGTCCCCTATGAAGTCTATGGCCGACCAAGCCTTTAAAAAAGGTTAAATTTCCATTTAAAGACCTCAAATTAACAATCTATGGCTATTTGACACCTTTAGCTTATAGAATAGAACTTTCACACTTTATGTGATTTAGTATTTTTTTCTCGATTAAACACGAAATCGCTAAAATTAAAGTACCAAAATTCTCATGTACATATGCCATCATGTAATAACTCATAATATAACATGAAAATATATTCCTCTAATCTCAGATTAGTGGTCTCGAGATCACTATTCTGACTAGCCCCTAAATTAGGCTATTATAGCCCGTGTTCTATGCCGTTTACTAGATCTTGCCAAACTTGTAGGGTATACTGACTTAGGGCACACGGCCAATCACACGCCCGTATGCTGGGCCATGTGGAGCATTTTGACTTGATTTTTAATTTAACACCAGGGGAAACACGGTCGTGTAACATAACTGTGTGTCACACACGGCTAAGACACACGCCTGTGTCTATGCCCATGTGGACAAAAATAGGCTATTTACCAAGCCAATTTGCCACCCAATCTTGCACACACCTACACCAAACCAAATGGCACCAAGACATGGCATAAATAGGCATTCAAACCAACTAAATCAAGCCTAATTCATGTTAGTTCTATACCAACATCCACTATATACACAAGTCACAAAACAGACTATTCAATTTATACCAAATTCAAATATACCATTCAACTAATTAGACAGTTTCAAACATGCACCATTATGCTCAAACTCACAATCATATAACTTCTCCAATATCAACCATTTGACAACCACAATATCTATAATCCATAAGCATCATACATTCATCCATAAACTCATAACACAAGTCATATACACATATATATACATAACCATACCAACCAAATTAAGCCAACTCTAATGGCTATATACAAAACTAAAAACATTTAACATTTACAAGCTATTTCAAATGACCAGAGTCATCACCAATTCATATACCAAAATGACCAAACTCCTATACATGGCATATACTTAAAACACTTAAGTTCAAAAGTACCCAAGAGATAGTAGGATAGTGTGACGAAGTCTTCGACGATCCTCGAACTCGAGCTAGCTTTGATTTCACTATAAAACACGAAAAAATAAACAATGTAATCTATAAAGCTTAGTAAGCTCGTGTAACACCCCTAACCCATATCCTTCGCCGGAACATGGTTTTAAAGTGTTACCAAAATATTCAGAACATTTATCAATTAATTTAGGCAAGTTACTATTCATTCACCGAGATCATTCATAATGTCCCTAAATGGACCCTTGAGGCCAAATACAAGCATTAGAATCATGTCAAGACTAAATAAAAAACTCAATAAATTTTTTGCGAAATTCCAAAAGTTTCCAAGCTACAGGGCTCACATGCCCGTGTAACCCTGGGACACGCTCAAGCTGCAGGCTGTCTTCAAAACTAGGTAGCTCTTTGACTTGTGCCACACGGCCATGCCACACGCTCGTGTGCTAGGTCATGTGGTTAATTAATTCAATTTGAATTAGGTGTAGGTTTCACACGGCCAAGACACACGCCCGTGTTCAAGGCCGTGTCACCCATACGATTGAGACATACGCCTGTGTCTCTACCCGTGTACTCAATTCTGAGCATTCTATTTTCTTGAATTTAAGGTGCAGGAGACACATAGCCTAACCACATGCCCGTGTTGCCAGGCCTTGTGTCACACATGATCTAGACACATGCCCGTGTGTCTGCCCGTGTGGACAAAATAAAGCCATTTCTAGCTTTATTTTTCACCCAAAATTTCACCCATGACCTGCACTTGAATCACACATACAAAAACCATCCATTTCAAGCATTCAAGATGAGCAAACTCTATCATTCAACATGATATATCATCACAAGTATTCGTGTTTACAATCTTACTCTTTAATAAGAATACTTGATTCCCCTTTCTTGATCAAACAATATATATTACCTATGTTATCACCATAACATGAACTTAAATACAATATGCATGTATCAAAATAGAATCATCACTAGCCATTCCAATGGCTAGATTACAAGTATCATTTACATTTACATTCCAATATAGCCAACATATCTTATACATGCAATTACAACCATAATTGAATTACCATACTATACCGACATGGGCCGATGGATAGTGTGAGTGATCTCCACCAAGCTTCCAATCCAATGAGCTTTCGATTTACTCTATAAGAGGGGAAAATAAAATAGGGTAAGCATTACATGCTTACTAAGTTCGTATAACATAGACTTAACTTACCATTCATCCTATTTTGAGGTAACTATATAAAGCATATTCACTTAATTTGACCTCAAGCCCTACACACATCCTCATTGCCTTTGTTAGTCATATAATCCATGATAACATCAAGACATGTATAAGTTCAATCAACAATCAAGTTTCCATGCATATATGCTTTCCACAACATGTATTCATTAAGCATGTATATATCATCTCTTATTATTACAAGTATAGCTTAATAGTAGTTCGTTTAGAGTTCAGATCGTTTCATGTCAGGACTTTACTCATTTTATTTGAGTATTAAGATCACCAAGTAGTAGTACACTCAAGGTGTACAAATATATAATCAAGGATGAACATTCTCATCAAATAATTTCCATGTACAATTATAATCTTTTCATATTTCATACATCACTAGTCATAAATCATCATTTCCTTGTATTTCATGTAATATCCTTTTTCATGTCATACTTCATATCATATATATATATTTTTCCATGTCGATTTGTCTTAAATTCATATTTGCCTTTCCCATATCTTTACCCGTTGAATTTATTCGAAATATCGATGGATACACAGGTAGTACACTCGAGGTGTACGAATCAAAATCCATCAATTCGTGTCCAATGGTACCCATATGGTACAATTTCAGAGAGTACACTCTCGAGCCACATATGTAAACGACAAGATTACCAGTCCAGGCTAAATCCTTTTTATGTCATATACTTTAAAGAGGTTGATTTGGATAACCCTTCTGGGCTAAATCCAATCCATAACACATGCTTGAGAGGAATTATATTAGGATTACCCGTCCGGGCTAAATCCTATCAGAATTGAGGTCGAATGATTACTCATCCGAGCTAAATCCTGTCCGCAACAAATGCAGGACCTCTTGTTTTGAGAAATCACATATCCATCGATTTTCCATTTATTCAACTAGGATTTAAACACTTTTCAAGCATTATCTAGCATTTGATTATTTTATTCCTCCGTAACATTTATGTAATTCGAGTGAAACACATTCCACATTCATGTTAAGCATAGAAGTAACATTTTATTCATTTACCATTTTATCAGATTTTTCATTTATTGGGGTTTATCAAGTAGGTGATCATTTCACATATTTATGACATTAATACAATTCACAAACACAACATTTAAATCAAGCATTAAAACATATACAATTTGGTTACACGAACTTACCTCGACAAATCTTCGTGTACATAAATCCACTAATCCAAAATTTCCCTCATTCTAACTCTGAATTTGGCCTATCTAGATCTATATGAGTAAATTTAATGTCAATTTATCACATTTTACACTTATTTGGACTCAATTTTTAACCTAGGTAAAATTTCCATTTTGGCCCTAACTTTTCCATAAATTACCATTTTGTCCTTAGGCTCGGAAAATGAAATTCATGAAATTTGACCCTCTACCCAAGCCTAGTAGAAATATACATACAACTTTTATAGCACATACATTTCACAATTTCAACATTTTCCATTGATTTTCACTAATTTTCATTTTAGTCCCTAAATCAAGTTTTCATGAAAATTCACTTTGTAAAAGTTGTTTATCTACCATCAATTTCAAATTTCCAGCATATAAATCCTTGAACCAATTTTTATACTTTGATAAGTTTTCAAATTGATCCCCCAAATAGATAGTTTAGGTTATCCCGAACCCAAAAATATCAAAATTACTAAAAATGGGACAAGGAAACTTACCCAATTTGGCCATGAAAGTCTCTTCTCTCTCTCCTAGGGTTGACATGTTTATTTTGAGGAAGAAGATGATATATTTTATCATCTTTTTAATTAATAAGTATTTTACTATTTCTAATTTAGTCCCTAACCTTTTTCTCAATTTCCATGGATGAATCATCCAAAAATATCTACATACTTTTTATTAATGGTCTAATTACCATATAAGGACATCTAGTTTTGAATTCCATAGCTACTTGATCCTTATTGCTACTAGAATTTAACTTTTACATTTAATGCGATTTAGTCCTTCTCGTAATTAAGCACTAAATCAATAAAATTTGTGTATCAAAATTTTCACATGAACTTTCTAACATAATACGATCAATATAATAAAAAATAAATTATATTTTTGGCTCAAATTTGTGGTCCCAAAACCACTCTTCCGATTTCACTGAAATTTGGGCTGTTACAGCCCGTATGAAAATAATAAGCAAAACTCACCGTTTAGTTACCATTCAAAATATGCATATAACATACTACAAAAAATATATAACCACAATGTTAACATATATTCAATAATCTATTTAACCATGAACTCAATTCTTTCATATGTCCAATACATATTTAATTTTCGTACATACCTGTATTGATACGTATCTATTTCTCACCATTTCATATCCTCGATATACCCGTTGAACCGTTTGGAATAATACAGGATACTCGAGAATCTCGCACCCTAAGTGCCAATATATATAGTCGAAGCTATCTCAATAAAATCTTGCATCGAAGTGCCAATATATAGCCGAAGCTATCTCAATATCATATCTCAATAATGCTCACTCGAGCTATCAACTGTTCATCAGAACGAAAAAATATATAGGATTTTTCCTATATAATTTATGACCTTTTTACTTAAATTTGTTGTTAAAACTAAGTAATTGTTTAACAAATTAATGAAATATGTGAAAATATGAAATTAGGACATAGAATATTAAAATGTGATTTTATGCTTTATTATATAGTTTTCATGCATAAAATGGCTTATTTTATATTAAATTGAGCATATTATATTTTTAAGACATGAAGTGGGCCATGCATGATTAAATTAAATAATAAAATATAAGATTATATTTAAATATTCATTTTAGATATTTCATTAATAATTTGAGTTATAATTAATTATTTAAATTGGATGAATTTGATTCTTTGGTCCTCTAATTTATTGATTTATTTTGGAAAGGTTTGATAGCTTTGTTGGATTACAAAACCATCCAAATTGGAGACCAAGTCAACCCAATTTTCAGCTACACTTGGCTGTCCACATAAACCACTTTTTGGTTTAATTGCACAAGGTCCTTGCAATGTTGAAGAAATTAGAGATTTGCTTGAAGATTTGCACTTGACCAAGTCTTAGTCCTGAGTTGTTGTGGCACTTAAATTGAGAAAAAATCAAGCAAAAATCAGCTCAATTCATGGCCAGCCACCCTTTGAAGATGCTTAAAGAGATGGAACCTCCTATTTTTAGCAAACTATCCCCTTCTCCTCACCTATAAATAATACCCCCCATTCATTCATTCATCATCCCTCATCCTTCATTATTCTCTCTTCTCTCTCAATTCTCTTAGCATTTTCCATTCCCCACTCCTAGCATCATCTCCTCGTAGAGATTTTAGCAATTAAGCTTCATAAAAGCCCAAGGTCAGCCACCTTAGAGATCCATCAGCAAAGGAGCAAAGTGAAGGAGCAAAGGAGCCTCGTCGATCAGAGTCTTAGGTGACAGCCACTTTGATTTGGGTTTAATCTTTATTTTCTTTGATTTAATCTGAAAATGTTTGCTATGTGTTCTTTGTTCTTGTTAACAACAATGTTATCTTAATTTTATTTAAGCTAGGATGACTACTTTGATTAAATAATATTTATTTGATTCATGGTTATAAGGTTTATGCCTTAGTCGATCATGTTTTTAATTAAAATCAAGTTTGTATTTCATTCATATGTGATTGAAATGCACCTGAATTAGATGAGCGATCCTGACCAAACGATGGCTAGTGGACACATAATTGAAATGTGCACGTTCAATTGAGATCCTAACCACATTAAATTCCAGGTTGCATAATAACTCTGACCAAGCTCTGTTATTTGCATAGTTTTTAGATTTGTGTGATTAAACTGTTTCAAACCTAACACGTCCCTGTTACTTCACACGAATGCTAAGAAACCCTTAGTAAATAAGGATTAGTAAAATGCATATTTACTAAGTAAAGGATTTCGAAAAGACCTAATGTGGTTTCCAAACTCATGAAAGATCGAAGTTGCCATGGAATGTTTTTCCAAATGTTATTAAGCATGTTGATAATAAATTGAGTTTTATTAAAGTAATTGTCCTAGTTTATTTATGCTATAATTGTTGCAAATTGTGTTTAATTTTGCTAAAATCTACTTCATTCATATAGTTTACATATTTAGGATAATTTGCATTAGGGATCATTGCATTTAGTTTAATATATTTAATTAAAATCATCACTTCTCAATCATATTGTGTTTTTATTTACCAAATTATTAATATAATTTCACAAATTAAGTGACTTAGCACAAATACAATCCCTGTGGAGATGATAACTCGATACTTACTTATTACTTGATAACGACTTTGTACACTTGCACAGACCTACGTGTTACAAGTTTTTGGCGTCGTTACCGGGGATTTTAAGTGTTGCCATAATCATTTTTTTGTGAAATTATTTACTTCCAATTTTGTTTACTTCTAACATTAATAACTTATTCTTTTTAATTTTTTTATTTTATTTAGAGGTTTTTATGAGCATAGATCGAATTATCGATTTATTCCCTGTAGACCTTGAAATTGAGCGAACTTTTAGACCAAAAAGACGTGAATAGGCAGCTCAAAGACAAATCGAGATGGACCTTTGAAATCAGAATCAAGACCAAGTTAATGAAGTCAATTGTTTACGAAATCCCATCCTCATTGCCGATGATAGGGATCAATACATCAGAAAATATGCTGTGCCACTTTTCAATGAGTTAAATCCAAGCATTAGAAGGCTAGATATTGAGGCAACCCAATTTGAATTGAAACTAGTGATGTTTCAAATGCTCAAAATGGTGGGCCAATTCAGTGGCATGCCCACGGGAGATTCACATCTCGACCTTCGATTGTTTATGGAGTTGAGTTAATCATTCAAGATAGTCGGTGTGACTAAAGACGCACTGAGGTTAGTGTTGTTCTCGTACTTGTTGCGAGATCGAGCATGAGCATGGCTAAATTCATTGCCACCAAATTCCATATCTACATGGAATGGATTAGCAATGAGATTTTTGGTTTAGTATTTCTCGCCTAGCAAAAATGCTAAGTTGAGGAACGAGATCACAACTTTCCAACAATTGGCTGATGAGTCTTTGTATGAGGCTTGGGAGTGATTCAAGGAGCTACTTCGTACGTGTCCTCATTATGGGATTCTTCATTGTATCTAGTTAGAGATATTCTATAATGGTCTCAATGCACATACAATATTGATGGTAGATGTTTCATGAATGGTGCAATTTTGTCTAAGTCTTATAATGAGGCTTGTGAGATCATCGAGAGGATCGCGAGTAATAACTATGAATGGCCAACAAATCGAACAGCTTTAAGAAGACATGTAGTCAGAGTTCATGAAGTTGAACCCCTCACTTCGTTATTAGTGCAGGTATCGTCTATTTCCTCTATGTTAAAATAGTTTACCACTAATAGTGCTAACAATTTTGCAGCTTAGCCACCAAGTCCATTTGAAGTAGTTTCTTGTGTGTACTGTGGGAAGGTCATTCTTTTCATAATTGTCCATCAAATTCCAAGTCAGTGTACTATGTGGGGAACCAACATCAAAATAGGAGTGGACAAGGACCCCAGTCCAACTTCTACAGTCCTTCATGACGTAATCATCCTAGCTTTTCTTGGAGCAACCAAGGAAATGGACCGAACAAGAACTTTTTACAGCATAGACCCAACCAATCTAAAGGGTTTAATCATTAAACTCCATAACCATCTTAAGCTGAGGCATCAAATTGCAATATTCGGGATTTAGGGGTTATGCATTTTCACTTAAATATATGTGGTAGCATGCTTGTGTGTGATTTGAATGTGTTTTGGGGGCTTCAGGAACCTTGGGATGTAGGTAGAAGCCTTAGGAAAAATATTTGATTTTAAGCCTAAAAAGGGAACTAAGAGAGCTAGGCCTTAAGTAGAGGTGTGTGAGGGTTATGACACAAGTAAAGCTTTGGTGAAGTGGCAAAGAGGCGCCACTTAGGGCCTTGTGAGGTGACGCCACAGGGAGTGTGAAGGGACCTAGGTTTGAACAGCAAGGGAAGCATTTTAGAGCTTTTATTTTTTGGCAAGGAAGTACAGTGATGGACAGCACAAGAACACTTCATGGATGAAGTGTAGATTGGGTCAAGTAGCTTAAAGATTCAGCTACGTAGGAGTGAAAAGGGGGGTTTGGATGAGGGGAGAAGAGTTGGCCGAATGGAGGGGTCTTGGGGTGGTAGTTTCGATCATATAGGGGGAGTGTGTGCTGAAATTCATTTGGCATATTCAAGTGTTCCCTTTCTTCTCTTTTGACTCTCAACCGAAAGTGAAAGAACCCATTTGTGCATCTTCACTTCTCCTTTTATTTTGCTAAGGCCAAACCTCTCTTTCATTCATTCCCTCCATTGCCGCAACTCCTAAGGACCCCAAAACATCTTTTCTCCATTCGTTCTTTTTGAATCATAACCGATTGCACCTTTAACCCATTGAAATTGATTGTTTCTAAGCACTAAAGGCCAAAAGCCGATCATCTTTCTCCTTGTTAATCTATTAGGGCCGTGATCATTACGTTGGTCACCTTTTTTTTCAGTAAGGATCTCTGTGGACTGATTTCTTTTTCTTTTTCCTTCTTGAACTGTCAAATAAAGGACTCTAATCCCCTATGTCTCTTTGGTCGAAACCATGAAAGTGGGTTTCGAGATTCTTTTGTAGCCGACGGTTTAAGAGAGATCTTTCAAATTTTGGATATCCAAGGTAAGCAAGATAAACCATTCGGCCAAGGGCTACTTCCATTGGTTTTAAGGCACTAAGCCTATTCTAACCTAAGTCATGTAGGGATCTCGACAACTTCAGGAGTAAACAATAGTTTTCGAGATTTGAACAAGTGAGGTATGGGGGTTGTAATATTCGGCCAAAGGCCATATTACCTATTGAGGGTTTCTGATTCTAACTACGATTTTTAGGGAGGAGTACAACCTGATTCTGTAGATCTTTGAGATTTGGTGGCTGAACTAGGTAAGGGTTTTAGCGTGTAGATCTATTTCTTAATCATTCAAAATCAAAGGCTAATCGTTTGTGTGTATTAGTGGTTGGCCAATTGCAAGGGAAGTGCACCACGTAGTTTCAGGATTTGGTTGGAAACCAAATCTGCATAAAGGTAAGATCATATCTCCACGCGACATATCCTTCGGGATTTTCAGCTGAGCCGAATAGGCTTTTGGTTACTAACAAGTGTTGGTCGATTATAGGAAGGGGTAAGGCAAATGCTTCGGGATCTCGTTAGTTTCGCGTAGTTTTAGGATTTCGCTTAGACCTATAAATAGTCAGGTGTGTAACCCACCCTAAATTCTCGATTAATAATAACAATATGATGTATATGTTAATAAGACAATGAATGAATATGGCTAAGGGTACCATTCAACGGTGCAGTGTATTCAGGTATGTACCCCTTAATACTTGTTAATAATGTTTACAAACATTGCTATGAAAATGTGAGAAATTTTGCTATGGCCATGGGGTAAGGTATATTGCATGATATCTGTATGATTTGAATGTTGCATGGGCATATGGGTGATAATGTTGAAGGGAAAGTGTTCCGGTGGTTTTTACCACATTATCTGGTGACCTATGTCACATATTATGAATTTGGTGACTCTGTCACATTATCTGGTGGCTATGCCACGATTATAAGGGCAATGTGCAGTTGAGTGCAGTGACTGCCTTCGATGGTGTGTAACGGATGGAGGGTCGATTTAGTAATCCCCACTTTGTGATTGGCAAGTACGGGTGATGTGTAGAGGTTGGATATTTAGGTGGGTTTGGGTTGCATCATTGCTTATATTTGTTCGTATGTGATATAATATGCTCTTATCGATTGGGATTCTGTGATGGTTGTTACACACTGAGTCTGTGGACTCACCCTTCATGGGCTAACATTTTGCAGGTGATACCCAGTAAATGGACCAGGTCGGGAGGGACTTAGTGGTGGCCATGCTCAGCTCAGTTTTTTTTTGGGTTTTCTTATTATGTTTTTTTTTTTGGAATTTGTTTCGGGTTTAGTTTTGTTGTAATAAGGCCATTACTATTTAACTGTTTTAAGTTTCGTTTTAATTTTGATTCTGATAACGATCAACATTAAACAAGTGGTTAAACGATTTTTCATAAAACAACTTCAAAAGTTTTGACACCTAATCACCTATGATTTTCAACTTGATGATAAGCTCAAAAATTTGGCATTTCTTCTAACTTGTAATTTTTGAAACATGAAGATAACGTTTTAATATTAGCTTCAACAATAACTCGGTTTTCAACTTGATCATTCACTCAAATCTATTTTCTTCAAAACCACCAAGTTTTTCATGATGACCTAACAAGATTTAACTACGTTTTACTCGAGGAGCATGCCAGATCCGGTCAGGGCTTGTAGGCCAGGTTTGGGGTGTTTCAATTTAGTATCAGAGCCCGATTCAAAACTCGGCCTTGAGGGCTTTTGGGCCCAAAATGTTTTTTATTTTTGAAATTGGGTTTTACTAAAGAATGACCAGGTTTTCTGGCATGGCACCTGAGTCTTCGGCCCGAAGTCCACCAGGTAAGTACTCCTAACTACTGTGTGATTTGTATGTGGGTATTAGGGGACGTAGATTAGTAGAACAGGAGCTATTGAACTCTAGGATTAGATTACTCCAATATAGAATTACATAAAATTTAAAGTCTAATAAAACAAACCTCTGAGTGAGTCACCGAGTTAAGGGTGTGGCAACCATTATGTGCATGTCTAGGATTGGATTCAGGGGGAGCTTGGTATTTAAGAAGTCCTAGTGACTCACCTTCTCTCCGCTCGAATCCTACCTGGTGCGTAGTGACGGTTCACCCTAACCAAGAGGATTTATCCACAGGCCAAATTCAATAATTAAAACCCGAAAGGGACTAGCTACACTATTTTATAAAAACCATAGTTTTAAAATCACCGAATTACCCCTTTGATTTGTAAAAACTATTTTACTTTCTAAAAAAAATTTTCTAAAATATCCCCGGTTTATAAAATTACCGAAATACCCCTGGTTTGTAAAATCACTAAAATATCCTCAGCTTATAAAATTGCCATACTACCCTTAACTTTTATCAAAATATTCCTATTTTGTAAAAATACCAAAAACCCCTATTTTGTAAAATATCAAGATACCCTGATTTGGAAAATTACCAAAATACCCCTATAGGACAAATTATGAAAATACCCCTGGGTTGGAACGGACGGAAATGTTTGAGTGGTGAGTGTGTGTAGTAGATACTATTAAATGAATGTGATTTTCTGAATTAGGGTAGAAGATTTGAAACGAAAACCTTGAAATGATTGAAAGAACTACCACTAAACTTCTTTACATAAAACTTGTTCGTGGGTAATCAGTGGAACCAAAAACTGATGCATAAAACTTTTTAAAGCAGATTAAATCGCGATCGTAGGCATGAGTTCTAGGGGACGTAGTCATAATGTGCGTGGGCATGGTAGAGGCAGAATGGCCGTATCGAAACCCGTTAGGTCTGGTCAAGGGTCTGAGAATGAGATGCCACCACCACCAGCTGCTGATGTTGAATATCAGGATCAAATGGGGGACGATGCAGTATCGCAGGCGATGCTGCGAGTTCTTGAGAGGGTGGCTGGAGCAGGTGGAGGTATGGGAGCTCAAAAATCTGTACCCAAGTGGCTCCGAGCCAATGGAACAGAGGTATTCCAAGGTATATCTGGTGTGGCGCCCAGTACGACTGAGTATTGGTTGGAGGCGACGGAGCAAATTATGGACGATTTAGACGTGACTGCTGAGGAGAAACTGAAAGGGGTGGTGTCGCTTCTCTGCGATGAGTCATACCAGTGGTGGCTCACGGTCTGGGATGGTACTGCAGCTGATGATCTCACTTGGGAGTATTTTAAGGCGGTGTATCATTAGAAGTATATTGGGACTAGCTATATTGATGTGCAGAGGAAGGCGTTTCTGAGGCTGGTTCAAGGGAGTAAGTCCGTAGCGAGTACGAGGCAAAATTTTTAAGGCTAAGCTGGTATGCTCGAGGCATCGTGGCTATGGAGCATGAACGATGTGTCAGGTTTGAGAACGGATTGAGGGATAACCTAAGGTTACTGATAGCTCCACAGTAGGAGCGGGAGTTTGCTATGTTGGTAGAGAAGGCTAAGGTAGGCGAAGGGGTCAAGGAATCGGTGAGACAGAATACGGACAAGAATAGACAAAAGAGTGGTTTTGGATCGTCAAGGTCATCCGGGAATGTTCAAAAGAGACCTAGAGTTGATAGGTCACGAGGTCAGCAGGTTGTTACGGGAGGACAATACCGTACTTATGCTCAGAATGGAAAGATGCATCTGGGAGAGTGTTGGAAGAAGACAGGAGGATGTTTTAAGTGTGGATCCAAGGATCACATGATTAGGGACTGTCCTATGAAAATAGAAGGGAGCCGACCAATAAGTTAAGGTCATAATCAGGCTAAAAGAGGTGGACAATAGCCACCGCGGGGTCGTGGTCCGGTTGGTAGAGGTAATGGTTCTGGAAAAGGTTGGGGAACACCGGGCAGTGGTGTTGGTAACACGGAGGTGGGACAGCCAAGTCTGGTGTATGTAGTTCATCGGAGGGAGGATGGTGAAGCAACGGGTGTCATAACCGGTATGTTCCTTATAGCTGACAAGCCTTACTTTACTTTAATTGATGTTGGCTCGACCCACTCATATGGTGCATGTAGAGTGGCTGAAACATTACGTGTAGCATCTGAACTGTCTCTTAGGGAGATGACTGTAGTGAGCCCGTTAGGTCAAACGATAGTGGTGAATAGGATATTCCAAAGTGAGCCTCTAGAGATTCATGGAGTGGTATTTTCTGCTGACTTGATGGAGCTACATTTTGGGGAATTTGATCTCATTCTAGGCATGGATTGGCTAGTGGAACATCGTGCTAAATTGGATTGCGCAGCTAAGCGAATGGAGTTGAGGACTCTGGAGGATGAGGAGATAATTGTGATAGGAGAAAGAAGAAATTATTTGGCTAACGTAGTCTCCGCATTAAAGGCTGATAAGATGGTTCAGAAAGGGTGCAAGGCATTTTTGGCCTTCGTGAGTGCTTTGGATGCAAAAGAAGAAGGAGTTAGTGGAGTAAGAACAGTAAGGGAATTCGTGGATATCTTTCCGAAGGAGCTATCTGGGTTACCCCCGGACAGGGAGGTGGAGTTCGGAATTGATTTACTACCGGGTACAGCTCCTGTGTTAATTGCTCCGTACTGAATGGCACCAAAGGAGTTAGTAGAGCTTAAAGCCCAGATCCAAGAGTTACTCGATCGTGGGTTTATTTGACCTAGTGTGTCTCCATGGGGAGCATCGGTCCTATTCATGAAAAAGAAGGACGGGACTATGCGTATGTGCATAGATTACAAGAGCTGAATAAGTCGACCATCAAGAACAAGTACCCATTGCCGAGGATAGATGACTTGTTTGATCGACTTAAAGGGCCATGTATTTTCAAAGATAGATCTACTATGCGGATATCATCAGCTTAAGGTGAAGGAAGCAGATATCTATAAGACAGCTTTTCGGACAAGATATAGGCATTATGAATTCTTAGTAATGTCGTTCTAATTTATGAACGCCCCAGTTGCGTTCATGAATATGATGAACTGGGTTTTCCAACCCTACCTAGATCGGTTCATCGTTATGTTTATAGACGACATTCTGGTGTATTCCAAGCCTGAGGAAGAACATGATGATCATCTCAGGATAGTATTGCAAGTGTTAAGGGAAAAGAAGCTATATGCCAAGTTCAGCAAGTGCGAATTTTGGCCAAAGGAAGTTACGTTATTAGGGCATGTGGTGTCTGTGGAGGGAATAAGGGTGGATCCTCGGAAGATTGAGGCAGTACTAGATTGGAAACCACCTAAGTCTGTGGCAGAGGTTCGAAGTTTCTTGGGGTTAACAGACTATTACAAGAGGCTTGTTGAAGGGTTCTCGTCAATAGCAGCACCTCTGACGAAGTTGTTAAGGAAGGGGGTACCTTTCGTATGGGCGGATAAGCAGCAGGAGAGTTTTGAGAAGCTTAAGAGAGTATTGACAGAGGCTCCGATTTTGATTCATCGGAAGCAGGGAAAGACTTCGTGGTGTATTGTGATGCTTCCCATACAGGATTGGGATGCGTCCTTATGTAGGAAGGGAAAGTGGTCACTTATGCATCTCGGTAGTTGAGGCCACATGAGGTTAACTATCCGACGCATGACCTGGAGTTGGCTACGGTAGTTTTCGCGCTAAAAGTGTGGAGGCACTACTTGTATGGAGAAAAGTCAGTGATTTACACGGATCACAAGAGTCTAAAGTATTTGCCGACTCAAAAGGAGCTGAATTTGAGACAGTGAAGGTGGGTGGAGTTGTTGAAAGACTATGACTGTTCAATAGAGTATCACCCGGGCAAGGAAAATGTGGTGGCAGATGCCCTAAGTCAAAAAGTGGTGTCAGATCTGAGGGCGATGGTCGTACATCTTAGCCTTTATGAGGATGAAAGTTTGCTAGTGGAGTTGCAAGTGAAGCCACCATGGCTAAGTCGGGTAAAGGAGAAACAGTTGGTAGATGGTAAACTAAGTGCTAAGCTGCTACAAGTACAAAATGGGGAGTTGGAAGACTATGGTGTAAACGGTGATGGAGTGCTGTGTTTTCGGGGTAAGGTCTGTATGCTGAAGGATGAGGAGTTAAGGCAGAAAATTCTTCAGGAATCGCATAGTAGCCCTTATGCTATGCATCCTAGAGGAAGTAAGTTATATAGGGATCTACGGATCGCTTTTGTGGCCCGGTCTTAAGCGGAAGTTACGAATTTGTAGGAAGTGCTTAACGTGTCGCAAAGTTAAAGTGAACACCAAGCACCGTCAGGATATCTTCAGCCAATAAAGATTCCGCAATGAAAGTGGGAGAGAATTACCATGGATTTCGTTAGTGGGCTTCCCTTTACGCCTACTAAGAAGGACTCGGTATGGGTGATAGTAGACCAGTTCACAAAGTCTGCACATTTCATACCAGTGCGGGTTGACTATTCTCTGCAAAGATTGGCAAAATTGTATATAGCAAAATTGTGAGGCTACACGGAGTGCCAGTGTCAATTATCTCGGATAGGAATCTGAGGTTTACGTCTCGATTTTGGAAGGCACTACATCAAGCATTGGGCACCAGGTTGGACTTCAGTACGGTATTCCATCCGCAGTGGACGACCAATCTAAGCGGGTTATTCAAGTGCTATAGGATATGTTGAGAGGTTGCGTGATAGACTTCAGACGGAGTTGGGAGGAGTTCTTGCCTTTAGCGGTATTTGTGTACAATAACAGCTATCAAGCAAGTATTCGGATGGCACCATATGAAGCATTGTATGGATGGAAGTGTCGCACTCCTACGTGTTAGACAGAATTGGGGAACATCAAGTTTTGGGTCCAGAGATTGTAGCGAATCGGAAGAAAAGGTTAAGGTAATTCGGGCACGGTTGAAGGAGGCATCTGACAGGCAGAAGTCGTATGCAGATCTTAAGTGAAAGGAGATAGAGTTTGCTGTGGGGGATCAGGTGTTTCTAAAAGTTTCACCGTGGAAGAAGGTGATGAGATTTGGTCGCAAGGGAAAGTTAAGTCCTAGGTTTATAGGACCTTATCGGATTTTGAGGCGGGTTGACCAGTAGCATATCAGTTAGAGTTGCCTACGGAATTGAAGCAGATACATGATGGGTTCCATGTTTCGATGCTACGTCGTTACCGATCAGACCCATCTCATGTAATACCGGTTGAGGAGGTGGAGCTAAGACCAGATTTGTCCTATGAGGAAGAGCCGATTCAGATTCTGGAATGGGATGTGAAGGTGCTTCGGAGGAAATTAGTTCCTCTAGTCAAAATGTTGTGGTGTAATCATGGATCGGAAGAAGCTTCGTGGGAGCTGGAGGAAGCAATGCGACAGCATTACCCTCACTTATTTTAGCCAGGTAATTTTTAGGTCGAAATTATTTTAAGGGGGTAGAACTGTAATGTCCGGGATTTAGGGGTTATGCATTTTCACTTAAATGTATGTGGTAGCATGCTTGTGTGTGATTTGAATGTGTTTTGGGGGCTTCAGGAACCTTGGGATGTAGGTAGAAGCCTTAGGTAAAATATTTGATTTTAAGCCTAAAGAGGAAACTAAGGGAGCTAGGCCTTAAGTAGAGGTGTGTGAGGGTTATGACACAAGTAAAGCCTTGGTAAAGTGGCAAAGAGGCGCCACTTAGGGCCTTGTGAGGTGACGCCATAGGGAGTGTGAAGGGACCTAGGTTCGAGCAGCAAGGGAAGCATTTTGGAGCTTTTATTTTTCGGCAAGGAAGTGCAGTGATGGATGGCACAAGGACACTTCATGGATGAAGTGTAGATTGGGTCAAGTAGCTTAAAGATTCGACAAAGTAGGAGTGAAAAGGGGGATTTGGATGAGGGGAGAAGAGTTGGCCGAATGGAGGGGTCTTGGGGTGGTAGTTTCGGTCATGTAAGGGGAGTGTGTGCCGAAATTCATTTGGCATATTCAAGTGTTCCCTTTCTTCTCTTTTGACTCTCAACCGAAAGTGAAAGAACCCATTTGTGCATCTTCACTTCTCCTTTTATTTTGCTAAGGCCAAACCTCTCTTCCATTCATTCCTCCATTGCTGCAACTCCTAAGGACCCCAAAACATCTTTTCTCCATTCTTTCTTTTTGAGTCATAACCGATTGCACCCTTACCCCATTGAAACCGATTATTTTTAAGCACTAAAGGCCGAAAGCCGATCATCCTTCTCCTTGCCAATCTCTTAAGGCCAGTGATCATTGCGTTGGTCACCTTTTTTTTGGTAAGGATCTCTGTGGACTGATTTCTTTTTCTTTTTCCTTCTTGAACTGTCGAAATAAAGGACTCTAATCCCCTATGTCTCTTTGGCCGAAACCATGAAAGTGGGTTTTGAGATTCTTTTGTAGCCGACGGTTTAAGGGAGATCTTTCGGGATTTTGAATATCCAAGGTAAGCAAGATATACCATTTAGCCAAGGGCCACTTCTATTGGTTTTAAGGCACTAAGCCAATTCTAACCTAAGCCATGTAGGGATCTCGACATCTTCAGGAGCAAACAATAGTTTTCGGGATTTGAACAAGCGAGGTAAGGGGGTTGTAATATTCGACCAAAGGCCATATTACCTATTGAGGGTTGCCGATTCTAACTATGGTTTTTAGGGAGGAGTACAACCTAATTTGGTAGATTTTTAGGATTCGGTGGCCGAACTAGGTAAGGGTTCTAGCGTGTAGATCTGTTTCTTAATCATTCAAAATCGAAGGCTAATCGTTTGTGTGTATTAGTGGTTGGCCGATTGCAAGGGAAGTGCGCCACGTAGTTTCGGGATTTGGTTGGAAACCAAATCGGCATAAAGGTAAGATGATATCTCTATGTGACATATCCTTCGGGATTTCCAGTTGAGCCGAATAGGCTTTTGGTTACTAACAAGTGTTGGCCGATTGTAGGAAGGGGTAAGGCAAACGCTTCGGGATCTCATTAGTTTCGCGTAGTTTCGGGATTTCGCTTAGACCTACGAATAGTCAGGTGTGTAACCCACCCTAAATTCCCGATTAATAATAACAATATGATGTATATGTTAATAAGGCAATGAATGAATATGGCTAAGGGTACCATTCAACGGTGCAGTGTATTCAGGTATGTACCCCTTAATTCTCGTTAATAATGTTTACAAACATGTCTATGAAAATGTGAGAAATTTCGCTATGGCTATGGGGTAAGGTATATTGCATGATATCTGTATGATTTGTATGTTGCATGGGCATATGGGTGATAATGTTAAAGGGGAAGTGTTCCGGTGGTTTTTACCACATTATCTGGTGACCTATGTCACATATTATGAATTCGGTGACTCTGTCACATTATCTGGAGGCTATGTCACGATTATAAGGGCGATGTGCGCTTGACCGCAAAGGATCGCTTCGATGGTGTGTAGCGGATGGAGGGTCGATTTAGTAATCCCCACGGTGTGATTGGCAGGTACGAGTGATGTGTAGAGGTTGGAATTTAGGTGGGTTTGGGTTGCATCATTGCTTATATTTGTTTGTATGTGATATAATATGCTCTTATCGATTGGGATTCTGTGATGGTTGTTACACACTGAGTTTGTGGACTCACCCTTCGTGGGCTAACATTTTGCAGGTGATACTCAGTAAATGGACCGGGTCGGCAGAGACTTAGTGGTGGCCATGCTCAGCTCAACTTTTTTTTGGGTTTTCTTATTATGTTTTTTTGGAATTTATTTCGGGTTTAGTTTTGTTGTAATAAGGCCATTACTATTTAACTATTTTAAGTTTCATTTTAATTTTTTTTCTGATAACGATCAACATTAAACAAGTGGTTAAACAATTTTTCATAAAACAACTTCAAACATTTTGACACCTAATCACCTATGATTTTCAACTTGATGATAAGCTCAAAAATTTGGCATTTATTCTAACTTGTAATTTTTGAAACATGAAGATAACTTTTTAATATTAACTTCAACAATAACTCGGTTTTCAACTTGATCATTAACTCAAATTATTTTCTTCAAAACCACCAAGTTTTTCAAGATGACCTAACAAGATTTAACTACGTTTTACTCGAGGAGCATACCAGATTCGATCAGGGCTTGTGGGTCGGGTTTGGAGTGTTTCACAAATAGTTTGGAGAACTTGTTGAAAGTGTACATGGCGAAGAATGACACTTTGATCCAAAGCCAAGCAGCAACATTGAAAAATTTAGAAAACCAAATGGGTCAGTTAGCTACAGAGCTTTGTAATAGGCTGCAAAGAAGCTTGCCGAGCAATACTAAGAATCCAAAAAATTTGGGTAAAAAACATATCAAGGCAATGGCATTGCGAAGTGGTAAAATTTGGAACCCCGATTGTTTAATGTCGAAGATAAGCCCGTTGAGAAGAATCCACCAGCGGTTGAAATTCCTACACCAAAGGAATCAGAATCTGCAAAGACTGACAAGGTAAATCCTAACTTAGTGAATTCAGATACTTTAACATCTTCTTCGGATGCAGATTTACCTACTCAGAAGAGTTGGCTGATTCAACTGAAATTTCCATCATCTCCATATCTGCAAATATTGCAGCAGCACAAGTAGAAACATGAGGTGCAATTCAAGAAGTTTTTGGATGTTTTGAAGAAGTTACACATCAATATCCCGTTTGTGGAGGATTTAGAAAAAATGTTGAATTATGTGAAGTTTATAAAGGATATACTGTCTAAGAAGAAACGATTGAGTGAGTATAAGACTGTTGCCTTGACAAAGGAGTGCAGTGTGTTCTTGCAGAACAAACTGCCCCAGGAAGCTTTACTATACCTTGTAACATTAATCTTACTGTGGTAAAGCTTTGTTTGATTTAGGAGTGAAACTTGATGCCTAAGTTTATTTTCAAGATGCTAGGGATAGGTGAAGTAAGACCTACAACTGTGACGTTTCAGCTAGTAGATTGATCTTTAGCATATCTCGAGGGAAAGATCGAGGATGTTTTAGTAAGAGTTGATAAATTTATTTTTCCTACTAATTTCATTATCTTAGATTTTGAAGCAGATAAGGAAGTGGCGATCATCCTTGGGAGACATTAGGTAATCTTTAACATTCTTAAAGCGATGAAATTTCCCGATTCGGTAGAAGAGAGTTCAGTTATGGAAGAAACCTTGGTTTCTATAGAAAGAAATTTTGAAGAAGATCCATTGGAGAAAGCTTTAGATCTTGACCCTTTGAAGGATGAAGAAGGTGAATAAAACATGGCTTTGATAGAAGCCAATTCGAGAAATTTTATTCAATCCACATGATTTGAATAGTTGAAGTTAGAAGTCAGAGAATTTGTGCAACCCAAGTTGTCGATTGAAGAACCACCTAATCTCGAACTGAAGGTACTTTCTTCCCATTTGAAATATGTTTATTTATGCGACTGCTCCACTTTGCCTGTGATTATTTCGGTAGAACTGACGAAATATCAAGAGGAGCAACTAATTGTTGTTCTAAAGAAATTTAAGAAAGCAATTGGTTGGACCATAGTTGATATTTGAGGTATAAGTCCTTCTTTTTGCATTCATATAATTATTTTAGAAGAAGGAGAAAGAGCTCGAATTGATGGGAAAATGAGGCTCAGTCATATTATGAAAGAAGTTGTGAGAAAGAAAGTGATCAATGGTTAGATGCGGGAATCATCTATCCTATTTCAAATAGTTCGTAGGTAAGTCCGGTGCAGTGTGTGCCGAAGAAAGGTGGAATCACAATTGTTGAAAATGAGCATAACGAGTTGATTCCAACAAGAACTATTATTGGTTGGAGAATTTGTATTGATTACAGAAAGTTGAATAAAGCCACTCGGAAGGACCATTTTTCGTTGCCTTTTATGGATCAGATGTTAGATAGACTGGTAGGTAATGAATTCTATTATTTTTTAGATGGATATTCGGGATAAAACCAAATAGATGTTGCCTCAGGGGACCAACATAAAACAACCTTTACTTGTCCATACTGTACGTTTGATTTTAGGCGAATTCCTTTTGGTTTATGCAATGCACCTGCAACATTTCAACGATGCATGATGGTAATATTCACTGATATGGTTAAAAATTTTGTTGAGGTTTTCATGGATGATTTTTTGTTTTTGGTAAAACTTATGATATTTGTAACACCTCTAACCCGCATCCGTCGCCGGACTAAGGTTAAGAGATGTTACCGGACATATCGGATCAAAACATAAACATTTCATTAACACCAAACATTCAAAACATTCCATAATGAAATATACAGATAGGGTCCCTTTAGAAGGTGAGACCTTAAACATGCATTGGAAAAGAGTCGGGACTAAACTGAACACATACCAATTTTTCTGATAATAAAACATTTTTCAAAGTTACAAAGGTTACACGCCCGTGTGGGCAGGCCGTCTGCCTCACACGGCATTAGACACATCCGTGTGTACTGGCCATAGCAAAATAGGGAATACATATTGACTTATCCACACGGCCACAAGACACACCCGTGTGCCAGGCCGTGTGAAATTTAGGGAGGCTATTGACTTGCTCACACGGCCAATCATATGCACGTGTGTCCAGCCCGTGTAGCTTCCTGACTTATTTTGAAATGCAACCATGAGAGACACAGTTGAGGCACACGCCCGTGTGCTCAACCATGTGGGAAAATATAGGACATTTGCAAGGCCAATTTGCCACCCAAAATTTGGGTCGAACCTGCAAGCATCAAACAAATCTCAATTAATGTCCCAAAGGCATCTAAAACCATACCAAAACATGAACAATTTGACTCTTAACAATATCATTCATTTCCATATACAAATTCAACTTCATATAAAAATTCATAGCATAGAATTCACATCAAAACATATGATTTGTAACATTCTAAAAGTTTGAGTATCAATATGTTGCTTGTCTTTGGTGTTAGCTTGGGTATGATTTTATTACTTGGAATTAGAATAAATTTTAGTAAAGAGTACTTTACTGTAGAGAAATCAGGTGGCCTTGAAGTTTAAGTTAATTAAATGATAAAAGATGGCATAAGATGAGTAATTGGCAAAGAGGTGATGGCGTCATATGTTGGACTTGATGGGAGAGGTTCGAATCTCCTAGCATGCAAATTGGGAGCTTTTATTTTTGCTTTTTCCTAGCATGTGTCGGCCAAGCATCATTCATGGATAAGATGGACTAATTTTTTTTTTGGTAAGAAGACTAAAGTTTATGGCAAGAATGATTTTAGGGATGGACTTGCTTGATTTTGGGGATATGATTTCTCAAACTTAAGGAAAATGGAGGATTGTAAGGCTTGAATCTAGGTTGATGTTTTGGTAATTTTTTTCATGGCCATTTTGACCAAGAATATGGACGGCATTGTGGACTAGGGGGGTTGGCCAAATGTGTTAGTAGCTTGGCTAGGATTAGGAGTTAGTTTTGGTCATTCCTAGCATTTTTGTGCAAAATTGCAATTCTCTTTACAACTTTTTCTCCTAGCCAAATTTGAGCTTTTGGTAAGCCTTGTTCTTTAGACCATTTCATTTTCATGTTACCATTTGGGCACATTTTTGCTTAGCATTTCAAGACACTTTTCTCTTTATGCTGAAATACCAAAGCCAAGATCATTTTCTTTTCTTTTCTTTTTCCTCTCCATTGCCGAATGTATATTGCTCCTAAATTCATCTCTTTTCCCTCTTGAAAACCGAATCCACATCATCTCTTTCTTTCATCTTTTATTTTCTTTTCAACCATACTTTCTTCATTATTTTTCTCCCATGGCCGAATGTTAGATTACTCCATTGCCAAATCATTTTTCTTTTCTTTGTTTATTCATAGTCGAATCTTCCACTATACATAAGAATTCTTCTCAATCATTCTTCTTTCAAGCCTTGGACAATAGGTAAGAGTTTCTTTTTGGTTTCTATGTTGGCTTAAGGGAAGTCTTGGCTGAATCTTTATGGTGATAAGAAGAATCTCTTTGATCAAAATCATCATTCATTCTATTAAACGTTTTCTGTCGTTATATTATAGGGTGATAGTGGAGTGCCGAAACTTAAGTGTTAGTGAGCGTCGTGAATCGTTGGAATCGATTAAACGTGTTAAGGTAAGGGATTATTAAGGACTCTCATATTACTCGACATATTGATATAGATGGACTACTAATCGATTTCGTTTTAGGGGAAGTTATCGCTCAATTTTCATATTATCGAACGAGGATATTTGTGGTAAGCCAATCTCACCCTTAAAACCGTTAGTCATAATTTCGATAATTTATTAGTCGGACTAATGATCTTTTGTCAATAGAGACAATCAAGATAGGGACAAAAAGGCGGTAAATAGTGTTCGGAAGAGGGGTGGTTCCGCTATTCCCCCTAAGTTTAAGCGAAGGGCTATTTCGGGAATCAGAGATTTCCACCGGGTTGTGGATGCTCATTCGAGGAGAATCAATTATTTGAAGTCGTTCGTACTCCCAAACCTTCGTTTGTTCGTGGATTTTCATCGGGTAACGAACCAACAATCGGGGAGAAACCGTAAATAAAAGTGGTTCAAAATTTTGAGGGTAAAAGTCTCGATCGTTATTTCTAAGATTCAATTTGTAAATAAATAATAGTGTTCTAATTTATCGTGATGCGTTTAGGTATCGACGAGCGGGAAAGTCTAGTTCTCACAGTAAACAAGTGTGTAACTTTACACTTATATCGGGTTAGATACTATACCGTAAGTATTGGGATAAAATCGTAAAGATGGCAAAATCAGAAAATGCGTAAAAATTAACACTTTTGTGTAAATGCATGAAAATAGTTAAAGTCGTGAAATTTACAAAAACGCCCTCAATGAGTTAATTGGTAAATAGTAAATTTTATGCCTCATGCGATAAATGGGCCAAAAAATTGCTAGCTCGATAAATGGGCTGAAAAACTGTTAGATCGATAAATAGGCCTAAAAACTGCTACATTGATAAATGGGCCAAAAATTGCTAGATCGATAAATGGGCTGAAAAACTACTAGATCGATAAATGGGCCGAAAAATTACTAGATTGATAAATGGACCAAAAATTGCTAGATCGATAAATAGGCGAAAAAAAATTGCTAGATCGATAAATGGGCCGAAAAACTGCTAGATCGATATATGGGCCAAAGTTTGCTAGATCGTTAAATGGGCTAAAATGCTATTTTGTCTTATGGACCAAAATGAAAATTTGAATTTTTGGACTCACATGTATTATGGGCTTTTGTTAAATTATCATATGGATATATATATTGTTATGCATACATAATTGCATAGGTTGGGATAATTGACGAAGAGAAGAAAGGCATGTTGCCAAAAATCTAGTTCGGTGGCTCTGCCACAAATATATTTTAAATGGCTTAATGCATCTAGTTCGGTGACTTTGTCACAATCTAGTTCGGTGGTGCACCACAATATTATTTAAAATGGCTTTATGCCTACGATTGGTGTGTTGGAGGGGTGGGTTGACTTGATCCCCACAAGTGTGTTGGTTGGTACGGGTGGTGTGTAGCGGATGGAAATTAGGTTTGGTTGGGAATTTCATTTTACATGCATTTTATTTATTTTATTGTTAAATTCAGAATGGGCTCAAGCCCCAAATAGTGTCTTGATGATCTGCCCAATGAATGTGGTAAGTGAGTTATACATCGAGTTCGAGTAACTCACTGCTTAATTATCAATCTCGTAATGGCAATTGACGAAGGCTTGGGCCGAGGATGACTTCGTGTCGAACATGGGTTTTATAAACTATGAACTTTTAATTAAGTGAATTCTTTTAATTACTATTTTGTGTATGATGTAATAAGGCATTTATTAATATTTTATGGATTTTTATGTGTGGATGGATTTAATTTTGTTTTATACATTTAATATGGGCTTTTGTTAATTCTATAATGTTTCCTTAAAATTTTGTTTTAAAACATATGAGATTCTTTAAATATTCTTATTTTTTTTAAATTCTTTTGAACTCTTTAAAATTACTTTAAGGTTTTTGACAATTAAAATACTAAATGATAAGATTTCAAACTAGTATTTCTTTATTTATCGATTTTAAATCAATTTCTTGATTTTTTACTAAATTCACTTTCAAAAGGTTTTGTAGAACTGTTTTACCTAAATCATTAGAGGATTAAATGGATGTTCGATCTGTGTGACAAACCAAATCTCGTCGTAACGCATAGACCTGGTTTGGGGTGTTACATTTAATGGTATCAGAGCTAGTTTCATAACTCGGCTGTGGTTGGGTTCAATAAATAACTTCCGTTTGAAATTATTTTTAATTATGTTTTAAATATAGTATGGCTCCACAAGCATTCAGCACCAAGTCAAATAAGTATTCATTACTAAATGATTATTATGATGATATGATCATAGGAACACTCTAGAACTTCTAGTTTTAGATGTTGAAAATCGTAGAGATCGAGACTATAGGATGTGTTTGCAAAAATAACTTTATCTCTTGAATCTCATAAAATATCGTTAATAAACACTGAAACAGTTTTCTAATTCATAAAATTCGTAATCAGATTAAAACGAGTTAGTCAGTATGAGCGCCAGAGGACACAGATGTGGTAGACGTGGCCGTGGTAGAGGCCGAGGTGCTAGAGCTATGTCCGAGGAATCGGGACATATTTCAGAAATGGATGCACCGGCATCACCAGCGTCGAAAAATAATTCACAATAGAATAGAATAAAAGATAATGCTTTGACACGAGCAATGTTGTGAGTCCTTGAAAGGGTTCCTGGAACTAGAGCTGGGCCAGCAGCTCGTGGGTCGATATCGGAGCGATTGAAATCAAGTGGTGCTAAGGTTTTCAGAGGTGTCTCAGGTGTAGCTCCAAATGTTGCTGAATATTGGCTTGAGGTGGTGGAGCAAATTATGGATGACCTAGAGTGCACTATAGAATAGAAACTAAGGGGAGCGGTGTCTTTGTTAAGGGACGAGGCATATCAATGGTGGCTTACTGTCCGAGAAGGCACTGAAGCTGCATTAGTTACTTAGGATTTCTTCAAAGCTACCTTTCAAGGGAAATATGTAGGAACAAGTTATGTGGATGCTTGGAGGAAGGAATTTCTAAATCTGGTTCAGGGAAATAAGATGGTGGCAGCGTATGAGGCTGAGTTTTTATGCTTGAGTCGCTATGCTCGGACAATACTGCCAACGGATCATGAGCGTTGTGTACACTTTGAGGATGGGCTGAATGATGAGTTGCGGGTTTTGATATCCCCACAACAAGTGAGAACTTTTGCCACGCTTGTGTAGAAAGCCAAGATAATCGAAGAGGCTAAGAGCTCAGAACGTCAGAACCGGGAAAGAGTCAGAGGTAAGGGAGATATAAAGTATTCAGGTTCTTCAAAAAGGTTTCAGAAGAGGCCTTGAAATGGTGAGCCAGCTCAAGGTAGAGCACCTGGGGCTATTAATCAGAGTCGAGACTATGTTGAATGTGGGAAACGACATTCCGGAGAGTGCTGGAGGAAAATTGGTGCTTGTTATAAATGTGGTTCAATGGATCATCAATATAATAATTGCCCTCGATGGATGGATACGACTCAGGAAGCTTGTAATCTTGATGTATAGCCGGCCAGAAGTACTCAGCAGCCACAGAGAGGCCGTGGACCAGGTCATGGTGGTAATGGGGCTGGACGTGGTCAAGGTGCACCGGGTCGAGGCAATGGTTCTAGAGGTAATGCGAATGCAAGATAGCCAGGATTGGCCTATGCAGTTAGATGCCGTGAGGATGGCAATGCACCTGATGTGATAACTGGTACGTTTTTCATTTTTGATATGCCTGTTACTGCTTTGATAGATATTTACCCACTCGTATGTTGCTAGTGCCATATCTGGAAAACATGAATCTAGAATCTAAAATTACCGATAGTGAGATGATGGCAATTAGTCCTTTAGGACAGTCAGTAATTGTAAATAAACTATTTAGAGACGTGCCCTTAGAAATCCAAAGAGAAATATTTCTGGCAAATTTGATGGAATTGCCTTTCGGTGAGTTCGATCTCATTCTGGGCATGGATTGGTTGGTTAAGCACCGGGTGCATTTGGATTATGCTAAAAAACGGATGTTAATAAGGACTTCGAATGATAAGGAAGTAGTAATGATATGCAAATGAAGGAATTATTTGGAAAATGTGGTATCTGCGTTAAAGGCAAAAAATTTGGTGCGGAAAGGGTATGGAGCATTCCTAGCTTTTATTACTGCTTTGGATGCCAATGAGTTATCAGTGGAAGATGTGAGAACGGTGAAGGAATTTCTAGATGTATTTTCGGAAGAATTTCCTGGTATACCTCCAGATCGGGAAGTAGAATTTGGTATTGAGCTTTTGCCCAGAACAGCTCTAGTGTCCATTACTCCTTATAGAATGGCACCCAAGGAGTTGGCGGAGCTTAAAGCTCAAATTCAAGAATTGTTGGATCTGGGATTTATTCGACCGAGTGTGTCTCCGTGGGGAGCACCGGTTTTGTTCGTTAAGAAAAAGATGGGTCGATGCGTATGTGCATTGATTACAGGCAGTTGAATAAATTAACGATCAAGAATAGGTATCCTTTGCTGAGAATTAATGACCTGTTTGATCAATTGAAAGGAGCTTCGGTTTTCTCCAAAATTGATTTTGAGATCGGGTTATCACCAACTCAAGGTGAAAGAAGCAAATATTCATAAGATGGCATTCCGAACTCGTTATGGACATTATGAGTTTTTGGTGATGCTATTTGGGTTGACCAATGCACCAGCTGCATTTATGGACATGATGAACCGGGTCTTTCAACCATATTTAGATCGGTTTGTGGTAGTGTTCATAGATGACACTTTGGTATATTCGAGGAATGAAGAGGAACATGACTCACATTTGCGTATAGTATTATAGTTACTTCGAGATAAGCAACTTTATGCCACATTTAGTAAATGTGAATTTTGGTTAAGGGAAGTGACTTTCTTGGGTCATGTGGTATCAGCAGAAGGAATAAAGGTGGATCCTAGAAAGATTGAGGTCAGATCGATTAGAAACCACCAAGTCGATGGTTGAGATTCGGAGTTTTTGGGTTTGGTGGTTATTATAGACGCTTTGTTGAGGGTTTTCACGATTGCCGCACCTTAACTAAGTTGCTATGAAAGGAGTACCGTATGTATGGACCGAAAAACAACAAGAGAGTTTCGAGAAATTGAAGAAGATTTTGACGGAAGCACCAGTTTTGATTCAACCTGAGGCTGGAAAAGAATTTATCGTCTACTGTGATGCGTCACACACGGGTTTAGATTGTGTCCTAATGCAAAATGGAAAAGTGGTGGCTTATTGTAACAGACCGAATTTGACCCTAATCAGAACGATGGTTTCGGGACCACGAATCTGAGTCCGAGAAATATTTAAATATTATATTTTAAATTTATTATATGTGAATTAATGTGTGTGAAAGTTTCGTAGAAAAATTTTATTGTTTAAGTGCTTAATTTGATTAAAAAGGCTTAATCACGTAAAGTGTAAAAGTGGCATACTAAAGTGAAATGTGCTAATTTGAGCATGGCTTTATAATGTGAAGTATAGAAAGGGTAAATAACCCATTTTATGAGATAGTGGACGGCATAGGACTAAGTCACCCTTGTTTTATAAGTTAGTTTTATTATTATTAAAAGGTTAGTTTGGTAAATTAATAAATAAGTAATTTATGTTATTATTATTATCAAAATGAAACCATTATCATCATTTTTCTTCTCAAGGCCAAATATAACTAAGAAAAAAGGGTTAGGGAAAGCTTTGAATTTCAGCAAATACAAAGCTTGATTAAGGTAAGTTTAATCTTCAGTTTTAGTTAATTTTTACGTTTTTGAGATCGTTGCTTCGAACTGTAACTGACCCATGTTAAAATTTTTAAGAATAATCATGTATGATGTTCGGCCCTTGTTATGTTCTTGTGATTTTTGGTGTTTTATGATTTTATGTAAATGATATGTTAAAGATTAGTATATATTGAATTGGAAATTTTAGTAAATTTGAGTATTTTAGACTAATTTGTAAAAATAAAATATTTGAGGGACTTGTTTGCAAAATAAATGAAATGTATGCCTTGGTATGAAGGTATAGAAGATTCGACCCTAAAGTATTATGTGCAAATTATGTGTATTTTGTGTTTTATGCAAATAGGACTAAAGTGTAAAAATGTGAAACTCTAGGGGTAAAATAGTAATTTGCCTATTTATGTGCTTAGGGACTAAATTGAGATGAAATGTACTTGAATGAGCTAAATTTTTATGTGTTTAGATCAAGAACAAAGAAAAACGAATTTGGATCGAGGAAAGGCAAAAGTTGTCGACTAGCCGGTTAACGTTGTCCGTCGATAGTCGAGGTAAGTCCTTAAGCTGAAATATGTCAAAGAATTATTTACGAATCTGTTGAATGATATTGTTCGATAAATTTGAAGGTATATTATTGTAATAGACGAATGTATATGGGTTAAATTGGCTTGAATGCATAAATTGACAATATGATATGAATGTGTATCTTTGATATATTATTTGGGAAAAATATGAAGTATGTGATTAGTTTATGAATGTTTTCGGGCTTATTGCCTAGCAGGCTTAGTACCGGTGATTCGATTCGGGCTTCGTGCCTAGCAAGCTTAGTGTCGGTGACATATTCGAGCTTAGTGCCTAGAAGGCTTAGTGCCGGTGACATATTCGGGCTTCGTGCCTAGCAGGCTTAGTACCGATGACATATTCGGGCTTTGTGCCTAGCAGGCTTAGTGCCGGTGATTTGATTCAGGCTTCATGCCTAGCAGGCTTAATGCCGGTGATACTTTAAAATGAATAAACCATAAATTGTTCGAGTGTAATATAGTGAACCTATTGAGTTAAAAACTCATGTAAGGTTAAATCTCATTAAATTCATCAGAAGTAAGGTAAGTTGTGATTAATGTTACTTAAGTTGAAATACCATATTAAGAATGGTGTTATGTGTGATTGAGCTTATTGATTGATATGTATGAATGGTATAAGATAGAATCTGAGCTTAAACGTGCTATTTTTAGGATGTTCGGTTACTAGTAGAAGTGCTAATAGTGAAAAGACTTTGAATATGATAATATAGTTGATATGAATGTTGCACCTATGTGACAAGGAACATGTGATTCATGTAAAATATGTTTATACTATGGTTCGATGAATTATAGGATTATGGTAATGAAGTGTAAATACTATGGTTAATAAACTGTTAAATATTTATATTCAATGTTATAAGTTTAAAGAAATAAAATGTTTAAGTGTTCGAATGTTATATTAAAGTTGCTTAAGACTTACTAAGCTAGTGAGCTTACTCTGTATGTGTTTGTATTTCTGTTTTATAGATCGTTGATTCAACTACGGGCTCAGGGGATCATCAAGAAAGTCAACCACACTATCACTCTCTTTGGTATATATATGTTTTGTATACTTTTTGAATCAAAGGCATGTATAGGCTTTATTTTGATAAGTAATGAATGATGTTGGATTTGTAAATATATATATATGGCATTGCGAATAAAGTACATTACTTTCGCTTAAGTATGGTTTATTTGTTTGATATAATGGTTTGTTTTAATCATTGATATAAGATGTGTGCACATCATGTTTAGGAGTTAATTGTGGTTATATAGAATTGGTCATTTATAGGTAATATATATATATATATATGTATAAGTATTGCCTATTTGGTTGTGTGAATTTTTCTACTGAGATTATTATGTGCTTAGTTATAATTCAAAGTTGATCATGAAAATGTTTATACTCATGTTTAGGTTGAAGATTTTGTGTTATAATTAGTATGGCCATTCGAATATGGCTTTAATCTTGTGCTAGTTTGAGCTTGAGATATATGAATTTTAATTATCAAATGTTGTATATGTTTATGTTATTATGATGCAAGGTCTATATGGATGCTTATATGCGATTATAGTTGAGTTATGTATGGAAAACAAGTGGGTATTGGATAGGTATCAATTTAAAATTTTGTATGTGCGTTGATCTAAATTATTTTATGAAACATGAAACATGTTATGCAATATGTTTTGGTAAATTTGGCCAAAGCTATTAACTGTATCTTTGATAATGTAATGAACTTATGTACCTTGACCATTTAGAGGGTTTGTTTTCATTAGTAATTAAAATGAATTGACTTTTGAAATGGGGTTACTTTATTAATTAGTTACGTATGGTTTACTTGTTTATAAATTTCACATATTAAGACCAACTTGTCGAGTGTGGTATATGGAATTGGGATTGTTGTGTGACATTGCCGTAATGTACTTTCAGGGTCATTTTGTGTTCGTGATGATTATAGTGTATATGATTTGAATTAAAGTATTAAGCATATATTATACATGTGTAAATTGTCTGTTGATAAATGAATTACTTGATAAAGATGTTTAGCTAAAAATTTAATCGTTTGAGTAGAAGTTATGAATTATCTGGTAATGCCCGTAACCCTAATCCGTGATAGGTACGGGTTAAGGGGTGTTACATTTTATTGGTATCAGAGCTACGGTTTAGTTGATTCTATGACTACCATAGTATGTAAGAGTTTAGCTATACATGCCTTTGAATTGTATATATGATAGTGTGGTGACTTTTGACAATTTCAATTGTATTTTATATAGTAAATGGATTCCGATCCCGATAGAGCCGTAGCTGATGATGTGGAGAGCATTGCGCCTCGTCTCGGACGTGGATCAGTGCCATTAGACTCTCGACCAGTTACGGGTAGCCACGAGGGGGAGGCTAAACAAGCCTTCTACCAAATGATGAATGAATGGTTTACCCAGTTTGTTCGTAATAATCCTACAGTACAACAACCTCTACCCCCAAATAATCCAACTCTGGTACCTTCAGCACCCCCAATGATAGATCCAATGAGATCTAGCAGGCCTCTCGTTGATAAAATCAAGAAATATGGGGCCGAGGAATTCAAGGCCAATGATAATGATGATGCAAAATGAGCCGAGATGTGGCTTGATAACACTATTCGAACTTTCGATGAGTTATCTTGTACTCGGATGAATGCCTAAAGTGTGCTATATCTCTACTTGGGACACCGCTTATCACCGGTGGAACACACTGGTATCCGTAGTTCAAAGAAAAAGTAACTTGGGACTTCTTCCAAAGTGAGTTCCGTAAGAAATATATCAGTCAAAGATTCATCGATCAAAAACGAAAAAAATTTCTTGAACTGAAACAAGGGCGAATGACTGTGACAGAATATGAACGAAAATTTGTCAGACTTAGCAGATATGCTAGAGAGTGTGTTTCTACTGAAGCCATTATGTGCAAAAGATTTGAAGACGGTCTGAATGAAGATATAAAGTTGCTGGTCGGCATTCTTGAAATAAAAGAGTTTGTGATACTAGTCGAGCGGGCTTGTAAAGCTGAAGAGCTCGAAAAAGAGAAAATAAAAGCTAAAATAGAAGCTAGAGATACTCGTAAGAGATCAAAGAGTAAGACTTACCATTCGGTGCCTAAGAAATTCAGAGATGACTCCAACCGACATAAAGCTACTTCAGACTTACCTAGACGTGATCGACCTCTAGGGAGTTATCGAGCCACTTCGATAGCTAGTGTTGGTAACATTCCACAGGACTAGGTCGAGTGTAAACATTATGGGAAATGGCATTCTAGAAGTTGTAGGGTTCGTGATCGGTCCTGCTTTAAATGTGGATCGTCGAACCATTTTATTCGAGAGTGCCCGATTTTAGCCGAACAGAATACAGTTCAGAACACTAGACCGAGCAGCACGCCAGCACGGGGCCAACCACCCAAACATTCCAATAATGTAGGTGGTAGTTAGAGAGGGACGAAAGACACTGTAGTTCAATCAGAGGCCCGAGCACCAGCTAGAGCTTATGCTACACGAGCCAGAGAGGATGCTTCCTCCCCCGATGTCATTACCGGTACTTTCACCCTTTATGATACTACTGTGATTGCATTGATTGATCCTGGTTCGACTCATTCATATGTGTGTGAAACTCTAGTATTCGGTAAGACTCTGCCAGTTGAGTCTACTGAGTTTGTGATTCATGTGTCCAACCCTTTGGGTAGATGTATACTTGTTAATAAAGTGTGTAGAGGTTGCCCATTGATGATTCGGGATTATTGTTTCCAAGCTGATTTAATGTAGTTGTCCTTCGATGAGTTCGATATAATTTTGGGAATGGGCTGGTTAACTTCACATGATGTAGTGGTGAATTGCAAAAGAAAGCTTATTGACTTGAGATGTCAGAATGGCGAGATCATCAAAATTGAATCTAGTGATTTAAGTGGGTTTCCTACAATAATATCCTCAATATTGGCCCGAAAGTATGTGAGAAAAGGTTGGGAAGCTTATTTGGCCTATGTACTAGATAATAAAGTGTCTAAAAAGTATATTGAATCTGTACCGGTTGTGTGTGAATACCCAGATGTGTTTCCTGAAGAACTACCGGGTTTACCCCCAGTACGAGAGATTGAGTTCGGCATTGAATTAGTGCCGGGAATGACTCTGATCTCGATAGCTCCATATCGGATGGCACCTACTGAGTTAAAAGAGTTGAAAGCACGGTTGCAAGAGTTAACGATAGGGGCTTTGCACGAATCGAAGTTTCTCTCCTTGGGTGCACCGATTCTTTTGTGAAGAAGAAAGATGGAACGATGCGAATGTGTATTGATTATCTAAGAACCTAATAAGGTAACTATAAAGAATAAGTACTGCTACCTCGGATTGATGACTTGTTTGATCAAGTAGAAAGGGCTTCATATTTTG
This sequence comes from Gossypium rotundifolium, assembly GCA_025506655.1. Taxonomy (NCBI): domain Eukaryota; kingdom Viridiplantae; phylum Streptophyta; class Magnoliopsida; order Malvales; family Malvaceae; genus Gossypium; species Gossypium rotundifolium. Next base: position 52,737,432 of record CP106731.1, read on the forward strand.
AAGATAGATTTGAGATCGGGTTATTATTAGTTGCAGTCGAGATATCGATGTGCCAAAGACGCATTAGGACGAGGTACGGGATTTTGAGTTTTGGTTATGCCTTTTGGACTCACTAATGCACTTGCTATTTTTATGGATCTAGTGAATCGAGTCTTCAGACAATTTTTAGATCGGTTTGTAGTAGTGTTTATTGATGATATACTAGTCTACTCCAAAAATGAAACCAAGCATGCCGAGCATTTGAGATTAGTGCTACAAACTTTGCGAGATCAATAGTTGTATGCAAAGTTTAGTAAATGTGAGTTCTGGATGAAGGAAGTCAGCTTCTTGGGTCATGTTGTTTCAGCATCAGGTATTCGGGTGGATCCAAACAAAATAGCGGCTATACTCGATTGGAAACCACCAAAGAATGTTTCCGAGATTCAAAGCTTCGTAGGTCTTGCAGGATACTACAGACGGTTTGTAAAAGGTTTTTCTATGATAGCTACACCTTTGACAAAGCTATTACAGAAAGATGTCAAGTTTGAGTGGTCAGAAAAGTGCCAGAAAAGTTTCGAGCAGCTGAAAGCCCTTTTGACCGAAGCTCCAGTGTTAGCTCAGCCTGAATCGGGTAAAGAATTTGTCATTTTTAGTGATGCTTCTCTGAATGGATTGGGTTGTGTTTTGATGCAGGAAGACAAAGTTATAGCCTACGCTTCGAGGCAACTAAAGCTGCACGAAAGAAATTATCCGACTCACGATCTGGAATTAGCAGCTATTGTCTTTGCATTGAAAATTTGGTGTCATTATTTATTTGGCGAGAAATGTCACGTTTATTCGGATCATAAAAGCCTAAAGTATTTGATGACTCAGAAAGATCTAAACTTCAGACAATGTAGATGGTTAGAACTGTTGAAAGACTATGAATTGGTGATTGACTACCATCCGGGAAAAGCTAACATTGTTGCAGATGAGCTAAGCCAAAAAATCATTGTTTGCTCTTCGTGCGATGAACGCATAGATGGTTATGTTTGGTGATGGCTCGATTATAGTCGAGTTACAAGCAAGACCGATGTTTATTCAGCAAATTTGTGATGCACATAAAGCTGACAAGGATTTGATTACTAGGCGAATTCAGTGTGAAAAAGATGTGGGGTTAGAGTTTCAAATTGATGCTAATGATTGTTTGAACTTTAAAAACCGAATATATGTTCTGAAGAACTTGGATTTGATTCAAATAATTCTGAGCGAGGCTCATAGTGGTCGATTATCAATACATTCGGGTAGCACAAAAATGTATAACGATTTGAAACAGTTCTATTGGTGGCCTGGCATGAAGCGGGATATATCCGAATTTGTTACAAAGTGCTTAATTTATTAGCAAGTAAAAGCCGAGCATCAAGTGCCTTCTAGGTTGCTTCAACAGATCATGATACCTGAATGGAAATGGGATAGAATCACTATGGATTTTGTATCTGGTTTGCCTATGACACCGAGCAAGAAAGATGTAGTCTGGGTTATAGTAGATAGATTGACCAAATCGGCTCATTTTGTACCGATTCGAACGGACTATTCACTTGATAAACTTGCTGAATTGTATATATCAGAGATTGTGAGGTTGCATGGTGTACCGAGTTCCATTGTTTTGGACAGAGACCCGAGATTCACATCACGATTTTGGAAGAAGTTGCAAGATGCTTTAGGTACTAAACTTTACTTTAGTATAGCCTTTCATCCACAGACAGACGGTCAATCTGAACAAACTTTTCAAATACTTGAGGACATGTTGAGATGCTGCGTTCTTGAGTTTGAAGGTATGTGGAAAGATACTTACCTCTGATTGAATTTGCCTATAATAACAGTTTTCAATCTAGTATCAAAATGGCGCCGTATGAAGCCTTGTACGGGCGAAAGTGTCAAACACCATTATACTGGACTGAGCTCAGCGAGAATAAGATACACGGGGTCGATTTGATTAAAGAAACAGAACAAAAAGTAGCTATTATTAGAGACAATTTGAAAGCTACTTCGAATCGTCAAAAGTCCTATGCTGATTTGAAACGTAAAGACATTGAATTTTAGGTCAGAGATCGAGTATTTTTAAAGGTTTCACCGTGGAAGAAAGTACTCCGTTTTGGTCAGAAAGGCAAGTTGAGTCTGAGATTCATCGGACCGTATGAAATCATTGAACGTGTTGGGCCTGTTGCTTATAGGTTGAAGCTACCCTCTGAATTAGAAAAGATACACTATGTATTTCATGTTTCTATGCTCCGAAGATACAGATCAGATCCGTCACATGTGATTGTTCCATCTGAGATTGAAACCCAACCTGATATGACGTATGAGGAAAAACTGATCCGTATCTTAGCTCAGGAAATGAAAGAGTTAAGAAACAAAAGGATTTAATTAGTGAAAGTACTATGGAATCGGCACGGAGTTGAAGAGGCTACGTGGGAGCCTGAGGACTCAATGAGGCAACAATATCCGATGTTATTTAACGGTAAGATTTTCGGGGACGAAAATCCTTAAGGGGGGAGAGTTGTAACAGACCGAATTTGACCCTAATCAGAACGATGGTTTCAGGACCACAAATCATAGTCTGAGAAATATTTAAATATTATATTTTAAATTTATTATATGTGAATTAATGTGTGTGAAAGTTTCGTAGAAAAATTTTATTGTTTAAGTGCTTAATTTGATTAAAAGGGCTTAATCGCGTAATGTGTAAAAGTGGCATACTAAAGTGAAATGTGCTAATTTGAGCATGGCTTTGTAATTTGAAGTATAGAAAGGGTAAATAACCTATTTTATGAGATAGTGAACGGCATAGAACAAAGTTACCCTTGTTTTATAAGTTAGTTTTATTATTATTAAAAGGTTAGTTTAGTAAATTAATAAATAAGTAATTTATGTTATTATTATTATCAAAATGAAACCATTATCATCATTTTTCTTCTCAAGGTCGAATATAACTAAAAAAAAGGGGTTAGGGAAAGCTTTGAATTTCAGCAAATACAAAGCTTGATTAAGGTAAGTTTAATCTTCGATTTTAGTTAATTTTTACGTTTTCGAGATCGTTGCTTCGAACTGTAACTGACCCATGTTAAAATTTTTAAGAATAATCATGTATGATGTTCGGCCCTTGTAATGTTCTTGTGATTTTTGGTGTTTTATGATTTTATGTAAATGCTATGTTAAAGATTAGTATATAATGAATTGGAAATTTTAGTAAATTTGAGTATTTTGGACTAGTTTATAAAAATAAAATATTAGAGGGACTTGTTTGCAAAATAAATGAAATGTATGCCTTGGTATGAAGGTATAGAAGATTCGGCCCTAAAGTATTATGTGCAAATTATGTGTATTTTGAGTTTTATGCAAATAGGACTAAAGTGTAAAAATGTGAAACTCTAAAGGTAAAATAATAATTTGCCTATTTATGTGCTTAGGGACTAAATTGAGATGAAATGTACTTGAATGAGCTAAATTTTTATGTGTTTAGATTAAGAACAAAGAAAAATGAATTTGGATCGAAGAAAGGCAAAAGTTGTCGATTAGCCGGTTAACGTTGTCCGTCGATAGTCGAGGTAAGTCCTTAAGCTGAAATATGTCAAAGAATTATTTACGAATCTGTTGAATGATAATGTTCGATAAATTTGAAGGTACATTTTGTAATAGCCAAATGTATATGGGTTAAATTGGCTTGAATGCATAAATTGACAATATGATATGAATGTGTAACTTTGATATATTATTTGGGAAAAATATGAAGTATGTGATTAGTTTATGAATGTTTTCGGGCTTATTGCCTAGCAGGCTTAGTGTCGGTGATTTGATTCGGGCTTCGTGCCTAGCAGGCTTAGTGCCGGTGACATATTCGGGCTTAGTGCCTAGCGAGCTTAGTGTTGGTGACATATTCGACCTTGTACCTAGCGAGGCTTAGTCTGCCGGTGACATATTCGGGCTTCATGCCTAGCGGTGCTTAGTCTTGGTGATTTGATTCGGGCCGTGCCTAGCGTGCTTAATGCCGTGATACTTTAAAACGAAGAAACCATAAATTGTTCGAGTGTAATATAGTGAACCTATTGAGTTAAAAACTCAGGTAAGCTTAAATCTCATTGAATTCATCAGAAGTAAGGTAAGTTGTGATTAATGTTACTTGAGTTGAAATATCATATTAAGAATGGTGTTATGTGTGATTGAGCTTATTGATTGATATGTATGAATGGTATAAGATAGAATCTGAGCTTAAATGTGCTATTTTTGGGATGTTCGATTACTAGTAGAAATGCTAATAGAGAAAAGACTTTGAATATGATAATATAGTTGATATGAATGTTGCACCTATGTGACAAGGAGCATGTGATTCATGTAAAATATGTTTATACTATGGTTCGATGAATTATAAGATTATGGTAATGAAGTGTAAATGCTATGGTTAATAAACTGTTAATATTCGGCCCTGCATAAATAGATTTATGGAAATATTTATATTCAATGTTATAAGTTTAAAGAAATAAAATGTTTAAGTGTTCAAATGTTATATTAAAGTTGCTTAAGACTTACTAAGCTAGTGAGCTTACTCTGTATGTGTTTGTATTTACATTTTATAGATCGTTGATTCAACTACGGGCTCAGGGGATCATCAAGAAAGTTGACCACACTATCACTCTCTTTGGTATATATATGTTTTGTATACTTTTTGAATCAAAGGCATGTATAGGCTTTATTTTGATAAGTAATGAATGATGTTCGATTTGTAAATATATATATGGCCTTGCGAATAAAATACATTACTTTCGGTTAAGTATGGTTTATATGTTTGATATAATGGTTTGGTTTAATCATTGATATAAGATGTGTGCACATCATGTTTAGGAGTTAAATGTGGTTATATAGAATTGGTCATTTATAGGTAATATATATATATATATATATATATATATATATATGTATTGCCTATTTGGTTGTGTGAATTTTTCTCTTGAGATTATTATGTGCTTAGTTATAATTCAAAGTTGATCATGAAAATGTTTATACTCATGTTTAGGTTGAAGATTTTGTGTTATAATTAGTATGGCCATTCGAATATGGCTTTAATCTTGTGCTAGTTTGAGCTTGAGATATATGAATTTTAATTATCAAATGTTGTATATGTTTATGATGCAAGGTCTATATGGATGCTTATATACGATTATAGTTGAGTTATATATGGAAAACAAGTGGGTATTGGATAGGTATCAATTTAAAATTTTGTATGTGCGTTGATCTAAATTATTTTATGAAACATGAAACATGTTATGCAATATGTTTTGGTATATTTGGCCAAAGCTATGAACTGTATCTTTGATAATGTAATGAACTTATGTACCTTGACCATTTAGCATGAAGTTTTGTCCATAGGGTTTGTTTTCATTAGTAATTAAAATGAATTGACTTTTGAAATGGGGTTACTTTATTAATTAGTTACGTATGGTTTACTTGTTTATAAATTTCAAATATTAAGACCAACTTGTCGAGTGTGGTATATGGAATTGGGATTGTTGTGTGACATTACCGTAATGTACTTTCAGGGTCATTTTGTGTTCGTGATGATTATAGTGTATATGATTTGAATTAAAGTATTAAGCATATATTATACATGTGTAAATTGTCTGTTGATAAATGAATTACTTGATAAAGATGTTTAGCTAAAAATTTAATCGTTTGAGTAGAAGTTATGAATTATCTGGTAATGCCCGTAACCCTAATTTGGCGACAGGTACGGGTTAAGGGGTGTTACACTTATGCTTCTCGTCAGTTGAGACCACACGAAGTAAACTACCCTACTCATGACTTGGAGTTAGCTGCGGTAGTCTTTGCTTTAAAGATTTGGAGGCACTATCTCTACAGTGAGAAGTCTATCATCTATACGGATCACAAGAGTCTTAAGTATCTTCTTACTCAGAAGGAGTTAAACTTGAGACAAAGAAGATGGGTGGAGCTGTTAAAGGAATATGATTTCTCAATCGAGTATTATCCTGGAAAGGCTAATGTGGTAGCAGACGCGTTAAGTCATAAGGTGGTATCTGATTTGAGAGCAATGCTTGCTCATCTGAGTTTGTATGAGGATGGTAGTCTGTTAGCGGAACTTCGGGTGAAGCCTCTGTGGTTAGATCAAATCAAGGAAAAGCAGATATCAGATGAAAAGTTGGGACCCTAAATTCAGTAAGTTGAAAGTGGTGAAACAGGGGATTTTGGTATAAACACAGATAGAGTGCTGTGTTTTCGTGGAAGAGTTTGTATGCCCAATGACTCAAATTTGAGACAAATGATTCTACGGGAGGCGCATAGTAGCCCTTATGCTATGCACCCCGGAGGAAATAAGATGTATCGAGATCTTCGTGAACGGTATTGATGGCTAGGGTTGAAGCATGAGATTTTTGAGTTTGTAGGAAAATGTTTGACTTGTCAACAAGTGAAGGCAGAGCATCAATTGGCGTCAAATTTATTACAATCAATAAAGATTCCCCTTTGGAAATGGGAGCGGATAACAATGGATTTTGTTAGTGGGTTCCTTTAACAACTATTAAGAAAAATTTCGTTTGGGTAGCAGTTGATCGATTGATGAAGACTGCTCATTTTCTACCAGTTCGTACCGATTACTCATTACAGAAGTTGGCTAAGCTATATGTATCTGAAATCGTGAGGTTGCATGGGGTACCAGTGTCTATTATATCCGATAGGGATCCTAGGTTTACATCACGATTTTGGAAAGCTCTACATGAAGCTTTGGGAACGGTTAAACTTCAGTACGACTTTTCATCCTCGGTCAGATGGTCAATCGGAAAAAGTAATTCAGATATTGGAAGACATGTTAAGGGGTAGTGTAATTGACTTCAAAGGTAGTTGGGAGGATTTTCTACCATTGGCAGAGTTTGCATATAACAATAGCTATCAGTCTAGCATTCAGATGGCACCGTACGAGGCATTGTATGGTCGTAGGTGTCGCACTCCTACTTGTTGGACTGAATTGGGTGAACGGCAGATGTTGGGTCCTGAATTGATATCTGAGACGGAAGAAAAGGTAAAAGTTATTCAAGCACAGTTAATGGAAGCTTCAGATAGACAAAAGTCGTATGCATATCTGAAGCGTAAGGATATCGAGTTTGCTGTGGGGGATCAGGTCTTTCAAAGGTCTCACCTTGGAAAAAGATTTTTAGATTTGGAAGGAACGGCAAGTTGAGCCCTAGGTTCATTGGACCATATCGTGTGATGAAGCGTGTTGGTCTAGTGGCCTATCAGATTGAATTACCTCTGGAGTTAAGTCAAATTCATAATGTTTTCCATGTTTCCATGCTGAGGCACTATAGATCGGATCCGTCTCACATAGTACCGGTAGAAGAAGTGGAGTTGAGATCGGACTTATCTTTCGAGGAGGAACCAGTGGAAATCTTAGACTGAGATGTTAAGGTGCTAAGAAAGAAAACTGTGCCATTGGTCAAGGTTTTATGGCGAAATAACAGAGCGGAGGAAGCTACGTGGGAGCCTGAGGATGCAATTCGACAACAATATCCTCACCTATTCTAATCAGGTAAATTTCGAGGACGAAATTTTTTAGGGGGTAGAATTGTAACATTCTAAAAAATTTGAGTATCAATATGTTGCTTGTCTTTGGTGTTAGCTCGGGTATGATTTTATTGTGTGCTTAATATAGTCTTGAGAAGGCTCGGGTTTACTTGGAATTAGAATAAATTTTAGTAAAGAGTAATTTACTGTAGAGAAATCAGGTGACCTTGAAGTTTAAGTTAATTAAGTGATAAAAGATGGCGTAAGATGAGTAATTGGCAAAGAGGTGATGGCGTCATATGTTGGACTTGAGGGGAGAGGTTCGAATCTCCTAGCATGCAAATTGGGAGCTTTTATTTTTGCTTTTTCCTAGCATGTGTAGGCCAAGCATCATTCATGGATAAGATGGACTAATTTTTTTTGGTAAGAAGACTAAAGTTTATGGCAAGCATGATTTTAGGGATGGAATTGCTTGATTTTGGGGATAGGATTTCTCAAACTTAAGGAAAATGGAGGATTGTAAGGCTTGAATCTAGGTTGATGTTTTGGTAATTTTTTTCATGGCCATTTTGACCAAGAATGCATTGTGGACTAGGTGGGTTGGCCGAATGTGTTAGTAGCTTGGCAAGGATTAGGAGTTCGTTTTGGTCATTCTTAGAATTTTTGTGCAAAATTGCAATTCTCTTCACAACCTTTTCTACTAGCCGAATTTGAGCTTTTGGTAAACCTTGTTCTTTAGACCATTTCATTTTCATGTTACCATTTGGGCACATTTTTGCTTAGCATTTCAAAACACTTTTCTCTTTATGCCGAAATACCAAAGCCAAGATCATTTTCTTTTCTTCTCTTTTTCCTCTCCATTGCCAAATGCATATTGCTCCTAAATTCATCTCTTTTCTTTCTCTTTTCCCTCTTGAAAACCGAATCCACATCATCTCTTTCTTTCATCTTTTATTTTCTTTTCAACCATTCTTTCTTCATTATTTTTCTCTCATGGCCGAATGTTAGATTACTCCATTGTCGAATCATTTTTCTTTTCTTTGTTTATTCACAGCCAAATCTTCCACTATACATAAGAATTTTCTCAATCATTCTTCATTCAAGCATTGGACAATAGGTAAGAGTTTCTTTTGGTTTCTATGTTGGCTTAAGGGAAGTCTTGGCCGAATCTTTATGGTGGTAAGAAGAATCTATTTAATCGAAATCATCATTCATTCTATTAAACATTTTCTTTTGTTATATTTTAGTGTGATAGTGGAGGAAAAACTCAAGTGTTCATGAGCGTCGTGAATCATTGGAATCGATTTAAGGTGTTAAGGTAAGGGATTATTAAGGACTCTCATATTACTCGACATATTAATATAGATGGATTATTAATCGATTTCGTTTTAGGGGATGTTATCGCTCGATTTTCATATTATGGAACGAGGATATTTGTGGTAAGCCAATCTCACCCTTAAAGCCGATAGTCATAATTTTGATAATTTATTAGTCAGACTAATGATCTTTTGCCAATAGAGACAATCAAGATAGGGACAAAAGGGCGGTAAATAGTGTTCGGAAGAGGGGTGGTTCCGCTATTCCCCCTAAGTTTAAGCGAAGGGCTATTTCGAGAATCTAAGATTTTCCACCGGGTTGTGGACGCTCATCCAAGGAGAATCAGTTGTTTGAAGTCGTTCGTACTCCCGAACCTTTGTTTGTTCTTGGATTTTCATCGGGTAAAGAACCAACAATCAGGGAGAAACCGCAAATAGAAGTGGTTCGAAATTCTGAGGGTAAAAGTGTAGATCGTTATTTCTAAGATTCGATTTGTAAATAAATAATAGTGTTCTAATTTATCGTGATGTGTTTAGGTATTGACGAGCGGGAAAGTCTAGTTCTCACAGTAACCAGGTGTGTAACTTCACACTTATCTCGGGTTAGATACTATACCGTAGGTATTGGGATAAAATCGTAAAGATGGAAAAATCAAAAATGCGTAAAAATTAACACTTTTGTGTAAATGCATGAAAGCAGTTAAAGTCGTGAAATTTATGAAAACACCCTCAATGAGTTAATTGGTAAATAGTAAATTTTATGCCTCATGCGATAAATGGGCCGAAAAATTGCTAGATCGATAAATGGGCGAAAAAGCGCTAGATCGATAAATGGGCCAAAAAGCGCTAGATCGATATATGGGTGAAAAAGCGCTAGATCGATAAATGGGCGAAAAGCGCTAGATCGATATCTGGGCCAAAGTTTGCTAGATCGTTAAATGGGCTAAAATGCTATTTTGTCTTATGGGCCAAAATGAAAATTTGAATTTTGGACTCACATGTATTATGGGCTTTTGTTAAATTATCATATGGATATATATATTGTTATGCATACATAATTGCATGGGTTGGGATAATTGATTTAAGAGAAGAAAGGCTGTTGCCAAAAATCTAGTTCGGTGGCTCTGCCACAAATATATTTTAAATGGCTTAATGCCTCTAGTTCGGTGACTTTGTCACAATCTAGTTCGGTGGTGCACCACAATATTATTTAAAATGGCTTTATGCCTATGATTGGTGTGTTGGCGGGGTGGGTTGACTTGATCCCCACAGGTGTGTTGGTTGGTGCGGGTGGTGTGTAGCGGATGGAAATTAGGTTTGGTTGGGAATTTCATTTTACATGCATTTTATTTATTTTATTGTTAAATCCGTAAATGGGCTCAAGCCCAAAATGATGTCTTGATGATCTGGCCCAATGAATGTGGTAAGTGAGTAATACACTAAGTTCTGAGTAACTCACTCTGTTTAATTATCCATCTCAAGTAATGGCAATTAACGAAGGCTCGGGCCGAGGATGACTTCGTGGAGGCCATACTTCGAACATGGGTTTTATAAACTACGAACTTTTAATTAATTGAATTCTTTTAATTACTATTTTGGGTATGATGTAATAAGGCCTTTATTAATATTTTATGGATTTTTATGTGTGGATGGATTTAATTTTTGTTTTAGACATTTAATATGGGCTTATGTTAATTCTATAATGTTTCCTTAAAATTTTGTTTTAAAACATATGAGATTCTTTAAATATTCTTATTTTTTTTTTTAAATTCTTTTGAACTCTTTAAAAATTACTTTAAGGTTTTTGACAATTAAAATACTAAATGATAAGATTTCAAACTAGTATTTCTTTATTTATCAATTTTAAATCAATTTCTTGATTTTTTACTAAATTCACTTTCAAAAGGTTTTGTAGAACTGTTTTACCTAAATCATTAGAGAATTAAATGGATGTTCGATCTGTGTGACAAACCAAATCTCGTCCTAACGCATAGACCTGGTTTGGGATGTTACATGATTCATACTTCATTTAAAACCATTTCAACATTTCTCATCATATCAATTTCCTAAATTGACCATGAACTTACCAAAATAGACCGTTTCATTTGACCAATCAAGAGCACATCAAAACATACCAACTTTTGCATCATATATCATTAACTAAACTCATCCATAAACACATCATTATCAAGCCATATCACATAGCTATATTTACACATTTCAAAACATAATTCAACTCTCTAGCCTATACATGCCATACTTCATTATATACATTTTCAAAAGATACCAAAATATAGTTTAATAGTGTGGTTATGATCCTCGATGATCCCCGAGCTTCCCGTAGCTTTAATAATCTATAAAACAATGAACAAACACATACACAAAGTAAGCTTTCATAGCTTAGTAAGTCAAGCAAATAATAATTAAATGAACATTAGCATTTCATCAATTAGGATGAATCAATGAACAATATCAATGAAACATCCTTAAAATAGGGGTTTGGCATTTTTGTGTTGTTGCATGTGTTTAGCTCGCTTAGCTTGTTATTTAGGTGTGTTTGGGGGCCTTGGGGAGGTTCGGGTCCGAGCCAGAGGTTTGGTAAAATTTTGCTTTTTGGGTACATAAAGGGAGAGAGGTAGTGGAAGCAGGCCTTAAGATTATTTGTTCGCGTGTGATGACACAAATAAGCACTTGGTGGAGTAGTGTTGGTGTCACAAGGGAGCATGGAAGGGAGGAGATTGTTTGAATCCCATCTACTACAGCAAGGGCTTTATTTTTGTGCTCAAGGTGGAGAAAAGGTGGTTTTCATTGGACTCTACCAAGGAGGAGTTGAATGGGTCAAGCGGGTTTGAATGGATGGTGTAGAGGAGATTGAGGAGGGGACTTGGTTAACCATTTCAAATGGTGGATGGAGAGTGAATGGTGGAGGAAATGGGGGAGAGAATCGTAGGAGTGGGTGTGTGGAAGTGTTTGGCCGAAAGTGGAGAGGTGTGAGGGAGTATTTTCAGTTTTAGTTAGTGTGGGCATGTGCTGTATGTTCTTTTGGTTTCTTAGGCAAATCTTGTTAGCATAATCGGTCATATGTTGTACGGGGTGTCGAATTTGTAGAGTTCTTTTTGATTTTCATTTTGGGTTTTGTTACTCATTTTTGCTTGTGCCGAATCTCTCAAATCTTCCTCTCTATCTTTTCTTTTCATTTGTATGATAGCCAAGCCTATAGAAATTGACCACTCTTGTTTTCTTCTCCATCTTTTCTCTTCAAACTTTCATTTTCATTTTCTCTTTTGTTCTTATTATAGCTGAAGCATTTCCTCTCCTTCACTATTCTTCTGCTACTTTTCTCCTTAAGCCGCATATTCCCTTTTGTTCCATCAAAATATTTTTCTTACTATTTTTACCAATAGCCGAGTTTCAACTGTTCTTCTACTTGTTTCAATCGATAATTTCTTTTCTTAATCTTCTGGTTATCATTGGAATTTCATTTCTTTTAGCCTCTATAGCTGAACTTAGAGTTTCTTCTATTATTTTTGCCAGTGTTTAATCTTCTTGGGTTCCATTCGGCTTCTCTCTGTTCAAGGTGATGCTCTCTTCTTTTTATTCTTTTTCATTTCCCTTACTTCTCCTAAAGAAGCTGAACACTCATCTTTTAAATCACAATCCGAATTTGGTTTCTCTTTCGTAACTGATTACTCCATCACTGTGAGCTTGTCTCTTTTGTGATTCGTGGTAGACTCTCATTAGATAGACCGAACACCTTGCAAACGAAAGCTTGGTGTTCTTTGGGTGCCAAAGTTGTCAGGGGTGTTTGGTTTTTCTGTGACAATAAGGTTCACTTCGGTTTAGTTCCATAGCCGAATCTGTGGTTGTGCGATTCTTCATTTATCAAGGTAAGGAGTTCTTTCTTTTGTTTTTTACAATCTTTCTCTTTTCATTTTTACTCCGCCATAACCAAACCTCCTTGTTAGAAAACCACTGGTTTCACTGTGGTACCTTACTGATCGAATTCTCTTCATGGAGGCAAGGGATAATCAGTCTAAGGGGGTTCCGCTAAGGGAGCCTGAGGGGAGTGGACTCGTAGTCTCTACTCCCAAGTTCAAACAGCGTAAGGTGTCAGTGGTTCGGGATTTTCTGCGGTCTGTGGAAGGGAGTCGACATCTATTTGGGATAGGCAAATTGCTGTTGTCCGTGCTAGTGAGGGCGACGATGACTAGGAGTGTATAGTTCTTCACATAGTCTGGTGTGTAATCTCACACCTTTATTTCGTTTTGTTTGTGTTATACTATGTGTCATCTAAAAGTCGAAATACCCTTAACGGGAATGCAGTTGAGACACCCTAGTGGGTAAGATTGGAGATATACTAGTAAGTAAAATTCATGACTATAACATTTGGATAAATTAGTATGATTGTACGTATGTTTTGATTATCTGATGTACATTGGTATGTGCATGCACTCACCACATTAAGATGATATAACATCATGCATGGGAACGTGATAATGTTTGATCGGGGAAGTGTATTTTGGTGGCCTTGCCACATCTTTTGGTGGCTCTGCTACATATTTCGTATTTCGATGGCTTTGCCACATATTTCGTATTTTGATGGCTCTCCCACATTTCATATTTTGGTGATGAGCAGCGTGACTGCCATCGAGGTCTGTAGCGGATGGAGGGTTGATTGTAGAAATCCTCACAGGTGTGTTAGGTTGGATACGGGTGGTGTGTAGTGAACGGAATACTAGGCTAGGCTGGGTTGCATTACATTCATTATCGGTTATACCATGTTGATAGGGCACCGGCCCAATTTGTTTTGTATGGGTTTGACCAATGTGCTTCTGTGAGCTTAGGCCCAATTCTGTTCGAAAAGGGGGAATTACGTACTGAGTTCATGTAACTCACCCCACTGCTTTAAAATTGTAGGTAATTCCCAGCAGCGAGGATTTAGAGCCGAGGTGGACTTTGTGGTGGCCATACATCGTTAATTTAGTAAACTCCGCACTACTTTACTTTAAATTTTATTTTAATTTGGATTTATGTTTTGTAATAAGGCCTCTGAGATCTAATTTGGTTTTAATTTTTAACTCGGTTATTACTTTTTATTATTAATTGTTCAATACGGGGTTTTTCCTAAAACATTAATAACTGTTTTTCAAAAATGTTAACAAACGATTCACAAACTACTATTGGTAACACTCTGAATTTTCTTAACATGGATAATTCTTTTCAAAATCTCGCATGTATGCAATAATTTAAATGTTGTTTTTCTAAAATTCATTGAGTTTGATTAATTTTTAAACAAGATCATTGGAAATAGCAACAAAAATGTTTTGCAAAGAGATCTATAAAACAAATTGGAGTTTTTCACAAGCAACGGAACTTGAAATTTTTAATGAACGCGCAAATTCTTTAAACAACTCTTCCATGTGGCATGCCAGATTCAATCGTAACATCTAAGCCGGGTTTGGGGTGTTACAATAAAAATATATTAACTTGGCCGAATACACATATATTCATAAGTGATGTGACCTTAGCTCGGAAGTTACTACCGAATCCATTGAGCTGCCACGAGGGCCTATAACTTGGTCATGAGCTAAGAAGTTTCGAGATGCATTAGCAAGCTATGTTGATCGAGCTTGGGGAGAGCAAGTAGCCAAATCCAATATTCATGCTTGGACCAGCCCAATAGGCGTCACTTGCAATTTATTGCAAGTTGAATTTGATTTTTAATTAAACTCATCTTAGATTAATAAATAAGTTGTTAGACTTTATTCAACTCTTCATAGTTTAAATAATTGTGTTATTATTGAACTTTATTTAATTATGCTTCTCTTAATTAATCTTGTTGCTACAATGATTTATTGATGCATAAGTTTTAAGTTATTTAATTATGCTTCTCTTAATTAATCTAGTTGTTGGAATAATTTATTGATGCATAATTTTTAAGTGTATTTATTTAAGTGTTTAATGTGTTTTGTGTTTAATTTTTTAATGTGATTATGTGTTTGTTTTAATGTGTTTGATTGCAGGTGTCTTTTCAGCTGGAAACCGTTACATTCAAGGGCTGTTATAAATTGATTAAAGTGACTTTTTAAGTAGAAATCAGTTACAAATAAAGGGGGCATTATATATCATTTAAAGGAGATGTTACATCATTTAAAGGAGAGCATTATACATCCTTTAAATTCAGCAGCCTCTCCATCTTCTCCAATGAGTTGTTCAAGAATAGAAATGGACAACAATTAAAGGAGAGCATTATACATATTGCTAGTGTCTATTTGGTTGCCCAGGGCTGATTTAATAAAGGATTTGAAGTCATTTGGCTGCTCAAAATGTTGAACTCTTCTAGCCTAAGAAATTAGCTTATTTATTCAGCTGAATTGGAACATTAAATCATGTTAAAAGTTGTTGTTACTTTGGCCTATAATTTCAAGAGTTTGTGCTTAGTAATTAAGTTTTATTTCAGCTCATTATTAGCTCATTTAAGCTGAACAATTACGACTTTTTAGCTAGGCCTTTTCTAGCACTATAAATACTTATAATCAGCTCATTGTAAGGGACTTTTTGCTGAATTTATGTTAAATTTGAGATTTGTGGGTTATCCAATTCTTTTTGTTCTTTTGGAACTTATCTGACTTACCAATCATAGCTTGTGGCATCTATCCTTTCCATTCTTTCCGAACTTATCACTTTCGAGTGTGTCGTTCGTATACCTTTGGTTCCTATCACTTTTGATAGCGGGTCAAGGTCCTTGCTATTTTTCTTAAACCGTAAATCACCTAAGAGCCATTTTGAGACTCGGGTCAACAATCCAATATTATTGGTTCATTCTCGGTCTTAGACAAATTACCCATTATTTACTTAACCATTTTACCTATTACCATTGTTTGAAGCCATTTATTCTGTTTTGTTTCATTTAACCCAAAACAAACTATCATTACTCAATTCACGATTGGGCAAACTATTACGACATGAATCATTCACGAAACGAGTTCGTATCCTTTGGTATCAAAGCTAGCAAATTTGGATTAAGAATTGACAATCTCGGCATTTGATATTATAGTTCTTTTGAAATAAAAAATAAAAAATGCAAAAAAAATTTCAGCCTCCATTCAAATTCAAGGATTGAATATCAAGTTCATCAAATGAAAAAAAATTCGTGAAAAAAAAAGAAGAGAAGAAGCTAGTTTTGTTTTTTTTTTTTTTAAGTTCTGTTTGCTACCCAAATTAGTCTTATTGTTTCAAGCCTTTTCATTTCTTGTTTCAAGCCTACCTTTGTCGTACAATATTCCCTACCAAACTCGAACATCAAACTTGCAAGCCGACCCACAACAATTATTTTTTAAGTTTAAATAGTTCCTTAAGAACTTAGAAAGGACGAGTGAGAGGAAAAAGGCAAGAGAGTAGTGAGTTTATTTGAGAGTATAAAAGGCAAGGGTGTGTGATTTCTTTTTGAGTGGATCATGAGGTTCTTGTTGTGAGTTCTTGTAAAAAAAATGTCATAAAGTCCGAAAAGAAATCCAAATGTGGAAGGCTTGTTCCATCGTGTAAGAAACATTGGTGGAGGTGTGCCAGATCTTACCCTTTAAGCACTTATGCGAGAGATGGAGCGGTTATTTGATCAAAAACTCGAACTAATCGAAGATCGATTCTTTCGAGTAGAGACATGAGAACAACGTGAGGCAACTCTGGAAGGTGCAAGAAGAGAGCGAGGACATCCAATCCAAGATCCTTATGAAGCAAGTGAGCAAGAAAGTGATCAATCATATGCCCGAAGTGTACGACAACAAGGCCCAAGAAATCGAGACCATCCAGATGGCAACCTTAAGAATATCAAGATGACAATTCCACTATTCCAAGGTAAGAATGACCCTGAAGCTTATTTGGAGTGGGAAAAGAAGATCGAGCTTGTTTTTGATTGGCACAACTATTCAGAGAGTAAAAAGGTGAAGCTTTCTGTAATTGTGTTTTCAGATTATGCCATAGTGTGGTGGGACCAACTTGTAACGAGTCGAAGACGAAATGGTGAAAAACCCATCTCTACTTGGGCAGAAATGAAATCAATCATGCGAAAAATATTTATTCCATCATACTACCATCGGGATCTGTATCACCGACTTCAAGACCTTACTCAAGGTAATAGAAGCGTTGAAGAATATTATAAAGAAATGGAGATAGCAATGATCCGAGTTGATATCGAGGAGGATCGAGAGGTTACAATGGCTAGGTTCCTTGCCTATTTAAACTGTGACATCACTAACATAGTTGAACTACAACACTATGTTGAAGTGATGGACATGGTCCACATGGTGATTAAGGTTGAAAAACAACTCAAGCGAAAAGGAGTTAGTTGATCCTATACCAATCCTTCAACCACCAAATGGAGTCAATGAGTTCACAAACCCCCTGTTCAATCAAAGGAGCCGATTGTAGTAGCTAAATCCAATTAGCCCATTGGTGAGTCTAGTTGCAATAAAAATGAGCAAGTGCCAAATCATACGAGACACATAAAATGTTTCAAGTGTTAAGGTCGAGGGCATATAGCAAGCCAATGTCATAATCGATGTATTATGGTAATAAGGGTCAACGGTGAAATCGAATCCAAGGAGGAGGATGAAAATGAGCCTGAATTACCATCCGATGATAATGAAGAAGAACTAGAGTTACCCGTTGAAGGAGAAATTCTTGTGGTGAAGCGAAGCCTTAGCATCTAAAGTGTTAAAACTGATTAGCAAAGAGAGAATATTTTCCGTACTCGATGCCACATCCAAGGTAAGGTATGTAGTATGATTATTGACGGTGGAGGTTGTACTAATGTAGCTAGCAACATACTGGTGGAAAAGCTTGGTATGGCCACAACCAAACACCCAACTCCATATAAATTGCAATGGTTGAATGATGGAGGTGAGCTTAAAGTAACGAAGCAAGCTGTGGTAGCATTTTCCATCGGGAAGTACCAAGACGAAGTGGTGTGAGATGTAGTTCCCATGTACGCGGGACATTTACTTTTAGGGCGTGCACGATAGTTTGATAGGCACGTGATCCATGATGGTTATACAAATCGGTACACATTCAAGCATCGAGGCAAAAATGTAACTTTAGCTTCATTGACTCCAAAACAAGTGTACCAAGATCAATTGAAATTGAAAGAAAAGAAAGAAAAAGTATAGCAAAAAAAGATTGAAAAAGAGAAAGAAAAGAAAAATGAAAAAAGAAAAGGAAAAAGTGAGGGAGAAGAGGTAAAAATACGAGAGGAACATGAAAATCAAAAAGAAAATGAGAGTGGAAAAATGAGTGTATTTGTGAGAGAAAAAGAAATTCGAAAGTCCTTGTTGATGTGCCAGCCCATGTTTGTACTTTTGTACAAGGAGTGCTTATTTGATGCTAATGAACTTGATAACTCTTTACCTTTGTCTGTTGTTTCATTGCTTCAGGAATTCAAGACATTTTCTTGGAAGAAGTGCCTAGTGGGTTGCCTCCTATCTGAGGTATTGAACATCAAATCAATTTCATTCCCTGGGCTATAATTTTGAATTGACCAGCTTACCAAAGCAACCCTGAAGAAACTAAGGAGTTACAACGACAAGTAGCTGATTTAATGGAGACATGATACATATGGGAGAGTTTGAGTCCATGTGTGGTGCCCTTTCTGTTGGTGCCTAAAAAGGATGGTTCATGGAGGATGTGCATAGATTGTCAAGCTATCAACAAGATTACCGTCAAATACCGTCATCCCATTCCTAAACTTGATGATATGTTGGACGAGCTTAGCGGTGCAAAATTGTTCTCTAAGATTGATCTGAAAAGCGGCTATCATCAAATACGCATGTGGTAGGGGGACGAGTGGAAGACTGTGTTCAAGACCAAATATAGTTTGTATGAGTGGCTAGTGATGCCATTCGGCCTCACCAATGCCCTAAGTACTTTCATGAGGTTGATGAATCATGTTTTGAGGTCATTTATTGGTCGTTTTTGCGTAGTTTATTTTGACAATTTTTAATTTATAACAAATCCTTATCTGATCATCTTGAACATTTACGTGCTATTTTGGAAGTTTTATGCAAGGAAGTTTTATATGCAAACCATAAGAAATGTAACTTTTGTACTAACAAAGTTGTTTTTGTAGGTTTTGTAGTAAGTGAGAGTGGTTTCGAGGTGGATCAAGAGAAAATCAAAGCAATACAAGGATGGCCATGTCTGACCAATATCAGCCAAGTTAGAAGCTTTAATGGCCTTGCAAGCTTCCATAGAAGATTCGTACCAAACTTTAGCAAACTTGCTGCCCCATTGACTGGTATTATAAAAAAGAATTCCCCTTTTCTTTGGTCTGATGAACAAGGATATGCTTTTGTTAAAATCAAAGAATGTTTAACTAATGCTCCACTTTTATGTTTGCCTGATTTTAATAAAATTTTTGAGGTGGAATGTGATCGTCTAGTATACGAATAGGTGCAGTTCTAACACAAGATGGGCGATCGATGGCTTATTTGAGTGAGAAACTTAATGGAGCTATGTTCAACTACCCCACCTATGATAAAGAAATGTACGCGTTGATACGTGCATTAGAAATATGGCAGCATTACCTTTGGCCTAAGAAGTTCGTTATACACACGGACCATGAGGCTTTGAAGCATTTGAGAGGGAAAACTAAGCTCAACAAACATCACGTAAAATAGGTCAAGTTCTTAGAATCCATTCCATATGTGATTAAATATAAGCAAGGTAAGGAAAATATCGTTACGGATGCTTTATCGTGAAAATAAGCTCTTTTAAATTATTTGGATGTCAAATTACTTGGTTTTGCTTATTTAAAGGAATTATATGCTAATGATTCTGATTTTGGAGAAATTTACAAGTTATGTGTGCAAGAGTACATATGATAGGTACTATCGGCACGATGGATTCCTCTGTAGAGAAAATAAGTTGTGCATACTCCAAGGATCAACTAGAAATGTGTTGGTTTATGAAGCACATAGTGGGGGCCTAATGGGACATTTCGGCATTGCCAAAACTTTGGCCATTCTTCAAGAACACTTCTATTGGTCGAAGATGAAACAAAATGTGGCTAAAGTGTGCGATCACTGTATTGCTTGCAAGAAGGTGAAATCAAGAATTCAGCCACATGGACTTTATAATCCATTACCAATCCCGAAGCACCATGGATGGATATTTCTATGGTATTTGTTTTAGGCCTACCTAGAACAAAGAATGGGAAAGACTCCGTGTTTGTTGTAGTTCATAGGTTTTCAAAAATGGCACATTTTATTGCATGTAACAAAACTGACGATGCTCTAAATGTTGCTAATTTGTTTTTTAGGGAGATCATGCACATACATGGTGTTTCGAGGACCATTGTTTCAGATCGAGACACCAAGTTTCTAAGTCATTTGTGGAGGACCTTATGGGGGAAGCTTGGCACCAAGCTATTATTTTCAACAACAAGTCATCCCCAAACTAACGGCCAAACGGAAGTTGTTAATCGTGTTTTGTCAACACTACAGCATGCAATTATCCAAAAGAATTTGAATACTTGGGAAGAGTGCTACCCAACATTGAATTTGCGTACAGTCGATCGGTACATTCGGCTACCAAGTATTCACCATTTGAGGTAGTGTATGGATTTAATCCCTTAACTCCATTGGATTTGTTACCTTTACCTTTTGATAAGTTGGTGCATGTAGATAGAAAGAAAAAGGCAGATTTTGTGAAACAATTGCATCAATGAGTTATGGATAATATTGAATGAAGCACGGAACAATATGCGCGTCAAGTTGATAAGGGCCATAAACGAGTGATATTTGAACCGGGTGATTGGGTTTGGATTCACATGCTTAAGGAGAGATTTCCTGTTCAAAGACGTTCCAAACTTTTTCCACGGGGAGATGGTCCTTTTCAAGTCTTGGAGAGGATTAACGTTAACGCCTATAAGTTAGACTTACTTTGTGAGAATGTGGTTAGTGCTACTTTTAATGTTGCTGATTTATCCCTTTTTGATGTAGGTGACAATTTGGGGACAAATCGCCTCGAAGAGGGGGGAATGATGAGACCTTAGCTCGGGAAGTTACTACTGAATCTATTGAGCTGCCGCAAGGGCCTATAACTCGGTCATGAGCTAAGAAGTTTCGAGATGCATTAGCAAGCTATATGGATCAATCTTGGGGAGAGCAAGTAGCCGAATCCAATAGTCATGCTTGGACCAGCCCCATAGGCGTCACTTGCAATTTATTGCAAGTTGAATTTGACTTTTAATTAAACTCATCTTAGATTAATAAATAAGTTGCTAGACTTCAACTCTTCATAATTTAAATAATTGAGTTATTATTGAACTTTATTTAATTATGCTCTCTTAATTAATGTAGTTGCTATAATGATTTATTGATGCATAAGTTTTAAGTTATTTAATTTTGCTTATCTTAATTAATCTAGTTGCTGGAATAAATTATTGATGCATAAGTTTTAAGTTTATTTATTTAAGTGTTTAATGTGTTTTGTGTTTAATAAGAGTTTAAATGTGATTAATGTGTTTGTTTTAATGTGTTTGATTGCAGATGTCTTCTTAGCTGGAAACCGTTACATTTAAGGACTGTTATAAATTGATTAAAATGACTGTGACATCTCGAAATTGGGCCTTGTAGGATTAGGCCCATTTGGCCTTGAACACGAAAGCATTTAAAATTTTTTGGAGGATAAAAGAATGGCTTTATTTCAAGTTGAACTTATTGGGAAGGTGATTTTGGAAAGTTACGGGGTTTCTAGGAAGTTTCGGGTTCAAGTTAGGCTATAGGTAAATTTTTGTGTTTATGCACTTAAGGGGGAGAAGGTAATGGGTAACAAGACTTAAGGAAATAAGTGTGCATTTTGCTAGCACAAGGAGTCTATTGGTAAAGGTGAAAAGTGGCATGTGGAATGTACTAATGGTCTAAGGTTCGAATCCCATCTAGTGCAATTTTTGATTTATTTTTTATGCTATTCATCACTAAGTGTCAGCCATGAATATATATATATAAGGCAAGGTGGACTTTATAATTATGGAATGGTGGCTAAGGCTTACGGTAAGGAGGAAGATAAGGGATAATGAAGGAAAGAATCATAAGAAAAAGGCAAAATAAGGGAACATGTTGGCCTTTTTTGTGGGTGATGTTTTGGAAAGATTTTTGTTGGTCAACATCCACCCTTTTGGCTAGAGTACACACAGTTTTGTTAGGGGGAAGGGAGAGCTGAATTTCTTTTTTCTCTTGATATAATTTGGTTAGTTTTGGTGCATGAGAGGTACACTTTTCTCTTTGACCAATTGTGTCTTCTTTTCAAATTCATCTCCCTCTTTGCTTTGGCCTAAACTACCAAGGCACTTTTCCTCCATCCATTCTTTTCTTTTGATCATTTCATCAACCTTTTCTCTTTTGTTAAAATTGACATTATCTTGTGATTAAACTTTCTTGTTCAATTCTTTCCATAGCCGAACCTATTACCACCTTACTTCTTATCCATTTCTTTTCCTTTCTTGATGGACAATCTCTTCTTAATCAAATCGGACTCGAAGTACTTTAACAGAGGGTTAATCGAACACCTATTCTTCGTAATAAGAGACTCAGATTGTTGGTGCCGCGGAGAGTATCGTATTATGGATTTTGAATAAGGTGTGTAATCTCATACCCCATCGAATACATATTTGAAATAGTGTGTAATCCCGTACGCATCTGAATACATGTTTGAAATGGTGTGTAATCCCACACTTCTCTGAATATTTGCACGAAATGTTTTGTGATTTGGTCAAAAGATGGAAAAATCGAAAATCAGCATATGTGATTACTCGGGCGTGTGTATGTTTGTAGTGGAAACCATATTTTGCATTGAAACAGTTTTTAGTTAGCAGCAGTGACGTGATTTCAAAAAATCATGAAAATAGGAGAAAGGGAATTAGAAAGTGAATAAGATGTCGAATTAAAGCTTACTGTGTCTAGTTTCATATGAAAGAAACAGAGGAGGAAGAGGAATTTTAATACTTGTTCTGAATGACTTCGTGGTTCCCTATTCTATCTTGTAAAAATCATTAAAAATTGTACAAAGTGAATTATGAGTTATAATTTATATGTATAGATTCCTTAGTGAGCCTATTTTCAATAGAAACAAGTGGGAGCAACATATGAAAATGGTATAGTGAGATATTTGAATTTAAGGTAAGAGAGGTTAGAACTATTGGTCAGTGAAACAAGGGAATATTTAATGAATAAACTGTACTAAACGGCTTAGCCAAAAATTCTGAAAAAATTATAGTAAGAAGATATATGAGTCTAGATTCAAGGAAAATTTACGGATCTAAATTTTGAGTTTCTTAACTCAAGTTATAGTCAAATTAGTCAACGTGCAGATGGGCAGTTTCAATTTTTAATGCCCTAAATTAGTAGTTAAGTCCAGGGTTGTAAAATTACGAAAATACCCTTGGAGGGTAAATTACCAAAATACCCTTGGGTTGCGAGATTATCAAATTACCCTTGATGGGTAAAATTACCAAAATGCCCCTATGGGCCAATTTACCAAAATTCCCCTATTGGTCGATTTGCTAGTTTGCCTTATTAGGCCAAATTACAAAGTTCTATAATTGGCCGATTTACCGTAATAAATTACTGGATTAATTATGTATGTGGATATTATGTTTAATTATGTATGTTACATGTTACATATTGCATGGGTTGGGAAAAATGTTGAAGAAGTGTAGCTTGGTGGCTCTGCCACATTCTGATTCTGGTGGCTCTGCCACATATTCTGGTGGCTCTACCACAAATTCTAATAATGGATAAGTGCCAACCTAAATATGGCTTTGTGCCATCGTGATTATGGCATTGTGCTAAACGATTTACCTGGGGCTATGTGCCTAACATATGAATTAACGACTCTGTGTCGATCATATTTACCCACGGCTGTTTACCGATTATATTATCGTATATGATATTCTAGTGGCTCTGCCACAATCTCTATAGTGGCTATACCTCGCATAATTATGACTCTGGTGGCTCAGCCACAAATATTATAAAAACCAGCTTGATTGCAGCGTTTCTGGTGGCTCTGTAACACCCCAAACCCTGTCAATACACCACGACCGAATCTGGCATATTACGGGAAAACGTATTTGAGAGGTTAGGTTTTCGGATAAAGGTTTGATGAAAACTCTTTGCTGTATTTGTACTTTGTAAAAATCTTGAGCATGATTGTTTTAAAACCGATAGTGCATTTTGCTAACCCGGAAGTTTTGGAAACTTAGTTGAATCAAATAGTAAAACCAATTCATATCATTTGGAAATACGAGTTATTCCTTTTGGTTGCTTGAAAACATTTTGAACTTAGTTTAAGTTTGGAAAATATTTGAGTTGCATTCATTTTAAGTTACAGCGTGATACCCGATGGTAAAGTTAAAACATATCGCTTTGTAGTTTTGAAAACCTCATCTTTCCAAGTTTTATCCAATATTAACCCAATAATTTGTTAAGGCATATTTGAAATCAAATTTAAGCATATAAATAACCCAAGTATAATTTTAAAAAGGCCTTTTACAATCCCAACAAAATCAAATGAAACTAACTAAGGTAAGGTACCAAGTTTGTAAATCAATGCAAGTCCGAATTTATTTTTGGCATGGTCACCTCAAGTCCACCCGGCTCCAAGTCCGCGATCTAAGTGTCACCTGAAATGATAAGGAAGGAGGTGAGTCACAAGACTCAGTGCATAAATCCCCCTCCCGATGAATGCAACATACTAACACACATCATAACAAAGCAATACAATTAATGCACCCAATCCTAACCATCTATAACACCTTTTTCTACCTCGTGTGGTACCAAACCACTGGTGACCCAAAGTCACGATATCCATCAAGGTGGTGCCAAACCACTGGTGATCCAAAGTCACAAATAATCCATCTGGGGCCAACCCACATGTGATACCAAATCATGGCGACGATCCCAGATCTCAAAAGTGGGGCCAACCCACGATGGTACTAAGCCATAGGGACGAGTCGCTATGAGGTGCCAAACCTCCGTGTCCCAAAGATACAAATGTGATACCAAATAACCGGTGACCAAGTCACGAATAGTCAAGTTGTGGGGCCAACCCGTGTGATACCAAATCACCGGCGACGATCCGTAATATCAACTGTAGGGCCAAACCACTGTGGTACTAAGCCACTGGGACAAGTCTCTATGAGGTGCCAAACCTCTGGTGACCCAAAGTCACAATAAATCGATCTGTGGTACCAAACCACTGGAGGTGCCAAACCTATGGTGTCCCAAAGAGACGGATATCATATTCCCCCTCTTCTCACATCACCCATAAACATACCATACTGATGCAAATCGTGCAAATCATGCAAATCATGCTAATATGTTTAGTGTAGCATCTCATAATACATACATCATAGATCATGATATCATAACAAATAACAGAACTCGTAATGAAACGGACTTACCCGAATCCGTGCACATACCCATAAGGTATCATATCCATCAACCATACTGTTTCAGCTTTATTAAGCAATTAGGTTATTAAGCATATTACTAAGTAAAGAGTGTGTTAGTTTACACACCTGTTAATATGGAAGCCTTAATCCCAAAGAACCGATCTAAGACCCTTGATTAGCTCGCTCCTATAATCGGCCAATTATGAACATCAAGACCAAGGCCATTCGGCCAACCCAAATAAACCAAAGGATTAACATGAGAACCCTTACCTTATAAGTGATTTGGTTTCCTACCAAATCTCGAATCAACCGATGGTTCCTCTGACAATCGGCCACACCCTATTAAGAAGAACAATTAATCCTTTGAAGACTTTGGCTTAACGAAACTAAGAGAATAAACTAATGAAACCAACCCTTACCACCACTTACCAACCGATCACTCACAAATGGAGGCTTCGCTTGACTGCTTCGAAATCCCGGATGCCCTATAATGAAATCGGTTTCAACACAAGAGATTAACTCTTTTCAAGAAATGCCGAAATCGGTTCTTAACCAATCATAATTGACAAAGAACAAGGGAGAGGAGAAATAGGCATTCGGCCTAGCACTAACCTTCCTCTAAAAACCCGATTGGAGAGAAAAAAGAGAAGAGACCACCCCTTGCTTGTGATTCGGCCAGGACTTAAACAAAAAGGAGAAGAAGATTCTGTGTGGTTGTTTAAAACTATTAATCAAGGTTCGGCTATAGGTGTCTAACACCACTTACGATACGGCTTGAGTGGTAAGAGAGGAAGAAAAGAAGAGAAATGAAGGTAAAGTTTCGGCAAGAAGGGTTTTCAAGAAGAACCGAGAAAATGGAAGTAGAAAAAGAAGAAAAAGAGTACTTTCGGCTTTAAGCACAAAATGAAAAAGAAATGAGAGAAAAGAGAGGGTAAGTGTTTCGGCCAAGAATCAAAAGAAGGCAAGACAAAGTATGAGAGGAAGAAGATGTTTATTTTGGCTTAACACAAATGAAAAAGAACAAAGAGAGGTAGGAGGGTATATGGTTCGGCCAAAGATAAAAAGAAGAGAAGAAAGCAAAAAGAACTAAAAGCTTAAGAACTCCAAAAGCATTTGGCTGCCAAAGAAAATGATGGAAGAAAACAAGGCAAGTTTCGGCAAGGTATAGATGTTGCTTGGGGATTTTCGGTTTTCAATGAAGAAAGAAAAAACACAAATGATAGACTCCTTTGAAAATTCAGCTAGGCACTAGACTAAGGCTGGCCTAAAGTCACCCAAAAATTGCCAAAAGAATTTCGGCAATCCCCACTTACACACCTACCAAACCGGCCACTCCCCCCACATGAAGACTCCAACATTCGGCCACCTCCTAAGCTCACTCATGGCCACTAATTCAAACCGATTTGAATTAGTCAAATCCCTTAATTCACTCCTTGCCCACCATTTGAATTATTTGACTTGGTCTATGGCAGAGTTTGAACTACACACTAATTCTCCTCCTCCATGTCGTCAAAATGAAAGCAAAATGTGTGGCTTCTGCAGCTCGAACACATAACCTCTTCCCCTTGCAAGGCGTCACACACACAAGCTCTAAGTGGCGCCTTCCTTGCCACTCTACTAGCCCCATTCTTGTGCTAAAATCCACCTAAAAATACCTATAACCCCAAGCTCCTTCAGCTCCATTCACTTAAAGCTTAAAAACTAAAATTTTCTCTACCACTCAAGCTTACACTAGGCTTACAACTAAGCCCCAAAACATCAAAAACAACCACACCGCAGATCAAACACATGCAAATAATGCAATAACAAAAATAGCCCCTATTCCAGGATATTACAGTTCTACCCCACTTAAAAATAATTTCAACCTCGAAATTACCTGATCAAAAGAGTTGAGGGTACTGCTGCCTCATCGCATCCTCTGGTTCCCACGTAGCTTCTTCCACACCATGATTCCGCCATAGCACTTTTACCAAAGGAACTGACTTCCTATGTAGGACTTTCACATCTCGATCTAGAATCTGCACTGGTTCCTCCTCCATGGTCAAATCCGGATTCACCTCGATATCTTCCACTACTACCACATGTGATGGATCTGAACGATATCGCCTAAGCATCAAAACGTGGAATACGTCATGAATCTGACTTAGCTCTGCTGGCAATTCAAGCTGATAAGCTATCGGTCCCACTCGTCTCAATACCCTATACGGCTCAATAAACCTCGGACTTAACTTGCCTTTCCTCCCGAACCTCAACACTTTCTTCCATGGAGAGACCTTCAGAAAGACCTTATCACCCATGGCAAACTCTATATCTCTACACTTGAGATCAGCGTAAGACTTCTGCCTGTCTGAAGCTTCCTTCAACCGAGCCTAAATCAACTTAACCTTGTCTTCAGTCTCTGTAACCAACTCTGGTCCCAACATCTGACGTTCACCCAACTCCGTCCAACATGTAGGTGAGCGACACTTCCTACCATACAATGCCTCATATGGTGCCATCTTGATGCTTGTTTGGTAACTATTGTTGTAGGCGAACTCAACTAATGGTAGAAACTCTTCCCAACTACCTCTGAAGTCCAGAACACAACCTCGTAGCATATCCTCTAACTGTTTCTCCTTAATTTGCTCAACCCACGTAGGCTTAACCTGCAATTCTGCTAGAATACTTTCGTCGTCATACAAACTCAAATGAGCAAACATCGCTCTTAAGTCCGTTACAACCTTACGGCTCAACGCGTCTACCACCACGTTAGCCTTGCCCGGATGATACTCAATCGAACAGTCGTAATCCTTTAGCAACTCAATCCATCTGCGCTGCCTCAAATTCAAATCCTTCTGAGTCAAAAGATACTTCAGACTCTTGTGATCTGTGTAGACTATCGATCTCTCTCCGTACAAGTAGTGCCTTCAAATTTTGAAGGCGAAGACTACTGCCGCTAACTCCAAGTCATGCGTCGGATAATTGACTTCATGTGGCCTCAGCTGCCGAGATGCATAAGCCACAACCTTTCCTTCTTGCATCAACACACAACCCAAACCTGTATGTGATGCATCGCAATATACTATGAATTCCTTTCCTGCCTCAGGTTGAATTAGAACCGGAGCTTCAGTCAAAATCTTCTTCAACTTGTCGAAACTCTCCTGCTGCTTCTCAGTCAAATGAACGGAACCCCTTTTCTTAACAATTTGGTCATCGGTGCTGCGATCAACGAAAATCCTTCTACAAATCTTCGATAGTATCCTGCCAAGCCCAAAAAACTCTGAATCTCAGCCACTGACTTAGGCGGCTTCCAATCCAGAACTGCCTCAATCTTTCAAGGATCCACTTTAATCCCCTCAGCTGACACCACATGACCTAAGAAGGTTACCTCCCTCAGCCAGAACTCGCACTTACTAAACTTAGTATAAAGCTGTTTCTCCCTAAGAATCTGCAACACAACTCGCAAATGTGCATCATGCTCCTCCTCAGTCCTTGAATACACCAAGATGTCGTCAATAAAAACCACGACGAACTGATCCAAATACTACTGGAACACCCTATTCATCATATCCATGAATGCTGCCGATGCATTAGTCAACCCAAACGGCATTACCAAAACTCATAGTGCCCATACCGAGTACGAAACATCGTCTTGTAGATATCCATCTCCTTCACCTTTAACTGGTGATACCCAGACCTTAAATCGATCTTCGAGAATACTGATGCACCCTTCAGCTGATCAAACAAGTCATCTATCCGTGGCAACGGATACCTATTTTTGATCGTCAGCTTATTCAATTGGCGATAGTCTATACACATCTATATAGTACCATTTTTCTTTTTGACAAAGAGTACCGACGCTCTCCATGGTGAAACACTTGGCCTGATAAAGCCTCGGTCCAACAACTCCTGGATCTGAGCCTTAAGCTCTACTAACTCTTTAGGCGCCATCCTATACGGAGCAATAGACACTGGCGCAGCTTGAATAATGATCTATTCCAAACTCCACCTCACGATCCGGTGGCAATCCCAAAGCTCTTCCGAAACACATCAACAAATTCCTTAACTGTTCGGACCTTCTCTACAAAGAGACTCCTTAGCCTCCAAGGCATACACATGAACCACATATGCTTCATGACCCTTCCCGACCATTTTCTCGACTTTCAAAGCGTACACCACATTGGATAAGTAATTTCTTCTATTACCTATCAGGGCCACCTCATCACCCTTAGCTGTCCTTAGAACCATGCGTTTAGCCTCGCAATCCAACCTCGCCTGGTACTTGACCAACCAGTCTATCCCAAGAATCAAATCAAACTCTCCAAACGATAGTTCCATCAGATCAGCCTCAAACACTACCCCTTGGAGTTCTAGGGGTACATCTCTATATAGCTTATCTACAACTATAGAGTGACCTAGAGGGCTAATTACAGTCATCTTCCTAGAAGATATCTCAGAGTCTAAATCCATGGTCTTCACTATGCTACTTGCAACGTATGAATGCGTTGAACCCACATTAATCAAAGCAGTAAATGGAGAACCAAAGATCATGAATGTACCGGTTATGATGTCCGGTGCGTCGCCCTCCTCTCGGCGCCTCGCTGCATACACTAACCCTGGCTGTCTTGCCTCAGAAATACCCGCACCCCTGCCCGGTGCTCCGCGGCCCCGACCAGAACCATTACCCCCTCTGCTATTACCACGACCCCTCTGCGGTGGTGGTCCATTATTCTGAAACTGAGCACGGCCCTGACCCTCAGACTGAATCCTAGCCAACTTACGCGGACAGTCCCTCACACGGTGGTCCAGCGAACCACACTCAAAACATCCTCTTCCACCAATCTAACATCCTCCCCAATGAACTTTCTCACAACGGTTACACTGTGGCGGTCCCTGATTAGCAGCGATGAACCTACCAGACTGATTCGGCCCACTCTGTCTAGCCCTTTTCTAAGGATTACCTGACGACCCAGAAGATCCAAAACTCGCTTATGCCTATTCCTATCCAAGTTCTGCCTCACAGACTCTTTAACCCCTTCGGCTACCTTAGCCTTTTCTACCAGGACAGCAAACTCACGCTCCTGCTGTGGAGCAATCAGCAACCTGAATTCATCTCTCAGACCATTCTCGAATCGAACACACCTCTCGTGTTCAGTAGCCACCATGCCCCTAGCATACCGACTCAGCCTCAAGAACTCTGCCTCATACTCCGACACAGACTTACTCCCCTGTACCAGCCTAGAAATGCCTTCCGTTGATCATTAATGTAGCTAGATCCAATGTACTTTTTCTGATATGTAGCCTTAAAATAATCCCAAGTAAGATCTTCTGCTGTAGCACTGTCTCGAACCGTGAGTCACCACTGGTATGACTCATCTCGAAGAAGCGATACTATCTCCTTTAGCTTCTCTTCAGCAATCAGGTCTAAATCGTCCATGATCCGCTCTGTCGCCTCCAGCCAATACTCGGTAGTCTTTGAGCCACACCAGACACACCTCGAATACCTCACTTCGCTTGCTCGAGTCATTCAAGCACGATTTACGAGCTCCTGCGCCTCCACCTACTCCAGCCTACCCTTTCCAAAACTCGCAAAGATCACCGTGACATTGCGTCGTCCCCAGTCTGTTCCTGAAACTCACCACCTCTAGCTGGTGGCGGTATCGGTATCTCATTCTCTGACCCCTGACCAGATCCTAGGGGTTCAGAAACTATCATCCTACCCCGACCACGACCACGACCACGTCCACCTCGAGCGCTCATGACTAATATCTCGTCTTGTCTGATTAGAAGTTTATGTATTAGTAAATATTCCACTGTCTTTAAAGGCAAAAAGTCTTATGAATATCTCTTATTAAAGAAGTTTTGTTTTCACGAGTCCACAGAGTCCTATCGATTTCAGTTTCTAAAGTAGTTTACTACCGCTAGCCATTCAGTCACATCACATCAAAAATCTCAAGCAATAGTAAGGGGTACTCACCTGGGTGGATTGGTGCCGGAGTCTCGGTGCCATGCCTTTCAAACCATTTATTTAAAAACAACATCACTTAAACCAATCTTTAAAACATTTTGGGCCTCTGGCCTACAGCCGAGCCTTTGAACTTGGCTCTGATACCATAATTGTAACACCCCAAACCCGGTCAATACACCACGATTGAATCTGGCATGTTACGGGAAAACGTATTTGAGAGGTTAGGTTTTCGAATAAAGGTTTGATGAAAACTCTTTGCTGTATTTGTACTTTGTAAAAATCTTGAGCATGATTATTTTAAAACCGATAGTGCATTTTGCTAACCCGAAAGTTTTGGAAACTTAGTTGAATCAAATAGTAAAACCAATTCATATCATTTGGAAATACAAGTTATTCCTTTTGGTTACTTGAAAACATTTT
The DNA here is from genome assembly GCA_025506655.1 of Gossypium rotundifolium. Classification (NCBI taxonomy): domain Eukaryota; kingdom Viridiplantae; phylum Streptophyta; class Magnoliopsida; order Malvales; family Malvaceae; genus Gossypium; species Gossypium rotundifolium. The sequence goes on from CP106731.1 coordinate 52,769,086, forward strand.
GAACTTAGTTTAAGTTTGGAAAATATTTGAGTTGCATTCATTTTAAGTTACTGATGTGATACCCGATGGTAAAGTTAAAACATATCGCTTTGTAGTTTTGAAAACCTTATCTTTCCAAGTTTTATCCAATATTAACCCAATAATTTGTTAAGGCATATTTGAAATCAAATTTATGCATATAAATAACCCAAGTATAATTTTAAAAGGCTTTTACAATCCCAACAAAATCAAATGAAACTAACTAAGGTAAGGTACCAAGTTTGTAAATCAGTGCAAGTCTGAATTTATTTTTGGCATGGTCACCTCGAGTCCACCCGGCTCTAAGTCTGCGATCTAAGTGTCACCTAAAATGATAAGGGAGAAGGTGAGTCGCAAGACTCAGTGCATAAATCCCCCTCCCGATGAATGCAACATACTAACACACATCATAACAAAGCAATACAATTAATGCACCCGATCCTAACCATCCATAACACCTTTTTCTACCCCGTGTGGTACCAAACCACTGGTGGTGCCAAACCACTGTGACCCAAAGTCACGATATCCATCAAGGTGGTGCCAAACCACTAGTGACCCAAAGTCACAAATAATCCATCTGTAGGGCCAACCCACGTGATACCAAATCACCGGCGATTTATCCCAGATCTCAAAAGTAGGGCCAACCCACGGTGGTACTAAGCCCGGTGGACGAGTCACTATGAGGTGCCAAACCTCGTGTCCCAAAGACACAAATGTGATACCAAATCACCGGTGACCAAGTCACAAATAGTCAAGTTGTGGGGCCAACCCACGTGATACCAAATCACCGGCGACGATCCAGTAATATCAACTGTGGGGCCAACCCACTGTGGTACTAAGCCACTGGGACAAGTCGCTATGAGGTGCCAAACCTCTGGTGACCCAAAGTCACAATAAATCGATCTGTGGTACCAAACCACTGGAGGTGCCAAACCTCTGGTGTCCCAAAGACACGGATATCATATTCCCCCTCCTCTCACATCACCCATAAACATACCATACAGATGCAAATCGTGCAAATCATGCAAATCATGCTAATATGTTTAGTGTAGCATCTCATAACACATACATCATAGATCATGATATCATAACAAATAACAGAACTCGTAATGAAACGAACTTACCCGAATCCGTGCATATACCCATAAGGTATCATATCCATCAACCATACTGTTTCGGCTTTATTAAGCAATCAGGTTATTAAGCATATTACTAAGTAAAGAGTGTGTTAGTTTACACACCTGTTAATACGCAAGCCTTAATCCCAAAGAACCGATCTAAGACCCTTGATTAGCTCGCTCCTATAATTGGCCAATTATGAACATCAAGACCAAGGCCATTCGGCCAACCCAAATAAACCAAAGGATTAACATGAGAACCCTTACCTTACAAGTGATTTGGTTTCCTACCAAATCCCGAATCAACCGATGGTTCCTCTGACAATCGGCCACACCCTATTAAGAAGAACAGTTAATCCTTTGAAGACTTTGGCTTAACGAAACTAAGAGAATAAACTAATGAAACCAACCCTTACCACTACTTACCAATCGATCACTCACAAATGGAGGCTTCGCTTGACTGCTTCGAAATCCCGGATGCCCTATAATGAAATTGATTTCAACACAAAAGATTAACTTTTTTCAACAAATGCCGAAATCGGCTCTTAACCAATCATAATTGACAAAGAATAAGGGAGAGGAGAAATAGGCATTCGGCCTAGCACTAACCTTCCTCTAAAAACCCGATTGGAGAGAAAAAAGAGAAGAGACCACCCCTTGCTTGTGATTCGGCCAGGACTTAAACAAAAAAGAGAAGAAGATTCGGCTATGGTTGTTTAAAACTATTAATCAAGGTTCGGCTATAGGTGTCTAACACCACTTACGATACGGCTTGAGTGGTAAGAGAGGAAGAAAAGAAGAGAAACAAAGGTAAGGTTTCGGCAAGAAGGGTTTTCAAGAAGAATCGAGAAAATGAAAGTAGAAAAAGAAGAAAAAAGAGTACTTTCGGCTTTAAGCACAAAATGAAAAAGAAATGAGAGAAAAGAGAGGGTAAGTGTTTCGGCCAAGAATCAAAAGAAGGCAAGACAAAGTATGAGAGGAAGAAGATGTTTATTTTGGCTTAACACAAATGAAAAAGAACAAAGAGAGGTAGGAGGGTATATGGTAAAAAGAAGAGAAGAAAGCAAAAAGAACTAAAAGCTTGAGAACTCCAAAAGCATTCGGCTGCCAAAGAAAATGATGGAAGAAAATAAGGCAAGTTTCGGCAAGGTATAGATGTTGCTTGGCAATTTTCGATTTTCAATGAAGAAAGAAAAAAAACACAAATGATAGACTCCTTTGAAAATTCAGCTAGGCACTAGACTAAGGCTGGCCGAAAGTCACCCAAAAATTGCCAAAAGAATTTCGGCAATCCCCACGTACACACCTACCAAACCGGCCACTCCCCCCCACATGAAGACTCTAACATTCGGCCACCTCTTAAGCTCACTCATGGCCACTAATTCAAACCGATTTGAATTAGTCAAATCCCTTAATTCACTCCTTGCCCACCATTTGAATTATTTGACTTGGTCTATGGCAGAGTTTGAAATGCACACTACTTCTTCACCTCCATGCCGTTAAAATAGAAGCAAAATGTGTGGCTTCTGCAGCTCGAACACATGACCTCTTCCCCTTGCAAGGCGTCACATACACAAGCTCTAAGTGGCGCCTTCCTTGCCACTCTACTAGCCCCATTCTTGTGCTAAAATCCACCTAAAAATACCTATAACCCCAACTCCTTCAGCTCCACTCACTTAAAGCTTAAAAACTAAAATTTTCTCTACCACTCAAGCTTACACTAGGCTTACAACTAAGCCCTAAAACATCAAAAACAACCACACTGCAGATCAAACACATGCAAACAATGCAATAACAAAAATAGCCCCTATTCTAGGATATTACAGGCTCATCCACAAATTATTATAAATGGCAACTTGCATGCGATTGGTGTGTTTGGCCGGGTGGGTTGACTTGATCCCCACAGGTGTGATGGGATGGTACGGGTGGTGTGTAGCGGATGGATTACTAGGATGGGTTGGGTTGCATTACATTATTTGCATTATCATGTTTATAGGCCTAAGGCCCAGTTTGTTTTGTAAATGGGCGGCCCAAGATTATGCTACATGGGCTCCGGCCCAAGATATTGCTTTACGCGTTCAGACCCAGTGGATAACGGTGAGGGGATTATGCATTGAGTTCTAGTAACTCACCCCCTCCTTTCTTAATCTTTGTAGGTAATGCTCAGTGACGAGGACTTGGGCCTATGGATGAGTCGGTAGAGGCCATACTTTGGAAATAATTGTTTCAAACTTTAGTAAATTACTTTTTAGCTCTTTTTCGTTATTTTTACTATTTGGGTTTTTATGTTATAATAAGACCTCTGGAATATTTTATTTTTTCTTTATGTTTGACGTACTTATATTTTTCTTAAATTATTTTAAATGTGAATTTTTCTAAAAACTTTAATAAAGATTTTCTAAAATAGACGAACAAATGGATTTTATAACAAACTTTTGCAAATATTTTTAACAAGGAATTTTCTCTCGAATTATCAACGATATTTTTAAAAGTCACGGTTCATAAGATCTCTATTTCAAATTATCGAATTGTCAATCAACCTTCGAGATTAGTAGTATTTTTATCAAATATTTACAGCCAAAGTTGTTTTCTTGATTATGATGAATTAATACCTATTTTAGTTCGAATAAAAAGGATTTAACATGTTTTTCTCATGTGACATGTCAGATTCAGTCATAACACATGACCCAAATTTGGGGTGTTACATTTTATGGTATCAGAGCTCAGTTGTAAAACTAGTCTGTGGTTTGGGTTCAAAAGCATTTTCCAAAGTTGTTCGAAATTTGATTTATAAATACATGTTCTAAAGGAGTATAGCACCACGGGTATCCGGCACCAAGTCAAGTAAGTATATGTTATCATTTTATGATTATGATTATTGTGGTATGACTGTAGGAATACTCTAGAACTTTTAGCTTTTAGAGTTGAAACTATAGAGATTGAGACTATAGGATACATTTTACGAAAACGACTTTACTTTTATACTTCATAAAACATTGTTTAATAAACACTAAATAGCATTATGATTGATAAGACTCTTAATAAGATTAAATAGACTTAGTAAATATGAGCGCTAGAGGATGTGGATGTAGTGTACACGACCGTGATAGAGGCCGAGGTGCTAGAGTTAGATCTTCAGCACCGAGGCATGTGCCCAAAAGGGAAGCAATGGCATCGCCAGTGTCTGAGACGGGATCTCATGCTCGAGCTGGGGTTGATGAGCTAACTCAGATAGTTAGGGAGGTTTTAAAGGATATTAAAGGAATCGGTGAGGCACTTTGGGTTAGGTGCGTGGACTTTAATAAGAAAATATATCGCGGTTCTTTAGGGTCGCCGTCTCGTTCTGTGAAGCGTGTTAAGGCACGTCCAAACTTTCTGGCTTGTGATTATTGCAGAAGGCGTCATCCGGAGAATACTGGAGGAGGTCAGGAGCATGCTTGAGATGCAGGTCTAAGGAGCATAAGGCTTAGGATTGTTTCATCACCATCAAGTCAGGTATATTTTTGTTGGACATGACGTTTGAATGTAGAATTTTTTGTATAAGTAGAAGATAACTGCTTGCTTCTATGGTTAGATGTTTGGTTGTGTGTAAGATGATTCAAGATTAAGTTAAAAGTACATTAGCATTATTAGGATCAGAGTGCACAGTAAAAGCATAGTGGTGTGACTTGAGCGGTGCGTTTAGGAGTTGGTTAGAAATTTCAAGGACAAAATTTCTTGAAGGAGGGTAGAATTGTAACATACCAAAATTGGGCCTAGTAGGATTGGGCCCATTGGGCCTTGAGCACGGAAGCATTTAAATTTTTTGGAGAATAAGAGAATGGCTTTATTTCAAGTTGAACTTATTGGGAATGTGATTTTGAAAAGTTACAGGGTTTTTAGGAAGTTTTAGGTTCAAGTTAGGCTATAGGTAAATTTTTGTGTTTATGCACTTAAGGGGAGAAGGTAAGGGGTATCAAGACTTAAGGAAATAAGTGTGCATTTTGCTAGCACAAGGAGTCTATTGGTAAAGGTGGAAAGTGGCATGTGGAATGTACTAATGGTCTGAGGTTCGAATCCCATCTAGTGTAATTTTTGATTTATTTTTTTATGCTATTCATCCCTAAGTGTCGGCCATGAATATATATATATATATACGGCAAGGTGGACTTATAATTATGGAATGGTGGCTAAGGTTTATGGTAAGGAGGAAGATAAGGGATAATGAAGGAAAAAATCATAAGAAAAAGGCAAGATAAGGGAACATGTTGGCCTTTTTCGTGGGTGATGGTTTGGAAAGATTTTTGTTGGTCAACATCCACCCTTTTGGCTAGAGGACACACGGTTTTGCTAGGGGGAAGGGAGAGCTGAATTTCTCTTTTCTCTTGATATCATTTTGTTAGTTTTGGTGCATGAGAGGTACACTTTTCTCTTTGACCAATTGTGTCTTCTTTCAAATTCATCTCCCTCTTTGCTTTGGCTGAAACTACCAAGGCACTTTTCCTCCATCCATGCTTTTCTTTTGATCATTTCATAAACCTTTTCTCTTTTGTTGAAACTGGCATTATCTTGTGATTAAACTTTCTTGTTCGATTCTCTCCATTGCCGAACCTATTACCACCCTACTTCTTCACCATTTCTTTTCCTTTCGTGATGGACAATCTCTTCTTAATCGAATAGGACTCAAAGCACTTTAACAGAGGGCTAATCGAACACCTATTCTTCGTAATAAGAGACTTGAATTGTTGGTGCCGTGGAGAGTATCGTATTACGGATTTTGAATAAGGTGTGTAATCTCATACCCCATCCGAATACATGTTTGAAATGGTGTGTAATCCCGTACCCATCCGAATACATGTTTGAAATGGTGTGTAATCCTACAGTTCTCTGAATATTTGTATGAAATATTTTGTGATTTGGTCAAAAGATAGAAAAATAAAAATCGGCATATGTGATTACTCGGGCGTGCGTATGTTAGTAGTGGAAACCATATTTTGCAATGAAACAGTTTTTAGTTAGCAGTAGTGACGTGATTTCAAAAGATCATGGAAAATAGGAGAAAGGGAATTATAAAGTGAATAAGATATCGAATTAAAGCTACGTGTCTAGTTTTATATGAAAGAAACCGAGGAGGAAGAGGAATTTTAAGACTGGTTCTGAATGACTTTGTGGTTCCCTGTTCTTCTTGAAAAAATCATTAAAAATTGTACAAAGTGAATTATGAGTTATAATTTATATGTATCGATTCCTTAGTGATCCTATTTTCAATAGAAACAAGTGGGAGCAACATATGAAAACCATACAGTAAGATATTTGAATATAAGTTAAGAGAGGTCAGAACCATTGGTCAGTGAAACAAGGGAATCTTTAATGAATAAACTATACTAAATGGCTAAGCCAAAAATTCTGGAAAAATTGTAGTAAGAAAATATATGAGTCTAGATTCAAGGAAAATTTATGGATCTAAATTTTGAGTTTCTAAACTCAAGTTATATTCAATTTAGTCAATGTGATGCAGATGGACAGTTTCAATTTTTAATGCCCCAAATTAGTACTTAAGTCTGGGGTTGCAAAATTATGAAAATACCCTTGGATGGTAAATTACTTAAATATCCCTGGGTTGCGAGATTATCGAATTACCCTCGATGGTTAAAATTACCGAAATGCCCCTATGGGTCGATTTACCGAAATGCCCTATTAGTCGATTTGCTAGTTTGCCTTAGTGGGCCAAATTACAAAGTTCTATAATTGGCCGATTTACCGTAAAAATTACTGGATTAATGATTGTTGTTTATATATGTGGATATTATGTTTAATTATGTATGTTACATGATACATATTGCATGGGTTGGGAAAAATGTTGAAGAGAAGTGTAGCCTGGTGGCTCTACCACATTCTGATTCTGGTGGCTCTGCCACATATTCTGATAGCTCTGCCACAAATTCTGATAATGGCTAAGTGCCAACGTAAATATGTCTTTGTGCCATCGTGATTATGGCTTTGTGCTAAACGTATTTACCTGGGGCTATGTGCCTAACATATGAATTAACGACTCTGTGTCGATCATATTTACCTAAGGCTGTATGCCGATTATATTACCGTATATGATATTCTGGTGGCTTTGCCACAATCTGTATAGTGGCTATGCCACGCATAATTATGACTCTGGTGGCTCAGCCACAAATAATATAAAAAGTAGCTTGACTGCAGCGTTTCTGGTGGCACACCCACAAATTATTATAAATGGAAACTTGCCTGCGATTGGTGTGTTTGGCGGGTGGGTTGACTTGATCCCCACAGGTGTGATGGGATGGTACGGGTGGTGTGTAGCGGATGGATTACTAGGATAGGTTGGTTTGCATTACATTATTTGCATTATCATGTTTATAGGCCTAAGGCCCAGTTTGTTTTGTAAATGGGCTTCGGCCCAAGATATTACTTCTACGGGTTCAGACCCAGTGGATAACGATTAGGGATTATGCATTGAGTTCTAGTAACTCACCCCCTCCTTTCTTAATCTTTGTAGGTAATGCTTGGTGACGAGGACTTGGGCCCATGGATGTGTCGGTGGAGGCCATACTTCGGAAATAAATGTTTCGAACTTTAGTACATTACTTTTCTACTCTTTTTCGTTATTTTTACTTTTTGGGTTTTTATGTTGTAATAAGGCCTCTGGAATATTTTATTTTTGCTTTATGTTTGACGTACTTATATTTTGCATAAATTGTTTTAAATGGGAATTTTTCTAAAATCTTTAATAAAGATTTTCTAAAATAGATGAACAAATGTATTTTATAACAAACTTTTGCAAATATTTTTAACTTGGAAATTTTCTGTTGAATTATCAACAATATTTTCAAAAGTCCACGATTTATAAGATCTCTAGTTCAAATTATCGAATTGTCAATCAACCTTCGAGATTAGTAGTATTTTTATCAAATATGTACAACCAAATTTGTTTTCTTGATTATAATGAATTAATACCTATTTTAGTTCGAATAAAAAGAATTTAACATGTTTTTCTCATGTGACATGTCAGATCCGGTCATAACGCATGGGTCGGGTTTGGGGTGTTACAGTGATTTTTCAAGTAAAAATCAGTTACAAATAAAGGGGGCATTATATATCATTTAAAGGAGCTATTACATCATTTAAAGGAGAACATTATACATCCTTTAAATTCAGCAGCCTCTCCATCTTCTCCAAGGAGTTGTTCAAGAATAGCAATGGACAACAATTAAAAGAGAGCATTATACATGTTGCTGGTGTCTATTCAGTTGCCCAAGGCTGATTTAATGAAGGAATTGAAGTCATTTGGCTACTCAAAACATTGAAATCTTCCAGCCTAAGTAATCAGCTCATTTATTTAGCTGAATTGGAACATTAATTCATGTTAAAAGTTGTTGTTACTTTGGCCTAGAATTTCAAGAGTTTGCGCTTAGTAATTAAGTTTTATTTTAGTTCATTATTAGCTCATTTAAGTTGAACAATTGTCACTTTTCAGCTAGGCTTTATCTAGCACTATAAATACTTGTAATCAACTCATTGTAAGGGACTTTTTGCTGAATTTATGTTAAATTTGAGATTTATGAGTTATCCAATTCTCTTTGTTCTTTTGGAACTGATCTGACTTATCAAGCATAGCTTGTGGCGTCTATCCTTTCCATTCTTTTCGAACTTATCACTTTCGAGTGTGGCATTCGTATACCTTTGGTTCCTATCACTTTTGATAGCGGGTCAAGGTCCTTGCTATTTTTCTTAAACCGTAAATCACCTAAGAGCCATTTTGAGACTCGGGTCAACAATCCAATATTGTTGGTTCATTCTCGGTCTTAGCCAAATTACCCATTATATACTTAACCATTTTGCCTATTACCATTGTTTGAAGCCATTTATTCTATTTTGTTTCATTTAAACCGAAACGAGCTATCCTTACTCAATTAATGATCGAGAAAACTATTACAACTCGTATTATTCACAAAACGAGTTTGTATCAATAAGCATATATAATTCTCACTTTCATAATGCATATTTCATATATTCATCTTAAGTATATACTTAACTTACTTTTCCAAGCATTTAACTTAGCACATACCTAACTTTTTAGCTCGATTTCACATTCGATCTTAACTCAATATTGCTCGTTGAACCATTTGGAATCAATAAGGATACTCAGATTGTAACGCCCAAAAATTGGGCCTAGAATAAATGGGCTTTGTGTGTCGAGAGAATGGATTTTGTCAATCGAAAAAAATAAGAAAAAGAAAGGGAATAATGAATTAAATGTGTTAAAAAAAATTATGATTGCATGTTTAGTTTAATTTTTAGGTGAGTTAGGAAGGGTTGGTAGTGTTGGAAAAGTCCTGGGCTCGACCTAGGACTTTAGCAAAAATTTTGTTTTTACCCTTAAGTGAGGTTGGTGTTAGTCAAAAGGCTTTTAAAATATTTTTGGGTTAAAAGATAGCACAATGAAGTAGGTGGTCTGGTGGCCCGGGGCATTTTGAACAAGCTGGTGGTCAAAGGTTCAAGGCCTGGGCTTGGCAAAAAAAATTTATTGCACATATGTTAGTATGAAGGCCAGAGTTTAGGACTTATAATTAGTTGGGTCTGATTCACGACACAAAGAAATGCCTGGCCTAGTGGCAAAGGCGTTAGGAGCAGGAGGGGGAGTAGGGTTCTAGTTGTGGCGTGAGCTAAATGTTGGTTTTATTTAAGTAAACCTGGAGCGTGGCAGAAAGGTTTATAATTAATTAGAGAGGAAATATGACTCAAATAAAGTGGGCGGTGCAGTGGCAAGGGGTGTGTATCATACTGAAGAGGTTGGAGGTTTGAAGCTGGGTGTGGTGAATATTTTTAGATTTCTTTGGATGATTGGGTCGCTGGGAAATAAGCCTTAAAATAAGTTGAGAATGGAACATATCACAAGAAGAGTTGTGGTGCAATGGCGAGAAGCGTGCTATGGATCCGAGTGGTTGCAGGTTCGAATCCCAGTGGCTGGTAGTGTGTGGTGGTGCCTGGAGATCTTGGTTTTGAGTTGCCTTGTGCGCAATAACCTGCAATTTTGTTGCTGGTATGGGAAAGGTGTTTGAAGTGGACCGAAACAGCAAATAATTGCTACTTTTTGGAAAGCAATTGAATGTAATTCAAATTGTATTTTTGGCTAAATAAAGATAAAATTTGGAGAAAATAAAGGAATTTAACTAGTGATAAGTTTGAGTCGACTGGGGAGTGTAGGTTTATTTTATTTATTTATTATTATTTTTAGTATATATATGTGTGCCGTATGGGTAAGTAGGGCATTTGTTGCTTTTGTGTGCTTTAGTTGATTAATTAGGGGAAAATTCCTTCCAATCTCCCAATTCTTTTTAATTTCTTTCCCTTTGTCAAATACCCGAGTAATCACAATTTCTATCTTTTTCCAAACAAAAGTGCCTAGACCAAAATCTCCTTCCCTCCCACAATATTTCTTCTATTGCCGAATTAGAAGAGAAATTCTCTCATTGGGGTTTCATTCTTTGTCAAACCAATTTCTTCTTCTCCATTTGTAAAATCGAATCTCACTTCTAAAAATCACACTCTATAATCTAAAATCTTGTAGGCAAGTAATCATGTGGCGGTAAGAGAGCAAACCTTTCTTTATTCAACAAAAGGGGTAAGTTTTAATCGCTTTATTATCTTATTCTTAGCCAAAACCCCTCACTGTGTCTTTCACTCATTCTCTTGACTAGGCCGAACCCTTGTGTTTCTCTACCGAATCGTTGTTGTTTCTTTGATGAGGTACTCTCTCGCTTTGGGTTTTGGTGTGGTAAAGTCCCTAGTCAATCGGTAAGTGTACTCATGTATAATTCTTGGATTAATGGTTGGCCGAATATGGTTAGGATTGGTTAAGAGTGACTTTTGATGGATGTAAACCACTTGGTTGTGTGGCCTTTGATGGCCAAGGTTCTTTAACACAGATCTTGGAATCAATTGCGGTTAGCGAATAAGTGAAGGGTTGATAGGCTTAATCATTCAAGGTAAGGGATTGGTATGTTTTCGTCTTTTGATAAAAAGGGAGAAACAATACTTAGTGTATGATTAACTGTTAGTTTTTGATTGATCATAGGTCCATGGCTAAGGAATTGTATCGTGCTTTGCAATTAAATATGTGTACATACACTACATACATATGACAAGTCGGCACTAAATGGGCCTATCGAGTTCGTGGGCCTAAGTCGACAAGAGTTGATATGTGAATGATGAATTGATATGGATGTTGTATGATTTGGTCATGAAATGGGCTTAATGGGCTATGTAAACATGGAATGGGCTTAATGGGCTATATGTAAGGACATGAAATGGGCTTAATGGGCCTTATGGGATTTAGAAATGCATGCTAGGGTTTTAATGGACTCTAGGCCTAGTTTTAATAAACTCTTAAATAGCACAAAACTTATTAATAATCAAACATGTCTATGGACAAGTCGCTAAGTTAGAGTGTGGCAATGGACATATGCATGTCTAGGATTGGATCCAGGGAGAGCTTGGCACTTAAGCGGTCCTAGTGGCCCACCTCCTCTTCTCTGGGATCCTACCTGATGCATAGTGTCTGTTCACTTTAGCCGCGAGGACTTGTAGATCGGCCAAAGTTCTGAACTAAAACCCGAGATGAAGGAATTATGAGAATACCCCTATAAGGTAAAATTACGAGAATAACAATATAGGGTAAAATTACGAGAATACCCCATAGGTAAAATTACAAGAATACCCCTGTAGGATATAATTACGAAAATACCCCTGGGTAGTGAAATGACTAAAATACCCCTAAGTGCTTAATGTTTGAAAATGTGTATGTTGCATTCATGAGATATATGCTACACTTGGGTGGGTTTGATGATACGGAGGAAGATATGTGAGGATCGCATAGTTGCTTGACGACCGTGGATCCACCGGTGGCTTTAAGCCCATTATATGCTTAGCAGCCTTGCTACAACATTTGAGTAGTGCCGCTGTTGGCGCTACCTTTGGAGTGTAGGGATAGGTGGGTTGATATTTATATCCCCACAGGAGTGTAGGGTTGGAAGGGAAATGGAGTGCAGGGTTGGATTTAGGATGGGAGCATTGCATTCATGTGATATTGATGTGATATGAGGTCATTGTGGGCTAAGGCCCAAGACCACCGATTTTTTTACGGTTTAGGACCAATATGGTAATTGCTTGTTGATTGGATTGACAAGGGTCATACACACTAAGTTTCGAAACTCACACCCTTTTATTGAATGTTTCATGTGACCCTCAGTAGAAGGCTGGACATGGGAGAGGACTCGGAGATGGCCACACTACAAGTTACTTATAAGTTTTTGTTTATTTGTTTTTGAATGACTTATTGTTAATTTTTTCATTTTTAATAAGGCCTTGTATCTCCAGTTTGAATTTACTTTTGGGTTATTATTGTTTCAACTACTTAACTAATAAACTTGAATAAATTTCTTAAGTTTAAACATGGTTTTCGAAACACCTCTAACAAATGGGCTTTTATCATTACTTAACAAGTTGCTTGGGTTTTGGGTTTCTAAGCCTTAAACTTAAGTTTTAACTAAACAAATTCATTTTGGAATTATCCCTTTGATGTGACATCACCGAATTTGGCCATAACATCTAGGCCAGGTCTGGGAGTGTTAAACGGATAGTTGGAAAACGCATGCAATGCCAACGTCCCAGGTCTTATATGTAATCACATATCGGTGCCACTGTCCCAAACAGGGTCTTACACGAATCAAATAAGATGCCAATGTCCTAGACATGGTCTTACATGTAAACACAAGTCAATGCCAATGTCACAGATGTGGTCTTACATGAAAACACATATCGATATCCTATGTCATGACATATGTATCCTAACTATTCTTAAGGTTTGTACGGGGCTTACGGATGTCGTAACTCGATCGATTTAATCTCGTAGATGATTCTTCCACACTTTTACTAATTCGACATCACATATATTTATAAGTAATAATACAATTCAGTACAAATAAAATATATACAATCGAATTTAACAACATTTATTTACTTATGAACTTACCTTGGACAGAGATGAACGAACTGAGGCAACTATTCGACAACTTTAGATTTTCCTCGATCAAATTCGATTTCTTCTTTTCTTGATCTAAATCAATACAAATTTAACTTATTTAGTCACATATTCAATCAAATTCATCCAAAACTACATAAATGGGCAATTTACACTTTTCCCCTTATCATTTCACATTTTTCACAATTTAGTCCCTATTTCACAAAACACAAAATATTCAAAATTTGACTACACTATAGCTTGGCCGAATGTCCATTAAGCTCATAAAATTCCACACATTCAATTTATTTCACATTTTAGTCCCTCAAAATAACATTTCCATAAATAAGTCCAATTTACTCAAATTCATCAAAAAACTCCAAAGACAAAACATATTAATCTATCACGTATCTTTTATTTTCCATCATCAAACAACAAAGACCACAAACTATCATCAATGGCAATTCATGAATACATCATCAAATTCAAAAATTCAAGCATGGGCTAGCTAGTATTCAAAGCAACGATCTCAAAAACGTAAATTTGTCAAAAATCGAGCTGAACACATACCTTAATCAAAGAAAATCAAAACCGAACATAGCTTGATCTTATTCTTTCTTTTTTCCTTTATGTTTTCGCCAAAGATGAATAATTTTGCATGTCTTTTTATTTTTATTTTATTAACAATAACTTTAATTCACATTTTACTAAACTAACCATTATAAATTAATAAGAAAACATTATAATATATGCTCCAAACCGTCCATGCTATCTCACATTGGTCAATTTACGACATAAAGACCCCATATAATAAAAATCATAGCAATATAGCACTTTAACAAATAGCAAGTCACTTTCGCAATTTAAGCGATTAAGTATTTTTGCAAATTAAGCACACAAACGATCAAATTTGATCACAGAAATTTCACACATGTCAATTGATAAACCATAAAAGTAACATATTTTAACCCCATATTTAATAGGCTTTTGGATGATTTAGCCCTTGATTTATGTAAAAAAGGTGCTTTTAATCCTTTTTTTTCATGTTTATACTCAGGAAAGCACCTTAGGATAAAAAGAACACAAAACGGGCTTAAAAAGGAGTAATTGGGCCTTAGCAAGCAATCAACACGGCCTGGCCCAAAGCCCACACGACCGTGCCTCACCAATTACCTAGAGCATAGCCTCAAATACGTAACACATGGCTGTGCAGCATCCATTTATCACACAGACGTGCCTGGTGATCTACATGGCCGTGCCCAAATCAAAAGACTTGAAGCACAACCTGAATCCTGACTCACACGGTCGTGCCCAAAATGACAGAATCGAGACACGGCCCAACCACGAGTTACACGGGCGTGTGTCATGGCCGTGCCCCTATCGCGGGAGAGAGGAATTTCACTTGGATTTGGATACTTGAAGCCAAAGAAACATACTCCTAATTCTACTCCAACACCCTAATAGTAATTCTGCTTTAAGGAGATACTTAAGAGCCAAGTATAGCATCCCAAAGCCTATATAAACAACCCAAGGCAAACATTAAAGGAGAGCTTTTTGGCAGAGGCTTTTGCCAAAGCGTTCATCTTTTAGGGAATCACTTGAAGATGCCAGTTGATTCATCTCAAGAAGCCGAAACTCCATTCAAGATGGAAGATCTCTCTATAATTCCTTCAGAGGGTTTAGGGATTTCTTATGTTTTTTTATTCTTTACTCTTGAGATGTTTTCGTATTTAGTTATGCACTAAACCCCTCAGATACCTGAAGGGGATGAAACCTATGATGTATTTTGTTATTTGATTTCTAAATTATATGATAAGTACTTGGTTTGTTCTTAATTATGTTGTTTAATTTAATATGATGTGCTTAGGTGGAGGAGGAATAGACCCTACCCAAGAGTAGATCTAGCATAATTGAGCGAAGTTGATCGGGCACCTAGAGATAGGGATACGAGATTTTGCCGGATTAGGGTGAAACCTAATATGGGAATCCATTGATCGATTTACTGCTTCCTTAGGGTGTTATTATAAGAGAACAAGAGTTCCACTAATTAACCTAAGGTTAGAGGTTATTAGCCTCGAGAGAGGGTTTAATATAGGTTAGAGAGTCTCACGGATCAAGCTAAGTAAAAAAATCATATGGTTTGGGGAATAAATAATAAGTGAAGTCATAGGTGGATTCTTCCTGAGGGTATCGTCTTTATCAACTGAGTTTTCCTAAAGTCTTTCTCCTATTCATTCTTTTTCTTTGCATTTAGTCTAATTATTTCATTAGTTTAATAATTCAATCACTCCAAATTTTAGGCTAAATAATAGAGAGAAAGTGAGTAATAGTACTTTGAGGTTCCCTTGGGTTCGATAAGATATTCTTGCCTGAGCTATACTACTGTTCGATAGGTGCACTTGCCTCTATCATTGTCACAGTTAGTCTACAGGTTCGATCACTCTTTTATAAATATTAAAACTCGACTGTTTGACACGATCAAGTTTTTGGCGCCGTTGCGGGGACTCCTAAAATATTACGAAAGCTCTATTTCTATTACTTTAGCCATTATCTTTATTTTAAAATTTATCTTATTTTTATACATATATTTTTTTTTCTAAATTTCTTTCTTTCTTTTTATAGCAGGTCCCTCTAGTTTATGACTAGAAGGAATCTGAGAGGACCATTAGAATACGAGAGTGACATTAAAGCTACCGCTCGCAGAAATCACAGAGAAATTAGACGAGCCCTAGACTATCAAAGAGAAGAACAACACAGATCCAATCCTATTGAAGGGATGGATGAGAACAACCCACCAAATGTGAAAGAACAGAATGCTATGCGTACTATGTATGATTATGCTAAACCTAATTTGACAGGAGCAGAATCTAGTCTTGTTAGGCCCGCTATAGCTGCTAATAATTTTGAATTAAAGCCTAACACAATACAAATGATTCAACAATTTGTTCAATTTGATGGTTTGCAGGATGAGGATCTGAACACTCATATATCTAATTTTTTAGAATTTTGTGATACCTTCAAAATAAATGGCATTTCTGACGATGTCATACGTCTTGATTATTTCCTTTTTCATTAAGGAATAAAGAAAAGCAGTGGTTGAACTCGTATCAATCACCACATGTGATCAAATGACTGAAAAATTTCTTTTAAAATATTTTCCACCAGCCAAAATGGCTAAATTTAGGAATGACATATCTTCTTTTATGCAGAATGATGCAGAATCATTATATGATGCATGGGAAAGATACAATGATCTCCTAGGAAGATGCCCACACCACGGATTACCTTTGTGGCTTCAAGTCCAAACTCTCTACAATGGTGTAAATTCTCCAACTAGGCAAATGATCGATTCATCAGTCGGTGGAACATTGAATAATAAAACTCCTGAAGCGGCTTACGATTTTATTGAGGAGATGCCCTATCAATGGCAAATTACAAGAGCTAAACTAACAAAATCAGCCGGAGTTTTTAACATAGACGCAGTGACAATGCTACCATCACAGGTGGAGTTAATGAATAAAAAGCTTGATAATTTATGTTCTTCACAGGTACATCTAGTAATGCAATGTGAAGCAAGCGGGAACGTGGCGAATTCTGAGTACCCACCCTACCAACCAGGAGCAGAAATGAGCGGACCAACTATATAGGTAATAATTTACGATCTAATAATAACCCTTATAGTAACACTTATAATGCAGGTTGGATGAACCACCCAATTTTTTCGTGGGGAGGACAACGAAATCAAGGAAATCAAAGGCAGCAACCTACTCCAAATTACCAAAACCAGCCGTATCCATAGGGAAAGAAATCAACCCTTGAAGAGATGTTGACAAAATTCATGGCAACTATGATTCTCGTCTCCAAATAACGGAAGCAACACTTGATGAACAACAAATCTTACTCAAGGGAATCAAGACTCAGGTGGGAGAGCTCATTACATCAGTTGGAATACTTAATTGAATAGTATGTGAAATAAGGGCAAAAATTTTTTTTCCAAAGACATAGAGCAAGTAAGGGTAGTCACACTAAGGAGTGGTAAAGAGCTAGTTGAACCACAAAAAAATACACCACATGATGTTATCAAGCAAAAAAATGTAGAAGTTAAGAGCGACAATACATTGCCTAAAGAGAATAGAACACAAATTTCATATCCAGAAAAATTGAAGAAAGAAAAACTGGATGCTCAATATGGTAAGTTCCTTGAACTCTTTAAACAAATACATATTAACTTACCTTTTGTTGAAGCTATTTCCCAGATGCCCAAGTATGCAAAATTCTTAAAGGAACTTCACACAAACAAAAGAAAGATTGAGGAAATATCAAAGGTGGAGCTTAATGAAGAGTGTTTAGCCCTTCTCCAAAATAGATTACCATGAAAGTTAAAAGATCTAGGGAGTTTTACTATTCCTTGCTTACTTGGTAGTTTAAACATCACGAAAGCATTAGTAGACCTAGGCACTAGTATCAACTTAATGCCTTATCGATTGTTTAAACGGCTAGATCTTGGGGAACCAAAACCCACTAGGATGAGCATTCAATTAGTTGATAGATCTATTAAATATCCTAAAGGAGTTATTGAAGATGTCTTGGTAAAAATTGATAAATTTATTTTCCCCGTTGATTTCGTTGTGCTAGACATGGATGAGGACATCAAAGTTCCTTTTATCTTATAGCGTCCTTTTTTAGCCACTGCTAGAGCTATTATTGATGTAGGTGACGACAAACTAGCACTAAGGATAGGTGATGAATAAATTATTTTCCAAATTTATGATGCCATGCGATATTCTAAAGAGCAAGTTGAATTACAGGAAATCCTGCAGGATGACATTATGGAACTGTGTCCGCCTCAAGGAGATGGGGAAGATGATGAAGGTAATGAGATTAGTTTGAATACATCATCATTCAACAAATGAAAGAAGAAAACCTTAAAGAAGATGACGTATTAAAACAGAAACCCTCCATCGAAGAGCTACCCAAATTGGAATTAAAACAGTTACCAAAACATTTAGAATATGCATTCTTTGGGGACAATTCTACGTTACCAATAATCATCTCTTCAGAACTAGAACCCAAGGAAAAGGAGGAGCTGATAAAGGTACTAAGAGAACACAAGAAAGCCATAGCTTGGAAAATTTTCGACATCAAGGGAATAAGCCTCGCGTTTTGCACCTATAAAATTTTAATGGAAGAATAATATAGACCATGTGTGCAACCTCAGAGACGATTAAACCCCAACATGAAAGAAGTTGTCAAAGCTGAGGTAATTAAACTTCTTGATGTAGGAATAATTTATCCTATTTCTGACAGCACTTGGGTAAGTCCTGTGCAGGTAGTTCCAAAGAAAGGAGGAATGACGGTAGTGCCCAATGAAAAGAATGAGTTAATTCCCACAAGAACAGTTACAGGTTGGAGAGTATGTATCGACTATAAGAAGCAGAACGATGCCACCAGAAAAGATCACTTTCCTCTACCCTTCATTGATCAAATGTTAGAAAGACTATCTGGGCATATGTACTACTGCTTCCTGGATGAACTCTCCGGCTACTTCCAAATCCCCATAGCTCCTGAAGACCAAGAGAAGACGACATTTATGTGCCCATACATTACATTTGCTTCGTAGAATGCCTTTTGGATTATGTAATGATCCTGCCACTTTTCAGTGTTGTATGTTGGCAATCTTTGACGAACTTGTAGAGGACATCATGGAGGTTTTCATGGATGATTTTTCGGTATTCGGTAATTTTTTCCAGCTTTGTCTTAAAAATCTAAAATGAGTTCTAATTAGATGTGAAGAAACAAACCTTGTTCTAAATTGGGAAAAATGCCACTTTATGGTTAAAGAAGGGATTGAGGTGGATAAAGCAAAAGTTGAAACCATAGAGAAATTACCTCCTCCTAGTTCAGTGAAGGCTATTAGAAGCATTTTTAGGACATGCAGGTTTTTATAGAAGATTCATTAAAGACTTTTCTAAAATAGCTACGCCTTTGACAAAATTACTAGAAAAAGATGTCCCTTTTAATTTCAATCAGGAATGTTTAGATGCATTCAATATCCTTAAAGATAAATTAATAAATGCACCAATTATAATCGCACCTGATTGGAATTTACCCATTGAACTAATGTATGATGCAAGTGACTTTGCAGTAGGCGCAGTTTTGGGACAACGAAGAGACAAGCATTTTCAGCCAATCTACTACGCTAGCCAAACATTAACACCCGCGCAAAAAAATTACACCACGACTAAGAAAGAATTACTAGCTGTAGTTTTTTCTTTTGACAAATTTAGACAATATCTAATATTATCGAAAGTTGTCGTTTACATCGACCATTCACTCTTCATTATCTTTTAACCAAACTCGATGCAAAACCTAGACTCATACGATGGATTTTACTCTTACGAGAATTTGATTTGGAAATACGAGGATAAGAGGGAGTTGAGAATCAAGCGAGATCACCTCTCAAGACTCAAAATCCACACACCAAAAAGCTTGATGAATAAGAAATAAATGATTCGCTTCCCAAGAACAACTCTTTTCTTTAACGATTCGAAGTACCATGGTTTGCAAATATTGCGAATTATTTAGCGCCTAACGTCTTGCCAAGAAATTAACACATCACCAAAAGAAGCGATTCTTTGCTGATGTGAAAAATTATTTTTGGGAAGATCCATTTATTTTTCGCATATGTGTAGATCACCGCCACAAAAGACACCAAGGATCATCCATTTGTGGAGTATTACTTTCCCCACTTATCTTTTTGATTTGGCACCTAATTATCATTATATATCTTTGTACATTGAGGGCAATGTACATCTTAAGTGTGGGGGTAATAGTGCCTAACTTTTTGCATAATTATCAAAACCCTAAAATTAGTCTTGATCTTAAGTATTTTCTTATATAATTAATTAGGTGAAATTTCTAATGATTTATGATTTTATCGATATGTTTTAGAATAAGTCTTATTTAATTGTGCATTGATGATTAAATTTAAAGAATACTAGAGAATCGAGCATGATAAGTCTACTTTCTAAAAATTAAAATTGATAGGTTGTTGAACCTAATTTGAGTATCACTCTGAAGTTCAAAATTTATAAGGATTGATGTCTAAACACCATAATTTTTTGTGAGATTTTGAGCCTTATAGAGCATATACCCTTTTTCGTGCTCACTTTAATTGATTATGAGTATGTCAACTTTGAACTGTTATTCTAGAACTTGCCTCGTTTATGCATGTCGAGACCACATTAATGATTTGATACACTGAGATGATAAAGGCACCTAGGTTTTAGCCCATTCACTCCACTAAAAAAGCCTACCCATACAAATTAACCCTTAGTGAACCCCATTGAATCCTAACAACATTTTCATTCACTCACCCACTAATATTAACCCAAAATCCCTTTGTATTTATTATCAACATTCCTTTGACTACCCTCTATCGAGAATTGATTTGATCAATTGTCGAATTAGGTTATTTCAATCACCAAAGATCCTTCTATTATGTTTATTTTAGTTTGTTCTTAAAAAAAATTCCAAGTATACTCAATATTAGTAGTATAATAAAAGAGCTTAGAGCATTTAAACTCCAATTATTGAAGAAAACTCATATTAAAGTATTATAAAATTTTAAGTAATGAAAATATTCGTTATTATATAATAATTATCTATAGTGGTATTATTAGTTTGCATTCAAGTAAATATTCATATTTAGCTCGGTGTTTCTAGTTAGGCAATTTGTTAAGTCACTTGATTCTAAACCTCTAATCTAGCCTGTATCCACACCTTAACCTTAGCCCCATTACAACCCTAATTAAAGACCTTTTGATATGTGTATCATATCATATTTAGTGGTGGAGATTTGATTTTCATGAAAGCCTATGGGATTAACTTTTCAGGTTCGACTTAGAGTGCTTATTCTTGAACCTTAAACACCTTCGAGTGATTTGAGTGAATCATTAGTGAGGATGTCAATTCTTGTCGATTTTGAATTAAAGATAATCACTTAAATAAGGGGAGACACTTATGTTTTCGTGCTATAAAGGTATGACTTATCGTAATTGAATCTTTAGGGTTCTTTGAGTTGAATTATCCATGTATAAATTATCTATGAATTATGATGAGACATTGTCAATAGGAATTATGAATTATGGAAAGTTCATTTTAATTGTAAAGTTGAGAATTTTGCTTGAGGACAAGCAAAAGCCTAAGTGTGGGGGTATTTGATAAACCGTAAAAGTAACATATTTTAACCCCATATTTAATAGGCTTTTGGATGATTTAGCCCTTGATTTATGTAAAAAGGTGCTTTTAATCCTTTCTTTTCATGTTTATACTCAGAAAGAACCCGAGGATAAAAAGAACACAAACGGCTTAAAACGGAGTAATTAGGCCTTAGCAAGCAATTAACACTAAAGCTGCCCAAAGCCCACACGATGCGTTTCGCCAATTACCTAGAGCACGACCTCAACTACGTAACACACGGCCATGCAAAGATCCATTTATCACATAGACGTGTTCGGTGATCCACATGGCGTGCTCAAATAGACAGACACAAGCACTACTCGAATCTCGACTCACACTACCGTGCCCAAAATGATAGAATCAAGACACGGCCCAACCACGAGTTACACGGGCATGTGTTATGGCCATGCCCCTACCGTGGGAGAGAGAAATTTCACTTGGATTTGGATACTTGAAGACAAAGAAACATACTCCTAATTCTACTCCAACACCCTAATAGTAATTCTACTTGAAGGAGATATTTAGGAGCCAAGTATAACATCCCAAAGCCTATATAAACAACCCAAGGCAAACATTAAAGGAGAGCTTTTTGGCAGAGGCTTTTGCCGAAGCATTCATCTTTTGGGGAATCACTTGAAGATAGCCAGTTGATTCATCTCAAGAAGCCGGAACTCCATTCAAGATGGATGATCTCTCCTTTAACTCCTTCAGGGGGTTTTAAGGATTTCTTATATTTTTTTATTCTTTACTCTTGAGATGTTTTTGTATTTAGTTATGCACTAAACCCCTCAGATACCTGAAGGGGATGAAACCTATGATGGATTTTGCTATTTGATATCTAAATTATATGATAAGTACTTGGTTTATTCTTAATTATGTTGCTTAATTTAATTTGATGTGCTTAGGTGGAGGAGGAATAGACCTACCTAAGAGTAGATCTATCATAATTGAGCGAAGTTGATCGGCGCCTAGAGAAAGCATTTGACTTGGTCTTTCGAAAATTTTTCTAAAATGATCTAACAAATGCAGGACTATTAACACAGCCTTGAACACGAGCATGCCAACGACCATGTACAAGGTAAGGGACACACCACGGGCATGGCGGGATCCGTGCACAAACAGGGAGAAATTCTTTTCAACAAAATGGGCTACGATATAAGACACGCCTGTGCCTTTCAACCGTGCAAGGTTACTGACTTGTCAAGCACGTGCTAGATACGGCCGTTCCCCACGACCGTGTGAAGCTACTGACTTATTGAGCACGGCTAGAACACGGCCGTGCCCACATCCATGCGAACATACTAACTTATAAAGCACAGGCTACACACGCCCGTTCGACCCAATCGTGTGAATCAAAACATGTGCGTGGCAACGTCAACACAGCCGTGGCAAACCAATCTAAATGCGCCTAAAACCCAAAATCGCGAAAAGCACGGGCAAGTTTAAAAAGACACGGGCATGTAGAAAGACCGTGCCTCAGACCCTACTTATAAAAATAATCGCCCTCTTCCCCAAACCAAAACCCTAAAATCAGATTCCACCCCCTTCTTCAATCCGACCACCAAATCACTCCCCTCCCTCTAACCCACCTCTTTCCGACCATTCTTCTCAAAATACCAACCAAAACCAACCACACGCCCTTACCAGGCCGTGCCCACATTAAAGAACCCAGCACCACCACCGTGTATTCCACCCGTGCTCCTATCTCGGCTTTTTAGAAACGGGCGTGCCCATCAACAAACGGGTGTGGAAGAACAACACACTCCACAACACGACCGTGCGAAGCGGCCGTGTGAATCGACACACCCTCGGCACACGGGCGTGGGAACATACCATATTTGAAAATTTTATTTAAATCCCCAGAGCCTTCCCCTCTCCCCCATCTTCTTTCTCCTTTTTCTTTCTTGCAAATTTTTCTCTCTATTCATAGAAAAGGTCCAAGACTCTTAAGCAACACAAAGATCATGCCCAAGAAACGTAAGAAGGTCAGCATTATCTCCTCAGATGAGACCTCAACATGAGTTCATGCCGATAGCTTCACTTAATTGACACGCCAAGGGTCTCAAAAACCTTTTCAGTTCTATTTTTCTTTTCTCATCTCCTTTATTTTCCATATCTTTACTTATATCCTACTTAATTTAATTTATTTCATACTAGTTTCTTGGTTTTAGGTTCTAAAGGTGTTTGGGAATCACGTACCACGACCTTGAGGTCACGTCCACCTCGCGAACCATCCAACCACTAAGGACTCCTTAGTCCATTAGTATTTTCTTTTAATTTCAGTTTTCTTCTTAGTCTCCTTCATTTTATTTCCTTAATCTTTAATTATATTATTAGTATAGTATTATTATTTCTCTAGATCTCTTGGCTATATCTTCACAGGCTACCCAATTTCTTCATCTAGTAAATTACTTTCCGATAGCCACTCCACCAGGCCCATAGAAAACACCATCACCGCCACAAAAGACACCAAGGATCATCCAGATTTCAGGGAGTATTACTTTCCCCACTTATCTTTTTGATTTGGCACCTAATTATCATTATCTATCTTTGTACATTGAGGGCAATGTACATCTTAAGTGGGGGGTAATAGTGCCTAACTTTTGCATAATTATCAAAACCCTAAAATTAGTCTTGATCTTAAGTATTTTCTTATATAATTAATTAGGTGAAATTTCTAATGATTTATGATTTTATCGATATGTTTTAGAATAAGTCTTATTTAATTGTGCATTGACGATTAAATTTAAAGAATACTAGAGAATTGAGCATGATAAGTCTACTTTCTAAAAATTAAAATTGATAGGTTGTTGAACCTAATTTGAGTATCACTCTGAAGTTCAAAATTTATAAGGATTGATGTCAAAACACCCATAATTTTTTGTGAGTTTTTGAGCCTTATAGAGCATATACCCTTTTTCGTGCTCACTTTAATTGATTATGAGTGTGTCAACTTTGAACTGTTATTCTAGAACTTGCCTCATTTATGCATGTCGAGACCACATTAATGATTTGATACACTGAGATGATAAAGGCACTTAGGTTTTAACCCATTCACTCCACTAAAAAAGCCTACCCATACAAATTAACCCCTAGTGAACCCCATTGAATCCTAACAACATTTTCATTCACTCACTCACTAATATTAACCCAAAATCCCTTTGTATTTATTATCAACATTCCTTTGACTACCCCTCTATCGAGAATTGATTTGATCAATTGCCGAATTAGGTTATTTCAATCACCAAAGATCCTTCTATTATGTTTATTTTAGTTTGTTCTTAAAAAATTCCAAGTATACTTAATATTAGTAGTAAAATAAAAGAGCTTAGAGCATTTAAACTCCAATTATTGAAGAAAACTCATATTAAAGTATTATAAAATTTTAAGTAATGAAAATATTCGTTATTATATAATAATTATCTATAGTGGTATTATTAGTTTGCATTCAAGTAAATATTCATATTTAGCTCAGTGTTTCTAGTTAGGCAATTTGTTAAGTCAGTCTTGATTCTAAACCTCTAATCTAGCCTGTATCCACACCCTTAACCTTAGCCCCATTACAACCCTGATTAAAGAACTTTTGATATGTGTATCATCTCATATTCAGTGATGGAGATTTGATTTTCATGCAAGCCTATGGGATTAACTTTTCAGGTTTGACTTAGAGTGCTTATTCTTGAACCTTAAACACCTTCGAGTGATTTGAGTGAATCATTAGTGAGGATGTCAATTCTTGTCGATTTTGAATTAAAGATAATCACTTAAATAAGGGGAGACACCTATGTTTTCATGCTATAAAGGTATGACTTATCGTAATTGAATCTTTAGGGTTCTTTGAGTTGAATTATCCATGTATAAATTATCTATGAATTATGATGAGACATTGTCAATAGGAATTATGAATTATGGAAAGTTCATTTTAATTGTAAAGTTGAGAATTTTGCTTGAGGACAAGCAAAAGCCTAAGTGTGGGGGTATTTGATAAACCGTAAAAGTAACATATTTTAACCCCATATTTAATAGGCTTTTGGATGATTTAGCCCTTGATTTATGTAAAAAGGTGCTTTTAATCCTTTCTTTTCATGTTTATACTCAGGAAAGAACCTGAGGATAAAAAGAACACAAAACGGGCTTAAAACGGAGTAATTAGCCCTTAGCAAGCAATTAACACGGCCTGGCCCAAAGCCCACACGACCGTGCCTCGCCAATTACCTAGAGCACGGCCTCAACTACGTAACACACGGCCATGCAGTATCCATTTATCACACAGACGTGCCTGGTGATCTACATGGCCGTGCCCAAATAGACAGACCTGAAGCACGGCCTGAATCCTGACTCACACGGCCGTGCCCAAAATGATAGAATCAAGACACGGCCCAACCACGAGTTACATGGGCGTGTGTTATGGCCATGCCCCTACCGTGGGAGAGAGCAATTTCACTTGGATTTGGATACTTGAAGACAAAGAAACATACTCCTAATTCTACTCCAACACCCTAATAGTAATTCTACTTGAAGGAGATACTTAGGAGCCAAGTATAACATCCCAAAGCCTATATAAACAACCCAAGGAAAACATTAAAGGAGAGCTTTTTGGCAGAGGCTTTTGCCAAAGCATTCATCTTTTGGGCAATCACTTGAAGATAGCCAGTTGATTCATCTCAAGAAGCCGGAACTCCATTCAAGATGGATGATCTCTCCTTTAACTCCTTCGTGGGGTTTTAAGGATTTCTTATATTTTTTTTATTCTTTACTCTTGAGATGTTTTTGTATTTAGTTATGCACTAAACCCTCGGATACACAAGGGATGAAACCTATGATGGATTTTGCTATTTGATATCTAAATTATATGATAAGTACTTGGTTTATTCTTAATTACGTTGCTTAATTTAATTTGATGTGCTTAGGTGGAGGAGGAATAGACCCTACCTAAGAGTAGATCTATCATAATTGAGCGAAGTTGATCGGGCGCCTAGAGATAGGGTTACGAGATTTTGTCGGATTAGGGTGAAACCTAATATGGGAATCCATTGATCGATTTATCGCTTCCTTAGGGGTTATTATAAGAGAACGAGAGTTCCACTAATTAACCTAAGGTTAGATGTTATTCACCTCGAGAGGGTTTAATATAGGTTAGGAGTCTCACCGATCAAGCTAAGTAAAGAAATCATATGGTTCTGGGAATAAATAATAAGTGAAGTCATAGGTGGATTTTCCCGAGGTATCGCCTTTATCAACCGAGTTTTCCTAAAGTCTTTCTCCTATTCATTCTTTTGTCTTTGCATTTAGTCTAAGTATTTCATTCAGATAATAATTCAATCACTCCAAATTTTAGGCTATATAATAGAGAGAAAATGAGTAGTAGTACTTTTAAGTTCCCTTGGGTTCGATAAGATATTCTTGCTCGAGCTATACTCATCGCTCAATAGGTGCACTTGCCTCTATCGTTGTCACAGTTAGTCTACAGGTTCGATCACTCTTTTATAAATATTAAAACTTGACTGTTTGACACGATCATCAATTCACATACCATAAACATAGAAAATAATATTAAAATATTTTTCCTGACTCATATTTGTGGTCCAGAACCACTATTCTGACTAGGGTCTAAACCTAATAGCTACAATTCTCCCCCTTAGGGATTTTCGCCCCCGAAAATCTTACTGACGAATAGGTTTGGGTAACGTTCTCTCATAGCATCTTCAGGCTTCCACGTAGCTTCTCCAACCCCGTGTCGATGCCATAAGACTTTTACTAAAGAAATTTTCTTATTCCTCAATTCTTTCACTTCGCGCTCTAAAATCTAAATAGGTTCTTCTTCGTATGTCATATCAGATCTAATCTCAATCTCAGACGGGGGAATTATATGCGATGGGTCGGATCGATATCGCCGAAGCATCGAAACATGAAATACATTATGGATCTTTTCTAACTCAGGTGGAAACAATAGTATGTAAGCAACTAACTCAATACGCTCTATAATCTCATAAGGCCCAATAAATCTCAGACTCAATTTACCTTTACGACTGAATCAAAGTATTTTCTTCAACGGTGAGACTTTCAAAGACACTTTGTCCCTAATCTGAAACTCAATATCTTTTTGTTTCAAGTCTGCATACGATTTCTGATGATCTGATGCGGCTTTCAGACTATCACAAATCACTTTCACTTTCTGTTTAGTCTCTTTGATCAAATTGACCCCGTGTATCTTATTCTCACTGAGATCAGTCCAATACAAAGGTGTTCGACATTTGCGACTGTACAAAGCCTCGTAAGGTGCCATTTTGATACTTGATTATTATTATATGCAAATTCAATCAGTGGCAAGTATCGTTCCCACGTACCTTCAAACTCAAGAATGCAACATCTCAACATATCCTCAAGTATCTAAATAACTCATTCAAACTGACCATCTGTCTATGGATGAAAAGTAGTGCTAAAATATAGTTTCGTACCTAGTGCATCTTGCAGTTTCTTCCAAAATCGCGATGTGAATCTCGAATCTCTATCCAAAACAAGAGAAATAGGTACTCCAACAATCTCACAATCTGAGAAATGCACAAATCAACAAGCTTATCAAGTGAATAATCTGTGTGAACCAGAACAAAGTGAGCCAATTTAGTCAATCTATCCATAATAACCCAGATTGCATCTTTCTTACTCGGTGACAAAGGCAAACCTGATACAAAGTCCATTGTGACTCTGTCCCATTTCCACTCGGGTATCATAATCGGTTAGACTAACCCAGACGGAACCTAATGCTCAGCTTTGACTTGCTGACAGATTAAACATCTCGAAACAAAGTCAGAGATGTCTCGTTTCATACCATGCCACCAGTAAAACTATTTCAAATCATTATAAATTTTATACTACCCGAGTGAACAGATAACTGACTGCTATGAACTTAATTCAAAATCATCTGAATTAACTCTTAATTTCTCGGAACACACATTCAGCCTTTGAACCTCAAACAACCTTTAGTATCAACTCAAAACTCTGAATTAGTATTCGCATCACATTGAGCCTATTTTATTATCAATTCGTTATCATCTTTCTGAGCCTCACAAATCTGCCGAATAAATAACGGTTTCGCTTTCAACTCAACTACTAGAGATCTGTCATCAGATAGAGCCAACTAATTATTCATCGCACATAGGGAAAACAGTGATTTTTGACTCAAAGCATCAGTAACAACATTGGCTTTTCCCAGATGGTAGTCAAGTACAAGCTTATAATCTTTTAACAACTATAACCATCTTCGCTATCATAAATTCAGATATTTCTGATTCATCAAATATTTTAAGCTTTTGTGATCAGAATAAACATGACATTTCTCACCGAACAGATAGTGGCACCAAATTTTCAACGCAAACATAATAGCTGCCAATTCCAGATCGTGTGTCGGATAGTGCTTTTCATGCAGCTTTAACTATCTCGAGGCATAAGCTATGACTTTTCCTTCCTGCATAAAACATAGCCCAAACCATTCAAAGATGCATCACTATAGATAACAAATTTTTTACCCGATTCTGGCTCAACTAATACTGGAGCTTTAGTCAACAAAGCTTTCAACTGATCAAAAATTTTTGACACTTTTTGACCACTCGCACTTAACATCTTTCTAAAACAATCTCGTCATCGGGGTTGCAATCACAGAGAAACCTTTTACAAACCATCTATAGTAACCAACTAGTCCTAGAAAACTTCAAATTTAGGATACATTTCTCGGAGGCTTCCAATCTAATATTGCCGAAATCTTACTCGGATCAACCCGAATACTCAATGTTAATACATGTCCCAGAAAACTGACTTCTCGTAACCAAAACTCACATTTACTGAACTTTGCTTACAACTGCTTATCACGCAAAGTCTGTAACACTAATCTCAGATGTTCAGCATGCTCGGATTCATCACAGGAATAGATCAATATGTCATCTATGAACACAACCACAAATTGATCCAAATACTGTCTGAAGATCCGATTCATTAAATCCATAAAAATAGCAGGTGCATTAGTAAGTTCGAAAGACATAACCAAAAACTCATAATGTCCATACTTCGTTTGAAAAGCAGTTTTCGGCACATCAGAGTCTTTAACTCGTAACTGATAGTAACCCAATCTCAGATCTATCTTAAAAACACTGTAGTCCCTTTCAACTGATCAAACAAGTAGTCAATCCGTGGCAAAGGATATTTATTCTTTATAGTCACCTTATTGAGTTATCGGTAATCGATGCACATTCTCATATTCCATATTTCTTTTTCACAAACAAAATCTGTGCACCTCAGGGAGAAAAAGCCTCTATCCGTCAATACTTGCAACTAAGCTTTCAATTCTTTTAATTCAGTCAGTGCCATTCTGTATGAATCTATCAATATCGGAGTCATCCTCAGCACTAACTCAATACCAAACTCTACCTCTCGGATCGGTGGTAAACTCGAAAATTTTTTAGTAAACACATTCGACTACTTACACATAACTGGTACTGATTCAATCTTCGTTTCGGTTACTTTATAATAGAGCACATAAGCAAAGTAAGCTTCACAACCCTTTCTCACATATTTCTAAGCTAACATCGAAGATATCACTGCCGGTAAACCATTCAGAACATTGGACTCAATTTGAATAATCTCATCATTTTGACATCACAAATCAATAGTCTTTCATTTGAGTTCACAATAGTATCGTGCAAGGTTAACCAATCCATACCCAGAATTATATCAAACTCGTCGAATGGAAACAACATCAAATCAGCCGAAAAACATGAATCTTGAATCATCAACGATCAATTCTTACATACTTTATCAACCAAAACACATCGGCCTAAGGGGTTCGATACTCTAATCACAAACTCAGTAGACTCTACAGGCAAAGTCTTACTGGATACTAAAGTCTCACATACATAAGAATGAGTCAAACCAGGATCAGTCAATGCAACAACACTAGTATCATAGAGAGTGAAAGCACCAGTAATCACATCTTGAGACGAAGCTTTTTCGCGAGCGCAAATAGCATAAGCTCTGGCAGGTGCACGAGCCTTTGATCTAAAAGTTGTGTCTTTAGTTCCTCTCTGAATGCCACTCACATTACCTATATTTCTGGATGGTCTATCAGGAAATGCCGTGTTACTCGGCCTTATATTTTGCTTCATGTCTTGCTCAACCAACTCAGGGCATTCACGAATGAAGTGATCCATCGATCCACATTTAAAGTAAGCCCGATCATTCAATCTACAGCTGCTAGGATGTCATTTATTGCAGTGTTTGCACTCAGGTTGATTCGGTCGGATGTTACCAATACTAGCTATTGAGGTAGCTCTCGAGCTCACAGGTGGTCTATCTCGATCTAGTCTAAAATAACCCATAGTAGCCTTTAAACAACTATAGTCATCTCAAAATTTCTGTGATGCCGATTGGAATGACTTACTCGATGATCTCTTACATGCATCTCTAGTTTCAAAGTCAGTTTTTCTTTTCTCTTTCCCAAGCTCTTCAGCTTTTCACGCTCGCTCAACAAGTACAACAAACTCTTTTATTTCAAGAATCCCAACGAGCAATTTAATATATTCATCCAGCCCGTCCTCAAATCTTTTACACATAATTGCTTCAGTCGAAACACACTCTTGAGCATATCTGCTAAATCTCACAAATTCCTGCTCATATTCTATTACGGTCATACGACCCTGTTTCAACTCGAGGAATCCTTTGTGCTTTTGATCTATGAATCTCTGACTGATATATTTCTTACAGAGTTTAGTCTGAAAGAACTCCCAGGTAACCCATTCTTTTAGAACTACTGATATCAGTGTATTCCACTAGTGATACGCGAAATCTCGAAGTAAGGATACAACACACATTTGATACACTCATCAGGGGTACAAGATAGTTCATCAAACACAAGGATCGTATTATTAAGCCAAAATTTAACTCACTCAGCATCATCATCAACAGTGGCTCTAAATTCTTCAGCCCTGTGTTTTCAGATTTTATCAACCGGTGGCTTATTCATTCATATTAGATCAATAACTTGTGGCATAATAGGTATTTGAAGAGGAATCGGTGGGGGAGAAGGTTTTGGAATAGCCATATTCATCCGGATATACTGAGTAAACCATTTGTTCATCATTTTGTAAAAGGCTTGTTTAGCCTCTACCTCATGGTTACTCGAAGTCGGTCGAGATTCAGTCGGCGCTGTCCCTTGAGCGGGAACAGGCGCTATACTTTCTACATCATCAGCTACGGCTTAATCGGGATCCATTTACTATACGAAAACACATTTCAATTTTCAAGAATCATCACGCTATCACAGTTTATAAATATGGCATGAATAGCTAGACTTACACACGCTATGTTAGCCCTAGAATCGACTAAACCATAGCTTTGATACTAATAAAATGTAACACCCCTAACCCATATCCGTCGCCGAACTAAGGTTAAGAGACATTACCAGACATATCGGATCAAAACATAAACATTTCATTAACACCAAACATTCAAAACATTCCATAACGAAATATACAAATAGGGTTCCTTTAGACCTTAAACATGCATTGGGAAAGAGTCAGACTAAACCAAACAAATACAATTTTTTTTAAAAATTAAACATTTTTCAAAGTTACAGAGGTCACACGCCCATGTGGGCAGGCCGTATGCCTCACACGGCATTAGACACATACGTGTGTCCTGGTCGTGGCAAAATAGGGCATACATACTAACTTGTCCACTCGGCCACAAGACACGCCCGTGTGCCAGGCGGTGTGAAATTTAGGGAGGCTACTGACTTACTCACATGGCCAGTCACATGCCCGTGTGTCCAGCCCGTGTGGCTTCCTAAAATATTTTGAAATGCAACCATGAGAGACACGGTCGAGGCACACGCCCGTGTGCTCAACCTTGTGGGTAAATATAGGCCATTTGCAAGGCCAATTTGCCACCCAAAATTTGGGTCAAACCTACAAGCATCAAACAAATCTCAATTCGTGTCCCAAAGGCATCTAAAAACATACCAAAACATGCACAATTTGACTCTTAACAACATCATTCATTTCCATATACAAATTCAACTTAATATACCAATTCATATCATAGATTTCACATCAAAACATATGATTCATACTTCATTTAAAACCATTTCAATTCATAACATTTCTCATCATATTAATTTCCTAAATCAACCATGAACTTACCAAAATAGACCATTTCATTTGACCAATCAAGAGCACATCAAAACATGCCAACTTTTGCATCATATATCATTAACTAAACTCATCCATAAACACATCATTATCAAGCCATATGACGTAGCTATATTTACACATTTCAAAACATAAGTTAACTTTCTAGCCTATACATGCCATACTTCATTAAATACATTTTCAAAAGATACCAAAATATAGTTCAATAGTGTACTGATGATCCTCGACGATCCTCGAGCTTCCTGTAGTTGTAATAATCTATAAAACAATGAACAAACACACACAAAGTAAGCTTTCATAGCTTAGTAAGTCATAAGCAAATAATAATCAAATGAACATTAGCATTACATCAATTAGGATGAATCAAGCAATCATTAATCAAATATACATTTTTCATGCTTATAACTCATATACCATCAATGAACAATATCAAAATATATTAACTTGGCCGAATACACATATATTCATAAGCATATATAATTCTCACTTTCATAATGCATAATTCATATATTCATCTTAAGTATATACTTACCTTACTTTTCCAAGCATTTAACTTAGCACATACCTGACTTTTTAGCTCAATTTATGTTTGATCTTAACTCGATATTGCCCATTGAACCATTCGGAATCAATAAGGATACTCGGATAGTCAGAAAACTCATACAATGCCAACGTCCCAGACGTGGTCTTACATGTAATCACATATCGATGGCACTATCCCAGACAGGGTCTTACACAAATCAAATACGATGCCAATGTCCCAGACATGGTCTTACGAAAAAACACATATCGAAATCATATGTCATGACACATGTATCCTAACTATTCCTAATGTTTGTACGGGGCTTTCGGATGTCGTAACTCGATCGATTCAAGCTCGTAGACGATTCTTACACACTTTTACTAATTCGGCATTCACATATATTTACAAGTAATAATACAATTCGATACAAATAAAATATATACAATCAAATTTAACAACATCTATTTACTTATGAACTTACCTTGGACAGAGATGAACGAACCGAGATAACTATTCGACAACTTTAGATTTTCCCCGATCCAATTCTGATTTCTTCTTTTCTCGATCTAATTTAGTACAAATTTAACTTATTTAATCACATATTCAATCAAATTCATCCAAAAAAAATTAATGGGAAATTTACACTTTTGCCCCTAATATTTCATATTTTTTCACAATTTAGTCCCTATTTCACAAAACACAAAATATTCAAAATTTAACTACACTATAGCTTGGCCGAATGTTCATTAAGCTCATATAAGTCCACACATTTCATTTATTTCACATTTTAGTCCCTCAAAATAACATTTTCACAAATAAGTCCAATTTACTCAAATTTATCAAAAAAATCCAAAGACAAAACATATTAATCTATCTCATATCTTTTATTTTCCATCATCAAACAATAAAAACCAAAAACTATTATCAATGGAAATTCATAAATACATCATCAAATTCAAAAATTCGAGCATGGGCTAGCTAGTATTCAAAGCAACAATATCAAAAACGTAAAAATTATGAAAAATCGAGCTGAACACATACCTTAATCAAAGAAAATCAAAACCGAACATAGCTTGCTCTTGTTCTTTCTTTTTTCCTTTATTTTTCGGCCAAAGATGAATAATTTTGCACGTCTTTTTGTTTTATTTTATTAATAATAACTTTACTTCACATTTTACTAAACTAACCTTTATAAATTAATAAGAAAACATTATAATATGTGCCCCAAACCATCCATGCTATCACACATTTGTCAAGTTATCACATAAGGACCCCATATAATAAAAATCATAGCAATATAGCACTTTAACAAATAGCAAGTCACTTTCACAATTTATGCGATTAAGTCTTTTTGCAAATTAAGAACACAAACGATCAAATTTGATCATGGAAATTTCAAACATGTCAATTAACATACCATAAACACAGAAAATAATATTAAAATATTTTTCCTGACTTAGATTTGTGGTCCCAAAACCACTATTCTAACTAGGGTCTAAACCGGACTGTTACAATATTGTTTGAGTAATTTGGTTAAGGTACTGAAGACATGCGAAGATACGAATCTTGTCCTTAACTGGGAAAGTGCCATTTTATGGTTAAGGAAGGGATTGTCTTAGGGCATAAAATCTCAAAGAGTGGAATTGAAGTCGATAAAGCAAAGGTGGACGTAATTGAAAGATTACCGGCCCTAATTAATGTGAAAGGAGTTAGACGTTTCTTAGGCCATGCCAATTTTTACCGAAGGTTTATCAAAGATTTTTCAAAATTTCTAAATCATTGTGTTTGTTGTTAGAGAAAGATATAGTGTTTGATTTCAACAAAGCATGTTTGGAAGCTTTTGAAGATCTAAAAAAAGGGTTAATTTCAACCCCAATAATCATTACACCTGATTGGAACTCACCTTTTGAGTTAATGTGCGATGTAAGTGATTATGCCATTGGAGTTGTGATGGGTCAAAGAAGAAACAAAGTGTTTCACCCTATTTACTCTGCAAGTAGAACTTTGACAAGAGCCCAACTCAATTATATGGTAACTGAAAGGGAACTCATTTCTATAGTTTTTTCTTTTGACAAATTCCGCTCAAATTTATAGGTACCAAAGTTACAGTATTTACTAACCATACAACCATTAAATACTTGCTCACAAAGAAAGATGCGAAACCGAGGCTATCGCTAGATACTTTTACTCCAAGAATTTGACCTTGAGATCCAAGATAGGATAGGTGTCGAAAATCAAATAGCTAATCATTTGTCGAGGTTGGAACAAGACAAGGCAACTCGATCATGTGTGCCTATCAATGAGAATTTCCCAATGAACACTTATTTGAGTTAAGTTGAATTCATGAAACACCTTGGTTTGCTGATTTTGCCAATTATCTTGCATGTTGAATAATTCCTCGAGAAAAGACATACCAACAAAAGAAAAAAAAATTTCATGATAGTCAATATTATTTTTGGGAGGATCCATTTTTTTAAAATATGTATAGATAATATAATCCGAAAGTGTATAGCTAACAATGAGATTGCTGAGAACCATTACCATTCATCTCCAAATGGGGGACACTTTGGTGGTTCACGTACTACAGCAAAGATTTTGCAAGCAGGGTTCTTTTGGCCTACACTATTTAAAGATGCTTATTCTTATGTGAAGAACTGTGATAAATGCCAAAGGATCGGAAATATATCAAGGAGGAATGAGATGCCCTTGACAAACATTTTGGAGATTGAATTGTTCAATGTATGGGGCATTGGCTTATGAGGCCCATTTCCTTCTCCGTATAGGAACAAATACATCTTAGTTGTTGTGGACTTTGTATCCAAGTGGATTGATGTAACACCCCTCACCGTATTCAACGCCAGAATAGGGTTACGGAGCATTATCAAACTTATAACACATGTAACCATACTTTTCTCATGCATTAAATCATTTCATACAATCATCGTTCAATTTGTCCCTTACATTAGCCTACGAGGCCTTAAACATACTTTAGGAGCAGTTCAGGACTAAATCGATAAGTTATAAAACTTTTATGAGACATTGAAAATTTTTTCAATACAGAGGACACACGCTGTGTCTCCAACCGTGTAAAAATAGGGGTACATACTGACTTGGGTCACACGACCAACCACACGCCCGTGTGCCCTTCAAAGTGACCATACACGCCCGTGTGCTAGGCCGTGTGCTAGGCCGTGCCAATCCTGTAGGATATACTAACTTATGCAACACGGCCAAGTCACACGCCCGTGTGCTTGGCCGTCTGCAAATTAGGGGTATACTGACTTGTACCACACGGCTAGTCACACGCCCGTGTGTGAGACCGTATGGAGCATAATGACTTGGTTTTAATTTAAACACCAGGGGACACATTGCCGTGTAACATGACCATATGTCACACACGACCGAGATACACACCTGTCTCTACCCGTGTGGACAAAAATAGGCTATTTGCAAAGTCATTTTGCCACCCTATTTTCATATACTTGCACAAGTGTAATATGCAACATTTTATAACTCAATAGGCATCCAATCCATAACATTTCATATTTGAGTACTTATACACAACCAAAATATTATACCAAGTTAAGCCAAATCACATGGCTTTAACTTATACCACAACATGTACCAAAATCACTATATCAAGTAACCATAACTATCATTCTTATAACTAGCCTATACATGCCATATTTAAATAGATCCATAAGTTCAAAGGTACCAATCAGCAACTGGATAGTGTGATGCGAAACTCTGACTTTATCTGGATCGAGCAAGCTATCGAATCTTTATAAAACATAGAAAAAGAAACAAAGTAAGCCTAAAAGCTTAGTAAGCTCGTATAATTCAGAATTTAACTTACCATTTCTACATAATCAACTAAATAAACAAAGTATATCAAATTTACTT
Organism: Gossypium rotundifolium; assembly: GCA_025506655.1. Taxonomy (NCBI): domain Eukaryota; kingdom Viridiplantae; phylum Streptophyta; class Magnoliopsida; order Malvales; family Malvaceae; genus Gossypium; species Gossypium rotundifolium. The sequence continues at coordinate 52,806,115 of CP106731.1, forward strand.
TCCAAATGCATATATACAAGCATTCATCAATAAGTTAGTCATATAAATGCATGTAAATATCCATTATCTCAATTTAATACTCAAAACATTGTATCATATCAAATTCACATATATCATATACATCATTTGTAACATTTCACTCTCAATCATATAAATAGTAATTCATTCGATAATGAAGAACTCATCTCAGATAAACAAAGATTTCATCAATATAACAGTAATTCATCCGTGTAACACATAGCCTTTTCACATAACCACTAACAGAATTTACGCACGTTGAACCCATTAGAACATCGAGGAATACTCGGGTGATATACATAACATATAAATCAGTAATCTGTCAATTCATTATCATTTTCGCTCTCCTGAGCTGATGGACAGCAAGCTCCTCCTGAGCTGATGGATAGTAAGCTCCTCCTAAGCTGATGGATAGTAAGCTCCTCTTGAGCTTATGGACAGTAAGCTCCTATTGAGTCAATGGACAGTAAGCTCTATTAAGCTAAAACGGTAAGCTCTGAGGAGTTGAAAACAATAAGCTCTTACAAGCTAAGAACAGTAAGCTCTTACGAGCTGTGGTGAGTCCGTAACAAATGCAGGAGTTCGACCAAAACAGTAACCCTAGTGATACGTCACTCATATCATACGAATTCTTACGGTTCAAACGGGGCTCGGTAACCATCAAACTATACCAATAAGGCATTTAAATTTCAAGTAGATTATTTACTTAATTACATACATTCATTTCAAATAATTACTAGTATTGAAAAGTTCGATTCTAATTATACGAACATACCACGAGTTGCTCGGATAGAAATATTGGCTAATCGTTAACCTTTCCTTTTCCCGATCTAATCCCGATCATGGCTTATATTGATCTATATATTATTAAAATCAGCTTATTAAATCAACTATTTATACATTTTAGTCCAAAACACGTATTAGAGCTATTTTACACATTGCCCCTAAACTTTTGCATTTTTACAATTTACTCCTTATCACATAAAATTGAAAATTCATGCAATTTAGTACAAACCCATGCTTAGCCGAATTTTAATGGAGTCCCTAGCAGCCCATTTCTTTTATTATTTACATGTTTACCCACATAATTTTATAATTTCACAATTTAATCCCTTTTTGACATTTTTGTCAAATATCACTTTACAAAACTAGTAAATCTATCAACAACTATTCAAAATCCATCATCAACCATCAAATTAATCAAGCATTAAACAATGGTAACATCATAAATCTTTAACAATTTCAAAATTTAAGGTACGGGCTAGCTAGAATACGAAGCAACGATCATAAAAAAATATAAATTATTAAAAATAGGATAAATTTGGACTTACAAATTAGCTCCAAAGTGACCGAATGTTTTCAAGCCCTAAAATGGCTTTTCTCCTTGCTACATTTGGCTATGAAAAAGATGATAGCCATTAATTCTTTGCTTGTTTTAATTTATTTTATGTTATTAACCTAATTACCAAATTAACCTTACTAATAAACCATTTAAAATACCTATTAAGGTGAAACACCCCAAACCCGGCCCACAAGCCCTGACCGGATCTGGCATGCTCCTTGAGTAAAATGTAGCTAATCCTCGTTTGTCATCTTGGAAAAATTTGTGGTTTGAAGATAATAAATTTGAGTTATAATCAATTTGAAAAACCGTGATGTTTTTGAAGTTTGTATTGAAACGTTGTTTTCATGTTTCAAAAATTACGAGTTAAAAGAAATGCCAAATTTTAGAGCTTGTTATTGTTAACTTGAAAATCGTAGGTGTTTGGGTGTCAAAACAATTGAAGTTGTTTTACGAAAAATGTTTAATCATTTGTTTGATGTTGTTCGTATCATAATAAAAATTAAAGCGCATAATCGAGACAGCTTAAATAATAATGGCCTTATTACAAAAACAAAACACCGAATAAATCTAAAAAAAAATCTTAAAAAGAAAACTTGATAAGTTTATTCGTAAGAAACCAGAAAAGAGCTGAGCTGAGCATGGCCACCACTAAGTCCCTGCCGACCCGGTCCATTTACTGAGTATCACCTGCAAAATGTTAGCCCACGAAGGGTGAGTCAACAGACTCAGTGTGTAACAACCAACACAGACTCCCCAAATGAATAAGGCATATTAAATCACACATGACAAGTATAGGCAATGATGCAACCCAAACCCACCTAGATATCCAACCTCTACACATCACCCGTACCTACCAATCACACCGTGGGGATTACTAAATCGACCCTCCATCCGCTACACACTATCGAATGCAGTCACTGCAGTCAACTGCACATTGCCCTTATAATTGTGGCAAAGCCACCAGATAATGTGACAGAGTCACCGGATTCATAATATGTGACATAAGTCCCCGGATAATGTGGTAAAAACCACCAAACACTTCCCCTTTATCATTATCACCCATATGCCCATTCAACATACATATCATACAAATATCATGTAATATACCTCACCCCATGGCCATAGTGATATTTCTCATATTTTCAAATCGATGTTCATAAACTTTATTAACTGAGAGTTAGGGGTAACATACCTGAATGCACTGTACCATTGAATGGTACCCTTAGCCATATTCATTTATTGCCTTATTAACATATACATAACATTATCATTACTAATCGGGAATCAAGGGTGGGTGACACACCTGACTATTCGTAGATCTAAGCGAAATCCCGAAACTACGCGAAACTAACGAGATCCCAAACATTTGTCTTTCCCTTTCTATAATCACCAACACTTGTTAGTAACCAAAAGCTATTCTCAACCGAATTCCAAGGATATGTCGCAGAGATATCATCTTATTTTATGCCGATTTGGTTTCCAACCAAATCTCAAACTATGTGGTGCACTTCCCTTGCAATCAACCAACCACTAATACACACAAACGATTAACCTTCGATTTTGAATGATTAAGAAACAGATCCAAAACACTAGAACCCTTACATAAATCTCTTAGCCAAATCCCGAATATCTACAGTATTTCGCTATCAAGCACCAACGTTCGGCACCCCTAAGTGATGTTAGGGATTTCAGCTACCTCTCCATTTTGGATCAAGAAAAGAGTTAAGATCCTGATTAATAACGATTGAAGAAATATCAAGGAGGGACAAACAAGATTCGTCTTATAAGATCTACAAGAATGGCCCTTGGCCGAATGTTACCTCCTACTTACCTTGGATCTCAAATCCCAAAAATCACCTTTCAACCGTCGGCTATAAGAATCCCGAAAGATCTCCTTCATGGTTCGGCCAAAAGAAAATAAGAGGGATTAGATTCCTAGATTTTGGCACTAACCAAATCAGTCAAGAAGAGAAGAGAAGTAGGAAGTGTACATACCAGAAGATTCAGCTAACTAGAGATAGATTCGGCAAAGGTTTCGCTTTGAAGATGGTAGAGATGGAAGAAGAAAATAGAAGAAGAAAGTGACCCTAGTGGTCTTCTCAAATTGCCATCGCAAAAGAAAAGTTTTGAAAGTTCTCTAACTACCACTTTTGGCACAACACTAAGGAGGAAAAGAAAACTAAAGTGTTCCTAAAACCCTTAAACAATTTCGGCACTAGCCCCTAAGCATGACCGAATATGCCCCTCCAAAGTCCTTCCGCTACCAACTCTTCTTCCCTCATCCAAATCCCTTTTCACTCCTACTTAGCGAATCTTTAAGTTGTCGACCCATTCTACACTTCATCCATTCGAGTCCTTGTGTCGCCCACCACCGCACTTCCTTGCTGAAAATAAAAGCTCCAAAACGCTTCCCTTGCTACTCAACCTAGGTCCCTTCACACTCCTGTATGCCACCTCCCAAGGCCCTAAGTGGCGCCTCTTTGCCACTTTACCAAGGCTTCACTTGTGTCCTAAGCCACGCAATAAACTCTTTAAGGCCTAGCTCCCTTAGTTCCCCTTTTTAGGCATAAAATCAAATATTTTCCTAAGGCTTTTACCTACATCCCGAGGTTTCTGAAGCCCCCAAAACACATTCAAATCACACACAAGCATGCTACCACATACATTTAAGTGAAAATGCATAACCCCTAAATCCCAAATATTACAGTTCTACCCCTTTAAAATAATTTTGACCTCGAAATTACCTGGCTAAAATAAGTGAGGGTATTGCTGTCGCATTGTTTCCTCTAACTCTCATGAAGCTTCTTCCGATCCATGGTTACGCCATAGCTCTTTGACTAGAGGAACTGATTTCCTCTGAAGCACCTTCACATCCCGTTCCAGAATCTGAATCGACTCTTCCTTATAGGACAAATCTGGTCTTAGCTGCACCTCCTCAATCAGTATTACATGAGATGGATCCGCTCGGTAATACCATAGCATCGAGATGTGGAAAACATCGTGCATCTACTTTAACTCGAAGGCAACTCTAACTGATATGCCATTGGTTCAACCCGCTTCAAAATCTAATAAGGTCCTATAAACCTAGGACTTAACTTTCCCTTGTGACCAAATCTCATCACCTTCTTCCACTGCAAACTTTGAGAAACACCTGATCCCCCACAGCAAACTCTATCTCCTTCCGCTTAAGATCTGCATACAACTTCTGCCTGTCAGATGCCTCCTTCAACTGTGCCCGAATTACCTTAACCTTTTCTTTTGATTCTGCTACAATCTCTGGACCCAAAGCATGACGTTCCCCCAATTCTTTCCAACACGTAGGAGTGCGACACTTCCGTCCATACAGTGCTTCGTACGGTGCCATCCGAATACTTTCTTGATAGCTGTTATTATACGCAAACTCTGCTAAAGGCATGAACTCCTCCCAACTTCCTCTCAAATATATCACGCAACCCTCAACATATCCTCTAGCACTTGAATTACCCGCCAGATTGGCCGTCCGATCGCAGATGGAATGCCAGATCTAAAGTCCAACCCGTGCCCAATGCCCGATGTAGTGCTTTCCAAAATCGAGACGTAAACCTCGGATCCCTATCTCGAGATAATCGACACCGGCACTCCGCAAATTTCACGATTTCGCTACATACAATTTTTCCAATCTCTGCAGGGAATAGTCCTCCCGCACTGGTATGAAATGTGCAGACTTCGTCAATCGATCTACTATCATCCATATCGAGTCCTTCTTAGTAGGCGTAAGGGGAAGCCTACTAACGAAGTCCATGGTAATTCTCTCCCATTTCCATTGCGGAATCTTTATCGATCAAGTAATCCTCGACGGTACTTGGTGTTCAAATTTGACTTCATCGACACGTTAAGCACTTCTCTACAAATTCAGAATTTTCGCTAAGACCGTGCCACCAAAACCGATCCCGTAGATCCCTATATAACTTACTTCCTCCGTGATGCATAGCATAAGGGCTACTATACGATTCTTGAAGAATTTTCTACCTTAACTCCTCATCCTTCTAAGATACGACCTTGCCCAAAGCACAAAGACTCCATCACCATTTACACCATAGTCTTCCAACTCCCCATTTTGTACTTGTAGTAGCTTAGCACTGAGTTCACCATCTACCAATTGTTTCTCCTTTACCTAACTTAGCCATGTTGGCTTCACTTGCAACTCCGCTAGCAAACTTCCATCCTCATAAAGGTTAAGATGTGCAAACATCGCCCTCAGATTCGATACCACTTTCCAACTTAGGGCATATGCCACCACATTTGCCTTGCCCGGGTGATACTCTATTGAACAGTCGTAGTCCTTCAACAACTCCACCCACCTTTGCTGAATCAAATTTAGCTCCTTTTGAGTCAGCAGATACTTTAGATCTTGTGATCCGTGTAAATCACCGACTTTTCTCCATACAAGTAGTGCCTCCACACTTTTAGAGCGAAAACTACCGCAGCCAACTCTAGGTCATGCGTCGGATAGTTAACCTCATGTAGCCTCAACTGTCGAGATGCATAAGGGACCACTTTCCCGTCTTGCATAAGGACACATCCCAATCCTATATGGGAAGCGAAGTCTTTCCCTGCTTCCGACTGAATCAAAATCGAAGCCTCTGTCAATACTCTTTTAAGCTTCTCAAAACTCTTCTGCTTCTTATCCGCCTATACGAAAGGTACCTCCTTTCTCAGCAACTTCGTCAGAGGTGCTGCTATTGATGAGAACCCTTCAACAAATCTACTATAGTAGCCTGCTAGCCCCAAGAAACTACGAATCTCAGCCACAGACTTAGGTGGTTTCTAATCTAATACTACCTCAATCTTCCGAGGATCCACCCTTATTCCTTCCGCAGACACCACATGCCCTAAGAATGTAACTTCTTTTAGCCAAAATTCGCACTTGCTGAACTTGTCATATAGCTTCTTTTCCCTTAACACTTGCAATACAACCTGGAGATGCTCATCATGTTCTTCCCCAGACTTGGAATACACCAGAATGTCATCTATAAACACAACGACGAACCGATCCAAATAGGGTTGGAAAACCCGGTTTATCATATCCATGAACGCAGCTAGGGCGTTCATCAATTTGAACGGCATTACTAAGAACTCATAATGCCCATATCTAGTCTGAAAAGCTATCTTGTGGATATCTGCTTCCTTCACCCTAAGCTGATGATATCCCGACTGTAGATCTATCTTTGAAAATATCGCGGCCCCCTTAAGCTGATCGAACAAGTCGTCTATCCTCGGTAATGGGTACTTGTTCTTAATGGTCAACTTATTCAACTATCGATAATCTATGCACATACGCATAGTCCCATCTTTTTCTCACGAATAGGACCGATGCTCCCCACGAAGACACACTAGGTCGAATAAACCCATGATTGAGTGACTCTTGGATCTGGGCCTTGAGCTCTACCAACTTCTTCGGCGCCATCCTATACGGAGCAATTGACACAGGAGCTGTCCCTGGCAGTAAATCAATTCTGAACTCCACCTCCCTGTCTGGGGTAACCCAGGCAGCTCCTCCAGAAAGACATCCACAAATTCCCTTACTATTCTAACTCCACTAACTCCCTCTTCTTTTGCATCCAAAGCACTAACAAAGGCTAGAAATGCCTTGCACCCTTTCCAAACCATCTTATCAGCCTTTAATGTGGAGACTATGTTAGCCAAATAATTCCTTCTTCCTCCTATCATAATTATGTCCTCATCCTCTGGTGTCCTTAACTCCATTCACTTAGCTGCGTAATCCAATTTAGCACGATGTTCCACTAGCCAATCCATGCCTGGAATGAGATCAAATTCCCCAAAAGGTAGTTCCATCAAGTTGGTAGGAAATACCACTCCCTGAATCTCTAGGGTCACACTCAAATATCCTATTCACCACTACCGTTTGACCTAACGGGCTCACTACAGTCATCTTCCTAATAGACAGTTCAGATACTACACCTAGTGTTTCAGTTACTCTACATGCAATGTATGAGTGGGTCGAGCCAACATCAATTAAAGCAAAGTAAGGCTTGTCAGCTATAACGAACGTACCGGTTATGATGTCCGGTGCATCACCATCCTCCCTCTGATGAATCGCATACACACTGCACCCAAATTGTCTCACCTCCGTGCTACCAACACCTCTCGCCTGTGTTCCCGACCCTTCCGTAACCATTACCTCGCCAACTGCACCATGACCTCATTGTGGTCGCTATCCACCTCTTCCAGCTTGATTAAGACCTTAACTTGTTGGTCGCCTCCCGTCTATTTTCATAGGACAGTCCCTAATCATGTGATCCTTAGACCCACATTTAAAACATCCCCCTCTCTTCTTCCAACACTCTCCCAAGTGGATCTTTCCACACTGAGCACAAGTACAGTACTGTCCTCCCATAGCAACCTGCTGACCTCGAGACCCATCAACTATAGGTCTCTTTTGAACATTCCCGGATGACCCTGACGATTCAAAACCTCTCTTTTATCTATTCTTGTCTGCATTCTGTCTCACATATTCCTTAACCCCTTCAGCTACCTTAGCCTTTTCTACCAACACGTCAAACTCCCGCTCCTACTGTGGAGCAATCAACAATCTCAGGTCATCCCTCAGTCCGTCCTCAAACCGGACACATCGTTCATGCTCCGTAGCCACGATACCTTGAGCATACCGGCTCAACCATAAGAATTCTGCCTCATACTCTGCTACGGACTTATTCCCCTAAACCAGCCTCAGAAACACCTTCCTCTGTGCATCAATATTGCTAGTCCTAATATACTTCTTTTGATACGCTGCCTTAAAATATTCTCAAGTGAGATCATCAGCTGCAGCACCATCCCGAACCGTGAGCCACCACTGGTATGACTCATCGTGGAGAAGCGACACCACCCTTTCGCCTTCTCGCGGCTTAAGTTCGCCCATAATTCACTTGTCGCCTCCAACCAATACTCAACAGATTGGTGCCACACCGACACACCTCAAAATACCTCCGCTCTATTGGCTCGAGTCACTCGGTATGATTTTTGAGCTCCCATACCTTCACCGCTCCACCACCATCTCAAGAACTCGCAAAGATCGTCATGACATCGCATCATCCCCTGTCTGATCATGATATTCAACACCAGCAGCTAGTTCTCGGACCCTTGACCAGACCTAACGGGTTTCAATACGGTCATTCTGCCTCTACCACGCCCTCGCACATTACGACCACGTCCCCTAGAACTCATGCCTATGATCGCGATTTAATCTGCTTTAAAAAGTTTTATGCATCAGTTTTTATTCCACTGATTACCCACGAACAAGTTTTATGTAAAGAAGTTTAGGGGTAGTTCTTTCGATCATTTCAGGGTTTTCGTTTCAAGTTTTTGACCCTAATCCAGAGAATCACATTCATTCAATACTATCTACTATGCACATTCACCACCTTAAACATTTTCATCTGTTCCCAACCCAGGAGTATTTTCGTAATTTGTCCTATAGGGTATTTTGGTAATTTTCCAAATCAGGGCATCTCAACATTTTGCAAAATAGGGGTTTTTGGTATTTTTGCAAAATATGAATTTTTTGATAAAAGTTGAGGGTAGTATGGTAATTTTATAAATTAGGGTATTTTAGTAATTTTACAAACCAGGGGTATTTTGGTAATTTTGTAAATCGAGAATATTTTAGAAAATTTTCTCTCTCTTTTCTTTTTTTTCAAAATCTAAAATAGTTTTTACAAGTCAAAGGGGTAAGTCGGTGATCTTAAAACTAAGGTTTTTATAAAATAGTGTAGCTAGTCCCTTTCGGGTTTTAAATATTGAGTTTAGCCTATGAATAAGTCCTCTTGGTTAGGGTGAACCGTCACTACGCACCAGGTAGGATTCGAGCGAAGAGGAGGTGAGTCACTAGGACTACTTAAATACCAAGCTTCCCTTGAATCCAATCCTAGACATGCGCACAACGGTTGTCACACCCTTAACTCGGCGACTCACTCATAGGTTTGTTTGATTAGGCTTTAAATTTTATGTAATTCTGTGTTGGAGTAAGCTATTCCTAGGGTTCATTAGCTCCTAATCTACTAATTTACGATCCCATATCACCCACATACAAATCACACAGTGGTTAGGGGTACTTACATGGTGGACTTTGGGCCGGAGACTCAGGTGCCATGCCAGAAAACCTGCTCATCCTTTAGTAAAACTCAATTTCAAAATAAAAAAACATTTTTGGGCCCAAAAGCCCTCAAGGCCGAGTTTTGAACCGGGCTCTGATACCAAAGTGAAACACCCCAAACATGGCCAACAAGCCCTGACCGAATCTGACATGCTCCTTGAGTAAAATGTAGCTAATCCTCGTTTGTCATCTTGGAAAAATTTATGGTTTTGAAGATAATAAATTTGAGTTATGATCAATTTGAAAACCGTGATGTTTTTGAAGCTTGTATAAAACGTTGTTTTCATGTTTCAAAAATTACGAGTTAAAAGAAATGCCAAATTTTAGAGCTTGTTATTGTTAACTTGAAAATCGTAGGTGTTTGGGTGTCAAAACAATTGAAGTTGTTTTATGAAAAATGTTTAATCATTTGTTTGATGTTGTTCGTATCATAATAAAAATTAAAATGCATAATCAAGACAGTTAAATAATAATGGCCTTATTACAAAAACAAAACCCGAATAAATCTCAAAAAAAAATCTTAATAAGAAAACGCGATAAGTTTATTCGTAAGAAACCAGAAAGGCGCTGAGCTGAGCATGGCCACAACTAAGTCCCTGCCGACCCGGTCCATTTACTGACTATCACCTGCAAAATGTTAGACCACGAAGGGTGAGTCAACAAACTCAGTGTGTAACAACCAACAAAGACTCCCCAAACGAATAAAGCATATAAAATCACACATGACAAGTATAGGCAATGATGCAACCCAAACCCACCTAGATTTCCAACCTCTACACATCACCCGTACCTGCCAATCACACCGTGGGATTACTAAATTGACCTCCATCCGCTACACACCATCGAAGGCGCCATCAACGAATAAGCGCACATCGCTTTTATAATTGTGGCAAAGCCACGGATAATGTGATGAGTCATCGGATTCATAATATGTGACATAAGTCACCGGATAATGTGGTAAAACCACCTAACACTTCCCTTTATCATTATCACCCATATGCCCATGCAACATACATATCATACAAATATCATGCAATATACATCACCCCATGGCCATAATGATATTTCTCATATTTTCATATCGATGTTCATAAACTTTATTAACTGTGAGTTAGGGTAACGATTCAATACATCGTACCATTGAATGGTACCCTTAGCCATATTCATTCATTGCCTTATTAACATATACATAACATTATCATTACTAATCGGGAATTAAGGGTGGGTTACACACCTGACTATTCGTAGATCTAAGTGAAATCCTGAAACTACGCGAAACTAACGAGATCCCGAAACGTTTACCTTTCCCCTTCCAATAATCAGCCAACACTTGTTAGTAACCAAAAGCCTATTCGGCTCAACTGGAAATCCCGAAGGATATGTCGCATGGAGATATCATCTTATTTTATGCCGATTTGGTTTCCAACCAAATCCGAAACTACGTGGTGCACTTCCCTTGCAATCGGCCAACCATTAATATACACAAACGATTAGCCTTCGATTTTGAATGATTAAGAAACAGATCCGAAACACTAGAACCCTTACCTAAATCGCTTAGCCAAATCCCGAAGATCTACAGTACTCGGATATCAAGCACCAACGTTCGGCACCCTTAAGTGATGTTAGGGATTTCGGCTACCTCTCCATTTTGGAACAAGAAAAGAGTTAAGATCCCGATTAATAACGATTGAAGAAATATCAAGGAGGGACAAATAAGATTCGTCTTATAAGATCTACAAGAATGGCCCTTGGCCGAATGTTACCTCCTACTTATCTTGGATCTCAAATCCCGAAAAATCATCTTTCAACCATCGACTATAAGAATCCCAAAATATCTCCTTCATGGTTTGGCAATAGAAAATAAGAGGATTAGATCCCTAGATTTCGACACTAACCAAATCAGTCAAGAAGAGAAGAGAAGTAGGAAGTGTACATACAAGAAGATTTGGCTAACTAGAGATAGATTCGGCAAAGGTTTTGGCTTTGAAGATGGTAGAGATGGGAGAAGAAAATAGAAGAAGAAAGTGACCCTAGTGGTCTTCTCAAATTTGGCTAATGCAAAAGAAAAGTTTTGAAAGTTCTCTGACTACCACTTTTGGCACAACACTAGGGAGGAAAAGAAAACAAAAGTGTTCTTAAAACCCCTTAAACAATTTCAGCACTAGCCCCCTAAGCATGATCGAATATGCCCCCTCCAAAGTCCTTCTGTCGGCCAACTCTTCTTCCTTCATCCAAATCCCCTTTTTCACTCCTACTTAGTCAATCTTTAAGCTGTCAGACCCAATCTACACTTTATCCATTAAGAGTCCCTGTGCTGTCCACCACTGCACCTCCTTCCCGAAAAAAAAGCTCCAAAATGCTTCCCTTGCTACTCGAACCTAGGTCCCTTCACACTCCCTGTGGCGTCACCTCCCAAGGCCTTAAGTGGCGCCTCTTTGCCACTTTACCAAGGCTTCACTTGTGTCCTAAGCAACGCAATAAACTCCTTAAGGCCTAGCTCTCTTAGTTCCACTTTTTAGGCTTAAAATCAAATATTTTTCTAAGGCTTCTACCTACATCCTAAGGTTCCTGAAGCCCCCAAAACACATTCAAATCACACACAAGTATGCTACCACATACATTTAAGTGAAAATGCATAACCCCTAAATCCCAGATATTACATAAGATGTCCATAAAAGTCCACAAACATTTAAAATGGTATTATTACCATTTAAGGCTACCATAATTAAAATCCAAAGCTATTTGACACCTTTAACTAATAGAACATGCATTTTACTTTTTATGCAATTTAGTCCTTTTTACCAAATTAAGCATTCAAACAGTAAAATTTCTTTACAAAACTTTCACACAATAATTCTGTCATGCTGTAAACTTTAATAAAATAATAAAATAAATATTTTGACTTTGAATTTTTGGTTTCAAAACCACTATTTTGATTTGACTAAAACGGGTTGTTACAACTTTCCCCCTTAGGATTTTTGTCCCCGAAAATCTTACTGGTTAATAGGTTAGGGTACTATTTTCTCACAGGTTCCTCGGGTTCCCACATAGCTTCCTTGATCCCATTTTTATGCCAAAGAACCTTTACTAGGGCTATGCATTTATTTCTCAATTCTTTGGTTTCATGAGCTAAAATATTGATCGATTCTTCACTATACGTCAAATCAGTCTGTATATCAATATCTACCGGAGAAATCACATGTGATGGATCAGATCTGTATCGGCATATCATAGAAACGTGAAAGACATTATGAATCTTTTCAAGTCCTGATGGTAAAGTTAGCTGGTATGCTAAAGGCCCTATTCTTTCGACAATCTCATACGGTCCAATAAATCGTAGACTCAACTTTCCTTTATGGCCGAATCGAAGAACCTTTTTCCATGGTGACACCTTTAGAAACACTCGATCCCTGACTTGAAACTCAATTTCTTTACGTTTCAAATTCGCGTATAATTTCTGTTAATCTGAAGCTGCTTTTAAACTGTCACAAATCATTTTCACTTTTTCTTCAGTTTCTCTGATCAATTCAACCCCGTGAATCTTTTTCTCCCTTAGTTCAGTCTAGTATAGTGGAGTTCAATATTTGTGACCGTATAAAGCTTCATACGGTGCCATCATTATACTCATCTAAAAACTATTGTTATACGCGAACTCAATCAATGGTAAGTATTTTTTCCAACTGCCCTCAAACTCTAAAATACAACAACTCAACATATCTTCGAGAATTTGAATAACTCTCTTGGTCTAACCGTCAGTCTGAAGATGAAAAGTTGTATTGAAATTCAACTTCGTACCCAAAGCTTCTTGCAGTTTCTTCTAGAATCATGACGTAAATCTCAAATATCTATCAGAGATAATAAATAGTGGCACCCTGTGCAATCGAACAATCTCAGAAATGTACAATTCAATTAATCTATCAAGTGAGGAATCTATACGTACCAGTATGAAATGAGCACATTTTGTTAGTCGATCAACGACAACCCAAATAGCATCTTTCTTTTTCAGAGTTAGGGGCAATTCCAACACAAAATCTATTGTAACCCTATCCCATTTCCACTTGGAAATCATCACAGGATGTAGTAAACCTGATGGTGATGTTTGGCTTTGACTTACTGACAAATCAAACATTTAGAAACAAACTCTAAGATAGCTCGTTTCATGCCTTGCCACCAATAAAACTATTTTAAATCGTTGTACATTTTGGTACTTCCCGGATGAACAAATAAGTAGCTATTTTGCACTTTGTGCAAAATCTTCTGAATGAGTTTTGAATTTCTCGGTATGAAAATTCTATTCTGGAACCTTAAACAATCATCTATTCCGATATTAAACTCTGAATTAAGGATAGTCTCACATTGAATTCATTTAATTTACAATTCACAGTCATCTTTTTGAGCTTCACAGGTTTGTTGAAGAAATACCGATTTAGCTTTTAATTCAGCTAGAATAGACCCATCATCACAAATCATCAACTAGGTATTCATTGCTCGTAATGCAAACAAAGATTTTTGGCTTAGGGCATCTACAACAACATTAGCTTTTCCCAGGTGATAATCAATCACAAATTTATAATCTTTCAATAACTTAATCCATCTTCCTTGTCTCAGATTCAAATCTTTCTATGACATCAGATATTTTAAGCTTTTTTGATCTGTATAAATGTAGCATATTTCATCGTATAAATAGTGTCACCAAATTTTCAATGCGAACAATATTGCAACCAACTCTAAGTCATGCGTCAGATAGTTCTTTTCATACGGTTTCAGTTGTCGGGAAGCATAAGGTATAACTTTTCCTTCTTACATTAAAACACTTCCTAGACCGTTTAATGATGCATCACTATAAATCAAAAACTCTTTCCCCAATTCAAGTTGAACCAGAACTGGTGCTTCAGTTAACAGTACTTTCAACTGTTTGAAACTCTGCTGACATTTTTCTGACCATTCAAATTTCACATCTTTTTGGAGTAGTCGAGTCATCGGTGTCGCAATCATCAAAAATCATTTCACAAATCTTTGGTAATAGCCTACTAAACCTAGAAAACTATAGACTTCAGACACATTTCTCGGATGTTTCCAATCAACAATAGTAGAAATCTTACAAAGGTCAACTCTAATACCTTCAGCTGAAACATATGCCCCAGAAATCCAACCTCTCGGAGCCAAAACTCACATTTGTTGAACTTTGCAAATAATTTCTTATCACGTAGAGTTTGTAACACAACTCTCAAGTGCTTGGTATGTTCAGATTCATCTCACGAATAGATCAGAATGTCACCAATGAATACAACAACAAATCTATCTAAATACAGTCTGAACCGACAAATATTGACATCCTAACTAAAGATTCACTCAAATAACTCAAAGTGTTTAAGGTTCACAATTAAGCACTAAAAAGTTTAACATGAAAAGTTAATCCCATAGGCTTGCCTGAAACTCAAATCTCCACCACTGTAATATGAGATGATACACAAATCAAAAGGTCTTTTATTAGGGTTGTAACAGGGCTTAGGTTAAAGGTGTGGATAAAGGGTAAATTGGAAGGTTAAAAATCAAGATTGAATTGACAAATCACCTAACTGCAAACAGTGAACTAGAAAATAAATGATTACATCAATTGAAACTTTGAGACTAAATATATGAGCTTTTTCTTTGATAATTTAAATTTAAATGTTCAAACTCACTTTTTATATAACTAGTACTGAATATACTTTGATTTTTTTCATTTTTTTAAGAACAAACTAATAAATACAAAATATAAGAAATAACTTTATTCATCAAGTCCATGAAAATTGCTGGAGCATTAGTTAATCCGAAAGGCATAACCAGGAATTCATAATGTCCGTACCTCATTCTGAACAAGATTTTTGGCACATCTGGCTCTTTAACTTGTAACTGATAATAACCTGACCTCAAATCAATCTTTGAAAATACTGTAGCCCCTTTCAACTGATCAAATAAATCATCAATTTGTGGTAGAGGGTATTTGTTCTTTATGGTCACTTTATTCAAATAAATCATCATGCCATCTTTCTTCTTTACAAACAATATAGGTGCACCCAGGGCGAAACACCCGGTCATGCAAAACCTTTGTTTGTCAATTCTTGCAACTGAGCTTTTAACTCTTTTAATTATGTTGGAGCCATTCTGTACGGAGCTATCGATATCAGTGTTGTTTTCGATACTAATTCAATACTAAATTCAACCTCTTTGATCGGTGGCAAACCTTGTAATTCTTCTTAAAATACATCTAAAAACTCACAAACAACAGGTATAGATTCAATATTTGATTTAGATACCTTTGTATCCAATACGTATGCAAGATGTGCAGCATAGCCCTTTTTCATACATTTCTGAGCTAACATAGACGATATCACAGTAGGTAATTCACTCGAATCATCAGACTCAATCCAAATAATTTCACTATTCTAACATTTCAATTCAACAATCTTTCGTCAACAATTCACAACTGCATCATGCATAGTCAGCCAGTACATACCCAAAATTACATCAAACTCATCAAATGGTAGAAGCTTCAAGTTAGCCAGAAAATAGTAACCCCGAGTCATCAAAGGACAAATCTTACAAATCTTATCAACTAAAACAGACTTGTCTAAGGGGTTCGATACTTTAATTGTTCGATACTTTATTTACAAACTTTGTAGGCTCAACATGTAAACTCTTTTTAAATACTAAATTAATACTGATATATGAATGGGTTGCTCAAGGATCTATCAACACAATTATATCTGTATCGAAAAGAGAAAAAGTATCGGTAATAATGTCTGGAGATGATGCCTCCTCTCATGCATGAATAGCATAATCTCGAGTAGGTGCTCGTACCTCAGATCTCATAGCACCTTAGTTACCACTCATATTCTCAGTGTTTCAAGGTGGTCTCTCTCTAGTAGCCATATTTCTTGCTTTCACCGGTTGATCTCTTTTAGCTATAGACTTTTTTAGACAGTCCCGGAGATAATGATCAAGAGATCCACATTTAGAACAAGCTCTGCTCAATATTCTACATTCACCAAAATGTTGCTTATTGCAGTGCTTACATTCAGGTCCAACATTTCTAACACTACCTACACTGGCAAAAGATGTCATTTGAGGTTTAGAACTAAAATGCCTCGCATCTCTATCTCTGATCAAAATCCCTACAAAAGTAGTAGAACGACGATGATATTCTCTAGATTTCTTTGATGCTGACTGATGTGATTTGCCTGCAAATCTCTTTCTAAAGTCTCTAGCCTCAAAACTAACTTTTATTTTCTCTTTGCTAATCTCTTCAGCTTTGTAAGCTCTGTCAAATAGAACGAAACCTTTTCAGCTCAAGAATCCCAACTAACAGTCTGATTTATTCATTTAATCCATACTCAAATCTTTTACACATTATAGCCTCAGAAGAAACACATTCACGAGCATATTTACTGAGTCGTACAAACTCTCTTTCATATTCTGTTACCGACATACGGCCCTATTTCAATTCAAGAAATTCTTTTATTTCTAATCAATGAACCTTTGGTTGATGTATTTCTTTCTAAATTCAACTTGAAAGAACTCCCAATTAACTCTTTCTCGTGTGACTACGGATATCAAGGTATTCCACCACTGATGCGCAGTTTCTCTCAACAGTGATACAACACAATTTAAATATTCTTCAGGTGTGCAAGATAGTTCATCAAATACCCGAATTGTGTTCTCAAGTCAAAAATTAGCTCTCTTAGGGTCATCTTTAACAGTGGCTCTAAATTCCTCAGCCCCGTGTTTTTGTATCTTATCAATAGGTGGTTTATTCAATCGTAAAGGATCCATACCTTAAGGAACTACAAGGATCGATTGGGGAATAGGAGAGGGTGGAGGTTGTTGAGCAGTCAGGTTCGTACGAATGTATTGAGTGAACAACTCATTCATCATTTGGAAGAAGGCTTCTTTAGCCTCTCTTCCATGGCTGCCCGTTATGGGTCTAGAATTAGAAGGCGTTGTCCCTTGAGCGGGAGCAGGCACATTACACTCAACCTCATCAACTACAGCTCGATCAGGATCCATTTACTATATAAAAATACATTTGAAAATGTCAGGAGTTATTACACTATCATAGTTTATATATATGCTATGTATAGCTAGACTCACATACGCTACATTAGTCCTAGAATCGACTAAACCGTAGCTCTGATACTAATACATGTAACACCCTTCAACTGTATTTAACATCAAATAGGGTTACAGAGCATTACCGAACTTATGACACATGTAACCATACTTTTATCATGCATTCAATCATTTCATACAATCATCATTCAATTTGTCCCTTACATTAGCCTACGAGGCCTTAAATGTACTTTAGGAGCAGTTCGGGACTAAACCCATAACTTATAAAACTTTTACGAGACTTTAAAAAAATTCAATACAAAGGACACACACCCGTGTGACCGGGCCCTGTGTCTCACACGGCTATAAGACACGCCCGTGTCTCCAACCGTGTGAAAATAGGGGGTACATATTGACTTGGGTCACACGGCCAACTACACGCCCATGTGTCTAGCCCGTGTGCCCTTCGAATTGGCCACACACGCCGTGTGCCAGCCGTGTGCTAGGTCGTGCCAATCCTGTAGGGTATATTGACATATGCAACAAGGCCAAGTCACATGTAACATCATGTTACTTGTGTTAGTTCGGGTATGATTTTATTGTGTGCTTAATATAGCCTTGTGAAGGCTTAGAATTATTAACGAAGCTAGAATAATTTTTAGTATTGAGAATTTAGTGAAGTGGATCAGGTGACCCTGATACTTAAGTTAATTTAATGTCTAAAATTAGCACAAGAGGAGCTAGTAGCATAGTGGAAGTGGCGCATGAGTAGTTGCTTGAGGGGAATGGTTCAAATAACATGGAGTGCATTTTGGAGACTTTATTTTTCTACATCTTTACATCAAGTGTCATTAAGCTCTATATTTGCTAAGTTGGACTTTAAATTTTTATGGCAAGATGACAAATAGTTTAGGTAAGCTTGAACTTGGGGAAAGGGATCATTTAGATTAAGGAATGATAAGGGACATAAGGCTTGGTTTAAGGATGAGGTTTTTGAAACTTTTAATGGCCAACTTGTCCATGTATGTGGACTGGCATTATGGTCTAGGGGTGACCGAATTTTTTGAAGGATTTGGTAGGTTGGTAGCTATTTGGTCATATTCCTTAGCATTTTGTGCATCATTCTCTTTTCTCTCCAAAATCACTCTCCCTAGCCGAATGTGTTATTGACAATAGGTGAAATCTTGTTTTGGTTTTGGCTTTATTCTTTGTTTTGTGTCAAGCCGAAATCTCCCCTAGCATTTTTGATTTCTTCCCTAGTGCTTCCGGTTGAAGCAAACCCGAAACCCAAGTAGTATTTGTCATTTTACTCTCTTAGTCTTTGAGCTAAATTTTCATTTACTTTTCTCTCTATTTCATTGGAAATCGAAACCTTACTCTTCCATCTCTCTCTCTTTTTCTTTTCCATTTTTTTTTTTTTGCTCAAAGCCGAAAGTGCCCATCTCCTCCCTTTCATCTTTTTCTTTTCTTCTCTCAAACTCTTGTGCCGAAATCCTCTCCACCTTCCTTTGCCAAATTCCCTCTCTTTTATTTCACTTTTTTTTCTTTCTTTTTCCCCACTCTAGCCGAATCTCCCTCCATCACCTAACACTATTGCCGAAATTTCCCTATTCTCTTCTTGTTTTGCTTTGGACGAATATTAATCAATCCTAGATCTTTTCTTCGGGATTTCTTCAATCGATTTTAAGAAGATAGGTGATCATAGCTGAATGTCTTTTGTTTCGTTTCTCTTCTCTTTGTCGTTTCTCATGAAAGCAAAAGCTGATTTCGGTATTTGTTAGCAAGGTTCTAACCATTCATAGGAACCGATTTCTTCTAGGCTCTTTGGGACTTTGAAAGTAGTCAATCTAAGCCTCTATTCTCTGACAATCGATTTTGAAAGTCAAGTGGTAAGGATCTTTGTTGGTTCATCATTCTTTAAGTGGTGGAAAAGTCGAAGGCTATTGAGACTAAGGTTTGTTATTGGCCGAATGACCTATGTTACTAATCTAAGTGTTGGCCGAATGTAAGGCAAGGAGATCTAGTGCAGTAGATCGGGTCTTCAGGATTTAGAACTTGCGTCAGTAACAGGTGTGTAACTTACACTCTTTAAAACTTGGTAATATTTTAATAACCTAATCATGTTTTTAAAAGCCTAAAACTATGAGATCTTGATATGATGCCTTATGGGTATGAGCAAGGATTCGGGTAAGTCCGTTTCGATGTGGTTTTGCTATATGGTGCATAATAATATGAGTTATGTTACATTTTCTTTATGTTGCATATTAAAGCATGATGACATGATTTGCATTTGTAATGCATTGGTATGGGTGATATGAGAGGAGGGGGAAGATTTGATATCAGTGTCTTTGGGACACTAGAGGTTTGGCCCCTCCAGTGGTTTGGTACCACAGTTTATTTTGTGATTTTGGGTCACCAGAGGTTTGGCACCTCATAGCGACTCGTCCCGCTGGCTTAGCACCATAATGGGTTGGCCCCACATTTGATATTACGGGATTGTCGCCAGTGATTTGGTATCACAACATGGGTTGGCCCCACAGATGGATTATTCGTGACTTTGGGTCACCAGTAATTTGGCACCACATTATTATTGGATATCGTGACTTTGGGTCACCAGTGGTTTGGCACCACCAGTGGTTTGGTACCACACGGAGTAGTAACAGAGTTATGGATGGCTAGGTTTGGGTGCATTATATATGTTGCTTGGTTATAATTTGTGTAAGCTTGTTGCATTAACCGGGGGAGGGATTATGCACTGAGTCTTGATGACTCACCTTCTCCCTTATCTTTTCAAGTGATTCGTAGATCGCGAATGAGGAGCCGGGTGGACTCGAGGTGGCCCATGCATTAAAACATTTGGTTTTACTTGGATTTTGAATTGGGTAATTATTTTATATTTTGTTTTTATTATTTGGGTTTGTAATAATTTTAATTATGTTTTGAATTATTTATATGTATTGGATTTGATATTCTGAACATGGTTAAGTGAATTACTTGATTAATTTAATAATATGAGCGCAAGGTTTTCTAAACTACAAAACGCAATAGTTTTCAAAACCTTACCATCGGGTAATATAGATCACTTGATAATAAAAGACAATTTAATTGTTTTCGACAACTTAAACGGTTTCCAAACTTGAGTTTCCAAATTCAATTAGAAATGGTTTTCAAATTAATCATTTGGGTTTCTTTTAAAATTATAAAAAGGTATTCTAATCTATGGATCGTCAACTAAGTTTTAAAGATTTATTTTCAGGATTTATAAGTAAGCTATCGGTTTTTAACTAATCATGCACCTAATTTCTACAAACTTAGAACAATAAAAAAAAAGTCTTTCACTAAAATTTAATCGGTAACTCGATTTTCTTCAAAACGTTTTCCTCTGTGACATGCCAGATTCGATCGTGGTGTGTTGATCGGGTTTGGGGTGTTACAATTGTGGTATCAGAGCCAAGTTTAAAGGCTTGGCTGTGGGTTCGAGGCCCAAAATGTTTTAAAATATGGTTTTTGAATATTTTTGTTTAAGATTATATGGTTTGAGAGGCATGGCACCGAGTCTCCGGCACCAATTCGCCCAGGTAAGTACCCCTAGCCTTTGGTTGTGATTTTTGGATGTTATAAACTTTCAATGACTAGTGATAGTGGGCTACCTTAGAGACTGAAATTTATAGGACTCTATGGACTCGCGAAAACAAAACTCTTTAATAAGAATTATTCATAAAACTGTGCTTTAAAGATAGTGGAATAATGACTAAAGCATAAAACTTTTAAAGTAGATAAGTCGAGACTTTAGACATGAGCACTCGAGGTTGAGGTCGTAATACGCGTGGACGCGGTCGGGGTAGGATGGCTGTGTCTGAGCCAGTGAGGTCTGGTCAGGGGTCAAAAATGAGATACCAGTACCACCACCGGCTGTAGATGGTGAGTTCCAGGATCAAACTGGGGATGACGTAGTGTCTCAGGCAATGCTGCGAGTTCTTGAGAGGGTAGCTGGAGTAGGTGGAGGCGTGGAGCTCAGAAATCTACACCTGAGCGACTCCGAGCCAATGGAGCTGAGGTATTTTGAGGTGTTTCTGGTGTGGCTCCCAGTATGGCTGAGTATTGGTTAGAGGCGACAGAGTGAATCATGAATGACTTGGATCTGAATGCTGAGGAAAAGTTGAAAGGAATAGTGTCACTTCTTCGGGATAAGTCATACCGATGGTGGCTCACAGTGCGGGATAGTGCTGCAGCAGAGGATCTCACTTGGGACTATTTTAAGGCAGCGTATCATAAGAAATATGTTGGGTCTAGTTACATTGATGCGCAGCTGAAGGCATTTCTGAGATTGGTTCAGGGGAGTAAGTCCGTATCAGAGTATGAGGCAGAATTTTTAAGATTGAGCCGGTATGCTAGAGGTATTGTGGCTACGGAGCACGAGTGATGTGTCAGGTTCGAGGATGGACTGAGGGATGAGTTGAGATTGCTGATTGCTCCACAGCAGGAGCGAGAGTTTGCTGTGCTAGTAGAAAAGGCTAAGATAGCCGAAGGGATAAAGGAATCTGTGAGACAAAATCACGACAGGAATAGATATAAGAGAGGTTTTGGATCATCTGGGTCGGTCGGTAATTCTCAGAAAAGGGCTAGGAAGAGTGGGCCACAATCTGGGAGGCTCATATCGCTAATCGTGGACCAAAGCGATGGTAATCGGCGAGAAAATCTCATTGGGGCGAATGTTGGACCGGTGGGAAAGGTTGTTTTAAGTGTGGCTCGCTGGATCATCGTGTGAGGGACTATCCACGTAAGCTAGTCAGGAATCAGTCTGAGGGTCAAGGTCGTGCTCAATTCAGAAATGAGGGACCGCCACCACAGAGGGGTCATGGTAACGATAGAGGACATAATGGTTCTAGACGGGGCCGCGAAAACCGGGTAGAGGTGCAACAATATTGAGGCAAGGTAGCCTGGGTTGGTGTATGCAGTGAGGCGTCGAGAGGAGGGCGACGCACCGGACGTCATCATCGGTACATTCTTAATCTTTGGTTTACCATATACTGCTTTGATAGATGTGGGTTTGACGCATTCATATGTTGCTAGTAGCATAGTAGAAACCATTAACCTAGACTCTGAGACTACTTCTAGGGAGATGATAGTACTTAGCCCTCTAGGTCACTCTGTAGAAGTAAATAAGCTGTATAGGGATGTACCCCTAGAACTCCAAGGGGTAGTATTTGTAGCTAATCTGATGGAACTGCCGTTTGGGGAGTTCGATCTAATTCTTGGGATGGACTGGTTGGTCAAGTACCAGGTAAGTTTGGATTGTGCTGTTAAGTGTATGGTTTTGAAGACAGCTGAGGGTGAAGAGGTGGACATGATAGGTAATAGAAGAGATTATCTATCCAGCGTGGTATCTGCTTTGAAAGTCGAGAAGATGGTCGAAAGGTTTGTGAGGCATTTGTGGTTCATATGTGTGCTTTGGAGGCTAAGGAGTCTGCTATAGAAAAGGTCTGAACAGTAAAGGAATTTGCTGACGTATTTCCAGAGGAACTTTCGGGACTGCCTCCAGATTGTGAAGTTAAATTTGGCATAAATCTGTTACCTGGAACTGCGCCAGTGTCTATCGCTCCGTATAGGATGGCGCCGAAGGAATTAGTGGAATTAAAGGCTTAAATTCAGGAGTTGTTGGATCAAGGTTTTATCTGACCAAGTGTTTCACCTTGGGGAGCGCCGGTACTTTTTGTTAAGAAGAAGGATGGTACGATGCGGATGTGTATAGACTACCGCCAGTTGAATAAGCTGACGATCAAAAACAAGTATCCATTGTTGAGGATAGATGACTTGTTCGATCAGCTTAAGGGTGCATCGGTTTTCTTGAAGATTGATTTAAGGCCTGGGTATCATTAGCTAAAGGTGAAAGAGGCTGATATCCACAAGATGGCGTTTCGCACTCGGTATGGGCACTACGAGTTTCTGGTAATACCGTTTGGGTTGACTAACACGCTGGTAGCATTCATGGACATGATGAATCGAGTATTTCAGTAGTATTTGGATCAGTTTGTCATGGTATTTATAGACGATATCTTGGTATACTTAAAGTTAGAGGAGGAGCATGATACGCATTTACGAGTAGTGTTGCAGATTCTGAGGGAAAAGCAGCTATATGCCAAATTTAGTAAGTGCGAGTTCTGGCTTAGGGAGGTGACTTTCTTGGGTTACGTGGTATCAGCTCAGGGAATTAGAGTGGATCCTCAAAAGATTGAGGCAGTGTTGGATTGGAAGCCACCTAAGTCAGTGGCAAAAATTCAGAGTTTTCTAGGTTTGGCAGGGTATTACCGAAGATTTGTGGAAGGATTTTCTTTGATCGCAAAGACCAATGACCAAGTTATTGAGGAAAGGAGTTCCATTTGTGTGGACCGAGAAGCGATGAGGAAGTTTCGACAAGTTGAAGAAGATTACATCAAGCTCGATTTTGATTCAGCCTGAGGCAGGTAAAGAATTCACGGTATACTGTGATGCATCACATACTGGCTTGGGATGTGTGATGATGTAGGAAGGGAAGGTAGTGGCTTATGCATCTCGCAGTTGAGACCACATGAGGTTAACTATCTAATGCATGACTTCAAATTAGCTGCAGTGGTTTTCGCTTTGAATATATGGAGACACTATTTGTACGGAAAGAAGTCGATAGTCTACACGGACCACAAGAGTCTAAAGTATCTTTTGACTCAGAATGATTTGAACTTGAGGCAGCGTAGATGGATTGAGTTGTTGAAGGACTACGATTGTTTGATTGAGTATCATCAGGGCAAGGCTAACGCGGTAGTAGATGCGTTGAGCCATAAGGTTGTATCAGACTTAAGAGCGATGTTTACCCATCTTAACTTGTATGACGATGGGAGTCTGTTGGCAGAACTGCAAGTTAAGCCAAATTGGTTAGAGTAGATCAAGGAGAAATAGTTAGTGGATGAAGGTTTGAATGCTCGGAGGTTGCAAGTTCAGAATGGTAATTTTGAGGGTTATAGTTTGTCCAGTGATGGAGTATTGTGTTTTCAAGGGAGAGCTTGTATGCCGAAGGATGTCGAGTTGAGGCAGAGAGTTCTTCGGGACGCACATAGCAGCCCATACGCTATGCATCCTGGAGGTAGCAAGATGTATCAGGATTTAAGAGAGCAGTTTTGGTGGCCAGGTCTGAAGTGGGAGGTAACTGAGTTTGTGGGTAAATGTCTGATGTGTCAGCAGGTCAAGGCTGAACATCAGTTGCCGTCTGGGTTACTTCAGCCGGTAAGATTCCACAATGGAAGTGGGAAAGGATCACTATGGACTTTGTCAGTGGATTACCCCTTACACCTAGTAAGAAGGACTCACTTTGGGTGATTGTGGATCGTCTGACTAAGTCAGCTCATTTCATTCCGGTAAGGGTGGATTACTCACTTCAGAAGTTAGCTAAGTTGTATGTGACGGAGATAGTGAGGTTGCACGGTGTGCCAGTGTCGATCATCTCGGATAGAGATCCTAGATTTACGTCGAGTTTTTGGAGAGCGTTACATCAGGCTTTGGGTACGCGGTTGGATTTCAATACAGCATTTCATCCATAGTTTGACGGGCAGTCAGAAAGGGTTATACAGATTTTAGAGGATATGCTGAGAGGTTGTGTTTTGGACTTCAGAGGCAGCTGGGAAGAGTTTTACCATTAGCTGAATTTGCATACAACAATAGTTACCAGGCAAGCATTAAGATGGCACCATATGAGGCATTGTATGGTTGGAAGTGTCGCACACCTACATGCTGGACAAAGTTGGGTGAGCATCAAATGTTGGGACCAGAGTTGGTTACAGAGACTGAGGATAAGGTTAAGCTGATTCAGGCTCGTTTGAAAGAAGCATCGAACAGACAGAAGTCATATGCCGATCTCAAGCGGAGGGATATAGAGTTTGCCGTGGGTGACCAGGTCTTTTTGAAGGTCTCGCCATGGAAGAAAGTGTTAAGATTTGGGAGAAAAGGCAAGTTAAGTCCAAGGTTTATTAATGATAAGGTGTTGAGACGAGTGGGACCAAGAGCCTATCACTTCGAGTTGCCGTGAGAGTGAGTCGATACACGATGTTTTCCATGTCTCCATGCTTAGACGCTATCGTTCTGATCCATCGCATGTCGTGGCAGTGGAGGAAATAGAAGTGAGTCCAGATTTGATGGTGGAAGAAGAACCAATGCAGATTCTAGATCGAGATGTGAAAGTCTTGTGCAGGAAGTCAGTTCCATTAGTGAAGGTATTATGGCGAAACCATGACGTGGAAGAAGCTACGTGGGAACCAGAGGATGTGATGAGACAATAGTACCTTCAACTCTTTTGACCAGGTAATTTCGAGGACGAAATTTTCTTTAAGGGGGTAGAATTGTAACATCCTGTTACTTGTGTTAGTTCGGGTATGATTTTATTGTGTGCTTAATATAGTTTTGTGAAGGCTTGGAATTATTAACGAAGCTAGAATAATTTTTAGTATTGAGAATTTAGTGAAGTGGATCAGGTGACCCTGATACTTAAGTTAATTTAATGTCTAAAATTAGCACAAGAGGAGCTAGTAGCGTAGTGGAAGTGGCGCATGAGTAGTTGCTTGAGGGGAATGGTTCGAATAACATGGAGTGCATTTTGGAGACTTTATTTTTCTACATCTTTACATCAAGTGTCGGCCAAGCTCTATATTTGGTAAGTTGGACTTTAAATTTTTATGGCAAGATGACAAATAGTTTAGGTAAGCTTGAACTTGGGGAAAGGAATCATTTTGATTAAGGAATGATAAGGCTTGGTTTAAGGATGAGGTTTTTGGAAACTTTTTAATGGCCAACTTGTCCATGCATAAGGACAGCATTATGGTCTAGGGGTGACCGAATTTTGTTGAAGGATTTGGTAGGTTGGTAGCTATTTGGTCATATTCCTTAGCATTTTGTGCGTCATTTTTTTTCTCTCCAAAATCACTCTCCCTAGCCGAATGTGTTATTGATAATAGGTGAAATCTTGTTTTGGTTTTGGCTTTATTCTTTGTTTTGTGTCAAGCCGAAATCTCCCTTAGCATTTTCGATTTCTTCCCTAGTGCTTTCGATTGAAGCAAACCCGAAACCCAAGTAGTATTTGTCATTTTACTCTCTTAGTCTTTGAGCCGAATTTTCATTTGCTTTTCTCTCTAATCCATTGGAAACCAAAACCTTACTCTCCTATCTCTCCCTCTTTTTCTTTTTCATTTTTTTTTTGCTCAAAGCCAAAAGTGCCCATCTCCTCCCTTTCATCTTTTTCTTTTCTTCTCTCAAACTCTTGTGCCAAAATCCTATCCACCTTCCTTTTCCAAATTCCCTCTCTTCCATTTCACTTTCTTTTTCTTTCTTTTTCCCCACTCTAGCCGAATCTCCCTCTATCACCTAACACTATTACCGAAATTTCCCTATTCTCTTCTTGTTTTGCTTTGGCCGAATATTAATCAAGCCTAGATCTCTTCTTCGGGATTTCTTCAATCGATTTTAAGAAGGTAGGTGATCATGGTCGAATGTCTTTTGTTTCGTTTCTCTTCTCTTTGTCATTTCTCATGAAAGCAGAAGCTGATTTTGGCATTTGTTAGCAAGGTTCTAACCATTCATAGGAACCGATTTCTTCTAGGCTCTTCGAGACTTTGGAAGCAGTCGATCTAAGCCTCTATTCTCTAACAATCGATTTTGGTAACACAAGTGGTAAGGATCTATGTTGGTTCATCATTCTTTAAGTGGCGGAAAAGCCGAAGGCTATTGAGACTAAGGTTTGTTATTGGCCGAATGGCCTATGTTACTAATCTAAGTGTTGGCCGAATGTAGGGCAAGGAGATCTAGTACAGTAGATCGGGTCTTCGGGATTTAAAACTTGTGTTAGTAACAGGTGTGTAACTTACACACTTTATAACTTGGTAATATTTTAATAACCTAATCATGTTTTTAAAAGCCTAAAACTATGAGATCTTGATATGATGCCTTATGGGTATGAGCAAGGATTCGGGTAAGTCCGCTTCGATATGGTTTTGCTATATGGTGCATAATAATATGAGTTATGATACATTTGGTTTATGTTGCATAGTAAAGCATGATGACATGATTTGCATTTGTAATGCATTGGTATGGGTGATATGAGAGGAGGGGGAAGATTTGATATCCGTGTCTTTGGGACACCAGAGGTTTGGCACCTCCAGTGGTTTGGTACCACAGTTTATTTTGTGACTTTGGGTCACCAGAGGTTTGGCACCTCATAGCGACTCATCCCGGTGGCTTAGCACCACAATGGGTTGGCCCCACATTTGATATTACGGGATTGTCGCCAGTGATTTGGTATCACAACGTGGGTTGGCCCCACAGATGGATTATTCGTGACTTTAGGTCACCAGTGGTTTGGCACCACATTATTATTGGATATCGTGACGTTGGGTCACCAGTGGTTTGGCACCACCAGTGGTTTGGTACCACACGGGGTAGTAACGAGTTATGGATGGCTAGATTTGGGTGCATTATATATGTTGCTTGGTTATAATTTGTGTAAGCTTGTTGCATTAATCGGGAGAGGGATTATGCACTGAGTCTTGATGACTCACCTTCTCTCTTATCTTTTCAGGTGATTCGTAGATCGCAGATGAGGAGCCGGGTGGACTTGAGGTGGCCCATGCATTAAAACATTTGGTTTTACTTGGATTTTGAATTGGGTAATTGTTTTATATTTCGTTTTTATTATTTGGGTTTGTAATAAGGCCTTTTTAATTATGTTTTGAATTATTTATATGTGTTGGATTTGATATTCTCAACATGGTTAAGTGAATTACTTGATTAATTTAATAATATGAGCGCAAGGTTTTCTAAACCACAAAACGCAATGGTTTTCAAAACCTTACCATCGGGTAATATAAATCACTTGATAATAAATGACAATTTAATTGTTTTCGACAACTCAAACGATTTCCAAACTTGAGTTTCCAAATTCAATTAGAAACGATTTTCAAATTAATCATTTGGGTTTCTTTTAAAATTATAAAAAGGTATTCTAATCTATGGATCGTCAACTAAGTTTTAAAGATTTATTTTCGGGATTTACAAGTAAGCTATCGGTTTTTAACTAATCATGCACCTAATTTCTACAAACTTAGAACAACAAAAAAAAAGTCTTTGACTAAAATTTAATCGGAAACTCGATTTTCTTCAAAATGTTTTCCTCTGTGACATGCCAGATTCGGTTGTGGTGTGTTGATGGGGTTTGGGGTGTTACATCACACGCCCGTGTGCTAGGACGTGTGCAAATTAGGGGGTATACTGACTTGTACCATACGGTTTATCACATGCCCGTGTGTGAGATCGTGTGGAGCATACTGACTTAGTCTTAAGTTTAACACCAAGGGACACATGGCCGTGTAACATGACCGTGTGTCGCACACAACGAAGACACACGCCTGTGTCTCTACTCGTGTGGACAAAAATAGGCTATTTACAAAGCCATTTTGCCACCATATTTTCATATACTTTCAAAAGTGTAATATGCAACATTTTATAACTCAATAGGCAGCAATTCCATAACATTTTATATTTGAATACTTATACACAACCAAAACATTATACCAAGTAAAGGCAAATCACATGGCTTTAACTTATACCACAATATGTACCAAAATCACTATCTCAAGTAACCATAATTATCATCTTTACAACTAGCCTATACATGCCATATTTACATATATCCATAAGTTCAAAGGTACCAATTGGCAACTGGATAGTGTGATGCGGAACTCCGACTTTATCCGGATCGAGTGAGCTATCAAATCTCTATAAAACACGAAAAAAGAAATAGAGTCAGCTTAAAAGCTTAATAAGCCCGTATAATTTAGAATTTAACTTACCATTTATACATAATCAAACAATTAAACAAAGTATATCGAATTCATTTGCCAAATGCCTATACACAAACATTCATCAATAAGTTAGTTATATAAATGCATGTAAATATCCATTATCTCAATTTAATACTCAAAACATTGTATCATATCAAATTCACATATATCATATACATCATTTGTAACATTCCACTCTCAATCATATAAACAGTAGTTCATTCGATAATAGTAACTCATCGTATAAACAGTATTTCATCCATATAACAGTAATTCATCAGTGTAACAATAGCTTTTTCACATAACCAATAAGAGAATTTACGTCTGTTGAACCCATTAGAACATCGAGGAATACTTGGGTGATGTACATAACATATAAATCAGTAATCCGTCAATTCATTGTCAATTTTGCTCTTTCGAGCTATGATCAGTAAGCTCATCCCGAATTGATGGACAGTAAGCTCCTCCTAAGTTGATGGACAATAAGCTCTATTAAGCTGAAATGGTAAGCTCTGATGAGTTGAAAATAGTAAGCTCTTACGAGCTGAGAACAGTAAGCTCTTATGAGATCTGGTGAGTTCGCAACAAATGTAGGAGCTCTACCAAAATGGTAACCCTAGTGACATGTCACTTGTATCCTACGAATTCTTACGGTTCAAACGGGGCTTGGTAACCATCAGACTATCAATAAGGCATTTGAATTTCAAGTAGAACATTTACTCAATTACATACATTCATTTCAAATAATTACAAGTATTTAAAAGTTCGATTCTAAATATACGAACATACCACGAGTTGCATAGATAGAAATATTAGTTAATCGTCAACCTTTCCTTTTCCCTGATCTAATCCTAATCTCGATTTATCTTGATCTATATATTATTAAAATCATCTTAGTAAATCAAATATATATTCAATTTAGTCCAAAATACACATTAGAGTTATTTTTCACATTTTCCCCTAAACTTTTACATTTTTACAGTTTAGTCCTTATCACATAAAATTGCAAATTCATGCAATTTAGTATAAACCCATGCTTTGTCAAATTTTAATGGAGTCCCTAGCAGCCCATATCTTTTATTTTTTTACACTTTTACCCACATAATTTTACAATTTCACAATTTAATCCCTTTTTGACATTTTTGTTAAAAATCACTTTACAAAACTAATAAATCTATCAACAACTATTCAAAATCCATCATCAACCATCAAATTACTCATTCATTCAACAAAAGAAACATCATAAATCTTTAACAGTTTCAAAATTTAAGGTACAGGCTACCTAAAATGTGAAGCAACGATCACAAAAACATAGAAATCATTAAAAAGGGGACAAATTTGGACTTACAAATTAGCTCCAAAGTGACTAAATGCTTTCAAGCCCTAAAATGGCTTTTCTCCATGCTTCATTCGGCTATGACAAAGATGATAACCTTTAATTCTTTGTTTGTTTTATTTATTTTATGTTATTAACCAAATTACCAAATTAACCTTACTAATAAACCATTAAACATTTAAAATGGTCTAATTATCATTTAAGGCTACCATAATTAAAAGCCAAAGCTATTTAACAACTTTAACTAATAGAACATGCATTTTACATTTTACGCCATTTAATCCTTTTTACCGAATTAAGCATCCAAATAGTAAAATTTCTTTACAAAACTTTCACACAATAATTCAATCATGCTGTAAACTTTAATAAAATAATAAAATAAATATTTTGACTTTGGATTTGTTGTTCCAAAACCACTATTCCGATTTGACAAAAATGGGTTGTTATAGTTGAAGCTGAAGCATACCCTACAAATGATGCGAAGGTAGTCATGCGATTCCTACATAAGCATGTGTTTACATGATTTGGGACACCAAGATCTATTATTAGTGATGAAGGTTCTCACTTTGTGAACAAATGGCTTAAGTGGTTGCCTACAAATATGATGTGAAGCATAAGATTGCTACTGCTTACCACCCCCAGTCTATTGGGCAAGTTGAGAGAGTGAACCATGAAATCAAAGGTATCCTTGAAAAGGTAGTACGGCCTAGCAGAAAAGATTGGTCTCGAAGGCTCAATGATGCATTATGGGCCTGTCGAACAACATTTAAGACTCTGTTAGGAATGACTCCTTATCAGTTAGCCTTTGGAAAGGCATGTCATTTGCCATTAGAGTTGGAGAATAAAGCTCACTGGGCTTTGAAGTAGTTGAACCTTGATCTTAAACAAGCCGGTGAGAGAATAGAGTTGGAGAATAAAGCTCACTGGGCTTTAAAGCAGTTGAACCTTGATCTTACACAAGCCGGTGAGTGAAGAATGTTACAACTTAATGAGTTGGAAGATCTGAGGTTGTTTTCCTATGAGAATGCCAAAATGTGTAAAGAAAGATCAAAAAGATAGCATGATACTCATATACAACCTCGCGAAGTTTATAGAAGATCAGAAGGTTTTGTTATTTAATTCAAGGTTGAAGTTATTTCCTAGGAAGCTTAAATCCCGATCCATTTATCGAGTTTATCCTTATGGAGCTATTGAATTATATAACAATTACGAAGGTACATTTAAAGTTAATGGTCAACGTCTCAAACACTCTTGGATAGTGAACGTAACAGCCCGATTTTGGGGCTATCCGGAATAGTGGTTTTGGAACCACTAATCTGAGGCTAGAGAAATTATTTTTAATATTGTTTTATGTGTCATAGCATGATTATATGAGTGCATGAAAATTTTGGTAAATTAATTTTAGAGATTTCATGCTTAATTTTAAAAAAGGACTAAATCGCATAAAGTGTGAAAGTTTTGGTCTACAAGCTAAAGGTGTTAAATAGCTATGGAACACTAAAGTAGAGGTCCTTATTGAGAAAAAAGACCAATAAATTTATGGTGGTTGGACATGGAATTTTTAATTGGAGACAAAGTTATAAAATGGTAAAAAATTAGGTGACATTAGGTGACTTGTTTAATAAAAAAATAAAATAAAAAGAGAGGAGGCTATCGTCTTCCTCTTCCACCAAAATTTTCAGCAAAAATAAGGGTTTTGTAAGCTTGAAATTTCAGCAACTCTTCACCCTTGCAAGTAAGTGATTTTAATGGTCATTCTTGATAATTTTTGTGTTTTTGGAACCCCTATAGGTTAATCCAGCTAATGAGGGGGCTATTTTGCAAAATAGTTGAGAGTCTAGGGTCTTTCCATGAGAGTATTTGTATTGTTTTCTGAAATTTTATGAAATAAAATGAAACTTGGTTGTTTAATAAACAACTTTTGTGAAAGGATTTTTCATGAAAATAAATAAAATGGACCTTTTTGTAAAAGTTATAAAATGGGTAGTAAATGTGAAATAATTGGATTTGTGAGTTGCTATAAGAGTAATAAAGGTTTGGGTAGGCTTGTTAAAGGAGGAAATTTGATTAAAATCATTTTACGATCCTAGGGGCAAAATAGTAATTATGTGAAGGTCTAAGGGCAAAATGGTAATTTTGCCAAAGTAGGAATTTTGAATGTCTTGATTAATGTGGTGATTAAATAAGTAAATTTTGTCACTATAGATCAAGAAAAATGGAATTCGGACCTATACCGGGGGGGAACACCAAGCTATTGAGCTAAATCAAACTATTCGCCTATATTTTGTAAACCAAGGTAAGTTGTATGTAACTAATACAACTCTATTGTTATTATGCATTAAAAAATTGATATTTCATAAAATGTTTGATTATTTTTTAGCATATGCATGATGAGAATTGATGTAGTAAAAACTCCAGGTTGAACCTTAGGAATAGATTGGATATCCATACCATGACATTTGGTTGATATGTGTGCTAGTGAAAGACCATGTTTGGGACATGGCATCGACCACATTATGAGAGCCAGTCTAAGACCATGTCTGGGACATGGAATTGGCGTTGATATGTGTTCTAGTGTGAGACCATGTCTGGGACATGGCATCGACATTGAGATGAAAGCTAATATAAGACCATGTCTGGGACATGGCATTGGCCTCGACATGTGAGCCAGTGTAAGACCATGTCTAGGACATGGCATCGGTATTTTACCTTCTTATGTAAGGCTTATCAGATATCCTTTAGTATTCCAAATGGTTCCACGGGTTATTTAAATCTTGTGAGAAAGATATGAAATGATATAATCATGTTGTGAGTGGTACTGGTTCTTACTCGAAACTCATGAGATATGAGCTTAGTTATGATGCCTTAATGGTAAGGATGAAATTGAGTAAGTTCTATCTATGAGAATGATTTTGAGATGATCTTGTAATCTTTGGCTTATACTTGTGATGTGTAAATATGTAGTAAATCTACCATTGTTAAATCAAAATGTTGTGCTGGTTTATAATATGCTATGTGTTTAAAGAGGCATGGTTGATGTTGTTACTTTTTTACATGCAACTTACTAAGCTTTATGTTTACTCCCTCTCCTTTCCATTTTCTTATAGTGTCGCCAATCTAGCTCGGGGATCAACAGATGTCGGAGGCATCGATCACACTATCAATTTGAACATTTGGTATAGTTAGATTTATCATTTTGAGTATGGCATGTATAGGGACTTGGTCTTTTGTCAAGTGTCATATTGTTTTGCCCAAATGTGTTGGCTTGTTTTGTAGATTGATTCATTTTGTATAAGGCCATGGATGATGGCTAATACTTGTTATTGATAAAGTATGTAATAAGTTTTGCATGTGAATGGAGTGTAATGGCCTTGATGTGTGCATGTCTTGGTTATGGCTGATTTGGTCAGATGTTTATGTGTGTATTTGTGTTACTTGATGTGGCTTATGTTGGTACAAGTAAGGGTGGTAGAAAGGGCTTGGTAAATAGCATTGTTTTTGTCCATACATGTAGACATACAGGCGTGTTTCTAGGCCATGTGTGATACACAGTCTGCCCTATGGGCGTGTAGTCCAGTCGTGTGTCCCCTGCAACTTAGTTTCATAAAACAGAATGCCCATTAGTAACCACATGGGCTAAGGCACGACCGTGTGTCTCAGTCGTGTGGATGACACGGCCATAATACATGGGCATATGCCTAGGCCGTATGAAGTCTGCACCTTAAATGCAAAATTAAATTTGCCATACGGCCTAGCACACGGCGTGTGCCTTGGTCGTTGATCGTGTGTCAGAGTCTTACAAAGTTATAAAAAGAATGATTGAACCTGAAACTAACTAAGACAATGAAGGAGGCAACCACATATATCGAACAATAGTATAGTTTAGTGGCAAGACCGGATTGTCGAACCCAAAGGAACCAAAAGTACTAATACTAACTTTCTTTTTATTATCTAGCCTAAGAATTAAGGGATTTGTTTATCTAATCTAGAATTAATTAACAACTAATCTAAAGATGCTAAGACAAAGAGAATGAATTGGGGAAATACTTGTGGGAAAAACAATCGATTAAGACAATACCCGAGGAAGAATCCACCTAGACTTCACTTGTTATCTAACTCTGAACCAGAAGATTTATTCACTTTACTTGATCCGTAGGATTCCCAAATTTTCATTAATACCTCCTTTGAGGCTACTAATGTCTAACCCTAGGTTGATTAATTGAAATTTCTTTCTAATTAAAACCCTTAAGATTGCATTAACTCGATCTATGGACTCCCATTTAGGTTTGACCCTAATCCGGCAAATTTACGTCATCCTATTTCTAGGGTTGCGTTCAACTCCGCTTAACTATGCTAGATCTACTCCTAGGCAGGGACTTTTGCTCCACCACCTAAGCACATCAATACTTGAATCAATATCCCAGAAATACCAAAACTAGAATTAAGAACACATAGTTAAGAACAAATCAAGTATTTATCATACAGCTCAGATAACGATAGCAAGATCCGTCTTAGGTCTCATCCTCCTCAGGTATCTGAGGGTTTAGTTCAAAATTATAAAAGAAAACATCTTAGAAGAAAATATAAAACAAAGCATAAAGAAAACCCTAAAACCCCCTAAAAGAATTGAAGGAGAAGTCCTTAGTCTTGAATAAGATTTTGGCTTCTTGAGATGAATCAACTGGCTTTCTTCAAGTAAATCCCTGTATTCAACTTCTCCGGCTCAGCTCCTTGGCATCGCTGAATGCCTGAAAAGCCCTGAAAGAAGGCTTCCATTGAAATCCCCTCTTTAAGTTGCCTCATAGAGTGTTTATATAGCTTCGAGATGCCTTACTTGGCCCGAAAGTATCCTAATCCGAATAAAACTCTTTTTTCTTGCGGCAGGGTCACGCCCATGGCACACGCCTGTGTGATTCAAGGCCAGGCCGTAGTCTAACATGTTGATGAGGCATGGCCATGCATTTTAGGGTCTAGGCCGTGCTTGGCTCTTCTTAAGAGGCACGGTCATGTGGTCTTGGGCCCAGGACGTGTGGATTTTGTGTTTTGACCCATTCTTTCTATTTTCGGTTCGTTATTTGTTCTTTTCATCCTTCGGTGCTCTCTTGAGTATAAAACATGAAAACAAAGAATTAGGAGCACTTATTTCCATAATCAAAGGGAAAAATCATCCAAAAGTGTGCTAAATGTGGGATTAAAATATGTTCATATTTCGGTTTATCAAATACCCCCTCACTTAAGCTTTTTCTTGTCCTCAAGCAAAATTCTCAACTCACAATTAAAATGAACTTCCTGTATTCATAATATTCATTGATAATGCCTCTTCATAATTCATAGATAATTTATACATGGATAATTCAACTCAAAGAGTCCTAAAGATTCAAACAATCAAAGTCATGAGTTTTTAGCATCAAAACATAAGTGTTTTCCCCTTATCCGAATAATTACCTTTAATTCAAAATCGACAAGAGTTGACATCCTCACTAAAGATTCACTCAAATCACTCAAGGTGTTTAAGGTTCAAAATAAAGCACTCATCAGTCAAACATGAAAAGTTAATCCCATAGGCTTGCATGAAAATAAAATCTCCACCACTATAAAATGAGATGATATACAAACCAAAAGGTCTTTAAAAAGGGTTGTAATGGGACTTAGGTTAACGGTGTGGATAAAGGCTAAATTAAAGGGTTAGAATCGAGATTGAATTGACAATCACCTAACTAGAAAAATGAATAATAACATGCATAATTACATCAATTGAAAACTTGTAATACTAATAATATGAGCTTTTTCCTTCAAGATGTTGAAATTAAACGTATAAGCAGACTTAATCACATAACTAATAATGAATATACTTTGAATTATTTTTTTAAGAACAAATCAATATAAGATAAAACTTTAACAACTAAAATAATATAATTAGGCAACTGATCAAATCAAGTCTCAATAGAAGGGTAGTCAAAAGGAATGGTGATAACAAATACAAGATAGGTTTCAAGTTAATATTAGTAGGTTGAGTCAATAAAAGGGTTGTTAGGATCAAAGGGGTTCACTAGGGGTTAATTGTGAGGGTAGGCTTTTAGTGGAGTAAGTGGGTTAAATCCTAAGTGCCTTAATCATCTCTGTATATCAAATCAATAGTATGGTCTTGACATGTATAATCGAGGCAAGTTCTAGAATAACAAATCAATGTTGACAAACTCATAATCAATAAAAGTGAGCACAAAAAGAATGTATGCTGTAAAAGGCTCAAAATCTCACAAAAATTATGGATTTTTGGTATTAACTTTGTAAATTTCAAACTTCAAGCTAACAATTAGATTCAAGTAGACAACCTAACAAAATTTTTTATTTTTTGAAAATAGACTATCATGCTTGATTCTCTAGTATCTTGAAGTTTAAATCATCTTTGCACAATTATCAATGACTTAATCCAAAACATATCAATAAAAATCATAAATCAACAGGAATTTCATTCTAATTAGTGATATGAGAAAATTATTTCAAACAAGATATCATTCAGGGCTTTGAGAATAATGCAAAAAGTTAGGCACTTTTTCTAATAAACTTTCACCCCCACACTTAAGATGTACATTCAATGTACAAAGCTAGATAATAATCATATAATAAGAAAATCAAAAGTGAGGGAGAGAGGTGAAACTTCCTAAATTTTTTAATGGATTCCTTGAGCTGGAAGTGTGGAAACTTTATTCGTAGGTGAAAGATAAGTTGAAGAGGGCGCCTCTATTTCCTGTGCTAGATGAAGAAATTGGGAACCTAGTGAAGAGTTAGCCAGGAAATAGCAATACTAATTTAAATTATACTAAATATATAATTAAAGTAAATAAAGATATCATGAAACACCCCAAACCCAGTCTAAACGTTACGACCAGATCTGGTATGTCACAGGGAATAAGGTTGTAAGAAGCCTTTGAAATCTTGATGAAAACTCGTAAGTTTGAAGTTTTTTTCCCATGTTTTAGGTGAAGTTTTGAAAATCAAGGTTTGTAACTTAAGAAAAAGAAAGTTTTGAGTTTAATTTATCGTTATTTTGTTATCTTTGTTAGCATTTGGGAAAAACGGTTGTTTTATGTTACTTCTGTTTTGAAAACTCCATTTTAACAATCATGTTTTAAAATGTGTAATAACGTCATGTCATAACTAAATACAAAATGTAAAACCAAATAGTAATTTAAGAGGCCTTATTACAACAACTAAAATCCCCAAATTAAAGTAGTTTTAAGAAGAAACTAAGTTTTACTGAAAATAACATGCTATGGCCTCCATGAGTCCCCTCGGCTCCCAAGTCCATGTCTTACTGATCACCTGCAAGGTTAAGCGAAAGGGGTGAGTCACCAAGACTCAGTGTGTAAATCCCCCTTAAGTTACATAAAATGGCTCCAAGCCCACAATCACCTATTGGGCCCTAGCCCATCTTTAAACAACATACACGTTTATGAATGCAATGCACCCAGCCCAACCTAGATTTTTCATCCTCTAAACACCACCCGTACCAGCCCATCACACCGTGGGGATTTCTACAATCAACCCTCCATCCACTACACTCTTTACGTGGCACCTAGTCACTGCTGACGGAGTCACAAAATATCATATGTGGGGCCAACCCACTTGTGGTACCAAACCACTAGTGACAATCCCTAGTAATCGTGTATGTGGGGCCAACCCACTGTGGTGCCAAACCACTGGGACAAGTCATAAAATCATACATATGTGGTACCAAACCACTGATGGTTCCAAACTACTGAGACTTAGTCATGAAATCTAGAATGTGGGGCCAACCCACTTGTAGTACCAAACCACTAGTGACAGTCTTAATCACTTCCCCTTTCCACATCATATTCCTAGCCCATGCATAACATACATATCAAAGGGATGCAACATGCTATCACACACAAAGTAACAGATTACAACATACCTCTATATATACTCATAAATAAAACGTTAAGTCACTTACCAGGTGTCCCAAACTATTCCCACAATGGTATTGCAACTGCCTTTCAATCACTTCGGCTTTTCAGCCCAAACAGTTAATAACGCACATTAATAACGGAGTGTGAAATTTTACACACAATCACGCTAATCAACCCTAAGCGTATAACGGTAATTTTACCCACCGAGGGTATTCTAGTAATTTAACTACCAAGGGTAATTCGGTAATTCTACTCATAACTAATCCATGTATGCAGTGCATCTCGAACATAATCAATCATACAATTAACACAGACAACATTAGTACTACCACGAGGGTACAATGGTTATTTGTCGTTTAGGGGTAAAATGATAATTACACACTAAGGGTATTTCAGTAATTTTGTAATACAGGGGTATTTCAGTAATTTTGCAAACCATGGGTAATTCGGTAATTTCACAAACCAGGGGTAATTTGGTAATTTCGCAAACCAGGGGTAATTCAGTAATTTCACAAACTAGGGGTAATTCGATAATTTACAAACCAGGAGTAATTCGATAATTTTGTAAACCAGGGGTAATTCGATAATTTTGCAAACCAGGGGTAATTTAGTAATTTCGCAAACCAAGGGTAATTCGGTAATTTACAAACCAGGGGTAATTCGGTATTTACAAACCAGGGATAATTCGATAATTTTGCAAACCAGGGATAATTCGATAATTTTGCAAACCAGGGGTAATTCAGTAATTTTGCAAACCAGGGGTAATTCAGTATTTTCGCAAACCTGGGGTAATTCGGTAATTTTGCAAACTAGGGGTAATTCAGTAATTTCACAAACCAGGGGTAATTCGGTAATTTATAAACCAGGGGTAATTTTGCAAACTAGGGGTAATTTAGTAATTTTGTAAACCAGGGGTAATTCGGTAATTTTGCAAACCAAGGGTAATTCTATAATTTCGCAAACTAGGGGTAATTCGGTAACACTGCAAACTAGGGGTAATTCAATAATTTTACAAACTAGGGGTAATTCGATAATTCTACAAACCAGGGGTATTTCGATAATTTTGCAAACCAGGGGTAATTTAGTAATTTTG
This sequence comes from Gossypium rotundifolium, assembly GCA_025506655.1. Taxonomy (NCBI): domain Eukaryota; kingdom Viridiplantae; phylum Streptophyta; class Magnoliopsida; order Malvales; family Malvaceae; genus Gossypium; species Gossypium rotundifolium. The sequence continues at coordinate 52,845,933 of CP106731.1, forward strand.
CAAACTAGGGGTGATTCGGTAATTTTGCAAACCAGGGGTAATTCAATAATTTCACAAACTAGGGGTAATTCGGTAAATCTGTAAATTAGGGGTAATTTAGTAATTTTGCAAATCAAGGTGTTAACGACCCAACAGAAGGTCCACTATTGCCTCGAACGACTCAAGTATTCTAAACAGAGATAATGATGTGAATGGGCCTAAGGCCCATTCTCAGCTCAAATGGGCCCACACACTCGTGTGGCCCATTCAGCCCAAACCTAGCCACTTATATGAGATTCACATAGTCTAGTTCACTATCTACTACTCAATCATACAATTTACTCATATGGGCCTCCGAGCCCATTGGGCCCACTTGGCCCTTTTCAGGCCATCGTGCCCAACAGCCTACAAGAACACTACTAATGGCCTCGATTATCGCGTTGAAGCCCCACACGTGCGCTCACATGCTCATGTGGCTACCATCACCGTGTGACTGGCATTTCGGCATTTTCCGCTCTACATCTAGAATAGAGAGAGGTACACACCTGATAGGAATCTGAAGCTGCTAAACTGCGCTCCAAGCACTCCTATGCCCACCGCCAACCAGGAATGCCCCTTCTCCTCCTAGACAGCTCTATATATAGCTAGCTTCTCACCTTCCTTCTTTGTATCTTTTCGATGTGGGATCCCTCCGTCAGTAGAGTTTAAATCTAACTCAAACTCTTCCCATCCAATCCGCAAAATAAATACTCCCTTGCTTGTCATGAGATTCGAACCCAGGCTCCCTTGTAGCATAATCCACGCCGCTAGCCACTTTACCAACTAGCTCCTTGTTTCTAACATCATACGCAACTAAATATAAACCTATGGCCAAATTCTAAAGTCCATATAAAAAGAAAACAAAATGCAAGAGCCAAGACTTGAACCTTGGACCTCCTTCCTTACTTGTGGCATCACCCCCTTGTCTCCGATGAAGCATCACTTTGCCACTACACCACACACTCCACTTGTGTCATTCTCTCCACATTTTATTCTTAAAGCCTACCTACTAACTCCCAGGGTTTTTTCACCTAAAACCAAAATTTCCCTAAAGCCAAAGTTTGAACACGGGACTTCATAGAAGCCCCCTAACCTTCCAAAATCACTCAACTAAAAGATCCAACTTGCACTAGTCCCATTCTCTTATTCCCAAAAATTTTAAACGCTCCTATGCCTAAGGCCCAATGGGCCCAATCCTACTAGGCCCAACTTTGGGATGTTACATATCAAGAAAGAAAATAAAATTAAAATAAGACCAAAAGAAAAGATGAATGGACTGAAAAGTCCTTATTGGTAGATGGTTCATGAGGTGGGTGTGATTTCTAAGGCCATGGTGTGTGATTCCCTAGCAGCCTTTAGAACCTAAAACCAAGAAACTAAAATGAAATAAACTAAATTAAGCATAAGAAAGTCAAAGAGAAGGAAAAGAAAAGATAAGAGAAAAGAAAAATAAAAGCTAAATGGCCTCAAAGACCCTTGGCTTGTCGAGTGGATGAAGCGGCCGGCATGAAATTATGCTGATTAGTCTCGCACAAGAAGACTGGCTAGGATCTTTCCGTTTCTTTAACATTGTTGAAGAGTAGATCAAGACTTTAGAGAATGAAGAATGAGTAAAGTGAAGATGGAGGGAAGTGAAGAGTGGATGGGGAGTGGGAGAGAAGGGGAGAGGGGTGTTTTAAATAGAAATTTTCAGTTTGGTACATCCCCATGCTTGTGTCTCATGGGCGTGTTGTATCCCACGGCCATATCGCACGACCATGTGGTGGTTCAATTACTTCTCCCATGCCTTGGATTGGATTGCCACGCCCGTGTTGATTTAATAGTGTCGGCCACGGCTGTGTTGTACGGCCGTGGTGTTAGTTAAGTCTGTGATCTAAAGATATTTTTTGTCTCGCCTGTACTATCTCTGCCATGCCAGAGCTAGCATCGGTAGTATCCACACGGCCACGGCCATGGCCATGTGTAAGGCCGTGTGGTATGGATTTTTGCGTTTCATTAACTTAGTTCTTTTGTAGTTAGGTGCTAAAAGAAAAAGAAATAAAAATAAATAGGGTTAGTGCTCGAGTTGCCTCCCGAGAAGCGCTCATTTAAAGTCTTAAGCTAGACTTACCTCTCATTCATACCTTCACGGTGGTTTAAGGAGTGAAAAATCCTTTTTCATGCTATCATCATATAATTTGAGTCGAGTGGAGTTTACTTTAAAAGTACCGACAGTAGAATTACTTACCTCGACTGTTTCATAAGGGAAAACATTAAGTACCGTAAAGGGGATCTCTTCATTTGTCTTCAGGTTTGATGTGGCGATTTGCGGGTCTGTTCTATCTAATAGTACCTAATCTCCTATTTTGAAGTGATTTGATATTCCTTTAGGTTCTTCTAGGGCTTTCTTCAGTTTCACTTCGTGTATTCCTAGTTTCTCCTTAAAATGTGTCTTCCGCTCATCTAGTTCATCGATCTGAATTCATCGTTCCTCATGAGATATTTCTTTATTGGCATGAGGTATGGGATCAGGCTCAGTGGTGTGATTCCGTGGTGCTTCCTGGAAAGAAAGTTTAACCGAATGCTTATCAACGAAATTTACATTCTCACCTTTCTCACTCGATGTCCTAGCTGAGTCAAGAGCTTGAAGACTGATTGATTCATCACCTACACGAAGTATGAGTTAAACTATACTGACATCAATTTTAGATCTAGAAGTTGCTAGAAAAGGTCTTCCTAAAATTAAGGGGATACTATTGTCTTCATCCATATCTAAAACAACAAAGTCTACGGGGAATATGAATTTGTCAACTTTAACTAGTACATCTTCAATTATACCCTTAAGAATTCGAATAGTCTTATCAGCTAGTTGAATACTCATCCTAGTTTGCTTGGGTTTCCCTATACCTAGCTATTTAAACATTTAGATGGCATAACATTAATGCTTGCCCCTAAATCAGCTAAAGCATTACCAATAGATAAACTACCAATTAAACATGGAATTGTAAAACTCACTAGATCTTTTAATTTCCATGGTAGTCTGTTCTGTAACATTACTGAGCATACTGCGTTTAATTCCACATGCGACTCCTCGTCTAACTTTCGCTTGTTTGTTAAGAGCTCTTTTAAAATTTCCTTGAATCTGGCATTTGCGAAAGAGCTTCAAGAAACGGTAAGTTAATATGTAATTTATTTAAGAGTTTAAGGAACTTACGAACTATTATTCTGTGTCGTCTTCCTTCATCGTATTTGTAACACCCCAAACCCGGCCCATGAGTCCTGATCGGATTTGGTATGTCACAGAGTAAAATAATTTGAAAACATTTTGAGTGTCCGGTGAAAACTTGTTAAGATATGGCTAAGGTTTTAAAACGGGGTTTGATAAAACTCAATTGGGCTTTTATAAACAAGGTTGGGTTGATGAACCCTTTGAAAACGTTTGATCATGTAACATCTTAAAATCGTCTGAGTTATTGGCGACTTTTTAAATTTTATTACCCGATGGTAACTTCTTTGAAAACTTGTAAAAGTTATTAAGTTAGAAAAAGTTACTTTTAACTGGTCCATTTAACATTTATAAATATCATTTGTAATATAACATAAGTAACATAAAACAGTAAAATAAACATCCAAAATAATAATAGCGGCCTTATTACATCCCAAATTTAAAAGACTTAGAAAAGAAAGTAATTAAACTTAAAGATAATAAATTAAATCCAACGATAAGCATGGCCGCCTCGAGTCCTCTCCGGCTCCAACTCCGCGATCTACTCATCTGCAAAATGTTAAGGGAAGGGGATGAGTCACCAAGACTCAGTGTGTAAATCCCCCACCCGAAAAATACAACTCATATGCAATTTATTAATAAACATGCACATGCAACCCAACCTAACCATCCATACTCCTTAACTACCCCGTGTGGTCAAAACCACTGGTGGTCAAAACCACTGGTGACTAGTGTCACAAAATAAATGATGGGGCCAACCCATCGTGTGGTCAAAACCATCGATGACCATAGGTCACAATTTATCAAGTGTGGTCAAAACCATCGGTGGTACCAAACCACTTGGACTTAGTCGCAATTTATCAATCGGTGTGGTCAAAACCATCGATGACCATAGGTCACAAATAATCGATGAGGCCAACCCATCTTGTGGTCAAAACCATCGACGACGATCCATAAAATCATCCCTCCTCTCATCAATCCCACCATCATCATGCTTACATACAATATCATAATCCCATATATATATCATGCATTAAGTACAACATAGCATGTGATGGCAAACTCAACCATATATCATAGATCACAAGTTAGGGACTTACAGCAACCATGATTATGCCACAAGCTAATCACAACCAAAAAGATTAACAGGCAAACAATAAAGTCATGTAAATTAATAAAGTGTGTAGTGAGTTTTTACACACCTATTTACTAGCAAATCCCGAATATACGAGCGAAATCCCGAGATGTTGGTTCCTCCTACAATCGGCCAACACATGATTAGGGGCTTTGGCCTATTCGGCCAAACTAAAAGAATTACCAAAGGCTCCTATGTCACTTACCTTAGATGGATTTGATTTCCAAACAAATCCCGAAGCCTTAGTTAGCCCCTAAATCCATGGCACACATTAGTTTCGGCATTTAAGCAATAAACTTTTATCAAAAAGCCCTTGGCCGAATGTGCTTACCAACTCACCTTTGGAAAAAAAATCCCGAAAGACCTCTCAATACTCCTTAATGCTGGCTTCTAGTGAGGATTACCAATCCAAGACCCTGAATAGGTCCAGTTATACACAAGAATTCAAGGTTAAACCTCATGGTTTCGGCTGGCCAAAACAATAATAAAAGAATTAGACTTAGAGAGATCCCTTACAACACTTATAGAAATCGGTAGCACCTTGGTTGGGGAGGGGAGAAGATTCGGCCAACACAAATGGAAGGGCCGAAATTTTTAGGGGTAGGTTCGGCTAAGTAGAAGAAAAGAAGAAGAGGACTTTTGGAAGAATTTTGGCAAGAGAGGCTAGGGAAATTCAAAAAAACAACTTGGAGAGAAAGAAAAGAACAAATTGAAGAATTTTTGGCACTTCTTTGCTGCCCAAAACCGATTATGGATGGCCTCCCAAGGAGTCCCATATTCGGCCAACACCCCCCCTTTGGTGATAATTTCAGCTTTCAATTATCAAAGATAATGCAAGATTTATCTTACATTTAATCCCCTAATCACCTCATGAAACAAATACAATGAAAATAAACTACTTATCCCTCTCCCTCCAGCCGAAATATGCAAAAAAATTAAGCTTTATCTCTTCAATTTAAGAGTCCAACATGCAGCCAACAACTTACTCCCATTCTCACCAGTTGCATAAAAATAAAAAACATATGCTATTTCTTTGGTTCGAACCTGGAACCTCATGCCGCACCCCTTAAACGCCCCATGCCATCTCTCCCCATTTGACTTTCATGTCATAAAGCCTCCTCATTTAATTTTAAGGCCTTCTATCTGGCCCTCTTTCCTTTAACGCCAGAAGCCCAAAAATAAAATGCTCCCTGTGTCCATCACGTCTCGAGCCCGAGACCAAACACCAAAGCGCTTTAAGTGGCGCCCCAAGCCACTCCAACAACCCGATTTTCATGTCATAAACCACCTTCATTTAATTTTAAAGCCTTCTTAACCCTAACGCCCAAAAGCCCAAAAGGAAAACATTTTCCCCTTGTAACTTCCACGGATCGAACCTCCTACCTTGCAACACACTTAGACGCACCAAGCCAATCGTGCCAATTAATCCTTGTGTCATGTTCCTTCCAAAATTTTCCTTAAGCCCTATCTCACCTAGCTCCCTCCTTTTAAACACTTAACAAAAATTTCAGCCCTAAGTCAGGCCTAGCTCGGGGTTATTTCTAGACCTTAGAACATCCCAAATAAATCATAGTATTTATTCTTTCAAGCACACACACATGGGAAATTAATTAAATTACAAACAACCCCTAATTTAGGGTGTTACAGTTCTACCCCCTTAAAAATAATTTCGTCCTCGAAATTACTTACTAATGAATAATCGTACATCCTAACTCACCAAGACTAAGCTTATGTCATGACTGATCTTAATAAAACTATCTTACTTCCTAGGCACAATCTCTAAGTTCACAACCAAGGTTTCAGGCACTTCCCTGCAAAATAAGAAAATTCTACAATAATCAAAGCAATTAAGGGTATTCCAGGAATAAGGAATGTACCCGTTGTCGCATCTGGCACATCTTCCTCTTCGCGATGGCCAACTTCATAAACCAACCTTGGTTGCCTCGCCTCTGTACCTTCAGCACCTCGGCCACGCCAGTTACCATTTCCATTACCCCTAGCTACACCTCGACCACTCTATGGCTGTTGGTTATCCCTCCTATTCGGTGCACGATCCTGACCCTCTGATCTCAGTCTAGCTGCCTTTTTTGGACAGTCTCTAACGCGATGCTCCAAGGACCCACACTTGAAGCATCCCCGATTACCATTCCAACACTCCCCCGTGTGAGACTTGCCACACCAAGCATACCGTGACGGCCATTGAGGATTAGCAACAGCAGCATGCTTAGCAGCTTGATCCGACCCACCAAACCTTGTCCTCTTCGGCTGATTACCAGAGAACCTTGAGGATTCAGAGCTCCTCTTATTCCAATACCTATTCTGATCACGCCTAACTGACTCCCTTACCGCTTCAGCAACCTTTGATTTCTCCACTAAGACCGCGAACTCCCGTTCCTGTTGTAGAGCTAACATCATTCTCAGCTCATCTCTAAGCTCGTCCTCGAATCTAACACAACGCTCATGCTCGGTACCCACAATACCACGAGCATACCTACTCAACCGGAGGAATTCGGCCTCATACTCCGCCACAGTCTTTTTACCTTGAACTAGATTCAAGAAAGCCTTCCGCTGTGCATCCACGTAGCTAGTTCCGATATATTTCTTTTGATAGGCATCTCTGAAGAATTCCCAGGTGAGATTTTCTGCCACCGTTCCATCCCTTACGGTGAGCCACCACTGGTAAGACTCATCCCGAAGCAAAGAGATGATACCCTTCAACTTCTCCTCAACTGTGAAACCCAAGTCACCCATAATCCTTTCAGTGGATTCCAACCAATATTCTGCCACACTGGGCGCCACCCCAGAAACTCCTCTGAATACTTTTTCTCCGTTAGCCTGGAGTCGTTCAACCACGATTTACGGGCTCACTCACTCGCTACCGCCTCAAAGAACTCGCTCCAATACCGTGTATGACTTTGAGATACGACATCATTACCACTCGTCGATCTTGAACTCGGTTTACGCCACGGCAGATCCAGATCTCATTTCACACCCATGTCCGGACCCTACTGGCTCGGACAAGGCCATCCTACCTCTACCGCGGCCACAGGGCAAACGTCCACGACCTCTTGAACTCATTCTAACGATTTCGTTTATCTGTTTAAGAATTTTATGCATTAGTATTTCACTTGGTTATCCGCGAAGAAATTTTATGATAAGAATTTTAGGAGTGGTTCTTTCGTAATCATACATGCACACAGTTTTCCATTCATTCATTCAAAAAGACGTTGTAGTTTTCATGGTGATTGTTTTTCCACTACCCAGAGGTATTTTCGTAATTTGTCCTACAGGGGTATTCTTGTAATTTTTCAAAAATTAAAATTCTCGGATGATTTTGTCAAGAAGTATTTTGAAGTTCTTAAATTCACGGGGTACTTTGAAAAATTTTAAAATCCGGGGGTATTTTGATGATTTTGAAGTTCAGGGGCATTTTGGTAGTTTTTCGCGAATCGGGGTGAATTTGTAAAATTTAATAAATCAGGGTATTTCAAAAGTTGTAAAACTTTGAGGGCTCTTTTTGATAATTGCATTTTCAAAAAAGTGATGTTGCAAGATTTTGAAGATCAGGGTTATTTTGGTAATTTTATTGGTTAGGGGCGATTTTGTAATTTCACCACTAGGGGTATTTTAGTAATTTTCCATAAAAAGATTTCCAAAATTTGGTTCTAGTTGATTTCACAAAAGAAGGATATTTTAAAAATTTTCTATTTGGAATTTTTTTCATACGGAGGGTATTTTGGTAATTTTTCAAGCCAGGGGTATTTTGGTCATTTTTCAAACTAAGGGGTATTTTGGTCTTTTTTAAGAAAAAACAAGGTTTTAATTACTTTAAAAAAAATAGCTAGTCCCTTTTGGGTTTTAGTTACCGAGTTTAGCCTGTGAGTGTGTCGTCTCAGCTAGAATGAACCGTTACTACGCATCAGGTAGGATTCGAGTGAGTAGGAGGTGAGTCACGAGGACTGCTTAAATACCAGGCCCCCACCGAATCCAATCCTAGACATGCGTATAACGATTGCCACCTCCCTTGCTTAGTGACAACTCACAGTGTTGTATAGGGAATTATTAAATCTTATGTATTGTTTGTTTGTTGGGGTAAGCTAACCCTAGGGTTCAACAGTTTCTATTCTAATAATCTACGTTCCCTTATTTACCCTTCTACCCCTCATCAAATATTCACAAAAATGGATAGAATTACTTACTTGGGCGGATAGGTGCCAGAGACTCGGTGCCATGTTGTTCAAGCCAAAAACAGTTTCAAAACATTCTAATAAGGCCAACTATCATAACCAAAACATTTTGGGCCTTTGGCCCCCCACAACCAAGTTTTGAATTGGGCTCTGATACCAAAAATGTAACACCCCAAACTCTTTCCATGAGTCCTGACCGGATCTGGTATGTCAAGGAGTAAAATAATTTGAAAACATTTTGAGTGTCCGGTGAAAACTTGTTAAGATATGGCTAAGGTTTTAAAACGGGGTTTGATAAAACTCAATTGGGCTTTTATAAACAATGTTGGGTTGATGAACCCTTTGAAAACGTTTGATCATGTAACATCTTAAAATCGTCTGAGTTATTGGTGACTTTGTAAATTTTGTTACCCGATGGTAACTTCTTTGAAAACTCATAAAAGTTATTAAGTTAGAAAAGTTACTTTTAAATGGTTCATTTAACATTTAAAAATATCATTTGTAATATAACATAAGTAACATAAAACAAGAAATAAACATCCAAAATAATAATAGCGGCCTTATTACATCCCAAATATAAAAGACTTAGAAAAGAAAGTAATTAAACTTAAAGATAATAAATTAAATCCAACGATAAGCATGGCGCCTCGAGTCCTCTCCTACCCATCTCCGCGATCTACTCATCGCAAAATGTTAAGGGAAGGGGTGAGTCACCAAGACTCGGTGTGTAAATCCCCACCAAAAAATACAACTCATACGCAATTTATTAATAAACATGCACATGCAACCCAACCTAACCATCCATACTCCTTAACTACCCCGTGGTCAAAACCACCGGTGGTCAAAACCACGGTGACTAGTGTCACAAAATAAATGATGGGGCCAACCCATCGTGTGGTCAAAACCACCGATGACCATAGGTCACAATTTATCAAGTGTGGTCAAAACCATTTGGTGGTACCAAACCACCGGACTTAGTCGCAATTTATCAATCGGTGTGGTCAAAACCATCGATGACCATAGGTCACAAATAATCGATGGGGCCAACCCATCTTGTGGTCAAAACCACCGACGACGCTCATAAAATCATCCCCCTCCTCTCATCAATCCCACCATCATCATGCTTAGATACAATATCATAATCCCATATATATATATATCATGCATTAAGTACAACATAGCATGTGATGGCAAACTCAACCATATATCATAGATCACAAGTTAGGGGACTTACCCGGTAACCATGATTATGCCACAAGCTAATCACAACCAAAAAGATTAACAGGCAAACAATAAAGTCATGTAAATTAATAAAGTGTGTAGTGAGTTTTTACACACCTATTTACTAGCAAATCTTGAATATACGAGCGAAATCCCGAGATGTTGGTTCCTCCTACAATCGGCCAACACATGATTAGGGGCGTTGGCCTATTTGGCCAAACTAAAAGAATTACCAAAGGCTCCTACGGCACTTACCTTAGACGGATTTGATTTCCAAACAAATCCCGAAGCTGTAATTAGCCCCTAAATCCATGGCACACATTAGTTTCGGCATTTAAGCAATAAACTTTTATCAAAAGGCCCTTGGCCGAATGTGCTTACCAACTCACCTTTGGAAAACAAATCCCGAAAGACCTCTCAATTCTCCTTAATGCTGGCTTCTAGTGAGGATTACCAATCCAAGACCCTGAATAGGTCCGGTTATACACAAGAATTCAAGGTTAAACCTCATGGTTTCGGCTGGCCAAAATAATAATAAAAGAATTAAACTTAGAGAGATCCCTTACTACACTTATAGAAATCGGCAGCACCTTGGTTGGGGAGGGGAGAAGATTTGGCCAACACAAATGGAAGGGCTAGAATTTTTAGGGGTAGGTTCGGCTAAGTACAAGAAAAGAAGAAGAGGACTTTTGGAAGAATTTTGGCAAGAGAGGCTAGGGGAAATTCGGCATCAGCAACTTGGAGAGAAAGAAAAGAACAAATTGAATAATTTTTGGCACTTCTTTGCTGCCCAAAACCGAATATGGATGGCCTCCCAAGGAGTCCCATATTCGGCCAACACCCCCCTTTGGTGATAATTTCATCTTTCAATTATCAAAGATAATGCAAGATTTATCTTACATTTAATCCCCTAATCACCTCATGAAACAAATACAATGAAAATAAACTACTTATCCCTCTCCCTCCAGCCGAAATATGCAAAAAAATTAAGCTTTATCTCTTCAATTTAAGAGTCCAACATGCAGCCAACAACTTACTCCCATTCCCGCCAGCTGCATAGAAAAATAAAAAACCATATGCTGTTTCTTTGGTTTGAACCTGGAACCTCATGCCGCAGCCCCCCCTTAAATGCCCCATGCCATCTCTCCCCATTTGACTTTCATGTCATAAAGCCTCCTCATTTAATTTTAAGGCCTTCTACCTGGCCCTCTTTCCTTTAACGCCAGAAGCCCAAAAATAAAATGCTCCCTACGTCCATCATGTCTCGAACCCAAGACCAAACACCAAAGCCCTTTAAGTGGCGCCCCAAGCCACTCCACCAACCTGACTTTCATGTCATAAACCCCCTTCATTTAATTTTAAAGCCTTCTTAACCCTAACGCCTAAAAGGAAAACATTTCCCCCTTGTAACTTCTACGGATTGAACCTCCTCCCTTGCAACACACTTAGACGCACCAAGCCAATCGTGCCAATTAATCCTTGTGTCATGTTCCTTCCAAAATTTTCCTTAAGCCCTATCTCACCTAGCTCCCTCCTTTTAAACACTTAACAAAAATTTCAGCCCTAAGTCAGGCCTAGCTCGGGGTTATTTCTAGACCTTAAAACATGCCAAATAAATCATAGTATTTATTCTTTCAAGCACACACACATGGGAAATTAATTAAATTACAAACAACCCCTAATTTAGGGTGTTACAGCATTGGGGTAAGGTATGTGAGGTTTGTATTCTTTAATTACCGATTTTGGCTTTTCTTGGCTTTCCTCAATCGTACCTTCACTTACCATAGGTTCTCGCCTTGGCTCAGGTTCAGATTTGACTAACCCTTCACTGTCATGAACTGTTATGGCTTGAATTTGCTCCTTTGGATTAGTCTTAGTGTTACTTGGCAAGCTACCTATTGGTCGTTTGGAGATCAGCTTTGCGAGTTGCCCTAACTGGTTCTCGATTCCTTTAATCGATGCTTGTTGATTTTTAAGTGTTGTCTCAATGTTTTGAAAATGAGTTTCAGACACTGCTATGAATTTTGTCAGCATCTCTTCAAGGTTCGGCTTCTTTTCCTGTGGGTAGGGCTGTTGTTGGAATTTTGGAGGGGGTGGTTGTTGTCTCTGATTTCCTTGGCCACCCCACGAGAAATTGGGGTGGTTCCTCCAATTTTGGAGGGCTATTTTGAGATATGAAATTGTTACCCGTATAGTTTATCTGTTTGCTTTCCATGCCATGATTGTAGGGTGGGTACTCAGGATTCGCCACACCTCCTAGATTTGAGTCACATTGAATAACTGGATGTACCTACAAAGAACCACACAAACCATCAATCTTTTTATTCATCATCTCTACCTGATTTGATAGCATGGTGACTGTGTCGAGGTTGAAAACTCTGATTGTTTTAGTTGGCCTTGTCATTGTAACTTTCCACTGATTGTTGTTCAATGACATCTCCTCTATGAATTCATAAGCTGCTTCAAGAGTTTTGTCATTTAGGGTTCCACCGGATGCTGAGTCAATCAACTGCCTGGTTGAAGGATTCACACGTTGTAAAAAGTTTGGACCTATAGCCACAAAGGTAAACCATGGTGTGGGCACCTTCTCAACAGATCTTTGTATCTCTCCTATGCATCGTATAATGTTTCTAAATCCATCTGCACAAAAGAAGAGATATCATTCCTTAATTTTGCTGTTTTGGCCGATGGAAAATATTTCAATAAAAATTTTCGATCATTTGGTCCCATGTAGTGATTGATCCTTGTGGAAGATAATGTAACCACTATTTGGCTTTATTTCTCATAGAAAAGTGAAATAACAGAAGACGAATGGCATCATCAGAAATGCCATTTATTTTGAAGGTATCACAAAATTCTAAAAAATTTACTAAATAAGTATTCGGGTCTTCGTCCTGCAAACCATAAAATTGAACAAAATGTTGAATCATTTGTATAGTGTTAGGGTTCAGTTCAAAATTATTAGCGGCTATAGCAGGCCTAACAATACTCGATTCAGCTCCTGTTAAATTGGGTTTAGCATAATCATACATAGTTCAAGGAGCATGATGATCGGCCACATCCTGAGGTAGCGGATTATTCTCAGCCATCCCTTCGGTGGTATTAGTTTCGTCTTCTTGCTCTTCTTGTATATAATTTAAGCCTCACCTTACTTCTCTACTATTTCTGCATACGGTTCCTTCAATATCACTTTCGTAAAGTAGTGGTCCTGTCGGGTTCCTTCTAGTCATAAACTAGAGGTACCTTTTAGGAAAAGAGAAATAGAAAAAGAAAATTCGGAAAAGTAAAAATAAAGTTTAATTACAAAAATAAAAAATAAAAATATGGATAAAGTAATAAAAATTGAGCGTTCTTAATATTTTAATTCCCCGACAATGATGCCAAAAACTTGATCGTGTGTCAGAGTCTTAAAAATTTATAAAAAGAATGATCGAACCTGGAAACTAACTAAGACAATGATGGAGGTAAGTGCACCTACCGAACAATAGTATAGTTTAGTGGCAAGACCGAATTGTCGAACCCAAAGGAACCAAAAGTGCTAACACTAACTTTCTTTTTATTATCTAGCCTAAGAATTAAGGGATTTGTTTATCTAATCTATAATTAACTAACAACTAAGCTAAACATGCTAAGACAAAGAGAATGAATTGGGGAAATACTTGCGGGAAAAACCAATCGATTAAGACAATACCCGAGGAAGAATCCACTTAGACTTCACTTGTTATCTAACTCTGAACCAGACGATTTATTCACTTGACTTGATCCGTAGGATTCCCTAATTTATATTAATACCTCTTTCGAGGCTACTAACGTCTAACCCTAGTTTGATTAATTTAAATTTCTTTCTAATTAAAACCCCTAAGATTGAATTAACTCGATCTATGGACTCCCATATTAGGTTTGACCCTAATCTAGCAAATTTATGTCATCTTATTTCTAGGGTTGCGTTCAACTCCACTTAACTATGCTAGATCTACTCCTAGGTAGGGACTTTTGCTCCACCACCTAAGCACATCAATACTTGAACCAATTTCCCGAAAATACCAAAACAAGAATTAAGAACACATAGTTAAGAACAAATCAAGTATTTATCATACAGCTCAGAAAACGATAACAAGATCCGTCTTAGGTTTCATCCCCCTCAGGTATCCGAGGGTTTAGTTCATAATTATAAAAAAATATCTCAGAAGAAAATATAAAACAAAACATAAAGAAAACCCTAAAACCCCCTAAAGGAATTGAAGGAGAAGTCCTCAGTCTTGAATAAGATTTCGGCTTCTTGAGATGAATCAACTGGCTTTCTTCGAGTAAATCCTTGTATTCACTTTCTCCGCTCACTCCTTGGCCTCACTTGAACACCGAAAAGCCACGCGAAGGCTTCCGTTGAACTCCCCTCTTTAAGTTGCCTCATAGGGTGTTTATATAGGCTTCGAGATGCCTTACTTGGCCCAAAAGTATCCTAATCTGAATAGAACTCTTCTTTCCTACGGCAGGGCCACGTCCATTGCACATGCCCGTGTGATTCGAGGCCAGGCCGTGGTCTAACTTGTAGATGAGGCACGACCGTGCATTTTAGGGTTCAGGCCGTGTGAATTTCTTTTTTTTGGCCCATTTTTTCATTTTTGGCCCGTTATTTGTTCTTTTCATCCTCCGGTGCTCTCCTGAGTATAAAACATGAAAACAAAGGATTAGGAGCAACTATTTCCATAATTAAAGGGAAAAATCATCCAAAAGTATGCTAAATATGGGATTAAAATATGTTCATATTTCGATTTATTAGTCGTGTGCCCCTAAATGATTGATGACATCAGAAACAGAATGTCAAGGTGTTTGCACACGGCCGAGACACGTGGCGTGTCATGGCTGTGTGGGGGGACACGAGCCATAGACATGGGTGTGTGTCAGGTCATGTGAAAACCCCTATAGGATCGATGTTAGAAAATAAATTCACACGGGCACAGGGCACAGGCATGTCTCTAAATGCCTAGGTCGTGTGATCTTTATGGGCCTTCAACATGGCCATGTTATGAGATCACACGGGCATGTCTCCTTTCCACACGCGCGTGTGCCCTGTTTTTAATGAAATTTTCTAATGTTTACGATACTGGTCGTGTTAGTCTTGAATTGTTCCTAAAGCGTGTTTTGGGCGTTGTAGGTCCTTATTAAGGATGTTAAGAGGAAGTTTGAAAAGTTTTGAATTTGAACAAACTTTTACGACTCAGAATTGTATGTTTGTATGCGTTTAAGTAAGCTAACGGCTCATACCCTATACCGGCGTCAGATACGAGTAAGGGGTGTTTCAGTGAAGGTGAGTGAGTTGAATCCTTGATCAAATTAACAGACCCTTGATTTTTCATGAACTTGTTTTGTAAATAAATAAATAATTAGAACTTATTTTCTTAATTTATTACATTTAATTAATTCTGTCTAAGGAGATTGGAACTTAAGCAGGACCGCTGTGACCCTTCCAACCTTTCCTGGGAATTAATTTAATGTAATTTGTTAGGAAGAAATTTTCTAATTAAAATTCAAAATTTTTAAATTTTATTTGTTCTGTTTAAATTTTAAATTTTTATGTTAATAAAGGGGGTCAAATTTGGCCCAAGTACTAATCAATTTTTTTCTTGAGTAAGCCTATAAATATAGTCTGAGTTTGAGGCCTAAGACAGCAAAATGGAAGGAAAAATACATGCCTTTCCATCACACCCATTACTTGCCACCCAAGTAACCCTAATGTAGCTAAATTTTTGCTACTTGTTGCCCTAATTTTTCCCTATATAAACCCCTCTACATTCTACTATTTTTCATATCCCTCAAAGTAATTTGCTTAAACCCTAAAAATATTTAAACCTCTCTCTTGTGCTGCCAACCTCAAATCCTAAAAACCCTCGTTCTCTTCCCCTTTTGTCAAAATCTCTTATTGCCTCCGCACCCCGCCATTACTGTCGCACATCGTCATCACTGGCGACCATCCTTGCCATCACAAGATTTTTGCCGTAGCAAGTTCTACCCACTTTGCCAATTTCAACTTTCTTCCTTGTGTAGAAACTTTGCCGAATTTTTGGGAAAAGATACCATGTATCGCAAAAGAACCAGATCTTCAAAGACTACTCCTGAAAACTCGATTTTGATCGATGAAGAAGTGAAAGAGATATTTCATTCAATCTTCAAGCATCAACCTATGATGCCGGAAAAAGGTTTTGACTTGAAGAATAATGATTTGATGGTTGTTCCTATACCGATTAGAAAGAAAATCAATGCTCTCAAGTGGGAACAAATTTGTGATGCTTGTTCACTTCTCGATGATGAACTAGTTCGAGAATTCTATGACAGTTTAACTATGCAAGATGCTATTGAGGTCATCGTTCCAAAGAAAAAGGTACTTCTTACTTCTAAATCCATCAATGATTTGTTTAACTTACCTGATGTTGAAGAAGATGAGTACTACCCTATGATGAACAATATCAATTGGGATTTTCTTCAACAAGTGCTTGATATTGTGACAAATCAGGGATCCCAATGGATTCTAAGAAAGTATGGGAGCCATTCTTGCTAAAGGGAATACCTAAAACCAGTAGTAAAGGTATGGTTTTACTTCGTTCACTACAGTTTTATGCCTATCTCACAAAGTTCCACCATCTCAATGGAATGGATGCTCTTGTTATATGCAATCTTGACAGAAAAGTCCATTAATGTTAGGAAAATTATTCTCAAGGAGATTCATGATTGTACTAAAAAGAAGACAGGAAGTGCTTATTTCCCATCATTAATCACATCACTTTGCTTAAGGCCCGTGTTAAAACACAAGCAAGTCTGAAGAGGCAATATGTTCGAGGGTGCATTACAAATTATGATCTTGACAGGTTAGTAGAGAGGGGTGCATAAGCTGAATCAAGGCGAGCAAGAAAAGACAGCTAAGCCAGATACCGAGGAGTCAACAAATGAACTTGAAACTAAAGCTAATTCAATTACAGACACTGAAGAGGAAGAAATTGATAAGGAACCGAACAGTCCTAAACCAGTTGAAGGAGCTGCAAACCCTGAACTAAGGGTTGATCCAGAAGAAGAACCAGTCAAGCTAGGTGTTGAACTTGAATCTACAACTCCTATGCCGACTTTTGCAAGTGCTTCAAGGAAATCGAAGTTGTCAATTCTGATGGATATGTTCAAGTTCATGCATAATCAACAACAAACTTACTGGAAATATGAAAAAAATTAGAGATTACTCAATTCAAAATTCTTTTAAGAATATCTCTAATATTTTTGTTCCTGAGTCCCCAAATGCTATCTTTGAGACATGGACGGAAGATACTGACTATGCAAGCGGAGATGGAGCTAAAAAAGACAAGGGGATGATTCAGAAAAAGAAAAAGGGGGATTATTGTCTTGTTATTTATTTAATTTCTTTTAGGTCTTTAGGAATTTATTTCTTTCATAATTAGGATTTAATTTCTGCAGAATAAAACATAGCAAGCATGAATAAACTTAACACTTCTTTAGAAAGAAAAAGACTAAGTAATGTGGCAATGGGAATGAACATGTTTAGGATTGGGTTATTAAGAAAGACTTGGTATTTAAACAGTCTTAATGACTGACCTCTCTTTCTTTACAACCCTACCTAGTGTTCAGTTTTCATTCATTGCTTTGTTCTTGCAATGAGAACATTGTTTCTTTTTAAAAGGGGTAAGGCAAATAAATTGCTCAAATTTTTAAAATTTCATTTTTCAATCATTTCTTTCATAAGTATGTTTTAATAAATGAGTGTTTAGAGACATTTTTTTAATAAGATAGTTTGTATGCAAGTATGAATGATGATTATATCTGAGTGAAAGTATGTTATCATGAAGAATGGAATGCTTGTATGATCTTAGCCTTAGTAATGTTTTCCATGAAAACTTAGTTTCTCTTGAGATTAGACATACATGAAGGTTTATATCTTTAGAATTGACTTAGTAACTTTCTTGAGGCAAAATCCTAGGAGACATAAAAATCTAAAATGATATAGGCATTATTTCTTTGGATCGTTTGAGCCTTTTCAAGCCAACCTGATGATATTAGACCCTTGAAACTATAATTTTGAGTTTAAGGCCTGTTTATTGCAATGAACCCATATTATAAGCCAATTACCATCTTTTTAAGTTATCCTAATTTTGTGCACCCATCTTAACTAAACTTGTCTTGGTAATCAACATTTAAGAAAATTTTCAAAAAGATGTATGTGCTCATGCTTAAAAAAAGAGACGAAAAGAGAGCGAAGAAAAGTTTGCTCAGCCTCCAAAAAGGAAAAATGTATGAGCTTGAGTTCAAAAGAAGTTAGGGGGTGTTCCGAAGGTTCACTTAAAGAAAAAGGCTGTAATTTGAGAATTCCAAGACAAAGTTAAAGGTTAAGATTTTGAAAATGTCCTATCTCTTAAAATCCCTACCTTTAATCGAGCCCCATTACAACCTTATAAAAGACCTATTGATTTGATGCTTATGTCACCTACATTAGTGGAGAGGAAATACTAAGTTCAACATATGAAGTTCATAAATAAGCCTTATGATTGTTTGCTTGATTGATAAGAAATTATGTTGAATGAAGAATGTTATCTGTGGCTGTGAAATACATACAAACTAAGATTCATGCTGGCATATTTTGAAACTTAGTATAAAATTCTATAAGTGTTTGCATATGAATTACTTGTTAATAAAAAAGATCTACAAACATGAAGTTATTAATGCATGAGTATGGGACAAAGATTGATGTTGTTTACACAATCAGCAATTTTGCCTTAGCAAGACCTTTGGCTGTGCATAACCATTACTTGAGATGAGCAATGATTTAAGTTTAGGGGTGTGTAAACGGAAAAATATATAGGATTTTTCCTATATTATTTATCACCTTTTTACTTAAATTTATTGTTAAAACTAAGTAATTGTTTAATAAATTAATAAAATATGTGAAAATATGAAATTAGGATATAGAAATTATTAAAATGTGATTCTATGCTTTATTATATAGTTTTCATGCATACAATGGCTTATTTTATATTAAATTGAGCATATTATATTTTTAAGGCATGAAGTGGGCCATGCATGATTAAATTAAATAATAAAATATAAAATTATATTTAAATATTCATTTTAGATATTTCATTAATAATTTGAGTTATAATTAATTATTTAAATTGGATGAATTTTATTCTTTGGTCCTCTAATTTATTGATTTATTTTGGACAGGTCTGATAGCTTTGTTGGATTACAAAACCTTTTGAATTGGAGACGAAGTCAACCCAATTTTCGGCTACACTTGGCTGTCCACATAAACCACTTTTTGGTTTAATTGCACAAGGTCCTTGCAATGTTGAAGAAATTAGAGATTTTCTTGAAGATTTGCACTTGACCAAGTCTCAGTACTAAGTTGTTGTGGAACTTAAATTGAGCATAAATCAAGAAAAATCAGCTTAATTTCCTCAATTCATGGCTGGCCACCCTTTGAAGATGCTTGAAGAGATGGAACCTCCTATTTTTAACAAATTATCCTCCTCTCCTCACCTATAAATAAAACCCCCTCATTTATTCATTCATCATCCCTCATCCTTCATCATTCTCTATTCTCTTTCAATTCTCTTAGCATTTTCCATTCCCCACGCCTAGCATCATCTCTTCATAGAGATTTTAGCAATTAAGCCTCTTAAAGAGCCCTTGGTTGCCCACCTTGGAAAGCCATTAGCAAAAGAGCAAAGTGAAGAAGTGAAGGAGAGAAGGAGCCTCATCGATTAGAGTCTTGGGTGATAGCCACTTTGATTTGGGTTTAATCTTTCTTTTCTTTGATTTAATCTGAAAATGTTTGCTATGTGTTCTTTGTTCTTGTTTACAACAATGTTAGCTTAATTTTATTTAAGCTAGGATGATTGCTTTGATTAAATAATATTTATTTGATTCATGCTTAAATGTTTGTGCCTCAATCGATCATGTTTTCAATTAAAATCAAGTCTATATTTCGTTCATACGTGATTGAAATGAACCTGAATTAGCTGAGCGATCCTGACCAGAAGACTCCTAGTTGACACATAATTGAAAAGTGCATGCTCAATTTAGATCGTAACCCAATTAAATTGTAGGTTGCATAACAACTCTAACCAAGCTCTGTTATCTGCATAGTTTTTAGATTTGTGTGATTAAACTATTTCAAACCTAACATGTCCGTTTTACCTCACACGAATGCTAAGAAACCCTTAGTAAATAAGGATTAGTAAAATGCGTATTTACTAAGTAAAGGATTCCGAAAGGACCTAATGTGGTTTCCAAACTCATGAAAGATCGAGTTGCCATGTAATGTTTTTTCGAATGTTGTTAAGCATGTTGATAATAAATTGAGTTTAATTAAATTAATTGTCCTAGTTTATTTATGTTATAATTATTGCAAATTGTGTTTAATTTTTCTAAAATCTACTTCATTCATATAATTTTCATATTTAGGATAGTTTGCATTAGGGATTATTGCATTTAGTTTAATATATTTAATTTTAATCGTCACTTCTCAATCATATTGTGTTTTTATTTACCAAATTGTTAACATAATTTTACAAATTAAGTGACTTAACACAAATACAATCTCTGTGGAGACGATAACTCAATACTTACTTTTTACTTGATAACGACTGTGCACACTTGCACAAACCTACGCGTTACATCTGCTCACACAAGCTGACAGTCATGACGTAGCTACACGCTGCTACTCACACAAGCTGAAGAGAATCCGCAACACATGCTAGATAACTCAGCTACTAGTAGGACGTACAGACCAGCACCCAAAACAATAATAACCCCTAATGACATGTCATTCGTATCCTAATCTATTCCTAAGGTTCAACCAGGATTTCATACTTGCCGAATTATCATCGAACATGCCCGTAGAGTCGTATTCACAGTTTACGTAAAATCAAAGCATATAAAATACAATTATAACAAATCTTATTACATACAAACTTACCTCGAATGCAAAAACGGCGAATTAAGTCGATTAATCTGAAACCTTATTATTTCCCTGATCTAAGTCCTTATTTCACCTTTCTTGAACTAATTATAATCAAAATTAACTTATTTAATAATCTCTCTATTCAATTTAGTCCAAATTATACATTAAGGTAATTTTACCATTTGCCCCTAATATTTCACATTTTTACAATTTAGTCCTTATTTCATAAAATCACAAACTCACGTAATTCAACCAAAACCCATGCTATTAAAATTTCAATTAGGTCCCTAGCAGTCCATATTTTTAATTTATTTCATAATTTAACGACAAAATTTACACATTTCACAATTTAATCCCTAATTGAACATTTTACTTAAAATCACTTAACAAATGTTGTTTATCTAATAACAAGCATGCATTCTCTATCATCAAATATCAAAACACACCAACATTAATCAATGGAAATACTCTAAACCTTTAACAGTTTTGCAAAATAGTCCTTGTGCTAGCTAGACTAAGCTGCAACGATCTAAAAAACATAGAAATCATTAAAAACGGGACAAAAACCATACCTAATTGAGCAAGAAAAGCTTGGTCGAATATCAACCCTAGTTATGGCTTTTAACCCTTCAAAATTTGGTGGAAAGATGATATGAAGAAGATGATAAAATTGTTTTCTTTATTTTACTTATTTAATTTACTAAATCACTAAATTAATCTTAATAATAAACCATTAAAATTACCTAATAAATGGCTATACTTGTCCATTCATAAAAATAATGAACCTCCACTATTTAATTTCATAGCTATTAAATCATTTTAGCTTATAGAACTCTAATTTTGCACTTTATGCGATTTAGTCCTTTTATCAAATTGAGCATTCAAACGATTAAATTTCTTAATGAAAATTTCACGCAATAATTCTATCATAACTTAAACATTAAAATAATAATAATATAATTATTTTGACTTCATATTTGTGGTCCCAAAACCACTATTCCAATTTGACTAAAAACGGGTTGTTACATTTAATGTATAAAATTAACTTCATGTCCGATATTGCTCAATAAATAATAAGTCCCGTTTGAACAGATGGAATTTGATGGATACATGATTTCCCGATTGGTTGTGGTCTTGCATATGTTGCAGGCACACCTTAGCTCGAAAGAGCATCCTGTTAGAAGCCCTCTCAAGCTTCTTGTTATTTGGTTCTTGCAAGCATCGGTAGTAATCCTGCATGTGTTGCTGACTAACGCAGATCTTTGTGAGTGTCCTATTAGATGATCGGTTGTTATCCTACATATATTGCAGACACAAACGCATCTCTTTATAAGCATCTTAGTATAAACTCTTTGTGAGTTTCCTGATATGGCTCGCTTGAACATCATGTTATATGGCTATTCGGAGCTTTCTAATAATAGCTCTTCGGAGTTACCTTTTAAGCTCAATGAGCTTCCTATTCTAAACTCTTATTAGTTTCCTGTTATAGCTCGGATAAGCTTCCTGTTACATGGCTCACATGAGTATCTTGTTATATGGCTAGAGAGTGCTTCCTAATTATGTTCCCTAATTGGGTACCCTTGAATATGAATTGATAGTTTACAGTGTTGTACACTTCAAGTGTATTCATCGATATTTCAAATAAATTCAATGAGCAAAGTTTCAACATGAAATGATCTGAAATTATTATGAAAATATACTTCAAATACAAGGATATGATTTATATGTGTTATATGAATACATGATGTGGAAAGTATATGTACATGGAAATCTAATTGTTGATGAGCTCATCTTTATTACTTCAAAAGTATTTAGAAATTCATGACTAACTTTATTGATTGAGTGCATGTGATTAGGCAATTAGTCAAATTGTTGGAATGCATGCTATTCATATGATTACTTGAATTGAATATAAACGGTAAGTTAAATTCTTGTTATGCGAACTTACTAAGCATTAAATGCTTAATTTATTTTATTTTCCTCTATTTTATAGTGCTCATAAGCTCGTAAAGGTTGGAATTGGTCAGAGCACCATCACACTACCCTTCAGCTCATTTTGGTATAACTAGCAAACTTTTTTTTGGTATAATGGCATGTATAGGTTAACTTGGCCAATGTTAGCTTTTAAATGGTTGATTGTAATATTGCCATTGGAATGGCTAGTGATGATATGTTTAGTGAACATATATATATATATATATATATATGAGGTTATAATATGGTTAATATATGTGTGCTTAATATGGTTAGATTGAATTATGGTAAACATATATGTTTTACAAAAGGTAAGTTTGAATACATGTGATAATATATCATGTATAATGTTAATGTTTGCTTGGTTTTAATGTCTTGAATTGGTTGGTATATGTATGCAAGTATTAATGTAGGTACAAGAAAAAATTTGGGTGATAAATAAGGCTTGGAAATGACCTTATTTTGTCTACATGAGTAGACACACCGGCATGTGTTTCAACCATGTGTGACACACGGTCATGTGCACGAGCGTGTGGTTTGGCCGTGTGTCCCCTGCATATTAAAAATTAAGAAACAAAATGCTCAAAATTGGTCACAGGGGCAAAGACTCGGGCGTGTGTCTCTACCGTGTGAAACACACGAGCGTGTGTCTTGGCCATGTGAATCCTGCACCTAATTTTTGAAAATGAAATTGTCCACACGGCCTATCACACGGGCGTGTGGCTGGCCATGTGACCCAAGTCAGTAGCTACCCTAATTTGAGCACGGGTTGGGACACGATCGTGTGCCTCACATCGAATGCGCATACAACTTAAGACACGGGCGTGTCACCTGGCCATGTGAATCATATGACTTGACCACATAGGCATGTGTCCCCTGCACCTAAAAAACAAATTAAAATTTTGAGAAAAATTCTCTGAGTTTTTTATTTAGTCCTGATTTGTTTCTAATGCATAAATTGGGCCTCGAGGGTCCATTTAAGGGGCAATATGATTGAATATGATTGTATTTGGATATGAATAGTAAATGACATGAATTAATTATATTTTTTGTAAACCCGATAATACTCTGTGACCCTATTCCGACTACAAATAGGGGTTAGGGGTGTTACAGTTTTACCCCATGAAGTTCATCCAACAATTCATCCACTACAGGAACTAGATATTTATCTTTAACAGTGCAAGCACTAAGCTCCCGAAAATCAATGCAAAAGCACCATGTCCCATCATGCTTCTTTACCAAGAGTACTGGAGAAGATAATGGTGATCTATTAGGTCGAATGATTCTTTGTTGTAACATTTGATCACACTGCTTCTCAATCTCATCCTTTTGAAAATGTGGGTAGTGATAAGGCTTGACTGCAATTGGTCTAGATCCTGGTTTAAGAGTTATACGATAGTTACATTTGCAGTTAGGCAAATGTGCAAATTCTACTAGTAGTTTATCCAAGACTATATATAACAGCCCATTTTCAGTGAAATCGGAATAGTGGTTTCGGGACCACAATTCGAGCTGAAAAGAAAATTTATTTTAATATTATTGCATGGTTTGAATTATGATAGGAATGTCATATGAAAATTATAATAAGAAAATTTTATGGATCATGTGCTTAATTACGGAAAGGGCCAAATTGCATAAAATGTAAAAGTTGAGTTCTAGTAGCTAGAAATATTAAATAGCTATGGTATTCAAAACTTGAGGTCCTTATATGGTAATTAGGCCATTAAAGACAAGTTAGTAAATATTTTTGGTGATTCATCCATGGAAAAATTAGAAAAGGCTAAGGACTAAATTGGAAACTAAAATAATTAAAAGATGATAATAGAAATATCATCTTATTTTATATCATGTTCCCCAAAATTTGCATGGAAACCCTAGGAGAGAGAGAAGAAATTAATCAAGCTTAATTGGGTAAGTATTCAAGTCTTATTTTTAGTAATTTTTTATATTTTTGAAACTGAGATAGGCTAGTCTATCTATTTTTAGGGATTAATCTGAAAAGTTATCAAAGTATGGAATTTTTTCCATGGATGAATATGCTGAAAAATTGAAATTTATGGTAGAAAATGAAAGGTTGTTGATAGATAAACAACTTTTACAAAGTGAATTTTGATGAAAATGTGATTTATGGATTAAATTGTAAAGTTGTGAAAATTGAAGAAAAATTCTAAATTTTATGAAATACATGTGCTGTAAATATTACATTAAAATTTTGATTAGGCTTGGAATAAGGATTAAATTGCATGAATTTCATTTTCCGAGCCTAGGGACGAAATTGGAATTTATGAAAAGTTTAGAGGCAAAATGGTAATTTTTCCTAGGATGTCAAATGAAACCAATTGAATATAAAAAGTGATAATTGATGATTAAATTCATTTATATAGATCCGGACAACTCAAATTCGAAGTTAGATCGCGGAAAAGAAAAAAGTTTCGGATTAGTAGAATTTCTTGTACAAACGATTGTTAAGGTAAGTTATTGAAACTAAATTGTGTTTATTTTTATGCTTGAATTGAGTGTAGTATGCATTTATGTGAATTATATAAATGTTATAAATGAATGTATGAAATAATCACATGTCCGATAATGTTCGAAAAATGTTAAGTTCCGTTTGAATAATGAAATTCGATGGATACATGATTTCCCATATTGAATGTAGTCCTACATATGTTGCGACAGAATATAGCTCGGACAAGCAATCCTGTTATAAGCCCTCTTGAGTGTCCTATTATATAGTTCCTACAAGCATCCTGATCAATAGTGATCTTTCATGTGTTGCACACTACCGCAGCTCTTTGTGAGCGTCCTGATATGCGATCGGTTGTGATCCTGTATATAATGTGTACACAAATACAAATCTTCATGAGCGTCTTGTTAAGCTCTATAACACCCCAAACCCATCCTAGAAGTTAGGCCCGAATCTGGCATGTCACATTGAAGTGTTTTTGCGAAAACCTTGTTTTCATTAAAAACCCTTCTAGAGAAAAGTTAAGTAAAATCCATTTTACTTTCAAAACGAGGTGTAGCCAAAAACCATTCCCTTGTTACTATGTAAAAATTTTCCTTGACAGCGGAAGTTCGTTCTTAAAACACAATTATTTCCAAAGACTTGAAATATGCTTAAAGGAAATCAATCTAGGTTCCGTTTCAAAACTATAATGCATAGTGGAAGTAATGGAATAATAACTAGAGGGAAAACCTTATTACAATCCAAAATAAAATAACTTAAAATAAATAACTTAAAATCTAGAATTTAGATATTAAGAAAAAAAGGTCTAATCGTCTTGCTAGTTGGCCACCTCTGAGTCCCTCCATTCGTCGAACCGCCTACTGAGGATCACCTGAGAAAAATAAAAGAGGGAGTGAGTTTTCAAAAACTCAGTGTGTATGACCCTCATCAAACAAATAGCATACATATCATATTGTTAACATAATAATATCATACATGCAATGTAGTGCAAACCCTCCCCAAATAATCCATTCGGTACACTTCGTCTCTGTCCAACTGAAACACTTCTATGGGGATTTCTAAATTGACCCACCCATCCAATACACTTCAAGGGTAGCCAGGTTGCGGTACTAACTAACGTTGCAACAAAGCTGTTAATCATATAATAGGCTTAAAAAGCCATCGGTGGATCCACGGTCATCAAGCAACCATGCGATCCTCATATACTTCCTCCGTTCCGTAATTCCCAACCCATATGCAACCTAAACAGAATATCATATGAATGCAACAAATGTACATGTAACATCTATAAATCTTACATTCAACACATAGGGGCATTTTAGTCATTTTTTCCCTTAGGGGCATTTTGGTCCTTTCTCATTGTTATGGGTCTATTACTTACCTTGGCCCATTATCAAGTCCTCGTTGGCTAAAGTGAACAGATACTATGCACCAGGTAGGATTCTAGAGAAGAGGAGGTGAGTCATTAAGACTGCTTAAGTACCAAGCTCTCCCTAGATCCAATCCTAGACATGCATATACCCATTGCCACACCTTAACCTTATAACTTGTCCACAGTCACAATTAGTTCATTATTAAAGTTTTATGCAAGGTTAAGCAATTTACCAAATACTAAGCCCAAGACCCCTTACAAAGCCCAAACAAATTCACATAAGTTCATATGGCCCACCAGGCCCAATCTTATTCGTATGGCCCATTAGGCCCAAATCACATTCATATGGCTCGTCTGGCCCAATCACATTCCAAGCCATGTAATCGACATGACTAGCTCATTCCAAGCTATGTAATCGACATGACTAGTTCATCACTTATTACCAAATCATCAAATTCGCCTATTTTGAGCCCCCGGCCTGTCGGGCCCATTTTGCCCATTCTGGCCCAGTTGGCCACAACACGACCCAAGTCCATGGATCACTGATGGGGTCTCTGTTATCAAGTCTACTTCCCTCATACGAGTGTTTGCACACTCGCAAGACTACCAAAGCAAACTTTCGGGATTTCGGGATTTCCCAATCCATTGTGTGTGTATAGTGTATGTACACACTTGATAACAAAACGCACTGCGATCTCCTTAGCCACGATCCTACAAATGATGTCACTCAATGATTAATCACATATACTTATCGAATACTTTACCAAAAGCCGAAGTCTCACCTTAACCTTACTTAAAACACCAAGCCTTAATAACTTTCCCTCGATCACTAATCACGAGTACTTCATAAATCTGCATCAATCTTAATTATTAAAAACTAAACCATAAGTGACATATATCCATCTTAAGTCACCCTTAAAATACTTACGACCACTCGGCCAACCTTCAAAACCAAAAGTGAAGAATACTTACCCAAATCTCGAAACGCATAAAGAGTAATTCGGCAGAGATCTGAAGAACAAAGATTCGATATCAATCCCCTACCAAAAATCAATTTAGAAAGAGTGAGGGAGAGGAGAAGTGGGTTCTAGCAAGATCAATTGAAAGAGTAAAGTACTTACACAAGAATCGGCTAGGTCAAAGAAATAGTGACGGCATAAAAAGAATTTCGGCAAACGGAGGGTGGAGTTATTCGGCTTTAGAGCGTTTGGAAAATGTAACAAGTAGAAAAGAAAAGATCAAATGTGCTTATGTAAAGGTAACTACATGATATTTGGTAAAGAAAAGAAAGACTGACCTATTTGCAAAACTCTCCAAATGCCGAAAGCTACAATGAAATTCGTAATACCCCTAAAAGACCCAAAAATGGCACTCATTTACCCTCCTAAGCCGAATTTAAACACTTTCCACTTCCCAAATCAGCACCAACTCTTCACACTTCTCAGCTCCTAACTTTTCTCCCTAATAACTCCCCAATCTCATCCTAAATTCTCTCTAAGATACTCTCCCCTTATCCCTCCTTGATTTCCTCCACAGCCATCTCACAAGACCAATTCAAACTCTCCAAAGCTAGAGTTCAAATCCAACACAAACTCTGGCCATCCAATCTACAAAATAAATACCCCAATAAAATACCACGCCACTACTTGAACCTTGGACTCCCTTGCCTGCTAATGACACCACCTCCCTTGTAACACCTCAAACCCAGTCTATGCATTAAGACCGGACATGGTATGCCACACAAATCGTACATACATCTAGTCATCTAATGATTTAAGGAAAAAAGGTTTTCAAAAACTATTTTGGAGATGGAGTTTATCAAAAACTGAGGTTAATTTGAAATCTATGAATTTTAAAACATAGGAGTTTATAATTTGATCTCAGAGAAATAATTGATTAAATTTTATAAGAAGTTTAAAAGAATTCAAAAGGAATTTTAAAATGTAATTCATAAAAGAGTTTTCACGAAATTTTACGAGTTAGTGATTTTAAGAAAACCCTTTAATTATATGTAAATTTAGGAAAACATTTATAAAGTTAAAATAGTCTCCTTTAGTATCTAAAACATATTAAAAGCCATCCACGAGTAAAAATCCATAAAAATAATACCAAAGGCCTTATTACATCACAACTAAAAATTTAATTAAGTAAAAATACTTAAAGAGTAATTCAAAGTTCATCAAAACCATCATTTGAAGTATGGCCCCACGAAGTCATCTCCTACCAAGCCTCCATCAATTATCGTTACACGAAAAGGGTAAGAAAATGGGTGAGTTACTTAGAACTCAGTATGAAACCCACTTACCGTGTCCACTGGGCCAAAACCATATAAGCATTTAATTGGGCTTGAGCCCATTTACGAATTTAACAATATAGTAATATAAAAAAAATGCATGTGAAATGCAATTCCCAACCAAGCCTAAATTTCCATCCGCTACACACCACCAGAATAACCAAAGACACTGCGGGATCAAGTCAACCCACCCCACCAACACACCAACCGCAGGCATAAAGCCATTTAAAATGTTTGTGGTTGAGCCACCCGAACTAGATTGTAGCAGAGCCACCGAACTAGATTGTGGCAGAGCCACCCGAACTAGATTGTGGTAGAGCCACCAGAACTTCTCTTCAATTTTATCCCAACCCATGCAATCATGTGTACTTATACAAAACATAACAATATTCATACAATAATTTCAACATAAGGCCCATCCTACAAGTTGGCCCATTTCTCAATTTTGGCCCATATGGTAATTTATCAAATCGGCTCCTTAAGCAATTTAGCAATTCGTCCCATTAAGCAATCTAGCTATTCGGCCTATTAATCAATCTTGCAAATTGGCCTATTAATCAATCTAGCAAATTGGCCTATTAAGCAATCTAGCAATTTGGCCCAAAAATTACTTTTTATTAAATTAGCCCATCGAGGGCGATTCCATAATTTCCATGACTTTAATACCGATTTCATGCATTTACACACAAAAAGTGTTAATTTATCGTATTTTTTGATTTTACCAACTTTATGAATTTTATTCTAATGATTACGATATAACATCTAACCCGTGAGATAAGTGTGAAACTACACACCTGATTACGGTGAGAACTATACCTTCCCGCTCGTCGATACCTAAATATATGTCACACTTGATTAGAACACTAATATTTAATATAAATCTATACTAAAGATAAGTGATCTAGATCTTTACCCTCGGAATCTCGAACAACAACTATTTGTGGTTTCTCCCCGATTGATGGTTCATAACCTACTGAAGAACCACGAATAGTCAATGGCTTAGGAGTACAAATGACTTCAAATAATTAATTTTCACCAGAAGAGGGTCTACAACCCGGCGGAAAGTCTTGAATTGCTGAAACAGCCCTTCGCTTGAATCTAAAGGGAATAGCAAAACCGCGCCTCTTCTAATCACTATTCATATCTTGTTTGCCTCCATTAACAAAATATTATTAGTCCAACTACTATATTGGAATTTAAGACTATTATTTTAAGGCAAAATTGGCTTACCACAAAAATATCTTTATGTCATGAATGAAAATCAAAGTTAACGTCCCTAGGATAAAATCAATTAATAACCCATCTTTGACGAGATAATGAAATAATATGGAAGTCCTTGATAGAAATCCTTACCTTAACACTTCGATTCGATTTCTAGCAAGTCACGATGATTACGAATACTCCGAGTTCGGCCTTCTCTATAACACTATTAAGATGAATAGGATTGTTTAAAAGAAAGGAATAAGGAATGATATATTCGGTCAAAAGACCCTCTAAACAATCTGTATATTCAGCTAAAGAAAAAGAAGAAAACAAAGGAATGAAAAGGGTTCTTACCACTTGATTTAAACGAAAATTGAAAGAATGATTAATAAGAGAAAATATGTGAGGAGGAGGATTCGGCTAGGAAGAATCTTTTGATGGAAAAGATGCTAGCAACATTCAACCACGGAGAAAAATAGAAGAGAGAAAATGTGTTTTGATTTTTCAAGGATGAAAAAGAAACAAAGGGAGGGATTTGGGACAAGAGAGCATTCGGCCAAATAGTAGAAAAGAAAGAAAAGAAAAATGGCCTTTGTGTTTTGGTAAATCGGCACAAGGGGAAGAGTGACTTGAGAAGTTAGGCAAAATATGACCAAAAGGGTCAAAAAGAAATGACCAAAAGATAAAAAACAAAGATGTTTACCAAGGCCTAAAGTGCATTCGGCTATGAGGGGAAAAGATGAAAAGAAAAAATGTTTTGGGAGGAACAAAAAGGACCAAAATGAGAGTGACAACTAGCTACACAACCTTACCAATGCCATCAACAAAAATTCAGCCACTCTCCCTAGCCATAAAACTGTCCATGTTCAAGCCAAAAAGGAGTCAACATTTTCCAACCTTACTTTCCATAGCACATTCCTCAACTTAAGCCTCATGTTCCCTTACATACCTTATCCTGTTGATTCCTTCCCCTAAGTTCACTTCTAACCTTAAACCATTAGCCACCTTGCCATAAATAAAATAGTCCAACCTTACCAAAAATAATGTTTGGCCGACACAAGCTAGAAGAGTGCAACAAAATTAATATTCATAAAATGCATGCTAGGGGATTTGAACCTCTCCCCTCAAGCCTAAACATGTAGCGCATATCTTCTTAACCAATAGCTCAATTATGCCATCTTTTTACCACTTTATTTCCTTAAACATAAGGTTACTTGATCCACTTCAATAAAGTACTCATTACTAAAATTTATTCTAGTTCCGAAATAATCCCGAGCCTTCTCAAGACTATATTAAGCACACAAATTGAATCATTCACAAGCTAAGCACCAAAAACATGCAACATATCGATACTCAATTTTTAGGATGTTACATCCCTGCTCCCTAAGTAGCACCACTTTGCCACTACACCATAAGCTTTTTTGTGTTATTTTTCCTCTTCATTTATTTAAAAGACCTACTAACTGAGTCATAGTTCCCTTGGGTTAAAATGAAAATTTTTCCTTACTTAATCCCAGGACATCTCCAACACCCCTAGACACTCAAAATTCATCAACCCTCAAAACCCACATGCTAATTGTCTTTTTCTCGCTCACTTAAAAATTTTTGAGACCCAAAGCCCAAAGTCCAATAGGCCCAATTCTACTAAGCCCAAAAATTTAGGGCGTTACAAGCTTGCTTGAACTCTCTGCTACCTTATCTAGTGTTTTCTGATAGTATCTCTTGGAGATATCTGATAAGCTCTATGAGCTTCCTAAGCAAAACTCTTATGAGTTTCCTGATTAGCCAAAATAAGTGTCATGTTACATGACTCTTCTGAATAACCTGATATGTAGTTTGAGAGTGTGCTTCCTGATTAAGTACCTTAATAGGTACCCTTGATTAAGAATTGACGGATTACATAATTGTACACCTTGAGTGTACTATTTGAATATCCATCGATATTTCAATAATTCAACAGATATAACTCTCGACATGAGAAAATGATGAGATAAATAGAAATATGTTTTGAATGCTTCTGAATTATTTGATGAAGGATTATACGATGAGCTCATCTATGCTTATTTGATGTGTAAATGCATTAAATGACTAACTTGCTTGATTGAGTATATGTGCTTAGGTAAACTTGCCAAATTCATGAAAATCATGTTCATTGTATGCCTAAATATTAATAAATGTGATTGGTAAGTTTTAATTCCTATTATACGAACTTACTAAGCATTATATGCTTAATAGGTTTTATTTTCTCTATTTTATAGTGCACAAAAGATCGCGAAGGTTGGAGATCGATCGAAGCGTCATCAGACTACCCGCTAGCTTATTTTGGTATAAATAGTAAACTTATTTTGGTATAATGGCATGTATAGGTTAACTTGGCCATTGTTGGCTTGTAAATTTTGTTTCTAATCTAGCAATTGGAGTGGCTAGTCATGATTTGTTTTGGTATATTTATAAGGTTATATCATGATAAGTATCTATATGAAAAGTATATTAAGTATGTTTGATCAAGTTATGTTTAATATATAGATTAAACAAGGGTAAGAATATAAACATGAATGCATATGATAATAAATCATATTAGATGTTAGAATTGGCTTGGATTTAATGCTTGAATTGGCTGGTTTATACTTGTAAGTGTTGGTGTAGGTTATTGGCAAATTTGGGTAAGAAATAAAGCTAGGAAATGGCTTTATTTTGTCCACATGGGTAGACACACGAGCATGTGTCTTGATCGTGTGTGACACACGGCATGGTACATGGGTGTGCAATTTGGCCGTGTATCCCTGTATCTTAAAATTGAGAAACGAATGCTCAAAATTGGGCACATGGGCAAAGACATGGGTGTGTGCCTTAGCCGTGTGTGCTACATGCCCTAGAACATAAGCATGTGTCATGGCTGTGTGAACCTTGCACCTAATTTTTGAAAATTAAATTGATCATATGGCCTACTCACACGGGCGTGTGATTGGCTATATGGCACAAGTCAGAGAGTTACACAGGGTCAGACACGGTCTGTAGCACGAGTGTGTCCTATGATCACACGGGTGTGTCCCTTGACCACACGGGTGTGTGAGCACTATTTTTAGGAAAAATTTTAAAATTTTGCAAAAAAAATCTCTAAGATTCCAATTTAGTCCCGACTCGATTCCAACGTTTATATTAGGCCTCGAGGGTCCATTCAAGGGACAATAAGACCACTTATGGAAATTGAATAGTAATTAACATGAATTATCTATAATTTTTTTAAACTCTGATAATACTCTGTAACCCTATTTCGACGACAGATACGGGTTAGGGGCATTACATTTATTGGTATCAGAGCTACAGTTTAGTCTATTATCAGACTGAACGTAGAAATACGAGTTTAGCTATACATGCCATTATATAATTTGTGATAGTGTGATATCTCCTGGCCATTTTAAATGTGTTTTTCATATAGTAAATGTCATCCAACCAAGCTAGAGTTGCATCTAGTAGTAGAAGGCCCGAATCTGAGGGACGAAGTGAAGAGGCAAAAAAAGCCTTCTTCGAAATGATTAATGAGTTGTTCATTGAGTATTTGAGAACAAATCCTACTGTACAACAACCTCCCCCTCTTGCTCCTCAACCGGTTCCAGAGATGCCACAGAGTGTTGAACCTATTAGAACTAGTAAGCCTTCGATAGAAAAAACCGTAAATATGGGGCAGAAGAATTTAGAGCTACTGCTGATGATGATCTAAAAAGAGCTAAGTTTTGGTTGGAAAATACCATCAGTGTTTTAGATGAATTATCTTGCACATCAGTTGAATGTTTGAAATATGCAATATCTTTACTGAAAGACACAGCTTATCATTGGTGGAATACCATAACTTCTGTGGTACCGAGAGAAAATGTTACATGGGAATTCTTCCAAACTAAATTTAGAAAGAAGTATATCAGTCAGAGATTTCTGGATCAGAAAAAGAAAGAATTTTTAGAGCTCGAATAGGGAAACATCACTACATCTGAGTATGAGTAGGAATTTGTTAGGTTGAGCAAGTATGCCAGAGAGTGGGTTCCAACTGAGGCTGATATGTGCAAATGTTTTGAAGAGGGCTTAAATGAAGACATTAAGTTATTGATTGGAAGCCTTGGATTGAGGGAATTTGTGGTGTTAGCTGGTCGAGCACACAAAGTTGAAGAATTAAATAAAGAAAAGAAACAAGTAGAGAAAGAAGCCCAGATTTCTAATAAAAGATTTATGGGTAAATCACAATCATTTGTTTCAAAGAAATCAAAGAAGTATCATGATCGTTCTACCACTTTTACGGGATATTCTGAAAAAGAGTGGGGCTCTCAACACTGTAACTTGAGTACCTCGTCTCGATCTGTAACTAGTGTTGGAAGTGTCGGTAATCCCAAACCAAAATATAAATATTGTAATAAGTTTCATTTTTGGGAATGTTGCTTGAGAAGTGGAGCCTGTTATCGATGTGGTTCTTTTGATCATTTCCTCAAAGATTGCCCGGAAAGGATTGAAAAATATGTTGAACAAACTTCAAAGCTGAGTAATCTCGCCTCGAGAGGCAGACCACCTCGTCACCCCAGTAATGTTAGTCATAGTTGAGGTACTACAAGGGATACAACAGTTAAATCTGAAGCACAATCACTAGCAATAACATATGCTATTCGTGCTAGAGAAGATGCTTCTGCACCAGACATCATTACTAGTTCATTTTCTTTACTTGATACTGATATTACTACTTTGATTGATCCTA
The DNA here is from genome assembly GCA_025506655.1 of Gossypium rotundifolium. Lineage (NCBI taxonomy): Eukaryota > Viridiplantae > Streptophyta > Magnoliopsida > Malvales > Malvaceae > Gossypium > Gossypium rotundifolium. The sequence goes on from CP106731.1 coordinate 52,880,709, forward strand.
GTTCAACACATTCATACATATGCACAAAATTAGCGTCTGTTAAAAATTTACCAGTTGAATTTACTAAATTTGTGGTTAAAGTATCAAACCCCATGGGCCAATGTGTTTGGTAGATAAAATTTGTAAAAATTTCCTGTTGATGGTAAAAGGTTATTATTTCTCGACTGATATGATGTTATTTCCTTTTGATGAATTTGATGTTATTTTAGGTATGGATTGGCTAATTCAGAATGATGTAGTGGTAAATTGTAAACAGAAGTATATTGTGTTGAAATGTCAGAATGGTAAGTTACTCCATGTTGAATTTGATATCTAATATGATTTCAGCAATATCAGCACAGAAATATGTCAAAAGGGGTTATGATATTTATCTTGCATATGTGTTGGATACTAAAGTATCTAAGTCAAAGATTTAGTAAGTGCCAATTGTTTGTGAATTTCCTAATGTATTTTCGGAGGAATTACCTAGTTTACCACCGGTTAGAGAAGTGGAGTCTCTATAGATATTGTACTGGGAACAACACTGATATCTATAGCACCCTATAGAATGGCTCCTACTAAGTTAAAAGAGTTGAAAGCATAGTTATAAGAACTGATTGACAGAGGTTTTGCTCGACCTAGTTTCTCAACTTGGGGTGCACCGGTTCTGTTTGTAAAGAAGAAAGATGGATCATTGAGGCTGTGCATTAATTATAGATAGCTCAACAAAGTCACAATAAAGAACAAGTACCTATTACGTCAAATTGATAATCTATTTGGCTAGTTGAAAGGTGCTACTATATTTTCAAAGATTGATCTCCATTCTGCCTATTATCAGCAATGGGTAAAATATTTTGATGTACCAAACACAACTTTTAGAACCAGGTATGGGCATTTTGAGTTTCTTGTAATGCCATTCGGTTTGACAAATACACCTGTAGTGTTTATGGATCTAATGAACAGAATTTTCAGACCGTATTAGACAGGTTTGTGGTGGTATTTATTGATAATATTTTGGTATATTCCCGATATGAAAATGAGCATGCTGATCATTTTAGAATAGTGTAACATCTGGGATTTAGGGATTTGCATCTTTTTTGGTTTCTGTGTATTGATGTGTTATGCTTGTTGTTTGGACATGATTGGGGGCCTCGGGAAGTTATAGGGGTTATGCCGAAGCTTTGGTAGAATTTTAGTTTTGGGCACTTTAGGGGGGATAGCCAAATAGGAGTTGGACTTTAGGAGTTTTAAGTTGCGTTAAAGGACATAAGGTAATGCAGTGGAAGAGTGGCAAGGGAACGCCACTTAGCATGCATGGAATGGCGTCACAAGGAGTTAAGAGGGAGTAGGTTCAAAACTCTTAAGTAGCAAGGGAGTGTTATTTTTGCTCAGGCAAGGGAGGTGGTTGGATGAAAATCAAACTCTGGAGGGGAGAGGTAGGATTTGGTCAAGCATTTCAAATGATTGGTGGAGAGAAATTTAAGGAGTTTGAATCATTCAAACTGGTTTGAATGAGTGGAAGAGAGCAAAAGTAGGAGTGATGGAAGGGACGGCATAGTGGAGGAGTCTTAGCCAAATCTTTAAGGTGTGTGAAAGGTAAGGAGCATTCAGTTGTGGGGTAAAGGAGGGGGTGTCAAAATTTGGTATTAGTGATTCTCATTCTCTCTTTTCCGAAAATCACCCAGTCAATTTCCACTCTTTTCTTCTTTTGTGACCTTTAGCTGAAATTAAGAAGACCACTTGGGCAATATTTCTTTCAGTCTCTTTTCCATTCATCCTCAAAACCAAAACCTTGATCTTCTTTTCCCCTTCTATTTCCTCTTTCTCCTTCCATGAACTTCCCTCTTGTCTAATTCTATTATATTCCCCATCTTGTTCTTGTTTCTTTTTCCATTCACTAGAATCTGAAACCACACCTTCATCTTTCCTCTTAGTCGAAACCTCTAGGTATCAGGATTACTTCTTTTGTTTCTTTTCCTGAACTGTTTACCATAGCCGAATTCTCATCTCAGGGTCTGGTAAGTTTTCATTATTCTTTTTCTCTTTTCTTTTTTCTTTTCCCTCTAGGCCGAATCGGTTCTTAATCTCTTTCTGGGCTTTATTTTTCACTCTCTTCCCTGGTAGCCAATCTTCTTTGTCCTGTCTGTTGGTGCCAAATCTTGAAGATAATCAGGGGTAAGTAGATGAGATTGGTTTGGCCGAATGGTCCTGTAACCCATTCTCTTTTAGCCGAATCTCATTTGAATTTTGTGTAGGTGTGCAATCAACGTTTTAATCCAAGTCTGCTAACTTCGGGATTCAATCGACTTAGGTAAGAAGATTTATCCTAGTCGTACTATCAAACGATTTATCTTTTATCTGTCACTTTAACCTTGTTGGGTGGATACTCAAGTCATATCTCTCGTAGTGAGTTTTGATCAAAGCTTTTGATGGATGCAAGATATATACAAGTTGGAGAGGGAGGCAAAACCTTCGGGTTCGATCCCAGGATCAAGAAGAGAGCGGCGTCTGCTGTTCGTGATTGGCCACCAGGTTGTGGGCCAGTTTATGAGCGTAGTAGACCGATAGTCGTGATCCCAGCCAGTGATAGTATTGACTTCGATAGTTTAGTGTTGTGCGTAATCAGGTGTGTAACTTCTCATACCATCTGTAATGTTGTGTTAATGTAATATTCTATTCTATTAAATGCTGAAACTCGGTATGGCTAATGGTTTACCCTTGGAGGGCAAAGCCGAGACATCAGGTTAGTGATTCCTGTTACACCAAATAATGGTTATGATGAGATGACATGTTATATGTGATGAGCATCTTATACATGAATGTCGGAACCTGTTGAAACTATACATCAGTATCTTACGCTTGCATGGGGTTGGGATTGTGATATTAAAGGGGAAGTGTTGTAGTGGCTCTGCCACGATCTGTTGTAGCGGCTCTACCACGATCTATTCATGTGACTATGGCATGATTCTGATGATGAGCAGCATGACTGCCATCGATGGTGTATAGCAGTGAGGGTTGATTGTAGAAATCCCCATTGGTGTGATTGGCAGGTACGGGCGGTGTGTAGCGGATGGAAATCTATGATTGGGATGGGTTCTGCATTATTCTAGCATATGTTGTTCTGTTACTATGTTCTGTAGGGCTAAGGCCCAATCTAGTGGTGCTTGAGTGTTGCACACTGAGTCTTGTGACTCACCCCATTGTTTAACATTTTTTCAGGTAGCATATAATGCAACGGACCGGGTTGGAGAGGAGCACGAGGTGGCCATGCATGATTTTATTTCATTCCAGTAAAGAACTTTACTTATTTCCAATATCTAGTTTTGTTTTCACAATGTAATAAGGCCACTAAAAATTGGGTTTTAAGTTTGGATTTTAAGTTTTAGACACTCAAGTTATATGACTAGTTGAAATAACAGTATGTTTTAAAAAGAAAACATAAAGGCAACGTAGTTTTCATACGACTAAACTATTTAGTAAATTATTATCTTTTTGATAAAACACTCGTAGCATAAATGGATAACATGGGTTTTCAAAAGTCACTTGATTTTGCAACTTGGCAAATTTAACTAGGTTAACATGTAACTACTAAGTTTTCTAAACATCTGATAAAATTTAAAAAGCGATAGAAGGAGTGAACTGAAATTTTCCCTTAGGAACGCAATATGTTTCATAAATTCTTCTTAGTGACATACCAAGATCCGGTCGTGGTGTTTGGGACGGGTTTGGGGTGTTACAAATTGGTATCAGAGCCAGGTTCAAAAGCTCAACTTTGGGTTTTGGGTCCAAAACGTTTTCTAAGGATGGGTTTTTTTATATAAACATATATACATATAAGATGAAATACATATTAATTTTTATTAGCATGGCACCTGAGTCTCTGGCCCAAGTCCGCCAGGTAAGTTTTCTGATTAAACAAGGGATTTGTATAAAATTGCATGTGCTATGTGAATATTTTGCCATGGATGTTAGAACTAAGGGACTGTACCTTAGAAACAGAAACTTTTAGGTTGTATGTGAATCGAGGAAATTACTTGAAAATTTTCTTTCATAAAATTTTTACTCTTTAATAACAGTGGAAGAAATGCTAATTCATAAAATTTCTTTAAATCAGATTAAGACGAGATTATATAGATGAGTACTAGGGGACGCGGCCGCAATGTGTGTGGCCGTGGTAGAGGCAAAATCACTGTGTCGAACCAGTGGGATCTGGTCATGGGTCAGGTAGTGAGATACCGGTACCACCAACGGTAGGAGTGGAATTTCAGGACCAAACAGGCGGGGATGAGGCAGTGTCTCAGGCAATGTTACGGGTATTAGAGAGAGTCACTAGGGCGAGCATGGGTAATGGGCTCAAAAATCGGTATCTGAACAACTTCGACCCAACGAATGAAAATGTTTAGGGGCATTTCTAGTGTAGCCCCTAGTACAGTTGAGTATTGGTTAGAGGCAAGTGAGCGCATAATGGATGACCTTGACTTTACGGTAGAGGAAAAATTGAAAGGGGTGGTGTCTCTTCTTCGAGACGAGGCCTATCAGTGGTGGCCTATAGTAAAAGAGGGTACTCCAGCGGACCAGATTGACTGGGATTTCTTTAAGGCATCATTTTAGGGAAAGTTCGTCGAGGCCAACTATGTTAATGCCCAGAGAAAGGCATTTTTGAATTTGGTACAAGGGAGCAAATCTGTGTCCGAGTATGAGGCAGAATTTCTGCGCTTGAGCTATTACGCTCGAGGTATTGTGGTGACTAACTATGAGCGTTGCGTACAGTTCGAAGATGGGCTACGGGATGAGTTAAGGGTGTTGATAGCATCGCAGCGAGAAAGGTACTTTGCTGTTCTGGTGGAGAAGGTTAAAATAGCCAAAGAGGTAAAGCGGACAAAGAAGCAGAATAAGGATAAGGATCGAGGTAGGAATAAGAGAAGTTTTGGGTAGTCAGGTTCATCTGGGGGTTTTCAGAAAAGGCCTAGGGTTGATGGGCCAGCTCATGCTCCGATCGCGACTGCAGAGGGTCAGTTTCGATCGTGTGTTTTGTGTGGGAAGGTGCATTCTAGGGAATGCAGAAGAAGAACTGGTGGATGTTTCAGAGTGGATCTATGGATCATATGATAAATGATTGACCACAGGTGGATCAGGTGCAGCCAGCTGGACGAGGTTCTAATCAGGTTAGGAAGGGTGGTCAATCATTAGCGAGGGGTCGTGGCCAAGCCATAGGTGAAAATGGCTTTGGTCGGGGTCATGGGGCACCCGGTAGGGGTGCTCGTAATGCAAATGTAGGGCAACCAAGTCTGGTATATGCACCGGACGTTATAACCGGTACGTTTCTTATAGCTGATACTTCATTTCTTTCTTTGATTGATATTGGATCAACCCACTCTTATGTTGCATGCTCTGTATTTGAGACTTTAAGTATAGAATCTGAAATAATTGCTAGGAAGATGACTGTGGTTAGCCCGTTAGGACAATCCATGATAGTGGACAAACTATTTAGGAATATACCTCTAGAGACTCAAGGAGTAGTGTTTTCGGTATACATAATGGAATTACCATTTGAGGAGTTTGATCTCATCTTGGGAATGGATTGGTTGGTGAAACATCATGCTAAACTGGATTGCAAGACTAAGCGTATGGTGTTGAGTACCCGGAAAAGGTAGAGGTGTGTGGTTTCTGCGTTGAAGGTTGTTAAGATGGTTCGGAAGGGATGCAATGCATTCCTAGCTTTTATTAGTGCATTGGACCGAAAAGAAGTGATTGTTAATGAGGTTAGAACAGTAAAGTATTTTACGGGCGTCTTTCCTGAGGAGTTGTTGGGATTACCTCCGGATCATGAAGTGGAGTTTGGAATTGAGCTACTTCCAGGTACGGCTCTGTATCCATCGCCCCTTACAGAATGGCGGCAAAGGAGCTAGTAGAACTCAAAGCTCAGATCCAGGAACTATTGGACTGTGGTTTCATCCGACTGAGTGTGTCTCTGTAGGGAGCGCCGGTCCTATTTGTGAAGAAGAAGGACGAGTCTATGCGTATGTGCATTGACTACCGCCAGTTGAGCAAGTTGACTATCAAGAACAAGTACCCACTACCGAGGATAGATGACCTGTTTGATCAACTCAAAGGGCCTCGATCTTTTCAAAGATAAATCTAGGTCGGGATATCATCAGCTTAAGGTCAAGGAAGCAGATGTTCACAAGACGGCTTTCTAGACTCGCTATGGTCACTATGAATTCCTGGTGATGCCATTTGGTTTGACAAATGCACCAGCGGTGTTTATGGATATGATGAACCGAGTTTTTCAACCCTACCTGGACCAGTTCGTCGTTGTATTCATAGACGACATCTTGGTATATTCCAAATCTGAGGAGGAGCACGATTCACATCTGCAGGTGGTTCTGCAGATTTTGAGAGAGAAGTAGCTATATGTCAGGTTTAGCAAGTGTGAGTTTTGGTTGAAAGAGGTTACATTTATAGGTCATGTTGTATCGATGGAAGGGATTAGGGTGAATCCACGGAAGATAGAAGCTGTGTTAGATTGAAACTGCCGAAGTCCATGGCAGAGAGTTTAAGTTTCTTAGGTTGGTCTGGTACTACAGAATGTTTGTTGAGGGGTTCTTCTTGATTACGGCACCCTTAACTAAGTTGTTATGGAAAGGGGAAGCTTTTGTTTGGACCGACAAGCAGCAGGAAAGCTTTGAGAAACTAAGAAGGGTCTTGACAGAGGCTCTAGTGTTGATTCAGCCTCAGGCCGGTAAGGAGTTTGTAGTTTATTATGATAATTCACACACGGGATTAGGGTATGTGCTGATGCAGGATGGGAGAGTTGTAGCGTATGTGTCTCGGTAATTAAGACCGCATGAGAAAAACTATCAAACGCATAATTTGGAGTTGGTTGTGGTGGTGTTCGCTCTAAAGATCTAGAGACATTATCTGTATGGGGAAAAGTCCGTTATCTACACCGACCATAAGAGTCTGAAATACCTCCTTACCCAGAAGGAGCTGAATCTGAGATAGCATAGGTGGATTGAGTTATTAAAAGACTATGATTGTTCGATCGAGTATCAATCGGGAAAGGCTAACGTGGTGGCAGATGCGCTGAGTCGAAAGGTGATAGTGGATTTAAGGGCAATGTTTGCTCATCTCAGTCTGTACGAGGATGGCAGTTTATTAGCGGAACTCCAAGTGAAACCAGTGTGGACAATCCAGATTAAAGAGAAGCAGTTGTTAGACGATGTCTTGAGTGTTCGACTCCAACAAGTGCAGAATGGTGGAGTAGAAGATTATAGTTTGAGCAGTGATGTGGTCCTATGTTACCGAAAAGGGTTTGCGTACCAAAGGACGTGGAGTTGAGGCATATGATTTTCAGGAGGCGCATGGTAGTCCATATGCTATGCATCCTGGAGGGAATAAGATGTATCGATTTACGGGAACAGTTTTGGTGGCCAGGTTTGAAGCGAGAGGTAACCAAATTTATGAGTAAATGTTTGATGTGTCAATAGGTAAAAGCAGAACATCAGTTTCCTTCGGGGTTGTTACAGCCGATAAAGATTCCGCAGTGGAAATGGGAAAGAATCACGATGGATTTTGTTAGTGGTTTACCTCTTATGCCCATTAAGAAAGACTCGGTTTGGGTAATTATTGACCGGCTGACGAAGTCCGCTTATTTCATACCTGCTTGGGTCGATTATTCTTTGCAGAAGTTGGCAAAACTGTATGTGGCAGAGATTGTGAGACTGCATGGGGTACCAGTGTCAATCATATCAGATAGAGACCCTAGGTTTGCGTCACGTTTCTGGAGGGCTTTGCATCAGGCATTGGGGACAAGGCTAGATTTCAGCACTATTTTTCATCTGCAGACTGACGGTCAGTCTGAAAGAGTAATCCAGATCTTGGAAGATATGTTGAGAGGTTGTGTTATTGACTTCAGGGGTAGTTGGGAGGAGTATTTACCTTTGGCAGAATTCACGTACAACAACAGCTACCAATCTAGCATTTAGATGGTGCCCTACGAAGCATTATAAGGACAGAGGTGTCGCACTCCTACTTGTGGGACGGAGTTGGGTGAGCGTCAGATGTTGGGTCCAAAATTGGTTTTAGAATCGAAAGAGAAAGTTAAGTTAATTCAAACTCGATTGAAGGAAGCATCAGACAGACAAAAATTTTATGCGGATCTGAAGCGAAGGGAGATAGAGTTTGCAGTGGGTGACCGAGTTTTCTTGAAAGTGTCACCGTGGAAGAAGGTACTGAGATTTGGTCAGAAGGGCAAGCTAAGCCCTAGGTTTATTGGACCTTATCGGGTATTAGAATGTGTAGGACCAGTGGCGTATCGCTAGAATTACCCCTAAAGTTGAAGCAGATACATGATGTGTTCCATGTTTTGATGCTAAGACATTATCGTTCTGATTCATCGCACGTTGTATTGGTGGAAGAGATTGAAGTAAGACCAGACTTGTCCTTTGAGGAGGAGCCAGTGCAGATCTTGGATCGAGACGTTAAGGTGTTGAGAAGGAAGGCAATCCTTTTGGTCAAAGTTCTGTGGCGGAACCACGGTGCAGAGAAAGTGACGTGGGAGCCAGAAGAGGTTATGCAATGGCAGTATCTTCATCTCTTTTGATCAGGTAATTTCGAGATTGAAATTTTTTTTAGGGGGCAGAACTATAACATCTGGGATATAGAGGCTTTGCATCTTTTGTGTTTTCTGTGTATTGATGTGTTATGCTTGTTGTTTGGACATGATTGGGGGCCTCAGGAAGTTATGGGGGTTACGTCGAAGCTTTGGTAGAATTTTAGTTTTGGGCACTTTAGGGGGGATAGCCAAATAGGAGTTGGACTTTAGGGGTTTTTAGTTTCGTTAAAGGACATAAGGTAATGTAGTGGAAGAGTGGCAAGGAAACGCCACTTAGCATGCATGGAATGGCGTCACAAGGAGTTGAGAGGGAGGAGGTTCGAAACTCTTAAGCAGCAAGGGAGTGTTATTTTTGGCTCAGGCAAGGGAGGTGGTTGGATGACAATCAAACTCTGGAGGAGAGAGGTAGGATTTGGTCAAGCATTTCAAACGATTGGTGGAGAGAAATTTAAGGAGTTTGAATCATTCAAACTAGTTTGAATGAGTGGAAGAGAGGAAAAGTAGGAGTGATGGAACAGACGGCATAGTGGGGGAGTCTTAGCCGAATCTTTGAGGTGTGTGAGAGGTAGGGAGCATTCGATTTTGGGGCAAAGGAGGGGGTGCCAAAATTTGGTATTAGTGATTCTCATACTCTCTTTTGCCGAAAATCACCTAGTCAATTTCCACTCTTTTCTTCTTTTGTGACCTTTAACCGAAATTAAGAAGACCATTTGGGCAATATTTCTTTCGCTCTCTTTTCCATTCATCCTCAAAACTGAAACCTTGCTCTTTTCTTCCCCTTCTATTTCCTCTTTCTCCTTCCATGAACTTCCCACTTGCCGAATTCTCTTTATTTTCCTCATCTTGTTCTTGTTTCTTTTTCCATTCACTAGAAGCCGAAACCACACCTTCATCTTTCCTCTTAGTCGAAACCTCTAGGTCTTAGGATTACTTCTTTTGTTTCTTTTCCTGAACTGTTCACCATAGCCGAATTCTCATCTTAGGGTCTGGTAAGTTTTCATTATTCTTTTTCTCTTTTCTCTTTTGTTTTCCCTCTAGGCCGAATCAGTTCTTAATCTCTTTCTGGGCTTTGTTTTTCACTCTTCTTCCCTGGTAGCCGAATCTTCTTTGTCCTATCTGTTGGTGCCAAACCCTGAAGATAATCAAGGGTGAGTAGATGAGGTTGGTTTGGCCGAATGGTCATGTAACCCATTCTCTTTTAGCCGAATCTCATTTGGTTTTTATGTAGGTGTGCAATCAACATTTTAATCCAAGTCTACTAACTTCGAGATTCAATTGACTTAGGTAAGAAGATTCATCCTAGTCATACTATCAATCGATTTATCTTCTATCTGTCACTTTAACCTTGTTGGGTAGATACTCAAATCTTATCTCTCGTAGTGAGTTTTGATCGAAGCTTTTGATGGATGCAAGATATATACCAGTTGGAGAGGGAGGTAAACCTTCGGGTTCGAACCCTAGGTTCAAGAAGAGAGCGGTGTCTGCTGTTCGTGATTGGCCACCAGGTTGTGGGCTAGTTTCTGAGTAGAGTAGTAGACTGATAGTCATGATCCCGACCAAAGGAGAGCATTGACTTGATAGTTTAGTGTTGTGCGTGTCGGTGTGTAACTTCTCACACCATCCGTAATGTTGTGTTAATGTAATATTATATTCATTAAATGTATGGCTAGTGGGTTACCCTTGGAGGGTAAAGACGAGACATCAGGTTAGTGATTCTTGTTACACCAAATAATGGTTATGATGAGATGACATGTTATATGTGATGAGCATCCTATACATGCATGCCGAAACATGTTGAAACCATACATCAGTATCCTATGCTTGCATGGGGTTGGGATTGTGATATTAAAGGGGAAGTGTTGTTGTGGCTCTGCCGCGATTTGTTGTAGTGGCTCTGCCACGATCTGTTCTGGTGACTATGTCACGATTCTGACGAAGAGCAGCATGACTGCCATCGATGGTGTGTAGCGGTGAGGGTTGATTGTAGAAATCCCCATTGGTGTGATTGGCAAGTACGGGTGGTGTGTAGCGAATGGAAATCTAAGATTGTTATGGGTTCTACATTATTCTGGCATATGTTGTTCTGTTACTATGTTCTGTAGGGCTAAGGCCCAATCTGGTGGTGCTTGAGTGTTGCACACTGAGTCTTGTGACTCACCCCGTTGTTTAACATTTTTTTAGGCAGCACATAGTGCAACGGACCGGGTTGGATAAGAGTACGAGGTGGCCATGCATGATTTTATTTCGTTTCTGTAAAGAACTTTACTTATTTCCAATATCTGGTTTTGTTTTCACACTGTAATAAGGCCACTAAAAATTGGGTTTTAAGTTTGGATTTTAAGTTTTAGACACTCAAGTTATATGACTAGTTGAAATAACAGTATGTTTTAAAAAGAAAACATAAAGGCAACGTAGTTTTCATGCAACTAAACTATTTAGTAAATTATTATCTTTTGCGACAAAACACTCGTAGCATAAACGGATAACATGGTTTTTCAAAAGTCACTTGATTTTGCAACTTGGCAAATTTAACTAAGTTAACATGTAACTACTAAGTTTTCTAAACATCTGATAAAATTTAAAACGCGATAGAAGGAGTGAACTAAAATTTTCCCTTAGGAACGCAATATGTTTTATAAATTCTTCTTAGTGACATACCAAGATCCGGTCGTGGTGTTTGGGCCGGGTTTGGGGTGTTACAAATAGTGTTGCAAACTTTGCGTGAAAAGCAATTGTATGCCAAATTTAATAAATGTGAATTTTGGTTACAGGAAGTTGGTTTTCTCAGACATATTGTATCTACAGGAGGTATTCGAGTAGATCTAAGCAAAATTTCAGCTACTATTAATTGGAAGCCCCCGAAGAAGATGTTTAAAGTCAGAAGTTTTCTGGGACTTGCTGGATATTATCGAAGGTTTGTAAAAGGGTTCTCAATGATAGCCTCTCCTATGACTCGTTGGTAGTAGAAAGATGTGAAATTTGAGTGGCCTGATAAATGTCAGTAGAGTTTTGATAGGTTGAAAGCCTTATTGACAGAAGCACATGTGTTAGTTCAGCATGAATTGGGTAAGGAATTTGTAATTTACAGTGATGCATCTTTAAATGGTTTAGGCTATGTATTGATGCAAGAAGGTAAAGTAGTAGCCTATGCTTCAATACAGCTAAAACCACATGAAAGAAATTATCTGATACATGATCTTGAATTGGTAGCCATTTTGTTTGATATAAAAATCTGACGGCATTATCTGTTTGGTGAAAAATATCACATATTTACTGATCATAAAAATTTGAAGTATTTGGTGTCGCAGAAAGACTTGAACTTAAGACAGCGCAGGTGGCTTGAGTTATTGAAAGATTATGATTTGGTTATTGACAACAATCCAAGAAAAGCCAATGTAGTCACAGATGCTCTGAGCAGAAAATCCCTGTTTGCTTTGCAATCAATGAATACTGGATTGTCGTTATCTGATGATGGTTCAATCATAGTTGAGTTAAAAGTTAGACTGATGTTTTTAGAGTAGATTTCTGAAGCTCAAAAAAGTGATGATGAACTACGAGTTTAACGGGTACAATGTGAGTTGAATTCTGATTCAAAATTTCAGATTGGGTCTGAGAATTGTTTGTTATTCAGAGGTAGAATATGTATACCAAAGAACTCGAAACTAGTACAGAAGATTTTGTATGAAGCTCATAATGGTACCATGTATATTCATCCTGGTAGTAACAAAATGTACAATAATTTGAAAAATATGTACTGGTGGCTGGGAATGAAACGGGATATTTCTGAATTTGTATCTAAATGTTTGATATGTCAGCAAGTAAAAGTTTAACATCAGGTGCCATCAGGATTATTACAGCCAGTTACGATACCGGAATGAAAATGGGAAATAATTACTATGGATTCTGTATCGAGATTTCCCCTGTCTCCGAAAAAGAAAGATGTCATTTGGGTAATCGTTGACTAGTTAACAAAATCGGCACTGTAACACCCCTTACCCGTATTCAACAATGGATTAGGGCTCAAGGTATTATCGGACTTATAACACAAGCATTCACACAATTTCGAGTCACAAATTAGCGTCCAAATTAAAACCTTTCATCAATATTCTTATCGTCCCTAAAACGAGCCTACGAGGCCCAAAACATACATCGAAAGTGGTTTGGGACTAAACCAAGAACTTTGAAAACTTTTGGAAAACTTAGAAAATTTTTCATGGAAATAGGGCCACACGCCCATGTTCCTAGCTCATGTAACTCTCTGTTTATGACGTCATTAACAAATTAAGGTCACGCGGCCAGGGTACACGCCCGTGTGTTTAGGCCGTGTAGTTGATTAAATTTTCATAATTTTTCATAAAATTGGTGCAGACTTCACACGACCATGGCACACATGCCCGTGTCCAAGGCCGTGTCCTCCATGCGGCTTAGACAAATTCCCTTGTGTTGGATACTGAAAATTCTATTTTACAATTATTTAGGGTGCAAGGGACACACAGTTGAAACACATGCCCATGGTGCAGACCGTGTGTCACATACGGCCTAGATACACGCCCATGCGTGTACCCGTGTGGACAAAATAAAGGCTATTTACCAAGCCATTTGCCACCCTTGTTCACACATACACTTACACCAATTAAAAGGCACAAAACATATCATACATAGGCAACCAAACATCCATAGTTATCACCAACACATGCCAAACATTTCACATTAATGTCATAAATCACATTTCCATCCTTCACCACGCATACCATGTCCAAATCACCAAAGACATTGGTACACACACACACACACACACACATATATATATATATATTTAGGCTTACCATGATAGCCCAAATAAACCGAGTTATATGGCCAAATATCAAAACAAGCATTTGGCAATCACAAGCTACAATCACAATGACACATTTAGCAAATGACTAAGTCCCTATACTTGCCATAGACATAAAATACTTGAATTCATTTATACCCAAAATGACAGCTTGATAGTGTGATAGGATCTCTGGCGAACTCCAACCCGGGCTAGCTTAATAACCCTATAAGACATAGGAAAGGAAGGGGGTAAGCTATGTATATAGCTTAGTAAGTTCATATGTAAATAATAAGCAACCTCAACCATACATATATCATACTATCAACCTAATGTAAATCCATACAAGTGTCATTTAAGTCTCATAAGTATAACTTACTCAATCACATCTTAACAAGTGTTTATCATGTTCAACTATATGAACACAAATTTTATAATCTACCATAATTTCATGGTTATAATTTTATTCAGTCACGATGTTTGCTCTATCAACTTATAAGCATAATTTGACATATTCTGGCATTAGCCCAACAACCGTAATCTTTTTGTTGTAACATATTACAATAATTAACAAATCATTTCAAACCACATAATAAACATGCATATTAATTATGAGTATTTACATTTCAAGCATGTACTTTAACATCACTCAATTGCCTAAACTCTTATCTTCACATGCTTTAATAACCATTTTAATTGACAATTATGCCAATATTTCCTTTTTCACATATCCTAACAAATCACAATTTGATTGAATATAACATACTATATCCTAACTCAATTTGGCCGGAAAGCCAATCACATAATCATCAATAGAATTTATCACATATTTCATACATCACAAGTATAGACCAATAATCACAATGTTTTCATAAAATCATTCTCGTGGAAATCATGAACTCATAATTTCATGAAGTCAATGTATATGAACTTTATGTTCATACCTATACCAATTCGTAATATTTACATACTATTTCTCTTCTTTGAGATACCTATTGAATTTCTCGTTGAATTTCCCATTGAACCACTTGAAATACTAAAGGATACTCGGGAATCTTGTACACATAGTATCGCACAAATGCCATATCCCAGATATGGACTTACATGTAATCTCGTATCGATGCCAGTAGCCTAGCTATGATTATATACGAAGTTTCATATCGATGCCATATCCCAGATATGGTCTTACACGAATGTCTTATATTGATGCCATATCCCAAATATGGTCTTACACATAATCTCAGTAACCCTAACGTCATGAAATTTATATCCTATCTATTCCTAAGGTTCAACCGGGACTTTCGTTGTACCGAATCTCTGTTGATCATTTCCATAGTATCATACTCAATAACATTCACATTTCGTTTCAATAATATAAAATTTACCATAATTATATCAATTAAGCATTTATACACATATAATTCAATGCTTATTAAGTATACGAACTTACCTCGACATAAAAATGGCAAAAAGGACTAAATCGTCAAATACTCATTTTTCCCCGTTCTAACTCTGAACCTCATTTTTATTGATCTATAATATCACATTTAACTCATTTATTTTTCACATTATTCAATTTAGTCCAAAAATCTTATTACAAAAAATTATATTTTTGCCCATAAACTTTTCACATTTTACAATTTAGTCCTTAGGATCATAAAATGAATTTCATTCAATTTCTTCAAAACCCAAGCCTAGACGAACCATTTTCATACTTATAATAGCTGACATTTCACATTTAATCACACTTTTCTACTCATTTTATAGACTTACAAATAGGTCCTTATTGACATTTTCACTGAAAATCACTTAGCAAAAGTCATTTATTCAACATCAAATTTACATAATCTACCATTAAACATCAAAATACAAAATATCCAACATGGTTCAAACCTTAGACCTTGATCTTTTCTCAAATTAGTGGTAGAAATAAGTAGATCTTTTTACGAGGATTTCAAAAACGTAAAAATCATTAAAAATGGGGCTAGATGGACTTACAATCGAGCTTGGAAGCTTGGAAAACCCTAGCTATGTCTTCTCCATGCAAGTTTCAGCCATGGGGTAGAAAATGGACAAAAATTGGCTTTTAATTTGCCTTTTTATTTCATTTATTAATCAAATGACCAAAATGCCCCTAACTTAAAACATAACAATTCTCTTACTTCATGTCTAATTTTGTCCATTAACTTAACCAATGGTCTAATTACCATCTAAGAACCGTCAATTTTAAATTTCATAGCAATTAGACACCTCTAGCATGTAGAACTTAACTTTTCATTTTTTACAATTTAGTCCTTTTGACTAAATTGAGTGCCCAATCGTCAAAATTTTTGAACAAAATTTTCACGAAACAATTCCATAAAATTGTAGACAACAAAATATAATAAGAACAAATTTTACTACGTCGGAGTTTTGGTCTAGAAACCACTGTTCCGACTAGACCCAAAATTGGACCGTTACAACTCTCCCCCTTTTAGGGATTTTCATCCCCAAAAATCTTACCGGAATAAAAATTCAATTTTCACATAGACTCCTTTATCTCGTAACACTTCCAAAGAACCCTCACTAAGGTTACGCTTTTATTTCTCGACTTTTAATCTCTCGTGTCAAAATTCTGATCTATTCTTCATTCTACAACACATCAACCGAATCTTAATCTCTATCAGAGAAGTCATATCCAAAGAGTCCAATCGATACCATCACAACATAGATACACAAAACACATTTTGAATCTTTTTTCCCATACAATACTTTCGGAAGCATGCTATCACTAAACGGAAATTTCATGTCCTCATGTTTCAAATGCACATACATTTTGACAATCTGTAATGGATTCTAAACTTCCACGAATCACTTTTGCTTTTGTATGATTTCTAATCAAATAGTCTCTGAAACATATAACTCAACTAATCTATCATGTTACATATCCGATCACCAGAACATATATTTCAAATAACTATACATTTTATTACTCCCTGAATGAACAAACGAGCTACTACTAAGCTTCGTACAAATTTTTTTGCATAAGCTCTGAATTACTCAGTATGCAAATTCTATCTCGGAATAAATATAACATTCATCAGGTCCGACCTAAAATTTAGAATCAAAAGTCGTCTCACACTGTACTCGTTTAGTTTACCACTCACTATCACATTCCTGAGGTTTTCAATCTTGCAAAGAAAACATCATTTTACCTTATAATTTAGCTAGATTCAGAATTCCATCAAATAAGATTAATCATGTATCAAATACTCACAAAATAATCAAAGATTTTTCCATTCAAGCATTTACAACTACATCCATAATGTTTTGGTTTAGACCCTAGTCGTAATAAAGGGTTTTGAGACCACAAATCTGAGGTCAGAATAATAATTTAATATTATTTTCTGTATAAATAGTATGCGACATGGACTGTGTGGAAATTCTATGTGATGATTTAATCGTTTATGTGTCGAATTAAGAGAAAGGACTTAATTGCATAGTAAGTGAAAGCTATGTGCTGATTATGAGTACTTAATTAATGTTGGATTTTTAAGGTGGAGGCCTTATATTGTTATTTGACCATTATTTAGTTAATGGATGGCTAAATGACAAATTAGCCTTAATTTATATTTGTTTTATATGTTTTATAAAAGGGCAAAATTGGTATTTGTTTAAAATGTTATTATAACAAAAACAAAAAGGAATTTGATAGCCATTATCATCTTTTCTTCCACCGAAAGTTGAGAGAAAATAAAGGGTTTGAAGCTTTGAAACTTTCGGCTACTTCAAGCTCCAATTGGTATGTGTTTTTAGCTCGATTTTTGATAATTTTTACGTTTTTGTAATCGTTGCTTTGTGCTTTACAAAACCCATGCTCAAATTCTATGTATTGATGATGTTTTTGTGATAAGCCGTTGATGAATGTTTGAGCTATGTGTTAGTTGATATTGAAATATGAGAGCTTAGTGTTTGGTTAGCATAGTTTGTATTTGGATTTTTGGTGAAATTGAGTATATTGGGCTAAATTGTGAAAAATGGAAAGTTGAGGGACTAAATAGAAAATTTGATGAAATATTTGGACTTATATAATCCCTAGAGAGGTTCAGCCAAGCATGTGAATGTGTGGAATTTGTGAATTTGATGATTTTGTGAGATAGAGACTAAAGTGTCGAAATGTGAAAATATGAGGGCTATTTTTTTAAAATGCCCTAAATATGTGTGTTTGGATTAAAATGAATGATTTGGTGATTAAATGGATTGAATTTAAATGTGTATAGACCAAGAACAGAGAGGTCCGGATCGAGATCGAGGCAAAGACAAAGTGCTCGATTAATCGACCGTTTCGATATTTTGACATCCGGGGTAAGTTCGGATATAATACTAGTTGTAAACTTTATCTATGTGATATAAATTGAATGGATGTATATGTATCTATGA
This sequence comes from Gossypium rotundifolium, assembly GCA_025506655.1. Taxonomy (NCBI): domain Eukaryota; kingdom Viridiplantae; phylum Streptophyta; class Magnoliopsida; order Malvales; family Malvaceae; genus Gossypium; species Gossypium rotundifolium. The sequence goes on from CP106731.1 coordinate 52,898,537, forward strand.
GATTTGAAATGCTATGTGCTAAATTGAGATAAAGGGGCACTAAGTGTGTGAAATTTAAAACGAGAAAGAGATGATTGGCACTGTGTGTACGAAAAGATAGAAGCTTGACTTATCGACTTGGCATCGTGTGCGATACCGATATAAGTTCGGTTTAATGTATTGGCACTAAGTTTGCGGTGATGATTATGTTTCAGTTATGAAATTGGCACTAAGTGTGTGAATAAACCAATGGAATAGCAAGGGTTGAATGAGAGGTAATATCGAACAATTGAGTAGCATAAATGGTGATAAACCGTAAAAGCAAGATATTTTAATCCCACATTTAGTATGATTTTGGATGATTTATCCTTGATTTATGTAAAAAGGTGCTCTTAATCCTTTCTTTTCATGTCTTATACTTAGGAAAGCACCTAAGGATAAAAAGAACGTAAAACAGGCTTAAAACGGACCAATTTGGGCCAAAGAGAAAACCAACACGGCCTGGACTTCAAGCTACACGGTCGTGCCTCATCAAATTACTTCACATGGCCATGCCATGATTTACACAGTCGTGCCCTAATCGACAGAATCAAGACACGGCCTGAAGACGATTTGTACATGTGTGTGCCATGGGCGTGCCCCTACCATGGGAATGAGCAATTTCACTTGGATTTGGATGCTTGAAGCCAAAGAAACATTCTCCTAAGTCCACTTAAACACCTTAATAGTAATTCTACTTGAAGGAGGTACTTAGGAGCCAAGTAAAGCATCTAAGGAGCCTATATAAACAACCCAAGGCAGTAGTTCTAAAGGATAGAGTTTTGGGTAGAGTTTTCTACTAGAGCTTTTATTCAGGGATTTACTCGAGGATAGCCAATTGATCCATCTCAAGAAGCCGGAGTTCTACTCAAAATAGAAGATCTCCTCTTCAATTCCTTCAAGGGGTTTTAGGGATTTCTTATATTTTTTTTTATCTTTTCTCTTGAAATGTTTTCTTATTTTGTTATGAACTAAACTCTTCAGATACCTGAAGGGATGAAACCTATGACGGATTTTGCTATTTGATTTCTAAATTATATGATAAGTACTTAATTTGTTCTTAATTATGTTGCTTAATTTAATCTAATGTGCTTAGGTGGAGGAGGAATAGACCCTGCCTAAGAGTAGACCTAACATAATTAAGCGGAGTTGATCACATGCTTAGAGATAGGGTGACGAGATTTTGTCGGATTAGGGTGAAACCTAATATGGGAGTCCATTGATCGATTTACTGCTTCCTTAGGGGGTTATTATAAGAGAACAAGAGTTCCACTAATTAACCTAAGGTTAGACGTTATTAGCCTCGAGAGAGGGTTTAATATAGGTTAGGGAGTCTCACGGATCAAGCTAAGCAAAGAAGTCATATGAATTAAAAGTTAGATAACAAGAGAAGTCATAGGTGGATTCTTCCTGAGGGTATCGTCGTAATCAACTGAGTTTTTCCACAGTCTTTTCCCAAAAGTTTCATTCTTTTGTCTTTGCATCTAGTTTAGTTTTTCATTAGTTTTAGATCAAACCAATCACTCCATATTTTAGGCTAAATAATAGAAAAAAAGTGAGTAGTAATACTTTTAGGTTCGTTTGGGTTCGATAAAATAATCTTGCCTAAACTATACTATTCTTCGATAGGTGCACTTGCCTCCATCGTTGTCATAGTTAGTCTACAGGCTCGATCATTCTTCATAAATACTAAAACTCGATTGTTTGACACGATCAAGTTTTTGGCGCCGTTGTCGGGGAACACTAAAATATTAAGAAAGCTCTATTTATATTACTTTAGCCATTATTTTATTATTTTTTCGTAATTTACTTTTATTTTTATTAGGTTAAATTTTTATTTACACTAAATTTCTTTCTTTCTTCTCCTAGCAGGTACCTATAGTTTATGACTAGAAGGAACCGGTGAGGACTTTTAGCATACGAAAGTGATATTGAAGCTACCGCTCGCAAAAATCGCAGAGAAATTGATGAGCTCTAGACTACCAAAGAGAAGAACAAGACAGATCCACTCCTACTGAAGGGATGGACGAAAACAATCCACCGCCAAATGTGCAAGAACAAAATGCTCCGCGTGCTATGTATGATTATGCTAAACCTAATTTGACCGGAGTAGAATCTAGTATTGTCAGGCCTGCTATAGCTGCTAACAATTTTGAATTAAAGCCTAATACAATACAAATGATTCAACAGTTTGTTCAATTTGATGGTTTGTAGGACGAAGACCCAAACACTCATATAGCTAATTTTTTAGAGTTCTGTGATACCTTCAAAATAAATGGCACTTCTGATGATGTCATTCGTCTTCGGTTATTTCGTTTTCATTAAGGAATAAAGCAAAGTAGTGGTTGAACTCATTACCACGAGGGTCAATCACCACATGGGATCAAATGCCCGAAAAATTTATTTTAAAATACTTTCCACCAGCCAAAACAGCCAAATTTAGGAATGACATATCTTATTTTGTGTAGAATGACGCAGAAACATTATATGATGCATGGGAAAGATATATGGATCTCCTGAAGATGTCCACACCATGGATTATCTTTGTGGCTTCAAGTCCAAACTTTTTACAATGGTGTGAATTCTTCAACGAGGCAAATGATTGACTCATCAGCCGGCAGAACTTTGAATAACAAAACTCTTAAAGCGACTTACGACTTTATTGAAGAGATGTCATTGGATACCTATCAATGGCAAATTACAAGGGCCAAACCGACAAAATCAGCCAGAGTTTTTAACATAGACGCAGTAACAATGCTGTCAACACAGATGGAGATGATGAATAAAAAGCTTGATAATTTATCTTCTTCGCAGGTACATCCAATAATGCAATGCGATGTGAGTGGGAATGTGGCAAATCCTGAGTACCCACCCTACCAACCAGGAACAGAACATGAGCAGACAAACTATATAGGTAATAATTTTAGATCCAATAATAATCCTTATAGTAACACTTATAACGCAGGTTGGAGGAACCACCCAAATTTTTCGTAGGGAGGACAAGGAAATCAAAGAAATCAAAGGCAGCAACCTCCTCCAAATTATCAAAATCAGCCATATCCACAAAAGAAGCAATCAAACCTCGAAGAGATGTTGACGAAATTCATGGCAGCCACAGATTCTCATTTCCAAAAGACTGAAGCAGCACTTGATGAATAACAAAAATCGATCAAAGGGATCGAGAATAAAGTTGGAGAACTTACTAGGTCAGTGGGACATCTCACAAAGCTGATTTTTGAATGTCAACAAGGACGTCTACCAAGCAACACAGAAATAAACCCAAAAGAACAGATCCAAGCCATCACAACTCAAGAGGGTACAAAGGTAGACGAGCCCACCACAACACAAGAAACCAAGGAAGAAAAAGGTAAAATAGAGGTAGCAGACGAAAAGCCAAAACCAATAATCAAAGAATACATACCTCGCATACCTTATCCCGAAGCATTAAAAGGAGATGATTCAGAGGAACAGTTCGGTAAGTTTCTTAAACTTTTAAAGAAATTACATATTAACTTACCCCTTCTTGAAGCTCTTTTCCAAATGCCAGACTCGAGGAAATTTTAAGACAACTCTTGACAAACAAACACAAAATAGACAAAGAGCACCATGTAGAACTAAACACAACATGCTCGACAATGTTACAAAATAGACTACCGCAGAAACAAAAAGATCCAGGGAGTTTTACGATTCCATGCTTAGTTGGTAGTTTAACTATTGATAATGCGTTAGCTGATCTAGGGGCAAGTATAAATGTCATGCCTTATACATTGTTCAAACGACTAGGTCTAGGGAAGCCCAAACAAACTAGGATGAGTATTCAACTAGCTGATAAAACTGTTAGAATTCCTAGGGGCATTATTGAAGATGTGCTTGTAAAAATTGATAAATTTATTTTTCTAGTAGATGTTGTTGTTTTAGACATGGATGAGGATAATTCAATCCCCTTAATTCTAGGAAGACCTTTCCTAGCAACTACTAGAACTAAAATTGATGTTGCCACAGGTGAACTCATACTTCGCGTAGGAGATGAATCGATTAAGCTTCAAGCTCTCGACTCGGCCAGAACAACAGATGATGAAGGTAAGAAAGTCACTTCAATAGATAATCAAATTGTTCAACTTTCATTGTAGGAAACACTACATAAAGACAACCCTGAGCCGACTCATAAGTCCTAAAACAACAAAAAAGAATCCTACAAGGGACAAGACCTTAGGATTGACAAGTTTGAAGAGCAGAAGATACAAGTCAAAGAAAAGCTGGATCCACATGAAGTAAAACCAAAGGAACCACCAGAAAAGCTCGTAGGGACATCAAACCACTACAAAATAGGAGACAAGGTACTGTTAGACAAAGCAGATCCACACATCACCACAATAGACCTGAAGACAAAGGGAGAAATATTTCTTAAGGTGCACGATATCTTCCCCCATGGAACAGTCTAGGTAAGCAATCCAACATTCGACACTTTTAAGGTAAACGTTTCTCGACTTGAACCTCATCAAGAAAATAAAATCTTAAGCAAGAGGGAAGATATTCAAACCTTTAAACCTCCCTTATTTTTCTAATCTGAGAAAAGTCTAGCTTAAGACTATAAACGAGCACTTTTTGGGAGGCAACCCGAGTACTAACATTAATTTTTATTCTGTAGTCTTAGTTTTATTTTTATTTCTACTTTCTCTTTTAGAATTTTAATAAGCTAAAAGTTCAGATTCCCAGACCACACAGTCTAGCACATGGCCATGGCCATAGCCGTGTGGGTACTCTAAATCACCATACTGACATAGCAGAGGCCGTGCAAATCATGTCCCAACCAACTGCAGAAGTCACGAGCTCACCTACCCCACCACGGCCGTATGAGGCGGTCGTGGGTCAACACTTCCATTATAGAAATAGGCATGGCATTAGAGACAAATAGGCGTGGTACTCCAACAAGCCTAGAACACGATCGTGTGACACGACCCTATGAAGATACTTACTTATCGACCACGGGCATGACTTATCGACCACGGGCATTTAATCTCCAACATGCCTCCTAACACGGTCGTGCGATACAGCCGTGTAAAGCAACACGCCCTAGATACACGGGCATGGGACAGTGTCAGAAGCAAAAATCTATTTAAATCGCACAGCCCTTCCCCTTTCCCCCATCTTTTTTCCTCCTTTTTCTTTCAATTTTTCAGTCTTGCATTAGAAAAGGTGTTCAGACTCTTGAGCTACACTAAAATCATGCTGAAGAAGCGTAAGAGTCCAATCACAATCTCCCTATGGGAGACCGATCTATATAAGTTCATATCAGCCTCTTCATTCAAACAACAAGCCAAGGGTCTTTGAGGCCATATAGTTGTTATTTTCTTTTCCTCTTTTGCTTCAATTTCCTTCTCTTTAACAATCTTATGCTTTGTTTAGTTTGTTTTAATTTAGTTTATTGGTTTTAGGTTCTAAAAGCTGCTTGGGAATCACACACCACAGCCTTAGAGGTCACACCCACCTCGCAAACCATCCAACAATAAGGACTCCTTAGTCTATTAGTCTTTTCTTTCAAATACAATTTTTTCTTAGTCTCCTTCTCTTTATTTCCTTTGTCTTTAATTATAATATTAGTATATTATTAATGTTTCTTCAGATTTCTTGGCTATATCTTTCCAGGCTACCCAATTTATTTATCTAGCACAAAGATCATCGGTAGACACCCCACCAGACCGACCCCTCCAACTTATATTTCTTTACCATCCTCCCGAAAATCACCCAAAATTTAGGAAATGGCACTCTATCCCTCTCATTTGATCTTATATTAATTTTTATCACCTATCTTTGTACTTTGAGGGCAATGTACATCTTAAGTGTGGGGGGATAAAAGTGCCTAACCTTTTGCATTATTCTCAAATTAATGCTTAATTTTTCATTGTTCTCAAAAATCCTGAATTTTAAACTTGTTGGAAAGTATTTCTCTCATATTACTAATTAGGATGAAATTTCTAATGATTTATGATTTTTATTGATATGTTTTAGATTAAGTCATAGTTAATTGTGCATTGACGATTAAATTTGAAGGATACTAGAGAATCGAGCATGCTAAGTCTACTTTTTAAAAATTAAAAATTGTCTAGGTTGTTGAACTGAATTTGAATATCACCTTGAAGTTCAAAATTTACAGGGATTGATGTCAAACACCCATAATTTTTGTGAGATTTTGAGCCTTATAGAGTATATATCCTTTTTCGTGCTCACTTTATTGATTATGAGTATGTCAACTTTGAATTGTTATTCTAGAACTTGCCTCGTTTATACATGTCGAGACCACACTTTTGATTTGATATACAGAGATGATAAAGGCACCTAGGATTTAACCCACTTACTCCATAAAAAGCCTACCTTCACAAATTAACCCCTAATGAACCCCGTTGAATCCTAATAACCTTTTTATTGACTCGCCCACTAATATTAACCCAAAATCCCTTTGAATTTGTTACCACCATTCTTTTGACTACCCTTTAATAGAGTTTTGATTTGATTAAGTTACCAAATTATATTAGTTCAGTAGTTACATTTATCATTTATGATGTAATATTTTAGTTTGCTCTTAAAAAAAACCCAAGTATATTCAATATTAGTAGTATATAAAAGAGCTTAGAGCATTTTAATTCCAATTGTTAAAGAAAAAGCTTGTATTAAAGTATTATCAAATTTTAAGTGATGAAAATACTCTTTATTATAGAGTAATTATCAATAGTGGTATTATTAGTTTTCATTCAAGAAAATATTCATATTTAGTTCATTGTTTCTAGTTAGGTAATTTGTCAAGTCGGTCTCGATTCTAACCTCTAATCACTGTATCCACACCCTTAACCTTAGCCTCATTACAACCCCGATAAAGACCTTTTGATCGTGTATCATCTCATATCTGATGGTGGAGATCGATTTTCGAGCAAGCCTATGGGATTAACTTTTCGTGTTTGACTTATGAGTGCTTATTCTTGAACCTTAAACACTTTGAGTGATTTGAGTGAACCTTCAGTGAAGATGTTAATCATTGTCAATTTTGAATTAAAGGTAATTATTCAGATAAGGGGAGACACCTATGTTTTCGTACTACAAAGGTATGACTTATAGTGATTAAATCTTTAGGGCTTTTGAGTTAAATTATCCATGTATAAATTATCTATGAATTATGATGAGACATTGTCAATAGGAATTATGAATTATGGAAAGTTCGTTTTAATTGTAAGTTGAGAATTTTACTTGAGGACAAGCAAAAGCTTTAGTGTGGGGGTATTTGATAAACTGTAAAAGTAACATATTTTAATCCCACATTTAGTATGTTTTTGGATGATTTATCCCTGATTTATGTAAAAAGGTGCTCTTAATCCTTTCTTTTCATGTCTTATACTCAAGAAAGCACCTAATGATAAAAAGAACGTAAAACAGGCTTAAAACGGACCAATTTGGGCCAAAGAGGAAATCAAAATGGCCTGGACTTCAAGCCACACGGTCATGCCTCGTCAAATTACTTCACACAGCCATGCCATGATTTACACGGTCGTGCCCTAATCGACAGAATTGAGACACGACCTGAAGACGATTTGCACGGGCGTGTGCCATGGGCGTGCCCCTGCCACGGGAATGAGTAATTTCACTTGGATTTGGATGCTTGAAGCCAAAGAAACATACCCCTAAGTCCACTTAAACACCTTAATAGTAATTCTACTTGAAGGAGGTGCTTAGGAGCCAAGTAAAGCATCTAAGGAGCCTATATAAACAACCCAAGGCAGTCGTTCTAAAGGAGAGAGTTTTGGGCAAAGTTTTCTGCTAGAGCTTTTATTTAGGGATTTACTCGAGGATAGCCAGTTGATCATCTTAAGAAGCTGGAGTTCTACTCAAAATAGAGGATCTCCTCTTCAATTCCTTCAAGGGTTTTAGGGATTTCTTATGCTTTGTTTTATCTTTTCTCTTGAGATGTTTTCTTATTTTGTTATGAACTAAACCCTTTAGATACCTGAAGGGGATGAAACTTATGATGGATTTTGTTATTTTATTTCTAAATTATATGATAAGTACTTAGCTTGTTCTTAATTATGGTGCTTAACTTAATCTGATTTGCTTAGGTGGAGGAGGAATAGACCCTACCTAAGAGTAGATCTAGCATAATTAAGCAGAGTTAATCTCACGCCTAGAGATAGGGTGACGAGATTTTACCGGATTAGGGTGAAACCTCATATGGGAGTCCATTGATCGATTTACTACTTCCTTAGGGGGTTATTATAAGAGAACGATAGTTCCACTAATTAACCTAAGGATAGACATTATTTGCCTCGAGAGAGGGTTTAATATAGGTTAGAGAGTCTCAAGGATCAAGCTAAGTAAAGAAGTCATATGAATTAAAAGTTAGATAACAAAAGAAGTCATAGGTGGATTCATCCTGAGGGTATCGTCATAATCAACTGAGTTTTTCCACAGTCTTTTCCCAAAAATTTCATTCTTGTGTCTATGCTATTGAGTGGTAACTTTGTGTTGATAAATACTAGTAGGGGTAGTGAGATTGGGAATGAATTATGCTTGTGATAGAATAAATATCGGTATTGAATTAGGTATGATTAGAGTTGGTATTGATTGCATGTTTTAAATTGCTAAATTGGTATGCTTTTAGATGGCAATATGTGCATGAGATGTTTGGTTGGCTGGCTTGTAGGTTTGACCCTAAGTGGGTGGCATGTTGGCCCTTCAAAAATGGCCTATAATGTCACACGGTTGGGGCACACGGGCGTGCCTCAGACCATGGGTAAATTGGCAGAATGTGGCTTAAACTGCACACGACCATGGCACGGGCGTGCTTGTTAGCCATGTTGATTTTGGCAGTATGTAACCACGGAGAGGTCACACGGGTGTGTCATGTAGCCGTGGGAGAGGCACGGCCTACCCCCACGGGCGTGTCTCCCCTGTATTCTAGAAAAGTTTCAATTTTTCATGAAATTTTATATGTGTTTTGATTTAGTCTCGACTCAGTTTATAAGCATGCTTAGGGTCTTGATGACTCGTTTAAGGGACACTGTGATTGTATTTGAATGTGTTTGATGATGTTTGATTTTGTGTCAACATTTAGAGGTTAAATGTTCTGATTGATTGGTAATACCCCTTAATCCTATTCTGACGACAGTTTTGGGTTAGGGGTGTCACAATTTTATTGGTATCAGAGCTACGGTTTAGTCAATTCTCGCACTAACGTAGCTTGTGTGAGTCTAGCTATACATGCCATATTGTGAAATTACGATAGTGTGATGAAATATGACAGTTGAAATGTGTTTTAATATAGTAATGGATCTCGATCGAGCAGTTACTAATGATGTAGAGAGTAATGCGCCTACTCCTACTTAGGGGATAGGGCCGGCCACATCAAGGCCAAATGATAGTGGTGAGAAAGGTGAGGCTAAGCAAGCCTTCTTTCATATGATGAGTGAATGGTTTTCAAATTTTGTTAGAACAAATTCGACTGCTCCACAACCTCCACCCCCGCAAGTACCTGTTGTGCCACAAGTTGTAGATCCGATCAGATTGAATAAACCACCTGTAGACAAGATTCGCAAGTATAGGGCCGAAGAGTTTAGGGCCACAGTTGATGATGATGTTGAGCGAGCTGAGTTTTGGCTCGAGAATACCCTTCGAGTATTTGATGAGATGTCACTGAACCCTGATGAGTGCATTAAGTGTGCAGTTTCCTTGTTGAGAGACACGACTTACAATTTGTGGAAAAGATTGATATCTGTGGTTTCGAGAGAGAATCACTTGGGATTTCTTTCAAGTTGAGTTTAGAAAGAAGTATATCAGCCAACGCTTCATTGATCAAAAACGTAAGGAGTTTTTAGAGCTGAAACAAGGTCGTTTGTCTGTTGTTGAGTATGAACGAGAATTCATGCGATTGAGTCAGTATGCTAGAGAGTGTGTTTCTACTGAAGCTACTATGTGAAAATATTTTGTAAGGGGATTGAATGAAGACATAAAGTTGTTGGTTGGGATGCTGGATATAAATGAATTTATTGTACTTGTGGAGAGAGCATGCAAAGTTGAGAAACTCAGTAAAAAAAAGAAGAAAGTCGATTCTGAGGCTCGAGTTGAAAGAAAGAGATCGATGAATAAATTTTCTTAGTTTTCTTCAAAGAGATATAGAGATGCCAGCAATCGTTCAAATGCTTTGTTTGGTTATCCTAATAGAGATTGTTTGAGACAGAGTATTGGTTTACAAATTTAAGCTCCGAATGAGTCAAGTGTAGGCAGTGTTAAGAACAACAAGCCCAAGTGCAAACAATGTGGGAGACGACATGTGGGAGAATACTGGGGCAGGTATAACAATAGAACATGCTATAAGTATGGATCCCAAGATCATTTTATCCGAGATTGCCCAAAGATAGTTGAAGAAGAAAATGTTCAGAACGAAAGACCAAGTAATGTGATGGCCAGAAGTAGACCACCCAGGAGCATCAGAAATATGAATGAAAGCCAGAGAGGAACGACTGATACAGCTGTAAGGTCAGAAGCAAGAGCACCTACCCGAGCCTATGCTATACGTGCATGAGAGGAAGCATCATCTCCAGACGTCATCACCGGTACTTTCACTTTATTTGATACTAATGTCATTGCATTGATAGATCCAGGATCAACTCATTCTTATGTGTGTATGAATTTAGTATCGAATAAGACTCTACCTATTGAGTCTACTGAATTTATGATTAGAGTATCGAACCCCTTAGGCAAGTGTGTTTTGGTGGATAGGTGTGCAAGAATTGCCCATTGATGTTTCATGATTTATGTTTCCCGATTAATTTGATGTTGCTACCATTTGATGAATTTGACATAATTCTGGGAATGGACTTGCTTACTTTGCATAATGCCATTGTGAATTATAAAAGAAAGAATGTTGAATTGAAGAGTCAGAATGGCGAGATAGTTCAAATTGAGTCTAGTGATATGAAAGGATTACCAGCTGTTGTATTTGTGATGAAAGCAATGAACTATGTGAGAAAGGGTTGTGAAGCTTATTTGGCGTACGTGATTGATACAAAAGTGTCAAAAGGAAAGTTGAATTTGTGCCTATGATATGTGAGTTTCAAATGTGTTTCTAGAAGAGTTACCGGGGTTACCTCCGATTAGAGAATTTGAATTTGGTATTGAGTTAGTGCTGGGAACTGCTCCTATTTTGATAGCTCCAATGGCACCAATAGAATTGAAAGAGTTGAAATCTCAGTTGCAAGAATTGACCGATAGAGGATTTGCACGACCTAGTTTTTCACCTTGGGGAGCTCCTGTATTATTTGTGAAAAAGAAAGATGGAACTATGAGAATGTGTATTGATTATCGACAATTGAACAAAGTGACGATAAAGAACAAATATATGTTACCTCGGATCGATGATTTGTTTGATCAGATGAAAGGAGCTACAGCATTTTCTAAGATAAATTTGAGATCGGGCTACTATCAGTTGAGAGTTAAAGAATCCGATGTGCCAAAAACTGCATTCAGAACGAGGTATGGACATTATGAATTCTTAGTGATGCCTTTTGGATTAACAAATGCCCCTGCAGTGTTTATGGATTTGATGAATCGGATATTCAGACCGCATTTGGATCGCTTCGTGGTGGTATCCATTGATGATATTTTGATTTATTCACGTGATGAGACGTAGCATGCCAAGCATTTGAGAATCGTGCTACAAACTCTACGTGAGAATAGTTGTATGCAAAGTTTAGCAAGTGTGAATTTTGGTTGCATGAGGTCAGTTTTTTGGGGCATATTGTATATTCGAGTCGATTCGCATAAAATCTCTATTATTTTGGAATGGAAGCCTCCGAGAAATGTGTCTAAAGTCCGTAGTTTTCTAGGACTAGCGGGATATTATAGACGATTTGTGAAAGGCTTCTCAATGATTGCAACTCCTTTGACAAAGTTATTACAGAAGGATGTTAGATTCGAATGGTCAGAAAAGTGTCAACAGAGTTTTGAACAGTTGAAAGTGTTGTTAACAGAAGCACCAGTGTTGATTCAACCCGAATTAGGCAAAGATTTCATAGTTTACAGTGATGCATTGTTGAATGGTTTGGGCTGTGTGCTGATGCAAGAAGGAAAAGTCATCACTTATGCTTCGAGATAGTTAAAACCACATGAAAAGAATTATCCAACGCATGATCTTGAATTGGCTGCGATTGTATTCGCATTGAAGATTTGGTGTCACTATTTATTCGGTGAAAAATGTCATATTTATACTGATCATAAGAGTTTAAAGTGTTTGATGACTCAGAAATATTTGAACTTGCGACAGAGAAGATGGTTAGAATTGTTGAAAGACTATGAACTTGTGATAGATTACCACCCGGGTAAAGCTAATGTTGTGGCTGATGCTTTGAGTCGAATTCGTTATATACCTTGCGAGCTATGAGTAATCAGATGGATCTGTGTGATGATGATGCGGTTGTAACTGAATTGAAAGTAAAATCGTTGTTTTTACAGTAGATTTGTGATGCTCAAAAAATTGATAACAAGTTGTTAGCAAAAAGATTTCAATGCAGTTCGAATGCTGAATCAGAATTTCGAGTTAATAGTGATGATTGTTTAAGATTTAGAGATTGGATCTGTGTTCTGAGAAATTCAGAGCTGATTCAAATGATTTTGACCGAAGCTCACAATAGTCATTTGATTGTACATCCGGGGAGTACAAAAATGTATAATGATTTGAAACAATTCTACTGGTGGTATGGTATGAAGAGAGATTTCTGACTTTGTGTCAAAATGTTTAGTTTATCAGCAAGTTAAGGCTGAACATCAATTTCTGTCCGGTTTATTGCAACCAATTATGATTCTTGAGTGGAAATAGGAGAGAATTACCATGGACTTTTTGTCGGGTTTACCCTTATCTCCGAGCAAGAAAGATGCAATCTGGGTGATAGTTGATAGATTGACGAAATCAGCTCATTTCATTCCGGTGAGAACCGATTATTCTTTAGATAAGTTGGTGAATCAGTATATCGATTTAGATTGTGAGATTGCACGGAGTACCGCTATCTATAGTGTCTGACAGAGATCCGAGATTTACCTCACAATTTTGGAAGAAATTACAAGATGCTTTAGGCATGAGATTGAATTTTAGTACTGCTTTTTATCCGCAAACGGATGGTCAATCCGAGCGAATCATTCAGATTCTCGAAGACATGCTGAGATGTTGTATACTTGAATTTAAAAGTATGTGGGAAAAGTATTTATCATTGATTGAGTTTATGATAACAACAGTTTTCAATCTAGCATTAAATGGCACCATATGAGGCTCTTTACTATTGAAAGTGTCGAACTCCATTGTATTGGACCGAAATGAGTGAGAACAAGATTCACGGGTTGATCTTATAAAAGAGACCGAGCGAAAGTGAAAGTAATTCGTGACAGTTTAAAGGCAGCCTTAGATCGTCAGAAGTCTTATACAGATTTGAAACGAAAGGATATTGAATTTGAGGTTGGTGATAAAGTTTTCTGAAAGTATCTCCGTGGAAGAAAATACTTCAATTTGGCAAAAGGGCAAGTTGAGTCCGAGGTTCATTGGACCGTATGAGATCATTGAACGAGTTGGAACGGTTGCTTATAGATTGAGACTGCCATCTGAGTTAGAAAAGATCCATAATGTGTTTCATGTGTCAATGCTCAACTGATGCAGCGATCCATCTCATGTGATTGCTCCTATTGAGGTTGAGATTCAATCAGATTTGTCATATAGTGAAAAATCGATCCGAATTTTGGCACGAGAGACCAAAGAGTTGAGAAACAAAAGAATGTCCTTAGTGAAGGTATTATGGCACAAACATGGAATTAAAGAGGCTACGTGGGAGCCTGAGAATGTTATGAGAGAGCAACATCCACAATTATTCACTAGTAAGACTTTCGGGGACGAAAATCCCTAAGGGGGGAGAGTTGTAACAGCCCGGTTTAGACCCTAGTTGGAACAGTGGTTTGAAGACCACAAATCTGAGGTCGAAATAATAATTTAATATTATTTTTTGTGTGAATAGTATGCGACATGGTCTGTGTAGAAATTTTGTGTGATGATTTAATCGTTTGTGTGTCGAATTAAGAGAAAGGACTTAATTGCATAGTAAGTGAAAGCTATGTGCTGATTTATGAGTACTTAATTAATGTTGCCTTTTTAAGGTGGAGGCCTTATATTGTTATTTGACCATTATTTAGTTAATGGATGGCTAAATGACAAATTAGCCTTAATTTATATTTGTTTTATATGTTTTATAAAAGGGAAAAATTGGTATTTGTTTAAAATTTTATTATAACAAAAACAAAAAGGAATTTGATAGCCATTATCATCTTTTCTTCCACCGAAAGTTGAGAGAAAATAAAGGGTTTGAAGCTTTGAAACTTTCGGTTACTTCAAGCTCCAATTGGTATGTGTTTTTAGCTCGGTTTTTGATAATTTTTACGTTTTGTAATCGTTGCTTTGTGCTTTACAAAACCCATGCTCAAATTCTATGTATTGATGATGTTTTTGTGATGAGCCGTTGATGAATGTTTGAGCTATGTGTTAGTTGATATCGAAATATGAGAGCTTAGTGTTGGGTTAGCATAGTTTGTATTTGGATTTTTGGTGAAATTGAGTATATTGGGCTAAATTGAGAAAAATGGAAAGTTGAGGACTAAATAGAAAATTTGATGAAATATTTGGACTTATATAATCCCTAGAGAGGTTCGACCAAGCATGTGAATGTTTGGAATTTGTGAATTTGATGATTTTGTGAGATAGGGACTAAAGTGTCAAATGTGAAAATGTGAGGGTCGCTCAGTAAAATGCCCTAAATATGTGTGTTTGGATTAAAATGAATGATTTGGTGATTAAATGGATTGAATTTAAATGTGTATAGACCAAGAACGGAGAGGTTCGGATTGAGATCGAGGCAAAGATAAAGTGCTCGATTAATCGACCATTTCGGTTTTTTGACATTCGAGGTAAGTTTGGATATAATACTAGTTGTAAACTTTATCTATGTGATATAAATTGAATGGATGTATATGTATCTATGAGATTTGAAATGCTATGTGTTGAATTGAGATAAAGGGGCACTAAGTGTGCTAAATTTAAAATGAGAAAGAGATGATTGGCACTGTGTGTGCGAAAAGATAGAAGCTTCGGCTTATCGACTTGGCACTATGTGTGCGATACCGATATAAGTTCGGTTTAATGTATTGGCACTAAGTGTGCGGTGATGATTATGTTTCAGTTATGAAATTGGCACTAAGTGTGCGAATAAACCAATGGAATAGTAAGGGTTGAACGAGAGGTAATATCAAACAATTGAGTAGCATAAATGGTAAGTAACTATGTGTTGATCAAGGTACGTTTGAACCTATGTGGTTGATGATAGATTTAAGAGTTGAATGAATAGATAATGTGCCTAGTTGTGCCTTTATCTATGTGATGGTACATATATATATACATATTGATGTTGTAGTATTGAGTAATATGTATTATATTACGAACTTATTAAGCTTTGGAAAGCTTACTGTGTGATTTGTTTCTCTGCCTTGTAGTGTCAGTAAAGCTAGCTCGGATATGGGATCGTCAGCTTCTCAATCACACTATCGGCATTCTATTTTGGTACTTTTGAAAAGATGTATATAGCTGGAATATGGCATGTATAGGCTAGTTAATTGAATCAAGTTTGAGATTTGTAAGTAGCCATGAGATGTGGCTAGATATATGATAGGTTTGGCATGAATGAATGTGGTATATATATATATATGATGCATCTTTTGGCATGATTGATAAATTTGCTATTGAGTGGTAACTTTGTGTTGATAAATGCTAGTAGGGGTAGTGAGATTGGGAATGAATTATGCTTGTGATAGAATAAGTATTGGTATTGAATTGGGTGTGATTAGAGTTGGTATTGATTGCATGTTTTAAATTGCTAAATTGGTATGCTTTTAGATGGCAATATGTGCATGAGATGTTTGGTTGATGGGCTTGTAGGTTTGACCCTAAGTGGGTGGTATGTTGGCCTTGCAAAAATGGCCTATAATGTCACACAGTTGGGGCACACGGTGTGCCTTAGACCGTGGGTAAATTGGCAGAATGTGGCTTAAAATACACACAACCATGGCACGGGCATGCTTGTTAGCCGTGTTGATTTTGGCAGTATGTAACCACGAGGAGGTCACACGGGTGTGTCATGTAGCCGTGGGAGAGGCACGGCCTACCCCCACTGGCGTGTCTCCCCTGTATTCTAGAAAAGTTTCAATTTTTCATGAAATTTGATATGTGTTTCGGTTTAGTCCCGACTCGGTTTATAATCATGCTTAGGGTCTTGATGACTCGTTTAAGGGACACTATGATTGTACATGAATGTGTTTGATGATGTTTGACTTTGTGTCGACATTTAAAGGTTAAATGTTCTGATTGATCGGTAATACCCCTTAATCCTATTCCAACGACGGTTTCGGGTTAAGGGTGTTACAACATCTGTTTTCTCAAAGGTTATTCGATAACTACTCACAATCTTTCAATAGTTCAAGCCGTCTATGCTATTTTAAATTCAGATCCTTCTGCGACATTAGATACTTTAAACTCTTGGGATCAGGAAACATATAACATTTTTCATCAGTCAACCGACGCCACCAAATTCTCAACACAGACATAAAAAGTGGCCGACTTTAAATCACCGGTTGGACAGTTTCTTTCATGTGACTTTAACCGTCTGAAATCATAAACTATCACTTTACATTCTTGTATTAAAACACATTCCAATCCGTTTGATAGTGCATCGCTGAATAATCACAAATTCTTTACTCAATTTAAACTAGACTAGAACTAGTGCTTTAATTAACAATACTTTCAACTATTTTCAACTTTGCTAACACTCAACAGACCATTCAAATTTTCACAAATGTGATAACTTTATCAATCAAAACAGCTTTAACTTATAACAACATCATTCGATTAGAACAAATCTAATAGATATATCTCCATATCATACTTTCTAGAATATGAATTCTTCCTTCAAAATGTCCGTCTATTCACCTATGAATGTACAATACTTTATCCTCTTAACTGAGGATAAACTTAAATGCATATAACTCAAATTACTTTTCAACTGACCAGCTCACTCAGATAAAACAACTGAGTCAATCTTAACTATCAAATAATATCATATCAAAATACTTCCTTCTTCATGCTGTTAAAACCACTCAAACATACATCTTTCAAAATTTCCTTACATGTTAGTCAAAGATCTTTACATTGCATTGGTTCAAGGAAACAAAATATCCAGATTGAACTCACTAACCTTAATCAAACTTACCTGAGAAAAGAAAACCATCGTACAATTTGAGCTTGAGCTTCCACTATCTATACCTTTTCCAATGTCAATTCCTTTCATGAAAATTAGAGAAATCTTGATACCGAAATCACCACATTCCAATAATCGAACCAGAAAAACAATCATAATAGACATAGTTATCACAAGGCGAAGAACACACTTTAAAGATGAGCCATGATTGATAATTTACGAAATAAGGATAATAAGAAAATTGAAATAAGGAAACCCAAGATGCGATATCATACTGGAAGTCCGAGAACATAACTCATAAGAAAATAATAAAGATCTTGATAATTCCTCAGAGAAAACCAGATGAAAAATAATGCTTATACACTCAAAATCAATTATAACATAGATAATATATTTCCCAAATATATATACAAAACAACACAATCATCCAGTAGAAACAGAAGAATAGCCTCACATAAATTTTCACCAACAACTTTTATTCCAAACATAATAGGATAAAATCCCATAGAGAGAGATAAGAAATGCTGCTCATCAACCAACCAGATCAACAGTGCTCTCATCTAACATTATAAGCAGCTAGCATTCTCATACTATAAGAATTTCATCAGAAAACGAACAATCACATATATCTCTGAGGATAAATGAATATATAAAATACCCAGGAGAGATCATCATAATCTATTCAATTAAAATTGTTGCACTCAGACATCTTTACGATTCATGTAACACCCCAAACCCGGCCTAGAAGTTAGGCCTGAATCTGGTGTGTCACATTAAAGTGTTTTTTGAAAACCATGTTTTGATTGAAATCCCTTCTTGTTTAAAAGCTTAAGTAAAATCCCAGTTACGTTAGTTTATTTTTTAAAAAAGTAGTCCATTGAAAAATTATTTATTTTATTCCCAAAATATCTTTTTAGTTGCGAAGCTAATTTTGAGAGTAATCGATTTACGAAAAAGATTAAGTCACGAAACCATTTTAAAAATGTTGTGAAAACGTAGGGTTGTTTTAAAAATAGTTAACATTTTGGAAAACCGTGATTTACTTATAACGAATATAATTCAAAGTAAATAAAAACTCCATAAAAACTCCAAGTTAAAATCCAAAACCTTAAAAAGGCCTTATTACAAAAATTAAAACCTAAAACAGAATCTAAAGCATAAATGAAGTCCAAAGGCAGTCGTGTGGCCATCTCCGAGTCCCTCGCAGCACCGATCCTCCTAATGCTAGGGATTAACTGCACAGTTAAAAACGGGGTGAGTTTGCGAAAACTCAGTGTGTAATCCCCTCCTAACTAAAAACATTTAGTAAGACAGACAGAATTCAGAATCAGTCTGGGCCGGAACCTAATACAGTAATAGAACAATGTGTGTGGGTCTAAGCCTAGTACAATTTCACTTGGGTCTTAGCCCTTATTAGAATCAATTGGGCCTAGCCCATTCTCCATATCAATAACAGTTAGGCCTAGCCCATATCAGAATCAATTCCATATGCATAATGTATGATGCATGTTAACCCATCCCATCCAACCCTGCACTTGCCTCCGTCCAACCCTGCACTACCTGCAGGGAATAAATCACCCACGCCATCCCTACACTCCCAATGTTAGCATCGGTTGTGGCACTAACCAAAATCGTAGCAAATCTACTAGTAAACAGAATGGCCAAGAGCCATAAACAGAATGGTTACAAGCTGTAACAGTCCGATTCTGACCCTAATTGGAACAGTAGTTTCGGGACCACGAATCTGAGTAAAAAATATTTAAATATTATTTCCTGTGTATACTATCTGTGAATTTTCATGTGTGAAAGTTTCGTATAAAAATTTGATTGTTTGTATGTTTAATTTAATAATAGGACTTAATCGCGTAAAATAAAAATTTAGTGGTTAATTTTGAAAGGGCCGAATAGTGGTTGTTCTTTTAATTTGAAGGTTTTAAATGGTAAATTATCCATGATATTTTGTAATGGACGGTGAAAGAAAACCATTATATGGTTATGTTATTATTTTATAAAGGTTATATTTGTAATTTGGTTAATAAGGTTTTATATCATAAAACATAAAATAATTAAAAAGCCATGGTTTCATATTTGCATGACCGAATATAAAGAAAAGAAAGAAGAAATAAAAGTTCCTTAGGTTCGGCCATCTTTGGAGCTTGATTAAAGGTAAGTTTTAGCTCGAATTTTGATAATTTTTACGTTTTTGAGATCGTTGCTTCGAATACTATCCAACCCATGTTAGAATTTCTAATTTTGATGCATGTTTGAAGTTCAGCCATTGATGAGAATTAGTGTTTTGTGATGTTTCATGATTATACATTAAAGATATGTTTTAGATTAATATGTTTTGTATTGGAAATTTTGATGATTTTGAGTAATTAGGACTAAATTGTAAAATTTGTAAATTGAAGGGTCAAAATGTGAAATAAATGAATTGAATGGACTTGTATGGACATGAGTAACATTCGGCCCTAAAGGAGTGTGTTCAAATTTTGAGTATTTTGTGTTTTGTGCAATAGGGACTAAATTGTAAAAATTGTAAATGTTAGGGGTAAAATAGTAATTTGCCTATTTATGTGTTTTTGGACTAAATTGAATGAAAAAATGTTGAATGATTTTAATTTGTAATTTATTTAGACCAAGAACAAAAAGGATCGGGAGTGGATCGGGAAAAAGTGAAGTTAATCGAATAGTTAGAATAACAAAGTCCGTCGATACTCGAGGTAAGTTTTTAAGCAATTGGATTGAATTGAATTTTAATCTATATTAAGGTGTGTATGTTAAATAGATGTAAGCATGTTTAAAAACTAAATGCCGAATATGACATTGAATAAATAATGTACTAGCCGAATACAAGGTTGGTATATATATAAGCTTTGATTTATTTGAGTTGAATGTTTATATATACAAATTTTGAGATGGTTAAATTTGGGATTGAAAAGAGTGATGTTTGTATTTGAATAGGTGAGTATACATGTTTATTGAATATGGTCGAATGTGATGGTGTTTTATAGGATGAATGGGTTGAGTTGAACATGTACATATATGTGTGTTTATATGAATAAAATGTGATCATAAGTGTTTATATGAATGAGGAGGAGATCGGGTCAATGAGCACTATGTGTGTGAGCTTATACATCGAGCACTAAGTGTGCGAAAATATAATGTAATGGCACTAAGTGTGCGACACATTACAAGAAATTGGCACTATGTGTGCACTTTATCAAAGTAATGACACTAAGTGTGCGATACGTTACATGGGTTGCACTAAGTGTGCGAGTTTACAGATCCTCCAAGGATATCAATTGGAGAATTGTGATAAACGAGATGAAATAAACAAGTAAGTGATTCATGATAGTTGAGTAATTTAGTACTAATGAGGTAAGTTACATTTGTTTATGAAACTAAAGAAATGAGATGTTATTATTAATTTTTGAGTTCGTTTGAGATGGAATAATGACGCATGAGTATTCGGTATAGAGACTACTAAATATGGTAGTTAATGAAAGGTGATATGATCCATACTTATGTTTATGAGTTTTATTGATAATCATATTCAATTGATTTAAATTGTACAATGTTAAATTGTATACTTTACAATTGCTTATAATTGACTAAGCTATGTTAGCTTAATGTGTGTGTTCATTTGACTATTTCATAGATTTTGAAGTCTAAGTTCAAACTCGAGGATTATCGTCAAAGTCAATCACACTATCAACTATTTTTGGTGCCCTTTTTATAAGTTGAACTTTTGGAACTATGGTACGTATAGGCTATATTACTCTTTGGAGTTTATTTTGAATATGATGTATAAAATGCCATGCAAAAATGGCCTCACTTCTATGTTTAGGGGTTTGAGTTGGCTATAAATATTTGACCATGATGATAATGTTTGTATATGTTCGGTATTGTGGTAAGCTTATTTCAGAAGTTAATTCTTTGATATTTTATATATGTCATATATGAATGCATGAATATGGTTTTCAATGAGACATATAGTATATTAAGGTTATTGATTGGACTTATGCGTATTTGTATGTATGTACCGCATGTTAAGTTAGGAAATGACTATGTCATGCTCTATATATATAACTATTGGAAGTGTTATGTGAATGATTAAATTATGGCACATACGTGTGAAATTGTAAATATAGTTACATGGTAGAGAGTAAATGACATTATGAGTTATGTTCTTGGGTTGTGTATATTCGAATATACTATGTATGAGTTCTTTAATGGAAATTGATATTATATGATTTAGGTTATGTATATGAAATGTATGGTTTTGGGTATTTTAGTTGTGTCATTTATAAGAAATTGAGTACTAATGTAGTTGAAAGTTTTTGGGCAATTAATTTTGTATGTGATCTATGTTTGATTTGGTTTGGTTTGACAAAGTTTTGGCATGGGTATATTTGGTCTAAAATGTTTAGTACATTGTTGGTAAAATGAATAAGAACCATAAGTATATTCGGCCTTTATTTCTAAAATGACCAAATGAATAGTATTTTTAATAGGTGATGTAAGTATATACTTATATACGTGTATTTGATTGATTAAGGTTAATTTGAGAGCACATTTGTTTAATCATTCCATGAAATTATATCATCTTTAACTAAGTATTCGGTTATTATTAATAATATATATAGTAATTATTTCGCTATGGTCTTTGCTATATCCAGTAATGTCCTTTAACCCTAATCCAACGACAGATGTGGGTTAGAGGGGTGTTACATTTTAATTGGTATCAGAGCTACAGTTTACTCTATTCTCGGACTAACGTAGCGCTTGTGAGTCTAGCTATACATGCCATAATTTTTACTGTGATAGTGTGCTGACTTTTGACCGCGAAATGTGTTTTTCTTCTTTCATAGTAATGGATCCTGATCCCGAGCGAGTCGTAGCCGATGACATTGAGAGTGTGGTGCCTACTCCCGCGCAAGGGACCGCATAGTTGAATCTCAACTAGCTACGAGTAACCAAGATGAGGGGGATAAGCAAGCCTTCTTTAGTATAATGAATGATTGGTTCAATCAACATATCTGGACCAATCTGGCTATTCAACCACCCTCAAATCCAAATACTCCACCTGTAGTACCGGTGGTACCCCAATAGCTAATCTTGAGAGAATAAATAAGCCTCCGGTTGATAGAATTAGAAAACACGGGGCTCAAGAGTTTAAAGCTGAAGATAATGATGATGCTGAATGAGCTGAATTTTGGCTCGATAATACAATTCGTGTTTTTGATGAACTCTCCTGTACACCTATGAGTGCTTGAAATGTGCTATATCTTTATTACGGGATTTTGCCTATATTGGTGGAACACTCTCGTATCGGTAGTCCCAAAGGAACGAGTTACTTGAGACTTTTTCCAGATAGAGTTTCGCAAGAAATACATCAGCCAACGATTCATAGATCTGAAACACAAGGAATTTCTCGAGCTTAAATAGGGTCGTATGACCGTATTTGAGTATGAGTGCAAGTTTGTGAGACTTAGCCGATACGCCCGCGAGTGTGCTTCATCTGAGGCTGCTATGTGCAGAAGATTTGAAGGAGGGTTAAATAAAGATATAAAATTACTGGTTGGCATACTTGAAATAAATGAGTTCGTGGTACTTGTTAAGCGAGCTTGTAAAGCCGAAGAGCTGGGGAAAGAAAAACGAAAAGCTGAGTTTGAAGCTAGAGATTTTCGTAAGAGATCAGCGGGTAAATTTCCTTAAGCATCATCAAAGAAGTTCAAAAATGACAGTAGCCAATCTAAAACTAATACAGGGATCTCTATACGAGAACAATCACCAGTGAGTTCATGAGCTACCTCGATTGCAAGTGTCGGCAATACTCGACTGAATAAGCCCGAGTGTCAATAGTGTAGTAGGCAACATTTTGGTGAATATTGGGACAAATCCTACAATAGAACTTTCTACAAGTGTGGTTCACAGGATCACTTTATTCG
Source organism: Gossypium rotundifolium (assembly GCA_025506655.1). Lineage (NCBI taxonomy): Eukaryota > Viridiplantae > Streptophyta > Magnoliopsida > Malvales > Malvaceae > Gossypium > Gossypium rotundifolium. Next base: position 52,921,827 of record CP106731.1, read on the forward strand.
GGATTGCCCGGAGTTAGCTGAAAAGGAAAATGCTCAGAGTGCATGACCGAGCGGTACTATAGCTAGAGGTAGATCAACCCGAAATGTGGGAGGTAGGAGCGGCAACCAAAGAGGGACTTCAGATACAGCTATTCAATATGAGGCTCGTGTACTAGCTAGAGCCTATACCATTCGTGCCCGAGAAGAGGCTTCATCTCTAGATGTCATCACCGGTTTATTCACTCTCTTTAATACTAGTGTAATTACTTTGATTGATCCCGGTTCAACCCATTCCTATGTGTGTGAAATGTTAGTATCCAACAAGACTCTACCTGTTGAGTCTACTGAGTTTGTGATTCGAGTTTCGAACCCCCTCGGCCTATGTGTGCTAGTTGATAGAGTGTGCAAGAATTGCTCGTTGATGATTCAAGATTCATGTTTTTCGGTTGATTTGATGTTACTACCATTTGATGAGTTCGATATTATCCTCAGTATGGATTGGTTAACCGTGCATGATGCAGTAATGAATTACAAATGAAAGACTATTAATTTGAGGTGTGAGAATAATGAGATAATTTGAATAGAATCTGCGGATTTGAATGGGCTACCAGTAGTGATATCTTCGATGTTGGCTCGACAATATTTGAGAAAGGGTTGTGAAGCTTACTTTGCTTATGTGATCGATAGTAAAGTGACCAAAAAGAAGATATAATCTGTACCAGTTGTATGTGAGTATCCGGATGTGTTCCCAGAGGAATTGCTGGGATTTCCACCTATTTGAGAGGTAGAGTTTGGTATTGAGTTAGTGCCAGGGACGACTCGATCTTGATAGCTCCGTATAGAATGGCACCGGCCAAATTAAAAGAGTTGAAAGCTCAGTTGCAAGAATTGACAGATAGAAGTTTTGCTCGGTCGAGTTTCTCTCCCTGGGGTGCGCCAGTTCTTTTTGTGAAAAAGAAAGATGGAACTTTGAGAATGTTCATCGACTATCGACAACTCAATAAAGTGACCATAAAGAATAAATATTCTTTGCCACGTTTTGATGATTTATTTGATCAGCTTAAGGGAGCCTCAGTATTTTTGAAGATTGACCTAAGATCAGGTTATTATCAGCTGCGAGTTAGAGACTCAGATGTACCTAAGACTGCTTTTTGGATGAGATACGGCCATTACGAGTTTTTGGTGATGCCGTTCGGACTCACTAATGCCCCTGCTATTTTTATGGAATTGATGAATTGGGTATTTAGACCATATCTGGATCGGTTTGTGGTTGTATTCATAGATGATATTTTGATCTATTCGCGTGACGAAATCGAGCATGCAGAACACTTAAGACTTGTGTTACAGATTTTGCGTGATAAGCAGTTGTCCACAAAATTTAGAAAATATGAGTTTTGGTTAAATGAAGTTAGTTTCCTAAGGCATGTTGTTTCAGCATCAGGTATTCGGGTTGATCCGAGTAAAATCTTGGCTATACTTAATTGGAAACCCCCACGAAATGTTTCTGAAGTTTAGAGTTTTCTGGGACTTGCTGATTACTATAAACGCTTTGTGAAAGGGTTTTCAATGATTGCAGCTCTGATGACAAAGTTGTTGCAAAAAGGTGTCAAGTTCAAGTGGTTAGAAAGGTGCCAGAAGAGTTTTGATCAGCTAAAAACTTTGTTAACGGAAGCTCTAGTGCTTGTTCAGCCAGAGTCGGGTAAAGAGTTCGTTATTTTCAGTGATGCATCCTTGAATGGGTTGGGTTATGTTTTAATGCAGGAAGATAAAGTTGTATCCTACGCCTCGAGACAGTTGAAGCCGCACGAAAAAAACTATCTGGTGCACGATCTCGAGTTGGCTGCCATAGTTTTTGCTTTGAAAATATGGCGTCACTATCTATTTGGTGAAATATGTCATGTCTATTCCGACCACAAGAGTCTAAAATACTTGAAGACTCAGAAAGATCTGAATTTGAGACAACGACGATGGTTGGAATTGTTAAAAGACTACGAGCTTGTGATTGATTATCACCCAGGAAAAGCTAATGTGGTTGCTGATGTACTAAGCCAAAAATCACTATTTACTCTGCGTACTATGGATGCGGATATAGCTATGACTGATGAAGGTGCGATTATTGCAGAGTTGAAAGCGAGACCATTATTCGTTCGACAGATATGCGGAGCTCAAAAGGTTGATAATGATTTATTAGCAAAAAGGAATCATTGTGGTTTGAATACTGATTCAGAACTTTAGATTGATGCTAAGGGATGCTTACGGTTCAGAAACCGAATATGTGTACCAAAGAATCCTGAGTTGATTCAAATGATTTGTAATGAAGCTTATAATAGTAGATTGCCTGTTCATCAGGGCAGCACAAAGATGTATAATGATTTAAAATAGCATTACTGGTGGCACGGTATGAAATGAGATATTTCAGACTTTGTGTCGAAGTGTTTAATATGTCAACAAGTAAAAGTTAAGCATCAAGTGCCATTGGGATTACTTCAGCCAATTATGATACCTGAGTGGAAATGGGATCGAGTCATAACGGATTTAGTAACTGGGTTACCGTTGACACAAAGCAAGAAAGATGCAATATGGGTTATTGTTGATAGATTGACTAAATCGGCCCATTTTATTCCGGTACGTATGGATTTCTCGCTTGATAAGTTAGCTAAATTGTACATCTCTCAGATTGTACGATTACACGGATGGTCAATCCGAACGTGTTATTCAAATACTCGAGAATGTGTTGAGATGTTGAGTTCTTGAGTAAAAAGGTACGTGGGAACGATACTTGCCTTTGATTGAATTTGCGTACAATAATAGCTTTCGACCAAGTATCAAAATGGCACCTTATGAAGCTTTGTACGGTCGTAAATTGGACCGAGCTAAGTGAAAGCAAGATACACGGGGTTGATTTAGTCAAAGAGACCGAGCAGAAAGTAAAAGTGATCCGCGAAAGTTTGAAAGCAGCGTTAGACCGTCAGAAATCTTATGCGAATTTGTAACGTAAAGATGTAGAGTTTCATATTGGTGATCAAGTATTTTTGAAAGTCTTGTTATGGAAGAAAATACTTAGATTTGGTCACAAGGGAAAGCTGAGTCCAAGATTTATTGGACCGTACGAGGTTATTGAGCGTATCGGGCGGTTGCGTACAAGTTGATGTTGCCACCTGAGTTAGAAAAGATCCACAATGTTTTTCATGCTTCGATGCTTTGACGATATAGATCCGATCCTTTTTATGTGATTAGTTGTCAGAAATTGAGATACAGTCTTATTTGACTTATGAGGAAGAACCAATTCGTATTTTGGCTCGTGAAGTGAAAGAGTTACGTAATAAGAAAATCTCGTTGGTGAAAGTAATGTGGCATAAGCACGGGGTTGAAGAAGCAACCTGGGAACTTGAAGATTCAATGAAAGAACGCTACCCACATTTATTCATCGGTAAGATTTTCGGGGACGAAAATCCCTTAAGGGGGAGAGCTGTAATAGCCCGATTCTGACCGTAATTGGAATAGTGGTTTCGAAACCATGAATCTGAGTCAGAAAAATATTTAAATATTATTTCCCGTGTCTATTATCTGTGAATTTGCATGTGTGAAAGTTTCGTATAAAAATTTGTTTGTTTGTATGTTTAATTTAATAATAGGACTTAATCGCGTAAAATAAAAATTTAGTGGTTAATTTTGAAAGGGCTGAATAGTGGTTGTTCTTTTAATTTGAAGGTTTTAAGTGGCAAATTATCCATGATATTTTGTAATAGACGGTGAAAGAAAACCATTTTATGGTTATGTTATTATTTTATAAAGGTTATATTTGTAATTTGGTTAATAAGGTTTTATATCATAAAACATAAAATAATTAAAAAGCCATGGTTTCATATTTACAAGACTGAATATAAAGAAAAGAAAGAAGAAAGAAGAGTTCCTTAGGTTCAGCAATCTTTGGAGCTTGATTAAAGGTAAGTTTTAGCTCGATTTTTGATAATTTTTACGTTTTTGATATCGCTGCTTCGAATACTATCCGACCCATGTTAGAATTTCTAATTTTGATGCTTGTTTGGAGTTCGGCCATTGATGAGAATTAGTGTTTTGTGATGTTTGATGATTATACATTAAAGATATGTTTTAGATTAGTATGTTTTGTATTGGAAATTTTGATGATTTTGAGGAATTAGGACTAACTTGTGAAATTTGTAAATTGAAGGGTCAAAATGTGAAATAAATGGATTGTATGGACTTGTATGGACATTAGTAACATTCAACCCTAAAGGAGTGTGTTCAAATTTTGAGTATTTTGTGTTTTGTGTAATAGAGACTAAATTGTAAAAATTATAAATGTCAGAGGTAAAATAGTAATTTGCCCATTTATGTGTTTTTGGATTAAATTGAATGAAAAAATGTTGAAAGAGTTTAATTTGTAATTTATTTAGACCAAGAACAAAAAGGATCGGGAGTGGATCGGGGAAAAGCGAAGTTAATCGAATAGTCGGAATAACAAAGTCCGTCGATACTCGAGGTAAGTTTTTAAGCAATTGGATTGAATTGAATTTTAATCTATATTAAGGTGCATATGTTAAATAGATGTAAGCATGTTTAAAAACTAAATGCCGAATATGACATTGAATAAATTATGTACTAGCCGAATACAAGGTTGGTATATATGTATAAGCTTTGATTTATTTGAGTTGAATGTTTATATATATAAATTAAGAGATAGTTAAATGTGGGATTGAAAAGAGTGATGTTTGTATTTGAATAGGTGAGTATACATGTTTATTGAATATGGCTGAATGTGATGGTGTTTTATAGGATGAATGGGTTGAGTTGAACATGTACATATATGTGTGTTTATATAAATAAAATGTGATCATAAGTGTTTATATGAATGAGAAGGAGATCGGGTCAATGATCACTATGTGTGCGAGCTTATACACCGAGCACTAAGTGTGTGAAATCGATCATTTGGCACTAAGTGTGTGGAAATATAATGTAATGGCATTAAGTGTGCAATATATTACAAGAAATTGGCACTATGTGTGCACTTTATCAAAGTAACGGCACTAAGTGTGCGATACGTTACATGGGTTGCACTAAGTGTGCGAGTTTATAGATCCTCCAAGGATATCAATTGGAGAATTGTGATAAACGAGATGAAATAAACAGGTAAGTGATTCATGATAGTTGAGTAATTTAGTACTAATGAGGTAAGTTACATTTGTTTATGAAACTAAAGAAATGAGATGTGATTATTTATTTTTGAGTTCGTTTGAGATGGAATAATGAGGCATGAGTATTTGGTATAGAGACTACTAAATATGGTAGTTAATGAAAGGTGATATGATCCATACTTATGTTTATGAGTTTCGTTGATAATCATATTAAATTGATTTAAATTGTTTAATGTTAAATTGTATACTTTACAATTGCTTATAACTTACTAAGCTATGTTAGCTTACTTTGTGTTCATTTGATTATTTCATAGATTTTGAAGTCTAAGTTCGAGCTCGGGGATCATCGTCAAAGTCAATCACACTATCAACTATTTTTGGTACCCTTTTTATAAGTTGAACTTTTGGAACTATGGCATGTATAGGCTATATTACTCTTTGGAGTTTATTTTGAATATGATGTATAAAATGCCATGCGAAAATGGCCTCACTTCTATGTTTAGGGGTTTGAGTTGGCTATAAATATTTGATTATGATGATAATGTTTGTATATGTTCGGTGTTGTGGTAAGCTTATTTTAGAAGTTAATTCCTTGATATTTTATATATGTCATATATGAATGCATGAATATGGTTTTAAGTGAGACATATAGTCTATTAAGGTTGTTGATTGGACTTATGCATATTTGTATGTATGTACCGCATGTTAAGTTAGGATATGACTATGTCATCCTCTATATATGTAACTATTGAAAGTGTTATGTGAATGATTAAATTATGGCACATACGTGTGAAATTGTAAATATAGTTACATGATAGGGAGTAAATGACATTATGAGTTATGTTCTTGGGTTGTGTATATTCGAATATACTATGTGTGAGTTCTTTAATGGAAATTGATATTATATGATTTAGGTTATGTATATGAAATGTATGGTTTTGGGTATTTTAGTTGTGTCATTTATAAGAAATTAAGTACTAATGTAGTTGAAAGGTTTTGGGCAATTAATTTTGTATGTGATCTATGTTTGTTTTGGTTTGGTTTGACAAAGTTTTAGCATGGGTATATTTGGTCTAAAATGTTTAGTACATTGTTGGTAAAATGAATAAGAACCATAAGTATATTCGGCCTTTGTTTCTAAAATGACCAAATGAATAGTGATTTTAATAGGTGATGTAAGTATATACTTATATGCTTGTATTTGATTGATTATGGTTAATTTGAGAGCACATTTTTTTAATCGTTCCATGAAATTATATCATCTTTAACTAAGTATTCGGCTATGATTAATTATATATATAGTAATTATTTAGTTATGGTCTTTGCTATATCTAGTAATGTCCTTTAACCCTAATCCAGTGACAGATGTGGGTTAAGGGTGTTACATAAACCATAATCAGGATGGCACAAAGCCATAATCAAGATGGCACAAAGCCATATATAGTTGGCATAGAGCCATAATCAAATTACATGGATTTAAGCCATCCTTCGGCCCACAGTCGTCTCATGCGACCCGTGCGATCTTAACAGATCAATACTTGATCTACATTCGTCTCATGCGACCCGTGCGACTCTATCAGAACTTCCTCCGTATCAATGTCCCAACCCCATGCAATATGTCATGTATGTCATGCTCAATCATTACACATGTGTGCAAAATGGACATGCTCAGTAACAGTCATCTAAACATATCAGTCAGATGACCACAGTCAAGTCAGTTAAATCACAATCATATGATCATAGTCAAATTAGTTAAATTCATAGTCTAAGTCAGTCATTTACCCACAAGGGCAAAATAGTCATTTTACCCTATAAAGGTATTTCGGTAATTTTTAAACCAGTGGTATTTCGGTAATTTTATAACTAAAATTTTGCAAATAGGGGGTATTTTGGTAATTTTACAAATCGAGGGTATTTCAGTAATTTCACACCTCAGGGGTATGTCGGTAATTTTACAAATTGAGGGTATTTCGATAATTTCACAATCTGAGGGTATTTAGATAATTTTACAAATCGGGGTATTTTGGTAATTTCACAAATTAAGGGTATTTTGGTAATTTTTGCAAATCGAGGGTATTTGGTAATTTTACAAATCGAGATATTCGATAATTTTGTAAATCGAGGGTATTTCAAAAATTTTACAAATCGAGGGTATTTTAGTAATTTTGCAAATCAAGGTATTTCGGTAATTTTACAAATCGAGGTATTTCGATAATTTCACAAATCAGGGGTATTTCGGTAATTTTACAAATTGAGGGTATTTTGGTAATTTTGCAAACCGGTGGTATTTCTGTAATTTTGTAAACCGGGGTATTTTGGTAATTTTATAAATTGAGATCTCAACAACCCAACAGAAGGTCCACCATCGCCTCGAGCGACTTAAGTAACCTAAACAGTCACATGGGGTAAATGAGCCTAAGGCTCATTACACGGCCCAAGTGGGCCTACACACTCATGTAGCCCATTTAGCCCAAAAACAGCCACAGTTATGCAAACATCACAGTCCAAACAACACCTACCACATCACATACATTTTATCCAGGTGGGCCCACAAGCCCACTGGGCCCACACAGCCCATTTCGACCTAATGAGGCCCAAAACAGCCCAAGACCACGAGAGCACTTGTGGTGGCCTCTATAGACTAACGCCCATGTTCGTGGGCTCGGTCCACCACACATGCGATCGCACGCTTGTGTGGCATCATTTGTCGATATTTTGACTTTTCGGCATTTTGTCGATTTACGATCAGAATGAGTGTGGTTACACACCTTGATTACGAAGTGCGCCACGAATCCCTAGCACCGAACCCTACTCGATCAAGCTTCCCTAAATCCTCACTAATCGTTAGCAACGATCAACTTCTTGTAGATATCTGCGTTACCCAAAGAACCTTATTAACCAAGGTTGTATAAGGTTGTGGTTTACGACCACATTTTATAACCTTTAACAACATAAAAGAGCATTCGGCCACAACTAAAAGTAAGGAGAAAAAGAGTGCACTTACTGGTTGATCAGGAACCCTTACCACACTAGAAACTAAATACAAGGAGAGTAGTTCGGCAAAGAAACAACAATGATTTGGCAGAGAAACACAAAGATTCAGCCTAGCCAAAGAAAATGGGTGAGAAATACAGTAAGAAGGTTCGACTATGGCCCAAAACCGATTGAAGAAGAGGTTAGTAGAGAAGAGAGAAAAGAAGAAGAACAATACCCGGCACAATAGAGGAATGAACCACGAACGGCAATTGTTGAAGTGAAGGAATGAGAGTCTAGATTGAAGAAATCGGCACAAGAGTTTGAGATGAAGAAAGAGAAAGATAAAAGAATTAGAAAGAAAAGAAGAGGACTAGAAGAGGAGAAATCGGCTAATAGGTGGCCTAAATGGTAATGCAATTTTGGCTTAGAAAATAGTATAACCAGGATCTTGAAAACCAAAAAACAAAGGTACCAAAACGAGTGAAAAGAAAAAAACAAAAACTTTTCTTAGAAAGATTTGACTATACCCAACAATGACCACCAGCGGCACTCACACTACCCTATGCCCAATTTGCCACACTCACAAAGTCCAATTCGGTTACAACACCTCCCCCTTCAAAATCCCACGATTATCTCCGTAAGCTACTCCATAAATCACTCATCAACTGACTCCCAGCACACATTCAAATTCCAAGACCAATTCAAACCCTAACCAAGTAGAGTTTTAAACAATTACAACCACTTACACAGCACAGTGCAAAATAAATTCCTCAACGCTCATCCCATGACTTGAACCTCAGACCACATGCATACTCCTAGCGCCATATTGCCACCAGACCTCATGCCTCCTTGTGTCATATCTTATTCCTCAAATATTAATAAGGCCTTCAAACAAATACCAAGATCACCTAAAGGGGAAAACTAAAATTTTTGTTAGAGCCCTGGTTTGAACCCAAGACTCCTCCAACACTCCCAACTCTTTCTAAAATCACTTAACCACTAAAGCAAACAAGCAATTTTTGATATTTCTTGCACATATAAATTTTTTATGTGCAGTATCTTAGCGGCTCCCATGCACAAGGCCCAACACTTCTAGGCCCAAAAATTCAAGGCGCTACAATTCAAATATCATTTCTCTGACTAATTCTGCCATCATTAATCCTGTATTATTCCAATCACTATCAAAAATCAATCTAGAAGAAACTCCAGTAAATACATACTTTAGAAATCATACATGAATGAGTCGATTTGTCGAGATTAACTTTTTCTTTAACAGTGACATCGTGAAATCCGAATGATCTTTACAATAACCTAGCATCTTTTCTAGAATGGTATTCACTTGCCAAACTATTCTTAACTCTGACCACAATATTAGTTATTCCGCTACTAAACTCTTTAGTCTCTTACTTATGAGCTCATTCAACTTAAATCTCGTGAAATTTCGTTATAAAATACCACATTGGTAATGGGGTAAGGTCATAAAGCCTCTAACTCGACTCTCATAAATACACACATATAACTTAGCATTCATCATCAACATAATATCTTCACAATCATATAATTCACTTCAAGCTAATTAACATACATATTTATATTACACGAACTTTTCGATTACCTTTGTTCAAACAAGTGCACTTAAACACACATTCCATAAATTTTGAGTAAGTTTGCTTATCGCATTCACTTAATCAAACAAGTTAGGCACATAACATAATATAAATGCCAAACAACATGGATGCTTATCACAATATAAACTTTCATTTAGTGTCACTTTTGTATATTTCAAGAATAATTCCCATTGAACTATTGTAATTTCGATGGATACTTAGTAGTATACTCAAGGTATGCATATCAACAATTCGTCAATTCATATTCAAAAGTTCCCTTTTAGCACATACTCATATAGCACACTCTCGAGCCACATATGACATAACAAGATTGCCAATTCAGGCTAAATCCTTTCGATAACGTATGCTCTAAAGATTGACTCTGGATTACCCGTCGAACTAAATCCATTTCATAACATATGCTCGAGAGGGCTTAATTCGGATTGTCGTTCCAAGCTAAATCCTTTTTGTAACATTTAAAACATTTTATCCGTTTCATTAAATTACCATAATCCATTGAAATACAACGTTCAACCGGAACAATGACATTTTATCCATATTTCTCATCTTATGGTCATTTCATTTTGTACATCATCATATACATATCATGAAATCTTATTCATACATTTCCAAGTTTCAACTTATCACAAACACATTTTAAAATATCATAGTATCAATTTTAGCATTTTTGAAACTAGCTCGATTGGAAAGCATCTCTAACTCAACAAAACATGTAACACCCCAAACCCAGCCTAGAAGTTAGGCCCGAATCTAGCATCTCACATAGAAGAGTTTTTCGAAACCATATTTCTTGTTGTTAAAACTTGTTTGAGAGCTAAAGCCTCTTTGTTAAAACTCAAAACACTTAAGCAATTGTTATCCACTTGAAAACATAATTACTTTTAAAACTTTAGCTGTTGCGAAAGCATATTTAAAATAAACAATTTACGAAAACTTGATATTTAAAAATTGAGTTGCAGAAGCATTTTGAAAACATTGCGGAAACATAGTATTTTGAAGACAATTATCGTTTTGGAAATCATATTCCACTTTTAGCAATTATAAAACATCATAAAGAAATATCACAAATAATAAGTTAAAAATAGTGAGTCCTTATTACAACCCAAATCAAAATATTTAAAAGTAAATAATCAAAACAACAAGTATAAGTAGTGTGTGGTCTTCTCTGAGTCCCTCGCAGCACCGATCCGTCTAAGGCCGAGGATTACCTACACAGTTAAAAAATACGGGGTGAGTTTATGAAAACTCAGTATGTAGTCCCCTTACTAGAGTAACAGTTAGTATACAGAAATAGAAACAGCCAGGGCCAAAGCCCTTTAACAATAACAGTACAGTTCAGTTCAAAGTATATGTGGGCCAAAGCCCACTACAATATCATTTGGGTCACAGCCCATAACAGAATCAATTGGGCCTAGCCCAAACCAATAACAAAACAAGTGGCCTAAGCCCAGTACAGTGACAGATCTCATAAACAGATATGCAATAGTATGTGGATACATCCCAACCTAGTCCAACCAACACACCACCCGTACCAACCCTACACACCATGTGGGGACCAAGTCGACCCATCCAACCCTACACACCAATAACGCAGTCGAGCTGCTAATACCAACGCAGCAAAGCTGCTAATAACAGTATATGTGGCTGAGCCACTAGAATTAGTATAAGAGGCAAAGCCACTAGAATCAGTATACGTGGCAAAGCCACTAAATCAGTAAAACGTGGCATAGCCACCAGTACAGTACTTCCTCCAACACAAGTCCCAACCCCATACAGTATGTCGTGTATGTCATGCTCAATCATTACACGTATATGCAAAATGGCCATGCTTAGTAACAGTCATTTCAACACATATTAACAACATATCAGACACACGCCACAAATAAGTCGCTTAAAACACACCATACAATCACAGATCAAATCACAAGTCATAGCACAAGTCACCATTTACCCACAAGGGCAATCACCATTTTACCCTATAAGGGTATATTGGTAATCCTACCCCTCAAGGGTATTTCGATAATCTTACAAATCAGGGTATTTTGGTAACTTGTAAACCAAGGGTATTTTAGTAATTTTATAAATTACGGGTCTTTCGGTAATTTCACAAATTAGGGGTATTTCAATAACTTTAAAAGTTGAGGGTATTTCAATAATTTTACAAATTGAGGTTATTTCAGTAATTTTACAACTCGAGGGTATTTCGATAATTTTACAAACCAAGGGTGTTTTGGTAATTTCACAAACTAAGGGTATTTTGGTAATTTTACAAATCGAGGGTATTTTAGTAATTTTACAAACTGAGGGTATTTTAGTAATTTTACAAATTGGGGGTATTTCAGTAATTTTGCAAACTGAGGGTATTTCAGTAATTTTACAAACTGAGGGTATTTCACGACCAACAAAAGTTACTTCGTCGCCTCGAGTGACTTAGGAAATCTAAATTGACTTAATGGCGAAAAGGGGCCTAAGGCCCATTACCCTGCCCAAGTGGGCCCATACACTCGTGTGGCCCATTTAGCCTAGAAACAACCATGGCTATGCAATGGCATAGCCCAAATCAATAACTTATCGCATCACGGACATTTCATCTGTGTGGGCCCACAAGCCCATTAGGCCCACACGGCCCTTTTTCGGCCTTACGCGGCCCAAAGCACCTAAGTCATGTGCGCGACATGATAAGCCTATCTATTTCCCATTTAACAGTGTGACTTGCATTTGCGGGCTCTACGACTTATTAGGCCCATCAAAGCCCATTCCATCTCGAGTGGCCCACTACGGCCTAAGCCCATGAATTCGCTCATGGTGGCCTTCCTCATCACATGCTTACGCTCTGTGAGCTTAGTCACCACACGCGTGATCGTACGCTTGTATGGCATCGTTTGCCAGTATTTTGGCTTTTCGGTATAATGTCGATCAACAGTCAAGATAGTACAATATGCGCACCTTCGGCTTTTCAACCGACTAACAATCAGAACAGTGTATATGGATACACACCTTATCACGTAGAGTACTGAATAATCATGAGCGCCGTCACCTTCACTAGAGCGATGAAACTGCGATTTGCCTAGTTAAACCAAAGTATTCTAAACAGAGATAGCGATGCGAATGGGCTTAGGGCCCATTCTCGACCAAATGGGCCCACACGCTCGTGTGGCCCAATTAGCCCAAATCTAGCCACAGATATGAGATTTACATAGACCAGTCCAATATCTACCATACAATCATACAATTTATTCAGATGGGCCCATAGGCCCATTGGGCCCACTTGGCCCAAAGTGGCCTAAACCCATGAGAACACTCATGAGGGCCTTAACTATCGCATCGAAGCTCCCACACATGCGCTCGCACGCTCGTGTGGCTACCATCACCGTGTGACTCACATTTCGGCATTTGCCGCTCTACAGCTAGAGTAGTGCGAAATACGCATCTAATAAGAATCTGAAGCTAATCCGCACTCCGAACACTCCTATACCCAAACGCCAACCAAGGTATGCTTAGTCTCCTTATAGATTGCTCGATTTAAATCCAACTTCTCACCTTCCCTCATGCTAGCTTCCCGATGTGGGATCCCTCCTTCAACAGAGGTTAATTCCATCACAACTGTCTGCCGCCCCAACTTAGCAAAATAAATATCCCTTTTTGCTTGCAATGGGATTCGAACCCTTGCCCTCTCCTATGCTCCAGACATTACATGCCACCACAAGACAAGCTCTTTTTGTGACTTACAACATGCGCAACTAAATATAAACCTATGGGCCAAAGTCTAAGTTCATTTAAAAAAAAAAGATCAAAATGAATTGCAAGCACCAAGACTTGAACCTTGGACCCCTTGCTTCCTCTATGGCGTCACTTCATTGTCTCCCATGTGGCATCATTTGCCACTAGACCACAACTCTTTTTGTGTCTTATTTTACCCCAATTTATTCTTAAAGCCTACTTACTTACTCCCAGGATTTTATTCACCTAAAACCAAAATTTTTCCTAAAGCTCAGGTTTGATCCCGGGACTTCATGAAAGCCCCCTAACCTTCCAAATTCACTAACCTAATAGATTCAACTTGTATTAGTGTCGTTCTCTTGTTCTAAAAAATTTTAAATGCTCCTATGCCCAAGGCCCAATAGGCCCAATTCTACTAGGCCCAAATTCGGGGCGTTACAAAACAATTCCATCAGAGTCGAGAGATATTACACTATCACAGGTGGTAATATGGCATGTATAGCTAGACTCTCACATATGCTAGGTTAGTCCAAGAATCGGTTAAACCATAGCTCTGATACCACTACTTGTAACACTCCTTACCCATATTCAATGCCAAAATAGGGCTTGAGGTATTATCGGACTTATAACACAAGCATTCACACAATTTCGAGTCATAAATTAGCGTCAAAATTAAAACCTTTCATACACATTCATACCGTCCCTAAAACGAGCCTACAAGGCCCAAAACATACATCGAAAGTGGTTCAAGACTAAACCGAAAACTTTGAACACTTATGAAAACTTGGAAAATTTTTCATGGAAACAGGGCCATACGCCCATGTGGACCAAGGCACACGCCCGTGTTCCTAGCTCGTGTAACTCTCTGTTTATGACGTCATGAACAAATTAAGGTCACATGGCTAGGGCACACGCCCATGTGTTTAGGCCATGTGGTCGATTAAATTTTTATAATTTTTCATAAAATTGGTGCAGACTTCACACACTAGGGCACACACCCGTGTCCAAGGTCGTGTCCTCCACACGACTGAAACACACATGCCCGTCGTGTGTTGATCGGACACTATATTTTGCAATTATTTAAGGTGGGGACACACATGAAACACATGCCCATAGGCATCACATAACACACGCCTATGTGTCTACATAATAAGGGCTATTTACTAAGCCATTTTCCACCTTTTTTCACAGATACACTTACACTAATTCAAAGGCACAAAACATATCATACTTAGGCAACCAAATATCCACAATTATGACCAAAACATGCCAAACATTTCACATTCATGTCATAAATCACATTTCCATCCTTCACCAAGCATACCATGACAAAATCACCAAAGACATTGGTACACACACACACACACACACATATATATATATTTAGGCTTACAACTATGATAGCCCAAATAAACCAAGTTATATGGCCAAATATCAAAACAAGCATTTGGAAATCACAAGCATACACATTGGCTACAATCACAATGACACATTTAGCAAATGACTAAGTCCTTATACATGCCATAGACTTAAAATACTTGAATTCATTTATACCCAAAATGACAGCTTGATAGTGTGATAGGATCTCCGTGAACTCCAACCCGAGCTAGCTGAATAACCCTATAAGACATAAGAAAGGAATGGGGTAAGCTATGTATATAGCTTAGTAAGTTCATATGTAAATAATAAGCAACATTAACCATACATATATCATACTATCAACCTAATGTAAATCCATACAAATGTCATTTAAGTCTCATAAGTATAACTTACTCAATCACATCTTACCAAGTGTTTATCATGCTCAACAATATGAACACAAATTTTACAATCTACTATAATCTCATGGTAAAAATTTTATTCAGTCACAATGTTTGCTCTATCAACTTATAAGCATAATTTGACATACTCTGGCATTAGCCCAACAATCGTAATCTTTCTGTTGTAACATATTACAACAATTAACAAATCATTTCAAACCACATAATAAACATGCATACTAATTATGAGTATTTACATTTCAAGCATATACTTTAACATCACTCAATTGTCTAAACTCTTATCTTCACATACTTTAATAACCATTTTAATTGGCAACTATGCCAATCTTTCCTTTTTCACAAATCCTGATAAATCACAATTTGCATGAATATAACATACTACATCTTAACTCAATTTGGCCCGAAAGTCAATCACATAATCATTAATAGAATTTATCACGCATTTCATACATCACAAGTATAGACCAATAATCACAATGTTTTCATAAATCCATTCTCGTGGAAATCATGAACTCACAATTTCATGAAGTCAATGTATATAAACTTTACGTACATACCTGTACCAATTCGTAATATTTACATACTCTTTCTCTTCTTTGACATACTCATTAAATTTCCCATTGAACCACTCAGAATACTAAAGGATACTCGGGAATCTCATATACATAGTACCGTACCAATGCCATATCCCAAATATGGTCTTACATGTAATCTCGTATCGATGCCAATAGCCCAGCTATGGTCTTACACGAAGTCTCATATCGATGCCATATCCCAAATATGGTCTTACACGAATGTCTCATATTGATGCCATATCCCAGATATGGTCTTACACATAATCTCAGTAACCCTAATGTCATGACATTTATATCCTATCTTTTCCTAAGGTTCAACCGGGATTTTCGTTGTACCGAATCTTTGTAGGTCATTTCCATAGTATCATACTCAAAAACATTCACATTTCGTTCCAATAATATAGCATTTACCATAATTATATCAATTAAGCATTTATACACATATAATTTAATACTTATTAAACATACGAACTTACCTCGACATAAAAATGGCGAAAAGGACTAAATCGTCAAATATTTGTTTTTCCCATGTTCTAACCCCAGACCTCATTTTTCTTGATCTATAATATCATATTTAAATCATTTATTATTCAAATTATTCAATTCAGTCCAAAAATCTTATTATAGAAAAATTACATTTTTACCCCTAAACTTTTCACATTTTATAATTTAGTCCCTAGGCTCGTAAAATAAATTTCATTCAATTTCTTCAAAACTCGAGCCTAGGCAAACCATTTTCATACTTATAATAGCCCACATTTCACATTTAATCACACTTTTCTACTCATTTTATAGACTTTTACAAATAGGTCCTTATTGGCATTTTCACCGAAAATCACTTAGCAAAAGTCATTTATTCAACATCAAATTTACATAATATACAATTAAAAATCAAAATACACAAATATTTAACATGGTTCAAACCTTATACCTTGATCTTTTCTCAAATTAGTGGTAGAAATAGGTAGATCTTGTTACGAGGATTTCAAAAACGTAAAAATCATTAAAAACGGGGCTAGAACAAACTTACAATCAAGCTTGGAAGCTTGGAAAACCATAGTTATGTCTTCCATGCAAGTTTCGACCAAGAGGTAGAAGATGGGCAAAAATTGGCTTTTAATTTGGCTTTTTAATTCATTTATTAACCAAATGACTAAAATGCCCCTAACTTAAAACATAACAATTCTCATAATTCATGTTTATTTTTCTCCACTAACTTAACCAATGGTATAAGTACCATCTAAGGACCTTCAATTTTAGATTTCATAGCAATTAGACACCTCTAGCATGTATAACTTAACTTTTTGCACTTTTTACAATTTAGTCCTTTTGACTAAATTGAGTGCCCAATCATCAAAATTTTGGAACGAAATTTTCACGAAACAATTCCATAAAATTGTATACCAAAAAATATAATAAGAACTAATTTTATTGTGTCAGATTTGTGGTCCTGAAACCACTATTTTGATTAGACCCAAAATCAGGTTGTTATAACTCTCCCCCCTTTAGGGATTTTCGTCCCCAAAAATCTTACCGGAATACAAATTCAATTTTCACAATGACTCATTTATCTCGTAACACTGACAAAGAACCCTCACTAAGGTTACGCTTTTATTTCTCGACTTTTAATCTCGTGTCAAAACTCCGATCGATTCTTCATTATACAACATATCGACTGAATCTTAATCCCTATCGGAGAATTCATATCCAAAGATTCCAATCGATACCATCACAACATAGATACACAAAACACATTTTGAATCTTCTTCCCAGATAATACTTTCGGAAGCATGCTATCACTAAACGGAAATTTCATGTCCTCATGTTTCAAATTCACATACATTCTAACAATCTGCAGTGGATTCTAAACTTCCACTAATCACTTTTCCTTTCTGTATGATTTCTAATCGAATAGTCTCTAAAACATATAAATCAACCAATCTATCATGTTACATACCCGATCACCAGAACATCTATTTCAAATAACTATACATTTTATTACTCCCTGAATGAACAAACGAGCTACTACTAAGCTTCGTACAAATTGTTTTGCATAAGCTCTGAATTACTTAGTTTTCAAATTCTATCTCGGAATAAAGATAGCAGTCATCAGGTCTGACCTAAAATTTAGAATCAAAAGTCGTCTCACATTGTACTCGTTTAGTTTACCACTCACTATCACTTTCCTAAGGTTCTCAATCTTGCAAAGAAAACATCACTTTAGCTTATAATTTAGTTACATTCAGACTTCCATCAAATAAGATTAATCATGTATCAAATACTCACAAAATAATCAAAGATTTTTCCATTCAAGCATTTGCAACTACATTTGTTTTCTCAAAGGTTATTCAATAACTACTCACAATCTTTCAATAGTTCAAGTCGTCTATGCTGTTTTAAATTTAGATCTTTCTATGACATTAGATACTTTAAACTCTTGGGATCAGGAAACATATGACAATTTTCATCGGTCAACCAATGCCATCAAATTCTCAACACAGACATAAAAAGTGGCCAAATTTAAATCACCCGTTGAACAGTTTCTTTCATGTGACTTTAACCGTCTGAAAGCATAAACTATCACTTTACATTCTTGTATTAAAACACATTCTAATTCGTTTGATAGTGCATCGCTGAATAATCACAAATTCGTTACTCAATTTAAACTGGACTAGAACTAGTGCTTCAATTAACAATACCTTCAACTATTTTCAACTTTGCTAACACTCAATAGACCATTCAAATTTTCACAAATGTGATAACTTTATCAATCAAAACAGCTTTAACTCATAACAACATCATTCAATTAGAACAAATCTAATAGATATATCTCCATATCATACTTTCTAGAATATGAATTCTTCCTTCAAAATGTCCATCTATTCACCTATGAATGTACAAGATTTTAGCCTCTTACCTGAGGATAAACTTAAATGCAAATAACTCAAATTACTTTTCAACTGACCATCTCACTTAGATAAAACAACTGAGTCGATCTCAAGTATGAAATAATATCATATCAAAATACTTCCTTCTTCTTGTTGTTAAAACAACTCAAACATATAGTCTTTCAAAATTTCCTTACATGCTAGTCAAATATCTTTACACTGCATTAGTTCAAGGAAACAAAATATCTAGATTGAACTCATTGACCTTAATCAAACTTACCTAAGTAAAGAAAACCATCGTACACTTTGAGCTTAAGCTTCCACTATCTATACCTTTGTCGATGTCAATTCCTTTCATGAAAATTAAGAAATCTTAATACCGAAATCATCATATTCCCATAATCGAGCCAATCGATTCTTCGTTTTACAACACATCTACTGAATATTAATCTCTATCGAAATTCATATCCAAAGAGTCCAATCGATACCATCGCAACATAGATACACAAAATACATTTTGAATCTTTGTCCCAGACAATACTTTCGGAAGCATGCTATCATTGAACGGAAATTTCATGTCCTCATGTTTCAAATTCACATACATTCTGACAATTTGTAGTGGATTCTAAACTTCCACGAATCACTTTTACTTTCTGTATGATTTCTGATCAGATAGTCTCTGAAACTTATAACTCAACCAATCTATCATGTTACATACCCGATCACCAGAACATCTATTTCAAATAACTGTACATTTTATTACTCCCTGAATGAACAAACGAGCTACTACTGAGCTTCGTACAAAATTTTTTCCATAAGCTCTGAATTACTCAATGCACAAATTCTATCTTAGAATAATGATAATAGTCATCAGGTCTGACCTGAAATTCAGAATCAAAAGTCGTCTCACACTGTACTCGTTTAGTTTACCACTTACTACCACATTCCTGAGGTTCTCAATCTTGCAAAGAAAACATCACTTTAGCTTCTAATTTAGCTAGATTCAGACTTCCATCAAAAAAGATTAATCATGTATCAAATACTCACAAAATAATCAAAGATTTTTCCATTCAAGCATTTGCAACTACATCTGCTTTCTCAAAGTTTATTCGATAACTGCTCACAATCTTTCAATAGTTTAAAACATCTATGCTATTTTAAATTCAGATCCTTCTGTGACATTAGATACTTTAAACTTTTGGGATCAGGAAACATATGACATTTTTCGTCGGTCAATCGAAACCATCATATTCTCAACACAAACATAAAAAGTGGCCGACTTTAAGTCACCCGTCAGACAATTTATTACATGTGACTTTAACCGTTTGAAAGCATAAACTATCACTTTACATTCTTGTATTAAAACACATTCCAATCTGTTCGATAGTGCATTGCTGAATAATCACAAATTGTTTACTCAATTTAAACTGGACTAGAACTAGTGCTTCAGTTAACAATACCTTCAACTATTTTCAACTTTTTTAACACTCAACAGACCATTCAAATTTTCACAAATGTGATAACTTTATCAATCAAAATAGTTTTAACTCATAACAACATCATTCGATTAGAACAAATAGATATATCTCTGTATCATACTTTCTAGAATATGAATCCTACCTTCAAAATGTCTGTCTATTCACCCACGAATGTACAAGATTTTATCCTCTTACTTGAGGATAAATTTAAATGCATATAACTCAAATTACTTTTCAACTGACCAGTTCACTTAGATAAAATAACTGAGTCAATCTCAAGTATCAAATAATATCATATCAAAATACTTCATTCTTCATGTTGTTAAAACAACTCAAACATACAATCTTTCAAAATTTCCTTACATGCTAGTCAAAGATCATTACAATGCATTAGTTCAAGGAAACAAAATATCCAGATTGAACTCATTGACCTTAATCAAACTTATCTAAGAAAAGAAAACCATCGTACAATTTGAGCTTGAGCTTCCACTATCTATACCTTTGCCGATGTCAATTCCTTTCATGAAAATTAAAAAAATCCTGATACCGGAATCACCACGTTCTTATAATCGACCCAAAAATACAACCATAATAGACATAGTTATCACAAGCCAAAGAACACACTTTAAAGATGAGCCATGATTGATTATTTATGAAATAAGTATTATAAGAAAACCAAAATAAGAAAACCCAAGATGCGATATCATACTGGAAGTCTAAGAACATAACTCATAAGAAAATAATAAAGATCTTGATAATTCCTCAGAGAAAACCAGATGAAAAACAATGCTTATACGCTCTGAAATTAATTGTAACAAAGATAAAATATATTCCAAATATATATACAAAACAACACAATCATCCAATAGAAATAGAAGAATAGCCTCACATAAATTTTCACCAACAACTTTTATTCCAAACATAATAAGATAAAATCCCATAGAGAGAGATAAGAAATGTTGCTCATCAACCAACCAGATCAATAGTGCTCTCATCTAACATTATAAGCAGCTAGCATTCTCATACAATAAGAATTTCATCAAAAAACTAACAATCACATATATCTCTGAGGATAAATGAATATATAAAATACCCAAGAGAGATCATCATAATCTATCCAATTAAAATTTTTGCACTCAGACATGTTTACGATTCATGTAACACCCAAACTCAGCCTAGAAGTTAGGCCTAAATCTAGCATGTCACATTGAAGTGTTTTTCAAAACCATGTTTTCATTGAAACCCCTTCTTGTTTAAAAGCTTAAGTAAATCCCCATTTACGTTAGTTTATTTTTTAAAAAAGTGGTCCATTGAAAAATTATTGATTTTATTCCCAAAATATCTTTTTAGTTGTGGAAGCTAATTTTGAGAGTATTAGATCTACGAAAAAGATTAAGTCGCAAAACCATTTCGAAAATGTTGCGAAAACGTAGTGTTGTTTTAAAAATAATTAACATTTTGGAAAACCGTGATTTACTCCTAACGGATATAATTCAAAGTAAATAAAAACCCCAAGTTAAAACCTAGAACCAAAAATTAAAACCTAAAACAGAATCTAAAGCATAAAAGAATAATCACATATATCTCTGAGGATAAATGAATATATAAAATACCCAGGATAGATCATCATAATCTATTCAATTACAACTGTTACACTCAGATGGCCAATCAGAAACGTGTAATATAGATTTTGGAAGATATGCTTCAGTATTGTATTTTGGAATTTGAAGGTAACTGAGAAAAATATCTGCCTTTTGTTGAGTTTACTTACAATAATAGTTATTAGTCCAGTATTAAAATGGCACCGTATGAAGCTCTGTATGGTCACAAATTTAGAACTCCATTGTACTGGACAGAACTTAGTGAGAAAAAGATACATGGAGTTGACTTAGTTTGTGAAATAGAAAAAATGGTAAAGGTAATTCAAGACAGCTTGAAAGCACCCTCTAATTATCAAAAGTCCTATGATGATCTTAAACGGAAAGAAATACAATTTCTGGTTGGTGACAAGGTATTCTTGAAAGTATCACCTTGGAAGAAAGTTCTACGGTTTGGCTGTAAAGGAAAATTGAGTCCACGGTTCATTGGGCCACATGAAATCACAGAAAGAATTAGACCTGTTGCATATTGGTTAGCCTTACCACCAGAAATTGATCGGATTCATAATTTTTTTCATGTGTCTATGTTTAGACGGTATCGATCGGATCCTTCACATGTTATTTCTCCATCAGAGATAGAGATTTAGCCTGATATGACATATAGTGAAGAACCGAATAAAATCTTGGCCCATGAAACAAAAGAGTTAAGAAACAAAAAGGTGGCTTTAGTAAAAGTTCTTTGGCAACGACATGGTATAGAAAAAACTACCTAGGAACTGGAGGATACCATGAGAAAGCAATATCCAAATCTCTTTACTGGTAAGATTTTCGAGGACGAAAATTCTTAAGGGGGAGAGTTGTAACAGCCCATTTTCAGTGAAATCGGAACAGTGGTTTTGGGACCACAAATCTAAGCCAGAAAGAAAATTTATTTTAATATTATTGCATGGTTTGCATTATGATAGGAATGTCATAAAAATTCTGATAAGAAAATTTTACCGATTATGTACTTAATTACGGAAAAGACCAAATAGCATAAAATGTAATAGTTGAATTCTAGTAGCTAGAAGGATTAAATAGTTATGGAATTCAAAACTTGAGGTCCTTATATGGTAATTAGACCATTAAAAAAAGTTAGTAGATATTTAGTAGATATTTTTGGCGATTCATCCGTGGAAAAATTAGAAAAGGCTAAGGACTAAATTGGAAACTAAAATAATTAAAAGATGATAATAGAAATATCATCTTATTTTATATCATCTTCCCTAAAATTTGCATGGAAACCCTAGGAGAGAGAGAAGAAATTAATCAAGCTTAATTGGGTAAGCATTCAAGTCCCGTTTTTAGTAATTTTTATATTTTTGAAATTGGGATAGTCTAATCTATCTATTTTGGGGATTAATTTGAAAAGTTATCAAAGTATAGAACTTTTTCCATGGATGAATATGCAAAAAAATTTGAAATTTATGGTAGAAAATGAAAGGTTGTTGATAGATAAACAACTTTTACAAAGTGAATTTTGATGAAATTGTGATTTAGGGATTAAATTGTAAAGTTGTGAAAATTGAAGAAAAATTCTAAATTTTATGAAATACATGTGTTGTAAATGTTATATTAAAATTACAGTTAGGCTTGGAATAAGGATTAAATTGCATGAATTTCATTTTCCAAGCCTTGGGACGAAATTGGAATTTATGAAAAGTTTAGGAGCAAAATGGTAATTTTGCCTAGGATGTCAAATGAAACCAATTGAATATGAAATGTGATAAATTGATGATTAAATTCATTTATATAGATCTGGACAACTCAAATTTGAAGCTAGATCGAGGAAAAGAAAAAGTTTCGGATTAGTAGAATTTCTTGTACGAACGACTGTTAAGGTAAGTTCGTGTAACTAAATTGTGTTTATTTTTATGCTTGAATTGAGTATGGTATGTATTTATGTGAATTATATAAATTTTATAAATGTATGAAATAATCACAAGTCCGATAATGTCCGGAAAATGTTAAGTTCCATTTGAATAATGAAATTCGATGGATACATGATTTCCCATATTGAATGTGGTCCTACATATGTTGCGGACAAAATATAGCTCAGACGAGCAATCTTGTTATAAGCCCTCTCAAGCGTCCTGTTATATAGTTCCTGCGAGCATCCTGATCGGTAGTGATCTTGCATGTGTTGCACACTACCGTAACTCTTTGTGAGCGTCTTGATATGCGATCAGCTGCGATCCTACATATAATGCAGACACAAATGCAACTCTTCATGAGCATCTTGTTAAGGTAGCTTGAACTCTCTGCTACCTTATCCGGTGATTCCTGATAGTATCTTTTCAGAGATATCTGATAAACTCTATGAGCTTCCTGAGCAAAACTCTTATGAGTTTCCTGATTAGCTCGGATAAGTGTCCTGTTACATGGCTCTTCTGAGTAACCTGATATGTATCTTGAGAGTGTGCTTCCTGATTAAGTACTTTAATAGGTACCCTTGATTAAGAATTGATGGTTTACAGAATTGTACACTTTGAGTGTACTATTTGAATATCATCGATATTTCAATAATTCAATGGATAAAACTCTCGACATGAGAAAATGATGAGATAAATAGAAATATGTTCTGAATGCTTCTGAATTATTTGATGAAGGATTATTCGATGAGCTCATCTATGCTTATTTGATGTGTAAATGTAATATATGACTAACTTGCTTGATTAAGTATATGTGTTCAGGTAAACTTGCCAAATTGATGAAAAGCATGTTAATTGTATGCTTAAATATTAATAAATGTGATTGGTAAGTTTTAATGTTATACGAACTTACTAAGCATTTTATGCTTACTAGGTTTTATTTTCTCTGTTTTATAGGGCACAAAAGCTCGCAAAGGTTGGAGATCGGTCGGAGTGTCATCACATTATCCGGTAGCTTATTTTGGTATAATGGCATGTATAGGTTAACTTGGCCATTGTTGGCTTGTAAATGTTGTTTCTAATCTAGCCATTGGAATGGCTAGTAATGATTTGTTTTGGTATATTTATAAGGTTATATCATGATAAGTATCTATATGACAAGTATATTAAGTATGTTTGATCAAGTTATGTTGAATATATAAATTAAACAAGGGTAATAATATAAACATGAATGCATGTGATAATATATCATATTAGATGTTAGAATTGGCTTGGATTTAATGCTTGTAAGAGTTGGTGTAGGTTATTGGAAAATTTGGGTGAGAAATAAAGTTAGGAAATGGCTTTATTTAGTCCACACGGGTAAACACAAGGGCATGTGTCTTGACCATGTGTGACACATGGCATGGTACATGGGCGTATGGTTTGGTTGTGTGTCCCCTGCATCTTAAAATTGAGAAACAAAATGCTCAAAATTGGGCACATGGGCAGAGATACGGGCGTGTGTACTACACGACCTAGAACACGGGATTGTGTCATGGCCGTATGAACCTAATTTTTGAAAACTAAATTGATCACACGGCCTACTTACAAGGGCATGTGGCTGGCCGTGTGGCACAAGTCAGAGAGTTACACGGGGCCAAACACGGTCTGCAGCACGAGCATTTCTTATGGTCACACGGGTGTGTCCCTTGACCACACGAGCGTGTGAGCCCTATTTTTAGGAAAAAATTTAAAATTTCGCAAAAAAAAATCCTTGATATTCTGATTTACTCCCGACTCGATTCCAACATTTATATTAGGCCTCGAGGGTCCATTCAAGGGACAATAAGACCACTTACAGAAATTAAATAGTAATTAACATGAATTATTAGTAATTATTCTATAAACTCTGGTAATACTATATAACCCTATTCCGACGGCAGATACGGGTTAGGGGTGTTGCACTATATTAGTTAAATCATATCCTTGCATCATACTAAGTCGTGGAACTTCCTCTGGGTGCCTCCCTTGCCATAGTTTCTCCTTTTTGTTTACTGCAAATTGCATAGTCAATGAGCTAAAATCCCATAAAATCGAACCAAGGGTACACAACCATTTAGCCCCCAAAATCACATCAAACCCTTCTAATGGTATTGTATAAAAATAAGTTTGAAAGTTTTCATATACCACCATGAACTGTACTAATTTACAAATGTCTATGCTTGGAACTCATTCTCCATTTCCACACATACTTACAACCCAGATTTTTTCTATATTTTTAGTCCCAATGTTTGCTCTAAACCTTCACGTAGAAAAGTTATGTGTACTGCCCGAATCATCAAGGACTAACACTATTTTTCCTGCCACCTTTGCTATTAGTTACATAGTAGATGAACTGCAAGTTCCTCTGATGGCATGTAAAGAGATTTCAAGATCATATACCTTATCATCATCTTGCTTATCTTCAATATCTAGTACTTCTATCCAAAATAACATTTTACATTTGTGTCCCATGGAATAAGATTCATCACAATTATAACATAGTCCCTTAGCCCTTCTTTCCACCATTTTTGCCTGTGTCAATCTCTTGAAAAATGGTACAGAAGAAACTATTTTGTTGTTATTCCCCATTGATTTCATTGTTTGTCCCCATCTCTTTACAAAGCTTTTAGTTTTGGAATGATTGAATTGCTACTAATGTTTTGGGAAGTTGGTCAGTTTAGATTGGTTTGAGATAACATTTTGGAAGAGACCTTTTGTTTACATTCCAAAGCTCGAGCCATGTTCATTTCAACTCCAAGGTTTTTAGTTGTTGCATCTCAATATCAATTCTATGTTCCTCTACCAACCCTGCAGTAAAAAGGTCTACTTGTTGTCGAGGTTTAAGATCAATAGTCCTGGCCAGTAGTGATTAAAATTAGCGTTGAGATTCTTTTATAGCCTTAGTTTGTCTCAGGTTTGCAAGTTCCCCCAATGGGTTATTACTCATAGGTGGCCCAAACCTTACATGACAACACTCTTTGAAGCGCCCCCAATCAAGATCTACCTCCTCTTCTTCTATTTGATCAAACCATCGTTGCGGCTCTCCTAAGAGATGGAATGCGGCTAAGCCTACTTTGTGTTCTTCGTTAGTCCGTTGATTTCCAAAAAAAATTCACATCTTTTCAACCACCCAAAAGGATCTCCAACACTATCATAAGTGGGAAATTCCATCTTAGAGTATCGTGGTACCATGTACCATCTGTGTTGCGAGTCTATGTACCATCTTTGTTGTGAGTCTAAATTCCTTCTCCTACCTCTGCTACTACCCTGTTCTTTATTTTTTTTCTGAATCCCCTTTTATTATCTTTTGGACTGAAAGAGATAACATCGTCACCTGCTCCTCTAATGCTTGTTGCCTTGTAGCCATTTGTTCCATGAAAGCCTCCAGCTTGGCTATCAACGTCTTTTTGTCACCCATGACAGTTGACTCTAATACCAAGTTGTTATATGCCTTGACATAGGATCTAGTCACAAGTCTAGACGAGAAAGAGTTCTTGCTTCAACCTATGGTTATTCAAAAGGAAAATTTTTCCATGACTTAACCCATTCCCAAAATAACATTTGTGATAAAAATAAATTGCTTACTTCTTTATTTCATATTGGCAGCCTTTTTATAGGTTGTTAATAACAAAGGAAAAAGTCCTAATAGAATTCCTAATTTAGAGTTTATAAGGGAAATAAAAAAAAACCTAATATAACAGGGAGAATAAGTAAAAATAAAACTCTTAATCAATCTTGTAACACCCCAAACCCGGCCCAGACGTTATGGCTGAATCTGGCGTGTCACATCAAAGCGTCGTTCAAAAACTGAGTTTTTTGTTAAAAGCTCATTTATATGTTTAAATCCTTTTGCTCGAGTTTAGCAAATCATTTTTTAAAAAAAAGTTTACTTAATGTCTAGCATTGATACTTTAGGTTATTCCAATAGCGAAAGCTACTAAAGTTTGAAATATAAAAACTTCTGTTTTTAATTGTTTCTGAAAATAGTGTTAATTTTGAAAATTCGTGTTTAGAAGTTTTAAATAAGGAAATCTAAAGCCCATTTAAAAATTTAATCCCTCAAAGGCCTTATAATAGAATTAAAACCCAAAATATAAAATTTAAATAAAAAGTCTACAGCAGAGCATCAGCGGTCATATGGCCATCTCCGAATCTCTTGCAGCTCCAAATCGCCTAAGGCTAGGGATTACCTGTACATATAGACAGAAGGGTGAGTTTACGAAAACTCAGTGTGTAATCCCTTATAATACAAACAGTCAGATATATAGTATGCAGAAATAGACTGGGCCTGAGCCCATCACAGACCCAGTATTGGGTGGGCCTTAGCCCATTAACAAACCAGGTGGACCTAAGCACATTACAGAATCAGTATCAGATGCAGATATGCAGACAGAAATCCATCCCAATCCAACCAATACACCACCCGTACCAACCAACACAGCATGTGGGGATAAAATTGACCTACCTAGCCAACACACCAAGCTTAGCACCGGTTGTGGCACTAAGTCAACAGAACGGCTCGGCATTGTAGACAGAACGGCTAAAAGCCATAAATATCGCAGCACCGCTGCCGATTAACAGAATGGCTAAATGCCATAAATATCGCAGAAAGGCTGAAAGCCTTGTACAGAATGGCAACGGGC
Organism: Gossypium rotundifolium; assembly: GCA_025506655.1. Classification (NCBI taxonomy): domain Eukaryota; kingdom Viridiplantae; phylum Streptophyta; class Magnoliopsida; order Malvales; family Malvaceae; genus Gossypium; species Gossypium rotundifolium. Next base: position 52,950,183 of record CP106731.1, read on the forward strand.
CGTACACTTCCTCCGTAACAATGTCCCAACCCCATGCAAAATGTCGTGTATGTCATGCTCAATCATCACAGGTTTATGCAGAATGGCTATGCTCAGTAATAGTCATTTAAACATATATTAAAAGCATATCATTCACACAACCATAGTCAAGTCAGTTAAAACACAGTCATATGATCACAATCAAATCAGTCAAATTCATAGTCTAAGTCAGTCATTTACCCACAAGGGCAAAATAGTCATTTTACCCTACAGGGGTATTTCAGCAATTTACAATTATTGGGGTCTCAGTACTTATTACGACCTCTTAGAAGGTCTATTGTCACTTCAAGCGACTCAAATAACCTACACGACCAGAACATTGTATATGGGCCCAAAACCCGCTATTGGGCCCAAGTGGGCCCAGCCATTTGTGTGGCCCATTTAGTCCAGATTCACATACAGTATTGCGAGCCTCATAAACCAACCTATCAATGATCACTTACCAAGGATTTTACCCATGTGGGCCCACAAGCCCATTGGGCCCACGCAGCCTATTTCGACCGATCGAAGCCCATAACGGCCCCAGTCCATGAAAACACACGTGGTGGCCTCTACAATCTGCTACCCACAATTTGGGGCTCGGTTTGCCCCATGTGCGTTTGCACGCTCTGAGGCCTCGAATGTCTAGATTCTGGCATTTCAGCTTATCGGCTTTTGCCTATTCACAGAAGACAATGGTGTGAATACACACCTTTATCCAGCATTTGACAGTCACAAAATCGGGCATACGGTTACACACCTGATTGCAAAATGTACGAATCGTCCACGTGCTCCAAAGCCTATTTTCCATCAAATCATATTGTTAGTCTTCCAAACATTAGGATTCCTAAATATACAATGCCAAACCAAACTTTACCCTTACCCTGAATGAGCGAAAAAGGCTTTATTACTCTTAACACTGACTAAGGATCGATCTCGAAGATTATCTGCTCAGGCAACGAACCTTATTAGGCAAAACTATTATCAAGAATATGGCTTAAAGTCCCAATATTAAGTCATAGAGTATTCGGCCAACACCACTTACCCCCAAAATGATTGAATGCCGAAAGAAAGATTTGAGCACACCAAATCAGATAGGAACGGTAGAACAATGAAGCAGTCGGCCACTTGTCAAAGCAATTACCAGAGAAGAATTACTAAACCAAAACTAAGTGAAGAGGTAAGGAGGGGAGAATCGATCACAAAGGAGTAAGAGGAAAAAGAGTAGTGTGATTCGGCAAAAAAAAGTAGAAGAAAGGAAGTTGAGAATAGGGATTTCGGCACTAAAACTTACACTAATCAAATCCTGAAAGAGCACGAAAGGTAACTTGCAGAATTGGCACTAGGGAGAAAAAAAGCCAGAATCGCCAAAAAGTACAAAACCCCAAATGATAGAGAGGAAACTCGGCACCTATTCACTCACAAATTGCCGAGAAAATGCATATCCAAAGACCCCTTTAGCTGAATTGCACAAACAAGTCTCCCGACCGGCTACAACACTCCCTAATCTGGATTCCTTAACTTTCTCCTCAAATCTCTCCCCCAAGACCCATTCAAACTCTCACCCAACAGAGTTCGAAACCACCTCAAACTCCTGCCGCCTCATGCTAGCAAAATAAATATCCTTTTTGCTTGCAATAGGATTCGAACTCAAGCCCCCCTCAATAACTCAACATGCCACTTGCCTCCTTTCCACAAGCTCTTTTGTGTCACATTTTATCTTCAATTAATTAAAAGGTCTAAAGGCCAAAGTCCAAGTTCCTTTAAAAGAAAAACCAAAATAAATTGCAAAAGCCAAAATTTGAACCCAGGCTCCCTTGCAACCTTAATGACGCCACAACCACTAGATTACATGCTTCCTTATGTCATTTTTTTAACACAATAATTTAAAAGGCCTACATCCAAGCATCTAGGGTTTTATCCACTTAAAACCAAAATTTTTGCTAAAGCCTAAGTTTGAACCCAAGACTTTTTTCCAACTCCTCTTAGGACCCTTAACCACTTGAGCAAACATTTAATTGTCATTTCCTAGCTCACATAAACTTTTATGCACAGTTTCCTAACCGTTCCCTTGCTCAAGGCCCAAAATCTGAGGCGTTACAAATTTGTTATAATAAAGAAATTAAATAAATCTAAAACTTTAATTTCCGTCGTCCCTTTTTCCTATTCCTTATTTGATATTGTTTTCCAATAAGAACATACATATCATAATATTGTTAGTATTACATAATATATCATCTTTAATCATTTGTGATAATTATAACCTTATTATATTATTCAAAATACTATATTATATCATTATATATTTTATATTATTATTAAATTTGAATTTTATAGGTTTGAATAATTATTAATTTGATATATTTATTATATATAATTATTGTATTAAAATATTTTATAATAGTAGTTAATGTGTTTCACTTTATTATTTAACACAAAAATTGATTATTACTTATTTTTGTTATTAATAATTTTAATATAAAATGTAATCTTTATGAATACATTTCATAGAATAAATAATTATAATTTATTTATATTTTACATAATATCGTATAGTTATATTAATTATTAATTTTGTTTTGACTGTTCATTTATAAATTTAATTTTTTTTAGTTCCGATTTAAATTTATCTTGGGCTCGAACTAAATCGATGACTCAGATTATTACAGACTTGGGCTTTATCAATCTCAAGTTCTATTGGACTCAGATTGTTACAGGCTCAAATCAACATGGGCGAACTTTTGAGCCCAGGCTTATTTTGTCAACTCTACTTTTTTAAGATTAAAAATAAAATTGATACTCGAACTGGTCCACTTCTCTTAAATTGATATTTATATTTTTTTTTTTTTTACTTAGATTGGTACTTGAATTTTTTTTCTTTCCACTATATTGGTACTCAAGTCTAGCACTGTTATTTTTTTACCGACATGGCAATGTTGGCCACTCGTGCGGCACCACACAGGGTGTCCTCTTTGGCCCTTTTTTTTTACTTTTTTTTTATTTTCGTTCTCATTTTCCCTATTTTTCTTTTTTCTCCCCAGCTGCCCTGCTTCTACACCGCTAGCCACCATCCGACCTCCTCTGATGATCTCTCTGACCAATGACAACACCATCCAGCCTTCTTTCTTTAAAGTTGAAGCAGACGGAACATTCCTGACATACATACATTCATGCAAAAACCTCCTCAAAATTAGGGGTAAGCAAAACTCAATTCGACTCAAAAAAATCGAAAAAATTTTGAATTTCGAGTTAAACGAATCGAGTTATTCGAGTCAACTTAATTTTTTTTTGAATTTCGAGTTCGAATCGAGTTGAGTTTTTGAATTCGAATAACTCGAGTCATTCGAATAATTCGAATATCAAACTATAATATTTTACATTTACCCCAAGCTCCCAAACCTTTTTACTTTTCCCTCAAAATTTTTACTCCTTCCCACTTTCCCCCCAAAACTTTTACTCCCCTCCCATCCCAACCCCCCAATCTACCCAAAATTCATTTCCCACCAAAATTTTACTCTCCCATTTACTTTTTTTCAAAATTTTACTCTCAAAAACCCTCAAAAATTTTTATTTTCCCCCAAAACTCCCACTTTTCCCCTAAAATTTTTATTCCCTTCCCATCTCACCTCCCATCTACCCCAAACCCATCCCTCCTCCAATTTTTTTTTAATATTTTCCCTTCAAAATTTTACTCCCCCTATTTATTTTCCCTCAAACTTTTATTTTCTAAAACTTTTATTTTCCCCTTAAACTTTTACTTCTCATCCTTTACTCTTAAATAAAAAAATCAAAATTATCCAAAAAATCACTAAATATAAATAGTAATATTTTTTTATATCTATTATTTATATTATTAAATTAAATTTCACATTTTATATTATTTATATTATTGAATTGTTTAGTCATATTGAATATTTATATTAAAATTGAATTATTAATTATGGCATAGAATATTTGTGTTAAAATTTTATAATGGTATCAATTTCACATTTTTCTTTAAAATAACTTTTATTAAAAATCACATTTTACATTTAATATATTTTTAATTCCAAAATACATAGTGACAAGAATTTGAAGATAATTGAAAGAACTAAACAAGCAAAAAAACTAACCCGTATATAAAAGATTAAGGTGGATAAATTTTATTACGATGTGTGACAATGGTTACAAGGACTCAAAATTATTTTTTAAAATTTAACTCGAACAAATATATTCGATTCGATTCGATTCGAATCGAATTCTATCTCACTCGACTCAATTCGAGAAAATTTTAAATCTAATTAGAATGTAAAATATGATTCGTCAACTCGATTAACTCAAAATTTTTTCATTCGATTCGATTTGATTCGATCGAACGCTCAGCTCTACTCAAAACTACTACAAGGTTTCTCATTCTCTCCGTTTAACTCCACAGAAACACATTTCCTTAGAATCCCTAAAAGAATTCGACCTTTTTCGAAAAGAAGCCTCTGATCCAACACAAGCAATTTGAAAACAACAATGCAACATCTCAAAAGCAAGGTTAGCTCTTTAATGGTAGCTTTAACATTGACATAGAAAATAGAATGCGAGTGTTGATCCGAGTGGGCAAAAACATCATTCAAAGTAGAGAATAATTCATCGAACCTGGCATTGAGTTTACAGAACAAGACATCCGACATTTGATGAACGTCTTTGAACTTGAGTTTGAACTCATTGAAACTGATTTGGGTTTCCGGGAAATTCAAATTGGATTCGTAATTAGAGCAGCATAAAGTAAGCAAAAGCAAATACCTTCCATCGTTTCTAGTTTTAGACCCTAAAATCAATCAAATTAAATTAATTAAAAAGAAAATTGAAAAGAAAAATATTGGAGAGAGGAAAGGGTTCCTGAGGAGAAAGGAGGAGATTAGGGTTTGGAAGTTGAAAAAAGTAAAAATTATACTCTAATTAAAAAATTTCAATCCAACCATTAATGTTAGTATTTTTGTACCAACTACCATTATGTTATATATAATTGACAAAAATAAACATGTTTAATAAACAAATTTTAAAGAAATTACAAATAATATAATTATTGGATTAGAATTTTAAATTGAAAAACTAAAAGGATTGATTTTTTTTTACTTTTAAAGTAGATGTGTGTTTAGTATTGCTTCTAATAAGCACTTTTGGGACAAAAAATACTTTTAGACAAAAGAATTACTAAACAAGCTACTTTTTTAGAGAATAAAATACTTCTACCAGATCAAATATTGGCCCAAATACACTTTTTTTGAAAAGCTGAAAATTTTAACTTCTCTCCAAAAGTGCACTTTTAAAAAGTATTCCTAAACCAGGCCTAAATCTCAAATTCTGGATAAGTAGAGAGACTAATCAGGGACAGCCATGATTAACAAAAGATATATCAAATTACCAAAATCATCATCCGTAACAACCTTAATAATAAATGAGCAAGCGTAAGTATTAGTATCTAATAAAACTTAAAGCATATGATACTGTCATTAAATAAAAATACTAGAGGTGCAGCAACCAAAATGTCTCTTCCAAGTAAAGATGCAGAAATGGACTTCATTTCAGAGGAATGAACCTAGAAGAATGTGTAGCACCAATACCAGGTCTACCATGCTTAACTGGCTTGTACGAAATGGAGAACTCGGCAAGGTAATGGCTGATCATTTCAGGCTTGATTTCAACCTGGTTGAATGTCTTGCCATTGTACACACCGATAATGCTTCCAATCATTTCGGGTACAATGATCATATTCCGCAGGTGGGTTCTGACTGGTTCTGGTTTCTCACCCGGTGCGGCCTCCCTTTTCTGATTCAATATACCAGAGCAAAAATTATGCAAGAATAATGGGTAACTTGAATAGAATGACCAAGAACATTCATAATATTGAATCAACGTAAATTTCTCTAAAGCTAGAATTAAAAAGACAATTCAGCAACAAACAGAAGTTTTAAAAGCAATGGATCAGAATGTGGAAAATTAATAGGAAAATAATCTAAGAAAACAGCAGACAAATGAAGCATAGAGTTTTCATGCATGCAACATAGGTTTATAGCTAGTGGCAAGTAGAATAATATGAGAGCCGTTACTTTATAAAATCAGAAATAGATTCGAAACATAATTAAATATAACAAGGATTAGAATCTGTTACGCACATGCAAGGTTTTGGCACATAATTTGAACATAATCAATGCAATCTGTTCAACTAAAACAATAATAACAATTTACAACAATACTCTCAGACATTGAGACTCAATTTCAGCTACTAGGGTTTGCTATAATTTCATTCCTAAAGAAAATTGATTCTCACTTTAAAAAAAGAAAGGATATATAGTAATAATCTATGTTACTCGAACATGAGTGAGTGTCAAATAAGGGTATGTATCCAACATGGGTATACTTGACCTTTTTTAAGGTTTGGAGGATATTTAGAGATCAATATCCCCATATTCATGTCTCGGGACACAAGTTCGGACACGGGTACTTCAAGAAAAATGAAAAGTCAAAGGAGCATTTCATAATTGTAAAATCTGAGACATGAAACAAATGGTCCAGACATAATAAATTCTCTAATCATATACTTAATTTTAGCATAAATAAGAGTTTCAAGTAACAATATTGACTGTTAGGCTTCAAGCAAAGCTCCAACTTTCAACAAAATGGAATATAACAATCCCTACTAACTCAACATCGATATTAGATCTAAACATTAATCCAATAAATAAAATTGACAAAACAAGGAAGGAAAGAGGAAAGAGGAAAGATAAGATCAAATTACCGCCTTGCGGAGTTTCTTAATTAATGCCATGGGTTTTCTCTTGAGACCCCTTTGGAACCTAAAATCACATAAAAAAAACAATTGAAAAAATGGTCTGCAAGAATGAAATTTTTTTTTTTAATCTTATTACCTTCTACGAGCACGTGCGTTGAAGAGCTTGACAAGCTCATCGGTGGACATATCAAGAAGAGCATCCAAATCAACGCCTCTGAAGCTAAATTTCTTGAATGTTCTCCTCTTAGGCACTCCGGCCGCCGCCACCCCTGTCTCCACATCCGCCTTACAAAATTTGACCATTCACCAGACTGTAAGAGAAAAAGAAAAAAGAGAGAAAAAAAAAAAGAACGAAAATGGAAAGACGTAAATTACCATTGTTGAAAGCTTAGGGTTTTGAGACTGGTGTAGTCGCCGCTAGGGTTCTTTCGGAGGTTGAAGAAATAAGATAGATTTTGTACAAGATTCTTATACATAAGGTAAAAATCCTTACCCGATATTTGATCTCTCAAAAGGGCCCCGGTCTTGAAATTGTGATTTGGATCAATCTAATTCCAAAATTATTATTTTTATTCAAACATAATTTTGATGGGGTAAATATCCCATATATACCAAAAATTTAAATTATTTATAGAAATAGGCTAGTTTGAAGAATATTTACGGAAAAAGGTCGTTTCCCCCCAAAACGCGTCCACGTCAGTGCGTTTTAGGGGGAAATAACAAAACGTGCCCTTGAGGACGCGCTTTGTGCCACCTCAGCAAAGCGCCACCGAAAACGCTACCGACGTGACGTATTTTGCCCTCCCTCCCTATGGAATTTTTGGGCTAGGGAAAAAATATATATAGGGTTTTGGGTAAAATATATTAACATAAAAAATTAATTGAATTTTTGTGACAGTAGTCTCCGGCAAAATAATTTTGAGAAGACGTTTACGAACAAACAAGGCCAAAAATGCTTCCAAAGAAGGTGCATTGTCGTAGAGTACTAAAAGAGCTCCCATGTGGGCGCTTTCTTTTCTTCTGATAGTCTCCGTAAAATAATTTTGAGGAGACGTTTACGAACAAACAGTGGCCAAAAATGCTTCCAAATAGGTGTACTTGTCAATGAGAGTCTTGAAAAGAGCTCCCACGTGGGCGCTCTTTTGCTCTGATGAGTCTCCGCAAAATAATTTTGAGGAGACGTTTAACAAACAAGCAAAAACGCTTCCAAATAGGTGCACTCTTAGTGAGTATTGAAAAAGCTCCCATGGGCGCTCTTTTGCTACAATAGTATCCGCAAAATTAGGCTATAAATTAGCCAAATTTCATTCTCAGGTTGCATAAGGGAAATTGAGGCAAAAGAAAAAAAAACTGAAAATGAGTGAACGTATTAATGTTGTTATTTACTACGATGGTGAAGTTCGTGACACCGAAAATGGTGTTGTTTTCTAATCGGAGAACACAGCGCGACTGAGTTTTAATCGAAACATCGATTTGGTAGAACTTCTCAAAAGAATTAGGCGTAAAATATTCGGAACAACGCCAATGAAAGTTCAGTCTATTAAGTATAGATTTTGTGCTTCGGTTGATCCGGTGAGATATGACTCATTCGACATCAAAGGTCCTCGGAGCTTTGAGGCAATGGTAGAGACTCATCTTGCCAGTGGATCACCCTATGTCGAGGTATATGTAGAATTTTCATCTTCAAGTGATTTTTCTGCGACCTCAACATCTACTGTCGTTCGAGGGGAATACACGACCCCAAGCCGACACTCTATAAGTGGGAGGCAAAACACAGAAGTGCCCGTGTGCGGTGGTAGTATGGAAAACATAACCCCTGCACGACACTCGATTGGTGGATGGGACATGCATATCCGTCCTTCAACGTCCGATGATAGAAATACGTATTGGGGGACGTTATCAACTTCTAGTGGTTGGCAATCCACATATGATTGGGATCTTTACGAAAGATGTTTAAGGAAGGATGATGTACTCCCGACGACATCCACCGACGAGGGGCCCTCGTTTGTTGTAGGTTATGGAGGGTCGACGATGAATCCGATATGGATCCACCTTGGGAGCTAGGGCCTGATGGTGCAGAAGTTGGATTATTTTCTGAACCGAAGCCCGTTCCAATTGTACCTGAAGACTTTGAGGGCGGTTCAGATGAAGAAGAAGAAGATCCACTATTCAGGGCGTACTCGCCTCCAGCCCACATGCATAATGTCGATCTATCTCAAGATGATGCATTGGAGTTTCCTGAACTACCACATCGAATGCGTGATCAGTACAAATTCTTCGTTGGATTCGGACCAATTAGAAGTTGGTAACCAGTTTTCCAACAAGAATACTTTTCTTGCTGCATTGAAATAATACAGCATCAGGAACAGGGTTAACTACAATGTGGTTAAATCCAAGCTCGATAAGTACGAGGCGAAGTGTGCAGTGCAAGACGGCACATGTTCATGAAAAATCATGGCGTCGTTGAGGAAAAGGACAGGGTTGTGGGAGATCAAAAAGTACAAAGGTCCACATACATGTCTTGTCGGTACAATACCACTATGTGTTCAATGATTTTGAATAACACTAATATTATATAATGTTGCATTATTTAACGTACTTCGTTGACAGGTGTAACACAAGATCATCTGAGAATGGATTCAGATATGTTGGCTGACTTAATAATCCCCACGGTGAAGGCCGATCCCAAGACTACGGTGCCGACCTTAATTGGTAATATTCGTAGCCAATTGGGGTACAAACCCTCTTATAGAAAGGCTTGGATAGCTAAGCAGAAGGCGTTAGAAAAGTTGCACGGTCAGTGGGACGCTTTATATAATGAAGTGTGGCAGTGGTGTCAAGTGTTGGAGAGATATGTCCCAGCAGCACAACAGACCTTAAAACGGAACCGGCGTACTACAACGATCGTCTACTCCGTGGATGCGCAGTGTTCAAGCATCTGTTTTGGACATTTAAGCAATGCCGAGATGCCTTTATATACTACAAGTCATTGGTACAAATTGACGGTACCTTTATGTATGGTAGATATACGCATCGGCTATTGCTAGCTGTGGCACAAGATGGCTATGGGAGAATCCTTCCGATTGCATTCGCAATAACACCGGGGGAGTCAGCTGATGACTGGGACTTCTTCCTATCTAGGTTAAGGAGGCATGTCCGCTTCAAACCGACATATCGTTATATCGGATCGAGGCCTGGAATACTTGCGGCAATAAAACGCCAGGGAAGCATGTGGCATCGCACACACCATCGATATTGTTTGAGGAATGTTTCATCCAACTACTATGGGCAACATCAATCTAAAAGACAGCGACGGCAAGTGACCGATATGGCTATGAAATATTTATTAATATAATTTTGTTTGTAATATTCAATTTATTCTCAATTGAAGAGTGGTATGTAATATTTGCTATCAACGTATATTGGCAGGGTACGAGATCAATAAAGACTGTTTTCACGAGATGTTGGCCAGTTTACGCTCAGATAATGCCAAAGGCACAAACTACCTGTGCAATATTCCTTTCGAACAGTGGACACAAGCATACGACGGCGGCCTACGATATGGTCATATGACCACAAACCTGGCCGAATGCATAAATTCTGTTCTAAAAGGAACCCGTCATCTGCTGATTACATCAGTTGTGCGAGAGACAAATTTTCATTTAGCGGCACTATTTCCAAAGAGAGCAGCGAGTTATAGAGGGCAGATGCAAGGAGGCCATGTATGGATCCTGAAGGTCTTGCAAGAAATAAATAGTGCGAATGCACGGGCCAACACCATGCACACAGTGTGTCACGATCGCGACAGCCTATGGTTTGGTGTCACGGAGTTTGACAGACCGAACCAAGGTATTGTTGGCGGGCATTATCATGTACACTTGACAAATAGGACCTGCGACTGTGGGATATTTGATGCACTTCGTTACTCATGCGCTCATGTACTTGCGGCTTGTCAGAATCTCCGTCTTGATCCCATGAGCTATGTGGATGAAGTGTATAAATTAGAAAACATGTACAACGTGTGGAGACACGTATTCCCACCAGTCCCAAATAAACGTAAGTGGCCATCGGTATCACTTGCACCGTTTAAGCTGTTGCCGGATAGACAATTGAGGCGCAAACCAAAAAGTCGACCTTGCTCGACTAGAATATGCAACAATATGGATATCCAAGAAACGAGCAACCAAAGTCGACTGTGCGGATGGTGTAGGAACCTGGGTCATACATCTCGCTCGTGTCCAAATCGAAATAATTGACCGTGCTCTTAGCTTTTTTGTCTCCTGGTGGCTATGTAATTTCTATTTTTTTGGAGGAAAACGGTGAATTTTTGTACAAGAACTTTTATTTTATTCAAGTTATTAAAATTAAATTACAAAATTACAAAAAAGTAAACCATTTCTATTTTATCAAAGATATTAAAATTAAATTAAAAAATTAAATTACAAAAAATAAAATTAAACTCAAATTTTATTAAATATATTAAAACTTAATTACAAAAAAAATTAAACCATTTCTATTTTATCAAAGATATTAAAATTAAATTACAAAAAATAAAATAAAATTAAACTCAAATTTTGTTAAATATATTAAAACTTAATTACAAAAAAAAATTAAACCATTTCTATTTTATCAAAGAGATTAAAATTATATTACAAAAAAATTAAACTCAAATTTTATTAAATATATTAAAACTTAATTACAAAAAAAATTAAACCATTTCTATTTTATCAAAGAGAATAAAATTAAATTACAAAAAAAAAATTAAACTCAAATTTTATTAAATATATTAAAACTTAATTACAAAAAAATTAAACCATTTCTATTTTATCAAAGAGATTAAAATTAAATTACAAAAAAATTAAATTCAAATTTTATTAAATATATTAAAACTTAATTACAAAAAAAATTAAATCATTTCTATTTTATCAAAGAGATTAAAATTAAATTACAACAGAAAAATTAAACTCAAATTTTATTAAATATATTAAAACTTAATTACAAAAAAATTAAACCATTTATATTTTATCAAAGAGATTAAAATTAAATTACAAAAAATAAAATAAAATTAAACTCAAATTTTATTAAATAAAACATAATTACAAAAAAATTAAACTATTTCTATTTTATCAAAGAGATTAAAATTAAATTATAAAAAAATAAAATTAAACTCAAATTTTATTAAATATATTAAAACTTAATTACAAAAAAAAATTAAACCATTTCTATTTTATCAAAGAGATTAAAATTAAATTACAAAAAAATTAAACTCAAATTTTATTAAATATATTAAAACTTAATTACAAAAAATTAAACTATTTTTATTTTATCAAAGATATTAAAATTAAATTAAAAAATTAAATTACAAAAATAAAAATTAAACTCAAATTTTATTAAATATATTAAAACTTAATTACAAAAAAAATTAAACCATTTCTATTTTTCAAAGAGATTAAAATTAAATTACAATAACAAATAAAATTAAATTACAATAACAAAATAAAATTAGGGGTTTAGGGTTTAGGGTCGATCTTTGGTGGGAACCAGTGCCACACGGGAGCGATCGGATTCTGTGGATTCCTCCTTCTTCTAGTTTCCGTGGGGTCGTGGAACCTTGGGCGAGAATCGGGTTCTTCCTAAGGTGGAGTCCAGTTTTGGGTGTTGCGATGATGACCCACCTTGATAAAATAATGACCCCGAGGTGTTTGCATAAACCACGGCGGGTGATCGCATCCGTCGGTGAAGGAGCACGGGTAGAAAGAAGTACTCCCCTCGGTGCCTCCTTTGATCCCACACGCGACGTTGGCCTCACGATCAGCTGGCCAGCGGGAGTAGTCGGGAACGGACTCGAACCCGGCCATGCATTCCAACCTGGGGTGGGACTGAGAAAAGGAAACATATATGGGTTAGGAGGATGCATATAAAGGGTAGGGTACGCACCTGGCATAAGCGGTAAAAGCTGTGATGTCAGTGTTGTCGGCTGAACTGATGGGCCCGGTGATTGTGTAGGCGCTGTTGCTGGGCCTGGTGACTGTGTCGGTGCTGTTGATGGCCTCGTCTCATCACCCCTTCTCCTTGGATTTAAAGGGGCCCGATGTTCCCTTCACTCACGAAGTTGCCGCCACGTCTCGATATGACCTGACCAAAATATTGGCCAATCCGTGCACAGCAGTCGTAAGTCCACTTTGTGCTCATCATCGAGCACCTCAGGTGGCACGAGAATCGGTTGTCGGATTCCAAATTACTGCAGAACCTGATCTGACTGGTGCATCTCCACGGTCGCGTAGGTGATCAATGGGACCTTAACGTGCCAACTGTTTGAATTTTGGAAGAACTCCTCCAGAATTACTGCCCGAATTTTCGGATCCTCGTACGATGTTCATTGAAACTATATTAAAATTACCAAAATATTAGTTATATACATAATACTAAACACTACATATGAAATACTAAATTATAATAACGAAATTCGAAACTTACTTGTGATTTTGACCGTTGGTCCAATAGGGCCAGATATCCTCAAGCGAGTTAGGTATTCCAACATGACTCACCGAATGGTTCCACCTAATTAAATAAACTTTTAGCATGCAATTATACTATAAATCTACTAAATAATTGTAAAATATAATATTAAATTTACCTCGTTATTAGTGGGAATGAATATGACTGGTCGAGTCGAGAACGTAAAATGGAAATCGAAACCATGCCCATGATCGCGGTAGTGATAGGCAACCTCTAATTTTTGCTTTACTCGGCGTGATCGCCCAAGACATCTCCTAGTACAACCTCGATAGCACGACGCACCCCAACTCAATTCACCGTACCTCTCAAATCAACAAGTTTGAGAGCCATCTTAGGTGGACGAGGTTTCTAGAGAGGTCCCAGATCGATAGCCTCCAATTATTTGAAGAATGTATGCCCGAGCATCCGTATTCTTTCTACTTGATCGAACCCTCGTTCGGCTCCGGAATGTGTCTCATAACCGAGCCATATCGATCCGAGCTCCTTGAATTCTATCCGGAATGGCACCCGAAGCTCGTAGCATCTGGCCATCCAATCGGTAGATGTTACGGACCCGTGACTATCGACCGCCCACCGGTAATCCCAACCTGCAATCGCACATCTTCTAGAGTGATGGTACACTCTCGCATGGCGTATGGAAAGTGTGCGTCTCGGTCTCCACCTCTCTATCAACACTACCGGTCAAAGGCGGCTCCAACTTGAACCCCTACTATCGTGGCCACGTGCCAAAACTCACTTCCGCAGTAATTCTCGATCAACGACGATGGGGACCATGCATGTTGCGAATATAACATTCCAACACTCGATCTACGATGCTTAAAAATTATAAAATTAAAATTAATTAAAATTGCATAATTGAAAAAAATTAAATAATATTGAAAAATTAAAATTAAAACTTACCATTTGCATTTGCTCGACAGAGATGTGCTTGTTGTCTAAGCGAAGTAATTCCCGACCATTGTAATTCGATAAAAATTTTAAAATTTTCCAAAAAATATATTAAAAAATTATAAAGGGCTTTTTCAGTAAATAGTAAAGACTATTTTGAAATTTGAGCGTAAATTTTTTGAGGACTTTGAGAGAAAATTAAGAGAGAATATTGAGAAAGGATTGAAGTGTGAAAAAATAAAGGGTTGGGGGTTTTATCAACGGTCAAAAAAATTGGTCGTTGGGATTTGACCATTAGAGGCTAAAGGCGCCCACGAGGGCCTTTGTGCCACCTCAAAGAAAGCGCTTACGTGGAAGTGCTTTGTCGAGGTGGCATAAAGCAACTCGGCCTGGCCTTGTTGTTTCCCAAAACGTGCTGACGTGGACGCGTTTTGGGGGGAAACGGCCCTTTTCCGTAAATATTCTTCAAACTGGCCCATTTCCGTAAATAATTTAAATTTTTGGTATATATGGGATATTTACCCATTTTGATGTACCTTATGACATATTTATATTTTTATATTTATAAATATAAACTTTCAACAAATATTATAAATATCTCTATAATCACTCAACGCGTTATTATTTATTATTTATATATCATTAAAAGCTTTGAACCAGTGACCTCCTTTCAAAGTCTATAACCACTCAACTAATCTATTTTTTTTATTACATCTAATGCACAAAGAAATTTAAATCAAACTGCATCTGGGGTTCAAAAGGAGAAAAAAAGTTAAACCATACACGTCGTCTTTTACTGCCAAAACACTCCAGGATTATTAGATATTGCATGACAATAAGGCCACGTTGGGTTCACGGTTCCTTCATTCGGTCGAATCACTTAAAGTGTTTTTATTCCCTCAAATTCATAATACAGATTCAGTGGTGATGGCTTTGAATAGCCATTTCGACCATCACTGAATAGAAATAAAGAAAATTCTTCCTAAAATCTCCTTCACACTTTCTTTGCAAACGCGTTCAAAGTTGCTTCTTTTATCACAACAATGCATTATTAGATTAGCAGATTTTTCTTTTCAAGTTTAATTTCGTTTGGTTTCTGATCTTGCAATCATCAAATTTTGTTTTAGAAGGGGTTTCTGGTAATGGGTTTTCTTTAAATTTTCTAAGAAATAAGCTGCAACTCAACTCCTAAATCATTGTCTTTTGGGGGAGATGATATTTCAAGCTATTCTATCGTTGGTCGGGCACCTAGAACTTTTTAAACAACGATATTTTTCTTGTATGAGCAGGTTTTATACTTTTCCAAAAACCCAACATTTTTACCTCCGGTTTTTTGTTGGTTGCGGTTTCCTGCTAGTGTTGCTTTCTTGAATGCATTCCCTTCTGTGTCTATCGAGGTTGAAAAGAACATTGAATTTACAATTTATTGTCTTTGTCAATAGGTTCAATCGGATGATGTGTTTGGGCAACAAATGATAAGAATTTAAAGGTAAAACCATCCTACTTTCTTATTTTCATCTATTATGAGTTGGCTTAATTTTGTGAGTGAATTAGTTATTTCCCAGTAAGTTGTTTGCGCATATTTTTTAACCTATAGACATTTTGTATTGTTTTAAATTCTTTTGATGTTAGATTAAAACTTAAAAGATGCTTAGTTAGGTTAGAATGTTCCCTTTAGAAAATATCCCTTTTTCTCCTCTCTCTATCTGTGGCTGAAATTTTTTTACAGAGCACCCTTTTTTCTCTTTGGTTGAAATGCAATAAATTTTGAACTTAGATATTAAGACATATTACAGTCAATACCTTTTAGTTATTTGCAATCATGGAATTAAAAAGGCAAAAATGGGGAGCGTGGATGAACTGATGTTGGTTTATACAAACATACACTAGTTATTAGTTGAAAATTAATACCTCTTTGTTGACATTTTTCTTTTTAGAGTCAAGGCTATGCACTTTTGGGTATTTATGCTACACCAACTTTGCTTGCAAAGAAAAAACTATTTCTTTATCAAGGATGGCAGGTATACAACTATATATTATCTTTAAAATTTTTCTTGACATCATATCTTATTTTAATATCCGTAACTTTAACTGGAAATAATGCTAATGATATGGGAGTTAGGCTATGAATATATCTACTAGTTTATTTATTTTATGGAATGTAACATCCTGAAATTTAGAATTTTATGCTTGTGCATTATATCTTGTGGTAGGTTAGTAAAGAATGTTAATTGTGTATGATTAAGGGGTCCTAAGAAGGCTCGGGGTTGAATTGGGCCTTAGTGAAAATTTGGTGTTTAAGCACTTTAAGGAGAGATAGTGAGTGGCATCAATGCTTATGGATATAAGTGAGTAATTTGCTAGAATAAATGAGCATATGGTAAAAAGGATGTGGCGTCACATGAAGGGCTTTAGGGGAAGAGGTTTGAATCCCATTGGGTGCAAATTTTGATTTATTTTTTTTGTCTTATTCATCCATAGTGTCGGCCATGGATGTATTTAAGGCAAGGAAGAAGGGGGAAAGGAAAGAAATGAAAGAAAAGGAGCAAGAAGGGGGATATGTTGGTTAGTTTTGGGGAGAATGTTTTGTAAAGTTTTTGTGGTCAATTTTTGATCCTTTTGGTATGGTATACTCGGTTTTGGGGGAAAGGAAAGCTTGGTACCCGAATTTCTCTTTTCTCTTTAGATCATTTTGCTAGTTGAGTGCATGAGAAGTATATTTTCTTTTGTTTGAACATATGGTATTTCTTTTGTAAACCTTTTCACTTTCTTGTCGAAACACTCTAAGCCAAAATAATTCATTTTTTTCCTTTGTTATGCCGAATCACTAAAGTCATTTTGATACTTTTTCCCCTTGCTTTGGCCGAAACCTCCTAATCTATTTGGTCATTTTTTTCCCTTGTTTTGCCATGACCCTTAAACCACTTTTGCCCATTTTCTTTTGATAGCTGAAACTACCAAGGCAGTTTTCCTCCATCCATTTTTTTTTCTTTTGACCATTTCATCAAGCTTTTCTATTTTCTTAAATTGACATTATCTTTTGATCAATTCTTCTTGTTCGATTAGCTCCATAGCCGATACTATTACCACCCTACTTCTTCACCATTTCTTTTCCTTTCGTGTTGGACAATCTCTTCTTAATCGAATCGGTAAGTGACCTTATATCCCTCTTTTCATTTTATTTTCTTTTTCTTCCTAGCCGAATATATGTGTTCATCGTTATTCGGTTAGTCTACCTTGTTCTCATCGAAACATCACTCTCTCCATCACTCTCATGTTGTGATCAATATTTTTTTTTCATAGTGTTATAGTGAGTGGTCGAATACCACATCATTGACGATTCAATTCTAGACATAAGTCCAATCAGTGAAAGTTAGATCTACTATTGTCAAGGTAATGGATTTCTTTAAAGTTCATCTTGATATCTCTCAATATTTGGTTATTCCGTTAAAACGGAATGATAGATTTGTCTAATCGGTTGTTATAGGGACTAAATTGCCCATTATTATTCACTCGTTGATTCTACTGAAATAGTGGTAATCCGAATCCTTTTCCCTTAGACAATCGATATATATTGCAATATCGTTTTGATTAAGACTTTTTCCAATGGATACAAGCGGTACCAAATCGAAAGGAAAAGCGATCGGAGAACACAAAGGAGTGGATTTACGTTTCCTACTCCTAAGTTCAAGCGTAGAGTGGTATCGGCGATTCGAGATTTCCCATCGGGTTGTGGACCATCATCCGGTGAGAATACGCAAATCGTGGTCATTCACGATATCGAGGGTAAGCGGTTCAATAGATCGCTTGGTTTAGATTTAGATTTATAAAAATCCCATTCATTAGGTTAATCGAGTATTATGTTGCCATAGGTGTCGACGATCAAGAGAGTTTAATACTTACCGTAATCAGTTGTGTAATCTCACATTGAAATTCCGTAGATTCATGATTCGATATCACGTTGGAAGATAAGATCGTTAATATTCATATGATTAAAGTTGTAATATGGCATAAACCGAGAAATTTGCTTAGATTACATTATTTCTTTAGATTTGTCAAAATCGGTATTAAAATTAATAAAATTACAAAAATGTCCCTATGGACCGATTTACCGAAATGTACCTATGGATCGATTTACCGAAATGTCCTTATGGATCAATTTACCGAAATGTCCCTATGGATCGAATTACCGAAATGTCCCTATGGACCGAATTATGAAAATGCCTCTACGGGCTAAATTACGAAAATGCCCCTACGGGCTGAATTACGAAAATGCCTCTATGGGCCGAATTGCAATGTTCTATAATTGGCCGGTTTATCTTAACAAATCTCTGTATTAATGATTGTTGTTTATATTTGTAAATATTATGCTTTATTTGCAGCACCCCAAACTCGGCCAAACACCATAACCGGATCTGGCATGTCACTAAGGAGATTTTAAAAGATGTCGCAATTTAGGAAAAATATTTTTCTTGAGTTTAACCTTTTATTCAGGAAAATTAAATGGTTGAATAAGTTGTAAAAGATATACATTTTATATGAATGCCTTAGTTTAATTAAAACGTAAAATTTAAATGTCTAATAATAATAAAAGCCTAAAATAAAACAAAAAAGAAAAAGAAAAAATGTGAAGCTAATGGCCCGTGGCCTTATTACAATGAAATTTAAAACCCGCTAATTAAAAATAATAAAATAAATAAACTAAGTAAAGTCTTTTGCTGAATCAAAATATTCTCTCGCATGGCCACCTTGTGCTCCTCTACAGCCCGGTCTGAAGCACTAGGTGCTACCTGAAATATATTAAATAATAGGGTGAGTCGCGAGACTCGGTTGCAACCCTCGTGCACCATCAGATTGGGCCTTAGCCCCACAGAACAGATATCAAAATGTAATATATCAGGAATTATGCAATGCCCAACTCAATCCTAAGTTTCCATCCGCTACACACCACCCTTACCTGTCAATCACACCATTGGGGATTTCTACAATCAACCCACACCGCTACACACCATCGATGGCAGTCATGCTGCAGTTAGCTACTCATCGTCAGATCATGGCAATAGCCACTACAATGATCATCATGGCAAAAGCCACTACAATGCATCATGGCAAAAGCCACTACAATGATCATGGCAAAAGCCACTACAATGTAAAACTTCCCTTTCATCAATCACCCAACCCCGCAATCACGTAAATTAGCATACATATAAAACATATCATCTCAACGAAACATTCACTTATGAATGATGTAAATCACTAACCTAGTGATTCGCCTTTACCTCCTCGGGTTTCAACCCAGATCTTTGGGATTTTGGCATTTAACAGAATATAGCAGATTTATATACATGTACTAACAAACAATCTAAATGGCATGGAAAGTTACACATCTAATAAATACGTAGAACTACCCTCTATGTCGATACCCTCGCTAATCGGATCTACTGCCCTTTGTCTACCACTCTACTCAAAAGCCGAAAGAACGTGAAGATAATGCCTCTCCTATATTCGCCAAGGGTTAGTGTTTTACCCGAACTATACATTTAAATTAACAGATCTCCTTACCTTGAAATCTCAAAAGTAATACGATCCGAGTGCTACTAAACTCTGGCTTAGAAATCTAAGCGATTGAATCCCCTTCAAATCCTGGAATGCCGCAAATTAAAGAAAACACTCGATTAGTTAACCATATAGCCATTCGACTAAGATCTCTAAAAGTCAAAAACAGATTGAAATCTCACGAATCGACACTTACCTTTAGTTTTCTTCAAGATTTGGCACAAGCTGACACCACAGAAGGAATTCGGCAATCACATGAGATGAGATCTAGGGATTTCGGCTTTTAAGAGAAGAAAAATAAACCACTTAACAAAGTTTAAAAGACTATTCGGCCAGAAGGAGAAAAGAAAAAAGACAGGAAATAACAGAGAACTTACCGAAATATGGTATAGGGGTTCGACTATGGTAAATACTTTGAGAAAAAGAACCGAATGGAATGATGCTTAGACTTAGAGATTTTGGCTACAAGAACAAACAAGAACGTAGTTTCGGCTTTTAGTGAATGGGAGAAGAATAACAATGGGGGTCAGAAGATTCAGCTAAAAGGGAATTTCAAAGAAAAAGAAAGGGTAAGGGAGATGGTGATTTTTGGCTTTTAGAAGAGAGAAGATGAGAAAAGAAAACAAATGAGATGGCCCTCAAATTTTCGGCACATCCCCTTGCCTATACCAAACCGATTTTCCCCCTCTCCTTTGTTTGATTTTCGGCCAACTCCGCAACCAAGAGATCACTCTTATCATTCTATCCCAGAGATCACTCTTATCATTCTATCCCTTATCCTTAACAGAGCACTCATCCGAAAAAAACCTACACCACACCACTACTTCCCCTTTATCTGTGTTATATCCACATAATTTAAAACATAAAATCCCCCTAGTTAATAGCCACATTGCCGTCCCTTCCTAGCTCCCTTTAGTACCAAAATTGGCCCAACTTTATGGGCTCCAAATGGCCACAAATTGGGCCTCTCCCTTTGCTTATTGATGCCATTTATAACTCCCTTTATCGCTCCCTTCTTGCCGGGCCACAAGCCCGCTTTGTCAATTAAACTACCAAGACTTTATTTTAAGCCCTAGAGTGTCTAAACAGAATATTTAATCAAGGCCTCAGCCCAAACCTGAGCCCCATTTGCACCTCAAATTCTCAAATTAACACATTAAATGCATAAGCCCACTAATTCGAGATGTTACAGTTCTACCCCCTTAAAATAAATTTTGGCCTCAAAATTTACTTGATTAAAAGAGATGGGGATACTATTGTCGCATAACATCCTCTGGCTCCCACATTGCTTCCTTCACGCTGTGGTTTCGCCACAACACCTTGACCAAAGTGACAGACTTCCTTCTCAACACCTTTACGTCTCAATCCAAAATTTGTACTGGCTCCTCCTCAAAGGACAAGTCTGACCTTACTTCAATCTCTTCCACCAACACAACGTGCGATAGATCAGAACGGTAATGTCTTAGCATCGAGACATGGAACACATCATGTATCTGCTCCCACTCTGAAGGTAACTCCAATCGATAAGCCATTGGGCCCATGCGTTCTAGTACCCGATAAGGCCCAATAAACTGGGGACTTAGCTTACCCTTCCTACCAAACCTCATTACCTTCTTCAACGGTGATACTTTCAAGAAGACTTGATCTCTTACTGTGAATTCCATCCCCTTTCCATTTAAGATCCGCATACGACTTCTGTCGATCAGATGCTTCCTTCAACCGAGCCCAAATTAACCTAACTTTCTCTTCCGTTTCTGACACTAGTTCTGGGCCCAACACCTGATGCTCACCCAACTCTGTCCAACAAGTTAGGGTCCGACATCTCCTTCCGTATAACGCTTTATAAGGCACCATCTGAATACTAGATTGATAACTATTATTGTACGTGAATTCTGCCAAAGGCAAATACTCCTCCCAGCTTCCCCTAAAATCGATGATGCAACCCCTTAGCATATCCTCCAAGATCTGAATTACCTCTCGGTGACCATCGATCACCAGGATGAAAAGTCTTTGAAGTCTAGCCTTGTTCCTATTGCCTGATACAGAGCCTTCTAGAACCGTGACGTGAACCTAGGGTCTCTATCCGATATAATCGATACAGGTACACCATGCAGTCTCACCACCTCAGCCACATACAGCTTAGCCAACCTTTACAGAGAAAAGTCGACACGAACCAATATAAAGTGAGCAGACTTCATCAGCTGATCCACAATCACCCAAATTGAATCCTTCTTAGTGGGCGTAAGGGGTAACCCACTAACAAAACCCATCGTGATTCTCTCCCATTTCCACTGTGAAATCTTTACCAGCTGCAACAACCCCGAAGACAATTGGTGTTCCGCTTTCACCTACTGGAACGTCAAACACTTACTCACGGATTCTGTTATCTCTCGCCTCAGACCCGCCACCAAAATTGTTCTCGCAAATCCTGGTACATTTTAACCCCTCCAGGATGCATAGCGTAAAGGCTACTATGTGCCTCCTGAAGAACCATCTACCTTAACTCCACATCTTTTGGCATACAAACTCTCTTACGAAAACACAGGACTCCATCACCATTCAAACTATAGTCTTCTTCTTCACCACTTCACACTTGCCGGAGTCGAGCACTCAAAACATCGTCTAGAAGTTGCTTCTCATTGATCTGACTTGTCCACATAGGTCTTACTTGGAGCTCAGCTACCAAACTTCCATCCTCATACAGACAAAGATGAGTGAACATCGCCCTCAAATCCGCTATCACCTTCTGACTTAGCGCATCTGCCACCACATTAGCCTTACCCGGATGATATTCGATCGAGCAATCATAGTCCTTCAAGAGTTCAATCCACCTACGTTGTCTCAGATTCAACTCCTTCTGGGTAAGGAGATATTTCAGGCTCTTATGGTCAGTGTAAATAATCGACTTCTCCTCGTACAGGTAGTGTCTCCAGATCTTCATAGCAAACACTACCGCCACAAATTTTAGATCATGCGTAGGGTAGTTCAACTCATGCAGTCTTAACTGTCGAGATGCATACGCAACCACTTTTCCATCTTGCATCAACACACACCCTAAACCCATGTGTGATGCATCTCAATAGACGGTAAATTCTTTTCCCACCTTTGGCTGAATTAACACTGGCGCTTCCGTCAAGATTCTATTCAGCTTCTCAAAGCTCTCCTGCTATTTTTTGGTCCATACAAATGATACTCCCTTCCTTAACAACTTAGTTAAAGGTGCCACTATCAATGAGAACCCTTCAACAAACCTTCATAGTACCCGACCAATCCCAAGAAACTTCAAACTTCCACCACAGACGTCGGCGATTTCTAATCCTATATGGCCTCTATCTTTCGAGGGTCTACCCTATTTCCTTCTGCAGAAACTACATGCCCTAAGAAAGTCACCTCCTTTAGCCAAAACTCGCACTTACTAAACTTTGCGTACAACTACTTCTCCCTCAGAATTTGCAACACCACACGAAGATGTGCATCATACTCCTCCTCAGACTTGGAATAAACCAGAATATCATCGATAAACACCACAACGAACAGATCAAGATATGGTTGAAACACTCGATTCATCATATCCATAAATGCCACTGGCGCATTAGTCAACACGAATGGTATCACCAAGAACTCATAATGACTGTACCGAGTCCGAAACGCCATCTTATGAATGTCTCTTTCCTTTACCCTTAACTGATGATATCCCAACCTTAAGTCAATCTTAGAAAAGATCGAAGCTCCTTTGAGCTGATCGAACAGGTTGTCAATTCTTGGCAGTAGGTACTTATTCTTAACCGTCAACTTATTCAATTGACAGTAGTCCACACACATACGCTTGGGTCCGTCCTTCTTCTTTACAAACAGGACCGGGGCTCCCCATGGAGATACACTCGGTCGGATAAATCCACGATCCAACAGTTCCTGGATCTGAGCTTTGAGTTCCACCAGCTCTTTCGGCACCATTCTGCATGGAGCAATAGACACTAGAGCTGTACCCAGAAGTAGCTCTATTCCAAACTCCACTTCGCGATCCAAGGGTAATCCTGGCAATTCTTTAGGAAAGACATCTATAAAATCTTTGACTGTTCGAACCTCATCGACAGTCACCTCCTTAGCATCCAAAGCACTGATAAGGGCTAGAAACGCGTTACATCCCTTCCGAATAATCTTAATAGCTTTTAAGGTAGATACCATATTGGACAAATAATTTCTTCCTTCTTCTAACACAACCACCTCCCCGCCTTCCGGGGTACTCAACATCATGCGCTTAGTCTCACAATCCAACTTAGCATGGTGTTTAGTCAACCAATCCATTCCCAAAATAAGGTCAAACTCTCCAAAAGGTAATTCCATTAAGTCTGTCGGGAACACTACTCCTTGAGTCTCTAAAGGTACGTCCCTAAACAGTTTGTCCACTACCCTAGATTGTCCCAGAGGGCTAACCATAGTCATCTTCCTAGTAGTTATTTCAGAGTCTAAACTTAGGGTCTCAGATACCGAACATTCAACATAGGAGTGGGTTGACCTAATATCAATCAAAGCAAGGTATAGGCTATTAGCAATAAGAAACGTACGGTTATGATGCCCGGTGCATTACCATCCTCTCTTCGACGTGCTGCATAGACTAGACCCGGCTGCATTGCGTCTATATTTCTAGCACCCCTACCAGGTGCTTCACAACCCCGATCGAATCCATTTCCTCCTCTGGTCACGCCACGATCCTCGACATCGGTCGACCACCTCTCTTCTTCGATCGTAACCTCATCCTCGGTCAGGCTCTGCTCCACACGTGGACGATCCTTAATCATATGCTCTGTAGATCCACACCTAAAGCATCCACTAGTTCTCTTTATACACTCTCCATAATGCACCTTTCCACACGAAGGACATGATCGATTCTGACCCATCGGAGCATGAGTTGGCCCATCAGACCTAGGCCTTTTCTGAAAATTTCTGGATGATCTCGATAGCCCAAAATTCCTCTTATTTTGATTTCGATTCCGATCCTTATCCTTATTCTGCTTCTCAGTTAGCTTCACCTCTTCAGATATTTTAGCTTTCTCAACCAAAATCGCAAAGTCCCTTTCCCACTACGCTGCTACTAATACCCTCAGATCATCCCTTAGTCCATCCTCGAACCGTACGCAATACTCATAGTCAGTCGCCATAATCCCTCGAGCGTAACGGCTCAACCGTAGAAACTTTACCTCGTATTCAGATACAGACTTACTTCCCTGTACCAAGTTTAGGAATGCCTTTCTCTGTGCATCCACATAACTGGCCCCGATGTACTTTCCCTGGAACGACTCTTTAAAGAAGTCCCAATCAATGCAGTCTACAGAAGTACCCTCCTTCATCATGAGCCACCACTGATAGGCCTCGTCTCAAAGAAGAGACACGACCCCCTTTAACTTTTCTTCCACAAAGTGAAGTCAAGGTCATCCATTATGCGCTCGCTTGTTTCTAACCAATACTCACCAGTGTTAGGGGCTACGCCGAAACTCCCTAAACATCTTCGCTCCATTGGCCCGGAGCCGTTCTGACACAGACTTCCGAGCTCCTACACCCGTGCCTGCCCCAATAACTCTCTTCAGAACCCACAACATTGCCTGAGACACTACATCATATCCACCTGTTTGGTCCTGAAATTCTCCCTCTGCAGCTGGCAGATCCGGCATCTCGTTTCCTGACCCTTGACTAGACCCTACTGGTTCGGACACGGTTATCCTACCCTTACCATGACCACGCGGTGAACGTCCTCGACCCCTTGTACTCATTGTCCTAATATCACCTTTATCTGATTTAAGAAAATTTTATGAATTATTAACTCTTTCCACTAATTATCCATGAACAATTTTATGAAAAAGTAGTTTGATAGTGGTTCTTCAATTCGTAATTATATCCAAGGTTCAGTCTCAAGTCTACTACCCTAATTCAGAGAATCAAATACATTCACAATCAGCATACCGAGGGCATTCATAAACTTACGTTCATCACCTAGGGGTATTTTCGTCCTTTCACTACCCAGGGCATTTTTGTAATTTATTCTACAGGGGTATTTTTGTAATTTTCAAAATAGGGTATCTTGGTGGTTTTACAGAATAGGGGGTATTTTAGAAATTTTGCAATCTAAGGGGTATTTTGGTAATTTTATAAACCGGGGGTATTTCGATAATTTCACAAATCTTGATATTTTTACAAATCAAGAGTATTCCACAAAATTTTACAAAACTAGGGGGTATTTTAGTGATTTTGTAAAATAGGGTTGCTGGTCCCTTTCGGGTCTTAATTATAAATTTTGGCCTGTCAACAAGTCCTTATGGCTAAGGTGAATAGACACTACGCACTAGGTAGGATTCCAACAAAGAGGAGGTGAGTCACTAGGACTGCTTAAGTACCATGCTCTCCATGGATCCAATCCTAGACATGCGTATGCCTGTTACCACACCTTAACCCAGTGACTTGTTCACGGACATGTTTAATTAGATTAAGTTTTATGGAGTTTATTGTTTGGTGTAAACTAGGCCTAGGGTCCAATAATTTCTATCTTACTAACCTATGGCCCCATAAAGCCCATTAAACCCACATACATAACACACAATGGTTCAGAATACTTACAGCGGACTTGGGCGGAGATGCAAAAGCCATGCCGAGAGAACAATCCTGTATTACATGTTTCTAAAATCCATCTTTAGAAAACGTTTTGAGCCCAAAAACCCCCAAAGCTAAGTTTTGAAGCGGGCTCTGATACTAATTTATAACACCTCAAACCCGACCCAAACACCATAACTGGATCTGGCATGTCACTAAGGAGATTTTAAAAGATGTCATAATTTCAGAAAAAAATATTTTTCTTGAGTTTAACCTTTTATTCGGGAAAACTAAATGGTTGAATAAGTTGTAAAAGATATACATTTTATATTAATGCCTTAGTTTAATTAAAACGTAAAATTTAAATGTCTAATAATAATAATAGCCCAAAATAAAACAAAAAAAAGAAAAAATGTGAAGCTAATGGCCCGTGGCCTTGTTACAATGAAATTTAAAACCCGCTAATTAAAAATAATAAAAATAAATGAACTAAGTAAAGTCTTTTGCTGAATCAAAATATTCTCTTGCATGGCCACCTTGCACTCCTCTCCAGCCCAATCAAGCACTAGGTGCTACCTGAAAGATATTAAATAATAGAGTGAGTCGCGAGACTCAGTATGCAACCCTCGTGCACTATCAGATTGGGCCTTAGCCCACAGAACAGATAACAAAATGTAATATATCAGGAATTATGCAATGCCCAACCCAATCCTAGGTTTCCATCTGCTACACACCACCCTTACCTGCCAATCACACCATTGGGGATTTCTACAATCAACCTACACCGCTACACACCATCGATGGAAGTCATGCTGTAGTTAGCTGCTCATCGTCAGATCATGGCAATAGCCACTACAACAGATCATGGAAAAAACCACTACAACAGATCATGGCAAAAGCCACTACAACAGATCATGGCAAAAGCCACTACAATGTAAAACTTCCCTTTCATCAATCACCCAACCCCGTGCAATCACAGAAATCAGCATACATATAAAACATATCATCTCAACAGAAACATTCACTTATGAATGATAGAAATCACTAACCTAGTGATTTGCCTTTACCCTCCTCAGGTTTTAACCGATATGTTGGGATTTCGACATTTAACAGAATATAGCAGATTTATATACATGTACTAACAAGCAATCTAAATGGTGTGAAAAGTTACACACCTAATAAATACGTAGGACTACCCTCTATTTCGATACCCTCGCTAATCGGATTTACTACCCTTTGTCTACAACTCTGCCCAAAAGCAGGAAGAACGCGAAGATAAGGCCTCTCCTATATTCGATCAAGGGTTAGTGTTTTACTCGAACTATACATTTAAATTAACAGATCTCCTTACCTTGAAATCCCTAAAGTAATACGATCCGAGTGCTACTGAGCTCTGGCTTAGAAATCTAAGCGATTGAATCCCCTTCAAATCCCGAAATGCCACAAATTAAAGAAAACACTCAATTAGTTAACCATATAGCCATTCGACTAAGATCTCTAAAAGTCAAAAAAGATTAAAATCTAGCGAATCGACACTTACCTTTAGTTTTCTTCAAGATTCGGCACAAGCAGACACCACAGAAGGAATTCGGCAATCACAAGAGATGAGATTTAGGGATTTTAGCTTTTAAGAGATGAAAAATAAACCACTTAACAAAGTTTAAGAGACTATTCAGCCAGAAGAAGAAAAGAAAAGAAGATAGGAAATAACAAAGAACTTATTGAAATATGGTATAGAGGTTCGACTATGGTGAATACTTCGGGAAAAAGAACCGAATGGAATGATGCTGAGACTTAGAGATTTCAGCTAAAAGAATAAACAAGAACGTAGTTTCGGCTTTTAGTGAATGGGAGAAGAATAACAATGAGGGTCAGAAGATTTGGCTAAAAGGGAGGTGAGGGAGATGGTGATTTTTGACTTTTAGAAGAGAGAAGATGAGAAAAGAAAACAAAACAAATGAGATGGCCCTCAAATTTTTGGCACATCCTCTAGCCTATACCAAGCCGATTTTCCCCTCTCTCCTGTGTTTGATTTTTGGCCAACTCCGTAACCAAGGGATTACTCTTATCATCCCTTATCCTTAACAGAGCACTTATCCAACAAAGACCTACACCACACCACTACTTCCCCTTTATCTACGTTATATCCACATAATTTAAAACATAAAATCCCCCTAGTTAATAACCATATTGTCGTCCCCTCCTTGCTCCCTTTAGTGCCAAAATTGGCCAAACTTTATGGGCTCCAAATGGCCATAAATTGGGCCTCTCCCTTTGCCTACTGACGCCATCTATAACTCCCCTTTACCGCGCCCCTTGTTGTTGGGCCACAAGCCCAATTTGTCAATTAAACTACCAAGACTTTATTTTAAGCCCTATAGTGTCTAAATAGAATATTTAATCAAGGCCTCAGCCCAAACCTGAGCCCGATTTGCACCTCAAATTCTCAAATTAACACATTAAACATGTCTACACATTAAACACATAAGCCCACTAATTCGGGATGTTACATTATTATGTATGTTGCATTTACATAATTTTGCATGGGATGGGAAAAATGTTAAAGAGAAGTGTAGCCCAGTGGCACTGCCACAAAAATGTTTGTTATTATGATTCACTATGATTCCGTGGCTTGGCCACAATCAAAATATATTATAAATGGCAACTTGCCTGCAATTGGTGTGTTTGGTGGCGTGGTATGGGTGGTGTGTAGCGGATGGATTACTAGAATGGGTTGGGTTGCATATATTTTATTTCATTTATACGTTGTTATGTGAATGGGCTTCGGCCCAAGTTTATGCCATTTGGGCTTAGGCCCAAGATATTGCTAAATGGATTCAGACCCAGTGAATGATGGTAAGGGGATTATACACTGAGTTCTAGTAACTCACTCCATTCCCTTAACCCTTGCAGGTAATGCTCAGTGATGGGGACTTGGGCCATGGATGACTCGGTGGAGGCCATACTTCAGAAATGGTTTTTATTGAACTTTAGATTTTTATTTCCATTCACTTTATTATTTTTACTATTTTGGGTTTTTATGTTATAATAAGGCCTCTGGAATATTTTATTTTTGCTTTATGTTTGGCGTACTTTTATTTTGCTTGAACTATCTTAAATGGGAATTTTTCTAAAAACTTAAATAAATATTTTTTTCCAAAATAGATTAACAAATGGTTTTCATAATAAACTTTTACTAATATGTTAATTCGGAAATTTTCTCTTGAATTATCAACAATATTTTCAAAAGTCACAGTTTATAAGATTTCTAGTTCAATATATCGATTTATCAATCAATCCTCAAGTTAGTAGTATTTTATCAAATATTTCAAATCAAACTTGTTTTCTTGATTATAACAAATCAATACCTATTTTAGTATGAATAAAAAGGATTTAACATGTTTTTTTCTCGTTTGACATGTCAGATTCGGTTATAATGCATGGCCTGGGTTTGGGGTGTTACATGGAACACATTTTCTTGGTGCCTTTAGAGTGTCATGTCGTTGATGGTATGTAACATCCCTTTTTTAGTCAAATTAGAATAGTAGTTTTAGACCACAAATACAAAGTCAAAATAATTATTTTATTATTATTTTAATGTCTACAGCATGATAATATGTTTGTGTGAAAATTTCGTTAAGAAATTTTATCGTTTGATTAGTCAATTTGATAAAAAGGACTAAATCGCGTAAAGTGTAAAAGTGGAGTTCTATTAGTTAAAGGTATCTAATAGCTGTGGAATTTTAATTTAGAGGTCTTTATGTGGTAAATATACCATTTTTAAAGCTAGTGGATTTTTATGGACATGTATTAAGTGTTTTTAATGGTTTAATATTAAGGTTAATATGGTAAATGATAATTAATAAGCAAATTAAAATAAAACAAAGCCATAAATCTATATTCATCTTCAAACTTGCCATTTTAAAGAAGAAAGGAAGCCATATTTAGGGTTTTAACATTTAGCCACTTCATGCTTTAATTGTAAGTTCATTTTTGTCCCATTTTTAATGATTTCTATGTTTTTGAGATCGTTGCAACTAGGTATAGCTAGCCCAGGGACTATTTTGCAAAAATGTTAAAGATTTAGAAAGTTTCTATTGATGAATAAGTATGTATTTTGATGTTTGATAATAGATTTTGAATGCTTGTTGATAGATATACAAGTTTTGTTAAGTGATTTTTGAGAAAAATGCAAAATAAGGATTAAATTGAGAAAGGTTGAAACTTTGTGGTTAAAATGTGAAATAAATGAAAAATATGGGCTACTAGGGGCATAATAGTAATCTGGCTAGCATGGGTTAGTCTTAAATTATATGAATTTGTGATTTTATGAAATAAGAACTAAAGTGTAAAAATGTGAAATACTAGGGGCAAAAATGTAATTTTACCATAATATGAAATTTGAATTAAATTGAATAGCTTGATGATTAAATAAGCTAAATTTGATTATATATAGATCAAGAAAGGAGAAACTCGAATCTAGATCAAGGGAAAAACAAGGTTCTCGATTAATCGACCATTTTAGTTGGTTTTACATCCGAGGTAAGTTCGTATATAATAAGCATTGTTATAATTATGTTTTAAATGCTTTAATATTGTAATATCCTAGATTATGGCTTGTGCATTTATAATTATAAGACATAGCATGCTTGAGTGTGTTGTGAATGTGCATTATGAATTTTGTGAACCCTAAAGAGTGGAGAAATGCCTTAGAAATTATTAGATTTCAAGTTTAAAAAAGAAAGCTAAGCCGGATAGCCTTAAGAGAAATTGGAGTTGAAACATAACACAAAAATGGTCTTGAAAAAGTGGCTTGGAGGCACCACTTAAGGCCTCTGGGAATGGCGCCACAAGCATGGGGCAGGTCTTAAGTTCGAGCGGCAAGGGAAGCAATATTTTGGGGGTTTTATTTTTTGGCAACAAGAGAGTAGCAATGACAACATTGGGAGACTTAGGAATGAGTTTAAGATGTGCTTACATTCCTTGGAAATTTCAGCTAAGGCATGAGATAAATAAGGATTTATTTTTCAATTATTTTAAATAAGGGAAGAAGAGATAAAATTGGAGGAAAGCGAGGAAAGGCTAGTGTTTGAGTGCTAGCCGAAATTCTTAGTAGAGTGTTCATCTTTTCTTTACTTTGCTTTTCTTTTCCCTTCTCATCTCTTCCTCTAGCCGAATCTCCACTTTACCTCTCTCAAAGTCTCCTTTTTCTTTTATTTGTTCTAGCCGAAAACTCAAGCAAGCATAGTCGAACCTGTATCTCCCCATTATTTCCTCTCAAAAGCCGAAAGTTCCATCTAATTATCACCTTTGAAACCGTTTTGATCCTAGCATTAAAAGTCGAAAACCCAACATTCTCTTCTTCCTGTCTACAACTTAAGTGATGAACAAGTGCGTTTCGATTACTCTATTTATTAAGGATTTCTCTTGATTAATCTCTTACTCTTTTCTTTCTCGGTATGTTGGAATTCAAGACTGTAATCCTCTTACCCTTCTTTGACCAAAATCTTAAGGAGAAATTCTGGGATTCTGCTAGTGTCAAGTATAAGGGAAGAATCTTTCGGGACTTCTAAGATCTAAGGTAAGTAAATATAAGATTCGGCCATAGGCCATTCTATTATGTTTTAATGATTGGATTAGATCTAACATATGGCCATAGGAATCTCGACATCATTAAAGAGGCCGTGATCAATTGTGGAAATTGAAATCGCAAGGTAAGGAGGGTTATATTCGGTCTTATTGATTATGATGCCAACTGAATCTGACCATAGTTATTTAGGGCAATGCGGTGGTACCCAATGATTTTGGAATTTAAAATCACGAGGTAAGTACAAGTGTGAAATCCGCCAAGGCTATGATAGTGTTATAGATCTATTTTTTAATTATTCAAAAGCCAGAAACTAACTACTTAGGTGATCTAGTGTTGACCGATTCCAAGGAAAAGCACAACAAAGTTTTGGGATTTGATTAGGGATCAAATCGGCAACAAGGAACTTGAGCTTTAAATTAGTAGATTGGATTTCAGGATTTGGTTAGTATTCAGTCAACAGCAAGGTAAGAAGTTGGTTACATTAAGCCTTTGGGATTTGGTTTTATGGCCGAATGGCTTTTTACTAACCTGTTAAGATTGGCCGAATATAGGGAGTGAAGATCTAAAGCGATAGATCAAGTTTTGGGATTTCAGTATATTCGATAAGCATACCAGGTGTGTACCCTACACTAAACCTTAATAGATTACGGCTTTAATTTAATGCATGTGATAAGAAAAATGTGAAAGTATGGCTAAGTTACCATGCGATGGTAAAGGTACATTTTCCTACTCCTACTAGGAATATAATACGATCTGTTATGGCACATATGTGAAACAATAAGAATGTGAATAAAGAATAGGACAAAGTTTATGCATATTTGTATGACACGGGGCATATGGGTGAAATTGTAAGGGGAAGTGATCTGGTGGTTCATACCACGATATCTGAATGTGGTGACTTCAGTCACATTATCTGAATGTAGTGTCTCATGACACAAAATGTTATCTGGTGGCTATGCCACAATATATAAGGGCGATGAGCACGTCGTCTGCAGTGACTGCCTTCGATGATGTGTAGGGGATGGAGGGTTGACTTAGTAGTCCCCACGGTGTGCAGGTTGGTACGGGTGATGTGTAGCGGATGGCATATAGGCTCGGGTTTGGGTTTGCATCATTACTTATAAATTGCTACATGCATGCTTGTATGATATGTTGTATGCCTAAATCGTTTGGGACTTAGTGTCGGTTATACACACTGAGTCTATTTGACTCACCCCGATGTGGGAATATTTTTCAGGTGGCGATCAGTGATGAACCGGGTCTGCAAAAGCTTAGGGGTGGCCATGTTCAATTCGAATTCTATTTCAATTTGGACTTTTATATGTTAAGTGTTTTTGCATTTACTTTGGGTTTTGATTTGATGTAATAAGGCCTTAGTTATGAACTGTTTATGCATGCATTTTGATTATTTTCTTGCGATACGAAATTTCTATCAAACCAATGACTAAGTAAAATTTTTTTTTAAAGAACGAACTTTAAAACAAATTTGGCATATCTTTTAACCTAAGTTTTGGAACTTAATAATGTATTTTTTAAAACCTATATTTCAAAAATAAACTAGAATCCAACTTGAGCCCAACCCAATTCGAGTCTTATCCCAAAATTACTCAAAGATTTTCAAAAGACACAAATCAATTTTGAGCCGTTTTACTTAAGGAACATACCAGATCCGATCAAGGCTCGTGGGCCAAGTTTGGGGTGTTTTAGCTTGGTATCAGAGCCCAATTTTTAAACTCTCGGCCTTGGGTTTAAGGCCCAAAATATTTTCAAAATTAAGCCCAAAAGAATTTTGTGAAAAATTTTGAGAAATAAGCAGATTTTCTGGCATGGCACCAAAGTCTCCGACCCGAAGTCCACCAGGTAAGTACCCCTATCTCTTGTGTGATTTATGATATGAATTGTAGAAGGGTAGAAATGGAACGTAGATTTGCATGATAAGTACTTGAACCTTAGGACTAGGTTACCCCAACAATTACATAAAATTTTAAATGCCTAATTAAACAAACCTGTGGTTAAGTCGCCGAGTTAGGATGTGGCAACCATTGTGCACATTTCTAGGAGTGGTTTTGGTGGGAGATTGGTATTTAAGCAGTTCGCGTGACTCACCTCCTCTCCACTCGAATCCTACCTGGTGCGTAGTGACGGTTCACCCTAACCAAGAGGACTTATTCATGGGCTAAACCCAATAACTAAAACCCGAAAGGAACTAGCCGTATTTTTATAAAAACCCTAGTTTTAAAACTCTTAAAATTACCCTTTTAATTTGTAAAAACTATTTTGCAAAACTTTTCTGAAATATTTCCGGTTTACAAAATTACCTAAATACCCCTAGTGGTAAAATTACTAAAATGCCCTTGGTTCCAAATTTTTTACCAAATTACCCCTAACTTACAAAATTACCAAAATGACCCTGATTTCCAAAATTTTGCAACATCACCGATTTGGAAAGCAAATTCTCAAAAAGAACCCCAAGTTTTGCAAATTTTGAAATACCTTTGATTTATCAAGAATTACAAATTTACCCCGATTTATTACCAAAATACCCCTGTAGGATAAATTACAAAAATACCCCTGGGATAGGAATAGACAAGAAGATTCGAATAGTGAATGTGTGTGATAAGTACTACTGAATGAATGTTTGGATGGATGTGCTTCTCTGAATTAGGATAGAAAACCTGAACGAAACTTTGATTGATCGAAAGAACTTAAAACTTCTTCGCAGATAATCAGTGGAACAAACGCTAATTCATAAAATTTCTTAATCAGATTAAAGCGTAATCGTAAGAATGAGCACAAGGGGGCGTGGTCATAATGTGCGAGGACGAGGTCATGGTAGAATGACCGTGTCGGAACCCATTAGATCGGGTCAAGGATCTGAGAATGAGGTACCACCGCCACCACCACCACCAACTGTTGGTGTTGAGCAGCAAGATCAGACGGGAGAGGATACTGTATCACAGGCTGTGCTGCAAGTTCTTGAAATGGTGGCTGGTGCTGGAGGGAATATGGGAGCTTGAAAATCTGTACCCGAGTGACTCCGAGCCAATGGGGCTGAAGTGTTCCATGGAGTATCTGGTGTGGCACCCAGTACGGCTAAGTATTGGTTGGAAGCAACTGAGTGGATCATGGATGAGCTTGATTTGACCCCTAAAGAGAAATTAAAAGGGATGGTGGCACTGCTACGTGATGAAGCATATCAATGGTGGCTCATAGTTTGGGATGGTGCCACAGCTGAGGATCTAACCTGGGAGTATGTTAAGGTGGCGTATCAGAAGAAGTATGTGGGAACCAGATATACTGATGAGCAGAGGAAGGTATTTACAGGGTCGGTTTAAGGAACAAGTCATGAAAGTGAGTATGAAGCTAAATTTCTAAGGTTGAGTCGGTATGCTCGAGGAGTGGTGGCAACAGAGCATGAGCGATGTGTCCGGTTTGAGGACGGACTAAGGGATGACCTGAGGTTATTGATAGCCCCACACCAGGAGCGGGAGTTTACCACATTAGTAGAAAAGGCTAAGGTAGTCGAGGGAATTAAGGACTCTGCAAGGCAGAACTCTGATCGGAATAGAAATAAGAGAGGTTTTGGGTCGTCTAGGTCTGCTGGGAGTGTTCAAAGAGGCCTAGAGTTGATGGGCCGTGAGGTCAGTAAGCTGCTACTAGAGGGCAATATCGTACTTGTGATCAATGTGGGAAAAAGCACTTAGGTGAATGCCGGAAGAAGACAGGGATGTTTCAAGTGTGGGTCAAAGGACCATATGATTAAGGACTGTCCGATGAGACTAGATGGGAATCGACCAAGAGCTCGTAATGTTAATCAGCCGGTAGAGGTGGACATCGCCTCAATGGGTCGTGGTCCGAATAACAGAGGTAATGGTACTGGTAGAGGACGTGGAACACCGGGCCGAGGTGTTGCTAATACTGAGGCAAGGCAGTCGGGTTTGGTTTATGCGGTTCGTCGGAGGGAGGATGGAGACGCACCGGACGTTATAACCAGTACGTTCCTTATTTATGGCAAGCCTTATGTTGCTTTAATTGATGTGGGCTCGACCCATTCTTATGTTGCATGTAGAGTAGTGGAAAATCTAGACATAGCCTCTGAACTTTTTGATAGGGAGATGACTGTAGTAAGCCCACTAGGTCAAACTGTAGTGGTGAATAAGATATTTCGAAAAGTGCCTCTAGAAATTCAAGGAGTAGTATTTTCTGCCGACTTAATGGAATTACCTTTCGGAGAATTCGATCTCATACTTGGAATGGACTGGCTGGTAGAACATCAAGCTATTTTGGATTGTGCTGCTAAGAAAATGGAGTTAAGGTGTAACATCCTAAAAGGGCTATGCATTTTCAGGTTAATTGCACGAAGTGACATGTTTTATGTGTTATGAATAAATTTTGAATATTTTTGGAAACCTGGGAATGTATAGAAAAGTTACATTAAAAAGAGGAAAGTTAACATTTTGGAAACCTAAGTAAAATAGGAAAGTGAACATTTTGGAAACCTAAGTAAAATAGGAAAGTGACCATTTTGGAAACCTAAGTAAAATAGGAAAGTGAACATTTTAGAAACCTAAGTTAAAGAGGAAAGTCAACATTTCTGGAAACTTGGAAATGTAAGGAAATGTCAAGTTTAAAGATCCAAATGAAAATTTTTGGAAACTTAGAAATGACTTAGAAATGTCGAGTTTTAAAGTTTAAAAGAGGAAATTAAGAGAAAAAGTATGTGAAATTTGACACACAAATAGGCTTGGAAAAGTGGCCTGAAGATGCCATTTAGGGCCTCTGGAAATGGCGCCACATGCAAGGGTATTGAGCCTAGGTTCGAGCCACTTGGGGAGTAAACAAAAGAATTTTATTTTGGTACAAGGAACAAGAGGGTTGGACGACATTAAAGCACTATAAGGGAGGTGTTTTATTGTTGTTAAAATTTGGCAAATAAGATGGATAAGTGATGGATTTATTTTAATAATTTAAAGAGGTGATAAGGGATAAGAATTGAAGAAAAACAAGGTAAGGCTAGAGATTAAGTCATAGCCGAATTTGTCAAATAAAGTGTCCATCTTTTCTTGATTTCTTTTACTTCCTCACCATTCCTCTCTTTGTCAATCTCCTAAGTCTTTCACCTCTCCTCTCACGCTTTCATCAACCATTAAAAGTCAAAATTCTCCTCTTCCTATTCCATCTTAGCAAGAACCTTGTTCAACTCAAATCACCCTATCGTGATTCTCCCAAGACCTTAGATCTTTCTTTCTTTTCGCCTTGTTGAAGTGAATACCTAAGTGACCATAGCCGACTCTTCTCCAAGTCTCAAGGTGAATCTTTGTGTTGACAAGATATAGGGATGTCAATTTCTCCAAGTAAGGGTAAGATCTAGACTCGGTTTTCACTCAATTCTTTTAAGCTGTCAAAATTTAGGGACTAATCCCTCATATTGTATTTTGGCCAAAACTATGGAAGGGAATCTCGAGATTTAGGTGGTGTCGAATAGAGAAAGAGGAGTTCTTGGATTTCAACATTCAAGGGTTTTCGACAGTATTAAGGAAGCAAAGATCCAATCCGGGATTTAAGATTTGGAAGGTAAGCACCTATGTATATTCGGCAAAAGCCTAGATTAGTACTTAGATTTGTTCTTTAAATATTCAAAAGCCGAAACTAACCTATGTAAGATCTAGTGCTTGGCCGAATACAAGGAAGGAGAGATCCAAAGTTTTGGCATTTGTTTAGGCATCAATCGGCACCAAGGTAGGTTTTAATGTACAAATCCCACTAGGATTGGGAGTTATGGCCGAATAGGCTTTATGCTAACATAATGAGGTTGGTCAATGTAGGTCTTGAGATCCAAGGCAGTAGATCGATTTCGGGATTTCAGTAAAATTTTTAAAGCGAATCAGGTGTGTATCCCACACTAATCTTAATTGATTTATGGCTTAAAATTGATATATGTGT
Organism: Gossypium rotundifolium; assembly: GCA_025506655.1. NCBI lineage: Eukaryota > Viridiplantae > Streptophyta > Magnoliopsida > Malvales > Malvaceae > Gossypium > Gossypium rotundifolium. The sequence continues at coordinate 52,988,042 of CP106731.1, forward strand.
TAATATGAAAGTATAAGAATATGGCTAAAGTACCAAGTTAAGGTAAAAAGTACTCAGGTACGTTTCCTACTCCTACTAGGATTACGAAATATGTTATATTTAACATGTGAAAAGTGACATGAATGTGAATTTTAAGTATGATATGCATGATGTGAATAATATGGGGCATTCGGGTTATATGAGAAAGGGGAAGTGAATGTGGTGACTTCGGTCCCACTATCTGAATGTGGTGACTTCGGTCACATTATCTGAATGTGGTAACTTTGGTTATATTATCTAAATGTGGTGTCACATGACACGATTATTAAATCTGGTGGCTATGCCACGAACTTTTATATGGGCGATGAGCACGTCGACTACAGCAACAGCCTTCGATGGTGTGTAGCGGATGGAGGGTTGACATAGTAGTCCCCACGGTGTGCAGGTTGGTACGGGGATGTGTACCGGATGGTATCTAGGTTTGGGTTTGGGTTGCATCATTATCTTGAATTATTATGTGAACATGACATGTATGGTATGCCTGAATTATTAATTTTAGTGTTGGTTACACATTGAGTCCGTTGACTCACCCCGTTGTGGGAACATGTTTTAGGTGACAATCAGTGATGGACCGAGTTTGGCAGAAGCTTAGGGATGGCCATGCACAGCAAGAAATTTACGACTTGGACTTTTATTTTAATTTAAGTATCTTAAAGTTTATTTTGGTTTTAATTTTGGGAAATTATTTGATGTAATAAGGCCGTAGTAGCGTTTACCTTATTATTTTTATTTATTGAGCCAACAATCTTTATAATTATTAAAAGATTAAGTAAATTAATACAAAGCCCAAACGTTTTGTCTCCTAATTAAAAAGGATTTTTTTTAATAACGATAAAAACTTATTTTCAACTCAAGCCCAACCCACTACAAATTATCTTCAAAACACACAGTTTTCAAAGTAACAAAAGAAATTTGAACCGGTTTACATCGAGGAGCATACCAGATCCGATCTAGGCTCGTGGGCTGGGTGTGGGGTGTTTCAATTTGGTATCAGAGCCCAGTTTTAAACTCTCGGCCTATGGGCTAACGCCCAAAACATTTTCAAATCAAGCCCAAATAAGCTTTATAAAGTATCTTATGAAATAAGCAGTTTTTCCGGCATGGCACCTAAGTCTCTGACCCGCAGTCCACCAGGTAAGTACCCCTAACTATCTGTGTGATTATGTGAATCATAGAAGGGTAGAAAAGGAATGGAACGTAGAATAGCATGATAGGAACTTGAACCCTAGGATTAGTCTACTCAAACACAAATACATAAGACTTAATGCACTAAACAAACCTATGGCTAAGTTAATCGAGTTAGGGTGTGGCAACCATGGTATGCATGTCTAGGATTGGATCCGAAAGAGTCTGGTATTTAAGCAGTCCTAGTGACTCACCTCCTCTTCGCAGAATCCTACCCGTGCGTAGCTTCGGCTCACCCTAACCCAGAGGACTTAGTGGGTGTGGCAACCTCACAAGATGCCTAGGAATGGTTTCATGGGAGCTTGGTATTTAAGCGGTCCATGTGACTCACCTCCTCTCCACTGAATCCTCGCCTAGTATGTAGCTTTGGTTCACCCCGACCAAGAAGGCTCTACCATAAAGCTAAACCCAATAACTAAAACCCGAAAGGAACTAGCCATGTTTTTTAGAACCCTAATTTTAAAAATCTTAAAATCATTTTTCTTTAATTTGTAAAACTATTTTTCCACACAATTTTTCAAAAATTTTTGATTTATAAAATTACAAAATACCCCTAGTGGTAAAATTACAAAATGCCCTTGGTTTATAAAATGTCTAAAATACCCACAGCTTTAATCAACATTATCATTATTTTATAACAAGTCCAAAACCCTTATTTGCAAATTATCAAAATACCTTGATATTTGGAAAATTACAAAATTACCCCTAACTTACCAAAATTTCCAAATGACCCGATTTTTAAAATTTTTGCAACTTCATCGCTTTTGGAAAATAAATTTCTCAAAAAGATCCCTCAAAGTTTTGCAAATTTTGAAATATCCCTGAATTATTAAACTTTACAAATTTACCCTGGTTTATTACCAAAATGCCCTTAAATTCAAAATTACCGAAATACCCCTCGAGTTTTCAAATTTACCAAAGAACCCCAGGACTTAAAATTTCTGAAATACTTTTTGACAAAATTACCAAGGAACCCTATTTGACAAATTACAAAATACCCAGAGGACAAATTACGCAAAATACCCACAGGTAGTGGAAAAACAACAACAATGAAAGCTACAACATTTCTCTGAATGAACGAAGGTTCATAATTGTTTGATGGATGTTTGAATGAATGAAAAGACTGTGTGCATGTATGAATACGAAAGAACCACTCCTAAATTCTGTTTCATAAAATTTCTTCGCGGGTAATCAAGTGAAACAAAAGTACTAATTCATAAAACTTCTTAATCAAATCTCGACGTTAGAAATGAGCTCTAGAGGACGTGGTCGTCAAGGACGCGGTAGAGGAAGAATGGCTGTGTCAGAACCCGTTAGATCGGGTCAAGGGTCTGACAATGAGTTACCACCGCCACCACCACCTCTACATTGATTGTCGGCAAGAGGCTCGAGATGGGGATGATGTCAGACGCAGTCGTACTACGAGTTCTGGGAATGGTGGCTGGAGCAGGTGGAAATATGTGGGCTCAAAAGTCCGTACCTGAGCGACTCCGAGCTAACGGAGCTGAGGTGTTCCGTGGAGTGTCTGGTGTGGCACCCAGTACAGTTGAATACTGGTTGGAAGCAACCGAGCGTATTATGGATGAGCTCGATCTGACCCGGAGGAAAAGTTGAAAAGAATGGTGGCACTGTTACGGGATGAAGCATACCAATGGTGGTTAACTATCCGGGATGGTGCCACGGCTGAGGATCTGACCTGGGAGTATGCCAAAGAGACATATCAGAAAAAGTATGTCGGCACACGTTATATTGATGAGCAGAGGAATTACAAGGAATACCCCCAAATAGGGAGGTGGAATTTGGAATAGATTTACTACCGGGAACAGCTCCTGTGTCAATCACTCCATACCGAATGGCGCCAAAAGAGTTGGTTGAGCTCAAGGCTCAAATCTAAGAACTGCTTGATCGTGGGTTTATTCGACCCAATATGTCTCCATGGGGAGCACCGGTCCTATTTGTAAAGAAGAAGGACGGAACTATGCGTATGTGCATAGATTACCGTCAGTTAAATAAGCTAACCATTAAGAACAAGTATCCTTCACCTAGGATTGATGACTTGTTCGATCAATTGAAAGGGGCCGCAGTATTTTCAAAGATAGACTTGAGGTTGGGATATCATCAGTTGAAGGTGAAGGAGGCAGATATCCAAGACAGCTTTTAGGACAAGATACAGCCATTTTGAGTTTGTAGTAATGTCGTTTGGGTTGACGAACGCCCCAATCGCATTCATGGACATGATGAACCGAGTTTTCCAACCTTACTTGGATAGGTTTATCGTCGTGTTCATCGATGATATTTTGGTGTACTCCAAGTCTGAAGAGGAGCATGATGAGCATCTTTGAGTTGTGCTGCAAGTGTTAAGGGAGAAGAAGCTCTATGCCAAATTCAGCAAATGTGAATTTTGGCTCAAAGAGGTGGCGTTCTTAGGGCATGTGGTATCCACAGAGGGAATAAGAGTGGATCCTAAGAAGATCAAAGTGGTGTTGGATTGAAAGCCACCTAGGTCTGTGGCTGAGATCTGAAGTTTCTTAGGTTTGGCAGGCTATTATAGAAGGTTTGTGGAAGGGTTCTCGTCTATAACCGCGCCTTTGACAAAGTTGTTGAGGAAGGAAGTACCCTTTGTATGGTCGGATAAGCAGCAGGAGAGCTTTGAGAAGCTTAAGAAGGTTTTAATGGAAGCTCCAGTATTGATTCAGCCAGAGGCAGAAAAGGAATTCATGGTGTATTGTGACGCTTCCCATACAGGTTTGGGTTGCGTATTGATGCAAGACGGAAAGGTAGTCGCATACGCATCCCGACAGTTGAGGCCACATGAGGTGAACTACCCGACTCATGACTTGGAATTGGCAGCAGTGGTTTTTGCCCTTAAGGTGTGGAGGCACTATCTCTATGGAGAAAGGTCAGTGATCTACACAAATCACAAGAGTCTTAAGTATCTGTTAACTTAGAAGGAGTTAAACTTGAGGCAGCGAAGGTGGGTTGAATTACTGAAGGACTATGACTATTCGATAGAGTACCACCCGGGCAAGGCGAATGTGGTAGCTGATACCCTAAGTCGAAAGGTTGTGTCGGACCTAATGGTAATGTTCACCCATTTAAGTTTGTATGAGGATGGAAGCCTGTTGGCTGAGTTGCAAGTCAAGCCAACGTGGTTGAAGGAGGTGAAAGAGGGATGCTTGATTGATGAGGATTTAAGTGTTAAGTTACAACAAGCACGAATGGAGAGTTAAAGGACTATGAAGTTAGTGATGAGGGAATGTTGTGCTTCAAAGGAAAGATCTGTATGCCGAGGGACAAGGAGTTAAGATAGAAGATTCTTCGGGAAGCGCATGGTATCCCCTATGCTATGCATCCGGAGGCACTAAGTTGTACAGAGATCTAAGAGAATAATTTTGGTGGCCAGATCTTAAACGAGAAGTTACTAAATTCATGGGAAAATGTCTGACGTGTTAGCAAGTTAAGGCTGAACACCAAGTTCCATCGAGATTGTTTCAGCCAATTGAGATTTCGCAGTGGAAGTGGGAAAGAATTACCATAGACTTCGTTAGTGGGCTTCCCCTTACGCCTACTAAGAAGGACTCGGTATGGGTAATAGTGGACCGTTTGACTAAGTCCGCACATTTCATCCCGGTAAGAGTGGATTATTCCCTTCAGAAGTTAGCCAAGTTATATGTGGCGGAAATCGTGAGACTACACGGAGTGCCGGTGTCAATTATTTTGGATAGAGACCCAAGGTTCACGTCTCGGTTTTGGAGGGCACTTCATCAAGCTTTAGGCACTAAGTTGGACTTCACTACGGCTTTTCATCCACAATCAGACGGGCAGCCTGAACGGGTAATACAAGTGTTGGAGGATATGTTGAGAGGCTGTGTGATAGATTTTCGAGGAAGTTGGGAGGATTACTTGCCTTTAGCAGAGTTTGCCTACAACAACAGTTATCAGGCTAGCATTCGGATGGCACCATATGAAGCATTGTATGGGCGGAAGTGTCGAACTCCTACTTGTTGGACTGAGTTAGGAGAACGTCGAGTTTTGGGACCAGAGTTAGTGGCAGAAACTGAAGAGAAGGTTTAGATAATCCGAGCACGGTTAAAGGAAGCCTCTGATAGGCAGAATTCTTACGTAGACCTCAAGCAGAAGGAAATAGAGTTTGAAGTGGGAGACCAAGTATTTCTGAAAGTCTCGCCTTGGAAGAAGGTGATAAGGTTTGGTCGGAAAGGGAAGTTAAGCCCAAGGTTTATAGGGCCCTATCGAGTACTAAAGCGAGTTGGGCCAGTGGCATACCAGCTAGAGTTACCACCAGAGTTGCAGCAGATGTACGACGTATTCCATGTTTCCATGCTACGTCGCTACCGATCGGATCCAACTCACATGGTACCAGTTGAAGAAGTGGAGCTAAGGCCAGACTTAACCTACGAGGAAGAGCCGATTCAAATTTTGGAACGTGATGTGAAAGTGTTACGGAGGAAGTCAGCTCCTCTAGTCAAAGTGTTATGGCGCAATTATGGATTGGAGGAAGCTTCGTGGGAACCAGAGGAGGCAATGCATCAGCAATACCCTCAATTATTTTAGCTAGAAAATTTCGAGGATGAAATTATTTTAAGGGGGTAGAACTGTAACATCCTAAAAAGGGCCTATGCATTTTTGGGTTAATTATACGAAGTGACATGTTTTATGTGTTATGAATAAATTTTGAATATTTTTGGAAACCTGGGAATGTATAGAAAAGTTATGTTAAAAAGAGGAAAGTTAACATTTTGGAAACCTAAGTAAAATAGGAAAGTGAACATTTTGGAAACCTAAGTAAAATAGGAAAGTGACCATTTTGGAAACCTAAGTAAAATAGGAAAGTGAACATTTTGGAAACCTAAGTTAAAGAGGAAAGTGAACATTTCTGGAAACTTGGAAATGTAAGGAAATGTCAAGTTTAAAGAGAAAATTTTTGGAAACTTAGAAATGACTTAGAAATGTTGAGTTTTAAAGTTGAAAAGAGGAAATTAAGGCAAGGTGGCCTTAAGAGAAAAAGTATGTGAAATTTGACACACAAACAGGCTTGGAAAAGTGGCCTAAAGATGTCACTTAGGGCCTCTGGAAATGGCGCCACATGCAAGGGTATTGAGCCTAGGTTCGAGTCACTTGGGGAGCAAACAAAAGAATTTTATTTTGGTGCAAGGAACAAGAGAGTTGGACGGCATTAAGGCACTATAAGGGAGGTGTTTTATTGTTGTTAAAATTTGGCAGATAAGATGGATAAGTGATGGATTTATTTTAATAATTTAAAGAGGTGATAAGGGATAAGAATTGAAGAAAAATAAGGTAAGGCTAGAGATTAAGTCATAGCCGAATTTGTCAAATAAAGTGTCCATCTTTTCTTGATTTCCTTTACTTCCTCACTATTCCTCTCTCTACCGAATCTCCTAAGTCTTTCACCTCTCCCTCTCACGTTTTCATCAACCATTAAAAGTCAAAATTCTCATCTTCCTATTCCATCTTAGCCGCAACCTTGTTCAACTCAAATCACCCTATCGCCGATTCTCCCCAAGACCTTAGATCTTTCTTTCTTTTCAGTCTTGTTGAAGCCGAATACTTAAGTGACCATAGCCGACTCTTCTCCAAGTCTCAAGGCCAAATCTTTGTGTTGACAAGATATAGGGGCTGTCGATTTCTCCAAGTAAGGGTAAGATCTAGACTCGGTTTTCACTCAATTCTTTTTAAGCCTGTCAAAATTTAGGGACTAATCCCTCATATTGTATTTTGGCTGAAACTATGGAAGGAATCTCGGGATTTAGGTGGTGTCGACTAGAGAAAGAGGAGTTCTCCGGGATTTCAACATTCAAGGGTTTTCGACAGTATTAAGGAAGCAAAGATCCAATCCGGGATTTAAGATTTGGAAGGTAAGCACCTATGTATATTCGACAAAAGCCTAGATTAGTACTTAGATTTGTTCTTTAAATATTCAAAAGTCGAAACTAACCTATGTAAGATCTAGTGCTTGGCCAAATACAAGGAAGGAGAGATCCAAAGTTCTGGCATTTGTTTAGGCATCAATCGGCACCAGGGTAGATTTTAATGTACAAATCCCACTAGGATTGGGAGTTATGGCCGAATAGGCTTTATGCTAACATAATGAGGTTAGCCGAATGTAGGGTCTTGAGATCCAAGGCAGTAGATCGGATTTCGGGATTTCAGTAAAATTTTTAAAGTGAATCAGGTGTGTACCCCACACTAATCTTAATAGATTTATGGCTTAAAATTGATATATGTGTTAATATGAAAGTATAAGAATATGGCTAAAGTACCAAGTTAAGGTACAAAGTACTCAGGTACGTTTCCTACTCCTACTAGGATTACGAAATATGTTATATTTAATATGTGAAAAGTGACATGAATATGAATTTTAAGTATGATATGCATGATATGAATAATATGGGGCATTCGGGTTATATGAGAAAGGGGAAGTGAATGTGGTGACTTGGTCCCACTATCCTAATGTAGTGACTTGGTCACATTATCTGAATGTGGCAACTTCGGTTATATTATCTGAATGTGGTGTCACATGACACGATTATTAAATCTGGTGGCTATGCCACGAACTTTTATATGGGTGATGAGCACGTCGACTGTAGCGACTGCCTTCGATGGTGTGTAGTGGATGGAGGGTTGACTTAGTAGTCCCTACGGTGTGCAGGTTGGTACGGGGATGTGTAGCAGATGGCATGTAGGTTTGGGTTTGGGTTGCATCATTATCTTGAATTATTATGTGAACATGACATGTATGGTATGCCTGAATTATTAATTTTAGTGTTGGTTACACATTGAGTCCGTTGACTCACCCCGTTGTGGGAACATGTTTCAGGTGACGATCAGTGATGGACTAGGTTTGGTAGAAGCTTAGGGATGGCCATGCACAGCAAGAAATTTACGACTTGGACTTTTATTTTAATTTAAGTATCTTAAAGTTTATTTTGGTTTTAATTTTGGGAAATTATTTGATGTAATAAGGCCATAGTAGCGTTTACCTTTTTTTTTATTTATTGAGCCTACAATCTTTATAATTATTAAAAGATTAAGTAATTTAATACAAAGCCCAAACGTTTTGTCACCTAATTAAAAAGGATTTTTTTTAATAACGATATAAACTTGTTTTCAACTCAAGCCCAACCCACTACAAATTATCTTCAAAACACACAGTTTTCAAAGTAACAAAAGAAATTTGAACCAGTTTACATCGAGGAGCATACGAGATCCATCCGTGGCTCGTGAAATTTGGGTGTGGGTGTTTAGAAGGACCCCTGAGGATGAAGTGGTGATTATGATAGAGAAAGGAGAAACTACTTGTCTAATGTAGTTTACGCTTTAAAGGTCGATAAGATGATTCAAAAGGGTGCAAGGCATTTTGGCCTTCGTTAATGCATTGGATGCAAAGAAGAGGGTGTTAGTGGAGTTCAACAAGAAGGGACTTTGTGGATGTCTTTCCGGAGGAACTACCTGGAATACCCCCAGACGGAAAGTAGAGTTCAGAATTGATTTGCTGCCGGGAACAGCTCCGTGTCAATTGCCCCGTACAGAATGGCACCAAAGGAGTTGGTTGAGCTCAAGGCTCAAATCCAAGAATTACTAGACCGTGGGTTTATTCGACCCAGTGTGTCTCCATGGGGAGCACCGGTTCTATTTGTGAAGAAGAAGGACGGAACTATGCGTATGTGCATAGATTACCGTCAGTTGAATAAGCTAACCATCAAGAACAAGTACCCGTTGCCAAGCATAGACGACTTGTTCGATCAGCTTAAGGAGGCCGCAGATTTCTCAAAGATCGATTTAAGGTCAGGATATCATCAGTTGAAGGTGAAGGAGGCATATATCCATAAGACGACTTTCTGAATAAGATATGGGCACTATGAGTTCTTAGTGATGTCGTTTGGATTGACGAATGCCCCAACCGCGTTCATGGATATGATGAACCGGGTTTTCAACCCTATTTGGATAGGTTCGTCGTTGTGTTCATCGACGACATTATTGTGTACTCTAAGTCTAAAGAAGAGCATGATGAGCATCTATAGATTGTGTTACAAGTGTTGAGGGAAAAGAAGCTCTATGCCAAATTCAGCAAGTGTGAATTTTGGCTTAAGGAGGTTGCGTTCTTAGGACATGTGGTGTCTGCAGAAGGAATAAGGGTGGATCCTAAGAAGATTGAAGCGGTGTTGGATTGGAAATCACCTAGGACTGTGGCAGAGGTTTGTGGCTTCTTGGGATTGGCAGGCTACTGCAGAAGGTTCGTGGAAGGGTTCTCATCAATTGTTGCACCTTTGACAAAGTTGCTGAGAAAGGAAGTACCTTTCGTTTGGTCAGATCAGCAACAGGAGAGCTTTGAGAAGCTTAAAAGGGTTTTGACCGAAGCTCCAGTTTTGATTTAGCCTAAGGTAGGAAAGAATTTCGTGGTGTATTGTGACACCTTTCATACAGGATTGGGATGCGTATTAATGCAAGATGGGAAGGTAGTTGCTTATGCGTCTCGACAACTAAGGCCACATGAGGTTAACTACCCAACGCATGATTTGGAACTAGCGGCAGTGGTCTTCACTCTCAAGGTATGGAGGCACTATCTTTATGGAGAGAAGTCTGTGATTTACACAGACCACAAGAGCCTTAAGTATTTGTTGACTCAGAAGGAGTTGAATCTGAGACAGTAAAGATGGGTGGAGTTACTGAAGGATTATGACTGCTCTATAGAGTATCACCCGAACAAGGCAAATGTGGTAGCGGATGCCTTAAGTCGGAAGGTTGTGTCGGATTTGAGACCGTCATTTGCACATCTGAGTTTGTATGACGATGGAAGTCTACTGGCAGAGTTACAAGTCAAGCCGACGTGGTTGAATGAGGTGAAAGAAAGTCAGTTGGCAGATGAGGATTTAAGTGCTAAGTTACGTAAGTTTAGAATGGTGGTTTAGAGGATTACGGATGTCCAAAGATGAAGCATCTTGTGTTTCAAGGGTAAGGTCTCAGATGCCGAGAATGAGAAGTTAAGGCGAGATTCTTCAGAATCGCATAGTAGCCCTTATGCTACGCATCCCGGAGGCACTAAGTTGTCTGAGAATTAAGGAGCAGCTTTGGTGGCACAGTGCAAGAGGGAAGTTACAGAATTTGTCGGCAAATGCTTAACGTGTCAGCAAGTTAAGGCTAAACACCAGTTTCGTTAGGATTGCTTTAACCGATAATGATTCCGCAGTGGAAGTGGGAGAGAATTACCATGGACTTCGTTAGTGGGCTTCCCCTTACGCCTACTAAGAAGGACTCGGTATGGGTAATAGTGGATCGATTGACAAAGTCCGCGACTTCATTCCGTGAGAGTAGATTATTCTTCTGAAGTTGGCGAGGTTATATGTGGCGAAATTGTAAGGTTGCATGGAGTGCGAGTGTCAATCATTTCAGACAGGGATCCAAGGTTTACGTCTCGATTTTGGAAAGCACTACATCAAGCTTTAGGCACCAAATTGGATTTCACTACGGCTTTTCATCCACAGTCGGATGGCCAGTCTGAGTGAGTAATCCAAGTCTTAGAGGATATGTTGAGGGGCTGTGTGATGGATTTCAGAGGAAGTTGGGAGGAATACTTGCCTTTAGCAGAGTTTGCCTACAACAACAGCTATCAGGCTAGTATTCGGATGGCACCGTATAAAGCGTTGTATGGTCGAAGTGTCGAACTCCTACGTGTAGGATGAAATTAGGAGAACGTCGAATTTTGGGTCCAGAGATTGTGGCCGAATCTGAGGAGAAGGTTGAGGTAATTCGAGCCCGGCTAAAGGAAGCATCTGATAGGCAGAAGTCATCGCGCAGATCTCAAACGGAAGGAAATAGAATTTGATGTGAGAGATCAAGTATTTCTTAAGGTATCGCCTCGGAAGAAGGTGATGAGATTCAGTTGAAAAGGAAAGCTAAGCCCAAGGTTCATAGGACCTTATCGGGTATTGAAGCGAGTCGGACCAGTGGCATATCAGTTAGAGTTGCCACCAGAGTTGAAGCAGATGCACGACGTATTTCATGTTTCTATGCTACCTCGTTACCGGTCGGATCCATCTCATATAGTACCGGTTGAAGAGGTGGAGCTAAGGCCAGATTTATCCTACGAGGAGGAACCGATTCAGGTTTTGGAAAGAGATGTGAAGGTACTACGGAGGAAGTCAGTTCCTCTAGTCAAAGTGTTATGGTGTAATCATGGATTGGAAGAAGCTTCGTGGGAGCCAGGAGAAGCAATGCGACAACAATACCCTCACCTATTTTCGCCAGGTAATTTCGAGGACGAAATTATTTTAAGGGGGTAGAACTGTAATATCTTGGATTATGGCTTGTGCATTTATAATTATAAGACATAGCATGCTTGAGTGTGTTGTGAATGTGCATTATTAATTTTGTGAACCCTAAAGAGTAGAGAAATGCCTTAGAAATTATTAGATTTCAAGTTTAAAAAAGAAAGCTAAGCCGGATAGGCCTTAAGAGAAATTGAAGTTGAAACATAACAAAAAAATGGGCTTAGAAAAGTGGCTTGAGGCGCCACTTAAGGCCCTCGGGAATGATGCCACAAGCATGGGGGTGTCTTAAGTTCGAGCGCAAGGAAGCAATAATTTGGGGTTTTATTTTTCGGCAACAAGAGAGTAGCAATGGACGGCATTGGGAGACTTAGGAATGAGTTTAAGATGTGCTTAAATTCCTTGGAAATTTTAGCTAAGGCATGAGATAAATAAGGATTTATTTTTAATTATTTTGAATAAGGGAAGAAGAGATAAAATAGGAGGAAAGCGAGGAAAGGCTAGTGTTTGAGTGCTAGCCGAAATTCTTAGTAGAGTGTTCATCTTTTCTTTACTTTGCTTTTCTTTTCCCTTCTCATCTCTTCCTCTAGCCGAATCTCCACTTTACCTCTCTCAAAGTCTCCTTTTTCTTTTATTTGTTCTAGCCGAAAACTCAAGCAAGCATAGTCGAACCTGTATCTCCCCATTATTTCCTCTCAAAAGCCAAAAGTTCCATCTAATTATCACCTTTGAAGCTGCTTTTGATCCTAGCATTAAAAGCCAAAAACCCAACATTCTCTTCTTCCTGTCGACAAGTTAAGTGGTGAACAAGTGCGTTTCGATTACTCTATTTGGTAAGGATTTCTCTTGATTAATCTCTTACTCTTTTCTTTCTCGGTATGTTGGAATTCAAGACTCTAATCCTCTTACCCTTCTTTGACCGAAATCTTAAGAAGAAATTTTGGGATTCTGCTAGTGTCGACTATAAGGGAAGAATCTTTCGGGACTTCTAAGATCTAAGGTAAGTAAATATAAGATTCAGCCATAGGCCATTCTATTATGTTTTAATGATTGGATTAGATCTAACATATGGCCATAGGAATCTCGACATCATTAAAGAGGCCAGGATCAATTGTGGAAATTGAAATCGCAAGGTAAGGAGGGGTTATATTCGGTCTTATTAATTATGATGCTAGCCAAATCTGACCATGGTTATTTAGGGGCAGTCGACAGTGGTACCCAAGGATTTCGAAATTTAAAATCACGAGGTAAGTACATGTGTGCAATCTGCCAAGGCTATGATAATGTTATAGATCTATTTCTTAATTATTCAAAAGCCGAAAACTAACTACTTAGGTGATCTAGTGTTGATCGATTGCAAGGAAAAGCACCACGAAGTTTTGGGATTTGATTAGGGATCAAATAGGCAACAAGGAACTTGAGCTTTAAATCAGTAGATTAGATTTTGGGATTTGGTTAGTATTCAGTCGGCAGCAAGGTAAGAAGTTGGTTACATTAAGCCTTTGGGATTTGGTTTTATGGCCGAATGGCTTTTTACTAACCAGTTAGGATTGGCCGAATATAGGGAGTGAAGATCTAAAGCGATAGGTCGAGTTTCAGGATTTTAGTAAATTCGATAAGCATACCAGGTTGTACCCCACACTAAACCTTAATAGATTACGACTTTAATTTAATGCATGTGATAAGAAAAATGTGAAAGTATGGCTAAGTTACCATGCGATGGTACAGGTACATTTTCCTACTCCTAGGAATATAATACGATCTGTTATGGCACATATGTGAAACTATAAGAATGTGAATAAAGAATAGGACAAAGTTTATGCATATTTGTATGACATGGGGCATATGGGTGAAATTGTAAGGGGAAGTGATCTGGTGGTTCATACCACGATATCTGAATGTGGTGACTTCGGTCACATTATCTGAATGTGGTGTCTCATGACACAAAATGTTATCTGGTGGCTATGCCACAATATATAAGGGCGATGAGTACGTCGTCTGCAGCGACTGCCTTCGATGATGTGTAGGGGATGGAGGGTTGACTTTAGTCCCCACGATGTGCAGGTTGGTACGGGTGATGTGTAGCGGATGGCATATAGGCTTGGGTTTGGGTTTGCATCATTACTTATAAATTGCTACATGCATGCTTGTATGATATGTTGTATGCCTAAATTGTTTGGGACTTAGTGTCGGTTATACACACTAAGTCTATTTGGCTCACCCCGATGTGGGAATATTTTTCATGTGGCGATCAGTGATGGACCGGGTCGGCAGAAGCTTAGGGGTGGCCATGTTCAATTCGGAATTCTATTTCAATTTGGACTTTTATATGTTAAGTGTTTTTGCATTGACTTTGGGTTTTGATTTGATGTAATAAGGCCTTAGTTATGAACTGTTTATGCATGCATTTTGATTATTTTCTTGCGATACGAAATTTCTATCAAACCAATGACTAAGTAAAATTTTTTTTAAAGAACGAACTCTAAAACAAATTTGGCATATCTTTTAACCTAAGTTTTGGAATTTAATAATGTATTTTTTTAAAAACCTATATTTTAACAATAAACTAGAATCCAACTTGAGCCCAACCCAATTCGAGTCTTCTCCCAAAATTACTCAAAGATTTTCAAAAGACACAAATTAGTTTTGAGCCGTTTTACTTAAGGAACATACCAAATCCGGTCAAGGCTCGTGGGCGGGTTTGGGGTGTTTCAAATATTGTATAAATTGTGTATACGAGACTACGATTGTGTTTGACGACGATTCGATTAATTATAGGCACTTAGTGTGCAAAATCGAGATAGCTTCGTATATATATATAACTACACTTAGTGTGCGTGATCGAAATAACTTCAGCTATATATATTGGCACTTAGTGTGTGAGATTGATATAGCTTCGGCTATTTATTTGGCATTAAGTGTGCGAGTTTTCTAAGTATCCAAAAATATTCCGAATGGTTCAACGGGTACGTCAAAGATGTGGATGGGTTATGAGTTTGATACTAAATGGTACAGGTATGTACATGAACCGTACAAACAATTAAATAAGGAGATTATGAAAGTGATAACCAATCTTATGAATGAAATTGTGATAGAATGATGATTCCATATGTGAATTGTATATTATGTTTGATTTGTTTAAATTGTGCACATTTGTGAGTTGATATAAATGCTATACGAACTTACTAAGTTATAAAGCTTACTTTGTGTATTTCTCTATGTTTTATAGTGATTTCAAAGCTAGCTCGAATTCGAGGATCGTCGGAGATCACTTCAAACCAACTATCACTTGGTACCTTTGAAATTAAGCTCTGTGTCATATGGCATGTATAGGGATTTTGGACTTTTTGATATATGTGATGCTTGTGAATTTAGCCATTTGAATTGGCTTATAAATATCTAAGGTTTGGTTTGTATGTACATAGCCATGTAAGTTGGCTTATAATGGTGAATTTTATGATGTATATAAATGTGCAAATGACCTTTGTTTGAGTTTGGTAATTGCTCTATAAATGCTAGTTATGATGGTATTTGATGCTTGATGAAAATAAGTATGGTGAATGTCAAATGGTTGATCAATTAGTAATTAGTATGCTTATGAGTTTAGGCAAATTTGATGCATGTTTGGAAATGACTATATTGATGATTGAAAAGGGTAAATTTTGGTATGTATTTGAATTGCATATTGTGGTATTGCGAGCCTTGTATTTGTTGGTATTGAAATGGAATAAATGATGCTTGGTTGAGGTTGATTGAATGCTTGTTTATGCTATATATTGGTGCCTTGAACTTTGATGTAGGTGTGCTCAAGGTTGGATGGCAAATTGGCTTGGTAAATAGCCTATTTTTGTCCACACGGGCAGAGACATGGGTGTGTGTCTCAGTTGTGTGCGATACATGGTCATGTACATGATCGTGTGTCCCCTAGTGTTGAAATTAAAATCAAGTTAGTATGCTCCATATGGCCTCACATACAGGCGTGTGACCTGGTCGTGTGGCATAAGTTAGTATACCCTACAGGTTTGGCACGGCCTAGTGTACGGCCTGGTATACGGCCTGGCACACGGGCGTGTATGGCCATATTTAGGGCACACAGGCTAACCACACGGGCGTGTGTGTTGGCTATGTGACCTAAGTCAAATAGTTATACGGGGTCAGACATGGGTTTGGACACAACCATGTGCTCCCATTTTGAATGTCCACACGGCATGTGACACAAGTGTGTCTGCTGGCCGTGTGGGATACACGGGCGTGTGTCCCCTATTTTTGAGAAAGCTTTCTAAGTATTTAACAAGATTCCAAAGTTATCGATTTAGTCTCGAACTACTCCCAAAGCATGTTTAGGGCCTCGTAGGCTCGTATTAGGGACAAATTGATTGAGATTGAATGATGAATGTATGAATTGTGAAAATGTATGCTAAGTGAATGTTTAATTGTTTTATAAGTCTAGTAATACTCTTTAACCCTATCCTGGTGTTGAATACAGGTGAGGGGTGTTACATGGTAAGCATGGTAATGTCTCTGACCCAAAAGAACATAGTAATGAACAATATAAAGTCCAGGCTCAGGCTAGACAGAGCTAATAATTTAGAAACTATTAGTCCATATCCTTTCCCCCTATCTTCCTCATAACTTCTAGAATGAACTTTTAGTTGTAGAAATGAGGCATCATATAATATAGTTGCCCTCCTGCCTTTCCTTGTGTCCTGAGTGAGAGTCTCTCTAGGGCATGCTTTTATATATATGTGAGATTCAATCATAAGAGACTAAAAGGTCGTATTGGAGAAGAAGACTATCCTATGGCTCTATCTACTCTTTGTAATGCATGTACTATTTTTTTCATTTTTGTAGTGGCTAATCATCACTTCTAACCTACTATCATATGTTCAGCAAAAGTCACAACTTATTTACATGCTTAGAAATATGCAATAAGGTTTTAGGTGCTTCTAACTTCATGTAAGGTTATGGCCCCCTTTTCACCGTTTTTCATTGAGGTTCTTTATCAAAACATGCAGAAAGTTTGTGATGGAGTAGAGGAAAGCATTCACTATTATAGTTTACCTCAATAAGAAGGAAAGGTATGCTTCATCTTTGTTATAATTATTCTAATATTTTTCAATATATATACCTCATTAGTGACTTATTGATCAATGCTATTTGTTCCAAAAGTTTTATGGGTGGAGTTATTTGGACATTTTATTATCTTAATTATAACTTGCTCAAAGCCTATAGGTTTGTCTTCTATCAAGAGACTACTATTGTTTGAAGTTGGAGTTTGAACATGGAAATGGGTAGGTTTGTTTTAGTTATGAAGAAATGGCTGCATAATTGGAGAAATTTAGATGGACTGAAATATGTTAACCAGTGAGGGGAATAGAGGAAAAAGATGAAGGTAGAATAAAAAGAATGAGTCTGAAGGTTGGGAGGAAATTATGAATGAGTCTGAAGGTTGGGAGGAAATTATGGTTTTGTGGAGAGAAATCAGAGATTCTGCTAAGGGAGGGTGAGAAGAAGAGAACAAACAATATGAGCTGTGTACATGATCCTTTGATGGTGGGGACAAATTTAGCTATGTGTTTTAAGATTGTTGATGTGGAAGTTTGAAGTTCACTGGGTTGTGGTTCGCGAATCAATTGTAGGGTCCTTGAACTAGTTGTGGGTCTGCGATATCGTTGGTTTCATTAGAAAACACGCGTCAAGTTTTCTATGAGTAATTTGTAAGGTTCGCTACCTAGGGTATAATAAGATATTGTTTTATTGTTTGGTTTTGTAGAATTGCAGGTAAAGTTGAATGCATTAAAAATCAGGGTACAGTGGAAGTGACTCAGGGCGAAAATGTCTTCTTGATGGTGGGTGACTACTTTTTGGCAGACAAGAAGGGATGCTTATAATTACATTTTCTAGTACATGCATATATGTGTATATATTACAAGAACATGTTGGACTGAGCAGACCAAAGCAACAAAGCAAGAGAAGGGAAGGCAACAATTACTCCTTATTCATACAATTGATATATGCAATGCTACGCTACATTTATAGTGTAAAGTTATGAATGCATGTAATACATAATAGGATGTTTATAATCCTTATTCTTTTTAAATGTATGTGTGTGCATATATTATAAGTATTTTGGGCTAAGCTAACTTCTTAGTTTTTGTATATATATTATTTGCATTTTTGTAAAATAGAGAATAAAAAATTAGACTTTTAATACATTGGATAGTTGGTTTTCCCCTACCACAAAAAGAAAATAAAAAAGGAAAATTAAATTAAAATGATGATCATAATTATATTCAAAAATAAAAATACTTTTTTATATTTGGCTACGGTCCTAATCATTCTATTTTTATTTTGTTGGGATCCATGTTATCATTCAGTTTAGTTCGACTCATGTTCCATTCCATTGAACCAAACAATTGAATTAAGAATATTATTAAATTATATATTATTTTATTAAATTATATTTAATAATAATCTTATTAAAATTTAATAACAATAACAATAATCATCTACCTAACAAAAATTTTGCTAAGTGTACTTTGGTCATTTAAGTCTTTTTCCTTATGCTATTACAACATCTATTCTATTCAACCAAACACAAGAATATTATTACAACTCTATTCCATTCCATTGAACCAAACAATTGAATTACTGATTACAATTCTATTCCATTACAATCCTATTCCATTCACCCTAACCAATCGTGGTGTAAATTAATATAGCCAGTTTATCGTATCTGTTATGTTTTGTCCACCATTTTTTAAAATTTTTTCTAATGTTTCTTTATGGAAAATTATTATTTTAAGACTTCATCTAAATTAGGGTTTTCTTATTATCTATAATATTAAAAGATTAAAGATGTGATAATTAAATTATTATAAATATGCTTGAAATTTGATTAAAATTGTGGTAGAGTCTTATAATATATATGTGGTATTGGAATTTGGTATGATGTGTATTGTCTGAATGGATATTTTTACCTCTAAGTTTGGTGGCATCGGATAATATTCAAGTATCGTACACAAAAAATTTGATTGTTTTATAAATTGTGTTTACCATAAATTAATGGGATGCTTAAAAGTTCGTCGTACTAAATATGTTGCATTTCTCAAAGTGAATGCAAGCATAAAAAATATTTTAAAACATATAATCGTGGATGTGATAAGTGGCGTAATAATAACCACTATACGTGGAAACATAGTAAGTAGATAAGAGAACAATAAAAGTTCTGAAGATAATCCTTCAAAGGGTAAAAATAACTTAAGTTATCAATGTGATTGGAAAGATCATTGGCTACATACCTGTTGTATGCCCAAATATTTTGTTTATATTAATATTCTTTGAGTAAGTATATATATATATATATTGAATACGAGGAATATATATATATATATATATATATATATATGGGGAGGGTGTTGATAATGTGGCAATGAATATTGTCCTTAGATAGAAAGTGCTTATCTTATTTGGTATTGAAACAAACTTATATTATTGCAATATTTGGTAGTACAAATTTAGTTGAAAGCTCCAGAAGAGTTAAGTTATCAATATCTAAAATCACAAAACTTAATTCATTAGTTTCAAAATATATTCATTGTAATGGATCTCATATTAAGATTGTGAACGAGGAAAATATTACATTTGGTATGAATCAAACTTGCTATGAATATCTATCTATTTTGATTTTTAAAAGGATAGAGAAATATTTGGTTATTGAATGCATGATACTATGCTTAAAGCCTTAATTGATTGTTAAATTAACTGTGATTATTTTCGTCATCTTCCTTTGTCATCATCCACACGAAAGGTTGAAAGCAGAATATTTTACTGTGAAAGATTCAGTTAAATTGTGGATGTAATGACCTAAAAGTTAGTGGTGTCAAAAAATGAGGTTTCGAGGCCTTGTTTCCGTAAACCAAACTCGTGAGTTAGTATAGCAGAATATTAAAATTTGGTCTTTCAATTTTTACCTATTAATTGCTTAATTTAGGTACAAGAATTGAATTGTAAAAGTTTATCACTGTAAATTTTTAATTGGCCAAAGGTTTAGGGACTTAAATAGTAATTAACCAAATGACTAAAATAGCAAATATACCTATTTGAAAAT
The DNA here is from genome assembly GCA_025506655.1 of Gossypium rotundifolium. NCBI lineage: Eukaryota > Viridiplantae > Streptophyta > Magnoliopsida > Malvales > Malvaceae > Gossypium > Gossypium rotundifolium. The sequence continues at coordinate 53,007,680 of CP106731.1, forward strand.
ATGTTGGTGGACGGTAAGCTAAAATTCTTTGAATATTATTAATGTTAAAATTATAATTTAATTTTAATTAAGTATAAAATGTAAGTAATAAACAAAACAAGTGGAAGGAAAGGGATTATTCATATTTTTCATATTCCATGACCGAACCTTTAAAGAAAAATAAAGGAAGAAAATGTCCCAAGGGTTTTAAGCTTCAGCTATGAATTGTTATCATTAATCCAAATTCGTCAAGAGAGAAAGGAAAATCTAAAGTCGTCGACAAGTAGCTCAAAATTTCGTTTGTATTTCTATGATCCGATCCAATTTAATTATTACTTGTTCATGTTAAATTGCATGATCTAATTATGAAGTAAATATATAAAACTTGTATGAATTAAGTTGAGATGATTGATATGGCGTATCAAGATAGAAAACTAAATTGAATAGAATAGAAAGTTGTATGGCTTACCTGATATATGAAATTGAGTTAAGATTTGTTATATACGATATTGAAATGGTGAATCAATAATGAAATTGATATTGGTAGAATGTGAATTGAACTTATAATGAAATTGGAAATTGGTTACCGATAAAATGTATAGATTATATATCAGTTTATCCAATGATGCACTGCGTGTGCCAGCATAATTGCTTAGCCTTGTTCGATGATGCACTACATGTGTTAGTATATTTATTTTGGTTTATCGGATGATGTATTGTGTGTGCGAGTATAATTGTTCAGTTTATCGGATGATTCACTGTGTGTGCCAACATATTGCTTTAGCTTGTCCGATGATGCACTATGTGTGCCAGTATATTTCCTTCGATTTATCTAATGATGCACTATGTGTGCTTATATAATTGCTTCTATTTATTTAATGATGCATTGTGTGTGCCAGTATAATTGTTGCTATTTATCCGATGATGTACTATGTGTGCCAGACATCGTAAATTATTTGGCCTAAGGTATCTTTCCAGGTGATGAAACATGGATGTAGAAAAGGAAAATTAGGTATGATGCTCAAAAGTATATATGGGAGGAACCATGTTTTGACAATGTGTCCATCAACTAATAAGAAGTTATATGGCTAAAGAAGAGATAGGAGACATTTTAGTAGGATGTCACACATCTCCCTATGGTGGACATTTTTGAGGAAAGAGAACAACACAGAAGGTATTGCAATCTGGATTTTATTGGCCAATGATGATTCAGTGTCGATTCTAAGTCAAAACGAAAACGTCCCAACCTTTACGTGGTCCAATCCATCAAAAACGAACAACCACTTTCTCTTAAACTTTTTAGAGAGAATTAAAAATGGTTGCTAGATATTTTAAATTATTAAGTTGGTAACCCTAACACACTAAGGATTATCATCCTTTTATGCTCTTTGATATCACATATTAAAAAGGAAATCTAAGATTATTTCCTTATTAATAGAGAATGCAAATGGAAAGTTAGAAAAATGAATTATATTCTTTTCAAAAGAATATAGGATTATTCCATTATTAATAGAGAAGGCAAATGAAAGGTTAGAAAAAGAATTATATTCTTTCCAAAAGAATATTAATTTCCATGTCTTTTATATTTTGACCAAATTAATTAATATAATCTGTTTATATTAATAAATTCGATACAAATATATACAATTAATATTTTGTATGAATCAAATTCATATATTTTAATTATATTCTTTCCAAAAGAATATTAATTTTCATGTCTTTTATATTTTGACCGAAATTAATTAATATAACTGCTTATATTAATAAATTTGGTAAAATATATACAATCAATATTTTCTATGAATCAAATTCATATATTTTAATTATATTCTTTCCAAAAGAATATTAATTTTCATGTCTTTTATATTTTGACCGAAATTATTTAATATAACTATTTATATTAATAAATTTGGTAAAATATATACAATCAATATTTTGTATGAATCAAATTCATATATTAATTAGATCTATGTTCTTTATTTGTGTACAACAAGTTTGTACATATATTTTGTTTAACATTTAAATATAAAATTAAATTAATTCAACAATTAATTTAATTCATGTGACAACTAAATACAATACCAAATGTATTTGGATTCTGTTCATTTCAACTATAGGGTGTGACCCTGTGGGCTATTATAACGTTGGTTGTAATACTAGAACGTTTCTAACATTACAAGTAATTCTTGGCATCTAGTAATGCATCATTGCCACCCAAGTTAGAAGAAGTCACGATTCAACGTTACCTTTCTGTGATAATTTTTTCATGTATTATATCCTTTTGATTCTTAATATCTAGATTGGACACAAGTCATGAAATAGTCACATTTGTATAGTCCAATATCATATTTCTTGATTTTTTGATAAAACTACAATAAACAAATAAGTGTGATATCGCATATCAACTTATTCAAGCATGACCATGCATTTCTTGTTTCACTCCATCAAGAGGCCTAAGATATTGCTCCGATTTTGTAGGAGGGATAAATCTTATCTTGATCAACCATATACCACTACATGGATTGTGAACATTAGTCTTTATATTACAACCTGTTACGATAGACATTTTGACTGTGTCAAAATATACAACTTACGATGTTAGGACAATGATGATCTCAAGTATGAGGATCATATACATAGTTACCACTATGAGTAATATTGTGACTATTACATAATAATCCAAGAAACATACTCATAGTGGGACAGTCCAATATGTTGTTCTCTAACACATACTCATGTATTGAGTTTGACATTCCTATGTCAATGACTATTCCCTGTCATCAATCAACTACACATTAGGCTCAATGTACTATTATTGTACAAGCCCACAATAATATTTGATTAAAGAACTTTTTAAGAATAATCGTATTTTCTTAAGACTTTATTACAATTCAATTTTGTCACACCCCAAAATTGGGCCTAGAAGTTTAGAGGGTATTTTAAGAATTTTACCCCAAATGTGTTCGAAATTTCGTAAGCATGGTAACTGAAAATGTTTTCGACAATGGCTTGTAGGAAATTAAATCAAGTTTTGAAAATGAGTTTTAAAGAACTCCAATTATGAAAATGGGACTGATTTGTAAAAGGGACAAAACTTTGAGTTTTTATAAAGTAATTTTACCAAATTTTAAAATTCACCCTAAAATCCCCCACCTATAGTTTATTTTTCACGTTAACATCTTCCTCACCCCCTATTGCTGTCCATAGCTCTCTCAAATCCTCCCACTCAATTTTATTTCAAAAACCTAAATCCCTTTGATTCCCACCACCTTCCAAATCATTAAACCTCCATTGAATCTCAAGAAAAACACCCAAAAACACCATAGATTTCTCCATTGTCAAGCTTGCGGGTTTTTTTAGATTTTTGATCAAACATTTGATTTTTCATCAACTAAGGTAATGATTGGATTCCTAATTATTTTAAATATTATCTAGTCTCTTAAACTGAATTTTTGGCCATTATATCGCATGTTTTAAATAAAAGCCAAAAATTAGTCGTTAACGGTGGTTTCAGTGATTTTCAACTTGTTTTAACATGATTAGAAGGTTTTTAAACTTACTTTAAAGTTTTGTTAAAGATTTCTCAAGTTTTAATGAATTTTCGTAAAAATAGCCATTATACGTCGAAAAATTTCAATATTGTAAATTGAGGGATTTTTGTAGTTTAAAGGTTGGGAATTAGTCGTAGATGAATATGTAGACGATTGGAATTTGTTTCATTCAAAAAGATGAAGTGTATACTAAAATATTCGGGTTTTAAGTTTTCTATTCGAAGGTTTCGATTACAAAAGAACTTAGCTTAGGCTTATGTTTTTGACTGTTTGAGGTAAGTCATTAGCTAATTGTTGATTGTGTATTTGTGTAGTTTGTCTTGTTGAAGCGTCAAAGTTGATAGAACCTTTAACGAGTAGAGACAAAGGCAAAGAAAAGCTTGTTTGAGCTTCCGGCTTTTCGACGAAAACACATTTGGTGTGTGTTTTGGAATCACTGCTCGTAGATGATTCATTGTGTAAATTGGGAATTTAGAGGTAGCCTAAACCCCTATTCTAAATTTCGAGTGTAATTTTTCTTATACCAAGATTTATTGTGATATATGTGTGCTTGTGCAAATATAGAAATATGAATAAGTATGTGATGCTATGACATGTGTTATAAGCTTGTGATGACTGTTGTGAAAGTGAATATGTGGGCATGTTATTCATGCCAAGTGACAATGATTATATTGTGCTAAAGATGTGAATATGCAGTGAATATGTGCTGAAAATTGGTAAGTAAAAGTGATACTAATGTGGATATTTTTGCCTTGTGACCTTATATGACCATTGGATATAGTTGGCTTGCATAGGATTGTGAGTAATCACTTTTGTGTTGTGATTTTAGGGTGCTGAGGCCCGAGTCAGATTAGGAGAGATAAAGGAATGTGAGCTAAGCTCCATTCACCGAGATATGTTTGGTATGTTGGAGAGTTTTAGCTATATGCTTCACTTATGGGACATGTTTGACTTTATGATTTATTTGGTGTGTTGGTGGTCCATGTACCCAATGAGTGGTGATAGTGCCCAGTTTTATGTTTCATAAACTCATGTGCCAAATTATCATTATTTACGATTGCTATGTAAAGTGATATATGCTTAAAAGCTAATGTGATTACCATGAAAATGAACTAATATATTATGCATGAGTAAATATAATATGACACTAAGGTTGCGACTGTTATAATTATGCTATATAGTTGTCATTAATGCATGATGGCTTTTTTCCGTGGTAGTTATTCTGAGCATTTACTAAGCTTGTTAAGCTCACCCACTACTTTTAAACCATTGTAGATAAGTAGTGCTAGTGTAAGCGGTATGGTTTTCGAGGGGTGATCCAAGCCAAACCTTTAATAGCTTTTGCAGGTGTTTATTTGTTTATTTATGTTTGGGGAATAAAGGCAATGTGGTAGACCATATGTTGGTTTATGCTATGTTTCTTTTATAGTTGTTTACATGTTTATTTAGCTTAGAACCTATGGACATAAAGTTTGTTTTACTGGTTTCTTGCTTAGTCATGATTATAATGCTTTGGATTGTTATTTTGGACTTTTTGGTGTCCATTTGGTGAAGTGAGTGATGCATAATTATAGGATATTAGTTGCTATGGGTTATAAGCTTGTAATTTTCATATTTTTATGGTCTAGAGTAGAGTTATCAATATTTGAGTTTTAAAAAACGGTACATCTAAAATTTTTGAAAGTGTAGGAAAACACTCTTATAATTTGGTATCGATATTTTATTGCGACAGTGGTGTAACGTCCTAATATTCTAGCTATGAGATCGGGCTATGTATAATGTGTTACATTTGGTGGTATTAGATCCTAGGTTCAATAACACTCAAACCTAGGTGATTGTTGTGTGGAATGGGGTTGCAAAACCCAAGTGCTTAAAGTATGTTGATTGCTTGAACTACTTGAAATATCTCTGATTGTAATGCATGTTGGGTAGGTTTAGGAACATATTGCATTTAATCCTAAAATTTACTTGCAGGAACGTGACTTAGATCATTTCCCCTACCACTCACACCTCTGGTTTGTTTGTGTGTGTTAGATCAGTAATTTTGATATGCCTACTAGACATGTTAATGTGGGAGCTAATGCTCAAGAGGATGGTACATCCTCTGTACCTCCTGTGCCATCGCAAGGATGAACATACTTGATGAGGGTGTACGCCCTTTGATGGAAGCTATGATTGGGTCATTTCAGCGGGTTGCTGGTGCTAACCCTGCTCCTACACCTGTGAATCGAGGGTTTTCACTTGAATGCCTTCGAGCGTTGGGTGGTAAAAAGCTTTCTGGAGTTAAAAGGACCGATTCAACCGTAGCTGAGTACTAGTTGGAGGGAGTTGAGAGGATCCGTAAGTGGATGTCCTATTTTGACAATAAGATGTTGGGCTTAGGATTTGAGCATATAAAAGATTTCTACATAAATGGTGCTGATTTTACGCATATCTTTGCTAATTGTGAGAATAGTGCCTTTGACAAATTTCATCTTGTAGATGGGTTTCTTTTTTGCTAAACGGGTTATGTGTACCACATTGCTACATGAGAGAGTTACTAATTCATGAGTCACATAGTGGAGGCTTAATGGGACACTTTGGTGTTTTCAAAACACTAGATATTCTACAAGAATACTTTTATTGGACGAACTTGAAGAAGGATGTTAAAAAGGTATGTTCTAAGTGCATTGCTTGTAAACAAGCAAAATCTAAGGTAATGCCTCATGGACTCTATAATCCATTGCTGCTTCCTTCTTTACCATAGGTAGATTTATCCATGGATTTCATTCTTGGTTTGCCACGAACTAAAAAGGGTCGAGATAGTGTATTTGTTATTGTTGATAGGTGTAACAGCCCGTTTTTGGTCAAATCAGAACAATGGTTTCGAGACCACAAGTCTGATGTTAAAATATTTATTTTATTATTATTTTAATGTTTACAACATGATTGAGTGTATGTGTGAAATTTTTGTTAAGAAATTTTATAGTTGGAGTGGTCAATTTGATAAAAAGAACTAAATCACGTAAAGTGTAAAAGTGGAGTTCCATTAGCTAAAAGTATTCAATAGTTATGGAATCTTAATTTAGAGGTCCTACTGTTGAAATTAGACCATAAACAGCTTAAGTGGACATATATGGACAAATATTAAGTGTTTTAGTTGGTTTATAATAATTGGATAAAAACTTAAGTTATAATAATAACATAAAATCATCATCTTCATTAAGTCATTAATACTGAAAATTAGGGTATAGGAAGCAATGGTTATCCTTCTTATTCAGCTATGCTAATTTTGCTAATCAAGGTACGATTTTTGTCCCGTTTTTAATGATTTTACTTTTTTGAGATCATTGCTTCGTATTCTAGCTAGCCCGTACCTTAGATTTCAAAACTGTTAAAGATTTATCATGTTTCCATTGTTGAATGCTTGAGTAATTTGATGAATTATGATAGATTTGGAAGGTTTAATGTTAGATTAATAGTTTTTGTAAAGTGATTTTTGACAAAAATGTCAAAAAGGGATTAAATTGAGAAAATGTGAAATATAATGGTTAAAACTATGAATAAATGAGAATTATGGGTTAATATGAGTACTAGAGAAATTTAGCTAGCATGAGTTATGGTTAAATTGCATGAATTTGTGATTTTATGAAATAAGGACTAAATTGTAAAAGATGTGAAACATTACGGGCAAATGTGTAAAAATGCCTTAAAGTGAAATTTGGACTAAATTGAATAAATAGACGATTAAATGAGTTGAATTTGATATTATATAGATAAAGAAAAGCGAAATACAGACCTAGATTGAGGGAAGAACAAGGTGTCAGATTAGTTGATCCGCTTTATTATTTTTACGTCCGAGGTAAGTTCGTATGTTAATAAGGATTATTATAATTGAGATTTAATGCTTAATATTGAATAGTTGATGAATACAATTGTATGGAAACATTCAAAAAGATTTGGTTATGTATCAACACTTAGTGTGCGAGATCGAGTTAGCTTCGATTATGTACAGCATTTGGTGTGCGATTTACGATAGCTCCGGTTACGTATGGCACTTAGTGTGCTATATCTAGATAGCTTCTACTATGTATCGAACTTAGTGTGAGAGATTAAAATAGCTTCGGCTATGTAATGGCAATTAGTGTACGAGATATCGAGTATTCAACAATATTTTGAACAGGTATGAATTGGTTACGAGTTTGTATAGGTATGTATATGGAAAGTATAAACTTCAATTGAAAGAGTTATGAATTTGTATATAAGTTCATGATTAAGCATATGGAAAGCTTATTGTTACCATGAATTACATGTTAAATAGTTCAAGTTGTTGATTTATGTAATATGATTTGTTGAGTTTAATTCATACGAGCTTACTAAGCTATAAAGCTTACTTTGTTTATTTTTCCCATGTTTTATAGTGAATTCAGAGCTAGCTTAGATTAGGGGATCGTCAGAGACATCGTCACACTATCCAACCTATACTTCGGTACTTTTGAACTTATGGTTTGGTCATATGGCATGTATAGGGACTTTGAGTCATGTTAGTTATGTTTTGGTAATGATTTTGGCCAAATGAATTGGGTTGTAAATGTTTATATTTTGAGTTGTAAATATAGCCATGAGAGTTGGCTTAATTTGGTGAATTTTTGGTTATGTACATATATGTGAAGATATGGTTGATATTACATGTGAATTATGTTTGTGAATTGGTTTAATATAATGTATGTTTAGTAAAGGTATAGTTAGTTGAATTGGCATGTTTTGATGGAATAATGTTTGAGGTTATAAGCATGTTGAATGTTGGTATTGAAAATGGTATGGATTAGTCTTGAATGTGGCTAAATTGAATGTTATTTATGCTATGATTTGGTTCCATTTGAGCTTGTTTAGGCATGTACAAAATGGGTGGAAAAACGGCTTGGTAAATAGCCTATTTTTGTCCACATGGGAAGAGACACGGGCTTGTGTCTCAGTCGTGTGTGACACATGGTCAAATTATACGGCCATGTGTCCCCTAGTGTTGAAATTGAAATGAAGTCAGTATGCTCCACACGGCCTCACACATGGGCGTGTGATCGACCGTGTGGTACAAGTCAGTATACCCTGTAATTGGCACACAACCTAGCACACGGGCGTGTGATTTGGCCGTGTTGCATAAGTCAGTATACCCTACAGGTTTGGCGTGGCCTAACACACGGCCTGGTACATGAGTGTGTGTGGCCACTTCGAATGGTACACGGATAGACACACAGGCATGTGGTTGGCTGTGTGAACCAAGTCATTATGTACCCCCTGTTTTCACACGGCCTGTGACACCAGGCGTGTCTAGTGTCCGTGTGAGACACACGGCCTGACCACATGTGTAACAGCCCAATTTAAGGGCTAGTCAAAATAGTGATCTCAGAATCACTAATTTGAGGTTTGATAAAATTATATTCATGTTATGTTATGTGCTATAACATGTTTATAAGGATGTATGAAATTTTTGGTGCCTTAATTTTAGCAGTTTCTAGCTAAATTGTGAAAAAGGACTAAATCGCATAAAGTATGAAAGTTCTAGTTTATTTGCAAAAGGTGCCAAATAGCTATGGGCTATTAATTGGAGGCCCCAATTGTGAAATTTAGCCTTGTTTTAAGTGAGTAGGCCGGCCATGTGACATAGGGGACAAGAATTTTTAATTTTGGTCAAAATAGGTGGGGATTAGGTGATAGAAATGAATAAAATAAGATGAGTAAAAGAAGTTATCATCTTTCACTATTCATCTATCTTATCTTCACCAAAAATTGAAGAAGAAATGGAGCTTTGGGGGTTTGAACTTTCAGCCAAGCTATCTCCCTTATTAGTAAGTGATTTTGATGACTTTTCTTGATAAAAATTATACTTTTAGAGTCCCTAAAGCTTAAGCTAGCTAATAAGGGGACTATTTTGCAATATGGTTGAGAGTGTAGGGACTTGCCATTAGAGAGTTTATGCTGGTTTCTGAGTTTTTATGGAAGAAAATGAATGATAAGATGATGAGAAACAACTTTTGTGAAAGGTGTTGTCATAAAAACACCTAATTTGGGCTAAAATGCAAAAGTTGTAAATTGTTCATTAAGGCATGAAATAGTTGGAACTGTAGATAGTTGTAAGAGGAGTAAATGATCAGCTAGGCTTGTTCAACAAGAAAATGTGATGAAAATTTATTTACGAGCCTAGGGACAAAGTCGTAATTTTTGCCAAAGTATAGGGGCAAAATGGTCATTTTTGCCTAAGTGGATATTATGTTGTAATATGATCATTAAGTGATTAAACGAGTAAATTTTATTGTTCTAGATCGAAGAAAATGAGATTTGGACCTAGAACGGGTTAAAGAGAAATGTGGGCAAAAAGGTCTCTTTTTGGTCATTTTCGTCATCGAGGTAAGTTCATGTGTATGTGGAAATTACGTATGAGTTAATTTAATATTCCAATGTTGTATCGAACATATATATTTACTCTATGAATGTGTGAAATGACTTTTAATGAGATGTCAAGAGAATTGAATTTGGGAGTAATGGGAGATGTATATAGCATGATATGATGATAGTTATAGTCTCGTGTAAGACCATATTGGAATATGGCCTCGGTGTAAGAATTCATAAAAGACCATATCAAGGACATGGCATCGATATGTTAATGTATGTAAGACCCTATTGGGGTATGATGTCAAGGAGAACTATGTGTATGAGACTCAAGAGAGTTATGTAACAATTTGAATGATTCAACGGGGATGTTGAATGTAAGTGGTTGTACCACGAGAAGCATGAGTATGTGTTAGAACTGAATTGATATGAATTCAGTATATGATGAACCCTAGTGGGATATGTTTAATTAATGCACCTTAGTTACATGAGATAGAGTTATTGATGCATTGTGTGAATGAGAACGAGTACGGTAGAAAGTTAAGTAAGAATAGAAATGTATGTGGATAAATATTTGTGTATGTATAATATCGGTGGGCTATGTGCATTACCACCTGATTTATTGTTAATTGATGGGCTATGTGTGATACCATCAATTTTATTATTATTATCGGTGGGCTGTGTGCGTTACCACCTGATTAATTGTTAATTGATGGGTTGTGTGCGATACCATCAAATATATTGCTATTGGTGAGCTATGTGCGTTACCAGCTGATCTATTTAGTAATCGATAGGCTGTGTGCGATACCATCACTTATAAATGATTTGGTGAGCTAAGTGCGGAATCACCATAAGCATGAATGATTGGTGGGCTGTGTGCGATACCACCCTATAAGAGATTCAATGGTAGGCTAAGTGCAAAACCACTGAGAGTTTTGTAGTATATGTGACTCATTGAAAATGCTTGATATATTGTTTTATTTGATCGCATGATGATTAGTGCAGGAATGCGTATTAATTAAATGAGTAATTGGCTTGTGGCTTGGTAAGAATGTGGTAAGTGATAAAATGATTAAGCTCCAAGAGCAGATGAGTAAGTAACTATGAGTTAAGGGGAGAAACTCAGTATAATACATTGTGGTTATTTGTATTTAATGAATATCAATATTTTTCAGTTATGTAGATGAACTTACTAAGCAATATTGCTTACTCCTCTCCCTTTTTCATTTCTTATAGGTTAATTTAGCTAATTCGATTGGAGATCGCCGGAGATATTTTCACACCATCAAGCAAACATTAAGGTATCAAGTCCCTACGAGTTATGGCATGTATAGGACTAGTAATTAAGGTTGATTAAGTCATTGTTGATGTAGCCAAATTGTGTTGGCCTAAGAGAGCTTATGTTTTGTCAGAGCCATAGATAAGGGCCTAAGTTGTTTGTAATTACATAGAAATAGTTCTCCCTAGTATATGGGATGAAGACCTTATTTCTTTTATGATTAAACGTCTTTAATTCAAGATTGATATCGATGCATGTGTAATTATGTGATAAGGTATGAAATTTATTGAATTGAGCATGAATACGATCTTGATTTCAGGGTGGCAATTGGCTTGGTAAATAGCCCCTAAGTGCCCACACGGTTAGACACACGGGCGTGTGTCTAGACCGTGTGTAACCTGCACCTTGTTGTTTTAAGTCAGGATAGGTCATGGTCAAACCCCATGGCAGTTTATATGAGCCGTGTAGGACACACGGTTTGGACATGGGCGTGTGCCCTAGACCGTGTGAACAAGTCAGTATACCAAGGATTAACATATGGTCTAGGCCCACGGGAGTGTCAAGGCCGGGTGAATATAGTCAGTAACTCCCCACGGTTCAAAGCCACGGGCATGTTGTGAGGGTACACGGGCGTGCCCCCATTCCACACAGGTGTGTGCCCTAGCCGTGGGAGGTTTGGCAGAATGTTGGGATTTTTGAGCACGGTGTGAGCACATGGTCGTGTGTGACTACACACAGGAGTGTGTATCATCTAACACGGGCGTGTACTCCTTGTTTAGATGGAAGGAAAATTTTATGGATCATAAGGTTTTTGATATAGTTTCGATAGCCCTCGTAGGTAAGAGTGAAGTCTCGTAGGTCGAATATGGAGTTGTTGAAGTGACTCAAGAAGAGTAGTCATGTTGAGCCTAAGTGGCAATTAAGTACTTTTGTACAGTAATGCCTCGTACCCTATTTCGGTGGGGATTAAGGGTAAGGGGTGTTACAACATGGACGTGTGTCCCCTGTTCGAAGAAAAATTTTCTAAGTTTCACAAAAATTTCTCGAGTTATCAGTTTAGTCCTGAACCATTTCTAATACTTGTTTAAGGCCTTGTAGGGTTTCGAGAAATAAAGAAAGCTGATTCAGAGGCTAGAGAATTGAGAAAAAGACAGATGAATAAACCTTGTCATCCTTCATCAGAGAAATTCTGAGATTTGTATAGTAGATCTAATGCATCAGTGGGATATCGAATAGAGACCGTGAAAATCAACATGTGAATTCTGAAGCTCAATCCACATTAGTATCGAGTGTTGGCAACGTAAAAGATATCAAGCTCGAGTGTCAACAGTGTGGAAGATGGCATTTTTAAGATTGTTGGTTCACGAGATCATTTTATTAAAGACTGTCCTGAGATGGTTGAGAATGATAAACTTCAGAATGTGAGATCAAGTAATATGAATACTAGAGGAGATCACCCCAAAACATTGGAAATATGAGTGGTAACTGAGGTACTATGAGAGATTCTGCTGTGAGATCTGAGGCACGAGCACCTGCTCGAGCTTATGCTATTCATGCATGAGAGGAGGCATCATCGCCAGACATTATTACCTGTATTTTTTCTCTTTTCGATACTAATATAATTACGTTGATAGATCCTGGATCAACCCATTCATATATCTGTATGAATTTAGTGTTTAAAAAGAGTTTACATGTCGAGTCTACAAAGTTTGTAATTAAAGTATTGAACCCCTTAGGCAAGTCTATTTTAGTCGATAAAATTTGTAAGAATTGTGCTTTGATGACTCGGGTTACTTTTTTCCAGCTGACTTGATGCTTCTACTTTTCGATGAGTTTGATGTGATTCTGGGTATGGATTGGCTGACTATGCATGATGCAGTTGTGAATTGTAGACGAAGATTATCGAATTTAAATGTCAGAATAGTGAAATTCTTCGGATTGAGTCTAATGATCCGAGTGAATTACCTACTGTGATATCGTCTATGTTAACTCAGAAATGAATGAAAAAGGGTTATGATGCATATCTTGCATATGTACTTGATGAACCAGATATTCAAATTGTTTTTAGACAGATTCATTGTTGTATTCATTGACAACATTCTGATCTATTCATGAGATGAATCTGAACATACTGAGCACTTGAGAATTGTGTTACAAACTCTACGTGCTAAGAAATTGTTTGCAAAGTTTAGTAAATGTGAATTTTGGCTCCGAGAGGTTAGATTTATAGGGCATATCGTTTCACCGAAGGAATTAGAGTTGACCCGAGTAAGATTTTTGCTATTGTTGACTGGAAACCTCCCGAAAATGTGTCTGAAGTCCGTAGTTTTTGGGTTTAGCAGGCTATTACCGAATATCAATGACATGATTGCCTCAGAAATATGTGAAATTTGAATGGTCAAAAAAATGTCAGCAGAGTTTCGAAAAGTTGAAAGTACTGTTAACTGAAGCACCAGTTCTTGTTCAACCTGAATCGGGAAAGAGTTTGTGATTTATAGTGATGCATCATTAAACGGTCTGGGATGTGTTCTGATGCAAGAAGGAAAAGTTATAGCTTATGCTTCTCGACAAGTGAAACTGTATGAACAGAATTATCTGACGCATGACTTAGAGTTGGCTGCAATTGTGTTCGCATTGAAAATTTGTCGACACTTATACTGTGAAAAATGCCACATTTATACGAATCACAAAAGCTTAAAATATCTGATGTCACAGAAAGATTTGAATCTGTGACGACGAAGATGGCTCGAGTTACTGAAAGATTATGAACTTGTGATTGATTATCACCTGGGAAAAGCTAATGTTGTTGCTAATGCCCTGAGCCAAAAATCTTTGTTTGCATTACGAGCAATGAATACCCAATTGATGACTTGTAATGACGAGTCTATTTTAGCTGAATTAAAAGCTAAACCAGTATTTCTTCAACAAATCTGTGAAACTCAGAAAGATGACCGTGAATTGCATGTTGAACAATTAAATGTGAGACTATCCCTAATTCAGAGTCTCAGATTGGAGCCGATGATTATTTAAGGTTCAAATAGAATTTACATACTGAGAAATTTAGAACTCATTCAGAAGATTTTGCACGAAGCGCATAATATTTGTTTATCTGTTCATCTGGGGAGTACCAAAATGTACATCGATTTGAAACAGTTTTATTGGTGGCAAGGCATGAAACGAGCTATCTCAGAGTTTGTTTCTAAATGTTTGATTTGTCAGCAAATCAAAGCTGAACATCAAGTACCATCAAGTTTACTGTAGCCTATGATGATTCCCGAGTGGAAGTGGGATAGAGTTACAATGGATTTTGTGTCAGGATTGCCCCTAACTCCAAAAAAGAAAGATGCTATCTAAGTTGTCGTTGATCGACTAATGAAATATGCTCATTTCATACCGGTACGTGCAGATTATTCGCTTGATAGACTAGCTAAATTGTACATTTCTGAGATTGTTCGATTGCACGGGGTGCCATTATCTATTATTTCTTATAGAGATTCGAGGTTTACATCGCGATTCTGGAAGCAACTTCAACAAACTTTGGGAACAAAGTTGAATTTCAATACTGCTTTTAATGCTCAGACTGACGGTCAAACTGAAAGAGTTATTTAGATTCTCGAAGACATGTTGAGATGTTGTATTTTAGAGTTTGAGGGCAATTGGAAAAAATACTTACCGTTGATTGAGTTCGCATATAACAATAATTTTTAGATGAGTATAAAGATGGCACCTTACGAAGCTTTATACGGTCGCAAATGTTGAACTCCATTATACTGGACTGAACTAAGTGAGAAAAAGATTCACGGGGTTTAATTGATCGGAGAAACTAAAAAAAAAGTGAAAACGATTCACGATAGTTTAAAAGTAGCTTTAGATCGAAAGATATCATATGCGGAATTGAAACGTAAAGAAATTGAGTTTCAAGTCAGGGATCGAATATTTCTAAAGGTGTCACCGTGGAAAAAGGTTCTTCAATTCGACCGTAAAGGAAAGTTGAGTCCATGATTTACCGGACCGTATGAGATCGTCGAAAGAATAGGTCCTGTAGCGTACGACTAGCTTTATTATCAGAACTTGAAAAGATTCATAATGTCTTTCACGTTTCTATGCTACGTTGATACAGATTAGATCCGTCACATGTGATTTCTCTGGTAGAAGTTGAGATACAGACTGATTTGACGTATAGCGAAGAACCGATCAGGATTTTAGCTCGTGAAATCAAGGAATTGAGAAATAAATGCATAGCCCTAGTGAAGGTTATTTGGCATAAACACGGGATCGAGCAAGCTACGTGGGATCCTGGGGAAGCTATGAGAAAACAGTACACTAACCTTTTCACTGGTAAGATTTTCGGGGATGAAAATCCCTAAGGGGGAGAGTTGTAACAGCCCGTTTTTGGTCAAATCAGAACAGTGGTTTCAAGACCACAAATCCAATTTTAAAATATTTATATTATTATTATTTTCATGTTTACAGCATGATTGAGTGTATGTGTAAAATTTTCATTAAGAAATTTTATCGTTTGAGTGGTCAATTTGATAAAAAGGACTAAATCGCGTAAAATGTAAAAGTGGAGTTCCATTAGCTAAAAGTATTCAATAGCTATGGAATCTTAATTTAGAGGTCCTATTGTTGAAATTAGACCAAAAATAGCTTAAGTGGACATATATGGACAAATATTAAGTGTTTTAGTTGGTTTAATATTAAGGTTAATATAGTAATTGTATAATAACTTAAGTTATAATAATAATAACATAAAATCATCATTTCATTAGGTCACTACTACTGAAAACTAGGGCTAGAGGAAGCCATGGTTATCCTTCTCATTCGAATATGCTAATTTTTCTCATTAAGGTGCAATTTTTGTCCCGTTTTTAATGATTTTTACTTTTTTGAGATCGTTGCTTCGTATTCTAGCTAGGCCGTACCTTAGATTTCAAAAATTTTAAAGATTTATCATGTTTCCATTGTTGAATGCTTGAGTAATTTGATGAATTATGATAGATTTGGAAGGTTTAATGTTAGATTAATAGTTTTTGTAAAGTGATTTTTGACAAAAATGTCAAAAAGGGATTAAATCAAGAACATGTGAAATGTAATGGTTAAAGTGTGAATAAATGAGAATTATGGGTTAATATGAGTACTAGAGAAATTTGGCTAGCGTGAGTTGTGGTTAAATTGTATGAATTTGTGATTTTATGAAATAAGGACTAAATTGTAAAAGATGTGAAACATTACGGGCAAATGTTAAAATGCCTTAAAGTGAAATTTGGACTAAATTGAATAAATAGATGATTAAATGAGTTGAATTTGATTATATTGATCGAGAAAAGTGAAATACGGACCTAGATTGAGGGAAAAACAAGGTGTCGGATTAGTTGATTCGCGTTATCGTTTTTACGTTCGAGGTAAGTTCGTATGTTAATAAGCATTATTATAATTGAGATTTAAGGCATTATATTGAACTGTTGATGAATAAAATTGTACAGAAACATTTGACAAAGCTTTGGTTATGTATAAGCACTTAGTGTGCGAGATCGATTTAGCGTTGATTATGTATAGCACTTGGTGTGCGATTTGAGATAGCTTCGATTACGTATGGCACTTAGTGTGCGATATCTAGATAGCTTCGGCTATGTATGGAACTTAGTGTGGGAGATTAAAATAGCTTCAGCTATGAAATGGCACATAGTGTACGAGATATCGAGTATTCGACAGTATTTTGAACAGGTATGAGTTGATTACGAGTTTGTACAAGTTTGTACATGGAAAGTATAAACTTCAATTGTAAGAGTTATGAATTTGCATATAAGTTCATGATTAAGCATATGGAAAGCTTGTTGTTATCATGAATTACATGTTAAATAGTTCAAGTTGTTGATTTATGTAATATGATTTGTTGAGCTTAATTCATATGAGCTTACTAAGCTATAAAGCTTACTTTGTTTATTTTTCCCATGTTTTGTAGTGAATTAAAAGCTAGCTCAGATTCGGGGATCGTTAGAGACATCATCACACTATCCATGTAACAGCCCATTTTTAGGTCAAATCAAAACAGTGGTTTTGGGACCACAAATCTGAGGCCAAAATTTTATTTTATTATTTTATTGAAGTTTACAGCATGATAGAATTATTGTGTGAAAGTTTCGTAAAGAAATTTTACTGTTTGAATGGTTAATTCAATAAAAAGGACTAAATCACATAAAATGCAAAAGTTGCATTCTACTTGTTAACGGTGTCAATTAGCATTGGCTTTTAAATATGATGGCCTTAAATGGTAATTAGACCATAAAAAGTGTAAGTGGACTTTTATGGACATTTAATGGATGTTTTAAATGGTTTTTCATTAAGGATAATATGGTAAATTGGTTATTAAGTTATAATTTAATAAAACAAAAGCCAAATTTCTCATTATCTTCATCACCTAGCCAAATTTAAAGAAGAAAAACAAGTCATTTTGCTCATCTAGGGTTCAGTCACTTGGAAGTTAAATAGATCAAGAAATGAGGAATCCAAAATTGGATTGGGGGAAAGGCAAGATTATCGAGGAATTAACTCATTTTGCCGTTTTCATACTCGAGGTAAGCTTGTATAATTAGAATCAAACTTTTAAATACTTGTATTTATTTGAAATTTATGTATATAATTGAGAAATTGATATACTTGGAATACGTATGCCTATTTGATATAGACTGATGGTTGCCGAGCCCTATTTGAACCGTATGAATTTGTAGGATACAAGTGACATGTCACTAGGATTACCGTTTTGGTTGAGCTTCTACATTTGTTGCAGATTCACCACAGCTCATATGAGCTTATCGATATATTAGCTCGTAAGTGCTTATTGTTTTCAACTCGTCAGAGCTTACCGTTTAGCTCAATAGAGCTTACTCTCTATCAGCTCAGGAGGAGCGTACTGATCATAGCTTGAAAAAGTAGAAATGATAATGAATTGACAGATTACTGAAAGATATCACCCGAGTATCCTTTGAAGTTCTAATGGGTTCAACGGGCATAAATTTCGTTTATACGAATGAAGTACTATTTATACGACTGAGATACTGTTATCGAATGAATTACTGTTTATATTATGGATTGTTGATTATATGAATGTGAATGAATTGTTACATGTGTTTTATATGTTGCATGAATTTAGTATGAAATTGGGATAAAGGTTGAATATATGTATTTATGAGACTAACTCACTGATGAATGCTTGTGTTTAGGCATTTGGCAAGTGAATTTGATTTACTTTGTTTAATGGTTTAATTTTGTAACAAATGGTAAGATTATTTCTAAATTATACGGGCTTACTAAGCTATAAATGTTACTATGTTTCTTTTCCGTGTATTATAGTGGTTCGATAGCTCACTCGATTCGGATAAAGTCAGAGCATCACATTATCAAGTTGCTGATTAGTACTTATGAATTTGTCGATATTTGTAAATATGGCATGTATAGGCTAGTTATAAGAATGATAGTTAATGTTACTTGAGATATTGATTTTGGTGCATGTTATGGTATGATTTGAAGCCAAGTGATTTGGCTTAACTTGGTATAATATTTTGGTTGTGTTTAAGTACTCAAATATGGTAAGTTTTGGCTAGTAATAGATGGAATGAAAATATGCAAATGTTATCTTGATATATGGTTAGTATATGAATGGAAAATGTATGTGATTTATTAAGCATTTGAATGCTATGTTAAAATGGTATAAAATGTGTATGAAATGTCATGGATTGACTGCCAATTAAGTTGTGAAATGTTGCAATTTATGCTTGTGTATGCATGTAAAGATAGGTGGCAAAATGGCTTTATAAATGGCTTATTTTTGTCCACACGGGCAGAGACACGGGTGTGTGTCTCAGCCGTGTGCGACACATGATTATGTTGCACGACCGTGTGTCTCCTGGTGTTGAAACTAAATTGAACTTAGTATGCTCCACACGGCCTCACACATGGGTGTGTGATTGGCCGTGTGTCACAAGTCAGTATACACCCTAAATGGCACACGGCCTAGCATACGAGCGTGGGACTTGGCCGTGTTGCATAAGTTAGTATACCCTATAGGTTTGGCATGGCCTAGTACACAGCTTGGCACACAAGCATATGTGGCCATTTCGAAGAGCACACGGGTTAGACACATGGGCGTGTGGTCAGGCGTATGACCCAAGTCAGTATGTATGCCCTATTTCCACATGGCCTGAGATACGGGCGTGTCTGGAGCCGTGTGAGGCACACTGTAACACCCCTAACCCGAGACCGTCACCAGAATAGGGTTAAGAGGCATTACTGAACAACCATAATAACATACATCCATTTCACAACACATAGTATATCATTAATCATACATGCTCAAATACAAACATACGGTCCCTCATCTAGGTCTACAAGACCTTAATCTAACGTTAGAAAAGTGTCGGGACTAAATCAAACGCTTACAAAAGTTTTCAAAATTTCAAGCTTTATTCAACACTGTTGAGGTCACACGCCCATGCAACCAGCCCGTGTGCCTCCCACGGTTACCGGACACACCCATGTGTCCAGGCCGTGTCAAATAGGGCATGTATACTAACTTTTCCACACGGCCACTAGGCACGCCCGTGTATCATGGCCGTGTGTTCTTAGGCCATATACTGACTAAATCACAAGGCTACCAGGCACATCCGTGTGCCAAGGCCGTGCACACTTAGGCTGGCCACTAACTTTCACCCACGGTCAATAGGCACGCCCATGTGCCATAATCGTGTAGGCAAAAACAGGCCATTTGTAAAGCAAAATTTCCATCCCACAATAAGATCATACCTACAAGCATCAATACAATACCAATTCATGCTTTCAAAGGCATTCAAACATACCATTTCATGCATTATCCAATCACCAACTAAACTATTTACTCTCATGCTCATTGTCATCACAATTTAAGCCATTCAAAGTGACAAATATACATCAAAGCATGAACATACGAAACATCATGTAATCCATTATCATCAACCACACCATCATGAAATATACAATTTCCATAACTCATTCATAAGTTCAACATCATTCAACTTCCAAGCCAACTCACATGGGAAGGATTAAACATTTCAGGACATATCTTATCTACTAGCCTATACATGCCATAATTCAACTATATACATCTTTCCAAAGTACCAAAATAGATTGCAGATAGTATGATAGAGATGCTAACGATCCCCGGATCTGAGCTAGCCTTGCTGACACTGCAAAGTAGAGAAACAAATCACACAGTAAACTTTCCAAAGCTTAGTAAGTCCGTAATATAATACAGGTAATTCAACAACTCATGTCAATAAACAAAAATAAGTCATCACTTAGATTAACTTACCAATGATACAATCACTCAAGTATGTTCAATGTTCACATAGCATTTCATCCATCTGCTTTCAAATTCACCAACACATAATTATCATACATACCTAAGCCAACACTTAGATACTTACTATCCATACTATCCAACCATCACAAAGATAAAGACACAACTAAATACATTATCACTCTCAACCATATACTCAAATATCTATTCATTCAACACTTAAATCTATCATCAACCACTTAGGTTCAAAGGTACCTTGATCAACAAATAGCTATTCACCAATTTACTACTCAATTTCTCGATATTACCTCTAGTTTAACCTTTTCTATTCCTCTGATAAATTCACACAATTAGTGCCAATTTCACAACCAAAGCATAATTGTCATTCCACATTTAGTGCCAATATGTTAAACCAAATTTATATTGGTAACGCACACACAATGCCAATTCGGTAAGCCAAACTTCTATCGTTTCACAGACACAGTGTTATTCATTACTTATAATCGCACACTTAGTGCCATGATTCATAGCCGAAGCTTAAATGACATTGCACACTTAGTGTATTAATACAAAACCGAACTCAATTTGGCATCGCACACATAGTGCCTATCACAAAGTCAAGCTTCTATTATTTCGCACACACGGTGCTAATCTCCTCGGTTACATTTCCAAATATGCACACTTAGTGCCACTTAGATCCATTTCTTACATAACATTTATAATTCAAAAATATCATAACCATTCATTTCACAACATTTAAACATAACTAAGTACACGTATTATATCCAAACTTACCTCGGACGTCGAAATACCGAAACGATCGATTAACCGAGCACTTTATCTTTGCCTTGATCTCGATCCGAACCTCTCCTCTCTTGGTCTATACACATTCAAATTCAATCCATTCAATCACCAATTCATTCATTTTAGTCCAAACACACATATTTAGGGCATTTCATAAAATAGCCCTCACATTTTCACATTTCGACACTTGGTCCCTAATTCATAATTTCATCAAATACACAAAATTTGTTTGCACCCTTGCCTATCCGAATTCTTATTATACTCATACAGATCCACAAATCTCATTTATTTCACAATTTAATCCTTCAATTTCTCATTTTCTCAATTAAGCCTAAAATACTCAATTTCACTAGAAATTCCAATACAAACTATGTTAACTCAACACCAAGTTTTCATATTTCACTATCTTAGCACATAGCTCAAGCATTCATCAATGGCTCATCACAAAAACATCATCAATTCACAAAATTACAACACGGGTTAGCTAAAGCGCGAAGCAACGATTACAAAAACGTAGAAATTAACAAAAACTGAGCTCAAACATACCTTGAATTGAGCTTGGAAATAACCGAAATCCTCAAAACTCTTAAGCCTTTCTTTTTCTTCTAATTTCGATGGATGAACACCATTAAAATGCCACCATTATGTTTTTATTTTATTATAATAAAATTGTTTATTCATTTACTTATTTAGCCCTTATTAAACATATATATATATATATATAACATATATACACTAAGGCTATTTTTTTCCATTGTCATCCACTATCACTAATAATGGTCAAATTGCATCTTAAAGCCTCCATATTATGAAGACAACTACAATTAGGCACTTATAAATTAGCACACAGCATTTGCATTTTATACTATTAAATCCTTTTTCTTAATTCGACACACAGTCAATAAAATCTTCACACAAAAATTTCACAGAGGCTAAATCACATACTATTCACATAAAAAATAATATTAAATTATTATTTCGAGCTCAGATTTGTGGTCTCGAAACCACTGTTCCGACTAGGGTCTAAACCGGGCTGTTACAACTCTCTCATTTTAGGGATTTTCGTCCCCAAAAATCTTACCAGTGAATAAATGTGGATATTGATCTCTCATAACATTCTCAGGCTCCCACGTATCCTCTTCAACTCCGTAAATCTCACAATTTCAGTAATATATAATTCAACCAATCAATCAAGTGAATAATTTGTTCTCATTGGAACGAAATGAGCTGACTTCGTCAATCTATCAACTTTCACCCCAGATTGCATCTTTCTTTCCCAGAGACAAAGGCAATTCCAACACAAAGTCTATAACAAACCAGATGGACCTAGTGTTCAGCTTTAACTTGCTGACAAACTAATCATTTCGAAACATAGTCAGAGATGTCTCTTTTCATATCAAGCCACCAATAAAACTGTTTCAGATCGTTATACATTTTCATACTCCCGGATGCATAGTCAAACAACTATTATGAACTCCATTCAAGATTAACTGAATCAACTCTGAATTCATAGGAACACAAATCCGATCTCTAAATCTCAAACAATCATCACTATCAACTCGAAATTCTGAATTCAAATTCAAACCGCATTGATCTCGTTTTGTTATCATTTCATCATTACTTTTCTGGGCAATACAAATCTGACGTAGAAACATCGGCCTTACTTTCAACTCAGCCAAAACTGAATCATCATCACATAGATCTATTGATGTGCTCTTAGCTCGTAAGGTATATATAGACTTTTGACTCAATGCATCGGTAACAACATTAGCTTTACCCGGATGATAATCATTTACAAGTTCATAATCTTTCAATAATTCTAACCATCTTCATTATCGCAAATTCAATTCTTTTTGAGTCATCAATTACTTCAAACTCTTATGATCGGTATAAATGTGACATTTCCCACCAAATAGATAGTGACGCCAAATCTTCAATGCAAACACAATCGCTGCTAATTCAAGGTCGTGCGTCAGATAGTTCTTTTCATGCGGCTTTAGCTGCCTCGAAGCATAAACAATGACTTTGCTTACTTGCATTAGCACACAGCCCAAACCATTTAATGGTGTATCACTATAAACTATAATTTTGTTTGCCCGATTCAGGCTGCACTGACACTGGTGCTTTCGTAAACAACGTTTTCAACTGTTCAAACTCTTATGGCACTTTTCTGATCACTCAACTTTAACATCTTTTTGTAGCAACTTCGTCAATAGAGTCACAATCATCGAGAAGCCTTTCACGAGCCATCTATAATATCCCGCTAGTCCCTGAAAACTACGGACTTCAAACACATTTCTCGAAGGCTTCTATTCTAAAATAGCAGAGATTTTACTCAGATCAACTCATATTCCAGCAGCTGATACAATATGCCCCAGAAACCAACCTCACGCAATCAAAACTCACATTTGTAAAACTTAGCATCAGATGCTTCTCACGCAGAGTCTGTAACACAATTCTCAATTACTCGACATGTTGTGTCTCATCATAAGAATAAACCAGAATATCATCAATAAACACTACAACTAAGAAATCTAAATACGGTCTGAATATCTGATTCATCAAATCCTTAAACATTATAGGAGCATTCGTTAGTTCGAAAGGCATCACTAAGAATTCATAATATCCGTACCTCGTTTTGAAACTAGTTTTCAGTACATCAGATTCTTTAACTCTCTTTTCAGACACTTCTGTATCAATCACATATACCAGACAGGCTTCACAACCCTTTCTCACATAGTTTAAAGCTTTCATCGTAATTACAATAGCTTGTAACCCTTTCAAATCACTGGATTCAATTCAAACTATCTCATCATTCTGACTTCTCAATTCAATACTCATTCTTTTACAATTCACAATGACATTATGCAAAGTGAGCCAATTCATATCTAGAATTATATCAAATTCATCGAATGGTAGCAACATCAAATTAACCAAAAACAAACATCCCAAAACATCAACGGACAGTTCTTGCACACTTTATCTACTAGAACACACTTGTCTAAGGGGTTTTATATTCTAATAAAAAAATTCAATAGACTCAATAGGTAGAGTCTTACTTGATACAAGATTTATACACACATACGAATGAGTAGATTCTAAATCTATCAATGCAATTACATCAGTATCAATAAAATAAAAGTACCAGTAATGATGTCTGGAAATGACGTTTCCTCTCGTGCTCGTATAGCGTAAGCTCGGGCAGGTGCTCTTGCCTCTAATCTCACAGCTGTATCCGTGATCCCTCTTTGACTTCCACTAACATTCTCGATATTTCTAGTTGGTCTACCCCTAGCCGTCACATTACTCGATATCACATTTTGAACATTTTCTTCTTAGTCATCTTTAGGCAGTCTCTAATAAAGTGATCTCATGATCCATATTTATAGCAAACTCTATTATCGTATTTGCCCCAGTATTCTCCCACATGTCGTCTTCCACACTGTCTACACTCAGGTTTGTTACTTTTGGCACTATCAATAATTGATTCTATTGGAGCTTGAGTTCTCAGATCAACACTTAGTCTCACACGATCTCTACTTGTATATCCAAATGAAGTATTTGATCTGTAACACCCCAAACCAGGCCTAGACGTTATGACCAGATATAGAATGTCACATAGAAGGGTTGTTGAAAAAACTGAGCGTTTATTGAATATGTTTGCACCTCTTTTGAAAACTCCGAGTTATGTTGGTTGTTTATAAAAATCCTATTTACTCAGTGTCCATTTTAGAAAAGTTGTAATTAACTTGAAAACTACATTTGTAATGAAAATCAATTTTGATTATTTGCAGTAACGTGATATTTTTGAAAGTAATTGTTAATGTTTTAAGAAAACCCCGTATTTATGAGTTTAACAGTTATAATTGAAAGGTTAAAAAAAAATATACCAATGGCCTTATTACAAAATATCAACCCCAAAAAAATAAATAATCTTAAAGTAGACGTAAAAACTGAATTTACTAAAGTTTGAGAGAAATCTCTGTTGTATGGCCACCATTGAGTCCTCCACGGCTCCACATCCTCTATCGCTGGGGATTGCCTGTGAGGTTAAAGAAAAAATGGTGAGTTACGAGACCTCAGTGTGTAATCCCCTAATGATATTAGCTGGGCCCGAGCCCATAAGACATCAATTTGGGCCTAAGCCCTATATTAATGAAAGTGCAAAAGAAATAGTACAGCCCAACCCAATCCAACCAACACACCCTCGTACCAACCAATCACACCTGTGAGGATCAAGTTAACCCACCCCGCCAATCACACCAATATTGCAAACAAGCTGCTAATCACAATATTTGTGGCTGAGCCACCAGAGTCTTAATTATGTATTTATATAAATATATTATGGCTATGCCACCAGGCTACTCTGCTCTTCAAACATTAACCGCCCCATGCAACAAGATAAAATGCAATATATATACCAATATATACAAGTGTCATGTAAACATACACTTGTCACTTGACAACACTGAGGGTAAAATGGTCATACAACCCATAGAGGGTATTTTAGTAATTTTGCAGCCTAGAGGCATTTTGGCAATTTACGCTCCAAGGGTATTTTCATAATTTCCTCATTAATGGCCTTTCCAAAGGCCTACTGTCACCTCGAGTGACTCGGGACCCTTTTTGGGTCTTTACGGCACTATTGGGCCTAAAATCCATTTTAGGCCCAAACAGGCCCACATACTCGTGAGGCCCAAAATGCATGGTTTCGAAATTAGATTTGCAGATTTTACCTCCGGGTCTATCATTTATTACCAGTTTAGCAGTTTCACCCAAATGGGCCGGTTAGCCCTTTACAGCCTCGGTATCGCGAGAGTGTTCGAAACACTCTCAACGACTTAACGACACTATTCACTCTTACTTTACCCCTACGAGCGCTCGCACGCTCGAGTGGTCACAGTTACCGACTTTTTGGCTTTTCGCCGTTACACAAAATATCGCAAGCAGTTACACCTATTTGCGATTTTCGAGAGAACTACTCATCGCTTGTCCCTAAAATAATAACGATCGATAGTTAACCTTAACTGCTTAAAAGATGACATACCCTGAATTACTACACTGCTTACGAGATGGGATTCCTTCCAACCGAGTATCGATTAGTCATCTTTGTCTTCTCTTTGGCTAAAATGAACAACCCTAAATTGATTGATGCAAAAAGGGTGTTAGCACCTATCAACATTCGACATTAGAGGGGTTTTTAACAATGATAAGCACTACTTACCCTTAGATTCGGCGACAACAGATCCCTCGGATAAGAGGAGTTCAACCACGTTGGATTCTAAGACATGACGATTATTTAAAGAGAAAAAGGAGAGATTAAAACACCCCAAGAAATCACAAGGGGTAAGTTCGACCTTCATTAACTTAATTAACTAAGTAACAAAAAGAGAAAAAGGAAAGAAGAAAAGAAAATCAATATACCACTTGAAGAAGAATTCGGCTTTTGCCTACTAAAGAGTTTCAGCCCCTACTAAATGGAACCCAAACAACTCGAGCAAGAAAAGAATGAATAGCTTCAGCCTCAAAATAGGGATAAGCCGAATGGAGAGGGAGATTTGGCAGACAGAAAAGAACCAAGTTTTATGCTTCTAAATGATCGGCTAATGGAAACTAAATCGAACAAGGGTGATTTTTTCTGGCTTTACAAATAAAGAAGAAACCGATGCCACGAGTGCATAGATGAATAAAAAAGATTTTGGCAACTTGCAAGGGACAGAAGAAATACTTCAATTGGGGAGAAGAGGAAAGATTTGGCTGAAGGAAAAGAGGGTGTAAAAGAAGAAACAAAAAAAAGAAGAAAGAAAAAATGTATGAAATGAGAGAGTGGGAGAGTATGAGAAGATTCAGCCAACCAGAAATTGTCAAGAACAAATTGGACCCAAAAATAAAAGAGAAGAAAGGATGCACAAACAATAAAAAAGGTTCGGTTTACTTTCTACCCCCAAATGCCAAATTTTCCTTGCCAAAAGACCCGTAGCCAAAACACTCCCCTCCCCTTTGACACTCTCCCACACACGGTATAACTCCCTCACACATCCAAATCCCTTGAATCCCTCATCAATGTGCTCCACAAATCACTCTCCATCACCCATTCAAACATTTTGACCAAGTCCCCTCTCTCTCCTACAAAGTTTGATCTCCACTCAACTACCTCTCTTTCCTGAGCAAAAAAAATAAAACCCCCAAGTGCTACTTGTGAGATTCGAACCTCACTCCTATTGCATGCATGTTGACGTCAACATTGCTAGGCCACCTTGCTCCTTGTGATAGCAAGCACACTTAATTAACCTTAAGTCCCGCTTTCCCAAGCTCACCCCACTAAAGTGCTCAAAAACAAAAATTTTTCCAGGGTTCAAACTCGACCCCAGGCCTCCCTAGGGCCTCTAAACACTCTTAAACAACATACAAAACCAACATAACATCCATTTACACAAATATTATAGACCCCTAGATTTTAGGATGTTACAGTTCTACCCCCTTAAAGAAATTACCAGCCTCTAAATTTACCTGGTCAAAAGAGGTGAGGGTATTGCTGTCGCATTGCCTCCTAAGGCTCCCAAGTGGCTTCTTTTGAACTGTGATTCCGCCAGAACACTTTGCCCCTGGATATTGATGTTTCACTTTCACTTGCTGACATGTCAAACATTTACTTACAAAGTCGGTAACGTTACGTTTCAACCCTGGCCACTAGTACTGTTCACGCAAGTCTCGGTACATCTTGTTTCCACTAGGATTCATAGTATATGGGCTACTATGCACTTCTCGCAGAATCATCTATCTTAACTCAGAGTCCCTCAGCATACAAATTCTTCTACAAAAACATAACACCCTTTCACTATTCAATCTAAAATCGACTGTCTCTCCATTTTTCACTTGCTGAAGCCGAGAACCCAACGTTTCATCCAAAAACTATTTTTCCTTAATCTGATTAACCCAAGATGGTTTCACCTGAAGTTCTACCAATAAACTACCATCATCATAAAGGTTGAGGTGAGCAAACATTACTCTCAAATTAGATACCACCTTGCGACGTAGTGCATCTGCCACTACATTGGCCTTACCCGGCTGATACTCAATTGAGAAGTCATAGTCTTTCATCAACTCTATCCATCTCCGTTGCCTTAAATTTAGCTCCTTTTGGGTAAGGAGATATTCAAACTCTTGTGGTCGGTATAGATAATTGTCTTTTCTCCGCATAGGTAATATCTCCATATTATCAGTGCTAAAACCACAGCAGCTAGCTCCAAATCATGAGTGGGGTAGTTCACCTCATGAGGCCTTAACTGACGAGATGCATATGCCACTACCCTTCCTTCTTGCATCAGCACATATCCCAAACCTGTGTGCGACGCATCACAATAGACAACAAATTCCTTCACAGCCTCAGGCTAAATCAACACTAGTGCTTCAGTTAGAATCTTCTTCAACTTTTCAAAGCTTTCTGTTGTTTATCAGCCCACACAAACGGTGCTCCCTTACGCAGTAACTTAGTTAGGGGTGCAACAATCAATGAAAACCCTCGACGAACCGCTTGTAGTACCCAGCCAAACCCAGAAAACTTCAAATTTTTGACACTAATTTTGGTGGCTTCCAATCCAATACAGCTTCAACCTTTCAAGGATCAACCCTAATTCCCTCGGCAGACACCACATGCCTCAAAAACGTCACTTCTTTCAACCAAAACTCACACTTACTGAATTTGGCGCAGAGTTGCTTCTCTCTCAATATCTGTAAAACAACCCGAAGGTGTGAATCACGCTCCTCTTCCATTCATGAGTACACTAAGATATCATCTATGAATACCACCATGAACTGATCTAGATAGGGTTGGAAGACCCAATTCATCATATCCATAAATACGGTTGGTGCGTTCGTTAATTCGAACAGCATAACCAAAAACTCGTAATGCCCATAACGAGTTCAAAAGCTGTCTTGTATGTGTCTGCCTCCTTGACCCTTAACTAATGATATCTCGATTTTAAATCTATCTTTGAGAAAATCGAAGCTCCTCGTAACTGATCGAGCAGGTCATCAATTCTTGGTAGCTGGTATTTGTTTTTAACAGTTAGCTTATTCAATTGACGATAGTCAATGCACATACGCATTGACCCATCATTCTTCACGAACAATACTGGTGCTCTACATGGTGATACACTTGGTCGGATAAATCTACGGTCCAACAACTCTTGAATTTAGGCTTTTAATTCTACCAGTTCCTTTGGTGCCATCCTATAAGGGGCGATGGACACTGAAGCCATTCTCGGTAACAGCTCAATGCCAAATTCGACCTCGCAATTCGAAGGTAATCCCGGAAGCTCTTCAGGAAAAATGTCTAGAAACTCCTTCACGGTTTGGACATCCCTAACCGACAATTCTTTAGCACCAGATGCACTAACAAAAGCTAGAAACGCCTCATACCCATTTTGCACCAACTTCTCGGCTTTTAATGCCGAAATCACATGAGACAAATTCCCTTCTTCCTCTTATCACTATCACCTCCTCATCCTTTGAAGTCTTTAATACCATATGCTTAGTAGCATAATCCAAGTTCACACGATGCTTAACTAGCTAGTCAATACCTAGAATAAGGTCAAACTCACCAAATGGCAGTTCCATCAAATCCGTCGAAAACATTACTCCTTGAACTTCTAGAGGCATGTTCCTAAACAACTTATTCACTACCATAGATTGTCCTAGAGGGATAATCACACACATTTCTCTAGCAGTAACCTCAGATTTAATACCCAGAGTTCTAGACATAGTACAGGCAAATGGGTAGATCCAATATCTATCAAAGTTACAAATGGCACATCAAATATGAGAAACGTACCGGTTATGACGTCTGGTGCGTCACCACCCTCTCGACGTCATGCCCCATAAACCAGTCCTGGTTGTCTTGTATCTGTGTTACCCGCACCTCTGCCCGGTGCTCCACGACCTCGTCTAAACTTGTTTCCCCTTCTGGCCGAGCCGTGACCTCTCGGTGGCTGCTGACCACCTCTCTAGCTACACAAATCTCTGACCTACTACCTGTGTCTGAATAGACTCTCGAGGACAGTCCCTGAACCGATGATCCATAGACCCGCATCTGAAACATCCTTCAGTTCTTTTCCAGTACTCTCCCGAGTGAAATTTCCCACATTCCACACAAGGCTGTAACTGACCAGTAGTAACTGGAACACCCACTCTAGCTGGCCCATGAAACCTAGGCCTTTTATTAAACCCTCTTGAAGGACTTAAGAACCCAACATCTCTTTTGTTCTTGCCCCTTTCATTATCTCGATTCTGTCGTTTAGAGCGTTTTACCACCTCAGTAATTTTAGCCTTTTCCACCAATGTAGCAAAATCTCTCTCCCTCTATGGGGCTATCAATACCCGCAACTCATCTCGTAGCCCATCTTCAAAACGCACGCAGCGCTTATAATCAGTTGAGACTATTCCCCGGGTGTACTGGCTCAGACGCAAAAACTCCGCCTCATACTCTACCACAAATCTACCTCCCTAAACCAAATTCAAAAATTCTTTTCTCCGAGCATCCATATAGCTAGGCCCCATATATTTTCCCTGGAAGGCCACTTTAAAGAAATCCCAGGTGATACGATCCGCTTGAGTACCTTCCCCCACAGTGAGCCACTATTGGTATGCCTCGTCTCTCAGCAATGACACAACCCCTTTCAGTTTCTGTTTTGCCGTGCAGTCTAAATCATCCATAATTTGTTCCACAGCCTCAAGCCAGTATTCAACTACATTCGGGGCTACACCAGAGATGCCCCTAAAAACTTCGGCCCCATTCGACCTGAGTCGCTCAGAAATAAACCCACGTGCTGTCGACCCAGTACTTGCCTTAGAGACCCATTCTAAAACTCGTAGCATAGCTTGGGACAAAGCATCGTCCCTTCCAGTTTGGTCTTGAAACCCTACTTCCACCACTGGCGATGATGGCACTTCGCCCTTCGGCAGATGCCTTGATTTTGAGGATCCAGCCTCAGCACCTCAGCCTCTACTACGGCTGTGTGTACCTCGTCCACGTCCCATTGTACTCATACTACTAAATCGAGTTAATTTGATTAAAAATTTTTATGAATCAATATATGGTTCCAATATTGATTAACAAATATTTTATGGAAAACAAATATAAGAGTTGTTTTCACGAATCGAATTCCTAACGTCTCAGTTTCTATAGTCTTAGCTCCTAGAGCTAGAAGCTTCAGTGTACTACTACTAACTCTTTACACTTTTCTTACTGCAGTCATATCATTATCATATCAACAATCATAAAGTAAGGAAACTTACGGATTTGGTGCCGGAGACTCGTGGTGCCATACTTCTAATAAAGACATACATTTTCTAAATCAGATTTCAAATAACTTAAAAAAAATGTTTTCGAACCATTCCATAGCCGAGTTTTGCAACTGGACTCTGATACCATAAATGTAACACCCCAAACTTAGCCTAGACGTTATGACCGGATCTAGCATGTCACATAGAAGGGTTGTTGAAAAAATTAAGTGTTCATTAAAATGTTTGCACCTCTTTCGAAAACTTCGAGTTACGTTGATTGTTTATAAAAATCCTATTTACTCAGTGTCCATTTTAGAAAAGTTGTAATTAACTTGAAAACTGCCTTTGTAATGAAAATCAATTTTGATTATTCACAGTAACATGATATTTTTGAAAGAGATTGTTAATGTTTTAAGAAAACCTTGTATTTATGAGTTTAACAGTTATAATTGAAAGGTTAAAAGAAAAATATACCAATGGCCTTATTACAAAATATCAACCCAAAAAAATAAATAATCTTAAAGTAAACGTAAAAACTGAATTTACTAAAGTTTGAGAGAAATCTCCGTTGTATGGCCACCATTGAGTCCTCCACGGCTCCACATCCTCTATCGCTGGGGATTACCTGTGAGGTTAAAGAAAAAGGGTGAGTTAAGAGAACTCATTGTGTAATACCCTAATGACATTAGCTGGGCCCGAGCCCATAAGACATTAATCTGGGCCTAAGCCCTATATTCATGAAAGTGTAAAAGAAATAGTGCAGCCCAACCTAATCCAACCAACACACCCTCGTACTAGCCAATTACACCTGTGGCGATCAAGTCAACCCACCCTGCCAATCACACCAATATTGCAGAAAATGATCTAATCACAATATTTGTGGCTGAGCCACCAGAGTCATAATTATGTATTTATATAAATATATTGTGGCAACACTGAGGGTAAAACGGTCATACAACCCAACGAGGGTATTTTACTAATTTCGCAACCCAAGGGCATTTTGGTAATTTACCTTCTAAGGGTATTTTTGTAATTTCCTCATTAATGGCCTTTCTAAAGGCCTACTGTCGCCTCGAGCGACTCGGGACCCTTGTTGGGTCTTTACGACACTATTGGGGCTAAAATGGATTTTAGGCCCAAACGGGCCCACACGCTCGTGAGGCCCAAAATGCATGTTTTCAGAATCAGATTTGTAGAATTCACCTTCGGGTCTATCATTTGTTACCGTTCAGTGATTTGACCAAATGGTGCAGTTGGCCCATTCTGACCTCGAGATCGCAAGAGTGTTCACAACACTCTCAATGACTTAACAACACTATTCGCATCTCGCTTTATCCCTAAGAGCGCTCGCACGCTCGAGTGGTCATAGTTGTCGGCTTTTTAGCTTTTTGCCATTACGCAAAATATCGCAAGAAGTTATCGGAAGGGTGTGAGATTGCACACCTGTTTACGATTTTCGAGAGAACTACTCCTTGCTTGTCCCTAACTTGTCCCTAAAATAATAACGAGTGACAGTTAGCCTTAACTGCTTAAAAGATGACATACCTCAAATTACTACACTGCTTGGGTCACCTACCACGAGATGGGATTCCTTCCAACCGAGTATCGATTAGTCAACTTTGTCTCCTCATAGCCTAAAATGAACGCCCTAAATTGATTGATGCATAAAGGGTGTTAGCACCTATCAACATTCGGCATTAGAAGGGTTTTTAATAATGATAAGCACTACTTACCCTTAAACTCGGTGACAATAGATCCCTCGAATAAGAGGAGTTCAACCATGTTTGATTCTTAGAGATGACGATTATCTAGAGAGAAAAAGGAGAGATTAAAACACCCCAAGAAATCACAAGGGGTAAGTTCGACCTTCATTAACTTAATTAACTAAGTAACAATAAGAGAAAAAAACAAAAATGAAAAGAAAATCAATATACCACTTGAAGAAGAATTCGACTGTTGCCCACTAAAGAGTTTCGGCCCTTACTAAATGGAACCCAAACAACTCGAGCAAGAAAAGAATGAATAGCTTTGGCCTCAAAATAGGGATAAGACGAATGGAGAGGGAGATTCAGCAGACAGAAAAGAACTAAGTTTTGTGCTTTTAAATGATCGGCTAATGGAAACTAAATCAAACAAGGGTGATTTTTTTCTGGCTTTACAAACAGAGAAGAAACTGATGCCACGAGTGTATAGATAAATAAAAAAGATTTCGAAAACTTACAAGGGACATAAGAAATACTTCAATTGGGGAGAAGAGGAAAGATTTGGATGAAGGAAAAGAGCGTGTAAAAGAAGAAACAAACAAAAAGAAAAAAGAAAGAAATGTACGAAATGAGAGAGTGGGAGAGTATGAGAATATTCGACCAACCATAAATTGCCATGAACAAATTAGACCCAAAAAAAAAGAAAAGAAATGATGCACAAACAATCAAAAAGTTCGGTTTGCTTTCTACCCCAAAATGCCAAATTTTCCTTGCCAAAAAACCCTTAGCTGAAATACTCCCCTCTTCCTTTGACACTCTCCTACACAAGGCACAACTCCCTCACACATCCAAATCCCTTGATTCCCTCCTCAATGTGCTCCACAAATCACTCTCCATCACCCATTCAAACATTTTGACCAAGTCCTCTCTCTCCCCTGCTGAGTTTGATCTCCACTCAGCTACCTCCCTTTCCTGAGCACAAAAAATAAAACCCCAAAGTGCTACTTGTGAGATTCGAACCTCACTTCCCTTGCATGCATGTTGACGTCAACACCACTAGGCACCTTGCTCCTTGTGATAGCAAGCACACTTAATTAACCTTAAGTCCTGCTTTCCCAAGCTCACCCCACTAAACTGCCCAAAAACCAAAATTTTTTTAGGGTTCAAACTCGACCCCAGGCCTTTCTAGGGCCCCTAAACACTCTTAAACAACACACAAAACCAACATGACATGCATTTACACAAATATTATAGACCCTAGATTTTACGATGTTACATGATCGGTCGCTTGCATCCCTGAATTTCTTCATCGAAGGTTGAGATGACTTACTCATCAATCTTTTTCTTTTATCACGAGTTTCAGAGTTGGCTTTCTTCTTTTCTTTACTGAGCTCCTCGGCTTTACCGGCTCTTTCAACTAACACAACAAATTCTTTTATATCTAGTATCCCAACCAACAACTTGATGTCCTCATTCAAACCTTCTATGATGCGTTTACACATAGTAGCTTCAGTCGAAACACATTCTAGTGCATACCGGCTCAATCTCACAAATTCCCGTTTGTACTCAGTAACTAACAAGTGACCCTGTTTTAGCTCTAGAAAGTCTTTATGTTTTTGATCAATAAATCGTTGGCTGATATACTTCTTTTTGAATTCAACTTGAAAGAAATCCCAAGTAATTCACTCTCTTGGAACCACGGATATTAATGTTTTCACCAATTATACGCAATATATCTTAACAACGAAAAACACATTTTATACATTCATCAGAAGTCAATGACATCTCATCGAATACCCAAATCGTATTCTCGAGCCAAAACTCAGCTCTCTCAGCATCAACATCGGATGTGGCCCTAAACTCTTCGGCCCCGTACTTTGGAATCTTATCCACTAGAGGTTTATTTAGTCGAATCGGATCTATCACTTGTGGTACAATAGGTACTTGTGGGGGTGGAGGTTGTGGAAGAGCCGAATTCATTCGAATGAACTCTAAAAACCACTCACTCATCATACGGAAATAGGCTTCCTTAGCCTCTCCTCCCTCACTACTTTCATTTGGCCTAGATGTGGTCGGCGCTGTCCCCTGAGTGGGAGCAGGCACGTCACTCTCTACATCATCAGCAACTGCTCAATCAGGATCCATTATTATATGAAAACACATTTTCATCTGTCAGAATTCATCACACTATCGCAATTTCATATATGGCATGTATAGCTAGACTCACACACGCTACATTAGTTCGAGAATCAACTAAACTGTAGCTCTGATACCAATAAAATGTAACACCCCTAACCTGAGATCATCGCTAAAATAGGGTTAAGAGGCATTACTAAACAACCATAATAACATACATCCATTTCACAACACATAGTCTATCATTAATCATGCATGCTCAAATACAAACATACGGTCCCTCATCTAGGTCTACAAGACCTTAATCTAACGTTAGAAAAGTGTCGAGACTAAACCGAACACTTACAAAAGTTTTCAAAATTTCAAGCTTTATTCAACACTGTTGAGGTCACAAGCCCGTGCAACCAGACCGTGTACCTCCCACGGTTACCAGACATGCCCATGTGTCCAGCCATGTCAAATAGGGCATGCATACTGACTTTTCCACACGGCCATTAGGCACGCTCGTGTATCATGGCCGTGTGCTCTTACGCCATATACGGACTAAATCACACGGCTGCCAGGCACGTCCATGTGCCAAGACCGTGCACATTTAAGCTGGCCTCTGACTTTCACCCACAGTCAATAGGCACGCCAGTATGCCATAATCGTGTAGGCAAAACATGCCATTTGTAAAGCCAAATTTCCATCCCACAATAAGATCATACCTACAAGCATCAATACAATACCAATTCATGCTTTCAAAGGCATTCAAACATACTATTTCATGCATTATCCAATCACCAACTAAACTATTTAGTATTATGCTCATTGTCATCACAATTTAAGCCATTCAAAGTGAAAAGTATACATCAAAACATGAACATACGAAACATCATGTAATCCATGTCATAAACTTTCTTCAAACACATCTTATCATCAACCACACCATCATGAAATATACAATTTCCATAACTCATTCATAAGTTCAACACCATTCAACTTCCAAGCCAACTCACATGGGAAGGATTAAACATTTTAGGACATATCTTATCTACTAGCCTATACATGCCATAATTCAACTATATACATCTTTCCAAAGTACCAAAATAGATTGCCGATAGTGTGATTGAGACGCTGACGATCCCCAGATCCGAGCTAGCCTTGCTGACACTGCAAAGTAGAG
Source organism: Gossypium rotundifolium (assembly GCA_025506655.1). Taxonomy (NCBI): domain Eukaryota; kingdom Viridiplantae; phylum Streptophyta; class Magnoliopsida; order Malvales; family Malvaceae; genus Gossypium; species Gossypium rotundifolium. The sequence goes on from CP106731.1 coordinate 53,044,281, forward strand.
AAACAAATCACATAGTAAGCTTTCCAAAGCTTAGTAAGTCTGTAATATAATACAAGTAATTCAACAATTCAAGTCAATAAACAAAAATAAGCCAGCACTTAGATTAATTTACCAATGATACACTCACTCAAGTATGCTCAATGTTCACATAGCATTTCATCCATCTGCTTTCAAATTCACCAAGACATAGTTATCATACATACCTTAGCCAACACTTAGATACTCACTATCCATACTATCCAACCATCACATAGATAAAGACACAACTAAATACATTATCACTCTCAACCATATACTCAAATATCTATTTGTTCAACTCTAAAATCTATCATCAACCACTTAGGTTCAAACGTACCTTGATCAACACATAGTTACTCACCAATTTACTACTCAATTTCTCGATATTACCTTTAGTTCAACCTTTGCTATTCCTCTGATAAATTCGTACACTTAGTGCCAATTTCACAACCGAAGCATAATTGTCATTGCACACTTAGTGCCAATATGTTAAACCGAACTTATATCTGTAACGCACACACAATGCCAATTTGATAAGCCAAAAATTCTATCGTTTCACACACACAGTACTATTCATTACTTATAATCGCACACTTAGTGCCATGATTCATAGCCGAAGCTTAAATGACATTGCACACTTAGTGCATTAATTAAAACCGAACTCAATTTGGTATCGTACACAAAGTGCCAATCACAAAGTCGAAGCTTCTATTATTTCGCACACACAGTGCTAATCTTCTCGGTTACATTTCCAAATACGCACACTTAGTGCCATATAGATCCATTTCTCACATAACATTTATAATTCAAAAATATCATAACCATTTGTTTCACAACATTTAAACATAACTAAGTATATGTATTATATCTGAACTTACCTCGACGTTGAAATACCAAAATGGTCGATTAATTGAGCACTTTATCTTTGCCTTGATCTCAATCCGAACCTCTCCTCTCTTGGATTATACACATTCAAATTCAATCCATTCAATCACTAATTCATTCATTTTAGTCCAAACACACATATTTAGGGCATTTCATAAAATAGCCCTCATATTTTCACATTTTGACACTTTAGCCCCTAATTCATAATTTCATCAAATACTCAAAATTTGCTTGCACCCTTGCCTATCTGAATTCTCATTATACCCATACAAATCCACACATCTCATTTATTTCATAATTTAATCCTTCAATTTCTCATTTTCTCAATTAAGCCTAAAATACTCAATTTCACTAAAAATCCAGTACAAACTATGTTAACTCAACACCAAGTTTTCATATTTCACTATCGACTAGCACATAGCTCAAGCATTCATCAATGGCTCATCACAAAAACATCATCAATTGACAAAATTACAACATGTGTTAGCTAAAGCACGAAGCAACGATTACGAAAACGTAGAAATTAATAAAAATCGAGCTCAAACATACCTTGAATTGAGCTTGAAAATAATCGAAATCTTCAAAACTCTTAAGCCTTTCTTTTTTTTCTAATTTTGGTGGATGAACACCATTAAAATGCCACCATTATGTTTTTATTTTATTATAATAACATTATTTATTCATTTACTTATTTAGTCCTTATTAAACATTTATATAACATATATACACCAAGGCTATTTTTGTCCTTTGTCATCCACTATCACTAATAATGGTCAAATTGCATCTTAAAGCCTCCATATTATAAAGACAACTATAATTAGGCACTTATAAATTAGCACACAGCTTTTGCATTTTATGCGATTAAATCATTTTTCTTAATTCGACACACAGTCAATAAAATCTTCACACAGAAATTTCACAGAGGCTAAATCACATACTATTCACACAAAAAATAATATTAAATTATTATTCTGACGTCAAATTTGTGTTCTCAAAACCACTGGTCCGACGAGGGTCTAAACTAGGCTGTTACACACATGGCCTGTTCACACTGGTGTGTGATATCTGTATGGATGAAAATTTTCTAAGTTTTCCAAAAAATTCATATGTTATTGGTTTAGTCCGAACCACTTCTAAAGCATGTTTAAGGCTTCGTAGGCTCTTATAACAAACACTGTGATTGTGATGAATGGTATTTGAGTATGAATGCATAAATGTATGAGTATTGTATGTTAAATGATGAGTGTTGATCGGTAATACCTCGTAACCCTACTCTGGCAATGGATACGGGTTAGGGGTGTTACAATCCAACCTATACTTCGTTACTTTTGAACTTATGGTTTGGTCATATGGCATGTATAGGGAATTTGAGTCATGTTAGTTATGTTTTGGTAATGACTTTGGCCAAATGAATTGGTTTGTAAATGTTTATATTTTGAGTTGTAAAATATAGCCATGATAGTTTGCTTAATTTGGTGAATTTTTAGTTATGTGCATATATGTGAAGATATGGTTGATATTAGATGTGAATTTGTTTGTGAATTGGTTTAATATAATGTATGTTTAGTAAAGGTATAGTTAGTTGAATTGGTATGTTTTGATTGAATAATGTTTGAGGTTATAAGAATGTTGAATGTTTACATTGAAAATGGTATGGATTAGTCTTGAATGTGGTTGAATTGAATGTTATTTATGCTAGTTTTGGTAACATTTGAGCTTGTTTAGGCATGTACAAAATGGGTGGAAAAATGGCTTGGTAAATAGCCTATTTTTGTCCACACGGGCAGAGACACCGGCGTGTGTCTCAGTCGTGTGTGACACACGGTCAAGTTATACGGTTGTGTGTCCCCTGGTGTTGAAATTAAAATAAAGTCAGTATGCTCTACACAGTTTCACACACGGGCGTGTGATCGGCCGTGTGGTACAAGTGAATATACCCCCTAATTGGCACACGTCCTAGCACAAGGGTTTGTGATTTGGCCGTGTTGTATAAGTCAGTATACCCTGCAGTTTGGCATGACCTAACACACGGCTTGGCACACGGTGTTTGTGGCCACTTCAAAGGGTACACGGGCTAGACACACGGGCGTGTGGTTGGCCGTGTGACCCAACTCAGTATGTACCCCCTGTTTTCACACGGCCTATCACATGGGCGTGTCTGGTGGCCATGTGAGACACAGGCCTAGCCACACGTGTGTGCCCCTATTTGAAGCAAAATTTTCTAAATTTCACAAAAATTTCTCGAGTTATCAGTTTAGTCCCAAACTATTTCTAATGTATGTTTAAGGCCTTGTAGGCTCGTTTGAGGGACACTATCATTGGTTGTGATTGAATTGTATTTTAAATGATAAATTGTATATGAAATGTGTGTTTTAAAGTGTTGTAAGTTTAGTAATGCTTCGTAACCCTATTTTGGGGTTCAAATACGGGTGAGGGGTGTTACAATAGGTTTTCAAAAATGGCACACTTTATTCCTTATCACAAAATAGATGATGCTACACATGCGGCTGACTTATTCTTTAAAAAGGTGGTGCGACTACATCGAATACCTTGCATAATTGTCTCTGATAGAGAAGTAAAGTTCCTAAGCCATTTCTGGAAGGTGTTATTGGGTAAGCTTGGTACTAAATTATTTTGCTCCACTACATGTCACCCTAAATCGATGGCCAAATTGAGGTAGTAAATCGAGTTTTAGGTTCTTTACTATGAGCTATTGTGGGTAAGAATCTTATGAATTGGGAAGAATGCTTACCATTTGTTCAATTTGCAAACAATCAATCTATTCACTTTACAACTATCTACTCACCATTTGAACTTGTTTATGGTTTTAACCCACTAACTGTACTTGATCTTGTGCCATTACCTATAGAAAATATTTCTAGTATAGATGGCGAGAAGAAAGCTGAGTTGGTGAAATCAATGCACGAAAAGGCAAAACAACGGATTGCAAAAGCAAATGACACAAATGCCAACAAAGATAACAAGGGGCGCAAACAAGTTATCATTGAACTCGATGATTGGGTTTGGGTCCATATGCGCAAAGAGTGATTTCTAAGTAAAAGGTAGACTAAATTGAACTCTAGGGGCTATAGGCCTTTCCAAGTACTCAAGCGGATCAATGATAACGCCTATTAAATAGATCTGCCCAGCAAGTACAATGTATGTTCTAATTTTAATATTACTGATTTATCTCCCTTTGATATTTCAGGTCCGAGGATGAATCTTTTTGAAGAAGAGGGGAATGATGCGAGTCTCAAGGCCCAAAATCAGGCACATGAGTGTGATGGGCTCAAATTTCCTCAAGGCCCTATAACAATGTTGAAGGCCAAGCAAGTCTGAGTAAGATTGAATGGGATCATTCAAGACTTTGTAACCAAGGCCTTAGATGCTCACACGGCTGAAAAAAAAATCAAGATTCACTTTCTTGTTTTTAAGAAAATCAAGAAACCAAATATTGGTCCAATTTTGCTATTTCAGACAATTTCAAGAATCAAGATTTCAAATCTTGGAAATCCTGGTACAAGAAATTGAATCTTGCAGCCAAGGCGCATTGGATTTCATGTATGAGCTTAAACAAGCCAATTTTGAGAGCAAACAGATCACAAGGTGAAGTTCTTGAAAAAAATGACCAATTAAGATGTCTACAAGCCCATCCTAAAGTTTGGAAAGTAATTTAATTGAATATAAGACCAAATTATCAAAATGGCCCAAATAGTAAAATATTTAAACTATAGGTCTAATTTTATTTCAATAGGTGATCATCATGTAAGAATTCAACCCAAGGAGCCCATTTAATTCATTTGGCTGAATTCTCATTAAAAGTCCACACTTTGAATTAATTTGTTTTTTTATTTGATAAGTTGTCATGTTAGCTATTCCATTAGGGTTAAAAAACTTATTTTGGGGGCCTATAAATAGCATGGATGTCCACCCTTATACATACACAAGTGATTTATGTTGCTTTGAGTTAATAATAGTTCTATTTGATTTTTTCTTCAAGAATTGCTCTTGAGTTTCTTTTAGAAGCTTTTTAACAATCTTTAAGGTTGTGGGAATCATCTTCAAACTTTTTCTTGCCAAGATCTTTTTCTTGGAGTGGGAATTAGAGCCATTGAAAGGAGTTGTGGATTCTTTATGTTTCCAAGGCTTATTAGGATGTCATCTTCTTTTTTATCCTTCATTTATCATTTCTTGCTTATTTAAGTTAGTTCTTGTTGTTTTGGCTTGCTGATTATATTGATTTTCATTTTAGATCAAAATTGCTTTAAGAAAGAAGTTCTTCTATCTTGTTCCATCCAGAAACATATCCAAATTAGGAGATTTAATCTTTTCTTGTTGTTTCAGACATTCTTCCACAAAACAATTTGCTTTTGTCTTTAAAATCACTTCTAACAAACCTATTTGTGTTTTGTTTTTCTAGATTTGGTTGGGGCATTTTATTAAGGTCCAAGAACGATTTCTTTCCATCCAAGAAACCCTAATTCATTCTCTTTTGAACTCTTTACCAGTTGGTTCATCTTTCTTTTTTTATAATTTCGTTTGACTCTCTTTTGTGTCAACTAATCTATTTTCATTATTTCTCATTTCAGTTTACGTTCATCTAGAGATCTAAGATAAATTTACAACTTAGACAAGCTACGATCCTGTTCTGTATGCGTTCTTTATTAGTTGTACTATGTCCCTACTTGAAGGTGAGGCTCATCGTTGGTGGAATATTGTTCAGAGAGGTATTTAGGAGGAAGTTTATGGAGGTATTTAGGAGGAAGTTTATGGGCGAGCAGTACATGAAAGCTCGCAAGTGGGAATTTCTAGACCTTGTTCAAGGTGGATTGTTAGTGGCTGACTAGTAACTCTTGAAAAGAGTTATATTTCATGCCTTTAGACCTAGGTAATTGCCTGTACTGAAGTAAATTTAGTTTCATTTTAGGACATTTCATTCGTAATTTTCATTTCATTTCATTAAGAAAATTGGACTGTGCTTAAATATTATTATATGTTACTTTTACTTGTTTACGGGAAGGATTTGTTTGGTAGTAATTGGTAGGTGTAGGATGCGGATAAAGAAATAAAGGAATGATGTAAAACCCTGAATTTGGACCTAGTAGAATTGGGCCTATTGGGCCTTGGGCATGGGAGCGTTTAAAACTTTTGAGAACAAGAGAACGGCATAATTGCATGTTAGGTCTATTGGGTAAGTGATTTTGAAGGTTATGGGGCTTCTATGAAGTCCTGGGTTCAAGCCATGTCATATGGAAAACTTTTATTTTTAGCATTAGGGGAACCCTGACTCTTAGTATTAAGCCTTTTAAGTAATTGTGATTAAAAAGAGACACAATTAAATGATTGCTTCAATGGCTACGTGATTTGGGTGTATATGGGGTGTGTGAGAAGCTTGGGTTCAAGTCTTGTGTAACATCCTAGAATTAGGGGTTCTACATTTCGCACTATTTCTTGTGTTTGGCTCATTAAGCATGTTATTTTGGTATGTTTGGGGGTCCTGGGGAGGCTCGGGGTCAAGCTAGAGCTTTGGTAAAATTTTACATTTTTGGGCACTTTAGGGGGAGAGCTGGTTGAAGCAGGCCTTAAGAATATTTTCTTGTGTTTGTTGACACAAGATGGAGTGTGATAGAGTGGCAAGTGACGCCACTTAAGGAGCAAGGGACTGGCATCACAAGGGAGCAAAAGGGGAGGAGTTTGAATCCCATAAGCCTCATTATGAAGCTTTATTTTAGGCGCCAGGATGGTGGATTCGGCAGGGACTCTTCAAGGGTGATGGTTGAATGGGTCAATGAATTCAAATGAGTGGACATGAGGAGCTGATGGCGTTTGAATTGGTCAAACTAATTCAAATGGGTGTTGGAGAGTGAAACAAGGAGTAAATTAAGGGATTTGGTGTTGGTAGAGGTGTTGGCCAAAAGTTGGAAGTGTGTTGGAGGAGGTGAATTCGGTCAAGAGAAGTAAAAGAGAGAGGGTCCTTTTTAACATTTTCGGCTTTTGCTAGTAGGAGGGTGTGCCATTTTCTTCCAAGTTAGCTAGTGTGCATTTTTGGACTCAGCATTTTGGGGAAGACTCTTCTTTTCTTTTTCTTTATGAAACCTTTAGTGGTTACTCTGTTTGTTCTCTTCATTTCTTTTTTGAGCATTCAAGCCAAAACTCCCTATCTTTTCTACTACTCCTTTTTTTCTTTCTCTAACCGAAACCTCTCCTAACCTTTTCTCTTCTTTAGTCGAAATCCCCTTCTAGTTCATATTCTATCTTCTTTGCTTTTTCATTTTTGTTCCCACAAACTGAACCTCAGTTGCTCATTCTTTTTTTGTTTCATTTCTTCTTGTTCTAGGGAGTGAGCCGAAACCTTCTTGACATTGACTGCTTGTGCCAAATCTTCTTTTGGGAATAGCTCCGATGTCCATTGCCCCTTATAGGATGGCACCAAGGAGTTGGTAGAACTTAAAGCCAAGATTTAGGAGTTGTTAGACCGTGGTTTTATCCGACCAAGTGTGTCACTGTAGGGAGCTCCAGTGTTATTTGTTAAGAAAAATGATGGGTCGATGCAGATGTGCATTGACTATAGGCAGCTGAACAAGTTGATGATTAAGAACAAGTACCCATTGCCAAGGATTGACGACCTACTCGATCAGCTGCGAGGTGCTTCGATCTTCTTGAAGATAGACTTAAGGTCAGGTTATCATCAGCTTAAGGTCAAAGAGCGGATATTCATAAGACAGCTTTTTGAACTCGTTATGGTCACTACGAGTTCTAGTGATGCTGTTCGGGTTGACGAATATACCAGCTGCGTTTATGGATATAATGAGTGGGTATTCTAACCCTACCTGGATCAGTTTGTCGTAGTTTTTATAGATGATATATTGGTATATTCAAGGATGAAAGAGGAGCATGATTCGCATCTTCGGATTGTTTTGCAGATTTTGAGAGAAAAGCAATTGTATGCCAAATTCAGCAAGTGTGAATTTTTGTTGAGGGAAGTTACTTTTCTGGGGCATGTTGTGTCTGCTGAGGGGATTACGGTCGATCCCCAAAAGATTGAAGCTGTTTTGGATTAGAAGCCACTGAAATTAGTGGCAGAAATTCAAAGTTTTCTGGGATTAGCTGGGTACTACAGAAGGTTCATTGAGGGATTCTCATTGGTAGCTGCACCTTTAACCAAGTTGTTACGGAAAGGGGCACCATTTGTTTGGGCTGATAAGTAGCAGGAAAGCTTTGAGAAGCTAAAGAAGATTTTGATTGAGGCATCAGTGTTGATTCAGTCTAAGGTTGGAAAAGAGTTCATCGTTTACTGTGATGCGTCACACACAAGGTTAGGATGTGTGTTGATGCAAGAGGGGAAAGTGGTAGAATATGCGTCTCAGAAATTAAGACCACATGAAGTGAACTATCCCACTCATGATTTAGAGTAAGCTGAGGTGGTGTTTGCCTTGAAGATTTGGAGACACTACTTGTATGGAGAGAAATAGATTATCTACATCAACCATAAGAGCCTAAAATATCTCCTTACCCAAAAGGAGTTCAATTTATGGCAGCGAAGGTGGATTGAATTGTTGAAAGATTATGATTACTCGATTAAATATCACCCAGGTAAAGCTAACGTAGTGGCAGATTCGTTGAGTCGTAAAGTGATATCTGATTTGAGGGTAATGTTAGCTCATCTCAGTTTGTATGATGATAGAAGCTTGTTAGCTGAACTTCAAGTGAAGCCTTCATGGGTAAGTCAGATTAAAGAGAAGCAGTTGTCAGATGAATCATTAAGTTCTCAATTTCAGCAAGTGGAAGGTGGTGAGACAGAATATTTTAGTTTAAACAGTGATGGGGTATTATGCTTTTGGGGAAAGGCTTGTATGCCGAGGGATTCCGAGTTGAGGCAGAGGATTCTGTAAGAAACGCATAGTAGTCCATATGCAAAGCATCATGGTGGGAGTAAAATGTAACGAGATTTGCGTGAGCAATTTTGGTGGCCACGTTTGAAGCAAGAAGTTACTGAGTTTTTGAGTAAGTGTTTGGCGTGTCAGTAGGTGAAGGCAGAACATCAGTTGCCTTCAAGGTTGCTACAGCCAGTGAAGATTTCGCTTTGGAAGTGGGAGAGGATAACGATGAACTTTGTTAGTGAGCTACCTCTTACGCCTACTAGAAAAGGTTCGGTGTGGGTGGTTGTCGACCGGTTGATGAAGTCCGCTCACTTCATACCCGTTCATGTCGATTACTCCTTACAGAAGTTAGCTAAACTGTACATAGCAGAGATTGTTAGGTTACATGGGTACCAGCGTTGATCATATCAGACAGAGACCCTAGGTTTACGTCATGATTCTGGAAGGCATTACATTAAGTGTTGGGTACAAGATTGGATTTCAGCACGGCGTTTCATCCACAGATTGATGGTCAGTCAGAAAGGGTAATTCAAATTTTGGAAGACATGCTAAGGGGCTGTGTTATTGACTTTAGGGGTAGTTGGGAAGATTTTCCACCATTGGTAGAGTTTGCATACAACAATAGCTATCAATCCAGCATTAAGATGGCACCCTACGAAGCGTTGTATGGTCGTAAATGTCGTACTCCTACCTACTGGACAGACTTAGGTGAGCGATAGTTGTTGGGTCCAGAATGAGTTTCAAAAATAGATGAAAAGGTTAAGTTGATTCAGATTCGGTTGAACGAAGCTTTCGACAGGCAGAAATCATATGCAGATCTGAAGCATAAGGAAATAGAATTTTCAGTGAGTGATCGGGTTTTTTAAAAATTTCACCTTCAAAGAAGGTCCTAAGATTTAGACGAAAAGGCAAGTTGAGCCCCAGATTCATCAAGCCTTATCGAGTGTTGAAACGTGTGGGACCGATAGCTTATCAGCTAGAGTTACCTCCAAAATTGAGGCAGATACATGATGTTTTCCATGTCTCGATGTTAAGGTGCTATCGTTCAGATCCATCTCACATAGTGCCGACGGAAGAAATTGAAGTAAGACCTGATTTATCTTTTAAAGAAGAACCAATTCAGATATTAGATCGAGATGTTAAAGTATTGAGAAGGAAGACAATTCTGTTGGTTAAAGTTTTGTGGTGGAATCACAGTTCAGAGGAAGCCACGTGGGAGCTAGAGGATGTGATGCGATAGCAATACCCTCACCTCATTTGATTATGTAAATTTCGAGGCCAAAATTTCTTTAAGGGGATAGAACTATAACATCCTATAATTAGGGGTTCTGTATTTTGCATTATTTCTTGTGTTTGGCTCGTTAGGCATGTTATTTTGGTATGTTTGGGGGTCCTGGGGAGGCTTAGGGTCAAGCCAGAGCCTTGGTAAAATTTGTCTTTTTGGGCACTTTAGGGGGAGAGCTGGTTGAAGCAAGCCTTAAGAATATTTTCTTGTGTTTGTTGACACAAGATGGAGTGTGGTAGAGTGGCAAGTGACGCCACTTAAGGAGCAAGGGAGTGGCGTCACAAGGGAGCAAAAGGGAGGAGTTCAAATCCCATAAGCCTCATTATGAAACTTTATTTTTGGCGCCCAGGATGGGGGGAAGATGGATTCGGTAGGGACTCTTCAAGGGTGATGGTTGAATGGGTCAATGCATTCAAATGAGTGGACATGAGGAGCTGGTGGAGTTTGAATTGGTCAAACCGATTCAAATGGATGTTGGAGAGTGAAACAAGGAGCAAATCAAGGGATTTGGTGTTGGTAGAGGTGTTGGCTAAAAGTTGGAAGTGTGTGGGGAGAGGTGAATTCAGTCAAGAGAAGTAAAGAGAGAGGGTCTTTTTTGAGCATTTTCGGCTTTTGCTAGCATGAGGGTGTGTCGTTTTCTTCCAAGTTAGCTATTGTGCATTTTTGGACTCAGCATTTTAGGGAAAACTCTTCTTTTTTTTTTTTTTACTGAACCGTTTAGTGGTTACTCTGTTTGTTCTCTTCATTTCTCTCTTGAGCATTCAAGCTGAAACTCCCTACTTCTTCTACTACTCCTTTTTCTTCTTTCTCTGAAACCTCTCCTAACCTTTTCTCTTCTTTAGTCAAAATCCCCTTCTAGTTCATCTTCTATCTTCTTTTCTTTTTCATTTTTGTTCTCACAGACCGAACCTCAGTTTCTCGTTCCCGTTTTGTTTCATTTCTTCTTGTTCTAGGGAGTGAGCCGAAACCTTCTTGACATTGACTGCTTGTGTCGAATCTCCTAGGACTTCATTTGGTTTGACTCTGTCTAAGGTAAAGAGCTTTTCATTCTCTTCATCTCGTTACTTCTCCTAAGGAAGCCAGCCACTAATTCTTTTATCATAAATCAGTTTTGGGGTTCTCTTCCATAGCGGATTATTTCATCTTTGTAACCAGTTTCTCTCATCTTTCATTGGTAGTAGCCAAATATCAAGGAGCAAGGTGCTAGGAATCTTTGGCCGCAGGAAGTCTCTTCAATTGGGTTATGTTGGTTAAGGTAAGGGGAGACTCTTTCATCCCTTTCTTTTCTTTTCTCTCGGTTTTATGTGGCCATAGCCGAATGGCTATTTGTCTTGGTGTTTAGATTTCAGCTGACCCTTTTTTCCTTTTCTTCTTCTCTTGTTTGGAACGTTTACTCCGGGAAATCCCAAAAGCTGAACCGTGGTAGTCTGAAGCCTGAAGGTCTAGTGATTCCCGAACCTTACCATTCCATTCGGGTTCTTGAGGTAAGGAGATTCTCTTGATTTCGGGTTGTCTATTTCCCTTTTCCCTTTCGTTGCCTTAACCAAATTTCTTTGTTGGACAACCAAACATTTTCTCTAAGTACTGATCAAGACTCTTATCATGGATATGAGTGCTAGCCAATCTAAGGAGGATGCATCTAAAGAGCCTGAGGGGAGCAGACCTGTGGTCTCTGCTCCTAAGTTTAAAAGACGTGCTGTGTCAGCGGTTCAAGACTTTTCGCCAGGCTGTGGTAAGGAGTTGACATCTACCTGGGATAGACAAATAGTGGTTGTTTCTCCTAGTGAGAGCGTCGACAATCTAGAGAGTCTAGTCTTACGCGTAATCAGGTGTGTAATGCTCACACCTTCTCTTTATTGTTTTGTGTAAATAACTGTGATGGCTGAAAGCCAAAACGACTGTTCAATCGGTTGAGATACCCTTGTGGGTAAGGTTGATGACACTAGGTAAGTACTGTTATAATTGCTTTGCATATAATATGATTCTGTATGACATGATTAACTGCTGTACATGGATAATATGTTTGCATCAGGTTTTGGGATGTGAACGAAAGGAGAAATGTGATTCAGTTTCTATTGTCATAGTGGTCTTGGACCATAGTGGTTTGGAACCACGTATACATATGTTTATCAGTGACTTGTCTCAGTGGTCTGGGACCATAGTGGGTTGGCCCCACGTATACTTATCAGAGATTGTCACAGTGGTCTTGGACCACAGTGGGTTGGCCCCACGTTTATATATTTTGTGACTATGTCACAAGTGGTCTGGGACCACAGTGGCTTGATGCCACAGGTGTTTGGTTGATTCAGGTGACCTAGAGGATGGAAAACTAGGTTGGGCTGGGGCTGCATTCATACATTTTAATATGCTATATTATGTGGGCTGAGGCCTAATGTGCATCTGTGGGCTTAAGGCCGATTGCGTTATAAGGGGAATTACACACCGAGTCTCAGTGACTCACCCCTCTGCTTAATTTTGCAGGTAAGCACTAGATTGCGGATTTGGAATTGAGGCAGACTTGAGGTGGCCATGCAATTTTTTTCTCGTAAACTCATTTCTTTTATTTAAACTTACTTTAAATTGGTATTTTATTATGTAATAAGGCCGCTATAACTTTAATTTGGGTTTTGATTTAATGCTGATGTTAAATATTTTATAAACTATCAAATATGGGGTTTTTCTAAAGTTAAAAACATAAACAAATAGTTTTCAAAGTGTTAACAAAAGATGGCTTGCAAGTAACTAATTAGTTCAGAAACTTTATTAAAACCGCAACATTAATTTCAAATGTCACGTTTATGGAATCCCTTGATTTCGGCTTTTGTAAAAACATATTTGTTTACAACCTTTTAGATCAATTTAATAAGAAGTCGATACGAAACCTTCAAGTAGAATTTTTAAATCAACTTTAAGATGGAGACACTAAACAAAATGCTTTCTAAGTTATGAGGTTTCATTAAAATTTCAAACTACTCTTCATGTAACATGCCAGATTTGGTCATAGCGTATAGACCGGGTTTAGGGTGTTACATATTGGCTCTTGCAATTTGTTTTGGTTTTCTTTTAAAGGAACTTGGACTTTGGCCTTTAGGCCTTTTAATTTATTGAAGGTAAAATGTGACACAAAGAGAGTGGGTGGTCTAGTGGCAAGGTGGCGTTACAGCTGGCAAGAGGTGTGAGGTTCAAGTCTGGGGATATGCAAGGGAGGTTTTATTTTGCAGTTGTGATGCCTAGTGGTTGTGTTGTAGTGGGATTCTGCTCATGTGGTTGTGGAATTGGTCTTGGGGAGTAATTCATGGGATAAAGATTTGGAGGAGTTTGAAAGTGTTTCAAATTAGAGGTGTTGAAAGAATTGAGGAGATTTTTAAGAGTTGTTGTAGCCAAATTGTGCAACTTCTATGTGCAAATTCGGCTAGGGGAAACCATTTGATGCATTTTTAGCATTGTGAGAATGAGTAGGTGCCGACTTCTTTTAGTATTTTTAGGTTTGTTTTCTTATCTTGGCTTCTTTCTACTCTTCTTGTTCTAAAACTGAATTCCTCTCTCTCTTAGTTCTTTTAACTATATCAATCCTCCTCCTCTGCATCTTGTGCTTGGCCGATTATCCCCTATTTTGTTCTCTTTCAAATTTTCCTTTTTCTTCTAGTGATAGCTAAATACCTCTTTTCCCTTTTCTCTTTTTTTCTTTTGACTCTTTTTGAGTGTCCCTCCTTGTATTGCTAAAATCGAATACTTTTTCCCTCATTTTTTTCTATCGATTCTCTACGTTTTGTGTTAGCCAAACTTTCCATCTCAGGGGTGCTATTATTCCATTTTGCCTCTACCATTCTCTGTAATTTCGGCTTTTGTGTGGGTATGGCGATTGTTCTTTTCTTCTAATCTGGACTCTGTGTTTTCGGTAAGTGATTTCTTGTCTAGTTCAAACTGTTCAATTGTTTGATGGTTGATAAGTGTTGGATGGAATGCAGATAACCCCTAAGGCCTATTGATCAATCTCTTGCGACGGTTTAAGTGAGTGATCCACAATCGTTCGATCAAGGCAAGTAATAAATCATATATTGGATAGTGGTATAGAAAGGGATTGTTTAATCTTGTTGTTAAAGGACTGATGGTGTATCGTGTTGGATATAGGTTCTACACTCGTGGGCTACTGTGTTTTCTCCAACAAGGTGTGTACACACACCACTCCAATTATAGATCGGTAAAAGGCCGAAAGTACGGCTACGGCTATCACACGAGCACACGAACACGCGTGTGGATAAGTAGATACAACGACAGAGGTCACCATGAGCGTCCTCGTGCTCTTGGGCCGTTATGGGCCTCATTTGGCTAAAATGGGTTGTGTGGGCTCAAGGGGCCCATGGGCCCCACACGGAATAAATCCACGATAAATGGCTAATATTGGACTGGGTTATAACGTTCGTATAGCCGTGACTGAAATTGGATGAATGGGCCACATGAGAGTGTGGGCCCACTTGGGCCAAATATTGGGCTTTGGCCCCAAATGCACCGCTTTGATCATATATGTCATCTGTGTCACTTGAGGTGACTATAGACCTTTGCGAAGGTTGTAAAATGACAAAAATACCCCCGATTTGCAAAATTACCAAAATACCCTTAGTTTTCAAAATTATCAAAATATCCCCAGTTTGTAAAATTATCAAAATAGCCCCGATTTGCTAAATTACCAAAATACCCCTGTAGGGAAAATTGATCGTAATACCACTATAGGGTAAAATGACCGTTGTGCCCCTAAAGGGCAAAATGACTAAAATGCCCCTACTTGTTATATGATTGTTATTGTATGCCATTTATGGTATGTTTGCATTCATGTGATATTATGCTGTATGAGAGATGGGATCATTGATTTGGAGGAAGTATATAATTTGTTAGGGTCGTATGTTCACTTGACGACTGTGGATCCATCGATGGCTTTAAGCCGATTATGTGATTGGCAGCTCTGCTGCAACATTGGTTAGTGCCGCAACCGGTGCTACATAAGGAGTGTAGGGATGGGTGGGTCGATTAAATCCCCATAGGAGTGCAAGGTTGGACAGGAGACGGAGTGCAGGGTTGGTTTGGGTATTCATGCATTGCATATAATGATTTTGATATTGAGATGGGCTTAGGCCCAGAGAGATGTGATATGTGATATTTGATATGGGTTAAGGCCCAACTGAGGCTATTATGGGCTAAGGCCCAATTTCCACCGTTACTGTAATGGGCTTAGGCCTAGATTGATGTGATGCATGTTTTACGATGGATGAGGGTTGTACACATTGAGGTTTTGTAAACTCATCCTCTCTTTTTAATTTTTCAGGTAATCCTCAGTAAGCGGTTTGACGTACTGGATGACTCAGAGGTGGCCACACTACGAACAACTTTAAATTTTAGTATTTTATTTTACCTTACTTAAATCGCTCTCTTATTGGGTTGTAATAAGGCCTATTTTAATTTTTGATTTTTAAATTGGGATTTTCAGTTTATTATGATTTAAATCTACTAGAAGTAGAACGCGATTTTCCCAAAATGATAACTATTTTCAAAACACTACGTTTCTGCAACTCAAATTTTAAATATCACGTTTTTGTAAATCATTTGTTTTAAATTAAGCTTCCGCAACAATAAGGTTTTGAAGGTAATAACTTTTTAATAAACCTCAAAAAAAAAAAAATAAACTGACGTAATTGTGATTTTACTCAAGCTTTTAATTAAGAATGATTTTCAATCAAAACATGGTTTTCGAAAGACACTTCAATGTGGCACGCCAGATTCGGGCCTAACTTCTAGGCCAGGTTTGGGGTGTTACAAATGAAGGTTTGTCGTGGGAAAAGGTTGGGTAGTTTGCCAACATGAATGCCGTGGAAATTCCAGGAAGACTGAGTCAACACTTAACACATAATAGTTTTAGCCCAACTCTACTTGTACCAGAAAAATCTATTTGAAAAAGAGGAGAAGATATCATGGGCTGTTGGATTTACCTTAGGGGAAAAACTTATAAAAAGCCAAAAGAGGATATCCTAAAGGGTATTGAGATTCGGAGGCAAAAATAGAGGGTAGTGGTTGAGTAGAGACAAAAAGAGGAAGACGAAGGAAGTCCTTCTTAGCCACTACATGACACTGTGCCGATGGAATGTGAACTGGACAAGTGAAAGCTGTCTTTCCAAAGTTCTTATGTATTTCTTACTTTGTTCCTCCATGAATTGATTTGATTGAAATGATGTTGGATGATATTTTGGTTTTGAATTTTACTTGCCAACCCATGAGCTAAATCTCATAGGGTTGGGATTACATGATAAAACTTTATTTTCTTTAATGGTTGAAGCATAGATCTGAATTAATTTACTAATTCATTCAATTATTTTTATTTCTAAATTGTATACGTGCAATCACTAGACAAAGATAACTGTGCATCATGCCCATAAACTAATCTAATTCTAAAAAGAATAGATTAGTTGGACTAAAATTGAATGATATGAGCAAGTACTCGATCGATACTTGTAGTAGAGTCTAGACATAGAGAAGCATTCATATGGAAAGAAGAAAAAACTGTGCAGGGTATCATGCTAAGGCTTATAGACACAGGCCAGATAACTTGAGATCTTAGTCTCAAAAGAAGCATGTCATTTTATATCTCTTCTGAGCAATAGATTGAGTATGATTTTACTAAGGCATTACTGAAAGTAAGGGTAGATTCTTAGTAATCCTAGCCTTTCAAATCAACATCGTAGACACTTTATCCTTTATCGTAGTTTCTTTTCTATAGCATTCTTAGTTGTTTATTTATTCGTTCGCATGTTATTCACGTAATTATTCTCGTAATTGCCACTGCATTTTACTTTTGTCTTATCATAGTATTTTCCATCATTTTTCAGTTACACATTGTACATATCATTATTCCTTCAAATTACCACTGCATTATTATCATTATTTTTGTCATAACATTAATCATACTTCAGTATAATAACTTGGCCATTTTATACCTACTTTGATCCCTGTGGAGATGATCTCACTTATCACTTTATTATTGAATCCACGTGTATACTTGAACAATTCACATATCATATTTACACGCGACAAGTTTTTGGCTCCATTGCTTGGGATAGTCAAATTGGTGTAATTTGGTCTGGTTATTTTATTTAACTTAGTTATATTTAATTTCTATAGGTTTTCCATCAGTTCATGAGAAGAGGCATTCCTGTTAACAAAGAATATCCTTTTGACCTAGAGGTCGAAAGAACTTTACAAAAACGACATAAGGAACTGTGAAAAATGGCTAAGAAAGGGAATGATTCTAGCCTCAATAATAATCTGAATGGTCAAGATGCTAATCCTCCTATTCATAGGGTGATACCTAGTCTGAACGAGAATCTGAATGGTCAGGAAGTTAATCCTCCTATTCGTAGGGTGATAGATGACCAAGACAGAACAATCTGAGAGCATGTTGTGCTAGTTTTGGATGATCTAAATCCAAGGATAGTTAGACCACAAATTCAAGCATAGCAATTTGAGCTGACACTAATAATGTTTCAGATGTTACAAACAGTGAGACAGTTTAGCGGGTTGCCTACTGAAAATCCACGAATGCATTTAAGGCTTTTTCTAGAACTCCATGACTCGCTTAGACAATAGGGTGTTCTTAAATATTCCCTAAGACTTAAATTGTTTCCATATTCCTTGAGAGACCGAGAAAGATCATGGTTGAATGCTTTGCCATCGAGAACAGTGACATCATGGAATTATCTTTGCTAGAGATTTTTGCTACAATATAATCCCCCAAATATGAATGCCAAACTTAGAAATGACATCACATCTTTTTGGCAGTTAGAGGATGAAACGCTATATAAAGCTTGCGAACGATGTAAGGAATTACTTCGAAAATGTTCAATGCAGGGATTCTAGCATTAGACTCAGATGGAGATATTTATAATGGAATGAATGTGCATACAAGGATGGTAGTCGATGTCTCTGCAAATGGTACTCTGTTGGATAAATTCTATAATGAAGTCTATGAGATTTTGGAAAAGATTGCCAACAATAATAATCAATATCATACCATGAAAGTTTAGACAGGTAAGAAAGCTATTGGTACCATGGAGCTTGATGCAATCACTTCGTTGATAGCCCAAGTATGTTCTTTAGCTAATATGATCTAAACAATGAAGACGCCCATTGCAGTCTAAGAGATGAAAAACTATCGTGTGTTTATTATGGTAAAGATCATGTGTTTGATGAATGCCCATCAAATCGTGTGTTACATGGGTAACTTCAACCAGAACAATAACCCCTATTCCAACACGTATAATCCTGGGTGGAAGTAATATCTAAACTTTAGTTGGAATAATAAAGCTGCAGAGAATTTTAACAATGCGGCAAGATAGAATGCCATCAATGCACCACCTGGTTATACTCAATATATGCTAGGGCAAAATGTCTAGCAAGGTTAGGCATTGGTTTCATCATCATCATCTATTGAAGCCTTATTGAAGGAGTATATGGCCAAGAATGATGCCGTAATTCAGAGTTAGGCTGCGTCTTTTTGAGCTCTTGAGAATCAAGTGGGGTAAATAGAAATTTCTCTAAATTTGTGTCCACAAAGAGAATTGCCAAGTGATACCTAGAATTTGAGAACATAAGGGAGGGAATAGTGCAAGGTCATCAATCTTAGGAATGGAATTCAACTAGATGACGTTGCTCAAGATGCCACGACAGGAGAGAATAACTCGAATAACTCTTGAAAAGAGTTATATTTCATGCCTTTAGACCTAGCTAATTGCTTGTACTTAAGTAAATTTAGTTGCATTTTAGGACATTCCATTTATAATTTTCATTGCATTACATTAAGAAGATTTGACCGTGTTTAAATGTTATTATATGTTTTTTTACTTTTTTGCAGGAAGGATTTGTTTGGTAGTAATTGGAAAGTGCAGGATGTAGATAAAGAAATAAGGGAATGAATGTTTGTTTGGCAAAAGGTTGGGCAGTTTACCAACACGAATGCCGTGGCAATTCCAAGAAGACCGAGTCAACACTCAACGCATAATAGTTTTAGCCCAACTCTACTTGTACCAGGAAAATCTGCTTGAAAAAGAGGAAAAGATATCATGGGCTCTTGGATGTACCCTAGGAAAAAAACTTATAAAAAGCCAAAGGAGGAAACCTTAAAGGGTGTCTAGATTCGGAGGCAAAAATAGAGGGTAACGACTGAGTAGAGACGAAAAGAGGAAGACGAGGGCAATCCCTCTCAGCCACCATAATACACTATGCTGCTGGAGTGTGAACTGCACAAGCGAAAGCTGTATTCCTGAATTTCTTCTGTATCTGTGATTTAACTTGATTGAAACGATGTTGGATGATATTTTGGTTTTGAATTTTACTTTCCAACCCATGAGCTAAATCTCATAGGGTTGGGATTACATGATGAAACCTTTATTTTCTTTAATGGTTGAAGCATATATCTGAATTAATTTAATGTTTCATTTAATTCTTTATATTTCTAAATTGTATACATGCAATCCCTAAATAGAGATGACTGTGCAGCATGCCCATAAACTAATCAATGTTGAAAAAGTTGGATTAGTTAGACTAAGATTGAATGATATAAACAAGTACTTGATCCATACTTGTAGTGGACTCGAGACATAGAGCAACGTTCATGTGAAAAGAGGACAAAACAATGTAGGGTACCATGCTAAGGTCTATAGACATAGGCCATGTAACTTGAGATCTTACTCTCGAAAGAAGCAGGTCATTTTAGGTTTCTTCTGAGCAATAGATTGAGTACGATTTTGCCGTCGCATTATTGAAAGTAAGGGTAGACTCTTACCATTCCCAACCTTCCAAATCAACATTGTAGATCCTTTATCCTTTGTCGTGTTGTTTATTTTTTCATTCTTATGTTAGTCATGTAATTATTCTCATAATTGCCTGAAACACCCCAAACCCGGCCCAAAAAGCTCAACCGGATTTGTTATGTTCCTCGAATCTAACTTTTCGCAAACTCTAAATAAAAATTTGACGATTTTGTAGAAAACGGATTTAACTTAATATTTTAGGTTGAAATCAAATTGTAAAGTAAATTTTGTCTTTTAAAACATTATTTTTAGAAGTAATTAAAAGGAAACCAAATTTAAGAAAATTACTTTAAAACATTTATATATTAGTGACAAAAACATTTTTAAAATATTTATCGAAAACCATTTAATTATTTACTTAGTAATTGTTCATGACAAAATAAAAATAAATTCAAACACCCAAAAATTTAAAAAAATAGTTTATAGTGGCCTTATTACATAAAATTGGCAAACCCATAATAAAGTCTAAATAATAAAATTAACTTAATAAGTTTAAGTAGGAAAATTTCCAAACTTCATTATTTGAGCATTGGCCACCTCGAAATCCTTGCGACCCGATCCATCGCTTATTTAATCATCTGAAAAGTTTATCCCACAAAAGGGGTGAGTCATAAACTCAATGTATAACACATACATTAAAAAGCCCATTTTTCATATCACATTTATTCATAGGCCCATTTAAGTCATATTTGGCCCAAAAGCCCATTTAGCTCATATTTAGCCCAAAAGCCCATTTTCATAGCAGATCAAATAATAATCATTCAATATTCATGATTATGTACATGAAATGAAATGCAAGCCCTACCACCTAAATATCCATCCGCTACACACCACCCGTACCAACCAACACACCGTGGGATTACTAAATCGACCCTCCATCCGCTACACACCATCGAAGGCGCTTCTTTGAGTCAACATGCACATCGCCTTATAATATTGTGGCAAAGCCACCGAATGATGTGACCAAAGTCACCGATCAAGTCACAAAATTTCAAATACGTAACCAAGTCACCAGATTCACATATGTGACCAAGTCACCGGATTTCAAATATGTGACCAAGTCACCAGATTCAAATATGTGACCGAAGTCACCGAAATGTGGTAAAACCACCGAATACTTCCTCCTTTATCAAATATACCCATATGCCCATGCACATACATATCGATAAATTTTCATGCTATTTACCCCACAAATCATAATATAGCCATACTTATCTCACATTTATGCATATAGCAAAATGAACAAAATATTGGGGTAAATATACACGAATATCGCATACCACCGAATGGTATCCAAAATCACAATCATACACATGGTCATATAATCACGCTTAAAAATATGTAAATCTATGAGCATTTTAATGTAAGGTTACACACCTCGTGATGGTGAGAACAATACTCTCTCTCGTCAACACCTAATTAATTAACACACTTGATTAGTATAAACTTTAACTAATAAAACTATGTTTATTGATGAGGATCTAAATCCATACCCTCGATTCTCGAACACAGTTATTTGTGTTTTTCTCCACTAGATGGATCAAAACCGCTGATATTCCACCAACGTAAAGTGGTTCGGTTGTCCGCACTACTTTAAATAATCGATCCTCGTTAGCGAGGGTCCACAACCCGTGGAAAGTCTCTAACCGCCGACACATTTCTTCGCTTGAAGTTTGATGGTAAAGGAATACCTCCTCTCTTCCAAACACTCCGTAGGCTCTTTTCTTACCTATCTTGTTGGTCTTAAATCGCCCTAAAATAACGTTGATTAGTGATCCATTCAAAAGATTTGATATAACTAAAAGGGAATAATCTTACCTTGGATGATCCTAAGATCACTTCTTAAAAGTTAGCTTCAACAAGGATCCCTAGAAATCCTTTCAAGGATTCGCCTAGAGAGAAAATAAAAGATTATGATTATAAATTGGCTATAGTGAAAAGAAATGATGAAAATGATTGACAAAACCTTACTTGAGTTCTTGAAGATTCTACCTTGAATAAGAAAAGAAGAGAATAAAAAGTAACTTGGTGATTTCGACACACAAAAGAAAAGAGAAAAGGATGGCATAAAATAATTTGGTTTTCAATAGAATGAAAAGAAGAAAAGAAAATCAAAATAGAAATTGATTCGGTTGGCAAAAGAGATGAGAATGATGTTGATTCACAAAAGAAAAGAGATTGGTTTTGGAACCTATGCACATTCGGCCAAGGGAAAAAAATTGAAAAAATGGTTCTTGAACTTTTGTAGTTTCGCAAAGAGGAAAGAGAAGAGAGAAATAGGATGAAAAGAAAAGAAAATGAGAAATGATCAAAGAGAATGAATGGGTTTTGGTTATGGAAGAAATTGAATAAAGAGAAAAGTTTTTAGTAATGGTCAAGTGAGAAAAGATGAAAGAAAATGCCTTCAAAAGTGGTAATATTTTGGTACCAAAAAGAGAGAAAATCTTGAGAGGAAAAGAAGAAAAAAAAAGTACCAATTTAGCCAAATATGATAGCCAAAACAAAACAAAGTTTTAACCTAATGCAAATGATAATTTCGGTTAAGGAGAAAGATTTTGGAGAAAGGAGAAAAGATGGACAATTTGCTAGGATTTTTGGCCAACTAGCACCCTAATGGCTACACAAAATTTTTGGTCAACCTTAGCCAACATTATCCCCCTTTTTCCTCCTTGTTTCTTCCCCATCAAATCCAAAATTTCCAAGACAATACCCTATTTCAAGCCTTTGTCCCTCTATCTTATCCTCCTATCTTGATTCCATACCATAATTCTTTTGCTTGCCTTTTTCTCATGGTCAAATAGCCAAAATTAAGAGAATGTTCATCCATTCTAAAAGGATCTTGGTGACACTTATAGGAAGGAAACAAAAATAAAATCCTCCCTTATGCTAGCTAGAGATTCAACCTCACTCCTCAAGCACACATCCATACATCCTAACCACTTTGCCAATTACTCAACTTATGCATAAAACTCCTTGTCATTAATTCTTAAGGCCTAACTTGCTTAGCTCTCTCTTAATTAATAGAAAAAATTAAAAGTTTCACTAAGCATTCACTTAATTAATGAAGCTCAAATAACTTCCAAAATACACTCAATAATAATTAAGCATGCAACATTATTCAATCAAGTAAGATGCATAACCCCAATTATCGAGGATGTTACGCTTCTACCCCCCTTAAAAATAATTTCATCCTCGAAATTACATTTGACCGAATAAGTGAGGGTATTGCTGTTGCATCGCTTCCTCCGGTTCCCACGAAGCTTCTTCTGATCCTTGATTACGCCATAATACTTTGACGAGAGGAACCGACTTTCTCCGTAAAACCTTTACATCTCGTTCTAGAATTTGAATTGGCTCCTCTTCATATGACAAGTCTGATCTTAACTCCACCTCCTCGACTGGCACTACATGAGATGGATCCGACCGGTAACGACGTAACATTGAAACATGGAACACATCATGCATTTGCTTTAATTCCGAAGGCAAATCTAACTGATATGCCACAGATTCGACCCGCTTCACAATCCGATAAGGTCCAATGAACCTGAGACTTAGCTTTCCTTTGCGACCAAATCTCATCACCTTTTTCCAAGGTGAAACCTTTAGGAAAACTTGGTCCCCCACAGCAAACTCTATTTCTTTCCGCTTTAGATCTGTGTACGATTTTTGTCTGTCAGATGCTTCCTTTAATCGAACCCGGATTACCTTAACCTTTTCTTCAGGTTCAGCCACTATTTTTGGACCCAAAATCTGACGTTCCCCTAATTCTGTCCAACACGTAAGAGTGCGACACTTCCGTCCATATAGTGCTTCATACGGTGCCATCCGTATACTGGCTTGATAACTGTTGTTGTACGCAAATTCTACTAACGGTAAAAATTCCTCCCAACTTCCCTTGAAATCTATCACACATCCCCTTAACATATCTTCTAAGATTTGGATTACTCTTTCAGACTGACCGTCCGACTGAGGGTGAAATGCCGTACTGAAGTCCAATCTGGTGCCCAAATCCTAATACAATGCTTTCCAAAATAGCAACGTAACCTCAGATCTCTATCCGAAATAATCGACAACGGCACTCCATGTAATCTCACAATCTCAGCCACATATAACTTCGCCAATTTCTGTAAAGAGTAATCAACCCGAATTGGGATAAAATGTGCAGATTTCGTCAATCGGTCCACTATCACCCATACAGAGTCTTTCTTAGTAGGCGAAGAGGAAGCCCACTAACAAAGTCCATGGTGATTCTCTCCCACTTCCAATCGTGGAATCTTTATTGGTTGAAGCAATCTCGAAGGTACTTGATGTTCACTTTGACTTGTCGACACGCCAAGCACTTTCCTACAAACTCCGTAACTTCCCGCTTAAGTCCAGCCACCAAAATTGATCTCACAAATCTCGGTATAACTTACTTCCTCCAGATGCATAGCATAGGGGCTACCATGCGATTCTCAAGTATCTTTGCCTCAACTCCCGATCCCCAAGATACGACTTTACCTTTGAAGCACAATACCCTTCACCGTTAATACCAAAATCTTCCAATTTCCCACTGCACCTCGTCAAAGCTTTTCACTCGGATCTTCATCTACTAACCGCTCTCTTTCACTTGACTTAACCATGTCGGCTTAACTTGAAGTTCGCCAACAAGCTTCCGTCATCATAAAAGCTAAGATGTACAAACATCGCTCTTAAATCGACACCACTTTTCGACTTAGGCGTACGCCACCACGTTTGCCTTGCCCGGTGGTACTCGATAGAAACGATCGTAGTCTTTCAACAACTCTATCCACCTTCACGCCTCGATTCGCTTCTTTACGAGTCAAGAGATATTTCAGACTTTTGTGGTCCGTGTATATCACCGACTTTTCCCGTATAAATAATGTCTCCGGACTTTAAGAGCAAAGACTACATTTGCCAACTCCAAGTCATGCGTCGGGTAATTAACCTCATGTGGCCTTAATCGCCGAGACGATATGCAACTACCTTCCGCCTTGCATCGTAACACATCCTAATCCTGTGTGAGAAGCGTCACAATACACGATTTAAATCCTTTCACGCCTCAAAGTTGAATCAAAATCGAGCTTCACCAAAACCTTCTTGAGCTTCTCAAAACTCTCTTCTCGCTTATCGCCCCACACGAAAGGTACTTCCTTTCTCAACAATTTTGTTAAAGGTGCAATTATCGATGAAAATCCTTCGACATATCTTCGATAATATCCGGCTAATCCCAAGAAACTGCGAACCTCAGTTATGGACTTAGGTGGTTTCCAATCTAGCACAGCCTCAATCTTCCGAGGATCCACCCTTATCCCTTCCGCAGATACCACATGGCCTAAAAACGCAACCTCTTTCAGCCAAAATTCACACTTGCTGAATTTGGCGTACAATTTCTTCTCCCTTAAAACTCGCAACACAATCCAAAGATGTTCATCATGCTCTACTTCAGACTTAGAATACACTAGGATGTCATCTATGAATACCACGATGAATTGATCCAAATAGGGCTGGAAAATTCGGTTCATCATATCCATGAACGCAGCTGGGGCATTCGTCAATCTGAATGGCATTACCAGAAATTCATAATGCCCATATCTTGTTCGGAAAGTCGCCTTATGGATATCCACTTCTTTCACTTTAAGTCGATGATACCCGATCTTAGATCAATCTTTAAGAATACCGCAGCTCCTTTAAGTCGATCGAACAAGTCATCGATCCTTGGCAAAGGATACTTGTTTTGATGGTCACTTATTCAACCGCCGGTAATCTATACACATCCTCATCGATCCGTCCTTCTTCTTCACAATAGGACCGATGCTCCCCATGGAGACACACTAGGTTGGATAAATCCACGATCAAGCAACTCCTAATCGAGCCTTAAGTTCCACTAACTCCTTCTTGCCATTCTATATGGAGTAATAGAAGCTGGCACCATTCGTGCACTAAATCAATCCCAAATTCTACCTCACGATCCGGAGGCAAACCCGAAGTTCTTCCGAAAGACATCTACAAATTCCTTCACATCCCGACTTCATTAATGCTTGTCTCCTTAGCCTCCAAGGTACTCACCAACATCGAAAGGCTACACATCCCTTCCTCGACCATCTTTTTTCGCTTTAAGAGCGGATACTACATTAGATAAGTAGTTCCGCTCTCACCCATTACTACAACTTCTTTGTCATCAAGAGTTCTTATGGATATCCGCTTAGCAAAGACAATCCACATTTGCACGATACTTCACAAGCCACCCATGCCTAAGATTAGGTCAATTCTCCAAATGGTAACTCCATTAAATTAGCTAGAAATTGCGTCCCTTGAACTTCTAAAGGCACTTCCTTAAAAGTTTGTCTATAACTACACCCCATCCTGAGGGCTAAGTACATTCATCTTCCTAGGTACGCTTGAAGTCACATGCAAAGTCCCAGATACTTCACTAGTGATATAGGAATGAGTTGACCTATATCTATCAAAGCAATAAAGGCAACCTGTAAATCGAAATGCACCGTAATAACATCAAAAGGCCATCGCTTTCTCTCTGATTTAACCGCATATACCGACTTGGTTGTCTCGCCTTAGAGCTACCATTGCCTCTCGCTGAAGTTCCGCGACCTCTTCCTAACCATTACCCTTCCATTTGAACTACGGCCCTTATCGGTTTCTTTGTCCACCTCTGTCACCTCATTAGCACCCTAAATTGTCAAGGTGGTTCTTCTCTCAATTCTTCGGCAATCCTTGATCATATGATCCTTTGAATCGCACTTGAAACATCCGCCGTCTTTTTCCAACATTCTCCCGAGTCCATTTTTCCACATTGAGTACAAGTACGATTTTGTCCACCGTAGTAATCTGCTGACCTCGCGATCCATCATTTCTTGATTTCTTCTAAAATTTTGGATGACCTCAAGACCCAAAGCTTCTCTTATTCTTACTCGCCTCTATCCCGATTCTCGCCTCTCAAATCAGCTTAGCCTCTTCGCCAATTCTTGCCCTTTCCACTAAGATTGCAAAATCTCTTTCACGGTGTGGAGCAATCATCACTGCAATTCATCTCTAAGTCCATCTTCAAATCGATACACGTTCATATTCCATAGCCACTATCCTCCGCATAACGGCTAAGTCACAAAATTTCGCTTCATATTCAGCTATCGACTTGTTTCCTTGTACTAGATTCGAAATGTCTTCCTCTCGAGTCGATGTAGCTAGCTCCAACATATTTTCCTTCGAATTTCACTTTAAAATACCCCCAATCTAGACGATCCACAGGGGTACTCTCCTTGATAGTGAGCCACCACTGGTAGGCTTCATCACGAAGAAGTGAAATAGCACCTTTCAATTTCTCTTCAGCAGTGCAGTCTAAATCGTCCATAATCCTCTCGACTGCTTCCAACCAGTATTCCGCTACATTTGGAGCTACTCCAGATACTCCTCTGAAAACCTCAGCTCCATTTGATCTAAGTCTCTCAGCTACTGACTTTCGAGACCCATTTCTAGAACTAGCTTCGCTACATCGCCCAAAACTTGTAGCACGACTTGTGATATCACGTCACCTCCATCATTTTGTCTTGAAAATCCACCCCAACAATGGTGGTGGAGTTTCATTTTCGAACCTTGACCAGATCAAACTGGTTCCGACACGACCATTCTTCCTCGTCCACGCCCACGACGTCCACGCCCCTAGAGCTCATGTCTACTACGATCTTATCTGCTTTTACTTAAAAGTCTTATGTATTAGAATCTTTCCACTTCTTATTAAAAGAAAGTTTTATGAAACAGATATTCAGTAGTTTTCCGTAGTAGTACACAAACACCTAAGGTCCATGTCTCTAAAGTATAGTTTAAGCTTAAACTATCATACATATCACATGTCGATAAAGTGCTTACCTGATGGATCTAGGCCGAGAACTCGAGTGCCATGCTCTTATAAAACCATTTAACTTAAGTAAAACTTTCAAAAAGTCATTTGGGCCAACTTTTGAAAACGTTGTGGGCTTCAAAACCCAAGGCCGATAGTTTAAAACTGGGCTCTGATACCAAGTTGAAACACCCCAAACCCGGCCCAAAAAGCCCAATCGAATTTGTTATGTTCCTCGAATCTAACTTTTCGCAAACTCTAAATAAAAATTTGACGCTTTTGTAGAAAAGGATTTAACTTAATATTTTAGGTTGAAATCAAATTGTAAAGTAAATTTTGTCTTTTAAAACATTATTTTTAAAGTAATTAAAAGCAAACCAAATTTAAGAAAATTACTCTAAAACATTTATATATTAGTGACAAAACATTTTTAAAATATTTATCGAAAACCATTTAATTATTTACTTAATAATTGTTCATGACAAAATAAAAATAAATTCAAACACCCAAAAATTAAAAAAAATAGTTTATAGTGGCCTTATTACATAAAATTGGCAAACCCATAATAAAGTCTAAATAATAAAAATTAACTTAATAAGTTTAAGTAGGAAAATTTCCAAACTTCATTATTTGAGCATTGGCCACCTCGAAATCCTTGTCAATTCGATCCATCGCTTTACGAATCATCCAAAAGTTTATCCTACAAAAGGGTGAGTCATAAACTCAATGTATAACACATACATTAAAAAGCCCATTTTCATATCACATTTATTCATAGGCCCATTTAAGTCATATTTGGCCCAAAAGCCCATTTAGCTCATATTTAGCCTAAAAGCCCATTTTCATAGCAGATCAAATAATAATCATTCAATATTCATGATTATGTACATGAAATGAAATACAAGCCCGACCCACCTAAATATCCATCCGCTACACACCACCCGCATTCAACCAACACACCGTGGGGATTACTAAATCGACACTCCATCCGCTACACACCATCGAAGGCAATTGTCATACCAACATGCACATCGCCTTTATAATATTGTGGCAAAACCACTGCATGATGTGACCAAGTCACCCGACCAAGTTGCAAAATTTCAAATACGTGACCAAGTCACCAGATTCACATATGTGACCGAAGTCACCGGATTTCAAATATGTGACCGAAGTCACCAGATTCAAATATGTGACCGAAGTCACCGGAAATGTGGTAAAACCACCAGAATACTTCCTCCTTTATCAAATATACCCATATGCCCATGCACATACATATCGATAAATTTTCATGCTATTTACCCCATAAATCATAATATAGCCATACTTATCTCACATTTATGCATATAGCAAAATGAACAAAATATTGGGGTAAACATACCTGAATATCGCATACCATTGAATGGTATCCAAAATCACAATCATACACATGGTCATTCAATCACGTTTAAAAATATGTAAATCTATGAGCATTTTAATGTAAGGTTACACACCTCGTGACAGTGAGAACAATACTCTCTCGCTCGTCAACACCTAATTAATTAACACACTTGATTAGTATAAACTTTAACTAATAAAACTATGTTTATTAATGAGGGATCTAAATCCTTACTCTTGAATTCTCGAACGATAGTTATTTGTGGTTTTTCTCCACTAGATGGATTAAAACCCGCCGATATTCCACCAACGTAAAGTGGTTTGGTTGTCCGCACTACTTCAAATAATCGATCCTCATTAGCAGAGGGTCCACAACCCGATGGAAAGTCTCTAACCGCCGATACAGCCCATCGTTTGAAGTTTGATGGTAAAGGAATACCTCCTCTCTTCCAAACACTCAGACGCAGCTCTTTTCTTACCTATCTTGTTGGTCTTAAATCACCCCTAAAATAACGTTGATTAGCGATCCATTCAAAAGATTTGATATAACTAAAAGGAATAATCTTACCTTGGATGATCCTAAGATCACTTCTTAAAAGTTAGCTTCAACAAGGATCCCTAGAAATCCTTTCCAAGGATTCGGCCTAGGAGAGAAAATAAAAGATTATGATTCTAAATTGGCCATAGTGAAAAGAAATGATGAAAATGATTGACAAAACCTTACTTGAGTTCTTGAAGATTCGGCCTTGAATAAGAAAAGAAGAGAATAAAAAGTAACTTGGTGATTTCGGCTTACACAAAAAGAAAAGAGAAAAAGGATAGTGATTTATGGCATAAAATAGTTTCAGTTTTTAATAGAATGAAAAGAAGAAAAGAAAATCGAAATAGAAATTGATTCGGTTGGGAGAATGATGTTGATTCACAAAAGAAAAGAGATTGGTTTTGGAACCTATGCACATTTGGCCAAGGGAAAGAAATTGAAAAAAATGGTTCTTGAACTTTTGTAGTTTCGGAAAAGAGGGAAAGAGAAGAGAGAAATAGGATGAAAAAGAAAAGAAAATGAGAAATGATCAAAGAGAATGAATGGGTTTCGGTTATGGAAGAAATTGAATAAAGAGAAAAAGTTTTTGGTAATTGTCAATTGAGAAAAAAATGAAAGAAAATGCCTTGAAAAGTGGTAATATTTTGGTGCCAAAAAGAGAGAAAATCTTGAAAGGAAAAGAAGAAAAAAAAAGTACCAATTTAGCCAAATATGATAGCCAAAACAAAACAAAGTTTTCACCTAATGCAAATGATAATTTCGGTTAAGGAGAAAGATTTTGGAGAAAGGAGAAAAGATGGACAATTTGCTAGGATTTTTGGCCAAGTAGCACCCTAATGGCTACACAAAATTTTCTCGTCAACCTTAGCCAACATTATCCCCTTTTCCTCCTTGTTTCTTCCCCATCAAATCCAAAATTTCCAAGACAATACCCCTATTTCAAGCCTTTGTCCCTCTATCTTATCCTCCTATCTTGATTCCATGCCATAATTCTTTTGCTTGCCTTTTCTCATGGTCAAATAGCCAAAATTAAGAGAATGTTCATCCATTCTAGAAGGATCTTGGCCGACACTTATAGGGAAGGAAACAAAAATAAAATCCTCCCTTATGCTAGCTAGAGATTCAACCTCACTCCTCAAGCACACATCCATACATCCTAACCACTTTGCCAATTACTCAACTTATGCATAAAACTCCTTGTCATTAATTCTTAAGGCCTAACTTGCTTAGCTCTCTTAATTAATAGAAAAAATTAAAAGTTTCACTAAGCATTCACTTAATTAATGAAGCTCAAATAACTTCCAAAATACACTCAATAATAATTAAGCATGCAACATCATTCAATCAAGTAAGATGCATAACCCCCAATTATCAGGATGTTACATTGCCATTGCATTTTTACTCTTATATTGTCATAGTATTTTCCATCATTTATCAGTTACACATTATACACATCATTATTCCTTGAAATTACCATTGTATTATTATCATTATTTCTGTCATAATGTTAATCATTGATAAACCATAATATACACATATTTTAATCCCACATTTAGCATACTTTTGGATGATTTATCCCTTTAATTATGGAAATAGGTGCTCTTAATCCTTTGTTTTCATGTTTTATTCTTAGGAGAGCACCGGAGGATGAAAAGAATGAGAAACGGGCTAAAAATGGAGAAAATGGGCCAAAGTACAAAATCCACACAGCCTGGACCCCGAGTCACACGACCGTGCCTCTTTAGCAGGATTGACCACAGCCTATAACTCGAATTACACGGGCATGGCAACGAGCATGTCCTCGCAGCAAAGAATTGTTTCATTCAGATTAGGGTACTTAGAGGCAAAGAAAGACAATCCAAAAGCTTATATAAACACCCTAGAGGCCAACCTTTAGGGGGCGTTCAGCTAGGCTAAAGAGCCAAGCCAGAGGGGCCGAATTGTGGGATTCACTCGAAGAAGGCCAGTTGATTCATTTTAAGAAGCCAGAATCATACTCAAGACGGAGGATCTTCCCTTCAATTTCCTTTAGGGGGTTTTAGGGTTTTTCTTATGTTTTGTTTTAAATTTTCTTCTGAGATGTTTCTTTTATGATTATGAACTAAACCCCTCAAATATCTGAGGGGGATGAAACCTAAGATGAATCTTGTTATTGTTTTCTGAACTATATGATAAATAATTGTTTTGTTCTTAATTATGTATTCTTAATTCTTGTTTTGATATTTCAGGATATTGATTCAAGTGTTTATGCTCTTAGGTAGAGGACAAATAGACCTTGTCTAAAAGTAGATTTAGCATAATTAAGCGGAGTTGATCATAACCCTAGAGATAGGATGACAAAAATCTACCGGATTAGGGTCAAACCTAATATGGGAGTCCATAGATCGAGTTAATGCAATTTTGGGGTTTTAATTAGAAAGAGATTTCAATTAATTAACCTAGGGTTAGAAATTAGTAGCCTTGAGAGAGGTATTAATATAAATTAGGGAATCCTACGGATCAAGTCAAGTGAATAAATTGTCTGGTACAGAGTTAAATAACAAGTGAAGTCTAGGTGGATTCTTCCTCGGGTATTGTCTTAATCAATTGGTTTTACCGTCAAGCATTTCCCCAATTCATTCTCTTTGTCTTAGCATCTTTACCTTAGTAGTTAGTTGATTTTAGGTTAAACAACAATTCCTTCGATTCTTAGGTTAAATAATAAAAAGAAAGTTAGTATTAGTACTTTTGCTTCCTTTGGGTTCGACAATTCGGTCTTGCCACTAAACTATAATACTGTTCGATAGATGCGCTTGTCTCAAGTCATTATCACAGTTAGTTTTTAGGCTAGATCATTCATTATATAAATTTTTAAGACTCTGACACACGATCAATCATACTTTAGTATAATAACTTGTCCATTTTATACCTAATCTATCCCTGTGGAGACGATCTCATTTATCACTTTATTACTTGATTTGACGTGTATACTTGCAGAATTCACATATCATATTCACTCTCGACACTGACTATGAGACATATTTTGTGTGACTTAGTCAGTACGCTCTTGACATGGTTCTGATTGAGAATGATCATTGTAAGAGGTTTCATTTTAGGCTTAATTGTGAGATTCAAGTTTTCTTGGTGGCCCAAAATGCAGAGTTGTTTGATGAGCTAGTTAAGAAAGACAAAGCTGTTGAGGAGGCTTTGACTGAGCCAGCTCATTCTGTAGTGGTCGTGACTGGATAGAGGGCTTCCTATGGTGTTTGTTGATGACTGCCTAAGAGAAGGCATGATAATCAGAGTTTTGTTAAGAGTGCGAGATGTGGGTCTTGACCGAGTCAGTCTAAGTAGTAGAGTAATGCTATGGCTAGTTGTAACACCCTTAACCCATATCCGTCGCCAGAACTGGGGTACGGAGCGTTACTAAAGTTTACAATTCAAACTGATAGAAATTTTAAACATTTCATATCATAACAATAAACATATTAAATCCAAGTCAAATCATACATATTTTCCCTTATACGAGCTCTGAAGGCCCTAAATATGCGTTAGAAACAAGTCAGGACTAAATAAAAAACTCAGAGAATTTTTTAGGAAATAATGAAATTTTTTAACACTGCAAGGGTCACACAGCTGTGTGACTCACACGAACAACAGAACACTAGTGTCTTAGACAGTGTAGGCATTCGAAGGAGGGGCACACGACCGTGTCCCAGCCTGTGTCCGTGCCCATATAACTAACTGACTTGGGTTACACAACCAAGTCACACGCCCGTGTGCCAGGCCATGTACCCTTTGAAGTAAACCTATACGCCCATGTGCCAGGCCGTGTAATAGCCTGACTTGCAACCCTTTGAAAGCTACAGGGAACACACGACCATGTTACCTGGCCGCATGTCACACATGGCTGAGACACAAGCCCGTGTCTCTGCTTGTGTGGGCAAAAATAGGCCATTTTACAAGCCATTTTTCTCACCCAATTTGGCATGTACCTACACATAACTTTACACATACTTACTGGCCATAACAAGGCATCCAAATCAAGCAGAAGCAAGTCATATACATATAGTATAATATCATACAACCAATATGCCCTTAGACACCTCAAATGACAATATATAAACATGCCTAACCATGTATGCAATTTGACCAAATAATCAACTAGCTTGCATGCATATTTGCATCAATACATACCATATAATTTACTTACCAAATTCCATATACATGTATCATCCATTTTATTTTTCCATATATCATGTAAACACATTTTTCATGTAAAATCATATGTGTTCCTGTAATAGTCTGTATCAAGCTTGTAACAGCTCGTTTTTAGTCAAATCAGAATAGTTATTTTGGGACCATAAATTTGAGGTCAAAATATTTATTTTATTATTATTTTAATGTTTACAGTATGATATATGTTGGTGTGAAAATTTTGTTAAGAAATTTATTGTTTAATTGGTCAATTTGAGAAATAAGACTAAATTGTTTAAAGTGTTCTATTAGCTAAAAGTGTCAAATAGCTATAGAACCTTAAAGTTAAGGTCCTTAAATAGAAATTAGACCATTATTGTGATAGTGGATGATAATGGCATGGTATAAATGAAGTTTTGAATTAATTTAAATGTTAATTTTGGTATTTGATTATTAAAGGTTATTTTAATTAAAAACAAAACATAAAATTTGGTAGCATTCATCTTCTTAGCCGAATTTAGAAGGAAAGAACCCATATTATTTCATCTAGGGTTTGGTCATTTGATAGCTAAATTGGTAAGTCATTTTGACTCGATTTTTAATGATTTCTATGTTTTTGAGATCGTTGCTTTGTATTCTAGCTAGCTCGTACCTTAAATTT
Source organism: Gossypium rotundifolium (assembly GCA_025506655.1). Lineage (NCBI taxonomy): Eukaryota > Viridiplantae > Streptophyta > Magnoliopsida > Malvales > Malvaceae > Gossypium > Gossypium rotundifolium. Next base: position 53,078,807 of record CP106731.1, read on the forward strand.
CAAAATTGTTAAAGATTTGTCATGTTGCCATTGTTGAATGCTTGAGTAACTTGATGATTTATGATAGATTTGGAAGGTTTAATGTTAGATTAATAGTTTTTGTAAAGTGATTTTTGACAAAAATGTCAAAAAGGGATTAAATTGAGAAAATGTGAAATATGGTGGTTAAAAGTGTGAATAAATACAAATTATGGGATACTAGGGGCATTATGGTAATTCAAATGGCATTGGTTAGTCTTGAATTTCATTAATTTGTGATTTTTGTGAAATAAGAACTAAATTTTAAAAATGTAAAACTTTTGAGGCAAAAGTGTAAATGTGCCCAAATATGTGTTTTGGATTAAATTGAATAAAGTGGTGATTGAATAACCTGAATTTGATATTATATAGATCAAGAAAAGCAGAATTCGGACTTGGATATGGGGAAAACTAAAGTTATCGACTAAACGATTTGATTCACTATTTTAGCATCCAAGGTAAGTTCGTATGCAATAAGCGTTATTATAATTATGATTTTAATGTTTTGGTATTGCATAAATTGTATATATGGGACTACATTTATGTTCAATAATAAATCAACTAATTGTGGCATTTAATGTGCGATTCAACATAGCTTTGGCTAAATATAGCACTTAGTGTGTGATTTTAGATAGCTTGTATGTATGGCACTTAGTGTGCGAGCCATTGAGATGACACTTAGTGTGCAAAACATCGAGTAAGGCACATTGTGTGCGAAATTATAATAGCTTCGGCTATGCGATGGCACTTAGTGTGTGAAATATCGAGTAAGGCACTTAGTATGCGGAATTATAATAACTTCGGCTATGCGATGGCCCTTAGTGTGCTAAACATCGAGTATTCGATAGTGGTACGAGAAGGTATGAGTTCGTTATGAATTTGTACAGGTATGTACATGTAAGTATGAACATCAAATAGAGAAGGTATGAGTTCTCAACTGTGTGTGACACACGGTCAAATTACACGATCGTATATTCTCTAGTGTTGAAATTAAATTGAAGTCAGTACGCTCCACACGATCTCACACACGGGCATGTGACTAGCCGTGTGGTACAAGTCAATATACCCTCTATTTGGCACACGGTCTAGCATACGGGCGTGTGACTTGGCCGTGTTGCATAAGTTAGTATACCCTATAGTTTTGGCACGACCTAGCACACGGCCTGGCACACGAGCGTGTGTGGCCACTTCGAAGGGTATAGGGGCTAGACACGGGACGTGTGACCCAAGTCAGTATGTATGCCTTGCTTTCACACGGCCTAAGACATGGGCGTGTCTACTAGCCGTGGGAGGCCGACGGCCTATTCACACGAGCGTGTGACCCTTGTTTACATGAAAAATTTCTAAGTGTCCAAAATTTTCGTATGATATCAGTTTAGTCCCAAACCACTTCTAAAGCATGTTTAAGGCCTCGTAGGCCCTAATAAGGGATAATGTGATTGTGTGGAATGATTTATGAGAATGAATAATTATTGTTGCATAAATGTATGCTATATGTGCTTTGAATGGATCGGTAATACCTTGTAACCCTATTTCTACGTTGAATACGGGTGAGGGGTGTTACATTTATTGTTATCAGAGCTACGATTTAGTTGATTCTAGGACTAATGTAGCGTGTGTGAGAGTGTAGCTATATGTTCCATATATAAATTGTGATTGTAACACCCCTAACCCAAAACCATCGCCGGAATAGGGTTAAGAGGTATTACCAATCATTCATAACATTTACATCTAAGTTTACAACATAAAGTCAATCATCAGTATATCCTCTCAAATCATAACATATAGTCCCTTATTGAAGTCTATAAGACATTTATCACACGCTAAAGAGGGGTCGGGACTAAATCGAACACATACTAAGATTCTAGTAAACATAACAATTTAACCAAAATACAAGGAATACATACCCGTGGGGGTAGGCCATGCCTCACCCACGGTTACTTGACACACTCGTGTGTCTTCCGTGGTCATATACTACCAAAATCAACATAGTCACCAAGCACGCTCGTGTACTAAGGCCGTGTACTACTAGATCATATACTGCCATTTCTCACACGACTACCAAGCTCGCCAGTGTCGAGGCCATGTGCTACTAAGCTACATTCTACCAATTCACCCCCGGTCTAAAGGCACGCCCGTGTGCCACAACCGTGTGACATTATTGGCCATTTACAAGGCCATGATGCCACCCATAAGGGTCAAACCTATAAGCCATATTAACCAAAACATCTTATGTATATATTACCACCAAAAACATACCAAAATAGTCATTCAATCCATGCATATTGGACAACCAAAGTAACCACACTAATAATACATCTAAGATCCATTTCAACCATGCTATCTTTCAAAACCAATACATATGACAAAAACATAGTACAATCATTTACTTATCTCAAAAGCATGATCATTTCATGAATCAACAAACCATACCAAAACATGTAATCACATAACTTATTCATCCAAGCATTCATCATCTCAAAACTTGCCAAAACATATGGCTAAGTTCATTTCATAAACATGTACACATAACTAGCCTATACATGCCATATGTAACATCCCAAAGTTGGGCCTAGTAGGATTGGGCCCATTGGGCTTTAGGCGTATGAGCGTTTAAAATTTTTGGGAATAAGAGAATGGCATTAGTGCAAGTTAGATCTATTAGGTGAGTGATTTTGGAAGGTTAAAGGGATTCTATAAAGTCCCGGGTTCAAACTTTGGCTTTAGGGAAATTTTGGTTTTAGGTGAAAAAACCCTGGGAGTTAGTAGGTAGGCTTTAAGAATAAAATGTGGAGAAAATGACACAAGTGGAGTGTGTGGTGTAGTGGCAAAGTGACGCCACATAAGAGGCAAGGGGGTGACGCCAAAAGGAAGGAAGGAGGTTTAAGATTCAAGTCTTGACTCTTGCATTTTGGTTTTCTTTTTATATGGACTCTAGAATTTTGCCATAGGATTATATTTAGTTGCGCATGGTTTTAGACACAAGGAAGCATGTGGTCTAGTGGTTGTGACGTCATTAAGGGTGCAAGGGAGCCTGGGTTCAAATTTCATGGAAAGCAAGGGAGTATTTATTTTGCGGATTGGACGGTAAGAGTTTGATTTGGATTTAAACTCTACTGACGAAGGGATCCCACATCGGAAAGACACAAAGAAGGAAGGTGAGAAGCTAGCTATATATAGAGCTGCCTAGGAGGAGAAGGAGCATACCTGGTTGGTGTTGGGCATAGGAGTGCTCAGAGTGCGATTTAGCAGCTTCAGATTCCTATCAAGTGTGTATTCTCTCTACTCTAGCTGTAGAGCGGCATATGCCAAAATGTCGGTGACACGACGATAGTAACCACACGAGCGTACGAGCACAAGTATGGGGCTTCAACGTGATAGTTGAGGCCATCAGTAGTGTTCTTGTGGGTGTGGGCTGTTGGGCCCCGAAAGGTGCCAAGTGGGCCTAATGGGCCCGTGAGCCCATATGAATAAGTTGTATGATTGAGTAGTAGATAGTGAACTAGACTGTGTGAATCTCATATATGTGGCTAGGTTTGGGCTGAATGGGCTACACGAGTGTGTGGGCCCACTTGGCCGAGAATGGGCCTTAGGCCCATTTGCATCATTATCTCTATTTAGAATACTTGAGTCGTTCGAGGTGACAGTAGACCTTCTGGTGGGTCGTTAACACCCTGATTTGTAAAATTACCAAAATACCCCCGGATTACAAAATTATCGAAATACCCTCGGATTAAAAAATTATCGAAATACCCTCAGATTACAAAATTATCGAAATACCCTTAAATTACAAAATTACCGAAATACCCTTAGTGTGTAATTACTATTTTACCCTTAAACGACAAATGTCCGTTGTACCCTCGCGGTAGTACTAATGTTGTCTGTGTTAATTGTATGATTGATTATGTTCGAGATACACTGCATACATGGATTAGTTATAGTAGAATTACCGACTTACCTTTGGTAGGTAAATTACTAAAATACCCTCGGTAGGTAAAATTACCGTTATACCCTTAGCGATTGATTAGCGTGATTATGTGTAAACCTCCACACACTTTACTTTATCTGTACTAACAATTGTGTGGGCTAAAAAGCCAGAAAAGGCTGTGTAGACAGTCGTGATCCCTTAGGGGTAAGGCTAGGAATGCCAGGTGCATGACCGTATCATTTTCTTTACATGGACGAATATATGTGTGGTAATCTGTTGTGTTATGGATAGCATGTTGCATTCATTAGGATATGTATGTAGTTCATGGGGTATGGGTTTGATATGAAGGGGAAGTGCATGATTATTTGGTCATGTAGTGATCGATGGCTATGCCACGATATATACATATATGTACATACATTAATTGGGCCACATAGTGATCGGTGGTTAAGCCATGATATATATATTTTATTGGGTCACATTGTGATCGGTGGCTAAGCCACGATGTATTATTTGGTCACCTAGTGATCGGTTTATAACTGGCAGCATGACTGTCGAAATAGAGTGTAGCGGATGGAGGTTGATTGTAGAAATCCCCACGGTGTGATGGCTGGTACAGGATGGCGTGTAGAGGATGCAAAAAGTAGGTTGGGCTGGGTTTACATCACATTGCATGCATGATCTGCTGTGACATATGATATGGGTTAAGGCTCAACCAAGGCTATTTTGGGCTAAGGCCCAATTGCCACCGTTACTGTAATCGGCTTTGGCCCAAATTGTTGTGATGCATGTTCTTACCGATGAGGGTTGTGCACACTGAGTTTTTGTAAACTCACCCCCTCTTTTTATTAAATGTTTGGATGATTCTCATCGATTGAGGATTGGGAGCCGTGGAGGACTCGGGGGTGGCTATACATCGGAGATAGTACTCGTGAACTTTAGTAATTTCGATTTTTACCTTTTCTTTTAGATTATTTATTTTGGATTAATATTTTTTAATAAGGCCATTGGTTTATTTTTTCAACATTTTCATTTAAAACTGTTAAACTTATAAATACGAGGTTTTCTTAAAACATTAGCAATCATTTTCTAAAATATCATGTTTATGCAATGATGCAAGTTCAACTTTCATAATAAAATAGTTTTTTCAAAATGATAACAACTTTTAAACGGTCATTTAGTAAATCACGTTTTTCACAATCAAACAATGAACTTGGAGTTCAAAAATTTGATAAAACTTTTCTAAACAATTGCTTAGCTTTTCAACTTCCTTCACTGTAACATGCCAGATTCGGGCCTAACTTTTAGGCCAGGTTTGGGCTGTTACAATTATGGTATCAAAGCCTAGGTTACAAAACTTGGCTGTGGAGTGGGTTTGAAAATATTTTTCAAAGTTATTTGAAATTTGGTTTTAAGAAAAAAGAGTATCTTTATTGGAAGTATGGCACCCGAGTCTCCGGCACCAAATCCGTAAGTCCCCTTACTTATTATTATATGCTATAATGGCTGTAATTATTCTGTGTGTGTTTTGGATGTGATGTTTGAATGGAAAATTTTTATGTACGAGTGTTAAATATCTGATTGCTTCTGTATTAGATATTTGGTTGTGTGAAAGGGTTCCAAGCTGAAGTTAGAAAGTGTGTTACTGTTTTAGAATCAGAGTGCGCAGCGTGAGTGTATTGTTGTAGGTTAGGATGTGCGACTATTTTTATAGCTAGAAATTTCGAGGACGAAATTTCTTTAAGGAGGGTAAATTTGTAACATCCCAATGTTGGGCCTAGTAGGATTGGGCCCATTGGGCTTTAGGAGTATGAGCTTTTAAAATTTTTGGGAATAAGAGAATGACATTAGTGCAAGTTGGATCTATTAGGTGAGTGATTTTGGAAGGTTAGAGGGCTTCTATGAAGTCCCGGGTTCAAATTTTGGCTTTAGGGAAATTTTGGTTTCAGGTGAAAAAACCCTGGGAGTTAGTAGGTAGGCTTTAAGAATAAAATGTGGAGAAAATGACACAAGTGGAGTGTGTGGTGTAGTGGCAAAGTGATGCCACATAAGAGGCAAGGGGGTGACGCCAAAAGGAAGGAAGGAGGTCTAAGGTTCAAGTCTTGGCTCTTGCATTTTGGTTTTCTTTTTATATGGACTCTAGAATTTTACCATAGGATTATATTTAGCTGCGCATAGTTTTAGACACAAGGAAGCATGTGGTCTAGTGGTTGTGACATCATTAAGGGTCCAAGGGAGCCTAGGTTCAAATCTCATGGAAAGTAAGGGAGTATTTATTTTGTGGATTGGACGGCAAGAGTTTGATTTGGATTTAAACTCTACTAGCGAAGGGATCTCACATCGAAAATATACAAAGAAGAAAGGTGAGAAGCTAGCTATATATAGAGCTACCTAGGAGGAGAAGGAGCATACCTGGTTGGCGTTAGGCATAGGAGTGCTCGGAGCATGGTTTAGCAGCTTCAGATTCCTATCAGGTGTGTATTCTCTCTACTCTATCTGTAGAGCGACATATGCCAAAATACCGATGACACGGTGATAGTAACCATATGGCGTGCAAGCGCACGTGTGGGGCTTCAACGCGATAGTTGAGGCCATCAGTAGTGTTCTTGTGGGTGTGGGCTATTGGGCCACGATGGCCCGAAAGGGGCCAAGTAGGCCTAATGGGCCAGTGGGCCTATATGAATAAATTGTATGATTGAGTAGTAGATAGTGAACTAGATTGTGTGAATCTCATATATGTGGCTAGGTTTGGGCTGAATGGGCTACACGAGTGTCTGGGCCCACTTGGGCCGAGAATGGGCCTTAGGCCCATTCGCATCATTATCTCTGTTTAGAATACTTGAGTCGTTCGAGGTGACAGTGGACCTTCTGTTGGGTCGTTAACACCCTGATTTGTAAAATTACTAAAATATCCTTAGTTTGTAAAATTATCGAATACCCCCGGATTACAAAATTATTGAAATACCCTTAGTGTGTAATTATCGGTTTACCCTTAAATGACAAATGTCCGTTGTACCCTCGTGGTAGTAGTAATGTTGTCTGTGTTAATTGTATGATTGATTATATTTGAGATACACTGCATACATGGATTAGTTATGAGTAGAATTATCGAATTACCCTTGGTAGGTAAATTACTGAAATACCCTTGGTAGATAAAATTACCGTTATACCCTTAGGGGTTGATTAGCGTGATTGTGTGTAAACCTCCACACACTTTACTTTATCTGTACTAGCAATTGTATGGGCTAAAAAGGCCAGAAAAGGCTGTGTAGACAGTCGTGATGCCTTATGGGTAAGGCTAGGAATGCCAGGTACTTGATCGTATCGTTTTCTTTACATGGACAGATATATGTGTGGTAATATATTATGTTATGGATAGCATGTTGCATTCGTTAGGATATGTATGTAGTTCATGGGGTATGGGTTTGATATGAAGGGGAAGTGCATGATTATTTGGTCACGTAGAGATCGGTGGCTATGCCGCGATATATATATATGTACATACATTAATTGAGTCACATAGTGATCGGTGGTTAAGCCACGATATATATATTTTATTGGGTCACATTGTGATCGGTGGCTAAGCTACGATGTATTATTTGGTCACCTAGTGATCGGTTTATAACTGGCAGCATGACTGCCGAAATGGAGTGCAGCGGATGGAGGGTTGATTGTAGAAATCCCCACGGTGTGATGGCTAGTACGGGATGGTGTGTAGAGGATGGAAAATTAGGTTGGGCTGGGTTTGCATCGCATTGAATACATGATCTACTGTGACATATGATATGGGTTAAGGCTCAACCGAGGCTATTTTGGGCTAAGGCCCAATTGCCACCACATCAGTAATGGGCTTCACCGGATTGTTGTGATGCATGTTCTTACCAATGAGGGTTGTGCACACTGAGTTTTCGTAAACTCACCCCCTCTTTTTATTAAATGTTTCAGGTGATTCCCAGCGATTGAGGATTGGGAGCCGTGGAGGACTCGAGGGAGGATATACATCGGAGATACTACTTGTGAACTTTAGTAATTTCGATTTTTGCCTTTTCTTTTAGATTATTTATTTTGGGTTAATATTTTGTAATAACGCCATTGGTTTATTTTTTCTACGTTTTCATTTATAACTGTTAAACTTATAAATACGGGGTTTTCTTAAAACATTAGCAATCGTTTTCTAAAATATCATGTTTACGCAACAATGCAAGTTCAACTTTCATGACAAAATAGTTTTTCAAAATAATAACAACTTTTAAACGATCATTTAGTAAATCACATTTTTCTCAATCAAACAACGAACTCGGAGTTTAAAAATCTGATAAAACTTTTCTAAAAAATTGCTTAGCTTTTCAACTTCCTTTACTGTGACACGCTAGATTCGGGCCTAACTTTTAGGCCAGGTTTGGGGTGTTACACCATATTTCAAATATATACATCCTTTCCAAAGTACCAAAATGTAATGCCGATAGTGTGATTTAGAAACTGACGATCCCTGATCCGAGCTAGCTTTTACCGACATCGCAAGGCGGAGAAATGATTCAAGACAAAGAAGCTTCCCAAAGCTTAGTAAGTTCGTAACAAAATACATTAAATCAAAACATGTCATCACATAGATTAATTCACAATCTAATATCTCATTTCATCCAAACTAGTAAATTCAATAAACCTTTCACAAAATCATCCAAAATTTCATCAACCACATAGGTTTCGAACATACCTTAGCCAACACTTAGTTGTCAAATATTTAAGCTACTCAATACTCATGTGTAACATCCCAGAGTTGGGCCTAGTAGGATTGGGCCCATTGGGCCTTAGGCGTAGTAGTGTTTAAAATTTTTGAGACTAAGAGAACGACTTTAATGCAAGTTAGATCTAGTAGGTGAGTGATTTTGGAAGGTTAGGGGGCTTCTATGAAGTCCCGAATAAACTTGGGCTTAGGAAAAATTTTGGTTTTAGGTGAATAAAACCCTGAGAGTTAGTAGGTAGGCTTTAAGAATAAAATGTGGAGAAAATGACACAAGTGGAGTGTGTGGTGTAGTGGCAAAGTGACGCCACATAAGAGACAAGGGGGTGATGCCAAAAAGGAAGGAAGGAGGTCCAAGGTTCAAGTCTTGGCTCTTGCATTTTGGTTTTCTTTTATATGGACTTTAGAATTTGGCCATGATTTATATTTAGTTGTACATGGTTTTCGACACAAGAGGAGCTTGTGGCCAAGTGGCTAGCGACATGGATTAAGTTACATGGGAGCCTGAGTTCAAATCTCATGATGAGCAATGGAGTATTTATTTTGCAATTGGACGGCAAGAGTTTGAGTTTGATTTAAACTCTACTGACGGAGGGATCCCATATCGGAAAGATACAAAGAAGGAAGGTGAGAAGCTAGCTATATATAGAGCTGTCTAGGAGGAGAGTAAGCATACCTGGTTGGCGTTGGACGTAGGACTGCTCGGAGTGCAGTTTAGCGGCTTCAGATTCCTATTAGGTGTGTATTCTCTTTACTCTAGCTGTAGAGCGACAAATGCCGAAATGCCGGTCACACGGCGATAGTAGCCACACGAGCATGCAAGCGTAAGTGTGGAAGCTTCGACGCGAATTCGAGGCCATCATGAGTATTCTTGTGGGTGTGGGCTATTGGGCCACGATGGCCCAAAAGGGGCCAAGTGGGCCCAATGGGTTCGGGGGCCCATATGAGTAAATTGTATGATTGAGTAGTAGATAGTGAACTAGATTATGTGAATATCATATATGTGGCTAAGTTTGGGCTAAATGGGCCACACGAGTGTTTGGGCCCACTTGGGCCGAGAATGGGCCTTAGGCCTATTCGCATCATTATCTCTGTTTAGCATACTTGAGTCATTCGAGGCGACAGTGGACCTTCTGTTGCGTTGTTAACACCCTAATTTGTAAAATTACTAAAATACCCCTGGTTTGTGAAATTATGGAAAACCCTTGAATTAAAAAATTACCAAAATACCCCTGGTTTACAAAATTACCGAAATACCCTAATTTGTGAAATTATCAAAATACCCTTGGGTGGTAAAATTACCAAAATACCCCTAGTTTGTAAAATTATCGAAATACCCCTGGTTTGCAAAATTATCGAAATACCTTAATTTGTGAAATTATTGAAATACCCCTAGTTTGCAAAATTATCAAAATACCTTGGTTTGTAAAATTACCAAATACCCCTGGTTTGTAAAATTATCGAAATACCCTTAGTTTGCAAAATTATCGAATACCCCTGGGTTGTAAATTTATCGAATTACCCTTGGTAGGTAAATTACTCGAATACCCTCGATGGGTAAAATTACTGTTATACCCTTAGGGGTTGATTAGCGTGATTGTGTAATTATCACACCTTTGCCTGTTGTTTTGTTAATTCGTATATGCATTATTAAATGCCGAAACTTCAGTATTGACTGTTGGGTTACCCATGGAGGGTAAAGATGAGACATTAGGTTAGTGACTTTTGATTATGCTATGTAAGCAATTAGGATAACATGATATTCTGTATACTCTGAACATCTTATATATGTCGATTTCTGCTACATTCATACAACATGATTTTATGTTGCATGGAATTGGGCATATGCTAGTAATTGGAAGGGGAAGCGTATCTGGCGACTATGTCACAATATCTGGTGGCTCTGCCACACTCTGTTCTGGTGGCCATGCCACATAATCTGGTGACTCTGTCACAATTTTGACGATGAGCAATTAATCGTAGCATGACCGCCATCGATGTCTTTAGTAGAGTTGAGGGTTTGTTATAAAATCCCCACCGTGTGATTGGCGAGAACGGTGGTGTGTAGCAGTTGGATATTTAGGTTGGGTTGGGTATTGCATCATATTGCATACATCATGTGCTATACTGTGCTAATAGGCTAAGGCCTAGTCCAATTCTAAATGGGCTTCGCCCAAGGTGATTTTGTAAGGGCTAAGGCCCAGATGGTATTTGAATGGGCTCGGGGCCAGTTATGGTTCATGTGGGGGTAATTGCACATTGAGTTTTCATAAAATCACCCTCTCTTTTTATTAAATGTCTCAGGTAATTCCCAGCGATAGAGGATTCGGAGTCGTGGAGGACTCGGGGGTGGCTATAAATCGGAGATACTACTCGTGAACTTTAGTAATTTCGATTTTTACCTTATTTTAAGATTATTTATTTTGGGTTAATATTTTGTAATAAGGCCATTGGTTTATTTTTCTAAGTTTTCATTTATAATTGTTAAACTTATAAATACAGGGTTTTTCTTAAAACATTAGCAATCGTTTTCTAAAATATCATGTTTATGCAACGATGCAAGTTCAACTTTCATAACAAAATAGTTTTTCAAAATAATAAGAACTTTTAAACGGTCACTTAGCAATTTGCATTTTTCTGAAACAAACAACGAATTCGGAGTTCAAAAATCCGATAAAACTTTTCTAAACAATTGCTTAGCTTTTCAACTTCCTTCAATGTGACACGCCAGATTCGGGCCTAACTTCTAGACCGGGTTTGGGGTGTTACATCATGAATCACATAGATTGACATTCATCCCTTCTTCTGTTTATTCACACACTTAGTGCCTAAATAGTTAACCGAAGCTTAATTAGCATTGGACACTTAGTGCATCATATCAAACTGATCTTAAATCGGTATCGCACACACAGTGCCAACCACATAGTCGAAGCTTATATTACTCCGCACACACATAGTGCTATTCATCTCGATCACATTTTTGAATTCGTACACTTAGTGTCGTTTAACTCAATCTATCACATAGCATCCACATTTAACAATATCATACCATTCATTTCATAATGTTAAACAAAACTAAATATACGTATTATGTCTGAACATACCTCGGATGTCGAACTATCGATACGGTTGATTAATCGAGCACTTTATCTTTGCCTTGATCTCGATCCGAACCTCTCTTCTTTTGGTATAAACATATTCAAACTCAATCCATTCAATCATAAATTCGTTCATTTTAATCCAAACGCACATTTAGGGCATTTTGCAAAATAGCCCACACATTAACACATTTCGACACTTTAGTCCTTAATTCATCAAATCACCAAATACACATAATTTCATTACACCATGCTTAAGCCGAATTCTCCTTAGTCTCATACCAGTCCACACATTTCATTTATTTTTCATTTTAGTCCCTCAATTTACACTTTTCACAATTTAGCCCAAAATACTCAATTTTATCAAAAATCCCAATACAAACTATGTTAATCCAACACCAAGTTTTCATATTTCAATATCAACTAGCACATAGATCAAACATTCATCAATTGCTTATCACAAAAACATCATCAATTCACAAAATTACAACATGGGCTAGCTAGAGCTCGAAGCAACGATTACGAAAACGTAGAAATTATCAAAAATCGAGCTAAAATCACATACCAATTTGAGCCTCAGCTTGCCGAAACTTCAAAGCTTTGTAGCCCTCCTTTCTTTTCTATTTTCTGTGAGTAATAAAATGAATACTCATCTTCTTTCATGATTTGTTTTACTAATATATTATTATTAATCCAATTACCATGTTAGCCTTTAATAAAACATATTATATTACATTTTAGTTGGTTAAAATGTCCATCCACCATCCACTAAGTACATATTGGTTAAATTGCATCATAAAGCCTCTATATTTAAAAAACAACAACACTTAGATACTTATAAATCAGCACATAGCTTTTACTCTTTACGCGATTAGGTCCTTTCTTTTAATTCGACCCTAAAATGATCAAATCATCTCATAGAATTTTCACAGACTATGTCACATACTATTCACATAGAAAATAGTATTAAATTAACATTTCAACCTCAAATTTGTGGTCTCAAACCACTATCCCGACTAGGGTCTAAACCGAGCTGTTACAACTCTCCCCCTTAGGGATTTTCATCCCCAAAAATCTTACCAGTGAATAGTTGTGGATGTGGCTCTCTCATAACGTTTTCAGGCTCCCACGTAGCCTCTTCAATTCTGTGTTTGTGCCACAATACTTTCACTAAAGAAATTTCTTATTTCTCAACTTTTTGGTTTCTCGTGCCATAATTTGGATTGGTTCTTCACTATACAACAAGTCTGACTGAATCTCAACTTCAGTAGGGGCAATCACATGAGACGGGTCTGATCTGTATCGTCGAAGCATTGACACATGAAATACGTTATGAATCTTTTCTAACTCAGATGGAAATCTCAATCTATAAGCAACCGGCCCAACTCGTTCAATAATCTCATAATGTCTAATGAACCTCGGACTCAGCTTGCCCTTTCGGCCAAAACGAAGTATTTTCTTCCACGGAGATACTTTCAAAAACACTCTGTCACCAATCTCAAATTCAATATCTTTTTGTTTCAAATCTGCATAAGATTTCTGAAGATCTGAGGCCGCTTTCAAACTGTCATGAATTACATTCACTTTCCGCCATCTTTTTATAAGATCAACCCATGAATCTTGTTCTCACTCGCCAAATCAATACAATGGAGTTCGACACTTTTGACCGTAGAGAGTCTCATATGGTGCCATTTTGATACTAGATTGAAAACCATTGTTATATGCAAATTCAATCAACGATAAATGCTTTTCCCACGAGCTTTCAAATTTGAGTATACAACATCTCAACATGTCTTAAAGAATCTGAATGATTCGCTCAGATTGACTATCCATTTGTAGATAAAACGTTGTACTGAAATGCAATTTTGTGCCTAAAGCATCTTATAATTTCTTCTAGAATTGCGAGGTAAATCTTGGATCTCTGTCAGACACTATAGATAACGGTACTTCGTGCAATCTTATAATCTCATCGATAAACAGTTCAGCCAACTTATCTAAAGAATAATTGGTTCTCACTGAAACGAAATGAGCTGATTTTGTCAATCTATCCTCTATCACCTAGATCGCATCTTTCTTGCTCGGAGATAAAGGCAAACCCGACACAAAGTCCATCATGATTCTCTCCCATTTCAACTCAAGAATCATAATTGGTTGTAATAAATCGGACGGAACTTGATGTTCAGCCTTAACTTGCTGACAAACTAAACACTTCGACACATAGTCAAAAATGTCTCTTTTCATACCATGCCACCAATAGAACTGTTTCAGATCATTATACATTTTTGTACTTCCGGATGTACAGTGAAATGGATATTATGAGCTTCATTCAAAATCATTTGAATCAACTCTAAATTTCTTGGAACAGAAATTCGATCTTTGAATCTCAAACAATCATTATTATCAACTCTAAATTCTGATTCAGCATTCGAATTACATTGAACTCTTCTTGCTAACAACTCATTATAAATCTTCTGAGCCTCACATATCCATTGTAAAAACAATGGTTTTACTTTCAGTTCAGCTACAACCACATCGCCATCACACAGATCTATTTGATTACTCATAGCTCATAAAGCATATAATGATTTACGACTTATGGCATCCGCTACAACATTAGCTTTACCCAAGTGGCAATCTATCACAAGTTCGTAATCTTTCAATAATTTTAACCATCTTCTCTATCGCAAATTCAAATCTCTCTGAGTCATTAAATACTTTAAACTCTTATGATCATCAAAAGTGTGACACCTCACTCCAAACAGATAGTGATGCCAAATCTTCAATGCAAACACAATGGGTAGTTCTTTTCATGTGGTTTTAACTGTCTCGAAGCGTAGGCAATAACTTTCCCTTCTTACATTAGCACACAGCCCAAACCATTCAATGATGCATCACTGTAAACTATGAATTCTTCACCTGATTCGGGTTAAATCAATACTGGTGCTTCCATTAACAACACTTTCAACTGTTCAAAACTCTGTTGACACTTTTCTGACCACTCGAATCTAACATCCTTCTATAACAACTTTCTTAATGGAGTTGCAATCATCGAGAAGCCTTTTACAAATCATCTATAATATCCCGTAAGTCCCAAAAAACTACAGACTTCAAACACATTTCTTAGAGGTTTCCACTCCAAAATAGCAGAGATTTTTATGCAGATCAACTCGTATCCCAGCAGCTGAGACGATATGCCCCAGAAATCTAACCTCATGCAACCAAAATTCACACTTACTGAACTTTTCATACAACTATTTCTCAAGTAGAGTTTGTAGCAAGATTTTCAAATGCTCGGTATGATGCATCTCATCACACGAATAGATCAAAATATCATCAATGAACACTAACACGAAGCAATCCAAATACGATCTGAAAATTCGATTCATCAGGTCCATAAACACTGCAGGAGCATTGGTTAGTCCAAAAGGCATCACAAAGAATTCGTAGTGTCCGTACCTCGTTCTGAAGGCAGTTTTTGGTACATCAATTCTTTAACTCTCTATTGATAGTAGCCCGATCTCAAATCTATCTTAGAAATATTATAGTTCCTCTCAGTTGATTAAACAAATCATCGATCCGAGGTAACGGATATTTGTTCTTTATCGTCAGTTTGTTCAATTGTCGAGAATCAATACACATTCTCATAGTTCCATCTTTCTTTTTCACAAATAATACAGGAGCTCCCCAGGGTGAAAAACTCAGTCGTGCAAACCCTTTGTCGGTCAATTCTTGCAACTGAGACTTCAACTCTTTCAATTATGTTGGTGCCATTCTGTACGGAGCTATCGAAATAGGAGTAGTTCTTGGCACTAACTCAATACCAAATCCAACTTCCCTAATCGAAGGTAATCCCGATAACTCTTCTGGAAACATATCTGGAAACTCACATACCACATACACAGATTCAACTATCTTTTTCAGTACTTTTGTATCAATCGCATACACCCAATAAGCTTTGCAACCCTTTTTCACATAGTTCATAGCTTTTATCGCAGATACAACAGCTGGTAATCCTTTCATATCACTGGACTCAATTCAAACTTCTGACTCTTCAATTCAATACTCTTTTTCTTACAATTCATGACGGCATTATGGAAAGTAAGCCAATCCATACCCAGAATTATGTCAAACTCATCGAATGGTAACAACATCAAATTAATCGGAAAACATAAATAATGAAACATCAATGGGCAATTCTTGCACACTTTATCCACCAAAACACACTTGCCTAAGGGGTTTGACACTCTAACCACAATTTCAGTAGTCTCAACAGGTAGAATTTTACTTGATACTAGATTCACACACGCATAGGAATGAGTTGATCCTAGATCTATCAGTGCAATAACATCAGTATCAAATAAAGTGAAAATACCGATGATGACGTCTGGAGATGATGCTTCCTCTCATGCGCGTATAGCATAAGCTCGGACAAGTGCTCTTGCTTTTGACCTCACTACTGTATCGGTTGTCCCTCTCTGGCTTTCACTCATATTTCTGGTGTTTCTCGGTGGTCTACCCCTAGCTGTCACATTACTCGGTCTTTCATTCTGAACATTTTCCTCTTCGACCATCTTTGGGCAATTTCAAATAAAATGGTATCGAGATCCACATTTATAACAAACTCTATTGTTGTACTTGACCCAGCATTCTCCCACATGTTGCCTCCAACATTGTTTGCATTCAGGTTTGTTACTCTTGACGCTACCAACACTCAATTCATTCAGAGCTTGAATTTGTAAACCTGTATTTATCTCGAACGATCTCTATTTGAATGTCCAATTGAAGCATTTGAACGATTTCTTGCATCTTTGTATCTCTTCGCTGAAGGTTGAGAGAATTTATTCATCGATCTCTTTTTTTCATCACGAGCCTCAGAATCCGCTTTCTTCTTTTCGTTACTGAGCTCCCCTACTTTGCAAGCTCTTTCAACTAACACAACAAATTCATTTATATCCAATATCCCAACCAACAACTTAATGTCTTCATTCAATCCCTCTATGAAACGTTTGCACATAGTAGCTTCAATAGAAACACACTCTCTAGTATGTTGACTCAATCGTACGAATTCCCGCTCGTATTCAGTAACATACAAACAACCCTATTTCAATTCTAAAACACTTTATGAAACACCCCAAACCCGACCCATGAGCCTTAACCGGATCTAGTATGTTCCCTGGTGTAAACCGTTTCAAATTCTTTTATTACATAGGAAAAACTTGTGTGTTTTGAAAGAAAGATTGTTTTGGGTTGGGCTTGAGTTGAAAACAAGTTTATTTCATTATTAAAATCCTTTAATTTAGGTGACAAAACGTTTGGGCTTTGTTTTAAAATAAATTTACTTAATCTTTTAATTGATAAAAATTCGTAAAATAATAATTAAAAGAATAATAAAGAAGTTCAACTATGGCCTTATTACATCAAAATAATTCCCAAAATTTAAATTCAAAATACTTAAAATAAAATAGTCCTAATAAAATGAATTTCTTCTCGAGCATGGCCATCCCTAAGCTTCTCGGCCCACCATCACCGATCGTCACCGAAGAAAAAGTTCTCAACGGGTGAGTCAAATAGACTCAATGTGTAACAAACACTAACATTTAATAAATTCAGGCATACATTATCATATCACATACATGTTCATATAACAGATAGAAAATAATGATGATGCAACCTGAACCCAAACCTATATACCATCCGCTACACATCACCCGTACCATCTTGCACACCGTGGGTACTACTAAGTCAACCCTCCATCCGCTACACACCATCGAAGGCAGTCGCTGCAGTCGACGTGCTCATCGCCCTTATAAAATTAGTCATCTTAGGTCACCACATTCAAATATCGTGGTCTTAGGTCACCACATTCAGATATCGTGGTCTTAGGTCACCACATTCACTTCCCCTTTTCATATAACCCAAATGCCCCATATCATACATATCATGCATTAACATGCCAAATTCTTATTTGACATTCTTATAATGTCATATGTGTGTCATAACAGATATTTAACATAATCCTAGTAGGAGTAGGAAACGTACATGTGTACTTTGTACCATAACATGGTACCTTAGCCATATTCACATTCTTATACGCATACTTATATTAAACATTACCATAAAACTTATTAAGAAATAGTGTGGGGTACACACCTAATTCACTTAACAATTTCACTGAAATCTCGAAATCTGATCTACTGCCTTAGATCTTTAACTCCCTACATTCGGCCCATATTAAAGATTTAATGAAAACCCATTCAGCCACAAATCCAAATCCTAGTAGGATTAGTACACTAGAACTTACCTTGGTGCGATTGACTTAAGAATCAAGTCCCAAATCTTTGCTACATTCCTCTTGTATTCGGCCAAACACTAGATCTCTACATAGGTTAGTTTCGGCTTTTTAAACAATTATGAAATAGATCTAGATACCAAAAAAAAAAAGGTCTATGGTCGATTGTATTTAGGCACATACCTTGCGATTTCCAAATCCCAAACTCACCGAATAATTAGGGAACACGTGACCTATGGTGTACCTTCGGGAAAAGAATTTCTCCTTCCTTATAGTCGACTGATCCTTAGATCTATTAACTTGTTAGTTTCGGCTATTTTGAATAATTATGAACTAGAACTAAAACACCAAAAATAGGCCTTGGTGAATATTCCTTACCTTAGATCTTGGAAGATTCCTTCCTTATGGTCAACTTATGGACAGATCTCGAAGCCTTCTTTCCAAGTTTCAACTAACACAATAATGGGGTTAGATTTTCTGGTTTCAATTTTAATCTTAGAAGAAAAAGAATAGAAATCAATAATCACTAACCTTACCCTTAATGCACAAGTCAACAACCCCTTGCTTGAAGTCTCAAACTATTCGGCTATGGTCTTGATAATAGCAAGTTTTTGACTTTTGGAACTTAACAAGAAATCAGCTAATGGTTACCTTGAGGGTTCAGCTTTGATTGAATTTTTCAAAAGAAAGAGAGTAGGTTGATGTTGAAGATTCGGCTTTGAGATCAACAATGGTGGTTCGGCCCTTTGTGATATCAAGAGTAGAAAAGAGAAGAAGAAAGCTTTAAGATTCGGCTACAAGGGAATTTGGGGTTGGAAGAAGGAAACAAAAGAAGATTAGGAGAAGAGGAGAAGAATTTCGGCAATGGAGAATGCTGATGGAGTTTTGGCCTTATCAAAATAAATGAGAAAAAGGAGAGGATTTCTTTGACTATAAGATTCGGCAAGAGAGACTTAAGGGTGAAACAACAAAATTCAACACTTAAGCCCTCTTTCAAAACCGAAAATACCAACCCAAAGAGCCCCCTATTCGGCCACCACCTCAACTCTTGATCAAATCCCTTGTTAATCTCCTCATTTATCTTTTAATTATCACCTTATTCAAAATAAAAATTAATCCAACAAGTATCCCTCATCTAGCCGAATTCTACAAAGAAACAAACTCCTCCCTATGGTGCCTTAATGCCGTCCACTTCTACCTATCTTGTAGCAAAAATAAAACTTCTTTCTGCTTTCCTTGTGGCTCAAACACAAGCCCAATTGCATATGTAGGTGGCGTCACTTATTGGGCTTTAAGTGGTGCCTCCTAGCCACTTCTCCAAGCCCGTTCTTGTGTCAAATTTCTTCTATTAATTTCCTTAAGACCACCTTGTTTTAGTTTCCTCTTTTAAACCTACCATTTCTAAAACATTTCCTTACATTTCCAGGACATTTCTTTACATTTCCAGGACATTTCCTTACATTTCCAGGACAAGACATTTCCTTACATTTCGGGACAAGACATTTCCTTACATTTTCGAGTTTCCAAAATGTTCACTTTCCTCTTTTGAACATAACATTTCCAAGTTTCCAAAAATGTTCACTTTCCTCTTTTGAACTTAACATTTCCAAGTTTCCAAGAAAAATGTTCATAATACATTCATAACACATAAGACATGCCATTTCGTATAATTAAATCAAAATGCATAGGCCCATTTTCGTGGATGTTACGCCTACCCCTTAAAAATAATTTTGTCCTCGAACTTACTTACTAACGAACAATCGTACAATCTAACTCACCACACTACGCTATTGTCACAAGACTCGATCTTAATAAAACTAACACATTTCCTATGCACAATTCCAAAGTTTACATCCAAGGTTTCATACCATTCACTAGCAATACAAGAATGAACTAGCTCTATAATAAATAAGGCAATGAAGGGTATTCCAAAAATAAGAACTTACCCGTTGTCACATCCGGCACATCACTCTCCTCGCGACGATCGACTGCATAAACCAACCTTGGTTGTCTTGCATCTGAACCTTCAGCGCCTTCGCTTGGTGCTCCACGTCCTCTTCCGGCACCATTTCCTCTGTTATTCGGACCACGACCCCGCTGAGGCTGCTGTCCACCTCTACCAGCCTGATTAACATTTTGAGTTATTGGTCGATTCTCATCCGGTCTCATCGGACAATCCTTAATCATATGGTCCTTTGACCCACACTTAAAACATCCTCCCGTCTTTTTCCAACATTCACCTAAGTGATTCTTCCCACATTGTTCACAAGTAGGTATCGCCTCTCAAGTAGCGACTTGTCGATCTTATGCCCATCAACTCTAGGCCTCTTTTGCTCATTTCCCGATGATCCTGATGACCCATAACCCTTCTTAGGTCTATCCCTATCAGAGCTCTACTTAACCGAGTCCTTGATTCCCTTAGCTACCTTAGCCTTTTCTACCAACGCGAAAACTCCCGCTCCTGATGTGAGCTATCAATAACCTAAGGTCATCCTTAAGTCCGTCCTCAAACCGACACACCGCCATGTTTCAGAAGCTACTACTCCTCGAGCATACCACTCAACCTCAAAATTTAGCTTCATACTCGCCACGGACTTATTCCTTGAACCACCCTAAAAAGTCTTCCTCTGCTCGTCGATATAATGTGTCGACATACTTCTTCTGATATGCCGCCTTAACATATTCCCGTGTCGATCCTCAACTGTGGCACCATCCCGAATCGTTAACCACCATCGATACGCTTCATCGCAGCGAAGGCCACCATTCCTTTCAACTTCTCCTCGGGTCGATCGAGCTCATCCATTATGCGCCGATCATTTCCAACCAAGATTCACCAGATCTTTGGTGCCACACCGATACTCCACGGAACACCTCACTCTGTTGGCTCGAGTCGCCGGTATAGATTTTCAAGCTCCCATATTCCCTCCAAAGACTAGCCACCATTTCAAGAACTCGCAAGATGCGACTGCGACACAAAGATCATCCCCGTCTGAGCTCTGGCGCCGACACCAACAAATGGGGTGGTGGTGGCGGTGGTAACTCATTGTCAGACCCTTGACCCGATCTAACGGGTTCTAACACAGTCATTCTTCCTCTACCGAGTCCATGGCGATCGCGTCCTCTAGAACTCATATCTAACGATGCACTTTAATCTGATTAAGAAATTTTATGAATTAGCCTTTATTCCACTGATTAACCGCGAAGAAGTTTTATGAAAAGAATTTTAGGAGTGGTTCTTTCGTATTCATACATGCACACAATCTTTACATTCATACATCCATCAATCATTTATGAACTTTTGTTCATTCAGAGAAATGTTGTAGTTTTCATTGTTGTTATTTTTCCACCACCCATGGGTATTTTTGTAATTTACCCTATAGGGGTATTTTTGTAATTTGTCAAAATAAGGTTCCTTGGTGATTTTGTCAATAAGGGTATTCTGGAAATTTTGCATTCCCGGGGGAATTTTGGAAATTTTGAAATTATAGGGGTATTTCAGTAATAAACTAGGTAAATTTATAAATCTTAATAAATCAAGGATATTTTGGAATTTACAAAACTTGAAGGTTGTTTCTGAGAATTTGTTTTCCAAATCAGTGTTGTTGCAGAAATTTTTGAAGATCGGGGGTCATTCTAGTAATTTTGTAACTCGGGGGTATTTTAGTAATTTGTAGGGTTAGGGTAATTTCATAAATAATTTTTTTCTAAAATCAGGGTATTTTGATGTTTTGCAAATTAGGGTTTTTGAACATTTTATAAAGTAATGAAATTTTGATAAGAACTACGGGTATTTGGAAATTTCATAAACCAAGGGCATTTTTGTAATTTTACCACTAAGGGTATTTTAGTAAATTTGTAAATTAGAAATATTTCAGGAAAATTTATAAAAAAAATCTTTTCAAATTAAGAGGGTAATTTAGAAATTTTAAAACTATAGTTTCCATAAAAATACGGCTAGTCTCTTTGGGGTTTTAGTTAGGGGTTTAGCCCGTAGCTAAGTCCTCTTGGTTAGGGTGAACTGTAGCTATGCACTAGGTAGGATTCGAGTGGAGAGGAGATGAGTCACGCAGATCGCTTAAATACCAAGCTCCCACCAAACCAATTCTAGACATGCACACCATGGTTACCACACCCTAACTCAGCGGACTTAACCACAGGTTTGTTTAGTTAGGCATTTAAGTCTTATGTAATTGTTGGGGTAACTAGCCCTAGGGTTCAAGTACTAAATCTCTATTCTATGTTCCATTTCTACCCTTCTACAAATCATAATATAAATCACACAAAAGATCAGAGTACTTACCTGGTGGACTTCGTGTCGGAGACTTAGTGGGCCATGCTAGAAAATCCTGCTTAAGTCACAAAAATTCTTTTTGGGCTTAACTTTGAAAATGTTTTGGGCCTTAAACCCAAGGTCGAGAGTTTAAAACTGGGCTCTGATACCAAACTCAAACACCCCAAACTTGGCCCACGAGCTTTAACCGGATCTGGTATGTTCCCCGGTGTAAACCGTTTCAAATTCTTTTTATTACTTAGGAAAAACTTGTGTGTTTTGAAAGAAAGATTGTTTTAGGTTGGGCTTGAGTTGAAAACAAGTTTATTTCATTATTAAAATCCTTTACTTTAGGTGACAAAACGTTTGGGCTTTGTTTTAAAATAAATTTACTTAATCTTTTAATTGATAAAATTTGTAAAATAATAATTAAAAGAATAATAAAGAAGTTCAACTATGGCCTTATTACATCAAAATAATTCCCAAAATTTAAATTCAAAATACTTAAAATAAAATAGTCCGAATAAAATTAATTTCTTGCTGAGCATGGCCATCCCTAAGCTTCGCGGCTACCGTCCATCACCGATCGTCACCTAGAAGAAAAAGTTCTCAACGGGTGAGTCAAACAGACTCAATGTGTAACCAACACTAACATTTAATAAATTCAGGCATACATTATCATATCACATATATGTTCATATAACAGATAGAAAATAATGATGATACAACCCGAACCCAAACCTATATACCATCCGCTACACATCACCCGTACCATCCTGCACGCCGTGGGGACTACTATGTCAACCTTCCATCCGCTACACACCATCGAAGGCAGTCGCTGCAGTCGACGTGCTCATCGCCCTTATAAAATTCGTGGTCTTAGGTCACCGCATTCAAATATCATGGTATTAGGTCACCACATTCAGATATCGTGGTCTTAGGTCACCACATTCAGATATCATGGTCTTAGGTCACCACATTCACTTCCCCTTTTCATATAACCCATATGCCCTATATCATACATATCATGCATTAACATGCCAAATTCTTATTTCACATTCTCATAATGTCATATGTGTGTCGTAACAAATATTTAACATAATCCTAGTAGGAGTAGGAAACGTACCTGAGTACTTTGTACCATAACATGGTACCTTAGCCATATTCACATTCTTATACACATACTTATATTAAACATTACCATAAAACTTATTAAGAAATAGTGTGGGGTACACACCTGATTCGCTTAACAATTTCACTGAAATCCCGAAATTTGATCTACTGCCTTAGATCTTTAACTCCCTACATTCGGCCCATATTAAAGATTTAATGAAAACCCATTCGGCCACAAATTCAAATCCTAGTAGGATTAGTACACTAGAACTTACCTTGGTGCTAATTGACTTAAGAATCAAGTCCCGAAATCTTTGCTACACCTCTTGTATTCAGCCAAACACTATATCTCTACATAGGTTAGTTTTGGCTTTTTAAACAATTATGAAATAGATCTAGCTATCAAAATAGGCCTATGGCCAATTGTATTTAGGCACATACCTTGCGATTTCCAAATCCCGAAACTCACCGAATAATTAGGGAACACGCGGCCTATGGTGTACCTTCGAGAAAAGAATTTCTCCTTCCTTATAGTCGACTGATCCTTAGACCTATTAACTTGTTAGTTTTGGCTATTTTGAATAATTATGAACTAGAACTAAAACACCAAAAATAGGCCTTGGCCGAATATTTCTTACCTTAGATCTTGGAAGATTCCTTCCTTATGGTCAACTTATGGACAGATCCCGAAGCCTTCTTTCCAAGTTTCAACTAACATAATAATGGGGTTAGATTTCCTGGTTTCGGTTTTAATCTTAGAAGAAAAAGAATAGAAATTGATAATCACTAACCTTACCCTTAATGCACAAGTCGACAACCCCTTGCTTGAAGTCTCAAACTATTCGGCTATGGTCTTGATAATAGTAACTTTTCAGCTTTTGGAACTTAACAAGAAATCGGCTAATGGTTACCTTGAGGGTTCAGCTTTGATTGAATTTTGCAAAAGAAGGAGAGTAGGTTGATGTTGAAGATTCGGCTCTGAGATCAACAATGGTGGTTCGGCCCTTTGTGATATCAAGAGTAGAAAAGAAAAGAAGAAAGCTTTAAGATTCTGCTACAAGGGAATTTAGGGTTGGAAGAAGGAAACAAAAGAAGATTAGGAGAAGAGGAGAAGAATTTCGGCAATGGAGAATGCTGATGGAGTTTTGGCCTTATCAAAATAAATGAGAAAAAGGAGAGGATTTCTTTGACTATAAGATTCGGCAAGAGTGACTTAGGGGTGAAACAACAAAATTCAACACTTAAGCCCTCTTTCAAAACCGAAAATACCAACCCAAGAGCCCCCTATTCGGCCACCACCTCAACTCTTGATCAAATCTCTTGTAAATCTCCTCATTTATCTTTTAATTATCACCTTATTCAAAATAAAAATTAATCCAACAAGTATCCCTCATCTAGCCGAATTCTAAAAAGAAACAAACTCCTCCCTATGGTGCCTTAATGCCGTCCACTTCTACCTATCTTGTAGCAAGAATAAAACTTCTTTTTTCTTTCCTTGTGGCTCGAACACAAGCCCAATTGCATATGTAGGTGGCGTCACTTACTGGGCTTTAAGTGGTGCCTCCTAGCCACTTCTCCAAGCCCGTTCTTGTGTCAAATTTCTTCTATTAATTTTCTTAAGACCACCTTATTTTAGTTTCCTCTTTTAAACCTCCCATTTCTAAAACATTTCCTTACATTTCCAGGACATTTCCTTACATTTCCAGGACAAGACATTTTCTTATATTTCCGGGACAAGACATTTCCTTACATTTCCGAGTTTCCAAATTGTTCACTTTCCTCTTTTGAACTTAACATTTCCAAGTTTCCAAAAATGTTCACTTTCCTCTTTTGAACTTAACATTTCCAAGTTTCCAAAAAAAAATGTTCATAATACATTCATAACACATAAGACATGCCATTTCATATAATTAAATCAAAAATGCATAGGCCCATTTTCAGGATGTTACACTATATGTTTTTGATCAATGAAGCGTTGAATGATATACTTCTTTCTGAACTTAGCTTGAAAGAAATCCTAGGTGATTCTCTCTCTCAAAACTATAGATGTCAACATCTTCCACCAATTATAAGCTGAATCCCTCAACAACAAACTAGCGCATTTAATACATTCGTCCGAAGTCAATGACATCTCATCAAATACCCTGATTGTATTCTCAAGCCAAAACACAGCTCTCTCAGCATCGTCATCAGATGTGGCCCTAAACTCTTCAGCTCGTACTTGCGAATCTTCTCTACTGGTGGTTTATTCACTCTGTTCGAATCTACAACTTGTGGCACAATAGGTACTTGTGGGGGTAGAGGTTGTGGAGCAGTCGAATTCATTCTAACAAATTCTAAAAACCATTCACTCACCATACGGAAGAAGGCTTGCTTAGCCTCTCCTCCCTCATTGCTTTCATTCGGCCTAGATATAGCCAAGATCGTCCTTGAGCGGAGCAGTGCATTACTCTTTATGTCACAAGAATCGCTCGATTGGGATCTATTACTATATTAAACACATTTCAACTGTCAGAATTCATCACACTATCGCAATTTCATAATATGGCATGTATAACTAGACTCACACACGCTACCTTAGTCCGAGAATCAACTAAACCGTAGCTCTAATACTAATAAAATTGTAAAACCTTAACCCAAAATTGTCGCCGAAATAGGGTTAAGAGGTATTATCAATCATTCAGAACATTTACATCTAAGTTTACAACACAAAGTCAATCATCAGTATATCCTCTCAAATCATAACATATATTCCCTTATTGAAGTCTATAAGAACCTTATCACATGCTAAAGAGGGGTTGGGACTAAACTGAACATATACAAAGATTCTCGTAAACATAACAACTTAACCAAAATGCAAGGAATACATGCCCGTGGGGGTAGGCCGTGCCTCACCCACGGCTAATTGACACACCCGTGTGTCTTCCCGTAGTCATATACTGCCAAAATCAAGACAGTCACTAAGCACGCCCGTGTGCTAAGGTCGTGTACTACTAGATCATATACTGCCATTTCTCACACGGCTACCAAGCATGCCCATGTCGAGCCTGTGCTACTAAGCAACATTCTGCCAATTCACCCATGGTCTATAGGCACGCCCGTGTGCCACAACCGTGTGACATTATAGGCCATTTACAAGGCCAAGATGCCACCCATAAGGGTCAAACCTACAAGCCATATTAACCAAAACATCTTAAGCACATATTACCACCAAAAACATACCAAAATAGTCATTCAATCCATGCATATTGGACAACCAAAGTAACCACACTAATAATACATCTAAGATCCATTTCAACCGTGCTATCATCCAAAACCAATACATATGACAAAAACATAGTACATTTATTTACTTATCTCAAAAGCATGATCATTTCATGAATCAACTAACCATACCAAAACTTGTAATCACATAACCTATTCATCCAAGCATTCATCATCTCAAAACTTGCCAAAACATATGGCTATTTCATAAAGATATACACATAACTAGCCTATACATGACATATTTCAACTGTATACATCCTTTCCAAAATACCAAAATGTAATGCCGATAGTGTTATTTAGAAACTAACGATCCTTGATCCGAGCTAGCTTTATTGACACTTGAAGGCAGAGAAACAATTCACACAGTAAGCTTTCCAAAGCTTAGTAAGTTCATAATGAAATACATTAAATCAAAACATGCCATCACGTAGATTAATTCACAATCTAATGTCTCATTTCATCCAAACTAGTAAATTCAATAAACCTTTCACAAAATCATCCAAAATTTTATCAACCACATAGGTTTCGAACATACCTTAGGCAACACTTAGTTGTCAAATATTTAAGCTACTCAATACTCATGGATTACATAGATTGACATTCGTCCCTTCTTCAGTTTATTCGCACACTTAGTGCCTAAATAGTTAACTGAAGCTTAATTAGCATTGCACACTTAGTGCATCATATCAAACCTATCTCGAATCGGTATCGCACACACAGTGCCAACCACATAGTTGAAGCTTATATTACTCCGCACACACACAGTGCTATTCATCTCGATCACATTTTCAAATTCGCACACTTAGTGTCGTTTAACTCAATCTATCACATAGTATCCACACTCAACAATATCATACCATTCATTTCATAATGTTAAACACAATAAATATATGTATTATGTCCGAACTTACCTCGGACGTCAAACTATCGATACGGTCGATTAATCGAGCACTTTATCTTTGCCTCGATCTCGATCCGAACCTCTTTTTTCTTGGTCTAAACATATTCAAATCCAATCCATTCAATCATCAATTCATTAATTTTAATACACATAATTTCATTACACCATGCTAAAGTCGAATTCTCCTTAGTCTCATACCAGTCTACACATTTCATTTATTTTTCATTTTAGTCCCTCAATTTACACTTTTCACAATTTATCCCAAAATACTTAATTTCATCAAAAATCCCAATACAAACTATGTTAATCCAACACCAAGTTTTCATATTTCAATATCAACTAGCACATAGCTCAAACATTCATTAATGGATCATCACAAAAACATCATCAATTCACAAAATTACAACATGGACTAACTAGAGCTCGAAGCAACGATTACGAAAACATTGAAATTATCAAAAACCGAGATAAAATGACATACCAATTTGTGCCTAATCTTGCCAAAACTTCAAAGCTTCGTAGCCCTCCTTTCTTTTCTATTTTCGATGAGTAATAAGATGAATACTCATCTTCTTTCATGATTTGTTTTACTAATCTATTATTATTAATCCAATTACCATGTTAGCCTTTAATAAAACATATTATATTACATTTTAGTTTGTTAAAATGTCCATCCACCATCCACTAATTACATATTGGTTAAATTGCATCATAAAGCCTCCATATTTAAAAGACAACAATGTAAGAGTATGCCCAAAGATCAATCATGAGATGGTTGTAATAACATACTTGATTTACCATGTTTATTAATATAAAGCGTTGTCATTATTATTTCAGCTTTTCCTTCGTATGTACAAATAAACTGCTTTATAATAATGTCCCGAGAATAATATGATTATTCTTAAAATATCCTTAGTCAAGTATTATTGTTGACTAGGACAACAATAATGCATTAAGACTAACATGTAGTTGATTGATGATAAATAGTTGTCATTGATATGGAGTGTCAGAATCAATGCATGAATATGTGTGTTAGAGAACAACATATTGGACTGACCCGCTATGAGTATGTTTCTTAGATTATTATGTAATTGTCACAATATTACTCATAGTGATTAATATGTATATGATCCTTAGACTTGAGATAATCATTATCCCAACATCGTGAGTCGTATATTTTGATATAGTCAAATGTACGTAGTAACTGGTTGTTCTATAAAGGTTGATGTTGGATATACCACAATCTATGTAGAGGGATATTGTTGATCAATATAAGATAAGTCCCTCCCACATAATGGGAGTAATATTTAGGCCACTTAATTGAGTGAGACTAGAAATGCATGGCCATGCTTAAATAAATTGACATGAGATGTCATACTAATTTGTATATCATAGTCTACTCAAGATATCAAGAAACATGGAATGGACTATACAAGTGTGACTATTCCATGACTTATATCTATTCCAGAGATAAAGGACTTAATGGTTAATGCATGAAAAGTTAATCACAAAAAGTTATGTCAAATCATGACTTCTTGTAACTTAGGTAGCAATGATGCATTGCTAGATGCCACTCATTGTTTGTGACATTAGAATCGTTCTAGTATTACTGCTAATGTTACAAGAACCTACAGGGTCACACCCTATGGTTGAAATGAACGGAATGAAACATAGTTGGTTTTGTGTTTGATTGTCACATGAATTAAATTAATTAAAGAATTAATTTAATTGGGTAATCAAATATTGAATATATTATATGTACAAGGATGTTGTACACATAATGAGAATTAATATATGAATTTGGTTCGTATATAAATTTAAATAAATATAGTTTACCAAAATCCATGTTATAGTTAATGTAATTATAACTTCTTGGGTATAATTAATGTAATTATAAATTTTGATTAAAACATTATTATATTTATTTAATTTTATAATTCATAAATGAAATACCGATTATAAAAGGTAATAAGTGAAGAAAAACCCTAAGAATTTGCTTAGAAAAGTCTAGTAGCCGTCAAGCAAATAAAACCTCTAAAATAGTTTTTGGAGATTTCTGTCGTTCATAGTCAAACCGGGTGGATTACGTAGAGGCCGACATCGTAAAGGTTGAGGCTTGGTTCGACAGTAGATCAAAACTATTGTTGCCGAGGCGTCGCTGTCTACTTAGATTGAAATTTTGGTAATTTCAAAACCTTTATTTCACCCCGATTCGTTCCTCACACATGGATTCATGGTTTGAATCGTCGAGATTAATTTTATTTCGTTGCACCATGGGGGTGCCGGCATTCCAACAAACAACACTTAGATATTTATAAATTAGCACATAGCTTTTACTCTTTACGCGATTAGGTCCTTTCTCTTAATTAGACCCTAAAACGATCAAATCATCACACAGAATTTTCACGCAGACTATGTCACATACTATTCACACAGAAAGTAGTATTAAATTAACATTTCAACCTCAAATTTGTGGTCTCAAACCAATGTTTTGACTAGGGTCTAAACTGGGCTGTTACAGTGATAGTATGATGATTCCTGACATTTTAAATTGTGTTTTGATATAGTAATGGATCCCAATCGAGTGATAGCTGATGAGGTTGAGAGTAATGAGCCTACTCCCACGCAAGGGACAACACCAACTAATTCTATACCTATGACGGGTAGCTAGGGAGAAGAGGCTAAAGAAGCCTTCTTCCAAATGA
Source organism: Gossypium rotundifolium (assembly GCA_025506655.1). NCBI lineage: Eukaryota > Viridiplantae > Streptophyta > Magnoliopsida > Malvales > Malvaceae > Gossypium > Gossypium rotundifolium. The sequence continues at coordinate 53,109,137 of CP106731.1, forward strand.
TGAATGAGTGGTTCACTCAATATATTCGTACGAACCTGGCTGTAATGAGTGGTTCACTCAATATATTCGTATGAACCTGGCTGTACAACAACCTCCACCTCTCCTAATCCCCAACCTGTACCTATAACTTCTCAAGGAGTCGAGCTTTTAAGATTAAATAAGCCTTCAGTTGACAATATCCATAAACACAGGGCTAAAGAGTTCAGAGCTAATGTTGATGATTGATAAACCACAAAAGTAACATATTTAATCCCACATTTAGTATTCTTTTTGATGATTTAGCCCTTGATTTATATAAAATGTGCTTGTAATCCTTTCTTTTCATGTCATATACTCAGGAAAGCACCCAAGGATAAAAAGAACACAAAACAGGCTTAAAATGGAGTAATTGGGCCTTAACAAGAATTCAACACGGCCTGGCCCAAAGCCCACACGACCGTGCCTTGCCGATTACCTATAGGACGGCCTCAACTCCATCATACATGGCCGTGCTTCATCCATTTACCACACACAGACGTGCCTGGTGATCTACACGGCCGTGCCCAAAATGGCAGAATCAAGGCACATCCCAACCCCAAATTACACGGGCGTGTGCCATTGGCATGCCCCTGCTAATGAGAATGAGCAATTTCACTCGAAATTGGATGCTTAAAGCCAAAGAAACATACTCCTAAGTCTACATAAACACCCTAATAGTAATTATACTTGAGAGAGGTACTTAGGAGCCAAGTAAAGCATCTCAAAAGCCTATATAAACAACCCAAGACAGACATTGAAGGGACAAATTTTTGCAGAGGCTTTTGCCAAAGCTTTTATCTTTTAGGGAATCACTTGAAGATAGCCAATTGATCCATCTCAAGAAGCCATAAATCTATTCAAGATGGAAGATCTCTCCTTCAATTCCTCCAGGGAGTTTTAGGGATTTCTTATGTTTTGTTTTATCTTTTCTCTTGAGATGTTTTCTTTTTAGTTATGAACTAAACCTTTTAGATGCCTGAAGGGGATGAAACCTATGATGGATTTTGTTATTTGATTTCTAAATTATATGATAAGTACTTAGTTTGTTCTTAATTATGTTTCTTAATTTAATCTAATGTGCTTAGGTGGAGGAGGAATAGACCTTACCTGAGAGTAGATCTAGCATAATTGAGAGGAGTTGATCGAGCGCCTAGAGATAGGGTTGCGAGATTTTGCCGGATTAGGGTGAAACCTAATATAGGAATCCATTGATCGATTTACTGCTTCCTTAGGGGGTTATTATAAGAGAACGAAAGTTTCACTAATTAACCTAAGGTTAAATGTTATTCACCTCAAGATAGGGTTTAATATAGGTTAGGGAGTCTCACGGATCAAGCTAAGTAAAGAAATCATATGGTTTAGGGTTAAATAACAAGTGAAGTCATAGGTGGATTCTTTCTAAGGGTATCATCTTCATCAACTGAGTTTTCCTAAAGTCTTTCTCCAATTCATTCTTTTATCTTTGCATCTATTTTATTTTTTTCATTAGTTTTATAAACCAATCACTCTATATTTTAGGCTAAATAATAGAAAGAAAGTGAGTAGTAATACTTTTAGGTTCCTTTGGGTTCGATAAGATATTCTTACCTAAACTATACTACTGTTCGATAGGTGTGCTTGCCTCTATCATTGTCATAGTTAGTCTACAGGTTCGATCATTCTTTTTATAAATTTTAAAACTCGACTGTTTGACATGATCAAGTTTTTGGCGCCGTTGCCAGGGAACACTAAAATATTAAGAAAGCTTTATTTCTATTACTTTAGCCATTATTCTATTATTATTTTTTAGATTAAATTTTTATTTTTACTCATTCTCTTTCTTTCTTTCTTTCTTTCTTATCCTAGCAGGTACCTCTAGTTTATGACTAGAAGGAACCCGAAAAGACCTTTAGCATACTAAAGTGACATTGAAGCTACCGCTCATAGAAATTGCAGAGAAATTAGGCGAGCTCTAGACTACCAAAGAGATGAACAACAAGAAAGATCCAATCCTACTGAAGGGATGGACGAAAACAATCCACCGCCAAATGTGCAAGAACAGAATGCTCCGCGTACTATGTATGATTATACTAAACCTAATTTGACAGGAGCAGAATCTAGTATTGTTAGGTCGTCTATAGCTGCTAATAATTTTGAATTAAATCCTAACACGATACAAATGATTCAACAGTTTGTTCAATTTGATAGTTTGCACGATGAAGATCCAAACTCATATATCTAATTTTTTAGAATTCTGTGATACCTTCAAAATAAATGGTGTTTTGATGATGCCACACATCTTCGGTTATTCCCTTTTTCATTAAGGAATAAAGGAAAGAAGTGGTTGAACTCGTTACCATGAGGGTCAATCACCAAATGGGATCAAATGATCGAAAAATTCCTTTTAAAATATTTTCCACCAGCCAAAACGACCAAATTTAGGAATGACATATCTTCTTTTGTGTAGAATGATGCAGAAACATTATATGACGCATGGGAGAGATACAAGGACCTCCTGAGAAGATGTCCACACCATGGGTTACCTTTGTGGCTTCAAGTCTAAACTTTTTACAACGGTGGGAATTCTTCAACGCGACAAATGATTGATTCATCAGCCAGTGGAACTTTCAATAACAAAACTCCTGAAGTAGCTTACGATTTTATTGAAGAGATGTTGTTGAATACCTATTAATGGCAAATTACAAGAACCAAATCGACAAAATCAGCCGAAGTTTTTAACATAGACGTAGTGACAATGCTGTCAACGCAGGTGGAGTTAATGAATAAAAAAGCTTGATAATTTATGTTCTTTGCAGGTACATCCAGTAATGCAATACAAAGCGAGTGGAAATGTGGAAAATTCTGAGTAACCACCCTACCAACCGGGTGCAGACAACGAGCAGACAAACTATATAGGTAACAATTTTCGATCTAATAATCCTTATAGTAACACTTATAATGCAGGTTGGAGGAATCACCCAAATTTTTTGTGGGGAGGACAAGGAAATCAAGGAAATCAAAGGCAGAAACCTCCTGCAAATTACCAAAATTAGCCTTATCCACAGGAAAAGAAATCAAACCTTGAAGAGATGCTAACAAAATTCATGGCAACTACAGATTCTCGTCTCAAAAAGACTGAAGCAACACTTGATGAACAACAAAAATCGATCAAAGGAATCGAGAATCAAGTTGGAGAACTTACTAGGTCAGTGGGACATCTCACAAAGCTAATTTCTAAACGCCAACAAGGACACCAACCAAGCAACACAAAAATAAACCCAAAAGAGCAGATCCAAGCCATTACAGCTCAAGAGGTCCAGGAGTAGACAATCCCACATCAGTACAAGAAACTAGGGAAGAAAAAGGTAAAACAGAGGTAGCTTACGAAAAGCCAAAATCGATAATCAAAGAGTACCAACCTCGCATACCTTATCCCTAAGCATTAAAAAAGATGATTATGAGGAATAATTCGGTAAGTTTCTAAAACTTATAAAGAAATTACATATTAACTTACCTCTTCTTGAAGCTCTTTTTTGGATGCCCGAATCAAGGAGATTTTTAAGACAGCTCTTGATGAACAAACGCAAAATAGATGAAGAGCACCATGTGGAACTCAACGCAACATGCTTAGCAATGCTATAGAACAGACTACCACGGAAAATAAAAGATCCAGGGAGTTTTACAATTCCATGTTTAATTGGTAGTTTAACTATTGATAATGCGTTAGCTAATTTAGGGGCAAGTATAAACGTCATGCCTTATGCACTATTTAAACGACTAGGTCTAGGTTATGCATTTAGTGTATAATTCATGTGTTAGTGGGCTAGTGAGGGTGTTTGGAGATGTTTGAGGGGCTTTGGAAATTCTAGGATGAAGATGGAAGCTTTGGAAAATTATTGGTTTTTAAGTTAAAAAGGGGGAGCTAGGCTAAGGTAGCCTTAAGAAAAGTATTGGCGAATATAGGACACAAGAAGTGATGTGGAAAAGTGGCAAGGGACGTCACCTAAGGTGCAAGGGTGGTTGCGTCAAAGGGAGTGCCAAGGGGAAGGGGTTCGAGCTGCAGGAATCGCAATTGGGAGTTTTTATTTTTGGCATTGGGCTAAGGAGGCCTCAAGGAAAATTTTGGGAGCGTTTGAACATGAAACCAGGCCTTGGTAAAGTGGCTTCCATGCGCCACTTAAGGGCCTTGAAAGGACGCCTGGACAAGGGCCTTGGTTCGAATCCCGTTGGCGGCATGGGCGTGTTTTTATTTTGCTTTGGCATTAAGACAAGAGGGAGCTAGGGAAGGAGGCTTTAAAATAAATTGTGGCAAGCTTATGTCATAAAAGAAGGCCATGGCAGAGTGGTTTGGGGCACTATATGTGGCTTACGGCAACGAAGGCCCAGGTTCGAGTTGCGAAGGAAGCAAGAAAGGGCATTTTATTTTTGTGCGGCAGGAAGGCACTTGGGCTAAGTAGGTCTTAAAAGAAATTCAGGGTGAATTATGTCACAAAAGAACCAACTGCAGTGTGGTTGGGGCGTTACCTGTAGTTTGCTTCAAAGGGTTCCAGTAGGTCCCATGTTCGAACCATGTAGGCAGCAAATGAGTTGGGTTTTATTTGTATTTTATTTTTTCCTTGAGACAGGAGTAGTGGGACGGCATATGGACTTTCAAATGATAAGGATAATGCTTGGTTTTATTTTTATTAATTTGGCTAAGAGTAGGATAAGTGTAGTTTTATTTATTTATTTTAAGATGGTAGATATAAGATAATTGTAGTTTTATTTATTTATTTTAATTATGGTTTTATTTTATTTAGATTAAATGAGATATTAGTAAGGGATATTATTGTTTATTTTATTTATTTAAGAGGGTGATAAAGAGATAATAATGGAGAAAATTTTGGGATGTGATAAGGGGGAGAGGTAGTGGCCGATTGTGGGGCTCTTGGTGTTGGTAAATTCGGTCATAAGGCGGGGGTTAAGTGCCGAAAATTGTTAGTTTTTCTTAAGTGTTGCTTTGCCAAAATTCCATTACTCCTCTCCTCTTCTTTTCTTTTTATTTTCTTTCAACCCCAAATCCTTTCTTTTTATTCCTTGAATAGCCGAATACCCCATCTTCTTTTGAGAGCCATAGCCGAATGTGTAGTCACCATTTAGAGCATAAGTCGAATCATCAAGGAAGGTGCCGTCGACTACTTTCTTGTAGTCTCTCTAAACAAACGTTGGTAAGTACCCCTATTAAGCAGTTGGTTTCCTCTCTCTTTCTTGTGGTATGCCAAAATCAAGGGTAGGCCTTGATTTCTAAGAATGGCCGAATATGCTCAAGGCCATATTAATGTGTTTCTTTTGTGCCAACGTTAGGGAGCATTAAAGGAGTCTTTGGGATTTGCGAGAGATTAAGGTAAGCAATTGGTAATATTCACCAATGGCCATCTTTAGAGTTTTCATGTGCCAAGTCGATTCTAATGGTTGCTAAGGTGGATTTCACTATTCAAGGAGCAAGTGGTGATTCGGATTTAGTTTAGTAAGGTAAGGAGGCTTGTGTTATTCGGCCATAGGCCATATTTGGGTTTAAAAGTGACCGATTCTATCTATGGATGTTAGGGGTAAATCGGCAGAGATAACCAAAGCCTCCGGGATTTGGTAGGAGACCAAATAGGCATTAGGGAGGAGGAAAACCCGTTCATCATGTTAGAATCAAATAGTTCGGATTTCGCTAAATAGTCGTGTGTGATTAACCCACTATTTTTGGGTTTTGCTATATTTGCATGTGTGAATTATGTGCTAACCAAAGTCAAAGGCGTTATGTGGTGATTACCCTAAAAGGGTATATCGATAATCGAGTTAGTATTATCTGTTGATACTGAATGTGAAAGTGCCGATGTGAATGTGGCTATGCCTATGGAAATATGATGGTGCGCTTTAATAACATGTGCATGCATTTATTATTATTATTCCACTATTACATATTGCATGTGCATGGGTTGGGATATGAAAGAAGGTACGGGTGTACTTCGAGTACGTGGTTTGATGTTAGCCTTGAGCTACATCGTGGATTGACGTTGACTGAGGTCACGTTGTGGATTAATTGCGATTTAGTTCATGTGGCTTGATGAGTGGCTATGTGCCTCATCGTGGTTAATATCGGCTAAGTGCCATATCATGGTTGATGAGTGACTATGTGTCCCATCGTGGTTTTGGTGTTAGCTATGGCTACATCGTGGATTGGCGCTGACTAAGGTCACGTTGTGGATTTTTGTGCTTTATTGCACGTGGACGACATTGATTGCCTTTTGGAGTGAAAAGGAGAGGGTGATTTATTAATCCTCTGGTGTGTGGTAGGCTGGATAAGGGGGTGTGTAGAGGATGGACCCTAGGTTTGGGTTGGGTACACTTTGCATAATTATATCTGATATGTGAATTTAATGTGAAAGTGGGCCAAGCCCAATTGATACGTGGACTAATGTGGAAATGGGCCAAGCCCAGTATGTGAATGTGGATTTGAATAAGAAATGGGCTAAGCCCCATATGTGAGAAGTATGTGGTTAATTACCCTGTTACCTGATAAGTGTTATGAATATGGGCCAAGCCCAGAATGTGGTAAATTGTGAATATGATATCTTGTTATCTGATATATGGGTTAATATGTGTTAACATGTGGGTGGAATTTAGTGGTTTAATTACACACTGAGTCTGTATGACTCACCCAAATTTTTTCAACATCACAGGTGATGCTTGGACCGGGTTTGGAGTGGATACAAGGTGGCCCATGCAGAAGACATTTTATTTAATTAATTAAGTATTTATATTTTTAGTATTTTGATTAAGTGTTTATTGTAATAAGGCCCATTAAAGTATTTACGTATTTTTATTAAGTATCTTTAATATTATATTTTATTATGGATTGACAATTGAGATATCTTTCATAAATGGTTTTATTTTCATAAATCTATATATATAATAAAGTTTTAATTGGATATTTTTATCAAGCTTATATTATTTAAAAATTTTAAATGGACATGGTTTTTGAATAAGAACAAAATTTTCAAGTTCCACCGTAAGTCAGGATATTTTCAAACATTTTTCACAGTGGCATTTCAAATTCAGTCGTAGCGAATGGGCCGAGTTTGGGGTGTTACGGAAGCCCAAACAAACTAGGATGAGTATTCAACTAGCTGATAAAACTGTTAGAATTCATAGGGGCATTATTGAAGATGTTTTAGTAAAAATCATTAAATTTGTTTTCCCAGTAGATTTTGTTGTTTTAGACATGGATGAGGAAAATTCAATCCCTTTAATTTTAGGAAGACCTTTTCTTGCAACTGCCAAAACTAAAATTGATGTTGCCACAGGAGAACTCATACTTCATGAAGGAGAAGAATCGGTCAACCTTCAAGCTCTCGACTCAGCCAAAACAACAGAAGATGAAGGTAAGAAAGTCATTTCAATAGATAACCAAATTGTTCAACCTTCATCGCAGGAAACATCACAATGCATCAAACCTGAGCCAACTCATAGCCCCCAAGTTGTCACAGAAGAATCACACCAGAAACAAAACCGTAAGATCGACAATTTAGAAGAGCAGAAGATACACACCAAAGAAAAGCCAGATCCACACGAAGTAAAACCAAAGGAACCACCAGAAATCTCATAGGGACATCAAATCACTTCAAAATAGGAGACTAGGTGCTGTTAGACAAAACCGATCCTCACATCACTTCAACAAACATGAAGAAAAAGGGAGAAATACTCCTTCAGAACACGATATTTTCCCACACAAAATAGTCGAGATAAGCAATCCAATATTCAGCAATTTCAAGATAAATGCTTCTCGACCTAAACTTTGTCACGAAATTAATACTGTTAGCAAGAGGGAAAATATTCAAACCTTTAAACCTCCCTAAAATTTTCAAAGTCAAGGACAACCAAGCTTAAGAATATAAACGAGCATTTCTCGGGAGGTAACCTGAGCACTAACACTATTTACTTTCAAATTTATTTTCTTTTCTTTCTTTCTTTCTTCTCTCAACATTTAAACTAACACAAAAATGTAGAATTTCAGGCCACATGGCCTTACACATGGCCGTGCCCGTGGCCGTGTGGACCACCAAAACCACCACACTGACCGAGCAGAGTCATGCAAGTTAATCCACCCACCCCCAACATCACGGATCCAACAATCCATACCACGGGCACTGACAAAATAGCATGACCGTGCCTCACGACCGTGCTAAGATACTGACTTATTGAGCACGGGCAAACCATGCCCATGCATTTCATCCATGCTCACATGCTGAATGGCTGTGCTAATCGACAAACGGGCATGGAAGAACAACACACTCCACAACACGGTCGTACAATGCGACCGTGTGAGTCAACACACCCTCGATACACGGGCGTGGGAACGTGCCAAATTTGAAATCTTATTTAAATTCCCACAGCCCTTCCACTTTTTCCCATCTTCTTTCTTCCTTCTCTTTCTTTCAAATTTTTCTCTCTGTTCATGGAAAAGGTCCAAGACTCTTGTGCAACACAAAAATCATGCCGAAGAAACGTAAGAAGGTAAGCATCATCTCCTCAGAGGAGACCTCAACATGAGTTCATGCCGGCAGCTTCAGCTAATTGACACGCCAAGGGTCTCCGAAACCTTTTCGATTCTATTTTTCTTTTCTCGTCTCCTTTATTTTCCTTATCTATACTTCTTTTCTGCTTAATTTAATTTATTTCATATTAGTTTCTTGGTTTTAGGTTCTAAAGGCTGATAGGGAATCATGCCATTTCCACCATCACTAACACTCTGCAGCCTTAGAAATCATACCCACCTCACGAACCATCTGCTAATAAGGACTCCTTAGTCCATTAGTCTTTTCTTTAAATTTTAGTTTTCTTCTTAGTCTCCTTCTCTTTATTTTCTTAATATTTAATTATATTATTAGTATATTATTATTTCTCTAGATCTCTTGGCTATATCTTCGCAGGCTACCCAATTTCTTCACCTAGCAAATTGTTTTTTGGTAGCCACACCACTAAGCCCATAGAAAACACCATCATCGCCACCAAAGACTCAAGGAATCATCCAAAATTTTGGAAGTGTCACTCTACCCCTTCTCTTTTGATTTATCCCATTACTGTCATTATCTATCTTTGTACATTGAGGGCAATGTACATCTTAAGTGTGGGGGGATAAAAGTGCCTAACTTTTTGCATAATTCTCAAATTAATGCCTAATTTTTCATTGTTATCAAAATCTTGAATTTTAAACTTGTTCGAAAGTATTTTTCTCATATTACTAATTAGGATGAAATTTCTAATGATTTATGATTATTATTGATATGTTTTAGAGTAAGTCATAGTTAATTATGCATTGATGATTAAATGTGAAGAATACTAGGGAATCAGACATGATAAGCCTACTTTCTAAAAATTAAAAATTGATAGGTTGTTAAACTGAATTTGAGTACTACCTTGAAATTTGGAATTTATAAGGATTGATGTCAAAAACACCCATAATTTTTGTGAGATTTTGAGCCTTATAGAGCATATATTCTTTTTCATGCTCACTTTTTTTGATTATGGGTGTGTCAACTTTGAACTATTATTCTAGAACTTGCCTCGTTTATACATGTCGAGACCACATTAATGATTTGATATACTGAGATGATAAAGGCACCTATGTTCTAACCCGTTCACTCCATAAAAAGCCTACCTTAACAAATTAACCCCTAGTGAACCCCGTTGAATCCTAACAACCTTTTTGTTGTCTCACCCTCTAATATTAACCAAAAATCCCTTTGTATTTGTTATCAGCATTCTTTTGACTACCCTTTAATCGAGGTTTGATTTGATTAAATTACCGTATTATATTAGTTTAGTAGTTACATTTCTGATGTAATATTTTAGTTTGTTCTTAAAAAAGGGAGATTAGAGTACATAAAAGAGCTTAGAGCATTTAAACTCCAATTATTGAAGAAAAAGCTCGTATTAAAGTATTATCAAATTTTAAGTGATGAAAATATTCTTTATTATTTAGTAATTATCAATAGTGGTATTATTAGTTTTCATTCGATGTAAATATTCATTGTTTTTAGATTAGGTAATTAGTCAATTTGATCTCGATTCTAACCCTCTCATTCAGCCTATATCCATACCCTTAACCTTAGCCCCGTTACAACCTTGATAAAGACCTTTTGATTTGTGTATCATCTCATATACAGTGGTGGAGATTTGATTTTCAGGCAAGCCTATGTGATTAACTTTTCAGGTTCGACTTATGAGGGCTTATTCTTGAACCTTAAACACTTTGAGTGTTTTGAGTGAACCTTCAATGAGGATGTCAATTCTTGTCAATTTTGAATTAAAGGTAATTATTCAGATAAGGGGAGACACCTATATTTTCGTGCTATAAAGGTATGACTTATCGTAATTGAATCTTTAGGACTCTTTGAGTTAAATTATCCATGTATAAATTATATATGAATTATGATGACACGTTATCGATAGGAATTATGAATTATGGAAAGTTTATTTTAATTATAAGTTAAGAATTTTGCTTGAGGACAAACAAAAGCTTAAGTGTGGGCGTATTTGATAAACCATAAAAATAATATATTTTAATCCCACATTTAGTATGATTTTGATGATTTAGCCCTTGATTTATATAAAAGGTGCTTGTAATCCTTTCTTTTCATGTCATATACTCAGGAAATCACCCGAGAATAAAAAGAACACAAAACGGGCTTAAAATGGAGTAATTAGGCCTTAGCAAGAATTCGACATGGCCTGGCCCAATGCCCACACGATCGTGCCTCACCGATTACCTAGAGCATAGCCTCAACTCCGTCACAGATGGCCGTGATTCATCCATTTACCACACACAGATGTGCCTGGTGATCTACATGGCCGTGCCCAAAATGACAGAATCAATGCACGGCCCAACCCCGAATTACACGGGCGTGTGCCATGGGCGTGCCCCTGCCACAAGAATGAGCAATTTCACTCGAAATTGGATGCTTGAAGCCAAAGAAACATACTCCTAAGTCTACTTAAACACCCTAATAGTAATTCTACTTGAGAGAGGTACTTAGGAGCCAAGTGAAGCTTTTCAAAAGCCTATATAAACAACCCAAGGCAGACATCGAAGGACGGCTTTTTACAGAGGCTTTTGCCAAAGCTTTCATCTTTTAGGGAATCACTTGAAGATAGCCAGTTGATCCATCTCAAGAAGCCGGAACTCTATTCAAGACGGAGGATCTCTCCTTCAATTCCTTCAAGGAGTTTTAGGGATTTCTTATGTTTTGTTTTATCTTTTCTCTTGAGATTTTTTCTTATTTAGTTATGAACTAAACCCTTCAGATACCTGAAGGGGATGAAACCTATGATGGATTTTATTATTTGATTTCCAAATTATATGATAAGTACTTAGTTTGTTCTTAATTATGTTGCTTAATTTAATTTGATGTGCTTAGGTGGAGGAGGAATAGACCCTACCTGAGAGTAGATCTAACATAATTGAGCAGAGTTGATCGGGCACCTGGAGATAGGGTTACGAGATTTTACCAGATTAGGGTAAAACCTAATATGGGAATCCATTGATCGGTTTACTGCTTCCTTAGAGGGTTATTATAAGAGAACGAGAGTTCCTCTAATTAACCTAAGGTTAGACAATATTTGCCTCGAGAGAGGGTTTAATATAGGTTAGGGAGTCTCACAGATCAAGCTAAGTAAAGAAATCATATGGTTTAGGGTTAAATAATAAGTAAAATCATAGGTGGATTTTTTCTGAGGGTATCGTCTTCATCAACTGAGTTTTCCTAAAGACTTTCTCAAATTCATTCTTTTGTCTTTGCATCTAGTTTAGTTTTTTTTCATTAGTTTTATAAATCAATCACTCCATATTTTAGGCTAAATAATAGAAAGAAAGTGAGTAGTAATACTTTTAGGTTCCTTTGGGTTTGATAAGATATTTTTTCCTAAACTATACTACTGTTCGATAGGTGCGCTTGCCTCTATCGTTGTCATAGTTAGTCTACAGGTTCGATCATTCTTTTTATAAATTTTAAAACTCGACTGTTTGACATGATCAATGATGATCCTAAGAGAGCTGAGTTTTGGCTTGAAAATAAGATTAGAGTGTTTGACGAGCTTTCTTACATTCCAGATGAATGTTTAAAGTGTGCTATATCCCTTTTAAGAGATACTGCGTATCAGTGGTGGAATACATTAGTATTAGTGGTTCCGGGGAGAGAGTTACCTGGGAATTCTTTCAGACTGAATTTCGAAAGAAATACATCAGTCAAAGATTTCTCGATCAGAAGCTTAAAGAATTCTTAGAGTTGAAACAGGGCCGAATAACTGTAACAGAGTATGAAGGAGAGTTTGTATGGTTGACCAAGTATGCTCGAGAATATGTTTCCACTGATGAAATAATGTGCAAACGATTCGTAGATGGATTGAATAGAGATATAAAACTACTAGTCAAAATTCTAGAGTTGAAAGAATATGTAGTTCTTGTTGAAAGGGCTTGTAAAGTCGAGGATCTTAGCAAAGAAAAGAGAAAGGCAGGTTCTGAAGCTAGAGACTCGAGAAAAAGATCGATGAGTAAGCTGTATCAATCTTCATCGAAGAAATCTAGAGAATATTTTAACCGATTGACAGCTTCAGTGGGATATTCTAATTGAGATTGTGGAAAGCAATATACTAGCCCTAAAGCCCAAAATACATTGGTATCAAGTGTTGGCAATGTGAAAGATGTTAAACCCGAGTGTCAACAGTGTGGAAAATGACATTTTGGAAAGTTTAGGATGAAAAATAATAATAGAGCTTGTTATAGTTGTGGTTCACAAGATCATTTTATCAGAGATTGTCCCAAGCTAAATGAAAAAGATAAATCTCAGCATGCAAGATCGAGCAATATAGCTACTCAAGGGAGGCTGCCAAGAAATATGGGAAATACAAGTGGTAATGAGGTATAACGAGAGATTCAATAGTGAGATCTGAGGCCAGAGTACCTGCTAGAGCTTACACTATTCGCGCTCACAAAGATGCGTCCTCACCTGATGTCATTACCGGTACATTTTCTCTTTACGACACTAATGTTATTGCATTGATTGATCCTAGATCTACTCATTCATATATATCTATGAATTTGGTGTCTAATGATGTGAGCACACTTGGGGCAACCCAGAATTCACTTTTCGATCCTCTCGAGCTTTCTAAAGGTCCTATGACTCGAGCTTGAGATAAGAGAATGCACGAGGCTGTTGCGGCCTTAACGAGTCAATTTTAGAGTGAATTTTAGCCCGAAGGCAAAGGACAAGCTTGAGCTCGAACTATGAGCAATCCGTTCAACTTGGCACAAGTTAAATTTAACTGGGTTCAGCTCCCATGAGCTCACTTCAGCTCATTGAGTTCATTTAATTTAATTTCAGCTCATTACTTTAATATTTGAATAAATTAAATATTTCATACAGCTTATAAATATGTTTATGTTATTACATGTTTTTAATATGCTATGTCCTAGTCGAATTAATTGTGTCTTAACTTAATTAAATTTGTCTTAGTTTATTACAAGTTTTTATTATGTCCAGGTCTTAGCCGATTATTAATGTGTCATGATTAGTGTTTATTTAATTTGTCTAGTGTTTATTTAATGTGTCCAAATTATGTTTAGCTGATTATGGCTTAATTAAATTTGGTTCATGTGCTAAATAGGTGCAACCAAATTTTAGAGGACAATTAAACAAGGTGCATGCATGTAGATTCAATGTATGTGGAAGGTGCATGCTCGACTAGTACAATGCATGGAGGCTGATCCCTTTTGGCTTCAAAAGGCACCCATTCGGCCAAGAGTCACCAGCCATTAAGCTCCCCAAGGCTTGGCTGATCCTCTCTTCAAAGCAGCACAATTCTTTTCACACCACGCGTTCACACTTACATGACTAATCAGCTTGATGTTCAAATGGAAAAGACCTTTCAAGGCTGGCCATTCACACTCAAAAAGGCTGCTCAGATTCAACTTAAATGCTGGTAACTTTTCAGCTAAAATATGGTAATTTAATGATCTCATTTAAGCTCCTTGGTCGAACCTAGCTGCTTCCATTCACCATGCAAATTCTCCAAGTTCATTTGCCCTTTTAGAAACCATCCAATGAGCTCTACTCATCTACAGAAATTTAAGGCTTTATTTCAAGAATTTTCTAGCTTATTCTAGCTTAATTTTGCTTAGCTATTAAGCTTTTGTTTAGGCCATTCAGCTACCCTAGCTAAGAACTATAAATACTTTGTTATTTCATTTGTAAAAGGACTTTATTTGACTAATGAACTTTGAGTTCTTGAGTGAGTTTATCTCCTCTCCAAATTTCATACAAGTCTCATTGACTTATCTAGCGTACTAGTGGCGTCTTCCAACTTGTTTTCCAAACTTATCACCGTAACCCGGTGTGGCGTTCACCAACCAGCTACTATGCAAATCAACCTTAAATGATATAGAAATCGGGGTGACACTTTTTAGTGTTGAATCATTCCTGAAGTTTAAGTTCATTTTTCACCCCACCATTATTCCAAGTTATCTATCCTTATTATTTTTACTAAACCGAGTCCTTCCCAATAACCACCTTCCTTTGTTTCTTCCTTAGCTGAACCTACCACCACCTTAGCCAACTTCTATAACCATTTGAAAGCTTCCGCATCCTAAGCCTAATTTCATCCTTTTTTCGACAACTCAACTACTCCTCGTCGACGATCGGGCAATCTCGTGAAATGACTCACTTAACCCGGGCCATCTCGCATCATCTAATAAGAGTTTGCCTATCGAGTCTATTGAATTTGTGATTAAAGTATCGAACCCCTTAGGCAAGTATGTTCTAATTGATAAAGTATGCAAGAACTGTCCTTTAATGATTGAGGGTTACTATTTTCTGGTTGACTTGATGCTTTTTTATCGCTGCAAAACAGTCTAGTTTTAATATTTATAAAAGAGTGATCGAACCTGTAGACTGACTGCGACAACAATAGAGGTAATCGCACCTATCGAACAATAGTATAGCTCAGGCAAGAATATCTTATCGAACCCAAGGAACCTAAATGTACTACTACTCACTTTCTTTCTATTATTTAGCCTAAAATATGGAGTGATTGGTTTATTAATCTAAAACAAATGAAACACTTAAACTTAAATGCAAAGACAAAAGAAAAAAAACTTTGGGAAAAGACTTTGAAGAAAACTCAATTGATAAAGATGATACCTTCGGGAAGAATCCACCTATGACTTCACCTATTATCTAACTTTCAATTCATATGATTTCTTTTACTTAGTTTGATCCGTGAGACTCCCTAACCTATATTAAACATTCTCTCGAAGTGAATAATGTCTAACCTTATGTCAATTAGTGGAAATCTCTTTCTCTTATAATAACCCCCTAAGGAAGCAGTAAATCGATCAATGGACTTCCATATTAGGTTTCACCCTAATCCGACAAAATCTCGTAACCCTATCTCTAAGCGCCCGATCAACTCTGCTTAATTATGCTAGATCTAAATTCCTCCTTCACCTAAGCAACCTAATTAAGCAACATAATTCGAACAAACTAAGTATTTATCATATAAACCAAAGAATTAAATAACAAAATCCATCATAGGTTTCATCCCTTGGTATCTCAAGGATCTAGTTCATAATAAAATAAGAAAACATCTCAAGAGAAAAGATAAAATAAAACATAAGAAATCCCTAAACCCCTTGAAGGAATTGAAGAGGAGATCCTCCGTCTTGAGTAGAATTCTGACTCTTCAAGATGGATCAACTGGCTATCATCGAGTAATTCCCTAAACGAGTAAAGCTCGGCAAATAACTCTGCTAAAACCTGCTGCCCTTGAATTACTGCCTTGGATTGTTTATATAGACGTTTGGGATGCTTTACTTGGCTCCTAAGTACTCGTAATTCAAGTGAAATTCGTCCTAAGTGTTTGAATGGATTTAGGATTGCGTTCCTTGGGCTCCAAGCTTCCAATTCTGAGTGAAATTGCTCTTTCCTGCAGTAGGGGCACGGCCTTGACACGCCCGTGTAAATCATGGTCCAGCTCGTGTCTCCATTCTTTTGATTTAGGCACGGCTTTGACGCGCCCGTGCAATATCTAGGTCAAGGCCGTGCTTGGGTCTGTGAATTGGGGCACGACCATGTACATCGGGGTCCAGGTCGTGTTGGGCTTTTTGTTGACAAGGCATGGTCATGTAAATTAGGGTGTAACCGTGAGCAATCTAAGTATTGGGGCACGACTGTGTGGCATGAGGTCCAGGCCGTGCTGACTTCTTGGGTTGGCCCATTTTGGTCCGTTTTAAACCCGTTTTGCATCCTTTTTATCCTTGGGTGCTTTCTTGAGTATAAGACATAAAAAGAAAGGATTAAGAGCACCTTTTTACATAAATTAAGGATAAATTCATCCAAAAGCATACTAAATGTGGGATTAAAAATATGTTACTTTTACGGTTTATCAAATACCCCCACACTTAAGCTTTTGCTTGTCCTCAAGCAAAATTCTCAATTTACAATTAAAACGAACTTTCCAAAATTCATAATTCCCATTGACAATGCCTCATCATAATTCATAGATAATTTATACATGGATCATTTAGCTCGAAGTGCCCTAAATATTCAAACGAGATAAGTCATGATTTTGTAGCATGAAAACATAGGTGTCTCCCCTTATTTAAATAATTACCTTTGATTCAAAACCGGCAAGGATTGACATCCTCACTAAAGATTCACTCAAAGTGTTTAAGGGTCAAGAAAAAGCGCTCAAAAGTCGAACCTAAAAAGTTAATCCTATAGGCTTGCCTGAAAATCAAATCTCCACCACTGTATATGGGAAAATAAACAGATCAAAAGGTCTTTATTAGGGTTGTAATGGGGATTGGGTTAAAAGTTGTGGATAAAGGCTGAATTAGAGGGTTAAAATCGAGATTGAATTAACTAATTACCTAATCTAAAAATAATGAACTAAATATGAATATTTATATTGAATGAAAAATAATAATACCACTATTGATAATTACTCTATTATAAAGAGTATTTTCTTCACTTTAAAATTTGATAATACTTTAATACGAGTTTTTCTTCCACAATTGGAGTTTAATTGCTCTAAGCTCTTTTATTGAATAAACTTGGATTTTTTATTTTTATTTTTTATTTTTTAAGAACAAACTAAGTAAAATTTAATAGAAGGAACTTTGATAATTGAAATAACCTAATTTGGCAATTGATCAAGTCAATTCTCGATAGAGGGGTAGTCAAAAGAATGTTGATAACAAATACAAAGAGATTTTGGGTTAATATTAGTGGGTGAGTCAATAAAAAGGTTGTTAGGATTCAACAGGGTTCACTAGGGGTTATTTATGTAGGTAGGCTTTTTAGTGGAGTGAACGGGTTAAAACCTAGGTGCTTTTATCATCTCAGTATATCAAATCATTATTGTGGTCTCGACATGCATAAACGAGGCAAGTTCTAGAATAACAGTTCAAAGTTGACACCCTTATAATAAAAAAAAAGTGAGCATGAAAAATAATATATGCCCTATAAGGCTCAATATCTCAAAAAATTATGGGTGTTTTTGACATCAATCCCTATAGATTTCAAATTTCAAAGTAATACTCAGATTCAATTCAACAACCTATCAATTTTTATTTTTGAAAAATAGACTTATCATGCTTGATTCTCTAGTATTCTTCAAATTTAATCATCAATGCACAATTAACTATGACTTACTCTAAAACATATCAATAAAAATCATAAATCATTAGAAATTTAATCCTAATTAATAATATGAGGAAAATACTTAAGATCAAGACTAATTTCAGGGTTTTGAGAATTATATAAAAAGTTAGACACTATTACCCCCACACTTAAGATATACATTGCCCTCAATGTACAAAGATAGATAATGAAATTTATGTGCCAAATAAAAAAGAGAAGTGGGGAAAGTAATACTCCTGAAATCTGGATGATCTCTGGCGTCCTTGGTGGCAGTGATGGTGTTTTCTATGGGCCTGGTGGAGTGGCTACCAAGAAGCAATTTGCTAGATGAAGAAATTGGGTAGCATGTGAAGATATAGCCAAGAGATCTAGAGAAATAATAATAATATACTAAATTTGGCCGTTTTAGCTGGTGGAAAATACTTTAAAGGAAATTTTTCGGTCAATTGGTCCCATGTGGTGATTGACCCTTGTGGTAACGAGTTCAACCATTGCTTTGCTTTATTTCTTAATGAAAAAGGAAATAACCGAAGACGTATGGCATCATCAGAAATGCCATTTATTTTGAAAGTATCATAGAACTCTAAGAAATTAGCTATATGATTATTTGGATCTTCATCCTGCAATCCATCAAATTGAACAAAATGTTGAATCATTTGTATTGTGTTAGGTTTTAATTCAAAATTATTTGCAGCTATAGCAAGCCTAACAATACTAGATTCTGCTCCTGTAAAATTAGGTTTAGCATAATCATACATAGTACTGTGGGCATTCGATCTCTGCGATCGGAGGATTATTTTGGCCTTCCTTCATGAGGATTGGATCTGCTTTTGTTGTTCTTCTCTTTGGTAGTCTAGAGCTCGTCTAGTTTCTCTGCGATTTCTGCGAGCGGTAGCTTCAATATCATTGTCGTATTCTAATGGTCCTCTAGGGTTTCTTCGAGTCATAAACTAAAGGTACCTTGCAAGTTTAATAAAGAAAGGATTAGTAAAATTAGAAATTTAATAAAAATAAAAATAAAAATTAGAGATAATGGCTAAAGTAATAAAAATAGAGCTTTAAATATTTTAGAAGTCCCAAAAAGCATATCAAAAACTTGATCATTGCAAAATGATCTAGTTTTAATATTTATAAAAGAGTGATTGAACCTATAGACTGACTAAGACAACGATAGAGGCAAGCACACCTATCGAATAGTAGTATAGCTCAGGCAAGAATATCTTTATCGAACCCAAGGAACCTAAAAGTATTATTACTCACTTTCTTTCTATTATTTAGCCTAAAATATGGAGTGATTGGTTTATTAAATCTAAAACAAATGAAATACTTAAACTTAAATGCAAAGACAAAAGAACAAAACTTTGGGAAAAGACTTTGAAGAAAACTCAATTGATAAAGATGATACCCTCGGGAAGAATCCACCTATGAATTCACTTATTATCTAACTTTCAATTCATATGATTTCTTTTACTTAGCTTGATCCGTGATACTCCCTAACCTATATAAAACCTTCTCTCGAAGCGAATAACGTCTAACCTTAGGTTAATTAGTGGAACTCTTGTTCTCTTATAATAACCCCCTAAGGAAGGGGTAAATCGATCAATGGGCCCCTATATTAGGTTTCACCCTAATCCAGCAAAATCTCGTAACCCTATCTCTAGGCGTCCGATCTACTCCGCTTAATTATGCTAGATCTTCTCTTAGGCAGGGTATATTCCTCCTCTACCTAAGCACATCAGATTAAATTGAGCAACATAATTAAGAACAAACTAAGTATTTATCATATAAACAGAAAGAATTAAATCACAAAATCCATCATAGGTTTCATCCCCTTCAAGTATCTGAGGGGTTTAGTTCATAATAAAATAGGAAAACATCTCGAGAGAAAAGATAAAACAAAACATAAAAAATTCCTAAAACCCCCTGAAGGAATTGAAGGAGAGATCCTCCATCTTGAGTAGAATTCGGGCTCTTCGAGATGGATCAACTGGCTATCTTCGAGTAATTCCCTAAACGAGTAAACTCGCAGAAAACTCTGCTAAAACCTGACACCCCCTAATTGCTACCTTGGATTTGTTTTTATATACGTTTGGGATCCATTACTTGGCTCCTAAGTACTCGTAATTCAAGTGAAATTCGTCCTAAGTGTTTGAGTGGACTTAGGATTGCATTTCTTGGGCTCCAAGCATCCAATTCAAAGTGAAATTGCTCTTTTTCGTGGCAGGGGCACGGCCTTGACACGCCCGTGTAAATCACAGTCCAGCCCGTGTCTCTATCCTGTCGATTTAGTCACGGCTATGACATACCCATGGAATATCTGGGTCTAGCCTATGTCTTGATTCTTCCATTTTAGGAACGACTGTGTAGATCACTAGGCATGCCCGTGTGTGACTTTATCGATGGGAAAATGGCCGTGTGAATCGGGGTACGGTCGTGGTCTCGATGACTATTGAGGCACGGCCATGTGGCATGAAGTCCAGGCCGTGCTAACTTCTTGGGTCGGCCCACTTTGGTTTGTTTTAAGCCCGTTTTGCGTTGTTTTTATCCTTGGGTGCTTTCCTGAGTGTAAGACACGAAAAGAAAGGATTAAGAGCACCTTTTTACATAAATTAAGGATAAATTTATCCAAAAGCATACTAAATATGGGATTCAAATATGTTACTTTTACGGTTTATCAAATACCCCTACACTTAAGCTTTTGCTTGTCCTCAAGCAAAATTCTCAACTTACAATTAAAACGAACTTTCCATAATTCATAATTCCTATCGATATTGTCTCATCATAATTCATAGATAATTTATACATGGATAATTCAACTCAAAGAGTCCTAAAGATTCAATTATGATAAGTCATACCTGTGTAGTACGAAAACATAGGTGTTTCCCCTTATCTAAGTAATTACCTTTAATTCAAAGCCAACAAGGATTGACGTCCTCACAATAGATTCACTCAAGTCACTCAAAAGTGTTCAAGGTTCAAGAATAAACATTCTAAGTCGAACCTGATAAGTTAATCCCAAAGACTTGCCAGGAAATCAAATCTCCACCACTGTATATGAGTTGATACATAGATCAAAAGTCTTTAATCAAGGTTGTAATGGGGTTAGAGTTAAAGGTGTGGATATAGGCTGAATTAGAGGTTTAGAATTGGTATTGACTTGACAAATTGCCTAACTAGAAACACTAAACTAATATGAATATTTACTTCGAATGAAAACAAATAATATCTCTTTTGATAATTACTCCATAATAAGGAGTATTTTGATACTACTTTAATACGAGCTTTTTCTTTACTAATTGGAGTTTAAACACTCTAAGCTTCTTCTTTTTTTTTAAGAACAAACTAAGATATTACATCATAAATGATAAATGTAACTACTGTACTAATATAATTTGGTAACTTAATCAAATCAAACCTCGATTAAAGAGTAGTCAAAAGAAAGGGTGATAACAAATACAAATGGGTTTTGGGTTAATATTAGTGGGTCAGTCAATAAAAAGGTTGTTAGGATTCAACAGGGTTCACTAGGGGTTAATTTGTTAGGGTAGGCTTTTTATGGAGTAAGTGGGTTAAATCCTAGGTGCCTTTATCATCTCTATATATCAAATGAAAAGTGTGGTCTCGACATGTATAAACGAGGCAACTTCTAGAATAACAGTTCAAAGTTGACACACTCATAATCAATAAAGTGAGCACGAAAAATAATATATGCTCTATAAGGCTCAAAATCTCACAAAAATTATGGGTGTTTTTTACACCAATCCCTGTAAATTTCAAATTTCAAGGTAATACTCGAATTTAGTTCGACAACCTATCAATTTTAATTTTTAGTAAGTAGACTTATCATGCTTGATTCTCTAGTATTCTTTAAATTTAATCATCAATGCACAATTAACTGACTTATTCCAAGACATATCAATAAAAATCATAAATCATCAGAATTTTCATCCTAATTAATAATATGAGAAAAATACTTAAAAACAAGACATAGTTCAGGGATTTCCAAATAATACTATAGTTAACCCCCCCACACTTAAGATGTACATTGCCCTCAATGTACAAAGATAGATAATGAAATTTATGTGCCAAATCAAAAAGATAAGTGGCGAAAGTAATACTCCCTAAAATTTGGATGATCCTTGGCGTCTCTGGTGGTGGTGATGGCGCTTTATATGGGCCTAGTGGAGTGGCTACCGGAGGCAAATTGCCAGATGAAGAAATTGGGTAGCCTGTGAAGATATAGCCAAGAGATCTAGGGAAATAATAATACTATGCTAATAATATAATTAAATATTAAGGAAATAAAATGAAGAAGACTAAGAAGAAAATTGAAATTGAAAGAAAAGACTAATGGACTAAGGAGTCCTTATTGTTGGATGGTTTGCAAAATGGGTGTGACCTCAAAGGCTGTGGTGTATGATTACCTAACAGCCTTTAGATCCTAAAACCAAGAAACTACTATGTAATAAATTAAATTAAGCAGAGAAGAAGTATAAATAAGGAAAATAAAGGAGATGAGAAAAGAAAAGTAGAACCGAAAAGGTTTCTGAGACCCTTGGCATGTCAATTAAGTGAAGCTGCCGGCATGAACTCAGGTTGAGGTTTCTTCTAAGGAGATGATGCTTACGTTTCTTCAGTATGATCTTTGTGTTGCTCAAGTGTTTTGGATCTTTTCTATGAATAGGGAGAAAAATTTGGAAGAAAGAAAAGCAAGAAGGAATGTGGGAGAGAAGGGAAGGCTGTGGGGATTTAAATAAAATTTCAAATCTGGCTTGTTCCCATGCCTGTGTGCCGAGGGTGTGTCCATTCACACTACCGCCTAGCACGACTTGTGGATAATGGTGTGTTGCTTCTTACGCCTGCTTTCTCGATCACCACACCGCTTTTGAGAAAGTAAGTAGCTTCACACGGTTCATAGGCACGCCCGTGCTGTTCTTGTCGATACCCGTGCTTTAGGGTTGTTGGGCTCGTGACGTCGAGGAGTGGTTGGACTGACTTGCACGGCCCTGCTCCTGCCAGTGTGGTGGTTTTGATGGTCCACATGGCCACAGACATGGCCGTGTGTAAGGCCGTGTGGTCTGGAAATTTGCACTTTTGTGTTAGTTTCCAACTAAATACTTAGGAAAGAAAGATGGAAAGAAAAGAAACTGGAAGCAAATTTGAAAATAAATAGTGTTAATGTTCGGGTTGCCTCACGAGAAGCGCTCGTTTATAATCTTAAGCTAGACTGTCCTCATGTTTGAAAATTTTTGGGAGGTTTAAAGGTTTGAATATCTTCCCTTATGCTTGAGATTTTATTTTCATGACAAAGTTGGAGTCGAGAATCATTTACCTTGAATTTATTGAATTTTGGGTTACTTACCTCGACTGTGTTGTGGGGGAAGATTTCGTGTACCTTGGGAAGAATTTCTCCCTTTGCCCTTAAGTCTGTTGAAGTGATGTGAAGATCGGCTTTGTCTAACAGCACCTGGTCTCCTATTTTAAAGTGATTGGATGTTCCTATGAGCTCTTCTGGTGGTTCCTTAGGTTTTACTTCATGTGGTTTCGACTTTTATTTGGTGTATATCTTCTGCTCTTCTAAATTATTGATCGTATGCTTCTGTGTTGGCTCAGTTTTTATGCTTCATGATGTTTCCTGTGATGGAGGTTGAATAATTTGATTATCTATTGAAACGACTTTCTTACCTTCATCCTATGTGGTTCTGACTGAGTCGAGAGCTTGAAGATTGACTGATTCATCTCCTACACGAAGTATGAGTTCTCTTGTGGCAACATCAATTTTAGTCTTGGCAGTTGTAAGAAAAGGTCTTCCTAAAATTAAAGGGATTGAATTTTCCTCATCCATGTCTAAAACAACAAAGTCTACTGGGAAAACAAATTTATCGATTTTGACTAAAACATCTTCAATAATGCCCCAAGGGATTCTAACAATTTTATCAGCTAGTTGAATACCCATCCTAGTTTGTTTGGGCTTCCCTAGACCTAGTCATTTAAACAGTGCATAAGGTATAACATTTATATTTGCCCCTAAATCAGCTAACGCATTATCAATAGTCAAACTACCGATTAAGCATGGAATTGTAAAACTCCCTGGATCATTTAGTTTTTGTGGTAGCTTGTTCTGTAGCATTGCTGAGCATGTTGCGTTTAATTCCACATGGTGCTCTTCATCTATTTTGCGTTTGTTTGTCAAGAGCTTGCTTAAGAATTTCCTTGCATCGGGCATCTGAAAAAGAGCTTCAAGAAGAGGTATGTTAATATGTAATTTCTTCAATAGTTTTAGAAACTTACCAAATTATTCCTCTAAATCATCTTTTTTCAATGCTTCGGAATAAGGTATGCGAGGTTGGTATTCTTTGATTATCGATTTTGTCTTTTCCTAAGCTACCTCGATCTTATCCTTCTTTTCTTGCGCTGATGTAGGTCTATCTACTTGATTACTGCAAAACAGTCTAGTTTTAATATTTATAAAAGAGTGATCGAACACAGAGATCGATCGACAACGATAGAGGCAAGCGCACCTATCGAACAAAGAGTATAGCTCAAAGAGAATATCTTTATCAAACCCAAGGAACCTAAAAGTACTATTACTCACTTTCTTTCTATTATTTAGCCTAAAATATGGAGTGATTGGTTTATTAAATCTAAAACAAATGAAATACTTAAACTTAAATTCAAAAACAAAAGAACAAAAATTTGGGAAAAGACGTTGAAGAAAACTCAATTGATAAAGACGATACCCTCGGGAAGAATCCATCTATGACTTCACTTATTACCTAACTTTCAATTCATATGATTTCTTTTACTTAACATGATCCGTGAGACTCCCTAATCGATATTAAACCTTCTCTCGAGGTGAATAACGTCTAACCTTAGGTTAATTAGTGGAACTCTCGTTCTCTTATAATAACCCCCTAAGAAAGCAGTAAATCGATCAATGGACCCCTTTATTAGGTTTCACCCTAATCCGCAAAATCTCGTAACCCTATCTTTAGGTGCCCGATCAACTCCGCTTAATTATGCTAGATCTTCTCTTAGGAAGGGTCTATTCCTCCTCCACCTAAGCACATCAGTTTAAATTGGGCAACATAATTAAGAACAAACTAAGTATTTATCATATAAACCGAAAGAATTAAATAAAAAAATCCATCATAGGTTTCAACCCATTCAGGTATCTGAGGGGTCTAGTTCATAATAAAATAGGAAAACATCTCGAGAGAAAAGATAAAACAAAACATAAGAAATCCTTAAAACCCCCCGAAGGAATTGAAGGAGAGATCCTCCGTCTTGAGTAGAATTATGGCTCTTCGAGATGGATCAACTGGCTATCTTCGAGTAATTCCCTAAATAAGTAAAGCTCTGGCAGAAAACTCTGCTAAAACCTTACACCCCCTAATTGCTGCCTTGGATTTGTTTTTATACACATTTGGGATGCTTTACTTGGCTCCTAAGTACTCGTAATTCAAGTGAAATTTGTCCTAAGTGTTTGAGTGGACTTAGGATTGCGTTTCTTGGGCTCCAAGCATCCAATTCCGAGTGAAATTGCTCTTTTTCGCGGCAGGGGCACGGCCTTGACAAGTCCGTGTAAATCGTGGTCCAGCCCGTGTCTCCATCCTGTCGATTTAGGCACGGTTATGACATGCCCGTGCAATGTCTCGGGACAAGCACATGAAACACCCACACGGCCCACGAGCCCGAACAGGATCTGGTATGTTCCTAAAGTAAACCGGTTTCAAAGGTTGTTGTTACTTAGAAAAATTTGTAAAATATTTAGAAAAAGTTGTTGTGGATTGGGCTTAGATTGAAACCCATTTATTTAATCTTGTAAATCCAATTTGATTTATTACGTCCAAATAGCCTTTAGCACAATATTTAAAAGTGAAGTAAAAATAAAGAATAATCCACTGGGCCTTATGGCCTTATTACATCAAGTAAAACCCAAAATAAAATTAAAGGTACTAAATAAAATAAAGTCCAAATTAAATAAAATCTCCGAATGTAGCATGGCCACCTCAAGGTCCACCGGCCCGGTCCATCACTGCTCATCATCTGAAAATAATTCCCACAATGGGGTGAGTCAACAGACTCAATGTGCACACAATACTAACATTCAACAAATTAGGCATTCATGTTCAAATCATCAGATCCATATAAAAATGAAATTATGATGCAACCCAAACCCAATCCTAATGGTCCATCCGCTACACACCACCCGTACCTGCCATTCACACCGTGGGGACTACTAAGTCAACCCTCCATCCACTACACACCATCGAAGGCAGTCGCTGCAGTCGACGTGCTCATCGTCCATATACGTTGTGTCATTAGACACTATATTCAAATAATGTAACCGGAGTTCCTAAATTCAGATAATGTAACCGTAGTCACCATATTTCATTGGTGAGACCAAAGTCAACACCTTCGTTGGTGAGACCGAAGTCAACACCTACTCTTCCCTTTCACATAAATCCGAATGCCCCAAAATTTATATATTATGCATTACTTACTTAATTTCATGTTCATATGCATATATTCGCATGTTATAAAATAACATATTTCACAATCTGTCGAAGTAGGAAGCGTGCACAGGTACTTTTTATCACATTTGTGGTACTTAGCCACATCCACATTCTTATACATATTCATATATTAAAATAATAGCCATATGAAATACCGAAGGTTAGTAAGGGTACACACCTGATTTGCTTATCAATTCCTTGAAATCCCGAAAACCCGATCTATTGCTTTAGATGTCAATTCCTACATTTGATTAATCACTTACTACTTTAATAATAAAAAAAACCATTTGACCATAAATCCAAATCCTAGTAGGATTAGTATTCTTAAAACTTACCTTGTTGCTGATTTCAATACTAATAAAATCCCGAAATCTATGCTATGCTCCTCCTTGTATTCTACCAAGCACTAAATCTCATCGGGGGTTAGTTTCGCTTTTAAACAAACAAGAATTAGATCTAATTATCAAAATAGGCCTTAGTCGAAAGCTATAGACACTTACCTTATGGATTTTAAATCCCGAAACTTATCGAATAACTAGGGAACACGCGGCCTATGGTGTACCTTCGGGAAAAGAACTTCTCCTTCCTTGTAGCCTACACTTAGAAAATCCCGAAAGATCTCTTCAAAGTTTCAGCAACCATTAACATTAATGGGATTAGCCCTAGATTTCGATAAGTCTAAAATATAAAAGGATGGAAACCAAACTTGGATCTTACCCTTATTTGAAGGAATCGATTGCACCTTCACTTCAACCTTCGAGATTACTTAGAGACTTGATGAACAATCGGCTATGATTCCCTTATGTATTCGATTTTAAAGATGAAAGAAGAGAGGAAGAATAGGCTTAGAAGGAATCGGCTAGAGGCTAAAAGAAAAGAAGAAAAAGAATGGATGCTCAAGAAGAATATTCGCAAAGGAAAAGAGAGGGGGAGAATGAATAATGAATGGCCCTAGTCTCATCCTTTTATAGCCAAAATTACTAGGCAAAGAATCCTTAACCGCCACCACTCTTCCTTATTTTCCTAGTTAAAGAATAATTCTTCATTTATCCACCTATTTAGCCAATTTTAAAGAGAATTAAACTCTTCCCTTAAGAGTCCTTATGATCTTCTAATTAGCCGAGTTTTAAAGAGAGTGAAACTCCTCTTCGCAAGCCTTGTGCCGTCCACCTCTTGGGCTTATAGAAGCAAAATAAAACTTATTTTATTTGCTTCTTATGTGACTCGAACTCAAGCCCAACACCCTTGCATGTGGGCCATTTCCTGAGGCCTTAAGTGGCATCTTCAGGCTACTTTTCCAAGTCCGTTAATGGGTCAAATTTTACATACTTTATATTTTAGGGTCACCTGGCCCTAAGTTCCCTTTTGAACTTTTTAATTCGACATTTCGGGGTCATTTTTAAGTTTCCAAAAATTTTCGCGCGGATCTGTAACTTGACATTTTTCTTACATGCTCATGTTTCCAAAATGTTCAGGTTTCCAAAATGTTCAGGTTTCCTCTTTTAGCGTAGTTTCCAAAATGTTTACTTTCCTCTTTTGGCTTAGTTTCCAAAATGTTTACTTTCCTCTTTTACTTAGGTTTCTAAAAATGGTCATTTTCCTATTTTTAACGTAACATTTCCATACATTCTCAGGCTTCCAAAAATCATTCCAAATTTATTCCAAAACACATAAAAGATGTCTTTTGTACAATTTAGGCCAAAATGAATAGGCCCTTTTTAGGATGTTACGATTCTACCCCTTAAAATAATTTCATCCTCGAAATTACTTATCGACAATCGTACAATCTTTCTCACCAGACTATGCTTATCTTTGCGCTTTCGACCATCATCTTGTCCGAGCACAATCTCTAAGTTCAAGTCCCTTAGAACTCATTTCTAACGTCATGATCCGATTAAGAAGTTTTTATAAATTAATACTTTTGTTTCACTTTATTACTCATGAAGAAATTTTATGAAAAGAATTTTAGGAGTGGTTCTTTCGTATTCATACATGCATACAGTCTTTTCATTCACTCATACATCCATCAAACAATTATGAACCTTAGTTCATTCGGAGAAACGTTGTAGTTTTCATTTGTTGTTGTTTTACCACTACCCGGGAATTTTCGTAATTTGTCCTACAGGTATTTTCGTAATTTGTCAAAATAAGGTTCCTTGGTGTTTTGTCACAAAGTATTTTGGAAATTTTAAAGTTCTCGGGTATTTTGGAGAATTTTGAAATCGAGGGTATTTCAAAATTTTTGGACCTTGGGGGTATTTTGGTAATTTTTCCACAAACCTGGGTAAATTGTAAAATTTTAATAAATTAGGGATATTTCGAAGTTGCAAAATTTTGAGGGTTCTTTTGAGAAATTTTTTTCCAAAATGATGAAGTTGCAAAAATTTTGGAAATCGAGGTCATTTAGAAATTTTGGTAAATTAGGGCAATTTTGTAATTTTCCAAAATCACGATATTTTGATAGTTTGCAAATTAGGGTTTTGGACTTTTGTAACATAATGAAATTTTGGCAAAACTATTGAGTAGTTGGACATTTTATAAACCAAGGGCATTTTGTAATTTTACCACTAGGGTATTGTAGTAAATTTGTAAATTAGAAATATTTCGGAAAATTTATAAAATATTCTTTTCAAATCAAGAGGGTAATTTAAAAATTTTAAAATTAGGGTTTCCATAAAAATACGGCTAGTCCCTTTCGGGTTTTAGTTATTGGGTTTAGCAGTGACTAAGTCCTCTTGGTTAGGGTGAACGATTACTACGCACTGTAGGATTCGAGTAAAGAGGAGGTGAGTCACTAGGACTGCTTAAATACCAAGCTCTTACTGAATCCACTCCTAGACATGTGCACAACAGCTTACCACACCCTAGCTCGGTGACTTAATCACAGGTTTGTCTAGTGTATTAAGTCTTATGTATTTGTGTTTGAACAGACTAATCCTAGGGTTCAAGTTCCTATCATTCTATTCTACGTTCCATGCCTTTTCTACCCTTATATAATTCATGCCTTTTCTACCCTTATATAATTCACATAATCACACAGATAGTTAGGGGTACTTACCTGGTGGACTGCGAGTCGGAGACTTAGGGGCCATGCCAGAAGACCTGCTTATTTTCCAAAAATAATCATTTGGCTCGCTTTGAAAACATTTTGGGCCTTAGCCCACAGTGCCAGAGAGTTTAAAACTAGGCTCGATACCAAGTGAAACACCCACACCCGGCCACGAGCCCGAACCGGATCTGGTATGTTCCTAAAGTAAACCGATTTCAAAGGTTGCTGTTACTTAGAGAAAATTTGTAAAATATTTAGAAAAATGTTGTTGTGGATTGGGCTTAGATTGGAAACCCATTTATTTTATCTTGTCAATCCAATTTGATTTATTACGTCCAAATAGTCTTTAGCACAATATTTAAAAGTGAAGTAAAAATAAAGAATAATCCACTGGGCCTTATGGCCTTATTACATCAAGTAAAACCCAAAATAAAATTAAAGGTACTAAATAAAATAAAGTCCAAATTAAATAAAATAACTGAATGTAGCATGGCCACCTCAAGGTCCACCGGCCCGGTCCATCACTGCTCATCACCTGAAAATAATTCCCACAACGGGGTGATTCAACAGACTCAATGTGCACACAATACTAACATTCAACAAATCAGGCATTCATGTTCAAATCATCAGATCCATATAAAAATGAAATTATGATGCAACCCAAACCCAATCCTAATGGTCCATCCGCTACACACCACCCGTACCTGCCATTCACACCGTGGGGACTACTAAGTCAACCCTCCATCTCACACACACCATCGAAGGCGTCATTGCGATGACGTGCTCATCGCCTATATATGTTGTGTCATTAGACACTATATTCAAATAATGTAACCGGAGTTACCAAATTCAGATAATGTAACCGTAGTCACCATATTTCGTTGGTGAGACCAAAGTCAACACCTTCGTTGGTGAGACCGAAGTCAACACCTACTCTTCCCCTTTCACATAAATCCCGAATGCCCCCAAAATTTATATATTATGCATTACTTACTTAATTTCATGTTCATATACATATATTCGCATGTTATAAAATAACATATTTCACAATCCTGTCAGAAGTAGGAAACGTACCTGGGTACTTTTTATCACATTTGTGGTACTTAGCCACATCCACATTCTTATACATATTCATATATTAAAATAATAGCCATATGAAATACCGAAGGTTAGTAAGGGTACACACCTGATTTGCTTATCAATTCCTTGAAATCCCGAAAACCCGATCTATTGCTTTAGATGTCAATTCTTACATTTGATTAATCACTTACTACTTTAATAATAAAAAAACCATTTGACCATAAATCCAAATCCTAGTAGGATTAGTATTCTTAAAACTTACCTTGTTGCTGATTTCAATACTAATCAAATCCGAAATCTATGCTATGCTCCTCCTTGTATTCGCCAAGCACTAAATCTCATCGGGGTTAGTTTCAACTTTTAAACAAACAAGAATTAGATCTAATTATCAAAATAGGCCTTAGCCTAATGCTATAGACACTTACCTTATGGATTTTAAATCCAAAACTCACCGAATAACTAGGGAACACGCGGCCTATGGTGTACCTTCAGGAAAAGAACTTCTCCTTCCTTGTAGCCTACACTTAGAAAATCCCGAAAGATCTCTTCAAAGTTTCGGTAACCATGAACATTAATGGGATTAGCCCTAGATTTCGATAAGTCTAAAATATAAAAGGATGGAAACCAAACTTGGATCTTACACTTATTTGAAGGAATCGATTGCACCTTCACTTCAACCTTCAGAGATTCGGCTTAGAGACTTGATGAACAATCGGCTATGATTCCCTTATGTATTCGATTTTAAAGATGAAAGAAGAGAGGAAGAATAGGCTTAGAAAGAATCGGCTAGGAGGCTAAAAGAAAAGAAGAAAAAGAATGGATGCTCAAGAAGAATATTCGGCAGAGGAAAAGAGAGAGGGGGAGAATGAATAATGAATAGCCCTAGTCTCATCCTTTTATAGCTGAAATTACTATGCCAAGAATCCTTAACTTGGCCACCACTCTTCCTTAATTTCCTAATTAAAGAATAATTCTTCATTTATCCACCTATTTAGCCGAATTTTAAAGAGAATTAAACTCTTCCCTTAAGAGTCCTTATGATCTTCTAATTAGCGAGTTTTAAAGAGAGTGAAACTCCTCTTTGTAAGCCTTGTGTTGTCCACCTCTTGGGCTTCTAGAAGCAAAATAAAACTTATTTTATTTGCTTCTTATGTGACTCGAACTCAAGCCCAACACCCTTGCATGTGGGCCATTTCACGAGGCCTTAAGTGGCATCTTGGCTACTTTTCCAAGTCCGTTAATGGGTCAAATTTTACATACTTTATATTTTAGGGTCACCTGGCCCTAAGTTCCTTTGAACTTTTTAATTGACATTTTGAGGTCATTTTTAAGTTTCCAAAAATTTTCGCGCGGATCTGTAACTTGACATTTTTCTTACATGCTCAGGTTTCCAAAATGTTCAGGTTTCCAAAATGTTCAGGTCTCCTCTTTTAGCGTAGTTTCCAAAATGTTTACTTTCCTCTTTTGGCTTAGTTTCCAAAATGTTTACTTTTCTCTTTTACTTAGGTTTCTAAAAATGGTCATTTTCCTATTTTTAACGTAACATTTCCATACATTCTCAGGCTTCCAAAAATCATTCCAAATTTATTCCAAAACACATAAAAGATGTCTTTTTGTACAATTTAGGCCAAAATGCATAGGCTCTTTTTAGGATGTTACAGCCTGTGTCTTGATTCTGCCATTTTGGGAACGACCGTGTAGATCACTAGGCACGCCCGTGTGTGGACTTTATCGATGGGAAAACGACCGTGTGAATCGGGGTAAGGCCGTGGTCTAGATGACTATTGAGGCATAGCCGTGTGGCATGAAGTCCAGGCTGTCCTGACTTCTTGGGTCGGCCCACTTTGGTTCGTTTTAAGCCCGTTTTGCGTTCTTTTTATCCTTGGGTGCTTTCTTGAGTATAAGACACGAAAAGAAAGGATTAAGAGCACCTTTTTACATAAATTAAGGATAAATTCATCCAAAAGCATACTAAATGTGGGATTAAAATATGTTGCTTTTACGGTTTATCAAATACCCCACACTTAAGCTTTTGCTTGTCCTCAAGCAAAATTCTCAACTTACAATTAAAACGAACTTTCCATAATTCATAATTCCTATCGATATTGTCTCATCATAATTCATAGATAATTTATACATGGATAATTCAACTCAAAGAGTCCTAAAGATTCAATTACGATAAGTCATACTTTTGTAGTACGAAAGCATAGGTGTTTCCCCTTATCTAAGTAATTACCTTTAATTCAAAGCCGACCAGGATTGACGTCCTCACAATAGATTCACTCAAGAAATTCAAAAGTGTTCAAGGTTCAAGAATAAACACTCTAAGTCGAACCTGAAAAGTTAATCCCATAGACTTGCACGAAATCAAATCTCCACCATCAGATATGAGTTGATACATAGATCAATAGGTCTTTAATCAAGATTGTAACGGGGTTAGCGTTAAAGGTGTGGATATAGGCTGAATTAGAGGTTTAGAATCAATATTGACTTGACAAATTGCCTAACTAGAAACACTGAACTAATATGAATTTTTACTTCGAATGAAAACAAATGATATCTCTTTTGATAATTACTCCATAATAAGGAGTATTTTGATACTACTTTAATACGAGCTTTTTCTTTACCCATTGGAGTTTAAACGCTCTAAGCTTCTTCTTCTTTTTTTTTTAAGAACAAACTAAGATATTACATCATAAATGATAAATGTAATACTGAACTAATATAATTTGGTAACTTAATCAAATCAAACCTCGATTAAAGCGTAGTCAAAAGAAAGGGTGATAACAAATACAAAGGGGTTTTGGGTTAATATTAGTGGGTGAGTCAATAAAAAGATTGTTAAGATTCAACGGGGTTCACTAGGAGTTAATTTATGAAGCTAGGCTTTTTATAGAGTAAGTGGGTTAAATACTAGGTGCCTTTATCATCTCTGTATATCAAATCAAAAGTGTGGTCTCGACATGTATAAATGAGGCAAGTTCTAGAATGACAGTTCAAAGTTGACACACTCATAATCAATAAAGTGAGCACGAAAAATAATATATGCTCTATAATGCTTAAAATATCACAAAAATTATGGGTGTTTTTGACATCAATCCCTGTAAATTTCAAACTTCAAGGTAATACTCGAATTTAGTTCAAGAACCTATCAATTTTAATTTTTTAGAAAGTAGACTTATCATGCTTGATTCTCTAGTATTCTTCAAATTTAATCATCAATGCACAATTAACTATGACTTATTCCAAGGCATATCAATAAAAATCATAAATCATCAGAATTTTCATCCTAATTAATAATATGAGAAAAATACTTAAAAATAAGACATAATTTAGGGATTTTCAAATAATACTACAGTTAACCCCCCACACTTAAGATGTACATTGCCCTCAATGTACAAAGATAGATAATGAAATTTATGTGCCAAATCAAAAAGATAAGTGGGGAAAGTAATATTCCCTAAAATCTGGATGATCCTTGGCGTCTCTGGTGGCGGTGATGGCATTTTATATGGGCCTGGTGGAGTGGCTATTGGGAAGCAATTTGCTAAATAAAGAAATTGGGTAGCCTGTGAAGATATAGCCAAGAGATCTAGGGAAATAATAATACTATACTAATAATATAATTAAAGATTAAGGAAATAAAATAAAGAAGACTAAGAAGAAAACTGAAATTGAAAGAAAATACTAATAGACTAAGGAGTCCTTATTGTTGGATGGTTTGCGAAGTGGGTGTGTTCTCTAAGGCTGTGGTGTGTGATTCCCTAGCAGCCTTTAGAATCTAAAACCAAGAAACTAATATGAAATAAATTAATTTAAGCAGTAAATAAGTAAAGATAAGGAAAATAAACGAGACGAGAAAAGAAAAATAGAACCGAAAAGGTTTTCGAGACCCTTGGCGTGTCAATTAAGTGAAGCTGCAGGCATGAACTCATGTTGAGGTCTCCTCTAAGGAGGTGATGCTTGCGTTTCTTCAGCATGATCTTTGTGTTGCTCAAGTGTCTTGGATCTTTT
Source organism: Gossypium rotundifolium (assembly GCA_025506655.1). NCBI lineage: Eukaryota > Viridiplantae > Streptophyta > Magnoliopsida > Malvales > Malvaceae > Gossypium > Gossypium rotundifolium. Next base: position 53,143,522 of record CP106731.1, read on the forward strand.
CTATGAATAGGAAAAAAAATTTGAAAGAAAAGAGATGGGACAAAGAAGATGGGTTGTGGGGATTTAAATAGGATTTCAAATCTGGACGTTCCCACGCCCGTGTACCGGGGTGTGTCCCTTCACATGGCTGCCTAACACGACCGTGGCTAATGGCGTGTTTCTTCTGACATGCCCATTTCTTAGTCAGCCACGCTTGTTTCGAGAAAGTCAGTAGCTTCACACAGTTCATAAGTGCACCCGTGCTATTCTTGTCGATGCCCGTGCTTTAGGGTTGTTGGGCTCATGACGTCACGGATTGGTTGGATGGCTTGCACGGCCCTGTTCCTATCAGTGTGGTGGTTTTGGTGGTCCACACGGCCACGGACACAGCCATGTGTAAGGCCGTGTGGTCTGGAAATCTACACTTTTGTGTTAGTTTCCAACTAAATACTTAGGAAAGAAAGATGGAAAGAAAAGAAACTGAAATCAAACCAGAAAAATAAATAGTGTTAATGTTCAAGTTGCCTACCGAGAAGCGCTCGTTTATAGTCTTAAGCTAGACTGTCCTCATGTTTGAAAATTTTCAGGGAGGTTTAAAGGTTTGAATATCTTCCCTCATACTTGTGATTTTATTTTCATGACAAGATTGGAATCGAGAATCATTTACCTCGAATTTGTCAAATTTTGGGTTACTTACCTCGACTGTGTTGTGGGGGAAGATTTTGTGTACCTTGGGGAGGATTTCTCCCTTTCCCCTCGAGTCTGTTGAAGTGATGTGAAGACCGATTTTGTCTAATAGCACCTGGTCTACTATTTTAAAGTGATTGGATGTTCCTATGTGCTCTTCTAGTGGTTTCTTAGGTTTTACTTCGTGTGGATCCTTCTTTGCTTGTGTCTTCTGCTCTTCTAATTTGTCGACCTTAAGTATACGTGATTCTTCTGTGTCGAATAAGATGCTATAGTTTGACTCAGAATTGATGTCGTGTGGTGTTTCCTGCAATGAAGGTTGAATAATTTGACATCGACTAAAGTAATTTTCATTCATTCATCATTCATGGCTCTGGCTGAGTTGAGAGCTTGAAGATTTATTGATTCATCTCCCACACGAAGTATGAGTTCTCCAATTAAGCATGGAATCGTACAACTCCCTGGATCTTTTAGTTTTTCTGGTAGCCTATTCAGTAGCATTGCTGAGCATGTTGCGTTTAATTCCACATGGGTTTGTTCATGAAGAGCTTGCTTAAGAATTTTCTTGCATCAGGCATCCGAAAATGAGCTTCAAGAAGAGGTAAGTTAATATGTATTTTTTTAAGAGTTTTAGAAACTTACCAAATTATTCCTCTGAATCTTTTTTTTTCAATGCTTCGGGATAAGGTATGCTAGGTTGGTATTCTTTAATTACCGATTTTGCCTCGGTCTTATCCTTCTTTTCTTGCGCTAATGTGGGTCTATCTACTTCTGTACCCTCTTGAGTTACAATGGCTTGGATTTGTTCTTTCGGGTTTATTTCTGTGTTGCTTGATAGATGTCCTTGTTGGCATTCAGAAATTAGCTTTGTGAGGTGTCCCACTGACCTAGTAAGTTCTCCAACTTGATTCTCAAGTCCTTTCATCGACTTCGTGTTCATCAAGGTTTGTATCAGTCTTTTGAAGGCGAGATTCTGTGGCTACCATGAATTTTGTCAGCATCTCTTCAAGGCTTGATTTTTTTTCCTGTGGGTAGGGCTGATTTTGATAATTTGGAGGAGGTTGCTACCTTTGAATTCCTTGATTTCCTTGTCCTCCCCATGAAAAATTTGGGTGGTTCCTCCAACCTGGGTTATAAGTACTACTATAAGGATTACTATTGGATCTGAAATTGTTACCTATATAGTTTGTCTGCTCGTTTTCTACCCCTGGTTGGTAGGGTGGGTACTCAGCATTTGCCACATTCCCGCTTGCTTCACATTGCATTATTAGATGTACCTGCAAAGAACATAAATTATCAAGCATTTTACTCATTAACTCTACCTGTGTTGACAGCATTGTCACTGCGTCTATGTTGAAAACTCCGGCTGATTTTGCCCGCTTTGCCGTTGTGATTTGCCATTGATAAGTGTTCAATGACATCTTTTTAATAAAATCGTAGGCCGCTTTAGGATTTTTGTTGTTTAGAGTTCCACCGGCTGATGAATCAATCATTTTCCTTGTTGAAGAATTCACACCATTGTAAAAAGTTTGGACTTGAAGCCACAAAGGTAATCCGTGGTGTGGGCATCTTCTTAGGAGATCTTTGTACCTTTCCCATGCATCATATAATGTTTCTGCATCATTCTACACAAAAGAAGATATGTCATTCCTAAATTTGGCCGTTTTGGCTGGTGGAAAATACTTTAAAAGAAATTTTTTGGTCATTTGGTCCCATATGGTGATTGACCCTCGTGGTAACGAGTTCAACCACTGATTTGCTTTATTTCTTAATGAAAAAAGAAATAACCGAAGACGTATGGCATCATCAGAAGCACCATTTATTTTGAAAGTATCACAGAACTCTAAGAAAATAGCTATATGATTATTTGGATCTTCGTCCTACAATCCATCAAATTGAACAAACTGTTGAATCATTTGTATTGTGTTAGGTTTTAATTCAAAATTATTAGCAGCTATAGCAGGCCTAATATTACTAGATTCTGCTCCTGTCAAATTTGGTTTAGCATAATCATACATACTACGCTAGGCATTCTGATCTTGCGCATTAGGCGGATTATTTTCGGCCATCCCTTCTGTAGGATTGGATCTATTTTGTTGTTCTTCTCTTTCGTATTCTAGAGCTCGTCTAGTTTCTCTGCGATTTTTGCGAGCAGTAGCTTCAATATCACTGTTGTATTCTAATGGTCCTCTAGCGTTTCTTCGAGTCATAAACTAAAGGTACCTCGCAAGTTTAATAAAGAAAAAGGATTAGCAAAATTAGAAATTTAATAAAAAATAAGAATAAAAATTAGAGATAATGGCTAAAGTAATAAAAATAGCGCTTTCGCAATATTTTAGAAGTCCCCGGCAACGGCGCCAAAGACATGATCACTGCAAAACATTCTAGTTTCAATATTTATAAAAGAGTGATTGAACCTGTAGACTAACTGCGACAACGATAGAGGCAGGAGCACCTACCGAACAGTAGTATAGCTCAGGCGAGAGTATCTTTATCGAACCCAAGGAACGTAAAAGTACTATTACTCACTTTCTTTCTATTATTTAGCCTAAAATATGGAGTGATTGGTTTATTAAATCTAAAAAAAATGAAATACTTAAACTTAAATACAAAGACAAAAGAAAAAAACTTTGGGAAAAGACTTTGAAGAAAACTCAATTGATAAAGACGATGCCCTCGGGAAGAATCCACCTATGACTTCACTTATTATCTAACATTCAATTCATATGATTTCTTTTACTTAGCATGATCCATGAGACTCCCTAACCTATATTAAACGTTCTCTCGAAGCGAATAACGTCTAACCTTAGGTTAATTAGTGGAACTCTCGTTCTCTTATAATAACCCCTAAGGAAGTAGTAAATCGATCAATGGACCCTCATATTAGGTTTCACCCTAATTCGGTAAAATCTCGTAACCCTATCTCTAGGCGCCCGATCAACTCCGCTTAATTATGCTAGATCTTCTCTTAGGCAGGGTCTATTCCTCCTCCACCTAAGCACATCAGATTAAATTGAGCAACATAATTAAGAACAAACTAAGTATTTATCATATAAACCGAAAGAATTAAATAACAAAATCCATCATAGGTTTTATCCCCTTCATGTATTTGAGGGTTTTAGTCCATAATAAAATAGGAAAACATCTCGAGAGAAAAGATAAAACAAAACATAAGAAATTCCTAAAACCCCCTGAAGGAATTGAAGGAGAGATCCTCCGTCTTGAGTAGAATTCCAGCTCTTCGAGATGGATCAACTGGCTATCTTCGAGTAATTCCCTAAACGAGTAAAGCTCTGGCAGAAAACTCTGCTTAAACCTTACGCCCCCTAATTGCTGCTTTAGATTTTTTTTTTATATACGTTTGGGATGCTTTACTTCGCTCCTAAGTACTCGTAATTCAAGTGAAATTCATCCTAAGTGTTTAAGTGGACTTAGGATTGTGTTTCTTAGGCTCCAAGCATCCAATTCTGAGTGAAATTGCTCTTTTCCACGGCAGGGGCACGGCCTTGACACGCTTGTGTAAATTGTGGTCCAGCCCGTGTCTCCATCCTGTCGATTTAGGCACGATTATGACATGCCCGTGCAATATTTGGGTCTAGCTTGTGTCTCGATTCTGCCATTTTGGGAACGACCGTGTAGATCACTAGGCACGCCCGTGTGTGGACTTTATCGATGGGAAAACGGCCGTGTGAATCGGGGTAAGGTCGTGGTCTAGATGACTATTGAGGCACGGCCGTGTGGAATGAAGTCCAGGCCGTGCTGACTTCTTGGTCGGTCCACTTTGGTTCGTTTTAAGCCCCTTTTGCATTCTTTTTATCCTTGGGTGCTTTACTGAGTATAAGACACGAAAAGAAAGGATTAAAAGAACCTTTTTACATAAATTAAGGATAAATTCATCCAAAAGCATACTAAATGTGGGATTAAAATATGTTACTTTTACGGTTTATTAAATACCCCCACACTTAAGCTTTTGCTTGTCCTCAAGCAAAATTCTCAACTTACAATTAAAACAAACTTTCAATAATTCATAATTCCTATCGATATTGTCTCATCATAATTCATAGATAATTTATACATGGATAATTCAACTCAAAGAGTCCTAAAGATTCAATTACGATAAGTTATACCTTTGTAGTACGAAAACATAGGTGTTTCCCCTTATCTAAGTAATTACCTTTAATTCAAAGCCAACCAGGATTGACGTCCTCACAATAGATTCACTCAAGAAATTCAAAAGTGTTCAAGGTTCAAGAATAAACACTCTAAGTCGAACTTGAAAAGTTAATCCCATAGACTTGCCTGGAAATCAAATCTCCACCACTGTATATGAGTTGGCACATAGATCAAAAGGTCTTTAATCAAGGTTGTAACGGGGTTACGGTTAAAGGTGTGGATATAGGCTGAAATAGAGGTTTAGAATTGATATTGACTTGACAAATTGCCTAACTAGAAACACTGAACTAATATGAATTTTTACTTCGAATGAAAACAAATAATATCTCTTTTGATAATTACTCCATAATAAGGAGTATTTTGATACTACTTTAATATGAGCTTTTTCTTTACCAATTGGAGTTTAAACGCTCTAAGCTTCTTCTTTTTTTTTAAGAACAAACTAAGATATTACATCATAAATGATAAATGTAACTACTGAACTAATATAATTTGGTAACTTAATCAAATAAAACCTCAATTAAAGGGTAGTCAAAAGAAAGGGTGATAACAAATACAAAGGGGTTTTGGGTTAATAGTAGTGGGTGAGTCAATAAAAAGATTGTTAGGATTCAGCGGGGTTCACTAGGAGTTAATTTGTGAAGGTAGGCTTTTTATGGAGTAAGTGGGTTAAATCCTAGGTGCCTTTATCATCTCTGTATATCAAATCAAAAGTGTGGTCTCGACATGTATAAACGAGGCAAGTTCTAGAATAACAATTCAAAGTTGACACACTCATAATCAATAAAGTGAGCACGAAAAAGAATATATGCTCTATAATGCTTAAATCTCACAAAAATTATGGGTGTTTTTGACATCAATCCCTGTAAATTTCAAACTTCAAGTTAATACTCGAATTTAGTTAAACAACCTATCAATTTTAATTTTTAGAAAGTAGACTTATCATGCTTGCTTCTCTAGTATTCTTCAAATTTAATAATCAATGCACAATTAACTATGACTTATTCCAAGACATATCAAGAAAAATCATAAATCATCAGAATTTTCATCCTAATTAATAATATGAGAAAAATACTTAAAAATAAGACATAATTCAGGGATTTTCAAATAATACTATAGTTAACCCCCCACACTTAAGATGTACATTGCCCTCAATGTACAAAGATAGATAATGAAATTTATGTGCCAAATCAAAAAGAAAAGTGGGGAAAGTAATATTCCCTAAAATCTGGATGATCCTTGGCGTCTCTAGTGGCGGTGATGGCGTTTTCTATGGGCCTGGTGGAGTGGCTACCGGGAAGCAAATTGCTAAATGAAGAAATTGGGCAGCCTGTGAAGATACAACCAAGAGATCTAGGAAATAATAATACTATACTAATAATATAATTAAAGATTAAGGAAATAAAATGAAGAAGACTAAGAAGAAAACTAAAATTGAAAGAAAATACTAATGGACTAAGGAGTCCTTATTGTTGGATGGTTTGTGAAGTGGGTGTGTCCTCTAAGGCTATGGTGTGTGATTCCCTAACAGACTTTAGAATCTAAAACCAAGAAACTAATATGAAATAAATTAATTTAAGCAGGAAATAAGTAAAGATAAGGAAAATAAAGGAGATGAGAAAAGAAAAATAGAACCAAAAAGGTTTTCGAGACCCTTGGCGTGTCAATTAAGTGAAGCTGCCGACATGAACTCATGTTGAGGTCTCCTCTAAGGAGGTGATACTTACGTTTCTTCGACATGATCTTTGTGTTGCTCAAGTGTCTTGGATCTTTTCTATGAATAGGAAGAAAAATTTGAAAGAAAAGAGAAAGAAGAAATAAAAAAGAAGATGGGACAAAAAAGATGGGTTGTGGGGATTTAAATAGGATTTCAAATCTGATACGTTCCCACGCCCGTGTACCGAGGGTGTGTCCCTTCACACGGCTGCCTAGTACGGCCATGGCTAATGGTGTGTTGCTTCTTACACGCCCATTTCTTAGTCAGCCACGCTTGTTTCGAGAAAGTCAGTAGCTTCACACGGTTCATAGGCACGCCCGTGCTATTCTTGTCGATGCCCGTGCTTTAGGGTTGTTGGGCTCGTGACGTCACGGAGTGTTTGGACTGGCTTACACGGCCCTACTCTTGTCAGTGTAGTGGTTTTTGTGGTCCACACGGGCACGGACACGGCCATGTGTAAGGCCATGTGGTCTGGAAATCTACACTTTTGTGTTTGTTTCCAACTAAATTCTTAGGAAAGAAGGATGGAAAGAAAAGAAATTGAAATCAAATCTAAAAATAAATAGTGTTAATGTTCGGGTTGCCTACCGAAAAGCGCTCGTTTATAGTCTTAAGCTAGATTGTCCTCATGTTTGAAAATTTTCAGGGAGGTTTAAAGGTTTGAATATCTTCCCTCATACTTGCGATTTTATTTTCATGACAAGATTGGAATCGAGAAGCATTTACCTCGAATTTGTCAAATTTTGGTTACTTACCTCGACTGTGTTGTGGGGGAAGATTTTGTATACCTTGGGGAGGATTTCTCCCTTTCCCCTTGAGTCTGTTGAAGTGATGTGAAGACCGATTTTGTCTAACAGCACCTGGTCTACTATTTTAAAGTGATGTTCCTATGTGCTCTTCTGGTGGTTCCTTAGGTTTTACTTCATGTGGATCCATCTTTGCTTGTGTCTTCTACTCTTCTAATTTGTCGACCTTAAGTATACGTGATTCTTTTGTGTTAACTAAGATGCTATAGTTTGACTTAGAATTGATGTTGTGTGGTGTTTCCTACAATGAAGGTTGAATAATTTGACTATCGACTAAAGTAATTTTCGTTCCTTCATCATTCATGGCTTTGGCTGAGTTGAGAGCTTGAAGATTTATTGATTCATCTCCCACACGAAGTATGAGTTCTTCAATTAAGCATGGAATCGTAAAACCCCTTGGATCTTTTAGTTTTTCTAGTAGCCTATTCTGTAGCATTGCTGAGCATGTTGCGTTTAATTCCACATGGTGCTCTTCATCTATTTTACATTTGTTTGTCAAGAGCTTGCTTAAGAATTTACTTGCATCGGGCATCTGAAAATGAGCTTCAAGAAGAGGTAAGTTAATATGTATTTTTTTAAGATTTTTAGAAACTTACCAATTGTTTCTCTGAATCTTCTTTTTTCAATGCTTCGGGATAAGGTATGCTAGGTTGGTATTCTTTGATTACCCGTTTTACCTCGTTCTTATCCTTCTTTTCTTGTACTGATGTGGGTCTATCTACTTCTGTACCCTCTTGAGTTGTAACGGCTTGGATTTGTTCTTTCGGTTTATTTCTATATTGATTGGTAGACGTCCTTGTTGGCGTTCAGAAATTAGCGTTGTGAGGTGTCCCACTGACCTAGTAAGTTCTCCAACTTGATTCTCAAGTCCTTTCATCGACTTCTATTGTTCATCAAGGTTTGTATCAGTCTTTTGAAGGCGAGATTCTGTGGCTGCCATGAATTTTGTCAGCATCTCTTTAAGGCTTGATTTTTTTTCCTGTGGGTAGGGCTGATTTTGATAATTTGGAGGAGGTTGCTACCTTTGAATTCTTTGATTTCCTTGTCCTCCTCACGAAAAATTTGGGTGGTTCCTCCAACCTGGGTTATAAGTATTACTATAAGGATTATTATTGGATCTGAAATTGTTACCTATATAGTTTGTCCGCTTTCGTTTTACGCTTTGGTTGGTAGGGTGGGTACTCGGTGTTAGCCACATTCCGCTTGCTTCACATTGCATTATTGGATGTACTGCGAAGAACATAAATTATCAAGCTTTTATTCATTAACTCTACTGTGTTGTTGATATTCTCACTGCGTCTATGTTGAAATCTCCACTAATTTTGTCGGCTTTGCCCTTGTGATTTGCCATTGATAAGTGTTCAATGACATCTCTTCAATATCACTGTCGTATTCCAATGGTCCTCTAGCGTTTCTTCGAGTCATAAACTAAAGGTACCTTGCAAGTTTAATAAAGAAAAAGGATTAGTAAAATTAGAAATTTAATAAAAATAAAAATAAAAATTAGAGATAATGGCTAAAGTAATAAAAATAACGCTTTCGTAATATTTTAGAAGTCCCCGGCAACGGCGCCAAAAACTTGATCACTGCAAAATAGTCTAGTTTCAATATTTATAAAAGAGTGATCGAACACAGGATCGATCATGACAACGATAGAGGCAAGAGCACCTATCGAACAAGATAGTATAGCTCAAAGAGAATATCTTTATCGAACCCAAGGAACCTAAAAGTACTATTACTCACTTTTTTTCTATTATTTAGCCTAAAATATGGAGTGATTGGTTTATTAAATCTAAAACAAATGAAATACTTAAACTTAAATGCAAAGACAAAAGAACAAAACTTTGGGAAAAGACTTTGAAGAAAACTCAATTGATAAAGACGATACCCTCGGGAAGAATCCACCTATGACTTCACTTATTATCTAACTTTCAATTCATATGATTTCTTTTACTTAGCTTGATCCGTGAGACTCCCTAACCTATATTAAACCTTCTCTCGAAACGAATAACGTCTAGGTAAATTAGTGGAACTCTCGTTCTCTTATAATAACCCCTAAGGAAGTAGTAAATCGATCAATGGACCCCCATATTAGGTTTCACCCTAATCCGACAAAATCTCATAACCCAATCTCTAGGTGCCCGATCAACTCCGCTTAATTATGCTAGATCTTCTCTTAGGCAAGGTCTACTCCTCCTCCACCTAAGCACATCAAATTAAATTGAACAACATAATTAAGAACAAACTAAGTATTTATCATATAAACCGAAAGAATTAAATAACAAAATCCATCATAGGTTTCATCCCTTCGTATCTCGAGGGTTTATTCCATAATAAAATAGGAAAACATCTAGAGAGAAAAGATAAAACAAAACATAAGAAATCCCTAAAACCCCCTGAAGGAATTGAAGGAGAGATCCTCCGGCTTGAGTAGAATTTTGGCTTTTCGAGATGGATCAACTGGCTATCTTCGAGTAATTCCCTAAACGGGTAAAGCTCTAGCAGAAAACTCTGCTAAAACCTGACGCCTCCTAATTGCTACCTTGGATTTGTTTTTATATACATTTGGGATGCTTTACTTGGCTCCTAAGTACTCGTAATTCAAGTGAAATTCATCCTAAGTATTTGAGTGGACTTAGGATTACGTTTCTTGGGCTCCAAGCATCCAATTCCTGACACTGCAGGGGCACAGCCTTGACACGCCCGTGTAAATCGTGATCCAGCCCGTGTCTCTATCCTGTCGATTTAGACACGGCTATGACATACCCGTGCAATATGTGGGTCTTGCCTGTGTCTCGATTCTGCCATTTTGGGAATGGCTATGTAGATCACTAGACACGCCCGTGTGTGGACTTTATCGATGAGAAAATGGCCGTGAGAATCGGGGTAAGCCCGTGGTCTAGATGATTATCGAGGCACGGCCGTGTGGCATGAAGTCCAGGCCGTGCTGACTTCTTGGGTAGGCCCACTTTGGTTCATTTTAAGCCCGTTGTGCATTCTTTTTTCCTTGGGTGCTTTCCTGAGTATAAGACACGAAAAGAAAGGATTAAGAGCACCTTTTTACATAAATTAAGGATAAATTCATCCAAAAGCATACTAAATGTGGGATTAAAATATGTTACTTTTACGGTTTATCACTACTTCTATACCCTCTTGAGTTGTAATGGCTTGTATTTGCTCTTTTGGGTTTATTTCTGTGTTGTTTGGTAGACGTCCTTGTTGGCATTCAGAAATTAGCTTTGTGAGGTGTCCCACTAACCTAGTAAGTTCTCCAACTTGGTTCTCAAGTCCTTTCATCGACTTCTATTGTTCATCAAGGTTTGTATCAGTGTTTCGAAGACGAGATTCTGTGGCTACCATGAATTTTATCAACATCTCTTTGATGCTTGATTTTTTTCCTATGGGTAGGGCTGATTTTGATCATTTAGAGGTGGTTGCTGCCTTTGAATTCCTTGATTTCTTTGTCCTCCCCACCAAAAATTTGGGTGGTTCCTCCAACCTGGGTTATAAGTATTACTATAAGGATTATTATTGGATCTAAAATTGTTACCTATAAAGTTTGTCTGTTAGTTTTCTACTCCTAGTTGGTAGGGTGGGTACTCAGCATTCGCCACATTCCCGCTTGCTTCGCATTACATTACTGGATGTACCTGCGAAGAACATAAATTATCAAGCTTTTTATTCATTAACTCCACCTGTGTTGACAGCATTGTCACTACGTCTATGTTGAAAACTCTGGCTGATTTTGTAGGCTTTGCCATTGTGCTTTGCCATTGATAAGTGTTCAATGACATCTCTTCAATAAAATTGTAGGCCGCTTCAGGAGTTTTGTTGTTCAGAGTTCCACTGGCTGATGAATCAATCATTTCCCTTGTTGAAGAATTCACACCATTGTAGAAAGTTTAGACTTGAAGCCACAAAGGTAATGTGTGGTGTGGGCATCTTCTTAGGAGATCCTTGTATCTTTCCCATGCATCATATAATGTTTCTGCATCATTCTACATAAAAGAAGATATGTCATTCCTAAATTTGGCCATTTTGGCTGGTGGAAAATACTTTAAAAGAAAATTTTCAATCATTTGGTCCCATGGGGTGATTGACCCTCATGGTAATGAGTTCAACCACTGCTTTGCTTTATTCTTTAATGAAAAAGGAAATAACCGAAGACGTATGGCATCATCAGAAACGCCATTTATTTTAAAAGTATCATAGAACTCTAAGAAATTAGCTATATGAGTATTTGGATCTTCGTCCTGCAATCCATCAAATTGAACAAACTGTTGAATCATTTGTATTGTGTTAGGTTTTAATTGAAAATTATTAGCAGCTATAGCAGGCCTAACAATTCTAGATTCTGCTCCTGTCAAATTAGGTTTAGCATAATCATACATAGTACGCAGAGCATTCTGATCTTGCGCATCAGACGGATTATTTTCGGCCATCCCTTCAGTAGGATTGGATCTGTTTTGTTGTTCTTCTCTTTGGTAGTCTAGAGCTCGTCTAGTTTCTCTGCGATTTCTATGAGCGGTAGCTTTAATATCACTATTGTATTCTAATGGTCCTCTAGGGTTTCTTCTACTCATAAACTAGAGGTACCTTGCAAGTTTAATAAAGAAAGAGGATTAGTAAAATTAGAAATTTAATAAAAATAAAAATTAGAAATAATGGCTAAAGTAATAAAAATAGAGCTTTCATAATATCTTAGAATTCCCCAGTAACGGTGCCAAAAACTTGATCGCTGCAAAAGAGTCTAGTTTTAATATTTATAGAAGAGTGATCGAACTTGTAAACTGACTGCGACAACGATAAAGGCAAGCATACCTATTGAAAAATAGTATAGCTCAGGCAAGAATATCTTATCAAACCCAAGGAACCTAAAAGTACTACTACTCGCTTTCTTTCTATTATTTAGCCTAAAATATGGAGTGATTGGTTTATTAATCTAAAACAAATGAAATACTTAAACTGAAATGCAAAGACAAAAGAACAAAACTTTGGGAAAACACTTTGAAGAAAACTCAATTGATAAAGACGATACATTCGGGAAGAATCCACCTATGACTTCACATATTATCTAACTTTCAATTCATATTATTTTTTTTACTTAGCTTGATCCGTGAGACTCCCTAACCTGTATTAAACCTTCTCTCGAAGCGAATAACATCTAACCTTAGGTTAATTAGTGGAACTCTCGTTCTCTTACAATAACCCCCTAAGGAAGCAGTAAATCGATCAATGGACTCCCATATTAGGTTTCACCCTAATCCAGCAAAATCTCGTAACCCTATCTCTAGGCGCCCGATCAACTCCGCTTAATTATGCTGGATCTACTCTTAGGCAGGGTCTACTCCTCCTCCACCTAAAAACATTAGATTAAATTAATAAACATAATTAAGAACAAACTAAGTATTTATCATATAAACCGAAATAATTAAATAACAAAATCCATCATAGGTTTCATCCCCTTCAGGTATCTGAAGGATCTAGTTAATAATAAAATAAGAAAACATCTCAAGAGAAAAGATAAAACAAAACATAAGAAATCCCTAAAACCCCTTGAAGGAATTGAAGAGGAGATCTTCCGTCTTGAGTAGAATTCTGACTCTTTGAGATGGATCAACTGGCTATCTTTGAGTAATTCCCTAAACAAGTAAAGCTCTGGCAGAAAACTCTGCTAAAACCTGTTGCCCTTGAATTGCTGCCTTGGATTGTTTATATAGACATTTGGGATGCTTTAGTTGGCTCCTAAGTACTCGTAATTCTAGTGAAATTCATCCTAAGTGTTTGAGTGGACATAGGATTGCGTTTCTTGGGCTCCAAGCTTCCAATTCTGAGTGAAATTACTCTTTCCCGCGGCAGGGGCACGACCTTGACGCGCCCGTGTAAATCGTGGTCCAGCCCATGTCTCTATTCTGTTGATTGAGGCACGGTTTTGACGCACCCGTGCAATATCTGGGTAGAGGTTGTGCTTCGGGTCTGGCAATTGGGGCACGGCCGTGTACATCAGGGTCCAGGCCGTGTTGGGCTTTTTGTCGACAAGGCACGATCGTGTAAATCATGGTGTGACCGTGTGCAATCTAAGTATTGGGGCACGGCTATGTGGCATGAAGTCCAAGCCATGCCGACTTCTTGGGTTGGCCCACTTTGGTCCATTTTAAACCCGTTTTGCGTCCTTTTTATCCTTGAGTGCTTTCCTGAGTATAATACATGAAAAGAAAGGATTAAGAGCACCTTTTTACATAAATTAAGGATAAATTCATCCAAAAGCATACTAAATGTGGGATTAAAATATGTTACTTTTATGGTTTAGCACTTTTACCATTTGATGAGTTCGATGTAATTCTGAGAATGGATTGGTTGACTTTGCATGATGCTGTTGTGAAATATAGACGAAAGACTATAGAACTGATATGTCAAAATAATGAAATTCTTGAATTGAGTCTGATGAGTCGGGTGGTTTACCAATAGTAATTTCATTGATGATAGCTCAAAGATATGTGAGAAAAGCTTGCGAAGCTTATCTCACTTATGTTTTAGATACTAAAGTGTCTGAAAAGAATGTTGAATCAGTTCCAATCGATTGTGAATATCCGGATGTATTTCCTGAAGAATTACCGGGATTGCCACCTATTACAGAGGTTGAGTTTGGTATTGAATTACTATCGGGAATAATGCCGATATCAATAACTCCATACAGAATGGCTCCAACAGAGTTGAAAGAGTTGAAAGCTCGGCTACAAGAGTTAACGGATAAAGGTTTTGCATGACCTAGTTTTTCACCTTAGGGTGTGCCAGTATTGTTTGTTAAAAAGAAAGATGGGTCAATGAGAATGTGTATAGACTATTGTCAACTCAACAAAGTTACGATAAATAATAAGTATCTGTTTCTGAGAATTAATGATTTGTTTGATCAGTTGAAAGGTACAACAGTGTTTTCAAAGATTGATTTGAGATCGGGTTATTATCAATTGCGTGTTAAAGACTTATGTGTACCGAAAACTGCATTCAGAACAAGGTATAGGCATTATGAATTCCTTGTTATGCCTTTTGGACTAACTCGTACTCCTGACATTTTTAAGGATTTGAGGAATTGGATCTTTAGAGCGTATTTAGATATATTTATTGTTGTATTCATTGATGACATTCTAATCTATTCGTGAGATGATCTAAGCATGCCAAGCATTTGAGGATTGTGTTTCAAACCTTGAAATATAAGCAACTGTATGCTAAATTCAACAACTGTGAGTTCTGGCTTAGGGAAGTTGGATTTTTGGGTCATATAGTCTCAGTGGATGGTATTTGAGTTGATCCGAACAAGATTTCTACAGTTATTGATTGGAAACCACCTAGAAATGTATCCGAGGTTAGAAGTTTTCTGGGATTGGTTGGTTACTATCGATGCTTTGTTAAAGGTTCTTGATTATTGCTACACCGATGACTAAACTGTTACAAAAAGATGTAAAGTTTGAATGGTCCAAAAATGTCAACAAAGCTTCGATCAATTGAAAGCATTGTTAACCAAAGCACCAGTGTTAGTTCAGCCTGAGTCGTGTAAAGAATTTGTGATTTATAGCGACGCGCTATTGAACGATTTTGGTTGTGTAATGATGCAGGAAGGCAATTGTAGCTTATGCCTTGAGACAGTTGAAGCCGCATGAAAAGAATTATCCAATGCATGATCTAGAGTTAGCCACGATAGTGTTCGCATTGAAACTTTGGTGTCATTATTTGTTTGGTGAGAAATGCCATGTTTATACCGGCCAAAATAGTTTGAAATATCTGATGACTCAGAAAGATTTTAATCTATGACATCGAAGATGGTTAGAATTGCTAAAAGACTATGAACTAGTGATTGACTATCATCCGGGGAAAGCTAATGTAGTTGCTGATGCGTTGAGCCGAAAGTCCTTATTTGCTTTATGTGCTTTGAACACACAAATAGCTTTGTTTGATGATGGTTCAATAGTAGCCGAGTGGAAAGTGAGATCGTTATTTCTATAGTAGATTTGTGAGGCTAAAAAATTTGATAATGAATTGCAAGCAAAATGAGCTCAGCGTGAGTCGACTTCTGATTCAGAGTTTTGAATAGGGCCTAGTGATTGTTTGATGTTTCGTGATAGAATATGTGTACCAAGAAATTCTGAGCTCATTCAAAAAATTCTACACGAAGCACGCAGTAGTTGTTTATCAGTACATCCGAGAAGCACAAAAATGTATAACGATTTGAAACAGCTTTATTGGTGGTACAGCATGAAACGTGATATCTCAAAATTTATTTCGAAATGTTTGATTTGTCAGCATGTTAAAGCAGAGCATCAAGTACCGTCAGGTTTATTACAGCCTATTATGATTCCTAAGTGGAAGTGGGATAGAGTAACAATGGTTTTCATATCGGGTTTGCCCTTATCTCCAAAAGAAATATACAATTTGGGTTGTTGTTGACAGATTGACGAAATCAGCTTATTTACTTACATATTTCTCGCTTGATAAATTAGATGAGTGTATGTTTTCAAAATTGTAAGATTACATGGTGTTCTCCTATCTATTATTTCGGATAGAGATCCAAGATTTACATCGAGATTTTGGAAGAAATTACAAGAAGCTTTAGGTACTAAATTGCATTTTAGCACTTCGTTTTACCCGTAAATAGATTGTCAATCCGAATGAGTTATTCAAATACTTGAGGATATGTTACGTTGTTGTATTCTTGAGTTTGAAGGTAGCTAGGAGAAATATCTACCGCTGATTGAATTTGCTGACAATAATTATTTCCAATCAAGTATTAAGATGGCACCGTACGAAGCTCTATATGGTCGTAAATGTAGAAAACCTTTGTACTGGACTGAGCTTAGTGAGAATAAGATTCATGGGGTTGATCTGATCAGAGAAACAGAAAGAAAAGTGAAAGTAATTCACAATAGTTTGGATCGACATAAATAGTACGCAGACTTGAAACAGAAAGATATTGAGTTCCAGATTAGGGATAAAGTGTTTTTGAAAGTGTTGTCATGGAAAAAAATATTACGGTTTGGTCGGAGAAGGAAATTGAGTCCGCGATTCATCGACTGTATGAGATTACTGAGTGAGTTGGGCCAATGGCATATCGACTATCTTTCCATCTGAGTCAGAGAAAATACATAATTTGTTTCATGTGTTGATGCTTCGATGATATCGATCCGACCCTTCACATGTCATTTCCTCGACCGAGGTTGAAATTCAGTCTGATATGTCATATACTGAAGAACCGATTCGAATTTTAGCTCGTGAGATCAAAGAGCTAAGAAATAAGAGAATCACATTAGTAAAAGTATTATGGCATCGACACGGAGTTGAAGAAGCTACATGGTAACTCGAGGAAGCTACACGAAAATAGTACCCAAACATATTCACTGGTAAGATTTTCGAGGACGAAAATTCCTAACGGGGAGAGTTATAACAACCCGTTTTTAGTCAAATCAGAACAGGGGTTTTGGGACCACAAATATGAGGTCAAAATATTTATTTTATTATTATTTTAATGTTTACGTTATGATATTATGTTGGTGTGAGAATTTCGTTTAGAAATTTTATCGTTTAATTGGTTAGTTTGAGAAGAAGGACTAAATCGCATAAAGTGTAAAACTTATGTTCTATTAGTTAAAAGTGTCAAATAGTTATAGAACCTTCAAGTTAAGTCCTTAAATAAAAATTAGACCATTATTGTGATAGTGGATGATAATGGCATGGCATAATGAAGTTTTGAATTAATTTAAAGGTTAATTTTGGTATTTGATTATTAAAGGTTATTTTAATTAAAAACAAAACATAAAATTTGGTGGCATTCGTCTTCTTAGCCGAATTTAGAAGAAGGAAAGAATACATGTTATTTCATCTAGGGTTTGGTCATTTGATAGCTAAATTGGTAGTCATTTTGACTCGATTTTTAATCATTTCTATGTTTTTGAGATTGTTGCTCCGCATTCTGCCCGTACCTTAAATTTTGAAATTGTTAAATATTTTTCATGTTTCCATTGTTGAATGCTTGAGTAATTTGATGATTTATGATATATTTGGAAGGTTTAATGTTAGATTAATAGTTTTTGTAAAGTGATTTTTAACAAAAATGTCAAAAAGGGATTAAATTGAGAAAGTGTGAAATGTGGTGGTTAAAATTTTAAATAAATGAAAATTATGGGCTGCTAAGGGCATTATGGTAATTCAACTAGCATGGGTTAGTCTTAAATTTCATTAATATGCGATTTTTGTGAAATATGGACTAGATTGTAAAAATGTGAAACTTTGGGGGAAAAAGTGTGAATGTGCCCAAATGTGTGTTTTGGATTAAATTGAATAAAGTGGTGATTGAATAACCTGAGTTTGATATTATATATATATATATATATATATATATCAAGAAAAGCGAAATTCAGATTTGGATTGGGGGAAAACTAAATTTATCGACTAAACAACTCGATTCGCCGTTTTAGCATCCGAGGTAAGTTCGTATGCAATAAGTATTGTTAAAATTATGCTTTTAATGCTTTGGTATTACATAAATTGTATATACGGACTACATTTATGTTCGACGATAAATCGACTAATTGTGGCACTTAATGTGCGATTCGACATAGCTTCGGCTAAATATAGCACTTACTGTGCGATTTGAGATAGCTTTGGCTATGTACAACACTTAGCGTGCGATACATTGAGATGGCACTTAGTGTGCGAAACATCGAGTAAGGCACTTTTTGTGCGAAATTATAATAGCTTTGGCTATGCGATGGCACTTAGTGTGCGAAACATCGAGTAAGGCACTTAGTGTGCGGAATTATAATAGCTTCGGCTATGCAATGGCACTTAGTGTGCTAAACATTGAGGATTTGACAATGTTATGGGAATATATGAGTTCGTTACGAATTTGTACAGGTATGTACATGTACATATGAAGATCAAATAGAGAAGGTTATAACTTTGCATATAAGTATATGAATAAGCTTATGGAAGGTTTGATATTATCATGAATTATACGTTAACTTGTTCAAATTGATGATTTGTATTTTTATGAATTGTTGAATATATTTAGTAGGAACTGACTAAGCTTTGTAGCTTACTTTGTTTATTTTTCCTGTGTTTTATAGTGAATTCAAAGCTAGCTCGGATTCGGGGATCGTCAGAGTCTATGTCACACTATCCAACCATGTACTTGGTACTTTTGAGTTGTGTATATATGGTATATGGCATGTATAGGCTTGAGCCATTTTGGTATGTTTGATGAACATGTATTTTGAGCCATTTGGGTTGGCTTATGATAATGAAAGTTGATGATGTTTATAAATATGCAAATAGTCCTATTTTGAGTTTGGTAATTGACCTATATTGTGTGGTTAAAGTTGAACCTATAATGCTAAATGACATTAGGTAATTTGGAAAGCTATGTGCTTGAGAATTGATGATTTACAATATATATATGGAATGATTTAGTTGATTGAATCATATATGTGAATTATGGTAGATGAATCATATTGTTGTTGTTGTTTTGGATTATATTTGAGTAAGTGAAATAGTTATAATTCTATAACATGAAATGTGCATGAGTTTGGATTGATTTGGCCACCTATTTTTGCCTTAAAATGGTACCATTTGTACTTATGTAGATATGTGCAAAAATACGGTGGCAAATTGGCCTTGTGGATGGCCTATTTTTGTCCACACGGGCAGGGACATGAGCGTGTGTCTCAGCCGTGTTTGACACATAGTCAAATTACACAGTCGTGTGTCCCCTAGCGTTGAAATTAAATTGAAGTCAGTATGCTCCACACGGTCTCACACACGGGCATGTGACTGTTCGTGTAGTACAAGTTAATATACCCCCTATTTGGCACACGGTCTAGCACACGGGCGTGTGACTTGGCCGTGTTGCATAAGTCAGTATACCCTACAGTTTTGGCATGGACTAGCACATGGCCTGGCACACGGGTGTGTGCCACTTCGAAGGGTACACGGGCGTGTGGTCGGCTAAGTATCCCAAGTCAGTATGTATGCCCTATTTTCACACGAGCTGAGACACAGGTGTGTCTACTAGCCGTGTGAGGCCTACGGCCTGTTCACACAGTGTGTGACCCTTTTTTACATGAAAATTTTCTAAGTGTCCATAATTTTCGTATGATATCGGTTTAGTCCCGAACCACTTCTAAAGCATGTTTAAGGCCTCGTTGGCCCTTATAAAGGACAATGTGATTGTGTGGAATGATTTATGAGAATGAATACTTATTGTTGCATAAATGTATGCTATATGTGTTGTGAATGGATCGGTAATACCTCATAACCCTATTCTAGTGTTGAATACGGGTGAGGGATGTTACAAAGCTCTTACAATTTCGTAACAGAATATTGCCTATTGAACCATTTAGAATATCGTTGGATACTCGAGATAGATCACACATAATGTGCTAGCTCATATTAATCTGTCAATTCATGTACTTGTATGCTCATACGAGCTGTGAATCTGTATACTCACTCAAGCTGTAGATCGGTATGCTCTCACGAGCTATAAATCGATATGCTCACACGAGCTGTGGGTTGGAAAGTAGCTACATGATTTTGCTCACTGAGCTGTGGAGTATTCGCAACACATGTAGGACCTCAGCCATCAGTAGGACGTTCAGGACCAGCACCTAAATCATATAAACCCTAATGACATGTCATTTGTATCCTACATATTCCTAAGGTTCAAACGGGACTCGGTAACTATCGTACGTCATCAGATATGTAGTCAGTATATATGTATGACATTTCATAACACATGTATAATTCAATTAAAAACATATATGCACAATTTAATTACACGAACTTACCTCGACGAGTATACGTAGATACGAAGGCGATTAATCTGAGATTTTCCCTTTACCCCTATCTAACTTTGTACAAGGTATGTCTTAATCTATATGGATAAATTTATCACATTCAATGTATATTTTATTAAAATTAACCCAAAATCATATTTTAGCAAAATTACCATTTTGCCTCTATACTTTCAATTTCCTTGCAAGTTAGTTCCTAGCTCATGAAAATTGAAATTCATGAAATTCCATCACAATCCAATATTGTTGAATATCAATTAGGTCCTTAGAATGCCTTATATTTAATTTATTTCACAATTTCACCATGAAATATTTTTTATTTTTCAATTTAGTCCTTATTTGATAATTTTACCAAAAATCCCTTTACAAAAGTTGTTTATCTAACAACAACCATCCATTTTCTATCATAAAACTTCAAAAATCATGTACATGCATCAACGAAAAAACCCTAATAGTTTAACAATTTCACAAATTAGTACCCGGGCTAGCTAGATTAAGCTACAATGATCCCAAAAACATAGAAATCATTAAAAACGGAACAAAAATCACTTACCTATGAGCAAGATGAAGTTGCCAAAATTAAAAGCTCCAAAATGGCTTCTCCAACCCTAACATGCCGTTGCAATTGATGAAAGGAAGATGATAACTTAATTTGGTTTATTATAATTTAACTTTATTTACTAATTACTTAATTAACCTTTAAAAACTTTAATATTTACACATTTGCCAAGACATGCTCATCCATTAACATATAAATGGTCTAATTACAATATAAGGGATCATACTTTAAGGTTCTATATTTAGTTAATACTTTTAGCTATTAGAACTCAACTTTTGCACTTTACGCAATTTAGTCCTTTTTCTCAAATTGAGCATGTAAACGGTAAAATTTTTAACAAAATTTTTATACGATATTACTATCATTCTATAGGAAACAAAATAATAATAAAATAAAATTTTCAAAATTGAATTTATGGTCCCAAAACCACTATTCTAATTTCACTAAAAATGGGCTATTACGCTAGTACTAATGGTTCGACTGGTGGTTTTGGATGGCCACTTTGTGCACATTGTGAGAGTATACATCCTGGTGACTGGCTCAAGTTGAAAGGTGGTTGTTTTAAGTGTGGTTCAAAAGAACATTTTCTGAGGGATTAACCAAATAGAGTTGAGGTTTCATAGACTCAAAGTTTGACACATGCTTCCACCCCTGCTAGAGGCTGCGATCGTGGTAGAGGTAATGGGAGACCAATTGGGCAGCAAATTGTTGCTCACACTATTACTTCACAAGTTAAGTCATGAGGTCTAGCTTGGATTTACACTGTTAGGGAGCCTGAGGATCAAGATCTGACCAATGTTATTGCAGGTACTTTCACTTTGCAATCTACTCCATTATTTTTTGTTGGTTAATTCTAGTTATACGCATTCATATATTTTGAGTGAATTAACTTGTAAGTTAGAGATTCCTATAGGGACAGTTGGTTTGGGTATGACTGTAATTAGTTCCTTTGGGGATAGTGTGATAGTGAATAGATTTTATTTAGATGCTCTTTTATGATACAAGGGCACGTTTTCTCTGTTGATATTATGGAATTACGATTCTATGGTTTTGATGTTATTCCTGGTATGGATTGGTTAACTGAACATAAGGCTAAGGTAGAATTTGATACGAAGCAAATTACTTTGAGGAATAGTGATGGGTTAGAAATTGTTGCTATTAGTGAAAGACCGAGATTTTTGGCTAATGTGGTTTTAGTTATGAGGCCTGAGAAGATGATGGGGAAAGCTTGTGAAGCTTACTTAGCTTATGTGATGAATTCAGTTAGTAAGAAGTTGAGAGTTCATGATATACGTACCGTTAATAATTTTCTTAACGTGTTTCTTGAAGAGTTGTCTAGTTTACCGCTGGAATGTGAAGTAGAGTTTGGAATTGAGCTTTATCCTAGTACTGCATTGGTGTCTATTACGCACATCGCATGGCACCAAAAAAATCTAAAAGAGTTAAAGATTTAGTTGCAAGAGTTTTTGACAAAGGGTTCATTCGACCGGGTGTATCTCCATGGGGTGCACCAATTTTGTTTGTGAAGAAGAAGGATGATACGATGCAGTTGTGCATTGATTATAATTAGTTGAATAAGTTGACCATCAAGAACAAGTATCCTTTACCATGAATTGATGACTTGTTTGATCAGTTTCGAGGTGCAACAGTGTTTTTGAAGATTAATATAAGATCTGGGTATTATCAATTTAAGGTGAAGGAGTTTGACATCTTGAAAACTACTTTTAGTACTTGGTATGGGCATTATGAGTTTTTGGTCATGATGCTCAGTTTAACTAATTCCCCTACAGTGTTCGTGGATCTAATAAACTGAGTATTCCATTCATACTTGGATCAATTTGTGGTTGTCTTCATAGATGACAAAAGAGCTTAAAGAGTTAAAGATTCAGTTACATGAGTTGCTTGACAAAGGGTTCATTCGAGAAAGTGTATTTCCGTGGGGTGTACAATTTTTGTTTGTGAAGAAGAATGATGGTACGATGCAGTTGTGTATTGATTATCATTAGTTGAATAAGTTGACCATCAAGAACAAGTATCCTTTGCCTCGAATTGATGACTTATTTGATCAGTTTTGAGGTGCAACAGTGTTTTTGAAGAATGATAAAAAATCTAGGTATTATCAATTGAAGGTGAAGGAGTCTGACATCTTGATGACTGCTTTTAGGACTCAGTATGGGCATTATGAGTTTTCAGTCATGACGTTCAATTTAACTAATGCTCATGCTGTGTTCATGTATCTAATAAATCGAGTATTCCATTCGTACTTGGATCAATTTTTATTGTCTTCATAGATGACATTTTGGTGTTTTCTCATTTTGAGGAGGATCACGATGCCCAATTAAAGGTTGTTTTGTAAATTCTTTAGATAAATAATTGTATGCGAAGTTCAGTAAGTGCAAATTTTGGCTTAAGATGTGACGTTACTAGGCCATGTTGTGTCAATATATGGAATCTGTGTGGATCCAAAGAAGATTGAGGCTATATTAGATTGGAAGCCGCCTAGGAGTGTTATCGAAGTTCAAAGTTTCTTGGGTTTGGCTGTTTATTATCGTAGATTCGTTGAAAATCTTTCACTTACTACAACACCATTAACGAAACTACTTCAAAAGAATGTAGTGTTTGAATGGACTGACGAAAGGCAGAAAAGTTTTCAACAACTTAAGGTAGTGTTGACTGATGTACCTGTGTTGATCAACCAGAGCTTGGAAAAAATTTCGTGGTCTATAGTGACATTTCGTATTTGGGTCTTGGTTGCATATTAATGCAAGAGGAAAAAGTTGTGGCATATGATTTGAGATAGTTGAAGACACATGGGTTGAACTATCCAACTTATGATTTATAGTTAGCTGCTATAGTGTTTGCACTTAAGATTTGACACCATTATTTGTATAGTGAGAAGTGTGTCATTTATAATTATCATAAGAGCCTTGAGTACCTCATCACCCAAAAGGAGTTGAATTTAAGGTAAAGGTGTTGGATTGAGCTTCTGAAGGATTGTGATTGTGTGATAGTGTATCATCTTGGAAAGGCGAATGTTGTTATTGACACTTTGAGTAGGAAATCGATGACTGAGTTGAGAGCTATGTTTGCACACTTGAGTTTAGCTAGTGATGGTGGTTTGTTAGTTGAACTTCAAGTAAGACCAAATTTGCCACAGAAGATTAAAGAGAAACAACCACTAGATTAAGAGTTGCTTAAGAAGATTCGATAGGTTGAGCAAGGTGTTAAGGGAGATTTTGATGTTAACAGTGATGGTATATTGAACTTTCGAGGTAGGTTGTGTGTGGCACATGATGTGAATTTGAGGTAAGTGATTATTACCGAGGCGTATAGTAGCCCTTACACTAGGCATTCCAGTAGTTGTAAAATGTATCAGAATCTTCAAGAGATTTATTGGTGACTTGGTTTGAAGTGTGATGTTACTGATTTTGTGGCTAGATGTTTGGTTTGTCAAAAGGTGAAAGTTGAACATAAATTTCCTTCAAGTTTTTTGCAACTGATTGCGATCCTTGAATGGAAGTGGGAAAGGATCACCATGGACTTCATCTTGGTTTGCCTTTGATCCCGACGAAGAAGGATTCAGTGTGGGTAATTACTGATCAATTTTCGAAGAGTGCGTATTTCTTGGCAGTGTGTACCAATTATTCTATGTAGAAGTTGGCAGAGTTGTACATTTCTGAAATTATACGTCTTCATGGAGTTCCAGTTTCTATCATTTCAGATAGGGATCCGTATTTTATGTCAAGGTTCTAAAAGAGTTTACAAGAGTCTTTGACGTTAAAGCTTAGTTTCAGTACAGCTTACGACCCCCAAATTGATGCCTAGTAAGAGAGGGTAATTCAAGTTTTAGAAGATATGTTGTGAAGTCATGTGGTTGAGTTCAATGGTAGTTGGGAGCGATATCTACCTTTAGTAGAGTTTACTTACAACAATAATTTCCATGCGAGTGTTCGTATGGCACTATTTGGGGCATTGTATTGTAGAAAGTGTAGGACACCTTTGTGTTGGGTGAAGTTGGATGAAAAGAGGGTTGTTGGACTGGATTTAGTTTGAGAGACTGAAGAGAAAGTGAAATTGATTTGTGAAGGGTTAAAAGCAGCAACGGATAGGAAGAAATCTTATGCGAATTTAAAACATTGAGATATCGAGTTTCAAGTCAGAGATAAGGTTTTCTTAAAGGTTTCACCGTGGAAGAAGATTTTGAGGTTTGTAAGGAAGGGTAAATTGAGTGAAGTTGTCAAGAGGATTGGATCGATAGCTTATCAGCTCAAGTTTCTATCGAAACTTGAAGCGAATTCATGATGTCTTCTATGTGTCTATGTTGCTAAAGTATCGTTCAGATCTGTTGAATGTTATGCCAGTAGAGGAGATTGATATTCTACCTATTCTCACTTATGAAGGGGAACTAGTTGAGATTCTAGCTCGAAAAGAGAAGGTTTTTCGAAACAAGAGAGTTTTGTTGGTAAAGGTTTTTGGCCCAACCACAAAACAGAAAGAGGCTAATTAGGAAGTCGAAGAAGCGATGAGACATCAATATCCTTGCATGTTTAGCTCAGATAAATTTCGAGGACGAAATTCTTTATAGAAGGGGAGAGTTGTCACACCTCAAAATTAGGCCTAGAAGTTTCGAGGGTATTTTAGGAATTTTAGCCCAAATGTGTTCGAAAATTCATAAGCATGGTAACTGGAAATGTTTTCGACAATGGCTTGTAGGAAATTAAATCAATTTTTGAAAATGATTTTTAAAGACTTCTAATTTTAAAATGGGATTGATTTGTAAAAGGGACAAAACTTTGAGTTTTTATAAAGCAGTTTTACCAAATTTTAAAATTCACCTTAAAATTCCCCCACCTACAATTTATTTTTTACGTTAAAATCTTCCTCACCCCCTATTGCCTTCCATAGCTCTCTAAAATCTTCTTACTCAATTTTATTTCACAAAAATAAATCCCTTTGATTCCTACCACCTTCCAAATCATTAAACCTCCATTGAATCTCAAGAAAAGCACCCAAAAACACCATAAATTTATCTACTGTCAAGCTTGTGGGTTTTTTAGATTGTTGATCAAATGTTTGGTTTTTTGTCAACTAAGGTAACGATTCGATTCCTAATTAGTTTTAAATGTTATCTGGTCTTTTAAACTAAATTTTAAGCCATTAAATCACATGTAAATAAAAGTAAAAAATTGGGTCGTTAATGGTGGATTTCAGGATTTTGAATAAAAGTGTGGTTTCAAAGTGATTTTCAACTTGTTTTAATATGATTAGAAGGTTTTTAAACTTACTTTGAAGTTTTGTTAAAAATTTCTCAAGTTTTAATGAATTTTCGTAAAAATAGCCATTATACGTCAAAAATTTTGATATTGTAAATTTAGGGATTTTGTGTAGTTTAATGGTTGGGAATTAGTCGTATAGGAATATGTAGATGAATGGAATTTGTTTCATGCAAAAAGATGAAGTGAAGAATGAAATATTTGAATTTTAAGTTTTCTATGTCGAAGGTGTCAATTATAAGAGAACTTAGCATAGGCTTATGTTTTTGACTGTTTGATGTAAGTCATTGGCTGATTATTGGTTGTATATTTGTGTGGTTTGTCTTGTTGAAGCATCAGAGTCGATAGAACCGTCAATGAGTAGAGACAAATGCAAAGAAAAGCTTGTTTGAGCTTTCGATTTTTCGACGAAAACATATTTGGTGAGTGTTTTAGAATCACTGCTTGTAGATGATATAAGTGATATTTGGTAGCCTAAATCCCTACTCAAATTTGAGTGTAATTTTTCTTATACCAAGATTCATTATGATATATGTATGCCTGTGCAAATATAGAAATGTGAATAAATATGTGATGCCATGAAATGTGTTAAAAGCTTGTGATGACTGTTGTGAAAGTGAATATGTGGGCATGTTATTCATGCCAAGTGGCAGTGATTGTATTGTGCTAAAGATGTGAATATGCAGTGAATATGTGCTGAAAACTGGTAAGTAAAAATGATAATAATGTGGATATTTTGGCCTTGTGACCTTATGAGACAGTTAGATATAGTTGGCATGGCATAGGATTGTGAGTACTCACTTTTGTGTTGTGATTTTGGGGCGTTGATGCTTGGGACATATTAGGGGAGATAAGGGAATGTGAGCTAAGCTCCATTCACTGGGATATATTTGGTGTGTGTTGGAGAGTGTTAGTTATTTGCTTCACTTATGGGACATGTTCGATTCTATGAGTGATTTTGTGTGTTGGAGATCTGTGTATCTAAAGAGTGATGATAGTGCCCACTTTTATGTCTCCTAACCTCAAGTGCCAAGTTAGCATTATTTATGACTACTATGTAAAGTGATATATGCTTAAAAGCTAATGTGATACCATGAAAATGAACTAATATGTTATGCATGAGTAAATATAATATGACACTAAGGTTGTGAGTGTTATAATTATGCTATATAGTTATTGTTATTGCATGATAACTTGTTTGTTGGGTAGTTATTCTGAGCATTCACTAAGCTTGTTAAGCTCACTCACTCTTTTTAAACCATTGCAGATAAATAGTGCTAGTGTGAGCGGTGTGGTTTCTGAGGGGTGATCCAAGCCAAAACTTCAGTAGCTTTTGTAGGCATTTATTTATGTTTGGGGAATAAAGGCAATGTGCTAGACTATATGTTGGTTTATGCTATGTTTTTTAAAAAGTTGTTTACATGTTTAGTTAGCTTAAAACCTATGGACTTAAAGTATGTTTTACTGGTTTCTTACTTAGTCATGATTTTGATGCTTTGGACTGTTATTTTGGACTTTTTTGTGTCCATTTGGTGAAGTGAATGATGCATAATAATTGGATATTAGTTTCTATGGATTATAAGCTTGTATTTGCCATATTTTTATGGTCTGGAGTAGAGGTATCAATATTCAAATTTTAAAAATGATACCTCTGAGATTTTCAAAAGTGCAAGAAAATAGTCTTGTAATTTGGTATCGATATTTTATTGCAAGTATCAATACTCGAGGTAAAATTATCGATACTTTAACAGTAGTACTGATAATTTTTGAGACTTGGGGTTTTTGAATGAGAAATAGTAAGCAATTTTGGTATCGATTTTCCAAGCGTTATAGATACCACTTGAGAGAAATATTGATACCACACCTTCAGTATCGATACTTACATAACTATTTTGGAAATTTTGCTAAGTGGTCCAAATGCATGTTTATTGTTATTTATATGTTCACTTGATTTATTCTAAGTAGAGATTGTATGACTTATAATTCATGCAAATGTTAAATAAAGAAGGCGTTTGTTTAGTCATATGATAGTGTGTAATGTTTATGATGCGTGAAGGTGGTGTAGCATTCTAATATTCAGGCTTAGTGACCGGGTTGGGTATAAGGTGTTACAATTTTATTTATATACATAGGAAATGAAACTGAAATAATAATGACAATGGCTTATAATAATAAACAAGGTAAAATAAGTATGTGATTACAATCATCTCATGATTGGTCTTTAGGCATACCCTAAAAATCTCCAACTAGCACTAAGACCAATCAATCATATATCTAATATCGAGTGTCTTAGTGTGATGATCTTCCTTCTATTGTGTCAGAGGCTTTGTTAGTGGATCAGTGACGTTGTCATCTGTTGGTAATCTACATATTTCCACATCTCCCGATCAATGATTTCTTGAATTAGATTAAAACACCTAAGTATATGTTTGGATTGTTGGTCAGATCTAGGTTCCTTTGCTTGTTCAATAGCTCCACTGTTGTCATAATGAAGTTCTATAACATTTGATTTTCTATGCACAACCCCTAGTTCAGATATGACTTTCTTGATCCAAACTGTAACATGGGGGCTCTGCATTTGTGATGCATTGTGTGTGCATGCCATGATGTGTGTGTGTGTTTGTGTGTTTGGAGTTTTTGGGAAGGCTTGAGGTTAAGCCTGAGCCTTAGTAGAAATTTTATTTTTAGACTCTGAAAGGGAGAACTAGGTGAAGTGGGCCTTAAGGGTACTTGAATGGGAAAGTTAACACAAAAATCTTGTTGGTAAAGTGGCAAGGAGGCGCCACTAAGGGCATAGGAAGGTGATGCCATAAGGGGTTTGAAAGGAGCAGGTTCGAATCCCATGTTAAGCAAAAAGGAGTGCTTTTTTTAATAAATGTGCCTGAGGAGTGAGTGGTGGTTCTGGCTGGGACTCTAAAGGAGTGAGTGTGGATTGACTCAGAAGATAGGAAGACGAGGATAAGAGAAAAATGAGGGATAGGATAGAGGGGGGAAGAGGTGGCCAAATGTGGTACTGTGTGTAAGGGGGAAATCGGTTGAAGTGGCTAAGGGCATGCCAAAATTTTCATTTGGTTAAGGGTGTGCCGAAATTTCCTTTTTCCCGAAGCATAGTTTTCTTTCTTCTTTTTTTCTCCTCCTATTCTCGGCATTAAAGGATTTCCTCTTCTCTTATTCTGCCAAAATCAAAACTCCTAAGTCACTGTTTGGAGTATCTTTGTTTCGGTTCTTTCTTAAAATCCAAAAACTCCTAGATCTCATTTGTGACTTGGTTTTATTTCTTTCAACGTTTCAATCTTCCTCTTCAATTGCCGAATCTTCTTGCAAGTGGTAGCTGAAATCCTCTGTAAAGGTAAGTGTCGACTTGTGCTATAATTTTTTGTAATCTTTTTCGGCTTTTAAGGCCAAAGTCAAATGGCGAGTTGGTTGTTAGGGCCATCTTTAGTTTGACGCTTTCTCTAACCTTGTGTTCTTTTTGGACGACATTCTGGGATTTGAAGGAGATCTGATTGCCTAGGTTTCTAAGTCTGAAATCGGTAACATTCAAACCATATTATTTCTTTCGAGATTTTAAGGTAAGGATTTTAATTCTCCCTAAGTTGATCAATCGGTTTCTTTTCGCTATTCGTGCCTTAACCTAACATTTCGTTAAGAAATCATCATAGTACCTTCTGACTAAGATCATTCATGGACTCGAATGTCAGCAAATCAAAGAAGGGTTGGATCTGTAGTCCCAGCACCAAAGTTTAAGAAACGCGCGGTGTCTGCTATTCGTGATTGGCCACTGGGTTGTGGGCCGACTTTTGAGCAGAACAATAGGCAGTTAGTGGTAGTTTCGACTAGCGATAGTGTTGACATAGAGAGTGTCGTCTTACGTGTTATCAGGTGTGTAAAATTTCAAACACACTATACTATAACTATACTAAAATTTGTATTGGCTGAAAAGCCAGAAAAAGGGCTGTGTAGACAGTTGTGATGCCCTTAGGGGTAAGGCTAGGATTGCCAGGTACGTGACTGTATCATTTCTTTGCATAGCCGAATGTATGTGTGGTAGACTGATGTGTTATGAATAACATGTTGCATTGTTAGGTTTTGTATGTAGATCATGGGTATGGGTTTGACATGAAGGGGAAGTGCTTAATTGGTCACATAGTGATTGGTGGCTTTGCCACGATATATATACATATGTTCATACATTATTTTTGGTCATATTGTGATCGGTGGCACTGCCACGATGTATATATATATTCATTTGGTCACATAGTGATCGGTGGCTATGCCGCGAAATAATATTTGGTCACCTAGTGATCATGTTTAATTGGCAGCATGACTGTCGTGATAGAGTGTAGTGGATTGAGGGTTGATTGTAGAAATCCCCACGGTGTGATTGGTTGGTAGGGTTGGTGTGTAGCGGATGGAACAACTAGGTTTGGGTTGGGCTTATTGCATTCATATGTGTATGATGATATGTGGGCTAAGGCCCATATGTGACTGTGGATTGGATGTAGTATGTATAATGTAGAAGATTTTTTACACACTGAGTCTTGGTGACTCACCCCTTACCTTAACTTTTTAGGTGAGCAGTAGCTCGTGGATGCAGGAGCCGAAGTGGACTCGTGGAGGCCATAATTTTGATTTCTTTTCCTTATAGTTTCAGCATTACTATAAGTTTATTGTTTTTTTTTAAATTTGGGCTTTTCGTTATGTAATAAGGCCTTTCAAGGTTGTACTTGGGTTTTTTTATTTACTATTTATAGCAAACTCGACACCTCGACAGTTTAAATATTAAAGTAAAAGTGGAGTTTCTTTAATCAAAACATCAATGTTTTCAAAAGACTACGAAATACTCGGAAAAAGTTTTCTTCCAAATCGCTGGTTTCTTTGAGATTTAATTAAGACTTGATTACACTTCACCATGTGACATACCAAATTCGGTCATAACGTATGGGCTAGGTTTGGGGTGTTACATTTTTAGTATCAGAGCCGGTTTAAAACTCGGGCTGTGAAATGGGTCCAGTGGTGTTTTATAGTTTGATGTGAGCTTAAGAAAAATGTTTTGGGTTGAGATATGGCCTTCGAGTCTAGCGACACCTGAGGTAAGTATTCTAACCTTTGATGTGGTACGCATAATTGGATTTGATGGGCTTTATAGGGAAATAGGCGAGTATGCTAGGGTTTATGGACCTTAGGCCTAGTTACATAACTCTTAAAATCCATAAAACTTAATTTTTTTTCTAATTAAACATTTCCATGGAAAAGTCGTTGGGTTGGAGTGTGGCAATAGGCATACGTATGTCTAGGATTGGATCTAGCGAGATCTTGGTATTTAAGCGGTCCTAATGGCCCACCTCCTCTTCGCTAGAATCCTACCTGGTGTGTGGTGTTTGTTCACTTTAACTGAGAGGGCTTGTTGATGGGCCAAAGTTCATAACTAAAACTCGAAAGGGACCAATTCCCCATTTTTGTAAAATTACTTATATCCCTAGTTCTGTAAAATACCCAGAATACCCTAGGTTTGAGAAAATTACCAAAATACCCCTAATTTATGAAATTACCAAAATACCCTTATTTTCTAAAACCACCAAGATACCCTATATTGCGGAATTACCAAAATACCCCTGTAGGGTGAAATTATGAAAATACCTCTGGGTAGTGAAATGATGAAAATACCCTTATGTGACGAAGGTGAGTTTATGGATGTCACTTTTGTGTTTGATGCTGTTATGTGATGCTCTGTTGTGATGCATATGGATGTGGAATGTATGTGATCTCTAGAACTAGGAAATATAAACTTGAGATTGATTTTGAATTCAAAAGAACTACTAATTAAACTACTTTCCATAAGATTGTTCGTTATTAATCAGTGGAAGAAAGCATTAATTCATAAAATTTTTAACCAGATAAATCGTGAACGCTAATTATGAGCACTAGGGGGCGTGGTGTGCGTGGTTGAGGTAGAGGCAGGATTGCTGTGTTGAAACTAGTAGGGTCTGGTCACCAGTCAGGGAATGAGATACCAGTGCCACCAGCTGTGGAGGCAGAGTATCAGGACCAAAGGGCGAAGACGATGCATGTCTCAAGCGATGCTCTGAGTGTTGGAGAGAGTTACGAGTAGGCATGAGTACGGGAGCTCGAAAATCTGTGCCAGAGCGGCTTAGGGCTAATGGAGTTGAAATGTTTGGGGGAATTTTCGGTGTAGCTCCTAGTACAGCTGAGTATTGGATGGAAGCCGTGGAGCGTATAATGGATGACCTTGACTTCACGAAAGAGGAGAAGCTAAAGGCAGTGGTGTCTCTTCTTCAGGATGAAGCGTACCAATGGTGGCTTATGATCAGGGATGGTGCGATGGCTGACCGTATTACTTGGGATTTCTTGAAGTCGGCATTCCAGATCAAGTACATTGGATCGAGTTATGTGGATGCGCAGCATAGGGCATTTCTGAATCTGATTCAAGGAAGTAAATTGGTAGCTGCTTATGAAGCAGAGTTCCTACGCTTGAGTCGTTATGCCCGAGGGATAGTGGCCACCGAGCATGAGTGTTGTGTTCGATTTGAGGATGGGTTGAGGGATGATCTGCAGGTGTTGATAGCCCCTCAACAAGAGTGAGAATTTGCAATTTTAGTAGAAAAGGCTAAGATAGCTGAGGAAGTTAAGTGAACTGAGAAGTGGAATAATGAGAGGGACATGGATAGGACTAAGAGGAATGTTGGATCGTCAGGGTCAACGTGGCGTTTCCAGAAAAGACCTAAGATGGATGGGTGAGATAGGGAGTGAGATCTGAGGGTAAAGGTCAACCTCAAAGGTGTGATCAGTGTAATAAATTTTATTCAGGCGAATGTTGGGTAGGTGACAGGAAATCTTTTAGGTGTGGGTCCTCAGATCATCTAGTTAGGGACTGTCCACGAGGATCGAAATTTGGCCTTGGCCGTAGGACAAACTAACGCTCAGCATGGTAGATAAGGTCCACAAGTAGAGAGGTCGCGGTCCTGCCAAAAGAGGCAATGGTTATGGTCGGGGCCGTGGAATGCAAGGCAGAGGTACAGGGAACATAGATGCAAGATAGCCAGGGTTGGTCTATGCAGCAAGAAGTCGAGAGGAGGGGGATCCACTGGATGTCATAATCGGTACGTTCTTGATTTTTGGTTTGCTTTTTCTGCATTAATTGATATTGGATCGATGCACTCTTATGTTGATAGTGTAGTCTCTGGAACCTTAAGAATAGACTTTGAGATTGTTCCTAGGGAGATGACTATAATTAGTCCGCTAGGTCAGTCAGTAGTGGTGAACAGACTGTATAGGGATGTACCTCTAGAAGTGCAAGGGATAGTTTTTCTGGCAGATTTAATGGAACTACCTTTTGGGGAGTTCGATCTGATCTTAGGTATGGACTGGTTAGTGAAATATCGGCGAATCGGGTACATGCGATAGCGTATGGTACTAAAGACTAGTCAGGAGAATGAGGTGGTGGTAATAGGTGAAAGGAGGGACTACCTGTCTAATGTAGTATCCGCTCTAAAGGCTGAAAGAATGATGAAAAAGGGTTGTAGGGCGTTCGTAGCCTTTGTTTGTGCTTTGGAGGTCCAGGATTCAACTGCGGAGAATGTTAGAACTGTGAGGGAGTTTTCTAACATTTTCCCAGAAGAACTTCCCAGACTACCTCCGGATCGTGAGGTAGAATTCAGAATTGATCTTCTTCCAGGAACAGCACCAGTATCCATTGCACCATATAGAATGGCGCCAAAGGAGTTGGTGGAACTGAAAGCCCAGATTCAGGAATTATTGGATCGGGGTTTCATCCGACCAAGTGTATCACCTTGGGGAGTGCCAATGCTATTTGTCAAGAAGAAGGATGGATCAATGCGTATGTGCATTGACTACTGTCAGCTAAACAAGTTGACTATCAAGAACAAGTATCCGTTGCCAAGGATTGATGACTTGTTCGATCAACTGAAAGGGGCGTCAGTGTTCTCAAAAATAGATTTGAGATCAAGATACCATTAGCTTAAGGTCAAAGAATCGGATATTCATAAGATAGCTTTTAGGACCCGTTATGGCCGTTATGAATTTTTGGTAATGCCGTTTGGGTTGACTAACGCACCAGCGGCGTTTATGGATATGATGAACCGGGTGTTCCAACCCTATTTGGACGGGTTGTGGTGGTATTTATAGATGATATCTGGTGTATTCAAGGTCGGAGGAGGAGCATGATTCGCATCTGCGAGTGGTACTACAAATCCTTAGGGAGAAGAAATTGTATGCAAAATTTAGTAAGTGCGAATTTTGGTTAAGGGAGGTTATCTTTTCTAGAGGACACGGTTTGTGATGAAAATTGAGTTTCACGGTCTTCTGGTTAAGGGGTTAGTTGAAGTATTTCCTTGATTACGGAGTTGATCCTCTTTGTTTTGAAAAAAGTTTTGAAAAGTTGAAGAAGGTGTTGACGGAAGCTCCGGTGTTGATTCAACCGAAGGCTAGAAAGGAGTTCATGGTTTATTATGATGCTTCACACACCGGGTTAGGATGTATGTTGATGCAAGGCGGAAGAGTGGTTGCTTATGCGTCTCGGTAGTTAAGATCGCATGAGCTAAATTATCCCACGCATGATTTAGAGTTAGCGGCGGTGGTTTTTGCTTTAAAGATTTGGAGATACTATTTGTATGGGAAAAGGTCCATCGTTTATACAGATCATAAGAGCTTGAAGTATCTCCTCACCCAAAAGGAGTTGAATTTGAGGCAGAGGATGTGGATTGAACTACTAAAGGATTACGATTGTTTGATTGAATACCATCCGGTCAAAGCTAACCTGGTAGCGGATGCGCTAAGTCGGAAGGTGATCTCGGATCTGAGGGCGATGTTTACTCATCTGAGCCTGTATGAAGATGGGAGTTTATTAGTGAGCTTGAGTAAAGCCGACATGGATAAATCAGATTAAAGAGAAGAAGTTCTGGGATGATGACTTGAGTGCCCGACTATCTCAAGTACAACATGGTGAAGTAGGGACTATAATCTGAGCGGTGGCGGGGTTCGTGTTTACGGAAAAGGTTTGTGTGCCGAGGGATGTAGAATTGAGGTGGATGATTCTTCAGGAAGCTCATAGTAGACCATAAGCTATGCATCCGGAAGGAAGTAAAATGTATCGAGATTTATGAGAACAATTTTGGTGGCCAGTTCTGAAGATGGAAGTAACTGAATTTGTAGGTAAATGTTTGACATGTCAGCAGGTAAAGGCGGAGCATCAGTTGCCTTCAGGGTTATTGCAGCCGGTGAAGATTCCACAATGGAAATGGGAGAGAATCACTATGGAGTTTGTTAGTGGGCTACCTCTTACGCCTACTAAGAAGGATTTGATATGGGTAGTCGTGGATCGGTTGACGAAGTCCACTCATTTTATACCAGTTTGGGTTGATTACTCTCTACAAAGGTTAGCTAAGTTGTATATAGCGGAGATTGTGAGGTTGCATAGAGTACCTGTATCCATTACCTCGGACAGGGA
Source organism: Gossypium rotundifolium (assembly GCA_025506655.1). Classification (NCBI taxonomy): domain Eukaryota; kingdom Viridiplantae; phylum Streptophyta; class Magnoliopsida; order Malvales; family Malvaceae; genus Gossypium; species Gossypium rotundifolium. Next base: position 53,179,042 of record CP106731.1, read on the forward strand.
TCCTAGGTTTACATCAAGATTTTGGAAGGCGTTACATCAAGCGTTGGGTACAAAGTTGGATTTTAGTACGACATTTCATCCACAGACGGACGGACAATCAGAAAGGGTGATACAGATTTTGGAAGACATGTTGAGAGCTTGCATTATTGATTTCAAAGGTAGCTGGGAGGAATTCCTACCATTGGCAGAGTTCGCATATAATAACAGCTACCAGTCTAGTATTCGGATGGCACCATATAAAGCGTTGTACGGGCAAAAGTGTCATACTTCTACATGTTGGACGGAGTTGGGTGAACGACAGTTATTGGGTCCGAAACTCATTTTGGAAACGGTGAATAAAGTTGGGTTGATTCGAGCTAGATTAAAGAAGCGTCAGATAGGCAAAAGTCCTATGCTGATCTGAAGCGAAGGGACATAGAATTTACAGTGGGTGATCGGGTTTTCTTGAAGGTATCACCATGGAAGAAAGTTCTAAGGTTTGGGCGGAAGTGTAAGCTAAGCCCTAGGTTCATCGGGCCTTATCAGGTGTTGAAGCGTGTAGGACCAGTTGCTTATCAACTTGAGCTACCTTCGGAGTTAAGATTCAAGATGTGTTTCATATTTCAATGTTGCGACTTTACCGTTTAGACCTATCTCGTGTGATACCATTGGAGGAACTCGAAGTAAAGCCTGATTTAACTTTTAAAGAGGAAGCAGTTCAGATCTTAGAGCGTGATGTTAAGGTGTTCGAAGAAAATTGATTCCTTTGGTTAAGGTTCTGTGGCGGAATCATGGATCAGAGGAAACTACATGGGAGCCGGAGGATGTTATACGACAGCAATACCCTCACCACTTTTGACCAGGTAATTTTGGGGACAAAATTCTTTTTAGGGGGTAGAATTGTAACATTCTAGATTGGGGGCTCTGCATTTGTGATGTGTTGTATGTGCATGCCATGATGTGTGTGTGTGTTTGGTGTGTTTGGAGTTTTCGGGAAGTCTTGAGGTTAAGCATGAGCCTTGGTAGAAATTTAGTTTTTAGACTCTGCAAGGGAGAACTAGGTGAAGTGGGCCTTAAGGGTACTTGAATGGGAAAGTTAACACAAAAATCTAGTTGGTAATGTGGCAAGGTGGCGCCACTAAGGGCATAGGAAGGTGACGCCACAAGGGGTTTGAAGGGAGCAAGTTCGAATCCCATGTTAAGCAAAAAAGTGTTTTTTCTAATAAATGTGCCTGAGAAGTGAGTGGTGGTTTTGGCTGGGACTCTAAGGGAGTGAGTGTGGATTGAGTCAGAAGATAGGAAGATGAGGAGAAGAGAAAAATGAGGGATAGGATAGAGGGGGGAAGAGGTGGCCGAATGTGGGACTGTGTGCAAGAGGGAAATCGGTTAAAGTGGCTAAGGGCATGCCAAAATTTTCATTTGGTTAAGGGTGTGCCAAAATTTCCTTTTTCCCGAAGCGTAGTTTTCTTTCTTCTTCTTTTCTCCTATTTTCGGCATTAAAGGATTTCCTCTTCTCTTCTTCAGCCAAAACCAAAACTCCTAAGTCACTGTTTGGAGTATCTTTGTTTTTCTTTCGACTTTCTCATCCAGTTCTTTTCTACCTTATTCATTGTCGTATCTACCTACCTCTTTTTTGTTTATCTTTTTTCCGATTCTTTCTTAAAAGCCAAAAACTCATAGATCTCATTTGTGGCTTGGTTTTATTTCTTTCAACGTTTCAATCTTCCTCTTTAATTGCCAAATCTTCTTGCAAGTGGTAGGCGAAATCCTCTATAAAGGTAAGTGTCGACTTGTGCTATAATTTTTTGTAATCTTTTTCGGCTTTTGGGGCCAAAGCCAAATGGCTAGTTAGTTGTTAGGGCCATCTTTAGTTTGATGTTTTCTCTGACCTCGTGTTCTTTTTGGGCGGCATTTTGGATTTAAAGGAGATCTGATCGCCTAGGTTTCTAAGTCAGAAATCGATAGCATTCGAACCATATTATTTCTTTCGGGATTTCAAGGTAAGGATTTCAATTCTCCCTAAGTTGATCAATCAGTTTCTTTTCGTTATTCGTGCCTTAACCTAACATTTCATTAAGCAATCATCATAGTACCTTCTGACCAAGATCATTCATGGACTCGAATGTTAGCAAATCAAAAGAAGGGGTTGGATCTGTAGTCCCAGCCCCAAAGTTCAAGAAACGCAGCGGTGTCTCTTGTTCGTGATTGGCCACCGGGTTGTGGGCGGCTTACGAAAGCGAACAATAGGCGATTAGCGGTAGTTTGACAGCGATAGTGTCGACATAGAGTGTCATCTTACGTGTTATTAGGTGTGTAAACTTTCAAACACACTATACTATAAGCTGTACTAACATTTGTATGGGTGAAAAGCGAAAAAAAGTATGTATGTAGCAATCGTGATGCCCTTAGGGGTAAGGCTAGGATTGCCGTGCGTGGTATCGTTTCTTTGCATAGGCGAATGTATGTGTGGCAGACTGATGTGTTATGAATAACATGTTGCATTGTTAGGTTTTGTATGTAGATCATGGGTATGGGTTGGATATGAAGGGGAATTGCTTAATTGGTTACATAGTGATCGATGGCTTTGCCACAATATATATACATATGTTCATACATTATTTTTAGTCACATTATGATCAGTGGCGCTGCCGCGATGTATATATATATTCATTTGGTCACATAGTGATTGGTGGCTATGCCACGAAATAATATTTGGTCACCTAGTGATCGTGTTTAATTGGCTGCATGATTGTCATGATAGAGTGTAGCAGATGGAGGGTTGATTGTAGAAATCCTCACGGTGTGATTGGTTGGTACAGGTTAGTGTGTAGCAAATGGAACAACTAGGTTTGGGTTTGGCTTATTGCATTCATATGTGTATGATGATATGTGGGCTGAGGCTCATGTGTGGCTGTGGATTGGATGCAGTATGTATAATGTGGAAGATTTTTTACACACTGAGTCTTGGTGACTCACCCCTTTCCTTAACTTTTCAGGTGAGCAGTAGCTCGTAGATGCAGGAGTCGCGGCGGACTCGTGGAGGCCATAATTTTGATTTCTTTTCCTTATAGTTTCGGCATTACTATAAGTTTATTATTTTCTAAATTTGGGCTTTTCGTTATGTAATAAGGCCTTTCAAGGTTGTACTTGGGTTTTTTTTTTTTGTTTGTTGTTTATAGCAAACTCGACACCTCGGCAGTTTAAATATTAAAGTAAAAGTGGAGTTTCTTTAATCAAAACATCAATGTTTTCAAAAGACTGCAAAATACTCGGAAAAATTTTTCTTCCAAATTGCTGGTTTCTCTGAGATTTAATTAAGACTTGATTACAGTTTACCCTGTGACATACCAGATTCGGTCGTAACATATGGGCCGGGTTTGGGGTGTTACACAAACAAGCTCTTTTAGAGCCTCCTTGAACTTTTCCATCTCATAGCGCCACCATTAAGACAAAACACAAAACTTGATTGTGATCATGAATCATCCTTGTCGGCTTGGAAACTAGCATCAGTGTAGCTTTTTACACTCAACTCTTCTTCACCTCCATATATAAGGAATGTATCCTTAGTCATTCTCAAATACTAAAAGATATTTTTAATTGCGACCTAATGGCTTTCACCGAGATCTATTTGGTACCGACTCGTCATGCTTAAAGCATACGATACATCTAGATGTGTACATAGGATGGCATACATGATAAATCCAATAGTTGAAGCTTATGGAATCTTACTCATACGTTCTCTCTCTTTTGAAGTTGAAGGACACATTTCCTTCAAGAGTGAAATACCATGTCTTGTAGGTAGAAATCCTCTCTTTGATTCTTCCATAGTGAACCTTTTTAGTACTTTATCTATGTATGTACTTTTGCTCGGACTTAGGAGTCGTCTTGATCTATCTCTATATACTTTGACTCCTAATATGTATATAGCCTCACCCAAGTCCTTTGTAACGCCTCGAATTTGGGCCTAGAAGTTTTTGGCCTATTGAGCTTTGGGCTTTGGATCTCATAATTTTTTTTAAAGCAAGAAAATGACAAATAACATGATGGATTTAAGGGTTTAATAAACTTGGAGTGTCTAGGGGTGTTGGAGAAGTTCATGGTTCGAACTTTAAGGAAAAGGAATTTTTAATTAATTATTAAATGAACTAAGGCGGTAGTAGTTGGGCTTTTAAATAAAAATAGGGAAAAATGGCAGCAAAGAGCCTTGTGGTAGAGTGCCTAATTGATGCCACTTAGGGTATAGGAATGTGGCATTATGGGCTAGCAAGGAGATCCTAGGTTCGATTCCTAGCTTAGTATTTTTTACGAGTTTAATTTTGGCCTTCTAAAAGGTTGGAAGTGGTGTGATGATGGACTCTAAGGAGAGTGATCAGAAGAGAAAATTTAGGAACAGGATTGACGAGCTTATTGTGGAGGAAAATTAGGAGATGAGATATGTGGAAGAGGTTGAGCTGCATTGGGAATTTGGGGATAGTAAATTTAGCTATAGGCTATCAATAGGTGTCGATTTTAGGGTTCTAGGCTAATGCCAAATTCTTTCTTTTTATTTTGCTGAAAACTACTTTTCTCTCCAAATAATTGAAAGCCAAAATCCCTCATTCTTCCTCTTCTATTTTTTCGCCGATTTCTTCCCTTCCTTCTCATCAAACTCTTTTCTTTCCTTTGCTTCTAGTCTATTTCTTTTGTGTCGAAAAACCCCTTTCACTATATAATCTCAAAAGTTGAATACCTCTTAGGCCGATTGCTTCTTGGGCAAGTACTTAGTCAACTTCCTTTACTATGTTTTGGTAAAAGCCAATGGGCTATCTAACTCTTTCTTGTCATTAACCCTGTATTAACAAGGGTAGGGTTCAAAGATCGCAAACGTGGTAAGGATCGCTAGCAAGTAGTAAGGATACTCATCTCAATTGTGGATTAATAAGTGGGTGAATGTAAGTATGGCTTATAGAGGTGACTTGGGTGGAATATGAGTCACTTGATTTGGATAGTATATGTGTGGGTGCATATCTAGGGGATATTCATGAATAGTAGCTAAGGAAGGGCTACTAGAACTGCTAACACATGATAAGGTTATGTAAGGCTTCGTTTTTTGGTAAATATTATGGTTAAGTGTGTGATTGATTGGAGATTGGTATTGGTTGTAGGTTCAAGGCTGGGGTTAGTGTAGCACGTCGCATTAGCCAAGTGTGTACATACACTTCACACACTACAAATTGGGAAAAACTAAAATCCCAAAAAATTGGAATGCTGAAAAGCTAAAAAGCTGAAAGGTTGGTGCCGACAACCACACAGTGTGTGGACATTTGTGTGGGAACACCGATGAGATTACTAGGGCCAAGAGAGCGATCTCATGGTCTTGGGCCACTGTTTGGCCGACCGGGCCAGACGGGGCTAAATGGGCCTATCGAGCTCATGGGCCCAAATCGACAAGAGTTGATATGTTAAATTGAATGATGGATTGATTTGGATGGTTGTATGATTTGATTATGATCGGACCTAATGGGTTTCATAAACATGATTGGGATTAATGGGCTATATGGACATGATTGGGCTTAGTGGGCTTTATGGGATTTTAGAAATGTATGCTAGGGTTTTAATGGACTCTAGGCCTAGTTCTGATAAATTCTTAAATATCATAAAACTTATTTAATAATCAAACATGTCTGTGGACAAGTCGCTAGGTTAGAGTGTGGCAATGGACATATGCATGTATAGGATTGGATCTAGGGAGAGCTTGGTACTTAAGCGGTCCTAGTGACCTACCTCCTCTTCTCTGGGATCCTACCTAGTGCATAGTGTCTGTTCACTTTAGCCGCAAGGACTTGTTGATGGGCCAAAGTTCATAACTAAAACCCGAGATGAAAGAAATTATGAAAATACCCCTGTAGGGTAGAATTACAAGAATACCCCCATAGGGTAGAATTACGAGAATTCCCCTATAGGGTAGAATTACAAAAATACCCCTGGGTAGTGAAATGACTAAAATACCCCTAGGTGCTTAATGTGTGAAAATGTGTATATTGCATTCATGAGATATATGTTGCACCTAGGGGGGTTTGATGATACGGAGGAAGATATGTGAGGATCGCATAGTCGCTCAACGACCGTGGATCCACCGGTGGCTTTAAGCCCATTATATGCTTAGCAGCCTTGCTGCAATGTTTGAGTAGTGCCACTATTGGTGCTACCTTTAGAGTGTAAGGATGGGTGGGTTGATATTTATATCCCCATAGGAGTGTAGCGTTGGAAAGGAAATGTAGTTCAGGGTTGGATTTAGGATGAGAGCATTGCATTCATGTGATACTGATGAGATATGAGGTCATTGTGGGCTAAGGCCCAAGACCATCGATTTTGATAGGGCTTAAGCCCAATGTGATAATTGCATGTTTATTGGATTACCAAGGGTTGTACACATTGAGTTTCAAAACTCACACCCTTTTATTTAATGTTTCAGGTGACCTACGGTAAATGGCTTGACGTGGAAGAGGACTCGGAGGTGGCCACACTACAAGTTACTTAGAAGTTTTTAATTAGTTTTGAATGAATTTATGTTAATTACTTTAATTTTATTAGGATCTAATAAGGCCATCTATCTCTAATTTGACTTTACATTTGGGTTTTATTATTGTTTCATCTGCCTAATTATTAAACTTAAATAAATTTCTAAAGTTTAACATGGTTTTCAAAATAACTATAACATATGGACGTTTTCTTCAAACATGGGCTTTCATCATAACTTAACAAGTTGCAAGGATTTTGGGTTTCTAAATCTTAAACTTAAGTTTTTAACTATGCAAATTTCCCACTGAACATAAATTTAACTAAACAAATTTGTTTTGGAATTATCCTTTTGATGTGACATCATTGAATTCGGCCATAACGTCTGGGGATGTTACATCCTTCATAAAAAACAACTTCCTAACCAAGTCTTAACAGATTGTAAGGCAGGTATGTCATTTCCTATGATAAGTATGTCATCTACATACAGTACCAAGAATACAATAGTGATCCCACTAATTTTCTTGTAAACACAAGGCTCATATTCATTTTGATAAAACCAAACTCTTTGATTGCATCATTAAAATGAAGATTCTAACTTCGAGAAGCTTCCTTTAATCCATAAATGAATCTTTGTAGCTTGCATATCTTACCAACATCTTTTGGATCGACAAAACCTTCAAGTTGTGTCATGTACACATCCTTTTCCAGTTTCCCATTATGGAAAGTTATTTTGACGTCCATCTACCAGATTTCATAATCATGAAATGAAACTATTGTAAGTAAGATCCAAATGAATTTAAACATAGCAACAGGATAAAAGATTTCATCATAGTCAATATCATGAACTTGGCGAAAACCTTTAGAAACTAATCACCTTTTCTATGTTTGTACATTACCATCCATGTTGCTTTTCTTATTGAAAACTCATTTGCACCCAATGGGTTTAACCCCATCAAGTGGGTCAACCAAGATCCATACTTGGTTTTTTGAAATGGAATCCATCTCAGACCTCATGGCCTCAAGCCATTTCTCAGAATCAGGGCTCACCACCACTTTTTGATAAACCCTAGGCTCATTTTAGTCCATAAGTAGAATATCACCATGTGTTGTAATAAGAAATCCATATCTCATAGGTAAAATGCGTTCTCTTAAAGATCTTCATTGTAGTTGTGTTTCCAAAATATGTGATTGTTCCACAATAACTTGTGGAGCCTATTGTTGTTCAATCTCTAGTTTAGTGATCTGTTATTGTTCTCGAATTTCTCCGAGTTCTATTCTTTTACCACTTTCTTTTCTAAAGACAAACTCTCTTTCAAGGAAGACTTTTGTCCTATCAACAAACACTTTGTTCTTGGTAGGACTGAAGAAATAATATCCTTTATTTTCCTCAGGATATTCCACAAAGATGAATTTTTGAGATTTAGGTTCGAGCTTAGTAGATATTTGATGTTTAACATAAACTTGACAACCCCAAATCTTCATGAAAGCCATAGTAGGACAATTCCCAGTTAATGTAACAGCTCGTTTTTAGTCAAATCAGAACAGTGGTTTCGGGACCACAAATTTGAGGTCAAAATATTTATTTTATTATTATTTCAATGTTTATAGCATGATAGTATAATTGTGTAAAAATATCGTTAAGAAATTTTATAGTTTGAATGCTCAATTTGATAAAAAAAGGACTAAATCAAGTAAAGTGTAAAAGTTATGTTCTAATAGTTAGAGGTGTTTAATAGCTATGGAACCTTAAAGTGGAGGCCCTTACGTGGTAATTAAGCCATTTTAATTGTGAATGGACATTTATGTGCATGATTAAGTGATTTTAATGTTTTAAAATAAAAGTTAAAATTGTAAATTAATAATTAAAGTAAATTAAATTAAGGAAAAAATAATGTATCATCTTGTTTCGTCCTATCTACAACTGAAAATTCAACCTAAAATATCCATGGGAGAAGATTAGTATTTGGCCAAGTTCATTTAGTGCATGTAAGTGATTTTTGACTTGGTTTTTAATGATTTCTATGTTTTTGGAGTCGTTGTAGCTTAATCTAGCTAGCCCAGGGACTAATTTGCAAAATTATTAAAGGTTTAGGGTTATACCATTTTTGAATACGTGTGTGTTTTGATGTTTGATGATAGAAAATGAATGGTTGTTGTTAGATAAACAACATTTGTTAAGTAATTTTGGTTGAAATTGCAAATTAGGGATTTATCTATAAAATATGAAAAATTCATGGTTAGATTGTAAAATAAATGGAATATAGGGCTTGCTTGGGGCTTAATTGTATTCGACTAGCATGGGTATAAGTTGAATTGCATGAAATTGTACTTTTATGAGCTAGGGACTAAATTGTAAAGATGTTAAACTATTAGGGGCAAAAGTGTACTTTTTCCACAATGTGATTTTTAGGCTAAATTGAATAAAATGATAATTAAATAAGTTAAATTTGATTACATATAGATCAAGGAAAGTGAAGTTTGGATCTAGATCGGGGGGAAAATAAAGTATTGGACTAGTCGATCCATTTAGTCATTTTTGCGATCGAGGTAAGTTCATATGTTAATAAGCATTAATCCAATTGTGTTTTAAATGCTTTATTATTGAATTAATTGTGAAACGACCTTACGAATATGTTCAATGAAGATTGACAATGTGAAATCCCAGTTGAACCTTAGGAATAAATTTGGATACAAATGACATGTCATTAGGGTTTATGTGTTTTGGGTGTTGGTTTGTATATCTTACCAGTGGCTGACTTATCCGGTATGTGTTGCGGATTCTCATCAGCTTGTGTGAGCAGCATCGTGTAGCTACGTCTTGACCGTAAGCTTGTGTAAGCAGACCCGTTGATGGCTCGAAAATGAGTATTATATGAGATATGAGATTAAGATAGCTTTGGCTATGTATTGGCACTTAGGATGCAAGATTCCCGAGTATCCAATATTATTCCAAATGGTTCAATAGGTATATCAAGGATATGGATGTGTATGAGATTGATACAAGTTAATAGAGGTATGAACATGAACCATAGAAGCATTGAATCGAAAAACTTGTGAAATTCATATCTAACCTTGTGAATGAATATGTGATATGTTTGTGGATCAATAGAAGTTATATTATGATATGTTTAATTACTTAAATTGTGTATATATGGTAAGTTGAGTTTATTACTATACGAACTTACTATGATTTATAGCTTACTCTATTTACTTTTCCGTGTTTTATAGTGATTATCAAAGATTGCTTGGATTGGGAGTCGTTGGAGATTTCATCACACTAACAAGCTGTCATTTTGGTACTTTTGAACTTGTGTTTTTGGTTATATGGCATGTATAGTAGTTATGGTCATTATGGTCTATATGTGGGTAATTGATTTAGCTAATTAATTTGTCTTGTAAATGATGAATGTTTAGTCATGTGTATAGCCATGTGATTTGGCTTATTTTGGTATATTTGGCTATGTGTATATATATATGTACAAATGGCCTTTTATTATATGGTTGTAATTGTTAAGTTAATGCTTATTGTTAATTGGTTTTTTTAGTACCAAATGGTTGAAGTTTGAGATTGGTATGCTTGTGGTTTTAGGTAAAAAAATGCATAATTGAAAGTGGCAATATAGATGATTTGTGAGTATGAAATTGGTATGAAATTGAATGGCAAATTATGATACTTGTGTGTCTTATGGTTGATGGTATTGATATAGCATGAATTGAAATTGGTTTAGATGAGTTTAAATGCCATTTGAAGATGTGGTTATATGCAATTTGGTTTGTGTAGGTGAATGTAAAATTGGGTGAGAAAGGTGGCTTGGTAAATAGCCTATTTTTGTCCACACAGGCAGAGACACGGGCGTGTGTCTTAGCCGTGTGTAGCCATTTCAAAGGGTACACAGGCTAGTCACACGGGCGTGTAGTTGGCCGTGTGACTCAAGTCAGAGAGTTACACGGGGTCAGACACGGGCTAGGACACGGCTATGTGATCCCATTTCGAATGTCTATAAGGCTTGTGATACGGGCATGTCTTTGGCCGTGTGAGACACCCGGCTAGATAACACGAGCGTTTAGGCCCTGTATTTTGAAAATTTTCTTAGTTTTCTAAAAATTTTCCTGAGTTATCAGTTTAGTTCTAAATCACTTCTAATGCATGATTTGAGCCTCATAGGCTCGTATAGGGACAATGTGATTGATTATGATTGATTTTTAGTTGGAAATGAAAAAATGTATGAGAAATGTATGATTGTTTTTGTAATAAGTCCGGTAATGCTCCGTAACTCTATTTTGGTAATGGATACGGGTTAGGAGTGTTATATTTATTGGTATCAAAGCTACGGTTTAGTCGATTATAGGACAAACGTCGCGTACGTGAGAGTCTAGCTATACATGCCATATATAACTTGTGATAGTGTGATATCTTCTTACAATTTAAATCATGTTTTCTTATAGTTATGGATCCAAATCGAGCAGTGGCTAATGATGTTGAAAGTAATGTGCCAGCCTCCTTTCACGAAGTAGCCAGTCTAAATCGAGACCTGTGTCTAGTAGTCAGGGAGGAGAGGACAAGGAAGCCTTATTCCAAATGATGAACGAATGGTTCACTGAGTTTGTCTGAACTAATCTGGCTACTCAGCAACCTCCACCCCACCTATTCCCCTACCGGTTCCCGTAGCTCCTCAAGGTTTGGAACCTTTACGCTTAAGTAAGACGCCTATTGATAAAATTTGAAAATATGGGACTGAAGAGTTTAGAGCTACAATTGATGATGATCTTGAGAGAGAAGAGTTTTGGCTTGAGAATACAATCCGAGTATTTGATGAACTGTCTTGCACGCCAGCTAAATGTGTAAAATGCACTGTATCACTTTTGAAAGATACTGCCTATTAGTGGTGGAACACTTTAATATCAGTGGTGCCAAGAGAAAGAGTCAAGTGGGAATTCTTTCAGACTGAGTTTAGAAAGAATTACATAAGTTAGTGGTTTATCGATCAAAAGCATAAAGAATTTCTGGAACTGAAGCAGGGTCGTATGATTGTGACTGAGTACGAAAGATAATTTGTGAGACTCAGTAAATATGCTAGAGAATGTGTCTCCACTGAGGCAATTATGTGTAAGCGATTCGAAGACGGGTTGAACGAAGACATTAGACTTCTATTCGGGATTTTAGAAGTGAAAGAATTTGTTGTGTTAGTCAACAGAGCTCGCAAAGCCGATGAACTTGGCAACGAAAAGAAAAAGATGATTTTGAGGCTAGAGATTCAAGAAAGAGGTCGATGAATAAACCCTATCACTCCTCGTCAAATAAATAACAGGATTTGTATAATTGTTCGAATACTTCAGTAGGGTATTCTAATAGAGATTGTGGGAAACAACACACGAGTCCAAAAGCTCATACTACTTCAGTATCGAGCATTGGTAGTGTTAGAACCAATAAACCTGAGTGTCAACAGTGTGGAAGATGACATTTTGGAGACTGCTAGATGAATAACAAAGCTTGTTTCAAATGTGGCTCCCAAGATCACTTTATTCGGGATTGTCCTAAGTTACCAGAGAAAGACAATATCTAAATGCAAGACCGAGCAATACAGCTGCTAGAGGGAGACCACCTCGAAATATGGGAAATGTGACTAGTAGCAAAGGTGTGGCAAAGGATTCTACTATGAGGTCTGAGGCTTGAGCGCCAGCCAAAGCTTACGCTATTTGTGCTCACGAAGATGCATCATCACCAAATGTTATCATCGGTACATTTTCTCTCTATGACACTGATGTAATGGCCTTGATTGATCCTGGTTCGACTTATTCATATGTCTGTATGAATTTAGTGTCTAGTAAGAGTTTACCGGTTGAATCTACCGAATTTGTGATTAAAGTACCGAACCCTTTAGGCAAGTATGCCATAGTTGATAAAGTTTGCAAGAATTGTGTTTTGATGACTCGGGGTTACTATTTTTTGGCAAATTTGATGCTTTTACCGTTGAATGAATTCGATGTGATCTTGGGTATGGATTGGTTGACTCTACATGATGCTGTTGTGAATTGTAGATGAAATACTTTTAAACTAAAATGTCAGAATAGTGAAATTCTTCGTATTGAATCCGATGATTCTAGTGGGTTGCCTGTTGTGATATCGATGACACTAGCTCAAAAATATGTGAGAAAAGGTTGTGATGCTTATCTTGCATATGTATTGGATACAAAAGTGTTGGAATCGAAGATTGAATCAGTGCCAATGGTTAGTGAATATTTGAATGTGTTTCCAGAAGAGTTACCTTGGTTACCACTAATCAGAGAAGTTGAGTTTGCTATTGAATTAGTATCGAGAACATCATCGCTATCGATCACTCCGTATAGAATGACTCCTACATAATTGAAAGAGTTGAAAGCTCAGTTGCAAGAGTTAACAAATAGAGGTTTTGCATGACCTAGTTTTTCACACTGGGGTGCACCAATTTTGTTTTTAAAGAAGAAAGATGGATCGATGAGACTACGTATTGACTATCATCAGGTTAACAAGGTTACGATTAAGAAAAAGTATCCTTTGCTGAGAATTGATGATTTGTTCGATCAGTTGAAAGGAGCAACAATATTTTCAAAGATTGATCTGTGGTTTGGTTATTATTAGTTGAGAGTTAAAGATTCGGATGTAACACCACTAACCTAAGTCTGTCTTCGGACTAGGGTTACGAGGCCTTACCATACAATACACATTTCAGTATGGTCATATGTTGCAATTCATGCACAATGCCATATCAACTTCTATAATATACTTTATAATCAAATAGCAATTATCTACTCTATCAAATCAGCCAAATTTGCACATTTATAATGCATAGCCAAACAAGATCATACATGCTATATTTCCTACATTACATGTACAAAGAAATATCAACTTCTTTACTATACGGTCATTCGATTCAATTATGCACAAAGTGTTATTAACTCCTTTACATACAATTTTAAACTTGAATAGTAACCATATACTCAATCAAATAAATCACATTCGGTCATATGAACCACATGACCAACAAAATCATATCATGCTTATTTAACTCTTTCACATATACAAAACATTTTTATTAATTTACCTTATTAGTATCATTTATCAATTCACAAATGCAAAATGTAACATGTATCAACCTTACCAAAATGAGCCAATTATAAGCCATACATATCACTACTCAATGCTGAATTTATATAACCAAACACCACATGTTTAAAGACCGTATGGACATATTTACAAAATAGACTTATAGCAAAACCGAAAATATACCAACATTAACATTACAATCAAGCCATTTTCGCATGGCTATACATACGTAAATCAAAATAAACCATATTAAAACTAGCCTATACATGCCACATAACCAAAACTCAAAGATTTTATTTACAGAAACAATAACCGGATAGTGTGATAAGGCCTCCTGCGACTTCCAACCCGAGCAAATCTCTGAAAACCTATAAACATAGGACAAACGCACAGAGTAAGCTTTGAAAGCTTAGTAAGTTGGCATAATAATAATAATAAGCAATTTAATTAACAATATTAACCCATTTCTCAATAAATATGTTCAAGGAAATAGAACCAATATTCACATAATTTCACCTTTTCTTAAGTTCAACTTAGGTGTTTTTCTAGGTCACGATCCACGATTTAATTATTTCATAAGTTCTGAACTCAAAATTAAGTTCGTAAATTTTCCTGAAATTATACCATATACCTTCTTTCCATAAAATTTCTAGAATTTTGATCCGGTCAATCAATACCAGATTATTCTTAAAGTTTCTCTTATTTCACTGTCCAATAGTTCTGACCTATCTTTATAAAAAACCAAGTTATCTCATTGTACAGAATTCAAATAATGTTCCCGTTTATTCCAATCAAAAATAAACTCATTAAGGATTCTAAAAATATAAACCATGCTCCATGATTATTTTTGTACAATGTTTAATAATTTTTACAAGACAAAAAAGAGGATCACGAAGTCATTCAAGACCAATCTCACTAAAATTTAAATATCTCATAATTTCCACTTCTTTTGCTTACTCAATTTATTTTATATGAAAATAGACTCAATGATCTTTTAATTCATATCTTCCTCACTTTCTATTTCAATTTCCACTATTTTCGGTGATTTTTCAAAAGTACATAATTGCAGTTGTCCAATACCGTTTTAATGCAAATTTCACTTTTTCATGATTTCTACGTACTCACTTTCATTATTTATTCTCAAATTCACATTTCTTTTTTTGTTTACATCACATAACATTCTTTGTACAAATACTTACCTTTCATTTTCAAACATATTATATATTTTCAACGTACCTGAATTGGAATGTCATTCACTTAACCATTTATTTCTCGGAATGCCCGTTGAACCGTTCAAAATAAATAAGGATACTTAGATAGCTCAGAAAGCTCATACAATGCCAATGTCCCAGATGTGGTCTTACATGTAATTAGATATCACTGCCACTGTCCCAGACAGGGTCTTACATGAAATCATATACAATGCCGATGTCCCATACATGGTCTTACACATAATCTCTGATCGATTCCAGTGTCCCAGACATGGTCTTACACGATATCACAAATTGTTGCCAAAGTCCCAGACGTGGTCTTACACGAAATTATATCTTGGAATCCTATGTCATGACACATGTATCCTCTACTATTCCTAGGGTTCGAACAGGGCTTTTTGGACGTCGTTACATTATCAAAACTTTCTCGTATTCATATATCCTGCTTCTCGAATAATTGAATATCATAATGACATATATATAACTTATTTAAAATACATGCATTTGCATTACCATTCGGCATTGAATTCAATCATACAAATAATATGCATTTATAACATAATTTTATAATGTTTATTAAAATACGAACTTACCTTACCTCTTATAACCATTAGGCTTATATGTACCTGAACATTTAGCTTATTTGCTGTATTTAAATTCCACATCGTTAATGATCCTTTGAATCATATATTTATAAAAAATCACCGGCAATAAGCCTGCTAGGCAATAAAGCCTGAAACACAAACCGATACTAGGCCTGCTAGACTCGAGGTTTGATATTAAATCACCAGCATTAAGCCTGCTAGGCACAAAGCTCGATTAAATTCACCAGCCCAAGGCTTGCTAGGCTCACAGCCTGAATAATAACACTTTTAAGCTGTCTCACACATATATTTTATATATCGAATATCTCATATAGTTTATATACTTTGTACTAGCATTTAAATATCATATCCCAATTGAATAACTTAAACATTTTAAAATCTTAGCTTTAATCACATTCGGATCTTTAAAATTATTGATACAAAATTTCCAAATCAACATGTACTATGTTACGTACATAATTTACAATGTTTTATTGCTTAAAGACTTACCTCGGATATTGATGGACGAAAAAATCGGTTATTCGACTATTTTCGTTTTTCCCTGCTCCAAATCTATTTTCTTTGGTTCTTGATCTAAACATGTTCAAATTAAGCTCATTCAAATATATTTTCATTCAATTTAATCCAAAAACACATAAATGGGTAAATTACCATTTTTTAGTGAAGAGAGGTCAGAACTGTCGAACTGTATAACAGGGGAGACTTTAACTAATAAACTGTACTAATTTGCCACATCAAAATTTTGGAAAAATTATAGTAAGAAGATATATGAGTCTAGTTTTAAGGAAAATTTACGGATCTATATTTTGAGTTTTGTAACTTGAGTTATAGTTAATTTAGTGAACATGATGCAGATGGATAGTGTAAATTTTATGCCCTGATCTAGTAAGTTAAGTCTAGTAATGCCTTGTGCTCGACTCCGGCAACGGTCTCGGGTAAAGGGTGTTACATTTATTGGTATCAGAGTGAGAGTTTAGTCGATTCTCTAAATATTCAGTATGAGTAAGAGTCAAACTATACATGCCATATTTATATTTTGATAGTGTGACGACTCCTGGTGATTTTAAAATGTTTTTCTTTTATAGTTATGGATCCTGGACGAGCTGGTGTAGATGATGTAGAGAGTAATGCGCCTGCTCCCACAGAAGGGACGGTGCCACCAGATAGTAGTGAAAGGCCCGCTACAGTTAGTCAGGGAGGAATGGCTCGAGAAGCCTTCTTCCAAGCTATGAATGAATGGTTTGCTGAGTTCGTTCATGCAAACCCGGCTGTTAGACCTCCACCCCCTCACAATCCTCAGACCACTCATGTAGCTTCCCCAGTTGTAGATACAGTCAGAAGAGAGAAACCACCCGTTGACAAGATCAGAAAATAAGGGGCCGAAGAGTTTCGGGCTACCAAAGATGATGATGCAGAGAAAGCTAAACTTTGGCTTGAGAACACAATCAAAGTCTTTGATGAGTTATCCTACACACCGGAAGAATGTATTAAGTGTGTGGTGTCACTTCTTAGAGATTGACCTACCGGTGGTGGAAGACACTTATGTCGGTGATCTAGAAAGAAAGAGTTACAGGGATTTCTTTCAAGAGGAGTTCCGTAAGAAATACATAAGTCAGAGGTTTATTGACCATAAAAGAAAAGAGTTCCTTGAGTTAAAATAGGGTAAGATGACTATGCCTGACTATGAACGTGAATTTGTCTAGGGTAAGATGACTATGCCTGACTATGAACGTGAATTTGTCTGACTCAGCAATTATGCTCGAGAGTGTGTGTCTACAGAGGCTATCATGTGCAAAAGATTTGAGGATGGACTCAATGATCATATCCGACTGTCAATTAGTGTATTAGAGATAAAAGAGTTTATTGTTTTAGTTGAACGAGCCTGTAAGGTAGAAGAGTTATTAAAAAGAAAGGGTAAAGCTGAAATTGAGATGCAAGACACGAAGAAAAGACAGATGAGCAAGTCATTTCAGTCTACATCCAAGAGGCCTAGAGAGTTCTCTGCGAGATCTAATTTTTCAGCCGGGTATTCTAGCCAAAATAAATGTGGATGATTTATGGATTCAAAAGCTCAAACCATTTTGATTACGAGTGTTGGTAGTATTCAGCCTGATAGATCTGAGTGTCCTCAATGTGGTCGACGTCATCCAGGTCAATGTTGAGCAATTGAGACTGGTTATTTTCGATGTGGTGCACCGGATCATTTTATTCGGGAGTGTCCCGAAATGGTTAAAAGAGAAGTAATATCGAGTGTAAGATTAGGCAATGCCCTCGTTAGAGGCAGATCTCAAAGAAATCCTGGAGTAGGGGCAGGTAGAGGTACATTTAAAGACACAACAATGAGATCAGATGTTAGAGTACCCAGAAGGACTTATGCTATCTGTGCTCGTGAAGAGGCATCTTCCCCCGACGTAATTATGGGTACATTTTCTCTTCCTGATGTTAATGTTATTGCTTTGATTGATCTAGATTCAACCCATTCCTATGTTTGCATGAAATTAATGCCTAGTATGAACATGAGAGTTTATGGAATTTGTGATTAAAGTTCGAATCCATTAGGTCAGCATGTGTTAGTAAACAAAGTATGTAAAAATTGCCATTTGATGATTAGAGGTTACTGTTTTTCGGCTGATCTCATGCTATTACCATTTGATGAGTTTGATGTGATTCTTGGTATGGATTGGTTAACTGCACATGATGTGATAGTAAATTGTGGAAAGAAATTCATTGAGTTGAAATGTGAGAAGGGAGAGATCCTTCGGGTTAATTTAGATGAATCAAGTAGTTCAATTTCCATGATTTCTGTTATGTCTGCTCAGAAATGTTTAAGGAAAGGATGTGAAGCTTATCTTGCTTTTGTGTTGAATGCTAAAGATCCAGAGTTGAAAATTGAATCAGTGCCTGTGGTAAATGAGTTTCCTGATGTGTTTTAGGAAGAACTACCAGGTTTGCCTCCTATCAGAGAAGTTGAGTTTGGTATTGAATTGATTCCAGGTACCACACCTATTTCTATTACTCCTTATAGAATGGCTTCAATAGAATTGAAAGAGTTGAAAGCTTAGTTATAGGAATTAACTGATAAAGGCTTTGTAAGACCTAGTTATTCACCATGGGGAGCACCAGTGTTATTTGTGAAAAAGAAGGACGGTTCCATGAGATTGTGCATAGACTATCGACAACTTGACAAGGTAACCATCAAGAACAAATATCCATAGCCTAGAATAGATAATTTGTTTGATCATTTGAAAGGAGCCACTATGTTCTCTAAGGTAGATTTGAGATCCGGATACTATCAGTTACGAGTTAAAGAGTCAGATGTTTCGAAAATTGGTTTTTAAACTAGGTATGGTCACTATGAATTTCTTGTGATGCCATTTGGCTTAACCAATGCTCCTGCCATTTTCATGGATTTAATGAACTAAATATTTAGACCTTACTTGGACAATTTTGTAGTTGTGTTCATTGATGACATCTTGATTTATTCTCATGATGAGACTGAGCATACAGGGCATTTGAGAACAGTTTTACAGATTTTAAGAGATAATTAGCTTTATGCCAAGTTTAGCAAAAGTGAGTTCTAGTTATGGGAAGTTTGTTTTCTTGGACATATTGTCTCAGGTGAAGGTATTAAAGTTGATCCGATCAAGATTTCAGCCATTGTTGATTGGAAGCCTCCTACGAATGTATCAGAAGTTAAAAGTTTTCTTGGTCTTACCGGTTATTATAGAAAATTTGTAGAGGGATTTTCCATGGTAGCTACTCCATTGACAAGATTGCTACAGAAAGATGTCAAGTTTGAATGGACTGAGAAGTGTCAGCAGAGTTTTGACAAGTTAAAGGCATTGTTGATTAAAGCTCCCATTTTAGTACAATTAGAACTGGGTAAAGAGTTTGTGATTTAAAATGATGCATCCTTAAATAGACTAGGTTGTGTACTTATACAGGAAGGAAGGGTAATTGCTTATGCCTCTAGACATTTAAAATCACATGAGAAAAATTATTCGACACATGATTTAGAGCTAGCTGCTATTGTATTTGCATTAAAAATTTGGAGATATTACTTGTATGGTGAGAAGTGTCGAATATTCACTGATCACAAAAGTTTGAAATACTTGATGACTCAAAACATCTAAACTTGAGGCAAAGAAGATGGCTAGAGTTGATTAAAGATTATGAGCTAGTGATCGATTTTCACCCGGGTAAGGCAAACGTTGTTACTGATGCTTTAAGTAGAAAATCGTTTTTGCCTTGAGAGCTTTGCATACTAGTTTGGCCTTATAAGATGATGGTTCTATTTTATCTAAGTTGAGAGCTAAATGACTTTTCTTGAAGAAATTTGTGAAGCTCAGAAGGATGATGGTGAGTTGCAAGCCAAAAGAGTTCAGTGCGAGCTAGGTGTAGAGTCTGATTTTCAGATCGGTTCTGACGATTGTTTGATGTTCAGAGACAGGGTATGTGTTCCAAAGAACAATGAGCTTATTCGAAAGATCTTATAGGAAGCACATAGTAGTTCTTTGTCTATTCACCTAGGTAGTATAAAGATGTATAATGATTTGAAGAAATGTATTGGTGGACAGGAATGAAAAGAGATATATCAGAGTTTGTTTCTAGATGTTTGATCTGTCAACAGATAAATGCCGAACATCAGGTACCTTCAGGTTTATTACAACTGTATTAGTTCTTGAGTGGAAATGGGACCGAGTTACTATGGATTTTGTGCCAGGATTACCTTCACACCGAGAAAGAAAGATGCAATATGGGTTGTGATTGATAAGCTAATGAATTTGGCTCATTTTATCCCAGTTTGTATGGATTATTCACTTGACAAGTTGGCCGAGTTGTATATTTCAGAGATTGTGAGACTACATGGAGTACCATTATTGATTATCTCAGATAGAGATCCGAGATTTACTTCACAGTTTTGGAAGAAATTGTAGGAAACTTTAGGTACAAAGTTGAGTTTTAGTACAGCTTTCCATCCTCAAACTGATGGTTAGTTAGAAAGAGTTATTCAGGTACTTGAAGATATGCTTAGATGTTGTGTATTGGAATTTCAAGGCAGTTGGGAGAAATATTTGCCGTTAATAGAGTTTGCCTATAATAATAGTTATCAATCGAGTTTGAAGATGGCACCTTATGAAGCTTTGTATGGACGTAAATGTCGCACACCTTTGTATTGGACAGAGCTTAAGGAAAATCAGATTTATGGGGTTTATCTAGTCAAAGAAACAGAAGAGAAAGTAAAAGTCATTAGAGATTGCTTGAAAGTAGTTTCAGATAGACAGAAGTCCTATGCAGATTTGAAAAGAAAAGAAATTGAATTTCAAGTTGGTGATAGGGTATTCTTGAAAGTATCCCTTTGGAAGAAAGTTCTCAGATTTGGAAAGAAAGGCAAATTAAGTCCCCGTTTTATTGGACCGTTTGAGGTGATCAAGAGAGTTGGGCCATTGGCATATCGGTTAGCTTTGCCGACTGAGTTAGAGAAGATTCATAATGTGTTTCATGTGTCTATGCTACGTCGTTGTCGTTTAGATCCATCGCATGTGATTTTGCAAACAGAGATTGAGATTCAACTAGATATGACTTACGATGTGGAACCGATAAAAATTCTACCTCGGGAGGTTAAGCAATCAAGGAACAAAAGTATTGCCCTTGTGAAAGTATTATAGAATAGGCATGGGATAGATGAGGCTACATGGGAGCCTGAAGAGGCTATGCGAAAACAATACCCAAATCTCTTTACAAGTAAGATTTTCGGGGACGAAAATCCCTAATGGGGGGAGAAATGTAATCTCCTGAAATAGGGCCTAAACAGAAAAGTGGTTGCGAAACCATGAATCCGAGCTATAAAAGTTTATTATGATTAATTATTATGATTTACCGAGTAATTAAATACATGTGTTAAAGTATTAATAAGAAATTTTATTGATTTCATGCTTAAATTGCCTATTAGGACTTATTTGCAAAAGTTGCTAAATAGGGGTTCTAATTTATAGAGTACTTGATTGAAATGGGGGTTTGAAGTAGGAGTTCTTAAATGTTAATTAGACCATTATATTTTCATGGGCAAAAATGGACATATATAGGTAGAAAGAACCAAAGTTTTTAATGAAGGGTAATTTAGTCATTTGGTAATAAAAAGAAATTAAAAAGGGAAAAATATGGCAAAATATGCTCATATTCTTCATTAGGCCGAATTTTCAAGTGTTCACCATTGCTAGGGTTTGTTTCAAGCTTCCAAGCTCCATAGTAAGTGATTCGAAGCCCCGTTTTTAATGTCCTTTACATTTTTGAAGCCCTAGTAGCTCAATTTAGCTTATTCTATCAATAATTCATGCTAGGGTTCATATTTGGAAAAATACCCATAGGTGAAATGTGTTTATTTTGATGTTTTATGATAGAATATGAAGTCTAAAATTATGTTAAACAACTTTTGCTAAGTGATTTTAAGTGAAAACGAGTAAAACGGCTTAATCGGTAAAAATACCTAATGTTCATAAGTACATGTTAGAATGAGAATTTGATGTTGCCATAGAAGGGAAAAATGATCATCATGTCATAAAACATAAGAATAAGTGATAAAGTATAATTTCCGAGCTTTGGGACAAATGTGTAAATATGTAAAAGTTTAGGGGCAAATTGTAATTTTGCCAAAGTTAGACTTAAGGACTGTTTTGATAAATGTGAGTATTAAATAAGCTAAATTTTCTATTATAGATCAAGAAGAATGAAATCTAGAGTTAGATCAAGGAAAGAAAAAGATAGTGGACTAAATCGATAAAGTTTATCGTATTTTGTTTCGAGGTAAGTTTGCGGTAAATAAATGCAATATTCTATTATTTTATATTTGATACTATTAGATTCCAGTATTTACATATTTATTCTGTAAATTTATCATTTAAAGACTCAAGCATGAATTGACGAAGAAGCAATCTCAAAACGTCCGGTTGAACCTTAGGAATGTGTATGATACAAATGTCATGACATTAGGGTTTAAGGAAATCATGTAAGACCATGTCAAGACATGGCATTGATAAGTTACTATAAGACAAAGGTCCCATGTAAGACCATTCCAAGGCATGGCATTGGTGAATTTATAAGGCAAAGCTCCTATGTAAGACCATGCCAAGGCATGGCATTGGTGAGTTCATAAGGCAAGGATACCACGTAAGACCATGTCAAGACATGGCAATGGTTAAGTTTCACAAGGAAAGGTACCCGCGTATCCTTAGTATTCCAAGTGGTTCAACTGGAAAACTTAAAGAGTATACCAAAGGAAAGGTAAGACAAGTTCAAGCTAAAAAGGTAAAGGTAAGAATTTAAGACTTAAGTATATTAAGTTAAAGGCTTAAATAATTTTGGTAAGAAAAGAATATGATAATGCATTAAGAATGTTGTTATTTATTTGCATGCAAACTTTCTAAGATTAACGCTTACTCCCATTCCTTTCTTTCTTTTCATAGTTTTACAAGACAACTCGGGGATCGTAAGGACGTCAGAGATCGTTACACACTATCAAAGGATTATATTGGTATTTTGTGACTTGAATGTTTTAAGTTATGGCATGTATAGGGACTTAGCCATTTTGTGTGTATGACCTTATGTATGGCTTAATATTGTCTTGTAAATGTTTGGTAATGATTAGCTATTAAAATGGTTAATTAAGAACATGTTTTGGATGTTATGTAATGCCTAGTTGATAGTTATTTTAAGAAATTATATAATTATATGCAGGGGAACAGTTTGGACAAAGACGATAGAATTTTTTTAAAATCACCAAAAATAGTAGAATTGGAATTAGGTTGTGCATGATTTATAGAATTAAATCTTATTGAGTCTATTTTTATATAAAAATGGTGTAGGAAAAAGAATTGTATATTATGAGATAATTGATTTTTAGTGAAGAGAGGACTGTCAAACTATGTAATAAGGGAGACTTTAACTAATATACTGTACTAATTTGCCACACCAAAAATTCTGGAAAAATTATAGTAAGAAGATATATGAGTCTAGTTTCAAGAAAAATTTACGGATCTATATTTCGAGTTTCGTAACTCGAGTTATAGTTAATTTAGTGAACATGATGCAGATGGACAGTTTCAATTTTTATGCCCTGATCTAGTAAGTTAAGTCTACTAATGCATCGTGCTCGACTCTGGCAACGGTCTCCGGTAAGCGGTGTTACAAAGCTACCAGTAACAGTATCATAACAAAGCTACCAGTAACAATATATGTCACAAATCCACCAGTAACAGTGATTGTGGCAGAGCCACCAGTACAATACTTCCTCCACAACAATATCCAACCCCATACAGTATGTCGTGTATACAAAATGTCATTATCAGAATCAGTCATACAAATCACAGACAAATCAGTCATTTAAATCACTGACAGATCAATCATTTACGTCACAGACAAATCAATCATTTACATCGCAGACAAATCAATCATTTACTCTCGAGGGGCAAAATAGTCATTTTACCCTTGGGGTATATCGGTCAATTCACCTACAGAGGTATTATAGTTATTTTATCCTACAGGGGTATTACAGTCATTTTACCTTACAAGGGCATTACAGTCATTTTACCCTACAGGGACATTATGATCATTTTACCTTACAAGGGCATTATAGTCATTTTACCCTATAGGGGCATTACGATCAATTTACCCTACAGGGACATTACAGTCATTTTACCCTATAGGGGCAATACGGTCAATTTACCATATAGGGGCATTATAGTTATTTACCCTACAGGGGCATTACAGTCAATTTACCCTACAGTGGCATTACGGTCATAACGGTGTAAATGGGCCCATGGCCCAATATTCAAACCAAGCGGGCCCATATGCTCGTGTAGCCTATTTAGCCCAAATTCAGTCACGGCTATGTGAACATTATAGCCCAGTTCAGTATTTGCCACTTAACGTGGATTTTATCCGTGTGAGGCCCACGAGCCCATTGGGCCCACACGGCCCACTTTAGCCCAACGAGGCCCATAATAGCCCAAGAGCACGAGAGTGCTCATGGTGGCCTCTACAGTCTACCACCCACAGTTATGGGCTCAAATTTACCACACGAGCGATCGCATACTCGTGACGCCTAAAATGCCAAAGTTTCAGCTTTTTGGCTTTTGCCGACTCCTAGAAGCGATAGTGTGACTACACACCTGCTTACGATGTTGCTCTACACTCCACAAGCACCCAACCTAGATTCAAACAAGATCCAAAGTTAGCCTTTTAATCGATAGGATAAAACACCCTTCTATTGGCGCTTAAACGAAACACCCTTCTTACCTTGTTTGAATGAGGGTGATCTTAATCCCTAAACGATCACTGTTCAAAAATGATCACATGCCTTCGCTGCTTTCCTAAAGTACAATCAAGAACCAATTAGTAAGTGGTAGGCCATATTTGACCAACCCCAAAAACATTAGATAACTTTATTACCTTACCGGATGTTTTGAGAATGAAAGTGTGACTCCTCCAAACCGTTCACACTTCAACACTCCTTGAGGAAGACCCTAGAATCGCAATGAGTGCAGTACTTGACGGTTAATGGGGTTATTTGGTTTGGGAAAAAAATGAAGAGCATGGGTGCATTTGGTTTTAAAAGAAAAGCAGAGAATAGCTTTTGATCACTTACCGATAGTTAGAACCTTTGCAGTAGATCGATGCAGAGAAGGATTGACAATAGTGATATTTGACCAGCAAAGAATAGAAGATGAACTTAAGTCAAAAGAAGAGAAGGGCAGGTTTGACTATGAGAGAAAGAAAATACCAAAGATGAGAAGAAAGAATGACATGAATGGTCAGAAAGAGAATGACCCGAGTGGTCAATTTCGTAGTACATATAAGACTTGAGAGAACCCAAAATGCAAAAAAGTGAAAAAAACCCCAAACTCTCAGTAGAGAAATTCGGAACTCTCCAATCAACACTCACAAAAACTGAACAAGAAACTCCTAGTGTCAAAAATGCTCCCTCTTTTCCCCTTAGCTTAATTTCACTAAGACCTTAGAGTCCCACACGACCACAACTCCCATCACATTTAAATTCATTGAAAATATCCACAAATCACTCCCCTTACTCCTCCTTGATATCCTCCATAACAACTCCAAGACCAATTCAAACTTTCACTCAACAGAGTTTGAATCTACTTCCAACACTGGCCGTCCCATGTTAGCAAAATAAATATTTCTTTGCTCTAGGCGTGACTCTAGCACCATCCGCCTTTGAAGCTTTATCACGCCACTTACCATCAAGCCAATAGGCTCTTTATGTCATTACTTATCCTCAATATTTTATTAAGCCTTCATCCCAATATCCAGGCTTATTCAAGGAATAACCAAAAATTCTGCACACGCCCTGACTTGAACCTCAGACCACATGCATATTCCTAATGCCACCTTGCCACTAGACCACATGCTAATGTCTTCGCAGATCAAATTTCCTAATGTCTCAGTCTCTATAATCTTAGCTCCTATGGCTAAATGTTTCAATATACTACCACTATCTCTAGTAGTTTTCTCTATATAGTCATTTCATCAAATCATCAGACATAAAATAAGAGGACTTACGGATTTGGTGTCGGAGACTCGGTGTGCCATACTTCCAGTAACGTTGTATTTTTTCTAAACCATATTTTTAAACTAATTTGGAAAAATTTTCAAACCCATTCCACAGTCGGTTTTGTAACCTGCTTTTATACCACAAAATGTAACACCCCAAACCCAGCCTAGACATTATGACTAGATCTAGCATGTCACATAGAATGGTTGTTTAAAAATTGCGCGTTCATTAAAAAGTTCGTATTCTTTTTGAAACTTCGAGCTTTGTTGTTTGTGAAATTCAAAATTTTTTATGGTTTTCTTGTAAAATTATTATTATTATTATTATTATTATTATTATTATTGACACTTTGTTTATAACAGAAATCAAATTCAGTGGATTGCGAAAATGTGATATTTTGAAAACAGTTATAGTCATTTTAAGAAAATCCAGAGTTTAATCATTTTTAGTTTGAATATAACTGAAATGAAAGCTTAAAAGAAAAATTAAAGTCCAATGGCCTTATTACAAACTATTAAACCCAAATTAAAATAAATCTCAAAATAAAGCAAACCAAAAATTTACTAAAGTTTGGGAGAAGTACTCCGATGTACGGCCACCATAGAGTCATTCGCAGCTCCAAATCCTCAATGTTGGGGATCACCTGCAAGGTTAAAGCAGAGGGTGAGTTATAAGAACTCAGTGTGTAATCCCCTAATTGCTCATTAACTGGGCCCGAGCCCATGCAGAGTAGACTGGGTGAAGCCCTATTCAGTAACAATCTGGGCTTTAGCCCTATAAACATGATCATGCAAACAAAGTATGCAGTGTAACAGCCCGATTTAGGGCCTAGTCAGAATAGTGGTGCGAGGCCACAAATCTGAGGTAAATTTATGAGTTTCTTTAAGGTTTGTGCCATGTTTGCATGCTAGTGTGAAAGTTTCATGAAGCAATTTTGTTAAATTGAGGTTGAATGGTCCATTAGGACTAAATTGCAAAAGTTGCAAAATATGAGTTTCTAGAAGCTTTTTGTATGAAATAGCTTTAGAATATTAATTAGAAGTCCTTAAATAGAAAATTTCCCAAATTATAATTTTTGGACAAAAATGGACATGAGTTAGTAAAATGTGAAAATTTTTAAGAGTGGCATTTTGGTTATTTATTAATTAAATGATTAAAATAGGAAAAATATGATAAAAATCTCATTCATCTTCTTCCTTGGTGCCGAAAATTTGAAGAACCCTATAGCTAGGGTTTGTTCAGTTCTCAAGCTTGCTAGTAAGCTTGCTATAAAATGAGCTAAGATGCATGTTCAAAAATCTACTCATGAATGATATGCTTGTAAAAATGATATTTTAAGGAAGTTTATGAGAGTTTGATGTTAGATAAACTTTTTTTTCTAAGTGAATTTCATGAAAAATGCTAGTTGGGACTAGTTTGTAACTTTTATGGAAATTTGTCATACATGGTAGAAATAGTGAGAATTTGTTATTTCTATAGTTGAGATAAAGAATCAGCTAAGCATGAAGTTTAAGAAAGTTGAATGGGAATCATTTTATGAGCCTTGGGGCAAAAGTGTAATTATGAAAAAGTTTAGGGGCAAAATGGTAATTTTACCATAGTAGGATTTATGAGTCCATTTAGTTATTATGAGTATTAAATGAGTTAAATTATTATTATAGATCAAGAAAAATGAAGCCCGGATCGAAACTGAGGCAAGAACAAAGTCGATGACTAAATTGGATATCTTCGTACATTTTGTACATTGAGGTAAGTTTGTATGATTTCTAAGCTTTATGAGTTATATCATTGAAATGCTTAGTGTAATGTATAATAGTATCATGAAAATGTTTAATGTTATGATAAACAAAGAAATCAATAAGATTAAGCATGAGAAAGTCCTGATTGAAGATGAATAGGATACTCGATCTACCACATGAAATGAGAAAGTCTGTATAAGACCAAGCCAAGGCATGGCAATGGCAATCAAGCAAGTTATCATGTAAGACCAAGACAAGTCTTGGATTTGAAGAGTTATTATGAGATGAAGACCCTTATAAGCCCAAGCCAAGGCATGGCATTGGTAAGTCTCCAAGCAAAGATGTCATGTAAGTCCAAGACAAGTCTTGGCATTGAAAAGTTATCACGTAAGTCCAAGACAAGTCTTGGTATTGAAAAGCTAGCAAGAGATAAAGATCCCATATAAATCGAAGCCAAAGCATGGCATTGGTGAGAACAAGGAAGATTTCATGTAAGACCAAGCCAAGGCTCGGCATTGATTAGCTCATGAGCAAAAATACCAAGTAAGGCCATGCCAAGACATGGCAATGGTAAGTTCCCAAGGGAACACACGAGAAAGACTTCGTATAAGTCCATGACACGACATGGCCTCGACACCAAGATGAGAAATTTCATGTAAGACTGTATCTAGGATATGGCTTTGGCATCACGTCATATGTGGGTCAAGATCTAGTATCCTCGATTCTTTACTGAAATTCATCGGACAAACGAATAAAGCTCAAATGAGATAATAAGAAAGCTAAGTAAGTAAAGCTACTGTTAAGTTGGAAATGAGTATTGCCATGTTATGAATGATGAATGAAAGGTTATGATTATCATGTTAAAGTATACTGATCAATGTGATCAAGTGATACAGGTACCTTATTTATCTCACAAGTATGAGACTAGTAAGTATCATGAGATATGGAAGAATTAGTATGAGTAAGTAAGCTTTATAGCTGAAAATTTATGATACCATTGTTTATGTCAAATGGTTTATATTAATCAAGCATGTTGCTATATGTATTATATACAAACTTATTAAGCTAAATGCTTACGTCCTTATTTCTTTCTTTTCATGTAGTCCCGCCAAGCTAATCTCATAGATCATCGTCATCGAAGCTCGAGCACACTATCAATCACTATTTTGGTATAGCCAAGTTGTTTATGTTAAGTATGGCATGTATAGAAAACACTTCATTTGAGTATATGTTTTAAGAAGGGCCAATGTATCGGCTATCAAGTTTATTATTCTTTTGTATATGGCTAAGTGATTGGACAAAGTTGACTAAGCATGTATGTTCAATGTTGAAAATGAAACATGTAGTATTATTCATGAAAGATGTAGTAACTTGAGTTGTTGAAATGAGTATGAGATTGATCTTATTTTCAGGGTGGCAATTGATTTGGTAAATAACCTTCAAGTGCACACATGGATAGGTATACGGGCGTGTGTCTAGGCCACGCGTACTGTACACCTTTATAATTGAAGTCAGGATAGGCCACGGGCAAATCCCACGGTCGTTTGTTTAGGTCATGTATGACACACGGTCAGAACATGGGTGTGTGCCCTAGGCTGTGTGAAATAATTCAGTATATCAAGGTATAACACACGGTTTACGTCCACAGGCGTGTCAAGGTCGTGTGTAATTAGTCAGTGTTGACCGCGGTTAGAAGTCACGGGCATGTGTTAGGGGTACATGGGCGTGTCCCAAGTCACATTGGCATGTGACCCCTATTTTAAGGAAAAGTTTTCATTTGAGTTCCGAAAGTTTTCAGATACATTTTTAAGGCCTCGTAGGGCCATGAAAGGTATGATTTGACTAAGCAAGAGAAGTTTTTAATTCGGAACAAAATTTTATAGACCATAAGTACATGTTTTAGGCGAGTTCAAGCATGGTAATGTCTCGTATCCAGTCTTAGCATAGGACTCGGGTATGGGGTGTTACATTTAGTGGTATCAGAGCTACGGTTTAGTCGGTTCTAGGACTAATGTAGCATGAGCACAAGTCTAGTTATACATGCCATATGTAAGAGTGTTTTTTAATGATAGTGTAATATTCGGGATTTAGGGGTTATGCATTTTCACTTAAATGTATGTGGTAGCATGCTTGTGTGTGATTTGAATGTGTTTTGGGGCTTCGGGAACTTTGGGATGTAGGTGGAAGCCTTAGAAAAATATTTGATTTTAAGCCTAAAAAGGGAACTAAGGGAGCTAGGCCTTAAGGAGTTTAGTGTGTGGCTTAGGACACAAGAACTTAGCTAGTAAAGTGGCAAGGGAGGCGCCACTTAGAGCACAGGAGAGTGGCGCATCAGGGAGTGTGAAGAGGTGAAACACCCCAAACCCTGCCCACAAGGCCTGACCGGATCTGGCATGCTCCTCGAGTAAACCGTAGCTAAATCTCGTCATCTTGAAATACTGTATGGTTTTGGAAAAAAATATATTTGGGTTATTCTCAAGTTAAAAACCATGTTGTAATTTAATTTTGTATTAAAACGTTATCTTCATATTTCAGAAATTAAAAGTTTAAAGAAATGCTGAATTTTAGATCTTATCATTAAGTTGAAAATCATAGGTGTTTATGTGTCAAAACATTTGAGGTTATTTTACGAAAAATTGTTAAACCGTTTGTTTAATGTTGATCGTATCGGAATAAAAATTAAAACGTAAACTTAAAACAGTTAAATAGTAATGGCCTTATTACAACAAAACAAAACCCGAAATAAACCTAAAAAAAACTTAATAAGAAAACGCGATAAATTTAATAATAAGAAACCAGAAAAATGCTGAGCTGAGCATGGCCACCACTAAGTCCCTGCCGACTCGGTCCAATTACTGAGTATCACCTGCAAAATGTTAGCCCACGAAGGGTGAGTCAATAGACTCAGTGTGTAACAACCAACACAGACTCCCAAACGATCAAGGCATATCAAATCATGTAAAACAAATATAGACAATGATGCAACCCAAACCCGGATAGATATCCAACCTCTACACATCACCCGTACCTGCCAATCACACCGTGGGGATTACTAAATCGACCCTCCATCCACTACACACCATCGAAGGCAGTCGCTGTAGTCAACTACACATCGCCCTTATAATTGTGGCATAGCCACCAGGTAATGTGATAGAGTCACCAAATTCATAATATGTGACATAAGTCACCGGATAATGTGGTATAAACCACCGGAACACTTCCCCTTTATCATTATCACCCATATGCCCATGGAACATGCATAACATACAAATATCATGCAATATACCTCACCCCATGGCCATAACGATATTTCTCATATTTTCATATCCATGTTTATAAACTTTATTAATTAAGAGTTAGGGTAACATACAGATACCTTTGTACCATTGAATGGTACCCTTAGCCATATTCATTCATTGCCTTATTAACATATACTTAACAATATTATTACCAATCGGGAATTTAGGGTGGGTTACACGCTGGTTACTAACACGATTACCGAATCCCAAAAATTGATCTAACGCACTAGATCCCATTTCCTACATTCGGCCAACACTAAGATCATTAGAAAAGAGGCCATTCGGCCATACAAACAAATCCCGAAAGATTGACGCACAACCATAATCCTTACCTTAACGCCTTCTGAATACTAGCCACAACCCGAGATATGCGAGACTAATCTTCCCCCTACAATCGGCCAACATTAACACTTAATCTTAATAGCCTTCGGCTTTTCAAATAACTAAGACACAAATTGAATCAGCATGAATCCTTACCTCTAACTTACTGGAAATGGTTGACGGGGAGAAGATGACTCCAATCTACTGCTTCAATTCCCGGAGATCCTAAAAGAAACCGATTGCATGGTTGATTAAAAGTTAAGACAAATGCCAAAATTCAGCTTTTGTCCTACACATGTCGACAGAGAAAAGTAAGGGAGAATAGAGGAAATTCGGTCATGACAGACTTACCTATTCCAAACCGATTAGAGAAGAAATCAAGGGAGATCTCTGCTTGGTTGATATTCGGCCAAAACTGAGAAGGGATGAGTTTGAGAGATTTCGACAATGGCTTAAGAAAAAGCACTTGAGATTCGACCAAAGTGGAATGGGAGAAAGATGAATGGTATTCGGCTTTGGTTTAAAGAAAAGAGATTAAGGAAGTTTCAGCTTTTGATGACAGAAGAAACTATGAGAAGAAGAAGGAAAAGGATGATGGTGAGGATCAAGTTATGGTTCGCTAAGGTGAGAAAGAGGAAGAAAAGAATGAGAGAAAAAAAAACTAAAGATGCCAAATGATTTTTAGCACCCATTGCCTCCTACATGACCGAAACTACCACCCCAAGACCCCTCCATTCGGCCAACTCTTCTTCCCTCATCGAAATCCCCCTTTTCACTCCTACTTAGTCGAATCTTTAAGCTGTCAGACCCAATTTACACTTCATCCATTCAGAGTCCTTGTGCCATCCACCACTGCACCTCCTTGCCGAAAAAATAAAAGCTCCAAAATGCTTCCCTTGCTGCTCGAACCTAGGTCCCTTCACACTCCCTATGGAGTCACCTCCCAAGGCCCTAAGTGGCGCTTCTTTGCCACTTTACCAAGGCTTTACTTGTGTCATAACCCTCACACACCTCTACTTAAGGCCTAGCTCCTTAGTTCCCTTTTTTGGCTTAAAAATCCAATAATTTTCTAAGGCTTCCACCTACATCCCAAGGTTCCTGAAGCCCCCAAACATATTCAAATCACACACAAGCATGCTACCACATACATTTAAGTGAAAATGCATAACCCCTAAATCCCGGATATTATAATTCTACCCCCTTAAAATAATTTCGACCTCGAAATTACCTGGCTAAAATAGGTAAGGGTATTGCTGTCGCATTGCTTCCTCTGGCTCCCATGAAGCTTCTTTCGATCCATGGTTACGCCATAACACTTTGACTAGAGGAACTGATTTCCTCCGAAGCACCTTCACATCCTGTTCCAGAATCTGAGTCGGCTCTTCCTCATAGGACAAATCTGGCCTTAGCTCCACCTCCTCAACCGGTATTACATGAGATGGATCCGATCGGTAATGTCGTAGCATTGAAATGTGGAACACATCGTGCATCTGCTTCAACTCTGAAGGCAACTCTAACTGATATGCCACTGGTCCAACCCGCTTCAAAACCCTATAGGGTCCTATAAACCTGGGACTTAACTTTCCCTTGCGACCAAATCTCATCACCTTCTTCCATGGTGAAACTTTTAAAAACACTTGATCTCCTTCTGCAAACTCTATGTCCTTCCGCTTAAGATCTGCATATGACTTCTGCCTGTCAGATGCCTCCTTCAACCGTGCCCGAATTACCTTAACCTTTTTCTTCCACTTCTACCACCATCTCCGGACCTAAAACATGACGTTCCCCCAATTCTGTCCAAACGTAGGAGTGTGACACCTCCTTCCATACAGTGCTTCGTATGGTGCCATCCGAATACTTGCTTGATAGCTATTATTGTACGCAAATTCTGCTAAAGGCAAGAACTCCTCCCAACTTCGCTGTCTCAAATTCAGCTCCTTCTGAATCAGCAGATACTTCAAACTCTTATGGTCCGTGTAAATCACCAACTTTTCTCCATATAAATAGTGCCTCTACACTTTTAGAACAAAAATTATCGCCACCAACTCTAGATCATGCGTCGGATAGTTAACCTCATATGGCCTCAATTGTCGAGACGCATAAGCGACCACTTTCCCGTCTTGCATAAGGACACATCCCAGTCCTGTATGGGAAGCATCACAATACACCACGAAGTCTTTCCCTGCTTCCGGTTGAATCAAAACCAGAGCCTCGGTCAATGCTCTTTTAAGCTTCTCAAAACTCTCCTGCTGCTTATCCGCCCATACGAAAGGTACCTCCTTTCTTAACAACTTTGTCAGAGGTACTGCTATTGATGAGAACCCTTTAACAAATCTCATGTAGTAGCCTGCTAACCCCAAGAAACTACGAACCTCAGCCACATACTTAGGTGGTTTCCAATCTATCTTGCCTCAATCTTAGGGTCCACCTTATTCCTTCCACAGACACCACATGCCCTAAGAACGTAACTTCCTTTAGCCAAAATTCGCACTTGCTGAACTTGGCATATAGCTTCTTTTCCCTTAACACTTGCAACACCACCCGGAGATGCCCATCATGTTCTTCCTCAGACTTGGAATACACTAGGTGTCATCTATAAACACAACGACGAACCAATCCAGGTAGGGTTGGAAAACCCGGTTCATCATATCCATGAACGCAGCTGGGGTGTTTATCAATTCGAACGGCATTACTAAGAACTCATAATGCCCATATCTTGTCCGAAAGCTATCTTATGGATATCTACTTCCTTCACCCTAAGCTGATGATATCCCAACCGTAGATCTATCTTTGAAAATACCATGGCCCCCTTAAGCTGATCGAACAAGTCATCTATCCTCGGCAATGGGTACTTATTCTTGATGGTCAGCTTATTCAACTGCCGGTAATTTATGCACATACGTATAGTCTCATCCTTCTTGTTCACGTATAGGACTAGTGCTCCCTATGGAGACACACTAGGTCGAATAAACCCACGATCGAGTAACTCTTGGATCTGGGCTTTAAGCTCTACTAACCCCTTTGGTGCCATTGATACGGAGAAATTGACATAGGAGTCAGATGCGACAATAAATCAATTCGAACTCCACCTCCACATCAAGGGTAACCCGAGCACTACTTGGAAAGACATCCACGAATTCCCTTACTGTTCTCACTCCACTAACTCCTTCTTCTTTTGCATCCAAAGCACTCACGAAGGCCAAAAATGCCTTGCACCCTTTTCGAGCCATCTTATCAGCCTTTAATGCAGAGACTACGTTAGCCAAATAATTTCTTCTTTCTCCCATCATAATTATCTCTTCATCCTCTAGAGTCCTCAACTCCATTCGCTTAGCTGCACAGTAATCTAATTTAGCCCGATGTTCCACTAGCCAACCCATACCTAGAATGAGATCAAATTCCCCAAAAGGTAGTTCCATCAAGTCGGTAGGAAATACCACCCCCTGAATCTCTAGAGGCACACTCCGGAATATCCTATTCACCACTACCATTTGACCTAACGGGCTTACTACAGTCATCTCCCTAACAGACAGTTCAGATGCTACACCTAATGTTCCAGCTACTCTACATGCAACATATGAGTGGGTCGAGCCAACGTCAATTAAAGCAAAGTAAGGCTTGTCAGCTATAAGGAATGTACTGGTTATGATGTCCAGTGCGTCACCATCCTCCCTCCGACGAACTGCATACACCAGACCCGGCTGTCTCGCCTCTGTATTACCAACACCTCTGCCCAGTGTCCCCCGACCCCTTCCAGAACCATTACCTCTGCCAACTGAACCACGTCCCTGCGGTGGCTGCTGTCTACCTCTTCCAGCCTGACCCTGACTTGCTGGTCGACTCCCGTCTGTTTTCATAGGATAGTCCCTAATCATGTGATCCTTGGACCCACACTTAAAACATCCCCCTGTCTTCTTCCAATACTCTTCCAGGTGCAACTTCCCACACTGAGCACAAGTACGGTACTGTCCTCCCGTAACAACCTGCTGACCTCGCGACCTATCAACTCTAGGTCTCTTTTGATCATTTTCGAATGACCTTGACGATCCAAAACCTCTCTTTTGTCGATTCCTATCCGAATTCTATCTCACAGATTCCTTAACCCCTTTGGCCACCTTAGCCTTCTAAACCAACACAGTAAACTCCCACTCCTACTATGAAGCAATCAACAATCTCAGGTCATCCCTCAGTCCGTCCTCAAACCGAACACATCGTTCATGCTCCGTAGCCACAATACCTCGAGCATAACGGCTCAACCTTAAAAATTCTGCCTCGTACTCCGCTACAAACTTACTCCCCTGAACCAGCCTCAGAAATGCCTTCCTCTGTGCATCAATATAGCTAGTCCCAATATACTTTTTCTGATACGTCACCTTAAAATACTCCCAAGTGAGATCATCCACTAGCACCATCCCGAACCGTGAGCCACCACTGGTATGACTCATCGCAGAGAAGTGACACCACCCCTTTCAGTTTCTCCTCAACATTCAGATCCAAATTGTCCATGATTCACTCCATCGCCTCTAACCATTACTCAGTCGTATTGGGCGCCACACCAGATACACCACGGAATACCTTAGCTTCATTGGCTCAGAGTCGCTCAGGTACAGATTTTTGAGCTCCCATATCTCCACCTGCTACAGCTACCCTCTCAAGAACTCGTAGCATCGCCTGCGATACTGCATCATCCCCAGTCTGATCCTGATATTCAACACCAGTAGCTGGTGGTGCTGGCATCTCATTCTCGGACCCTTGATCAGAGCTAACGGGTTTCGATACGTTCATTCTGCCTCTACCACACCCTCGTACATTACGACCACGTCCCCTAGAACTCATGCCTACGATCACGATTTAATCTGCTTTAAAAAGTTTTATGCATCAATTTTTGTTCCACTGATTACCCACGAACAAGTTTTATGTAAAGAAGTTTAATGGTAGTTCTTTCGATCATTTCAGGGTTTTCGTTTCAAATCTTCTACCTAATTCGAGAATCGCATTCATTTAATAGTATCTACTACACACTCACCACTCGAACATTTCATCAGTTTCCAACCTGAGGTATTTTCATATTTTGTCCTATAGGGTATTTTGGTAATTTTTCAAATCGAGTATCATGATATTTTACAAAATAGGGTTTTTGGTATTTTTACAAAATAGGAATATTTTGATAAAAGTTGAGGTAGTATGGCAATTTTATAAATTGAGGGTATTTTAGTAATTTTACAAACCAGGGATATTTCGGTAATTTTGTAAATCGGGGATATTTCAAATTTTTTTTTCAAAATCTAAAGTAGTTTTTACAAATCAAAGGGGTAATTCGGCAATTTTAAAACTAAGGTTTTTATAAACAATGTAGCTAGTCCCTTTCGAGTTTTAATTATCGAACTTAGCCTGTGAATAGGTCCTCTTGGTAGGGTGAACCGTCACTACACACCAGGTAGGATTCGACCGAAGAGGAGGTGAGTCACTAGGACGGCTTAAATACCAAGCTCGCCACGAATCCAATCCTAGACATGCGCACAACGATTGCCACACCCTTAACTCGACGACTCACTCATAGGTTTGTTTGATTAGGCTTTAAATTTTATGTAATTCTATGTTGGGGTAAGCTAATCCTAGGGTTCATTAGCTCCTAATCTACTAATATACGATCCCGTATCACCCACAAACAAATCACACAGTGGTTAGGGGTACTTACCTAGTGGACTTCGGGCCAGAGACTCAGGTGCCATGCCAGAAAACCTGCTCATCCTTTAGTAAAACTCAATTTTAAAAATGTTTTGGGCCCAAAAGCCCTCAAGGCTGAGTTTTGAACTGGGCTCTGATGCCAAATTGAAATAGCCCAAACCTAGCCCACAAGGCTGACCAGATCTGGCATGCTCCTTGAGTAAACCGTAGCTAAATCCCGTCATCTTGAAATACTGGGTGGTTTTGGAAAAAAATAGATTTGGGTTATTCTCAAGTTAAAAACCGTGTTGTAATTTAATTTTGTATTAAAACGTTATCTTCATATTTTAGAAATTACAAGTTTAAAGAAATGCCGAATTTTAGAGCTTATCATTAAGTTGAAAATCGTAGGTGTTTATGTGTCAAAACATTTGAAGTTGTTTTACAAAAAATTGTTAAACTGTTTGTTAAATGTTGATCGTATCAGAATAAAAATTAAAACGTAAACTTAAAACAGTTAAATAATAATGGCCTTATTACAACAAAATAAAACCCGAAATAAATCTCAAAAAACTTAATAAGAAAACGCGATAAATTTAATCATAAGAAACTAAAAAATCTTTCATGAGCATGGCCACCACTAAGTCCCTGCCGGCCGGACCAATTCTTCGAGTATCACCGCAAAATGTTAGCCCACGAAGGTGAGTCATGAGACTCAGTGTGTAATAACCAACACAGACTCCCAAATGATCAAGGCATATCAAATCACATAAAACAAATATAGACAATGATGCAACCCAAACCCGGCTAGATATCCAACCTCTACACATCACTCGTACCTACCAATCACACCGTGGGGATTACTAAATCGACCCTCCATCCGCTACACACCATCAAAGGCAGTCACTCCAACCAATTGCACATCGCCCTTATAATCGTGGCATAGCCACGGATAATGTGATGAGTCACGATTCATAATATATGACATAAGTCACCGGATAATGTGGTAAAACCACCTAACACTTCCGCTTATCATTATCACCCATATGCCCATGCAACATACATAACATACAAATATCATGCAATATACCTCACCCCATGGCTATAACGATATTTCTCATATTTTCATATCCATGTTTATAAACTTTATTAATTGAGAGTTAGGGGTAACGTACCTAAATGCACTGTACCATTGAATGGTACCCTTAGCCATATTCATTCATTGCCTTATTAACATATGCTTAACAATATTATTACCAATCGAGAATTTAGGGTGGGTTACACACCTGGTTACTAACGCGATTACCGAATCCCAAAAATCCCGATCTAACGCACTAGATCCCCTTTCCTACATTCGACCAACACTAAGATCATAGCAAAGAGGCCATTCGGCCATACAAACAAATCTCGAAAGGTTGACGCACAACCATAATCCTTACCTTAGCGCCTTCTAAATACTAGCCACAACCCGATATATGCGATACTGATCTTTCCCCTACAATCGGCCAACATTAACACTTAATCTTAATAGCCTTCGGCTTTTCAAATAACTAAGACACAAATTGAATCAGCATGAATCCTTACCACTAACTTACTGGAAACGATTGACAGGGTGAAGATAACTCCGATCTACTACTTTAAAGTCCCAGAGATCCTAAAAGAAATCGATTGCATGGTTGATTAAAAGTCAAGACAAATGCCAAAATTTGACTTTTGTCCTACACATGTCGATAGAGAAAAGTAACGGAGAATAGAGGAGATTCGGTCATGACAGACTTACCTATTCTAAACCGATTAGAGAAAAAATTAAGGGAGATCTCTACTTGGTTGATTTTCGGCCAAAACTGAGAAGGGATGAGTTTGAGAGATTTAGGCAATGGCTTAAGAAAAAGCACTTGAGATTGACCAAAGTGGAATGGGAGAAATATGAATGGTATTTGGCTTTGGTTTACAGAAAAGAGATTAAGGGAGTTTCGTCTTTTGATGACAAAAGAAATTATGAGAAGAAGAAGGAAAAGGATGATAGTAAGGCTCAAGTTATGATTCGGCTAAGGTGAGAAAGAGGAAGAAAAGAATGAGAAAAAAAACTAAAAGATGCCAAAATGATTTTCGACACCCACTCTCCCCTACATGACCGAAACTACCACCCCAAGACCCTTCCATTTGGCCAACTCTTCTTCCCTCATCCAAATCCCCCTTTTCACTCTTACTTAGCCGAATCTTTAAGCTGTCAGACCCAATCTACACTTCATCCATTTAGAGTCCTTGTGCCGTCCACCACTGCACATCTTTGTCGAAAAATAAAAGCTCCAAAACGCTTCCCTTGCTGCTCGAACCTAGGTCCCTTCACACTCCTTGTGGCGTTACCTCCCAAGGCCCTAAGTGGCGCCTATTTGCCACTTTACCAAGGCTTTACTTGTGTCATAACCCTCACACACCTCTACTTAGGGCCTAGCTCCCTTAGTTCCCTTTTTAGGCTTAAAAATCCAATAATTTTCTAAGGCTTCCACCTACATCCCAAGGTTTCTGAAGCCCTCAAAACACATTCAAATCACACACAAGCATGCTACCACATACATTTAAGTGAAAATGCATAACCCCTAAATCCCAGATATTACAAGAGGCCTAGGTTCGAGTAACACAGGTGGTGTTTTAGAGCTTTTATTTTTGGCAAGGAGATGCAGTGGTGGATGGCACAAGGACTCTGAATGGATGAGTAAAAGACTAAGTCAAATCCATTTGAATGTGCGGCTAAGAGAGTGGATGAGAGGTGGACCCATTCAAACTCTTTGAATGAGAGGTGGAGAGGAAAAGTAGGAGGAAAAGAAGGGATTTGAGAAGAGGGGAAGAGTTGGCCGGCAAAGGGACTTTGGAGGGGCATATTCCGTCAAGCATAGGGGAGATAAGTGCCGAAATTGCTTAAAGGGTTCTAGGTGCATTTTGGTTCTCTTTTCTTTTCCTAGTGTTGTGCCAAAAGTAGTAGTCAGAGAACTTTCAAAACCTTTTTGCATTAGCCGAATTCAAGAAGACCATTAAGGTCACTTTCTTCTTCTATTTTCTTCTTCTCTTTTTCTTGTCACGATTCTTCAAATGCCGAAAGTCCCATTGCATCTTTACTCTTTGAAGCTGACTTGCCCAGTAGCATCAAATCCTATCATCATTCCATTGTTGATTCAAAATCGATCTTTTTTCCACTTTAACTCTCAAAGCCGAATACCCTTTTTCCGTGTGGCCGAATTTCTCTGTTTTTCTAAGCAAGGGTGCAATCGATCTCAACATTGTGGTAAGGGTTAACTTCCATTCGGTTTCTTTTCCTTTTTCCTTTGGTTAGCCGAAATCCAGGAATCTAATCCCTCCTATTCTCTTTTGGCCGAAACCATGAATGAGATCTTTCGGGATTCTTGTAGCCGATGATTGAAAGGTGATTTTTTAGGACTTGGATATTCGAGGTAAGCAGGATATAACATTCGGCCAGGGGCCACTTTTATAGGTTTTATGTAATAAAGCCGAATCTAACATACCTTCAAGGGCAAGTGATAGATTCCGGGACTTAATCAAGCAAGGTAAGGGGGTTGGTGTATTCGGCCAAAGGCTATACCTTTAAGTGTTAGTTGATTCTAACTGTGATGTTATAGGAAGAATTCGACAGAGATAAAGGAGGAGTGTCAGGATCGAAAGCGTTGTTCTCAGTGTTATCAGGTGTGTAGCCCTACATTAATTTTTCGATAGATTAATAGTGTTACTGTTAAATGTGTGTTAATAAAAATACGAGTAACATGGCTAAGGGTACCATTCAATGGTACAGTACATTCAGGTACGTTACCCCTAACTCTCAGTTAATAATGCTTATAGGCGTTGATATGGAAATATGTATAATTTTGTTATGACTTTGGGGTAAGGTACATTGCATGATATTTGAATAATATGTATGTTGCATGGGCATATGGGTGATAATGATGAAGGGGAAGTGTTCCGGTGGTTTTTACCACATTATCCGGTGACTTATGTCACATATTATGAATCTGGTGACTTTGTCACATTATCTAGTGGCTATGCCACGATTATAAGGGCGATGTGCAGTTAACTACAGCGACTGCCTTCGAGGGTGTGTAGCGGATGGAGGGTCGATTTAGTAATCCCCACGGTGTGATTGGCTGGTACGGGTGGTGTGTAGAGGTTGGAAATCTAGGTGGGTTTGGGTTGCATCATAGCTTATATCTGTTTATATATGATTTAATATGCCTTAATCGATTGAGAATCTGGGTTGGTTGTTACACACTGAGTCTGTTGACTCACTCTTCGTGGGCTAACATTTTGCAGGTGATACTCAGTGAAATGGACCGGATCGGCAGGGACTTTGTGGTGGCCATGCTCAGCTCAGCATTTTTAGGTTTTCTTATGATTAAACTTATCACATTTCTTATTATGTTTTCGAGATTTATTTTGGGTTTTTGTTTTTATTGTAATAAGGCCATTATTATTTAACTATTTTATGCATGCATTTTAATTTTTATTTTGATACGATAAACAACAAACAAATGGTTAAATAATTTTTCGTAAAACAACTTCAAATGTTTTGACACCTAAACACCTACGATTTTCAACTTAGTGATAAGCTCTAAAATTCGGCATTTCTTTTAACTTGTAATTTTTGAAACATGAAGATAATGTTTTAATGAAATACAAACTTTAATAACAACATGGTTTTCAACTTGATCATAACACAAATCTATTTTTCTTCAAAACCACCTAATTTTCCAAAATGACAAAATGAGATTTAGCTAAGTTTTCTGAAGGAACATGTCAGACTCGATCGTGGTTTGTGGGACGGGTATGGGGTGTTTCAACTTGGCATCAGAGCCCGATTCAAAACTCGGCTTGAAGGGCACCTGAGTCTCCGGCCTGAAGTCCACTAGGTATGAGCAGGTAAGTGCCCCTAATTATTGTGTAATTTGTATGTGGGTGTTACGGGAACATAGATTAGTAGATTAGGAGCTATTGAACTCTAGGATTAGCTTACTCCAACACAAAATTACATAAAATTTAAAGACTAATTGAACAAACCTGTAAGTGAGTCACCGAGTTAAGGGTGTGGCAAAAGTTGTGCGCATGTCTAGGATTGGATTCAGGGGGAGCTTGGTATTTAAGCAGTCCTAGTGACTCACCTCCTCTTCGCTCGAATCCTACATGGTGCGTAATGACGGTTCACCCTAACCAAGAGGACTTACCCACAGGCTAAATTCAATAGTTAAAACCCGAAAGGGACTAGCTACACTGTTTTATAAAAACCCTAGTTTTAAAATCACCAAATTACCCCCGATTTGCAAAAACTACCTTAGATCTAAAAAAATTACCGAAGTACCCTGATTTGTGGAAATTACTAAAATACCCTCAATTTATAAAATTACCATACTACCCTCAATTTTTACCAAAATATTCCTATTTTGCAAAAATACCAAAAACCTCTATTTTGCAAAATTTCAAGATACCCTGATTTGGAAAATTACCAAAATACCACTATAGGATAAATTACAAAAATACCCCTGGGTTGGAACGGACGAAAATGCTCAAAGTGATGAACGTGTGTAGTAGATACTACTGAATGAATGTGATTCTCTGAATTAGGGTAGGAGGTTAGAACGAAAACTTTGTAATGATCGAAAGAACTATTATTAAACTTCTCTACATAAAACTTGTTCATGGGTAATCAGTGGAATAAAAGCTAATACATAAAATTTCTTAAATCAAATTAAATCGTGATCATAGACATGAGTTTTAGGGGACGTGGTCGTAATGTGCGTGGGCGTGGTAGAGGCAGAATGACCGTATCGGAACCAATTAGGTCTGGTCAAGGGTCCGAGAATGAGATACCACCATCACCACCGCTTGTTGAGTATCGAGATCGACGGGATGATCACGATCGCAGCGATCTTCGAAGTTCTTGAGAGGGTGGTGGAGCGGTGAAGGCATGGAAGCTCAAAAATCTATACCTAAGCGACTCCGAGCCAATGGAGATGAGGTATTCTGAGGTGTATCTGGTGTGACGCCCAATACGGCTGAGTATTGGTTGGAGGCGACGGAGTGAATCATGGACGATTTAGATCTGACTACTGAGGAGAAACTGAAAGGGGGGTGTCGCTTCTCTGGGATGAGTCATACCAATGGTGGCTCACGGTTCAAGATAGTGCTACAGTGGATGATCTCACTTGGGAGTATTTCAAGGCGGCCTATCAGAAGAAGCATATTGGGACTAGTTATATTAATGCGCAGAGGAAGGCGTTTCTGAGGTTGGTTCAGGGGAGTAAGTTCGTAGTGGAGTACGAGGCAAAATTCTTAAGGTTGAGCCTGTATGCTCGAGGTATCGTGGCTACGAGCATGAACGATGTGTCAGGTTTGAGGACGATGAGGATGACTGAGATTTTGATTGCTCCACAAGGGAGCGGGGAGTTTACCATGTTGGTAGAGAAGGCTAAGGTAGCCGAAGGGTCAAGGAATCGTGAGATGTAATTCGGATAGGAATAGACAAAAGAGAGGTTTTGGATCATTGGGGTCATCCGAAGTCTCGGAAGAGACCTAGAGTTGACGTGCACGAGATTCAGAGGTTCTTGTGGGAGGACGATCTTGATTTGTGCTCGATATGGAAAGATGCACCTGGGAGAATGTTGGAAAAGAACAGGAGGATGTTTTAAGTGTGGGTCCAAAGATCACATGATTAGGGACTGTCCGGTGGAGACAGATAAGGGCTGACCGGCAGGTCAGGGTTTTAGTCAAGCTGGCAGAGGTGGACAGTAACCACAGTGGGGTCGAGGTCCGGTTGGCAGAGGCAATGGTTCTGAAAGAGGTCAGGGGACACCGGGTAGTGGTGTTGGTAACACGGAGGCGAGACAGTCAGGTTTGGTGTATGCGCGTTAAATCGAAGGAGGATTGTGATGCACCTAATGTCGTAACGGGTACGTTCCTTATTGCTGATAAGCCTTTCTTTGCTTTAATTGATGTTGGCTCGACCCACTCATATGTTGCATGCAGAGTAGCTGAAACACTAGGGGTAGTATCTGAACTGTCAGTTCGGGAGATGACTGTAGTGAGCCCATTAGGTCAAACGGTAGTGGTGAATAGGATATTTTGGAGTGTGCCTCTAGAGATTCAGGGAGTGGTATTTCCTGCTGACTTGATGGAACTACCTTTTAGGGAATTTGATCTCATTCTAGGCATGGTTTGGCTAGTGGAACATCGGGCTAAATTGGATTACACAACTAAGCGAATGAAGTTGAGGACTCCGGAGGATGAGGAGATAATTATGATAGGAGAAAGAAGAAACTATTTGTCTAACATAATCTCCGTGTTGAAGGCTGATAAGATTGTTTGGAAAGGGTGCAAGGCATTTCTGGCCTTCGTTAGTGCCTTAGATGCAAGAGAAGAGGGGGTTAGTGGAGTTAGAACAATAAGAGAATTCATGGTTGTCTTTCTAGA
The DNA here is from genome assembly GCA_025506655.1 of Gossypium rotundifolium. Classification (NCBI taxonomy): domain Eukaryota; kingdom Viridiplantae; phylum Streptophyta; class Magnoliopsida; order Malvales; family Malvaceae; genus Gossypium; species Gossypium rotundifolium. The sequence continues at coordinate 53,223,485 of CP106731.1, forward strand.
AGAGCTGCCTGGGTTACCCCCGGACAGAGAGGTAGAGTTCGAAATTGATTTACTGCTAGGTACAGCTCCTGTGTCAATTGCTCCGTATAGGATGGTGCCAAAAGAGTTGGTAGAGCTCAAGGCCCAGATCCAAGAGTTACTCGATCGTGGGTTTATTTGACCCAGTGTGTCTCCATGGGGAGCACCTGTCCTATTCGTGAAAATGAAGGACGGGACTATTCGCATGTGCATAGATTACCAGCAATTGAATAAGCTGACGATCAAAAACAAGTACCCGTTACCGAGGATAGACTACTTATTTGATCAGCTTAAGGCGGTGGTATTTTCAAAAATAGATCTAAGGTCGGGATATTATCAGCTTAAGGTGAAGGAAGCAAATATCCATAAGATAGATTTTCGGACTAGATACGGACATTATGAGTTCTTAGTAATGCCGTTTGGATTACCGAATGCCCCAGCCGCGTTCATGGATATGATGAATCGGGTTTTCCAACCCCACTTAGATCAGTTCGTCGTTGTGTTTATAGACGACATTCTGGTATATTCCAAGTCTGAGGAAGAGCATAATGCGCATCTCCGGGTAGTGTTGCAGGTGTTAAGGGAGAAGAAGTTATATGCCAAGTTTAGCAAGTGCGAATTTTGGTTGAAGGAAGTTGCGTTTTTGGGTCATGTGGTGTCTGCAGAAGGGATAGGGGTGGATCCTCGGAAGATTGAGGTAGTATTAGATTGGAAACCACCTAAGTCTGTGGTAGAGGTTCGTAGTTTCTTAGGGCAGCAGGCTACTACAGGAGATTTGTTGAAGGGTTCTCGTCAATAGCAGCACCTCTGACAAAATTGTTAAGAAAGGAGGTACCTTCCGTATGGGCGGATAAGCAGCAGGAGAGTTTTGAGAAGCTTAAGAGGGTATTGACAGAGGCTCCAGTGTTGATTCAACCATAAGCAAGGAAAGACTTTGTGGTGTATTGTGATGCTTCCATATAGGATTGGGGCTAATGCAAGACGGGAAGGTGGTCGCTTATGCATCTCGACAATTTAGGCCACATGAGGTTAACTATCCGACACATGATCTGGAGTTGGCGGTGGTAGTATTCGCTCTAAAAGTGTGGAGGCACTACTTGTATGGAGAAGGGTCGGTGATCTACGGACCACAAGAGTCTGAAATATTTGTTGACTCAGAAGGAGTTGAATTTGAGACAGCGAAGGTGGGTGGAGTTGTTGAAAGACTACGACTATTCAATAGAGTATCACCCGGGCAAGGCAAATGTAGTGGCAGATGCCCTAAGTTGAAAAATAGTGTCGGATCTGAGGGTGATGTTTGCACACCTTAGTCTTTATGATGATGGAAGTTTGCTAGCAGAGTTGCAGGTGAAGCCGACATGGCTAAGTCAGGTAAAGGAGAAACAGTTGGCAGATGGTAAACTAAGTGCTAAGCTCTGCGGTGAAAATGGGAGTTGGAAGACTATGGTGTAAACAGAGAGGGGGTGTTGTGTTTTAGGGGCAAGGTCTGTATGCCAAAAGATGAAGAGTTAAGGTAGAGAATTCTTCAGGAGTCACATAGTAGCCCTTACGATATGCATCATGGAGGAAGTAAGTTATATAGGGATCTACGGATCGATTTTGGTGGCCCATGCAAAAACGAAAAGTTCTGAAATTTGTAGGAAGTGCTTAACGTGTCGAGAGGTTAAAGTGAACACCAAGTACCGCCAAGATTGCTTCATAGATAAAGATTCCGATGGAAGTGGGAGAGAATTACTATGGACTTCGTTAGTGGGCTTCCCTTACGCCTACTAAGAAGGACTCGGTATGGGTAATAGTAGATCGGTTGATGAAGTCTGCACATTTCATACCAGTGTGGGTTGACTATTCTGTGCAGAGATTGGAAAAATTGTATGTGGCAGAAATTGTGAAATTGCACGGGTGCCGGTGTCAATTATTTTGGATAGGGATCCGAGGTTTACGTCTCGATTTTGAAGGGCATTGCATCGAACCTTTGGGCACCGTGTTGGATTTCAAGATCGGCATTTCATCCGCATGACGGACGGCCATCGAAAGGGGTAATTCAAGTCTTTGGAGGATATGTTGAGAGGTTGCGTGATAGACTTGAGATGAAGTCGGGAGGAGTTCTTGCCTTTAGCAGAGTTTTCATACAATAACAGCTATCAAGCAAGTATTTGGATGTCATCGTACGAACCACTGTATGGACGGAAGTGTCGCACTCCTACATGCTGGGTAGAGTTGGGAGAACGTCAGTTTTTGGGTCCGAAGATTGTAGCGTAATCGAGAAAAAAGGTTAAGGTAATTCGACACAGTTGAAGGAGGCATCGGCGGACAAAAAGTCTTATCACGAGATCTCAAGCGAAAAGGGATAGAGTTTGCTGTAGGGGATCAGGTGTTTCTAAAAGTTTCGCCATGGAAGAAGGTGATGAGATTTGGTCGTAAGGGAAAGCTAAGTCCCAGGTTTATAGGACCTTATCGGATTTTGAAGCGGGTTGGACCAGTAGCGTATTAGCTGGAATTACCTGTGGAGTTAAAACAAAGGCATGATGTGTTTCACGTTTCGATGCTACGTCGTTACTGATCGGATCCATCTCATGTGGTGTCAGTTGATGATATGGAGCTAAGACCAAATTTGTCCTATGAGGAAAAGCCGATTCAGATTCTAGAACGGGATGTGAAGGTGCTACGGAAGGAAATCAGTTCCTCTAGACAAAGTGTTATGGTGTAACCATGGATCGGAGGAAGCTTCGTGGGAGCCAGAGGAAACAATGCGACAGCAATACCACCACTTATTTTAGCCAGGTAATTTCGAGGTCAAAATTATTTTAAGGGGGTAAAATTGTAATATCTGAGATTTAGGGGTTATGCATTTTCACTTAAATGTATATGGTAGCATGCTTGTGTGTGATTTGAATGTGTTTTGGGGGCTTCGAGAACCTTGGGATGTAGGTGGAAGCCTTAAAAAAATATTTGATTTTAAGCCTAAAAAGGGAACTAAGGGAGTTAGGCCTTAAGGAGTTTAGTGTGTGGCTTAGGACACAGGAACTTAGCTAGTAAAGTGGCAAGGGAGGTGCCATTTAAAGCACAGGAGAGTGATGCCTCAGGGAGTGTGAAGAGGCCTAGGTTCGATTAACGCAGGTGGAATTTTGGAGCTTTTATTTTTTGGAAAGGAGGTGCAGTGGTGGACGGCACAAGGGCTCTGAATGGATGAGTTAAAGACCAAGTCAAATCTATTTGAATGTGAAGCTAAGAGAATGGATGAGAGGTGGACTCATTCAAACTCTTTGAATGAGAGGTGGAGAGGAAAAGTAGGAGGAAAAGAAGGGATTTGAGAAGAGGGGAAGAGTTGGTCGGCAAAGGAACTTTGGAGGGGCATATTCGGTCATGCATAGGGGAGCTAAGTGCCGAAATTGCTTGAGGGGTTCTAGGTGCATTTTGGTTCTATTTTCTTTCCCTAGTGATGTGCCGAAAGTAGTAGTCAGAGAACTTTCAAAACCTTTTTGCATTAGCCGAATTCAAGAAGACCATTAAGTTCACTTTCTTCTTCTATTTTCTTCTTCTCTTTTTCTTGTCACGATTCTTCAAAAGCCAAAAGTCCCATTGCATCTTTACTCTTTGAAGCCGACTTGTCCGAGAACATCAAAGGCGAATCCTATCATCATTCCATTGTTGATTCAAATCGATCATTTTTCCATTTTAACTCTCAAAGCCGAATACCCTTTTTCCACGTGGTTGAATTTCTTTGTGTTTCCAAGCAAGGGTGCAATCGATCTCAACATTGTGGTAAGGGTTAACTGTCATTCGGTTTCTTTTCCTTTTTCCTTTGGTTAGCCAAAATCTAGGAATCTAATCCCTCTTATTCTCTTTTGGCCGAAACCATGAAGGAGATTTTTCGGGATTCTTGTAGTCGACAATTGAAAGGTGATTTTTTAGGATTTGGATATTCGAGGTAAGCAGGATATAACATTTGACCAAGGGCCTCTTTTATAGGTTTTATGTAATAAAGCCGAATCTAACATAAGTCATGTAGGGATTTTAGCAACCTTCAAGGGCAGGTGATAGATTCCGGGACTTAATCAAGCAAGGTAAGGGGGTTGGAGTATTCGGCCAAAGGCTATACCTTTAGGTGTTAGTCGATTCTAACTGTGATGTTATAGGAAGGGTTCGACAGAGATAAAGGAGGAGTGTTAGGATCGAAAGTGTTGTTCTCAGTGTTATCATGTGTGTAGCCTACATTAATTTCCCGATAGATTAATAGTGTTACTGTTGAATGTGTGTTAATAAAAATACGAGTAACATGGCTAAGGGTACCATTCAATGGTACTGTGCATTCAGGTACCTTACCCCTAACTCTCAGTTAATAATGCTTATAGGCATTGATATGGAAATATGTGTAACTTTGTTATGACTTTGGGGTAAGGTACATTGCATGATATCTGAATAATATGTATGTTGCATGGGCATATGGGTGATAATGATTAAGGGGAAGTGTTCCAGTGGTTTTTCCCACATTATCCGGTGATTTATGCCACATATTATGAATCCGGTGACTCTGTCACATTATCTGGTTGCTATGCCACGATTATAAGGGTGATGTGCAGTTGACTGCAGCGACTGCCTTCGAGGGTGTGTAGCGGATGGAGGGTCGATTTAGTAATCCCTACGGTGTGATTGACAGGTACGGGTGGTGTGTAGAGGTTGGAAATCTAGGTGGGTTTGGGTTGCATCATAGCTTATATCTATTTATATGTGATTTAATATGCCTTAATCGATTGGGAATCTGGGTTGGTTGTTACACACTGAGTCTGTTGACTCACCCTTCATGGGCTAACATTTTACAGGTGATACTCAGTGAAGTGGACCGAGTCGGCAGGGACTTTGTGGTGGCCATGCTCAGCTCAGCATTTTCGGGTTTTCTTATGATTAAACTTATCACGTTTCTTATTATGTTTTCGAGATTTATTTCGGGTTTTTGTTTTTATTGTAATAAGGCCATTGCTATTTAACTGTTTTATGCATGCGTTTTAATTTTTATTTTGATACGATCAACATCAAACAAATGGTTAAACAATTTTTCGTAAAACAACTTCAAATATTTTGACACCTAAACACCTACGATTTTCAACTTAGTGATAAGCTCTAAAATTCGGCATTTCTTTTAACTTGTAATTTTTGAAACATGAAGATAATGTTTTAATGAAATACAAACTTTAATAACAACACGGTTTTCAACTTGATCATTGCATAAATCTATTTTTCTTCAAAACCACCTAATTTTCCAAAATGTCAAAACGAGATTTAGCTAAGTTTTCTTAAGGAACATGTCGGACCCGGTCGGGGTTTGTGGGCCGGGTATGGGGTGTTCTAGATAGTGTGATGACTCTTGACGACTTAAATTATGTTTATACATATAGTAAATGGATCCCGAAAGAGCTGAGGCGGATGATATAGAAAGTAACGCGCCTGCTCTTACTATAGGGACGGTGCCTGATGGGAATGAAAATAGACCCACTACAGTGAGTCAAGGAGGAGGAGAAGAGGCTAGAGAAGCCTTCCTCCATATGATGAATACGTGGTACACAAAATTCATTCGTATGAACCCGAATGTACAACCCCCTCCACTCCCGCCTGTTCCACAACCTAACCCTGCAGCCCCTCAAGTAGTAGGAGTGGTAAGAGGAGACAAACCTCAAGCTGATAGGATAAAGAAATATGGGGCAGAATAATTTCGGGCTAGAGAAGATGATGATCAAGAAAAGGCTGAGTTCTGGATAGAGAATACTATCAGGGTATTTAATGAATTGTCATGCACACCTGAGGAATGCATGAAGTGTGTAGTTTCTCTTTTAAGAGATGCTGCCTATCAATGGTGGAACACCCTTGTGTCGAGTATCTAGAAGGAAAAGGTCACATGGGAATTTTTCCAAGAAGAGTTCAAGAAAAAATATATCAGTCAAAGGTTTGTGGACTAGAAAAGGAAGGAATTCCTAGAAATGAAGCAAGGCAAGATGTTAGTGACTGATTATGAGCGTGAGTTTGTATGACTTAGCAAATACGCTCGAGAATGCGTGTACACTGAAGCCATCATGAGTAAGAGATTTGAAGATGGACTAAATGATGATATCAAGTTGTTTGTTGCTATCCTTGAATTAGAAGAATTTGTGATGTTAGTGGAGAGGGCTTGTAAGGCTGAAGAGTTAGCAAAAGAGAAGAAAAATTTTAAATGGAGTCTCGTGACTCGAAAAAGAGACACTAGAGTAAGTCCTACCACCCTCTTCTAAGAAGCCAAGAGATTTTACCACCCGACCGGCTACTTCCACTGGGTTTTCAAAGAAGGATAAGAGTAAGCAGTATTCGGGGAATAAAGCACAGACTACTTCAGTCGCTAGTGTGGGGAACATTCGATCTGATAGACCTAAATGCCCACAGTGTGGTAGACATCATCTTGGAGAATGCCGAGCGCATGAAAATGCTTGTTTCAGATGTGGTTCCCAGGATCACTTTATAAAATATTATCCTGAGATGACAAAAGAAGAGAGAACTCAGAACCTAAGATCTGGGGGTATGGTCAGAGGTCGACCGTAGAGGAACCTTGGAAGTGGAACAAGTGGTAGAGGTAACCCTACAGAGCAAGCTGCGAGACCCGAGGGTAGGGCACCTACGAGGACTTATGCCATTCGCGCATGGTAAGTGAGTACTTGTTTTAAGTGAGTTCAAGCATGGTAATGTCTCGTATCCAGCCTTAGCATCGGACTCGGGTATGGGGTGTTACATGCAGCCTAACCTAACAATCCATCCACTACACACCATTGTACTAGCCCAACACACCTGTGGGGACCAAGTCAACCCACCCAGCCTAACACACCAATATGGAAAACAAGCTGCTAATCACAGAATTTGTGGCAGAGCCACCAGAATAACAAAATATACGTGGCATGGCCATCAGATAGAATGTGGCAGAGCCACCAAATTACACTTCCTCCGATCATTAATCCCACCTCATGCAACATATCATAAATGCAATGCACTATACATACAGAAATGTAAATAAAGCATATACATGTTAACAAACCACAATCAGGGGTATAACGATCATTTACCCTCTAGGGGTATTTTGATAATTTTACCCTCTCGGGTTATTTTGGTAATTTCGCATTTAACGGCCTCTTCGAAGGCCTCCTGTCCTCGAGCGACACATGACCCTTTTTGGGTCTCTATGGAACTATTGGGCCTAAAATTCATTTTGGGCCCAATCGGGCCCTCACGCTCGTGTGGCCCATTTCGCATGATTTTGGTTTCAAATTTGCAGATTTTGCAATCGAACCTATCGTTTAATAGTTCCAACAATTTTTCCCTAGTGGGTCGAATAGCCCATTGGGCCCATTTTGGCCCATCGGGGCTCGATCATAAATTGTCGGTTTAGTGAGAGTGCTCGTGACACTCTCAATGACTTACTGTCATTATTCATATTTTGATTTACCACTACGAGTGTTCGCATGCTCGAGTGATCACAAATGCCGATTTTTGGATTTTCGGCTTTTGGTCGATCCGCATAACACCACGTGCAATCATTCAGAGGGTTGTGAGATTACACACCTGTTTAAGATTTACGGTACTCAGCACTTTTTCCAACACACCTGATATCAACATTGACTAACAGTTAGTCTTAATCCTTAATACAACATCTTCCAAGCATTGAGATTGATAAAACAATCTACGTCACTTACCACCAATTCAAGAATTTCACTGCAAGGGAAGATTGTATAGACGATTCTTTGGTTTAAGCACATCGAGTCCCTTACAACGTTGAAACCGAGAAGAAGTGTTAGCCATTAAAACTCACATCCAAACGTAAAATCATAGGAGCCTTTTAGCTTGAATAAGGACAACCCATTATTAAAACCCCATTACCTATATTCAGCTACAACCTTACTTACCAACCAACTCTTGAAAATCAAACGTTAGAAGAACGGCGAGAGGGTATGCTAACCCTGCAACAGCTTTGGCCTACACCAAAAGAACCAAAAAGATTTGAGGTAGAAAGGAATGGATTGATTCGGCCTTAGTCAAAAGAAACAGGATAAGATATCGATTTTAGAAGAGAGAAAAGGAGAAAAAGAATAAAGAGAAAAGGAATCAATACCTTGCTCAAAGAGAAAACGAATAGAGAGGAAAGCTTAGCAATTGAGAATAGCAACTATGAATTAAGATGAAACCCTTCAGCAATTGGCATCCAAGCAAAGAAACCAGGCTTGACTATGTGAAACAAAAGAGAGTAAGGTGAGAAAAAGTAGAGAAGAACATGTGATAGGAGACGGAAAGGGGAGTTTCGACCAAGAGGTGTTTAGGTAACAATGTAGGAGAAACAATGTACGAAAACCAAAAAAATGAGAGAAAGAATGAAACTGGAAACAAAATTCAGTAACAAGTTAAGGAAAAGAGAACCCGAAAATGCTTGAGTAGCAAATGCCCAAAAAATACAAAAATGCCTAGAGAGCCTAAAGAAATTCGGCACCTATACCACAGTAGCCGAAAATGCTAAAACACCCCTTAGCCAATTTTCTTTTCCCCTAGCACTCCCACATTTGGCCACTAACTCCTCTCCCACCTATCCCTTGATTCTCTCCACTTTTTGCTCCACCATTCACACTCTACCCCCCATTCAAACCATTTGACCAAGTCTTCTCTCTCTCCTGCAGAGTTCTAATCCAACTCCACCTCTCTCCTCTCCAAAGCATAAAATAAAACTCCCCAAATGCTGTTTGTGGGATTCGAACCCTACTCCCCTTGCTGCCATATTGACGCCACCACCACTCCACCATATGGCCACTTGTGTTAGAAAAACACCAACCAATTCCCTTAAGCCTTGCTTCCAATGGTCCTCTCCCCTAAAGTGCCTAGAAACCAAAATTTTACAAGGGCTCAAACTCGACTCCAAGCCTCCCTAAGGCCCCAAAACACCCTTGAACAACCTTCAAAACAAACATAACATACACTTGTACAAAAATTACGAACCCCCTAAACTTTGGGATGTTACAATTCTACCCCTTAAAGAAATTTTGGCCTCGAAATTTACCTAATTAAAAGAGGTGAGGGTATTAGTGTTGTATCGCCTCCTCCAGCTCCCACGCGGCTTCCTCTGAACTGTGATTACAGCACAACACTTTGACTAGTGAAATAGATTTCCTCCTCAACACTTTAACATCCAGATCCAAAATCTACACCGGTTCCTCTTCAAAAGTCAGATCAGGTCTTACCTCAATATCTTCCACCAGCACTATATGAGAAGTATCTGAGCAGTAGCGTCTCAGCATAGAAATGTCAAATATGTTATGTATTCAATTCAACTCCAGGGGCAACTCAAGCTATTAGGCGATCGGTCCCACACGCTTCACTATCCAATAAGGCTTGATGAATTTGGGCTTCAACTTACCCTTCTGTCCAAATCTTAAAATCTTCTTCCAAGGTGAGACCTTCAAGATGACATAGTCTCCCACAAAGTACTCGATTTCCTTACACTTAAGATCCACATATGACTTCTATCTATCAAAAGCTTCTTTAACCGACCCCAAATCAACTTTACTTTCTCCTCAGTTTTCGAAATCAATTCTGGACCCAACAACTATCGCTCACCCAATTCTGTCCAACAAGTAGGGGTATGACACCTACGACCATATAACGCCTCGTAGGGTGCCATCTGAATGTTGGATTGGTAGCTGTTGTTATACGTGAATTCCTCTAACGGTAAATAATCTTCCCAACTACCCCTAAAATCAATCACATATCCCCTTAACATGTCTTCCAGAATCTAGATTACCCTCTCCGACTAACCATCACCGTAGATAAAATGTTATGCTGAAATCTAGCCTTGTACCCAAAGCTTCATGTAACACCTTCCAGAATCAAGATGTAAATCTAGGGTCCTTGTCCAATATGTTAGACACTGGTACCCTATGTAGCCTCACAATTTCTTCCATATACAACTTGGCCAACTTCTGTAGTGAGTAGTCAGTGTGACTGGTATGAAGTGAGCGGACTTAGTCAACCGGTCAATGATTACCCACACTGAATCTTTCTTAGTAGGTGTCAGGGGTAGCCCATTTACAAAATCCATTGTTATCCTCTCCCACTTCCAGAGTGGAATCTTCACAGGTTGCAGAAGTCCCAAAGCGGTGATGCTCTGCCTTCACTTGATGACATGTCAAACACTTGCTTATGAAGTCGATAATTTCATGTTTCAGTCCTAGACACTAGTACAGTTCTCATAGATCTCAGTACATCTTATTTCCACTAGGATACATTGCATATGGGCTACTATGTGCTTCCCGCAGAAACATCTGTCTTAACTCAGAGTCTGTCGGCATACAAACTCTTCCACGAAAACATAACATCCCTTCACCATTTAGCCCAAAATCCACTGCCACACCACTTTTCACTTGCTGAAAACGAGAACCTAATGGCTCATCCAAAAACTATTTCCCCTTAATCTGACTAACCCACATTGGTTTCACCTGAAGTTCTATTAATAAACTACCATTCTCATAAAGGTTGATACGAGCAAACATTGCTCTCAATTATGATACCACCTTCCGACTTAGTGCATCTGCCACCACATTGTCTTTACCCAGGTGATATTCAATCGAGCAGTCATAGTCCTTCAGCAACTCTATCCATCTTCATTGCCTTAAATTTAGCTCCTTTTGGGTAAGGAGATACTTAAAACTCTTATGGTCAGTGTAGATGGTCAACTTTTCCCCATGCAGGTAGTGTCTCTATATCTTTAGCACGAACACCACTACAGCGAGTTCCAAATCGTGAGTGGGATAGTTCACCTCATGTAGCCTTAGTTGACGAGATGCATATGCCCCTACCTTCCCTTCCTGTATCAGCACACAACCTAAACCAGTGTGCGACGCATCACAATAGACAACGAATTCTTTCCCAGCCTCTAGTTGAATCAATACTGATGCTTCAGTCAGAATATTCTTCAGTCTTTCAAAACTCTCTTGTTGCTTATTAGTACAAACAAACTGTATGCCCTTATGCAATAACTTAGTTAGGGGTGCGACAATCAAAGAAAAACCCTCAATGAACCGTCTGTAATACCAAGCCAAACCCAAAAAAATTTAGATCTTTGATATTGACTTCAGTGGCTTCCAATCCAATACAGCTTTAACTTTCCAAGGGTAAACCCTAATCCCCTCGGCAGACACAACATGTCCCAAAAATGTCACTTCCTTCAGCCAAAACTCGTACTTACTGAATTTGGCATAAAGTTGCTTCTCTCTCAATATCTACAGAACAACCCGAAGATGTGAATCATGCTCCTCAGTTCTTGAGTACACCAATATGTCATCTATGAAGACCACCGCGAACCGGTCTAGATAGGGTTGGAAAACACGATTCATCATATTCATGAAAGTAGCTGGTGTATTCTTTAATCCGAATGGCATAACCAAAAACTCGTAATGCCCATAACGAGTTTGAAATATAGTATTATGAATATCTGCCTCCTTAACCCTTAGCTGATGATACCCCGATCTTAAATCTATTTTTGAGAAGACCGAAGCTCCTCGTAGTTGATCTAACAGGTCGTTAATCCTTGGTAGCGGGTATTTGTTCTTAACAGTTAACTTGTTTAATTGACAATAGTCAATGCACATACGCATTGACCCATCCTTCTTCTTCACGAACAATACCGACGCTCCCCACGGAGATACACTTGGTCGATAAATCCTCGGTCCAACAACTCTTAGACTAAGCTTTAAATTCTACCAGCTCCTTCGGTGCCATCCTATAAGGGGCAATAGACACTGGAACCATTCTCGGTAATAGCTCAATGCCAAATTTGACCTCGCGATTTGGGGGCAACCCAGAAGCTCTTCAGAAAATACGTCCTAGAATTCACTTACTGTCTTAACCTTCTCAACAGACAAACTCCCAACATCAGTCGTGTTGACATAAGCTAAGTACGCTTCACAACCTTTACGCACCAACTTCTCAACCTTTAACGAGGAGATTACATTGGACAGATAATTCCTTCTCTCACCTATCACAATCACTTCCTCATCCTCTGAGTCTTTAACACTATACGCTTAGTAGCGCAATCCACGTTCGCACGGTGTTTTACTAACCAATCCATGCCCAGTATAAGATCAAACTTGCCGAACGATAGTTCCATCAAATCTGCCGGGAATACAATCCCTTGCACTTATAAAGGCACATTTCTAAACAGCTTGTTCACTATCACAGATTGTCATAAGGGACTAATAGCCGACATATCTCTATCAACAAACTCAAATTATACACCTAGGGTCCCAGACACAGTACATGCAACATATGAATGGGTAGATCCAATATGAATTAAAGCTGTAAATGGCACCCCATATATAAGAAACGTACAATGTACTGGTTATGACGTCCGATGCATCGCCATCCTCTCGACGTCGAGCCGCATAAACTAGTGCCGACTGTCTTACATCTGTATTACCAGTACCTCTACACGGTGCTCCACGACCTCGTCTAAAACCATTTACCCCTCTCGACAGACCACGACATCTTGGTGGCTGCTGACCACCTCTCCCTGGCTACCCAAACTCTGACCTACTATCTGCACCCTAATAGGCTCCCGAGGACAGTCTTTTATCTGATGATCCTTGGACCCACATCTAACACACCCACTAGATCTTCTCCAGCACTCCCCAATGTATTTTCCCACATTGCACATAAGGTTGTAATCGATCCACAGCAAATGGCACCCCAACTCGAGCTGGCCTATCCAATCTAGGCCTCTTATAAAATCCCCAGAAGAACCTACTGACCCAAAACCTCTCTTTTTCTTGCCCCTTTCCTTATCTTGATTTTTCCTCTCAGAACGCTTCACCTCTTCAGTAATCTTTGCCTTCTCAATCAAAGTGGAAAAATCTCTTTCCCTCTGCAGAGCTATCAGTACTCGTAGCTCATCCCGTAGACCATCTTCAAACCACACACAGCGTTCATAATCGATCGCAACTATGCCCCGAGCGTAACGACTTAAGCACAAAAACTCCACCTCATACTCTTCTATGAATTTGCTTCCCTGAACCAAATTTAGACATTCCTTCCTCTAGGCATCAACATAACTTGCCCCGACATATTTTCCCTAGAAAGCTATCTTAAAGAAGTCCTAGGGTATACGATCCGCTTGGGTACCTTTCCTCACAGTGAGCCACCACTGGTATGCCTCATCTCACAGTAGAGACACTACTCCCTTAAATTTCTATTCCACTATGCAGTCCAGGCCATCCATAATTTACTCCACAGCCTCTAATCAGTACTCCACGACATTCGGGGCTACACCAGAGATGCCCCTAAAAACTTTGGCCCCGTTTGACCGAAGTCGCTTAGAAATAGACCCACGAGCTGCTGACCCAGTACTTGCTCCAGCAACCCATTCCAAAACTCGCAGCATTGCTTGAGATTGAGCGTTGTCCCCTCCAGTTCAGTTATGAGACCCTGCTTTTTCGGTCACAAGTGATACAAGTGCTTCCATTTCAGGTGTAACATCCTAAAATTTGAATTTTATATGTTGCATTATTTTGGTGCTCAACAAGTTAAACTATCCAATGTGTGTGTTTAGGTAGTCCTGAGAAGGCTCGAGATTTATTTGGATTTAGTAAGATTTTTGGCATTTAGTACTTTAAAGAAACGGAGTAAGTGACCTTAAAGCTTAAAGTAATAAAGTGGTAAATAGCTAGCATAAGTGAGCAATTAGTAAAGGGGATATGGCCATATGTGTTACCTTGAGGGAAGGAGTTCGAATCCCTTTGAGTGCATGTGTGATTTTTATTTTACTTTCCTTCCTTATAGTGTCGGCCAAGCATGATTTTATGGTAAGTTGGACTTTTATTTTTATGGCAAGATGGCTAAGAGAAAAGGTAAGATTGAAGTTAGGAAAGGAATCAAATGAAAATGGCATGTAAGGGAAGCATAAGGCTTATTCCATGGGTGATGTTTTGAAAGTTTGGTTGGCCAAACTTTTGACCAATTAGCTACGATTTGGATGGTTTTGGGGCTAAGGGGATGGTAGAATTTTATTAGCATTTTGGTAAGGTTTAGGTGATAGTTTTGGTCAATTCTATTAGCAACTAGTGTATCATTTCTCTTCTCCAAAACTCCTTTCCCCTAGCCGAATGTGGTCAATAGCAATTGGTAAATTTTTGTTTGTTTTGGTCATTTCTTTTTGACCAATTTGGTATCATCTTTCATACTCCCCAAACTCTTTTCTTCTTTGTTCCGAAACCTTGCAACCTTGAAAAGGCATTTTCATTTCTTTTCTTTCTCTTTGTCGAATGCATACCAACTTGAAGAGCTTTTTCCTTGTTCATTTTTCATCCTTGAAATCCAAAACTTAAACACCATATCTTCTACTTCTTTTTTCTTCTTCTTTTCTTTTTGGAAAAAAACTTTGAAACATCACTCTCCTTCCAATATTCTCACCATAGCCGAATATCATTGATCATCTCCCTATAGCCGAGTCTTCCATTTATACATATTTTCTTCTCAACAATATTTCTACTCACACTTTGATAAAATCGATAAGTGATCCATTTTAACATTTCTTTTTTTTCGTATTTTTTATTTTTATTCTTTCTCTTAGTGCCGAATCTTTACCTTGGTGTGGGATGGTCATATTGATTGAGACCATCACCATACATTCTCTCTTACAAAATCACTTTTCTCTACCATAGAAATATAGTGGAAGGTCAAAACTTGGAGTTTACGAAGTCATCGTTTAATCGATAGAATTTGGTCCAAAAATCTCTAAGGTAAGGATTCTATAATCACTTTTTATTCATTAAGATAGTGTTGATTAATCGATATTATTATAGGGACTCTATCACTCGATCTTTCATCTTGAGATCATACGGAATTCTTGTGGTAAGCTGACTTCACCCTAAGATCAATCGTTTATAACAACGTAGTATTAGTTTGGACTAATATTTATTTTCAATGGAGGCGAACAAGATCGAATCAAAAGGGGTAGTGTTCAGTGATTGAAAAAGGAGCGGATTTACGATCCCTTCTAGATTGAAACGAAGGGCTGTTTCAGCAATTCAAGACTTTCCACCTAGTTGTGGACCCTCATCCGGTGAGAAACAACTATTTGAGGTTGTTCGCAATTCTGAGGCATCAGCGATTTGGGATTATCCACTGCGTTGTGGACCGTCAATGGGGGAGAATCGACAAATCATAGTTGTTCGCGATTCCGAGGGTAAAAACTTAGATCATTTATCTTAGAGTAAATTTACTATGTTACGTTCATTGTCTAATCGAGAGTTGAAATATTTTTAGGTGACGACGATCAGGAAAGTGTAGTGCTTATCGTAATCAGGTGTGTAATCTCACACCGTATTTCATGGTTTAGATAATTATATTGAATTAATTGCTCGATTAAATCACATGTTAGCGAAATCGGGTAAAATGGCATAATTATCACTATTTTGGTAAAAATTATGAAATTAGTATTAAAGCGGTGAAAATTACAAAATTACCCTCAATGGGCCAAACCGATAAATGTGATATTTGTTATATGGGCCAGATTGTGATATGGGCCCAATTGTGATATTTGCTATATGGGCCAAAATGAGATATTGGTTATATGGGCTCAATTGTGATATATGATATATGGGCCAGATTATGATATGGGCCAGCTTGTGATAATTGTTATAATGGTCCAAATTGTTCGTAAAAAATATTTGAATGAATTGTTGTAAATGAATATATATTATATACATGAATTGCATGGGATGGGATATTGACGAAGAGAAGTTCTGGTAGCTCTGCTACAAAATTCTGGTGGCTTTGCTACAAATATGAAAAATGGCAATGCCATGTAAACTCTATGAATCTGGTGGCTTGTCCACAAATTGTTATAAATGGTTTAATGCCTATTTTGGTCTGTTGGCAGGGTGGGTGACTAAAGCTCCCCACAGGTGTGCTGGTTTGTACGGGTGGTGTGTAGCGGATGGAAATTAGGTTTGGTTTGGGAATTGCATATCACATGCATATTATATACATGTTATTATGTTATAATTGTAAATGGGCTTTGGCCCAGTGGACAATGGTAAGTGGGTTACACACTGAGTTCTAGTAACTCACCCCGTTTTCCTTATCCCTTTTAGATAATGATCATTGATGGAGACTTGGTCTGTGGTTATCTTGGTGGAGGTCATACTTAGAAATGGTTAAATTTGGAAATTTGGATTTCTTTTAATACTTTTAATTATTTTGCTATTTTGAATTAAAGTTTGTAATAAGGCCTCTTGATAATTTTTTTTATTTGGTTTTGATTGATGAAAATATAAATTGCTTTAAGTATTTCAAATTGGGATTATATTTTTTCTAAAACTTAAATAAACATTTTATTCCAAATGAGTATATAAAAGGATTTCATAAAAATTTTCATAATTGTAACTCGAAAATTATTCTTAAGTTTTCATCAATTCTTTCAGAAAAATATCTTTAATTTCTTTAAAAGTTTTTCTCAAACTGTTAAACGATATTTTCAAATTTTGATTTATAAGATCTTACATCTCAAATTGTCGATTTATTATTCAAATCTTTTACTCGATAAAGACTTCGCCAGAACTTTGAAATCGATTTTACTTAAAAAAGATTCAAAGTATATTATTTTGTGTGGCATGTCAAAACTATCCTTAACGCATAGGCCTAGTTTAGGGTGTTACATTTTATGGTATTAGAGCCAGGTTTAAAACTCGGTTGTGGTTTGGGTTCAAAAATGTTTTCCAAAGTTGTTTTGAATTGTAAAGTTAAAATGCATTGTTTCAAAAAGGAAGTATGGCACCATGGGTATCCGGCACCAAGTTAAGTGAGTATGTTATTGTATGATTATAATTGTTATGATATGACTATAGGAATACTCTAGAACTTTTAGTTTTAGGTGTTGAAACTATAGAGACTGAGACTATAGGACGCGTTTATGAAAACGACTTTACTTCTTATACCTCATAAGATATTGTTTAATAAATATCAAAATAGTATATCGATTCATAAGACTTTTAATCAAATTAAATTGAACTACCAAATATGAGTGCTAGAGGACGTGGACGCGATAGATGTGGCCGTGGTAGAGGCTGAGGTGGTAGGGTTGCATTTGAAGCGTCGGGTCATATGCCAAAAATGGATGCACCTGTGTCACCCAGGACTGAGACTGGATCACATGATCGTATGAGGGAGGACATTGCCTTGTCTCAAGCAATGTTTCGAGTCTTAGAAAGGGTTACTGGGTCTAGAATTGGACCAACAGCTCGTGGATCAATTTTAGAACGACTTAGATCAAGCGGTGCCAGGTTTTTAAGGGTGTCTCAGGTGTAGCCCCAAATGTAGCGAAATATTGGCTCGAGGCAGTGGAACGGATCATGGATGATTTAGAGTGCACCACCGAGCAGAAACTGAGAGGAGCTATGTCCTTGTTGAGAGACGAGGCATATCAATGGTGGCTTGCTGTTCGGGAGGGCATTCAGGCTGATCGCGTTACTTGGGATTTCTTCAAAACATCATTTCAGGGAAAGTATGCTGGGGCAAGCTATATGGATGCCCGAAGGAAGGAATTCCTTAATTTGGTTCAAGTAAGTAAGACTGTGGCAGCCTACGAAGAGGAATTCATATGTCTGAGTCGTTATGCCCGAGGTATTGTGCCAACTGACTACGAACGCTGCGTGCGTTTTGAGGATGAGTTAAGTGATGAGTTACGGGTAATGATAGCCCCACAGTAAGAAAGGAATTTTGCCACACTGATGGAGAAAATGAAGATAGCCAAGAGGCTAAGCACTCGAAGCGACGAAATCGAGAAAAAGATAGAAGCAAGAGTAAGAGGGACTTTAAGTATTGGTCCTGCTAAAAGGTTCCAAAAGAGGCCCAGGAATGATGAGCCAACTCAAACTAGAACACCTGCTGCTTGCAATTAAATACAACCATGTGTTGACTGTGGAAGACGACACCCTGGTGAATGCTGGAAGAGAACCAATGGTTGTTTCAAATGTAGTTCTAAGGACCATCAGCTTAAAG
Source organism: Gossypium rotundifolium (assembly GCA_025506655.1). Lineage (NCBI taxonomy): Eukaryota > Viridiplantae > Streptophyta > Magnoliopsida > Malvales > Malvaceae > Gossypium > Gossypium rotundifolium. The sequence continues at coordinate 53,241,551 of CP106731.1, forward strand.
ATTGTCCTTGATGGACTGCTCCGACTCAGAAAGCTCGTAATTATGAAGCACAGCCAGCTAGAGGCGCTGAGCAGCCACCGAGAGGCTATGGGCTAGATCGAGGTGGTAATAGATAAGGACGAGGTTAGGGTGCACTAGGTAGAGGTACTAGTTTTGGTGGTAACGAGGAGGCGAGGTAGCCAAGGCTGGTTTATGCGGTCAGACGCCGAGAGGATGGCGATGCACTTGATGTGATAACCGACACGTTCTTCATATTTGATGTGCCTGTTACTGCTTTGATAGATATCGGATCCACCAATTCATATGTTGCTGCGCTGCATCTGGAAATCTGAACATTAGATTTGAGATTACTACTAGGGGATGACAGTAATTAGTCCTTTAGGACAATCTATGTTAGTGAATAAATTGTTTAGAGATGTACCTTTACAAGTTCAAGGAAAAACATTTTTGGCGGACTTGATGGAACTTCCTTTCAGTGAGTTCGACCTTATTCTGGGCATGGACTGGTTGGTGAAACACCGTGCGAACTTGGATTGTGCTGCAAAGCGGATGATGATAAGAACTTTAGAAGATAATGAAGTGGTGATGATAGGTGAAAGGAGAAATTATCTATCGAATGTGGTATCTGATTTAAAGGCATAAAAGTTAGTGCGAAAAGGGCGTGGAGCATTCCTAGCCTTCATTAGCATGTTGGATGCCAAGGAAGTGTCAGTAGAAGGTGTTAGAAAGGTGAAAGAGTTTTGGACGTCTTTTTCAAGAACTTCCTAGATTGCCTCCGGATCAGGAAGTAGAGTTTAGCATTGAATTATTGCCAGGAATGGCTCCGGTGTCCATTGCTCCATATAGAATGGCGCCAAAAGAATTGGCAGAGCTTAAAGCTTAAATTCAGGAGTTGTTGGATCGGGGTTTCATACGACCGAGTGTGTCACCGTAGGGAGCACCGGTCTTGTTTGTCAAAAAGAAGGATGGGTCGATGCGTATGTGCATCGATTATAGGCAGTTGAATAAGTTGACGATTAAGAACAGGTATCCGTTACCGAGAATCGATGACATGTTCGACCAACTGCGAGAAGCTTCGACTTTCTTGAAAATAGATTTGAGATCGGGTTATCACCAACTTATGGTCAAGGAGGCAGATATTCATAAGACAGTGTTTCGAACTCGTTATGGACACTATGAGTTCTTGGTGATGCCGTTTGGGTTGACCAATGCACTAGCTACATTTATGGACATGATGAATCGGGTCTTCCAACCCTATTTAGACCAGTTTGTGGTGGTGTTCATAGATGACATCTTGGTATACTCGAAGAATGAAGAAGAGCATGATTCACATCTACGGTTAGTATTGCAAATATTACGGAAAAGCACCTTTATGCCAAATTCAGTAAGTGTGAATTTTGGCTGAAGGAAGTGACCTTCTTGGGGCATGTTGTGTCGGCCGAAGGAATTAGAGTTGATCCCCGAAAAGTAGAGGCTGTGTTGGATTGGAAACCACTGAAGTTAGTGGCTGAAATTCGAAGTTTCTTAGGGTTGGCTAGTTATTATCAGTGTTTTGTTGAGGGGTTTTCGTTGATTGCTGCACCCCTAACTAAAATGTTACGCAAGGGAGTACCATTTGTGTTGTCAGATCGGCAGCAAGAAAGTTTCGAGAGATTGAAGAAGATTTTGATGGAAGCGCCAGTACTGATTCAACCTGAGGCTGGAAAAGAGTTTATTGTTTACTGCGATGCATCACACGCAGGCTTGGGATGTGTGTTGAGTCAAGGTGGAAAAGTACTGGCATATGCATCTCGTCAATTGAGATCGCACGAGGTGAATTATCCTACTCATGATCTGGAGTTCGTTGCGGTGGTGTTTGCTTTGAAGATTTGGAGACACTACCTTTAAGGTGAAAAGTCGATCATTTATACAGACCATAAGAGTCTAAAATATCTCCTTACACAAAAGGAGTTGAACTTAAGACAGTAGAGGTGGATAGAGCTATTGAAGGATTATGACTTCCCAATCGAGTCTCACCCCGGAAAGGCTAACGTGGTGGAAGACGCGTTGAGTCGTAAAGTGATATCAGATTTGAGAGCGATGTTTGCTCATCTCAGCTTGTATGAAGATGGTAGTCTGCTAGCCAAACTTCAGGTGAAGCCTTTGTGGTTAGGTCAAATTAAAGAAAAGTAGTTATCAGATGAAAAGTTGGGTTCCTTACTTCAGCAAGTGGAAAGTGGTGTGAAAGGGGATTTCGAAATGAATAATGATGGAGTATTGTGTTTCTGCGGAAGAATTTGTATGCCCAAAGATTCAGAATTGAGACAAATGATCCTGCGAGAGGTGCATAGTAGCCCTTATGCTATGCACCCCGGGGAAAATAAATTGTATCGAGACCTCCGTGAGCAGTATTGGTGGCCAGGGTTAAAATGGGAAGTTACTGAATATGTGAGTAAGTGCTTGACATGTCAGCAAGTGAAGGTAGAACATCATTTGCCGTTAGGATTGCTACCAGTGAAGATTCCCTTATGGAAATGGGAGCGGATAATGATGGACTTTGTTAGTGGGTTACCTTTATCGCCTACTAAGAAAGATTCCATTTGGGTAATAGTGGATTGGTTGACTAAGACTGCCCATTTTTTACTTATTCGTACGGATTACTCATTGCAAAAGTTGGCCAAGTTGTATGTAGTAGAGATTATGAGGTTGCATGGGGTACAAGTGTCTATTATATCGGACAGGGACCCTAGGTTTACATCACAATTTTTGAAAGCCTTACATGAAGCTTTGGGAACCAAGCTTAATTTCAGCACGGCATTTCACCCTCAGTCAGATGGTCAGTCGAAGAGAGTAATCCAGATTCTGGAAGACATGTTGAGGGGTTGTGTGATTGACTTCAGGGGTAGTTGGGAAGATTTCCTACCTTTGGTAGAATTTGCTTAAAACAATAGCTATCAATCTAGTATCCAAATGGCACCCTACGAGGCATTGTAAGGTCATAGGTACCGTACTCCTACTTGTTGGATTTAATTTGGGAGCGACATTTATTGGGTCCTGAGCTGATATCGGAGACGAAGGAAAAAGTAAAGGTAATTTAGGCACGGCTAAAGAAAGCTTCGGATAGACAAAAATCTTATGCGAATCTAAAGCGTAAGGATATTGAGTTTGCGGTAGGAGATCAAGTCTTTCTAAAGGTTTCACCTTGGAAGAAGATCTTCAGATTTGGAAGGAAGGGCAAGTTGAGCCCTAGGTTCATCGGACTGTACTGTGTGTTGAAGTGTGTTGGACCAGTGGCTTATCAGCTTGAGTTACCTCCGGAGTTGAGTTAGATACATAGTGTTTTCCATGTCTCAATGTTAAGGCATTACCAATCGGATCCATCTCATATAGTATCGGTAGAGGAAATTGAGAAAAGACCTGATTTGTCGTTCGAGGAGGAACCAGTGCAAATTCTAGATCGGGACGTTAATATACTGAGAAGGAAGACTATGCCGTTAGTCAAGGTTCTATGGCGTAATCATGGAGCGGAGGAAGCTACATAGGAGCCTGAGGAGATGATTCGGCAATAATATCCCCATCTCTTTTAATTAGGTAAATTTCGAGGATGAAATTTTCTTTAAGGGAGGTAGAATTGTAACATCCTAAAATTTGAATTTCATATGTTGCATTATTTTGGTGCTCAGCTAGTTAAACTATCTAATGTGTGTTTAGGTAGTCTTGAGAAGGCTTGAGATTTATTTGGATTTAGTAAAATTTTTGGCATTTAGTACTTTAAAGAAATGGAGTAAGTGACCTTAAAGCATAAGGTAATAAAGTGGTAAATAGCTAGCATAAGTGAGCAATTAGTAAAGGGATATGGCGCCATATGTGTTACCTTGAGGGAAGGAGTTCGAATCCCTTTGAGTTCATGTGTGATTTCTATTTTTGCTTTCCTTCCTTATAGTGTCGGCCAAGCATGATTTTATGGTAAGTTGAACTTTTATTTTTATGGAAAGATGGCTAAGAGAAAAAGGCAAGATTGAAGTTAGGGAAAGGAATCAAATGATAATGGAATGTAAGGGGAGCATAAGGCTTATTCCATGGGTGATGTTTTGGAAAGTTTGGTTGGCCAAACTTTTGACCAATTGGCTATGCATTTGGACGGTTTTTGGGGCTAAGGGGGATGGCCAAATTTTATTAGCATTTTGGTAAGGTTTAGGTGCTAGTTTTGGTCAATTCTATTAGCAACTAGTGTATCATTTCTCTTCTCCAAAACTCCTTTCCCCTAGCCAAATGTAGTCAATAGCAATAGGTAAATTTTTGTTTGTTTTGGTCGTTTCTTTTTGACCAATTTGGTATCATCTTTCATACTCCCCAAACTCTTTTCTTCTTTGTTCCGAAACCTTGCAACCTTGAAAAGGCATTTTCATTTCTTTTCTTTCTCTTTGTCGAATGCATACCAACTTGAAGACCTTTTTCCTTGTTCATTTTTCATCCTTGAAAACCAAAACTTAAACACCATATCTTCTACTTCTTTTTTCTTCTTCTTTTCTTTTTGCAAAAAACTTTGAAACATCACTCTCCTTCCAAAATTCACACCATAGCCGAATATCATTGATCATCTCCCTATAGTCGAGTCTTCCATTCATACATATTTTCTTCTCAACTATATTTCTACTCATACTTTGATAAATCGATAAGTGGTCCATTTCAGCATTTCTTTTTTTCGTATTTTTTATTTTTATTCTTTCTCTTAGTGCCAAATATTTACCTTGGTGTGGGATGGTCATATTGATTGAGACCATCACCATACATTCTCTCTTACAAAATCACTTTTCTCTACCATAGAAATATAGTGGAAGGTTGAAACTTGGAGTTTACGAAGTCATCATTTAATCGCTAGAATTCGGTCCAAAAATCTCTAAGGTAAGGATTCTATAATCACTTTTTATTCATTACGATAGTGTTGATTAATCGATATTATTATAGGGACTTTATCGCTCGATCTTTCATCTTGAGATCATACGGATTCTTGTGGTAAGCTGACTTCACCCCTAAGATCAATCGTTTATAACAACGTAGTATTAGTTTTCAATGGAGGCGAACAAGATCGAATCAAAAGGGGTAGTGTTCGGTGATTGAAAAAGGAGCGAATTTATGATCCCTTCTAGATTAGAACGAAGGGCTGTTTCAGCAATTCAAGACTTTCCACCTGGTTGTGGATCCTCATCCGGTGAGAAATAACTATTCGAGGTTGTTCGTAATTGTGAGGCATCAGCAATTTGGGATTATCCACTGCGTTATGGACCGTCAACCAGGGAGAATCGACAAATCATAGTTGTTCGCGATTCTGAGGGTAAAAACTTAGATCGTTTATCTTTGAGTAAATTTACTATGTCACGTTCATTGTTTAATCAAGAGTTGAAATATTTTTAGGTGACGACGATCAGGAAAGTGTAGTGCTTACCGTAATCAGGTGTGTAATCTCACACCGTATTTCATGGGTTAGATAATTATATTGAATTAATTGCTTGATTAAATCACATGTTAGCGAAATTGGGTAAAATGGCATAATTATCACTATTTTGGTAAAAATTATGAAATCAATATTAAAACGATGAAAATTACAAAATTACCATCAATGGGCCAAACCGATAAATGTGATATTTGTTATATGGGCCAGATTGTGATATGGGCCCAATTGTGATATTTGCTATATGGGCCAAAATGAGATATTGGTTATATGGGCTCAATTGTGATATATGATATATGGGCCAGATTATGATATGGGCCAGCTTGTGATAATTGTTATAATGGTCCAAATTGTTCGTAATAAATATTTGAATGAATTGTTGTAAATGAATATATATTATATACATGAATTGCATGGGATGGGATATTGACGAAGAGAAGTTCTGGTAGCTCTGCTACAAAATTCTGGTGGCTCTGCTACAAATCTAAAAATGGCAATGCCATGTAAACTCTATGAATCTGGTGGCTTGTCCACAAATTGTTATAAACGGTTTAATGCCTATTTTGGTGTGTCGGCGGGGTGGGTGACTAAAGCTCCCCACAGGTGTGCTAGTTGGTACAGGTGGTGTGTAGCGGATGGAAATTTGGTTTGGTTTGGGAATTGCATATCACATGCATATTATATACATGTTATTATGTTATAATTGTAAATGGGCTTTGGCCCAATAAATGCTTAATTGGATTTTTGGCCCAGTGGACAATGGTAAGTGGGTTACACACTGAGTTCTAGTAACTCAACCCGTTTTCCTTATCCCTTTTAGGTAAAGATCATTGATGGAGACTTGGGTTGTGGTTATCTTGGTGGAGGTCATACTTAAAAACGGTTAAATTTGGAAATTTGGATGTCTTGTAATACTTTTAATTATTTTGCTATTTTGAATTAAGGTTTGTAATAAGGCCTCTTGATAATTTTTTTATTTGGTTTTGATTGATGAAAATATAAATTGCTTTAAGTATTTCAAATTGGGATTATATTTTTTCTAAAACTTAAATAAACATTTTATTCTAAATGAGTAAATAAAAGGATTTCATAAAAATTTTCATAATTGTAACTCGAAAATTATTCTTAAGTTTTTCATCAATTCTTTTCGAAAAATATCTTTAATTTCTTTTAAAGTTTTTCTCGAACTGTTAAACGATATTTTCAAATTTTGATTTATAAGATCTTACATCTCAAATTGTCGATTTATTATTCAAATCTTTTACTCGATAAAGACTTCGCCAGAACTTTGAAATCGGTTTTACTTAAAAAAGAATCAAAGTATATTATTTTGTGTGGCATGTCAAAACTGTCCTTAACACATAGGCCTGGTTTAGGGTGTTACAATTTATGGTATTAGAGCCAGGTTTAAAACTCGATTGTGGTTTGGGTTCAAAAATGTTTTCCAAAGTTATTTTGAATTGTAAAGTGAAAATGCATTGTTTCAAAAAGGAAGTATGGCACCACGAGTATCCGGCACCAAGTCAAGTGAGTATGTTATTGTATGATTATAATTGTTATGATATGACTATAGGAATACTCTAGAACTTTTAGTTTTAGGTGTTGAAACTATAGAGATTGAGACTATAGGACGCGTTTATGAAAATGACTTTACTTCTTATACCTCATAAGATATTGTTTAATAAATATCGAAATAGTATATCGATTGATAAGACTTTTAATCAGATTAAATTGAACTACCAAATACGAGCGTAGAGGACGTGGATGCGGTAGACGTGGCCGTGGTAGAGGTCGAGGTGCTAGGGTTGCATCTGAAGTCGGGTCATATGCCGAAAATAGACGTACCTGTGTCACCCAAGACTGAGACTGGATCACACGATCGTATGAGGGAGGACATTGCCTTGTCTCAAGTAATGTTTTGAGTCTTAGAAAGGGTTACTGAGGCTAGAACTGGACCAACAGCTCGTGGATCAATTTCAAAATGACTTAGATCAAGCGGTGTTGAGGCTTTTAGGGGTATCTCGGGTGTAGCCCCAAATGTAGCGAAATATTGGCTCGAGGCAGTGGAACATATCATGGATGATCTATGTCCTTTTGATAGACGAGGCATATCAATGGTGGCTTGCTATTCGGGAGGGCATTCAGGCTGATCGCATTACTTGGGATTTCTTCAAAACATCATTTCAGGGAAAGTATGTTGGGGCTAGCTATATGGACGCCCGAAGGAAGGAATTCCTTAATTTGGTTCAAGAAAGTAAGACTGTGGCAGCCTACGAAGAGGAATTCCTGTGTCTGAGTCGTTATGCCTGAGGTATTGTGCCAACTGACTATGAACGCTGCGTGCGTTTTGAGGACGAGTTAAGTGATGAGTTACGGGTATTGATAGTCCCACAGCAAGAAAGGAATTTTGCCACACTGGTGGAGAAAACAAAGATAGCCAAAGAGGCTAAGCACTCGAGCGACGAAATCGAGAAAAAGATGGAAACAAGAGTACGAGGGACTTTAAGTATTCGGGTCCTACTAAAGGGTTCCAAAAGAGGCCTAGGAATGATGAGCCAGCTCAAACTAGAACACTTGCTACTACCAATTAAATACAACCATGTGTTGACTGTGGAAGACGACGCTGGTGAATGCTAGAAGAGAACTGGTGGTTGTTTCAAATGTGGTTCTAAGGACCATCAACATAAAGATTTTCCTTGACGGACTGCTCTGACTCGGAAAGCTCGTAACTATGAAGCACAGCCAGCTAGAAGCGCTCAGCAGCCACCGAGAGGCTGTGGGCTAGGTCAAGGTGGTAATAGAGGAGGACGAGGTTAGGATGCACTAGGTAGAGGTACTAGTTTTGGTGGTAACGAGGAGGCGAGGTAGCCAAGGTTGGTTTATGCAGTCAGACGCCGAGAGGATGGCAATGCACTTGATGTGATAACTGACACGTTCTTCATATCTGATGTGCCTGTTTCTGCTTTGATAGATATCAGATCCACACATTCATATGTTGCTAGCGCTGTATCTAGAAATCTGAACATTAGATTTGAGATTACTACTAGGGAGATGACAGTAATTAGTCCTTTAGGACAATCAGTGTTAGTGAATAAATTGTTTAGGGATGTACCCTTACAAGTTCAAGGAAAAACATTTTTGGCAGACTTGATGGAACTGCCTTTCAGTGAGTTCGACCTTATTTTGGGCATGGACTGGTTGGTGAAACACCGTGCGAACTTGTATTGTGCTACAAAGTGGATGACGATAAGAACTTTGGAAGATAAAGAAGTGGTGATGATAGGTGAAAGGAGAAATTATCTATCGAATGTGGTATCTGATTTAAAGGTAGAAAAGTTGGTGCGAAAAGGGTGTGGAGCATTCCTAGCCTTCATTAGCGCGTTGGATGCCAAGGAAGTGTCAGTAGAAGGTGTTAGAATGGTGAAAGAGTTTTTAGATGTCTTTTCCGAAGAACTTCCTAGATTGCTTCCGGATTAGGAAGTAGAGTTTAGCATTGAATTATTGCCAGGAATGGCTCGGTGTCCATTGCTCCATATAGAATGGTGCCAAAGGAATTGGCAGTGCTTAAAGCTATTCAAGAGTTATTGGATCGGGGTTTCATACGATCGAATGTGTCACCGTAGGGAGCACCGGTCTTGTTTGTTAAAAAGAAGGATGGGTCGATGCGTATGTGCATCGATTATAGGCAGTTGAATAAGTTGACGATCAAGAACAGGTATCCATTACCGAGAATCGATGACATGTTCGACAAACTGCAAGAAGCTTTGACTTTCTTGAAAATAGATTTGGGATCGGGTTATCACCAGCTTATGGTCAAGGAGGCAGATATTTATAAGACACTACTTCGAACTCGTTATGGACACTATGAGTTCTTGGTGATGCCGTTTGGGTTGACCAATACATCAGCTGTATTATGGACATGATGAATCGGATCTTCCAACCCTATTTAGACCAGTTTGTGGTGGTGTTCATAGATGACATCTTGGTACACTCGAAGAATGAATAAGAGCATGATTCACATCTACGGTTAGTATTGCAAATATTACGGGTAAAGCAACTTTATGCCAAATTCAGTAAGTGTGAATTTTGGCTGAAGGAAGTGACCTTCTTGGGGCATGTTGTCTCGGCCGAAGGAATTAGAGTTGATCCCCAGAAAGTAGAGGCTGTGTAGGATTGGAAACCACCGAAGTCAGTGGCTGAAATTCAGAGTTTCTTAGGGTTGGCTGGTTATTATCAGCATTTTGTTGAGGGGTTTTTGTTGATTGCTGCACCCCTAACTAAAATGTTGTGCAAGGGAGTACCATTTGTGTGGTCAGATCGGCAAGAAAGTTTCGAGAGATTGAAGAAGATTTTGACGGAAGCGCCAGTACTGATTCAACCTGAGGATGGAAAAGAGTTTATTGTTTACTGCGATGTGTCACACACAGGCTTGGGATGTTTGTTGATGCAAGGTGGAAAAATACTGGCATATGTATCTCGTCAGTTGAGATCGCACGAGGAGAATTATCCTACTCATGATATGGAGTTCGTTACGGTGGTGTTTACTTTGAAAATTTGGAGACACTACCTTTAGGGTGAGAAGTCGATCATTTATGTAGACCATAAGAGTCTAAAATATCTCCTTACACAAAAGGAGTTGAACTTAAGACAACAGAGGTGGATAGAGCTATTGAAGGATTATGACTTCCTAATCGAGTATCACCCCGGAAAGGCTAACGTGGTGGCAGACGCGTTGAGTCGTAAGGTGATATCGGATTTGAGAGCGATGTTTGCTCATCTCAGCTTGTATGAAGATGGTAGTCTGCTAGCCAAACTTCAGGTGAAGCCTTTGTGGTTAGGTCAGATTAAGGAAAAGTAGTTATCAGATGAAAAGTTGGGTTCCTTACTTCAGCAAGTGGAAAGTGGTGTGAAAGGGGATTTTGAAGTGAATAATGATGGAGTATTGTGTTTCTGTGGAAGAAATTGTATGCCCAAAGATTTCAAATTGAGATAAATGATCCCGCGAGAGGCGCATAGTAGCCCTTATGCTATGCACCCCAGGGAAAATAAAATGTATCGAGACCTCCGTGAGCAGTATTGGTAGCCAGGGTTAAAACGAGAAGTTACTGAATATGTGAGTAAGTGCTTGACATGTCAGCAAGTAAAGGCAGAACATCATTTGTCGTCGGGATTGCTACCAGTGAAGATTCCCTTATGGAAATGGGAACGGATAACGATGGACTTTGTTAGTGGGTTACCTTTATCGCCTACTAAGAAAGATTCCATTTGGGTAATAGTGGATCGGTTAACTAAGACTGCCCATTTTTACCTCTTCGTACAAATTACTCATTCCAGAAGTTGGCCAAGTTGTATGTAGCAGAGATTATGGGGTCGCATGGGGTAATAGCGTCTATTATATCGGACAGGGACCCTAGATTTACATCACAGTTTTGGAAGGCCTTACATGAAGCTTTGGGAACCAAGCTTAATTTCAGCACGGCATTTCACCCTCAGTCAGATGGTCAGTCGGAGAGAGTAATCCAGATTCTGGAAGACATGTTAAGGGTTGTGTGATTGACTTCAAGGTAGTTGGGAAGATTTCCTACCTTTGGCAGAATTTGCTTATAACAATAGCTATCAATCCAGTATCCAAATGGCACCCTACGAGGCATTGGATGGTCATAGGTACCGTACTCCTACTTGTTGGACTGAATTGGGGGAGCGACAGTTATTGGGTCCTGAGCTGATATCGGAGACTGCGGAAAAAGTAAAGGTAATTCAGGCACGGCTAAAGGAAGCTTCGGATAGATAAAAATCTTATGCGAATCTGAAGCGTAAGGATATTGAATTTGCGGTGGGAGATCAAGTCTTTCTAAAGGTTTCACCTTGGAAGAAGATCTTCAGATTTGGAAGGAAGGGCAAGTTGAGCCCTAGGTTCATCGGACCGTACTGTGTGTTGAAGCGTGTTGGACCAGTGGCTTTATCACTTGAGTTACCTCCGGAGTTGAGTCAGATACATAGTGTTTTCCATGTCTCAATGTTAAGGCATTACCAATCGGATCCGTCTCATATTGTACTGGTAGAGGAAATTGAGAAAAGACCTGATTTGTCGTTCGAGGAGGAACCAGTGCAAATTCTATATCGGGACGTTAATATACTGAGAAGGAAGACTGTGCCGTTAGTCAAGGTTCTATGGCGTAATCATGGAGCGGAGGAAGCTACATAGGAGCCTGAGGAGACGATTCGGCAACAATATCCCCATCTCTTTTAATTAGGTAAATTTCAAGGATGAAATTTTCTTTATGGGAGGTAGAATTGTAACATCCTAAAATTTGAATTTTATATGTTGCATTATTTTGGTGCTCAGCTAGTTAAACTATCCAATGTGTGTGTTTAGGTAGTCCTGAGAAGGCTCGAGATTTATTTGGATTTAGTACTTTAAAGAAATAGAGTAAGTGACCTTAAAGCATAAGGTAATAAAGTGGTAAATAGCTAGCATAATTGAGCAATTAGTAAAGGGGATATGGTGCCATATGTGTTACCTTGAGGGAAGGAGTTCAAATCACTTTGAGTGCATGTGTGATTTCTATTTTTGCTTTCCTTCCTTATAGTGTCGACCAAGCATGATTTTATGGTAAGTTGAACTTTTATTTTTATGGCAAGATGGCTAAGAGAAAAAGTCAAGATTGAAGTTAGGAAAGGAATCAAATGAAAATGGCATGTAAGGGGAGCATAAGGCTTATTCATGGGTGATGTTTTAGAAATTTGGTTGGCCAAACTTTTGACCAATTGGCTATGCATTTGGACATTTTTTGGGCTAAGGGGGATGGCCAAATTTTATTAGCATTTTGGTAAGGTTTAGGTGCTAATTTAGGTCAATTCTATTAGCAACTAGTGTATCATTTCTCTTCTCCAAAACTCTTTTCCCCTAGTCGACTGTGGTCAATAGCAATAGGTAAATTTTTGTTTGTTTTGGCCATTTCTTTTTGACCAATTTGGTATCATCTTTCATACTCCCCAAACTCTTTTCTTCTTTGTGCCGAAACCATGAAACCTTGAAAAGGCATTTTCATTTTTTTTTTCTCTTTGCCGAATGCATACCAACTTGAAGACCTTTTTCCTTGTTCTTTTTTCATCCTTGAAAACCAAAACTTAAACATCATATCTTCTACTTCTTTTGTCTTCTTCTTTTCTTTTTGCAAAAAAACTTTCAAACATCACTCCCCTTCCAATATTCTCACCATAGCCGAATATCATTGATCATCTCCTTATAGTCGAGTCTTCCATTCATACATACTTTCTTCTCAACTATATTTCTACTCACACTTTGATCAATCGGTAAGTGATCCATTTCAGCATTTCTTTTTTTTTTTGTATTTTTTATTTTATTCTTTCTCTTAGTGCCGAATCTTTACCTTGGTGTGGGATGGCCATATTGATCGAGACCATCACCATACTTTCTCTCTTATGAAATCACTTTTCTCTGCATAGAAATATAGTGGAAGGCCGAAACTTGGAGTTTTTGAAGTCATCGTTTAATCGCTAGAATTCGGTCCAAAAATCACTAAGGTAAGGATTCTATAATCACTTTTTATTCATTAAGATATTGTAGATTAATCGATATTATTATAGGGACTCTACCGCTCGATCTTTCATCTTGAGATCATATGGATTCTTGTGGTAAGCTGACTTCACCCCTAAGATCAATCATTTATAACAACGTAATATTAGTTTGGACTAATATTTATTTTCAATGGAGGCAAACAAGAACGAATCAAAAGGGGTAGTGTTTGGTGATTGAAAAAGGAGTGGATTTACGATCCCTTCTAGATTCAAATGAAGGATTGTTTCGGCAATTTGAGACTTTCCACCGGGTTGTGGACCCTCGTCCGGTGAGAAACAACTATTCAAGGTTGTTCGCAATTGTGAGGCATCAGCAATTTGGGATTATCCACCAGGTTGTGGAGCGTCAACCGGGGAGAATCAGCAAATCATAGTTGTTCGTAATTCTGAGGGTAAAAACTTAGATCGTTTATCTTAAAGTAAATTTACTATGTCACGTTCATTGTCTAATCGAGAGTTGAAATATTTTTAGGTGACGACGATCAGGAAAGTGTAGTGCTTACTGTAATCAAGTGTGTAATCTCACACCGTATTTCATGGGTTAGATAATTATATTGAATTAATCACTCGGTTAAATCACATGTTATTGAAAGCGGGTAAAATGACATAATTATCACTATTTTGGTAAAAACTATGAAACCGATATTAAAACGGTGAACATTATGAAATTACCCTCAATGGGCCAAACTGATAAATGTGATATTTGTTATATGGGCCAAAATGTGATATTTGTTATATGGGCCCAATTGTGATATTTGCTATATAGGCCAAAATGAGATATTGGTTATATGGGCTCAATTGTGATATTTGATATATGGGCCAGATTGTGATATGGGCCAGCTTGTGATAATTGTTATAATGGTCCAAATTGTTCGTAATAAATATTTGAATGAATTGTTGTAAATGAATATATATTATATACATGAATTGCATGGGATGAGATATTGACGAAGAGAAGTTCTGGTAGCTCTGCTACAAAATTCTAGTGGCTCTGCCACAAATCTGAAAAAATGGCAATGCCATGTAAACTCTGTGAATCTGGTGGCTTGTCCACAAATTGTTATAAACAGCTTAATGCCTATTTTGGTGTGTTGGCGGGATGGGTGACTAAAGCTCCCCACAGGTGTGCTAGTTGGTACGGTGGTGTGTAGCGGATGGAAATTAGGTTTGGTTTGGGAATTGCATATTACATGCATATTATATACATGTTATTATGTTATAATTGTAAATGGGCTTTGGCCTAATAAATGCTTAACTAGATTTTTCGCCCAGTGGACAATGGTGAGTGGGTTACACACTGAGTTCTAGTAACTCAACCCGTTTTCCTTATCCCTTTCAGGTAATGATCATGGATGGAGACTTGGGCCGTGGTTATCTTGGTGGAGGCCATACTTAAAAACGATTAAATTTGGAAATTTGGATTTCTTTTAATACTTTTAATTATTTTGCTATTTTGAATTAAGGTTTGTAATAAGGCCTTTTGATAAATTTTTTTGATTTGGTTTTGTTTGATGAAATTATAAATTTCTTTAAGTATTTCAAATTGGGATTATATTTTTTCTAAAACTTAAATAAACATTTTATTCCAAATGAGTATATAAAAGGATTTCATAAACATTTCCATAATTGTAACTCGAAAATTATTCTTAAGTTTTTCATCAATTCTTTCAAAAATATCTTTAATTTCTTTTAAAATTTTTCTCAAACTGTTAAACGATATTTTCAAAATTCGATTTATAATATCTTACATCTCAAATTGTCGATTTATTATTCAAATCTTTTACTCGATAAAGACTTCATCGAAACTTTAAAATCAGCTTTACTTAAAATAGGTTCAAAGTATATTATTTTGTGTGGCATGTCAAAACTGGCCTTAACACATGGCCGGGTTTGGGGTGTTACATCAGGCATATGCCAGATGTTGAGGATCCGACCCTATCATCTCGGCCACTACCATGGCCGCGTGTACCACGTCCACGTCCTCTGGTACTCATATTACTGAATCAAGTTAATCTGATTAAGAATTTTATGAATCAGTCCATAATTCTAATGTTTATTAACATGTGTTTTATGGAAAACAGGTATAAGAGTTGTTCTCGCTGATCAAATTTCCTAATATCTCAATCTCTATAATCTTAGCTCCTATTGCTAAAAGTTTCAGTATACTACCACTATCTCTAGTAGTTTTCTCCCTACAATCATTTCATCAGACATAAAATAAGAGGACTTACGGATTTAGTATCGGAGACTCAGTGTGCCATACTTCTAGTAATGCTATATTTTTTTCTAAACCATATTTTTAAACTGATTTCAAAAATTTTTCAACCCATTCCACAGTCGAGTTTTGCAACCGGCTCTGATACCATAAAATGTAACACCCCAAACTCGCCTAGACGTTATGACCAGATCTAGCATGTCACATAGAAAGGTTGTTTAAAAACTGCGCGTTCGTTAAAAAGTTCGTATTCTTTTTGAAACTTTGAGCTTTGTTGTTTGTGAAATTCAGATTTGTTTTTATGGTTTTCTTGTAAAAATGTTATTATTATTATCTTCGACAACTTTATTTATAACAGAAATCAGATTCAGTAGATGTAACAGTCCAGTTTATACCCTAGTCGAAACAGTGGTTTCGAGACCACAAATGTGAGTCCGTATAATATTTTAATATTATTTTCTGTACTGTTGATATGTGAATTAGCATGTGGTAAATTTTCGTAAGCTAATTTGACTATCTGTGTGTTTAATTTGACAAAAGGATGGAATTGCATTCAATGTGAAAGTTGCTTGCTATTTGTTAAAGTATCAATGTGTTGTGGCTTTGTTAAGGTGAAGGCCTTATGTTCCTATTATACCAAATTATAGATAGTGGATGAATAAAAGTCTTAAATGCACATATTGTATGATTGTTTTAATTATATGAATGAAGGCTATTTTGGTAATTGAATTGTAACATTAGATTAATGAAACAAAAAGATGAGTGTTCATCTTTTATTTCTCTCCCTTTGCCGAAAATGAAAGAAAGAAAAGAAAGAAAATTTGAGTTAAAGCATTCGACCATTTGAGGGCTTAATTCAAGGTATGTTTCATTTCAGTTTTTGATAATTTCTACGTTTTTTGTAATCATTGCTTTGTCTACTATCAATCCCATGTTTCAATTTTGTGTTTTAATGATGTATGTGAAATATGACATTGATGATTTTACAAGCTTTGTGATGTTTGAGGATGATATATGAAAGATTTGAGCTAAATGAACATGTTATGTTCTTGAAGTTTTGATGAATTTAGCTAAATAGGGCTAAATTGTGAAAATAGTAAATTGAAGGATTAAATTGCAAGTTTGATGAAAAATGTGGGCTTGTATGTGATGTATATGTATTTGGCTAAGCTTGTGTATGCATTGATCTTGTGAAATTTGATGCTTTGACTAAATTGGACTAAAATTGATAAAATGTGCAAATGTGAAGGCTAAGTTGCAAATAGCCCTAAATATATGTGTTTGGATTTAATTGAATGAAATAATGAATTAAAAGGATAAATTTTGAATATGTTTAGATCAAGAATCGAGGAAAACAAACTTAGATCGCGGGAAAGCGAAAATAACCGAGTAGTCATTTCCATTCGATAAACCAAATCCGAGGTAAGTCACTATGCAAATAAACTTATCTGTATTGAATTGAATATATGTATTCATATGTCTATCGATGAAAATGAATGAGTATGAGATGCTAAGTGCCTGAATTCTGAAATAAGTTCGATATAGTGATAAAGCTGAGAAGTCCCATACGAACCTAGGGATAGATAGGATTAGCCATGTCATGACATAGGTATATGTTTTGTTTTCTCATGTAAGACCACGTCCGGGACATTGGCATTGACTTGAAACTTCGTGTAAGACCTCATCTGGGACGTAGGCATCGATATGAATTATATGTAAAAGATCTCATTTGGGACGTAGGCATCGATATGAAGTTTATGAGTAAGACCACGTCTGGGACGTTGGCATCGTTATGATCTGTACATGTAAGACACTATCTGAGGCAGTGGCATCGATGTATGAGTACATGTAAGACCTCATCTGGGACGTTGGCATTGTACTACTATTCTGAGCTTTCTGAGTATCCTACTAGGTTCCTAAGGGTTCAATAGGCAAGTCTACAATACAAATGGTATATCCGAGCTATGATCAATAAGTGAGTGATTATCCATTTCAGGTACGTTGAATGCACATTAAATGTGTATAAAAGGTAAGTACCTATATGACTTTGATATGAAGAAGAGTATGATTGAAAATGAGAATGTGAATCTTAAAATGTTGAATGTGGCAAATGTGGCCATAAGTTTATGAACCAAGCTATATAAGTGATAGTTGCTAAGTGATTGATATGTGTCAATGTATTTATTTGTATATGACTTACTAAGCTTTCGAAAAGCTTACTATGTGTGTGTATTTTCTCTGTTTTATAGGTCATCGAAGCTACTGAAGGCTCGGGATTGTCAAGGATCGTCATCTCACTACAAAAACTTATTTTGGAACCCTTTTATAAATGTATATGGCTAATTATGGCTTATATAGGCTAGATAGGTGTACATGTTTATGAAGTGAGCATGGCCATGTGTATTGGCAAGTTTTTGAGTTGATAAATGTTTGAATAAAAGAGTTATGAAGCATATATTTAGTATGTTTAGATACATGTTTGAAATGATGTAGGATTTAGTTTGTATTTGGTATGAACGGAATTGGTATTGAATGAATAGATGAAGTGAACCATTTGATATGTTTTGGTTGCCATATATTCATAATATGTTTAGGTATGAATATTGCTTGTAGGAAGACCCTAAGTGGGTGGCATATTGGACTTGTAAAACGGCCTATAATGTCACACGGTTGAGGCACACAGGCGTGCCTAAGACCGTGGGTAAATTGGTAGAATGTGGCTTAAATTGTACACGGCCTTGACACGGTGTGCTTGGTGGCCGTGTGAGAAATGGCAGCATGTGATCTATTGTACACGGCCTTAGGACACGGGCGTGCTTGGTGACCGTGTTGGTTTTGGCATGTATATAGCCACGGGAAAGACACACGGGTGTGTCAAGTAGCCGTGGGAGAGGCACGGCCTACCCCCACGGCCATGTGTCCCCTGTATTTAGAAAATTTTTAGTTTTCCTCAAAATTTAGTATGTGTTTCGATTTAGTCCCAACTCGATTTACAAGCATGTTTAAGGTCTCGATAACCTTCTTAAGGGACTTTATGTTTGAGATTGATAAATGACTATGTGATAATTCTGTAAATATTTTCGATTTGTCCGATAACACTTCTAACTCTAATCTGGCGATGGTTACGGGTTAGAGGTGTTCATTTGGTTGGTATCAGAGCTATGGTTTAGTCGATTCTCGGACTAACGTAGCATGTCAAAGTCTAGCTATACATGCCATATATTTGAACTGTGATAGTGTGATGAATCTTGACGTGTAAAATGTGATTTCTAGATAGCAATAGATCCCGAAAGAGCTGTAGCTGACGACGTAAAAAGTAATGTCCCTGCTCTCGTGCAAGGGACAGTGCCCTCTGATTTGAGACCGACTACAAGCAATCAGGAGGGAGAAGTGATCGTGTCAAATAGTCGAGTTTTAATATTTATAAAAGAGTGATCGAACCTGTAGACTAACTACAACAATGATAGAGGCAAGTGTACCTATCGAACAGTAGTATAGCTCATGCAAGAATATCTTATCGAACCCAAGGGAACCTAAAAGTACTACCACTCACTTTCTTTCTATTATTTAGCCTAAAATATGGAGTAATTGGATTATTAAACTAATGAGATACTTAGACTAAATGCAAAGATGATACCCTCAGGAAGAATCCACCTATGACTTCACTTATTATTGATTCCCCAAACCATATGATTTCTTTACTTAGCTTGATCTGTGAGACTCCCTAACCTATATTAAACCCTCTCTCGAGGCAAATAATGTCTAACCTTGGGTTAATTAGTGGAACTCTCATTCTCTTATAATAACCCCCTAAGGATGTAGTAAATTGATCAATGGATTCCCATATTAGGTTTCACCCTAATCCAACATAATCTCGTAACCCTATCTCTAGGCGCCCGATCAACTCTGCTTAATTATGCTAGATCTACTCTTAGGTGGGGTCTATTCCTCCTCCACCTAAGCACATCAGATTAAATTAAGCAATATAATTAAGAACAAACTAAGTACTTCTCATATAAATTTAGAAATCAAATAACAAATCCCATCATAGGTTTCATCTCCTTCAGGTATATGAGGGGTTTAGTTCATAACTAAATACGAAAACATCTCAAGAGTAAAGAATAAATAAAACATAAGAAATCCCTAAAATCCCCTGAAGGAATTGAAGGAGAGATCCTCCGTCATGAATGGAACTTTGGCTTCTTGAGATGGATCAACTGGCTATCTTCAAGTGCTCCCTAAAAGATGAAAGCTTCGGCCAAAGCCTCTGCAAAAAGCCCCCCTTTTATGTCTGCCTTGGGTTGCTTATATAGGCTTTGGAATGCTATACTTGGCTCTTAAGTATATCCTTCAAGTTGAATTACTATTAGGGTGTTGGAGTAGACTTAAGAGTATGTTTCTTTGGCTTCAAGCATCCAAATCCAAGTGAAATTACTCTTTCTCGTGGCAGGGGCAAGGCCATGGCACACGCCCGTGTAACTCGTGGTTAGGCCGTGTCTCGATTCTCATCATTTTGGCACTTTAGTGTAGATCACCGAACATGTCCGTGTGATAATTGGATGCTTTGCTACCGTGTCACAGAGAGTTGAGGCCGTGCTTTAGGTAGTTGGCGAGGCACGGTCGTGTGGGATTTGGGCCAGGCCGTGTTGATTTCTCGCTAAGGCCAAATTACTCCGTTTTAAGCCTGTTTTGTGTTCTTTTTATCCTTGGGTGCTTTCCTGAGTACAAATATGAAAAGAAAGGATTAAAAGCACCTTTTTACAGAAATCGCGAGCTAAATCATCCAAAAGCCTATTAAATATGGGGTTAAACTATGTTACTTTTACGGTTTATCAAATACCCCCACACTTATGCTTTTGCTTGTCCTCAAGCAAAATTTTGAACTTACAATTAAAACGAACTTTCCATAATTCATAATTCCTATCGACAATGTCTCATCATAATTCATAGATAATTTATACATGGATAATTCAACTCAAAGAACCCTAAAGATTCAATTACGATAAGTCATACCTTTATAGCACGAAAACATAGGTGTCTTCCCTTATCTAAGTAATTACCTTTAATTCAAAATAGACAAGAACTGACATTCTCACTAAAGATTCACTCAAGTCACTCGAAGTGTTTAAGTTCAAGAATAAGCACTCTAAGTCGAACCTGAAAAGTTAATCCCATAGGCTTGCTTGAAAATCAAATCTCCACCAGTGTATATGAGATGATACAAAAATCAAAAGGTCTTTAATCAGGGTTGTAATGGGGCTAAGGTTAATGGTGTGGATACAGGCTGAATTAGAGGGTTAGAATCGAGATTAAATTGACTAATTACCTAATCTAAGAATAATGAACTAAATATGAATATTTACATCGAATGAAAACTAACAATATCTACTATTGATAATTACTCTATAATAAGGAGTATGTTGATAATACTTTTAATCTGAGCTTTTTCTTCAACAATTGGAGTTTAAATGCTCTAAGATCTTTTATATACTACTAATATTGAAAATACTTGGATTTTTTTAGAACAAACTAAAAAAAAAATCTAATAGAAGGAACTTTGGTGATTGAAATAGCCTAATTCGGCAATGGATCAAATCAATTCTTAATAGAGGGGTAGTCAAAGGAATGTTGATAATAAATACAAAGGGATTTTGGATTAACATTAGTGGGTGAGTCAAAAAAGGTTGTTAGGATTCAATGGGGTTCACTAAGGGATATTTATGTAGGTAGGCTTTTTAGTGGAGTGAACGGGTTAAAACCTAGGTGCCTTTATCATCTCAGTATGTCAAATCATTAATGTGGTCTCGACATGCATAAACGAGGCAAAGTTCTAGAATAACAATTCAAAGTCGACACACTCATAATAAAAAAAAAAGTGAGCACGAAAAAGAATATATGCTCTATAAGGCTTAAAATCTCACAAATATTATGGGTGTTTTGACATCAATCCTTATAAATTTTGAACTTCAAGGTGATACTCAAATTCAGTTCAACAACCTATCAATTTTAATTTTTAGAAAGTAGACTTATCATGCTCGATTCTTTAGTATTTCTTCAAATTTAATCATCAATGCACAATTATCTATGACTTATACTAAAACATATCAATACAAATCATAAATCATTAGAAATTTCACCCTAATTAATAATATGAGAAAAATACTTAAGATCAAGACTAATTTCAGGGTTTTGAGAATTATGGAAAAAGTTAGGAACTATTACCCCACACTTTAGATGTACATTGCCCTCAATGTACAAAGATGAATAATGATAATTAGATGCCAAATCAAAGAGATAAATGGGGAAAATAATACTCCCTAAAATCTGGATGATCCTGGCGTGTTTTCTATGGGCCTGGTGGAGTGGCTACCAAAAGCAGTTTGCTAGATGAAGAAATTGGGTAGCCTGCGAAGATAAAGCCAAGAGATCTAGAGAAATAATAATACTATACTAATAATATAATTAAAGACTAAGAAAATAAAGAGAAGGAGACTAAGAAGAAAACTAAAATTTAAAGAAAAGTCTAATGGACTAAGAAGTCCTTATTAATAGATGGTTCGTGAGGTGTGTATGACTTCTAAGGCTGCGAAGTGTTGATGATGGTGGAAGTGGCGTGATTTTCTAGCAGCCTTTAGAACCTAAAACCAAGAAACTAATATGAAATAAATTAAATTAAGTAGAAAAGAAGTATAGATAAGGAAAATAAAGGAGACGAGAAAAGAAAAATAAAATCGAAAAGGTTTCTAAGACCCTTGGCATGTCAATTAGCTGAAACTGCAGGCATGAACTCATGTTGCGGTCTCTTCTGAGGAGACATTGCTTATCTTCTTACGTTTCTTCGGCATGATTTTTGTGTTGCTTAAGAGTCTTGGACCTTTTTTATGAATAGAGAATAATTTGAAAGAAATAAAAGGAAGAA
Source organism: Gossypium rotundifolium (assembly GCA_025506655.1). Classification (NCBI taxonomy): domain Eukaryota; kingdom Viridiplantae; phylum Streptophyta; class Magnoliopsida; order Malvales; family Malvaceae; genus Gossypium; species Gossypium rotundifolium. Next base: position 53,263,718 of record CP106731.1, read on the forward strand.
GGAAGATGGGAGAGAGGGGAAGGTTGTGGGGATTTAAATAAGATTTCAAATCTAGAATGTTCCCACGCCTGTGTGCCGAGGGTGTGTTGACTCACACTGCCGCCTCACACGACCGTGTTGTGGTGTGTGTTGTTCTTCCACACCTGTTTGTCAGTTGGCACACCCGTTTCTAGAAAGCTAGTATGTAAGCATGATTGGACTGCATGGGCGTGGTCTGCCCGTGCTCAATAAGTTAGTATCTTAGCATGATTATGAGGCACGGTCATGCTATTTTTGTCGGTGCCTGTGCTGTGGGTGGTTGGATCCGTGATGTTGGGGAGTGGTTGGACTGACTTGCACGGCTCTACTCTGTCAGTGTGATGGTTCCGGTGGTCCACACGGCCACGGGCACGGTCGTATGTAAGGCCGTGTGGCCTGGAAACCTGCATCTTTGTTTTAAATATGGAGAGAGAAGAGAGAAGGAAAGAAAAGAAAAAAATAATTTTGAAAAATAAGAAGTGTGCTCAGGTTACCTCCTGAGAAGCGCTCGTTTTTAGTCTTAAGCTAGACTGTCCTAGACTTTGAAAATTTTAGGGAGGTTTAAAGGTTTGAATATTTTCCCTCCTACTAATAGTTTTATTTTCGTGACAAAGTTTAGGTCGAGAAGCGATTACCTTGAAATTTCCAAATATTGGATTGCTTACCTCGACTATTTCATGTGGGAAAACATCGAGTACCTGAAGGGGTATTTCTTCCTTTTTCTTCAGTTCTGTTGAATTGATGTGAGGATTGACTTTATCTAATAGCACCTAGTCTCCTATTTTAAAGTGATTTGATGTCCCTATGAGCTCTTCTGGTGGTTCCTTAGGTTTTACTTCATGTGGATCCGGCTTTTCTTTAGTGTGTATTTTCTGCTATTCTAATTTGTTGGTCTTCTGGTTTTGTTTCTAGTGTGATTCTTCTGTGATGACTTGGGTACTATGAGTTAGCTCAGCTTTGATGCTTTGTGATGTTTCCTGTGATGAAGTTTGAACAATTTGATTACCTATTGAAATAGTTTGAACAATTTTGGCTGAGTCGAGAGCTTGAAGATTGACCGATTCTTCTCCTACGCGAAGTATGAGTTCTCCTGTGGCAACATCAATTTTAGTTTTGGTAGTTGCAAGGAAAGGTCTTCCTAAAATTAAAGGGATTGGATTTTCCTTATCCATGTCTAAAACAACAAAATCTACTGGGAAAACAAATTTATCAATTTTTACTAAAATGTCTTCAATAATGCCCCTAGGAATTCTAACAATTTTATCAGCTAGTTGAATACTCATCTTAGTTTGTTTGGGCTTCCCTAGACCTAGTCGTTTAAATTGTTCATAAGGCATGACATTTATACTTGCCCTTAAATCGGCTAACGCATTATCAATAGTTAAACTACCAATTAAACATGGAATCATAAAACTCTCTGGATCTTTTAATTTCTGTGGTAGTCTGTTTTGTAGCATTGCTGAGCATGTTGCGTTAAGTTCCACATGGTGCTCTTCATCTATTTTGCGTTTATTCGTCAAGAGCTGTCTTAAAAATCTCCTTGAGTCTGGCATCTGAAAAAGAGCTTCAAGAAGAGGTAAGTTAATATGTAATTTTTTTAAAAGTTTTAGAAACTTACTGAATTGTTCCTCTGAATCATCTTTTTTCAATGCTTCGGGATAAGGCATGCGAGGTTGGTATTCTTTGATTATCGGTTTTAGCCTCCCTTGTGCTACCTCTATTTTACCTTTTTCTTCCTTAGTTTCTTGTACTGAGGTGGGCTTGTCTACTTTTCTATCCTCTTGAGCTGTGATGGCTTGGATTTTTTCTTTTGGGTTTATTTCTGTGTTGCTTGGTAGGCGTCCTTGTTGACGTTCAGAAATCACCTTTGTAAGATGTCCCACTGACCTAGTAAGTTCTCCAAGTTGATTCTCGATTCATTTGATCGATTTCTGTTGTTCATCACGTATTGCTTCAGTCTTTTAGAGACGAGAATTTGTAGCTGCCATGAATTTTGTCAACATCTCTTCAAGGTTTGATTTCTTTTCCTGTGGATAGGGCTGATTTTGGTAATTTGGAGTAGGTTGCTGCCTTTGATTTCCTTGATTTCCTTGTGCTCCCCACGAAAAATTTGGGGGGTTCCTCTAACCTGCATTATAAGTGTTACTATTAGATCAAAAATTGTTACTTATATAGTTTGTCTACTCGTTTTCTGCTCCTGGTTGGTAGGGTGGGTGCTTAAAATTTGCCACATTCTCGCTTGCTTCGCATTGCATGACTGGATGTACCTGTGACGAACATAAATTATCAAGTTTTTTATTCATTAACTCCACCTGTGTTGACAGCATTGTCACTGCGTCTCTGTTAAAAACTTTGGCTGATTTTGTTGGTTTAGCTCTTGTAATTTTCCATTGATAGGTGTTCAACGACATCTCATCAATAAAATCGTAAGCCGCTTCAGGAGTTTTATTATTCAAAGTTCCACCGGCTGATGAATCAATCATTTGCCTAGTTGGAGACTTCACACCATTGTAAAAAGTTTGGACTTAAAGCCATAAAGGTAATCCATGGTGTGGGCATCTTCTTAGGAGATCCTTGTATCTTTCCCATCCATCATATAATGTTTCTACGTCATTCTGCACAAAAGAAGATATGTCATTCCTAAATTTAGCCGTTTTGGCTGGTGAAAAATGTTTTAAAAGAAAATTTTTGGTCATTTGATCCCATATGGTGGTTGACCCCCGTGTAACGAGTTCAACCACAGCTTTGCTTTGTTTCTTAATAAAATAGGAAATAACCGAAGACGTATAGCATAGTCAAAAACGCCATTTATTTTGAAGGTATCACAGAATTCAAAAAAATTAGATATATGTGTGTTTGGATCTTCATCCTGCAAACCATCAAATTGAACAAACTGTTGAATCATTTTATTGTGTTAGGCTTTAATTCAAAATTATTAGCGGCTATAGCGGGCCTAACAATACTAGATTCTGCTCCTGTCAAATTAGGTTTAGAATAATCATACATAGTACGCGGAGCATTCTGTTCTTGCACATTTGATGGATTGTTCTCGTCCATCCCTTCAATAGGATTGGAACTTTGCTGTTCTTCTCTTTGATAGTCTAGGGCTCATCTAATTTCTCTGCAATTTCTGTAAGCGGTAGCTTCAATGTCACTTTCGTATTCTAATGTTCCTCTCGGATTTATTCTAGTCATAAACTAGAGGTACCTGCTATGAAAAGAAAGAAAGAAATTTAGAAAAACAAAAACACAAATATATGTATAAAAGAGAAATTTAAAGAAAAACAAAAATAATGGCTAAAGTAATAGAAATAGAGCTTTCTTAATATTTTAGATGTTCCCCGGCAACGGCGCCAAAAACTTGATCGTGTTAAACAGTCGAGTTTTAATATTTATAAAAGAGTGATCAAACCTGTAGACTAACTGCGACAACGATAGAGGCAAGTACACCTATCGAATAGTAGTATAGCTCAGGAAAGAATATCTTATCGAACCCAAGGGAACCTAAAAGTACTACTACTCACTTTCTTTTTATTATTTTGCCTAAAATATGGAGTGATTGAATTATTAAACTAATGATATACTTAGACTAGATGCAAAGACAAAAGAATGAATGGGAGAAAGACTTTAGGAAAACTCAGTTGATAAAGACGATACCCTCAGGAAGAATCCACCTATGACTTCACTTATTATTCATTCCCCAAACCATATGATTTCTTTACTTAGCTTGATCCGTGAGACTCCCTAACCTATATTAAACCCTCTCTCGAGGTGAATAACGTCTAACCTTAGGTTAATTAGTGGAACTCTCATTCTCTTATAATAAACTCCTAAGAAAGCAGTAAATCGATCAATGGATTCCCATATTATGTTTCACCCTAATCTGGCAGAATCTCGTAACCCTATCTCTAGGTGCCTAATCAACTCCACTTAATTATGCTAGATCTACTCTTAGGTGAGGTCTATTCCTCCTCTACCTAAGCACATCAGATTAAATTAAGCAACATAATTAAGAACAAACTAAGTACTTCTCATATAAATTTAGAAATCAATTAACAAAATCAATCATAGGTTTCATCCCCTTCAGGTATCTGAGGGGTTTAGTTCATAACTAAATACAAAAACATCTCAAGAGTAAAGAATAAACAAAACAAAAGAAATCCCTAAAACCCCTTAAAGGAATTGAAGGAGAGATTCTCCGTCTTGAATGAAACTCTGGCTTCTTGAGATGGATCAACTAGATATCTTCAAGTGACTCCTAAAAGATGAAAGCTTCGACCAAAGCCTCTACAAAAAGCCCCTTTTTATGTCTGCCTTGGGTTGTTTATATAGGCTTTGGAATGCTATACTTGGCTCCTAAGTATCTCTTTCAAGTCAAATTACTATTAGGGTGTTGGAGTAGACTTAAGAGTATGTTTCTTTGGCTTCAAGCATCCAAATCCAAGTGAAATTGCTCTTTCTTGTGGCAGGGGCACGACCATGGCACACGCCCGTGTAACTCGTGGTTGGGTCGTGTCTCGATTCTGTCATTTTGGGCACGGTCGTGTAGATCACCAGGCATGTCCGTGTGATAATTGGATGCTACATGGCCGTGTGTCACAGAGTTGAGGCCGTGCTCTAGGTAGTTGGCGAGGCAAGGTCGTGTGGGATTTGGGCCAAGTCGTGTTGATTTCTCGCTAAGGTTCAATTACTCCATTTTAAGCCCGTTTTTGTTCTTTTTATCCTCGAGTGCTTTCCTAAGTATAAATAAGAAATGAAAGGATTAAAAGCACTTTTTTACAGAAATCACGGGCTAAATCATCCAAAAGCCTATTAAATATGGGGTTAAACTATGTTACTTTTATGGTTTATCAAAAGCTAAACAAGCTTTCTTCCAGATGATGAGTGAGTGGTTCACTGAATTCATGAGAAATAACCCGACTATTTCACAACCCCCGCCCCTGATTAATCCCCCTCAGATTATAGTTGTGCCACTGGTTGTGTATCCGAATCTATTAAATAAGCCTCCGGTTGATAAGATTCGTAAGTATGGGGTAGAAGAATTTTGAGCTACTAAGAATGATGATGCTAAAAAGTGAGTTCTGGATTGAAAATACTATTCGAGTTTTCAATGAAATGTCTCTGACTCTGGATGATTGTATAAAGTGTGTTGTATCCTTGCTTCGAGATGCGGCTTATCAATGGTGGAAAGCTTTAATTTCTGTTGTTCCGAGAGAACGGGATACATGGGATTTCTTTCAGACCGAGTTTAGGAAGAAATATATCAGTGATAGATTCGTTGGAACGAAAAGAATTTTTGGAACTAAAGCAAAGTCGTATGACTGGTATAGAATATGAACGAGAGTTCGTGCGACTAAATCAATATGCCCGAGAGGGTATATCTTCTGAAGCTATAATGTGCAAAAGATTCGAAGATGGTTTGAACGAAGATATTCGTTTGCTAGTAGGGATATTAGAAATAAAAGAGTTTGTTACACTCGTTGCTCGAGCATGCAAAGTTGAAGCACTCAGGAAGGATAAAAGAAGAGCTGAGTCTGAAGCTCGAGATACAAGAAAGAGATTTCAAAGTAAATCATTTCAGTCTGCTCCAAAAGATTTTGAGATGATCAAAGTCGTTCTAGAGATAATTTGGGACATTTGAACAGAAATCGAGCTAAATTGCAAATGAGTTCCAAAACTCTAGCAACTTCAGTGGCCAGGATTGGTAATTTTTGATCAGATAGACCTAAATGTAAACATTGCGGAAAGAGGCATCCAAGAATCTGTAGATTAAATGATAAAGCTTGCTTCAGATGTAGATCGCTTGATCATTTTATCCATGATTGTCCTGAGTCTGTTGAGCTAGATACTGTTCAGAATCTGAGACTTGAAAATGCATCTGGGAGGGGTAGACCTTCAAAGAATACAATAAATGTTTGTGGTAGCCAAAGGCGCACGAGAGACACTGTGGTAAGATCTGAAGCTAGAGCGCTTGCAAGAGCATATGCTATCCGAGCTCGTGAAGAAGCTTCATCACCTATGTTATAACGGGTACTTTTACTCTTTATAATACTTCATGATTGCTTTAATAGACCTTGGTTCTACACATTCGTACATATGCATGAATTTAGTATATGGTAAGACTTTGCATGTAGAGTCTACTAAATTTGCTATAAAAGTATCGAACCCCTTAGGTAAAAGTGCCCTGGTTGACAAAGTATGCAAGAACTGTCCATTAATGTTTCGAGATATCTCTTTTCCTGTTGATCTAATGTTACTGCCATTTGATGAATTCGATATTATTTTGGGAATGGATTGGTTGTTTATGCATGATTCCATTGTAAAGTGTAAAAGAAAGACTATAGATTTAAGAAGTTCAAAGGATGAGGTTGTACGGATTGAGTCTAGTGATTTAAATGGATTGCCTGCTGTGATATCCATTTTGAAAGCTCAGAGTTATGTGAAAAAGGGGTATGAATCATATTTTGCTTATGTGATTGATTCAAAAGTATCCGAGAAGAAAGTTGAATCAGTAGCCATTGTTCGTGATTTTTCTGATGTGTTCCCTGAAGAGTTACTGGGTTTACCTCCGATTCATGAAGTTGAATTTGGTATTGAATTGTTGCCTAGTATGACACCTATTTCGATAGCTCCGTACAGAATGGCACCAACAGAGTTGAAAGAGTTAAAGTTGTGGTTGCAAGAGTTGAGTGATAGAGGGTTCGCTAGACCGAGTTTCTCACCTTGGGGTGCAACTGTTCTATTTGTGAAAAAGAAACATGGCATGATGAGAATGTGCATTGATTACCGTTAGTTGAATAAGATGACCATTAAGAATAAATATCAGTTGCCTAGGATTAAAGACTTATTCGATCAGTTAAAATGAGCTACTGTATTTTTAAAGATTGATCTGAGATCGGGATACTGCCAATTGAGAGCTAAAGATTCAGACATTCTGAAAACTGCTTTTCGAACGAGGTACGGGCATTATGAGTTTTTAGTTATGCCATTCGGACTAACCAATGCTCCTACTATTTTTATGGACTTGATGAGCGTAATTTTAGACCGTATCTAGATCAATTTGTTGTTGTATTCATTGATGACATTTTGATTTACTCTCATGATGAGAATGAGCATGCAGAACATTTGAAAATTGTGTTGCAAACTTTGAGAGAAAAGTAATTGTACGCAAAATTCAGCAAATGTGAATTATGGTTGAATGAGGTTAGTTTTCTAGGGCATATTGTGTCAGCTTCTGGGATTTGTGTTGATCCGAGCAAGATTTCTACTATTCTGAATTGGAAACCTCCGAAGAACGTGTCTGAAGTTCATAGTTTTCTGGGTTTAGTTGGTTATTACCGTAGATTTGTTAAAGGCTTCTCGACTATAGCTACTCTATTGACTAGATTACTTCAGAAAGATGTCAGATTTGAATGGTCGGATAAATGTTAGAAAAGTTTTAACCAATTGAAATCTCTGTTAATAGAAACTCCAATGTTAGTACAGCCAGAATCGGGAAAAGAATTAGTTGTTTACAGTGATACTTCATTAAACGGTCTAGGATGTGTCTTGATGCAAGAGGGCAAAGTGGTAGCTTATGCTTCGAGACAATTAAAGCCTCATGAAAAGAATTATCCGACACACGACCTTGAGCTTGCTGCGATTGTGTTTGCATTTAAAATTTGGCATCATTATTTGTACGGTGAGAAATGTCATGTGTTTTCAGATCATAAAAGTCTGAAATATCTAATGACCAAGAAAGATTTGAACCTGCGCCAGAGAAGATGGCTTGAATTGTTAAAAGATTATGAGCTGGTGATAGATTATCATCCGGGTAAAGCAAATGTGGTTACTGATGCGTTGAGTAGAAAGTCATTGTTTGCACTACGTGCTTTGAATGCTCGATTAGATTTGTCGATGATAGTTACGTGATAGCTGAATTGAGAGCGAAACTGTTATTTGTACAGGAAATATGTGATGCTCAGAAGGTTGATAATGAATTGTTGTTGAAACGAGCTCAGTGTGAATTGAATTCTGAATCTGAATTTTGAGTTGTTGATGATTGTTTGAGATTCTAGATCGAATCTGTGTTCCAAGAAATCTAGATCTAATTCAATTGATTTTGGGCGAAGCACATAACAGCTACCTATCTGTCCATTCAGGAAGTACAAAGATGTATCACGATTTGAAGCAACACTATTGGTGGTCTAGTATGAAACGGGACATTGTTGAATTTGTTTCAAAATGCTTAGTTTGTCAGCAAGTGAAAGCCAAACATCAAGTTCCGTCTGGGTTGTTACAGCCAATTCTGATTCCTGAGTGGAAATGGGATAGAGTAACAATGGACTTTATTTCTGGTTTGCCTCTAACTCGAAAAAGAAAGATACAATTTGGGTCGTAGTTGACCGATGGACAAAATCTGCCCATTTTATTTCAGTAAGATCTGACTATTCACTTGAGAGATTAACCGAGCTTTATATTTCTGAGATTGTGAGATTGCACGGGGTGCCACTATCCATTATTTTAGATAGAGACCCGAGATTCACATTGAGGTTCTAAAGAAATTTCAAGAAGCTTTGGGCACGAAATTGCATTTCAGTACAGCTTTTCATCCGAAGACAGATGGTCAATCCGAGCGAGTCATTTAGATTTTAGAGGATATGTTGTGATGCTGTATACTTGAGTTTATTGGTTCGTGGGAACAGTATCTGCCATTGATCGAGTTTGTGTACAACAATAGTTTTCAGACGAGCATCAAAATGGCACCTTATGAAGCTTTGTACGGACGTAAATGTCGTACACCTCTGTATTGGACTGAACTCAGTGAGAATAAGTTACACAGGGTCGATTTGACATAAGATACCAAACAGAAAGTGAAACTGATCTGAGATTGTTTGAAAGTAGCATCTGATCGTCAGAAGTCCTATGCAGACTTAAAATGAAAGGATATAGAATTTGAGATAGGTGATAAACTATTTCTGAAAGTGTCTCCGTGGAAGAAAGTGCCCCGATTCGGACGTAAAGGCAAGTTAAGTCCTAGATTCATCGGACCATATGAGATCATTGAATGTATTGGGCCTGTTGCATATAGATTGAAGTTACCCTCTAAACTAGAAAAGATTCACAATGTATTTCATGTTTCGATGCTCCGTAGATATCGATCTGATCCGTCACATGTGATTGCCCCATCTGAAATTGAAATCTGATCTGATATGACATACGAAGAGGAACCAATCCGTATCTTAGCTCGTGAAGTGAAAGAGTTAGGAAATAAGAAAATTCCATTAGTGAAAGTATTATGGAATTGACATGGAATTGAAGAGGCTACATGGGAGCCTAAAGATTCAATGAGACAACAATATCCAACTCTGTTTAACGGTAAGATTTTCAGGGATGAAAATCCCTAAGAGGGAGAATTGTAACAGTCTGATTTATACCCTAGTCAAAACAGTGGTTTTGGGACCACAAATCTAAGTCCATATAATATTTTAATATTATTTTCTGTGCTGTTGATATGTGAATTAGCATGTGGTAAATTTTTGTAACCTAATTTGACTATCTGTGTGTTTAATTTGACAAAAGGATGGAATTGCATTCAATGTGAAAGTTGCTTGCTATTTGTTAAAGTATCAATGTGTTGTGGCCTTGTTAAGGTGAAGGCCTTAAGTTGCTATTATACCAAATTATAGATAGTGGATGAATAAAAGTCTTAAATGCCCATATTGTATGATTGTTTTAATTATATGAATGAAGGCTATTTTGGTAATTGAATTGTAACATTAGATTAATGAAACAAAAAGATGAGTGTTCATCTTTTATTTCTCTCCTTTTCGAAAATGAAAGAAAGAAAAGAAAGAAAATTGAGTCCGGGCATTCGGCCATTTGAGGGCTTAATTCAAGGTATGTTTGATTTCGGTTTTTGATAATTTCTACGCTTTTGTAATTGTTGCTTTATCTACTATCAAGCCCATATTTCAATTTTGTGTTTTGATGATGTATGTGAAATATGCCATTGATGATTTTACAAGCTTTGTGATGTTTGAGGATGATATATGAAAGATTTGATCTAAATGAACATGTTATGTTCTTGAAGTTTTGATGAATTTAGCTAAATAGGGCTAAATTGAGAAAATGGTAAATTGAAGGACTAAATTTCAAGTTTAATGAAAAATGTGGGCTTGTATGTGATGTATATGTATTCGGCTAAGCTTGTGTATACATTGATCTTGTGAAATTTGATGCTTTGAGTAAAATGGACTAAATTGATAAAATGTGCAAATGTGAGGGCTAAGTTGGAAATAGCCCTAAATATATGTGTTTGGATTTAATTGAATGTAATAGTGAATAAAAGGATAAATTCTGAATATGTTTAGATCAAGAATCGAGGAAAACAGACTTAGATCGCAGGAAAGCAAAAATAATCGAGTAGCCGTTTCCGTTCGATAAACTAAATTCGAGGTAAGTCACTATGCAAATAAACTTATCAATATTGAATTGAATATATGTATTAATATATGAGTATGAGATGCTAAGTGCGTGAATTCTGAAATAAGTTCGATATAGTGATAAAGCCGAGAAGTCCCGTACGAACCTAGGAATAGATAGGATTAGCCATGTCATGACATAGGTGTCTGTTCTGTTTTAACATGTATGACCACGTCCGAGATGTTGGCATTGACTTGAAATTTCGTGTAAGACCTCGTCTAGGATGTAGGCATCGATATGAATTATATGTAAAAGACCTCGTCTGGGACGTAGGCATCGATATGAATTATATGTAAAAGACCTCGTCTGGGACATAGGCATCGATATGAACCTTATGAGTAAGACCATATCTAGGACATCGAATCATATTAACTCGTGGAAGACCACGTCTGGCATCGTTATGATCTGTACGTGTAAGACCCTATCTGAGACAGTGGCATTGATCTACGAGTACATGTAAGACCTCCTCTGGGACATTGGCATTGTACTACTATTCTGAGCTTTCTGAGTATCCTACTAGGTTCCTAAGGGTTCAATGGGTAAGTCTACAATACGAATGGTATATCCGAGCTATGATTAATAAGTGAGTGATTATTCATTTCAGGTACGTTGAATGCACATTAAGTGTGTATAAAAGGTAAGTACCTATATGAATTTGATATGAAGAAGAGTATGATTGAAAATGGGAATGTGAATCTTAAAATGTTGAATGTGGCAAATGTGGCAAATGTGGCCATAAGTTTATGAAGCAAGCTATATAAGTGATAGTTGCTAAGTGATTGATATGTGTCAATGTATTTATTTGTATATGACTTACTAAGCTTTCGAAAAGCTTACTACGTGTGTGTATTTTCTCTATTTTATAGGTCGTCGAAGCTACTGAAGGCTCGGGATTGTCAAGGATCGTCATCACACTACAAAAACTTATTTTGGTACCCTTTTGGAAATGTATATGGCTAATTATGGCATGTATAGGCTAGATAGGTGTACATGTTTATGAAGTGAGCATGGCCATGTGTATTGGCAAGTTTTTGAGTTGATAAATGTTTGATTGAAAGAGTTATGAAGCATATATTTAGTATGTTTTGATACATGTTTGAAATGATGTAGGCTTTAGTTTGTAATTTGGTATGAACGGAATTGGTATTGAATGAATAGATGAAGTGAACCATTTGATATGTTTTGGTTGCCATATATACATAATATGTTTAGGTATGAGTATTGCTTGTAGGAAGACCCTAAGTGGGTGGCATATTGGCCTTGTAAAAGGGCCTATAATGTCACACGGTTGAGGCACACTGGCGTTCCTAAGACCGTGGGTAAATTGGCAGAATGTGGCTTAAATTGCACAGGGCCTCGACATGGGTGTGCTTGGTGGCTGTGTGAGAAATGGCAGTATGTGATCTATTGTACACGGCCTTAGCACACGGGCATGCTTGGTGACCGTGTTGGTTTTGGAAGTATATAGCCACGGGGAAGACACACGGGTGTGTCAAGGGAGAGGCACGGCCTACCCCTACGGCCATGTGTCCCCTATATTTAGAAAATTTTTAGTTTTCCTCAAAATTTAGTATGTGTTTCGATTTAGTCCCGACTCAATTTACAAGCATGTTTAAGGTCTCGATGACCTTCTTAAGGGACTTTATGTTTGAGATTGATAAATGACTATATGATAATTCTGTAAATGTTTTCGAGTTGTCCGGTAACACTTCTAACTCTAATCCGATGACGGTTACGGGTTAGGGGTGTTACAGTAGATTGGGGAAATATGATATTTTGAAAACAATTATAGTCGTTTTAAGAAAATCCAGAGTTTAATCATTTTTAGTTTGAATATAACTGAAATGAAAGCTTAAAAGAAAAATTAAAGTCCAATGGCCTTATTACAAACTATTAAACCCAAATTAAAATAAATCACAAAATATAGAAGAATGGAAATTTACTAAAGTTTGGGAGAAGTACTTCGATATATGGCCACCACAGAGTCCTCCGCAGCTCTAAATCCTCAATGCTGGGGATCACCTGTAAGGTTAAAGCAATTACGAGAACTCGGTGAATCCCTAATCGGTCATTAAGCGAGCCCAACTCAGTATTCAAGAATCACGGTAATAAACATGATCATGCAAACAAAGTTTGAGCCCAACCAACAATCCATCTGTCACACCCATAACATTGACACACACATGTGGGACCAAGTCAACCCACCCAACAACACACCAATATGGCGGACAAAAGTCGCTAATCACGTAATTTGTGGCGAAGCCACCAGAATAATAGAATATACGTGGCATGGCCACCAGACAGAATGTGGCAGAGCCACTAGATTACACTTCCTCCAATCATCAATTACACCCCATGCAACATATCATAAATGCAATGCATCATACATACAAAAATGTAAATAAAGCATATACATGTTAACAAACCATAATCAGGGGTATAATGGCCATTTACCCTCTAGGAGTATTTCGGTAATTTTACCCTTTAGGGGTATTTTGGTAATTTTGTATTTAACGGCCTCTCTGAAAGCTTATTGTCGCCTCAAGCGACACAGGACCCTTTTTGGGTCTCTACTGAACTATTGGGCCTAAAATCCATTTTGGGCCCATTCAGGTCCAACACTCGTGTGGCCCATTTCGCATGATTTCGGCTTTAGATTTGTAGATTTCTCAATTGAACCTATCGTTTAATAGTTCCAATGATTTTGCCTTAGTGGGACGGATATTCCATTGGGCCCATTTAGCCTGTTTTGGCTCGATCAGGCCCGTTACAACCTCAGTTTCACGAGAGTGCTCGTGACACTCTCAATGACTTACCGTCGTTATTCGCATTTTGATTTACCACTACGAGTGTTCGCACGCTCGAGTGGTCACTAATGCCAATTTTTTGGCTTTTCAGCTTTTGGCCGATCCGCATAACACCACGTGCAATCATTTAGAGGGTGTGAGATAACACACCTGTTCACGATTTGCAGTGCTCAGCACTTTTCCCAACACACCTGAGATCAACATTGACTATCAGTTAGTCTTAATCCTTAATAGAACACCTTCCAAGCATTAAAATTGATAAAACAATCTATGTCACTTACCAACAATTCGAGAATTTCACTGCAAAGGAAGATTGTATAAGCGATTCTTTGGTTTAAGCTCGTCAAGTCCCTTGCAACGTTGAAATCGAGAAGAAGTGTTAGCCATTAAAACTCATATCCAAACTTAAAATCATAGGAGCCTTTCGGCTTGAATAAGAACAACCCAATATTAAAACCTCATCACCTATATCCGACCACAATCTTACTTACCAACCAACTCTTGATAATAAAACATTAGAAGAACGACAATAGGATATGCTAACCCTCCAATAGCTTTGGCACACACCAAAAGAACCAAAAAGATTTGAGGTAGAAAGGAATGGATTGATTAGTTCTTAGTCGAAAGAAACAGGATGAGAGATTAGTTTTAGAAAAGAGAGAAAGAGAGAAAAGGAGAAAAAGAATAAAGAGAAAAGGAACCACTACCTTGCTCAAAGAGAAACCGAATAGAGAGGAAAGCTCAGCAACTGAGAATAGCAACTATGAATCAAGATGAAACCCTTCGGTAATTGGCAGCCAAGCAAAGAAACCAAGTTTGACTATGTGAAACACAAGAGAGTAAGGTGAGAAAAAGTAGAGAAAAATGTGTGATAGGAGATGGAAAGGGGAGTTTCGTCCAAGAGGTGTTTAGGTAACAATGTAGAAGAAACAATGTACGAAAATCAAAACAAGTGAGAGAAAGAATGAAACTGGAAAGAAAATTCGGCAATAACAAGTTAAGGAAAAGAGAACCCAAAGATGCTCGAGTAGCAAATGCCTAAAAAAATGCAAAAATGCCTATAGAGCCTAAAGAAATTCGGCACCTATACCACACTAGCCGAAAATGCCAAAACACCCCCTTAGTGAATTTCTCTTCCCCCCGACACTCACACATTCGGCCACTAACTCCTCGCCCACCTATCCCTTGATTCTCTCCACTTTTTGCTCCACCATTCACACTCCACCCCTCATTCAAACCATTTGACCAAGTCCTCTCTCTCTCCTATAGTGTTCTAATCCAACTCCACCTCTCTCCTTTCCAAAGCATAAAATAAAACTCCCCAAATGCTGCTTGTTGGATTCGAACCCCACTCCCTTTGCTTCCATATTGATGCCACTACCACTCCATCATGTGGCCACTTATGTTAGCAAAACACCAACCAATTCCCTTAAGCCTTGCTTCCAATGGTCCTCTCCCCAAAAGTGCCCAGAAACCAAAATTTTACTAGGGCTCAAACTCAACCCCAGGCCTCCCTAAGGCCCCAAAACACCCTTGAACAACCTTCAAAATAGACATAACATACACTTGTACAAAAATTACGAACCCCCTAAACTTTGGGATGTTACACGAACTATGTATGATTATTCTAAACCTAATTTAGCAGGAACTGAGTCAAGTATTATTACACCTGCTATAGCTGCAAATAATTTTGAACTGAAACCTAACACTATACAAATGATATAGCAATTTGTTCAGTTTGATGGTTTGTAGGATGAAGATCCAAATAATCACTTGGCAAATTTCCTAGAATTTTACAATACGTTCAAATTAATGGCATTTCTTATGATGCCATCCGTCTTCGGTTATTTCCCTTTTCATTAAGAAATAAAGCCAACCAATGGCTAAATTCTCTTCCACGAGGATCAATCACTACATGGGAACAAATGAACAAAAATTTTTATTAAAATATTTTTTGCCGGCCAAAACAGCCAAATTAAGGAATGATATCTCTTCTTTTGTGCAGATAGATTTAGAAACATTGTACGATGCATGGGAAAGATACAAAGATCTATTGAGAAGGTGCCCACATTATGGATTACCCTTGTGGATACAGGTCCAAACCTTTTACAAAGGTGTGAACCCTTCAACAATACAACTGATTGATTCAGTAGCTGCGAGAACCCTGATTAACAAAACTCCTGAATAACAAAACTCCTGAGGTGGCCTATGAGTTTATAGAGGAGATATCACTGAACAACTATCAGTGGCAAGTTACAAGGACAAGGCCAACAAAAATAGTCAAAGTTCTTAACCTCGACGCAGAAACCATGCTATCAAATTAGGTAGAAATGTTAAATAAAAAGATTGATGGTTTGTGTGGTTCCTCGCAGGTACACCCAATAATGCAATGTGATTCAAATCTAGGAGGTGTGGAAAATCTTGAGTACCCACCCTACAATCATGGCATGAAAAGCGAACAGATAAACTATACGGGTAACAATTTTAGATCTCAAAATAACCCTTATAGTAATACTTATAATCCAGGTTAGAGGAACCACCCCAATTTCTCATGGGGTTGTCAAGGAAATCAAAGACAACAACCCCCTCCAAACTTACAACAACAGCCCTACCCACAGGAAAAGAAGTTGAACATTGAAGAGATGCTGACAAAATTCATAGTGGTGTCGGAAAACATGTTTCCAAAACATCGAAACAACACTTAAAAATCAACAAGCATCCATTAAAGGAATCGAGAACTAGTTAGGGCAACTCGCTAAGCTGATCTTCAAAATAACCCTTATAGTAATACTTATAATCCAAGTTGGAGGAACCACCCCAATTTCTCGTGGGGTGGTCAAGGAAATCAAAGACAACAACCCCATCCAAACTTCCAACAACAGCCCTACCCACAGGAAAAGAAGCTGAACCTTGAAGAGATGCTGATAAAATTCATAGCGATGTTGGAAAACACATTTCCAAAACACCGAAACAACACTTAAAAATCAACAAGCATCGATTAAAGGAATCGAGAACCAGTTAGGGCAACTCGCTAAGCTGATCTCCGAATGACCACAAGGTAGCTTGCTAAGTAACACTAAGACTAACCTAAAAGAGCAAATTCAAGCCATAACAGCTCATGACAGTGAAGGGATAGTAGAATCTGAACCTCAGTCAAGGCAAGAATCTGTGTTAAGTGAAGGAAAGGTTGAGGTAACCATGAAAAGCCAAAAATAGTAATTAAAGAATATCAACCTCGAATACCATACCCCAATGTGATAAAGAAAGACGACACAGACGAATAGTTCGGTAAGTTTCTTAAACTTTTAAAGAAATTACATATTAACTTACCGTTTCTTGAAGCTCTTTCACAGATGTCAGATTCAAGGAAATTTTTAAAAGAACTTTTAACAAATAAGCGGAAGTTAGATGAGGAGTCGCATGTGGAATTAAACGCAATGTGCTCAGCAATGTTGCAAAATAGGCTACCACGAAAATTAAAAGATCCAGGGAGTTTTATAATTTCATGTTTAAGTGGTGGTTTCTCTATTGATAATACTTTAGCTGATTTAGGGGCAAGCATCAATGTTATGCCTTCTAAAATGTTTAAATAGCTAGGTCTAGGGAAACCCAAGCAAACTAGAATGAGTATTCAACTAGCTAATAAAACTATTCGAATTCCTAGGGGTATAATTGAAGATGTACTAGTTAAAGTTGACAAATTCATATTCTCGATAGACTTTTTTGTTTTAGATATGGATGAAGACAATAGTATCCCTTAAATTTTAGGAAGACCCTTTTTAGTAACTGCCAGATCTAAAATTGATGTTGGTACAATAGAACTCATACTTCGTATAGGTACCGAATCAATCAGTCTTCAAGCTCTCGACTCAACTAGGACATCAAGTGATAAAGGTGAGAAAATTAATTCTATTAATGACTGTCGAAACCATTTTTTATACGATTGGAAAAACGATGATCGACTTAAAAAATATAGAGTAGAGTCACCACCAACCTTATTGTTCAGGTGCGATTGGATCACCTCTAAAACATTTTATTTTATTTTAAAAAATCAATTTTGGTCTATGAATTCCAAGAAGAATAGGTTCGGGAGTCACATTCATACGAGGAAGGATTAGCACCCTTGTACGCCAAAATCGATACCAAATTGAGGAAGGATTAAAAATAGTTAATTAATTTAAGTTGAATTTAAGATTTTCACACCATATCTTTAGGATATCACATCTTCAACCTCAAAACCAAGGTCATCTCAAAAAATCATACGGGATACTCGACCAAATTGATTAATTAATGTCCTAATGTCTTAAAAAATTAGAAAAAAAACTGAAACCCAAGACATTAGGGCACGATCTCTCGAATTTCCAAACACGAAATATTACCTTATTTTAATGCTAAGAAAACTTTGAAGGTCTTATTTTAATGCTAAGAAAGCAATGATTTTAGAACTTGATGTTAGGAGCGACATTAAATTCAATTTTTTTCGGTTATTCGGTCAAAAAAAAACCAAACCCCACAAGTAAATAACAATGGAATAGTAATATACAAGACAAAGTAGCAATACATATACCAAATATTACAATAACTAATCGCAAATAATTAATGGTTACAAATTTAAAATACAATCCATACAATAGCAAACAAATAAATGCCTAATTTAAAATATATACATGTATAAAAATATGAAAGTAGCATAGAAAGATGAATAACATCTAGAGCTATCTACAACATGATATTTAATATTAATTTTAAAAAAGAATAATTAAAAAAAATAAGCAAACAACTAAAAAATAATTAAAGGACTATATTGACAGCAAAGCAAAATTAGAAAGCTAAAACAATAAATTAAAAGAAATAAAAAAGGACTAAAATATAATGCGCGCAAACTAAAAGGGACTGAAAGTGCAATTTACCCGAGTTACTAAACACAGCATCTAACAGTGGACGAAATTGAAATAATGTATAAAATTTGGGTGCAAAATTAAGGAAATAGAGAACACCTATATGGCTTAGTCAAATTGCGGCAAAATAGGGAAGGATTGAATGTGCAAATATTCCCTCAAGGACCGAAACACGCAGATCATGGCTACAATCGGGTCAGGTGATCGGGTTGCTCTACATGGTGTTGTTTAAAGGCTATTGCAACGAGCCTTAACGGTGTCATTTCCTTAATGGATTAAAACCAAATTAAAATAGGTCAAATATCATTTTGAACTAAACCCTAGCCCCTCCCCTTTTTGTTTTTGTTCTCAACCGCAGAGAGAAATCCCCTTTCGGCCACTACAACGCCACGGCCATCGGCAATTAGTGGCCCATTCAGGTTCAATCGACCAATATCCTTCAAACCAGACCCGACCTTAGCCTCGACGACCGCCTTTGTTTTGATTTTGATGAAAAAGGCGGTCCATTGATTCCACTTTCACAGGTAAATCCATTTTTTAATTTTCGAGTGTAGAAAAAAGAAAGAAATAAAAATGCTACAGAAATAGATTCAAAGAAAAAACAATAAAGAAAGATGAAATTGAAAAGAAACCTTTTTGAATCTCTGTTTCTAGTTTCTATTCTTGTATTTTCTGGTGCGTAAAAAAAATTACAGGATGGCTGATTCCATTTTATAGTTGAATCAAAATATAATTTTTGTATATAGATTTTTTGTTGTTTCTCTGCTATTAGAGCCCCTGTTTGTAGGTACAGATGGTGTGGATATGGCGTATGGAGGCACGTAGGGCGTGCGAGGACACGAACTGTGGAGCGCGTGGAGGCACGAGTGGGGGAGACTACGGCACTGGCTGATTCCAGAACCCTCTAGGTTTCTGGAACGTCAAAAATATTGGGCTATCCGGCCAATTCCAGAATTGGGTTGGGGTTATTTATTTGGGCCCAAATGTGGGTCATTGTAATTGGGTTTATTTAGTTTGGGCTAAAATCAAGTTTGGGTGTATTGGGCTATTTAATTTAGACTGCTGGACTGTTAAATTTTTAATTTGGTTATTATTTGGTTTCACTTTGGTTATGGTATGGGCCTGGGCAGATTAGGTTGATTACAGCTGCTCCATTTTGCTCATTGTTGTGCAATGGGATTGGAGCAAAGAATTTATATGAGCCCAAATTTGCCCGGTCTCACCGAGTCTAGACTTCTCTGGTGCTTCCACTCTTTGAGAAGCTTCATTCCATCCCACTGCATCTTCATGGGTATAAGAACCAGCGCTTCGATCTAATTCAAGGAAATTAGACTTGTAGCTTCCATTCGCTCCGCCGCAACTTCGGAGAGATGAGATTTGCTATCTTCTGTCTACTCCACTACAACTTCAGGGACATAAGACTTGTATGGTAAATTCAATCCAACCTACTACAAATTCAGAGGTATAGGATTTGTTGCTTTAATCCACTCCACTACAACTTCAAGGAGATAAGATTTGATGTCTTCGATCTACTCCTGTAACTTTAGGAATGCCATATCTGTTATCTTCAATCTGCTCCACTGCAAACTCAGGGAGACAAGATCTGATGTCTTCGATCTGCTCCTGCAACTTCAAGAATGCCAGATCTGCTATCTTCAATTTGCTCCACTGCAAACTCAGGGAGACAAGATCTGATGTCTTCGATCTACTCCTGCAACTTCAGAAATGCCAGATCTATTATCTTCAATTTGCTCAACTACAAACTCAGGGAGACAAGATCTAATGTCTTAGATCTACTCCTGTAACTTCAGGAATGCCAGATCTGTTATCTTTAATCTGCTCCACTGCAAACTCAATGAGACAAGATCTAATGTCTTCAATCTACCTTAGTACACTGTCCTCTTGAGGACATAACCTGTAGAATGGGTACATTTTTATGCCTAATAATTCGGATGCCATGATAGGAATGAATCAAATGCTCCTAGCTAAATGTATTATGGATGACATTTGCATGAATGCATAATGTCATGAGAATGATCTTTTGTAGAATGATTAGGATGCAATGATCAGATTGAATTGAATGCTCCTAACTACATGTGTTTTGCACGAATGCAGAATTTCATGAGGATTCCACTGCACCATTCATTTTGGACGATACAATGATGAATTGTGGTGTCTGATCTTGAACTGACTACAGACTTTCGCTATCATATTATTGTTCAGGTTGAGTGCATTGTCTGATACAATCTTCTTAGGCATCCCATATCGGCCTATGATTTCCTTCTTTAAGAATCTGCTAACTGCCGATTTAGTGACGCTGGTGTATAAAGCAGCTTCTACCCACTTGGTGAAATAGTCAATGACTACAAAGATGAACCGATGTCCATTTAAAGCTTTTGGAGAGATAGGCCCGATGGCGTCCATGCCCGACATGGAAAAAGGCCATGGGGAAGTCATAACATGCAAAGGTGAATAAGGCACGTGAATTTTGCTCTATAGATCTGGCATTTGTGATATGTTTTAGTATAATTAATGTAGTCTCCTTCCATGGTAGACCAATAGTATCCAAATCTCATAATTTGTTTAGCCATTGTGAAACCATTAGCATGTGTTCTACAAACACCCTCGTGGACTTCTTCTAGAATTTTCTTAGCTTCAGCAGTGTCGACACATCTCAATAGTACCTGATCCTTTCTTCTTTTATATAGGATCTCACCATCTAAGACATAGTCACAAGCTAGTCTTCATAATGTTCTCTTATTGTTCTCGGTCGCTTATTCAGGATATTCATGATTTCTCACGTATCGCAATATCTTAGTACCAGGGGTGATCATCTCTTTCTCTTTCATCTACATTGTAACAATGTGCTGGGGCTTCGCAGATACTCATTTGAATGGGCTTCATGTCCTCTTATTTACTTATTCTGATCATGGAAGCCAATGTGGCTAAAGCTTCTACCATTTGGTTTTCTTCTCGTGGGAGATAACTAAAAGTGATATCATCAAACTCCTCAATTAACCTCATAACTATCCTTCGGTATTTGATCAATTTGTGGTCTCTTGTCTCCCATTCGCCTTTGAGTTGGTAGATCACTAATGCAGAGTCTCCATATACTTCTAGCACTTTGATTCTGCGCTCCACGGCTGCTCGAAGTCTCATGATACATGCTTCGTATTCTGCCACATTATTCATACAATCAAAATCCAATTTGCAAGTGAATGGGCAATGATCTCCATTTGGAGATACTAAGACTATCCTAATTCCATTACCGACAGCATTTGATGCTCCTCGAAGTTTAGCTTCCAAAGATGATTCTTTAGGGTGTCTTCCTCCACTGCCACTACATACATTAAATCCTCATTGGGGAAATCAAAATTCAATGGCTCATAATCTTCTAAAGCTCTGCTAGATAGAAAGTTTGCTGTTGCACTCCCTTTCACCACTTTTTGACTCACATAGATGATGTCGAATTCAAAATGTAGGATTTGCCATCTGGCTTAGGGGGTCTAATTTCGAGATTAACCAAGTCGTGTCGTACAGCATGTATTGCCTCAATCTTCGAGTCGTCCAAATCAAGGCACAACACAATTTCTCAATTGGCGAATATCTCATCTCACACTCGGTGAATTTCTTGCTGAGGTAGCATATTGCCTTTTCTTTTCTTCCTGAATCATCAAGTTGACCCAACACACATCCCATAGAGTGATCAAACACTGTCAAATACAGGATTAATGGCCTATCTGGGCATGGGGTGACAATACTAGAGGGTTTGACAAGTATTGTTTGACCCTATCGAAAGCTTTCTGGCATTCATCATCCCACACGCCTGGATTATGTTTCTTCAGAAGATGAAATATGGGATCACATTTCTCGGTTAACTGTGAAATGAACCGAACAATGTAATTTAACCTTCCCAATAAACCTCGAAATTCTTTTTGAGTGCATGGTGGAGGCAATTCTTGTATAGCTCGAACCTTGTCTGAGTCAATCTCGATTCCCTTCCCACTGACTATGAAGCCCAACAATTTGCCAGATCTAGCTCTAAAAGTACATTTCGTTGGATTAAGCTTCAGTTGGTATTTCCTCAACCTCAGGAACAGTTTCCTCAAAACTCGAATGTGTTCCTCTTCCGTTTTAGACTTTACAATCATATTGTCCACATAAATTTTGATTTTTTTATGCATCAAGTCATGGAACAAAGTCACCATGGCCCTTTGGTATGTAGCTCCTGCGTTTTTCAACCCAAATGGCATCACTTTATAACTGAATGTACCCTATAAGTTTGTGGAAGTAGTCTTTCCCATGACCTGAGGATGCATCTTTATCTAATTGTACCCCTAGAACCCATCCATGAATGAAAACCACGAGTAACCTGTTGTATTATCCACCAAAGTATCAATGTGGGGTAACGGGAAATTATCCTTTGGGCTAACCTTATTTAGGTTTATATAATCTACACATATTTGTACTTTCCCATCTTTTTTAGGGACAGGCACGATGTTGGCTACCCATTCTGAATATTTGATCTCCTGGAAGAATCTGACATCGAACTATTGTTTAACTTCCTCCTTTATTTTTAGAACAATATTCGGCCTCATCCTTCGGAGCTTCTGCTGAATTAGCTTGCAATCCTCTTTTACGGGAAGGCGGTGTACTACAATATCAGTGCTTAAACCCGACATATCTTGGTATGACCACGCAAAGACATCCTTGAATTCTTGAAGTAAATCTACGAGGTCTAGCTTCATTTTTCAGTTATACACGTTCCAATTTTCACTGCCTTTCCCTCTTCCAAGGTCACAATCTCCACTGTATCTTCATGAGATAGAATTTTTTTTCCTCTTGTTCTACCATTCTTAACAGGTCTAGAGATAAGCCACAGTCTATATCATCTTCAAAGTCCTAGGATCCCTTTAAACACATGTCTTGCTCAAAAGGGGATTCTGATCCAATAGCAGCATCACTTATGTCGTTGATATCCGGAAATCTGTCGCAGGTACAAAGGAATATAAAAAAAATAAATTTAAGAATAATAATTTGTATGGCATGATCATGAAGAATAAAGAATATTTGGAATAAAGAATGATTGTTTGTATAATATGATTAGGGATAGATTGGAAAGAATGAAGAATATTTGCTCAAAAAATTCAGAAGCATTTTCATTGAATTAAAGATTTTTGGAACATAAGCCTATTCATAAATGATTCTTATTACTCTTAGGCTGAGAGCAATAAGTGTTCTAGGAAATTACTCTATAATAGTTTTAAACATTATAGGAATCTCCTCTGCAGTCCAATTATCTAGAACACTCCCAAGTTCAAAGGGGCGGGTGCCTGACAAGTTCTCCCCCTCAATTGCCTCTTTAGATATGGCATTAATGTAGATATTGCCCAACATTGCTATAATGTCTTCTTCTTTTGGTGCATTCTGCTCAGCATGAATGACTCCTCTTGGCATAAAGGTTTTGGATATGTGTGGAATTATCATTGGCTCCCACTTGATTTTCTCTCCGTTCATCCGTGCTCTTCTCCTCTCTTGTTTCTTTTCGAGTTCCTTCTTTCTCTGTCTCACATCTGGATTGAACCCTAAGTCAAAGAAGTATCATTTTTCCTTTAGCAACGGTACCCTAACCTTTCCTTAGAGGTATTTTTCTAGCCCTTTTTCTGGTAAAGCTCCTTTTCCTACGGTCATCTGCAATCCCATTCTTGTGGTTTTAGTGATTTTGGTACCAAAATTTTGTCTCCTTCCGTAATGAATGCTGCATTTACGAATGACAAGGATAAAAAAGAGTACTCGATTGCCTCATCATTCATCTGCAAATATGGTGCATCACTAGTTATAGCTACGATAATATCCTCTTCGGCATTTATTGTAACTAGCTAGCCCTCTGACACTAACTTTAGCTTTTGTTGTAATGATGAAGGTATCGCTCCTATTGAATGAATCCACGGTCTCCCTAGTAAGCAGTTATAGGAGGGCTTGATATCCATGACCATGAAGTCCACCTCATATGTTGTCGGACTAATTAGCAGCGGTATTTCGATCCTCCTTATAATTTTTCTTTGCATGCCATGAAATGCCCTAACTATGTTCTAGCATTCTTTCATGTGGGAACTATCCACCAGTAATCTGTTTAATATGGATAAGGGTAATACGTTTATCACCGACCCATTGTCTATCAAGACCTTTGGCAGTGTGTACCCTTTGCATCAAGTGGTAATATGCAAAGCCTTAGTAGATCCACTGTCGCCTTGCAAAATTTCATAATCATTGAAGTAAATGAAATTATCAGTGCTTATATTGTTGACTAGCTGGTCCAGCTTTCTGATTGAGATATCATTGGCCACATATGTCTCATTCAAGACCTTCATTAGTGCATTTCTGTGTACCTCCAAACTATGAAGCAAAGCTAACACAGATATGTGCGCTGGCTATTTGTGCGGCTGTTCTACAACACAGTATTCACTGTGTTTCAAAAATTTTAGGAACTCCCTAGCTTACTCCTCTCTCACTGGCTCATTGACGGGTGACTCAGGCCCAACTGATTTTTCTTTCTCTTGCTTCACCATTGGAGCTTTCCCTTTTACCAGATCATAGCGTCTACCACTACGAGTATGAGAACCTCAATTTTGATGCTCCTTTGAAGCACTAGCTAGATTCTCTTTTCCTCGGATCGTCACATTTCAATCATAATTCCAAGGGACTCTCTTGTTATCCTTATATCAAAAACTACTGGCTTTTGAAGTATAACTCGCGGTGCTACCTGTGTTCTGGCTTCATTAACTCTTGGCTTTGAGATGATCACTACTAGGTGGTTGCCCTTTTGGACCCGTTCTGTTGATCCTTCCTCTGAAGCATAAACCTCTAGTTCTTCTGATCCCTCAACCTCCTCGTAAAATTCCATCTCTTTATTATCCGCCAAGTTTTGCACTATGGCTCTAAACTCAGGGCATTCTTGGATTCTATACCTCTTTCTATTATGGAACTCGCAATGGTTCCTCTTTTCTTCAGAACTCTCTTCGAAATTCAATGTGATTAGTTCTCTCTCCACCATCTTCTTCCAAACTTGTCTCAATAGGGTTTTGACTTCTGCAACCTCATTTTTGACTTTTCTGCTCCCACCTTCATTTATTCCATTTACTCATTGATCAATATGATTAGGCAAGGGGTTGCCTGCTATGTTTGGTACGGGTGGGTCGTCAAACTTCACAATCCCCATTTTATTAGCCTTTCGAAAACTTTCTTGAACGCGGTGCAATTTTTAATTGAATGCCCCGCGATTCCAGCATGATATTCGCATTGGGCGCTTGCGTCATACCACTTGGGAAACGGGGGTTACAATGGTGTTAAGTAGAAAGGGGCCACAACATGTGTCTCAAAGAGGTTCTGGTACAACTCTCTACACGTCATGGGTATAGGTGTGAACTGTATCCTCTCATTGTTTAACCTTGTGCTGGATTCTTGTCTCGAGGGACCTTGATGATTAGTGG
Organism: Gossypium rotundifolium; assembly: GCA_025506655.1. NCBI lineage: Eukaryota > Viridiplantae > Streptophyta > Magnoliopsida > Malvales > Malvaceae > Gossypium > Gossypium rotundifolium. The sequence goes on from CP106731.1 coordinate 53,289,395, forward strand.
TTGCTGCTTTTGGCTGGCTCACTGTGATTGCTCTTGAATGACCCTTGTTATGCGTACTCATGTTATTCACCTCATTCTCCCTCATTCTCAGGGCTGATCTCTTGGTGCCTTCTCCTACTTCAATCTTCCCACACCTTATCACATTTTCTATCATCTCCCTAGACATTACGATATTAGAAAAGCTTTTAGTAGCACTTCCCAACATGTGGTTGATAAATGGAGCCTTCACAGTACTGATGAAGAGCATGGTCGTCTCTTTCTCTAAGAGTGGGGGTTGTACTTGCGTCGCCACCTCCCTCCATCGCTGGGCATACTGCCTAAAGCTCTCGTTTGTCTTTTTTCCATGTTCTGGATTGTAATCTTGTCGGGTGCTATATCTGTCACGTGGTTGTATTATTTTATGAATGCTTGAGCCAAATCTCTCCATGAACCAATTTTGGCACAACTCAACTGGTTATACCATTTGGCTACTACCCCCACCAGGCTATCTTGTAATCAATGGATCAATAGTTGGTCATTATTAATTTACCTCATCATTCTTCTACAAAACATAGTAATATGAGCCTCGGGGTAACTTGTCCCATTATACTTCTCAAATTCAAGCATTTTGAATTTGTATGGGAGCACCAAGTCTGGGACTAAGCTTAAATCTTTGGCATCAATTCCATAATAGTTATCAGCACTTTCTATCACTTTAAACTCCTCCTCCAACCATTTACATCTATCTTCTAGCTGCTTTGGTAATTTTACTTTTGTACTCTCTCCATCAGCTATCTCATCCAAATCAGGGACCATCGGATTATTTGAATTATAGATAGGGTTAAAGCCTGAGCCAGCCTAGAAATCCATTGGTATCGAGGCTCCGACCTGAATCTATTGCTACCTGATAGAGATAGATGGCCTTTCAGGTCGTGTTTCCACATATGGTGGAGAAAAACCAGAGGGATGTTGAGGATTCTCAATATTCTCCTCAACATTAACCATGAGGCTCTTTCTTTTATCCATAAGCCCATTTGACAGCTGCATCATCTGAGTCATTTGGGTCATCATATTCCTTTGCGACTCCATCATTTTGTCCATCATATCCTATTGGATCTTAACCAGCTACTCTTGCATTTGTGCTTGCATCTGTTCTTGCGCATCCCTCTGCATTTGTTCCAACCTTTCTATTCTTTTATCCATTGCTTTAGTTTTTTTCTTGTACCGTAAGGATGTGTGTTTGTTTGATTTTGGTTGGTTTACAGATTACTAAAATGATTATTAATCAATTAGAATCTTTTAGTGAACATTAATGCATATGATGCAATGCAGATGCATGAAATACAAAAGAAGTCGATTTTGATTCAATTCCATTTAGAAAACTTTTTTAGAAAACAAATCTCTTTACATAAAGTAGATTACAAATACTACTTTGCCCTAATTCTTAGAGTTTTAACTTTCCTAAGCAACGAAGCTAGTTCTTGACCCCTATCTAATTCCAGCTCGTACTTCACACTCAACGTGACGGCTTAAATTGCCAAGGTTTGCAGATGGCTAGCTACCTCCCGGATCTGAGCCACAACTTTACCCATAATGTAATCTCGATCCCTAACTTGACTCTGAGAGTGATAAAGCTATTCCTTCCAATGCTCCTGATTATCTGAATTGCCAAGTTTTAAAATTTATAAAGAGAATAATCGAACCTGAAAACTAACTCTGACAATGACTTAAGGCAAGTGCACCTATCGAATAGTAGTATAGCTTAGGCAAGACCGGATTGTCGAACCCAAAGGAACTAAAAGTACTAATACTCACTTTCTTTCTATTATTTAGCCTATGTATAAAGTGATTGATTTATTAAACTAAAAACTATCTAATTACTAAACTAAGACGTAAAGATAAAAAGAACAAATTTAAGAAACAACTTTTAGAAAAACTCAGTTGATTACGACGATACCCTAGAAGGAATCCACCTAGACTTCACTTATTATCTAATATTGAACCAGACGACTTATTCACTTAGCTTGATCCATAAGACTCCCTAATTTATATTAAACCCTTTCTCAAGGCGAATAACGTCTAACCCTAGGTTGATTAATTGAAATATCTTTCTAATTAAAACCCCTAGAATCGCATTAACTCGATCTATGGACTCCCATATTAGGTTTCACCCTAATCTGACAAAATCTTGTTACCCTATCTCTAGGCATGTGTTCAACTCTGCTTAATTATGCTAGATCTACTCTTAAGCAGGGACTTTTGCTCCACCACCTAAGCACATTCAACTTGAATCAATATCCCAAAAATATTAACATAAGAATTAAGCACACATAATTAAGAACAAACTAAGTATTTATCATACAGTTCAGAAAATAATAACAAGATTCGTCTAGGTTTCATCCCCTTAAGGTATCTGAAGGGTTTAGTTCATAATGATAAAATAAAACATCTCAAGAGAAAAGATAAAACAAAGCATAAGATATCCCTAAAACCCCCTGAAGGAAGTGAAGGAAAGATCCATCATATTGAGTAGAATTTTGGCTTCTTGAGATGGGTCAACTGGCTATCTTCGAGTGATTCCCATGAATCTGGACTTCTGGCTGGGCTCCTTGGCCTAGCTGACTACCTAACTGACCGCCCCTTTTAGGTTACACTTAGGGTGTTTATATAGAATTTTAGAATACTTTACTTGGCCCCTAAGTGTCCTAATTCAAGTATAATTCCTACTCAGGTGTTTAAATAGACTTTGGAATGTGTTTCTTTGCCTCAAAGTATCCAAATCCGAGTAAAATTCCTCTTTTCCACAACAGGGGCACGACTATGGCCCACGCTTGTATAAATGACTTCAGGCCATGTTTTGGTTCTTGTGATGGAGGCACAACCGTGTAAATTGTGGTTAGGTCATGTTCTAGTTAATTGACGAGGCACGGTCGTGTGGCTTGAAGTCCGGGCCATGTCGATTTCCACTTTGGCCCAAATTAGTCAGTTTTAAGCCCGTTTCTTATTCTTTTCATCCTCGAGTGCTTTCCTGAGTATAAAACATGAAAAGAAAGGATTAAGAACACCTTTTTACATAAATCAAGGGCTAAATCATCCAAAAGCATGCTAAATATGGGGTTAAAATATGTTACTTTTACGGTTTATCAAATACCCCCACACTTAAGCTTTTGCTTGTCCTCAAGCAAAAATTCTCAACTTACAATTAAAATGAACTTTCCATAATTCATAACTCCTATCAATAATGCCTCATCATAATTCATAGATAATTCATACATGGATAATTTAATTCAAAGACTTCTAAAGATTCAAACAATTCTAAGTCATATGTTTGTAGCACGAAAACATAGGTGTCTCCTTATCATCTGAGAATCTGCCCCATCTGGATACGAGCAAGACGTTGATTTCACCTGATACTAAGATTGAGTCTTAAGATCGCATGTCTGGGAATGACGCATTATCCGAGGCTATTCTGAGGATATTAGAGAGGGTTGCTGGACCCAACATTAGATCTCGGGGCCGTGGGTCGATTACAGAACGACTCTGGTCCAATGGGGCTGAGTTATTCAGGGGCGTCACTAGAGTCACCCCTAATGTGGCCAAGTACTAGATGGAGGCCACGGAAAGAATCATGGACGATTTGGACTTCACGGCTGAGCAGAATCTTAAGGGGTTGTTTCCCTGCTTCGTGACGAAACCTACCAGTGGTGGCTGACTGTTAAGGAGGGCACTCAGCCCAACCGTCTGACTTAGGACTACATCGATGCTAGGAGGCATGAGTTTCTTAATCTCACCCAAGGAGACCGTTCAATGGCCGAGTATGAGGCCGAGTTTCTGAGACTGAGCCGTTATGCCCGGGGCATGGTGGCGACTGAGTATGAGCGTTGAGTCCGGTTTGAGGATGGACTCAGGGACAGCCTACGGGTTCTGATACCTCCACAGAGGGAGCGTGATTTTTCTACTCTAGTAGATAAGGTGAAGATCGCCGAGGAGGTTAAGCGCGCAGAGCGCCAAAACTGAGAGAAATGAAAGAATAAGAGGGAATCAGACCCCTCAAATTCTGGGATGAGGCCTAAGAAAAAGGCCAGATCTAATGGGCCAGTGAGAGTTGGGCCTCCCGTTGCACCTACTGGGGTGGCACTGTGTGGGCACTATGGTAGATGCCATCTGGACGAGTGTTGGAGGATGACTGGGGCATGTTTGAGATGCGAGTCAAAAGCATCGTGTTAGGGACTATCCACTGAGGACTGATCAGATGCAAGCTACGGGTACTGGTACGGTGCAGCCGCTGAGAGGAGCTCAGCAGCCACCTAGGGCCGAGGTCAGGCCAGGGGTGGTAATGGCATGGGCCGAAGATAGAGAGCACCGGGCAGAGGTGCGAGACTAATTGAGGTGAGGTAGCATGTCTTGGTTTATGCTGCATGTCACCGAGAGGATGGTGATGCTCTGACGTCATTACGGAGTACGTTCTTAATTTTTGATAAACCATACATTGCATTGATAGACATAGGCTTTACACACTCTTACATAGCTAACTCTATGTCTAAAACTTTGGGGATTCTGGTTGAGAGTACTTCGGGTGAGATAACTATTGTGAGTCCGTTGGGGCAATCTATTCGGTTTGTAAATTATATAAAGATGTCCTGCTAGAGGTTCAAGGGACAGTATTTCTGGCTGATCTGATGGAGCTACCATTTGGGGAGTTTGATTTGATTCTGGGAATAGACTTGCTGGTCAAGCATTAGGTGAGTCTAGACTGTGCTACAAAAAGGGTTAGTCTGAGAATCGAGGAGGTTAGCGAGGTAGTGGTGATTGGGGAACGTCGGGATTATCTAGTGAATGTGATTTCCGTGTTGGTGGTGGAAAAGATGGTACGGAAAGGGTGTGAGGCATTCTTGGCCTACCTCAGTGTTTTAAATTTTGATGACTCTTCGATTAAAGACATCAGAACTATGAGGGATTTTTCAGGTGGTTTTCCTGAGGAATTACCAGGTCTGCCTTTGAACCGAAAAGTAGAGTTTTGGATTGAGCTCTTTCCTGGTATAGCTCCGGTGTCCATCGCCCCTTATAGAATGGCACCGAATGAGCTCGTGGAGCTTAAGGCTCAAATTCAAGAGTTACTAGATCATAGGTTCATCTGCTCTAGTGTGTCTCCATGGGAAGCATCTGTGCTGTTCGTAAAAAAGAAGGATGGATCCATGCGTATGTGTATCAACTACCGCCAATTGAATAAGCTGGCCATTAAGAACAAGTACCCACTTTCGAGAATAGATGATTTATTTGACCAATTTCGAGGGGCTTCTATTTTCATCAAGATTGATCTATGGTCAGGGTACCATCAACTAAGGGTTAAGGATTTTGATATGCATAAGACGGCATTTAGGACTCAGTACAACCATTGCGAGTTTCTAATAATGCCATTTGGACTGACGAATGCACCAGCAGCTTTTATGGATTGATGAACCGAGTGTTCAAGCCCTATCTGGATCGGTTCATGGTAGTCTTCATTGACGACATTTTGGTGAATTCGAAGACTGAGGATGACCACGATGAGCATCTCAAAGTGGTGCTACAGACTCTTCGTGGGAAACAGTTGTATGCAAAGTTTAGTAAGTGTGATTCCGGAAAGTAACCATTTTGGGGCACGTGGTTTTTGTGGAGGGGATTCGTGTTGATCCTCATAAGATTGAGGCTGTGTTGGAGTGGAAACAGTTAAAGAAAGTGTCTAAAATCTACAACTTGTTGGGGTTAGTGGGTTATTATCGACGCTTTGTAGAAGGGTTCTCTTTAATCGCAACACAATTGACTAAGCTTCTGCATAAGTGAGTTCCCTTTGTCTGGACTGATAAGCAACAAGAGAGCTTCAAGAAGCTCAAATCTATTTTGACACAAGATTCGGTTCTGATACAGCCTAAATCTAAGAAGGATTTTGTGGTATACAGTGATACATTGCATGTGGGTCTAGTTGCATTCTGATGCAGGATGGTAAGGTGGTAGCTTATGCATCACGTCAGCTCAAGATGCATGAGGCTAATTATCCTTCACATGATTTTGAGTTGGCAGCAGTGGTCTTCGCTTTGAAAATCTAGAGGCACTATCTGTATGGTGAGAAGTGTACTATCTACACTGATCACAAAAGCCTCAAGGATCTCCTCAAGGATTATGATTGCACCATCGAGTACCACCCTGGTAAGGCTAATGTGGTGGCAGATGCTTTGAGCCCCGTAGGGCAATGACTGATTTGAGAGTGATGTTCGCTTGACTCAGTTTATTTGACGATGAAGTTTGTTAGCATAACTTCAGGTTAAGCCCACATGGATTGAGCATATCAGGAGTAAATAGTTGGTGGATAAGTCGTTTGAGTTTTGGTTTCGTAAGGTTGAGAATGGGGATACTACCGAGTTCAGGATTAACAGTGATGGGGTGCTTTGTTCTTGCGGTCGGATCTATGTACCAAAGGATGAGAATTTAAGATAGTCGATTCTGAAGAAAGCGTATAGTAGCCCTTACGCTATGCATCTCGGTGGGAATAAAATGTATTTAGATCTCCGAGAGTTGTACTGGTGGCCAGGTTTGAAGCGTAAGGTTACTGATTTTGTTGCTCACTATTTGACTTGTCAGCAGGTTAAGGCTGAGCATCAGTTGCCTTCGGGGTTGCTACAGCTGGTAAATATTTCAATGTGGAAATGGGAGCGAGTGACTATGGACTTCATTAATGGGTTGCCTTTAACACCCACTAAAAAGGATTCTGTTTGGGTCATCGTGGATAAATTGACCAAATCTACTCACTTGATTTCGATCAGGACAGACTTTTCACTCTAGAAATTGGCTAAGCTGTATGTGTCTGAAATAGTGAGACTGCATGGGGTTCCTGTCTCGATCATTTCTGATAGGGATCCTCACTTCACGTCTCAGTTTTGGAAAAAATTGCATGAAGCTATGGGTTCGAGGTTAGACTTCAGTACTACTTTCCATCCTCAGACAGATGACCAGTCGGAGAGGGTGATTCAAGTACTGGAGTGTTACATTGATTTTAGGTTCCCTGTTCTTAATTTGAAAAATTATCAAAAATTGTAAAAAAATAATTAGGGTTTAAATTTATATGTTTAAATTCTTAATGAGTCTATTTTCAATATAACCAAATAGAAACATCATCGAAACCTCGTACTAAGAGATACTTAATTTTTAGTAAAGAAAGGTTGAAGCTGTCAAACAGCAGAACAAGGATAAATTTTATGATTTTACTGTACTTATTGGATAAATTATAAAGTCTAAAATTTTTATGGTAAAAAATATTTGAGTCTAGTTTCAAAAACATCAAGAGCATCTTAATTCATAATTATTTAGCTCAATATATAAATAATTTAGTGACTATGACTCAAGTGGACAACTTTGATATGAACACATAAAGAAATAATGGAATTATTGATAATGTTACATATAAGCATGTTATATACTAAAAGCTAAAGATTATAACAAATATATACATAAAGGACTGGGATGGAGAGGAGGAGGAGGAAACATATATGAATATATATATAGTAGATGAATTTGAAATGTTTTGAAATGGTTATAAGTGATGGAATGATTGATACATATGAGTATGTTTAAACGAATTGATAACATAATAAGTGAATAATTGTTAATTGATGTGAATTATTTGTTAAAATTTTGTGAAGAATTAAATTGATTGGCACAATTTAGAAATAAATATGAAATATACATAAAGTGGGTAAACTAATTTTGCAAGTGCAAGTCCTCCAATAGTCTTATTTGTAAAATTTTAATATTTGTGTTAATTTTATAAACTTTGTTATATTTAATTGAATATCATGTTTTTATGAGGATTTGAGATTAGAAATAGATGTAATCGAATGATATGTAAAATGAATTGGTGGTTATGACATCTGAATACAGTTCAGGTAATGGCATAAAATAAATAAATAAAAATAAAGCATGGAACTTGTAGGAAATGGAGACAACGTCATGATGACAAGTTCACCATGTCACGACGTGGAAACCCCCAACGTCGTGATGACAGTTCAAAAAATTTTATGAACTTTACAATTTGGCCTTTGATCAATTGTGGGTGTTTTAATGAGCTCCTTTAACTCGTAATTAGTTCTATTGTAAATTCAATTATTACTAAAATTAGTTAATGATCTACATTAATTAAATAATAAGATAAATTGTTCTGAAATTTTTAGAAGTTGCTTAGGCAACAAATGTGACATCCTGATGCCTTGACTCGGTGATTGGGTTGGGTATGGGAGTGTTACAAAAGATATGGATACAAAAGAAATTTTGTTCCCAATCCTACCTAATGCATGCAATTTGACACACATAACATTTCAAAATCTTACCATCCAACTTGGCAAACTCACCTTCTAAATTCTGGCGAACACACTTCACCACCATGGTGAGCTTACCTGTTAGAGGGTCAATCTAACTAGATAGATATTATACCAACCAATTTAACACCCCAAACTTGGCCAAGTAGGTTTGACCCAAATCTGACGAGCTATATTAGCCACCGATGTGATTCTCCGTTAACTTCCAACCTAACCTCCAACACACAACTTAATAATAGTAGATAATATGTTAAATTAAAACGCAGTAGCGTAAATAATTCACACACATTGGGAAAACATGTGAGCTTACAAAACCACAAAGGTAGATTCATATTCTAACTATGAACAAGTTAAGGTTCGCACACATGATATAATCTCGGTTCACAAATAACAACTTAGACTATGTTCACCCATGCAAGCTCATAACACAGGTTAAATAATTTATTTATAACTTTAGTTATCATTACAACAGTTCACCTAATTTGTAACACCCCAAACCCGGCCTAGAAGTTAGACCCGAATCTGGCATGTCACATGGAAGAAGTTTTTTTTTAAAAAAATCATCTTTGCGATTGTTAAAAACTTATTTGAGAATTACAGTCTCTTTGTTTAAACCAAAACACTTAAGCAATTGTTAACTACTTGAAAACGTAATTATCTTTAGAAACCTTTTGGGTTGCAAAAACATATTTGAAAACATTGCGAAAACGTAGGTAAAATAAAAGTATTTTTGATAGGTTGATTGATGAATCAAAAATCGAGGTAGTGAGCTTTTAAAACCGTGACTTTTGAAAATATCGTTGATAATTTGAAAAAGAATTTTCTGAGTTAAATCATTTGTAAAATTTTGCTGTAAAAACCATTTTTAATTGATTTTGGAAACCATTATTTAAATTTTTAGAAAATTCCCTTTTTAAACAATTTAAGAAAATAGAAAAATATCCCAGAGGCCTTATTACAACTTTAAAACCCAAAAACAATAAAAGTAATCAAATAAAACGGAAAGGTAGTTTACTAATATTCAAAAATTTTATTTCCGAAGCATGGCCTTCACCAAGTCATCCATATCTCCAAGTCCTTGTCACTGAGTATTACCTACAAGGGTTAAGAGAAGGGGGGTGAGTTACAAGAACTCAGTGTGAAATCCCCTTACCATCATCCACTGGGTCGGAACACACATAGCAATATTTTGGGCCTAAGCCCATTTACAATAACAATAATGTATCAAATATAACATGTGCATGAAATGTAATTTCCCAACCAAACCTAGCTTTCCATCCGCTACACACCACTGCATTCAACCAACACACACTGGGGAGCTTTAGTCACCCACCCTCCAACACACCAAAAGCGGGCATTAAGCCATATATCAAATTGGGCACGAGGCCATATATCAAATTGGGCACGAGGCCATATATCAAACTGGGCACGAGGCCATATATCAAACTGGGCACGAAGCCATATATCAAACTGAGCACGAAGCCATATATCAAATCGGGCACGAGGCCATATATCAAAGCACGGGTTATATCAAACCGGGCACGAGGCCATATATCAAACTAGGCACGAAGCCATATATCAAACTGGGCACGAGGCCATATATCAAATTGGGCACGAAGCCATATATCAAACTGGGCACGAAGCCATATATCAAACTGGGCATAAGGCCATAAGAATTTTGTAAGAAAGCTACCAGAACTTCTCTCCGTTAAATATCCCAACCCATGCAAATCATGTATGCATATTCATTTACAATAACTCATTCATATAATTATTACAAACATACTACCATTATAAAAATTTAAACAATCCGCCCATATCACATTTTGGCCCATATATAGCAAATATCACATTTGGCCCATATATCAAATATCATATTTGGCCCATATAGCAAATATCACATTTGGCATATATCAAATATCATTTGGTCCATATATCAAATATCACAATTGGCTCATATATCACTTTTATCGATTTAGTCCATTGAGGGCAATTCCGTAATTCAACCCATAATGGCATTTTTGTAATTTGGCCCATAAAGGCATTTTCGTAATTTTACCCGTAAAGGATAATTCGGTAATCTCGTAACCCAGGGGTATTTCAGTAATTTACCCTCTAAGGGTATTATGGTAATTTCGTAACCTAGGCTTAACTACTAATTTGGGGCATAAAAGTTTGAAACTGTCTATTTGCGTCATACTGACTAAATTGACTATAACTCATGTTATGAATCTCGAAATCTAAATCCGTAAATTTTACTTGAAACTAGACTCATATGTATTCTTACTAAAATTTTTCCAGAATTTTTTCCATAACCATTTAGTACAGTTTATTCCTTAAATTTCCCTTGTTTCACTGTCCAACGATTCTGACCTCTCTTACCCAAAATCCAAATATCTCACTGTATAGTTTTCATATGTTGTTCTCACTTGTCTCTATTAAAAATAGGCTCACTAAGGAATCCATACATATAAATTATGTCCCATAATTCACTTTTTACAATTTTATACAATTTTTCAAAGACAGAAAAGAATACCCCAAAGTCATTTAGAACCAGTCTGACTAAAATTAACATATCTTAGAATATAATATTTCTTTTCCTTCTCTGTTTCTTCCATATTAAAGTAGACACAGTAAGATTTAATCTGATTTCTTACTCATTTTTTAATTCCTTTTATCCAATTTTTCACGGTTTTTTAAATACACATTACTATTTCTGACCGAAACTATTTTATTACAAAACATGATTACCACTACGAGCATACGCACGTCCGAGTGATCACGGATGCCGGTTATCGATTTTCTTTGGTATTTCTACCGAATCACAGAATATTTCATGTAAACTTTCAAATAAATGTGAGACTTACTCACCATTTCAAACATATATTCGAAAGGGTATGGGATTACACACCTTATTCTGAATCTGTAACACGATATTCTCCGTGGCACCTAAAGATACAATCGATCAACAATTAGTCCAAAACCGAATTTACCACTTCAACCAATTATTTTGATTGATTAACAATCTATACACTTACCAACAATCCGAGTCTCTTATTATGAGGGATAGGTCAAGCGATTTGGTCCCTAAAAATATAATCGATTAGTCACAACCACTATTTCGTTAAGGAAAATAACCGGTCAACAAAAAGATCCAAAAAGAACCATGATGAATCCCTCACCTTAACGATATTAGTTTTGATTTCTAACGATTGTACAATGCCTATGGATGAGTCAAAGTTTCAGCCTTCCACTATCACTCGATTGATCAAAGGAGTAAATATCAACACAAATGAGAAGAAATGATTAAAAGAAAGGAGAAGGTGTATTAAGGTGTTTGGAATGTTTCAGTCAACACTAAAAGAAATATGAACCAAAAAGAAATGTGAGTATTTCGGCAACAAAAAGAATGGTGAAAGATGAATTAAGGTTTCGGCCCCCAAGGAAGAAATGAAGAAAGTGTGCTCACCAATGGCTTGTAAATTCGGCACAAAGCAAAAGAAATTTGGAGAGTAGCAAATAGTGCAAAGAGAAAGGTTTTTGGCCTAACAAGCACCAAAAATTCAATCAAAAGGCAATGGAGAATTTCATCTATCAAGGAAATTAGATAAAAGATGAATATGTGACCAATTCAAGAGAGGAGAAAAATTGCACTATTGTGCTAGAAAATTTCGGCAAAGAAAGTAGTAAAATCAGAGAAGATGACACAAAGGTTGCAATAGGATTTTTGGCCAAAACAAAACCAAGACCTTACCAAATGCCAAGGTAAAATTTTCAGCCACCTATCTACCTCAAAACCGTCCACATGCATCCCCCCTAGGATAAGAGTTTGGCCACCCATACTTTCCAAAACACCTCCCCCGATATTATCCCCTTGTCCCCCTTTCTTTCCTATTCCTCTTGATGCTTTTCCCAAACTTTAACCTTACCATATTCTTTTAGTCACCTTACCAAAATAATGAAGTTCACACTTACCAAAAATACTTCTTGGCCGACACATAAGGAAGGAAAGCAAAAATAATAGTCAAATTTGCAAACAATAGGATTTGAACCTCTTTCCTCAAGGTACATCACTTAATGCCAAAACCTCTTTATCAATTACTCATCCTATGCTAACCATTTACTCATTCATTACTATAATCCTTAAGGTCACTTACTCTATCTCCTTAAAGTGCTAAAATACCAAATTTTTCCTAAGGTGTAATTAAACCCGAGACTTCATAGAAACCTCGTAACCTTCCAAATTCACTTAACTAATAGTCCAATTTGCAATAATGTCATTCTCTTATTCTCAAAATTTTAAACATTCCTACGCCCAAGGCCCATTGGGCACAATCCTACTAAGCACAATTTCGGGATGTTACATAATTTTACTAGGTTTGTACCCAAATGCACATTAAAGGTTCGCATACTAACAAGTTTTGCAAGCAAAGGATTGTACACACCAAGGATTTCATACTCTAACAGTGTTTGTCTGTATGCATGGGTTTGCTAAATCAAGGGTACACATGTAATTTTAGAATCACTAACATACAGTGACTCATAAGATGATACTTAGTAATAAATCTAACTCACATATTTTAATAAAAACTCAACGTGACACTCATGCATGAAAGACATTGATTTTATTCATAACAAAAGATAATTAAATACTTTAAGTCATGGTTCTCAAACAAAGTAGCTAAAACTTTAAATGAACTATTTGGATGAAAAAATATAATAAGTCTAAAGACCTCATAAATAAACCCCATCGCCTATTTTCCCAGGTTCACCAATATACAGTCAGGAGTGAGGCTCGCCAAGTCATCTACCTCGCCACCACTATCAGAGACTTACTTACCAGAGGAGTAAGAGAATAATGGGTGAGTTCATTGTGAACTCAGTGAATAACCAGGAATCAACAAGGTATGCTTTAAAACTAAGCTTTAAAAAATAGAAGAAAAACTTAGTCTTAAAATCATTCCGTGTGCTAGGTTCACGGGTAAGGTTGCGAGACTGAGTTCGCAGATCCTATTAAAAAACATAAGTTTGTAAAATAGTTTCATATGTGTTACTGAAAATCATACTTAAAAACATAGCTTGTGCATTCTCGAAAACAAAACTTATATAGCATGAAAACATGCTCACATACTTAACACACTTATTAGAGTTGCTGAGGAACATAAGAATGTTTAAGCCCACACTTATTTTAGTCTTGTTGGATATACTGATCTCCTCATAACTCCTCAGGATGACTCAAAGAGTCCTTATAACATGTTCCATAAGAGCAGCGCAAGGCAATACACTTTCCTTGTAATGCCCTAAATTTTAGGCCTAGAAGAAATGGGCTTCACGTATCGGAGGGATTGGAATTTAGCTGTGCAAGTGAATAACGCAATTGAATGTCTGCTTCAGTGGTTAAAGGTCCTGAGAAATGTTGGAGAGTCTTGGGTTCAAACTTGGGCTTTAGCAAAAAAATTGGTTTTAAGTGGATAAAACCCTGGATGCTTATATGTAGGCCTTTTAAATTATTGTGTTAAAAAAATGACACAAGGAAGCATGTGGTCTAGTCGTTATAGTGTCATTAAGGTTGCAAGGGACCCTGGGTTCAAGTCTTGGCTCTTGCAATTTGTTTTGGTTTTTCTTTTAAAGGAACCTGGACTTTGGCCTTTAGACCTTTTAAGTTATTGAAGGTAAAATGTGACACAAAGAGAGTGGGTGATCTAGTGGAAATGTGGTGCTACATGTGTGGCAAGGAGTTTGAGGTTCGAGGCATGGCATGCCCAATTGTATGTTTATTTTGCTGCTTGAGCTGGGGAGGTGTTGGAACTAGACTAGAACTCTGTGGTTGAATTGGTCATAAGAATTTGAATTGAATTTGAATGGGGAGTTTGAGTAAATCAAGGAGAAAATTCGGTGGAGGGAGTGGTGGAGATTTTTAAGGAATTTGAAAATGGGATAAGTTGTAGACAAATTGGGTAGCTGGTATGTGCATATTCGACTAGGGGGTCCTTTTGTGCATTTTTGGCAATTGTAAGTGCTTGGAAGGGGTTTATTTTCTCCTTTTGGCAAGTGGTAGCCGAATATTTTGTGACCATTCGGGCATTTACGCGTTGGGATGCTTCATTCATCTTTAGCCAATTTCACTCTCCTCCCTTTTTTCTTCTTGTCGAATAGTGTTCCTCTTTTCTCTTCTAAACTGTGGCTCCTTTTTGTTTATCTCTTCTAATTTCACCATTAATCTTTCATAGCCAAATTTTTATTTTCTCAATACTATCCTCTTCTGAGTCAAACTACCTTTTCCCAACTCTAGTTTCTTCTGGTCGTGAGGTGTGCAGAAGCCGAATACCTCTACTCTCTCTTGCTATCAACTATTACCGAATCTATTGTCATTTCTTTCTCCTTTCATAAAGTTGTGGTTTCTTCTTCTCTGTTTGTCGAGATCGGGAGTAAGTAATAGTGATTCCTTTTACTTAGTTTTCGTTACTGGTATTATTTTTTTCCATTTCTTCCAAATCTCCCCTCTTTTTTCTTAGTCTGATGGTGGTTGGTACCTAGAGTTGCTCGAGGTTTGATAGAGGGGCAAGTGACTTGAAGCAATCGACATACTACTTTTGGTTCTTGACCAAAGTAAGTGTTCTTGCTTTGTTTTGGTTAAAAACCAAATAATCCTGATAGCTCTGTTAACTGTCAAGTGTGGTTTTAAATATATAGTTATAATCTCTTTTAATAAAGTTTATTTAACGTAGAATTCAGCAAGAGGTTTAATAATCACTAATAGTTGGGGAGGACTTAGCAAAGCTAGTTCGATTGAGGTGCGGCGCTAGGATTCATAGTGCACTTCGTAGCAAGTGTGTACACATACCACCCAAACCATAGATCGGCAAATGCCGGAATGTCGAAAAGCTGAAAGTATGAAAACGGTTACCACACGAGCATGCGATGTGCATGTGGTGAACTGAGCCCACGAACATAGACGTTAGTCTATAGAGGCCACTGCGAGCGCTCTTGTGGTCTTGGGCTATTTTGGGCCTCGTTGGGCCGAAATGGGCTGTGTGGGCCCACATGAATAAAATGTATGTGATGTGGTAAGTGTTGTTTGGACTGTGATAGTTGCATAACTGTGGTTGTTTCTAGGCTAAATGGGCCATACGAGTGTGTGGGCCTACTTGGGTTGAATAATGGGCCTTAAGCCTATTTACACCGTTGTGACTGTTTAGGTTACTTAAGTCGCTCGAGACGACGGTGGACCTTCTGTTGGGTTGTTAAGCCCTGGTTTACAAAATTACCGAAAAACCCCTAGTTTGCAAAATTACTAAAATACCTCTAGTTTGTAAAATTACTAAAATACCCTCAATTTGCAAAATTATCGAATTAGCCTGGATTTGAAAAATTATTGAAATACCCCTTGTTTGCAAAATTATCGAAATACCCCTAGTTTGCAAAATAACTGAAATACCCCAAATTTGTAAAATTACCAAAATACCATCGATTTGTAAGATTACTAAAATACCCTCGATTTGTAAAATTATCGAAATACCCCTAAAGGGTAGGATTATCGAAATACTTTTATAGGGTAAAATGACTATTTTTCCCTTGTGGGTAAATGACTAACTTAGACTATGAACTTGACTGATTTGAATGTGATCGTATGACTGTGTTTTAACTGACTTGACTATGGTCGTAACTGATGTGCTTTTAATATATGTTTAACTAATTGTTACTGAGCATGGCCATTTTCCATACACGTGTAAAGATTGAGCATGACATACACAACATATTGGATGGGGTTGGGACATTGATACGGAGGAAGTTCTGATAGGGTCGCACGGGTCGTATGAGACAATGTGGATCCAGCATTGATCTGTTAAGGTTGCACATTTTGTATAAGATGACTGTAGACCGACGGATGGCTTAAAGTCATGTAATCTGATTACGGCTCTATGCCAACCTGAATATGGCTCTGTGCCATCTTGATTATGGCTTTGTGCCAATCGTATTTACCCGTGGCTATGTGCCTAACATATATACTGTTGACTCTGTGTCGATCATAATTACCCATGGCTGTCTGCCGATTATATTACCATCACTGATGGCTATGTGCCAAACTTATTACAGTTACCAATAGCTTTGTGCCATCGTAATTATGGCTCTGTGCCATCCTGATTATGGTTTATAACCATTCTATTTATGGCTTTTAGCCGTTCTGTTAACTGGCAGTGTTGCTGCGATATTTATGGCTTTTAGTCGTTCTGTTCACAACACTGAGCCATCCAGTTGACATAGTGCCGCAATCGATGCTAAGCTTAGTGTGTTGGATGGGTGGGTCGATTTTATCCCCACAGGAGTGTAAGGTTGGTACGGGTGGTGTGTTGGCTGGATCAGGGTGGGATGCATCCTCATACTGTTGCATATCTATTTATGAGATCTGTCACTGTATTGGGCTTAGGCCCACTTATTTTGTTATTGGTTTGGGTTGGGCCCAATTGATTCTGTTATGGGCTGTGACCCAAATGATATTGTAGTGGGTTTTGGCCCACGTATGCTCTGAACTGGACTATACTGTTACTGTTAAAGGGCTTTGGCCTAGATTGATTTGGTTTCTGTTTCTATATACTGAGTGTTACTCTAGTAATGAGATTACTCACTGAGTTTTCGTAAACTCACCCCATTTTTACTGTACAGGTAATCCCTAGCATTAGGAGGATCGGTGTTGCGAGGGACTCGGAGGTGACCACACGATTGCGGTTGTTATGCTTTGGGCTTTATATATTTTTTAAATTTCATTTTGGGTTTTAATTTCTGTAATAAGGCCTCTCTAGATTTAATTCTGAATTTGGGATTTTGTTACGTTTTATATCTATTACATGTAGATGAGTTTTCAACCTAATTATTATTTTTAAAAGCATATGTTTTAAACTTATTTACCTTAAATTAGATTCCCTAACTAAAAGAGACTTTTAACGAAGTTAATAACGATTTTAAAAGCGATTAACTTCTCAATGAACCACGTTTCGAAGTTGAACGGACACAAACTAAGACTTTAGTTTTTAAATATTAATGAGGGTTTTCAATGAAAACATGGTTTTCGAAAAACACTTAAAAGTGACACGCCAAATTTGGGCCTAACTTCTGGGTCGAGTTTGGGGCGTTACACTCTTGTACACCAACATGTCCCAGTGAACGGAGCATTGCTCTACATGCCCAAAATCACAGAAACAGAGTGGTGAGTACTCACAATCCTTTGGTATACCAATATATCCAACACGGCTCGCAAAGGAGCACACACAGAGACTTGTCATAGAGAGCACACAGAGGGAGCTTACTTATCACAGAGAGCTCGCATAAGGAGCTTGCTTGAAAACACTTGTAAAGAGCTTGCACAAAAGCTCGTAAAAACACTATTTATAAAACCGTTCTTAAAACATACTGAAAAACATCGGCTTGCATAAAACATATCTTTAAAATTGTAGCCTAAAAGCATACACTGAAAATAAGGTCTTAGAACGTCAAAATAGAGTTCTGTCAAAAATTTACTTTTAGAATTTAGCTTAAAAACAAATGTATCAAAAATCATAATAGTTCTCACATGTGATATGAACCACAAACATTCATGCTAAAAAAATCATGATAATGAACATAGTTATGACAAATCCCAGATCACTCACTAAAAAATTGAGAAACTAAACAAACTTGGCTTTGCCTTTATCCTTGTTGGTAGATGGTCCGACTGGTTTGCAATATAAACAAACACATAGATTACTAAATGGACAAAACTTATAGAATTCACACATGCGAGCAGACCTAACTTTTCTAGACAATCAAACCTAAGAGAATAGTGGCTTACCTTATTTGCTACGAACTTGGTTCAAAAATAGTGACTTGATAACAAAATATCCAGTAAAGGAATTCTCATCAATTATGGGTCGTATTTATGGACCTAGGTTTCTTGGAAAACTTAAGATACCCTACTAGACTTATGAAAGACATTACTTGCACATGAAGTACTCCTAGATACACCATATCTTTATTTCCTAATTCAAGTTTGACTAAATATTTGATTGACAAACCCCAGTTCACCAAATAGGCTAGAGAACCCCTAGTTCACAACTTACTTGGCGAATCCCAGCTCGCTAAACGCACTAGAAAATTTAGCAAACCCCTTACTTTGTCTTCTGGCGTATATTGTTATTTTGACACACTGGAGAACTCCTTGATGATACTCTTTTTGGCGAACTCCCCCCTTTTGCGAGCTCTCTAGTTCTCTGAAACATTGGTGAACCCTTACTTGCAAGATCAAAACTTCTAGGCCCGATCTCAGGATGTTACAATCATCATGGTAAAAAAGGCTACATGGGAAAAAGAAGAATCAATGAAATCTCAGTAGCCAAACCTTTTTACAAGTAAAATTTCGAGGACGAATTTTCCTAAGCTAACTGGTTCTACTAATCGGGAAAAATTGATGGAGAATTTTTTCACTAAATCTTCCCATGTGGGTATGGAACCTGGTTCTAACAAGTCTAACCAATCGACTATTCAAAGAGAATAGGAATAATTAGAGATGCACAACATCATCGATAACCCCGTTATATTTGAAGGAACTGGTTAAAGTGATGATTGGATCTCCCACCATGTTTCCCTTAAACTGCAACCTATTTTGGATTAATTGAATTGTAGTTGTCTTTTCCTCAAAATTATCAGTGTTAATCGTCGACCTTCCAGTACTGCCTCGCACTGCATCTAATATAGGTAGAGTGTATTCGCGCAACATCTTTTGATCCATTGGGACTTCTATACGGATGTTCTCTTATCGTTCTTGTGGATCTTCAAATAATGTATTCTTTCGCGATAGATTAACTTTCATAGGTAAGTTGTTTTGCATCAATTGATGGTTGCATCTTATAATTTACTCAGGATCTAGATATGGTTCGATTGGGTGCTTCCGCTTCATAAACAACCTCATAAGAAATTAAAAATAACAATAAATAATTAAAAATTAAAAATAAAAGAAATGAGAATATCATAACTATAGTATTTAACTTTCCTATTTATCTTATTGATTGTAAATATATTTTTAGATTTAATGCCATAACCTCCCTGATAATGGCGCCAACAACTTGACCGCTGCCAAATGTGTGAACGTTTGACTAAAAAAATACTACACCAAATATATATGAAATTAAAGCACAGTGTCTGTAAATATATAGGTCAAATTTTAATATAGTATTATATTACAATGAAACACAAGGAAGTATTTCAAGGATCGTACCCAAGGGAGGATGAATTAAATCTATCGAAAATCTCTTTACAATAATAAGTATAAATAGTAATGGTTAAATTCCATATTACGATAAATCATAAAAGAGATGAATATTAGAAATTAAATAACTAAAATAAACAAAAAAAAAACTAAGCCAATTAAACCAATTAGGAAGATTAACTAGTTTCAAGGGTTGTAATTAACTTCAAATTCGAGTTCTAGGGTGGATTAACTATTAACTAACAAATTATTACCACTCAACATCTAACTGATTAATTAATATGTAACACCCCTCAACCGTATTCAACGCTGGAACTGGATACGAGGCATTACCGAACTTATCTTGCCTAAACGTGCAACTTTGGGCTATCAAATTTCATTCCAACTAAAAACTTTTCATTCACATTCATAACATCCTTATTATGGGCCTACGATGCCTTAAACATACAAACGGAGGGTTTCAGAATCAAACCAGGAACTTTTGTATACCTACAAAGTTTTTACCTAAATAGGGCCACACGCCCGTGTGAAATGGGACACGCCCGTGTGGGCAGGCCGTGTGGTCACTGAAACACCCCAAACCCGGCCCACGAGCCTTGACCGGATCTGGTATGTTCCCCGGTGTAAACCATTTCAAAATCTTTTGTTACTTGGGAAAAACTTGTGCGTTTTGAAAGAAAGATTGTTTTGGGTTGGGCTTGAGTTGAAAACAAGTTTATTTCATTATTTAAGTCCTTTACTTTAAGTGACAAAATGTTTGGGCTTTATTTTAAAATAAATTTACTTAATCATTTAATAAATAAAAGTAAAGTAAAGTAGTTCTACTATGGCCTTATTACATCAAATAATTCCCAAAATTTAACTTCAAAATACTTAAAATAAAATAGCCCAAATAAAATGAAATTCTTCTTGAGCATGGCCTTCCCTAAGCATCTCTAGCGCCCACCCATCACCGATCGTCACCTAAAAAAGGTTCCCAGAACGGGGTGAGTCAAACAGACTCAATGTGTACACAAACACTATGTCCAAATAGATTCATGCATATTATTACATCACATACATAATCATATAGCATATATAAAATAATGATGCAACCCGAACCCAAACCTATATGCCATCCGCTACACATCACCCGTACCATCCTACACACCGTGGGGACTACTAAGTCAACCCTCCATCCGCTACACACCATCGAAGGCAGTCGCTGCAGTCAACGTGCTCATCGCCCTTATAAAATTTGTGGTCTTAGGTCACCACATTCAAATTTCGTGGTCTTAGGTCACCACATTCAAATATCGTTTTCAGATTTCGTGGTCTTAGGTCACCACATTCACTTCCCCTTTTCATATAACCCATATGCCCCATATCATACATATCATGCTTTAACATGCCAAATTCTTGTTTCATATTCTTATAATGTCATATGTGTGTCGTAACATATTTTTAACATAATCCTAGTAGGAGTAGGAAACGTACATGAGTACTTTGTACCATAACATGGTACTTAGCCATATTCACATTCATGCATATATTTAATATTGCCATAAATATTATTAAAAGATAGTGTGGGGTACACACCTGATATACTTATCGAATTTACTTAAATCCTAAAAACTCGTTCTATCACTTTAGACCTTTAATTCCTATATTCGTCCAACCCTAACATGTTAGTAAAAAGCCATTCGGCTATAAATCCCAATCCTAGTAGGATTGTTGTAATCAAATTCTTACCTTGGTGCCGATTGGATTAAAAATTAAATCCCAAAACTTTGTGATGCTTCTTTATTGCAATCGGCTATACCCTTAATCATTGAACTAGTTAGTTTCGGCTTTTTAAACAAATAAGAATTAGATCTAAATACCACAACAGGGCCTTGGCCAAATGTTAGATTCACTTACCTTTATGAATCTAAATTCTCGAAAACCTCAGCTTACTTCTGTCGCCTTCCTCCTAAAAACCGAAGTCACCTAATTTTTACCTACATTCGACAATCCTCCACTTATTCAACAAACTGAAATTCTCAATTATCTTAGCCCATATAGTATTCGGCCAAAAAGAAAAGAATAGAAAAGGGCCATTCGGCCACCTACCATTAATTACTCAGCTTTGGCTTTTCCAAAATCGACACTTCTAGCTTATTATAAAGCGAGATTCTAACTTCTAGGGCTAAAGAAGAGAAATTGATAGGCATAGACAATTGATTCAAGTTAGATCTTGATAAGAAGAGAGGAAGAAATTGTGAGGAATAGAAATCCAAACTTACCGAATCACTAAAAACATGCAGCCTATGGTGCACCTTCGGGAAACTAAAACACCCTTGTAGATTCGGCTTTGAGGCTTAGAGAGATTCGGCTATAGGCTTGAAACTTATCTTCAGATTTTGATTGGTTTTGCAAAGGGAAAAGAATTGATGATGGGAAGCACAGGGTATTTCAGTTTTACAAGGAAAGAAAAGGAAGATATAGAACTTAGAGAAATTTGGCAAGACTAGGAGATTTTGTTTTCAGCTTTGTGGAGAATTGAAAAGAAAAAATAAGAATAATGGCAGAGAGAATTCGGCAGAGATTTAAAAAAGAGAAGAAAGAATGTTGAATGGCCTTAGTTTTCCTCCTTTTGCCGAAATTACTAAGCCTAGAGAGTCCCCTTTCTTGGCCATCACTCTCATATCTTTATTTTCCTAGCTTAGCCAAAATTCTAAAAGAATTTGACTTCAACTTAAACTCCTACCTTAGTCTCCCTATGCCGTCCATCTCCTTACCTTATGAGTGCCAAATTTTAACCCATTATTTTGGGCTTCATGTGGCCATACTAGGCCCAAGTTATCCTAGCATATGGCATCATTTCCAGAGCCCTAAGTATCATCTCCGGGCCATTTTTCCAAGCCCGATTTTGTCACATTTTGTAACATCCTAGATTAGGGGTTATGCGTTTGTGCATAATTCATGAGTAGTAGGTTTTGGCAGTGTTTGGAAGTGAATTAAGGGTTTTTAAAATCATAGGATGGAAGAGAAAGCTTTGGACAATTATTTGTTTTAAGTTAAAACAAGAAGTGATGTGGAAAAGTGGCAAGGACGCCACCTAAGGTGCAAGGGTTATGGCAACAAGTGAAGTACTTTGAGGAAGAGATTCAATCCCATTGTGTGCATTTTTGCTTAATAGCATGTTTACTGTGATATGTGGTGTGCATTTTTAGAACCTTGAAAATGTATGGAAATGTATGGAAATGTATGGAATGTAAGGAAATGTATGGAAATGTATGGAAATGTATGGAAATGTAAGGAAACTTGGAAATGATTTAGAAATGTTAAGTTGAAAATAGGAAAATGACCATTTTTGGAAACCTAAGCAAATTAGGAAAGTGAACATTTTGGAAACCTAAGTAAATTAGGAAAGTAAACATTTTGGAAACTAAGCCAAAAGAGGAAAGTAAACATTTTGGAAACTATGCTAAAAGAGGAAACTAAACATTTTGGAAACCTAGGAAATGTCAAGTTTACAGAGCCGCGCGAAAATTTTTGGAAACTTAAAAATGACCCCGAAATGTCGAATTTTAAAGTTCAAAGGGGAACTTAGGGCAAGGTGACCCTAAAATATAAAGTATGTGAAATTTGACCCATTAACGGACTTGGAAAAGTGGCCTGAAGATGCCACTTAAGGCCTCAGGAAATGGCCCACATGCAAGGGTGTTAGGCTTGAGTTCGAGTCACATAAGAAGCAAATAAAATAAGTTTTATTTTGCTTCTAGAAGCCCAAGAGGTGGACGGCACAAGGCTTGTAAAAGAGGAGTTTCACTCTCTTTAAAACTCGGCTAATTAGAAGATCATAAGGACTCTTAAAGGAAGAGTTTAATTCTCTTTAAAATTCGACTAAATAGGTGGATAAATGAAGAATTATTCTTTAATTAGGAAAATAAGGAAGAGTGGTGGCCAAGTTAAGGATTCTTGGCCTAGTAATTTCGGCTATAAAAGGATGAGACTAGGGCCATTCATTATTCATTCTCCTCTCTCTTTCCTCCGCCAATATTCTTCTTGAGCATCCATTCTTTTTCTTCTTTTCTTTTAGCCTCCTAGCCGATTCCTTCTAAGCCTATTATTCCTCTCTTCTTTCATCTTTGAAACCGAATACATAAGGAGATCTTTCGGGATTTACTAAGTGTAGGCTACAAGGAAGGAGAAGTTCTTTTCCCGAAGGTACACCATAGGCCGCATGTTCCCTAGTTATTCGGTGAGTTTCGGGATTTAAAATCCACAAGGTAAGTGTCTATAGCTTTCGCTAAAGCCTATTTTGATAATTAGATCTAATTCTTGTTTGTTTAAAAGCGAAACTAACCCCTCGATGAGATTTAGTGCTTGGCCAAATACAAGGAGGAGCATAGCATAGATTTTGGGATTTGATTAGTATTAAAATCAGCAACAAGGTAAGTTTTAAGAATACTAATCCTACTAGGATTTGGATTTATAGTCAAATGGTTTTTTTATTAAAGTAGTAAGTGATTAATCAAATGTAGGAATTGAGATCTAAAGTAATAGATCGGGTTTTCGGATTTCAAGGAATTGATAAGCAAATCGTGTGTAATTCCCTACACTAAATCTTGATAGATTTACTGCTTTAATTCAATATATGTGTTAATATGAAAGTGTAAGAATATGGCTAAGGTATCGTAGTACCCTACACTAAATCTTGATAGATTTATGGCTATAATTCAATATATGTGTTAATATGAAAGTGTAAGAATATGGCTAAGGTATCGTGTACCCTACACTAAATCTTAATAGATTTATGGCTTAAACTTGATATATGTGTTAATATGAAAGTGTAAGAATATGGCTAAGGTACCGTGTGTACACCACACTAATCCTAATAGATTTATGGCTTAAATATGATATATATGTTAATATGAAAGTGTAAGAATATGGCTAAGGTACCGTGTTATGGTACACCACACTAATCCTAATAGATTTATGGCTTAAATATGATATATATGTTAATATGAAAGTGTAAGAATGTGGCTAAAGTACAATATTATGGTACAAAGTACTGAGCACGTTTTCCTACTCCTACTAGGATTTCAAAATATGTTATATTTAACATGTGAAAAGTGATGTGAAAGTGAAATTAAATATGATATGCATGATATGTATAATTTGGGGCATTCGGTTAATTGAGAAGGGGAAGTGAATGTGATGACTTGGTTACATTATCTCGAAAGTGGTGGCTATGCCACAATATTATAAGTGGGCGATGAGCACGCCGATCGCAATGATCGCCTTTGATGGTGTGTAGCGGATAGAGGGTTGACTTAGTAGTCCCCACGGCAGCAAAGTTGGTACTGGTGGAGTGTAGCGGATGGCATATAGGTTTGGGTTTGGGTTTGCATCATTATCTTGAATTTTATATGAATATGATATGAATGGTGTGCCTATTTCTATTATGTTTTGGTGTTGGTTACACATTGAGTCTATCGACTCACCCTGCTAGGGAACATGTTTCTGTGATGAGCAAGAATGGATCCAGACTACAGAACTTGTGGTGGCCATGTTCACTTGAAGTTTAATTTTATTTGAATCTTTATTTTATTTTAAGTATTGTACAATTTTATTTTGGGTTTCATTTTATGTAATAAGGCCATTGTGACATTTTATTTCGCTTTAATTACTATGTTATGAATTTAGGGCTTTACAAAGAATAAGCCCATTTAATTTAAAATAAGTTTAAATATTTTGTCACCAAACAAATGGGTTTTTGTTATAAGATAAATTTGTTTTCAACTCGAGCCCAACCCACAACAAACTATCTTTCAAAACACATGCTTTCAAAGTATTCAATGAATTTTGAACCAAGGTTACTTTGAGGAACATACGGATCCGGTCCATTCTCGTAATGTAGGGTGTGGGTGTTTTACACATTTCCAAGGTTCCTTACATTTCCTTACATTTCTTACATTTGCTTACATTTCCAAGCTTCCTCTTAAGACTTAATATTTTCTAAAGCATTTCTTACATTTCCTTACATTTCCAAGCTTCCTCTTAAGAGTTAATATTTTCTAAAGCATTTCCTTACATTTCCTTACAATTCCTTACATTTCCAAGCTTCCTCTTAAGACTTAATATTTTCTAAAGCATTTCCTTACATTTCCTTACATTTCCTTACATTTCCAAGCTTCCTCTTAAGACTTAATATTTTCTAAAGCATTTCTTTACATTTGCTTACATTTCCTTACATTTCCTTACATTTCCAAGCTTCCTCTTAAGACTTAATATTTTCTAAAGCATTTCCTTACATTTCTAAGGTTCCTAAAATGCACACAACACATTCACAACACATAAGGCATACTATTTCATAAAATTTTAGCCATAGTGCATACGCCCTAATCCGGGATATTACAGTTCTACCCCCTTAAAATAATTTCGTCCTCGAAATTACTTACTAACGAAAAATCGTACATCCTAACTCACCATACTACTGTTGTCACAAGACTCGATCTTAATAAAACTAACACATTTCCTATGCACAATTCCAAAGTTCACATCCAAGGTTTCATACCATTCACTAGCAATACAAGAACGAACTAGCTCTATAATAAACAAGGCAATAAAGGCATTCTGAAAATAAGAAACTTACCCGTTGTCACATCTCGCACATCACTCTCCTCACGACTACCGATCAGATAAACCAACCTTGGTCGCCTTTGCATCCAACCTTCAGCCTCCGCTTGGTGCTCCACGACCACCACTACGAACCATTTCCTCCATGGTTCGGACCACGACCTACCGAGGTCATTGTCCACCTCTACCACTGATTAACATTCGAATCATTGGTGATTCTCATCCGATTTCTGGGCATTCCTTGATCATATGGTCCTTTGACCCACATCCAAACATCCACCGCCTTCTTCCAACATTCACCTAAGTGTTCCTTTCCACACTGATCACATGGATGGTACTGCCCTCCTGCACCAACTTGCTGACCCCGTGACCCATCAGCTCTGGGCTTTTTTTACACATTTCCTGACGATCCTGACGACCCATAACCCCTCTTGGGTCTATTCCTATCAAAGATTTGCTTAACCGAATCCCTGATTCCCTCAGCTACCTTAGCCTTTTCTACCAACGCGAAAAACTCCCGCTCCTGATGTGGAGCTATCAATAACCTGAGGTCATCCCTTAAACCGTCTTCAAACCGAACACACCACTTATGCTCCGTAGCCACTACTCCTCGAGCATATCGGCTTAACCTCAGAAATTTAGCTTCATATGCTGCTACTAACTTGTTCCCTTGAACCAGCCCCAAAAACACCTTCCTCTGCTCATCAATATAACGTAGTCGACATACTTCTTCTGATATGCCGCCTTAACATATTCCTGTGTCGATCCTCACCGTGGCGCCATCCCAAACTGTTAACCACCATTGATACGCTTCATCGCGTAGCAGTGCCACCATTCCTTTCAACTTCTCCTCAGGGGTCAGATCGAGCTCATCCATAATGCGCTCAATTGCTTCCAACTAGTATTCAGCTATACTGGGTGCCACACTAGATACTCCCGAAACACTTCACTCATATTCTCGAGTCGCTCGGTCATGATTTTGAGCTCCCATATTCCTCCAAAGACTACCACCATTTCAAGAACTCGCAAAGACACCGCGATACAAAGATCATCCCCGTCTCGAGCCTCTTTGCCGACACCAACAAATTGGGTGGTGGTGGCGGTGGTAACTCATTGTCGCACCCTTGACCCGATCTAACGGTTTCGACATACTATTCTTCCTCTACTGCGTCCATGACGACTGCGTCCTCTAGAACTCATATCTAACGACGACTTTAATCTGATTAAGAAATTTTATGAATTAGCCTTTATTCCACAAATTAACCGCAAGAAGTTTTATGAAAAGAATTTTAGAGTGGTTCTTTTGTATTCATACATGCACACAGCCTTTACATTCATACATCCATCAATCAATTATGAACTTTCGCTCATTCGT
Organism: Gossypium rotundifolium; assembly: GCA_025506655.1. NCBI lineage: Eukaryota > Viridiplantae > Streptophyta > Magnoliopsida > Malvales > Malvaceae > Gossypium > Gossypium rotundifolium. Next base: position 53,316,942 of record CP106731.1, read on the forward strand.
GAAATGTTGTAGTTTTCATTGTTGTTGTTTTTCCACTACCTGTGGGTATTTTTGTAATTTGCCCTACGTGGGTATTTTCTTAATTTGTCAAAATAAGGTTCCTTGGTGATTTTGTCAATAAGGGTATTTTGGTAATTTTTGAAATCCCGAGGGTATTTCAGAAATTTTGAAACTACAGGGGTATTTTAGTAATAAACCAGGGTAAATTTATAAATCTTAATAAATCAAGGATATTTTGGAATTTACAAAACTTGAAGGTTGTTTCTGAGAATTTGTTTTCCAAATCAGTGTTGTTGCAGAAATTTTTGAAGATCGGGGTTATTCTGGTAATTTTGTAACTCGGGGGTATTTAGGTAATTTGCAGGGTATGGGTAATTTTGTAAATAATTTTTTTTTCATAATCAAGGTATTTTGATATTTTGTAAATTTAGGGTTCCTTTAAGCAAAGTAGTGAAATTTCGATAAGAACTGTGGGTATTTGGAAATTTCATAAACCAAGGGCATTTTGTAATTTTACCACTAGGGTATTTTAGTAAATTTGTAAATCGAAATATTTCAGAAAATTTATAAAATAATCTTTTCAAATCAAGAGGGTAATTTAGAAATTTTAAAATAGGGTTTCCATAAAATACTGCCTAGTCCCTTTCGGGTTTTAGTTAGGGGTTTAGCCCGTGATTAAGTCCTCTTGGTTAGGGTGAACCGTACTCTACGCACTGTGTAGGATTTGAGTGGAGAGGAGGTGAGTCACACTGATCGCTTAAATACCAAGCTCCCACCAAACCAATCCTAGACATGCGCACCATGGTTACCACACCCTAACTCAGCGACTTAACCACAGGTTGGTTTAGTTAGGCATTTAAGTCTTATGTTTTTGTTGGGGTATACTAGTCCTAGGGTTCAAGTACTAAATCTCTATTCTACGTTCCATTTCTACCCTTCTACAAATCATAATATGAATCACACAAGAGATCGGAGTACTTACCTGGTGGACTTGGCCTGAGACTTAGTGGGCCATGCCAAAAATCCTACTTAATTCACAAAAATTCTTTTGGGCTTAACTTTGAAAATGTTTTGGGCCTTAAACCCAAGGCCGAGTTTTGAACCTGCTCGATATCAAGTCGAAACACCCCAAACCCAAATTTCACGAGCCTTGACCGGATCTCGTATGTTCCCTGTAAACCATTTCAAAATCTTTTGTTACTTAGGAAAAACTTGTGCGTTTTGAAAGAAAGATTGTTCTGGTTGAGCTTGAGTTGAAAACAAGTTTATTTCATTATTTAAGTCCTTTACTTTAAGTGACAAAATGTTTGGGCTTTATTTTAAAATAAATTTAGTTAATCATTTAATAAATAAAAGCAAAGTAAAGTAGTTCTACTATGGCCTTATTACATCAAATAATTCCCAAAATTTAACTCCAAAATACTTAAAATAAAATAGCACAAATAAAAATGAAATTCTTGTTGAGCATGGCCTTCCCTAAGCATCTGGCTTACCGGTCCATCACCGATCGTCACCAAAAAGGTTCCCACAACGGGTGAGTCAAATGCAGACTCAATGTGTACACAAACACTATGTCCAAATAGATTCGTGCATATTATCACATCACATACATAATCATATAGCAGATATGAAATAATGATGCAACCCGAACCCAAACCTATATGCCATCCACTACACATCACCCGCACTATTCTACACACCGGGGACTACTAAGTCAACCCTCCATCCGCTACACACCATCGAAGGCAGTCATCGCAATGACGTGCTCATCGCCCTTATAAAATTTGTGGTCTTAGGCCACCACATTCAAATTTCGTGGTCTTAGGTCACCACATTCAAATATTGTGGTCTTAGGTCACCACATTCAGATTTCGTGGTCTTAGGTCACCACATTCACTTCCCATTTTCATATAACCCATATGCCCCATATCATACATATCATGCATTAACATGCCAAATTCTTATTTCACATTCTTATAATGTCATATGTGTGTCGTAACATATTTTTAACGTAATCCTAGTAGGAGTAGGAAACGTACCTGAGTACTTTGTACCATAACATGGTACTTAGCCATATTCACATTCATGCATATATTTAATATTGCCATAAATATTATTAAAAGATAGTGTGAGGTACCCACCTGATATACTTATCGAATTTACTGAAATCCTGAAAACTCATTCTATCGCTTTAGATATTTAATTCCTATATTCGGCCAACCCTAACATGTTAGTAAAAAGCCATTCTATTATGAATCCCAATCCTAGTAGGATTGTTGTAATCAAATTCTTACCTTGGTGCCGATTGGATTAAAAATTAAATCCAAAACTTTGTGATGCTCCTTTATTGCAATTGGCTATACCCTTAATCATTGAACTAGTTAGTTTCGCTTTTTAAACAAATAAGAATTAGATCTAAATACCACAATAGGGCCTTGGCCAATTGTCAGATTCACTTACCTTTATGAATCTAAATTCCTAAAACCTCACTTACTTCATAGCCTACCTCTTAAAAACCAAGTCACCTAATTTTTACCTACATTCTAATCCTCCACTTATTCAACAAACCAAAATTCTCAATTATCTTAGCCCATATGGTATTCGCCAAAAAGAAAAGAATAGAAAAGGGCCATTCGGCCACCTACCATTAATTACTCACCTTCGGCTTTTCCAAAATTGGCACTTTTGGCTTATTATAAAGCAGGATTCGGCTTCTAGGGCTAAAGAAGAGAAATTGATAGGTATAGACAATTGATTCAGGTTAGATCTTGATAAGAAGAGAGGAAGAAATCGTGAGGAAAAGAAATCCCAAAACTTATCGAATCACTAAAGAACATGCGGCCTATGGTGCACCTTCGGGAAACTAAAACACTCTTGTAGATTCGGCTTTGAGGCTTAGAGAGATTCAGCTATAGGCTTGAAACTTATCTTCAGCTTTTGATTGGTTTTGCAAAGGAAAAAGAATTGATGATGGGAAGCACAGGGTATTTCAGTTTTACAAGGAAAGAAAAGGAAGATATAGAACTTAGAGAAATTCGGCAAGACTAGGAGATTTTGTTTTCGGCTTTGTGGAGAATTGAAAAGAAAAAAGAAGAATAATGGCAGAGAGAATTCAGCAGAGATTTCAAAAAGAGAAGAAAGAATGTTGAATGGCCTTAGTTTTCCTCCTTTTGCCGAAATTACTAAGCCTAGGGAGTCCCCTTTCTTGGCCATCACTCTCATACCTTTATTTTCCTAGCTTAGCTGAAATTCTAAAAGAATTTGACTTCAACTTAAACTCCTACCATAGTCTCCCTATGCCGTCCATCTTCTTACCTTATGACTGCCGAATTTTAACCCATTATTTTGGGCTTCATGTGGCCATACTAGGCACAAGTTATCCTAGCATATGGCGTCATTTCCAGAGCCCTAAGTGTCGTCTCCGGGCCATTTTTCGAAGCCCGATTTTGTCACATTTCCAAGGTTCCTTACATTTCCTTACATTTGCTTACCTTTCCAAGCTTCCTCTTAAGACCTAATATTTTCTAAAGCATTTCCTTACATTTCCTTACATTTCCAAGCTTCCTCTTAAGACTTAATATTTTCTAAAGCATTTCCTTACATTTCCTTACATTTCCAAGCTTCCTCTTAAGACTTAATATTTTCTAAGGCATTTCCAGAGCCCTAAGTGTCGTCTCCGGGCCATTTTTCGAAGCCCGATTTTGTCACATTTCCAAGGTTCCTTACATTTCTTACATTTGCTTACCTTTCCAAGCTTCCTCTTAAGACCTAATATTTTCTAAAGCATTTCCTTACATTTCTTACATTTCCAAGCTTCCTCTTAAGACTTAATATTTTCTAAAGCATTTCCTTACATTTCCTTACATTTCCTTACATTTCCAAGCTTCCTCTTAAGACTTAATATTTTCTAAAGCATTTCCTTACATTTCCTTACATTTCCTTACATTTCCAATCTTCCTCTTAAGACTTAATGTTTTCTAAAGCATTTCCTTACATTTCCTTACATTTCCTTACATTTCCAATCTTCCTCTTAAGACTTAATGTTTTCTAAAGCATTTCCTTATATTTTCTTACATTTCCTTACATTTCCAAGCTTCCTCTTAAGACTTAATATTTTCTAAAGTATTTCCTTACATTTCCTTACATTTTCAAGCTTCCTCTTAAGACTTAATATTTTCTAAAGCATTTCCTTACATTTCCAAGGTTCCTAAAATGCACACAACACATTCACAACACATAAGGCATACTATTTCATAAAATTTTAGCCATAGTGCATAAGCCCTAATCCGGTATATTACAGTCACACACGCCCATGTACCCAGCCTGTGTGGGATTTATTTTTCATTTCGAACCTAGAGGGGTTTTCACACGGCCGGACACACGCCCGTTCCTTTGGCCCGTGTCCTTGCAAGTGTGTGAAAACCTGGTATTCTGTTTATGACGTCAGTAACCATATAAAGGGCACACGGCCTAGGCACACGCCCTTATATCTAGCATGTGGTCAACACTGACTTGCAACACTAACATGCAGGGGACACACGGCCACCACATGCCCATGGGACTGACCGTGTGTCACACACGACCTAGACACATGCCCGTGTGCCTACCCATGTGGACAAGAACAAGGCTATTTGCCAAGCTCTTTTTATCACCCAAACTCCTACAACATAAATCACATTTAACCATTAATCAAACAATCCAATCATGCATCATACACATTCATGAATAACCTCATCTCTTCATATATTAATAATAATGAGCCATCAACTATGGCTATTTACAAAAAGTTCATCTTTAAAGGAGCCAACACACTTGGCCAAAACAACAAGACATTTCACTAAGTCTAGCCCCTATACATGCCATACTCAAAATGCTAAGTCTAAATATACCAAGATGAGCTCATAGTGTGGGTGATCTTCAAATTAACTTCGTATCCCGAGCTGGCTCTTTGACAATATAAAACAAGGGAAAAGAAAGGGAGTAAGCTTAAGCTTAGTAAGTTTACATGTAAGCTATAAACATCATAACATATGCCAATCAACCAACAACATTACATAATAAGCAAGAACAAATCACATTTCCATAATAATGCTTACTCATCTCATCTCTTACCACATTCCATCCATACCACAAATAAAATGCTCACATTTACTTGCACACATCCCTTGGACTCATCACCACAAACCACATGATATATTTACTTAGAAAATTTCTCGATGAACCGCTTGAATGATACTAAGTACCCGGTGGTTTCGCACATAGCCCACCAATAGTTAAGAATAGGGTGGTATCGCACATATAACCCACCAACAAGAATAATTACGGTGGTTTCGCACATAGCCCACCAAATAACAATATAAACGATGGTATCGCACACAGCCCATTATGAATAAATAGTAAGGTGGTATTGCACACAGCCCACCAAAAAGGATATTTACGGTGGTATCGCACACAACCCATCAAATAGTTATTACGGATATTTTTCGCACTTACATATTTATTCTGAGGTTTATACGAGAATTACTCACTATCTATCAATTCCAATCAATCATAATCATAATTGATCTCATTCATACAATGCACCAATAAGTAACAACATATGTATTAAAGATGTATCGTTTACACATAAACTTACCTCGATGCAAAATGTACTAGTCGATGGTTTAGTCCATAACCTTGCCTTTTCCTTGGTCAAGGTGGTTTCCTCGCTCTTCATTCACTCATTCAATCACTTTATAATTCATGATACATCAAAATTTCTACTTAGGCAAAAATGACCATTTTGCCCTCATACTTTGGCAAAATTACTATTTTGCCCCTAGGCTCGTAAATCATTTTTCATCATATTTTCACATTAAAAAAGCCTAGCTGAACATTTACTTCTCTTACAAAAACTCACAAAATGAATTATTTCATGCATTTATTACTCATTTAAAACCTTTACAAATAAGTCCTATTTAGGTGTTTTCATGGCAACACATTTCACAAAAGTTGTTCCTCAACCTACTAACATTCATTTTCCTCCATAAAAACTTTCATGGAAAGTCCCTAAACTTTCAACCATTTTTCAAATTAGTCCCCTCATTAGCTAGCTTAAGCTTTGGGGGTTCTAAAAGTACAAAAATTATCAAGAAAGACCCCTAAAATCACTTACTTGCAAGAGAGTAGCTTGGCTGAAAGTTTGAACTCCAAAATCCACAAATTCCATTCAATTTTTTGTGGAGAAGAAGCATGAATAGTTAAAGATGATATCTCTTTTATTTATCTTATTTTATTTATTTTTTTATCACCTAATTTCACCAAATTTTGGAAAAATTTAATGCCCTTGTCTCCTTGTCTCTATGGCTGGCCAACACACCCTTAATGGCCTAATTGCACTTCAAGGACCTCTAATTCAATATTCTATGGCTATTAGACACCTCTACCTTTTATAATAGAACTTTCAAACTTTATGCAATTTAGTCCTTTTTCATAATTAAGCATGAAATCACCAAAATTGATGCATCAAAATTTTCATACATCCTTATAAACATGTTATAACACATAAAATAATATCAAAATAATTTTCTTCAACCTCAGATTAGCGGTCCCAAAACCACTGTTCTGACTAGCCCCAAAATCGGGCTATTACATAATAGGTTGATACTCGCTTATCTCCCGACCTTTCTCAACCAGGATAAATTATGATTTTTGTAGCAAACTTATCTCCCAACCTCGTTTAATCTTTGATTACTTCTTAGGGTTGTCAAGACTAGGTTTTAGAATGTGTAATTTATACCAACTAATCTGATTGACAAACCCTTAATCCTCCATTAATCACTTTCTTATCCTACTTGTTAATCTCCCTAAGGGACTTATCTACTCAATGTATTCATAATCTCCCATTCAATTGATATAACATGTAAATAACACGATTAAACTGAAAGAGAAAAGAGATGTAGAATAATCCTAATTTGTATAAATTAAGAGTGGAATAGCAAATCTCTCGATTGGGAAAACAAATCTCATCACTGGTAATGGAGAATAAACTGAAATACTTCAATTGCATAAAAGAAATCTTGGATCAAAATCGATTCCAGGAGAAAAGAATAGAACATTTTAGAAAATAAGAGAAAACTAAACCTAAATCCTACTCCCAAACTATGAGGGATTTTGGATGCATTTAAGATGACTTAGTTACATCAAACCCCTAAGGTTTTTTATAGAATTGTTAGTAGCCCGAATTAGGTCTTCAACATGTCCTAGGTCTTCGTATAAAGTTGATTGTGTAGATGAAAATAGCCTCCAAGTACTTGGGCTCCATGTCGATCCTATGGCATGCCATAGACCTTGCATGGCATGACACGACATGCATTTTGTGGGTTCTTGAGCCCATGTCATACTTTAGCAACTTAGTAACCTTGTGCATCACTTGCCCTAAGTTCCTACATCCATTGGGTCTCAAATTAAGCATCCTGCACTCTCAATTACACAAATTAGAACTACCTAAGGCCTGTGTTGGCCTAATAGGTCACTAACACTCACAAAATGTGTAAAAACACTTATTTTATTAATATTTAAAACTAAACTACTAAATATCAAAATGTAAACTACTAAATACCGAAATGTAATAATTAATAATAGAAGTGCTAGGAAAAAAGCTCCTTAAGTGTAGAAATATACCAAAATGACTATTAGATTTGACGGCAGGTCAAATACCCCGTAGTCAAGTCTTTGCTTGCCTTCAAGAAAACTAAACAAAAATGAAATAAAGACTGAAAAAAAACAAATTGAAAACAATAAATAAACATGCAAGAAAAGAAAATTTACTTGAGCTATCTTAATAGAAGAATTTGGATAGAAATATATTAACAAGATAATGAAAATATACATGTAACTCTAGCATGATACGAATTGACTCAAAATTTCTAAAATTTGATAGGTTAGTTCCTTAAATTACAAAGAAAACAAAGAAAAGAATATTAAGTATAGGTATCCATCAAAACCAATATATAAATATACAATTATGTTGGAAGTAATATAAGTGGTAAAAATATCAAAACTTGGCACAATGTCATCCATATCAAGTACCACCTAAGAATAGGTTGTAACATTTTGTGACTTAGGTTGGCTCAAAATTTAAGAATAGACTCAATAAAAGACTGAGTACGAAAGTAGTTTAGCATATTATATTATTCTCGATACTCTCCTAATTGTACATGTAACTCACCACCTTAAATCAACTTTTCTCACCTTCCTTATTTCTCCATTGCTAAGGCCTAGTATGGTATTCATGAGTACAATCATTCGATCATGTATTTTTTTTTTGTACAAATGTGAGCGTATGTTTTTTCCTCTTTGTTTTTTTTTCTTCAATATTTTCTCAATTGGAATTTTGCCTTTTTTTTTTTTTGTTCTTTCTACAAGCTCAAAAATCTTATACTCACTATACCATACAATTCCTTAGTTTCACTTAGTTTTTTTCCTCTTGAAAGCATCGTGATGTATCTATTTAATCCCTCAATATCAATGTTCAGAGGTCTAAATCTGTACAAGGACCAAGAAAATGAATGATCAATTAGATTATTATTTTAGGCTTAAGGTTTCATTTTTGGTTCATCAAGAAAATAGATTCAGGCTTCAAAATAGGTACTAGGGAAATATTTACAGGACAACTTTTTGGCTAAAAATTGTCTACCAAACAACGCCTTAGGTCATCCCTAGGTAATTTCATACATGGATTAAATCAGTCAAGTCTATCAATTTCTACAACCTATAATTCAATTAAACACGCATGCTATTTATATATCTATTTATCATGTGGTATACTCAACATCTAAAATCTATTCACAAGATAATGAATTGAACTAATTAGTCTAAAATTAGATAATTTAGAATCAATTATTATCAAACTAAATTTATATTTTATTCAAAAATCCTATTAGTAATCTCATAACCAATTACTTCTATTTCTACAAGCTCAAGCACATGGAAAATAAAAAAATTAAAATTAAAAACTACTAAAGATAGAAAAATTTTTAAAATATTCCTAAGTCACCCTCACACTTTATTTGGCATATTGTCCTTAATGTGCAATAAAAGATAAAGGAAAGAGGTTAGCTAATGTTATGTTCTTTCTTATCTCATATATTTGAATGATTGAACTTTAATTGTGGTGCCTTTGAATGGCATATTTGATAAGTATGAGATGAATGAAATGTTGGCATGTATTTGATGGTTGAAATGTATTTTTGAACTTAGGAATTGATCTACATGTGGCATGTCTTTTTGTGCAAGGAATAATCATGAAATTGCTTGAATTAGGGGTCAAAAAGGGTGCACATGGCCTTGGACACGGGCAGTCTCACGACTATGTGCCACACACGGTCACCATGCATAGCTATGTAGACTTATTAATTATAGGTGCAATATTCACATGACCTAGCACACGGCCTACGACACGACCGTGTGAGCCAAAATAAATTGTTACACGGCCTGTGACACAGTCATGTGACCCTATTTCAAATACTCACACAAGTGGACACAAGGGTTGGGACGTGGTTGTGTGTTCTGACTTCTAATGTTCACACGGCCGTGTGACCCCTATTTCCAAATTATGCAAGTTTTTTTTTGAAATTTTCTGATTTGTTTCGGTTTGATCCCAAATTGTTTCCAAGATTTTTTAGGGCTTCGTAAGCTCAACTTAAGGCCCATAAGAGTATTTGTACCATGAGTTGAGGTATTTATTGTATGTTTTGAAATTAATTGAATAGTTGTTCTGAAATGTTCTATTTTGCTTGGTAATACTCTATAACCCTAATCTGGTAATAGAGACGGGTTAGGAGTGTTACAAAACTTTTATATGAATCAAATTTATATATTAATTTTAACTGTGTTCTCTATTCGTGTACAAAAATTTTGTACACATGATGCATTCAATATGTAACTATCATATTAAATTAATTCAATGATTAAATTAAATCTTGTGATAACTAAACATAACAGGTGTGACCATGTAGGCTCTTGTAATGTTAGTAGTAATATTAGAGTATTTCTAGTGTTACAAGAAGTGAGTGGCATCTAGCAATGCGTCATTGCTACCCAAGTTACAAGAAGTCGTGATTCGATATAACATTTCTGTGATAAATTTTTATGTATTATATCCTATTATCCTTTATATCTAGATTGGACACAAGTCATGGAACACTCACACTTGTATAGTCCAATCTCATATTTCTTAATATTTTGAGTTGTAACACCCCAAAATCGGCCTATGCATTAAGCCCGAATTTCGGCATGCCACACAAATTAAACGTACATTCAAATCATTTAACGAAGTAGAAATCAAATTCCAAAACGATTAAGAGAATGACTCTATCAAAAATTGAGGTTTATTTGAAATCCTTAATTAAAAACACAAGAGATTATCATTGAATCTATAGAGTAGTATTTGATTAAAATTTTGAAATTTATTTAATCAAAATATTCTAACGAAGAGTTAAAGGATTTCTGAGTTTTAAAAATATTTAAGAAAAACCTTTATTTTATACGAAAGTTTTAGAAAACATTTATGAAAAACTAAATCAATCTAACTTAATAAAACTAAAACATAATAAATCCATCCACATAATAAAATCCATAATTAAAAAGGCCTTATTACATCGCCATTAAAAAAGTACTTAATAAAAATTATAAAAGTAGTCTTAAAGTTTTATAAACCACCATTTGTAGTATAGCCTCCCAAGAAGTCATCTCCCACCCAAGTCTCCATCAATTGTTATTACCGAGAGGGTAAAAATGGGGTGAGTTACTTAGAACTCAAGTGTAACTCACTTACCATAGTCCACCGGCCAAGACCATTTAAGCATTTATTTGGGCCTAAGCCCATTTCAAATATAATAATTTAGCATAAAAATGCAAATGATATGCAATTCCCAAAACCAACCCTAGATTTCCATCCGCTACACACCCCCGTACCAACCAAAGATACCGTGGGGAGCTTTAGTCACCCACCCCGCCAACACACCAAAGTAGGCTTTAAGCCCAATAAATATTTGTGGCAACGGCCATTTAATAATTGTGGTAGAACCACCGATCTAGATTTCGGGCAATGGCCATCGTGACAGAGTCACCCTAAAATTTTGGCATCAAGCCTTTCTTCTCTTCATCATTGATCCCAACCCATGCAATCATGTTTATGCATAACAAAATATTTGTAAAGAAAACCATATTATAATTTATAAATTTTGGCCCATTAAAAACACATATCACATATAACCCATTTATCAATTATCGTAAATGGCCCAATTATCAAATATCACTTATGGCCCATTTATCGATTATCACATATGACCTAAATTCTCAAATATTTACATATGGCCCAAATTGTCAAATATCACATATGGCCTAAATTGTCAAATATCACATATGGCCCAAATTGTCAAATATCTCATATGGCCCAAATTGTCAAGTATCACATATGGCCCAAATTGTCAATTATCACATATGGCCCAAATTGTCAAATATCACATACGACCCAAATTGTCAAATATCACATGTGGCCCAAATTGTCAAATATCACATATGGCCCAAATTTATCAAATATCACATATGGCCCAAATTATCAAATATCACATATGGCCCAAATTTGTCAAATATCATGTATGGCCCAAATTTGTCAAATATCACATATGGCCCAAATATCACTTATTATCGTTTTGGCCATTAAGGGCTATTTCAAAATTTTCACGATCTTAATATCGATTTTTGATCTTAACACTAAAGTGTCGATAATACCATATTTTTTGATTTCACCAACTTTATGCGATTTTAATCCAACTTTTACTATCAGATAGTCATCTAACCCATGAGATACAAGTGTGAGATTACACACCGATTATGGTGAGACTACACTCTCCGCTTCGTCGATATCTAAACACACATTACGAAGGATTAGACACTAAAATTTAATATTAAACTATTCTAATATTAAGCGATCTAGATCTTACCCTCGAAATCTCGAACAACCACTATTTGTGATTTCTCTCCGATCAAAGGTTCAGAACCACGAGTAAACAATGGTTCAGGGTACGTATGACTTTGAATAATTGATTTTCGCTGGATGAAGGTCCACAACCCGGTGGAAAGTCTCGGATTCCCAAAACAGTCCTTCTCTTGAATTTAATGGGAATATTGGAACCACCCCTCTTACGAACACTATTTACTACCCTTTTCGTCCCTATTTTGATTGTCTTCAAAGACAAAGAATCATTAGTCCTAACAATATATCAAAAATCTTAAGACTAAAGACTTGAAGAGTGTAATCAGCATACCTTAATAATCCCTTACCTTTAACACCTTAAATTCGATTTTAACGATCTACGACGTTTACGAACACTTGAGTTTCGATCCTCCACTATCACACTGTTGTCCAAGGCTTCAAAAAAGAAAAATAAAAGATTGGAGAGAATACTTATGTATAAGAAAAGATTCGACTATGAATAAACAAAGAAAAAGAAGAATGATTCGGCAAAAGATTTTACCATCAATATTCAGTCATGAAGAAAGGTTTTGGAAAAGAATAATGATGTTTGAGTCTTCTTTACCAAAAAGAAAGAAAGAAGAACAAAAAGAATAAAGAGAGAATGTTTATGTGTCGATTTTACAAGGATGGAAGATGAACAAAGATAGGGTCTTGGAGTTGGTGTATATTCAGCCAAAAGGAAGAAAAAGAAAATGACCTTTCAAGATGGTATGGTTTCGGCACAATGAGGAAAAGAGCTTGGGGAAGTATGGAGGATGATAACCATTTGGTCTAAAAGAAATGACCAAAACCAAAGCAAAATTTTACCTATTACACAAGACACATTCTGCTAGGGAGAAGAAATTGGAGAGAAAAGTTTTGGAGAAAAGCACAAAAATGACCATAAGCCAAAGTGGTCAACTAGCTACCAAAAGCTATCAAAATTTCGGCCAACCCCTAGCCCCAAAAACCGTCCAAGTACATAGCTATCAAGGATCAACTTTTTCCAACCTTTCTTTCTATAGTACATTCCACAATTTAAGCCATTTGTTCCCCTTCCTTGCCTTATCCTATTGATTCCTTTCCTCAACTTCAATGTTTCCTTAATCTATTTAGCCACCTTACCATAAAAATTAAAAGTCTAACATACCAAAAATGAATCTTGGCCGACACTTGATAGGAGAAATCAAAAATAAAAGCTTTCAAATTGCATGCTAGGAGATTCGAACCTCTCCCCTTAAGCAAACATGCATGCGCCAACACCACCTTGCTACTAGCTCATCTTATGCTAGTTTTTGACACTTAAATTTACTTAAACCTCAAAGTAACTTGATCCACTTCAATTAAATACTCCTTACTAAAATTCATTCTAATTCTGAATAGTTCTCAAGCCTTCTCAAGACTATACTAAACATGCAAAATTTAATTATTCACAAGTTAAGCACCAAAACATGCATCATATCAATACTCAAATTTTAGGACGTTACATGAGTAGACTACAATAAACAAATAAGTTGATATCATATCAACTTATATGAGTATGGTCATGCATTTCTTGTAACAGCCCGATTTTGGGGCTAGTTAGAACAGTGGTCTTGGGACCACTAATTCAAGGTTGAGGAAAATTATTTTAGTATTATTTTATGTGTTTTGGTATTAATATATGGCTATATGGAAATTTTGGTGCTTTACTTTTAGCAATAGCATGTTTAATTGAGAAAAAGGACTAAATCGCAGGAGATGCAAAAGTTTTATTTTATAAGGTACCTAATAGCTATAGATTATAAATTGGAGGATTTTAAAATGCAATTAGGCCATTAGTAGGGTATGGCCGGCCATGTAGACAAAAGGGGGATAAGAGCATTAAATTTTAGTCAAATTTGGTAGAAATTAGGTGATAAAATGAATAAAATAAGAGAAGAAAAAGATGTTATCATCTTTCACTATTCACTCATCTCTTTCCACCGAAAATTAAAAAGGAAATAGAGCTCTTGGAGGCTCAAACTTTCAGCCACTCAATTCTCATTCAAGTAAGTGATTTAGGTGGTTCTAATTGATGATTTTTGTATTTTTGAGTCCCCTAAGCTTAAGCTAGCTAATGAGGGGACTAATTTGTGATATGGTTGAAAGTATAGGGACTTTCCATGGGAGTGTTTAAGTGGTTAGCTGAGTTTTTAAGGAAGAAATTGAATGTTGGGGAGTGGTGAAGCAACTTTTGTGAAAGGTGTTTTCAAAACAACACCTAGGTAGGACTTAAATGCAAAGATTTAGTTTGTGTCATAAATGCATGAAATAGTTGAAATGGTGAGTAGTTGTAAGAGAAATAAATGTTCATCTATGCTTGTTTATCGAGAAAATATGATAAAAAATAAATTACGAGCCTAGGGGCAAAATCGTAATTTTTCCAATGTAGAAGGGCAAAATGGTCATTTTTGCCCGAGTGTAGAATTTGATGTATTATAATCATAGAATGATCTAAATGAATGAATTTCATTGTTATAGATTAAGAAGAACACGGAATCAACCTTGACCCTAGGAAAGGCAAGGTGATTGAGTAAATCGCTCGTTGACACGTTTGCATTGAGGTAAGTTTATGTGTAAGCAATATATATTTTTGTAAGCATTATGTTGCTAATTAGAGTATGGCATGCTTGAGAACATGTGCAGTTCTAGTGGATTGAATGTGATAGTCATTGAATAATTATTGTATGAATGGCGAAATAATTATATGAATGTGTATTGACGATATTTGATGGTGGGCTATGTGCGATACCACCATAATAAAGGCTGATGGTGGGCTAAGTGTGAAACCACCGAGTAATTTGACTAAGAGTAATGAAATTAGAGATAGTGATGTCTTTTACTATGTGAATGGGAACTTGTTAATGAATGCATGCATTAAGCTTGTGATATGGTTGCAATATGGGAATGGAGAAAATGAGTAAGCATGATCATGAATGTAGATTGTTTCTCATTTAGTATGTAATGTTATGTAATTGTGTAATTCATATTATAATGTTATATTGTTTACATGTAAACTTACTAAGCCTAAAGCTTACACCCCCTTCTCTTTTTCCTTTATTTTATAGAGTTTAAGAGCCGAGCCGGGATACGTCGATAACAAGGAGGCCGCCCATACTATCTGCTCACCTTGGTATATTCAGACTTATGATTTTGTGTATGGCATGTATAGGGGCTAGATTAAATAGATTATTTTGTTATTTTGGCCAAAGGTGTATTGGCTCTTGTTAAGACATTTATTTTGTAAATTGCCAATAATGATGGTACATTTTATCATTTATGAAATTTCAAAGTTGTCAATGTGGGTGCTTGTTGAATTATGAGATATTTATTAGTTTGTTGAATGAACTCATGTAGTGTAAGATATAAGGGTGCTAATAGCTTGGCAAACAACCTTGTTCTGTCCATATGGGTAGGCATACGGGTGTGTGTCTAGACCATGTGTGACACACGGTCAACCCACGGGTGTGTGACTTGGCCGTGTGTCCCCTGCATGTTAACATTTAAGTTAGAATAGACCACGACTTCCCACAAATGCGTGTCCAGGTCGTGTTAAATTAGTCAGTAACTCCCCACGGTTTAAAGCCACGGGCATGTTATGATGGTACACGAACGTGTTCCATTTTACATAGGTGTATGCCCTAGCCGTAGGAGTTTTGGCAGAATGTTGGGGTTTTGGGGCAAGGTGTGAGCACATGGGCGTGTGTGACTACACATGGGCGTGTGTGTCATCTAGCACGGGCGTGTACTCCCTGTTTATATGGAAAGAAATTTTATGGATCGTAAGGTTTCTGATATAATCTCGAGAGCCCTCGTATGTATGAGTGAGGTCTCGTAAGTCAAAAAAAGTTATTGTAGTGACTCAAGTAGAGTAGTCACATGAGCCTAAGTGGCGATCAAGTATTTTTGTATAGTAACACTTAGTGCCCGATTTCGGTGGAGATGTGGGTAAGGGATGTTACATTTAGTGGTATCAAAGTTGTGGTTTAGTCGGTTCTAGGACTACCTAGCGTGTGTAGGAGTCCAGCTATACATGCCATAAGTGTATAATTAAAGTGTGGTGGCTTTTGATGATTTTAAATTTGTTTTATGTAGTATATGGATCCCGATCAATTGACTGCTGATGACTCAGCTAGTAATGCACCGGCTCCTACGTAAGGGATCGCGCCTGTGCAGAGTGAACCCGAGACTAGGGATCAAGGAGAAGAGGCTTGGGAAGCCTTTCTCCAAATGATGAGCAATTGGTACACTGAGTATGTACGAGCTAACCCTAATGCTCAACCTCCTCCACCTCCTCCTATACCTCAGCCAATTCTTGTGGCTTCCCAAGGTATAGAAATGATGAGGACAACTAAGCCCTCAGTAGACAAAATTCAAAGTAAGGGGCTAAAGATTTTTGAGCTAATAAAGATGATGACCCTGAGCGGGCGGAGCTCTAGCTTGAGAACTCAATGAGGGTATTTGAGGAACTCTCCTGTACATCTGAGGAGAGATTGAAATGCACTGTATCTTTGCTGAGGACTCGACATACCATTGGTGGAAAACGTTAACATCAGTGGTTCCTAAAGAGAGGGTAACGTGGGACTTTTTTTTGGAAGAGTTTCGAAAGAAGTATATATGTCAATGGTTTGTAGACCAGAAGCGGAAGGAATTCTTTGAGCTAAAGCAAGGAAAAATGACTATGGCGGAATATAAGCATGAATTTGTTCGGCTCAATAAGTACGCACAAGAATGTGTATCCACGGAAGCTACCTTATGCAAGAGATTTGAAGATGGGTTGAATGAAGACATCAAACTGCTAGTTGGGATTTTAGAGCTAAAAGAATTTATGGTATTGGTGGATCGAGCTAGTAAGGCCGACGAATTGAGTAAGAAAAAAAAGAAATCCACGAGTGAGGCTCGGGATGTAAAGAAGAGGCCGATGAAAAATCATACCAATCTCAATCGAAGAGGTCCAGGGAAGTGAACCCTTGGATGACTACGTCAGACGGGCATTCGCAGAGAGAGCGAGGTAACACGTATTTGGTTTCAAGAGTTTAGGCCACCTCAATGGTGAGTGTGGGCAATGCAAAGTCCAAACCGGAGTGCCCAAGTTGTGGAAGACATTACACTGAGGAGTGTTGGGGAAACAATTGAAATTGCTATAAGTGTGGATCCCCCGACCATTTCATCCGAAACTGTCCTGAAAGGGGTGACAAGGAGAAGAAGCAAGAGGTAAGATCAAGCAGTGCATCCTTTAGAGGTAGGCCACAAAAGAACTCGGGAGGTGGGACTAGTGGTAGAGGTGTATCACGAGACACTACTGTGAGGTCAGAGGGTCTGGCGCCAGCAAGAACGTATGCTATTCATGCTCGAGAAGCGGCCTCATCGCCGGACGTAATAACGGATACATTTTCTCTCTATGAAACCTCTGATATTGCTTTGATTGACCCAGGGTCGACCCATTCTTATATTTGTATGAGATTGCCATTTAGTTTGAATATGACTATTGAGTCTACTGAATTTGTGATAAAAGTATCAAACCCACTAGCTAAACAGGTGTTAGTTGACAAGGAGTGTAGGAACTGCCACTTGACAATTAGTGGTCATTATTTTCCGGCAAACCTTATGTTGCTACCGTTTGATAAGTTTGATTTGATTCTTGCTATGGATTGGTTGACTACCCATAGCATTTTAGTGAATTGTGGTAGAAATTTATTGAATTGAAGTGTGAAAATAGAGATGTTATTCGGGTTGAATCAGGTGAGTCAGATAGTCTACCGGTGATGATTTCGTCCATGGTAGCTAAGAAATATTTGAGAAAAGGATGTGAGTCGTATCTTGCCTTTGTAATGAACACTCAAGAATCTAAAGTAAAGATTGAAACCGTGCCAGTTGTACGTAAGTATCCGAATGTATTCCCAGAAGAGTTACCTAGACTACCTCCAATCAGAGAGGTTGAGTTTGGAATTGAGTTAGTTTCGGAATGGCACCTATTTCTATCGCTCTGTATAGGATGGCACCGTTAGAGTTGAAAGAATTGAAGGTCCAGTTGCAAGATTTGACAGATAAGGGTTTTGCAAGACCAAACTATCACCGTGGGGTGTTTTGGTATTATTTGTAAAAAAGAAAGATGGATCAATGAGATTCTGTATAGACTACAGGCAACTCAATAAGGTGAAGGTGAAAAATAAGTATCCTTTACCGAGGATAGATGATCTATTTGATCAACTGAAGGGAGCTATGGTGTTCTCCAAGATTGATTTGAGATTCAATTACTACCAGTTGAGGGTTAAGGAACAAGACATGTCGAAAATAGCATTCAAGACGAGGTATAGCCATTATGAGTTTTTGGTCATGCCATTCAGTTTAACGAATGCTCCTGCAATTTTTATGGACTTAATGAACCATGTCTTCCGGCCGTATTTGGATAAGTTCGTGGTTGTTTTTATTGATGACATATTAGTTTACTCTCGAGATGAGAGTGACCATGCAAAGCATTTGAGAATTGTCTTGCAGACTTTGAGAGACAAGCAATTATATGCCAAATTTAGCAAGAGCGAGTTTTGGCTCCAAGAGGTCAGATTTCTAGGACACATTGTGTCGGGTGAGGGTAATAGAGTTGATTTTGGAAAGATCTCAGCTATTGTGGAGTGGAAACTGCTGAGGAACATGTCGGAAGTTAGAAGCTTTTTGGGTTTGGTGGGGTACTATAGGCGGTTCGTGAAGGGATTTTCTATGATTTCTACTCCGATGATGAAATTATTGCACAAGGATGTTAAGTTTGAATGGACTGGAAAATGCCAACAGAGTTTCAAGAGATTGAAAGCATTGTTGATAGAAGCACCGGTTTTGGTATGGCTTGAGTTAGGAAAAGAGTTTGTAGTCTACATTGACGCATCTCTAAATGGTCTCGGTTGTGTGTTGATGCAAGAGGGTAAGGTAGTTGCTTATGCCTCGAGACAGCTAAAACCACATTAGAAGAATTATCCGACTCATGACCTAGAGTTGGTCGTAATTATTTTCGCGTTAATGATTTGGCGACATTACTTGTATGGTGAGAAGTACCGAATCTTTACGGATCATAAGAGTTTGAGGTACTTAATGAATCAAAAGAGTTAAATTTACGGCACTACGAGCTAGTGATCGATTACGACCCGAAAAAAGTGAATTTAGTTACAGATGCTTTAAGTAGAAAATCCTTGTATGCTTTGAGAGCTATGAGTACGAGTTTGTCATTATTTGATGATGGCGCTATACTGGCTGAGTTGAGAGCTAGGCCACTATTTGTTCAACAAATATGTGAAGCTCAAAGGAATGATAATGAGATACTAGCTAAAAGAGCTAAGTGTGAATCAAGAGCTGATTCTGAATTTTGGGTAAGTTCAAATGGTTGCTTAATGTTCCATGATAGAATTTGTGTACCTAAAGATGACGCGTTGATCCTAGAAATTTTACAAGAAGCACATAGTAGTTATTTGTCAGTACACCCGGGCAGCACGAAAATGTACAATGATCTAAAGAAATTTTATTGGTGGCAAGGAATGAAAAGAGACATCTCGGAATATGTAACAAAATGTCTAATCTATCAACAAGTGAAAGCTGAGCATCAAGTAACTTCGGGATTACTTCAACCAGTGATGGTTCCAGAGTGGAAGTGGGATCGGATTACCATGGACATTGTGACAGGGTTGCCTTTGACTCCTAAAAAGAAAGATGTTGTGTGGGTTGTTGTTGATAGATTAACAAAGTTGGCTCACTTTATACTTGTGCATATTGGTTATTCACTAGAGAAGTTAGCCGAGTTGTATATTGCAGAGGTAGTAAGGTTACATGGAGTGCCTATATCCATTACCTCAGATAGAGACCCGAGATTTACTTCGAGGTTTTGGAAGAAGTTACAAGAGGCCTTAGGTACGAGGTTGAATTTTAGTACTGCTTTTCATCCTCAAATTGATGGTCAGTCAGAGAGAGTAATTCAAGTTCTTAAAGATATGCTCCGATTCTGTGTGCTAGAGTTCAAATGTAGTTGGGAAAGATACCTACCCTTGGTCGAATTTGCTTACAACAATAGTTATCAGTCAAGCATACGGATGGCACCGTATGAAGCCTTATATAGTCGTAAGTGTCGGACTCCTTTGTATTGGACTGAGTTGGGTGAGAAGCAAATCCATGGGATTGATTTAGTTAAAGAGACTGAGGAAAAGGTGAAAGTGATCCAGGATAGTCTGAAGGATGTTTCGAATTGGAAAAAATCGTACGCGGATTTGAAAAGAAATGAAATTGAGTTCTAAGTGGGTGATAAGGTTTTTCTAAAAGTGTCACCGTGGAAGAAAATCGTGAGATTTGGTCGAAAGGGTAAACTGAGTCCAAGATTCATAAGGCCGTATGAGATTATCAAAAGGATTGGGCCAGTGGCATATCGGTTGGCTTTACTGGTAGAGTTAGAGAAAATTCACAATGTGTTCCATGTATCAATGCTAAGGCGTTATCGTTCCGATCCTTTCATGTGATTCCTCCGACGGAAATTGAGAGATGACCAGATATGACATATGTGGAAGAGCCGATTAAAATCTTGGCTCGAGAAGTGAAACAGCTGAGGAATAAGGACATAGCGTTAGTAAAAGTGTTGTGGCAAAAACATGGTGTAGAGGAGGCTACGTGGGAACCGAAAGAAACCATGAGAGAACAATATCCAAACCTCTTTACCGGTAAGATTTTCAAGGGCGAAAATCCCTAAAGGGGGGAGAGTTGTAACAGCTCGATTTTGGGGCTAGTCAGAATAGTGGTCTCGAGACCACTAATATGAGGTTGAGGAAAATTATTTTAGTATTATTTTATGTGTTGTGGTATTAATATATGGCTATATGGAAATTTTGGTGCTTTAATTTTAGCAATAGCATGATTAATTGAGAAAAAAGACTAAATCGCAGGAGATGCAAAAGTTTTATTTTATAAGGTAAGGGTACCTAATAGCTATAGATTATAAATTGGAGGATTTTAGAATGAAATTGGGCCATTAGTAGGGTATGGCCGGCCATGTAGACAAAGGGGGACTAGAGATTAAATTTTAGTCAAATTTGGTGAAAATTAGGTGATGAAATGAATAAAACAAGAGAAGAAGAAGATGTTATCATCTTTCACTATTCACTCATCTCTTTCCACCGAAAATTGAAGAGGAAATAGAGCTCTTGGAGGCTCAAACTTTCAACCACTCAATTCTCATTCAAGTAAGTGATTTAGGTGGTTCTAATTGATGATTTTTGTATTTTTGGAGTCCCTAAGCTTAAGCTAGCTAATGAGGGACTAATTTAGATATGGTTGAAAGTCTAGGACTTTCCATGGGAGTGTTTAAGTGGTTAGCTAAGTTTTTATGGAAGAAATTGAATGTTGGGGAGTGGTGAAGCAACTTTTGTGAAAGGTGTTTTCAAAACAACACCTAGGTAGGACTTAAATGCAAAGATTTAGTTTGTGTCATAAATGCATGAAATAGCTGTAATGGTGAGTAGTTGTAAGAGAAATAAATGTTCATCTATGCTTGTTTATCGAGAAAATGTGATAAAAAAAATAAATTACGAGCCTAGGGGCAAAATCGTAATTTTTCCAATGTAGAAAGGCAAAATGGTTATTTTTACCCGAGTGTAGAATTTGATGTATTATAATCATAGAATGATATAAATGAATGAATTTCATTGTTATAGATCAAGAAGAACGCGGAATCAACCTTGTCCGTGGGAAAGGCAATGTGATTGAGTAAATCGCTCGCTGACACGTTTGCATCAAGGTAAGTTTATGTGCAAGCAATATATATTTTAGTAAGCATTATGTTTCTAATTAGAGTATGGCATGATTGAGAACATATGCGGCTCTAGTGGATTGAATGTGATAGTCATTGAATAATTATTGTATGAATGGCGAAATAATTATATGAATGTGTATTGACGATATTTAATGGTGGGCTAGGTGCGATACCATCTTCTATATATCTTTTTGGTGGGCTATGTGCGATACCGCCATAACTAATCTTTTGGTGGGCTATGTGCAATACCACCCTAATAAAGGCTGATGGTGGGCTAAGTGCAAAACCATCGAGTAATTTGACTAGGAGTAATGAAATTAGAGATGGTGATGTGTTGTACTATGTGATTTTGTGATGCTAAGTGCAGGGGAACTTGTTAATGAATGCATGCCTTAAGCTTGTGATATGGTTGCAATGTGGGAATGGAGAAAATGAGTAAGCATGATCATGAATGTAGATTGTTTCTCATTTAGTATGTAATACTATATAATTGTTTAATTCATATTATAATGTTATATTGTTTACATGTAAACTTACTAAGCTTAAAGGTTACTCCCCTTCTCGTTTTCCTTTATTTTATAGAGTTTAAGAGTCAAGTTGGGATACGTCGATAACATGGAGGCTGTCCACACTATCTGCTCACCTCGGTATATTCAGACTTAGTGATTTTGTGTATGGCATGTATAGGGGCTAGATTAAACAGATTATTTCGTTATTTTGGCCAAAGGTGTATTGGCTCTTGCTAAGACATTTATTTTGTAAATTGCCAATAATGATAGAACATTTTATCATTTATGAAATTTCAAAGTTATCAATGTAGGTGCATGTTGAATTGTGAGATGTTTATTAGTTTGTTGAATGAACTCATGTAGTGTAAGATATAAGGGTGATAGTAGCTTGGCAAACAACCTTGTTCTGTCCACATGGGTAGTCACACGGGCATGTGTCTAGACCATGTGTGACACACGGTCAGCCCACGGACGTGTGATGGCCGTGTGTCCCCTGCATGTTAACATTTAAGTTAGAATAGACCACAGATTTCCCATACGGGCGTGTCCAGGCCGTGTTAAATTAGTCAGTAACTCCCCACGGTTTAAAGCTAGGGGCATGTTATGAGGGTACAAGGGTGTGTTCCATTTCACATGGCCGTGGGAGTTTTGGCAGAATGTTGGGGTTTTGGGGCAAGGTGTGAGCACATGGGCATGTGTGACTACACAAGGGCGTATGTGTCATCTAGCACGGGCGTGTACTCCCTGTTTAGATGGAAAGAAATTTTATGGATCGTAAGGTTTTCAATATAGTCTCGAGAGCCCTCGTATGTACGAGTGAGGTCTCGTAAGTTGAAATAAAGTTGTTGTAGTGACTCAAGTAGAGTAGTCACGTGAGCCTAAGTGGCGATCAAGTAGTTTTATACAGTAACACTTTGTGCCCGATTCCGGTGGAGATTATGGGTAAGGGGTGTTACATTTCTAGTCTCAATCCATTAAGTGGCCTAAGATATTGCTCTCATTATGTAGGAGGGACAAATCCTATCTTGATAAATCATATCTGATGCGATCCCAGCCGCATCATGTCTCGATACAATTCAATGACATCGGGAATGGCCTAGACACTAGGGGCCCAAGTGTAAAATAAAGTTGTTAATTTTTTTTGCAAGATTTAATTGATCGAGTGTGGGGAGAAAACATTGTTGGGCTAATTGAACGATCATGGACAAGTCACTCAAGTAGGCCTTGCAACCTCCTACAAGCTAATCTAGCTCATTCGTAGCTCATAGAGCTCACTTCCAGCTCATTTTTAACTTAGCATTATTTTGTTGCTGGAATAAACTTTTAATTTGGTTTTTAGTTAAATTAGTTTATTTAGCTCAAATAATTAATGTTGTGTTTAAATCTATCATAATCTTGACATTATAATTAAGGTTTAATACATGTTTAATAATTTTTTTAATGTGTCAAAGTTTGAGACAAATTAAATTCATGTTTGAATTAAATTTGCTTAGACGAATTTAATATGTCCTAGCTGAATTAATTTGCTGAATTTAATAGTTTCAGGAACATGCATGGACAGCTTAAATGTGGTGTGTTGATGGTTGAGATGCTCCAAGCACCTCTTCGTTTAGTCCAAGAGCCATTGAGCTACTGATTTCTCTTCCCCAAGCTACCCATTTTGTTCTCCAACAGCCTTAAGTGTTTTCAAACTTACTGGAGGTTCCTTTCAAATTTATGGCTATTTAGTTTTGAGCTTTCACACCCAAAGCCAATTGAAGTGTCCAAGCTTATTCTAATAGCTCAAGACTATTCAGTTAATCAAAGCAGCACATTAAAACAAGTTCACAACTCTTGGCCGAATTTAATTGTACAAGTCCGATATATACCCTAGTCAGAACAGTGGTTTCAGAACCACAAATTTGAGTCCGTATAATATTTTAATATTATTTTCTGTGCCGTTGATATGTGACTAAGCATGTGTTACATTTTCGTAAGTTAATTTGTTTGTTTGTGTGTTTAATTTGACAAAAGGATGAAATTGCGTTAAATGTGAAAGTTGCTTGCTATTTGTTAAAGCACCTATGTGTTGTGGCTTTTAAAAGTTATGGCCATAAGTGGCAATTGAACCACTATTTAGTTGGTGGCTAGTTGTGGTAAAAAATGACCTTATTATTTATGTTATAAAAATTTTGTTTTATAAGGCTAAAATTGGAAGTTGTTTATTAATTAATAATTACTACAAATTGGCGTGAAAAAAGCATTCATTCATGCATTATTCACCAAAAAATCAAAAGAAAAAGAAAGGTTTATAAGTTTTCATACATTCGACACATACAAGCTTGATTCAAAGTAAGCTTTTAGTCGATTTTCGATAATTTCTACGTTTTTGCAATCGTTGGTTTGAGAGCTACAAAATCCATGTCTCAATTTGATAAATTGATGTTGTTCATGAGAAATGCCATTGATGTTATGTTGAGCTTTATGATAATTTATGGTGTTAAATGAATGTTTGGAGCTAGATGAATATGTTTTGTTCTTGAATTTTTGATGAATTTAGCTAAAAAGGGCTAAATTGAGAAAATAGCAATTTGAGGGACTAAATTGCAAATTTGTTGGAAAATATGGACTTGTATGGTCCCTAGAGAAATTCGGCTATGCATGTGTGTGAACAAATTTTGTATATTTGATGTTTTGAGAAAAATAGACTAAATTGATAAATTGTGCAAGTATGAGGGTTAATTTGCAAATAGCCCTAAATGTGTGTCCTTGGATTGAATTGAATGAATTAGTGAATAAAAGTGTCAATTCTGAATATGTTTAGATCAAGAAACGAGGAAAACAGACTTAGAACTCAGGAAAGTGAAAGTAACAGAGTAGTCGTTTTCATTTAGTTAAGCCGAATCCGAGGTAAGTCACTATGCAAATAAATGTACTTGTGTGAAATTATGGTTGCTCATATGACTAATGTTGATAATGAATGCTTATGAGAGGTTATGCATATGAATTCCGAGATAAGTTTGTTATAGTGACAACGTCCGAGAAGTCCCGTACGAACCTATGAATAGATAGGATTAGCTCTGTCATGACATAGGTATCTGTTCTGTTTTATCAGGTAAGACTACGTTAGGGACATTGGCATTGATTTTAGATTTCATGTAAGATCACGATTGGGATGTTGGCATCGATATGAGCTTTACTTGTAAGACCATGTCTGGGACATCGGCATCGTATTGATTCATATAAGACACTGTCTGGGACATTGGCATCGATATTCGACTGCATGTAAGACCTCGTCTGGGATGTTGGCATTGTACAACTGTTCTGATCTTTTTGAGCATCCTACTAGATTCCTAAAGGTTCAATGGGCAAGTCTGTGATACGAATTGTAAATTTGAGCTATGATCAAATAAGTGAACGAATGTTCGTTTCAGGTACGTTGAATGTACATTAAGTGTGTATAAAAGGTAAGTACCTATATGACTTTGATTTGAAGAGAAGTATGATTGAATATAAGAAGGTGAATGAGATGCAAGAATGATTATGAAAGAGCTTTGTATACATATAATTATTATATTGTGAATATAACAAATGTGGTCACAAGTATATGAACCAAAGCACATTTGTGATAGTATGCTAAGTGTTTGGGATATGCCAATATATCTACTTGCATAATATACATTCTATGCTAAGTTTGTTTGTATATTGACTTACTAAGCTTTTGGAAAGCTTACTTTGTGTGTCTGTTTTCTTTGTTTTATAGGTCATCAAAGCTACTGAAGGCTCAAGACCATCAAGGATCGTCATCACACTACTAAACTCTTTTTGGTACTCTTTGAAAAATGTATATAGATAGATATGGCATGTATAGGCTAGATATATGTATATGTTTATGAAGTGAACTTAGCCATGGTTTTGGCTAGTTTTGAGTTGATAAAATGCTTGAATGAATGAGTTATATGATGCATATTTTTGGTATGGCTGAAGCACTTAAAATGGTCAAGTTTTGAGTTAGAAAATGAATGGATTATATTTGTGATGAAATGAGTTTGTCTTGAAATTTGTCATAGTTGGAATTTGTATTGAATGCATGGTTTGAATGGTTATTTTGGTATGTTTTTGGTTGCCATATATGCATTATATGATTTGGTAAATGTTGCTTGTAGGTATGACCCAATTGGGTGGCATTTTGGTCTTGTAAATGACCTATAATGTCACACGGCCATGACACACGGACGTGCCTAGTGACCGTGGGGTAAAGTCAGTAGCTAGATTAAGAGTACACGACCATGGCACACAGGCGTGCCTAGAGGCCGTGTGAGAAAGTCAATATATGGCCTAGCAGGACACAACCTTAGCACACAGGAGTGCTTGATAGCCATGTTGTTTTGGTAGTATCGATCACGGTTAGGGTACACGGGCGTGCTTGGTGGTCGTGGTGTGTAGTCCGGTTTAACCACGGGGAGGACACACGAGTGTGTCTAGCAGTCGTGGAGGGCACACGGTTGGCTCCTACGGGCGTGTATCCCCTATATTTTAGAAAAGTTTTTATGTTATCGAGATTTTTTGTATATGTTTCATTTTAGTCCCGACTCGGTTTATAAGCATGCTTAGGGTCTTGATGACTCACTTAAGGGACATTGTGTGTATGATTGATGAATAAAATGAATGAAATATTATGGAAGTTTTCGATCTATCTAGTAACACCTTTAACCCTAGTCCGACGGCGGTTACGGGTTAGGGGTGTTACATTTGGTTGGTATCAGAGCTACGGTTTAGTCAATTCTCGAACTAACATAGTGTGTCAGAGTCTAGCTATACATACCATATATTTGAATTGTGATAGTGTGATGAATCCTAACGTATAAAATGTGATTTCTGTATAGCAATGGATCTCAAAAGAGCTATAGCTGACGACGTAAAAACTAATGCGCCTGCTCCCACGCAAGGGACAGAGCCTTTTGATTCGAGACCGGCTATGAGCGGTCAAGAGGGAGAATTTAAACAAGCTTTTTTCCAGATGATGAGTGAATGGTTCACTCATTTCATGAGGAATAACCTGACTGTTTTGCAACCCCCGCCCTCGATTAATCCCCTTAGACATCTGATATTCCTCCGACTGCAAATCTAAATCTGTGGAATAAGCCTCTGGATGACAAGATTCGTAAGTATGGGGCCGAATAATTCAAGGCTACTAATGATGATGATGATGAAAATGCCGAATTCTGGTTAGAAAATACTATTCAAGTATTTAACGAAATGTCTTTGACTCTGCAAGAGTGCATAAAATGTATAGTATCATTACTTCAAGATGCATCTTATCAATGGTGGAAAACTCTGATTTCAATTATTTCGAAAGAGCGAGTTACATGGGACTTCGTTTAGAGTGAGTTTCAAAGAAATATATCAGTGAAAGATTCATCGATCGAAACGAAAGGAAATTTTAGAACTTAAACAGGGCCGAATGACTGTTACTAAATATGAACGAGAGTTTGTGCGATTAAGTCAGTACACTCGAGAGTGTATATCATCTGAAGCTGTAATGTGCAAAAGATTTGAAAAATGTTTTAATGAAGATATCTGTTTGTTAGTCGGGATCTTAGAAATAAAAGAGTTTGTAGTACTCATTGATAGAGCATGCAAAGCTGAAGCACTCGGGAAAGATAAAAGAAAAGTTGAGTTTGAAGCTAGAGATATGAGAGTGAGATATCCAAGCAAGTCATTTCAGTCTGTTTCGAAGAGATTCAAAGATGACCAAATTTGTTCAAGGGATAATGTGGGGCATTCGAATAGAAATCGATCTAGATCGCAAATTAGTTCCAAAACTCCAACAACTTTAGTGGCCAGTGTTGGTAATGTCCGGACTGAGAGGCCTGAATGTAAACATTGTGGAAAAAGGCATCCGGGAAGCTGTAGATTTAATGACAGATCTTGCTTCAGATATGAATCGCTTGATCATTTCATTCGTGATTGTCCTGAGTTTGTCGAGCCAAAGATTGTTCAGAATTCGAGACATGATAATGCATCTATGAAAGGTAGACCTCCAAAGAATATAAGAAATGTTGGTGGTAGTCTGAGGACTACAAAAGATACTGTTGCAAGATCTGAAGCTAGAGCGCCTGCCAGAGCTTATGCTATCCGAGCTCGTGAGAAAGCTTCATCACCTGATGTTATAACGGGTACTTTTACTCTTTATGATACTTTTGTGATTGCTTTGATAGACCTTAGTTCTACGCATTCATATATATGCATGAATTTAGTATACAGTAAGACTTTATCTGTAGAGTCTACTGAGTTTGCTATCTTAGGTAAAAGTGTTTTAGTTGATAAAGTATGTGAGAACTGTCCGTTAATGTTTAGAGATATCTATTTCTTTGCTGATCTGATGCTTCTGCCATTTGATGAGTTCGATATTATTTTGGGTATAGACTAGTTGTCTTTGCATGATGCTGTTGTGAATTGCAAAAGGAAGACTATCGATTTGAGATGTCTGAATAATGAAATTGTGTGGGTTGAGTCTAATGATTTGAATGGATTGCCTGCTGTGATATCAGTATTGAAAGCTTAGAGTTTTGTGAAAAAGGGATATGAGGTATATTTTACTTATGTAATTGATTCGAAAATGTCTGAAAGGAAAATTGAGTCAGTACATATTGTATGTGAGTTTTCTGATGTGTTCCCTAAAGAGTTATCGTGTTTACCTCCAATTCATGAAGTTGAGTTTGGTATTGAATTGATGCCTGGTACGACACCTATTTCAATAGCTCCGTATAGAATGGCTGTAACACCCATACCCGAGTCTGAAGCTAAGATTGGATACGAGGCATTACCAAGCTTGAACTCACTTAAACATACTCTTACGGGCTGTAAAATTTCGTTCCGACTTAAAAAAGTTTCTTTCTTAGTCTAATCATACATTTCATGGGCCTACGAGGCCTTAAGCACATATCTAAAAACTTTCAGAACTTAATCGAAAACCTTTCTTTGAAGTAGGGGCCACACGCCCATGTGGCTTGGGACACGCCCGTGAACCCCTTGACATACCCGTGTCTTCCACCCGTGGTCGACATTGACTAATTACACACGACCTTGACACACTCATGGACATAAACCGTGTGATAAACCTTGACATACTGACTTATTTCACATGGCCTGGGGCACACACCCATGTTCTAACCCTGTATCACACACGGCCTAAGCAAACGGCCGTTGAACTTGTCCGTGACCAATTCTGACTTAAACAATAAGGTGAAGGGTAAGCACGGCCTAGACACACGCCCGTGTGTCTAACCGTGTGGGCACTTATAGGATATTTACCAAGCCAATTGCCACCTGAAATCAAAACCAACTCGAGTTCAATTCAATACATTTCATAACCAATACTACATTCTTCATTGATCTCAATAAACATACATACTTAGTCATTTTTGGGCAATCACTTTGCCATATACAAAAGAATAATAAACTTGGT
Organism: Gossypium rotundifolium; assembly: GCA_025506655.1. Lineage (NCBI taxonomy): Eukaryota > Viridiplantae > Streptophyta > Magnoliopsida > Malvales > Malvaceae > Gossypium > Gossypium rotundifolium. The sequence goes on from CP106731.1 coordinate 53,346,701, forward strand.
TGCCCATACAATGGCCTTTCTTAAAACACATTCTCAAAATGAATGTTTCCTATACATGCCATACTTAACATAAACAACTTGGCTATACCAAAACATAGATTGGTAATGTGCTCCAAGCTCCGACTCCAACGATCCACAAGTTAGCTTGGCGGGACTACATAGAAAGAAAGGATTAAAGACGTAAGCATTTAGTTGAGTAAGTTTGCATGTAAAACACAGATTAATGAACTTGCTTAATATAAACCATTTGACATAACAATGGTATAATTTCAACTATAAAGCTTACTTACTCATACTGATTCTCACAAGTCTCATGATACTTACTATCCTCTTACTTGTAAGGTAAACATGGTGCCTGTATCACTTAATCACATGAATCAACATAATTTTAATTATCATGATCTCTAATTCATCATTCATAACATAAATAATACTCAATCTCAACTTGGTAATAGCTTTGCTTACTTAGCTTTCTTGTTATCTTATTTTAACTTTACTCATTTGCCCGATGAATTTTCGCGAATAACCGAACTTTATCTCGTTTCATCTTCTTATAAAATATGACGGTTTTTAATAAAAACAGGTTTGTATCTTTATCAAGTTGAAAACCAAGATACTGTTCAAGTTTGTATTTCATTAAAACACTTACTTCATGTCTCAAAAATTAAAAGATTTGCCTGATTCTAGATCTCATTAGGTTGAAAACGTAAGTTGAGTAGGTGATAAAACATTTGAAGTTTCTTTAATAAAAATATTTAATTACTTGTTTGTTGTTTATCGTATGGAAATAAAATTTAACATGCAAAATTAAGCAGTTAAGTAATGGCCTTATTACATCTTAAAAACAAAAATAAATCTTGAAAGAAAACATACTAAAGAAAAATGAAAAGAGTTCCATAATTCGAAAACCCAAAATTTTACTGAGCATGGCCACCACATAGTCCCTGTCGACCCGGTCCATCGCACTATGTATCACCTGCAAAATGTTAGCCCATGAAGGGTGAGTCAACAGACTCAATATGTAACAGCCAACCACCAAGACCCAAATGATTATAGCCTTACTTACAATGTTTTGGGCAAAGCCCATCCGAAATCATTTTTGGCCAAAGGCCCATGTCATAGCGTATTAAATCACATGTATATAAAACAATGATGCAACCCGAACCCACCTAGATATCCAACCTCTACACACCACCCGTACCTACCAATCACACCGTGGGGATTACTAAGTCGACCCTCCATCCGCTATACACCCTCGAAGGCGATTGTTGCGGTCATCGCTTCATCGCCTTTAATACGTGGCATAGCCACGGATAATGTGACAAGGTCACGGATACATAATATTGTGACATAAGTCACCGGATAATGTGGTAAAACCACCGAAACACTTCCCCTTTTCATTATAACCCTCTTGCCCATGCAACATACATAGTATCACAGGTATCATGCTATATGCTTATCCTAAGCCCATACCGAATGCACATACATACTTTCATATCATTGATGGTAACCACTATTTAACAGAGTGTTAGGGGTAACGTACTTGAATACACCGTACCATTGAATGGTACCCTTAACCATATTTATTCATAGCCTTATTAACATATATTTAACAATATTATTACTAATAGGGAATTTAGGGTGGGGTTACACACCTGATAACACTGAGAACTATGCTTTCGATACTAACACTTTCGCTTACAGGGATCACAGCGATTTTCATATCCCTTTCTGATGCTGGCCCACAACTTGGTGGCCAATCACGCACTGTTGAAACCGAGCGTTTCTTGAATCTAGGGGTAGGAACTACCCCTTCCTCTCCTCCACTGGTATTTGCATCCATCGAATGTCACTTAATCAGAAACCTGGTTAATTGACACGTACAAATCTAAACGAATCACATCTATAACTTAATTGGATACCCTTACCGAAATAGATCTGAATCCCGGAGACTCTCCTTTTATCTCTGTCGAACTTTTCCTAAAACACCACAGTTAGAATTGGCTAACACTAAAAAATATGGCCTTTGGCCGAATGGCATTATTCCCCTTACCTTAACCAATCAAATCCCGAAAATCGTCACCTGTCCTTGAAAGTTGTCGGAATCCCTATATGAACCATGTTAGATTCGATGCCAACATTAATAGACAAAAGTAAGTGGCCTTCGACCTAAGGTCATGCTTTGCTTACCTTGAATATCCAAATCCTGAAAGATCTCCTTCTAATCATCGGCTACCAAGATCCCGAAACCCACCTTCATGGTTTTGGCTAAAAGAAAAAAAGGGATTAGCATCCTTGATTTCGGCTAACCAAAGGGAAAAGAAGGAGAGACCGAATGACAATTAACCCTTAATAATATTGATAACAATCGAACACCTTTACTGGAAACACAGAGAGATTCGGCCACAATAGAAGATTGATCAGCATAAAAGGGGTAGAGATGAAATCGGCTATGGAGAGTGATGGCAAAAGATGTGAGATTCGGCTTTAGTGACAAGTGAGCAAATCAGTTAAGGTCTTAGCAAATGGAAAAAGGTTTCTTCGGCTTTGAAGATGGAAGATTCGATGCAAAGAAGAAAAAAGGTTGAAGTCATGTATGGTTTCAGTTTTAGTGGGAATGAGAGGGTAGGTTTGACTTTTAGAGAGTGAACGAAGAAAAAGAAAATAAGATGAGGAGAAGATGCACAATTGGTTCTTTCACTTTCGACTTTTTGGTCAAAAGAGGAGAAAAGGGTGCAAGATTTCAGCACCTAAAGCCCCTAGCATAGCCACTCCTCCCCTTGGCCGAAAATGCCACACCAAGACCCCTCCATTCATCCAACTCTTCTTGTCTCTATCAGATTCCTTCTTGTTCTCCTATTTCTTCTCTTTTCCACTCATTCAAATGAGTTTGAATGAGTCAACACCTATCTCCCTTCTTAGCCAAATTTTCAAATGGATTGACCAAGTCTATTACTCATCCATTTAGAGTCCCCATGCCGTCCAGCACCTCCTCCCTTGACGCAAAAAGGCAACCCCCAAAATACTTCCTTTGCTGTTCGAACCTAGGTCCCTTCTCACTCCCTGAGGCGTCACTCTTCTGTGCTCCAAGTGGCGCCTCCCTTGCCACTTTTCCAATTGGATTCTTGTGTCATAACCCACACACACACCTTTTCTTAAGGCCTAGCTCCCTTAGCTCTCCCTTAAAGGTTTAAAGTCAGATATTTTCCTAAGGCTTCTACCTACACCCTAAGGTTCCCAAAGCCCCCAAACACACACAAACAACACACTAAGCATGCTACTACATAAATATAAGTTAAAACTTATAACCCTAACTCCCAGATATTATAGTTCTACCCCCTTAAAATAATTTTGGCCTCAAAATTACCTGGCTAAAATAGGTGAGGGTATTGCTATTGCATTGCTTCCTCCGACTCCCATGAAGCTTCTTCGATCCATGGTTCCGCCATAACACCTTGACTAGAGGAACTGACTTCCTCCGTAACAACTTCACATCCCGTTCCATAATCTAAATCGGTTCTTCCTCGTAGGACAAGTCTGGTCTCAACTCCATTTCTTCATTTGGCACTACATGAGATGGGTTCGATCGGTATCACCGTAGCATCGAGACGTGAAACACATCATGCATTTGTTTTAACACCAAAGACAATTCCACCTGATAAGCCATAGGTCCAACCTACTTCAAAATCCGATAAGGTCCTATAAACCTGGAACTTAGCTTTCCCTTGCGACCAAATCTCATCACCTTCTTCCATGGCAAAACTTTCAGAAACACCTGATTCCCCACTGCAAACTCTATCTCTTTCCACTTGAGATCCACATATGACTTTTGTCTGTCAGATGCCTCCTTCAACCGTGCCCAAATTACCTTAACATTTTCTTTTGATTCTACCACAATCTTCGGACCCAAAACTTGACGTTCCCCCAACTCTGTCCAACACGTAGGGGTGCGACACTTCCGTCCATATAGTGCTTCATATGGTGCCATCCGAATACTTTCTTGATAGCTGTTGTTATATGCAAACTCCGCTAAAGGCAAGAACTCCTCCCAGCTTCCTTTGAAATCTATCACGCAACCCCTCAACATATCCTCTAACACTTGAATTACCCGCTCAGACTGGCCTGGTGCAATGCTTTCCAAAATTGAGATGTAAACCTCGGATCCCTATCTGAGATAATCGACACCGGTACCCCGTGCAGCCTCACAATTTCTGCCACATTCAATTTTGTGAATCTCTGCAGAGAATAGTCAACCCGCACTGGTATAAAATGTGCAGACTTTGTTAATCGGTCCACTATCACCCATACTGAATCCTTCTTAGCAGGCGTAAGGGGAAGCCCACTAACGAAGTCCATTGTAATTATCTCCCGCTTCCACTGCGGAATCTTTATTGGCTGAAGCAACCCCGAAGGTACTTGGTGTTTAGCTTTAACCTGCTGACACGTTAAGCACTTCCCCACAAATGCTATAACTTCCCGTTTCAAATCGGGCCACCAAAACTAATCCCGTAGATCCCTGTATAACTTACTTCCTCTAGGATGCATATCATAAGGGCTACTATGCAATTCCTGAAGAATTCTTTACCTTAACTCCTCATCCTTTGGCATACAGACCTTGCCCCGAAAACACAGCACTCCATCGCTGTTTACACCATAGTCTTTCAATTCCCCATTCTACACTTGCAGTAGCTTAGCACTTAGTTCACCATCTACCAACTATTTTTCTCTCACCTGACTTAACCATGTCGGCTTCACCTACAACTCTGCTAGCAAGCTTCCATCATCATAAAGGCTAAGATGTGCAAACATCGCCCTCAGATCCGACACCACTTTCTGACTTAGGGCATCTGCCACTACATTCGCCTTGCCTAGGTGATACTCTATTGACCAGTCATAGTCCTTCAACAACTCCACCCACCTTCGCTGTCTCAAATTCATCTCCTTCTAAGTTAACAAATATTTCAGACTCCTGTGGTTTGTGTAGATCACCGACCTTTCTCCATACAAATAGTGCCTCCACACCTTTAGAGTGAATACTATCGCAGCCAACTCTAGGTCATGCATCGGGTAGTTAACCTCATGTGGCCTCAATTGTCGAGAGGCATAAGCGACCACCTTCCCGTCTTGCATTAGAACACATCCTAATCCTGTGTGGGAAGCATCACAATACACCACAAAGTATTTCCCTGCTTCCGGCTGAATCAACACCGGAGCCTCTGTCAATACTCTCTTAAGCTTATCAAAACTCTCCTATTGCTTATCCGCCCACACTAAAGGTACCTCCTTTCTCAACAACTTCGTCGAAAGTGCTGCTATCGATGAGAACCCTTCAACAAATCTCATGTAGTAGCATGCTAACCCCAAGAAAATGCAAACCTCTGCCACAGACTTAGATGGTTTCCAATCTAACACTGCCTCAATCTTCCAAGGATCCACCCTTATCCCTTCTGCAGACACCACATAACCCAAAAACGCAACTTCCTTCAACTAAAATTTGCACTTGCTAAACTTGGCATATAACTTCTTCTCCCTTAACACCTGCAATACTACCCGGAGATTCGCATCATGCTCTTCCTTGAACTTGGAATATACCAGAATGTCGTCTATAAACACAACGATTTAACCGATCCAAGTAGAAATTTGGAAAACCTAGTTCATCATATCCATGAACGCAATTGGGCGTTCATCAATCCAATAGCATTATTAAGAACTCATAATGTCTGTATCTAGTCCAAAAAGCTATCTTATGGATATCTGCTTCCTTCACCTTAAGCTGATGATATCCTGACCTCAGATCTATTTTTGAAAATACCGCAGCCCCCTTAAGCTGATCGAACAAGTCGCCTATCCTCGGCAATGGGTACTTATTTTTGATTGTTAGCTTATTCAACCGCCGATAATTTATGTACATGTGCATGGTCCCATCCTTCTTTTTCACGAATAGGACCGGTGCTCCCTATGGAGACACACTAGGTCGGATAAACCCATAATCGAGTAACTCTTGGATCTGGGCCTTGAGCTCTACCAACTTCTTTGGCGCCATCCTATAAGGAGCAATTGACACAGGAGCTGTACATGGTAGTAAATCAATTCTGAACTCCACCTCCCTGTCCGGGGGTAACCCAAGCAACTCCTTTGGAAAGACATCCACGAATTCTCTTACGGTTCTAACTCCACTAACCCCCTCTTCTTTTGCATCCAAAGCACTAATGAAGGCCAGAAATGCCTTACACCCTTTTCGCATCATCTTATCAGCCTTTAACGCGGAGACAACGTTAGACAAATATTTCCTTCTTTCTCCTATCATAATTATCTCCTCATCCTTCGGAGTCCTCAACTCCATTCGCTTAGCTGCGCAATCCAATTTAGCCCAATGTTTCACCAGCCAATCCATGCCTAGAATGAGATCAAATTCCCTAAAAGGTAGTTCCATCAAGTCGGCAGGAAATACTACTCCCTGAATCTCTAGAGGCACACTCCAGAATATCCTATTCACCACTACCATTTGACCTAACGAGCTCACTACAGTCATCTCCTTAAGAGACAGTTCAGATACTACACCTAGTATTTTAACTACTCTACATGCAACATATGAGTGGGTCGAGCCAACATCAATTAAAGTAAAGAAAGGCTTGTCAACTATAAGGAACGTACCGATTATGACGTCCGGTACGTCACCATCCTCCCTCCGACGAACTGCATACACCAGACCCTGGCTGCCTTGCCTCTGTGTTACCAACACCTCTGCCCGATGTCCCTCGACCTCTTCCAGAACCATTACCTCTGCCAACCAGACCACGACCTCGCGGGTCTGCTGTCCACCTCTTCTAGTCTAATTAAAACCTTTACTTGCTGGTCAACTCTTGTCTGTCTCCAATGGACAGTTCCTAATCACATGGTCTTTGGACACACACTTAAAACATCCCCCTGTCTTCTTCCAACACTCCCCCGGGTGCATCTTTCCACATTGAGTACACGAGACGATACTGACCTCCCATAGCAACCTACCGATCCCGCATATCAACTCTAGGTCTTTTCTAGAGACTCTCGGATATCCCCGATGATCCAAAACCTCTCATTTGTCTATTCCTATCCGAATTTTGTCTCAGATTCCTTGACCCCTTCGGCTACCTTAGCCTTCTCTACCAACACGGTAAACTCCCGCTTTTGCTGTGGAGCAATCAGCAATCTCAGATCATCCCTCAGTCTGTCCTCGAACCTGACACATCGTTCATGCTCCGTAGCCATGATACCTCGAGCATACCGACTCAACCTTAAGAATTCTGCCTCGTACTCTGCTACGGACTTACTCCCCTGAACCAGCCTCAAAAATACCTTCCTCTGCGCATCAATATAACCAGACCCAATATACTTCTTCTGATACGCCACCTTGAAATACTTCCAAGTGAGATCATCCACTCAGCACTATCCCGAACCGTGAGCCACCACTGGTATGACTCATCCCGGAGAAGCGACACCACCCCTTTCAGTTTCTCCTCAGCAGTCAGATCCAAATCGTCCATGATTCACTCCGTCGCCTCCAACCAACACTCAGCCGTATTGGGTGCCACACCAGATACACCTCGGAATAACTCAGCTCCATTGGCTTGGAGTCGCTCAGATATAGATTTTTGAGCTCCTATACCTCCACCTACTCCAGCCACCCTCTCAAGAACTCGCGACATCACCGCGATCTCGCATCATCCGTCGATCTTGATACTCAACACCAAAGAATGGTGGTGGTGGCATCTCATTCTCGGACCCTTGACCGACCTAACTTGTTCCGACACGATCATTACGCCTCTACTGGCGCCCGCACATTACGACCACGTCCCTAGAACTCATGTCTATAATCGCGATTTAATCTGCTTTAAGAAATTTTATGCATTAGCTTCTGTTCCACTAATTACCCACGAACAAGTTTTATGTAAAGAAGCTTAGTAGTAGTTCTTTCGATCATTACAAAGTTTTCGTTTCAAGTCTTCTACCCTAATTCAGAGAATCACATTCATTCCTCAATAGTATCTACTACACATGTTCACCACTTTGAACTTTTTTGTCCGTTCCAACCCAGGGGTATTTTTGTAATTTGTCCTATAGGGGTATTTTGGTAATTTTCCAAATTAGGGGTATCTTGTGATTTTCCAAAATAGGGGTTTTTGGTATTTTTTTCAAAATAGGGACATTTTGGTAAAAGAAATCGAGGGTAGGATGGTAATTTCATAAATTGAGGGTATTTTAGTAGTTTTACAAGCTAAGGGTATTTTGGTAATTTTGTAAATTAGGGATATTTCAAAAAAATTTAACATCTAAAATAGTTTTTTTTACAAATCAAGAGGTAATTCGGTGATTCCAAAATTAGGGTTTTTATAAAACAGTGTAGCTAGTCCTTTTCGGGTTTTAATTATTGAATTTAGCATGTGATTAAGTCTTCTTGGTTAGGGTGAACCGTCACTACGCACCAGGTAGGATTCAAGCAAAGAGGAGGTGAGTCACTAGGACTGCTTAAATACCAAGCTCCCCCTGAATCCAATCCTAGACATGCACACAACTGTTGCCACACCATTAACTCGGCGACTTACTCGTAGGTTTGTTCGATTAGTCTTTAAATTTTATGTAATTTTGTGTTGGAGTAAGCTAATCCTAGAGTTCAATAGCTCCTAATATACTAATCTATGATCCCGTAATACCCACATACAAATCACACAATAATTAGGGGTACTTACCTAGTGGACTTTGGGCCAGAGACACAGGTGTCATGCCAGAAAACCTGATCATCTTTTAGTAAAACTCACGTTCGAAAAAAATGTTTTGGGCCCAAAAGCCCTCAAGGCCGAGTTTTGAACCGGGCTCTGATACCAAATTGAAACACCCCAAACTCGACCCACAAGCTCCGACCGGATCTGACATGTTCCTTAAGAAAACTTAGCTTTATCTCATTTCATCTTCTTATAAAATATGACGGTTTTTAATAAAAACAGGTTTGTATCTTTATCAAGTTGAAAACCAAGATACTGTTCAAGTTTGTATTTCATTAAAACACTTACTTCATATCTCAAAAATTAAAAGATTTGCCTGATTCTAGATCTCATTAGGTTGAAAACGTAAGTTGAGTAGGTGATAAAACATTTGAAGTTTCTTTAAGAAAAATATTTAATTACTTGTTTGTTGTTTATCGTATGGAAATAAAATTTAACACGCTAAATTAAGCAGTTAAGTAATGGCCTTATTACATCTTAAAAACCAAAATAAACCCCAAAAGAAAACATACTAAAGAAAAGCGAAAAGAGTTCCATAATTTGAAAACCCAAAATTTTGCTGAGCATGGCCACCACATAGTCTCTGCCGACCCGGTCCATTGCACTATGTATCACCTGTAAAATGTTAGCCCACAAAGGGTGAGTCAACAGACTCAATGTGTAATAGCTAACCACCAAGACCCAAACGATTATAGCCTTACTTACAACGTTTTGGGCAAAGCTAATCGAAAATCATATTTGGCCATAAGCCCATGTCATAGCGTATTAAATCACATGTATATAAAACAATGATGCAACCCAAACCCACCTAGATATCCAACCTCTACACACCACCCATACCTGCCAATCACACCGTGGGGATTACTAAATCGACCCTCTATCTGCTACACACTCTCAAAGGCAGTTGCTGCAGTCAATTGCTCATCGCCCTTAATACGTGGCATAGCCACCAGATAATGTGACAAGGTCACCGGATACATATTATTGTGACATAAGTCATCGGATAATGTGGTAAAACCACCGAACACTTCCCCTTTTCATTATAACCCTTGTTCCCATGCAACATACATAGTATCACAGGTATCATGCTATATGCTTATCCTAAGCCCATACCAAAAGCACACACATACTTTAATATCATTGATGGTAACCACTATTTAACAGAGTGTTAGGGGTAACATACCTGAATACACCGTACCATTAAATGGTACCCTTAACCATATTTATTCATAGCCTTATTAACACATATTTAACAATATTATTACTAATCAGGAATTTAGGGTGGGGTTACACACCTGATAACAATGAGAACTACGCTTTCGATACTAACACTTTCACTTGCAGGGATCACAGCAATTTGCTTATCCCTTTCCGATGCTGGCCACAACCCAGTGGCCAATCATGCACTGATGAAACTGAGTGTTTCTTGAATCTAGGGGTAGGAACTACCCTTCCTCTCCTCCACTGGTATTTGCATCCATCGAATGTCACTTAATCAGAAACCCGGTTAATCGACACGGACAAATCTAAACGAATCACATCTATAACTTAATTGGATATCCTTACCGAAATAGATCTGAATCCTGGAGACTTCCCTTTTATCTCTGTCAAACTTTTCCTAAAGCAAGACAATTAGAATCGGCTAACACTAGAAAATATGGCCTTTGGCCGAATGGCATTATTTCCCTTACCTTAACCGATCAAATCCCGAAAATCGTCACCTGTCCTTGAAAGTTATCGGAATCCCTATATGAACCATGTTAGATTTGATGCCAACATTAATAGACAAAAGTAAGTGGCCTTCGGCCTAAGGTCATGCTTTGCTTACCTTGAATATCCAAATCCCAAAAGATCTCATTCTAATCGTCGGCTACAAAGATCTCGAATCCTACCTTCGTGGTTTTGCCCAAAAGAAAAAAAGGGATTAGTATCTTGATTTTAGCTAACTAAAGGGAAAAGAAGGAGAGACCGAATGACAATTAACCCTTACCGTAATATTGATAACAATCAAACACCTTTGCTAGAAACACAGAGAGATTCGACCACAACAGAGGATTGATCGGCTTTGAGAAGGAAATAGAAATGGAATCGATTTTAAAAGGGGTAGATATGAAATCGGCTATAGAGAGTGATGGCAAAAGATGTGGGATTCGACTTTAGTGACAAGTGAGCAAATCGGTTAAGGTCTTAGCAAGTGGAAAAAGGTTTCTTTAGCCTTTGAAGATAGAAGATTCGATGCAAAGAAGAAGAAAGGTCAAAGTCTTGTATGGTTTCGATTTTAGTGGGAATGATAGGGTAGGTTTCGAATTTTAGAGAGTGAATGAAGAAAAAGAAAATAAGATGAGGAGAAGATGCACAATTGGTTCTTTCACTTTGGGCTTTTGGTCAAAAGAGGAGTAAAGGGTGCAAGATTTTGGCACCTAAAGCCCCTAGCATAGCCACTCCTCCCCTTGGCCGAAAATGTCACACCAAGACCCATCCATTCGGCCAACTCTTCTTCTCTCTATCAGATTCCTTCTTTTCCTCCTATTTCTTCTCTTTTCCACTCATTCAAATGAGTTTGAATGAGTCAACACCTATCTCCCTTCTTAGCCGAATTTTAAAATGGATTGACCAAGTCTATCACTCATCCATTTAGAGTCCCCATGTCGCCCAACACGTCCTCCCTTGACGCAAAAAGGCAACCCCAAAATGTTTCCCTTCTTTGTTCAACCTATGTCCCTTCTCACTCCACGAGGTGTCACTCTTACATGCTCCAAGTGGCACCTCCTTACCACTTTACCAATTGGATTCTTGTGTCATAACCCACACACCTTTTCTTAAGGCCTAGCTCCTTAGCTCTCCTTAAAGGTTTAAAGTCAGATATTTTCCTAAGGCTTCTACCTATACCACAAGGTTCCCAAAGCCCCCAAACACACACAAATAGCACACTAAGCATGCTACTACATAAATATGAGTTAAAACGTATAACCCTTAACTCTCGAATATTACATCACTAATGCCATGCCCTGGCTTGGACTTACATGAGATCTCTTTCTCTTGATAGATTTTCAATGCCAAGCTAGCCTTGGACTTATATGATAACTATTCAATGTCAAGCTTGCCTTGGACTTACATGATAACTGTTCAATGCCAAGCTTGCCTTGGACTTACATGATAACTGTTCAATGCCAAGCTTGCCTTTGGCTTAGATGGTAGCTGTTCAATGCCAAGCTTGCCTTGGACTTATATGATAATTGTTCAATGTCAAGCTTTCCTTGGACTTACATGATAACTATTCAATGATTATCGATGCCATGTTCCAAACACGGTCTTACACTAGCTCTCATAATGTGGTAGATCAAGTATCTTAGAGAATTTCATCTTCAATCGAGACTTGCTCTTACTTAATCTCATTGATTTCTTTGTTTAACATAAAATTAAACATTCCATGAAAAGAGTGTACATTATACTAAGCAATTTAATGATAAAAATCATAAAGCTTAGAAATCATACAAACTTACCTCAATATACAAAATGTATGTAGATATGCAATTTAGACCTCGACTTTGTTCTTGCCTTGATTTTGATCCGGGCTTTATTTTTCTTGATCTATAATCATAAATAGATCATTTAATACTCACATTGACTAAATTGACTCTTAACTCATACTTTGAAAAATTACTATTTTGCACTTATACTTTCTCATATTTACACTTTTGCCCCTAGGCTCGTAAAATAATTTTCATTCAACTTTCTTAAACTTCATGCTTAACTGATTCATTATCTCTACTATAACAATCATCAATTCTCACTATTTCTAGTATGTATGACCAATTTTCATAACTATTACAAATTAGTCCATACTATCATTTTTCATGAAATACACTAAGGAAAAGATGTTTGTCTAACATGAAACTCTCATAAACTTCCATAAAACATCATTTAACAAGCATATCATTCATGGGTAGATTTTTGAACATGCATCTTAGCTCATTTTATAGCTAGAAATAGCTAATTCATAATACGAGAACTTCGAAAATATGATGAATGTCAAAAACAGGGCTAAAATAAATTTACTAGCAAGCTTGAAAAATTGAAGAACCCTAGCTATGGAGTCTCCCAAATTTTTGGCACAAGAGGAAGAACATGAGAATGATTTTTGTCATCTTTTTCCCTTATTAATCATTTATTAGACAAATGACCAAAATACCCTTATCTTAAAATTTTCTCAATTTGTTAACTCATATCCATTTTTGTCCAAAAATTATAATTTGGGAAAATTACTATTTAAGGACTTCTAATTAGTATTCTAAAGTTATTTTATGCAAAAAAGCTTCTAAAAACTCATATTTTGCAACTTTTGTAATTTAGTCCTTTTGGACCCATCAACCTCAAATTAATAAAATTGCTTTGTGAAACTTTTACACTAGCATGCAAACATGGTATAAACCTTAAAAACTCATAAATTTACTTTGAATTCGTGGCCTTGAACCACTATTCTGACTAGGCCCTAAATCGGGCTATTACAATGGCACTAATATAGTTGAAAGAGTTAAAGTCACAGTTGCAATAATTGACCGATAGAGGGTTTGCTAGATCGAGTTTTTTGCCTCGGGGTGCTCCTATTCTATTTGTGAAGAAGAAAAATGGCACGATGAGAATGTGTATAGATTACTGTCAGTTGAATAAGGTGACCATAAAGAATATATATCCGTTGCCCAGAATTGATGACTTATTTGATCAATTAAAAGAGCTACTATATTTTCCAAGATTGATTTGAGAACGGGATACAATCAATTGAGAGTAAAAGATTCATACATATCAAAAACTACTTTCAGAACGAGGTACGGGCATTATGAGTTTTTAGTTATGCCATTTGGACTAACCAATGCTCCTGCTGTTTTTATGGACCTGATGAACAGAATTTTCAGACCGTACCTAGATCAATTTGTTGTAGTATTCATAGATGACATATTGATTTATTCACGTGGTGAAAATGAGCATGCTAAACACCTGAGAATTGTATTGTAAACTTTGAGAGAAAAGCAACTGTATGTGAAATTCAACAAGTGTGAATTTTGGTTGTATAAGGTTAGTTTCCTGGGACATATTGTGTCAGCTTCTAGGATTTGTGTTGATCCGAGCAAGATCTCTGCTATTCTGGATTGGAAACCTCTGAGAAACGTGTCTGAAGTCCGTAGTTTTCTGGGTTTAGCTGGTTATTATCGATGATTTGTGAAAGAATTTTCAGTGATAGCTACTCCGTTGATTAGATTACTTTAGAAAGATGTTAGATTTGAGTGGCTGGATAAATGTCAGAAAAGTTTTGATCAGTTAAAAGCTCTGTTAACAGGAGCTCCAGTGTTAGTATAACTAGAATCTGGCAAAGAATTTGTGATTTACAGTGATGCTTTGTTAAATGGTCTGAGTTGTGTTTGGATGCAAGAAGGCAAAGTTGTAGCGTATGCCTTGAGACAATTGAAGCCACATGGAAAGAACTATCAGATGCACGACCTTGAGCTAGTTGCGATTGTGTTTGTACTTAAGATTTGGCGCCATTATTTGTATAGTGAGAAATGTCATGTGTTTCCAGATCATCAAAGTTTGAAATATCTGATGACCAGAAAGATTTGAACCTGCATCAAAGAAGATGGTTGGAGTTGTTAAAAGACTATGAGCTTGTGATTGATTATCATCCGATAAAGTAAGCATTGTTGCTGATGCATTGAGGAGAAAATCATTGTGTGCATTACATGCTTTGAATGCTAAGTTAAATTTATTTGATGATAGTTTTGTGATAGCTGAATTAAAAGCAAAACCATTGTTTATATAGCAAATATGTGATGCTCAGAAGGTGGATAATGAATTGTTATCTAAACGAGCTCAGTGCGAAATGAATTTTGAATTTGAATTTCAAATTGTTGATGATTGTTTGAGATTTCAGGATCGTATCTATGTTCTGAGAAATCCGGAGTTGATTCAGTTGATTTTGAGTGAAGCACACAATAGTAGTCTATCTGTTCATCCAGGAAGTACTAAAATGTATCATGATTTGAAACGACACTACTGGTGGTCTAGTATGAAATGGGGCATTTCTGACTTCGTTTCGAAATGTTTAGTTTGTCAGCAAGTGAAAGCTGAACATCAAGTTCCATCAGGTTAGTTACAACCAATTCTGATTCCTGAATGGAAATGAAATAGAGTGACGATGGGTTTTGTTTCTGGTTTGCCTTTAACTCCGAGAAAGAAAGATGTGATAAGGGTCGTGGTTGATAGATTAACGAAAACTGCCCATTTTATTCCGATAAGATCTAACTACTCACTTGAAAGATTAGTGAGCTTTACATTTTGAGATTGTGAGGTTGCACTGGGTGCCACTGTCCATAGTTTCAGATAGAGATCTGAGATTCACATCAAGATTATGGAAGAAATTGCAAGAAGCTTTAGGCACGAAATTGTATTTCAGTATAGCTTTTCATCCGCAGATAGATAGTTAATCCGAGTGAATCATTCTGATTTTAGAGGATATGTTACAATGCTGTATACTTGAGTTTAATGGTTCGTGGGAATAGTATCTACCATTGATCAAATTTGCGTATAATAATATTTTTCAGACAAGCATCAAAATGGCACCTTATGAAGCTTTGTACGGACGTAAATGTCGTACACCTCTATATTGGATCGAGCTTAGTGAAAATAAGCTCCACAGGATTGATTTGATAAAAGATTCTGAGTAGAAAGTGAAACTGATTCGAGATTGTTTGAAAGCAGCATCTAATCGTCAGAAGTCTTATACGGGCTTGAAACGAAAGGATATAGAATTTGAGATCAGCAACAAAGTATTTTTGAAAATGTCATCGTGGAAGAAAGTGCTTCGTTTTGGACGTAAAGGCAAATTGAGTTCGAGATTCATTGGACCGTATGAGATCATTGAACGTGTTGGGCCTGTTGCTTATAGATTAAAGTTGGCCACAGAGATATAAATGATTCATAATGTATTTCATGTTTCGATGCTCCGTAGATATCGATCTGATCCGTCACATGTGATTGCCCTATCCAAAATTGTAATCCAAAATTGTATCTTAGCTCATGAAGTAAAAGAGTTGAGAAACAAGAAAATTTCGTTAGTGAAAGTACTATGGCATCGTCATGGAATAGAAGAGGCTACGTGGGAGCCTGAAGATTCAATGAGACAACAATATCCGACTCTGTTTAACGGTAAGATTTTCAAGGACAAAAATCCCTAAGGGGGAGAATTGTAATAGTCCGGTTTATACCCTAGTTGGAACAATGGTTTTGAAACCAAATATTTGAGTCCTTATAATATTTTAATATTATTTTCTGTGCCGTTGATATCTGACTAAGCATGTATTAAATTTTCATAAGTTAATTTGTCTGTCTGTGTGTTTCATTTGACAAAAGGATGAAATTGCATTGAATGTGATAGTTGCTTGCTATTTGTTAAAGCACCTATGTGTTGTGGTTTTAAAAGTTATGGCCTTAAGTGGCAATTGAACCAATATTTAGTTGGTGGGTGGTTATGGTAAAAAAATGACCTTATTATTTATGTTATAAAAATTTTGTTTCATAAGGCTAAAATTGGAAGTTGTTTATTAATTAATAATTAATACAAATTGGCATGAAAATAAGCATTCATTCATGCATGCTTCACTGAAAAATAAAAAGAAAAAGAAAGGTTTATAAGCTCTCATACATTCGACACATACAAGCTTGATTCAAGGTAAGTTTTTAGTCGATTTTTGATAATTTCTACATTTTTGCAATCATTGCTTTGAGAGCTACAAAACCCATGTCTCAATTTGATGAATTGATGTTGTTCATGAGAAATTCCATTGATTTTATGTTGAGCTTTGTGATAATTTATGGTGTTAAATGAAAGTTTGGAGCTAGATGAATATGTTTTGTTCTTGAATTTTTGATGAATTTAGCTAAATAGGGCTAAATTGAGAAAATAGCAATTTGAGGGACTAAATTACAAATTTGATGGAAAATATGGCCTTGTATGGTTCGTAGAGAAATTCGGCTATGCATGTGTGTGAACAAATTTTGTATGTTTGATGTTTTGAGAAAAATGGACTAAATTGATAAATTGTGCAAGTATGAGGGTTAATTTGCAAATAGCCCTAAATATGTGTCCTTGGATTGAATTGAATGAATTAGTGAATAGAAGGGTTAGTCCTAAATATGTTTAGATCAATAAATGAGGAAAATGGACTTAGAACACGGGAAAGCGAAAGTAACAAAGTAGTCGTTTACATTCAGTTAAACCGAATCCGATGTAAGTCACTGTGCAAATAAACGTACTTGTATGAAATTGTGGTTGCTCATGTGACTAATGTTGATAATGAATGCTTATGAGAGGTTATGCATATGAGTTCCGAGATAATTTTGATATAGTGAGAACGTCCGAGAAGTCTCGTACGAACCTAGGAATAGATAGGATTAGATATGCCATGACATAGGTATCTGTTCTATTTTATCATGTAAGACCACGTCAGGGACGTTGGCATTGATTTGAGATTTCATGCAAGACCACGCCTGGGATGTTGGCATTGATATGAGCTTTACGTGTAAGACCATGTTTGGGACATCGGCATCGTATTGATTCGTATAAGAACCTGTTTGGGGCAGTGGCATCGATATCCAAGTGCATGTAAGACCTTGTCTAGGACATTGGCATTGTATGACTATTCCAATCTTTTTGAGCATCCTACTAGATTCCTAAAGGTTCAATAAGCAAGTCTGTGATACGAATTATAAATCTGAGCTATGATCAAATAAGTGAACGAATGTTCGTTTCAGGTGCGTTGAATGTACATTAAGTGTGTATAAAAGGTAAGTACCTATATGACTTTGATTTGAAGAGATGTATGATTGAATATGAGAAGGTGAATGAGATGCAAGAATGATTATGAAAGAGCTTTGTATACATATTATTATTGAATTGTGAATATGGAAAATGTGGTCACAAGTATATGAACCAAAACACATTTGTGATAGTATGCTAAGTGTTTGGGATGTGCCAATATATCTACTTGCACAATATGCATTCTATGCTAAGTTTGTTTGTATATTGACTTACTAAGCTTTTGGAAAGCTTACTCTGTGTGTCTGTTTTCTCTGTTTTATAGGTCATCAAAGCTACTGAAGCCTCGGGACTGTCAAGGATCGTCATCACACTACTAAACTCTTTTTGGTACTCTTTGAAAAATGTATATAGCTAGATATGGCATGTACAAGCTAGATATGTGTATATGTTTATGAAGTGAACTTAGACATGGTTTTGGCTAGTTTTGAGTTGATAAAATGCTTGCATGAATGAGTTATATGATGCATATTTTTGGTATGGTTGAAGCACTTGAAATGGTCAAGTTTTGAGTTAGCAAATGAATGGATTATATTTGTGATGAAATGAGTTTTAGTCTTGAAACTTGTCATAGTTGGAATTGGTGTTTGAATGCATGGTTTGAATGGTTATTTTGGTATGTTTTTGCTTTCCATATATGCATGATATGATTTGGTAAATTTTGCTTGTTGGTATGACCTAATTGGGTGGCATTTTGGTCTTGTAAATGACCTATAATGTCACACGGCAATGGCACACGGGCGTGCCTAGAGGCTGGTGAGAAAGTCAGTATATAGCCTAGTAGGACACGGCCTTAGCACATGGGCGTGCTTGATATCCATGTTATTTTGTAAGGATCGACCACGGTCAAGGTACACGGGCGTGCTTGGTGGCCATGGTGTGTAGTCAGGTTTAACCATGGGGAGGACACACGGGTGTGTCTAGCATCCGTGGAGGGCACACGGTTGGCTCCCATATGCGTGTATCCCCTGTATTTAGAAAAGTTTTTAAGTTTCTGAGAACTTTTTTATATGTTTCGTTTTAGTCTCGACTCGGTTTATAAGCATGCTTAGGGTCTTGATGACTCACTTAAGGGACATTGTGTGTATGATTGATGAATAAAATGAATGAAATATTATAGAAGTTTCGATCTATCTGTTAACGCCTTTAACCCTAGTTCAGCGATGGTTACAGGTTAGGGGTGTTACATTAATTAAGTCCATTTAGCTCATTTTTTATTCCAATTAAGCTGAATGACTTAGGAAACTACAAGGGACGTTCAAGGAAGCTTCAAGCCAAGTTCACACCTTAATGCTCATCAAATTTAGCTATTCACACCATAAGGGTTGTTCATGCACCACAATTTCATTAAAAATGGTTGCTGCACTTTTGGCTTCGCAAGAGAGGAATTAATCACATTCATATTGCCTTGGTTGATCAAATACTTGCTGAATTCAGCTCAACTCAATAAATCCAATTGATTAGCTGATTGGGAATGCTAATAGCCAAGCTATTGGCGTCACCTAGGTCTAGGACTTGTCAAAAGTCATGTTGATGCATTTTAATAATCATTTCAGCTCATTAAATGTAACACCCTTAACCCGTAACCATAGCTGATCTAGGTTTAAAGGCATTACCGGACAAATCGGATCTTTTACGAACATTTCATAGCATAATTCAACAAATCAAATCGAAGTGTCCCTGAAATAGGTCTACAAGACCTTAAACATGCATTAAAAAGGGTTCGGGACTAAACCGAACACACATAAAATTTTTTAGAAGTTTAAACATTTTTCAAAACTACAGAGGTCACATGCTCGTGTGGGCATACCGTGTGCCTCACACGACCTTAGACACGCCTATGTGTCTAAGTCATGGCAAAACAAGGCATACATTCCGACTTGTCCAACGATCGAGGTCACGCCCGCGTGCCTCACCCGTGGTCGCTACTGACTTGCACCACACGACCACTCACACACTATTGTGTCCAGCCCGTGGCCAAGTCTAACTTGTTTTGAAACACAACCACGAAGGACACGGTCGAGCCACACACCCATGTGCTCAACCGTGTGGGCAAATATAGGCCATTTACAAGGCCAATTTTCCACCCACACTTTGGGTTATACCTACAAGCACAACTGAGCATCATTCCAAGCATCAAAAGCAATGAAAACATACCAAAATGATCATCTTTTCTAACCATTCATGAGTATAACAAACACACCAACTTATGTACCATTTAGCTCAATCCAATCACAAACATTTCTGAGTAACATCCATCCACAAACTTACCAATTTATTATACCAACTTTTCATCTATATTATACCAACTTTGCATCATAAAACTTACCATAAATTTTACCATCTCATTAGTTCAACCATTAGCCATCAAACTATAACAAACTATACATCATATAGCATGAACCACTTAATCACATTATTTTTCATTATCTAGCCATATCACATGGCTATTTATACACCTTTCAAAATATAACCATATCAACTAGACTATACATGCCATACTTAATATATACATATTCAAAAGGTACCAAAATATGATTGGATAGTGTGATGGCGATCCTCGATAATCCCCGAGCCTTCCGTAGCTTTAACGATCTATAAAACAATGCAAACACACACAGAGTAAGCTTTCAAAAGCTTAGTAAGTCATATACAAATAAACTTAACATATAAACATTTAAAATCATATCAAATACAAGATCATTAATATCTCAATTGCAATTCCATAGTTCTTCTTAGATCATTTGTTTAGCCATTGCTTACCAACACATTCATATTTCTAAGTAACTCATTTGATCATAGCTCATTCATATATATATCACATTTAGTCTCAACAAGACTATGCGCATATCTCACCTTTGCAAATTTGCATATACTTACCTTTCATGCTTAAACAAAGTATACACTTCATACATACCTGAAGCAGTTACACATTTCACAAAATCTTTCAATTCTCAGAATTGCCCGTTGAACCATTCTAAATCAAATAGTATACTCAGATATATCGAAATACTCGTACAATGCCAACGTCCCAGATGTGGTCTTACATGTAATCAAATATCGATGCCATTGTCCTAGACAGGGTCTTACACGAAATCATATACGATGCCAATGTCCTAGACATGGTTTTACACGTAATTCTCAAATCGAGGCTAATATCCCAGACGTTTTCTTACACAATATCACATATCAAAACTCTATGTCATGACATATGAATCCTATTTATTCCTAAGGTTCGTACGGGACTTTTCGGACATTAAGACATTGTCGATACTTTCTCAGATTTCATATGTGTATCTTCCATAGTCATTCATCACAATTCAATTTCATATGAACATAAATGAATCAATTCAAATACATTTATTTATATATAGACTTACCTCGTACGGATATAATCGGACAGATTCAACTATTCGATCAATTTCGACTTTCCTTGATCTAAATCCGTTTTCTTTGGTTCTTGATCTATACGTATTCAAATTTAACTCTTTTATTCACCAAATCATTCGATTCAATTCAAAAACACACATTTAGGGCAATTTACAAATTAGCCCTCACATTATCACATTTTGGCATTTAAGTCCATATTTCACAAAATCATAAAATACACATAATTCTCTTGTACCCATGCTTAGTTGAATTTTCAACATGATCATACAAGTTATATGTTTCATTTATTTCACATTTTAGTCCCTCAAAATATTATTTTCACAATTTAATCCAAATTACTCAAATTCACCAAAAATCCAAAGACAAAACATGTTAATCTAACACATAGATTTCATATTTTATCAACTAATATCACAAAACTCAAGCATTCATCAATGGCACATTTCAATTTCTTCATCAAATTCCAAAATTAAGACATGGGTTTTGGAGTATTCGAATCAACGATTACAAAAATGTAGAAATTATCAAAAACTGAAACCAAAACATACCTTAATTTTTGCTTATAGCTAGCCGAACCCTTAAAGCTTTTGTCCTTTCTTTTTCTTTTATATTTTTGACACCATAGATGGATGAACATTCCACTAGTAATTTTCATTTGTTTTATTATAAACATATTAATAGATTATTTTCTAGTTTAGCCTTTTAATTAACTTATAAAACTAATAAACATTAAGGCTATTTATATCCATTATCATACATAATGGTTTATTTACTTCATAAGGCCACCACATTAATAAAGACATAACATATAGGTACTTTTAACACATGGCATGCTAATTTTGCATTTTATGTGATTGAATCCTTATATCAAATGAAACACACAAGTAGATAAATTAATCATGAAACTTTCACACATGGTTAACCACATATTGCAAGCACAGAAAATAATATTAAAATATTTTTTGACTCGGATCTGTGGTCCCGAAACCACTATTTCGACTAGGGTATAAATCAGACTGTTACATTAAAAGCTTAATTGAGCTAATTACTTTGTGTCCATTCAGCTAGAATGTGTTCAGCCTATAAATAGCTTACTTTGTAAACATTTGTGGGTTAGACAATAGACTTTTTGCTCATTTTATGAATATTATACTTCTTGTGAGTGGTCAACTCTCATAGTTCTCCCTTGACTGAATTGACTTATAAAGTATTCTTATGGCGTCATTTCTATCTTGTTTCAAACTTATCACTTCAACTTGGAGTGTGGTGTTCACCCATACCTTCGGTTTCTATCTTCACATAGATAGTAGGTCAAGGTTCCCTCAAACTATCCTTATCATTTTCCATTAATTTAACCTAAGAGCTTGTACAAGACTCTGGTCAATATTAACTTATAATATTGGTTCATTCTTAAGCCCTGGCCGAATCTTTATTTTGTCACCTAAACCAACTTAAAACTTCTTTGTTTCTAATCTATCTTTTCCATTTTTTAACCAAATCTTGAAAATAACTTAGCCTTAATTTTACGATCAAGCATTTAAACGACTCAAATCATCACCGAAATGAGTTCGTATCATTTGATATCAGAGCTAGCAAAATTAAGTAAGTTCTTAATGTTTTCTCACTCCAAATATTAGAAAAAAAATTGAAAAAAATTTGTTAAAAAAATTCAGCATTAATTTGCAAGTTCAAGTTTGAAAATCATTTGGGAGTACAAAATTCGTTTGTTTAAAAAAAAAAAGAAGAAGAAGAAAGAAGCTAGTTTGAAAAAAAAAAGTTACTGCTGCTTGATTCTACTCTATTTGTTTCATCTAACCATTTGGCCACACTTCAAACCATTTTCAATTTGTTTCTAGCCTACCTTCTTGTCCCTAAATATCAATGCCTACCTGACCAAATGTTACTCTTGCAAGCCAACTCCACAACGATTGTTGTTTAGTTTATGTAGTCACTTGAGAACTTAGAGAAGAGAACTTGAGTGGAAAAAGGCAAGAGATCGTGAGATCATCAAAGTAAAAAATCCTGAATTCGAGTGAAACACGAGTGGAGTGCTTACTTTCTTTTGAGTGGGATTGTGAGACTTTTATAGTAAGGATCAAAATACTATGTCTCGAAGTTTCAAAAGGATTGTTAATGATGGTGTTATTTTTTTCCAACCCAACATATAAAGCATTTATTCACGAGGTGGGTCAAATGTTTCGAAGACATCTAAAACCAATGCGAGAGCGATTGGACTGATGGATAGAATGAGAACAACGGGAGCAAATTTCACCAAGTCAAAGGACGGGAACAAGATCATCATAGATACAAACATCCAATGATTATTCAAGAAGAGATCCATACCGTAATTCTTATATGACGAAGAATTCAAGACGAAGTAAAGCAAGCTTTGAGTTTGAAACCTTTCAAGGTGACAAATGAGAAAGTAGAAATATCTCTTCTAGTGCATCAAAGTATTCATCCACAGAGATTCATTCACGAAGAGGTGATCATATCTCATATGTAGATGCTTTCCCTTCTTTCCAACGAAAAACTTATCGTTCTGATTATTATATGTTATCTTCTTCTTGTAAAGAAAGAACGAGACAAAAAGAAATTAAACGAAAAGAGAGGCAAGAAATGTTAATGCGATCAAATGAGCGAATCCTAAACAAAATGGAGAGAAAAAAAAGAGATGAGGGAAAAAGAATTTAAAAAAGGAAAAGAGAGTGAAACAAAGGAAAAAGTAATTGAGATTGCAAAAGAATGTGAGCAAGAAAAGAAAATTGAAAAAGAGATTAAGATTGAAGAAATAAAAGAAAGTGTTAGTGGAAAGAGCGATGTTGTTGAAAAGGAGTGTAAAATAAAGAGTGAGAGTGAGTTTTCAACAATAAAAGAGACTGTGAAAAGAGAAAGAGAGTTTGAAAAAGAAACAAGTGAAAAAGATGAAAGTGAAAAAGGAAAAGTGAGGAATGTTTTTACTAACCTACATGTGAGTTGTCCTCGTATTATTTCTTCTTTTTATGTTTCTAGAGATTCAATTGATAAGTTTCAACTTCATTACCTTTCTAATGAGAGACAATTTTGACTGATCGAGAAAGGTAAGGTTGAAGGTGAAATTATTCCACAAGTGCTTAAAGGTAAGCAAGGCAAGGATTCTTTAGCCATTGAATAACGGCAATCAAATTTGAATGCTGTTGAGAAAATTGCTGGTGACTTAGTTTTTGAAAAATCTCCTTGAAAAATCTCCTTACTTTTATTTGGCTAATTGTCATTTTATGATTAGTGTTGATGATT
Source organism: Gossypium rotundifolium (assembly GCA_025506655.1). NCBI lineage: Eukaryota > Viridiplantae > Streptophyta > Magnoliopsida > Malvales > Malvaceae > Gossypium > Gossypium rotundifolium. The sequence continues at coordinate 53,370,995 of CP106731.1, forward strand.
TCATTCCAACTAGTACTATGAAGAATTTTTCTTATGATAAGTTTTGTGATGGTAATTCTGTTGATGAAGTTAGGCTAAATCAGCATATACAAAACTTAACCATGTGTGATAAAGAGTTTTCGTATAAAATGTTTGATCTATTTGAATGTGATGATAATGTGAATTCTCTAAATCTTAGTGCGAAATTGTAACACCCCAAATTTGGGCCTAGAAGGAATGGGCCTTGAATGTGGGAACAGCTAGGAAACTGCACATAAATATTTATGTATGCAAGAAAATGACACAAGTTGCTTATTTGCTTTAATGGCTAAGTGATTTGGGTGTGTTTGGGAGTGTTTGAGAAGCCTGGGTTCAAGTCTTGACTTTTGCAGAATTTTTAGTTTTGCTCTTAAATGAACCTGGACATTGGCACATAGGCCTTATTAAGAATAGTGCTAGTTTCATGACACAAAAAGAGCCTGTGGTGTAGTGGCAAGATGGCGTGTTGCATAACTATGAGGTCTGAGGTTCAAGTCCTGGGTTATGCAATGGAGTATTTATTTTGCTGCTTGAGATGTGTAGGTAGTAGAGTTGGACTGAAACACATCTAAGGGAGAGTTTGAACTGGTCATGGAGAAATGCAAGGAGGGATAAGGGGAGAGAATCGGGGAGAAAATCAAAGAGTTCAGAGAGGAGGGAGTTTGTGTCGATTTGGGACTCTGGCACTCAAGAATTCAGCCAAGAGAGGTGTACTGCTCAGTTGGATATTTTTCCCTCTTTAGTCGAATGTGGTAGGTTTTCTTTTGGCATTTTTATTTTCTCTGCACACTTCTCTTTTGCGTTTTCTTCTTCTTCTCATTTGCGGCATACACCTTTTTTTCCCTTCTTTTGGTTCTTTCGACCCTTCCCTTTTTGTCATTAGGTCGATTTTAAGGTCACCTCTTCCTTTTTTTTCTCCCTTTTTTCCCCTTCCTCAAACTGAACTCTCTTTTGGCCAAATATTCTTTATCTTCCAGTTGGTGTACCTTGTCAAAATATTCCAATTTCTACCTTCTAGTCTGGCCGAATATCACTTTGGTTTACCTCTCTCTACGTCGATCTTCTCTTCTTTATTTACTATTGTTCCAGTGCTGTAAGGGTTCTGATTATCGGTAAGTGGTTATACTTCTCACTTTTGGGATTAAACCTATTCCCTCCTTTTCAGTTTAAAAACCAAATACATTCTTATTAACTATTAATTACCGATTGATATTTCCTTCTTCACGATATTTTACTCATTGTGATCCTAGGGTTTTCCTCAAGGAGTGGTGGAGTGTAAATGATTTTAGAGGGATTAATTCCAGATCATCTAGTCGTTGTTGGTGCTCAAAGGTGTTTCGTAGGCTTTCAAAAAAAGCTGTGTAACTATTTTCCGTAAATGATAATCGGCTTAAAAGTTGAAATGGTGTGTAACCATACACCAAATTTGTTACTGTCAAAACCCGAAAAGGTGTGTAATCACACTATCGTTTCTATGAATCAGCAAAAGCTGAAAAGTTGAAACTTTAACATTTAAGGCCTCACGAGCGTGCGATCGCTCGTGTAGAAAGACCGAGCCCACAATTGAGGTCGGTAGACTGAAGAGGTCCCTACGAGTGTTCTCGTACACTTGGGCCATTATGGGCCTCGTTGGGCCAAAATAAGCTATGTGGGCCCTACAGGAATAAAATTTACGAAAAGTGGCAGAAACTGGATTGGGCTATGTAGATCACATAGTCGTGATTGAATTTGGGCCAAATGGGCCACACGAGCATATGGGCCCATTTGGGCCGAATATTGGGCTTTGAGCCCATTTACACTGTCTTGACCAAATGGATTATTTATGTCGCTCAAGGCGATTGTAGGCCTTCGAAAAGGTCGTTAACTGTACTTATACCCCTAGGGAGTAAAATGACTGAAATACCCCTAATGAGTAAAATAACTAAAATACCCTTAGAGAGTAAAATGACTGAAATACCCCTAAACAAGTAAAATGACCGTAATACCCCTGTAGGGTAAAATGACTGTAATGACCCTATAGGATAAAATGACCGTGATGCCCTGTTGGGTAAATGACTATTTTACCCCTCAAGGGTAAATATGATTTGCTATGATTTGACTATGGTTGTATGACTATGATTTGATTGACTTAACTGTGAATGATATGATGATTTGTGGGCCAGACATTCTGCATACATGACATCTGCATGGGGTTGGGATATTGGTTATAGAGGAAGTACTGTTCTGGTAGGATCACAAGGGTCGCACAAGACGATTGTGGACCCAGTAATGATCTGTTAAGGTCGCACGGGTCGCACGAGACGACTGTGGACCTACCGATGGCTTTAAGCCAGATAATATGATTATGGCTCTATACCAACCTAATTATGGCTCTATGCCGTCTTGATTATGACTTTGTATCGATCATATTTATCCATGGTTGTGTGCCGATCGTAATTATTGATGACTTTGTGTTGATCATACTTACCCATGGTTGTGTTTCGGTTATATTACCATAGTTGATGGATATGTGCCGATATTATTAAAGTTACCGATGGCTATGTGCCAATTATGAGACCGTTACTGAAGGCTTGAAGCCACATATATACTAGCAACTTTGCTGCGATTTCTGTTAGTGCTGCAACCGGTGCTAACACATGGAGTGTAGGGATGGCGTGGGTGATTTATTCCCCACAGGTAGTGTAGGGTTGGAAAGAGGCAAGTGAGGGGTTGGATGGGTTTGCATGCATCATGCATCATGCATCATTCATACTGAGACCGTTACTGTAATGGGCTAAGGCCCACACTGTATTGTTACTGTTATAGGGCTCAGGCCCAGACTGATTGTGCTTTTGTATATTGACTGTTTCTTTAATAAGGAGATTACACATTGAGTTTTCGTAAACTCACCCCATTTTTAACCTTTCAGGTAATCCCCAGCGTTAGACGGTTCAGAACTGCGAGGGACTCAGAGAGGGCCACACAACTGCACAAGTTTTATTCTGTTTAGCTCATTTACTTAAGATTGAGCTTGTTGGTTCGGGTTGTAATAAGGCCTTTATAGTTTTTGGATTTTAAATTTTGGGATTTGGTTTGATTGTGATCAATATCTGCTAGAAGTAGAACACGGTTTTCCAAAACAATAACTATTTTCTAACACTACATTTCCGCAACCTAATTTTTAAATATCATGTTTTCGTAAATCATTTGTTTTAAATTAAGCTTCCGCAACAAATAAGGTTTTAAAGGTAATAACATTTAAAGGGAATAACTTTTTAATAAACCACGATTAAAAATAAACAAATGCAAACTGAGGTTTTGTACAAGTTTTAAAAGGTAAGAAGTTTTAAATTTCAAGAAGGTTTTTAATGAAAACATGGTTTTCAAAAAACACTTCAATGTGACATGTCAGATTCGGCCATAATGTCTATTTTCATACCCGACCACCAATACAATATCTTTAAATCATTGTACATTTTCGTACTGCCCAGATATATTGACAAGCAGCCACTATGTGCTTCATGTAAAATTTTTCGGATCAACTCATCATCCTTAGGTACAAAAACTCTTTCATGTTACATCAAGAAACCATCTGAACTCACCTGAAAATCAGAGTCATTTCCCAATTCGCACTGAGCTCTCTTAGCCTGCATCTTACTATCATTCTTTTGACCTTCACATATCTGCTGAATAAATAATGGTCTACCCATCAACTCAGCCAATATAGCACCATGATCAGACAACGCTAAGCTCGTACTCATAGCTATCAAAGCATACAGGATTTTCTACTCATGGCATCCGCAACCACATTCGCTTTCCCTGGATGGTAATCGATTACTAACTCATAATCCTTCAATAATTTGAGCCACCGCCATTGTCACAAATTCAAATCCCTTTGTTCCGTCAAGTACTTGAAAATCTTGTGATCAGTGAAGATTTGACACTTCTCACCATATAAATAATGGCGTTAAATCTTCAAGGCAAAGATGATCATAGCCAATTCCAAATTGTAAGTCAGATAATTCTTCTCATACGGTTTGAACTATCTCGAGGTGTAAGCTACTACTTTACCCTCTTGTATCAGCACACAACCAAGACTATTTAATAATGCATCACTATAGACCACAAACTCTTTCCTCGACTCAGGTTGTACTAAAACCGGCACCTCAGTTAGAAATAATTTCAATCTCTTGAAACTCTGTTGGCATTTCTCAGTCCATTCAAACTTAACATCTTTGTGCAGCAGTTTCATCATTGGGGTAGCAATCATGGAGAACCCCTTTACGAACCCTCTATAGTACCCCGCTAAACCTAAAAAGCTTCTAATTTTTGACACTTTCCTTGGCGGTTTCCACTCTACAATAGTCAAGATCTTACTCGGATCAACTCTAATGCAATCACCCGACATAATATGTCTTAAAAATTTGACCTTCGGAGCCAAAACTCACTATTGCTAAATTTAGCATACAACTGCTTGTCTCTTAAGGTCTGTAAGACAATTCTTAGATGCTCTGCATGCTCACTCTCATCCCAGGAATAAATTAATATGTCATCGATATAAACAACCATAAATTTATCCAAATACGGTTAGAAAATACGGTTCATTAGATCCATAAAAATCGCAGGAGCAATAATTAAGCCAAATGGCATGATAAGAAACTCATAATAGCCATACCTCATCCGAAATGTGGTTTTCGGCACATCTTGCTCCTTAACCCTTAATTGGTAATAGCCAAACCTTAGGTCCATCTTAGAGAACACTGTAGCTCCCTTCAATTGGTCAAACAAATCATCTATCATTGGCAAAGGATACTTATTCTTCATTGTTACCTTGTTGAGTTGTCTGTAGTCTACGCACAATCTCATTGACACATCTTTTTTCTTCACAAAAAGTACTGGAGCTCTCCATGGTGAATAGCTCGGTCTCGTAAAACCCTTATTTGATAACTCTTGCAACTAAACTTTCAATTCTTTAAACCCTAATGGTGCCATCCTATACGGAGCAACCGAAATAGGTGCCGTAACTGAGACTAATTCTATCCCAAACTCGACCTCTCTAACTGGAGGCAATCCAGGTAACTCTTCTGGGAACACATTTGGATACTCGCATACCATCGACATTGATTCAATATTTATCTCTAACTCTTGAGTATTCAGTACAAAGGCGAGATAGGACTCGTATCCTTTTCTCAAGTATTTCTCAACTACTATAGATGAAATTATCACAGGAAAACCATCCGATCTACTTGATTCAACCTGAATGACATTCCCATTTACACATTTCAATTCAACGAACTTACTACCACAATTTACTAATACATTATGAGCAGTCAACCAATCCATGCAAGACTCAAGTCAAATGGCAACAACATGAGATTTGCCGAAAACAATGACCTCTAATTGTCAAAGGACAATTCCTACACACCTTGTCAACTAGCACATGTTTGCCTAATGGGTTTGACACTTTTACTACAAATTTCGTAGACTCAACAATCATACTCATGCTATATGCCAATTTCATGCAAATGTAAGAATGGGTAGACCTCGGATTAATCAAAGAAACAATAGAGATATCATGAAGAGGAAAAATACCGTTATCACATCTGGAGATGATGGCTCTTCGCGAGAGTGAATCGCATAAGTCCTTGCAGGTGCTCGACCCTTCGACCTCACAGTAGAGTCTCTAGGTGCACCTCTACTACTAGTCCCACCTCCTGGGTTCTTTTGCGATCTACCCCTCGAAGATACATTGCTTGATCTTATTTCTTGCTTTCTTTCCTTCTCATTCCTCTTAGGACAATTCCAGATAAAATGATCAGGTGAAACACACTTGTTACAATTTCGGTTGTTTCTCCAACACTCTCCACTGTGTTGCCTACCACAATTTGGACACTCTAGTTTATTTCACTTTGGATTTCCCACGCATTCCATCAAGGTGGCTTGAACTCTTGAGCCCGAGTGTGTATTACCTCGATCTTGGTGTGAATATCCAACTCACGCAGTCGTCCGAGGGTTCATTTCCTTGGACCTCTTTGATTGAGTTTGGTACGATTTACTCATTGGCCTATTTCTTGCATCTCGGGCCTCACTCATGGCTTTTCTCTTTTCTTTATTCAGCTCCTTGGCCTTGCATGCCCTATCAACCAACACCACAAATTCTTTCAATTCTAAAATCCCAACTAGTAGTCTGATATCCTCAATCAGCCCGTCTTCAAACCTCTTGCACAAAATAGCTTCTGTAGACACACACTCTTATGCATACTTTCTGAGCTTAATAAACTCGTGCTCATACTCTACTACAGTCATTTTTCTTGCTTCAATTCAAGGAATTCTTTTCGTTTCTAGTCTACAAATCTCTGACTTATGTACTTCTTTCGAAACTCTTCCAAAAAGAAGTCCCACATCACTCTCTCCCTTGGAACTATCGACGTCAATGTTTTCCACCAATGATATGCCGAGTCCTTCAGTAAAGACACAGCAGATTTCAAGCTCTCCTTAGGTGTGTAGGAGAGTTCATCGAATACTCGCATTAAGTTATCAAGCCAAAACTTCACCCTCTCGGGGCCATCATCTATGTTAGCTCTTAATTCTTCGGCCCTTTGCTTTTGAATCTTATCAGCCGGGGTTTAGTCACTCTTACCAATTATATACATTAAGGAGCTAGAGGAACTGGCTGAGGTATAGGAGGGGGTGGAGGAGGTTGAGCATTAAGGTTCGCTCGCACATGCTCCGTGTACCAATTACTCATCATTTGGAGAAAGGCTTTCTGAGCCTCTTCTCATTGACCCATAGTTTTGGGTCTACTCTCTACAAGCGCAATCCCTTGTACGGGAGCCGACGTGTTACTAGTAGTGTCATCAGTAGTCGCTCGATCGAGATCTATTTAATATATAAAACAAAGTTTATAATTGTCAGAAGTCACCACACTATCAATATACGTTTATGGAATGTATAGCTAGACTCTTACACAAACTATGGTAGTTCTAGAACCGACAAAACCATAGCTCTGATACCACTAAACGTAACACCCCTTACCTGTATTCAACGCAGGAATCGGGTACGAGGCATTACCAAACTTATCTCGCTTGAGCGTGTAACTTTAGGCTATCAAATTTCATTCCAACTTAAAACTTCTCATTACATTCATAACATCCATAAAAATCGTAGGAGCATTCGTTAAGCCAAATGGCATGACAAGAAACTCATAATGGCCATACCTCATCTGAAATGTGGTTTTCGACACATCTTGTTCCTTAACCCTCAATTGGTAATAGCCAGACCTTACGTCTATCTTAGAGAACACCGTAGCTCCCTTCAATTGGTCAAATAAATCATCTATCCTTGTCAAAGGGTACTTATTCTTCATTGTTACCTTGTTGAGTTGTTTGTAGTCTATGCACAATCTCATTGACCCATCTTTCCTCTTCACAAAAAGTACCAGAGCTCTTCACGGTGAATAGCTCGATCTCGCAAAACCCTTATCTGATAACTCTTGCAACTAAAGTTTCAATTCTTTCAACTCCAATGGTGCCATCCTATACAGAGCAACCGAAATAGGTGTCGTACCCGGGACTAACTCTATCCCAAACTTGACCTCTCTAATTAGAGGCAATCTGGGTAACTCTTCTAGGAACACATCTGGATACTTGCATACCACCTACACTGATTCAATCTTTACCTCTGACTCTTGAGTATTCAGTACGAAGGTGAGATAGGACTCGTACCCTTTCCTCAAGTATTTCTCAGCTACTATAGATGAAATTATCACAGGCAAACCATCCGATCTACTTGATTCAACTCGAAGGACATCCCCATTTACACATTTCAATTCAAAGAACTTACTACCATTGTTCACTAATACATTATGAGCAGTTAACCAATCCATACCAAGAATCAAGTCAAATTCATCAAATGGCAACAACATGAGATTTGCCGAAAAATAATGACCTCTAGTTGTCAAAGGACAATTCCTACACACCTTGTCAACTAGCACATGTTTGCCTAACGGGTTTGACACTTTTACAACAAATTTCGTAGACTCAACAATCATACTCATGCTAGATGCCAATTTAATACAAATGTAAGAATGGGTAGACAAATCAATCAAAGCAACAACAGAGATATCATGAAGAGAAAAAGTACACGTTATCACATCTAGAGATTAGGCCTCTTTGCGAGCTCAAATGGCATAAGTCCTTCTAGGTGCTCCACCCTCTGACCTCATAGTAGAGTCTCTAGGCACACCTCTACTACTAGTCTCACCTCCGGGTTTTTTGCGATCTACCCCTCGAAGATACATTGCTTGATCTTATTTCTTGCTTTCTTTCCTTCTCATTTCTCTCAGGACAATTCTAGATAAAATGATCAAGTGAAACACACTTGTTACAATTTTGGTTGTTTCCCCAACACTCTCCAGTGTGTTACCACCACAATTTGGACACTCTGGTTTATTACACTTTGGGTTGCCCATGCTTGCCATCGAGGTGGCTTGAACTCTCGAGCCCGAGTATGTATTACCTCAATCTCGGTGTGAATATCCAACTGACGCAGTCGTCTAAGGGTTTATTTCCTAGGACATCTTTGATTGAGTTTAGTACGATTTACTCATTAGCCTCTTTCTTGCATCTCGGGCCTTACTCATGGCTTTTCTCTTTTTCTTATTCAACTCCTCGGCCTTGCATGCCCTATCAACCAACACAACAAATTCTTTCAATTCTAAAATCCCAACTAATAGTTTGATATATTTATTCAACCCGTCTTCGAACCTCTTGCACAAAATAGCTCCCCTAGGCACACACTCTTGTGCATACTTGCTAAGCTTAATAAACTCGCGCTCATAGTCTGCCACAGACATTTTTCCTTACTTCAATTCAACAAATTCTTTTCGTTTCTGGTCCACAAATCTCTAACTTATGTACTTCTTTCAGAACTCTTCCAAAAAGAAGTCCCACATCACTCTCTCCCTTGGAACTATCGACGTCAACGTTTCCACCAATGATGTCTCGAGTCCTTTAGCAATGACACAACACATTTCAAGCTCTCTTTAGGTGTGCAGAGAGTTCATCGAATACTCACATTGAGTTCTATGGCCAGAACTTTACCCTCCCGGGGTCATCATCTATGTTAGCTCTGAATTTCTCGGCCATTTGCTTTTGAATCTTATCAGATGGGGGTTTAGTCATTCTTACTAAGTTTATACCTTGAGCAGCCACAGGAACTGGCTGAGGTATAGGAGGGGGTGGAGGAGGTTGAGCATTAAGGTTTTCTTGCACATGCTCCGTGTACCAATTACTCATCATTTGGAGAAAGGCTTTCTGAACCTCTTCTCCTTGACCCATAGTTTTGGGTCTACTCTCTACAGGGGTGATCCCTTACGCGGAGTCAGCGCGTTACTAGCAGCGTCATCAGTAGCAGCTCGGTCGAGATCCATTTACTATATAAAATAAAGTTTATAATTGTTAGAAGTCACCACACTATCAATATACGTTTATGGAATGTATAGCTAGACTCTTACACATGCTAAGGTAGTCCTAGAACCGACTAAACTATAGCTCTGATACCACTAAATGTAACACCCTAACCCGTATTCAACGTAGGAACTGGGTACAAGGCATTACCAAACTTATCTTACTTGAACATACAACTTTGGGCTATCAAATTTCATTCCAATATTAAAACTTCTCATTCACATTCATAACATCCTTATTATGGGCCTACAAGGCCTTAAACATACAAACGGAAGGTCTCAAAATCAAACCGAGAACTTTTGTATACCTAGAAAGTTTTTACTTAAACAGGGCCATACGACTATGTGAAATGGGACAGACCCGTGTGGGCAGGACGTGTGGTCACACACGCCCATGTTCCCAGCCCGTGAGGGATTTATTTTTTATTTCGAACCTACAGGGTTTTCATATGGCTGGACACACACCCGTGCCTTTTTGTAACACCCCAAATTTGGCCTAGACATTATGGCCAAATATGGCATGTCACATTGAAGTGTTTTTCGAAAACCATGTTTTCATTGAAAACCTTTCTTAAAATTTAAAACTTCTTGCCATTTAAAAATTATACACAACCTCAATTTGCATTTATTTATTTTTAATCACGATTTATTAAAAAGTTATTACCTTCATAACCTTACTGTTGCGGAAGCTTAATTTAAAGCAAATGATTTATGAAAATGTGATATTTAAAAAATATTGAATTGTAAAAATGTAGTGTTAGAAAATAGTTATTGTTTTGGAAAATCGTGCTCTATTTCTAGCAGATATAAATCACAATCAAACTAAATCCCAAATTTAGAATCAAAAAATTATAAAGGCCTTATTACAATCCAACCAACAAGCTAATTCTTAAGTAAATGAGCTAAACAGAATAAAACTTGTGCAGTTGTGTGGCCCTCTCCGAGTCTCTCACAGCTCCAAACCGTCTAACACAGAGGATTACCTGCAAGGTTAAAACGGGGTGAGTTTATGAAAACTCAGTGTATAATCCCTTTATTAAAGAAATAGTCAGTATACAAAAATAGTATCAGTCTGAGCCTGAGCCCTTTAACAGTAACAATACAATTTAGTTCAGAGTATATGTCGGCCAAAGCCCAAAACAATATCATTTGGGTCACAGCCTATAACAGAATCAACTGGGCTTAGCCCATCACAGTAACAGTCTTAGTATGAATGATGCAGGATGCATGCAAACCCACCCAACCCTGCACTTGCCTCCGTCCAACCCTGCACTACCTTTGGGGAATAAATCACCCACGCCATCCCTATACTCCATGTGTTAGCACCGGTTGTAGCACTAAATGAAATAGCAGCAAAGCTGCTAGTATATATGCGACTTTAAGCCTTCAATAACGGTTTCATAATTGGTACATAGCCATCGGTAATTGTAATAAGATTGGCATATAGCCATCAGCTACGGTAATATAACCGACACACAACCATGTGTAAGTATGATCGACATAAAGTCATCAATAATTACGATCGGGACATAGCCATGGATAAATATGTCAACACAAAGTCATAATCAAGATAACATAGAACCATAATCTGATTAACTGGCTTAAAGCCATCGATTGGTCTAAAGTCATCTCGTACGACCTATACGACCTTAACAAATCATTTTTGGGTCCACAGTCATCTCGTGTGACCCGTCTGACCCTATCAGAACAATACTTCCTCCATAACCAATATCCCAACCACATGCAGTATGTCATGTATGCAGAATTTCTAGCCCACAAATCATCATATCATTCACAGTTAAGTCAATCAAATCATAGTCATGCAATCACAGTCAAATCAGTCAAGTCATAGCACAAGTCAATCATTTACCCTCGAGGGCAAAATAGTCATTTACCCTACAGGGGCATTACGGTCATTTTACCTTACAAGGGCATTACGGTCATTTTACCCTACAGGGGCATTACGGTTATTTTACCCTAAAGGGGCTTTACGGTTATTTTACCCTGTAGGGGTAGTACGGTTATTTTACCCTATAAGGGCATTACGATCATTTCACCCTATAGGGGCATTACGGTCATTTTACCCTACAAGGGCATTACGGTCATTTTACCCTACTGGGGCATTACGGTCATTTTACCCTACATGGGCATTACGGTCATTTTGCATGGGCATTACGGTCATTTTACCCTATAGGGGCATTACGATCATTTTACGCTACAGGGGCATTACGGTTATAATGGTGTAAATGGGCCCAAGGCTAAGTATTCGGCCCAAGTGGGCCCACACACGTGTGGCCCATTTAGCCCAAATTCAGTCACGACTATGTGAACGTTATAGCCTAGTTCAGTAATTGCAACTTATCGTGGATTTTATTCCGTGTGGGGTTTAGGAGCCCATTGGGCCCACATGACCTATTTCAGCCAAACGAGGCCCATAAAGGCCCAGGAGCATGAAAACACTCGTGGTGGCCTCTACAGTCTATCGCTAATGGTTTGTGGGCTCGGTTCACCACACGAGCGATCAGATGCTTGTGAGGCCTCAAATGCCAAAGTTTCAGCTTTTCGGCCTTTTAGCTTTTACTAACTCACAGAAATGATAGTGTGATTACACACCTTTTTGCGGAGTCATTCCAAGATCCACGAGCACCCAACCTAGATTCATCAAGATCCAATGTTAATCCTTAATTGTTATGGTAACACCCTCTTAATAACACTTAATCCGAAATACCCTTCTTACCTTGTTTGAATGGGGGTAACCTTAGTCCCTCTACGATCACTGTTCAGAAACGATCAGACACCCTTGTTGGTTTCCTATAATACAATCAAATATTAGTAAATGGTAGGGCACATTCAGCCAACCCCAAAGAACCTAAGGTAACATTTTTACCTTATCGGTACATTGAGGACAAAAGTGTGACTCCTCCAAATCGTTCACACTTGACCCTACCTTGAGGAAGACCCTAGAATTACCACGAGTACAGTACGTAAAGGAAGAAATGACAATCGATTAGCAAAAAAGGGGGTATTCAATTTTGGAAAAGAAAAAGAAGAGCATTGGTGCATTCGGTTTTAAAAGTAAAACAGAGGATGGATTTTGAACACTTATCGATTGTCAAAAACTTTGCAGAAGATCGAGGCAGAGAGGGATTAACAGCATTAATTTTGGCCAGCAAAGAATAGAAGATGAACAGTAGTCAAAAAAGAGAATGAAATGCTCAGCTATGAGAGAAGGAAAATATCAAAGATGAGGAGAAAGAATGACACGAATGGTCAGAAGGGAGATGACACGGTGGTCAATTTTGTAGTACAGTTAAGACTTGAGAAAATCCAAAATGAAAAAAGGGAAAAACCCCTGAAATCCTCAGCAAAGAAATTTGGCACTCTCCTATCAACACTCACAAGAACCGAACAAGGAAATCCTAGTGCCAAAAATGCTCTTTCTTTTCCCCCTAGCTGAATTTCACTAAGTCCCAAGAGTCCCTCACGGCCACAACTCTCCTCAAACTTCAAATTCCTTGAAAATCTCCACAAATCACTCCCCTTATCGCTCCTTGATATCCTCCATAACAACTCCAAGACCAATTCAAACTTCACCTTGTAGAGTTTCAGTCCAACTCCACATCTCTTACTGCAAGGAAATAAAATAAATATTCTTTTGCATACTAAGGGATTCGAACCTCAGACCACTAGTACACTCCACACGCCACTTTCCACCTTTACCAGCAAACTCCTTGTGTCATGATTTCACCAAAAATATTTATAAAGCCTTCAAGCTAAGGCCAAGATTCACTTAAGAGCAAAAATAAAAATTTTTCCTAAAGCCCAGGTTTGAACCCAAGACTTCTCCAACACTCCCAACTCTTCCTAAATCACTTAGACACTAAAGCAAACAAGCAAGTTTTCATTTCCTTGCACACATAAATTTTAGTGTATTCCAATGCTCAAGACCTATTTCCTTCTAGGCCCAAATTCTGGGCATTACAATTCACCCCACCTTAAAGAAATTTCGTCCCTAAATTTCCAAATACCAAGATAGTCATACCACACAGACTTCCCCACCATGCTCCTGCTGCGCACTTTGACTTCAAGACATTACTACAGCCTCTTGAACCACGTTTGTGTGTATCTCTTGTGCCCATTGTCTATTCATGCTTTTTTAGAACTAATAGTTTTATGCAGATCGAAGTTTCACTGCAGTTTCAGTCCTCTATAGTTTCAGTTTACTCTATCTAGAGTGGTATAGTCTAATTTCTAAAGTAGTCACAGTATTTCCTAACTTACCACATTTTAATTTCTAAACAGACAAAAGTATTCAGAGAACTTATGGATACGGCACCAGAGACTTGGTGTGCCACACTTTTCAGAAGAAGTATCTCAAAACACTTCACATATTCAAAACAACCTTTTGAGATCCAAAAATTTGAAAACCCATTCCACAGTCGAGTTTTACAACCAGGCTCTGATACCACTAAATGTAACACCTCAAACTCGGCCTAGATGTTATGGCCTAATCTGACGAGTGACATTGAAGAGTTTTTCGAAAACCATGTTTTCATTGAAATCCCTCCTTGAAAATTAAAACTTCTTGCCATTTAAAACTTGTACAAAACCTTAGTTTGCGTTTGTTTATTTTCAATCGTGGTTTATTAAAAAGTTATTAACTTCAAAACCTTATTGTTGCGGAAGCTTAATTTAAAGCAAATAATTTACAAAAATGTGATATTTAAAAATTATTGAGTTCCAAAAATGTAGTGTTAGAAAATAGTTATTGTTTTGGAAAATCATGTTCTGCTTCTAGCAGATATAAATCACAATCAAACCAAATCCCAAATTTAAAATCCAGAAATTATAAAGGCCTTATTAAAACCCAAATCAACAAGCTCATTCTTAAGTAAATGAGCTAAACAAAATAAAACTTGAGCAGTTGTGTGGCCCTCTCTGAGTCCCTCACAGCTCCGAACCATCTAACGCTTGGGATTACCAGAAAGGTTAAAATAGGGTGAGTATACGAAAACTCAGTGTGTAATCCCTTTATTAAAGAAATAGTCAGTATAAAGAAATAGAATCAGTCTGAGCCTAGGCCCTTTAACAGTAGCATACAGTTCAGTTTAGAGTATATGTGGGCCAAAGCCCAAAACAATATCATTTAGGTCACAGCCCATAACAAAATCAAATGGCTTAGCCCATCACAGTAACAGTCTTAGTATGAATGATGCACGATGCATGCAAACCCATCCAACCCTACACTACCTGTGGGGAATAAATCACCCACGCCATCCTTATACTCCATGCGTTAGCACCGGTTGCAGCACTAACCAAAATCAAAGCAAAGCTACTAGTATATATATGGCTTTAAGCCTTTAGTAACGGTCTCATAATTGGCACATAGCTATCAGTAAATGTAATAAGATCGGCACATAGCCATCAGTTACGGTAATATAATCGGCACACATCCATGGGAAAGTATGATCGACACAAAGTCATCAATAATTACGACCGGCACACAGCCATGGATAAATATGATTGACACAAAGTCATAATCAAGACAGCATAGAACCATAATCAGATTAACTGGCTTAAAGCCATCGGTAGGTCCACAATCATCTCATGCGACCCGTGTGACCCTATCAGAACAATACTTCCTCCATAACCAATATCCCAACCCCATGCAGTATGTCATGTATGCGAACTTCTAGCCCACAAATCATCATATCATTCACATTAAGTCAATCAAATCAGTCAAATTATAGCACAAGTCAGTCATTTACCCACGAGGGGTAAAATAGTTACCCAACAGGGGCATTACGATCATTTTACCCTACAGGGGCATTACAGTCATTTTACCCTACATGGGCATTATGGTCATTTTACCCTACAGGGGCATTACAGTTATTTTACCCTATAGCGGCATTACAATTTTACCCTATAGGGGTATTTCGGTCATTTTACTTATTTAGGGGTATTTCAGTCATTTTACTCCCTAGGGGTATTTTAGTCATTTTACTCATTAGGGGTATTTTAGTTATTTTACTCCTTAGGGGTATAGGTACAATTAACGACCTTTCAAGGCCTACATTCGCCTCGAGCGACACAGATAACCCATTTGGTCAAGACAGTGTAAATGGGCTCAAAGCCCAATATTCGACCCAAATGGGCCCACATGCTCGTGTGGCCCATTTGGCTCAAATTCAATCACGGCTATGTGATCTACATAGCCCAATCCAATTTCTACAACTTTTTGCAAATTTTATCAATGTGAGGCTCATGAGCCCATTAGGCCCACACGGCCCATTTTGGCCCAACGAGGCCCATAACGGCCCAAGTGCATGAGAACACTTGTAGGGGCATCTTCAATCTACCGCCCTCGATTGTGGGCTCAATTTTTCCACACGAGTGATCGTACGCTCGTGAGGCCTCAAATGCCAAAGTTTTCACTTTTCGACTTTTATCGACTCACAGAAACGATAGTATGATTACACACCTTTTCGGGTTTTAATAGTAACAAATTTGGTGTATGGTTACACACCCTTTTGGCTTTTAAGCCGATTATCATTTACGAAAAATAGTTACACAGCTTTTCCAAAAGCCTACGAAACACCTTTGAGTACCAACCATGATTAGATGATCTGGAATTAATACCTCCAAAATCATTTACACTCCACCACTCCTTGAGGAAAACCCTAGGATTGCAACGAGTAAAATATTGTGAAAAAGGAAATAAAAATAAGTAGTTAACAATTAATAAGAATGTATTTGGTTTTTAAACGGAAAAGAAGGGAATAGGTTTAATCCTAAAATTGAGAAATATAACCACTTACCGATAATCAAAACCCTTGCAGCACTAGAACAGTAGTAAATAAAGAAGATAAGATCGATGCAGAGAGAGGTAAACCAAAGTGATATTCGACCAGGCTAGAAGGTAGAAAGTGGAATATTTTGACAGGGTACACCGACTGGAAGATATAGAATATTCAGCCATAAGAGAGTTCAGTTTAAGGAAGGGAAAAAAGAGAAAAGAAAGGAAGAGTTGACCTTAAAATCGACCTATTGACAAAAAGACAATGGTCGAAAGAACCAAAGAAGGGAAAAATAGTGTATGCAGCAAAGGAGAAGAAGAAAAAAATGCAAAAGAGAAGTGTGCAGAGAAAAGAAAAATGCCAAAAGAAAACCTACCACATTTGGCCAAAGAGAGAAAAATAGCCAACTGAGCAGTACACCTTTCTTTGCTGAATCCTTGAGTGCCAGAGTCCCAAATTGGTACAAACTCCCTCCTCTCTCAACTCCTTGATTTTCTCCCAACTCTCTCCCCTTATCCCTCCTTGCATTTCTCCATGACCAGCTCAAACTCTCCCTTTGCTGTGTTTCAGTCCAACTCTACTACCTACACAGCTCAAGCAACAAATTAAACACTCCATTCGTAACCCAAGACTTGAACCTCAGACCTCACAGTTACACAACATGCCACCTTGCCACTACACTACAGGCTCTTTTTGTGTCATGAAACTAGCACTATTATTAATAAGGCCTATGTGCCAGTGTCCAGGTTCATTTAAGAGCAAAACTAAAAATTTTGCAAAAGCCAAGACTTGAACCTAGGCTTCTCAAACACTCCTAAACACACCCAAATCAGTTAGCCATTAAAGCAAACAAGCAACTTGTGTTATTTTCTTGCACATATAAATATTTATGTGCAGTCTCCTAGCTGTTCCCACACTCAAGGCCAATTCTTTCTAGGCCCAAATTTGGGGCGTTACAATTCACCCCTCCTTAAAGAAATGTCATCCTTGAAATTTCCAACTATCTACCAATCATTTAACATACACTACACCACTATGCTGCCGCTACGCACTCTGATCCAAATATCACTAACACACTTTAACTAGAACTTGGACCCTCTCATATACACATCTAACACATCTAATCAGTAAAGCAAACAGATAGATATCACCATGCATACAATTTCTACATCGAAACATCTCATCCATTAAAAACACACACAGAACAACACAAAACCTAAACACAAGCTTTTCAATTTACTCTAACTAGAGTGTTTAGTACAGTCTAGCGTTTCCTATTGCATAATAGTAAAAACAGGTACTAGGAACATACGGATTCAGCGTTGAAGTCTCGGTGAACCACACTTTCAGAAAAACAGTCGGTACACATTTCTAAAATTTTAATTTTTTTAAACCTTTTTAAAACAATTCTTTCAGAAATTCAATATTAAAAATCCAATCCATAGTAGAGTTTTGTAACTTGGCTCTGATACCACTAAATGTAACACCCCAAACTCGACCATAACGTCTGGGCCGAGGTTTGGGTTGTTACAGAAATCCTCATGTAAGTATATGCTTGTTAAAATTAATTTTGAGAGGATTGGTTGTTTGAATGTGTGTTAGCCTAAATCTTGTTTGATTGATATATGTGAGTTATTGATGAAAGAAAAGTCTTTGTTGCTTTTGAAAATGAGTGATCAAAATCGTGTGTTCAAACCCAGAGCAAATTATCCTAATTTGTTGTTAAGAAAAGGTGAGCATCATAATTTTATTTTGAATAAATTTGTTGAACCATTTCATCTACTCTGAATTCTATCCTTATTTTTGAAAACAAAACATGTAAATTCTGATGGCTTGCAAAGTCAAAATCAAATCTTTGATTCTGGAAATTATTCTATATTGTGGTTTAAAAGACTCGAGAATGTTTTGCATGATAATGACTTTAAATTGCTTCATGTTCTTTCCATGATGTCGGGCATGAAATTGTCAAGTCAAATTGAAATGGCAAGAGAAAACCTTGTTTCTGATCCCGAATAATAGTGTTCTACAACATTGTTCAAAGGATTGAAGCCATGGATTTTTTTTGTTGTCCAAAATTATAACTCTTGAATTCTTTGTGATTCGAGTATATTACCATCGAAGAAATTTTTAATTCATCATGAAACGGTAAGGCCAACTCATGTTTTTTATCCTGGCATTGGTTTATATGTTTAATTTTTGAATAAGATTCCAGAAAGTTATTTTGTGTTTATAATTGTCACTAATTTATTTCATTCTTGTGTAGGTGACACTTTGAAATGGTTCCCTACTAAAGAGGGAGGGCATGCGATTATCATAATTTCTTCTCAGACCATTAGTGATTCTCACATTTTTGGAAGCAAGTTTGTCAGGTTTATGAATAAAGGGGGTCATGATCTAGAAAGTTTTTTCGTGAGAAAATGGCCCGATTTGAGGACAAATCATTTCTAAAAGGGAGGGAATGATGCGATCCCGGCCATATCATGTCTTGATACAATTCGAGGACTCAGGAATGGCCTAGACACGAGGGGCCCAAGTGCAAAATGAAGTTATTAATTTGTTTGCAAGCTTTAATTGATTGAGTGTAGGGAGAAAACATTGTTGGGCTAATCGAACAATCGTGGACAAGTCACTCGAGCAGGCCTTGCAACCTCCAACAAGCTAATCTAGCTCATTCGTAGCTCATTGAGCTCAATTGCAGTTCAATTTTAACTTAGCATTATTTTGCTGCTGGAATAAAATTTTAATTTGGGTTTTAGTTAAATTAGTTTATTTAGCTCAAATAATTAATGTTGTTTTTAAATATGTCGTAATCTGGACATTATAGTTAAGGTTTAATACATGTTTAATAATTATTTTTAATGTGTCTAAGTTTGAGACAAATTAAATTCATGTGTGAATTAAATTTGCTAAGCCGAATTTAATATGTCCTAGCTGAATTAATTTTCTAAATTTAATTGTTTCAGGTACATGCATGGACGGCTTAAATGTGGTGTGGTGATGGTTGAGATGCTCCAAGCACCTTTTCGTTTAGTTTAAGAGCCATTGAGCTGCTGATTACTTTTCCCCAAGCTACCCATTGTGTTCTCCAACAACCCTTAAGTACTTTCACACTTGCTGGAGGTTCCTTTCACACTTATGGCTGTTTGGTTTTGAGCTTTCACACCCAAAGCCTATTGAAGTGCCTAAGCTGATTTTAATAGCTCAAGACTATTTAGTTAATCAAACCAGCACGTTAAAGCAAGTTCACACCTCTTGGCCAAATTTAATCAAGTCCATTCAGCTCATTATTTATTCCAATTAAGCTAAATGACTTAAAAACTACAAGGGACGTTCAAGGAAGCTTCAAGCCAAGTTCACACCTTAAGGCTCATCAAATTTGGCTGTTCATACCATAAGGGCTGTTCGTGCACCACAATTCCATTAAAAATGGTTGTTGCACTTTCGACTTCCCAATAGAGGAATTAATCACATTCATATTGCCTTGGCTGATCAAATAATTGCTGAATTCAACTCTACTCATTAAATCCAATTGATTAGCTTATTGGAAATACTAATAGCCAAGCTGTTGGCGTCACCTAGGTCTAGGACTTGTCAAAAGACATGTTGATGCATTTTAATAGTCATTTTAGCTCATTAAAAGCTTGATTGAGCTTATTACTTTATGTCCATTCAGCTGGAACATGTTTAGCCTATAAATAGCTTGCTTTGTAAATATTTGTAGGTTAGACAATAGACTTTTTGCTCATTTTATGAATATTATACTTCTTGTGAGTGTTCAACTCTCATAGTTCTCTCTTGATTGAATTGACTTATCAAGTATTCTTGTGGCATCATTTCTATCTTATTTCAAACTTATCACTTCAGTTCGAGTGTGGCATTTACTAATACCTTTGGTTCCTATCTTCACATAGATAGTGGGTCAAGGTTCCCTCAAACTATCCTTATCATTTTCCATTGATTCAACCTAAGAGCTTGTATAAGACTCGGGTTAATATTAACTTATAATATTGGTTCATTCTTAAGCCTTAGCCGAATCTTTATTTTGTCACCTAAACCAACTTAAAACTTTTTTCTTTCTAATCTATCTTTTCCATTTTCGAAGCAAATCTTAAAAATAACTTAGCCTTACTTAATTTTATGATCGGGGATTTAAACGACTTGAATTATCACTAAACGAGTTCGTATCAATATCCCACTACATAGATGGTGGCATATCCAAAATTAGTCTTTATAGTACAACCTATTACGGTAGACATTTAATTGTATTAAAATATACGACTCACAATGTTGGGACAATGATGATTTCAAGTTTGAGGATCGTATACATAGTTATCACTATGAGCATTGTTGTGACTATAACATAATATTCCAATAAACATACTCATAGCTGGTCAATCTAGTATATTATTCTCCAACACATACTCATGTATTGATTTTGAAATCCATATGTCAATGACAACACTTTTTCTTCAACCTAATACACATTAGTCTCAATGCATTATTATTGTCCAAGCCCACAATAATACTTGACTAAGGAACTTTTAGACATAATCATATCATTCTTAGGACTTTATTATTAATCAGTTTATTTACACACACAGAAAAAGAAACTGAAATAACAATGCCAATGCCTTATATTAACAAACAAGGTAAAACGAGTATATGATTATAATCATCTCATGATTGGTCTTTGGGCATACTCTAACACATACTTCTATGTTCAACCAACTTCACAATGTCATAAGTAAACATTATACAAGGTTATACAAGGTAACAATGTGTTTAGTATTATTATTAATTAAATCATTACATGATCAAACATGCACCATTCAAATATTGTGTCAATTAATTACAATCTTGTTTGGACTAAATAATTAATTCAGTTTCTTTCCCACATTCATAATGCATGTTCATGTTTTTATTTGAATGAATAAACAACCAAAGCACATAACAACATTAACAGATAATAGCAATCTAAGCTAAGAGAATGCAATCAATCTAACATCAATAAAATTAAGTCATTTTAATTAAATTGAAAGCAAAAAATAATTAGCAATCATGTTTATCAATTTAGAACAAAATGAAAATATTAGAAAGAAAGAAACTAGAAGACAAATTTGGTGTTTCTCCGCAGCACAACTTGTATTTCCTTTCCTCTTTTCTTCTTCTTTGCTCCTATGCACAATTGCCCCTCAAGGTGATGAAGTTTTTCTACTCAAAAGAACCTTTGAAATGCTCCTCTCAAATTTGTGTGTTGCTCTCTCAAATGGGAAGTGAAGGAATGGGAAATGGGAGAAGAGATAATGAATTATGGATAAGTGAAATGAGTGAATAGATAGTCCCTATTTATACATGTTGAGGCCATATATTTTAGCAAATGAAATCCTTGATTTTTTCTTGGTAGGTGGTTAGGCGTTAATCCATGGAAATTGAGTTGACAACATGGAGAGAGATTGAGAAAGTTGCTTGATTCAAGGAAGAGGAATGCTTGAATTATGGATGGAAGGTGAACGGTCACTAGATTTTAAGAAATGGAGTTATTTTTGATTTTTCAAGTGCTTAATAAGTTTTAATGGATGGTTGGGCATCACATAATGGACGGTTGGGCCTCTTCCTTCCTTGTGGACGGTTTGGGCTCTTTCCTCCTTCTTGGGATGTTCAGTTTTTCTAACACAATTCTTGAGCTATGTTAAGAGTGTTGCCAAGGTCCAATAAGCATATTCAGGGCATCAAAGGATGAAAAATTATCAACTGACTTCTACATGGCTTAGGGTGTAGTAATGCTACAGTATTGAGCATCAATAGGTGAGCTTCAAGGCTGCCTTTTCTTCCAATGCATCAGCTATATACAAAACTACAAAAGCTATGTGTTTTAGTATATAAAATTATCAAAATAAAAAATTTATCCTATTATCATCCAACAAGATAGAATTATGACAAAAACTCCAAAATTTGTTATCAACCACTCAAAATTTGCATGAATTATTAGTTTAAAAGTGCTAAAGATGACTCTATATTCTAGAGTTATCAATTGCATCCACATTTTTGTAACTAGAAACATGATTGCTTGATTAAATGATAAAGGGATGTTCATGCTTGGTTGGCATTTCCAAATGTCTCTCCCTTTGGTGAGATATTCGACCATGACATCCATGTCGATGTCTAGAAAACAATAAATATCCATATCGTCTAAAGCTTTTGAGACAAAGAATAGAGCATTGTAAAAATTAAAAATTTCTTAGGGAGTAACTATGACATCATTTCCCTAAATCTTTACGTGCGTATGCTCAATGCTTGATAATTTATTATTTTCTCGTTCCTTTAAAGATGCTTTAAATTCATAAACTATCGCATCAACCGCCAATTCTTTCGGGGTCAAGCAAAAATTGGTCCACTAATTAAAACGAACTAAGTCTGAAATATCATCACATAAATCAAACAATAGGTTGAACCCCCTGTTCTTTAATAAATGTTTTTCCTTGGATCTTCAAGAAGTATTTTTCAACCCCTTGGCTCCAAAAACAAATAGCATCGAAATCCATCGATAACTCTGGTTGTGTGGTGCGTTTAACCTTTCTAAGGGTCATTCTAATGATAATATATACCAACAATATAATCTAAAATCAAATAAAATGATGAAAGAAAAAACAAAAAACCGTCTGTAACACCCGCCTCCAAAAACGGGTTATGAGATGCTACAGTAAAAAATAGAACACAAACATGTGAATTTAAATCCAAAACTCATTAAAACATTCATTAAATCTCAATCATTCCAACAAAACATGTTTTGAAAATGAATTCGACCTCACAAAAGCTCAAAAAATCAATTCAAAACTAAAATAGGACTAAATTGAAACATTTCATAAAATAAAGGCAAAACTGTAAAACATATGTCACTGGCCTTGTGGCCAGGCCGTGTGAAAAGCTAAGACTGTGTAGAATTGAGTTACACGATTGTGTGTCCAAGTTGTGTAATTCACTAAGACCGTGTGCGTCAAAATGTAAAATTTCAAACAAATGTCACATGATCGTGTGGTTAGGCCATGTAACTAACTGTGACCATGTAAACTAATTGTTACCCAATGGCTAATGGCACACGGTCATGTCAACCACCCGTCTGTGACACACGGCCATAAGGTAAACTGTGTGACCCAAAACATACCTTAAATATGCCTAAATCAAAACTTACCATTTATTACATTACAACATTACATGTATATACATACCATATTAACTTAAGAATCTTCTTCAAACACCTATATGTCATTACCAAAAAATATCACAAAAGCATCGTATTAGTGCCTAACCAATATGCCATTTTGGCACCATCCCATCCAAGATAATACATTATCATCCATTCACCAAGTCAAAAGCATGATCCCTATGATATCATTCACATACCAACAAAGTCCATTTTGCCTATGTTTATCAAGTCACAAACCAAAATTGACCATTTAGGTCTTAAACATACAACTACCTTTAAATATGCCAAGACTTACCATATAACAAAATGTAACACCCTATACCTGGCCTGGTCACCAAGCCCAAATACGGGATGCCACACCACCGTCTCGTCTCAATACATCAAATAGGGAACTAGATCCATGCAAATTGATCTTCTTTTGTTAACTTGTATAAGTTTTAAGTCATCCAATTAATTAATTAACATTATTACATGCAAATCATTCATCAATCATTCTTATATATAGTTAGAAACATGCATAAGGGCCATTTAGCAAAAATTTAGAAAAATGTTCGTAGGTATCGATACTAACATTAAGGTATCGATATTTTCTTTTAGTGGTAGTGATGCCACATGGAAAAATGATACCAAATGAGCATATTCTTTTCAATAAAAAATCCCAATTATCAAATATTATCAGTACCTGCCATAAAATATTGATACTTTAGTCTCGAGTACCAATATTCGAGATAAGGTATCAATATCAAATCCCTATTTTATTTTCTTGTACAATTTAATTCACAGGGGTACCAATTTTGTATCCTGAATATCGATACCTCTTCCACTGGAACCAAAAATTAAGCAAAGAATAGCAAATGATTCATTCCAATTACTTCCTAAGCATCATGTGTCAAGTACTTTGTTTATTGCATCATTCAACGACCAAGCGAGAATCATCATACCAAAACACAATCCGTAATCCCAAACATAGTGATAATAACGTGAAATCCTCATAAATCATATCAATGTTTAGAAATCCACTTAGCTATAACAAGTCTACCACCTTACCTATTTTTTAACACTCCTAACCCGAATTTATTGTCGAACAGGGTTACAGAGCATTACCAAAATTTATAGGTCAAAGAAATAGATAATTAATATCATATAGCATTTAAATCTGAAATCAATCATAATGTCCCTGATATGAGCCCTCGAGGCCCAAAATACACATTAGTAACAAGTCGGGACTAAATTGGGTACTCAGAAAATTTTTCAAAAAACATCAAAAGAAATTTTAAAGTGTAGGGGACACACGCCCGTGTGGCCAGGCCGTATGAACATTTGAAAGAGGGACACACGATTGTGTCCCAGCCCATGTCCAAATTAGGGAGTTATCTAACTTTGGTCACACAGCCAAGCTACACGCCCATGTGCTAGGCCGTATGAACATACTGACTTGCATTACTAAGGTGCAGAGGTCACACAGCCAAGCCACACACCTGTGTCCTAGGCCGTGTGAGCATTCTATTTTGCTCTAATTAAAAAATAACAGGGGACACATGGACGTGTCACCTGGCCGTGTGTCATACACGACTGAGACACACGCCTATTTCTCCTCCAAGTGTGGACGAAAATAGGTCAGTTCCAAGCCATATTTCTCACCTCAAATTTGCAATCAACTAATCAAACATTTTTTAACATCAATATACAATAATAAGGCACCGAAGTCAAGCCAAAATCAATTTTACTCATAACATATATCTACTTAAACCTTATTATCCAACTTACCAAATTGATAAAAATCATATGTATGCTTATTTATATCAAACATACTAGCTCAACCCAATCATCAACATACCTATAAATTATCCATCACTCAATCATATCAAACACACAACAAACATGATAAGGTCACACATATATGCACATCCAAAATATGTCTAACTCAAGCCATTTCAATGGCTATTTACAACAAAATACTTATAAGCCAACATTGGCCAAATTACCCTATACATTCCATTATAACCAAAATTAGTTTTCTATATGTACCGAAATGGTCCGGTGGATAGTGTGATGTGGCTCTGACTAGCTTCCAACCTTAATGTGCTTTCAAGTTACTATAAAATAGGGGAAATAAAATAGAGTAAGCATTTAATGCTTAGTAAGTTTGTATAACATGGAAAAAATTAACTTACCATTTAATAACATTTAAGGTAAGTATACAAGAAATATCAAATCAACTTGGCCAAAAGCCTAAACACATATCCTCATTATGTTAGCCACGTAAACACATATAATAACCCATAAACATAGTTGAAGAAAGTCACCAAGCAAGTTCCATATATGTATCATCCATCTCATACTTAAACATATCATGTAATATCATTTCCATGTAATTTCATGTACACATTGTAACAGTTCGTATCGGATTCACATTTTCTTATGACAGAACATTGCCCGTTGAACCATTCAAATATCGTTGGATACACGGGTAGTACACACGAAGTGTACAAATCTGTAATCCTTCAATTCATATACAGGTATGCCCATGCGAGCATGTAATTGGGAAGCTCTTCCGATCCTTATAACGGGAAGCTCATGTGAGCCATGTAACGGGAAGATCGTGAGAGCCAAATAATGGGAAGTTCAAGAGAGCCATATATTGGAATGCTCATAAGAGCTAAATAACGAGACACTCTTACGAGCTATGGTGTGTCAGCAACACATGCAGGACCACTACCAATTCAGGAACCCTTAATGACAATGTCATTTGTATCCATCGAATTTCTTAGGATCAAACGAGACTTAGTACTTGTCAGATATCTTCGGATCTGTGGTCAATACTTATACGTGGAAATTATACTATTTCACAAACATAGCATTCAATTTAAACATACAAATATACAATTTAGTTACACGAACTTACCTCGACAAGTTTTTGTATATTTGTAAGCTACTAATCCGATACTTTTTTCTTTTCCTCGAACCAATTCCGCCCAATACACATCTTTGGAAAAAATTTATTTTGCCCCTATACTTTTAATTAATTACGATTTTGTCTTTAGGCTCGAAAAATGAAATTCATACAATTTAATCTTTATTCCAAGCCTAGTCAACTTTCATATATCACAATAGTAGCCCATGTATTTCATAAAATTTAGAATTTTTCCATGAATTTTCCATCTTTACAATTTAGTCCCTAAATCACAATTTTATCAAAATTCACTTTACAAAAGTTGTTTATCTATTTACAACCTTTCATTTTCTTCCACAAAACTTCATAATTCAACTATATTCATCCATGGAAAGCCCTATTACTTTGATAGTTTTTAAATTAATCCCCGAGATCGCTAGATTAAGCTATTACGATCTCAAAAACATAAAAATCATTAAAAATGGGACAAGAATACTCACCTAATTAAGCAAAATAAGCTTTTCTATCTTCAAGCTTCCTAATTAGGGTTTCCATGTCTTTTATTTCGGAAAGATGATGAAAAATAACTTAATTTAATTATTTATTTCATTTATCATCATTATTTTATCATCTTTCTAATTTAACCCTTAATAATTTGCTAAATTCCATTGATGACTAATCATCCTTATCTACTAACTCCTCTAAATGGTCTATTTTCCATATAAGGACCTCAAATTTTGAATTGCATAGCTATTTGATCCCTTGAGCTACTAGAATTCAACTTTTGCACTTTGTGCAATTTGGTCCTTTATATCAAATTAAACATGTAATCAGTAAAATTTCTTTACAAAATTTTCATACGACATTTCTATCATAATGCAAACCATGAAATAATATTAAAATAATTTTTCTTCCGGACTTAGATTTGTGGTCCCAAAACCACTGTTCCGATTTCATTGAAAACGGGTTGTTACATATTTTCCCCAATACGAATATGAATAATGGTTTACCTACGATAAATAACCAGTCTTCCTTGGATCACTCCATTGGAAACCACACGGCCCATACTGTGATGTTAGTAATCTGCATATGTTGAAATGAGTGGGTGAGCTTTAACAAGATCAGTGAATGCAAAGAATTTCCACTACACAAACATATCTTCATGAAATACCGCCAATCATTAACTCGCAAGTACCTTATTCTTAAGTTTAGCATCATGTAGTATTAAATTATGCATCGTCTAATAGTTCATTCTCATAACGCATACATACTTATTCAAGCATAAAACATACTCCAAACAATTACATAAAATATGATAAATTGGCACTTGAGTTATGAAACATATAGTGAGCTCTATCATCACACATCGAATACATGGATCTCCTTTACACCACAAAGACTCATAGAGTCAAACATGTCCCAAAAAGTGAAGCATAAAGCTAACACTCTCCTTATTTCTCTTCACAAGTCTCGCTGAATGGAGCTTAGCTCACATTCCCTTATCCCTCCAAACATGTCCCAAGGCCTCAATGCCCAAAACCATTATACATATAAGTGAGTACTCATAGTCCTATGGCATGCCAACTATATCCAACTTTTTCAAGTTCACAAGGCCAAAATATCATAAAATAATAACATATCACTTACAGATTATCCACGCACAATCACTATCGAATAGCATATTTTGTAAAACAATATCATAGTCATATAGCATATAAATTTCATGAATATAATTGCACTTCACACAATAGTCACTATATCCACATGCCACCTTTCATGCACAATACATACCCACAAAATCACAAGATAATTATGGATTCAAGAAAACTTACACTCGGGGCTTAGAGTAGCAAGCTCTAACGAATTTGAAGATTTACACACAAAATGTAACATCCTAGATTAGGGTTATGAGTTCGTGCATAATTCATGAGATAGTGGGATCAAGGGTGTGTTGGATGTGTTCAAGAGTTTCAAGAACCCTAAGATGAAAGAAAATGAAAGGAAATGTAAGAAATGTAAGGAAAAGAAAGGAAATATAAGGAAAAGTAAGGAAATGTAAGGAAATGTAAGGAAATGTAAGGAAATGTAAGGAAATGTAGGAAATGTAAGGAAATATAAGGAAAATGTAAGGAAATGAAAGGAAATGAAAGAAAATGTAAGGAAATGAAAGGAAATGTAAGGAAATGTATGGAAATGTATGGAAATGTATGGAAATATATGGAAATGTAAGGAAATGTATGGAAATGTATGGAAATGTGTGGAAATGTAAGGAGATGTATGGAAATGTAAGGAAATGCTTTAGAAATGTTAAGTTTTGGAAACTAAACTAAAATAGGAAAGTGACCATTTTGGAAATGCAGTAAATTAGGAAAGTGAACATTTTGGAAACCAAGCCAAAAGAGGAAACTAAACATTTTGGAAACCAAGCCAAAAGAGGAAACTAAACATTTTGGAAACCAAGCCAAAATAGGAAACTAAACATTTTGGAAACTTGGAAAATACAGAGCCATGAAAATTTTTGAAACTTAAAATGACCCCAAATGTCGAATTTGAGCCAAAGGGAACTTAGGGCCAAGTGACCCTAAAAATATACAGTACATGAAATTTGCCCCAATAACAAACTTGGAAATGTGGCTCAAGATGCCACCTAAGGTCTTAGGAAATGGCCCAAATACAAGAGGTTTTTGGGCCTGAGTTTGAAGTCATCCAGAAGCAAATAATGAAGGCTTTATTTTTGCTTCCGTAAGGTGAGGTGGACGGCATGGGTTTCTAGAAAAGGAAGAGTTTTATTTGCATAAATATGTGAATAATAAGAGATAAATAAAGAGTTTTATTCACATAAATATGTGAATAATAAGAGATAAATAAAGGAGTTTTACTCACATAAATATGTGAATAATAAGAGATAAATAAAGGAGTTTTATTCACATAAATATGTGAATAATAAGAGATAAATAAAGGATTATTTTCTAAGGAGATAATTGAGGAGATAATGGATGGATTAAAGGCTTTTATCTTTTAAATAAAAGAGATAATATTATCTTAAGGAGAGTGGTGGCCAAGTCAAGGACTCTTGGCCTAGCAAATTTGGCTATAAAAGGAGAACCCATCTTTCCAAGTAGCCAAAAATCCCTTTGCTCTCTCCCTCTGCTGAATTTTCTTTCTATCTTTTCTTCTTCTCTTTCTTCATCCGTCAAGCCAAAACCTTTTCTTTTGATCCCCGATTAAATCTCCATAACCAAAACCTCAAACTCTAGGCAAGGAAGCAATCGATCAAGGCATTAAGGATCTTTTACAATCGTCGAATACAAGGAGGAATCTTTCGGAAATCTAAGGATCCAAGGTAAGATATTTTATTCGATTAAAGGTTATGATGTATATGTTAGATTAGATCTAACATGAAAATTTCGACAGAACATATAGGGTAAGGAATTCTCTTGATTTGGAATTTGTATGGTAAGTGATATTCGCCAAGGCTTAATTTTGGTATTTGGAATTATTTTCATTATTTCAAAACCGAAACTCACATGGTTACATGATTTAGTATTAGCCGATTTCAAGGAAAAAGGATACTAGTAATTTGGGATTTGATTTACAATCATCCAATTCGGCAACAAGGTAAGTAATACAAATCCTACGAGGATTTGGTTTTAAGCCAAATAGGTTTGTTAATATGTTTTAATATTTGGCGAATTTAGGAGATAAAGATCTAGATCGGTAGATCGTTCTTGAGATTTCAAGGAATCTATTAAGCCAATCGTGTGTACCCTTACTATCCTTCAATATTTTATGGCTAAATATTTTAATATATGATATGAATAATAATGTGAATGTGGCTATGTACCACAAATGTGGCAAAAGTACCTGTGCACGCTTCCTACTTCGATAGGATTGTGAAAATGTTATTTTATAACATGCGAATATATGTATATGAACATGAAATTATTTATGCACAATATATATATATTTTGGGGCATTCGGGATTTATGTGAAAGGGGAGAACAGTGTTGACTTGGTCTCACCAACGAAGGTGTTGACTTCATCCTCACCAATGAAATACTGTGTGTTGACTTGGTCTCACCAACGAAGGTGTTGACTTCGGTCTCACCAATGAAATATAGGTGTTGACTTGGTCTCACCAACGAAGGTGTTGACTTGGTCTCACCAACTAAATATGTTGACTACGCCACATTGCGAAATTTTGGTAACTACGGTTACAATAGTGTCTAATGACACAACGTATAAATTTGATTATAGTGTCTAATGACACAACGATATGGGCGAATGCCTATGATGGAGAGTAGCGGATGGGGGTTGACTTAGTAGTCCCCACTTGTACAAGTTGGTACGGGGAGTGTAGTGGATGGCTAATTAGGATTGGGTTTGGGTTGCATCATAATTTCATTATTATATGGACTTGATGATTTGAACATGAATGCCCGATTTATTGAATGATAGTATTGTGTGCACATTGAGTCTGTTGACTCACCCCATTGTGGGAATTATTTTTCGGTGATGAGCAAGGATTTGACCGGGCTGGTGGACCATGAGGTGGCCATGCTTCATTTGAAGATTTTATGTAATTTGGACTTTATTTCTTTTTAGTACTTTTAATCCTATTTTGGGTTTTATTTTATGAAATAAGGCCATAGTGATTATTTTATTGTTTTAATTACTATGTTACTTAATTTATGTTATTTAAAGATTAAGTAAATTTTATTTAAAACAAACTCTAAATATTTTGTCAACTGAAATAAATGGATTTTCAATATAAAAAAAATAAACTTGTTTTCAACTCGAGCCCAACCCACAACAAACTATCTTTCAAAACACAGATTTCAAAGTATTCAAATGAATTTTGAATCGGGTTACTTGAGAACATACCAGATCCGGTCCATTCAAGGTGTAGGGTGTGGGTGTTTCACAAAATCATACAAAAAACACAGTCAAATAACAACAAAAAATTCACTCACACCAACTAACACACAAGCTTTAAGCTAAGTTCCCATGTAACTTAAACTAATAACATAACAAACTTTAAATACTAATATCTCAATCTATACTCAATTTTTTTGCCTAACATCAGTTTTGTTCATCTAAGTTTTCATCTACGCCTAATTCGCAACCTTCAAACTAGACAAATCTACTCAATTCATGGTATCCACATTTTTCAACATCTTTTAGGCAATTTTCACACAATTCATTTAAAAATGAAAAATCATTAACAAAACTTCAAGGTAAGTTTAAAAACCTCCTAATCATGCTAAAACAAGTTGAAAAGCACTTTGAAACCAAGTTTTGACTCAAAATCTTGAAATCCACCATTAATGGCTCGATTTTTGGGTTTTATTTAAAACATGCAATTTGAGGGCTAATAATTTAGTTTTAGAATCTAAATAACATTAAAAACCAATGGATATATGAGTGGTTACCTTTGTTGAAATAATGAATGAGTTTTGACGTAAATTCAAAAACTCACGTTTGGAGAAGATGATAAAATCTAAGGAGTTTTGGGTGTTTTTCTTGGGGATTTATAATGGTAAATGACTTAGGAATGATAGGAAATCAAGGTATTGTGGTTTGGGAATCAAAAATCGAGTGAAAGATCAAGGGGATGGCAAGGGGCAGCACAAGGAAGAGGAGAGGAAGAAAATAGCGCGAAAAATTTAGGTATGGGTGGTTTTTAGGTT
This sequence comes from Gossypium rotundifolium, assembly GCA_025506655.1. Taxonomy (NCBI): domain Eukaryota; kingdom Viridiplantae; phylum Streptophyta; class Magnoliopsida; order Malvales; family Malvaceae; genus Gossypium; species Gossypium rotundifolium. The sequence continues at coordinate 53,403,042 of CP106731.1, forward strand.
TAATTTTAAAAATTGGTTAAATTGCCACATAAATGCTCATTTTTTTGACTCTGTTACAAATCAGTCCTTTATCAAAAATTAAGGGTTTCTAGAACACTTTTTCAAAAATTAATTTAACAAATAGGATGCCATAGTCGAAAACATTATCGAGTATCAACCTTACGAAATTCCGAGCTCATATAGGCCAATATTTCTAAAATACCCCTAAAACTCCTATGCCCTATCTTGGGGTGTGACACAAAACCAACTTGATCTAATGAGACAAAACATTACAACTATCATTTAGCACATATGCTACACATTCCATCCAAGCATTACTATTTTTATACATTTCATGATTCAAGATCAAACATACATTTACTACACATACATTCACCATTTACCATATAAGCATGTCATAAAAATCATAAAATTCAACCTTATATATCAAACATTATGAACACTTTACAACATCAACCTTTAAACTCAGGACATAATCCCAAAATAACCTATATGCATGCCACATAACCAAATTAAAAATGAATTCAAAGTCTACCGAGACTGAAGCTTGATAGTGTGAGTCTTAAAGTTGATCCAACAGCCTTTTTCCACAAAATGTCAACTACAGAAAATAGGAAATGAAATAGAGTAATTTTTTAATAGCTTAGTAAGTTTACGAGATTAAATCTACTTATAAACTTACGTTGAATTTCATATATGCAATAAATTAATTAATATGATACTAAAACTTGACATATCAATTCACAAGAAAATAGGTGAGTTTGTCGTACACAAATTCACTAAGTAATCCAACATCATCCATGTCATTCAAACTATTTTGTTCAGATAGCATCATCAAGTATCAAAAAATCTTTAATCTATTTAACCACAGATTTTGACAGACCGATGAACAATAGCAAAGTAATTCAAATACTCAATTAAATTTATCAAGGGGCATTGTTGTAACAGCCCATTTTTGGTGAAATCGAAACAGTGGTTTTGGGACCATAAATTCGATCCGAAAATAAATTTTTTTATTTTATTATACAGTCTGTATTATGTTAGAAAAGTCATGTGAAAATTTTGATGCAAAATTTTTTTCGATTATGTGTTTAATTAGGGAAAGGACTAAATCGCATAAAATGTAAAAGTTGAATTCTAGTAGCTATAAGGATTAAATAGCTATGGAATTCAAAACTTGAGGTCCTTAAATGATAATTAGACCATTAATGAAAGTATGTAGATATTTTGAGATGACTCATCCATGGGAAAAAAAGGCTAAGGACTAAATTAGAAAGATGAAAAGTTATTAAAGGACAATTTAATTATACGAAAAAGAAAACAATTTCATATCATCTTCCCCAAATATTTCCATGAAAACCCTAGGAGAGAGGAAGAAGACTTATCAAGCTTATTTGGGTAAGAAATCAAGCCTCGTTTTTAGTAATTTTGGTGTTTTTGAAATCGGGATAGTCTAATCTATCTATTTGGGAGATTAATTTGAAAAGTTATCAAAGTACGAATGTAACGCCCAAAATTTGGGTCTAGTAGGATTGGGCCTTATGCATGGGAGCCACTAGGAGACTACACATAAAAGTTTATATGTGCAAGAAATATCACAAATTGGTTGTTGCTTTAATGGTTAAGTGGTTAGGAGTGTTTGGGAGTGTTGGAGAATTCCTGGGTTCAAACCTGGGCTTTAGCAAAAAATTATGTTTTCTCTTAAAGAAGTCTTGATGTTAGTGGGTAGGCTTTAAAAATATTTTTGGATGAATTTATATCACAAAAGAGCTTGTGGCAAAGAGGCAAGTGGCGTGTTGAGCTACTGAGGGGGGCTTGGGTTCGAATCCCTGCTTGTGCAAATAGGGATTATTTTTACTGATGGCCATGAAAGGAGGTGGAATTGGACTGAGACTCTGTGGATGACTTGGTCATGAGTGTTTCAAGGAAATTTGAATTGAAAGTTGAGTGATTTAGGGGAGTGTTTCAAGGGAAGAAGATTGGATGAAGGAGTTAGATTGTAATTCAAACTCGACTAGATTGTAATTCAAACTCGACTAGTGACTAAATTCAAGGAAAAAATCAAGGAATTTGAAATGGAAAAGGTTGTTTGCCAAAATTTGAACTCCCCATTGTGCAAACTCGGACATAGGACTTTTTTCCCATAATGTCGATTTCTTTTGTGCCATTTCGGGTTTTCTTTATTTTCAGTTTCTTTTTCTCTTTCCTCTTTCCTCTTTATTGCCTTGCATATTCTGGAATTTTACCGTTCGTGCAACCTTTCTACCTCTTTGCCATTTTAGTATAGAATTGAAAGGTTGAATATAGGAGTTGTTCTTACATGTTTGTGGCTATTCTTTTCTTTCATCTCTGAACTGAATTTCCCACCCTCTCCCTCTCTCTCTCTCATTTATTTTGCGTGACTGAATACCTTTTGGTCTCTTCTCCCTCTTTCTTTCTTTACCGATATAAGCTTCCTCTTTAACACTATCTTTATCCACAGTTTTGGTAGGAGTGTGACTGTTCTTTGTGGGACTCAAGCCTAGAGTGTACCTTAGGAGGCCGAATACCCTAAGTAGTGGTAAGTTTCTATTCTTTTGGTTCCAATCTTTGTCATTCACGGTCTTAGTTAACAAGGTGGTAATGTTATAAAGATTTTGTCAAGTTTTGGAAGGTGGCTTTGATCGGTGGTTAACGAGAAGAATCGATTTCTATTCAAGGTAGGCAGTTAGTACCATTGTGGAATTAGGTGCTATAAAGAGAGTGCTAGTGATTAAGTGATGGAAAAGGTGCCGGGTGAGATTGAGCGCATAGCCTCTACTCCCAAGTTTAAGAAGCGTACGGTGTCAGCTATTCGAGACTTTCTGCCAAGGATGCAGAAGGGTGGCTGCACCAAACTCTGGTTCGAGTTGGCTAATCACAGTCGATTGATCTAGTCAAGGCAAGTGGTAGTCGACCTCTTGATTAAGTGGTTGTTAAGAGTTTTTCTAACACTATTTGATAAGTGATTAACTGAATGTTATGTTTGAATATAGGTTCTAGCGATCGTGAATTTTTAGTACTCTACGTGATCAGGTGTGTAATAGTACCCTGTATTCGATAGTCGATGAGAAAGCCGATAGAGTGTGTACAACTGTATGCTATGTTTGATAACCGGCTAAAAAGCTGAAAGTATGTGTTGTTTACACTGCTATGACTGTAGATCAACAAAATGCTGAAAAGCCGAAAATATGGCGTATGATGCCACACGAGCGGGCGATCGTACATGTGGTGAACCGAGTCCCCGAACATAGGCGTTAGTCTGTAGAGGCCACCACGAGCGCTCTCGTGGTCTTAGGCTATTTTGGGCCTCGTTGGGCCAAAATGGGCTATGTGGGCCTAGTGGGCTTGAGGGTCATACGGATAAAATGTATGTTATATAGTTTCAATTGGTTTGAACTGTGTTGCTCGTATAGCCGAGGCTATTTCTAGGTGAATTGGGCCACACGAGCATGTGGGCCACTTAGGTCGAATAATGGGCCTTAGGCCCATTTACACCATTGTGTCTGTTTGGGTTACTTAAGTTGCTCGAGGCGACGGTGGACCTTTTGTTGGGTCATTAAGCCCCAGTTTGAAAAATACTAAAATACCCCCGGTTTGTAAAATTAACGAAATACCTCTGATTTTCAAAATTATCGAAATACCCCCAATTTGCAAAATTGCTGAAATACCCTCGATTTGTAAAATTATCGAAATACCCCCAGTTTGTAAAATTATCGAAATACCCCTATAGGGTAGAATTACGAAATACCCTTGAAGGGTAGGATTATCGAAATACCCTTATACGATAAAATGACTATTTTACCCTTTTGGGTAAATGACTTACTTAGACAATGAATTTGACTGATTTGACTGTGATCATATAACCGTGTTTTAACTAACTTAACTGTGGTAATGTGACTGATATGCTTTTAATATATGTTGAAATGACTGTTATTGAGCATGACCATTTTGCATACACGTGTAATGATTGAGCATGGCATACACGACATATTGCAAGGGGTTGGGACATTGATGCGGAGGAAGTTTTGATAGGGTCGCACGGGTTGCATGAGACGACTGTGGATCTAGTATTGATTTGTTAAGGTAACACGGGTCACATGAGATGACTGTGGATCGACGGACAGCTTAAAGTCGCGTAATCTAATTATGGCTTTGTGCCAACCTAAATATGGCTTTGTGACATCTTGATTATATCTTTGTGCCAATCGTATTTACTCATGGCTATGTGCCTAACATATATATTGATGACTATGTGTCGATCATAATTACCGTGGCTGTGTACCGATCATATAACCGTCGCTGATGGCTATGTGCCAAACTTATTATAGTTATCGATAGCTTTGTGCCATCCTGATTATGGTTTATAACCATTTTATTTATGACTTTTAGCCGTCTGTTAACTGGCAGCGTTGCTGCGATTTTTATGGCTTTTAGTCATTTTGTCTACGACGCTGAGCCGTTCTGTGACTTAGTGCCGCAACTGGTGCTAAAATTGGTGTGTTGGTTGGGTGGGTCAATTTTATCCCTACGTAAGTGTAGGGTTGGTACGGGTGGTGTGTTGGCTGAATCGGGGTGGGATGCATCTTCTTACTATTGCATATCTGTTTATGAGATATGTCATTGTAATAGGCTTAGGCAACTTGTTCTGTTATTGGTTTGGGCTAGGCTCAATTGACTCTGTTATGGGCTGTGACCCAAATGATATTGTAGTGGGCTTTGGCCCACGTATGCTCTGAACTGAACTGTACTGTTGCTGTTAAAGGGTTTTGGCCCAGACTATTTCAATTTTTATTTCTGTATATTGACTGTTACTCTAGTAAGGGGATTACACACTGAGTTTTCATAAACTCACCCCCTTTTTTATTGTGCAGGTAATCCCCAGCGTTAGGTGCTGCGAGGGACTCCGAGATGGCTACACTACTGATCCTGTTTTTCGTTTACTTGGTTTTTATTTACTATTAGTTTCGTTTGGGTTTTTATATTTGTAATACGGCCTCTTTGGATTTAATTTTGAATTTGAGATTTTGTTACATTTTATATCTGTTAGACATAGACGATTTTTCAACCCAATTACTGTTTTTTAAAACGTACGTTTTAAACTTCTTTACCTTAAATTAGCTTCCGCAACTAAAAGATAATTTTAACGAAGTTAATAACGTTTTTAAAAGTGATCAACTTTTCAAGGAACCACATTTTTAAATTGAACGAACACAAAGTGGGACTTTAGTTTTGAATATTAAGGAGGGCTTTCAATGAAAACATGGTTTTCGAAAAACACTTCAATGTGACACGCTAGATTCAGGCCTAACTTCTGGGCCGAGTTTGGGGTGTTACAATGAAATTTGGGTCATGGATGAATATGCTGGAGATATGATATTTATGGTAGAAAATGAAAGGTTGTTGATAGATAAAAAACTTTTACAAAGAGATTTTTGATTAAAACATGATTTAGGGACTAAAATGTAAAGTTGTAAAATTGAAGAAAAATGCTAAATTTTTATAAATACATGTTCTGTAATTTTTTTCATGGGATTTTGGTTAGGCTTGGAATAAGGAGTAAACTGTACAAGTTTCATTTTCCGAGCCTAGGGACGAAATGGGAATATATGGAAAAGGTAGGGGTAAATGGTAATTTTGCCTAGGATGTAAATTGAGTCCAAATGTATATGAGATGTATGAATTTGATGTTAAATTTAATCGTATAGATCCGGATAGACCAAATTCAGAGTTAGAACGAAGAAAAGAGGAAAATGTCGAATTAGTAGCTGTTAGTACACGAACTTTTGTCGAGGTAAGTTTGTGTAACTAAATTGTGTTTATTTACATGCTTGCATTGATTGTGTGTATATAAATTGTATAAATGTCATAAATAGGTGAAATGATTGCATATCCGATCGAGCCCGATAAATAAAAATGTTTAAATTAAACGATAATGCCCAATAAATGATAAATGATGAAAATGTTGCTTTTATGGTTGGATGTAATCATTTGAATTATATGGATGTTATAGATGAATGAAATAATCACATACCAGAAATGCTTGAAAATGTTAATATAACGCCCCAAATTTGAGCCTAGAAGGAAATAGGTCTTTAGAGTCAAAACACATAAAAGTTTATGTGGGCAAGAAAATGACACAAATTGCTTGTTTGCTTTGATGGTTAAGTGATTTAGGAGTGTTTGGGAGTGTCTGAAAAGTCCTAGGTTCAAGCCCTAGCTTATGCAAAATTTTGGTATTCTCTTAAGTGAACCTTGGTGTTAGCATATAGGCTTAAGAGAAATTGTGTTGTAATTATGACACAAAAAGAGCCTGTGGTGTAGTGGCAAGGTGGCGTGTGGAGTTCTCGTGAGGTCTAAGGTTCAAGTCATGGCAAGGTAAAAAGAATATTTATTTTTCTCTCTTGCCATGTGAGAACCAGATGTCGACTAGAACTCTACAAAATTGGAATTTGAATTGGTCAAGGAGACGTTTGTGGAGAGGATTATGGAGGAATTTGAATGAAGTTCAAATTGGATGGTTGAGTGATCTGTGGAGAGATTTGTGGAGGAATGTTGGGAGAGATTAAGGGAGGAAAAAGAAGAGTTTGAAGGGGAGTAGAATTGTGTTGAATGGGTAATTGGAGGCTCATGAATTCTGCTATGATTGCCTCCTCTTTTCATTTTTACCTATTTGGTTTCTGTTTTCTCTGCTTGAAGGCCGATTGTGGTAAAGGCGCATTCGGGTTTTTGCATTTTGGGACCCTTTTTGTTTATTCTTTGGTAACAGATTTCTTTTTCCTTTATAGTGAAGTTTGTGAGAGATTTCAACTGTCGATCGATTTTGGAAATTCTCTTCCTCTCCTTGCATCTAGAGTTTCTTTTGGGTCGATTCTCTCTTCTTTTCTCCCCCACTCTCGAGTTTTGGTGACTTTATTTTTCCCTCTCACTAAAACACTTTGCTTTGGCCGATTATTTCCTCTCCTCCTCTTTTTCATTTCTTTCGGCTTTGGCCTTGGTACATGACCGATTCTTTCTTTCTTTAGCCTTTACTTCTTCATTTTGGTTTTTGATTTGACATCTATTCCGTGGCAACCAGTTTTAGAATTCCGCGATGAGTGAAGGAGTACTCAAGAAATACTAAAGCATTTTGAAATATTCCTATCGTCATTTGTCTGAAGATATTCAGCAAGCAATGGGTGATCAATCCTAGCCAATGATCTAAGTGGGCTAAGCCACATCTTTGATCAAGGTTTGGAGTTCTCATGGATCTTAACACATTTTCGCAAACAGGTGTGTAATCGCACTATCTCTGCTATGAATTGGCAAAAGCCGAAAAGTCGAAACTTTAGCATTCGCGGCCTCAAGAGCATGCGATTGCTCATGTGTTAAACTGAGCCCACAAATCATAGGTGATAGATTGTAGTTGCCACTACGAGCGTTCTCGTGATCTTCGACCTCATCTGGTTGAAATTGGTCGTGTGGGCCCAATAGGCTTGTAGACTCCACACGAATGAAAGTCCACGATCAGTGGCAAATACTGGACTGGGATATGTAGTTTGCATAGCCGTGACTGAATTTGGGCTAAATGGGCCACACGAGTGTGTGGGTCGAATATTGGGCTTTGGCCCATTTACACCGTAATGCCCTTATAGGCTAAAATAACCGTAATATCCCTGTAGGTAAAATGACCATAATGCCCCTGTAGGGTAAAATGATTGAAATACCCCTATAGGGTAGAATTATCGAAATACCAATATAGGGTAGAATTATTAAAATACCCCTGTAGGGTAAAATGACTGAAATACCCCTGTAGGGTAGAATTACCGAAATACTCTTTTATAGTAAAATGATCGAAATACCCCTGTAGGGTAGAATTACTAAAATACCCTTGTATTGTAATATGGCCGTAATGCCCCTATAGGGTAAATGATTATTTTGCCCCTCGAGGGTAAATGACTGACTTGTGCTATGATTTGACTGATTTGACTGTGATTGTATGACTATGATTTGATTCACTTAACTGCAATTGACATGATGGTTTATGGGCTAGACATTCTGCATACGTGACATACTACATGGGGTTGGGATACTGTTATGGAGGAAGAATACTGTTACTGGTGGCTTTGCCACAAACACTATTACTGGTAGCTTTGTTGTGATACTAATATTGGCAGCTTTGCTGCAATACTGTTACTAGTGGCTTTGCCACATATACTGTTACTGGCAGCTCTACTTTATTATTATTACTGGCAGTTATGCTGTAATATTAGTGTGTTGGCAGGGTGGGTCGATTTTATCCCTACATGGTGTGTTGGTTGGTACAGGTGGTGTGTTGGTTGGATTGGGGTGGGTTACATATTTGCATCACTTTGATTATTATAATGGGTTACGGCCCACAACGTACTGTTACTAAATAGGGCTCAGGCCCAGACTAATTCTATTTCTGTATACTGACTGTTTCTTTAATAAGGGGATTACACACTGAGTTTTTCATAAACTAACTCCATTTTTAACCTTTCAGGTAATCCCTAGTGTTAGACGGTTCGGAGCTGCAAGGGACTCGGAGAGGGCCACACAACTGCACATGCTTTATTCTATTTCCTCATTTACTTAAGCACTTTGATTTTGATTCGGGTTGTAATAAGGCCTCTATAATTTCTAGATTTTAAATTTGGGATTTTATTGATTGTGATTTATATCTGCTAGAAGTAGAACACGTTTTTTAAAATAATAACCATTTTCAAATGCCAAGTTTCTGCAAATCAATTTTTAGATATCACGTTTTCGTAAATCATTTGTTTTAAATTCAACTTCCGTAACAAATAAGGTTTTAAAGGTGATAACATTTTAAAAGGGAATAACTTTTTAATGAACCACAATTGAAAATAAACAAATGCAAATTGAAGTTTTTTTTACAAGTTTTAAATGGTAAGAAGTATTAAATTTCAAGAAGGGTTTTTAATGAAAACATGGTTTTCAAAAAACACTTCAATGTGACACGCCAGATTCGGCCATAACATCTAGGCCTTGTTTTGGGGTGTTACATTTAGTGGTATTAGAGCCAAGTTGCAATACTCTACTATGGAATGGGTTTTCAAATTTTTTATTTTAATAAGTTATTTTTCAATATGTGAAGGGTTTATGATATTTCTTCTAGAAAGTGTGGCACACTGAGTCTCCGGCACTAAATCTGTAAGTTTTCTGAATACTTTTTATGTTTAGAAACTAAAATGCAATAAGTTAGGAAGTACTGTGGCTACTTTAGAAATTAGACCATACCACACTAGATAGAGCAAATTGAAACTAAAGGAAACTGAAAACTATAGTGAGACTACGAGCTATGAAAATAAACTCTTAAATATTGATACTGCTTTCCATAAGATATATGTTAATAAACATTGAAACTGTAAACCGATCAGCATAAAACTGTTAGTTCTAATAAAACTGTAAAACGCGAATAAATAATTGGCACAAGAGATACATGCGGACGTGGTTCAAGAGGTTGTAATAATGTTTTAAAATTAGAGTGCACAGCAGGAGCATGGTGGTGAAGTCTGTATGTTGCGACTATTCTGACAATCGAAAATTTTGGGGACGAAGATACTTTAAGGAGGGGTGAATTGTAATGCCCCAAATTTGGGCCTAAAAGGAAATAGGTCTTGAGCGTCAGAACACTTAAAAGTTTATGTGGGCAAGAAAATGACACAAATTGCTTGTTTGCTTTGATGGTTAAGTGATTTAGAAGTGTTTGGGAGTGTCTGAGAAGTCCTGGGTTCAAGCCCTAGCTTATGCAAAATTTTGGTATTCTCTTAAGTGAACCTTAGTGTTAGCATGTAGGCTTTAAAAGAAATTGTGTTGTAATTATGACACAAAAGAGCCTATGGTGTAGTGGCAAGGTGGCGTGTGGAGTTCTATTGAGGCCTAAGGTTCAACTCATTGCAAGGTAAAAAGAATATTTATTTTGCTCTCTTGCCATGTGAGAAGCAGAAGTCGACTAGAACTCTGCAAAGCTAGAATTTGAATTGGTCAAGAAGAATTTTGTGGAGAGGATTATGGAGGAATTTGAATGAAGTTCAAATTGGATGGTTGAGTGATTTGTGGAGAGATTTGTAGAGGGATGTTGGGAGAGATTAAAGGAGGAAAAAGAGGAGTTTGAAGGGGAGTAGAATTGTGCTGAATGGGTAATTGGAGGCTCATGATTTGACTATGATTGCCTCCTCTTTTCATTTTTACCTATTTTGTTTCGATTTTGTCTGCTTGAAGGCCGATTGTGGTAAAGGTGTGTTCGGTTTTTACATATTAGGGCCCTTTTTGTTTATTCTTTTGTAACGAATTTCTTTTTCCTTTGTACCGAAGTTTTGAGAGACTTCAAGTGTCAATCGATTTTAGTAATTCTCTTCCTCTCCTTACATCTACAGTTTCTTTCGTGAATCTCTCTTCTTTTCTCCCCTACTCTCGAGTTTTGGTGACTTCATTTTTCCCTCTAACTCAAACACTTTGCTTTGGCCGATTATTTCATCTCTCCTCCTCTTTTCCATTTCTTTTGATTTTGGCCTTGGTACATGACCGATTCTTTCTTTCTTCAGCCTTTACTTCTTTATTTTGGTTTTTGATTTGACATCTATTCTCTGGCAGTCGGTTCTTGAATTTTGCGAGGAGTGAAGGAGTACTCAAGAAATACTGAAGCATTTCAAAATGTTCTTATCATCATTCGTTTGAAGATATTTGGCAAGCAACGGGTGATCAATCCTAGCCAGCAATCTAAGTGGGCTAAGCCATATCTGTCGATCAAGGTTTGGAGTTCTCATGGATCTTAACACATTTTCGCAAATAGGTGTGTAATCGCACTATCTTTGCTGTGAATCGGCAAAAATCGAAAGGCTAGAACTTTGGCATTCGAGGCCTCATGAGTGTGCGATCACTCATGTGGTAAACTAGCCCACAAATCATGGGCGATAGATTCTAGAGCGACGACGAGCGTTCTCATGATTTTGGGCGTCGTCTGGCTGAAATGGGTCGTGTAGGTCCAATGTGTTCGTAGACCCTACATGGATAAAAATCCACGATAAGTGGCAAACACTGTATTGGACTATGTAGTTTTCATAGCCGTGAAAGAATTTAGGCTAAATGGGCCACACGAGCGTGTGGGTCCACTTGGGCCAAATATTGGTCCTTGGGCCCATTTACACCATAATGATCGTAATACCCCTATAGGGTAAAATGATCGTAATGCCCCTGTAGAGTAAATTCCTAAAATACCCCTGTAGGGTAGAATTATTGAAATGCCCCTGTAGGGTAAAATGACTGAAATACCCCTGTAGGGTAGAATTATCAAAATACCCTTGTAGGGTAGAATTATCGAAATACCCTTATATGGTAATAGGACCGTAATGCCCCTATAGGGTAAATTGATCGTAATACCCCTGTAGGGTAAAATAATAGAAATACCCTTATAGGGTTGAATTACCGAAATACCCTTATATGGTAATGTGACTGTAATGCCCCTGTAGGGTAAATGACTATTTTTCCCCTCGAGGGTAAATGACTGACTTGTGCTATAATTTGACTGATTTGACTATGATTGTATGACTATGATTTGATTGACTTAACTATGAATAATATGATGGTTTGTTGGCCAAACATTCTGCATACATGACATACTGCATGGGGTTGGGATACTGTTATGGAGGAAGTGCACTGTTACTGGTGGCTTTACCACAAACATCATTCTCGGCGACTTTGTTTGCGATCTCGACATCTTGGCATCTATCTTTGTAATACTATTATTGGCGACTATCTTTGCAATATTGGTGTATTAATTTGGATGGGTCAATTTTATCCCCACATGGTGTGTTGGTTGGTACAGGTGGTGTGTTGGTTGGATTGGAATGGGGTGGGTTACATATTTGCATCACACTAATTACTGTAATGGGCTAAGGCCTACACTGTACTGTTACTGAATAGGGCTCAGGCTCAAACTGATTCTATTTCTATATACTGACTATTTTTTAATAAGGGGATTACACACTAATTTTTTCGTAAACTCACCCCATTTTTAACCTATCAAGTAATCCCCAACGTTAGACGATTCGGAGCTACGAGGGACTCGGAGAGGGCCACACAACTGCACATGCTTTATTCTATTTTCCTTATTTACTTAAGCACTTTAATTTTGATTCGAGTTGTAATAAGGCCTCTATAATTTTTGGATTTTAAATTTGGGATTTTATTGATTGTGATTTATATCTGTTAGAAGTAGAACACGGTTTTCCCAAAATAATAACCATTTTCAAACGCTACGTTCCCACAACTCAATTTTTAAATATCACATTTTTGTAAATCATTTGTTTTAAATTAAGCTTCCGCAACAAATAAGGTTTTAAAGGTGATAACATTTTAAAAGGGAATAACTTTTAAATAAACCACGTTTGAAAATAAAAAAAATGCAAACTGAGGTTTTTGTACAAGTTTTAAATGGAAAGAAGTATTAAATTTCAAGAAAGGTTTTCAATGAAAACATGGTTTTCGAAAAACACTTCAATGTGACACGCCAGATTCGGCCATAACGTCTCGGCTAGGTTTTGGGGTGTTACAGTTAAATCCCGTTTGAATAAATGAAAATCGATGGATAAATGTAATTACTGAAATGAATGAGGTCCTACATTTGTTGCAGCATGGATTTAGCTTGGACGAGTAATCCTAATGACTTCATTACAGAAAGGATTTAGCCCGGACGAGTAATCTTGACATAAGTCCTCTCGAACATATGTTATGGATTGGATTTAGCCTGGACGGGTAATCCAGGTCAAACTCTCTAGAACATATCGCATAAAAAGGATTTAGCCTAGAATGATAATCATGTTATATACATGTGTGGCTCGAGAGTGTAACAGCCCGGTTTAGACCCTAGTCAGAATAGTGGTTTTGAGACCACAAATTCGAGGTTAAAAATATTTTAATATTATTTTTTGTGTTTACAGTATGTGATTATGCATGTATGAAAATTTTATTGTTTGTGTGCTTAATTTGCAATAAAGACTTAATAGCATAAAATGCAAAAGCTGTGTGCTAGTTGTTAAAGTGCTTAATTGACATGGCTTCTTAAATAAGAAGTCCTTATGTTGTTATTAAGCTATTAATAGATTGTATGGTCATAAATAGGCATAAAATTTTTGATTAAATGGTTTAATAACCAATGGTAAAATGGTAAACTATGTATTAAGATAATATTAAATAAAACAAAAACCATTTTCTCTTCATTAACATCACTTAGCCGAATTCAAAGAAGAAAAACAAATAATTTATGTTCATTTAGGGTTCGACACTTATGAGCTTCAATTGGTAAGTGCTTTGAGCTCGGTTTTTGATAATTTTTACGTCTTTGTGATCGTTGCTTAGCGTACTATCAAGCCCATGTCTTAATTTTAGAAATTTCTAATGATTTTTAGATGTGCCATTGATGAATATGTGAGCTTTGTGTTCATAGTTGGTGGAATATGAAAGTTTAATGTTGGGTTAACATAGTTTGTCTTTGAACTTTTGATGAATTTGAGTATTATGGGCTAAATTATGAAAATGAGAAATTAAAGGACCAAAATGTGAAATAAGTGAAATATGTGGGCTTGTATGAGATAGGGGAAAATTCAGCCTAAGCATGGTATGATGAAATTGTGTGTATTTTGTGATTTTATGAAATAGGGACTAAAATATCAAAATGTGCAAATGTGAGGGCTATTTTGTAAAATTCCCTAAATATGTGTGTTTAGATTGAATTGAATGATTTGGTGAATGAATGAGATAAATTTGATTATGTCTAGATCAAGAAAAGAGAAATTCGAACTTAGATCGAACAAAGTGCTCGATTGATTGACTTGTTTCGTAATTTTGACGTCCGAGGTAAGTTCATTTATAATACGAATTGTTAAATTTATGTTCAAATTTATTGCAATGAATGGAAATGTGACTATTGAGTTAGTGATGTAAATGAGGGGTTTGAAAATATGTGGCACTAAGTGTGTGAAATAGAATTGATATAGTGGTGAACGACACTGTGTGTCTGAAATAAAGAAAGCAACGACTATATTGATTGGCATTGTGTATGCGATACCGAGTTAAATTCAGTTTAATGTAAAGGCACTAAATGTATGATGGTATTAAAGCTTCGGCTAAGAAATTGGCACTAAGTGTCCGAGCAAATTGAATGATTAATTCAGATTGAAAGAATTGTGGTATTGAGCATTGAGTAGAAAAAGTGATCGTTAACTAAGTGTTGGCACAGGTATATACGAAACCTATGTGGTTGATGATATCGTATATGGATAAATGGATGATTATGTGAGTAATGACTATGAATGAGATTGTATATCATTGTGAATTGAACCATGTGATAGTTTATTTTGTTTATTGAATTCGATTTGTTGAGTTAAATGTGTTACATGACAAACTTACTAAGCTTTTAAGCTTACTGTGTGAAGTGTCTCTCAATTTTTTAGTGTCACTAAACCTAGCTCGGATCCGAGAATCGTTAGCGACTCAATCACACTATCAGCTATCTATTTTGGTACTTTTGGAAGTTGTATATTTGGTATATGACATGTATAGGCTAGTGATTATGGTATGTTTTGAGATGTATAGATCTTTCCATTTGATAAGGCTTGATAGTTGAATGCTTTAGTATATGTTGTGGATAGGTGTAAATGATGGTTATGGTATGCATATGTGGTTTATATGAATGATCGTTATGGTATGAATTGATGAAGATAGAAATGGTATGTTTCATGCTTGAATTGGTTGATAGGAATAAGGGTTAAAATGTATGTTTTGGATGCATTTAAGGTATGATTTTGGAACGATTTTGTAACAGTCCAGTTTATACTCTAGTTGAAACAGTGGTTTTAGGACCATAAATCTGAGTCCGTATAATATTTTAATATTATTTTTGTGTTGTTGATATGTGACTAAGCATGTGTTTAAATTTCGTAAGCTAATTGGTTCGTTTAAATGTTTAATTTGAGCAAAGGATTGAATTGCATTAAATGTGAAAGTTGCTTGTTAATTGTTAAAGTACTTAAGTGATGTGGCTTTTGAAAGTTGTGGCCTTAAGTGGCAAATAGACCACTTTTAATATAGTGGACATTAGAAGGACAAATGTGCCCTTGATGTATGTTTGTTTGAATTATTAAATGAAAGGGTATTTTAGTAAATGGAATAATAATAATAATAATAATATGTTAATAATAAAACAAAAGAGGAAAAGATGATCATTATCATCCTTTATTAGCCAAAAATCAAAGAAAGAAAAACAAAAGATGAAGCTTGGGCATTCGACTGTAACACTCTTTGATATGAATTTGATTCAGTTTTTGATAATTTCTATGTTTTCGTAAGCGTTGCTTCGAATGCTTCTAAACCCATGCTTCAATTTTGAAGATTAATGATGTTTGTGAAATGAGACTTTGATGAACTCATGTGATTTGTGATGTTTAATAGTGAAATATGAAAGATATGTGTTTGATGAACATGTTTTGTTCTTGAAGTTTTGATGAATTTAGCTAAATAGGGCTAAATTGTGAAAATATTATTTTGGAGGACTAATTTGTGAATTTTATGAAATATGTGGACTTATATAGTCCCTAAGGAGGTTCGGCTATGCATATGTGTGAACAAATTGTGTATATTTGATGTTTTGAGTAAAATGGACTAAATTGATAAAGTGTGCAAGTATAAGGGTAAAATTGTAAATAGCCCAAAATATATGTCTATGGATTGAATTGAATTAACTAGTGAATAAAATAGTTAATTCTGAATATGTTTAGATCAAGAACCGAGGAAAATGAATTTAGATCGTGGGAAAGTGAAAATAATCAAGTAGCCATTTCTGTTCGATAAACCAAATCCGAGGTAAGTCACTATGCAAATAAACTTATCTGTATTGATTGAATATATGTATTCATATGTCTATCGATGAAAATGAATGAGTATGAGATACTAAGTGCATGAATTCTGAAATAAGTTTGATATAGTGATAAAGTCGAGAAGTCTCGTACGAACCTAGGAGTAGATATGATTTAACCATGTCATGACATAGGTATCTGTTCTATTTTATCATGTAAGACCACGTCCGGGACATTGGCATTGATTTGAAATTATATGTAAAAAGATCTCGTCTGGGACGTAGGCATTGATATGAACTTTATGAGTAGGACCATGTCTGGGACATCGGCATCATATTGGCTCGTGTAAGACCACGTCTGGGACGTTGGCATCGTTATGATCTATACGTGTAAGACCCTGTCTGGGACAGTGGCATCGATATACGAGTGCATGTAAGACCTCATCTAAGATGTTGGCATTGTACTACTATTTCGAGCTTTCTGAATATCCTACTAGATTCCTAAGGGTTCGACGGGCAAGTCTACAATACGAATGGTATATCCGAGCTATGATCCATTAAGTGAATGAATATCCGATTCAGGTACGTTGAATGTGCATTAAGTATGCATGAAAGGTAAGCACCTATATAACTTTGATATGAAGAAGAGTATGATTGAGAATGAGAATGTGAATCTCAAAATGTTGAATGTGGCAAATGGGACCATAAGTTTATGAACCAAGTTATATATGTGATAGTTGTTAAGTGATCGATATATATGTGTCAAGGTGTTTATTTGTATATGACTTACTAAGCTTTTGGAAAGCTTACTCTGTGTGCATATTTTCTCTGTTTTATAGGTCGTCGAAGCTACTGAAGGCTCGGGATTATCAAGGATCATCATCACACTACAAAAACTTATTTTGGTACCTTTTTGAAAATGTATATGGCTAATTATGCCATGTATAGGCTAGATAGGTATATATATGTTTTTGGAAGTGAACTTGGCCATGTGTTTTGGCAAGTTTAATTTGGTAATATGCTTGAATGAATGTGATATATGATGCATATTTTGGTAAGGTAGAAGCTTATGAAGTATCCAACTTTATGGTTAGTTAAATGATCAAGTTTTGCTTTGGGTATGTATGTGTTATTGTTTTGAAAGATGATATAAATGATTTGGCTATTGAATGTATGGATGAAGTGAACCATTTGATATGTTTTGGTTGCCATATATGCATATTATGTTTAGGTATATATATTGCTTGTAGGAAGACCCTAAGTGGGTGGCATATTGGCCTTGTAAAAGGGCCTATAATGTCACACGGTTGAGGCACACGAGCGTTCCTAAGACCGTGGGTAAATTGGCAGAATGTGGCTTAAACTACACACGACCTTGGCACGGGCGTGCCTACACGTCGTGCGAGAAATGGCAGCATGTGATCTAGTAGTACACGGCCTTAGCACACTGGCGTGCTTGGTGACTATGTTGATTTTGGCAGAATACTACCACGAGGAGGTCGCACAGGTGTGTCATGTAGCTGTGGGTGAGGCACGGCCTACCCCCACGGCCGTGTGTCCTCTATATGTTAGAAAAGTTTCAAATTTTTATGAAATTACTTATGTGTTTCGATTTAGTCTCGACTCGGTTTATAAGCATGCTTAAGGTCTCGATGACCTAGTTAAGGGACATTATGATTGATATTGATGAATGGTTGAACGATTAATTCTGTAAATGTTTTCTATCTCTCTGGTAACGCCTTTAACCCTAATTCGATGATCGGACATAGGATAGGGGTGTTACATTTGGTTGGTATCAGAGCTATGGTTTAGTCGATTCTCGGACTAACGTATCGTGTCAGAGTCTAGCTATACATGCCATATATTTGAACTATGATAGTGTGATGAATCCTGTCCTATAAAATGTGATTTTTGTATAGCAATGGATCCCGAAAGAGTCATAGCTGACGACGTAGAAAGTAATCTTTGCTCGCGCAAAGAGACAAATACCGATTTGAGGCCGGCTACTAGCGGTCAGGAGGGAGAAGCTAAACAAGCTTTCTTCCAGATGATGAGTAAGTGGTTCACTTAGTTCATAAAGAATAACTCGACTGTTTCGTAACCTCCGCCCTCGATTAATCCCCCTCAGACTATAGTTATGCCACCGGTTATGTATCTAAATCTATTAAATAAGCCTCCGGTTGACAAGATTTGTAAGTATAGGGCTAAAAAATTTCGAGCTACTAATGTTGATGATGCTTAAAAAAGTGAGTTCTGGCTAGAAAACACGATTTGGGTATTTGATGAAATGTCTCTGACTCCAGAAGAAAGTATTCAGTTTGTGGTATCATTGGTCCGAGATGTAGCTTATCAATGGTGGAAAACCTTAATTTCCATTGTTCCGAGAGAACGAGTCACATGGGATTTCTTTCAGATTGAGTTCCGGAAGAAATATATCAGTGAGAGATTCGTCGATCAAAAACGAAAAAATTTTGAAACTAAAGCAAGGACTTATGACTATTACAGAATATGAACGGGAATTTGTCAAGTTGAGTCAGTACGCTCGTGAATGTGTATCATCTGAAGCTATAATGTGCAAAAGATTCGAAGATGGTCTGAATGAATATATTCGTTTGCTGGTTGGGATCTTAGAAATAAAAAAGTTTGTTACACTTGTTGATCGAGCTTGCAAAGCTGAAGCACTCGGGAAGGATAAAAGAAAAGCTGAGTCTGAAGCTTGTGATATGAAAAAGAGATTTCAGAGTAAATCATTTCAGTCTGCTCTAAAAAGATTTTGAGATGATCAAAGTCATTCTAGAGATAATGCGAGACATTTGAACAAAAATAGAGCTAGATCACAAATGAGTTCGAAAATCCTAGTAACTTCTGTGGCCAGTGTTGGTAATGTTTGATCTGAGAGACCTGAATGTAAACATTACGGAAAGAGGCATCTGGGAAGCTGCAGATTAAATGATAAGGCTTGCTTCGAATGTGGATCGCTTGATCATTTTGTCCGTGATTGTCCTGAGTCTGTTGAGCCAGAGACTGTTCAGAATCTAAGACTTGAAAATGCATCTAGGAGGGGTAGACCTTCAAAGAATGCAAGAAATGTTAGTGGTAGTCAGAGGTGCACGAGAGACACTGTGGTAAGATCTGAAGCTAGAGCATCTGCCAGAGCATATACTATCTGAGCTCGTGAAGAAGCTTCATCACCTGATGTTATAATGGGTACTTTTACTCTTTATGATACTTCTGTGATAGCTTTAATAGACCCTGGTTCTACGCATTCGTACATATGCATGAATTTAGTATATGGTAAGACTTTACCTATAGAGTCTACTGAATTTGCTATAAAAGTATCGAACCCCTTAGGTAAAAGTGTCCTAGTTGACAAAGTATGCAAGAACTGTCGTTAATGTTTCAAGATATCTGTTTCCCTGCTGATCTGATGCTTTTTCCATTTGATGAATTCGATATTATTTTGGGAATGGATTGGTTATTTATTCATGATACCGTTGTGAACTGTAAAAGAAAATCTATTGATTTAAAAAGTCCGAATGATGAGATTTTACGGATTGAGCTGATGATTTGAATGGATTGCCTGCTGTGATATCCATTTTGAAAGCTCAGAGTTATGTGAGAAAGGGGTATGAATCATATTTTGCTTATGTGATTGATTCAAAAGCATCCAAGAAGAAAGTTGAATCAGTACCCATTGTTTGTGATTTTTTTGATGTGTTCCCTGAAGAGTTACCAAGTTTACCTCCGATTCGTGAAGTTGAATTTGGTATTGAATTGTTGCCTGGTACGACACCTATTTCGATAGCTCCGTATAAAATGGCACCGACAAAGTTGAAAGAGTTAAAGTCACAGTTACAAGAATTGACTGATAGAGGGTTTGCTAGATCGAGTTTTTCACCTTGGGATGCTCCTGTTCTGTTTGTGAAAAAGAAAGATGGCACGATGAGAATGTGTATCAATTACCGTTAGTTGAATAAAGTGACTATAAAGAACAAATATCCATTGCCCAGAATTGATGATTTGTTTGATCAATTAAAAGGAGCTACTGTGTTTTCCAAGATTGATTTGAGATCGGGATACTACCAATTGAGAGTTAAAGATTCAGACATTCTGAAGACTACTTTTAGAATGAGGTACGGGCATTATGAGTTTTTAGTTATGCCATTCGGACTAACCAATACTCCTGCTATTTTTATGGATTTGATGAACAGAATTTTCAGACTGTATCTGGATCAATTTGTTGTTGTATTCATTGACGACATTTTGATTTACTCACATGATGAGAATGAGCATGCAGAACATTTGAAAATTGTGTTGCAAACTTTGAGAGAAAAGCAATTGTACGCAAAATTTAGCAAATGTGAATTTTGGTTGAATGAGGTTAGTTTTCTAGGGCATATTGTGTCAGCTTCTGGGATTCGTGTTGATCCGAGCAAGATTTCTGCTTAGTTTTCTAGGGCATATTGTGTTAGCTTCTGGGATTCTTGTTGATCCGAGCAAGATTTCTGCTATTTTGAATTGGAAACCTCTGAATAACGTATTCAAGTTCGTAGTTTTTTGGGTTTAGCTGGTTATTACTGCAGATTTGTTAAAGGCTTCTCGACTATAGCTACTCCGTTGACTAGATTACTTCAGAAAGATGTCAGATTTGAATGGTCGGATAAATGTCAGAAAAGTTTTGACCAGTTGAAAATTCTGTTAACAGAAGCTCTAGTGTTAGTACAACCAAAATCGGGTAAGGAATTTGTTGTTTACAATGATACTTCGTTAAATGTTCTGGGATGTGTTTTGATGCAAGAGGGCAAAGTGGTAGCTTACGCTTCAAGACAATTAAAGCCTCATGAAAAGAATTATCTGACACATGACCTTGAGCTCGCTGTGATTGTGTTTGCACTTAAAATTTGGCGTCATTATTTGTACGGTGAGAAATGTTATGTGTTTTCATATCATAAAAGTCTGAACTATCTAATGACCCAGAAAGATTTGAATCTGCGTCAAAGAAGATAGTTAGAACTGTTAAAAGATTACGAGCTTGTCATAGATTATCACTCGGGTAAAGCAAACATGGTTGCTGATGCATTGAGTAGAAAGTCATTGTTTGCACTATGTGCTTTGAATGCTCAGTTAGATTTGTCTGATGATATTTCTGTGATAGCTGAATTGAGAGTGAAACCGTTATTTGTATAGCAAATATGTGATGCTCAGAAGGTTGATAATGAATTGTTATTGAAACGAGCTCAATGTGAATTGAATTCTGAATCTAAATTTCAAGTTCTTGATGATTGTTTGAGATTCCGAGATCAAATCTGTGTTCCAAGAAATCCGAGTTGATTCAGTTGATTTTGGGAGAAGCACATAACAGTCGTCTATCTGTCCATCCGGGTTGTACAAAGATGTTTCATGATTTGAAGCAACACTATTGATGGCCTAGCATGAAATGAGACATTTTGAATTTGTTTCAAAATGCTTTGTTTGCCAGCAAGTGAAACCCGAACATCAAGTTCCGTCTAGGTTGTTACAGCCGATTCTAATTCCTGAATGGAAATGGGATAGAGTAACTATGGACTTTGTTTCTGGGTTGCCTCTGACTCTGAGAAAGAAGGATGCGATATGGGTCGTAGTTGATCGATTAACTAAATCTGCCCATTTTATTCCCGTATGATCTGATTACTCACTTGAAAGATTAGCTGAACTTTATATTTCCAAGATTGTGAGATTGCACGGGGTGCCACTATCTATTGTGTCAGATAGGGATCCAAGATTTACATCACGATTCTGGAAGAAATTACAAGGCGCTTTGGGTACGAAATTGTATTTCAGTACAGCTTTTCATCTGCAAACGGATGGTCAATCCAAGCGAATTATTCAGATTCTCGAAGATATGTTAAGATGTTGTATATTAGAGTTTAATGGTTCGTGGGAACAATACTTGCTGTTGATTGAATTTGCGTATAACAATAGTTTTCAGTTGAGCATCAAAATGGCACCATATGAAGCTTTGTACAGACGTAAATGTCGTACACCTCTATATTGGACTGAACTTAGTGAGAATAAGTTACACGGGGTAGATTTGATAAAAGATACCGAACAGAAAGTGAAACTGATTCGAGATTGTTTGAAAGCAGCATCTGATCGTCAGAAGTCCTATGCAGACTTAAAACGAAAAGATATAGAATTTGAGATCGGCGACAAAGTATTTTTAAAAGTGTCTCCGTGGAAGAAAGTGCTCCGATTCGACATAAAGGCAAGTTAAGTTTGAGATTCATCGGACCGTATGAGATCATTGAACATGTTGGGCTTGTTGCATATAGATTGAAGTTACCCTCTGAATTAGAAAAGATTTACAATGTATTTCATGTTTCGATGCTCCGTAGATATCGGTCTGATCCGTCACATGTGATTGTCCCATCTGATATTGAAATTCGATCTGATATGACATACGAAGAGGAACCAATCCGTATCTTAGCTCGTGAAGTGAAAGAGTTAATAAACAAGAAAATTTCATTAGTGAAAGTATTGTGGAATCGACATGGAATGGAAGAGGCTACGTGGGAGCCTGAAGATTCAATGAGACAGCAACATCCGAATCTGTTTAACGGTAAGATTTTTGGGGACAAAAATCCCTAAGGGGGGAGAATTGTAACAGTTCGATTTATACCCTAGTAGAAACAGTGGTTTCGGGACCACAAATCTGAGTTGGTATAATATTTTAATATTATTTTCTGTGCCGTTGACATGTGACTAAGCATGTGTTTAAATTTCGTAAGCTAATTGGTCCGTTTGAATGTTTAATTTGAGCAAAGGATTGAATTGCATTAAATGTGAAAGTTGATTGTTAATTGTTAAAGTACTTAAGTGATGTGGCTTTTGAAAGTTGTGGCCTTAAGTGGCAAATAGACCACTTTTAAGATAGTGGACATTAGAAGGACAAATGTGCCATTGATGTATGTTTGTTTGAATCATTAAATGAAAGGGTATTCTAGTAAATGGAATAATAATAATATGTTAATAATAAAACAAACAAGGAAAAGATGATCATTATCATCCTTTGTTAGCCGAAAATCAAAGAAAGAAAAAGAAAAGATGAAGCTTGGGCATTCGGCTATAACACTCTTTGATTAAGGTATGAATTTGATTCGGTTTTTGAAAATTTCTATGTTTTCGTAAACGTTGCTTCGAATGCTTCTAAACCCATGCTTCAATTTTGAAGATTGATGATGTTTGTGAAATGAGGCTTTGATGAACTCGTGTGATTTGTGATGTTTAATGGTGAAATATGAAAGATATGTGTTTGATGAACATGTTTTGTTCTTGAAGTTTTGATGAATTTAGCTAAATAGGGTTAAATTGTGAAAATGTTATTTTGGAGGAATAATTTGTGAATTTATGAAATATGTGGACTTATATAGTCCCTAGGGAGGTTCGGCTATGCATATGTGTGAACAAATTGTGTATATTTGATGTTTTGAGTAAAATGGACTAAATTGATAAAGTGTGCAAGTATAAGGGTTAAATTGTAAATAGCCCAAAATATATGTCTATGGATTGAATTGAATGAACTAGTGAATAAAAGAGTTAATTCTAAATATGTTTAGATCAAGAACCAAGGAAAACGGACTTATATCGCGGGAAAGCAAAAATAACCGAGTAGTCGTTTCCGTTCGATAAACCAAATCCGAGGTAAGTCACTATGCAAATAAACTTATCTCTATTGATTGAATATATGTATTCATATGTCTTTCGATGAAAATGAATGAGTATGAGATGCTAAGTGCATAAATTTCAAAATAAATTTGAAATAGTGATAAAGCGAGAAGTCTCATACGAACCTAGGAATAGATAGGATTTAACCATGTCATGACATAGGTATCTATTCTGTTTTATCATGTAAGACCACGTCCGGGATGTTGGCGTTGATTTGAAATTATATGTAAAAAGACCTCTATGGGACGTAGGCATTGATATGAACTTTATGAGTAAGACCATGTCTAGGACATCGGCATCATATTGACTCATGTAAGACCACGTCTGGGACGTTGGCATCGTTATGATCTATACGTGTAAGACCCTGTCTGGGACATTAGCATCGATATACGAGTGCATGTAAGACCTCATCTGCGACGTTGGCATTGTACTACTATTCTGAGCTTTCTGAGTATCCTACTGGATTCCTGAAACACCCCAAACTCAGCCCACGAGCCTTAACCGGATCTGGTATGTTCCCCGGTGTAAACCATTTCAAATTCTTTTGTTACTTAGGAAAAACTTGTGTGTTTTGAAAGAAAGATTGTTTTGGGTTGGGCTTGAGTTGAAAGCAAGTTTATTTCATTATTAAAATCCTTTACTTTAGGTGACAAAACGTTTTGGGCTTTGTTTTAAAATAAATTTACTTAATCTTTTAATTGATAAAAATTCGTAAAATAATAATTAAAAGAATAATAAAGAAGTTCAACTATGGCCTTATTACATCAAAATAATTCCCAAAATTTAAATTCAAAATACTTAAAATAAAATAGTCCGAATAAAAATGAATTTCTTGCTGAGCATGGCCATCCCTAAGCTTCTGCCGGCCCGGTCCATCACTGATCGTCACTTGGAAGAAAAAGTTCCCCAACGGGGTGAGTCAAACAGACTCAATGTGTAACCAACACCAACATTTAATAAATTCAGGCATACATTATCATATCACATACATGTTCATATAACAGATAGAAAATAATGATGATGCAACCCGAACCCAAACCTATATACCATCCGCTACACAACACCCGTACCATCCTGCACACCGTGGGGACTACTAAGTCAACCCTCCATCCGCTACACACCATCGAAGGCGTCATTGCGATCGGCGTGCTCATCGCCTATTATAAAATCCGTGGTCTTGGGTCACCACATTCAAATATCGTGGTCTTAGGTCACGACATTCGGATATCGTGGTCTTAGGTCACCACATTCGGATATCGTGGTCTTAGGTCACCACATTCACTTCCCCTTTTCATATAACCCATATGCCCCATATCATACATATCATGCATTAACATGCCAAATTCTTATTTCACATTCTTATAATGTCATATGTGTGTCGTAATAGATATTTAACATAATCCTAATAGGAGTAGGAAATGTACCTGAGTACTTTGTACCATAACATGGTACCTTAGTCATATTCACATTCTTATACACATACTTATATTAAACATTACCATAAAACTTATTAAGAAATAGTGTGGGGTACACACTTGATTCGCTTAACAATTTCACTGAAATCCCGAAATCTGATCCATTGCCTTAAATCTTTAACTCCCTACATTAGGCCCATATTAAAGATTTAATGAAAACCCATTCGGCCACAAATCCAAATCCTAGTAGGATTAGTACACTAGAACTTACCTTGGTGCCGATTGACATAAGAATCAAGTCCTGAAATCTTTTCTACACTCCTCTTGTATTCGACCAAACACTAGATCTCTACATAGGTTAGTTTCGGCTTTTTAAACAATTATGAAATAGATCTAGATATCAAAATAGGCCTATGGCCAATTGTATTTAGGCACATACCTTGCGATTTTCAAATCTCGAAACTCACCGAATAATTAGGGAACACGCGGCCTATGGTGTACCTTCGGGAAAATAATTTCTCCTTCCTTGTAGTCGACTGATCCTTAGATCTATTAACTTGTTAGTTTCGGCTATTTTGAATAATTATGAACTAGAACTAAAACACCAAAAATAGGCCTTGGCCGAATATTCCTTACCTTAGATCTTAGAAGATTCCTTCCTTATGGTCAACTTATGGACAGATCCCGAAGCCTTCTTTCCAAGTTTCAACTAACACAATAATGGGGTTAGATTTCCTGTTTTTGATTTTAATCTTCGAAGAAAAAGAATAGAAATTGATAATCACTAACCTTACCCTTAATGCACAAGTCGACAACCCCTTGCTTGAAGTCTCAAACTATTCGGCTATGGTCTTGATAATAGCAAGTTTTTGGCTTTTGAAACTTAACAAGAAATCGGCTAATGGTTACCTTGAGGGTTCGACTTTGATTGAATTTTGCAAAAGAAGGAGAGTAGGTTGATGTTGAAGATTCGGCTTTGAGATCAACAATGGTGGTTCGGCCCTGTGTGATATCAAGAGTAGAAAAGAGAAGAAAAAAGCTTTAAGATTCGGCTACAAGGGAATTTGGGGTTGGAAGAGGGAAACAAAAGAAGATTAGGAGAAGAGGAGAAGAATTTTGGCAATGGAGAATGCTGATGGAGTTTCGGCCTTATCAAAATAAATGAGAAAAAGGAGAGGATTTCTTTGACTATAAGATTCGGCAATAGAGACTTAGGGGTGAAACAACAAAATTCAACACTTAAGCCCTCTTTCAAAATCGAAAATACCAACCCAAAGAGCCCCCTATTCGTCCACCACCTCAACTCTTGATCAAATCCCTTGTTAATCTCCTCATTTATCTTTTAATTATCACCTTATTCAAAATAAAAATTAATCCAACAAGTATCCCTCATCTAGCCAAATTCTAAAAAGAAACAAACTCCTCCCTATGGTGCCTTAATGCCGTCCACTTCTACCTATCTTGTAGCAAAAATAAAACTTCTTTTTGCTTTCCTTGTGGCTCGAACACAAGCCCAATTGCATATGTAGGTGGCGTCACTTACTGGGCTTTAAGTGGTGCCTCCTAGCCACTTCTCTAAGCCCGTTCTTGTGTCAAATTTCTTTTATTAATTTTCTTAAGACCACCTTGTTTTAGTTTCCTCTTTTAAACCTACCATTTTTAAAACATTTCCTTACATATCCAGGACATTTCCTTACATTTCCAGGACAAGACAATTCCTTACATTTTCGGGACAAGACATTTCCTTACATTTCTGAGTTTCCTAAATGTTCACTTTCCTCTTTTGAACTTAACATTTCCAAGTTTCCAAAAAAAATGTTCATAATACATTCATAACACATAAGACATGCCATTTCGTATAATTAAATCAAAAATGCATAATGTTACAGTTCTACCCCCTTAAAATAATTTCATCCTCGAAATTACTTACTAACGAACAATCGTACAATCTAACTCACCACACTACACCATTGCTGCGCACTCTGATCTTAATAAAACTAACACATTTCCTATACACAATTCCAAAGTTCACATCCAAGGTTTCATACCATTCACTAGCAATACAAGAACGAACTAGCTCTATAATAAACAAGGCAATGAAGGGTATTCCAAAAATAAGAACTTAGCCATTGTCACATCCGGCACATCACTCTCCTCGCGACGGCCGACTGAATAAACCAACCTTGGTTGTCTCGCATCTGAACCTTCAGCACCTCTGCTTGGTGCTCCACATCCTCTTCCGCACCATTTCCTCATTATTCGGACCACGACCCACCGAGGCTCTTGTCCACCTCTACCGGCTGATTAACATTACGAGTTACGGTCGATTCTCATCCGGTCTCATCGGACAATCCTTAATCATATGGTTCTTTGACCCACACTTAAAACATCCTCCCGTCTTTTTCCAACATTCACCTAAGTGATTCTTCCCACATTGTTCACAAGTAGGGTACTGCCCTCCAGTAGTAGGTTGCTGACCTTGCGGCCCGTCAACTCTAGGCCTATTTTGCTCATTTCCCGATGATCCTGACGACCCATAACCCCTCTTGGGTCTATTCCTATCAGAGCTCTGCTTAATCGAGTCCTTGATTCCCTCAGCTACCTTAGCCTTTTGTACCAACACGAAAACTCCCGCTCCTGATGTGGAGCTATCAATAACTGAGGTCATCCCTAAGTCCGTCCTCAAATCGGACACACCGCTCATGTTCCGTAGCTACTCCTCCTCGAGCATACCGGCTCAACCTCAAAAATTTAACTTCATGCTCTGCCACGGACTTATTCCCTTGAACCAGTCCTAGAAAAGCCTTCCTCTGCTCATCAATATAATGTGTGCCAACATGCTTCTTCTGATATGCCGCCTTAACATATTCCCATGTCGGATCCTCGGTGTGGCACTATCCGAATCTATTAACCACCAGCGATCGCTTCATCGCGTAGCGGCGCCACCATTCCTTTCAACTTCTCCTCGGGGTCGGATCGAGCTCATCCATAATGCGCTCGATCGCTTCTTTCGATTTAGTTATCTGGGTGCCACACCGATACTCCACGGAATACCTCGGCTCCGTTGGCTCGAGTCGCTCGGTACAAATTTTGAGCTCCCATATTCCCTCGATACCACCACCATTTCAAGAACTTCGCAACCTGACTGTGATACAACATCATCCCCATGCGTCTCTGCTTGCTCGACACCAACGGTGAGGGGGGGTGGTGGCGGTGGTAACTCATTGTCAGACCCTTGACCCGATCTAACGGGTTCTGACACAGTCATCCTTCCTCGACCACGTCCATGATAACTGCGTCCTCTAGAACTCATATCTAACGACGCGCTTTAATCTGATTAAGAAATTTTATGAATTAGCCTTTATTCCATTGATTAACCGCGAAGAAGTTTTATGAAAAGAATTTTAGGAGTGGTTCTTTCGTATTCATACATGCACACAGTCTTTACATTCATACATCCATCAATCAATTATGAACTTTCGTTCATTCAGAGAAATGTTGTTGTTTTCATTGTTGTTGTTTTTCCACTACCCAGGGGTATTTTCATAATTTGCCCTATAGGGATATTTTCGTAATTTGTCAAAATAAGGTTCCTTGGTGATTTTGTCAATAAGGGTATTTTGGTAATTTGTAGGGTAGGGGTAATTTCGTAAATAATTTTTTTCTAAAATTAAGGTATTTTAATGTTTTACAAATTAGGGTTTTTGAACATTTTATAAAGTAATGAAATTTTGATAAGAACTGCGGGTATTTGGAAATTTCATAAACCAAGGGTATTTTTGTAATTTTACCACTAGGGGTATTTTAGTAAATTTGTAAATCGAAATATTTCAGGAAAATTTATAAAATAATCTTTTCAAATCAAGAGGGTAATTTAGAAATTTTAAAACTAGGGTTTCCATAAAAATACTGGCTAGTCCCTTTGGGTTTTAGTTAGGGGTTTGGCAGTAACTAAATCCTCTTGGTTAGGGTGAACCATAGCTACACACCAGGTAGGATTCGAGTGGAGAGAAGGTGAGTCACATGGACTGCTTAAATACCAAACTCCCACCGAAACCAATCCTAGACATGCACACCATGGTTACCACACCCTAACTCAGCGACTTAACCACAGGTTTGTTTAGTTAGGCATTTAAGCCTGATGTAATTGTTGGGGTAACTAGCCCTAGGGTTCAAGTACTAAATCTCTATTCTACATTCCATTTCTACCCTTCTACAAATCATAATATAAATCACACAAAAGATCGAGTACTTGCCTGGTGGACTTCGGGTCAGAGACTTAGTGGGCCATGCCAGAAAATCCTGCTTAAGTCACAAAAATTCTTTTTGGGCTTAACTTTGAAAATGTTTTGGGCCATAAACCCAAGGCCGAGAGTTTAAAACTGGGCTCTGATACGAAACTGAAACACTCCAAACCCGACCCACGAGCCTTAACCGGATCTGGTATGTTCCCAGTGTAAACCGTTTCAAATTCTTTTGTTACTTAGGAAAAACTTGTGTGTTTTGAAAAAAAGATTGTCTTGGGTTGGGCTTGAGTTGAAAACAAGTTTATTTCATTATTAAAATCCTTTACTTTAAGGTGACAAAACATTTGGGCTTTGTTTTAAAATAAATTTACTTAATCTTTTAATTGATAAAAATTCGTAAAATAATAATTAAAAGAATAATAAAGAAGTTCAACTATGGCCTTATTACATCAAAATAATTCCCAAAATTTAAATTCAAAATACTTAAAATTAAATAGTCCTAATAAAAATGAATTTCTTGCTGAGCATGGCCATCCCTAAGCTTCTGCCGGCCCGGTCCATCACTGATCGTCACCTGGAAGAAAAAGTTCCCCAACGGGGTGAGTCAAACAGACTCAATGTGTAACCAACACTAACATTTAATAAATTCAGGCATACATTATCATATCACATACATGTTCATATAACAGATAGAAAATAATGATGATGCAACCCGAACCCAAACCTATATACCATCCGCTACACATCACCAGTACCATCCTGCACACCGTGGGGACTACTAAGTCAACCCTCCATCCGCTACACACCATCGAAGGCAGTCGCTGCAGTCGACGTGCTCATTGCCCTTATAAAATCCGTGGTCTTAGGTCACTACATTCAAATATCATGGTCTTAGGTCACCACATTCAGATATCGTGGTCTTAAGTCACCACATTCAGATATCGTGGTCTTAGGTCACCACATTCACTTCCACTTTTCATATAACCCATATGCCCCATATCATACATATCATGCATTAACATGCCAAATTCTTATTTCACATTCTTATAATGTCATATGTGTGTAAATAACGGATATTTAACATAATCCTAGTAGGAGTAGGAAATGTACTGAGTACTTTGTACCATAACATGGTACCTTAGCCATATTCACATTCTTATACACATACTTATATTAAACATTACCATAAAACTTATTAAGAAATAGTGTGGGGTACTCACCTGATTCACTTAACAATTTCACTGAAATCCCAAAATCTGATCTACTGCCTTAGATCTTTAACTCCCTACATTCGGCCCATATTAAAGATTTAATGAAAACCCATTCGGTCACAAATCCAAATCCTAGTAGGATTAGTACACTAGAACTTACCTTGGTGCCGATTGACTTAAGAATCAAGTCCCGAAATCTTTGCTACACTCCTCTTGTATTCGGCCAAGCACTAGATCTCTACATAGGTTAGTTTCGACTTTTTAAGCAATTATGAAATAGATCTAGATATCAAAATAGGCCTATGGCCGATTGTATTTAGGCACATACCTTGAGATTTCCAAATCCCGAAACTCACCGAATAATTAGGGAACACGCGGCCTATGGTGTACCTTCGGGAAAAGAATTTCTCCATCCTTGTAGTCGACTGATCCTTAGATCTATTAACTTGTTAGTTTCGGCTATTTTGAATAATTATGAACTAGAACTAAAACACCAAAAATAGGCCTTGGCCGAATATTCCTTACCTTAGATCTTGGAAGATTCCTTCCTTATGGTCAACTTATGGACAGATCCCGAAGCCTTATTTCCAAGTTTCAACTAACACAATAATGGGGTTAGATTTCTTGGTTTCGGTTTTAATCTTAGAAGAAAAAGAATAGAAATCAATAATCACTAACCTTACCCTTAATGCACAAGTCAACAACCCCTTGCTTGAAGTCTCAAACTATTCGGCTATGGTCTTGATAATAGTAAGTTTTCGGCTTTTGGAACTTAACAAGAAATCAGCTAATGGTTACCTTGAGGGTTCGGCTTTGATTGAATTTTACAAAAGAAGGAGAGTAGGTTGATGTTGAAGATTCGGCTTTGAGATCAACAATGGTGGTTCGTCCCTTTGTGATATCAAGAGTAGAAAAGAGAAGAAAAAAGCTTTAAGATTCGGCTACAAGGGAATTTGGGGTTGGAAGAGGGAAACAAAAGAATATTAGGAGAAGAGGAGAAAATTTTGACAATGGAGAATCTTGATGGAGTTTGACCTTATCAAAATAAATAAGAAAAAGGAGAGGATTTCTTTGACTATAAGATTGACAAGAGAGACTTAGGGGTGAAACAACAAAATTCAACACTTAAGCCCTCTTTCAAAACCGAAAATACCAACCCAAAGAGCCCCTTATTCGGCCACCACCTCAACTCTTGATCAAATCCCTTGTTAATCTCCTCTTTATCTTTTAATTATCACCTTATTCAAAATAAAAATTAATCCAACAAGTATCCCTCATCTAGCCGAATTCTAAAAAGAAACAAACTCCTCCATATGGTGCCTTAATGTCGTCCACTTCTACCTATCTTGTAGCAAAAATAAAACTTCTTTTTGCTTTCCTTGTGGCCCGAACACAAGCCCAATTGCATATGTAGGTGGCGTCACTTACTGGGCTTTAAGTGGTGCCTCCTAGCCACATCTCCAAGCCCGTTCTTGTGTCAAATTTCTTCTATTAATTTTCTTAAGACCACCTTGTTTTAGTTTCCTCTTTTAAACCTACCATTTCTAAAACATTTCCTTACATTTCCAGGACATTTCCTTACTTTTCTAGGACAAGACATTTCTTTACATTTTCGGGACAAGACATTTCCTTACATTTTTGAGTTTCCAAAATGTTCACTTTCCTCTTTTGAACTTAACATTTCCAATTTTCCAAAAATATTCACTTTCCTCTTTTGAACTTAACATTTCCAAGTTTCCAAAAAAAATGGTCATAATACATTCATAAAACATAAGACATGCCATTTTGTATAATTAAATCAAAAATGCATAGGCCCATTTTTAGGATGTTACAATTCCTAAGGATTCGACGGGCAAGTCTGCAATACGAATGGTATATCTGAGCTATGATCCATTAAGTGAACGAATATCCGATTCAGGTACGTTGAATGTGCATTAAGTATGCATGAAAGGTAAGTACCTATATGACTTTGATATGAAGAAGAGTGTGATTGAGAATGAGAATGTGAATCTCAAAATGTTGAATGTGGAAAATGTGACCATAAGTTTATGAACCAAGTTATATATGTGATAGTTGCTAAGTGATCGATATATATGTGTCAAGGTGTTTATTTGTATATGACTTACTAAGCTTTTGGGAAAGCTTACTCCGTGTGCATATTTTCCCTATTTTATAGGTCATCAAAGCTACTGAAGGCTCGGTATTGTCAAGGATCGTCATCACACTACAAAAACTTATTTTGGTACCTTTTTGAAAATGTATATGGCTAATTATGGCATGTATAGGCTAGATAGGTATATATATGTTTTTGGAAGTGAACTTGGCCATGCGTTTTGGCAAGTTTTATTTGATAATAAGCTTGAATGAATGTGATATATGATGCATATTTTGGTAAGGTAAAAGCTTATGAAATAGCCAAGTTTATGGTTAGTTAAATGATGAAGTTTTGCTTTGGGTATGTATGTGCTATTGTTCTGAAAGATAATATGAATGATTTGGCTATTGAATATATGGATGAAGTGAACTATTTGATATGTTTTGGTTGTTATATATGCATATTATGTTTAGGTATATATTTTGCTTGTAGGAAGACCCTAAGTAGGTGGCATATTAGCCTTGTAAAAGGGCCTATAATGTCACACTGTTAAGACACACAGGCGTGCCTGAGACCGTGGGTAAATTGGTAGAATATGGCTTCAACTGTACACGACCTTGGCACAGGCGTTCCTACAGGTCGTGCGAGAAATGGCAGTATGTGATCTAGTAGTACACGGCCTTAGCACACGAGCGTGCTTGGTGACTGTGTTGATTTTGGCAGAATACTACCAAGGGGAGGTCACATGGGTGTGTCATGTAGCCGTGGGTGAGGCACAGCCTACCGCCACGGCCGTGTGCCCCTTATATGTTAGAAAAGTTTCAAATATTTATGAAATTAGTTATGTGTTTCGATTTAGTCCTAACTCGATTTATAAGCTTGCTTAAGGTCTCGATGACCTACTTAAGGGACATTATGATTAATATTGATGAATGGTTGAACGATTCATTCTATAAATGTTTCTGATCTATCTGGTAATGCCTTTAACCCTAATCCGATGATCGGACATGGGATAAGGGTGTTATAGGTTTGATGCTTGTAGGTGTGACCCAAAGTGTGGGTGGCAAATTGGCCTTACAAGTGACCTATATTTGCCCACACGATTGAGCACACGGGCGTGTGGCTAAACCATGTCTCTTAAGTTTGCAAATCAAAGCAAGTCAGATTTGCACACTGGCTGGACACATGGGCATATGACCGGCCGTGTGAAATAAGTCTGTCGACCATGGGTTATGCACACGGGCGTGTCTTGGCCGTGTGGACAAGTCAATATGTATGCCCAGTTTTGACACGGTTGGACACACAGGTGTGTCTGAGGCCGTGTGAGGCATGTGGCCTACCCACATGGGCGTGTGACCTCTGTAGCTTTGAAAAATGTTAAGTTTTTTTGGAAAATTTTGTATGAGCTCAGTTTAGTCCGGACCCCTTTCCAATGCATATTTAAGGTCTCGTAGACCTTATTAAGGGACTTAGTGACATTATTTGATTATAATTTTATGATGTATGAAGAATGAAGGTTAAATGTTATAATTTGATCAGTAATGTCTTTTAACCCTATTCTGGCAACGGATACGGGTTAGGGGTGTTACATTTTATTGGTATCAGATCTACGATTTAGTTGATTCTAGGATTAACGTAGCGTGTGAGAGTCTAGCTATACATGCCATATATATACCTATGATAGTGTGATGATTCCTGACAGTTAAAAATGTGTTTTATATAGCAAATGGATCCTGATCGAGAAGTAGCTGATGATGTTGAGAGTAATACGCTGCTCCCACTTATGGGATAGTGCTGGCTGAATCTAGGTTGATAGCTAGTAGTCACAAGGGAGAGGCAAAGCAAGCCTTCTTCCAAATGATGAGTGAGTGGTTTATGGAGTTTGTTCGAATGAATCTGGCTGCTCAACAACCACCACCCTCGCAAGTTCCTGTAGTGCCACAAGTTTCAGATCCGATCCGGTTAAGTAAGCCTGCTGTGGATAAAATCAAAAAGTACGAGGTCGAAGAGTTCAGAGCCACAATTGATGATGATGCTGAGCGAGCTAAATTTTGGCTTGAAAATACCGTAAGAGTGTTTAATGAATTATCGTGTGCTCCTGATGAATGCTAAAAATGTGTTGTTTCATTGTTGAGAGATACAACATATCATTGGTGGAAAACATTGATATCTGTGGTTCTGAGAGAACGAATCAATTGGGATTTCTTTCAAGCTGAATTTTGAAAGAAATACATTAGTTAACAATTTATAGATCAGAAACATAAAGAGTTTCTTGAGCTGAAATAGGGCCGAATGACTGTTATAGAATATGAATAAGAATTTGTGAGATTGAGCCAATATGCACGAGAGTGTGTTTCAACAGAAACTACTATGTGTAAACGATTTGTAAAAGGTTTGAATGAAGATATTAAACTATTGATTGGAATACTTGATTTGAATGAATTTGTAGTATTGGTTGAAAGATCCTGTAAAGCCGAGGAGCTGAGTAAAGAAAGAAGAAAGCGGATTCAGAAGTTAGAGATGAAAGAAAAAGTCGATGAGCATGTCGTATCATCCTTCGTCAAAGAGATTCAGAGATGCAACCAATTGCTCAAATATTTTGTTTGGACATTCGAGTAAAGATCGAATGAAACAAAATGCTGGTCCTAAAGCTCAAACTTCAATTAAATCAAGTGTTGGAAGTGTCAAAAGCAATAAGCCTGAGTGTAGACAATGTGGAAGACGTCATATCAGAGAATACTGGGGCAAGTATAATAATAGAGCTTGCTATAAATGTGGATCATGAGATCACTTTATTTAGGATTGCCTAGAGATAGCTGAGAAAGATAATGTTCAGAGTGCAAGGCCGAGTAACACGACAGCTAGGGGTAGACCACCCAAAAACACCAGAAATATGAGTGGTAGTCATAGAGGAACAATGGACATAGCTGTGCGATCTGAGGCGAGAGCACCTGCCTGAGCTTATGCTATTCGTGCTCGTGAAGAAGCGTAATCTCTAGACGTCATTACTAGTACTTTTACTCTTTTCGATACTAATGTGATTGCATTGATAGATCTAGGATCTACTCATTCATATGTATGTGTGAACTAAGTATCTAGTAAGACTCTACCTATTGTGTCTACTAAGTTTTTAATTAGAGTATCAAACCCCCTAGGCAAGTGTGTTCTGGTTGATAAAGTATGCAAGAATTGTCCGTTGGTGTTTAGGAATATTTTTTTTGGCTAATCTGGTGCTGCTACCCTTTGATGAATTTTGATATAATTTTGGGTATGGATTGGCAAACTTTGCATAATGCTATTGTGAATTGCAAACGAAAGAGTATTGATTTGAAAAGCCAGAATGGTGAGATAGTTCGAATTGAATCTAGTGATTTGAATGGGCTAGCGGTTGTAATATCTTCGATGAAAGCTTTGAATTATGTGAAAAAAGGATGTGAAGCCTATCTTGCATATGTGATAGATACAAAAGTGATAGAAAATAAAGTTGAATATGTGCCTGTGGTTTGTGAATTCCCTAATGTGTTTCTTGAGGAACTACTAGGATTACCTCCGATACGAGAAGTTGACTTTGGTATTGGCTTAGTGTCGAGAATGACTCCTATCTCAATATCTCCGTACAGAATGGCACCAATAGAATTGAAAGAGTTGAAGTCTCAGTTGCAAGAGTTTACCGATAGAGGATTTCCACGACTGAGTTTCTCACCCTAGGGTGCTCCTGTGTTGTTTGTGAATAAGAAAGACGGAACTATGAGAATGTGCATTAACTACAAACAACTCAACAAGGTGACTATAAAGAATAAATATCATTTTCCACGTATTGATGATTTGTTTGATCAGCTAAAAGTAGCAATAGTGTTTTTGAAGATAGATTTGAGATCAGGCTATTATCAGCTACGAGTCAAAGACTCTGATGTGCCAAAAATTACTTTTCAAACGAGGTACGAGTCAAAGACTCTGATGTGCCATTGATGAATATGTGAGCTTTGTGTTGATAGTTGGTGGAATATGAAAGTTTAATGTTGGGTTAACATAGTTTGTCTTTGAATTTTTGATGAATTTGAGTATTATGGGCTAAATTGTGAAAATGAGAAATTAAAGGACTAAAATGTGAAATAAGTGAAATATGTGGGCTTGTATGAGCTAGGGGAAATTTTGGCCTAAGCATGGTATGATGAAATTGTGTGTATTTTGTGATTTTATGAAATAGGGACTAAAATGTTAAAATGTGCAAATGTGTGGGCTATTTTGTAAAATGCCCTAAATATGTGTGTTTAGATTGAATTGAATTATTTGGTGAATGAATAAGCTAAATTTGAATACGTATAGATCAAGAAAAGAGAAATTCAGACTTAGATCGAGGCAAGAACAAAGTGCTCGATTGTTTGACTTGTTTCGTAATTTCGACGTCCGAGGTAAGTTCCCTTATAATACGAATTGTTAAATTTATGTTCATATATATTGCAATGAATGGAAATGTGACTATTGAGTTAGTGATGTAAATGATGGGTTTGAAAAGATGTGGCACTAAGTGTGCGAAAGAAAGAAAGCATCGACTATATTGATTGGCACTGTGTGTGTAATACTGAGTTAAATCTGATTTATTGTAAAGGCACTAAGTGTGCGACGATATTAAAGCTTTGGCTATGAAATTGGCACTAAGTGTGCAAGTAATTCGAATGATTAATGAGGATTGAATGAATTGTGGTATTGAGCATTGAGTAGCAAAAGTGATCGTTAACTAAGTGTTGGTATATGTATGTATGGAACCTATGTGGTTGATGATATTGTATATGGATAAATGGATGATTTTGTGAGTAATGACTATGAATGAGATTGTATATCATTGTGAATTGAACCATGTGATAGTTTATTTTTTTTATTGAATTCAATTTGTTGAGTTAAATGTGTTATATGACGAACTTACTAAGCTTTTAAGCTTACTGTGTGAAGTGTTTCTCTGTTTTTCAATGTCACTAAACCTAGGTCGGATCCGAGAATCGTCACCGACTCAATCACACTATCGGATATCTATTGGTACTTTCAAAAGTTGTATATTTGGTATATGGCATGTATAGGCTAGTGATTATGGTATGTTTTGAGATGTATAGATCTTGCCATTTGAATGTGCACACAATACTAACATTCAACAATTCAGGCATTCATATTCACATCATCGATCCATATTAAAATGAAATTATGATGCAACCCACACCCAATCCTAATGGTCCATCCGCTACACACCACCGTACCGCCATTTACACCGTGGGGACTACTAAGTCAACCTCCATCCGCTACACACCATCGAAGGCATTCGCCCATATCGTTGTGTCATTAGACAACGTAGTCAATTTTATCGTTGTGTCATTAGACACTATATTCAAATATTGTAACCGAAGTTACCAAAATTTACGCAATGTGACCGTAGTCAACATATTTAGTTGGTGAGACCGAAGTCAACACCTTCGTTGGTGAGACCAAGTCAACACCTAATCTCACCCTTTCACATAAATCCGAATGCCCCAAAATATATATATTGTGCATAACTTAATTTCATGTTTATATACATATATTAGCATGTTATAAAATAACATATTTCACAATCCTATCAAGTAGGAAAGCGTGCACAGGTACTTTTTGCCACATTTGTGGTACATAGTCACATTCACATTCTTATTCATATTTATATATTAAAATAATAGCCATAAAATATCGAAGGTTAGTAAGGGTACACACCTGATTTGCTTATTAAGGTTCCTTGAGATCTTGAAAATCCGATCTAACTTTAGATCATTAACCCTATATTCGGCCATCATTTAATACACATTAATAAACCTATTTGGCTTAAAACAAAACCAAATCCTAGTAGGATTTGTAAAAGACTCACCTTTGCCGATTTGTTGTTTATTCAAATCCCGAAAATTTGGTTTTTCCTTTACCTAATATTCGGCCAATCTTAATCCCAATATGGGTTAGTTTTCGGCTTTTCAATAATTAAAGAACTTGATCAAGCCTTGGCTGAATATTCCTAAATGCTTACCTTATGGTCTTTAAATCCCGAAAACTTCACCTTCTTCTTCCTTGGAATCGGCCAAATCCTAAGTCTCAATACGGGTTAGTTTTTGATTAATTCGATTTGAATATCTAAGATTTGGCCTTGGCCGAATGAACTCACTTACCTTGGATTCTTGAACCTTCTATTTGATGATGGTTGAAACCTAAGAGATCATGGTAGATTCGGCCATGAACAAGAGTAGGGATTAGTACCCGAATTTTGGTAAAAAGAAAAGAATAGAAGTGGACTGACCACATATCTTACCCTTTTTGATGTTGTGGATGATTTCTCCTTTACTTAGAATCAATAAAGATTCGACTTTGACAGCAGAAACGAAGAAGAAAATAGAAAAAGAGAGGATGGTTTCTTGCTTATGAAAATTCGGAAGAGAAGGGGAGAGAGTTAGCAAAATTTCGGCAAGGGTAGAATGAATGAGAGGAAAGTCTCAATTTTCTTCTTTTAACTGAATTTGCTAGACCAAGAGTCCAAAACTTGGCCACTACTCTCCACAAGTGATAATTTAATCTCCATTAATTATCACCAAATTAAATTAAAAGTATTTAATCCATCCTTTAATTCCTCATTTATCTTAGTAAAGAAAATCCTTTATTTATCACTTTAATTTGACAAGTTTTAATAAAATAAAACTCTTCCCTTTTTAGCAAATAGGTGCCGTCCACCCCACGGCACAGGAAGCAAAATAAAACCTTCAATATTTGCTTTCCAAGTGACTCGAACTCAGTCATTTCCATAAACCTTAAGTGACACCTTCAGACCACTTTTCCAAGCCCGATTGTGTGTCAAATTTCACCAACTTTTTCTTTTAAGGCCCTCTTGCCCTTATTTCCTATTTTGGGCTTTAAAATTTGTCATTCCGGCCTTATTTCTAAGTTTCCTAAAATTTTCGATCGGCTCTGTAACTTGCCATTTTTCTTACATCTTCAGGTTTCCAAAATGTTCAGGTTTCCAAAATGTTCAGGTTTCCAAAATGTTCAAGTTTCCAAAATGTTCAGGTTTCCAAAATGTTCAGGTTTCCCAAAATGTCTAAGTTTCCAAAAATGTCTAAGTTTCCAAAAATGTCCATTTCCATTTCCATTTTCATTTTCATTTCCATTTCCATGCATTTCTAGGTTTCCAAAAGTATCAAAAATTTATTCATAGTACTTGAAACTTGTCATTTCATACAATTAAACTGGAAATGCATAGGCCCTATTCAGGGATGTTCTGATTCTACCCTTAAACAAAATTTCGTCCCGAAATTTCCTAACTAAAATAGTTGAGGTATTCTTTGTCTCATGGTCTCCTCTCGACTCCCAGAAGCTTCTTCCGTTCCATGATTACGCCATAGCACTTTGACTAGAGGAACGGTCTTCCTTCGTAATACTTTAACATCACGTTCAAGATCCGAATCGGTTCTTCCTAGTATGATAAGTTTGGCCTTAGCTCCACTTCTTCAACGGATACCACATGCGACGGATCCGATCGATAGTGACGTAACATGGACACATGAAATCGTCGTGCATCTGCTTTGTAACTCTGGTGGCAACTCTAATTGGTATGCCTTGGCCCAACTCGCTTGATGCTTTGATAGGGCCTACAAACCTTGGGCTTAACTTCCCTTTGCGATCGAACCTCATAACCTTCTTCCAAGGTGAGACTTTTAGGAATACTTGGTCTCCCACTTCAAACTCTATTTCCTTCCGCTTAAGGTCTGCGTACGACTTTTGCCTATCAGAGGCTTCCTTCAACCGTGCCCGAATTAACTCAACCTTCTCTTCAGTTTCTGCCACCAACTCTGGACCCAAAACTCGGCGTTCTCCTAACTCGGTCCAACAAGTAGGTGTTCTACACTTCCTTCCATACAATGCTTCGTATGGTGCCATCCGAATGCTGGCTTGATAGCTGTTGTTATAGGCGAATTCAGCTAAAGGCAAGTAATCTTCCCAACTTCCTCGGAAATCCATTACACAACCTCTCAACATATCCTCCAACACTTGTATAACCCGTTCAGACTGCCCGTCTGATTGTGGATGAAAAGCCGTAGTGAAGTCTAGCTTAGTGCCTAAAGCTTGATGAAGTGCCTTCCAAAATCGAGACGTAAACCTTGGGTCTCTATCAGAGATGATCGACATTGGTACTCCATGTAATCTCACAATTTCCGCCACATACAACTTAGCCAACTTCCGAAGAGAATAATCCATTCTGACTGGGATAAAGTGTGCGGACTTGGTCAAGCGGTCCACTATCACTCATACCGAGTCCTTCTTAGTAGGCGTGAGGAAGCCCACTAACAAAGTCCATGGTAATTCTCTCCCACTTCCATTGGGAATCTCGATTGGTTGAAGCAATCTGATGGGACTTGGTGTTCAACCTTAACTTGCGACATGTCAAACATTTCCCACAAATTCGGTCACTTCTCGTTTGGTCGGACCACCAAAATTGTTCCCTTAGATCTCTATCTGACTTGATGCCTCCGGGATGCATAGCACAAGGGCTACCATGCGCTTCGAAGAATCCTTTGTCTCAACTCCTTATTCTTGACATCTGAGACTTTTCCTTGTAGCACAATACTCCTTCATTATTGACACCATAATCCTCTAATCCCCTTGCTTTGTTCTTGCGCAACTTAGTACTTAAGTCATTATCGATAGCTGTCCCTCTTTCACTTCCTTTAGCCATGTGGGCTGACTTGTAATTCCGCCAATGACTTCTATCGTCATATAGACTTAGAAGAAGCGAACAAAGCCCGTAGATC
Organism: Gossypium rotundifolium; assembly: GCA_025506655.1. NCBI lineage: Eukaryota > Viridiplantae > Streptophyta > Magnoliopsida > Malvales > Malvaceae > Gossypium > Gossypium rotundifolium. Next base: position 53,444,413 of record CP106731.1, read on the forward strand.
CGATACAACCTTCCGACTTAGGGCATCGGCTACCACATTCGCCTTGCGGATGATATTCTATCGAGCAGGTCATAGTCCTTGACAATTCCACCCACCTTCGTTGCCTCAAGTTTAACTCCTTCGAGTCGATAAATACTTAAGGCTCTTGTGATCTGTGTAGATAATCGACCTTTTCCATAAAGGTAGTGCCTCCAAACCTTAAAAGCGAAAACCACTGCTGCTAGCTCTAAGTCATGTGTTGGGTAGTTCAACTCATGAGGCCTTAGGCTGCCATGACGTATAAGCGACTACTTTGCCATCTTGCATTAGTACACGACCTAACCCGTGTCACGAAGCATCGCGATACACTACTAAAATCTTTTCACCTCCTAAATGAATTAACCTTTGGAGCTTCCGTCAGCACCTTCTTAAGCTTTTCAAAGCTCTCCTGCTGCTTATTAGTCCATTCGAAGGGTACTTCCTTCCTTAGTAACTTGGTTAAAGGTGCGGCTATTGACGAGAATCCTTCCACGAACTTTACTGTAATAGCACCTTAGCCTAAGAAACTTCAAATTTCAGCCACGGTGGTTTCTAATCCAACAACGCTTGATCTTCCTAGGGTCCACTCTTATTCCTTCTACGGATACCACATGCCCTAAGAATGCCACCTCCCTAAGCCAAAATTCGCACTTCTGAATTTGGCATGAAACTCTTCTCCTTAACACTTCCAACACGACTGGAGATGCTCATCATGCTCCTCCTCCGACTTGAATACACCAAAATATCATCGATGAACACAACGACGAATCTATCCAAGTAGGGTTGGAAAACCCGATTCATCATATCCATGAGCGCGGTTAGGGCGTTAAATCAACTAAGCAGCATCACCACAAACTTGAAGTGACCATATCTCGTCCTAAAAGTGGTCTTATGGATATCGCCTCCTTCACCTTCAATCGATGGTATCCCGACCGTAAATCGATCTTGAAAACATTGCGGCTCCTTGGTGATCGAACAAGTCATCGATCCTTGGCAAGGGATACTTGTTCTTAATGGTCGACTTATTTAGCGGCGGTAGTCTATGCACATCGCATAGTTCCGTCCTTCTTCTTCACAAATAAGGCGAGGTGCTCCCACGGAGACACACTTTGGGTTGGATGAACCCACGATCCAACAGGTTTTTTATCGAGCCTTGAGCTCCACTAACTCTTTTGGTGTCATTGGTATGGGCGATTGACACGAGGCTATCCCGGTAGCAAATCAATCCCAAATTCCACCTCCACATGCAGGGTATTCCGGTAACTCTTACGAAACACATCCACGAAGTCCCTTACCGTCTAACTCCATTAATACCTTCCTCCTTTCCACCTATCGCGCTTACGAAAGCTAAAAATGCCTTGCAACCCTTCTTAACCATCTTCTCATTTCGGTGCGAGACTACATTAGATAAGTAATTCCTCCTTTCTCAGATCATTACTACCACTTCATCCTCTGGGGTTCTTAGTTCCATCGTTTAGCGCACAATCCAACACGGCTCGGTGTTCTACTAACCAATCCATTAGATTATAAGCTCAAACTCTCAGAAGGGTAACTCCATTAAGTCCGCTCGAAAGTTCACTCCACTGAATCTCTAGGGTACATTCAAGAAAGATCTTGTCTACCACTATAGTTTGGCCTAATGGGCTTACTACGGTCATCGCCTATCGAGAAAGTTGAGTCTAGGCCTAGTGTTTTCACTACACTACTTGCAACATAGGAATGGGTGAGCCCACATCAATCAAAGCAAAGTAGGGTTTGTCAAAAATAAAGAACGTCTGGATTATTACGTCCGTGCGTCTCCATCTTCCCTTGGTGAACCGCATAAACCAAACGGTTGTCTTGCATCGACATTAGTATTACCTCGACCTGTGTTCCTGGCCTCTGCACATACCACTACCACGGTTACTCGAACCACGACCCGTTGAAATTTCATTATGCCTCTACTAGTCAGCTAACATTCGAACTACTGGTCGGCTCTCATCGATTGTTTGGGACAATCCTTAAACATATGGTCCTTGGACCCACACTTAAGACATGCTCCTATCTTTTCCAACACTCACCTAAATGTTTCTTTCCACAATGCTCACAAGGGCGAATCGCATGACTGTACCCGCTTGTTGATTAGTGGCCCATCAACCTAGGCCTTTTGTAACCCTTTCGGATGGCCCAAACCCTCTTTGGCCTTATTCTTATCCACGATGCAGCTTAGTAGCATCCTTAATCCCTCGGCCACCTTGGCCTTTTCCACTAAAGGCGAGAATTCCCGCTCGATGCGGTGCTATCAACAGCCTCAGGTCATCTCTCGGTCCGTCCTCAAAACGAACACAGCGTTCATGCTCAGTTGCCACTACCCCTCGAGCATAGCGGCTCAATCTCAATAATTTCGCCTCATATTCTGCGACAGACTTACTCCCTTGTACCAACCCTAGAAAAGCCTTCCTTTGTTCATCATATACCTGGTTCCCACATACTTCTTTTGAAAGGCCTCTTTAACATACTCCGGTCAAATTTTCATTGCGGTACCATCACGAGCAGTTAACCACCATTGATCGCTTCATCGCGTAACAACGCCACCATCCCTTTCAACTTTTCCTCTGAGTCGGTCAAGCTCATCCATGATCGCTCCGTTGCTTCCGGCCGATTACTCGGTTGTCTTGGGTGCCACATTAGATACTCCTCGAAACATTTTCGCTCCATTAGCTCGGGCCGTTCGGTCCGACTTTCGGTTTCTTAATTTCCACCGCACATACCACCATTCCAAAACTCGCGACCTGACTGCGACAGCATCTTCCCGTCGAGCTGCTTTGCTCAACATTAACGGTGGGGTGGTGGTGGCGGTGGCATTTCATTGTTGAACCCTTGACCCGACCTAACGGGTTCCGACACGTCATCCTTCCTCTTCCTCGACCACGGCGACCACGTCCTCTAGAGCTCATTTTCTAGCATCGAGATCGATTAAGAAATTTTTATGAATTAGTCATTGTTCCAGCTTAATTACCGTCGAAGGAGTTTTATGAAAAGGATTTAAGAGTGGTTCTTTCGTATTCATACAAACACACAGTCTTTTCCATTCATTCATCCATCCATCAAACAAATATGAACTTTCGTTCATTCAGAGAAATGTTGTAGTTTTTGTTGTTTGTTGTTTTCCACTACCTAGGGTATTTTAGTAATTTTGTCCTCTCTGAGGCATTTTCGTAATTTGTCAAAATAAGGTTCCTTGATGATTTTGTCAAAAATTATTTTGAAAACTTCAAGGTCTAGGGGTAATTTGGAAAAATTTTAAAAAAAAATCGGGGGTATTTCGATAATTTTTGACCTCAGGGGTATTTTGGTAATTTTTCACAAATCAGGGTAAATTTGAAAAATTTAATAAATTTGGGGTATTTCAAAAGTTATAAAACTTTGAGGGTTCTTTTGGAAAGTTGTTCCTTCAAAGATGGGGATGTTGCAAAAATTTGGAAATTAGGGTCATTTTGGTAATTTTGTAAGTTAGGGGCAATTTTGTAATTTTCTTTTCAAAATCAAGGTATTTTGATATTTTACAAATTAGGGTTTTTGAATGTTTATGAAATTTTGGTAAAGCTGTTGAGTATTTGAACCTTTTATAAACCAAGGGCATTTTGGTAATTTCACCCTAAGGGCATTTTTGTAATTTTATAAATCGGGAGTTTTAGAAATATTGTAAAAATAATTTTCTTAGATTTAAAAGAAAGTGTTAAAAGTTTGAAAAACTAGGGTTTGTTGTTTTGTTCTCTCTTTTTTTTAAAAAAACATGGCTAGTTCCTTTCGGTTTTAGTCATTATGTTTAGCCTATGTGAAAGCCCTCTTGGCGAGGTGAACCAAAGCTACGCACTGAGCGAGGATTAGTGTGGAGAGGAGGTGAGTCCGTGGTTGCTTAAATACCAAGCTCCCAGAAACCATTCCTAGACATGCGTCTGAGAGGTTGCCACACCACTGAGCCCTCTGCGTTTGGGTGAGCAGAAGCTACGCACCGGTAGGATTCTGCGAAGAGGAGGTGAGTCACTAGGGTTGCTTAAATACCAAGCTCTTAGGATCTAATCCTAGACATGCGTACAAGGGTTACCACACCACTAGCTCGGTGACTTAGCCATAGGTTTGTTCAAGACATTAAGTCTTATGTGGTTTGTGTTTTGAGTAGTCTAATCCTAGGGTTCAAGTTCCTATCATTCTATTCTACGTTCCATGCCTTTTCTACCCTTATATAAATCACAAAATCACACATATAGTTAGGGGTACTTACGGTGGATCATGAATCAAGACTTAGGTGCCATGCCATAAAACACCTTATTTCAAAGAAATTCATTTGGGCTCGAATTGAAAGCGTTTTGGGCTTTGAGCCCACGGCCGAGAGTTTAAAAGCTGGCTCGATACCAAACTAAAACACCCCACACCCTACCACGAGCTGAACAGGATCTGGTATGTTCCTAAAGTGAACCGATTTCAAAATCATTAGTTACTTAGAGAAAATTAAGTAAGATTTTGAGAAAATGTTGTTGTGGTTTGGGCTTAGATTGAAACCCATTTTATTAAACTTGTAAATCCAATTTGATTTATTCGTCCAAAATAGTTCTTAGCACAATATTTAAAAGTAAAGTAAAAATAAAGAATAATCCATGGGCCTTATGGCCTTATTACATCAAATAAAACCCAAAAGAAATATAATTAAGGGTACCAAGCGAAATAAAGTCCAAATAAAATAAAATCTCCAAATGTAGCATGGCCACCTCAAGGTCCACCGGCCGGTCAAATCCTTGCTCATCACACGAAAATAATTCCCACAATGGGTGAGTCAACAGACTCAATGTGCACACAATACTAACATTCAACAATTCAGGCATTCATATTCACATCATCAGATCCATATTAAAAATGAAATTATGATGCAACCCACACCCAATCCTAATGGTCCATCCGCTACACACCACCCGTACCTGCCATTTACACCGTGGGGACTACTAAGTCAACCCTCCATCCGCTACACACCATCGAAGGCATTCGCCCATATACGTTGTGTCATTAGACACTATAGTCAATTTTATACGTTGTGTCATTAGACACTATATTCAAATATTGTAACCGAAGTTACCAAAATTTTGCAATGTGACCGTAGTCAACATATTTCGTTGGTGAGATCGAAGTCAACACCTTCGTTGGTGAGACCGAAGTCAACACCTAAAATCCCCCTTTCACATAAATCCCGAATGCCCCAAATATATATATATATTGTGCATAACTTAATTTCATGTTCATATACATATATTAGCATGTTATAAAATAACATATTTCACAATCCTATCGAGTAGGAAGCGTGCACAGGTACTTTTTGCCACATTTGTGGTACATAGTCACATTCACATTCTTATTCATATTCATATATTAAAATAATAGCCATAAAATATCGAAGGTTAGTAAGGGTACACACCTGATTTGCTTATTAAGGTTCCTTGAGATCTCGAAAATCCCGATCTAACTTTAGATCTGTTAACCCCTATATTCGGCCATCATTTAATATACATTAATAAAACTATTTGGCTTAAAACAAAACCAAATCCTAGTAGGATTTGTAAAAAAACTCACCTTTGCCGATTTGTTGTTTATTCAAATCCCGAAAATTTGGTTTTTCCTTTACCTGATATTCGGCCAATCTTAATCCCAATATGGGTTAGTTTTCAGCTTTTCAATAATTAAAGAACTTGATCAAGCCTTGGCCGAATACTCTTAAATGCTTACCTTATGGTCTTTAAATCCCAAAAAATTCACCTTCTTCTTCCTTGGAATCGGCCAAATCCTAAGTCTCAATACGGGTTAGTTTTTGATTAATTCGATTTGAATATCTAAGATTTGGCCTTGGCCGAATGAACTCACTTACCTTGGATTCTTGAACCTTCTATTTGATGATGGTTGAAACCTAAGAGATCATGGTAGATTGACCATGAACAAGAGTAGGGATTAGTGCGAATTTTGGTAAAAGAAAAGAATAGAAGTGGGTGACCACGGATCTTACCCTTTTGATGTTGTGGATGATTTCTCCTTTACTTAGAATCAATAAAGATTAGACTTTGACGATGAAACGAAGAAGAAAATAGAAAAAGAGGATGGTTTCTTGCTTATGAAAATTAGAGAGAGGGGAGAGAGTTAGCAAAATTTGACAAGGGTAGAATGAATGAGAGGAAAGTCTCAATTTTCCTCTTTTAACTGAATTTGCTAGACCAAGAGTCCAAAACTTGGCCACTACTCTCCACAAGTGATAATTTAATCTCCATTAATTATCACCTAATTAAATTAAAAGTATTTAATCCATCCTTTAATTCCTCATTTATCTTAGTAAAGAAAATCCTTTATTTATCCAAGTTTCCAAAATGTTCAGGTTTCCAAAATAAGACTTGATAGTTGAATGCCTTAGTATATGTTGTGGATAGGCCTGTAAATGATGGTTATGTTGTGTATATGTGGTTTATGTGAATGATCATTATGGAATGAATTGATGAAGATAGAAGTGGTATGTTTCATGCTTGAATTGGTTTATAGGAATAATGGTTAAAATGTATGTTTTGGATGCATTTGAGGTATGATTTTGGAATGGTCTGATGTTTGTAGGTGTGACCCAAAGTGTGGGTGGAAAATTGGCCTTGCAAGTGGCCTATATTTTCCCACACGGTTGAGCACACCGGCATGTGGCTCGACCATGTCTCTTAAGTTTGCAAATCAAAGAAAGTCAGACTAGCACATGGGCTGGACACACAGGTGTCTGACTGGCCGTGTGAAATAAGTTAGTGTCGACCACGGGTTATGATACGGGCGTGTCTTGGCCGTGTGGACAAGTCAGTATGTATGCCCTGTTTTGACATGGCTTGGAAACACGGGTGAGTCTGAGGCCGTGTGCTACCCACACGGGCATGTGACCACTGTAACTTTGAAGAATATTAAGTTTTTTGGAAAATTTTGTATGAGCTCGGTTTAGTCCCAACCCCTTTCCAATGCGTGTTTAAGGTCTCTTAGACCTTATTAAGGGACTTAATGACATTGTTTGATTATGATTTTATGATGTATGAACAATGAAGGTTAAATGTTATAATTTGATCAGTAATGCCTCTTAACCCTATTTCGGCAATGGATACGGGTTAGGGGTGTTACAGAGAGTGTACTCTTTGAAATTGTACCTTATGGGTACTATTGGACATGAATTGACAAATTCTGATTTGTACACCTCGAGTGTACACCTCGAGTGCACTACCGGTGTATCCATCGATATTCTAGATAAATTCAACTAGTAAAACTCTTGACATGAGAAGATATGAATAAGAAATGAGTTATTGCATGTATCTACCTGAAATACATGAAAATGATGATATGTGATAATTGATACATGGAAATATGAGACGATGATATTTGTACTTGGAATTTGATTAATGAATATAAGTTCATCCTTGATTATAGGCTTGTACACTGAAACACCCCAAACCCGGCCCAAAAAGCCCGACCGGATTTGATATGTTCCTCGAGTAAAACTTTAGCAAATTCTCGCTTTGTTTAAGAAAAACTTAATGATTTTGAATAAAACAGATTAACTTAAAGATCGGGTTGAAATCAAATTGTAAAGTAAATTTGTATCTTCTTAAAACATTATTTTAAGAGAAATTAATAAGTTAAAAGAAAACCAAATTTAATGAAAAATTTATTAATATTGTGAAAATATATTTTGTTTTCAAAAAAATAGTTTAAATTATTTATCAAAAACCATTTAGTTATATAATTAATAATTGTTCATGGTAGAATAAAAATAAATCCAAACACAAAAATTAAAAACAGTTCATAGTGGCCTTATTACATAAAAATAGCAAAACCCATAATAAATTCTAAGTAGTAAAAATAAGCTTAATAAGTTTAATTAGGAAAAATCTCCAAAGTACTTTGTTTGAGCATTGGCCACCACGTAGTCCTCACTGACCCGATCCATCGCTCTAAGAGTCATCTGAAAAATTATCCCACAAAAGGGGTGAGTCATAAACTCAATGTGTAACACATACATTAAAAAGCCCATTTGATCATAGCCTTTAAGCCCATTAATAACACATATAGCCATAGGCCCATTTTTAGTCATATTTAGCCAAAAGCCCATTTTTATTGCAAATCAAATAAAAATCATTTAAAATTCACATGGATATTTATATAATGAAATGCAAACCCAAGCCCACCTAAATATCCATCCGCTACACACCACCCGTACCAACCAATCACACCGTGGGGATTACTAAATCGACCCTCCATCCGCTACACACCATCGAAGGCAGTTGCTGCAGTCAACATGCACATCGCCCTTATAATTTTGTGGCAAGGCCACCAGACAAATGTGACCGAAGTCACCAGATTCAAAAATATGTGACCGAAGTCACCAGATTCACATATACGTGACCGAAGTCACCAGATTCACATATGTGACCGAAGTCACCGGATAATGTGGTAAAAACCACCGGAACACTTCCCCTTTATCAATTTCACCCATATGCCCATGCACACACATATTATTCAGTTTTCATGCCATTTACCCCAAAATCATAACATAGTCATACTTATTTCACATTTATGCATATAGCAAAATTAACGAAGTATTGGGGTAAACATACCTGAATATCGCATACCATTGAATGGTACCCGCAACCATTATTACACATATTTTCATACAAATCACATTTAATATAGATCTATGAGATTTTAATATAATGTTACACACCTTATGACAGTGAGAACGATACCTTCCCGCTCGTCAACACCTCATTAATTATCACACTTGATTAGAATACACTATTACTTATAAAATTATACTATTGATGAGAGATCTAAATCCTTAGCCTCGGATTCTCGAACAACCGTTATTTGTGGTTTTTCTCCGCTAGATGGATCAAAACCCGCTGACAACCCACTAACGAAAAGTGGTTCGATTGTACGCACGACTTCAAATAACCAATCTTCGTTAGCAGAGGGTCCACAACCCGGTGGAAAATCTCAGATACCGATCTGACCCTTCGTTTGAAGTTTGAGGGTAAAACAGAGCCTCCTCTCTTCCAAACACTCCGTACCGCTCTTTTCGAACCTATCTTGTTAGTTTCGAAATCACCCCTAAAATAAAGTTGATTAATAAACTATCTAAAAGAAATGATATAACCGAAAGTGATAATCCTTACCTTGGATGATTTGAAAGATCTCTCCTTAAATGTTGGTTTCAAAAGGATTCTTAACAATCCTTCCAAAGTTTGACCTAGGAGAAAATGAGAGAATTAAGTTTCTAAATCAGCTATTCTAAAAGAAATAATGAAAACACTTAACAAAAATCCTTACTTAACCACATGAAGATTCGGCCTTGTCAAAGTAGAAGAAAAGAAATGATGCTTTCGGATTGAATAAAAAGAAGAAAAAAAATATGATGTTTTTGGCTATGGTGGTTTCGGGTTTTCAACAAAAGAAAAGAAAGAAGAAGATGAAAATAGAGAATGGCAGTTTCGGCCTTAGCAAGGTAAATGAGAAGAGAAATTTGAGAGAAAGGGATGATTTGCTTTTTGGCAAATATGGTTTTGGTTGAAAGTGAAAAAGAAAGAAAAATGAAAGGAGAAAGAAAGAGAAAAGGAAGAAAAAGATAATGATAATGATGATTTCCAAAAGAAAAGAGATGAGTTTAGGGACTTATGTGCATTCGGCCATGAGGGAACAAGTGAAGAAAATAGGTCTTTGAACTTTGGTACTTTCGGTTACAAAGAGGAAGAAAAAGATGTTATGTTTAGGAGAAAAGAAACTAGAAAGACTTCTCAAACCAAAATGGCAAATTGCAAAAGACCAAAAGAAGAGAAAAGGCTTCTCTTTGTGTAGATAAGCATTCGGCTATGAACAAGGTTTTGGAGAAAATTGGTTAAAATTTTGGCCAACTAACACCCTAATGCCTATGCAAAAATTCGGCCAACCTTACCAACATAATCCCCTTTTTCCTCCTCAATTCTTCCCCATCAATCCTTTGATTCCAAACACAATTAAACCTTCTCCCCTTAGCCCCTAAAGCCGACTAGGTTCATGGTCAAATGACCATGAAAAAGCTTCCAAAACACCCTCCTTTCTTCAAGCCTTTTGTCCCCCTATCTTACCATATCTTCATGATCCCATACCATAACTTCTAGCTTGCCTTTTTCATATGGTCTACTAACAAAAATAAGAAGATGACCATCCATTCTAGAATAGTCTTGGCTGACACTATAGGAAAGAAAACAAAAAAAAAAAAAATTAAAAATCCTTCCACTTGCTAACTAGGGGATTTGAACCTCTCTCCTCAAGCATTCATCCATGCGCCCTTACCACCTTGCCAATTTACTTATTATGCTTAAAACCTCTTGTCAATATTTCTTAAAGCCTATCTTGCTTAGCTCCATCTTAATTATTAAAAATTTAATATTTCACTAAGCATTCACTTACATAATGAAGTTCAAAAATAAACTTCCAAAACACACTCAATCATATTTAGGCATGCAACAACATTCAATTAAGTAGAGAAGCATAACCCCTAATTATCAGGATGTTACATACACCTTGAGTGTACTACTACTTATGTGACCTTAATATTCAAAAAATATGAGTAAGGTCTTGACATGAAATAAGCTAAACTCGAAATGAACTACTATGAAATTATACTTGTAATAATAAGAGATGATTTATACATGTTAAATGAATACATGTTATGGAAAGAATATGTACCTGGAAACTTGATTGTTGTTGAGCCCAAACATGTTTTGATGTTATTATGGAATATATGACTAACAAGGGCAATGAGAATATGTGTAGGGCTTAAGGACAAATTGAATGGATGTGTCTTACATAGTTACCTCTAGATAGCATGAATGGTAAGTTAAGTACCATGTTATACGAACTTACTAAGCATGTAATGCTTACTTAGTTTTATTTCCCTGTTTAGAGTAAATCGGAAGCTTGTTGGATTGGAAGCTTGGCGGGGATCACTCACACTATCATCGACCCATGTCGGTACAATATGGTAAATTCAATTGTGGTAGTAATGGCATGTATAGGTTATATTGGCCATATTGGCATGTAAATGTAAATAATGCTTGTAATCTAGCCATCAGAATGGGTAGTAATGGTTTGTTTTGATATAATTGTAATGTCATGCTATGGTAGCTACAGATGTGTTAAGTAGTTGATCAAATTATACCTAACATATGGACTAAACCAAGGCAAGATTATGAACATGTATGCATGTAATGGTATGCTATGTTGAATGATAGAGTTTGCTTAACTTGAATGCTTGAATGGTTGGCATTTGGATGTGAGTTTAAGTGCAGGTCATTAGTGTGATTTTGGGTGAGAAATGAAGCTAGAAATAGCTTTATTTTGTCTACACGGTGTGTGTCTAGACCGTGTGTGACACACGGCTTGGTACATAGGTGTGTGGTTAGGCCGTGTGTTCCCTGCTCCTTAAATTTGAGAAAAATAGAATGCTCAGAATTGAGCACACTTGCAAAGATATGGGCGTGTGTCTTAGCCGTGTGGGATACACAGCCTTGAACACGAGCGTGTGTCTTGGTCGTGTGAAATCTGCACCTAATTTTATGAAAATTTAATTAACCTCACGGCCTAGCATGCAGGCATGTAGAATGGCCGTGCACAAGTCAGAGTTACACGGGGTAAGATACAGCCTGCAGCACAGACGTGTCCTAGGGTAACACGGGCGTGTGAGCCCTGTAACTTGAATAATTTTGAAATTTTGCGAAATATTCTTATAGGTTCCGATTAAGTCCCGATTCAATTTCAATACTCGTATTGGGCCTCGAGGGTCCATTTAAGGGACAATAAGAATAAATCTCGATAAATGAATAGTAATTTACATGAATAATTTGAAAATGTTCTAAAGGTTCCTGGTAACGCCTATAACCCCGTTCCGACGATGGATACGTGTTGGAGGTGTTACAATTGTAATGTTGAAAATGGGGAAAAATGTGCATATGGGGGCACCAAAGTGCAAAAAAGGGCACCAAAGTGCAAACAGGAACACCGAACTATAATCAGGGGCATAAAAGTGCAAACAGTATAAGAACGCATCAAACCCTATTGGCATTTCAATCGTGTCCTAATCGTTTACTACGTTCAAGCAGGCATTTATATAGGATTTGGCACTTTCATGTTTTCAGTATACATGTCATAATCAAGTCACATTCATTCAGTATCCACATGAATCATGTTTCATGAGTATTCAAGACTTTCATTTAGATTCTTTCTCACCAAGTATTAAATTATAACATTTCAAAATTTCAATCTAACAATGTATACAAATGTATTTATATTTTTTCACAACTCAAACACAGTCAATGCATATATGTACATTTCTATACCCAATGAACTTACCTAATGTGATCAGCTATTGAGTTGAGTCGTAAGGACTATTCTACAATTTTCCTTTTTCCTCATTTATCAACAGATTGTTCCAAACCTTGATCTAAATAGTAATTCGGCTCAAAATATCAATTCCAAATACTTTTACATACTCAAATATATGCATATGACCTATTAATTTCAATTTACAACATTTCCTAAACTTTTACATGTTATTTATTTAGTCCTTAAAATCAAAATCACTATAACTTTCAATTTTAAGCTTCACTTTTAACTCTATTTTCATTTTCGTCCTATTATAACTCAATAGAAACATAATTTATAAAAATCTCATTTTAAATTTAACATATTTACAATTTAATTCTTTAACTCAAAAATAACAAAAAGTACTTTACGAACAAGTCCTAATTAACATTAAAGCTTACAAATCAACCATTAAACATAAAAAAACTTCCATAAATCACTAACGGTAACTTTAAAAACTTTTAAAAGTATTACAAAATAGTCCCCCGAACTAGCTAGATTAAGCTATAATAATTTCAAAAACATAAATTTACGAAAAAACGAACCTCAAATCAATTACATGCAATGGGAAACCTCAACTGAAACCTCCAAGCTTTAGAAGTGGTGTTTCTCAAGTAGATGAAAAGAATTAAAGAAGATGACTTTAGTTTTCTTCTTTTAACAAATAATTATTAATTAATTTATAAAATAACATATAAAAATCAATGGAATAATGCCTTAATCATCCACTAATTCAATAAAGTGTCTAAATTATCATTTAAATCTTTTAACAAAACTTAATTAACCCTTATATCAACCAAAATTCAATAGTGATCAAAGACCTTAATTAACTATTCAATCATTGAAATTATTAGACCAGAACTTAATATAACTTTATACTAGACTCATAAATATTATAAAATAATATTTACTGACTTGATCATTAGAAATCAAGGTTTTGAAACCACCGTTTCCAGCACCACTAAAAAAGGAGCTGTTACAACTCTTCTCCTTGAGAAAATTTCATCCTTGAAACATTTACCTAAGAATATATTCGGGTACTAAGATTTCATAGATTTATCCATTTTCCCATGTAGCTTCCTCTATACCGTGTGTGTGCCACAAAACTTTAACAAATGGTACACATTTATTTCGTAATTTTTTTCATTTCACAAGCAAAAATTTTAACTTGGTCCTCACTTTAAGACAAACTAGGTTGTAACTCAATCTCATCAGGAGATATCACATGTGAGGGATCAGAATGGTACTGACACAACATTGATACATGAAAACATTATGAATTTTCTCGAGTTCTGGACGTAAATCTAATCTGTAGGCTACTGGTCCAATCCTTCCTAAAATCTCATATGGTTTAATGAATCTCGGACTTAACTTTCCTTTTCTATCAAATCGCAATACCTTTCTCACAAAAATTGAATTCAATATCTTTTCTTTCTAAATATGCAAATGATTTTTGACAATTTGAGGCAGCTTTCAGGCAATCCTTAATAATTTTGACTTTATCTTCTGTTTCCCAAATCAACTCAGTCTCGATAAGTTTTCTTTCGTTCAACTTAGACCAGTATAATGGGGTTTTACATTTTTGACCATACAATGCCTCAAATAGTGTCATTTTATACTTTACTGATAACTATTATTGTAACAAAACTTGACTATTGGTAAATATTTCTCCCAGTTACCTTCAAACATATTACACAACAACGTAACATGTCTTCAAGTATTTGAATTACTCGCTCTAATTGCCCATCTATCTTGGGATGAATAGCTATACTAAACTGTAGTTTTGAACCCAAAGCCTCATGTAGTTTACACCAAAACCTAGAGGTAAATCTCGAATCTCTGTCAGAAATTACAGATAGTGGCACACCATGCAATCAAACTATAACAGCCCAATTTAGACCTTAGTCGGAATAGTAGTTTTGGGATCACAAATTCGAGTCAAAAAAATATTTTACTATTATTTTATAAGCTTAAAGTATGACAATTGATATGTGTGAAATTTTCGCATGAAAGTTTCATCGTTTGAGTGCCGATTTGTGAAAAAGGACTTAATCGCATAAATTGTAAAAATAGTATGCTATAAGTTAAGAGTGTTTATTTGCTATGATTCATTAAAACAAAGGTCCTTATGATGATATTAGACCATTGATAGTGGGAATGGTCATAAATGGACATTTATTAAGGTGTTTAAATCGTTTAATAACAAGGTTGAATTTGTAAATTGGTTATTAAGGTATATTAAATAAAACCAAAACCAAAATTATGTGCTATCGTCATCCTTATAACCAAATATTAAGAGAAAAAGAATAGAAAAATGTGGTTTTAGGGTTTGGCCATTGTTGTTCTTGATTAAGGTATGTTTTGAGCTAGATTTTTAATGATTTCTATGTTTTTATGATCGTTGTTTTGTGTTCTAGCTAGCCCATGCCCTAATTTTTGAATTTATTGATGATTTTGTGAAGTGCCATTGATGAGTACTTGAGATTTGTGATAGAAGATGATGAAAAATGGATAATTGTTGATAGATTATCATATTTTGTTAAGTGATTTTTGGTAAAATACAAATTAGGGATTAAATTGTGAAAAATACAAATTATCTGGTTGAAATGTAAAATAAATGAAAAGTATTGGCTGCTAAGGGCATTTTGGTAATTCGAATAGCATGGGTATTTAAGTAATTTTGTGAATTTTGTGTATTTGTGTAGTAAGGACTAAAGTGCATAAATGTGAAACTTTAAGGGCTAATGTGTAAAAATGCCCAATTGTGTGTTTTGGATGAAATTGAATAATTGGATAAATAAATAAGTTATCTAGATCAAGAAAAGTGAAATTCAGATCTAGATCGAGGGAAAACTAGAGTTATCGACAAATCGACCTAATTCATCATTTCAACAAACGAGATACGTTCGTATTTTAATAGACATTACAAAATCATGTTATAAATGCATATTATTTGTATGATTGAATTCAATGTTGAATGGTAATGCAAATTTATGTATTTTGAATAAGTTATATATATGTTATTATGATATTGAATTGTTCGAGAAGCAGAATATATGAATAAAAGAAAGTTCTGATAACGTGACGACGTCCGAAAGCCCCATACGAACCCTAGGAATAGTAGAGGATACATATGTCATGACATAGGATTTCGATATATGATTTCATGTAAGACCACCTCTAGGACGTTGGCAATGATTTGAGATATCATGTAAGACCTGTTTAGGACACTGGCATCGATTAGAGATTTCGTGTAAGACCATGTCTAAGAAATCGGCATCGTATATGATTTCGTGTAAGACCCTGTCTAGGACAATGGCATCGATATTTGAATACATGTAAGACCACATCTGGGACATTGGTATTGTATGAGCTTTTTGAGTTATTCGAGTATCCTTATTGATTCTAAATGGTTTAACGAGCGTTCCGAGAAATAAGTGATTAAGTGAATGACATTTCGATTCAGGTACATTGAAATCTATACAATAGTTGATAATGAAAGGTAAGTATATATGTGCAAAGAATGTTATGTGATGTATATGCAAATGAAATGTGAATATGTGCAAATGAAACATGAACAAATGAAAAAGATGTGATTTATAAAGTGGCATATGTGAAATTGTTAGATACTATATGAATGAAAGGTGAATTTGGGTGTAAGTAATGATATGTGATTCATATGAGAAAGATATGTGATTAAATATGATATTTCCCAAACCGTGTTCATTTGGCTATATGAAAGTGAGAATTGAATATTATATGTGAATCGAATTGAATAAGCTTGTGAAAGCTAAAGTTAGTAAGTAAGTAAGTAAGTATATTATTGAATGGTGATGATTTGATATCAAATCATGTTATAAACTTTAGATAAGTTGTGTTTTTTCATGTGAGATAGCATATCATGCTTATGGCATTGTAATGAAATTATTTGTTATGTTAAGTTTATTAAGATACGAGCTTACTAAGCTTTCAAAGCTTACTCTGTGTGTTTTTCCTATGTTAATAGATTTTTAGAGATTTGTTCGGGTTGGAAGTCGGTGGGGATTGCAGCACACTATCTGGCTAATGATTTTGGTATTTATACATTTTATGACTTGGTTATATGGCATTTATAGGCTTTATGATTGTTTGATGAGTATTTATAATTTGGGCAATTGATGCCTATGTGTTTGATGCAATTTGCCATGAGATGTGGCTTAGAAATCGATGTTAATTTTGATGTGTATATGATGCCTTATGTAATGGCATAGTTTGTTATGGTTGGTGATGATTCAAGTTGATCATTTGGTCATTTGGTCATTTGGTATATGATTGAATAGATGAGTTGTAACATCCTGATTAGGTGGGTCTATGCATTTTGTATGTCAGTGTTAGCTTGAGATTTAGAGGTGTGGATTGGGCTCAGGTTTTGTGGTGAGACCTGGGTTATTTTTCTAATAAAGAGCTATAGGACATAATTAAGGTGGTTATCTATGTTTAATTTGCAAGGTAGGCTTGTGGCCCAAAAATCTAGTGGTGCTGTAAGGGAGCAAGTGGGCGACATTATTAAGGGAAGCATTGGGCTTAAGTTGGCCGCTTGGAGCCCATGCTTTTGGGCTAAAATTTGGCATTCCTAGGGGAAAGGGTGGACGGCACATTAGCTACCAAAATAAGGGATTTAATTCTTTTATATTTTAATTAAATGCTGATAATAGGAAGGCAAGAGTTGGTGCCAAGAAGGCCTCTCTTGAAGGGAGGATATGGATTAAAGATATCAAGTGGGATAAGAGTTATCAGGTGGCGGTAGAGTTGGCTAAAAATCCAACTCTGGGAGGGGGTTTGATTATGCCGAAAATGGTAGGCAAGAGATCACTTTTCATCTTTTTCTTTTCTTCCTCATCTTCTCTCTTAGCCGAAATTCTTTGTTTCTCTCTTGTGGGTTTTCTTTCTTTGCCGCAAACCCCTAGCTCTCCTCTTCTCTTTGATATTTTTTTAAAAGTCGAACCCTCTTTGCCATACTTTCCTCTCAGATAGCCGAAACTTTCAAGATCAGTCTCTTTTCCCGAAGTTACACCATAGTCGAATCATCTCTTCAAGATTGGTAAGTTTCTTGTGGTTTTTTTCCTTGCTATATTTAGTTTCTAACTCAAATCACTTCTCTAAGATCCTGTCGGTTTTCACTCTTTACTCATAGAAGCTGAATCTTTCTGGCTGTGATCACTCATGCCAAACTGTGAGGAAAACCGAAGGTGTGTATTGGTAATAGGTTCGACCGAATGGCCACTTCCTTACCATTTCTCTTTTTATTTGGATCTCATCAAGTGTAGGTGCAATAATCGTGTTGGTTTAATGGTGGACGCTTGGACGAATGTAGGTAGGGAAGCGACGCTTTCTTGAGGATTTTTAGGATTTGATAATCTAGGTAAGGGTTCATTTTAAGTACTACGTTTAACTCTTAGATTGGATCTTATCATTTAAATTCGATTTAGTGATCAAGGTGTGTTCATGGACTCGAATGCCAACCAAACAACAGGAAGGGTTGGATCGGTTAACCCAGCCCCTAAGTACAAGAAGCAAGTAGTATCAGGAGTGCGGGACTGGCCACCGGGTTGTGGGCCGACATCGGAAGAAGATCGTAGGCCGATAGTGGTAGTCTTGAGTGATGGTAGTGTCAAAGCAATGAGTGCGATAGTATGAGAATCAGGTGTGTAACTCTTACACACTTTATATGTGTTATGATAAATGTTGTATTGGTTGAAAGTCGGATTAACAGTGGGAAACATTACGTTGCCCTTATAAGAAAGGACTCCGGGTAAGTCCATTATGGTGAATATCGTGCTTGATCTATGTGAAACCTGTGTGTGCCATGTTGTATCTTCCTTTGCATAAAGTATGATTATGTCATATTGAGAAACACATGCATAGCATATGGGTATGATGAGAGGAGGGGGAAGGCATGAAATATCGACTGTCACCAGTGGTTAGGTACCACACGTGGGTTGGCCCTACATATCATGATTTTGTGACTAAGTCTTAGTGGTTTGGAACCACCAGTGGTTAGGTACCACATGTGCTTATTTTGTAACTTGTCCCAGTGGTTAGGTGCCACAGTGGGTTGGCCCCACATATCGATTAAAGGGATCGTCACCAGTGGTTAGGTACCACAAGTGGGTTGGTCCCACACATGAATATTTGTAACTTTGGTTACCAGTGGTTAGGTACCACCAGTGGCTAGGTGCTACAAGGGGTAGATTTGGGAGATTCGAATGGATAATTAGGCAACGGGTTGCATGATTTGCATAATATTATATGAATCTGTGTAAGAGCATAACATCTTTTGGGATGGGGATTTACACATTGAGTCTCGGTGACTCACCCCTTCTGTTACTTTTTGCAGATGATGCTTAGATCGTGGATCCAGAGCCAGGGTGAACTCGTGGTGGCCATGCTTGACTATTTAGTTTGAATTCGGTTTTTATTTACTTTAAGTTTTGAATTTTGGTTCTTGTAATAAGGCCAATTACACTTTATTTTGGGATTTTGTTTTTTTTTTCTTTACTTTCCTTAAACTATTATTAAATGAGAAAGGCATACCTAATAATTTGTGGCATGAACGCTTTTATAAACTTAAGATAATTTTTTGAATTTTTGAAAAGATATATATATATCGAATGGTTGACAAACAACAAGGTAATTCTAACACGCTAAAATCTAGTTTCAAAATGTTTTAACAATCCACCCAATTCAAACACGTTTTAATTATCCACGCAAAAGTTTTGCTTTCCAACCAAGTCGACAAAGTGGTTTTCCTATAGTGACACGCCAGATTCGGTCGTAGCGTTCAGACCGGGTTTGAGGTGTTACATTTTTGGTATCAGAGCCCAGTTCACAAGCTCGACTGTGGGTATAAGGCCCAAAATGTTTTAAAAAGGGGTTTGAAAAATGATTTGACAGAAATGCATACCTCGAAAAGCATGGCACCTGAGTCTCCGACACTGATCCACCCAGGTAAGTATCCTAACCTTTGCTGTGATAGATATATATATGTGTGATGGGTTTAATGGGACTAGAGGGACGTAGATAGTTATATAAGGGCTTGTGGACTTTAGGCTTAGCTCAACAAACTTTTAAATGTCATAAAACTTAACTTCCTTAAATAGTCATGTCTGTGAGTAAGTCAGAAGGACTAGGGTGTGGTAATAGGCATACGCATGTCTAGGAGTGGATTCAGGAAGAGCTTGGTATTTAAACAGCCGTAGTGACTCACCTCCTCTTCTTTGGGATCCTACCTGGTGCGTAGTGACTGTTCACCTTAGCCTCGAAGACTGGTTGACAGGCCAAAATTTTAACTAAAACCCAAAAGGGACTAGTACCTATCTTTGCGAAGTTACTTATACGACCCTAAGTTTTGTAAAATTTTCCATAATACCCTAGGTCGAGGTAAATGACCAAAATACCCTTGTTTTATGAAAGGACTAAAATAACCCTGTTTGGAAAATTACCACAGTGCTTTTGCTGAGAAACTACCAAATTACCCTCGATTTATTGAAGTTACCAAAATTTGTAAAATTACCAAAATAACCCCAGATTGTAAAATTACAAAAATACCCCTAGATTGTAAAATTACCAAAATACCCCCATATTGCAAAATTATCGAAATGCCCCTATTTTGAAAAATCACCAAGACACCTTATTTTGAGAAATTACGAAAATACCCTTGTAGGTTAAAATTACAAAAATACCCCTGGGTAGTGAAATGACAGAAATACCCCTAGGCATTGAACGTGGGTTCGTGGATGTACTTGTGCATGAAACATGTATATGGTGCCCTGTTGGATGTTGTTTGGATGTGAATTTCTTTTGGAATTAGAAATACAGACTTAAGAACTGAACTATGTAGACATGGTTCAGACTCGAAAGAACCACTGTTAAAACTTCCTTCCATAAGACTGTTCGTTATTAATCATTGAAAGAAAAAGTTATTAACCCATAAAATTCTGTAAATTAGATTAAATTGTGAACGGTAGAATGAGCACTCGAGGTCGTGGGCGTATTGCGCGCAGACGTGGTAGGGGTAGGACAACTATGTCTGAACCAATAGGGTCCGATTATGGGTCAGAAAATGAGATGTCGCCACCACTCGCTGTAGGCGCTGAATATCAAGAGTAGAAAGGTGGTGATGATGCAGTATCGTAAGCTATGCTACGAGTCTTAGAGAGAGTTGCTGGAGCAGGTGTAGGGATGGGGACTCGAAATCGTGTCTGAACGACTCCGAGCGAATGGAGCTGAGGTGTTTAGGGGAGTTTTGGGTGTGGCTCCCAACACTGCGAGGTATTGGTTACAGGCAACAGAGCGCATAATAGATGATTTGGATTTCACAGCGGAGGAGAAGTTGAAAGCGATAGTGTCTCTTCTTCGGGATGAGTCTTATCAGTGGTGGCTTACGGTCAGGGAAGGTGCAATGGCCGATGACATCACTTGGGATTTCTTTAAGGCGACTTACCAGAGGAAGTACGTTGGGTCTAGTTATATAGATGCACAATGAAAGGCGTTTCTGAATTTGGTGCAGGGGAGTAAGTTAGTATCCAGATACGAAGCGAAATTCTTACGGTTGAGCAGGTATGCTCAGGGTATCGTGGCTAGGAGCATGAGCGCTATGTTAGATTTGAGGACGGTCTAAGGGACGAGCTGCAGGTGTTGATTGCCCCGCAGTGGAAAGGGAATTCACCGTTCTTGTGGAGAAGGCCAAGATTGCTGAGGAGGTGAAGCAAAACTGAGAAGAGAACCAAAATAGGAATAGGGATAAAAGAAGTTATGGGCCTTTAGGATCTACTGGGAGTTCTCAAAAAAGAGCTAGATTCAGTGGGCGGGATCAAGCTGCAAGGCCAGCTGCTGCTGCTCAATGGCCACCACAGTGTGCCCAATGTGGGAAGTCCTATTTGGGGGAGTTTTGGACAGGAAATAGAGGATGTTTCAAATGTGGGTCAATGGATTACTGGATAAGGGATTGTCTGTGGAGGCTGACTAGGACGCAGACAGAGAACTAAGGGCGTAACCAGTTTAGGAGAGATGGTCAGCGACCGCAGAGAGGTCGAGGTGAAGTCGGGGTGGTAATGGAAATGGATGGGGCCGTGGGGCACCAGGCAGGGGTGTCAAAATACGGATGCAAGACACCTGGATTGGTCTATGCAGTGAAGTGTCGTGAGGAGGGCGACACACTAAACATCATAATCGGTACGTTTTTAATTTTTGGGTTGCCTTATACTGCTTTGATTGATGCTGGTTCGACGCACTCCTATGTTGCTAGTAGTATAGGGGAAACTTTGAACTTAGCCTATGAGACTTCTGCTAGGGAGATGACGGTAATTAGCCCTCTAGGACACTCAGTGGTAGTAGACAAACTATATAGGGATGTACCCCTAGAACTTCAAGGGCTAGTGTTTCAAGCTGATTTGATGGAATTGCCCTTCGGGGAATTCGATCTAATATTGGGGATGGATTGGTTGGTAAAGTATTAGGCGGGTCTAACTGTGTCGCTAAGCGCATGGTGCTGAGAACAGCTGAGGGTGATGAGGTGGTGATGATAGGTGAGAGAATGAACTACCTATCTATTGTGGTATCTACTTTAAAGGCTGAGAAGATGGTGAGGAAAGGATGTAATGCGTTTGTGGTCTATGTTTGTGCCTTGGAGGTTAAGGAATCAGCTTTGGAGAATGACCAAATGGTGAAAGAATTTACCGATGTATTTCCAGAAGAGCTTTCGGGTTTGCCTCCAGATCGCGAGGTGGAGTTTGGTATAGACCTTCTACCAGGAACAGCGCCAGTGTCTATTACCCCGTATAGGATGGCATCGAAGGATTTAGTGGAGTTGAAAGCGCAGATTCAGGAGTTGTTGGATCGGGGTTTTATCCGGCCAAGTGTATCGCCTTGGGGAGCGCCTGTGCTTTTTGTTAAGAAGAAGGACGGGTCAATGCGAATGTGTATTGATTACCGTCAACTGAATAAGTTGATAATTAAGAACAAGTATCCGTTACCGAGGATAGTCGACTTGTTCGATCAACTTAAGGGAGCCTCAGTCTTTTCCAAGATAGATTTGAGGTCGGGATATCACCAACTTAAGGTCAGGGAGGCTGATATCCATAAAATAGCTTTTTGTACTCGTTACGGTCACTATGAATTTCTGGTGATGTCGTTTGGGTTGACTAACGCCCCAGCAGCGTTTATGGATATGATGAATCGGGTGTTTCAACCATATCTTGATCGGTTCGTTGTAGTGTTTATTGACGATATACTGGTTTACTCCAAGACTGAGGAGGAGCATGATGCGCATCTTCGTGTGGTGTTGCAAATTCGAGGAGAAGCAGTTGTTTGCTAAGTTTAGTAAGCGCGAGTTCTGGTTGAAGGAAGTTACCTTTTTGGGTCACGTGGTGTCGGCTGAGGGGATTAGGGTGGATCCTCGGAAGATTGAAGCTGTATTGGGCTGGAAACCACCGAATTCTATGGCAGAGATTCAGAGATTTCTAGGTTTAGTAGGATATTACCGAAGGTTTGTGGAGGGATTTTCTTTGATTGCAGCGCCGTTAACCAAGTTTCTAAGGAAAGGGGTCCCGTTTGTGTGGTCAGACAAGCAACAAGAGAGTTTTGAGAAGCTGAAGAGGATCTTGAAGAAAGCTCTGGTACTGATTCAACCTGAAGCAGGGAAGGCGTTTATGATTTATTGTGATGCATCGCACATAGGGTTAGGATGTGTGCTGATACAAGAAGGGAAGGTGGTAGCGTATGCTTCCCGGTAATTGAGACCTCACGAGGTGAATTACCCAATGTATGATCTGGAGTTGGTTGCGGTGGTTTTCACCCTAAAAATTTAGAGACATTACTTGTATGGAGAGAAGTCTATTGTGTACACGGACCATAAGAGTTTAAAGTACCTCCTCACTCAGAAGGAATTGAATTTAAGGCAGAAGAGGTGGATCGAGCTATTGAAGGATTATGATTGCTCGATTGAGTACCATCTGGGAAAGGCTAATATGGTAGCTGATGCCTTGAGTCGTAAGGTTGTGGCAGATCTAAGAGCCATGTTTGCCCACCTTAGTCTGTATGATGACGGAAGTTTGTTAGCGGAACTGCAAGTGAAGCCAACATGGGTAAACCAGGTTAAGGAAAAAAAACTATTGGATGAAGTCTTAAGCGCTCGGTGTTTACAAGTACAGAATGGTGAATTGGAGGGGTATAGCTTGAGCGATGATCAAGTTTTATGTTATCAGGGGAAAGTTTGCATGCCTAACGACGTGGAGTTAAGGCAGAAGATTCTTCAGGAGGCTCATAGCAGTCCATACGCTATGCATCCTGGAGGTAGTAAGATGTACCAAGATTTGCGGGAGCAGTTCTGGTGGCCAGGCCTTAAGCGAGAAGTAACTGAATTTGTGGGTAGGTGTTTGACGTGTCAGCGGGTCAAAGCTGAACATCAGTTACCCTCGGGATTGTTGCAACCAATAAAGATTTCGCAATGGAAATGGGAAAGGATCACGATAGATTTTGTTAGTGGGTACCCCCACGCCTACTAAGAAGGACTTGTTTTGGGTGATCGTCGACCGTTTAACAAAGTCGGCACATTTTATACCGATTCGGGTTGATTACTCTCTCCAGAGGTTAGCTAAGTTATATGTGGCAAAAATTGTTAGATTACATAGGGTGCCAATGTCGATTATCTCGAACAGGGACCCTAGGTTCACGTCGAGGTTTTGGAAGGCGTTACACTAGGTCTTAGGAACAAAGTTGTATTTCAGTACAACATTTCATCCCTAGTCAGATGGGCAATCGGAGAGGGTAATTCAGATCTTGGAAGATATGCTAAGAGGTTGTGTCTTGGATTTCAGAGGTAGTTAGGATGAATTTCTGCTACTATCAGAGTTCGTATACAATAATAGGTACCAGGCAAGTATTCGGATGGCACCATATGAAGCATTATATGGTCGGAAGTACCGTACCCCTACGTGTTGGACAGAGTTGGGAGAACGGCAGTTGTTGGGTCCAGAGTTGGTGGCTGAAATAGAAGAGAGGGTTAGGCTGATTCGAGATCGTCCAAAGGAAGCTTTGATAGGAAAAATTCCTATGCCGATCTTAAACGGAAGGATATAGAATTTGTAGTGGGTGACATTGTTTTCCTGAAGGTATTGCCATGGAAGAAAGTGCTAAGATTTGGCCGGAAGGGCAAGCTGAGCCCTAGGTTTATCGGGCCTTATCGGGTGTTGAAGCGAGTGGGACTAGTAGCTTATCAGCTCAAATTGCCACCAAAATTGAGTCAAATCCATAATGTGTTTCATGTTTCCATGCTTAGACGCTATCGCTCGGATCTGTCTCATGTTGTGCCGGTAGAGAGAAATTGAGGTGAACCCAGAGTTGTCTTTTGAGGAGAAACCAGTGCAGATCTCGGATCGGGATTTCAAAGTATTGCATAGGAAATCAGTCCCTTTGGTGAAGGTATTATGGTGGAACCACGGTTCGAAAGAAGCAACATAGGAGCCGGAGGATGTTATGCAACAGCAGTACCCTCAACTCTTTTGATCAGGTAAATTTTGAGGCCGAAATTTAAGGGGGTAGAACTGTAACATCCTGATTAGGTGGGTCTGTGCGTTTTGTGTGTCAGTGTTAGCTTGAGATTTAGAGGTGCGGATTGGGCTCAGGTTTTCGACTGAGACCTGGGTTATTTTTCTAATAAAGAGCTATAGGACATAATTAAGTGGTTATCTATGTTTAATTTGCAAGGTGGGCTTGTGGCCCAAAAATCTAGTGGTGTTGTAAGGGAGCAAGTGGGCGGCATCATTAAGGGAAGCATTGGGCTGAAGTTGGCCGCTTGGAGCCCATGCTTTTGGGCTAAAATTTAATATTCCTAGGGGGGAAGGGTGGACGGCACATTAGCTACCAAAATAAGGGATTTAATTCTTTTATTTTTTAATTAAATGCTGATAATAGGAAGGGAAGAGTTGGTGCCAAGAAGGCCTCCCTTGAAGGGAGGATATGGATTAAAGATATCAAGTGGGATAAGAGTTATCAGGTGACGGCAGAGTTGGCCAAAAATCCAACTCTGGGAAGGGGTTTGATTATGCCAAAGTGGTAGGCAAGAGATCACTTTTCATTCTTCCTCATCTTCTCTCTTAGCCAAATTCTTTGTTTCTCTCTTGTGGTTTTTCTTTCTTTGCTGCAAACCCCTAGCTCTCCTCTTCTCTTTGATATTTTCATAAAAGCCAAACCCTCTTTGCCATACTTTCCTCTCCCATAGCCGAAACTTTCAAGATCAGTTTCTTTTCTCGAAGTTACACCATAGCCGAATCATCTCTTCAAGATTGGTAAGTTTCCGTGGTTTTCTTCCTTGCTATATTTAGTTTCTAACTCAAATCACTTCTCTAAGATCCTGTCGGTTTTCACTCTTTACTCATAGGAGCCAAATCTTTCTGGCTGTGATCACTCGTGCCGAACTGTGAGGAAAACCGAAGGTGTGTATTGGTAATAGGTTCGGTCGAATGGCCACTTCCTTACCCTTTTCTCTTTTTATTCGGATCTCATCAAGTGTAGGTGTAGTAATCGTGTTGGTTTAATGATGGACGCTTGGCGAATGTAGGTAGGGAAGTGACACTTTCTTGAGGATTTTCGGGATTTGATAATCTAGTTAAGGGTTCATTTTAAGGGCTAGGTTTATCTCTTAGATTGGATCTTATCATTTAAATTCAATTTAGTGATCAAGGTGTGTTCATGGACTCGAATGCCAACCAAACAATAGGAAGGGTTGGATATGTTAACCCAACCCCTAAGTATAAGAAGCGAGCCGTATCAGGAGTGCAGAATTGGCCACCGGGTTGTGGGCTAACATCGAAGAAAGATCATAGGCCGATAGTGGTAGTCTCGAGTGACGGTAGTGTCAAAGTAGTGAGTGCGATAGTACGAGAATCAGGTGTGTAACTCTTACACACTTTATATGTGTTATGCTAAATGTTGTATTGGTTGAAAGTCGGATTAACAGTGGGAAACATTACGTTTCCCTTATAATCAAGGACTCCGAGTAAGTCCATTATGGTGAATATCGTGCTTGATCTATGTGAAACTTGTGTGTGCCATGTTGTATCTTCCTTTGCATAAAGCATGATTATGTCGTATTGAGAAACACATGCATGGAATATGGGTATGATGAGAGGAGGGGGAAGGCATGAAATATCAGACTGTCACCAGTGGTTAGGTACCACACGTGGGTTGGCCCCACATATCATGATTTTGTGACTAAGTCTCAGTGGTTTGGAACCACCAGTGGTTAGGTACCACATGTGCTTATTTTGTGACTTGTCCCAGTGGTTAGGTACCACAGTGGGTTGGCCCCACATATCGATTGAAGGGATCGTCACCAGTGGTTAGGTACCACAAGTGGGTTGGCTCCACACATGAATATTTGTAACTTCAGTTACCAGTGGTTAGGTACCACTAGTGGCTAGGTGCCACAAGGGGTAGATTTTGGAGATTCGGATGGATAATTAGGCAACGGGTTGCATGATTTGCATAATATTATATGAATCTATGTAAGAGCATAACATCTTTTGGGATGGGGATTTACACACTGAGTCTCAGTGACTCACCCCTTCCGTTACTTTTTACAGATGATGCTTAGATCGTGGATCTGGAGCTGGGGTGAACTCGTGGTGGCCATGCCCGACTACTTAGTTTGAATTCGGTTTTTATTTACTCTAAGTTTTGGATTTGGTTCTTGTGATAAGGCCACTTACCTTTATTTTGGGATTTTGTTTTTTTTTCTTTACTTTCCTTAAACTATTATTAAACGAGAAAGGCATGCCTAATAATTTGTGACATGAATGCTTTTATAAACTTAAGATAATTTTTTGAATTTTTGAAAGGATATTTATATCGAATGGTTGACAAACAACAAGGTAATTCTAACACGCTAAAATCTAGTTTCAAAATGTTTTAACAATCCACCCAATTCAAAAACGTTTTAATTATCCATGCAAAAGTTTTGCTTTCCAACCAAGTCGACAAAGTAGTTTTCCTACAATGACACGCCAGATTCGATCGTAGCGTTTAGACCGGGTTTGGGGTGTTACATGAGTAATGAGGAATGAATCATGCTAGTTTGGTATGTGTTTGAATGTACAAATAGTATTGATTTGAGTTGATGAAATGGATAGAATTCGTATTGTAAGTTTGGTGCAGGAACTAGTATGGTTTGGATGCTTATTAATGTATTGAAATGGCATGAAATGTGGTGTTTTAGGTATGCTTGAGATGGGTGAGAAATGTGGCCTTAACCAAGCCTATTTTCACTCCACACGGTCGAGCACACGGGCGTGTGGCTTGACCGTGTCTGACACATGGCTATGGAACACAGTCGTGTGTCCCCTAGGGTATCCCTTCGAATTAAGTTAGTATACCCTACAGGTTTGGCACGGCCTAGACATACGAGCGTGTCTACTCACACACGGCCTGGCACATGGGCGTGTGGCTGGCCGTACGACCGAAGACAGTAACCTCTCTAGATTTCACACGGCCTGGCACACTGGCGTTTCCTCGGCCGTGTGGTGCAAGTCAGAATGTATGCCCTGCTTTCACATGGCTTGTGACATAGGCGAGTCTGGTGGCCGTGTGAGGCACACGGCTTATTCACACGGGCGTGTGATCCCTGAATGCTTGAAAATTTTAAGCGATTCCTAAAGTTCACAAATGTGATTAGTTTAGTCCCGAACCTTCTCTAAAGCATGTTTAAGGTCTCATAGACCTATTTAAGAGACATTGTGTTTTTTAATGAATGTTATTCGATAATGAATGTTTATTGAATTGTGTAATGTTAGTTAAGTATTTGATCATTAATACTTCTTAACCATAAGCCAATGACTTACACGGGTTAGGAGTGCTACATTTGGTTGGTATCAAAGCTATGGTTTAGTCGGTTCTAGGACTAACATAGCATATGTGAGTTTAGCTATACATGCCATATTTAACCTGTGATAGTGTGATATCTCCCAACTCTGACAAAAATTATTTTGATGAGACAGATATGTTTTCCAATCGAGCTAATTCTGATAGTACAGAAGTAAATAGTCAAATATTTGAGTGAAAATGTGTTGATGATGAGTTGAGACTCATAAAGGTATGAATAAGAATACAAGATATTTTGTTGTTGATAAATGCTGTAATGATATGAGTATATGAGTTGTGATATGTGGCCTATGAGTACTATATGAAATGCTTTGATTATGAATTAGGGATTTGAGTTGGCACATGAACTATGTGTTAAGTACAAAAGTGTTGATAAGTCAATGATTATTAAATGTTTTGAGAATGTGAAAATTAGAAATGAACTGGCTATTTGTGATAGTATGTGTTATGTGCATGTATGTGAGAGTTAAATTTGAGGCTTTACTACCCTCACCCCCTTATCAATGAAATGTTAAAATGAAACTGTAAGATTTTGGGATGAATAAGCTCACGAGTGTGGAGTTACAGAGATCAGTGTTTGAAATATTACTAATGTGGTCAGAAAATAGAATGAATCAGCAAATGAAGATAGTACTAAAGGAGATATTGGAACGTTCTGAAGACTATTCAGATTATGCAACATCACTGTTAAAGAATAAGATAACTCTGATGAAATGATCTATTCAAGTATATTATTTAAAGAAAGTATTAACTGGAAGCTTTTCTGAATTTACTTCTGTTAGTGAAGGGATAATGTGAAAATTTCTCATGACAGAACTAGACAGTTGAATAATGATTGAATTGTATTAATGGTTGAATGCAATGGTTATAGTCGGGCAGTTACTATGACTCCTTCTGGGCATTCTATGTGTACATTTGTCCTCAGAAGCATATGTGATTGTTTAATTTCAGAAATAATGTTTTATCATATGAGAAAATTAGCTAAACATATTAATAGACGAAAGCATCGTTAATCTGTTTGGGTTATGCTCGACATTGTTATGTCTTTCTCTGATAATTTATTCCATTGTGTGGATATGAAAGTCGACAGTAAAATATGTATGTGGCTAATATTATGTTTCTACTGGTTATTGTTTTGTTGAATATATGTGAAGATTATATTGCTTCTGTTACTGTGGATTTCAGTATTTATGAGTGACATTGTTCTTTTTGGACATTTTCTGGGATATAATCAGAATTGATATCATTCCATATGGGTTGTAATTTTTAGATATTCCATGTGATTATCTGCAAGAGATCTCTATTTGACAGAGATGACTATGTCTATTATGATTATAATTTCTGTTTTGAAATTTGGGAGTACTATAGTACCGTTATTAGAGTTATAGAAGTTGTGCTCCAACATTGGTTGCTATTTAAATCATATTTGATTTTCTTCTGAGTTCAAATGTTTTATTAATGGCCGGGATATTATCTATTGTTACAGTTAAGACGTCGGTCAGATTATGACATTATGATTTCTATTTGATGGTTGTGGCTTCTGTATAATGCTATGTCAGGGTTATCCTTTTAATGAGAAGAAAGCTTTCTTCGAAAAGACTGATTCAGTTGTTAGTATGATTTATTTGATTGAAAAGTTTTTTGGGTTATATGTGTTTGAATTTATCTACGAACTGGAAATAAACTTTGAACGTACATGTATGAATTGAAGGATATTCTGGAAGAAGAATTTGTATTCTTGAAGACTTGATATAGAATTATATCTATCGGAACGATTCTATCTGAGAAATGTTGTGGTAAATTAAAGTTAGTTCAATTGTTAAAGCTTTCTTTTGCACAAAGATATTTTCAACCGAAACATCAGTTCTGGTTCATCTGAGTTAAATAAAGAGATTATGATTTTCGACCATATGTTATTGAATGGTTCGAAATGTGTTCTAATATAGGAATGTGCAGAGATATCTTATGATTCTATATAGTTAAAGCTACATAAAAAGAGTTATGTGACATATTTGATGACTATAAGAGTTTAAAATGTTTAATGTCAGAGAAAGATCCGAACTTGGCACAGCAAGGTTAGCTTGAATCGTCGAAAAACTTTTGAGTCTGTAAGTAATTATTATCCGAGGAAAGCAATTATAGTTTCAGATGTTCTGAATGGAAAACTCTTGTGTGCTTTATGAGTGATGAATACGTGATTGATCTTATCAGATGATGAACAGTTGTTAGCTGAGTTAGAAGCTAAATAGATGTTATTTAGCAAAGATGTGAAACTTAGAAATGTCTTATCAAACTATAAGTTAAAAAGGTGTTGATTTCTAATTCATAATTTTAGATGTTGAATCAATGATTATTTGTTGCTTCAAGATAAAGTGTTTATATCGAGAAACTCTGAGATTGTATAACCATTTGTATAGGTAGTTCACAGTGTCAGTTAGTCTATTCGTACGAGAGTAACATGATGCACGACATTCCGAGATATGGTAGTGATGAATGAGTATGAACTGTGATATTTCTGACTTTGTTGATTATAGAAATAGAGTGTTGATGAATTATGTATTGGGATTATCCTTATCATTGAAAAGGATAGAGTTATTTGTTCATGAGATGATAAGTCTACACATGGTGCCAATCATCATTGTTTCGGATTGAGATCTGAAACTTATATTGTGATTCTGAGGGAAATTACAGTAATCTGTGAGTATGAGATTGCATTGAAATCGGGAAACACAATTCAAATTCTCAAAATATTTATTTGTCATTGTGTTTTAGAGTTTCAAAGAAACTAAGAAAGACTATTGCTGTTATAAGCAGTTATCGAATTCTGTTATTTTAGGATCGAGCTTTATGAGAAAATGATCCACGGATTAATATCGTCGGAGAAATTGAGCAAAAAATGAAAATAATTTAATACAGTTATAAGCAGTCTCAGAGAGATGATGTACAGTGAAAGTCAGATCAGAATTTCAGTTGTGAGATTAAAGAAATTCGAAATCCGAAGCTACGTGTGAATTTGAAATGTATTGTGTGGAAGCAAATCCTTAATCTACTTTCTAGTAAGATTTTCGGGCACGAAAATCCCTAAGGGGGGAGAGTTGTAACAGCCCGATTTAGACCTTAGTCAGAACAGTGGTTTCGAGGCCACAAATTCGAGTCAAAAAAATATTTTAATATTATTTTATAAGCTTAAAGTAAGTGAATTCATATGTGTGAAATTTTCGCATGAAAATTTCATCGTTTGAGTTCCGATTTGTGAAAAGGCACTTAATCGCGTAAATTGTAAATGCAGTGTGATATAAGTTAAGAGTGTTTATTTGATATGATTCATTAAAACAAAGGTCCTTCTGATGATATTAGACCATTGATAGTGGGAATGGTCATAAATGGACATTTATTAAGGTGTTTAAATGGTTTAATAACAAGGTTAAATTTATAAATTGGTTATTAAGGTATATTAAATAAAACCAAAACCAAAACTATGTGTTATCATCATCCTTATAACCAAATATTAAGAGAAAAGAAGAGGAAAATGTGGTTTTAGGGTTTGGCCATTGTTGTTCTTGATTAAGGTATTTTTTGAGCTCGATTTTTTATGATTTCTATTTTTTTTTTGTGATCGTTGCTTCGTGTTCTAGCTAGCCCATGCCCTAATTTTTGAATTTATTGATGATTTTGTGAAGTTCCATTGATTGTTGATAGATTATCATATTTATTAAGTGATTTTTGGTAAAAATACAAATTAGGGATTAAATTGTGAAAAATACAAATTATGTGGTTGAAATGTGAAAGAAATGAAAAATATGGGCTGCTAAAGGCACTTTGGTAATTGGGCTAGCATGGGTATTTAAGTAATTTTGTGAATTTTGTGTATTTGTGTAATAAGGACTAAAATGCATAAATGTGAAACTTTAGGGGCTAATGTGTAAAAATGCCCATTTGTGTGTTTTTGATGAAATTGAATGATTGGATAAACAAATAAGTTATCTAGATCAAGAAAAGTAGAATTCGAATCTAGATCGAGGGAAAACTAAAGTTATCGACAAATCAACGTAATTCGTCGTTTCAAAGAACGAGGTAAGTTTGTATTTTAATAGACAATACAAAATCATGTTATAAATGCATATTATTTGTATGATTGAATTCAATGACGAATGGTAATGCAAATGTATGTATTTTGAATATGTTATTTATATGTTATTATGATATTGAATTGTTTGAGAAGCAAAATTATGAATACGAGAAAGTTACGATAACGTGACGACGTCCGAAAAGCCCCGTCCGAACCCTAGTAATAGTAAAGGATACGTATGTCATAACATAGGATTCTGAGATACCACGTCTGGGACGTTGGTAACGATTTGAGATATCATGTAAGACCGTGTCTGGGACACTGGCATCGATTGGAGATTACGTGTAAGACCATGTCTAAGACATCGGTATCGTATATGATTTCGTGTAAGACCCTGTCTGGGACAATGGCATCGATATTTGAATACATGTAAGACCACGCCTGGGACATTGGTATTGTACGAGCTTTTTGAGTTATCCAAGTATCCTTATTGATTCTGAATGGTTCAACGAGCGTTCTGCGAAATAAGTGATTAAGTGAATGACATTCCGATTCAGGTACGTTGAAATGTATACAATAGTTGATAATGAAAGGTAAGCATATATGTGCAAAGAATGTTTTGTGATGTATATGCAAATGAAATGTGAATATGTTAAAATGAAACATGAACAAATGAATAAGATGTGATTTATAAAGTGGCATATGTGAAATTGTCAGATGCTATATGAATGAAAGGTGAATTTGGGTATAAGTGATTATATGTGATTCATGTGATTAAATATGCTATTTCCCAAAATGTGTTCATTTGGTTATATGAAAGTGAGAATTGAATGTCATATGAGAATTGAATTGAATAAGCTTGTGAAAGCTAAAGTTAGTAAGTAAGTATATTATTGAATGGTGATGATTTGATATGAAATCATGTTATAAACTTTAGATAAGTTGTGTTTTTTCATGTGAGATAGCATATCATGCTTATGGCATTGTAATGAAATTATTTGTTATGTTAAGTTTATTAAGATACGAGCTTACAAAGATTTCAAAGCTTACTCTGTGTTTTTTTCCTAAGTTTATAGATTTTCAGAGATTTGCTTGGGTTGGAAGTCAGTGGAGATCGCATCAAACTATCTGGCTAATGATTTTGGTATTTATACACTTTATGACTTGGTTATATGGCATGTATAGGCTTTATGATTGTTTGATGAGTATTTGTAATTTAGGAAATTGATGCCTATTTGTTTGATGCAATTTGCCATGAGATGTGGCTTCGAAATCGATGTTAATTTTGATGTGTATATGATGCCTTATGTAATGGCATAGTTTGGTCTGGTTGGTGATGATTCAAGTTGATCATTTAGTCATTTGGTATATGATTGAATAGATGAGTAATGAGGAATGAATCATACTAGTTTGGTATGTGTTTGAATGTACAAATAGTATTGATTTGAGTTGATGAAATGGATAGAATTGGTATTGTATGTTTGGTGTAGGAAATAGCATGGTTTGGATGCTTATTAATGTATTGAAATGGCATGAAATGTGGTGTTTTAGGTATGCTTGAGAAGGGTGAGAAATGTGGCTTTATCCAAGCCTATTTTCACACCACACGGTCGACCACACAAGCGTGTGGCTTGACCGTCTGTGACACATGGTTGTGGTACACGGTCATGTGTGCCCTGGGGTAGCCCTTTGAATTAAGTTAGTATACCCTACAGGTTTGGCGCCCTAGACCACGTGTCTACTGGTAGTGTGTGGCACATGGCTGGCACATGGGCGTGTGGCTGGCCATGTAACACCCCAAACCCGCCCAAAACACTACAGTCAGATTCGGAATGTCACGGGGAAAAGGTTTGTGATGAGTTTGATTTTTAAAAAAAAATAAAACACATGTCAAGTCTTTAAGGAAAAACGGATATTCAGCTTTTACTGAGTAGTAGTTTGAAAAGTGTATTCGAGGGTGAAGTTAAGTTTGAAAACATATATATATAGTTATAAGGGTTTATCGTTTCGAAAATCGTATTTTTCCGGGAAATAAAACTTACCCATTTGTATAAAAGTTGAGTTATTGTTTGGAAGGGATTTTAATAAACGAATTACTATCAAAAGTCCGAATTTGAAATCCTTAATTTGCTTTTTAGGTTGCAAGTGTCTCCAGTTATTTTTTTAATCCATAATCCATTTTAATACCAACTTAAAACCATGATAAAATTCCAAAATACTTAAAGCGGCCTTCTTACAATAAAAATTAACCCAAAAGCAATTAAAAATCTAAAGTGCATGTATAATTAAAACAACTTCTGCATGGCCACCCCGGATCCACTCCAGCCCGGTCCAAAAATCATGTATCACCTGCATTGTTTTTAGGAAAATAGGGTGAGTCAAACAGACTCAGTGTGCAATTATTCCACACGTATTCCACAAATGGGCTTGGCCTACATCCACACATATATCAACATACCAAGCATGATGATGCAAAATGCTAACCCAACCCCAACCTAGTATCCAACCGCTACACACCCACATATATCCTGCCACCACACACTAGGGGATTACTAAATCGACCCTCCATCCGCTACACACCTCTTTGGCAGTCGTGCTGCTCAAAGTCCACTTAGTGGGCTAGCCACTGATCCATGTGATTAAATCACAATATCCACAGTATGACTCGAGGTCATCACCAATCCACGATGAGGCACAGAGCCAACATCAATCCACAATGTAGCTCAAGGCTAACATCAATCAACGTACATAAATGTACACCCTTTCCTTCATTAGATATATCCTGATCCCCATGCACAAATATTATATTATGATGAAATGACAATGTAATTTTATGAACATATTAGGTGTGTAAACTTAACATGCTTACGAAGATCCACATATATCCATCCACGATTTTGATATAAGAAAGATACTAACCTGGTACTAGATTACCCAAATCAGGTAATAGCATCACCACAGCCACTATTTCGATTACCACTCATGTTACTTAACTAATTTAAACAAGTGTTAATTACACACCTGATAACTCATAAAATCAAGCCCTCTATGTCGACGCTATCCCTAACCGACACTACCACTATCTGCCTACGATCCTGTTTCGACGCTGGCCCACACCCCGGAGGCCAATCCCGGACTGTAGAAACCGACCGCTTTTTGTATTTAGGGGTAGGGACTACGTGTCTGACCCCTTTCTCCCCTTGGTTGGTACTCGCATCCATCAATAATATCTTAGTCAGAAAACCCGTTAAGTTATTGAATCAGATCTAAATGAAACCCAAACGAACACTTGACAAAAGAATACCCTTACCACAGTTGACTAGAACCCGAAGGCTATACGCTTGCCCTTTGAGATTGTTAAAATCCCCTACAAAAGCAATGTTAGATTCGGCCTAATACCCATGGCCTAAGCAAAGTGGCCTTCGGCCAAACATTATAACCTCCTCAACTTAGACTAATCGGAACCTGAGAGATTCCTAACGCTCCCTTACACTAGCTGCAAGCGAAAGAGACACAAGGTTAAGGCCCTAAAAAGATTTGGCCACACCCAAGAACCAAAGTTAATCATTTGGTTTTGTCAAACCAAAATGGAAGGAGAAAGATTAAAAAGAACGAAGAACCCCTTACCACTATATTGGAAATCGATTGGAAGAGTTGGGATTGAACGAACGACAGCGCTCTCTCTGACAGAAAACCAACAGAAGTGTTACCACCGATAAGTGAAATATACGGCTTTGATAAAAACCAAATATCAAACAAACCCCCACAGAATGAAATGAAAATATATTCAAGAAGAAATAGTAGAAAGAGTTCGGTCAAGAAATGGCTTACAATCAATGAACAAAAGAAGGGTCAACTATGATCAAAAGGGTTCGGTTATGGTAGAAAGTGAGGGGTAGAATTCGGCTCTTGAGATAGGAATGAAGGTTTAAGGCAATCGAGATGAAAAAGATGAAAAAGAAAAGAGAGGAGAAGGGAGAATTGTGGTTCGGCTAGAGAGGCTACAAGAAAAGAATGGAACTTCAAATGGAAAGGAGAGGAAATATGGCACTTTCAGCTTTTGAAGAAGAGAAGTAAAAGTTGAACAAAAGTAATCCCAAAGGTCTTCCAAGGTTTCGGCTAAGAGACCAAAAAGAGAGAAAAAAAACTCGAGATGCTCACCACTTTTCGGCACTAGACTTGAGAAAGAAAAAACAAAAGATGCACACTACCACTATTAAGCAAATTCGGCACTCACTTCCCCCATACATGACCGAAAATGCCACCACCAAGAACCCCTATTTCGGCCAACTCTCACACCCCTCACTTTATCCCTTATTTCCCTACTAATTTTACTCATATCCACCCATTTGAAAGTGTTTGAATGCTTCAAACTCCATGCTTAGCTCTCCACCACACATTTGAAATGTTTGACCATTTCAAACCTCCTATCTTCAAGTGCCCATGCCAACTCCAACTCCTCCTCCTCCTGACCCAAAAACAAGCTCCAAAATGCTCTTCATGCTGCTCTAACCTCCTCCCCATTGGAACACATTTGACGCAAATGCTCCCCTTGCTCCCATGCGTTACCTTGCCACTCTACCACTTGATTCCTTGTGTCAGCAAACACCACATAAAATCCTTTAAAGCCCAGCTCCCTTAGCTCTCCCCCCTAAAGGCTTAAAATCAAATATTTTTCCTAAGTCCTCTACCTACACCCCAAGGTTCCTGAAGCCCCCAAAAACATACAAACAGCACACACAACACACTACCACATGAATATGAATTAAAACGTATAACCCCTAAATACCGAATATTACAGGCCATGTGACCCAATGATAAACCATAAAAGTAACATATTTTAATCCCATATTTAGTATGCTTTTGGATGATTTAGCTCTCAATTTATGTAAAAAGGTGCTCTTAATCCTTTCTTTTTATGTCTTATACCCAAGAAAGCACCCGAGAACGAAAAGAATGAGAAACGGGTTTAAAACGGACCAAATTGGGCCAACCCAAGAAATTGGCACGGCCTAGACTTCAAGTCACACGGCCGTGCCTCACCGATCATTCAAAGACACGCCCCAAGCATGAATTGCAAGGTCGTGTCCCAATCAACAGACCTGAAGCACGGCCTGAATCCCAACTTACACGACTGTGCCACGGTCGTGCCTCAATCAACAGAATCAACACATGTCCTGAAGTTGACTTACACGGGCGTGTGCCATGACCGTGCCCCTGTTATAGGAATGAGCAATTTCATTCGGATTTGGATGCTTGAAGCCAAAGAAACATACTCCTAAGTCTACTTAAACACCTTAATAGTAATTCTACTTGAAGGAGGTACTTAGGAGCCAAGTAAAGCATCTAAGGAGCCTACATAAACAACCCAAGACAACCATTCTGGGGGGAGTTTTGGTGGGCAGAGTTTTCTGCCAGAGCTTTTATTCAGGGAAATACTCGAAGATAGCCAGTTGATCTATCTCAAGAAGCCAGAATTCTACTCAAGACAAAGGATCTCCTCTTCAATTCCTTCAGGGGGTTTTAGGGATTTCTTAGTTTTTGTTTTATCTTTTCTCTTGAGATGTTTTCTTATTTTGCTATGAACTAAACCCTTCAGATACCTGAAGGGGATGAAACCTATGGTGGATTTTGTTATTTGATTTATAAATTATATGATAAGTACTTAGTTTGTTCTTAATTATGTTGATTAATCCAAATCTGATGTGCTTAGGTGGAGGAGGAATAGACCCTGCCTAAGAGTAGATCTAACATAATTAAGCGAAGTTGATTGAGCGCCTAGAGATAGGGTTACGAGATTTTGCCAGATTAGGGTGAAACCTAATATGGGAGTCCATTGATCGATTTAATGCTTCCTTAGGGGGTTATTATAAAAGAACCAGAGTTCCACTATTTAACCTAAGGTTAGACGTTATTCGCCTCGAGAGAGGGTTTAATATAGGTTAGGAGTCTCACGGATCAAGCTAAGTAAAGAAGTCATATGAATTAAAAGTTAGATAACAAGAAAAGTCATAGGTGGATTCTTCCCGAGGGTATCGTCGTAATCAACCGAGTTTTCCACGTCTTTTCCCAAAGTTTCATTCTTTTGCCTTTGCATCTAGTTTAGTTTTTCTTTTGTTCTTAGATTAATAAACCAATCACTCCATATTTCGTGCTAAATAATAGAAAGAAAGTGAGTAGTAGTACTTTTAGGTTCCTTGGGTTTGATAAAGATACTCTCGCCTAAACTATACTCTTGTTCGATAGGTGCACTTGCCTCTATCATTGTCATAGTTAGTCTCTGAGTTCGATCATTCTTTTATAAATATTAAAACTCATTTGTTTGATACGATCAAGTTTTTGGCGCCATTCTTGGGAACACTAAAATATTAAGAAAGCTCTATTTCTATTACTTTAGCCATAATTTTATTATTTACAATTTACTTTTATTTTTAGGTTTAATTTTATTTATACTAAATTTCTTTCTTCTCCTAGAAGGTACCTCTAGTTTATGACTAGAAGGAACCCGAGAGGGCTCAGAGCATCTGAAAGTGACATTGAAGCTACCACTGTAGAAATCGCAAAGAAATTAGATGAGCTCTAGACTAGCAAAGAGAAGAACAACAAGATAGATCCAATCGTACTGAAGGGATGGACGAAAACAATCCACCGCCAAATATGCAAGAACAGAATGCTCCGCGTACTATGTATGATTATGCTAAACCTAATTTGACAAGAGCAGAATCTAGTATTGTTAGGCCCGCTATAGCTGCTAATAATTTTGAATAAAAGCCTAATACAATACAAATGATTCAACAGTTTGTTCAATTTGATGGTCTGCAGGACGAAGATCCAAATACTCATATAGCTAATTTTTAAAATTCTGTGATACCTTCAAAATAAATGGCGTTTCTGATGATGCCATACATCTTCGGTTATTTCCCTTTTCATTAAAGAATAAAGCCAAGCAGTGGTTGAACTCATTACTACGAGGGTCAATCACCATATGGGATCAAATAACCGATAAATTTCTTTTAAAATACTTTTCACCAGCCAAAATGGCCAAATTTAAGAATGACATATTTTCTTTTGTGCAGAATGACGCAGAAACATTATATGATCCATGGGAAAGATATAAGGATCTCCTAAGAAGATGTCCACACCATGGATTACCTTTGTGCCTTCAAGTCCAAACTTTTTACAACGGTGTGAATTCTTCAACGAGGCAAATGATTGACTCATCAGCCGGTGGAACTTTGAATAACAAAACTCCTGAAGTGGCTTACGACTTTATTAAAGAGATGTCGTTGAATACCTATCAATGGCAAATTACAAGGGTCAAACCGAAAAAATCAACTAGAGTTTTTAACATAGACGCAGTGACAATGCTGTCAACACAGGTGGAGATGATGAATAAAATCCTTGATAAAAACTACGGTATGTCACTAAGAAAATAATTTTTGAAAGAATCGAATTAACAATTAAATTTTGTGAAAAACTCTTTGTAATTATTTATTTGTCGAAAATAAGTTAAAATTGAAATTTACTTGAAATTACATAAAACTTTAAAACTTAGTTGATAAATCATATGATAGAAAACATTTATATATTTTTAAGAAAATTGAAATATCATTTTGGAAAATCCGTTTGCAATTGAGTATAGAAACTTGAATTTTGGAAATCACTTAATCTGTTGAAAACATTTAACTTGTAATTTTACTATTGAACTATTCATGTTACCCGATGGTAAGATTTTTAAAACCATTATGAGTTTTAGTTTAGAAAACTTTGGGCTCAATTATTAAATTAACCAAGTAATTTAAAAGCCATATTTTAAACATATTCAAAACATAAAAATAATTCAAAACATAATTAAACAGGCCTTATTACAAATCCATAAAAATATGAAAACCAAATTAAAATAAAGTACCCAATTGGAAATTCATGTAAAACCAAATTTTATTGCATGGCCTCCTCGAGTTCATCCGGCTCCTCATCCGCAAACTCACGAATCACCTGAAAAGATAAGGGAGAAGGTGAGTCACCAAGACTCAGTGCATATTCCCTCTCCCGGGTAAATACCACATACTTACACAAATTATAACAAAGCAACATATATGTATAATGCACCCAACCTAGCCATCCATAACTCCTTTTCTACCCCGTGTGGTACCAAACCACTGGTGGTGCCAAACCACTGGTGACCAAAGTCACGATATAAATGTGATACCAAATCACTGGTGACCAAAGTCACGAATAATCCATCTGTGGGGCCAACCCATGTGTGATACCAAATCATGGCGGCGATCCCATATCTCAAAAGTGGGGCCAACCCACGGTGGTGTTAACCACAGGGACGAGTCGCTATGAGGTGCCAAACCTCTGGTGTCCGAAGACACGAATGTGATACCAAATCACTGGTGGTGCCAAACCACTGGTGGTGCCAAACCACTGGTGACCGAAGTCACGAATCATCAAGTTGTGGGGCCAACCCACGTGTGATACCAAATCACTGGCGGCGATCCCATATCTCAAAAGTAGGGCCAACCCACTGTGGTATTAACCACGAGGACGAGTCGCTATGAGGTGCCAAACCTCTGGGTGTCCAGAAGACACGAATGTGATACCAAATCACTGGTGACCGAAGTCACGATATCAATCTTCCCCCTCCTCTCATCATACCCGTGCAATATGACATAATAATTCGTGTATGCAGAATGTCATGTATGCTAGACATATATCAAATATAAGTATAACATGAATTACCATCATAATCAGATAGACATAAAACAACATAACCATGCTAATCAACCTCTAAGGGTATAACCGTAATTTTACCTACCAAGGGTATTTTCGTAATTTTTCCACCAAGGGTATTTTCGTAATTTACCCACCAAGGGTATTTTCGTAATTTACCAACCAAGGGTATTTTTGTAATTTACCTACCTAGGGTATTTTGTAATTTACCCACCAAGGGTATATTTGTAATTTACCCACCAAGGGTATTTTCAGTAATTTACCCACCAAGGGTATTTTCAGTAACTTACCCACCAAGGGTATTTTCGTAATTTACCCACCAAGGGTATTTTCGTAATTTACCCACCAAGGGTATTTTCGTAATTTTGTACCGAATGGCCTTTCTAAAGGTGCGATTCGCCTTGGCGACTCAACTACCATTTTCGGTCTTTATCGGACTGTTGGGCCTAAAACCCAATTTTGGCCCATTCGGGCCCCCACGCTCGTGTGGCCCACCTAACACAAATCTATCCACGTATATAAGTTCCACCTAGTCTAGTTCACTATATACTATATCATCATACAATTTATTCCAATTGGGCCTATGGGCCCATTAGGCCCACTTTACCATCGCATTAAGTAGCCCCAACCCACAAGAATACTCTCGATGGCCTCAACTATCGCGTTGAAGCCCCACACGCGCATGCCGCAGACGTGTAACTACTATTGCCGCGTGATGAAGACTTCTTAGCATTTGCCGCTCTACAACTAGAGTAGAGAGTTACACACCGATAGGACTTTGGTGCTAAACCGCTGCGACCACTCACATGCCCAACGCCCATCAAGGTATGTTAACCCTTCTCCGGCATGCTCTTTATATAGCTAGCTCTTCACCTTCATTCCTTGTATCTTTCCGATGTGGGATCCTTCACGAGAGAGTTTAAATTCAACTGAAACTCTTACCGTCCACTCATAAAATAAATACTCCTTGCTTCTCATGAGATTGAACCCGGGCTCCTTATAACATAATCCACACCGCTAGCCACTTTACCAACTAGCTCCTTGTGCCTCAAACCATGGGAGGTACTTACGAACCAAGTAAAGCATCTAAGGAGCCTACATAAACAACCCAAGACAACCATTCTAGGGGAGTTTTGGTGGGGAGTTTTCTGCGAGCTTTTATTCGGGAAATACTGAAGATAGCAGTTGATCCATCTCAAGAAGCGAATTCTACTCAAGACAAAGGATCTCCTCTTCAATTCCTTGAGGGGTTTTAGGGATTTCTTAGTCTTTGTTTTATCTTTTCTCTTGAGATATTTTCTTATTTTGCTATGAACTAAACCCTTGAGATACAGAGGGATGAAACCTATGGTGGATTTTGTTATTTGATTTATAAATTATATGATAAGTACTTAGTTTGTTCTTAATTATGTTGATTAATCCAAATCGATGTGCTTAGGTGGAGGAGAATAGACCCCTAGAGTAGATCTAACATAATTAAGCGAAGTTGATTGAGCGCCTAGAGATAGGGTTACGAGATTTTGCGATTAGGGTGAAACCTAATATGGGAGTCCATTGATCGATTTAATGCTTCCTTAGGGGGTTATTATAAAAGAACCAGAGTTCCACTATTTAACCTAAGGTTAGACGTTATTCGCCTCGAGAGAGGGTTTAATATAGGTTAGGGAGTCTCACGGATCAAGCTATTTAATATAGGTTAGGGAGTCTCACGGATCAAGCTAAGTAAAGAAGTCATATGAATTAAAAGTTAGATAACAAGAAAAGTCATAGGTGGATTCTTCCTGAGGGTATCGTCGTAATCAACTGAGTTTTCCCACAGTCTTTTCCCAAAGTTTCATTCTTTTACCTTTGCATCTAGTTTAGTTTTTCTTTTGTTCTTAGATTAATAAACCAATCACTCCATATTTCAGGCTAAATAATAGAAAGAAAGTGAGTAGTAGTACTTTTAGGTTCCCTTGGGTTCGATAAAGATACTCTCGCCTAAACTATACTACTGTTCGATAGGTGCACTTGCCTCTATCGTTGTCATAGTTAGTCTACAGGTTCGGTCATTCTTTTTATAAATATTAAAACTCGACTGTTTGATACGATCAAGTTTTTGGCGCCATTGCCGGGGAACACTAAAATATTAAGAAAGCTCTATTTCTATTACTTTAGCCATAATTTTATTATTTCGCAATTTACTTTTTTTTAGGTTTAATTTTTATTTATACTAAATTTCTTTCTTCTCCTAGAAGGTACCTCTAGTTTATGACTAGAAGGAACCCGAGAGGGCCTGTAGCATACGAAAGTGACATTGAAGCTACCACTCGTAGAAATCGCAAAGAAATTAGATGAGCTCTAGACTACCAAAGAGAAGAA
This sequence comes from Gossypium rotundifolium, assembly GCA_025506655.1. Classification (NCBI taxonomy): domain Eukaryota; kingdom Viridiplantae; phylum Streptophyta; class Magnoliopsida; order Malvales; family Malvaceae; genus Gossypium; species Gossypium rotundifolium. Next base: position 53,487,944 of record CP106731.1, read on the forward strand.
CAACAAGATAGATCCAATCGTACTGAAGGGATGGACGAAAACAATCCATCGCCAAATGTGCAAGAACAGAATGCTCCGCGTACTATGTATGATTATGCTAAACCTAATTTGACAAGAGTAGAATCTAGTATTGTTAGGCCCGCTATAGCTGCTAATAATTTTGAATAAAAGCCTAATACAATACAAATGATTCAACAGTTTGTTCAATTTGATGGTCTGCAGGACGAAGATCCAAATACTCATATAGCTAATTTTTAAAATTCTGTGATACCTTCAAAATAAATGGCGTTTCTGATGATGTCATACATCTTCGGTTATTTCCCTTTTCATTAAAGAATAAAGCCAAGCAGTGGTTGAACTCATTACTACGAGGGTCAATCACCATATGGGATCAAATGACCGATAAATTTCTTTTAAAATACTTTTCACTAGCCAAAACGACCAAATTTAGGAATGACATATTTTCTTTTGTGTAGAATGACGCAGAAACATTATATGATCCATGGGAAAGATATAAGGATCTCCTAAGAAGATGTCCACACCATGGATTACCTTTGTGCCTTCAAGTCCAAACTTTTTACAACGGTGTGAATTCTTCAACGAGGCAAATGATTGACTCATCAGCCGGTGGAACTTTGAATAACAAAACTCCTGAAATGGCTTACGACTTTATTAAAGAGATGTCGTTGAATACCTATCAATGGAAAATTACAAGGGTCAAACCGAAAAAATCAACTAGAGTTTTTAACATAGACGCAGTGACAATGCTGTCAACACAGGTGGAGATGATGAATAAAAAGCTTGATAATTTATGTTTTCCGCAGGTACACCCAGTAATGCAATGCGAAGCGAGTGGGAATGTGGCGAATCTTGAGTACCCACCCTACCAATCAGTAGCAGAACATGAGCAGACAAACTATATAAGTAACAATTTCAAATCCAATAATAATCCTTATAGTAACACTTATAACGCAGGTTGGAGGAACCACCCAAATTTTTTGTGGGGAGGACAAGAAAATCAAGGAAATCAAAGGCAACAACCTCCTCCAAATTATCAAAATCAGCCATATCCACAAGAAAAGCAATCAAACCTCGAAGAGATGCTAACGAAATTCATGGCAGCCACGGATTCTCGTTTCCAAAATACTGAAGCAGTACTTGATGAACAACAAAAATTGATCAAAGGGATTGAGAATAAAGTTAGAGAACTTACTAAGTCAGTAGGACATCCCACGAAGCTGATTTCTGAACATCAACAAGGACGTCTACCAAGCAACACAAAAATAAACCCAAAAGAATAGATCCAAGCCATCACAGCTCAACAGAGTATAAAGGTAGACGAGCCCACCACAGCACAAGAAACCAAGGAAGAAAAAGGTAAAATAGAGGTAGCACACGAAAAGAAAAAACCAATAATCAAATAATACAAACCTCACATACCTTATCCCGAAGCTTTGAAAGGAGATGATTCAGAAGAACAGTTTGGTAAGTTTCTTAAACTTTTAAAGAAATTACATATTAACTTACCCCTTCTTGAAACTCTTTTCCAGATGCCAGACTCGAGGAAATTTTTAAGACAACTCTTGACAAACAAACGCAAAATAGACGAAGAGCACCACGTGGAACTAAACGCAACATGCTCAGCAATGTTACAAAATAGACTACCACAGAAACAAAAAGATCTAGGGAGTTTTACGATTCCATGCTTAGTTGGTAGTTTAACTATTGATAATGCGTTAGCTGATCTAGGGGCAAGTATAAATGTCATGCCTTATACATTGTTTAAACGACCGTCTAGGAAGCCCAAACAAACTAGAATGAGTATTCAACTAGTCGATAAAACTTAGAATTCCTAGGGGCATTATTGAATATGTGCTTATAAAATCGATAAATTTGTTTTCCCAGAGATTTTGTTGTTTTAAACATGGATGAGGATAATTCAATCCCCTTAATTCTAGGAAGATCTTTTCTAGCAACGCCAAGACTAAAATTGATGTTGCACAAAGTAGCTCATACTCGGTAGGAGATGAATCGATTAAGCTTCAAGCTCTCGACTCGGCCGTAACAACGATGATGAAGGTAAGAAAGTCACTTCAATAGATAATCAAATTATCAACTTTCATCGCAGGAAACACCACATAAAGACAACCCTAAGCTGACTCATAAGTCCCAAAACAACAAAGAAGAATCCTATAAGGGACAAGACCTTAAGCTTGATAAGCAGAAGATACAAGCCAAAGAAAAGCCGGATCCACACAAAGTAAAACCAGAGGAACCGCCAGAAAAGCTCATAGGGACATCAAATCACTTCAAAATGGGAGACCAGGTACTGTTAGACAAAGCAGATCCCCACATCACTACAACAGACCTAAAACCAAAGGGAGAAATTCTGCTTAAGGTACACAATATTTTCCCACACGAAACAGTCAAGGTAAGCAACGCAACATTCGACACCTCTAAGGTAAACACTTCTCGACTTGAACTTTGTCATAGAACTATAAGCACGAGGGAAGATGTTCAAATCTTTAAACCTCTCTAAAAATTTTTTTTTTTGAAGAGTCTAGCTTAAGACTATAAACGAGTGCTTTTAGGGAGGCAACCCGAACAATAATTTCTATTTGGTAGTTTTAGTTTTATTCTTATCTCTATTTTCTTTTTTAGAATTCAATAAATTGAAAAATTGCGATTCCTGACACACGGCCTAGCACAGGCAGTGGCCATGCCCGTGTGGGCACACAATCATCGTCTGACATAGCAGGGCCGTGTGAATCGACCCAACCAAGCTGCAGTCACGCTCACCTACCCCACCACGTACTATAAGTGGTGGGTCAACACTACCATTATAGAAGCAGGGCGTGGCAGCAGAGACAAATGGACGTGGCACTCCAACACACCTCCAAACACGACCGTTCGATACAGCCATGCAAAGCAGCACACCCTAGATACACTGATGTAAGACAGCGTCAGAAACAAAAATCTATTTAAACCCCTCAGCCCTTTCCCTTTTCCCCATCTTCTTTCCTCCTTTTTCTTTCAATTTTTTTCTGCCTTGCATTAGAAAAGGTGCTCAGACTCTTGAGCTACACTAAAATCATGCCGAAGAAACGTAAGAGGCCAATCACAATCTCCTTAAAGGAGACCCCAACACATAAGGACATGCTTGGGACTTGACTATTCGACACGCCAAGGGTCTCCGACACCATTTCTGTTCTATTTTTCTTTTCTCTTCTCCTTTATTTTCCTCATCTATAATTCTCTTCTGCTTAATTTACTTCCCTTTATCCTAGTTTCTTGGTTTTAGGTTCTAAAGGCTGCTTGGGAATCACAAATCACAACCGTAGAGGTCACACCCACCTCGCAAACCATCCAACAATAAGGACTCCTTAGTCCATTAGTCTTTTCTTTCAATTTTAGTTTTCTTCTTAGTCTCCTTCTCTTTATTCCTTTTATCTTTAATTATAATTTTAGTATATTATTAATGTTTCATTAGATTTCTTGGCTATATCTTCCTAGGCTACCCAATTTCTTCATCTAGCAGAGATCATTGGTAGCCAACCCACCGCCCATAGAAAACACCATCACCACCACCAAAGACGCCAATTCCCGGAATCATCCAAAATTCAGGAAGTGTTAATTCTCCCCTTCTCTTTTTATTTCATAATTATTTATCTATCTTTGTACATTGAGGACAATGTACAACTTAAGTGGGGGATAAAAGTGCCTAACTTTTGCATAATTCTCAAAATCCTAAATTTAGTCTTATTTTCAAGTATTTTCTCATATTACTAATTAGGATGAAATTTTTAATGATTTGTGATTATTATGAATATGTTTTAGAGTAAGTCATAGTTAATTATGCGTTGATGATTAAATTTGAAGAATACTAGAGAATCAAGCATGAAAAGCCTACTTTCTAAAAATTAAAATTGATAGGTCATTGAACGAACTTGAGTACTACCTTGAAATTTGGAATTTATAAGGATTGATGTCAAAAACACCCATAATTTTTGGTGAGATTTTGAGTCTTATAGAGCATAGATCCTTTTTCATGTTCACTTTATTGATTATGAGTGTGTCAACTTTGAACTGTTATTCTAGAATTTGCCTCGTTTATACATGTCGAGACCACATTAATGATTTGATATCTTGAGATGATAAAGGCACCTAGGTTTGAACCCGTTCACTCCATAAAAGCCTACCTTCACAAATTAACCCTAGCGAACCCGTTGAATCCTAACAACCTTTTATTGACTCACTTACTAATATTAACCCAAAATCCCTTTGTATTTGTTATCACCATTCTTTTGACTACCCTTTAATCGAGATTTGATTTGATTAAGTTACCAAATTATATTAGTTCAAGAGTTACATTTATCATTTATGATGTAATGTTCTTAAAAAAAGACCTAAGTATATTCAATATTAGTAGTATAAAGAGCTTAGAGCATTTAAACTCTAATTGTTGAAGAAAAAGCTCAGATTAAAGTATTATCAAATTTTAAGTGATGAAAATACTATTTATTATAGAGTCATTATCAATAGTAGGTATTATTAGTTTTCATTCGATGTAGATATTCATATTCAGTTCTTTGCTTTTAGATTAGGTAATTAGTTAATTCGATCTCGATTCTAACACTCTAATTCAGCCTGTATCCACACCCTTAACCTTAGCACCATTACAACCTTGATAAAGACCTTTTGATCTGTGTATCATCTCATATCGATGGTGGAGATTTGATTTTCAAGTAAGCCTATGGGATTAACTTTTCGAGTTCGACTTATGAGTGCTTATTCTTGAACCTTAAACACTTGAGTGATTTGAGTGAATCTATTGTGAGGATGCCAATCCTTGTCGATTTTGAATTAAAGGTAATTACTTAGATAAGGGAGACACCAATGTTTCGTACTACAAAGGTATGACTTATCATGATTGAATCTTTAGGACTCTTTGAGTGAAATTATCCATGTATAAATTATCTATGAATTATGATGAGTCATTGTCGATAGGAATTATGAATTATGGAAAGTTTGTTTTAATTGTAAGTTGAGAATTTTGCTTGAGGACAAGCAAAAGCTCAAGTGTGGGGTATTTGATAAACCGTAAAAGTAACATATTTTAATCCCACATTTAGTATGCTTTTGGGTGATTTAGCTCTCAATTTATGTAAAAGGTGCTCTTAATCCTTTCTTTTATGTCTTATACATAGGAAAGCACCGAGAATGAAAAGAATGAGAAGCGGCTTAAACGGACCAAATTGGGCCAACCAAGAAATTGGCACACTAGACTTCAAGTCACACAGTCATGCCTCGCCAATCATTCAAAGACTCGCCTAAGCATGAATTGCAAGGTCGTGTCCCAATCAAAAGACCTAAAGCACAGCTGAATCCCAACTTCACGAGTGCCACTGCCATGCCTCAATCAATGAATCAACACACGACTGAAGTCGACTTACACAGGCGGTGCCATGGCCGTGCTCACATTCAGAATGAGCAATTTCATTCGAATTTGGATACTTGAAGCCAAAGAAACATACTCTTAAGTCTACTTAAACACCTTAATAATAATTCTACTTGAAGGAGGTACTTAGGAGCCAAGTAAAGCATTTAAGGAGCCTACATAAACAACCCAAGACAACTGCTCGGGGAGTTTTGGTGGGTAGAGTTTTTTGCCAAAGCTTTTATCGTGGAAATACTCAAAATAGCAGTTGATCCATCTCAAGAAGCGAATTCTACTCAAGACAAAGGATCTCCTCTTCAATTCCTTCGAGGGTTTTAGGATTTCTTATGTTTTGTTTTATCTTTTCTCTTGCCCACCAAGGGTATTTTCGTAATTTACCCACCAAGGTATTTTCAGTAACTTACCCACCAAGGGTATTTTCGTAATTTACCCACCAAGGGTATTTTCGTAATTTACCCACCAAGGGTATTTTCGTAATTTTGTACCGAATGGCCTTTCTAAAGGTGCGATTAGCTTAAGCGACTCAACTACCATTTTCTCTTTATCGTCATGTTGGGCCTAAAACCCAATTTTGGCCCATTCGCCCCCCACTCGTGTGGCCCACCTAACACAAATCTATCCACGTATATAAGTTCCACCTAGTCTAGTTCACTATATACTATATCATCATACAATTTATTCCAATTGGGCCTACGGCCCATTGGGCCCACTTCTACCCATCGCACCAAGTAGCCCCAACCCACAAGAATACTCTTGATGGCCTCAACTATCGCGTTGAAGTCCCACACGCGCCGCACACTGTGTAGGCTACTATTGCCGTGGACTCCAGACTTCCGGCATTTGCCGCTCTACAACTAGAGTAGAGAGAGTTACACACCGATAGACTTTGGTGCTAAATCGCACTGCGACCACTCCGTGCCCAACGCCCATAAAGGTATGTTAACCCTTCTCCGCATGCTCTTTATATAGCTAGCTCTTCACCTTCATTCCTTGTATCTTTCCGATGTGGGATCCTTACAAGAGAGTTTAAATTCAATCAAACTCTTACCGTCCACTCCGAAAATAAATACTCCCTTGTTTCTCATGAGATTCAACCTGTGCTCCTTATAACATAATCCACGCCGCTAGCCACTTTACCAACTAGCTCCTTGTGCCTCAAACCATGCGCAATTAAATATAACCCTATGGCCAAGGTCTAAATTCATTTAATAAAAATAATAAAAAGGAATGCAAACGCTACAACTAGAACCTTGGACCTTCTTCCTTCCTTGTGGCGTCACTTTGCCACTACACCACACACACCACTTGTGTCATTTTCCTCCACATTTTATTCTTAAGGCCTACCCGCCAACCTCCAAGGGTTTTTTTTTTTCACCTAAAACCAAAATTTTCCCAAAGCTAATATTTGATCCCGGGACTTCATAGAAGCCCCTTAACCTTCCAAAATCGCTTATCTAAAAGGTCCAACTTGCACTTAAGCCGATCTCCTATTCTCAAAAAAATTTTAAACGCTACTACGCCTAAGGCCCATTGGGCTCAATCCTACTAGGCCTAATTTCAGGATGTTACAATTTTCCTCATCTATAATTCTCTTCTGCTTAATTTACTTCCCTTTATCCTAGTTTCTTGGTTTTAGGTTCTAAAGGCTGCTTGGGAATCACAAATCACAACCGTAGAGGTCACACCCACCTCGCAAACCATCCAACAATAAGGACTCCTTAGTCCATTAGTCTTTTCTTTCAATTTTAGTTTTCTTCTTAGTCTCCTTCTCTTTATTCCCTTTATCTTTAATTATAATTTTAGTATATTATTAATGTTTCATTAGATTTCTTGGCTATATCTTCCTAGGCTACCCAATTTTTTCATCTAGCACAGAGATCATTGGTAGCCAACCCACCGGGCCCATAGAAAACACCATCACCACCACCAAAGACGCCAACTCCCGGAATCATCCAAAATTCAGGAAATGTTACTTCTCCCCTTCTCTTTTTATTTCATAATTATTTATCTATCTTTGTACATTGAGGACAATGTACAACTTAAGTGTGGGGGGATAAAAGTGCCTAACTTTTTGCATAATTCTCAAAAATCCTGAATTTAGTCTTATTTTCAAGTATTTTCTCATATTACTAATTAGGATGAAATTTCTAATGATTTGTGATTATTATGAATATGTTTTAGAGTAAGTCATAGTTAATTGTGCGTTGATGATTAAATTTGAAGAATACTAGAGAATCAAGCATGAAAAGCCTACTTTCTAAAAATTAAAATTGATAGGTCATTGAACTGAACTTGAGTACTACCTTGAAATTTGGAATTTATAAGGATTGATGTCAAAAACACCCATAATTTTTGGTGAGATTTTGAGTCTTATAGAGCATAGATCCTTTTTCATGTTCACTTTATTGATTATGAGTGTGTCAACTTTGAACTGTTATTCTAGAATTTGCCTCGTTTATACATGTCGAGACCACATTAATGATTTGATATACTGAGATGATAAAGGCACCTAGGTTTGAACCCGTTCACTCCATAAAAAGCCTACCTTCACAAATTAACCCCTAGCGAACCCCGTTGAATCCTAACAACCTTTTTATTGACTCACTTACTAATATTAACCCAAAATCCCTTTGTATTTGTTATCACCATTCTTTTGACTACCCTTTAATCGAGGTTTGATTTGATTAAGTTACCAAATTATATTAGTTCAGTAGTTACATTTATCATTTATGATGTAATGTTCTTAAAAAAAAGACCTAAGTATATTCAATATTAGTAGTATAAAGAGCTTAGAGCATTTAAACTCTAATTGTTGAAGAAAAAGCTCAGATTAAAGTATTATCAAATTTTAAGTGATGAAAATACTATTTATTATAGAGTAATTATCAATTGTAGGTATTATTAGTTTTCATTCGATGTAAATATTCATATTCAGTTCTTTGCTTTTAGATTAGGTAATTAGTCAATTCGATCTCGATTCTAACACTCTAATTCAGCCTGTATCCACACCCTTAACCTTAGCACCATTACAACCTTGATAAAGACCTTTTGATCTGTGTATCATCTCATATACAGTGGTGGAGATTTGATTTTTAGGTAAGCCTATGGGATTAACTTTTCAGGTTCGACTTATGAGTGCTTATTCTTGAACCTTAAACACTTCGAGTGATTTGAGTGAATCTATTGTGAGGATGCCAATCCTTGTCGATTTTGAATTAAAGGTAATTACTTAGATAAGGGGAGACACCAATGTTTCGTACTACAAAGGTATGACTTATCATGATTGAATCTTTAGGACTCTTTGAGTGAAATTATCCATGTATAAATTATCTATGAATTATGATGAGTCATTGTCGATAGGAATTATGAATTATGGAAAGTTTGTTTTAATTGTAAGTTGAGAATTTTGCTTGAGGACAAGCAAAAGCTCAAGTGTGGGGGTATTTGATAAACCGTAAAAGTAACATATTTTAATCCCACATTTAGTATGCTTTTGGGTGATTTAGCTCTCAATTTATGTAAAAAGGTACTCTTAATCCTTTCTTTTTATGTCTTATACATAGGAAAGCACCCGAGAATGAAAAGAATGAGAAACGGGCTTAAAACGGACCAAATTGGGCCAACCCAAGAAATTGGCACGACCTAGACTTCAAGTCACACAGTCATGCCTCGCCAATCATTCAAAGACTCGCCCCAAGCATGAATTGCAAGGCCGTGTCCCAATCAAAAGACCTAAAGCACGGCCTGAATCCCAACTTACACGGCCATGCCACGGCCATGCCTCAATCAACAGAATCAACACACTGCCTGAAGTCGACTTACACGGGCGTGTGCCATGGCCGTGCCCCTGTTACAGGAATGAGCAATTTCATTCAAATTTGGATGCTTGAAGCCAAAGAAACATACTCTTAAGTCTACTTAAACACCTTAATAGTAATTCTACTTGAAGGAGGTACTTAGGAGCCAAGTAAAGCATTTAAGGAGCCTACATAAACAACCCAAGACAACCGTTATGGGGGGAGTTTTGGTGGGTAGAGTTTTTTGCCAAAGCTTTTATTCAGGGAAATACTCAAAATAGCCAGTTGATCCATCTCAAGAAGCCAGAATTCTACTCAAGACAAAGGATCTCCTCTTCAATTCCTTCAGGGGGTTTTAGGGATTTCTTATGTTTTGTTTTATCTTTTCTCTTGAGATGTTTTCCTATTTTGCTATGAACTAAACCCTTCAGATACCTGAAGGGGATGAAACCTATGACGAATTTTGTTATTTGATTTATAAATTATATGATAAGTACTTAGTTTGTTCTTAATTATATTGCTTAATCCAAATTTGATGTGCTTAGGTAGAGGAGGAATAGACCCTGCCTAAGAGTAGATCTAGCATAATTAAGTGGAGTTGATCGAGTGCCTAGAGATAGGGTTACGAGATTTTGCCGGATTAGGGTGAAACCTAATATGGGAGTCCATTGATCGATTTACTGCTTCCTTAAGGGGTTATTATAAGAGAACGAGAGTTCCACTAATTAACCTAAGGTTAGACGTTATTCGCCTCGAGAGAGGGTTTAATATAGGTTAGGGAGTCTCACGGATCAAGCTAAGTAAAGAAGTCATATGAACTAAAAGTTAGATAACAAGAAAAGTCATAGGTGGATTCTTCCTGAGGGTATCGTCGTAATCAACTGAGTTTTTCCACAGTCTTTTCCCAAAGTTTCATTCTTTTGTTTTTGCATCTAGTTTAGTTTTTCATTTGTTCTTAGATTAATAAACCAATCACTCCATATTTCAGGCTAAATAATAGAAAGAAAGTGAGTAGTAGTACTTTTAGGTTCCTTTGGGTTCAATAAAGATACTCTCGCCTAAACTATACTACTGTTCGATAGGTGCACTTTCCTCTATCGTTGTCATAGTTAGTCTACAGGTTTGATCATTCTTTTTATAAATATTAAAACTCGACTGTTTGACACGATCACCCAAGTCAGTAACCTCTCTAGATTTCACACAACTTGGCACACGGGCGTGTCTTTGACCGTGTGGTGCAAGTCAGAATGTATGCCCTATTTTCACACAGCCTATGACATGGGCATAATGCGGTGGCGTGTGAGGCACGGCTTTGTTCACACAGGCAGTGATCCCTAATGCTTGAAAATTTTAAGTGATTCCTAAAGTTTACAAATTTGATCGGTTTAGTCCCGAACCTTCTCTAAAGCATGGTTAAGGTCTCATAGACCTATTTAAAGGACATTGTGTATGTTAATTAATGTTATTCGATAATGAATGTTTATTGAGTTGTTAAATGTTAGTTAAATGTTGTGTTTGATTGGTAATACCTCTTAACCCTAAGCCAGCGATGGACACGGGTTAGGGGTGTACACAAAAAATCTTTGAAATATACAACTTAGCTAATCTTTCAAGTGAGTAGTCGGTTCTTGTCGAAATAAAGTGCGAGACTTCATTAATCTGTCAACAATCACCCAAATTGAATTTTCTTTTTGTAGCACCCCTAACCCGTATCCGTCGCCAGAGTAGGGTTACGAGGTATTTCTGATCAATTCACAACATATAGCATACATTTATCAAATATAAACCATTCATTCTCATAAATCATCCAACACGATTACATTGTCCCTTATAAGGCCTACGAGGCCTTAAATATGCTTTAGAAGTGGTTCGAGACTAAATCAATAAAATAAAAATAATTTTGGAAAATTAGAAAAATTTCAATCATATAGGGGTCACACGCCCATGTGAACAGGTCGTGTACCTCACACGGCTCCAGACACGCTTGTGTCTCAGGCCATGGTGAAACAAGGCATACATACTGACTTGTGTCACACGACCAACCACACGCCCGTGTGTCTAGCCCGTGTGCCCTTTGAAATGGTCACACACGCCCGTGTGCCAGGCCGTGTGCTAGGTCATGCCAAACCTATAGGGTATACTGACTTATGCAACACAGCCAAGTCACATGCCCGTGTGCTAAGTCAGCAATTAGGGGTCAATTGACTTGTAACACATGGGATACAGGAGCATAACGCCTTAATTCAATTTTAACACCATGGGATACACACTGTAACATGACTGTGTCACACACTACTGACACACACATGTCTCTGCAGTGTGGACAAAAATAGGCCATTTACAAGGCCAATTTGCCACCCCAACTTCAATGTACCTATACAATGCAAAATGATACCATTTCCATACACAAAGGGCAGCTAAATCAATCCCAATTCGTGCATAATTCATACTATACAAATACAACCATTTCACTTATTCAAATATATATACCAAAACAATATGATATTTAACCTTAATTCATACATATATATATATATATATACCAACTTAATATATAAGTTCATGCCACAATAAGACCTTTCTCAAGCTTTCATCCACCATAAGTCAAATAACCATTTTAACTTCCATAATGTCTTGATTACAACCATGTCAAAATAATCCATCTCACAAGTCATTATAAACATCTTACAAAAGTCATTAACAACCATTTCTATTAACCAAACACACATGAATATTAACATCATTTACAAGCCAAATCTCATGGATATGATCACAACCAAAATTACCACATCTAGCCTATATATGTCATATGCCATAAATTTATAATTAAAAAGTACCAACTTAGATGTTTGATAGAGTGGTGATGTTCCCGACGACTCCCGGATCCGAGCTAACCTTGATTCACTATAAAACATAGAAAAATAACAAGAAGTAAGCCTCATAGCTTAGTAAGCTCGTATGTGAACAAAAAACAACTATCACCATTCATTCATCATTCAAATAATAAAGAACGATATATAACAATTCTATTAAATCTCAAAGCTATCAAATGGTTATTCACATAACTTACCAATGAACTCATCAATTCCATAGTTTTAAAACTCAATTCATTACCGTACGTACCTGCACCATCTCGTACCAATCTCATACTCAACCACAACTTTCATTTACCTATTGAACCATTCAAAATAGAAATCAGATATTCAAGAATCTCGATCGATAAGTACCTATACCATGGCCCGAAGCCAAATCAAGGTAACTTATCCCCAGAGTACCTATACCATACCTGTAGCCAAATCAAGGTCACTCATCTCCAAAATACCTATACCATGGTCTGAAGCTAAATCAAGGTATAACTCACACATGAAGTGTCGATATCATGGTCCGAAGCCAACACAATAACCTAATGACATGTCACTAGCATCCTGAAAAGGTTCAACTGGGATTTCACTCTTGTCGAATCATTTTCGAACATATCCATAGAATCATATTCACAATTCAAATGTTATCTATAATCTTGTAATCACATTTTATGCAATATCAAAGCATTAAACATACATTTATAATGAAATTACCACATACGAACTTACCTACTCGATAACCTTGTTTTTCCCTTGATCTAAATCTGAATTCTTTCCTTCTTGATCTATATGAATTCAAATTAACTTATTCAATCACATATTCATTCAATTTAGTCCATATCACACTTTAAAGTACTTTTACACTTTTGCCCCAAGTATTTCACAACTATTACAATTTAGTCCTTATTTCACAAAACACAAAATTCACATAATTTCAATAAACCCAAGCTTGCCCAAATTATTTATAGGTCCCTAGCAGCCCAAAACTTTCATTTATTTCACATTTCAACCACTCAATTTGCACATTTCATAATTTAATCCCTATTATGCATTTTCATCAAAAATCACTTAACAAAACATGTAAAACTATCATGAAGCTTTCATATTTCAACATTAAACATCAAAGAACTCATAGATTCAACAATGGCAACTCTCAAAATCTTTAACAGTTTCAAAATTAAAGGTACAGGCTAGCTAGATTGAGCTGCAATGATTACAAAAACATAGAAATCACCAAAAACGGGACAAAAATCACTTACAATTGATCTAGGAGATCACCGAAACTTTCAAGCCCTAAAAATGGATCCTCCTCTCTTCAATTTTAGGTGGAAATATCATTTAGGAAGATGATGCATTGTTTTCTTATTATTTTACTTAAGTTTATTATTGATTTACTTATTTAACCTTGGTTTATAACATTAAAAATCACATAATATATGTCCATAATTGTCCACCCAAAATTTTAATGGTCAAATTACAACATAAGGACTTCCACTTTAATGTTCCATAGCTAATAGACACATTTAACTAATAGAACATGCATTTTACACTTTACGCGATTTAGTCCTTTTTACCGAATTGATCATCCAAACGATAAAATTAGCTTACAAAATTTTCACACATATCAAATAACATGCTATAAATACTGAAAATAATATTAAAATAATTTTTTGACATCGTATTTGTGGTTCCAAAACCACTTTTCTGATTTAGCTAAAATCAGGTTGTTACACTTTTTTCGGAGAAAACAGTAGTCTCGATATGAAATCCATCGTAACACTTTCCTATTTCCTCTCGAAATTCTTACTAGACTGTAACAAACTTGAAGGAACCTAATGCTCAACTTTTCACTTGCTAACATACCAAATATCTCGATACAAACTCAGATATTTCTCGTTTCATTCTCGTCAACCAGTAATTTTGTTTCAATTTATTATACAATTTAGTGCCACTCGGATGATACGAACTCGTTTCGGTGATGATTCGAGTCGTTTAGATTGCCCAATCGTGAATGTAACACCCCAAACTCGACCCCCGTACGGTTTGACCGGATCTGGCATGTCACATGAAGAAAACATATAAAGAACTTGTGATTTTTACTAAAGTTGACATTATTTAGCTATAGTTAAGAAAACAAGTTTGGTGTATAAATATTCGTTAGAAAAACTACTAATTTCGAGAGGTTGATTGATAAATCAAAAATCAAACTAGTGAACTTTTAAACCGTGATTTTTGAAAATAATGTTGATAATTCGAAGGAAAACCCAAGTTAAATTATTCGTACATATTTGTTATGAAATTCGTTTGTTGATAAATTTTATGAAAAACCGTTGTTTATGATTTCAGAAAATCCCCGTTTAAATCAATCCATGAGAGATAATAAATAGTCAAACATAAAAACCAAAATAAAATCCCAGAGGCCTTATTACAACTTTAAACCCAAAATAGTAAAAGTAAGAAAATAAAGCAGAAAAGAAATTTACTAAAGTTCAAAAATATCATTCCAAAAGTATGACCTCCACCAAGTCATCCATGGCCCCAAGTCCTCGTCACTAAGCATTACCTACGAGGAATAAAAAGAAAGGGTGAGTTACTAGAACTCAGTGTATAATCCCTCGTTACCGTCATCCACTAGGCCTGAACTCGCATAGGAAACATCTTGGGCCTAAGCCCATTTACAAAGTGATAATTAAAAGGAATGAATGCAACCCAACCCATTCATCCATCACACACCCCACCAGCCAATCACACCTGTAGGGATCAAGTCAACCCACCCCGCCGCTCACACCAAATTTACAGTCAAGCTGTTATAATATTTTATTTTATTTTATTTTTTGTGGTCAAGCCACTGAAATCATAATTTAAGCACAATAATAAACAAATTGTGGCTATTCCACCAGGCTACACTGCTCTCCATACAATTTTTCCCATCCCATGCAAAATGTAAAAATGCAACATACATAATGAAATATCCACATATATATATATATATATATATATATATAACCACCATTAATCTAGTGAATTATTTCAGTGAATCATCCCATTAAAACAATTTAATAATTTGGCCCACTAAGGCATTCTAGCAAATCGGCCCATAGGGGCATTTTGGTAAATTGGCCCATATGGCATTTTCGTAAATTGACCCATAGGGGCATTTTCCTAAATTAGTAAATTTTAATACCGATTTTGACATATCTTTAGAAATAGCATTGATTAAGCAAGTTACTCGATTCATGCCATATTATGGTTATTAGATTAGTAAACAACAACAATCTATTTTCCAACATGATAATGAATCACAAATCTACGAAATTTCGGTGTGAGATTACACACCTGATTACGGTAAGGACTAAACCTTCTTGATCATCGGCACCTATGTCACCATAATACTCGATTAACTAACAAAAAGATGGTGTCTTAATCCAAATATCTAAATCTAACGATCTAATGAAATGCTTACCCTTAGTATCGTGAATGACTACGATTTGTCTACTCTCACCGGATGATGGTCCACAACCCGGTGGGAAATCCCAAACTGTCGATACCGCCCTACGTTTGAACTTGGGAGTAGAGATTGCAAGTCCACTCCCTTTTTGCCCTCATATCAATTTTCCTTTAGTATCGCTACCACTTGCCTCCATTGGAAAAATATCGGTTAGAATAATACTACGATGAGAGAAAATCTAAGGAGAGGATTTTGACTTACCACTACTTCGAGAGGACCAACGAGTAGAGAAAGACAAGTGGTTTAGTTCCTAAAATAATCGATTAGTCAAACTTTCGATCCAATTAGCAAAATAACAGTGTAGAGAGATATCGAATGAACCAAGAAGAAACTCCTTACCTTAACGATGATGAATCTGATTCCCACCGATTGGGCTTATGGCTACGGATGAGACAAGGATATAAGATTCAGCTTTCCCACTATAACACTTCAATAGAAGGATAACACGATGTGAGAGAGTAGGAGAGAGTGATATTTCGGTTTAGAGAACCATCCGAATACTAAGGGCACATAATCGGCCATGAAGAAAAGAAAATGAAAAGAGGAGAATAAAATCACTTACCAATTCGGTCAAAGAAAAGAGTGCCTAACACACAAAAGAAAATGAAGAAGAGGTGAAGTATTAAAAGGTTCAGCTATGGAGAGAAATGAACAAGAAGATTCGGCCACAAGGTAATTTCGTTTTAAGAGAAAGAGAGAAAGGTTGAAGAAATAGTGAAATGGGAAAAGAAGTGATGGGAAAAGAAGTGTTAGAGGGCTTCGACTAACACCAAGGGAAAAATGAACAAAAAGGATTGAGTATCACGGCAAATTAAAGGAAAAAGGTGAACAATTTGCTTGAGTGTTTCGGCAAAATAAAGAGAATGGATCGGAAAAGAGAGAACCACAATGTTAAAAAGAAATAAAAGCCTTTCATGCACAAACTTGCAAAATGACCAAAAGAATTTCGGCTCCCCTTTTCTTCCTACTAAAACCTTGTACCACATTTACCAAAAATATGAGAGTTAACTGAATTTCTTTCCCAAGCTTCTTCCAAAAATTCGGCCAACATATCCCCCATTATCTCTTTCTTTAACTTCTATCCTTATTTTCTCCTTGATCTCCTCCTTACTCTTCTCCATTGTGTTCTTTCCATCAACAAAAAGTCTTCATTTCCTTCTTTAAAGCCTTGTCCAACACTTTCTATCTATTACATGATTAGCACAAAAATTAAATTCCAAAAGTTGCAATAGGTGGGATTCGAACTCCACCCCTTACGCTTCTTCATGTGACGCCACTCCACTCTGCTACTAGCTCCACTTGTGCTAGCAAAAATACACATTTATTTCTTTAAGCCTTGATGCCACTTACCTTCTCTCCTTAAAGTGCTTAAACACAAAAATTCTACAAAGTCCTAACTTAACCCCAAGCCTTCTTAGGGCCCCTAAACATACACAACTAACACTCTTAACTAGTCTAACATATGGTATAATGTAAAACATAAATTCTTGAATTTCAGGATGTTACAGTGAATTTGAGTAAGACTTGGTTCGTTTCAAAAGGAATAGAAAAGATAGGCAATAGGCTTCAAACAAAAGATAGAAGGTAAAATGGCTAAGTAAATAATGGATAGTTTGGCTAAGGCAGAGAATGAACCCACAATATTGAAATTGTTGACCTGAGCCTCAAAGTGGCTCTTAGGTGATTTATGGTTTAGGGAAAATAGCAAAGGATAAACCTTGACCCACTATCAATTAGTGATAGGAACCAAAGGTATACGAACGCCACACTTGAAAGTGATAAGTTTGGCAAACAATGGAAAGGATAGATGCCATAAACTATGCTTTATAAGTCAGATCAGTTCCAAAAGAATAAAGAGAATTGGATAACTCACAAATCTCAAATTTAGCATAAATTCAGAAAAAGTTGTCTAACCAAAAAAATGTTTTCTTACAAACAATTTATAGTCATTATTATGACTATTCAAATGCCTATTTGTGACCTTTCACCTCCAGCAATTAACTAAGGTTTTTTTACAAGCTTTAATTTTATTTTTAAGTCATGTAGGGAAGCCAATAGTCATGTCCCTTCACTTGATTCTGGTGTAGATGAAAAGGCATGTCTCTTCACTTTATTGTTGACTTAATGATCCCTTAATGTGTTGTTCGGTGTCCCTTCATCTCCCTTAAACTGAATGTAAAAAGACTTGTGCATTCATCTCTTTAATTGGCTCCTTAACTAGCTTTAAATGCTTTAAAACTGAATAGATTTGAAGAGACACTCTTGGACCATTTGAATAGCCACCTTGATGATATATGAAGGCTTGAAAAACGTCCAAACTTCAAGAGCCAATTAGCCATATGAATAGTCACCTACAAGGTAGATAATTAAGCATTAAAGACACTCATAAGAATCAGCACACTATAAACACTTATACACAAATTTATTAATAAACATGCAGCTCCAATCAACTTATTTAAAATGAAAATAAACACACTTTAATTTATGCAGTAAAAAGTAACAGCCAAATTAAATAACATACTTATATAAACAAACTTAGACATATTTAACAACTAAGATGCTTAAATGCATGGTTTAAGATGTAAACTAAATGAACAAATGAGTTACTTAATGCATGACTTAATTTAATGATGCAAACTTTAACTAACATGGGAGTTACATAATCCATGTCATAATTTATGATGCAAACTTAACTAACATAAGAGTTACATAATGCATGACTTTATTAAATGCAGAACACATATTAATGATGTTCAAACTATAACATAATTAAAGACTCATACTAATGATGTTCAAACTATGACATAATTAAAGACACAAACTAAAATAACTAAAGTAACTAAAATAAATGAATCAAAGTCATTATTTTCTAGCAACCAAATTAACAAACTGAAATTAAAACTTCATTTTGCACTTGGGCCCCTCGTGCTTTGGCCAATTTCGATGGCGTCGAGTTGCGTCGTAACATGATATGACCGGGTTCGCATCACTGGATGTATTGAATAAATGTTGTTATGGCTTCCCATAAAATATCTCTTTAACCATAGAACCGTTTGGTACACATCCAATTTTAGAAATACAAACTGTCATCATTACCAACACTGAAATCAATGGTCTGACAATTCTGAATTTACTCCCATTTAGCTAAAACATTTGAATCCTTTCTTTGCAACTCTCAAATTTTCAGAAGAAGTAATGGTTTTAACTCTCATATCAGTGATAATGGACCATTATATTCTCAAATCATGTGAGTATTCACAACTTTTAGAGAGTTCTAATATAGCAAATTAGTCATCATATTAGCTTTTACTCAAATGATATTGATAATCAGATCAAAATCTTTCAATAACTCTAGACATTAATGCTATCTTAGATTCAATTTTGAAACTTCTATTAATATAACTTTCAATTGTTCGAAGCATTGGTAGCATTTATTCAATCAAATAAAATTAATATTTTTTTGTAACAAATTCATCAATGGTAGAGCTATTATCGAATAGCCTAAACAAATCATCTGTAATATACAATAAATCCCAAAGAACTAGAACTTCTGTAATATTTTTGTAACAATACATTTTCAGTATCAAAAATAGTGGTTTTGGAACTCGTTTTTCAACGACCAAGCTAGTAAATTTAATAATTAATATTTACTAGTCTATTATGATATTATATTAGATTTTGGTTTAGTAATTTTGGTGATTGAATGGTTAATTTGAGTACAATGACTAAATTGTAAAATTGTAAAACTTAATCGCTAAGGATTTTTATTAGTTAAAAAGATTAATTAGTGTTTTCTGAAGGGTTAAGTGGAAAATTATCCCTTTTAATTTATAGTGGAAGGTTAATGTCTTAAAATGGAACATTGTATGTTAATTTAATGTTAAAGTTAAGAAAAAAATAATACAACATAAAAACAAAAGAAAATGTGGCCATTATCATCTTTCTTCTTCCTATCTTCACCATTCGCCATTGAAAGAAAACCAATATATTTTGGCCAAGCTTTTTTTCAAAATTGGTAAGCTTTTTTAATTTATTTCTTATAATTTTTATGTTTTCGAAATCTCGAGAGCTTGATTAGCTAGCCCAAGGACTATTTTGTGAAACTGTTAAAGTTTTGAAAAGTTATCAATCATTGATTATTTTTGAATTTTTTAGTCATAAGAGGTTGCATGTTGAGCTTAGATGTTAAGTAGGGCTATTTTGTAAAGTGATTTTGTTAATTTAAATTTTAGGGACTAAAGTATAACAATGTCAAATTTAGCATGGAATTTCTAACAAAAATTATTATAAAGGATTATAAGAGGATAGAATAGAAAATTTTTTGAATAATGATGCTTAATTATAAAAGATATGTTAATTTCGATTTTAATGACTAAATTGAATAAAATGTAAAAATTTAAATAAATATTATAAAATGTTATTAAAAGGTCATTTGCATATGTTTAGACAATATAAGGTATTCAGATTTTATAATTGTATTAAATTATTATATAGATCAAGAAACGGAACAACCGATCGACAAAATATGGAAAAGGAAAAATTATTGACTAGTCCTTAGTGTTGTGTTCGTTGTTGTTCTAGTTGGGTAAGTTCGTATAATATTATTTTGATTAAAGTAGTTTGTGTTGCATTATACATGTGTATATTATTTGTGGTTGAATTGTATAAATTACAAATTTCGATGTTGAAAGGACTGAATTGCAAAGTATGATATATGTGCCTTGAATGAATAAATAGACGATATGGAATGTTAAATGGACCATGTTCATGTATGAGACAATATTATATTGATGGAAAGTATATGGGGATTGATTAAAGGCCCGTGTGAACTTAGTAAATGATTAGGATACAAATGACATGTCATTAGGGTTTAAAGTATGAGGTGCTATGTAATGGTGATTACATTATATCAGGTACTATGTACCCATGACTATATTATCAAGTATTTTGTATTGGTGTTTATATTGTATCAAGCACTATGTGCTGGTGTTTGTATATTATCAGGTACTATGTACCAGTGTTGGATACCTTATCGATGGATGAGATCCAACATTCATTGTGGATTCTCCACAACTCGTTTGAGCAGTATCGAGTAAAGGTTAATGTCCCTATTTACAGCTCGTGTGAGCAAAGCTATCACGAGTATCTGAGACTAATTTATTTTAGTTTTCCAGGGGAAATAAGTTATGAAATGAAAGAGTATTTGTGTGAAGTTGTTAACCATGAAATGAGCATAGCTATTATAGTTATTATGTTACTTATAAATATGTGATGATTATTATGCGAAGATGTACTAACTGAGTTGGTTATGGCATGAATTGTGTAAGGTGACAAGGAATACTATGTTTATCTATTATTATCAATTGTTAAGATATCAAATGTTAGGTATGTTGTGTTTAATTTCATATGAACTTACTAAACTTTGAGTAAGCTTGTAACACCCCTAACCTGTATCCGTCGTCAAAATAGGGTTACGAAGCATTACTGTAAAATGTAACTTAAAACATTTATTTCAAAACATTTCATTAATCATAGTATAACTCATTCATACACATGCATATTGTCCCTTATTTGAGCCATCAAGGCCTTAGATATACATTAGAAATGATCCTAAATCGAAAACATTTGAAACATTGAGGAAAAATTTAGAAAATTTTACACTACAAGGGTCACACAGCTAAGACACACGCCCGAGTCTCAGGCAGTGTAACAATCGAAATAGGGACACACAGTGTGTCCCAGCCCGTGTAAATCTCCGACTTGGGTCACACGACCAAGCCACACGTCTGTGTGCCAGGCCGTGTAACACTCGAAATGGCCTCACACGCCCATGTACCAGGTTGTGTGCTAGGTCGTGTAACTTTTGAAAAGTAACCTTTAAAACATACAGGGGACACATGGCCATGTATCACTCACGGCTGAGACACACGCCCGTGTCTTAGGCCGTGTGGACAAGAAATTGGCCAAGAACAAGCCATTTCTATCACTCATCTTAGCCATGCACCTAAACACATTTGCACTTATAATCAACGCATCAAAAACTACCCAAAACATGCATAATAATACCAATTCAATAAGCCATTTATCCATCCCTCCGATATGCCATATATGCACGTCAATTACAACCAAGAAATTATACAAAAACTTATGCCAAATTGGTCATATTTCATCTAAACACATTTAATTCAATTCCATATCAAAGCATACCACAATTAACCACATTACAAACATACCAACACATACCACTTTGGTCATAAAACTATGTATCAACTTGACCTATTCCATGATAATATAAACTTAGCATTTGTACCATAATTATGACCATTGGAGCTTCCAAACAAACATACCATTTAGTCACTTAAACATGCACATAACTTGACCATGTTGAGGTCAATTCATCACCTTCCACTTGGGCCATTCAAACATACATTAACACATTGTCAAAATAACACACATCAATAATGCATCAAAAGTACCAAAGTTACATCAACCAAAATGACATATACATGCCAAACTCATCAACTAAAATGCAGCTAAACATCAACCATAAGTCCGCCTATACATTTCATTATAACCTTAACCAACATATCAATACTACCGATATAATCGCTGGATAGTGTGATAAATCTCCGACGAGCTTCCAAATTGATTGAGCTTCTGATAATCTGTAAAGTAAGATAAAGATGACTACATAAGCAATAAATGCTTATTAAGCTCATATAAACTTAAACATAACATTTCATTTCAATAACGAACTTTATAGGTGAATATAAACCTATACTAATGCTACAAGATTTATTAAACCATAATCATCAACTCACAAATGAGAAAGTCCATCAATATCACATTTATTGTTCAGTCCTAACATCATAGGATTTATAAGACCTATTACACAATCATTAACCTTTTCATAAACTATGTACCATTTACTTTCCATTTACTTACTTTCTTACCATTCCATTTACTTAATTTCCATTTTACTTAACATAAACTTAAATAACAACATCAATTCACTAATTATTATATTTGTTCATGAACTAGGTAAATCCATCAATAGCATACTTAAATTTATCATATATAAGTACATTATTCAACTCATCAATCCCTTTTTCATCATATTACATCTTTTTGAACTTACCGTTTCATTACCTTTTCTTATCTGTTTCATTTGCATAATACAAGACATAAGCATATTTCCATTTGGACACTTACCATTGCAATGCATGACTTTCAAAATTAAACATAATATAATCCAACCAATAGCTTGGCACAAGTCTAAGCATCATCAACAACACATGTTAGTGCATCAATTCACAATTCACTTGAATTAACATAAGATAAGTCATTAAACATGAATAACGTCACTTGACATCATTAGTTTCATGAACATAGATATATTTTCATTCAACATTTCCTTTTTATTCCCTTTTATAGTTTTCATGATATAAGTCATTTGAATACTTACCATTCCTTCCCTTTTCATGCCCGTTGAACCACTTAGAAATAATATTGGATACGCAGGAAAGCTCACACAAAGTGTGCTAAACATATGGTTGAAACTATTCCTTTTCATCATTGCTCACTCTAGCCATAAATGGGTCTACTCACACAAGCTGGCGGTCGGAATATAGCTACACGATGCCGCACACACAAGCTGACGAGTATATGCAAAAATGCCAGAACTCAGCCATCGGTAGGACATTCAAGACCAGAATTCGAAACATGGTAACCCTAATGACATGTTATTTTTATCCTATATATTCCTAAGGTTTAATAGTCGTTGAAACGTCATTGGATTTCCATCGTTTCTTTACATGATAAATTGCATAATAATACATAACATATATACATTGATTCATTTACATTAGAACAACACATTAAACATTCAATTTAATCAATATTTAAATGATTATAGTTTATACAAACTAACTTGGCAAAATTACAGAAATGTCAAAGTATAGGGGTTATTTGGTAATTTTCTCTTCTTAGTTTTTTACTCGTTCTTGATCTAAATTAATAATTTCATTAAATTCATTAATTTAGATAGAAAAATCACTCCATTTTATAATATTTATTTTTTAACATTTTTACAAAATTACCCTCAAATTTTAATTTTTATTCAATTTAGTCCTTGAGCCTAAAACATGCAAATTAACCATTTTTTATTGAAAATTCATACCAGCCATATGTTACTAGCATCCAATACAGCCCACATTTGTAAAAATTCCACATCTAGTCCTTGAACTATTACTATTTCAATAATTTAGTCCCTAATCGACAAATTCATCAAAAATCACTTGACAAAATACTTATAAATAACAACTAATACTTCAAATTCATCATTTAACATCTACAACCACATAGATTCATCAATGGCAACATTCAACATCTTTAACAATTTCAAAAACGAAGGTACGGGCTAACTGGACCTTATTGTAACAATCTCAAAAATATAAAAATTACTAAAAACCGATAAATAAACCACTTACATGCATCCATTTTTGTTTGGCCAAACTTAGCTTATTTTCCATGGAAGAATCAGTTCAAACAAAATAGGAAAGAAGATGACAACCATTCATCTTTTACTTATGTTTTATTTAATTTAATTTAATTTATCAAATTACTATTTTAACCTTGGTTAAAAAGTAAATAAAACATCAAATCCATGTCCATTTTAGTCCACTAATTCCTTAAATGCTTTATTTACCATTTAAGTCCATCCACATTTATTTCTATTATCATTTAACCCGTTTAACTATTAGAATTCAACCTTTACACTTTTTTATGATTTAGTCCTTTTTGCTTAATTCACTATCTAAACATTAAAATTTCTTAACGAAACTTTAATTCAACCTTAATAACACTTCATAATATTTATAAAATATTTACGGCTTACTTTATAGAAATGAGGTATCGATACCTCAATTTTTGAAACCACTTAACTTTAAGGTCTTACCACTTGAACCTAATCAATCATTCATATAACATAAATTTCCATATCAAACACCTTTTTAAAGCCATATTTGACTCATAAATATTAAATAATAATACTTACGAACTTACTCGTCGAATTTGTGTCCCCGAAACCACTTTTTTGACACTGCTAAAAAATAGGTTGTTACAAAGCTTACCTTTGTTTCATTTTTCTTCCTTGTAGATTGTCGAAAATCGTGCTATCAATTGAGTTATTTTCGGAGCTCACAGTATCAACAAATCCCTTCGGCAAACTTTTGAACATTTTGGGCCCAATTAAAAATCTCATTCCCCAACATTCCACCTTCTTATGGAATCTGTCTAAATAATGAGCAAATCCTTGCTGATCGTATGTCAGAGTCTTAAAAATTTATATAATGAATGATCTAGCCTAAAAACTAATTGTGACAACGACTTGAGGCAAGCGCACCTATCGAACAGTAGTATAGTTTAGTGGCAAGACTGGATTGTCGAACCCAAAGGAACCAAAAGTACTAATACTAACTCTCTTTTTATTATCTAGCCTAAGAATTAAGGGAATTGTTATCTAATCTAAAATTAACTAACTAATAAGCTAAAGATGCTAAGACAAAGAGAATGAATTGGGGAAATACTTGTGGGAAAAACCAATTGATTAAGACAACACTCGAGGAAGAATCCACCTAGACTTCACTTGTTATTTAACTCTGAACCGGACGATTTATTCACTTGACTTGACCCATAGGATTCCCTAATTTATATTAATACCTCTCTCGAGGCTACTAACCTCTAACCCTAGGTTGATTAATTGAAATCTCTTTCTAAGTAAAGCCCCTAGATTTGCATTAACTCGATCTATGGACTCCCATATTAGGTTTGACCCTAATCCGACAGATTTTTGTCATCCTATCTCTAGGGTTGCGATCAACTCCGCTTAACTATGCTAGATCTACTCTTAAATAGGGTCTATTCCTCTTCTACCTAAGAGCATAAATGCTTGAATCAATATCTTGAAATATCAAAGTAAGAATTAAGAACACATAGTTAAGAACAAATCAAGTATTTATCATACATCTCTGGAAAACAACAACAAGATCCGTCTTAGGTTTCATCCCCCCTCAGGTATTTGAGGGGTTTAGTTCATAATTATAAAAGAATACATCTCAGAAGAAAATATAAAACAAAACATAAAGAAGACCCTAAAACCCCCTGAAGGAATTGAAGATGAGATCCTCAGCCTTGAGTATGATTCCGGCTTCTTGAGATGAATCAACTGGCTTTCTTCGAGTGAATTCCACAATTTGGCCCCTCTGGCTTGGCGCTTTGGCCTAGCTGAATGCCCCTTGAAGGTTGGCCTCTAGGGTGTTTAAATAGGCTTTTGGAATGTCTTTCTTTGCCTCTAAGTACCCTAATCCGAATGAAACTCTTCTTTGCTACGGTAGGGAGACGCTCGAGTACCACGCCCGTGTAAATCAAAACCAGGCCGTGGTCGAACCTGTTAAAGAGGCACGGCCGAGTGTTTCGAGGCCAGGCCGTGGTCAAACCTGTTGAAGAGGCACGGTAGTGTGGCTTGGGGGCTAGGCCGTATGAGTTTCGTACTTTGGCCTATTTTCTCCATTTTCAGCCAATTTCTCATTCTTTTCATCCTCCGATGCTCTCCTAAGTATAAAACATGAAAACAAAGGATTAGGAGCACCTATTTCCATAATTAAAGGGATAAATCATCCAAAAACATGCTAAATATGGGATTAAAATATGTGTATATTATTGGTTTATCAAATATCCCCACACTTAAGCTTTTGCTTGTCCTCAAGCAAAATTCTCAACTCACAATTAAAACGAACTTCCTCAATTCATAATATTCATCGATAATGTTTCATCATAATTCATAGGCAATTTATACATGGATAATTTAACTAAAAGAGTTCTGAAGATTCAAACAATCAAAGTCATAGTTTTTAGCATGAAAACATTGGTGTTTCCCTGTATCCGAAAAATTACCTTTGATTCAAAACTGACAAGGATTGACATCCTCACTAAAGATTCACTCAAATCACTCAAGGTGTTTAAGGTTCAAAATAAAGCACTCAACAGTCAAACATGAAAAGTTAATCCCATAGGCTTGCCTGAAAATCAAATCTCCACCATTATAAAATGAGATGATACACAAATAAAAAGGTCTTTAAAAGGTTGTAACGGGGCTTAGGTTAAAGGTGTGGATAAAGGCTTATTTAGAAGGGTTAAAATCAAGATTGAATTGACAATTTACCTAACTAGAAAAATGAACTAATCCTAAATAATTACATCAATTGAAAATTTGTAATACTAATAATACGAGCTTCTTTCTCAAGATGTTTAAAACGTGTAAGCTCTCTTAATCACAGAACTAATAATGAATATACTTCAATTCTCTTTTTTTTTTTTTGTAAGAACAAATCAATAAATACATAATAAAAGAAAAATTCAACTACTGAAATAAAATAATTAGGTAACTGATCAAATCAAGTCTCGATAGAAGGGTAGTCAAAAGGAATGGTGATAACAAATACAAGATGGGTTTTGGGTTAATATTAGTGGGTGAGTCAATAAAAGGGTTGTTAGGATCAAAGGGGTTCACTAAGGGTTAATTGTGAGGGTAGGCTTTTAGTGGAGTAAGTGGGTTAAATCCTAAGTGCCTTTATCATCTCTGTATATCAAATCAAAGGTGTGGTCTCGACATGTATAATCGAAGCAAGTTCTAAAATAACAAATCAATGTTGACACACTCATAATCAATAAAGTGAGCACAAAAAGAATGTATGCTCTAAAAGGTTCAAAATCTCACAAAAATTATGGGTTTTTGATGACAACCTTGTAAATTTTAAACTTCAAGGTAATAATTAGATTCATGTAGACAACCTAACAAAATTTTAATTATTGAAAATAGACTCATCATGCTTGATTCTCTAGTATCTTAAAGTTTAAATCATCACTGTACAATTATCAATGACTTAATCCAAAACATATCAATAAAAATCATAAATCAATAGGAATTTCATTTTAATTAGTGATATAAGAAAATTACTTAAGGCAAGATATCATTCAGGGATTTGAGAATAATGCAAAAAGTTAGGAACTTTTCCAAATAAATTTTCATCCCCCACACTTAAGATGTACATTGCCCTCAATGTACAAATATATAAAAAAAACAATATAGTAGAAAATCAAAAGATAGGGAGAGAAGTGACACTTCCTGAATTTTGGATGGAGTCAATGAAAAGAAACGGGAGAGCGCCTCGAACCATTTGAAATTGGATCCTTGAAGCAGCCGGTCTAATATTATTGTATCCTAAGCTTAATCTAAATGGCATGAAGAATAAGAAAAAATAATAAAGAAAATAAAAAAATATAGAAAGAAGAATAAAAATAAATATTGAAAAGTGGATATGCGTTCAAAGAGAAAGGGGAAAAGGGAAGAAGACTTTAGGGAAGAAAGTGAACAGAAGAAGGGGATTAAATAGAAATCATGGATCTGGTGGTTGCCTACGCTCTTGTACCTTCCTCTGGTGGCAACACGGCCATGGCCACGACTGTGTGCAAGGCCGTGTGGGTATGAAAACCTACGCCTAAAAGTCTGGTTAATTCTTAGTTAGATGCTAAAATTTAAAAATATAAAAATTAATATGGTTAATGCTCGAGTTTCCTCTAGAGAAGCGCTTGTTTAAAATCTTGAGCTAGACTTACCTGTTATTAGTATGGCCATGGTGGTTCATAGTGTCGAAACTCCTTTTTCTTACTATCAATTCTATCAACATATGGTTTGAGTCGGGTAATATTTACTTCAAAGGTGCAGAAATTAGAATGTGACGTTCCATATGGGAAGACCTTATGTGCCGAAAAAGGAGTTGCACCGTTTGTATTAAGCTATGAAGCGGCCATTCTAGGGTCGGTTGCATTTGACAGTACTTGATCCCCAACTTTGAAGTGATTGGTTCCACATTTAATACTTGATGTCCTAGCAGTGTCAAGAACTGCGTTTAGCTCCACATGTGACGTATCGTCTAACTTCCGTTTGTTTGTCAAAAATTCTTTTAAAAATTTCCTTGAATCTGGCATCTGCAAAAGAGCTTCAATAAATGGTAAGTTAATATGAAATTTCTTTGGAGGTTTAAGAAATTTACCGAATTGTTTCTCTGTGTGGTCTTTCTTTATCGCATTGGGGTATGGCTCACTAGGTCGGTACTCTGTAATTACCTGGTTTGGTTTATCGTGGCTTACTTCAACCTTACCTTCCTATACCACATTCTCTTGCTTAAACTTTGGTTCAAATCTAACCCTTCACTATTGTGAGCCATTATTGCTTGAGGTTGCTCTCTTGGGTTAGTTTCGGTGTTGCTAGGCAAGATACCTTGTGGTCTTTCTGAGATAAGCTTGGCAAGTTGCCCTAATTGGTTTTTGATCCCTTTAATCGATGCTTGTTGATTTTTAAGTGTTGTTTCGGTATTTTGGAAATGTGTTTCTGACACCGCTATGAATTTTGTCAGCATCTCCTCAAGGTTCGGCTTCTTTTCCTGTGCGTAGGGCTGTTGTTGGAAGTTTGGGAGGGGTTGTTGTCTCTGATTACTTTGACCACCCCATGAGAAATTGGGATGGTACCTCTAACCTGCATTATAAGTGTTACTGTAAAAATTATTTTGAGATCAAAATTATTACTCATATAGTGAACTTGCTCGTTTTCAGTGCTTGGGTTGTAAGGTGGATATTCTGTATAGCTCATCCCTCCTCCATTCATATCGCACTGCATAACTGGATGTACCTTCGTAGAACCAAACAAACCATCAATTTTTATATTTAAAAACTCTATCTGCTTAGATAACATGGTGACCGCATCAAGGTTGAAATCATCGGCTGCTTTGGTAGGCTTTGTCCTGATGACTTGCCACTGATAATTATTCATTGACATCTCTTTGATTTCTGCGAGCGGTATGTTCTATTTCACTGTAAAAAAAATCAAGGGTCCTGTCTATTCCTTCTAGTCATAAACTAGAGGTGCCTGACAGAAAAAGAAAAAGAAAAAGAAAATTAGAAAAGTAAAATAAAATTTAATTGCACAAAAAAATAAAATATGGCTAAAGTAATAAAAATTGAGCTTTCTTAATATTTCAGTTCTTGTAACACCCTAAACCCGTCCCAAACACTACTATCGGATCTAGTATGTCACTAAGAAAATTTTCGTAAAATAGTCGTGTCGACAAAAAGCCCAAATAGGAAATTACATAAATTGTGCCTTAATAATCAAAAGCCCAAAACTTAATTACATGTCCTTGAAAGAAATTAAAATGGGAAAAAAATACTAAAGGCCCATATTAAATCTAAAATGTAAACAAATGGCCCATGGCCTTATTACAATGTAGTTTAAATCCATCATATAAAGTACTTTAAAAAAAAACTAATATGGGGACTTGTCGCCGTATCCACCTTCTTTTGCATGGCCACCTTGCGCTTCACTTCGGCCCGGTCCGATGCACTAATCATCACCTGAAAGGTTAGTTCAAAGGGGGTGAGTCGCGAGACTCAGTGTGCAACCCTCATGCACCACTAGATTTGGGCCTCATTAAACATAATAATAAATTCATTTACATAGAAACATATAATATGCAAAGCCCAACCCATTTGCCTAGGTTTCCATCCGCTACACGCCCCCGTACCAACCAACACACCATTGGGGATTTCTACAATCAACCCACACTGCTACTCTTCAAGATGGCAGTCATGCTGCTCATCAACATATATTGGCCGAAGCCCTTATAACATATAATGCCGAAGCCTGTATAATAGTTCATGGCATTAGCCGCTACAGTAATTCACGGTAAAAACTGTTACTCATATACATGTACATATAACTTCCTCCTTTCATCACCCAACCCATGCAACATGCACAATAATTTAAAACATGTGCAATAGTTTACTTATAACATATAGTCAGATTATTTACTAACCTGAGGGTCCGTCGTTTAAATCCGAGATTTTGGCTTTTAATGTAACATATAAATCTTATGAGCACATATACATATATATTTTTATTATTAAGCAGATCTAGACGGTGGGGAAGTATTACACACCTGATTTGCGTACTAAGGCTTTTGCTATATCTACGTTACTATCACTTGAAACAACTACTATTGGCCCACAATCTGACTTTGATTTTGGCCCACACCCCGTTGGCCATTCTCGCACTACCGAAACAGATCGCTTCTTGAATTTGGGCGACGATTTTACAGATCCAACCTTCTCTGCTTGACTGTTAGTTGAGTCCATAACAATCCCTTGATCACTAAACCAAATAACGATGAGATCTAACTCATTAGTTAAATGTAACCTTTAAAAGGAACACTTACCTAGTTAGCCGAATCCCGAATATCCTTTAGAAATTGTCACCACCAACCTTCCTACATTTGGTCATCAACCAAATATCAAACCAATCGTTACACACATTCAACCTAACCCCACATAGTATTTTGCCAAAGCACAAAAAATCATGGAAGGCCATTCGGGTACACTTACCACTTCTTACCTTCGATTTTTCCACCAAATTGGCTTTAATGGGATAGTTTCGGCTTCAAGGGTAAAGAGTATAATCGATAGGGCCTTGGAAACAATGATTTAGATTAGGAGTTTGATAAAAATAAAGGAATCACAGAAAAGGAGAAATCCCGAAACTCACCGGATTACTAAGGAGTATACGGCTTATAGTGCACCTTCGGAAAATAGAGATCTCCCTTGTAGATTCGGCTATAGAGGAAGAAGATAGGCACTAAGATTATTCGGCTTTCAGAAGGGTTTTTGAGGAGAGGAGAAATACTAAGGTGTTTCGGTTAGAAGAGAAAAATCAAGGCAAGTGAGTAAGGAGAGTTTCGGCTAGAGAGGAAAAGTATGAAAGAAAAGAGAAGCAAATGGAAGAAAAAGATTATTTCCCCTTATTAAATTTGGCACACACACCCCAACACATAGAGTTGGAGTTTCTGCTAACTCTCTCCCTCCTGATAGCCTTCATCTCACCTGATAACCCCAATCCTTATCTTACCCTTTTGAAGAGCCCTCACTAAAGCCAACTCCTCCATCCTTGTTTATCATCTTTTATCACTTAAATAAAAGAAATAAAGCTCCTTAATTAGTAGCCTAATGTCGTCCACCCCCTTCCCATTTAAGTGCCAAATTTGACCCATCTCCTAAGGCCCAATCGGCCACACAAGGGCCCAAATTCCTTCCCCCTTATGGTGCCACCTTATGCCCACTTAATGCACTTTAATTCTTTGGGCCACAAGCCCAGCTTGTCACTTAATTAACAATCTTCTTAAATTATAAGCTAACACCTTTTATTAGCCACCTAACCCAAATTTTTAAAGCCCAATATTTCACTTTAAATTATCCAGAGCACTAACTTTAACCCTAATCCAAATATTTAATCAAAAAGTCAGCCCAACCTTTACAATCTCAATTTAACCTACTAGACTATCATATAAATGCGTAGGCTCACTTTAAGGATGTTACAGTTCCCCGGCAACGGTGCCAAAAATTTGATCATGTGTCAAAGTCTTAAAAATTTATATAATGAATGATCTAGCCTAAAAACTAACTGTGACAACGACTTGAGGCAAGCACACCTATCGAACAGTAGTACAGTTTAGTGGCAAGACAGGATTGTTGAACCCAAAGGAATCAATAGTACTAATACTAACTCTCTTTTTATTATCTAGCCTAAGAATTAAGGGAATTATTATCTAATCTAAAATTAACTAACTACTAAGCTAAAAATGCTAAGAAAAAGAGAATGAATTAGGGAAATACTTGTGGGAAAAACCAATTGATTAAGACAATACCCGAGGAAGAATCCACCTAGACTTCACTTGTTATTTAACTCTGAACCAGACGATTTATTCACTTGACTTGATCCGTAGGATTCCCTAATTTATATTAATACCTCTCTCGAGGCTACTAACGTCTAACCCTAGGTTGATTAATTGAAATCTCTTTCTAATTAAAACCCCTAGAATTGCATTAACTCGATCTATGGACTCCTATATTAGGTTTGACCCTAATTCGGTAGATTTTCGTCATCCTATCTCTAGGGTTGCGATCAACTCCGCTTAACTATGCTAGATCTACTCTTAAACAGGGTCTATTCCTCCTCTACCTAAGAGCATATATGCTTGAATCAATATCTTGAAATATCAAAACAAGAATTAAGAATGCATAGTTAAGAACAAATC
Organism: Gossypium rotundifolium; assembly: GCA_025506655.1. NCBI lineage: Eukaryota > Viridiplantae > Streptophyta > Magnoliopsida > Malvales > Malvaceae > Gossypium > Gossypium rotundifolium. The sequence goes on from CP106731.1 coordinate 53,520,769, forward strand.
AAGTATTTATCATACAGCTCAGAAAACAATAACAAGATCCGTCTTAGGTTTCATCTCCCTCAGGTATTTGAGGGGTTTAGTTCATAATTATAAAAGAATACATCTCAGAAGAAAATATAAAACAAAACATAAAGAAAACCCTAAAACCCCCTAAAGGAATTGAAGGAGAGATCCTCAGTCTTGAGTATGATTCCGGCTTCTTGAGATGAATCAATTGGCTCTCTTCGAGTGAATTCCACAATTCGGCCCCTCTGACTTGGCTCTTTGGCCTAGCTGAATGCCCCCTTGAAGGTTGGCCTCTAGGGTGTTTATATAGGCTTTTGGAATGCCTTTATTTGCCTCTAAGCACCCTAATCTGAATGAAACTCTTCTTTGCTACGACAGGGACACGCCCGTGTGTCACGCCCATGTAAATCGAAGTCAGGCCGTGGTCGAACCTGTTAAAGAGGCACGGCCATGTGTTTCGGTCGGTAGTGGTCGAACTCATTAAAGAGGCACCACTGTGGCTTGGGGTCGGTAGTGTGAGTTTCGTACTTTGGCCTATTTTCTCCGTTTTTGGCCCGTTTCTCGTTCTTTTCATCCTCCGGTGCTCTCCTAAGTATAAAACATGAAAACAAAGGATTAGAAGCACCTATTTCCATAATTAAAGGGATAAATTATCAAAAAAATGCTAAATGTGGGATTAAAATATGTGTATATTATGGTTTATCACTTGCTTATTGCCTTTATCGACCATCATCGGAAGTCCCAGATATTTCTCTGGATTTGTCGAGATTCGAACTCCCAAAAACCTCCCCACTACATTGCGAACATCCAAATCCACATTAGCGCCAAAGTAAATTAGGGACTTATCATAATTGATTTGTTGCCTCGAAGCTTTTAAAAATACATTCAATTGATTTTTTTAATAAGAAAAAAAAAAGTATCCGAGAAGAATTGACACTTTTTTATGTTAAAAAAGTGTCAATCGGATTTAGAAGTTTCGCCCCCTTGGAGTAAAATCCTGGATCTATCCCTATCTGTGCCCTTAAGCCCTTAATTTCAGTTCTTATTTAATTCAATTCCTATTATTATTTTTTAATATTTTTTATGTGATTTATAATTTTTATTGGTACTTTTAGCATGATTATTGTAAGTATTTGTATGGTTTACTTTAAATAATATTATTAGTATTTGTATGATTAATTTATTTTAAATATTGGATAGTATTTAGTAATCTAACTATTTTTATGTTTAAATAATACTAGTTATGTCTAGTCTTAGTTCGATTAGTATTAGTATTATTGTCAATGCAGGAGGATCTGGGGAGGAATTATGGGTAATTCTAGATATTGTGTCAAAAAGATCGAGATATGATCGTAATCTATAATGAAAGTATTAAAAAATATTATATATATATATATATATATATCATATGATATAGATTACTATTAAAAGTATAAAACAACATTTTAATACTCATTTGATTTTTAATATACGAGAAAGGTTAACATTAATTTTACTTAAACTATGTAAACTTTCGCTAAATTTTAGATATACATTTAAAAATAATTTTATAAATTAAAATCATTTAAAAATCATATTGTTTAAACATGTTTTAACATTGTCTATACAATTTAATCTATGTTTTAAATTTATATTAAATTTCAAAAAGAATTTATGAAATTAAAATATGTTTAATCAATATTTAAAAATTAAAAACAAATAGCATATTTAAAATTATAAAGTTTAATATTTGCACAAAATTTACTTTCAAAAAATATTTGCACAAAATTTAAACGTATTTTTATAATTTAAAAATCAATTACATTTTAAAAAGTAGTTTTTAAAAAAAAGGGTTATTTAAGAACATTTTGAAAAGCATTTATTAAATTAAATAAATGTTGTGATATTATAAATATTGTTTGTTTTATTTAAAAACAACTATTTTAAAAAATTAAAAAATTTAAAAATTATAACATTTGGAATTATTGTATAAAAACATTTTAAAATATAAAATTTAATTTTATATGACAATATTTAAAAGATGGTTGAATTACATACGTGTCAATTCTTAGCATTCAAGTTAATTAGAAAAATATCAAATTAACATAATTATTGTAAACAAATTTTAACAAAAATTAAATATTAAAAAGTACTCATATTTTTTATTATGTATGATTTATTTAACAAAATTTAATCATACAAGACTATTTTTTATGTAATTTGCTTCCTTATATTTTTATTAAAAAATAAAATATCAGTATCTTTTATATATCACTTTTAATATATTATTTACATCTAGTCCAATAATATCATTTATTAGTTTAATATTTTGAGTATTAAAATATTATATTTTAAATTTATTTATCATGTCATTAATAAAATTCATAAAAATTATAATATAATTTAATTAATACATACAATTAAATCAGCTTATAATCATGATATATAATAAAGTTTTTATATAATTTGAAAACAGTTAGTTTTGTTGTAGTTCTTTGCTTGATATAAGTGACACATGTTGTTGAAGGAAGCTTTTTTCTTTAATTTAGTAACTGGAACAAAAACATTAAATTTTATGTGCTAAAAGTTTAATTGATTTTAACAACTTTTTTATTAAAAATTCAAATTGCCATACATTTTTATTAAATTATTATAGACGTTAAGACTTCATGTTTGATATTATTTTACATACCAAGAACTTGTTCCCCACTTTGATGGTAATTAGTGCCTTAATTTTTATTTCATTACTATCCATTATAAATTTTCTTAATACAATTTTTTAAATACTTCCCATACTAACACATTACAATTTTTTCCCAATAATTAAGTCAATATTTTTCTAAAACATAGCCCGCAATGTTTAAACAGATTAGAATTTTATAACCACCATCCTTATAGTATGAAACATCTACAACATTAAATTTGCTACTTTTTAAATTTATTAAAAAAATAAGATGTCCTAGAGCTGCTCCAACGGCGTTGAGCACTAGGAAGCAGAGGGAGGTACCTAGATTGGAGACCCAACGGCCACCAACCCATTTCCTTCACAAAGGGGCGGCAGCAAGACAACCTCCGGCGGAAAGAAACTGACGCTAGTCAGCCCTAAAAACCTCCATGGAACAAAACAGAACTAAAAAAAAGCTTAAAGCAACATAAGAGAAGAAACGCAGGAGAGGGGAAAGACACGGGAGGATGAAGAGGTGGCATCAGCCAGTCCTAAGGCCGGTGTCGCCGCCCTGGGTCCCAACAGCAAATGGTGGTAGCTAGGTTAAAAAAAAAAAAAAAAGAAAGATAAAGGCCTTGAAATAATCTTTGTGGGGTAACAATCTAGGAGACATGGGACTAAATAGTGTAGCATGGGCCTATGATGGTGAGCCAATAGCCGACCCATGATGGAAACAGATGTTGTTTTTCATGCACGGAGGAGCTGCTGCTGGTTATGATGATAAATAATAATGTGAAAGAAAGGATTAAATTCCAAGCTTTATCTTTATCAATAAGGACCAAGTACAGTGGTAAAGTAAATTGCATCTTTTTGTTATGAGAAAACATAAATTTTAATATTAAATATAATATTATTAAAAGAAACATTCAATACCAAATATGAATCATAAAAAAGATAGGGGAATATCTCCCTCTCATGCAACTAATAAAGTAAAAGGTCCCTCCCCTAGCCTCTCCTAAAGCTTATATTCTTTGCAACTCTCCACAAGCAAAGCTAATTTGGAACTGCAAAAAGAGAAATATTACTTTTGTTTCTCATGTCTTTTTTCCTCTTCTAATTATGTTTTCACACCAAACCCATCTGGTTTCTGCTTCTTTTTTTCATACGTTGTATCACTTCGTTAACTCTGCTCCTAAAATTTTAAAACTATCCAAGATCATCTCTATAATTCCTATGCTCCATTTTTTTCCCAAGGCTAGACAATTGCGAAATGGCTGTAGTAATATTTGCAAAAAAGGGAAATCCTATTTTGACATATAGTCCTAATTTTGCTTTTAGAAATATACCTTAAAAGTATGATGGAGAGTTTTGTAGGAGTTGGTTTGTATTTTGTCTTTTTTATTTAAAAATAAGCTAATTAGTTTCTGTATATTAGATCAAATAGCAATTTAATAATTGCTGTTAAAAATTTCATCTATTTGTACTAATAAAAATTAACGTGCTTAACGGAATAATTTGATAGTAACACATGACATGCCACGTATACATCATATTGACATACATAAATTAATATTTAACTGTAGAAAAAGATGAAATTTTTAACAAAAGAATCAGTTTACTCTCTGATCTAACGTACAATAATTAATTTTCTCATTTTTTTAGTAGATGAGAGTAAAATGCAATCTAATTCCTATTACAGAGCCTCCATGATACTTTTACTGAAATTTACTGCAATGATCTCATAGCAACTTGCTTGATCGCAAACTCTTGTTAATTATCAGCAGATCAAACAATGTAAGAGAAATGGTTGTATCACTTGAAAATCCAAATTTCCCTGCTGTAATATACTACATCTGCTTTTTATGAACATTCTACAAAAAGAAAATCATATCATATACAACATTCCAAGCAAAATTGAAGAAGCAAAATTCCTATAAAATTTGCATCAAAGCAAATACCAGCATTATGATACCTGCTTAAATTCTTGAATTCTGCCTGCAGACAAAGAATATTATATGAAGAAAGATAACAATCAAGAACAATGATTTCAATCAATGCTTACAACGAAAGAAAATTCATGAATGTAATAAAAACCAAGATCGATTGATTGTCGATATATATACCCTAGTTGAGGGGAATGAAGCCTGGTCCGGGTTCGTTCAGATGAAGCCTGGAACTTTGAATTGAATGGTCTCGAACCAGACAACGTTCCCCTCAACTTGTTAAGATTTAAGAGGAAGAAGAAAAGGAGGGGATTGTGTGTTAGAGGATATAGTTTGATACTGATTTGGCCATGCAATATATATATATATATATATATATACATACATACAATGACATGGGGCTTTAATTATACGTGAGGATGAGAAGAATGTGGGTCAGATGCCGCTTTCTACATCTTCCATATCAAGCTTTTTAAGTGGTTTACACACTGATGATTTTCGGCTTATAGGCTTGGTTGGGTTCCCTGTCTTTGCAAACGACTGTGAAGAACAAATACAGGAAGGTCATTTTGATTATACAGAAAGAAAAATACTTGTTCCATTACTTTGATTATCGTTCAATCAAATGTTTGGATATATTAGCTTGTTCTCTTGGTTAAATATTTGTGACTTTTTTAAGTCTTTCTTTTGTTTTTTGTCCAATATTTTCCCAGGAGAATATCACATTAATATATGTGTGTGTGGCCATGTTCATGAAAAATGCACGTCTCAATAAATAGAAAAATGACAACATTTTATCATTATAGTTGTAGAATCGGTTTTTATATTTTAATTTTATGAATTATAATATCTTTTCTTTTATAATAATATTAGACATAAAGTATGATATACAATATTTACTCTATAATAGTTTCTTGTATCAAATTTTAGTAAAATTAATTCTATCCCTAAACTTCAATAAAATCAATCATGTTCCTAAGTGAAATAAAAATAATAAATTTTAATTAAGATATTATATCAATAAAATATTTAAATTTTATATAAAATTGTAATAATCATTTTATTAGGTTAAATTACATTATTAGTCCTTGTACTTTTATGAAGGTTGTGGGTTTAATCTTTATACTTTTATTTGATCATTTTTAGTCTTTGTATTTTCAAAATTTAAAATTCCAGTCATCACCAAGTGGTAACTATTAAAATCATTATTGTTTCCAAAATCGATGGAGCAAAACCAAGCTGTAAATATTTTATTAAATATTTACGAGTGTTTTTATGGTTATATTAAAATTTAGTTAAGAAATTTTAACGTTTAAATAGTTAATTAAGCAAAAAGGACTATATCATAAAAGATACAAAAGTTGAATTCTATATGTTAAAGGGGTTAAATGGCTATGAAACCTTAAATTAAAGGACTTAATGGGTAATTATACCTTTTTAGATAATAGTGGACAGTCATGGAGAACAAAATTTCATAGTTTCATTTAAATTATTTAAGGGTATTTTGGTAATTTGGTTATTAAAGGGTTAAAAACAAAAGAAAATAAAAGTAAAGCTATTCACTTTCTTCTCCAGTTGTGTAACAGTTTATAAACAGCCATTAAAATACATTTTTGAGCTTTAACTTCAAGCTCTTGCATGTAAGTCCTTATAAGCTTGATTTCTCATAATTTTTACGTTTTTGTAGTCGTTGTCTTGAAATCTATTTATGGTTTACATGTAACAACCCGATTTAGGGGCTAGTCAGAACAGTGATCTCGGGATCACTAATCCGGGGTCAGAGAAAATTTATTTCAATGTTATTTTATGAATTAGAGCATGATTATATAAGTGCATGAAAATTTTGGTACATTAATTTTAGTGATTTCAAGCTTAATTGCAAAAAGGACTAAATCGCATAAAGTGTGAAAGTTTTATTTCATAAGCTAAAGGTGCCTAATAGCTATAGAATATTAATTTGGGGTCTTTAAAGTGCAATTAGACCCCTAAGAATAGAGTGGTCGGCTATAGGAGACAAAAATTGACAAAATTGGTCAAAGTTGGCAAAAGTTGGTGACTAAATTGACTTGTATTAATAAAATAAAGAAAGAAAAGATATCATCTTTTCTTCTTTCCATCACCACCAAAAATTAGCAGCAAAGAGGGGTTTGAAAACTCAAAAATTTCAGCAAACTTTCGTCCTAACAAGTAAGTGATTTTAATGGTTTTTCTTGAATATAGTTGTACTTTTAGAACCACTAGAGCTTAGGTTTTCTAATGAGGGGACTATCTTGCAATATGGTGAAAAGATTAGAGTTTTTCCATGAGAGCTTTCAATGTTGTTTGCTGCATTTTTATGGAAGAAAATGAGTCTTAGTTGTTAGATGAACAACTTTTGTGAAAGTTGTTGCCATGAAAACAACTAAATGAACCTTTTTGTAAAGGTTGTAAAATTGGTAGTAAAATGTGTGAAATGTTGAGTTTTGATGATAGCCATAAGAGAAATAAATGTTCACCTCGGCTCATTAAAGGTAGAAATTTGATTAGAATTGATTTGCAAGCTTAGGGGTAAAATGGTCATTTTGCCAAAGTGTAAGGGCAAAATTACTTTTACCAAAGCATGATTATTAAAATGTTGTTATTAATTGATGATTGAAAAGAGCTAATTTTCTATTATAGAGCAAGAAGAACCAAGAATCAACCTTGATCGAGGCAAGAATAAAGTCTCGGACTAGATTGAAGATCTAGCTCATTTTGAAATCGAGGTAAGTTTGTATGTGTTAAATCCAACATTTATGCTAGCATGTTTGAGAATGTTTGATGTTATAATGATACATGATGCTCTATGAAATTAAGTATTTGGTATTGAATGAGAAAGTTGAGATGGATGAGGTCTCGTGTAAGACCATGCCGGGGACATGGCCTTGGCACCTAATTGAGATCCCGTATAAGACCATATATGGGATATGGCTTCGACATTGAATATAAAAATCATATAAAACCATATCCAGGATATGGCATTGATATTGATATGAGGTTCCGTATAAGATCATATCCGGGATATGACATTGGTGTTCAGAGATGATCTATGTAAGACCACATCCGGGATATGGCATTGGCTTTGTGTTTATGCTAAATACAATGAATATGCATCTATGAGTATCCTTAGTAATTTATTGGGATAAATAGATTTGCTTGGAAATAGAAATAAGAATTGTATTAAATTCATGTGAATGAGTGACTACAGGTACCCATGAGAAAATTCACAAGGAATGTTTACGATATGTGGCATGGTATGTTCTAGATAAGAACAAGTACCAGTAAGTATGGAAAAGTGCTTATGACTTTGTATGGTTATCTAATGCTATAGATTGATGTCATTATGAGCTTACTGTTGCTATTTATTTTCATGCAAACTTACTAAGCTTTGTGCTTACCCCTCTCATTTCCCTTTTCCTTGTAGTATTGCCAAGATAATTCGGGGATCGTGGGACGCAGGAATTCAGAAATCACACTATCAACATTGCTTTGGTATAACAATTTAGACTTATTTTGAGTATGGCATATATAGGACTTGGTATTTTTTAGGTCTTAATTGTTAGCCAAAGTGTTGGCTATGTTGTTATAAAAGTCATTTTGTAAATGGTCATCGGAGATGGGCCACCACTTGTCAAATTTATATATATTCAATGATAATGAAATTATGAAGTTTATGCTTGTGTGAATGCTTTGAATTGAGTTCTTGGATGTGCCTTTGGGTCATGAATGATGTTTATATGAGTTGGAGTTAGTATGTCTACTATGTAGGGTGGCATTTGGCTTGGAATGTAGCCTTTTTATGTCCACTTGGGTAGACACAAGGGCGTGTGTCTAGGCAGTGTGGGACACACGGTCAGCCCCATAGGCGTGTCGATCGACCGTGCGTCCCTTACATGCTAGGTTTACAAAGTCAGGATGCTCAGTAGTAAACGTACAGGTAGAGACACGGTCATGTGTCTCAGTCATGTGGGAGGCACGGCCTTGGACATGGGCGTGTGCCCATGCCGTGTGAAGTCTGCACTTTAAATGTGGAATTTAATTCGACACACGGCCTAAGGACATGGCGTGTGCCTTGGCCGTGTGACCTTAGCGGAGTGATGACGTCATAAACAGAATGCCAAGGTTTTGGCACATGTGCTAAGGGCACGGGCGTGTGTCTGGCCGTGAGAAATAAGTCAGTGTCAACCACGGGTGAAAAACACGAGCATGTCTCAAGGGCACACGGCGTGTCCCTTGAGCAACACGGGCGTGTGGCCCCTGTTTAGGCAAAAATTTTTTGAGTGCGTAAAAGTTTTCGATTAATTCCTGAAACTTTTGGAAGTATGTTTAAGGCCTCGTAGGCCTAGGGTGAGTATGTTTTGGGTTTGTATGGAAAGTTTTTAAGACGAAACGAAATTTTATAGCCCAAAATGTCATGTTTAAGCAAGTTGAGTTAGGTAATGCCTCGTATCTGGTTCCAACTTTGAACAAGGGTAAGAGGTGTTACATTTAGTGGTATTAGAGCTATAGTTTAGTTGATTCTAGGACTAGCGTAGCGTAATCATGAGTCGAGCTATACATGCCATACGTAAGAGAACTTGTGTAATGATAGTGTGACAACTCCTGACATTTTAAATTGTGTTTTTATATAGTCATAGATCCCGATCAGACTGCAGCTGATGATACTGTGAGTAATGCGTCGGCTCCTACGCAAGGGACCGTGCCAGTAGAAAGTAGACCCGAGACCTTAGGTCAGGGAAAAGAGGCCCGAAAAGCCTTTCTCTATATGATGAGCAACTAGTACACTAAGTACGTTCGAGCAAATCCTAATGCTCAACCCCCTCCACCCCCTATTCCTCAACCCACCGGTAGCTCCTCAAGTGGTTGAGGTAGTGAGAAGAGAAAGGCCTCCGGTCGATAAGATTCAGAAACAAAGAGCCGAGGAATTTTGGGCTAGTAAGGATGATGATCCAGAAATAGTGGAATTCTAGCTCGAGAATACCATCAAGGTATTCGATGAATTGTCATGTACACCTGAGAAGTGTCTAAAATGTAACACCCCTAACTCGTATCTTTTGCCGGATTAGGGTTAAAAGAGTTACCGAACAGATCAAAAAATTTTATAGACATGTTATAATACAATTCATCAATCGCAATAAAAGTGTCCCTTTTATAGGTCAATGAGACCTTAATCATGCTTTAGAATAGGGTTGGGACTAAACCAAACACATACTAAAATTCTCAAAAATTTAAAACTTTTCTAAGTTACAGAGGTCACACGCCCGTGTGAGCAAGCCATGTGCCTCCCACGGCTACTAGACACAACCATGTGTCCTGATTGTGCCAAAACAGAGCATGTATACTGACTTATCCACACGACCACCAGACATGCCCATATGCCATGGCCATGTAAAATTAGGCTAGCTACTGACTTATTCACACGGTCATAAGGCACGCCCATATGCCACAGCTGTGTATGTAAAACAGACTACTTTCAAGGCCAAAATGCCACCGACACTAGGGTCAACCCTACAAGCAACATACCAATTCATTTCATGAACATTTGACAACCAAAAACATGTCAAATAATCAACAATTCTCCACATTCAATGTAACATCCTGATAATTAGGGGTTATGCATCTTACTTAATTGAATGATGTTGCATGCTTAAATATGTTAAGTGTGTTTTGGAAGTTATTTTTTTGAGCTTCATTAATTAAGTGAATGCTTAGTGAAACTTTTAATTTCTAATAATTAAGATGGAGCTAAGCATGATAGGCTTTAAGAATTAATGACATGGAGTTTAAAGCATAAGTTGAGTAATTAGCAAAGTGGTAAGGACACATGGATGAGTGCTTGAGGGGAGAGGTTCGAATCCCCTAGCTAACATTGGGAGGATTTTTATTTTTGTTTCCTTCCCTATAGTGTCGGCCAAGATCCTTCTAGAATGGATGAGCATTCTCTTAATTTTGGCTATTTGACCATGTGAATAAGGCAAGCAAAAGAATTATGGCATGGAATCAAGATAGGATGATAAGATAAGGGGGACAAGAGGCTTGATATGTGGGCAATGTTTTGGAAACTTGTTCATGGTCATTTGACCATGAACCTAGATGGCATAAGGGGCTAAGGGAGAGGTTTAATTGAGTTGGAAATTATAGAGTTGATAGGGAAGAATTGTGGAGGAAAAAGGGGGATTGTGTTGGCTTCCTTGTTGGCCGAATTTGACTTGAGTTAGGGGGTGAAAGTTGGCCAAAAATCCTAGCAATTGTGCATCTTTTCTATTTTTCTCCAAAAACTCTCCTCCTAGCCGAATCTTGCTATGGGCATTAGGTAAAACTTCTCTTTGTTTTGGTTCTCATTTTGACCATTTCGATTAAAAATTCTATTCTCTCAAAATTCTTGTCAAAAGCATCAAAAGTTGGAAAAGCCTTTCTTCTTTTCTTTGTTCTCTCATTGTTAGAATGTACCAAAGTGCAAGCACCATTTTTTCTTCATTTCTCCCTCTTGGCCGAATGCACAAAGCCCCAAAACCTATCTCTTTTCTCTTTGAAAATCATCTTCATCATCATCATCTTCTTCTAATCTCTCTTTCTCATTTTCTTTTCTTTTCATTCTATTTCTCTCTTCTCTTTCCCTCTCATAGCTAAAACTAACATATAATCTTTTCACCATTTTTCTTTCTTTTCTTTTGGTTAAAAATCGAAACCATCATATTTGAAACCACCATTTTTTTTTTCTTTTCTCTTCTCTTTTGTTAAAGCCGAATTATCAATTCCTTTCTTCTCTTTGTTCAAGGCCGAACCTTCAAGTGAATCAAGTAAGGATCTTGTCAATCGTTTTATTATCTTTTTTTTTTTATTATAGTCTCATAATCCTTTTATTTTCTCTCCTAGGCCGAATCCTTGGAAAGGATTTTAAGGATACTTGTTGAAGCTAACTTTTAAGAAGTAACCTTTGAAATCATCCAAGGTAAGATTTTTCACATTGGTTATATTAATCCTTTTAGAATGGATCGCTAATCAATCTTATTTTTAGGGGTGATTTGGGACTAACAAGATAGGTAAGAAAAGGGCAGTACGGAGTGTTTGGAAGAAAGGAGGTATTCTTTTACCATCAAACTACAAACGAAGGGCAGTATCAGGTGTAAGAGACTTTCCACCGGGTTGTGGACCCTCTGCTAACGAGGATTGGTTATTTAAAGTAGTGCGTACAACCGAACCACTTTACGTTGGTGGATTATCAGCGGGTTTTGATCCATCTAGTGGAGAAAACCACAAATAACGTCGTTCGAGAATCAGGGTAAGGATTTAGATCCATCATCAATAAGTATAGTTTTGTTAGTAAAAGTTTATACTAACCAAGTATGATGAATAACTAGGTGTTGACGAGCGAGAGAGTATCATTCTCACTGTCATAAGGTGTGTAACCCTACATTAAAAACTCATAGATCTATTTTCACATGTGATTTTATGATAATGTGTTTAATAATGATTTTTGGATACCATTCAGTGGTATACGATATCCAGGTATGTTTACCCCAATATTTCGTTAATTTTGCTATATGCATAAAATGTGAAATAAGTATGATTATATTATGATTTTGGGGTAAATGGCATGAAAACTAAATGTTATGTATGTGCATGGGCATATGGGTATATTTGATAAAGGAGGAAGTATCCTGGTGGTTTTACCACATTTCTGGTGACTTCGGTCACATATGTGAATCTGGTGACTTCGGTCACGTATATTTGAATCTGGTGACTTCGGTCACGTATATTTGAATCTAGTGATTTCGGTCACGTATTTGATATCCGGTGACTTGATCACAATTTTGTCAGTGGCCTTGCCACAAAATTATAAGGCGATGTGCATGTTGACTGCAAAACAAGCGCCTTGATGGTGAATAGCGGATGGAGGGTCAATTTAGTAATCCCACGGTGTGTTGGTTGGTACGGGTGGTGTGTAGTGGATGGATATTTAGGTGGGCGGGCTTGCATTTCATTTCATGTACATAACCATGTAATATTGAATGATTATTATTTGATCTGCTATAAAAGCGGGCTTTTAAGCTAAATATGAGCTAAATGGGCTTTTGGGCCAAATATGACTTAAATGGGCCTATGAATAAATGTGTTATGAAAAATGGGCTTTTTGATGTATGTGTTACACATTGAGTTTATAACTCACCCATTTTTGTGGGATAAACTTTTCAGATGATTCGTAGTGCGATGGATCGGGTCAGCAAGGATTTTGAGGTGGCCAATGCTCGTATCAAGTATTTTGGAGATTTTCCAATTTAAACTTATTTAATTTGATTATTTAGACTTTATTATGGGTTTGCTATTTTTGTAATAAGGCCACTATAAACTGTTTTTAATTTTTGTGTTTGGACTTTTATTTTGCCATGGACAAATATCTATTAAATAACTAAATGGTTTTTCGATAAATAATTTAAAAATGTTTTTGTCACTAATATATATATGTGTTTTAAAGTTATTTCCATAAATTTGGTTTTCTTTTAATTTATTAACTCCTTCTAAAATAATGTTTTAAAAGACATAAATTTACTTTACAATTTGATTTCAACCTAAAATATTAATTTAATCTATTTTCTACAAATCATCAAGTTTTTCTTAAATAAAACGAGAATTTGCTAAAGTTAGATTCGAGGAACATAACAAATTTGCTCAGGCTTTTTGGGCCGGGTTTGGGGTGTTTCAACTTGGTATCAGAGCCCAGTTTACTCTCGGCCTTGGGTTTTGAAGCCTACAACGTTTTCAAAATATGGCCCAAATGATTTTTTTTGAAAGTTTTCTTAAATTAAAATGGTTTTATAAGAGCATGGCACTCGGAGTTCTCAGCCCAGATCCATCAGGTATGTATCTTTATTGATAAAGTGATATGAAAGTCTGATAAGCTTAAGGAAACTATAACTTTAGAGACATGGACCCTAGGTGTATGTGTACTACTACGGAAAAACCACTGAATATCTATTTCATAAAACTTTCTTTTAATAAGAAGTGAAAAGATTCTAATACATAAGACTTTTCCTAAAAACAGATAAGACACGTAGTAGACATGAGCTCTAGGGGACGTGGTTGTCGTGAACGTGGACGAGGAAGAATGGTCGTGTTGGAACCAGTTAGATCTGGTCAAGGTTTGAAAATGATGCTCCACCACCTATTGTTGGGGTGGATTTTCAAAACAAAATGAAGGAGGTGATGCGATATCACAAGTCGTCTTGTGAGTTTTAGAACGAGTAATGTGGCTAGTTCGGAAATGGGTCTCAAAAGTCAGTAGCTGAGAGACTAAGATCGAATGGAGCTGAGGTTTTCAGGGGAGCGTCTGGAGTAGCTCCAAATGTAGCGGAATACTGGTTGGAAGCAGTCGAGAGAATTATGGACGATTTAGACTGTACTGCTGAAGAGAAATTGAAAGGTGCTATTTCACTTCTTCGTGATGAAGCCTACCAGTGGTGGCTCACTATTAAGGAGAGTACCCCTGTGGATCGACTGGATTGGGGGTATTTTAAAATTAAATTTGAAGGAAAATACGTTGGAGCTAGATATATCGACTCCCAGAGGAAGGCATTTCTGAATCTAGTGCAAGGAAACAAGTCGATAGCTGAATATGAAGCAGAATTCTTGCGACTTAGCCGTTATGCCAGAGGGATAGTGGCTACTGAATATGAGCGGTGTGTTTGATTTGAGGATGGACTTAGAGATGAACTACGAGTGATGATTGCTCACGTACCGTGAAAGAGATTTTGTAACCTTAGTGGAAAGGGCAAGAATAGCTGAAGAGGTTAAGCGGACGAAAAAGACGAACCGGACAGAGGCGAATAAGAATAAGAAAGCTTTGGGTCTTCAGGGTCATCCGAATTTCTAAAAGAAACCAAGAAATGAAGGACCGCGAGGTCGCATTGATCTACTGGTGGACAAAATCGTGCTTGTTCCCAATGTGGAAAAATGCACTCGGGAGAATGTTGGAAAAAAACCGAGGGATGTTTCAAGTGCGAGTTGAAAGACCATATGATCAAGGATTGCCCAAGAATTCGAGATAAGAACCGCCAAGTAGGTCGAGGTGTTAATCGGTGGCGGAGGTGAATAGCGGTGATAAGGGCCGTGGTCCAAATGGAAGGGTAATGGTTACGCAGAGGTCGCGAACTTTAGGCGAGGCGATGGTAGCTCTGGCGAGACGGCCGAGTGCAGTATATGCAGTTCATCGCGAGAGAAAGGCGATGGCCTTTTGATGTTATCACGATGCGTTTCTAATTTTGGGTTGCCTTTATTGCTTTGATAGATATAAGGTCAACTCACTCTTATATCGCTAGTGAAGTATCTGGGACTTTGCATGTGACTTACGATCTGTACCTAGGAAGATGGCTGTACTTAGTCCTTTAGGACAGACTGTAGTAATAGACAAACTCTTTAAGGAAGTACCTTTAGAAGTTTAAGGAACGCAATTTTCGACTAATTTAATGGAGTTGCCATTCGAGAATTCGACCGATCTTAGGCATGGGCGGCTTGTGAAGGATCGTGCAAATGTGGATTGTCTTTGCTAAGCGAATGTCCTAAGAACTCTTGATGACAAAAAGTTGTAGTGATGGGCGAGAGACGGAACTACTTATCTAACGTAGTATCCGCTCTTAAGGCAGAAAAGATGGTTAGAAAAGGATGTGTAACCTTTCTGATGTTGGTGAATGCCTTAAAGGCTAAGGAGGCGACTGTTGAAGAAGTCAGGACTGTGAATGAATTTGTAGATGTTTTTCCCAAAAAACTTCTAGGTTTACCTCCGGATCATGAGGTAGAATTCGGGAGATTTATTGACTGGAACGGCGCCAGTTTCTATTGCTCCATATAGAATGGCACCGAAGGAGTTAGTGGAACTTAAGGCTTAGATTCAGGAGTTGCTTGATCGTGGATTTATCCGACCTAGTGTGTCTCCATGGGGAGCACCGGTCCTATTCATGAAGAAGAAGGACGGATCGATGAGGATGTATATAGACTACAGGCAGTTGAATAAGCTGACCATCAAGAACAAGTATCCTTTGCCAAGGATCGACGACTTGTTCGATTAGCTCAAAAGAGCTGCGGTATTCTCAAAGATTGATCTAAGGTCGGGGTATCATCAGCTTAAGGTGAAAGAAGCGGATATCCATAAGACGACTTTCCGAACTAGATATGGGCATTATGAATTTCTGGTAATGCCATTCGGATTGACGAATGCCCCAGCTGCGTTCATGGATATGATGAATCGAATTTTCCAGCCCTACTTGGATCAATTCGTTGTGGTATTCATAGACGACATCCTGGTGTATTCTAAGTCCAAATGGAACATGATGAGCATCTTCGGATTGTGTTGCGAGTTTTAAGGGAGAAGAAGTTATATGCCAAATTCAAAGAAGTGTGAATTTTGGCTGAAAGAGGTTCCATTTTTAGGCCATGTGGTATCTGCAGAAGGGATAAGGGTGGATCCTTGGAAGATTGAGGTTGTGCTAGATTGGAAACCACCTAAGTCATGGCGAATTTGCAGTTTCTTGGGATTAGCAGGCTATTACAGAAGATTTGTTGAAGGATTTTCTTCGATAGCTGCACCTTTAACGAAATTGCTGAGAAAGGAAGTACCTTTCGTGTGGGCTGATAAGCAACAAGAGAGTTTTGAGAAGCTCAAGAAGGTTTTGACTGAAGCTCCGATTTTGATTCAGCCTGAGGCAGGAAAGGATTTCGTAGTGTATTGTGACACTTCTCACATGGGATTAGGATGTGTTCTGATGCAAGACGGGAAGGTAGTTGCATATGCGTCTCGACAGTTAAGATCTCACGAGGTTAATTACCCGACGCATGATTTGGAATTGGCAGCTGTAGTCTTTGCTCTTAAAGTTTGGAGACATTATTTATATGGAGAGAAGTCAGTGATATACACGGACCACAAAAGTTTGAAATATCTACTGACTAAGAAAGAACTGAATTTGAGATAGCGAAGGTGGATAGAGTTGTTGAAAGACTACGATTGTTCTATCGAGTACCACCCGGGGAAGGCGAATGTGGTGGCAGACGCTCTAAGTCAGAAAGTGATGTCAGATTTAAGGGCGTTATTTACACATCTTAGTCTTTACGATGACGGAAGCTTGTTGGCAGAACTTCAAGTTAGGCCGACATGGTTGAGTCAAGTGAAAGAGAGGCAGTTGTTAGACAATGATCTGAGTGCAAAACTTCGGCAGGTGCAGAGTGGAGAATTGGAAGATTTTGGTATTAACAGTGATGGGTTATTGTGTTTTAAAGGTAAAGTCGTATCTTGAGGGATCGGGAATTGAGGCAAAAGATTCTTCAGAGTCGCATAGTAGCCCTTATGCTATGCATCCTGGAGGAAGTAAGTTATCCGAGATTTCTGAGATTAGTTTTGGTGGCACGGTCTTAAGCGAGAATTACGGAGTATGTAGGAAAGTGTTTAACGTGTCGACAAGTCAAGGTTTGAACATCAAGTACCTTCGGGATTGCTTGACCGATAAAAATTCCACAAAGGAAATGGGAGAGAATCACCATGGACTTTGTTAGTGGGCTTCCTCTTACGCCTACTAAGAAAGACTCTATTTGGGTGATAGTGATTGACGAAATCTGCGCATTTTATCCCAGTTTGGGTTGATTACTCTTTGCAGAAATTGGCGAAGTTATATATGGCTGAGATTGTGAGATTGCATGGAGTGCCGTTGTCAATTATTTAAGATAGAGACCCGAGGTTTACGTCTCGGTTTTGGAAAGCATTGCATCAGGCTTTGGGCACCAGATTGGATTTCAGTACGGCATTTCACCCTCAGTCGGACGGTCAGTCTGAAAGAGTAATCCAAATCTTAGAAGATATGTTAAGGGGTTGTGTGATAGATTTCAAGGGAAGTTGGGAGGAATTCTTACCGTTGGTAGAATTTGCGTACAACAACAGTTACCAAGTCAGTATTCGGATGGCACCATATGAAGCACTATATGGATGGAAGTGTCGCACTCCTACGTGTTGGACAGAATTAGGGGAACGTCAGATTTTGGGTCCAAAAATAGTGGTTGAATCCGAAGAAAAGGTTAAGGTAATCCGGGCTCGATTAAAGGAAGCATCTGACAGGCAAAAGTCGTACGCAGATCTAAAGTGGAATGAAATAGAGTTTGCTATGGGGGACCAAGTTTTCCTAAAGGTTTCACCTTGGAAAAAGGTAATGAGATTTGGTCGCAAAGGGAAGCTAAGTCCCAAGTTCATTGGACCTTATCGGGTTTTGAAGCGGGTCGGATCTGTGGCATATCAGTTAGAATTACCTTTGGAGTTGAAGCAAATGCACGATGTGTTCCATGTTTCAATGCTACGCCGTTATCGGCTAGATCCATCTCATGTAGTGTCAGTTGAGGAGGTGGAATTAAGATCAGATTTGTCTTATGAAGAGGAGCCAATTCAAATTCTAGAGCGAGATGTAAAGGTTTTACGGAAAAAGTCGGTTCCTCTTGTCAAAGTATTATGGCGTAATCATGGATCAGAAGAAGCTTCGTGGGAACCGGAGGAAGCGATGCGACAGCAATACCCTCACTTATTCCAGGCCGGTAATTTTGAGGACGAAATTATTTTAAGGGGTAGAAGCGCAACATCCACGATAATTAGGGGTTATGCATCTTACTTAATTGAATGATGTTGCATGCTTAAATATGTTAAGTGTGTTTTGGAAGTTATTTTTTTGAGCTTCATTAATTAAGTGAATGCTTAGTGAAACTTTTAATTTCTAATAATTAAGATGGAGCTAAGCATGATAGGCTTTAAGAATTAATGACAAGGAGTTTAAAGCATAAGTTGAGTAATTAGCAAAGTGGTAAGGACACATGGATGAGTGCTTGAGGGGAGAGGTTCGAATCTCCTAGCTAACATTGGGAGGATTTTTATTTTTGTTTCCTTCCCTATAGTGTCGGCCAAGATCCTTCTAGAATGGATGAGCATTCTCTTAATTTTGGCTATTTGACCCTGTGAATAAGGCAAGCTAAAGAATTATGGCATGGAATCAAGATAGGATGATAAGATAAGGGGGACAAGAGGCTTGATATGTGGGCAATGTTTTAGAAACTTGTTCATGGTCATTTGACCATGAACCTAGACGGCATAAGGGGCTAAGGGAGAGGTTTAATTGATTGGAAATTATGGAGTTGATAAGGAAGAATTGTGGAGGAAAAAGGGGGATTGTGTTGGCTTCCTTGTTGGCCGAATTTGACTTGAGTTAGGGGGTGAAAGTTGGCCAAAAATCCTAGCAATTGTGCATCTTTTCTATTTTTCTCCAAAAACTCTCCTCCTAGCCGAATCTTGCTATGGGCATTAGGTAAAACTTCTCTTTGTTTTGGTTCTCATTTTGACCATTTCGATTAAAAATTCTATTCTCTCAAAATTCTTGTCAAAAGCATCAAAAGTTGGAAAAGCCTTTCTTCTTTTCTTTGTTCTCTCATTGCCGAATGTACCAAAGTGCAAGCACCATTTTTTTCTTCATTTCTCCCTCTTGGCCGAATGCACCTAAGCCCCAAAACCTATCTCTTTTCTCTTTGAAAATCATCTTCATCATCATCATCTTCTTCTAATCTCTCTTTCTCATCTTCTTTTTCTTTTTCATTCTATTTCTCTCTTCTCTTTCCCTCTCATAGCCGAAACTAACCTATAATCTTTTCACCATTTTTCTTTCTTTTCTTTTGGTTAAAAATCGAAACCATCATATTTGAAACCACCATTTTTTTTTCTTTTCTCTTCTCTTTTGTTAAAGCCGAATTATCAATTCCTTTCTTCTTTTTGTTCAAGGCCGAACCTTCAAGTGAATCAAGTAAGGATCTTGTCAATCGTTTTCATGATCTTTTTTTTTATTATTATAGTCTCATAATCCTTTTATTTTCTCTCCTAGGCCGAATCCTTGGAAAGGATTTTAAGGATCCTTGTTGAAGCTAACTTTTAAGAAGTAACCTTTGAAATCATCCAAGGTAAGATTTTTCATTGGTTATATTAATCCTTTTAGAATGGATCGCTAATCAATCTTATTTTTAGGGGTGATTTGAGACTAACAAGATAGGTAAGAAAAGGGCAGTACGGAGTGTTTGGAAGAGAGGAGGTATTCTTTTACCATCAAACTACAAGCGAAGGCGATGTCGGGTGTAAGAGACTTTCCACCGGGTTGTGGACCCTCTGCTAACGAGGATCGATTATTTGAAGTAGTGCGTACAACCGAACCACTTTACGTTGGTGGATTATCAGCGGGTTTTGATCCATCTAGTGGAGAAAAACCACAAATAACTGTCGTTCGAGAATCCGAGGGTAAGGATTTAGATCCATCATCAATAAGTATAGTTTTGTTAGTAAAAGTTTATACTAACCAAGTATGATGAATAACTAGGTGTTGACGAGCAAGAGAGTATCATTCTCACTGTCATAAGGTGTGTAACCCTACATTAAAAACTCATAGATCTATTTTCACATGTGATTTTATGATAATGTGTTTAATAATGATTTTTGGATACCATTCAGTGGTATACGATATTCAGGTATGTTTACCCCAATATTTCGTTAATTTTGCTATATGCATAAAATGTGAAATAAGTATGATTATATTATGATTTTGGGGTAAATGGCATGAAAACTAAATGTTATGTATGTGCATGGGCATATGGGTATATTTGATAAAGGAGGAAGTATTCGGTGGTTTTACCATATTTACGGTGACTTGGTCACATATGTGAATCTGGTGACTTGGTCACGTGTATTTGAATCTGGTGACTTCGGTCACGTATATTTGAATCTGGTGATTTCGGTCACGTATTTGATATCCGGTGACTTCGGTCACAATTTTGTCTGGTGGCTTTGCCACAAAATTATAAGGGCGATGTGCATGTTGACTGCAAAGCGCCTTCGATGGTGTGTAGCGGATGGAGGGTCGATTTAGTAATCCCCACGGTGTGTTGGTTGGTACGGGTGGTGTGTAGCGGATGGATATTTAGGTGGGCCGGGCTTGCATTTCATTTCATGTACATAACCATGTAATATTGAATGATTATTATTTGATCTGCTATGAAAACGGGCTTTTAAGCTAAATATGAGCTAAATGGGCTTTTGGGCCAAATATGACTTAAATGGGCCTATGAATAAATGTGTTATGAAAAATGGGCTTTTTGATGTATGTGTTACACATTGAGTTTATAACTCACCCATTTTTGTGGGATAAACTTTTCAGATGATTCGTAGTGCGATGGATCGAATTCGACAAGGATTTCGAGGTGGCCAATGCTCGTATCAAGTATTTTGGAGATTTTCCAATTTAAACTTATTTAATTTGATTATTTAGACTTTATTATGGGTTTGCTATTTTTGTAATAAGGCCACTATAAACTGTTTTTAATTTTTGTGTTTGGACTTTTATTTTGCCATGGACAAATATCTATTAAATAACTAAATGGTTTTTCGATAAATAATTTAAAAATGTTTTTGTCACTAATATATATATGTGTTTTAAAGTAATTTCCATAAATTTGGTTTTCTTTTAATTTATTAACTCCTTCTAAAATAATGTTTTTAAAAGACATAAATTTACTTTACAATTTGATTTCAACCTAAAATCTTAATTTAATCTGTTTTCTACAAATCATCAAGTTTTTCTTAAATAAAACGAGAATTTGCTAAAGTTAGATTCGAGGAACATAACAAATCCGGTCAGGCTTTTTGGGCCGGGTTTGGGGTGTTTCATTCAATTTCAATTCCAATCATGCCAATTTGCACAACTAAAACACATATATGTTCAGGCATTATCCATCCACATTTACCTTTCATATAACCATTTCTTTGATCAAACATGTATACTCAAATTTCATTCATATACTTACCAATAACTTGACCATTTTATAATCATGGGATCATACCAAAACTAACATCATATATCACATTCACAATTGCATATTATCAACATTAAACTAGCCACATCACTTGGCTAATACCATATCTCAAACTTATACCAAAATGACTAGCCTATGCATGCCATATTTAGCTATATACACATTTTCAAAGTACCAAAATGATTTTTAGTAGTGTGATGACAATCCTCGACAGTCCCCGAGCCTCTTGTGGCTTTAATGATCTATAAAATAGAGCAAACACACACAGAGTAAGCTTTTAAAAGCTTAGTAAGCCATATACAAATAAACTTAGCATAAAAATGCACATAACCATATTGATACAATGACATTTATAGATCCCATAGCAAGTTCATCACATATTCTTTGGATCATATACTTAGCCATATCTTATCTCATTCTTCAACTCAAATATCACATTTACACATAACTCATTCAAGTGTATCTTCACATATTATCTCATCATTTCAATACACATACTCATCTTAGTAAGTTCATATAGACACTTACCTTTCATACACACATAGTGTACTTTTCAAAAGTACCTGAAACAGATATTCAAATCACATAGTCGTTTGTTTCTCAGACTTGCCCGTTGAACCATTCGAAATCTAATAGGATAATCAGAATGCTCGGAATAGTTGTACAATGCCAACGTTGCAGATGTGGTCTTACATGTAATCAGATAACAATGCCACTGTCTCAGACAGGGTCTTACACGAATCAAATACGATGCCAATGTCCCAGACATGGTCTTACACGTAAATCTCACATCGATGCCAACGTCCCAGACGTGGTCTTACATGAAATCTCGTATCAATGCCAACGTCCCAGATGCGTTCTTACATGATATCACATATCGAACACCTATGTCATGACATATACTATCCTATCTATTCCTAGGTTCAGACGGGACTTCTCAAACATTAACCATCTCTCGATACTTTCTCAGAATCCATATATTCATCACTTCTAGAATCATTCGTAGCAATTCAAATTTCAATGTTCACAAATAAGTCAATTCAAATACATTTATTTGTATATCGACTTACCTCGAGTTCAGTTTAACGGAAACGGATACGACTACTCGGTTACTTTCGATTTCCCATGATCCAAGTCCGTTTTCTTTGATTCTTGATCTATACATATTCAAATTTAACCATTTTATTCACTAATTCATCCAATTCAATCCAAATACACATATTTAGGGTAATTTGCAAATTAGCCCTCATATTTACACATTTGGACATTTTAGTCCTTATTTCACAAAATCACAAAATACACCAAATTTGCTTTTACCTATGCTTGGCCGAATACTCACTATGCTCATATCAATCCATACATTTCATTTATTTTACAAATTAGTCCTTCAAAATTTTATTTTCTCAATTTAGCCCTAATTAGCTAATTCATCAAAAATTCAGGAACAAAACATGTTTATTAAACATATATCTTTCATTTAACACCAATATTCATCAAAAAGCTCACAATTTCATCAATGGCACATCTCATAAACATCATCAATTCTTCAAATTAAGACATGGGTTTTATAACATACGAAGCAACGATTACAGAAACGCAAAATTATCAAAAACTGAAGTCAAAACTTTCCTTAATCAAAGCTTGCAAGTGCTGAAAATCAATAGAACTAAACCCTTTCTTCTTCCTTTTATTTTAGGTCAAGAAAATAGATGAATAAATGTCTATTTTCATATCTTATTTACATTATAACATATTATTATGTCATTTACTAAATTAACCTTTTGAATTAACAAATAAAACATATAAACATTAAGGATATACTTGTCCTTTGTCATCCACTAACTCAAATAATGGGTTTTTTTTTCCTTTGAAGGACTTCACATAATAAAGCCAAATCAAATTGGCCATTAATTCAATAAAAAGCCACTTTTACAAATTATACAATTTATCCCTTTGCTTAAATTAAACACATAAACAGACAAATTAATTCACAGAAATTTCACACATGCTAAATCATATACTACGGACACAGAAAATAATATTAAAATATTTTCAAACTCAGGTTTGTGGTCCCGAAACTACTATTCTGACTAGGGTCTAAATCGGCTGTTGCATAAAGTGTGCAGTATCTCTCTTGAGAGATCAGGCTTATCGGTGGTGGAACACCCTTATGTTAGTGGTACCAAGGGAGAAAGTTAGCTGGAAATTCTTCCAAGAGAAATTTCAGAAAAAGTATATCAGCCAAAGATTCATCGACCATAAGAGGAAAGAGTTCTTCGAATAAAGCAAGGCCGAATGGCGGTGACCGATTCCGAACAAGAGTTTGTAAGGCTTAGCAAGTATGCCCGAGAGTGCGTTCTACCGAGGCTATCATGTGTAAGAGATTTGAGGATGGGCTAAATAAGGATATTCATTTATACGTCAGAGTTCTCGAATTAAAAGAATTTGTAGTGTTGGTAAATAGAGCCTATAAGGCTGAAGAGTTGGCTAAGGAGAAAAGAAGAGCTGAGATTGAGTCTCGTGAGTTGAGGAAAAGACAGCTGAATAAGTCACTCCAATCTTCATTTAAGAAATTGAGTGATTTTGCTACTCGACCAGCTACTTCGGTTGGGTTTTCAAACCGAAGTAAGGGCAAACATTTTTTGGGGTCTAAAGAGCATATGACATCAGTTACTAATGTGGGCAACGTTCGACCGAGTAGACTAGAATGCCCGTAGTGTGGCAGGCATTATTCTGGTGAGTGTTGGGCAAATGAGAAGGCTTGTTTTAGATGTGGGTCCTTAGACCATTTTATCAAAGATTGCCCCGAGGTGGGCAAGAAAGAGAAGTCTAAGAATGCAAGACCGAAAAGTGCCGCTAGAGGAAGACCATAGAGGAATTCGAGAAATAAAATGAGTAATAAGAATCCATCTAGAGAGCAGACTGCAAGAGTCGAGGTTAGAGCACCGACGAGAACATATGTCATTCATGCTCGTGAAGAGGCATCTTCCCCTAACGTAATCACGAGTACATTTTCTCTTTATGATACTCGTGTTATAGCTTTAATTGATCCGGATCTACCTGCTTTTATATATGCATAAAATTAGTCTCTAGCATGAGCATGCCTATAGAGTCTATTGAATTTGTAATAAGAGTGTCTAATCCCTTAGGAAAGTATGTGTTGGTTGATAGAGTATGCAAAGGTTGCCCTTTGACAATTAGGGGTCATTGCTTTCCGGTTGATCTTATGTTATTACCGTTTGATGAGTTTGATGTCATCCTTGGGATGGATTGGTTAGTTACTCATGATGTAATCGTGAATTATGGAAAGAAGTTTATTGAGTTGAAATGTGAAAATGGGGATTTTATTCGTGTTGAATCAGACAAGCAAGACAGATCACTAGTAGTGGTGTCATCCTTTTGACTCAGAAGTATTTAAGAAAGGGGTACGAAGCTTACCTTGCCTTTGTGATAAATACTTAAGAGACTGAGTTGAAAATTGAGTCGGCACCCTTAGTATGCGAGTATTCAGATGTTTTCCCATAAGAATTACCAGGGTTACCTCCAGCTAGAGAGATCAAATTCGGGATTGAGGTAACTCCAGGTTCTGCCCCCATCTCTATTGCTCCATATAGAATGGCCCCAACCAAGTTAAAAGAGTTGAAATACAATTGCAAGAACTAATGGATAAAGGTTTAGCAAGACCGATTTTTTCTCCATGGGGTGCTCCTTTTTTATTCGTGAAGAAAGGTGGTTCTATGAGATTATGCATAGATTATCATCAACTTAACAAGGTAACTATGAAGAACATGTACTCGTTGCCGATAATCAATGATTTATTTGATCAATTGAAGGGAGCCACGATAATTTCCATGATAGATTTGAGGTCGGGTACTATCAGTTGAGAGTTAAGGACTCGACGTACAAAAATCGCATTTAAGACTAGGTATGACCACTATGAATTTTTGGTCATGCCTTTTGGTCTAACGAATGCCCTTACTGTTTTCATGGACCTGATGAATCATATTTTTCAGCCATACTTGGATAAATTTGTTTTGGTTTTCATTGATGATATATTGATCTACTCTCAGGACGAGAACGAGCATGTCGAGCATTTGAAAATGGTTTTGCAAATTTTGAAAGATAAGTAATTGTATGCCAAGTTTAGTAAAAGTGAATTTTGGCTTAAGGAAGTTGGATTTTTGGGGCACATTGTCTCGAGAGATGGAATTAGAGTCGACCCGAGTAAGATTTCAATAATTATGGATTGGGAACCACCGAGGAGCGTAATTGAAGTATGGAGTTTTCTAGGCCTAGTCGGCTATTATAGGCGTTTTGTCAATGAGTTTTCCATGATAGCTACCCCAATGATGATATTATTGCAAAAAGATGTGAAGAGTTTTGAGAAACTAAAGGTGTTGTTGACTAAAGCTCTTATTTTGGTACAACTTGAACCGGGAAGAGAATTTGTGGTTTATAGTGATGCATCCCTGAATGGGTTGGGTTGTGTACTTATGCAAGAGGGCAAGGTGATAGCATATGCTTCTAGGCAGTTAAAGCTACACGAGAAGAATTACCCGACCCATGACTTAGAGTTGGTTGCCATTGTGTTTGCATTAAAGATTTGGAGACAACATTTATATGGTGAGAGGTGTCAAATATTTACCGACCATAAAAGCCTAAAATATTTGATGACTCAAAAGGAATTAAATTTGAGGCAATGAAGGTGGTTGGATTTGATCAAGGATTATGATTTAGTGGTTAACTACAATCCGGGAAAGGCGAACGTAGTCGCCGATACTTTAAACAGAAAATCATTGTTTGCGCTGAGAGCTATGAATCTTCGAATGGCTTTGTTAGATGATGGTTCTAGTCTAATCGAGCTGAGGGCTAGACCATTGTTTCTCCAAGAGGTTTGTGAAGCTCAAAAGGTGACAGCAATTTACAAGCCAATAAAGAGTTCTATGTGAGTCAAATATTGATTCGGACTTTCAGATAAGTCCTGATGGATGTTTGATGTTCCGAGATAGGGTCTTTGTACCCAGAAATGAAGAGCTTATTCGGAAGATTTTGCATGAAGCACATAGCGGATGTTTAACTGTGCACCCTTGTAGCACGAAGATGTACAATGACTTGAGGAAGTGGTATTGGTGGCCTAGTATGAAGAAAGATGTTTTCGAGTTTGTGTCGAGATGCCTAATTTATCAACAAGTGAAGGCTAAACACCAAGTACCTTCGGGTCTACTTCAACCCATTATGGTTCCTGAGTGGAAGTGGGACTGTATTACCATGGACTTCATGACAGGTTTACCATTGTCACCGAAAAAGAGAAATGCAGTATGGGTCGTGGTTGATAGACTCACGAAGTTAGCCCATTTCATACCAGTGCGGGTTGACTACTCACTTGATAAATTGGCGGATCTGTACGTGACAGAGATAGTAAGACTTCATGGAGTACCATTATCGATCATTTCGAATAGAGATCCGAGATTCACATCACAGTTTTGGAAAAAGTTGCAAGAGGCTTTAGGCACAAAATTGAGTTTCAGTACAGATTTCATCCACAAACCGACGGGTAGTTAGAAAGAGTAATACAGATACTGAAGACATGTTTCGATGTTGTATTTTGGAATTCCAAGGTAATTGGGAAAAATATTTACCATTGGTTGAATTCGCTTACAACAACAATTTTCAGTCAAGTATTAAAATGGTTCCTTATGAGGTATTGTATGGGCGTAAGTGCCGAACACCTTTATATTGGACAAAACTTAAGGAGAATCAGATACACAAGGTCAATTTAATCAGGGAAACATAATAGAAAGTAAAGGTGATACGTGAATGTCAAAAAGCGGCCTCAGATAGACAAAAGTCCTATTCGAATTTAAAAAGGAAAGAGATTGAGTTCCAGGTAGGTGATGAAGTGTTTTTGAAAGTATCACCATGGAGAAAAGTCCACAGATTTGGCCGGAAAGGCAAATTGAGTCCGCATTTTATTGGACCTTATGAAGTTACCGAGAGGATAGGACCGGTAGCTTATCATTTGGCCTTGCCACCTGAACTAGAAAAGATTCATGATGTTTTCCACGTATCCATGTTACGATGATATCGTTCAAACCCTTCACATGTGATTACACCATCAAAGGTAGAGATTCAACCAGACATGAATTATGGTGAAGAGCCGATTAAAATTTTTGCACGGAGGTCAAAAAATTGAGAAACAAAAGCATAGCTCCGGTGAAAGTGCTATGGCAAAGACATGGAATACAAGAGGCTACATGGGAGCCTAAGGAGTCCATGAGAAACCAATATCCCAACCTTTTTACCGGTAAGATTTTTAGGGACGAAAATGCTTAAAGGGAGAATTGTAACAGCTCGATTTAGGGACTAGTTAGAATAGTGATCTCGGATCACTAACCTGGGGTTAAAGAAAACTTATTTTAATGTTATTTTATTAATTATATCATGATTATATAAGTGCATGAAAATTTTGGTGCTTTAATTTTAGTGATTTCAAGCTTAATCGCAAAAATGACTAAATCGCATAAAGCGTGAAAGTTCTATTTTATAAGATAAAGGTGCCTAATATCCATAGAATATTAATTTGGGGTCTTAAATTGCAATTAGACCCCTAAGAATAGAGTGGCCAGCCATAGGAGACAAAAATTGACAAAATTGGTCAAAGTTGGTAAAAATTGGTGACTAAATTGACTTGTATTAATAAAATAAAGAAAGGAAAGATATCATCTTTTCTTCTTTCCATCACCACCAAAAATTAGCATCAAAGAGGGTTTGAAAACTCAAAAATTTCAGCAAGATTTCTTCCTAACAAGTAAGTGATTTTAATAGTTTTTCTTGAAGATAGTTGTACTTTTAGAACCCCTAGAGCTTAAGCTTTCTAATGAGGGGACTATCTTGCAATATAGTGAAAAGATTAGATTTTTTCCATGAGAGCTTTCAATTTTATTTGCTGCATTTTTACGGAATAAAATGAGTCTTAGTTGTTAGATGAAAAAACTTTTGTGAAAGGTGTTGCCATGAAAACACCTAAATGAACCTTTTTGTAAAGGTTGTAAAATTGGTAGTAAAATGTGTGAAATATTGGGTTTTGATGATATCCATAAGAGAAATAAATGTTCACCTCGGCTCATTAAAGGTAGAAATTTGATTAGAATTGATTTTCGAGTCGAGGGGTAAAATGGTCATTTTGCCAAAGTGTAAGGGCAAATTTGTAATTTTGCCAAAGCAATATTATTAAAATGCTTTTATTAATGTGATGATTGAAATGAGCTAATTTTCTATTATACAACAAGAAGAACCAAGAATCAACCTTGATCGAGGCAAGAATAAAGTTTCGGACTAGATTGAAGATCTAGCTCATTTTGAAATCGAGGTAAGTTTGTATGTGTTAAATCCAACATTTATGCTAGCATGTTTGAGAATTTTTGATGTTATAATGATACATGATGCTCTATGAAATTAAGTATTTGATATTGAATGAAAAAGTTGAGATGGATGAGGTCTTGTGTAGGACCATGCCGAGGACATGGCCTTGGCACCGAATTGAGATCCCGTATAAGACCATATATGGGATATGGTTTCGGCATTAAATATGAAAAATCATATAAGACCATATCCAAGATATGGCACCGATATTGATGTAAGGTTTCATATAAGACCATATCCGGGATATGGCATCTGTATTTAGAGATGACCCATGTAAGACCACATCCGAGATGTGGCATTAGCTTTGTGTTTATGCTAAAGAAAATGAATATGCATCTATGAGAATCCTTAGTGATTTATTAGGATAAATAGATTTGCTTAGAAATAGAAATAAGAATTGTATTAAAGTCATGTGAATGAGTGAACACAGGTACCCGTGAGAAAATTCACAAGGAATGTTTATGATATGTGGAATGGTATGTTCTAGATAAGAAAAAGTACGAGTAAGTATGGAAAAGTGCTTATGATTTTGTATGGTTATCTAATGCTATGGATTGATGTCATTATGAGCTTACTCTTGCTATTTATTTTCATACAAACTTACTAAGCTTTGTGCTTACCCCTCTCATTTCCCTTTTCCTTGTAGTATTGCCAAGATAATTTGAGGATCGTGGGACGCAGGAGTTCAAAATCACACTATCAACATCACTTTGGTGTAACAATTTAGATTCATTTTGAGTATGGCATGTATAGGACTTGGTATTTTGTTAGGTCATAATTGTTATACAAAGTGTTGGCTATATATGTTATCAAAGTTATTTTGTAAATGGTCATCAGAGATGGGCCACAACTTGTCAAGTTTATATATATTCAATGATAATGAAATTGTGAAGTTTATGATTGTGTGAATGCTTTGAATTGAGTTCTTGGATGTGCCTTTAGGTCATGAATGATGTTTATATGAGTTGGAGTTAGTAAGTCTACTATGTAGGGTGGCATTTGGCTTGGAATATAGCCTTTTTATGTCCACACGGGCATGTGTCTTGGCCGTGTGGGACACACGGTCAGCCCTATGGGTGTGTCGATCGACCGTGCGTCCCCTGCATGCTAGGTTTACAAAGTCAAGATGTTCAATAGTAAACGCACGGGCAGAGACATGACCGTGTGTTTTCAATCACGTGGGAGGCACGGCCTTGGACATGGGCGTGTGCCTAGGTCGAGTAAAGTCTACACTTTAAATGTGGAATTTAATTCGACACATGGCCTAAGGACACGGGCATGTTCCTTGGCCGTGTGACCTTAGCAGAGTGATGATGTCATAAATAAAATGCCAAGGTTTTGGCACACGGGCGTGTCGAGGCCATGTGAGGGACATAGGCTAAGGGTTCAGGCATGTGTCTAGTCGTGTGAAATAAGTCAGTGTCAACCACGGGTGAAAAACAAAGGCATGTCTCAAGGGCACACGGGCGTGTCCCTTGAGCAACACAGGTGTGTGGCCCCTGTTTAGGCAAAAATTTTCTAAGTGCGTAAAATTTTCTGATTAATTCTTGAAACTTTCCGAAAGTATGTCTAAGGCCTCGTAGGCCTAGGATGAGTATGTTTTGGGTTTGTATGGAAATTTTTTAAGACGAAACAAAATTTTATAGCCCGAAACGTTATGTTTAAGCAAGTTGAGTTAGGTAATGCCTCGTATCCGATTCGGCATTGAACACAGGTAAGGTGTGTTACATTACCTCTGTTTTTGAAATGGTTATGGTTCATAAAAGTTTCCATTGATTTTTGTGAGTATTTTTTATGTTGAATGAAAGCTTGGTAGCCATGGTTTTTAGATAGGACTAGTTTATGGACCAAATTGAAAATCTATAAAATTTCACGTGAAATTTCTAAAATTATGCATTTTATGGAATTAATAAAGTGTACTATTGCAATCGAAATAAAAACGGAGTCCGTATTTGAAATTTTTGTTAGTTTCTATTTTAAGGATTAAATTGTAAAAATTTTAAATTTGAGGGTAATTATAAGAAGTTTACCAAAAGAGTTATATGCATAATTCTGAATATTAAATGAATTAAGAATTAATGATTGGCATTAAATTATCATTTAGATCTAGAACAGGAAAAAAATCGAGGAAAAGAGAAAATTATGATTTAGTCCTTGATTTTTGGTTTACTATCATTTTGGTGCCAATTAGGTTCGTAGTCCTTAAACTCAAACTTTATTTATTTATCTATTTTATTTAACTTAATAGTTACTTGATATCTAATTTTATGTATTCAAGTGATTACTAGCTTGAATGAAATAATATGGAATAATATATGTAAATATTTATGAAATAGACCATAGAATTTAACATAAATGATTAATGCAAAAGATTGAATTGTGAAATTATGAAATTACGTATGTAATGTTGGTATAATCAACTAGTGCTGGGGATACATTTGACATCGCCAGTTTATCCGACTAGTGTTGGGCAGAAGACATTGTCTATTTATACTACTAGTGCAGTGCAAATCTATCGTCGATTTATCTTACTAGCGCTGGGCTCAAACTTTGTTACAGTTTAATTGTCAGGCACCAAGTGCCAATAACATGTTGAAGAGGATGATATACAAGGAATATATCAATGAAAAAGGGTCGAAAATGGTAGTAAAGAAAAGGTCAGTATTTCATTCTTCAACCGGTCGCTATTCAGGTAACATGTTTCGGTGTGAAATTTATTATAAGTTTGAATATGAGACGAACGTTTTGATTAGTATGGTATGATAATATGGTATGATAATGAATATTAATACTATGGTGTGATTATATGTATCGTATGTCTATGAATATGTTTTCAAGTTATGATTGTAGTGCGTTTAGATAATTAAATGGTGATATGAGTCCTTTCTGATTAACCGAAGTTATTTCATTTGGTTCAATAGGTAATTAATGTTGAAACGAAATATATATTATTAGCTATGCTATTATAGAAATGAAATATATGAAGATGAAGTGCGAAATGTAATGTAAATGCAAGTGCATAGTAAATGATGAATATGGTTGAGGAAGTTCAAACCTTGATATGTTTTATGCCATGTTTTAGTGAAGTTTATAAGTTCAATGTTTAACCAACAAACTCTATGAATTATTGTGTATAGGAAAAGCATTTGGCTCATAAGGAAATGAATCTATCTTTACTTGTTTTATCTAATGTATATGGTAAGTTTAAGTTCTCTTATACGAGCTTAGTAGGCATTAGTTACTTATGTACTTGATTTTTTTTTGTTCCTTTAGATCATAGGAAAGCTCGATCGGTTGGATGGAATCTCATTGAACCATGATCGCACTCTCCAAACCTTGTTTTGGTATTTTTTGGTATATAAGTTCCAGGTTATAGATGGCATGTATAGGGCTTGTTATAAAGCGAGTTTTTTATTATGTTATTTAGTCAACTTGGTATGGTTATACCCTTTTGTGTATATGTGTTTGATTGGACTCGTAATGTTTTTCCATGTTTGTGTCTTTTGGTCACTTTAAGTATTGTGTAAATATGTGGCTTGAGACAAGTTTATATGTGGTGGAAATGGTTCAATGGTATGTGTGAATATAGAGATATTTGTTTAGGTTATAATGTATGTTTGAATGAATTGGATAGGTTGTGATTGAGGTGCCATAAGAATAACACATTGGTTAGATATAGGATGAGCATGAAATTTGTAACAGGCCGATTTTGGGTCTAGTCAGAACAGTGGCTTCGGGACCACAAATCTGACGAAGAAAAATTTGTTTTTATTATATTTTTATGGTCTACAATTTTATGGAACGATTTTGTGAAAATTTCATTTGAAATTTTTGACGTTGGGCACTCAATTTTAGTCAAAAGGACTAAATTGCACAAAGTGTAAAACTTGAATTCTATATGTTAGAGGTGTCTAATTGCTATGAGATTTTAAATTTGAGGTCCTTAAATGATATTTAGACCATTGGTTAAGTTGGTAGACAAAAATGGACATGGTTTGGTATGTTTTCAAAGTTTTTAATTAAGGGCATTTTGGTGATTTGGTAATTAAAATGAATTAAAAAGCCAAAATAAAGCCAAATTTGTCCATCTTCTTCTTCCTTGGCCGAAATTAACAGGGGGAAACCATGTCTAGGGTTTTTCAAGCTTCCAAGCTCGATTGTAAGTCCGTTCTAGCCCTGTTTTTAATGCTCTTTACATTTTTGAAGTCGTTGTAACTCGATCTTTCTATTTCTACCACCAATTTGAAGAGATGTCAAGGTCTAAAATTTTACCCATGATGGATGTTTGTGTATTTTGATGTCTAATGGTAGAAAATTCATGTTTGGTGTTTGATAAACGACTTTTGCTAAGTGATTTTCGGTAAAAATACCAAAAAGGACCTATTTGTAAAAGTTATAAAACATGGTGTAAAAATGTGAATAAATGAAAATTATGGGTTGTTATGAGCATGATATAGGTTCGGCTAGGCTTGGTTTGGAAGAAATTGAACATATTTCATTTTACAAGCCTAGGGACTAAATTGTAAAATGTTAAAAGTTTAGGGGCAAAAATATAATTTTTTCCATAATGTGATTTTGGGCTAATTTAAATTTTATAATGATTGAATAATTTAAATGTGATATTATAGATCAAGAAAAACAATGTTTGGACCTAAAACGGGGGAAAATGAGTATTTGACGATTTAGTCCTTTTCGCCATTTTTTTGTCGAGGTAAGTTTGTATGTAAATAATGCAACGTTATAATTGTATTTATAATGTTTTTTTATTGCATGAATTGTACGATTGACTCTATGGATGAAATTGACGAAGTTTTGAGAAGCGAGTAAATTCTAGTTGAACCTTAGGAATAGATTGGATATAAATATCGTGACATTAGGATCACTGAGATTACGTGTAAGACCATATCTAGCATATGGCACCGATATGAGACTTCGTGTAAGACCATATCTGGGATATGGCATCGATGTGAGACTTCTTGTAAGACCATAGCTAGGCTATTGGCATTGATACAAGATTACATGTAAGACCATATCTAGGATATGGCATTGGTATGGTACTGTGCGTGCGAGATCCCCGAGTATCCTCTTGTATTCCAAGTGGTTCAATGGGAATTTCAACGGGTATGTCAAAGATGAGAAAGTATGTGAATATGTTATGAGATGGTACAGGTATGTACGAAAAACTCAAAGGAAATGAGCTCAGTATATGATGAACAATTGGTATATGACAATTATGTTTATATGTGTTATGTTGATATCAAATGACATTTATGAAGTTTAATGAAATTCATGTGGAAATATATTGTGTTATTTACATGATGAGCTATTGGTAAGATTAGGATTGAGTAAGATGTGTTTGTGAATTTTTTTTATAAGATTTATGTTAATATTTGTTAAGTTATTTGTATGTCAAGTGTATGAATAATGTATTGTATTATTTGCATATGAACTTACTATGCTATATAGCTTACCCCCTTCCTTTCCCATGTCTTTTAGGGTTATTAAGCTAGCTCAGGTTGGAGTTCGCCGGAGATCCTATCACACTATCAAGCTGTCATTTTGGGTATAAATGAGTTCAAGTATTTTAAGTCTATGGCATGTATAGGGACTTATTCATTTTGTTAAATGTGTCATTGTGATTGTAGCCAACGTGTTGCCTTGTGATTGTCAAATGCTTGTTTTGCTATTTGGCCATGTAAGTTGGCTCATATTGGCTAACATGGGTATAAGCCTAAGTATATTCATATATGTGTCAATGTCTATAGTGATATGATCATGTATGCTTGGTGAATGTAAATTGTTTGGAATTGATTTGTGGCATGATTGTGTGATTTTTGGAAATGTGACCTATTGATGAGATGATGAATTTAAGTATCATTTGGTAACTTGAAAGAAGTTGAATGAAGCCTAATGAATGTGAAATTTGTATGTTTGATTTAGGGCTTAATAAATGTAGTGAATATGTTAGACAAAGATACAAAGTTAATATGTTTTAACCATGAATGTGGAATCTTGCATGAATTGGTATGGAAAGGTTGATGTTCTAAGCATTTTAAATAATGGCATGAGGGTGACATGTTATTGTCTTGGTTGTGGTTGTTTAGTTGCTCTTATATGCTTGAATTTGTGCCATGTGATGTTATGTTGATGTGTGCAAGTGAGGGTGGCAAAATGGCTTGGTAAATAGCCTTGTTTTTGTCCACATGAGTGGACACACAGTGTGTGTCTAGGCCGTGTGTGACACACAGTCCGCCCCACGAGAATGTGTTTCGACCGTGTGTCCCCTGTACCTTAATTGTTGCAAAAAAAATGTCCAGAATTGAGCACACAGGCATAGACATGGGTGTGTATCTCAGTCGTGTGTGCTACATGGCCTAACACACGAGCTTGTGGCACGGACGTGTGACACAAGTCAGAGAGCACCTTTAAATCGAACACGGTCTAAAGCATGGGCATGTCCCAGGGTCACACAGGCGTGTCCCTTAGACCATACGGGTGTGTGAGCCCTGTATCTAGTAAAAATTTTCTAAGTTTTGTAAAATTTTAAATTTCTCGGTTTAGTCCCAAACCGCTTCCAATACATGTTTTGGGCCTCGTAGGCTCATATAAGGGACTATATGATTGAATATGAATGGTTTTAATTTGGACGCAAATTTTATGACTTGGAATTGTGTGATTGCTTGTGATGTGAGTCTAGTAATGCCTCGTACCCTATTTCGACGTCGAATACGGGTAAGGGGTGTTACAAAATTGGTATGTTTTTAAATGTTTGATGTATGTTTTAAACATGTGAAAGATGGTTGAATTAGTGTATCTTGGTGTGCAAGGTTTGTGTTTGAAATGGCTTGTTTTAAGTGCCACACATCCTGCACACAACCTGGGACACGAGCTGACATACGGTCATGTGCCACACACAGTCACCTCATATGGTCGTGTGTCTTTTAAATTTTAGGTGGAGGTTTCACACGGCCAGCGACACGGCCGTGTGACCATATTTTGAATACAGACAGGTCTGACACACTATTTACGACACGACTGTGTGACACAAGTCAGTGAGTTACAAGGTTTAAGACACAGGCTGGGACACAGTCGTGTGTCCCTTAGTTCAGATGTCCACATGGCCAAGGTTAAGCCACATGGTCATGTGACCTTTGTTTTTGCAAATTTTCAATTCTGCCCTGAAGTTTCTATTTTGATTTGAATAAGTCCTTGATTGTTCCCAAACCATTTTTAGAGCCACTTAAGCCTGATTTAAGGCCCGTAAAAGTATTTATATCATATTTAAATTATGTTATCAAATATAAATATGTGAATTGCATGTTGGTCCATGTTGCCATGTTTAAGGTTCTGTTTTACACTGTAATATTCGTAACCCTAATCTAATATCAAAGATGGGTTAGGGGTGTTACATTTCTGATTTAAGATGTCTTGATAGCATTCGAAGATCTATCTCTTGGTTTCAAAATGCTTTTTGAATTTCAATTTCGAGTTTGAGAACTCTAGTAATGACTATTTTAGTGAAGACTGATCTAGACAAGATTATTACGAAAATTACGACTTTTAGGTTTTCAATTCGAGTTTAAATCATATTAGAATCAGGTTTTAGGCTTCATTTCTATTACATATAACCCTAATATTGTATTTATCAATTCTTATTTTTTTATTTTTTATTCCAATTTTTTTATAATTATTAAGTATTTTAAGTTATTTAGGAGTTTTACGTCAACGAGAAAGTTAATGTAAAACTACTTCTTATTTAGGTTAATTATAGTTCTAGTATATTAACGATATGGATTTGCCTAGACTCATACTACTTAAGGTTTTCCCATCATTGTCTTGAGACACGTAAGGACCCCTATTGGGTAATAACCTTCCTTCAGTTCCTCTTTAGAGGGTGCCATGGCCATAGACTTTTCATTTCAAAATTTGTGTTAAAGTCTTAATGGACCCCTTTAAACAATATTGTAGAGATAGACACAAACTCGCTTCACAGGCCATTTGTGCATAACACAAATCATACTCATTTTCTGATAGATCATACCTCATAACACACATCTGAGACACACATATGTGACTGAACCTAAACTTCTCAGATTCCATATCATAGCATGCATTCTATTTCAACAATCACTCATATAGCTACATTACCATCATACTACACTTTTCTAGCTTTGGTTTGATTATTCAATCATTTTCTACATAAATATTTCATGCAAGAGCCAGCTTAAAGATTCACTTGACAACCACAGATAACAGTTTGAACCCTAGATCCAACTTTCATCAAGATACTACAGCAACTACTGCTTATGAAACAAAGAAACGCCATTCAAGCCCATTCGAGTAACCATACTATTATTTCAAACCCAGATGAATCCCATACAAAGCCTTACTCCTTCATCTTACAATTCATTCACTCATTCAGACCCACCTTACATAGCGCAACATGCAAAGTCATAAAACTTACCTTGATATTGAGCAACCACTAATAAAATTTGAGATATCAACGTGAGCTTAGATAAATGTCTTATGTTCCTCAAGCCTCAGATAACCTTATCTTAGAAGGAAAAAAAAAAAGAGAGAACTCCCCTTTCCTAACTTGAACATCTATTTTAATAATCTAAGTCCTTATTGGAACTTAACAAATGTCACATCATTATTGAATTATCTTATCAAAAGTCTACAACTTCTGAGAACCCTAATTGAGTATACACTTATCTTTTAACAATTCTAATTCACATTTAGTTGGTTCCTGACTATCTTACCTTACAACTTAACCTGCACAGTACCACAACTAATTGATCACACCATAACCCTGGTGTGAACTCAAACTCTCAATACCATTTTACGTGATCACTGGTCTTATTCCAACTAATATAGCCACTTGACAAGGAACCTTTATTAACTTAACCACATAATTGTATACCCCACTCTTCACCGAAAAAGGCACTTGGGCGAAGCCTACTCTGCCCGTCATTTTACCTTAAGACCATACGGCAAACCTTGTACCCGCTTGAATTGAGGTGTTACAACTTTCCTCCCCTTAAAAAAATGTCCTCAAAATTTTCATCTCGACTGAAATTGAATTACCTAGATCCAATTGGTTATACACGCCAGACACATGTCAGTGACGATACGAATTCCCTTTTATACACCTCAAAGTTTCCTTCTCAATGGCACACTCTTCAAAGGTCTTATTAAAAAGATGTCATTATATTGTTTCTTTCAATAAAATCAAAATTTTGGCGGTTAAACACTCAAGTGTGGACATCACACTCATACCTTTTTTTACAAATGTCAAACCTACATTGGAGAATTCAAACAGTTTCTCACAGAGTGACTTCTTGAGCAGATTTATATTTATAAAATAGAGACTCCAACCCCTCTTTGAACACTTTTGCTAAACTCTTCAGTTTTCTTAACAGCTTTTCTAATTCCTCAATCCGCCTTCATCTTATTCGATCCCATATTTTCTTAAAGGTAATCTTATTTCCTCTTCTTTTTCATATTTTTTTCTTATTTACATACAAGAATGTTGAGGGTGGATGTTCAAGGTAAAGGTCCTACCCAGAGTAGCCGATTTCAAGCCCCAAAAATCACACCATTTTTGAACCCCTTGAAATTGAAAACATTCTTCCATAATTCTTAACAACCCGAGGCTTTTATCGTCCTAACTTTGCTTACGACGTTGAAATACCTCCAAGGTGTCGTCTAAGTGACAACACCCAAGGCTTTATCCTTCCCCTTATTTTATTAGAGGTTGGATTCCACTTGCCCTTACACCCCTTTTTTTGCTTAGTTTTGACTGAGTATGGTATTGCACCGAGACAACTATCAATGTTATCTTAGTGGATTCTGGTAGTTTATTTCATCATTGTTGCCCACGAAACTTGCCACCCCTCTTAGTAATTCTCCAAAGATTTTATCAATTAAAAATTACTAGAAAAGTGGCTCGTGTTGGTTCCACCCACTTCAGTGTTCGCCAAGGTTATAACCCAATCATTCAAAATAGTCTCTCCAATCTAGGTTGGAAAAAGGAAATTTTTATAAGGGTCATTTGAAAGCTCAAAGATAGATTTGATTTTCCTATTTGTTGGTGACTTCCCTAGGAATCCATTTGTTCTCAAAGCCAACCTGTGGACGCAAAGATTACCAACAAGTAATTCAAGTGTCTAAACAGGAGACGCATTCTTGAGTTGGTAGAATTGGTTAGGGGCAGAAACATTTTTCAGTACTGCCTACGAAATCAAAGTCCCAATGGCCAGTGAAACATTGACCTCATCAGTTGGTTTGACAATTACAATGTGCCTTCAGCTTCAGAAGCTTGGCCATTAAATGGCAAAACTGTCTTGGCATAAATTTTAACTAGGTGTACAGAGGAACCCCCATTCTATTTTTATTACTTCTATGGGATTTGTTCTCGCAATTGGCTTATTACTCCTAATATTCATCCTCCTACTTCTTCTTTTTCAAGCAAGGCTAACACTCACGTTAATGGTGTAGGGCTCAATCAAAAATCTCACACTTCAATCATCTCGACACTGAATATGGATATCAAAGCTATCTTGGAGAAATCTCGTGCTAAGGAGAGTGCTTCAGTTGTTCTTTCTAATAAACCAGTTACTAAAAAGCAACACAAGAGGCCTAGAGCATGTGAAGATGCTCCTATTGCTAAGAAGAGTGAGCCCCCTTAGCAAAGTGGCGTAAACTTAGGAAGGGATTTCCTGAACCCCAAAGGTCCCTTCTCCTACCGTCTCATCATTGTCTTTTGTGGCATCAATTCAGAGTTCATCCGTACTGTAAACTCACTTGCTCAAAACACGGGTCCTTCACCTGTTGACATCCCATCAGAAACTTTACCATTGGATTCACCTACGATCCCCATAAATCCTGAACCACAAACCTCTCCCACTGTTGATTATGATGATTTTTTTCCTTGGCATAACCTTTATGCTTCATGTTCATCCTCTATTTTTATAAATTCCATCTTCTAGAGCCAATACAACATGATCCCTCAGCAAATGAAAGAGGTCTTCCGACCTTACATTGTGCTCAAGTCAGACTCATCTCCTTTCTCACAAATGGCCAAATCTACCCATACTCTATCTATGGAATATAGGCTATTGAGTAGAATTCCTCAGGAGTTCAACAATTACCACAAAGTCAAGGTTGCCAGCTTGGAAGAGTAGAGTAAATCAAAAAGTGAGACAATAGAGAAGTTACATTACAATAAATGGGTCCTTAAAAGAAAATTTGAACATCTCGAGTCATGCATCATAGCTTGGAAGCTCAAAGATAAGAATCCAAAGAATAAGTGCAAGTTGTTGGAGAGTAAAGTGGAGTTATTAGAAAAGGGCAAGTCCTCTTTAAGAGATTAACTCCAAGCCTAGAAGCTACACTATGAGGCCAAATTGGATAGCCTTTGTCAATCCAATGATGAAGCCTTTCGAAAGTAACAAGAGGACACAACCAAGAGCTTGATCGAGGCAATGCCAAAGTTAAAGGCTAACTTGGTTCTCCACGCCCAAGTGGATGTCGCTCCCATGGACTTGAGCCAAGTAGGATTCGACTTCCTTATGGACATCTCTATAGATTCATTAGGCTTCAATGTTTACAATCCCAATAGTGAAGTATGGAAGACTTCCAGTCAAAGTGGAAAAAATTACTAGTTTCTTCATCCCTAAATCACCCAAAATAAAGGGTGAAGAGAGTCCCGATAAGCTCAATGACTCTGAGCAAATTCCAGGGTAACTGGAACAAGCAAAAGCTCCTCTTACTAGACCCGCCACATCCACGAAACATCTCATCGAGGGAGAGAACTAAATTTCTATTTATTATGTCTTTCTTTTTATTATCTTTTATCTCATGTAACATCCCTTTTTGTTCATATTAATGAATCGATCCTTTATTTCTCTTTTATATTTTTGCTTTATTATCATTTTTCTTCATTAAGCCATTTTTAACACACCGATATCATGATAAGATAATCATCAACATACTTGAGGAACTCTACCAGGTTCGGCTTATTATGCATACAGAACTTTTTCATCTTCATAATCCGAGAACTGACTAAATCAGGCTCCAATATAAAACTTGAAACACTCTCTACCCAATCCGATTGACCGAACCCAAACATTGGGTATTACGACACAAATACAGTCACAAGCTTGATCTACTAATGCAATTTACATATAAAGACAACTTAATTACAAATTTCAAACTAAAATACATAAGTAAATACAAATACAACATGAGGTAATTAAATTACAAAGATATCCAAATTAAAACCCAAAATTATTACAAATACCCCAAGTATGGATTTCTAAGGAGAATTTTAATCTTTGGACCTACCACCAAGCTCGTTCTATATGCATAATAACTTGATACACCGCTTCTTGGCGTAATCATAGCATCGTCCCTCTTGGCTCAGATCCAAAACATAACACCTACAACATAACACATATACAAGTTCATAAGAACTTAGTGAGGGTAACATCTTTTACATGGGTCATATTCACATATAGCACCCGATATTTTAGTCTGACAATCTCATCGTTCTTAACCTTTAACTTTGCTTTTCGCGAATATTTCCTCAAATTCTATTTTCTTATACACATTTGTTGTCATGCCTTATTCTGAGACTATTTCCTTCTCTTCATTGTCTCTGATACTATATTTAAACTCCCTAAATCTCTGAACCATCACCTCATCGTGAATAAAGGAGGAGCCCATACATAGGTAACAGGTACATCCTTTGAATATACAAAGGTTACGTCTTTGTTCAGAACCCATCTCAATACTAGTTATTTACTTCATTATATCTCTTCAATTCACTATCTCCAACCGAGCCTTAATCTTTTTGTCCTACCTTACTATATACTTCATATGTAAAATTTATTACTTCATATGTAAAATTTATACTTCTGACTTTACTATTTAGGTTTAAGGGTAATATAAAGCTCACAATGACTTAGCATAAAACTCATCATAAGAACGTCCTTCATAGTTCATTACTGAGAGCCTTTCTAGAACACGCCACAAAAGCAGCCCATCCAAAGTGCGCCATAAAAGTTATTCTTGTAGGATTCACCACAGAAGTTGATCCTTCATAATCTATCACAAAGGCTTTTATGTCAAAATTTTCCACACAGGTTGTTTATTCATGGCTCACTGCAAATGTAAACCCCTTACCCGTATCCATCACCGGAATAGGATACGAGGCATTACCGGACTTAATCATATATAACCGATCATTTACGAGTCACAAATTTCCATTCAAATTTAAAACTTTTCATTCATAATCATATTTTTCGTAGGCCCAAAACATACTTTTGAAGTGGTCCGGGACTAAACCGAGAACTTTAAAATCTTAGAAAATTTTACCACAGAATAAGGCCACACTGTAACAGCCTAAACTAAGGGCTAGTCAGAATAGTGATCTCAGGGTCACTAATCCGAGGTTAGATAAAATAATTTTCATGATATTTTATGAGTCAGAGCATGATTATATTAGTGCATGAAAATTTTGGTGCTTTAATTTTATCAATTTCTTGCTTAATCGCGAAAAAGGACTAAATCGCATAAAGTGCGAAAGTTCCATTCTATTGGTGAAAGGTGCCAAATAATCATGGTTTGTAAATTATAGGTCTTTAAAAGGTAATTATCCCTTTGATAGATAGTTGACCGGTCATATGAGATGTTAGGAGACAAAGATGGACAAAATTGGTCAAAGTTGGTAATAGTTTGTGACTAATTTGACTAGTAAAAGATGATATACATCTTTCTCTCCATCTTTCTCCACCGAAAATAGCAAGCAAAGTAGGGGCTTTGAAAGCTCAAATTTTTAGCAAGATCTCCTTCATCCTAGCAAGTGATTTTAATGGTTTTTCTTGAAGATAGTTGTACTTTTGAGACCCCTAAAGCTTAAGCTTTCTAAAGAGGGGACTATCTTCCACTATGGTGAAAAGTCTAGGGATTTTCCATGTGAGATTTTAAGTTGTTTGCTACATTTTTATGGGAGAAAATAAGCCTTGGTTGTTAGATGAACAACTTTTGTGAAGGGTGTTGCCAAAAAACACCTAATTGGACCTTATAGTAAAGGTTATAAAAATTGTAGTAAATGTGTGAAAAGTTGATTTTTGATGATAGCCATAAGAGTATTAAATGTTCACCTAGGCCTATTAAACATAGAAATATGATTAGAATTAATTTCTGAGCCTAGGGGCAAAATGGTCATTTTGCCAAAGTCTAGGGGCAATATAGTAATTTTGCCAAAGCATGTTTATTAAAATGATTTTATTTAAGTGATGATTAAAATGAGCTAAATTTTCTATTATAGATAAAGAAGAACCAAGAATTCACTTCGATCGAGGAAAGAACAAAATCTCGGATTAGACCGACGAGCTAGCTCATTTCGAGATCGTGGTAAGTTTGTATGTGATAGATTCAACATTTATGTTAGCATGTATGAGAATGCTTGGCACTATATCAATGTATAATGCTCTACTAAATTGAGTAGTTAATGTTGAATGAGATGTTGAAGTCCTAGTTGACCATATTGAATATGAAAATACTATCATCGAGATATGAAATAGATAAGGTCCCGTATAAGACCATGTTTGGGACATGGCCTCGACACCGAGTTGAGATCCCATATAAGACCATATTTGGGATATGGCTTCGGTAATAAATATGAAAATCGTATAAGACTATATCCGGAATATGGCATCGATATTTGATGTGAAATTTCATATAAGACCATATTTGAGATATGGCATTGGCATTTAGAGGTGACCCCATGTAAGACCACCTCAAGGATGTGGCATTGGCTTCGTACTTACATTAATGACGATGAATATGCGTCTTTGATTATCCCTAGTGATTAATGGGATAAGTAGATGAGTTTAGAAGTAAAAATGAGATTTGTACTAAAATCATGTGAATGAGTGAATACAGGTACTCGTGAATGAGTCACAAAGAAACAATTACGATATTTGGTATGGTATGCGCAAAATAAGGGCAAGTGTGAGTAGGTATGGCAAAAAGCCTATGACTTGTGTATTGTTAGTTAATGCCATGGATGGATTATATTATGAGCTCACTATTACTATTTGTTTCCATGCAAACTTACTAAGCTTTATGCTTACCCCTTTTCATTGCCATTTTTCCTTATAGTATAGCCAAAATAACTCGAGGAATGTGAAATGTTAGAGTTCAGAAATCGTACTATCGACATCACTTTGGTATAACAATTTAGACTATTTTGGGTATGGCATGTATAGAACTTGGGTATTTTGTTAGGTCGAAATTGTTAGCCAAAGTGTTGGCTATGTATGTATCAAAGTCATTTTGTAAATGGTCTTTAGAATTGGGTCAATACTTGATACTTTATATATTCAATAATGATGGCATTATGTAGTTTATGTTTGTGTGGTTGTTATGAATTTAGTTCTTAGATGTATCTTTAATTTATGAGTTGTTTGGTTTAAATATGAAATCCTGTTAGGGTGGCAATGGCTTGGTAGATAGCCATCTAATTTTCCACATGGATAGACACACGGGCATGTGTCTAGGCCGTGTGTGACACACGGTCAGCCCCATGGGCGTGTTGATTGACTGTGTGTCCCTGGCATGCTAGAATTGCAAGTCAGAATGCATTGTAGTAAACACACGAGTAGAGACATAGCCGTGTGTCTCAACCATGTGGGAGGCACGACCTAGGACATGGGTGTGTGCCCAGGCCGTGTGAAGTCTGCACATTAAATGTGGATTTTATTTTGACACACGGTCTAAGGACACGGGCGTGTGCCTTGGCCGTGTGGCCTTAGTGAAGTGATGACATCATAAACAGAATGCTAAGGTTTTTGGCACATGGGCTAAGACACGGGCGTGTCGAGGCCGTGAGAGGGACATAGGCTAGGGACACGGGCGTGTGTTCGGTCGTTTGAAATAAGTCAGTGTCAACCACGGGGGGTAAACATGGGCATGTCTTAGGGGCACACGGGCGTGTTCCTAGATCAACACGGGCATGTGGCCTCTATTTTGATGAAAAGTTTTTCATGTTAGTAAAAGTTCCCGGTGAAA
Organism: Gossypium rotundifolium; assembly: GCA_025506655.1. Taxonomy (NCBI): domain Eukaryota; kingdom Viridiplantae; phylum Streptophyta; class Magnoliopsida; order Malvales; family Malvaceae; genus Gossypium; species Gossypium rotundifolium. Next base: position 53,565,748 of record CP106731.1, read on the forward strand.
TCCTTAAACCTCTCGGAGGTATGTTTAGGGCCTCGTAGGCCGAGAATGAGCAAGAGATGGGCTTAAATGAAATTTTATAGCTTAATGTCATATTTTTTAGTGAGATAAGTTAGGTAATGCCTCAAACCTATTTTGGTTTCAAATACGGGTAAGGGATGTTACATTTATTGATATCAGAGCTACAATTTAGTCGATTCTAGGACTAACGTAGTGTAAGTATGAGTCTAGTTATACATGCCATATGTAAGAGTATCAGTGTAATGATAGTGTGATGGCTCCTGACATTTAAAATTATGTTTTATGTAGTATATGGATTCTGATGCAGACCAAACTATAGCCAATGATGCTGCGAGTAATGCACCAGCTCCCGCTCAAAAAATAGTGCCAGCGAACAGTAGACCCGAGTTAGGTCAGGGAGAAAAAGCCCGAGAAGCCTTTCTTTGTTTGATGTGCGACTGGTATACTGAGTATACCAGAGCAAATCCTAATGCTCAACCCTCACCTATTCCTCAACCTGCTCCTGTAGCTCCTCAAGTGGTTGAGGTAGTGAGAAGAGAAAGACCTCCGGTTGATAAGATCCGAAAGCAATAAGTCGAAGAATTTCAGGCTAGTAAAGATGATGATCCAAAGAGGGAGGAATTTTGGGTTGAGAATACCATCAGGGTATTCGATGAGTTATCCTGCACGCCTGAGGAGTGCTTAAAATGTGCAGTATCCCTCTTAAGAGATTCAGCCTATCGGTGGTGGAATACCTTTTTTTCGGTGGTACCAAGGGAGAGAGTTAGTTGGGAATTCTTCCAAGAGGAATTTCGGAAGAAATATATCAGCCAGAGGTTTATCGACCACAAGAGAAAAGAGTTCTTAGAATTGAAGTAAGGTTGTATGTTAGTGACCGACTATGAACGGGAGTTCGTAAAGCTTAGCAAGTATGTCTGGGAGTGCGTATCTACCGAGGCCATCATGTGTAAGAGATTCGAGGACGGGTTAAATGAATATATCCGCTTATGCGTGGGAGTCCTTGAACTAAAAGAATTGTGGTGTTGGTAGATAGAGCATGTAAGGCTGAAAAGTTGGCTAAGGAGAAAAGAAGAGTTGAGAATGAGTCTCGTGACTCGAGGAAAATACAACTGAATAAGTCAACCCAATCTTCATCTAAGAAATCGAGGGATTTCACTGCCCGATCAGACACCTCAGTCGAGTTTTCAAACCAAAGTAAGGGCAAATAATTTTTGGGGCCTAAAGGGCAGACCACATCATTTGCTAGTGTGGACAACGTTCGACCGAGTAGACCATAATGCCCACAGTGTGGCAGGCGCCATTCTAGTGAATGCTAAGCAAATGAGAAAGCTTGTTTCAGATGTAGGTCCTTAGACCACTTTATCAGAGATTGCCCCGAGGTGGGCGAGAAAAAGAAGTCTCAAAATATAAGACCGGTAATTACTGCTAGGTGAAGACCACAGAGAAACCCGAGAAATGAAGTGGGTAACAAGAATCCATCCAGAGAGCAAGCTACAAGATTTGAGGGTAGAACACCGACGAGGACATACGCCATTCGTGCTCGTGAAGAGGCATCTTCCCCCGACATAATCACGGGTACATTTTCTCTTTATGATACTCATGTCATAGCTTTAATTAATCCGGGTAACAAGTGTCTAATCCCCTAGGCAAGTATGTGTTGGTTGATAGAGTATGCAAAGGATGCCCTTTGATGATTAAGGGTCATTATTTCCTGTCGATCTTATGCTATTGCTGTTTGACGAGTTTGATGTCATCCTTGGGATGGATTGGTTAGTTACTCATGGTGTAGTTGTAAATTGTGGAAAGAAACATATTGAGTTGAAAAATGAAAATGGGGAGTTTATTCGTGTTGAATCAAATAATCAAGATAGATCACCAGTAGTGATATCATCCTTGTCGACTCAGAGGTATTTAAGGAAGGGGTATGAGGCTTACCTTGCCTTTGTGTTGAATACTAAAGAGATTGATTTGAAAATGGAGTCGATACCCATAGTATGTGAGTACCCAGATGTTTTTCAGAAAGAGTTGCCAAGGCTGCCTCCTATTAGAGAGATTGAATTTGGGATAGAGTTGGCTCGGATATTGCCCCTATTTCGATTGCTCTATATAGAATGGCTCCAACCAAGCTAAAGGAGTGGAAAGCCCGGTTACAAGAACTAATGGATAAAGGTTTTGCAAGGCTGAGCTTTTCTCTGTGGGGTGCTCCAGTCTTATTCATGAAGAAGAAAGATGGTTCTACGAGATTATGCATTGATTATCGACAGCTCAACAAGGTAACTGTGAAGAACAAGTACTCATTTCCAAGGATCGATGATTTATTCGATCAGTTGAAGGGAGCCACGGTGTTTTCAAGATAGATTTGAGATTCGGGTACTATCCACTGAGAGTCAAGGACTCCGATGTACTGAAACCACATTTAGGACTATATATGGCCACTATGAATTTTTGGTCATGCCTTTTGGTCTGACGAATGCCCCTGCGATCTTCATGGATTTGATGAATCACATTTTTCGGCCATACTTGGATAAATTTGTCGTAGTCTTCATCAACGACATACTGATCTACTCTCGATATGAGAAAGAACATACCAAGCATTTAAGTATGGTTTTACAAATTTTGAGAGAAAAAAAACTATATGCCAAATTCAGCAAGAGTGAATTTTGGCTTAAGGAAGTAGGATTTTGGGGCCCATTGTCTCGGGAGATGGAATTAGAGTAGACCCGAGTAAGATTTCAGCAATTGTTGATTGGAAACCGTCGAGGAGCATAACTGAAGTAAGGAGTTTTCTAGGCCTAACCGACTATTATAGGCATTTTGTCAAGGGTTTTCCATGATAGCTACCCCGATGACGAGATTGTTGCAAAAAGAGGCAAAGTTTGATTGGATAGAAAAGTGTCAACAGAGTTTTGAGAAACTGAAGACGCTGTTGACTGAGGCTCTTGTATTGGTGCAACCTGAACCGGGAAGAGAATTTATGGTTTGCAGTGATGCATCCCTGAACAGATTGAGTTGTGTATTTATGCAAGAGGGTAAGGTGATTGCATACGCCTCTAGGCAATTAAAGCCACACAAGAAGAATTACCCGACTCATGATTTAGAGTTGGCCGCAATTGTGTTTGCATTGAAGATTTGGATACACCATTTGTATGGTGAAAGTTGTCAGATTTTCACTGACCACAAAAGTTTAAAATATTTGTTGACTCAAAAAGAATTAAATTTGAGGCAAAGAAGGTGGTTGGAGCTTATTAAGGATTATGAGTTAGTGATTGACTACCATCCGAGAAAGGCGAACGTAGTCGCTGATGCCTTGAGTAAAAAATCATTGTTCACACTGAGAGCCATGAATACTCAAATTGCTTTGTTGGATGATGGTTCCATTTTAGCTGAGTTGAGGGCTAGACCATTATTCCTTCAAGAGATTTGTGAAGATCAAAAAGAAGATAACATCTTGCGAGCCAAAAGAATTTTATGCGAGTCAAATGTTGATTCAGATTTTTGAGTAAATCCTGATGGATGTTTGATTTTTCAAGATAGGGTCTGTGTACCCAGGAATGATGAACTTATCCATAGAATGTTGAATGAAGCATATATCGGATGTTTAATAGTGCACTCGAGTAGCACGAAGATGTACAACGACTTGAGAAAATGGTATAGGTGGCCTTGTATGAAGAAAGATATTTCCAAGTTTGTATCGAAATGCCTGATTTGTTAGCAAGTGAAGGTTGAACACCAAGTACCTTAGGGTTTACTTCAGCCCATTATGGTTCCTGAGTGGAAATGGGACCGTAGTACCATGGACTTTGTGACAGGATTGCCGTTGACTCCTAAGAAGAAAGATGCAGTATGGGTAGTGGTTGATAGACTCAAAAAGTCAGCTCATTTTATACCAGTGCGAATCAATTATTCGGTTGATAAGTTGGCGAACTTGTACATGGCAGAGATAGTAAGACTTCATGGTGTACCATTTTCGATCATTTTGGATAAAGAACCGAGATTCATGTCACGGTTTTGGAAAAAGTTCAAGAGGCCTTGGGCACAAAATTGAGTTTTAGTACAGCCTTCCATCCACAAACCGACGGATAGTCGAAAAGGGTAATTCAGATACTTGAAGACATGCTTCGATGTTATGTCTTGGAATTTCATGGTAATTGGGAGAAATACTTATCGTTGGTGGAATTCACCTACAACAACAGTTTTCAGTCAAGTTTGAATATGGCACCCTATGAGGCATTGTATGACGTAAGTGCCGAACGCCCTTGTATTGGTCAGAACTCAGAGAGAAATAGATACACGGGTTGATTTGATTAGGGAAACTGAAGAGAAGGTAAAAGTAATACATGACTATCTGAAGGTTGCCTCAGATAGGAAAAAGTCCTATTCGAATTTAAAAAGGAAAGAGATTAAATTCAAAGTCAGTGATGAAGTGTTCTTGAAAGTATCACCTGGGAGAAAAGTCCTCAAATTTGGCCGGAAGGGCAAATTAAGTCCACGTTTTATCGGACCTTATGAAGTTACTGAGAGGATAGGGCCTATAGCTTATCGGTTGGCTTTGCCACCTGAGCTGGAAAAGATTCATGATTTCTTTCACGTATCCAAGTTGTGTCGATACCATTCAAACCCTTTACATGTCATAGCACCAATAGAGGTAGAGATACAGTCAAATTTGACTTATGGTGAAGAGCCGGTTAAAATTTTAGCACGAGAGGTCAAACAATTGAGAAACAAAAGTATAGCCCTTGTAAAAGTGTTGTGGCAAAGGCATGGAATAGAATAGGCTACATGGGAGCCTGAGGAAACTATGAGGAACCAATATCCCAACCTTTTCACCGGTAAGATTTTCGGGGACGAAAATCCTTAAGGGGGAGAATTGTAGCAGCCCGAATTAGGGGCTAGTCGAAACAATGATCTCGGGGTCACTAATCCGAGGTTAGAGAAAATCATTTTCATGATTTTTTATGAGTTAGAGAAAGATTATATTAGTGCATGAAAATTTTGGAGCTTTAATTTTATCAATTTCTTGCTTAATCGCGAAAAAGGACTAAATCGCATATAGTGTGAAAGTTCCATTCTATTGGCTAAAGGTGCCAAATAACCATGGTTGGAGGTCTTTAAAAGGCAATTAGCTCTTTGATAGATAGTTGACCGGTCATAGGAGATGTTAGGAGACAAAGATGGACAAAATTGGTCAAAGTTTGTAATAGTTGGTGACTAATTTGACTAGTATTAATAAAATAAAGAAAAGATGATATCCATCTTTCTCTCCAACTAGGCTTGTTGAAGGTGGAAACATGATTAGAATTAATTTTCGAGCTTAGAGGCAAAATGGTCATTTTGCCAAAGTCTAGGGGCAATATAGTAATTTTACCAAAGTAAGTTTATTAAAATGCTTTTATTTATGTGATGATTAAAATGAGCTAAATTTGCTATTATAGAGCAAGAAGAACCAAGAATTCACGTCAATCGAGGAAAGAACAAAATCTTGTATTAGACCGACGAGCTAGCTTATTTTGAGATCGAGGTAAGTTTGTATGTGATAGATTCAACATTTATGTTAGCATGTATGAGAATGCTTGGCACTATATCGATGCATGATGCTCTAGTAAATTGAGTAGTTAATGTTGAATGAGATGTTGAAGTCCTAGTGGACCATATTGAATATGAAAATACTATCATCGAGATATGAAATGGATAAGGTCCCATATAAGACTATGTCTGGGGCATGGCCTCGGCACCGAGTTGAGATCCCATATAAGACCATATCCGGGATATGGCTTCGGTAATGAATATGAAAATCATATAAGACTATATCCGGATATGGTATCAATATTTGATGTGAAATTTCATATAAGACCATATCCGGGATATGGCATTGGCATTTAGAGGTGACTCCATGTAAGACCACCTCAGAGATGTTGCATTGGCTTCGTACTTACATTAATGACAAAGAATATGCATCTTTGATTATCCCTAGTGATTAATGGGATAAGTAGATGAGTTTAGAAGTAGAAATGAGATTTGTACTAAAATCATGTGAATGAGTGAATACATGTACTCGTGAATGAGTCACGAAGAAACGATTACGATATGTGGTATGGTATGTGCAAAATAAGGGCAAGTGTGAGTAAGTATGGCAAGAAGCCTATGACTTGTGTATGGTTAGTTAATGCCATGGATGGATTATATTATGAGCTCATTGTTGCTATTTATTTCCATGCAAACTTACTAAGCTTTATGCTTACCCCTTTTCATTGCCCTTTTTTCTTGTAGTATTGCCAAGATAACTCGAGGAACGTGGAACGTTGGAGTTCGAAAATCACACTATCGACATCACTTTGGTATAACAATTTAGACTTATTTTGGGTATGGCATGTATAGAACTTGGGTATTTTGTTAGGTCATAATTATTAGCCAAAGTGTTGGCTATGTATGTATCAAAGTCATTTTGTAAATGGTCATTAGAATTCGGTCAATACTTGATACTTTATATATTCATTGATGATGGAATTATGAAGTTTATGTTTGTGTGGTTGTTATGAGTTTAGTTCTTGGATGTATCTTTGAGTTATGAGTTGTTTGGTTTGAGTATGAAATCTTGTTAGGGTGGCAATGGCTTGGTAGATAGCTATCTAATTTTCCACACGGGTAGACACATGGGCGTGTGTCCAGGCCGTGTGTGACACACGGTCAGCCCCATGGGCTTGTTGATTGATCGTGTGCCCCCTGGCATGCTAAAATTGCAAGTCAGTATGCATTGTAGTAAACACACAGGCAAAGACATGGCCGTGGTGTCTCAACCGTGTGGGAGGCACGGCATAGGACATGGGCGTGTGCCCAGGCCATGTGAAGTCTGCACATTAAATGTGGATTTTATTTCGACACATGGTCTAAGGACACAGGCGTGTGCCTTGGCCATGTGGCCTTAGTGAAGTGATGACGCCATAAAAAGAATGCCAAGGTTTTTGGCACAAGGGCTAAGACACGGGCGTGTCGAGGTCGTATGAGGACACGAGCTAGGGACACGGGCGTGTGTCCGGCCGTATGAAATAAGTCAGTCTCGACCATGGGTGGTGAACACGGGCATGTCTTAGGGGCACACAGGCGTGTCCCTAGATCAACACGAGCGTCTAGCCCTTATTTTGATGAAAAGTTTTCAAAGTTCATAAAAGTTCCCAATTAAATCTCGAAACCTCTCGGAGGTATGTTTAGGGTCTCATAGGCCAAGAATGAGCAAGAGATGGGCTTAAATGAAATTTTATAGCTCAATGTGATATGTATTAGTGAGATAAGTTAGGTAGTGCCTCAAACCCGGTTCTGATTTCAAATACGGGTAAGGGGTGTTACACACACGCTCGTGTGGCTTGGGACACTCCCGTGTCCTCGACCCGTGTAACTCTCTGTTTATAATGTCATCAACCATTTAGGGTCACACGGCCAAGTACCACGCCCGTGTGCTAGGCTGTGTGGCCATCCTTGTGGATGAATGTTAGGCTATTTACCAAGCCTTTTTCCGTCGAAAAACTCTTGCACACTTATACCAAGTTTGTCAACACACACATGGAATGTTTTTAGGCATCCAAATAACCATATCATGGCATTCGTACACCATTTATAAATCAAATTCATTATGCACAACCACACACACACTTAACTAATCACAGCATATAACTTGCTCAACCATTCACATTTAGTATTTTCCGCACATAATTATCACACATTCATTCATCCAACCTAAACAAGCATGCACATCCATGTAATGCTTCATCATAGAATTATAACATAACAAAGATTGGCCACATCAAATGGCCTTATACAACAATGACCTTCAATTAGCATAGGCCAATATTCTAGGTCAACTCATAATAACATGTAAACAACTAACCAAGTCCCTATACATGCCATAGACTTAAAAAGCTAGAATAAAAATCATCGATACCAATCCATAGCTTCTTGGTGTGATAGTGTAACACCCCTAACCAGTATCCGTTGCCGGAGTAGGGTTACGAGGTATTACCTGACCTCAACACTCATCAAATGCACTTTAATACAAGTTACCACTTAAATATAGTATACCAATCATACTATCGAAAAGAAAGTAGTATCCCTAGTCAAATATCAAGACATTTAGTAATACTTCACAAATAAAATCATTAACAACTAGTGACTCATTACTCATTGAATCATTCACCATCAAAGACTAAATAAGCATACAAGAATAATCGGTTTATTTTTTTTTAAACGCATACATCATTATGTATTTTAAATTTCTCATTTCATTGTCACTTAAGATCATACCATTCAGATATGTAACCATTTGCATTATAACATAACATGTACATAAATCTCAACCGATTCATCAATTCACATTTTCATTCATCCCATTCGCAATGACCATTACTTACGTATATATATACACTTATGTAATTATAACCACATAATCATACCTTAAAACTCATTTCACATAACCGAATATAGTTAGCATTCAAATGTAAACCTAAACTCCAACCAAGATCAATTCATAACCTAGTATTTTATTTATGCATTTAACATACAATACATGCAAATAATGATACCTATGTTCATTCAATTCTTAAATATATGATATGCATGAATCAAACATAATTTACATGCATTTATGCGTACCATAGGTACTCTTTATCAAGTATAAAATTTTACTCTAAATGCTTACCACAAAGCTATACATATTTAAGCATTATCAATTGACATTACAAGTATAAACATATATACATTTTACCATGCTTAAACAAGTCAACTAAAACAAAATAATATAGCTATTTGCGCATGGTATCCTTGTACATTCACATTTACTCCTTTATACCTAAGTGTATATCCCAATATTACATCATATATATATGTCATATGATCATTTTCTGTGTATGATTTAAAGCATGACCTAGATCACATATCTAATGGTATTTTAATGCAAGCTACCATATCAAATATGAAACTTAAACTTAACCAAAAGCAACAGCCTTATTCACAAGGCCATATTTATATTTACAAACCGACATCATTCATCATTTATCAAAACAAAGCCTATACATGCCTTTGATTCAAAAGTTTATAAAACATAACTATACCAAAGAGAGTGATAGTGTGGTCGATGTCTTGATGATCCCAGAGCAGTGGTTGAATTATTGATCTATAAAATAGAGCACAAACATAAATGAGTAAGCTCACCGGCTTAGTAAGTCTTAAGCGACTTTACAACTCAACTAGGTATTCAATTAGATTGAATAGAATAACATTATCAACATTTATGAACCGACAAAACACATATATATTACCATGGCCGATTATCAATGTTCACAACTAGTGAAATAATATACAATGTACACTTAAAACACGAAACTTATCAATGGTACCCAGATTGCTAAATCAATACATATATATTTTCACTTCAACCGAATAATACTTTCTGTGTACCTTTAAAATAAGGGTACATAATTGAATATATATACATTTATCTATATGTATAGCTCATGGCCAAACCTATATAGGTATAATTTCTCATATCAATATAATAAGCTCAAGTAAGCAAGTAAACATATCAACTCAATGTCTTTTCTAATCACATATCTTAAGTACCGAATATATAAACACATTTCTATCAACTTGATTATTCAAGAAGCATCACATATATCATAAACTTGATTCGATACATAACTTTTGGTCGAACACTATAATAATAAACCTTGGCTTATTCAAATACCATCATAACTAGACCAAAGGTCCAAGATTTAAACACCAAAGACGAAGCACGTTAGGCATTAGAGCCGAAATAAATCAAACGACGAAGCACGCTGAGCATTAAAGCCCGAATAAATCAAAGCACGAAGCACGCTGAGCATCAAAGCACGATATGTAACACCGGCACAAGGCACCGCTAGGCTCAAAGCTTAGATAAATAACACCAAGACAAGGCACGCTAGGCTCAAAGCCCGATTAATAACACCGGCACGAGGCCTGCTAGGCTCAAAGCCCGATTATCAACCCACTCAACATTCCCATACACATTACTTAATGCTACAATCACATCCATCTCGTATACTTTATTTTACAATTTCATGTTAAACCGAACGTAATTATCCACATCACATTCAACAAACAAATTTACTACAATTTCATACCCCACATTCGGCCTATATATATTTTCATGCCTTAAATACCAAACTTTATCATGTACTACTTTCGTAAATAATTTCTCGATATAAATTTGCTTAAGGACTTACCTCGGTTGTCAATAGACCGTGCAAATCGGCTATTCGAGAACCTTCGTCTTTCCCCGATCTAAATTCGTTTTTCTTTGCTCTTGATCTTATTAGAACATGCAAGAATGCTGAAATGTGGAGAGCTTGAATCCTTCTTTTCTCCTTTTATTTTCGGTGATATCAAAGTGAAGATGATAATGTTTGCTTTCTTTTATTTTAATGATATCACTTTATTATTATATTATTTCATAATGCTTTATTTTATCAAATAAAATAAAAATTAAACCTTTCCCACTAACTATTTTATATCATTGCCGTCCACTACTAAAGAAATGGGCTAATTGTCCTTTTAGGACATCCACTTAAAAAGCCACAATCAAAAAGGTACTTTTCACTTTAGCATGCCACTTTTACTCTTTATGCGATCAAGTCCTTTTTATCAAATTGAGCACTTAAACAATAAAATTTCTCTACGAAACTTTCACACCTTTTTAATTCACACATAATAAACACAAAATAAAATATTAAATTTTTCTCGAACTTCGGATTCGTGGTCCCGAAACCACCGCTCGATTAGGGTCAAATTCGATGCATTACAACTCTCCCCTTAAGGATTTTCGTCCCCGAAAATCTTACCATTAAACAACGTCGGATATTGTTGCCTCATTGAATCTTCAGGCTCCCACGTAGCCTCTTCAACTCCGTGCCTTTTCCACAGTACTTTCACTAATGGAATTTTCTTGTTTCTTAACTCTTTCTCTTCCCGAGTTAAAATACGGATCGGTTCTTCCTCATACGTCATATCAGGTTGTATCTCAATCTCAGATGGAGCAATCACATGTGACGGATCTGATCTGTATCTACGGAGCATAGAAACGTGAAATACGTCGTGTATCTTTTCTAATTCAGAGGGTAGCCTCAACCTATAAGCAACAGGCCCAACACGTTCAATGATTTCATACGGTCCAATGAACCTCGGGCTCAACTTGCCTTCCGGCCAAAATGGAGCACTTTCTTCCACGGAGAAACCTTTAAAATACTCGTTCTCCGACACGAAATTCAATGTCTTTACGTTTCAAATCAAGATAAGACTTTTGACGATCCGGGCGACTTTCAAATTGTCTCTAATAATAGCTACTTTCAGTTCAGTTTCTTTAATCAAATCAACCCCGTGTATCTTATTCTCGCTGAGCTCAGTCTAGTGTAATGGTGTTCGACACTTTCGCCCATACAAGGCTTCATAAGGCACCATCTTGATACTAGATTGAAAAATGTTATTATAAGAAAATTCAATCAAAGTTAGGTATCGTTCCCATGTACCTTCAAACTCGAGAACGCAACATCTCAACATGTCCTCAAGTATCCGAATAGTTTGCTCGATCGACCGCTGCATACATGGATGAAAAGTCGTACTAAAATGTAGTTTAGTACCTAAGGCATCTTGCAACTTCTTCCAAAATTGCGATGTAAATCTCGGGTCTCTGTCTGACACAATGGAACTCGGTACACCATGCAATCTCACAATTTGTGATACATACAATTTAGCAAGTTTATCGAGTGAAAAGTCTGTATGAACCGGCACAAAATGAGCTGATTTAGTCAGTCTATCAACTATAACCCAGATGGCATCTTTCTTACTCGGTGTCATAGGAAGACCGGATACAAAATCCATTTAATTCTATCCCATTTCCATTCAGGTATCATGATTGGCTGAAGTAATCCGGATGGCACTTGATGTTCACTTTTACTTGTTGACAAATTAAGCATTTCAAACAAATTCGAGATATATCCCGCTTCATGCCCTACCACCGATAGAACTGTTTCAAATCATTATACATCTTTGTGCTACCGGATGAATTGATAATCGACCATTATGAGCCTCACTCGTCATCATCGTATCAAATCGAGTTTTTCGGGACACACATTCGGCTTTTAAAATTCAAACAATCATTTGCATCAATCTGAAAATCTGACTCTGCACCTTTTTCACACTGAATTCGTCTACCAATCAAATCCTTGTCAACTTTCTGTGCATCACAAATTTGCTGAATAAACATCGGCCTTGCTTGTAACTCAGCTATGATCGAACCATCACCAGACATAGCTATCTGTGCATTCATTACACGAAGAGTAAACAATGATTTTCGACTTAACGCATCTGCAATGACGTTAGCTTTTCCCGGATGGTAGTCAATCACCAACTCATAGTCTTTCAACAATTCTAACCATCTGCGTTGTCTCAAATTTAGATCCTTCTGAGTCATTAAATACTTTAGATTTTTATGATCTGAATAAATGTGACATTTCTCGCCAAATAAATAGTAACGCCAAATTTTCAATGCGAAAACAATGGCTGCAAGTTCTAAGTCATGCGTCGGGTAATTTCTCTCATGCGGCTTCAATTGTTTTGAAGCGTAGGCTACAACTTTTCCTTCCTGCATCAAAACACAGCCCAAACCATTTAAAGAAGCATCAGAATAAACAACAAATTCTTTACCCGATTCAGTTGAACTAACACCGAGCTTCATCAAAAGAGCTTTCAAATGATCAAAACTTTTCGACACTTTTCCGACCACTCGAACCCGACATCTTTCGCAATAACTTTGTCAACGGGTAGCTATCATAGAAATCTTTCACAAATCGTTGATAGTAACCCGCAAGTCCCGAAAACTTGAATCTCGAAACATTTTTCGGTGGCTTCCAATCAAGTATAGCCGATATTTTGTTCGGATCAACTCGAATGCGATCTTTGAAACAACATGTCCCAAAAAGTGACCTCTTTCATCCGAACTCACACTTACTAAACTTCGCATACAATCGCTGATTTCAAAAGTTTGTAGCACTAATCTCAAATGATCAAGATGTTCAATTTCATCTTTGGAGTAAATCAATATATCATTAATAAACACTACCACAAATCGATCCAAAAGCGTCTAAAACCCGATTCATCAAATCCATAAAACAAAGAGTGCATTAGTAAGCCCAAAAGGCATAACCAAAAACTCAAAATGTCCGTACCTCGTCCGAATGCGCCTTTAACATCTCAGTATCTCGACTCAACTAATAATAACCTCGAAAATACTAAAGCCCTTTCAACTGATCAAACAAATCATCAATCCGAGGTAATGGGTACTTATTCTTTATAGTTACCTTATTCAATTGCCGATAATCAATACACATTCGCATCGTTCCATCTTTCTTTCTCACAAAAAAACTGGTGCACCCCAAGGAGAGAAACTTGGTCGCAAAGCCTCTATCATTAACTCTTGCAACCGTGCTTTCAACTCTTTTAGCTCAATGGGTGCCATCCGATATGGAGCTATTGAGATCAAAGTCATTCGAGCTAATTCAATGCCAAACTCAATCTCTCGTCTTTGGGTAAACCCGTAGTTCTTCAGAAACACATCCGAGTATTCACATACAATCGGTATAGATTCAACTGCTTCTCGATAATTTATTATCTAGTACATAAGCCAAATAAGCTTCACACCTTTTCTCACATACTTTCGGGCTAACATCGAGGATATAAGCGAGAAACCCACCTAAATCATGGATTCAATTCTAATGATTTCACCATTCGGTGTCTCAAATCAATAAGCTTTCATTTGCAATTCACCAACGCATCATGCGGTTAACCACCCATTCCCAAAATTATATCAAACTCATCGAAAACAACAAGATTAAATCGATCGGGAAGCAAAATCTCGAATCATCAATGGGCAACTTTTACACACTTTATTAACAAACACACATCTACCCAAAGGGTTGGATACGAATCACAAACTCGAGAGACTCAACTGGCGAGTCTTCTTCAATACCGAGTTTCACATACATATGAATGGGTCAAACCAGATCAATCAATGCAATCACAGTAGTATCATAAAGGGTGAAAGTACCGGTAATGACATCCGGAGAAGCAGCATCCTCTCTATCTCGAGTAACATAAGCTCTAGCTGGAGTTCTAGCCTCAGATCGAATTGTCGTGTTCTTCGTCCCTCTCTAACTACCACCTACGTTGCGAATGCTCGGTGGTGCGCCCGTCTTGATGCAATCGCTTTCGGTCTAGAGTTTTGCGTCAGATTCGCTTTCATTAACATCGGGCACTCTCGAATAAAATGGTCTGAGGATCCACATTTAAAGCAGGACCGATCACGAACTCTACAACTCCCAGAATGCCATTTTCCACAATGTTTGCATTCAACTCGATTCTGTGGAACGTTATCAACACTGGCCATCGAGGTAGCTCGGGAGCTCACTGGAGGTTGATCACGTCTAGGTGAGTCCGAAGTAGCTTTATGTCGGCTGAAGTCATCTCTAAACTTCTTAGATGTGGAATGGAAATTCTTACCCGACGGTCTTTTACGAGTGTCTCTAGCTTCTGTCTCGGCCTTTCTTTTCTCCTTCCCAAGCTCTTCAGCCTTGCAAGCTCGTTCGACTAATGTCACAAACTCTTTGATTTCAAGAATGCCAACAAGAAACTTTAAATCTTCATTCAAACCATCTTCAAACCTTTTGCACATAATGGCTTCAGTTGATACACACTCCCGAGCATATCGGCTCAGTCTGACAAATTTTCGCTCATATTCAGTCACGGTCATTTTCCCCTGTTTCAGTTCAAGAAATTCTTTTCGTTTCTGGTCGATGAACCTCTGACTGATATATTTCTTGCGGAATTCACTCTGGAAGAAATCCCATGTCACTTTTTCTCTTGGAACCACTGATACTAGTGTATTCCACCAGTGATAGGCAGTGTCCCGAAGTAAAGATATAGCACATTTCAAACATTCTTCTGGAGTGCAAGATAGCTCATCAAGTACCCGAATAGTGTTATCAAGCCACATTTCACTCTCTCTGCATCATCATTATCATTAGCCTTGAATTCCTCATTAAATTTCCTAATTTTATCAATCGGAGGCCTACTAGATCTCATTGGATCTATCATCGAAGTCTTGAAGGTACCGGAGTTGGATTATTCGGGGTGGAGGTTGTTGTACAACCGGATTATTACGAACAAATTGGGTAAACCATTCATTCATCATTTGGTAGAAGGCTTGTTTAGCCTCTCCTCGTGGTTACCAGAATCGGTTGAGAGTCTAATGGCGCCGATCCATGTGCGAGACCAGCGCAACACTCTCCACATCATCACCACGACTCTATCGGGATCGAAATTCATTTACTATATAAAATACAATTAAAATTGTCAGAAGTCACCACACTATCACATATAAAATTCAAAGGCATGTATAGCTAGACTTTTACGTACTACGGTAGTCCTAGAATTGACTAAATCGTAGCTCTGATACCAATAAAATGTAACACCCCTAACCCGTATCCGTCGCCAGAGTAGGGTTACGAGGTATTACCCGACCTCAACACTCATCAAATGCACTTTAATACATGTTACCACTTAAATATAGTATACCAATCATACTATCGAAAAGAAAGTAGTATCCCTAGTCAAATATCAAGACATTTAGTAATACTTCACAAATAAAATCATTAACAACTAGTGACTCATTACTCATTGAATCATTCACCATCAAAGACTAAATAAGCATACAGTAATAATCAGTTTATTTTTTTAAACGCATACATCATTATGTATTTCAGAAATTTCTCATTTCATTGTCACTTAAGATCATACCATTCGTATATGTAACCATTTTGCATTATAACATAACATGTACATAAATCTCAACCGATTCATCAATTCACATTTTCATTCATCCCATTCGGCAATGACCATTACTTACGTATATATATATACTTATGTAATTATAACCACATAATCATACCTTAAAACTCATTTCACATAACCGAATATAGTTAGCATTCAAATGTAAACCTAAACTCCAACCAAGATCAATTCATAACCTAGTATTTTATTTATGCATTTAACATACAATACATGCAAATAATGATACCTATGTTCATTCAATTCTTAAATATATGATATGCATGAATCAAACATAATTTACATGCATTTATGCGTACCATAGGTACTCTTTATCAAGTATAAAATTTTACTCTAAATGCTTACCACAAAGCTATACATATTTAAGCATTATCAATTGACATTACAAGTATAAACATATATACATTTTACCATGCTTAAACAAGTCAACTAAAACAAAATAATATAGCTATTTGCGCATGGTATCCTTGTACATTCACATTTACTCCTTTATACCTAAGTGCATATCCTAATATTACATCATATATATATGTCATATGATCATTTTCTGTGTATGATTTAAAGCATGACCTAGATCACATATCTAATGGTATTTTAATGCAAGCTACCATATCAAATATGAAACTTAAACTTAACCAAAAGCAACAAATTTTATTTGCAAGGCCATATTTATATTTACAAACCGACATCATTCATCATTTATCAAAACAAAGCCTATACATGCCTTTGATTCAAAAGTTTACAAAACATAACTATACCAAAGAGAGTGATAGTGTGGTCGACTGTCTTGATGATCCCCAGAGCCCGTGGTTGAATTATTGATCTATAAAATAGAGCACAAACATAAACAGAGTAAGCTCACTGGCTTAGTAAGTCTTAAGCAGCTTTACAACTCAACTAGGTATTCAATTAGATTGAATAGAATAACATTATCAACATTTATGAACCGACAAAACACATATATACTACCATGGCCGATTATCAATGTTCATAACTAGTGAAATAATATACAACGTACACTTAAAACACGAAACTTATCAATGGTACCCAGATTGCTAAATCAATACATATATATTTTCACTTCAACCGAATAATACTTTCTGTGTACCTTTAAAATAAGGGTACATAATTGAATATATATACATTTATCTATATGTATAGCTCATGGCCGAACCTATATAGGTATAATTTCTCATATCAATATAATAAGCTCAAGTAAGCAAGTAAACATATCAACTCAATGTCTTTTCTAATCACATATCTTAAGTACCGAATATATAAACACATTTCTATCAACTTGATTATTCAAGAAGCATCACATATATCATAAACTTGATTCGATACATAACTTTTGGTCGAACACTATAATAATAAACCTTGGCTTATTCAAATACCATCATAACTAGACCAAAGGTCCGAGATTTAAACACCGGCACGAAGCCTGCTAGGCATTAGAGCCCGAAATAAATCACCGGCACGAAGCCTGCTAGGCATTAAAGCTAAATCATCGGCACGAAGCCTGCTAGGCATCAAAGCCTGATATGTAACACCGGCACAAGGCCTGCTAGGCTCAAAGCCCGATAAATAACACCGACACGAGGCCTGCTAGGCTCAAAGCCCGATTAATAACACCGGCACGAGGCCTGCTAGGCTCAAAGCCCGATTATCAACCCACTCAACATTCCCATACACATTACTTAATGCTACAATCACATTGATCTCGTATACTTAATTTCATATTAAACCGAACGTAATTATCCACATCACATTCAACAAACAAATTTACTACAATTTCATACCCCACATTCGGCCTATATATATTTTCATGCCTTAAATACCAAACTTTATCATGTACTACTTTCGTAAATAATTTCTCGATATAAATTTGCTTAAGGACTTACCTCGATTGTCGATAGACCGTGCAAATCGGCTATTCGAGAACCTTCGTCTTTCCCCGATCTAAATTCGTTTTTCTTTGCTCTTGATCTTATTAGAACATGCAAGAATGCCGAAATGTGGAGAGCTTGAATCCTTCTTTTCTCCTTTTATTTTCGGTGATATCAAAGTGAAGATGATAATGTTTGCTTTCTTTTATTTTAATGATATCACTTTCTTATTATATTATTTCATAATGCTTTATTTTATCAAATAAAATAAAAATTAAACCTTTCCCACTAACTATTTTATATCATTGCCGTCCACTACTAAAGAAATGGGCTAATTGTCCTTTTAGGACATCCACTTAAAAGCCACAATCAAAAGGTACTTTTCACTTTAGCATGCCACTTTTACTCTTTATGCGATCAAGTCCTTTTTATCAAATTGAGCACTTAAACAATAAAATTTCTCTACGAAACTTTCACACCTTTTTAATTCACACATAATAAACACAAAATAAAATATTAAAATTTTTCTTAGACTTGGATCGTGGTCCCAAACCACCGTTCCGATTAGGGTCAAATTCGGTCTGTTACAGATAGAATCTCTGACGACCTCCAACTCGAGCTAGCATCTGTGACACTATACGAAAAAGGAAAGGAAGGGGGTAAGCATTATAGCTTAGTAAGTAGGTATATAAATAATAAGTGACTTATTAACATGTTTTCACCAATTCTCACTATATGTTCTCAAGGTAATACAATCATAATTGCACAAAATTTTACTATTTACTTATGTTCATCTCAAGCTGTCTACTCAAGTCACTAAATTATATCTTGAGCTATGGAACTCCAAATTAAGATCCATTAACTTTTCCTAAGACTAGACTCACATATCTTATTACCATAAAATTTTTAGAATTTTTGGTTTAATCAATAAGTACAGTTTATTCATTAAAGTCATCCCTGTTCCGCTGCCCTACAATTCCAACCCCTCTTCACTAAAAACTAATTATCTCCTTGTATGGGATTCAGATGGTGTTCTTGTTTGTTTCTTTTGAAAATAAACTCATTAAGGATTTTAGAAATATAAATTATAACCCATAATTATTTTTACACAAGTTTTAGTGATTTTTCAAAATAGGAACAGGGGATTACGAAATCATTTTGACCCTATCTCACAAAAATTCAAATATCTTAGAATATGAAACTCTTTAGCTTACATAATTTTTTTATGTGAAAATAGACTCAATAAGCTTTAATTTCATATCTAATTCAACTTCTAGTTCAATTTCCACCATTT
Source organism: Gossypium rotundifolium (assembly GCA_025506655.1). Classification (NCBI taxonomy): domain Eukaryota; kingdom Viridiplantae; phylum Streptophyta; class Magnoliopsida; order Malvales; family Malvaceae; genus Gossypium; species Gossypium rotundifolium. The sequence goes on from CP106731.1 coordinate 53,584,870, forward strand.
TTGTAATTTTTAAAACACATAACTGATGCTATCCCAAAACTATTTTATTGCAAATTTTACTCTTTTATAATTTCTTTGTATTAACTCTCATTTACACACATTTAACACTAAAGCATATCCATCGTTAGCCATGCCAATAGCTGGTCATCATCAAATATTTACAAGTGTTCATTGTAACACTAACTCCATATCAACCTTACCAAAGTTCGATCGCATATCGAGCACATTGCTCATTAATATATATACACATGTACCTGTACTTGTTCATCACATAATCACATTCAATAACACTTAGTCATTTTTTCGTTACACACATCGGAATATTAATGGATGCATCAGGATATTGCACATAGTGCCACACTTGTAGCCAAAGCTACTTCACATCACTTATCACATAAAGGCTCGTTCTGGAGTTATTCACTTTCACGGGTCTACTCACACATGCTGTTGGTCATTCGTTACTACTCAGTACTGCTCACAAAAGCTGTTAGGTATCCGCATCACATGTTGGTATACCCAGCCACTGGTAAAACTTAAGACCAGCACCCAAATTCACTTAGTCACAATTTCACATAGATTTCACATAGGTCCCTAGTGACATGTCACTTGTGTCCTATTCTATTCCTAAGGTTCAACCGGGAAATTTCTCACATTTCGATACTTTGTCAATTTCGTTCAATATTCAGCCACATCTCATAAAATATATCAAAACGTAAAAAAGTAAGTAAAAATGATGCATTATTTACATATAACTTACCTCGGTAGCACAATCGGTGAAAAGCACTTATTCGTCAATTTCTCGTTCTTCCCTCGTTCTAGTTCCAAACCTCGTTTTCCTTGATAATCGAGCTTAGAAGCTTGAAAAACCCTAGCCATGGTTTCCCCTTGTGAAATTCGGCCATGGGGTTGAAGATGGACGAAAATTGGCTTTAAATTTTGTTTATTGAATCATTTAATCACTAAATGACCAAAATACCCCTAACTTAAAAATATTCTATTTCACCTATTTCATGTCCATTTTTGTCTAAAAAGTTAACTAACGGCCTAATTACCATTTAAGAACCTCAAATTTAAAATTTCATAACAATTGGACACCTCTAACATGTAGAACTCAACTTTTGCACTTTTTACAATTTAGTCTTTTTGACTAAATTGAGTGCTAAACGTCGAAATTTTTGAACGAAATTTTCACAAAATCATTCTATGAAATTGTAGACCATAAAAATATAATAAAAATAAATTATTTCTTGTCAAATTTGTGGTCCTGAAACCACTATTCCGACTAGGCCCAAGTTCAGGCTGTTACAGCTAAAGCGATTCTTAAGAGTGCGCCACAAAGGTGTTCCTCCTGGAGTTTTCCACAAAAGAATTCCTTTCATAATCCACCACAAAGGCTTTCTTTCCATATTACGCCATAAGGTGTTCCTTTCATATTGCCACAAATGCATTCCTTTTATATTACACCACAAAGGCGTTCCTTTTCTAGTGTATTTATGATATGGATTCACCTAGACTCATACTACGTGAGGTTTGCCCATCATCGTCGTGAGACACACAGGGAAATCCATTGGGTAATAACCTTCCTTTAGTTCCTCTTCAGAGGGTGCCATGGCCATGGACTTTTCCTTTCAGAATTTGTGTTTAAATTCTCGACAGACCCGTTTAAATAATATCGTGGTGATAGACATAGACTCACTTCACAAACCATTCGTGTAACACCCCTTACCCATATTCAATGCCGGAACCAGGTACGAGGCATTACCGGACTTATCATACTTATCCATAAAAAATTAGTCCATACATTTTCATTCCAAATTAAAACTTTTCATTCGCCTTCATAATGTCCCTACTATGGGCCTACGAGACCCGAAACATACATATAGAGTGGTTCGAGACTGAACTAGAAGCTTATGAACACTTAGAAATTTTTTGCTCAAAACAGGGCCACACGTCCGTGCTGGGTAAGCCATGTGGTCACATACGCCCATGTCCTTAGTTCGTGCAGGTTTTTTTTCATTTCGAACCTACAGGGGTCTTTCATACGGCCTGGCACACGCCCGTGTCTATTGCTTGTGTCCCTCACATGGCCATGACACGATCGTGTCTTATCCCGTGTGTGAAAACCTTAACATTCTGTTTATGATGTCAGCAGACATTAAGGGTCACACGCCCGTGTGCTAGGCTATGTGGCGAATTTAATTCTCGCAATTAATGTGCAGACTTCACATGGCTTGGCACATGCCCATGTCCTAAGGCCGTGTCCTTCACACGGCTGACACACACAGCCATGTCCCGCCCGTGTGTTTACTACTGGGCATTCTATTTTTCTAAATTTGGATGCAGAGGACAAATGGCCTATCAACACGCCCACGGGGCTGACCGTGTGGACAAATATAAGGCTATTTACCAAGCCATTTGCCACCCTAAAAAACAACCACACTTATACCATTTCCAGCAATACATAGCATAATAATAATACACTTCTAATATCCACAATCAAGACATCCACGCCTTAATTTCACACTAGATTCATCATGCATATACTTCACATATTACTCATTCAATTGCGCAAGCTTGCACTTCATGAATTTCATTATCATTGAATAAATATAACTTAACTAGTATTGGTCAATTCCAATGGCCGTTTACAATATGAAATAAGTAACGTTAATAGCCAACACATTGGCTAACCAATATGACATAACAAAATGACCAAGTTCCTATACATGCCATACCCAAAATAATCAAACTTTACTATACCCCAAAAGAATAGCTTGATAGTGTGAATCGAGCTCCGACGTCCTTCGATCCCCGAGCTTGGCGATACTACAAGAAAAGGGAAAAAAGAGGGAGTAAGCATAAATCTTAGTAAGTTTGCATGTAATAGATGACAACACAAAATCTTGTAATAACATCCACATATTACATCATGAATTAACACAAAGTTCTCAAGCAACATTGACATGGCTTACTCATGCTCACTCTTACTGACCACATATCACATACCGGACTCATTTCTCATGAGTTTCGCATATGCACCTGTATCACTCCATTACATAACTTTAGCCCTTTTTCCATCTTTAACATAAACTTTAATTCTTTACCCCGTTGAACCATTTGGAATATCGAAAGAAACTCGAAAATTGTCATACACGTAGTAAGATGCCAATGCCATATCCCAAATATGGTCTTACATGGGATCAAATGTCGATGCCGATACCATATCCCAGATATGGTCTTATACGGGATCTCATATCTATGTTGATGCCATATCCCAGATACGGTCTTATATGGGACCTTATTAATCTAATGTGGTGACAAGGGTATCCTTTCTATTCCTAAGGTTCAACGGGACATCGATATAGTAAAACTTCATCATATGTTTCATTGAGACTTCATTAACCAATTTCATAAAAGAAAATACATTTCATGTAATATCAAGCATTTAAATACATAATAACATAATGTTGATTTATTACACACAAACTTACCTTGGTACCAATATATATATAGTTGTTCTATTTAGTCCTTAATTATCACATTGACTAAAACAGCCCATGAATCATACTTTGGCAAAAATTATAATTTTTCCCCTAAACTTTCACATATTTACAAAATGGTCCTTAGGCTCGTCTGATGAAATGTACTCATTTTCATGGTTACCCAAGTCTAGCCGAACCTATCTTAAGCTTATAGTAGCTCACATTTTCCTTCAAAACTGATTTTTATTACACATTATATCACTTTTAGACATTGGTCCTTTTTAGGTGTTTCCATGAAAAATCACTTAGAGAAAGATGTTCATCACACATCAAACTTCCATATTCATCCATTAAACATCAAAATACTTGCATGTCATACATGGGTAAGTTTTTGAACATGAACTCTAGCTTAAAATATGGCTAGCAATAGGTAAATTGAGCTACGAGAATCTCAAAAATGTAAAGAACATTACAAACGAGGCTAGGATGCACTTACTTTGAGCTTGAAAATAAACAAAACCCTAGCTATGTCTTCTCTTCAATTTTCAGCACTTAGGGAAGAAAATGGACACCAATTTTGACTTCTTTTTCCCTTTTTATTAATTTATTAACTAAATGTCCAAAATGCCCTTAAGGCCCTTCCTTGAGATTTTTCCCTTCCATGTCCATTTTTGTCCATCATGAGATATAATGGTCTAATTACTAAATAAGGACCTCTTATAATTTTGCTAATGCTATCTCATACTTCAAACTTCTAGAATCTCATATTTTTCAATTTTTTCAATTTAGTCCTAAAAGATAAATTGATCACTAAATCATAAAATTTCTTCATGAAAATTTCACACAACCATGCAAGCATGTCATAGACCTCATAAAAACCATAAAACATATATTTTTTTCGGATTTATGGTCTCACAACCACTATTCTGACTGGGCCCTAAATCGGGCTGTTACAATTCGTGCATAACACAAATCACACTCATCTTTTTGACAGATCATACCCTATAACACATCTGAGACACACATATGTGACCGAACCTTAACTTCTCAGATTCCATATCATAGCACGCATTCTATTCAACAATCACTCGTACAGCTACATTACCATCATACTATATTTTTCTAGCTTTGGTTTCATTATTCAATTAGTTTCTACAAAAATATTTCATGGAAGAGTCAGCTTAAAGACTCACCTGACTGACAATCACATATAGCAAATTAAACTCTAAATCCAAACTTCATCAAGATATTGTAGTAACCACTGCTTATAAAACAGAGAAACATTATTAAAGCTCATTTGAGTAACCATACTATCATTTCAAACCCAAATGAACCCCATACAAAGCCTTACTCATTCATCTTACTGTTCATGCACTCATTCAGACCCACTCTTACATAGCACAACATGCAAAGTCATAAAATTTACCTTGATCGGAGTAATCACAAATAAAATCCGATCTCAACTTCAGCCCTAGATAAATTCCTTATGTTCCTCAAGTCTCAAATAACATTATCTTAGAAGAAAAAAGAAAAGAACTCCCCTTTCCCAATTTGAACATCCATTTTAATAATCTAAATCTTTATTGGAACTTGACAAATGTCACATCATTACTGAACTATCTTATAAAAAGTCTACAACTTCTGAGAAACTTAATTGAGTATTCACTTATCTTTTAACTATTCTGATTCATATTTAGTTGGTTCCTGACTAGTTTACCTTGCAACTTAACTTACATAGTACAACAATAATCGGCCGCACTATAACCCTAGCGCGAACTCAAACTCTGAATACCATTTTATGTGATCGCTGGTCTTATTCCAACTAATATAGCCACTTGATAAGGAACCTTTATTAACTTAACTACATAATTGTATACGCTCGCTCTCTTCACCGAAAAAAGGCACTTAGGCGAAGCCTACTCTGCCCATCACATTACCTTAAGACTATACATCAAACCTTGTACTCACCAGAACTGGGGTGTTACACACTGCAGAGACAACATTTTTACTTGTTTATGGGGCAAAAGTAGTGATCCCTACTGAGATAAGCGTGCAATCTCACAAAACAACTCATTTTGAGGAAAGTTCCAACCAGGAGGTCATTCGACTCAACTTAGATCTCATTGATGAAGTTAGGGAGACAACAAATATTAGAAATGTTGCACGAGCCAAGTTGCTCGATATTATAATTCCAGATTCAAGAGTAAGTAGATTCAAGTAGGTGATCTTGTTTTTAGAAATAGTGAAACCAGTTTTCCAGCACCATAATAAGGAAAAATGACCCCTGATTGGGAAGGACCTTACAAAGTGGTAGAAAAGACAAGCTATGGAGCTTACAGAATAGCAAAAATGGAGAGCCCTGTTCTACCACATACATGGCATGCACGCCACTTAAAGATATATTATGTATGAATGATCTATCATTTTTTTCAATAAAATACATTTGCAAATGTTTTCTACTTTATCTATCATGAAAAATTCACTTTGAGATAGCTAATTTATCGCTACTCCAAACAGCTTGCTGATTTAAGATCGTATTTGATATTATTAAGGTTCGTTGATTCAAGATTGCAACCTAAGTTCATTTAATTCAAGATCATGACCAATTTTATTCGAGTTAGCTTATTAAATATTGCTTCTGCAAACATCTCGCTGATTTAATATCACAGTTGATATTATTAAGGTTTGTTGATTCAAGATCGCAACCTAAGTTCATTACATTCAAAATCATGAATAATTTTATTCGAGTTAGCTAATTTAATATCGTTACTCTGAACAGATCGTTGATTTAAGATCGTGGTTGATATTATTAAGGTTCACTAATTCAAGATAGCAACCTAAGTTCATTTAATTTCAAGATCATGAATAATTTTATTTGAGTCAGTTGATTTAAAATCGCTTCTCCAAACAGCTAGCTGATTTAGATTGCAACTGATATTATTAAAGTTCGTTGATTTAATATAGCAACCTAAATTCATTCAATTTAAGACCACGAACAATCCTATCCGAGTTAGCCATCTCCATGTTATATTTGTTGACTCATTTGTGATGACAACTTGATTATGCAATTTGTTCAAATAAGTTTGCAATTAAACATCACATCATTTCAATACAAAATAAACATGGATTTTTCATTTTAAATAAAAAAGAGACAAGTACAACAAAAAAAATTAAAATTAGGAGTTAGTGCTGGTATCTTGGGGTCCCATTCATCCTCTCATTCACCTTCTCCTTCATTTCCATCCTCTTCATGCCCAGCAGTGGGAGCTACACTTGTTTCAGCAGGATTCTCAATAAAGTAAAACTCGCTAAAATTTTTCCATTTTTTTACAAATTCCTCCCAAGCTACTTCAGAAGGGAAGTGAATATTGAAATACAGCGGGACACCTATGAGGTGACTAAGGGCATCAAAGTTTATCCCGCGAGCATTGAAGGGACCACTTTTAACACACCTTACCCGTATTCGACACCGGAATAGGGTACGAGGGATTACTAAACTTAATCACTAGCAAACATACAAAATCGAGACGAAATTTCCATCCAAATTTAAAACATTTCACATACATTCATATTGTCCCTAAAATAAGCCTACGAGGCCCAAAACATACATTAGAAGTAGTTCGGGACTAAACTGAGAACTTTAGAAAATCATACAACACTTAGAAAAATTTTCACTAAAACAAGGGTCACACGCCCGCGTGGTCCAAGGGACACGCCCGTGTGACCCTTAGACACGCCGTGCTACAGGCCGTGTTCAAAATAGGGAGCTCTCTGACTTGTGCACACGACCGTTCCAAATGCCCGTGTGGCACACGCCCGTGTTTGAGGCCGTGCAGGGGACACGCCCTTAGTCACCCGGCCAGACTTCACACGGCCAGGGCACACCCCCGTGTTCGAGGCCGTGCCGTCCACACGGCTGAGACACACGCCCGTGTCTCTACCTGTGTGCTCGATACTGAGCATTCTATTTTACAACAATTAAGGTGCAGGGGACACACGGCTAGAACACACGCCCATAGGGCAAGCCGTGTGTCACACGACCTAGACACATGCCCGTGTGTCTATCCGTGTGGACAAAAATAAGGCTATTTACCAAGCCATTTTGTTACATTTCCATGCACAAACCTACACAACAAACATAGAACCATTCCAATTATATGTCATCAACCAAATCAGCCACAACTAAGACGTCAACATCCTATTCACATGCTATCATATATCATACACAAACATCACATATATCTCAACTCAAATCATGCAATTTCCCACATCCATGAAAAGCATTATCATTTGCAAATATATATATACTTAAACCAATATTAACCAATTTCAAACCAATATTAGCCAATTTCAATGGACATTTACAAAATGAATTATCAACCAACATAAGCCAACACATTTGGCTAAATCAATTATGACACATAACAAAATGACCAAGTCCCTATACATGCCATAACTCAAAATATTAAAATCAATGGTACCCAAAACATTAAGTTGATAGTGTGAATGGATCTCCAAAATCAAACATTTCGAAACAAACTCTAAAATATCTCGTTTCATACCTGACCACTAATACCTTTTCTTCAAATCATTATACTTTTTTGTACTACCCGGATACACAGATAACAACCATTTTTTGCCTCATGAAGAATTTTCTGAATAAGTTCATCATTTTTTGGTACACAAATTCTACCTCAAAACATCAAACAATCATCGGATCTAATATGAAAATCTGAATCACTACTCGATTCACAATGAACTCTTTTGGTTTGCAAATCACTGTCACATTTCTGAGCTTCGCAAATTTGTTGAAGGAATAACGGTCTAGCTCTCAACTCAGCTAGGATCGAACCATTATCGGACAAAGTCAACCGTGTATTCATCGCTCTCAAAGCAAACAAAGTCTTTCTACTCAACGCATCTAATACTACATTTGCCTTACCTGGGTGATAATCAATCACTAGCTCATAATCCTTTGGTAACTTGAGTCATCTCTGTTGCAGCAAGTTTAAATCTTTCTAAGTCATTAAGTATTTTAAACTCTTATGATCGGAAAAGACATGACACTTCTCACCGTATAAATAGTGTCTCTAAATTTTCAAAGCAAACATAATGGCGACTAATTCTAAATCATGCGTCGGATAATTCTTCTCGTGCGGTTTCAACTGTCTCGAGGCATAAGCTATCACTTTTCCCTTTTGCATTAACACACATCCTAATCTATTCAGTGACATGTCACTATAAATTACAAACTCTTTTCCCAGTTCAGGTTGTACTAAAATCGACGCCTCAGTCAATAATGCCTTCAACTTCTCAAAACTTTGCTAACATTTTTCGGACCATTCAAATTTGACATCTTTTTGCACAACTTTTTCATAGGAGAGCAATCATCGAAAATCCTTTAACAAATCGTCGGTAATATCCGGCTAAGCCCAAAAAGCTTCTAACTTCGGACACATTTCTTGGCGGTTTCCAATCAACAATTGCTGAAATCTTATTGGGATCAACCCGAATACCATCACCTGAAACGATATGTCCCAAAAATCTAACTTCTCGGAGCCAAAACTCACTTTTACTGAATTTAACAAACAACTTCTTATCTCTCAAAGTCTGCAACACAATTCTTAAATGTTCGGCATGTTTAGACTCATCCCGAGAATAAATCAAAATGTCATCGATGAACACAACCACAAACTTGTCTAAGTACGGTCGAAAAATTTGATTCATTAAGTCCATAAAAATAGCAGGGCATTAGTTAGTCTGAAAGGCATGACAAGAAATTCATAGTGCCCGTACTTTGTTCTGAAAGCGGTTTTGGGCACGTCTGACTCTTTAACTCTCAACTGATAGCAGCCAGACCTCAAATCAATCTTTAAAAATATTGTTGCCCCTTTCAACTGATCAAACAAGTCATCTATCCTCGGCAAAGGATACTTGTTCTTTATAGTCACCTTGTTAAGCTGTCGATAATCAATACAAAGTCTCATAGATCCATCTTTTCTTCTTGACAAATAACACCGGTGCACCCCATGATGTAAAACTCGGTCTCGTAAAACCCTTATCTGTTAACTCTTACAACTGATCTTTTCAATTCAGTTGGAGCCATCCTATATGGAGCGATTGATATCTATGAAGTCTCTGGTACTAAGTCAATACCAAACTCAACTTCTCTGACCGGTGGTAACCCTGGCAACTCTTCCGGGAACACATCAGGATATTCACAAACAATCGACACTAATTCAATTTTCAACTCAGACACTTTTGTATTCAACACATAAGCTAGATAAGCTTCACAAGCATTTCTCACATATCTTTGGGCAGACATCGAAGAAACCACATCAGGTAACTCACCCGAATCATCTGAATCAATCCGAAGAATTTCACCATTTTCACATTTCAGTTCAATAATCTTTCTTTTATAGTTTACTACGGCATCATGCAGTGTCAACCAATCCATACCCAAAATAACATCGAATTCATCAAATGGCAACAACATTAAATTAGCTGAAAAATAGTGACCTCGAATCATCAATGGACAATTCTTGCAAACTCTATCAACTAATACATGTTTGCCTAAGGGGTTTGACACTCTAATAACAAACTCAGTAAACTCAACTGGCAAGCTCTTACTAGCTACTAAATTCACACAAACATAAGAATGAGTCGATCTAGGATCGATCAATGTAATGACATAGTATCATAGAGAGAAAGTACCAGTGATAACATCGGGAGATGTCGCTTCTTTGCGAGCACGGTTGGCATAGGCTCTAGAAGGTGCTCGAGCTTCGGATCTCACAGCTGTATCTTTCGTCACACTTTTATTACTAGCTCCATTTTCGGTATTTCTCGGTGGTCTACCTCTATTAGGAGTATTACTTGGCCTCACACTCTGGAATTTTTTCTTTCTTAGCCATTTCAGGACAATCTCGGATAAAATGCTCTTGAGAACCACACTTAAAGCAAGCTCGATCATTCACTCTACACTCGCCAGGATGTCTTCTTCCACAATGTTGACATTAGGGTCTATTAGACTTTACATTACCCACACTTGCCATTGAAGTAGCTTGAGATTTAAAACTTGAATGTTGCTTCCCACGATCTCTGTGTGAATACCTCGCTGAAACATTCGAGCGGAATACATTTCTTTAGATTTCTTTGACTGAGATGGAAATGACTTACTCATCGGTCTTTTCCTCGAATCTCTAGCTTCAAGATCAGCCTTACTCTTCTCTTTATTCACCTCTACGGCTTTACAAGCCCGTTCAACCAATACCACAAATTATTTCAGCTCTAAGATCCCAACTAACACACGAATATCCTCATTCAATCCATCCTCAAATCTCTTGCATATAATAGCCTCGGTAGAAACACACTCTCGAGCGTATTTACTAAGTCTGACAAATTCTCGCTCATACTCTGTCACTGTCATACGGCCCTGTTTCAGCTCAAGAAATTCCTTACGTTTCTAATCGATGAATCGCTGACTAATATATTTCTTTCGGAACTCCTCTTGAAAGAATTCTCATGTAACCCTTTCCCTCTCAGTACCACCGACACCAGTGTATTCCACCAGTGATATGTAGAATATCTCAGAAGTGAGATGGCACACTTTAAACACTCATCCGGTGTGCAAGACAACTCATCAAATACCCTGATGGAGTTTTCGAGCCAAAACTCTGCTCTTTCGGGATCATCATCCACATTAACTCTGAAATCTTTAGCCCTGCTTTCGGATCTTATCAACCGGGGGCTTGTTCATTCATACAAATTCCATACCTTGTGGAGTTACGAGAACCGATCAAGGAATAGGTGAGGGTGGAGGAGGTTAGGCATTCAGATTTGTTTGAACAAATTTCGTATACAACTCAATCATTATGTGGAGAAAGGCTTCTACCCTTTCTCCTTGACTAACCGTAGGAGGTCTACTATCAGACGGCGCTGCCCTTTGTGCGAGAGCCGGTGCATTACTTTCAACTTCATCAACTTTAGCTCGATTGGAATCCATTTACTATATGAAAAGACATTTTAAAATTATCATGAGTCATCACACTATCATAGTTCATTTATGGCATGTATAGCTAGGCTTTCACACACGCTACGTTAGTCTAAGAATCGACTAAATCGTACCTCTGATACCACTAAATGTAACACCCCTTACCCGTATTCGACACCGAAATAGGGTACAAGGCATTACCGGACTTAATCACTAGCAAACATACAAAATCGAGATGAAATTTTCATCCAAATTTAAAACTTTTCACATACATTCATATCATCCCTAAAACAAGCCTACGAGGCCCAAACATACATTGGAAGTAGTTCGGGACTAAACCGAGAACTTTAGAAAATCATACAACACTTAGAAAAATTTTCACTAAAATAGGGGTCACACGCCCGTATGGTCCAAGAGACACGCCTGTGTGACCCTTAGAAATGCCCGTGCTACAGGCCGTGTTCAAAATAGGGAGCTCTCTGACTTGTGCCACACGGTCGTGCCACACGCCCGTGTGCTAGGCCGTGTGGTCGATTTAATTTTCATGATTTTTCATAAAATAGGTGCAAACTTCACACGGCCAGGGCACACACCCGTGTTCGAGGTCATGCCGTCCACATGGTTGAGACACACACCCGTGTCTTTGTCCGTGTGCTCGATATTGAGCATTCTATTTTACAAAATTAAGGTGCAGGGGACACACGGCCGGAACACACGCTTATGGGGCAAGTCGTGTGCCACATACGCCCGTGTGTCTACCCGTGTGGACAAAAATAAAGCTATTTACCAAGCCTTTTTGTCACCCTTCCATTCACAAACCTACACAACAAACATAGAACCATTCCAAGCATATGCCATCAACCAAATCAGCCATAACTAAGGCATCAACACCCCATTCACATGCTATCATATATCATACACAAACATCACATATATCTCAACTCAAATCATGTAATTTTCCACATCCATGAAAAGCATCATCATTTGCAAATATATATATACTTAAACCAATACTAGCCAATTTCAATGGCTATTTACAAAATGAATTATCAACCAACATAAGCCAACACATTTGGCTAAATCAATTATGACACATAACAAAATGACCAATTTCCTATACATGCCATAACTCAAATTATTAAAATCAATGGTACCCAAAATATTAAGTTGATAGTGTGAATGGATCTCCGACAGTTTTCGATCCCCGAGCTAGCTTGGTGACACTATAAGACAAGGGAAAATAAAAGGGAGTAAGCTATATAACTTAGTAAGTCCTGTGCAAATATTAAGCATTATAATCACACATGTATGATACAAATAAACATGATGAACTTGGCATAATTAGTATCTAGATCTTCTAATCATAACTTATTCATTCATAACCTTACTGAGGGGTTCATCACATATCAAGCTCATTAGTAAATGAGTTTTACGTACGTACCTGTACCAATTCACAACATAATCATAAACTTTCACAACTTTGATATACTCATTGAATTTCCCGTTGAACCACTTGAAATACTAAAAGATACTCGAATCTCGCACACACAATACCATACCAACGCCATATCTCAGATATGGTCTTACATGGGATCTCTTATCGATGCCAATAGCGCAGCTATGGTCTTACACGAAGTCTTATATCGATGCCTTATCCCAGATATGGTCTTACATGTAATCTCAAATAACCCTAATGTCATGACATTCGTATCCTACCAATCCCTAAGGTTCAACCGGGATTTCTCACTTGTCAAACTTTATCGATTACATCCAAGGAGTTAATCATAATTCATACAATATTAAAGAATTTAAAATATAAATAAAACAATGTATTGTTTACATATGAACTTACCTCGATACAAAAATAGTAGAAATAGACCTAATCATCAAACACCTTATTTTTCCCCCGATCTAGGTCCGAACCTCATTTTTCTTTATCTATAATAGAAAATTTCGCTAATTTATTATCCAAATTTCTCAATTCAGTCCAAAAGTCACATTATGAAAAATTACAATTTTACCCCTAAACTTTAACATTTTTACATTTTGGTCCCTAGGCTCGTAAAATGAAGTATATTCGATTTCTTCAAGACCCAAGCCTAGCCAAACCTCTTTCATGCTTATAACAGCCCACCACACTTTTACACACATTTTGAAATCTTTTTACAAATAGGTCCTTTTAACAATTTCATCAAAAATCACCTAGAAAAAGTTGTTTATCTAACATTAAACTTGAATAATCTACCATTAAACATCAAAATACACACAATTCTAACATGGCTCAAACCCTAGACCTCAATCATCTCTCAAATTAATGGTCAAAATAGATAAATCGAGTGATAACGACTTCAAAAATGTAAAGAGCATTAAAAACGGGGCTAGGATGTACTTACAATCAAGCTTGGAAGTTGAGAAAACCCTAGCTATGGTGACCTTATAAATTTCAACACTTGGAGAAGAAGGTGGGCAAGAATTTTGGCTTTATTTTCCCTTTTTATTCATTTATTTACAAAATGATCAAAATGCCCTTAATGCATAACTTTGAAATTTTATCTCACCATGTCCATTCTTGTTCAATAACTTAAAAAATGGTCTAATTACCATCTAAATACCTTCAATTTAAAATTTCATAGCAATTAGACACCTCTAGCATGTAGAACTCAACTTTTGCACTTTTTATAATTTAGTCCTTTTTACTAAATTTAGTGCCCAAACTTAAAAATTTTCGAGTGAAAATTTCATGAAATTATTTCATAAAATTGTAGACCATAAAAATATACTAAAATAAATTTACTGTGTCAGATTTGTAGTCCCGAAACCACTGTGCCTACTAGACCCAAAATCGGGCTGTTACACCACTGATTACTTAGGCATGCAACTAGAAGTTAGACTTCAAATATGGTAAGTGCTCTTGAAAGCTTTGCATTGTATCAATTTTATACTTCTCCAAAGCCACTTTGTACTCCTTCCTCGTATTAGCCATGGTAAACTTGTGTTGCTCATCCATCTTCTTCATGGTTGCTTCCAAGACATCCTTATCAGCTCGCTTACCTACGATCTCTCTATGTAACTTTGCAATATCTTTCTCAGCAAGGGTGAGACGCTCATGTAGCCTCCTATTCTGCTCCACTAACTTTTTGTTTTCTACATCCAAATTATTATGTACTTCGTAAACCCTTTTTAGTGCTCTCATAGCAGACTGATAAGCATTTTTCGTCTCTTTCTTCTTTGCTTCTGCTTCGCCAATACCTTCAATGAGCCCCACACTAAACATGCCAGCCTCAGCCAAAATAACTTGGAGAAGCAGTATATGCTCTTACAAAGAGGGCTTCCTTGTACAATTGGATGAGCTAGAAAGGCAAACATGTTCTTTTACTTCCTCAGACATAGCATTTTTCCACTTCTTACTCACCTTATTAGGACTATAAGGAAACTTTTATATGTTGAGATGCTCACGCCATGGAAACAATTTTCCCAACTTACCACCAAAAGCAGTGAACTTCATAGAATCACCAGGAGGACAATAATCAACAATTACCCCGAATGTATCATCAGTCAGTTGTATTGATGGTGGTTGAGGATTAGCAAGAGAGTTGGGAAGAGATGGAATTGCAACATGGACTGTAGCAATAAGGGCCACATCGCTAGATATTGCAACACGATCTTTTCCTTTCTTTCGACGAAGCTCCCTTGTTAGACTACCCTCATCTTCACTACTCAGTACGATGTTAGCAGTTCTGTAGTAGTCTTCAATTTCTTTCTACTGTTCGCACTCCCTTCCCTAACAGCAGTACCAAAGGGGCCACATCGCACATTCTGCATAAAGGATTGTACGTCCATGTATTCGTCGATCTCTCTAGATAAACTAATGGATTCTTCTAAACTTTCTTCAACACCGCGAACTGTGTCTGCATTACCAACAAGTATATTATCAACACCAGTAGTTAGCATAAGGGGATTCACACCACTTTCTATATCCCTTGAAGGTTTCGAAGACCACAAATGAGGCTTTAATTTACAAAAGCTATAAAAATAATTGCTAGGTTCCTCTTTTCTCCCTAATAGTAAAAGCCCCAAGTCATCAGTAGCTCTGTGTGTCCTTGCGAACTGCGCGAGTATCACTCTAACGGTGTCTGCATCATTATTAGCATCAACTTGCCTCAATCCATTAGGACTTAGATTTAATAGGCAATGCTGAAACACGTTTCTAACAATTAGCACTTCCTCTAAATCTAGTACATGACCATTGCGAAGTCTGTAATACTATCCCCAACCTACTTCAGACATAACCTCTCGCTTCTTCAGACACATACCCTTACCAGGTATCAACCATTCAGTTGAACAGTCAAAGCCACCATTAAGCTTGTATTTAACCCGTATGTACTTGCAGCGATTTAGGCGAAGGTTCAAAGACCAGTTTGAAATGATTGATTCTACATCTTCATAAGTAGAAAAATAAATTAAACCTACTGAACCCCCTCAATTGCACACTTTCACTTGTTACAAGTTCTGAAAAACGGCGATCAATGACATTTACTCCCGCTGACTGCATTCAATGAAAAATGCCATTGCGAGCCATCACGAAAAGCCAAATAACTATCCCAAAGTTATCATGTATTCATCGAGAACATGGAAGGAGTAAAGTGGTAAATAAAAACATACCTCTATCACATGAAGTGGAAGTAAAAAACTCTCATCGGTGGTATCACTCAATCGATTCAATCCTTCGATGATTGAGAAGTGGGAAGCAAAGTTGGGTATTTGAATCCCCAGAGCAGCCAAAACGTGATTCATTTCTTCTTTCTTCGTGGTGCAAGCATAAGTCTTTGCTTCCACCGGAGTACTCACTTCACGACATTCTGGAAAGATGTCCTGAGTAGCACGACTACTTCTTCTAGTCTTAACTATTGTATTCTAAAAAACCTAGAAAAAAATCTCAAGAATTATGGAAATTTTAAGGAAATTGTCTTTGAAATTGTCCTTCTCAACAATGGCTTCTCCTCCAAAATCTCGAATTCAAACTGTGTAATTTTTAGGGCTCAAGTAACTTCTTTTTAAAAGGGTTTTTACACTTTAACGATTCATGTATTCGAGAATAAAGGCACAATTAGTTGCATACAGTTGTACCACTTCTTAACACGTGGTGAAGTGTACGTTACAAGTTAAAACATAAGGCGTATTTAATAAGCTTCTCTTTCTATGACCTCTCATCTCATAAAATCAGGTTCAAAGAAAGTCACTTTATAACTCTTCTTCGAACTAGGTAGGGGAATTGTTATGACACTCACTATTACCGACCCGTTACCCGACTAGGTCTTGACCCATACTTTACATGATTTGCACTTCAAGTTCATATACCCTTCTATGAGACTGCATGATGTAGGTTTGCATCATCATATAGGAAAACCCACATCATATAATTCTATGAGACCGCACGATGTATGTTCACACCATCATAACGATGAACCCATGTTGTATAAACACGTGTTAACCCTAGAGTAAGGTACATGTTGACGTGCATTGTAACCTACCTACGATGTCACATATATGAACGGTAACCATATCATATAAATATATAGTTTAACCCATATAGATGGGACACTCTAAAACGCTCAACAAGTATTTTATTGTTTATTATATTATTACATTTATATTTGAATTTTTTTTTTATTTCATTATTTTTATATACTTATATGAGTTCAACTTTTAAAAATATTCACCAAAAAAAACTTTAAAAATTTTCTTGATATTTTCTTTATTAATATTTGTATGTAAACTATTAAATTACTTTATTTTAATAAAACTAGTACATATATCCACCAAAACAATGTTCTATAGGCTCCATGGGCATCTTTTTCTCCTTTACTTTATGAACTTTCAATGATCATATTTTCATTCCATAAAAAGCAAAATTTCCACCCTAACAAAGCACCGCTTTAATGGAGGCAACAAGCACAACTCTTCCCAGGCAACCAAAAGAAAAGAAACAATTCACATACACAATCGTCACTGAGTTCATAAGTTAGATTACAGTTAGCACCTTTGCTCTTCTACAATTCTACATCACATAGATAGAAGTAGAAACAATGAGTCCGGTTGAGTCAACTAGTAGCAAATTCAAGTCATTTCCAATGTCTATTTTAGCAGACAAACACCAAGGAAATGCAATAAGATTGTCAGTGTTAGCCAAAGATTCTAAACGAAGAGATTGAAATTTAAGAACAAATTTATTGAATTGTTCAAATATGTGAAGTGGAGTCTCTTGACTTTGTGAAATATTACAACAGATCAGGAACATTATATATATATTAACCACGTTATAACTTACAGAAATTTACACTTAAAAACAATAAAGAGCAACAAGTCTTTGCAGTTTTAAGAAAACAGAATAAACATTCTTTAGTGCAGTCACAAGAAAATAAGGGAATAAGTGTTTCCCTTAAATTAGAAAACTCACCAGAAACTCAAGATAGGAAATTAATGTCCAAGTCAATGTGGCCATTTGCCTCGGGTGGAACCAACTCACTCATCTCTTGTGCTTTAGAAGACTCATCTTTAAATTCCAAAGGAGAGTTTCCATTCTGGACATTGTTTTGATTCTTTTTGTTTGCTGAACTGAATGTGGTGGCAATAATGGCTTCTCTTTGACTACCCAAACTGTGACAATTTTTGTGATGAGAAGTACCTTTTACCTTGTCTCCCTGACTTGAACTGACTGGACCACTGCAGCTCTTCCTTCGACCTAGCTTTGGGGACTTTGCACGAGTTGGTGGCATCTGACATCCACACAAAGCAGCATATCAAAATTTAAATAGTGAATTAGCTGTTTGAACCAGGCTAAATGTCAAATAAAGATTAATAGAAATCTGCAGTATACTTTTTTCAGTTCAACTTTTGGTGGTGGTCCCTCATGGTAGAAGCTTGGCATGGGGCTTGCCTTGAATGTCAAACTCTTTCTGAATTGCTTGATGGCTGCCTCCATCTCTTCCTTGAAATTTTTCAAAACTTTTTATCAGGAAAAAAGCAAAGAGGAAATAACAGAATTACCATTCTTGGGGTTATTTCGAACTATAATCATCTGCCTCAAACAGTAAATTAAAACTAGTAGACAAAAGAGAGATGTGTAAGTAGCATGGTGAGCTGTTGCACCTTAGTCCTTGCTTCACTTTGCGTTTTCTCAGCTTCCAGAGCTTGGTGTTTCTCCTCCAGTTTTGAATTGAACTACAAGAAAACAACAAAGTGAGACAAGGATTTGCAAATGCACATGCATTTGGATGCTAAAGTTAAGGCAGATGCATTTTAGCATGTCAAAGTCAAGACAATACCTCCTTCCTTTTCTCTGCACGTTCAGAACATCGAAATGTAGGCGCTGATGCAACAGTTGACTTTGGCTTGGCAGTCTGGGAAGACACCAAAGTGCTTTGTACAGTCAAGGGATAACATCAGTAATTATGGTCACAGAGATGATCTCACGCTTTGCCATGGGCATGCAGTGTCCATGTCCAATCTAAATGCATTTTTCACAATTTTATAACTATAAACATTTCCATTTAATTTTAGGTTAGTGCTCGTAATTTGACAAGCTTTTCCGTCAATTGAACAAATCTTTTAACAATTACGACAGCAACATGTGTGGACATGTTAGAATATAATATCAAGAATTCAAAATCCCCCTTTTTCAAACAGAAGAAACCCTACATATAAGAAAGTAAATGAATGCACAGGAGGACAGCATGTCAAAGACATATAAAACCAAACACGTATAGAAAAAGCATGTATGAACTTAAATCCAGGTAGAAAGAGGATACATAGAAGTAACAGAATAAGATTCATCATCATCAGAATGCTTCTTGTTATTAGGTTGCAGAGGCTTCCTCAAGACCAATTGGGGCTGCTGCCAAACATATAGATGCGTCATGAGCAACTATGAGGGAATGGAACAAAGAAAAGGAAATTCTTGAGCCTGTAGTTGATCAATCTAGATTTGCTGCTGAATACATTATTACCTTTTGGAGCCATGATTTCCATTTCGAATTTATACTTCAAAAGAAAAAAGAAAAGAAAGGACAAGCTACTAATCGAGGCCCGGTGTGATTGCTTCAGGTTTCCATTAGGAACATTTACAGAAAAATGATGTCAATAGAAATCAAAGTTCCAGAGGAGAAGTTTGTAGTTATTATCAATTTATGCAGCTTCTAATACATTTAAAACATGATAAAGCCTGTGCCTTAAGTAAAATTTATTACTATGCACTCAAATGAACCATGGAGTTTAAAGAAAAAGATATCTTTATGAAGAAAGTTACCTGATTCTTTTTTCTTGTGTTTAGATGAAGTGCACCATTTATGCTAGAAGATTTGTTCAAACCAGTTCCAGCGTTAGCTTCAGGCACAGCAGGACGAGGTCCAGATGAAGCACGCTTTTCAGTTGCAAGGGCAAATGGCTGCGGAACAGTGTGCTTCGTTCGAACATTTGCTGAAGCAGGTTTTGATACATGTTTGGATACTCTCGTTTTATTATTCTTTGTTCTGGCAGTTTCATGTTTGACCTCATCCTCAGGCAGGCCAGCGTATAGATTGGAGTTTAACATGCTCTGCTCTTCCTTGGCATTCTCAATTTGACTTTGTTCAGATTTCACAACTGAATCTTCAGTAGTGCATTCCTTCACCTCATATTCTTTTGATTCGGTGCCTTCATCTGTACCTTGGAGCTCGGGATCCCCATCCGTATATGACTGCATGGCATTGTGATGACTATGAAATGTTTCATCACTTGAAACACCATTCGAGTAAACTATAGCACAATCTGATTGCTTGTCCATGCAGATGTCTGTAACTTCTACACCCATTGAGCTGCACATTTCAATCGCAACATCCACATTGCCATAAGAATCTCTATATTGATGCTAATTTACATAAAACCATCAAGTTCAATCACCATTTAGATTGATAGAAAACATGCTATTTCAGAGCAATCAACCAATAATCTTTAGACGAAGCTGGCACATAAATTTGCTTCTAGAAAGATGATCTCAATCGTCCCAATGAAACATGGAATAGAAGGAATAGTATAGTTATATATAATTAAGATTTGGTTTATGCAGCCACTCTTAAAAGTTAGAATTTAGATGGTTTGGATTCAAATCTCAACATCTACAATCCTTTCCATTGTACAAAAAAAGTAAATCATTTTCATTTATTAAAATGGCGTGCTTTGTCCATAATTATCATAAGAGTCCAATTAACCAACTCAATTAAATAAATAAACAACAATCATATGTCAAAAGCCATACCAAAATACCAAAACATAGGAAAAAGAATAGAAAACATGATTTGGAGTTCTGTCGGAGCAAAATCATTTGAATTTAGAATCAAAGGAAATCCAAAATTTCAGATTGGTTCCAAAATCAACACTGTTCACACCAAGAGTGTAATACGTAATCATATATAACACTAAAGAAAATTGATATACTACCTACTTAAAACACAGATATGCACTTCAAGGCTACTGGAGAATCAAAAGAAGAATAGAATCTGAAATGCTATGCTCAAACAAATCTGGGTTTCTTAAAACAATCCAAAATTTCAACTCAAGTAAACTGGCATTTCACATCATAGTTATTAAAATTCAAATCTAACACAAACCCAACATTCCATATCCCTCAAAAAACTTTTAGATTATTGTAAATACTGTAAAACAAAACAAAGGTGTAATACCCCCAAATCAAAAAGAAGTTGAGATCAAACAAAGAAACCCTCCCAAACAAACAAACAAAAGAACTCGCATTTTTTTCACATGCATGTAATCAATTTGGTAAATTACTTACACTTATGGTCCGATCTAATGAACAAACTGAAACCACTTTGCTTTTGTCTTATCGCTCTGTCTCAGTGTTGTGGGTTTTGCTATAGGTTTGAGAATGTTTATTTATTGAAGTATTGTTAATATATGAAAGCTGGTTCGTCCGTGTTAACGTTGTAACTTAACGCTGTTATTTGACTTTCCAGAGAAAAAGAAAAGAGGGTTTTTTAGGCAAAACAATAAGGAGAAGAAAGGTATCTCAACAGGAAATCATGTAATCTTTTCGAAAGACATATTTCCCTAAATTTTGGCTTTTCATTTGGATGGCTCCGTTGTTGGACTGACTGCTTACTTTGAAATGATTTTTTTTTAATTAAAACTGAAATAACTGGTTCCTAAAATCTATTTTTTATTATTATTTTCGTATTTTTACTTTGAATTAACATGCACATTCAACCTGGAGGTCACGTATTTAGTTAGACAAAAAAAAATATTTAATTGAGGTTTGAGTTTAAGTTTAGACATTTAATTGGATAAAAAATTTAAATACTATTTAAACTTTGAAGCTAAATTTAAGTATAAAAATTATATATTTAACCTTTTAAACATAATGTCTTGTAATTTATATTATTTTTATGTTTTCATTTTTATATTTTGATGAATTAATTATTGATATAGATTTTTAATATTTTTAGATTGGTTGGATCTTCTATTCAGTATATTTTTTAAACCATGACAGCCTCTTGTGTTTTGTTAATATTTTCTAAAATCTATAATTAATAAAAATGAAAATCGAAGGAACAATGTAAACCTCACAAAAACTTTTCTTTAATTTCTTTAATTTGAAGACTTGGCAAGAAGATATTATTATTATTAATTAATAGAATTTAATTTTAATTAGAATGATAAATTCTTTTAATTTTTATTTTTGGTTCTAATTTTTATTATATTGGTCCTTATTTTTTAAAATTTAGTTAAGTTATTATTTTATACATAAAAAATTGTTTGGATTTTTAATATTTTAAAAGGATTGATATGAAATCTCAAAGTGTACTTCACTATTGATGCGATATTTTTATTTTTATTTTTGATTTTTATAATTTTATATTTTTTTATAAAGTGCACTTGAATTATCACACAAACTATCACATTAGTATTGTTAAAATTTGAACGGTGCAATCAATTATTTTATTCAAAATAATAATTTTATTGAATTTTAAAAAGTAATATTCAAAGTGTTAAAAGTTTTATATATTTCAAAGAATTACACAAATTTTGTATTATCTTGAGACCCTTATCTTTAAATTATTATATTTAGTAAGAATCAAGTTGAGAGGGTGGGACCGAAAAGACTAGAGTAATGTACATTTGAGTCCTTTTATTTTTGAAATTATTTTTTTGAATTTTTGAGAGTCTAAAAAAGTGATTTTCTTAACTTATAACACTTATATTTAGTCAAAGTTAAAAATAACTTAACTCAACGAAACTATTTTTAGTTAAGTTTAGATTCATTGAACCGTCTTCAAATTATTTTTAACTAATTCAATAAACCTACTTGTCTTATATTTAGCTAATGAAACTCCTATAAATACCCTGACAGCCTTCAAAATCTTTCAACCAATTTGTTCTCCACATTCTCTTTCAAACACTCCCTATTTTCCCAAAAGTTTCTTTTTACAATTTTAGCTGGGTATTTAATTGGTTTGGTTTTCCTTATTTTCTATATTTCTACTGGTTAACAGAAGTGTTTGTTAAACTCTGGGGATACGTAAATCTACAAAGGACAATGATATTCATGCTTCAAGCAACAATTTTAATTTTCTAAATTTTTATTTCTAACACAAAATTTAAAATGACAAAAATAAATATTAAGTACTAAATTTATCCAAAAAATCATTAAAAACTCAATTCTAAATTCTTATCTAACATAGCAATAGGAAATTACAGATTAGGAAACAATTCAACGTGTCATAGTTTATATATAATTATTTGACAATTTAATAATTTATCATGTGAATTTATATTTCAGTTTTGAAAATTCAATATTAAATAATTTTTAAGTATTTATTAGTACATATTTATTAAAATTTAGGAAACTTTATGGCATTTATTTTAGGCAATTTACATTTGCATAAAAATATTTCAAACATAATGTTGCAACACGTTAACGTAAGTGATTAAAACGTAATATTTTAAACATAAGTGACTAAAATGTAACTTAAGAGAAACAAAATGATTATTTTAATAGTTTACCCTTAAAATCTTTTTAAGATAAAGATTTAAATAAAAGTTAAATATAAAACAATTCACACATAAATTAAAAGCAAGGAATTCAAATTCCCAACTTTCTGCAGTACTTTTTTGTTTACAGACTTAAATTATCTTAAAGTAATACATTTTAGGGATTATAGTTTTGGCAGATTAGTTGGTAAGTTTAGTTGATATATAAACATAATGGAGTTGTCAGTCAGATTTGTCCAAAAGATGTTCATATCTTAACCAAAAAGTCATGAAAGAGAAGCTGAAAAATAATTGATGAGGTCCCATCAATCCATCTTTGATTTTTCCTGCTTAACCCCTTTTGATAAAGGCCTAACACCCTCTCTTATTAATTTGATTTCATAACCACTCCTTTATTAGCTTTACATTTCCCAATCTGACCCATAGACCCTACTAGTTTGGTGAATAAGGGGGCTCCTGCTTGCTTGGCCACCAAAATTTGTCTCATCTCTCTTCTACTTTCAATTCCCAATCAACCTCTCTTACCTTGCATCAAAATTTACTCTTTTTTACCCATAAATATGTGATACAATAGAAATATACATTACATTCCCAACATCAAATCTTAAAAGAAATTATTATTGAAAACAACAATTATGAACCCGAACATAAATTATAAAATGGATATGAATAATAAAAAATTACTCATTTCTCATACATTTAATAGATATAATATACACTTATATCTTGACTTGATGTAAAAATAATTAAACTTCTTATTAAACATCCTTTTAAGATAAATTTAAATCATCTTACCCCATCTCTCACCTCAATCTTAAATGAAAAAAGGTACAGTAACTAAAAATTGACATATGGCAGTCTAGAATTAAATAAAGGAAAGAAAATAAGCATGGGAGGAGTGGAAAAGTGTAACATAAACCCCTCCACCCTTCTAATTTACTTTTTAATGGTGTTTCACAAAATATATTTCTATAATAAGTATTTCCAATTTGCTTGTATTTAATAATTAAAATTCAATTTATAATTTTTCATTCAAAAATTTTAAAAATATTTTTAAGTTCATCAATACTTTTAGAAATTAAATATACTATTTAAAATGAAATAGATATCTAAAAATATAAACAATGTTACAACAAATTATTTATTGGTCACGTTATTTAAATTTAATTAATAATTTAGATTTACTAATTAATAATTAAAATTAAGTTACAAACTATATATAAAAATAGAATTTCACAGAATTTGGGAGCCAAGAGTGCTTTGCTTTGAGTCCTAAAGAAAGTAGTAACTGTTGCGGCTTGGGATGGAGGAAAGTGGTGGCGGCGATCGAGAGGGGAGGGATGAGATCTCCTTCCTGGCAGAAGAACTCATTCAATTATCGGTTAAATGTTCGATGGTGGTACCGAGTGTGAAACCAACTCTGATATGTACAATATGGACAGAAAAGCCCTACAATCCGAAAAGTTTAGGGCACAGATGAAAAGCATATGGAAGACAATGAAGAAATTTGAGATTCAGATGGCAGGGCAAAATCTATTTTTGATTGTGTTTGATTTAGAAGAAGATCTAGAGACAATAATGGAGAGGAGGCCATGGCTCTTTCATAAAAACCTTATATTATTTGATAGGTTGATTAAACCGATAGAAAGGAATTAGATTCGGCTTAATTCTTCACCGTTTTGGATTAAGATAGGTTCGTGTTTACCAAAATTAGACAAAAAGATCTTTTGCATGCCATTGGAGTTACTTTTGGAGGGGTAATCAAATCTGAAATTATTGGTGATTCATGTCATCTTAGGAAAAATCTGGATGTGCAGAAGCCCCTTCGACGAGGTATTTTTGTCTCAATAGATAATAAAAATAAATCGTGGATTTCTTTTAAGTATGAGAAGTTACCAATGTTTTGTTTTGGATGTGGAAGAATGGGGCATGGTGTCAAAGATTGTCTTGGGCTAAATCCTATAGAAAAGAATAAAATTAAAGATGATCCACCATACTCTTCGGCATTGAAAATAGAATCAAATTTAATTGGGAAGGAAAATATGAAATTTAATGCTTTCTCAAAAAAGATTGTGCCTCAATGTTCTTATACAAGAGGTACAGAGTCGTTGCCAACTTGTATTAAAACACCCGAAGATGGGAATAATATGATTTGGAGGCCTCAAGAAAAACTACAACTGACAGGATTGGAGGAGGTGATGAAGAAGCAGGAGGAAGGATCTACAATAAAGAAAGTTGAAAATGTGAATGAAAGTAATAGCAAGCTAGTAAATAATTCAAATTTAGCCAAAAAGACAAGTTGGAAAAGAATAGCTCCAGTGGCCATATTGAATCAAAGAAAGGAAGATAGCATTATAAGGAAGAGGAAATCCCCAGAAGAAGAAAATGAAATCTGCTGTACAGGAGTTGCATAAGAAGATTGAGCAAAAAGATTGAAACACGAAGAAAAAGAGGATCGAGGTGAAGCTCTATCAGGTATGGTGATTGAAAATATGGAGCAGAGTGATGTTCCAAACTTTATAGGATCGGTGGCTGCCAAGAGGTAAGCCGACTGGACGCAATGAAAAACATAAGTTGGAATGTCCGTGGATTGAGGAGTCCATGGGCGGTAAGAAGGCTGTGGTATTTTTTAAAGCAGCACAATCCCCATATGGTCTTCTTAATGGAGACAAAAATTGATAAGAAACGTATGGAAAAGGTCAGAAGGAGATATGGTTTCCTGAACAGGATTGATGTTGAAGTAGAGGGTTCTCGTGGTGGATTATGCTTGGCATGGAAATGGGATATCACAGTTAATTTGAGAAGTTTCTCAAAAAGCCACATTGATGTAATGATAAAGGAGGAAAGTGTCAAAGAAGAATAGAGATTCACGGGGTTCTATGGTTCACCTTATGCTAATAACAAGAATGTTTCTTGGAATCTGTTAAGGAAATTGGGTCAATATCAAAATCATCCATGGTTAGTAAGTGTTGACTTTAATGAAATCATGTATTCTTTTGAAAAAAGTAAAGGCATACCAAGAGAATAGAGAAGAATGAAGGCCTTCTGTAAGACTCTAGAGGAATGTCAACTAGAGGATTTAAGGTACTCGGGGGTTTGGTTTACATGGGAAAGGGGGGATTTGCCAGAAACAAATATCAAGGAAATGCTTAATAGAGGAGTTGCGAATGAAAAATAGAGGCATCTTTTTCCAACAAGTAACATTCAATATTTAACCCATTCGATGTCAGATCATTGCCCACTTCTTCTAAATACAAAAAGTGGAAACATTTATATGGGAAACCCAAGGTTTAATTTTGAGGCGTGGTGGACCATCGAGGAGTCTCTCGAGCAAGAAATTAAGGCATCATGGGAATCATCAATAGGCACGATAATTGAGAAACTTGAAAGATTACAATCAAATTTAAAGATATGGGCAGGCACAATTAAAAAAGGGCAATAGGGACTAAAGAGGAAGCTTACTAAGGAACTTGAGATACTGATGGAGAAAGAAAGGGATGATGACATGATGGCAAAGATTATTGATACCAATGTTTATCTTAATATGGAAATTGATAAAGATGAAATGTACTGGGAATAAAGGGCAAGGGCAAATTGGCTTAAATTAGGGGATAAGAACTCATCCTTTTTTTCTATGCCTCAATTCGTAGATGAATAAACACAATATCTAGGCTGGAATTAGATGAAGGAGGAGAGGTTACTGATGAAATTGAGATCAATGAGGCTGCTACCTTATTTTTTCAGAAGCTATTTACGTCAAATAGAGTTGGGGATTTATCTTATCTCTTAACGAGCATAGAAAATAATATTTATCATGATATAAATACTATTTTACTGTCAACTTATACGGAAGAAGTACATTCGGCTTTGAAAGGAATGGGGCTTACTAAAGCACCAGGACCTGACGATTTTCTCGTATTATTTTTTCAGAGATTTTGGCACATCGTAGGTAAAGATGTCACAACTATCTATTTGGGAATTTTGAATAATGATCAGAATTTTGGCTCTCTTAATCTAATGGATATTGTGCTTATCCCAAAAACCCCAAATCCCACAAATCTTGTCAACTATAGACCTATTAGTTTGTGTACGGTTATTTACAAAATTGTGGCGAAGACATTAGCCAATCGACTTCAAGAAGTAATTGGGAGATGTATTGATATGGCTCAAAGCACTTTTGTCCCTGGAAGATTACTTTATGATATCGTGATCTTAGCTTATGAAATTCTGCACACTTTTCAACAAAAAAGTACAGGGAAAAAATGATATATGGCGGTAAAGTTTGACATGAGTAAAGCCTATGATAGAGTCGAATGGGGTTTTCTAAAGGAAGTAATACTACGGATGGGTTTTGTACAGGAATGGATGGCACTAATTATGAATACCACGGCTTCTTATGCAATAAATATTAATGGAGAAAGGGAAAAAAATTTTTAATCTACTAGAGGGTTGCGACAAGGAGATCCTCTTAGTCCTTTTCTTTTTCTTTTTTGCAGCGAGGGACTTTCATCGTTGATGAGATTGGCAATGAAAGAGGGTTTGTTTAAAGGTGAAAAGGCTAGTAAGCGAGGTCCAGAGATATCACATTTACTTTTTGCAGAAGATTGTATATTGTTCGGTGAAGCAACAAATAGGGGAGCGATGTTATTGAAAGGAATTCTAAAGGAATATGAAAAATGCTCAGGCCAATGTGTGAATTTTAATAAATCTATGATCTTTTATAGTTCGAACACATTAAAAGAAAAAAAAATGAAATCTCGGCACTTTTAGGGTAAAAGGTCAACAAATATGAAAAAGTACTTAGGACTTCCTAATGTGGTTGGCAGACGGAAGAAAGAATCTTTTCAAAATTTCAAAGAGAGGGTTTATTCCAAAATTGAAGGTTGGAGCATTAGAATATTATCACAAGGGAGTAAGGATGTCTTTATTAAATCAGTGCTTCAGGCAATACCAACCTATGATATGTCCTATTTTCTTCTACCAAAATCATTATGTGGGGAATTAGAAAATATTTTTGCTAAATTTTGGTGGCAAAAGGGATACGGGAAAAAAAGAATACATTGATGTCAATGGAAGCATATGTCTCGACCTAAAAAAGAGGGAGGAATGGATTTTAGGAGTATGACTTATTTTAATATCTCATTATTAGCAAAGCAAGGATGGAGAATTTTAAATAGTCCAAACTCTTTAGTTACTTAAGTACTTAAAGCAAAATATTTTTCGAATGAGAATTTTTTAAATTTGCGTTTGGAGAATAATAGTTCGTATACATGGAAAAGCATATAGGCGACAAAAGGCACTTTGGCGGAGGGATTTTGCTGGAAGGTGGGTAGGGGCACGAATATTTCAGTTATTAACGATGCTTGGATTCCAGATGCAAGAAATTTCAGATTATCGTCATTTGTTAATAATTTGAGTGATTTTAAAGTTGCTGAACTAATTGATACTAAAGACAGAAAATGGAAAATGGAGTTGATTGTTAATACCTTTTGGATGAAGTAGCTGAAAAGATTCCTTGTATTTCTTTAGCGAAAGAACCTCACGATGATTTCCTGGCCTGGAGTGGTGAACCTTCGGAAGAATACTCGGTTCGTAGAGCCTATAAACTATTACAAAGTTTTACTCAGTTCGTAGCGCCTATAAACTATTACAAAGTTCTAAAGAAGATCCTAAAGCTTATGATTTACAAACCGACTATAGAAATTTTTACAAAAAACTCTGGCTACTAAATTTAACTTCAAAAATTAAGATTACAGTCTGGAAAATATTATGGAATTATTTGCCTACACGGGTTAACATGCAACACAAGAAGCTAACAACTATTGCAATTTGTCCCCGGTGTTAAAAAAGGAACAGAAACTATAGATCACCTCTTTCGTGAATGTCCTGTTTCAGTGTCAGTATGGACAGAATTATCAATCCCAAATTTCTTACAGGAATCTAATTTGGAGTTTTTACAGTGGCTCACCTGGGTTTTTGCTCAAAACACTCCCTCCCAATGTAGATTATTTTGCTGTGCATTATGGGCAGTCTAGGGAGAAAGGAATGCTAGAATGTATGAGAAGGTAAGTAGAATTGGGAAAGAAATAGTGAGCTTTGTCAATAGTTATATTAAAGAGCTAAATGGGGTTGAAAAAAGAACCCCCAAAATTTCACAAGAAGTTAGAAAATGGAAGCACCCACCTGGTCAGTCAGTAAAGATCAATTTTGATGTAGCATATAACAGTCCACAAGCCCGTGTGGAGGAGAGGACACGCCCGTGTGGCATATCACATGCCTGTGCTCCTCACCCGTGCGGAATTATTTTTCAATTTGAACCTACAGGGGTTTTCATATTGCCGGACACACGCCTGTTGATAAACCATAATTTACACATATTTTAACCCCATGCTTGGCTTATTTTTGGATGAATTTTCATTAGATTTGATGAATTCGATGCTCCTAACCCTTTAATTTCATGTTTTACACTCAGGAGAGCTTAAGGAGTCAAAAAGAACGAGAAACGGGCCAAAAAATGGCAAAATGGGCCTACATCAGAAATCAACACGGCCTGGGCCAACGTACACGGGCAGACCACACAGTCGTGTGTGGCAAGCAGAAGTGAGCATGGTTTAAGGAATCGAACACGGCTATGTGCGGCGAGCAAAAGCGAGCACGGCCTAAGGCTATCAAACACAGGCGTGTCCCTGCCGACCCCAAGACTAATTCTATTCGGAAAAGAGTACTTGTGGGCCAAGAAAGGCGTTCCAAAGCATATATAAACACCCTAGGGGATGACCTAAAGGAAGACGTGGAGTAGAAGGCAGAAAATACTCGGAGACAGCCATCGGGAGCAGCTTAGAAGAGGGATCGCCGTCAAGACTGAAGATCTCCTATCAATTTCTCTTGAAGTTTTTGGGTTTTCTTATGTTTTGTAGTTTTCCCTATTTTAAGATTTTTTCTCTATCAGTATGAACTAAATCCCTTAAATACTTGAGGGGATGAAACCTAAGACAAATCTTATTACTATTTTATTTATAAGATAAATACTTGTTCTTATTCTTAATTGTGATTTCTTATTCTTGTTTTGATAATTCAGGTTATTGATTCAAGTCGAATGTGCTTATTCAGAGGAGCAAAAGTCCCTGTTTAAGAGTAGATCAACACAATTAAGCGGAGTTGATTGCAACCTTAGAAATAGGGCAACATAAATCTGCTGGATTAGAGTCAAATCTAATAAAGGAATCCATAGATTGAGTTAATGCGACAATAGGGGTTTTAATTAGAAAGAGATTTCAATTAATCAACGTAGAGTCAGTTGCTTTTAGTCTTGAAAGAGATATTAACATAAATCAGGGATTTCTACGGATTAAGTCAAGTGAATAAATCATATGAATCAAAAGTAATAAGTGAAGTCTAGGTGGATTCTTCCTTGGGTATTGCCTATCTCATATAGTTGTCTAAAAGTATTTTCCCAATTTATTCTTTGTCGTGCTTTTAATTAATTTTAGCTTAAAAGAAATCACTCCAAAGCTTAGGCTAGATAATAAATAGATAGTAATTACTAGTACTCTTGGTCCTTGTGGATACGATATTATCGGTCTTACAATAACTATACTATTGAATGATAGGTGCGCTTACCTTTGTTGTGATCATAGTTAGTTAGAGACACATCAAGTTTTTGGCGTCGTTGTCGGGGACTAAGATATTAGGAACGCTAAATTTTTATTACTTTAGCCATTTTTTATTGCAATTTATTTTTATTTTATTTTATTTTTGTTATTTTTACTTTTCTAATTTGACACTTTCTTTGCTTCTGGCAGGAGTCTCTAGTTTATGACTAGAAAGAACTCGTCAGGACCATTACTTTTTGACAATGATATAAAAGGTACCACTCGTAGAAACTGAAGAGAAATAAGGCAAAGTCTACAATACATAGAAGAAGAGCAAGAAGACAAAACCAATACTACCGAAGAGATGGCTGGTAATAATTCGCTACCTCATGTGGTTGCCCCAAACCCGGTGAATCAAAATCCTGCTCCTCGTACTATCAGTTTGTTCAGTTTGATGGTTTGCAGGATGAGGATCCCAACAATCACTTGGCAAATTTTCTGGAATTTTGCGACACTTTCAAGATTAATGGCATTTCTGATTATGCCATTCACCTTTGATTGTTTCCCTTCTCGTTGAGGAATAAAGCTGAACAGTGGTTAAACTTGTTACCACGAGGATCAATCACTACATGGGAATAAATGATTGAAAATTTTTTACTTAAATATTTTTCGCCGGCTAAAACGACTAAGTTGAGGAATGATATCTCTTCTTTTATGCAAATAGATTTAGAAACACTTTACGATGAATGGGAGAGATACAAGGATCTACTGAGAAGATGCCCTCACCATGGGTTACCATTATGGCTACAGATTCAAACCTTTTACAATGGTGTGAACCTCTCAACTAGGCAATTGATTGATGTAGCCGCCGGCGGTACACTAAACAACAAAACACCTAAGGCGGCCTACGAATTCATTAAAGAGATGTCACTAAATAACTATCAGTGGCAAGTTTTGAGGACGAAGCCAACAAAGGTAGCCAGTGTATTCAACCTCGACGCAGTTACCATGCTATCAAACCAGGTAGAGCTTTTAAATAAAAAGATTGATGGTTTGTGTGGTTTTTTGCAGGTACATTTAGTGATGCAGTACGATACGAATGGAGAAGGAATGAGTAGTACAGATGGAGTTATGCAAGAAACTCAAAAAGCTGCTATTACAGAAACTAAATTGAGGCACCCACCAGGTCAGGAGATCAAAATAAATTTCGATGGAGCCTTTGATGAGAGAAGCAAATCTTCGGCATCTGGAGTGGTTGTTAGGAAAGCAGTGGAAGAGTTCTAATTTCAAGAACAAAAATACACAGAGGGATAACGTCTGGGTTCGCGGCTGAAGCAGTTGCATGCCGCCAAGCAACCCAGATCGCTCTCGACATGAACATAGAGAATATCATCATTGAAGGAGACTCTTTATCAGTTATAAAGAAATGCAAGAATATAAATCAAGATAAATCCCTAATAGGCTCATTTATCCATGATATTCATAGATTGAAACTCAGAGGCAGAAGGTTTGAGTTCGAATATATCCCTAAATCAGCCAATAATCTAGCACATATTTTAGCCAAGAAAACTTTGAGAAGAAAAGAAGAAAGTTACCTGGAAAATGGAGTTCCGGAATATGCAGAAGAACAAGCTAGAAATGAAAGTGTTAGAGAGCCAGATTGAGAAGATAAAGGAGAGAACAAAAACGATGCAGGGGATATACAAAGAGTGAAGCAAAAGCCATCAGAAAAGCAATAATACCCTTTGGAAATGTATATCGTCATAAATGCAGAAATGATAGAAATGAAAGGGTCTGACGGGTGACGAGACATCTCATTGGGCAATTAAGTCGGTTAGGTTTTTGATTTTTTTTGAATTCCAGTTTTCTAGATTTTTCCTTGTTTTTTCATTTTTCCAGGCCAAACATTTATGGGCTTCAGTTTTCTTTTCTTTGTAATTTTGTTTAAGTTAAAATACAAGCCCAATCTGATTTTATGATTCAAAAAAATTATTAAATATCTTTCATTTTGATATAGTAATAAAGTGTATTTTTGCCTTAAAACAAATTAAGCCATTGTTTATAACAACAATAGCGATCTAATTTATATTTATTTTAGTGAAAAATCATGAAATTTAAAATTAAGATTTTATATGCTTGATTATTTTTGCTGAAAATTAATTAATCAAATATATATCTTTTGTCAAATATAAGTAAAAATAATACAAGTGCCACATTTGTCAAACTCAATTCCAAAATTAAACCCATTTCAAATTAATATTTATTTTGAATTTTTTAAGAATAATATTAAAATTTTAGATGACATCAATATTGAGTTTTATGGTGTATTATTGATTATTAGGTTAAGTATGATATTAAGAGGAGAAAGTAGGGGCAATTTTAGATAATTAAGATCACTGGAGAAGATGTGAGGTGTGAAACAATGAGAGTTAGTGTGTAGTAAAAGGAAGGGTGTGATTTAAGACATAATAAAAATTTGAGATATCATAGTATGGGTGCCTTTTAATCTTCAATTTGAAGTCAATGATTGATCACCTCTCACATCCTTAGATTGAACATACCAACGGCTACGATTGATGACCATCTCACCTCTTATCATCATCCACTCCTTATCTTAAAATTATTACTCAATAAATATTTTTCAATTCCTGTTTGTGGCCATCCAACTTATCATTTTAAAATTAAAAATTCATAATTCAGCCTCTTTACTTTTTTCACATTCCATTCATCAACCTATCAAAACACAGTTTTTTTATTTAATAACTTTACTATTTTTTTTAAAAGATTTTTAGAAAACATAGGAGAATCAAATCCTTTCTCTCCTCCAAAACAAGTTTGGGGCTTTCCGCCATTGCCCCTTGCAAGCCAAATTGGTGTCTTACACTTTTAAATTGTTTATAATGGTTGGATTAATATTTGGTTTTGTATTTTAATTTTGCATTTTTATAAAATAAACAATAATTGATATCAATAAGTGTTAGATAATTACATTTTAAAAAAACACGTGTTTGAAACTTTAAAACAAGACATTTAAAACTTCTAAACATATTATAAAACAAAAATGGAGATTTTTTAAAAAGAAATAGCTGTCGATGGTAACTATGCAACTAAGTCCGATTTCTTAAGGATTATGCAATCATTTGACTTAAAACCTTAATTTAACTCTATCTTTTTTAGTAATGAAGAGACGCACTTAACATTGCCCAATTAATTTAAATTTTCCAACTTTAGTTGCAAACCCCAAAAAGATATGACTTATGTTTAGTAAATGTTTCTATTTACATATTAGGCTCCAATTGGGGAGGACAAAACATCAAAACCTCCCCGACAATAATCTAAAAGGGGTAATGATGCTTAAAAGTGGAAGGTTTGGTTTTGTTTAAATTAGTATTAAGCAATAAATTTTTCTATTTGCATTTAATTATAAATATAAAAAGGTAATTGTTTGATTCATCATGAATTGAGTTTTAAAATTTTACAAGTAGGTTGAAGTTGTGACAAGTGTCACATTTTTTTATGTAATTACTTTATTATATTCTATAATATATTTGTAAAACCCTTAACTCACTATTCACTTGTAAAGTCTAAAAATTCCATTCACAGTATATCAAATAAATTTTCAAATATAAATATAAATTTTTTAATATTTTAAACAATATAAAATGTGAACTTGGAAAAATTTTTAATTATTTTAATTTTACATTAAACTTTTATCAATTAATTGAATTTAATCAGTACTAGTATTTGATTTATTCTATAAATTCCCTAGCATTAAGTTGGATCTTGGAATCATTAATTTTTTTATATTTTCTTTATTTCTGATTTATATTTGACATTTATTTATATCCCATCTAATAATATTATCTTCGAAATTCCAAAATCTGAAATTATAATATGGAACAACTTAAGGTAATTAGGAAGAAAAGAAGAAAACAAATTTTAACATTACAACAAAGCCCATAGAGACAACCGCATGGTTTAAGCCCAAAGATCAGCTACTAGCTGTTGTTACCTTTGTCACCTCTTATGCAAAAGGAACAAGGTTTGTATCTCCAACACCAGTAAATCATTCTTCTACTTGGTGAACTCAGAAATTATTTTTGGAGGCTTATGTAATTTTTTACAATAAAAAAACAATGTTATTATTATATATTTTTATGTTTTTATATTTTTTAAAATATTATATTAAGTTTTATTATTTTGAGGACCTGTTAAGGAATGAGTTGTAGCAGCAGTTAAACAGAATGAATTATTACAGCAGTTAGATTGTTAATAAATCATTGAGTTAGTTGATTCAAGTTGTTACTCATCTTCTTTGTTAAAGCTTAGTATAACTACTATAGCTGTAGGTTCTTTGTATTCATGTTGAATTTAGTGAAGAAATCATTCTTTGTTTCTTCTCTTTGATATTCTCTCTTTTTTTATTCTTGGAGGTTCATGTGTTCTTTTCTATCTGTTAATATTTCAGCACAGTTAAAGTGTAATTTGATCTTTTATTCATTTATAATTTTGTAAAATATAAAGGGGTTAATGTGATTTTTCCATTTTAGGGCCTTGGAACTACCCCTGTTGTCAGGGTAAATATATCATCTATTCATTGTATAATGATCTATTTAGATGAATGGTGATATTAAAAATAGTGACAATAATGAATTTAATTACTATATATATATATATATATATATATATATTAGATTTTTTAAAAATTAAAAAATTCTAAATAAGGTTTTTTGTTTACCCTGTGTCACCAATTATAAGCCGAGCAATTTCATATGTTGTTGCATTTGTTTTGAACTAATTATTTATTCTTAAATTTGGTAATGTCTATTAAATATTTTCTTGTGCTCTGGAAAAGTGAAATGTTTATTTTCTAATTTAATTTGATTTGAAAAAATTAAATTAAATTAAAATGATAAAATAAGACTTATTAACTCGATTAAATTAAAAAATTTCACTCAATTTGATCTAATTATACTTATTCTAATATGCACATGAAAGGAATGTAAAAATTAGAGATGCTGTAATACATAGAGGCATGAAGTATTTGGAGAGAGCAGTTGGTCCAATAAATGTGGAATAATTGAATTATTTCAAGAAATCCGTAGGCTTAAATCTTAATATATATCCCTAGACTTTGATTTACATTTTCTTAATATTTCTTTGGGATTATACCGTAAACAAACCAACTTATTATGTTATTTATTTCCGTCTTATTATATATCCCTACTATTTGAATTTAAGATATATAATAAAATTTTAGTTTACTTATTAAATTAATCGTGACATATTAATATAATTTATTTTAAAATAAATAGTTTAAACTACGACCTTACAGAAAATTCCGTGATTAAATTTTAAAACATTTTGAAGCAATGTTTAACCCTTGGTGTTGCTTTCATATAATTTTTTTCCCTTCACTTAACAATTCAATCTAAATTGTTGCATTTAGGCCTGAGTTTTGACTATAATGAATGTAAAGATGAAAAAAGAATGGATGTTTTCTTAAGACAGTAAATCTTTTACATTATATTAATTTTATCCATATAAATGAGATTAGTTTGATATCAAATATATGTGTTTTCATTTTATATATTGTAGAAGATTTTATTTGATTTCCTGTTTAAAAGCTACTTATGCATGTGTTAACCTACATATTTTTGAGTATGAGAGTAAAAACAGTAGAGAGATCAGGTAAAGTAGTAGTGCATTAGGGTTGTACAACCATTTTTAAGGTTAAAAGTATTTTTAGAGCTATAAGCAATATTAAATAGACAATTTTTGAAGTCAGAATTACTTTTGAACCTAAAAGTAAAAACAATTTTTTCTAGTTTCTGTTTTTGACAAAAACGGTTTTTGGGGGGTAAAATACCTAAAAATACCTAAAAATTAATTTAATTACGAAAAATGGTCAGTTTCAAAAATATTTACAGAAAAGGGCCGTTTTCCCCCAAAACGAGTCCACGTCAGCGCGTTTTGTGGGGATGCAGCAGGAAAGCGCTCCCCCAAGGGAGCGTTTTTGCCATATCAGCACAAAGCACGCTGACGAGGACACGCTTTGCTGATGTGGCAAAAACGCTCCCCCATAGACGCGTTTTAACTCATTTTTTTTTAAAAAAAATTATTCTCGAATTTTTTAAGAAAACAATAGCAAGATCCGTCTTAGGTTTCATCCCCTTCAGGTATCTGAAGGGTTTAGTTCATAATGATAAAAGAAAACATCTTAGAAGAAAAGATAAAACAAAACATAAAAAATCCCTAAAACTCCTTGAAGGAATTGAAGGAGAAATCCGTCGTCTTGAGTAGAATCCTGGCTTCTTGAGATGGATCAACTGGCTTCCTTCAAGTGATTCCCACAAATTTGACCTTTCT
The DNA here is from genome assembly GCA_025506655.1 of Gossypium rotundifolium. NCBI lineage: Eukaryota > Viridiplantae > Streptophyta > Magnoliopsida > Malvales > Malvaceae > Gossypium > Gossypium rotundifolium. Next base: position 53,622,348 of record CP106731.1, read on the forward strand.
AACTCGACTTCTTGGCCTAGCTGAGGCTAGCTCTGGCAGAAGGTTTCTGCCGAACTCCGAACGTCCTCTTAAGTTGCCCCTTAGGGTGTTTATATAGACTTTGAGATGCTTTACTTGGCTCCTACATATCCTAATTCAAGTAGAATTCCTACTAGGGTGTTTGAGTAGGCTTTGGAATGTGTTTCTTTGCCTCTAAGTACCCTATTTCGAATAGATTTGCTCTTTCTGCGGCAGGGACACGCCCTAGGGCTCACACCTGTGTGTTTCGTAGTCAGGCTGTGTGCGAGCCTGTTGATGAGGTACGGACATGTGAATCGTGGCCAGGCCGTGTTCGGACTTCTCTTAAGAGGCACGGTCGTGTGGGCTTAAGTTCAGGCCGTGTCGATTTTGTGATATGGCCCATTTGGCCCGTTTTAGGCCCGTTTCTCGTTCTTTTCGTCCCTAGGTGCTTTCCTAAGTATAAAACATGAAAAGAAAGGATTAAGAGCACCCTTTTACACAATTTAGGGAATAAATCATCCAAAAGTATGCTAAATGTGGGATTAAAATATGTTACTTTTACGTTTTATCAGAAAAGCAAGTTAAGTCCACGTTTTATTAGACCGTTTGAGATTACCAAGAAAGTTGGGCCGGTAGCTTACAGATTGGCTTTGCCATCAGAGTTAGAAAAGATACATGATGTATTTCACGTGTCAATGTTGAGACGCTACTGATCAGATCCTTCCCATGTAATTACCCCATCGGAGATAGAGATTCATCCCGACATGACTTATGATGAATAACCAATCAAAATTGTAGCTTGGGAAGTCAAACAGCTAAGAAATAAAAGTATTGCTCTAGTGAAAGTATTGTGGCAAAGGCATGGGATAAAGGAAGCTACATGGGAACCAGAAAAGAGCATGAGAAACCAGTACCCGAACTTATTTGCCAGTAAGATTTTCAAGGACGAAAATTCCTAAGGGGGGAGAAGTGTAACAGCCCGATTTAGGGCCTAGTCGGAATAGTGGTGCGAGGCCACGAATCTGAGGTGAATTTATGAGTTTTTAAAGTTTATGCCATGTTTACATGCTAGTGTGAAAGTTTCATGAAGCAATTTTGTTAAATTGAGGTTGAATGGTCCAAATGGGACTAAATTGCAAAAGTTGCAAAAAATGAGTTTCTAGAAGCTTTTTGTATGGGATAGTTTTAGATTATCAATTAGAAGTCATTAAGTAGCAATTTTCTCAAATTATAATTTTTGGACAAAATTGGACATGAGATAGCAAATTGTAAAAATTTAGAGAGAATGGCATTTTGGTCATTTATCAATTTAAATAATTAAAATGGGAAAAAGATGATAAAAATCCATTCATCTTCTTCCCCTTATTGCCGAAAATTTGAAGACTGCATAGCTAGGGTTCTTCATTTTTTTCAAGCTTGCTACTAAGTTTATTTTAGCCCCGTTTTTAATATTCTTCGTATTTTTGAAGTTCTCGTATTATGATTAGCTATTTTTAGCTATAAAATGAGCTAGGATGCATGTTCAAAAATTTACCCATGAATGACATGCATGTTAAATGATGTTTTATAGAAGTTTATGAGAGTTTGGTGTTAGATAAACATCTTGTTCTAAGTGAATTTCATGGAATATGATAGTATAGACTAATTTGTAATAGTTATAAAAATTGGTCATACATACTAGAAATAGTGAGAATTGATGATTGTTATAGTAGAGATAATGAATCACTAAGTGTAAGCACTAAATTTTGTAAAGCAATTATGGGTTTATTTTTAAAAAATTTAAAAAATTTTAAAAAATTTAAAAAATTTTAAAAATTTAAAAATTTTTTAAAAAATTTAAAAAATTTACATTTAACCCTAAACTTTCTTGAAATTACATTTTGACTCAAAATTACATTTATACCCTTATCTTTCTTAAAATTACACTTTGGCTAACATTTTCAAAAAAACCCCAATCATCAAAAAAAAACCACAAAAAAGAAAGAAAAAGAAAAGAAAAGAGGAAGAAGAAGAAGAAGAGAAGAGGAAGAGGCGTCGCACCACCGGGAGGAAGAAGCGACAATGGCAGTTGGAGAAGAAGAAGAAAGGAGAAGAAGAAGGAAGAAGAAGAAGAAGAAGAAGAAAGGAGAAAAAAGAAGAAGAAGAAAGAAAGAAAGAAAGAAAAAAAAAAAAAAAAAAGAAAGAAAAAAAATTAAAGTCGGTCGGTCGACCCGACCATGACTGACCCGACCATGACCACACCAAGAAGACCCAAGCCCATTTTCAAGAGCCCAAAGCGCGAGCCGGAAGAAAAAAGAAGAAGAAGAAAAAGAAAAAAAAAAAAAAAAAAAGAAAAAAAAAAAGAAAAAAGAGGAAAAAAGAAAAAAAGGAAAAAGAGTCCGGGTCGGTATCCCATTCTTCAAGCTCGTAATTTTAAACTTTTCGGTAATTTTCTTTTTACCTACTTTTAATTTAATTCGTGTATTTTAATAACATCTTGTTTTAATATTATTAATATTTTTAACATTTTTATTGTGTTTTATTTTACTTTTAACTTTAATAATTTTAATAAATAAGGCAACGAATCGGTTTTACACTAGTCGTTGATTTCATCGCTATGTTGGGTGAATTATCGGTTCGTGTTAAATACGATACACCCTTTTAAAAAAATCAAAAAATCTAAAAAAAATAATAAAATAAAATTTTGAGTTTCAAAACTTTTTGTGTTTTCAAAAAATTGTCGTATTTTCCAAATTTTCGTGTTTTCAAAAATTCTCGTGTTTTAAAAGTTTTCGTGTTTTCAAAAATTTTCATATTTCAAAATTTTCATATTTTCAAAAAATCCCGTGTTTCAAAAAATTCTCGTATTTTCAAAGTTCTCTTATTTTTAAAAAATTCTTGTTTTAAAAAAATAATTTTAGCGTTACAAATTTTCGGGTTTTCAAAAATTTCATTTTTTTAAAAAAAAAAATTTTCTTGTGTTTTAAAATTTCCGTGTTTTCAAAAATTTCGTGTTTTCAAAAAAAATTCGTGTTTCAAAAAATTCTCGTGTTTTCAAAGTTTCTGTATTTCCAAAATTTCGTGTTTTTAAAATTTTTGGGTTTTCAAAAATTTCATGTTTTTAAAAAAAAAGAAAAAAATTCTTGTGTTTTAAAATTTCCGTGTTTTCAAAAATTTCGTATTTTCAAAAAAATTTTGTGTTTCAAAAAAAAAATTCTCGTGTTTTCGTATTTCTAAAATTTCGTGTTTTCAAAATTTTTGAGTTTAAAAAAAAAATTTCGTGTTTTCAAAAATTCTCGGGTAAAAAAAAAACTTTCTCGAGTCTTAAAATTCTCGTTTTTTTAAAAAAAAAATTCGTGTCTCAATCGGATCACGATTAAATATTAAATTAAACTTGTATTTTTAAAAATTAAGACAACGCGCGTTTAACGAGATACCAATTTTGGGCGTCATGAGGTGCTAATACCTTTCTCATGCAGAATCGACTCCGAACCCTATTTTTCTCTGGAATTTTGTCGCAGACTTAAACCCCGCCCTTTTTTAAGAAAATTCAAATAAATGATTTTTCTTTAAAAACAGGATTTATTAGGTGTCCGATCACACCTAGAAAAAAAGATCGGTGACGACTCCCTTTTTTAAATAAAATTGAAACTCTGTTTTCAAATTTTTAAATAATTTCCTCAATTAGCGCCCAAGCAAATTTTAGGTCGCTACAGCTGGCGACTCCACTGGGGACATTTTTTTTGAGAGTCGAGTCTGGAATTAAACGCGTGTTGTCAAAATTTTCAAAACTCTTGTTTAAAGTAATACTTAGTCGTAATCCTTAAATTTCGTTTTTTGAAAAGTCATGCATTTGCATCATGTTGTAAATATTTTTCTAACTTGTTTAATCTTTTATTTTTCAGCTCTAAGTTTTTACGGTTTTAGTTTTAGTTTTAAAATAAAAACGAAAAGGTTTGTGAGTTTCTCCCCACACACTGCACTTGCATTTTGCATAACATGAGCTCTCTACCCTGCTCAAATCCGTTTAAGTGGAAGTAAACATTATGCCTTCGTGAGTTAACTCGTCCCTCATTGCAAAGCTAGTGAATACTTAGGGTTACATATGACTTATGCTTTCGTGAGTTAACTCGTCCCTCGCATAGGCATAAGTAAATGTAATCCTTGAATTGAGCTCATGAGCTTGTGATGGGCGATAATCGAGGGGCTCGTACTAGCCTTAGTAGGCGACAGTCGGGACAATTCGAATACCTTTTAGAACCAAAGCGCATATAGTGAACCGTATGAGCCACTTGACTAGAGCCATGCCGAACCTTCGTCCGTTAATAGTCACCAAAATAAGTACATGGGAGAAACGCATCTTACCTTTTATTTCTTTAACATTTACACTTTTTTTTGCAAGAGAATTAGGCCTGTTTAATAGAATTGGATAGGGTAGATTATTTGATGAGCATGTGGGGTAAGTTTATTTTGTAAAGTATGATGGGGTAAAAAAAAAGGCAATAAAAGTAGGTCGGTTTCATTAAAATGCACGATTAAATTGCTTAGTTTGTTAGATTTGCCATAGTTTTTTTTCTGTTTATATTTGTTGTGATTACTAACCAATGTTATTTGTCTTCATTTTTATTTTTCATCATGCATCATAGGCATCTTGTTAGGAAGGTGTTGATTAGATATTGGTTGTCAAAAACGGGTTTCTGATGGAGGAGTCAATTACACAAGTGACCGAGAAAAATGTCGTGGTCCGAGACTGGCCTTTGAAAACTCAGAAAGTAAAAGGGGACAGTTTAAAGGAAGGATGTATCTCCAATCTTTCGGAGCATGTGACTATGAATGTTCGTCGGAATAACCTCGAAGACTTGACTAGGATCCGAAAGCAGTGGGACTTAGACACTAGGGCATCTTCACTTGAAAAGTGCGGGGATATAGCTCACTTAATCGTTGTCAGCGTGAGCGAGCAGTTGATTCAAGCCATGGTTCAATTCGGGACCCGACTTATCAATGTTTTACTTTCAACCGGGAAGATATGATTCGACCATAGAAGAGTATGCCGCCTTGCTTGGCGTTAACAATGCACAATTCACAAGATATATGTGAAAGAACCCAAACCAATGACCTTCAAGAAAAATCTAATGAAGTTGACAGAATGGTGATACATGGGCTGAAAAATAGATAAAGAAAAAAACGAAGTCGGTTGTATTCCATGGTTTTCTCTGCGAGACTTAGTTCAAAACCATCCGGATATTGTGAAGAGAGTGGATCTGCTTGCTTTAGCCATTTACGGATTAATTGTCTTCCCAAAAGTTCTTGGGCATAGAAGTTGTGATAGTGGATTTCTTTAAAAGTTGAGGCAAGGAATCAACCCGTCCCAACTATCTTAGTGAGACTTTTAGATCTCTAAATTGTTGTAGGAGAAAAGGGAAGGACGTTTTATCGGATGTGCACGACTACTTAATGTTTGGATTCGAGCCACTTACGGAAAGTGGGCGCACACCTTTCCACATGTTTTCGAAAATATTCGCTCCATTTGAAGCTTACGGAGAAAGATTGGCGAAGGAAGTCACGAAAAAGACTTTGGGTTTCGCTTTTCAAAACCTCCGTCTAGAAGATATAACTTGGAGAGCACCATGGATCCGTCCTTGATTACGCTATACAAATCGGAAGCCAAGATTGGGTACCTTTACTTGGATTATGGGAGGAGTTGGATATGCACCGTTAATGGTTCAAAGGCGGTTTACTTCACGACAGTTCATACCAACTACCGAGGATTAGCACGATCGAGTTTGCTTTTTCAGTGAAGGTTACATGAAAAAATCGAGATCTTGCAAAGTCTTGGAAGGAAATCTACCTAATGGAGTTAGCTCGTATGCTGATACTATCACTCAAGATTATGAAATATGGAGACAAAGACGAGTAAATAGTCAACAAACCTCACCAACGGATTATACTTTCCAGAATCCTTTCTCAGAAGAAATGCCGTCCAAACTGGAAATAGCAAAACATGAATTTGAACGTGAAAAGGCCAGTCTGTTACGGGATATTAGTTCTCTTCAAGAGAAAAATTACCAGCTAAAGATAGATGTTCAAATTGAAAAATCCAGAAACGAGAAAGTCTAGAAAGGAGCTGAGATCATGAGAAATGACTTAAAGGATCTTCATTTGGAAAATAAGAAATTGAGAGGTACTATAAAGAATAGTGGGCTAGGCAAATCATCGACAGAATGGAAGGAAGAACTAAGCAATATCAAAGGTGGGATGGAATTCTAGAGAGGGAAAGCAAAGAATGAAGAGGAAAAAGCTGCGCGTGCTATGATAGAGTTAAGGAAGAAGAATGTCGAATACGAAACCGTGTCTGCAGAATTAATGACTAGTCAGTCTGAGCGTCAAGAGCTAAGAAAGAAAATACAAGATTTAGAAAATACACTGCAAGCTCATCAGCAACACTTGGACACTTTCCTAAAAGTCCTAGAAGAAAAGAATGGCCAGCATGACAGAGACATTTGTGCCTACGAAAGAGCTCTCCAAGAAAAAGATATGTATCTTGACGGTTTGATTAATGAAATTCGCAAGGCGGCTATGCAAATTGTGCAATTGTCAGATGAAGCAGAAGATCTCAGTTACCAATTCCCTCCGAGACAAGGATCAAACATGTCAAAATTCCTAGAATGAGTGAAAAAACAAGGCGATGTGGCTAGGAAATTTGTGTAATTGTTAAATCAGAGACGGCAAAACATTTTGTAATAGACTCTTTTGATTAACGAAATGCCTAAGTATGGGGCTATCTTGAAATCAACACCAAATTCTTGCATATTTATTCATGATTAACATGCATTTTTCATTTATTCATTCATCCATTCATTGCATGTGCATATCACCCTAATCATTCACTGAGGCTAAAACCATACAATCCACGATTCGTAAAGATCAAGAAATGAGGTTTGTAAGAGCCTCAGGTCGAGATTTGGAATGGGAGCCCATAGCGTATCCTCCTTTGTCAAAAACATTTACATCTGCAAGAATGATGTACCCAGGGCGAGATAATTCACGAAGCACGCTGTTATTAATTGAAAGGGGTCTTCAGAACGTCAGTATAAATGTTATTGACAAAGGGGATGACGCAATTGAAGATGTTTCAATAATATGCCCTTGTCCTCCTGGATTCATTTTGAACAATTGGACTGCTGTGGATCTTCTTGTAGTTTCTAAGTCCTCTCCAGAGTAATGCTCAATGTTAACTCTCTTTTTTGTGTGTCCCTAAGTAATAGTGGGATTCTTTTGTAAGAGCTTATGTTTGCTCTTTATCATTTAAATGAACATTAATGGAGATGAATTTTGTCATAGTCTTTTTATTCTTGTTAACTTCATAATTATTCCTTCTTCCCACAGCCTGTCCTTAAATGTACCTCATATCATACCATAACATTATGTTTGTTTGGTTCCAATACTTTGATGCTCCTCTATAGTTTTCTTTTCCATTCACCTTTCAGGTGCTCAGATATCAACGACATGAACAATCCCGTTACAAGTCTTGAAATCGATTTCGAGAAAGCTATTTTTCTAGGAGAATTCGAAGCTGAGGAAAATGCTGAAGATTATGTCTCGTCTCCTAACTTACAAAGAATGATAGAACAAGAGGATAAACAGATCTTACCCTATCAAGAATCTGTTGAGACAGTGAACTTGGGAAATGAAGAAAAAAGGCAAGAAGTGAAGATTGAGACCTCCATTTCAGATAACACCAAACATGATTTGATCGCCTTGCTTCGTGAGTATAAAGATGTATTTGCATGGTCGTATCAAGACATGCCAGGGTTGAACGAGGATGTAGTGGTCCATAGACTCCCACTGAAACTAGAATGCAAACCTATTCAACGTGTTGAGACGAATGAGACACGAGATCTTTGTTAAAGATAAAAGAAGAAGTCAAGAAACAATTTGATGTTGGCTTCCTACAAGTCTCCAAATACCGAATGGGTAGCTAACATAGTCCCATCTAGAAGAAAGATGGTAAAGTGCAGATGTGCGTGGATTATCGCGATCCGAATCGAGCAAGTCCTAAAGATAATTTTCCTTGCCACACATCGATCGTTGGTGGATAACACAACAAAACATTCATTATTTTCTTTCATGGATGGATTTTGGTTATAATCGGATAAAGATGGCTCAGGATATGGAGAAACTACCTTCGTAACAATGTGGGGAACATTTTGCTACAAGGTGATGCCGTTTGGATTAAAGAATCTTTGGGGCAACATATCGAGAGGCCAATGGTGATGCTATTTCATGACATGATGCACAAAGAGATAGAAGTTTATGTTGATGATATGATTGCCAAATCTCGGGGAAAGAGAGCATATTGGGAACCTCAAGAAATTGTTCGAAAGACTAAGAAAGTTCGGTGAAGCTTAATCCGACCAAGTGTACTTTCGAGCTACCTCGGAAAATTACTCGGCTTCATTATTAGTGAGAGAGGTATTGAGGTTGATCCGGATAAGATAAAAGCCATACAAAATTACCACCTCCACGTACACAAAAAGAAGTCGAGGAGGATTTTTAGGAGGTTGAACTACATCGCTCGATTCATTGCTCAACTTACCAACCAGTGTGACCCAATTTTTTGACTCCCTCGAAAACATAATCCGGGAGAGTGGAACGATGAGTGCCAAGTGGCTTTTGACAAGATAAAATAGTATTTGTCTAACCCTTTGGTGCTAGTACCGCCAACTCCCAGAAGACCGTTAATATTGTATCTAACTGTGTTCGAAAATTCAATGGGTTGCGTACTGGGGCAACATGACGAGTCGGGGAAAAGAGAAAGGGTGATCTACTACCTCAGCAAGAAATTCACAGAATATGAAGCAAAGTACCCGTCAATTGAAAAATTCTGTTGTACTTTGGTCTGGGTAGTTCGAAGGCTCAGACAATATATGTTGTATCATACGACGTGGTTAATTTCAAAGCTGGACCCAATAAATTACATGATGGAATCACCTGCACTTTCAGGAAGAATGGCACGATGGCAGATCCTACTATCAGAGTACGACATTGTATATGTGAGTCAAAAGTCGATAAAGGGGAGCGCGATAGCTGACTTCTTAGCAACTCGAGCCACGGAGAAATATGAGCCTTTGAGATTTAATTTCCCAGACGAGGATTTGATATGCATTACAGAAAAAGAATGTGAGTCGTCAAAAGAGAAATCATGGAAGATGAGCTTTGATGGTGCATCAAATGCATTAGGGCATGGGATTGGAGCGATCTTAGTGTCACCGAAGGAACCATTATCCGTTCAACGCTAGATTAAATTTTTACGTACCAATAACGTAGCGGAATATGAGGCTTGCATCATGGGACTTCGTGCAGCTATTGAACGAAACATCAAAATCTTAGAAGTGTACGGGGACTCAGCGTTGGTGATTTACCAAATCCGTGGAGATTGGGAAGTAAGAGATTTGAAATTGGTTAAATATCGCGATCTCGTGGCGGAGCTGGTCAAAGAATTCAAAGAGGTGACTTTTAACTACTTCCCACGAGAAGAAAACCAATTGGCTGATGCCTTGGCCACCCTAGCTTCAATGTTCAAAGAAAACAGAGAAACAGAAATAATGCCTCTCCAAATGAGCATATATGAGGTCCCTGCACATTGTTGTAGCATTGAAAAAGAGACAGATGGACGGCCGTGGTTCCATGATATCTTAGAATATGTCAAGAATCAAAGGTATCCCGAGCAAGCAAATGAGAACGACAAAAGAACAATCGGAAGGATGGCGGTGGGATTTGTCCTTGATGGGGATATCTGTACAAAGAGGAAAAGATCAAGTGCTCACGAGATCGTGTATTACATTGAAGCGAAAAAATACTTGAAGATGTCCATGAAGGAATTTGTGGGATGCATGCCAATGGTTTCACGATGGCGAGCAGATTATGAGACTCGGTTATTCTTGGTTGACGATGGAAATAACTTGCATTAATTACGCATGAAGGTGCCACAAATGTCAAATTCTGGCGATAAAATTCATGCGACCCTTCGCCCTTCATGTTATGACTTCTCCGTGGCCTTTTTCTATGTGGGGCATGGATGTTATAGGACCAATTTTCCCAAAAGCTTGAATGGACACCGATTCATTTTGTGGTTATAGATTACTTCACAAAATGGGTAGAAGTCGCTTCGTTCGCTAGTGTGACAAAGATTGCAGTTTGCGAGTTCTTAAAAAAGAAATCATATGTCGTACGGTTTGCACGAGAGAATAATTTGAGATAACGCTTTAAATCGAACAACAAGATGATGAAAGAAGTGTGTGAGCGATTTCAAATAAAGCATCATAATTCCTCACCCTATCGCCCAAAGATGAGCGGAGCGATGAAAGCGGCTAACAAAAATATTAAGAGGATTATTGGGAAAATGACCGAGACATATAAAGATTGCACGAGAAGCTACCATTCGCTTTGTATGCATATCGCACATCTGTGCGGACATCTACTGGAGCAACTCCTCTCCACGGTCTATGGAATGGAAGTCGTGCTACCCATTGAAGTTGAGATCCCTCTCTACGAGTCTTAATGGAGTCGAAACTAGAAGAATCGAGAATGGGTTCAAGCTCGATATGACCAGCTAAATCTTATCGAAGAAAAAGCGCTTGAAGGCAATCTATCATGGACAGATGTACCAGAAGAGAATGATCACGGCTCATGATAAAAAGGTGCGGCCAAGAGAATTCTGCGAGGGGGAACTCGTACTGAGAAAGATTCTTCCAATACAAAAAGACTTTCGAGAAAAATGGGCACCAAATTGGGAAGGGCGACGTCGTAAGAAAGCTTTCTCGGTGGAGCTTTGATTCTCACCGAGATGGATGGGAAGGAGTTACCTAATCCGGTGAACTCGGATGCCGTGAAAAGTACTATGCCTAAAAAAGAGAGATCAAGATGAAAACCCAAAAGGGCATCTTGATAAAAAAAGGAAAAAATAAAAAAGAAGAAAAAGATCAAGATGAAAACCGAAAAGGCGCCTTGATTAAAAAAAAGATCAAGATGAAAACTCGAAAGGCGTCTTGATAAACAAAAAGATTAGGATGAAAACACGAAAGGAGTCCTAATGAAGGAGGTTCGGACAAAAGGAGCAAGGCGATTTGAGCGGGAGTCATGTGGCGAGATTACAATATTTGAAGCGATCCTGAAGCTCAAATCTTCTACACAAGAAGCCGTGCTTGAAGAGATCCAGGATGAAGAAATGTGGAGAAGTTCATGCATTGAATATCTAGAGCATTTGTGACAATTGAATCTGCTTTCCTTTCCTTATAATGTTTTCTTTATTGAGCTTTTCCTTGTCAAATTTTCTTTGCTTATTACTTTTGAAATAAATATGAATGTGAGGTATCTCTTTCGTACCTACTTTCCTATTTTCATGCATCTCATGTATGGTTCGTCTAAATGATAAATAGTGAAATGACATACTCTAAACAAAAGGAATGTTGAGTATTACCGGATGAGAATTTGGTAAGTGTAAGAGCCATAAGCAAGGACAAAGTTCAACAAGGGCAAAAGGGTGATACACGAAACGCAGATTACTCGAGGATGGGTACAAAACACGAAAGGGAAATCAAGAATCGAAGCAATGAATGCAGTCATCATGAGAGTCGTAACAAAAAGAGATATCTGACAAACAAGCCCAAGGCGTATGGTATAATCATGTAGGCATAAAAGCATTTAAGACCAAACATGTGCATATCATGATAACATCATGCATGACATATCTGGTATTTCAATAAAGCAAAAGGTTTTGATGATAGCATGCAACCAAGGACAAGGAAGACATTGAGTTCCACGGATGATATGTTTTGAAATTTTGATACTATTAAAATTTATTTCAATTTCTATTTTTCAAAATCAACTCATAATGCGAGAGGTGAGTTGAGCCTCGAGTCACACGCTGAGGTATTTTTCAATTTTCGTTTTCAAAATCAACTCATATTGCGAGAGGTGGGTTGAGCCTCGAGTCACTGTTGAGGTGTTTTTCAATTCATTTTCAAAAATCAACTCATATTGCGAGAGGTGAGTTGAGCCTCGAGTCACACGCCGAGGTATTTTTCAATTCATTTTTCAAAATCAACTCATAATCGAGAGGTGAGTTGAGCCTCGGGTCACACGTCGAGGTATTTTTCAATTTCTATTTTCAAAAAATCAACTCATATTGCGAGAGGTGAGTTGAGCCTCGAGTCCTGTTGAGGTATTTTTCAATTTTCGTTTTCAAAATCAACTCATATTGCGAGAGGTGAGTTGAGCCTCGAGTCACACGTTGAGGTATTTTTCAATTTTCGTTTTCAAAATCAACTCATATTGCGAGAGGTGAGTTGAGCCTCGAGTCACTGTTGAGGTATTTTTCAATTTTGTTTTTCAAAATCAACTCATAATGCGAGAGGTGAGTTGAGCCTCGGGTCACACGCCGAGGTATTTTTCAATTTTGTTTTTCAAAAAATCAACTCATATTGCGAGAGGTGAGTTGAGCCTCAGGTCACACGCTTGAGGTATTTTTAATTTCTATTTTCAAAATCAACTCATAACGCGAGAGGTGGGTTGAGCCTCAGTCACTGTTGAGGTATTTTCAATTCTGTTTTCAAAATCAACTCATAATGCGAGAGGTGAGTTGAGCCTCGGGTCACACACCGAGGTATTTTTCAATTTCAGTTTTTCAAAAAAATCAACTCATATTGCGAGAGGTGAGTTGAGCCTCAGGTCACACGTTGAGGTATTTTAATTTCTGTTTTCAAAATCAACTCATAGCGCGAGAGGTGGGTTGAGCCTCGGGTCCTACGCCTAGGTATTTTTCAATTTCATTTTTCAAAATCAACTCATAATGCGAGAGGTGGGTTGAACCTCGGGTCACCCACCGAGGTATTTTCAATTTTGTTTTTCAAAATCAACTCATAATCGAGAGGTGAGTTGAGCCTCGGGTCACACGTCGAGGTATTTTTCAATTTCTTTTTCAAAAATCAACTCATATTCGAGAGGTGAGTTGAGCCTCGGTCACACGTCGAGGTATTTTTCAATTTTGTTTTCAAAAAATCAACTCATATTGCGAGAGGTGAGTTGAGCCTCGAGTCACACGAGGTATTTTTCAATTTTCGTTTTCAAAATCAACTCATAATGCGATAGGTGAGTTGAGCCTCAGTCACACGCCGAGGTTTTTCAATTTTTTTCAAAATCAACTCATAATGCGAGAGGTGAGTTGAGCCTTCAAAGGTATTTTTCAATTCATTTTTCAAAATCAACTCATAATGCGAGAGGTGAGTTGAGCCTCAGGTCACACGCCGAGGTATTTTTCAATTTCATTTTCAAAAAAAAAAACTCATACTCATATTGAGCCTCGAGAGGTGAGTTGAGCCTTCAAAATCAACTCATAATGAGAGTATTTTTCAATTTTATTTTTCAATTTTTTTTCAAAATCAACTCATAATGCGAGAGGTGAGTTGAGCCTCGGGTCCACGCCGAGGTATTTTTCAATTTCATTTTTCAAAAAAAAATCAACTCATATTGCGAGAGGTGAGTTCACCTCGTCAGTCACACACGAGGTATTTTTCAATTTCGTTTTCAAAATCAACTTATATTATGAGAGGTAAGTTGAGCCTCGAGCCACACGTTGAGGTATTTTCAATTCTGCTTTTCAAAGATCAACTCATAATCAGAGAGGTGAGTTAAGCTTGAATCGCTTGCCAAGCTATTTTCGATTTCTTTTTCAATAAAGAATAAGGATTGGACAATTGAACAAAATTTAGTGCTTTTAAGTCTTTGCTCATCCACATTTCACAATGATGAGCAAAAGAGGGCATTATAAGCACTAAATTTTGTCCGCTTAATTATGGGTTTTTTTTAAAAAAATTTAAAAAATTTTAATTTTTTTTAAAATTACATTTAACCCTAAACTTTCTTGAAATTACATTTTGGCCCCAAAACTTTTCAAAATTACATTTTACCCTTATCTTTCTTAAAATTACACTTTGGCTAACATTTTCAAAAAAAAACCCAATCATAAAAAAAAACCACGAAAAAGAAAGAAAAAAGAGAAAGAAAAGAGAGGAAGAAGAAGTAGAAGAGAAAAGGAAGAGGGGGCGTCGTACCACCGGGGAGGAAGAAGCGACGGCGGCTGCGGCGATTGGAGAAGAAGAAGAAAGGAGAAGAAGAAGAAGAAGAAGAAGAAGAAGAAGAAGAAGAAGAAAGGAGAAAAAAAGAAAGAAGAAGAAAGAAAGAAAGAAAGAAAAAAAAGAAAAAAAAGAAAGAAAAAAAAAATTAAAGTCGGTCGAATCGACCACGACCCACACCAATGACACCAAGCCCATTTTCAAGAGGCCCAAAGGCGTGAGCCCGAAGAAAAAGAAGAAGAAAAAAAGAAGAAAAAAGAGAAAAAAAGAAAGAAAAAAAAGAAGAAAAAAGAGGAAAAAAAGAAAAAAAAAGGGAAAAAGAGTCCGGGTCGTATATCCCATTCTTCAAGCTCGTAATTTTAAACTTTTCGGTAATTTCCTTTTCACCTACTTTTAATTTAATTCGTGTATTTTAATAACATCTCGTTTTAATATTATTAATATTTTTAACATTTTTATTGTGTTTTATTTTACTTTTAACTTTAATAATTTTAATAAATAAGGCAACGAATCGGTTTTACACTAGTCGTTGATTTCATCGCTATGTTGGGTGAATTATCGGTTCGTGTTAAATACGATACACCCTTTTAAAAAAATCAAAAAATCTAAAAAAATAATAAAATAAAATTTCGAGTTTCAAAACTTTTTGTGTTTTCAAAAAATTGTCGTATTTTCCAAATTTTCGTGTTTTAAAAAAAAATTTGTGTTTTCAAAAATTCTCGTGTTTTAAAAGTTTTCGTGTTTTCAAAAATTTTTGTATTTCAAAATTTTCATATTTTCAAAAATTCCGTGTTTCAAAAAATTCTCGTATTTTCAAAGTTCTCGTATTTTCAAAAAATTTGTGTTTTTAAAAAAAATAATTTTCGCGTTTCAAATTTTCGGGTTTTCAAAAATTTCATTTTTTAAAAAAATTTTCTTGTGTTTTAAAATTTCCGTGTTTTCAAAAATTCCGTGTTTTCAAAAAAAAATTCGTGTTTCAAAAAATTCTCGTGTTTTCAAAGTTTCCGTATTTCCAAAATTTCGTGTTTTTAAAATTTTTGGGTTTTCAAAAATTTCATGTTTTTAAAAAAAAAAAAAAATTCTTGTGTTTTAAAATTTCCGTGTTTTCAAAAATTTCGTGTTTTCAAAAAAATTTCGTGTTTCAAAAAAAAATTCTCGTGTTTTCGTATTTCTAAAATTTCGTGTTTTCAAAATTTTTGGGTTTAAAAATTTTTTTTCGTGTTTTCAAAAATTCTCGGGTAAAAAAAAAACTTTCTCGAGTCTTAAAATTCTCGTTTTTTTAAAAAAAATTTCGTGCCTCAATCGGATCACGATTAAATATTAAATTAAACTTGTATTTTTGAAAATTAAGACAACGCGCTTAACGAGATATCAATTTTGGGCGTCATGAGGTGCTAATACCTTCCTCTCAGCGTGTGACTCTGAACCCTATTTTTCTCGAAATTTTGTCGCAGACTTAAACCCCGCCCTTTTTTAAGAAAATTCAAATAAATGATTTTTCTTTAAAAAGAGGATTTATTAGGTGTCCGATCACACCTAGAAAAAAAGATCGGTGGCGACTCCCTTTTTTAAATAAAATTGAAACTCTGTTTTCAAATTTTTAAATAATTTCCTCAATTAGTGCCCAAGCAAATTTTAGGTCGCTACACTAAGCATGAAGTTTAAGAAAGTTTAATGAGAATTATTTTACGAGTCTTTGGGCCAAAGTGCAAATATGAGAAAGTATGGGAGAAAAATAATAATTTTTCCAAAGTATGAGTAATGAGTCAATTTAGTCAATGTGATTATTAAATGAGTTGAATTATTATTAGATCAAGAAAAATGAAGCCCGGATCGAAACCGAGGCAAGAACAAAGTCGAGGACTAAATTGCATATCTACATACATTTTGTATATTGAGGTAAGTTTGTATGATTTCTAAGCTTTATGATTTTTATCATTTAATTGCTTAGTATAATGTACACTATTTTCATGGAATGTTTAATGTTATGTTAAACAAAGAAATCAATGAGATTAAGTATGAGCAAGTCCCGATTGAAGATGAATTTCCCAGGATACTCGATCTACCACATGAGATAAGAAAGTCTATATAAGACCAAGCCAAGGCATGGCATCGGCAATCAAGCACATATATCATGTAAGTCTAAGACAAGCTTGGCATTGAAAAGATATCATGTAAGTCGAAGGCAAGCTTGGCATTGAACAGATATCATGTAAGTCCAAGGCAAGCTTAGCATTGAACAGATATCATGTAAGTCCAAGGCAAGCTTGGCATTGAAAAGCTATCAAGAGAAAGCGATCCCATGTAAGTCCAAGCTAAAGCATGGCATTGGTGAGAACAAGAAAGACTTCGTATAAGTCCATGTCAAGACATGGCCTCGAAACTAAAATGAAATATTCCATGTAAGACCTTATCTAGGACATGGCTTTAGTATCAAGTTCGTGGAAAGAGATTTAGTATCCTCGGTTATTCGCAGAAATTCATCGGGCAAAAGAGTAAAGTTAAAATTAGATGACAAGAAAGATAAGTAAGCAAAGCTATTATCAAGTTGGAAATGAGTATTATCCATGTTATGAATGATGAAGGAAAGATTATGATTATCATGTTAGAGTATACTGATCAATGTGATCAAATGATACAGGTATCTTATTTATCCCACGGGGATGAGACTAGTAAGTATCATGAGATATGTAAGAATCAGTATGAGTAAGTAAGCTTTATAGCTGAAATCTATGATACCATTGTTTATGTCAAATGGTTTATATTAATCAAGTATGTTGCTATGTGCACTATATGCAAACTTACTAAGCTAAATGCTTATGTCTTTTATTCTTTCTTTCTATGTAGTTCCGCCAAGCCAATCTCGTAGATCGTCGTCATCGGAGTTCGGAGCACACTATCAATCGCTATTTTGGTATAGCCAAGTTATTTTACTAAATATGGCATGTATAGGAAGCATTTCATTTTGAGAATATGTTTTAAGAAGAGCCAAAGTGTTGGCTATTAAGTTTATTATTCTTTTGTACATGGCTAAGTGTTTGGCCAAAATTGACTAAGTATGTATGTTTATTAAGATCAATGAAGTATGTAGTAATGTTCATGAAAAATGTATTGAATTGAGCATGAGTTTGGTCTTGATTTCAAGGTGGTAATAGGCTTGGTAAATAGCCTCTAAGTGCCCACACGGTTAGACACACGGGCGTGTGTCTAGGTCGTGTGTACCCTGTACCTTAGTGTTTTAAGTCAGAATAGGCCACGGGCAAATCCCACGGTCGTTTTTTTAGGCCGTGTATGATATACGGTCAGAGCATGGACGTGTGCCCCAAACCGTGTAAATAAGTCAGTATATCAAGGTATAGCACACGGTTTACATCCACGGATGTATCAAGGCCGTGTGTAATTAGTCAATGTCGAACACGGGTGGAAGACACAGGCATGTGTTAGGGGTACATGGGCGTGTCCCAAGTCACATGGGCGTGTAACCCCTTTTTTAAGGAAAAGTTTTCATTTGAGTTCCGAAAGTTTCCAAATACGTGTTTAAGGCCTCGTAGGCCCATGAAATGTATGATTAGACTAAGAAAGAGAAGTTTTTAATTCGGAACAAAATTTTATAGCCCGTAAGTACATGTTTTAAGTGACTTCAAGCGTGGTAATGTCTCGTATCTAGTCTTAGCATCGGACTCGGGTATGGGGTGTTACAGATTTAGCTGGGTCTGAGGTTACCTTGTCGGGTGTTGCAGATTTTGGTTCTTGTGAAACTGGAATTTCAACACTTGGTTGAACTTCCTCTGAGTCTTGAGCATTAGCTTGCTCCTTTTCATCTTCAATGGTATTAGGCTCTATCGTCTTTCCACTCCTCAATGTCAGTGCTTTACAGTGCACTTTTCCCAGATTTCTCAGATTTTTCGTATCACTAGGTAAGGTACCCTGTGGTCGGTTCCTAAGTTCAGTTGCAAGCTGGCCCATTTGGTTTTCCAGATTCTTCATTGTAGCTGCTTGGCTTTGGATTAAGGCATCATTCTTTGCCATGTATGCCTTCAACAAACTCTCCAAGCTATTGGATGCTTCAGCTTGAACTGGTTTCTGAACTTGTTGAGGGAAGCTAGGCAGCTAGGTTGGTCTGGGCTGGGTGTAAGTGTTACTGGTTCCAGCCCCTTGGTTACTCCAGGAAAAATTCGGGTGGTTTCTCCACGATGCGTTATAAAAATTGGATTGTAGCCCTTGCCTTCCTCGATTTTGGTTCTGATTACCCATGTAGTATACATATTTTAGGTTCGACGGACATTATTTAAAAAAATGTCCTTCCCCACAATAGACACAGGCTATATTTTCAAATTGATTAGGTGGCTGTGCTGCAAAACTATTAGACCCATTAGTAGTAAGATTTTTAAGCATTGAGGATGTTGATGATACCTGAGATGCGAGTGAAGTAAGAGCATCTACTTCATGTATTCTAGCGACTCGTCTTCTTGACGCTGCTCGACTAGTTGGCCATTGATAGTTGTTGCTCGCGATCCTCTCGATAATTTCATAAGCCTCATTATAAGACTTAGAAAGGAGAGAACCATTAGTAGAAGCGTCCACTACTATCCTCGTGTGAGTGTTGAGACCATTGTAAAACGTCTCAAGTTAGATGCAATATGGAATTCCATGATGAGGGCATTTTCATCATAACTCTTTAAATCTTTCCCATGCCTCATACAAGGATTCGTCATCCATTTGTTGGAAGGAAGTGATCTCGTTCCTCAACTTAGCATTCTTGCTAGGCAAGAAATACTTCATAAGAAATCTCTCTGCTAACTCTTGCCATGTGGAAATTGAGTTCGGTGGCAATGAATTCAACTAGGCTCGAGTTCGGTCCCTTATCGAATATGGGAACAACTTCAATCGTAATGCATCTTCGGGTACTCTGGCTAATTTGAAAGAGTCGCTCACCTCCATGAATAGTCTCAAGTGCAGATGAGGGTCTTCGGTAGGTATTCCACTGAATTGGCCCAGTGTCTGAAGCATCTTGAACATGACTGGCTTCAGTTCAAATTGTTGTGCCTCGATTTCGGGTCTTCTAATACCTGGATTAAGATCATTGAACACTGGCATGGCATATTATCTTAAGGCTCTATCCCTATCATCAGTAATAAGGATAGGATTTTAAGCAAGGTTTGCTCCATTTTCATCATATTCTCGAAATTCATCTCTTCGATCCTCCTTTGATTTGCTTGTCTTCTACGTTGTCGAAAGGTTCATTTTATCTCAGGGTCTACAGGGAGTAAATCGATAATTTGGTCAATACTCATAAACACCTGAAATATTCACAAAAAAATTAATAAAGTTAAAAATTAAACAGAAAATTAAACCAAAATGTAAGACTAACAAGTTCACAAAAAATGGCTTTTGAAACACAGTCCCCGGCAACGGCGCCAAAAACTTGGAATGATGGAAATGTGCAAGTGTACACAATCGCAACAAGTAATAAAGTAACAAGTAAATGTCGAGTTATCGTACCCACAGGGACTGTAAAAGAATTATTTATGAAAGTTATTTTAAACACTTTGGTGAAGGAAAAATATTTGGATTTGAAAGATGATTAAAAACTAGAAAACAAAGTAAAATAAAAAAAATAAAGTTCTAATGCACGATTTCAAAAGCTGATTTTAATCAAGATGATATAATTGTGTTGGATTAATTATCATTCCTTACCTTAGAATTATTAAACTTATGCTTATACTTGTTACGAATAAATCACGGCAACTCGGTAATTTGCTAACTTATGAACATATTTACAAATCAAAAATCCATTCATCTCTTGTACATATTCCTATGTCAATTCGACCGATAAAATAGATTTATAAAGGTAAACATGTTATTGCACATACATACTTATTAAATTAAACAATCTCTTGCATACTCCTATGTTGATTCAAACGATTAATTCAACCTAATAAGCATATAAAAGACTATGTGAGGTAACAAAGTATCCTTACCTTGAAACAGTTTAATCACAATAATCTTGCAAGTTATGCAAGGCATATGTATCGCCAAATACAATGCTAATCTAATCTTCAACTATCTTAGAAGAATTAAACATGCACTGATTAAGTACTGTGTCCATTAATTACAATTTCAATGCATTCAAATAATTAATTCTTTGGCTATCTAAACAATTATAATGCCAGAATAACTTAGGCATGATTTTACTTAATCAAGCATTTTACCGAGGCCTATAACAGCATAAACATAAATTTAACAAATTAAGAGGACGAAATGCAATCAACCTAACACGAATTAAATTCAAGCTAAGCTAATTAAATTAACCATTCCAGCAATATAAATATTCATATATATGTTCATCATAAAAACAATAAAAATTAAAGAGATAAGGAACAAGAATCAAATCCGGTGGTTTTCCGTGGCTTGACTAGGTTACTCCGTTCTTCCTTCTTGTTGTCCTCGTCGATCAAGGCTGCTATGAATACTCAATTGCTGCTCCAAAATGGCTGAAGAAGACCCCTTCCCCAAGAGGAGAAATCGGCACAAGAGCAAGGAACTTTGAATGGGAAAATGAGGGAAAAAGTGAGAGAGGAGAGAAGAGTTGTGAGAGAAGAGATGTGAATGAGGGATGCCTTGAATGATCAGCCAAGGGGGGTTTTTATAGCTGAATCTAGTAGCTGAAATTTGCTAAAAATAGCAGCCAAAGAGCCACCCCTTGGCCGGCCTCCTATGTGGCAAAGTTGATGGCTTCAACTTTGCTAAATACGGCTTGGGGCAAATCTACAAAGCCACTAATTGTGGAGGGGGTTGAATGCAACTTTGACAAGTCTTCAAGGTCCTCTTTGCAAGCTTAATTAATCAGCTAAATGCTGATTTGGGTCAGCATTTTAACGGTTCTGGGCTGCCCAATTGGTGGCTAGTTCGGTTCGCTCAATTTGGTTCAACTGGTGCGGTTCAACTGGGCCCTTTTTCCATAATTAATTAAAATTAATTTATTTAGCCCAAATTAAATTGGGAATAAATTAAAATTAACTATATTATGAATTAATACACATATTTGGACCGTCTTAGGCTGGAATTTATTTTTCCTTGTTACTCCGAATAGCTTCTCGATTTTGTTCTTCTAACGGTGTCTGTTAGGTCAATTTTCGCCCTTTGTCCGAATCTGTCAAAAATAATCAAAATTCACTAAAAATAATTGTAAAATTGACTAAAAATTAACATGTTCAAATTTTTAATATAATTGAATTATTTTATAAAAATTAATTATTTTATGACAAAATTTCTATCGAAAATGCATGATTTTAAGTAAAATTAGGTATGAAAAAGTATATAAATCTTTGTGTTTCCACATTCACTTTGGGGTGGCTTCAGAAATAGGTGCACAAGTGCTAAAGGGGATTTTGAAAGAGTATGAAGTTGTGTCAGGTCAGTGTGTGAATTACGAAAAGTCTACAGATTTTTATAGTACAAACACATCTGATCAGGTAAGAAGTTCTATGACGCAAGTTTTGAATGTCAGAAATTGTACAAATCCTGAAAAATATCTTGGTTTGCCTAATATGGTCGGTCGGGGAAAAAGTTATCATTCCAAGTGTTAAAAGATCGTATGCAATAAAGAATTAACTGTAACACCCAAAAACCTGACCCAGAAGTTTCAACCGAATTCTGGAGGTCACATTGACCACTGGAATGGCCCACAACAAAATACCGTTCAAATTTATTAACTTCTTTTCGAAAACCACTTTTTCTCATGTTTAACGAAAGTCAGTATTAAACTTATCTTTCGTTTACCAAACATCAGTTTAATCATCGCTTAAATTAATTTAAAACAAAACTATCACTTGTGTATTAACTTTGCAATCAAATCATTTAGAAGTTTTGTAAACTGAAATTTCAAAACCAATATTGCAGCAGAAAATTTGACATCTTACTTAAAACGGAAACCATAAATTATTACTTAGGAGCCGAGTGATTATTAAAGAAAGTAGAAGTTCGGTTAGCTAAAGCCCATGCATGAAATCACAAATTTTCAAAACCAAATACCCATACCACTGTTTATATAAAATTATTTACGAGTCCAACTGTAGATAAATTATTATGTCCTAGGAAATCTTATTTAAATCAAACTGAGACATCCAATTTGCTAAATTCGAGACATCATCAGGCGGATTACCTATAAAGGGAAAATTAAAGTGGTGAGCTACGAAGCCCAATGTGAGTCTAAAACAAAAGTAACATAAGCAGTAACAATAGTTTATCAAACATATAATAGCCAAATTCAAATCATAATTAGAAATCACAACAAAGTAGAGCATCATAATACTTAATCATTAAACATATATGCAAATCTTATTCAAATGTGATATGGCACAAGACCCCAGTTATCCGACCGCTACACACCAACCCTATCATCCATAACACACAAATAATGGTATACTAGACCCATTACAACCTCTACACACCAATTTTGGGGTATAATGGACCCATCCAACTGAAACACACCTTGAAGTGGTTGTATGCCACACGAATGTTATGCAATCAAGCTGCTAATCTTATTGCGGTTTTACCTCTAACTTATAATAATGCAGTTTAACTACCAATTTGAACCTCCTTCTCTTCAAAATAAAATCTCAACCATAATGCATATGCAAAACTCTCAGTACATATAAATATATTGAATTAGACATACTCATATTCAGTTTCCAATATTCCACAGCATACTCATAACCAATTAAAAAATAGCGAAATCAACAATATGCACAATTTGCAATTATCACATCCAAACATTTGCATATACCAAGTTTTGTATACAACGTCATATAAGCAACCAATGCGAACAACAAAATTTAATTCTTATGAATACATATATATAAAAATATTTATGTAATGACCCATTTTTCAGTGGTGTCGGAAACAGTAATTTTGAGACCACAAATCCGACGATTGAGTTCATAAATATCATTAATTAATATTTACGAGTCAAGTATAATATTATTGAAATTTTGATTTAATAAATTTCGTTAATTTACCGTATAGTCAAGTTCAAGTGGTTAATTCTTTAAGTCAAGTGGTTCTGAAAAATGAGGTATCAGGACCTCATTTTTGTAAACCGAGCCCGTAAATATTTTTATTAAATATTTATGGATTTGTTATTTTGATATGTGAAGGTTTGGATCGAAAATTTTATTATTTAGATAGTTAATTAAAGAAAAGAACTAAATTGTAAAAGATATTAAACTTAATCGCTTTTGACTGTCAATGATTAAATGGTTAAATTAGTGAATGAGGAGGACTTATATGACAAATAGGAAATTTTTAATTAGTGTAACGGTGGAAGATTAAGATTTTTTATATTTTATATGTTTATATTTAGTTTAATTATTAAATATAATAATTAATGAAATGAATAAAACAGAAACAAAAGAAAACATGTTTTATTGTTGTTTAATTTCTTCATCCCATAGCCGAACCACCATTTTTGTAACTTGGAAGTTTCGGTCAAGCTAATTTTTTTTTGTATGGTAAGTCATTTTCACATGTTTTTTTTTTTTAATTTTATTGTTTATGATATCGTTGTAACTAGGTTCAGCTAACTCGTATCTCTATTTTTAAAATTATTAAAGATTTTAAATTTTGCCATTAAAGAAATTTAGTTGTTTTTTATGTTAGATGAAAGATTTATGATTTTCATTGTGGTTTAGGACTATTTTGTAAAGTGATTTTTGTTAGTTGTTAGTTAAAGGATATAAAATGCTAAAATTGACATGGAATTCATGTGAATTTTGAATAAATATGAATTGTTCTAGTATAGGGATAAATTAGACTAGCATGAGTATTTATGAAATTTTGCTAAATTAGGAGTTTTAGATTTAGAGACTAAATTGTAAAAAGGATCAAATGTTAGAGATAATTTTATAA
The DNA here is from genome assembly GCA_025506655.1 of Gossypium rotundifolium. Lineage (NCBI taxonomy): Eukaryota > Viridiplantae > Streptophyta > Magnoliopsida > Malvales > Malvaceae > Gossypium > Gossypium rotundifolium. The sequence continues at coordinate 53,646,368 of CP106731.1, forward strand.
TTTTATGGAAAGGTTAAATTGTATAAATTTAATTATATATATGTGGAAGTTTACTTAATTGAATAAATTATTATATATAGATCAAGAAATGAAATAGTCAAAATTATATCGCGAAAAAACTAAAATCTCAAATTAATTATCAACTCTGTTTTTGTAATCATTTAGTCAAGATAAATTCGTATTTCATTTTAAAATATTACATGCAAGATGGGATCTCGAAGTTTGCTAGGGAAGCGGTGGAAAGATATGGATGAGGACGAGAGGCCTAGTTTCTCCGATTTGCAGAAAAAAAATCGAGTGGAAGAGGAAAGGCAGAATCTGGAAAAGGGATATGAATGGGTCTCGATAAATTAAAATAAATTGGGGTTGCTTTTGGGGTTTCCCAATTTTGTTGCTTTTCAGGAGGTCTGCGTAATTAATGAAGACAGCTGAGGCTTGGAAGTCTAGACTTCCCTTCGTTTTGCTAATTGGATCTGTTTTCTTTATTTTATTTAGTTGTATTTAATTTGGGCATTTATTTGGTTTCAATTTTATTTTTTTGAGGCTTTTCTGTTTTTTAAAGTTTTAAATTTTAGGCTCCATTTATTTTATTAAAAATAATTTTGAAAAATAATTTATTTTTTGAAAAATTAATATTTTTAGTGTTTGAAAAATTTTGTGTAAAATATTTTTGTTATTTAGTGAATTTCTTAAAATATTTTTAAAAGTTATTTTCAATTAAACAAACATACATTTGAGATTTTTTTATTTTTATTATTTAATTGAATTTATTTTTATCTATAATTTTATATTTTTATATTTTTTACATATATTAAAATATTATGTTAAATTAAGATTCATTGCAACCTCATTTTTAATTATATATTTATTAAGTGAGTATTTTTATTTAAAAATATGACATCAACAAAATTGACAAAAAAAACGATTAACAATTGTCAAAAAAAAGTAAATGGATTAAATTCTTGAAAATAAAAGTACAAAGGCTAAAATATAAATCTATGAAGTATACATAGACTTATGATATATTTTAATATTTATACTAAAAACATTTATTATTAATATATTTATAATTGTAATAAATATTTATTATTAAAATATTAATATTAAATATTTTCAAAAATATGTGAATAATATTATTTAAAATTATTTTTTAAATTTATTATTAAAATAAAATTAAAATATTAAATAATTTAATAAATTTTATTATTAATATAATAATATTAAGCTTGATTTAAGTTAATTTTATATAAAATAAAATTATTCTATAGATGAACTCTTTTTGGAAAATGACTTACGCTCTTCAAAAGGGTAAGTCATTTTACAGGAAAAAAATCTTATTTTACCTTGACCTATAAGTCATTTTCTATTGACCAAACTATTTTCTGTAAAATAAATACAAAAAAATATAGAAAATATTTTCCATAAAATATTTTACATATAAATAAATGGACGCTTAGACTCTAGTTTTGTTTGTTATTTATGTGCTCTTTTGGGCTTTTGTTATCCTTGAATAAAAGTTCTAGCTATTTCTTAAAAAAAATTATACAAACATGTTACTGACAATTTTATCATATATTTATAATTGGTATAATTTCTATAAAGACATGGTAAAATTATTCATTTGTTAGATTATTCATGTAGATTTTTTTCCTTTTTATTAGAGAAATTGATTTTAAATATATTAAGAATATAATGGGATCCTTTAGGTCTCAATAAATTTAATTATGTATAATAATAGTAGTCGGATTTTGTAAAGCAAGAAAAATGAAAAAGAAATTTCTTTTTCTTTTCACTATCCTGTTGATTCTTTTGCCAATTCTTCCAAACCACTACTCCCACTTTTATACTAATTGCAGCACTAGAGTCGCATCATTCTTTTCCATAAATATTTTCACCAATATTAAGCTCACAAGCTATAAAAGAAATTTTAAACATCCAGAAATAAGAAGAAAAAAAAGCAGATTTATTGAAATCATTTGTTGGAAAGGAGTTTGGTAACATGTTAAATTTACTTATTTTTTGTGTTTAAATCGGTTAATTCTTGAATTGATCACTATTAGTGATTTTATATTTTAATTCTATCAAAATACAATTAGAATGTTATGAGTAAAAAAAAGACTAATTTTCAGCACAATCAATAAAATGGAACCGAATCAAAACTTGAAAATAATCAATGACTTATCAAATTTCTTTTGACCTTATAAAACTAAAATTAGAAGAAAATCTTATTTCATTTTATTTAATTCTAATTTGGGTAATTATATTAAATTTAGTAAATCATTTGTATATAAATAGGATATTTGCAGTAGCTTGAAAGGACACTTGAATTTGCCTAGCAGTTGATTAGAAAATCAATTTATTCTTTTTCTTATTTTGCGGGAAAGTGTGCAGGCATTCTCTTAATTTTTGTTTCCAATTCAATTTTTGGCATAATTCTTTCCCAAGCTCTTCCCCTTCCATCTTTCTCCATTATCATCAAATCACCTTTTATAACCTATTAAGTATGATTAATTTCATGCTTCACTGAATTCTAACTTAGTTTTAGGTTGGTATTCTTTCTGGTCAAGAATAGTAAAATACGTATCCGTATTAAAAATTCTTTCAATCGGTATTCACTATTTTTCTTAAGTATCGGGATTGATAAATTCATCCCTTAAAGTTAACTATATTTCAAATCAAAAAGCACGTTGGGTTGGAGTCATGTTTGCAGACAATTGGGGAAACGAGTCGGCCATGTTGTATTCGGATCTCCGAGAATAAATCAAAGAGATAGTGATCAAGTTTAAATATCCTGCGCTGTTGAGTCCGTTAATCTGAGTTGGGTTCTTCAGAGTGCAAGGTTGCCAGAATCTTGAATCGAGAACGCGTGTATCACGGTTAGATAATCGGCAAGGGTTGGTTTGTAGGTCGTACCGAGACCAACTAAGAGAGGAAGAATTGGCGGTTAGGACGTTCTTAACCGCTATAACTAGCTTATTGTTTGGAGGAGAAAATTAATTTTTGAGGATTGACTCAAAAACCTGAATCCACCGAGTCTAAGGCTTTCTAATTCTGTTTGCAAAAATCCAAATTCATTTTCTAATTTAATTTTACTTTTGATCTCTTTAATTGCTTACTTCTACTATCTTAATTATTTAATTTCTAGACATTGCAACTCTCCTAATTTATTTAATTTATTTTTCAGTAGATCCGTTTGGAGTTGTGGGCACAACAATTGCCACAATTATTTGCTCGACCGAAATTCTATTCATAAGAAAAATACAAAAGTTAATCATAATATCTAATTCCTGTGAACTCGACCCTATTACTTTTTACTACTATTTAGAATTATTTTATTGTAAAAATTATTTTTGATGGTTTCAACTCCAATCACAGTCAGAGAGAAAACACAATAAAGACCCAAAAGAAAGGTTGAGATAGAAAATTTGTCTACAGAAATTCTTCCGGATTTCACATAAATATAGTTAATTTTTCGTATATTTAAAGTTTATTATTTTATATCACAAGCAAGATGTCAGTGAAAAATGTTACGTAAAATTATATTTATAAAGATTTTATATTAAAATCTAAAGCCCAACAAATTTCGTCGTAATATTATTTTATTAAAACCATGAAAAAATTCTTGAATTAATATTTTTATTTTGTATATAAATGGGTAATTTAATAATTTCTCAATTAAATTGATGTTTTATTGACTTATGACACCAATTCAATTATGGGCTTAATATAAGTATAGATACTTTATATATACTAGGTTTATTGCATATCCACAATATAGGTGAAAAACATAATTATGTAACGAATACATTTATGAAAATTGATATAAATAACAAATGAGGCTTTGGTTTAATGGCAAAATAAAAAGGCATAATTCTAAAAAATACCCTCAACGGTTAGGGGTTTTTGGTTTTGTGCCAATGACCATTTTTTTTTATTGAGGGCCTCAAGGTAACGATTTTTCCACAAGTCAGCTCAATTTTAATGGGAAACGTCAATTGACCGTTAGTCAAGCGCCAATCAACAAAGCTGTCTATGTGGCGTGTCAGGTTGAACATGATGTGTCAAAAAAAAAGAATTAAATGTAAAATTAAAAAGAAATAAATAATGTCGAAACCATTTTTTTTATCGAGTTTTAAAAAAACAAAAATCGAATGTTAAAAACGGGAATCGACTTTAAAAATATGGAAATGGAGTCGCCACCAATCTTTTTTGATGAGGTATGATCGTGTCACCTTTGTTTTAATAAAACATTTTAGTTTACTAAAACGGTGTTTTTGGTCTACGAAATTCGAGAAAATAGGTTTGAGAGTCGGTTACGTACGAGGAGGGATTAGCACCCCCGTAACGCCCAAAATTGGTACAAATTGATTAATTAATGTTCTGATGTCGAAAATTTGAAAATATTTTAGAGTACGATCCATTTATATATGTATGTGTTTGGGCAAAACTGTATTGAATGCCAAAGCTCCCTATTTCGGAAAAATAAAATGTCATACTCAGTAAGTTAGGGCATAACATCTTATATTCTCAAAGTTGGATTTATCCTTCGACATTCAATACTGTATATTTAAAAAATAAGAAGGATATTCCCTTATTTGGGTCAAATGAAAAATCGTAACCCAGAAAGTTAGGGCACTATTTCTCGAAATTCCCGAATATAGGATATTGCCTTTGTTCTTTTAAAAACCTTATCTCGAGATAATAAAATATCACACTTAGTAAGTTAGGGCGCAATATCTCGAAAATCCCAAGAATAAGTTTTTTTGAAATATTATGTATTTTGATTTAAAAGAGAAAGGATATTCGATTGCTAGGTTTTAAACGAAGAAAATCGGAACTCAGTAAGTTAGAGCACGACTTTCTCGAAACCTCTAAACACGAGCATTGCCTTATTTAAAACTTTAAACGATTTTGAGATTTGAGCGATGTTAAGCTCAATTTTCTTTCACAAATAAATCGTAATGAAATGATAATACACGAAGCAAAATAGCCATATATATAGAAAAATATTACAATGATGAATCACAAATAATTACCGGTCGCGAATTAAGGGGTGTAACACATACAATAACAAACAAATGAACATTTAAGAAATAGTATCGTCAACTTAAATAATACATGCGTAATAAACTTGATATAATATACTTATCTATTAAAAATAATGACATGTGAAAGTGTTTGGAATAAATATATAAAATAAAATAAGATTTTTCAAAGAAATCAATTATATACATAAATAAATTTAAAAGAAAAATATATAGATATGTATATATACGTAAATAAATTCAAAAGAAAATACATACATAAAATAATGCGAGATCCATAATGTATACATACACAAAATAATTAAACTATATGTATAAGAATATATATATATATATATATATATATATAATAATGAAAATAATATAAAGAAATAAATAATACGTTTAATATATATATATATATATATATATATATATATAACATTTGATATTAATCTAAAATGAACAATTAAAGGCAAAACAATAAACAATTAAATAAATTAATTAAGGGACTACATTAAAATCAAAACGAAATTAGAGAGCTAAAAGTTTAAAAAAGAAAACGAAAAGGACTACAACGCAATGCGTGCAAATGATCGGCTTTTTAATCAGAAAATATTTCATAGTCAAAACGCAACATTTAAGTCGGGCTAAAATGAAAACGCACATGAACCTTTGGGGAGAATTAAAAATAAAAGAAGTAAAAGAAAGCTTAATTAAAAGAATGCAAAAAAAAGGGATCAATCGCGCAATTATGCCATCACCACAAAAACACGCGGATCCCATGGCCATTGGGTCAGATTCGCGCCGGGTCACCTTAAACGGCACCGTTTTTGCGCTGGTGACCTAGTGCGAAATGACACCGTTTCATGTCCCTTTTAAAAACCCAAAATTTTCCTTTTTTATTCATTTGCAGACTCATCTCTTCAAAAAATAAAAAATAAAAAATAAACAAGAAAGTTCTCTCTCTCAACCACCTTCGAAACCCTCTGCTAGCCAGACGGTTGAACTCCCTGGCGTTCTGTCGCACCACCATCATATTCGGTGGTCGAGGTCGCGCGGAGGGGAGCCTTTGATGCTCCGTTCGAAGCCCCCATTTCGAACCCGATGACGACGATGGAACGAGTACTCCAGCGGCGCGTCTCAGTTCAGGTAAAGCCCTCTCCCTTTTTATTTGTTTGTTTTACTTTTATTGAAAACAAAAAAAAAAAAAGCGAAGCAAAAAGAAAAATCAGAATAAAAAGCGACCTTTTTTCCCTTTTCTTCAAATCTGTTCTTTCGATATTTTGTATTGATCTCTTTTTGTGTTTGTGAAATCCTCCCCTTACAATGTTTGATTTCGGGCTTTTTAATGCCGAAATTGGAAATAAAAATAAAATACAACTATTTTTTTGTCTTCTTTTGTTTGCTACTATTTGTTTGCTTGGTTGTTCGTCCTTTGCAGGTACAATGACCGTACAGAGGCGGACGTGGCGCTTGTGTGGGCGTGGAGGAAGTACGGAGGCGCGCTGGTGAAGGCTTACGCGTGGGTGGAGCGCGTGGGGCGGCCAATTTCTGAAGCGTCGTAGCGTGGAGGCACGTCTTGAGGAGTCAATCGTTAAGCTGGGGTTGCGGCGCCTGAAGCTAGCCCTAGGGTTTTCTGTAAAAAATGTTTTAGTTAGTGGGCTAATACTTGGTCTTAGGGTATTAAAATTTGGGTTGGCTTAGTGACTGGGTTTTGTTATTGGGCCAGCATAGATTGGGCCTGCTGCAGGTCTGTAATGGGACATTGTACTCTCAATTTTATTTTAAATTTTTGGTTTTATTTTAATGGACTGGTAAATGGGCCCCGGGCGAAAATGGGCTATTACAAATAATCTGAAAAAAAAACCCAAATTGTGAAATCCCAAATTAGGAAAAAACTTAGGGATCTTTTTTTACTTATCAATCTTTTTTTTTGGAAGGATTTGCTTCTTGAGAAATTTTCTCGGTATCTTTGTCTCGATTCCCTTATTTATTTCATCTGTGTAACACCCCAAACCTGGCCTAGACGTTATGGCCGAATCGGGCGGCGTCACATGATAGTGCTTTGGAAAACTTAACTATGTTAAAACCATTTGTAAATATATTAAGCTTTCGTCAAAACGCGTCATTTAATTATTCATTATCCATTTTTAAAACTTATATGTTGCGAAAGCTTTTAAAATAATTTGCAAGTTCGTGTGTATTTGATAAAACCTCTGTTTATGTTGAAAATTCGAGTCTTGTTCTACTGCTAGCAGTTTATAAATAAAAATCCCAAATTTTAAACAAAACTCCGAATGGCCTTATTACATAACATTTACCCAGAAACAATCAAACCATAAATAAAAATGAAACCGTAAAATAGGAATCCAGAACCGTGGTCACCGCCGAGTCTTCTGCCGCACCGATTCATCTACTACTGGGGATTACCTGAACAGATTAAACAGAAAAGGGTGAGTTTTCGCAAACTCAATGTCTAATCCCCACAAAAGTCATACAAATAGAAATATCAGATAATAGACATGATGTTCACAGTTCGGGTCTGAACCCATTACAGAAACGGTGTGAACCCTAGCCCACTCAGATACAGAATTAGACATATTATAGGGCCTCAGCCCATTTTAGGCAGAATATGCAGAAAGCAGAGTCCTACCCACGAGCCTCTACACACCAACTCCGTCTAACCCTACACACCATGTGGGGATAAAATCAACCCACCTAGCCCTACACACCATGGGGTACCAAATATGGTACATAATAAAAAATTTGTAGCTGAGCTGCCAGATAACAGGCTTAAGAGCCTTTCAAATACTTCCTTCAATAATAATCCACCCACCTCGATGTAATGCAACATACAAGAATGACATGCTATTATGCAAATAAAACTCATATATTCAAATCAGCATACATGCTTAGTACAAAAATCAGAAAGATAGATCATTCAGTTAGGGGTCTAAGTATAGCTTACTGACTGTACGGTAGGTCCACAGTCGACTTGGGTGACCCATGCAACCTCACAGAGTTTTTTAGAAAAATGGGCTCATACGCCCATGTGGCCCACACGACCCAAATTGGCCTTGGCCGTGTGGATCACACGGCCTGGCCCAGAATCCCACACGCCCGTGTGGTTCACCCGTATGGGCACACACACCCGTGTAGCCCACAAGGCCCAATTGGTCGAGCCCGTGTGTCGCACACGGACTTGCCCAGCCATCACACGGCCGCGTCACTCACGTACGGCCTGGCTCGTCGATCACACGGCCGTGTGGTGACTTAAAGTCTTGCATATGCCTTACCACATGGGCGACCACACGCTCGTGTGGCGTCAACAGAAAGGTTTTCGTCTTTCACTGAAACCTCGCTTTCTACATTTTTGGGTACATAACTGGTTTCGATTGATGCTAAGACAACCCCCGAGCACTCCAGAACCTACAGTTTAGCAATTTCACTCAGTTTATCACTTAATCAATTGAACTAAAACCGAATCCAAAATGAGAAGAACATCCCTTAAGTGACGAAAAATTACCCCCAACACCTCGAAATAGTTGATTATACAATTGCACGATGAGACCCTTAATCCACGCGAGATGCTACTGCCAAACGTCAAAACCCTCAAATTAAGGTTGGAAAAACATAAGTTAAAGAGAGCAAAACCTCACTTACCAAAACCTACGAAGTCAAAAGGTACACTGATAGGGGTGAAATTGCATAATCGAGGAAGGAAAAGAACAAATTTCAGCATGGATTTTTGAGAAAGAAAAGTTGAATAGCAAAAAGGAGAGACGAATTTGAGAGGGAGAGGAAAAGTGAATAGATTTTCTGATATTCCCCCTATCATCTCCCCAAATCTCTCATTACTATCAGATTTTTAGTCCAACACAAACCCAACACGGCACTGGCAGCAAAAATACATCCATTGCCTACGCAAGGATTCGAACTCCCAACCTCCAACAACCTCAATACTCCACTTAGCCACCAGACCAGCAAGCCCATTCTGTTAATTACCTACACACTTTTACTTAAAAGCCTACTAACCAAAGTTTGGGCTTTATTCATAAAAATACCAAAATTTACCCAAGTTGAGACTTGAACTTGGGACCTCCCACACACACCCAGAACACATAACCAGTGAAGCAGACACTCATTCATGCCAAAATTACAAAAGCTAAAATAAAGCAAAATCGGGGCGTTACAACTCTACCCCCTAAAAGAAAATTTCATCCTCAAAATTTTACCTAATCAGAAGAGGTGAGAATACTGTTGACGCATCGAACCCTCCTGCTCCCAAGTGCCCTCTTCAGTGCTATGATTCCGCCATAGCACCTTCACTAAGGGGATAGATTTCTTCCGCAGAACCTTAATGTCGCGCTCTAGAATCTAAACCGGCTCCTTCTCAAATGTCAGATCTGGTCTAACCTCAATGTCCTCAATAGGAATAACATGTGTGGGATCAGAGCGGTAGCGTCTAAACATTGTGACGTGGAACATATCGTGCATGCGATCCAACTCTAGAGAAAGCTCCAACTGATATGCGACTGGTCTCACCCGCTTCAGAATATGATACGGTCCGATAAACTGAGGGCTCAACTTACTTTTGCGATCGAACCTCAAGTCTTTTTTCCATGGTGAGACCTTGAGAAAAACTGAGTCACCCACAACATCTCGATATCTTTCCTCTTCAGATCCGCATATGACTTCCGCTTATCAGATGTCACTTTAGATGATCCCGTATCAATCGAACCTTATCTTCAGTTTTAGAAACCAATTCCGGACCCAGAACATGGCACTCACCCAACTCAGTCCTATACAAGGGAATGTGGCACTTACGACTGTACAAGGCCTCGTAAGGTGCCATCTGAATGCTAGATTGATAGCTGTTGTTATAGGTGAACTCTGCCAACGGTAAATAATCCTCCCAACTGCCTCGGAAATCTATAACATTGCTCCTCAACATGTCCTCCAGTACTTGAATTACCTTCTCCGACTGACCATCTGTCTGAGGATAAAAAGTAGTACTGAAGTCTAACCTTGAACCCAGAACCTCATACAATTTCTTCCAGAATCGAGACGTGAAGCGAGGATCCCTATCGGATATGATCGAAATAGGAACCCCATGCAATCTCACAATTTCAGACATATACAGCTTAGCTAATTTTTAGAGCGAAAAATCTGTCCTGACTGGAATGAAGTGAGCAGACTTGGTTAATCGATCCACGATGACCCAAACAGAATCCTTCTTAGTGGGTGTTAAAGGTAACCCACTAACGACGACTATCGTTACTCGCTCCCATTTCCACATCAGAATCTTTACACAGCAACCCCGAAGGCAACTGATGCTCAGCCTTAACCTGTTGACAAATTAGATAGTGAACAACAAAATTCGTAACCTCGCGCTTTAACCCTGGCCACTAGTACAACTCTCAAAGATCTCGTACATCTTGTTCCTACCGGGATGCATAGCATAAAGGTTACTATGCACTTCTCTCAGAATCGACTGTTGAAATCTTCATCATTCGGTACAGAGATCCAATCGTGAAAACACAATACCCCATCACCGTTAATCCCAAAATCAGTGGGATCCCTATCCTTAACTTAACGAAACTGTACCTCAAGTGACTTATCCTCTATATGTTTACCTCTAATCTGATCAATCCATGTAAGCTTAACTTGGAGTTCCACTAACAGACTCCTATCGTCGAATAAGCTGAGTCGAGCGAACATCGCTCTCAGATCGGTCATAGCCCTACGGCTCAAAGCATCTACCACCATATTAGTCTTACTAGGGTGGTACTCGATGGTGCAGTCATAATCTTTAAATAGTTCAACCCATCTACGTTGCCTAAGATTTAATTCCTTCTAAGTGAGGAGATACTTGGGGCCTTTGTGATCATTGTAGATAGTACACTTCTCACCGTAGAGATAGTGCCTCCAGATTTTTAGAGCGAAGACAACTGCGGCCAATTCCAAATCGTGCATCGAATAGTTAGCCTCATGTGTCTTGAGCTGCCAAGACACATAAGCTACCAGTTTACCATCCTGCATCATAACGTAACCTAGACCCACATGTGACGCGTCACTGTATACGAGAAAATCCTTCCCAGATTTAGGCTGTATCAGAACTGGAGCCTATGTCAGAATAGATTTAAGATTCTCGAAGATCTTTTGTTTCTTATCGGTCAAGACAAAGGGAACTCCCTTACACAGAAGCTTAGTCAATGGTGTTGCGATCACCCTTCTACGAAGCGTCGATAGTAACCCGCTAGCCCCAGAAAGCTACGGATTTCGGACATATTCTTTGGTTGTTTCCACTCCAGAACAGCTTCGGTCTTACGAGGATCAACACGAATCCCCTCTGCAGAGACCACATGCCCCAGAAAGGTTACCTCTCGGAGCTAGAACTCGAACTTACTGAACTTCGCATACAACTATTTCTCACACAAAGTCTGTAATACCACTCGGAGATGTTTATTGTGCTCATCCTTAGTCTTCGAGTAAACCAGGATTTCATCAATGAAGACTACCATGAACCGATCCAAATAGGGCTGGAACACTCGGTTCATCAGATCCACAAAAGCTGCTGGTGTATTCGTCAGTCCAAATGGCATTAATAAGAACTCGTAATGGCCGTACAGAGTCCTAAATGCCGTCTTATGCACTTCAGTATCCTTAACCTTTAATTGATGGTATCCTGATCGCAAATCGATCTTGGAGAAAAGAGAAGCCCTTTTGAACTAGTCAAATAAATCATCTATTCTCGGTAGTGGGTACTTATTCTTAATGGTCAGCTTATTTAATTGGCGGTAGTCGATACACATACGCATGGATCAATAATTCTTTTTCACAAACAGCACAGGTGCTCCCCATGGAGACACACTAGGGCGGATAAACCCACGATCCAGTAACTCTTGAATCTGAGCCTTAAGCTCCACAAGCTCCTTCCGTGCCATTCTATAAGGGGCGATGGACACCGGAGCTATACCAGAAAAGAGCTCAATCCCAAACTCTACCTCTCGGCTCGGAGGCAGACACAGTAGTTCCTCAAGAAAAACATTCAAAAAGTCCTTTACGATTCTGATGTCCCTAACCAAAGAGTCTCCAAAATCTGAAACACTGATGTAGGCCAAGAATGCCTCACATCCTTTCCGTACCGACTTTTCCGCCACCAACGTAGAAATCACATTCGCCAGATAATCCTGACGTTCTCCAATCACCACTACCTCGTTATCTTCATCGGTTCTCAGAATAACCCTTTTTGTAGAACAGTCTAGACTCACCCGATGCTTAACTAGCCAGTCCATTCCCAGAATCAAATCGAACTCCTCAAATAGAAGCTCCATCAGATCAGCCAGAAATACTATCCCTTGAACCTCTAGCGGAAAGTCTCTAAATAATTTACTAACCTGGATAGATTGCCCGAACGGACTCATAACGGTTATCTCGCTCGAAGTACTCTCAATCAAAATCCCCAAAGTTTCAGACATAGAGCTAGCTACGTAAGAGTGTGTAGAGCCTATGTCTATCAATACAGTGTATGGTATATCAAAAATTATGAACATACCCGTAATGACGTCCAGAGCATCACCATCCTCTCAGTAATGTGCAGGATAAACAGTGTAGGCTGCCTCACCCCAGTCGGTCCCGCACCTCGGCCCCGATGCTCTCTATCCTTGGCCCATGCCAGTACCGCCCCTAGCCTGACCTCGGCCCCTAGGTGGCTGTTGAGCTACTCTCGATGGCTGTGCAGTACCAGTACTCGCAGCTTGCATCTAATTAGTCCTCAGTGGATAATCCCGGACATGATGCTCAGTCGACCCACATCTCAAGCATGCCCCAGACGTCCTCCAACACTCGTTCGGATGACGTCTACCACAGTGCCCACACAGCTCCACCCTAGGAGGCCCAACTCTTACTGGCTCATCTGGTCTGGCCTTTTTCTTAGGCCTCATCACAAAATTCGAGGGCTCCGATTCCCTCTTATTCTTTCTATTCTTACAGTTTTGGCGCTCAGCGCGCTTAACCTCTTCGGCGATCTTCGCCTTATCCACTATAGTAGAAAAATCACGCTCCCTTTGTAGAGCTATCAGAACCCGTAAACTATCCCTGAGTCCATCCTCAAAATGAACGCATCGCTCATATTCAGTCGCCACCATGCCCTGGACATACCAGCTCAATCTCAGGAACTCGGCCTCATACTCAGCCACAGAACGGTCTCCGTGGGTGAGATTAAAGAACTCACACCTCCTAGCATCAATGTAGCTGGCCCCCACGTATTTACTCTGAAAAGTCGTCTTAAAATAATCCCAAGTCAGACGGTCGTGCTGAGTGCCCTCCTTAACAGTCACTCACCACTGGTAAGCCTCATCACGAAGTAGGAAACAAACCCCTTAAGCTTCTGCTCAACAGTAAAATCCAGATTATCCATAATTCTTTTCGTGGCCACAATCCAATACTCGGCCACGCTAAAGGGCGACTCTTGTGACACCCCTGAATAATTCAGCCCCATTGGACCAGAGTCGTTCCGTAACTGACCCACGGCCCCAGATTTAATGTTGGACCCAGCGACCCTCTCTAATATCCTCAGCATAGCCTGGGATAGTACGCCGTCCCCAGCCATACGATCTTGAGACCCAGTCTCTATAGCAAGTGAGATCGGTGTCTTGCTCATATCAATATTAGGCAGATTCTCAGATGCAGAGGACCTAGCTTGAGCCCTCTACGGCCTCTACCATGGCCTTTAGTACTCCGTCCACGGATCCACATGCGCTCAACGTAAATTTAGATTTTATCTGTATTAGCCATTTTATGCATTAGTTACAGTTCAATATTTATTGACACATGTGTTATGCAGAATAGTATCAAAAATTCAGAGTTCGTTATCGCGAGTCGCAGTTTTACTACGATATTCAGTTTCGCTACAGTGTTCAGTTTACACTACCTAAAGTGTTTTCAGTACAGTATACTACCTAAGGCTATTTCAAGCATACAAGTAGTATTTCAAACAAATTTAAACAAAGATCAGAACATTTACGGGATCGCACCGAGACTCGATGTACCACATACTTATTTCAAAAATATTTTGAATCATTTAAAAATCGTTTCGAAAAAACCATTTTAAAAACCCAAACCACAACTGAGTTTTACAATCTCACTCTGATACCACTAAACGTAACACCCCAAACCTGGCTTAGACGTTATGGCCGAATCAGGCGGCGTCATATGATAGTGCTTTGGAAAACTTAACTACGTTAAAACCATTAGTAAATATCTTAGGCTTTCGTCAAAACACGTCACTGAATTATTCATTATCCATTTTCAAAACGTTATATGTTACGAATGGCCTTATTACATAACATTTACCTAGATATAATCAAACCATAAATAAAAATGAAACCGTAAAATAGGAATCCAAAACCGTGGTCACCGCCGAGTCCTCCACCACACCAATCCGTCTACTGCTGGAGATTACCTGAACAGATTAAAAAGAAAAGGGTGAGTTTTTGCAAACTCAGTGCGTAATCCCCACATAAATCATACAAACAGAAATATCAGATAACATACATGATGCTCACAGTTCGGGACTGAACCTATTACAGAAACGATGTGGACTCTAGCCCACTCAGATACAGAATTAGACATATTATAGGGCCTTAGCCCATTTCAGACAGAATATGCAAAAGCAGAGTCCTACCCACCAGCCTCTACACACCAACTCTGTCCAACCCTACACACCATGTGGGAATAAAATCAACCCACCCAGCCCTACACACCATGGTGTACTAAATACGGCACATAATCAGAAATTTGTAGCTGAGCTGCCAGATAACAGGCTTAAGAGCCTTTCAGATACTTCCTCCAATCATAATCCACCTACCCCGATACAATGCAACATACAAGAATAACATGCTAGTATGCAAATAAAAATCATATATTCAAATCAGTATACATGCTTAGTACAGAAATCAGACAGAGAGATCATTCAGTTAGGGGTCTAAGTATTGCTTACTGACCCTACGGTAGGTCCACAGTCGACTTGGGCGACCTGTGCAACCTCACAGAGTTTTTTCATAAAGATGGGCTCACACGCCTGTGTGGCCCACACGGCCCATATTTGGCCTTTGCTGTGTGGATCACATGGTCGAGCCCATGTGTCGCACACGGCCTTGCCTAGCCATCACACGGCCGTGTCGTAACTTACAGTTCTACACACGCCCATTTGGCATCGACAGAAAGGTTTTTAGCCTTCGCTAAAACCTCATTTTCTATATTTTTGGGTACACACCTGGTTTCGATTGATGCTAAGATAACTCCCGAGCACTCTAAAACCTATAGTTTAGCAATTTCACTCAGTTTATCACTTAATCAATCGAACTAAAACTGAATCCAAAATGAGAAGAACATCCCTTAAGCGACGAAAACTTACCCCAACACCTCGAAATAATTAATTATATAATTGCACGATAAGACCCTTAATGTAACAGCCCGATTTAGGGCCTAGTCGGAATAGTGGTGCGAGACCACGAAACCTAGATGAAATTATGAGTTTTAAGGTTTATGTCATGTTTGCATGCTAGTATGAAGGTTTCATTAAGCAATTTCGCTAAATTGTGATTGAATGTTCCAAAAGGACTAAATTGCAAAAGTTGCAAAATATGAATTTCTCGAAGCTTTTTGTACGAAATAGCTTTAGAATAATATTTATGAACCCCTAGATAGTAATTTTCCCAAAATTTAATTTTTGGACAAAATTGGTCATGAGATAGTTTTATGGAAATTTTTACAAAGACGGGCATTTTGGTCATTTGCCTAATAAATAATTAAAATGGGAAAAAGATGACAAAAATCCATTCATCTTCTTCCCCAAGCTGCTAAAAATTCCAATAGCCATTGTTAGGGCTCTTTCAATTTTCCAAGCTTACTAGTAAGTGCTCCTAAGCCCGATTTTTGATATTCTTCTTATTTTTGAAGTCTCGGTAGCATGAGTAAGTTATTTTTAGCTATTTGATGAGCTATAATGGATGTTCAAAAATGTGGTCATGTATGACATGCATGTATTTTGATGTTTTATAGAAGATTATGAAAGCTTGATGTAGTAGAAACATCTTTTGTTAAGTGATTTCCCATGAAAATGCATGTAGGGACTTGATTGTAAATATCTTAAGTTTGGTCACACATGTGTGATTTTGTGAGAATTGATGATTTCTATAGTTGAGACTATTAATCAGCTAACCATGTAGTTTAAGAAAGTTGTAGCCTAGGGGCAAAAGTGTAAATATGAGAAAGTATAGGGGCAAAATAGTAATTTTTCCAAAGAATGAGTTATGAGTCAATTTAGTCAATATGCTTATTAAATGGTCTATTTATGATTATAGATCAAGCAAAATGAAGCACGGATCGAAATCGAGGCAAGAACAAAGTCGAGGACTAAATTGCATAGCTACATACATTTTGTATATTGAGGTAAGTTTGTATGATTTCTAAGCTTTATGATTTCTATCATTGAATTGCTTAGTATAATGTACATTGTTGTCATGGAATGCTTAATGTTTGTTAAATAAAGAAATCAATATGATTAAGTATGAATAAGTTATTATGTAAGTCCAAGGACCCAAGCTTGGCATTGAATAAGTTATCATGTAAGTCCAAAGCCCAAGCTTGGCATTAAATAAGTTATCATGTAAGTCCAAGGACCCAAGCTTGGCATTGAATAAGTTATCATGTAAGTCCAAGGACCCAAGCTTGGCATTGAATAAGTTATCATGTAAGTCCGAGGACCCAAGCTTGGCATTGAACAAGTTATCATGTAAGTCCAAGGACCTAAGCTTGGCATTGAACAAGTTATCATGTAAGTCCAAGGACCCAATCTTGGCATTGAACAAGTTATCATGTAAGTCCAAGGACCCAAGCTTGGCATTGAACAAGTTATCATGTAAGTCCAAGGTAAGCTTGGCATTGATTCAAGAAGAGATACATCATGTAAGACCGTATCTAGGATATGGCTTTGGAATTAAGTTACGTGGGATGAGATTTAGTATCCTCGATTATTCGCAGAAATTCATCGAGCAAATGAGTAAAGTTAAAATGAGATAACAAAAAAGCTAAATAAACAAAGATATTACCAAGTTGAAATTGAGTATTATTTATGTTATGAATGATGATTTAGAGATCATGATTATTAAATTAAAGTATGTTGATCAATGTGATCAAGTGATCTGATACACCATGTTTACCTTACAAGTATGAGGATAGTAAGTATCATGAGACATGTGAAAATCAAGATGAGTAAGTAAGCTTTAAAGCTGAAATTATGATACCATTGTTATGTCAAATGGTTTATATTAAGCAAGTTTATTAATCTGTGTTTTACATGCAAACTTACTAAGCTAAATGCTTACGTCTTTAATCTTTTCTTTCTATGTAGTCCCGCCAAGCTAACTTGTGGATCGTTGGGGTCAGAGCTCATAGCACACTATCAATCCTTATTTTGGTATAGCCAAGTTATTTTACTAAGTATGGCATGTATAGGAAGCATTCATTTTGAGAACATGTTTTAAGAAGGGCCATTGTATAGGTTATCAAACCATTATTCTTTTGTATATGGCTAAGTGGTTAGCCAAAATTGGTTATATGTATGTTGCTGTATTCAATGAAGCATGTTGTATAGTTTTTAAAATGTATTGGTTTGATTTTGATTTTAGGGTGGTAAATGGCTTGTTAAATAGCCTCTAAGTGCTCATACGGTTAGACACACGGGTGTGTGTCTAGGCCGTGCGAACCCTGCACCTTATTATTATTAATCATGATAGGCCACGGTACAACCCCACGGCCGTGTGTATGAGCCGTGTAGAATACACGGTTTGAACATGGGCGTGTGCCCATACCGTGTGGATCAAGTCAGTATATCAAGGTTTATCACACGGTTTAAGCTAGCGGGCGTGTTCAGGCCGTGTGAAAATAGTCAGTAGCTCCCCACGGTTGAAAACATAGGCGTGTCAAGGGGTACACGGGCATGTCCCAAGCCACATGGGCTTGTGACCCCTGTTTTAAAGAAAGGTTTCGATTAAGTTCCGAAAGTTTTTAGATATGTGCTAAAGGCCTCGTAGGCCCATGTAATGTATGATTAGACTAATATAGAGAAGTTTTTAAGTCAGAACAAAATTTAACAGCCCATAAGTGTATGTTTTAATGAGTTCAAGCATGGTAATGTCTCTTATCCAGTCCTAGCCTTGGGCTTGGGTATGGGGTGTTACACTTAATCCACGCGAGATGCTGCTGCCAAACGTCAAACCCCTCAAATTAAGGTTGGAAAACATAAGTTAAAGAGAGCAAAATCTCACTTACTAGAACCTACGAAGTCAAAAGGTACACCAATAGGGTGAAATTGCATAATCGAGGAAGGGAAAAGAACAAAATTTCAGCAGGGGTTTTTGAGAAAGAAAAGTTGGATAGCAAAAAAGAGAGAGACGAATTTGAGAGGGAGGGGAAAAGTGAATAGATTTTTTGATATTCCCCCTATCATCTCCCTAAATCTCTCCTTACTATCAGATTTTTAGTCCAACACAAACACCTACATAGAACTGGCAGTAAAAATACATCCCTTGCTGCAAGGATTGAACTCAACCTCAATTGGAAATTTGGGTCTAACTCCACAAATTCCTAAAATTCTATTTTATTATATTTTATGGTCTACAATTTTACAAAAATATTTCCGTTCAAAATTTTGGTTTGAGCACTCAATTTAGTCAAAAGGACTAAATTGTAAAAAGTGCAAAAGTTGAGTTCTATATATTAGAGGTGTCAAATTGCTATGAGTTTTAAATTGAGGCCCTTAAAGGTAATTATACCATTTAATAACTTTGGACAAAATGGGCATGAATAGGACAAAAGTGAAAGAAAAGTCTTAATATTTTAGTCATTTAGTGTTTTAAATGAATAAAAGACAAAATACAAGAAAAAATCTGCTCATCTTCTTCAAGTTGCTGCGAAAATTTCTAGACTCCGTGGCTAAGGGTTTCAAGCTTTTCAAGCTTCATAGTAAGTGTTTTTGAGCCCGCTTTTAATGTTCATCGTATTTTTGAAATCCCAAGAACTTAGTCTAGCTATTTCTACATTATTTTGAGCTAGATTTTAATTTTAAAAATTGACCCATGTTGAATAATTGTGAATTTTGATGAATTATGGTATATTATGCATGTCTATGATTAGAGAAACGAGTTTTATTAGATGATTTTCGATGAAATCGTATAAAAGGGGTTAAATTGTAAAAGTTATAAATTGGTCATAAGTGTGTGAACTAGTGAGAATTTGATGTTTCCATAGAAGAGAAAATGATCAGCATGTTATAAAACATAAGAATAAGGGCTGAAGTTTAATTTTCGAGTATTGGGGCAAAAGTGCAAATATGTAAAAGTTTAGGGGTAAAAATGTAATTTTGAAAAAGTTGAGTTAAGGATTGTTTTGAACAGTACATTAATTAAATAAGTGAAATGTGATGTTTTAGACTCCGAAAAATGAGATTTGGACCTAGAACGGGAGGAAAATTGAAAATCGGGAAAGTTGGTAAAATGGCCGTTTTGGTATCGAGGTAAGTTCATATGTTTAATAAGCATTTAATGATGCAAGTTTGAATGTTAGATTGAAATTTTAGTTATTAATATTTTAGTATTGATTTTCTAATATAATTATAATGTTCGATATTGACTCGATATTTTAATGAAAATTGGTATAAATTACATGTAAGATCAAATTAGAAAGATGGCTTTGTGTAATATCAAGAAAGTATTGGATAGAATAATTTGGGGAGGATAAGTTAAATTGATGATGTGATGAGATTGAGAATGTAATTATGTAAGTTTGTATGTAAATAAATCATCGTTTTTACTTACGTTTTCATATTTTGATAAATGGTATGAACTGCGGTTGAATTTTTTATGTAATTGACAAAATATCGACAAGTGAGAAATTTCCCGGTTGAACCTTAGGAATAAAAATGGATACGAGTGACATGTTCACTTGAAACTTATGTGAAATCTAAGTGGAATAAGTGATCCGGGTGCTGGTCCGTACGTTCTATCGGTGGCTGAGTACCTAATATGTGTTACGGATACTCGACGACTTGTGTGAGCAGACCGAGTAGTTACGTATTGACCGACGACTTGTGTGAGCGGACCGTGATTGTGATTATGTGAAGCGGGTGCTGGTCTTATAAGTTCTACCGTGGTGGGTAATCCTCGCATGTGTTGCGGATACCGACGACTTGTGAGCAAAGACCTTGAGTAGTTACGTATGACCGATGACTTGTGTGAGCGGACCAGCGAATATGAATAGCTCGAGAACGAGCCTATGTGTGATAACGATATGAAGTAGCTTTGGCTACAAGTGTGGCACTATGTGCAATATTCCGATGTATCCGTTAATATTCCAATGAGTTCAACGGGAAATTGACTAAGTGAAAATACAATGTGGCTATGTAACGACTAAGTGTAATTGAATATGATTATGTGATGAATAAGTGCAAGTATATGCGTGTAAACTTATGAGCAATGTGCTCGATATGTGATCAAACTTTGATAAGATTGATACGGAGTAAGTGTTTCAATGAAAGTTACTATAAAGGAAACATGAAAGAATGAAATTTAGAAATAAAACAGTTTTGGACAGCAGCAGTAGAGTAACTTTGAAAAATCACCAAAAATGGTAGAAATGGAATTAGTAGTTTAGTAAGATATGAAATTAAATATTATTGAGTCTATTTTCATATGAAATAAATAGAGAATGCAAAGAAATTCTGTACTTTGAGATATTTATATTTTTGTGAGACTAGTTCAGAGTAATTTCGAGATCTCCTGTTCTAACTTGGAAAAATCATTAAAAATTGTGAAAAAATAATTTTGGGACATAATTTATATATTTAGATTCCTTAATGAGTCTAGTTTTAAATGAAACAAATGATAACATCATTTGAATTCTGTACAAGGAGAAAATTGATTCGTAGTGAAAAGTGGTCAGAATAGTCAAACAGTGAAACAGAGGAAATTTTAATGAATAAACTGTACTAATTGGCTAAGCCAAAAATTCTGGAAATTTTATGGTATGAATATATGTGAGTCTAGTTTTAGGGAAAATTAACGGATCTTAATTTTGAGTTTTTTAGCTCGAGACATAAATAATTTAGTGACTATGACTCAAGTAGACAGCTTAAGATGAATATGAGAAAATGGTGGAACTATGTATAATTATGATTGCATTATCTTGAGAACTTGTTGTGAGAATTTGTCATGTTGAGGCTTTGATAAGGCTACAAATAAGTTGGGAAAGTAAGAACTTAGCATTATTTATGCAAGTTATGACAGCTTAGTAGTAAGCTAAATTCATTGCTAATGCTTATTATTATTACATGTGAACTTACTAAGCTTTATAAGCTTACCCCCTTTTCTTTCCCATGTTACGAGTCCTACTAAACAAGCTCGAGTTTGAGGTCGCTTGAGATCGCTTCACACTATCAAGCTATCTATGGGTATCTTTATTTATAAATGATTTAAGTTATGGCATGTATAGGGGCTTGAATAAGTCATTTTGTATATGTGTTAATTAATTTGACCAAATGTATTGTTAAGTCCGTAATGCCTCGTACTTGGTTCCTAAGACATGATACGGGTAGGGGTGTTACATTTAGTGGTATCGAGCTATGGTTTAGTCGATTCTCGGACTACCATAGTGAGTGTGAGAGTCTAGCTATACATGCCATAATGAGTGTGATAGTGTGACAACTCCAAACAACGATGTAAATTATTTTATTAGATGATCGCACTTCAACCGAGCTAAATTTGATAGTACAAACAAGTGTTTATGATGAGTTGAGACTCGTAAAAAAATAAGAATAATAGTTTATGATGTTTATGTGAAGATGTATAAATTGTGGATAGGAATTTCTTTTGAAATATGAAAGATGAGATGAAAGGAAAGTTTATACTATGATAAGTGTTCATGTTTGATTGGCATTTGTATGATGCTATGAATATAACCTGTGAAATTAAGTGAATGTTATGAGTAATTTTACTTGAGATTTATGAATGAAAGTATAAGTGCACTTGTTTGTATAAGATGATAGGAAGGTTGTGTAAAATGAGTATGCATGTTAAGTTACTTGAAACAAAATATATATTGATGAGTGTTAAGTTATATGCATGAATATATAAGAGGCAAGTCAGAGGCGTTACAACTTTACCCCTTCCAATAAGGTATGTTATAAAGAAAATTTATGAAATTCAGATCGAATGGTTTTACAAGTGGAAGACTAAATAGTTGAGTTGCATATTAACTGACAATGTGATCAAAGTTGAGAATGGTTTAGTAAATGAATACAGTTGCAGAAAAGATGTCAGATTAATATGAAGATCATTCGATTTCAAAATGTTATATCTAAAGAAAGGTCGACTCATTAATTAACTCATCCGGTATGAGACCTAAAGTATGTAATTGCTAGAATTTATTCGAATTTTTATCTGCTTGCAATTGGAATAATATCGATTAGTAATGATGTAATTAGATAGTGCAATCATGATTGAGATGTTTTCTTTTCAGCCGGGACATTATCTACTAAAGTAATTGAGAAGTTAGTCTTATTATGGCACTATGATTTTTAAGCTGTATGAGTATTGTGGCATCAGTATAGTTAAGTGCTTCGATAAGTAACAGTTGAAGTAAATTCTACTATAAGTTTAATCTTTCTCTAGATTTGAAAAGAAATCGAAGTTGGCAAAGTGTGAATGATAGGAAGTTCAATTTAGACCTGTGTATTGGTTTTCACTTTTCAAATGATCTTGATATATATATATATATATATATATATCAGTGAGTTAAAGATAGAATGTTATGATGTCTA
The DNA here is from genome assembly GCA_025506655.1 of Gossypium rotundifolium. Taxonomy (NCBI): domain Eukaryota; kingdom Viridiplantae; phylum Streptophyta; class Magnoliopsida; order Malvales; family Malvaceae; genus Gossypium; species Gossypium rotundifolium. Next base: position 53,669,276 of record CP106731.1, read on the forward strand.
GCACAATGATAATTATTTGTTTATTTGAGAAGTACAGAGAGGGACGATACTCCGAGGCAGTTACACTAGTAAGAGTATGAAATGTTATGTACCGGACTTTGAACCTGATGTTTAAATTTTTAATGGGTAAGAGTATTGAACTTAGATGAGTGTCAAGTGCTTCTGAAAGTATCTCATTAACAGAGAAATTTTCATCTGGATAAGTGGTAGTAAGTTCATATGGCTGAAATTAATGATTAATTGTTAATTTTATGAATTATATCATGTATGATGAGATATAATTGTTGATGAAGTGAGAATAAAATGACAATGCGAAAAGTGATTAAATGATCAAATTGAGCGGAACGTCGGATTTGAGTACTTCTGATCAGTGACAAGTGATAAGTAATAGCTTCAGCTACACTTATCTGATCAGTGACAAATGACAAGTGATAAGTGGTAACTTTAGTTACACTTATCTGATCAGTGATAAGTGACAAGTGATAAATGTGATCCGTGTAAGACCGTGGCAGGACTATTGTGAATTTCATATCAGGTTTCCCTCAATCTTCAGATCAAGAGATATGCTAGTGGGTTGTTTTTGAACGTTTGACGGAATTAGTATAATAATTTCAATATGTATCGATTATTTATTTAACAGAATTGACTGAGTTATATTGGGATTTAGATCGATGACACAGTGTTTCTAAAAGTATCGTCTTAAAAAGGGTTATTTAGTGATGTTGGAAATCGTGAGAAAGATATTAAACTTCATTCCGGTAAGATTTTCGGGGACGAAAATCCTAAAAGGGGGGAGAGTTGTAACAACCCAAATTTGGGTCTAGTCGAACAGTAGTTTCGAGACCACAAATTCGACGAGTAAAATTCTATTTTTATTATATTTTTATGGTCTAAAATTTTACGGAAATATTTCGTAAAAATTTCGTTCAAAAATTTTGACGTTTGAACACTCAATTTAGTCAAAAGGACTAAATTGTAAAAAGTGCAAAAGTTGAGTTCTATATATTAGAGGTGTCAAATTGCTATGAGTTTTAAATTTGAGGCCCTTAAAAGGTAATTAGACCATTTAATAACTTGATGGACAAAATGGGCATGAATAGGACAAAAGTGAAAGAAAAGTCTTAAGGGTATTTTAGTCATTTAGTGTTTTAAATGAATAAAAAGACAAAATACAAGGAAAAAATCTGCTCATCTTCTTCAAGTTGCTGCCAAAAATTTCTAGACTCCATGGCTAAGGGTTTCAAGCTTTTCAAGCTTCATAGTAAGTGTTTTTGAGCCCTGCTTTTAATGTTCATCGTATTTTGAAATCCCTAACTTAGTCTAGCTATTTCTACCATTATTTTGAGCTAGATTTTAATTTTAAAAATTGACCCATGTTGAATAATTGTGAATTTTGATGAATTATGGTATATTATGCATGTCTATGATTAGAGAAACGAGTTTTATTAGATGATTTTGATGAAATCGTATAAAAGGGTTAAATTGTAAAAGTTATAAATTGGTCATAAGTGTGTGAACTAGTGAGAATTTGATGTTTCCATAGAAGAGAAATGATCAGCATGTTATAAAACATAAGAATAAGGGCTGAAGTTTAATTTTCGAGTATTGGGGCAAAAGTGCAAATATGTAAAAGTTTAGGGGTAAAATGTAATTTTGAAAAGTTGAGTTAAGGATTGTTTTGAATAGTACATTAATTAAATAAGTGAAATGTGATGTTTTAAACTCTGAAAAATGAGATTTGGACCTAGAACGGGAGGAAAATTGAAAATCGGGAAAGTTGGTAAAATGGCCGTTTTGGTATCGAGGTAAGTTCACATGTTTAATAAGCATTTAATGATGCAAGTTTGAATGTTAGATTGAAATTTTAGTTATTAATATTTTAGTATTGATTTTCCAATATAATTATAATGTTCGATATTGACTCGATATTTTAATGAAAATTGATATAAATTACATGTAAGATCAAATTAGAAAGATGGCTTTGTGTAATATCAAGAAAGTATTGAATAGAATAATTTGGGGAGGATAAGTTAAATTGATGATGTGATGAGATTGAGAATGTAATGACGTAAGTTTGTATGTAAATAAATCATCATTTTTACTTATGTTTTCATATTTTGATAAATGGTATGAACTGTGGTTGAATTTTTGATGTAATGGACAAAATATCGACAAGTGAGAAATTTCCCGGTTGAACCTTAGGAATAAAAATGGATACGAGTGACATGTTCACTTGAAACTTATGTGAAATCTAAGTGGAATAAGTGATCCGGGTGCTGGTCCGTACGTTCTATCGGTGGCTGAGTATCTGATATGTGTTACGGATACTCGACTGCTTGTGTGAGCAGCACTGAGTAGTTACGTATTGACTGACAGCTTGTGTGAGCAGACCCGAGATTGTGATTATGTGAAACGGGTGCTGGTCTTATAAGTTCTACCAGTGGCTGGGTAATCCTGCATGTGTTGCGGATACCGACGACTTGTGTGAGCAAAGACCGAGTAGTTACGTATGACCGATGACTTGTGTGAGTAGACCATGAATATGAATAGCTCGAGAACGAGCCTATGTGTGATAACTGATATGAAGTAGCTTTGGCTACAAGTGTGGCACTATGTGCAATATTCCGATGTATCCGTTAATATTTTAATGAGTTCAACGGGAAATTGACTAAGTGAAAATACAATGTGGCTATGTAACGACTAAATGTAATTGAATATGATTATGTGATGAATAAGTGCAAGTATATGCGTGTAAACTTATGAGCAATGTGCTCGATATGTGATCAAACTTTGGTAAGATTGATACGGAGTAAGTGTTTCAATGAAAGTTACTATAAAGGAAACATGAAAGAATGAAATTTAGAAATAAAACAGTTTTGGACAGCAGCAGTAGAGTAACTTTGAAAAATCACCAAAAATGGTAGAAATGGAATTAGTAGTTGAGTTAGATATGAAATTAAATCTTATTGAGTCTATTTTCATATGAAATAAATAGAGAATGCAAAGAAATTATGTACTTTGAGATATTTATATTTTTGTGAGACTAGTTCAGAGTAATTTTGAGATCCCCTGTTCTGACTTGGAAAAATCATTAAAAATTGTACAAAAATAATTTTGGGACATAATTTATATATTTAGATTCTTCAATGAGTCTAGTTTCAAATGAAACAAATGATAACATCATTTGAATTCTGTACAAGGAGAAAATTGATTCGTAGTAAAAAGTGGTCAGAATAGTCGAACAGTGAAACAGGGGAAATTTTAATGAATAAACTGTACTAATTGGCTAAGCCAAAAATTCTGGAAATTTTATGGTATGAATATATGTGAGTCTAGTTTTAGGAAAAATTAACGGATCTTAATTTTGAGTTTTTTAGCTCAAGACATAAATAATTTAGTGACTATGACTCAAGTAGACAGCTTAAGATGAATATGAAAAAATGGTGGAACTATGTATAATTATGATTGCATTATCTTGAGAACTTGTTGTGAGGATTTGTCATGTTGAGGCTTTGATAAGGCTACAAATAAGTTGGGAAAGTAAGAACTTAGCATTATTTATACAAGTTATGACAGCTTAGTAGTAAGCTAAATTCATTGCTAATGCTTATTATTATTACATGTGAACTTACTAAGCTTTATAAGCTTACCCCCTTTTCTTTCCCATGTTACAGAGTCCTACTAAATAAGCTCGGGTTTGAGGTCGCTTGAGATCGCTTCACACTATCAAGCTATCTATGGGTATCTTTATTTATAAATGATTTAAGTTATGGCATGTATAGGGGCTTGAATAAGTCATTTTGTATATGTGTTAATTAATTTGACCAAATGTATTGTTAAGTCTGGTAATGCCTCGTACTTGGTTCCGGCACAGGATACGGGTAGGGATGTTTATGTAATAGCCCGTTTTCCGTTAAATAGGAACAGTAGTTTTGGGACCACAAATTTGACATCAAAATTTTTATTTTACTATTATTTTATTGTTTACAGCATGATAGTATTATCGTATAACCGTTTGCCTGCTTAATTTGATAAAAAGGTCTCACCAATTTCTCTAACCTCCTCCAATACCTCCCTAACTAGCTGAGTCAGCACATCAGCAACGGCTCGGTCATGAGACCCCGTCTCAGTTACTGGTGATGCTGGCGCCTCCCTTTCGGGTATATGCCCCGATGCAGAAGATCCAGCCCTAGCACCTCGACCTCTACTGCGGCCACGTGTACCTCGTCCGCGTCCTCTGGTACTCATCTCGATGTCACGCATTAATCTGATTAAAAGTGTTATGCACCAACTTAGTGTTCAAGTAATTTTTTTAACAGATGTTTTATGAAAGAACAGTAGTATGAGTAATTTTCGTAGATCGAGTTTTCTACTGTTTTAGTCTCTATAGTCTTAATTCCTATAGTTAACAGTTTCAGTGTACTACCACTAACTCTAGTAGTTTTCTTCCTACAATCATTTCATCACATAACCAGATAAAGTAAGGGTACATACGGATTTAGTGCCGGAGACTCGGGTGCCATACATTCAATAAAGATATATTTTTCTAAACCAAATTTCAAACAAACTTTGAAAAACGTTTTTGAACCCATTCCACAGCCGAGTTTTGCAACCGGGCTCTGATACCATAAAATGTAACACCCCAAACCCAGTCTAGACGTTACGATCAGATTTGGTATGTCACATAGAAGGGTTGTTTAAAACTGCGCATTCGTTTAAAAAGTTTGTATTCTTCTTGAAACTCCGAGCTCTATTGTTTGTGAAAAATTGATCTATCTTTATGGTTTTCAAATAAAAACATTATTGTTATTATTTCCTAAAACTTGTTTACAACAACAATCAGATTCAGTGATTTATGAACATGTGATATTTTGAAAACAGTTATTGTCGTTTCATGGAAACCAAGTATTTATAAGTTTAACAGTTATTAATGAAAACTTAAAAGAAAATAAACCAACGGCCTTATTACAAAATATTAACCCAAAATAAATAAACTTGAAATAAGATAAAATTGAATTTACTTAGTTCCTGAGAAATATTCCTGATGTATGACCACTACAGAGTCCTCCGCCGCGCGAAATCCTCTAACGCTGGGGATCACTTGCAAGGTTAAAGTAGAGGGGTGAGTTACGAGAACTCAGTGTGTAATCCCCTAGTCGGTCATTAACTGGGCCTGAGCCCAAACAGAAACAGACTGAGCCGAAGCCCATACATAAGCAGAATGGGTCGAGGCCCTATTTAGAAACAATCTGGGCCTTAGCCCTATAAGAATGATAATGCAATAGAGTATGCAACCCAACCTAATAATCCATCCGCTACACACCACCTGTACGAACCCAACACACCTGTGGGGATTTCTAAATCGACCCACCCATCCGCTACACACCAATAAGGCAGACAAGATCACAGAATTTGTGGCGAAGCCACTAGAATAACAGAATATACGTGGCATAGCCACCAGATAGAATGTGGCAGAGCCACTAGAGTATACTTCCTCTAATTATCAAAATCCCAATCCCATGCAGAATGTCATGTATGCAAAGCATATATAAAAAATGATGTAACAATTAAATTACCATCATAACCAGTTAAACAGAATACACACAATCATACTAATTAATCCATAAGGGTATAACAGAAATCCTACCCTCCAAGGGTATTTCGATAATTTACCCTTTAGGGGTATTTTAGTAATTTACCTTTTAGGGGCATTTCAATAATTTACCCTCTAGAGGTATTTTGGTAATTTCACATTTAACGGCCTTTTCAAAGGCCTACTGTCACCTCGAGTGACACAGAACCCTTTATGGGTCTCTACGAAACTATTGGGCCTAAAATCTATTTTAGGCCCAAACGGGCCCACACGCTCGTGTGGCCCAAAACGCATGGTTTCGATTTCAGATTTTCAAATTTCACATTCGAGCCTATCTTTTGCTAGTTTTCCAACAGTTTTTCCCAAGTGGGCTGGATAGCTCGTTGGGCCCATTTGGCACGTTTCGGCCCTATTAGGCCCGTTATAGCCTCAGTATCGCGAGAGTGTTCGTGACACTCTCAATGACTTAACGTCACGATTCATATCTCAATTTACCACTACGAGCACTCGCACGCTCGAGTGGTCACAGTTGCCAGCTTTTCAGCTTATCGGCATTTGGCCGATTCACAGGACATCTTATGAAAACATTCAGAGAGGTGTGAGATTACACACCTGATTACAATTTGCGATACTCGGCACTTTTCCAAAATACCAATAATCCAATAATCCATTGCAAGGGATAGGTGTCTAGCTGGCCCTCTGATTAAGCACGTCGAGACCCTAGTAGTGTTTGGAATAGAAAGAGATGTTAGCAACACCCTACTCATGGCCACAATAGTACTCAAGACAGCCTTTCGGCTTGAGAGAAAAATAACATATTAAGGAAGGGGGTTCGATCAACCCCAAAATCGACCCTAACTTCACTTACCAACCAAAAGTCGAGATCCAAAAATCGATAGAGTGAAGGAAAGTATATTCTGATGGCTCTGCCACATACTCTGGTGGCTCTGCCACATATTCTGATGGCTTTGCCACATTCTATCTGATGGCTATGCCACGTATATTCTGTTATTCTGGTGGCTTCGCCATAAATTCTGTGATTAGCAGCTTGTCTGCCTTATTGGTGTGTAGCAGATGGGTGGGTCGATTTAGAAATCTCCACAGGTGTGCTGGGCTGGTATGGGTGGTGTGTAGTGGATGGATTATTAGGTTGGGTTGCATAATTTGTTGCATTATCATGCTTATAGGGCTAAAGCCCATATTGTTTCTGAATAGGGCTTCAGCCCAGTCTACTTCTGTATGGGCTTCGGCTCAGTCTGTTCTATTTGGGCTCAGGCCCAGTTAATGACCGACTAGGGGATTACACACTGAGTTCTCGTAACTCACCCCTCTGCTTTAACCTTGCAGGTGATCCCCAGTGTTAGAGGATTTGGCGTGGCGGAGGACTCTGTGGTGGCCATACATCAGGAATATTTCTCAGGAACTTAGTAAATTCAGTTTTACCTTATTTCAAGTTTATTTATTTTGGATTAATATTTTGTAATAAGGCCGTTGGTTTATTTTCTTTTAAGTTTTCATTAATAACTGTTAAACTTATAAATACGTGGTTTCCATGAAATGACAATAACTGTTTTCAAAATATCACATCTTCACAAATCACTGAATCTAATTTCTGTTGTAAACAAGTTTTCGGAAATAATAACAATAATATTTTTATAAGAAAACCATAAAGACAGATCGGTTTTTCACAAACAACAGAGCTAGGAGTTTCAAGAAGAATACAAACTTTTTAAACGAATGCGCAATTTTAAACAACCCTTCTATGTGACATACCAGATCCGGTTGTAACATCGAGGTCGGGTTTGGGGTGTTACACTTTATTTAGATATCATAGATAGGGACATTTTTGTACGATCCCAAAAGACTTTTTCGTGGTCCCTGTAGTCCAGGAATTCTATGCATCTTTATGGGACCAAGAGTTTAAGAAAACCGAAGATCACACATGGGATACAGTACCAGTATGAGGGAAGGAAGTTCAAATCACCTCTCGAGTTATTTGTGAATTTTATAATGCTCCATTTTTTGAAAAAAGATTTTTATAGAAGAAACGAATTTAGAATATTTTCGAGACATAAGCGTGGATAACACTATAAAGTTCCTATTAGAAGGAATGGATATTTGGAAATGTCACCCAGGCACTGATATCCCAACCTTTTTTAATCAAGCGATAATGTTTCCTGAGGCAAAAATGTGGATTCAATTTCTATGCACTCGAATAGCTCCTCCCTTAAATGTATCTAATGTCAATACCTTTCGTGCAGTCTTGCTTTACGCTATTTTGTAGAAAAAAATAGATATGCATTAGAATATGGATATATCAAAATATGAAGCGATGCATTAGTGGCCAGAAAGTGGGAGTCTTCTTTCCACACTTAGTGACAACCTTATGCAAAAGAGCAGGTGTTTCGATAGCGTCCACGAAGTAATTAATGAAGCCATCTCAAAGCATAATTGGCAAAAATTTGTATACACAGTACACTGAGCTTCGGGCAAAACAGATAAAAGAGTGGATCAAACGCCAATAAGAGATAGCGACCGCTTCAGTTTCGTTTCAAAGAAAAGCAAAACCAACCACTCGACAAGAAGTTGGTGAGAGTAATCATCCCAAGCTAGATTTAATGATACATTGGATGCAAGAGTCAGGCCCGAGTTTTCAAGAATTTTCACAAAAAATAATACTAGGGTACCTAATTACACGCTAGATATGTTTGGGCCGGCGCATCCAGAACATGAAGAAGAGGAGCATGAGAGCGAAGATGAAGAAGGAATTGAGGCGGGGAGGAAGATGATGAGATGGATTTTGAGGACAACGACTAAACCTCTAATTTTATTTTTAAAAAATTGTATTAAATTTGGGATGATACTTTTTTTCCATTGTTAGGAGTAGGAGTAATAATAGACTAGTAGTTGTTTTGTGTTTAAATTTTCTATGTAGGAACCCCACATGGAAGAAGCACAACAATTTTGAGCTGTCAATGGTCAAAGGATGAAGTACCTACCTATTAGTCTACGAAACTATCACGAGCAATTGGATAACTTCGTTCATTATCTTATCAGGGTTGTACATTGAAGACAATGTGTTTTCTAAAGTGTGGGGAGTAACATAGAAAATTTGTTTATTTTTTACATTTTTCTTGACAATTGTGTGTGTAACACCCCTAACCCATATTCGTCACCGGAACAGGGTAACGGAGCATTACCAGAGTTTTCAAAACAATTTTAGACAGCTCATGTAAATTACTATTCATTAACCGAGATTATTGATATCATCCCTTAAATGGACCCTCGAGGCCAATACAAGCATTAGAATTGAGTCGGGACTTAATTGGAAACTCTAAGAATTTTTTGCGAAATTACAAAATTTTTCTATGTTGTAGGGCTCACACGCCCGTGTAGTCTGAGGGACACGCCCGTGTGACCCTAGGACACGCCCGTGCTACAGGCCGTGTTCGACCTTGTGTAACTCTATGACTTATGTAACACGACCATGCCATATGCCCATATGCTAGCCCATGTTGTTAATTCAATTTTCATAAAATTAGGTGCAGGTTTCAGACAGCCAAGACACATGCTAGTGTTCCAGGCTGTGTTGTACACACGGCTGAGACACACGCCCGTGTCTCTACTCGTGTGCTCAATTCTAAGCATTCTGTTTCTCAAAATTTAGGTGCAGGGGACACACGGCCTAACCACACACCCATGTACTAGGCCGTGTGTCACACACAATCTAGACACACGCCCGTGTGTCTGCCCATGTGGACAAAATAAAGCAATTTCTAGCTTCATTTCTCACCCAAAGTTTTTACCAAGTTCCTACACCAACTTACATCCAAATACCAACCAATCCAAGCATTGAATTCAAGCAATTTGTAACATCTACTATGATATATTGTTACATGCATTCATGCTTTTAATCTTACCTTTATAAGTGTAACACCGGTTACCCACAATCCCCACCGAAATCGAGCGCGAGGTGTTACTGTACAAAACTACTTGATCGCCACTTAGGCTCACGTGACTACTCTACTTGAGCCACTACAACAACTTTATTTCGACTTACGAGACCTCACTCATACATACGATGGCTCACGAGACTATATCGAAAACCTTACAATCCATAAAATTTTTTTCCATCTAAACAGGGAGTACACGCCCGTGCTAGATGACACAGACGTCCTTGTGTAGTCACACACGCCCATGTGCTTACACCGTGCCCCAAAACCCCAACATTCTGCCAAAACTCCCACGGCTAGGGCACACACCCATGTGAAATGGAACACACCCGTGTAGCCTCATAACATGCCCGTGGCTTTAAACCGTGGGGAGTTACTGACTAATTTAACACGGCCTGGACATGCCCGTGTGGGAAGTCCGTGGTCTATTCTAACTTAAATGTTAACATGCAGGGGACACACGGCCAAGTCACACACTCGTGGGCTGACCGTGTGTCACACATGGTTTAGACACACGCTCGTGTGCCTACCCATGTGGACAGAACAAGGCTATTTGCCAAGCTACTAGCACCCTTATATCTTACATTACATGAGTTCATTCAACAAACTAATAAACATCTCATAATTCAACATGCACCCACATTGATAACTTTGAAATTTCATAAATGATAAAATGTGCCATCATTATTGGCAATTTACAAAATAAATGTCTTAGCAAGAGCCAATACACCTTTGGCCAAAATAACAAAACAATCTGTTTAGTCTAGCCCCTATACATGCCATACACAAAATTACTAAGTCAGAATATACCGAGGTGAGCAGATAGTGTGGGCGGCCTCCTTGTTATCGATGTATCCCGGCTCGGCTCTTAAACTCTATAAAATAAGGGAAAAAGAGAAGGGGGAGTAAGCTTTAAGCTTAGTAACTTTACATGTAAACAATATAACATTATAATATGAATTAAACAATTACATAGCATTACATACAAAATGAGAAACAATCTACATTCATGATCATGCTTACTCATTTTCTCCATTCCCACATTGCAACCATATCACAAGCTTAATGCATGCATTCATTAACAAGTTCCCCTGCACTTAGCATCACAAAATCACATAGTACAACACATCACTATCTCTAATTTCATTACTCCTAGTCAAATTACTCGGTGGTTTCGCACTTAGCCCACCATCAGCCTTTATTAGGGTGGTATCGCACATAGCCCAAAAAAAGATTAGTTACGGTATCGCACATAGCCCATCATAATTAAGCAACAAAGCGGTATCGCACATAGCCCACCATCAATTATCGTCAATACATATTCATATAATTATTTCGCCATTCATACAATAATTATTCAATGACTATCACATTCAATCCACTAGAACCACATATGTTCTCAATCATGCCATACTCTAATTATCAACATAATGCTTACGAAAATATATATTGCTTACACATAAATTTACCTCGATGCAAACGTGTTAGCGAGCGATTTACTCAATCACTTTGCCTTTCCCACGGTCAAGGTTGATTCTGCGTTCTTCGTGACCTATAACAATGAAATTGATTCGTTTAGGTCATTCTATGATTATAATACATCAAATTCTACACTCGGGAAAAAATGACCATTTTGCCCTTGTACATTGAAAAAATTACGATTTTGCCCCTAGGCTCGTAATTTTTTTTCATCACATTTTCTCGATAAGCAAGCATAGATGAACATTTGTTTCTCTTACAACTACTCACCATTTCAACTATTTCATGCATTTATGACACAAACTAAATCTTTGCATTTAAGTCCTACCTAGGTGTTGTTTTGAAAACACCTTTCACAAAAGTTACTTCACCACTCCCCAACATTCAATTTCTTCCATAAAAACTCAGCTAACAACTTAAACACTCCCATGAAAAGTCCCTAGACTTTCAACCATATCACAAGTTAGTCCCCTCATTAGCTAGCTTAAGCTTTGGGGACTCCAAAAATACAAAAATCATCAATTACAACCACCTAAATCACTTATTTGAATGAGAATTGAGTGGCTGAAAGTTTGAGCTCCCAAGTGCTCTATTTCCTCTTCAATTTTTGGTGGAAAGAGATGAGTGAATAGTGAAAGATGATAATATCTTTTTCTTCTCTTATTTTATTCATTTCATCACCTAATTTCCACCAAATTTGACTAAAATTTAATGCTCTCGTCCCCCCCTTTGTCTACATGGTCGGCCATACCCTACAAATGGCCTAATTGCATTTTAAAATCCTCCAATTTATAATCTATAGCTATTAGGTACCCCTACCTTATAAAATAAAACTTTTGCATCTCCTGCGATTTAGTCCTTTTTCTCAATTAAACATGCTATTGCTAAAATTAAAGCACCAAAATTTCCATATAGCCATATATTAATACCACAACATAAAATAATACTAAAATAATTTTCCTCAACCTCAGATTAGTGGTCTCGAGACCACTGTTTCGACTAGCCCCAAAATCGGGCTGTTATAACTCTCCCCCCTTTTGGGATTTTCGCCCTCGAAAATCCTACTGGTAAAGAGGTTTGGATATTGTTCTCTCATGGTTTCTTCCGATTCCCACGTAGCCTCTTCTACACCATGTTTTTGCCACAACACTTTTACTAAGGCTATGTCCTTATTCCTCAACTATTTCACTTCTCGAGCCAAGATTTTAATCGGCTCTTCCTCATATGTCATATCCGGTCGTATCTCAATTTCCGTTGAAGAAATCACATGCGAAGGATCGAAACGATAACGCTTTAGCATTGATACATGGAATATATTGTGAATTTTCTCTAACTCTATCGGTAAAGCCAACCGATATGCCACTGGCCCAATCCTTTCGATAATCTCATACGGCCCTATGAATCTCAGACTCAGTTTACCCTTTCAACCAAATCTCACGATTTTCTTCCACGGTGACACTTTCAGAAAAACTTTGTCACCCACTTTGAACTCAATTTCTTTTCTTTTCAAATTCGCGTACAATTTTTGCCGATCCGAAGTAGCCTTCAGACTATCCCGAATCACTTTCAACTTTTCCTCAGTCTCTTTAACTAAATCAATCCCATGGATTTGCTTCTCACTCAACTCGGTCCAATACAAAGGAGCCCGACACGTACGACCATATAAGGCTTCATACGGTGCCATCCGCATGCTCGACTGATAACTATTGTTGTAAGCAAATTCGACCAAGGGTAGGTATCTTTCCCAACTACCTTCGAACTCTAGCACACAACATCAGAGCATATCTTCAAGAACTTGAATTACTCTCTCAGACTGACCATCAGTTTGAGGATGAAAAGCAGTACTAAAATTCAACCTTGTACCTATGGCCTCTTGTAACTTCTTCCAAAACCTCGAAGTAAATCTGAGGTCTCTATCCGAGATAATGGATATAGGCACTCCATGTAACCTTACTACCTCTGCAATATACAACTCGACTAACTTCTCTAGTGAATAATCAATACGCACAGGTATAAAGTGTGCTGACTTTGTTAATCTATCAACAACAACCCACATAGTATCTTTCTTTTTAGGAGTCAAAGGTAACCCCGTCACAAAGTCCATGGTAATCCAATCCTACTTCCACTCGGGAACCATCACTGGTTGAAGTAATCCCGAAGGTACTTGATGCTCATTTTCACTTGTTGACAGATTAGACATTTTGTTACATACTCCGAGATGTCTCTTTTCATTCCTGGCAACCAATAAAATTTCTTTAGATCATTGTACATTTTCGTGCTGCCCGGGTGTACTGACAAATGACTACTATGTGCTTCTTGTAAAATTTCTTGGATCAACTCGTCATCTTTAGGTATACAAATTCTATCATGGAACATTAAGCAACCATTTGAACTTACCCAAAATTCAGAATCAGCTCCTGATTCACACCTAGCTCTTTTAGCTAGTATCTCATCATCATTCCTTTGAGCTACACATATTTGTTGAAAAAATAATGGCCTAGCTCTCAACTCAATCAGTATAGCACCATCATCAGACAATGACAAACTCGTGCTCATAGCTCTCAAAGCATACAAGGATTTTCTACTTAAAGCATCTGCAACTACGTTCATTTTCCCCGGGTGGTAATCGATCACTAGCTCGTAGTCCTTCAATAATTCAAGCCATCGTCGTTGCCATAAATTTAACTCCTTTTGATTCATCAAGTGCCTTAAACTCTTATGATCCGTAAAGATTCAACACTTCTCACCATACAAGTAATGTCGCCAAATCTTTAACACGAAAACAATTGCGGCCAACTCTAGGTCATGAGTCGAATAATTCTTCTCATGTGGTTTTAGTTGTCTCGAGGCATAAGCGACTACCTTACCCTCTTGCATCAACACACGACTGAGACCATTTAACGACACGTCACTGTAGACCACAAACTCCTTTCCTGACTTAGGCTGTACCAAAATCGGTGCTTCTGTCAACAATGTTTTCAATCTCTTGAAAATCTGTTGGCATTTTTCAGTCAATTCAAACTTAACATCCTTGTGTAATAATTTCTTCATCGGAGTAGCAATCATAGAAAATCCCTTCACAAATCGCCTATAGTACCCCACCAAACCCAAAAAGCTTCTAACTTCTAACACGTTCCTCGGCGGTTTCCACTCTACAATAGTCGAGATCTTTCCCTAATCAACTCTAATACCCTCACCCGACACAATGTGTCCTAGAAATCTGACCTCTCGGAGCCAAAACTCGCTCTTGCTAAATTTGGGATATAATTGCTTGTCTCTCAAAGTCTACAAGACAATTCTCAAATGCTTTGCATGGTCACTCTCATCTCGGGAGTAAACCAATATGTCATCAAGAAAAACAACCATGAACTTATCCAAATACGGTCGGAAGACACGGTTCATTAAGTCCATAAAAACTGTAGGAGCATTTGTTAAACTGAATGGCATGACCAAAAACTCATAATGGCCATACCTCGTCCTGAATGTTATTTTCGGCACGTCTTATTCCTTAACCCTCAATGGGTAATAACCGGATCTCAAATCAATCTTGGAGAACACCATAGCTCCCTTCAGTTGATCAAATAGATCATCTATCCTCGGTAAAGAATACTTATTTTTCACCGTCACCTTGTTGAGCTGTCTGTAGTCTATACACAATCTCATTGATCCATCTTTCTTTTTCATAAATAATACCGAAGTACCCCACGGTGAATAGCTTGGTCTTGCAAAATCCTTATCTGTCAACTCTTGCAACTGGACCTTCAATTCTTTCAACTCCAACGACTCCATCCTATACAGAGCGATGGAAATAGGTGTCGTTCCCTGAACTAACTCAATTCCAAACTCAACCTCTCTGATTGGAGGTAGTCCAAGTAACTCTTCTGGGAATACATCCGGATACTCATGTACAGCTGGCACGGTTTCAATCTTTGCTTCAGACTCTTGAGTGTTCAGTACAAAGGCAAGATACGACTCACATCCTTTTCTCAAATATTTCTCAGATACCATGGACGAAATCATCACCGGTAGACTATTTGACTCACTTGATTCAACCCGAATAACATCTCCATTTTCACACTTCAATTCAATAAATTTACTACCACAATTCACTAAAATGCTATGGGCAATCAACCAATTCTTACCAAGAATCAAATCAAACTCATCAAACGGCAGCAACATAAGGTTTGCCGGAAAATAATGACCACTAATTGTCAAAGGGCAGTTCCTACACTCCTTGTCAACTAACACATGTTTACCTAGTGGGTTTGATAGTTTTATCACAAATTCAGTAGACTCAACAATCATATTCAAACTAAATGCCAATCTCATACAAATATAAGAATGGGTCGACCCTGGGTCAATCAAAGCAATAACAGAGGTGTCATAGAGAGAAAACGCACCCGTTATTACATCCGACGATGAGGCCTCTTCTCGAGTGCAAATAGCATAGGTTCTTGCTGGCGCCCGACCCTCTAACCTCACAGTAGTGTCTTGTGATACACCTCTACCACTAGTCCCACATCCCGAGTTCTTTTGTGGCCTACCTCTAAAGGATGCACTGCTTGATCTTACCTCTCGCTTCTTCTCCTTGTCACCCCTTTCAGGACAGTTTCGGATGAAATGGTCGGGGGATCCACACTTATAGCAATTTCGATTGTTTCCCCAACACTCCGCAGTGTGATGTCTGTTACAACTTGGGCACTCCGATTTGGACTTTGGATTGCCCACACTCACCATTGAGGTGGCCTGAACTTTTGAACCCAAATACGTGTTACCTCACTCTCTCTGCAAATGTCCATCTGACATAGTCATCTGAGGGTTCACTTCTCTAGACCTCTTCGATTGAGCTTGGTATGATTTGCTTATCGGCCTCTTCTTCGCATCCCGAGCTTCACTCAAGGATTTCCTCTTTTCCTTACTCAATTCTTCGGCCTTACTAGCTCGATCCACCAATACCATAAATTCTTTTAGCTCTAAAATCCCAACTAGAAGTCTGATGTCTTCATTCAACCCGTCGTCAAATCTCTTGCATAAGGTAGCTTCTGTGGATACACATTCTTGTGCGTACTTACTGAGCTGAACAAATTCACACTCATATTTCGCTACAGTCATTTTTCCTTGCTTCAGCTAAAGGAATTCCTTCCGCTTCTGGTCTACAAATCGTTAACTTATATACTTCTTTCAGAACTCTTCCAAAAAAAAGTCCCACGTTACCCTCTCTTTAGGAACCACTGATGTTAATGTTTTCTACCAATGGTATGCCGAGTCCCTCAGCAAAGATACAACACATTTCATGCTCTTCTCAGGTGTAAAAGAGAGTTCCTCAAATACCCTCATTGAGTTCTCAAGCCAGAATTCCGCCCGCTCTGGGTCATCATCTTTATTAACTCAAAAATCTTTAGCCCATTGCTTCCGAATTTTGTCTATCGGGGCTTAGTTGTCCTCACCATTTTTATACCTTGGGAAGCCACAGAAACTGGCTGAGGTATAGGAGGAGGTGGAGGAGGTTGAGCATTGGGGTTAGCTCGTACATACTCAGTGTACCAATTGCACATCATTTGGAGAAAGGCTTCCGAGCCTCTTCTCCTTGACCCCTAGTCTCGGGTTCACTCTGCACAGGCGCGATCCCTTGTGCAGAGCCAGCAGACATTAGTCAAGATCATCATCAAATTATTGATCGGGATCCATGTACTACATAAAACAAATTTAAAATCATCAGAAGCGACCACACTATAATTATACACTTATGGCATGTATAGCTGGACTCCTACACACGCTACGGTAGTCTTAGAACTGACTAAACCATAGCTCTGATACCACTAAATATAACACCCTTTACCCACAATCCCTACTAGAATCAGGCACGAAGTGTTACTGTACAAAACTACTTGATCGCCACTTAGGCTCACGTGACTACTCTACTTGAGTCACTACAATAACTTTATTTCGACTTACGAGACCTCACTCGTACATACATGACTCTCGAGACTATATCAAAAACCTTACGATCCATAAAATTTCTTTCTATCTAAACAGGGAGTACACGCCCCTGCTAGATGACACACACGCCCGTGTGTAGTCACACACGCCCGTGTGCTTACACCGTGCCCCAAAACCCCAGCATCTGCCAAAACTCCCACGGCTAGGGCACACACCCATGTGAAATGGAACACGCCCGTGTAGCCTCATAACATGCCCGTGGCTTTAAACCGTGAGGAGTTACTGACTAATTTAACACGGCCTGGACACGCCCGTGTGGGAAGTCCGTGGTCTATTGTAACTTAAATGTTAGCATGCAGGGGACACACGGCCAAGTCACGCGCCCGTGGGCTGACCGTGTGTCACACATGGTCTAGGCACACGCCCGTGTGCCTACCCATGTGGATAGAACAAGGCTGTTTGCCAAGCTACTAGCACCCTTATATCTTACACTACATGAGTTCATTCAACAAACTAATAAACATCTCATAATTCAACATGCACCCACATTGGTAACTTTGAAATTTCATAAATGATAAAATGTGCCATCATTATTGACAATTTACAAAATAAATGTCTTAGCAAGAGCCAATACACCTTTGGCCAAAATAACAAAACAATCTGTTTAGTGTAGCCCCTATACATGCCATACATAAAATCACTAAGTCCAAATATACCGAGGTGAGCAGATAGTGGGGGCGGCCTCCTTATTATCGACATATCCCAGCTCGACTCTTAAACTCTATAAAATAAGGGAAAAAGAGAAGGGGGAGTAAGCTTTAAGCTTAGTAAGTTTACATGTAAACAATATAACATTATAATATGAATTAAACAATTACATAGCATTACATATTAAATGAGAAATAATCTACATTCATGATCATGCTTACTCATTTTCTCCATTCCCACATTGCAACCATATCACAAGCTTAATGCATGCGTTCATTAACAAGTTCCCCTACACTTAGCATCACAAAATCACATAGTACAATACATCACCATCTCTAAATTCATTACTCCTTGTCAAATTACTCGGTGGTTTCGCACTTGGCCCACCATCAGCCTTTATTAGGGTGGTATCGTACATAGCCCACAAAAAGATTAGTTACGGTGGTATTGCACATAGCCCACCAAAAAGGTATATAGGCGATGGTATCGCACATAGCCCATCATAATTAAGCAACAAAGCGGTATCGCACATAGCCCACCATTAATTATCGTTAATACACATTCATATAATTATTTTGCCATTCATGCAATAATTATTCAATGACTATCACATTCAATCCACTAGAACCACATATGTTCTCAATCATGCCATACTCTAATTAGCAACATAATGCTTACGAAAATATATATTGCTTACACATAAACTTACCTCGATGCAAACGTGTTAGCGAGCGATTTACTCAATCACTTTGCCTTTCCCACGGCCAAGGTTGATTCTGCGTTCTTCTTGATCTATAACAATGAAATTTCAATTTAGTCCTTAGCCTTTTTCTAATTTTACATGGATGAGTCACCAAAAATATCTACATACTTTTCATTTATGGTCTAATTACCATATAAGGACCTTAAGTTTTGAATTCCATAGCTATTTAATCCTTATAGCTACTAGAATTCAACTTTTACATTTTATGCGATTTAGTCCTTCTCGTAATTAAACACATAATCAAAAAAAAAATTCTTATCGAAATTTTCACATGGCACCTTTATCAATATACGGACCATGTAATAAAATAAAAATAAATTTTATTTTCGGCTCGGATTTGTGGTCCCGAAATCACTATTCCGATTTCACCAAAATTGGGTTGTTACAGTGTTCTTGAGCTTGTAGAAATACAAGTGATTGGTTAGGAGCTTGCACATAGGTTGATTGTATTTACGATAAATTTGGCATGATGAGAGGTGATTTTAATTTTTTTATTATTAGACTATTAAGTTCTATGTATTACACTATAAATAGACATTAACCAATCAAATGTAACAAATGACATAGAGAATACAAGGAAATGAGCATGCTAGTATGAATAATAGACTGTAAATAGACATTAAACAACCAAAATGGTTGAAAATCAGTTAGAGGGTATAAATACATCCTCCAAAGGTCCTACAAAACAAGATACATGTGAAACGCTTAAAGATAAATCAAAATAACCTAAGAGCTTAATTCTTTCATATCTTTTCTTGTAAACACTTATGAGCTTTCATTGTATTCATTTAGCTTAAATGTTCTTCTTTGTATTAGTGTTTAATTAGAAAACATTCTAATCTTGTAAGGATTACTTCTTATTTTGTTTATTTGTTTTCTTCCAAAAAGGGTTAATTCTTAAGGCTTGGGTAGAAACCTTAAGGGAGTGCAATCTTAAGATTTTAGGGCATAAATCTTAAGAGAATTGTAAGGTTAAACCCTGTCCTCAAAAGTTACCAAATTATTGAATTTGGAAAAATCCTTAGTTATGGTAAGCTAAGGTAGTGAGGTAAGCAATTGGGGCTGAACCACTATAAATCCATGTGTTCTTTGTTGCACAATTTTTATTACTTTCACCACAACATCTCGAAGGCCAATTCAACTTCCCTATCAACGATCTCGAGTTTATCCTTCCAAGCTAACACATTGTCTCAATTTATAACTCAATCTCATCATCAAATCATTGATTCATGCATGTGGAAGCATAACTCATCACATTATAGATTCAATTTCTTAGTTATATCCATATTCAATATTTTCACATTTATTCAATTTAGTCATTATCTCTATCAAACTATTCAAATTAAGTCAATTCAACTTATTTTATCCAAAACTGACTCACATTATAATCTTACCATGCAGAATAATTCATAATGCAGTAAATCAAGGAAGTTCGGATTATAGAAACACAAACCATAAACTCTGAGCTATTCGTTGACATCTTTATCTTTTCCTTTCTTTTTCGAGGAATCTAGGTTAGTGTTAGCTATAGATTAATACAAACATAGCAAATCATCAATATACAAACAATTTCACATCCAATTTGTAAACCTATTTATGCAACTTTTACAATTTATTCAATTTAGTCCCTAAAACTGATATTAACATAACTTTAAATCTAGAACTCAAATTTGCAAACCGATTTCACTATGGCCTTAAAAGAACCTCCTATTTTTCATTTCTACCAAAATTTCAAAATTTTTGCATTTCAGCCCTTATTGAAAAAAATCATCAATTGACTTCACAATTTAGTCCATTTATACTACTTCACTTAAAATCAATCAAATTAGTACTTAAAAAACAAAATACTCAATAATGGTATCCTCTCAAAACTTTAACAATTACAAAAATAACACATGGTTCAGATAGATTAAGCTTCTGAGATTTCAAAAACATAAAAATTATAAGAAAATTATAACGTCCCAAATTAAGGCCTAGTCGGAACAGTGGTTTCGGGGACAACAAATTCGACGTAATAAAATTTATTTTTATTATATTTTTATGGTCTACGATTTCATGAAAAGATTTTTTGAAAATTTAGTTCAAAAATTTCGATGTTTAGGTACTCAATTTAGTGAAAAGGACTAAATTGTAAAAACTAAGAAAGTTGAGTTCTACATGTTAGAGGTGTCCAATTGTTATGTAATTTTAAATTGGAGGTCCTTTAATGATAATTATACCATTGGTTAAGTTGGTGGACAAAAATGGACATGGATGGGTATGTTTTAAAAGATTTTTTAAGGGGTATTTTGGTAATTTAGTGAATTAAATGAATTAAAAACAAAATTTAAATGCCAAATATGTCCATCTTCTTCATTAGGACAAAATTACAAGGGTTCTCCATAGCTAGGGTTTGTTTCAAGCTTCCAAGCTCTATAGTAAGTGATTCCAAGCCCCGTTTTTAATGTTCTTTACGTTTTTGGAATCCCGGTAACTTGGTTTAACTTATTCTAGCAATAATTTAACCTAGGGTTCATATTTGGAAAAATACACATAGGTGAAATGTGTTTATTTTGATATTTTCTGATAGAATATGAAGGCTGAAATTATGTTGAACAACTTTTGCTAAGCTATTTTATGTGAAAACAAGTAAAACGACATAATCGATAAAAATATTTAATGTTCATAAGTACATGTTAGAGTGAGAATTTGATGTTGCTATAGAAGGGAAAAATGTTCGAGCCTAGGGGCAAAATTGTAATTATGCAAAATTTTAGGGGAAAAATTATAATTTTGCCAAAGTTTGAGTTAGGGACTGTTTTGAGTAGTACATTAATTAAATAAGTGAAATGTGATGTTTTAGACCCCGAAAAATGAGATTTGGACCTAGAACTGGAGGAAAATTGAAAAATCGGAAAGTTGGTAAAATGACCGTTTCGGCATTCGAGGTAAGTTCGTGTGTTAATAATAATGCAATACCATGCTTGAATTGTAATTTTATTGATATGGCATAAATTGTATGATTTAATATGTTTAGGAGAAGTTGATGGATGATATGTATGGTATCGAAAATGTGATGTTTATTGTGTCATGTGAAATTGAATGGCAAATTAATGTTACAGGAATTGAATGATAAATTAATATTACATTGGTTGTATAAGTTACTACACGGTTGTACCTGACGAGATTTCGACAAGAAAGTTTATATGTAAATAATGCATTTATTTTACTTGTACAATAATTATTTTGTTAGATATTATGGAAATCATTGGGTGATAACTAAAATATGAAAATGACTGGAATGGGAAATTCTCGATTGAACCTTCAGAAAATCGAGAGATACAGACAATATGTAGCTAGGTCACACGAGTGATAAGGGACCTTCACCGTGTGTACAAAAAAGCTACTAGATGGCAAAATTTCATATGTAGCTAGGCCACATGGATGATAAGGCACCTTCACCATGTGTGCAAGAAAGCTACGGGATAATAATTTCATATGTAACTAGGTCACATGTGCAATACTGTGTGTCGTAACCATTTTTTGAAAACGGGAATCGACTTTGATTTTGAAAACAAAAATAAAACGGGAGTCGCCACCAATCATTTTTTATGAGGTGTGATCGGGTCACCTCGAAAAGTGGTTGTTTTTAATAATCAAATTGATTTAACAAAACAAAAAATTTGGTCAACGAAAATCAGAGAAACGGGTCTGGGAGTCGGTTACGTGCGAGGAAGAGTTAGCACCCTCATCATGCCCAAAATTGGTACCAAATTGATTAATTAGTGTCTTAATGTCGGAAGTTTGAAAATATTTTAAAATACGGATCCTTTAGAAAATGTTTGGATAATTTGGGCTGAAATTTGAGATTTCTTTGTTCCGAGAGGATATAAACATCACATCCAGCACATTAGGACACGATATTTTAAACCTTCGTAATCAAAGTTATCTCGTGATTTACGAAATTTATTAAAAGGATGTTTAGTTATTTAGTCCAACGAAAAATCGAAACCCAGCACGTTAGGGCACTATTCCCCGAATTTCTAAATACAAAACATTGCCTTATTTTAAAACCTTTGGATGAAATATAGTAATTTTGCAAAAATGTATTTTTGTTTAATAGTGTTAAACTAAGAAAATAGATATAGATGTTTGAGTTAAAAATTGAGATTTCTTTGTTCCGAATGATATAAATATCACAGCCAGCATGTTAGGACATAATATTTTAATCTCTCGTAATCAAAGCCATCTCATGATTTACGAAGTTTGTTAAAAGGATGTTAGGCTATTTAGTCAAATGGAAAATCGCAACCCAGCACGTTAGGGCACTATTCCTCGAATTTCTAAATACAAAACATTGCCTTATTTTTTTAAAAAATCTTTAGATGCAATATGATGATTTTACAAAATGTATTTTGTTTAATGATATAATATTAGGCTAAGAAAATGAATATAGATAAAAATACTAATAATAAGAATGATAATAATGAGAATATCAAATAATAGTAATAGCAATAATAATGAAAATAAAATAATAATAGTGATGATAATTAAATAATAAAATAATAAAATATAAAATAATGATACTAAGGTGAAAATAATACTATAAGTGATAATGAAATGAAAATGAAAATAATAAATTAATATTAACAATAATAATAAAATAATAATAATAATATTAGTAATATGATAATGGAAATAACGGTAATAATGGTAATAATAATAATAGATAGCAATAATAAACAAATGATAGTAAAAAATATAATAATATAATAATAATAATAATAATAATAATAATAATAATAATAATAATAATAATAATAATAATACGTATAATAAAAGTAATGAATTTAATAGTAAAATAATTAAAGTGATTAAAAAATGACTAAAATTGAATTAAGAACGGAACACTTGGGGTAAATTTAAAAATAAAAGAGGAAGAAGGCCCTTATCGCAACGCACTGAAAAGCGGAGGGACTGAAGCGCGAAATAACCCCCTTCCTCAAAACGTGCAGATGGGTGAGGACCAGATTGCAACCAACTAAACTTTTAGGGCAAATTTAAAAATGCTGAAAACCTGATTGGAAGAATATAAAAAGGGGGAGGGGCTAAAAGTGAAATTAGCCCCTCCGATGAAAAACACGCGGATCCTAGGCCGAAACGGGTCGGGTCGGATCGGGCCAGGATGAAACGACGTCGTTTTGGAGCCACTAAAACAAGCCCTAAACGGAGTCGTTTTGGATCCTTTATAAAAGAAAAATTTTCCTTTTTTTTCATTTCTGCTATTTGCTAAAAAAAAAACCCTTTTGTTTTTTATCTCTGCGGGTCTAGGGTCCCCGACGTTGCACCGGCCGACGTCTGTCGCGGGTTCCATCGCTGGTGCCGCTGTGCATGACGGTCGGAACCCCGAAAAGGTGAGATTTTATTCTTTTTTTATTCTTTTTCTTTTAAAAGTGATTTAGTATATATATGTGTGCTAAAAAGGAGAGGAAAAGAAAAGAAAGCTTCCGAAAATGATAAGGAAAATATTACCTCCTTTCGACTTTTTGTGTTTGATTTTTTAGTGATTTCTTTGCGTTATAACAGATGCTTTCTTGTTTAGTCTCGGCTCGCTGCTTTTGATTTCCTTTTTCTTTGTTCTGAATCTATTTTTGTGTCTTAAAACGCTTGTATTCTCTGATTTTTCTGTTCTTGTTTGAATCTTTTTCTTTCTATTGATAATAAAAAAAGGGTCCTTTACAATCGTTCCTCGATGGCTTATATTGCCATATTTTTACAACTTTTTTTATTGTTTTCTGTCACTTCTATTTTAATGCCTTGCAGGTGCAAGTGGCAGTGGCCGGTGCAGATGGGACGGTGGCCGGTGGCGTCAGAATGTCAGGCTGCCCCCTTTTTTATTTGTTTGGGCTAGTTTTTTTTGAAAATTTTCTGATTTGGGCATTGGGCTAATCGGGCCTGGTTAGTTTGGGTTTAATTGTTTTTTAGTTTGGGTCTGGTAAGCTTAGTTTGTATGGGGTTATGGATTTTGGGTTTGTAATGGGCCGGGCAGGAAATGGGTTGTACAGCTGCCCTCTTTGCTCGTTGTCGTGTAACGGGATTAGAGCAAAGACTTTTTAAAAAGACCCATTTTGCCCGCCTTGCAGAGTCCTGACTTCTTTGGTGCTTCCCTTCTTCAAGTAGCCTCATTTTGGTCCATCGTATCTTGTTGCCTTGATCCACTCTAACACGACTTTGGGTAAATAAGACTTATAGCTTTGGTCTACTCCATTGTAATTTCGGGGAGAAGAGATTTGTTTATTTTTGACTTGCTCCACTGTGACTTCAAGGAGAAGGGATTTGTAGTTTCTATCTTCTCTACTAAATCTTCAAAGAAATAAGGTTTATCCTCATTGTAAACTCAGGGAGGCGGGATTTGTAATCTCAACCTACTCCACTAGAACTTCGAGGAAATGAGAATTCAGGGAGAAGAGATTCGTAGTTTCTATCTTCTCTACTGAATCTTCAAAGAAATAAGGTTTATCCTCATTGTAAACTCAGGGAGGCGAGATTTGTAATCTCAACCTACTCCACTAGAACTTCGAGGAAATGAGAATTTAGGGAGAAGAGATTTGTAGTCTCCATCTTCTCTACTGAAACTTCAAAGAAATAAGGTTGATCCTCATTGTAAACTCATGGAGGCGAGATTTATAATCTCAACCTACTCCACTGGAACTTCGAGGAAATGAGAATTTAGGGAGAAGAGATTCGTAGTCTCTATCTTCTCTACTGAAACTTCAAAGAAATAAGGTTGATCCTCATTGTAAACTCAGGGAGGAGGGATTTGTAATCTCAACCTACTCCATTAGAACTTCGAGGAAATGAGAATTCAAGGAGAAGAGATTCGTAGTCTCCATATTCTCTATTGAAACTTCAAAGAAATAAGGTTTATCCTCATTGTAAACTCAGGGAGGCGGGATTTGAAATCTCAACCTACTCCACTGGAACTTCGAGGAAATGAGAATTTAGGGAGAAGAGATTCGTAGTCTCCATATTCTCTACTGAAACTTCAAAGAAATAAGGTTTATCCTCATTGTAAACTCAAGGAGGCAGGATTTGTAATCTCAACCTACTCCACTGGAACTTCGAGGAAATGAGAATTTAGGGAGAAGGGATTCGTAGTCTCCATATTCTCTACTGAAACTTCAAAGAAATAAGGTTGATCCTCATTGTAAACTTAGGGAGGCAGGATTTGTAATCTCAACCTATTCTACTAGAACTTTGAGGAAATGAGAATTCAGAGAGAAGGGATTCGTAGTCTCCATCTTCTCTACTGAATTTTCAAAGAAATAAGGGCTTATCCTCATTATAAACTCAGGGAGGCGGGATTTGTAATCTCAACCTACTCCACTGAAACTTCGAGGAAATAAGGATTTAGGGAGAAGAGATTCGTCTCCATCTTTTCTACTGAAACTTCAAAGAAATAAGGGTTTATCCTCTTTGTAAACTCAAGGAGGCGGGATTTGTAATCTCAACCTACTCCACTGGAACTTCGAGAAAATAAGGATTCAGGGAGAAGAGATTCGTAGTCTCCATCTTCTCTACTAAAACTTCATAGAAATAAGGGTTTATCCTCATTGTAAACTCAGGGAGGCGGGATTTGTAATCTCAACCTCCTCCACTGGAACTTCGAGGAAATAAGGTTTCAGGGAGAAGAGATTCGTAGTCTCCATATTCTCTACTAAAACTTCAAAGAAATAAGGGTTTATCCTTATTGTAAACTCAGGGAGGCGGGATTTGTAACCTCAACCTGGTCCACTGGAACTTCAAGGAAATAAGGATTGTGGTTTTCGATCGGCTTCACTACTGTTTAGTGAGATAAGATCTGCAATCTTTAACTGATCTGCTCCACTGCAAACTCAGGGATGCTAGACCTGCTATCTTCGATATGCTTCTGCAACTTCAGGAATACCAGACCTGCTATCTTCAGTCTACCCCACCAATATCTCGAGAGGACAAAATCTGAACTTTTTGCTTCCTTACTATCTTCAGAAAGACTTCAATCCTCAACCTGCTCCACTACCATCTCGAGGGAACAAAATCTGAACTTTCCAATTTTGCTACACTGTCCTCTGAGGGACATGTCCTGTAGACTCGAATGTATTATGGATGACATTTATATGAATGCGAATGTCATCAGAATGATCCCATTTTTTAAATGTACAATAATTAGGATGAAATGGTCAGAATGAATCTAATGCTCCTAATTAGAAGTGTGAGAATAATCCATTTCTACTGTTTGGGTTGTCACTGCTCATATTTATCAAGGTTCTATCACTGATGCGTTACCATGCTTTCTTGTTCAGCCGGTATCTTTAACAGAAAACCTAAAGAAATGATTATATTTTGCTCAGCAAGCTTGCCCCACTGTAATTTCAGAGTCCCTTCCACTGTACCTTCTAGGACATAAAGTTTGTACCTCCCACTGCAACTTTAGGAGAATAACGTTTGTTTCCTTCCATCCATCTTGCTGGAACTCGAGGTACAAGATCAATTTGATCTGTTACACTATTCGCTGGTTGTAATGACCAGATGTAGATGCCTGATATTTGTGTGAATGCAAAGTATCATTTTTCTTTTCCCGAGAATGATCCCTTTGTACACTTGGGTTAACATTGCTCGTTATTTGTCGAGGTTGTATCACCGACAAAATGTATTGTCTTTTGTTCAACCAATAAAAAGTCCAAAGATATAAATCATATTTCTCCAATATTTCCAAACCTTAAGCTGAGTGAGTTTTAAACAATAGTCCTATTTTAGGTCCTTGTATTATTCAGAAGCTTCCAGAGTAATATGCAAAACTCCTTTTATGAAAGTATTATTAGTCCATTGATCATTATTTCAATGCAAAATACCTGAAAGAGATTGTAACAATAGACAAGAAGGAAATTTGATTGGGAGCATAGCTCGAAACAAACAAGTTAATCAAAGCTAGCAAATGCAATCAAGAAGGAAATTTATTGGTAGTGTACTTTGAAAGGAATAATAACAAAAATGGATAAAATGGAAACTAGGTGCCCCAAATATCGCAGCCTGAGCTTCCCTGTTCAAACTTCTTGAGGACCATTTTAAGCTCAATATGTGTTTAGGGGATCCGGAGTACTTTGACGATGCCCTAAGACGTAACATACTTCTTCATTGTTAATTCAAGTGTAGCAAGACTACTGTATGCCCCACTTTCGATCAAAATTTGAGCCGCATTTTTCGAGTTTTTAACTCAAATCCTCTTTGGTCTCAAGGCGCCCGTTGTGGGTTTTCGTCTTGGCCTCTCCTTTTTCTTCTTTCTTCTTATTTGATGAAAATTCCTATTTCTTATTTCTTTTTTGATTATTTTGTTTTTGTTTTTATTTTTGTTTTTTTCTATTTTTTTTAAAAGGTCTCAAGACGCCTTTGCGAGTTTTCACCTTGGCCTCATTTTCAGGTAGAATACTTCTTGACTGATCCTAAATTCACCGGATTGGGCAAGTCTTTGGCATCCATCTTGGTCAATATCAATGCTCCTCCAGAACAGGCCTTCTTTACAACATCAGGTTCCCCTTGTGGAATTCTCTAGGATAAACTTCTTTGTCGTAAGCTTTCACCATCTGACCATGATGGATAACTTTTAACATTTTCTTCGATTAGGTTCAATTGGAAAAAATACTTTCATTCCACAAACCAACAGATAAGATGTTGCCCGGCAAAAGTCCTGGCCAACGTTTGATAAACATAGAAGATAAAAGGTAACTTTTTTATGCTAATCTTTACAAGTCTCGGTCATCTTTCCTACAATCTTTGTTTTGTTTTTTTGTTCTTTTCTTTTTGGCTGCCTTTGTTGCTATATGATATGGTGTCTGATCTTTAAATAGACTACAAACTTTTGACATTGTCCTTTTTAGCATTCTTTTTCGGCGGCTGATCTTTTTTTTTAAGAATTTGATGACTATTGACTTTATAACGATGGCATATGAAGCTACTTTCACCCTCTTAGTGAAGTAAATGATGACCATGACGATGAATCGATATTGGCTAAAAACTTTTGAAGAGATTGGCTTGATAGTCCATGCCCCACATTTAGGGAATCTGTGAGGAAATAGATGAGGCGCATAAGTCTTGTATTCATCCATCTGGCATTTACGGCATAACTGATGCTATTCCCCTTTTTTGGTAAACCAGTAGCTCGAATCTCTTTGATTAGTCTGGCCTTTGTAGAACCATTAACATGGGATCTTTAAACCCCAATTTTAACAGCATACCCATGTTTCAGTAACTTGGCATGCCTTGATATGATTGTGCAAAAACATCTTTGAATTATTGAAAACAGCGTCGCTCATGTCATTGATATATGGGGACCCATTGTGGGTATGAAGGCAGAAAATCCAAAGAATAAATGATTCTAAGGATGATTATTCGTATGATATGGTCATAAATAAAAAATGAAAAAAATGTACAGTATGAAATGTAAAGAATGAAAATATTTACTTAGAAAGATGCATTTTATTGAAATAAAATTCGGATGTGCCTACTTCACAAAAGAAATCTTATTGCTTCTAGGCTTAAAGCAACAGGTGTGTTTTGCATATTACTCTAGATTAGCTTTAAAAATACATGTTTCTTCCATAGTCTCATTGTTCAAAACACTCCCAAGTACATAAAGGCAGATGCTCGAAAAACTTTTATTCCTCGATTCTCCTTTCGGGTATACCATTGGTGTTCTGATCTCCCGATTTCTAGGCTTCTGGTGACTTCTTCAAGGAAACGCAACTTTCCTACCCCCACTTTCAATTACCACTACTTCATCATCGAACTTCACAATACCCATGTTGATGAAATTTTCCACCAATTTCTTGAAGGTAAGGCAATTTTCTATCGAATGCCTGTGATCCCCGCGTGGTACTCACACTGAGCATTTGGGTCATACCATTTTGGGTATGGAGGTTGCATCAATTTTGGATAGTGGGGGGACACAACGTGCGCATCAAATAAACTTTGATACAACTCCTTATACGTCATCGGGATCAGCATAAATTGGAGTTTTTCAGTGTTTTTCCTTGTGCGAGATTCTTTTTTTGATGAACCCTGATACTCAGTTGTCACCATTTTTGGCTGATTAACGGTAATTGACTTTGAGTGCCCCATGTTTGTATTATTCACTTCATTTTCTTTCTTCATTGTGGCCATTCTCTTGTTACTTTCTCCTGCCTCTATCCTTTCATTTTTTATGGC
The DNA here is from genome assembly GCA_025506655.1 of Gossypium rotundifolium. NCBI lineage: Eukaryota > Viridiplantae > Streptophyta > Magnoliopsida > Malvales > Malvaceae > Gossypium > Gossypium rotundifolium. Next base: position 53,698,932 of record CP106731.1, read on the forward strand.
ATTCTCAATCATTTCTTCAGTCATTACAATGTCTGAGAAGCTCTTTGTAGCGCTCCCTAGCATATGAGTGATAAACGGGGCCCTCAGTGTATTAATAAAGAGCATGGTCTTCTCTTTTTCTAAGAGCAGTGGTTGGACTTGTGTTGCTATCTCTCCTCATCGATGGGCGTATTGTTTGAAGCTCTCGCTTGGCTTTTTCTCCATATTTTACAACGTGATCCTATCAGGCGCTATGTCTGCCACGTGACCGTATTATTTCATGAAGGCCTGTGCCAGGTCCTTCCATGTCTTAATCTGGGCACGACTGAGCTGATTGTACCATTTGGCCGCAAACCCGACCAGACTGTCCTGAAAATAGTGAATCAGCAATCGGTCATTATTAACGTGTCCCACCATCCGTCGATAGAACATAGTGATGTGCGCTTTGGAACTGCTAGTCCCATTGTATTTTTCAAAATCTGGAGTTTTAAACTTTGGCAGAAGTACCAAGTCCGGGACCAAGCTTAAGTCCTTAGCGCCTACCTGGTAACAGTAGTCAGCAGTCTCCATTGCTTTGAACTTCTCTTCTAACCACTTGCAACGGTCCTCGAGTTGCCTTGGCAGGTCCACTTTTGCCTTGTCCATTTCTACCATTTCTTCAAGATCGGGGACCACAGGGTTTGCTGGACTATCTCTTGGGTTGAAACCCGAGCTTGCTTGGAAGTTCATGGGTAGTTTAGTATCAACTTGCCTTCGTTGAGGCCTAACCGTGACAGATGGCCTTTGGAGATACTGCTCGTGTTGTGTTTGTGTATGTGGTGGGGTAAAACCTGGAGGGTAAACAGGGTCGTCATTATCATTCCCTGAACTAGCAGCAATGCCTTTTCCTTTCTCACGTTCCTTAGCCAGTAATTGTGCCAGCTGGCTTATCATATTATTCTAGGATTCTTACATCTACTTTATCATGTCCTATTGTATCCTGGCTAATCATTCTTGCATTTGATCCTGCATGTCTTTTTGCATCTGCTCTAATTTTTCTATTCTTTGATCCATCACTTTTGTTTTGCCTCGTGTACCGTAACGATGCTCAGTTTTCAGATTTTCCTTTTCTCTCTCTCTCTCTCTCTCTTTCTGTATTAATTTCAACTAATTAGGCTCTCCCTATGGACTTAAATGCATATGATGTGATGTAATGCAAATGCATGAAATGCAATGCAAATGCATGGAATGAATGCAAAAAGAAAGAGAGGCGTTGATTATGAATTCAATTCCATTAGAAAAACTTTTCTAGAAAACAAATTTCTTTACATAAAACAGATTTCATATACGACCTTGCCCCAATGCTCAAAGCCTTAACTTTCCAAAGAAGCCAGGTTAACCCCTAACCTTGATCTGATTCTAATTTACTTCAAACTTAGCACGTCAGCTTAAACTACTATGGTTTTCCAATGATTCGCCATCTCTTGTATTTGAGCAACTAATTTTTTCAATGGACAGTAGTCATCAGAGAATACTTGATAAGAAACCCTTTTTACTTTCCAAAAGCGATTATGGAACCACGCCAACAAGAGTTTCGTACATTCAAATGAATCTTCCTTCACCTCCTCCTCGGCATGTATTCAAATATCAAAATGTTTCGGCCAGAATTATAAGGACGGGCATGGCCCTCTTGTCAAGTCTATCAAACTGCCTTGTCCATGTGCCCCAGTGCTTTAGGGAAACATCCAGTTTGTAAATGCTCAAAGCGAAGACATACACCATTTTCTTCATATCTGGGTGTGCTAAGATCGAATCTCGCGAATTCTCTAACGGATGGCTTCACTGGCTCCTATGGACTGCGACCCATTGCTTACTCATCCGTACAATGCTCATTAATTCATTTAAGAAAGTTGAGACGCGACGGCTCTCGAATAGTCTTTTTCGGCTTGAATCCTCGAGCAAAGTCTTGTATTCTTCTGCGGACTATCAGCCTTCTCTCGTTGTTTACTTGGACTATATTCGAACGACCGTATTATAATCCACTTTATCAAGAAATTCATTTTCTTATGACAAACTCCTCTATTTAGCAATCGAATATTAATCAACGCCTCCTTTCTATGATGATGCAATGCATTGCAATGCAATCAAAATAGAAGAAAACACGTTAGTACAAGAGAAATAAACAACACATAATACATGTCTGGGTAACCACTAGGGTTTGGCGTGGCTCTATCTAGGGTAGGCTCTTAGGTCTCTCTATATGTGGTTTGGTTCTAAAGAGAGGTACCTGAACTAGCAGATTCCTCGATCCTCACCCATTATAGGCTCATATGGACCGAGTTCAGTTCAGGGGAATACATTTCCCTATGGCTGCACGGAGATGAAAATCTCATGAAGACATAGGTAAGGATGTATCCCGAAAATGATCCACTATCCTGCACGGAGGTGAAGACCTCACGAAGGAATAGTTTCTCACTCCCACTTAAAAAGGGTATAACCAAGTGGTCATGCAATGCAATGTGCATAGATATACAAAAAGCTCGAAACAAATAAGGAAATATGAATAAAAATGATGAAGACTGTAACACAAAACAGATGAAATGCGAAAAAAGGATTGTATATTAAAACCAAATTTTAATTTTGAAAAAAGACAAAAATTAATCAACTCGTGGCTTGACTCTCTTATTCAAGTCCCCAGTGGAGTCGCCAAGCTGTCGTAACCATTTTTTGAAAATGGGAATCGACTTTGGTTTTTAAAACGAAAATAAAACGGGAGTCGCCACCAATCATTTTTGATGAGGTGTGATCGGGTCACCTCGAAAAGTGGTTGTTTTTAATAATCAAATTGATTTATCAAAACAAAAATTTTGGTCTACGAAAATCAGAGAAACGGTCCAGGAGTCGGTTACGTGCGAGGAAGGGTTAGCACCCTCGTCACGCCCAAAATTGGTACCAAATTGATTAATTAGTGTCTTAATGTCGGAAGTTTGAAAAGATTTTAAAATACAGATCCTTTAGAAAATGTTTGGATAATTTGGGCTGAAATTTGAGATTTCTTTGTTCCGAGAGGATATAAACATCACATCCAGCACGTTAGGACACGATATTTTAAACCTTCGTAATCAAAGTTATCTCGTGATTTACGAAATTTATTAAAACGATGTTTAGCTATTTAGTCCAACGGAAAATCGAAACCCAGGACGTTAGGGCACTACTCCCCGAATTTTTAAATACAAAACATTGCCTTATTTTAAAACCTTTGGATGAAATATAGTAATTTTGCAAAAATGTATTTTTGTTTAATAGTGTTAAACTAAGAAAATAGATATAGATGTTTGAGTTAAAAATTGAGATTTCTTTGTTCCGAAGGATATAAATATCACATCCAGCACGTTAGGACACAATATTTTAATCTCTAGTAATCAAAGCCATCTCATGATTTACGAAGTTTGTTAAAAGGATGTTAGACTATTTAGGCTCGCTCGCATTGCTTTTCAAAAGACTTCGGCTCAAAAGCACTTTTGGAAGAAAAGTCATCGTAATGTTCGCTTTATTTGAAATTTTAGCTTTTCGAAGTGCTTTTCAAAAGCACTTCAAAACTAGAAGCTAAAATTTTAGCTTTTCCATTCCAAAAGCACTTTTAGTGCTTAATTACTTTTCACCCTCTAATAACATAGTACTTTCATTTTTTCGTGGGGTTTAATTACAAATGTGTTAAAATCATTAATTAAAAATAAAAAATATTTTAAAATATTAATTACAAATATTTAATAATTATATTTAAATATTTAAAATGTAGTTTATATATTCTAATTAAATTTTATAACTAATTAATATTTATTACTTACAAATATTTAAAATTAAAATTTATATTTCATATATTAAAATATTAACAAGTTATAGTAATTTTTATATTCTTACTAAAATATAATAATATTAACTAATTTAAAATTTATTTAAATGTATATTTGTTACTTGATAATAACATGTCTAAAATGGACATTTTATTTCTCAAAAGACTTTTGACAAAGAATGCTAAACACTCAAATTTTAAAACAAACTTTTCAAAAGACTTCTCAAAAGCACTTTTCAAAAGACTTTTCAAAAGACTTTTCAAAAGCATTGCCAAACTAGCCCTTAGTCAAACGGAAAATCACAACCCAGCACGTTAGGGCACTATTCCCCGAATTTCTAAATACAAAACATTGCCTTATTTTTTTAAAAAAATCTTTAGATGCAATATGATGATTTTACAAAATGTATTTTGTTTAATGATATAATATTAGGCTAAGAAAATGAATATAGATAAAAATACTAATAATAAGAATGAGAATAATGAGAATATCAAATAATAGTAATAGCAATAATAATGAAAATAAAATAATAATAGTGATGATAATTAAATAATAAAACAATAAAATATAAAATAATGATACTAAGGTGAAAATAATAATATAAGTGATAATGAAATGAAAATGAAAATAATACATTAATATTAACAATAATAATAAAACAATAATAATAATAATATAAGTAAAAATAATATTAGTAATATGATAATGAAAATAATAAATAATAATAATGGTAATAATAATAATAGATAGCAATAATAAACAAATGATAGTAAAAAAGATATAATAGTAATAATAACAAACATGTAAATAATAATAATAATAATAATAATAATAATAATAATAATAATAATAATAATAATAGTATAAATAATAATACGTATAATAAAAGTAATGAATTTAATAGTAAAATAATTAAAGTGATTAAAAAATGACTAAAATTGAATTAAGAACGGAACACTTGGGGTAAATTTGAAAATAAAAGAGGAAGAAGGCCCTTATTGCAACGCATTGAAAGGCGGAGGGACTGAAGCGCGAAATAACCCCCTTCCTCAAAACGCGCAGCATGGGTGAGGACCAGATTGCAACCAACTAAACTTTTGGGGCAAATTTAAAAACGTTGAAAACCTGATTGGAAGAATATAAAAAGGGGGAGGGGCTAAAAGTGAAATTAGCCCCTCCGATGAAAACCACGCGGATCCTAGGCTGGAGCGGGGCGGGTCGGGTCGGATCGGGCCAGGGTGAAACGACGTCATTTTGGAGCCACTGAAATAGGCCCTAAACGGAGTCGTTTTGGATCCTTTGTAAAAGCAAAATTTTCCCCTTTTTTTTTCATTTCTGCTGTTTGCCAAAAAAAATAACCCCTTTGTTTTTTTTTCTCTGTAGGTCTAGGGTCCCCGTTGTTGTTCGGTCGACGTCACTGCTGGGTTTCGTCGTCGTTACAGGCACAAATGATCGGAACCAAAAAGGTGAGATTTTATTCTTTTTTTATTCTTTTTCTTTTAAAAGCGATTTAGTATATATATATATATGTGTGTGTGTGTGTGTGTGTGTGCTATAAAAGGAGAGGAGAAGAAAAGAAAGTTTCCGAAAATGATAAGGAAAATATTACCTCCTTTCGACTTTTTGTGTTTGATTTTTAGTGGTTTCTTTGCGTTATAACAGATGCTTTCTTGTTTAGTCTCGGCTCGCTGCTTTTGATTTCCTTTTTCTTTGTTCTGAATCTATTTTTGTGTTTTAAAATGCTTGTATTCTCTGATTTTTCTGTTCTTGTTTGAATCTTTTTCTTTATATTGATAATAAAAAAAAGGGTCATTTACAATCGGTTCCTCGATGGCTTATATAGCCATCTTTTTACAACTTTTTTCTTTGTTTTCTATCACTTCTATTTTAATGCCTTGTAGGTGCAAGTGGCGGTGGCCGATGTAGATGGGACGGTGTCTGGTGGCGTCAGAATGTCAGGGGTCAGAAGCCAGACCTAGGTGCGGCGCCTAGGGTTCCTATGCTGCCCCCTTTTTTATTTGTTTGGGCTATGTTTTTTTGAAAATTTTCTGATTTGGGCATTGGGCTAATCGGGCCTGGTTAGTTTGATTTTAATTGTTTTTTAGTTTGGGTCTGGTAAGCTTAGTCTGTATGGGGTTATGGGTTTTGGGTTTGTAATGGGCCGGGCAGAAAATGGGTTGTACACTGTGTGTATACCATGTGTACAAGAAAGTTACGGGTTATGAGTAGCTAGGTCACATGAGTGGTTCCTGGTGTTGGACACCATGTAGACAAGAAAGCTATGAGATGGAATGGCTATGTCACATGGGTGATAAGGTACCTTCACCATGTGTACAAGAAAGCCGAATTATGTGTAGGTGGAGCTATGTGCTGAGACCACCGAGTTTCGGGCGTTTTCCGAAGGGGTTCAACGAGATAATTTACTAATGATGATTGGTGCGATCATGTTATGAATAAGTGCAAGTGTGAATGTGACCAATTGAGAAATGTGACAAATGTACGTATGAACAATATGTTCAATATGTAATCAGAAATTGGATAGGTTGGTATAAGCAAGTGATGAACACAACAAAAGTGAAAGAGAGAGCAAAAATTTACAATAAAACTGTTTGGGCAGCAGTAGTGACATGAGTTTGAAAAATCACTAAAAATAGTAGAGATTGAATTATAAGTTGTATGAGATAATTTTCATATAAAAGAAACATAGAAAACAAATGATTCATATATTTTGAGATATTTGAATTTCTGTGAGACTAGTTCAGAATGTTTACGTGATCCCCTATTCTGCCTTGTAAAAATCATTAAAAATTGTACAAAACTAATTGTGGGACATAAATTATATGTCTGAAATCCTGAATGAGTCTACTTTCAAATGAACTAAATAATAAGGTCATATAAACTCTGTACGAGGAGAAAATTGATTCGTAGTGAAGAGAGGTCAGAATAGTCAAACAGTAAAATAGGGGAATTTTTAATGAATAAACTGTATTTATTGGCTAAACCAAAAATTCTGAAAATTTTATGGTAAGAAGATATGTGAGTCTAGTTTCATGGAAAATTAACGGATCTTAATTTGGAGTTCTGTAGCTCCAGATATAAATAATTTAGTGATTGTGACTCGAGTAGACAGCTTGAGATGAACATGAATAAAAAGTGGAACTATATTCAATTATGATTATTTTATCTTGAGAACATATTGTGAAGATTTATAAAAGCCTATTAATAAATCACTTATTATTTACATACTTACTTACTAAGCTTTGTAGCTTACTTCCCTTCATTTCCCATATCTTATAGGTTGTATGTGTAATATCCCGAATTATGGCTTATGCATTATTACTAAATTGTATGAAATTACATGCCTGTGTGTGTTGTGAATGTGTATTATGAATTTTGTGAACGTTAGTGTGAAGGGGAATAGCTTAAAAATTATTAGATTTTTAAGTGTTAAGAGGAAGCTAAGCCTGTGAGGCCTTAAGAAAATCAATAGAGGAAATGTGACATGAAATTGGGCTTAGTAAAGTGGCTACAAGGCGCCACTTAAAGCCTCTGTAAGTGACGCCACAAGCAGGTGCAAATGGGCCCGGGGTTTGAGTCACAAGGGAAGCAAATAAAAGTCTTTATTTTGCTACAAGGAAGAGAGGAAGTGGACGGCACATGGACTCTGGAGAAGAGGAAGTGGACGGCATAGGGACACTTCAAGATTTGACTAAGGAAGAGTGAAATAAGGGATTTGATAGTGAGAGGAAGAGGTGGCCGGCCTAGGGACTCCTCTAATGAAATATTCAGCCAAGTTCAGTAAGGAGGGGGGATGATAGCCGAATTTTACAAAGCAATTAAGCCTCTTTTTCGTTTTCTTTTTCTCTCTAAATCCACCACCTTTCTTTTCTTTTCTTTTATTCTAGTCGAATACTCAAGGGGCTCCTAGCCGATTGGTCCTTTAAATCATCAAAAGCCGAAACTTGTTGTTCAATAGTTAGCCTATAGTCGAAACCCTCTGTGGTGTCAAGCAGGAGTGTTGTCGATTTTAGTAAGGGCTCACTTATCAATTCTTTTATTTCTTTTTCTTAAAAGCCGAAATCAAGATTCTAATGCCTTAATGTCTTTAGCCGACTTCTAAGGGAAACATTCGGGATTTCAGATCTAAGGTAAGCGACATAGTGGTAAGTGATCTCCTCCTTAAGCAATCGGTTTTGGGTTCTTATTCTTTTAAGATGCCGAAAACAATGGTTAAACCTTGGTTAGGGATGGCCGAATGTGTATAGTGCCATAACCTTGTGTTCTTTTGTGTGTAGCCAACGTTAAGGGACAGTAAGGAGACTTTCGGGATTTGAAGTGTTTAAGGTAAGTGGTATGAAGTATTTGGCCAAAGGCCATTCTCTTAGATCTATACTTAAAACCGATTCTAACACTTGACAAGTAGGGATTTCGACAACTTCAAAGCAAGTAACCACTTTCGGGATTTAAAATCGCAAGGTTAGTACCCAAGATATCCGGCCAAGGCTTATTGAGTGATTTAAGATCTATTTCATATTTATTTAAAAGCCGAAACTAACCAAGTCTAGTGAACTAGTGTTGGCCGATTGCAAGAAAGAAGTATCACAAAGTTTTCGGGATTTGAGAAGTACTCAAATCGGCAAGCAAGGTAAGATTTCGATTATGTTTCCTCCGGGATTTGGTTATATGGCCGAATAAGTTTTGCTAATATGTCTAACAATGGACGAATATAGGAACTAAGATCTAAAGCATTAGATCGGGTTTTCGGATCCTAATTAAGCGCTATAAATCGGTGTGTACCCCACACTAAGCTTTAAATAATTGACGGTTATGTTTTAATTAATATGTTACAAGAATATGTTATGATGTGGCTAAGGTACCATGCAATGGTACAAAGTACTCAGGTACGTTTTCCTACTCCTACTATGAGTATGATAAGATTCGTTATGGCACAAATGTCAATAGTGATAAGAATGTGAAATTAAGCATGATATTGTATGACATGTTTGACATGGGGCATATGGGTGATATGTAAAGGGGAAGTGAATTGGTGGTTTTATACCCCAATATCTGAATGTGGTGACTTATGTCACAATATCTGAATGTGGTGACTTAAGTCACGAATATTTATCTGGTGGCTATGCCACGAATTTTATAAGGGCGATGAGCACGTCGACTGCAGTGACTGCCTTCGATGGTGTGTAGCGGATGGAGGGTTGACTTAGTAGTCCCCACGGTGTGATGGTTGGTACGGGTGATGTGTAGCGGATGGTTAATTAGGTTTGGGTTCGGGTTTGCATCATTAATTATATATGTTATTATGTATGATTTGACATGCCTGAATTTAATTAAGACTTGTGTTGGTTGTACACATTGAGTCTGTTTGACTCACCCCTTGTGGGATTTTTTTTCAGTGACACTCAAGGATGGACCGGCCTGGCAGGAGCTCAAGGGTGGCCATGCTCACTTGAGTCTATTTTATTTTATTTTGGGTTTTCTTTTAAGTACTTTGAATTTAATTTGGGTTTTGATTTGATGTAATAAGGCCTTGGTTTGAACTGTTTACGCATGCATATTTACTTATTTAAGTATGATACGATTTTTATTAATTTAAAGTTAAAGTCCATCTTTCTTAAGTGTAAATATTAAATGTTTTGACACCTAATCAACACGGGTTTTAAATTCGAGCCCAACCCAAATCAACTGTTTTCAGAAACACGAAAAATTTTAGCAAAGTTTCAAATAAGATCCGAATGGTTTTTCCTAGGAGCATACCAGATCCGGTTAGGGCTTGTGGGCCGGGTTTGGGGTGTTTCAGTTTGGTATTAGAGTCCGGTTCAAAACTCGACCTTGAGGGCTTTTAGGGCCCAAAACATTTTCTGTCTTTTGAAAGTGGATTTTTCTAAGTAATAAGGTTTTTTGGCATGGCACCTGAGTCTCCGACCCGAAGTCCACCAGGTAAGTACTCCTATCCATTGTGTGAGTCATTGTATGATTTGTAGATGGGTAGAAATGGAACGTAGATTAGTATGATAAGTACTTGAACTATAGGACTAGTTTACCCCAATAATTACATAAAACTTTAATGCACAATTAAACAAACCTGTGTCTAAGTCGCCGAGTTAGGGTGTGGCAACCATCGTGCGCATGTCTAAGATTGGTTTCGGTGGGAGCTTGGTATTTAAGAAGTCCTAGTGACTCACCTCCTCTCCACTCGTATTCTACCTGGTGCGTAGTGATGGTTCACCCTAACCAGGAGGACTCAAACACAGGCTAAACCCAATAACTAAAACCCGAAAGGGACTAGCCATATTTTTATAAAAACCCTAGTTTTAAAATCACCAAATTACCCCTATGATGTATAGGAAAACTATTTTGAAAAATTTTCCAAATATTCTCGATTTACTAATATGACCTAAATACCCCTGGTTGGAAAAATTACTAAAAATGCCCTTGGATCATAAAATTTCCTTACTACCCACAGTTTTTATCAAGAATCTCTTACCTTACAAATATCCAAAAACCCTATTTTTACAAAATATTAATATACTCTGATTTGGAAAATTTACGAAATTACCCCTGACTTACAAAATGACCAAATTACCCCTAACCTCTACAAATGACCGATATACCCTCAGTGAGGAAAATTACTGAAGTACCCTCAAATTAAAAATATTTAAAATACCCTTGTCTTGAAAAGTCACCAGAACCATATTTTGCAAAAATTACCAAACGACTCGGCTTGTAAAATTACAAAATACCCTAGTGTATAAAATTACCATTTCACTCTTAAAATTTCTCCAAAGAAGTATTTTAATTTTATAAAAATATTAACAATCTCTATTTTGCAACATTTTCAAATATCATAATTTGGAAAAAAAATTTACCAAAATACCCCTATAGGAAAAAATTACGAAAATGCCCTTGGGTAGTGGAAAACAACAAACAACGCCAACTACAACATTTCTCTGTAATGAACGCAAGTTCATGTGTGTGACGAAATGAATGATTTGAGACTGTATGTGTATGAAATCGAAAGAACTACTTCCTAGAACTATTAAACATAAAATTGTTCATGATAAATCAGTGGAACAAAACTAATACATAAAATTCTTTAATCAGATAAACGCAAATTGGAAGCATGAACTCTAGGGGACGTGGCCGTAACATGCGAGGCCATGGTAGAGGAATGACTGTGTCAGAACCCGTTAGATCGGGTTAAGGATCTGAAAATAAAATGCCACCACCACCACCAGCCGCTGATATGGAATATCAGGATCAGACGGGGGATGACGCAGTGTCACAGGCGATGCTGTGGGTTTTAAAAAGGGTGGCTAGAGCTGGTGGAGGCATGGGAGCTCAAAAGTCGGTACCTGAGCGACTCCGAGCCAACAGAGCGGAGGTGTTCCGTGGTGTATCAGGTGTGGCACTCAGTACCACTAAGTATTGGTTGGAAGCAACTGAGCGGATCATGGATGAGCTCGATTTAACTGACGAGGAAAAACTAAAAGGGTTGGTGTCGCTTCTCCACGATGAGTCATATCAATGGTGGCTCACGATTCGGGATGGTGCTACAGCTGAGGAACTCACGTGGGATTATGCTAAGGCGGCATACCAGAAGAAGTATGTTGGTACTCATTACATTGATGCGCAGAGGAAGGCATTTCTAGGGCTAGTTCAAGGGAACAAGTCCGTGGCGGAGTACAAAGCTGAATTCTTAAGGCTGAGCCGTTATGCTCGAGGCATAGTGTCAACTGAGCATGAGCGGTGTGTCCGGTTTGAGGACGGACTAAAGGATGATCTAAGGTTGCTGATAGCTCCACAACAAGAGCGGAAGTTTGCTGTGTTGGTGGAGAAGGCTAAGGTAGCCGAGGGTATCAAGGATTCTGTAAGGTAGAACACCGATCAGAATAGGCAGAAAAGAGGATTTGGATCATCAAGGCCATCCAGGAATGAGCAAAAGAGGCCTAGAGTTGATGGGCCGCGAGGTCAGCAAGCTGCTACTAGAGGGCAATACCGTACTTGTGATTAGTGTGGAAAGAAACACTTAGGAGAGTGTTGGAAGAAAACGGGAGGATGTTTTAAGTGTGGGTCTAAGGACCACATGATTAAGGACTGCCCTATGAGAACCGAAGGGGGTCGACCAGTAAGCCAAGGTCCTAACCAGGCTGAAAGAGGAGAACAGTAGCCACCGCAGGGTCGTGGTTTGGCTGGCAAAGGTAATGGCTCTGAAAGAGGACGGGGAACACCGGGCCGAGGTGTTGGTAACATGAAGGCAAGATAGCCGGGTTTGGTTTATGCGGTTCATCGGAGGGAGGATGGAGACACACCGGACGTCATAACCAGTACGTTTCTTATATTTAGCAAGCCTTATGTTGCTTTGATTGATGTGGGCTCGACCCATTCTTATATTGCATGTAGAGTAGTTGAAACTCTAGGAATAGCCTCTGAACTATCTAGTAGGGAGACGACTGTAGTAAGCCCACTAGGTCAAACTGTAGTAGTGAACAAGATATTTCAGAGTGTGCCTTTGGAGCTTTAGGGAGCGGTATTTCTTGCCGACTTAATGGAATTACCCTTCGGAGAATTTGATCTTATACTTGGCATGGACTGGCTAGTGGAGCATCGGGTTGTGTTGGATTGTGTAGCCAAACGAATGGAGTTAAGGACTTCCAAGGATGAGGAAGTAGTTATGATAGGAGAAAGAAGAAACTACATGTCTAATGTAGTTTCTGCTTTAAAGGCTGATAAGATGGTTCGGAAAGGGTGCAAGGTATTTTTGGCCTTCATTAGTGCTTTGGATGCGGAAGAAGGGGGAGTTAGTGGAGTTAGAACCGTAACGGAGTTTGTGGATGTCTTTTGGAGGAATTATCAGGAATACCCCCAGACATGGAGGTGGAGTTTGGAATTGAGTTGCTGCCGGGTACAGCTCCTGTGTCAATCACCCCATACAGAATGGCACCAAAGGAGTTCATTGAGCTCAAGGCTCAAATTTAAGAGTTGCTAGACTGTGGGTTTATTCAACCCAGTGTGTCTCCATGGAGAGCACCGGTCTTATTTGTGAAGAAGAAGGATGAAACTATGCGCATGTGCATAGATTATCGTCAGTTGAATAAGCTGACCATCAAGAACAAGTACCCTTTGCCAAGAATAGATGACTTGTTCGATCACCAAAAGGGCATGAGCTTTTTCAAAGATAGATCTAAGGTCTGGATATCATCAGCTTAAGGTGAAGGAGGCTGATATCCATAAGAAGGCTTTCTGAACAAGGTATGGGCATTTTGAGTTCGTAGTAATGCCGTTTGGATTGACGAATGCCCCAGCCGTGTTTATAGACATGATGAACCGAGTTTTCCAACCCTATCTGGACCAGTTCATTGTTGTGTTCATAGACAATATTTTGGTGTATTCGAAGTCTGAGGAAGAACAAGATGAGCATCTCCGGATAGTGTTGTAAGTGTTGAGGGAGAAGAAGCTCTACGTCAAATTCAGCAAGTGTGAATTTTGGCTTAAGGAGGTTACGTTTTTAGGACATGTGGTGTCTGCAGAAGGAATAAGGGTGGATCCTCGGAAGATTAAGGCATTATCTTTATGGAGAAAAGTCGGTGATCTACACAAACCACAAAAGCCTTAAGTATCTGCTGACTCAGAAGGAGTTGAATTTGAGATAACGAAGGTGGGTGGAATTATTGAAGGACTATGATTGTTCGATAGAGTATCACCTGGGCAAGGCGAATGTGGTGGCAGATGCCTTAAGTCGGAAGGTAGTGTCAGATCTGAGAGCGATGTTCGCACATTTGAGCTTGTATGATGATAGAAGTTTGTTGACAGAGCTGCAAGTAAAGCCGACATGGTTGAATAAGGTAAAGGAAAGTCAGTTAATGGATGAGGATTTAAGTGCTAAGTTACGGTGGGTGCAGAATAGAGAGTTGGAGGATTATGGTATTAATGACGAGGGAGTATTATGCTTCAAGGGTAAGGTATGTATGCCGAGGAATGAGGATTCGAGGAAGAGAATTCTTCGGGAATCGCATAGTAGCCCTTATGCTATGCATCTTGGAGGCAGTAAGTTGTATAGAGATCTAAGGGAACAATTTTGGTGGCCTGGTCTTAAGCGGGAAGTTACCAAATTTGTAGGGAAGTGCTTAACGTGTCAGCAAGTTAAGGCTGAACACCAAGTTCCGCCGGGATTGCTTCAGCCAATACAAATTCTGCAGTGGAAGTGGGAGAGAATTACCATGGACTTCGTTAGTGGGCTTCCCCTTACGCCTACTAAGAAGGACTCGGTATGGGTGATAGTGGATCGGCTGACAAAGTCCGCGCATTTCATTCCGGTGTGGGTGGACTATTCTCTCCAGAGGTTAGCAAAGTTGTATGTTGCAGAGATTGTGAGGTTGCACGGAGTGCCGGTGTCGATTATCTCGGATAGGGATCCGAGGTTCACGTCTCAGTTTTGGAAAGCTCTACACCAGGCTTTAGGCACCAGATTGGACTTCAGTACGGCCTTTCATCCACATTCAGATGGTCAATCTGAGCGAGTGATCCAAGTGTTAGAGGATATGTTAAGAGGCTGTGTGATAGACTTCAGAGGAAGTTGGGAAGAATATTTCCTCTAGCGGAATTTGCTTACAACAACAGCTATCAGGCCAGTATTCGGATGGTGCCGTACGAAGCACTGCATGGTCGGAAGTGTCGCACTCCTACATGTTGGACGAAATTAGAAAAACGTCAAATTTTGGGTCCAGAGTTAGTAGCGGAATCTGAAGAGAAGGTTAGTGTAATTTGAGCTAGATTGAAGGAGGCTTCTGATAGGTAAAAGTCTTATGCAGATCTCAAATGGAAGGAGATCGAATTTGATGTGGGAGATCAAGTATTCCTTAAAGTTTCGCCTTGGAAGAAAGTGATGAGATTTGGACGCAAAGGGAAGTTAAGTCCAATATTTATAGGACTTTATCGGGTATTGAAGCGAATTGGATCGGTGGCATACCAGTTAGAGTTGCCATCGGAGTTGAAGTAGATGCACGACGTATTTCATGTTTCCATGCTACGTCGTTATCGATCGGATCCGTCTCACATAGTACCGGTTGAAGAGGTAGAACTGAGACCAGATCATCTTATGAGGAAGAGCCGATCCAGATCCTGGAACGTGATATGAAGGTGCTTCAGAAGAAGTCGGTCCCTTTGGTTAAGGTGTTGTGGCGTAACCATGGATCGGAAGAAGCTTCTTGGGAGCAATGCGATAGCAATACCCCCACCTATTTTAGCCAGGTAATTTCGAGGTCAAATTATTTTAAGGGGGGTAGAACTGTAATATCTCGAATTATGGCTTATGCATTATTACTAAATTGTATGAAATTACATCCCTGTGTGTGTTGTGAATGTGTATTATGAATTTTGTGAACCTTAGTGTGAAGGGAATAGCTTAAAAATTATTAGATTTTAAGTGTTAAGAGGAAGCTAAGCCCTGAGGCCTTAAGAAAATCAATAGAGGAAATGTGACATGAAATTGGGCTTAGTAAAGTGGCTACAAGGCGCCACTTAAAGCCTCTGTAAGTGACGCCACAAGCAGTGCAAATGGGCCCAGGGTTCGAGTCACAAGGGTAGCAAATAAAAGTCTTTATTTTGCTACAAGGAAGAGAGGAAGTGGACGGCACATGGACTCGGAGAAGAGGAAGTGGACCAGTGCAGGACGATTCAAGATTTGGCTAAGGAAGAGTGAAATAAGGCATTTGATAGTGAGAGGAAGAGGTGGCGCTTAGGACTCCTCTAATGAAATATTCGCCAAGTTTAGTAAGGAGGGGATGATAGCCGAATTTTTAAAAGCAATTAAGCCTCTTTTTGTTTTCTTTTTCTCCAAAGCCACCACCTTTCTTTTCTTTTTCTTTTATTCTAGCCGAATACTCAAGGGCTCTAGCCGATTGGTCCTTTAAATCATCAAAAGTCAAACTTGTTGTTCAACAGCTTAGCCTATAGCCAAACCTTCGTGGTGTCAAGCGAGTGTTGTCGATTTTAGTAAGGGCTCACTTATCAATTCTTTTATTTCTTTTTTCTTAAAAGCCGAAATCAAGATTCTAATGCCTTAATGTCTTTAGCTGACTTCTAAGGGAAACATTCGGGATTTCAGATCTAAGGTAAGCGACATAGTGGTAAGTGATCTCATCCTTAAGCAATCGGTTTTGGGTTCTTATTCTTTTAAGATGCCGAAAACAATGGTTAAACCTTGTTTAGGGATGGCCGAATGTGTATAGTGCCATAACCTTGTGTTCTTTTGTGTGTAGCCAACGTTAAGGGACAGTAAGGAGACTTTCGAGATTTGAAGTGTTTAAGGTAAGTGGTATGAAGTATTTGGCCAAAGGCCATTCTCTTAGATCTATACTTAAAATCGATTCTAACACTTGACAAGTAGGGATTTCGACAACTTCAAAGCAAGTAACCACTTTCGGGATTTAAAATCGCAAGGTTAGTACCTAAGATATCCGGCCAAGGCTTATTGAGTGATTTAAGATCTATTTCATATTTATTTAAAAGCCAAAACTAACCAAGTCTAGTGAACTAGTGTTGGTCGATTGCAAGAAAGAAGTATCACAAAGTTTTCGGGATTTGAGAAGTACTCAAATCGGCAAGCAAAGTAAGATTTCGATTATGTTTCCTCCGGGATTTGGTTATATGGCCGAATAAGTTTTGCTAATATGTCTAACAATGGCCGAATATAGGAACTAAGATCTAAAGCATTAGATCGGGTTTTCGGGATCTCAATTAAGCGCTAAATAAATCAAAAATTACCCACTAAGCTTTAAATAATTGACGGTTATGTTTTAATTAATATGTTACAAGAATATGTTATGATGTGGCTAAGGTACCATGCAATGGTACAAAGTACTCAGGTACGTTTTCCTACTCCTACTATGAGTATGATAAGATTCATTATGGCACAAATGTCAATAGTGATAAGAATGTGAAATTAAGCATGATATTGCATGATATGTTTGACATGGGGCATATGGGTGATATGTAAAGGGGAAGTGAATTGGTGGTTTTATACCCCAATATCTGAATGTGGTGACTTATGTCACAATATCTGAATGTGGTGACTTATGTCACAATATCTGAATGTGGTGACTTAAGTCACGAATATTTATCTGGTAGCTATGCCACGAATTTTATAAGGGCGATGAGCACATCGACTGCAGCGACTGCCTTCGATGGTGTGTAGCGGATGGAGGGTTGACTTAGTAGTCCCCACGGTGTGATGGTTGGTATGGGTGATGTGTAGCGGATGGTTAATTAGGTTTGGGTTCGGGTTTGCATCATTAATTATATATGTTATTATGTATGATTTGACATGCCTGAATTTAATTAAGACTTGTGTTGGTTGGACACATTGAGTCTGTTTGACTCACCCCTTGTGGGATTATTTTTCAGGTGACACTTAGTGATGGACCTGGTCGGCAGGAGCTCAAGGGTGGCCATGCTCAGCTTCGAGTCTATTTTATTTTATTTTGGGTTTTCTCTTTTTAAGTACTTTGAATTTAATTTGGGTTTTGATTTGATGTAATAAGGCCTTGGTTTGAACTGTTTACGCATGCATATTTACTTATTTAAGTATGATACGATTTTTATTAATTTAAAGTTAAAGTCCATCTTTCTTAAGTATAAATATTAAATGTTTTGACACCTAATCAACACGGGTTTTAAATTCGAGCCCAACCCAAATCAACTGTTTTCAGAAACACGAAAAATTTTAGCAAAGTTTCAAATAAGATCTGAATGGTTTTTCCTAGGAGCATACCAGATCCGGTCAGGGCTTGTGGGTAGGGTTTGGGGTGTTTCAGTATGCTAGCTCGAGTTGGAGATTGCCGAGATGTAATCACACTATCAAGCTATCATCGTGGGGTAAAAGTGAATGCAAACCTCTTAAGTTTATGGCATGTATAGGAGACTTAGCCATTTGTATATGTCATAATTGGTTTGGCCTAAAATGTTGGCCTTTAATATTTAGCAGTTCACTTTGTATAATTTGGATGAAATTTTATGACTCAGTTTAATACGTTTTCAAGTGTATGTGTTTTGGTAATGCCTCGTACCCTATTCCGGCGTTGAATATGGGTAAGGAGTGTTACAAAAATAACCAATGACTTACTTGAATTTTGAGGTTAACGCTTCCAAAACCCTAAATGGTGTTTAACTCTTTTTCTTTCTTAATGTTTTGGGTAAGGATGAAGAAGATGATATGTTTCTCTCTTCGTCCACTATCTCATATAATATAAAATCTCTCTCTCTTTCTCTTTTTTTTTTAACTAAACAATTCTTTTTATTTAAACAAAACAATTAACCTTGTTACTACCTTCCATTATACTATCCATAGTGGTACAATTGCTACTCAAGGCCCCTACATTAAGTTCTTATTGAAGTTTTTTAGCAATCTACTTTTACCACCTTTACGATATAGTCTTTATACCTCAATTAACCATTAATTCAAAAAATTACTTATTTGAAATTTCATTCACCTATAGTACAACTCTGTAAATATTTAATAAACATATTTATGAGTCTGGTTTATGGAATCGGGGTCCCAAAACCATACTTTTCGACACCACTGACTTTTGGGTCATTACAGCTAAGTCTCAAAGAAGCCAAAAAAAAAAACTCAACTCTAAAGGAAGTAAGTTGAGCTGAGAAAGGAGAGGCAACTGTTTCTGTACCTATTAACACAAGAAGCCAATATGTATTAGAATGCGTAATAGAATAAGAAAACCTAAAAACAAAAGGAAACCTAATGCTAGAATCAAAGAAAATAAAGTACCCAATCGAAAACCTGAAACAATGGAAAATAACTTGAATTTTTTGTTTGAGGTGTTCCTGATTTCCAAAAATTATGAAATTTAAACTGGAGTCTCCTCAAATAGTGTAGATCTGATATGGATAATTTCAGTATGAAATTCAACCTACATAATAAATTTTTTTATTTTTTTTGTTTTTGCATTTTTTTGATCTATTTTTTTGTGAGAAATATTTTTTATATTCTAAGGGAGTGCCAAGAATTAGTATGTAAAATTTCAAATCATTTGGAAAACATTTACCCATTGAATTTTTTTTCCGAAAACTTTCTAGGTAAAAAAAAAATTGTTTTGAGATTATTTGTTGGAAATCAGTTTATAAGAACACCTAAAACACCAAAATTAGATACCAAATGATTAGAAAGGGGCAAAGGAAGGTGAAAGAATGATCCTATTCAAGATGTTCGACTCGAGAAATAAAGATTTGGATGTAAGCTGAACAGAAGAAACCAAATAGATTTAGAAAAAAAGAAAAAAACTAAAATTTAAAAATTAAAAATAAAGAATAAATATTCAAAATAATAACTAAATAAAGAAAAGATAGATTAAAACAAAGTGGAAGATGGAACGAGCAAACCGATGGATATGATGGATAGAAGAATAAGTGTCTAATTGAATCCTTTGAGATATAAATCCCAACAAAGTCAATTAACGACTCTAATCAACCCTCCAAGAAATAATCATTGGCAAATTGAAGGATAAAGAATAAGTTCTCACGAATTCTCGAAGAAAATCGAGAAAAAGCTACTTCTATAAGTAACAAGAAAGAAATCTTGCAAAAAGAAACTAACTCCCAAACTTGAAAACTTTATTAGTGAAAACAATTGTCTCTAATGAACAATGAAGAATCCTTTATATAGGTTAGCTAAGTATATCCAAATAAAATTCTAAAGTATAGTGAAACTCTAATTAATCTAAATAAGAAGTAGTTTAAACTAAAATTTCTTGTTTGACTAAGAAATATAAAACTCCTAAACAATTTAAAATACTTAAATATCCAAAACTCAAATAAATAAATAATAAAGCCTAATAAATACAATACTGGGCTCAAATAAAATAAAAATTAAGCCTAAAAATCGAACCCAACATGATTTAAACTCGAATTAAAAGCTTGAAATCGTAATTTATGTAATAATTCCGTCCAGAAATTCTACTCCTGCAGTCTTCACTAATATGGTCATAACTTGAGCTTCGGAACTCAAAATTGAGTGATTCAAAGTTTGTTTCAAATCTAGCTGATAGATCTTAATTCTATGCAAATATCTAAGCCCACAAATGTCTGGATACCATCTAAAAATTCTTCACAAGTTGACTAATTGAGTCAGTTTGAAAATTGGCAGCTTGGTTGAATTTACTTTAATAAATTTCACTCATTTAGTACATGTATCATTTTTCATTTCCTCGAAAAGATTCATCCTCACATATTGTCTTTGATCGAATCTTGGTTTGATTTGCTTGACCTTTAACCTTATTGTTGGTCCTTGAGATAGTATAAGCCCATCACATCCATGGGTTTGAAATTGGACCTTCAGACTCGCATCATTACATTAATGGCAACTTTAACCATACTTAACCAAATAAAAAACTAAAAGTAGATATAAGTAAAACAAGCTTCAAAGATTCAAAATCTATAATAATTTTGAAGGAAAGCATACCTTATGCTTGAAATTTGAAGGAAAATGATGAAGAAATTTATTTTCTCCTCCTTACCCTAACTTTCGAAAATAAGAAAGAAAGATGGAGAAAGATGTGCATCTTTCTTTTACATGTTTTATTATATTAATTAATAAAATAATATTATTTTAAATAAGATGTTAAATAAAAGTTAAATAATATTAAATAATAAAATATCATTTGAAAATTAACATGAAAACCATTAATTTTTTCAAGTAACAATAAAATTGCCATCAAGTCCTTCCCATCAAAATAAAAAGGAATAATTACTATATAGTCATTGTACTTTCTATTCTATTCAAGTCAATCCCTTAACTTTTTTTTTTTTGGTTTCTAGTTTATTCCAATTATCTCAACTAATAATTCTTTACGTTTTCGTGTTTTATCAATTTTCTATAAAAATGATCACAATTTCTTATACAACCAACTATTTATAGATCACTTATTCAGTGACCTCTACCATAAATATACCTTTGGTAATACTACTTATAATATGATTTTAATGTGAAAATGTTAGAAATCTTGTTGCCAACCTTTTACTCGAACTCTTTTCTGTTGGCCTGTTTATATCTTCCTCAATCCATAGAGCTCTTTCCACGAGTGTAGAAAAATCTTGAAGTGCCAAAGATGTCACATGAACAAAGATATCTTCATTAAGCACCCATTCAATTTGTAACACTCCATACCAAGCCTAGAAGTTAATACCAATTCTGGAGGCTACAACAAATTATTTCAGAACAAACCAACCTTTAACTACTTGATATTTAACAATCGAAAATCATGTAATTAGTTAATTCAAACATAGAAATTCAAACTTTCGAAGTGTAATCCAAAATAAACACACAATAGAAAAAGTTTATAAAAAAAGAAAAATAACTAGAGAGGAATGACCGAGCTCTTGCCATGTTGACCTGCCTAAGTCTGTGGGTTACTTGTAATTCAGACAAACAGACTAAATGAGTTTAGAATTTAGTGTGTAACTTACACTCTCAATTAAACAATAATATAACATACGTGATTTTAGATCGTCTTTAGTCAGTAACTTCTCAAAATCGAATATAGAAATAGAAATAGGGGATATCAAATACAATTGTGGAACAATTCAGATACAAATGCAGATTCCTACCCCCAACCGTTGCACACCATCTTTATCCATCCCTACACACCATATAGGGTATCAAGTACCCATCCATTCCTACACGCCACATAATGACTATGTGTCTCATTTCAGAAAGATTGCAGTCAAGCTACCATATCAGAATGTGATAACTTGCCAAAGTCATATATAAGTTTGTGGCTTAACCACTAAGTTCAATAGATCATTAAACTGGCCACACTTCCCCTTTTCACAATCCCAACCCAATGTAGAGGCAGATTTAACAGATGTTAGATATGCGAATATAGAAATACCAATTTAGTTCATACTCATGTAAGGCAATCAGAGTTACGTATCAGATTTCATGTTAACTATATATATAAAAGTAATAGACTATTCAGTAACAGGTCGTCATGTAACAACTTCAATGTCTAATTTAGATTATACGAATCTTATGGTAGGCCTATGTTTGACTCGAACGAAAATTACAGCCCTAAGGAAAAATTCTGATTTTTGGCCCACACGCCAGTGTGGATACATACGGCCTAGCACACACCTGTGTGGATCAAATTAGTGGCTCACATGGCCTGGAACATGGTCGTGTGGCCCAAAATAGTTAGTTACATGGCCTGGACACATAGTTGTGTCTCTAGCCCGTATGACTCTAAATCCAAAACATTGAGTTACAAGGCCTGGACACACGCCCGTATCCCTTGCCTGTGTGATCCTAAAGCTAAAATAGTGAGTTATACGGCCTGGACACACGCCCGTTTCCCTATCTTGTGTGACCCTAAAGCCAAAATAATGAGTTACATGGCTTGACACATGGCTTAGCACACGCCGTGTGGTGTTGACAACCATGTTTTTTGACTTCTGGAATTTGCAAGTTTTTGAGTTTTCGTTACACACCTGATATAGTTTCGAGGTAGGAGCAACAATGGTGATTCCTAAACCCTCACGCGAAATCAACAGCACCAAAACTTAGGATGTTGGAGGATCTTGATTCGTAATCCCTTCACCTAAGAAAAGAACCAATTGAACACTAAAATGCAAGAATTGAACAAAATAATTAAAAAAACCCCCATTTCGACAACAACAAGCAAAAAGAATAAACATTATAAAAAAATCACAACACTTACGCTAGTAACCCTTCAATCGAAAAAAAACAACGCAATTCTTTGACAGTTCAACCGCAAAATCCACAAGATAAGTAAAATAAAGCTGGCGATATACCAAGGAAAAGGAGCAAAAAAGAAAGAAAGAAAAACTACAGTGGAAGAAGAAAAGAAAACGTCCATAAAAGTTTTTGAAGAAAAGGAAGAAAAAAATAATTTAATTTAATTTCTTTCAAAATAACTAAATGTATAAAGTAGCATAAAATATTTCCCTTAACTTTCACGAGGACTCGAACATAGGACACCCAGAACATAAAAGCTTAACCATTGAACCAACAAGCTCATTTTTTATATGAGACTACACTGAATTAAACTTAAGTCGAATGTTCACAACAAAAGATTGAATAAAAGAATAATAAAATTTTTCACAAGTGGGACTCGAACCCCAAATCTCCAACACCCACTTAAGGCACTAAAACATTGAAATAGACACACATTTAATGACAAAGTTAACTTTTGGGGCGTTATACAAATCTTCTACACATTTTAGCTTTGGTTGCTACCAATTCCCTTGCATACTTATTCAGTCTCACAAACTCTTTTTCATACTCAACTACTGCTATATTTTTTTTCTTCAATTAAATTAACTCTTTTTTATTCTTCTCAAGGTATAATTGGCCAACAATTTTCTTCTTAAACTCTTCTACGAAAAAAGTTTCAACTTATCCTCTCAGTAGGATTAACACTCGTTACAATAGCCCACCATTGATAGGCTTCATCTTTTAGCAAAGACATTGCACATATTAATTTATCATTATGATAAATTGTAGTTCTTCAAAAACTCTTTAGCTATTCTCTTCAGCCCCATGTTTTCTTATCTTTTCAAGTGGAGACTTTGATTCAAGATAAGTAGTTGAGGTTCAAGCTTAGGTTCAGGTGCAAGAGGAGTAAGGGGTGGAAGAGGAGGAAGAGAAGGGGCAACAACTATAGTAAACTGCTGAAGGAATTGATTTAATGTATGGAATAAGGCCTCTGGTGCTGGCCCTCATTCCTTAGTTTCCACTTGTTCTAGCTCAACTCTTGTTTCTCTTTTAGATTCCAAGTTACCATTTGGATTCATAGGTCCTCAAGGCTCGTTATAGTTCGAAAGTGGTGGTATATTTCCTTCATGATTCATAATCGAAGCTCCACTTTCGACTTCCTTATTTATAGCTTCTCGAGATTCATTTGACATCTTTGATCTATAATCACAAGTTAAACTTTACCAATGTCAAAATCACATCTCATCATATCAATATATCTTATATGACATGTATTTTTAGACTCTTTCTCTAACCTAGAATTAGAAAACCTAGGCTCTAATACCTAAATAAATGTAACACCCCTTAACTGAGATGCTCATGTAATTAATGTTACATTTACCATTAAAGATTCTTTACAATATCACATACTTAGATTTTAGACCTTTATCAAGGTCACATCTCACTTTTAAGAACAATATTAGCCAAACGATAAAGTTTTATTGCATTTCAAACTCATTTAGGGTCCCTTTTTGGGCCAATTAAAAAATTTTCAATTTTAGGATTGTGTATCTCAAGACAAGGACTTCAATTTCTCGATACATTGTCATGTTACTATAGAACTTTAGCTTCAAAGTTGCCCTATCTTGAGACAAATAGGTGTTGGTCTAGTGTTGGTCTCGAGACAATAGAGCATTTGTCTCAAGTCATGCCCTTATTAGTGTAGCTTTTTTAACTTCGAAGTTCTTGTGTCTTGAGACAGATTTCGAATGTCTTGACTTAGAACAGGGGACCTGAAATTTCTGCTTTCAAATTTATCTATAATTAATCCAAACATTATCAAAACTCATAATTATATATTATTTTGAATTTTTTAAATTTATAATTATATATTTTAGAATTTTATAAAAAATATTTTAAAAATTATATATATCATATACGACTTTTTTTTACATTCTCAACCAATATAATATATAATATTATAAAAATAAAAAAGGAACTTGGCGTGTTCTAATAGTGCCACGTGGTCAATCAACACTAATCAATGATCAATCAACATCAGTTAACACTAGGTCAACGTCAGTCAACAATCAATCAAAGGTCGGTCAAAGTTAAAAAATATTTTTTAATATTTAAATATTTAAATATTTAATATTATAATTTTCTATTTTCAATTGAAATTTAATATTTTTATTTTAAATAAACTTAATTGCTACCTTATATATTTTCATCTACCAAAGTTGCCTAACTAAATTAATAGACATGACAAAATAAAAAAATAGAAGAAATTTATACTTTAGTTACTAAACTGGGACAAAAAAATGCTTATATTTTAAGGGCAATTTACCCAAAAATACAAAAATAAATAAATTTACGGAAAAAGGGTCGAAATCTAGAATATTTACAGAAAAGAGTCATTTCCCCACAAAACGCGTCCACGTCAGCGCGTTTTGTGGGGAAAGCAGAAGACGCCTTGGAGGAGCGCTTTACGCCAAATCAAGAAGCGCTTACCGGGCGAAGACACGCTTTGTCGACGTAGAAAACGCTCCCCAAGGGGCTTTATTCTACAACAGTAAAAAAAAAACCTATAAAAACCTCTCAACCCTTTTATTTTTTCACACATTAGTCCTCTATCATCTTTCTCTTCACTTTCTCTCAAATTCCTCTCAAAATTCTCTTAAAGTCCTTGAAACTTACTCCCAAATTTCAAAATAGTCTTTTAGTATTTACAAAAAGCCCTTTTTAATTTTTTTAAATATATTTTTTTGATAAATTATAAAATCTTCGATCGTATTACTAATGGTCGGGGAATTAATTCGTTTGGATGATAAGCACATCTCTTTCGATCAAATGCAAATGGTAATTTAATTTTAATTTTTCAATACTATTTAATATTTTTTAGGTTTACGCAATTTTAATTAATTTTTATTTTATAATTTTTTAAACAGTCTGTAGATCGGGTGTTACAATGCTATATTCCCAATATGCATGGTCCCCCATCGCCGTTGATCGAGAATTACCTGCGGGAAGCGAGTTTTTAACACATGGCCACGATAGGCCGGCGGTGCAAGTTGGAGCCAAACTTAATCAGTGCGTTGATAGAGAGGTGGAGACCCAAGATGTACACTTTCCATCTTCCATACGGAGAGTGTACTATCACTCTAGAAGATTTACAGTTGCAATTGGGATTGTCAGCGGATGGGTCCGTAGTCACCGAGTCTGCAACTTCTACCGATTGGACTGCCGTATGCTACGAGCTTCTAGGTGCCATTCCGGATAACATTCATGGAGGTCGGATCGAGATGGCCTGGTTACGAGACACATTCTCGGAGCTGAATGATGGTTCGATCGAAATAGAAAGAATACGGTATGCTCGAGCATACATTCTCGAGATAATTGGAGGCTATCTGATGCCGGACCTGTCTAGAAACCTCGTACACTTGAGATGGCTGCTGAAACTCGTTGATTTTAGAGCAGTCGGTGAATTAATTGGGGGTCTACCGTGCTATCAAAGTTGTATCGAGAGATATGCGGGGCAACGCGGCCGAGTAAAGCGAAAATCAGAGGTTACCTATCACTACTGCAGTCATGGGCACAGTTTCGATTTCCATTTTTACGTCCTTGACTCGACCACCCATATACATTCCTACTGATAACAAGGTAAATTTAATGTTATATTTTACAATTATTACGTAGATTTACATTATAATTGTATGCTAAAAATTTATTTAATTAGGTGGAACCATTTGGTGAGTTATGCTGGAATACCTACCTCGCTTGAAGATATACGGCTTCTATTAGACCAACGATCGGAATCACAAGTAAGGTTTGAAATTTTGTATTTATAATTTAGTATTTCATATTTAGTGTTTAGTATTATGTATATAACTAATATTTTGGTCATGTTAATATAGTTTCAATGGACACCGTATGAGGATCCGGCAATTCGGGCAGTAATTCCGGAGGAGTTCTTGCAAAATCTAAACATTTGGCATGTGAAGGTCCCATTGATCAACTATGCCACAATAGAGATGCACCAGTCAGATCGGGTTCTGTGATAATTTGGATTCCGAGAATCGATTCTCGTGCCACCTGAGGTGCTCAATGATGATTACAAAGTCGACTTACGGTAATTGCACACGGATTGGCCAAGATTTTGGTTAGCACATATCGAGATGTGGGAGAACCGATATGACTATTTACCTATCCGGGAACCAATCGTTGTTCCTGAGTTAGCGTGCATGTTGGAATACATGCCATGGTTTAGGATCCATGGTAAGCCGTATTTGTTGTCGGAAGAGGAGAGGCGACGACAACTTCGTGAACAAAGGGAACGACGGGGCCCTTTAAATCCAAGGAGAAGGGGTGATGAGACGGGACCATCAACAGCGTCGACACAGTCAATGGGCCCATCAACAGTGCCTACACAGTCACCGGGCCCATCACTTCAGCCGACGATACCGACATCACAGCCTTTGGCCTTTATGCCAAGTGCGTACCCTAGCCCTTATATGTATCCTAACCCATATATGTTTTCTTTTCCCAGTCCCACCCCAGGTTGGAATGCATGGCCCGTTCAAGTCCGTTCCTGAAAACTCCGACTGGCCAATCGATCTTGAGGCCGTCGTCCCGTGAGGGATCGCAGGAGGCACCATCGGAGAGCACTTCTTTTTACTAGTCTCCTTTGCCATACGGGATTCAGACACCCCTGTCGTGGTTTATGCAAACACCTCCGCAGCCGTTATTTTATCAAGGTGGGTCATCCTCCCAACACCCACAACTGCACTCCACCGGGAGGAACTAGAATCCCAGCCCGAGGTTCCATGACACCATGGAAGCTAGAAGAAGGAGGAATCTAGCGCAGAATCGCCACCACCCCGAAGTGGCACTCGATTCAACCGACATCAACATTGATTTGGACACGCTTTTATTTTTAATTGTAATATAATTTTTTATTTTTTAATAAAATAAAAGTTGTTTTTATTTGTGTTTGTAATTTAATTTTAATATCTTCAATAAAATAGAAGTTGTTTATTTTTATATGTAATTTAATTTTAATATATTTAATAAAATAAAAATTGTTTTTTGTTTTTATTTTTTGTAATTTAGTTTTAATATATTTAATAATAAAATAGTTGTTTAATTTAATTCTTTAAGTTAATTTTAATTTCTTTAATAAAATAGAAATTATTTATTTTTATTGTAATTTAATTTTAATATATTTAATAAAATAAAATTTGTTTTTATTTTTTATTTTTGTAATTTAGTTTTAATATATGTAATAATATAATAGTTGTTTAATTTTTTCTTTAATTTAATTTTAATATCTTTAATAAAATAGAAATTGTTTATTTTTATTGTAATTTAATTTTAATATATTTAATAAAACAAAAAGTTGTTTTTATTTTTATTTTTTAATTTAGTTTTAATATATTTAATAATATAATAGTTGTTTAATTTTTTCTTTAATTTAATTTTAATATATTTAATAAAATAGAAATTGTTTATTTTTATTGTAATTTAATTTTAATATATTTAATAAAATAAAAAGTTGTTTTTTATTTTTGTAATTTAGTTTTAATATATTTAATAATATAATAGTTGTTTAATTTTTTCTTTAATTTAATTTTAATATCTTTAATAAAATAGAAATTGTTTAGTTTTTATTGTAATTTAAATTTTAATATATTTAATAAAATAAAAGTTGTTTTTTATTTTTATTTTATTATAATTTAATTATAAAAATAAAAGTCCAATCTTTATTTTTTATTGTAACTTAAAATTTTTTTTCCAAATTAGTCCTTCTACAAAAGTTCATCGTTTTTATCAACAAATAAATAGGATTTACATAGACACCAAGAGACAAAAAAAGTTAAGAAGACTGTCAACTATTCCGATTTGGACACGTGCGAGATGTATGGCATGGGTTCCTACACCATCCACACAACCTACGTTGGTTGGTCGTTTCTTGGATATCCATATTATTGCGTATTCTAGTCGAGCAAGGTCGACCTTTTGGTTTGCGCCTCAGTTGTCTATCCAGCAACAGCTTATACGGTGCAAGCGATACCACGGCCACTTACATTCATCTGGGACTGGTGGGAATACGTGTCTCCACACGTTGTACATGTTCTTTATTTTATACACTTCGTCGACATAGCTCATGGGATCAAGACGGAGATTCTGACAAGCCGCAAGTACATGAGCGCATGGGTAATGAAGTGCATCGAATATCCCACAGTCGCAGGTCCTATTTATCAAGTGTACATGATACTACCCGCCAACAATACCTTGGTTCAATCTGTCAAACTATGTCACACGAAACCATAGGTTGTCACGATTATGACACACTGTGTGCATGGTGTTGGCTCGTGCCTTCCCCCTGATAATTTCTCGCAAGACCTTCGCGCACCATACATGGCCTCCTTGCATTTGGCCTTTATAACTAGCTGCTCGCTTCAAAAATAGTGCCGCTAAATGAAAATATGTCTCTCGTACAACCGATGTTATCGGCAAATGACGCGTTCCTTTTAGAATAAAATTTATGCATTCGGCCAGGTTTGAGGTCATATGACCATATCGTAGGCCGCCGTCATATGCTTGTGTCCACTGCTCGAAAGGAATATTGTATAGGTAGTTTGCGCCTTCTTCGTTAACTGATCGCAAACTGGCCAACATCTCGTGAAAATGGTCCTTATTGGTCTTGTACCCTGCCAATATAAGTTGATAGCGAATATTACATACCACTCTTCAATTAATAATAAATTGAATATTACAAACGAAATTATATTAATAGATATTACATACCCATATTGGTCACTTGTCGTCGTTGACTTGTAGATCGATGTTGCCCGTGGTAGTTGGACGCAACATGCCTTAAGCAATATTGATGGTGTGTGCGATGCCACAGGCTTCCCTGTCACTCTATTGCGGTTAGTATTCCAAGACCCCAATCGATATATCTGAGATATCGGGTTGAAGCGATATCCTCCTTAACCTAGATAGAAAGAAATCTCAGTCATCAGCTGACTCCCCCGGTGTTATTGCAAATGCAATCGGAAGGATTCTCTTACTATCGTCCTGTACCACAGTTAGCAATAGCCGATGCGTATATCTACCATACATAAAGGTACCGTCAATTTGTATCAATGGCTTGAAGTATATAAATGCATCTCGACATTGCTTAAATGTCCAAAAAATATGGTTGAACACTGCGCATCCACGGAGCAAACGATCGTTGTAGTACGCCGGTTCCGTTTCAATGTCTGTTATGCTGCCTGGGACATATCTCTCCAACCTCTGACACCACAACCACACTTCATTATATGAAGCGTCCCACCGACCATGCAACTTTTCTAACACTTTCTACTTGGCTATCCAAGTCTTCCTGTAAGAGGGCGTGTACCCCAACTGGCTACGAATATTGCCAATTAAGACCGGCACTGTAGTGTTGGGATCGACCTTCACAATCGATATTATTAAATCAGCCAACATCTCTGAATCCATCTTCGGATGATCTTGTGTAACACCTATCAACGAAGTACATTAAATAATGCAACATTACGTAATATTAGTATTATTCAAAAACATTGAACACATAGTGATACTGTACCGATAAGACATGTATGTGGAACTTTGTACTTTTTGATTTCCTACAAGCCATCCTTTTCCTCAACGAGGCCATGATTTTTAATGAACATGTTCCGTCTTGCACTGCACACTTCACCTTGTACTTATCGAGCTTGGATTTAACCATGTGGTAGTTAACCCCGTTCTTGATGCTGTATTGTTTCAATGCACAAAGAAAAGCATCATGTTAGAAAACTCGTTACCAACTTCTAATTCGCCCGAATCCAACGACGAACTTGTATGGTCACGCGTCCGATGTGGTAGTTCAGGAAAATCCAATGCATCGTCTTGAGATAGATCGACATTATGCATGTGGGCTGGAGGCAAATATGCCCTGAATAGGGGATCTTCTTCTTCGTCATCTAAAACACCTTCAACATCTTTAGGTACTGTTAGAACTGGCTCCGGTTCAAAAAATAATCAAACTTCTACACCATCGGGCCCGGACTCTCGAGGTGGATCCACATCAGACTCATCATCCGACCCACCATAATCTGCAACGAACGAGGACCCCTCACCGGTGGATGTCATGGAGAGTACATTATCCTTCCTTAAACATCTTTCGTAACGTTCCCAATCATATGTGGATTGTCAACCACTAGAAGTTGATGACGTTCCCCAATACGTATTTCTATCATCGACCATCGAAGGAAGGATATGCATGTCCCATCCACCAACCGAGTGTCGTGTAGAGGTTATATTTTCCATACTACCACCAAAAATGGGCACTTTCGTATTCTGCCTCCCACTAACATAGTGTTGGCTTGGGGTCGTGTATTTTCCTCGAACAGAAGTAGATGTTGAGGTCGAAGGAAGATTACTTGGCGATACCTCAAGATAGGGTGATCCACTGGCAAGATGAGTATCCACCATTGCCTCAAAGCTCCGAGGACCTTTGATGTCGAATGATTCATATATCACCGGATCAACCGAAGCGCAAAATCGATACTTAATAGACTGAACTTTCATTGGCGTTGTTCTAAAGATTTTACGCCTAATTATTTAACAAATCTATGTTCAGATTAAAACCCAGTCACGCTATGTTCTCTGATAAAAAAACAACACCATTTTCGGTGTCACAAACCTCACCATCGTAGTAAATAACAGCATTAATACGTTCACTCATTTTCGCTTCTATTTTTCTTTTGCCTTAATTTATGTTATGCAACCCGAGCATGAAACTTGGTGATTTATAGTCTAAGGATTGCCACAGATTATCAGAGCAAAAGAGCGTCCACGTGGGAGCTCTTTTCAAGACCATTCTGACAAAGGCATCCTGCTTGAAGCATTTTTGGCACTATTTGATCGAAACGTCTTCTCAAAATTATTTTACGGAGATCATCAGAGCAAAAAAGCGTCCACGGGAGCTCTTTTCAAGATTTTTCCGACAATGCATCTTGCTTGAAGCATTTTGGCACTATTTGTTCGAAACGTCTTCTCAAAATTATTTTACCAGAGACTCATCAGAGCAAAAGAGCGCCCACGTGGGAGCTCTTTTCAAGACTTTCTTCGACAAGGCATCCTCGCTTGAAGCGTTTTCAAGACTATTTGTTCGTAAACGTCTTCTCAAAATTATTTTACCAAATACAACTGTTAAAAAATTCAAATAATTTTTATTTTGCTATAACCCTAAATATATTTTTACTAAACCCTAATTAACCCTATAATCTACTCCATTAATTTTTCCCTAATAACATTAAATCTAACAACCCTAAAAAATCATAAACCATAGCCCTGAAACCTTAAAATTTCATACCCTAACACTAAAACAGCTGAAAATCAAACGGGGAAGGAGGGCAAAGTAGCCCTTGGGGGCGCTTTACACATCGACAAAGCGCATCCTCGTAAGCGTGCTTTGTCGATGTGGCGAAAGCGCCCCCAAGCGCGCTTTTTTTCCCCACAAAACGCGCTGACGTGGACGCGTTTTGTAGGGAAATGACCATTTTCCGTAAATATTTCAAATTTTGGCCCTTTTTCATAAATTTATTATTTTTTTAATATTTTTAGATAAATTACCCATCTTTTAAAGGCTAAATCCTGAGGGCAATTTACCAAAAAAAGCCCTAAAAATTCAAAAATTATGAAAATGGGCCAGTTTGTAGAAAATTTACGGGAAAGGACCATTTCTCAAAAACGCATTCATCGCCAACAGCATTTTGGGGATAAAGGACTAAAAGCGCGCCCACAGGGGCGTTTTTGTCCACCTCAGCAAAAACGCGCCTACGTGGACGCGCTTTTGCTGAGGTGGACAAAAACGCGTCCCCAGGGGCGCGCTTTAGTCCTTTATCCCCCAAAAACGCGCTGACGTGGACGCGTTTTTGGGGCTCATTCCCTATGAAATTATTTTTGAAGTTTTTGGCCCAATAGTCTCCGGCAAAATAATTTTGATGAGATGTCTCTGAACAAACAGTGGCCAAAAATGCTTCTAGCAGTATGCTTGTCAAGATGCATCTTGAAAAGTGCTCCCACGGGACGCTTTTTTGCTACTGATGAGTCTCGCAAAATAATTTTGAGGAGACGTTTCAACAAACAAGGCCAAAAACGCTTCCAAAGAGGGTGCATCGTCAAGACATGCGTCAAAAGCGCTCCCACGTGGACGCGCTTTTGCTACAGTAGTCTCCAACAAAATTAGGCTATAAATCAGTCAAATTTCATTCTGAGATTGCATAAGGGAAATTGAGGCAAAAGGAAAACAAATTGAAAATGAGTGAACGTATTAATGCTGTTATTTACTACGACGGTGAAGATTGTGACACCAAAAATGGCGTTGTTTTCTTATCGAAAAACACAATACGATCGAGTTTTAATCGAAACATCGATTTAGTAGAACTTCAAAAGAATTAGGCGTAAAATATTGTAACAACGCCAATGAAAGTTCGATGTATTAAGTATAGATTTTGCGCCTCGGTTGATCCGGTGAGATATGAGTCGTTCGACATCAAAGGTGCTCGGAGCTTTGAGGCAATGGTGGAGACTCATCTTGCCAGTGGATCACCCTATATCGAGGTATATATAGAATTTTCATCACCAAGTGATCTTTGCGCGACCTCAACATCTACTGCTGTTCGAGGAGAATACACGACCCCAAGCCGACACTCTGTAAGTGGGAGGCAAAACACAGAAGTGCCCATGTGCGGTAGTAGTATGGAAAATATAACCCCTGCACGGCACTCGGTTGGTGGATGGGACATGCATATCTGTCATTCGACGTCCGATGATAGAAATACGTATTAGGGGACGTCGTCAACTTCTAGTGGTTGGCAATCCACATACAATTGGAATCTTTACGAAAGATGTTTAAGGAGGGATGATGTACTCCCGACGACATTCATCGGCGAGGGGCCCTCGTTTGTTGCAGGTTATGGAGGGTCGACGATGAATCTGATGTGGATCCACCTCGGGAGGCAGGGCCTGACGGTATAAAAGTTTGATTATTTTCTGAACCGGAGCCCGTTTCAATTATACTTGAAGACGTTGAGGGCGGTTCAGACGAAGAAGAAGAAGATCTGCTATTCGAGTACTGATTCCTTCTAGCCCACATGCATAATTTCGATCTATCTCAAGATGATGCATTGAGTTTTCGAACTACCACACCGGACGCTGCGTGACTGCATGATTCTTTATTGGATTCGGACCAATTAGAAGTGGGTAACCATTTTTCCAACAAGAATACTTTTCTTCTTTGTATTAAACAATCAAACATTAAGAACGGGTTAACTACAAGGTGGTTAAATCAAAGCTCGATAAGTTTGAGGCAAAGTGTGCGGTGCAAGATGGCACATGTTCATGAAAAATCATGGCGTCGTTGAGGAAAAGGACGAGGTTGTGGAGATAAAAAGTACAAAGGTCCACATACATGTCTTGCTTAAGACAATACCACTATGTGTTCGATGATTTGAATAATAGTAATAATATGTAATGTTGCATTGTTTAACGTGCCGTTGTGGTGTAACACAAGATCATCCGAAGATGGATTCGTACATGTTGGTGAACTAATAATGCCGACGGTGAAGGCCGATCCCAAGACTATGGTGCCGCCTTTAATTGGCGATTCATAGCCAATTGGGGTACACGCCTTACGTAAAGGCTTGGATAACCAAGCGAATATGCGTTAGAAAAGTTACATGGTGGGTGGGACACTTCATATAATGAAGTGTGGCAGTGGTGTCAGGTGCTGGAGAGATATGTCTCAGGCAGCACGACAGACCTTGAAACGGAACCTGCGTACTACAACGATCGTCTGCTCCGTGGATGCGTAGTGTTCAAGCGTTTGTTCTAGACATTTAAGCAATGCCGAGATGCCTTTAAATACTACAAGCCATTGGTACAAATTGGCGGTACCTTTATGTATGGTAGATATACGAATCGGCTATTGCTAGTCGTGGCACAAGACGATCGGGAGAATCCTTTCGATTATGCTCGCAATAACACCGGGAGTCACCGATGATTGGGACTTCTTCCTATCTAGGTTAAGGAGGCATGTTTGCCCCCAACCTGACATATGCGTTATATCGGATCGGGGCCCTAGAATACTTGCGGCAATAGAACACCAGGGAAGCATGTGGCATCGCATACACCATCGATATTGCCTGAGGCATGTTTCATCCAACTACTATACGCAACATCGATCTAAAAGACAGAAACAACAAGTGACCGATATGGGTATGAAATGTCTATTGATATAATTTTGTTTGTAATATTCAATTTATTCTCAATTGAAGAGTGGTATGTAATATTCGC
Source organism: Gossypium rotundifolium (assembly GCA_025506655.1). Taxonomy (NCBI): domain Eukaryota; kingdom Viridiplantae; phylum Streptophyta; class Magnoliopsida; order Malvales; family Malvaceae; genus Gossypium; species Gossypium rotundifolium. Next base: position 53,733,852 of record CP106731.1, read on the forward strand.
TATCAACGATATTGGCGGTATGAGATCAATAAAGACCGTTTTCACGAGATGCTGGACAGTTTGCGCTTAGATAACGTCGAAGGCGCAAACTACTGTGTAATATTTCTTTGAACAAGGACACAAGCATATGACGGACGCTTCACGATATGGGCATATGACCACAAACCGGCCAAATGCATAAATTTGCTCGAAGGAACCCGTCATCTGCCGATTACATCAGTTTGTGAGAGACATATTTTCGATTAGCGGCACTATTTCTGAAGAGAGCAGCGAGTTATAGAGGGCAAATGCAAGGAGGCCATGTATGGAGCCCGAAGGTATTGCAAGAAATAAACCGTGGGAAGGCACGGTCGAACACCATGCACACAGTGTGTCACGATCGCGACAACCTATGGTTCCATGTCACGAGTTTGATGATCAACCAAGGTATTGTTGGCGGCCATTATTGTGTACATTTGACAAATAGGACCTGCGACTGTGGGATATTTGATGCACTTCGTTACCCATGCGCCCATGTAATTGCGGCTTGTCAGAGTCTCCGCTTGATCCAATGAGATATGTCGACAAAGTGTATAAATTAGAAAACATGTACAACGTGTGGAGACACATATTCCCACCAGTCTCAGATGAACGTAAGTGGCCATCGGTATCGCTTGCACCGTATAAGCTGTTGCCGGATAGACAATTGAGGCGCAAACCAACAGGTCGACCTTGCTTGACTAGAATACACAACAATATGGATATCCGAGAAACAAGCAACCAAAGTCGGCTGTGTGGATGGTGTAGGAACCCAGGCCATACATCTCGCTTAAATGTCCAAATCGGAATAGTTGACCGTGTTCTTAGGTCTTTTGTCTCATGGCGGCTATGTAATATCTATTTTTTGGAGAAAACGGTGAACTTAATTACAAAAAAAAAAACCAATTCTATTTTGTCAAAGTTATTAAAATTAAATAAATTAAAAAATAAAATTACAAAAAAAAAGAAACTCAAATTTTATTAAATATATTACAACTTAATTACAAAAAAAAATAAACCAAACCTATTTTGTCAAAGTTATTAAAATTAAATAAATTAAAAAATTAAATTACAAAAAAAAGCAAGCTCAAATTTTATTAAATATATTACAAATTTATTTTGTCAAAGTTATTAATATAAATTAAAAAATTTAAATTACAACAAACTCAAATTTTATTAAATATATTACAACAATTAAAAATTTTGTCAAAGTTATTAAAATTAAACCAATTTTATTAAATATATTACAACAATTACAAAAAAATAAAATAAACCAAACCTATTTTGTCAAAGTTATTAAAATTAAATAAATTAAAAAATTAAATTACAATAAAAAAGCAAACTCAAATTTTATTAAATATATTACAACTTAATTACAAAAAACAATTAAACCAATTCTATTTTGTCAAAGTTATTAAAATTGAATAAATTAAAAAATTAAATTACAATAAAAACAAACTCAAATTTTGTTAAATATATTACAACTTAATTACAAAAAAAAAATTAAACCAATTCTATTTTGTCAAAGTTATTAAAATTGAATAAATTAAAAAATTAAATTACAATAAAAAAAACAAACTCAAATTTTATTAAATATATTACAACTTAATTACAAAAAAAATTAAACCAATTCTATTTTGTCAAAGTTATTAAAATTAAATAAATTAAAAAATTAAATTACAATAAAAAAAGAAAACTCAAATTTTATTAAATATATTACAACTTAATTACAAAAAAATTAAACCAATTCTATTTTGTCAAAGTTATTAAAATTGAATAAATTAAAAAATTAAATTACAATAAAAAACAAACTCAAATTTTATTAAATATATTACAACTTAATTACAAAAATTAAACCTTAATTACAAAAAATAAACTCAAATTATAAATTAATTTGCAATTACTCAAATTAGGGGTTTAGGGTTTAGTCTTGATGGGGTGGGAACCAAATGCCACACGGGCGCGATCGTGATTCTGCTACTGGATTCCTCCTTCTTCTTCCCATGGGGTCATGGAACCTCGAGGCGGAATCGGGTTCACGCAGTGGGGTCAGTTCGGATGTTGCGATGGTGACCCATTCGATAAAATAATGACCGGAGGTGTTTGCATAAACCACGGTGGGGTGATCGCATCCCGAACGGAGAAGAGCCTTCCGGAAAGAAGTGCTCCCGACGGCGCCTCCTCTCCAACCCACACGCGACGTCGGCCTCACCATCGGTGGCCAGTGAAGTAGTCGAGACGGACTCGAACCCGACCATGCACTCCAACTGGGTTAGGACTAGGAAATGAAACATATATGGGTTAGGAGGATACATATAAGGGAAGGGTACGCTTTTGACATGAACAGTAGATCTTTGCGATATCGGTGTTATCGGTCAATTTGATGGGCCGGTGGATCGTAGGCACCGCTGTTCTTGGGCCGGTGATCGTGTTTGCGCCGATGATGGCCCCGCCATCACCCTTCTCCTTGATTTAAAGGGCCCGACGTTCCCTTCGCCGCATGAAGTTACCATCGCCTCTCTTCTTCCGGACAACAGATACGGCTTGCCATGGATCCTAAACCATGGCATGTACTCCAAGACGCACGCTAACTCGAATGACTATCGATTCCGGTCAGGTATATAGTCATACCGGTTCTCCCACGTCTCGATATAACCCGACCAAAATCTTGGCCAATTCGTGTGCGGCTGCCGTAAGTCCACTTTGTGCTTATCATCGAGCACCTCCGGTGACACGGAGATCGGTTGCCGGAATCCAAATTACCGCAGAACCCGATCGGCCTGGTGCATCTCCACGTCGCGTAGGTGATCAATGAGACCTTTACGTGCCAACCGTTCGGATTTTGGAGGAACTCATCCAAATTACTGCCCGAATTTCCGGATCGTCGTACGGTGTCCATTGAAACTATATTAACATTACCAAAATATTAGTTATATACCTAATATTAGACACTACATACGAAATACTAAATTATAATAACAAAATTCGAAACTTACTTGTGATTCCGACCTTTGGTCCAATAGGAGCCGTATATCCTCAAGCGAGTTAGGTATTCCAACATGACTCGCCGAATGGTTCCACCTAATTAAATAAACTTTTAGCATGCAATTATACTATAAATCTACGAAATAATTGTAAAATATAATATTAAATTTACCTCGTTATCAGTGGGAATGAATATGGGTGGTCGAGTCGAGGGCGTAAAAATGGAAATCGAAACCATGCCCATGACTGCAGTAATGATAGGCAACCTCCGATTTTTGCTTTACTCGGTCGCGTCACCCCGCACATCTCCCGGTACAACCTCGATAGCACGGCAGACCCCCAACTCAATTCACCGGCTGCTCTGAAATAAATAAGTTTCAGGAGCCATCTCAGGTGGACGAGGTTTCTAGAGACGTCCGGCATCAGATAGCCTCTGATTATTTGAAGAATGTATGCCCGAGCATACCGTATTCTTTCTACTTCGGTCGAACCCTCGTTCGGCTCCGGGATTGCGTCTCGTAACTAGGCCATATCGATCCGAGCTCCTTGAATTCTATCCTAATGGCACCCGAAGCTCGTAGCATATGGCCATCCAATCGATAGATGTTACGGACCGGTGACTACCGACCAGATCCACCGGTAATCCCAACTGCAATTGCACATCTTTTAGAGTGATGGTACATTCTCGCATGGCGGATGGAAAGTGTGGGTCTCGGGTCTCCACCTCTCAATCAACGCGCTGATCAAAGGCGGCTCCAACTTGAACCCCCGGCCTATCGTGGCCACGTGCCAAAAACCCACTTCCCGCAGGTAATTCTCGATCAAGGGCGATGGGGGACCATGCATGTTGCGAATATAACATTCCAACACTCGATCTACAGACTATTTAAAAAATTATAAAATTAACAATTAATTAAAATTGCATAATTGAAAAAAATAAATTATATTGAAAAATTAAAATTAAAACTTACCATTTTCAATTGCTCAAGGAAATGTGCTTGTCGCTCAGGCGATGTAATTCCCGACCATTGTAATCAGATAAAAATTTTAAAATTTTCCAAAAAGATATATTAAAAAAATAAAAAAGGCTTTTTCAGTAAATAGTAATGGACTATTTTTAAAATTTGAGAGTAAATTTCAAGGACCACGAGAGAAAATTGAGAGAAAATTGAGAGAATATTGAGAAAGGATTGAAATGTGAAAAAATAAAGGGTGAGGGCTTTTATACTTTTTTTTTAGTTAGAAGCCAGCGGTCAAAAAAAAATGACTCTTGAAAGGCGCTAAGAGCGCTTTTTGTCCACCTAAAAAAAGCGCCCACGTAGACGCAATTTCTTTGGACAAAAACGCTCCCAAAACGCTACTTTATCCTTATCCCCAAAACGCTACGGCGTGGACGCGTTTTTGGGGAAAATGGTCATTTCCCATAAATTTTCTACAAACTGGCCCATTTTCATAATTTTTAAATTTTTAAGGTTTTTTTGGTAAATTACCCAAATCCTGAATTAAGCCTTTTAAAATACAATTATTACATTAAATATTCTATAAAACCACATGTACCAAATGTGCGGTTATCTCTAAATTAAGATTGCGGAGTAAGTTTCCTCTCCTATAAAAGAAAAAAAAAAAAAAAAATCGGAGCAGATTTTGAAAAGCAGAAGCGAAGGGAAAGCGGGAAGACTCCATAAGCTGTTCTTGAAAGAGATAGAAATAAATTAGTGTTTAAGCACTTAAATAATGGAAAGCAGCTCTACGGCAGCGGCAAGACATACTTGCCTTAAGCTTGAAATTCCAAGCACCGATCCTCTCTTCGTGAAAGGCACGTGGTTCGATACTCACTTCCATCTCTCCGTCACCGATGGCGTCCGCGCTTGGCTCTGCAACGGTACTCCTCCGCTTCTCTATCAAAATTTCCGACCAATTTAATACTTAAATGTTCTATTTTTACTTAAAACATTTTGAATTTGTCGCAGCGACGGAGGAGGAGGTGCAGGAAAGAGCGGCTCAGTGGGATCAGCCCGTCGTTGAATACATTGAATTAGCCGAACAGTATTTAGGGTTTCAACAGCTCGGTTCAGTCTACCAGTTCGTTGATGCTGGCGATGACCACAAAAGAGTTAGCTTTTTCCTTTTCTGTGAATTTGCTTATTCGAAGGATTTGATTTGAATTTGTTTTTCCTTTGAGAAAAACAAAGAAGAGTAAATTTGAGTATCTTAAAAATTAAAACTTGAATTATTTTTTGATTTTCTGTTTTTGGGCAGCTTTCATGGACTTTCGAAAGAGAAGGAACTAAGCTTGAATGGCGATGGAAATTCCAGCCGTCGTATGATAGCCGAAAGATTACCGCAGGAATTTTGGATTTTCTTATGGATGCAAACATTAACCTAAGCGTAGTATTTTCTATATATATTTCTAATTTTTGGCCATTGTCTTATTTTCTTGTTGCTTCCATTGGAAGCTCAATGATAAGCTCTTCAGCTTTTTGTTGTTGTTAATTGCAATGGTTATATATGAAATATGTATATGTTTATTCTTATGTCATAATGATACGGATGCTGATAAGAATTTTACAGGAAGAAGTGGTTAGAAAAACTCAATCTTTTGAGAAGCTCAAACTGGAAGCTGAGAAATGTTTAGAACAAAGTGAGAGATTTTCCAATGAGAAGATGGAATTTGAATCAGAAATCTATGCAAAGGTGTGTTACCTAAAATATTTGACTTGTTCAACATAATCAAATGCAAACATCTTTGAATTTTTATTTGTTTTAACAGAAGGAATTGACTTTGAGGGTTACCATTTCTCTAAACCCTCTGTATAGATCTCCATGTTTGAGCCATATTGCCATTTCTGAGGCAAGCTAATGAAATAAGGGAATTTTCAATTTGATTAGGAAGATGAGAGTATTTCTTTGTTAGGAATCTTTTTAAATTTTCATTTGATTATATTTTTGAGCAACTTATGGTTTCATTTTATTATCTTTTGCAATTTTTAAAAATTTTTCTTGCTTCATCTTCTTGTTTATATTGGGGTTTTCTAGATTTTCTCTTCTGGAATGATATTTTCTTGATGGAGCGGTTTAGTTGGTAAAGTAGATGTGATTGTTTCGGATTGCTATATAATATAAATTTATAAGCTCTTGAATAGGAATCTCCTGTCCTTATTTCAGCTCATTTTTTAATTATGTCTTTCATGATTTCTAGGCCAGATATGGAACTGAATTTGGATATGATTCTTATTTTTTCCCTCTGCTTATTAGTTTTGATCTGACTTAGCTAAGGGAAGCCATACTTGCTAGAAGATATCTAAAACATTATTTCTTATCAATCTTGGCCAATTTTGAGATCAGGGACAATGACATTGTTATAAGGAAAAATGGTGTATTCTGTTTGTTATAAGTTAAAACTGTATTTTGTTAGTAAAATGTTAAAAGAAAATTGACAAATACTCCAAAATAAGTGTTAAAATCGTTTTGAATGATAAGTTTATGGTTTGAATGCCAACTCTGCTCCAACAGTTTAGAGAGCTGAGCAACATGGCTGGACTTCACCTCACATGTAGTTTGAATACATACAACATTCGCATGTTATGACTGAATTGGTCTTTGTCCCATCTTCAGTTTCTTGGGGTCTTGAATTCAAAGAAGGCAAAACTCAGGGAGCTTCGAGACCAGCTCTCAAAACAGGAAATTGCAGGAAAAGCTTCGGTGGATGAGGAAGAATCTACTGATAAAACAGAGAGCTACCATAGTGGAAGTAATGCTGAGGAAAGTGAAGAAGAAGCTGAAAAGAACATCACAAGCAGTTCAAAGGATATTCCAGCAGGCAGAGATTGTGGTCGAAAGAGAGCTACACGTAAGTAATGATCTGGTTGAGCACAGATTGGTATGTTAACCCAATGCTATTCTCCCTCCCCTTTTGTGTGCTCTTCTTTTCCCTAATCTGTAGATTCTTCAACATCTCTACCAATATATTACAGTAGTTGATATTTCCGGATTGGCTTTTTTTTGTCATTTCTAAAAAGTGGCATTTAGTAAGTTTAACATTCGAATATGGACACTATACAATTTTTCGATTCCAGATTGGCGATCTCATTCGTATGCAAAAGAAAAAAAAAAAAAAAAAACTTGGTCCATGGAGTTATGATCATCGAATTCCTAGTTCCCGATTTGCTTTTTGCTGTTAAACTTGATGTAGTGTTGATAATTTTAATAGTTTATTGAATTGGTATTTTGTGGTTTTCGGATTTGGATTAAATTGGTTCTCTGTCATTATTTATATCACATTATTTTTAAATATCTCAATACATGAGATAATAATAAATTAATTTTAACCGATAATTTTTAATCACGATAAATTTTTTATTTTTATTTTTGCTTCTTTTGAACTGTTTTTTTTTTTTAGGATTAACATGTAGTTTGTTCTCTAAATTTGTTCAAAAGCACTTAGTTGGTAGTTGAATGGTTTTTAGGACCTAATTGGTACTTAAATTTGAATTTGAATCTCATCACTTAAATTGATATCTATGCACCGACACCATTTGTTTGTCTTGATATGGTATTGATAATTAATATGGTGATGACATGCATGTGGTAGTGTTTCAATATATGTGACGAACATAAATTAATTATTTTAAAAATATCTTTAAAATATATAAATTAACCAAAAAATATTTTTCACATCAAGGATGATCTTAGGTAAATGATTGTCTAGATATAACTAAATCTAGACATCTATTTGTCTAGATTCACTCTAGATTTTTTATAAGTTTGTGTATTTTTATATTTTATAAAATATCAATTTTAGGTTATTATTATTTTAAAATATATAATTAAAAATATATAAAAGCCTATAATATATTGATGAAACATAAAATTTATAATTTTCTGGTCTTAATATCACTTGCGTTGCATGTGAGTATACTGGTTTATATTTTTATTGTTTAATAATTTATAACTATATTTAATAAAGGAATTATACTTAGCAAACATCATCATAGGGCTTTAAAAAATCATGGAAATCAAAATCATAAGATAAAATAGTTTGTAGATCAAAAGGCTGTTTCATTATATACCAAGTGATCACGATATTTATAAAAAATATTTTATGCTTACAAATTTTATATGAATATGGAAATCAAATACAAAAAAAAAAAAAAAATTATTATGATACAACAAATTGCAAATAATAGAAGTGAATAAGATCAGAATATATATACAAAACATAATAAATAGTTCAAAGTTAATGTATAATAAATGTAACAAATTTATCGACTTTCAAATTTTATTGAATAAATTTTTATAATATTTAAAATATAATAATAAAATAACTTTTGTGAAAATAAAATAAAATAAAATCACGGGTAGAGAAAAGAAAATTTATTATGTCGAATTTAAATGATTACAAGAGGAATAAACTATGTTTATTTATAAGTTTGTAAAGTCATATTATAATAGGAGTGTATTAAGATTGAAACACCTTATTCTAATCAATATAAAATAGATGGAGTCTAATAATGTTTAAAAAATATTATTCTAAAATAAAATAAAAGAAGTGTAGTTCTATATGGATTTTACTTTTTTATTTTATATTTACTACTGTATTTTATTTAAATAATATGGATTTTACTTTTATTTTATTTTACCATTGTATTTTATTTAAATAAGGATTCGGGTCATTTAATTCTAAAAATCTCCATCTTGACACGAATTCTCAATGAGCAAGTTCTTCATCGCGAACTTTTAACGAACAAGTTCTTCATCGCGAACTTTTAACAAACAAGTTTTTCACTTTTTCCATAAAACACCTCAAGAGTTTAACTTCAACAATAAACACCAACCAAGTCTAAGCAATGCTTAAACTTAGTTATAGGAAGTGACTTAGTCAACATATTTGCAGGATTTTCATGAGTACTAATTCAATATCACCACGAACAATAATATCACCAACAAAATGATATCGAACATCATTGTGTTTTGTTTTCTCATGAAACATTTGATCTTTTGTAAGGAAGATTGCATTCTGACTGTTACAAAATACTATACTGATTTGAAAGTCTTCATTGAGTTTATTAAAGAGTCCCTTCAGCCAAATAGCTTTTTTACAAGCCTCAGTAATCGCCATGTACTCAGCTTCAGTAATAGACAAAGCGACTGTAGTTTGCAAAGTGGCTTTCCAACTGATTGCACAGCCTCCGATTGTAAAAACATAACTTGTGAGAGATATTCTTTTATCAAGGTCTCCAGCAAAATCAGCATCAACATACCCAATAACTCGATCTCTAGTTCTTCCAAACTGTAAGCAAACATTAGTAGTACATCATAAATATCTTAAAATCCACTGAACTACTTTCCAATGTTCTTTACCGGGATTTGCCATGTATCTGCTAACTGCACTGACTGCATATGATAAATCTGGACGTGAACAAACCATAGCATACATGAGAGATCCCACTGCACTAGAGTATGGAACTTGTGACATGTACTTAATCTCATCATCTGATTGTGGAGACAAAGCTCATGAAAGTCTGAAATGGGCTACTAAAGGAGTACTAACAGGCTTAGCACTCTGCATATTAAACCTGCAAAGAATTTTCTCAATGTACCCCTTCTGACTCAGGCATAATTTACTTGCTTTTCTATCTCTAAGAATCTTCATACCAAGTATCTTCTTTGCTGGTCCTAAATCTTTCATCTCAAATTCTTCACTTAGTTAGGCTTTGACCTTTCTTATCTCTCCTTTATCTTTTACTGCTATCAACATGTCATCAACATAAAGAAGTAGATACACAAAAGAACCATCACTGTTTTTCTTAAAGTAAGCACAATTGTTAAAACTACTTCTTTTAAAATTATGAGAAGTCATAAATGAATCAAACCTCTTGTATCACTGTCTTGGTGATTGTTTCAAATCGTAAAGGGACTTTTTCAGCAAGCAAACATAGTCCTCTTTTTTTGAGTCTGTAAAACCCTCTAGTTGTTGCATGTAAATATCCTCCTCAAGTTCTCCATGCAAAAATACAATTTTTACATCTAACTGCTCAAACTCCAAATCATGCATAGCCACAATACCAAGCAAAGCTCGAATTGAACTATGCTTCACAACTAGGGAGAACACATCTGTGAAGTCCATTCCTGAAATTTGACTGTAACCCTTTACAACAAGCTTTACTTTATATCTGGGTTCTTCAACTCTTGGAGTCCCTTCTTTCTTTTTAAAGACCCATTTACAACGAACAACCTTTTTACCTTTAGGAAGTTTCACAAGATCCCATGTTCTGTCTTTGTGGAGTTGTTTCATCTCCTCTTGCATAGCAAACATCCATTTTTCTGAGTCTTTACAGCTAACCGCTTCAGAATAATTAGATGGTTCTTGGTTTGCATCTATATCTTCAGCCACATTTAAAGCATAAGCAACTAAATCAGTCTCGGCATACTTCTTTGGGGGTTTAATTTTTCTTCTAGTTCTGTTTTTTGGCGATAGAGTATTATGGTGAAGAAGCAACTCTATTTTCAATTTTTGTACTGGCTTGAGGAGTCGAGTCTGTATTAATCTGATGCTCCATCTGGTTTTGATTTTCTTTATTGTAAGAGTCTTTAAGAGATAAGTTAGGTAGCATAGCAGTTTCATCAAAAACAACAACTCTGCTAATCACAACTTTTCTATTTTCAGGACACTATAACTTATACCCTTTTACACCAGCATTATAACCAAGAAAAATACATTTAATGGATTTCGATTTCAATTTTCCATTATCAATATAAGCATACGTAGAACACCCAAAGTTCTTTAAATTAGAATAATTAACAGGATTACCAGACCATACCTATTGTGGAGTCTTTTTATCAATGGCAACGGATGGAGATCGGTTGATAAAAAAACATACAGTAGAGGCTGCTTCTGCCCAAAACGACTTTGGTAAGTTGGCATTTGACAATATACATCGAACCTTATCCATGATCGTTCTGTTCATTCGTTCTGCAACGCCGTTTTCCTATGGAGTATGACGAACTGTCAAGTGTCTCATGATCCCTTCTGACTTGCACAATTTATTAAACTCATCAAATAAAACCTTAAGTCATTGTCTGTGCGAAGGTATCTTATTTGTTTTTCCGTCTATTTTTCAATCATAATTTTCCAAGACTTAAATGCAGAAAACACATCGTTTTTCTGCTTCAGGAAGAACGCCCAAACTTTTCTGGAAAAATCATCAATAAAAGTTAGCATATAATTAGCTCCACCTCTCGAAGGCACTCTGGATGGCCCTCATAGATCAGAATGAATATACTCCAACGTTCCTTTCGTGTTATGGATTCCTCTGGTGAATCGAACTCTCTTTTGCTTCCCAAAAACACAGTGCTCACAGAACTTCAGTTTGCAAATTCCTTGCCCATCAAGAAGTCCTCTTTTGCTCAATTCTGCCATGCCATTCTCACTCATATGCCCTAAGCGCATATGCCAAAGTTTAGTAATATTATCATCTGACAAGGAAGAGGAAGCGGCAGCTGCATCACTAGTAACAGTAGAATCCTGCAAAACATATAATTTGATAGTTTTTTTCTGCCCTTTCATCACAACAAGGGAACCTTTGGAAATATTCAAAACCCCACTTTTAGCTGTGTATCTGTACCTTTTTGAATCAAGAGTACTCAACGAAATTAAATTTCTCTTCAATTCTGGAACATGTCGCATGTCACTAAGTGTTTTGACAACTCCATCAAACATCTTAGCTTTAATCGTTCCAACACATGCAATTTTACACGAAGCATTATTTTCTATCAAAACAACACCTTCAGACACTGTTTTGTAAGTTGTAAACCAATCCTGATTGGGACTTATGTGGAAGGTGCAGCCTGAATCAAGAATCCACTCCTCGCTCACTTTGGAATTGTTGACAGAAGCGACTAGAAGTTCACCATCGCTGTAGTCTTATACAACATCAGCTTCATCAGAATTTTCTGGTTGTTTTCCCTTTTGATTCGTAGCCTCCTTTTTAATATTGTTCTGTAGCTTATCGCACTCAGATTTAATGTGCCATTTCTTCTTGCAGAAGTTACAAGTTTTACCTTTGTTTGAAGACTTCGATCTACCCTTAGATTTACTGCGAAGATTCCATTCCTGTGTCCTTCCACTATCATCATCAGCATTCCGATCTTGTCTCCCACGAACAAAGAGACCCTCTCCCTGAGAGTCGGGTTTAACTACAAGGTGCTTCTTCTTATCATACGAGGTCAAAGAATCATAAACCTTATCAACTGTGAGAGACTCGCGGCTATATAAAATCGTGTCTTTAAAGGTTGAATAAGAGGGGGGCAACGAACAAAGTAAAATCAACCCTAGATCTTCTTTATCAAACTGAACCTCCATGGCCTCCAAGTTTGAGAGAATTTTTTGAACATTGTTAAGTGTTCATGTACAGACACACCTTCCTCCAAACAATAAGCATAAAGACGCTGCTTTATATGCAACTTGCTTGTTAGAGTTTTCGACATACATATTTGTTCTAGCCTCTTCCATAATGCAGCGGCGGTATTCTTTTTCATTACATCCTGCAAAATTCCATTGGACAAATGCAGATGTAATTGTGTTAACGCCTTTCGATCCTTACGCTTTTTCTCTTCATCTTTTAATGTCGAAGGCATCTTATCTATCCCTAGCAGGGCATCCTCCAGATCCATCTGCGCAAGAACTGCTTGCATATTAATCTGCCACAACGCAAATTTGGTGTTGCGATCTAACAGCAGAATTTCACACTTCAAAGATGACATTACCGTGATCGAGATGAAGAACCCGGAAGTTCGGATACCAATTTTTAAAAAAAAATAAAATAAAAAAATAAAAAATAAAAAACATAAATTTTTAAGTGGAAACCCATTTGGGAAAAACCACGGGCAGAGGGGAAGAAAATTCATTATGTCGAATTCGAATGATTATAAGAGGAATAGACTATGCCTATTTATAGGCTTATAAAACCATATTCTAATAGGAGTGTACTAACATTGAAACACCTTTTTCTAATCAATATAAAATAGATGGAGTTTAATAAGGTTTAAAAACCTTATTCTAAAATAAAATAAAAGAAGTGTAGTTCTATATGGATTTTACTTTTGTTTTATTTTATCACCGTATTTTATTTAAATAAAGATTCGGTCACTTAATTCTAACAATTTTAATATTAATTTAGTAATATAATGATATTTTATATTTTTAATCTTTAATTTTAAGTTTTATATAACTATAACATTGTTTTAAGTAAAATTTAATTTAATTTAATTTATAGCATTTCAATTTAAACTATAGTGAAAATTTATTATTTTGGTAGGAAAAAAAAAAAAAAAAAGAAAGAAAGAAAGGTTCTCATTAATCTTGGGTAACTTGGCGTTATCATTCTGGATCAGCTACGTGAAGAAAATGCAGGCTTGCTAGAGCATCTGCGAAAGTAATTAAATATACGTGACAAGTAACATTTAAATTTAATTTAAAAAAAATGGAATAGTAACATAAATTTTGATAATATATATATGTTTTTATAATTATAAATCACAATTGTAAAGTTAAAAAAAGATATTACATGATAATATATATACATTTAAATTAAAGTTAGAATTTTATCTAAATACATCAAATTTTTATATTCTTGCTCATGCAATGCATATGTCAAACCACAAAAATAAGTGCAAGTAGTTGTGTAGATCCTGGAATTAGATATCGGAAAAAATACAAAAAGTTGCCTCAATTAGGATTATTTATTATATGTAGGAGTAAGTAAAATTCAATTCGACTCGAAAAAATCAAAAAAAAATAAAAATTTCGAGTTAAATGAATCGAATTATTCGAGTTAATCGAGTTATTCGAGTCAACTCGAATTTTTTTTTTCGAATTTCAAATTCGAATCGAGTTGAGTTTTTAAATTCGAATAACTCGAATAATTCGAATATCAAAATATAATATTTTACATTTTTACCCCAAACTCCCAAACCTTTTTACTTTTTCCCTTAAAACTTTTACTTCTTTCCACTTTCCCCCCAAAACTTTTATTCCCCTCCCATCCCAACCCTCCATTCTACTCAAAATTCATTTTCCACCAAAATTTTACTCTCCCATTTACTTTTTCTCAAAATTTTACTTCTAAAAACCATCAAAATTTTTTATTTTCCCCCAAAATTTTTACTCCCTCCCACTTTTCCCCTAAAACTTTTACTCCCTTCTCATCTCACCTCCCATCTACCCCAAACTCATCCCTCCCCCCCCCAATTTTTTTTTATATTTTCCTCCAAAATTTTACTCCCCTATTTACTTTCCTCAAACTTTTATTCCCCAAAACTTTTTATTTTCCCTTAAACTTTTACTTCTCACCCTTTACTCTCAAATAAAAAGAAATCAAAATTATCCAAAAAATCACTAAACACAAATAGTAAAAATTTTATTTATATCTACTATTTATATTATTAAATTAAATTTCACATTTTATATTATTTATATTATTGAATTGTTTAGTCATATTGAATATTTATATTAAAATTAAATTATTAATTATGCCATAAAATATTCATATTAAAATTTTATATTGGTATCAATTTCACATTTTATCTTTAAAATAACTTCTATTAAAAATTACATTTTACATTTAATATATATTTTAATTCCAAAATACATAGTGACAAGAATCTAAAGATAATTGAAACAACTAAGCAAGTAAAGAAGCTAACCCGTATATAAAAGATTAATAAATAAATTATGAGATGCTGAAAGTTAATAAAAAAATTGATTAAGATGGACAAATTTTATTACGATAGGTGACAGTGGTTATAAGGACCCAAAATTATTTTTTAAAATTTAACTCGAACAAATATATTCGATTCGATTCAATTCGAATTCCATCTCATTCGACTAGATTCGAGAAAATTTTAAATCAAATTAGGATGATAAAATATGATTCGTCAACTCGATTAACTCAAAAATTTGTTATTCGATTCGATTCAATTCGATCGAACACTCACCTCTAATTATATGCAACATTTGGCGCTTCAATAACTGCTAATGGGAGAAGTAAGTATTAGTAAATATCAAATAATTATATCAAACAAAAAATAACATTAACAAAACCTAAACATGTCAAATCATAATGAAAATTGAGTACTTTTTACGATGGAAACAAAACATATCAAATATTATTAACATCTCATTTTTACCGTGATTTTTACTTGACGAAAATATTAGGTTGTATCTATTGATAATATATAATATTAGTTTTAATCAATATATATTACACTAATTAAAGGATAATTAATCTGAAGTAATAAATATAATTTAATATAAATACAAAGTCTAATTCAATAGCTAATTGGTTGGGAGCAACATTGTAGAATTTCAACACCTCCTGAGCAAATGAATGAAGACGAAGACTCAAACCTCCTTTCCACACATGTAAAGGGTTCAAGATACCAGATTGCCCCAAATCTTCATCCCAAATGGCGCTCGAATGCTCCGGTCCCTTCCCCTACAACGGAACAAATCTTGGAACAAATCTAGGTACATAGAAAACATCTTTCAAAATAATTTTCCTAAAATTATCAAAATAAAGATGTACATCTCCCACTACTTCAGCTACCACACTTGTCCCATTTCGGTCTACAAGATAGACTATTATCTCTAAGATATTTTGTGCCCTTGAACCCCTGTAGAGAAACACACACATAGTTAATAGCTCCAGTAACAATGACCCAATGGTCTATTGAATTTTCCAGTAAGCAAATTCTATCATAAAGAGTTCCATGCCTTTGCCTTTAGTGGCTAGGCAACCCTTCCACTATTTGTAATTGTCCTTAAAGTGCCATTTGTTGTTGCAGAAAAACACTTAGATAAGTCTTTAGGCTTCTTGGTTATCTTCCTTCCCATTTTAGGTGGCCCAGATGACTTAGCCTTGTTTCTCTTAGCATGTGTAACATCCTAAAAATTTGAGTATAATATGTTGCTAGGGGTTAGCTCGGGTTTACTTGGAATTTGAATAAATTTTAGTAAAGAGTACTTTAGTGTAAAGAAATCAAGTGACCTTGAAGCTTAAGCTAATTAAGTACTAAAAGATGGCATAAGATGAGTAATTGGCAAAGTGGTGTTGGTGCCATAAGTTGGACTTGAGGGGAGAGGTTCGAATCTCCTAGCATGCAATTTGGGAGTTTTTATTTTTGCTTTATCCTAGCATGTGTCAGTCATGGATAAGAATTAGGATGAGTTGGATTAATTTTTTTTGGTAAGAAGACTTAAGGTTATGGTAAGCTTGAGTTAAGGGATAGAATTGCTTGATTTGGGGGATAATGTTTCTCAAACTTAAGGAAAATGGAAGATGATAAGGCTTGAGAATAGGTTGATGTTTTGGAAACTTTCTAATGGCCTTTTGACCATGTATGTGGACGGCATAAGGGGTTAGGGGGGATGGCTGATTTTTGTTGATTGGCTTGGTAGGTTTGGGTGTTGGAGGAGCATTTTCTTTTTGGTCAATTGGTGTCTTCTTATCACACTTTCTCTCAAAAATTTGCTCTCTTCTTAGCCGAATATACTTTAAGCCTTGAGGAAACAATTGCATCTTTTTACCATTTCTTTCTTTCTTTTTGACCATTTCGGATTAGTTGCTCTCTTTCTCCAAATCTTTTCTTCTCTTTGTGACCGAAATCACATAGCTAACAAGGATCTTTTCTTTTCTTTCTTTTCTCTTTTTCCTCCCCAATGCCGAATGCACATTGCTCTTAAACTCAACTCTTTTCTTTCTCTTTTCTCTCTTGAAAACCGAATCATCATCATCTCCATCTTTCATCCTTTTACTTTCTTCTCAACTAAATTTTCTTTATTATCTTCTCTCATGGCCGAATGCTAGATTGCTCCATTGCCGAACCATTTTCCTTTTCTTTGTTTATTCATAGCCGAATCTTCCATTATACATAAGTGTTCTTCTCAATTATTTTTTTTTCAACCGTGGACAATAGAGTGATTTTGGAGGGCAGAAACTCAAGTGTTCTTGAGTATCGTGAATCGTTGGAATCAATCTTAAGAGTTAAGGTAAGGAGTTTATTCAAGGATTCTCATATTACTCGTCATATTGGTATAGATGGTTATTAATCGATTTCGTTTTAGGGGACGTTATCTCTCGATTGTCATCTTGTGGAACAAGGATAAGTGTGGTAAGCCAATCTTGCTTTAAAAATCGTTAGTCATATTTTGATAGTTATTAGTTGGACTAATGATCTTATGTCATTAGAGACAATCAAGATAGGGAAGAAAAGGGCGGTGAATAGTGTTCGAAAGAGGGGTGGTTCCACTAATCCCCTTAAGTATAAACGAAGGGCTGTTTCGGGAATCCGAGATTTTCCACCGAGTTGCGGACCCTCATCCGAGGAGAACCAATTGTTTGAAGTCATTCGTACTCCCGAACTTTTGTTTGTTCGTGGATTCTCATCGGGTAACGAATCAACAATCGGGGAGAAACCGCAAATAGAAGTGGTTCGAAATTCTGAGGGTAAAGATTTAGATCGTCTATCAATAGTGTAGTTTTATTTAATAATAGTGTTCTAATTTATCGTGTTGCGTTTAGGTATTGACGAGCGGGAAAGTCTAGTTCTCACGATTACCAGGTGTGTAACTTCACACTTATCTCGGGTTAGATGCTATACTGTAAGTATTGGGAAAAATCGTGAAGATGACAAAATTGGGAAAATGCGTAATAATTAACACTTTAGTGTAAATACATGAAAACTGTTAAAGTTGTGAAAATTACGAAAAATCTACTAGATCGTTAAATGGGCCGAAAAATCTGCTGGATCGTTAAATGGGCCGAAAAATCTGCTAGATCGTTAAATGGGCCAAAAAATCTGCTAGATCGATAAATGGGGCAAAAAATCTGCTAGATCGTTAAATGGGCCAAAAATATGCTAGATCGTTAAATGGGCCGAAAAATCTGCTAGATCGATATATGGGCCAAAATTTTTAGATTTCTAATGGGTTAAATAATATTTTGTATTATGGGCCATAATAAAAACTTGAAATATTGCCTCACATGTATTTTGGGCTTTTGCTAAATTATCATATGGATATAGATCATTATACATACATTTTGCATGGGTTGGGAAAAATGATGAAGAGAAGAAAGGCCTGTTGCCAAAATCTAGTTCGGTGGCTCTGCCACAAATATTTCAATGACTTAATGCCTCTAGTTCGGTGACTTTGTCACAATCTAGTTCGGTGACTTTGTCACAATCTAGTTCGGTGGTGCACCACAACATTATTAAAAATGGCTTTATGCCTATGATTGGCGTGTTGGCGGGGTGGGTTGACTTGATCCCCACAGGTGTGATGGTTGGTACGGGTGGTGTGTAGCGGATGGAAATTAGGTTTGGTTGGGAAATTTCATTTTGCATGCATTTCATTTATTATATTGCTAAATCTGTTGATGGGCTCAAGCCCAAAAATAATGACTTAATGATCTGGCCCAGTGGATATAATAAGTGAGTTATACATTGAGTTCTGAGTAACTCACTCCCTTAAATTTTCCATCTCAGGTAATGGCAATTGATGTAGACTTGGGCCGAGGATGACTTCGTGAAGGCCATACTGCAAACATGGCTTTTATAAACTATGAAATTTTATTAAGAGCTTTCTTTAAATTACTATTTTGGATATGATGTAATAAGGCCTTTATTAATATTTTATGGATTTTATTTTTATGTGTGGATGGATTTAAATTTTATTTTAGATATTTAATATGGGCTTATGTTAATCCTATAATGATTCTTTAAAATTCTTTGTTTTTAAAACACATGAGATTCTATAACTATTTTCAAAATTCTTTTAAACTCTTTTAAGGTTTTGATAGTTGGATACTAAATAATAAAAATTTCAATAAATGTTTCTTTAATTCATCGATTTCAAATCATTTTCTTGGTTTTTACTAAACTTCATCTTCAAGAGGTTTTGTAGAACTGTTTTTACTTAAATCATTAGAGAATAAAAATGATGTTCGATCTGTGTGACAAACCAAATCTCGTCTTAACGCATAGACCTGGTTTGGGGTGTTACAGCATGTTTTCCCTTCCCTTTAGAGGAAGAAGCAACTGCTAAGTTTGTTTCTTCTTTTCGGGCCGGTTGACTTCCATTCAACATTAACTCATAGGATTGTAACTCATTCATGAGTTTTGTAAGCGTTAGATTTTTGTTCCCAATGTTATATGTGGCGGCCCTAAAGTTTGCAAAATCCTTGGACAAGCTTTTGAACACCATCTCTATTTGTGTGTTCTAGTCTATATTGGCCTCATTATTCGCAGCCTTGGCAAATTAACCCATAAGAGTAACCATATGGTCTATGACCAGAGTACTGGGTTTTTGTTGGGCATTCATCCCTTCAGAGGAAGAAGCAACTGCTAAGTTTGTTTCTTCTTTTCGGGCCGGTTAACTTCTATTCAACATCAACTCATAGGATTGTAACTCATTCATGAGTTTTGTAAGCGTTGGATTTTTGTTCCCAATGTTATATGTGGCAGACCTAAAACTTGCAAAATCCTTGGACAAGCTTTTGAACACCATCTCTATTTGTGTGTTCTAGTCTAGATTGACCTCATTATTCGTAGCCTTGGCAAAGTAACCCATAAGACTAACCATATGGTCTATGATTGGAGTACCGAGTTTTTGTTGGGCATTCATCAAACTAGCTATAGTTGAGTGTCGAGCCAAGACAACTTGGCCTCCGAACATGTCTTCTAGTTTGTCTAGAATTACTTTTAGAGGGCGATTAGGGGATAATATCAAGTGTCAAACTAACTTTTATGCTCGAACCATTTTGATGCTCCTTTTTCTTGAAACCAAATCTTCTTTAAGCCTTAGAACGTTGCAAGACGAAAAGTCCTATGTGACCTTGACAGGTCGATTTATGGATGATTTTACATGTTATTTGTATGAGAAATGACTGCTTCATGTTCTTTTGATATAAATATTATATCTTCAAAGTGAAATTTTTCTCTTGGATCCCTCAGATTTGGGATGTGACACTCCAGCTATTTATATGTTGGATATGGTGCCCTAAGTGTAATATTTTCGTCAATATACACTTGTAATTTTTTGAATAGATTGGTTAATAAAACAATTTTATTGATTACATTAATATACTTTGTATAATTGTCCTCACATGGTTTTCGTATGCAAAACAAAATGGAAGTAAATGTTGCTCATTGGTTGTCTAAATGTTTAACAAATACTAATCGGTATTACGTGGTCAGATCATAGTACAGAAAGACAACTTGTAATTAGTAGATAAGCCTAAACATGTCCTTAGTTTAATAAAAAATGAACAAACAGATTAAAATTTAATATGTTGTCTATCAAGTCCTATTGGCGAGATGCCTTATCTTGGGAATTGAATGGATGACTCCCAGAAAATAGAGACATAGATATGACTGACTTGACAAATAGTACATCAAACAAGACCCAAGCAGAATAGATTTTGAATCCATTTATAGATTTATTCATTTGTGACATTCATAGTGTGGCACACCTAAATATTGAGTCGATGCGGACTATGTATGCATGAGTCTTAACATTGATGTAAGTAAAAGTTTGAGTTCAAATAGATAAGGAACCAAAATTTGGTATGTTGGGTGTACGACTTTTGTAGTATGTAGCGTCATTCACAATAGTGTAATTTATAGCCCAAAACATGGATAAATGATATCCTCTCATTGGCATTACATGGTTGATGAAAAGTAAACGTGGTGACGGTTTGTCTGTCTTTGTGATGGATGACTTGATGACTATTTGATAGTGATTGACTTTTCATAATGAGCGATGTAATGGTTACCATGAGATAAAATAGGATCATATTGGGAGAAGAGATATTATCACAAAGAGATCAAGCATATCCTATAAGGGTAACACACTTAAGACAAGGTCATTAGATGAGGACTAAATAGTTGCTTTTGTAATGGTATGTCGTTGGGGAGAGCTCAATCACGATACTACAATGGAATGACTTCGTGATTGAATGAGTTTACAATTAATAGACAAAAAGCCAGAACTTAATTGTAAATCATTAAGCCTCAACTATATATGTCCAATCGGTCCCTCCGCTAGCTCGTTCAAACCAAAAATGAATTGCGTGTTTGAATAGAAATGAACGGAATGAATAGGAAAAGAGAAATGGGAAACATTAAGGAATGATTACGATTTTCTCATAAATGGAGAAATAGAATAATTTGGAAATGAATGTAGATTTCCAAAAATAAAAATGAAATGGAAATGATCCATTTGTAATCTTTTATGGATTACTTAAAAAATATAGGAAGAATGAGTTTATGTTTTTGGACTATTTTGAAGCCCTAAAATGAAAATAAACCATTCGGTCATAGTGAACATGTAGAGTTGTGAAATATTAAACATATTTTCTCGAAATTTTACCAAGGGCAAAATCATCAAAATTTTATCAGGGGTAAAATCGTCAAAATTTTGCTGAGGGGTAAAATAGGGATGAAAAAATTATTTTATGTAAAAATATTAGTTTATTTTGGGAAATAGAAAAACTAAATCGAGTTGGATCACATTACAGAGTATTGGGTAAAAAAGGCTTAAGAAGTACTCGTAATTGAACCCGGTATGAGAGAGGCCCAAAAACCCTTCACGGACATGAAGGGGTGACAACTCTAGTAAGAATACTGGGTGTTTCGTCCACCTTATTCATATTCTAAGTAGAATGTTGCTTTTCTATTTGAAATAAACCAATACAACTCAACAACGGTTTTACTTTCTCTTCATATAAATAGATGGCACCGATAGAGCAATTAACACAACTTTGAGAGGTTCTTATTCTGCTGAAAAATAGAGAGAATTTATTCTCAACTATTACATATATTTTGTAACACCCTTAACCCGTATCCGTTGCTGAAAAAGGGTTGCAGAGTATTACCAAATTTTACAAAACAGTTATAGATAATTCATGTTAATTACTATTCATTTTCGAAAGTGGTCATATTATCCTTTGAATGGACCCTCAAAGCCTAACATAAACATTGGAATCAAGTCGGGACTAAATCAGAAACTCAAATAATTTTCGTGAAATTTCAAAATTTTTCCTAGATGTAGGGCACACTCACCCGTGTAGTCAAGGGACACGCCTGTGTGACCATAGGACACACCTGTGCTGTAGGCTGTGTCCAACCCCGTGTAACTCTCTGACTTGTGCCACATGGCCAGCCACACGCCCGTGTGTTAGACCGTGTAGTCAATTTAATTTTTCCAAAATTAAGTGCAGGTTTTACACGACCAAGACACACACCCATGGTCTGGGCCGTGTAGCACACACGGCTGAGACACACGCCCGTGTCTCTGCCCGTGTGCTCAATTCTGAGCATTCTGTTTCTCCAATTTAAGATGCAGGGGACACGCGACTAATCCACATGCCCATGTGCTAGGCTGTGTGTCACACATGGTCAAGACACATGCCTGTGTGTCTGTCCGTGTGGACAAAATAAAGCCATTTCTAGCTTTATTTTCTCACCCAAACTTGTCATCAATCTACTCTAAAACTTACAAGTATATACCAACCAATAAAAGTATTATAAATCAAGTCAATTCTAACATCTAACATGGTATATCATCTCATGCACTCATGTCTATTTTCTTATCTTTGTTTAACCTATGTATTAAACATAACTTGATCAACCATACTTAACATACTTGTCACATAAATACTTGTCATGATTTAACCTTATAAATATGCTAATCAAACCATTTACTAGCCATTTCAATGGCTAGATTACAACCAACATTTACAAACCAACAATGGCCAAGTTAACATATACATGCCATTATACCAAGATAGGTTTACTATTTATACCAAAACAAGCTAGTGGATAGTGTGATGACGCTCCGACTGATCTCCAACCTTCGCGGGCTTTTATGCAACTATAAAACAGATAAAATAAAACCTAGTAAGCATATAATGCTTAGTAAGTTCGTATAATAGGAATTAAAACTTACCGATCATATTTATTGATAATAAGCATACATTTAACATGCTTTTCATCAATTTGGCAAGTTTACCTAAACACATATACTCAATCAATCAAGTTAGTCATATAATACATTTGCACATCAAATAAGCATAGATGAGCTCATCATATAACCCTTCATCAAATAATTCAAAAGCATTCAGGGAATAATTCTATTTGTCTCATCATTTTCTCATGTTGAGAGTTTTATCTGTTGAATTATTGAAATATCGATGGATACTCAAATAGTACACTCAAGGTGTACAAATCTGTAATCCATCAATTCATAATCAGGGGTACCTATTATGGTACTTAATCAGGAAGCACACTTTTGAGCCACATATCAGGATGCTCAGAAGAGCCATGTATCAGGACACTTATTCGGGCTAATCAAGAAACTCATAAGAGTTTTACTCAGGAAGCTCATAGAGCTTATCAGATATCTCTGAAGAGATAATATCAGGGAGCACTGGATAAGGTAGCAGAGAGTTCAAGCGAGCTTAACAAGATGCTCATAAAGAGCTGAGTTTGTGTCCGTATTATATGCAGGATCACAACTGATCGCATATCAGGACGCTCACAAAGAGCTGCGGTAGTGCGCAAGACATGCTAAATCACAACCGATTAGGATGCTCGTAAGAACTATATATCAGAATACTCGAGAGGGCTATATCAGGATTACTCGTTCGAGCTAAATCCTTTCAATAACATATGCAGAACCACTTTTGATATAGGTAATCACCTATCCATCGAAATTCAATACTCAAACGGAATTTAATCATTTCTGGACTTGTTTCAGGCATATGATTATTTCATGCATTTTTAACATTAATAAAATCCACATAAATTCATATCACATTCAATCCAAACACGATATTTAATTAAACCATATTAACATGTAACACCTCTAACCCGAAACCGTCACCGAAATAGGTTAAGAGGTATTACCGATCATTCAGAACATTTTCATCTAAGTTTACAACACATAGTCAATCATCTTCAATCACTTTCATATACAAACATGTTGGCTCTTATCAAGGTCTATGAGACCTTTATCACATGCTAAAGAGGGGTCGGGACTAAATCAAAACACATACAGAAGTTCTCGGAAACATAACAACTTAACCAAAATACAGGGGATACACACCCGTGGGGTAGGCCGTCCCTCACCCACGGCTACTTGACACACCCGTGTGTCCTCCCCGTCGTCATATACTGCCAAAATTAACGCGGCCACCAAGCACGCCCGTGTGCTAAGGCCATGTACTACTAGATCATATACTGCCATTTCCCACACGACCACGAAGCACGCCCGTGTCGAGGCCATGTGCTACCAAGCTACATTCTGCCAATTCACTCACGGTCTATAGGCACACCCGTGTGCCATAACCGTGTGACATTATAGGCCATTTACAAGGCCAAAATGCCACCCATAAGGGTCAAACCTACAAGCCATATTAACCAAAACATCTTATGCATATATTACCACCAAAAACATACCAAAAATAGTTATTCAACCCATGCATTCAATACCAATTCCTACCATAACAATTTCAAAGACTCAAACTCACATCATCACAAGCACTAACCATTCATTTGCATATCCAAAACTTAACCATTTCATATGCATCATACCATACCAAAATATGTAATCACATAACTTATTCATCCAAGCATTCATCATCTCAAAACTTGCCAAAACATATAGCTAAGTTCATTTCATAAACATATACACATAACTAGCCTATACATGCCATATTTCAACTATATACATCCTTTCAAAAGTACCAAAATAGAATGTCGATAGTGTGATTTAGAAGCTGATGATCCCTGATCCGAGCTAGCTTTACTGACACTGTAAGGTAGAGAAACAATTCACACAGTAAGCTTCCTAAAGCTTAGTAAGTTCGCAACAAAATACATTAAATCAAAACATGTCATCAAGTAGATTAATTCACAATCTAATATCTCATTTCATCCAAACTAGTAAATTCAATAAACCTTTCACAAAATCATCCGAAATTTCATCAACCACATAGGTTTCGAACATACCTTAGCCAACTCTTAGTTGTCAAATATTTAAGCTATTCAATACTCATGAATCACATAGATCGACATTCATCCCTTCTTCAGTTTATTCGCACACTTAGTGCCTAAATAGTTAACTGAAGCTTAATTAGCATCGCACACTTTGTGCATCATATCAAACCGATCTTGAATCGGTATCGCACACACAGTGCCAACCACATAGCTGAAGCTTATATTACTTCATACACACACATTGCTATTTATCTCGATCATATTTCTGAATTCGCACACTTAGTGCCATTTAACTCAATCTATCACATAGCATCCACATTTAACAATATCATACCGTTCATTTCATAATATTAAACACAACTAAATATACGTATTATGTCCGAACTTACCTCGGACGTCGAACTATCGATACGGTCGATTAATCGATCACTTTACCTTTGCCTCGATATCGATCTAAACCTCTCCTCTCTTGGTTTATACACATTCAAATTTGATCCATTCAGTCATCAATTCATTCATTTTAATCCAAACAAACATATTTAGGGCATTTTTGCAATATAACCCTTACATTATCACATTTTGACACTTTAGTCCTTAATTCACAAAATCATCAATTTACATAATTTCACCTAGTACAAGCTTAGCCAAAATATCACTATACTCATACAATCCCACACATTTAATTTATTTTACATTTTAGTCCCTCAATTTACACTTTTCATAATTTAGCCCTAAATACTCAATTTCATTAAAAACTCAAATACGAACTATGTTAATCCCACACCAAACATTCAATTTCTGCCATCAAAATTTCAAGAACTCACATTTTTATCAATGGCACATTTCAAAAATGTCATCAATTCATAAAATTGCTACATGGGTTAGCTAGAGCACGAAGCAACGATCACAAAAACGTAGAAATTATCAAAAACCGAGTAAAAATATACCTCAACTAAGCTAATCCCTAGCCGAATTTCACAAAGCTTTCTTTCTTTCTTTCTTTTTCTTCAACTTTAGGCCAAAGAAGATGATAAAATGGCCATTTAATTCCTTTATGTTTTATTATAATAACATTAACACATAGTTTACCATTTTGCCCTTCCATTAAACATATAAAACAATTATAAATTAAGGCTAATTTGTCATTTAGCCATCCACCATCTTTAATAATGGCTTAATTGCCTCTTAAGGCCATCCTATAATGAAGACATCAACACTTAAGTGCTTATAAATTAGCACATAGCTTTTACTCTTTATGCGATTAGGTCCTTTCTCTTAATTCGACCTTAAAACGATCAAATCATCACACAGAATTTTCACGCAGACTATGTCACATACTATTCACACAGAAAATATTATTAAATTAACATTTTGACCTCAAATTTGTGGTCTTAAACACTGTTCCGACTAGGGTCTAAACCGAGCTGTTACAACTCTCCCCTTTAGGGATTTTCGTCCCCGAAAATCTTACCAGTGAATAGTTGTGGATGCTGCTCTCTCATAACATTCTCATGCTCCCACATAGCCTCTTCAATTCCGTGTTTGTGCCATAATACTTTCACTAAATAAATTTTCTTATTTCTCAACTCTTTGGTCTCTCGTGCCAAAATTTGGATCGGTTCTTCACTATACGATAAATCTGACTAAATCTCAACTTCAGTAAGGGCAATCACATGAGACGAGTCTGATCTGTATCGTCGAAGCATTGACACATGAAATACGTTATGAATTTTCTCTAACTCAGATGGCAATCTCAATCTATAAGCAACCGGCCCAACTCATTCAATAATCTCATAAGGTCTAATAAACCTCGGACTCAGCTTGCCCTTCTGGCCAAAACGAAGTATTTTCTTCCACGGAGATACTTTCAAAAACACTCTGTCACCAATCTCAAATTCAATATCTTTTCGTTTCAAATCTGTATAGGATTTTTGGCGATCTGAGGCCGCTTTCAAACTGTCACGAATTACATTCACTTTCTGCTCAGTCTCTTTTATAAGATCAACCCCGTGAATCTTGTTCTCACTCAGTTCAGTCCAATACAATGGAGTTTGACACTTTCGACCGTAAAGAGCCTCATATGGTGCCATTTTGATACTTGATTGAAAACTATTGTTATATTCAAATTCTATCAACGATAAATGCTTTTTCCCACGTGCTTTTAAATTCGAGTATACAACATCTCAACATGTCTTCGAGGATCTGAATGATTTGCTCGGATTGACCATCCATTTGCGGATGAAACGTAGTACTGAAATGCAATTTTGTGCCTAAAGCATCTTGTAATTTCTTCCAGAATCGTGAGGTAAATCTCGGATCTCTGTCAGACACTATAGATAACGGTACTCCGTGCAATCTCACAATCTTATTGATATACAGTTCAGCTAACTTATCTAAAGAATAATCGGTTCTCACTAGAACGAAATGAGCTAATTTCGTCAATCTATCCACTATCAGCCAAATCGCATATTTCTTGCTCAGAGATAAGGGCAAACCGACACAAAGTCCATTGTGATTCTCTCCCATTTCCACTCAGGAATCATAATCGGTTGTAATAAACTGGACGGAACTTGATGTTCAACCTTAACTTGCTGACAAACTAAACACTTCGACACATAGTCAAAAATGTCTCTTTTCATACCATGCCACAATAGAACTGTTTCAGATCATTATACATTTTCGTACTTCCTGGATGTACAGTTAAATGGCTATTGTGAGCTTCATTCAAAATCGTTTGAATCAACTCTGAATTTCTCAGAACACAAATTTGATCTTTGAATCTCAAACAATCATTACAATCAACTCTAAATTCTGATTCAGCATTCGAATTACATTAAACTCTTTTTGCTAACAACTCATTATCAGACTTCTGAGCCTCACATATCTGTTGTAAAAACAATAGTTTTACTTTCAATTTAGCTAAAACCACATCATCATCACACAGATCTATCTGATTACTCAAAGCTCACAAAGCATATAATGATTTAAAACTTAAGGCATCCGCTACAGCATTAGCTTTACCCGGGTGGTAATTTATCACAAGTTCGTAATCTTTCAATAATTCTAACCATCTTCTCTGTCGCAAATTCAAATCTCTCTGAGTCATTAAGTATTTTAAACTCTTATGATCAGTAAAAATGTGACACCTCTCTCCAAACAAATAGTGACGCCAAATTTTCAATGCATATACAATCGCAGCCAATTCAAGATCATGTGTTGGGTAGTTCTTTTCATGCGATTTTAACTGTCTCGAAGCGTAGGCAATAACTTTCCCTTCTTGCATCAACACACAGCCTAAACCATTCAACGATGCATCACTGTAAACTATGAATTCTTTGCCTGATTCGGGTTGAATCATACTGGTGCTTCGGTTAACAACACTTTCAACTGTTCAAAACTTTGTTGATACTTTTCTGACCACTCAAATCTAACATCCTTCTGTAACAACTTTGTCAATGGAGTTGCAATCATCGAGAAGCCTTTCACAAACCGTCTATAATATCCCGCTAGTCCCAGAAAATTACGAAATTCAGACACATTTCTCAGAGGTTTCCACTCCAAAATAGCAGAGATTTTATGCGGATCAACACGTATCCCAGCAGCTGATACGATATGCCCCAGAAATTCGACCTCATGCAACCAAAATTCACACTTGCTGAACTTTGCATACAACTGTTTCTCAAGCAGAGTTTGTAGCATGATTCTCAAATGTTCGGCATGTTGCATCTCATCACACGAATAGATCAAAATATCATCAATGAACATTACCACGAAGAGATCTAAATACTGTCTAAAAATCTGATTCATCAGGTCCATAAACACTGCAGGAGCATTGGTTAGTCCAAAAGGCATCACTAAGAATTTGTAGTGTCTATACCTCGTTCTGAAGGCAGTTTTCGGTACATCGAATTTTTTAACTCTCAACTGATAGTAGTCCAATCTCAAATCTATCTTAGAAAATACTGTAGCTCATCTTAGCTGATCAAACAAATTATCGATCCGAGGTAACGGATATTTGTTCTTTATCGTCACTTTGTTCAATTGTCTATAATCAATACACATTCTCATAGTTCCGTCTTTCTTTTTCACAAATAATATAGGAGCTCCGCAGGGTGAAAAACTTGGTCGTGCAAATCCTCTCTCGATCAATTCTTGCAACTAAGATTTCAATTATTTCAATTCTGTTGGTGCCATTCTGTATGGAGCTATCGAAATAGGAGCAGTTCTTGGCACTAACTCAATACTAAATTAAACTTCCCTAATCGGAGGTAATCCCGGTAACTCTTCTGGAAACACATCTGGAAACTCACATACCACAAGCACAGATTCAACTTTCTTCACCAAATAAGCTTCGCAACCCTTTCTCACATAGTTCATAGCTTTCATCGCAGATACAATAGCTGGTAATCCTTTCATATCACTGGACTCAATTCGAACTATCTCACCATTCTGACTATTCAATTCAATACTCTTTCTCTTACAATTCACGATGGCATTATGCAAAGTAAGCCAATCTACACCCAGATTATGTCAAACTCATCGAATGGTAACAACATCAAATTAACCGAAAAACATAAATCACAAAACATCAATGGGCAATTCTTGCACACTTTATCCACCAAAACACACTTACCTAAGGGGTTTGACACTCTAACCACAATTTCAGTAGCCTCAACAGGTAGAGTTTTACTCAATACTAGATTCACACACACATAGGAATGAGTTGATCCTGGATCTATCAATGCAATAACATCAGTATCAAATAAAATGAAAATATCAGTGATGACATCTGGAGATGAAACTTCCTCTCATACGCGTATAGCATAGGCTCGGACAGGTGCTCTTGCTCCTGATCTCATAGTTGTATCAGTTGTCCCTCGCTGACTTTAGCTCATATTTTTGATGTTTCGGTGGTCTACCCCTAGCTGGTACATTACTCGATCTTTCATTCTGAACATTTTCTTCTTCAACCATCTTTGGGCAATGTCAAATAAAATGATCTCGGGATCCACATTTATAACAAACTCTATTATTGTACTTGCCCCAGCACTCTCCCACATGTCGTCTCCCACATTGTCTACACTCGGGCTTGTTACTCTTAACACTGCCAACACTCGATTCATTTAGAGCTTGAATTTGTAAACTGATATTTTGTCTCGAATGATCTCTAATTGAATGTCCAAATGAAGCATTTGAACGATTGCTTGCATCTTTGTATCTCTTCACTGAAGGTTGAGAGAATTTATTCATCGATCTCTTTCTTTCACCACGAGCCTCAGAATCAGCTTTCTTTTTTTCTTTGCTGAGCTCCTCAGCTTTGCATGCTCTTTCAACTAACACAACAAATTCATTTATATCCAATATCCCAACCAACAACTTAATGTCTTCATTCAATCCCTCTATGAAACGTTTACACATAATAGCTTCAATAGAAACACATTCTCTAGCATATTGACTCAATCGTACGAATTCCCGCTCGTATTTAGTAACAGACAAACGACCTTGTTTCAGTTCTAGAAACTCTTTACATTTCTGATCAATGAAGCGTTGACTGATATACTTCTTTCTGAACTCAGCTTGAAAGAAATCCCAGGTGATTCTCTCTTGGAACTATAAATGTCAACGTCTTCCACCAATTATAAGCCGAATCCCTCAACAACGAAATAGCGCACTTAATACATTCATCCGGAGTTAACGACATCTCATTAAATACTCTGATTGTATTCTCAAGACAAAACTCGACTCTCTCAGCATCGTCATCAGATGTGGGCCTAAACTCTTCGACCCCGCACTTGCGAATCTTGTCTAGTGGTGGTTTGTTCATTATGTTTGGATCTACAACTTGCGGCACAACAGGTACTTGTGGGGGTGTAGGTTGTGGAGCAATCGAATTCATTCTAACAAATTATGAAAACCATTCACTCATCATACGGAAGAAGGCTTGCTTAGCCTCTTCTTCCTCAATACTTTCATTCGGCCTAGATGTGGCTGGTGCCGTCCCTTAAGCGGGAGCAGGTGCATTACTCTCTATGTCGTCAGCAACTGCTCGATCGGGATCCATTACTATATTAAAACACATTTCAATTGTCAGAGTTCATCACACTATCGCAATTTCATAATATGGCTTATATAACTAGACTCGCACACGCTATATTAGTCCGAGAATCGAATAAACCATAGCTCTGATACCAATAAAATTTAACACCCCTAACCCGAAATCATCGCTGAAATAGGGTTAAGAGGCATTACCGATCATTCAGAACATTTACATCTAAGTTTACAACACATAGTCAATCATCTTCAATCACTCTCATATACAAACATGTTGTCCCTTATCAAGGTCTATGAGACCTTTATCACATGCTAAAGAAGGGTCGGGACTAAATCAAAACACGTACAAAAGTTCTCAAAAACATAACAACTTAACCAAAATACAGGGGATACACACCCGTGGGGTAGGCCATGCCTCACCCACGGCTACTTGACACACCCGTGTGTCCTCCCTGTGGTTATATACTGCCAAAATTAACACGGCCACCAAGCACGCCTATGTGCTAAGGCCGTGTACTACTAGATCACATACTGCCATTTCCCACACGGCCACGAAGCATGTCTGTGTCGAGGCCGTGTGCTACCAAGCTACATTCTGCCAATTCACCGACGGTCTATAGGCACACCCATGTGCCACAACCGTGTGACATTATAGGCCATTTACAAGGCCAAAGTGCCACCGATAAGGGTCAAACCTACAAGCCATATTAACCAAAACATCTTATGCATATATTACCACCAAAAACATACCAAAAATAGTCATTCAACCCATGCATTCAATACCAATTCCTACCATAACAATTTCAAAGACTCAAACTCACATCATCACAAGCATTAACCATTCATTTGCATATCCAAAACTTAACCATTTCATATGCATCATACCATACCAAAATATGTAATCACATAACTTATTCATCTAAGCATTCATCATCTCAAAACTTGCCAAAACATATGGCTAAGTTCATTTCATAAACATATACACATAACTAGCCTATACATGCCATATTTCAACTATATACATCCTTTCAAAAGTACCAAAATAGAATGCCAATAGTGTGATTTAGAAGCTGGCGATCCCTGATCCGAGCTAGCTTTACTGACACTGCAAGGCAGAGAAACAATTCACACAGTAAGCTTCCCAAAGCTTAGTAAGTTCGTAACAAAATACATTAAATCAAAACATGTCATCACGTAGATTAATTGACAATCTAATATCTCATTTCATCCAAACTAATAAATTCAATAAGCCTTTCACAAAATCATCCAAAATTTCATCAACCACATAGGTTTCGAACATACCTTAGCCAACACTTAGTTGTCAAATATTTTAGCTACTCAATACTCATTAATCACATAGATCGACATTCATCCCTTCTTCAGTTTATTCGCACATTTACTGCCTAAATAGTTAACCGAAGCTTAATTAGCATCACACAGTTAGTGCATCATATCAAACCGATCTTGAATCAGTATCGCACACACAGTGCAAACCACATAGCCGAAGGTTACATTACTCTGTACACACACATTGCTATTTATCTCGATCACATTTTCGAATTCACACACTTAGTGCCGTTTTACTCAATCTATCACATAGCATCCACATTTAACAATATCATACCATTTATTTTATAATGTTAAACACAACTAAATATACGTATTATGTTCAAACTTACCTCGAACGTCGAACTATCGATACGGTCGATTAATCGAACACTTTATCTTTGCCTCGATCTCGATCTGAACCTCTCCTCTCTTGGTCTATACACATTCAAATTCGATCCATTCAATCATCAATTCATTCATTTTAATCCAAACACACATATTTAGGGCATTTTTGTAATATTGCCCTCACATTATCATATTTCGACACTTTAGTCCTTAATTCACAAAATCATCAATTTACATAATTTCACCTAGTACAAGCTTAGCTAAAATATCACTATAGTCATACAATCCCACACATTTCATTTATTTCACATTTTAGTCCCTCAATTTACACTTTTCACAATTTAACCCTAAATACTCAATTTCATTAAAAACTCAAATACGAACTAAGTTAATCCCATACCAAACTTTCATTTTCTACCATCAAACATTCAAGAACTCACATGTTTATCATTGACACATTTAAAAAACATCATCAATTCATAAAATTGCTACATGGGTTAGCGAGAGCATGAAGCAACGATCACAAAAACATAGAAATTCTCAAAAATCGAGTAAAAAAACATACCTCAACTAAGCTAATCCCTAGCCGAATTTCACAAAGCTTTCTTTCTTTCTTTTCTTCAACTTTCGGCTAAAGAAGATGATAAAATGGCCATTTAGATCCTTTATGTTTTATTATAATAACATTAACACATAGTTTACCATTTTCCCCTTCCATTAAACATATAAAACAATTATAAATCAAGGTTAATTTGTCATTTAGCCATCCACCATCTTTAATAATGGCTTAATTTCCTCTTAAGGCCATTCTATAATGAAGACATCAACACTTAAGTACTTATAAATCAGCACATAGCTTTTACTCTTTACGCGATTAGGTACTTTCTCTTAATTCGACCCTAAAACGATCAAATCATCACACATAATTTTCACCCAGACTATGTCACATACTATTCACACAGAAAATAATATTAAATTAACATTTTGACCTCAAATTTGTGGTCTCAAACCACTATTTTGACTAGGGTCTAAACCGGGCTGTTACATAACATGTATAATTAAGTTACACGAACTTTTCTTAATATTTGTCCGTACAAGAAATTCAACTAATCCGAAACTTTTTCTTTTCCTCGATCTAGCGTCGAATTTGAGTTGTCCGGATCTATATAAATGAATTAAATCATCAATTTATCATATTTCATATTCCATTGAATTCAATTTGCACTCTAGGCAAAATTACCATTTTGCCCCTAATGTTTTCATAAATTCTAATTTCGTCCCTAAGCTTGGAAAATGAAATTCATGTAATTTTATCCTTATTCCAAGCCTAACTGAAATTTTAGTATAACATTTACATCACATGTATTCTATGAAATTCAAAATTTTTCTTCAATTTTTACAACTTTATAATTTAGTCCCTAAATAATAATTTCATCGAAATTCACTTTGTAAAAGTTGTTTATCTATCAACAACCTTTCATTACCTACCATAAATTTCAAATTTTTAGCATATTCATCCATGGAAAAATTTCTATACTTTGATAACTTTTCAAATTGATCCCCAATCTAAATAGATTAGGTTATCTCGACCTCAAAAATATAAAAATTACTAAAAACTGGACAAGAATACTTACCCAATTAAGTTTGATTAGTTTTATTTCTCTCTCCTAAGGTTTCCATGCAAATATTTAGGAAGATGATGAAAATAAGATGATATTTTCTATTATCATCTTTTAATTAATTCAATTTCCAATTTAGTCCTTGCCTTTTTTTTAAATTTCCATGGAACTTTTCACTTATGGTCTAATTACCATATAAGGACCTCAAGTTTTGAATTCCATAGTTATTTGATCCTTCTAGCTACTAGTATTCAACTTTTGCATTTTATGCAATTTGGTAATTTTCACAATTCAGCATATAATTGATAAAATTTTCTTATCAGAATTTTCATATGACATTCCTATTATAATGCAGATCATGCAATAATACTAAAATAAATTTCCACTGTTCCAATTTCACTGAAAATGGGTTGTTACATATTTTTTCAGAATAACAATTTTACCGATTTCTATTAAGAAGAGAGAGTTTTCATTTTCACCCCAAAAGGAGAGAACATTTTTTCTAGTTCTATGTTTTGATTCATTTGGTTCGAGCCCACACTCGAAGAAGTTCATGGTACGAGAATAGCTGAAAAGATCTTTTAGTTGAAAAGCTGGGAACAACAAACGTTTGCTAAGCCGAAAAGCCAGGTATGAATTCATTTAAGGTTTATTGCTATAAATATGACAAACCAGGTCGATTTTCAAAATTTTAATTTTCTATTGTACAAGAAAACCATTTTCAAACAGAGATTTTTTTATGTAACACCCCAAACCCGACCTAGACGTTATGGTCGTATCTGGCAATATCACACGATAGTATTTTTGAAACCTCGTTGTTACGATGAAAACATTCCATGTTATTATGTTTAGGAAACCTTTGTTAGAACTTAGTAAGTCATCTTTATTCATTTAAAGCATTTGTTTTGAAACATCCCTCGTTGTGGAAGCTTTAATAAAATAGTATAGATGATCATGCGTTTAGAAATTACTTTAACTATTTGAAAATCGAATTTCCTACGACCAGCAGGTATAAATCCATAAAGTAAAATAAATAAATAAAAACCCAAATTCAAAACCAAAGTCCCAGAGGGTCCTTAAATTACAGCCCAAATAATCAATACTAATCAAATCTTAACTCGTAAATTGCAAACCATGAAGTCCAAAAATTACTGTGGTCACCACTGAGTCTTTCGTTGCACTGATCCGTCTAAGTTTGGGGATTACCTATGCACATTAAACAAAAAGGGTGAGTTTACGTAAACTCAGTGTGTAATCCCGCAGAAACAAACAAACAATCAGTATTCACAGTACATAGTTGAACAGTTTTGGGCCTAAGCCCTTTTCAGTATCAGTGATAGTTTGGGCCTTAGCTCATCTCAGTATAGTGTCAAAAATGCAGTAGGACCTTAGCCCATCACAGTATCAGTAGTAGCAATAGTTATGCAGTAGCGAAATCCTACCCAACCAGCCTCTACACACCATCTTTATCCAACCCTACACTCCATGTGGGGATATAATCAACCACCCATCCCTACACTCCAAGTAGTACCGAATGCGGCACAATACAGTAGTTTGCAGCTGAGCTGCCAGTAAATTAGGCTTAAACCCATGTGATTATGTGATTTATGAGTCCCGAGTGCTGATCTCGTATGTCCTACCAGTGGCTGAGTATACCTGCATATGTTGTGGATACTTGACAGCTTGTGTGAGCAGCACCGAGTAGCTACATCTTGACTGAGAGCTTGTGTGAGCAGGTCCGTGGGTAGCTCGAGAGCGAGCCTATATGTGTTATGAGATTTGTGGTAGCATTGGCTACATATGTGGCACTTATGTGCAAAGTTTTTCATGTATCCGATAGTATTCCAAGTGGTTCAACGGGTATGCAAAAGATGAGAAATTATGTGATTATGCTACGAGTTGGTACAGATATGTACGAAAAACTCAAAGGAAATGGTTTCGATATATGATGAACTATTGGTAAAAATGTGATTGAGTAAGTTGTGCTTATGAAGTAAATGTATAATTAATGTTGTTTAATATTTGCATATAAACTTACTAAGCTATATAGCTTACCCCCTTTCTTTCCCTTATCTTATAGTGTCGCCAAGTGTAACAGCCCGATTTTGGGCCTAGTCGAACAGTGGTTTTGGGACCACAAATCTGACATAGAAAAGTTCATTTTATTATATTTTTATGATCTACAATTTTACGGAATGGTTTCGTGAAAATTTCGTTCAAAATTTTGACGTTTGGGCACTCAATTTAGTCAAAAGGACTATATTGTAAAAAGTAAAAAAGTTGAGTTCTACATGCTTAAGGTGTCTAATTGCTATGAAATTTTACATAGAAGGCCCTTAGATGGTAATTAGACCATTTGTTAAGATAGTGGAAAAAAATGGACATGGTGAGATAAAATTTCAAAGTTTTAAGTGAAGGGCATTTTGGTCATTTGGTAAATAAAAGAATAAAAAGGGAAATTTGGCTAAAATCTTGTCCATCTTCTCCCTCAAGTGCCAAAATTTAAAAGGTCACCATATCTAGGGTTTTCTCAACTTCCAAGCTTGGTTGTAAGAACATCCTAGCCCCATTTTTAATGCTCTTTACATTTTTGAAGTCGTTATCATCCGATCTGTCTATTTCTACCATTAATCTAAGGAATAATCAAGGTCTAGGGCTTGAACTACATTAGAAATTTGTGTATTTTGATGTCTAATGGTAGAAAATGAAGGTTTGTTGTTAGATAAACAACTTTTACTAAGTGATTTTTGATGAAAATGCTTAAAAGGTCCTATTTGTAAAAGTTATAAAATATGTAGTAAAAGTCTATTTTAATGGAAATTGTGGGCTGTTATCGTTATCAAAATGGTTCGAATAGGCTTTTACATTAAATAAATTGCACACGTTTCATTTTTACAAGCCTAGGGGCAAAAATGTAAATATGTCAAAATTTAAAAGTAAAAAATGAAATTTTTCTATAATGTGATTTTTGGACTGAATTGAGTAATGTGGATAATAAATAAGTTAAATTTTCTATTATAGATCAAGAAAGACAAGGTTTGAACCTTGATCGGGGGAAAATTGACGATTAGGTCCATTTCTACTATTTTTATACTGAGGTAAGTTCGTATGTAAATAATGCACTATTATTTATGCTTTAATTGTGTTATTATTGTATAAATTGTGATTTACTCTTTGAATAAATTCGACAAAGTTCGACAAGCGAGAAAAAAAATCCCAGTTGAACCTTAGGAATTGTTAAGATACAAATGTCATGACATTAGGGTTAGTTGAGATTACGTGTAAGACCATATTATAGTGTCACCAAGCTGGCTCGGGGATTGAAGATGGTAGGAGATCCATTCACACTATCAAAATATCATTTTGGGTACTTATGATTTCAATGTTTTGGGTTATGGCATGTATAGGGACTTGGTCTTTTTGTTATGTGTCATAATTGATTTGGCCATAAGTGATGGCTTCAATAGTTGATAATTCGTTTTGTAAATGGCCATTTGATATTGGTTAATATTGGGTAAGTATATATACATATGATGATGTTTTCATGAAGGTGGGAAATTGCATGGTTTGAGATGCTAAGTATGTGATGTTTGTATGTGATAAATGATAGCATGTAAATGATGTGTGGATGTCTTGTGTATGGCTGATTGGGTTGAAAGTATATGCTTGGATTAGTTCTATGTTTTGTTGTGTAGGTTGGTACATGGAAGGGTGGCAAAAAGGTTTGGTAAATAGTCTTATATTTGTCCACATGGGTAGACACACGGGCGTGTGTCTAGGTCGTGTGCGACCCACGGTTTGCCCCACGGGCATGTGTTCTAGTCGTGTGTCCCCTGCACCTTAATTGTTGCAAAATAGAATGCTCAATAATGAGCACACGGCAGAGACACGGGCGTGTGTCTCAGCCGTGTGGATGGCACGACCTCGAACTCAGGCATGTGCCCTGGCCGTGTGACCTCAAATTGATGATGACGTATAAATGTAATGCTCCCTAATTTGAACACGGCCTGAAGCACGGGAGTGTCATAGGGTCACACAGGCGTGTCTCGAACCTACACGAGTGTGAGACCCCTTTTTTATGAAAAGTTTTCTAAGTTTTCCAAAAGTTTCTAAAGTTCTCAATTTAGTCCTGAACCACTTTCGATGCATGTTTTCGGCCTCATGGGCTCATTTTAGGGACAATATGAATGCTTTTGAAAAGTTTTAAATTTAAGTAGAAGTTCATGTCTCGGTTTTGAATGTTTGCTTGTGAACAAGTCCGGTAATGCCTCGTACCCTATTCCAGTGTCGGATACAGGTAAGGGGTGTTACACCAAGCTAGCTCGGGATTGGAGATCATCGGAGATCCATTCACACTATCAACCATTATTTTTGGGTACCATTGAAATGTCAATATTTTGAGTTATGGCATGTATAGGAACTTGATCATTTTGTTATATGTGTCATTAGTAATGTGGCAAAATGTATTGGCTTATAATGGTTAACGATTTCATTTTGATTATGTCTTTGAAAGTTGATCAATGATGGTTGTAAGCATATTCATATGTTGATGTCTATCATGAATATGGAAATATGCATGATTTGAGTTGGTAGATTATGATGTTAATACCTTGGTTGTGGATATTTTGGTTGCCTAAGTATGCTATAAATTGTGTCATTGAATTGGTGTAAGTGTAGGTGTAAATGAGGGTGGCAAATGGCTTGGTAAATAGCCTTATTTTTGTCCACACAGGTAGACACACAGGTGTGTGTCACACACGGCCTGCCCCACGGGCATGTGTTTCAGCTGTGTGTCCCCTACACCTTAATTGTTGCAAAACAGAATGTCCAGAATTAAGCACACAGACAGAGACACGGACGTGTGTCTCAGCCGTGTGTGCTACACCACCTAAAACACGGGCGTGTGTCTTGGCCGTGTGAAACTTGCACTTAATTCGAATTAGATTAAATAACCACACGGCCTAGCAGACAGGCGTGTGTCACAAGTCAGAGAGCACCCTAAATTGAGCACGGCCTGTAGCACGGGCGTGTCCCTTGGACCACACGGGTGTGTAACCCCTGTAACATGAAAAATTTTCTAAGTTTTGTAAAATTTTCTAAAGTTCTCGGTTTAGTCTTGAACCATTTCTAAAGCATGTTTTGGGCCTCGTAGGCTTGTATTAGGGACTTTATGGTTGAATATGAATGGTTTTAATTTGGACGCAAATTTATGACTTGGAAATTGCATGAATGCTTGTGTTATAAGTATAGTAATTCCTCGAGCCTTGTTCTAGCATTGAATACGAGTAAGGAGTGTTACAATACTTGGTGCACTACAAGAGTGAAACCTTTGATAAATTTAAAGAGTTTCGTGTGGAAGTGGAGAAACAACTAGGTTACCCATAGAAGGCACTTTAGTCTGAACAAGGTGGGGAATATTTATATGATGAGTTCTTAAGGTACCTAATAAAGAATTATATTCTATCTTATTTAACCATGCCGAGCACTTTACAACAGAATGACGTGGAAGAGAGAAGAAATCGAATGTTGTTAGACATGGTACATTCGATATTAAGTTATTCAAAGCTGCCAATCTATTTTTTGGATATGATGTATAAACAGCTTGTTATATTCTGAATGATGTGCCAACTAAGGTAGGACCGAAAACCTCATACGAATTGGGGTATGGAAAGAAGCTGAGTCTTAATCATTTTAGGATTTGGGGATGGCCAGCCCACGTATTGGATAAAGATTTGAGGAAGTTGGACTCACAGACAAAATTATGCATGTTTGTACGATATCCAATGGGAACAAATGGTGGTTTATTTTATAACCCAAAAGAGGAAGCTGTTATAGTCTAAATTCATGCTACTTTCTTTGAAGAAAGTTACATGAATGGCTTTAAACCTCGAACTAAAAAAGTACTTGAGGAGCTTCCGAAAAATATAAAAAACCCTACGGAAATGGTTCTAGAACCAACTCCTAATAGTATACTTGCAAAAGATCAGTAGCATAAGGAGCCTCATCACAGTGGAAGGGTCTCTCGTAGGCCTGAGTTCTTCCATTCTGGCAGAAATGTTTTTAACACTGAGCCTGCTGAACAAGAAGTTGATGACCCACTCACATATGACAAAGCGATGCAGAATGCTAATTCCAAGCTCTGGAAATAGCTATGAAAGTTGAGATGAACTTTATGTATTCCAACTCATTGTGGGATATTGTACACTTACCAGAAGGGATAAAACCTATAGGGTGTAAGTGGATATACAAGAGGAAAGGAAATGAAAATAGAAAAGTGAAAACTTATAAGGCCAAACTTGTAGCAAAAGGTTATACTTAGAAAGAAGGTATCGGTTACGAAGAAACCTTCTCTCTAGTTGCCATGCT
This sequence comes from Gossypium rotundifolium, assembly GCA_025506655.1. Classification (NCBI taxonomy): domain Eukaryota; kingdom Viridiplantae; phylum Streptophyta; class Magnoliopsida; order Malvales; family Malvaceae; genus Gossypium; species Gossypium rotundifolium. The sequence continues at coordinate 53,774,621 of CP106731.1, forward strand.
CAAGTCAATCTGCATATTACTATTCTTTACGGCGGCTCTCAATTACGAGATCCAGAAAATGGATGTCAAGACAGGGTTTTTAATGGCTATCTTGAAGAGACCATCTACTTGATGCAACCCACTATGCATATAGCTAATGGAAACGAACATAAAGTTTGAAAACTACTTAAATCCATATATGGACTTAAGCAAGCATCCTGTTTAGGGGTGTAAATGAACAGAATGTTTGATGAACTGTTCGTGAACCATTCGTATAATGTTCATTGATGTTCGTTTATTAAGCTAAATAAATGAGAATGAACAAAATTTTTATGTTCATTTAATAAACGAACGAACACGAACAAAGGTGTGTTCGATTCATTTATATTCACGAACAAGCTCATTTAAAAGCTCGTTTATTGGCTCAATTATTTGCTCGTTTATTGACTTGTTTATTTATTAATGATATTTTCTTATAAAAATTCCATTAGTAGATATTAATAAAATTATCTTGTTTTGTATTTTTTTCATTTATAATAAAATTATTAATATTTATATTTGACCATTTTATATCTAAACAAGACATGTGTGTGTATTTATTTATTGTTTGTTTGTTTGTTTATTATCTATTAATATTGTTCATGAACATGTTCAATTATATGTTCATGAACATGTTCGTTTAATGTTCCCAAACATGTTTGATTAAGTTAAATGAACATGTTCGTGTCATTAAACAAATGAACATGAACATATATAATTTTAAATAAACGAACATGAACAAAAACTTGAAATTCTTAATGAACACAAATTGAACACGAACAAGCTTAAAAATAAATAAATGAACATGAACAGAGGTTTGTTCGTTCAAGCTCGGTCCATTTACAACCCTAGTCCTGCTCATGGAATCAAAGATTCGATCAAAGCAATCAAGACTTTTAAATTTGAGTAACCTTGTGATTATAAATGTTTAGGGGTTGAAAAGGTGGTCTTTCTCGTTCTATATGTTGATGATATTCTACTCATTGGGAATGATGTAGGGACATTGTCATAGTTAAACTATGGTTAACCCAATAGTTTAGCATGAAGGACTTAGGAGAAGCTAATTTTCTTCTAGGTATTCGAATCCTAAAGGATCGAAAGAACAAAGTGATAGAACTATCTCAAGCTTTATACATAGACAAGATATTGTAGCATTATTCAATGACCGATTCGAAGAAGGGAAATCAACCCTAAGTATTGGGTCTTAAGATAGTGGAAGAAAGAGAGAACATGAGAAAGGTTCCTTATGCTTCAGCACTAGGAATGTAACACCCACACCTGACCCGATCAACAGATTCAGGTATGGTATGTCACAACTTAAAACCATTTGATTTTGAAAAAACACTTGAAATTTTAATAGCTTTGGGGTCTTGGCATATACTCTTGAATAACAACGACAAAATAGTCAAATCAATAATACTCCAACTAAAGTAAAACATATTTTAAACAAACAATTGGTGAAAGCCTTATAAAAGCTAACAAGTTTATATAAAACACAAGATGAGTTATTTCCCATACAAAAGTTTCAAGTGCATCACTGTCAATTAAACATCATTCAAATCAACCTGGTGTATACGTCTTAAAGATGATCTCATAAACTATAATTCACTAAGATTTAACACATACCTTAGGAGTACGTAAAAATTCTCTTAAAATAATTATTTGGTGGAATATGTAAATTATTACAAAAGTTGATTACAAATCATATCTACACGCCACTCACCTAAACGATTTTGCATGATACAAAATTAGTCAAGTGGCTCACTATCAACAATAACTCTGGCGTAGTCCTAGTAGCACCCCATGTAACAGTTCGATTTAGACCCTAGTCAGAACAGTGGTTTCAAAACCACAAATTCGAGTTAGAATAATATTTTAATATTATTTTCTGTGCCTTTGATATGTGTTTAAGCATGTGGTAAAATTTTGTAAATTAATTTGTCCATCTGCGTGTTTAATTTGATAAAGGGATTAAATTGCATTGAATGCAAAATGTGCATGCTTTATGATTGGACACCTATTTGAGATGGCTTTTAAGTGGGGAGGCCTTATGTGGCAATTAAACCACTATTTAGATAGTGGATAGATGAAGGTCAAATATGCCCTTGTGTTATGTATGTTTCTTATATTAAATGAAAGGATATTATAGTAAATGAACTAATAAAAGATTATTAATGTAACAAAAGCATGAAAATAGATGGTTGTTCATCCATTTACTAGCTGAAAGTTTAAAGAAAAATAAAGAAAATAAGAAAGCTAGGGCATTCGGTTCTTTGTCTTCTTGATTAAGGTATGATTTCACTTTGGTTTTTGATAATTTCTATGTTTTTGCAATCGTTGCTTCGTAAAGTTTGAAACCCATGTTTTAATTTTGAGAATTTATGATAGTCATGAAATGTTCCATTAATGAAATGGTAAGCTTTGTGATGAGTTTAAGTGTTAAATGAAAAATATGTGTTAAATGAACATGTTTTGTTCTTGAATTTTTGATGAATTCAGCTAGTTAGGGCTAAGTTGTGAAAATAGCATTTTGAGGGAATAATTTGTGAATTTGATGAAAAATATGGGTTTATATGAGATACACGAGCATTCGGCTAAGCATGTGCATATGGTGATTTTGTATATTTGATGTTTTGAGAGAAATGGACTAAATTGATAAATGTGCAAATGTAAGGGCTAAATTGCAAATTGCCCTAAATGTGTGTTCATGGATTGAATTAAATGAATTAGTGAATAAATGGATTACATTTTAATATGTATAGATCAAGAGCCGAAGAAAACGGACTTAGATCGCGGGAAAGCAAAAGTAGTTTTATAACCGAGTTCGAACGAATATTCAAATCCGAGGTAAGTCAATATACAAATAAACGTGTTTGAGTTGAATTATGTGTGTTCATATGACTAATGATAATGTTGAATGCACACGACGTGATGTATACATGAATTCCGAGATATAATTGATACAGTGACAATGCCCGAGAAGTCCCGTTTGAATCTAGGAATAGAAAGGATTAACTATGTCATGACATAGGTGTCTGTTAAGTAATATCATGTAAGACCACGTCTGGGACGTTGGCATTGATTTGTTATTTTGTGTAAGACCACTTCTGGGATGTTGGCATCAATATGAGATTTACATGTAAGACCATGTCTGGGACATTGGCATCGTATTTACTCGTGTAAGACCCTGTCTGGGACAGTGGCATCGATATTTGAGTACAAGTAAGCCCTTGTCTGGGACGTTGGCATTGTACGATTATTCTGAGCATTTTGAGTATCCTATTAGATTCTGAATGGTTCAATGGGAAAATTTGAGATACGAATGATTATGTGATCTGTAAATCCGTTTCAGGAACGTTTGATATGTACATTAAGTGTGTATAAAAGGTAAGTACTATATGAATTTACTATGATGAAATGTGTATTTGAATATGAGAATGTGAATGAGATACAAGAATGGAAATATGTTTGAATGAGCTAAGTACATATGTGATATGTGAAATAGAAGTATGTGGCAAGCTTTGTGTAAGCTAATGAGCCGAAGATTATGTAATGAATTAACCATGAGAACTATAAGTACCATTGTATAATTTAGTTATATGCATTGTATGCTAAGTTTATTTGTATATGGCTTACAAAGCTTTTGAAAGCTTACTCTGTGTGTGTTTGCTCTGTTTTATAGATCGTCAAAGCTACTGAAGGCTCGGGACCGTCGAGGATCGTCATAACACTAGTCAACTCATTTTGGTACTTTTGAAATGTATATAGCTAGATATGGCATGTATAGGCTAGTCACTTGGTTTATGTTTGAAATGTGTATAATGTAGCCATGAGATGTGGCTAGATAAGTGTGGATATATGCATGAGTAAATATGATATATGAATGCAATATGAGTATCTATGTTTGAGCAAAGAAATGGTCATATAAAAGGTAAATATAGATGAATTATGTTTGAAGTATAAGTGTACTTAAGTTGTGAAATTTGGCATGTTTGAAAATGAGATTGGATGCAAAGATTTGTTGATTACTGGTGTGATTTTGATTGTCAATTATATAAGGTTTTAAATTGGTATATTGTTTATAGGTATGATCCAAATAAGGGAGGCAAATTTGGCCTTGCAAATAGCCTACTTTGCCTGCACGGTCATGGCACACGGGCGTGCTTAGTGGTCGTGGTTTTAAGTCAGTAGCTAACCTAAGTGTGCATGGCCTTGGCACACGGACATGCCTGGTAGCCGTGTGATTTAGTCAGTATATAACTTATGAGCACACGGCCATGGTGCACGGGCGTGTTTAGTGGTTGTGTGGGTTAGTCAGTATACATGCTCTGTTTGACAAGTCCAGGACACATGGGTATGTATAGTAGCCGTGGGAGACACATGGCCTACCCACACGGGCGTGTGATCTCTATAACTTATAAAAGTTTTAAATTTCTGATAAGTTCCTTATGTATTCATTTTAGTCCCGATTCTATTCTAAAGCATGGTTAAGGTCTCGTTGACCTGTAAAAAGGGACACTTTGTTTTTAATTGGTGATTTGTATTATGAAATGTTTGATTAAGTTTTCGATCTTTCTGGTAACACCTTTAGCCCTAATCTAGCGACGGTTATAGGTTAGAGTTGTTACATTTGGTTGGTATCAGAGCTATGGTTTAGTCAATTCTCGAACTAACGTAGCGTGTTAGAGTCTAGCTATACATGCCATATATCTGAAATGTGATAGTGTGATGAATCCTGACGTGTAAAATGTGATTTTCGTATAGCAATGGATCCCGAAAGAGCCGTAGCTAACGATGTAGAAAGCAATGCGCCTTCTCTCGCGCAAAGGACAGCACTATCTGATCCGAGACCGGCTACGAACAGTCAAGAGGGAGAAGCTAAACAAGCTTTCTTCCAGATGATGAGTGAGTGGTTCACTCAATTTGTAAGAAATAACCCGACTGTTTTGCAACATTCTCCCCTGGTTAATCCCCCTCAGACATCTGTTATGCCTCCGACTACAAATCTGAATTTGTGGAACAAGCCTTCGGTCGATAAAATTCGTAAGTATGTAGCTGAAGAGTTCAGGGCTACCAGTTATGACGATGCCAAGAAAGCTGAGTTCTGATTAGAAAACACTATCCAGGTATTTGATGAGATGTCTCTGACTTTGGAAGAAAGTATTAAATGTGTTGTTTCGTTGCTAAGAGATGCAACCTATCAGTGGTGGAAAACTCTAATTTCTGTTATTCCGAAAGAACGAGTTGCATGGGACTTCTTTTAGATTGAGTTTCGAAAGAAATACATCAGTGAGAGATTCATCGATCAGAAATGAAAAGATTTTCTGGAATTGAGACAGGGCCGTATGTCTGTCACTGAATACGAACGAGAGTTTGTGAGGTTAAGTCAGTATGCCCAAGAACGTGTATCATCTGAAGTAATAATGTGCAAAAGATTCGAAGACGACCTTAATGAAGATATTCGCTTGTTAGTCAGGATTTTAGAGATAAACGAGTTTGTTGTACTTGTTGACCGAGCGTGCAAAGCTGAGGCAATCGGGAAAGATAAAAGAAAAGCTGAGTTTGAAGCCTAAGATGTGAGAAAGAGATTTCCTTGTGGACGTTTGGAATGTTGGCATCGATATGAGATTTACGTGTAAGACCATGTCTGGGACATTGGCATCATATTTACTCGTGTAAGACCCTGTCTGAGACAGTGGCATCGATATTTGAGTACATGTAAGACCTTGTCTGGGACGTTGGCATTGTACAATTATTCCGAGCGAGCATTTTGAGTGTCCTATTAGATTTCGAATGGTTCAACGGGAAAATTTGAGATACGAATGATTATGTGATCTGTAAATCCGTTTCAGGTACATTTGATATGTACACTAAGTGTGTATAAAAGGTAAGTATCTATATGAATTTACTATGATGAAATGTGTATTTGAATATGAGAATGTGAATAAGATACAAGAATGGAAATATGTTTGAATGAGCTAAGTACATATGTGATATGTGAAATAGAAGTATGTGGCAAGCTTTGTGTAAGCAAATGAGCCAAAGATTATGTAATGAATTAACCATGAGAACTATAAGTACCATTGTATAATTTAGTTATATGCATTGTATGCTAAGTTTATTTGTGGCTTACTAATGTAATATCCGGGATTTAAGGGTTGTGCATTATTGCTTAAATACAAGTGAAAGCATGTGTATGTGTGTTTTGAATGTGTTTGATAGATTTCGAGAACTTGAGAATGTAGGTGAATGCCTTAGGAAAATATTGTACTTTAAGTCTTGAAGTGGAGTTAAGCATGTAAGGCCTTAAGAAAAATTGTAAGGGAAATTGGACATGGAAATGGGCTTGTTAAAGTGGCAAGGAGGCGCCACTTAAAGCCTTAGTAAGTGACGCCACAAGCTGTGTAATAGGGCCTAGGTTCGAGCAGCAAGGGAAGCAAATGGGAGTTTTATTTTGCAGCAAGGAGGAGAGGTAGTGGACGGCATTGGGAGACTAGGTGGATGAGCATTAGATGTGGTCAAATTCTTTTTAAAATTCGGCTAAGGTAGGAGGATAAAGGTTGACTCATTCAAATCTTTTGAATGAGTGATGAAGAGGAAAATTAGGAGGAAAAAGTGGGATTTGAGAAGGGGATGAGTGTTGGCCGGCCAAGGGATTCTTTAGGTGGTTATTTTCAGTCATGTAAGTGGGGGGATAGCCGAATTTCAAAAGGGGGTTTAGATGTTATTTTCAGTTCTCTTTTCTTCCTTTAGTAGTGTGCCGAAATTACTTAAGTCAAACACCACCATTGTCGAACCTCTCTTCATCTCTTTTCTTCCATTTGTTGAGGCCGAATATCTCTTTTCTTCTCTTCTTTTCTCTCACGGTTCTTTCAAAAGCCGAAGTGGATGATAGTTCTCTTCTCCTTCTTTCAATTCATGTTATCACCTTTTCCCGAAACTATTCTTTTTCTATTATTTTCAAAAGCTGAATCTCTAAAGGAAGGGCTGTCGACTACTCTCTTAGTCTTCATAAGCAACGTGGGTGGTAAGTATTTCCTTCCTTAGCAATCGGTTTTCCCTTCTCTTTCTTTTGGTGTACCGAAATCAAGGGTTGGCCTTGATTTCTAAGGATGGCCGAATGTTCATTAAGCCATAATCTCGTGTTTCATTTGTATGTAGCCAACGTGAAGGAACAGTTAATGAGTCTCTTGGATTTGACTACTCAAGGTAGGGGTATAGTGTCTGGCCATAGGCCACTTTCATAAGTATTATTGTATTAAAGTCGATTCTAACAGTTGATAAGCAGGGATTTCGTCAACTCCATAGATAAGTAGTGGCTTTCGGGATTTCGTGAACACGATAGTAACCAGGTGTGTAGCCCCACACTAATTCTTGATAGATTTATGGTATTGATTTAATATATGTGTTAATGAAAATATGAAAGATGTGGCTAAAGGTACCATACGATGGTACAGAGTACTCAGGTACGTTTACCTTTGATACTATGTTAATAGTGTTATGAATACTGAATATGACATATACGTGAATTCGTTATGAACATGGAATAAGATATATGGCATGATTTTTCATGTATTGTATTGTGCATGGGCATATGGGTGACTGTGAAAAGGGGAAGTGATCTAGTGGTTTTTACCACAATATTTGGTGACTCATGTCACATAATCTGAATGTGGTGACTAATGTCACGAAATATTATCTAGTGACTTTGTCACAATTATCTGGTGGCTATGCCACAATTTATAAGGGCGATGTTCAAGTCGTCTGCAGTGACTACCTTCAATGGTGTGTAGCGGATGGAGGGTCGATTTAGTAATCCCCACGGTGTGATGGCAGGTACGGGTGATGTGTAGAGGATGGGTATCTAGGTTTGGGTTCGGGATTGCATCATTGATTATATATGTTTTATATATGATTTGTATGCCTAAATCGTTGGGAGTTTGTGTTGGCTGTTACACATTGAGTCTGTTGACTCACCCCGTTGTGGGATATCTTTTCGGTGACACTCAAGAAATGGACCGGCCGGCGGAGCTTAGTGGTGGCCATGCTCATTTCAACATTTATTCTATTTTGAATTTTTATATTTAAGTATTTTGGATTTACTTGGTTTTGCTTTGATGTAATATGGCCATTACTATTAACTGATTTAAGTATGCATTTAATTTGGTTTATCATGATACGATTATTATTAAATCAAGATTAAATAACTTATCTTAAAAATAAATTTTAAATGTTTTGTCACCTAAACACCAACGATTTTCAATTTAATGGTAAACTCTAAAAACTCAGTATTTCTTTTAACTTATAGTTTTGAAATATAATAACAAGGTTTTAATAAAATCTAGTCTTCAAGACAAACACCGTTTTCCCTTCGAACTCAACACAAATCAATTTTTCTTCAAAACCACCCAAATTTTCCAAAGTAACAAACAAGTTTCTGAAATGGTTTACGCAAGGAACAAACCAGATCCGGTCAAGGCTTGTGGGCCGGGTTTGGGGTGTTTCAACTAAGCTTTTGAAAGCTTACTCTGTGTGTGTTTGCTTTGTTTCATAGATCGTCAAAGCTGCTGAAGGCTCGGGACCGTCGAGGATTGTCATCACACTACTCAACTCATTTTGGTACTTTTGAAATGTATATAGCTAGACATGGCATGTATAGGCTAGTCACTTGGTTTATGTTTGAATTGTGTATAATGTAGCCATGAGATGTGGCTAGATAAGTGTGGATATATGCATGAGTAAATATGATATATGAATGAAATATGAGTATCTATGCTTGAACAAAGAAATGGTCATATAAAAGGTAAATGTTGATGAATTATGTTTGAAGTATAAGTGTACTTAACTTGTGAAATTTGGCATGTTTAAAAATGAGATTGGATGCAAAGCTTTGTTGATTATTGGTGTGATTCTGATTGTCAATTATGTAAGGTTTTAAATTGGTTTATTGTTTATAGGTATGATCCAAATTTGGGCCATGTAGAGCATACTGACTTGGTTTCTAATTAAACTCCAAGGGAGACACGGCCGTGTCACTTGATCGTGTGTCACACATGGCTGAGACACACGCCCGTGTCTTTGCCCGTGTGGACAAAAATAGGCTATTTACCAAGCCATCTTGCTCACCCAAATTTTCATTCATCTACACAAATCAAATGACATATAACATGGCATAAATAGGCATTCAAACCAATCTCAACCATGCCTAATTCATGCTAATTCTATACCATCAACCACAAGACACATAAATATCACAATAAGCCATTCAATTTATACCAATTTCACATTCTCAAATCACCTAAATGGTCACTTTTAGTGATGCATCATTTTACTTAAAGTACAAGCATACCAATTTCAAATTTCAACCATTTGGAACTCCAAACACCAATTCACATCGAGCATCTATATAGAAATTATACAAAACATATCAACAGATCATTTGAACATATATATACATCACCAAGCATACCAAATTAAGCCAAATTACATGGCTATACACATAACCGAGCATTCATCCATTATAAACCAAATCAAATGGCTAAATCCATTAGCAAACTATATACCAAAATGACCGTATACATGCCATATAACCAAATACATAAGTTCAAAAGTACCAAACTGATAGCTTGATAGTGTGATGAGATCTCTGATGACTCCCAAATCCGAGCAAGCTTCGATATTCACTATAAACACGAAAAAGTAAATAGAGTAAGCTACAAAGCTTAGTAAGGTCGTATAGTTAATAAGTAAAACTTACCATTCATTCATCAGTCAAGTGATATAAACATAATGTACTAATGACATTTCATTCGTATCCTAATCTATTCCTAAGGTTCAACCGGGATTTTACATTGCCGAATTCTTCGTTGAACATATTTGTAAGGTTGTGTTCACAATTAAATTCAATAATAAAGTATTTAAAACAGAATTATAATCATGTTTATTAACATACGAACTTACCTTGATCGCAAAAATGACAAAATGGATTGACTAGTCCAAAACTTTATTTTTCTCCCGATCTAGATTCAAACTTCATTTTTCTTGATCTATATAATATCAAATTTAACTTATTCAATTATCATTCTATTCAATTTAATCCATAAATCACATTATGGAAAAATTACACTTTTGCCCCTAATATTTCAACATTTTTACAATTTAGCCCTTAGCTCATAAAAATACAAATTCATGCAATTAGGTCTCTACCCATACTAGCCGAATTTTCCTTATTATCATAGTCGCCCATATTTTTCATTTATTTCACATTTCTACCACAAAATTTTCATATTTCACAAATCAATCCATAATTGACAATTTTGTCAAAAATCCCATTACAAATGTTGTTTATCTAAAAACAAGCATACATTTTCTATCATCAAAAATCAAAATAGTCACATATTCAACAATGGTAAAACCCTAAATCTTTAACAGTTTTGCAAATTAGTCCTTGGGCTAGCTAGATTAAGCTAAAACGACTTCAAAAACATGGAAATCATTAAAAATGGGATGAAAAATCATACCATGCACACAAAACACCAAGGCCAAAACTAGCAAACTTCCATGGCTGAACCTAGCAAGCTTCCATGGCTTCATTTTTGTTTGAAAATTTGGTTGAAGAAAAATAAAAGATGATGACTTTGTTTTACGTATTTTAATTATCATTATTTACCAAATTACAAAATTAACCTTATTAATTAAACACTTAAAACACTTAATATGAAACACCCAAACCCGGCCCACGAGCCTTGATCGGATTTGGTATGTTCCTCGAGTAAAAACGGTTCAAATTCGTGGGTTATTAGAAAATCTTCAAGTGATCTTGGGAGAAAACTCGATTTGGGTTGGGCTCAAGTTGGAAACTAGTTTGTTTTTTTGTGAAATAAAGTTTTTATAAAGTTTCTTTATTGAGTTCCAAAACTTTAAGTAAAAGATATGCCGATTTAATTTTAAATATTTTACCTTTGAAAACATTTGTATTTAGATGTCATAATATTTACGAGTTTATCTTAAATTTAAATGCATGCATAATAGTTCATACTATGGCCTTATTACATCAAAATATTCCCAAAATAAATTGAAAGTACTTAAATAAAATAAATTGTCCAAATAAAATAATTCCTTGCTGAGCATGGTCACGACTAAGCTCCTGCCAACCCGGTCCATTACTGTGCGTCACTTGAAAAATGATCCCACAACGGGGTGAGTCAAACAGACTCAATGTGTACACAAACACTAAGTCCAAATAGATTCAGGCATATCAAGTCATACACATTCATATCAAAGTATACAATTAATGATGCATTCCCAAGCCCAAGCCTAGTTACCAACCGCTACACATCACCCGTGTAACAGACCGAAATTGACCCTAATCAGAACAGTGGTTTCAGGACCATGAATTAGAGTCTGAGAAATATTTTAATATTATATTTAGTGTTTATTATATGTGAATTTATGTGTGTGAAAGTTTCGTAGAAAAATTTTATAGTTTAAGTATTGAATTTGATAAAAAGGACTAAATCACGCAAAGCGTAAAAGTTGCATTCTTTAGTGTAAAGTGCTAGAATGATGATGGCTTCTTAATTTGAGGTATTAGGTGGGTAATTATTCCATTTTATAAGTTAGTGGATGGCTTTTGACTAATATGCCATTATTATATGTAATAGTTTATTTTATATTAAAGGTTATATTAGTAAATTAATTAAATAACCTATTATATACATAACAAAATAAAATGAAAAAGCCATTATCATCTTATTTTGTTCTTTGGCCGAAAGTGGGAGACAGAAAAGGGTTTTAGTTCCTTTGAATTTCAGCAATTAGAAGCACAAAATTAAGGTTAGTTTGATTTCGATTTTTAATAATTTTTACGTTTTTGAGATCGTTGCTTCGTATATTACCCGACCCATGCTTGAATTTTTGAGAATCATGTGTTTATGAGGTTCGGCCATGGATGAATTCTTGAGGTTTTTGATGTTTGATGATTTTAAATTAAAGATATGTTAAGGATTGATATGTTTTGTATTAGAAATTTTAGTGAATTTTAGTATTAGGGCTAATTTGTAAAAGTAAATTTTTAGAGGGGCTTATTTGCAAAATAAATGAAAGAAATGGACTCATAAGGCCCTTGTGAATATTCGGCCCTTACATAGTCTTAGCAAATTTTGTGTATTTTATGTTTTGTGCAATTAGGACTAAATAGTAAAAATGTGAAATCTTAGGGGCAAAATGGTAATTTGCATGTTTATGTGTTTTGGGACTAAATTGAATTGAAATGTGCTTGAATGAGCTGAATTTAATGTGTTCTAGATCAAGAACAAAGAAAAACGAGCTTGGATCGGGAAAAACGAAAGTTGTCGACTAGCCGGTTAACGTTGTCCGTCGAAAGTCGAGGTAAGTCCTTAAGCAAAATTATGTCAAAGAATTATTTATGAACTTAGTATATAATAAATTTGGAAATTTGAGGCATGAAAATGTATGTTGGCCGAATGTAGGGGTATGAATTTATAGTAAATTGATTTGTTGAATATACTATGAATAACTATGTTTGGTTTATTATGTGAAAGGGATATGTTGTAAATGAGATAGTTGTGATGTTCAAGATCAAGTAGTGTATGTTGGAATGTTAAAATGTTAGAAATTGGGCTTTGAGCCTAGCGTGCCTTGTCTTGATTTAATTCGGCTTCGTGCCTAGCGAGCTTAGTCTTGGATGATATATTCAAGCCGTGCCTAGCGTGCCTTGTCTTGGTGATATATTCAAAGCTTCGTGCCTAGTAGGCTTAGTGCTTGGGTGATATATCTGAGCTTCGTGCCTAGCGTGCTTAATGCCGATGGTACTTTAAAATGAAGAAACCATAAAGTTTTCGAGTGTAGTATATTGAACTTATTGAGTTAAAAACTCAGGTAAGCTTAAATCTCAGTGAATATCATCAGAAGTAAGGTAAGTCGTAATTAAGGTTACTTGGGTTGAAATACCATATCAATATTGGCGTTTTGTGTGATTGAGCTTATTAAGCAATACGTATGATTAGTATAATAGGACTTGATCTTAAACATGTTATTTTTGGGATGTTCGGTTAGTAGTATAAATGCAATTAGTGGAAAGACTTTGAGTATGATGATATATTTGATATGAATGATGCACTTATGTGTCAAGAAGCATGTGATTCATGTAAAATATGTTTATACTATGGTTGACGAATTATAAGATTATGGTAATGAAGTGTAAATGCTATGATTTGCAACTTGATAATATTTGACCAAGCATAAATATAGATGTTATAAATTTATAGAAAAAGAAAATTAAGTTATTCGAATGTTATAATAAAGTTTCTTAAGACTTACTAAGCTATTGAGCTTACTCTGTTTATGCTCGTGTTCTATTTTATAGATCGATAATTCAACTACGGGCTCAAGGGATCATCAAGAAAGTCTATCACACTATCACTCTCTTTGGTATAGTTATGTTTTGTAAACTCTTGAATCAAAGGCATGTATAGGCTGTATTTTGATAAGTAATGAATGATGTTCGGATTGTAAATATAATTTTGGCCTTGCGAATAAGGCTGTTGCTTTTGGTTAAGTTCAGGTTTTACATTTTGATATAGTAGCTTGCATTATAATACCATTAGATATGTGAATTCGGTCATGCTTTAAATCACATACGGAAAATGATCATATGATATATATATATATGGTGTATTGTTGGGATATGCACTTACCTAATAAGGATAAATGTTGGATGCTAGATGATTTAAAGCATGTAATATGCTAGCAAGGTAATATGTTGGCTATATATATATGTGTGTGAAGTCTTGATTTAAGCTTAGAATTGGTAAGTTTTGCATTGTTGAAGCGGTTTAAATTAAACAATTATGGTTGAAAGAAAAGATATATATATATATATATATATATATATATTTTGGTTGTTGCATGTTTTAGTTTATTTGAACAGACGATATGTATTATGAAATAGTATGAGTTACAAAAATTATTACTAAGTATGTATATACACTGTGATATTGATACATGATCTGGAAACATGGTAATGATAAGCATATTGTATGTTCGGTTATGTTGCATTAATGTTGGATTCATACATAGGGTAATAGTGTTAAAGTTGCATATGTACTTGATAAATGTATAGTTATGATTTGGTTAACTGTACCAATATGGCATGAGTAAAAATTTATGCATATTTGTTTATGGATAGTTATTAGTAGATGAGTAAAGTATGCTTATAAAAAAAAAGAAAAAGAAATTTGTTTGGTATTTTATTTGCGAGTCGAATTGGTTATGAAACATATAGTTAAGAGTATACATGTGACGAATTAATAGTTAATTCAAAATAATTTAGAAAGCATAAAACTTTGTGATTAACGGTAATATGAATTTGAAATTTCATTGGTTGTTTGTGATTATTAAGTCATACATTGGTATATAGAGAACTTAAAGCAAAAGGTTTAAATTTTGTTAAGCAACACCTAGTGGTTTTCTTAATACTTTAAATAAATTGACTGTTATAATAGGATTACTTTATTAATTAGTTAAGTATGGTTTACTTGTTTCTAAATTTCATATGTTAAGATCAATTTGTCAAGTGTGGCATATGGAATCGGAATTGTTGTATGACTTATCCGGTAATGCCCGTAACCCTAATCTAGCGATGGGTAGGGGTTAAGGGTGTTACAACCCGTACCAACCTGCACACCGTGGGGACTACTAAGTCAACCCTCCATCCACTACACACCATCGAAGGCAGTCGCTGCAGTCGACGTGCTCATCGCCCTTATAAATTCGTGGCATAGCCACCAGATAATATTTTGTGTCATGAGACACCACATTCAGATAATGTGACCGAAGTCACCACATTCGGATAATGTGACAATAGTCACCACATTCACTTCCCCTTTTATATTCACCCAAATGCCCATGTCATACAGAATCATGCATTATTATGCCATATTTTCTTTTCACATTCTTTTAGATTCACATTTGTGCTTTAACAGTTCTTATCATAATCCCAACAGGAATAGGAAAACGTACCTGAGTACTTTGTACCATGGTATGGTACCTTAGCCATACTTTTCACATTCTTAATGACACTTATATTTATATTCATTAAACATTGCCATAAATCTTGTTAAGAAATAGTGTGGGGTACACACCTGATACACTTAGCGCTTTACTTAAATCCCGAAAAGCCCGATCTAAAGCCTTAGATCCCTTAGGTCCTATAATCGGCCATTAGTAGACATATTAGCAAAATCTATTCGGTTAGATTATTAAATCCCGAAGGACTTTTGAAACCAAAACTTACCTTGTTGCCGATTGGGTTATCAAACAAATCCCGAAAACGTTGTGTTGGTTCTTCTTGCAATCGGCCTATACTAGATCACCTAAAGGATTAGTTTCGGCTTTTTAATCAAATAAGGAATAGACTTAAAACATCAAATATGGCCTTGGCCGATTGTACTTATGCACTTACCTTGCGATTTCCAAATCCCGAAAACACCACTTGATTATGGAGATGTCGACAGCCCTATAAACATATGTTAGATTCGGCTTTAATACATAAATCCATAACCATGGCCCTTGGCCAAATATCACTTATGGCTTACCTTGGGTTCTTAAAATCCCGAAGATCCCCTATTGTAACTGACTTTACTGAAAAATCCCAAAAATCCTTCCAAATTTCGGCAACAAAATATTAATGGGATTAGTCCTAGATTTCGAAAAGTCTTAAAAGAGAAGGAATAAAAAAATCGGATTTGCTCTTACCCCCTAATGATGAAATCGGTTACACCTTCTTCCTGACACCACAGAGATTTGGCTTAGAGACTTGATGAACAATCAGCTATGGTCTCGAAACTTATCTTCGGCTTTTGATTGGGTTTGTAAAAGAAGAAGAATTGATGATGGGAAGCACAGGGTATCAAAATAAAAGAAGGAAAGAAGAGTTATTTGGAAGAATTCGGCTATGGTGATTTTTGGGAAGGAAATTCGGCTAGAGAAGAAAAGGGGAAGAAAGAATGAATGAATGTCCTTATTTTCCCTTTTAGCCGAGATTACTATCCAAGAAGCCCCTCAATCGGCCAACTCTCCATATCTTGATAACTTTATCTTTTAATTATCCTTTCATCTTTTCCATAAATCCTTACTTTGATTAATTATCCCCATTTATCTCTTAAAATCAAAAGAATTTAGCTCCTAAATTGTAGCTTACTTGCCGTCCAACACTATCTACTTTGTAGCAAAAATAAAACTTCTTTTTGCTTCCCTTGTGGCTCGAACACAAGCCCTTTCCCCCTAGCATATGGCGTCACACACTAAAGCCCTAAGTGGCGCCTCCAAGCCACTTTTCCAAGCTCAATTGTGTGTCATATTTCCTCTATTAATTTCCTTGAGGCCCTGTTAGGCTTAGCTCCCTTATTAAAACTTAAAATACGATATTTTTCTAAGGCATTTCTTATTATTCTAAGGTTCACAAATTTCTTTAGACATAGTCACAACATACTCAAGCATGCTATTTCATATAACTAAGCATAAATGCATAAGCCCATTTTCAGGATATTACAGTTCTACCCCCTTAAAATAATTTCGTCCTCAAAATTACCTGGCTAGAATAGGTGGGGGTATTGCTGTCGCATTGCTTCTTCTGGTTCCCAAGAAGCTTCTTCCGATCCATGATTACGCCATAACACCTTGACTAAAGGTACTGATTTTCATCATAACACTTTCACATCTCGTTCTAGAATCTGAATCGACTCCTCCTCATAGGACAAATCTAGCCTTAGCTCCACCTCTTCAACCGGTACCACATGAGATGGATCCGATCGGTAATGGCGTAGCATGGACACATGGAATACGTCGTGCATCTGCTTCAACTCCGGTGGCAACTCCAACTGATATGCCACTGGTCCAATTCGTTTCAAAACCTTATAAGGTCCTACAAACCTTGGACTTAACTTTCCTTTCCGACCAAATCTCATTATCTTTTTCCAAGGCAAAACCTTAAGAAACACTTGATCTCCTACATCAAATTCTATTTCCTTCCGTTTGAGATCTGCGTCGACTTCGCTTGTCGATGCTTCCTTTAACTGCGTCGAATTATCTCAACCTTTTCTTCAGATTCTGCCACTAACTCTGGACCCAAAACTCGACGTTCTCCTAACTCTGTCCAACACGTAGGAGTTCGACACTTCTGACCATACAACGCTTCATACGGTGCCATCCAAATCTCGGCTCGATAGTCATTGTTGTAGATAAATTCTGCTAGAGGCAAATATTCCTTCCAACTTCCTCTGAAATCCATCACACAACCCCTCAACATATCCTCCAACACTTGGATTACCCGTTCAGACTGCCCGTCCGACTGTGGATGAAATGCCGTAGTAAAATCCAACATAGTGCCTAAAGCCTGATGTAACGCTTTCCAGAACTGAGAAGTAAACCTTGGGTCCCTATTTGAGATAATCGACACCGGCACTCCATGCAACCTTACGACTTCCACCACATACAACTTTGCCAACTTCTGTAAAGAAAAATCGACTCTCACAGGAATAAAGTGCGCAGACTTGGTCAAACGGTCCACTATTACCCATACCGAGTCCTTCTTAGTAGGCGTAAGGGGAAGCCCACTAATGAAGTCCATGTAATTCTCTCCTACTTCCACTGTGGAATCTTGATTGGCTGAAACAACCCTGACGAAACTTGGTGTTCGGCTTTAACTTGCTGACACGTCAAACACTTGCCGACAAATTCTGTAACTTCCTTTTTCAGACCAGGCCACCAAAATTGCTTCCTCAAGTCTCTGTACAACTTAGTGCCTCCAGGATGCATAGCATAAGGGCTACTATGCGATTCCTGAAGAATCCTTCGCCTAAGTTCCTTATCCTTAGGCATACAGACCTTGCTCTTGAAACACAACACTCCTTCGCCATTAATGCCATAATCTTCCAACTTTCCATTCTCAGACTTGTCAGAGCTTAGCACTTAGGTCTTCATCAGCCAACTGTCCCTCTTTCACTTCATTCAACCACGCTTCCATCATTATACAAACTCAAGTGTGCGAACATGGCCCTCAGATCCGACACAACTTTCCGGCTTAGGGCATCCTCCACTGCATTTGCTTTGCCCGGGTGATACTCTATAGAACAGTCGTAATCCTTTAGTAATTCCACCCACCTTCGCTGCCTTAGATTCAACTCCTTCTGAGTCAATAGATACTTCAGGCTCTTATGGTCCGTGTAGATCACTGACTTTTCTCCATATAAGTAGTGCCTCCACATTTTAAGAGCAAAGACCACCGCTGCCAATTCCAAATCGTACGTCGGGTAGTTAACCTCATGAGGCCTTAATTGCCGAGACGCATACGCAACCACCTTCCCATCTTGCATCAAAACACACCCTAGTCCCGTGTGGGAAGCATCACAATACACCGTGAAATCCTTTCCTACCTCCGACTGAATCAAAATCGGAGCTTCAGTCAAAACCCTCTTAAGCTTCTTAAAGCTCTCCTGTTGCTTCTCTGTCCATACGAAAGGTACTTCCTTTCTTAGTAACTTTGTCAATGGCGCGGCTATTGACGAAAATCCTTCCACAAACCTTCTGTAGTAGCCCGCCAATCCCAAGAAACTGCAAATCTCAGCCACTGACCTAGGTGGTTTCCAATCCAACACTGCTTCAATCTTTCTAGGATCCACCCTTATTCCTTCTGCTGATACCACATGCCCTAAGAAGGCAACTTCCCTAAGCCAAAATTCACACTTGCTGAATTTTGCATAAAGCTTCTTCTCCCTCAACACTTGCAGCATAATCCGAAGATGCTCATCATGCTCCTCCTCAGTCTTGGAGTATACGAGGATGTCGTCGATAAACACCACGACGAACCTATCCAAGTAAGGTTGAAAAACCCGGTTCATCATATCCATGAATGCGGCTGGGGTGTTTTTCAACCCGAACGGCATTGCCACAAACTCATAGTGGCCGTATCTTGTCCTAAAGGCTGTCTTATGGATATCCGCCTCTTTCACCTTCAACTGATGATATCCTGACCTTAAGTCGATCTTTGAGAACACTGCCGCCCCCTTAAGATGAGTGAACAAGTTATCAATCCTTGGCAAAGGATACTTATTCTTGGTGGTTAGCTTATTCAACTGACAATAGTCTATGCACATACGCACAGTTTCGTCCTTTTTCTTCACAAACAGGACCGGTGCTCCCCATGGAGACACACTGGGTCGGATAAACCCACGATCCAACAATTCTTGGATTTGAGCCTTGAGTTCCACCAACTCCTTTGGTGCCATTCTATACGGGGCAATTGACACAGGAGCTATTCCCGGCAGTAAGTCAATTCCAAACCCCACCTCCCTGTCTGGGGGTATTTCTGGTAATTCCTCCAGAAACACATCTTCGAAATCCCTTACTATTCTAACTCCATCAACACCTCCTTCCTTTCCATCTAATGCACTTATGAAGGCTAAAAATGCCTTGCACCCTTTACAAACCATCTTTTCAGCCTTTAGTGCCGAAACTACATTAGACAAGTAGTTTCTTCTTTCTCCTATCATAATGACCACCTCATCCTCCCGGTCCTTAACTCCATTCGCTTAGTCAAGACAGTCCAACACGCCCGATGGTCCACTAGCCACCCATTCCAAGAATGAGATCAAACTCTCCAAAGGAAGTTCCATCGGTTGGCGTAAAATACCACGCCTTGAATTTCTAAAGGTACACTTCGAAAGACCTTATTCACCACTACAGTTTGACCTAGTGGGCTTACTACAGTTTGACCTAGTATGCTTACTACAGTCATCTCCCTACTAGAAGGTTCAGAGGCTATGCCTAGTGTTTCAACTACACTACAGGCAACATAAGAATGGGTCGAGCCCACATCAATCGAAGTATAATAAGGCTTTCCAGATACAAGGAACGTACCGGTTATGACGTCCGACGCGTCTCCATCCTCCCTATGGCGAACCGTATAAACCAAACTCGATTGCCCGCCTTAGTATTAGCAGCACCTCGGCCTGATGTTCCACATCCTCTACCAGCACCATTTTCTCTGTTATATGGACCACGACCCTGCTGAGGCTGCCGTCCACCTCTACCAGTCTGATTAACATTCTGAGCTATTGGTCGATTCCCATCTGGTCTCATGAGGCAGTCCTTAATCATATGGTCCTTTGACCCACATTTGAAACATCCACCTGTCTTCTTCCAGCATTCGCCTAAGTGTTTCTTTCCACACTGCTCACAAGTATGATATTGCCCTCTAGTACCAGTTTGCTGACTTCACGGCCCATCAACTCTAGCCTTTTTTGAGCATTCCTAAATGATCCAGACGACCCAAAACCTCTCTTATTTCTATTCCGATCAGAGTTCTGCCTTGCAGAGTCCTTAATTCCTTCAGCTACCTTAGCTTTTTCTACTAATGCGGTAAACTCCCGCTCCTGATGTAGGGCTATCAACAACCTTAGGTCATCTCTTAGTCTGTCCTCAAACCAGACACATCGCTCATGCTCTGTTGCCACCACTCCTCGAGCATACCGACTCACCTCAAAATTCAACCAGACTGCCATGCACTTGTTCCTTGAACCAACCCCTAAAATACCTTCCTTTGCTCATCAATATATCTGATTCCCACATACTTCTTTTGATACACCGCCTTAACATACTCCCAGGTTAGATCCTCAGCGGTGGCACCATCCCGAACTGTGAGCCACCATTGATACGCTTCATCGCGTAGCAGCGCCATTATTCCTTTTAATTTCTCCTCAGGGGTTAGATCGAGCTCATCCATAATTCGCTCGGTCGCCTCCAAACAATATTCAGCTGTACTGGGTGCCACACCAGATATTCCATGGAACACTTCAGCTCCGTTGGCTCGGAGTCGCTCGGGTACAAATTTCTGAGCTCCTATATTTCCACCCGCTCCAGCCACCATTTCTAGAACTCGTAGCACAGCCTGCGATACAACATCATCCCCCGTCTGATCTTGCCGATCAACACCAACAACTAGGGGTGGTGGTGGCGGTGGTACCTCATTGTCAGATCCTTGACCCGATCTAACGGGTTTCGACATGGTCATTCTACCTCGACCGCATCCTCGTACATTGTGACCACGTCCCCTGGAACTCATTTCTACTACCGCGCTTTAATCTGGTTAAGAAATTTTATGCATTAGCCATTGTTTCACTGGTTATTCGCGAAGAAGTTTTATGAAAAAAGTTTAGTAGCAGTTCTTTCGATCAATCAAAGTTTCAAGTTTTCTATCCTAATTCACAGAAAAGCACATCCATTCCATAGTATCTCCCATACACATTCACTCTTCAGACATTTCTGTCCGTTCCTATCCTAGGGGTATTTTCGTAATTTGTCCTACAGGGGTATTTTCGTAATTTGTCAAAATAAGGTTCCTTGGTGATTTTGTCAATAAGGGTATTCTGTTAGTTTACAAGACTTGGGGGTTATTTTTGAGAATTTATTTTCCAAATCAGTGTTGTTGCAGAAATTTTGGAGATCAGGGGTCATTCTAGTAATTTTGTGACTTAGGGTATTTCGGTAATTGGCAGGTTAGGGGTAATTTCGTAATTTTTCCACAATCAAGGTATTTTTATATTTTGTAAATTTAGGGTTTTTCAACAAAGTAATGAAATTTTGATAAGAACTGTGGGTATTTTGGAAATTTCATAAACTAAGTGCATTTTTGTAATTTTACCATTAGGGGTATTTTAGTAATTTTGTAAAAAAAATATTTTCAAAAATTTTATAGAATAGTTCTTACAAATCAAAAGGGTAATTTAGTAATTTTAAAACTAGGGTTTCCATAAAAATACGGCTAGTCGCTTTTGGGTTTTAGTTAGAGGTTTGGCCCGTGAATAAATCCTCTTGGTTAGGGTGAACCGAAGCTACACACCAGGTAGGATTCGAGTGGAGAGGAGGTGAGTCACGCAGACTGCTTAAATACCAAGCTCCCATCGAAACCAATCCTAGACATGCGCACCATGGTTGCCACACCTAACTTCGGTGACTTAACCACAGGTTTGTTTAGTTAGTCATTTAAGTTTTATGTATTTGTTGGGGTACACTAGTCCTGGGTTCAAGTACTTAATCTCTATTCTACGCTCCATTTCTACCCTTCTATAAATCATAATATAAATCACACAAGAGATCGAGTACTTACCGGTGGACTTTGGGTCTGAGACTTAGTGTGCCATGCCGTAAAAACCTCTTAATTCACAAAAATTCCTTTTGGGCTTAACTTTGAAAACGTTTGGGCCTTAAACCCAAGGCCGAGAGTTTAAAGCTGAGCTCTGATACCAAGCTGAAACACCCCAAACCTGGCCCATGAGCCTCGATCAGATTTGGTATGTTCCTCAAGTAAAAACAGTTCAAATTTATGGGTTCTTAGAAAATCTTCAAGTGATCTTGGGAGAAAACTCGATTTGGGTTGGGCTCAAGTTGGAAACTAGTTTGTTTTTTTGCGAAATATAAGTTTTTATAAAGTTTCTTTATTGAGTTCCAAAACTTTAAGTAAAAGATATGCCGATTTAATTTTAAAGATTTTGCCTTTGAAAACATTTGTATTTAGATTTCATAATATTTACGAGTTTATCTTAAATTTAAATGCATGCATAATAGTTCATACTATGGCCTTATTACATCAAAATATTCCCAAAATAAATTGAAAGTACTTAAATAAAATAAATTATCCAAATAAAATAATTCCTTGCTGAGCATGGTCACCACTAAGCTCTTGCCAACTCGGTCCATTACTGTGCGTCACCTGAAAAATGATCCCACAACAGGGTGAGTCAAACAGACTCAATGTGTACACAAACACTAAGTCCAAATAGATTCAGGCATATCAAGTCATACACATTCATATCAAAATATACAATTAATGATGCATTCCCAAGCCCAAGCCTACTTACCAACCACTACACATCACCCGTACCAACCTGCACACCGTGGGGACTACTAAGTCAACCCTCCATCCGCTACACACCATCGAAGGCAGTCACTGCAGTCGACGTGCTCATCGCCCTTATAAATTTGTGGCATAGCCACCAGATAATATTTTGTGTCATGAGACACCACATTCAGATAATGTGACCGAAGTCACCACATTCGGATAATGTGACAATAGTCACCACATTCACTTCCCCTTTCATATTCACCCAAATGCCCATGTCATATAGAATCATGCATTATTATGCCATATTTTCTTTTCACATTCTTTTAGATTCACATTTGTGCTTTAACAGTTCTTATCATAATCCCAACAGGAATAGGAAAACGTACCTGAGTACTTTGTACCATGGTATGGTACCTTAGCCATACTTTTCACATTCTTAATGACACTTATATTTATATTCATTAAACATTGCCATAAATCTTGTTAAGAAATAGTGTGGGGTACACACCTGATACACTTAGCGCTTTACTTAAATCTCGAAAAGCCCGATCTAAAGCCTTAGATCCCTTAGTTCCTATAATCGGCCATTAGTAGACATATTAGAAAAATCTATTCGGTTAGATTATTAAATCCCGAAGGACTTTTGAAACCAAAACTTACCTTGTTGCCGATTAGGTTATCAAACAAATCCCGAAGATGTTGTGTTGGTTCTTCTTGCAATCGGCCTATACTAGATCACCTAAAGGATTAGTTTTGGCTTTTTAATCAAATAAGGAATAGACTTAAAACATCAAATATGGCCTTGGCCGATTGTACTTATGCACTTACCTTGCGATTTCCAAATCACAAAAACACCACTTGATTATGGAGATGTCAACAGCCCTATACACATATGTTAGATTCGGCTTTAATACATATATCCATAACCATGGCCCTTGGCCGAATATCACTTATGGCTTACCTTGGGTTCTTAAAATCTCAAGATCCCCTATTGTAATTGACTTTACTGAAAAATCCCAGAAAATCCTTCCAAATTTCGGCAACAAAATATTAATGGGATTAGTCCTAGATTTTGAAAAGTCTTAAAAGAGAAGGAATAAAAAAAATCGGATTTGCTCTTACCCCCTAATGATGAAATCTGTTACACCTTCTTCCTGACACCACAGAGATTCGGCTTAGAGACTTAATGAACAATCGGCTATGGTCTCGAAACTTATCTTCGGCTTTTGATTGGGTTTGCAAAAGAAGAAGAATTGATGATGGGAAGCACAGGGTATCAAAATAAAAGAAGGAAAGAAGAGTTGTTTGGAAGAATTCGGCTATGGTGATTTTTGGGAAGGAAATTCGGCTAGAGAAGAAAAGGGGAAGAAAGAATGAATGAATGGCCTTATTTTCCCTTTCAAATTAAATTACTATCCAATGAGCCCTCAATCGCCAACTCTCCATATCTTGATAACTTTATCTTTTAATTATCCTTTCATCTTTTCCATAAATCCTTACTTTGATTAATTATCCCCATTTATCTCTTAAAATCAAAAGAATTTAGCTCTTAAATTGTAGCTTACTTGCCGTCCAACACTATCTACTTTGTAGCAAAAATAAAACTTCTTTTTGCTTCCCTTGTGGCTCGAACACAAGCCCTTTCCCCCTAGCATATGGCGTCACACACTAAAGCCCTAAGTGGCGCCTCCAAGCCACTTTTCCAAGCCCAATTGTGTGTCATATTTCCTCTATTAATTTCCTTGTGGCCCTGTTAGGCTTAGCTCCCTTATTAAAAATTAAAATACGATATTTTTCTAAGGCATTTCTTATTATTCTAAGGTTCACAAATTTCTTTAGACATAGTCACAACTTACTCAAGCATGCTATTTCATATAACTAAGCATAAATGCATAAGCCCATTTTCAGGATATTACATAATACATGTCCAAGAATGTCCATTAACTTTATAAATGGGCTAATTACCACATAAGGACTTCCACTTTAAATTTCTATATCTATTAAACACCTTTAGCTAATAGAACACAACTTTTGCACTTTACGCGATTTAGTCCTTTTTATCGAATTGAGCATTCAAACGATAAAATTTCTTAACGAAATTTTTACACAATCATACTATCATGATATAGACATTAAAATAATAATAAAATATATATTTTGACCTAGGATTTGTGGTCCCAAAATCACTGTTTTGATTTGACTAAAAACGGGCTGTTACATACATTAGCCACCTAAGTGACTCTCCATTAACTCCCAGCCTAACCTCCAACACACCACTTACTTACAATATATAGCATAGCAATGGAATAATATCATACATAGAATATAAAACATGGAGATTTTAAAATAAAGGAAGGGTTTGCATGTCACTTAAATAGTAAAACTTAAGGGTTCACATGCAAGTTATAAACATGGTATTTAAAGTACGCATTTTCAAAAAATAATTACAAGTACGTGAAATTTATTATTAGGATTCGCACCACAACTTAGGTTTGCATGCATCATACATCATAAGTTCACATAACAGAATAACGTACGAGTTCAGATAACATCAATAAGCATGAATTTGAACAATAACATGAGTTCACATACGTTCTAAGTTCGCATTTAAACAAAGCCTCATAGGTTCGTAAAAATGGGCTTTGCAACAAAGATGACGTTCTTGCAAGGGTTTCTAGACTTAGGTAGGGTTTGCTAAGTAGTAAGGTTATCGCACTTAAGGGTATGCATATAAGGGTAATAGAAAATAATACCTTGCAACAAAACTAGCTCGCATATAATATTAATACATACTTTGGAAAAACTAAAAGAGTACAACATGGTATGCATGCAAGGTGAAATAAAGAAACATCAAAATTTATTCATGTTGAGAAGAAATTGGTAATATAGTTTTGCTTCAGGGCTTTTGAAAATAAAAATAAATTTAAAATTTAAGGAAATTGTCAATAATAGAATCAAATTATGATAACTCTATCCCACATAAATAAAAACCCATCGCCTATTTCCCAAGTCCATCATTTTCTATTCAGGGATGTGCTTCGCCAAGTCATCTACCTCACCACTACCATCCACGACCTACTATTTGCGAAGTAACTTGAAAGGTATGTGAACTTAGAAAAGACTTTTATGTTTAAAACACAGAGTTTTAAGCATAAAAAAGACTTAGTCTGAAAAATTGTCTCACGTGTTGGGTTCGCAGTGAAGGTGCAAGACCCAGTTCGCTGAACATGGTTACCAAAAAACGTAAGTTTGTAAAAATAGTTTCGCATGTACTTGTTGAAAATCATACTTAAAAACTTAGCTTGTTCTAGTTTGAAAATGGATCATATATATCATGGAACATTTTTACGTACTTGTCTTATTGGAATGGCTGAGGAACATAAAATATGTTATCGCACTTATCTTATCTTGTCTTGTCTTATATGTTGGATTTACGGATCTCCTTATAATGCCTCAGAATGACTCAAAGAGTCTTTAACATGTCCCATAACTGTAGCATAAAGGTAAACACTCTCTTTCACACCAACATGTCCCATTGAATGGAGCATAGTTCGACATTCCCTTATCCCTCCACATGTCCTAGGCTTCAACGCCAAAATCATAGAACTTATAGGTGAGTAATACAATCCTTTGGTATACCAACATATCCAACATATAAGCTTACAAAGTAGTTCACACAGAAACTTACCACAGAGAGCTCACAAAATGATCTCGCAAAAACATATTATAAAATTGTACTTTTAAAACAAGCTTTAAAACATCAGCTCGCATAGGAGCATGCATAAAACGTATTTTTAAAACATTACATGAGAACTTATCTTAAAAATAGAGTATCAGAACTTTAAAAATAGAGTTTTATGGAAAAACTTACTCTTGGAATTTTAGTTTAAAAATAAAGTTCTTGGAAAACATAACAGTTCGCACATAAGTTACGAACCCTGAGCATTCATGCTGAAAAACATGATAGTTAGCACACTTATAGTGATCATTAGCCATTCACCTGAAGCTGAGAATTTAAATGAATTTTGTTTTGCCTTTATCCTCGCTTGTAGGTGGTTCGACTGGTTCACAACATACATAAACACACAGGTTACTTAAACGACAAAAACTTATAGAATTCACACATGCAAGCAAACCTAGCTTTCTGGACAATCAACCTTAATAGGACAGAGGCTTACATTGGCTATTACGAACTTGGATTAAAATAGAGACTTAACAATAGAATATCGATGAGAGAATTTCATGGAATAAGGGTTGTATTTATAGTCATTAAGTATCTTAATGATCTTAGGATACCATACTAGACTTAGGAACCTTAGTCGGTTTAGAAGAAGGTTACTTGCACGAAAAGTATCCTAGATACAAGATATCTTTATTTCCTAATTTGAGTTTGACTCAACTTTGACTGGTGAACCCCAGCTTGCCAAACAGACTTGGGAACCTCCTTACCACATCTTTTAGCGTACTGCTTAGTCGAATTTTGGGCAAGCTCCTAGTTGAAACTTCTTTTGGAAAACCCCCAATTCATTGAAACATTGGCAAACCTTACCTACGAGGACAAAACTACCATGCCATATCTCGGGATGTTACAGTCCCCTTCTACAAAATCTCCTTCTACTATCTACACGCTTGAGAAGGAAAAGATAATAAAGTAAGTTCCATACAAAAAGAAATTCGCAAACAATATATAGGGATACCATTGGTAAACTAGTACAAACACTCATAAAGAGCATTGAACTTTTTGGTGAAACTATGAGGTACTAACATGATACACCAAATGGCGTACACTATACTTAGACGAGCTCATTCCACCGACATAAACACAACACATGGACAGTCACCACCTGCCAACATAACCATGACTTTCCACAATCGTGTACATTTACAAATGACCCATCCTTGTACCAACCACAGACCCAAAACTTCATAATCATATCAATCAGCCATATTCATATACATATACCACCTTAACTCCTCATACCATTTCTGTTAAGTAAAACACGCATTTTTTGATCTGCCGGTCTGGTTTGCAAAATAGTTGCCCGGCCGAAGGCATCACAAACAAATCTCATTCTCATATATTACATATTACGTATCACATATAATCGGCACTGGGATCGTGCAACAAGGAGGGTATTTGTATAAGAACTGACCATACTCACATAGAATAATGCAGGTTGATACACACGCATAACTAGACACCACACCTTAACTTATCAGGAGTAAGAATAATTACCTTACACAATTTATATTACTTGGGAAGTTTACAATAAGAAGGAACTCACCAAAAACTCCAAAACAAGAATCTACTCTGCAGGTACTTTGCCTTTATTGCTTAAACCTTCGCTAGCTTCTAGAGCTAGATGAGAAACAAATATAAATATCGGATCATTAAACTATTGAAACATGCATCCATGAATCAGTAGCATGCAACCCATAATCAGGAAGTTTCCCTCTTTACAACTAGTTCTAAAAACCCATTCATGCACAATTACAAATACGTAAATTTATTTAACTAATTACTGATAAACTTTTTCGTTTGAAGTTTTCTATTTTAAGGTATTTTAGAAACTTAGAGGATAATTCAAGGAAGAAGATGTAAAAGTAATACATGTAGGCAATCGATATCCTTATATACCCAGCAAAAGAGATAAGGTTTAGTGGAAGGATCAGTTTAATCTCACTAATGCCTTTGATTCCTGTGAATAAACTCACTTAATATTTTAAAGTCTAATCATCTACACTACCCTAGTTCATTTCTAACTAGGTCTCAACTAAACTCCAACATTACTTACTGAGCCATCATATACATGATAAAACACGAAAATGAATCTATCGAGTGTGAACTTATGAGTTCACCCAAATTAGTATACTTAACATACCAGCTTTTGGTTCCTTATCTATTTGAACTAAGGTTTTTACTTACATCAAAATATACGAGTCACGCATACATAGTTTATATCCACTCAAGATTAAGTTATGGCACATTATGAATGTCACAAGTGAATAAATACATAAACGGATGTAGGATTTATTCTACTTGGTTCCTGTCTAATGTACCGTCAGTCCAGTCAGTCACATCTATGTCTCTGTCTTTTGGGAATCATCCGCTTTGATGCTTAAGAAAAAACATCTCCCCAATTGGACTTGATAGACGACATTTTAATCTCTCAATTGGTTTTCTCACTTTTGATTAGACTAAGGAAATGTTTAGATTATATACTAATACAATTTGTCTTTCCATTTTTCGATCCAACCACGTAATACCGCTTAGTATGAGTTAAACATTAGATAATTAGTAAGCTAATGTTTGTTTCCATTTTTCTTTACGTGCAAAAATCATTGAGAACAATTATAAAAAATATTAATGAAAATATGAATATTTTATTAAACCAATTTGTTCAAAAAATACAAGTATACAAAATGAATATATTACTCATAGGGCACTAGATCCAACAGGTTATCCATTGATACTTACTGAGTTTTTTAAGATCACGTGTTAGTTGTTTAAAACACATATATAACACCCCAAACCCAACTCAATTATCAGAAGGACTAAATTAGTAATTAAACCAATGATTAAATTGGCAATTAGACCACCTTAGAATGCAGTGGACGGTTGGTGGCATTTTTATATGTAAATAATGTTATTATATTATATTTATAATTTAAAGACATAAAATATATGTTATAACATGAAATTAAAGAAAAAGGAATTCATAATCTTCCCATCTTCATTTTTTCTTATGGCCGAACCTTAGAATACCATAGGAGAAGCTATTTTTGAAGCTTCAACAATTAGTCTTTGCATGGTAAGCCATTTGAAATTCTTTTTTCGTAAATTTTATATTTTTGAGATAATTGTAACTTGATTTAGCTAATCCGTGTGTTAATTTCTGAAACTGTTAAAATTTATAAATAATTCAGTTGATAAATTTTTGAATTTTTAGTGTTAAATAGTTAGATTTTAAGCTTAGATATGAAAAAGGACTAATTTTTAAAGTGAAATTGTTAGTTTTGAACTTATGGACTAAAGTGTAAATATTTCAAAATTGCTATGAAAATTATGTAATTATAGGAAGCAGAGGGTCTTATAAAGATTTAATTGAGATCAATTTCAAAACCGAGGCTCAAATTCGAAAGTTATAACTATTTTGTTTTTAGGGACTAAATTGAATAAAATGACAAATATTAGGGGAATCCAAAAAATGAAATTGAATTTATATATGTTTATAATAAACTGTTATAAGATTTTTTTGAATTGAAAAATTGAAAAAAATTATTATAGATCGGGAATTGAATTAATCGGAGGATAATCACGAATAAGGAAAATTTGTATAATAGCCCTTGACACCTTGTTTGTTGCTATTTTTGCTAGCTAAGTTCATATGGGACTTACTTTATTAATTCATGAGATTTTTGTATTATATTGCTTTAGCTTTAGTTTGAATTGTTATGTAATTAATGTCTTTTGGCATCAAACGGACTAAATCGTAAAATATGAATTAAATGGAAAATATGAACAAATACATGATATCAAATGATTATGACACTATTATATAATTAGATAGTATGTATATGTAACGACCTAAAATTGGGCCTAGTAGAATTGGGCCCATTGGGCTTTGGGCGTAGGAGTGTTTAAAATTTTTGAGAACAAGAGAACGGTATTATTTCAAGTTGGACTTAATAGGAAGGTGATTTTGGAAAGTTATGAGGTTTCTAGGAAGGTCCGGGTTCAAGTTAGGCTATAGGTAAATTTTTGTGTTTAAGCATTTTAAGGAGAGAAGGTAAGTGGCATCATGACTTAAGGAAATAAGTGTGCATTTTACTAGCACAAGGAGTCTATTGGTAAAGGTGGAAAGTGGCATGTGAAGTGTACTATTGGTTTGAGGTTCGAATCCCATCTATTGCATTTTTGATTAATTTTTGTGCTTCATTTTCAATGTGTTGGCCATGGCTTTAATATGGTAAGGAAGACTTTTTAATTATGGAAAGAAGACTAAGGATTATGGTAAGGAGGAAGATAAGTGAAAAAGAAGGAAAGAAATGAAAGAAAAGGTAAGGAAAGGGAACATGTTGGCCTAATATGTGGAGAATGTTTTGGAAAGATTATTTTTGGTCAACATGCATCTTTTTGGTAAAGGTGTAATCGGTTTTGGTAAGGAGGGTGTGCCGAATTTTGTTAGGCATTTTGAAGAGCTTTTGATTTCTTTTTGAAAGTCTTTTCCTTGTTCATTTGGTACCTCTTTTCCTTGCCTAAAACCGAGACCATTTGGGAGCATTTTCCTTTCTTCTTTTCATCTTTGCTTTTGCTGAAACTTTGACATTTCTCTTGTCCATCTCTTCTTTTTCTTTCCTCATTAATTCTTCAACCTTTCTCTCTTTTCTTTGGTTGATTTTACTTAATAGCTGAATCATCCTTGTTCTTTTTCTTCAATAGCCGAATATTGATCATCTTCTCTTCTCTATTTCGCAAGTTGGACATTTCTTCCTTGATTAAATCGGGTAAATGACTTTATTCTAATCTCTTCATTCCCTTTTTCTCTCAGTCGAATGACTATTCCTCATCATTTGGTTGTTTCATTTTGTTTCTAAACCGAAATGGTGTTTTCCATACTTCTTCATATCTTAATCATTTCCTTTTTGTAGTGTAATAGTGGAAAAGCCGAATCTTATACCTTTGACTCATCCGTAGCGATAAGTACAATCGTTGGGAATCGGTTTTACCATCGTTAAGGTAAGGGATTCGTCATGGTTCATTTTGATCTATCTCGTTGCTTGATTAGTTTGCTAAACGGAATGATGGTTGTAACTAATCATTTATTTTAGGGACTAAATCGCTCGTTTTTATTCACTTGTGGATCCTATGGAAATAGTGGTTAGCCGAACCTTTTCCTTAGACAATCGATTTATATCATCGTAATATCATTGTGATTAAGACTTTTTCCAATGGAGGCAAGTGGTACCGATTCGAAAGGAAAAGTGATTGGAGAACTCAAAAGGGGTGGATTTGTGATTCCTACTCCTAAGTTCAAACGTAGAGCGATATCGACAATTCGAGACTTCCCATCGGGTTGTGGACCATCATCCGATGAGAATAGGCAAATCGTGGTCGTTCACGATACTAAGGGTAAGCGTTTCATTAGATCGTCTAATTTAGATTTAGATTAATAAATCTCGTTTGTTGGATTAATCGAGTGTAATGGTGATTTAGGTGCCGACGATCAAGAAGGATTAGTCCTTACCGTAATAAGGTGTGTAATCTCACACCTCTCTGAATGTTTGCATGAAGTGTTCTGTGATTCGTTGAAAGACCGAAAAGCCAGAAACTGACATTTGTGAACACTCGGGCGTGTGTATGTTCGTAGTGGTAACCATATTTTGCAATGAAGTAGTTTCTGGTTACCAGTAGTGATGTGATTTTGAAAAATCACAAAAAATAGGATAAAGGGAATTAGAAAGTGAATAAGATATATAATTAAAGCTTATTGTGTCCATTTTTATATGAAAGAAACATAGTAGGAAGAGGAATTTTATATTCTGGGATATTTTTAATTTTAGTGAGACCGGTTCTGAATGACTTCGTGGTTCCCTGTTCTGTAACATCCCAAAAATGGGGTTATTTGGAATTTAATCATTTTTCTTATGTATGAATTGTTGAGACATTATTTATGGAATAATAGAGTTTAATTAAAGGCCTTGAGTTGGCTCGTAATGGTAGAAGTAATTATATTATTTGCGTAAAAGGTGGATAGCCTTAGTGAGTAGGGGTTATAAGAATAAATAAGGAGCTTTTGTCATAAAAGAGCCTAGAATAAGTGGCAAAGGAGGGCCACTTGGGAGCTACACTTGACGCCATCAAGGAACAAGGAGAACCTTGGTTCGAGTCACAATTTTCCCTTTTGGCATTATGTTGATTTGGCACTTGAGGGAGAGTCCTCTCCCTTTAAACTCTTTAATTATTATTAATAGATAATATGAGCATTTTATTTTAAGGATAATCAAGAAGATTATGAAGATTAAAAGAATTATTATTGGATTATTATTAGAATATTCAAATTATTTGAATGGTTTTAAATTAAGTGGCTTGGAGTGATTCAAGGAAGATTGATGGATTTTGGACTCTTGGTTGAAGAGTTGACTGGCAAGGCTACTAGGGGGTGCCAAATGCTTATAAAACACCCATTTGATCACTTGTTTTTTTTTTTTCCAAGTTTGCTAGCCGAATCTCCAAACCCTCTCTTCTTATATTTTTCCTTTCCACCCTCCCAAAAGCTTTGGTCGAAACCCTCTTTTGCTTCTTCCATTGTCAATTTCCATCCTCAAATCCCTACTTCTTTTATTTCCTACTAGCCAATCATCTATTCCCTATCTACCTTTCTTCTTTCTTTTCACCAAAAGTCCACCTTGTTTTAAACCCCCAGTTAATCTAATACCTATCAAAGTGTCAAATTCCTTCTCTTTCTTTAAACTCTACTTGGCCGAATAGTATAGTGGTTTCGGTTTTCTCCTATATTCGATTGTTGCGAAGGTAAGTGATGGCGAACACTCTTTTCATATTTTCCTTTCTCTGTCGACTTGTGGGTTGGAGAAAAGCCAAATTTCGGTATTTGCAAGCGCAGAACTAACCACTCTTTGGAACTGATTTCATCTAGGAACTCCGGGATTCACAAGCGGTAGATCTAACCCTCCTTTCTCTGATATTTGGTTGGTAAGTAATGGTAAGATCTACTTTAGTTAAGTAGTTGTTAATCGATTAAGCCGAAGGCTACTAATTTGGTTAAGTGCCGATTTTAGGGTGGTGAAGCAAAAGGTTGATACTCAAGACTTTCGGGTAAGGATTCGGGTTCAAAGGAGAACCCTTTAAATTGTTTAAATTGGTTTAATAGGCCATGTATTAACCCCATGGTTGGCGAATGTAGGTACAAAGAAATCTAAGGTGGTCGACTCCTTCATTCGGGATTTAGATCACTCGGTGGTGACAGTGTGTACATACACACTTATAGCGCTTAATATGTGTGATAAATTATATTGCTTGTAAATCGCTTGATGTAGATATGGATTTAGTACCTTAAAAGGTACAAGCAAGGACCTCTGTAAGTCTCTATTTATATGAGATTATTATGATGCTTTTGGGAAGCATGATTTATTTAATACATGTGATAAATGTATGATCTCTATTATGATTGTGATATGGGTTGATGAGTGGAGGGCAGATTAATCGTGCCGACGGGCACCAAGTGTTTTGGTAACACACCGTGACTATATGTCACCGAGGTTTGGTACCTCCGGAGGTTTAGTACCTCAATAGCGACTTATCCTCGTGGTTAACACCACCGTGGGTTGGCCCCACTTGAGATATGGGATCGTCTGCGTTGATTTGGTATCACACGATGGGTTGGCCCCATCAAATGATCTGTGTCTCTGGACACCGTGTTTTGGTAACACATTGTGACTATATGTCACCAGTGGTTTGGCACCACCGGTGGTTTGGTACCACAACGGGGTAGACAAGGGCGTTTGGATGGCTAGGTCGGGAATTAAATATTCGCATATTAATTGTTATATGTTGTGTATGAAAATATTTTAAAACGGGGAAGGGTTACATCGAGTCTTGGTGACTCACCTTCTCCATTATTTTTCAGTGATGCTTAGATCGCGGACCGAGCCGAGGGACTTGAGGAGGCCATAAGGTGGATTTAAAATTAAATGGACTTTAATTTTAGTTATTTTAAATTTTGTTCTTGGGTTGTTTTATTTTGGATGTAATAAGGCCTCATTATACTTTACTTTAGTTATTTTCTTATATGTTGGATATTTTTATTTTTACTATAAATTTGAATCACGCGTTTTTAAAATTAACACGAAAAATGTTTTATCGTGCCATCGGGCACATATGAAGTTTGTATAATAACTTGACTTAATTAAATTTTCAAATTTGGACTAAGTATGATTTCAACAAGATAGCTTAAAACGAGAAGTTTTCAAAGAAATCTTAAATTGGTTTTAAAATGGGTTTTCAAAAGTTTTCTCCGTAATGACCCATATTCATCCTAACGTTTGGGCCGGTTTGAAATTTATTACAAATTGGTATCGAGCCAGTTCAAAACTTCTACTTGTGGGGCCCAAGGCCCAAAAATGTTTTAGTAGGCCTTATTAATTGATTTTGGGTTTTAAAGCAAGATGGCCCGAGTCTCCCAAGACCGATCCGCCTGTAAGTACCTCTAAACTTCTTTGTGAATTATATTCTAGAAGGGTAGGAAGCATGAAACGTAGATAGACTTATAGGAATTTGAACCCTAGGATTAGATTACTCAAACACACAAGCTAAACATAAGACTTAAAGAACTAAACCAATCTATGACTTAGTCAACGAGCTAGGGTGTGGTAACCCCATGACGCATGTCTAGGATTGGAACCTAAGAGCTCGGTATTTAAGCGGTCAAGAGTGACTCACCACCTCTTCGCAGTATCCTACCCGTGCGTAGCTTGGGTTCACCCTAACTCGGAGGGCTCGATGGTGTGGTAACCTCATGCGCATGTCTAGAAAGGTTCGTGGGAGCTTGGTATTTAAGCAATCCGCGTGACTCACCTCCTCTCCACACCTAAACCTACACTGGTGCATAGCTTGGGTTCACCCCGACTGTGAGGGCTTGGCCATGGGCTAAACATAATGACTAAAACCCGAAAGGAATTAGCCTGATTTTCAAAAAGGAAGGAAACAACAAAACTTGGTTTTAAAACTTTTCAAATCACTCCTTCAAACGTAAGAACAACTCTTTTACAATGTTTTCCGAAAAGTTCGATTTGTGGAAAATTACGAAAATGCCCTTAGGGTAAAATTACTAAAATACCCTTGGTTCATAAAACATCAACTCAATGATTTTGTCCAAAATTCCAACTATTTCTCAAATATTCAACTCAGCTTTGGAAATCCTCAATGAAACACGTGGGTTTTGGAAAAATTACGAAAACGCCCTCAACTCATAAAATTACCAAAACGTCCCTGAGTACAAAATTGTTGCAACATCACCGTTTTAAGAAAGAAAAATTCTCAAAAGGGACCCTCCGAGTTTTACAATGATTAAAACACCCTTGATTTCAAAAATTACGAAAATACCCCTGTAGGAAAAAGGACGAAAATACCCCTGGGTTAGAAATGGGCAGAAATGTCCAAAGAGCGAATAGGTATGGAAAGTATTAGGGAATGGATGCAAGAACTCCCTTGTGTGAACTAAGATAGAAGACTGAAACCTTGTTTGCACGAAAGAATCTCTAATTAAAATTTCTTCATAAAATTTCTTCGCGAGTAATGAAGTGGAACAAACGCTAATACATAAAATTTCTCTTAATCAGATTAAAAGCACAGTAGATAGAATGAGTTCTAGAGGACGTGGACGCCGTGGACGCGGTAGGGGTAGGATGACGGTGTCTGAACCCGTCAGATCGGGGCAAGGTTCTGAAAATGATGTACCACCGCCACCACCACCTCCAGCTTTTGGAGCAGAGGAGCAGATCGAGAGGGAGAGGCGATGCGCAAGTCATGTTGCAGAGTCCTTGAATTGGTGGTCGGGTGGTGGAAATTTAGAGCTCGAAAATGCTTCCCGAGCGAATTCGGTCCAACGGAGTGAGGTGTTCCGGTGTGTCGAGTGGCACCCAGTAGCAGTAGTATTGGCCGGAATCTACGAAAGGATAATGGATGATCTTGACCGACCGAGGAGGAAAAGTCGAAAGGCGTGTCGCTTCTAAAGGATGAAGCGTACAGGTGGTGGTGATGATTCAGATGGAGCCACGGTGATGATCTTACGATGGGACTACTTTAAACTGCTTTTCGGAAGAAGTATGTGGGCACCAGCTACACTGACGCGCAGAGGAAGGCTTTTCTGGGTCTAGTACAAGGAACTAAGTCCGTGGCCGAGTATGAGGCAGAGTTTTTAAGACTGAGTAGGTATGCAAGAGGCATCGTGGCTACTGAACACGAGCGCTGTGTCTGCTTTGAGGATGGACTCCGAGATGATTTGAGGTTACTGATTGCCCCGCAGCAAGTTCGTGAGTTTTCATCTCTTGTGGAAAAAGCTAAAGTAGCCGAGGGGATCAAGGAGGCTGTGAGGCAGAATTATAGTAGGAATAATCAAAAGAGGATTTGGGTCACCGGATCCAAAGGTAATGTCGAAGAAGGCTAGGCAGAGTGGGCCAAATCAAGCAAAGAAAGGCCCGTAGCTACTAATCGAGACCGCCCAAGGTAATCATGGGAAGTCCCATTGGGAAATTATTCGACCGGCGATAGAGGATGTTTTGAGTGTGGGTCTTTAGAGCATCGGGTCGAGATTGTCCCTAAGCGAGCTCGGAATCACCAGGGCGTAACTGCACCTGGACCGAAATGGGGGACCGTAGAGGGTCGCAGTAATGGCCGAGGAAGTAATGGTCCTAACCGAGGTCGTGGAATTGAGCGAGAGGTTCAGCAGCAGAGGCTAGGCAACCCGGCTTAGTCTATACTGGCGAGGCGTCGCGAGGAGGGTGACGCACCGGATGTCATAACCGGTACGTTTCTGATTTTTGGTCTTCCTTATTATGCATTAATCGATGTGGGGTCTACACATTCATACGTAGCAAGTAGTGTGGTAGAGACTTTGGACCTTAACTCTGAAACTACTTCTAGGGAGATGACGTAGTTAGTCCGTTAGGTCACTCTGTAGTAGTAGACAAACTTTTTAGGATCGCACCCTAGAACTCCAAGGGGTCGATTCGGTCGATCGATGGAACTACCATTCGTGGAGTTCGATTTGATCCTTGGAATGGATTGGTGGCTAAGTATCGGTAGAATTTGGATTGCGACTAAGCGCATGGTTCTAAGACGATCGAAAATGATGAAGTGGTTATGATAGGTGATAGAAGGAATTACCTATCCAACGTGGTGTCTGCTTTGAAGGTTGAGAAGATGGTCAAGAAGGGTTGTAGGCATTTTGGTTCAAATCAGGCTTTGGAAGCTAAGGAGTCAGTAGTTGGAAAGGTCCGAACGGTTGGGGAATTTGTTGATGTGTTCCCAGAAGAACTTCCGGGTCTGCCTCCAGATCGGGAAGTCGAATTCGGTATAGACTTGCTACCCGGAACGGCACCTGTGTCTATAGCACCTTACCGGATGGCACCAAAGGAATTGGTGGAGCTGAAGGCTCAAATTCAGGAGCTCTTGGATAAGGGATTTATTCGACCTAGTATATCTCCGTGGGAGTGCTCGTATTGTTTGTCAAGAAGAAGGACGGTTCTATGCGGATGTGCATCGACTACCGTCGCTTAAACAAGTTAACGATCAAAATAAGTACCCATTGCCTCGGATCGATGACTTGTTTGACCAAATGAAGAAGCGTCGGTGTTTTCAAGATAGACCTTAGGTCGGGTTACCATCAACTTAAGGTGAAGGAGGCCGATGTTCACAAGACGGCATTCAACTCGGTATGGGCATTACGAGTTTCTAGTGATGCCATTTGGGTGACCAATGCACCGGCGCTCATGGACTTAATGAATAGAGTATTTCAACGATTACCTAGACCAATTCATCGTGGTGTTCATAGGCGACATATTGGTCTACTCAAAGACGGAGGAGGAGCACGACAAGCATTTACGGATAGTCCCGCAAGTGTTGAGGAAAAATAGTTGTATGCTAAATTGTACAAAGTGAATTTTGGCCGAGGAGGTGGCTTTCTTAGGTCACGTGGTGTCGTGGAAGGATTAGAGTGGATCCCCGCAAGATTGAAGCGTTGTTGGAGTGGAAACCGCCTAAGTCAATGGCGAGAGATATGAAGTTTTCGGGTTTAGCGGTATTATCGGAGATTTGTGGAAGGGTTCTCTCGATCGCAGCTACCGCTTGACTAAGTTGCTAAGGAAAGGTGTTCCATTTGTATGGTTGGAGAAGCAGAAGAAAGTTTTGATAAGTCGAGGAAGATTCTCGACGAAGCTCTTGCTTTTAGTATAACCCGAGGCGTGGAAATTATTCACGATCTATTGTGATGCATCTCACACCGGTTTGGGGTGTGTGTTGATGCGAGATGGGAAGGTAGTAGCCTATGCGTCCGTCACCGAGACCGCATGAGGTTAACTACCCAACTCACGACACGGAGTTAGCGGCAGCTTGTCTTCGCTTTGAAAATATGGAGACATTATCTTTACGGGAGAAGTCGGTAATTTACACGGACCACAAAAGTTTGAGGTATCTTCCGACTCGTAAAGATCTGAATCGAGACAATGACGATGGATTGAACGATGAAGGACTACGATCGCTCCATTGAATATCATCCGGTAAGGCTAACGTGGTGGTCGACGCGTTGAGTCGGAAGGTTGTGGCGGATTTAAGAGCAATGTTTGCTCAGTTGAGCCTATATGACGATGGAAGCCTTTTGGTAGAGCTTCAAGTAAAGCCAACGTGGATCGAGGAGATTAAGGCCAAACAGTTAGTGGATGAAGGGTTAAATGCGAAGAGAATGCAAGTTCAGGATGGTGGTTTAGAAGGGTATAGTGTCACTAGTGATGGTGTGCTATGTTTTCAAGGACGGCCTTGTATGCCAAGAGATATGGAGTTGAGGCGAAAAATTCTCCAGGATGCTCATAGCAGCCCATACGCTATGCATCCGGGAGGCAGCAAGATGTATGGAGATCTACTAAACAGCTTACGGTGGCGGGTTGAAGCGTGAGATAACGGAATTGTGGGAAGTGTTTGACGTGTCGCAGGTTAAGGTTGAACACCGGTTGCCATCGGGCTACTTCAACCGGTAGAGATTCCTCAATGGAAATGGGAGAGGATCACTATGGATTTCGCGA
This sequence comes from Gossypium rotundifolium, assembly GCA_025506655.1. Classification (NCBI taxonomy): domain Eukaryota; kingdom Viridiplantae; phylum Streptophyta; class Magnoliopsida; order Malvales; family Malvaceae; genus Gossypium; species Gossypium rotundifolium. The sequence goes on from CP106731.1 coordinate 53,814,375, forward strand.
TGGTCTACCCTTACGCCCAAAGAAGAAAGATGCGCTTTGGGTAATTGTAGACCGTCGACTAAATCACTCACTTCATCTGCGGTGAGAATGGATTACTCACCCGAAGCTAGCAAAGTTGTATGTGGCCGAGATAGTCAGATTGCATGGTGTACCGTATCAGTTATCTCGGATAGGGACCCAAGGTTCACTTCGAGGTTTTGGAAAGCGTTACATCAAGCATTGGGTACGCGGTTGGATTTCAGCACAGCTTTCCATCCTCAGTCAGACGGGCAATCCGAAAGGGTCATACAGATCTTAGAAGATATGCTGAGGGGTTGTGTCTTGGAATTCCGAGGTAGTTGGGAGGAATTCTTACCCCAGCCGAAGTTCGCCACAACAATAGCTACCAAGCGAGTATTCGATGGCACCATCTGAAGCAATCAGATGGATTGAAATGCCAACTCCGGCGTGTTGGGCGGAGTTGGGTGAACGACAAGTGTTGGGCCCAGAAATGGTAGCGAGACCAAGACAAAGTCAAAGTGATTCGGTCTCGTCTCAAGGAAGCATCGATAGGCGTAAGTCTTATGCAGATCTCAAACGCAAGGAAATGGAGTATCTTGTGGGAGATAAGGTCTTCTGAAGGTGTCGCCTTGGAAGAAGGTACTAAGATTTGGGCGAAAAGGAAGTCGAGCCCAAGATTCATTGGCCCATATACTGATCTTGAAGCGAGTAGGACCGGTAGCTTATCGCCTTGAACTCGCCGCAGAGTTAAGTCGATACATGACTTCTTTCACGTATCAATGCCGAGACAGATTCGGTCGGATCCATCACATGTGGTGCCCGTGATGTAAATCGAGGTTAACGCAGACTTATCTTTTGAGGAGGAACCGGTTCAGATCTTGGATAGAGATATAAAGGTTCTACGTAGGAAGTCAGTGCCCTTAGTGAAAGTGCTATGGCGGAACCATGGTGCTGAGGAAGCTACGTGGGAACCTGAGGATGTGATACGGCGGCAATACCCTCATCTGTTTTAGTTATGTAATTTCGGGACGAAATTTATTTTAAGGGGGGTAGAACTGTAACATCCCAAAAATGGGGTTATTTGGAATTTAATCATTTTTCTTATGTATGAATTGTTGAGACATTATTTATGGAATAATAGAGTTTAATTAAAGGCCTTGAGTTGGCTCGGAATGGTAGAAATAATTATATTATTTGCGTAAAAGGTGGATAGCCTTAGTGAGTAGGGGTTATAAGAATAAATAAGGGAGCTTTTGTCATAAAAAGAGCCTAGAATAAGTGGCAAAGGGAGGGCCACTTGGGAGCTACACTTGACGCCATCAAGGAACAAGGAGAACCTTGGTTCGAGTCACAATTTTCCCTTTTGGCATTATGTTGATTTGGCACTTGAGGGAGAGTCCTCTCCCTTTAAACTCTTTAATTATTATTAATAGATAATATGAGCATTTTATTTTAAGGATAATCAAGAAGATTATGAAGATTAAAAGAATTATTATTGGATTATTATTAGAGTATTCAAATTATTTGAATGGTTTTAAATTAAGTGGCTTGGAGTGATTCAAGGAAGATTGATGGATTTTGGACTCTTGGTTGAAGAGTTGACGGCAAGGCTACTAGGGGTGCCGAATGCTTATAAAACACCCATTTGATCACTTGTTTTCTTTTTTCCAAGTTTGCTAGCAATCTCCAAACCTCTCTTCTTATATTTTTCCTTTCCACCCTCCCAAAAGCTTTGGTGAAACCTCTTTTGCTTCTTCCATTGCCGAATTTCCATCCTCAAATCCCTACTTCTTTTATTTCCTACTAGCCGAATCATCTATTCCCTATCTACCTTTCTTCTTTCTTTTTCACCAAAAGTCCAGCCTTGTTTTAAACCCCCCTAGCCGAATCTAATACCTATCAAAGTGCCGAAATTCCTTCTCTTTTCTTTAAACTCTACTTGGCCGAATAGTATAGTGGTTTCGGGATTTCTCCTATATTCGATTGTTGCGAAGGTAAGTGATGGCCGAACACTCTTTTCATATTTTCCTTTCTCTGTCGACTTGTGGGTTGGAGAAAAGCCAGAATTTCGGCATTTGCAAGCAGAGAACTAACCACTCTTTGGAACCGATTTCATCTAAGAACTCCGGATTCACAAGCGAGATCTAACCTCCTTTCTCTGATATTTGGTTGGTAAGTAATGGTAAGATCTACTTTAGTTAAGTAGTTGTTAATCGATTAAGCCGAAGGCTACTAATTTGGTTAAGTGCCGATTTTAGGGTGGTGAAGCAAAAGGTTGATACTCAAGACTTTCGGTAAGGATTCGGGTTCAAAGGAGAACCCTTTAAATTGTTTAATTTGGCGAATAGGCCATAGGGCTAACCCATGGTTGGCGAATGTAGGTACAAAGAAATCTAAGGTGGTCGACTCCTTCATTCGGGATTTAGATCACTCGGTGGTGACAGTGTGTACATACACACTTATAGCGCTTAATATGTGTGATAAATTATATTGCTTGTAAATCGCTTGATGTAGATATGGATTTAGTACCTTAAAAGGTACAAGCAAGGACCTCGGTAAGTCTCTATTTATATGAGATTATTATGATGCTTTTGGGAAGCATGATTTATTTAATACATGTGATAAATGTATGATCTCTTATGATTGTGATATGGGTTGATGAGTGGAGGGCAGATTAATCGTGCCGACGGGCACCAGTGTTTTGGTAACACACCGTGACTATATGTCACCGAGGTTTGGTACCTCCAGAGGTTTGGTACCTCAATAGCGACTTATCCCCGTGGTTAACACCACCGTGGTTGGCCCCACTTGAGATATGGGATCGTCCGCGTTGATTTGGTATCACACGATGGGTTGGCCCCATCAAATGATCTGTCTCACGGACACCGTGTTTTGGTAACACATTGTGACTATATGTCACCAGTGGTTTGGCACCACCAAAGTGGTTTGGTACCACAACGGGGTAGACAAAGGGCGCTTGGATGGCTAGGTCGGAATTAAATATTCGCATATTAATTGTTATATGTTGTGTATGAAAAATATTTTAAAACGGGGAAGGGTTACATATCGAGTCTTGGTGACTCACCTTCTCCATTATTTTTCAGGTGATGCTTAGATCGCGGACCTGGAGCCGGAGGGACTTGAGGAGGCCATGCGGTGGATTTAAAATTAAATGGACTTTAATTTTAGTTATTTTAAATTTTGTTCTTGGGTTGTTTTATTTTGGATGTAATAAGGCCTCATTATACTTTACTTTAGTTATTTTCTTATATGTTGGATATTTTATTTTTACTATAAATTTGAATCACGCGTTTTTAAAATTAACACGAAAAATGTTTTATCGTGCCATCGGGCACATATGAAGTTTGTATAATAACTTGACTTAATTAAATTTTCAAATTTGGACTAAGTATGATTTCAACAAGATAGCTTAAAACGAGAAGTTTTCAGCAAATCTTAAATTGGTTTTAAAATGGGTTTTCAAAAAGTTTTCTCCGTAACGACCCATATTCAGTCCTAACTCGAGTTATAATTTATATGTATAGATTCCTTAATGAGTCTATTTTTAATAGAAATAAGTGGGAGCAACATATGAAAACTGTACAATGAGATTTTTAAATTTAGGATAAGAGAGGTTAGAACCATTGGTCAGTGAAATAGGAGAAACTTTAATGAATAAACTGTACTAAATGGCTAAGCCAAAAATTCTGGAAAAATTTTAGTAAGAAGATATATGAGTCTAGTTTCAAGTAAAATTTACAGATCTAAATTTTGAGTTTTCTAACTCGAGTTATAGTCAATTTAGTCAATATGACGCAGGTGAACAGTTTCAATTTTTATGCTCCAAATTAGTAATTAAGTCTGGGGTTGCGAAATTACCAAAATAACCTTGGAGGGTAAATTACCGAAATGCCCCTATGGGCCAATTTATCGAAATGCCCCTATGGTCTAATTTATCGAAATGCCTCTATGGTCTGATTTATCGAAATGCCCCTATGGGCCGATTTGTTAAAATGCCTTAGTGGGTCGAATTATTATATTGCTTTAATGGGCCGATTCATTAAGAGTATTCAATAGATTAATGGTTGTTATTTATATGTGGAAATTTTATGTTATTATGTATGTTGCATCTCTACATATTCCATGGGATGGGAAAATTGTATGAAGAGGAGTGTAGCCCAGTGGCATTGCCACAATTCGTTTATTACCGTGCTTAACTATGATTTTGGTGGCTTGACCACAAAATATTATAAATGGCAGCTTGACTGCAAATTGGAGAGATTGGCGGGGTGGGTTGACTTGATCCCCACAGGAGAGATTGGCTGGTCGGGGGAGAGATTGGTTGGATGGGATGGGTTGCATTCATTTCATTTATTTAATACTTTGTAAATGGGCTTAGGCCCAAGATGTTGTTAAACGGGTTCAGGCCCAGTGAATGATGGTAAGGGGATTGTGCACTGAGTTCTTGTAACTCACCCCTCCTTCTTAATCCTTGTAGGTAATACTCAATGATGTGGACTTGGGCCATGGATGACTTGGTGGAGGCCATACTTTAGAAATGGTGTTTTTGGGCTTTAGTAAATTTCATTTTCCGCTTTATTACTTTTACTATTTGGGTTTAAAGCTGTAATAAGGCCTCTGGGATAAACTTTAATTTGCTTTATGTTTGGACGTATTTATTATTTTTCTTGATTTATTTTAAATAGGGATTTTCTAAAATCATAAATAACGGTTTTCCAAATTTGATTGACTAAAGGATTTTACAATATGTTTTTAAATAATTTAACTTGGAGTTTCTTTCGAAATTATCAACGTCATTTTTAAAATTCACGGCTTTTAAAATATTACGGATTTGAATATCAAATCTTCAATTAACTCTCGAGATTTATAGTATTCTATTGAAGGTTTCTATTTAAACTTGATTTCTTAAATAACACCTATTTTAGTACGAATCACAAATTCTTTATACGATTTCTCCATGTGACATGTCAGATCCGGTCATAACGCATGGGTCGGGTTTGGGGTGTTACAGTATATGATGAAGTTACAAGGTTTAAATTGTAATATGGATTGTTATTTGAAATGTGAAAAGTGTGTATATGGCTACAAGGATTGTAATGAATTGTAAATGGTAAAAAAAATGCTCGAGTGAGCGTATTAAAGGATAGGATATGATTGGCATACCAATAGGGTTATTTGTGTGTTGTACGGATATATGTGATGGTATGGAGATATTAATGATTACATTGAAATTCAGCATTTGTTGCGGATTACCGAGTTATACTGGTGTGGTGGAGAGATGTATTAATATTGATTATATGATGCCCATGGGCTTTGCAGTTCGGTGCCCTAGTGTGTTGTAGTTTGAGCTCTTATGAGAAAATCTGGTGTGGTGGAGTTACCCGTGTATCTGAATCTATTTATTATAGTTTATTGGGCTACTAGATTAATGGAGAAGAGAAATGATAGTGAAATGATACAAGTCTCACACTCAAATGGTTATACGATAAATAAATGATACAAATGGTATTGTATTGTGGAATTTATGTGTACAGTAATATACTGAATATTATATTACATGTTATAATGCTATATTACTTTGTTATACATTGAACTCACCTTATTACTGTAAAATGCTATGTCAAGTTATTAGATTGATATGTTTACAAAATGAGCAAAGTTGAATAGCATGATACAAAATGGCATGGTTGTAATTTATATGAATTGAGTATTATGATCTTGTTGCATTAATGGACTAACCTATTGGTGATTTTGTGAAGTTTTATATGTATGCATAAGGATGCCAAAGGAATGTCATGTTTTGTACAATTGTGTTTCAATTACTTAAACTAGTTGGAATTTCAAGGTATGTTTAGTTATTTTCATATGGACTTACTAAGCATTCGATATGCTTATTATGTTTACTTTCCCTTTTTCCTTGTAGATCGCTTTGCTGAACGTGTGAAGCCAGATCAATTTTTGAAGCTCACACTATCTCAAATCATTCGGTAAATGTTTGAACGTTCTGAATCTAGTTTGTGGCATGTATGTCTAGGATGTTTGAATGTGAATATCATGTTTATAAATTTTTTTGGCTATGTAAGAAAAGGTATAATTGCCAATGTTGAGTTTTGGTAACTTGTGATGATTTTGGTAAATGATGACTTGAATAAGGTTATGGCATGAAATTAGGTAAAAGCATGAATTAAAATGTGCGGTGATTGGTTGAAATGGAAATGCTTGAATGGCATATTTTAGGTAGCTATTATGAAATGATAATAGCATGAGAATGATTATGGTTGAGTAGTCTTGAGGTTGAAACATGATTTTGACCATGTTAATTGTCTTGAATTTGGTATGCTTGACAAATGGGTTGGGATGTATATAAGGTTAATATATGTGTTATTTTGGAGGGTAGTCATGGTTTGAATCCTTGATGAATGTTTGATTTTGGACTTGTCAATGAATATGTATAAATGTGTGTATGCTTGGTAATATGTCATATTGCATATGGATCTTATATATGGAAAATGTGGAAGATAATTGGTATGCTTTCATGTTGTTTAGAAAAAATTGAATTGTATGATAAACTAGTTAGTATTAGAATTGGTATATGTTGTTGTGAATTGGTACCAAATAATGGCATATTGGTTAGATGATGTTAAGGTTGTATAATGAAAGTTTGAAGTATGTTTGATGATGATTTTGAATAGGTTTCTAAAGTGCTTCTAGGTACCAAACGCATAGGTTGGTGGTTTATGCTTGAAAAGGGACCAAAATGAAGGATTTTGACATATTTGGCAAAGGCATCGATACCTTAGATGAGGTATCAGTACATTACGTTTTTGAATTAACTTTTTTGCAAAACAGAATGCTAGAACAGTATCCATACCAAAGGAAAGTATCGGTACTTCAAACCTAGTATCGATACTTCTTGATTTAATTTGATTTTTCTGAGACATCGAAACTCAAAATGATATCAACATCTAGCAGTGGTATCGATACCTGATCTAGAAACTTTAAAAACCTTACAATTTGGTCCTAATTCGTGCCTAGGTCATTATAGGAGCTTTAATAAGCTCGAATAAGGTTCGAATTTGGTTGAATATTTGAATGATTTATTTATGATGAACTTGTTTTGACATTTTAAAAATGTTATAAAAAGCCTATTTGACACTGAAGGATGTATGTCACGACATTGAGGACTATTAACTCTTGATGTTGCAACTTTACCAAGGCATATTGCGACTTTGAAAGTAATATCATGATGTCGTGACTTCAACAAGGGAATGTTACAACTATGGAGACAATAGCTTGATGTCGCGACTTCAATAGGGGAATGTCGCGACTATGGAGACAACAGCTTAATGTCATGACTTCATCAATGGAATGTCGGGACTACAGAGATAATTTTCTCAAGATTTCATCATTTCTTAAAAGATTACTAAACACGAATTCCATTTGGACTAAAGTGACCCAAAAACTCATCTCATCACATTATGGCCATTAAACACTATCTTCAAATAGTATCCTTGGCATATTTAAACATTTATAAACACATGATCACAAGTATATATATTCATTCTAGTTCATGCATCACACTTATTTACATGGAATGCAAGTAATATATCAATTCATAGCATAACATAACCAAAATAAGCAACCATACCATTATATCACTAGTTTAGTAAACATATATACCACCAAACATATATGGTCACCTTCAAAATGTAAACATTTCCTACCATAAGTACCAAAACAACAAGATGAACCTAAGGACCAATTCAAGACATTAGGTATGTACCTTCTACTACAACCATATCAAAAACTATACAAACTTTGTTGAATCGAGAATTGAGTCTTGGATGTTGTCGCACACCTTGAACCTTCGAGATCAAACATACCTATGTACAAAAATAAATAAAATGGTGCACTGAGCAATAAAGCCCAGTGGTGCTATCATGATTTAAAGCATTAATCAAATATAAGAAAAATACAAAATACATTTAATATAAAATCCAAATATTATCTAAATCATAATTGAATTTCTTGTGTCATGAACTTAATGATTTGCCACAAATTCTAGTGGAAAATTAAGTACTTTTCAGAATTTAATGAGCTTGTTTTCTAAGAATTTTAATATGTTTTATTGCAATTTCGCATTTCTTAGTTTCGGATTAAAATATTGCAAAATAAGTATTTTTACGCATTATTTCGAGTTAGTTGACCTAATTGGGCCAATACCAGCCTTGTAACACCCCTTACCCATATCCAACGTCAGAATAGGGTATGAGGCATTACTGGACTTATACACAAGCAATCATACAAAACCGAGACGTGAATTTCCATCCAATTTAAAAATTTTCATCTACATTCATATCGTCCCTAAAACGAACCTACGAGGCCCAAAACATGTTTTAGAAGCGGTTCGGGACTAAACCAAGAACTTTAGAAAATTTTACAACACTTAGAAAATTTTTCATGTACAGGGGTCACACGCCCGTGCTGCAGGCCGTGTTCAAAATAGGGTGCTCTCTGACTTTTCCAAACGACCGTGCCACACGCCCATGTGCTAGATCGTGTGCTCGATTTAATTTTCATGATTTTTCATAAAATAGGTGCAGACTTCACACGGCCAAAGCATACGTCCGTGTCCAACGCCGTGTAGCACACGCAGCTGAGACACACACCCATGTCTCTGCCCTTGTGATATATTCTGGAAATTTTGTTTTGTAACAATTAAGGTGCAGGGGACACACGACTAGAACACATGCCCGTGGGGCAGACCGTGTGTCACACACGGCCTAGACACATGCCGTGTGTCTACCTGTGTGGACAATAACAAGGCTATTTACCAAGCCATTTTGTCACTCTTCCATGCACATACCTGCACAGCAACATATAACACCAATCCAAGCATAAACATACAACCAATTAGTCACAACCAAGACATCAACACCCCATTCAGATACTAACATTTATCATACACAAACATCACATGCATACCAACTCAAATCATGCTAATTCCCACATCCATGAAAAGCATCATCATATGTATATACTTATACCAATATTAGCAAATTTCAAATGGCCATTTACAAAATGAATTATCAACCAATATGAGCCATTACATTTGGCCAAATCGATTATGACACATAACAAAATGACCAAGCCCCTATGCATGCCATAACTCAAAATATCGAATTCATTGGTACCCAAAATGATAAGTTGGTAGTGTGAATGGATCTCCGATTGTAACACCCCTATCCCATATCCGTTGTTGGATTAGGGTTAAAGGCGTTACCAGACAAATCAGAAACTTTTACAATGTTCTATACAACCATTCATCAATCGCAACCAAAGTGTCCCTTAAATAGGTCAACGAAACCTTAACCATGCTTTAGAGTAAGGTCGAGACTAAACTGAACACATACAGAATTTTTCAAAAATTTAAAAATTTTCTAAGTTATACAGGACACACACCCGTGTGGGCAGGCCGTGTGTCTTCCACGGGCACCAGACACCCCCATGTGTCTTGGCTGTGCCAAATCAAAGCATGTATACTGACTTTTCCACACGGCCACTAGACACGCCCGTGTACCATGGCGGTGTGCTCTTAGGCCATTTTCTGACTATATCACACGGCCACCAAGCACGCTCGTGTGCCATTAGGCACGCCCGTGTGCCTCAACCGTGTAGCAAAATAAGCCATATGTAAGGCCAAATTTCCACCCACATTAGGATCATACTTACAAGAAAATAACCAATTCATTTCATGCACAACTTACATCCAAGAACATGTAAAAATAACCATTCAATCTCTACATTCAAATCTATTTCCATTCATACCAATTTACACAACCAGAATCTCAAGTATACCCAAGCATATTTCATCCATATTTACCATTTATGAGCTCATTCTTTTGTTCAAATAACTATACTTAAATTTCATCCATACACTTATCATAAACTTGACCATTTCAAATGCTATCTAACCATACCAAAACATGCCTCATATATCATCTTCATAAAGGCAAAATATCAACATATAATTAGCCACATCACATGACTAAGTTCATATAACAAACTTATACCAAATACTAGCCTATACATGCTATATATAGCTATATACATTTCCAAAATATACCAAAACAAGTTGAGTAGTGTGATGATGATCCTCGACGGTCCCCGAGCCTTCAGTAGCTTTGATGATCTATAAAACGGAACACACACAGAGTAAGCTTTCAAAAGCTTAGTAAGTCATATACAAATAAACTTAACTTAAAATACACATAACATATACATCTCTCATAGAGTTTGGTTCAATTATTTAGCCATAACTTATCACACTTTTCTTCTCATCACCACTTATGCACATAGCTCATATAGCATAATCTCACATATCATCTCATCATTTCATAGCTCATATTCATATTAGTAAACTCATATAGGTACTTACCTTTCATACACACCATGTGTACTTAATAAACGTCCCTAAAATGGATTCACAATTTACATAATATTTCGTATCACAGACTTGCCCGTTGAACCCTTTAGAATCTAATAGGATACTTAGAAAGCTCAAAATAATCGTACAATGCCAATGTCCCAGACGAGGTCTTACATGTACTCAGATACCGATGCCACTATCTCAAACAGGGTCTTTCACTAATTAATAAGATGCCAATGTCCCAGACATGGTCTTACACGTAAATCTCGTATCGATGCCAACGTCTTAGAAGTGGTCTTACATGATAAAACGGAACAGATACTTATGTCATGACATTGCTAATCCTATCTATTCCTAGGTTCGTACAGGACTTCTCAAACATTGCTACCATGTCGTTCTTATCTCGGAATTCATGTACACATCATATCGTAAACATTCATCATTATCAATAGTTATATGAACATACACAGCTCAATACAAATGTGTTTATTTGCATAATGACTTACCTCGAGTTTTGTTTAACAGAAATGGATACGGCTACTCAATTACTTTCGCTTTCCCGCAATCTAAGTCTGATTTCTTCGGTTCTTGATCTATACATATTCAAATTTAACTCTTTTATTCACTAGCTCATCCAATTCAATACAAATACACATATTTAGGGTAATTTACAAATTAACCCTCACATTTGCACATTTTATCAATTTAGTCCATTTTCTCAAAACATCAAATACACAAAATCATCACATAATCATGCTTAGCCGAATGCTTATGTATATCATACAAGCCCCTATTTCTGTCAAATTTACAATTTAGTCCCTCAAATTATTATTTTTCTCAATTTAGCCTTATTTAGCTAAATTCATCAAAAATTCAAGAATAAAATATGTTCATCTAACACATATCTTTTATTTAACAACAAAACTCATCATAAAACTTACTAATTCATCCATGGCACAACTCACAAATATCATCAATTCTTCAAATTACAACATGGGCTTGATAGTAGACTAAGCAACAATCTAAAAAACATAAAAATCATCAAAATCTAAAGCCAAAACATACCTAAATTAAGCCAAAATGTGTGCCCAATGTGAAGAGCTCAAGCCCTTATTCTTTTCTCTTATTTTATCATCAAAAAAAGACGAACATGGCTTTTTCAATTGATTTTGTTTATTAACCTTTATTTAATCAAATTACTCATTTAACCCTTCCATAATAATTCAAACAAACATACATTAAGGGCACATTTGTCCTTTGTTCATCCACTAACTAAATAGTGGTTAAACTGCCTTTTAAGGCCACTACTTTCAAAAGCCACATCAAATAGGCACTTTTGCAATTATCATGCTAGTTTTGCATTTAATGCAATTTAAACCTTTTATCAAATTAAGCATGCAAACAGACAAATTAACTTACGAAAATTTAACACATGCTTAATCACTCATCAATGACACAGAAAATAATATTAAAATATTATACAGACTCAAATTTATGGTCCTGAAACCCCTGTTTCGACTAGGCTGGACTGTTACACCGACGATCTCCAATCCCGAGCTAGCTTGGTCACATTAAAAAAATAAGGAAAAGAAAAGAGGAGTAAGCTACATAGCTTAGTAAGTTCATATGCAAATAATAAACAACATTAACCATACAATTATCATATGAGTAACATAACATGTATCAACATAAATGTCATTAAACCTCATGGACATAACATACTCAATCACATTCTTACCAATAGTTCATCATATATCGAATTCATTTCCTTTGAGTTTTTCGTACATACATGTACCAACTCGTAACATAACCACATACTTTCTCGTCTTTGACATACCCGTTGAACCACTTGGAATAATATCGGATACGCAGAGAAATTTTGCACATAAGTGCCACATATGTAGCCAATGCTACCATAATTCTCATGTAACATCCTAGATTGGGGCCTCTACATTTGTGATGTGTTGTGTGTGTATGCCATGCTGTGTGTGCGTGTCTGGTGTGTTTAGAGCTTTCGAAAAGGCTTGAGGTTAAGTCTGAGCCTTGGTAGAAATTTTGTTTTCAGACACTATAAGGGAGAACTAGGTGAAGTGGGCCTTAAGGGTACTTGAGTGGGGAAATTAGCACAAGAATTTAATTGGTAAAGTGGCAAGGAGGCGCCACTAAGGGTATAGGTAAGTGACGCCACAAGAGGGTTTGGAGGGAGCAGGTTCGAATCCCATGTTAAGCAAAAAGGAGTGTTTTTTTTTATAATATGCGCCTGAGGAGTGGAGAGGTGGTTTCGGCTAGAACTCTGTAGGAGTGAGTGTGGATTGAGTCAGAAGATAGGAAGATGAGGATAAGAGGAAAATGTGGGATAGGATAGAGGTGGAAGATGTGGCCGAATGTAGGACGCTGAGTGCAAGGAAGGAAATCGGCTAGATGTGGCTAAAGGTGTGCCGAATTTTCATTATTTTTCGAAGAGCATAGTTTTTTTTCTCTCCTCCTATTTTCTGCAATTGAGGGTTCTTCTTCTCTTTTTTTGCCAAAGCTGAAAACTCCTAACTCTATTCTCATCTCTACTTTTGTACCATAGCCGATTGATCTTGAAAAGCCGAAAATGCCTAAGCCTCTATTTGAAGTATCTTTATCTTGCTTTTCGACTTTCTCAACCAGTTCTTTTCTACCTTAATCATTGTCGAATCCTAGTCACTATTGGACTAGTGCCGAATTCTCCTAAGTGTTAATCGAATCTTCTGTTGAGGTAAGTTTTGACTTTTGTTAATGTTTATAATCTCTTTCGATTTTCGGAGGCCAAAGTCGGATGGCTAGTTGGTTGTTAAGGCCATCATTAGATTGATGTTTCTCACTGATCTCGTGTTCTTTTTGGGTGACATTCTAGGATTTGAAGGAGATCTGATCGCCTAGGTTTTTAAGCCAGAGATCGTTAACCTTCGAACCGTATTACTTCTTTTGGGATTTCAAGGTAAGGGTTCTCTTTGGATGGTATTTAAGTTCACTGTCATACTTGGTACCATAACCCTACTTTGAGGTTTGACAACTATGATTTCTGATAGTAGCATCTGATACGATCTTTGATGGAATCTAAGACCGATCAGGCAAAGAAGGGGGTTGGATCTGTAGTCCCCGCCCCAATGTTTAAGAAGCGTGCGGTGTCTGCTGTTCAAGATTGGCCACCGGGTTGTGGGCTGACTTTTGAACAGAATAGTAGGCAGATAGCAGTTGTGACGGCTAGGGATAGTGTCGACATAGAGAGTTTTGTTTTATGTGTTACCAAGTGTGTAAACCTTCACACACTATACTTTATTGTACTAAAATTTGTATGGGCTGAAAAGCGTAAAAAAAGGTCAGATAGACAATGTGATGCCCTTAGGGGTAAGGCTAGGATTGCTGTGCACGTGGTCGATCGTTTTCTTTGCATAGCCGAATGTATGAATGGCAAAATGATGTGTTATGAATAGCATGCTGCATTCATCAGGATTTGTACGTAGATCATGGGGTACGGGTTTGATATGAAGGGGAAGTGCATGATTAATTGGTCACATAGTGATCGGTGGCTTTGCCACGTTATATATATATATGTTCATAAATTACTTTGGGTCACATTGTGATCGATGGCTTTGCCACAATATATATATTTTATTTGGTCACTTAGTGATCGGTGGCTGTGCCACGTTGAATTATTTGGTCACTTAGTGATCGCGTATAATTGGCAGCATGACTGTCAAAATGAAGTGTAGCGAATGGAGGGCTGATTGTAGAAATCCCCACGGTGTGATAGGCTGGTACGGGTTGGTGTGTAGAGGATGGAAAACTAGGTTTGGGTTGGGCTAATTGCACTCATATGTTGTATGTTGATATGTGGGCTAAGGCCAATGTGTGACTGTGGGCTACATGCCATATGTATAATGTGGGAAAATTTACACACTGAGTCTTGGTGACTCACCCCCTTTCTTTAACTTTTCAGGTGAGCAGTAGCTCGTGGATGTGGAGCCGTGACGGGCTCGTGGAGGCCATAATCTCATTTTCTTTCCTTTATAGCTTCGGCATTACTATAAGTTTATTTTAACTTGGGACTTTTGTTATGTAATAAGGCCTCTCAAACCGAAACTTCGGTTTTTATTAGTTACTGTTTATATCACATCTGACACTACGGCAGTTTAATTATAAAGTGAAAGCGGGGTTTTCTCTTAAATATAAGGTAACATAAACGAATCTTTTTCTTTCCAAGAATCAACTTAAATAAAGAACGACCGGTTTCACAAATTGAGAGTTTCATTATAATATACTTCGATGTTTTCAAGACTACGTAAAAATCGAAAAATTTTCTAGAATCTCCATTTTTTTTCTCTAAATTTAACTAGACTAGATTTTACTTCACCCTGTGACATATCGGATTCGGTCGCATCGTATGGGCCGGGTTTGGGGTGTTACATTTCATATCACATATAAGCTCGCTCTCGAGCAAATCCATGGGCCTGCTCACACAAGCTATCAATCAAGACGTAGCTACGTAGTGATGCTCACACAAGCTGTCAGGTATCCGCAACATATGCAGGTATACCCAGCCACTGGTAGGACGTACAGGACCAGCACCCCGGACACATAAATCACATAATCACATGGGTTCCTAGTGACATGTCACTTGTATCCTAATCTACTCCTAAGGTTCAGTCGAGATTTCTCTCTTATTGGAACTTCGTCGAATATGCTCATAGAATCAATCGTACATTTCATGAAATATCATAACATTAAAATACAAATATAACATTTCATTATTTACATACGAACTTACCTCGGTCCAAAAATAGATAATTGTTCGATTTAGTCCACAATCTTGTTCTTTCCTCGGTCTAGCTCAAAATTTCGTCTTTCTTGATCTATAATATCAAATTTAGCTTATTTATTATTCACATTACTCAATTTAGTTCAAAAATCACATTATAGCAAAATTACATTTTTCCCCTAAACTTTAACATTTTTACAATTTAGTCCTTAGGCTCTTAAATTAAAATCTATTCAATTTCTTCAAGACTGAAGCCTAGCCGAACCTCTTTCATGCTTATAACAGCCCAAATTTTCCACTAAATCACAATTTTATGACATATTTTATAACTTTTACAAATAAGTCCTTTTTAACATTTTTACCGAAAATCACTTAGCAAAAGTTATTTTTCTAACATTAAACACACATTTTCTATCATTAGACATCAAAATACACAAATATACATTATGGGTAAAACCCTATACCTTGATTATTCCTTAGATTGATGGTAGAAATAGATAGATCAAGTTACAAGTATCTCAAAAACATGAAAATCATTAAAAACGGGGCTAGAACGACTTACAATCGAGCTTGGTAGCTTGAAAAACTCTAGCTACATATCCCTCTTGTAAATTTCAGCAAAGGGGTAGAAGATGAGCAAAAAATGGCTTTTAATTTGATTATTAATTCATTTAATTAGCCAAACGATCAAAATGCCCCTAACTTTAAACATGAAAATTCTCTTACTCCATGTCCATTTTTGTCCACTAACTTAACCAATGGTCTAATTACCATATAAGGACCTTCAATATAAAATTTCATAGCAATTAGACACTTCTAGCATGTAGAATTTAACTTTTACACTTTTTACAATTTAGTCCATTTTACTAAATTGAGTGCTCAAATGTTAAAATTTTTGAACGAAATTTTTACGAAATCATTCCATAAAACTATAGACCATGAAAATATAATAAAAACAAATTTACTATGTCAGATTTATGGTCTTGAAACCACTATTCCAACTAGACCCAAAATCGGGTTGTTACAAGCCTTAAGGTGGTTTTAACGATTAACTTGAATGTGCAGGACACCTTATTTTAGGCCCAAGAGCATAAGGAATGGAAGTCGAGTTGTAACACAAGCTTTCAGAGTCACAACACAAGCAAGCTGATAAGGAAAGTCACATTTGAAGTTATGTGTCGCGACATAGGTCGACATGAGACAGAAAAAAGAGCAAGGGTGTTTTTGCCCGCACAATGCATCTTTTTATGTAATTAAGGCTAGTATTTACCCTAGTTAGGGCTGCTAAACTCTCCTATAAATGGTTAAGTTGTTGAAAGCTTTGGGAGCTTTCTGCCACATTAGTTTAGGGTTTATTTTAGTAGATTCAGGTTAGTTTAGCTTTTAGTTTATTTTTCTAAACATTTTTATTTCTTGTTCTTTAGCTTCGATTCGATTTGAATCCAAGTCTTTACAATCTTAATGTTTCAATACTCTTCTTTTATTATTTGTTTACAAACGACAAGACAACTTCTATCTTTTCTCCTTTATATTATTTTGTGTCCATTGCATGGTTAATCTAATCATAGAAAAGATGGATATTGAGATGATCAGTGGCTAGATGTTTAGGGAGATTAACGAAAAAGTTAGGGTTTTTCGAATAAGATTAATTGGTGTAAATACATGTGTTCTTAAACCCTAGGCTTGGCAACCCTAGGAAGAAATATAGGTAAACGGATCGAGAGACGAGGATACCCAGAAAATCGTGTATTTATCTCAATCAGGAAAGTGAAGCCAAAAGCTAAGTGTGTACTGGTTGATTAGTTAGGAAATAGAGGCTGAGAGGTAATACTATCTAGGTAATAATTAATCTTTTCATAAAAATCCTAAGTCTGAAGTTGATTACAGCCAGAGAAGCTAGTTAATCATATGCCTGTTATTTGAGTGATTTTTGTTTGTTTACGTTATTTGTGTAGTTTTGATTTTTAATTTTATTTTCCCATTTTTACCTTTAATATTGATTGTCGTAATATGATTTTTTTTAATAAGTATTGTTTAGACATGTTGTTGTAGATAATAATATTTTTAGATTTAATTCAACTTCCCTTGGGTACGATCCTCGGAATACTTCTCGGTGTTCTATTGTAACACTAATCTATATTACAATTTGACACGTTCGCTTGCAGATATCGCACTAATTTGATATATTTTTATTTGTACAATTTATACTATAAACGTTCACACGTTTGGAGGTAGTCATGTAACATCATGTTTTATGCTATTTAACATGTCATATACCAACATTTAGTCCCTATACCATTACATTTCAATTCCATGGATAATATATCATATCATAAGGGCCATTTCACTTTCTCATTACATTCTCAAATCTACTTATTCGTTTTATAATCGTATCGACCCCAAGGCTCGTATTAATCGAATTACATGATCTTTTACATGCCATATTTTATTATTTTAACATTAATATACAATTACACAATTCAATATCGAATATCAATAAGCAATGTATATGTTTCATAATCCCTATTAATCGGACACAGACTCAAGAGGGATACGCAAATCACCCACCATTACACCAATATATCCGACACACAGTGCCTCATCAGTACGTCTGAAGTATAATATGCACTCTGCACCTCATCAGTATAAACTGAAGTAAATATATATAAATGTGCCTAGCACCTCATTGGTACATCCGAAGAATAATATGCGCTCCGTGCCTCATCGGTATAAATTGAAGTAAAATCATGTACACTAATCCTATGGCATGCCAATTGTACCTGACTCTATCCGAGACCGTTAATAGGGTATTCAATGATCCAAACATATATATAGTTTGCATATCATAACCAAATACGTAACAAATTCACGTCATGCTCAAATCAATTTCATACCATTTCATATCATCGTATACACCATTATCACATTTCTCACCAGTTACCAACTATTTCATACTCACCTATTTATGAGACAAGTTCATTACCTTAAGCAAGCAAATTACAACAACCATTTATATAATTTGAATTCAAATCATGAAAACACAAACCAGAATAGGCTACTCGTCCACGACCTTCATCTTTCCTTTATCTTGAGACGACTCAATGTAGTTTTTAGTCGCATACGATAAATTTGAAAACAAAATAATATCAGTTTTTCAAGCAAACACATGAAAACACAACAATTTGACATAATTTGTATTTTCTTCATTTTAGTCCCTATATCCAAATGCTTATATTTTTCGATATTTAGTATCGAATCAAAATCTAATTTCATATTCTTTCAGGGGCCTCAAGCTTTCAATCTATGATAAAATTTTCTAACAACTTTCACTTTATTCAATTTACTTTTCAATCTATGACAAAATTAGCTTTCACTTTCGATGTATAATTTTTAATTTCACTACCTTCTAATACAATCTTAGAAAAATCTAAAGTTAACAATTAAACATTCATCAATTTCAAGCTTAATTTCATCAATATTCATTAATGGCAACGAAATAAAAACTCATCAATTAGAGAATCTAATACATGGGCATGACTTGTTATGCTTAGATAATTAAAACTCCATAAAAGTCATCATAGAAAACCTCTTACCTTAGCTAATTTGGACCAATTTTGACTAGGAAGCTTGGAAGACTTTTCTTTCGTTTCTTAGGGCATGGACAGCACAACACAAGGAGGAAGATGACCATCTCATTTTCTCTTCCACTCACTTTATATTAATACACATAATTAGTAGGTAATTAGCTTAATTAATTTACTAAGTTGTGGATTAATGTGTACTTTAATTATTAGTTAATGGAAGATGATGGCTTAATAATTAATTAGATGGTAACATGCTTTAAAAATGGTTTAATTATTTTGAGATCCTTAGTTTAATTACTTATTGAATCCTCAAGTATTTCTAAATTAAAATTGAATAGCAATTGCACTTTTATAATTTAGTCTCAGTACTATAATCAATGATTTTCTCGATTTAGTTACTTGACCAACCACTAATATATTTTCATATTAAATTCATAAATCTTTCTATTCATAATTTCATTGACTCGTTTACGAATTGAATTCCAAAATCACATTTTTCGACACTGGCTAAAATCTGGTTATTACAGCATAAGTTTGAACTTGTCGAGTAGCCATGGTGCTGACTTGTGAGCATCGCATCAGCCATTTAATAAACAAGCCATTCATAATTACAATTTTAAGTTATTAAATGTAATTTGTTTTGGTTGTTTGGCATGTATATAAAGACTTAGGTTAAGTGTGAAGTTGTAATTATGAATGGCATGTTTAAACCCCTTTTAAGTTTTCTTAACAATTGTTTGTGCCATTTCATTTTTTATAGTGTTTATGCTATGTATTTGGGACTAAATGAGCTTAAGATTTATTCTAAAATGTTTTTGATTCATGTTGAGATGATATAGTGAAGTTTGGACATGTTTTATAGGGTTTTTAACCGATTTCTGCTCCTAGGGTCCAAGGTGTTGAGACTTGCATCAAAGTCTCAAGACTTACAAACATCAAGGCAAAGTTTCTACAGTTCTACCCTTAAGTATAGAGAATGTAGATGAATCTGGACAACCATTTGTCTCGATTCATTCTTGATATGATTTTTTTTTTATATGTTTTAAGTACTTTTTATTTATGTTTACCACTTGTCAAAACAAAAGGTTGTCATGTGTTGTCCCATGATTAATTGCTAGTGCCACATCATCCAAATCCTAACAACGTTTTTACAAAGTTATCAAAGTATGTGTAACACCCCTTACCCGTATTCAACGCCGGAATAGGGTACGAGATATTACTAGAGTTATACACCAACAATTAATCAATAGCAAGATTCAACTTTCCACTCGAAATTAAAACTTTTTGTAACATCTCTTAAACAAGCCTACTAGGCTCAAATCACACATTAGAAACGGCCCGGGATCAACTCAAACCCCTTTGAAACCCTCTAGAAAATCTTAGAAAAATTTTCACTAAACAGTCCACACGCCCATGTGGAGGAAGGGGCACGCTCGTGTGACATATCACACGCCAATACTCCACACCTGTGAATTAATTCTCAATTCGAACCTACAGGGGTTTTCACACGACTAGACACACGCCCGTGTCCCTCACACGGCCTCAAAACTCCTGTGTCTTAGCCCGTGTGCCAAAACCTTGGCATTCTGCTTCTGACATCATCACCCCATAAATGTCACACGGCCAAGGTACACGCCCGTGTCTTTCAACCGTGTGGAAAATTAAATTCCTAATTTCAAGTGTAGACTTCACAAGGCCTAGGCACACGCCCATGAGGTTGACCATGTGTCACACACGGCCTAGACACAAGCCCGTGTGTCTACCCGTGTCGACAAATTCTAGGCTATTTTCCAAGCCATCTTGCTACCCTCACATCCACACATTCATGCAACATCACATATCATTCTCATATCATCATTTATAACACTTAACTTCACATTTGATCCATGATAACCATACTAGCTTCGCATACACAAGAGAGCGTTATCACCAGCATAACTATAATTGACATAAGCCATCATCCGTAGCTATACACAATCGATCAATCAACCATTTTAGGCCAACACATTTGGCTACATTAACTATGACTTAATTAATCAAAAGATGAGATTCCTATACATGCCATATCTCAAGAAGACTTGAAACTTATACCCAAATGACTGTGCGATAGTTTGAAAGCATCTTCGGCGATCTCCAACCCGAGCTAGTTAAGTTAACCTATAAGAGATAGGAAAGGCAAAGGAGTAAGCAATAACGCTTAGTAAGTTCATATGCAAATAATAATCAACTATTGACATTCATTTATTTTACTCAACCGCAAGGGTATTATAATGAGATTTACAATTAAGCTCATGGTTACCCACTCAATCATTCATAATGCTTACTCATTACAAACCTTCACATATCACAAACACATATCATAAAACATTGTTCACATTTACTTGCACTTATACCCTGCATTTATCACCACAAAGTCACATGTAATTTCACTTAGTCAAGCTTCTCGATAACACCTCGAAATAATAATAAATACTTGGTGGTTTCGCACAAAGCCCACCATTTAATAATTAATAAGGTGGTATCGCACACAGCCCATCGATAACAAATAATAAGATGGTATCGCACACAGCTCACCATTGATAATAAATACGATGGTATCACATACAGCCCATCGCTAACAAATAATAAGGTGGTATCGCACACAGCCCACCATTTGTCTCACATTCACGGATATTTATTCACACCCATTTTCTTATTTCGAATGTTCATCCGAGGATTTCCTCACTTTATCATTATTAATAGATTTCTACAATAATTATACGCATTCACGCAATGCATTAATGAGTAAAACATATGCAACAAAGAATGCATCATTTACACATAAACCTACTATGGATTCATCATATACCGAAATCACTTCATATTAGTTCTGGGTACATACCTGTACCACTCATGACATATCCACATACTTCCTTATCGCTCGAAATGCTACAAGATACTCTTGAGTCTCATACATACGGTATCGCATCAATGCCATATCCCTGATATGGTCTTACAAGAAATATCATATCGATGCCATGTCCCTGACATGGTCTTATATGAAATCTCACACCAAGGCCATATTCCAAATATGGTCTTACACGGAACCTTAATAACCTTAGTATCATAGTATTTGCATTCTATCCATTCTTAAAGTTCAATTAAAGATTTTTATTTCTTGACATCTCGTCAAAAACGTATTTAATATATTTCATAGAGACAATATACAATTCATACAACATCGAAATATCAAATACTTCACTTAAGGTTGCATTATTTGTACACGAACTTACCTCGATACCAAAAGGGTAAAAAAAGGACTTATTCGTTAATTTCTTTCTTTTCCCCCGCTCTAGGTCCGAATCCCGTTTTCTTTTATCTATAACAATAAATTTCACTCATTCAATCACCGCACTAATCAATACATTTTAAATTTTCTATTTTGGAAAAATTACTATTTTGCCCTTAGACTTTGGCAAAATTATGATTTTGCCCCTAGGATCGTATATCAATTTTCATCAAGTTTCCTTATTAATCAAGCCTAGACGATTCATATTCCCTCTTATAGCAACCCAAGATTTCAACTTTTACACACATTCACCACCTATTTCATAACCTTTACAA
Source organism: Gossypium rotundifolium (assembly GCA_025506655.1). Lineage (NCBI taxonomy): Eukaryota > Viridiplantae > Streptophyta > Magnoliopsida > Malvales > Malvaceae > Gossypium > Gossypium rotundifolium. The sequence continues at coordinate 53,836,798 of CP106731.1, forward strand.
AAAGGTCCTTTTAGGTGTTTTCATGGAAACACCTTTCACAAAAGTTGTGTATTTAACAACTAAAACTTATTTTCTTCCATAAAAATGCAGCAAACAACATAATTTCTCACATGGAAAAACTTTAAACTTTTAACCATTTTGCAAAATAGTCTCCTCTTTAGCTAGCTTAAGCTTCTAGGGTCTCAAAAATACAAAAATCATCAAAAATAATCACCAAGATGACTTACTTATAGAGGTGAGGAGTTGCTGAAAATTTTTTTAAGCTTCCATGTCTGTTTTTCTTGAAAAAATTCGGTGGAGAGAAGGGAAAGAAAAGATTATTTCTTTTCTTCTCTTTATTTTATTTTATTCTAGACAAATCACCACCAAAACCTCACCTAATTCATTGAAAATTTATTTCTTTGTCCCCTATGACCAGCTATTAACCTTTGAAAGGTCTAATTGCACATTAGGGGACCTCCAATTAATATTCTATAGCTATTAGACACCCTTAGCTTGTAAAATACAACTTTCGCACTTTATGCAATTTAGTCCTTTTTCACAATTAAACATGAAATCGTTGAAACTGAAGTACCAAAATTTTCATGCACCTATATAATCATGCTATAACCCATAAAATAAAATTAAAATAATTTTCTCCAATCTCAGATTAGTGGTTCTGAAACTACTGTTCCGACTAGCCCCTAAATCGGACTGTTACAGTATGTGATGGAATCTAAGTTCAAGTACCAATCAGATTTAAAACAAAATTTAAATACCAACTAAATACAAGTGAACAAGTTCGAAGGCAAACTATAGAGTTAAACAAAAGTATGTCATTATTTAACAATTTGAAGTTTACGTATTGATTAAATCCAAAAAAATGTTACCAAGTGTCCAACTTCGAATTTCAAAATATACATTAACCTATCCAATTTTGATGTTCAAGTCTTTGATTGCATGATTCGACTTCCAAAGGCAAATTGGCGGAAACCAGTTTGATAGAAAAGTTTAATTTTTTTTTCTTTCAGATAAATAAAATAGTTAATTTCATCAATTGTCCCTAAATTATTGGTCAATTTTTAAATTGGTCTGAAAACTTCAAATTGTTCTAATGAAGTTCTCAATCTACTAGTATCCTTTTCAATCAGGTCTTCCCATCAGTCGTCTTGTTGACTTTTTGTTAGATATCAGTTAGTAAATACAACTACAACACTTGTTTGTCTTTCATACTTTTTCATTTTTATTATTCAATTTTCATTAATAAATACATAAAATTAAATTGTAATAAAACAGCTTTTGGAATTTTTTTGAAAGTACAATTTTTTTTGGAATATTTTTCTCTTTTTTTCTTCATAAAATTCTCCTTTAAAGTCGTCTTGTTGACTTTTGTTAGATATCAGTTAGTAAATACAACTACAACACTTGTTTGTCTTTCATACTTTTTCATTTTTATTATTCAATTTTTCATTAATAAATACATAAAATTAAATTGTAATAAAAACAGCTTTTGGAATTTTTTGAAAGTACAATTTTTTTGGAATATTTTTTTCTTTTTTCTTCATAAAATTCTCCTTTAAACTACAAGCAAAAAAAAAAAAAAAAGGCAAATAAATTTCCATGGCTCATAAAAATAGTTAAATATATATTTTAATATTTTTTCTTCACGTATTTATTATCCTTTTTTTTGTAAATAAATACAAAAATATGCTATACATGATATTAGTTAGTACAAATTTGATTTACATTTAGTTATGAAAAAGTAAAGAAATGAAAACAAACAAATAAATATGTTCTTAATTAGGCAATGAAAACAGATGATACTTTATATTAATTAATATAAATATTGTTTGCACCAATTTAATTATGAAAATTCATAATAGAAATAAAATAAACTATGCTAAAATTATTTAATTTTAAGTTAAAAATATTTGATAATTACGTTAATTATATTTGCATTTATTTATTTCTAAAAGAGTATAGAGAAAAGAATAATATATATAAAAGTAAGATCAAATGGCAACTTGCCACCAATATTTAGCATCAGATTTTTACAATCACTATCAAAAGATCGTTAGAATATTTAAAAGATAGTATTGGATACATTACTCTGTATAATGATTTATTTGATCCTTCAATTTTACCAAAAAATTATTTTAATTTTTATTCAATTTTTGTTTTTAACTTTTATAATTTTTTTTTTTTCAAATCACTCCAAAATGGATAGAAAAATTTATCTTTTAACTTTACTAACATGGCATACACTTTATCAAGTGGATAAAATGTCATCATTGAATTATTTTAAAGTTTTTAAATTTTGAAAACTCAAAAATTATAAAATTATTTTCAAAATTAAAAAGTATAAAAATATTTTTATTTTTTAATTTTAAAAATTAATTAAATTATTGATATGTCAACCACATGGCAAAAATATTTTAATTTCTCTATCCTTTTGGAGTAATTTGACAAAAGATACAAGTTCAAAAGTTAAAAAATAAAAAATAAAATAAAAGATTAAAATAACTTCTGTAAAATTGAAATCCCAAAAGTCGTTATGTCTTCTAACTTTGCAAGTAGAATTATAAATTTGCCATCTAATAATAAGGTTAATATTTTGTATGCAATATACTTTTTTTATTCCACATTTAATTTTAAAAATAATCATACATCTCTTTTTTAAATATTCTTTTGAATATTAAACTATAACCCTATATGACACTTGTCAACTTCTAACACTACTTATAAAATTTAAAAGCTTCACTAACACTTTACTAAATAATTTATCTATTTGATATAAATTTATCATCACCTCAACCCTGCTTGTGGAATTTTAATTCTACAATGTACTAAATATTTTCCCAACGCCTGATTGAAATTAGTACTAAATAAAATCAATTCATATTAGAGTTAAAAAAAAAAAAAAAAAAGCAAAGCAGAGATAAAGGAAACGGAGAAAATATAATGCCTCGTTTCTAATGAAACTAGAAATGCTTGATGTAAAGAAGGCAGCAGTAACACTCTTTACAAAATGTTTTCCTTATGAAAAAAGATTACAAACTCACTCCAAATCTGAGACCCCATCAAATTTTCCTCAAATCAATTATTACATCAGATAAGTAAGAATCAAATTTGTGGGCAAACTCCCCTTGTTGTTTACCTCTTTTCAGTGCCCATTCGAAGGTCGGAATACGGTATAGCCATTGATGCCACATGCCATATTCGGATACTCTGGGCTGTAGTATGCGTAATTTTCACCATCTGCATTCCTCATGCTGAGTAAAGACGGATCCGAAGATGCCATTTGCCACCGGTTTGGGACCAGTCCATCAATTTGTTGTCCATTAGCATAATGTAGGGGGCTAGCTTGTGGAATAAACTCCCTCTCTGTATCGAAATGGTTGCTGGAGGAACTACTATAACCTTGTTGGAACCCATCATTATGGTAACTCCGCATTCGCTCAAATCTGCACGAGCCACTTGAGGATCCCATTCCATCTGACAAGCCCAAATCGGAATGAAAAGGAAAATGCTGATTTAATAAATATGGTTCATTGCCAAGAGAATGGAAGCCTGCTCCTGCCCTAGCTGCCTTCCCAACATTGTGTTCCTCATCAAGCAACTCATTTATGATGTCAAGATGTGGAAACTCGTCTGCCAAGACACCTTGGGTCTGACGCCCAGATGCACAGGCTGGAAACTCCATTGAGAAGTGTTCCCGGGACCCATTTTGCACAGACCTGTACAAGTCAAGATTTTCAAATTCACCAAGCAAAGTATTAGAGTGTATGCTTCTACTGCTATCCCTCTGAGAATTCTCCATCCAGTGGGGAGCACTCCGAAAGGTTTCCCTAGTTACCAAGCCAAATGGAAGGCCTGATTGGAGAGAATTTGGCTCCATCTTCCCAGAACTCCGGGGCATATACAGTGGTGCAGAAACCAAGGCAGGTGGTTGTGAGTATACTAGTGATGGGTTGATGCCTGAGCTAGGGGAGTTAGAATGAGTAAAACCAGCCGAACTAGAAGCAACATTATGGTTACCCATTATGGCATTTCTGTAAGATTGAGGAACATAAACAGCAGCTGGGGATAGGTCAGGGCCTAAGTGGCCAACAGCACTAACTGATCGAGCAAGCAAAGGAGTAGTTTGAACCATAGAAACAACAGGAGTAGTTGGCCTAGTACCAGGAATTAGAGGGGCACTGGAGGGCCTTGACATCACAGGGACTTGTGGGATAGTAGGTTCAGATGGTTTTGGTGTTGCAGACTTCTGAGTCTCAGATTTCAAAATACCAGTTATTTGGACTGATGTACTAGAAGATGCAGGTTGATCACTCTGTTGCAAACCGTTTGATAATGTCTTCCTAACTGACATAGAATCTACACCGCCAGCACTCGTTTCCTCTGACCTAAACTGAGCAGGTAGTAGATTTTTGGAAGGGCTTCTTGGAGAGGATGGTCCAGCAGCCGTCTTCTCTTTAGGTCTTTCCAAATCAACTGAATCTTTGGTGTTTGGTTTCTTTAGCGGCAAAACAACTTCTTCCTATTATGTCAAGAAGATAAATGTCAATCATAAATATACAACTGTGAAGTGGCAAGAAGAGGTAAGAACTTAATGAGATGGAACAACAATATACACCACCTTCCTACAAGCATCCTGCTCAGCCCACTTTATCTGATCAGATGAGGAAACAGCAGCCTCAAACTCAGCTTCACCAGCCTTGCTACTTTCAGTAACATCATTTTGATGCCCTACATCTAATGCTGGACAAGGAGGCTGATTATCAGATTCTGTAGTCCAACTACTGCCATCACTCAATGTTTTACTTCGCTGGTTCCTTCCTCTACAAATTTGAAGAGCCAGATGAGATAAATACCATGTCATATCATCCAGAAGCATTAAAAGAAACCTAAGCAATACTTTACCTGCTCAGTGATTTTTTATTGTGGTTGTTTGAAAATGAGTTCCCTTTATAGGGACCATTCATTACCACTGACGGTACTGAGTCCGTTGAACATGTTGATGAACTATCATCCATTAGAGATGGGCTCCTCTTATCAGCTACTCCATTCTGTACACATGACAGTTCACTTATTCCACTGGTACAGGCTTCAGTGGGGGGATGGATTTCTGAGGTATCTGTATCCCAGTTAACAGGACTAGCATCTCTGTCTTCGGAGTCAGGCTGAAGAACTTCAGTGGCAGCATCAACGGAGTCAGAAACATCACCCAGAACATCAGCCTTTTCAGGCACTGGCTGCTCCTCCACCATCACAGAGGCTTCCTTTTCATCATCGGGGTGGTATTCTTGGTGCTTCCTCTCTGCTGCCACAATAGCCTTGTCCTCCCTCCCCTTCTCTTTGATTTTCCGATTATTTCGTTTTTGCTTAGCCTGCAGTACGTAAGCATTGGAAATGCATCAAATTCAGAACAGAAGGAAAAACTTTAACAAATTTAATCTCCATAAATATATATATGTACATATGTTTGTATGGCACACAAACACACTTCAAATTGCTTCCCAAAGTAAATTAGGGAATGCTTCAGATAATCACCAGAAGGAAAAAAAAATAGAATGTGAAACAATATTTTATTTCATTTTGTTTGACGGAGGTGGTCCAAGAAGAGTTCATTTAGGATGTCTGCCAAGATCCTACCATACCAAAAACAGGGATTATACCTGTTTTTTCTTTGATTTTTTCTCCTTCTCAGATGCTCCTCGTTTAGCCTTCTGCTCGCTTTCTGCCAGCCAGGCAGCTTCTTCACGGATGAGTTCTTCTTGCCTTTTTAAAGCAACAGCTTCCTGATAGGCAACTTCAATCTTGTTGCTGTATGTAACCAAAAAATTAGGGCATCTATGGGTTCAAATAAGTATCACCATCACCCATTAATATCCTATAAAGATTGCTCAAAAGAAGTTTGAAACACTATGTGAAAATAAAGAATTCAACCCTTCCATTAAGCTGGCAGAAAAGGTCATATAAAGGAATACAAAATCAAGTGTAACTGAATTACCACCAAAATTTGTGCGCATAAATGACCATCAGAAAATAAGACAATGCCCTATTTCTATAAGATTCTTTTAGCTGGTAAGTTGACTAAGATCATATATTGCCCTCTCCCACTGAAAGAGAAGAAACTTCTGTACTATAGTGAATTCGCCATCCTGGATGGTGTTTTCATGGTGACCAGATGTATCATGCAGATATATAGATGCTAAGTGTAACAGAATGCAAATAATTGACATTCACTTAGTAAGAAAACTGTGCTAAACTATAAAATTTGCGATTTTCAGATAAAAATGTCTAGGCAAACTAGACAGAGAACCATTTAAATTATATAGTGGCTCTCTTCAAATATTTACCCTCCATTAACCAGTTGTCCCACAAAAACAAATGCCATACTTTACTCCCTTGGGTCCATTACTTGATAGGGGAAACAAAAAAATATCAGATACATACCAATGAATCATCATATTTATACATGCATATTCATTTGGTGGCTGATACTAGTTTCAAGGACACATACCAGCATTTCCAAAAGTAATGAGAGACATAAATAACCAATCATTATTTTAAGGCCGAATCACAAAGCACGGTACCTGAAAATATGAGAGAGAACAAATATTTCCACCGTCCTGCGACCCAATTCCGTAAGACGTCTTTCATCACGCTCAATTGAATCCTTGTTGAAATCCTCTCCAGAATTTCCATCCTGCAGAAAAATGAAAAGACTTGCTGAGAAAGGGAAAAGCTTTGTTTATTGTTGCTTTTTAAAAATACCAAAATAAATATGTCATGAAGGGCTGGAATTATCTTTCCCAGAGAAGTAAATGGGAATAGCATTAGCTTCTAGGGAAGCAAAAGCATCTATTTCGAAACTAGATGGAACACCTATTAGGACAAAAAGGTGAAGAAAATTTCACTAATATGTTCTCATCAATCGCCAAAAATTTTAAAATGGAACTGAACAAATTACTTTGTACTCCCTTAAACATGTGATTTTCTTACTATAACCTATCCAATCTGTTAAGGCATTCAGCTAGGCGCTAAGGCACAGTGAGAAATCAAGATTGCGCCATCAACCTTCTCAGACAAAGCTATTTTAAACCATGTTACTCAGACTCAGTTGTGAGTGTCGGATACAAGCATGCATCCAACACAGCTATAGTGGGTTTTTCTAACATTTTCCATATATTTGAAGGATCATTGGAGGTCATATCCACATATCCGTGTGTCAGATACGGGTACTTCATGAAAAATGAAGAGTCTAAGCAACATAGATTTTAAATGGGCCCTCGTGCCAATGCATTTTGGGCTTCAATGCTAGATGACAAAAAAGCTAGCTTGATTGAAGTGGTGAAGCCAGCTTTTAGGAATCTCTCTTTCCTTTTTTTCCCCTTCTTTCTTCTAAACTCAAATGGCCACTTATTCGTGTGTCAGATACGGGTACTTCATGAAAAATGAAGAGTCTAAGCAACATAGATTTTAAATGGGCCCTCGCGCCAATGCATTTTGGGCTTCAATGCTAGGCAGCATAAAAGCTAGCTTGATTGAACTGGTGAAGCCAGCTTTTAGGAATCTCTCTTTCTTTTTTTTCCCCTTCTTTCTTCTAAACTCAAATGACCACTTATAGCAAAACAGTAATAAACCTTTAATGCCCACTGAAGCCGACTTTTAACTTTTTTATTTTAAAACTCAAAATATCATTATTTATTTAATTTTTTAATTATAAAACTACTAGTCATGACTTTATTAGTTAAACTTAGTTAAATAATTAAACTGAAAACTTCAATCTCCCTCAAACATTGATCTTAAAACTATATGCTGACACTACCAAGCAAGGGTAAACATGTTTTTTTATATATATTCTCTATCATTTCTACTATTTATTATTCTTTTAATTGTTTTTCCCTTCTCTATACTTTTTTCTCCGATTGTAATTTTTAATAATTTTTGTAATATGTATTTGGAGCAAAGATTGATATATATTATTGTAATGAAGACTCAATTCTTTGATTTTTTTGTAACTAATAGACCAATCATAATGTAACATATATATTTTTTAATTTATTTATATGTATGCCCCTTATAGCACTTTTTTGTGCCTTGCACCTTTGCACATTGGGCTCTAGAAAGGACTTTGAGTCTTGAGTGAGCTTAGCACCCTTAACAACATTGAACCTATCATCAATATTCAGGAACTTACCTTAGTTCGGTTTTGAGGACCTTTCTCATCTTTCGGAGGTAGTGGTTCCAAAGCTGCCCTTTTTAGAAGTAGCAGCACATCGTCCACCAACAAAAACATATCTTTTTCCATATGAACAATTGGTGCTGGCATTTCTTCAGCATCCGATAGTTTGGACTTTGCTTTCTTGCCCTTACTCTGGCCTTCTAGTGCCTTCAACCCACTATAAAGTGAATCCATTACCAAAGTAGATGTCACTTCCTTCTCTATAAAAAAGTGCTTCACAACTATTTTCAAAATCACTTCTGTTTTCTCCCTGGACATCCGGCACCTGGAATTTTGGTCAATCCCCAACCAGAAAGCACAGAAGCTGCAACATTTGCAAACAATTAGTTCAAGAAGAGCAACAAAAAGCTAAAAGTGATGACCTGATGAGAAACAAAGTCACCAAACATGTGCCATTTAAAACATGAAGAAAAGGACAAAGAAAAACTGCCAAGTCTAAGAAAATTGAGGCCAACTTTGACACATGATGTCAAAGCAATAAGAAATTTGATGTGGCAAGAACAAAGAAAACCCTCTAAAAGGAAAGCATTCAAATATAACATATCCTTCAAAGACAGATGCTGCACATGGTTAAAACTTGAATTTAGTGATCTAGATGAGTAACATATCATTAAAAGATGGTGTATAAATCATTTACCTTGACCAGCTAGCTTTATCCTCTATCAACTTCCCTAGCTTTTGTTGTCTCTCATCCAAAAAACGGCGACAAATTTGCTCTACATTTGTCAAATACACTCTAACAAGTTCTCTCCTATACTGACAATCAAGGCAACGAAAAGGTCGGTCTGCTTTCTCCCTACAAATTCAAAACAAAAATATTACATTTGCTCACAAGATGAAAAAAACTAGATCAGGTGTACACAAATTACCAAAGCAAATCAACTTGATTGTAGCATGCCAAAGCAATAATTTCAAAATGAGGAAACCACTCAAGGCAAGGAACCTTCTTAAACCAAAAAGACCGCAGTAATAAGCCAACTTTATCATCAAAGGTATAATACAATGGCAGAATGAAACAATTACCAATAAAGAGTTTAATCCTGAATTTTATATTTACTGAAAACTAGGATTGCAAAAGTTCTGCTGATAAGCATGAAGAACAATATTCAAATTATTCAAATTCCATATGTATATTGATACTAATGATGTCGCTCTTTTTCTTTAAGTACACATGTCTAACACATCCGAACATGGGTATAGCAATATGACCCTCTAAACAGAAGGAGAAACTTATTAAAAAACTTGAACATACTATAGCAAGAAATATAATATACCCATATCCAACACAAACCTGAGTACAAGCAACATAAGGCTACGATTGAATGAAGCCCCACAGGCGGAAGATTTCTTATCAATAAATTACCTGATGACTTGAACTTGAGCTTTTATGATAAGTGTGTCAGATTCTATAAATCCATCATAAACTTTAGAGAGCTCCATAAACTTTTTCCATCCCCAGTCATGCTCTTTCTTCCAGAATCGATGTAAAGTATCTGCAATCCACAGAATGTTGCTGATAATTCATGATCCCTAATATTGCAACTAAACAAAATGTGGGACAACTAACCTGAATATTTTGATTTCTTAGGATCTTTATTCACGACAGCTATTGTAAACTGTGCAAAATGACTCCAACCTGTCTCCAATAGAACAAGGAAACATATAAGTTCAACTCCATAAACAAAAGATAAATGATAATAAATACGTTGTGTAATTTACTGATACTATCTAACCTGGAAGAAGTTTGTCATGATTAGCAACACAGAGAAACAATGAGAGATGATTGCAAACATCACAACCTTGTGGGTAAATTAAGATGTACCTGTCAAACATGGCAAAATGCTCAAATCGAAACTAGTGATTTTCCCTGCTGAAAAAACATATGTTTCTTTATGGACAACATTATAAAGTCTAAAAGATTTATCTGTTTGTGTGTACAAGAACAAATTCTCCACATAGAATTTCAATATGAAATGAAAGGATAGGAATTCCAGAATGAGAATTATGAACGAGAAAAGGCAGGAGTAGACAATAAGAGCCAGCAATATATCAGCCCCATACCACTTGTAGCCACCAACTTCAAATGCATTACTACGAAGTTCTCTTTTGTTAATCTGTGAAAACTTCTCTATCTTCCACGTATACTTTCCATATAATTCAGAAGGCCTTGGCCCTATAAAATAAGTGAACTCACTTTAAGAAACTTTGGTTATAAAAGATGGGAAGAACAAAAAGAACATATACCAAAAACTTCAAACTTAAAATGAAAATGTAAAGAAAGTAAAGAGTGACAGGACTTCTTGATAGGAGTTCCTAATCCAACTTAATTTGTAATTCTTTTACACGCAAATAGTTTACAGCATGTATCATCTAATAGCAAGCTAACCCATTCACCTGTTATTATAAAGAAATAAACTCAGTTCAAGAAATTTCAATCATAGAAAAAAACGGAAGAACAACAAAAATGCATCCCAAATTGCTCATACATAAACTGAAAGATATACATATGTGATACTGATAGAGAAAATGTCTAGAACGATTCCCTAGCCCAGCTTCATTTGTGCTTTCTTTTTCTTTTTTTTTTTAAAAAATCACTGTGCATTTAGAGCACTCAAAATAGTTCAGAACAAGCATCTTCAACTAACAGGCTAGCCTATTCACCTCTCATGTTATATGTTTCTCTTAAGGTATCATGCATCAGGAAGATACAGTTAAGAGCACCTTGAAGAACTCCAGATGGCATTTAAAAGAGAAAATATAAAGTAAATAACTAATACTTGAAATACACATGACATTTAAAAAAAGAATCAGAAGTTAAAACAAAAAAAGAATCCTGAGCCATAAAATCCAATCCCAGTCTGGACATCAGGATTCAGGAGCACTGAAACTTTGTGTCTATGGAGAAAATCATTCAAAAAGATCCTCCTTCCATCCATCTAGGCAACTTGCATATAAAGGGTACTGGAGATTAAAAAAAGATTCAAAACAACAGTATGTTTGAAAAATATCTGCTCAATCCATTTTTTAAGAGGTGAATGTGTCATGAGAGACAGGCTTTAGTTAAACCTTCTATAATCAACCATTGATCAATGAGTTAGAGCTTAAAAAACATAAATTCACACAGAATTAACAAGAAACAAATCTACAGTAACATTACACTCAAGACAACTGTGGCTTATGCATGCTTCAACAATCTAATCCACCAATTCTAGTTATTATTATAGGTAATTTCTAAACATTACAGAACCACTCTGTTGCATTCCAAAATTTAGACAGAAAATCACAATAGACTAGCCAAAACTAAATTCAAGCCAATTTTTTAATCATGCCATTCAGCATTTTATTATCCACTAGATTTAATATATAAAGGATTCAACTTAACACGTCAATAGTATCAATGTTGAGAATAAACAGACAGTATACTAATAAATATTCAAAAGGATAAAGGGCATTCAACCAAACACCAAAGGGGAACCATACACATACCACCACCATCATCATCAGAGTCCCAGTATGGGGGTGAGGTTGAAGGTGTTCCGTTTTCCACCTGGTCACAAGACCGCCACTCTGCCAACGCTTCCCCTGCTTGACAACGCTGCCCGCTTGAAATCCCCTCCACAGACCTTCCCACTCCAGTCTCCTCACTTGCAACTGCAGCCATTTTCCCCTAGAAAACTCCTCCCCACACTCCTTATGCCCCACTTGCTACACAATCAAGAACCCGGTTAAGAAAACCAATCAAAATCATTAACTCTTAAACCTCACTTCGAAATGTAAATCATCAGAAACACCATTTCAAAGGAGGCATATATCCTCTAACCAATCTTATTTAACCACAGCATCCTAAAACCCAAAATTAAAACTACAGTTGCATCAAAAATTACACGGCCGTTTACCATTAAAGTGTCCAAAAAACCAACTGGCACAAACACAATTTTTCAGGCTCATATGCAATTAATAGCAAAGTTTTTCATATTTAAAATATATATAATTTAAAGAATCTATCATTATTTTAATTAGACAGATTCAACGACTACAATCAATCAAATTAAATTAAAAACCAATAAAACCCTAACAGGGAAAATCTTAATAAATTCAATAATGAAGCTCAACAAAATCCTATGAATCAACCCATAAAACCCAAGTTAAACAACCATTAAATTAAGACCCAATAACATAAACTCGAGCTCAATTAAACCCTCTAAGAAATAAAGATCGCCGGACTCAAACCCCTCTTCGCCAAAACCCCAGAATCAAACCCTTAGAAAACAATAAATAAAAAATAAAAACCCAATAAATAAAAGAAAAATCAAAACGATTCGGGCAAACATCGTGTAGATCGAATAGTGAAAACGAACCTGGAAACGGAAGAGCCAATAAAGTTTTTCTTTTTGCTTGTTCAAATAGGGGCTGTGGCAGCTCTCTTGAGATTCTAGAGAGAGGATAACAGAGACAAAAGACAAAATAAAGGGGTAGCAGCAAGAGAACGAGCAAAGAAAGAGAAGAGAACCCAGGGGAAATATTTTTTTTTTTCTATTTATTATAGTAAATTCTTTAATTCTGTAATTTAATATTTTTTTGATAATTTACTATTTCTTTTTCTTTTTCTTTTTCTTTTTTTTCCTTTTTCTAAATGTGTGCGAGGGATGAGATGAGAAGGAGAGATACGTATTTATATAATTTACATTAGTCTCCTTCGGTAGATCGGGTTGATCTTACATGGATGAATTTAGATCGGATTAATAAGATTTAAATTTTGTGTGTCAAATTAGTTTTAATTTCGACTCATTTCTAATTTATGTCAGTTTTGCGATCGATGACTTTAGATTCGAGTTATTTTATATTTATGGATTGAATTTTACAAATAAATTCATTCAGGATTAATTTAATAAATAAATTATTTTGAGTTTGATTCTTTTAAATTTATCTATATTATATATAAATATTTTGATTAGGTTTATATTATCATAATCGGGTCTTAATTATTAAAATATTAAAACTTTCTTATTTTAACAAAGTAATAAATATTAATTTTAAGAGTGTTTCTAATTTTTATATAAAATCTAAAAAATTCATGCTTATAATGAGTTGAACATGAAACACAAGGTATATACTCTTTCAACTTTGTCATTTTAACTAAAATGACATTTAATTGTTAAGTGAATTCTTAATAACTATATATAATTATCTTCACTCGCATCATGGACATGTCATAATCTTATTGATAATATTGTCAATTGAATTAATACCATAATTCAATTCGATACCAAATCAAGAAAAATAACAATACTATGATAAACAATTAAAGTGCATTTAATATTATTAATATGATGCTATTTAAATTCCTTTTACTCACAATTTAAGCTTTTTTATTTTAATTCGTATATATTGCATAAGTGTTATTATTATTATTAGTTTTAAATCTTAAATTTGATTATTTATTGTATGTTATTTATAAGCGCACCCAAGCATTCCAAATACGTAGTTTCTAGACGATATGCGTGTTAAAATTTCTAATATTAATTGTGGTGTTGATTTTCTAGTATTAATAATGGTGTTGATTTGGATGGTGTCACAAATTAACTAGACACCAACTTAAGATTGATGACAATATCATGATAAATAATTGTATTTATTTAATATTTTAATATGATGTATCCAGTTGTTTAGATTTTATTTTACTTACAAATTAATCTAATTTTTTATTTTAATATTGCACATATTTAATGTATTATTGCTTTTAATTAATTCCAAATTATATATTTTATTTTTTATTATATGTTATTTTTAAATACAAATCTATTTTTAAATACATAGTTTTGCATATGTGTGTAATAGAGTTTTATTGTTATTTGTATGTTTTAAGTTTGATTATTTTTCTCGAAAAGTTTGACTATTAAATCAATATGATTCAATTTCTTAATTCTAAAACAAAATTAAATAAATAATTTAATACATTTGAATGTATTATAAAACTAATAATTTTAGAAATAATTTGTAAAATATAATATAATAATTTATTATAAATTTAAGTTAATTAACCTATAATGTATAAAACCATAAAATATATTTTTAATTTATGAAAATAACTATTATTTAGTTTATTTTAAATTATCATGATAAATATTTTATTAATAATATTTAATATTTGAATATTTTTATTGCTAATAAAATTGATTTGATTTAAAATTCTGATATTTTTATTGTTAACAATATTATCTAATTTAAAATTAGTTGATGAACAAAAATCAATTAGATTTTTAAGATTTAAAACATCATATATATATATATATATATATATATATATATAAGCTTATGACTAAATAAGAAAATAATTTTCATTTTCACATTAAAATTGTTTGACACGTGACAATCTCTATTTCAAGAATTTATACTATAAATCTTATATTGATTAAAGAATACTTTTGTAGTTACACTTACACTATAAATAAGTGATAATTTCTTTATGATTTACCTACTCTCTTTTGAGTTTCTTCATTTGAAGAAATTTATAAGAGAGAATTTATAACTTAAATGTATTTATATATTATTGTATACATAATATATTATGTATATAATAATATATTAGAGGAGTTCCTTTATTTGAAGAAATTCATTAGGAAGACTTATAATTTAAATTAGGAAGAGAACACTTTGGTAATTTACACTTATACTATAAATAAGAGGACTTCTAGTTTAAATTTATTTATATACTATTTAATGTAAATAATATATGTTATATGAAAGAGAAAAAATAATAACATTAAAAAAGTATTGGTTCACTTCTCCAACTTAAATCGTGGTAATTCCAACAAAATATCAAAAAAGGCCAATTTTATAAAAGAATTACGAAAATGGGCTAATTTTGTTAAAATTTATGTGAGAGGTTTGAGGTCAAGTGTGCAATGCGAAATGGTAGATGCGCATAGAAAATCATGGCTTCTATTAAGAAGAAAATGAGATTATGGACGATAAAAAATTTCACCAATCCACATATGTATGTTGCCTTTGGTAAAGTATCACGGGGTTTTTAGGGTTTTATTAATTAGGGTTTTACATACTCGTGTGGTTACAGGTGTTTCACGGGATCATCTAAAGTTGGATTCAGATATGATCGTGAGCATAATACTACCAATGGTGAAATCAGATCTAAGAACTGCTGTGTCAATTTTAATTGCAAATATTCATAGCCAATTCAACTACAGGCCTTCGTACCACAAGGCGTGGGCCTTGGAGAAGATGCACAGTGGGTGGGGCATGTCATACAACGAGTTATGGCAGTAGTGTCAGGTGCTGGAGAGGTACGTCCCAGGTTGCATAACAAATCTTGAAATAGAACATGCATACTACAACGATTGCTTGCTTCGTAGATGTTGAGTCTTCTATTTTGGACCTTCAAGCAATACTCTCAAGCATTCTATTACTGTAAGCCATTGGTACAAATAGACGATACCTTTATGTATGGTAGATATACCCATCGGCTATTGTTGGCTGTGACACAGAATGGTAATCAGAGGATCTTTCCAATTGCATTTGCAATAACACTGGGGGAGAAAGCAAACGACTAGGATTTCTTTTTATCTAGGTTAAGGAGTCATGTCTGCCTTCAACCTGATATATACGTTATCTCAAATCGGGGAACTAGAATATTATTTGCAATTGAACGACAAGGAAGCCTCTAGGACCGCACACACCATCGGTACTGTCTAAGGCACGTTGTGTCCAACTACTACCAGTAATATCCTTCTATCGCTGAACGATCACAAGTGACCAACTTGGGTATGTAATCACCACCAATATTATTTGGTTTGTAATATTCTGTTTGTTTTTTATATTCTTCGGTATGTAATCATTACTATCAAATTCTACTGACAGGGTACGAGATCATGAAGGACCATTTTCATAAGATGTTAGAAATCTTACAGTTAACTAACTCGACAAGGGCACGGTACCTCTTTAACATACCCTTCAATTAGTAGACACAATCCTACAACGGGGGTCTACGATATAGCCACATCAACTCAAACATGGTGAAATGCATCAATTTCATTTAAAAAGGAATGCATCATTTGCCGATAACCTCAGTTGTTAAAAAGAAATACTTCCATTTGGCGGAACTGTTCCCAAAGTGAGAGACGAGTTATGTTGGGAAAATGCATGGAGGCCATATGTAGTGCTCGGCGGTACCGAAACAAATTAAGAAGGGTAAGACATGAGCCAACTGTATGCATGTAGTTTGTCACTCATCCGATGACCTATGGTTTTGGGTAATGAAGTTCGACAGACCAGACCAAGGTATTCCGGAGGACAGTACTATGTACACTTGAGAAATAGGACTTGCGACTATGAGAGATTTGAGACACTTCATTTTCCATGCGTTCATGCAGTTGCAGCTTGTATTAATCTCCGTTTGGATCCCATGAGCTTTGTCGACGAAGTGTACAAATTAGAAAAATTGTACAATGTGTGGAGACACGTATTCCCACCAGTCCTAGATGAATGTAAGTCGCCTTTTGGATTGCTTGCTCCGTTTAAGTTGTTACATGATAGAAGATTGCATCGCAAAGCAAAAGGTCGACCCATGTTGACTCAAATACGTGACAACATGGATATTCAAGACAGGTCAAACCAACTGAGGATCTGTGGGTGGTGGAGGAAGCTATACAATACCATCATGTCCACATTGAAATAACTAAGCAAACTAGAAAAAATATGTCACTTCCATTATAATATGTAAATGCGCGGTTCGATGAAATAATAACAAATATCAGATTTTTCATGTTGTGAAATTATAACAAATTACAACCTTAATTAACTAAAATGAGAACAAATATCAATTGCCATTTTTACTAAATGATACAACGTTAACTAACCAAGTCATGGTTGTTCCTGCTCGTTAAGTAACCAAGTCATATCGCTTCAAAATTTTCAAATGGTTGAATTGGGATTATTTTTAACAAAAAACATGGCATATTTCTTGTCAAATAAAATCTTATTGCTATGGTATGTAAAAAGAATCAAGGTAAATTTCCACTTTTACTAAAGATGAATGGTACAAAAATTAGACTGTGTACAAAAATATTCAAAATAACTTCATTTTTCTTAAATGATACAAAATAAAAGTCATCAATGCATATGTTGGTCGAAGTTTGTGCCACATCGGGGTAGTTTACGGCTACGCTCTAGATTCCTTCTTGGTTCAGCTTTCGGGCGGGGTTGTGGTCTCAGTTGCTCCTGTAACAGCCCATTTTTAGTGAAATTGGAATTGTGGTTTTAGGACCACAAATCCGAGTCAGAAAGAAAATTTATTTTTATATTATTGCATGAATTGCATTATTATAGAAATGACGTATGAAAATTTCATTAAGAAAATATTACCGATTTCATCTTTAATTGTGGAAAGGACCAAATTGCATAAAATGCAAAAGTTAAGTTCTAGTAGCTATAAGTATCAAGTAGCTATGAAATTCAAAACTTGAGGTCCTTATATGGTAATTAGACCATTAAGAAAATTTAGTAGATATTTATGATGAATCATCCATGGAAAATTAGAAAAAAAAGGACTAAATTGGAAAGTAGGAAAAAAAGATGATATAATAATTAAATTGAAATAACATATTATAATTATCACCTTCTTCCCCAAAATACATGGAAAACCTAGGAAAGAGAAAGGAAATCAAAAAAGCTTAATTGGGTAAGTAATATTGTCCTGTTTTTAGTAACTTTTATATTTCTGAAATCGGAATAGCTTAATCTAATCTATTTTGGGGATTAATTTGTAAAGATATCAAAGTATAGAAATTTTTCCATGGATGTAAATGCTAAAATTTTGAAATTTATGGTAGAAAATAAAAGGTTGTTGACAAATAAACAACTTTTACAAAGAGAATTTTGATGAAATTGTGATTTAGGGACTAAATTGTAAATATGTAAAACCCATGGAAAAATTCTGATTTTTGTGAAATTTATGGTCTGTTATGTAACACATAAAATTCAGTTAGGCTTAAAATAAAGATTAAATTGCATGTATTTCATTTTTCGAGCTTAGGGATGAAATTGTCATTTATGAAAAGAATAGGGGTAAAATGGTAATTTTGCCTAAGATGTGAATTGAATTCAATTGAGTATAAAGTCAATTAAATTGATGCTAAATTCTTATATAGATCTGGAAGGATCAAATAAAGAGTTAGATTGACGAAAAGAAAATGTGTTGGATTAGTAAATTTTCATACACAAACAAGTGTCGAGGTAAGTTCGTGTAACTAAATTATATATATTAATATGTTTGAATCGCATGTTGTATTTGTGTGAATTACATAAATGTTTAATGTATGAAATTAATCACATACCCGATATTGTTTGATAAATGATAAGTCCCGTTTGAATAATGAAATGCGATGGATATAGTATTTTCTCGTATTGATTATAGTCTTATGTTGCGGACATTATAGCTCAGACGAGCATTCTGTTAAAAGCCTTCTCGAGCATTCCTATTATATGGTTCCTACGAGTATCCTGATCGGTAGTAATCTTGTATGTGTTGCGGGCTACCGTAGCTTTTTGTGAGCGTCCTGTTATATAATTGATAAACCATAAAAATAACATAATTTAATCCCATTCTTGGCATATTTTTGGGTGAATTATCATAAGATTTAGTTAATTTGATGCTCCTAATCCTTTGAAATTATGTTTTTATACTTAGGTGAGCATAGGGAAGTGAAAGGAATGAGAACTAGGCCAAAACCGAAGAAATAGGCTGATTTCAGTATCGCACACGGTCTGGGCACTTTAACACGAGCCTCTCACACGCCCGTGTGAGACACACGAGCTAGCCACACGCCTGTGCGAGACACACAAGCTAGCCACACGCTGCTAGACACACAAGCTAGCCACATGAGCTAGCCCGTGTCGATTTCAAACCATGTTAGTATTGCACACGGCTTGGGTATTCTTACACAGGCTGATCACACGCTCTTGTCCCTGTCGAACCATGTTTCGTTTTCACGTGGAAAAAGCCAATTTTTAGGTATTTTGAGCATTCCAAAGTCTATAAAAACAAACCAAAAGAAGACCTAAGGAGACGCAGAGAGCTAAACGAAGAAAAGACTCGAAGAACACTAACAAATTCAACTCAGAAGCGAGATTCACTTCAAGACTGAAGATCTCCATTCAATTTCTCTCGAAGTTTTTGGGTTTCTTTATGTTTTGTTGTTTTCCTAATTTTGAGATGTTTTCCCCCAAAAGTATGAACTAAATTCCCTAGATATCTAGGAAGGATGAAACCTAAGATTGATCTTATTATTTGATTTTTCTGAATTACTTGATAAATATTTGTTCTTGATCTCAATTATGTGTTCTTATTTCATGTTTTAATGTATTCAGGATATTAACTCATGATTGATGTGCTTATTTAGTGGAGCAAAAGTCCCTGTTTAAGAGTAGATCTGGCATAATTAAGTGGAGTTGCATGCAATCCTAGAAATAGGACGATATAAATCTACCGGATTAGAGCCAAATCTAATAAGGGAATCCATAGATTGAGTTAATGCGACAATAGGGGTTTTAATTAGAAAGAGATTTTAATTAATCAACCTAGAGTCAGTTATTTTTACTCTCAAAAGGGATATTAATATAATTTAGCGGTTTCTACGGATCAAGGCAAGTGAATAAATTGTTTAATTCAGATTTAGAATAATAAGTGAAGTCTAGGTGGATTCTTTCTTGGGTATTGTCTCTCTCATCGATTTTCTTCAAATATTTTCCTACTTTATTCTCTGTTTTGTCTTAGTAATTATATTAGTTAAGATTAGGTTAAAATAAATCACTTCAATTTATTCGGCTAGATAATAAAAAAATAGTAACTACTAGTACTTTTAGTCCTCGTGGATACGATATTCCCGACTCACCAAAGCTATACTACCATTCGATAGGTGCGCTTGTCTTTGTCGTATTTTAGTTAGTTCGTGACATCATCAAGTTTTTTGGCACCGTTGCCGGGACTAAAACATTAGGAACACTTAATTTTTATTACTTTAGCCATTTTGATTGCATTTTATTTTTTATTTATTTTAATTTACTAACTTTTCTTTTATTTGTTTCTGGTAGGTTCCTTTAGTTTATGACTAGAAGAAACCCGTCAGGACCTCTAGTATTTGTCAGCAAAATTGAAAGTACAGCTCGGAGAAACCGTAGAGAAGCGAGGCAGAGTCGACAAAGTACAATAGAAGAGCAAGAGGACATTATTGTTATTACTGAAGAGATGGTAGAAAATCATAATTATCTCCTATGGTTGCTCTAAATCCTGTAAATCCAAATATTGCTCCTCGTACTATGTACGATTATGGCCAAGCCTAATTTAACTGGGGCTAAATCGAGTATTGTTAGACCTGCTATTGCTGCAAATAATTTTGAACTGAAACCAAACACTATTCAAATGATTCAACAGTTTGTTCAGTTTGATGGTTTGCAGGACGAATACCTAAATACTCATTTGGCTAGTTTCTTGGAATTCTACGAAACTTTTAAAATTAATGGTGTTTCTGACGATGCCATTCGCCTTCGGTTGTATCCTTTCTCATTGAGGAATAAGGCTAAACAGTGGTTGAACTCCCTACCATGAGGTTCTATCACTACATGGGAGCAAATGACCAAAAAGTTTTTATTGAAGTATTTTCCACCAGCTAAGACAACCAAGCTGAGGAATGATATCTCTTCCTTCGTGCAAACGGACTTAGAGACCTTATATGATGCATGGGAGAGGTATAAGGATTTATTGAGGAGGTGCCCTCACCACGGGTTACCTCTATGACTACAGGTTCAAAGTTTCTACAACGGTTTGAACCCCTCAACTAAGCAATTGATCGATGCATCCGCCGGTTGGACTCTGAATAATAAAACACCTGAGAAGGCTTACGAGTTTATAGAAGAAATGTCACTGAATAATTATCAGCGGCAAGTCATGAGGACAAAGCAGATGAAAGTAGATGGTGTTTTTAACGTTGATGCGGTCACCATGTTGTCAAATCAGGTAGAACTTTTGAATAAAAAGATTGATGGTTTATATGGTTCTACGCAGGTACATCTGATGATGCAATGCGATGCAAATGGAGGAGGGAGCATCCAGAAAGTCGATCTTACAACCTTAGCACAGAAGACGAACAAGTTAACTATATGGGTTGGAGGAACCATCTCAATTTCTCGTGGGGTGGTCAAGGAAATCAAAGACAACAACCTCCTCCAGCCTTCCAACAACAATCTTACCTTCAAGAAAAGAAACTGAACCTTGAGGAGATGTTTATGAAATTTATTTCGGTGTCAAAACCCGCTTTCAAAACACCGAAATAGCACTCAAATATCAACAAACGTTGATTAAAGGGCTTGAGAATCAAATCAGTCAATTGGCAAAGATGATTTCAGAACGACCATAAGGTAACTTGCCAAGCAACACTGAAACTAACCCAAGGGAGAAACTTCATGCCATTACTGTTCGAGATTAAGTAGGGTTAGCTGAATTTGAATATGAACCGAGGTGAGAAACTGTGGTAAGCAATGGTAAGGTTGAGGTAAGCCACAACGAACAAAAATCGGTAAGAAAGGAGTATAAACCTCGTGTACCATATCCAAATACGACAAGAAAAGACCACACAAATGAACAATTCGGTAAACTCCTTAAACTTTTGAAAAAATTACATATTAACTTACAGTTTATTGAAGCTCTTTCGCAGATGCCCAATTCAGCAAAATTTTTAAAGGAGCTTTTGGCAAACAAACGGAAGTTGGATGATTCGTCACGTGGAGCTAAAAGCAGTTTGCTCAGCTATCTTACAGAATAAACTACCCCATAAGTTGAAAGATCCAAGGAGTTTTACTATTCCTTGTTTAATTAATAATGCTTTAGCTGATTTAGGGGCAAGTATTAATGTCATGCCCTATAAAATGTTTAAGCAACTAGGTCTTGGGAAACCCAAACAAACTAGGATGAGCATCCAATTAGCTGATAGAACCATTAGATTTCCTAAGGGTATTATTGAAGATGTACTTGTCAAAATCAATAAATTTATATTCCTAGTTGACTTTGTTGTTCTAGACATGGATGAGGATAGTAACGTACCTTTAATTTTAGGACAGTCCTTTTTAGCAACTACTAAATGTAACACCCCTAACCCGTAACCGTCGCTGGTCTAGGGTTAAAGGTATTACCGGTCAAATCGGAGCCCTAAACAGACATTTCAAAATTTATTTCAAAGAATCCAATTGAAGTGTCCCTGGAATAAGTCAATGAGACCTTAAACATTCTTTAGAATAGGGCCGGGACTAAACCGAACGTATACGAAAATTCTCAGAAATTTAAAATTTTTTCTAAGTTACAAAGCTCACAAGCTCGTGTGGGCAGGCCGTGTACCTCCCACGGCCTCAGACACGCCCATGTGCCTAAGCCGTGTCAAAACAGGGCATACATACTGACTTATCCACACGACCTGAGACACACCTATGTGCCTCACCCGTGGTCGACACTGACTTGCACCACACAGCCAGTCACACGTCCTTGTGTCTAGCCCGTGGTCAAGGCTGACTTGTTTTGAAATGCAACCATGAGGGACACGGTCGAGCCACACGCCCGTGTGCTCAACCGTGTAGGCAAATATAGGCCATTTGCAAGGCTAAAATGCCACCCACACTTGGGTCATCCTTACAACCATATGAGCATCTTTTCATACATCAATGGCAACCAAAAACATACCAAATAATAATCTTTTTCAACTTATTCAAATACATTTCATCACAACAACTTGTACACCATTTAGCTCAACTAAATCACAAATATATCTAAATAATTTTCATCTATAAACTTACCAATTCATTATGGCATCACTTCATCAATAATATCCCAACTATATATCATCAAAACATAGTCAACATTACCATATACTCTATCATTAACAAAACACATCACATAACTCATCAAGTTATTCACAATATATATCATTAACTAGCCATATCACATGACTATTCATATATTCCCAAATATAACTCAAGTGACTAGCCTATACATGCCATACTTAGTATATACACTTCCAAAAGATACCAAGAGAGGATTGAGTAGTGTGATGATGATCCTCGATGATTCCCGAGCCCTCAATAGCTTTGACGATTTGTAAACAGAGCAAACACACACAGAGTAAGCTTTCAAAAGCTTAGTAAGTCATATACAGATAAGCATAACATAAAATACACATAATCACATTGATACAATGTCATTAATACTTCTCATTTGCAATCTCATAAGTTGTTCTTAGGCTCATTTGTTTAGCCATAAATTTCTAACATTCAACATCTCAAAGCATCACTTATGCTTATATCACATTCAAACATAAATCACATATTATCTCATCAATTTCATACACATATTCATCTTGATAAGTTCATATATAAACTTACCTTTCATACGCTTGCTTAGTGTACAATTCAAACGTACCTGATTTGTTTATAGATTTCACGTAAACTTTCATTTCTCGATTTTCCCGTTGAATCGTTTAGAATCAAATAGGATACTCAGAATGCTCGGAATAGTCGTACAATGCCAACGTCCCAGACGTGGTCTTACATGTAACCAGATATCGATGCCACTGTCCCGGATAGGGTCTTACACTAATAAATATGATGCAAATGTCCCGGACATGGTCTTACATGTAAATCTCAAATTGATGCCAACGTCCTAGACGTGGTCTTACACGATATCATATAACGGACACCTATGTCATGACATATGTAATCCTATCTATTCCTAGGTTCGTACGGGACTTCTTGGACACTGATTCATTGTCGATACATCCTTAGATTTCATGTTCTCATCATTTCATACACATTCATCGTCATAATTTTTCACATGAACATACATATATCAATGTAAATACATTTATTTGTATATCGACTTACCTCGGATTCGGATAAATAGAAACAAACTCGGCTACTCAATTACTTTTGATTTCCCAAGATCTAAGTTCCTTTTTCTTTGGTTCTTGATCTATACATATTCAAATTTAACTCATTTATTCACTAATTCATTCAATTTAATCCAAAAACACATATTTAGGGTAATTTATAAATTAGCCCTCACATTTTCACATTTTGACATTTTAGTCTGTATTTCACAAAATCACAAAATGCACAAAATCTCTATACACCCATGCCTAGCCAAATTCTCATGTAGTTCATACAAGCCCATACATTTCATTTATTTCACAATTTAGTCCCTCATAATTTTATTTTCTCAATTAAGTCCAAATTACTCAAAATAACCAAAACTCCAAAGACAAAACTTGTTAATCTAACACATATATTTCATATTTCATCATTAAACATCACAAAACTTATGGATTCATCAATGGAACTTTTCAAAATCTTCATAAATTCACAAAATTGAAGCATGGGTTTTGAAGAAATGAAGCAACGATTACAAAAATGTAGAAATTATCAAAAATTGAACACAAAACATACCTTAATCTTGCTTGATAGTAGCCGAAACCTACAATGGTTTTCTTTCTTTATTTCTCTTTAATATCCTGTCATAACAAAAAGATGAACATCCACTTTTCATTTCATTTGTTTTTATTATAATCTCATATAATATGTTATTTATTATTTAACCATTATTATTAATATAATACACTATATAACATAAACATAATGCCGTCCATCACTCTCACTTATGGCTAAAATGCAACATAAATCCTCTTATATAAGATGACACATCAATTAAGCCACTTAATCAAATAGAAAACCACTTTTACCATTTTATGCGATTTAATCCTTTTCTCAAATTAAGCACACAATTGACAAAATTAATTCATGAAACTTTCACAAATGCTTAATCATATACTGCAGACACAAAAAATAATATTAAAATATTTTTTGACTCGGATTTGTGGTCCCGAAACTACTATTCTGACTAGGGTCTAAACCTGACTGTTACACTAGAACTATCATTGATGTTGGTACAGGTGAACTAATACTTCGTGTAGGAGATGACACAATCACTTTTTAGACTCGTGATTCTGCTAAAATATCTAGTAATCGAGATGGCTATACAAGCTCTGTTGATATGAATAACATTGTGGCTCAAACTTCTTTGTAGGAAATCCTTAGGAAGAAAGTGATGGAGCCACATTCTATCCCATGTGACAAATACAGAATAACTTATGAGGAACGAAGATTACAGATTGATGAACTAGATGAATGGCGGGCACACATTAACGGGAAACCAAGTATACACGATGAACCAAAGCGACGCCATGACGAGCATAAGGAAAGAACACCACATTAAAGCTGGGGACCAGGTGTATTGGATGAAACAGATCCTTGAATTGCTACTTCAGAGGTTTATACAAACGGAGCAACTCTTTTCACGGTACTGAATGTTTTCCCATACGGTACAGTCGAGGTAAATCATTCTAAATTCGAAACTTTTAAAGTAAATGTTAATCGACTCAAACTTTATGTTGAAAATAGAATCGACAGCGAGAAAGAGGAGTTTCGACTCCCCAAACCACTGTAACCGAGCGAATACGAGTTAAGTCGAGCTTAGACTTTAAACATGCACTTCTTGAGAGGCAACCTGAGCATTAACATTTCTAATTTACTAATTTTATGTCATTATATTTTTTAAAATTAATTAATTTTAAAAAATAATTTTTAATCCACACAGCTTGGACACACGGGCGTGTTTTTGGCCGTGTGACCCACACGTCTTAGACACACGGGCGTGTCCTTGGCCGTGTGGATCCTTTGACTTAGTTTTAAAATTTGAATAAAATCAACAAAGAGTTACACAGCCTTGCGACATGGCCATGTAACCCGCACGGCCTAGACACATGGGCGTGTCCTTGGCCGTGTGAAGCCAGAGACTTAATTTTTCCAAAAATTGACAGAGACACGAGCTAAAATATTCCACATGGGTGTGTGACACGACTGTGTGGACCACACAGCCTGGACATACGGACGTGTTCTAGGCTGTGTGAAAATTGGAGCTTAAATTTTCAATTTTAAAACAAGTCAGAGAGTTACACTGGCAAGGGACACGACTGCGAGACACGGCCGAGCCACATGGGCGTGTAAGAGGTTTCACGGGCATGGGAGAAGTGAAGGACATTGCACACGGCTGTGCGATACGACCGTGTAAACCACACGGCTTGGACACACGGGCGTGTCAAAGGCCGTGTGACAACTTGGGTATAAATTTTTAATACACATGAGCTGGACAGAGGCCACCTGGGCGTCTAACACCACTGTATGGCCCAACATGAGTCTCATACGTCCGTGCCCTCTTTTAACCCCAAACCTTAAATTATTCTTTCACTTTTGTCTTTTTCCTCCCATCTCCCTTCTAGCCATAGACGCCACTCCCTCCAACCACCCTCGTTCCGGCCACCGAATCCACCACGTCGCCCTTCCCTTCCCATTGAATCACCATATTTTCTCCTTCTCTTTTTCCTTTTCTTCTTTTTTCCCCTTTCCTCTTCTCTCTTCTTCGCTAACCGACCCTCTTTCCCCTTGCGCAACCGCACAAACCACACCAGCTCGACGCCTCGGCCCTATTTCGCACAACCCTCCACGTCGACCGAACTAAATCATTCCCTTTCCCCTCACCCGACCCAATCCAACCCCACCCCCACCCTTGCGCCGTCCTCAGTCTCGTCGCTAGTTCCTTACGCCGGCCATCACTCTCACTACCGCTGGTTACACTTCCTTTACCCCTTTATTTATTATTATTATTTTATTTATTTCTATTATTAATATGATTTATGATAAACCATAAAAGTAACATATTTTAATCCCACATTTAGTATGCTTTTGGATGAATTTATCCTCGATTTATGTAAAAAGGTGCTCTTAATCCTTTCTTTTCATGTCTTATACTCAAGAGAACACCTAAGGATAAAAAGAACACAAAACAGGCTTAAAACGGAACAAATTAGGCCAATTCAAGAAGTCGGCACGGCTCGGACTTCATGCCACATGGTCGTGCCCCAATATTTAGATTGCACACAGTCACACCCTGATTTACACGACCGTGCCTCAACGACAAAGATGCCCAACACGGCCTGACCCCGATGTACATGACCGTGCCCCAATTGGCAGACTCAAAGCACGGCCATTACCCATATATTGCACGGACGTGTCATAGCCGTGCCTAAATTAACAGAATGGAGACACGGGCTGGACCACAACTTACAGGGCGTGCCTTAGCCGTGCCCTTGCCGCGGGAAAGAGCAATTTCACTCGGAATAGGATGCTTAGAGCCCAAGAAACGTAATCCTAAGTCTACTCAAACACCTAGGACGAATTATACTCGAATTACGAGTACTCAGGAGCCAAGTAAAGCATCTAAGAAGTCTATATAAACAACCCGAGGCAGCTATTCGAAGGCGTCAGGTTTTAGTAGAGTTTTTTGCCAGAGTTTTACTCGTTTAGGGATTGTCTCGAAGATAGCCAATTGATCCATCTCTAAGAGTCAGAATTCTACTCAAGACGGAGGATCTTCTCTTCAATTCCTTCATGGGGTTTTAAGGATTTCCTATGTTTTGTTTTATCTTTTCTTTTGAGATGTTTTCTTATTTTATTATGAATTAAACCCCTCAGATACCTGAAGGGGATGAAACCTATGATGGATTTTGTTATTTAATTCTTTCGGTTTATATGATAATACTTAGTTTGTTCTTAATTATGTTGTTTAAATTTATCTGATGTGCTTAGGTGGAGGAGGAATAGACCCTGCCTAAGAGAAGATCTAGCATAATTAAGCGAAGTTGATCGGGCACCTAGAGATAGGGTTACGAGATTTTGCCGGATTAGGGTGAAACCTAATATGGGGTCCATTGATTGATTTACTACTTCCTTAGGGGGTTATTATAAGAGAACGAGAGTTCCACTAATTAACCTAGGGTTAGACATTATTCACTTCGAGAGAAGGTTTAATATAGGTTAGGGAGTCTCACGGATCAAGCTAAGTAAAGAAATCATATGAATTGAAAAGGTAGATAATAAGTGAAGTCATAGGTGGATTCTTCCCGAAGGTATCGTCTTTCTCAATTAAGTTTTCTTCAAAGTCTTTTCCTAAAGTTTCGTTTCTTTTGTCTTTGCATTTAGTTTAAATATTTCATTTGTTTTAGATTAATAAGCCAATCACTTCATATTTTAGGCTATATAATAGAAAGGAAGTGAGTAGTAGTACTTTTAGGTTCCTTGGGTTCGATAAGATATTCTTGCCTGAGCTATACTACTATTCGATAGGTGTGCTTGCCTCTATCGTTGTCCCAGTCAGTCTACAGGTTCGATCACTCTTTTATAAATTTAAAACTAGACTGTTTTGTAGCGATCAAATTTTTGGCGCCATTGCTGGGGAACTCTAAAATATTACGAAAGCTCTATTTTTATTACTTTAGCCATTATTATTTTTTCTTTATTTGCTAACTTTTCTTTTATTTTTGGCAGATAATTCTAGTTTATAAAGGAGATGGCACTGAATAATTATCAGTGGCAAGGCATGGGGATAATTCCTACTGAAGCAACTAGTGTTTTCAACCTCGATGTGGTCACCAGGTTATCTAATCAATTCGAAATAATGAATAAAAAGATTAATGGTTTGAATAATCTCTCACAGGTACACCCAGTAATGCAGTATAACTCAAATCTAAGAGGAGTGGCGAATCCTGAGTACCACCCTACGGATATGGCATGAAAAATGAACAAGTCCACTATATAGGTAACTACTCTAGATGTCAAAATAATTTTTATAGTGACACTTATACTACAGGATGGAGGTACCATCCCGACTTCTCGTGGAATGATCAAAGACAGGATTTTCCTCTAAATTTTCAACAACCTTATCCAAAGAAAAGGGAATCAAACCTCGAATAGATTCTGACAAAATTGGTGACAGCTACAAACTCTCGTCTTCAAAAGGCTGAGGAAACACTCGATGAACAAAAAAGATCAATCGAGGGAATCAAAATTCAGGTAAGAGAAATCATCACATCGGTTGGACTCCTTATTAAGATATTATGTGAAATACAGACAGAGATTTTTTCTAAAGGCACAGAGCAGGTAAAAGCAATTACACTAAGAAGTGGCAAAGAGTTAATTAAACTACAAAGAAAGGCACCACATAAAATTATCAAGAAAAAGAGTGTAGAAGGTGAGAACGATAATCCATTGCCTACAGAGAATAAAACAAAAATTCCATATCCAGTAAAATTAAAGAAAGAACAATTGGATGCTCAATACGGTAAGTTCCTCGAACTTTTTAAACAAATACATATCAACTTACCTTCCGTTGAAGCTATTTCATAGATGCCGAAGTATGCAAAATTCTTAAAGGAACTTTTTACGAACAAAAGGAAGCTTGAGGAGGTATCCATGGTAGAGCTTAACGAAGAATGTTCAGCCCTTCTCCAAAATAGACTACCACGAAAATTAAAAGATCTAGGGAGTTTTACTATTCCTTGCTTAATTGGTAGTTTAAACATCAAGAAAGCATTAGCAGACTTAGGCGCTAGTATTAATTTAATGCCTTACAAATTATTTAAACGGCTAAATCTTGGGGAACCAAATCCCACTAGGATGAGTATTCAATTAGTCGATAGATCTATCAAGTATCCTAGGGGAATTATTGAAGATGTCTTGGTCAAAATTGATAAATTTATTTTTCCTGTTGATTTTGTTGTGTTAGACATGGATGAAGACATTAATGTTCCTTTAATCTTAGGGCGTCCCTTTTTAGCCACTGCTAGAGCTATTATTAATGTAGGTCATGGTAAACTAGCTTTGAGAATAGATGATGAAGAAATTACCTTTCAACTCTGTGATGCCATGCGATATTCTAAAAAATAAGATGATTCCTGTTATTTCATCGACACTACTGATCATATTATAAAAAATTTATTACAGGAAATTATGCAAGGTGACATATTAGAATTGTGTCCGGCTCAAGAAGAGGGAAAAGAAGATGAAGACAATGAGTCAAATCTGAAAATGTCATCATATGAACAACAGAGAGAAGAAAGCATCGAGAATGATAATGAAATAAAACAAAAAAAACTCCATCGTAGAGCCACCCAAATTGGAACTCAAACAGTTACCAAAAACACCTAGAATACGCATTCCTTGGAGACAATTCTACACTACCAGTAATCATCTCCTCAGAATTAAAATCTAAAGAAAAGGAGGAACTGATAAAAGTACTAAAAGAACACAAGAAAGCCATAGCTTGGAAAATTTTTGATATCAAGGGAATAAGCCTTACATTGTGCACCCACAAAATTTTGATGGAAGAAGAATATAAACCATATGTGTAACCTCAGAGATGTTTAAACCCCAACATGAAAGAAGTGGTCAAAGCCGAGGTAATTAAGCTTCTAGATGCAGGAATAATCTATCCTATTTTTGACAGCACTTGGGTAAGTCCTATGCAGGTAGTTCCAAAGAAAAGAGGAATGATGGTAGTACCCAATGAAAAAAATGAGTAATTCCCACAAGAACGATTCTGAGGATGGAGAGTGCGCATAGACTATAGAAAGTTGAATGATGCCACCAGAAAAGATCATTTTCCTTTACCTTTCATAGATCAAATGCTAGAAAGATTATCCGGGCATATGTACTACCGCTTCCTAGATGGGCTCTCCGGATACTTTCAAATCCCCATAGCTCTTGAAGACCAAGAAAAAACAACATTTACATGAGCATACGGTACGTATGCTTATCGTAGAATGCCTTTTGGATTATGTAATGCTCCTGCTACTTTTCAGCGTTGCATGTTAGCAATCTTCGACGAACTCGTAGAAGACATCATGGAGGTATTTATGGATGATTTCTCGGTATTCGGTAATTCTTTCCATCTTTGCCTTAAAAATTTAAAACGAGTTCTAACGAAATGTGAAGAAACAAATCTTGTTTTAAATTGGGAGAAATGCCATTTTATGGTTAGAGAAGGGATTGTATTAGGTCATAAGATTTCTAGTAAAGGAATTGAAGTAGATAAAGCAAAAGTTGAAACCATAGAAAAATTACCTCCCCTAAGCTCAGTCAAGGCTATTAGAAGTTTTTTAGTACATGCAGGTTTTTATAGAAGATTTATTAAGGATTTTTCTAAAATAGCTAAGCCTTTGACAAAGTTACTAGAAAAAGATGTTCCTTTTAATTTCAATCAGGAATGTTTAGATGCATTCAATGTCCTTAAGGATAAATTAGTAAATGCACCGATTCTAATTGCACCTGATTGGAACTTACCCTTCGAATTAATGTGTGATGCAAGTGACTTTGCAGTAGGTGCAGTTTTGGGACAACGAAGAGACAAGCATTTTCAGCCAATCTACTACGCTAGTAGAACATTAACACCCGCGCAAGAAAATTACACCACGACTGAGAAAGAATTGCTAGCTGTAGTTTTTGCTTTTGACAAATTTAGACAATATCTAATATTATCTAAATTTGTTGTTTACACTGATCATTCAGCTCTTCGTTATCTTTTAAACAAACCTGATGCAAAACCTAGACTAATACGATGGATTTTACTCTTACAGGAATTTGACTTGGAAATACAGGATAAGATGGGAGCTAAGAATCTCGCGGCAGATCATCTTTCAAGACTCGAAAATCGACACACCAAAGAGCTTGATGAACATGAAATAAATGATTCGTTTCCCGAAGAACAACTCTTTTCTACAACACATTCTAAAGTACCCTGATTTGCTAGTAGCTAACATCCTACCAAGAAAATTGACACATCACCAAAAGAAGCGATTCTTTGCTGATGTGAAAAATTATTTTTTGGAGGATCCCTTTCTTTTCCGTATATGTGCAGATCAGGTAATTTGAAGATACGTTACAAGGATAGAGGCAAGCAAAATCCTGGAACATTGTCATTCAGGACCATTAGGAGGACACTATAGTGGTATTAAGACAGCACACAAAATACTTGAATCAGGTTTTTACTGGCCCACTCTATTTAAAGATGCAAACAGGTATGTTACCTCGTGTGACAAATGCCAAAGAACAGGTAATATCTCTAAATGTGATGAAATGCCTCAAACATATATGCTGATATGTGAAATATTTGATGTATGGGGTATAAATTTTATGGGACCATTCCCTAGTTCCTTTGGACATAAATACATCTTAGTAGCAGTTGATTACATGTCAAAATGGGTAGAAGTAGAAGCCTTACCTACCAATGATGCTAGGGTAGTAGTTAAATTTCTCAAGAAACTATTTTCCTAATTCGGGACACCTAGAGCCATCATTAGTGATAGGGGTACTCATTTCTGTAATACACAATTTGAAAAAGTTCTAAAGAAATATGGAGTACCATATCATCCTCAAACTAGTGGGCAAGTTGAGGTAGCAAACCGAGAGCTTAAGTGCATTCTAGAAAAAACGAATTGAATCAAATAGAAAAGATTGGGCAGTTAAAGTAGATGATGCTTTATGGGCTTACAAAACAGCATTCAAAACACCTCTAGGGACATCCCCATATAAGCTCTTATATGAGAAAAGCTGTCATCTACCATTCAAGTTAGAACACAAAGCTTTCTGGGCAATAAAATTTTTAAATACTGACCTCAAACTTGCAGGAAAGAAATGAATGATACAGATAACAAGCTGGATGAATGGAGAACGGAAGCCTATGAGAACTCAAAGCTATACAAGGAAGCAACAAAGCGACGTCACGATGCTCGCCTCAAGCGATCAAAACATTTCGAAGTAGGGGACCTAGTCCTACTATACAATTCAAGGCTTAAACTATTCCCTAAGAAGCTAAAATCCAGATGGTCAAGACCATTCATGATCAAAACAATATTTCCATACGGCACCATTGAGGTAACTCATCCCACTAAAGGCACGTTCAAGGTAAATGGTCATCGACTTAAAATTTATAATGGT
Organism: Gossypium rotundifolium; assembly: GCA_025506655.1. Taxonomy (NCBI): domain Eukaryota; kingdom Viridiplantae; phylum Streptophyta; class Magnoliopsida; order Malvales; family Malvaceae; genus Gossypium; species Gossypium rotundifolium. The sequence goes on from CP106731.1 coordinate 53,869,964, forward strand.
GCAGATTTTGGAGATACGAGAGAGGAGTTTATGCTCCATGAGCCCTCCTTTAGAACTGAAAACAAGGAGAGTCTAGCTTAAGACTATAAACAAACGCTTTTCGGGAGGCAACCTGAACGCTAACTGCATTAACATTTTGTAAAAGTCTAACAAAAAAATGCAGGATCATTAACACGGCCTGTAACACGGGCGTGTCGATGACCGTGTACAAATAGGGAAAACCTCTCTTCTTCAACACGGATTGCAACACCAGAACACGACCATGCGGAATAACCGTGTAAGGCTACTGACTTGTCTAACACGGGTATTGCACGACCGTGCCTCATAACCGTGTCAAGATACTGACTTATTAAGCACGTCTAGAACACGCCCATGCATTCCAACCGTGCTCCTATACTGGCTTCTTAGGAACTGGCGTGCAAACCAACAAAACAGGCATGGAAGAACAACATACCCCACAACACGTCCGTGTGATACGGCCGTGTGAATCAATAAACCCTTGGTACACGGGCGTGGAAACGTGCCAGATTTGAAATCCTATTTAAACCCCCACAGCCCTTCCTCTTTTTCCCATCTTCTTTCTTATTCCTTCTTTCTCTTTTCTTTCAAATTTTTCTTCCTACTCATAGAAAAGGTCCAAGACTCTTGAGTGACACAAAAATCACGCCGAAAAAACATAAGCATCGTCTCCTCAAAGGAGACCTCAACATGAGTTCATGCCGGCAGCTTCACTTAATTGACACGCTAAGGGTTTTCGAAACCTTTTCAGTTCTATTTTTCTTTTCTCATCTCCTTTATTTTCCTCATCTATAATTCTTTTATGCTTAATTTAATTTATTTCATATTAGTTTCTTGGTTTTAGGTTCTAAAGGCTGCTAGGGAATCACACACCACAGCCTTCGAGGTCACACCCACATCGCAAACCATCCAACAATAAGGACTTCTCAGTCCATTGGTCTTTTCTTTCAATTTCAGTTTTCTTCTTAGTCTTTTCTTTTATTTCCTTAATCTTTAAATTTATTATTAGTATATTATTATTATTTCTCTAGATCTCTTGGCTATATCTTCACAGGCTACCCAATTTCTTCATCTAGCAAATTGCTTCTAGGTAGCCACTCCACCAAGCCCATAAAAAACACCATCACCGCCACCAAAGACGCCAGAGATCATCCAGATTTCAGGGAGTATTATTTTTCCCACTTATCTTTTGATTTGGCACATAAATTTCATTATCTATCTTTGTACATTGAGGCAATGTACATCTTAAGTGTGGGGTAATAGTGCCTAACTTTTGCATAATTCTCAAAACCACGAAATTAGTCTCGATCTTAAGTATTTTTCTCATATTATTAATTAGGATGAAATTTCTAATGATTTATGATTTTATTGATATGTTTTAGAATAAGTCTTAGTTAATTGTGCATTGATGATTAAATTTGAAGGATACTAGAGAATCGAGCATGATAAGTCTACTTTCTAAAAAATTTTTTTGATAGCTTTTTGAACCTAATTTGAGTATCACCTTGAAGTTCAAAATTTATAAGGATTGATGTCAAAACACCCTTAATTTTTTGTGAGATTTTGACCCTTATAGAGTATATACCCTTTTTCATGCTCACTTTAATTAATTATGAGTGTGTCAACTTTGAACTATTATTCTAGAACTTGCCTCGTTTATACATGTCGAGACCACATTAATGATTTGATACACTGAGATGATAAAGGCACCTAGGTTTAACCCATTCACTCCACTCAAAAGCCTACCTTCACAAATTAACCCCTAGTGAACCCCGTTGAATCCTAATAACCTTTTTATTGACTCACCCACTAATATCAACCCAAAATCCTTTATATTTGTTATCACCATTCTTTTGACTACCCTTTAATCAAGGTTTGATTTGATTAAATTACCGAATTATATTAGTTCAGTAGTTACATTTACCATTTATGATGTAATATTTTAGTTTGTTCTTAAAAAAAAGTTTAGAGCTCATGTATCTAAATTTCAATTATTGAAGAAGAGCTTGTATTGAAGTATTATAGTATTCTTATTAGCTTTTAATTAATGTAAGTACTTATATTAGTTCATTAGATAATTGGTTAATTCAATCTTGATTCTAACCTTCTAATTCAACCTTTATCCACACCTTTAACCCTAGCCCCATTACAACCCTAATAAAGACCTTTTGATCTATTTATCATCTCATATACAGTGGTGGAGATTTGATTTTCAGGCAAGCTTATGGGATTAACTTTTCAAGTTCGACTTAGAGTGCTTATTTTTTAACCTTAAACACTTTTGAGTGATTTGAGTGAATCTTTAGTGAGGATGTCGATCCTTGTCGATTTTGAATCAAAGGTAATAACTTAGATAAGGGGAGACACCTACGGTTTCAGGCTATAAAGGTATGACTTCTCGTAATTGAATCTTTAGGGCACTTCGAGTTAAATTATCCATGTATAAATTATCTATGAATTATGATGAGGCATTGTCAATGGGAATTATGAATTTTGGAAAGTTTGTTTTAATTGTAAATTGAGAATTTTGCTTGAGGACAAGCAAAAGCTTAAGTGTGGGGGTATTTGGTAAACCGTAAAAGTAACATATTTTAATCCCACATTTAGTATGCTTTTGGATGAATTTATCCTCGATTTATGCAAAAAGGTGCTCTTAATCCTTTCTTTTCATGTCTTATACTCAAGAGAACACCTAAGGATAAAAAGAACACAAAACAGGCTTAAAACGGACCAAATTGGGCCAACCCAAGAAGTTGGCACGGCCTGGACTGTAATATCTGAGGTTCGGGGGTTGTGCATACTTTAATTTGTATCTGTGTGTTAATATGCTCTGCATGATGTTTGGAAGTGCTTGGGGGTTTTGGGGAAACCTTGGACTTGGGTAGAAGTCATAGGAAAATTCTTGTTTTAAGCTAAACAAAGGGGAGCTAGGAGAGCTAGGCTTTAAAAGAAATTATGTGTGGAACATGACATAAAAAAGGGAGCAGTGGAGTGGCAAAATAACGCCTAGGAGCAAGGGAAGAGGGTGGCGTCACATGGAGTGTCAAGGGGGAGGAGGTTCGAGCTGCTAAGATAGTATTTTGTGTTACTTTTTGCGTCAAGGAGGAGGGAGAGTTAGACGACATTTGGACTCTAGAAAGGATGAGGGTGGACTTGGTCAAGAAATTCGGATGGGAGGTAGAGAGCTTTTTGAGGAGTTTAACTCATCCCAAACAAGTTTGAATGAGAGGTAAAGAGGGAAAATAGGAGAAAAACGTGGAGATGAGGGGAGAAGGAAGCAATGGCCGAATGTGGGACTCTAAGGGTTGCATAATCGGTTCTGAAGCTTTGGTAGGGGAGTGTGCCGAAATACTTAGTTGATAGGTCTTCTTTTCGGCTTACGCTGCTCATTTTTTCTCCAAGTTTTGTTCAAGAGTGTGAGAGGTGAGGCATACGGCCATTTGGTGCATTTAGAGTGGGTTGCCGAATGCTATTAGTCTTCTTCTAAGTCTTTTTTTTTTCTTTTCTCAACCTTAAGCTTGCACCTTTTTCTTTTGAGGCCGAATATCCCATCTCCATTGGAGAGCCATAGCCGAACCTTGTTGTCTCTCACTCTCTCTTCTTTTTTCGTAAATCCTTAAAGCCGAAACATTCCTCGTCATTAGCCGAAACCTTTCTCTTTGGATTCAAAGCCGAAAGTGTTAGTCTTCTTCTTCTTCTTTGGTCATTCGTATCACCATTTTTCTCGAATCATTCTTTCTTGACGTCTCTCAAAGGCCGAATCTATAGGGGTAGTGCCGTCGACTACTTTCTCTTAGCAAGCGTTGGTGGTAAGTACCCTTCTCTTAGCAATCGGGTTTTTTATCTCTTCTTCTTTGGTGGCCAAAACCGAATGGTTGGCCTTGGTTATTTGGGATGGCCGAACCTTAGGAGCACCTTGATTTTGTGTTTCTTTCATGTGTAGCCAAAGGAAGGAAGCGCTAGGGATTTTGTGGGTTCGATTGCATAAGGTAAGGGGTCTAGATATTCAGCCAAGGGCCATATTGTCTATTAAGGTTGGCCGATTCTAACTATGGTCTTTTAAGGGCAGTTCGACAAGTGGGAAGTAAAGCAAAAGCCTTCATGTTATCAGGTGTGTGATTATTACGTAATTTCTCGAGTATGTATAAAATATTATATGTGTTATAAGTGTGATGATTAGTGCAGTGGCAATGATGAGATGGGTACCCTTAGTGGGTATGTCGATAATTAGGTCAGTGTTAAATGCTGATAAAATTGTGGATTATTGTTGTATATATATGTGTTGTATGTTTGATTAATATGTTCATGCATTATTTCATCACATCATGATCGTATGTTGCATAAGCATTGGGTGGGATTTGTAAATATGAAAGAAGGATAGGGTGTACATTTATGTAAGTGGTTTAGTGATGGCTACGAGCCTCACATGGATTGATGATCGGCTCAGTGCCTCATCATGGTTGGTATCGGCTTTGTGCCATATCGTGGTTGGTGATGGCTATGTGCCTCATCGTGGATTGACGCTGACTACGGTCACGTTGTGGATTATATTGTGACTTGATCACGTGGACCAGTGGCTCGACCACTTGGTGGATGGCATGACTTGCCGAATTGGTGTGTAGAGGCTGGAGGGTCGATTTAGTAATCCCCTGGTGTGTGGTGGTTGGATACGGGGGTGTGTAGAGGATGGACCCTAGGCTGGGTTAGGTGCATTTTGCATTATTATTAGATATGTGGATTGGTGTGGTTTTTGGCTAAGCCCATACGTGGAAATCTGTGGACTAATTACACACTGAGTCGGTTGACTTACCCAAATTTTTACCAAACAATGCAGGTGATTCGTGATGTTTGGACCGAGCTTGGATGGGATTCGAGATGGCTATGCAGACGTGGTTTTTTTATATTTAGAAACTTATACTTTTAATTTCGATTTAATTGGGTTGTTTTATTGTAATATTGCCATTTAACTATCTTGGGTTTTTATTATGGTTTATGCTAGACAAGACATGAATTAGCAAATTACAAACAATTTCAAATAACGACATATGATGGTTTTATAAACTTAACTAAGGTTTTCTAATTGAGATTCTCGTAAATACTCGGATTCTTTTAAAGATTTCAAAAGGACCCGTTTCCAACCAACCTTGAACTCAAATTGTTTTCAAATGAAACGTCTCTCTAAGAAATTGAATCCTATTTTAAAACCTAATCATTAGGGATTTAGTTTAACACTTGTTTTCATGCTGACCCCAACACTGCTACAAGCAAGTTTTATCATCACTTAGCCGATTTCAACCTAAGGTTTTTCAGTAGCATTCCGAATTCAGTCGTAGTGTTTTGGGTCGGGTTTGGGGTGTTACAAAATGGTATCCGAGCCCAATTTCTACACTCGGTCTATGGATTTTTGAAGCCCATAAATGTTTTCATTTTATGTTTTAGTGGGTCAAAGAAAAATTTTCAGGAAAAAGGGTTTTGTGAAGCATGGCACTCGAATCGTCCGGCCCGAAGTCCACCAGGTAAGTACCCCTAACCCTTGTGTGATTTGTAGGTGGGAGTTATAGGGACGTAGATTTGTAGATTAGGAGTTATTGAACCCTAGGATTAGCTTACTCCAACACCGAATTACATACAATTTAAGGTCGAACTAAACAAACCTATGAGTAAGTTGCCGAGTTAAGGGTGTGGCAACCGTTGTGCGCATGTCTAGGATTGGATTCAGAGGGGAGCTTGGTATTTAAGCAGTCCTAGTGACTCACCTCCTCTCCGCTCGAATCTTACCTGGTGTGTAATGACGGTTCACCCTAACCAAGAGGACTCAATCACAGGCTAAATTTAATAATTAAAACCCGAAAGGGACCAGTCACCTTATTTTGTACAACCCTAACATTAAACCTTGGTTTCAAAATTACCAAAGTACCCTTGATTCAAAAGGTGACCCAAATACCCTTAATTTGTAAAATCACTTGGAACCATATTTTGTAAAATTACAGAAATACCCTCAGTTTATAAAATTACCATATTACCCTTGAATCTTCCTACCAAGTATTCCTATTTTGCAAAAAAATATCAAAAATCTTTATTTTGTGAAATTTCCAAATACCTTGATTTGGAAAATTACCAAAATACTCCTATAGGACAAATTATGGAAATACCCTTGGGTGGTGGAGAACAACAACAATGACAACCACAACACTTTTCTGTAATGAACGCAAGTTCATGAATGTTGATGATTGGATGAATGAACTTGAGACTGTGTGTGTATGAATTCGAAAGAACCACCTTTTAGAACTATTAAACATAAGATTGTTCGGATAAATCAGTGGAACAAAAACTAATTCATAAAATTCTTAAGCAGATTAAATCACGAACGTAGACATGAGTTCTAGGGGACGTGGTCGAAATGTACGAGGGTGTGGTAGTGGCAGAATGATCGTGTCGGAACCGGTTAGGTGCAGTCGGGGTTCCAAATGAAGCACCGCCATCTACCGTAGAGGCAAAATTCCAAGAGCGAGGGAAGAGATGACGCAGATCGCGAGCTATCTTTGCGAGTTTTTTAGGCGAGTGGCTGGAGTGAGTATGGAAAATGGGGCTTGAAAGTTAGTATTTGAGAGACTTAGAGCGAATGGAGCTGAGGTTTTTAGAGGAGTATCAGGAGTGGCCCCGAATGTGGCGGAGTACTGGTTAGAGGCAGTCGAAAGGATCATGGACGATTTGGATTTCACTGCTGAGGAAAAGCTAAAGGGTGTTGTTTCGTTGCTCCGAGACGAGGCTTACCAATGGTGGCTCACAGTCAGGAAATGTACCCCATGGATCGAGTGGAATGGGGTTATTTTAAGATCAAGTATGAGGGAAAGTACGTAGGAGCTAGTTATGTGGGCCTTACGAGGAAGGCATTCCTCAATTTAGTGCAAGGTGGCAAGTCGAATCGAGTCGAGGCAAATTTCGCGATTGAGCCGGTATGCTCGGGCATCGTGGCTACTTGATTATGAAAGGTGTGTCCGATTCAAGATGGATTGAGAGATGAGTCATGCAGTGTTGATTGCTCCATGAGAGAGAGAGGGATTTTGTTCTAGTAGAAAGCTTGGATAGTGAGGAGGTCAAAAGGACCGAGAGATGTAATGGGATAGGGATAGAAATCGAAATAAGAGGAGTTTTAGTAGTCGATCATCCTGGGGTTTCCAGAAAAGACCAAGGGTTGAGAATTCTGTTCGTGCACCGGTACCAGTTGCCAAAAATCAGAGTCGTCCATGTGCTAAATGCGGGAGAGCTCATGCAGGAGAGTGCTGGGGATAGAGTAAGAAATGTTTTCGGTGTGGGTCCAAGGCTCATTTGGTTAGGAATTGTCCTCAGGAGATGGAAAAAGCTCAGACAATAGGCTAGGGATATGTGCAGCTGAGCAGAGGTGGTCAGCAGGCGATGAGGGGTCGTGGTTCGAACCATAGAGGGAATGGTTTCGGCCGAGGTCATGGAGCACCAGGCAGAGGTGCTGGGGGTTCAGGCACGAGACAACCAGGGTTGGTTTATGCAGCCAGGCGTCGTGAGGAGGGGGATGCGCCAGATGTAATCATGGGTACGTTCCTTATTGCTGGATTACCCTTTATTGCTTTAATAGACATCGGGTCAACTCGTTCTTATATTGCTAGTGAAGTAGCTGGAACTCTGAATGTAAACTTTGAGATTGTACCTAGGAAGATGACTGTACTTAGTCCCTTAGGGCAGTCAGTAATAGTAGACAAACTCTTTAAGGAGTTGCCTTTAGAGGTTTAGGGAATAAAGTTTTCGGCTGATTTAATAGAACTACCATTCGGGGAGTTTGACCTAATATTAGGTATGGACTGGCTGGTGAGGTATCATGCGAATCTGGACTGTGCTGCTAAGCACATGTCGTTGAAAACTTCCGACAAAAAAGAGGTTGTAGTGATAGGGGAACGGAAAAATTACTTGTCGAATGTAGTGTCTGCTCTTAAGGCAAAGAAGATGATGAGGAAATGATGTGTGGCTTTTCTGATGCTTGTTAGTGCCTTGGAGGCTAAGGGAGCAGCGGTAGGTGAGGTCAGGACAGTGAAAGAGTTTGGGGATGTTTTTTCGGAGGAACTACCGGGTTGCCTCTAATTGCAAGGTGGAATTTGGGATTGATTTGTTGCCAGGTACAGCACTAGTATCTATCACTCCGTACAGAATGGCACCAAAGGAGTTGGTGGAACTCAAGGCTCAGATCCAGAAGTTGCTTGATCGTGGGTTTATTCTACCCAGTGTGTCTCCATGGGGATCACCGGTCTTATTTGTAAAGAAGAAGGACGGTCTATGCAGATGTGCATAGACTATTGACAGCTGAATAAGCTGACGATAAAAAACAAGTACCCGCTGCCAAGGATAGACGACTTGTTTGATCAGCTTAAGGGGGCTACGGTATTTTTGAAAATAAATCTAAGGTTGGGACACCACCAACTCAAGGTGAAGGAAGCGGATATCCATAAAATAGCTTTTCAGACTCGATACGGGCATTATGAATTCCTAGTGATGCTGTTCGAGTTGACGAACGCCCTAACTGTGTTCATGGATATGATGAATCGGGTTTTCCAACCCTACCTGGATCGATTCGTCGTTGTGTTCATAGACGACATCCTGGTGTATTCCAAGTCTGAGGAGGAACATGATGAGCATCTCCGGGTGGTGTTGCAAGTGTTAAGGGAAAAGAAGCTATATGCCAAATTCAAAGAAGTGTGAATTACGGTGAGGGAGGTTGCTTTTCTGGGTCATGTGGTGTCTGCGAAAGGGATAAGGGTAGATCCCAGGAAGATTGAGGCGGTGTTAGAATGGAAACCACCTAGGTCGGTGGCAGAGGTTCGCATTTCTTAGGATTAGCGAGCTACTACAGAGATTTGTAGAAGGGTTCTCATCTATAGCACAGACTTTGACGAAATTGTTGAGAAAGGAGGTACCTTTCGTGTGGACGGACAAGCAGCAGGGAAGTTTTGAGAGGTTGAAGAAGGTTTTGACTGAAGCTCCAGTTTTAATTCAGCCTGAGGCAGAAAAGGACTTTGTGGTGTATTGTGATGCTTCTCACACGAGATTGGGATGCATTCTGATGCAAGAAGGGAAGGTTGTTGCCTATGCGTCTCGGCAGTTAAGACCTCATGAGGTTAACTACCCGACGTATGACCTGGAGTTGGCTGCTATTGTTTTTGCGCTAAAGGTGTGGAGGCACTACTTATATGGAGAGAAGTCGGTAATATATACGGACCACAAGAGTCTTAAGTATCTGTTGACCCAGAAGGAGCTGAATCTGAGACAGCGAAGGTGGGTGGAGTTGTTAAAAGATTATGATTGCTCTATAGAGTATCACCCGAGCAAGGCGAATGTGGTGGCAGATGCCCTAAGCCGGAAAGTAGTGTCGGATCTGAGGGCGATGTTTGCACATCTTAGCCTATATGACAACGGAAGTTTGCTAGCTGAGTTACAAGTAAAGACGACATGGTTGAGTCAGGTGAAAGAAAGACAGTTGGTAGATGATGATCTAAGTGCTAAGCTACGACAAGTGCAGGATGGGGAATTGGAAAATTATGGTGTGAACAGTGATGGAGTGTTGTGTTTCAAGGGTAAGGTCTGTATGCCGAAGGATGAAGAGCTTAGGCAGAGGATTCTTTAGGAATCATATGGTAGCCCTTATGCTATGCATCTTGGAGGAATCAAGTTATACAGAGATCTACGGGATCAATTTTGGTGGCCTGGTCTTAAGCGGGAAGTTACAGAGTTTGTAGGGAAGTGCTTAACGTGTCAGCAGGTCAAGGCTGAACACCAGGTACCTTCGGGGTTACTTCAGTCGATAAAAATTCCGCAGTGGAAGTGGGAGAGAATCACCATGGATTTCGTTAGTGGGCTTCCCCTTACGCCTACTAAGAAAGACTCGGTATGGGTGGTAGTAGATCGGTTGATAAAGTCTGCACATTTCATCCCAATGCGAGTTGATTATTCTTTGCAGAAGTTGGTGAAGCTGTATGTGGCAGAAATTATGAGACTGCATGGAGTGCCGGTGTCAATTATCTCGGATAGGGACCCGAGGTTTACGTCTTGATTTTGAAAGGTGCTACATCAGGCATTAGGCACTAGGTTAGACTTCAGTACGGCATTTCATCCACAGTCAGATGGCCAGTCTGAGCAGGTAATCTAAGTATTAGAGGATATGTTGAGGGGATGTGTGATAGATTTCAGAGGAAGCTGGGAGGAGTTTTTGCCTTTAGCGGAATTTGCATATAATAACAGCTATCAAACGAGTATTTGAATGGCACCGTATGAAGCGTTGTATGGACGGAAGTGTCGCACACCTTCATGTTGGACAGAATTGGGGGAACGTCAGGTGTTGGGTCCGGAGATTGTAGCCGAATCCGAAGAAAAGGTTAAGGTAATTTGGGCACGGTTGAAGGAGGCATCTGATAGGCAAAAGTCATACGCAGATCTTAAGAGAAAAGAGATAGAGTTTGCGGTAGGTGATTATGTGTTTTTAAAGGTTTCGCCATGGAAGAGGGTAATAAGATTTGTTTGCAAGGAAAAGCTGAGTCCCAGGTTTATAGGGCCTTATCGGGTTTTGAAGCGGGTTGGACCAGTGGCATATCAATTGGAGTTGCCTTCGGAGCTAAAGTAGTTGCACGATGTATTCCATGTCTCGATGCTATGTCATTACCGATCGGATCCATCTCACGTGGTTCTAGTTGAAGAAGTGGAGTTGAGACCAGACTTGTCCTACGAGGAGGAACCAATTCAGATTTTGGAGCGGGATGTGAAAGTCTTGCGTAGGAAATCAGTTCCTCTAGTTAAGGTGTTATGGCATAACCATGGATCGGAGGAAGCTTCATGGGAACCAGAGGAAGCTATGCGGCAGCAATACCCTCACTTATTTTGACCAGGTAATTTCGGGGTCAAAATTATTTTTAAGGGGGATGGAACTGTAATATCCGAGGTTCGAGGGTTGTGCATATTTTAATTTATATCTGTGTGTTAATATGCTCTACATGATGTTTGGAAGTGTTTGGGGGTTTTGGGGAAACCTTAGACTTGGGTAGAAGTCATAGGAAAATTCTTGTTTTAAGCTAAGCAAAGGGGAGCTAGAAGAGCTAGGCTTTAAAAGAAATTATGTGTGGAACATGACATAAGAAAGGGAGTAGAGGAGTGGCAAAGTAACGCCTAGGAGCAAGGGAAGAGGGTGGCGTCACATGGAGTGTCAAGGGGGAGGAGGTTCAAGCTGCGAAGATAGCATTTTGTGTTGCTTTTTGCGTCAAGGAGGAGGGAGAGTTGGACAGCATTTGGACTCTAGAAAGGATGAGGGTGGACTTGGTCAAGGAATTCGGATGGGAGGTGGAGAGCTCTTTGAGGAGTTTGACTCATCCCAAACAAGTTTGAATGAGAGGTAAAGAGGGAAAATAGGAGAAAAACGTAGGGATAAGGGGAGAAGGAAGCAGTGGCCGAATGTGGGACTTTAAGGGGTGCATAATCGATTCTAAAGCTTTGGTAGGGGGAGTGTGCTAAAATGCTTAGTTGATAGGTCTTCTTTTCGGCTTACTCTACTTATTTTTTCTCCAAGTTTCGGTCAAGAGTGTGAGAGGTGAGGCATACGGCTATTTGGTGCATTTAGAGTGGGTTGCCGAATGCTATTAGTCTTCTTCTAAGTCTTTTTTTTCTTTTCTCAACCTTAAGCTTGCACCTTTTTCTTTTGTGGCCGAATATCCCATCTCCATTGGAGAGCCATAGCTGAACCTTCTTTTTTCGCAAATCCTGAAAGCCGAAACATTCCTCGTCATTAGCCAAAACCTTTCTCTTTGGATTCAAAGCCGAAAGTGTTAGTCTTCTTCTTCTTCTTTGGTCATTCGTATCACCATTTTTCCCGAATCATTCTTTCTTGACGTCTCTCAAAGGCCGAATCTATAGGGGTAGTGCCGTCGACTACTTTCTCTTAGCAAGCGTTGGTGGTAAGTACCCTTCTCTTAGCAATCGGGTTTTTTATCTCTTCTTCTTTGGTGGCCGAAACCGAATGGTTGGCCTTGGTTATTTGGGATGGCCCTTAGGAGGGCCTTGATTTTGTGTTTCTTTCATGTGTAGCCAAAGGAAGGAAGCGTTAAGGATCTCGTGGGTTCGATTGCATAAGGTAAGGGGTCTAGATATTCGGCCAAGGGCCATATTGTCTATTAAGGTTGGCTGATTCTGACTATGGTCTTTTAAGGGCAGTTCGACAAGTGGAAAGTAAAGCAAAAGCCTTCAAGTTATCAGGTTTGTGATTATTATGCAATTTCCCGAGTATGTATAAAATATTGTATGTGTTATAAGTGTGATGATTAGTGCAATGGCAATAATGAGATGGGTACCCTTAGTGGGTATGTCGATAATCAGGTCAGTGTTAAATGCTGATAAAATTGTGGATTATTGTTGTATATATATGTGTTGTATGTTTGATTAATATGTTCATGCATTATTTCATCACATCACGATCGTATGTTGCATAAGCATTAGGCGGGATTTGTAAATATGAAAGAAGGACAGGGTGTACATTTATGTACGTGGTTTAGTATGGCTACGAGCCTCACATGGATTGATGATTGGCTCAGTGCCTCATCATGGTTGGTATCGGCTTTGTGCCATATCGTGGTTGGTGATGGCTATGTGCCTCATCGTGGATTGACACTGACTACTGTCACGTTGTGGATTATATTGTGACTTGATCACATGGACCAGTGGCTCGACCACTTGGTGGATGGCATGACTTGCCGAATTGGTGTGTAGAGGCTGGAGGGTCGATTTAGTAATCCCCTGGTGTGTGGTGGTTGGATACGGGGGTGTGTAGAGGATGGACCCTAGGCTGGGTTGGGTGCATTTTGCATTATTATCTGATATGTGGATTGGTGTGGTTTTTGGCTAAGCCCATACGTGGAAATCTGTGGACTAATTACACACTGAGTCGGTTGACTCACCCAAATTTTTACCAAACAATGCAGGTGATTCATGATGTTTAGACCGGGCATGGATGGGATTTGAGATGGCCATGCAGACGCGATTTTTTTTATATTTAGAAACTTATACTTTTAATTTCGGTTTAATTGGGTTGTTTTATTGTAATGTGGCCATTTAACTATCTTGGGTTTTTATTATGGTTTATGCTAGACTAGACATGAATTAGCAAATTACAAACAATTTCAAATAATGACATATGTTGGTTTAATAAACTTAACTAAGGTTTTCTAATTGAGATTCTCGTAAATACTCGGATTCTTTTAAAGATTTCAAATGGACCCATTTCCAACCAACCTTGAACTCAAATTGTTTTCAAATGAAACGTCTCTCTAAGAAATTGAATCATGTTTTAAAACCTAATCATTAGGGATTTAGTTTAACACTTGTTTTCATGCTGGCCCCAACACTGCTACAAGCAAGTTTTATCATCACTTAGCCGATTTCAACGTTTTTTAGTAGCATTCCAAATTTGACCGTAGTGTTTTGGACCGGGTTTGGGGTGTTACATGGACTTCATGCCACATGGCCGTGCCCCAATATTTAGATTGCACATGGTCACACCCTGATTTACACGACCGTGCCTCGCTGACAAAGAAGCCCAACACGGCCTGACCCCGATGTACACGGCCGTGCCCCAATTGGCAGACCCGAAGCACGGCCTCTACCCATATATTGCACGGGCGTGTCATAGCCGTGCCTAAATCAACAGAATGGAGACACAAGCTGGACCACGACTTACACGGGCGTGCCTTAGCCGTGCCCCTGCCGCGGGAAAGAGCAATTTCACTCGGAATAGGATGCTTGGAGCCCAAGAAACGTAATCCTAAGTCTACTCAAACACCTAGGAAAAATTATACCCAAATTACGAGTACTTAGAAGCCAAGTAAAGCATCTAAGAAGTCTATATAAACAACCCAAGGCAGCTATTTGAAGGCGTCAGGTTTTAGCAGAGTTTTCTGCCAGAGCTTTACTCGTTTAGGGATTGTCTCGAAGATAGCCAATTGATCCATCTCGAAGAGTCGAATTCTACTCAAGACGGAGGATCTCCTCTTCAATTCCTTCATGGGGTTTTAAGCATTTCCTATGTTTTGTTTTATCTTTTCTCTTGAGATGTTTTCTTATTTAATTATGAATTAAACCCCTCAGATACCTGAAGGGGATGAAACCTATAATGGATTTTGTTATTTAATTCTTTCGGTTTATATGATAATACTTAGTTTGTTCTTAATTATGTTGCTTAAATTTATCTGATGTGCTTAGGTGGAGGAGGAATAGACCCTGTCTAAGAGAAGATCTAGCATAATTAAGCGGAGTTGATTGGGCGCTTAGAGATAGGGTTACGAGATTTTACCGGATTAGGGTGAAACCTAAAATGGGAGTCCATTGATCGATTTACTGCTTCTTTAGGGGGTTATTATAAGAGAACGAGAGTTCCACTAATTAACCTAAGGTTAGACGTTATTCACTTCGAGAGAAGGTTTAATATATGTTAGGGAGTCTCACGGATCAAGCTAAGTAAATAAATCATATGAATTGAAAAGGTAGATAATAAGTGAAGTCATAGGTGGATTCTTCCCGAAGGTATCGTCTTTCTCAATTAAGTTTTCTTCAAAGTCTTTTCCTAAAGTTTTGTTTCTTTTGTCTTTGCATTTAGTTTAAATATTTCATTTGTTTTAGATTAATAAGCCAATCACTCCATATTTTAGGCTAAATAATAAAAAGGAAGTGAGTAGTAGTACTTTTAGGTTCCTTGGGTTCGATAAGATATTCTTGCCTGAGCTATACTACTGTTCGATAGGGCACTTGCCTCCATTGTTGTCATGATCGATCTCTGAGTTCGATCACTCTTTTATAAATATTAAAACTAGACTGTTTTGCAGTGATCAATTTATTTATTCATTTATTTATATCATATTATGTTATTTTTATTAGTTATTCTTACTACTTTACTTATTCTACATTTGATTGTTTATTTATTCTTGAGTATGGATATTCTGATTACTTGTTTTGACATTGATTTTTATTCTTCTTTTAGTAATATTCTGCATAATTGATTTTATTTTTATTCATACTATTTTTGGTTATTCATTTGTTCATTATTAGATTTATTTCGTCTTTGTAACACCCCTAACCCGTATCCGTCGCGGATTAGGGTTACAGGTGTTACCAATAGCCAAATCTTTTTCAATTGATTAATTCATATCCTAAACAGATAAAGCACATGGGCATAATATATATGTATATATGTATATATAAATATACCTAATATACAAGTTAAACATATTCAATATAATCATCCACAAATACAAAATGATCAAACAATATACTTCTATCCTTATTATTAGCATATTTATCTATTTTATTCTATGATACAAACATCTATTTAGTACCATCCCTTTGTATACATTTCATGCAAACATGCCTCACGTACCATTTCGTTTTAAACCAAAGCACACCGAACCTTGTAATTGAAACTACTAATAAGCATCATTACGATTACATGCATACATCACTTAACATTACACCTACGGACCAAGAGACAATACATTTCATATATATATACCTATATCCGAATATGCAAAACCTTAGCTTTTAATGCATAACCACAATATAACTTTGCATATTATATGCATAGATCAAAGACCGAATGTACCAACTAAACTTCCATAATTCATGCAAAATTTATGTTACTTATTTGTACTACAATTGACCATACATAAACATAGGTCTCAAAGCCAACTTAACCTAGAAACATAAGCATATAAACCATGCCTTGACCGAACATTCATTACCACTTTTCCATAATTTGTAACTACTTATACTTATCAATATCAATGAATCCAACAAGTTAACTTACACACACAAACTTTGATTATAAGATCACTACTATCACCAAACCGAATCAACTATATTAAGCAACAACGACTCAAGTCAAGTTTTTCTCCAACAAAATACATAACGTTCGTATCACCCATTCAAATTTTAAATAATACCTAAACCACATCCGAATACAAACAATAATTCATAGCATGAGTAAGCCATTTCATTAAAACACATGAACAAAGTTTAACCAAAATAGATAGCCATCTTCGCATGGCTAAATATATATATATACATAATTAAGTATCATTAGTAATATAGCTTAGTCTAGCCTATACATGCCTTTACGAATCAAAAACTAAGTTTATCAATACCAAAAGAGAGTCGATAGTATGGTTGACTTCTTCAAAGATCCTTCGAGTCCGTAGCTTGAATAAAAAATCTATAAAATAGAAGTAGACAAGAATACACACAGTAAGCATGCTAACTTAGTAAGTCTTAAGCAAAAACATTATCACATTCAATGGTAAAACATTTAAACAACCAACTCATAACCTTAATAAATAGTTCTTATCTTATATATATATATATATATATATATATACAATATGCATATATATATATACCAACTTGTACATTTCCTTATACCTTTACAATTACCTTTAACTACTTATGCTTTCATTTAGCCAATTTTCTTATCATTTTGATCTTCCTTTGCTCAATAACATCACATACATACATCTATACACTTATGTGCATATTCATAGAACACTTAAGTAGGAATAACACATACTTTACTACCAAATTAACAAATTCACTTCCACATGCTTAGGCATACTTAATTCATTCCACCAAAATTATTAGCACTTAATTTTCTCTTAAAATAGTAATTCAATAGCTAGAACCTACTAAACATTACCTGAATCTCACACACCAGCACTAAGCCTGCTGAACTTAGAGTCTTAAATCATAACACCGGCATTAAGGCGCTGGGCAATAAGCGAAATATAACACCCAAGACGAGGCACGCTAGGCATAAAGCTCGAAATATATCAAAGACGAGGCACGCTAGGCATAAAGCGAAATATATCAAAAGACGAGGCACCTTGGCATAAAGTCCGAAATATATCAAGACGAGGCCTTCTAGGCATAAAGCCCGAAATATATCACCGGCACGAGGCCTGTTAGGCATAAAGCCCGAATTTCATTGTAATTATTCTTATAATACACATTTCTAAAAGCTGATTTCACAAACCAATCACATACTTCACATTTTTCCCAAATATTATATCAAAGATACACATTCATATCATATTGTCAATTTATGCATTCAAGCCAATTTAACCCATATACATTCGACTTTTACAATAATATACACTCAAATTTATCGAACATCATCATTTAACAGGTTCACTTTGATATATTTCAGCTTAAGGACTTACCTCGACTGTCGACGAACCACGTAATCCGGCTATTCGATAACCTTTGTCTTTCCTCGATCTAAATCCATTTTTCTTTGTTCTTGATCTAAACATATTAAAAATAAGCTCATTCAAGTACATTTCATTTCAATTTAGTCCCAAAGCACATAAATAGACAAATTACCATTTTACCCCTAATGTTTCACATTTTTACCATTTAGTCCTATTTGTATAAAACACAAAATACACAAAATTTTTCAATAATACTCAATGGCCGAATATCCCTAGGGACCTTACAAGTCCATTTCTTTCATTTATTTTGTAAGTAAGTCCCTCTAAATTTTTATTTTTTTCAATTTAACCCAAATACTCAAATTCACTAAAATTTCCAATACAAAACATGCTAATCTTTAACATATCTTTAATATAAACTCATCAAATATCAAAAACCACAAAAGTATGTTAATGGCCAAATATCATTCATGTCCTAATAACAAAAATTTCAGCATAGGTCAGCTAATACTCTAAGCAACGATCTCAAAAACGTAAAAATTATCAAAAACCGAAATCAAACTAACCTTAGATTTGAGCTTACAAATTCCAAAACCTAAGCTTGAACTTCTCCTTTATTATTTAGTACAATCAGCCATTAGAAGAATAAAAGATGATAATGATTCTTTTCTCATGTTTTATTTAACATATAATATAATATTTCATTATTTACTTAATTAACCTTATATATATAATATACATAACATACAAATAAGGGCATTGTTGGTACATGCCGTCCACTACCTTATAAAATGGGCCAATTGCCCTTTTAGTACCTCATTTTAAAAAGCCATCACCATTCTAGCACTTTACACTATAGTTTGCAACTTTTTCACTTTACGCGATTTAATCCTTTTTCTTAAATTAAACACTCAAACGATAAAATTTTTCTACGAAACTTTCACACACATTAATTCACACATAATAAGCACGGAATATAATATTTAAATATTTCTCGAACTCAAATTTTTGGTCCCGAAACCACCGTTCCGATTAGGGTCAAATTCGAACTGTTACAGTCTTAGTCTATTCTTTTCTGGTTTTAGTATTCTGTTAATTGGTTTTCTATGTTCACAATTATGTTCCTTCTTAGTCTAGTTGATGGGCTTCACTTAGATTATTTTTCCTTCTTATTAGCATGTCTCTATTATGTTTGTTCATCCATTTTAATTTTTCTTGATTTCTTCATTGCAGATGTTTATCAAGCATCAAACTCTCATAATTTTCCATAAAATATCATTTAACAAGCATATCATTCATGGGTAGATTTTTGAACATGCATCTTAGCTCATATTATAGCTAAAAATAGCTAATTCATAATACGATAACTTCAAAAATATGAAGAATATTAAAAACGAGACTAAGATGAACTTACTAGCAAGATTGAAAAATTGAAGAACCCTAGCTATGGCTTCTTTCAAATTTTTGGCACTTAGGGGAAGAAGATGAGAATGATTTTTATCATCTTTTTCCTATTTTAATCATTTAATAGATTAAATGACCAAAATACCCTTCTATCTAAATTTTTACAAATTACTATCTCATGTCCATTTTTGTCCAAAAATTATAATTTGGGAAATTTGCTATTTAAGGACTTGTAATTACTATTCTAAGGCTATTTCATACAAAAAGTTTCTAGAAACTCATATTTTGCAACTTTTGCAATTTAGTCCTAATGGACCCTTTAATGGAAATTTTAATAAATTCTACACGAAACTTTCATAATATCATGCAAGCATCTCAAATACCTTAAAAACTCATTTTACTACTTCAGATTTGTGGTCTCGCACCACTTTACTGACTAGGCCCTAAATCGGGATGTTACAATTCTCTCCCCTTTAGGGATTTTCATCCTCGAAAATCTTACCAGCAAATAAGTTTGGGTACTGGTTTCTCATGCTCTTTTCTGGTTCCCATGTAGCTTCCTCTATCCCATGCCTTTGCCACAATACTTTCACTAGAGCAATACTTTTACTTCTTAGCTGCTTGACTTCCCGAGCTAAAATCTTGACTGGTTCTTCACCATAAGTCATGTCGGGATAAATATCTATCTCTGATGGGGTAATTACATGTGAAGGATCTGATTGGTAGCGTCTCAATATTGACACGTGAAACATATCATGTATCTTTTCTAACTCTGATGGCAAAGCTAATCTGTAAGAAACCAACCTAACTTTCTCGGTAATCTCATATGGTCCAATAAAACGTGGACTCAACTTGCCTTTTCGGCTAAGTCTGAGAATTTTCTCCATGGTGACACTTTCAAGAAAACTTTATCCCCGACTTGATACTCTATCTTTCTTCTCTTCAGATCCGAATAGGATTTTTGTCTGTCTGATGCAGCTTTTAAACATTCTCGTATCACTTTCACTTTTTCTTCAACTTCTCGAACCAAATCAACTCCGTGAATTCAGTTTTCCTTGAGTTCAGTCCAATATAAAGGTGTTCTGCACTTACGCCCATATAGAGCCTCATAAGGCGCCATCTTTAAGCTCGACTGAAAGCTATTGTTGTAGGCAAATTCCACCAATGGAAGAAACTTTTCCCAACTGCCTCGGAATTCTAAAATACAACATCTAAGCATATCCTCGAGTACTTGAATTAATCTCTCCGACTGACCATCGGTTTGGGGATGAAAAGATGTACTAAAGCTCAACTTTGTACCCAAAGTTACTTGTAACTTCTTCCAAAATCTAGATGTAAATCTCAGATCTCTGTCCGATATTATCGATAAAGGAACTCTGTGAAGCCTTACTATTTCAGAAACATACAAGCTTGCCAGTTTGTCGAGTGAGTAATCAACTTGAATAGGTAAGAAATGGGCTGACTTTGTGAGTCTATCAACTACAACCCATATAGCACCCTTCTTGCTCAGAGATAGTGGTAATCCCTTTACAAAATCCATAGTGACACGGTCCCATTTCCACTCGGGTACCATAATTGGTTGGAGCAAACTCGAAGGTACTTGGTGTTCAGCCTTTACTTGCTGACAAATCAAACAACTTGAAACGAACTCTGAAATATCTTTCTTCATCCTTGGCCACCAATACAGTTTCTTCAGTCATTATACATCTTGGTACTACCCGGATGTACAGATAAACATCCGTTATGTGCCTCATATAAAATTCTCTGAATAAGTTCCTCTTTTCTCAGTACACAAACTCTATCTTTAAACATCAAGTATCCATCAGAATTAATTCGAAAATTGGATTCAACAACTGACTCGCACTGAGTTCTCTTGGCCTACAATTCTTTGTCTTCTTTTTTAGCTTTAGTGATCTCTTGGAGGAACATTGGTCTAGCTTTTAATTTAGCTAGAATAGAACCATCGTCAGATAAGGTTATCCGCGAATTCATTGCCCTTAATGCAAAAAGGGACTTCCTGCTCAAAGCATTGGCGACCACATTCGCCTTTCCTGGATGGTAGTCAATGATCAACTCATAGTCTTTTATCAAAACTAGCAATCTCTGCTACCTTAAGTTCAACTCTTTCTGCGTCATCAAGTACTTCAGATTTTTGTGATCAGTAAAAATCTGACATATTTCACCATATAAATGGTGTCTCTAAATCTTCAAAAAGAAGACTATGGCAGCTAATTCTAGATCACGCGTCAGATAATTCTTCTCATGAGGCTTCAACTGTCTGGAGGCATAAGCAATAACCTTACCTTCTTGCATAAGTACACAGCCTAATCCGTTTAAGGATGCATCACTGTATATTACGAACTCTTTCTCTGACTCAGGTTGTACTAAAACTAGAGCTTCTGTCAACAATGCTTTCAGTTTCTCGAAACTTTGTTGGCATCTTTCTGTCCATTCAAACTTCACATTTTTCTGTAACAATTTCATCATCGGGGTTGCAATCATGGAAAACCCCTTGACGAATCGTCTATAATAGCCGGCTAAGCCTAAAAAAACTTCTAATTTTAGAGATATTCCTCGGTTATTTCTAGTCCGTTATAGCCGAAATCTTACTTGGATCCACTTGGACTCCATCTCTCGAGACAATATGTCCCAGAAATCCTACTTTCTTGAGCCAAAATTCACTTTTACTGAACTTGGCATACAACTAATTTTCCCGTAGAATCTGCAAAACTGTCCGTAGGTGCTCAACATGCTCATTCTCATCCCGGGAATAAATCAATATGTCGTCAATAAAACTACAAACTTGTTGAGGTATGGCCTAAAAATGCGGTTCGTTAGATCCATGAACACTGCAGGGGAATTGGTCAAACCAAAGGGTATGGCTAAAAATTCATAATGTCCATACCTCGCTCAGAAAGCGGTCTTCGACACATCTGAGTCTCTTACTCTCAATTGGTAGTTCCCCGATCTCAAGTCTATTTTGGAGAACATAGTGGCTCCCTTCAATTTATCAAACAAATCATTGATTCTAGGCAGTCGGTACTTATTCTTTACTGTCACTTTATTAAGCTGACGGTAATCGATGCACAATCTCATTGTGCCATCTTTCTTTTTCACAAATAAAACTAGAGCACCCCAGGGAGAACAACTCGACCTAACAAAGCCTTTACCTGTCAACTCTTGCAGCTGTATCTTCATCTCCTTCAACTCTGTTGGAGCCATTCTGTAAGGAGTAATAGATATCGGTACAGTACCGGGAGCTAGCTCAACATTGAACTCAACCTCTCTAACTGGTGGTAGTCCTAGTAATTGCTCAGGAAAAACATCCACGTACTCACATACTATCGGTACTGACTCAATCTTTAGCTTTGTTTCTTTAGCATTCATCACGAAAGCCAGATACGCTCCATACCCTTTTCTTATATATCTTTGGGCCGCCATATGAGAAATCATTACCGGTAATCTACTTTGTTCATCTGATTCTATATGAAGAGTGTCCCCATTCTCACATCTCATCTCAATGTCCCACAATTAACTATTACATCATGGGTGGTCAACCAGTCCATACCAAGAATGATGTCAAACTCATCAAATGGTTACAACATAAAATTTGCTTTAAAATAATGACCTCTAATCATTAATGGACAATCTTTACATATTTAATCAACTAACACACTCCTGCCTAAAGGATTAAACACCTTAATTGTAAATTCTGTAGAATCTATAGGCATATTCATACTGTATACTAGTTTCATACAAATGTAAGAGTGTGTGGATCCGAGATCTATTAAAGCAATAACTTTGATATCATGAAGAGAAAAGGTACCTGTAATAACATTAGGAGAAGATGCCTTTTTGCGAGCGCGAATCGCATAAGTCCTCACAGGTGCCCTACCCTCGGGTTTCGCAGCCTACTCTCTAGGGTTACCTCTACCACTAGTCCCACTTCCAAGGTTCCTCTGTGGTCGGCCTCTGACCATACCCCCAGATCTCGGGTTATGAGTTCTCTATTCTTTCATCATCTCAGGACAATCTTTTATAAAGTGATCCTAGGAACCATATCTAAAACAAGCATTTTCATGCGCTCGACATTCTCCAAGATGATGTCTGCCACACTGTGGGCATTTAGGTCTATTAGATCGAACATTTCCCATACTAGCGACTGAAATAGTCTGTGCTTTATTCCCCGAGTACTGCTTACTCTTATCCTTCTTTGAAAACCCAGTAGAGGTAGCCGATCGGGTGGAAAAATCTCTTGAATTCTTAGAAGAGGGGTGAAAAAACTTATTCCACTGTCTCTTTTTTGAGTCACGGGACTCCATTTCAGATTTTTCTTCTTTTTTACTAACTCTTCGGCCTTACAAGCCCTCTCCACTAACACCACAAATTCTTTTAATTCAATGACATCAACAAACAACTTGATATCATCATTTAGTCCATCTTCAAATCTCTTACTCATGATGGCTTCAGTGGACATGCATTCTCGAGCGTATTTGCTGAGTCGTACAAACTCACGCTCATAATCAATCATTGACATCTTGCCTTGCTTCAGTTCTAGGAATTCCTTTCTTTTCTGGTCTACAAACCTTTGACTGATATTTTTTTTCTTGAACTCTTCTTGGAAAAATTCCCATGTGACCTTTTCCCTCGGTACTACTGACATAAGGGTGTTCCACCATTGATAGGCAGCATCACTTAAAAGAGAAACTACACACTTCATGCATTCCTCAGGTGTGCATGACAATTCATTAAATACCCTGATAGTATTCTCTATCTAGAACTCAGCCTTTTTCGGATCATCATCTTTTCTAGCCCAGGATTCTTCTGCCCCATGTTTCTGACCCTATCAACTGGAGGTTTGTCTCCTCTTACCACCTCTACTACTTGAGGGGCTACTGGGATAGGTTGAGGAATAGGCGGGGGTGGAGAGGGTTGTGCATTAGGGTTCGTACGAATGAACTCTGCGTACCATGTATTCATCATATGAAGAAAGGCTTCTCTAGCCTCTTCTTCTCCTTTCTGACTCACAGTAGTGGGTCTATTCTCATTCTGGTTCAGCACTGTCCCTTCAATGGGAGCTGGCGCATTACTTTTTACATCATCTACCTCAGCTCTTTCGGGATCCATTTATTATATGTATAAACATAATTTAAGTCATTAGGAGTCGTCACACTATCATTATAAAAACATTCTTACATATGGAATGTATAGCTAGACTCGTGCTCATGCTACGCTAGTCTTAGAACCGACTAAATCATAGCTCTGATACCACTAAATGTAACACTCCGTACCCAAATTCGAGGCTTAAACTGGATACGAGACATTGATATGTTGATCATTTGACATGATTTTGGTTGTCAATGGTACATGAAATGAATTGGTATATTGATTGTAGGGTTGACCCGAGTGTGGGTGGCATTATGGCCTTGCAAATGGCCTATTTTGCATATTTGGTTAAGGGACACGGGCGTGCATCACCACCGTGTGGTTCAAGGACCCCTTTGAAGTGTGTCAGGATAGGTTACACGGTCGTGGTACATGGGCGTGCCTGATAGCCGTGTGACCAAGTCAGTAGCTAGCATATTATCACACGGCCATGACATACGGCGTGTCTGGTAGCCGTATGGATAAGGCAGTATACATGCTCTATTTTGGCACGGCCAAGACACATGGGTGTGTCTGGTAGCCGTGGGAGGCACACGGCCTAGTCACACGGGCGTGTGTCCTCCACAATTTTGAAAAAGTTTTAAATTTCTAAAAATTTTTGTAAGTATTTGGTTTAGTCCCGACTCCAATCTAGCATGTGATTAAGGTCTCGTAGACCTCAATAAGGGACTGTATGTTACTAACTAATATGTATTGATTGACTAATGACTTGGTGTCATGAAATGGTGGTGAAATGTTAGAATGTTTGGTAACGCCTCTTGACCCTATTCCGATGACGGTCTCGGGTTAAGGGTATTACAATACTCATTCTAGATACTAATTTCATGGAAATGTAAGAATGGGTAGATCCTGGATCTATTAAAGTAATAACTTTAGTATCATGGAGAGAACATGTACCCGTAATCACATCAGGAGATAATGCCTCTTCGCGAGCGCGAAAGGCATAGGTCCTCGCGGGTGCTCTACCCTCAGATCTCACAGCGTGCTCTCTGTGTGTATTCTTACTATTTGCCCCGCTTCTCGGGTTTTCAAGAGTCTTCCTCTGGTAATGCCTCCCGGTCTTACATCCTGAGGCTTCTCTTTCTCATCCTCCTCTGGGAAATTTCTAATAAAATGGTCTAAAGATCTACACTTGAAATAAGCCTTCTCATTTGCTCGAAACTCGTCGAATGACGTCTGCCACACTACAGGCACTCCGATCTACTCGGTCGGGTGTTGCCAACACTAGCAACTGATGTAGTCTGAGCTTTAGACCCTGAGTACTATTTTCTCTTACTTTTACTTGAAAACCAGATTGAAGTTGCCGATCGGGTAGAAAAATCTCTCGACTTCTTAGACGAGAGCTATAATAACTTACTCCACTGTCTCTTTCTTGAATCACGAGACTCCATCTCAGCTTTTATTTTCTCTTTAACTAATTCTTCGGCTTTATAAACCTGATCCACTAGCCCAACAAATTCCTTTATCTCGAAGACACCAACAAACAATTTGATATCTTCATTTAGTCCATCCTCGAACCTCTTACACATGATGGCTTCATTGGACACACATTTCTGAGTGTACTTGCTGAGCCTCACAAATTCGCGCGCGTACTCTGTTACTGTCATCTTTCCTTATTTCAGTTCAAGGAACTTCTTACTCATCTGGTCAATGAACCTCTGACTGATATACTTCTTTTGAAACTCTTCTTGAAAGAACTCCCATGTGATCTTTTCCCTTGGTACTACCGACACAAGGGTATTCCACCACTGATAAGTGGAATCTCTCAAAAGAGAAACCACACACTTCATGCACTCTTTGGGTGTGTAAGATAGTTCATCAAATACCCTGATGATATTTTCAAGCCAAAATTCGGCTCTTTCTGGATCATCATCTTTACTAGCCCTAAATTTTTTGGATCTTTGTTTCCGAATTCTATCAATCGGAGGCTTTTCTCTTCTTACAACTTCTACCTCTTGGGGCACTACATGGGTAGGCTGAGCAATAGGCGGGGGTGGAGGAGGTGGAGCATTCAGATTTGCTCGAATGTACTCCGTGTACCAATTACTCATTATATGGAGAAAGGCTTCCCGGGCTAATTCTCTGTGACCTAAAGTCTCAGGTCTACTCTCTACTGGTGCGGTCCCTTGCGCGGGAGCCGACGCATTACTTGTAGTATCATCAGCTGCAGCTCGATCAGGATCGAGATCCATTGCCTATATAAAAATACAATTCAAATTGGCAGGAGTCGTCACACTATCATTATATAAATACTCTTAGGTATGTCATGTATGGCTAGACTCATGTTAACGCTACATTAGTCCTAGAATCGATTAAACTGTAGCTCTGATACCACTAAATGTAACACACCTTACCCATGTCCGACGCCGAGACAGCATATGAGGCATTTCTGTGCTTAACCTTACTTGAACATGCATTCCTGGGCTATAAAATTTCATTCCAACTTAAAACTTTTAGCTTTTTATTCATAACGCATATATTATAGGCCTATGACACCTTAAATTCACATTCGGAGGGTTCCGGAGGTCAATCGGGGACTTTAACGCTCTTAGAAAATTTTTGCCTAAACAGGGGCCACACGCCTGTGTTGTCTAAGGGACACGACCGCGTGTCCCTAAGACATGCCGTGATCGTCACCCGTGGTCAACACTAACTTATCTCACATGGCTGAGCACATGCCCGTGTCTATAACCTGTGTCCTTCACACGGCCTAGACACACCCGTGTCTCCTACCCGTGGAGCTCTCTATTTATGACATCATCATACTCTTAATAGCACACGACCAAGACACACACCTGTGTACTGGCCCGTGTGACGAATTGTATTCTCGTAAATTAGAGAAGGCGACACACGACCTACTAACACACCCATGGGGCAGGCCGTGTGTCACACACAGCTTAGACATACGCCCATGTGTCTACTCGTGTGGACAATTATATGGCTATTTTCCAAGCCAATTGCCACCTGAAACATAAACACACTTATATCATCACAAGCAACTCAATTATTCCATCCATACAAAGGATTAAATGCACAAACATGTCATCATGAAGTGTTTATAACTTAACAAATATTGACCAATTTCTAAGTGGCCATATACAAAAGAAATACATAATCTTGATAATTAATTATTTTCTCTCAATATGACATAACTCAAAATTATCAAGTTCCTATACATGCCATACTCAAAATAAATTAACTTCGCTATACCAAAATAGTGATTGATAGTGTGATTCCAAGCTCCGACGTTCAATGATCCCCGAGCTATCTAGGTGAAACTACAAGAAAAAAGGAAAATAGAGGGGTAAGCATATAGCTTAGTAAGTTTGCATGAAATTCCAAAGCTACATAAATGCTCAAACTATATTCATTCATCTCATGAAACAATGGCAACATACCTCCCCATTACTTGGGCATACTTATTCGTACTTACTCACTCTTTTTCTTACCCATCTCATGTTACCTTATGATTTCTTAACTTGTACTTATTCATGGTACCTGTATCTCAATCACATAACTTAGCACATATACTAACATTAACATAAACTCAATTCTCCACCATTCTTATCATGAATGAACCTCAAGTCATAACATTAACATAAACTCAATTCTCCATCATTCTTATCATGAATGAACCTCAAGTCATTCATAAACAAAATTTAGCTCTATACCATTTTATATACTTAGCATCTTTTGCCCATGAACTAAGCAAATTATCGTAGGATATTCAAACTCATTGAGCTTAAATCTGGTTACCAATGCCATATCCTAGATATGGCCTTATATGGGATCACATCTGGATGCCAATGCCATATCCTAGATATGGTCTTACACGGGATCACTTCTGGATACCGATGCCATATCCCAGATATGGTCTTATACGAGATCGTACATGAATGTCGATTCCATGTCCCTGACATGGTCTTATACGAAATAATTCTTTCATCCCGAGGCCATATCCCAGACATGGTCTTACACGGAACCTTCTTTATTCAATGTTAACACATGATTACCCTCATTTCTCCAAATCTGTATTCTGGATTCACACAACATATTTTTACAATTTCCTCATCGAGACTTCACCACTCAATTATTCATAGAAATAACATACCTTATCATAATATTAAGTATTTATAAACATCGAATCATCATGAAACTTTAGCTTCATACAAACTTACCTCGAATCTCAAAATATGTATCAATGCTCAATTTAATCCTCGATTTTGTTTTTGCCTCAGTTTTGATTCGGGCTTCACGTTTCTTGATCTATAATAGAAATTTCACTTGTTAAATATACACATTGACTAAATCGACTCATAATTCATATTTTGGTAAAAATTATGATTTTGCCCCTAAACTTGTCTATAATTACACTTTTGAGCCTAGGCTCGTAAAATGATTTTCATTCAACTTTCTTGTATTTCAAACCTAACCGAATCCTATTCTCAACTATAGAAACCTTCAATTTCCACTATTTCACTCATGTATGACCATTTTTATAACCTTTACATGTTAGTCTTTTTATGCATTTTTCATGAAAATCACTTAGAAAAATATGTTTATCATACATCAATCTTTCATAATCCTCCATAAAACATCAAAATACATGTATGTCACACATGGGTAAATTTTTGAATATGAACCCTAGCTCAAAATAGCTAGAAATAGCTAAACCAAGCTATGAGGGTCTCAAAAATACGAGAAACATTAAAAACGGGGCTAGAATGCACTTACTATCAAGCTTGGAAGTTGAAAAAAACCCTAGCTATGGCTCCTTGTGATTTTCGGCCAAGAAGGAAGATGATAGATATGATTTTTGTTTCTTTTTCCCTTTTAATTCTTTTATTAACCAAATGACCAAAATGCCCTTAATGGTCATTTCTTAAGATTTTTCCTTCCCATGTCCATTTTTGTCCATCATCAAATATAAAGGTCTAATTGCTAAATAAGGATTTCTAGAAATTTTCATAATTCTATTTCATACTTAAATCTTCTAGAATCTCATATTTTCTATTCTTTGCAATTTAGTCCTAGTAGACAATTTAATCACTAATTAATAAAACTCCATGAAATTTTCACACAATCATGCAAATACCTCATAAGCCTCATGGGAATCATAAAACTCATATTTTCTACTTCCAATTTGTGGTCTTGCACCACTATTCAGTCTAGCCCTAAGTTGGGCTGTTACACTGTAGGTTCGAAATAAAAATTAATTTCCACACGGGTGACTACACGGGCATGTCCCACTTTACACGGGCATGTGGCCCCTGTTTAGGTAAAAATTTTCTAAGAGCGTAAAAGTTTTCGGATTAATTTTGAAACCTCTCGTAAGTATGTTTAGGGCCTCGTAGGCCCATATAAGGATGTTATGAATATGAATGAAAAGTTTTAAATTTGAAAAGAAATTTTATAGCCTGATAATGTATTTTTAAGCAAGTTAAGTTCGATAATGCCTCGTATCCTGTCCGGGCGTCGGACACGGTAAGGGGTGTTACATCGGGAACCCAACCCTGATGGTGCAAAAGTTGCATTATTTTCTGAACCGGAGCCTGTTCCAACCATACTTGTAGATGTTGAAGGGGGTTCAGATGAAGAAGAAGAAGATCCGCGATTCAGGGCATACTCGCCTCCAGCCCACATGCATAATGTTGATCTATCTCAAGATGATGCCTTGGAGTTTCCAGACCTACCACACAGAAGTCGTGACCATACAAGTTCGTCGTTGGATTCTGGTGAATTGGAAGTTGGTAAAGATTTTTCCAACAAGGATAGTTTTCTTGGTACATTAAAACAACATAGCATCAAGAATGGGGTTAACTACAATGTGGTTAAATCCAAACTCGATAAGTATGAGGCCAAGTGTATAGTGCAAGACGATACATGTTCAAGGAAAATCATGGCCTGTAACACCCCAAACCCAGCCCAAACACCATGACCGGATCTTGGCATGTCACTAAGAAGAATTTATAAAACACATTGCGTTCTTAAGGGAAAAATTCAGTTTACTCCTCCTGCTGCATTTTCAAATTTTGTCGGATGTTTAGAAAACTTAGTAGTTACATATTAACCTAGTTTAATTTGCCAAGTTTCAAAATCAAGTGACTTTTGAAAACCCATGTTATCCGCTTATGTTACGAGTGTTTTGTCGCAAAAGATAATAATTTACTAAATAATTTAGTCGTATGAAAACTACGTTGCCTTTGTGTTTTCTTTTTAAAACATATTGTTATTTCAACTAGTCATATAACTTGAGTGTCTAAAACTTAAAATAAATTCAAAACTTAAAACCCGATTTATAGTGGCCTTATTATAGTGTGAAAACAAAATCGGTTATTGGAAATAAGTAAAATTCTTTACTGAAACAAAATAAAATCATGCATGGCCACCTTATGCTCTTCTCTAGCCTGGTCCGTTGCACTATGTGCTAGAAAAGATGTTAATCAACAAGGTGAGTCACAAGACTCAGTGTGCAAAACTCAAGCACCACCAGATTGGGCCTTAGCCCTACAGAACAGAGTAACAGAACAACATATGCCAGAATGATGCAGAACCCATCCTAATCCTAGATTTCCATCTGCTACACACCACCCGTACCTGCCAATCACACCAATAGGGATTTCTATAATCAACCCTCACCGCTACACACCATCGATGGCAGTCATGCTGCAGTTAGCTGCTCATCGTCAGAATCGTGACATAGTCACCAGAACAGATCGTGGCAGAGCCACTACAACAGATCGTGGTAGAGCCACTACAACAGATCGTGGCAGAGCCACCAGAACACTTCCCCTTTAGTAACATAATCCCAATCCCATGCAAACTCAATAACTTTAATGCACAGATACAACAGGTTTTGGCATGCATGTATAGAATGCTCATAACGTATATCATGTCATCTCCTCATAACCATTTATTTGATGTAACAAAAATCACTAACCTGATGTCTTGCCTTTACCCTCAAAGGGCAACTCACTAGCCATACCGAGGTTCGACATTTAACAGAATATATTATTACATTAGTACAACATTATAGATGGTGTGAGAAGTTACACACCTGATTACGCACAACACTAAACTATTGAAGTCAACGCTCTCACTGGCTGGGATCACGACTATCTGTCTACTACTCTGCTTAGAAACTGGCCCACAACCTGGTGGCCAATCACGAATAGCAGATACCGCTCTCTTCGTGAACCTAGGGATCGAACCCGAAGGTTTGCCTCCCTCACCAACTTGTATATATCTTACATCCATCAAAAGCTTCAATCAAAACTCACTATGAGAGATATGATTTAAGTATCCACCCAACAAGGTTAAAATGATAGATAGAAGATAAATCGATTGATAGTACGACTAGGATGAATCTTCTTACCCAAATCGATTGAATCCTGAAGTTAGCAGACTTGGATTAAAACGTTGATTGCACACCTACACAAAAACCAAATGAGATTCGGCTAAAAGAGAATGGGTTACAGGAGGTAACCTTTCGACCAAACAGGGAACTTGAACCCTCCTTTCACCATTCGGCCAAAACCAACCTCATCTACTCACCCTCGAATATCTTCAGGATTCGGCACCAACAGACAGGACAGAGAAGATTTGGCTACCAGAGAAGAAGAGTGAAAAACAAAGCCCAAAAAGAGATTAAGAATCGATTAGTCCTAGAGGGAAAAGAAAAGAGAAAAGAGAAAAATAAAGAACTTACCAGACTCTGAGATGAGAATTCGGCTATGGTGAATAGTTCAAGGAAAGAAAACAAAAGAAGTAATGTTGAGACTTAGAGGTTTCGACTAAGAGGAAGAATGAAGGTGCAACTTTTAGTGAATGGAAGAAGAAACAAGAACAAGATGAGGAAAGTCAAGAGAATTTGGCAAGAGAGAAGTTCATGAAAGGAAAAAGAAGAAATACAAAGGGGAAGAGAAGAATAAGGTTTCAGTTTTTGAGAATGAATGGAAAAGAGACTGAAAGAATTATGTCGAAATGGTCTTCATAATTTCAGCTAAAGGTCACAAAAGAAGAAAAGAGTGGAAATTGGCTAGGTGATTTTTGGCAAAAGAGAGTATGAGAATAACAAATACCAAGTTTCGGCACCCCCCTCTTTTGCCCAAAACCGAATGCTCCCCACCTCTCACACTCCTCAAAGTTTTGGCTAGGACTCCCCCACTATGCCATCCCTTCCATCACACCTACTTTTCCTCTCTTCCACTCATTCAAGCCAGTTTAAATGATTCAATCTCCTTAAATTTCTCTCCACCAATCGTTTGAAATGCTTAACCAAGTCATACCTCTCTCTTCCAGAGTTTGATTGTTATCCAACCACCTCTCCTGCCTGAGCTAAAAATAATACTCCCTTGCTACTTAAGAGTTTCGAACCTCCTCCCTCTCAACTCCTTGTGATCTCATTCCATGCATGCCAAGTGGCGTTCCCTTGCCACTCTTCCACTGCATTTCCTTATGTCACTAAACGCAACAAACAACCCCTAATGTCCTACTCCTATTTGGCTATCCTCCTAAAGTGCCCAAAACTAAAATTTCACCAAAACTTCGGCTTAACCCATAACTTCCTGAGGCCCCCAATCATATCCAAACAACAAGCATAACACATCAAGATGCAGTAAACAAAAAAGATGCCAAGCCCCTAAATCCTGGATGTTATAGTTCTACCCCCTTAAAAAAATTTCGACCTCGAAATTACCTGATCAAAAGAGATGAGGATACTGCAGTTGCATAACTTCTTCTGGCTCCCACGTCGCTTCCTCTGCACCGTGGTTCCACTACAGAACTTTGACCAAAGGGATTGCCTTCCTTCTCAACACCTTAATGTCCCGATCCAAAATCTACACTGGCTCCTCCTCAAAGGACAAGTCTGGTCTTACTTCAATCTCTTCCACCAGCACAATGTGCGATGGATCAGAACGATAATGTCTTAGCATCAAAACATGGAACACATCATGTATCTGCTTCAACTCTGGAGGTAATTCTAGCCGATACGCCACTGGTCTCACACGTTTTAATACCCGGTAAGGCCCAATAAACCTAGGGCTTAGCTTGCCCTTCCGACCAAATCTCAATACCTTCTTCCACAGTAACACTTTCAAGAAAACTTGGTCACCCTCTGCAAACTCTATCTCCCTTCGCTTCAGATCCGCATAAGATTTTTGTCTGTCTGATACTTCCTTCAATCGAGTCCGAATTAACTTAACTTTCTCTTCCGCTTTTGAAACCAATTCTGGACCCAACATCTGATGCTCACCCAACTCTGTCCAACAAGTAGGAGTATGACACCTCCATCCATATAATGCTTCGTAGGGCGCCATCTGAATGCTAGATTGGTAACTGTTGCTGTATGCGAATTCTGCCAAAGGTAAATACTCTTCCCAACTACCCCTGAAGTCAATAACACAACCTCTTAACATATCTTCCAAGATATGGATTACTCTTTCAGACTGACCGTCAGTCTGCGGATGAAAAGCAGTGCTGAAATCTAGCCTTGTCCCCAATGCCTGATGCAACGCCCTCCAGAAATGTGATGTAAAACTAGGGTCTCTATCTGATATGATCGACACTGGTACTCCATGCAGTCTCACAATCTCTGCCACATACAGTTTCGCCAACTTCTGTAAAGAATAGTCGACCCAAACAGGTATGAAATGAGCGGACTTCGTCAGTCGGACAATAATTACACAAACTGAGTCTTTCTTAATGGGCGTAAGAGGTAGCCCACTAACAAAATCCATCGTGATTCTTTCCCATTTCCACTACGAATCTTTATTAGTTATAACAACCCCGAAGGAAATTGATGTTCTGCTTTTACCTGCTGACACGTCAAACATTTACTCACGAATTCGATTACCTCTTGCTTCAAACCTGGCCACCAAAATTGTTCCTATAAATCTTGATACATCTTATTCCCTCCAGGATGCATAGCATATGGACTACTATGCACCTCCTGAAGAATCACCTATCTCAACTCCACATCATTTGGTACATAAACCCTTTTCCGGTAACATAGGACCCCATCACTGTTCAAACTATAATCTTCTACTCCACCATTCTGCACTTGCCGGAGTCAAGCACTCAAGACATCGTCTAACAACTGCTTCTCTTTAATCTGGCTTGTCTACTTTGGTTTCACTTGAAGTTCAGCTAATAAACTGCCATCCTCGAACAGGCTGAGATGAGCGAACATTGCCCTTAAATCTGATGTCACCTTTCGACTCAGCGCATCCACCACTACGTTAGCCTTTCCTGAGTAATACTCGATCGAACAATCATAGTCTTTTAATAACTCATCCACCTACGTTGTCTCAGATTCAGCTCCTTCTGGATAAGAAGGTATTTCAGACTCTTATGGTTGGTGTAGATAACAAACTTTTTCCTATACAGGTAATGTCTCTAGATCTTTAGAGCGAACACTATCGCAACCAATTCCAAATCATGTGTGGGATAGTTTTTCTCATGCGGTCTTAACTGTCGAGACGTATATGCTACAACTCTCCCATCTTGCATCAGTACACACCCTAATCCCGTGTGTAAAGCATCACAATAAACTACGAACTCCTTACCGGCCTCAGGCTGAATCAACATTGGAGCCTCTGTCAAGACCCTTTTTAGTTTCTCAAAGCTTTCCTGCTGCTTGTCGGTCCAAATAAAAGCTTCCCCTTTCCATAACAACTTAGTTAAGGGTGCTGTAATCAAGGAGAACCCCTCAACAAACCTTTTGTAGTACCCACCAACCCCAAGAAACTTCAAATCTCTGCCACAGACTTCGGCGATTTCCAGTCTAACACAGCTTCTATCTTCCGGGGATCCACCCTAATCCCTTCCATCGATACCACATGACCCAGAAATGTAACCTCTTTCAACCAAAACTCACACTTGCTAAACTTGGCATATAGCTACTTCTCCCTCAAAATCTGCAGAACCACCCAGATACGAATCGTGCTCCTCTTCAGATTTGGAATATACCAAGATGTCATCTATGAATACAACGATGAACTGGTCCAAGTAGGGTTGAAAAACCCATTTCATCATATCCATGAATGTCGCTGGTGCATTTGTCAATCCAAATGGCATCACCAGGAATTCATAGTGACTATAGCGGGTCCAAAAAGCTGTCTTGTGAACATCTACTTCCTTGACCTTAAGCTGATGATATCTCGACCTCAGATCTATCTTTGAAAAGACCGAGGCCCCTTTGAGCTGATCAAACAGGTCGTCTATCCTCGGCAGTGACTACTTGTTCTTGATAGTCAACTTGTTCAATTGGCGGTAGTCAATGCACATACGCATAGACCCATCCTTCTTCTTCACAAATAGGACTGGCACTCCCCACGGAAACACACTCAGTCGAATGAAACCACGGTCCAACAGTTCCTGGATCTGAGCTTTGAGTTCTACCAGCTCCTTTGGCGTCATTCTGTAAAGGGCGATGAACACCAGAGCCGTACCTAAAAGTAACTCAATTCCAAACTCCACTTCACGATCCGGAGGTAACCCTGGCAACTCCTCAGGAAAGACATCCGCAAAATCCTTTACTGTTTTAACCTCATTAATAGTCACTTCCTTTCTGTCCAATGCACTAATAAAAGCTAGGAATGCATTGCATCCCTTCCGAATCATCTTAAAAGCCTTCAACGCAGAAACCACGTTGGACAAATAATTCCTTCTTTCCCCTATCACAACCACCTCTACATTTTTCAGGGTACTCAACACCATATGCTTAGTCTCGCAATCCAGTTTAGCATGATGTCTCACCACCCAATCATTCCCAAGATGAGATCAAACTCCCCAAATGGTAATTCCATTAAGTCTGCCAGAAACACTACTCCTTGAGTCTCTAGAGGTACATCCCTAAATAGTTTGTCCACTATCATGGATTATCCTAGTGGGCTAACCATAGTTATCTTCCTAGCAGTTATTTTAGATTTTATACTTAAAGTTTCAGATACCGAGCATGCAACATAAGAGTGGGTTGATCCAATATCAATCAAAGCAAGAAATAGAGTATCAGCTATAAGAAACGTACCGGTTATAACGTCCGGTGCATTACCATCCTCTCACTGCTGAGCTGCGTATACTAGACTCGGTTGCCTTACATCTGCATTACTAGCACCCCTACCAGGTGCTTCACGGCCCCATCCAAACCCATTTCCTCCTCTGACTAGGCCACGTTCCCTCGGTAATGGCTTACCACCCCTCCTAAACTGATCAGAACCTCGTCCAACTGGCTGCACCTGATCCACCCGTGGATAATCTTTTATCATATAATCTATAGATCCACACCTGAAACATCCATCAGTTCTTCTTCTTTATTCCCCATAATGCACCTTCCCACACAAAACACACGATCGAAACTGACCCCTACAGTCGCGGTCGGAGCACGAGCTAGCCCATCAAACCTAGGCATTTTCTGAAAACCCCCAGATGATCCCGACGGCTCAAAACTTCTCTAATTCCTACCCTGATCCTTATCTTTATTCTGCTTCTCTGCCCGGTTTACCTCTTAGGCTATTTTAACTTTCTCCACTAGAACTGCAATATCCCTTTCTCGCTGTGGTGCTATCAACACTCTTAACTTATCCCGTAGCCCATCTTTGAATCGTACGCAGCGCTCATAGTCAGTCGTCACAATACCTCGAGCGTAATAGCTCAAGCGCAGAAATTTTGCCTCATATTCGGACACAGATTTGCTCCTTTGAACCAAATTCAAAAATGCCTTCCTTTGGGCATCAACATAGCTGGCACCAACGTACTTGCTCTAAAATGATACCTTAAGGAAATCCCAATCAATCCGCCCACTAGAGTACCCTCTTTTATCGTAAGCCACCACTAATAGGCCTCGTCTCGAAAAAGAGACATCACCCTTTTGATTTCTCCTCTACTGTGAAGTCAAGGTCATTCATTATACGCTCACTTACCTCTAACCAATACTCAGCTGTATTAGGGGCTATGCCAAAAATGCCCCTAAACATTTTCGCTCCATTGGCTCGAAGTCGTTCAGACCCCAATACCCATGCTCGCCCCAGCAACTCTCTCTAAAACCCATAACATTACCTAAGACACTACCTCATCCCCACCGATTTGGTCCTGAAATCTCACTCCTACTGCTGGCTGTACCGGTATCTCCTACCCGACCCATGACCAGATCCCACTGGTTCTGACACAGCGATCTCGCCTCTACTACGACCACGCACAATATGATAGCGTCCCCTACTACTCATCTCTGTAATCTCGTCTTAATCTGATTTAAAGAAATTTTATGAATTAGAATTTCTTCCACTGTTATTAGAGAGTAAAAATTTTATGAAAGATAATTACAAGTAGTTTCCACAATTCACATACAACCTAAAAGTTTCCGCTTCTAAGGTATAGTTCCTTAGTTCTAACATCCATGGCAATATATTCACATAGCACACGCCATTTTATACAAATCCCTTGGTAATTAGAAAACTTACCTGGCAGACTTGGGTTGGAGACTCGGGTGCCATGCTAAAAAAATAATATGTATTTCATCTTATATGTATATATTTAAAAAAAAACCATCCTTAGAAAACATTTTGAACCCAAAACCCAAAGCCAAGCTTTTGAACCTGGCTCTGATACCAATTTGTAACACCCCAAACCCGGCCCAAACACCACGTCCGGATCTTGGCATGTCACTAAAAAGAATTTATAAAACACATTGCGTTCTTAAGGGAAAATTTCAGTTTACTCCTCCTGCTGTGTTTTCAAATTTTGTCGGATGTTTAGAAAACTTAGTAGTTACATATTAACCTAGTTTAATTTTCCAAGTTTCAAAATCAAGTGACTTTTAAAAACCCATGTTATTCGTTTATGTTACGAGTGTTTTGTCACAAAAGATAATAATTTACTAAATAATTTAGTCGCATGAAAACTACGTTGCCTTTGTGTTTTCTTTTTAAAACACATTGTTATTTCAACTAGTCATATAACTTGAGTGTCTAAAACTTAAAATAAATTCAAAACTTAAAACTCGATTTATAGTGGCCTTATTACAGTGTGAAAACAAAACCAGTTATTGGAAATAAGTAAAATTCTTTACTGAAACGAAATAAAATCATGCATGGCCACCTTGTGCTCCTTTCCAACCCTGTCCGTTGCACTATATGCTACCTAAAAAGATGTTAATCAACAGGGTGAGTCAAAAGACTCAGTGTGCAACACTCAAGCACCACCAGATTGGGCCTTAGCCCTACAGAACAGAGTAATAGAACAACATATGCTAGAATGATGTAGAACCTATCCCAATCCTAGATTTTCATCCGCTACACAGCACCCGTACCTGCCAATCACACCAATGGGGATTTCTACAATCAACCCTCACCGCTACACACCATCGATGGCAGTCATGCTGCAGTTAGCTGCTCATCGTCAGAATCGTGACATAGTCACCAGAACAGATCGTGGCAGAGCCACTACAATAGATCGTGGCAGAGCCACTACAACACTTCCCCTTTAGTAACATAATCCCAATCCCATGCAAACATAATAACTTCAATGCACAGATACAACAGGTTTCGGCATGCATGTATAGAATGCTCATAATGTTTATCATGTCATCTCCTCATAACCATTTATTTGATGTAATAGAAATCACTAACCTGATGTCTCACCTTTACCCTCCAAGGGCAACTCACTAGCCATACTGAGGTTCGGCATTTAACAGAATATAATATTATATTAGCACAACATTATAGATGGTGTGAGAAGTTACACACTTGATTACACACATCACTAAACTATTGAAGTCAATGCTCTCACTGGCTGGGATCATGACTATCTATCTACTACTCTGCTCAGAAACTGGCCCACAACCTAGTGGCCAATCACGAACAGTAGATACCGCTCTCTTCTTGAACCTAGGGATCAAACCCGAAGGTTTGCCTCCCTCACCAACTTGTATATATCTTGCATCTATCAAAAGCTTCAATCAAAACTCACTACGAGAGATATGATTTAAGCATCTACCTAACAAGGTTAAAGTGACAGATAGAAGATAAATCAATTGATAGTACGACTAGGATGAATCTTGTTACCCAAATCGATTGAATCCCGAAGTTAGCAGACTTGGATTAAAACATTGATTGCACACCTACACAAAAACCAAATGAGATTCGGCTAAAAGAGAATGGGTTACAGGAGGTAGCCTTTCGACCAAACAGAGAACTTGAACCCTCCTTTCACCATTCGACCAAAACCAACCTCATCTACTCACCCTCGAATATCTTTAGGATTCGGCACCAACGGACAGGACAGAGAAGATTCAGCTAGCAGAGAAGAAGAGTGAAAAATAAAGCCCATAAAGAGATTAAGAACCGATTCAGCCTAGAG
Organism: Gossypium rotundifolium; assembly: GCA_025506655.1. NCBI lineage: Eukaryota > Viridiplantae > Streptophyta > Magnoliopsida > Malvales > Malvaceae > Gossypium > Gossypium rotundifolium. The sequence goes on from CP106731.1 coordinate 53,909,161, forward strand.
GGAAAAGAAAAGAGAAAAATTAAAAACTTACCAGACTCTGAGATGTGAATTCGGCTATGGTGAATAGTTCAAGGAAAGAAAATAAAAGAAGTAATGCTGATACTTAGAGGTTTCGACTAAGAGGAAGAATGAAGGTGTGGTTTTAGCTTTTAGTGAATGGAAGAAGAAATAAGAACAATATGAGGAAAGTCAAGAGAATTCGGCAAGAGAGAAGTTCATGAAAGGAAAAAGAGGAAATAGAAAGGGGAAGAGAAGAACAAGGTTTCAGTTTTTGAGAATGAATGGAAAAGAGACTGAAAGAATTATGTCCAAATGGTCTTCTTAGTTTCGGCTAAAGGTCACAAATGGTCTTCTTAGTTTCGGCTAAAGGTTTCATGACAAGTCCGGCATCAGATAGCCTCCAATTATCTCAAGAATGTATGCCCGAGCATATCGTATTCTTTCTAATTCAGTCGAATCATTATCCGGCTCCAGGAATGTGTCTTGTAACCAGCCCATCTCGATCTGACCTCGTTAATATTATCCGAAATAGCACCCAAAAGCTCGTAGCATACGGCTACCCAAACAGCAGAAGTTGCGGACCCAGTGACTACGTACCCATCCACCGGTAATCCCAATTGCAACTGCACGTATTCCAGAGTGATAATACACTCTCCGCATGGAAGATGGAAAGTGTGCGTCTTAGGTCTCCACCTCTCTATCAACACACTGATTAGTTTTGGGTCCAACTTGCACCCCCGGCCTATCGTGGCCACGTATCAAAAACCCACTTCCCGTAGGTAATTCTCTATCAACGGCGATGGCGGACCAGGCATATTACGAATATAGCATTGCAACATCCAATCTACAGACTGTTATAAAAAATTATAAAATAAAAATTAATTAAAATTGCATAAATGAAAAAAAATATTAAATAGTATTGAAATATTAAAATTATAACTTACCATTGTCATTTGATCGATGGAGATGTGTTTATTATCAAGACGAATTAATTCTCCGGTCATTGCTAACCCGATCGAATATTTTTTAATTTAAAAAAAGGTTCAAAAAACTTTTAAACAAAGCTTTTTTGTAAAAATTAAAGGACTTTTGTGAAATTTGAGAGGAATTTGAGAGAAATTTGAGAGGACTTTTGTGTGAAAAATGAAAGGGGGGCTTTTATAGATTTTTTTTTTCATCATTGGAGGCCAAACGGTCAAAAAGAATTAGCTGTTGAGGGTTAAAAACACGGGCAAAATGCTCTCCTAGGGACGCGTTTTGCTGGCACGTCCCCTGACAATGCATTGACATGGACGTGCTTTCGGGGAAAATGGCCCATTCCGGTAAATAATTAAATAATAGGTCTATTTCCGTAAATTAAAAAAAAGGTATTTTTAGGTAATTTACCCATTATTTATCAAAAAATTTAAAGTAGATAAAACACTATTATTTTTTACCGAGTAAAAGGTCTAGTTTATTATGATGGATCATATTAGATCAATTAAAATTGTGTAAATGATGTTTTATGTATATTACATTGATTTAAAATGAATAGATTTTCAATTCATACATGCACTCACTTAAACTGTATCAATCTACGATTTTAGGATATGAACATTTTTAACTAATAAGTCAAATATTAGGGTTTAAGATAGTTTTGTTATTAATAATAATGTATAGATATACTTTTTTTAAAATAATTAATTTTAAATGGAAATAATTTATTTAAATTTTGGCATCTACAATTGGAAATTACTTTTTAGAAAATTACGCATATGTATCAACTATCTAAAATTATAAATGTCAAAATTTTATAATATCAACATAAATATTGATTTAGGACATTGTAAGATATATATGAGATGTGATATGTGATTTAAAAGACACATTTAATTAATTCATATTTTTACATATATAAATATTAAACATAATGTAATTTTAAAATTTTAAAATAATAATTGATAAATAAATAAATAGATGAAAACCATAATGATTTATATTTTTTGATGGCTAAGTGCATTGTATAAACACATCAAGATGAGTACTATTTTGGAATCACCACCATTACGTGCATTGCATAAACACATCGAGGTTAGTATTATGTTAGAATTACCGGTTAAAATACCAGAAAAGACCAATTTTTTAAAAGAATAACGGAAATGGGCTAATTTTGTTGAAATTTACAGAAATGGACCAATTTTACAAAAATACGATCAGCAGGTGCTGTTTTCAGGGGAAAGTCAAAAAGTGCGTTTAGCTCGGCGCTTCTTTCCCTCTAACCAATAAAACGCGTCCAAGTCAATGTGCTAAAGAAAAACGTGTCTAGGTCAGCGCGTTCCCCCCCAACGGTCACTTCCAACGGCTATTTCAAATAGCCATTACCTCTCCAATAGTAAAAAAAAAACTATAAACCCCCACACCTTCTTCTCACTAACATTTCTCGCAATTCTCTCTTAAATCTCTCAAATTTATCTATCAACTCCCAAAAGTCTCTCAAATTCTCTCTTAAATTTTTTTTCCTAAATTCTATTTTTTATTTTTATTAATATTTTCAAGAATTTTTTAAATTGTTCAGATTCAATATAATTTAGCAATGATCGGGTCTTTAATCATTTTTGATAACAAGCACATCTCCGTCAACCAATTGTAAATGGTAATAATAATTTTTAATAATTTTTAATTTTTCTTATATTGTTATCTTTTAACTTAATATTTTTTTTATAATTTTTACGTAAATAGGCGGAAGATCGAATTTTACATGTTCATAATCTAACCAGTCCTCCATCACCATTGATCGAAACATACTTGAGGGAAGTCGATTTTTGGCACGTGGCTCTTGTAGGTTGGAGTGTAAGTTGGATCGGAAACTCATAAGCATGTTGGTGGAGAGGTGGAGACCCGAGACGCATACATTCCATCTTCCATGCGGTGAGTGTACTATCACTCTGGAGGACGTGCATTTAGAGTTGGGGTTACCCGCGGATGGGTCAGTAGTCATAGGGTCTATTAAGTCTACTAATTGGGGAGCTGCATGTTTAGATCTTTTGGGTGCGGTTCCAAAGACGATTTACGTAGGTCAGATCGAAATGGCTTGGATACGACAAAATTTCGCAGAGATGGTTGAGGATTTGACTAAAGTCCAAAAAGAACGATACGCTCTGGTGTACATCCTTTAGATTATCGAGGGAATCCTGACGCTGAAAAAATTAAGAAATCTCGTCCATCTAAGGTGGCTGCTGAAACTTATCGATTTTAAAGGAGCAGGTGAACTCAGTTGGGGTCTGCTATGTTGGGGACATTGTACTAGGAGATATTTCGGGTGACACAACCAGTGAAAATCAAAATTGGTGGTTGCCTTTTACTACTACAATCATGGGCCCGGTTCCAATTTCATTTTTACGTCCTTGAGAGAACTACCCATATACATCCCACTCATAACAAGGTAAAATTCAGTAGATATCCCCATGATTAAATTGATTTAAATTTAAATTATTATGCTAATAAGTTATTTAAATAGGTGGAACCATGCACCGAGTTATGTGGGATTACCTACCGAGCTTCAAGATATACGGTTTTTATTAGACCAACGATCAGAAGCGGAGGTATGTATTTATTTAATTCTGAACTATATACAAATAACGTAGTCAATTTCGTATTTAGTAGTATATATATAACTAATATTTTTATCACGTTAATTTTGTATTTTAATGGACACCATATGAGGATTCGGCAATTCAAGCAATAATCCCCGATGAATTCTTTATGAATGCCTAGCACATTAAAGTCACATTGGTAGTGTACACTACCGTTGAGATGCACAAGACAGATAGTGTTACGGTAGTTCAGATTTCGACAGTCGATTCTCGTGGCACCTTAAGAGCTTGATGATTTGCATCTATCGACTTACGATGATTGGATGAAAATTGGTCAGTATTCCACTCGCAATATATCAACATGTGGAATAATCGGTATGATTTTTTACCTATTGGCAAACATATTATCATTCCGGAGTTAGCATGTGATCCAATGTACATGTCATGGTTTAGGATCCATGGTAAGCCATATTTGTATGGGGAAGAGGTGAGGCATCGGCATCCCCATACGAGTAGGCCACGACGGGGCCCTTTAAATCCAAAAGGTGGCAAGGCAAGCCCATTATCAACACCCATGCAAGAACTAGCCTTAACGGACTTAACTCCGATGCCTACACCACCCCCCATTTAGTATGTACCATCTTATTCTAGTGCGTATGCTAACCATTATTTTTTCACACAAGCACAATATGTTGCACTATATTTTTCTGCTTCTACTCCTACGTCAGGTTGGACTGTTGGTCATCCATCCCCGATGTGGTACACACTGGGGCCATCTTATTTCCCGATAACGTTGATGCCTACAACGACGTATAGGCCATCTATGCATGAGGCACCGACAAAGAGTCCACTCGCTATCCCATCAGTTTATGGGATTCAACATAGTTACGCTCATTCCACGTTAGTGACGCAAACACCTTGGGGATCTTTGTTTTATCAAGGTGGGTCATCTTCCCAACCACCAATTTATAGACCGGAGGATGCACGATGGCAACCGAGAATGCAAGGATCACAATCAATCGAAGGCGAAGAAGAGGAGCTGTAACATCCCTAACCCGTATCCATCGCTGGACAGGGTTATGGAGTATTACCGAAGTTTATAGTTTAATTACAGTTAATTTATGTCATTTACTATTCATTTTCGAAAATCAATCACAATCAATCATAATGTCCCTCATATGGGTCCTCGAGTTCCAAAATACATATTAGAATCGAGTCAGGACTAAACCAGGATCACATAATTTTTTTTGCAAAATTTCAAAAATTTCTTAAGTGTAGGGAACACATACCCATGTGGGTAGGCCGTGTGGCTCACACGGTTAAGTGACACGCCCGTGTCTTTGGCCGTATGGGCATTCGTGTGAGGCACACAGCCATGTCCTAGGCCGTGTCCCAACCCGTGCCCTTACTCATGTAACTCTCTGACTTGGGTCACACAGCCAGCCACACAACCGTATGCTAGACCGTGTGGACAATTTATGTAACAACCCATTTTTAGTCAAATCAAAATAGTAGTTTCAAGACCACAAATCCAAATTCAAAATATTTATTTTATTATTATTTTAATGTTTACATCATGATAAAATGATTGTGTGAAAGTTTCATTTAGAAATTTTATCGTTTGAATGTTTAATTCGGTAAAAAGGAGTAAATCGCGTAAAGTGTAAAACTTGAGTTCTATTATCTAAAGGTGTTTAATAGCTATGGAACCTTAAATTAGATGTCCTTATGTAGTAATTAGACCATTTTTAGTATGATTGGACAAAGATGGACATTAATTAAGTGTTTTAAGTAGTTAATTAACCAGGTTAAATTAGTAAATTAATAACTAAGTTAAAATAAAATAACATAAACAAAAGTAATATCTTTCTAAGCTATGTTTGACCAAAAATTTTAGAATAAAAACTCCATTGTTATCACATTGAAGCTTCGGCACTTAAAGTCTTTGCATGAGATCAATTATGAGGTTAGTTTTTAATGATTTCTATGTTTTTGATATCGTTGCAGCTTAGTTTAGCCAGCCTAGGGACTATTTTGCAAAATTGTTAAAGATTTTAGATGTTTCCATTGATGAATACATGAGTATTTTGATGTTTAATGATAGATTATGAATGTTTGATGATAGTTATATAAGTTTTGTTAAGTGATTTTTAGTAAAAATGTAAATTATGGATTAAATTGTGAAATGTGGAAACTTTGTGGTTAAAATGTGAAATAAACGAAAAATATGGGCTTCTAGGGACCTAATTGAAATTCAGCTAGCATGGTTATTGGTGGAATTGCATGAATTTGAAATTTGATGAAATAAGGACTAAATTGTAAAAGTAGTGAAATACTTGCGGCTAAGGTGTAAATGTGCTTTAATAAGTGTTTTGGACTAAATTGAATAGAGAGATAATTAAATAAGTTAATTTTGATTACATATAGATCAAGAAAAATGAAATTTGGATCTAGATTGGGGGGAAACAAAGTAATCGATTAATCGACCTATTTTGCCGTTTTTGCGTCCGAGGTAAGTTCGTATGTAATAAATTACATTATAAATGTATTTTAAATGCTTTGATATGGCATAAACTGTGAATACAAGACTACGAACATATTCGACAATGATTCGATGATGATTCGACATTGGAAATCTCGGCTGAACCTTAGGAATAGATTAGGATACGAATGACATGTCATTAGGGCTTATTGTGATTATGTGATCTAGGTGCTGGTCCTGTACGTCCTACTTGTGGCTGAGTATACCTGTATGTGTTGTGGTTACTTGACAGCTTGTGTGAGCAGCACTGTGTAGCTATGTCTTGACCCACAGCTTGTGTGAGTAGGCCCGCTGATAGCTTGAGAGTGAGTATATATGTGATATAAGATTGAGATAGCATTGGCTATGTATGTGGCACTTCAGTGCGAGTTTCCTGAGTATCTGATAGTATTCCAAATGGTTCAATGGGTAAATGAAAGATGTGATTGAGTATGAGATTGATACGGGATGGTATAGGTATGTGCATGAACCGTATAAGCTTTGAATTGAAGAAATTGAGAAGTTTGCATATAATCTTATGATTTAAAGATGTGAAAGGTTTGTTAGATAATATGAGCTACATATTGATATATTTAAATTGTTGAATTATGTATTTATGATTTCATTGAGTTTATTTCACACGAGCTTACTAAGCTATAAAGCTTACTTTGTTTATTTTACTGTATTTTATAAGGACTTCAAAGCTAGCTCGGATTTGGGGATTGTCGGAGACTACGTCATACTATCCAACTATCACTTGGTACTTTTGAAATTAAGTTTTGGGTCAAATGGCATGTATAGAGACTTTGGATCATTTTGGTATATGTGTTTCTTATGAATTTAGCCATTTGAGTTGGCTTGTAAATGTTTAAAGTTTGGTTTTGTGTATAGCCATGAGAGTTGGCTTATTTTTGCAAATATGGTGTTGTATATATATATATATATATATATACGTGTGTTAATGTTCCTTGGTGATGTGGCCATATTGCTTGTGAAGGGCTTGAGGAAGTTTAGCATTTAAGGTAGCTAATGGTTGAATTTGATGTTGTATGCTTGTTGTTTTAGGCAAGGTAAATTGCTTGGTTGAAATAGTGCTTTTAGATGTTTAGTGAATGTGAAATTGGTATGATTTGAATTGGCAAAACATGGTAATATGAGCATTTTTAATTGTTGGTATTGAAATGGTAAATTATGCTTGGTTGGGGTTGATGTTAAATACCTATTTATGCCTTGTTGGTGTGCCAATTGGGTTGATGTGGTTATATGCAATTTTGGGTGGCAAATTGGCTTGGTAAATAGCCTATTTTTTTCCACACGGCAGAGACACGGGCGTGTGTCTCAACAGTGTGTAACACACGGTCATGTACACAGTCGTGTGTCCCCTGGTGTTGAATTAGAAACCAAGTCAGTATGCTCCACACGGCCTCACACATGGGCGTGTAACATGGCCGTGTGGCATAAGTTAGTATACCCTACAGGTTTGGCACGGACTAGCACACGTCCTCGTACACAGGCGTGTATGGCCATTTTTAGGGTAGAATGGCTAGCCACACGAGCGTGTGTGTTGGCCGTGTGACCCAAGTCAGAGAGTTACAAGGGATTAGACACGGGTTGGGACACGGCCATCTGCTCCCATTTTGAATGTCCACACTGCAACACCCCTAACCCGTATCCGTCACCGAATTAGGGTTACGGGCATTACTAGATAAATCATAACTTTTATTCAAACAATAAAATCACATTTAAACAAACTAATAGAATGATACACATATAAGCAAATAACTGCATATGCATAAAACATACTTATTATACTAGAACCAAATCATTTACCATGTCCTTGTTTACTTATGAAATACTCCAGCAATTTAACCAAATCGTATCTATATGATTGAATAACATGATTCAATTATCATTTTATGCGAATTCACTTATAAGACCGAATATACCAGCTCAATAAACTTCACATAAGTACATCTCTATTTGATCAAATATACAAAGTTACATATATGCAATTATTAGTACTCTTAGCTCATACCAAAGTTCAGATTGAACCAAATAATCAATCAACTCATACCAAAGTTCAGATTGAACCAAATAATCAATCAAAACATTACTCTCATGAATTCATTTGCATATACATAGTCGAACCAACGACATCTATATGATTTATACATTATTTATGCAATAGTCGATACATATGAAGACATTTATAGTACAAATTAATATGATCATTTCAACACATGCATTTTTATCTTTTCCAACAAATCACATTATCAAACCTAATTAAAATACCTATTTGGCCTATACTCATTATTTCAAACTAATTACTCATACCAAAACCTATATATATATATATATATATATGAATCAAACTTTTCAGATTTACCAAACACATGTGTCATTTCTCATTTTACCAAAAACAATTTAAGTCCTCATCAAATATAATTAAATATAAACATAGACCTAACAAACACATCACACATATATTCCATGACCAAATTTTCACATTAATAATACATTATCTTAACCCATAATGCCATTACCCACTAGACCAAATTATACCTACTAATATGCATCTATACTATAGCCGAATATAGGCTAATTAAAATCCATACAATCCTTACATCATAATAACATAAACATATACACCATTTGAACATTATAAATCATATGTCTCAACATCAACTAACACAAAATATAAGCCATATTCGTATGGCTATAATATATATAAAGACAAAGTTTCCAACTCAAACATGAACATTATCCATGCTATACATGCCTTTATCCAAAATAAACAAAACTAAAAGAGGACCAAAAGGATGATAGTGTACATGACTTTGCCGACGATTTCCCGAGCCCGTAGCTTGACCAAAATCTATAAAACAGAATATTGAACCACACAGAGTAAGCTTACTAGCTTAGTAAGTCTTATGCAAAATCAATACAACATTCAAACATTAAAACCTTTTAGTCATTGGGTACATGACTTTGAATATAAACATTTCATTACATAAATAAATCATGACCTAATGCTTTTAATACTTTTAACCTATGTATTAACACTTTACTATCATAAACATTTACATCATCAAGTCACAAAATATCATATACATTCATATATTCCAAGTCAAACAAACATATATAGACTTCAATCACATATTCCTACTTATACACACATGCAAACACATTCAAACTCTTTTATCATTAACATTTCCACTTATAACCGGTTCTTCAAAATAATACATAACTCAATTCCATATATATAATGTTCATACTCATCATGGATAAGCTTGATAGCACATAATAAAATTCTTATTGAATCATCAAAATTTTCACATCATACTCAACTCAAATTATAGTATACCAACTTACTACATTCCTTACTAATATAGTAGGCTTACACTTACCCGAGCTTTTAGCACATTGCATTAAATGTGTCTCACCTTGTTTAATTCGCAAATTCACTGTTTCTAACATATCACCGGCATTAAGCCTGCTAGGCATCAAAGCCCAAAATATACACCAAATTTAGCACGCTAGGCAATAAGCAATAAGATTCATCAAGCACAAGGCACGCTGGGCATTAAGCCCGATATAGAAATCGTCGGCTTAAGGCCTGCTAGGCATTTAGCCCGATATAAATCACGGGCACAAAGCCTGCTAGGCTCGAAGCCCAAATATCAACATTATTAACCATTCCATGCACATTTATTAATTCCAAAATCTCATATAACACATATATTTCATAACATCACATTTCACATTTGGATAAACTTAACCACATTCCCTCAAATAAAATCAATTCTATATTACACTAATCCCATTCGGCAATTCCACATGTATTATCCCAAAATTTCCAAATTTCAACATTTATTATAATACGTAAATAATTTTTGACATATATTTGCTTAAAGACTTAGCTCGACTATCGACGGACAACGAAGACCGGCTATTCGATAACCTTCGCCTTTCCCCGATCCAAATCTGTTTTTCTTTTTTCTTGATCTAAACACATTAAAATTTAGCTCATTCAAGCACATTTCATCTCAATTTAGTCCCAAAACACATAAATGGACAAGTTACCATTTTACCCCTAATGTATCACTTTTTTTACAATTTAGTCCTATTTGCACAAAACACAAAACACACAAAATTTCACTACACCACCTAAGGGCCGAATATTCATAGGGACCATACAAGTCCATTTATTTTATTTATTTCACATTTTAGTCCCTCAAAAATTTATTTTTGTAATAAAGCCCAAAATACTCAAAATCACCAAAAATTTCAATACAAAACATATTAATCTAAAACATATATTTCATATTTCATCAATTAACAACAAGAATCACAACTAACCATCAATGGCATATCACAAAATTTTGATTAAATTCTAAAATTAGGGTATGGGTTTGATACTATACCAAGCACCGATCATAAAAACGTAAAAATTATCAAAAAACTAAACAAAATACATACCCTAATTAAGCCTCCTTGTTTGCCGAAACTTTGAGCTTCAACAATGGTGTTTTTCTCACCTTATATTCGGCCAATAAAGAAAGATAATGCATGTGCTTTTATTTTTTTGATGTTTTATATTTTAACATGTAATATAATATATAAAAGTTTACTTATAATATGAATAACTAAATAAATAAAACATAATAATTCTTATTTAATCATCCATGCCGTCCACTAAGGTGTTAAATGGCCAATTTGCATCCTAAGACCTCATTCAATAGAAGACAAATCAATTTAACCTCCTAATTTAATAATTGGCCACTTTTATCACTTACACGATTTAGTCCTTTTTGACTAATTGAGCACACCAATAGTTAAATTTTTATACGAAACTTTCACACATATTAATTCACATATTAAAAACATGGAAAAATAATATTTAAAAATTTTTCAGACCCGGATTCGTGGTCCCGAAACCACCGTTCCGATTAAGGTCAAATTCATACTATTACAACTCTCCCCCTTATGGATTTTCATCCCCGAAAATCTTACCGTTAAATAAAGTTGGATATTGTTGCCTTATTGAATCCTTAGGCTCCCACGTAGCCTCTTCAACTCCATGTCGATTCCAAAGTACTTTCACTAACGGAATTTTCTTGTTTCTCAACTCTTTCATTTCCCGAGCTAAAATAAAGATCAGTTCCTCCTCGTACGTCATATTGGATCAGATTTCAATTTCAGATGGAGGAATCACATGTGATGGGTCTGACCGATATCTACGGAGCATCGAAACATGGAACACATTGTGTATATTTTCTAATTTAGAAGACAACTTTAGTCTATAAGCAACAGGCCCGATATGTTTGATGACCTCATACGGTCTGATGAATCTCAGACTTAGTTTGCCTTTTCGACCAAATCGGAGTACTTTCTTTCATGGAGCAACTTTTAAAAATACCCGGTCTCCGACCTAAAACTCAATGTCTTTACGTTTCAAACCAGCATAGGACTTTTGACGATCCAAGGTAGCTTTCAAACTATCTCTAACTATAACCACTTTCTGTTCAGCCTCTTTAATCAAATCAACCCCGTGTATCTTATTTTCACTGAGCTCGGTCCAATACAACGGTGTACGACACTTGCGGCCATATAGAGCTTCATAAGGTGCCATTTTGATACTAGATTGAAAACTGTTATTATAAGCAAATTCAATCAAAGGTAATTATCTTTCCCACATACCTTCAAACTCAAGGACGCAACATCTCAACATGTCCTCAAGTGTCTGAATGGTTCGTTCAGACTGACCATCTGTCTGTGGATGAAAGGCTGTGCTAAAGTGGAGCTTAGTACCTAAAGCATCTTGCAACTTCCTCCAAAACCGCGATGTAAATCTCGGGTCTCTGTTCGAAACAATGGAACTCGGCATACCATGTAATCTCACAATTTGAGATACATACAACTCAGCAAGTTTATCAAGCGAATAGTCCGCATTTAACCGGCACAAAGTGAGTGATTTGGTCACCTATCCACTATAACCCGTGATCGCATCTTTCTTGCTCGGTGTCGAGGCAAACCGGATACAAAATCCATAGTAATTCTATCCCATTTCCATTTAGGTATCATAAATGGCTGAAGTAACCCAGAAGGCACCTGATGTTCGGCTTTTACTTGCTGACATATTAAGCACTTCGAGACAAATTTAGATATATCCCGTTTCATACCATACCACCAATAGAACTGTTTTAAATCATTATACATTTTCGTGCTACTAGGGTGTACCGACAATCGACTGTTATGAGCCTCGTTCAATATCATCTGAATCAAATCCACATTCCTCCGAACACATATTCGGCCTTTGTAGTTCAAACAATCATTTTCATCGATTCGAAATTCTGACTCTGCATCATTTCCACACTGAATCATCTAGCAATCATATCTTTGTCAATCTTCTCTGCATCACAAATTTTTTGAATAAACAACGGTCTTACCTTCAACTCGGCTATGATAGAACCATCACCAAACATAACCATATGTGCATTCAATGCACGAAGAGTAAATAATGATTTTCGACTTAAGGCATCCGCAACAACATTGGCTTTCCCCGGATGGTAGTCAATCACTAATTCATAATCTTTCAACAGCTCTAACCATCTGCGTTGTCTCAAGTTCAAATATTTCTGAGTAATCAAATACTTCAGACTTTTGTGATCTGAATAAACATGGCATTTCTACCGAATAAGTAATGACGCCAAATCTTCAACGCGAAAATAATGGCTGCTAATTCCAGATCATGTGTTGGATAATTTCTTTCATGAGGCTTTAACTGTCTCGAAGCATAGGCTACTACTTTGCCTTCTTGTATTAAGATGCAACCCAAACCATTCAAAGAAGTATCACTGTACACAACAAATTCTTTTCCCGATTCAGACTGAATTAACACTGGAGCTTCGGTCAAAAGAGCTTTCAACTGATCAAAACTTTTCTAACACTTTTCTGTCCACTCAAACTTAACATCTTTCTGTAGTAACTTTATCAAAGGTGTGGCTATCATAGAAAAACCTTTCATGAATCGCCTATAGTATCTAGCAAGTCCTAGAAAGCTTTGAATTTTAGAAACATTCTTTGGTGTCTTCCAATCAAGTATAGCTGATATTTTGTTCGGATCAACCCGAATGCCTGACGCTGAAACAACATGAACCAGAAAGCTGACTTCATTCATCCAGAACTCACACTTACTAAACTTTGCATACAACTGTTGATCTCGCAAAGTTTGTAACACAAATCTCAAATGCTCGGCATGTTCAGTTTCATTTCTGGAATAGATCAGAATATCATCTATGAACACTACTACAAACCTATCCAAATACTGTCTGAAAATTCGATTCATCATATCCATAAAAATAGCAGGTGCATTAGTAAGTCCAAAAGGCATAACCAGGAACTCGAAATGTCTGTACCTCGTTTGAAATGTAGTCTTTGGCACATCAGAATCTCTGACTCGCAACTAATAATAACCCGATCTCAAATCTATCTTTAAAAACACTGAAGCCCCTTTCAATTGGTCAAACAAGTCATCAATCCGAGGCAACGGGTATTTATTCTTTATTTTCACCTTATTTAGCTGCCGATAATCAATACACATTCGCATAGTCCCATCATTCTTTTTCACAAATAGAGCTGGTGCACCCCAAGGAGAGAAACTCGGTCATGCAAAGCCCCTATTTGTCAACTCTTGCAACTGTGCTTTCAACTCTTTCAACTCAGTAGGTGACATCCGATACGGAGCTATTGAAATCAGAATCGTCCCCGGTACCAATTCAATGCCAATTTCAATCTCTCGAACTGGTAGTAAACCCGATAATTCTTCAGGAAACACTTTTGGGTATTCACACACAACTGGTACGGATTCAATCTGCTTTTTAAACACTTTATTATCCAGCACATAGGCCAAGTAAGCTTCACATCCTTTTCTCACATACTTACGAGCTAACATTGAGGTTATTACTACCGGTAATCCATTCAGGTCATTAGATTCAACCCGGATAATCTCACCGCTCTGGCATCTCAAATTAATAGTCTTTCTTTTGCAATTCACCACAGCATCATGCAAAGTTAACCAGTCCATTCCCAAAATTATATCAAACTCGTCGAAAGGCAACAACATTAAATCAGCTGGAAAGCATGAATCCCAAATCATCAACGGGCAACCTTTACACACTTTATCAACTAGTACACATCGACCCAAGGGGTTAGACACATGAATCACAAACTCAGTAGACTCAACAGGTAGAGTCTTACTGGATACTAAAGTTTCACACACATTTGAATGAGTCGAACCATGATCAATTAATGCAATCACAGTAGTATCATAAAGAGTAAAAGTACCAGTGATAACATCTGGGGAAGAAGTATCCTCTCTGGCACGTATAGCATATGCTCTAGCTGGTGCACGAGCTATATCTAGCTGGGGAAGAAGTTCCTTTCTAACTGCCACTTACATTTTTCGAATTCCTAGGTGGTCTACCTTGCACTAATACATTACTCGGTCTGACATTTTGAGCCATATTTTGCTCGGCTAATAACGGGCACTCTCTGATAAAATGATCTGACGATCCACATTTAAAGCAGGATCGATCACGGAATCTACAACTCCCAGAATGCCATTTACCACAATGCTTGCATTCAACCCGATTCTGCTAAGCATTACCAACACTGGCCATCGAAGTAGCTCGGGAACCCACTGGAGGTCGATCTCGTCTAGACATGTCTGAAGTAGCTTTATGTCGAGTAAAGTCATCTTTGAACTTCTTAGATACTGAATGGAAAGTCTTACTTGATGATCTTTTACGAATGTCTCTAGTTTCAATTTCAGCCTTTCTTTTCTCTTTCCCAAGCTCTTCAGCTTTGCAAGCTCGCTCGACAAGTACCATGAACTCTTTGATTTCAAGTATGCCAACTAGCAACTTTATATCTTCATTCAGACCGCCTTCAAATATTTTTCACATAATGGCTTCAGTTGATACACACTCCCGGGCATATCGGCTCAATCTGACAAACTTTGCTCATACTCAGTCACAGTCATGCGACCCTGTTTCAGTTCTAGAAATTCTTTTCGTTTCTGATCGATGAATCTATGGCTAATATATTTCTTATAGAACTCGATCTGGAAGAAATCCCAAGTAACTTTTTCTTTTGGAACCATTGATACTAGTGTATTCCACCAGTGATATGCAGTGTCCGTAGTAAAGATATAGCACACTTCAGGCATTCATCTGGAGTACATGATAGCTCATCAAGCACCCGAATAGTGTTATCAAGCCACATCTTAGCTCGCTCCGCATCGTCATCATCATTGGCTTTAAATTCTTCAGCCCTATATTTCCTGATTTTATCGATAGGAGGCCTACTAGATCTCATTGGATCTATCATCGGAGGTGCTGAAGGTATCGGAGTTGGGTTATTAGAGGGTGGAGGTTTTTGTACAGCCGGGTTAGTCTGAATAAATTGGGTAAACCATTCATTCATCATCTGGTAGAAGGCTTGCTTAGCCTCCCCCTCATGGCTACCTAAGACAGGTCGAGAGTCTATCAACGCTGACCCACGTGCGAGATCAGCGCTACTGAAACACCCCAAACCCGGCCCAAAAGCCTAACCGGATTTGATATGTTCCTCGAGTAAAAGTTTAAATAAATTTCGTATAGTTTATTCAGAAAATATAATGGTTTCAAATAAAATAGATTAACTTAATGAGTGCGTTGAAATCGTTTTGTTAAATAAATTTGTATCTTCTTAAAACATTATTTTTAAGAGAAAATTATAAGTTAAAAGAAAACCAAATTTAATGAAAAACTTTTATTATTATAAAACATAGGTGTCAAAAATGTTTAAGTTATTTTTCAAAATCATTTAATTATTTAGTAATAATTGTTCGTGGCGATTAAAATCTAAAACATAAAATTAAAATAGTTCATAGCGGCCTTATTACAAAAATAACATAACCCAAAATAAATCCTAAGTAATAAAAATAAACTTAATAGGTTTAATTGAGAGAAACTCCAAATATTATGTTGAGCATTGGCCACCACGTAGTCCTCATTGAATTCGATCCATCGCGCTAAGAGTCACCTGAAATATATCCCATAAAAGGGTGAGTCATAGACTCAATGTGTAACATAACACTAAAAGCCCAATTGATCATAGCTATTAAGCCCATTTAAGTCATATTTAGCCATAAGCCCATTTTATATCAGATCAAATAAAATCGATTAAATCACATATATATATAAAATGAAATGCAATCCCGAGCCCACCTAAAAATCCATCCGCTACACACCACCCGTACCTACCAAACACACCGTGGGGATTACTAAATCGACCCTCCATCCGCTACACACCATCGAAGGCGCTTCTTTGCATCAACATGCACATCGCCTTATAATTTTATGGCATGGCCACATAGCCAGACCAAGTCATATTCAAAATGTGACCAAGTCACCGGATTCAAAATATGTGACTGAAGTCACCGAATTCATATATGTGACCGAAGTCACCGGATAATGTGGTAAAAACCACCGGAACACTTCCGCTTTATCAATATCACCCATATGCCCATGCACATACATTTTATTCGGTTTTCATGTCATTTACCCCAAAATCATAACAGAATCATACTTATTTCATATTTATGCATATAGCAATATTAACGAAGTATTGGGGTAAACATACCTGAATATCGTGTACCACTGAATGGTACCCGCAACCATTATCATACATATTTTCATACAAATCATATTTATTTTAGATCCATGAGATTTTTAGTATAATGTTACACACCTTATAACAGTGAGAACGATACCTTCCCGCTCGTCGACACCTAATTGTTTATCACACTTGATGTAACACCCCAAACCCAGTCAAAACACCACGACCGAATCTGGCATGTTACGGGGAAAACGTATTTGAGAGGTTAGGTTTCTGGATAAAGGTTTGATGAAAACTCTTTGCTGTGTTTGTACTTTGTAAAAATCTTGAGCGTGATTGTTTAAAAACCAATAGTGCATTTTGCTAACCCAGAAGTTTTGAAAACTTAGTCAGATGTGTAAGTAAAACAAATTTATCTCATTTAGAAATTCAAGTAATCCTTGTTGTTGCTTAAAAACTTTTTGAACTTAGTTTAAATTTGGAAATCATTCGAGTTGCATTCATTTTAAATTAGAGCGTGATACCCGATGGTAACGTTCAAAACATGTCGCTTTGTAGTTTGGAAAACCTTATCTTTCCAAGTTTTACTCAATATTAACCCAATTATTTGTTAAAGCACATTTGAAATCAAATTTAAGCATATAAACAACCAAAGTAAAATTTAAAAAGGCCTTTTACAACCCAACAAAACCAAATGGAAACAAATAAAGTACCAAGTTTTTTTTTTTTAAAATAGTGCAAGCCCCAATTTATTCATGGCATGGTCACCTCGAGTCCACCCGGCTCCGTGTCCGCGATCTAAGTGTCACCTGAAATGATAAGGGAGAAGGTGAGTCGCAAGACTCAGTGCATAAATCCCCCTCCCGGTATAAGCAACATACTAACACACATTATAACAAGGCAATACAATTAATGCACCCAATCCTAACCATCCATAACACCTTTTCTACCCCATGTGGTACCAAACCATTGGTGGTGCCAAACCACTAGTGACCCAAAGTCACGATATCCATCAATGTGGTGCCAAACCACTGGTGACCCAAAGTCACGTATAATCCGTCTGTGGGGCCAACCCACGTGTGATACCAAATCACTGGCGACAATCCCGTATCTCATAAGTGGGGCCAACCCACGGTGGTGTTAAACCACGTGGATGAGTCGCCATGAGGTGCCAAACCTCGTGTCCCAAAGACACAAGTGTGATACTAAATCACCGGTGACCGCGATCACGAATCCAATGATGGGGCCAACCCATCGTGTGATACCAAATCACTAGCGTCAATCCAGTAAAATTAACGTGGGGCCAACCCACCGTGGTGCTAAGCCACCGGGGCGAGACGCGAGGTGCTAAACCTCCGTGACCCAAAGTCACAATAATCAATCGTGGTACCAAACCACCTGAGGTGCCAAACCTCCGTGTCCCAAAGACACGGATATCATATTCCCCCTCTCATATCACCCATACATGTCATAATCGATGCAAATCATGCAAGTCATGCGAATCATGCTAAATGTGTTTCATAGTGTATCCCATAACACATGCATCATAAGTCATGATATCACATATCACTAACAAAGCTCGTAATGAAACGGACTTACCCGGATCCGTGCACATACCCCATTGGGTACCATATCAATCATCTTCTTGGGTCTTACAAAGGCAATCAGTTTATTAAACATATTACTAAGTAAAAGTGTGTTAGTTTACACACCTGTTAACACGCAAGCCTTAGTCCCAAAGAACCGGTCTAAATCCCTCGATTACCCTGCTCCTATAAATGGCCAAACATGAGATTAGCACTTAAACCATTCGACCAAAACTGATAACTCAAGAGGGCTAACACTTGAACCCTTACCTTGCAAACGGTTTGGTTTCCTACCAGAACCCGAACCAAACAATGGTTTCTTTGACAATCGGCCACACCCTAAAATGTAAACAGTTAGTCTTTTGGAGACTTGATTAAATGAAACTAACGATTAGACCATGAACCAAAATCTCCCCATCACTTACCAATCAATCAACTTAAGATAAAGGCCTCATTTGACTGCTTCGAAATCCCGGATACCCTATGAAGAAATCGGTTACCAAAACAAGAGATTAACTCCCTTCAACAAATGCTGAAATCGGCCCTTAATCAAACCCAAAATCGATAAAAAATAAGAGAGGGAAGAAATAGCCCTTCGGCTACACCACATACCTTCTTCCAAACCCGATTTGAAACCACTAGGAGAGATCTACACCACACTTAGATTCAGCCAAAGTGCAAAACTAAAAAGAAAAGGGGAAGTTTCGGCAACACAAGGGAGAGATTCGACTAGAGTCTTTGAAGGTACAAGGAAAAAGAAATGCGATTCAAAAAGGAGAAGAGATATCGGCAAACGTTGAAGAAAGATTCGGCTCAAGTGAAATGGAGAGAATTAAGTGGAGAATTCAGCTAAGAAGGCAATGTGAATTCGGCATAAGTGCTTCAAGAGAAAGGAAATGAACGTATGAGAAGAAGGGGGATACTAGTTTCAATTTACACAAAATGAAAATAAGAAGAAAATATGGAAGAGCATTCGGCCACAAACACAAAATGTAGAAAAACACAAGTGCAAAATTCAACAAGTAGAGTTGCTTGGGGTTTCGGTTTCAAGAAGCAAAAATGGAAGAGTTTCTCTTGAAATTCGGCTTAGGCTATTGACAAAAAGAGAAAGAACTTTGGCTTACTAAACTTTTGACCGAAAACACCAAAATGCCAAGGTGAAATTCGGCACACTCCCACTCCCCACTTACCAAAACCGTCCACTCACCCCCTAAAAGCTCTCTAATATTCGGCCATCACCCCCAAACACTCCAAGCCACTAATTCAAATCACTTTGAATTAGTCCACTTCCTGATTTACTCTCCACCCACCATTTGAGCATTTGACTTGGTCTAAGGCGTAGTTTGAACCCCTACAACTTCTCCCTCCATGCCACAAAATGGAAGCAAAATGAGAGCACTCTGCAGCTTGAACACAGGACCTTCCCGCAAATGGCGTCACACACACAGCCTCAAGTGGCGCCTATCCTGCCACTCCACCAGCTCCTTTATTGTGCTAACATTTACCAAATAAAACCTTTAAACCCCAGCTTCCTCAGCTCCTCTCACCTAAGCCTAAAAACTAAAATTTTTCCTACCACTCTGGCTTACACTAGGCTTACACCCAAGCCCTTAAAACATCAAAACAACAACATAACAAACCAAGCACATGCAAACAAGGCCATAACAAAATAGCCCCTAACCCGGGATATTACACTTGATTAGAACACACTAATACTCATAAATCTACACTATTGATGAATAATCTAATTCCTTACCCTCGGTATCTCGGACAACTGTTATATGTGGTTTTTCTCCGATAGATAGATCAAAACCCGATGACAAACCACGAATAAAAATTGGCTCGGGTGTACGCACGACTTCAAATAAATGATCTTCGTTAGCAGAGGGTCCACAACCCGGTGGAAAGTCTCGAATCCCTGATACAGCCCTTCGTTTGAAGTTTGAGGGTATAACAGAACCACCCTTCTTCCAAACACTCCTTACCGCTCTTTTTGAACCTATTTTGTTAGTCCCAAAATCTTACGTTTACGGGAAATGTCTGAGCGATAGAGTCCCCTAAAATGAAGTCGATTAGTAATCTTTCTAAAAATGATATAACCAATAATATGACAATCCTTACCTTGAATGATCCCGAATGATCTCTCCTTAATTGATGGCTACAAAAAGAATCCTTAAAATCCCCTTCAAAGATTCGGCCAAGGAGAAAATAAGAGAATTAGATTTCTAAAATTGACTATTCTAAAAGAAAATAAAGAGAACGATTGATAAAAAATCCTTACTCGTAATATGGAGATTGATTCACCCTTACTTGAACTATTAGGAGATTCAGCCTTATCAATTTAGAAGAAGAGAAATGGTGATTTCGGCTTGGACAAAAAGAGAAGAGAAAAGATAGTGTTTTTGGCTATGATGGTTTTGATTTTTAACAAAAGAAAAGAAGGAAAAAGATGAAAATGGAAAATGGTTCAGTTTTAACAAAAGAGAAGAAAGAGAATGGTGGTTTTGGTTATGATGGAAGATGGTTTCGATTAAGAGAAAGAAGAAGAAAGGAGAAAGAGAAAGAGAAGGAGAAAGAGAAAAGAAAGATGAGAAATGCCCTTGATGATTTCGGCACTAGAGAGGAAGATAAGAAAAGAGAATTGTCTTCTAAATTCTTTGGTGTTTTCGGCAATAGAAGAAAAAATTTTGAGAGAATTGGTACCTAAGCCAAAATGGTCAAAAATAATAGCCAAAACAAAACTAAACTTACACCTATTGTAAGTGGCAAATTCGGCTAAGAAACAAAGTTTGCAGAAAAGGAAAAGATGCATAATTTGTTAAAGTTTTGGCCAACTTTCACCCCCTAATCCTATAACAAAATTCGGCCAACACACTTGCCAACATGATCCCTCTTTTTCCTCCTCATTTCTTCCCTATCATTCCCTTAATTCCTATCACAATTAAACCAACCCCCTTAGCCCCTTATGCGGTCTAGATTCATGGTCAAA
Source organism: Gossypium rotundifolium (assembly GCA_025506655.1). Classification (NCBI taxonomy): domain Eukaryota; kingdom Viridiplantae; phylum Streptophyta; class Magnoliopsida; order Malvales; family Malvaceae; genus Gossypium; species Gossypium rotundifolium. The sequence continues at coordinate 53,930,491 of CP106731.1, forward strand.
TGACCATGGAAAAGCTTCCAAAACATCACCCACTTTTCAAGCCCTTTGTCCCCTTATCCTTCCATAACCTCATGATTCCATACCATAACTACTAACTTGCCTTTTCCCCTTGGTCTACTATCCAAAAAAAAAAAAATCCATCCATACTAGATAAGGCTTGACTGACACTATAGAAAAGAGAGTAAAAATTAAAATCCTTCCAATTGCTAGCTAGGGGATTCAAACCTCTCCCCTCATGCATTCACCCATGCGCCAACACAACCTTGCCAATTGCCTTGATATGATTAAAACCTCATGTCAAATTTTCTTAAAGCCTATCTTGCTTAGTTCCATCCTAAGTCTAAAAAAAATTTAATATTTCTCTAAGGCATTCTCTTACATACTGAAGTTCCTAAAACTTCCAAAGCACACTCAACTACACATAGGCATGCAACAACATACAATTAAGTTAAAAATGCATAGCCCCCAAATTCTGGATGTTACAGTTCTACCCCCTTAAAATAATTTCAACCTCGAAATTACCTGGCTAGAACAAGTGAGGGTATTACTGTCGCATCGCTTCCTCCGGCTCCCACGAAGCTTCTTCCGATCCATGATTATGCCATAACACTTTGACGAGAGGAACTGATTTTCTCCGTAACACTTTTACATCCCGCTCTAGGATTTGAATTGGCTCCTCTTCGTAGGACAAATCTGGTCCTAATTCCACCTCCTCAACTGGCACTACATGAGATGGATCCGACTGGTAACGACGTAACATTGAAACATGGAACACATCATGCATTTGCTTCAACTCCAAAGGCAATTCTAGCTGATATCCTATAGGTTTGACCCGCTTCAAAACCCAATAAGGTCCTATGAACCTGGGACTTAACTTCCCTTTGCGACCAAATCTCATCACCTTTTTCCAAAGTGAAGCCTTTAGGAATACTTGATCCTCTACAACAAACTCTAATTCTTTCTGCATAAGATCTGCGTACGACTTTTGCCTGTCAGATGCTTCTTTTAACCGAGCCCAGATTACCTTAACTTTTTTTTTGGATTCAACCACTATTTTTGGACCCAAAATATGACGTTCCCCTAGTTCTGTCCAACACGTAGGAGTGCGACACTTTCGTCCATATAGTGCTTTATACGGTGCCATCTGAATACTGGCTTGATAACTGTTGTTGTGCGCAAATTCTGCTAAAGGTAAGAACTCCTCCCAGCTTCCTCTGAAATCTATCACACATCCCCTTAGCATATCTTCTAAAATTTGGATTACTCGTTCAAACTGGCCGTCTGATTGTGGATGAAATGCCGTACTAAAGTCCAATCTGGTGCCCAAAGCCTGATGCAATGCTTTCCAAAACTGAGACGTAAACCTCGGATCCCTAACCGAAATAATCGACACCGGTACTCCGTGCAATCTCACAATCTCAGCCACATACAACTTTGCCAATTTCTGCAAAGAGTAATCAACCCAAATTGGGATAAAATGCGCAGATTTCGTCAATCGATCCACTATCACCCATACCGAGTCTTTCTTAGTAGGCGTAGGAGGAAGCCCACTAACAAAGTCCATGGTGATTCTCTCCCACTTCCATCTGCGAATTTTTATCTACCAAGCAATCCGAAGGTACTTGATGTTCAACCTTGACTTGTCGACACGTTAAGCACTTCCCTACGAATTCAGAACTTCTCGCTAAGACCAAAGCCACCAAAACTAATCTCAGAAATCTCGTGATAACTTACTTCCTCCGTGATGCATAGCATAAGGGCTACCATGCGACTCTTGAAGAATCCTTTGCCTCAACTCCCGATCCCCGGATACGACTTTACCCTTGAAACACAATACCCCATCGTCATAATACCAAAATCTTCTAATTCCCCATTCTCAGACTGCCGTAGCTTAGCACTCGATCATCGCTCACCAACCTGCCTCTTTCACTTGACTTAACCACGCCGACTTAACTTGTAATTCTACCAACAAGCTTCCGTCGTCATAAAGACTAAGATGTGCAAACATCGCCCTTAGATCTAACACCACTTTCTGACTTAGAGCGCCTGCCACCACATTCGCCTTGCCCAGGTGGTACTCTATAGAACAGTCGTAGTCTTTCAACAACTCTATCCACCTTCGCTGTCTCAAATTCAGCTCCTTCTGAGTCAGTAGATATTTCAGACTCTTGTGGTCTGTGTATATCACTGACTTTTCCCCATATAGATAATGTCTCCATACCTTAAGAGCAAAGACTGCCGCTGCTAACTCCAAATCATGCATCAGGTAGTTAACCTCATGTGGCCTCAACTGCCGAGACGCATACGCAACTACCTTCCCATCTTGCATCAAAACACATCCTAATCCTGTGTGAGAAGCATCACAGTACACCACGAAATCCTTCCCTGCTTTAGGCTGAATCAAAATCGAGCTTCGGTCAAAACCCTCTTAAACTTCTCAAAGCTCTCTTGCTGCTTATCTGCCCATACGAAAGGTACCTCATTTCGTAACAATTTCGTTAAAGGTGTAGCTATCGATGAGAATCCTTCAACAAATCTTCTGTAGTAGCCTGCTAATCCCAAGAAACTACGAACCTCAGATATGGACTTAGGTGGTTTCCAATCTAGTACTACCTCAATCTTCCGAGGATCCACCCTTATTCCTTCTGTCGACACCACATGACCTAAGAACGCAACTTCTTTCAGCCAAAATTCACACTTGCTGAATTTGGCATAAAGCTTCTTCTCCCTTAACACTTGTAACACTATCCGAAGATGCTCATCATGCTCTATATCAGACTTAGAATACACTAGGTTGTCGTCTATGAACACCACGATGAACTGATCCAAGTAGGGTTGGAAAACCTGATTCATCATATCCATGAACGCAGCTGGGGCATTCGTCAATCCGAACGGCATTACCAAAAACTCATAATGCCCATATCTTGTTCAAAAGCTGTCTTATGGATATCCGCTTCTTTCACTTTAAGCTGATGATACCCCGACCTTAGATCTATCTTTGAGAATACCGCAGCTCCTTTAAGCTGATTGAACAAGTCGTCGATCCTCGGCAAAGGATAATTATTCTTGATGGTCAGCTTATTCAACTGTCGGTAATCTATACACATCCTCATCGTTCCATCCTTCTTCTTCACGAATAGGACCGGTGCTCCCCATAGAGACACACTGGGTCGGATAAATCCACAATCAAGTAACTCCTGGATCTGAGCCTTAAGCTCAACCAACTCCTTCGGTGCCATTCTATACGGAGCAATAGAAACCGCGCGCGCCTCGTGCAATAAATCAATCCCAATTCTACCTCTCGATCCGGAGGTAATCCTAAGTTCTTCCTAAAGACATCCACAAATTCACTCACACCCCCGACCTCTTCAAAGATTGCTTCCTTAGCCTCCAAGGCACTAACCAACATCGAAAAGGCTATACATCCCTTTCTAACCATCTTTTCTGCCTTAAGGGCAGATACTACATTTGATAAGTAATTTCATCTCTCGCCCATCACCACAACTTCTTTATCATCAATATTTCTTAATGACATCTGCTTAGCAGCACAATCCATATTTGCACGATATTTCACTAGCCAGTCCAAGCCTAAGATCAGGTTGAATTCCCCGAATGGCAACTCCATTAAGTCAGCCGGAAACTGCGTCCCTTGAACTTCTAAAGGCACTTCCTTAAAGAGTTTATCTATTACTACTGTCTGTCCTAAAGGACTAAGTACAGTCATCTTTCTAGGTACAGTCTTAGAAGTCACATGCAGAGTTCTAGATACTTCACTAGCAATGTATGAATGAGTTGACCCTATATCTATCAAAGCAATAAAGGGCAACCCAGAAATCAGAAATGTACCCGTGATAACATCAAAAGGCCATTATCTTCTCTCGCGATTTAATCGCATATACCGCACTGGCTGTCTCGCCTCAATGCTACCACTGCCTCTGCTTGGAGTCCCGCGACCTCTACCAGAACCATTACTTCTTCTACTTGGACCACAACCCTTCATCTCATTGCTGTCCACCTCTCGCCATCCCGATTAATACCGACCGAAATGGTTCTTATCTCAGATTCATCGGACAATCTTTAATCATATGATCTTTAGACCCACACTTGAAACATCCCTCGGTCTTTTTCCAACATTCTCCCGGGTGCATCTTCCCACATTGAGCACAAGACGGTGTTGTCCTCCCGTAGCAACCTGCTGACCTCGCGGCCCATCAACTCTTGGTTTCTTTTGAAAATTCCCGGATGACCCTGAAGACCCAAAACTCCTCTTATTTTTATTCTGGCCTCTATCCCGATTCTGTCTTTCAGTCCGCTTAACTTATTCAGCTATCTTTGCCCTATCCACTAAGACTACAAAGTCTCTTTCCCGGTGCAGAGCAATCAACACTCGCAGCTCATCTCTCAGTCCATCCTCGAATCTGACACAACGCTCATAATCAGTAACTACTATCCCTCTGGCATATCAGCTAAGTCGTAAGAACTCTGCTCCATACTCAGCTATCGACTTATTTCCTTGCACTAAATTTAGAAACGCCTTTCTCTGAGAGTCGATGTAGCTAGCTCCAACGTATTTTCCTTCGAACTTAACTTTAAAATACCCCCAATCCACTCGATCCACAGGGGTACTCTCCTTGACAGTGAGCCACCACTAGTAGGCCTCATCACGAAGTAGTGAAATAGCACCTTTCAGCTTTTCCTCAGCAGTGCAGTCCAAAACATCCATGATCCTCTCGTCTTCCTCTAACCAGTACTCTGCTACATTCGGAGCTACTCCAGATACTCCCCTAAAAATCTCAGCTCCATTTGATCTAAGTCTCTCAGCTACTGACTTTCGAGACCATTTCCCATACTAGCTCCTGCTACTCGTTCCAAAACTCACAGCATAGCTTGTGATACTTCGTCATCTCCTCCATTTTGCTCTTGAAATTCCACCCCAACAGCCAGTGGTGGAGCTTCATTTTTGGAACCTTGACCAGATCTAACTGGTTCCGACACAGCCATTCTTCCTCTACCGCGTCCATGACGGCCACGTCCCATAAAACTCATGTCTACTACGCGTCTTATCTATTTTTACGAAAAAAATCTTATGCATTAAAGTCTTTTCACTTCTTATTTAAAGAAAGTTTTATGCAACAGATATTTATTCAATGGTTTTTCCGTAGTAGTACACATACACCTAGGGTCCATGTCTCTAAAGTATAGTTTCCTTAGGCTTATCACTTTAAAATATCATACATTCACATCACTTTATCAATAAAAGTACTTACCTGATGGACTGGGCCGAGAACTCTAAAAGCCATGCTTCTATAAAACCATTTTAACTTAAGAAAACTTTCAAAAAGTCATTTGGGCTCGATTTTGAAAACGCTAGGGCTTCAAAACCCAAGGTGAGAGTTTAAAACTGGCTCGATACTGTTGAAACACCCCAAACCCGGCCCAAAAGCCTAATCGGATTTGATATGTTCCTCGAGTAAAAGTTTAAATAAATTTCAGTATAGTTTATTCGTAAAATATAATGGTTTCAATAAAACAGATTAACTTAATGAGTGCGTTGAAATCGCTTTTGTTAAATAAATTTGTATCTTCTTAAAACATTATTTTTAAGAGAAAATTATAAGTTAAAAGAAAACCAATTTTAATGAAAAACTTTTATTATTATAAAACATAGGTGTCAAAAACAATTTAAGTTATTTTTGAAAATCATTTAATTATTTAGTAATAATTGTTCGTAAGCGATTAAAAATCTAAAACACAAAATTAAAATAGTTCATAGCGGCCTTATTACAAAAATAACATAACCCAAAATAAATCCTAAGTAATAAAAATGAACTTAATAGGTTTAATTGAGAGAAACTCCGAAATATTATGTTGAGCATTGGCCACCACGTAGTCCTCGCTGACCCGATCCATCACGCTAAGAGTCACCTGAAATATATCCCATAAAAGGGTGAGTCATAGACTCAATGTGTAACATAACACTAAAAGCCCAATTGATCATAGCTATTAAGCCCATTTGAGTCATATTTAGCCATAAGCCCATTTTATATCAGATCAAATAAAATCGATTAAATCACATATATATATAAAATGAAATGCAATCCCGAGCCCACCTAAAAATCCATCCGCTACACACCACCCTGACGTACCAAACACACTTTGGGAATTACTAAATCGACCCTCCATCTGCTATACACACCATCGAAGGCGCTTCTTTGCAGTCAACATGCACATCGCCTTATAATTTTGTGGCATTGCCACTGACAATTGTGACCAAGTCACGGATTCAAAATATGTGACCAAGTCACAGATTCAAAATATGTGACCAAGTCACCGGATTCATATATGTGACCGAAGTCACGGATAATGTGGTAAAACCACCTAACACTTCCCTTTATCAATATCACCCATATGCCCATGCACATACATTTTATTCGGTTTTCATGTCATTTACCCCAAAATCATAACAGAATCATACTTATTTCATATTTATGCATATAGCAATATTAACGAAGTATTGGGGTAAACATACCTGAATATCGTGTACCACTGAATGGTAACCTCAACCATTATCATACATATTTTCATACAAATCATATTTATTTTAGATCTATGAGAATTTTAGTATAATGTTACACACCTTATAACAGTGAGAACGATACTTTCCCGCTCGTCGACACCTAATTGTTTATCACACTTGATTAGAACACACTAATACTTATAAATCTACACTATTGATGAATAATCTAATTCCTTACCCTGTCTCTCGGACAATCGTTATATGTGGTTTTTCTCCGATAGATGGATCAAAACCCGATGACAAACCACGAACAAAAATTGGCTCGTGTACGCATACGACTTCAAATAAATGATCTTCGTTAGCGGAGGGTCCACAACCCGGTGGAAAGTCTTGGTTCCCGATACAACCCTTCGCTTGAAGTTTGAGGTATAATGTAACCACCCTCTTCCAAACACTCCTTACCACTCTTTTCGAACCTATTTTGTTAGTCCCAAAATCTTACGTTTACGGGAAATGTCTGAGAGATAGAGTCCCCTAAAATGAAGTCGATTAGTAATCTTTCTAAAAAAAACGATATAACCAATAATATGACAATCCTTACCTTGAATGATCCCGAATGATCTCTCCTTAATCGATGGCTATAAAAAGAATCCTTAAAATCCCTTTCAAAGATTCGGCCAAGGAGAAAATAAGAGAATTAGATTTCTAAAATCGGCTATTCTAAAAGAAAATAAAGAGAACGATTGATAGAAAATCCTTACTCGTAATACGGAGATTGATTCACCCTTACTTGAACTATTAGGAGATTCGGCCTTATCAATTTAGAAGAAGAGAAATGGTGATTTCGGCTTGGACAAAAAGAGAAGAGAAAAAATAGTGTTTTTGGCTATGATGGTTTCGATTTTTAACAAAAGAAAAGAAAGAAAAAGATGAAAATGGAGAATGGTTCAGATTTAACAAAAGAGAAGAAAGAGAATGGTGGTTTCGGTTATGATGGAAGATGGTTTCGGTTAAGAGAAAGAAGAAGAAAGGAGAAAGAGAAAGAGAAGGAGAAAGAGAAAGAGAAAGATGAGAAATGCCCTTGATGATTTCGGCACTAGAGAGGAAGAAAAGAAAAGAGAATTGTCTTCTAAATTCTTTGGTGTTTTCGGCAATAGAAGAAAAGAATTTTGAGAGAATTGGTACCTAAGCCAAATTGGTCAAAAATAATAGCCAAAACAAAACTAAACTTACACCTATTGTAAGTGGCAAATTCGGCTAAGAAACAAAGTTTTGAGAAAAGGAAAAGATGCATAATTTGTTAAAGTCTTGGCCAACTTTCACCCCCTAATCCTATTACAAAATTCGGCCAACACACTTGCCAACATGATCCCCCTTTTTCCTCCTCATTTCTTCCCTATCATTCCCTTAATTCCTATCACAATTAAACCAACCCCCTTAGCCCCTTATGCGGTCTAGATTCATGGTCAAATGACCATGGAAAAGCTTCCAAAACATCACCCACTCTTTAAGCCCTTTGTCCCCTTATCCTTCCATAACCTCATGATTCCATACCATAACTACTAACTTGCCTTTTCCCCTTGGTCTACTATCCAAAATAAAAAAAAAATCCATCCATACTAGATAAGGCTTGACCGACACTATAGAAAAGAGAGCAAAAATTAAAATCCTTCCAATTGCTAGCTAGGGGATTTGAACCTCTCCCCTTATGCATTCACCCATGTGCCAACACCACCTTGCCAATTGCCTTGATATGATTAAAACCTCATGTCAAATTTTCTTAAAGCCTATCTTGCTTAGTTCCATCCTAAGTCTAAAAAAAAATTTAATATTTCTCTAAGGCATTCTATTACATACTGAAGTTCCTAAAACTTCCAAAGCACACTCAACTACACATAGGCATGCAACAACATACAATTAAGTTAAAAATGCATAGCCCCCAAATTCTGGATGTTACAGCTACGCTCTCTACATCATCTGCTATGGCTCTATCAGGATCCATGTACTATATAAAACACAATTTGAAATGTCAAAAGTCACCACACTATCGTATATATAATAAAGGCATGTATAGCTAGACTCTCATGCGCTACGGTAGTCCAAAAATCGACTAAATCGTAAGCTCTGATACCAATCAAATGTAACACCCTTAACCCGTATCCGTCGCCGAATTAGGGTTACGGGCATTACTAGATAAATCATAACTTTTATTCAACCAATTAAATCACATTTAAACAAACTTATATAATGATACACATATAAGCAAATAACTGCATATGCATAAAACATACTTTTCCACTAGAACTAAATCATTTACCATGTCCTTATTTACTTATGAAATACTCAAGCAATTTAACCCAACCATATCTATATGATTGAATAACATGACTCAATTATCATTTTATGTGAATTCACTTATAAGACCGAATATACCAGCTCAATAAACTTCACATAAGTACATATCTATTTGATCAAATATACAAGTTACATATATGCAATTATTAGTACTTAGCTCATACCAAAGTTCAGAATGAACCAAATAATCAATCAAAACATTACTCTCATGAATTCATTTGCATACACATAGTCGAACCGACGACATCTATATGATTTATACATTATTTATGCAATAGTCAGATACATATGAATACATTTATAGTACAAATTAATATGATCATTTCAACCCATGCATTTTTATCATTTCCAACAAATCACATTATCAAACCTAATTAAAATACCTATTCTACCTATACTCATTATTTCAAACTAATTACTCATACTAAAACCTATACATATATATATATATATATATATATATGAATCAAACCTTCAGATTTACCAAACACATGTGTCATTTCTCATTTTACAAAAAACAATTTAAGTCCTCATCAATTATAATTAAATATAAACATATACCTAACAAACACATCACACATATATTCCATGACCAAATTTTCACATTAATAATACATTATCTTAACCCATAATGCCATTACCCACTAGACCAAATTATACCTACTAATATGCATCTATACTATAGCCGAATATAGGCTAATTAAAATACATACAATCCTTACATCATAATAACATAAACATATACACCATTTGACCATTATAAACCATATGTCTCAACATCAACTAACACAAAATATAAGCCATATTTGTATGGCTATAATACATATAAAGACAAAGTTTCCAACTCAAACATGAATATTATCCATGCTATACATGCCTTTATCCAAAATAAACCAAACTAAAAGAGTACCAAAAAGATGATAGTGTGGTTGACTTTGCCGACGATTTCCCGAGCCCGTAGCTTGACCAAAATCTATAAAACAGAACATTGAACCACACAGAGTAAGCTTACTAGCTTAGTAAGTCTTAAGCAAATTCAATACAACATTCAAACATTAAAACCTTTTAGTCATTGGATACATGACTTTGAATATAAACATTTCATTATATAAATAAATCATGACCGAATGCTTTTAATACCATTAACCTATCTATTAACACTTTACTATCATAAACATATACATCATCAAGTCACAAAATATCATATACATTCAGATATTCCAAGTCAAATAAACATATATAGACTTCAATCACATATTCCTATTTATACACACATGCAAACACATTCAAAATCTTTTATCATTAACATTTCCACTTATAAACAATTCTTTAAAATAATACATAGCTCAATTTCATATATATAATGTTCATACTCATCATGGATAAGCTTGATAGCACATAATAAAATTCTTATTGAATCATCAATTTTTCACATCATACTCAACTCAAATTATAGTGTACGAACTTACTACATTCCTTACTAATATAGTAGGCTTACACTTACCCGATCTTTTAGCATATTACATTAAATGTGTCTCACCTTGTTTAATTCACAAATTCACTATTTGTAACATATCAACGGCATTAAGCCTGCTAGGCATCAAAGCCCAGAATATACACCGGCATTAAGCCTACTGGACTAGAGGTCCGAGATTTAAACACCGACATTTAGCCTGCTAGGCAATAAGCCCGATAAGATTCACCGGCACAAGGCCTGCTAGGCATTAAGCCCGATATAGAAATCACCGGCACAAGGCCTGCTAGGCATTTAGCCCGATATAAATCACCGGCACAAGGCCTGCAAGGCTCGAAGCCCGAATATCAATATTATTAACCATTCCATGCACATTTATTGATTCCAAAATGTCATATAACACATATATTTCATAACATCACATTTCACATTTGGATAAACTTAACCACATTACCTCAAATAAAATCAATTCTATATTACACTAATCCCATTCGGCAATTCCACATGTATAATCCCAAAATTTCCAAATTTCAACATTTATTATAATACGTAAATAATTTTTGACATATATTTGCTTAAAGACTTACCTCGACTATCGACAGACAACGAAGACTGGCTATTCGATAACCTTCGCCTTTCCCTGATCCAAATCCATTTTTCTTTGTTCTTGATCTAAACACATTAAAATTTAGCTCATTCAAGCATATTTCATCTCAATTTAGTCCCAAAATACATAAACGGGCAAATTACTATTTTACCCCTAATATTTCACTTTTTTTACAATTTAGTCCTATTTACATAAAACACAAAATACACAAAATTTCATAACACCACCTAAGGGCCTAATATTCATAGGGACCATAAAAGTCCATTTATTTCATTTATTTTACATATTAGTCCCTCAAAAATTTATTTTTGTAATAAAGCCGAAAATACTCAAAATCACCAAAAAGTTCAATACAAAACATATTAATCTAAAACATATATTTCATATTTCATCAATTAACAACAAGAATCACAACTAACCATCAATGGCATATTACAAAATCTTCATTAAAGTCTAAAATTAGGGTATGGGTTTGATAGTATACCAAGCAACGATCATAAAAATGTAAAAATTATCAAAAACTAAACAAAATACATGCCCAAATTAAGCCTCCTTGTTTGCCGAAACTTTGAGCTTCAACAATGGTGTTTTTCTCACCTTATATTCGGCCAAGAAAGAAAGATAATGCATGTGCTTTTATTTTTTTGATGTTTTATATTTTAACATGTAATATAATATATAAAAGTTTACTTATAATATGAATAACTAAATAAATAAGACATAATAATTCTTATTTAATCATCCATGCCGTCCACTAAGGTGTTAAATGGCCAATTTACATCTTAAGACCTCATTTAAGAGAAGACAAATCAATTTAACCTCCTAATTTAGTAATTGGCCACTTTTATCACTTACGCGATTTAGTCCTTTTTGACTAATTGAGCACACAAACAGTTAAATTTTTATACGAAACTTTCACACATATTAATTCACATATTAAAAACACGAAAAAATAATATTTAAAAATTTTTTGGACCCGAATTCGTGGTCCCAAAACCACTGTTCGATTAGGGTCAAATTCGGATTGTTACACACACAACTTGTGACACGGGCTTGTGTCCCCTATATTTTGCAAAAAAATTTCTATGTGTTCAAAAAGTTTCTAAAGTTATCGATTTAGTCCTGAACCACCCAAAAAACATGTTTAGGGCCTCATAGGCTCGTATTAGGGACAATATGAATGTTATTGATTGATAATTACAAGAAATTGAAAATGTATGAGAAAATGTATGTGTAATTGTATAATATCTTCGGTAATGCTCCGTAACCCTATTCCGGCGCTGAATACAGGTGAAGGGTGTTACAATTTAATTTTTGAAAATTAGGTGCAGGGGTTACACGGCCAAGATACATGCCCATGTGCTGGCCCGTGTGTATCACACGGCTGAGACACATGCCCTTGTCTCTACCCGTGTGCTCAATTCTGAGCAAATTATTTCTCTAATTTTAAGATGCAGGGGACACACGGGATTGAGACACACTCCCATGTGTCTGCCCATGTGGACAGAATAAGGCCATTTTCCAAACCTTATGTCTCACCCTTTTTACCTTGCACCTACATCAACTCTTCAATATATTCACTAACCAATTCAAGGCATATAAATCAATCTAATGATCAAGTTTTATGCATGACACATTTACTCATGCTTTCAAGTATCATCTTTACATTAAAATTATATACTTACCCAAACTTAATTGCATCTAATATATTAAACCAAACACATTCATAAACTAAATATAATAAACCTCATGCATAAGTATGCATTAAATTTACTATCACTAGCCATTCTAATCGCTAGTTACAACCAAATCGTTTACATACCCTCATTTATTATCATTAGCCTATACAATCCATTACACCAAGGTAAGATTCCTATTTATACCAAAATGAGCTGGAGGATAGTGTGATGATGCTCCGACCGATCTCCAACCTTTATGAGCTTTCGAATACTATAAAACAGAAGAAAGAAAACCTAGTAAGTGTTTGATGCTTAGTAAGTTCGTATAACAAGATTTTCACTTACCAATCATGTTCATTTAAAATAAGCATATCAATAACATGCATCCCAACAAAATTAGCCATTTGCCTAATCATATACACTCAATCAAACAAGTTAGTCATAAATTTTCTAAATGCTTTTCAAATAATAATGATGATGAGCTCATCAAATAATAACTTTCATATACATAATCCTTTCATATTGTATATTTTACATAACTCATACATTTCTATAACAAGTCATCTCAAGTTCATTATAGACATGTTAAAACTTTACTCGTTGAATTTATTTAAAATATCGATGGAGACATCAGTAGTACACTCAAAGTGTACAAAATAGTAAATCTATCAATTCGTATTCAGAGGTAATCAATTAGGGCACATAATCAAGAAGCACTCTCTCGAGTCATGTAACAGGATGCTCATGTGAGCCATGTATCAGGAAGCTTATCCAGGCTAAATAGGAAACTCATAAGAGTTTTAATCAAGAAGCTCATTAAGCTTAACAGGTAACTCTAAAGAGTTATTATCAGGGAGTTCTAGATAGCCATTTAACAGGAAGCTCAAGTGAGTTATAACGGGGCGCTCATAAATAGCTGCCCTTGTGTCCGCAATATATACAGGATCACAACCGATCATATAACAGGATGCTCACAAAGAGCTACGATAGTCTGCAACACATGCAGGATTACTACCAATCAAGATGCTCACAGGAACCATGTAACAGGAATGCTCGAGAAGGCTTTTAACAGAATGCTCGTCTGAGCTATAATGTCCGTAACATATGCAGGACTATAATCGATATGGGAAAATACTGTATCCGTCGTAATTCATTATTCAAACTGGACTTATCATTTATCGAACAATATCGGGTATGTGATTAATTTTGTACATTTACCATTTATGCAATTCACACAAATATAACATGCGATTCAAACATATTAATATACATAATGTAACACCCAAACTCGCCTGTCGATGCTTCCTTGAGACGAGACCGAATCACTTTGACTTTGTCCTCGCCTCTACGCTAATTTCGGCCCAACACTTGTCGCCGCCCAACTCGTCCAACACGCTCGGAGTTCGGCATTTCGAATCCATACTGAGTTTTCAGATGGTGCCATCTCGAATACTCGCTTGGTAGCTATTGTTGTGGCGAACTCGGCTAGAGGTAAGAATTCCTCCCAACTACCTCGAATTCAGGACACAACCCTCAAAGATATCTTCTAAGATTCAGATGACCACTTCGGATTGCCCGTCTGTTCGAGGATGGAAAGTCTGTCTTGAAATCCAACCGTGTCCCCAACGCTTGATGTAACGCTTTCCAAAACCTCGAAGTGAACCTTGGGTCCCTATCCGAGATAAGCGACACGGGCACACCATGCAATCGACTATCTCGGCCACATACAACTTTGCTAGCTTCGAGTGAGTAATCCATTCTCACCCAGATGAAGTGAGTGATTTAGTCGACGGTCACGATTACCCAAGCGCATCTTTCTTCTTTGGGCGTAAGGGTAGCCCACGACGAAATCCATAGTTATCCTCTCCCATTTCCATTGGGAATTTTTACCTGTTAAAGTAGCCCCGATGGTAATCGGTGTTCACCTTAACCTCATCGACACGTCAAACACTTCCTACGAATTTCATATCTCACGCTTCAACCCGCCACCAAAACTATTTTGTAGATCTCCATACATCTTGTTGCCTCCCTGATGTATAGCGTATGGGCTGCTATGTGCATCATGGAGAATTTTCGCCTCAACTCCATATCCTTTGGCATACTGGGCGCCCTAGAAAACATAACACACCATCACCATCACACTATACCCTTCTAAACCACCATCCTCGAACTTGCATTCTCTTCAGATTTAACCCTTCATCCACTAACTGCTTGGCCTTAATTTCCTCGATCCATGTTGGCTTAACTCGAAGCTCGCCAAAAGGCTTCCATCGTCATATAGGCTCAACTGAGCAAACATTGCTCTTAAATCCGCCACAACCTTCCTAGCCAACGCTACGGCCACCACGTTAGCCTTACCCGGATGATATTCGATGGAATAGTCATAGTCCTTAACACTCAATCCATCTCTACATTGCTCCTCGATTCAGATCCTTCGTGTCGGAAGATACCTCAAACTTTGTGATCCGTGTAAATTACCGAATTCTCCCCATAAAGATAATGTCTCCATATCTTCGAGCGAAGACAACTGCCGCTAACTCCAGTGTCGTGAGTTGGGTAGTTAACCTCATGCGATCTCACCGACGGACGATAGGCTACTACGCCCATCCATCAGATCAACACACACCCCAAACCGGTGTGAGATGCATCACAATAGACGTGAATAATTTCCGCTTCGGGTTGTACTAGAACCGAGCTCACGAAATCTTCCTCAACTTATCAAAACTTTCTTGCTTTCTCCAACCATACAAATGGAACACCTTTCCTTAGCAACTTAGTCAATCTACAAGCGATCGTAGAGAACCCTTCCACAAACCTCCAATAATACCTGCTAAACCCGTAAAAACTTCGTATCTCTCGCCACCCGACTTAGGCGGTTTCCACTCCAACACCGCTTCAATCTTGCGGGGATCCACTCTAATCCCTTCCGCTGACACCACGTGACCTAAGAAAGCCACCTCCCTCAGCCAAAATTCGCACTTACTGAATTTGGCATACAACTGTTTTTCCCTCAACACTTGCAGGACTATCCGTAAATGCTTGTCGTGCTCTCCTCCGTTTTGAATAGACCAATATGTCGCCTATGAACACCACGACGAATTGGTCTAGGTAATCGCTTGAAATACCCTATTCATTAAGTCCATGAACGCCACCGGGCATTGGTCAACCCGAATGGCATCACTAGGAACTCGTAATGCCCATACCGAGTTCGAAAATGTCTTGTGAACATCGCCCCTTCACCTTAAGTTGATGGTAACCCTACCTAAGGTCTATCTTCGAAAACACCGACGCCCCTTCAATTGGTTAAACAAGTCATCGATCCGAGGCAATGGGTACTTGTTTTTGATCGTTAACTTGTTTAATCGACGGTGAGTCGATGCACATCCGCATAAGCGCTCCTTCTTGACAAACAATACAGGCGCCTCACGGAGATATACTAGGTCGAATAAACCCTTTATCCAGAGCTCTTAATTTGAGCCTTCACTCCACCAATTCCTTTGGTGCCATTCTGATAAGTGCTATAGACACCACGGTCTTCGTTGGATAGCAAGTCTATACGAATTCGACTTCCGATCTGGAGGCGGACGAAAGTTCTTCCGGAACACATCGAAATTCCCCAACCGCTCGGACCTTTCCAACTCTCGACTCCTTAACTTCCAAAGCATAGATTTGAACCAAAATGCCCTACAACCCTTCTTGACCATCTTCTCAACCTTCAAGAAACTATAATTCGTCACGACCTCCTTGATCCCCTGCCACTTTAGCCTTTTCCACAAGGGATGAAAACTCACGAACTTTCTTGCGGGCAATCAAGAACCTCAAATCATCTCGAGTCCATCCTCAAAGTAAAATACCGTAGCTCGGTTCAAGAGCCACGACGCCTAGCATACCTACTCGTCTTAAAACTCCGCCTCATATTCCGCTATCGACTTGGTTCCTTGCACTAAGCCCGAAAGGCTTTCTCCGAGCATCTCAGATAACTGGTGCCCACATACTTCTTCCGATAAGCGATTTGAAATAATCCCAAGTCAAATCATCCGCCGTAGTGCCATCTCGCCTTTGTCACCACCACCGACGCTTCATCCTTTAGAAGCGTCATTACTTTCGCTTTTCCCCTCACGGTCAAGATCATCCATGATCCTTTCATTGACTCTAGCCAAGATTCGCTACACTGGTGCCACTATACTTCATTACTCATGAAGAAATTTTATGAAGAAATTTTAGTTAGAGATTCTTCCGTGCAAACAAGGTTTCAGTTTTCTATCTTAGTTCACACAAAGAAGTTCTTGCATCCATTCCTTAATACTTTCCATACCTATTCGCTCGTCGGACATTTCTGCCCATTTCTAACCCGAGGTATTTTCGCCTTTCCTACCGGTTTTTTTGTAATAGAATTGAGAGATTTCAAACTTTGATAAAATAGGTCACCCAAAATTGAAGAGCATTTCGAAAATTCGTAGAATTTGAAGTTATGGCATTGTTTCTAAACCGGGGTATTTTGGTAATTTTGTCCATCGGGGTAATTTTGTAATTTTGCATATCCGTGGTGTTTTAGTAATTGTAAAACTCGAGGTCCCTTTTGAGAATTTTTTCTTTCTTAAAGCGGTGATGTTGCAAAAATTTTGTACTGTATGCGTTTGGTAATTTTATAAGTTGAGGTGTTTTCGTAATTTTCCAAACCCACGTGTTTCATTGAGGATTTCCAAAGTCGAGTTTTAATCAACCAAGCTACGCACAGTGCAGTGTTTCGTGTGGAGAGGAGGTGAGTCACACCTGACTTGCTTAAATACCAAGGATGCTCACAAAGAGCTACGATAGTCTCGCAACACATGCGGGATTACTACCAATCAAGATGCTCACAGAACCATGTAACAGAATGCTCGAGAAGGCTTTTAACAGAATGCTCGTCTGAGCTATAATGTCCGTAACATATGCAGGACTATAATCAATATTGGAAAATACTGTATCCGTCGTAATTCATTATTCAAACTGGACTTATCATTTATCGAACAATATCGGGTATGTGATTAATTTTGTACATTTACCATTTATGCAATTCACACAAATATAACATGCGATTCAAACATATTAATATACATAATGTAACACCCAAACTCGGTCCACGAGTCCTGACCGGATCTGGTATGTCACGGGGTAAAATAATTTTGGAAGACATTGATTTTTTGGTGAAGACTTGTTAAAATATGGCTAAGGTTTTTGAAAAGGGGGTTTGAAAACTCAGTTGGGCCTTTTTATAAATACAGTTGGGCTTTATAAACCCTTTTGAAAATATTTGATCATGTACAATTTAAAATCATCAAGTTGTAGTTGACTAAGTTTATTTTTGGTTACCCGATGGTAACGTCTTTGAAAACTCGTAAAAGTTATTAAGTTGGAAAAGGTTTCTTTTACCGGTTCACTTTAATATATGTAAATTTCATTTGTAACACCTTATAAGTAAAACAAAAGTAAAATAAACATCCAAAATAATAATAGCGGCCTTATTACATCCCAAATTAAAAACACTTAGGAAATAAAATACTTAAACTTAACAAAAATAAATTTAACTCCAACAATAAGCGCCTCGAGTCCTTTCCGGCTCCATCTCCGCGATCTATTCATCTGCAAAATGTTAAGGGAAAGGGGGTGAGTCACCAAGACTCAGTGTGTAATCCCCACCCGGTAAAACAACTCATACACAAGTCATTAATAACATGCACATGCAACCCAACCTAACCATCCATACTCCTTTTCTACCCCGTGTGGTCAAAACCATTGGTGGTCAAAACCACTGATGACTTAGAGTCACAAATCAAATGATGGGGCCAACCCATCGTGTGGTTAAAACCACTGATGACCATAGGTCACAAATAATCAAAGTGTGGTCAAAACCACTGGTGGTACCAAACCACTGGGACTTAGTCGCAATTTATCAATCGGTGTGGTCAAAACCATCGATGACCATAGGTCACAAATAATCGATGGGGCCAACCCATCTTGTGGTCAAAACCATCGATGACCATAGGTCACAAATAATCTGATGGGGCCAACCCATCTTGTGGTCAAAACCACTGGCGACGGTCCATAAAATCTTCCCCTTCCTCTCATCAATCCCACCATCACATGCTTTAATAAAAATTTCCATAAATCATATCATAGCATTTAATCATCATGTGATGGCATGCAAATCGTATATCAAAAATCACAAGTGAGGGGACTTACCCGGAAACCATGATTATGCCACAAGCTAATCACAACCAAAAGATTAAAGGCAAACAATTAAATCATGTAAATTAATAAAGTGTGTAGTGAGTTTCTACACACCTGTTTCTACCGGAACTCCTAGATCCCGAAAAGCCGATCTATAACGTTAGATCTCTTAACCTTAAACGGATTTGATTTCCTAACAAATCTCGAAGCCTTAATTAGTCCCAACTCACCTTGGAAAATAAATCCCGAAAACTTCCCTACAATCGATTTAAACAAGTTAATAGGATTCATAGGCCATTCGGCCATAACCTTAGATCCAAAAAGAGGTGATTATCTCTTACCTTAATGATTATTTTAGCCTTTAAACTCCACAAATCAGCACCACTTGGGGTTGTGAGGGGGGTTTGACTATTTTCAATGAAAAGAAAAGAACCGAACAACAGCTCACTTAAGAGGAAATCGGCCAATCTTAAGAAGAAAAGAGGGCTGGAATTTTCCTATTAAAAAAGGGGGTATATTCGGCTTGTACAAGAGAAGAGAAGCTAGAATTTTTAATAATTTTGGGCTGTTGTATAAGGGAGTTTCAGCAGCAAGGTGATAGGGGTTTGGCTAATGGAGGAAGAAGAAGGAGAAAGAAAAGAAGTAGGGGTTCAAGGAGGATTTCGGCTTGTAAAAGAAGAAGAAAAGAAGCTAGAATTTTAGCAATATAGGCAGAGAAAATTCGGCAGCAACAAGTGAGAAAAAGAAGAGAAAAATTGAAGAACTTTTGGCCCTTCTTTGCTGTAAAAAAAAACAATTATGGACAGCCCCTAAGGAGTCCCATTGCTGGCCAAATTCTCTTTATTTTGTGATAATTTCCACCTTGAATTATCACAAAATAAATCTAGCTTTAATCTCCTAATCCCTCAATAATTTAATAGCAAATAAAACACTAAAATTCCCCTCTTCCAGCTGATTATGAGCAAAAAAATATGCCTTATCTCTTATCAATTTAAGAGTCCTCAATGCTACCAATTCTGCTCTCTTCACGCCAGCAGCAGGGGGAAGAAAAAAATAAAATCAAGAAACAAGGCCTGGGGTTCGAACCTGTGACCTGGAGCAGCAGCCCCCCCTTCCTTCACGCCTTACCACTCTTCCCTCTTGACTTTCATGACATAAAGCCCCCATCTTTTAATTATAAACCTTACCTGAGCCTTTTTCCCTTTTTGCGCCGAAGCCCAAAAATAAAATCCCCTTTGCGCTCGTCTTGTCTCGAACCTGTGTCCCTTTGCCAAAGCCCCTCTTAAGTAGCACCTCAGCCACTCCGCCCACCGCCTTTCATGTCCGTTCCTTACTCAAAATTTATTTAAAACCTTTCTTACCTGGGCCCTTCCTTTAGCGCCCAAAAAAATTTCTCCTTGCTACTTCTACGGATCGAACCCAAAACTCCTAGCAACCTCTTAGGTGCTCCACGCCATTTGTACCAAGCCCATTCTTGTGCCATGTTCGTCCTAAATTTTATTTAACCCCTATCCCACATCTTCCTTCCTTTTAGACCCTTAAAAAAATATTTTTAAAATCAAAATTTGACCCAAATGGGGTTATTTCTAGACCCTAAATCATGCCAAATAAAATCATATTTATTTATTTCTTGAAGCCCACATGGAATTTATTTAAATTACAAATAACCCCTAATTCAGGGTGTTATAGTTCTACCCCCTTAAAAATAATTTCGTCCTCGAAATTACTTACTAACGAATAGTCGTACATCATAGCTCACTGTACCACGCTTATGCTGCGCACTCTGATCTTAATAAAACTATCTTACTTCCTAGGCACAATCTCTATGTCTCTTAGAATTCAATTCTAACGATTGCGTTTATCTGTTTAAGAATTTTATGCATTAGTACTCGTTTCTCTGGATTATTCGCGAAGAAATTTTATGATAGAAGTTTTAGGAGTGGTTCTTTCGTAATTATACATACACACAATTTTCCATTCATTCATTCAAAGAAATGTTGTAGTTTTCATGGTGATTGTTTTCCCACTATCCATGGGTATTTTCGTAATTTGTCCTACAGGGGTATTTTTCGTAATTTTTCAAAAATGAAAATTTTCAGATGATTTTGTCAAAAATTATTTTAAAACTCTTAATTTCCTGGGGTATTTTGAAAATTTCTAAAATTCAGGGGTCTTTCGGTGATTTTGAAACTCAGGGGCATTTCGGTAATTTTTCATAAATCGGGGTGAATTGTAAAATGTGATGAATCAGGGATCTTTCAAAAGTTGTAAAACTTTGAGGGCTCTTTTGATAATTGCACTTTCCAAAATAGTGATGTTGCAAAATTTTGAAAGTTAGGGGTATTCTGGTAATTTTGTAGGTTAGGGGCAATTTTGTAATTTTACAAAATCATAACGTTTTCGAATCTTACGATTTTTGGGCACTTTTCATGTGATGAAATTTTTGGATTAAAATCGTGGGTATTTTGGAATTTTCATAATTTAAGGGCATTTTCGTAATTTTACCCCTAAGGGTATTTTAGTAATTTTCCATAACCAGGGTATTTTTACAAAATGACTTTTCAAAATTTGGGTTCTAAGTGATTTTACAAAGAAAGATATTTTGAAAATTTCTATTTGAAAATTTTCATACGGAGGGTATTTTGGTAATTTTCAAACCAAGGGTATTTTGGTCACTTTTCAACTGAGGGGTATTTTGGTCTTTTTTTAAAAAAAACAAGGTTTTAATTATTTCAAAATAAAACGGCTAGTCCCTTTTGGGTTTTAGTTATCGAGTTAAGCCCGTGAGTGTGTCGTCTCATTAGGATGAACAGCATCTACGCACTGTAGGATTCAAGTGAGTAGGAGGTGAGTCACGAGGACCGCTTAAATACCGTGCCCCCAAGAATCAAATCCTAGACATGCGTATAACGATTGCCACATCCTTTGCTTAGTGACAACTCATAGGGTTGTTTAGGTAGTTATTAAATCTTATGCATAGTTGGGGTATACTAGTCCTAAGGTTCAACAGTTCTACTCTAGTAGTCTACGTTCCCATTTTACTCTTTTACCCCACATCAAAAGAATTCACGAAAATTGATAGAGGTACTTACCTGGGCGGATAGGTGCCGGAGACTCGGTGCCATGCTGTTCAAGCCAAAAACAGTTTCTCAAAATATTATAATAAGGCCTGCTAACAAAACCAAACCTTCTGGGCCTTGGGCCCCCCACAGCCGAGTTTTGAACTGGGCTCTGATACCAATTTGTAACACCCCAAACCCGGCCCATGAGTCCTGACCGGATCTGGTATGTCACGGGGTAAAATAATTTTGGAAGACATTGATTTTCTGGTGAAGACTTGTTAAAATATGGCTAAGGTTTTTGAAAAGGGGGTTTGAAAACTCAGTTGGGCCTTTTTATAAATACAGTTGGGCTTTATAAACCCTTTTGAAAACATTTGATCATGTACAATTTAAAATCATCAAGTTGTAGTTGACTAAGTTTATTTTTGGTTACCCGATGGTAACGTCTTTGAAAACTCGTAAAAGTTATTAAGTTGGAAAAGGTTTCTTTTACCCGTTCACTTTAATATATGTAAATTTCATTTGTAACACCTTATAAGTAAAACAAAAGTAAAATAAACATCCAAAATAATAATAGCGGCCTTATTACATCCCAAATTAAAAACACTTAGGAAATAAAATACTTAAACTTAACGAAAATAAATTTAACTCCAACAATAAGCATGGCCGCCTCGAGTCCTCTCCGGCTCCATCTCCGCGATCTATTCATCTGCAAAATGTTAAGGGAAAGGGGGTGAGTCACCAAGACTCAGTGTGTAATCCCCCACCCGGTAAAGCAACTCATACACAAGTCATTAATAACATGCACATGCAACCCAACCTAACCATCCATACTCCTTTTCTACCCCGTGTGGTCAAAACCACTAGTGGTCAAAACCACTGATGACTTAGAGTCACAAATCAAATGATGGGGCCAACCCATCGTGTGGTCAAAACCACTGATGACCATAGGTCACAAATAATCAAAGTGTGGTCAAAACCACTGGTGGTACCAAACCACTGGGACTTAGTCGCAATTTATCAATCGGTGTAGTCAAAACCACTGATGACCATAGGTCACAAATAATCTGATGGGGCCAACCCATCTTGTGGTCAAAACCACTGATGACCATAGGTCACAAATAATCTATGGGGCCAACCCATCTTGTGGTCAAAACCATCATGACGATCCATAAAATCTTCCACCTCCTCTCATCAATCCCACCATCACATGCTTTAATAAAATTTCCATAAATCATATCATAGCATTTAATCATCATGTGATGGCATGCAAATCGATATCAAAAATCACAAGTGAGGGACTTACTCTAAACCATGATTATGCCACAAGCTAATCACAACCAAAAGATTAAAGGCAAACAATTAAATCATGTAAATTAATAAAGTGTGTAGTGAGTTTCTACACACCTATTTCTACCGGAACTCCTAGATCCCGAAAAGCCGATCTATAACGTTAGATCTCTTAACCTTAAACGGATTTGATTTCCTAACAAATCTCGAAGCCTTAATTAGTCCTAACTCACTTTGGAAAATAAATCCCGAAAACTTCCCTACAATCGGTTTAAACAAGTTAATAGGATTCATAGGCCATTCGGCCATAACCTTAGATCCAAAAAGAGGTGATTATCTCTTACCTTAATGATTATTTCACCTTTAAACTCCACAAATCAGCACCACTTGGGGTTGTGAGGGGTTTGACTATTTTCAACGAAAAGAAAAGAACCGAACAATGACTCACTTAAGAGGAAATCGGCCAATCTTAAGAAGAAAAGGGTGGAATTTTCCTATTAAAGAGGGGTATATTAAACTGTACAAGAGAAGAGAAGTGGAATTTTGAATAATTTTGGGCTGTTGTATAAGGGAGTTTCAAAGACAAGGTGATAGGGTTTGGCTAATGGAGGAAGAAGAAGGAGAAAGAAAAGAAGTAGGGGTTCAAGGAGGATTTTGGCTTGTAAAAGAAGAAGAAAAGAAGCTGGAATTTTAGCAATATAGGCAGAGGAAATTCGGCAGCAACAAGTGAGAAAAAGAAGAGAAAAATTGAAGAACTTTTGGCCCTTCTTTGTAAAAAAAAGACAATTATGGACAGCCCTAAGGAGTCCTATTGTCGGCCAAATTCTCTTTATTTTGTGATAATTTCCACCTTGAATTATCACAAAATAAATCTAGCTTTAATCTCCTAATCCCTCAACAATTTAATAGCAAATAAAACACTAAAATTCCCCTCTTCCAAATGATTATGAGCAAAAAATATGCCTTATCTCTTATCAATTTAAGAGTCCTAAATCTCGCCAATTCGCTCTCTTCACGCCAGCGGGGGAAGAAAAAAAATAAAATCAAGGCACAAGGCACGGGTTCAACTCATGACTGGAGCAGCCCCCCTTCCTTCACGCCTTACCACTTTTCCCTCTGGACTTTCATGACATAAAGCCCCCATCTTTTAATTATAAACCTTACGTGAGCCTTTTTCCCTTTTTGCGCCGAAGCCCAAAAATAAATTCCCCTTTGCGCTCGTCTTGACTCGAACCCGTGTCCCTTTGCCAAAGCCCATCTTAAATAACGCCTCAGCCGCTCCGCCCACCTGCCTTTCATGTCCGTTCCTTACTCAAAATTTATTTAAAACCTTTCTTACCTGGGCCCTTCCTTTAGCGCCCAAAAAAATTTCTCCTTGCTACTTCTGCGGATCGAACCCAAGACCCCTAGCAACCTCTTAGGTGCTCCACGCCACTTGTACCAAGCCCATTCTTGTGCCATGTTCTTCCTAAATTTTATTTAACCCCTATCCCCCAGCTTCCTTCCTTTTAGACCCTTAAAAAAATATTTTTAAAATCCAAATTCGACCCAAATGGGGTTGTTTCTAGACCCTAAATCATACCAAATAAAATCATATTTATTTATTTCTTGAAGCCCACATGGAATTTATTTAAATTACAAATAACCCCTAATTCAGGGTGTTACACATAATTTAGTTGCACGAACTTACCTCGACACTTGTTTGTGTTTGAAATTCTACTAATCCAAAACCTTTTCTTTTCCTCAATCTAACTCTTTATTTGATCTTTTCAGAACTAAAACCTTTTCTTTTCCTCAATCTAACTCTTTATTTGATCTTTTCAGAACTATATAAATGAATTTAGCTTCAATTTAATTCACTTTATACTCAATTGAATTCAATTCACATCTTAGGCAAAATTACCATTTTGCCCCTATTTTTTTCATAAATGACAATTTCATCCCTAAGTTCAGAAAATGAAATTCATGCAATTTAATCCTTATTTCAAGCCTAACTGAATTTTACATGTTACAATAACAGCCCATGAATTTCACAAAAATTAGAAATTTTCCATGGGTTTTACATCTTTACAATTTAGTCCCTAAATCACAATTTCATCAAAATTCTCTTTATAAAAGTTATTTATCTATCAACAACCTTTAATTTTCTACCATAAATTTCAAAACTTTAGCATTTACATCCATGGAAAAATTTAAATACTTTGATCTCTTTACAAATTACTCCCCAAAATAGATAGATTAAGCTATTCTGATCTCGAAAATATAAAAAATACTAAAAACTAGACAAGATTACTTACCCAATTAAGCTTGTTTGATTTCCTTTCTCTTTGCTAAGGTTTCCATGTATTTTGGGGAAGAAGGTGATAATTATAATATGTTATTTCTATTTAATTATTATATCATCCTTTATTTTTCCTACTTTCCAATTTAGTCCTTTCGTTTCTAATTTTTCATACATGATTCATCATAAATATCTACTAACTTTTCTTAATGGTCTAATTACCATATAAGGACCTCAAGTTTTGAATCCCATAGATATTTGATACTTATAGCTACTAGAACTCAACTTTTTTATTTTATGCAATTTGGTCCTTTCCACAATTAAAGATGGAATCAATTTTCATACATCATTTCTATCATAATGCAATTCATGCAATAATATAAAAATAATTTTCTTTTTGACTCGAATTTGTGGTCCTGAAACCACTATTCCAATTTCACTAAAAGTGGGCCGTTACAACTCTCCCCCTTAAAGAATTTTCTTACCAGTAAAGAGGTTTGGGTACTACTTCCTCATGGTATCCTCTGGTTCCCAGGTAGCTTCTTCTATACCATGCCGTTGCTAGAGAACTTTTACTAAATTCACCTTTTTGTTTCTTAACTATTTTGTTTCACATGCTAGGATTTTGATCAGTTCCTTTATGTAAGTCATGTCAGGCTAAATTTATACTTCTTTCGGAGATATAACATGTGAAGGATCTGACCGATACCATTGTAACATGGACACGTGAAAAAACATTATGAATTCTGTTAAGCTCTGGTGGTAATGCTAGTCAATATACAACAAGTTCGATTCTTTTTGTAATCTCATAAGGTCCAATGAATCGTGGACTCAATTTTCTTTACGGCCAAATCGGAGAACTTTCTTCCAAGGTGATATTTTCAAAAATACGTTATCAGTGACCTGGAATTCTATCTATTTTCATTTAAGATCAGCATAAGAATTTTGATGATCAAAGGCTACTTTTAAACTATCTCGAATTACTTTCACCTTTTCTTCAGTCTCACAGACTAAATCAACCCCGAGTATCTTTTTCTCACTGAGTTCTATCCAGTACAATGGAGTTCTACATTTACGACCATATAGAGCCTCGTACGGTGCCATTTTAATGCTCGACTGATAACTATCATTATATGCAAATTCAACCAAAGGTAGGTATTTTTCCCAGTTACCTTCGAATTCCAAAACACAACACCAGAGCATATCCTCTAAAATCTGTATTACACGTTCAGATTGACCATCAGTCTAAGGATGAAATAAAGAACTGAAATGAAACTGCGTACCGAGAGCTTCTTGCAATTTGCTTCAAAATCGAGACTAAACTAGGGATCTTTGTCTGAAATAATGGAAACTGGCACTCCATGTAGTCTAACAATCTCAGAAACATATAACTCAGCCAATTTATCCAGGGAGAAATTCATACGTACCAAAATAAAATGTGTGGACTTCGTTAAATCGTCGAATTTACCCCAATGGCATCTTTCTTTTTCGAGGATAAGGGTAATCCCGATACAAAATCCATAGTAACTCTTTCCCATTTCCACTCTGATATAGTAACTAGCTTTAATAATCCCAAAGGCACCTGATGTTCAGCTTATAATTATTGACATATCAAACATTTAGATACAAATTCAGAAATATCTCATTTCATTCTCGGCCACCAGTATATCTTTTTCAAATTATTGTACATTTTGTTGCTACCAGGATGAATAGACATTGTAACATTGTGAGCTTCATATAAAATCCTCTGTACAAGTTTTGAATTCTTCAGTACACATATTCTGCCTCTAAACAATATGCAGTCATCAGACCCAATCTAAAATTATGAATCAGAACTTGACTCACATTGTACCCGTTTAGCTTGTAATTCATCATCACTCTTCTAAGCTTTACAAATCTGTTACAGGAATATTGGTTTAGCTTTTAACTCAGCTATGACTGAACCATTATCAGACAAAGATAATTGGGTATTCAATACTTGCAAAGCAAAAAGAGATTTCCTACTCAGAGCATCAGCAACCACTTTGGTCTTTCCCGGATGATAATAAATAACCAAATCATAATCTTTTAATAACTCAAGCCACCAACACTGTCTCAAATTCAAGTCTTTCTGCGTCATCAGATACTTCAAGCTCTTGTCATCTGACATTTCAGCACAATATATTTTTGTTTCTAGTTCACCACCGCATCATCTTGAGTTAGCCAGTTCATTCCCAAAATTACATCAAATTCATCAAAAGGCAGTAGCATCAAATCAGTCGAGAAATAATAACCCTTTACCATCAATAGACAATTTTACAAACTTTATCTACCATAACATGCTGGCCCAGGTGGTTTGAAACTTTAACCACAAATTTAGTGAACTCAACAGGTAATTTTTAATAGACACTAAATTTTTGCATATGTATGAATGTGTTGAACTAGGATCAATCAAAGCATAATATTAGTATCAAGAAGAGAAAATGTACTAGTAATGGCGTCTGGTATAGAGGCATCTTTTCTTGCACATATAGCATATGTCCTTGCCGGTGCTCTTGCTTTATATTTAACTGTTGAATCTTTCGTAGCACTTCGGCTACCACTAACATTGCCAGGGTGTCGGGGTGGTCTACCTCTCGATGCGGGGTTACTCGGCTTCAAAGTTTGATTAATATCTTTTTCAATCCTTTCTAGAAAATCTTTAAGATAATGGTCAAGAGAACCACATCTATAGCAAGCTCCACTTCCCATACGACATTCCCCAAAATGAAATTTATTACAATGTTTACACCTCGATTTGGGGTTACCAACACTTCCAACACTTGTTAATATGGAGACGAAGATCTCGAGTTAGAGCGTTGAGAACCTTGTTCTTTTCTGGAATATCCCATAGATGTGGTAAAAAGATCATGGTATTTCTTTGATTACTTTGAAGTAGATGATTGTTATTTGTTCATAAATATTTTACCAGAAATTTGAGCTTTTCTTTCTGCTTATTTCTTTTCTTTACTTAATTCATCGGCTTTGTGTGCTCGATCAGCCAGTACTACAAATTCCCTTAATTCAAGAATTCCAATCAATAGCTTGATGTCCTCATTTAATCCTTCTTAAAAATGTTTACACATAGCAACCTCAGTCGGAACACATTCCCTGGCATACTTGCTCAATCTAACAAACTCTCGTTCATACTCAAGTATTGTCATATTTCCCTGTTTGAGCTCTAAAAGTCCTTTTTTGATCCAAAAATCACTTATTAATATACTTCTTTCTGAATTCTGTTTAGAAAAACTCCCATGTAACATTTTTCCTTGGCACAACAGAAATCAAGGTATTCTACCATTGATAAGTTGTGTCTTTCAACAATGATACAACACATTTTAGGCACTTAGCTAGTATGCATGATAATTCATCTAAAACTCTGATAGTATTTTCCAGCCAAAATTCAGCCCTCTCCAGATCATCTTCGGCAGTAGCTCTAAATTCTTCTACCCCATACTTATAAATTTTATCTACCGAAGGCTTACCAGTTCTAATAAGTTCATCACTTTTTGGCATGTCAGAAACTGGTTGAGGAGTAGGAAGGGGAGGTTGTTGTACTGTAGGATTTATTCTCAAAAATTTTGTAAACCACTCATTCATCATTTGAAAGAAGGCTTCTTTTGCCTCCTCACCTCGGCCCTCAGATACAGGCCTTCTACTACTACTAGATGTAGCTATTTGTACAGAAGCTTGAGTAATGCTCTCAGCTTCCTCAGATTCATCTCTAGCTTGATTGGATGACATTACTATATGAAAAACAAATTTAAAATGGTCAAGAGATATCACACTATCACAAATTATATAATGGCATGTATAGCTAAACTCGTATTTGTTACGTTAGTCCAATAATCGGCTAAACCGTAGCTCTGATACCAATAAATGTAACATTTCTAACCTAAATCCGTCACCGAATAGGGTCATGGAGCATTACCGGAGTTTACTGTTAAATTACAGTTAATTTATTTCATATACCATTCATTTTCAAAAATCAGTCACAATCAATCATAATGTCCCTCATATGGGTCCTCGAGGTCCAAAATACAATCAGAATCGAGTATAGACTAAATCTGGATCACAAATTTTTTTCGCAAAATTTCAAAATTTTTCTTAGGTGTAGGAAACACACGCCCGTGTCTTAGGCCGTGTGGGCATTTGATGTGAGGCACACGGTCATGTCCCAGCCCCTGTCTTTATCCGTGTAACTATCTGACTTGGGTCACATGGCCAGCCACACGTCCGTGTGCTAGACCGTATGGACAATTTCATATTGAAAATTAGGTGAAAGGGTTACACGGCCAGGACACATACCCATGTGCTGGGCCGTGTGTCTCACACGACTGAGACAAACGCTCGTGTCTCTACCTTTGTGCTCAATTCTGAGCAAATTGTTTCTCTAATTTTAAGATGCAGGGGACATTCAGCCAAACCACACGCTTGTGCACATGGCCGTGTGTTGCACACGGGGTTGAGACACATGCCCATGTGTCTGCCCGTGTGGACAGAATAAGGCAATTTTCCAAGCCTTATTTCTCGCCCTTTTTACCTTGCACCTATATCAACACTTCAATATATTCACCAACCAATTCAAGGCATATAAATCAATCTAATGATCAAGTTTTATGCATGACACATTTCTCATGCTTTAAAATACCATATTTACATTAAAATTATATACTTACCCAAACCTAATTGCATCTAATATATTAAACCAAATCGTTTACATACCCTCATTTATTATCATTAGCCTATACATTCCATTACACCAAGGTAAGATTCCTATTTATACCAAAATGAGCTGGAGGATAGTGTGATGATGCTCTGACCTATCTCCAACCTTTACGAGCTTCCAAGTATTATAAAACGAATAAAGAAAACCTAGTAAGCATTTGATGCTTAGTAAGTTCGTATAACAAGAATTTCACTTACCAATCATGTTCATTTAAAATAAGCATATCAATAACATGCATCCAACAAAATTAGCCATTTGCCTAATCACATACACTCAATCAAATAAGTTAGTCATAAATTTTCTAAATACTTTTCAAATAATAATGATGATGAGCTCATCAGGTAATAACTTTTATATACATAATCCTTTCATATCGTATTTTCACAACTCATACATTTCCATAACAAGTCATCTCAAGTTCAGTGTAGACATGTTAAAACTTTACCCGTTGAATTTATTTGAAATATCGATGGATACATTAATAGTACACTCAAAGTGTACAAATATGTAAATCCATCAATTCGTATTCAAGGGTACCCAATTAGGGCACATAATTAGGAAACACTCTCTCGAGTCATGTAATAGAATGCTCATGTGAGCCATGTATCAGAAAGCTTATCCGGGCTAAACAGGAAACTCATAAGAGCTTTAATCAGGAAGCTCATTGAGCTTAATAGGTAACTCTGAAGAGTTATTATTAGGGAGCTCCGGATAGCTATTTAATAGGAAGTTCAAGCGAGCTATAATGGGATGCTCATAAAGAGCTGCGTTTATGTACGTAGTATATGCAGGATCACAACCGATCATTGATGATGTCACGAACTAACTAAAATACAACAAAGGCAAGCGCACCTATCGAACGGCAGTATAGCTTTGGTGAGTCGGGAATATCGTGTCCACGAGGACTAAAAGTACTAGTAGTTACTATCTTTTTATTATCTAGCCGAATAAATTGAAGTGATATATTTTAACCTTGTAACACCCCAAACCCGGTCTAGACGTTACGACCAGATCTGGTATGTCATAGGGTAAGTTGTAAAAACAAATTTTGTTGAATTTAGGAAAACACCGTAAGTTTGAAAACTTTTCGTTTTAGGTGATGTTTTGAGGACAGTGGTTTGCAGTTAAAGGAAAATTCCCGAATTGAGTTAAGTTCCATTTGTTATCTTCGTTGGCACTTGGGAGAAAACGGTTGTTTGATGTTCTTAAGTTTTGAAAACTCCATCTTAACTTTCATGTTAAAATAAAATAATGTCATACCTTAAGTAAATCATAAATAATAAAAACCCAAATTTCAACTTAAGAAGGCCTTATTACATAAGCGAAAATCCTCAATTAAAATAATTTGAAGAAAGGAAATGAGTTTACGAAAAAAACATGCTATGGCCTCTACGAGTCCGCCTCAGCTCCCAGATCCACGATATACTGATTACCTGTAAAATTAAGCAGAGGGGTGAGTTACCACGACTCAGTGTGTAAATCCCCTTATGTCACATAAATAGCCTCAAGCCCATATTCGCACATTGGCCTTAGCCCACTCAACATATCATACACAAATATGAATGTAATGTGTCCCAGCCTAACCTAATTTTTCGTCC
Organism: Gossypium rotundifolium; assembly: GCA_025506655.1. Lineage (NCBI taxonomy): Eukaryota > Viridiplantae > Streptophyta > Magnoliopsida > Malvales > Malvaceae > Gossypium > Gossypium rotundifolium. The sequence goes on from CP106731.1 coordinate 53,962,311, forward strand.
TTTACACACCACCCGTACCATCCTATCACACCATGGAGATTTATACAATCAACCTTCCATCCGCTACACACCTCATATGTGGTACCAAGCCATTCGTGGTTCTAGATCACCGTGGTACAAGATCACCGTGACAGAGTCACTATTAACATACGTGAGGCCAACCCACCGTGGTACAAAACCACCGTGACAATCTCTAATGAATGTATGTGAGGCCAACCAACTGTGGTAGCAAACCACTGGGACGAGTCACTGAATCATAGATATATATACATGGTATTAAACCACCATGGCACCAAGCCATCGAGACATGGTCACTGAATCAGATATATGTGGGGCCAACCCACTTGTGGTACCAAACCACCGTGACAGTCTCTAATACTTCCCCTTTCGTATCATAACCCATACCCATGTAGGACATACAGATCAAATCGATGCACATGCTTTCACCATAGTGACAGATTACAGCATACATTTTCATACCCATTAATAGAACGTTATAGTCACTTACCTGGTGTCCCCAGCTTTACCCGCAAGGCTATATCAACTTCCTACTCAGTCACTTCGGCTTTTCAGTCGAAACAGTTATTAGCACATATTAATAACAGAGTATGAATATTTTAAACACCTATAAACACGAAAGATTATACTATCGATCTCGCTAACACTTTCACTCGCAGGGATCACAGCGATCTACTTTTTGAGCTTAAGGGTAGGGACTACAAGTCCAACCCCTCTTTGCTTGGCTGGCAATTAATTCCATGAAAGAGATCTTAGTCAAAAGATACTATAATGAAACAGCAGTTGTTTAACAACAACATTGGGTTAAGGCAGCGAATAACGAAAGGAGACACTGATCAAATAACTAGAGAGGAATCTCTTACCTTAAGATCCCGAATAAAGAGATGGGATTCGGAGATTGGTTGATACTTAGACTTGGAACTCAATTGATTCGACTTAACAACCAAATCGATGAAAGATCCGGAGTAGACCCTCAGCACCTTGTTGCACAGTATTCAGCTTAACACAGAGGACTCGAATAACACACAAGAAGATTCAGCACAAGACACTAAAGTAGAGAAGATTCGATTCAAAGATGATATCTCAAAAAGTGGAATGAGGATTCGACTAAAAAGATAGGTAAAAGAAATCTCAAAGAGAAGAATTGAGAGATGAGTTTTGGTTATGAAGAACCATTAGAGAGAATAAGGAGCAAGAAACAAAAATAAAAAGAAAATAAAATAATTGGGTGCTTTGGCTTTGAGTGGATGAGAAAAGGATCAAAACAAAAGAGAGAAATAGAAACCTATAAGAATTCGGCAAGGGTTGGGAGATTGGAAAATGAAGTAAATGGGAGAAGAAAGAAAAGCCTAGAAGAGAAGAGTGCCCAAAAAGATTTCGGTTTACCAAAGAGAAATGAACCACTACTAGCCTTAGGAGTTTCGGTAACCATGGAGAGAAAATGTGTTGAGAAACACCCTAAAGCCGAAAAGAGAACTCTTAACACACAAAGTTTGCTAAATGCCTCCCAACATTTCGGCACCTAGACTCACCAAAACCGAATGCCACCATTTTTCCTTTGACCGAATCCCCCCAACACCAACCAAGAATTCGGCCACACCCCTTCTCCTCTCCTACGTTCACTCCACTCCCCTCATTTGAATTAGTTTGAAACATTCAAATTCCCCTTTTCACTCTTGTCCATCAATTTGAAATGTTTGACTTAGTCCACTCCCACTCTTCAAGGTCCCCAGTTGAATCCATCACCTCCCTTCTAGTTGCCAAATCCCAAAATGTACATTGTGTGACTCGAACCTGCTCCTTCACTGCTCCTTGAAGCGTCACTCACCTGCCTCTTAAGTTTCACCTCCTTGCCACTTTACTAAAGCGGTTCTTGTGACATCAAACCCAAACTATAATACTTAAAACCTACCTCAGCTAGCTCTCCCTTAAAGTGCCCAAAATTGAAATTTTGGCCAAGGCTTCGGCTTAACCTCGAGCCTTCCCGGGGCCTCCAAACACACCCAAACAACAGGCAAAGCATACCAAACACATAGAAACATAATAAATGCAATGCCCCTAATTTAGGATGTTACAAACCTAATCTTAACTAATCTAATTACTAAGAAGAAACAGAGAATAAAGTAGGAAAATATTTGAAGAAAACCGATAAGAGAGACAATACCCAAGAAAGAATCCACCTAGACTTCACTTATTATTCTAAATCTAAATTAAACAATTTATTCACTTGCCTTAATCCGTAGAAATCCCTAAATTATATTAATATCTCTTTCGAGAGTAAAAATGAAACACCCCACACCCGGCCCATGAGCCTGAACTGGATCTGGTATGTTTCTAAAGTAAATCGGTTTCGAAATCCTTCGTTACTTAGATGAAATTTGTAAAATTTTGGAAAACTTATATTTTGAGTTGGGCTTAGATTGGAAACCCATTTATTTAATCTTGTAAATCCAATTTGATTTATTATGTCCAAAATAGTTCTTAGCACAATATTTAAAAGTAAAGTAAAAAAAATAAAGAATAATCCATTTGGGCCTTATGGCCTTATTACATCATGTAAAACCCAAAATAAAATTTAAGGTACTAAATAAAATAAAGTCCAAATAAAATAAAATCTCCGAATGTAGCATGGCCACCTCAAGGTCCACCGGCCCGGTCCGTCACTGCTCATCACCTGAAAAGAATTCCCACAACGGGGTGAGTCAACGACTCAGTGTGCACACAATACTAACATTCAACAAATCAGGCATACATGTTCAAACTTCAGATTCATATAAAATAAATTATGATGCAACCCAAACCCAAGCCTAGTGGTCCATCCACTACACACCACCCGTACCTGCCAGTCACACTGTGGGGACTACTAAGTCAACCCTCCATCCGCTACACACCATCGAAGGCAGTCGCTGCAGTCGACGTGCTCATCTCCCATATAATTTGTGTCATTAGATACCATATTCAAATAATGTAACCGAAGTTACCAAATTCAGATAATTGTGACCGTAGTCACCATATAACGCTAGTGAGACCAAGTCAACACCTTCTTCCCTTTCACATAAATCCGAATGCCCCAAAATTAATAATCATGCACATAATTAAATTCACATTCATATTCAGATTTTCACATGTTATAGAATAACATATTTCATAATCCTATCGGAAGTAGGAAACGTGCACGAGTACCTTTGTACCACATTAGGGTACTTAGCCATATTCATATTCTTATACATATTCATAAAAATAATTGCCACATGATAAATCGAAGGTTAGTGTGCATACACACCGATTTGCTTAATAGGTTCCTTGAGATCTCGAAAATCCCGATCTAACTTTAGATCATTAACCCCTATATTCGCCATCATATAATACACATTAATAAACCTATTTGGCTTAAAACAAAACCAAATCCTAGTAGGATTTGTAAAAGACTCACCTCTGCCGATTTGGTGTTTATACAATTCAAAACTTGGTTTTTCCTTTACGATATTCGCCAACCTTGAATCTCAATATGGGTTAATTTTCGCTTTTAATAATTAAAGAATTGATCAAAGTAATCACACAAGCCTTGGCCGAATGTGTCTCACCTTAATTTCCTTGAATCCAAAATCCGAAAACTCTTCCTTTGATATTCGGCCAAGAGACATAAAAGAGGTTATTTTCTTAAATCTTGATTAAACGAATTAGAAGAACAAGAATTAATTGTCCTTACCTTAGATCCTTGATCTTTATATTCGGTAATTGTGGAAACCTGAGATCCCTTGTATATTCGGCCATGATCAAGAATAGGGATTAGGCCTTTTACTTTCGGCAACTAGAAAAGAAAGAAAGGAAATTGAATGGCTTAACCCTTACCTTGATGCCTTAAATCAATTGATTCCTTGTCTTGAGTTACAGAGATCCGGCTATGGAGATTTAACAGAGATCAAAAGAGAAGGGTTTTGACTTAACAATGACAAAGGAGAGGAGAAGAAAAGATGGAGTCCTTGCTTAGGAGAAATTTCGGCAAAGAGAATAGGGGCTAGGGAATTTTCGGCACACAAATGAAAAGATGAGAGAAAAGTCTCCAACTCTCCTCCTTTAACTGAAATTGCTATGCCAAGAGTCCTTGACTTGGCCACTACTTCCCCACAAGTGATAATATTATCATTTAATTATCACAAGTATTTAATTCATCCTATATCTCCTCAATTATCTTATTAAAAGAAAATCCTTATTTATCACTTATTAATCTAGTTTTAACCGAAATAAAACTCCTCCCTTACTAGGATTAGGTGCCATCCACCCTTAGCCTTGGAAGCCAAAATAAAACCTTCAATATTTGCTTTCCAAGTGACTCAAACTCAGGCCATTTCCATAAGCCTTAAGTGACACCTTCAGTCCACTTTTCCAAGCCCGATTGTGTGTCATATTTCACCAACTTTTTCTTTTAAGGCCCTCTTGCCCTTATTTCCTATTTTGGACTTTTAAAATTTATCATTCCGGCCTTATTTCTAAGTTTCCTAAAATTTTGATCGGCTCAGAACTTGCCATTTTCTTACATCTTCGTGTTTCCAAAATGTTCGTGTTTCCAAAATGTTCGTGTTTCCAAAATGTTCGTGTTTCCAAAATGTTCACTTTCCTAATTTGCTTAGGTTTCCAAAATGGTCATTTTCCTATTTCCAACATAACATTTCCATACATTCTTAGGTTTCCAAAATCATTCCAAATTTATTCCAAAACACATAAAAGATGTCTTTTGTACAATTAGGCCAAAATGCATAGGCCCTTTTCGTGATGTTACGCTTCTACCCCTTTAAAAATAATTTCATCCTCGAAATTACTTACTATCGCTCATCCGCATGCCTAACTCACCACATTACGCTATTGTCACAAGACTCGATCTTAAAGAACTATCATACTTTCTAGGCACATTCTCTAAGTTCACAATCAAGGTTCCATATGCTTCATTAGCAACATAAGATCGAACTAATCTTATAGCGAGTAAAGTAATGAAGTATAATCCATAAATAAGAAACTTACTCGTTGTCTCGTCTGGCACGTCACTATCCTCGCGACGGCCGATCGCATAAACTAACCTTGGCGCCTTTGCTTCAACCTTCAACACCTCCGCTTGGTACTCCACGACCTTGGCGGAACCATTACCTCTGTTATTCGAACCTCGACCTCGTTGAGGTCATTGTCCTCCCTACCACTGATCAACATGCCGAGTTCTTTGGTCGTTTGTCATCTGATATTTTTGGACAGTCCTTGAACATATGGTCCTTGGACCCACACTTAAGACATGCTCCTGTCTTTCTCCAACACTCACCTAAATGCTTCTTTCCACAATGCTCACAAGGATGATACTGCCCTCTGGTACCAACTTGCTGATCCTTTGGCCCATCAGTTCTAGGCCTCTTATTCCCCGATGATCCGCATAATCCAAAACCTCTTTCGGCCTATTTCGATCGGTGTTTCGCTTGATAGAATCCTTAATTCCTCGCCACTTTAGCCTTATCCACCAAAGCGAGAATTTCCGCCCCGATGCGGTGCTATCAACAGTCTCAGATCATTCCTCAGTCTGTCCTCAAAACGGACACATCGTTCATGCTCAGTTGCCACTACCCCTCGAGCATAGCGGCTCAACCTCAAGAATTCTGCCTCATATTCTACGACAGACTTACTCCCTTGTACCAACCCTAGAAAAGCCTTCCTTTGTTCATCTGTATACCTGGTTCCCACATACTTCTTCTGAAATACCTCTTTAACATATTCCCAAGTCAAGTTTTCAGCCGTGGTACCATCCTGAACAGTTAACCACCACTGATACGCTTCATCGCGTAACAACGCCACCATCCCTTTCAACTTTTCCTCCGAGTCGTCAAGCTCATCCATGATACACTCCGTTGCTTCCACCAAGACTCACCAGATCTTGGGTGCCACATTAGATACTCCTCGAAACATTTCGCTCCATTAGCTCGGAGCCGTTCAGGTACCGACTTTCGGTTTCCTGAATTTCCTCCTGCACCTGCCACCAATTCCAAAACTCGCAGCACAGCCTACGACACAGCATCTTCCCCCGTCTGAGCCTGCTGCTCAACATTAACAGCTGGGGGTGGTGGTGGCGGTGGCATTTCATTGTCGGACCCTTGACCCGACCTAACGGGTTCCGACACGGTCATCCTTCCTCTTCCTCGACCACGACGACCACGTCCTCTAGAGCTCATTTTCTAACGTCGAGATCTGATTAAGAAATTTTTATGAATTAGTCATTGTTCCACTTATTTACCAGCGAAGGAGTTTTATGAAAAGGGATTTAAGAGTGGTTCTTTCGTATCATACAAACACACAGCCTTTTCCATTCATTCATTCATCCATCAAACAAGTATAAACTTCCGCTCATTCGGAGAAACGTTGTAGTTTTTGTTGTTGTTGTTGTTTTCACTACCCGGGGTATTTTCGTAATTTTATCCTCTGGGTATTTTCGTAATTTGTCAAAATAAGGTTTCTTGGTGATTTTGTCAAAATTATTTTGGAAATTCCAAAATCTCGGGTAATTTGGAAAAATTTTGAAATCCGAGGGTATTTCGGTAATTTTTTTTGACCTCAGGGGTATTTTGGTAATTTTTCACAAATCAGGGTAAATTTGTAAAATTTAATAAATTTGGGGTATTTCAAAAGTTATAAAACTTTGAGGGTTCTTTTCGAAAATGGTTTCTTCAAAAATGGGGATGTTGCAAAAATTTTGAGAATCAGGGTCATTTTGGTAATTTTTTGTAAGTTAGGGGCAATTTTTTAATTTTCCAAAATCATGGTATTTTGATATTTTACAAATTAAGGTTTTTGAATGTTTACGAATTCATGAAATTTTGGTAAAGTTGTTGAGTAGTTGAACATTTTACAAACCAGGGGCGTTTTGGTAATTTTACTCCTAAGGGCATTTTTGTAATTTTCGCAAATCAGGAGTTTTTTCAGAAAATGTTGTAAAAATAATTTTCTCAGATTTAAAATAAAGTTTTAAAAGTTTGAAAAACTAGGGTTTGTTGTTTTGTTCTCTCTTTTTTTTTTTTTAAAACATGGCTAGTTCCCTTTCGGGTTTTAGTCATTATGTTTAGCCTATGACCGAGCCCTCTTGGTCGTGGTGAACCAAAGCTACGCACTGTGCAGGATTCGTGTGGAGAGGAGGTGAGTCACGCGGATCGCTTAAATACCAAGCTCCCACCAAACCATTCCTAGACATGCGCACAGAGGTTGCCACACCACTGAGCCCTCTGAGTTATGGTGAACCGAAGCTACGCACCAGGTAGGATTCCTACGAAGAGGAGGTGAGTCACTAGGACTGCTTAAATACCAGGCTCTTCCGGATCCAATCCTAGACATGCGTACAGGGGTTACCACACCACTAGCTTAGTGACTTAGCCATAGGTTGGTTCAGTGTATTAAGTCTTATGTGGTTTGTGTTTGAGTAGTCTAATCCTAGGGTTCAAGTTCCTATCATTCTATTCTACGTTCCATGACTTTTCTACCCTTATATAGTTCACAGAATCACAAATATAGTTAGGTACTTACCTGGTGGACTGCGGGTCGGAGACTTAGGTACCATGCCAGAAAACCTGCTTATTTTTCAAAGATAATCATTTGGCTCGCTTTGAAAACGTTTTGAGCCTTAGCCCACAGGCTGAGAGTTTAAAACTGGGCTCTGATACCAAATTGAAACACCCCACACCCGGCCCACGAGCCTGAACTGGATCTGGTATGTTTCTAAAGTAAACCGATTTCGAAATCCTTCGTTACTTAGATGAAATTTGTAAAATTTTGGAAAACTTATATTTTGAGTTGGGCTTAGATTGGAAACCCATTTATTTAATCTTGTAAATCCAATTTGATTTATTATGTCCAAAATAGTTCTTAGCACAATATTTAAAAGTAAAGTAAAAAAAAATAAAGAATAATCCACTGGGCCTTATGGCCTTATTACATCATGTAAAACCCAAAATAAAATTTAAGGTACTAAATAAAATAAAGTCCAAATAAAATAAAATCTCCGAATGTAGCATGGCCACCTCAAGGTCCACCGGCCCGGTCCGTCACTGCTCATCACCTGAAAAGAATTCCCACAACGGGGTGAGTCAACGACTCAGTGTGCACACAATACTAACATTCAACAAATCAGGCATACATGTTCAAACTTCAGATTCATATAAAATAAATTATGATGCAACCCAAACCCAAGCCTAGTGGTCCATCCGCTACACACCACCCGTACCTGCCAGTCACACCATGGGGACTACTAAGTCAACCCTCCATCCACTACACACCATCGAAGGCGATCATTGCAATGACGTGCTCATCGCCCATATAATTTGTGTCATTAGACACCATATTCAAATAATGTAACCGAAGTTACCAAATTCAGATAATTGTGACCGTAGTCACCATATAACGTTGGTGAGACCGAAGTCAACACCTTCTTCCCTTTTCACATAAATCCCGAATGCCCCAAAAATTAATAATCATGCACATAATTAAATTCACATTCATATTCGTATTTTCACATGTTATAGAATAACATATTTCATAATCCTATCGGAAGTAGGAAACGTACCTGAGTACCTTTGTACCACATTAGGGTACTTAGCCATATTCATATTCTTATACATATTCATAAAAATAATTGCCACATGATAAATCGAAGGTTAGTGTGCGTACACATCTGATTTGCTTAATAGGTTCCTTGAGATCTCGAAAATCCCGATCTACTCTGTAACTTGCCATTTTTCTTACATCTTCAGGTTTCCAAAATGTTCAAGTTTCCAAAATGTTCAGGTTTCCAAAATGTTCAGGTTTCCAAAATGTTCAGGTTTCCAAAATGTTCAGGTTTCCAAAATGTTTAGGTTTCCAAAATGTTCACTTTCCTAATTTGCTTAGGTTTCCAAAAATGGTCATTTTCCTATTTCCAACATAACATTTCCATACATTCTTAGGTTTCCAAAAATCATTCCAAATTTATTCCAAAACACATAAAAGATGTCTTTTTGTATAATTAGGCCAAAATGCATAGGCCCTTTTCAGGATGTTACAAAAAATAACTGACTCTAGGTTGATTAATTGAAATCTCTTTCTAATTAAAACCCCTATAGTCGCATTAACTCGATCTATGAATTCCCTTATTAGATATGACTCTAATCCGATATATTTATGTTGTCCTATTTCTAGTATTGCATGCAACTCCACTAAATTATGCCAAATCTACTCTTAAATAAGGACTTTTGCTCCACTGAATAAGCACATCAATCATGAGTTAATATCCTGAAAACATTAAAACATGAAATAAGAACGTATAATTGAGATCGAGAACAAATAATTATCACGTAATTAAGAAAAATCAAATAATAAGATCCGTCTTAGGTTTCATCCTCCTTAGGTATCTAGGGAATATAATCCATACTTTTGGGGGAAAACATCTCAAAATCAGGAAAACAACAAAACATAAAGAAACCCAAAAACTTCGAGAGAAATTGAATGGAGATCTTTAGTCTTAAAGAGAATCTTGCTTATAAGTTGAATTCGTTGGCGTTCTTCGAGTCTTCTCTTCCTTCAGCTCTCTGCATCTCCTTAGGTCTTCTTCCGGTGTGTTTTTATAGACTTTGGAATGCTCAAAATACCTAAAAATTGGCTTTTTCTGCGTGAAAATGAAACAGGGTTCGACAGGGACACGGTCGTGTGATCAGCCCATGTAAGAATACCCATGTAACATCCCAAAATTGGGCCTAGTAAGATTGGGCCCATTGGGCCTTGAGCACGGAAGTGTTTAAAATTCTAACAACAAGAGAATGGCATTATTGCAAATTGGGCCTTAGGAAAAATTTGGTATTTTAGCACTTTAAGGAGATGGAGAAAGTGACCTTAAAGCATATGGAAATAATTGATTAAATAGCTAGCATAAAAGAGCTATTAGTAGAGAGGATATGGCGCCACTTGTAGCACATTGAGGGAAGGAGTTCGAATCACTTTGTGTGCAATTTGACTTTTATTTTTGCTTCCCTTCCTTATGTGTCGGTCAAGGAGTAAATATGGCAAGTTTGACTTCATTATTTTTGATAAGGTGGATATAATAATAAGGCAAGTTGAAGTTTAGGAAAGGAATAAAGAGAAATAGGAATGAAAGGGGGACATGAGGCTTAATTCGTGGGTGATGTTTTGGAAAGCTTGGGTGGACAACTCTTATCCTAGGGGGGATGAATGTGGACGGTTTGGGGCTAGAGTGATAGCCGAATTTTACCTTGGAATTTGGTAAGGTCTTGGTTTTGTTTTGGCAAAATTTCCCTTTGACAACTTTGTGTCATCTCTCCCATTTTGCAACTCTCCTTGCCGAAAATAGTAGCACAATAATGTATTTTCTCTTCTCTTGAATTGGTCACATATTCATCTTTTGTCTAATCTCCTTGATAGCCAAATATCATTGTTCATTCTCCTCCATAACCGAAACCTTTCCATCGTTCTTTCTTTCTCATTCCTTAAGCAATCGGTAAGTATTCTTTCCAATGTTTTATTTTCTTCCCTTACGACCGAATCCATACTTTGGCTTTTGGATGGTCATTTTGACCGAGACCATCACCTTACTTTCTCTCATACGAGATCGTTTTCTTCTTCATAGTGATATAAAGGGAGGCCAAATACCACAACATCGCCTAATCATCTCTAGTCATAGGACGATTGTGAGAAATGAGATTATAATCAATTAAGGTAAGGAAGATCTTTCATAGTCCATTCGATATCTCCATTTGGTTATTGAGTTAATCGGATTGAAGGTTGGCTAATTGATATTGTTGGTAGGATCGATTCTTGGTGCATCGAGGGAGATCACAGTCGTGGTAAGTGGAGTTAGCCTAATAAAGTGTTTCTAGTTACGATTATTGAAGATGAGACTAACATTCTATCAACTATCAATATAGGTGTTGAAATCGGTAGAAAGCACAACTCGTAATCAAGGTGTGTAATCCCGTACCCTTCTGAATATATGTTTGAAATGGTGAGTATGTCTCATATCTCTTTGAAAGTTTACATGAAATATTCTGTTATTAGGGTGAAATACCGAAGAAAACCGATAACCGGCATCCGTGATCACTCAGACATGCTTATGCTCGTAGCGGTAATCATATTTTGTAATAAAATAGTTTCAGTCAGAAACAGTGATGTGTATTTGAGAAATCACGAAAAATTGGATAAAAGGATTTAAAAAGTGAGTAAGATATCAGATTAAATCTTACAATGTCTACTTTAATATGGAAGAAACAGATAAGGAAAAGGAATATTATATTATGAGATATGTTAATTTTAGTGAGACTGGTTCTGAATTACTTCGGGGTATTCTGTTCTGTCTTGGAAAAATCGTATAAAATTGTAAAAAGTGAATTATGGGACATAATTTATATGTATGGATTCCTTAGTGAGCCTATTATTAATAGAGACAAGTGGGAGCAGTATATGAAAACTGTACAGTGAGATATTTGGATTTTGGGTAAGAGAGGTCAGAATCATTGGACAGTGAAACAAGGAAACTTTAAGGAATAAACTGTACTAAATGGTTAAGGTAAAAATTCTGGAAAAATTGTAGTAATAAGAAATATGAGTCTAGTTTCAAGAAAAATTTACGGATTTAGATTTCGAGATTCCTAAGATGAGTTATAGTCAATTTAGTCAGTACGATGCAGATGGACAGTTTCAAACTTTTATGCCCCAAATTAGTAGTTAAGCCTAGGTTACAAAATTACCATAATACCCTCAGAAGGTAAATTACTGAAATACCCTTGGGTTGTGAGATTATCGAATTACCCTCGATGGGTAAAATTACAAAAATGCCCTTATGGGCCAAATTACGAAAATGCCCCTATGGGCTGAATTACGGAATTGCCTTCAATGGACTAAATCGATAAAAGTGATATATGGGCCAATTGTGATATTTGTTATATGGGCCAAATGTGATATTTGCTATATGGGCCAAATGTGATATTTGCTATATGGGTCAAAATGTGATATGGGCCAGATTGTTTAAATTTTTATAATGGGCCATATGTTTGTAATAATTATATGAATGAATTATTGTAAATGAATATGCATACATGATTTGCATGGGTTAGGATATTTAACGAAAAGAAGTTCTGGTAGCTTTGCTACAAAATTCTTATGGCTATACGCCCAGTTTGATATATGGCTTAATGCCCAGTTTGATATATGGCTTAATGCCCAGTTTTGGTGTGTTGGCGGGGTGGGTAACTAAAGCTTCCCACAGGTGTGTTGATTGGTACGGGTGGTGTGTAGCGGATGGAAAACTAGGTTTGGTTGGGAAATTGCATTTCATACACATGTTATATTTGATACATTATTGTTATTGTAAATGGGCTTAGGCCCAAAATATTACTATGTGTGTTCCGACCCAGTGGATGATGGTAAGGGGATTTCACACTAAGTTCTTGTAACTCACCCCCTCCTCTTAACCCTTATAGGTAATGCTCAGTGATGAGGACTTGGAGCCATGGATGACTCGGTGGAGGCCATGCTTCGGAAATAACATTTTCGAATATTAGTAAACTACCTTTCCATTTTATTTAATTATTTTTATTGTTTCAGGTTTTAAGGTTGTAATAAGGCCTCTGGACTATTTTTATTTTGCTTTATGTATGGGATGCTTTTATTATTCTTCTTAAATTATTTAAAAAGGAATATTCTAAAAATATAAATAATGGTTTTCAAAATTTATTAATAAATGGATTTTATAGCAAACATTTACAAATAATTTAACTCGGATTCTCTTTCAAAATTTCAACGTCATTTTCAAAAGTCCTAATTTTAAAGTCCGCTACTTTGATTTTTGACTCATCAATCAACCTTTTAAAAATATTGTATTTTATCTTCGTTTCCGTAATGTTTTCAAAATGCTTCTACAACTCCACTTTCAAACGTCATATTTTCGTAAATTGTTATTTCAAATATGTTTTCGCAACCAAAAATGTTTTTAAAGATAATTATGTTTTCAAGTAGATAACAATTGCTTAAGTGTTTTGGGTTTTAACAAAGAGGCTGTAATTCTCAAACAAGTTTTTAATAATTGCAAAGATGGTTTAAAAAAACCACTTTCATGTGACACGTTAGATTTGGGCCTAACTTCTAGACCGGGTTTGGGGTGTTACATTTTATGGTATCAGATCCTAATTGCAAAACTCGGTCGTGATTTGGGTTCAAAATCATTTTCCAAAGCTGTTTAGAATTTTGATTTATAAATATATGTTCTAAAGGAAGTATGGCACCACGGGTATCCGGCACCAAGTCAAGTAAGTATTTGTTTTTATTTTATGATTATTATGTTATGAAAATTCTACAAAGTAGAATACTCTAGAACTGTTAGTCTTAAGAGTTGAAACTATAGAGACTGAGACTCTAGGATGCAGATTTGACACTCGAAAACAACTTTTCTACTCGTACTCCATAAAACACCGTTTAATAAACATCGAATAGCATATTGATTCATAAAACTCTTAATCAGATTACATCGACTTAGTGAACATGAGTGCTAGAAGACGCGGACGTGGTAGACGCGGACGTGGTAGAGGCCGAGGTGCTAGGGCTAGATCTTTGGCACCAAGGCATGTGCCCGAAAGAGAGGCGCAGACATCGTTAGTGGCTAAGACGGGATCTCATGATCGAGTTGGGGTTGATGAGCTGGCTCAGATAATTAAGAAGGTATTGAAGGAGGTTAAGGGAATCAGTGAAGCACTTTGAGTTGGGTCTGTGGACTGTAAGAAGAAAGGAGATTGTGGTTTTTTTGGATCGCAGTCTCGTTTCGTAAAGTGTGTCAAGGCACGTCCAAATTTTTTAGCTTGAGATTATTGCGGAAGGCGTCATCCGGGTGAGTGCTAGAGGAGGTCAGGAGCATGTTTGAGATGTGTGTCTAAGGAGCATAAGGCTCGGGATTGTTCCATCACTATCAAGTCAGGTATGTTTAGGTTGGACGTGATGTTTGAATGTAGAAAATTTTATGAATGAGTGATAAATACCTGTTTGCTTCTGGGGTTTAAATATTTGATGATATGAAGAGTTTCCAACGTTAGAGATAGAAAGCTAATTAGTGTTATTAAGATCGAGTCTTGGTAAAGCTTCTCGATGTGATTTGAGCGATACGTTTAGTAGTTGATTGGAAATTTCGAGGACGAAATTTCTTTAAGGAGGGTAGAATTGTAACATCCCAAAATTGGGCCTAGTAGGATTGGGCCCATTGGGCCTTGAGCACGGAAGTGTTTAAAATTCTGAGAACAAGAGAATGCAATTATTGCAAATTGGACTTGTTAGTTAAGTGAATTTAGAAGGTTACGAGGTTTCTATGAAGTCTCAGGTTTAATTGGGCCTTAGGAAAAATTTGGTATTTTAGCACTTTAAGGAGATGGAGTAAGTGACCTTAAAGCATAAGAAAATAATTGATTAAATAGCTAGCATAAAAGATCTATTAGTAGAGAGGATATGGCGCCACTTGTAGCACCTTGAGGGAAGGAGTTCGAATCACTTTGTGTGCAATTTGACTTTTATTTTTGCTTCCCTTCCTTATGTGTCGGTCAAGGAGTAAACATGGCAAGTTTGACTTCATTATTTTTTGTAAGGTGGCTATAAGAATAAGGCAAGGTTGAAGTTTGGGAAAGGAATCAAGAGAAATAGGAATGAAAGGGGGACATGAGGCTTAATTCGTGGGTGATGTTTTGGAAAGCTTGGGTGGCCAACTCTTATCTTAGGGGGGATGAATGTGGGCGGTTTGGGGCTAGAGTGATAGCCGAATTTTACCTTGGCATTTGGTAAGGTCTTGGTTTTGTTTTGGCAAAATTTCCCTTTGACAGCTTTGTGTCATCTCTCCCATTTTGCAACTCTCCTTGCCGAAACATATTAGCACAATAGTGCATTTTCTGTTCTCTTGAATTGGTCACATATTCATCTTTTGTCTAATCTCCTTGATAGCCGAATATCATTGTTCATTCTCCTCCATAACCGAAACCTTTCCATCGTTCTTTCTTTCTCATTCCTTAAGCAATCGGTAAGTATTCTTTCCAATGTTTTATTTTCTTCTCTTATGACCAAATCCATACTTTGATTTTTGGATGGTCATTTTGACAGAGACCATCACCTTACTTTCTCTCATACGAGATCGTTTTCTTCTTCGTAGTGATATAGAGGGAGGCCGAATACCACAACATCGCCTAATCATCTCTAGTCATAGGACGATCGTGAGAAACGGGATTATAATCGATTAAGGTAAGGAAGATCTTTCATAGTCCATTCGATATCTCCATTTGGTTATTGAGTTAATCGGATTGAAGGTTGGCTAATTGATATTGTTGGTAGGATCGATTCTTGGTGCATCGAGGGAGATCACAGTCGTGGTAAGTGGAGTTAGCCTAATAAAGTGTTTCTAGTTACAATTATCTAAGTTGAGACTAACATTCTATCAACTATCAATATAGGTGTTGAAATCGGTAGAAAGCACAACTCGTAATCAAAGTGTGTAATCCCGTACCCTTCCGAATATATGTTTGAAATGGTGAGTAAGTCTCATATCTCTTTGAAAGTTTACATGAAATATTTTGTGATTCGGTAGAAATACTGAAGAAAACCGATAACCGGCATCCGTGATCTCTCGAACGTGCGTATGCTCGTAGTGGTAATCATGTTTTGTAATAAAACAATTTCAGTCAGAAACAATAACGTGTATTTGAAAAATCACGAAAAATTCGATAAAAGGAATTAAAAAGTGATTAAGATATCAGATTAAAGCTTACTGTGTCTACTTTAATATGGACAAAACAGATAAGGAAAAGGAATATTATATTATGAGATATGTTAATTTTAGTGAGACTGGTTCTGAATTACTTCGGGGTATTCTGTTCTGTCTTGGAAAAATCGTATAAAATTGTAAAAAGTGAATTATGGGGCATAATTTATATGTATGGATTCCTTAGTGAGCCTATTATTAATAGAGATAAGTGGGAGCAGTATATGAAAACTATACAGTGAGATATTTTGATTTTGGGTAAGAGAGGTCAGAATCGTTGGACAGTGAAACAAGGGAAACTTTAAGGAATAAACTGTACTAAATGGTTAAGGTAAAAATTCTGGAAAAATTGTAGTAAGAAGAAATATGAGTCTAGTTTTAAGGAAAATTTACGGATTTAGATTTTGAGATTCCTAACATGAGTTATAGTCAATTTAGTCAGTACGACGCAGATGGACAGTTTCAAACTGTTATACCCCAAATTAGTAGTTAAGCCTAGGTTACGAAATTACCATAATACCCTTAGAGGGTAAATTATCGAAATACCCTTGGGTTGCGAGATTACCAAATTACCCTCTACGAGTAAAATTACAAAAATGCCCTTATGGGCCGAATTACGGAATTGCCCTCAATGGACTAAATCGATAAAAGTGATATATGGGCCAAATGTGATATTTGCTATATGGGCCAAATGTGATATTTGTTATATGGGCCAGATTGTTTAAATTTTTATAATGGGCAGTATGTTTGTAATAATTATATGAATGAATTATTGTAAATGAATATACATACATGATTTGCATGGGTTGGGATATTTAATGAAGAGAAGTTCTGGTAGCTTTGCTACAAAATTTTTATGGCTATATGCCCAAATTGATTATGGCTTAATGCCCAGTTTGATATATGGCTTAATGTCCAGTTTGATATATGGCTTAATGCTCAGTTTTGGTGTGTTGGCGGGGTGGGTGGCTAAAGCTCCCCACAGGTGTGTTGGTTGGTACGGGTGGTGTGTAGCGGATGGAAAACTAGGTTTGGTTGGGAAATTGCATTTCATACACATGTTATATTTGATACATTATTGTTATTGTAAATGGGCTTAGGCCCAAAATATTGCTATGTGTGTTCCGACCTAGTGGATGATGGTAAGGGGATTTCACACTGAGTTCTTGTAACTCACCCCCTCCTCTTAATCCTTGTAGGTAATGCTCAGTGATGAGGACTTGGAGCCATGGATGACTCGGTGGAGGCCATGCTTCGGAAATAACATTTTCAAATATTAGTAAACTACCTTTTCGTTTTATTTAATTACTTTTATTGTTTCGGGTTTTAAAGTTGTAATAAGGCCTCTGGACTATTTTTATTTTGCTTTATGTATGGGATGTTTTTATTATTCTTCTTAAATTGTTTAAAAGGAATTTTCAAAAAATATAAATAATGGTTTTCAAAATTGATTAATAAATGTATTTTATAGCAAACATTTACAAATAATTTAACTCAATTCTCTTTCAAAATTTCAACATCATTTTCAAAAGTCCCGATTTTAAAGTCCACCACTTGATTTTCGACTCATCAATCAACCTCTCAAAAATATTGTATTTTATCTACGCTTCGTAATGTTTTCAAAATGCTTCGCAACTCTACTTCCAAACGTCATATTTTCGTAAATTGTTATTTCAAAAATGTTTTCACAACCAAAAAGATTTTTAAAGATAATTACGTTTTCAAGTAGATAACAATTGCTTAAGTGTTTTGGGTTTTAACAAAGAGGCTGTAATTCTCAAACAAGTTTTTAATAATTGCAAAGATGGTTTAAAAAAAAAATATTTTCATGTGACACGCCAGATTTGGGCCTAACTTCTAGGCGGGGTTTGGGGTGTTACAACCCAGGCCATGTGCAATACTGACATGGTTCGAAATCAACACGGGCTAGCACACGGGCGTGTGAGAGGCCCATGTTAAAGTGCCCAGACAGTTTACGATATTGAAATCAACTCGTTTCTTCTGGTTTTGGCCTAGTTCTCGCTCCTTTCACTTTCCTATGCTCACCTAAGTATAAAAACATAATTTCAAAGGATTAGGAGCATCAAATTCACTAATTCTTATGATAATTCACCCAAAAATATGCCAAGAATGGGATTAAATTATGTTATTTTTATGGTTTATCAAATATCCCCACACTTAAGCATTTGCTTGTATGAAAATAAATAAGGTCAATAAATAAAATCTCCACCACCATAAATTGAGATGATACACAAATCAAAAGGTCTTTAAAGGGTTTTAATGGGGCTTAGGTTAGGAGTGTGGATAAAGGCTGAAAGAGAAGGTTAGAATCGAGATTGAATTGATAATTTACCAAACTAGAAAAATACTACTACTGAATAATAACATCAATTGACAAATTAATGAGAAAAAACTGAGCTTCTCCTCAAAGTATGAAATTAAACTATTCGAGCTCAAAAATCATAAAACTGATAAATGAGTATTTTTTTTCTGTGTAACAAGAGCAAATCATAGATACTTTAACAGCTGAAATATAAGAACATAGTTAGGCAGCTGACCAAATCAAATCTCGACAAAAAGGGAGTCTATACAATAGGAAAAATTCTCAATGAATCAAAAAGAATGAGTTATGGGTTAATATTAAGGGTAGATTAAGAAACAGTTTATTAGGCTCAAAGGGGTTCACTAAGGGTTAATTATGAATGTAGGCTTTTAATGGGATAAGTGGGTTAAAACCTAATTGCCTTTATCATCTCAGTATATCAAATCAAAGGTGTAGTCTCGACATGCATAATCGAAGCAAGTTCTAGAATAACAAATCAATATTGACACACTCATAACCAATAATAAAGTTAGCAAGAAAAGTGTATGCTCTTAAAAGCTCAAAATCTCACAAAAAATTATGGTTTTTTTATGTCAATCTTGCAAATTTCAAACTTCAAAGTAATACCTCAATTTAGGGAAACAACCTAAAAATTTTAATTCTAAAAATAGACTTCTCATGCTTGATTCTCTAATGTCTTAAAGTTTAAACAATCAATGCACAATTACTTATGAATTTAATCTAAAACACATCAATGATAATTACAAATCAATAAGAATTCATTCTAATAGTAGTATGAGAAATTTACTTAAACATAAGGTATAATTCAGGGATTTTCAAATAATCATATAAATAACCTCCCTACACTTAAGATGTACATTGTCCTCAATGTACAAATAAAAATAATCACAATGGACACAGAATATCATAAGAAATGGAGAGAATTGAAACTGCCTTGAATATTGGATGAAATGCCCAAAATAGTGAAAAGCGGAATTGTAGATAAATGTAGAGGGAGTGCATGATTCTCAGCAACAGATAAGAAAATAAACACAATGCCGAAGAAGATTAAAGGGTTACTCGTTAAGAAACAACCATAATAAATAAAATGATAGTTTAAACCATAAAAGCGAAAGAAGTTTAATAAAATAAAATAAATAGAAAGAGAAAAATAAAATAAAAATAAAATTAAAATTAAAATTAAAGATAAAATAAAATAAAATAAATGAGATGGACTCAATGGTCCTCATCATCAGAGCGTGAGTTGTTGGCGCTAGAGGAGAAATATGAAAATGTTGAAAAATCTGCTACAATGTCATATCAATATTGTCGAACCTCTCAGCACAGAACTGACAGAAACTAGTGAATTCCTCGTATGTAAAACCCCGTACCCAAGTCCGAGGCTTAGACCGGATACGAGACATTACAATACTTGAACTTGCTTAAAGATGTATTTACGGGTTATAAAATTTCGTTTCGAGTTAAAAACTTCTCTTTCGTAAACAACTCATACACCTCATAGGCCTACGAGGCCTTAAACCCATGTTTGGAAACTTTTGGAACTTAATTTTATAGCGTGTCTTTAAGCAATTTCAAGTATTGTAATGTCTTCTAATCATATCTAATTATAACCAAATTTCACAACTAAGAACATGCATTACCAAGCATGATTCATCCATAACATCACTAGGTTACAATAGCATCAATCCATCACTAAGCTTACCATTTATAATACATTCTTATAGCAAACAAAACATACCAAAACATGATTCGCATACCAATTTCACATAAGCATAATTCCAACATTTATCTCGCCACATCACATGGCTATTTTCATATTTCAAATGTATTTCAAAACAACTAGCCTATACATGCCATATTCAATATACACATCTTCAAAAGTACCAACATAGATTGCCGATAGTGTGATAGAGATGCTGACGATCCCCGAATCCGAGCTAGGTTTACTGACACTACAAAGCAGAGAAACAAGTCACACAGTAAGCTTTCCAAAGCTTAGTAAGTTCAAATACAATACAATTAACTCGTTGAATCAAATCAATGTACAAATTGAACCATCACATAGAGAATTTACCAATGATACATAATTTCAACTATATCCAATACTCACTTAGCATTCTATTCATCTACTTTCAATTTCACCAACCACATAGGTATCATGCATACCTTTGCCAACACTTAGTTACTCACAAACCATGCTATTCAACCATTACATAGATAAAGACACAACTAAGCATATTATCAATCTCAACCACATACTCAAATATCTATTCATTCAATTCTTCAATCTATCATCAACCACATAGGTTCAAACATACCTTGATCAACACATAGTTAGTTACTCACCATTCATGCAACTCAATTTCTCGATATTACCTCTCGTTCAACCTTTGCTATTCTTTTGATAAATTCGCACACTTAGTGCCAATTTCATAACCGAAACATAATTATCATCGCACACTTAGTGCCAATATGTTAAACCGACTTATATCGGTATCTCACACACAGTGCCAATTCGATTAGCTGAAGCTTCTATATTTTCACACACACAGTGCTAATCAATAAAGCCATAGCTTCTATCGTTTCACACACACATTGCCAATCATTAAAGTCGTAGCTTCTATCGTTTCGCACACACAATGCTAATTCAAATCTGTATCAACTCAATTTCGCACACTTAGTGCCGCAATACTCGAACTCGTACATAACACATTCTATTCCATTAATATACATTCATTCATTATTCATCACATATATACTAGTTTAATAGCAAGTATTATATCCGAACTTACCTCGGACGTTGATATACCGAAACGGTCGGTTAATCGAACACTTTGTCTTTGCCTCAATCTCGATCCGAACGTCTCTTTTCTTGGTCTATACACATTCAAATACGACTCATTCAATCACCAATTCATTCAATTTAGTCCACACACACTTATTTAGGGCATTTTACAAAATAGCCCTCACATTTTCACATTTCAACACTTTAGTCCTTATTTCACAAAATCATCAAATTCACATAATTTCTTTTCATATAAGCCTAGAAGAATTTCCCTTGTGTTCATACAAGCTCACACATTTCATTTATTTCAAAATTTAGTCCTCCAATTTACACTTTTCTCAATTTAGCCCAAAATACTTAATTGCACCAAAAATTCAAATACAAACTATGTTAACCCAACACCAAGCTTTCATATTTCACCAAATAACATTACAAAGCTCACATATTCATCAATGACACACCTTAAAATCTCTATAATTTCTAAAATTAAAGCATGGGTTGGCTAGAGCACAAAGCAACGATTACGAAAATGTAGAAATTATAAAAAATCGATCAAAATCTAACCTTGAATCAAGCCAATTACTAGCCGAAATTACCAAAGCTTTAAACCCTTCTTGTTTCTTTAATATTCGGTGGAAGACATGATAGAAAAATGACTTATTTTCAAGCTTTTATTTTATTAAACATAATAATATACCCTTTTACTGATTGGCCCCTTTTTATTAAACATATATTACCTTAATACATTAAGGGTATACTTGTCCTTTGCCACCCACTAACCATATAAATGGGCTAATTGCCTTTTAAGGGATTCACATTATAAAGACATAAGTAACTGAACACTTAACAATCAGTGTAGGAGGCCCATTTTGCCCGGGCTTGAAAATAAACCAGAAATAATAAAAATAATAAACCAAAGTCCAGATTTTTAAAACAGTCCATTTACAACCTTTGACCCAATACCTAAAACTTGAAGCCCATTACATCCCAAACTTAATTAACCCAACAGACCCAAAACATTACCCCCTTTACAACCCAAACATACATGGCCCAAATGGCCCAATGACTAAATAGGAACAGAAGACCTAGGGTTTCTAAAACCCTAGGCGCCACAAACAGCCCCTTTCTAAAACCCAAGCCACCAGTCGCGCCACAGTTTGCGCGAATCACCCTACCGCCGCCACGTTCCACACCGATGACCTGCAAAAAGGAAAGAAAAAAGTAGTAAAAATGGCAGAATATGTATTTCCTTCCTTTTTTATTTTTTTCGGGTTATATAAAACCCCCCAAAAATCTGTAAAATGGAGATACACAGATACACGATAATACACACACAATAAAGACAGAGAAAAGTATACATAGAGATTAGGACAAAAAAATCAATAAAGTAGAGGTGATTTTCTTCGATTGCACCGTTTTGATTTTTTATTTTATTTTTCTTTCGACTCGTGCAATATTTTTATTATATATACTACTAAAAACAAAGAAAAGGAGCTTACTGTTTTGATCGGCGTTAAAAATGGAGGTGTCCGGCTTTCTTGCCGCCATCGAGACGGTGCGTGTGGCGGCGCGTGTGGTGGTCTGTCGTTGAAATCTAGGTTGGATTCTGGCCTTAGATCGCAGGGGGAGAGAATTTTTTGGAGCTCTCGTTTGTTTTTTTTTTAAGAAAGTGTTAAAATGATTTTTTTGCCGTTTTTTTAACTTATATAGCAATAAGGAAACGATGCCGTTTTTGCTTAAGCTGATAAGCACAAAACAACGTCGTTTAGGGCTGGGATTCTCGCGTTGACCCGAAAACCCAAGGAGGATCTGCGCTTTTTTATAATGGGAAATTTTCCATTTTAGTCCTTCCCTAATTTTAGCATTTTTAATTTAGTCCAATTTAAATTTTTTATTTCTTATTAAATTATCCCTAAAATTATTTCTTTTGTTTCAATTGAGTCCTCGAGCTGCTTAAAGGCCAAAATCAGGACAACGTCATTTTGGAACAAAGGCATAATTCATTTTTTATATAATTCTTATTTCTTATTATTCCACATCATTTTATATAAAGCCATATGTCTTAATTTATAATACCTATTATAATTCATTCTATATTGTTATTTTATCTTACATACATGTAAATTTTTATATTTATTTTTTATCTTTGGTTATTTATTGCATTATATCTCATATTTGTTTATTTTTTATTCATTTATCATTTGTATGCTTTAATATAATTATTCTACTATTTGTATCACTTGTTGTTTATATTATTCTTTCTTTAATTTATTTATTAGTAGTAATTGTCAACATGATTTGTAGTTATGATAATTTGTTATTTGGCATGTATGTTGTAATGTAATCATGCAATGTCTTACTCAAACCCTTTTTTATAAAAATACCTTTTGAATTGTCGTATTTTATTCAAATATTTTAAATACGGTGATGCATAATATTTGAGGGCTTCGAGAAAAAATGTGCCCTAACTTACTGGGTTTCGATTTTACCCGTTGAACTTAAAATATTAAGTATCCCTTTTCTTTCGAAATTAAAACTCATAAACTTCAAATTAAAACTTATTCTCGGGAATTCAAAACGTTGCCTCCTAACTTATTGGATATGATGTTTTGTGTCTTGAGGTAAGAATTTTCTATAAATAAAGACGAGCCTAGTTTCGAAGTCATGAGATGTTGCATCCTAACTTATTGGGTATAGCATTTTATTTCTTTGAGATAAGTAAGTCTTGGTTTTCTTTCAAATAAAAGGATCATATTTTAGATTTTTCAAAATTTCGACACTAGGACATGAGATTATCAATTAGGTACCAAATTTTGGGTGTTACGAGGGTGCTAACCCTTCCTCGTACGTAACCGACTCCCGAACCCTTTTTCTTGTATTTTGTGGACCAAAATAAATGTTTTGAAATAAAACACTTTATAAGGTGATCTAATCACACCTAAGTAAAAAAGGATTGGTGGCGACTCCTTTTTTGTTTTTTAAAGTCGACCCCCAATTTTAATCAACGTTTAAAAATGGTTTCGACAGCTTGGCAACTCCCCTGGGGACAAATAAGAGAGTCAAGCAATAAAATTGATTATTTTTTTTGTCCTTTGTCGAAAATTTGAAAATTTGATTAAAAAATTTAAATTTGAATATATGATTATTATTATTCTTGCACACATTGCATTGCATGACCATTGTGGTTACACCCTTAAGTGGGAGTGAGAAACTATGCCTTCATGAGGTTTTCACCTCTGCATAGGCTAGTGGACTGCTTCCGGGATACATCCGTACCTATGACTTCGTGAGGTTTTCACCTCCGCATAGCCATAGGGAAATGTATTCCCCTGAACTGAACTTGGTCCGTATGAACCTATAATGGGTGAGGATCGAGGAATTTGCTGGTTCGGGTACCTCAACTTCAGAGCTAAACCACATTTAGAAAACCTAAGGGTTTACCCTAGGTAGAACTATGTCAAACCCTAACGATCATGTAACGTCCTAAATAATTGAGTATCATTATGTTGATAAATGTTAGTTCGGGTTACTTGGAGTTAGAATAAAAATATTAGTTAAGTGTAATTTAGAGTAAAGAAATTAAGTGATCTTGAGACTTAAATTAATTAAGTACTAAAAGATGGCATAAGATGATTTAATGGCATAGTGGTGATGGCGCCATAAGTTGGACATGAGGGAAGGAGTTCGAATCACCTAGCATGCAATTAGGAATTTTTATTTTTTTGCCTTAGTCTATGCATGTGTCGGCAAGGAGATAAGGATAGGATGAGTTGTATTGTTTTTATTTTGGTAAGAAGATTAAGGTTTTGGAAAAGCTAAGGATAAGGGCTTGAAATGGGGGATTGTGTTTCATCAACTGAAGGAAAAAGGAGGGGAAAAAGGCTTAAGTGTAGGAAGATGTTTTGGAAACTTCCTAATGGCCTTTTGAGCATTGTATTTGGACAGCATTGAGGTTAAGGGGGATGGTCGGTTTTGTGTTTGCATTTGTAAGCTTGGACATTGGGAGAACAATTTTTTTTTTTTGGTCAATTGTTACTTGTTCATCAAATTTTTCTCTCAAAAGTTTCCTCTCCCCCTTAGCCGATTTTACCAAACCCCTTGAGGAAACTATAGCAATTTTCTTTACCATTCTTTCTTCTTGATCATTTGATCATTTTCTTTGCCAATTATTCTTCCTAGTGCCGAAACCATCAACACACCAAAAAGGCCACTCTTTTTCTTTCTTCTTCACAAAATCGATTACACAATCCTTCCAAAAACCCAATTCTTTTTCTTCTCTTTTGTTTCTCCTTTCTTTTTCTTTCCTTCTCCCTTTCTCACTTGAAACCGAATCATACTATCTCCATTGTTCCATTCTTTTACTTTTCTCTCAATTAAAAATCTCCACAATAATCTCTCTCATGGTCGAATGTTAACTTGTACTTGTGCCAAAATATCTTTCATTTTCTTGATCAAAACCGAATTCTTCTTACACAATTTCTTCCAATCGTGAGCATTAGTGAGATTTTGGAGGGTAGAAACTCAAGGTGTTCTTGAGTATTTTTGGAACTTTGGAATTGATTTCAAGAATTAAGGTAAAGAGATTTTCTTTTAAGGATTCTTATTCATTATATTAGTATAGTTAGTTATTAATCGAT
Organism: Gossypium rotundifolium; assembly: GCA_025506655.1. Lineage (NCBI taxonomy): Eukaryota > Viridiplantae > Streptophyta > Magnoliopsida > Malvales > Malvaceae > Gossypium > Gossypium rotundifolium. The sequence continues at coordinate 53,987,885 of CP106731.1, forward strand.
TTTGTTTTAGGGACACAATTGCTCGATCGATTCTCGTGGAACGAAGACAAATCGTGGTAAGCCAAATCTAAAATCTTATAAACGTTAGTCATATTTCGATACTAATAAGTCGAACTAATAATCTTATGTCTTTAGAGACATTCAAGATAGGGCAGAAAAGGGCAGTCCATAGCTTTCCAAAGAGGCGGTTCATAAATCCCTAATTATAAACGAAGAAATTTTTTAAATCCAGATTTTCCACCAGGTTGCGGACCTTCAACCAAGGAGAATCAATTGTTCGAGGTTATCCGTACTCCCGAGCCTTTGTACGTTCGTGGATTCTCATCGGGCAACGAACCAACAAACGAGAAGAAACCAAAAAATAGAAGTGGTTCAAAATCATAGGGGTAAGGATATAGATCATAAACCAATAGTGTATTTTTGATAAATGATAGTGTTCTAATGGTTCGTATTACGTTTAGGTGTTGACGAGCGGGAAGGTTTAGTACTCACGATATCAAGGTGTGTAACTTCACACTTATCTCGGGTTGGATGTCATACCGTAGTATTGAGCAAAATTGTAAAACGACAAAATCGACAATAATCTGAAATAATTGGTATTTTGGTGAAATTTCATGAAAATGGTTAAAATGTGAAAATTTTGAAAACGCCTCGATGAGTAGATGGTAAAATGTATATTAAATGTCTCATGTAAATAGGCCAAAGATGTGTTAGATCGTAAAATGGTTAGATAAATATGCTAGTTAGTAAAATGGGCCAAAATCTTTGATAGATTGTTAAATGGGCGAAATCACGATAAATAGTAAATGGGCTGAAATCTTTGCTAGATTGATAAATGGGCCGAAATCTCTGCTAGATAGTTAAATGGGCCAAAATCTCTGCTAGATCGATAAATGGGCCAAAATCTCTGCTAGATCATTAAATGGGCCAAAAACCCTGACAAATTGTTAAATGGGCCGAACTCTTTGCTAGATCGTTAATTGGGCCTAAGATGCTAAATTGCTGAATAGGCTAAATGTTATTTTGAAATTTTTGGGCCTTAATAAAAACTTGAAATATTGACTCATATGTAAATTGGGCCTTTTTGATAAAATCATCATATGTTTATAGACTATTTTGCATACATGTTGCATGGGTTGGGATTAACGATGAAGAGAAGAAAGGCCTGTTGCCAAATTCTAGTTCGGTGGCTCTGCCACAAAATAATCAAATGGCTCATTGCCTCTAGTTCGGTGGCTATGCCACAAATATTTTAATGGCTCAATGCCTCTAGTTCGGTGACTTTGTCACAATCTAGTTTGGTGGCTCCGCCACAAATATAAAATGGCTTAATGCCTACGATTGGTGTGATAGTGGGGTGGGTTGACTTGATCCCCACAGGTGTGATGGTTGGTACGGGTGGTGTGTAGTGGATGAAAATTAGGTTTGGGTGGGAAAATTTCATTTTTGCATGCATTCCATTATTTATATTGTTAATCTTGATAATGGGCTCAAGCCCAAAATTATGACTTGATGATCTGGCCCAGTGGATTAAGTAAGTGAGTTATACACTGAGTTCTGAGTAACTCACTCCCTCAAATTTTTCATCTCAGGTAATGGAAATTGACGTGGACTTGGGCCGAGGATGACTTCGTAGAGGCCATACTGCAAACATGGGTTTAATAAACTTTGAATTTTTAATAAGTACTTTCTTTAAATTGCTATTTTGGGTATGATGTAATAAGGCCTCTATTATTTTGTTTTGGATATTTTAATATGGGCTTATTATTATTATATAATGTTACATAAAATAATTTGGTTTTTTTTTAAAACATACGAGAATTTTTAACCATTCTTATTTCTTAAATACATCAAACTTAAAATTATTTCTCTTGGTTTTTATTAAACTCTAATTTCAAAAGGGTTTTGAAATACCGATTCATCTGAAATTATTAAGATAGTTCGATCTATGTAACAAACCAAATCTAGTCTTAATGCATAGACCGAGTTTGGGGTGTTACATTTAATGGTATCAGAGCCAGTTTCAAAAACTCGACTGTGGTTAGGTTCAATAAATAATTTTGTATAAAATTATTTCAATTATGTTTTAAAGATCAGTATGGCACCACAAGAATCCGGCAACAAGTCAAGTAAGTATTTATTACTTAATGATTATTATGATTATAGGAACACTCTAGAACTTCTAGTTTTAGATGTTGAAAATTGTAGAGATTGAGACTATAGGATGTGTTTGCGAAAAATAACTTTATCTCTCAAATATCATAAAACATCGTTAATAAATACTGAAATAATTTTCTGATTCATAAAACTTGTAATCAGATTAAATCAAATTAGTCATCATGAGTACTAGAGGACGTGGTCGTGGACACGGTAGACGTGGCCGTGGTAGAGGACGAGGTGTTAGAGGTGCAACTGAAGCACCAGATCATATGCCGGAAATGGATGCACCTGCCTCATTTGAGAGTGAGACGAGATCACATGATCATATGGAAGAAGATAATGCTTTGACACAAGCAATGCTGCGAGTCCTAGAAAGGGTCGCTGGAACTAGAATTGGGCCAACAACTCGTGGGTCAATTTCGGAACGACTCAAGTCAAATAATGCAGAAGTTTTTAGAGGAGTTTCTGGTGTAGCTTTGAATGTGGTAGAATATTGGCTCGAAGCTGTGGAGCGGATTATAGATGATATGGAATGCACTGTCGAGCAGAAACTAAAAGGAGCTGTGTCTTTGCTAAGAGACGAGGCGTATTAGTGGTGGCTTACTGTTCAAGAAGGCACCGAGGCTGCACTGATTACTTGGGAATTCTTTAAAGCTACCTTCCAAGGGAAATATGTTGGAACAAGTTATGTGGACACCGAAGGAAGGAATTTTTGAATCTTGTCCAAGGGAGTAAGACAGTGGCAGCATATGAGGCTGAGTTTTTACGCTTGAGTCGCTATGCTCGGACAATAGTGTCAATGGATCATGAACGTTGTGTGCGATTCGAGAATGGGCTGAATGATGAGTTGAGGGTTTTGATTGCCCCACAACAAGTTAGAATTTTTGCCACGCTTGTGGAGAAGGCCAAGATAGCCGAAGAGGCTAAGAACTTAGAACGTCAAAATCGGGAAAGATTTAAAAATAAGAGAGATATACAGCAGTCAGGTTCTTCAAAAAGGTTTCAGAAGAGGCCTCGGAATGATGAACCAGCTCAAGGTAGAGCACCTGTAACTAATAATCGAGGTCGAGATTGTGCTGAATGTGGAAAAAGGCATTCTGGAGAGTGCTGGAGGAAAACGGGTGCTTGTTACAAATGCGATTCAATGGATCACCAGTATAAAAATTACCCTCGACGTATGGATACGACTCAGGAAGTTCATAATACTGATGCACAGCCGGCCAGAGGTACTCAGTAGCCACCGAGAGGTCGTGGACCAGGTCGTGGTGGTAATGGGGCTGGACGTGGTCAAGGTGCACCGAGTCGAGGCAATGGTCTTAGAGGTAACACGGATGCAAGACACCCAGATCGGTCTATGCGCTAGACGCCATGAGGATGGTAATGCACCGATGTAATAACTGGCACATTCTTCATCTTTGATGTACATGTTACTACTTTAATAGATATTGGTTCTACCCACTCGTATGTTGCTAGCGCCATATCTAGAAACCTGAATCTAGAATCTAAAATTACCGATAGTGAGATGACAGTAATTAGTCCTTTAGGACAGTCGGTAATTGTAAATAAACTATTTAGAGACGTGCCTTTAGAAATTCAAGAGGAGGTATTTTTGGCGAATTTGATGGAATTGCCTTTCGGTGAGTTCGATCTCATTCTGGGCATGGATTGGTTGGTTAAACATCGGGCACATTTGGATTGTGCTAAAAAATGGATGTCAATAAGAACTTCGGATGATAAGGAAGTAATAATGATAGTTAAACGAAAGAATTACTTGGCAAATGTGGTATCGGCGTTGAAGGCAGAAAAGTTGGTACGGAAAGGGTATGGAGCATTCCTAGCTTTCATTTGTGCTTTGGATGCCAAAGAGTTATCCGTGATTGATGTAAGAACGGTAAAGGAATTTCTGAAAGTATTTCCCGATGAATTCCTGGTATACCTCGGATCGGAAGTAGAATTTGGTATTGAGCTTTTGTCCTAATGACTCCAAAGGTCCATTGCTCCTTATAGAATGGCACCGAAGGAGTTAAGCGAGCTTAAAGCTCAAATTCAAGAATTGCTGGATCGGGGATTTATTCGACCGAGTGTATCTCCGTGGGGAGCACCAGTTTTGTTCGTGAAGAAGAAGGATGGATCAATGCGTATGTGCATTGATTACAGACAATTGAATAAATTGATGATCAATAATAGGTATCCTCTGCTAAGAATTGATGACCTGTTTGATCAATTAAAGGGAGCTTCAGTTTTCTCCAAAATTGATTTGAAATCAGGCTATCACCAGCTTAAGGTGAAAGAAGCAGATATTTATAAGACGGTATTTCGAACTCGTTATGGACATTATGAGTTTGTAGTGATGCAGTTTGGATTAGCCAATGCACCGGCCGCATTTATGGATATGATGAACCGAGCCTTTCAACCATATTTAGACCGGTTTGTGGTGGTGTTCATAGATGACATCTTGGTTTATTCAAGAAATGAAGAGGAGCATGACAAGCATTTGCGTATTGTATTGCAGCTACTTCGTGATAAGTAACTTTATGCCAAATTTAGTAAATGTGAATTTTGGCTAAAGGAAGTGACATTCTTGGGTCATGTGGTATCAGCTGAAGGAATAAGGGTGGATCCTCGGAAGATTGAGGCTGTACTGGATTGGAAACCACCAAAGTCGGTAGCTGAAATTCAGAGTTTCTTAGGATTGGCTGGTTATTATAGACGCTTTGTTGAGGGGTTTTCGTTGATTACTGCACCCTTAACTAAACTGTTGCGAAAGGAAGTACTGTATTTTTGGACTGAAAAATAATAAGAGAGTTTCGAGAAATTGAAGAAGATTCTGACGGAAGCACCAGTTTTAATTGATAGAGGTCGGAAAGGAATTTATTGTTTATTGTGATGCGTCTCACACGGGTTTGGGTTGTGTGCTGATGCAAAATGGAAAGGTGGTGGCCTATGCTTCTCGTCAATTGAGACCACACGAAGTGAACTACCCTACTCATGATTTGGAGTTAGCTGCAGTGGTCTTTGCTTTAAAGATTTGGAGGCACTATCTCTACGGTGAGAAGTCTCTCATTTACACGGATCACAAGAGTCTTAAGTACCTCCTTACCCAAAAGGAGTTGAATTTGAGACAAAGAAGATGGGTGGAATTATTAAAGGACTATGATTTTTCAATCGAATATCATCCTGGAAAGGCTAACGTGGTAGCTAACGCGTTAAGTCGTAAGGCGGTATCTGATTTAAGAGCAATGTTTACTCATTTGAGTTTGTATGAGGATGGTAGTTTGTTAGCAGAACTTCAGGTGAAGCCTCTATGGTTAGAACAAATCAGGGAAAAATAGACATCAGATAAAAAGTTGGGACTTTTATTCCAGCAGGTTGAAAGGGGTGAAATAGAGGATTTTGGTATAAACATGAATGGAGTGCTGTGCTTTCGTGGAAGGGTTTGTATGGCTAAAGACTCAGAATTGAGGAAAATGATTCTATGGGAGGTGCATAGTAGCCCTTATGCTATGCACCTCGGAGGAAATAAGATGTATCGAGATCTCCGTGAACAGTATTGGTGGCCAGGGTTGAAGCGTGAGATTTCTGAGTTTGTAGGAAAATGTTTGACTTGTCAGCAAGTGAAGGCGGAGCATCAATTGCCATCAGGTTTATTACTAGTAAAGATTCCTCTTTGGAAATGGGAGTGTATAACTATGGATTTTGTTAGTGGGTTACCTTTAACACCTACTAAGAAAAATTCCGTATGGGTAGTAGTTGATCGTTTGACGAAAACTACTCATTTTCTTTCGGTTTGTACAGATTATTCATTATAGAAATTGGCTAAGTCAGATGTATCCGAAATCATGAGGTTGCATGGGGTACCAAAGTTATTATATCGATAGGGATCCTAGATTTACATCACGATTTTGGAAAGCTCGCATGAAGCCTTGGGGACAAAGTTGAATTTCAAGATGACTTTTCATCCTCGATCGATGGTCATCGGAAAGAGTAATTCAGATATTGGAAGACATGTTAAGGGGATGTGTGATCGACTTGAGGTAGTTGGGAGGATTTTCTACCATTGGCGAATTTATGATAACAATAGCTATCGGTCTAGCATTCGATGGCACCCTATGAGGCATTGTATGGTCGTGGGTGCCGTACTCTACTTGTTGGACCTGAATTGGGCGAACGGCGATGTTGGGTCCTGAGATGATATCTGAAATCGAGAAAAAGGTAAAAGTTATTCGAGCATGGTTAAAGAAAGCTTCAAATAGACAGAAGTCATATGCAGACCTGAAGTGTAAGGATATCGAGTTTGCTGTGGGAGACTGGGTCTTTCTGAAGGTCTCACCTTGGAAGAAAATTTTTAGATTCGGAAAGAAGGGTAAGTTGAGCCCTAGGTTCATCGGGCCATATCGTGTGATGAAGCGTGTTGGTCTAGTGGCTTATCGATTGAATTACCTCCGGAGTTGGGTCAAATTCATAATGTTTTCCATGTTTCCATGCTGAGACGTTATAGATCGGATCCATCTCATATAGTACTGGTAGAGGAAATGGAATTAAATTCAGATTTGTCTTTTGAAGAAGAACCAGTGGAAATTATAGACCGGGATGTTAAAGTGATAAGAAAGAAGACTGTGTCGTTGGTCAAAAATTTATGGCGTAATCACGAGTGGAGGAAGCTACGTGGGAGCCTGAGGATGCAATTCGACAACAATATCCTCACCTCTTTTAATCAGGTAAATTTCGAGGACGAAATTTTCTTTTAAGGAGGGTAGAATTGTAACATCCTAAATAATTGAGTATCATTATGTTGCTAAATGTTAGTTCGAGTTACTTGGAGTTAGAATAAAAATATTAGTTAAGTGTAATTTAGAGTAAAGAAATTAAGTGATCTTGAGACCTAAATTAATTAAGTACTAAAAGATGGCATAAGATGAGTTAATGGCATAGTGGTGATGGCGCCATAAGTTGGACATGAGGGAAGGAGTTCGAATCACCTAGCATGCAATTAGGAATTTTTATTTTTTGCTTTAGTCTATGCATGTGTCGGCAAGGAGATAAGGATAGGATGAGTTGTATTGTTTTTATTTTGGTAAGAAGATTAAGGTTTTGGAAAAGCTAAGGATAAGGGCTTGAAATGGGGGATTGTGTTTCATCAACTGAAGGAAAAAGGAGGGGAAAAAGGCTTAAGTGTAGGAAGATGTTTTGGAAACTTCCTAATGGCCTTTTGACCATTGTATTTGGACAGCATTGAGGTTAAGGGGGATGGTCGGTTTTGTGTTTGCATTTGTAAGCTTGGACATTGGGAGAACAATTTTTTTTGGTCAATTGTTACTTGTTCATCAAATTTTTCTCTCAAAAGTTTGCTCTCTCCCTTAGCGGATTTTACCAAACCCCTTGAGGAAAGTATAGCAATTTTCTTTACCATTCTTTCTTCTTGATCATTTGATCATTTTCTTTGCCAATTATTCTCCCTAGTGCCGAAACCATCAACACACCAAAAAGGCCACTCTTTTTCTTTCTTCTTCAAAAAATCGATTACACAATCCTTCCAAAAACCCAATTCTTTTTCTTCTCTTTTGTTTCTCCTTTCTTTTTCTTTCCTTCTCCCTTTCTCACTTGAAACCGAATCATACTATCTCTATTGTTCCATTCTTTTACTTTTCTCTCAATTAAAAATCTCCACAATAATCTCTCTCATGGCCGAATGTTAACTTGTACTTGTGCCAAAATTTCTTTCATTTTCTTGATCAAAACCGAATTCTTCTCACACAAGTTCTTCCAATCGTGAGCATTAGTGAGATTTTGGAGGGTAGAAACTCAAGGTGTTCTTGAGTATTTTTGGAACTTTGGAATTGATTTCAAGAATTAAGGTAAAGAGATTTTCTTTTAAGGATTCTTATTCATTATATTAGTATAGTTAGTTATTAATCGATTTCATTTTAGGGACACAACCGTTCGATCGATTCTCGTGGAACGAAGACAAATCGTGGTAAGCCAAATCTAAAATCTTATAAGCGTTAGTCATATTTCGATACTAATAAGTCGGACTAATAATCTTATGTCTTTAGAGACATTAAAGATAGGGCAGAAAAGGGTAGTCCATAGCTTTCCAAAGAGGGCGGTTCATAAATCCCCTAATTATAAACGAAGAAATTTTTTGAATCCGGATTTTCCACCGTGTTGCGGACCTTCAACCAAGGAGAATCAATTGTTCGAGGTTATTCGTACTCCCGAGCCTTTGTACGTTCGTGGATTCTCATCAGGCAACGAACCAACAAACGAGGAGAAACCAAAAAATAGAAGTGGTTCAAAATCATAGGGGTAAGGATTTAGATCGTAAACCAATAGTGTATTTTTTGATAAATGATAGTGTTCTAATGGTTTGTATTACGTTTAGGTGTTGACGAGCGGGAAGGTTTAGTACTCACGATATCAAGGTGTGTAACTTCACACTTATCTCGGGTTGGATGTCATACCGTAGTATTGAGCAAAATCGTAAAAACGATAAAATCGATACAATACGAAATAATTGGTATTTTGGTGAAATTTCATGAAAATGGTTAAAAATGTGAAAATTTTGAAAACGCCCTCAATGAGTAGATGGTAAAATGTATATTAAATGTCTCATGTGTAAATGGGCCAAAGATGTGTTAGATCGTAAAATGGGCCGATAAGTTTGCTAGTTAGTAAAATGGGCCGATAAATATGCTAGTTAGTAAAATAGGCCAAAATCTTTGATAGATAGTTAAATGGGCCGAAATCCCTGATAAATAGTAAATGGGCCGAAATCTTTGTTAGATCGATAAATGGGCCGAAATCTCTGCTAGATCGATAAATGGGCCGAAATCTCTGCTAGATCGATAAATGGGCCGAAATCTCTGCTAGATCATTAAATGGGCCAAAAACCCTGACAAATTGTTAAATGGGCCGAACTCTTTGCTAGATTGTTAATTGGGCCTAAGATGCTAAATTGCTAAATAGGCTAAATGTTATTTTGAAATTTTTGGGCCTTAATAAAAACTTGAAATATTGACTCATATGTAAATTGGGCCTTTTTGATAAAATCATCATATGTTTATAGACTATTTTGCATATATGTTGCATAGGTTGGGATTAACGATGAAGAGAAGAAAGGCCTGTTGCCAAAATCTAGTTCGGTGGCTCTGCCACAAAATAATTAAATGGCTCATTACCTCTAGTTCGGTGGCTATGCCACAAATATTTTAATGGCTCAATGCCTCTAGTTCGGTGACTTTGTCACAATCTAGTTCGGTGGCTCCTCCACAAATATAAAATGGCTTAATGCCTACGATTCGTGTGATGGCGGGGTGGGTGACTTGATCCCCATAGGTGTGATGGTTGGTACGGGTGGTGTGTAGCGGATGGAAATTAGGTTTGGGTGGGAAAATTTCATTTTTGCATGCATTCCATTATTTATATTGTTAATCTTGATAATGGGCTCAAGCCCAAAATTATGACTTGATGGTCTGGCCCAGTGGATTAAGTAAGTGAGTTATACACTGAGTTCTGAGTAACTCACTCCCTCAAATTTTTCATCTCAGGTAATGGAAATTGACATGGACTTGGGCCGAGGATGACTTCGTGGAGGCCATACTGCAAACATGGGTTTAATAAACTTTGAATTTTTAATAAGTACTTTCTTTAAATTGCTATTTTGGGTATGATGTAATAAGGCCTCTATTATTTTGTTTTGGATATTTTAATATGGGCTTATTATTATATAATGTTTACATAAAATAATTTGGTTTTTTTTTAAACATACGAGAATTTTTAACTATTCTTATTTCTTAAATACATCAAACTTAAAATTATTTCTCTTGGTTTTTATTAAACTCTAATTTCAAAAGGGTTTTGAAATACCGATTCATCTGAAATTATTAAGATAGTTCGATCTATGTAACAAACCAAATCTAGTCTTAATGCATAGACCGGGTTTGGGGTGTTACAGGTCACCTAGATAGGTGCCCTATTTTGTTATTTATTTCTCTTGTGTTAACGTGTTCTCTTTTGTTTTGATTGCATTGCATTCACATCATAGAAAAGAGGTGTTGGTTCAAATTCTATTGCTAAATAGAAGAGTTTGTCATAAGAAAACAGATTTCTTGATAAAGTGGATTATAATACGGTCGTCTGAATATGGTCTAGGTAAACATAACGAGATAAGACTGATAGTCCGTGAAGGAATACAAGATTTTATTGCCCAAGGATTCAAGCTGACAAAGAATATTTGAGGATCACTACGTTTCAGCTTTCTTGAAGAGGCTACCAAGCATTAGAAGGATAAGAGTCACGCCCCAAGCAAAAAAGAGCTAGAGGAGGCATCTATTAGAAGTTTGCAAGATTTGACCTTTGCGAAGAAGGGGATTGATGCTTTTGCTTGGAATATGAGGGCAAGGCCGCATATGTAATCCGTTTCATGTAAAGAAATTTGCTTTCTAGAAAAGTTTTTCTAATGGAATTGAATTCAAAATCAACGCTTCTTTTTCTTTTTGCATTCATACATTTGCATTACATTACATCATTTGCATTAGACTTTTACAAAATGACCCTAATTAGGTTAAAATATTTCAGTTAACCTGGAAAACATGGAACAAAGGTTGGAGAGAATAGAACAAATGCAAATACAGACGCAGGGGCAATTGACCGAGATTCAGCAAGAAATGTGGGAACAAATGCTAGAATTCCAAAAGAATGTGATAGGCCAGTTAACCCAGTTACTAGCCAGAGGAATTGAAAAAATAAGTGGCTCAGTGAACAATAGTGTAGATGATGATGAATACATCATTTATTCCCTAATAGGTGTCCCAACTCAACCAGACGCGCATTCGCATGGGGTACCCGTCATTATTAGACCCCAATGTCAGACTGATACTTCGTCCCTATTGAACTTCCCGATGGGTTCAGGTTTTAACCTAGATGATGATCAAGCCAAACCGGTTGTACTAGCAGGAACAAAAGAAAAATGAGAGTGTACTTTAAAAGCCCCGAAGAAAAAGGAAAATAAAGCGAATAGTACGAGAAGGTATAATAAGGGCCATTTAAAGCCGATTATAGTAAGCCATTCAAAGACGGTAACTACCAGTCATCATGTCTCCCTAAGAAAAGAACCCAATTCAAGATCAAACTCAAAAAAGCCTCAGTTCGCACCCATTCCAATCACGTATAGGGAGTTGTACCAAATTTTGTTTAACGCACATGTCATATCCCCTTTTTATATAGATCTAATACGGCCCCCATACCCCAAATGGTACGACATAAATGGCCAATGTGAATACCATGGGGGAATCATAGAACATTGATCGAGAACTGCGTTGCTTTGAAAAAATAATTGAAATATTCTTCAGATTAGGTATTGTAAAATTTGATAATCCCTCTGGTGCAGAAATTCTGTTACCCAACTTTTCGGTTAAGGGTGCAAACATCTTGAGTTTTATAATAGATAGGGGATGAGATCCAAGAATGCATCGAGCTCAGGGCCTTAGTGCAAGGCCTGATGGATAATAAATTGAAGATACCAAAGACCCGGTGGGAACATTGGGGAATCTGAATGACATATCTGAATCGGGGAATAAAAGATTACAAGCCCTTACATACTTGGGAAGATTTTAAACAATGGAATTGTGGAAGAGATCCCTGTATTTTTAAAACTAATCTAGAGTAATATTCAAAACACGCTTGTTGCCTTAAGCCTAGAGGTAATAAGAACTCTTTTGTGAAATAGGCTTATGTCTAGAATTTTTATTTCAATAAAATGCATCTTTTTTTTAAGCATAGATTTTTTTCATTCTTTACATTTCATATTGTACATTCTTTTGTTTCTTTCAAGTATTCTTTCATTCTCCATTTTTTGACAATACAAATGATCATTCTTTCAATCATTTATTCTTTGGAATCTTCCTTCGAACCTACAATAGGTCTCTAGATATCAATGATGTGAGCAACGCTGCTACTGACTCAGAGTCTCCTTTCGAGTAAGATATGTGTCTAGAGAGATCTCAGGACTTTGAAGATGACAGAGATTGTAACCTATCTTCTGATTTGTTAAGAATGACAGAACAAGATAAAAAATAGACCCTACTCTACAAAGGGTCAGTGGATATTTTGAGCCTAGAAAAGAGGTAAAGATTGTAACCTAGCTCATCACAAAACTAAGGCGAGACATCATTGAGTTATTTTTAAGAATTCAAAGATGTTTTTGCACGATCATATCAAGACATGCATGGGCTAATAAGACACGGGCTAAACATGAGGATCGGGCATTGTTAGTCTACCATGGAAGGGGATTGCATCATTTATATCGCAAATGCCGTATTTAAGGAGACAAGATTTATGTGCCTTCTCCATTTCTTCACAAAATTTCCATATGTAGGGCATGGATGTGATGGGGCCACTCTCGTCAAAAGCTTTTACCCAATATTGATTCATCATTGTGGTTGTCGTTTACTTCACTAAGAGGGTGGAAGTAGCTTCATATGCCAATGTTATAAAGTCAATAGTCATCAAATTCTTTTTTTTAAAAAAAAAGATTAGGCGCTGACAAAGAATGCCAAAAAGGACAATGTTAAAAGTTGGTAGTCTGTTTAAAGATCAGACACCATATCATAGAGCAACAAAGGCAGCCAAAAAGAAAAAGAACAAAAAAAACAAAACAGGTATTGTAGGAAAGATGACCGAGACTTGTAAAGAGTGGTATAAAGAAGTTACCTTTTATCTTCTATGATTATCAAACGTTGGCCAGGACTTTTGCCAGGGCAACATCTTATCCATTAGTTTATAGAATGGAAGCATTTTTCCAATTGAACATAATTAAAGAAAAGGTTAAAAGTTATCCATCATGGTCAGATGATGGAAGCTTACGACAAAAAGGTTTAGCCTAGAGGGGAACCTGATCCTTCTTTTACAAAAGGATTTCAGAGAAAAGTAGATGCCAAACTGGGAAGGACCTTATGTTGTAAAGAAGGCCAATTCTAGAGGAGCATTGATATTGACCGAGATGTATACCAAAGACTTGCCCAATCCAGTGAATTTAGGATCAGTCAAGAAGTATTTTACCTGAAAGGGGAAAGGCCAAGGTAAAAACCTACAAAAGGCGCATTGAGTTCAAATTCAAAAAAAAAAAAAAAGGGAAAGGCCAAGGTGAAAACCTGCAAAGGGCACCTTGAGTTCAAATTCTTTCAAAAAAAAAAAGAGAAAAATGAGAGGCCAAGGTGAAAACCCGCAAAGGGCGCTTTGAGACCAAAGGGGTTTTGAGCCGAAAACCCGAAAAGGGCAGCTCAAATTTTGATCAAAGATAGGGCATGTGGTAGTCTTGCTATGCCTGAATTAACAATGAGGAAGTATGCTGCGTCGTATTGAGCTCAAAATGATCCTTAAAGAGTTTGTACAGAGACGTTCAGGCTGCGATATTTGGGGCACCTAGCTTCTACTTACCCATTTTAAATTTGCTATCTTTGATTACTTTATTCTTTTCAAAGATACACCCCAATCAATTTTCTTTTATATCATTGGCTATCTTTGCTTACTTTATTATTTTTAAGATACACCAACCAATTCTCTTTTATTGTCTTGGTTATCTTTGATTAGCTTATTTGCTTCGAGCTATACTCCTGATTAATTCCTTTTACGTCCATTGCTGTGATCTTTTTCAAGCATTTTATATTGAAATAATGATTATTGGCTGATAATACTTTCATAAAAGGAGTTTTGCATATTACTCTGGAAGCTTCTAAATAATATGAGAATCTAAAAGAGGACTATTGTATAGAACTCGCCAAGCCTAAGAGTTTTGAAATATTGAAAGATGATTATCTCTTTTGGATTTTTATTGGTTGGAGAAAAAGACAAAACATTTTGTCAAGTGATACCATATCGACAAATGACAAGCAATGACAACCCAAATGTAGAATGGGATCATTCTCGAGAAAAGAATAAGATACTATGCATTTATGCAAATTTTAGGCACATACATCGGGTCATTACACCCAGGGAATGGTGTGACAGATCAACTTGATCAAATTGATACAAATTTCATACCTCTGAGTGGTAATAGGATGGATGGAAGAAACCAAATGTTATTCCCCTGAAGTTGTAGTGGGAAGTACCAATTTTATGTCTCAGAAGGCACAGTGGAAGAGACTCCAAAATTACAACTGGGCAAGCTTGCTGAGCAAAATATGATTATTTCTTTGGGTTTTCTGTCAAAGATACCAGCTAAATGAGAAAGCATGGTAACGCGTTAGTGATAGAACCTTGATGAACTATGAGCAGTGACAACCCAAACATTAAAAATGAATCATTCTCATTCATTTATGTAAATATCATTCATACACTTCTAATTAGGAGCATTTGACTCATTCCGATCATTGTATCCTAATCATTGTACATTAAAAAAAAGAAAAGGAGATTATTATTATGACATTCTACATTCATGCAAAGGTCATCCCTAATATCATTTAGATAGGAGCATTAGATTCAGTCTGATCATTGCATCCTAATCATTTTACATTTAAAAAAGGGGATCATTCCTAGGACATTCTGTATTCATGAAAATGTCGTCCATAATACATTCAAGTCTATAGGATATGTCCCTCAGAGGACGGTGTAGCAACATCGGCGAATTCATTAGTCCTATCTCCCTGACCAGCAGTGGAATAGGTCGAAGATTGTAGATCTTGTCACCCCAAGCAATAGTGGAACAAGATCGAACGGCAAATATTGTCTCTCTAAGTAGTAGTGGAATAGATTTAAGCCACTAGTCCTATCTCCCTGACCAGCAGTGGGATAGGTCAAAGATTGTAGGTCTTCTCACCATAAGCAGAAGTGGAACAAGATTGAAAGGTGAATTTTATCTCCACGAAGTAGCAGAGTAGATTTAAGCCATTAGTCTTATCTCCCTCGAGATGGTAGTGGAGCAGACTGAAGATTGAAGTCTTCTTGAGATAGTAAGGAAGCAAATTGAAAAGTTCAGATTTTGTTCCCTCGAGATGGTAGTAGAGCAGGCTGAAGATTGTAGTCTTCCTGAGATAGTAAGGAAACAAATTGGAAAGTTCAAATTTTGCTCCCTCGAGATAGTAATAGAGCAGACTGAAGATTGAAGTCTTCCTAAGATAGTAAGGAAGCAAATTGGAAAGTTCAAATTTTGTTCCCTCAAGATGGTAGTGGAGCAGGTTGAAGATTGTAGTCTTCTTGAGATAGTAAGGAAGCAAATTGGAAAGTTTAGATTTTGTCCCTCGAGATAGTAGTAGAGTTGAATATTGAAGTCTTCCTGAGATAGTAAGGAAGCAAATTAGACAGTTCAAATTTTGTTCCCTCGAAATGGTAGTGGAGCAAGCTGAAGAGTGAAGTCTTCCTGAGATAGTAAGGAAGCAAATTGGAAAGTTTTGATTTTGTTCCCTCGAGATGGTAGTGGAGCAGGCTGAAGATTGTAGTCTTCTTGAGATAGTAAGGAAGCAAATTGGAAAGTTCAGATTTTGTTCCCTCGAGATGGTAGTGGAGCAGA
This sequence comes from Gossypium rotundifolium, assembly GCA_025506655.1. Taxonomy (NCBI): domain Eukaryota; kingdom Viridiplantae; phylum Streptophyta; class Magnoliopsida; order Malvales; family Malvaceae; genus Gossypium; species Gossypium rotundifolium. The sequence goes on from CP106731.1 coordinate 54,003,549, forward strand.
CAGAAGATTGTAGTCTTCCTAAGATAGTAAAGAAGCAAATTGGAAAGTTAAGATTTATTTCCCTCGAGATGGTAGTGGAGCAAACTGAAGATTGAAGTCTTTCTGAGATAGTAAGGAAGCATACTGAAGATTGTTGATTTTATCTCCCTAAGCGGTAGCGGAGCAGATCGAATTTGGCGAATCTTATCTTCTTGATGTAGCAAGGGAGCGGTTTTAGCCACTAGCCTTATCTTCCTGAGGTAGCAAGGAAGCAAACTGAAAATTATAGATCTTGTCTCCCTGAGTTTGCAGTGGAGCAGATTGAAGATAGCAGATCTGTCATTCCTAAAGTTGCAGGAAGTAGATCGAAGACATCAGATCTTAACTCCCTGAGTTTGCAGTGGAGTAGATAGAAAATAGCAGATCTGGAATTCCTGAAGTTGCAGTGAAGCAGATCAGAGACATCAGCCTTGTTTCCCTGAGTTTGCAGCAGAGCAGATTAAAAGATAGCAGATACTGCCTTCCTGAAGTTGCGATGAAGCAGATTGAAGCTATCAGACTTACTGAATTTAAGATGAAATTCCAATACCGTTGAAGTTGCAATGGAGTTGAAAGCCATTTGAAGAAGACGAGGACCAAGAAGTCAAGGCTTGGCAAAGATTGGGCAAAAGTGGACCTTCTATTGTCTTTGCTCTATTCTTGTTTCACGATAATGAGTAAAGAGGGACAGCTGTAAGAGGCCCATTTTGCCCGGGTTTGAAAACAAACCAAAAATAAAAAAATAATAAACCAAAGTCCAGATTTTTAAAACAGTCCATTTACAACCTTTGACCCAATACCTAAAACCTGAAGCCTATTACAACCCAAACTTAATTAACCCAACAGACCCAAAACATTACCCCTTTACAACCCAAACACACACGACCCAAATGGCCCAATGACTAAACAAGAACAGAAAACCTAGGGCTTCTGAAACCTTAGGCGCCATAAATGCCCCCTTTCAATAGCAAAGCCCTTCCTCATGCCCAAACCACCGGTCATAGATTTAAGCTAATCGCCCTACCGCCGCCACATTCCACACTGATGACTTGCAAAAAGGAAAGAAAAAGGTAGTAAAAAGGGCAGAATATGTATTTCCTTCCTTTTTTATTTTTTTCGGGTTATATAAAACCCCAAAAAATCTATAAAATGGAGATACACAGATACACGAGAATACACACACAATAAAGACAAAAAAGTATACACAGAGATTAATACAAAAAAAATCAATAAAGTAGAGGTAATTTTCTTCCATTACACCGTTGATTTTTTATTTTATTTTTCTTTCGACTCGTGCAATATTTTTATTATATATACTACTAAAAATAAAGAAAAGGAGCTTACTATTTTGATCGGCGTTAAAAATAGAGGTGTCCGGCTTTCTGGCCGCCGTCTAAGACGGTGCGTGTGGTGGTCCATCGCCAGAACCTAGGCCGGATTCTGGCCTCAGATCGCAGGGGGGAGAGAATTTTCTGGAGCTCTCATTTTTTTTAAGAGAGTGTTAAAATGATTTTTTTGGCCGTTTTTTAACTTATATCGCAATAAGGAAAAGACGCCATTTTTGCTTAAGCTGATAAGCACAAAACGACGTCGTTCAGGGCTGGGATCCGCGTGTTGACCCGAAAACCCGGGGAGGATCCGCGCATTTTTTTATAAAAGGGAAGTTTTCCATTTTAGTCCTTCTGCAATTTTAGCGTTTTTAATTTAGTCTAATTTAAATTTTTTATTTCTTATTAAATTAGCCCTAAAATTATTTCTTTTGTTTCAATTGAGTCCTTGGGCTGCTTAATGGCCAAAATTAGGACGACGTCGTTTTGGAACGAAGGCATAATTGCCCAATAAGTCCATGTGGTTTAACGCGCGTTTTGATTTAGTCCTTTTATATCTATTTTATTACTATTTAACCCCTATTTATTTGTTTATTTTTCTAACCCTTTTTATTTTTATTTTATTTCATTCTTAAATTATTCTGACATTATATTGAATTATTTCATTTTATAAAAAAAATCTTTTAATTACTATTTTATATATATATTTATATACATTTATTTATTAATAATAATTTTTTTGGATTGTTTATTTTATATACATATTATATATATATATATATATATTAGATTATTACGAGTCATTATTCATAATTAAGTTACTTTATTAAGTTTAATATTACTTTAATATTACATATTATTGTTACATTAATTATCATATTATGTTTTTATCTTATATATTACACATTATCATATTATATTTTATATGTAACTTTTAAATTATTTTATATTGTATATAATTTAGTATTCGATATATTATTTATATTATTTACTCTTAAATATGTAGTTTTATGTATATATGTATTAGATTATTATATTATAAATATAATTTTATTTCAAGTTATATATTATTTGTTTATTTAGCAATATATTTTACTTATTCATATATATTATTTTGATTATTCCACATCATTTTATGTAAAGCCATATATCTTAATTTATAATATCTATTATAATTCATTCTATATTGTTTTTTATCTTACATACATGTAAAGTTTTATATTTATTTTTTATCTTTGGTTATTTACCGCATTATATCTCATATTCGTTTATTTTTTTATTCATTTATCATTTGTATGCTTTAGTATAATTATTCTACCATTTGTATCACTTGTTGTTTATATTATTCTTTCGTTAATTTATTTATTAGTAGTAATTGTCAACATAATTTGTAGTTATGATAATTTGTTATTTGGCATGTATGTTGTAATGTAATCATGCAATGTCTTACTCAAACCCTTTTTTATAAAAACATCTTTTGAATTGTCGCATTTTATTCAAATATTTTAAATACGGTGATACATAATATTTGAGGGCTTCGAGAAAAATTGTGCCCTAACTTACTGAGTTTCGATTTTACCGTTGAACTTAAAATATTAAGTATCCATTTTCTTTCGAAATTAAAACTCATAAACTTCAAATTAAAACTTATTCTCGGGAATTCAAAACATTGTCTCCTAACTTATTGGATATGATGTTTTGTGTCTTGAGGTAAGAATTTTCTATAAATAAAGACGAGCCTAGTTTCGAAGTCATGAGATGTTGCATCCTAACTTATTCGTATAACATTTTATTTCTTTGAGATAAAAGGATCATATTTTAGATTTTTTAAAATTTCGACACTAGGACATGAGATTATCAATTAGGTACCAAATTTTGGGCATTACGAGGGTGCTAACCCTTCCTCGCACGTAACCGACTCTCGAACCCGTTTTCTTGTATTTCATGGACCAAAATCAATGTTTTGAAATAAAACATTTTATAAGGTGATCCAATCACACCTAAGTAAAAAAGGATTGGTGGCGACTCCCATTTTTTTGTTTCTTTAAAGTCGACCCCATTTTTTAATCAACGTTTAAAAATGGTTTTGACAATCAGCACACAACATTTTACACTTTACGCTATTAAGTCCTTTCTCTTAATTCGGCACACATTCGATAAAATTACCACACAGAATTTTCACACAGGCTATATCACATATAATCAACACCAAAAATAACATTAAAATATTATTTTGACCTCAGATTTGTGGTCCCGAAACCACTTTTCTAACTAGGGTCTAAACCGGGCTGTTATAAGTATGCCCATAGAATCCACAGAATTTGTGATAAAGGTGTCTAATTCTTTAGGAAAAAGTGTACTAGTTGATAAGATATGTAAAGATTGCCCGTTGATAATTAGAGGTCATTGTTTTAAGGTGAATCTCATGTTATTGCCATTTGATATATTTGATGTAATTCTTGGTATGGACTGGTTAACCACTCATGATGTGATAGTAAATTATGGAAAGAAATATATTAAGTTGAGATGTGAAAATGGGAACACTCTCTATGTTGAATCAAATGAACAAGACAGATCGTCGGTTGTGATCTCTCATTTGTCTACTTAGAGGTATATAAGGAAAGGGTATGAGGCATATCTTGCTTTCATGATGAATGCCAAAGAAACTGAGTTAAAGATTGAATTAGTACCGATAGTATGTGAGTACCCAGATGTCTTTCCTGAGGAATTGCCAGGACTACCTCCGGCTAGAAAGGTTGAATTTGGTATCGAGTTAGCTACCAGTATAGTACTGATATCGATTGCTCTATACAGAATGGCTCCAACAGAGTTGAAAGAATTTAAGACAAGGTTACAAGAGTTGATGGACAAAGGTTTTGCTAGAACAAGTTGTTCTCCATGGGGTGCTCTAATATTTTTTGTGAAAAAGAAAGATGGCTCTATGAGATTATGTATAGATTATTGACAGCTTAATGAGGTAACCGTAAAGAACAAGTATCCATTGCCAAGGATTGACGATTTGTTTGACCAATTGAAAGGAGCCACTATTTTTTCCAAGATAGACTTGAGGTCGGGATACTACCAGTTGAGAGTAAAAGACTCAGATGTGCCTAAGACAGCTTTTCGAATGAGATATGGGCACTATGAATTTTTAGTCATGCCATTTGGTTTGACGAATGCCCCTGCAGTGTTTATGGATTTAATGAATCACATCTTTTAGCCATTTTTGGACAAGTTTGTTGTTGTTTTTTTTGATGACATACTGGTATATTCTCGGGATGAGCATGAGCATGCCGAGCATTTGAGAATCATTTTACAGATTCTACAAGATAATCAGTTGTATGCCAAGTTCAGCAAGAGTGAGTTTTGGCTTAAGGAAGTCAGATTATTAGGGCATATTGTCTCGGGAGAGGGAGTCCGAGTAGACCTAAGTAAAATTTTAGCTATTGTTGATTGGAAACCGCCAAAAAATGTATCTGAAGTTAGGAGTTTTCTGGGCCTAGCTGGCTATTACAGATGGTTAGTCAAGGGTTTTCCATGATAGCGACTTCAATGAAGAAACTGTTATAGAAAAATGTAAAGTTTGAGTGGATGAAAAAGTGTCAACAAAGTTTTGAAAGATTAAAGTTAATGTTGACAGAGGCTCCAGTTATAGTACAAACCGAACCGCGGAAAGAAATTTTTGATTTACAGCAATGCATCCTTAAACGGATTGGGCTGTGTACTTATGCAAGAAGGCAAAGTGGTAGCGTATGCCTCAAGACAACTAAAGCCACATGAGAAGAACTATCCGGCACATGATTTAGAGTTGGTTACCATAGTTTTTGCATTGAAGAATTGGTGACACCATTCATATGGTGAAAGATGTCGGATATTCACTGATCACAAAAGTTTAAAGCATTTGATGACTTAGAAGGAATTGAACTTGAGGCAATGAAAATGGTCGGAGCTGATAAAAAATTATAAGCTAATTATTGATTACTATCTGGGAAAGGCAAATGTAGTCGTCAATGCTTTAAGTAGAAAATCCTTATTTACTTTGAGGGCTATGAATACACAGATGAATTTGACAGATAATGGTTCTATTCTAGCTGAGTTGAGGGCTAGACCGATGTTTCTTTAAGAAATTCATGAGGCTTAGAAAGATGACAGTGATTTGCAAGCCAGAAGAGCTCAATGTGAGTCAGGTATTGAGTCTGATTTTTGGATCAATTCAGATGGATGTTTAATGTTCAGGAATCGAGTATGTGTACCGAGGAATGATGAGCTCATTCAAAAAGTTTTGCATGAGGAACATAGTGGATGTCTATCTGTGCATCTGGGTAGTACCAAAATTCATGAGGCTTGCAAATCATGAGGCTTAGAAAGATGACAGTGATTTGCAAGCCAGAAGAGCTCAATGTGAGTCAGGTATTGAGTCTGATTTTTGGATCAATTCAGATGGATGTTTAATGTTCAGGAATCGAGTATGTGTACCGAGGAATGATGAGCTCATTCAAAAAGTTTTGCATGAGGAACATAGTGGATGTCTATCTGTGCATCTGGGTAGTACCAAAATGAATAATGATTTGAAGAAATGGTATTGGTGGCCAAGTATGAAGAAAGATATTTCTGAGTTTGTTTCAAGATGCTTAATTTGTCAACAAGTAAAAGCTGAACATAAAGTACCCTCAGGTTTGCTTCAACCTATAATGGTACCCAAATGGAAATGGAACCAAGTTACCATGGATTTTGTAATAGGTTTGCCGTTGACACCGAGTAAGAAAGATGCTGTATGGGTTGTAATTGATAGACTGATGAAGTCAGCCCATTTTATACCTATTCAAGTTGACTACTCACTTGACAAGTTTGCAAACTTGTATATTTCTGAGATTGTGAGGCTACATGGAGTGCCCTTATCGATTATATTGGATAGTGATCTGAGATTCACGTCCAGATTTTGGAAAAAGTTGCAAGAGGTCTTAGGCACAAAGTTGAATTTTAGTACGGCCTTTCACCCTCAAACTGATGGTCAGTCGGATAGATTGATACAAATACTTGAAGATATACTCCGATGTTGTGTCCTTGAGTTCTAAGCCAGCTGGAAAAAATACCTACCATTGGTAGAATTTACTTATAATAACAGTTATCAGGCAAGTTTGAAAATGGCACCATATGAGGCTTTGTATGGGCGTAAGTGTCGAACGCCTTTATATTGGACTGAACTTAAGGAAAACTAGATTCACGGGGTTGATTTGGTTAGAGAAACTGAAGAAAAAGTGAAGGTGATTCAAAATTGCTTAAAAGCTACTTCTGATCTACAAAAGTCCTATTCGGACTTGAAAATGAAAGAAATTGAGTATCAAGTAGGTGATAGAGTATTCTTGAAAGTATCACCATGGAGAAAAGTTCTTAGATTTGGCAGGAAAGGCAAACTGAGTCCGCGTTTTATCGGACCATATGAGATCACCGAGAGGATAGGGCCGGTAGCTTATAGATTGGCTTGGCCACTTGAGTTAGAAAAGATTCATGATGTATTTCATGTGTATATGTTGCGATGCTACCGATCAGACCCTTCGCATGTGATCACATCGATAGAGGTTGAGATTCAACCCGACATGACTTATGGTGAAGAACCAGTCAAGATCCTAGCACAGGAAGTCAAACAGTTGAGAAATAAGAGTATAGCTCTCGTGAAAGTATTGTGGCAAAGACATGGGGTAAAGGAGGCTACATGGGAGACCGAAGAGGCTATGAGGAACTAGTACCCAAACCTTTTCACTGGTAAGATTTTCGGGGACAAAAATCCCTAAGGGGGAGAATTGTAACAGCTCGACTTAAGGCTTAGAAGGAATATTGGTGCAAGACCACAAGTGCGAAGTAGAAAATATGAGTTTTATGATTCCCATGAGGCTTATAAGGTATTTTCATGATTGTGTGAAAATTTTATGAAGGAATTTTATTAATTAGTGATTAAATTGTCCACTAGGACTAAATTGCAAAGAATGGAAAATATAAGATTCTAGAAGATTTAAGTACGAAATAGAATTATGAAAATTTCTAGAAGTCCTTATTTAGCAATTATACCTTTATATTTGATGATGGAAAAAAATGGACATGGGAAGGAAAAATCTTAAGAAAGGACCATTAAGGGCATTTTAATCATTTGGTTAATAAAATAATTAAAAGGGAAAAAGAAGAAAAAATCATATCCATCTTCTTTCTTCTTGGCCGAAAATCACAAGAAGCCATATCTAGGGTTTTTTTCAACTTCCAAGCTTAATAGTAAGTGCATTCTAGCTCCGTTTTTAATGTTTCTCGTATTTTTGAGACCCTTGTAACTCGATTTAGCTATTTCTAGCTATATTTTGAGCTAGGGTTCATATTCAAAAATTTACCCATGTGTGACATGCATGTATTTTGATGTTTTATGGATGAATATGAAAGATTGATGTATGATAAACATATTTTTCTAAGTGATTTTCATGAAAAATGCTTAAAAGGACTAAAATGTAAAGGTTATAAAAATGGTCATACATGAGTGAAATAGTGGAAATTGAAGGTTTCTATATTTGAGAATATGATTCGGCTAGGTTTGAAATACAAGAAAGTTGAATGAAAATCATTTACGAGCATAGGGGCAAAAGTGTAATTATGTAAAAGTTTAGGGGCAAAATCATAATTTTTGCCAAAATATGAATTATGAGTCGATTTAATCAATGCGTATATTAACAAGTGAAATTACTATTATAGATCAAGAAACGCGAAGCCCATATTGAAACTAAGGAAAGAACAAAATCGAGGACTAAATCGAGAATTGATACATATTTTGAGATTCGAGGTAAGTTTGTATGAAGCTAAAGTTTCATGATGATTCGATATTTACAAATACTTAATATTATGATAATGTATGTTATTTCTATGATTAATTGAGTGGTGAAGTCTCGATGTGGAAATAGTGAAAATATGTTGTGTAGATCTAGAATAAAGATTCAGAGAAATGAGGGTAATCATATGTTAACATTGAATAAAGAAGGTTCTGTGCAAGACCATATCTGGGATATGGCCTCGACACCAAAGAAAGATTTCGTATAAGACCATGTTTGGGGCATAGCATCAACATTCATGTATGATCTCGTATAAGGCCATATCTGGGATATGGCATCGGTATCCAGAAGTGATCCTGTGTAAGACCATATTTGGGATATGACATCAGCATCTAGAGGTGATCCCATATAAGACCATATCTAGGATATGGCATTGGTAACCAGATTTAAGCTCAATGAGTTCAAATATCCTACGATAATTTGCTTAGTTCATGGGCAAAAGATGCTAAGTATATAAAATGGTATAAAGCTAAATTTTGTTTATGAATGACTTGAGGTTCATTCATGATAAGAATGATGGAGAATTGAGTTTATGTTCATGTTAGTATATGTGCTAAGTTATGTGATTGAGTGATACAGGTACCATGAATAAGTACAAGTTAAGAAATCATAAGGTAACATGAGATAGGTAAGAAAAAGAGTGAGTAAGTATGAATAAGTATGCCTAAGTAATGGAGACGCATGTTGCCAGTGTTTCATGAGATGAATGAATATAGTTTGAGCATTTATGTAGCTTTGAAATTTCATGAAAACTTACTAAGCTATATGCTTACCCCTCTATTTCCCTTTTTCCTTGTAGTTTTGCCTTGATAGCTCGGGGATCATTGAACGTCAGAGCTCGAAATCACACTATCAATCACAATTTTGGTATAGCAAAGTTAATTTATTTTGAGTATGGCATGTATAGGAACTTGATCATTTTAAGTTATGTCATATTGAGAGAAAATGGTTAGTTATCAAGATTATGCATTTCTTTTGTATATGGCCACTTAGAAATTGGTCAATATTGTTAAGTTATAAACACTTCATGATGACACGTTTATGCATTTAATCCTTTGTATGGATGGAATAATTGAGTTGCTTGTGATGATATAAGTGTGTTTATATTTCTGGGTGGCAATTGGCTTGGAAAATAGCCATATAATTATCCACATGGGTAGACACACGGGCATGTGTCTAGGCCGTGTGTGACATACGGCCCACCCCATGGGTGTGTTAGTAGGTCGTGTGTCCCCTGCACTAATTTACGAGAATACAATTCGTCACACGAGCCAGTACATGGGCATGTGTCTTGGCCCTGTGCTATTAAGAGTATGATAACGTCATAAACAGAGAGCTCCATGGGTAGGAGACACGGGCGTGTCTAGGCCATGTGAAGGACACGGGTTATAGACACTGGCATGTACTTAGCTATGTAAGATAAGTCAGTGTCGACCACGGGTGACGAACACAGGCATGTCTTTGGGGCACACGGGCGTGTGGCCCATATTTAGGCAAAATTTTTCTAAGAGCGTTAAAGTCCCCAGTTGATCTCTAGAACCCTCCGGATGTCAGTTTAAGGCCTCATAGGCCTATAATATGTGCGTTATGATAAGAAGGTAAAAATTTTAAGTTGGAATGAAATTTTATAGCCCAAGAATGCATGTTCAAGTAAGGTTAAGCACAAAAATGCCTCGTATCCTGTCTCGACGTTGGACACGGGTAAGGGGTGTTACATACAGGGGTTTTCACACTATCGAACACATGCCCGTGTCAATAGACCATGTCTCTCACATGGCCTAGACACACCCATGTCCTCACCCGTGTGTGAAAACCTTAGCATTCTGTTTATGACGTCAGCAACTTTTCAAGGGACACATAGCCTAGACACGTGCCTGTGTGCTGGCCCATGTGACGAATCAATTCTTGTAAATTTGGTGCAGGGGACACATGACCTATCAACACACCCATGGGGGTTGACCGTGTGTCATACACGGTCTAGACACATGCCCGTGTGTCTACCGTGTGGACAATTTACAGGCTATTTTCCAAGCCAATTGCCACCCTGAAACATAAACACACTTATACCAACTCAAGCAATACATGATATGACAATAATACAATATAAAGAATCACTAATCATCATTCATACATTTCACATTTTACTTCACAAAACTTATCATCATTGAAATATGAAACTTGACAAATATTGTCCAATTCCCTATGGCCATATACAAAATGAGGAAATAACATTAGTAGCCAACACTTTGGTTCTCAAATATGACATAATACAAAATGAACAAGTTCCTATACATGCCATACCCAAAATAAATCAACTTTACTATACCAAAAGAATGATTGATAGTGTGATCCGAGCTCCGACGTTCTATGATCCCCGAGCTAGCTTGGCATACTACAAGGAAAAAGGAAAAGAGAGGGGTAAGCATATAGCTTAGTAAATTTGCATGAATTAATATAGCAACATAAGTGTTCATGGTAAAATCCATTCATCTCATATAACAATAGCAACACAAGTTCTTATGTACTTAGGCATACTTACTCATACTCACTCTTACCGTCACACATCACATTATGGTTTCATAACTTGTAATTTTGCTCATGGTACCTGTATCACTTAGTCACATAATTTAGCACTTATGCTAACTTGGACATAAACTTAAATCATCATCATCCTTAACATAAATGGAACTCATTATCATCCTTGTATAATTTAACTCTATTGCATCTTTGCATACTTAGCTCTTTTGCCTATTGAACTACTCGGAATATCAGAGGATACTCAATCTCATCATATATGTATCATGATGACAATGCAATATCCCAGATATGGTTTTACATGGGATCACCTCTTGATGCCGATGCCATATCCCAGTTTTGGCCTTTCACGGGATCTCTTAGCTCGATGTCGATGCCATGTCCCAGACATGGTCTTATACGATATCGTATTTAGATGTCTATGCCATGTCCCAGACATGGTCTTATATGAGATCTTCATTTTGTACTGAAGCTATGTCCCATACATGGTCTTACACGGGACCTTCCTTATTTGATGCTGATGCCATGTCCCAAACATGGTCTTACATGGGATCTTCCTTATTCGATGCCGATGCCATGTCCCAGACATGGCCTTATACGAGATCTACATTTGGTGCCAATGCCATCTCCCAGACATGGTCTTATACGGGACCGTCCTTATCTCATGTCGTGACATAGGTATCCTTGTTATTCCGAAATTTCAACTGGGACTTTACTTAGCATATTCTCATTAATTTTCTCACCAAGAACTTATTCATAAATTTCATGGAAATGACAAGTATTTCTCAAAATAATAAGTAATTTAAACACAAAAACACATGTAACCTTAAGTTCACACAAACTTACCTCGGTACTCAAAATGCTTGTAGATGTTCAATTTAGTCCAACACTTTGTTTTTGCCTCGGTTTCGGTCTGGGGTTCATGTTTCTTGATCTATAATGATAATTTCACTTGTTTAATACTCACCTTGCTTAAATTGACTCATGAATCATACTTTGGAAAAATTACAATTTTGCCCCTAAACTTCCACATAATTACACTTTTACCCCTAGGCTCGTAAAATGATTTCCATTTAACTTTTTTGTATTCCAAGCCTAGCTGAAACATTATCTTAATTACAAAAGCCTTCAATTTCTACTATTTCACTCATGCATGACCATTTTTACAACTTTTACAATTTGGTCCTTTTTATGCATTTTTCATGAAAATCACTTAGAAAAAGATGTTTATCATACATCAAACTTTCATATTCTTCCATAAAACATCAAATTACATGCATGTCATACATGGTTAAATTTTTTAACATAAACCCTAGCTCAAAATATAGCTAGAAATAGTTAAACCGAGCTACGAAGGTCTAACAAATACGAAAAACATTAAAATGGGGCTAGGATGCACTTACTATCAAGCTTGGACGTTGAAGAAACCCTAGCTATGTCTCCTTGAAAATTTTAGCACTTAGAGGAAGAAGATGGACAAGATTTTGGCTTATTTTTCCCTTTTTAATTCAATAATTAACCAAGTGACTAAAATGCCCTTAAGGCCCTTTCTTGAGATTTTTCCTTCCCCTGCCCATTTTTGTCCATCTTATATAATGGTCTAATTGCTAAATAAGGACTTCTAATAATTCTTATGATGCTATTTCATACTTAAATATTCTAGAATCTCATATTTTTTAATTTTTGGAATTTAGTCCTAATGGACAATTTAATCACTATTTAATAAAATTTCTTCATAAGATTTTCACACAATCATGCAAACACATCATAGGCCTCGTAAAAATCATAAAACACATATTTCTACTTCGAATTTGTGGTCTCGTACCACTATTCTGATTAATCTCTAAATCGAGCTATTACAATTCTCCCCCTTAGGGATTTTCGTCCTCATAAATCTTACCAGCAAAAAGGTTTGGGTACTAGTTCCTCATAGCCTCTTCGGGTTCCCATGTAGCCTCTTCTACCCCATGTCTTTTCCATAATACTTTCACAAGAGCTATAATTTTATTCCTTAACTATTTGACTTCCCTTACTAAGATCTTAATCGGTTCTTCGCCATATGTCATGCCAGGTTGAATTTCAACCTCTGTTGGTGTAATCACATGCGAAGGATCTGATCAGTAGCGTCGCAACATAGAAACGTGAAACACATTGTGAATCTTTTCTAACTCAGATGACAAAGCCAATCGATAGGCTACCGGTCCTATCCTCTCAGTGATCTCATATGGTCTGGTAAAATGCGAACTCAATTTGCCTTTCTGATCGAATCTGAGAACTTTCTTCCATGGTGACACTTTTAAGAATACTTTATCACTGACTTGAAACTCGATCTCTTTTCTTTTCAAATCCGAGTAATATTTTTATCTATCAGAAGTAGCTTTTAAACAATCTCAAATCACTCTTACTTTTTCTTTGGTTTCTTTAACCAAATTGACCCCATGAATCTGATTTTCTTTGAGTTTAGTCCAATATAAAGGCATTCGACACTTACACCCATACAAAGCCTTGTAAGACGCCATTTTTAAACTCGACTTAAAACTGTTATTGTAAGCAAACTCTACCAACGGTAGGTACTTTTCCCAGCTGCGTCGAAACTTAAGAACACAACACCGAAACATATCCTCAATTATCTGTATTAATCTTTTCAACTGCCCATCGATTTAGGAGTGAAAAGTCGTACTAAAACTCAACTTGTACCCAAAGCATCTTGCAACTTTTTCCAAAAGTGGGATGTAAATCTCGGATCTCTATCCGATATGATCAATAAAGGCACTCCATGTAGTCTTACAATCTCAGATACATACAAGTCTGCCAACTTATCAAGTGAATAATCAATGCGTACAGGTATAAAATGGGCCGACTTCGTAAGTCTATCCACCATAACCCATACGGCATCTTTCTTACTTGGTGTCAACGGCAAACCCGTTACAAAGTCTATAGTAACTCGGTCCCATTTCCACTTGGGAACCATAATAGGTTGAAGCAGACCCGAAGGTACTTGGTGTTTGGCCTTTACTTACTGACAAATCAAGTATCTTGATACAAACTCAGAAATTTCTTTCTTCATACTCGGCCATCAATACCATTTCTTCAAATTATTATACATTTTTGTGCTGCCTGGATATACTGATAAGCATCCACTATGTGCTTCGAGTAAAATCTTTTGAATAAGCTCATCATTCCTAGGTACACAAACTTTGTCTCTGAACATCAAACATCCATCATAATTTATCCGAAAGTCAGACTCGACACCCGACTCGCACTGAACTATTTTGGCTTGCAAGTCATTGTCATCTTTCTAAGCCTCATAAATCTCTTGAAGGAACATCGATCTAGCCCTCAAATCAGCTAGAATGGAACCATTGTCTGAAAAAGTCACCCGTGTATTCAAAGTCGTCAATGCAAACAAGGATTTCCTACTCAAAGCATCAACGAATACATTCGCCTTTCCCGGGTGGTAATCAATGACCAGCTTATAATCCTTTATCAACTCTAACCATCTTCGCTGCCTCAAATTCAAATCCGTTTGAGTCATCAAGTTCTTTAGGCTTTTATGATAGGTGAATATTCGACATTTCTCACCATACAAATGATGTCTCCATGTCTTTAGTGCAAACACAATGGCAGCTAACTCTAAATCATGTGTCAGGTAATTCTTCTAGTGTGGCTTTAACTGTCTAAAGGCATACGCTATCACCTTGCCTTCTTGCATAAGCACACAGCCCAAACCATGTAAGGATACATCACTATAGATCACAAATTCTTTTCCCAGCTCAGGTTGCACTAGAATTGGTGCCTCTGTCAACAATGCCTTTAGTTTCTCAAAACTCCGCTGGCACTTTTCTGTCCACTCAAACTTTACATCTTTTTGTAACAACCTCTTCATCGGAGTAGCTATCATAGAAAATCCCTTGACGAACCATCGGTAATAACCAACTAGGCCTAGCAAGCTTTTAACCTCAGATACATTCTTCGGTGGCTTCCAATCAACAATAGCTAAAATTTTACTTGGGTCGACTCGAATTCCATCTCCCGAGACAATGTGTCCCAAAAATCCAACCTCTTTGAGCCAAAACTCACTTTTACTAAACTTGGCATATAATTGATTATCAAGTAAAATCTATAAAACTGTCCTTAAATCTCGGCATGCTCATGCTCATCATGAGAATAGATCAGTAGGTCATCAATAAAAACCACAACAAACTTATCCAAATATGGCCGAAATATACGGTTCATTAAATCCATAAACATCGCAGGGGCATTTGTTAAGCCAAAAGGCATGACTAAAAATTTGTAGTGCCCATACCTTGTCGAAATGCAGTGTTCGACACATCTGAGTCTTTTACTCTCAACTGGTAGAATCTCAACCTCAAGTCTATCTTGGAAAACACAGTGGCTCCTTTCAATTGGTCGAACATATCATCAATCCTTGGCAATGGATATTTGTTCTTCACAGTTACCTTATTAAGTTGCCGTTAATTTATGCATAGTCTCATGAAACCATATTTCTTTTTCACAAATAGCACTGGAGCACCCCACGGAGAATAACTTGGTCTTGTAAAACCTTTGTCCATTAACTCTTGAAACTGTGCCTTCAATTCCTTCAACTCAGTTGGAGCCATTTTGTATGGAGCAATCAATATCGGTGTCGTACCAGGAGCTAATTCGATACCAAATTCAACCTCTCTAACCGGAGACAACCCTAGTAATTCTTCAAGGAAAACATCTGGATATTCACATACTATCGGTACTAATTCAATTCTTAGCTCGGTTTCTTTGGCATTCATCATAAAAGTAAGATATGTCTCATACCGCTTTCTTACATACCTCTGAGTAGACATGTGAGAGATCACTACAGGCGATCTGTCTTGTTCATCTGATTCAACACCAAGAGTGTCCCCATTTTCACATCTCAATTGAATGTATTTCTTTCCACAATTTACTATCACATCATGAGTGGTTAACCAGTCCATACTAAGAATTATATCGAATTCATCAAATGGAAATAACATGAGACTTGCCTTAAAATAATGACCTCTAATCATCAATGGACAATCATTGCATATATAATATCCCGGGTTAGGGGCTATTTTATTTTTGGCTTTGCTGTATGTGCTTGATGTGCTATGTTGTTATTTTGATGTTGTTGAGGCTTAGTTATAAGCTAGGTGTAAGCCTGAGTGGTAGGAAAATTTTTGTTTCTAGGCTTAGGTGGGAGGAGCTGAAGGAGATTGGGTTTATAAATATTTTAGGTGAATTTTTAGCACAAGAGGAGCCTTGGTGGAGTGGCAAGCAAGGCGCCACTAGGAGCTTGGCTTGGCGTCAATTACAAGGGGAGAGGCCCTGTGTTCAAGCTGCAAAAATCCCCTATTTTTGCATCCATTTTGACGGTATGGAGGGGAGGAATTGTAGGCAGTTCAAACTCTGCCTTGGACTAAGTCTTCCTATTTGAATGGTGGGTGGAGAGCAAATTGTAGAGGTGGACTTGGCCAAAGTAATTTCAATGGAAGGCTTGGAGTGTTTGGGAGAGTTGTGGCCGATTCTTTGGAGAGATTGTGGGGGAGTGGATGGTTTGGTTGTGAGGGAGTGGGGAAGGGCCAAAATCCACTTGGATTTTTGGTGCATTTTCGGTCATACGGGGTAGCAAACAAAGTTCTTTCATTTTGTCAAAAACAAGCCGATTTTTCCAAAGAGATTTCTCTCATCTTCCTCATTTTTTGAAATCGAAATACCAAATCTCTATAGCTTTGAAAGTTGCTAGTTTTCTTTTGGTCTTTGTTAGTAGAAATTTCAAGGTTGAGTCTCTCATCTTTTGCTTCTTGTAATCGAAACTTCAAACAACCATACCTTTGCTTAAAAGTACTTTGTGTCTTTTAATTTTGTTGTTAGTAATGCCTCTCCCATTTTCTTTTCTTTTCATTTGTGTTAAACCAAGCTAATTCTCTATTCTCCTTTTACTTTCTTTTTCTTCTTGGAATCTTCTTAGTCAAATACCATTCTCCAAAATACTTTTCACCATTTTCTCTTCTTTCAAACCAAAAGTACCTTTCTATCTCGTTGTTCCATTTTGTTACTTAGCAGAATATCAACCCTATTCTTTTGCATTTTGTTTACTCTTTTCTTTCACTCGATCGAATCTTGTTGATTGGTATAAACCACCCTAGCGAATCCTCTTCTCCTTTTGGTGCAAAGTTTTGGTGAATCTCCTTCTCTCCCGGTGGTTTGGTTGGCGATTAGTGGTTGGTGTTGGGGTAAGTTCTTGGCGAATGGCCATTTCTCTTCTCTCTAGTCTATGTTGATTTCGGTTTGGTTAGGCCTATGTGGGTTTTGTTTGGAAGGAGTTAACCATTTGTTTAAACATCTCGTTATAGGGCTTTCGGGATTCCAAGCAGTCAGCAAAGCTTTTATATGAATTTGATTGATTGGGTGTAGTCGATTAGTGAAGGAACCACTGTTGGTTCGGGACTTGGTTGGAAACCGAATCAAGGGCAGGTAAGGGATCGAAGTTAAACCCTTTTGGTTTAAATGGTTATGACCGAATGGTATGATGTTAATCCCTTGTTGGCCGATTATAGGATCAGGGTTGTCGAGGTGATCAAGGGACTTAGACCGGTTCTTAGGATTAAAACCTTCGCTATTTCAGGTGTGTAAGCTAACACACCGATTTCTTAGTAATAAGTTAATAACTTTGTGTTGTAACAAGTGAAACAGTGATGATTGTCATGATACCCGATAGGGTATGTTCACGGATTCGGGTAAGTCCGTAGCATTACGAGTTCTATTGTTGATACATCTAATATTATGATCCATGATATATGTGCTATAAGATGCAATATTAGGCATGTTGGCATGAATTACATGATTTGCATATTGTACATGAGTCAGTATGACATGTATGGGTAATATGAGAGGAGGGGGAGTATGATATCCGTGTCTTTGGGACACTGTGTCTTTGGGACACTAGAGGTTTGGCACCTCCAGTGGTTTGGTACCACAGATTGATTATTGTGACTTTGGGTCACCAGAGGTTTGGCACCTCCGCGTCTCGTCCCCAGTGGCTTAGTACCACGATGGGTTGGCCCCACGGTTGAATATCTGGGATTGACGCTAGTGATTTGGTATCACACGATGGGTTGGCCCCATCATTTTAATTGTGACTACGGTCACCGTGATTTGGTATCACACTTGTGTCTTTGGGACACTAGAGGTTTGGCACCTCATAGCGACTCATCCACGTGGTTAACGCCACCGTGGGTTGGCCCCACTTTTGAGATATGAGATCGTCGCCGTGATTTGGTATCACACGGGTTGGCCCCAAAATGGATCTTCGTGACTTTGGGTCACCAGTGGTTTGGCACCACATCAATGGGTATCGTGACTTTGGGTCACCGGTGGTTTAGCACCACCGGTGGTTTGGTACCACAGGGTAAAAAGGTGATATGGATGGTTAGGATCGGGTGCATTACTTGCATTGCTTTGTTATGATGTGTGTTAGCATGTTATACGAGAGGGATTTATGCACTGAGTCTTGCGACTCACCTTCTCCCTTATCATTTCAGGTGACACGTAGATCGCGGACACGGAGCCGGGGTGGACTCGAGGTGCCCATGCCAAAAATAAATTCGGGCTTGCACTGATTTTCAAACATGGTACTTTACCTTATTTAAATTTCATTTGGTTACGTTGGGATTGTAAAAGGCCTCTTTAAGAATCTTAAACTTATATTTTGTTATTTACTTGCTTAGATTGGATTTCAAATATGCCTTAACAAATTACTGGGTAATATTCGATAAAACTTGGAAAGATAAGGTTTTCAAAACTACAAAGCGATATGTTTTAACCTTTACCATCGGGTATCACACTGTAATTTAAATTAAATGAAACTCAATTGTCTTCCAACTTGAATGTGATTTCTTATTAACTAAACAAAATGTGTTAAGCAACAACTAGGATTACTTAAATTTCTAAATGAGGTAAACTTGTTCTACTTACGTAACTGATTAAGTTTTCTAAATTTTCGAGTTTTTCAAATACCCTATCGCTTTTAAACCATCATGCTCAAGTTTTCTACAAGAACAAAATATCTGAAGGAGTTTTTCATCAAACTTTTAAGCGGAAACCTAAACCTCTCAAATCCTTTTCCTGTAACATACCGATTCGATCGTGGTGTATTGATCGGGTTTGGGTGTTACAATTGTGGTATCGAGCCGAGTTTAAAGGCTCGGTTAGTGGGCCAGTGCGAAATGTTTTAAATTCTGGTTTTTTAAGTGTTATGTTTTAAAAGTATGGTTTGAAAGGCATGGCACCGAGTCTCCGGCACCAATCCGCCTGTAAGTACCCCTTATTATTGTTTGTGATAATGATATTGATGAGATATGATTGGGTGGCTAGTGATAGTAAGACTACCTTAGAGACCTGGCCGATAGGACTCGATGGACTCATGAAAACAAAAGCTTCTTTAATATTCATAAGACTTTGCTTTTAAGCGATGGAATAATTCTTGATGCATAAAATTCTTTAAATCGAGACAAGATTTTAGTCGATTACGAGGTGAGCGTGGTCGTGGGCGTGGTCGAGGTAGGATGATGGTTTCGAACCCGTAGGTTACGGTCGAAGTCGAAGAGCGAGATACTGGTCGCCACCAACCGGAGGTGGTGAGTTTCGAGAAACATCGGGACGACGCGATGTCACGAGCGATCTTGTGGGTTACGGAAAGGGTAGTTGGAGTAGGTCGAGCGCAAGAGCTAGAAAATCGTGCTGAATGACTTGAACAAGCAGGGTTGAAGTTTTTCGAGGTGTCTCGGTGTTGCTCCAAAGACCTTCTTGAATATTGGTTGGAAGCAACAGAGCGGATCATGGACGATCTAGACTGATCGCTGAAGAAAAGTTAAAGGGATAGTATCACTTCCGAGATGAGTCATACCGGTGGTGGCTCACGGTTCGGACGGCCTTCTGATGGAAGATCGACTTGGGACTATTTTAGGTCGCTTATCGGAAAAATGCGTTGGAGCTAACTACATTAATAAGCAATGAAAAGCATTTACGAGGTTAGTTCGGGAAGTAAATCGTCGTAGTCGAGTCGAGGCGAGTTTTGAAATTTGAGTCGGTATGTCGAGGTATGGTGGCTCTTGAACACGAGAGGTGTGTTCGTTTCGAGGATGGCTGCGAGATGAATTAAGGTTGTTGATTGCGCCCGTGAGCGTGAATTCTTTGATTACGGTTGAAAAGGCAAAGGTAGCCGAGGGTATTAAGGAGTCTGTGAGGCAAGGCATGGATAGGAACCGACACAAGAGGAGTTTTGGATCTTCTGGGTCGTCAGGTAATCCACAGAAAAGGGTTAGACCGAGTGGGCCGAATCAGTCTGGTAGGTTTGTTGCTGCTAGTCAGGGGCCACCACAGTGTAACCGTTGTGGGAAAGCCCATTGAGGTGGATGTTGGACTGGTGGTAGAGGCTATTTTGAGTGTGGCTCGCTGGACCACCGTATGAGGGACTGTCCGCGCAAGTTGGCTAGGATTCATCCAGAGTCGTGGCCGTACTCGATGAGGAATAATGGACCAAGTAAAGGGGCCGAGGTAATGGCGAGATGAGGTAATGGTTACGGTCGGGTCGTGGAGCACCGGCGAGGTGTAAATAATCTTGAGGCAGACGGTCGGGGCTAGTGTATGCAGCGAGGCGCCGAGAGGAGGGCAACGCACCGGATGTCATAACTGGTACGTTTTTAATCTTTGGTTCTCCATTTACTGCTTTGATTGATGTGGGTTCGACGCATTCATATGTTGCAAGTAGCATAGTGAAGACCATGGATTTAGACTCTAAGATATCTTCTAGGCAGATGACCGTAATAAGCCCTCTAGGTCACTCTGTAGTTGTAGATAAAATTTGTATAGAGATATACCTCTAGAACTCAAGGGTAGTGTTTGTGGTCGATCGATGGAACTGCCGTTTGGGGAGTTCGATCGATTCTCGGGATGGATGGTGGTTAAGTACCGAGCGAAGTTAGATTATGACTAAGTGCATGGTCACAAAACATTAAGGGTGATGAGGTAGTTCGATTGGTAATAGAAGAAATTATTTGTCCAATGTGGTATCTCGCTCTGAAGCCGAGAAGATGGTCGAGAAAGAATTGTGAAGTATATGTGGTTTATGTGTATGCCTTGGAGGCGAAAGAGTCTGCTTGTGGAGGCAGTTGACGATTAGGGAATTTGTTGATGTGTTTCTGAGGAGCTTAGGGTTTGCCACGGATCGTGAGGTAGAGTTTGGGATAGATCATTGCGGAATCGGCGATATCTATTGCTCCGTCATGAGATGGCGCCTAAGGAGTTAGTGGAGCTTAAGGCTCGAGATCCGAGAGTTGTTGGTGAGGCTTTATCTCGAATAAGTGTTTCACCATGGGGAGCACCGGTACTCTTTATCAAGAAGAAAGACGGTACTATACGGATGTGTATAGACTACTGCCAACTAAATAAGGTGACGATCAAAAACAAGTATCCATTGCCTCGGATAGATGACTTGTTTGATCAATTGAAGAGTCGTCGATTTTCTCGAAGATCGATTTAAGGTCCAGGTATCACCGATTAAAGGTGAAGGAGGATATCTACAAGGCGGTATTTACATTACTCGGTATGGGCACTTTGAGTTCTTAGTTATGCCGTTTGGGTTGACTAACGACCGGCGTGACCTTCATGGATATGATGAATAGGGTGTTCAATGATATTTAGATCGATTCGTAGTGGTTTTTATCGGCGACATCTTGGTATATTCAAGGGCGAGGAGGAACATGATGCGCATTTGCGGGTGGTATTCTGATTCTAAGGAGAAACAACTTTATCACGAAGTTTAGTAAATCGAGTTACGGCTTAGGGAGGTGGCGTTCTTGGGTCATATAGTATCGGTGAGGATTAGAGTGGATCCTCGAAAGATTGAGGTGGTTTTGGGTTGGAAGCCGCCTAGGTCGATGGTGAGATTCGAGTTTTACGGGTTTGGCGGGATACTACTAGAAGGTTTGTAGAAGGGTTTTCATTGATCGCAAAGACCGATAACTAAATTATTAAGAAAAGGGTTCTATTCATTTGGGTGAAAGCGGCGGAGAGCTTCGACAAGTTGAAGAAGATTTTGGTGAAGCTCGGTTCTAATTCAACTTTGAAATTGGGAAGGAATTCACGGTTTATTGCGATGCATCACATCTGAGTTTGGGTTGTGTCTTGATCACGGAAGGAAAGGTTGTGGCTTACGCATCTCGGCGGTGAGGCCACATGATGTCAATTATCCAACGCACGATCCGGAGTTAGCGGATGTAGTCTTTGCCTTGAAGATATGGAGGTATTACTTATGCGGAGAGAAATCGATAGTCTATACGGATCATAAGAGTCTGAAGTACCTTGACTCAAAAAACTTGAATTTGAGGCAATAGCAGATGGATTGAATTCTTTGAAAGACTATGTTGCTCAATTGAGTATCATCCGGGCAAGGCTAACGTTGTGGCGACGCGTTGAGCCGTAAGGTTGTTTCGAATCTAAGAGCGATGTTTGCCCACTTGAGTTTGTCTGACGACGGAGTATTCTCAGCGAGCTGCGAGTTAAGCCTACTTGGGTTGAGCGGATCGAGAGAAAATAGTTGATGGATGAGGTTTTGAGTGCGCGAGAGGACACAAGTGCGAGAATGATGGTTTGGAGGTTACTGTTTGTCTAGTGATGGAGTCTTTGTGTTTTCGAGGAGAGCTTGTATCTTGAGGGATCTTGAGTTAAGGCGAAGATTCTTGAGGATGCACATAGCAGCCCTACGCTATGCATCACGGAGGTAGCAAAATGTATAGGGATCTTAGAAACGATTACGGTGGTAAGATGCGAAAAAGGAAGTGATGAGTTTGTAGGGAAGTGTCGGCGTGTCGGTGTCAAGGCTAAGCATCGATTCTGTCGGGGTTGCTTGACCAGTGAAGATTCCACATGGAAGTGGGAAAGGATAACTATGGATTTCGTCGGTGGATTACCTCTTCGCCTAGCAAGAAGGATTGATTTGGATAATTGTGAATCGATGACTAAATCACTCACTTTATCCGGTGAGGGTGGATTACTCACTTGAGAGGTTGGCGAAGTATGTATCAAAAATAGTGAGGCTGCGGGGTGCAGTTCGATCATCTCGGATAGGGATCTGATTCGTCAAGGTTTTGAAAGCGTTGCATCGAGCTCGGGTGCAGCGGTTGGATTTCAAAGACGGTATTTCATCCATGATGATGGGCGATCGAAAAGGGTTATCTGAGATCTTGGAGGACATGTTACGAGGTTGTGTATTGGACTTGAGGGGTAGTTGGGAGGAGTATCTACCATTAGCTGAGTTCGCCTACAACAATAGTTACCAAGCAAGCATCAAGATGGCACCATATGAGGCATTGTACGGTAGGAAGTGTCGCTCACCTACTTGTTGGACAGAGTTAAGTGAATGTTAGTTGTTGGGACTAGAGTTGGTTGCTGAGACCGAAGAAAAGGTGAAGTTGATTCAGGCTCGGTTGAAAGAAGCTTCGAACCGGCGAAGTCCTATCTGCGATCTTAAGCGGAGAGATATTGAATTTCTTTGTGGGAGATCAAGTTTTTACGAAGGTCTCACCGTGGAAGAAAGTATTAAGGTTCTAAGGAAAGGCAAGCTAAGTCCGAGGTTTATTGGGCGTATAAAGTCTTCGAGATGAGTGGGACCCGTAGCTTATCAGCTTGAGTTGCCAGCGGAGCTAAGTTAGATTCACGACGTGTTTCACGTTACGATGCTTCGGCGTTATCGCTCAGATCCATCGTACGTGGTGGAAGTGGAAGAGATCGAGGTAAACCCAGATTTGACCATGGAGGAAGAGCCTGTACAGATTTTAGATTGGGATGTGAAGGTTCTGCGTAGGAAGTCTGTGCCTTTGGTTAAGGTACTGTGGCAGAATCATGGCGTGGAAGAAGCTACGTGGGAACCCGGGGATATGATGAGACAGCAATACCCGCAACTCTTTTGATTAGGTAATTTCGAGGCCGAAATTATTTTTAAGGGGGGTAGAACTGTAATATCCCGGGTTAGGGGCTATTTTATTTTTGGCTTTGCTGCATGTGCTTGATGTGCTATGTTGTTATTTTGATGTTGTTGGGGCTTAGTTATAAGCTAGGTGTAAGCCTGAGTGGTAGGAAAATTTTTGTTTCTAGGCTTAGGTGGGAGGAGCTAAAGGAGATTGGGTTTATAAATATTTTAGGTGAATTTTTAGCACAAGAGGAGCCTTGGTGGAGTGGCAAGCAAGGCGCCACTAGGAGCTTGGCTTGGCGTCAATTACAAGGGGGGAGAGGTCCTGTGTTCAAGCTGCGAAAATCCCCTATTTTTACATCCATTTTGACGGCATGGAGGGGAGGAGTTGTAGGCAGTTCAAACTCTGCCTTGGACTAAGTCTTCCTATTTGAATGGTGGGTGGAGAGCAAATTGTGGAGGTGGACTTGGTCAAAGTAATTTGAATGGAAGGCTTGGAGTGTTTGGGGGAGTTGTGGCTGATTCTTTGGAGAGATTGTGGGGGAGTGGACGACTTGGTTGTGAGGGAGTCGGGAAGTGCCGAAATCCACTTGGATTTTTGGTGTATTTTCGGTCATGGGGTTAGCAAACAAAGTTCTTTCATTTTGTCAAAAACAAGTGATTTTTCCAAAGAGATTTCTCTCATCTTCCTCACTTTTTGAAACCAAAATACCAAATCTCTATAGCTGCTAGAAGTTGCTAGTTTTCTTTTGGTCTTTGTTAGCCAAAATTTCAAGGTTGAGTCTCTCATCTTTTGCTTCTTATGTGAAACTTCAAACAACCATACCTTTGCCAAAAGTACTTTGTGTCTTTTAATTTTGTTGTTAGCAGAAGGCCTCTCCCATTTTCTTTTCTTTTTCATTTGTGTTAAACCAAAGCTAATTCTCTATTCTCCTTCTACTTTCTTTTTCTTCTTGGAATCTTCTTGGCAAAATACCATTCTCCAAAATACTTTTCACCATTTCCTCTTCTTTCAAACCAAAAGTACCTTTCTATCTCGTTGTTCCATTTTGTTACTTAGCAGAATATCAACCCTATTCTTTTGCATTTTGTTTACTCTTTTCTTTCACTCGATCGAATCTTGTTGATTGGTATAAACCACCCTAGCCGAATCCTCTTCTCCTTTTGGTGCAAAGTTTTGGCGAATCTCCTTCTTTCCCAAAGTTTGGTTGGCCGATTAGTGGTTGGTGTTGGGTAAGTTCTTGGCGAATGGCCATTTCTCTTTCTCTCTAGTGCTATGTTGATTTTGGTTTGGTTAGGCCTATGTGGGTTTTGGTTGGAAGGAGTTAACCATTTGTTTAAACATCTCGTTATAGGGCTTTGAGTTCAAGCGATCGAAAGCTTTTATCTGAATTCGATTGATTGGGTGTAGTCGATTAGTGAAGGAACCTTTGTTGGTTCGGGACTTGGTTGAAACCGAATCAAGGCGCGTGTAAGGATCGAAGTTAAACCCTTTTGGTTTAAATGGTTATGACCGAATGGTATGATGTTAATCCTTGTTGGCCGATTATAGGATCGGGGTTGTCGAGGTGATCAAGGGACTTAGACCGGTTCTTAGGATTAAAACCTTAGCTATTTCGGTGTGTAAGCTAACACTGCTGATTTCTTAGTAATAAGTTAATAACTTTGTGTTGTAACAAGTGAAACAGTGATGATTGTCATGATACCGATAGGGTATGTTCACGGATTCGAGTAAGTCCGTAGCATTACGAGTTCTATTGTTGATACATCTAATATTATGATCCATGATATATGTGCTATAAGATGCAATATTAGGCATGTTGGCATGAATTACATGATTTGCATATTGTACATGAGTCGATTATGACATGTATGGGTAATATGAGAGGAGGGGAGTATGATATCCGTGTCTTTGGGACACTTGTCTTTGGGACACGGAGGTTTGGCACCTCCAAAGTGGTTTGGTACCACAGATTGATTATTGTGACTTTGGGTCACGGAGGTTTGGCACCTCGCGTCTCGTCCAGTGGCTTAGTACCACGATGGGTTGGCCCCACGGTTGAATATCTGGGATTGACACTAGTGATTTGGTATCACACGATGGGTTGGCCCCATCATTTTAATTGTGACTACGGTCACGGTGATTTAGTATCACACTTGTGTCTTTGGGACACGGAGGTTTGGCACCTCATAGCGACTCGTCCACGTGGTTAATGCCACCGTGGGTTGGCCCCACTTTTGAGATATGGGATAAATCGCGGTGATTTGGTATCACCGTGGGTTGGCCCCACAAATGGATCTTCGTGACTTTGGGTCACCGGTGGTTTGGCACCACATCTATGGATATCGTGACTTTGGGTCACCGGTGGTTTAGCACCACCGGTGGTTTGGTACCACACGGGTAAAAAGGTGATATGGATGGTTAGGATCGGTGCATTACTTGCATTGCTTTGTTATGATGTGTGTTAGCATGTTATACTGGAGAGGATTTATGCATGAGCCTTGCGACTCACCTTCTCCCTTATCATTTCGGTGACACGTAGATCGCGGATACGGAGCCGGGGTGTACTCGAGGTGCCCATGCCAAAAATAAATTCGGGCTTGCACTGATTTTCAAACATGGTACTTTACCTTATTTAAATTTCATTTGGTTACGTTGGGATTGTAAAAGGCCTCTTTAAGAATCTTAAACTTATATTTTGTTATTTACTTGCTTAGATTGGATTTCAAATATGCCTTAACAAATTACTGGGTAATATTCGATAAAACTTGAAAAGATAAGGTTTTCAAAACTACAAAGCGATATGTTTTAACCTTTACCATCGGGTATCACACTGTAATTTAAATTAAATGAAACTCAATTGTCTTCCAACTTGAATGTGATTTCTTATTAACTAAATAAAATGTGTTAAGCAACAACTAGGATTACTTAAATTTCTAAATGAGGTAAACTTGTTCTACTTACGTAACTGATTAAGTTTTCTAAATTTCCGGGTTTTTCAAATACCCTATCGCTTTTAAACCATCATGCTCAAGTTTTCTACAAGAACAAAACATACGAAAGAGTTTTTCATCAAACTTTTAAACGGAAACCTAAACCTCTCAAATCCTTTTTCCTTGTAACATACCAGATTCGATTGTGGTGTATTGACCGGGTTTGGGGTGTTACAGCATACTTTATCAACTAGTACACATTTTCCTAAGGGATTGGACATTTTAATCGTGAACTCTGTAGACTCAACAGGCATGCTCATACTAGATACTAATTTCATGCAAATGTATGAATGGGTAGACCCCGGATCAATTAAAGCAACAACATTAGTATCATGGAGAGAAAATGTACCCGTAATTACATCAGGGGATGACGCCTCTTTGTAAGTGCGAATGGCATAAGCCCTTGCATGCGTTCTACCCTCAGATCTTGCAGCCTGCTCTCTGGGAGTATTCTTACTACTCGTCCCACTTCTTGGGTTTATCTGTTGTCTCCCTCTAGTAGTGCTTCCCGCTCTTGCACTCTAAATTTTCTCTTTGTCAATCATCTCAGGGCATTCTCTAATAAAATGACCTTGGGAACCACATTTGAAACATGCCCTCTCATGTGCTCGACACTCAATTAGCTATATCCTTAATAGAGGCTATTTTACTTTCATGTATGAGTTGATTTCAACTCGTCCAAATTTCCCATAGGCCACAACAGAACAATCGGCATTGCTCACTAAAACCAACTTGAAATACCCAGGTAATCCATTCCCAATTAGAAAGAGTCGAATATCCAAGATAATTTTAAATTGACCCATGTTTCAACTGATATAAGGCAAACCCAAAAGGCATGATCAGTGTTCTCATCAACTCCACGACATCTCGGACATGTTGCATCCACTACTACTCTTCTATAACTTAGATTAGCTAAATTAGGAAGATAGTTCCAAGAAATCCTCCGTGTTATAGTTTTAATTTTGAGGGGAAGTTGTAAGTTCCATAGTTTTCTCTAAAAATCACTTAGATTGTTTTGTAAATTATTAACAGTAGTACCTCCCTTTAATACTTTACTGGCACTTTGAATAGTGAACTCTCCCGAAGATTCACCACTCCAAACTTGAACATCCTCATGAGCTTCTCTTTCCAGGAATTTGTAAAATTTTATTCGCAAGATCCATAGGGAAGATACTATGTAACAGCCTGATTTAGGGGCTAGTCAGAACAGTGGTTTCAAAATCACTAATATGAGGTTAGAGAATATTATTTTTATGTTATTTTATGAGTTAGATCATGATTATATAAGTGCATGAAAATTTTGGTATTTTAATTTTAGCGATTGTATGCTCAATTGCGAAAAAGGACTAAATCGCATAAAGCGAAAAAGTTCAATTTTATAAGGTAAAGGTGCCTAATAGCCATAGAATATTAATTGGAGGCCTTTAATGTGCAAATAGACCCTTAGACATAAGGTGGCAGGCCATAGGGGACAAGGAAGTCAAAATTAGTCAAAGTTGGTAAAGATTTGGTGACTAAATTGATTATTTTATATTAAAATAAAGAAAAGATGATATCCTTCTCTTCACTTATCTTCTTCCACCAAAAAATACAAGAAAAATAGGGGTTTGAAAGCTCAAAAATTTTAGCAAACTCTTTTCCCTACAAGTAAGTGATTTTAATGGGTTTTCTTGATGGTATTTATTCTTTTGGAACCCCTAAAGCTTAAGCTAGCTAAAGAGAGGACTATTTTGCAAAATGGTGGAAAGTTTAGAGTTTTACCATGTGAGCATGTATATTGTTTGCTGCATTTTTATGGAAGAGAATGATTCATAGATGTTTAATAAATAACTTTTGTGAAGGGTGTTACCATGAAAACACCTAAAAGGACCTTTTTGTAAAGGTTGAAAAATAAGAGTTAAATGTGTGAAATATCGAGTTTTGATGGTTTTCGTAGGAGAAATAAATGTTCATCTAGGCTTGTAAGAGGAGGAAATTTGATTAGAATCGAATTACGAGCCTAGGGGTAAAATGGCCATTTTGAGAAAACTTAAGGGCAAAATAGTAATTTTCCAAAGCATGATTATTGAAATGCATTAGTTAATGTGATAACTAAATGAGCTAATTTGCTATTATAGATCAAGAAGAGCAAAGAATTAACCTCGGCCGAGGAAAGAGAAAAGTATCGGACTAGATCGACAGTCTAGCCTATTTTGATTATCGAGGTAAGTTTGTGTGTAATAAATACAACATCATGTTATTAAATTTCTAAATGTTTGATATTAGTGATGTTGTGTAATGTTTCTATGAAATTGAGTTATGATGTTGAATGAGAAAAATGATTAAAATTGTGATGTTGAAGTCCCGGAGGGACTGTAGTGAATGTGAGAACACTATTAACGAGATAGGAGATAAATAAGGTCCCGTGTAAGACCATGTCTGGGACATGGCCTTGGCACCGAATTGAGATCCTGTATAAGACCATATCTGGGATATGACATTGGCATTGAATAAGAAAAATCGTATAAGACCATATCTGGCATGTGGCATCAATAATTGATATGAGATCCGGTATAAGACCATATTTGGGATATGGCATCGACACTCAGAGGTGACCCCATGCAAGACCACACCCAGGAGGTGGCATTGGCTTTGTATTATGTGAATGACGATGAGCAGGTATCATCAAATATCCCAAGTGATTTAGTGGGATACATAGTTAACCTTGGAATAGAATTAAGATTAGTGCTAAAGTGATGTGATTGAGTGATTACAGGCACCCTTGAGTAAATCACGAGAAATGTTTATGATATGTGACATGGCATGTATTCGATAAGAATAAGCATGAGTAAGTGTTGGCAAAGTTCTTAAGACTTTATGCTTTTATTGTTTACGTTGTTCTTTATTTTCATGTAAACTTACTAAGCCTTATGCTTACCCCTCTTATTTCCCTTGTCCTTGAAGTATTGCCAACCTAGCTCGAGAGTTCGGGAATGTCGGAGGTCGAAAAATCACACTATCAACTATTCTTTGGTGTAGCAATGTTAGTTTTATTTTGAGTATGGCATGTATAGGACTTAGTCTCTTTTGTTATGTCATAATTGTTAGCCGAAGTGTTGGCTATTAATATTGCTAAATTCATTTTGTAAGTCGTCATTGGAATTGGGCCAATACTCGACAAGTTTATATATATATTCAATGATGATGAAATTCATGAAGTGTATGCTTGTGCGGATGCTTTGATTTGAATTCTTAGAAATGACTTAGGGTCATAAGTTATGACGAATTGAGTTGGTATAAGCATGGTTGCGATGTAGGGTGACATTTGGCTTGGAAGATAGCCCTTCAATGTCCACACGGGTAGACACATGAGCGTGTGCCTAGGCCGTGTGCAACACACGGTCAGCCCCATGGGTGTGTTGATTGGCCGTGTGTCCCCATGCATTCTAGGCATTCAAGTTAGTATGCTCAGTAGTAAACACACGGGTAGAAATACGGCCGTGTGTCTCAGCTGTAACACCCCTAACCCATATCCATCGTCGGATTAGGGTTACGAGGCCTTACTATAACAATTACCAACCCCAAGCACTCCATCCAGACTAATACTTGATAAATTCATATCATTTCATGCTATTAGAAATATATATATATATATATATATATATATATATATGTATATATTCTATCAGGTCTTAATACAACAACTTGCATAATTAAAATCACATGGTCATTTAAAATCAACAACAGCATAAGCATATAATATTTATACATTTATTAGCCTATAACACGAGCACAAACAAAAATCTAATTGTCACTTACATATTTAATCGAATAAAATCTTAAAGCATTCCATATATATATATATATATATAGTAATATTTATAAACACCAAATTAGCACATACCATTTTTTTAAATCAATCCACGTACAAATATGTTTATGTACCACTTTATTATTTACCATTATACATCGAATCCTTATAGCAAAATATACTAGTAAAATCATTATTATAACTATATTATTACGCATCAAGCGGTTTGCACATATATCTTGTGAAATATTATACATAACATGAGCGTCTATTAAACCAAATATACCTTATCAAATCATCATCTTAGCCCAAAATGTCATAAACCACAAAACCAAACCATACCTATCAAATATATATGTATCATGACCGAATATAGGTTAAAATAACTTACTACTTATCAACATTAACATGGCATCTTTAATAATCCAAATAGACCAAATTTATTTACAACCCAAAGAACATCATCTCAACTACATCCACCTCATTCGAACCAAAACAAAACAAATGCAAAACATATTAAAATGTCATGCTTAACCCAATGCATCACATCTAGATATAATAGGCTTATTACTTGACAATATTCCATACATGATTAAACCATGGCGAATTTCACATCCCTTAATATCATAATCAATCCATTATATCAAGAACATAAGAATTTAACTTAATCAAAAGAAATAGCCATTTTAGCAAGGCTATTCATATATATATACAAAGCGAAAGTCATTAATCTAACCCTTAGTCTAACCTATACATGCCTTGGTTTAAAACTTAGATTAAGTACCAAAAGGGAGATAGTGTGGTTGACTTTTTCGATGATCCTCGATGCCCGTAGCTTGATGGAAAATCTATAAAAGCAGAACAAAGAGCACACACGAAATAAGCTCACTAGCTTAGTAAGTCTTAAGCATTCTGAAACAACATCAAATATTCCAACATTTAGCACACATACATATATAAATATACTTATAAGTCCAAATAATTTAACAAATAATAATTTCATTATGGTTGAAAAGTAGTCTCGTAACTTATCATTTATTAATTCCTCATTGAAGGTATACAACCGTTCCAGCACTTTAAGCCTTAAGTATTCACATATTACCTTATCAACAAGTATAACATATATCACAATTTATATCGATTAATCATATATATCTGAGATATGTATTTTCGATAACTTTCACCTTTGACATTTTATCTTTGACCAATCTCAAAGATATCACCAAACTTATATTCAATATACATATCACACTTATTAATGAGTAATTCAAATGCACATATAATAAAGACTCATTATCAAAACTTTAACCATTCTATCACTTATGTAATTTGAAAGGAAAGATAATCACTTACCTTGTTCCTTGCATCTATAAACTTTTATTTTTACCCGAGCATTTTGTTTATTGAAGCATTTTCATCCCACCTTGTAAAGAATTTATAACACATTACCAAGCATTAAGCACGCTAGACCAAGTTTGGACTTGATCATCGGCATTAAGCACCGCTGAGCAATAAGCCCGATATACATCGGCAAGACAAGGCACGCTGGGCCCATAGCCCAATTACATCACCAAAGACAAGGCACGCTGGGCATTTAGCCCAAATTACATCAAGCACAAGGCACGCTAGGCATTTATCCCGATAAATAAAATCGGCACGAAGCCTGCTAGGCTTAAAGCTTGATATAGATATGATCATCAATTCAGCACTAATTTCATAACATCAACAATGCAAACAACTCATATAGATCATATTACCTTCACATACCAACCAAAACATATTTATACACTTATCATTTTACAAAGTAAATTCAATTCAATACCATACTTCTACATTTAGCTATTGTCTATAATTATACTTTAAATATTCAATTTTCATCATTCATCATAGTTGTAAATAAATCTTTAAAGTATATTTGCTTAAGGACTTACCTCGGTTGTCGATAGACCGTGTAAATCGCTATCAAGAACCTTTGTCTTTCCCGATCCAATTCCTCTTTTCTTTGCTCTTGATCTAAAACACATTAAATTCAGCTCATTCAAGTACATTTCAATTCAATTTAGTCCCAAATCACATTAATGGGTAAATTACCCTTTTACCCCTAGTGTTTCACATTTTACACTTTAGTCCTAATTGCACAAAACACAAAATACACATTATTTCAACACAACACTCAAGGGCCGAATATGTATAAGGACTATATAAGTCCATTTCTTTCATTTATTTTCCATTTAAGCCCTCTCAAATTTTTATTTTTACAAATTAGTCCTATTTACTCAATTTTCACTAAAACTTCAATACAAAACTTATCAATCTTAATCCTATCTTAAAATTAAATTCATCAAACATCAATTATCATATAACAATGTTAATGGCCGAACCTTAGACATGCTCAGATTTAAAAATTACAACATGGGTCGGCTACGGTTTGAAGCAACGATCTCAAAAACGTAAAAATTAACAAAAACCGAGCTAGAATCCATACCTAATTGAAGCTTGAATGAATGGCCGAATGTACCAACTCTCTCTTTTACTTTGTTTCTTTCTTATTTCGGTCATGCAAAATGAAGCACTAAGCTTTATTTTATGTTTTATTTTACATATATTATGATATTTGGCCATTTACTAATTTAACCTTATTATTATAACATTCATTAACAAAACATAATGGCAAAAGTGAACTTTAACCGTCCACTAATATCAAGAATGGACTAACTGCCCTTTCAATGCTTCAAATCAAGAAACCACTATCAATTTGGCACATTTTACTATGGATTGAAACTTTTACGCTTTACGCGATTAAGTCATTTTTCTCCAATTAGGCACTTAAACGATTAAATTTTTCTATGAAACTTTCACACACATTAATTCACACATATTAGACACAAAATATAATATTAAAATATTTCTCGGACTCAGATTCATGGTCTCGAAACCACCATTTTGATTAGGGTCAAATTCGGTCCGTTACAACTCTCCCCCTTTTAGGATTTTCGTCCCCGAAAATCTTATCGTTAAACAAAGTCGGATATTGTTGCCTCATTGAATCCTCAGGCTCCCACGTAGCCTCTTCAACTCCGTGCTGACTCCATAGTACTTTCTCTAAAGGAAGTCTTTTGTTTCTTAACTCTTTCATTTCCCGAGCTAAAATACGGATCGGTTCTTCCTTGTACGTCATATCTGGTGGTTTCAATCTCAGACGAAGTGATCACATGCGACGGATCTGATCTATATTTACGAAGCATCGAAACATGAAATACGTCATGTATCTTTTCTAACTCAGAGGGCAACTTCAATCTATAAGCAACAGGTCCAATATGTTCGATGATTTCATACGGTCTAATAAATCTCGGGCTCAACTTACCTTTCCGACCAAATCAGAGTACTTTCTTCCACGGAGAAACTTTTAAGAATACACGATCCCCGACCTGAAACTCAATGTCTTTACGTTTCAAATCAGCATAGGACTTTTGACGATCCGAAGCAGCTTTCAAATTGCCTCTAATAATAGCTACCTTCATTACATTTCTTTAATCAAATCAACCCGTGTATCTTATTCTCGTGAGCTCGATCCGATTATAACGGAGTTCGGCATTTTTGCCCATACAAGGCTTCATAAGGTGCCATCTTGATACTAGATTGGAAGCTATTATTATAAACAAATTCAATCAAAGGTAGGTATCATTCCCGTACCTTCAAACTCGAGAACGCAACATCTCAACATGTCCTCAAGTATCCGAATAGTTCGCTCGGGTGGCCGAATGCATTCATGGATGAAAGGCTTTACTAAAATGAAGTTTAGTACCTAAGGCATCTTGCAACTTCTTCCAAAATAACGATGTAAATCTCGGGTCTCATGCAAAACAATGGAACTCGGTACACCATGCAATCTCACAATCTGCGATACGTACAATTCAAAAGTTTAGCGAGTGAAAAGTCTATTTGACGGCACAAAATGAGCTGATTTAGTCAGTCTATCAACTATAACCCAGACGGCATCTTTCTTACTCGGCGTCATAGGAAGACCGGATACAAAATCCATTGTAATTCTATCCCATTTCCATTCAGGTATCATGATTGGCTGAAGTAGTCCGGATGGCCCTTGATGTTTAGCTTTTACTTGCTGACAAACTAAGCATTTCGAAACAAATTCAGATATATCCCGTTTCATGCCCGGCTACCAATAGAACTGTTTCAAATCATTATACATCTTTGTGCTACCCGGATTTATTGATAATCGACCACTATGGGCCTCACTCAGAATCATCTGTATCAAATATGAGTTTTTCGGAACACACATTCGGCTTTTAAAATTCAAACAGTCATTTGCATCAATCTGAAAATCTGATTTTGCACCTTTTTCACACTGAATTCGACTAGCAATCAAATCTTTATCAACTTTCTGTGCATCACAAATTTGCTTAATAAACATCGGTCTTACTTGTAACTCGGCTATGATCGAACCATCACCATACATAGCTATCTGTGCGTTTATTGCACGAAGAGCAAACAATGATTTTCGACTTAACGCATCTGCAACAACGTTAGCTTTTCCCGGATGGTAGTTAATCACCAACTCATAGTCATTCAACAATTCTAACCATCTGCGTTGTCTCAAATTTAGATCTTTCTGAGTCATTAAATACTTTAGACTTTTATGATCTGAATAAATGTGACATTTCTCGCCGAATAAATAGTGACGCCAAACTTTCAATGCGAAAACAATGGCTGCTAATTCCAGATCGTGAGTCAGATAATTTCTCTCATGTGGCTTCAATTGTCTCGAAGCGTAGGCTATAACCTTGCCTTCCTACATCAAAATGCAACCCAACCCATTCAAAGAAGCATCACTAAAAATAATAAATTCTTTACCCGTTTCAGGCTGAGCTAACACTGGAGCTTCGGTCAGAAGGGCTTTCAACTGCTCGAAACTTTTCTGACACTTTTCTGACCACTCAAACTTGACATCTTTCTGTAGTAGCTTTGTCAAAGGTGTAGCTATTATAGAAAAACCTTTTACAAATCGTCTGTAATATCCCGTAAGGCCTAGGAAGCTTCGGATCTCGGAAACATTCTTTGGTGATTTCCAATCGAGTATAGCTGCTATTTTGTTTGGATCCACCGAATACGATCTTTGAAACAACATGACCCAAGAAGCTGACTTCATTCATCCAGAACTCACACTTACTAAACTTTGCATGCAGTTGTTGGTCTCGCAAAGTTTGTAGCACTAATCTCAAATGCTCGGCGTGTTCGGTTTCATCTTTGGAATAGATTAATATATCATCAATAAACACAACTACAAACCGATCCAAAAACTGGCTGAAGACCCTATTCATTAGATCCATAAAAATAGCAGGTGCATTAGTGAGTCCATAAGGCATAACCAGAAACTCAAAATGTCCGTACCTCGTCCAAATGCGATCTTGGCACATCTCGTATCTCGACTACAGGCGATAATAACCCGATCTCAAATCTATCTTGAAAATCTGAAGCCCTTTCAACCGATCAAACAAATCATCAATCCGAGGTAATGATATTTATTCTTTATAGTTACCTTATTCAGGTTGTCGATAATCAATACACATTCGCATCGTTCCATCTTTCTTTTTCACAAAAGAACGGGTGCACCCAAGGAGAGAAACTTCGATCGTGCAAAACCCTATCTGTTAACTCTTGCAATTGTGCTTTCAACTCTTTTAACTCAAGAGGTGCCATCCGATCACGAGCCATCGAGATCGAGTCGTTCCGTATCTAATTCAATGCCAAACTCAATTTCTCGACCGGTGGTAAACCCAGTAGCTCTTTAGGAAACACGTCGGGTATTCACACACGGTGATACAGATTCAATATGCTTTTCAGACACTTTATTATCCAATACATAGGCCAAATAAGCTTCGTACCCTTTTCTCACATACTTTCGGGCTAACATCGAGGATATTACTGTAGAAAACCTGCTTAGATCACTGGATTCAATTCTGATGATCTCACCGTTTTGGCATATCAAATCAATAAGCTTTCTTTTGCAATTTACCACTGCATCATGTGAAGTTAACCAGTCCATTCTCAAAATTAAATCAAACTCGTCGAAAGGTAGTAACATTAAATCAGCTGGAAAGCAAGAATCCTGAATCATCAATGGCAACCTTTACACACTTTATCAACCATTACACAGTGACCCAGAGGGTTGGACACACGGATCACAAACTCAGTAGACTCGACAGGTAGAGTCTTACTGGATATTAAAGTTTCACACACATATGAATGAGTTGAACTAGGATCAATCAATGCAATCACAGTAGTATCGTAGAGTGTGAAAGTACCAGTAATGACATCGGGGGAGGAAGCATCCTCTCTGGCTCGTGTAGCATAAGCTCTAGCTGGAGCTCTAGCCTTGGATCGAACTGCAGTGTTCTTCGTTCCTCTCTGACTACCACCTACATTGCCTGAATGTCAAGGTGGCCTACCTCATGCTGATGTGTTGCTCAACTTAATGTTCTGAACTGTATTCTGCTCAACTAACATCGAACATTCTCTAATAAAATGATCTGACGACCCACATTTAAAGCAAGACCGATCATGGAATCTACAACTCCCGAACTGCCATTTCCCACAGTGCTTGCATTCAACTCGATTCTATGGAACGTTACCAACACTGGCCATCGAGGTAGCTCGGGAGCCCACTGGAGGTCGATCACGTCTAGGTGAATCTGAAGTAGCTTTATATCGGCTGAAGTCATCTCTAAACTTCTTAGATGTGGAATGGAAATTCTTACTCGACGATCTCTTACGAGTGTCTCTAGCTTCTGTCTCAGCCTTTCTTTTCTCCTTCCCGAGCTCTTCAGCTTTGCAAGCTCACTTGACTAGTGTCACAAACTCTTTGATTTCAAGAATGCCAACAAGCAACTTTAAATCTTCATTCAAACCATCTTCAAACCTTTTGCATATAATGGCTTCAGTTGATACACATAATGGCTTCAGTTGATACACACTCCCGAGCATATCGACTCAATCTGACAAATTTTCACTCATATTCAGTCATGGTCATTTGCCCCTGTTTTAGTTCAAGAAATTCTTTACGTTTCTGGTTGATGAACCTCTGGCTGATATATTTCTTGCGGAATTCATTCTGGAAGAAATCCCATGTCACTTTTTCTTTTGGAACCACTGATACTAGTGTATTCCACCAGTGATAGGCAGTGTCCCGAAGTAAAGATATAGCACATATCAAACATTCATCTGGAGTGCAGGATAGCTCATCAAGTACCCAAATAGTGTTATCAAGCCACATTTCAGCTCGCTCTGCATCATCATCATCATTAGCCTTGAAATCCTCGGCCCTAAATTTCCTGATTTTATCAATAGGAGGCCTACTAGATCTCATTGGACATATCATCGGGGGTGCTGAAGGTACCGGAGTTGGATTATTCGGGGGTGGAGGTTGGTGTACAGCTGGGTTAGCCTAAATAAACTGGGTAAACCACTCGTTCATCATCTGATAGAAGGCTTGTTTAGCCTCCCCCTCGTGGCTACCCGAAACTGGTCGAGAGTCTACCAGCACTGATCCGTGTGCACGGTCAGGCGCTACACTCTCTACATCATTCGCTACGGCTCTTTCAGGATCAGTGTCCATTTACTATATAAAACACAGTTCAGAATGTCAGAAGTCACCACACTATCAATATATATATAACAAAGGCATGTATAGTTAGACTCTCACGTGCTATGGTAGTCCTAGAATCGACTAAACTGTAAGCTCTGATACCAATCAAATGTAACACCCCTAACCCATATCCGTCACCGGATTAGGGTTACGAGGCCTTACTATAACAATTACCAAGCCCAAGCACTCTATCCAGACTAATACTTGATAAATTCATATCATTTCATGCTATTAGAAATGAATATATATATGTATATATTCTATCAGGTCTTAATACAACAACTTGCATAATTAAAATCACATGGTCATTTAAAATCAACAACAGCATAAGCATATAATATTTATACATTTATTCGCCTATAACACGAGCACAAACAAAAATCTAATTGTCACTTACATATTTAATCGAATAAAATCATAAAGCATTCCATATATATATATATCGTAATATTTATAAACACCAAATTAGCACATACCATTTTTTTAAATCAATCCACGTACAAATATGTTTATGTACCACTTTATTATTTACCATTATACACTTTGAATCCTTATAGCAAAATATACTAGTAAAATCATTATTATAACTATATTTTTACGCATCAAACGGCTGCACATATATACTGTGAAATATTATACATAACATGAATGTCTATTAAACCAAATATACCTTATCAAATCATCATCTTAGCCCAAAATGTCATAAACCACAAAACCAAACCATACCTATCAAATATATATGTATCATGACCGAATATAGGTTAAAATAACTTACTACTTATCAACGTTAACATGGCATCTTTAATAATCCAAATAGACCAAATTTATTTACAACCCAAAGAACATCATCTCAACTACATCCACCTCATTCGAACCAAAACAAAACAAATGCAAAACATATTAAAATGTCATGCTTAACCCGAATGCATCACATCTAGATATAATAGGCTTATTACTTGACCATATTCCATACATGATTAAACCATGGCCGAATTTCACATCCCTTAATATCATAATCAATACATTATATTAAGAACATAGGAATTTAACTTAATCAAAAGAAATAGCCATTTTCGCAAGGCTATTCATATATATATATATATACAAGGCCGAAAGTCATTAATCTAACCCTTAGTCTAACCTATACATGCCTTGGTTTAAAACTTAGATTAAGTACCAAAAGGGAGATAGTGTGGTTGACTTTTTCGATGATCCTCGATGCCCGTAGCTTGATGGAAAATCTATAAAATGTAACAAAGAGCACACACGAAATAAGCTCACTAGCTTAGTAAGTCTTAAGCATTTACGAAACAACAGTCAAATATTCCAACATTTAGCACACATACATATATAAATATACTTATAAGTCCAAATAATTTAACAAATAATAATTTCATTATGGTCGAACAGCCGTCTCTATAACTTATCATTTATTAATTCCTCATTGAAGGTATACAACCCTTCCAAAGACTTTAAGCCTTAAGTATTCACATATTACCTTATCAACAAGTATAACATATATCACAATTTATATACGATTAATCATATATATACTGATATGTATTTTCGATAACTTTCACCTTTGACATTTTTATCTTTGACCGAATCTCAAAGATATCACCAAACTTATATTCAATATACATATCACACTTATTAATGAGTAATTCAAATGCACATATCATAAAGACTCATTATCAAAACATTAACCATTCTATCACTTATGTAATTTGAAAGGAAAGATAATCACTTACCTTGTTCCTTGCATCTAT
Source organism: Gossypium rotundifolium (assembly GCA_025506655.1). Lineage (NCBI taxonomy): Eukaryota > Viridiplantae > Streptophyta > Magnoliopsida > Malvales > Malvaceae > Gossypium > Gossypium rotundifolium. The sequence goes on from CP106731.1 coordinate 54,043,497, forward strand.
AAACTTTTATTTTTACCCGAGCATTTTGTTTATTGAAGTATTTTCATCGCACCTTGTAAAGAATTTATAACACATTATCGACATTAAGCCTGCTAGACCCGAAGTCTGAACTTGATCACCGTGTAACACCCCAAACCCGGTCTACACACCACGACCGAATCTGGTATGTCACAGGGAAAAAGGGTTTTGAGAGGTTTAGGTTTAAGTTCAAAAGTTTGAGGAAAACACTTCGCTAAATTGTGTATTTGAAGGAAAACTTGAGTGGGTTTGATTGAAATCTGATGCTATATTTGAAAACCCGGGAAATTTTAAAAACTTACTCCGATGGGTAGACAAACAGGTTTATCTCGTTAAGAAGTTTGAGTTGTTTATCATTGTTACAAAAACATTTTGTCTTTGTAGAAAATCGTGTTTAAGTTAGAAAACATTTGAGTTATTCTTTATTCCAAATCTTAGTGTGATACCCGATGGTATAATTTAAAATATCGCTTTTGTACTTTGAAATCGTTGTCTTTCCAAGTTTTAGCACATTTTAACCCAATTATTTTGTTAAGGCATATTATAAATCCACTTTAATCATAAACAAAACATAATTTAAAATGGCCATTTACAAACCCAAATAAAACCAAATAGTAATAAAAATTTAAGTACCAAATTTCATAAAAGTCCGAGCAAATCTTTATTTGAGCATGGCATGAGCACCTCGAGTCCATCCCGGCTCCATGTCCGCGTCTAAGTGTCACCTAAAAAGTCAAAGGAGAGAGAGTGAGTCGCGAGACTCAGTGTGTAAACCCTCTCGATAATACAACATGCTAACACACATCATAGCAAAGCAATACAATTAATGCACCCATTCCTAACCATCCATTACACCTTTTCTACCCCGTGTGGTACCAAACCACTGGTGGTGCCAAACCACTGGTGACCCAAAGTCACGATATCCATAATGTGGTGCCAAACCACGGTGACCCAAAGTCACAAATAATCTAATGATGGGGCCAACCCATCGTGTGATACCAAATCACTAGCGACAATCCAGTATCTCATAAGTGGGGCCAACCCACGGTGGTGTCAACCACAGGGATGAGTCGCAATGAGGTGCCAAACCTCAGGTGTCCCAAAGACATAGTGTGATACCAAATCACTGGTGACCGCATGATCACAAATCCGATGATGGGGCCAACCCATCGTGTGATACCAAATCACTAGCGTCAATCCGTATAATCAATCGTGGGGCCAACCCACCGTGGTACTAAGCCACTGGGACGAGACACTGAGGTGCCAAACCTCTGGTGACCCAAAGTCACAAAATATGTGGTACCAAACCACTGGAGGTGCCAAACCTCTGGTGTCCCAAAGACACAGTGTCCCAAAGACACGGATATCATACTCCCCCTCCTCTCACATTACCCATACATGTCATACTAACTCATGTGCCATATGCAAATCATGCAATTCATGCCAACATCCCCAACATTGCATCTCATAGCATATATATATCATGGATCATCATATCAAACGTATCAACAATAGAACTCGTAATGCTACGGACTTACCCGAATCCGTGAACATACCCTACCGGGTATCATGACAATCATCAACTTTTTCACTTGTTATAACACGGTATTAATTTATTACTAAGATTCATGTGTTAGCTTACACACCGGAATAGCGAAGATTAAATCCTAAGAACCGATCTAAGTCCTTGATCACCTCGACAACCCCGATCCTACAATCGGCCAACAATGGATTAGTCACTATACCATTCGCCAAAAATAGGTAACCCAAGGGGTTGCGTTAAGCCTACCTTTGCAAATGGTTCGGTTTCCAACCACGCTCAACCAACACTGATCCCTTCTGATAATCGGCCTCCCCTCTAAAACATAAACATTAGTCTCATCACACTTTGGTTTAACAACTCTAAAGAAACCATTATAGCTACCTTTTTCCACTACTTACCGAGTGCTTAACAGAGTAAGAAGGCTCTCCTTGCTTGATTTCGAACTCCAAAGGCCCTATACGAAAAATGATTACCAATACAAGTGATTAACTCCTTTTAATACATACCGAAATCGACCCTTAAACATACTAACAATCGGCAAAGTACCAGAGAAAGGAGAAAGGGCCATTCGGCCAACACTTACCCTCTTAGTAGACCGATTGTACAAGACTCCAATCAAGAGGAATAGGTTTGGCTAACACCCTTGATCAAGAAAAGAAAAGCTTTAAAAACAAAGAAGAAATCAGCAATGGTTGTAGTAAGGTTCGGCTAACAGGTTTTGGAAAAGAAAGAAATAGATTAAAGATATGGAGAGGTGCTTTCGGTTTAAAAAACAGAGATGGATGATGGTGATTTTGTAGGATGAGTTTGACTTGAAAGAAATGGGTAACACAAATGGTGACAACGGCTAACAAGTTTAAGAAGAGAAAGAAAGTAAAAAGGTGATGAAAAGGGTGGTTCTTTTGGTTTAGAAGAAGAAGGAATGGAGGAAGGTCTCCTTGAAAAATAAAGTTTCAGCACAAGTTGTAGAGAAAACACAAAGCTGGTTTCGGTTTAACACAAATGAAGAAGAAAGGAAAATGAGAGAGACATTCTGGCTTCTACAAAAACAAAAAAATGATGGAAACAACAAGCAAATTCAAAAAAATGGAAGCACTTGGGGTTTCGATTTCAAGCATGAAAAGAAAAACAAAATGGTTTCGGTTTAGGCTATTTGCAAGTGAAGAGCTTTGCTAGCTTTTGACTAAACGAAATCAGCTTGTTTGACAAAATGGAAGGCTTACCAAAATGGTTTTTGACCGAAAATGCCTAATTGCCAAAATGAAATTTCGGCACTCACCTCCCCAAACTTACCAACCGGCCACAACTCCCCCAAAGTCTCCTCTAAAATCGGCCAACCTCCCCCCAATCACTCCCAAGCCACTAATTCGAATGACTATGACCAAGTCTTCCTCCACCATTTGCTCTCCACCCATCATCTGAATAGGAAGACTAAGTCCAAGGCAGAGTTTGAACTGCCTACAACTCTCCTCTCCTTGGCGTCAAAAAGTAAGACAAAAGGGTGGCCACTTCGCAGCTTGAACTCAAGACCTCTTCCCCCTTGCACTTGACGCCAAACACATGCTCTAAGTGGCGCATGCTTTGCCACTCCACCAGCTCCTTTCTTATGATCAAGAACACCAATTAAAATATATAAGACCCCGCTCCTTCAGCTCCCATCACATAAAACCTAAAAACCAAAATTTTCCACCCACTCAGGCTCACTCCTAGCCTACAACTAAGCCTCGAGACCACACAAACAACAACATAACAAGCCATTAACATGCGAGACAATGCCAAATAAAATAGCCCTTAACTCGGATATTACGGTTCTACCCCCTTAAAAATAATTTCACCTCGAAATTACAGTCGGAAGAGTTGCGGTATTATCGTCTCATCATATCCTCGGGTTCCCACGTAGCTTCTTCCACGCCATGATTCCGCCTAAAGAACCTTAACCAAAGGCATGCACTTCCCTACAGTAACCTTCACATCCCGATCTAAAATCAGCATGTGCTCTTCCTCCATGGTCATATCCGGTTTACCTCAATCTCTCCTCTTGTTACTACATGTGATGGATCGGAACGATATCGCTCGAGCATCAAACGTGGAACACGTCGTGAATCGACTTAGCTCACCTGGCAACTCGAGTTGATATGCAATCTGGTCCCACTCGTCTTAGTACCTTATACTACCCAATAAACCTCGGACTTAGCTTGCCTTTCCTTTCAACCTTAATACTTTCTTCCACGGTGAGACCTTCGGAAAACTCGATCCCCACAAGAATTCAATATCTCTCGCTTAAGATCGGCATAGGACTTCGCCGGTCCGAAGCTTCTTTCAATCGAGCTCAATCAACTTAACCTCGCCTTCGCCTCAAAGAACTAACTCGGGCCCAACAACCGACATTCACTTAACTCATCCAACAAGTAGGTGAGCGACACTTCCCACCGCATAACGCCTCATATGGTGCCATCTTGATGCTCGCTTGGTAACTATTGTTGTGTTAACTCATTAGCGGTAGGTACTCCTCCCAACTACCCTCAAGTCCGAACACAACCTCGTAACATGTCCTCCAAGATCAGATAACCTTTCCAATCGCCCGTCAGTCTGCGGATGAAATGTCGTGCTGAAATCCAACCGTGTACCCAGAGCCTGATGCAACGCCTTCTAAAACCTTGACGTGAATCTGGGGTCCCTATCCGAGATGATCGATACTGGCACCCCGTGCAGTCTCACTATCTCCGACACATACAGCTTCGCCAACCTCTGAAGTGAGTAATCCACCCTCACCGAAATAAAGTGAGCTGATTTAGTCAGCCGATCCACAATTACCCAAACCGAATCCTTCTTGCTCGGTGTGAGCGGTAATCCACTGACAAAATCCATAGTTATCCTTTCCCACTTCCACTGTGGGATCTTTCTCGTCAAGTAACCTCGACGGTGGTGATGCTCGACCTTGACCTCTGTGACATGTCAGACACTTCCCTACAAACTCTGTCACTTCCTTTTTCAGACCCGGCCACCAGAACTGTTCTCTGAGATCCCTATACATTTTGCTACCTCCAGGATGCATAGCGTAGGGGCTGCTATGTGCATCCTCAAGAATCTTTTCCTTAACTCGGTGTCTCTCTCAAGATACAAGCCTTCCCCGAAAACACAAAGACCCCATCACTAGACAAGTCAGAACCTCCAAACCATCATTTTGCACTTGTGTCCTCTGCGGCTTAAAACCTCATCCAACAACTATTTTTCTCGACCGCCAACCCAAGTAGGCTTAACTCGCAGCTCCGCCGAATACTTCCGCCATCGCACAAACTCAAGTGGGCAAACAACGCCTTAAATCCAAAACAACCTTACGGCTCAACGCGTACGCCACAACGTTAGCCTTGCCTTGATGATACTCAATTGAGCAATCGTAGTCTTTCGCCACTCAATCCATCTGCTACTGCCTCTCGATTCAGTCTTTCCGAGTCGAAGGTACTTCAGACTCTTATGATCCGTGTAGACTATCGATCTCTCTCGTAGAAGTAATGCCTCCATATCTTCAAGGCAAAACTACTACCGCTAACTCCGGATCATGCGTTGATAATTTACTTCATGTGGCCTCAAGCTGCCGAGATCGTAAGCCACAACCTTCCTTCTTGCATCAAGACACAACCCAAACCCGTATGTGATGCATCGCGATACACCGTGAATTCCTTACCAATTTCAAAGTTGAATCGAATCGAGCTTCACCAAAATCTTCTTCAACTTATCGAAGCCCTCCCGCCGCTTCTCGGTCCCAAATAAACGAAATCCCTTTTCTCAATAATTTAGTCATCTGAGTGCGATCAATGAGAAACCCTCACAAATCTTCTAGTACCGCCAAGCCCGTAAAACTCAATCTCCGCCATCGACCTTGGCGGCTTCCAATCCAAAATCGCCTCTATCTTACGAGGTCCACTCTAATCCCCAAATTGATACTACATGACCCAAAAACGTCACCTCCCTAAGCCAAAACTCGCATTCATACTGAACTTCGCATAAAGCTGTTTCTCCCTCAAAATCTACAATACCACCCGCAAATGAGCATCGTGTTCCTCCTCAGTCCTTGAATATACCAAGATGTCACAATAAAACTACTACGAACTGATCCAAATCATTTGAAACACCCTATTCATCAAATCCATGAAGGTCACGGCGTTAGTCAACCCAAACAGCATAACCAAGAACTCAAAGTGCCCATACCGAGTAATAAATGCCGTTTTGCAGATATCCGCCTCCTTTACCCTTAACTGGTGATACCCGAACCTTAAGTCGATCTTCGAGAAAACTGACGCCCCCTTCAGCTGATCAAACAAGTCATCTATCCGAGGCAGGGGATACTTGTTTTTGATCGTCGACTTATTCATTGGCGATAGTCTATACACAACCGTATAGTACCGTCTTTCTTCTTGACAAAGAGTACCGACGCTCCCAAGGCGTAAATACTTGGCCTGATAAAGCCTCGGTCCAACAATTCCTAGATCTGAGCCTTAAGCTCCACTAACTCTTTAGGTGCCATCCTCAGACGGAGCAATGGATACCGGTGCGATTCGTAATGATCTATCCCGAACTCTACCTCTCGATCCGGTGGCAAACCGGAAGCTCCTCAGAAACACATCAACAAATTCCTAATCGTTCAACTGTCTCCACAAGACTCTTTAGCCTTCAAGGCGCATACATGTACCACATATGCTTCATGACCTTTTCGACCATCTTCTCGGCTTTCAGAGCAGATACCACATTAGATGATAATTCCTCCTATTACCGATCGAACTACCTCATCACCCTCAAATTTTTTTAATCATGCGCTAAGCTGCAATCCAACTTCGCCGGTACTTAACCAGCCAATCCATTTCGAGAATCAGATCGAACTCCCCAAAAGGCAGTTCCATCAAATCAGCCACAAAAGATACCCCTTGGAGTTCTAGAGGTACGTCTCTATACAACTTATCTACCACTACAGAGTGACCTAGAGGGCTTATTACGGTCATCTGTCTAGAAGATATCTCAGAGTCTAAATCTATGGTCTTCACTATGCTACTTGCAACATATGAATGTGTTGAACCCACATCAATCAAAGTAGTAAATGGAGAACCAAAGATTAAAAACGTACCAGTAATGACGTCCGGTGCGTCGCCCTCCTCTCGGTGCCTCGCCGCATACTCTAGCCCCTGTTGTCTGGCCTCAAAACTACTCGCACCTCTGCTCGGTGCTCCACGGCCCCGACTAGAACTATTACCTCCTTTGCCATTACCTCGGCCCCTCTGCGGTGGTGGTCCGTTATTCTGTCTTGAGTACTACCGATTCTCTGATCAATCCTAGCCAATTTGCGCGACGGATCCCTCACACTGTGGTCCAATGAGCCACACTCAAAATGACCTCTACCATCACCCAACATCCTCCCCAATGAGCCTTTCCACAGCGGTTACATCACGGCGGTCCCGCCTTAGCAAAGACATAAACCTACCCGATCGATTCGCCCACTCGGTCTAGCCCTTTTCTGCTGATTCCCGACGACCCGTAAGATTCAAACTCCTCTTGTGTCGGTTCCTATCCATGCCTTGCCTCACGACTCTTTAATACCCTCACCACCTTTGCCTTTTCAACCAAAACCGCAAATTCATGCTCCTGCTGGGGCACAATCAACAATCTTAATTCATCTCGTAGGCCATCCTCGAAACGAACGCACCTCTCAAGTTCAGTAGCCACCATACCCACGCATCTCGACTCACCGAGAAACTACTCCTCGTACTCGACACGCACTTGCTCCCTAAACTAACCTCGTAAATGCTTTTCACGCTTCGTTTATGTAGTTAGCTCCGACGCACTTTTTCTCGATAAGCGACCGAAATAGTCCCAAGTCGAGATCTTCTGCTGCAATTTGTCCGAACCGTGAGCCACCATTGGTATGACTCATCTCGAGAAGTGATACGATCCCTTTAACTTTTCTTTAGCGATCAAGTCTAGATCATCCATGATCCGCCTGTCGCTTCGGCCGAGATTCAGCGATGCTAGGAGCAACACCGAGACACCCCCAAAGAATTCAAATTTCGTTTTCCAAGTCACTCAGCACGCATTTCCTAGCTCCTACACCTCCACCTATTCCAGCTACCCTCTCTAACACTCGCAAAGATCGCTTCGTGACACTGCGTCATCCCTGCGCTCTTGAAACTCACCACCTCCAGCTGGTGGCGGAATCCAGATATCTTATTCTCTCTAACCTGACCAGATCCTACGGGTTCGAAACCGTCATCCTCATCTGCGACCACGTCCACGACCACGTCCACCTCGAGTACTCATGACTAAATCTCGTCTAATTTAAAGAATTTTATGTATCAGCATTTAGTCCACTGTTTAAAAGCAAAGTCTTATGAATATTGCTTATTAAAGAAGTTTCATTTTCGCGAGTCCACAGAGTCCTATCGGTTCATCTCTAAGGTAGTCTTACTATCACTAGCCATTCAATCTCATCAATATCATTACCACAAACAATAGTACGGGGTACTTACCTGGGCGGATTAGTGCCGGTGACTTGGTGTCATGCCTTTCAAACCATGCTTTTATAACACTTAAAATAGACTTTTGAAAACATTTTGGGCCTCAAGCCCACAGCCAAGCCTTTGAACTTGGCTCTGATACCACAAATGTAACACCCCAAACCCGGTCTACACACCACGACCGAATCTGGTATGTCACAGGGAAAAAGGGTTTTGAGAGGTTTAGGTTTAAGTTCAAAAGTTTGAGGAAAACACTTCGCTAAATTGTGTATTTGAAGGAAAACTTGAGTAGGTTTGATTGAAATCTGATGCTGTATTTGAAAACCCGAGAAATTTTAAAAACTTACTCCGATGGGTAGACAAACAGATTTATCTCGCTAAGAAGTTTGAGTTGTTTATCATTGTTACAAAAACATTGTGTCTTTGTAGAAAATCGTGTTTAAGTTAGAAAACATTTGAGTTATTCTTTATTCCAAATCTTAGTGTGATACCCGATGGTATAATTTAAAATATCGCTTTTGTACTTTGAAATCGTTGTCTTTCCAAGTTTTAGCACATTTTAACCCAATTATTTTGTTAAGGCATATTATAAATCCACTTTAATCATAAACAAAACATAATTTAAAAAGGCCATTTACAAACCCAAATAAAACCAAATAGTAATAAAAACTTAAGTACCAAATTTCATAAAAGTCCGAGCAAATCTTTATTTGAGCATGGCATGAGCACCTCGAGTCCATCCCGGCTCCATGTCCGCGTCTAAGTGTCACCTATAAAAGTCAAAGGAGAGAGAGTGAGTCGCGAGACTCAGTGTGTAAACCCCCTCCCGATAATACAACATGCTAACACACATCATAGCAAAGCAATACAATTAATGCACCCGTTCCTAACCATCCATTACACCTTTTCTACCCCGTGTGGTACCAAACCACTGGTGGTGCCAAACCACTGGTGACCCAAAGTCACGATATCCATAATGTGGTGCCAAACCACTGGTGACCCAAAGTCACAAATAATCTAATGATGGGGCCAACCCATCGTGTGATACCAAATCACTAGCGACAATCCCGTATCTCATAAGTGGGGCCAACCCACGGTGGTGTCAACCACGAGGGGACGAGTCGCAATGAGGTGCCAAACCTCGGTGTCCCAAAGACACAAGCAGTGATACCAAATCACCGGTGACCGCAATCACAAATCCGATGATGGGGCCAACCCATCGTGTGATACCAAATCACTAGCGTCAATCCCAGATAATCAATCGTGGGGCCAACCCACCGTGGTACTAAGCCACTGGGGACGAGACGCTGAGGTGCCAAACCTCCGTGACCCAAAGCCACAAAATATGTGGTACCAAACCACCGGAGGTGCCAAACCTCCGTGTCCCAAAGACACAGTGTCCCAAAGACACGGATATCATACTCCCCTCCTCTCACATTACCCATACATGTCATACTAACTCATGTGCCATATGCAAATCATGCAATTCATGCCAACATGCCCAACAATGCATCTCATAGCATATATATATCATGGATCATCATATCAAACGTATCAACAATAGAACTCGTAATGCTACAGGACTTACCCGAATCCGTGAACATACCCTACCGGGTATCATGACAATCATCATTGTTTCACTTGTTATAACACGGTTATTAATTTATTACTAAGATTCAGTGTGTTAGCTTACACACCTGGAATAGTGAAGATTAAATCCTAAGAACCGATCTAAGTCCCTTGATCACCTCGACAACCCCGATCCTACAATCGGCCAACAATGGATTAGTCACTATACCATTCGGCCAAAAATAGGTAACCCAAGGGGTTGCGTTAAGCCTTACCTTTGCAAATGGTTCGGTTTCCAACCACGCCCGAACCAACACTGATCCCTTCTGATAATCGGCCTCCCCTCTAAAACATAAACATTAGTCTCATCACACTTTGGTTTAACAACTCTAAAGAAACCATTATAGCTACCTTTTTCCACCACTTACCAAGTGCTTAACAGAGTAAGAAGGCTCTCCTTGCTTGATTTCGAACTCCAAAGGCCCTATACGAAAAATGATTACCAATACAAGTGATTAACTCCTTTTAATAGATATCGAAATCGACCCTTAAACATACTAACAATCGGCAAAGTACCAGAGAAAGGAGAAAGGGCCATTCGGCCAACACTTACCCTCTTAGTAGACCGATTGTACAAGACTCCAATCAAGAGGAATAGGTTCGGCTAACACCCTTGATCAAGAAAAGAAAAGCTTTAAAAACAAAGAAGAAATCGGCAAGGGTTGTAGTGAGGTTCGGCTAACAGGTTTTGGAAAAGAAAGAAATAGATTGAACATATGGAGAGGTGCTTTCGGTTTAAAGAAACAGAGATGGATGATGGTGATTTTGGAGGATGAGTTTCGGCTTGAAAGAAATGGGTAACACAAATGGTGACAACGGCTAACAAGTTTAAGAAGAGAAAGAAAGTAAAAAGGTGATGAAAAGGGTGGTGCTTTCGGTTTAGAAGAAGAAGGAATGGAGGAAGGTCTCCTTGGAAAATAAAGTTTCGGCACAAGTTGTAGAGAAAACACAAAGCTGGTTTCGGTTTAACACAAATGAAGAAGAAAGGAAAATGAGAGAGACATTCGGCTTCTACAAAAAAAAAATGATGGAAACAACAAGCAAATTCAGCAAAGATGGAAGCACTTGGGGTTTCAATTTCAAGCATGAAAAGAAAAACAAAATGGTTTCGGTTTAGGCTATTTGCAAGTGGAGAGCTTTTGCTAGCTTTTGACTAAACGAAATCAGCTTGTTTGACAAAATGGAAGGCTTACCAAAATGGTTTTTGACCAAAAATGCCTAACTGCCAAAATGAAATTTCGGCACTCACCTCCCCAAACTTACCAACCGGCCACAACTCCCCCAAAGTCTCCTCTAAAACCGGCCAACCTCCCCCCAATCACTCCCAAGCCACTAATTCGAATGACTATGACCAAGTCTTCCTCCACCATTTGCTCTCCACCCATCATTTGAATAGGAAGACTAAGTCCAAGGCAGAGTTTGAACTGCCTACAACTCTCCTCTCCTTGGCGTCAAAAAGTAAGACAAAAGGGTGGCCACTTGACTTGAACTCAAGACCTCTTCCCTTGCACTTGACGCCAAACACATGCTCTAAGTGGCGCATGCTTTGCCACTCCACCAGCTCCTTTCTTATGCTCAAGAACACCAATTAAAATATATAAGACCCCGCTCCTTCAGCTCCCATCACATAAAACCCAAAAACCAAAATTTTCCACCCACTCAGGCTCACTCCTAGCCTACAACTAAGCCTCGAGACCACACAAACAACAACATAACAAGCCATTAACATGCAGACAATGCCAAATAAAATAGCCCTTAACCCGGATATTACACACCGGCATTAAGCCTGCTAGGCAATAAGCCTGATATACATCACCGGCACAAGGCCTGCTAGGCTCATAGCCCGAATTACATCACTGGCATAAGGCCTGTTAGGCATTTAGCCCGAATTACATCACCGGCACAAGGCCTGCTAGGCATTTAGCCCGATAAATAACACTGGCACGAAGCCTACTAGGCTTAAAGCTTGATATAGATATGATCATCAATTTAGCACTCATTTCATAACATCAACAATGCAAACAACTCATATAGATCATATTACCTTCACATACCAACCAAAACATATTTATACACTTATCATTTTACAAAGTAAATTCAATTCAATACCATACTTCTACATTTGGCTATTGTCTATAATTATACTTTAAATATTCAATTTTCATCATTCATCATAGTTGTAAATAAATCTTTAACGTATATTTGCTTAAGGACTTACCTCAGTTGTCGATAGACCGTGTAAATCGGCTATTCAAGAACCTTTGTCTTTCCCCGATCCAATTTCACTTTTCTTTGCTCTTGATCTAAAACACATTAAATTCAGCTCATTCAAGTACATTTCAATTCAATTTAGTCCCAAATCACATTAATGGGTAAATTACCCTTTTACCCCTAGTGTTTCACATTTTTACACTTTAGTCCTAATTGCACAAAACACAAAATACACATTATTTCAATACAACACTCAAGGGCCAAATATGTATAAGGACTATATAAGTCCATTTCTTTCATTTATTTTCCATTTAAGCCCTCTTAAATTTTTATTTTTACAAATTAGTCCTATTTACTCAATTTTCACTAAAACTTCAATACAAAACTTATCAATCTTAATCCTATCTTAAAATTAAATTCATCAAATATCAATTATCATATAACAATGTTAATGGTCAACCTTAGACATGCTCGATTTAAAAATTACAACATCGGTTGGCTACTTGTTCAAGCAACGATCTCAAAACCGTAAAATTAACAAAAATCGAGCTAGAATCCATACCTAATTGAAGCTTGAATGAATGGCCGAATGTACCAACTCTCTCTTTTACTTTGTTTCTTTCTTATTTCGGTCATGCAAAATGAAGCACTAAGCTTTATTTTATGTTTTATTTTACATATATTATGATATTTGGCCATTTACTAATTTAACCTTATTATTATAACATTCATTAACAAAACAAAATGGCAAAAGTGAACTTTAACCATCCACTAATATCAAGAATGGACTAATTTCCCTTTCAATGCTTCAAATCAAGAAACCACTATCAATTTGGCACATTTTACTATGGATTGAAACTTTTACGCTTTACGTGATTAAGTCCTTTTTCTCCAATTAGGCACTTAAACGATTAAATTTTTCTACAAAACTTTCACACACATTAATTCACACATATTAGACACAAAATATAATATTAAAATATTTCTCAGACTCAGATTCATGGTCCCGAAACCACCTTTCCGATTAGGGTCAAATTCGATCCGTTACATCAGCCGTGTGAGAGGCACGACTATGGGCATGGGAATGTGCCCAGGCCGCGTGAAGTCTACACCTAAAATTAGGAATTTAATTCAACAAATGGTCTAAGGACACGAGCGTGTGTCTTGGCCGTGTGACCATAGTGAGGTGATGACATTATAAACAGAATACTAAGGTTTTAGGGCGTGTCTAGGCCGTGTGAGGGAATAGGCCAGGGACACGGGCGTGTGTCTGGCCTTGTGAAAACCTGTGTAGGTTCAAAATGAAAATAAATTCCATATGGGCAAGGAACATAGGCATGTGTGACCACACGGCCTGCCCACACAGGCGTGTTCCATTTCACACGGGTGTGTGGCCCCTGTTTAAGCAAAAATTTCTAAGTGCGTAAAAGTTTCCAGTTAAATTTTGAAACCTCCCGTGAATATGTTTTAGGCCTCGTAAGCCCATAATAAGGATGTTATGAGTATGTATGAGAAGTTTTATGTTGAAATGAATTTTTATAACCTAAAGTTATTTGTTGAAGCAAGATAAGTTCGGTAATGCCTCGTATCTGGTTCCAGCGTTGCACACGGCTAAGTGCTGTTACATACTATGAATGAGGCTAGTTTTCCATACTCTAGTATTCACATCAACCAAATCTGAGACAAGCTATACCTCATCATTATTAAAACTAACATTTAATCTGTCTCCAGCAGATCTTGGTAACCTTATGTCTTCCTTGACGGATACTTTTTGGCCTGACCCAATCCTCCAACTGAATCCCTTTTGAAGAAGATCCCTCACAGCCTATATGCTTTTCTAAGTATAAGAAGGCAGACTCACTAACCTTGCATTTAAAAAGTCTGTGGATGAATAATACTTAGCTTTCAAAACACGCACTAATAGAGAATTTGGGTAATTAATTAAACGCTATCCCTGTTTCGTTAAAAGCGCAACATTGAATTTTGCAAAACTACGAAAACCCATTCCACCATTTTCTTTGAGCTCGCATAACTGATCCTACCCGTACCAATGAATACCTCTTTTACCATGTCTCTTTTGCCACCAAAATCTAGCCATAATGTTCTCCAATTCATAACATAACATTTTTGGGAGCAAAAAATAAGAAATTGCATAAGTGGGAATAGCTTGTAAGATAGAGAGATAAGTAACGCACACTCTAACCTTCAATTCTTTTATTAAAATTATCCTTAATATTCTGGAAGGAAATCTATTTGCTTTTGCCCACCATATTGGGTAATCTATCTTTCGGGATTATTTGAACATCTTACCCTTAGAATATTAGAAATGATAAGTCTAACATCCTCAGAGGTGTTTGAGCTATAAAAAATTGTTGATTCCTCATAATTGACACATTGGCCAAAGCACCTCTCATATTCCCTTAATTCTGCCTTTAACGTTTGAGCTCCCTAAACATTTTCCTCACCAAACAATATGCAACCGTCAGCAAAAAGCAAGTGATCCACTTCTGCTTGCCTTAGCTCCCTTTATCAATCCATCTCTCACAGCCAACCTTATAACGGCAGATAGCCCCTCACTTCAAATCAAGAAAAGTAACAGGCTTAAGGGATCCCCTTGTTTGATACACCTAGTGGGCTAAAAAATCCTTTCTCTTTTCCCATTAATGACAATAGAATACGAAGCAGAAGAGACACACTTAATAATTACAGTAGCCAGGTTTTTTCTAAATCAGAACAGTGGTTTTAAAACCATATATCTGATGTCAAAAAATTATTTTAATATTATTTTATGTGTTTACATCATGTTATTTGATATGTGTGAAAATTTCGTGAGCTAATTTTATCGTTTGGATGCTTAATTTGATAAAAAGGACTTAATCGCATAAAATGAAAAAGTTGCATTCTACTTGCTAAAGGTGCTTAATTGTTACAATTTATTAAAGTGAAAGTCTTTATGTGGTAATTTTACCATTTTTAATAGGATTGGACAATTATAGACATTGTTAGGTGGGATTTTAATGATGTTAGTAAGGTTAATATTGTAAATTGTTAAATAAAGATTAAATAAGTAAAATAAAACCATAATTTTAGTCCATCTTCTCCACCTAGCCGAAACTTAGAATAAGAAAGCCCCATTGTTGTGTTTAAAGCATTCGGCCAATCCTAGCTTGATTAAGGTCTGGTTTTAGCTCGATTTTTGATGATTTCTATGTTTTTGTAATCGTTGTAGCTCAATATAGCTAGCCCGTACCTTTAATTTTAGAACTGTTAAAGATTTTGAGAGTTGCCATTATTGAAATATGTTCTTTGGTGTTTAATGTTGAAATATGAAAGCTTGATGATAGTTTTATATGTTTTGTTAAGTGATTTTTGATGAAAATGCATAATAGGGATTAAATTATGAAAAGTGCAAATTGTGTGGTTGAAATGTGAAATAAATGAAATATATGGCCTACTAGGGACACTAGTGAAATTTGGCTATGGTGAAATTGGATTAAATTGCATGAATTTACGATTTTAAGAAATAAGGACCAAATTGTAAAAGTTGTAAAACATTAGGGGAAAATGTGTAAAAAAGCCAAAATATGTATTTTCAGATTAAATTGAATGAGTACATAATTAAACGAGTTAATTTTGAATACATATATATTAAGAAAGAAAGAATCAAATTTAGATTAGGGGAAAAGCAAGGTTATCGAGTAGTCGATCTGATCTGTCAATTTCGAATACGAGGTAAGTTTGTATTGATGATTACATTATAAATGTGTGTTAAAATGCTTTAATATTACATAAATTGTTAAAATGAGATTATAGATGATGTATGAATTGTGAGAACGACTTTACGAATACATTCGACGATAGAAACAAAAAGTGTGAAAGCCCCGTTGAACATTAGGAATAGTTTTGGATACTATGGACATGTCAGTGAGTGATACGTTGAGTTGGCTTTAGGCCATGATATTAGCACTTCGGGTGCGTATTTTACCGATTTGGCTTCGAGCCATGCATATCGGATGATTGGCTTTGGGCCATGTATATTGGATGATTTGACTTTAGGCCATGATAATAGTTCTTTGGATAAGTTACCTTGATTTGGCTACGGGCCATGTTATAGGTACTTATTTGATGAGACTCTTGAGTATCCGATTTCTATTCTGAATGGTTCAACGAGTAAACGAACGATGCGGTTGAGAAAGAGGTTAGTACGAGGCATTACAGGTATGTACGGAACCTATTTGAGTATTAAATAAAGAAAGTTCGATGTGCTTGTATTTGATCATGTTTTGAGACATGAGAAAGGTTTGTAGTTAACGTGTATATGATTTTGCCATGTGTAATTGGTTGAATTACATTTATTCGATAAATTGAGTTTTTCACCTACGAGCTTACTAAGCTATGAAGCTTACTTCGTGTTATTTTTCTATGTTTTATAGAGAATCAAGGCTAGCTTGGATCTGGGAGTCGTCGGGAACATCATCACACTATCAAACATCTATGTTGGTACTTTTTAATTATACATATATGGTATATGGCATGTATAGGCTAGATGTGGTATTTTGGTTGTGATCATAGCCATAAGATTTGGCTTGTAAATGATGTTAGTATTGATGTGTGTTTGGATATTAGAAATGGCTTGTAAATGTACATATATGTTTTGGTTTGTATATATATATATACCCATGAGTGATGGCTTATTTTGGTTTGTTTTGGCATGGTAGTAGCCAAGACATTATGGAAGGTAAAATGGTTATGTGAATATTAATTATGTTGTTTGATATTGTTTTGGCATGTATTTGGCTAAGTAAATGCTAGTGATTTGAGTTTTGGAATAGATGAAATTATAATGGTATAAATTCTGCATTTGGTTGATGATTTTGGCTGTGTATTGTATGATGAAACGGTACCTTTTTGCCTTGTGTAGGTATATTGAAATTGGGGTGGCAAATTGGCCTTGCAAAAGGCCTATTTTTGTCCACATGGGTAGAGACACGGGCGTGTGTCTCAACCCTGTATGACACACGGTCATGCTATACGGTCGTGTGTCCCCTGGTGTTAAAATTAAATTAAATTCAATATCCTCGACATAGCCTCACACACGGGCATCTGATTGGCTATGTGGCACAAGTCAGTATACCCCCAAAATGACTCACTGTAATGCCCCAAATTTGGGCCTAAAAGTATTAAGCTTTGGGCTTTGGGTCTCAGATTTTTTTTTAGGTGAGCAAGAAAATGACAAATTGCATGTTTGCTTTAATGGTTAAGGAATTTTGAATGTCTAGGGGTGTTGGAGATGTTCTGGGATCGAGTAAGGGTATAGGAAAAATTTTGGTTTTAGCCTTAGGGACCAATGACTTCAGTTAGTAGGCCTTTTAAATAAATACAGAAGGAAAATGACATAAGAGGAGCTTGTGGTGTAGTGGCAAAGTGACGCCACTTAGGGAGCAGGGAGGTGGCGTCATTAGCAGGAGAAGAGGTCCAAGGTTCTAGGCTTGAGAGTGGTATATTGGAGGTTTTATTTTTGCCTTCTAGGTGGTTAGTAGTGGCATTGGAGTGGACTCTGGAAGGGACTATTCAGGAGAGAAAATTAAGGTAAAGATAAGATAGAAAATATAGGGGATTGAGGTGTGGATATGTTGGTGCCAAATAGGACTCTAAGGTGAAGGGAGTTTCGGCTTTTGGCTATAAAAGGAGGTGCCGAATTCTTTTGAAAAGGTTCCATTACTTTTCTTTTCTCCCCCTCAGCCGAATTATTCCATTTACTGAAAAAAGAAACCATCATTCCTTTGCCGAAATTTCATTTTTCCCTCTAGCCGAATTCTTCTCTTGAGAGTTACCTAAACACCCTTTTCTCTTTAAGTGCTCAGAAGTCGAATCCCTTTGTGCCAAATTATTTTGAAGGGCTCTTTCAATTTTCAATACTTTTCTCTTCTCTCCCATAGCCAAATTCTCTGATTACCGAATTACCACCATCTTTTCTTGCCGAAATTCCTATTAGTTCCGAATCTTTGTGGTTGTTCCTCTATCACAATCGATTATTATCTACTATTAGTCAAGGTTAAAAGCCAAATTTAGGCCGCAGGATCGAAAGTGGATTTGGTAAGTATTCGATTAACCTCTCTTGTACGTTTTACTAAAAGCCGAAAGGCTATCTAACTGTCTTGTCGTTAACTTTGTGATAACGAGGATAAGGTTCAAAGATTGCAAGCATGGTAAGGATCGTTAGCAATGGTAAGTGTACTCAACTCGATTGTGGTTTAAGTGAATGGTCGAATGTGTGTATGATCTATAGAGGTAACTTGTATGGATTATGAGTCGCTCGAATTGTGATGGTGTATGTGTGAGTATAGATCTAGGGGATACTCCTGATTAGTAGCTATGGAAGGGCTATTAGAACCCGATGGCACACGGTAAGGTTACGGTAAAGCTTCGGCTTTTGGTAAATGTTTTGATTTAGTGATTGATTGAAGGTTAGTTGGTTGTACGTCCAAGACGAAGGATAGTATAGCACGTTGCAGCAACCAGGTGTGTACAAACACTACACACACATGATATCGAAAATGCCGAAAAGCTGAAAAGCTAAAAGTGGCTAAATGGGCCCGGTGGGCCCGGAGGTAAGTTTGATGAAATCGATTGATTTGGTTATATGAATTGAGTTAGTCATGCATGTTACTTGATCTGGAATTATTTTGGGCCTAATAGGCCATAAGGATGAGATTTGGGCCTAATGGGCCATAAGGATGTGATTTGGGCATAAGGGGCAATATGAATGTGAAATGGGCTTGATGGGCTTTATGAGGACGTAGACAAGTATGCTAGGGTTTAATGGACTTTAGGTCTAGTTTTGAACAACTCTTAAACCGCATAAGACTTAATCTAATAATTAAACATGTCCGTGAACAAGACGCTGGGTTAGAGTGTGGCAACGGGCATATACATGTCTAAGATTGGATCTAGGGAGAGCTTGGTACTTAAGCGATCCTAGTGGCCCACCTCCTCTTCTCTGGAATCATACCCAGTGCATAGTGTCTGTTCCCTTTAGCTGCAAGGACTTGTTAATGGGCCAAAGTCTATAACTAAAACCCGAGAGGGACCAGGTACCTTTGATTTAGAAATTACTAAAATATCCTTAGATTTGTAAAATTACTAAAATACCCCTATTTTGTAAACTTACCAAAATACCCTTAGTTTGGAAAATTACCAAAATACCCTTAGTTGGGAAAATTGTTTGAGGTTGTGCCTTTGACGTGACATTCCCGGATTCGGCCATAATGTCTGGGCTGGGTTTGGGGGTGTTACACACACGGCCTAGCACACAGGCGTGTGACTTGGCCGTGTTGCATAAGTCAGTATACCCTACAAGTATGGCACAGCCTAGCACACAACCTGGCACACAGGTGTGTGAGATCACTTCAAGGGAAAACGGGCTAGACACACGGGCGTGTGGTTGGCCGTGTGACCCAAGTCAGTATGTATGTCCTGTTTCCACACGGCCTGTTCACACGAGCATGTGACCCCTATATGATTGAAATTTTTCTAAGTTTCCAAAATTTTCATATGTTATCGGTTTAGTCCCGAACCACTTCTACAGCATGTTTAAGGCCTTGTAGGCCCTTATAAGGGACGATGTGATTGTGTTGAATGATTTATGAGAATGAATGCCTTATGTATGAGTTATGTATGTTAAATGATGTGTATTGATCGGTAATACCTCGTAACCCTACTCCGGTGGCAGATACGGGTTAGGACTGTTACAATAATGGTTGTTATACATGGCATATCAAAACCCATACGGATCATTACCTCTCGGAGAAATTGCCATTCAACTCTATCATATGCCTTACTCATATCAAGTTTAACTGCTATAAAACCTTTCTTCCCTATTCGTTTTTGTCGGTAAGTATGCAAAATTTCATATGTTAACAGCATATTATCTGAAATCAACCTACCTGAAACAAAGCCAGTCTATGCGCTATCATTACACCCATTAAGAACTATTTTAAATCGATTAACAATCATCTTGGTTATCACTTTATATAGAACATTGCATAAACTGATAGGTCTAAAATTCCTTAAATTTGTGCGATAGGAGATTTTTGGAATCAGTACTATATTAGTCACGTTCAGGGAATCATAACCCATACCTTCGTTGAGAATATTCAAACAGAAAGTCACGACGTCTTTACCAATTATTGGCTAGTACTTTTGAAAGAACAAAGCTGGAAAACCATATTCCCCTAATGCCTTAGAGGGCCCATGTCTTTTAAACTGACTATACCTCCTCCTCTGAATAAGTCGACGTTAACATCAAATTGTCTTCATTAGAAATACATCTTTCAATGCCAGACAATATATTAGCTGAATCTCCTACACCGTTAGAAGAAAAGAGCTTTTGAAAATAGTTCGAAGCAAGGTCCTCCATATCACTCTCACTATTCATAACCCTTCCATCCTCATTTTGCAATTGTCGAATGGAATTTCCACTTCTACGTTGAGATGCATGCTTATGAAAAAACTAGTGTTTCTATCACCCAATTTTAACCAATTTACATGTGCACTTTGTTCCTAATACATATTCTCTTTCTCCATATCAAAATTCAACAATATTTTAGTATCAATAAGCTTCGCCAGATTTTCGTCATCCCTTTCCCCATGATTTAAGTCATCTAATTTATTTTTCAAAATTTTCTTAATGCCTTCCTTATGACGTCTGACCCATATAGCCCATTCTATCAAACCTTTCTTTAGCCAATTTTTTGAACAAATCACCTGACGTTGATCTCCAAATATTCTCCACCTCAGACATAAAAGATTCCTCTAACACCCACCATGCCTCAAATTAAAATCTATACCTTCTATTCCCATAAATAGGCTGAACTGTATGAATAAGTGGACAATGATCAGAAAATGAATGAGGGAGATGTTGTACCAGCATATATGGAAACATAGACAACCATTTATCGTTTGCTACTCCTCTATCAAGCCTTTCTCTAATATTTGTTTCTGGTAAATTCCCTCTCTCCATGTAAACCATGTTCTAGAAAAACCTACATCCATCAATTAACAATCCTCCAAGACCCCTCTGAAGGCTTTCATCTCCTCTCATCTCTAGGTTACCCCCCCATTTTTTCGATAGTATACATAATCTCATTGAAATCGCCACATACTAACCATGGAGATTCTTGATCACGCCCCAAATTTCTCAGCATCCTCCATGAATCCTCTCTGTTGTGGGCATATGGCGAACCATAGAAACCAGTTAACCTCCATTGACCCCCTATCTCATCTTCAATAACGTCAACGTCAATATGACTACTAGAAAAAAAAATTCTAAGTCTAATTTTGACCTTATTCTTCAAAGCCAAATAAATCCCCTTCTTAAACCAACGGCTTGGATGCCAATGCCATTAAAAAATCCATAACTCCTTCTTACACATTCTATTTAAATTAAACATAGTTTAGTCTCCATGAAGAAGACTACTTAGGGATTATGCAACTTCAATGTATACCGAAGTATTCTTATAGCCTGTGGACTCCCCAATCCACGAACATTCCAACATATGATTTGCATTGCGACGGTCGACTTGCCCTTTGGTAGCCGCCGATATAAAAAGGTTACTTCCCACCACATTCTTATTTTTGCTTATTAGAGTCTCCAACTCATCCACTGCTTTGGATCTGTCTTCTTCCCTTCTAGGTCTCTTTTTCCCATCACCCCCTACTATCACATTGTCCTTGGAATCATAATCCATTTCTAATTGCCCTTTTTCCTTTGATCATCCCCCATTCCATCGAGATGCAAGGTTCAAATCCCCTTCCAAATTAACTCCTAATATAGGATCAAAACCCCTAACTAATTCCTGACTCCCATAATAATTCCCCTTTTACCCCCATCTACAACCTCCTGTAACTACACACTACCCATAGCACGAGCCCTTCGCGAATTAGCCCTTAAAGACAAATCCCAACCCATTTCAGCAACTTCATACCTTAAAGCCATTTTAGCTTGACAAAAAGAATCATTGTGCCCTAATCATCCATCGAAGAAACAAAACATTGTCAAACGCTTATACTTGAAGTTAACATAGGAACAAAATTCAGTGGAAAACATCACTTTTTTCTTTTTTTTCAAGGGTCGTTTAATGTCCAGTTGTACCTTAATGCGCAAATAAGTACAAATTCCTTTACCCAAATTTGTCCCATCGATCTCCAAAAAAATTCCCAAGGAAACTCCCAATTTGACGTGCTAAACTCTCAGTGAAAAAACCTGGTGGGACACCATGAATTTGAACCCAAAAATTTGCATAAATTAAAGGAACCTTCAATGGGTCTTCCCCCTTCTCCAGATGATGTAGCATCAACAGATGTTTATTAAATGTCCATGAGATCCTTTTAGCACTCTCTCTAAATCTATTATATGAAAAAATTTGAATAAAAACTTTTTCTCCCCTAGATCAAGATTTGAATCCCTTTAACTGAATGCCATAAATTTGCCATCGTGCTCTTCATTGTCGGATAATGAATTAAACTTGCCATCAAGAAACACCCAACTAGACTCAACTCAACAGCCTCAGGAACAAAATCAGGGTCTTCCTGTGACTCTAAAATTTCTTATCCCTCGTCTTCTAATGACAAATATGCAAATTCTCTTTCCATAGGTCGAAAAGAAACAAATAACAATGATTGGAATCACAAAAATTGATGAACGATAAGACCTAAGAAACATTAAAACCTACTAGAGAACAGCAGATAGAGGCATGCTAGGGTAGCAGACCTAAAAAAACTTCTTCTGAATTTTAAATCTAATTTATTATTAAATAAATAAACAAATAAATAAATAAAAACATGATACCCAGCATTGCGGGATTCAATACTTTATCTACTTTAAATTTAAACGCTTAATCCATAATAAATTTATCTAATATATTTTCATTTCATTTAATTAAAAATATATTTGATTTACAATATATTTAGTAAATAATTACCTTAAAAATAAATAATTAAATTTTTAACTATTTTAGTTAAAAATATTATATAATTATAATCTATTTTATATTTGAACTAGACACATGTACTTAATAATTTCAGACTTTTACCTAAACTCATTAATTCATAATAAATTTCTTTTTGCAATCGTTAAAATTGTTTGACATATAAACTTTAGAACTGATAATATAGATAGATATATTGTTTTATTTGCACTCTTTGGTTGCAAAATGTCATGCTGTTAAGAAACTGTTAGAAGAGGACAAAAAGACAATTTCTATTTACCTGCTAAAAGGCAATATACTCAAATGTAAGTTAATACAAACACTTAAATATAATTTGACAAATTACTTAAGTTATTTTTTTTCATGGAACATAATGGAGATCTTGAAGGGAATTACAGTTCTTAAACTATTTTCTTTAAAATTATAGAATTAAATTACATTTTCATTTAACTTTGCTTTATTATACACCACCTTATTTATTACACTATGAACCTTATTATACGTTAACATTTTACAATAATTTTCTTCTCCAACATTTATCACCAATATGTTTACAAAATTTCTAATATATTTAATTTAATTTTTATTTTTATTTACGAGAATTGATTGCATCACACGGATAAGAAAACTAGTATATTATATATATTGCAAGGTTATAGCTAAATAAGGAAATAAACATCATATTTATATTGCAATTTTGACACGTAACAATTTCTTTTCCAAACACTTTATTATAAATCCCACATTAAGTGGAGAACACTTCCATAGCTCACACTTACACCATAAGTAAATATAATACCGCAAAATTTTGGTTTCGAAGTAAAGACAAGTATTTTAAAGGTGAATTAAGTATTTGGAGAGAAAGCATGAATAATAAAATTTAGTAAGGACTAAATTGTAAAATTTTAAAATTTAAAGGACTAAAAGTGTAAATTTTCCATTTTGGAAAAGGGGAGAAATTTTAAGAATTACTTTTTTATGAATGTGACATGGATATATATATATTGATATGTGGAGTTGGAAATTTGAGATATGGACTAAATTGAATAAAGTGGAAAAGTACAAAGACTTAAGTACAATTTTCCCATTTTGTGAGAAAGGGGCTTAGATGCAATTTTACCATTACTAATATATTTTTGGAGACATAATGATGGGATTAGAATTTTCATGAAATAAGGTGTAAAGGGGAGAGAAATCAATGGTATTTAAGCATGAATGTGTTGTAATGTGATTAGTTGATAAGATAAGAATGAAATTGAAAGAAAAATATAAGTGTAGAATTTTCTACACAATTAGAAGGCTGAATGGCAACAAAAATAAAAGGGAAAGAAAGAAAGGAAGAAAAAGAAATATAACACCCCTCGCCCGGTCCAGTCGTTGGACTTGAGCTACGAAATGCTACAAACGTTACCGGAGCAATTACTGACGAAAATACAAAAATTATGTCAATTAAACAATCATTTATAACTTAAACACATTTATAATATGATTCATAACTAAATATGAGCTTTAATCGAGCTTACAAAATGTCACACTGGTTTTTGTTTTAGACCCGAACTTAAGTAAAGTATTAAGTTAGTAGGCTTTACCGAAAAATTCAAAAATTTATGTGGCTGGATTGTAGTAGTTAAATTTCAATTCTAACTTGGTTAAAATGGAACCAGCTGGTTCCATGGTGGGAGACACAATGATTGCTCCTCAATTCTGTTTGCATATTCTTCTTATCTACATTGTCTTCTTCAATTGTTCTAAAGAAGAGGAAAACCTGGGAGAGCTCTGCATGGAGTTGTAGTCAAGAGATTTGAAGTCTGAAAATAGAGAAAAGGAAGAACTGGTAAGCTTTCTTAGCTTTCGGTACTCACGAATTAGAGGAAAAATAAGAGTAAGGATTCTTAATAAGTTTCTGAATAATGGGCTCTAGATCTTAATGTTTGAATACCTTTGGTTTAACCAATAAGTGGTTGTCATGCTTAGCTTCTAAGATGAAGGAGGCTCTGGCATTTGGACAAGCTAAGCTATCGAGGGTAAAGGGATGAAAGGTGAGTTTCTATACTCCATGTTTAGGTGTTCTGCTGTTGTTGTAGTGCTTGTATGATCTATGCTGAGTTCAGTCTGAGTCTATGGTTATTTTTGAGTAAGAATTGAGATTGTGTGGATATAATATGCATGCATTGGTCTGCATAAATATGAGAATTTTAAGAATGTTTGTTAAATCGGTATGGTCATGAATTGATGAAACATCGGTGTACTCTATGATTTAGCAAAACAATAGAGTTGATTGAAATGATATGTATGTTATGTATGCTTATTAAATGTGGTGTAAAGAGTGATGCAATTTCTTGAACCTGAGTCAAACCTTGAAAATATGCCAAGAAGACCCGAACTTGAAAGTTAGGAAAATTACTTAATTGGGTAGGATCATCTTGAAAAGGATTGATAGTACAAGAAATAACATATATTTTATCCCTACTTATTGGTTAATTTGTCCCTATTTTAGTTATCTTTAGCACATATTTTAGCATTTTCAGCTCAGTTATTTACATTTTATAACTCAGCGGATCTTAGATTAGTTATCCTTAATTTTGTCATGTTTTGGTACTGATGTCGTTGTATGAGTATTTTTAGATTGCACCATAATTGTCGCCGCACCTGATAGTTGTCCGGATAGGAACAAAAATGGATAAGCTGTCCAGTCAGGTACAACTAACTTGTATGTACAGAGGCAGCATGATTCCGATGAAAGGAACCTGGGCTATTTGGGAAAAAATATTCAAATAAAAAGAAGAAAAGAAGGCTTTTTAGGATGATCATCTTCTTCAACCTATCCTTTGAAGCTTTTGGCTATGGCGGCTTAAGTCTCCTGCGGGTGAACCGATGTGAAAGGGATGCAGATCAGCTCTTGACGAAGAGCCCTGAGTGCGACACAAGATGGAATAGAGAGATTCAAGCTGAGTTGTCTACAAATAGTATTCTGCACTTGTTTCTTTTATTTTTCTTTTCTAAACGATGGTGATTCCTTTATATTTCATGTTAGTATGGAAGTACACATGATTTCTGGGTTAAATGTTATTTTAGTCAATCTTGCTTCTACTATTTAATCTTGGGGTTTGAATGTTTTTAGCACGAAAGTGTTATTGTGGTCATTGACATTAGAAGGTGTAGCGACAGTTCAAGCTAACAAGCATGACAATGGAAGTTGCTTGAGGATTAGAGGAATTTAATCAACTTGTTCTTAATAGTGTTCCATTGCCATCATTGGAAGGTGTGGCTAATATGCATGATTAAATCTTTGATTCAATATAGAAGTTAAGCTTGGTAAGATATTCATTACAATTTATTGCATCGACAATCACCTAACCTTTTATACCTTGTGAGCACTTAGCATTTTGTTGAATATTCATGTTAGGGATCCCAGTTTATCATTATCATATTTTATTTTGTTGTTTTCAAGTTATTGATTCTCGTTTCTATCTATTTATTGCACTAACATTGATAGACAAAAGACAACCATTCTCATAGGATCGATATTCAACAGACTCATATTTGTCTACTATACTTGCATCGATAATGTACACTTGCACATTACTACTGTGAAGTTAAACAGCCGATCAGGTTTTGGCGCCGTTGCTGGGGATGACCTTTTTTATGTTTATTTTTGTTTGTTTTTATTTCATAATATTTAGTTGTTATTAACTTGTTTTCTTTTTGTCTCTATTTTCACATTTTATTTTAAGTGTTGTATGACCCAAAGAAATTAGGAGTTTAATGCCGATTTTGATCCAGAAATTGAAAGAATCGCTTAGAGGAGACTTCGAGAACAAAGGAATATGGCTTTACCAAGAAACTATGAAGCCATACCCCCGATGCAGCAACAAAATGTTAATGACCCACTGTTGCAGCAAGACGCGCAAATACAAAACAGGACTATATGAGATTTTGTAGTACTTGTCTTGGATGACTTACAACCAAGAGTTGTTAGGCCAGCAATCAAAGCTGGAAATTCTGAACTCAAGCCAGTAATGTTTCAAATGCTAAATTCTAATGGGTAATATTGCTGGACTGTTACTTGAAGATGCACGAGAACATCTTAAATCATTTTTATTGATTTGTGATTCCTTCAATCAACAAGGCATCCTGATGATGCTTTGGTGATGCAATTATTTCCTTATTCCTTTCAAGAAAGAGCTCGTACTTGGTTCCTTGGGCTACTTGCCAGATCAATTACTTCTTGGAATGCACTAGCAACACAGTTTCCCTTACGATTTAACCCACAGACAATGAATGCTCGTCTTTGAAATGATATTACAACTTATCATTAGCTGGATGATTAAAATCTTCACACCACTTGGCTTTTTGGGATGATTATCTTCTTCAACCTATCCTTTGAAGCTTTCGGCTATAGTGGCTTAAGTCTCCTGCGGGTGAACCGACATGAAAGGGATGCAAACCAGCTCTTGACGAGAAGCCCTGAGTGCGGCACAAAAGGGAAGAGAGTGATTCTAGTCGAGTTGTCTAGGAATAGTATTCTCCACTCGTATTTTTTATTTTTCTTTTCTAAATGCTGGTGATTACTTTCTATTTCATGTTAGTATGGAAGAACACATGATTTCTAAGTTAAATGTTATTTTATTCAATCTTGCTTCTACTATTTAATCTTTGGGTTTGAATGTTTTTAGCACAAAAATGTTATTATGGTCTGACACTTGAAGGTGCAGTGACAGTTCAAGCTAACAAGAATGACAATGGAAGTTGCTTGAGGATTAGAGGAATTTAATCCACTTGTTCTTAATATTGTTTCATTGCCATCACCAGAAGGTGTGGCTAATGTGCATGTTTAAGTCTTTGATTAAATATAGAAGTTAAGCTTGGTAAGATATTCATTGCAATTTATTGCCTCGACAATCACCTAACCTTTTATACCTTGTGAGCACTTAGCATTTTATTGAATATTCACGTTGGGGATCCCAGTTTATCATTATTATATTTTATCTTGTTGTTTTCAAGTTATTGCTTTAACATCTACTCTCATAATTTATCTCGTTTCTATCTATTTATTCCACTGACATTGATAGGCAAAAGACAACCATCCTCATGGGATCAATATCCGACAGATTTATATCTATCTACTATGCTTGCATCAATAGTGTATGCTTGCACATTATTGCTGTGACATTAAATAGTCGATCAATGATCTAAATGGATGGAACCTCAACTTGTAATAGTTGCAGTATAAGGAACCGTAGCTATATTAAAACTAAGACCTGCTTAACTCGCAAGCTTACTATAACCTCAATATAATGAAGTCACCACACTCCGGGATGCTAAACGAAGTGATAAGACAAATGAATGCCACAAACTTAGAAAAGTTTGATAAGTTCGGTTTAGTTCAATTAAGAATCAGAGAGAAATTTCTCACAAATATATTTTGATAAAAATGGTGTAACCTTCAAATGTTTACAAAACAACTATTTATAGAGAATAGAAAAAAAGATGTATTTCATGCATGAAATTAAATTACGTTCATGTATTTTTCCAGATTCATTTCATAGTTGAAAAGTCACATTCTTCCTCCTTTGCCCGTTCGTGAATCCTTAGTAATGAAGACTTGTCATGTGTGTAAACACACAATTTTTCTCGCGCCCATGTGACAAAATAAAACAAATAATAATGTCCCTATAGTTCTATTACAAACCCAAAATTAAAACCCTTATACAACTAAGCCCAAATTAAACATGTGGCCTATTACACCCGTAGCCCACTTACAACCTAAACCAGACTACTCAAACCCGTAGCCCATTTACCATCAGCAACCCAAACCAACCTAAACCCACTAACCCAAAACTTATGTGGCCCAAGGGAGCCCAAAACCTTCAGCAGTCAGGAGACCTAGGGTTTCCTGGAAACCCTAGCGCAGGAAAGGCAGAAGTCAGATCGTCGCGTCACAATCAACGCCCAGCGCCCACGCTAGCCCTAGGTCGCGCCGCGGTCCGCGCCTGAATCTCATCTCCATCGCGAGATCTCCGCTTCGACCTGCACAAGAAAGGAAACAAAACAACAATAGATCACAACAAACATGGAAATTGTTTTACATTTCGAAAGGCTATAAAAGCCTGATTGTAAACTTGTAAAAGGGGGACAGAAATAAAAGAATCAAAAAAAGATTCATAAAAAGTCCAGAGAGATAAATACTGAAGCTTTTCGCAGAGGTTTTCATTTATTCTATTTTATTTGTTTTCTTTTCGAATATAAATAGTATTTTGAAAATAAAAGAAAATGGAGCATCTACCTTTCAAAAATGCAGAAAAGTAAGGTTTTCGTCTCCGCAGCCATTCACAGAGGCACGTGTAGCGTGTAGCAGAGGCTCGAAGGATCGGTAGTCAGAACCAAGGCGAGGGTCTGAGAGAGAATTTTTTTTGAACTTTTTTTTAAAAACAGAGTGAACATGAAGTTTTTTTTTTGGCTTAAACTGGATTATATATCAGTAATAAAATGACGCCGTTTTTTCTTAAGCCAATAAGCTAAAAATGACGCCGTTTCAAAGGCAAACCCGCGCGTTGACCCGGAGACCCGAACAGGATCCGCATGTTTTCAAAAAATGGGAAATTTATTCTTTTAGTCCTTCCGCAATTTCATTTTTTTAATTTAATCCAATCTAAATTTCTATTTTTATTAAATTAACCCTAAAAGTTTATATTTATTTTAATTGAATCCAGGACTGCTTTTAAGGGTAAAACCTAACAGTGTTATTTTAAAAAGGGCTTAATTTCCATATTAATCCTCGTGTTTTAATGCGTGCCTTAATTTAATCTTTTTCTATTTGTTTTAATTGTTATTTAACCCTTTAGATTTATTTAATCCTAAATTTCTTTTGTTATTGTTTTTAATTTAAATTATTTTATTATTATATTAATTTTTTATCATATTAAATATTTTTATTACTTGCATATTAATTTATTAATAGTATAATTTTATATATATATTTTTATACATACTAATCTATTATATATTTAATTATTATTATTTATTTTATATGATTTAATATTATTTTTTATGTATTATTAATATGTTATTTTTATACATTATATAATGTTAGTTTATATCATATATTCCTAAAATCCTTATTTTTTAATTATCTATATTATCTAACATATTTTATTTATATTATTTATGTAGTTTTATACATTTTTTAAAATAATTTATTTTTATTACTATTATTTTTATATATATTATATTATTAAATTATATATATTTATTATAAGTTCCTTTTACCTCAAAATTTTGTTACTTTATATAAAAAGTATTATTATTTTTAATATATTATTCTTTCTTTTATTGCTATTACATGTTTATTTGCTTTTGATTGTGTATTATTGTTTAGTATAGTTCATTATATTTGTGTTATTATTTTATTGTTCATTGTTAGTATGATTTGTAGATTATATTGTCACTTATATTATTCTTTTATTATTCATAATTTGTTATTTATTTCAATATATGTTGTAATATCCTATCTCGAACCATAGCTTTCATAAAAACATCTTTTGAATCGACACATTTTATTTCAAATGATTTTCAAAATATGGGAGTATGTGATATTTGGAGAATTTCGAGAAGAATTTTGCCCCAACTTATTGGGTTTGATTCTTCTCGTGAAACTTTAGGTATTA
The DNA here is from genome assembly GCA_025506655.1 of Gossypium rotundifolium. Classification (NCBI taxonomy): domain Eukaryota; kingdom Viridiplantae; phylum Streptophyta; class Magnoliopsida; order Malvales; family Malvaceae; genus Gossypium; species Gossypium rotundifolium. The sequence continues at coordinate 54,074,056 of CP106731.1, forward strand.
CATATTTTCCTTTTTTTAAAAAGAAATTTGTGATTTATCAATTTCAAAAATAAAAAACCTATTCTTGGGAATTCAAAATGTTTTGCCTTAACTTATTGGGTTCAACATTTTGTGTCTCGAGGTAGGAATTTTTCAAAATAAAGACGAGTTTAATTTCAAAGTTATGAGGTGCTATACCTTAACTTATTGAGTAAAGTACTTTATTTCTTTGGGATAGGTAAGTCTTGATTTTTTTTTTCTAATAAAAGGATCATATTTCGTAATTTTCTTTATTTTCAACATTCGGACATGATTTTATCGATTAGGTACCAATTTTTGGGCGTTATGAGGGTGCTAACCCTTCCTCATACGTAACCGACTCCCGAGCCTATTTTCTTATTTTCGCGGACCAAAATCAAATGTTTTAAAATAAAATGTTTTACAAGGTGATCCAATCACACCTAAGTAAAAAAGATTGGTGGCGACTCCCACTTTGTTTTTAAAGTCGATCCCCATTTTTCTAAACTCGATTTTGAAAATGGTTTCGACAGCTTGGTAACTCCACTGGGGACGTATAAGAGAGTCAAGCCGTAGAATCGATAATTTCATGTCCTTATGTCTGAATTTAATATGGTTTAAAAATTATGATCCTTTTTTGCATATGGTTATATTTTATAAAATATCTCTGGATTGCATTGCATGACCGTTGTGGTCGTACCCTTAAGTGGGAGTTCGTGAGGTTTTCACCTCCGTGCAAGATAGTGAATTGCTTCTGGGATACATCCGTACCTATGTCTTCGTGAGGTTTTCACCTCCGTGCAGCCATAGGGAAATGTATTTCCCTGAACTGAACTCGGTCCGTGTGAGCCTATAATGGGTGAAGATCGAGGAATCTACTGGTTCGGGTACCTCAACTTTAGAGCTAAACCACATGTAGAAAACCTAAGGGCCTACCCTAGGTAGAACCATGTCAAGCCCTAGTGGTCACCATGATAGGTTCTATGTTATTTATTTTCCTGTGCTAACGGGTTTTCTTTTGTTTTGATTGCATTGCATTCACATCATAGAAAAGAGATATTGATTTCAAATTCGATTACTAAATAGAAAAGTTGGAAGAAAATGGGTTTTTGACAAAGTGGATTATAATACGGTTGTTCGAATATAGTCCAAGTGAATACAACGAGAGAAGCCTCATAGTCTGTGAAGGAATACAAGACCTTATGACCCAAGGATTCAAGCTGACAAGACTATTCGAAGATTACTACGTCTCGACATTCTTGAAGAAGCTAACAAGTAAACAGGAGTCGTGGTTCAGATCAAGCAAAAGGAGCTAGAGGAGGCATCTATTAGAAGTTTACAAGACTTGACTTTTGCGAAGAAGGGAATCATGTTTTCACTTGGACTATGAGGACAAGGCTTTGTATGCGATCCGTTTTGTGTAAAGAAATTTATTTTCTAGTAAAGTTTTTCTAATGTAACTGAATTCAGAGTCAACGCCTCTATTTCTTTGCATTCATGCATTTGCATTACATTGCATCATTTGCATTAGATTTTTACAAAAATGACCCTAATTAGGTAAAATGTTTCAGTTAACTTGTAAAACATGAAACAAAGGTTGGTGAGGATAAAGCAAATACAAATTCAGATGTAGAGGAAATTGACCGAGATTCAATAAGAAATGAGGGAATTCCAAAGGAATATGATAGGCCAGCTAACCCTATTACTAGCCAGAGGACTTGAAAAAATGAGTGGCTTAGTGGACAATAGTGAGGATGAAGAGGAAGACATCGTTTACTCTCCAATGGGGGTTAACCCGAGAAATGATCAAGCCAAACTGGTTGCTCTAGTAGAAACGAAAGAAAGAGGAGAAGGGACCTCAAAAGCCCTGAAGAAGAAGGAAAAGAAAATGAATAATTCATAGTCGATTACAGTAAATCAGCCAAGGATGGTAGTAACCAGCAATCAGGTTTCTCCAAAGCAAAACTCTGAAAAGCTCCAATTTACACCAATCCTGATGACGTATAATGAGCTATATCAAAGTTTATTTGATGTGCATGTGGTGTCTCCATATTATCTTCAGCCGTTACAACCCCCATATCCTAAATGGTATGATTCTAACGCTCAATGTGAATACCATGCAAGAGTAACGGGGCATTCAATAGAAAATTGCACTGCCTTCAAAAAGCTAGTTGAGAGACTTCTTAAGATGGGATATGTCAAGATTGATGATTCACCCAGTATGGAGAACCTATCACCCAATCATAGAGACAAGAAAGTGATCCCTTGAAGAAATTGAAAGCAAAGAGGGAATCAGAGAACGAAGTTTCCAAACCCTTGTGCACTTGGAAGTGTTTTAAACAATAGGAATTGTGGAAAGGATTCTTGTATTTTTAAAGTGGATTTAGAGTAATATTCAGATCATACTTGTTGCCTTAAGCCTAGAGGCAATAAGAATTCTTTTGTGAAATAGACTCGTGTCCGAAATTTATATTTCAATGAAATGCATTTTTTTATACATTTCATACTGTACATTCTTTTGTATTTTAAAAATATTCTTTATGACCATACCAATAATCATCCTTAAAATCATTCATTCTTTGGATTCGTTCGCCTTCGTACCTAGGTATCCAGATATCAATGTCATGAGCGACATTGTTACTAACTCCCTTTTTGAACAAGATATGGGTCTAGGGGATCTCAGGATTTTGAAGACGGCAGAGTTTGTGACATATCTTCTGACTTGTTAAGAATAGTTTAACAAGATGAAAAATAGACATTACCTTACATAGGGTCAATGAATATTGCGAGCCTAGGAAAGGAATGAGGATAGAAGCTTAGCTCACCATAGAAATAAAGCTAGATATTATTGAGTTATTCAAAAATATTTTTGCACAGTTATATCAGGACATGCCTTGGCTAATAAGAAGCAGGCTAAACAAAGAAGATCGGGCACTGTTGATTCACCATGGAAGGGGATTGCATCAGTCATACGGCAAATACAGAATTAAAGAAGACAGGATTCATATGCCTACTACAGGTCTTCACAAATTTCCCATATGTGAGGCATAGATGTGATGGGGCCAATCTTGTTAAAAGCTTTTAGTCAATATCGACTCATCGGCATAGTTATCGTTTACTTCACTAATAGGGTGGAAGTAGCTTCATATGCCAATATTACAAGGTCGAAGTCATCAAATTCATCAAAAACAAAAACAAAAAATTTATATAAAGGAAAAAGATCAAATGCCATAAAGGATCGCGTCTAAATAACTGTACAAAGTCAAAGTCTACAGTTTGTCCAAAGATCATGTAGCATATCATAGTGAAAAAAAGTTGCCAAAAAAAATGAAGAAGAAGAAATAAAAGGTGGCTAAGACTTGAAAAGATTGGCATAAGAAGCTATCACTACTCTCTATGAGTATCAAACGTTGGCTAGGACCTTTGTTGGGACAACACAATTTCTTAGCGGAATAGAAACAATTTTGCCAATTGAATCTAATTGAAGAAAAGATTAAAAGCTATTCGTCACGGCCAGATGATGCGAGCTTACATTAAAGAAGTTCATCTTAGGGAATTCCACGATGGAACCTGATGTTGAAACGGACCTTTCTTCTATAAAACAATTTTAGAAGAAAGCAGATGCCAAAGAAGACCTGTTCTGAAGGAGCATTGATATTGACTGAGATGAATGGTGAAGACTTGCCCAATCTGGTGAATTCAGGCTTAGACAAGAAGGATTTTACCCGAAAAGGAAAAGGGTCAAGGTGAAATCCCACAAAGGGTGCCTTGAGTCCAAATTCAAAAAAAAAAAAAAAGAGAAAAAGAAATGAAAAGAAAAAGAAAAAAAAAAGAAAAGAAAAAAGAAAAAGGAGAGGCCAAGGCGAAAACCCGCAAAGGGCGCTTTGAGACGAAAGGGTCTTTGAGTTGAAAACCCGAAAAAGGGTGGCTCAAATTTTGAATAAAAGTGGGGCACACAGTAGTCTTGCTACATTTGGATTAACAATGAAGAAGTATGTTACATCTTGGGGCATTGATAGATTACTCCGGATCCCCTAAACACATATTGAGTTTAAAATGGTCTCAAGAAGTTGGAACAAAGAAGCTCAGGCTGCGATATCTAGGGCACCTAGCTTCTATCCTACCCATTTTTTAATTCCTTATCTCTGATTGCTTTATTCTTTTTGAAATACACCCAAATCAATTTTCTTTTATTGCCTGGGTTATCTTTGATTAAATTATTTTTTCGAGCTATGCTCCTGACTAATTTCTTTCTCATCCATTTTTATGTTCTTTTTCAAGCATTTATTGAAATAACGATTTATAGGCTAATAACTTTCATAAAAAGGAGTTTCGTATATTACTCTAGAAGCTTCTAAATAATATGAGGAATTTGAAACATGACTATTGTTCAGAACTCACCAAGCCTAAGGGCTGGAAACATTGGAAAATGATTATCTCTTCAAGTTCTCATTGGATAAGACAATTTTGTTGGTGATACCATATCGACAAATGACGAACAAGGTCAATCCAAGTATAAAAGGGGATCATTGTCGGGATACCCTGTAGACACATACATCTGGTCATTACACCCAAGGAGTGGTGTAACAAATTGAAAGTAATACAAGTTTTATACCTCTGAGTGGTAATAGATTGATTGGAAGAAGCCAAATGTTATTACAGTAGGAGGCACAAACTTCATGACCCAAGGTTCAAGTGGAGTGGACTCAGAATTGCCACGGGGCAAAATAATTGAGCAAAAAATGATACTTCAAGGGGAATAAAGATGAAACCTTGACGGATAAATGAGTGATAACACCTTGAACGGGAATTATACTCATATAATTTTTATATTCATATATCATAGCATGTCCTAATTAGGAGCATTTGATGCATTTAGATCAAGGCATCCTAATTATTAGACAAAAGCATATATTCATTCTACAGGTTATGTCCTCTAAAGGACAATGTAGTAAGATTGAAGATTCCAGTCTGACATCCTTGAGTTTACAGTGGAGCAGATTGAATATAGCAGATCTGGCAATTCCTGAGCTTGCAGGAAGCCGATCAAAGACATCAATCTGGCGATCCTTGAGCTTGCAGGGATCAAATTGAAAATAGTAGATCTGACAATTTCTGAGTTTGCAGGAAGCAGATCGAAGACATCAGTCTTATCTCTCTGACCAGCAGTGGAATAGGTCAAAAATTGTAGATCTTGTCACCCTAAGCAGTAGGGAACCAAGATCGAACAACAAATCTTGTCTCCCTAAGCAGTAGTGGAATAGATTTAATCACTAGTCTTACATCCCTGAGTTTGCAGTGGAGCAGACTGAAGATAGCAGATCTGGTAATTCCTGAGCTTGCAGGAAGCCGATTGAAGACAGAAGATCTGACAATTCATGAGCTTGCAGGAAGCCGATCATATCAATCTGGCGACCCCTGAGCTTTGTAGGGATCAGATTGAAAATAGTAGATCTGACAATTCTTGAGTTTGCAGGAAACGGATCGAAGACATTGGCCTTATCTTCCTGACCAGCAGTGGAATAGGTCAAAGATTGTAGATCTTGTCACCCTAAGCAGTAGGGAACCAAGAAAGGAAACAAAACAAGAAAGGAAAACTAAGGGCAAGAGTTTTAGATCTTATCTCCGTCGTGAGATCTCCGCTTCGACCTGCACAAGAAAGGAAACAAAACAACAGCAGATCACGACAAACATGGAAATTGTTTTACATTTCGAAAGGCTATAAAAGCTTGATTGTAAACTTGTAAAAGGGGGACAAAAACAAGAGAATAAAAAAAGATTCATAAAAAGTCCAAAGAGATAAATACAGAAGCTTTTCGTAGAGGTTTTCATTTATTCTATTTTATTTTTTTATTTTCGCATATAAATAGTATTTTAAAAATAAAAGAAAAGGGAGCATCTACCTTTCGAAAATGCAGAAAAGTGAGGTTTTCAGTCTCCGACAGCCATTCACAGAGGCGCGTGTAGTGCGTAGCAGAGGCTCGAAGGATCGGTAGTCGGAACCAAGGTGAGGGTCTGTAATATCCTGAAATATGGCTTATGCATTTATGCTTAATTATATGAATTAGCATGCTTGAGTATGTTGTGAATATGTCTAATGAAATTTGTGAACTTTAGAATAATAAGAAATGCCTTAGAAAAATATCGTATTTTAAGTTTTAATAAGGGAGCTAAGCCTAACATGGCCTTAAGAAAATTAATTGAGGGAATATGACACACAATTGGGCTTGGAAAAGTGGCTTGGAGGTGCCACTTAGGGCCTCTGGAAATGACGCCATAAGCTAGGGGAAGGACTTGTGTTCGAGTTGCGTGGGAAGCAAAATTTTAAGGTTTTTATTTTTGCTTGTGACGTCAATAAGAGGGGAGTAGGGGGACGGCACCAAGGCTAGATTTTAAGAGCTTAAATTCTTTTATTTTAGAGATAAATGGAGGATAATTGATGGATTATTTTTATTAATTTTAAAACGAAGTGATAAAGGAGGAAAATGTGGGAGAAGTGATGGCCAAGTAGGGGACACTAAGCTTAGTAATTCCGGCTAAACTAGTAAAAGGAGATAGCCGAAATTATCAAGTAGATATTCATTTTATTTTCCTTTGTTCTCTTTTATTCTCTCAACTCTTGCCTAGCCGAAATATTTTCTCCCTAAAAAGATCACCATTGCCGATTTCTCCCAAGTCCCATACTCTTCCATTGAAGCCAAATCTCCATCGTAAATCTTCTTCTTCTTCTTTTGCAAACCCCAATCAAAAGCCGAAGATAAGTTTCAAGACCATAGCCGATTGTTCATCAAGTCTCTAAGCCAAATCTCTGTGGTGTCAGGAAGAAGGTGTAACCGATTTCATCATTAGGGGGTAAGAGCAAATTCGATTTTTATTCCTTTTCTTTTAAGACTTGTCGAAATATAGGACTAATCCCATTAATATTTTGTTTGCCGAAATTTGGAAGGATCTTCCGGGATTTTTCAGTAAAGTCGGCTACAATAGGGGATCTTCGGGATTTTAAGAACCCAAGGTAAGCCATAAGTGATATTCGGCCAAGGGCCATGGTTATGGATTTATGTAATAAAGCTGAATCTAACATATGTGTATAGGGAATTCGACATCTCCATAGTCAAGTGGTGTTTTCGGGATTTTAGATTCACAAAGGTAAGTGAATATGACATTCGGCCAAGGCCTTATTATGGTATTTAGATCTGTTTCTTCTTCGCTTTTAAGCCGAAAACTAAGCAAGTCAATGGATTTAGTGATTAGCTGATTATAGGAAGGAGCATAGCAAAGTTTTGGGATTTGATCTTAAATCCAATCGGCAACAAGGTAAGTTTTGGTTTCAAAAGTCCTTCGGGATTTAATAATCTAGCCGAATAGGTTTTGCTAATATGTCTACTAATGGCCGATTATAGGAACTAAAGGATCTAAGGCTTTAGATCGAGTTTTTCAGGATTTAAGTGAACTGCTAAGTGTAGCAGGTGTGTACCCCACACTATTTCTTAATAAGATTTATGGCAATGTTTAATAAATATAAATATATGTGTTATTAAGAATGTGAAAAGTATGGCTAAGGTACCATACCATGTTACAAAGTACTCAGGTACGTTTTCCGATTCCTATTGGGATTATGATAAGATCTGTTAAAACACATATGTGAACCTATAAGAATGTGAATAGAGAATATGGCATAATAATGCATGATTTTGTATGACATGGGCATTTGGGTGAATATGAAAGGGGAAGTGAATGTGGTGACTATTGTCACATTATCTGAATGTGGTGTCTCAAGACACAAAATATTATCTGGTGGCTATGCCACGAATTTATAAGGGCGATGAGCACGTCGACTGCAGTGACTGTCTTCGATGGTGTGTAGCGGATGGAGGGTTGACTTAGTAGTCCCCACCGTGTGCAGGTTGGTACGGGTGATGTGTAGCGGATGGCATCTAGATTTGGGTTCGGGTTTGCATCATATTATTTAAATGCTATACGTACATGTATGATTTGATATGTCAAAATTTGTTAAGGCCTTAGTGTTGTGGTTACACACTGAGTCTGTTGACTCACCCTGTTGTGGGAACATTTTTCAGGTGACGATCAGTAATGGACCGGGTCGGCAGGAGCTTGATGGTGCCCATGCTCAGCAAGGAATTTTGTGATTTTGACATTTTATTTTTATTTAAGCACTTTAATTTATTTGGGTTTGTTTTGATGTAATAAGGCCATAGTGATAAACTGTTTATGCATGCATTTTAATTATTTCAATACGTTACTAAATTTATCAAATCAAAGATCAAATGTTTTATTTGAAAATAAACCCTAAATGTTTTGACACTTAAATTCACATGATTTTAATTAAAGATAAAACCTATAATTCGACCTACCTTTTAATTTAAACGTTTTGAACTTAACAATGGCATCTTTATAAAAACTTATATTTCCAAAATAAATTGGTTTCCAACTTGAGCCCAACCCAAACCGAGTTTTTCCCGAAATCACTTAAAGATTTTCAGACGAACCAATGACTTTGAACTGTTTCTACTCGAGGAACATACCAGATCTGGTCGAGACTCGTGGGCCGGGTTTGGGGTGTTTCAGGGTCTGAGAGAGAATTTTTTTGAACTTTTTTTTTAAAAACAGAGTGAAAATGAAGTTTTTTTTGCTTAAACTGAATTATATATCAGTAATAAAATAGCGCCGCTTTTGCTTAAGCCAATAAGCTAAAAACGACATTGTTTCAAAGGCAGACCCATGTGTTGACCCGGAGACCTGAACAGGATCCGCGTGTTTTTAAAAAATGGGAAATTTATTCTTTTAGTCCTTCTGCAATTTCATTTTTTTAATTTAATCCAATCTAAATTTCTATTTTTATTAAATTAACCCTAAAAGTTTATATTTATTTTAATTGAATACAGGACTGCTTTAAAGGTAAAAATTAGAACGGTGCCGTTTTAAAAAAGGGCTTAATTTCCATATTAATCCCTGTGTTTTAATGCGTGCCTTAATTTAATCCTTTTCTATTTGTTTTAATTGTTATTTAACCCTTGATTTATTTATCCTAAATTTCTTTTGTTATTGTTTTTAATTTAAATTATTTTATTATTATATTAATTTTTTATCATATTAAATATTTTTATTACTTGTATATTAATTTATTAATAGTATAAGTTATATATATATATTTTATACATACTAATCTATTATATATTTAATTATTATTATTTATTTTATATGATTTAATATTATTTTTATGTATTATTAATATGTTATTTTTTATACATTATATAGTATTAGGTTATATCATATATTCCTAAAATCCTTATTTTTTTAATTATCTATATTATCTAACATATTTTATTTATATTATTTATGTAGTTTTATACTTTTTTCTAAAATAATTTATTTTTATTACTATCATTTTATAATTATTATATTATTAAATTATATATATTTATTATAAGTTCCTTTTACCTCAAATTTTTGTTACTTTATATGAAAAGTATTATTATTTTAATATATTATTCTTTCATTTATTGCTATTACATGTTTATTTGCTTTAGATTGTGTATTATTGTTTAGTATAGTTCATTATATTTGTGTTATTATTTTATTGTTCATTGTTAGTATGATTTGTAGATTATATTGTCACTTATATTATTCTTTTATTATTCATAATTTGTTATTTATTTCAATATATGTTGTAATATCCTATCCAAACCATAGCTTTCATAAAAACATCTTTTGAATCGACACATTTTATTTCAAATGATTTTTAAAATATGGGAGTATGTGATATTTGGAGAATTTCGAGAAGAATTTTGCCCCAACTTATTGGGTTTGATTCTTCTCGTGAAACTTTAGGCATTACATATTTTCCTTTTTTAAAAAAGAAATTTGTGATTTATCAATTTCAAAATAAAAAACCTATTCTTGGGAATTCAAAATGTTTTGCCTTAACTTATTGGGTTCAACATTTTGTGTTTCGAGGTAGGAATTTTTCAAAATAAAGACGAGTTTAATTTTAAAGTTATGAGGTGCTATACCTTAACTTATTGGGTAAAGTACTTTATTTCTTTGGGATAGGTAAGTCTTGGTTTTCTTTCTAATAAAAGGATCATATTTTGTAATTTTCTTTATTTTCAACATTCGAAATGATTTTATCGATTAGGTACCAATTTTTGGGCGTTATGAGGGTGCTAACCCTTCCTCATACGTAACCGACTCCTGAACCTATTTTCTTGTTTTCACGGACCAAAATCAAATGTTTTAAAATAAAACGTTTTACAAGGTGATCCAATCACACCTAAGTAAAAAAGATTGGTGGCAACTCCCACTTTGTTTTTAAAGTCGATCCCCATTTTTCTAAACTCACTTTTAAAAATGGTTTCGACAATGTGCATTGAATGTTGATCAAAAGTTCCAATACATCCTCCTTAGTCGTGCATGTATTGAGTGCAGCATGCATGTGTCTTAATTTCTAGCATTTAAATCCTTGCATGTGCATGAATAGTTGCATGCATCTTTAGATTCATTCATCTAACAAGTGCATGAAAATCAAGGTTCATTGTGCGCTTTTATGGAGCTTCACCTCCCTTGGATGTGCATGTATGTGAGCCATGCAATAATCCACTCAAATAGTCATTTTAAGCTCCCCTCCTTGCCACCATCCATGTCTGTGAAGGGTTCCTTGAATTCGGTCATTTATCAAATGCATGTATCCATGTATCTGGTCTACCCATACGAACAGTCACATAAACCAAAAGTAATGGCAAGTATTTTGAAGTTTTATGAACATAATTGTGCATGCATTCCGCTTTAATGAAGATGCATGAAGAGTCATGAAATGGTCAGTCGAACAGTCCCTATGACACACATAAAAATAGATGTTATATAATTTCAAACAATCACACATGAATTAGCATAAAGATTCTATTTAACATGCCACTTTAACAACATGACAAACTAGATTAAAACTAGACATTCAACATGACTAAACAACAAACTCGACTAATGCAATAATTAAACAAACCCAATTGTAAGCAACTTGAACGCTTGAATGAAAGCATGACACAACTTATCACATGATGAAAACATAAGATAAAACTAAATTTGTAAATTAAACTAAAATAAAATGCAAACTAAAACACATTAAAGGCGCCAAAATCTAATACATGTTTTAAAGCACAACTAACATGATGAAATAACAAGGACAAAAATTAATTATCATGAAAAGAATTGAACAAACTTAAATTTAAAAAAGCTATGGAAATAAAACAAGTTAAAAGCATAAATGGGCTTCGAATGTCCATATGCAAGGTATTGCATAGACTTGAACGTTTTCATCTTGCATTTGGGACCTTCGAGCTTGGTCCAATCTTGAGACCTTCGAGATGAATCACATGATGTAACTGGAATCACATCAATGAGGGTAGCAAATGGAGGGTGTAATGCCCCATACCCGATCCTTAAGGAAGACCTAGGAGTGGCGTGGCACAGCCTTCAAATCTTTTTCCTTTAAACTTGAATAGACGTGGCCTTCATAAAATACAGTTCAGATGCATAGGAATTGTAAATCCTTTGTGATTTAAAGATAAATAATGTTATGCTTTTCCAAGAAAAGAAACATAGAAGCTCCACTAGAAGCGCTTAAAAACATTTTGGGAGTAACCCACAATTTAATATAGTGTTGTATACATATATATAATTAGACAAACATTAATCATTCAAAGTAAAATTTGAAACTCTGTAAAAACATAATCATTTCACTGAGGTTTCATTGAAATAGCGGTTTCAAAAGAATAGCTTTAAAATACAAAATTCATTGTTCGAAATAATACCATCTTGACACCACCCCAATGCCATGCATAATACAAAATACATAGAAATCTCACGGCAAGAGAAGTCCTCTGGCATAGTCTTCAATAACTCCTTTACTTTGTTGGTGATCCTGAGAAGGAAATGTAACTAAATAAGTTCAAAGAACTTAATGAGTTCTAGAGCAAAGATTACAATAGCTATATATATAATACCAACAAACCTTTCCAACTCAGTAAGTCATATAGTTTACCCATTGGCTAATACCATACACAACAAACTTAACTACAAACACTATTCCTTTTGGCCCACACACTACGCCCATGCAACTTTACATACAACCTTCATCATGGTAGTCACACCCAAGTCCATAATCAAGCCTTAGCATTCATTTTATTCGTTCCATCATGATTTTCCAATTTTCTATGCCATAACTCTTACCCTACTAGAGGCTACATGATCCCTTTTAATGTATTGCGATCTGCCTGTTCAATGTTTGTTTCATTGAAGGCATCGCCATGATTTCATTTTCATAACTCAGTTCATTTTTTTCCTTTAGAAATAATGGGTGGTGGCTTAGACATTAAGATAGGTCCTCACTCCTTTTATATAGTCAACCAACTCAGACTTATATAACCATGAACCTTTATTAATCATACATGAGCATATCACTATATAGGATAAGAGTGCTTACATTAATCAAACACAAAAAAAGAACATTATACACATATAGGAGTAATAAGGAACTCACAATAAAATGCAAAATGTTCAAACAACAAAACCTTTGCTCTTTTCATGAGAGCCCTTAGGAGTATCTTGAGCAAGTATTAGGTGATGATGGAGTTGGCTGAGTACAGCGAATCCAAAACCTTTAAGCAAGTCTTAGATCTAGGATTTTCTGAGAGAAAATTTCAAAGAAAGCATAAAACTGGCTTATGAAGCCAAAGCTTGCTTTGTACAAACTTACACGGAAGGAAAGCTTAATGGATAAGTTTAATTTCCCTCCAAACCCCTCATTCCTTATAACTAAGCACTTCTCTCTCTTCATAAAATGTGGGTATACAGGCTACAGAAACTTAGTCCTATACAAACCAAATTCTCATTCGTCTAACCAATTGTTCAACCATGGTAATAAAATAATAAAATATATGGTTCTTTTCAAATTAAGGTCTTAAAACTAGGGCCTAAGTTCATATAATAGCTGGGTTGGCTTATACTCTTATGAAGAGTCCGCCTAACCACCAAACTCACCTAATGAAGACTTTGCCTGAAGGCGCGCTTAAAGAATTCTTATGCTTAGTCGAATTCAATGCCTTATCTATTAGAGTATGCCTAATGACTAATCATGAGATAATTGTAATAACATACTTATTTTACCTCGTTTATTAATATAAAGCATTGCCATTATTATTTCATTTTTTTCTGTGTATATAAATAAATTGTTTTATAATGATGTCCTGAGAATAATATGATTATTCGTAAAAGGTACTTTGTCGAGTGTTATTGTGGGCTTCGACAACAATAATGCATTAAGACTAATGTGTAGTTTATTGATGACAAAGTGTTGTCATTGACATGGGATGTCAAAATCAATACATGAGTATGTGTGTTAGAGAACAACATATTAGACTGACCCGCTATGAGTATGTTTCTTGGATTATTATGTAATAGACACAACATTACTCATAGTGATTACTATAAATACGATTCTTAGACTTAGGATCATCATTATCCCAACATCATGAGTCGTATATTTTGATACAATCAAACATCCATCGAAGTTGGTTGTTCTATAAAGGCTAATGTTGGATATACCTCAATCTATGTAGTCGGATATGGTTGATAAATATAGGATTTGTCTCTCCTACATACTAGGAGCAATATCTTAGGCCACTTGATTAAGTAAGACTAGAAATGCATGGCCATGCTTGAGTAAGTTGATATGAGATATCATACTTATTTGTTTATCATAGTCTACTCAGAATATCAGGAAACATTAGATGGACTATGGAAGTGTGACTATTCCATAACTTGTGTAACATCCTAGATTAGGGGTTGTGCGTTTGGAGCATAACTCAAGTGTTAATAGGCTTTAAGTGTGGTTGGTGATGTTTTAAAGGTTTTTAAAACTCTAGGATTAAAAGAGGGATGCATTGGAAATTTTTGAAATTTTAAGTTAAAAGGGGAAATTAAGGCAAGGTGGCCTTAAGAGAAAAAGTATATGAAATTTGACACACAAACAGGCTTGGAAAAGTGGCCTGAATATGCCACTTAGGGCCTTTGGAAATGGCGCCACATGCAAGGGTGTTGGGCCTGAGTTCGAGTTACGTTGGAAGCAAATAAAAGAAGTTTTATTTTTGCTTCCAGAAGCACAGAGGTGGACGGCAACAAGGCTTTTAAAAAGGGAGTTTTATTCTCTTTAAAATTCGGCTAAATAGGGATAAATGATGATTTATCTTAAGTATTTTTAAAGAGATAAATAAGGGATTTATTTATCATTATTCCCATGAGACAAAGATTGGATTAAACTCTTTTATTTTATGATAATTAAAAGATAAATCTATCAAATAGAAGAGTGGTGGCCAAGTAAGGGATTCCTTAGATGATAATTTCGTCTATAAAAGGAAGGAAGGAGGGCTACTCATTAATTTTCTTTCTTCTCTTCTCTCTCTACCGAAATTCTTAGGGTTCTCTTCTCTTCTCTTCTCTTTTCTTTTGTCTAGCCGAAATCCCTAGCCTCCTCTCTCTTTTATTCAAAACCAAAAACACAATCCGACCTAGCCGAATTCTTCATAGCACCAAAAGCTAAAATTTTGCCAAAGCCGAATCTTTGTTGTGACAGAAGGGTGTTGCCGATTTCATCCAAAAAGGTAAGATCAACTATTATTTGATTTTCAATCTCTCTTTAGCCGAAATATAGGAATCTAACTCCTTTAGAATTTCATGGCCGAAATTTGGAAGGTTTTCTTCGGGATCTAGTAGTTGTCGACTACAAGGAGCGATTTTGGGATTTAGATCCGTAAGGTAAGGCAGTAGTGATTTTCGGCCATAGGCCATTTTGGTATAGAATGTTAGCCGATTCTGACTTAGATGGTGTAGGAAGGAGTTCTACAATCGCAAAGGTGCAAATCGTTAGGCGTGGGTTTGGATTTAGTCAATTGTGCTAATCAAAAGCGTAGTTATCGCACTATTCTCCTGTTATTGTATGTTGTTAAGTATGTTTGATTATGATGTGTATGTTAGCGAAAATAATGGCTAAGATGGTGGATACCGTATTGGGTAATCGATTAATCGGTCGGTGCTCTATTTTGCCTATGATATATGTGTGATATTTGTGGTGAGCATGTGATAAATATTTACTCTAATTGTTAATCTGACATGATACACATATATGCATGGGACTTGGGATGTGAAAATTGAAGGAAAGGGTGTACATCATTATGTACGTGGTCTAATGCTAGCCTCATGCTGCATTAGCGCTTGATGGTAGCTATGTGCTTCATCAAGGGAGGTGTTGGCTAAGTGCCCATCTCGGCGGTTGATAACTGTGTGCATCACCGTAGACTGATTGATATGTGGGATCCCTATGGGATCGGTGGCTCAGCCACGGCCTTGAGCAGCAAGTTTGCCAAGGTAAGATATGTGGATCATTATGTGATCGGTGGTGGATTAGCCACGGCCTAGAGCAGGGGGTCTGCCAAGGAAGGTGTAATGGATGGACTCTAGGTTGGGATGGGCTTCATAATTGTATATTTATGTGTATGGACTGTGTGGATATTGGCTAAGCCCATATGTGGAGATATGTGAAATGACTATGCACTGAGTCGGTTTGACTCACCCAATATTTTAAACCTTTCAGGTGATGCGTAAAGCTTGGATCGGGTTGGAGTGGATACAAAGGTGGCCATGCGTATGATTTTCATGCGAAAGATATTTTTAATTAATTAAGCATTTATATCTTCAAGATTTTGATTATTCAATTATTGTAATAAGGCCCTAAAAGTATTTAAAGTCTGTTTAAGTGTTTCTCATTAAGTTTATTATTGTGTTTTATTATGGATTGACAATTGAGGAATTATTTGCAAACAATTTTTATTTAAATCTATATATACCAAAGTTTTAATCCGGATATTTTTATAAACACCACACCTTACTTAAGAATTTTAATGAACACTGTTTTCTAAACTTAACAAAATTTTCGTGTTTTATCCATAAGTTCAAATTTGTTTCAAAAGTTTTCCGCAGTGGCATTTCAAATTCGGTCATAGTGAATGGGCCGGGTTTGGGGTGTTACAAATTGGTATCAGAGCCTAGTTCAAAACTCGGCTTGAGGGTTGTGGGGCCCAAAAATGTTTTCAAAAATGGGCTTTTCGAAAAAAATGGGCTTTTTAGAAATTTTTCAGGTTATTCTAGCATGGCACCTAAGTCTCCGACCCGCATTCCACCAGTTAAGTACCCCGAACTATCTGTGTGATTATGTGAATTATAGAAGGGTAGAAAAGGAATGGAACGTAGAATAGCATGATAGGAACTTGAACCCTAAGATTAGTCTACTCAAACACAAATACATAAGACTTAATGCACTAAACAAACCTATGGCTAAGTCAATCGAGTTAGGGTGTGGTAACCATGGTACGCATGTCTAGGATTGGATTCGGAAGAGCACGGTATTTAAGCGGTCCTAGTGACTCACCTCCTCTTGCAGAATCCTACAGTGCGTAGCTTCTGTTCACCCTAACCCGAAGACTTAGTGGGTGTGGCAACCTCATGCGCATGTCTAGGAATGGTTTCATGGGAGCTTGGTATTTAAGCAGCCATGTGACTCACCTCCTCTCCACTCGAATCCTGCCTAGTACGTAGCTTCGGTTCACCCTGACCAAGAAGACTCGGTCATAGGCTAAACTCAATAACTAAAACCCGAAAGGGAACTAGCCATGTTTTTTTTATAAGAACCTTAATTTTAAACTCTTAAAATCATTTTTCTTTAATTCGTGGAAACAATCTTTTCTACACAATTTTTCAAAAAACTTCTAATTTATAAAATTACTAAAATACCCCTATTGGTAAAATTACAAAAATGCCCTTGGTTTATAAAAATGTCTAAAACACCCACAGTTTTAATCAACAATATTTTATAACAAGTTCAAAAAAAAAAAAAACCTAATTTGCAAATCAGCAAAAATACCTTGATTTTGGAAGAACTACAAAATTGCCCCTAACTTACAAAATTACCATAATGACCTTGATTTCCAAAATTTTTGCAACTTCATCGTTTTAGAAAATAAATTTCTCAAAAAGAACCCTCAAATTTTTGCAAATTTTGAAATATCCCTGAATTATTAAACTTTACAAATTTACCCTAGTTTATTACCAAATTACCCCCAAAATTAAAAATTACTAAAATACCCCTGGAATTTCCAAATTTACCAAAGAACCCCGGGACTATAAAATTTTTGAAATACTTTTTGACAAAATTATCAAGGAACCTTATTTGAAAAATTACAAAAATATCCCTGTAGGACAAATTACGCAAATACCCCTGGGTAGTGGAAAAACAACAACAATGAAAACTACAACATATCTCTGAATGAACGAAGGTTCATAATTGGTTGATGGATGTATGAATAAATGAAAAGACTGTGTGCATGTGTGAATACGAAAGAACCACTCCTAAAATTCTTTCCATAAAACTTCTTCGCGGTTAATCAGTGAAACAACATTTTTTTTAATACATAAAACTTCTTAATCAGATTAAATCGCGACGTTAGAAATGAGTTCTAATGGACGTGAACTTAGAGATTGTGCCTGTAAAGTATGATGGTTCTATTAAGATTAGAGTGCACAACGTAAGCAAAAGTGCGGTGAGAAGGATTGTACGACTGTTAGTAAGTAATTTCGAGGACGAAATTATTTTTTAGGAGGGTAGAACTGTAACATCCTAGATTAGGGGTTGTGCGTTTGGAGCATAACTCAAGTGTTAATAGGCTTTAAGTGTGGTTGGTGATGTTTTAAAGGTTTTTAAAACTCTAGGATTAAAAGGGGGATGCATTGGAAATTTTTGAAATTTTAAGTTAAAAGGGAAATTAAGGCAAGGTGGCCTTAAGAGAAAAAGTATGTGAAATTTGACACACAAACAGGCTTGGAAAAGTGGCCTGAATATGCCACTTAGGGCCTCTGAAATGGCGCCACATGCAAGGGTGTTGGGCTGAGTTCGAGTTATGTGGGAAGCAAATAAAAGAAGTTTTATTTTGCTTCCGTAAGCACTGAGGTGGACGGCAACAAGGCTCTTAAAAGGGAGTTTTATTCTCTTTAAAATTGCTAAATAGGGATAAATGATTATTTATCTTAAGTATTTTAAAGAGATAAATAAGGGATTTATTTATCATTATTCCCATGAGATAAAGGTTGGATTAAACTCTTTTACTTATGATAATTAAAGGATAAAGCTATCAAATAGAAGAGTGGTGGCCAAGTAAGAGATTCCTTAGATGATAATTTCGCCTATAAAAGGAAGGAAGGAGGGCTACTCATTAATTTTCTTTCTTCTCTTCTCTCTCTAAAAAATTCTTAGGTTCTCTTCTCTTCTCTTCTCTTTTCTTTTGTCTAGTCAATTCCCTAGCCTCCTCTCTTTTATTCAAAACCAAAACACAATCCAACCTAGTGAATTCTTTATAGCACCAAAAGTCAAATTCGCCAAAGCCAAATCTTTGTTGTGACAGAAGGGTGTTGCCGATTTCATCCAAAAAGGTAAGATCAACTATTATTTGATTTTCAATTTCTCTTTAGCCAAAATATAGGAATCTAACTCATTTAGAATTCCATGGCCGAAATTTAGAAGGTTTTCTTCGGGATCTAGTAGTTGTTGACTACAAGGAGCGGTTTCGGGATTTAGATCTGTAAGGTAAGGCAGTAGTGATTTTCAGCCATAGGCCATTTTCGTATATAATGTTAGCCGATTCTAACTTAGGTGGTGTAGGAAGGAGTTCTACAATCGTAAAGGTGCAAATCGTTAGACGTGGGTTTCGGGATTTAGTCAATTGTGCTAATCAGGTGCGTAGTTATCGCACTATTCTCCTATTATTGTATGTTGTTAAGTATGTTTAATTATGATGTATATGTTAGTCGAAAATAATGGCTAAGATGGTGGATACATGTAGTGGGTAATCGATTAATCAGGTCAGTGCTCTATTTTGCCTATGATATATGTGTGATATTTGTGGTGAGCATGTGATAAATATTTACTCTGATTGTTAATCTGACATGATACATATATATGCATGGGACTTGGGATGTGAAAATTGAAGGAAAGGGTGTACATCATTATGTACGTGGTCTAATGCTAGCCTCGTGCTACATTAGCGCTTGATGGTAGCTATGTGCTTCATCAAGGGAGGTGTTGGCTAAGTGCCCATCTCGGCGGTTGATAACTGTGTGCATCACCGTGGACTGATTGATATGTGGGATGCCTATGGGATCGGTGGCTCAGCCACGGCCTTGAGCAGCAATTCTGCCAAGGTAAGATATGTGGATCATAATGTGATCGGTGGTGGATTAGCCACGGCCTTGAGCAGGGGGTCTGCCAAGGTAGGTGTAATGGATGGACCCTAGGTTGGGATGGGCTTCATAATTGCATATTTATGTGTATGGACTGTGTGGATATGGGCCAAGCCCATATGTGGAGATATGTGAAATGACTATGCACTGAGTCGGTTTGACTCACCCAATATTTTAAACCTTTCAGGCGATGCGTAAAGCTTGGATCGGGTTGGAGTGGATACAAAGGTGGCCATGCAGAAGCAGATTTTCATGCAGAAAGATATTTTTAATTAATTAAGCATTCATATATTCAGTACTTTGATTATTCAATTATTGTAATAAGGCCCCTAAAAGTATTTAAAGTTTGTTTAAGTGTTTCTGATTAAGTTTATTATTGTGTTTTATTATGGATTGACAATTGAGGAATTATTTGTAAATGATTTTTATTTAAATCTATATATACCAAAGTTTTAATCCGGATATTTTTATAAACACCACACCTTACTTAAGAATTTTAATGAACACTATTTTCTAAACTTAACAAAATTTTCGTGTTTTATCCTTAAGTTCAAATTTGTTTCAAACGTTTTCCATGAGGGCATTTCAAATTCGATTAAGTAGTGAATGGGCTGGGTTTGGGGTGTTACAACTTGTGTCCTTTCTAGATATAAAGGACAAAATGATTTAATACATGAAGGGTTAATCACAGAGAGGTTATGTCGAATCATGACTTCTTGTAACTTAGGTAGCAATAATGCATTGCTAGATGCCACTCATTGTTTGTAATATTAAAATCATTGTAGTATTATTGCTAACGTTACAAGAACCTACAGGGTCACACTCTATGGTTGAAATGAATTAAATCTAAACATAGTTGGTATAGTTTTTAGCTATCACATGAATTAAATTGAATATATAATTAATTTAATTGGCCAGTTAAATATAAAAAATGAATTATATGTACAAGTATGTTGTACACATAATGAGAACATGGTTAAATTAATATATATGAATTTGATTTATATAATATTTAACTAAACATAATTTACCAAAATCCTTGTTATAGTTATTGTAATTATAATTTACGATCTAGCTGCCATTATATAGTGAATTTTCTCTGAAAAGTTTAAGAGAGTTCTTGTCGTTCGTTGCCACACTAGGTGTAACATCCCGAATTTGGGCCTAGTAGGATTGGGCCCATTGGGCCATGAGCATGGAAGCATTTAAAATTTTTGGAGAATAAGAGAATGGCTTTATTTCATGTTGAACTTATTAGGAAGGTGATTTTGGAAAGTTACGGGGTTTCTAGGAAGTTCTGGGTTAAAGTTAGGCTAAAGGAAAATTTTAGTGTTTGAGTACTTTAAGGAGAGAAGGTAAGTGGCATTAAGGCTTATGGGAATAAGTGAGTAAATTGCTAGCATAAAGGTGCATATGGTAAGGAGGATGTGGCTTCACATGAAGGGCTTTAGGGGAAGAGGTTCAAATACCATCTATTGCATTTTTGATTAATTTTTGTGCTTCATTTTCAATGTGTCGGCCATGGCTTTAATATGGAAAGGAAGACTTTTATTTTAATGGAAAGATGACTAAAGATTATGGTAAGGAGGAAGATAAGGGAAAAGGAAGGAAATAATAAAAAGGAAAAGGCAAGAGAAGGGGATATATTGGCCTATTATGTGGAGGATGTTTTGGAAAGTATATTTTGGGGTCAACACTCATCTTTTTGGTAAAGATGATACAAGGTTTTGGTAGGGAGAAAAAGGGATAGTCGAATTTTTCTTAAGGCAATTGGCAATTTTTGGTGCTTGAGAGGTTGTTTTCTCCTTAGCTTTTTTGGTGTCATTTTCTTTCTTCAATTTTTTTTTCTCTTTGCTGAAACTTCAAGCCATTAGTGAGCATTTTTCTTCATTTCTTTCCTATTTTCCGAAAGTACCTAACCATTGAGACCAAATTATTTCACTCATTTTCCTTTGGAAAAACTGAATTTAGTTAAGCACTCCTTTTCCATCTTTCTTTTCCTTTTTACAAAATTATCCAACCCTTCTCTCATTTTCTTTAATCGATTTTACATAGAGGCCGAATCATCCTTGTTCTTTTTCTCCAATAGCCGAACCCTTCATCTCTTCTTTATCATTTCTTCTCATTTGTGTTGACACTCACTCCTTTGATCAATCGGTAAGTGATATAGATTGTTAATCAATCGCAATACTTGGTTGAAGTTGCAAATTAGGCTTTGGACTAATTGTTGACCGATTGTACCTTTAGGTACCGCGGAGAGTATCGTGTTATGAATTTCGAATAAGGTGTGTAATCCCGTACTATTCTGAATACATGTTTGAAATTGTGTGTAATCTCATACTATTCCAATACATGTTTGAAATGGTGTGTAATCTCACACTTCTCTGAATATTTGAATGAAATATTTTCTGATTCGGTTGAAAGATCAAAAAATCAGAAATCGGCATATGTGATCACTCGGCGTGCGTATGTTTGTAGTGGTAACCATATTTTGTAATGAAATAGTTTTTGGTTAGCAGCAGTGATGTGATTTACAAAAATCATGAAAAATAGGAGAAAGGGATTTTGAAAGTGAATAAGATATATAATTAAAGCTTATTGTGTCTATTTTTATATGAAAGAAACAGAGAAGGAAGAGAAATTTTATATTCTGTGATATTTTAATTTTAGTGAGACTGGTTCTGAATGACTTCGTGGTTCCCTGTTTTGTCTTGGAAAAATCATTCAAAATTGTACAAAGTGAATTACGAGTTATAATTTATATTTATAGATTCCTTAGTGAGTATATTTTTAATAGAAACAAGTGGGAGCAACATATGAAAACTGTACAATGAGATATTGGATTTAAGGTAAGAGAGGTCAGAATCGTTGGTCAGTGATACAGGGGAAACTTTAATGAATAAACTATACTAAACGGATAAACCAAAAATTATGGAAAACTTTTAATAAGAAGATATATGAGTCTAGTTTTAAGAAAAAATTACGGATCTAAATTTCGTGTTTCCTAACTCGAGTTATAGTCAATTTAGTCAATATGACTCAGATGGACAGTTTAAAATTTTATGCCCCAAATTAGTAGTTAAGTCTTAGGTTACTGAAATTACCAAATTGCCCTTAGTGGGTAAAATTACCGAAATACCCTCGATGGGTAAAATTATAGAAATACCTTTGGGTTGTGAAATTACAAAAATGCCCCTATGGATCGATTTACCGAAATGCCCTATGGGCCGATTTGTTAGAATGCCTTAACGGGCCAATTTATTGTTGCTTAAATGGGCTGAGCTTTTGTATTAAATTATTTGATTAATGGTTGTTAATTAAATGGGAACATCTTATTATGTATGTTGCATATTCATATATTGCATTGGCATTGGGAAAAATGTTGAAGAGAAGTGATTCTTGTGGCACTGCCATAAAATTGTTTGTTAATCTGATTCGCTATGATTTTGGTTACTTGGCCACAACCAAACTATAATATAAATGGAAAAATGCCTGTGATTGGTGTGTTTGGCGGGTTGGGTTGACTTGATCCCCACAGGTGTGATGGGATGGTACGGGTGGTGTGTAGCGGATGGATTACTAGGATGGGTTGGGTTGCATTACATTATCTGCATTATCATGCTTATAGGGCTAAGGCCTGGTTTGTTTTGTAAATGGGCTTCGGCTCAAGATTATTCTACATGGGCTCCGACCCAGGATATTGCTAGACAAGTTCAGACCTAGTGGATGGCGGTAAGGGATTTTGCACTGAGTTCTTGTAACTCACCCTCATTTCTTTCTGAATCCTTGTAGGTAAATCTCAGTGACGAGGGCTTGGGCCCGTGGATGACTCGGTGGAGGCCATACTTCGAAAATAAATGTTTCAAACTTTAGTAAATTACTTTACTTCTCTATTTCATTATTTTTTACCATTTGGGTTTTTATGTTGTAATAAGGCCTCTAGATTATTTTATTTTATTTTATCTTTGACGTATTTATTATTTTGCTTATAATGTTTTAAACGAGAAATTTTCTAAAAACTTAATTAAAGGTTTTCCAAAATAGATTAACAAATGGATTTCATAACAAATATATACAAATAATTTAACTTAGATTTACCTTGAATTATCAACACTATTTTCAAAAGTCACTGTTTTAAGGTTCACTAGTTCAATTTTTGATTTATCAATCAATCTTTGAGGTTAATAGTATTTTTATCAAATATTTCAAATCAAACTTGTTTTCTTCATTTTAATAAATCAATCCCTATTCTAGTACGAATAAATGAATAAAAAATAAAAAAGAAGAAGATTTAACATGTTTTCTCATGTGACATGTCAGATCCGGTCATAACGCATGGGCTGGGTTTGGGGTGTTACATTTTATGGTATCAGAGTCCGGTTCAAAACTCGGCTGTGGTTTGGGTTCAAAAGCATTTTCTAAAGCTGTTTGAATTTTAATTTATAAATGCATATTTTATAGGAAGTATGGCACCAAGGGTATCCGGCACCAAGTCAAGTAAGTTTATGTTTTCATTTTGGAAATTATTGTGGTATGACTGTAGAGATACTCTAGAACTTTTAGCTTTAGGAGCTGAAACTATAGAGATTGAGACTTTAGGATACAGTTTGCAAAAACGACTTTACTTCTTATACTCCATAAAACATTGTTTAATAAACATTGAATAGTATACTGATCCATAAGACTCTTAATAAGATTAAGTCGATTTAGTGAACATGACCGCTAGAGGACGTGGACGCGATAGACGTGGATGTGGTAGAGGCCGAGGAGCAAGGACTAGATCTTCAGCACGAGGGATGTGCCCGAAAGGGAGGCGTTGGCATCACCAATGGCTGAAATAGGATCTTATTATCGAACTGGGGTTGATGAGCTGACTCAGATAGTTAGGGAGGTTTTAAAGGAGATTAAAGGAATCGATGAGGCACTTCGGGTTAGGTGCGTTGATTGTAAGAAGAAAAGGATCGCGGTTCTTCAGGGCCGCAATCTCGTTCTCTGAAGTGTGTCAAGGCATGTCCAAACTTTCCGGCTTGCGATTATTGCGGAAGGTGTCATCCGAGTGAGTGCTGGAGGAGGTCAGGAGCATGCTTGAGATGAGGGTCTAAGGAGCATAAGGCTTGGGATTGTTCCATCACCATTAAGACGGGTATGTTTTGATTGAATGTAGAAAATTTTATGAATAAGTGATAAAACTTGTTTGCTTCTGAGGATTAGATATTTGATGATGTGAAGAGTTTCCAAGATTAAGATAGAAAGCGAATTAGTGTTATTAAGATCAGAGTGCGCAGTGAAAGTGTAGTATGCTAGGTTAGGATGTACGACTGTTCCTATAGTTGGAAATTTCGAGGACGAAATTTTTTTTAGGAGGGTAGAATTGTAACATCCCGAACTAGTAGGATTAGGCCCATTGGGCCTTGAGTACGGAAGCATTTAAAATTTTTGGAGAATAAGAGAATGGCTTTATTTAAAGTTGAACTTATTAGGAAGGTGATTTTGGAAAGTTACGGGGTTTCTAGGAAGTTCTGGGTTCAAGTTAGGCTAAAGGAAAATTTTAGTGTTTGAGTACTTTAAGGAGAGAAGGTAAGTGGCATCAAGGCTTATGGAAATAAGTGAGTAAATTGCTAGCATAAAGGAGCATATAGTAAGGAGGATGTGGCTTCACATGAAGGGCTTTAAGGGAAGAGGTTCGGATCCCATCTATTGCATTTTTGATTAATTTTTGTGCTTCATTTTCAATGTGTCGGCCATGGCTTTAATATGGCAAGGAAGACTTTTATTTTAATGGAAAGATGGCTAAGGATTATGGTAAGGAGGAAGATAAGGGAAAAGGAAGGAAAGAATCAAAAGGAAAAGGCAAGAGAAGGGACATGTTGGCCTATTATGTGGACGATGTTTTGGAAAGTATATTTTGGGGTCAACACTCATCTTTTTGGTAAAGATGATACAAGGTTTTGGTAGGGAGAAAAACGGATAGCCAAATTTTTTCTTGAGGCAATTGGCAATTTTTGATGCTTGAGAGGTTGTTTTCGCCTTAGCTTTTTGGTGTCATTTTCTTTCTTCAATTTTTTTCTCTTTGCTGAAACTTCAAGCCATTAGTGAGCATTTTTCTTCATTTCTTTCTTGTTTGCTGAAAGTACCTAACCATTGAGACCAAATTATTTCACTCATTTTCCTTTGGAAAAACTGAATTTATTTAAGCACTCCTTTTCCATCTTTCTTTTCCTTTTTACAAAATTATCCAACCCTTCTCTCATTTTCTTTAATCGATTTTACATAGAGGCCGAATCATCCTTGTTCTTTTTCTCCAATAGCCGATCCCTTCATCTCTTCTTTATCATTTCTTCTTATTTGTGTTGACACTCACTCCTTTGATCAATTGGTAAGTGATATAGATTGTTAATCAATCGCAATACTTGGTTGAAGTTGTAAATTAGGCTTTGGACTAATTGTTGACCGATTCTACCTTTAGGTGCCGTGGAGAGTATCGTGTTACGAATTTCAAATAAGATGTGTAATCCCGTACTATTCCGAATACATGTTTGAAATTGTGTGTAATCTCGTACTATTTCGAATACATGTTTGAAATATTGTGTAATCCTGTACTATTCCAAATACATGTTTGAAATGGTGTGTAATCCCACACTTCTCCATATATTTGCATGAAATGTTTTGTGATTCGGTCGAAAGATCAAAAAAATCAGAAATCGGCATATGTGATCACTCGGGCGTGCGTATGTTCGTAGGGGTAACTATATTTTGCAATGAAATAGTTTTTGGTCAGCAGCAGTGACATGATTTAGAAAAATCATGAAAAATAGGAGAAAGGGAATTTGAAGGTGAATAAGATATAGAATTAAATCTTATTGTGTCTATTTTTATATGAAAGAAACAGAGAAGGAAGAGAAATTTTATATTTTGTGATATTTTAATTTTAGTGAGACTGGTTCTGAATGACTTCGTGGTTCCCTATTCTGTCTTGGAAAAATCATTCAAAATTGTACAAAGTGAATTACGAGTTATAATTTATATGTATAGATTCCTTAGGGAGTCTATTTTCAATAGAAATCAGTGGGAGCAATATATGAAAACTGTACAATGAGATATTTGGATATAAGGTAAGAGAGGTCAGAATTGTTAGTCAGTGATACAGGGGAAATTTTAATGAATAAACTGCACTAGATAGCTAAGCTAAAAATTCTGAAAAAATTGTAGTAAGAAGATATATGAGTCTAGGGTTAAGAAAAATTTACGGATCTAAATTTCAAGTTTCCTAACTCGAGTTATAGTCATTTTAGTCAATATGACGTAGATGGACAGTTTAAATTTTTATGGCCCAAATTAGTAGTTAAGTCTTAGGTTGCGAAATTACCAAATTACCCTTAGTGGGTAAAATTACCGAAATACCCTTGATGGGTAAAATTACAAAAATACCTTTGGGTTGTGAAATTACAAAAATGCCCCTATGGACTGATTTACCGAAATGCCCCTATGTGTTGATTTGTTAGAATGCCTTAACGGGCCGATTTATTGTTGCTTAAATGGGCCGAGCTTTTGTATTAAATTATTTGATTAATGGCTGTTAATTGAATGGGAACATCTTATTATGTATGTTGCATATTCATATATTGCATTGGGATTGGGAAAAATGTTGAAGAGAAGTGATTCTGGTGGCACTGCCACAAAATTGTTTGTTAATCTGATTCGCTTATGATTTTGGTTGATTGGCCACAACCAAACTATATTATAAATGGCAAAATGCCTGCGATTGGTGTGTTTGGCGGGGTGGGTTGACTTGATCCCCACAGGTGTGATGGGATGGTACGGGTGGTGTGTAGCGGATGGATTACTAGGACGGGCTAGGTTGCATTACATTATCTACATTATCATGTTTATAGGGCTAAGGCCCAGTTTGTTTTGGAAATGGGCTTCGGCTCAAGATTATGCTACATGGGCTCTGGCCCAGGATATTGCTAAACGGGATCAGACCTAGTGGATGACGGTAAGGGATTATGCACTGAGTTCTTGTAACTCACCCTCCTTTCTTTCTTAATCCTTGTAGGTAAATCTCAGTGACGAGGACTTGGGCCCATGGATGACTCGGTGGAGGCCATACTTCGAAAATAAATGTTTTGAACTTTAGTAAATTACTTTTCTGATCTATTCTGTTATTTTTTTACCATTTGGATTTTTATGTTGTAATAAGGCCTCTGGATTATTTTATTTTGTTTTATGTTTGACGTATTTATTATTTTGTTTAAAATGTTTTAAACGGAATTTTTCTAAAACTTAATTAAAGATTTTCCAAAATAAATTAACAAATGAATTTCATAACAAATATGTACAAATAATTTAACTTGGATTTACCTTGAATTATCAACACTATTTTCAAAAGTCACGGTTTTAAGGTTCACTAGTTCAATTTTCGATTTATCAATCAATCTTCGAGGTTAATAGTATTTTATCAAATATTTCAAATCAAACTTGTTTTCTTTATTTTAATAAATCAATACCTATTTTAGTACGAATAAAAAAAAGAAGATTTAACATGTTTTCTCATGTGACATGTCAGATCCGGTCATAACGCATGGGCCGGGTTTGTGGTGTTACATTTTATGGTATCAGACCTCGGTTGCAAAACTCGGCTATGGGTTGGGTTCAAAAACGTTTTCCAAAGCTATTTGAATTTTAATTTATAAATGAATATTTTAGAGGAAGTATGGCACCACGGGTATCCGGCACCAAGTCAAGTAAATTTATGTTTTCATTTTGGAAATTATTGTGGTATGACTATAGAGATACTCTAGAACTTTTATCTTTAGGAGCTGAAACTATAGAGATTGAGACTTTAGGATACGTTTTGCAAAAACGACTTTACTTCTTATACTCCATAAAACATTGTTTAATAAACATTGAATAGTATACTGATCCATAAGACTCTTAATAAGATTAAGTTGATTTAGTGAACATGAGCACTAGAGGACGTAGACGCAGTAGACGTGGCCATGGTAGAGGCCGAGGAGCTAGGACTGGATCTTCAGCAAGAGGCATGTGCCCGAAAGGGAGGCGTTGGCATCGCCAATGGCTGAGACAGGATCTCATGATCGAACTGGCGTTGATAAGCTGACTCAGATTGTTAGGGAGGTTTTAAAGAAGATTAAAGGAATCGATGAGGCACTTCAGGTTAGGTGTGTGGATTGTAAGAAGAAAAGGATCGCGGTTCTTCAGGGTTGCAATCTCGTTCTGTGAAGTGTGTCAAGGGGCCTCAAAACTTTTCGGCTTGCGATTATTGCGGAAGGCGTCATCTGGGTGAGTGTTGGAGGAGGTCAGGAGCATGTTTGAGATGCGGGTCTAAGGAGCATAAGGCTCGGGATTGTTCCATCACCATTAAGACGGGTATGTTTTGGTTGAATGTAGAAAATTTTATGAATGAGTGATAAATACCTGTTTGCTTCTGAGGATTAGATATTTGATGATGTGAAGAGTTTCCAAGATTAAGATAGAAGG
The DNA here is from genome assembly GCA_025506655.1 of Gossypium rotundifolium. Classification (NCBI taxonomy): domain Eukaryota; kingdom Viridiplantae; phylum Streptophyta; class Magnoliopsida; order Malvales; family Malvaceae; genus Gossypium; species Gossypium rotundifolium. The sequence goes on from CP106731.1 coordinate 54,102,910, forward strand.
CGAATTAGTGTTATTAAGATCAGAGTGCGCAACGAAAGTGTAGTATGCTAGGTTAGGATGTATGACTGTTCCTATAGTTGGAAATTTTGAGGACGAACTTTTTTTTTTTAGGAGGGTAGAATTGTAACATCCCAAAATTAGGCCTAATAGGATTGGGCCCATTTGTCCTTGAGCACGGAAGCATTTAAAATTTTTGGAGAATAAGAGAATGGCTTTATTTCAAGTTGAACTTATTAGAAATGTGATTTTGGAAAGTTACGGGGTTTCTAGGAAGTTCTGGGTTCAAGTTAGGCTAAGGGAAAATTTTAGTGTTTGAGTACTTTAAGGAGAGAACGTGAGTGGCATCAAGGCTTATGGAAATAAGTGAGTAAATTGCTAGCATAAAGGAACATATGGTAAGGAGGATGTGGCTTCAAATGAAGGGCTTTAGGGGAAGAGGTTCAAATCCCATCTATTGCCTTTTTGATTAATTTTTGTGCTTCATTTTCAATGTGTCGGCCATGGCTTTAATATGGCAAGGAAGACTTTTATTTTAATGGAAAGATGGCTAAGGATTATGGTAAGGGGGAAGATAAGGGAAAAGGAAGGAAAAAATCAAAAGGAAAAGGCAAGAGAAGGGGACATGTTGGCCTATTATGTGGAAGATGTTTTGGAAAGTATATTTTGGGGTCAACACTCATCTTTTTGGTAAAGATGATACAAGGTTTTGGTAGTGAGAAAAAGGGATAGTCAAATTTTTCTTGAGGCAATTGGCAATTTTTGGTGCTTGAGAGGTTGTTTTCTCCTTAGCTTTTTTGGTGTCATTTTCTTTCTTCAATTTTTTTTTCTCTTTGCCGAAACTTCAAGCCATTAGTGAGCATTTTTCTTCATTGATTTCTTGTTTGCCGAAGGTACCTAACCATTGAGACCAAATTATTTGTAACACCCCAAACCCGGCCCATGAGTCCTGACTGGATCTGGAATGTCACGGAGTAAAATAATTTGAATCATTTTGAAGGTTTGGTGAAAAACTTGATAAAATTTAGCTAAGGTGTGAAAACGGGGTTTGAAAACTTAGTTGGGCTTTTTGTAAGTATAGTTGGGTTGATAAACCCTTTTTGAAAATGGTTGATCATGTAGCATTTTAAAATCCGTCAAAGTTATAGTTGACTTAGTTTAATTTTTGTTACCCGATGGTAACATCTTTGAAAACCCGTAAAAGTTTATTAAATTTGAAAAGTTACTTTTAACCGGTTCAATTAATATTTATAAAATTCCATTTATAATATAACATAAGTAAAATAAAACAGTAAAATAAACATCCAAAATAATAATAGCGGCCTTATTACAATCCCAAAATAAAAACTTAGAAAGTAAATAATATTAACTTTAATAAAATGAATTTAAATCCATCGACAAGCATGGCCGCCTCGAGTCCTCTCCGGCTCCATCTCCGCGTTCTACTCATCTGCAAAATGTTAAGGGAAGGGATGAGTCACCAAGACTCAGTGTGTAATCCCGCACCCGGTAAAGTAACTCATACATAAGTCATTAATAAACATGCACATGCAACCCAACCTAACCATCCATACTCCTTAACTACCCCGTGGTTAAAACCATCGGTGGTCAAAACCATCGATGACTTAGAGTCACAAATCAAATGATGGGGCCAACCCATCGTGTGGTCAAAACCACTGATGACCATAGGTCACAATTTATCAAGTGTGGTCAAAACCACTGGTGGTACCAAACCACTGTGACTTAGTCGCAATTTATAAATCGGTGTGGTCAAAACCAATGATGACCATAGGTCACAAATAATCTGATGGGGCCAACCCATCTTGTGGACAAAACCACTGACGACAGTCCATAAAATCATCCCCCTCCTCTCATCAATCCCACCATCACATGCTTATATATCAATTATCATATATCATGTCATAGCATTTAACATCATGTGATGGCATGTAAATCATATATCAAAAATCACAAGTTAGGGGACTTACCCGGAATCCATGCTTAGCCATAAGCAAAACACTACCAAAAAGGTGAATAACAACAACAATAATCATGTAAATTAATAAAGTGTGTAGTGAGTTCTTACACACCTGATATTACCACGAATCCTAGATCTCGAAGACCCGATCTACGACGCTAGATCTTGACCCTATATTCGGCCAATTATCCATGTTAATACCAAAGGCCTATTCGGCCATAACAAGTTAATACCAAAGGCTCTTTTGCGGACTTACCTTGAACGGATTTGATTTCCAAACAAATCTCGAAGCCTTAATTAGTCCCTAAATCCATGGCTCATATTAGTTTCGGCATTAACACAAAAATTTTATAACAAATGGCCCTTGGCCGAATGGAACTACTCACTTACCCCACTTACCGAAATAATTCGAAATCCCAGAATTAACACTTGGCTTGTCGAGATCCCTACCAAACACTTGTTAGAATCGGCTATAAGTGAAACTATGGGAAGTGGCCTATGGCCGAATAGTGTAGGTGGCTTACCTTTGAACTTCAAAATCAACACCCGATAGTCTCCAACAACGTACCTTGCTATTAACTACAACAAAGAAATACCACCTTTATGATTTTTATGACTCATTCGGCCATCCCAAAAGAGAAGAAACAACCCGATTTCTTTAAGGAAGAAAAATACTTACCCCAACGCCACTTGGAGAACTACAAAAGAGAGGTTTGACAGCCCCTAAGAGATTCGGCCAAGGCAAGATGGAAGGGCTGGAATTTTCCTCTTAAAAGAGGAGGTAGATTCGGCTAAAAAGGAAGCAAGAGAAGCTAGAAATTTTTGAACAATTTTGGCTATGAATCAAGGGAGAATTCGGCAGCAGCAAATTTGGAGAGAAAGAAAAGGAAATTGGTTGAACTTTTGGCACTTCTTTGCTATACAAATCAGATATGGACAGCCCCCCCAAAGGAGTCCAATATTTGGCCAACACCCTCTATTTTGTGATAATTTCCAGCCTCTAATTTTCACAAATAAAACAAGATTTATCTTACAATTATCTCCTGTACACCTCTCCAATAATTATAATGAAAATAAAACACTAATAGTTACTCTTCCAGCCGAAATTAGGAGTCCAAAATTGAGCCAACACTCTACCATTCACGCCAACAGCATACAAAAAAAAAATACCAATGCAGTTTCTTAGGTTCGAACCCACGTCCTCACTAAAGCAGCCCCCTACAACGCCCCTTGCCATCTTTCCCATTTGACTTTCATGTCAAATACCCCACCATTTAATTTTAAAGCCTTCATCCCTGGCCCCTTTTCCCTTAATGCCAAAAAGCCCAAAATAAAATTCTCCTTGCGTCATTTATGTCTCGAACCCGAGACCTTAAACCAAAGCCCTTTAGTGGCGCCCCAAGCCACTCCACCAACCTGTCTTTCATGTCACAAACCTCCTTCATTTAATTATAAGGCCTTCCTAGCCCAACCATTCATAACGCAAAAAAAAAAAAATAAAACTTATTTCCCCCTTGTATCTCCCATGAATCGAACCCAAGACCTCCCTTGCAACACCCTTAGACTCACCAAGCCAATTGTGCCAAGCCCATTCTTTGTGTCATGGTTCTCCCTAAATTTTATTTAAGCCCTATCTTACCTAGCTCCCTCATTTTAGATACTTAAAAAAAGAAGTTTTAAAAACCAAATCCATCCTAATTCAAGGTTTTGACTAGACCCTAAACATGCCAAATAAAATCATAGTATTTATTTCTTCAAGCACACATGGGAAATTAATTAAATTTTCAACAACCCCTAATTTAGGGTGTTACAGTTCTACCCCCCTTAAAAATAATTTCGTCCTCGAAATTACTTACTAACGAATAATCGTACCTCTTAACTCACCGTACTACACTTATGTCACAAGACTCGATCTTAATAAGACTATCTTACTTCCTAGGCACAATCTCTAAGTTCACAACCAAGGTTTCAGGCACTTCCCTAGTAAAATAAGAAAACTCTACAATAATCAAAGCAATTAAGGGTATTCCAGAAATAAGGAACATACCCGTTATCACATCTGGCACATCTTCCTTCTCGCGACGGCCAACCGCATAAACCAACCTTGGCTGCCTTGCCTCTCTACCTTCAGCACCTTGGCCACGCCCGTTACCATTTCCATTACCCCTAGCTGCACCTCGACCGCTCTGTGGCTATTGGCTATCCCTCCTGTTCAGTGCACGATCCTGACCCTCTGATCTCAGTCTAGCTACCTTTTTCAGACAGTCTCTAGCTCGATGCTCCAAGGACCCACACTCGAAGCATCCCCGATTACCATTCCAACATTCCCCGGTCTGAGACTTGCCACACCGAGCACACCGTGGCGGCCATTGAGGATTAGCAGCAGTAGCAGGCCTAGCAGCTTGATCTGACCCATCAAACCTCATCCTCTTCTACTCATTACCAGAGAACCTTGAAGGTCCCGAGTTCTTCTTATTCCAATTCTGATCTTGGTTCCATCTAACCGACTGTCTTACCCCTTCAGCAACTTTCAATTTCTCCACTAAGACCGCGAACTCTCGTTCCTATTGTGGAGCTATCATCATTCTCAGCTCATCTCTAAGCCCATCCTCAAATCTAACACAGCGGTCATGCTCGGTACCCACAATACCACGAGCATATCTACTCAACTGGAGGAATTCGGCCTCATATTCCGCCACCGTCTTATTGCCTTGCACCAGGATCAAGAAAGCTTTCCGTTGTGCATCCATGTAACTAGTTTCGATATACTTCTTTTGATAGGCATCTCTAAAGAATTCCCAAGTGAGATTTTCTGCCACCGTTCCATCTCTCACAGTGAGCCACCACTGATATGACTCATCCCGAAGCAAAGAAATTATACCCTTCAACTTCTCCTCAGCTGTGAAATCCAAGTCACCCATAATCCTTTCAGTGGATTCCAACCAATATTCCGCCGCACTAGGCGCCACTCCAGAAACTCCTTTGAATACTTCTGCTCCGTTAGCCCGGAGTCATTCAACAACAGATTTGCGGGCTCCTGCACCCGCGCCAGCCTCAGCAACCCGTTCTAAAACCCGTAATATAGCTTGAGATACGACATCATTACCACCCGTCTGATCTTGGAACTTAGTTTCTATCGTCGATGATCCCAAGATCTCATTTTCGCACCCATGTCCGGACCTCACAAGCTCGATAAGGCCATCCTACCCCTACCACGGCCACGCGTCGGACGTCCACGACCTCTTGAACTCATTCTAACGATTGCTTTTATCTGTTTAAAAATTTTATGTATTAGTACTTGTTTCACTGGATTATCCGCGAAAAAATTTTATGATAAGAGTTTAGGAGTGGTTCTTTCGAATCATACATGCACACGCTTTCCATTCATTCATCCAAAGAGACGTTGTAGTTTTCATGGTGATCGTTTTCCACTACCCGGGGGTATTTTCGTAATTTGACCTATAGGGGTATTTTTGTAATTTTTTCAAAAATAACAATTGTCGGATGATTTTGTCAAAAAGTATTTTAAAACTCTTAAATTCTGGGGTATTTTGAAAATTATGAACCGGTATAATTCAAGAATTTTGAAGCTCGAGGCATTTTGGTAATTTTTCACAAATCGGGTGAATATATAAAATTTAGAAAATCGAGATATTTCATAAGTTGTAAAAGTTTGGAAGTTCTTTCTAAGAATTTATTTTCCAGATTGATGGTATTGTAAAAATTTTTGAAATTCAGGGTATTTATGGTAATTTTGTCGGTTAGGGGCAATTTTGTAATTTTCTAAAATCATGATGTTTTTGCAATTTAAGGTTTTTGGGCACTTTGTATATGATGAAATTTTTGATTAAAACCGTGGGAATTTTGGGAATTTCATAATTCAAGTGCGTTTTCGTAATTTTACCCTTAAGGGTATTTTAGTAATTTCACATAATCAGGGTATTTTCACAAAATGATTTTCAAAAGTTGAGTTCTAAGTGATTTCACGAAAGAAGGATATTTTGGAAATTTCTATTCAAAAATTTTTCATATGGAGGGTATTTTGGAAATTTTCAAGCCAGGGTATTTTGGTCATTTTTCAAACTGAGGGGTAATTTGGTCTTTTTTTTAAAACAAGGTTTTTTAATTACTTCAAAAACAAAACGGCTAGTCCCTTTCGGATTTTAGTTATTAAGTTTAACTCGTGAGTGTGTCGTCTCACTGGGATGAGCCAAGCACACACGCACTGTAGGATTCGAGTGAGTAGGAGGTAAGCCACGAGGACCGCTAAATACCGTGCCCCACCGAATCCAATCCTAGACATGCGATAACGATTGCCACATCCCTTGCTCAAGACAACTCACGTGGTTTGTTTAGGAATTATTAAATCTTATGCAATTTTGTTGGGGTATGCTAGCCCTAGGGTTCAACAGTTTCTATTCTAATAGTCTATGTTCCCAATTTACCCTTCTACCCTCATCAAATATTCACAAAAATAGATAGAAGTACTTACCTGGGTGGACAGGTGCCGGAGACTCGGTGCCATGCTGTTCAAGCCACAAATAGTTTCTCAAAACATCATAATAAGCCCTACTAACAAAATCAAAACATTTTGGGCCTTGGGCCCCCCCACAGCCGAGTTTTGAACCTGGCTCTGATACAAAAAATGTAACACCCCAAACCCGGCCCATGAGTCCTGACAGGATCTAGAATGTCACGGAGTAAAATAATTTGAATCATTTTGAAGGTTTAGTGAAAAACTTGATAAAATTTAGCTAAGGTGTGAAAACGGGGTTTGAAAACTTAGTTGGGCTTTTTGTAAGTATAGTTGGGTTGATAAACCCTTTTTGAAAATGGTTGATCATGTAGCATTTTAAAATCCGTCAAAGTTATAGTTGACTTAGTTTAGTTTTTGTTACCCGATGGTAACATCTTTGAAAACCCGTAAAAGTTTATTAAATTTAAAAGTTACTTTTAACTCGTTCAATTAATATTTATAAAATTCCATTTGTAATATAACATAAGTAAAATAAAACAATAAATAAACATCCAAAATAATAATAGCGGCCTTATTACAATCCCAAAATAAAACTTAGAAAGTAAATAATATTAACTTTAATAAAATGAATTTAAATCCATTGACAAGCATGGCACCTCGAGCCCTCTCCTACCCATCTCTGCGTTCTACTCATCTCGCAAAATGTTAAGGAAGGGTGAGTCACCAAGACTCAATGTGTAATCCCCACCCAGTAAAGTAAATCATACACAAGTCATTAATAAACATGCACATGCAACCCAACCTAACCATCCATACTCCTTAACTACCCCTGTGGTCAAAACCATTGGTGGTCAAAACCATCGATGACTTAGAGTCACAAATCAAATGATGGGGCCAACCCATCGTGTGGTCAAAACCAACGATGACCATAGGTCACAATTTATCAAGTGTGGTCAAAACCATCGGTGGTACCAAACCACCGGGACTTAGTCGCAATTTATAAATCGGTGTGGTCAAAACCACTGATGACCATAGGTCACAAATAATCTGATGGGGCCAACCCATCTTGTGGTCAAAACCACTGATGACATTCCATAAAATCATACCCCTCCTCTCATCAATCCTACCATCACATGCTTATATATCAATTATCATATATCATGTCATAGCATTTAACATCATGTGATGGCATGTAAATCATATATCAAAAATCACAAGTTAGGGGACTTACCCGGAATCCATGCTTAGCCATAAGCAAAACACTACCAAAAAGGTGAATAACAACAACAATAATCATGTAAATTAATAAAGTGTGTAGTGAGTTCTTACACACCTGATATTACCACGAATCCTAGATCTCGAAGACCCGATCTACGACGCTAGATCTTGACCCTATATTCGGCCAATTATCCATGTTAATACCAAAGGCCTATTCAGCCATAACAAGTTAATACCAAAGGCTCTTTTGCGGACTTACCTTGAACGGATTTGATTTCCAAACAAATCCCGAAGCCTTAATTAGTTTCCCTAAATCCATGGCTCATATTAGTTTCGGCATTAACACAAAAATTTTATAACAAATGGGCCTTGGCCAAATGGAACTACTCACTTACCCCACTTACCGAAATAATTCGAAATCCCAGAATTAACACTTGGCTTGTCGAGATCCCTACCAAACACTTGTTAGAATCGGCTATAAGTGAAACTATGGGAAGTGGCCTATGGCTGAATAGTGTAGGTGGCTTACCTTTGAACTTCAAAATCAACACCCGATAGTCTCCAACAACGTACCTTGCTGTTAACTACAACAAAGAAATACCACCTTTGTGATTTTTATGACTCATTCGGCCATCCCAAAAGAGAAAAAAACAACCCAATTTCTTTAAGGAAGGAAAATACTTACCCCAACGCCACTTGGAGAACTACAAAAGAGAGGTTTGACAGCCCTTAAGAGATTCGGCCAAGGCAAGATGGAAGGGCTGGAATTTTCCTCTTAAAAGAGGAGGTTGATTCGGCTAAAAAGGAAGCAAGAAAAGCTGGAAATTTTTGAACAATTTTGGCTATGAATCAAGGAGAATTCGGTAGCAGCAAATTTGGAGAGAAAGAAAAGAAAATTGGTTGAACTTTTGGCACTTCTTTGCTATACAAATCAGATATGGACAGCCCCCCCAAAGGAGTCCAATATTCGGCCAACACCCTCTATTTTGTGATAATTTCCAGCCTCTAATTTTCATAAATAAAACAAGATTTATCTTACAATTATCTCCTACCTCTTCAACAATTATAATGAAAATAAAACACTAATAGTTACTCTTCCAAATTAAATTTAGAGTCCAAAATTGAGCCAACACTCTCCCATTCATGCCAAGAAGATACAAAAAAAATACCAATGCGCTTTCTTAGGTTCGAACCCACGCCCTCATTAAAGCAGCCCCCTACAACGCCCCTTGCCATCTTTCCCATTTGACTTTCATGTCAAATAACCCCACCATTTAATTTTAAAGCCTTCATCCCTGGCCCCCTTTTCCTTAACGCCAAAAAGCCCAAAATAAAATGCTCCTTGCGTCCTTTATGTCTCGAACCCGAGACCTTAAACCAAAGCCCTTTAGTGGCGCCCCAAGCCACTCCACCAACCTGTCTTTCATGTCACAAACCTCCTTCATTTAATTATAAGGCCTTCCTAGCCCAACCATTCATAATGCAAAAAAAAAAAAAATAAAACTTATTTCCCCTTGTATCTCCCATGAATTCAACCCAAGACCTCCCTTGCAACACCCTTAGACGCACCAAGCCAATTGTGCCAAGCCCATTCTTTGTGTCATGCTTCTCCCTAAATTTTATTTAAGCCCTATCTTACCTAGCTCCCTCCTTTTAGATACTTAAAAAAAGAAGTTTTAAAAACCAAATCCGTCCTAATTCGAGGTTTTGACTACACCCTAAACATGCCAAATAAAATCATAGTATTTATTTCTTCAAGCACACATGGGAAATTAATTAAATTTTCAACAACCCCTAATTTAGGGTGTTACAGTCCTACCCCCTTAAAAATAATTTCGTCCTCGAAATTACTTACTAACAAATAATCGTACCTCTTAACTCATCGTACTACGCTTATGCTGCGCACTCTGATCTTAATAAGACTATCTTACTTCCTAGGCACAATCTCTAAGTTCACAACCAAGGTTTCAGGCACTTCCCTAGTAAAATAAGAAAACTCTACAATAATCAAAGCAATTAAGGGTATTCTAGAAATAAGGAACATACCCGTTGTCACATCTGGCACATCTTCCTCCTCGCAAAGGGCAACCGCATAAACCAACCTTGGTTGCCTCGCCTCTGCACCTTCAGCACCTCGGCCACGCCCATTACCATTTCCATTACCCCTAGCTGCACCTCGACCCCTCTGTGGCTGTTGGTTATCCCTCCTATCTGGTGCACGATCCTGACCCTCTGATCTCAGTCTAGCTGCCTTTTTCGGACAGTCTCTAACTTGATGCTCCAAGGACCCACACTTGAAGCATCCCCGATTACCATTCCAACATTCCCCCGACTGAGACTTGCCACACCGAGCACACCGTGGCAGCCATTGAGGATCAGCAGCAGCAGTTGGCCTAGCAGCTTGATCCGACCCATCAAACCTCGTCCTCTTCTGCTCATTACCTGAGAACCTTGAAGGTCTCGAGTTCCTCTTATTCCAATTTTGATCTTGGTTCCGTCTAACCGACTGTCTTACCCTTTAGCAACTTTCGATTTCTCCACTAAGATCGTGAACTCCCGTTCCTATTGTGGAGCTATCATCATTCTCAGCTCATCTCTAAGCCCATCCTCAAATCTAACACAGCGTTCATGCTCGGTACCCACAATACCACGAGCATATCTACTCAACCGGAGGAATTCGGCCTCATACTCCACCACCGTCTTATTGCCTTACACCAGTTTCAAGAAAGCTTTCCTTGTGCATCCACGTAACTAGTTCCGATATACTTCTTTTGATAGGCATCTCTAAAGAATTTCCAAGTGACATTTTCTGCCACCGTTCCATCTCTCACAGTGAGCCACCACTGATATGACTCATCCCAAAGCAAAGAAATTATACCCTTCAACTTCTCCTCAACTGTGAAATCCAAGTCACCCATAATCCTTTCAGTGGATTCCAACCAATATTCTGTCGCACTAGGCGCCACTCCAGAAACTCCTTTGAATACTTCTGCTCTGTTAGCCCGGAGTCGTTCAACCATAGATTTGCGGGCTCCTGCACCCATGCCAGCCTCAGCAACCCATTCCAAAACCCGTAATACAGCTTGAGATACGACATCATTCCCACCCGTCTGATCTTGGAACTCAGTTTTCGCCACCGACAGATCCGGCATCTCATTTCCAGACCCATGTCCGGACCCTACTGGCTCAGACAAGGCCATCCTACCCCTACCACGGCCTCGCAGCGGACGTCCATGACCTCTTGAACTCATTCTAACGATTGCATTTATCTGTTTAAAAATTTTATGTATTAGTACTTGTTTCACTGGATTATCCGCGAAGAAATTTTATGATAAGAGTTTAGGAGTGGTTCTTTCGTAATCATACATGCACACAGTTTTCCATTCATTCATCTAAAGAGACGTTGTAGTTTTCATGGTGATCATTTTTCGACTACCCGGGGGTATTTTCGTAATTTGACCTATAGGGGTATTTTTGTAATTTTTTTCAAAAATAACAGTTTTCAGATGATTTTTTCAAAAAGTATTTTGAAACTCTTAAATTCCTGGGGTATTTTGAAAAATTTTAAAATTTGGGGTATTTCGGTAATTTTGAAGCTCAGGGGCATTTTGGTAATTTTTCACAAATCGGGGTGAATATATAAAATTTAGCAAATCAGAGATATTTCATAAGTTGTAAAAGTTTGGAAGTTCTTTCTAAGAATTTATTTTCCAAATTGATGGTACTGTAAAAATTTTTAAAATTCAGGGTGTTTATGGTAATTTTGTCGGTTAGGGGTAATTTTGTAATTTTCTAAAATCATGATGTTTTTGCAATTTAAGGTTTTGGGCACTTTTTATATGATGAAATTTTTGATTAAAACCGTGGGAATTTTGGGAATTTCATAATTCAAGGGCATTTTCGTAATTTTACCCCTAAGGGTATTTTAGTAATTACACATAATCCGGGTATTTTCACAAAATGATTTTTAAAAGTTGAGTTCTAAGTGATTTCACAAAAGAAGGACATTTTGGAAATTTCTATTCAAAAATTTTTCATAAGGAGGGTATTTTGCAAATTTTCAAACCAGGGGTATTTTGGTCATTTTTCAAACTAAAGGGTAATTTGGTCATTTTTTTTAAAACAAGGTTTTTTAATTACTTCAAAAACAAAACGGCTAGTCCCTTTCGGGTTTTAGTTATTAAGTTTAACCTGTGAGTGTGTCGTCTCAGTTGGGATGAACCGTTACTACGCACCAGGTAGGATTCGAGTGAGTAGGAGGTGAGTCACAAGGACTGCTTAAATACCAGGCCCCTTCCGAATCCAATGCTAGACATGCGTATAACGATTGCCACATCCCTTGCTCAGTGACAACTCACAGGGTTTGTTTAGGGAATTATTAAATCTTATGCAATTTTTGTTAGGGTATGCTAGCCCTAGGGTTCAACAGTTTCTATTCTAATAGTCTACGTTCCCAATTTACCCTTCTACCCCTCATCAAATATTCACAAAAATGGATAAAAGTACTTACCTGGGCGGACAGGTGCCGAAGACTCGGTGCCATGCTGTTCAAGCCACAAATAGTTTCTCAAAACATCATAATAAGGCCTACTAACAAAAACAAAACATTTTGGGCCTTGGGCCCCCCACAGTCGAGTTTTGAACCTGGCTTTGATACCAAAAATGTAACACCCCAAACCCGGCCCATGAGTTTTGACCGGATCTGGAATGTCACGGAGTAAAATAATTTGAATCATTTTGAAGGTTTGGTGAAAAACTTGATAAAATTTAGCTAAGGTATGAAAACAGGGTTTGAAAACTTAGTTGGGCTTTTTGTAAGTATAGTTGGGTTGATAAACCCTTTTTGAAAACGGTTGATCATGTAGCATTTTAAAATCCGTCAAAGTTATAGTTGACTTAGTTTAATTTTTGTTACCCGATGGTAACATCTTTGAAAACCCGTAAAAGTTTATTAAATTTGAAAAGTTACTTTTAATCGGTTCAATTAATATTTATAAAATTCCATTTGTAATATAATATAAGTAAAATAAAACAAAGAAATAAACATCCAAAATAATAATAGCGGCCTTATTACAATCCCAAATTAAAAACTAAGAAAGTAAATAATATTAAATTTAGTAAAATGAGTTTAAATCTATCGACAAGCATGGCCGCCTCGAGTCCTCTCCGGCTCCATCTCCGCGTTCTACTCATCTGCAAAATGTTAAGGGAAGGGGTGTGTCACCAAGAATCAGTGTGTAATCCCCCACCCGAAAAAGTAACTCATACACAAGTCATTAATAAACATGCACATGCAACCCAACCTAACCATCCATACTCCTTAACTACCCCGTGTGGTCAAAACCACTGGTGGTCAAAACCACTGATGACTTAGAGTTACAAATCAAATGATGGGGCCAACCCATCGTGTGGTCAAAACCACTGATGACAATAGGTCACAATTTATCAAGTGTGGTCAAAACCACTGGTGGTACCAAACCACTGGGACTTAGTCGCAATTTATAAATCGGTGTGGTCAAAACCACTGATGACCATAGGTCACAAATAATCTGATGGGGCCAACCCATCTTGTGGTCAAAACCACTGACGACAGTCCATAAAATCATCCCCCTCCTATCATCAATCCCACAATCACATGCTTATATATCAATTATCATATATCATGTCATAGCATTTAACATCATGTGATGGCATGTAAATCATATATCAAAAATCACAAGTTAGGGGACTTACCTGGAATCCATGCTTAGCCATAAGCAAAACACTACCAAAAAGGTGAATAACAACAACAATAATCATGTAAATTAATAAAGTGTGTAGTGAGTTCTTACACACCTGATATTACCACGAATCCTAGATCTCGAAGACCCGATCTACGACTCTAGATCTTGACCCTATATTCAGCCAATTATCCATGTTAATACCAAAGGCCTATTCAGCCATAACAAGTTAATACCAAAGGCTCTTTTGCGGACTTACCTTGAACGGATTTGATTTCCAAACAAATCCCGAAGCCTTAATTACTCCCTAAATCCATGGCTCATATTAGTTTCAGCATTAACACAAAAATTTTATAACAAATGGCCCTTGGCCGAATGGAACTACTCACTTACCCCACTTACTGAAATAATTCAAAATCCCAGAATTAACACTTGGCTTGTCGAGATCCCTACCAAACACTTGTTAGAATCGGCTATAAGTGAAACTACGGGAAGTGGCCTATGGCTGAATAGTGTAGGTGGCTTACCTTTGAACTTCAAAATCAACACCCGATAGTCTCCAACAACGTACCTTGCTGTTAACTACAACAAAGAAATGCCACCTTTGTGATTTTTATGACTCATTCGGCCATCCCAAAAGAGAAGAAACAACCCGATTTCTTTAAAGAAGAAAAATACTTACCCCAACGCCACTTGGAGAACTACAAAAGAGAGGTTTGATAGCCCCTAAGAGATTCGGCCAAGGCAAGATGGAAGGGCTAGAATTTTCCTCTTAAAAGAGGAGGTAGATTGGGCTAAAAAGGAAGCAAGAGAAGCTGGAAATTTTTGAACAATTTTGGCTATGGATCAAGGGAGAATTCGGCAGCAGCAAATTTGGAGAGAAAGAAAAGGAAATTGGTTGAACTTTTGGCACTTCTTTGCTATACAAATCAGATATGGACAGCCCCCCAAAGGAGTCCAATATTCGGCCAACACCCTCTATTTTGTGATAATTTCCAGCCTCTAATTTTCACAAATAAAACAAGATTTATCTTACAATTATCTCCTGTACACCTCTTCAACAATTATAATGAAAATAAAACACTAATAGTTACTCTTCCAGCCGAAATTAGGAGTCCAAAATTGAGCCAACACTCTCCCATTCACGCCAGCAGCATACAAAAAAAAAATACCAATGCAATTTCTTAGGTTCGAACCCACGCCCTCACTAAAGCAGCCCCCTACAACGCCCCTTGCCATCTTTCCCATTTGACTTTCATGTCAAATAACCCCACCATTTAATTTTAAAGCCTTCATCCCTGGCCCCTTTTTCCTTAATGCCAAAAAGCCCAAAATAAAATGCTCCTTGCGTCCTTTATGTCTCGAACCCGAGACCTTAAACCAAAGCCATTTAGTGGCGCCCCAAGCCACTCCACCAACCTGTCTTTCATGTCACAAACCTCCTTCATTTAATTATAAGGCCTTCCTAGCCCAACCATTCATAACTCAAAAAAAATAAAACTTATTTCCCCCTTGTATCTCCCATGAATCGAACCCAAGACCTCCCTTGCAACACCCTTAGACGCACCAAGCCAATTGTGCCAAGCCCATTCTTTGTGTCATGCTTCTCCCTAAATTTTATTTAAGCCCTATCTTACCTAGCTCCCTCATTTTAGATACTTAAAAAAAGAAGTTTTAAAAACCAAATCCGTCCTAATTCGAGGTTTTGACTAGACCCTAAACATGCCAAATAAAATCATAGTATTTATTTCTTCAAGCACACATGGGAAATTAATTAAATTTTCAACAACCCCTAATTTAATGTGTTACATTATTTCACTCATTTTCCTTTGGAAAAACTGAATTTAGTTAAGCACTCCTTTTCCATCTTTCTGTTCCTTTTTACAAAATTCTCCAACCCTTCTCTCATTTTCTTTAATCGATTTTACATAGAGGCTGAATCATCCTCGTTCTTTTTCTCCAATAGCCGAACCCTTCATCTCTTCTTTATCATTTCTTCTCATTTGTGTTGACACTCACTCCTTTGATCAATCGGTAAGTGATATAAATTATTTATCAATCGCAATAGTTGGTTGAAGTTGTAAATTGGGCTTTGGACTAATTGTTGATCGATTTTACCCTTTGGTTCCACAGGAGAGTATCGTGTTACGGATTCCGAATAAGGTGTGTAATCCCGTACGATTCCAAATACATGTTTGAAATGGTGAGTAATCCCGTACTATTCCGAATACATGTTTGAAATGGTGTCTAATCCCACACTTCTCTGAATATTTGCATGAAATGTTTTGTGATTTGGTCAAAAGATCGTAAGATTGGAAATCGGCATATGTGATCACTCGGGCGTGCGTATGTTCGTAGTGGTAACCATATTTTGCAATGAAACAGTTTTTGGTTAGCAGCAGTGATGTGATTTAGAAAAATCATGAAAAATAGGAGAAACGGAATTTGAAAGTGAATAAGATATAGAATTAAAGCTTATTGTGTCTATTTTTATATGAAAGAAACAGAGAAGTAAGAGAAATTTTATATTCTGTGATATTTTAATTTTAGTGAGACTGGTTCTGAATGACTTTGTTGTTCCCTATTCTGTCTTGGAAAAATCATTCAAAATTTTATAAAGTTAATTATGAGTTATAATTTATATGTATAGATTCCTTAGTGAGTCTATTTTCAATTGAAATAAATGGGAGCAATATATGAAAACTGTACAATGAAATAATTGAATTTAAGGTAAGAGAGGTCGGAATCATTGGTCAATGATATAGGGAAAATTTTAATGAATAAACTGTACTAAACAGCTGAGCCAAAAATTTTGGAAAAATTGTAGTAAGAAGATATATGAGTCTAGTTTTAAGAAACATTTACGGATCTAATTTTTGAGTTTCCTAACTCGAGTTATAGTCAATTTAGTCAATACGACGCAGATGGATAGTTTAAATTTTTATGCCCCAAATTAGTAGTTAAGTCTTAGGTTGCGAAATTACCAAATTACCCTTAGTGGGTAAAATTACCAAAATACCCTCGATGGGTAAAATTACAGAAATACCTTTGGGTTGTGAAATTACGAAAATGCTCCTATGGACTGATTTACTAAAATGCCCCTATGGGCCGATTTGTTAGAATGCCTTAACTGGCCGATTTATTGTTGCTTAGATGGGCCGAGCTTTTGTATTAAATTATTTGATTAATGGGTGTTAATTAAATAAGAACATCTTATTATGTATGTTGCATATTCATATATTGCATTGGGATTGGGAAAAATGTTGAAGAGAAGTGATTCTGGTGGCACTGCCACAAAATTATATGTTAATCTGATTTGTTATGATTTTGGTTGCTTGGCCACAACCAAACTATATTATAAATGACAAAATGCCTACGATTGGTGTGTTTGGCAGGGTGAGTTGACTTGATCCCCACAGGTGTGATGGGATGGTACGGGTGGTGTGTAGCGGATGGATTACTAGGATGAGTTGGGTTGCATTACATTATCTACATTATCATGTTTATAGGGCTAAGGCCCAGTTTGTTTTGTAAATGGGCTTCAGCTCAAGATTATGCTACATGGGCTCCGGCCCAGGATATTGCTAAACGGGTTCAGACCCAGTGGATGACGGTAAGGGATTATGCACTGAGTTCTTGTAACTCACCCTCCTTTCTTTCTTAATCCTTGTAGGTAAATCTCAGTGACGAGGACTTGGGCCCATGGATAACTCGGTGGAGGCCATACTTCAGAAATAAATGTTTCGAACTTTAGTAAATTACTTTTTTGATCTATTTTGTTATTTTTTTACCATTTGGATTTTTATGTTGTAATAAGGCCTCTGGATTATTTTATTTTGTTTTATGTTTGACGTATTTATTATTTTGCTTAAAATGTTTTAAACGAGAATTTTTCTAAAAACTTAATTAAAGGTCTTCCAAAATAGATTAACAAATGGATTTCATAACAAATATGTACAAATAATTTAACTTGGATTTACCTTCGAATTATCAACACTATTTTCAAAAGTCACGGTTTTAAGGTTCACTAGTTCAATTTTCTATTTATCAATCAATCTTCGAGGTTAATAGTATTTTATCAAATATTTCAAATCAAACATGTTTTCTTAATTTTAATAAATCAATACCTATTTTAGTACGAATAAAAAAAAATATTTAACATGTTTTCTCATGTGACATGTCAGATCCGGTCATAACGCATGGGCCAGGTTTGGGGTGTAACACCAGGTGGATTACATAGAGGCTGAAACTTTTCTTAGTGGCTTGGAATTGACATACAATTGCATAATTAGTTTCACAACAATTATCTTTGGTTTTCCAGATGATTAAAGGTAATCATTCATACCCTTCTCACCCCAATTCATTCCTTACACATGGATCCCTAGATGTCATCCTCAAATTTAATTTTTTCCGTTGTGCTATGGGGTGTACCTGTGTTCTTACATTACCCAATCAGAACTTACTCTAAATGCCTTACTTCTATAAACATTATCTGAACATTAAGGCTTTGCCGAGCGGGATGTTACAGCGAGTTAGTTGGAGATAGGAAAATTTGGCGTAATGAAGGAATGGGCAAACTAAAATAGGAATGTAAGGTCCGTCGTCGGATTAGGGTCACAAAAATTACTAACAAATCAAATCAATTAATCAATCATAATTAAAATGCAAGATTACTATTAATATTATAAAATATAGGGGCAGGTCACGACAATCTAATACTTTTATACTAGAGTCTTATACAATCGAATAACGAATCATGCTATTTCATTCAAAATCACAGTAAAAAAGAATTTCCCATATAGTCCTAAATACGAGTTTACATGACCCTAAAAACAATCTAAGAACAAACAGGAGCTAATTTGAAATAATTCTAAAAGTTTAGGGAAAATTTAAAAAATACCTAAAAATTAGGATCATACGACCATGTGGAACGTCCCCAGACCGTGTGACTTTCGAAGTTGGGACACATGGCCATGTCCCAACCCGTGTAACTCACTGACTTGAGACACACGGCCATGTGTCAGCTCGTGTCTCTACACTTATTTAGTTTTACAACATGCTCAGGGCACACGCTTGTATGGTTGCCTGTGTGTGTCACACGACCGTGTGACAAACTGTGTCTCAGGCCATGTGCACCTAAATGTACCTTAAAACTCATGTTTACTAAATTATGATTAATTGGACACTAAGCAACTCAATTACTAGCCATTTAACCTATTCAAAACACAACTAAACATGCTCAAGCTATACCAAAATCATCATCTAATATGCCTAGCCAATGTACCCTCATTAGTACCAAATTTTATATGTTCAAACACATCAACAAATCATCAACCATTTAAAACTTCTATTCATACCAAATTTACCATAATTGAACTTTCACTCCTTAAGTTACCAAATTTTAAGCTAAACACATACCAAACATTAGGCTAAGCTATCATACCAACATTGCCTCAACTATAACCATTAGGGGTAAGCGAAACTCGATTCGACTCGTAAAAATAAAAAAAAATCGAATTTCTAGTTAAACGAATCGAATTATTCAAGTTAATCGAGTTATTCGAGTCAACTTGAATTTTTTTTTCAAATTTCGAGTTCGAATCGAATTAAGTTTTAGAATTCGAATAACTCGAATAATTCAAATATCAAAATATAATATTTTACATTTTTACCCCAAACTCCCAAACCTTTTTACTTTTCCCTCAAAACTTTTACTCCTTCCCACTTTCTCCCCAAAACTTTTATTCCCCTCCCATCCCAACCCTCCAGTCTACCCAAAATCCATTTCCCACCAAAATTTTACTCTCCCATTTTTTTTTTTTCAAAATTTTACTCCCAAAAACCCTCAAAACTTTTTATTTTCCCCCTAAATTTTTACTCCCTCCCACTTTTCCCCTAAAACTTTTACTCCTTCCCATCCCATCTACCCCAAACCCATCCCCCCCCCCAAATTTTTTTTACATTTTCCTCTAAAATTTTACTCCCCCTATTTACTTTCCCTCAAACTTTTATTCTCCAAAACTTTTATTTTCCCCTAAAATTTTACTTCTCACCCTTTACTCTCAAATAAAAATCAAAATTATCCAAAAAATCACTAAACATAAATAGTAATAATTTTATTTATATCTACTATTTATATTATTAAATTAAATTTCACATTTTATATTATTTATATTATTGAATTGTTTAGTAATATTGAATATTTATATTAAAATTGAATTATTAATTATGCCATAAAATATTCATATTAAAATTTTATATTGGTATCAATTTCACATTTTATCGTTAAAATAACTTTTATTAAAAATCACATTTTTACATTTAATATATATATTAATTCCAAATACATAGTGACAAGAAGTGAAGATAATTGAAACAACTAAGCAAACAAAAAAGCTAATCCATATATAAAAGATTAACAAATAAATTATAAGGTGATGAAAGTTAATAAAAAAATTTGATTAAGGTGGATAGATTTTATTACGATAGGTGACAGTGGTTACAAGGACCCAAAATTATTTTTTTAAAAATTTAACTCGAACAAATATATTCGATTCGATCCGATTTGGATTCCATCTCACTCGACTCAATTCGAAAATTTCAAATCAAATTAGGATGATAAAATATGATTTGTCAACTCGATTAACTCAAAATTTTTTCATTCGATTCGATTCGATTAGATCGAACGCTTACTCCTAATAACCATATATTTATACAAGTAACCAACATTTCACATTAAACCAAAATAATATCACATTAACAAACCAACTATCAACCAAAAACTTCCTAGTACATGCCATTATAATTTACAACATCACCACACTTGAGTCCGGGATTCGTTGTTGGATGTTGAATCAACGATAGTTTGAAAAGTACCTATCCTGCGTACGAAAAACAAAACTGTACGCTGAGTATAACTCAGTGGTATTTCTATAATCTGAACAAATTAAACTTAATATGAGTAGATAAAATGCAAGCAATGTAACAAGTAATGTTATAAACATATGTATCAAATCGATAATACAAATTTACTCATTCTTCATTTACATATATTAGATCCCACATGTTCAAGTACATATCAATGGTATTTCATATATATATATATATATATATATATATATATAGCATTTGGTAATTCAACTCATGCAATGTCATGATTCATCTTTTGATCAATAATTGAACTCATTCCAAAATTCACATCTCAGTTCACCATTTTATTTTTCATTTCTCATCTCATATTCATTTCTAAACTTTGCCATCTCAATGTTAAACGCATAAATTTATTATTTAATTTCCCCTATTAACATGACTCGAGCTCGGATGGATACACGGATCCAACCAACACACCAGATTGGCACCCAATGACTTATCGGATAAATCCGAAGTAATAACTGTGCCCAATGCTATATAAGTTGACACCAATGTGTCATCGGTTAAATCGAAGCAAGTTGGCACCTAGTGCCTCATCGACTCAAGGTCAAAGAAATCCCTGAACTCTTCCTATCCTATGGCATGCCATCTATATCCGACTTATCCCAAAACAATTAATAGGGTTCATTTCACTTTTCAATACATCAAATATCCCAATCTCATATATATACATTATTACATATATTGAATTCAATATTCACATAAGCAACACATTTCATAATATAAAAAATTAGTCCATTCCAATCAAATATGGATTCAATTTAATCCCAAAGTACAAGAGTACTCACCTCAAATGCTTACCATACATAACAATGCAATATGCAATAGTTTATAACTTAATTCAGATTATAGAAACACAAACAGTATATTTCGCACTACTCGACTTCGACCTTGTCTTTCCCCTTCTTACTTGAGGATTCTGGGATGACGTTCGCTAAGCAATAGAATAATTATAATAGATTAATAATATACCACTCAATTCACAAGAATTTAAAGTTTTCTACTATGTTTTGTTTAATCCTCAATTTAGTCCCTAAATCGAGACAAATATTAATTTCCACATTTAACCTCAAATTTTTATACTAATTTCACTCTAAGCTAAATTCAAATCCCTATTCTCAATTCTACCCCTAAATTTTGATTTTTTCATAAATTAGTCCATATTTCTCCAAATCAATAAATAACTTCACTATTTAGTCCTTTTTCACTTCTGACTTAAAAATCTATCAATTTAACCCTTAGTATTTAAACTATTCAACAATGACACATCTAGAATATTAGGACTAACCAATTTAAGCTTGGAAGTTAAAAACCCCCTAGTTCCGTAAGCTTCTCCTTCTTTTCTTTCCTTCTTTTCTTTTTTGCATGAATTCCTTTCTTTCCACTTTCTTACCATTTATTTTATTATGTTTTGATTTATTTATTCACATTATAATTATAATATAATATATATACATACACTAAGTTTTCATCATATTTATTTATTATAACATATATATAATAAATTAACATATATAAATATATATATTCATCATTAATGCCACTGTTTCAACAAAAGCAAAAACAAATGTATATTTATTATTTTTGTCCCTTTAATTTATTTAAATCTATAATCCAACTTTTAACCCTTATTTGATTTAGTCCCTATTCCTTAATAGCTCCTAATTCATGTAAAAATTACTTATCCAAAATTTAATTCATCTTTAATACAACTCCGTAAATATTTAATAAAAATATTTATGGGTTCGGTTTGAAGAAACGGAGTCTCAAAAATACACTTTCTGACACCCCTGACAATCTGGTAGTTACAATTCTCCCCCTAAATAAAATTCATCCCCGAAATTTACCTGAAAAGAGGTGGGGATATTGAGATCTCATTATCTCTTCTGGCTCCCAAGTCGCTTCCTAGACACTATGACTACGCCATAAAACTTTTACTAATGGAACACGTTTATTACGCAACTCTTTCACCTTGCGGGCCAAAATTTCGACCGGTTCTTCTTCATAAGACAAGTCAGGTTGAATTTCAATCTCTTTCATCGAAATAATGTGAGACGGATCTAAACAATACCTCCTGAGCATCAAAACATAGAAAATGTCACACATTTTCTACAATTCTGCAGGTAATGCAAATTGATATGCGACTGGACCTACTCTTTTAGTGATCTCATATGGTCCAATAAATGAGGACTCAGCTTCCCTTTTCGGCCAACTCTCAAAACTTTCTTCCAGGGTGAAACTTTAAGAAACACCTTGTCACCAACAGTAAACTCAATTTCCTGATGTTTCAAATTTGCGTATGATTTTTCCATCGAATGCTATTTTCAATCTATCTCAGATTATCTTAAAAATATCTTTCATTTTTTGAATCAATTCCAGTCCAATAACTTTTCTTTCACACAACTCCATCCAGCAAATAAGTGTTCGACACCTACGACCATTAAGGCTTCCTGTGGAGCCATTTGAATACTTGATTGTAAACTATTATTGTATATGAATTCGAGCAAAGGTAAATAACATTCTCAATTTGATTCAAAATTGATTACACAAGTACGAATCATATATTCCAAAATCTGGATAACATGTTCAGATTGTCCGTTTGTCTGTGGGTGAAAAGTTGTGCTGAAATTGAGCATCGTACCAAGAGATTTGTGCAACTGTTTCCAAAACCTTGAAGTAAAATGCAAATCTCGATCAGAGATAATCGACATAGGGACACCGTGCAATCTCACAATTTCCTGAATGTAAACTTCATCAAGTTTTTGAAGTGACCAGTTAGTCTTAACTGCAATGAAATGAGTCAATTTCGTAAGTCGATCAACTATCACCCAAACAACATTTTTCTTGCTTGAAGATAATGGTAATCTCATTATGAAATCCAACATTATGCGTTCCCATTTCCACTCAGGAATAGAAATAGGCTGAAGTAATCCTGTGGGAACCTGATGTTATGAATTAACTCGCTGACAAGTTAAGCATTTAGCTACGAACTCAACTATTTCTCTTTTCATTCTGCCAGCACAATAAACATGAGATTATAATTTATAAGACCATAGTTGGGCTATGGCAGCATATGAAGTTCGTCAAGATAATAAACATGAAATTATAATGTGTAAGACCATAGAAGTCCCCCAGGACTGTAAATATGATATTATAATGTATAAGACCATAGTTGTGCTATGATAGCATATGAAGTCCACCAGGACAATGAACTAGGAAGCCCACCAGGGTACAAAAGGAAAAGTCACAATATGACTCGCGTAGCAAGTAGCATGACAGAATGCCCGTGGTGTGTCTGAGGGTATGGGAAAGCTGGATCATGAGGGGATTCTCTAAAATTTAATAGTGAGTGTAGCTGATAGAAATGTATTAATGTCATTATGTTTCCAAAAAAAGAAGAGATTCCTTTAACATATTGGTAAATATAGTACCGTTGTTAAGTGTGTGCGTGGGTTGATGAACCAACATTGGCTAAGTAATGATAAGATGGATTATCATGGTTGGAGTCCTACTTGGTGAATGATAAAAAGGTAGCCAGAAGAGTGGGTAGTCTGCTAAAGGGCAGCATGAGAGTGAAAGTCAGCCTCAAAGTTGAATGATTGATAAAGTTTGCCAGGAATTTATAAAAGGAAATAAGATGTCTGTCAGAACTTTCTGGTGGGTAATTAATATGGGACTAACAAGGGTAGATGTCATCCAATGAAAACTTAAGGAAAATATTGTTCATAGGGGAGGCACCCTTAGAGGCTACGCCTCAGGTTATAAATGAGAGCAAATTAATCGAAACTTTAAATTCTAGGTTTTTGTCATTATAATTAAAGAAGCCTAATAGGGCAGAAAAATTGTGAGTGTTTTAATAATTGTGTATTAGAAAAATTAAATTGAAGTTAAATTCTGAGTAATGTTCTCTTCCAAAAAGTAAAAAATAAACTTGTATGGATCACATTGTGCTTGCAAATTCGTGTGGGTTAAGTTGTAAATAAATCAAGTTAGGAAGTTTTTTAGGTAACCCGATTTAATTGTAACATTTGGTATCTGGACCCGACAGTTGTGTAACATACCAGATCTGGTGAGTTTAAATTTTTGGGCGTATAGTAGTAAATAGTATGTCTGGCATAATGTTATCCACCCAAATGATTATTTTGGCGTACATGCGTGGGCATATAGTAACCGCCACATGACTTAGTAAGATTTTGACTTCATGATATTTTTCTATATTAAAGAGAAGTTCGTGTTAAATGATAAAGGGTAAGTATGGAATGAGTATTCGTCAAAGATATAGTACGTATGGTTTGTATGGAATATTGTGTTAGTTAGATTCTGAGTAACTTGGTTAGAAATCAACTAGTTAGCCTAGCTTGATAATTGTGATTACAAGTTACTTTATTAAGAAGGCAAGGTCTGAAACGAACGAAACTTGTTAAATTCCACTAAGTGGAGTCATATTTATATGTGATAGATGAGTTCTGAAAGGGTTCTTCTTTCTTCTTCCTCTTCCTTAATTGGTATTTACTGATACCTTCCTTATGTCTGAATGTATCTTACATCGATGATCTAGAAGCTATAGTTCTTTTATGATTAGAGGTTATTTTGTATCAAGGTAAGTATTTCAGCTCTGCATGTTAAGTTCTGAATGAGTAAATCTATATATGGTGATTGAATAGTAAGTTTGTAAGTATAAGGTTTCTGTAACTGCCCGATTTTGGGCCTAGTCGGAACAGTGGTTTTGGGGCCACAAATCTGATGAGAAAAAAATCTTATTATTATTATATATTTATGGTCTACGATTTCACGAAAATATTTCTTGGAAATTTCGTTCGAAAATTTTGACGTTTGGGCACTCAATTTAGTCAAAAGGATTAAATTATAAAAGTGCAAAAGTTGAGTTCCACATGTTAGAGGTGTCCAATTTCTATGAAATTTTAAATTGGAGGTCCTTAAATGGAAATTAGACCATTGGTTAAATTTTTTGACAAAAATGCACATTAGATAAGTAAAAAAGGATATTTTTAAGTTAGGGGCATTTTGGTGGTAATTAAATGGACTAAAAGACAAAATAAAAGCCAAAAACATTTGTACATTCTCTTCCTTGGCTGAATTTAGCATGGGGGAAGCCATGGCTAGGGTTTTCAAGCTTTCAAGCTTAATAGTAAGTGCATCCAAGCCCTGTTTTTAATGTTCTTTACATTTTTGAGATCCCGTAACTCGGTTTAGCTATTTCTACCATTATTTTGAGCTAGGGTTTGTGTTTAAAAATTTACCCATGGATGACATGTATGTAATTTGATGTCTAATGGTAGAATATGAATGCTTGGTGTGTAGTAAACGACTTTTACTAAGTGATTTTCGATGAAATCGCATAAAAGGGCTAATTTGTAAAAAGTTAAAAAATGTATGAAAATGTGTGAATGAATGCAAATTGTGGACTGCTGTAGTTATGAAAATGGTTTCTCTAGGCTTAAAATACAAGGAAATCGAATAAAAATTATTTTACAAGCCTAAGGGAAAAAGTGTAAATATGATAAAGTTTAGGGGCAAAAATGTAATTTTTCCATAGTATGATTTTTGGGTCACAATGAATAATGTGACTAATAAGTATGTTAAATGTGATGTTATAAATCAAAAAATGAGGTTTGGACTTAGAACGGGGGGAAAAACGAGTAACTGATGGTTAGGTCTCTTCTTGCCATTTTGGTAACGAGGTAAGTTTGTGTGAAATTAAAGCTACATAATGTTTTTATATTTTTAATTTTTAGATATTATGTGAAATGAATATTAGTTATATGAAATTGACTAATGATGCCTTGATGAGAGTATGATGAAATTATGTTAAGTTGAAGTTCCAGTTGAACATTCAGAATAGTAAGGATACTAATGTCACAACATGAGATAAAGAATGTCCCGTATAAGACCATGTCTGGGACATGGCATCAACATCGAATGTAAGTCCCGTATAAGACCATGACTGGGACATGGCATCGGCATTGAATGTAGATCCCGTATAAGACCATGTCTGGAACATGGCATCGGCATCGAATAAGGAAGGTCCCGTGTAAGGCCTCAGCACCAAAGAAAGATCTAGTGTAAGACCATGTTGGGACATGGCATCGACATCTATATATGGTTTTGTGTAAGACCATGTTTGGGACATGGAATCGACATCGAGATATGATATCCTGTGTAAGACCATATTTGGGATATGGCGTCGGCATCGAGATGTGATCCCATGTAAGACCATGTCTGGGATATGGCATTGGCATCGTGATACATGTACGATGAGATTGACTATCTTTTGATATTCCGAGTAGTTCGACGGGAAAAGAGCTAAGTTTATGCATCAATGACAAAGAGCTAAGTCCATGCTTATGATGTAAGAATATGTGGGAAATGTGGATTGTGATCATGCGTGAGGCTTTTAAGCCAAATTAAATTGAGAAATGAATTGTTCAAGTGTTTGTTGTTGATGTGTAAGTTAAATTGGCCAATGAATGGCTTGTAAATATTTGATGATGACTAGCTATTGGCATGGCTAACTATGGATATGCTTTAGTATTATAAGTGTGTAAATGAGAATTAATACAAAGAAAACATGATAGCGTAAAATTAGCAATAAAATAGTTCAGACAACAACAATTATATAACTTTTAAAATTCCCCAAAAATGGTGGAAATTGAATTAGAAGTTGAATAATATATGAAATTAAGGATTATTGAGTCTATTTTCACATAAAAAGACGGTGTAAGAAAAATAATTTTAGATTATGAGATATTTGAATTTTTATAAGATAGGGTCAGAATGATTTCGGAATCCCCTGTTCTGACTTTGGAAATTCATTAAAACTTTTACAAACATAATCAAGGGATAAAATTTATATTATTGAATTTCTTAATGAGTCTATTTTAAATAAAAACAAACAGGAACATCTTTTGAGTTCTTTGCAATGAGAAAATAATTTTTTAGTGAAGAGGGATCAAAACTGTCGACAAGCGAAATAGGGGAAACTTTAAAGAATAAAATGTACTTATTGGATTAACCAAAAATTCTATAAATTTTATGGTAAAAGGATATGTGAGTCTAGATTCAACGAAAATTAGCATATCTTAATTTGGACTTCCTTAGCTCTAGATAAAAGTAATTTAGTGACTGTAACTCGAGTAGACAACTCAAAATAAACATAAGTGAATTGAGAAATTTTATGCAATAATGATGGCATTATCTTGTGAACTCAAAATAAGGATTTTTTAAAGCATGGCAATAAATTTTTTATTATTTACATACATACTTACTAAGCTTTATAGCTTACTCCTCTTCCTTTCTCATAGGGTTTTATACTAGCTCGGGTTGGAGATCGCCGGAGATGCTATCACACTATCAAGCTATCATGTTG
Source organism: Gossypium rotundifolium (assembly GCA_025506655.1). Lineage (NCBI taxonomy): Eukaryota > Viridiplantae > Streptophyta > Magnoliopsida > Malvales > Malvaceae > Gossypium > Gossypium rotundifolium. The sequence goes on from CP106731.1 coordinate 54,130,617, forward strand.
GGTATAAGTGAATGCAAAACCTTTTGAGTCTATGGCATGTATAAAGACTTAGTCAATTGTGTATATGTCATTTGATTTGGTCAAATGTATTGGTTCATATTGGTTAATGAGTTGTAATGCCTATTTATACATGTGTGCTTATACTAAAGGTTTTATGTGATGTGGTTAAGTGTGTTTGGGATGGGTGGATTGAAGATGTGTTTAAGTATATGCAAATGAGGGTGCCAAGTGGTCTAGAAAATATCCATTTTCTTGGCCACATGGGAAGAGACATGGCCATGTGTCTCAGCCGTGTGGAGAACACGACCCCGGGACATGGGCGTGTGCCCAGGGAGTGTGAAGTCTGCATTTACTTTTTAGAATTTAATTTTCCACATGACCTAAGCACACGGGCATGTGACTTGGCCTTGTGACCCAATTTTGTTGATGAAGTCATAAACAGAAAGTCACACGGGCTAAGGACATAGGCGTGTGTGACCACACGGTCTACCCACATGGGCGTGTCCCAAGCCACACGGACGTGTGACCTCTGTTTTATGAAAAATTTTCTAAGTCTTCTTAAAGTTTCCTAAGTTCTCAGTTTAGTCCCGAACAGTTCTTAATGTATGTTTTGGGCCTTGTGGGCCCATATAAGGGGCGATTTGTATGCGAATGAGGAATGTTAAATTGAATTAAATTTTATAGCCGGTTTTGTATAAAGGTTTTTGTTTAAGTTTGGTAATGCCTCGTACCTATCCTGGCGTCGGACACGGGTAAGGGTTGTTACAGTTTCTGCATGATATTGTTAGCAATTGATATGATAAGTAATTTGTATGTACAATGGTAGTAATAGAGAAATTACGTTTCTAAGTAGTGGTTGTTGCTGGTTCGAGATGAATATCTGGATCTAGAGTTTTGAACTGCAGTAAGTGAGAATCAAGTGAGTCTTTGCCCTGACTCTCTTGTGTAAATATTTCCAGTAAAAGTAATTATATATATAGGATTATGACAAGTATAGCAATCAGTAAATGTAAGATCATAGTAAGGATAAAGTATATATTACTACAGTATGTGTAACGTTTTAGTTAAGAAGAATATTGATTGGTAAGAGTGCATGTATAGTTAAGGTGCAAAAGGATGTCAGTTAGGAATATGATCATCTGAGTAAGTAAAAATAAGGAATCTACCATTGTGAATCCTCTGGTAGGGTAGTTATAATGCTAACCGGATTGGCATATCACAAACTGAAAAGAGTGCAAGACCATGAGGTAGAGGCCTATAGCAGTTTAACATAAATTGGAACCATTCATGGTGTAGCCTCTAATAAGAAGAGACTAGAAAGGCAGATCATGATACGTGAATGAATGTAAGACCATGTGGTTAAGACCCATGGCAAGATATGAAATGACTAAAAGAGTGTATGCATGACCATGTGGTTAAGACCCATGGCATTATATGAAATGTTTGTATGGATGTCCATTGTGTAACCTTCAATAATGAGTAAATCGAAATGGAAAATTGCGATACATGAATCTCTATATAAGACCATGAGGTAAAGACCCATGGCATCTTTTGTGAAGTCTGTTGGTACAGTAAATACGAGACTCTGTATGATTGCCTATATGATGTGTTCTGTTATGCCTATGTGCCATGAACGGTCAGAAATGTCTGGTAAAGGTTGAATCTGAATGTCTATCTCTATTGTAGGATAAAAGTAAATTCTTTTAGTTTTTTAGTAAGTAAGGCTAAGATGAGGAATTGATATGTTCTTGGTTAGGAATGAATAAGTCTTAAGGGTTTCCGTGAAAAAGAGATGTATATCTATATGTTAAGAACGGTATATGTCATAATGATATGTAAATATGAAAGTGAGTGGTATTTTATTATCTTCTAAAATTATTCTAAATCTAAATTAATATTTTATTGAGTTATGAGATTCTAATATAATATGATATGGAATTCATCAGAATGGTTTATGTAGTGATTTATCAGTATAGATATGTGTGAGTATGAATTGAAAGTATTAAATTCGGCATAAGTATTCGCCAAACATATATGTATCCGCCTGTGATACATGTCAATGAACAACTGTTTGAAATAAGACTATGGGTTAAGGCATGGATTGTTGGAAGTGGTTTCTGAGGGTATGTTCTATTAAGAAATTATTATGGGACAAGAGATTTATGAAATGTTTGGAACGATTCCTCAGTGAGTTAGTCAAGGAAGATTGAGTATGACAAAAGCATGGTAGTTGGTGTATAAGAGAATGGTAAACTGTGGTGGTATCTGTAACACCCCTTACCCGTATTTGACATCGGAACCGGATACGAGGTATTACCGACTTAACATACTTTGTCATGTAATATTGAGCCATAAATTTTCATTCAAACTTAAAACCTTTCATTCGTATTTACAACATCCCTATTATGGGTCTACGAGACCCAAAACATACATATAGGATGGTTCGAAATTGAACCAGAAACTTACGAACACTTAGAATTTTTTTTACTCAAAGCAGGGCCACACGCCCATGTAGATAGGGACACCCCCGTGTAGGCAGGCTGTGTGGTCACACACACCCATGTCCCTAGTCTGTGTGGATTTTATTTTTCATATCGAACCTACAAGGGTTTTTCACACGGCCTGGCACACGCCCGTGTCTATGGCCCGTGTCCCTCACACGGCCATGACACGCCCATGTCTTAACTCGTATGTGAAAACCTTGACATTCTATTTATGACGTCAGCAGACACTTAGAGGTACACAGCCTAGTCACACACCCGTGTGCTGGCCAGTGTGATGAACTGAATTTTTTGCAAATTAAATGCTGGGGACACACGACCTATCAACACGCCCTCAGGGTTGACCGTGTGTCACACATAGCCTAGACACACACCCATGTGCCTACCCGTGTGGACAATTATAAGGCTATTTACCAAGCCAATTGCCACCCTGAAAAACAACCACACTCATATCACTTCAAGCAACATATAGCATAACAATATTCACTACTTCACCATGCATCTACTTCACTCATTACTCGTTACTTATTCAATTGCAAGAACTTGCACATCATGAATTTCATCATCATTGAATAAATATAACTTAACTAGTGCCGGCTAATTCCAATGGCCATTTACAAAATGAATTAAGTAACATTAATAGCCATCACCTTAGATAGCCAACATGACATATAAAAAAATGACCAAGTTCCTATACATGCCATACCCAAAATAATCAAATTTTACTATACCAAAAGAATAACTTGATAGTGTGAATCGAACTCCGATGTCCTTCGATTCCCGAGCTAGCTTGGCGATACTACAAGGAAATGGAAAAGAGAGGGGGTAAGTATAAAGCTTAGTAAGTTTGCATGCAATAAATATCAACATAGAATCTTATGATACATTCATACTTTACTTTAAGTAAGAACACAAATTCTCAAGCTCATTGACATGGCTTACTCATGCTTACTCTTACCAATCACATATCACACATTGGACTTTTTTCTCGTGAGTTTCTCATGTATACCTATATCACTCATCACATAATTTTAGCATTTTTTCATCTTTAACATAAAAATTTAGCTATTTACCCGTTGAACTACTTGGAATATTGAAGGATACCCTGAATTCATCATACACATAGTAAGATGCCAATGCCATATCCCAGATATGGTCTTACATGGGATCACATGTCAATGCCGATGCCATATCCCAGATATGGTCTTATACGGGATCTCATGTCGATGTCGATACCATATCCCAAATATGGTCTTATACGAGATCGTATATCGATGCCATGTCTCAGATATGGTCTTACACGATTTTCTTATTCGATGTCGATGCCATATCCCAGATATGGTGAAACACCCCAAACCCGGCCCACGAGCCTTGACCGGATCTGGTATGTTCCCCGGTGTAAATCGTTTCAAATTCTTTTGTTACTTAGGAAAAACTTGTGTGATTTGGAAGAAAGATCGTTTTGGGTTGGGCTTGAGCTGAAAACAAGTTTAATTCATTGTTAAAAATCCTTTACTTTAGGTGACAAAACATTTGGGCTTTGTTTTTTTTTTAAAAAAACAAAACAATTTACTTAATCTTTTAATAAAATGAGGTTTGTAAGCTTAACAAATAAAAATAGAATAAAATAATTCTACTAAGGCCTTATTACATCAAATAATTCCCAAAATTTAAATTCAAAATACTTAAAGTAAAATAGTCCAAATAAAAGAAATTTGAACTTCACATGGCCTCCACTAAGCATCTGCCGGCCCGATCTATCACTGGTCGTCACCTGAAAAGTAATCCCACAACGGGGTGAGTCAACAGACTCAATGTGTAACCAACACTAAAATTTAATATTTCAGGCATACAATGTCACACATGTTCATAAAGCATTTAAACAATATGATGCAACCCGAACCCAAACCTATATGCCATCGCTACACACCACCCGTACCATCCTGCACACCGTGGGGACCACTAAGTCGACCCTCCTTCTGCTACACTCCATATCGCGGTCTTAGATCACTGCATTCGTGGTATTAGGTCACCACGTTCAGATTTCTATGGTCCTAGGTCACCACATTCAGATTACTATGGTCTTAGGTCACCACATTCAGATATCACGGTCTTAGGTCACCGTGTTTGTGGTCTTAGGTCACCACATTCACTTCCCCAAAAATAAACCCATATGCCCCATATAATAGTAATATGCATAAATATGCAAGAGTTGACATTCTTATTCTTATTCTCATGTTACAATTAACATATTTCATAATCCTAGTAGGAGTAGGAAACGTACCTGAGTACTTTGTACCATAACATGGTACCTTAGCCACTTTCATATTCTTAATATCACATATATTAATTAAACGTAGCCATAAAACATATTATGATATAGAGTGGGGTACACACCTGATTCGCTTAAGGTTTACAATCCAAATCCCAAAAGCTTGATCTAATGCCTTAGATCTTAAATCTCTACATTTAATCAATCATTTAATACTTAGTAAGCCATTCGCCATAAATCCAAATCCTAGTAGGATTAGTACACTAAAACTTACCTTGGTGCCAAATCCCAAATCTTCACTATACTCTTTCTTGTATTCGCAAAGCTTTAAATCACTTTAACAAATTAGTTTCGCTTTTGAATAAATATGAACTAGATCTAAAACACCAAAAATAGGCCTTGGCGAATATTCGTATGTCTTACCTTGTGGATTTTAAATCTCAAATTCACCGAATAACTAGGGAACACGCGACCTATGGTGTACCTTCGGAAAAGAACTTCTCCTTCCTTGTAGTCGACACTTAGTAAATCCCAAGAGCCTTCTTTCCAAGTTTTGACTAACACAATAATGGGGTTAGATTTCCTAGTTTCGCTTTAATCTTAGAAGAAAAGAATGGAAATCGATAACTACTGACCTTACCCTTAATCTTTGTAATCGATAGCCCCCTTTTCTTGAGTCCTCAAAAATTCGGCTTAAGATCTAGAGAGTAGTCACATAAGTTTCGGCTTTTGGAATATTTAGAGGAGAAGAATGAAGAAGAAAAGAATAGTTTCTTAAGAGAATTCGGCAGAGATTATCAAGGAAGAGAAAATAATGCTGAATGGCCTCTCTTTTCCTTTTATAGCCGAATTTACTACTCAGAATCCCTTACTTGTCCACCACTCTTCTATTTTGTTAACTTTATCCTTTGGATTATCACTTTATTAAAAGAATTAATCCAACAATTATCTCATAAAAACAATGATAATTAAATCTATTATTTATCTCCTATTTAGACAAAATTTAAAGAGAATAAAACTCTTCCCTTGGGGTTCCTTAGTGCCGCCCACTTCCCTGCTCTTTGTAGAAAAAATAAAACTCCTTTATTTGCTCCCCAAGTGACTTGAACCTAGGCCCAACACCCTTGTATGTGGCGTCACCTACCTGGGCCTCAAGTGATATCTTCAGGCCACTTTTCCAAGCCTGTTTGTGTGTCAAAATTCCTCCTATTAATTTTCTTAAGGCCACCTTGCCTTAGTTTCCTCTTTTTAAACTTAACATTTTTAAAGCATTTCCTGGACATTTCCTGACATTTCCAAGACAAGACATTTCCTTACATTTCTAGGACATTTCCTTACATTTCTAGGACATTTCCCTACATTTCCAAGACAAGACATTTCCTTACATTTCCAAGTTTCCAAAAATGTTCATAATACATTCATAACACATAAGACATGCCATTTCGTATAATCAAAAGAAATGCATAGGCCCATTTTCAGGGTGTTACAGTTCTACCCCCTTAAAAATAATTACGTCCTCGAAATTACTTACTATCGTTCAATCCTAACTCATCACACTACGCCTTTGCTGCGCACTCTGATCTTAACAAAACTAACACATTTCTTAGATACTACCTCGACCACGTCCACTAGAACTCATTACTAACGTCGCGATTTAATCTGATTAAAAAGTTTTATGCGTTAGTTCTTTGTTCCACTGTTTATCCGCGAACAGTTTTATGAAAAGGAGTTTAATAGTGGTTCTCTCGATCAAACAAAGTCTCAGTTCAAGTTCACCATTCTAATTCAGAGATTCACATTCATTCATCAATCAATTATGAACTTTTGTTCATTCAGAGAAATGTTGTAGTTTTCATTGTTGTTGTTTTTCCACTACCCAGGGGTATTTTCATAATTTGCCCTACAGGGGTATTTTCGTAATTTGTCAAAATAAGGTTCCTTGGTGATTTTGTCAATAAGGGTATTTTGGTAATTTTGAAATCCTAGGGTATTTGAAATTTTGAAATTACAGGTATTTCAAGAATAAACCGTGGTAAATTTATAAATCTTAATAAATCAAGGATATTTTGGAATTTACAAAACTTGAAGGTTGTTTCTGAGAATTTGTTTTCCAAATCAGTGTTGTTGCAGAAATTTTTGAAGATCGGGGGTCATTCTGGTAATTTTGTAACTCGGGGTATTTAGGTAATTTGTAAGGTAGGGGTAATTTCGTAAATAAATTTTAAGGTAGGGGTAATTTCGTAAATAAATTTTTTTTCTTCCTATAATCAAGGTATTTTGATATTTTGTAAATTTAGGGTTCCTTTAAGCAAAGTAGTGAAATTTTGATAAGAACTGTGGGTATTTTGAAATTCCATAAACCAAGGGCATTTTTTTGTAATTTTACCACTAGGGGTATTTTAGTAAATTGGTAAATTAGAAATATTTCAGAAAAATTTATAAAAATAATCTTTTCAAATCAAGAGGGTAATTTAGAAATTTTAAAACTAGGGTTTCCATAAAAATAAGGCTAGTCCCTTTCGGGTTTTAGTTAGGGGTTTAGCCCATGAGTAAGTCCTCTTGGTTAGGGTGAACCCAGGCTACGCACCAAGTAGGATTCGAGTGGAGAGGAGGTCAGTCACGCGGACTGCTTAAATACCAAGCTCCCACCGAAACCAATCCTAGACATGCGCACCATGGTTACCACACCCTCACTCAGCGACTTAACCATAGGTTTGTTTAGTTAGGAATTTAAGTCTTATGTTTTTGTTGGGGTACACTAGTCCTAGGGTTCAAGTACTTAATCTCTATTATACGTTTCATTTCTACCCTTCTACAAATCATAACATAAATCATACAAAAGATTGGAGTACTTACCTCGTGGACTTCGGGCCGGAGACTTAGTGGGCCATGCCAGAAAAACCTGCTTAATTTGTAAAATTCCTTTTGGGCTTACTTTGGAAAACGTTTTGGGCCTTAAACCCAAGGCCGAGAGCTTAAAACTGGGCTCTGATACCAAACTAAAACACCCCAAACCCGGCCCACAAGCCTTGACCGGATCTGGTATGTTCCCCGGTGTAAACCGTTTCAAATTCTTTTGTTACTTAGGAAAAACTTGTGTGATTTCGAAGAAAGATCGTTTTGGGTTGGGCTTGAGTTGAAAACAAGTTTAATTCATTGTTAAAAATCCTTTACTTTAGGTGACAAAACATTTGGGCTTTGTTTTTTTTTAAAAAACAAAAACAATTTACTTAATCTTTTAATAAAATGAGGTTTGTAAGCTTAACAAATAAAAACAGAATAAAATAATTCTACTAAGGCCTTATTACATCAAATAATTCCTAAAATTTAAATTCAAAATACTTAAAGTAAAATAGCCCAAATAAAAGAAATTTGAACTTCACATGGCCTCCACTAAGCATCTGCCGGCCTGGTCCATCACTGGTTGTCACCTGAAAAGTAATCCCACAACGGGGTGAGTCAATAGACTCAATGTGTAACCAACACTAAAATTTAATATTTCAGGCATATAATGTCATACATGTTCATAAAGCATTTAAACAATATGATGCAACCCGAACCCAAACCTATATGCCATCCACTACACACCACCCGTACCATCCTACACACCGTGGGGACTACTAAGTCGACCCTCCTTCCGCTACACTCCATATCGCGGTCTTAGGTCACCGCATTCGTGGTCTTAGGTCACCACGTTCAGATTTCTGTGGTCTTAGGTCACCACATTCAGATTACTGTGGTCTTAGGTCACCACATTCAGATATCACGGTCTTAGGTCACCGTGTTTGTGGTCTTAGGTCACCACATTCACTTCCCCAAAAATAAACCCATATGCCCCATATAATAGTAATATGCATAAATATGCCAGAGTTCACATTCTTATTCTTATTCTCATGTTACAATTAACATATTTCATAATCCTAGTAGAAGTAGGAAACGTACCTGAATACTTTGTACCATAACATGGTACCTTAGCCACTTTCATATTCTTAATATCACATATATTAATTAAACGTAGCCATAAAACATATTATGATATAGTGTGGGGTACACACCTGATTCACTTAAGGTTTCCAATCCAAATCCTGAAAAGCTTGATCTAATGCCTTAGACCTTAAATCTCTACATTTAATCAATCATTTAAAACTTAGTAAGCCATTTGGCCATAAATCCAAATCCTAGTAGGATTAGTACACTAAAACTTACCTTGGTGCCAAATCCCGAAATCTTCACTATACTCTTTCTTGTATTCGGCAAAGCTTTAAATCACTTTAACAAATTAGTTTCGGCTTTTGAATAAATATGAACTAGATCTAAAACACCAAAAATAGGCCTTGGCCAAATATTCGCATGTCTTACCTTGTGGATTTTAAATCCCGAAATTCACCGAATAACTAGGGAACACGCGGCCTATGGTGTACCTTCGGGAAAAGAACTTCTCCTTCCTTGTAGTCGACACTTAGTAAATCCCGGAGAGCCTTCTTTCCAAGTTTCGACTAACACAATAATAGGGCTAGATTTCCTAGTTTCGACTTTAATCTTAGAAGAAAAAGAATGGAAATTGATAACTACTGACCTTACCCTTAATCTTTGTAATCGATAGCCCCCTTTTCTTGAGTCCTCAAAGATTCGGCTAAGACCTAGAGAGTAGTCACACAAGTTTCGGCTTTTGGAATATTGAGAGGAGAAGAATGAAGAAGAAAAGAAAAGTTGCTTAAGAGAATTCGGCAGAGGTTATCAAGGAAGAGAAAATAATGCTGAATGGCCTCTCTTTTCCTTTTATAGCCGAATTTACTACTCAGAATCCCTTACTTGGCCACCACTCTTCTATTTTGATAACTTTATCCTTTGAATTATCACTTTATTAAAAGAATTAACCCAACAATTATCTCCTAAAAATAATGATAATTAAATCTATTATTTATCTCCTATTTAGACGAAATTTAAAGAGAATAAAACTCTTCCCTTGGGGTTCCTTAGTGCCGTCCACTTCTCTGCTCTTTGTAGCAAAAATAAAACTCCTTTATTTTCTCCCCAAGTTACTCGAACCTAGGCCCAATACCCTTGTCTGTGGCATCACCTACCTGGGCCTCAAGTGATATCTTCAGGCCACTTTTCCAAGCCTATTTGTTTGTCAAAATTCCTCCTATTAATTTTCTTAGGGCCACCTTGCCTTAGTTTCCTCTTTTTAAACTTAACATTTCTAAAGCATTTCCTGGACATTTCCCTACATTTCCAAGACAAGACATTTCCTTACATTTCTAGGACATTTCCTTACATTTCCAGGACATTTCCCTACATTTCCAAGACAAGACATTTCCTTACATTTTCGGGACATTTCTTTACATTTCCAAGTTTCCAAAAATATTCACTTTCCTCTTTTAACTTAAGTTTTCAAAATGGTCACTTTCCTCTTTTAACTTAAGTTTCCAAAATGTTCATGTTCCTCTTTTAACTTAACATTTCCAAGTTTCCAAAATGTTCACTTTCCTCTTTTTAAAACTTAACATTTCTAAATCATTTCTTACATTTCCAAGTTTCCAAAAATGTTCACAATACATTCATAACACATAAGACATGCCATTTCGTATAATCAAAAGAAATGCATAGGCCCATTTTTAGGGTGTTACATATGGTCTTATACGGGATCTCAATCTGGTGCCGATGCCATATCCCAGATATGGTCTTATACGGGACCTTATAAATCTTATGTCTTGACAATGGTATCCTTTCATTTCCTAAGATTCAACTGGGACTTCAACATCATAAATTTTCACCATATTCTCATCGAAATGTCATTGATCAAATCTATAGAAATAATATATATCTTCATGAAATTGTCAAGCATTTTAAAGCATAATAACATAATGTTGAATTATTACACACAAACTTACCTCGTTATCAAAATGTGTATAATTGTTCGATTTAGTCTAACACCTTGTTCTTTCCTTGGTTTTGGTCTAGACTTCGTGTTTCTTGATCTATAATGACAATTTCACTCTTTTAATGATTCATTGACTAAATCGAACCATGAAAATTTCACTCTTTTAATGATTCATTGACTAAATTGAACCATGAATCATACTTTGGCAAAATTATGATTTTACCTGTATACTTTCTCATATTTACAAAATGGTCCCTAGGCTCGTATAATGAAATATACCCATTTCCTTGGTTACCCAAGCCTAGCCGAGCATTTATTGAGCTTATAAAAACTCACATTTTCCTTCAAAACTGATTTTTACTACAAAATTTATCATCTTTACAAATAGGTTCTTTTTATGTGTTTTCCATGAAAATCACTTAGAAAAAAGATGTTTATCACACATCAAACTTTCATGTTCTTTCATTAAACATCAAAATACATGCATTTCATACATGGGTAAATTTTTGAACATGACCTATAGCTTAAAATATAGCTAGAAATAGCTAAATCGAGCTACGGGGATCTCAAAAATACGAAGAACATTAAAAATAAGGCTAGGATGCACTTACTTTGTGCTTGAAAATGAACAAAACCCTAGCTATGGCTTCTCCTCAAAATTTTGGCACCTAGGAAGAAGATGGACATCCATTTTTGACTTCTTTTTCCCTTTTTATTTTTTTATTATCCAATTGACAAAAATGCCCTTAAAGCCCTTCCTTGAGATTTTTCCTTCCCATGTCCAATTTTGTCCATCTTGACATATAATGGTATAATTGCTAAATAAGGACCTCTAATAATTTTTCTAATGCTATTTCATACTTGAATCTTCTAGAATCTCATATTTTTCAATCTTTGCAGTTTAGTCCTAATGAATAAATTGATCACTAATTTATAAAATTTCTTCATGAAATTTTCACACAATTATGCAAGCATGCCATAGACCTCATATAAGCCATAAAACACATATTTCTACTTCAAATTTTTGGTCTCGCAACCACTATTCTGACTAGGCCCTAAATTGGGCTGTTACAGTATCCGCAAAATAATTGATGCAGAATAATTGGCACTTAGTAGTTCATATGAGATTGCAAAGTATCCATCAATGTATTGTTATAATGAGCTCACTAAGTACTCCTCTACTTACAAGATTTGTTATTTCTTTTCAGGTATTTGAGAAAAGACTTCGCCAAGAGGGACAACGCCAAGAGCACGCCAAAGTGGTGGTAGAGTGGGCCATTATGCATACAGTGAAGATGTGGTGTAGTCTAGGAATACGTCTTTTGAGTTTGTATTAAATAAACTTCCATTTTGTAAGGATTTGTATCGAGTCTGTTGTAATAAGATTATTTTAAGTTTTTTCCCTTGTTTTCATACCATAAGTTTCTAATTAAAATGTCAAATAACATGTTTAAACAAATGAGAAATTATAAAATGTTTTCGTTAATGGTTAAGCTTTGTGTAGTAACACTCGAAATTCAGACCTTGTGAATTTGTTCAGGTTTGGGGTGTTACATGAAAGCACTATTGTTGACCCTAGCATGAATTAGGACCAAATTGCAAAGTTTCAAAAATCTAGGGCCAATGTTGTGACATCGCCTTCTCTACGTCGTGATGTTGCTAAATAGTTTGTCACATTGCGACATTGGACCACTCGACGTCGAGACATCAAAAACTATTGGGCTGACATTGCGACGCGGGGAGTTTCTCGTTTCGACGTGGACTTTGTATTGGTACATTTTAGGACATTTGGTACCTACTCCATGCCAAGCCAACCTTTAGCTTAAATGGTGCATTATGCACACTTGTAACCTGCAGAAAATAATAAGATAGCATGTCAAAGCATTGATTTAACTACTTCTAAACTTCTATTCCAACATTTCCACTCGTTTGATAGCTACAAATCAATCCAAGCTATACCAATTCAATCAACCTATCTTTAACTTATAAACATCCCAAAATAATCCATTTTACTATGCATTATCACATTCAATATACCATTAAATACTTATCATTCAACACAATCTATGTGGTTTTATGCATAACCAATTCATACCACAACATAAACATAAGTTTACCATATGGCCAAAAACATATATAGATATATGCATATACATTAGTTTCAGAATCCAAAACCAACCAAGGTTTAACTAACCATTCATTCACAATTAACACATATATAACCTACTAGATACATGCGATAGTATCAACCTACTAGATACATGCCACAATATCAAACTTAAATGAGTAAAAGTCTACCAAGTTGATAAATGAATATTGTGATCTTTGAGCTAATCCAATTGATGAATTACGCAAATACCGATCTATAAAAGTGTAAAACAACTACTTAAGCATTTCAAATGCTTTGTAAGTTCATAGGTAAATAAAGATAAACTTACCTCAAATCACAATTAGCAATATGTATTAGCTAACTACAAAACTTTCATGTCTTCACATTTCACATCAATAAAATGAGATAATCAAATATGATTCGTATAACATTTTAATCTGACAACACAATTCAATTTAATGTCATTCTGTTAGAATCATCAAACATATACATCATTTATATCATTCCAAGTTCACATAGTCATATCTGCATAATTTATAACATTTATCTTAAATTTCTCCATTTAAAAACCATTCTAGTAGCTCAATGAAATATAAAAAATAGATTCAGATACACAGGTAACTACACTACATTAGAGAGCAACGTAGTGCTATAGAGGCACCAAAGTGCAAACAGAGGCATTAAAGTGCAAACCTGTACAAGCATGCAACTAAACCTATTGACATGTCAATTGTATCCTATCCTTTAATACGTTCACTTGGGCACAATTTACATATTTAATCATTTATTTACAATTAAGTCGAAATCTTACCTTTTTGTACCAATTTGTAAATAACTCAAATTAGACACACACACACACAAATATTTTAATTCAAGTACATAAAAGAATTAGATATATTTATACCATATGTGAAACACCCCACACCCGGCCCACGAGCCTGAACTGGATCTGGTATGTTCCTAAAGTGAACCGATTTCAAAATCATTTCGATACTTAGAGAAAATTGTAAATTTTTGGAAAAACTATTATTTTCAGTTGGGCTTAGATTGAAACCCATTTATTTGATCTTGTAAGCCCATTTAATGAAATACATCCAATAAAGTTCTTAGCATGAAACTTAACAATAAGCAAACATAAAGTATAATCCACTGGGCCTTAAGGCCTTATTACATCATGTAAAACCCAAAATAGAATAAAAGTAACAAAAAAAAAAAGAAATTAAAATTTAAGTTCAAACTAAATGAAATTTTTCGCATGTAGCATGGCCTCCTCTTGGTCCACCGCCCATCCAATCCTTGCTCATCACCGAAAAATAATTCCCACAATGGGGTGAGTCAATGACTCAATGTGCACACCATACTATCATTCAATAAATCAGTATTCATGTTCAAATCATTAAGTCCATACAATAATGAAATTATGATGCAACCCAAACCCAATCCTAATTAGCCATCCACTACTCTCCCCCGTACCAACCTGCACACCGTGGGGACTACTAAGTCGACCCTCCATCCGCTACTCTCCACGTTGTGTCATTAGACACTATAATCAAATTTAAACGTTGTGTCATTAGACACTATTGTAACCGAAGTTACCAAAATTTCGCAATGTGACCGTAGTCAACATATTTCGTTGGTGAGACCAAGTCAACACCTTCGTTGGTGAGACCAAGTCAACACTGCTTCTCCCCTTTCACATAAATCCCAATGCCCCAAAACATATATATATCATAACTTAATTTCATGTTCATATACATATATTCGCATGTTATTAAATAACATATTTCACAATCCTATCAGAAGTAGGAAACGTACCTGGGTACTTTTTGCCACATTTGTGGTACATAGCCACATTCACATTCTTATTCATAATTATATATTAAAATATTTAGCCATAAAATATCAAAGGATAGTAAGGGTACACACCTTATTCGCTTAAATGAAAGTTCCTTGAGATCTCGAAAATCCCGATCTAACTTTAGATCTATTAATTCCTATATTCGGCCCACCAAATAAAACACATTAATAAACCCTTTTGGCTTAAAACAAAACCAAATCCTAGTAGGATTTGTAGAGAGACTCACCTTTGCCGATTTGGTGTTTACACAAATCCCGAAAACTTTGTTTTCCTTCACTTGATATTCGGCCAACCTTGAATCTCAATATGGGTTAGTTTTCGGCTTTTTAATAATTAAAGAACTGATCTAGATAATCATACAAGCTTTGGCCAAATACTTTTAGGTACTTACCTTGTGGATCTTAAATCCCGAAATTCACCATATAACTAGGGAACACGTGGCCTATGGTGTACCTTCGGGAAAAGAATTTCTTCTTCCATGATTCGGCCAAGATTAATAATCGAAATTAGTCTCTAAATTTCAATAAGTCTAGAATATAAAAGAATGGAAAACTAAACTTGGATCTTACCCTTATTTGAAGGAATCGATTGCACCTTCACTTCAACCTTCGAGATTTGGCTTAGAGACTTGATGAACAATCGGCTATGATTCCCTTATGTATTTGGTTTCAAAGATGAAAGAAGAGAGGAATAATAGGCTTAGAAGGAAATCGGCTCGGAGGCTAAAAGAAAAGAAGAAAAGAATGGATGCTCAAGAAGAATATTTGGCGAGGAAAAGAGGGAGAATGAATAATGAATGGCCCTAGTCTCATCCTTTTATAGTCGAAATTATTAGGCCAAGAATCCTTAACTTGGCCACCACTCTTCCTTATTTTCCTAATTAAAGAATAAAACTCTTTATTTATCTCTTATTATTCACATATTTATGTGAATAAAACTCTTTATTTATCTCTTATTATTCACATATTTATGTGAATAAAACTCCTTTATTTCTCTCTTATTATTCACATACTTATGTGAATAAAACTCTTCCTTTTCTAGAAACCCATGCCGTCCACCTCGTTTCCGGAAGCAAAATAAAGCCTTCATTATTTGCTTCTGGATGACTCAAACTCAGCCCAAAACCTCTTGTATTTGGGCCATTTCCTAAGACCTTAGGTGGCATCTTCAGCCACATTTCCAAGTTCGTTATTGGGGCAAATGTCATGTACTATATATTTTAGGGTCACATGGCCCTAAGTTCCCTTTGGGCTCAAATTCGACATTCCGGGTCATTTTAAGTTTCCTAAAATTTTCACATGCTCAGATTTTCCGTGTTTCCAAAATGTTTAGGTTTCCAAAATGTTCGTGTTTCCAAAATGTTCGTGTTTCCAAAATGTTCAAGTTTCCAAAATGTTCAAGTTTCCAAAATGCTCAAGTTTCCAAAATGTTCAAGTTTCCTATTTTGGCTTGGTTTCCAAAATGTTCACTTTCCTAATTTACTTAGGTTTCCAAAATGTTCACTTTCCAAAATGTCTAAGTTTCCAAAAGTGTTCATTTCCATTTCCATTTCCATTTTCATTTCTATCTTCATTTTCATTTCCTTTTCCTTTCCATTTTCATGCATTTCTAGATTTCCAAAAGTATCAAAATTTATTCATAGTACTTGAAACTTGTCATTTCATACAATTAAACTGAAATGCATAGGCCCTATTCAGATGTTATAGTTCTACCCTCCTTAAAAATAATTTCGTCCTCAAATTACTTATCGATAATCGACAATCTTTCTCACCAAGACTATGCTTACGCCACTGACTCGATCTTAATAGAACCATCATACTTTCTAGGCACAATCTCTAAGTTCACATCCCTTAGAACTCATTTTCTAACGTCGCGATTTAATCTGATTTAAAAGTTTTATACATTAGTACTTGTTTCACTTTATTACTCGCGAAGAAATTTTATGAAAAAGATTTTAGGAGTGGTTCTTTCGTATTCATACATGCACACAGTCTTTTCATTCATTCACACATCCAACAAACAATTATGAACCTTAGTTCATTCAGAGAAACGTTGTAGTTTTTCATTTGTTGTTGTTTTAGCACTACCCGGGGGTATTTTCGTAATTTGTCCTACAGGGGTATTTTCGTAATTTGTCAAAATAAGGTTCCTTGGTGTTTTTGTCAAAAATTATTTTGAAAATTTCAAAGTCTCGGGGCAATTTGGAAAAGTTTGAAATCCGGGGGTATTTCAGAAATTTTTGGACCTTGGGGGTATTTTGGTAATTTTTCCACAAATCGGGGTAAATTGTAAAATTTTAATAAATCATGGATATTTCAAGTTGCAAAATTTTGAAGGTTCTTTTTGAGAATTGTACTTTCCAAATCAGTGCTGTTGCAAAAATTTTGGAAATTAGGGTCATTTTGGTAATTTTAGTGAGTTAGGGGCAATTTTGTAATTTTCCATAAATCAAGGTATATTTTTTTTTTGATAGTTTGCAAATTAGGGTTTTTGAACATTTATGAAATAATGAAATTTTGGCAAAACTGTTGAGTAGTTGGGCATTTTATAAACCAAGGGCATTTTTTGTAATTTTACCACTAGGGGTATTTTAGTAAATTTGTAAATCAAAAATATTTCGTGAAAATTTATAAAATATTCTTTTCAAATTAAGAGGGTAATTTAGAAATTTTAAAATTAGGGTTTCCATAAAATACGGCTAGTCCCTTTCGGTTTTAGTTATTGGGTTTAGCCCGTGACTAAGTCCTCTTAGTTAGGGTGAACTACATTACGCACTGTAGGATTCGAGTAAAGAGGAGGTGAGTCACTAGGACCTGCTTAAATACCAAGCTCTTCATCAATCCACTCCTAGACATGTGCACAACAGCTTACCACACCTAGCTCGGTGACTTAATCATAGGTTTGTCTAGTGTATTAAGTCTTATGTATTTGTGTTTGAGTAGACTAATCCTAGGGTTCAAGTTCCTATCATTCTATTCTACGCTCCATGCCTTTTCTACCCTTATACAATTCATAAATCATGTAATCACACATAGAGTTAGGGGTACTTACCGGTGGATCATGGTTTGAGACATAGGGGCCATGCCAAAAGCCTGCTTATTTTCAAAGAAAATCATTTGGCTTGCTTTGAAAACGTTTTGGGCCTTAGCCCACAGGCCGAGAGTTTTAAACTGGGCTCTGATACCAAACTGCAACACCCCACACCCAGCCCACGAGCCTAAACCGGATCTGGTATGTTCCTAAAGTGAACCGATTTCAAAATCATTTCGATACTTAGAGAAAATTGTAAATTTTTGGAAAAACTATTATTTTCAGTTGGGCTTAGATTGAAACCCATTTATTTGATCTTGTAAGCCCATTTAATGAAATACATCCAATAAAGTTCTTAGCATGAAACTTAACAATAAGCAAACATAAAGTATAATCCACTGGGCCTTAAGGCCTTATTACATCATGTAAAACCCAAAATAGAATAAAAGTAACAAAAAAATAAATTAAAATTTAAGTTCAAACTAAATGAAATTTTTCGCATGTAGCATGGCCTCCTCTTGGTCCACCGCCCATCCAATCCGCTCATCACCGAAAAATAATTCCCACAATGGGGTGAGTCAACAGACTCAATGTGCACACCATACTATCATTCAATAAATCAGGCATTCATGTTCAAATCATTAAGTCCATACAATAATGAAATTATGATGCAACCCAAACCCAATCCTAATTAGCCATCCACTACTCTCCCCTGCACTAACCTCGCACACCGTGGGGACTACTAAGTCGACCCTCCATCCGCTACTCTCCATGTTGTGTCATTAGACACTATAATCAAATTTAAACGTTGTGTCATTAGACACTATTGTAACCGGTTACCAAAATTTCGCAATGTGACCGTAGTCAACATATTTCGTTGGTGAGATCAAGTCAACACCTTCGTTGGTGAGACCAAGTCAACACTGCTCTCCCCTTTCACATAAATCCCAATGCCCCAAAACATATATATATCATAACTTAATTTCATGTTCATATACATATATTCGCATGTTATTAAATAACATATTTCACAATCCTATCGAAGTAGGAAACGTGCTGGTACTTTTTGCCACATTTGTGGTACATAGCCACATTCACATTCTTATTCATAATTATATATTAAAATATTTAGCCATAAAATATCGAAGGATAGTAAGGGTACACACCTTATTCGCTAAATGAAAGTTCCTTGAGATCTCGAAAATCCCGATCTAACTTTAGATCTATTAATTCCTATATTCGCCCACCAAATAAAACACATTAATAAACCCTTTTGGCTTAAACAAAACCAAATCCTAGTAGGATTTGTAGAGAGACTCACCTTTGCCGATTTGGTGTTTACACAAATCCAAAACTTTGTTTTCCTTCACTTGATATTCGCCAACCTTGAATCTCAATATGGGTTAGTTTTCGCTTTTTAATAATTAAAGAACCGATCTAGATAATCATACAAGCTTTGGTCAATACTTTTAGGTACTTACCTTGTGGATCTTAAATCCCAAATTCACCATATAACTAGGGAACACGTGGCCTATGGTGTACCTTCGAAAAGAATTTCTTCTTCCATGATTCGCCAAGATTAATAATCGAAATTAGTCTCTAAATTTCAATAAGTCTAGAATATAAAAGAATGGAAAACTAAACTTGGATCTTATCCTTATTTGAAGGAATCGATTGCACCTTCACTTCAACCTTCGAGATTCGCTTAGAGACTTGATGAACAATCGGCTATGATTCCCTTATGTATTTGGTTTCAAAGATGAAAGAAGAGAGGAATAATAGGCTTAGAAGGAATTCAGCTAGGAGGCTAAAAGAAAAGAAGAAAAGAATGGATGCTCAAGAAGAATATTTAGCGGAGGAAAAGAGAGGAGAATGAATAATGAATGGCCCTAGTCTCATCCTTTTATAGCCGAAATTACTAGGCCAAGAATCCTTAACTTGGCCACCACTCTTCCTTATTTTCCTAATTAAAGAATAATTCTTCATTTATCTCTTATTATTCACATATTTATGTGAATAAAACTCTTTATTTATCTATTATTATTCACATATTTATGTGAATAAAACTCCTTTATTTCTCTCTTATTATTCACATACTTATGTGAATAAAACTCTTCCTTTTCTAGAAACCCATGCATTCCACCTCATTTTCCGGAAGCAAAAATAAAGCCTTCATTATTTGCTTCCTGGATGACTCAAACTCAGGCCCAAAAACCTCTTGTATTTGGGCCATTTCCTAAGACCTTAGGTGGCATCTTCAGGCCACATTTCCAAGTTCGTTATTGGGGCAAATGTCATGTACTGTATATTTTTAGGGTCACTTGGCCCTAAGTTCCCTTTTGGGCTCTGAAATTCGACATTCCGGGGTCATTTTTAAGTTTCCTAAAATTTTCAGGCTGTATTTTCCATTTTCCTGTGTTTCCAAAATGTTTAGGTTTCCAAAATGTTCGTGTTTCCAAAATGTTCAGTTTCCAAAATGTTCAAGTTTCCAAAATGTTCGTGTTTCCAAAATGCTCAAGTTTCCAAAATGTTCAAGTTTCCTATTTTGGCTTGGTTTCCAAAATGTTCACTTTCCTAATTTACTTAGGTTTCCAAAATGTTCACTTTCCAAAATGTCTAAGTTTCCAAAAGTGTTCATTTCCATTTCCATTTTCATTTCTATCTTCATTTTCATTTCCTTTTTCCTTTCCATTTTCATGCATTTCTAGATTTCCAAAAGTATCAAAAATTTATTCATAGTACTTGAAACTTGTCATTTCATACAATTAAACTGGAAATGCATAGGCCCTATTCAGGATGTTACAATATGAACATGGTGAAATTTAGCAAACAAGTTGAATCGTAGGGACTAGTCAGTAATTTTTCCTTTTCCCCGATTATCTTTAACTTGATTCAAATCTTGATCTATAAGATAATTTAATTTCAAATAATCAATCCCAAATACCTTATAACAACTAATTATATGCATATGACAATTTAATTTTCATTTTAAAAAGTTTCCTAAAGTTTCACATTTTATTCAATTTAGTCCCTAAAATCGAAAGTGCTATAACTTTCAAATTTGAGCTTTGATTTTGAAAATCAACCTCAATTTCATCCTTCTACAAACCACCAAAACCTATAATTATAGAACATTCATGCTAAACTCAAAATTATTGCACTTTAGTCCTTATGTTCAAAACTACCTATTTTTCCTTTAAATTTAGTCCTTTTTCATTACTAAGCTTAAAATCTAACCAAATAACACAAAAAACTTCAAGAACCATCAATGGTAACATTTCAAAACTTTAATAGTTTCATGTTTTAGTACTCGAGCTAGCTAAATCAAGCTCTCTGGACCTCAAAAACATAAAATTTACAAAAAAAAGGCTTCGAATGTACTTACATGCAAGGGTCGAAAGCTTGGAAGTGTTCAAAACTAGATTCCCTATCTATTTTTCTTATTCCAAATGGTGAAGGAGAAAAATGGTTGAAGATGATACCTTTTTATTGTAACACCCCAAACCCGGCCTAGATGTTACGACCGGATCTGACATGTCACATCGAAACGTTGATTTGAAAAATGGTCTTGACGATGAAGGTCTGTGACAAAATTTTAAATCCTTTTTACTAAATGCTTTTGAAAACGTTGGTTTTGTAAAAACAAAACATGTTGGCCAATTGTTAGTCATATCACTTATTACAAGTTTATTAATCTGAATTAAAAACCCCAAAGCTTTTCTAGTTAAAAATCGTTTAAATTTGAAATGCGTGGTTTCCTTTAAAAAAATTTATTGTTTTGAAAAACCCATTTTTTTTCTTCTTAATCTAGCAGTTAGAAGTAAGAAGTTACAACCAAATAAAAGTTAAACCACAATGGCCTTATTACATAAATATTAACCCCAAAATAAAATATTTAAAAACTAAGTATAAATAAAAATACTCGTTCACATATGGCCACCTCCGAGTCCCTCGCAGCTCCAAATCGTCTAAGGCTGGGGATTACCTGTACAGTTAAAAGAAAAGGGTAATTACGAGAACTCAGTGTGTAATCCCCTATCATGCAGTAACAGTTTGGGCCAGAGCCCTATTTAGTTACAGAACAATGTGGGCTTTAGCCCAAAATAATATCAGTATGGGTATAAGCCCAAATAATAATAGAGCAGAACAGTAATGCAACCCAACCCAATCCAGCCAACACACCACCCGTACCAACCAACACACCAATGGGGACTAAG
Organism: Gossypium rotundifolium; assembly: GCA_025506655.1. NCBI lineage: Eukaryota > Viridiplantae > Streptophyta > Magnoliopsida > Malvales > Malvaceae > Gossypium > Gossypium rotundifolium. The sequence continues at coordinate 54,152,489 of CP106731.1, forward strand.
TTGACCCACCCAATCAACACACTAATATCGCAGCAGAGCTACTAACAGTAACGCAGGAAAGCTGCTAATAACAGTAAACGTGTCTAAGCCACTAGAATCAAAATACTGGCGAGGCCACTAGAACAATAAAATCATGGCAGAGCCACTAATATAGTACTTCCTCCAAATCAAAATCCCAACTCCAATGTAGAATGTCGTGTTATAAATATTACGTGTATGCAGTATGTCATATTCATAACCAGTCATATAGATTTCATACACACATCAATTAACTACTACTAGGGGTATAATGGTCATTTTTTCAGTTAGGGGTAAAACGGTAATTCCACCCCTTAAGGGTATTTCGGTAATTCTACCCTACAAGGGTATTTCAGTAATTCTACACTACAAGGGTATTTCGATAATTTCACTCTCTAGGGGTATTTTAGTCATTTTACCCATTAGGGTCTTAGTACAGTTTACGACCTTTCCAAAGGCCTACAGTCATCTCAAATGACTCAGATAACCTATATGGCCAAAACAGTGTAAATGGGGCCCAAGGCCCATTATTCGGCTCAAGTGGGCCCACACACTCGTGTGGCCCATTTAGCTCAATTTTAGTTACAACTATGAAATTACCATAGCCCAATCCATTATTTGTCACTTACCGTGGATTTTACCTATGTGGGTCCCATGAGCCCATTGGGCCCACATGGTCCATCTCGGCCCAACGTGGCCCATTATGACCTAAGCCTACGAGAATGCTCGTGGTGGCCTCTACAATCTATCACTGACAATTTGTGGGCTCGATTCACTACACGAGTGATAGCACGTTCGTGAGGCCTCAAATGCCGAAGTTTCGACATTTTGACTTTTATCGATTCACAGTTAAATAGGGGTGTGAATACATACCTTTTTTGCTTATGCCAGTACCAGAGTGGTGTACGGTTACACACTTTTTTCACAGCTCGTACAAATAACCCACGAACACTGAACCTACATCCATCAACATTTTCAGTTAATAACAATACCTAATACTAATGTTAAATCCCAAAGAGATTGTTATTGATACTCACCTTCACCCAAGTATGCTATCTAATCCACTTATGATGCTAACTAAAAGATATCTATACCCCTTTCTTACTGAAATGATACATTAACCAAGAAAATCCAACACGAGAGAAGGGTCCAAGAGTTAGCAACACTAAACCGAATCATTCAGCTTTGCTAGAGGAGAGAGCCATCAAAATGGAACCAAAAACCGAATAAAACAAGGAATACTTACCCAAAATTAGTTGATAGAAATGGTAGAATAAAGTAACAATCGGCCACTTGACAGAGCCTAGTTGCCCAAACCTACACAAATCCAATGTAGTGAGAAGGGGGGAGTATTCGGCTAACTTGAAAAGAAAAGAAACAATAAAGGGAAATGAGAGGTTGATTTCGGCTTACTCAAACTTAAAGAACAAGAGAAGAATGTTGAAAAGAGGGAATAACAAGTTCGGCTTTGAGGGTAAAATCGAAAGATCAAAAGAGAGGAACAGAAAAACTTATTTCGATTTAGCGAAAAAGAAGAAGAAGAAGAATGCCAAATCGGCAGAGAGAAGATGTGCAGAAGAAAAAAAGGGTTTCAAGGAGAATTTGGCAGTTACATTGGTGCTTGAAAAATGTGAATAACAATTTGGAGAAGGAAAAAGTCGAAGAGAGAAAGACTCGAGTGGTCAAAAATGCTGTAGGAGATGCCACAAAGAGAGTAACCCGAAATGAAAAGAAAGAAGAACTCAAAATGCAGAGAAAATATTCAGCTTCTCCCCTCTTATCAAATGCCGAAAATGAACTAAATGAGCTCCCCTAGTCGAAATCCCCCTGCTTTAGCTACCCCTCACACCTCAATATTTCAAAACTCTCCACTGATTTCTCCTTGAATAACTCCAAACCTCCCATTCAAATCCATTCAATTTTGATGACCAAGTCTCCAACCACCTCTACAGAGTTTGAATCAAACTCTACCTCTCAAGCCACAGAGTCATAAAATAAAACTTCCTACTTGCATTCCATGGGATTCGAACCCAGCTCCCTTTCCACCTCAGTGACGCCACAACCATCAAGCCACAAGCTCTTTCTGTTACATAAAATCACACACGTTTAAACATAAGTCCTAAATGTTAACAGCCACTTTCACTTAAGAGCAAAAAACTAAAAATTTTGCCAGGGCCCAGACTCTAACTCAGGCTTCTTAAAACCCCCCAAAAACAGTCAAATACTTAGCCATTGAAGCAAACATGGAATTTAAGCCAAATCATGCAAAATTATAGACCCTATATTTTTGGGCCGTTACAACTCTACCACCTTAAAGAAATTTTGGCCTCGAAATTTACCTGGTCAGAATAGGTGAGGATATTATTATTGCATCGCCTCCTCAGGTTTCCATGTGACTTCCTCGGTACTATTTTTATGCCAAAGCACCTTAACCTAAGGAACATATTTCCTCCTTAATACCTTAACATCACAATCCAGTATCTGCACCAGTTTTTCCTTAAAAGTCAGATCAGGTCTAACCTCAATCTCTTCCACCGGCACTATATGTGAGGGATCAGAGCGGTAGCGCCTCAACATAGAGACGTGGAACACATCATGTATCCTATTTAACTCAGGGGGTAACTTGAGTTGATAGGCGATCGGCCCCACATGTTTTATTACTAGGTAAGGTCAAATGAATCTAGGGCTCAATTTGCCTTTCCGTCCAAATCTCATAATTTTTTTCTATAGTGAGACCTTCAGAAAGACATAATCCCCCATAGAAAACTCGATCTCTTTACGCTTTAAATCTGCATATGACTTCTACCTGTCAGATGCTTCCTTTAACCGATTTCAAATCAACTTTACTTTTTCTTCGGTCTTAGAAACCAACTCTGGCCCCAGAACTCACCGCTCACCCAGTTTAATCCAACATGTAAGAGTACGACACCTACGACCATATAATGCCTCGTACGGTGCCATTTGGATACTAGACTGGTAGTTACTGTTATACGCTAATTCTGCCAGCGGTAAATAGTCCTCCCATCTGCCTCAAAAATTGATTACACATCTTCTTAACATGTCTTCCAGTATTTGAATCACCTTTTCTGACTGACCATCTGTCTGAAGGTGGAACGCAGTACTGATATCTAGCCTGGTACCCAAAGCCTCGAGTAACTTCTTTTAGAATCAAGATGTGAATCTAGGATCTCTGTCCAAAATGATCAAACTGGTACCTATGCAATCTCACAATCTCAGCCACATATAACTTAGCCAACTTCTACAGCGAATAATCAATGCAGACCAGTACAAAATGGGTAGATTTAGTTAGTTGGTCAACAAAAACCCATACTGAGTACTTCTTAATGGCCGTTAAGGGTAGCCCACTTACAAAATCCATGGTTATCCTCCCCCACTTCTAAAGTGGAGTCTTTACTGGCTGCAGTAACCCAGAAGGTAGTTGGTGCTCAGCCTTAACTTGTGGGCATGTCAGACACTTGCCCACGAAATCAATAACCTTACGCTTAAGCCCTGGCCACTAGTACAGTTCATGCAGATCTCGATACAACCATGCGCCTCTTGTAGGATAGACTGCCTCAGTTTAAAATTTCTCGGTATACAAACTCTCTCACGGAAACATTGCACTCCTTCACTATTTAGCCCAAAATCTATAGTCTCTCTACCCTCAACTTGTCGGAAACGAGGAGCTAGTGACTCATCCAACAACTATTTTTGCTTAATTTGATCACCAAGTCGGTCTCACTTGAAGTTCAGCTAACAAGCTACCATCATCGAAAAGGCTGAGACGAGCAAACATTGCTCTCAAATCAGATACAACCCTACGGCTGTAACGCCCTGAATTTTGGGCCTAGAAGAATTGGACCTTGGGCTTGTGAGTGCCTAAAATTCTTGAGAGCTAGAAAATGGCACAAATGCATGTTAGTACTATTTGGGTTAGCAATATTGGAGTGTTTGGGGTCTTGGTGAAGTCTTGGGTTCAAGCCTTGTCATATGGAAAATTTTTTAAGCATTAGGAAACTCTTAATTTTAGGTAATAAGCCTTTTAAATAATTGAGGCTAAAATATGGCACAAGAAAGCGTGTGGTATGGTGGAAAGGTGGCGTTAGGAGTTTGCATTTTGCCTAAGTTTGAATCATTCCATGCTCAAAGGGGTATTTATTTTACTCCTTTGCTGAACTAGTAGTTGAGTTGGAATTGAACTCTGGTGGAGAAGGTTTGAATTGGTCAAGTGGGTGATTTAAGGAGTGTATTAAGGAGTGATTTATGGAGGAAAAAGTGGAGTTTGAGTTGGTATGGTATTGTGCCGAATTTGCTTAGGAGGTACTCAAATTTTGAGGAGGGTTATTCTTCAAGTTTTGGTTTTGTGTGGTTTTCTTTTGTCATTTGGTTTTTGTGCTAGTTGGTGCCGAATTTTTTTATTGCCTTATCATTCTGCTACTCGTTTTCTTTTTTTTTCCTTCACTATCTCGAAACGCTACTTCTTGGCCGTTTAGACACTTAATTTTGCTTCTTCCCCTTAGTCTCTTTTCTTTTTGGCTCCCTACAAGTTTGTGAACCGATTCTCTTTGATTTGTTTGTGGTCTCTTTGACCAAACATTCCACCTTCTCCCTCCACTTTTTTGATTTTTTTGACTGATGGATCATCCCTTTTTTTTCTCTAGCTTTTAGAATTGGGTGTGTTGGCCGAATAGTCTTTCTCCCCCTCTCTCAATTCTTTTGGGATAGTAACTCTTTCTCTTCACCTTATTGCTTGGGCCGACTGTTCCTTTCTTCTTAAGTAACTTTACGATTCGGGAATTCCATAGGCCTAGTGGTTAATCTTTGGCAGCGGTGTAAGGGTGTGGCCTTCTGTCGATCGATGAAGGTAAGGATTTTGAGTTCTTTAATAAGTATGATATCGTAAGGATTTATTGGATGTTGGTTGGTTGTACAAAAAGGGGATTGATGACAAATGTGTTTGAATGTAGGCTTTGGGCTCGTGACCGGTTCACTCGACTTCGTTAATAGGTGTATATTTTTACCCTGTGCCTGATAGTTGGCTGATAAGTTGAAGGTGTGTGCACACACTACTCAAGTTGTAGAATGGAAAAAGTCGAAATGCCGAAAAACTAGAAATACGGCTATTGAGGCCACATGGGTGTGTGAAAGCCCGTATGGTAGATCGAGCCCACAAACATGGGCGTTAGACTATTGAGGCCACCATGAGTCTTCTCGTGGGCATAGGCTGTTCTGGGCCTCGATGGGCTAAAATGGGTCGTGCAGGCCAAATGGGCTCGTGGGCCCCACACAGATAAAATCTACGGTAAGTGACTAATAATGAACTGGGCTATGGCATTCGCATAGCCGTACTGATTTGGGCTAAATGGGCCCCAGAGCGTATGGGCCTACTTGGGCCGAGTAATGGGCCTTAGGCCCATTTACACCGTTGTCATTATTTAGGTTACTTGAGTCACTCGAGGACACGATGGACCTTTTGTTGGGTCACTGAAACCCTAATTTGTAAAATTATTGAAATTCCACGATTTATAAAATTACTAAAATACGCTCGAATTGTAAAATTACTAAAATACCCTCGATTTGTAAAATTACCGAAATACCTTGATTTGTGAAATTATCGAAATACCCCTAGTTTGCAAAATTATCGAATACCCCTGTAGGGTAGAAGTACCAAAATACCCTTATAGGGTAAAATGACTATTTTTCCCTTGTGGGTAAATGACTGACTTAGACTATGAATTTGACTAATTTGACTGTGATCGTATGACTGTGTTTTAACTGACTTGACTGTGGGCTTTCTGATAGGCCTAAACGTGTATGGGCCCGAACTATTAAAAATGTCTAAAATACCCCTCATAGGTAAAAGGTCTGTTTTGACTCTACAGGATATGTAGATGACTATGTATGCCATGAGATGATTTGTATATATATATATTTATTCTGTTTACTTGTATGATAAAATTTAATAGCATGCCACTAGTGTATGTTGCAAAACATGGGGTTGGGTTATGTGATTGGAGGAAGTATTCTGTTCTGGCAGCACCGCTACATAAATCTGGTGGCTATTAACCTACCATTTTGGCAGCTCTACTGCAAATTCTATTTAGTGCTGCATCAGTACTATTATGTGGTGTGTAGGGATGGGTGGGTCGATATTCTTTCCCCACATGGTGTGTATGGTTGGACGGAGCTAGTGTGTAGAGGTTGGATGGATAGGGTTTTTGCATGCTTGATTATTCTGATTTTATTCTGTTTAGGGCTAAGGCCCACACTGCATCTATTCTATAATGGGCTTAGGCCCAGTTGGACACTACTTCTGAGATGGTCCCAGGCCCAAACTGTTTTGATTGATCGCTTTTTTTATTTGGGGTGCACACTGAGTTTTTGCAAACTTACCCAACTATTTAACTGTGCAGGTAATCCCTATTCATAGATGGTTTGGTGCTGCGAGGGACTTGGATCTAGCCACATATTTAGACTGTTTTGGATTTTATTTACCTTATTTATTATTTTTGGGTTGTAATAAGGTCTTTCTAATTTCTGAGTTTTAAATTTGGAATCTTATTTATAGGTTGATAATTGCTAGAAGTAGAACACCAAAACAACAACTGTTTTTTAAAATATCACGTTTCCACAACTATTTTAAATTAAAATCCTACAAAAAATAAGGTTTTAAAGGTGATAACTTTTTATAGACCAAAAAAAAAAATATGTAAACTGGGATTTTACTCATGTTTTTAATTAAGAAGGGTTTTTTTAATGAAAACATGGTTTTCAAAAAACACTTCAATGTGGCACGCTAGATTCAAGCCTAAATTCTGGGCCAGATTTGGGGTGCTAGTGGTATCAGAGCCAAGTTTAAAACTTGGGCTGTGAAATGGGCTTTTAGCCTTTGGGGACTCCAAAATTTCTTACAAGCGATTTTGAAGCATTTTTTAAAGTAAGGATTTATTTGTGTGGCACATCGAGTCTCTGGCACTGGACCAAGTAAGTTTTTCTTGATGTTGAAATCTGTTTTAAATTAATATACTATTGATTGTTACTGGACTTACTTTAGATGATAGACTATATTGAGACTCTTAGCTAGAGTAAAACTGAAAATCGTAGGAGACTAAAACTATAGTGAGTATATGATTGCGTAAACAACTCATAACTACTACTTTCATAAAACATCTGCTTAATTATTAGAATTATAAGCTAAATTGCATAAAATTTATAATACAGACTTTACGCGACGCGATAATGAACACTAGAAGGGGTACAAGAGGCCGCGGCAGAGGCTGTAGAAGTGCTAGGGCTGGGTCTTCGGCATCAGGCCACATGCCCAATATCGAGGTGAGAGAAGCACCGACTTCACCGGTGGCTGAGACAAGGTTGTTCGATCGAGCTGTTAGGGATGACGCTCTGTTTCAGGTGATGCTTCGTAGTTTTGAAAGAGTTGTTGGGTCTGTTGGGCCTAATACCTTTATTGGGGGGCCGTGGGTTGGTTACAGAATGACTCCGATTAATTGGAGCAGAGATCTTCAGGGTATTTTCTAGGGTGGCCCCAAGTGTGGCGGAGTACTGGTTAGAGGCCACCGAAAGAATTATGGACGATCTCGACTCCAGGCCAAAACAAAAGTTGAAGGGTGATGTGTCCTTGCTGAAGGATGAAGCCTACCAGTGGTGGCTTACGATAAAAGAGCGTACCCCATCTGATCGATTGACCTGGAAAATCTTTAAGTCTACATTTTAGGGAAAGTATGTGGGCACCACTTATGTCGACGCTCGTAGGAAAAAAATTATGAATCTGGTTCAAGGTGACAAGTTTGTGACTGAGTACGAGGTAGAATTTTTGTGACTTAGCCGGTATACTCAAGAAATTGTGGCAACGGAGTACGAATGTTGTGCTCAGTTTGAGGACGGCCTTAGAGACAGTCTCCGAGTGTTGATAGCTCCATAGAGGGAGTGGGACTTTGCTGCGTTAATAGAGAAAGCTAAGATTGCTGAGGAGGTGAAGCACGCAGAGCGCCATAATCATGAGAAAGACAAAGGGAAAAATAGAAGGGATGCAGAGCCCACGGCCGAGTAGAGGCCCAAGAAAAGGGCTAGAATTGATGGGCCAGTCAGAGCTGGGCCCCCTGTTCCTACTGATAGGTTGCAACCTTATGCTGAGTGTGAGAGGAGTCATCCTGGGGAATGCTGGAAAAGTATGAGAGCCTATTTGAGGTGCGGATCGATGGAGCACGTATTAGGAATTGTCCACGAAGTCTAGTTCAGGCGCAAGTTACTAGAGTGGGTAATGTACAGTCGCCAATGGGTGGTCAGTAGCTGCCTAGATGCCGTGCTAGGAATGGAAACAGTCTGGGCCGTGGAGCCCCAGGCATAGGTGCTGGTCATGCGGGGGCGAGGCAGCCAGCTTTGGTTTATGCAGCACATCGCCGAGAGGATAGAGATGCTCCAAATGCAAATACTGGTACGTACTTTACCTATAATGTGCTATTTACCTAATTTGCAATTAGAATTAGAGTGCGCGGCAGAAGCGTAGTGGTGTAACCCGTGTTGTGCGATTATTAGATAGTTGGAAATTTCGAGGCAAAATTTCTTTAAGGGGGTAGAGTTGTAACGCCTCAAATTTTGGGCCTAGAAGAATTGGGCCTTGGGCTTAGGAGCGCCTAAAATTCTTGAGAGCTAGAAAATGGCACAAATGCATGCTAGTACTGCTGGGTTAGCAATATTGGAGTGTTTAGGGTCTTGGTGAAGTCCTAGGTTCAAGCCTTGTCATATGGAAAAAAAAAAATTTTAAGCATTAGGGGAATCTTAATTTCAGGTAAAAAGCCTTTTAAATAATTAAGGCTAAAATGTGGCACAAGGAAGCGTGTGGTATGGTGGCAAGGTTGCGTTAGGAGTTTGCATTTGGCCTAAGTTCGAATCAGTCCCTACTCAAATGGGTATTTATTTTACTCCTTTGTTGAGCTAGTAGTTGAGTTGGAATTGAACTCTGGTGGAGAAGGTTTTGTAACAGCCCGGTTTAGACCCCAGTCAGAACAGTGGTTTCGAGACCATAAATTTGAGGTTAGAATAATATTTTAATATTATTCTTGGTGGTGATTATATGTGATATAGTCTGTGTGAAAATTCTGTGTGGTAATTTTATCGACTGTGTGTCAAATTAAGAGAAATGACCTAATTGTATAAAGTGTAAAAGCTGTATGCTGATTTACAAGTGCTTAATTGTTGTTGTCTTTATAAAATGGAGGATTTATGTTGTAATTAGCCAAATATATATGTGGTGGATGGCATTAAATGTTGATGTGTGTTTATATATATGTTTTTATATATATTAACTTTATAAGTTAAAGTTAATATTATATATATTATAAACTATAATAAAAAAAGAAAAAGGAGTAGTTGATTGTTCATCCATCTCCACCGAAAAATAAAGAAAAGAAAAGAAAGTTTAAAGCCTTGAACATTCGGCAAGCTTTAAGTAAAAATTAAGGTATGTTTTGGTTTCAATTTTTTATAATTTCTGCGCTTTCGAAATCGTTGCTTCATGCTCTAGCTAACCCATGTTGTAATTTTTTGAATTGATGATTTATTGTGATGAGCTATTGATGAATGCTTGAGCTATATGCTAGTTGATAGTGAAATATGAAAACTTGGTGTTGAGTTAACATTGTTTGTATTGGGATTTTTAGTGAAATTGAGTAATTTGGGTTAAATCAAGAAAAGTGCAAATTGAAGGGATAAAATGTGAAATAAATGAAATACGTGTACTTGTATGAATTTGGAGAGAGTTCGGCTAGGCATGGGTGAAGTGGAATTATGTGTATTTCGTTATTTTATGAATGAAGGACTAAAGTGTCAAAATGTGTAAATATAGGGGCTATTGTGTAAAATGCCTTAAATATGTGTGTTTGGACTAAAATGAATGAATTGGTGATTGAATGGTTTGAATTTGAATGTGTATAAACCAAGAGAGGAGAGGTTCGGATTGAGATCGAGGCAAAGATAAAGTGCTCGATTACTCGACCGTTTCGGTAATTTAACGTTCGAGGTAAGTTCAAATATAGTACAATTTGTAAATTTGTGTTATATGTGATGTGAATTGAATAAATATCGATATAACTATGAGCTTAGAAATGATATGTGCTGAATAGAATTAGAAAGCACTAAGTGTGTGAAATTAGCAACGCGATAGAAATGATTGGACTGTGTGTGCAAGTTGATAGATGCTACGGCTTTAATGATTAGCATTATGTGTGCGAAACAATAGAAGCTATGGCTTTAATGATTTGTATTGTGTGTACAAAACAATAAAATCTTCAGCTTATCGAATTGGCACTGTGTGTGCGATACGGATATAAGCTCAGTTTAACATAATGGCACTAAGTGTGTGATGACAAGTATGTCAGGTTTACAATTGGCACTAAGTGTGCAAAATTATCAAAGGAAATAGCAAAGGTTGAACGAGAGATAAAATCGATAAATTGAGTTGCATGAATGGTGAGTACTATGTGTTGATCAAGGTATGTTTGAACCTATGTGGTTGATGATAGATTTAAGAGTTGAATGAATAGATATTTAAGTATGTGGTTGAGATTAACAATGTGTTTAGTTGTGTCATTATCTATGTGATGGTTGGATAGTATAGTTAGTGAGTAACTAAGTGTTGGGAAAGGTAGGTATGATACCTATGTGGTTGGTGAAATTGAAAGTAGATGAATAGAATGCTATGTGAGTATTGAATATAATGAAATTGTGTATCATTGGTAAATTATTTATGTGATGGTTCAATTTGTACATTGATTTGATTGAAGGAGTTAACTATATTGTATTTCGAACTTACTAAGCTTTAGAAAGCTTACTGTGTGATTTGTTTCTCTGCTTTGCAGTGTCAGCAAGGCTAGCTCAGATCCGGGGATCGTCAACATCTCTATCACACTATCGGCAATCTATTTTGGTACTTTTGGAAAGATGTATATAGGTGAAATATGGCATGTATAGGCTAGATGTTATGATATGTTTTGAAAGGCTAATCCTTGCCATGTGATTTGGCTTGGAAATTGAATGATGTAGAATGGATGAATGAGCTATGAATGTGGTATATTTCATGACTTAGTTGATTGGGAAAGGTGTGGTTTGAAGATGAACTTTGATATGGATTACATGATGTTTGGATTACATAGGTTTGGAGATGTATATTTGTCACTTTGAATGGCTTAAATTGTGATGACAATGAGCATGAGGGTAAATGGTTTAGTTGGTGTTTGGATAATGCATAAAATGGTATGTTTGAATGTCTTTGAAAGCATGAATTGGTATTGTGTTGATGCTTGTAGGTATGATCTTATTGTGGGATGGAAATTCGGCTTTACAAATGGCCTGTTTTGCCTACACAGTTATGGCACACAGGTGTGCTTATTGACCGTGGGTGAAAGTCAGTGGCCAGCCTAAGAGTGGATGGCCTTGGCACATGGACATGCCTGGTAGCCGTGTGATTTAGTCAGTATATGGCCTAAGAGCACACGACCATGTTACATAGGCGTGCCTGGTGGCCTTGTGGAAAAGTCAGTATACATGCCCTGTTTGACACGACCGAGACACATGGGTGTGTCTGATAACCGTGGGAGGCACACAGTCTGGTTAAAAGGGCATGTGACCTCAACAGTGTTGAATAATGCTTGAAATTTTGGAAACTTTTGTAAGTGTTCGGTTTAGTCCCGACCCTTTTCTAACATTTGATTAAGGTCTCGAAGACCTAGATGAGGGACCGTATGTTTGTATTTGAGCATGTATGATTAATGATAGACTATGTGTCGTGGAATGGATGTATGTCATTGTGGTTATTTAATCCTATTCTGGCGACGGTCTCGGGTTAGGGGTTTTACAAGTTTGAATTGGTCAAGTGAGTGATTTAAGGAGTGGATTAGGGAGTTATTTATGGAGGAAAAGATGAAGTTTGAGTTGGTGTGGTATTGTGCCGAATTTTCTTAGGAGGTACTCAGAATTTTGGTGGAGGGTTATTCCTTAAGTTTTGATTTTGTGTGTTTTTCTTTTGTCGTTTGGTTTTTGTGCTTGTTGTGGCCGATTTCTTCTATTGCCTCCTTCTTCTGCAACTTGTTTTCTTTGTTTTTCCTTCTCTATCTTGAAACGCTACTACTTGGCTGTTTAGACACTTAATTTAGGTGCCAAAATCGAACTTTGCTTCTTCCCCTTAATCCCTTTTCTTTTTGGCTCTCTACAAGTTTGTGAACTAATTCTCTTTGATCTGTTTGTGGTCTCCTTGACCGAATATTCCACCTTCTCCCTCCACTCTTTCGATTTTGTTGACTGATGGATCATCCCTTTTTTTTTTCTTTGGCTTTTGGAATTGGGTGTGTTGGCCGAATAGTCTTTCTCCCCCTCTCTCAATTCTTTTATGATAGCAACTCTTTCTCTTCACCTTATTGCTTGGGCCAACTATTCCTTTCTTCTTAAGTAACTTTGTGATTCGGGAATTCCATAGGCCTAGTAGTTAATCTTTGGCAGTGGTGTAGGGGTGTGGCCTTCTGTCGATCGATCAAGGTAAGGATTTAGAGTTCTTTAATAAGTATGATAACGTAAGGATTTATTGGATGTTGGTCTGATTGTACAAGAAGGGGATTGATGACAAATATGTTTGAATGTAGGCTTTGGGCTCGTGAGCGATTCACTCGATTTCGTTAATAGGTGTGTATTTTTACCCTGTATTTGATAGTCGGCTGATAAGCCGAAGGTATGTGCACACACTACTCAAGTTGTAGAATGGCAAATGCTGAAATGCTGAAAAACCAGAAATACAGCTATTGAGGCCACATGGGTGTTGGAACGCCTGTATGGTGGATCGAGCCCACAAACATGGGCGTTAGACTGTTGAGGCCACCGCAGTGTTCTCGTGGGCATAGGTCGTTCTGGGCCTCGATGGGCTAAAATGGGCCGTGTGGGGCCAATGAGCTCATGGGCCCCACACAGATAAAATTTGTTGTAAGTGACTAATAATGAACTGGGCTATGGCTTTTGCATAGCCGTAACTGATTTGGGCTAAATGGGCCTCACAAGCGTATGGGTCCACTTGGGCCGAGTAATGGGCCTTAGGCCATTTACACCGTTGTGACTGGTTAGGTTACTTGAGTCGCTCGAGGCAACGTTGGACCTTCTGTTGGGTCGTTGAGACCCCGATTTGTAAAATTAATGAAATGCCCCCAATTTATAAAATTACTGAAACACACTCGATTTGTAAAATTATTGAAATAGCCTCGATTTGTAAAATTACTGAAATACCTCAATTTGTGAAATTATTGAAATACCCTTGGTTTGTAAAATTACCGAAATACCCCTGTAGGGTAAAAGTATCGAAATACCCTTATAGGGTAAAATGACTATTTTGCCCTTGTAGGTAAATGACTAACTTAGACTATGAATTTGATTGATTTGACTGTGATCATATGACTATGTTTTAACTCACTTGACTGTGGGCTTTCTGATAGGCCTAAACGTGTATAGGCTCGAACTAGTAAAAATGTCTGAAATACCCCTCATGGGTAAAAGGTCTGTTTTGACTCTACAGGATATATAGATGACAATGTATACCATGAGATGATTTGTATATATATATTTGTTCTATTTACATGTATGATAAAATTTAATAGCATGCCACTAGTGTATGTTGCATAACATGGGGTTGGGCTATGTGATTGGAGGAAGTATTCTGTTCTGGTAGCACTGCTGTATATCTCTGATGGCTATTAGCCTACCATTCTGGCAGCTCTGCTGTAAACTCTATTTAGTGCCGCATTGGTACTATTATGTGGTGTGTAGGGACAAGTGGGTCGATATTATATCCCCACATGGTGTGTATGGTTGGATGGAGCTGGTGTGTAGAGGCTGGATGGATAGGGTTTATGCATGCTTGATTATTTTGATTCTATTCTGTTTAGGGCTAAGGCCCACACTGCATTTGCTCTGTAATGGGCTTAGGCCCAGTTGGACACTGCTTCTAAGATAGGCCCAGGCCCAAACTATTCTAATTTATCACTTGTTTTTATTTGGGGTGCACACTAAGTTTTTGCAAACTCATCCAACTGTTTAACTGTAGGTAATCCCCACTTATAGATGCTTCAGTGCTACGAGGGACTTGGAGCTGGCCACATATTTAGACTGTTTAGGATTTTATTTACCTTATTTATTATTTTTGGGTTGTAATAAGGTCTTTCTAATTTCTAGGTTTTATAGGTTTATAATTTCTAGAAGTAGAACACCAAAACAACAATTATTTTTCAAAATATCACGTTTACACAACTGTTTTAAATTAAGCTCCCGCAACAAAAAAGGTTTTAAAGGAAATAACTTTTGATAAACCTTGGAAAAAATAAACGGACGTAACTAGGATTTTACTCAAGTTTTTAATTAAGAAGGGTTTTCAATGAAAACATGGTTTTCGAAAAACACTTCAATGTGGCACGCTAGATTCAGGCCTAACATTTGGGACGAATTTGGGGTGTTACAAGGGCTCAGTGCGTCAGCTACTACGTTAGCTTTATCAGAGTGGTACTCAATTGAGCAATCATAATCCTTAAGCAATTCTATCTATCTTCGTTGCCTAAGGTTTAACTCTTTCTGAGTAAGGAGGTATTTGAGGCTCTTATGATCTATGTAAATAATAGACTTCTTACCATATAGGTAATGCCTCCAAATCCTTAGTGCGAATACCACAATAGCTAACTCCAAGTCGTGAGTAGGGTAATTCACCTCGTGAGTCTTAAGCTGACGAGACGCATATACAACTACCTTACCTTCTTGCATCAACACACAACCCAATCTAATGTGCGATGCATCACTGTAGACAATGAATTCCTTCCTAGAATCTAGCTATATTAACACAGGGGATTCAGTCAGAACTTTCTTCAGTTTCTCAAAACTCTCTTTCTACTTATCAGTCCAAATAAACGGTACCTCTTTACATAGTAACTTAGTCAGCGGTGCAGCAATTAGTGAAAACCCCTCTACAAAATGTCTGTAATACCCAGCCAGACCCAAAAAACTTCAAATCTTAGATACAGTCTTTGGTGGTTTCCAATCCAATATGGCTTCAATTTTTCAAGGATCCACCCTAATTCTTTAAAAGACACCACGTGACCTAGAAATGTCACTTTTGTAGCCAGAACTCATACTTGCTGAACTTTGCGTATAGCTGCTTCTCCCTCAGAATTTGCAAAACAATTCGAAGATGTGCATCATGATCTTCCTCGGTTCTTGAATACACCAGGATGTCATTTATAAACACCACCATGAACCGATCCAAATAGGGCTAGAATACTCGGTTCATCATATCCATGAAAGCAGCTGGTGCATTCGTCAACCCAAATGGCATTACTAGAAACTCGTAATGACCATAACGAGTCCTAAACGCAGTTTTATACACATTTGCCTCGTTAACCTTTAGCTGATGGTACCCGGATCGAAGATCTATTTTGGAGAAATCTAAAGCTCCTCACAATTGGTCAAACAGATCATCTATCCTTGGTAAAGGGTACTTGTTCTCAACAGTCAGTTTGTTCAGTTGACAATAATCGATGCACATGTGCATGGATCCATCTTTCTTTTTCACAAATAATACTGGTACTCCCTATGGAGACACACTCGGCTGAATGAATCCTCGGTCCAGTAGCTTTTTAATTTGAGCCTTTAACTCCACCAGCTCATTCGGTGCCATCCTATAAGGGGCGATGAACACTAGAGCTATTTCTGGTGGGAGCTCAATACCGAATTCGGCCTTACAGTTTGGAGGCATCCCAGGAAGTTCTTCAGGAAATACATCTGGAAACTCTTTAACAGTTCTAACATCTCCAACTGAAGGACCTTTAGAATCAGAACTACTAACATAAGCTAAAAACGTCTCGCCACTCTTGCGAACCAGTTTTTCAGCCTTTAATGTTGAGATTACGTTAGACAGATAATCTCTTTGCTCCCCTAACACAACCACCACTTCATCCTCAGAAGACTTCAACACCATACATTTAGCACCGTAGTCCAAATTCGCACGGTGTTTCACTAGCCAATCCATGCCCAATATGAGATCGAATTCCCCAAACAGAAATTCCATCAAATCTGTCGGAAAGACAACCCCTTGGACCTCTAGGGGCACATCTCTAAACAACTTATTCACTCTAACTGACTGTCCCAATGGACTTAACATAGTCATCTCACTATCAGTAATTTCAAACTGAAAACCCAACATCCCAGACACAATGCATGCAACATATGAGTGTGTAGACCCAATATCAATTAAAGTAGTGTAGGGTGAATTATAAATTAGGAACCATACCAATTATGATGTTTGGGGTGTCGCCATCCTCTCAGCGATGAACAGCATAGACAAAAGTTGGCTGTCTCGCCTCAGTTTTACTAGCACCTCTGACCAGTGCTCTATGTCCTCTTCCCAAACCATTTCCCCCTCTTGCCTGACTACGGCCTCTCGGTGGCTGCTGACCACCTCTCCCTGGCTGAACATGGCCCTGGCCTGTGGCTTGCATCTGAAGATGCCTCTGGGTAAAGTTCTTGACCTGATGATCCATGGACCCATATCTGAAACACGCCCCCGTTCGTTTCCAGCACTCACCCTGGTGAGCTCTATCACAATCTGTGCAAGGCTGCGGGCTAACCATAGTAACAGGAACCGCTCAGACTGGCCCATAAAATTTGGCCTTCTTTATAGGCCTTCCAAAAGAACCCGAGGGCCTTGAATCCCTTTTAAATCTCCCCTTATCTTTCTCGCGATTCTAGCACTCAGAGCGCTTCACACCCTCTGTAATTTTTGCTTTTTGAACAAAGGCAACAAAGTCTCACTCCCTCTGCGGAGCTATAGTACACGTAACTCATCTCGGAGGCCATCCTCAAAATGTACACAGTGTTCATACTCAATTACAACTATACCATGAGCATACTGACTCAGCCGTAGAAACTCTGCCTCATACTCTGCCACAGACCTATTCCCCTAGATTAGGCTCAAAATTCCTTCCTCCGAGCATCCACATAACTCGCCCCAACATATTATCCTTGAAAGGCTGCCTTAAATAAGTCCCATGTCAAGCGATTAGCCTGCGTACCCTCTCTCACGGTGAGCTACCACTGGTATGCCTTGTCTCGTAGTAAGGACACTGCTCCTTTTAACTTTTTTTCCACAGTACAGTCGAGATCATCCATTATTCGTTCAGTGGCCTCTAACCAATTTCTGCCACATTCGGGGCTACTCTAGAAATACCCTTGAAAATTTCCGCTCCATTAGACGGAGTTGCTCAGAAATTGACCCTCACCATCGATCCAAAGATTGCTCTAAAGACCTCTCTAAAACATGAGCATCGCTTGAGATAAAGCATCATCCCCTGTAGCTCGATCATGAGACCCTGTTTCAGTTACTGCTGAGGCTGGTGCCTCCCTAGCAGGTATATGGCCCAAAGTTGAAGACCCAGCCCTAGCAACTCCTCGGCCTCTATCGCGGCCACGTGTACCCCTTCTGCGACCTCTTGTGCGCATATCGATATAGCGTATTTATCTATTTTAAGAGTTTTATGTATCAGCTTATAATTTCAATAATTATTAACGGATATTTTATGATAAACAGTAGTTAGAGTTGTTTAAGCAGATCGAGATCTCACTATAGTTTTTAGTCTTCTATGTCTCAATTTAATCTAACTAAAGAGTCTCAGTACAATACTACTATCTATAGTAGTTTCTCAGTATAACATTTCAGTATATAACAAAAAACAGTGTCAGAGAACTTACAGATTTGGCGTTGGAGACTTGGTGTGCCA
The DNA here is from genome assembly GCA_025506655.1 of Gossypium rotundifolium. Lineage (NCBI taxonomy): Eukaryota > Viridiplantae > Streptophyta > Magnoliopsida > Malvales > Malvaceae > Gossypium > Gossypium rotundifolium. The sequence continues at coordinate 54,170,317 of CP106731.1, forward strand.
CACTTTTAGTAACAACATTTTACTTTTCTTTCCAAAACCAAAATTTAGAAAAATTTTACAAAAATTTACAAGAACTCATTCCACAGCTGAGTTTTGCAACTTGGCTCTTATACCACTAAATGTAACACCCAAACTCAGCCTAGACGTTACAACCGGATCTGACGTGTCACATCGAAGCGTTGATTTGAAAATTGGTCTTGACGATGAAAGTTCGTGACAACATTTTAAATCATTTTTTTCTAAATGTTGTTGAAAACGTTGGTGTTGTAAAAACAAAACATGTTGGCCAATTGTTGGTCATATCACTTATTACAAGTTTATTAATCTGAATTAAAAACCCCAGAGCTTTTCTAGTTAAAAACCGTTTAAATTTGAAATGTATGGTTTCCTTTGAAAATAGTATTATTTTGAAAAACCTATTTTTTCTTCCTAATCTAGCAGGTAGAAGTAAGAAGTTAAAACCAAATAAAAGTTAAACCACAATGGCCTTATTACATAAATATTAACCCTAAAATAAAATATTTAAAAACTAAGTATAAATCAAAATACTCGCGCACATGTGGCCACCTTCGAGGCCCTCGCAGCTCCAAATCATCTAACGCTGGGAATTACATATACAGTTAAAAGAAAATGGTGAGTTACGAGAACTCAGTGTGTAATCCCCTATCATGCAATAACAGTCTGGGCCAGAGCCCTATTCAGTAATAGAACAGTCAGGGTCGTAGCCCAAAATAGTATTAGTGTGGGTATAAGCCCAAATAATAATAGAGCAGAACAGTAACGCAACCCAACCCATTCCAGCCAACACACCACCCGTACCAACCAACACACCATGTGGGGACTAAGTTGACCCACCCAGGCAACACACCAATATCGCAGCAGAGTTACTAGCAGTAATGCAGCAAAGCTGCTAATAGCAGTAAACGTGGCCAAGCCACTAGAATCAGAATATGTGGCATGGCCACTAGAATAGTAAAATCGTGGCAGAGCCACTAGTACAGTACTTTTTCCAAATCAGAATCCCAACCCTAATGCAGAATGTCGTGTCATAAATATTACATATATGTAGTATGTCATATTCATAACTAGTCATATAGATATTATACACACATCAACTAACTACCACTAGGGGTATAATGGTTATTTCGTCAGTTAGGGGTAAAATGGTAATTTCACCCTTTAGGGGTATTTCGATAATTTTACCCTATAAGGGTATTTTGATAATTCCACCGTACAAGGGTATTTCAATAATTTCACTCCCTCGAGGTATTTTAGTCATTTTATTCATTAGGGTCTCGGTACAGTTTACGACCTTTCCAAAGGCTTACAGTTATCTCGAACGACTCAGATAACCTATATGGCCAAAATAATATAAATGGGGCCCAAGGCCCATTACTCGGCTTAAGTGGGCCCACACACTCGTGTGGCCCATTTAGCCCAATTTCAGTCATGACTATATGCTCACCATAGCCCAATCCATTATTTGTCACTTACCATGGATTTTACCCATGTAGGGCCCATGAGCCCATTGAGCCCATAAGCCCATCTCAGCCAAACATGGCCCATTATGACCAAAGCCCACGAGAGCACTTGTGGTGGCCTCTACAGTCTATCACTAACGATATATGGGCTCGGTTTACCACACGAGAGATCGCACGATTGTGAGGCCTCAAATGTAGAAGTTTTGGCATTTTGGCTTTTCGACTTTTGTCAATTCATAGTTAAACAGGGGTGTGCATACACACCTTTTTGGCTTATGCCAGTACCAAAGTGGTGTACGATTACACACCTTTTTTACAGCTCGTACAAACAACCCACGAACACCGAACCTACATCCATCAATGCTTTCGATTAATATCAATACCTAATACTAACGTTAAATCCCAAAGAGAATGGTATTGATACTCACCTTCACCCCAAGTATGCTATCCAATCCACTTATGATGCTAACTGAAAGATATCTATACCCCTCTCCTACCAAAATGTTGCATTAACCAAGAGAATCCAACACGGGAGAATGGTCTAAGAGTTAGCAACCCTAAACCGAATCATTTGGCTTCACCAGAGAAGAGAGCCATCAAAATGGAACCAGAAACCGAATAAAACAAGGAATACTTACCCAAAATTAGATGATAGAAATGGCAGAATAAAGTAACAATGGCCACTTGACAGAACTTAGTTGCCCAAACCTACACAAATCCAAAGTAGTGAAAAGGGGGTATTCCGCTAACTTGAAAAGAAAATAAATAGTAAAGGGAAAGGAGAGGTTGATTTCTGTAAAGGGAAAGGAGAGGTTGATTTCGGCTTACTCAAAATTAAAGAACAAGAGAAGAATGTTGAGAGAGGGAATAACAGGTCCAGCTATGAGGGTAAAATCGAAAGATCAAAAGAGAGGAACATAAAAACTTACTTTGGTTTAGCGAAAAAGAAGTAGAAGAAGAATGCCAAATCGGTAGAGAGAAGATGTGCAGAAGAAAGGAAGGGTTTCAAGGAGAATTCGACACTTGCATTGGTGTTTAGGAAAAGTGAATAACAATTGGGAGAAGGAAAAGTTAAAGAGAGAAAGACTTGAATGGTCAAAAAATGCTGCACGAGACGCCACAAAGAGTAACCTGAAATGAAAAGAAAGAAGAACTCAAAATGCAGAGAAAATATTCGGCTTCTCCCCTCTCATCAAATGCTTAAAATGCCCTAAATGAGCTCCCCTAGCCGAAATTCCCCTTCTCTAGCTACCCCATTCGCCTATGACTCCCCCTCACACCTCAATCCCTCAAAACTATCCACCGATTTCTCCTTGATTAACTCCAAACCTCCCAGTCAAATCCATTCAAATTTGATGACCAAGTCTCCAACCACAACTGCAGAGTTTGAATCAAAATCTACCTCTCACACCACAGAGTCATAAAATAAAACCTCCTACTTGCATGCCATGGGATTCGAACCCCAACTCCCTTTCCACTTTAGTGACTCCACAACCATCAAGCCACAAGCTCTTTTTTTGACATAAAATCACACACCTTTAAACATAAGTCCTAAATGCTGACAGCCACTTTCACTTAAGAGCAAAAACTAAAAATTTTGCTAGGGCCCAAACTCGAACCTAGGCTTCCTAAAAATGTAACAGCCCGACTTAGGGCCTAGTTAGAATAGTGGTGCGAGACTATAAATTTGAAGTAGAATTATGTGTTTAAATGATTTTATAAGGCTTATGAGGTATTTGCATGATTGTGTGAAAATTTCATGGAGGAATTTTATTAATTTGTAAATAAATTGTCTATTAGGACTAAATTGCAAGGATTAGAAAATATGAGATTCTAGAAGATTTAAGTATGAAATAGAATTATAAAAAATATTAGAGGTCCTTATTTAGCAATTAAACCATTATATGTTGAGATGGACAAAAATGGACATAGGAAGGAAAAATTTCATGAAATAATCATTAAGGGCATTTTTATCATTTGGTAAATAAAAGATTAAAAGGGAAAAAAAAGGAAAAAAAATGGTGTCCATCTTCTTCCCTAGGTGCCGAAATTTGGAGAGAAGCCATAGTTAGGGTTTTTCTCATTTTCAAGCTCAAAGTAAGTGCATCCTAGTCCCGTTTTTAATGTTTTTCGTATTTTTGAAATCCTCGTAACTCGGTTTAGGAATTTCTAGCTATAATTTGAGCTAGGGTTTATGTTCAAAAATTTACCCATGTTTGACATGCATGTATTTTGATGTTTTATGGAAGATTATGAAAGTTTGATGTAGGATAAACATCTTTTCCTAAGTGATTTTCATGAGAAATCTATGTAAGGTCCAAGTTACAAAAGTTATGAAAATGGTCATACATGTGTAAAATAGTGGAAATTGAATGTTGTTATAGTTGAGAATATGATTTAGCTAGGCTTGAAATGCAAGACAGTTGAATAAAAATCATTTTACGAGCCTAGGGACAAAAGTATAATTTTTAGAAAGTTTAGGGGTAAAAATGTAATTTTTCCAAAGTATGATTTATGAGTCAATTTATTTAATGTAAGTATTAAACAAGTTAAATTGTTATTATAGATCAAGAAACACGAAGCCCAGACTGAAACCGAGGCAAAAATAAGGTTGAGGACTAAATTGCACAACTCTACACATTTTGAGTATCGAGGTAAGTTTGTATGAATTCAAAGTTACATATTACTTTTACAATTAAATTACTTACTATGACGTACAATGTACATTATTTTCATGAAGTTGATTAACAATGCCTAATAAGAAAATCAATGAGAATAAGTAAGTGAAAGACCCGATTAAAGATTTGGAATGTCGAGGATACTTATGTCACAACATGAGACAATGAAAGCCGCGTAAGACCATGTTAAGACATGGCATCGGCATCAAGGAATGTAGGTCCAGTGCAAGACCTTGTCTGGGACATGGAATCGGCATCGAACGTAGATCCTGTGTAAGACCACGTCTAGGACAGGGCATCAGCATCGAATAAGGCAAGGATATCATGTAAGTCCATGTCAAGACATGGCATTGATAAGTTAATATAAAGCAAGGATACCATGTAAGTCCATGCCAAGGCATGGCATTAGTGAATTTATAAGGCAAGGATACCACGTAAGACCATGTCAAGACATAGAAATGGTAAGTTTCAAAGGAAACATATAAGGAAGATCTCGTATAAGACCATGTCTAGGACATGGCATCGACATCAAGCTAAGGAATTTCGTGTAAGACCTTATCTGGGATATGGCATCAGTATCATAAGGCGATCCCATGTAAGACCATATTTTGGATATGGCATTGGCATCGAGATACATGTTTGACGAGATTGATTATCCTTCGATATTCCAAGTAATTCAATGGGCAAAAGAGACAAGTATGAAAGAAGTAATAAGAAAGCTAAGTAAGCAAAATTAATACAAGTTAAATTGTTCAAGAATGATAAAGAATTCTACCTGAGTTAAGGAAGATAATAATTTGATGATCATGTTATATTAGCAAAAGTGCTAATCTATGTGATTAAGTGATATAGGTACCCTAATTTAATTACAAGTACGAAATTATAATGTGGTAAGTGATGAGAAAGAGTAAGTAAGAGTAAGTAAGTTCAAGCACTTGAGTTTTATGTTGCTTAGTCTTATGAGGGATGAGTTTAATTATAAGCTATTATATTGCTTAGTTAAATCTTCATGTAAATTTACTAAGCTATATGCTTACTCTCCTCCTTTTCTTTTTCCATGTAGGTTCGCCAAGTCAGGTCGGGAACCATAGACGTCGGAGCTCAGATCACACTATCATCCACCAATTTGGTATAGTAAAGTTAATTAATTTTGAGTATGGCATGTATAGGAGTTTGATCATTTGGTCCTAAAGGTTTGGTTATTAAGATTATGCATTCTTTTGTATATGGCTATTAAAAATTGTCAATATTTGTTAAGCTATATACCTTTTCACGATGAAAAGTTTATGCATTTAAGTTTATGCAATGGATGGAATAATTGAGTTGTTTGAGATAGTATAAGTATGTTTATGTTTCAAGGTGGCAATTGGTTTGAAAATAGCCTCTAAGTGTCCACACGGGTAGACATATGGGTCTAGGCCATGTGTGACACACGGTCAGCCCCATGGGTGTGTTGATAGGCAGTGTGTCCCCTGCTTTAATTTACAAAAATATGATTCGTTACACGGGCCAGCACACGAGCGTGTGCCCTGGCCTTGTGCAATTAAGAGGATGATGACGTCATAAACAGAGAGCTCCATGGGTAGAGGACACGGCCGTGTCAAGGCCATGTGTAAGACACGAGTTATAGACACGGACGTGTACTCAACCGTGTGAAATAAGTCAGCGTCGACCACGGGTGTCGAACACAGGCATGTCCCTTGGAAAACACAAGCGTGTGGTCCCTGTTTAGGCAAAAAAAATTTTAAAGAGTGTAAAAGTCTACAGTTGAACTTCGAAACCTTCCGGATGTATGTTTAAGGCCTCGTAGGCCCACGATATGTATGTTTTGATTAAGAAAGAAGAGTTTTAAGTTGGAATGAAATTATATAGCCCGAGATTACATATTCAAGCAAGGTTAAGAATAGTAATGCCTCTTATCCGGTCCCGAAATTGGGGACGGGTAAGGGGTATTACAAAAAACCCCTAAATACACTCAAATACTTAGCCATTGAAGCAAACATGGAATTTAAGCCAAATCATGCAAAATTACAGACCCTATATTTTTGGGGCGTTACATTTATGTTTTAATCTATTATAATTACTAATTTTAACTTAATTATTAACATATATTTTATTAAATTAAATATTAACCGCCACTATATATATAAATTTTGTCTAGTTTCCACATAAATCCTTAAATAATCACTAATTAAGCTTTATAACTAAAAAATTCAATAGAGATTAACTTTTACAGCTTTTTACGATTTGCTCCTTGTACTTTAATTAGTCACTTATTCGGCAAAATTACCTATCAAAATTCAATCCACCTATTCAATAAATTTTTATATATTCTATAAAAATATTTATAGGCTTGGTTTACAGAAATTAAGTCCCAATACCTCATTTTCCAACACCACTGACTTTAGGATAAAAACACTTATTTTTAATTTAACTATTCAATTAACAAATTCGTTAGACCAAAATTTAATATAATACCATAATTAAATCATAAATATTAATTAATAATATTTATGAACTTGATCATCGGAGAATGGGGTTTTGAAACCACTATTTTTGATCCCACTAAAAAACAGTCTGTTACAAGAAGAAAGAGAGAAAAAGATAAAAAATTTTCCATGACTTTTCCTTGAGTTCAAACTTAAAACCATAGCCTAATTTCATATCCTAGAGTTCCATGAGATTTTTTTTTTTTTTTTTACCATGGAAATCAATTAGTTAAAGGAGAAAGTGAAAGAAAGCGTAGGAAAGTGAAGAGAAAGGTTGAGTTCAAGTGAAGAAATAGGTAAGTACTTAATTGAATTCAAGTAAGTTTACTTTAATTTGAATATTTGAGTACTTCAATTTGAATTTTAAATAATTAAATAAGATATAATTAAGATTATTGAATATGCATATTGAATTTAGTAGTGAATATGTAATTTTAGTAATGTAAGAAATGATAAAGTCATAATTTAGTGAATTTTATGAAATTGGGGATTAAATTATAAAGAGTGAAATTTATTGATTTGTTATTGATTGATAACTGAATAGATGTAGAATGATGATCATTATAGAGAGGACTAAATTTTAAAGAGTGTAAAATTTGGTATGTGAAAGAAATATTGTGATAAAAGGTTTAAATGAAGTGAAAAGTGATATTAAAGTGTTATAAAAGTAAATATTAAATTTTCATGAATTTATATTAAAATTTAAAAGGTTTAAAAATTACTAAGTGTGTTAAAATAGTGAAATAATTATTTAAGTGAAGTGTTTTATGAAAGTGAAATGTTATCTAAAAGTGAATCAAAATCTAAATTGTAAAATATTGTAAATATGTGATATGTTAGTGTTCATGTGAATGAATGTATGAAGTGAGGATGTAGTGCATGTGGTTATGTAATTTAAAGTAAATAAGTAATGTGATACAAAGTGATATATGTGATATGTCAAGTATGTTCTATGAAAGAGAATATGTGAATGTGTGAAATGAAAATAACACATATATGTTTATATGATTTAAAAATGAATGAATAAAGTGTTATGTGAATAACTGCCTTAGTGAGCTTAGAGGATATATGATATGTGATAATTAAATGATTTTGGATTTGAGAGGGCTAAGGTTTCGGATGGGATCCAAGTTGGTGTTGTGAGGGTTTGAAGGGATTAGGTGAGGAGAAATGAGTTATGTGATGTGTTTATTGGAGTTCCTATATATTTTTCTAGAGTTCCCATTATTAGAGTTTTGCTATACACCGGGAGTTCATGTTTTTCTTGGATCTTTGCAATGTATTGAAATAACTTAACTCTTCTAAGACTCACTAAGGACAACAAAAAGTGATATGTGGAATAATATGTGAAAACAAATATAAAAGTAAACATGTTATGTTTGTGAAATGAGAGAAAGATTTTGATATTTGAATGTAATAGTTAATTATCGATAATATATGCTAAAGCGAAAACTATAAGTTATAAAGATAATTTAAATAATTTTATGTTTTGGAAATAAATTAAAATTTTAAATATATTAGTGAAAGAAACTGTGTGAATAAGTGTTATTAAAATTTTATTTAAATTGTGTGTATATTTATATATGTAAGATTTAATTCAGTTGAGTACTTACTAAATTAATCACATAGCTTAACACGTTTATTTTAAATGTGTAACATCCCAATGTTGGGCCTAGTACAATTGGGCCCATTGGGACTTAGGCATAGTAGTGTTTAAAATTTTTGAGAACAAGAGAACGGCTTTAATGCAAGTTGGATCTAGTAGGTGAGTGATTTTGGAAGGTTAGGGGGCTTCTATGAAGTCCCGGGTTCAAACTTTGGCTTTAGGGAAATTTTGGTTTTAGGTGAAAAAAAACCTTGGGAGTTAGTAGTAGGCTTTAAGAATTAAATGTGGAGAAAATGACACAAGTGGAGTGTGTGGTGTAGTGGCAAAGTGACGCTACATAAGAGGCAATAGGGTAACACCAAAAGGAAGGAAGGAGGTCTAAGGTTCAAGTCTTGGCTTTTTGCATTTTGGTTTTCTTTTTATATGAACTTTAGAGTTTGGCCATAGATTTATATTTAGTTGCACATGGTTTTAGACATAAGAGGAGTTTGTGGCCAAGTGGCTAGCGGCGGGGATTAAGTTACAGGGGAGCCTGAGTTTGAATCTCATGACAAGCAAGGGAGTATTTATTTTGCGGATTAGACGGAAAGAGTTTGAGTTGGATTTAAACTCTACTAACGGAAGAATCCCACATCGGAAAGATACAAAGAAGGAATGTGAGAAGCTAGCTATATATAGAGCTGTCTAGGAGAAGAGTAAGCATACCTGGTTGGCGTTGGGCGTAGGAGTGCTCGGAGAGCGGTTTAGCGGCTTCAGATTCCTATCAGGTGTGTATTCTTTCTACTCTAGCTGTAGAGCAGAAAATGTCAAAATACCGGTCACACGGCGATGGTAGCCACACGAGCTTGCGAGTGCACGTGTGGAAGCTTCGACACGATAGTCGAGGCCACCATGAGTATTCTTGTGGGTGTGGGCTATTTGGCCATGATGGCCCGAAAGGGGCCCAAAGGGCTCGGGGGCCCATATGAGTAAATTGTATGATTGAGTAGTAGATGGTGAACTAGACTATGTGAATCTCATATATGTGGCTAGGTTTGGGCTAAATGGGCAACACGAGTGTGTGGGCCCACTTGGGTCTAGAATGGGCCTTAGGCCCATTCGCATCATTATCTCTATTTAGAATACTTGAGTCGCTTCGAGGCGACAGTGGACCTTCTATTGGGTCGCTAACACCCTGGTTTGTGAAATTATCGAAGTACCCCTAGTTTGTAAAATTACCAAAATACCTCTAGTTTGTAAAATTACCGAAATACCCCTGGTTTGTAAAATTATCAAAATACCCAAAAATGGGAAATTACCGAAATACCCCTGGGTTGTAAAATTACCAAAATACCCCTGGTTTGAAAAATTACCAAAATACCCCTCGTTTGCAAAATTACCAAAATACCCCTAGTTTGTGAAATTACCAAAATATCCCTGGTTTGTAAAATTACCAAAATACCCCTAGTTTGTAAAATTACCGAAATACCCTGGTTTGCAAAATTACTGAAATACCCTAATTTTTTAAATTACTAAATACTCCTAGGTTGTAAAATTACCAAAATACCCCTAATTTGTAAAATTACTAAAATACCCCTAGTTTGTAAAATTATCGTTATACCCTTATGGGTTGATTAGCGTGATTGTGTGTAATTCTCACACCATTGCCTATTGTTTTGTTAATTTGTATATGCATTGTTATATGCCTAAACCTTGGTATTGGCTGTTGGGTTACCCATGGAGGGTAAAGACGAGACATCAGGTCAGTGACTTCTGATTATGCTGTAAAAGCGATTTTGTTAACATGTTAGTATATACACTCTGAACATCTCATGTATGTTAATATCTACTGCATTCATATATCATGATTTTATGTACATGGGAATGGACATATGTTTTAAATGAAAGAGGAAGTGTATTTGGTGGCTATGCCATTTTAGCCTGGTGACTCTGTCACAATCTACATCGCATTTATCGAGTGGCTCTACCATACTCTGTTTTGGTGGCTATGCCATTTCAGCCTGATGACTCTATCACAATCTGACGATGAGCAGCATGACTGCCATCGATGGTGTGTAGCGGATGAAGGGTCGATTGTAGAAATCCCCATTGGTGTGATTGGCAGGTACGGGTGGTGTGTTGTGGTTGGTTAACTAGGTTGGGTTGGGTTTTTGCATCATTTTGCATATGCTATCTGTGGTACTGTGTTATAGGGCTAAGGCCCAATCTAATTCTGAATGGGCTTCACCCAGTGTGATTATGAGAAGGGGGCTACGGCCCAGTTGATAAACGAATGGGCTTGGGCCCGTGATGGTGCTTGGCAATTGCACACTGAGTCTATTTGACTCACCCTTTTGCTTAATATTTTTGCAGGTAATTGATAGTCCTGCGGACTTGGGCTAGAGAGGTTTTCGGGTGGCCATGCATGGTTTTGTTAATTAGAACTTTACTTTATTTTTCTTTAAATTTTATGGATTTTTGTTATGTAATAAGGCCACTTTAATTTTGTTAAATTTTGATTTAAACTTTGGACATTTTAAATACAAATAATCGATAAGATGTTTTTATAAAATGAAATTGAAAGTTTTCGCACAACTTAATTAACGAATGGGCAAACGGATTTTTGATGATGAACTTCTAACATAATCTTTTAACATGCGTTTTTTTCAAAAGTCACCTAAATACAAAGATTTGGCTAATTAAAGTTTTCCTTAAATGACTATGGAATTTTACTTGAACTACTGAACCTGAAGTTTTCAAAAAAGCACATAAAATCATTTTCTAAAGCTCGCTAAGTTACATTCTTCCCAAGTGCAATCCAGATCCGGCCGTGGTGTTTGGGTCGGGTTTGGGGTGTTATAATTTTGGTATCAAAGCCTAGGTTACAAAACTCGGCTGTGGAATGGGTTCGAAAATGTTTTTCAAAGTTATTTGAAATTTAGTTTAGAAAAAAATCTTTATTGGAAGTATGGCACCCGAGTCCCCAACACCAAATCCGTAAGTCCACTTACTTATTATCATATGCTATAATGACTGTATGTATTCTATGTATATTTTGGATGTGGTGTTTGAATGAAAAATTTTTAAGTATGAGTGTTAAATATCTGTTTGCTTCTGTATTAGATATTTGGTTGTGTGAAGAGGTTCCAAGCTTAAGTTAGAAAGTGTATTACTATTTTAGAATCAGAGTGCACAACGTGAGTGTAGTGTTGTAGGTTAGGATGTGCGACTGTTTCTATAGCTGGAAATTTCGAGGACGAAATTTCTTTAAGGAGGGTAGATTTGTAGCATCCCAAAGTTGGGCCTAGTAGGATTGGGCCCATTGGGCCTTAGGCGTAGTAGTGTTTAAAATTTTTTAGAATAAGAGAACAGCTTTAATGCAAGTTGGGTCTAGTAGGTGAGTGATTTTAGAAGGTTAGGGGGCTTCTATGAAGTCTTGGGTTCAAACTTTGGCTTTAGGGAAATTTTGGTTTTAGGTGAAAAAAACCCTAGGAGTTAGTAGTAGGCTTTAAGAATTAAATATGGAGAAAATGACACAAGTGGAGTGTGTGGTGTAGTGGCAAAGTGACGCCACATACGAGGCAAGGGGGTAACGCCAAAAGGAAGGAAGGAGGTCCAAGGTTCAAGTCTTGGCTTTTACATTTTCGTTTTCTTTTTATATAAACTTTAGAATTTGGCCATAGATTTATATTTAGTTGCGCATAGTTTTAGACACAAGAGGAGCTTGTGGCCAAGTGGCTAGCGGCCAAGTGGCTAGCAGCGTGGATTAAGTTACAGGGGAGTCTGAGTTCGAATCTCATGACAAGCAAGGGAGTATTTATTTTGCAGAGTGGACGGGAAGAGTTTGAGTTGGATTTAAACTCTACTGACAGAAGGATCCCACATCAGAAAGATATAAATAAGGAAGGTGAGATGCTAGCTATATATAGAGCTATCTAGGAGAAGAGTAAGCATACCTAGTTGGCGTTGGGCGTAGTACCTAGTTGGCGCTGGGCGTAGGAGTGCTCGGAGCGAGGTTTAGCGGCTTCAGATTCTTATCAGGTGTGTATTCTCTCTACTCTAGCTATAGAGCGGCAAATGCCAAAATGTCGGTCACTGGGCGATGGTAGCCACACGAGCTGGCAAGCGCACATGTGGAAGCTTCGACGTGATAGTAGAGGCCACCATGAGTGTTCTTGTGGGTGTGGGCTGTTGGGCCACGATGGCCCGAAAGGGGCCAAGTGGGCCTAATGGTTTCGAGGGCCCATATGAGTAAATTGTATGATTGAGTTGTAGATAGTGAACTAGACTATGTGAATCTCATATATTTGGCTAGGTTTGGGCTAAATGAGCCACACGAGTGTGTGGGCCCACTTGGGTTGAGAATGGGCCTTAGGCCCATTCGCATCATTATCTCTGTTTAGAATACTTGAGCCGTTCGAGGCAACAGTGGACCTTCTGTTGGGCCGTTAACACCCTTGTTTGTAAAATTACCAAAATACCCCTAGTTTATAAAATTATCGAAATACTCCTGGTTTGCAAAACTACCGAAATACCCTAATTTATGAAATTACCAAAATACCCCTAGGTTGTAAAATTAGCAAAATACCCTAATTTGTGAAATTACCAAAATACCCCTAGGTTGTAAAATTACCAAAATACCCTGGTTTGAAAAATTACCAAAAGACCCATCGTTTGTAAAATTACCAAAATACCCCTAGTTTGTGAAATTACCAAAATACCCCTAGTTTGTAAAATTATCGAAATACCCCTGGTTTATAAAATTATCGAAATACCCTATTTTGTGAAATTATCGAAATAGCCCTGGGTTGTAAAATTACCAAAATACCCCTGGTTTGTGAAATTACCAAAATACCCCTAGTTTGTAAAATTATCGTTATACCTTTAGGGGTTGATTAGCGTGATTGTGTGTAATTCTCACACCATTGCCTATTGTTTTGTTAATTTGTATATGCATTGTTATATGCATAAACCTCGGTATTAGCTGTTGGGTTACCCATGGAGGGTAAAGGCGAGACATCAGGTCAGTGACTTCTGATTATGCTATAAAAGCGATTTTCTTAATTTGTTAGTATATACACTCTAAACATCTCATGTATGTCAATATCTGCTGCAATCATATATCATGATTTTATGTGCATGGGAATGGGCATATGTTTTAAATGAAAGGGGAAGTGTATCTGGTGGCTATGCCATTTCAGCCTGGTGACGTCAAATTTATCGGTGGATCTACCACACTTTGTTCTGGTGGCTATGCCATTTCAGCCTGGTGACGTCAAATTTATCGGGTGGCTCTACCACACTCTGTTCTGGTGGCTATGCCATTTCAGCTTGGTGACTCTATCATAATCTGACGATAAGCAGCATGATTGCCATCGATGGTGTGTAGCGGATGGAGGGTCGATTGTAGAAATCCCCACTTGTGTGATTGGCAGGTACGGGTGGTATGTAATGGTTGGTTAACTAGGTTGGGTTGGGTTTTTGCATCATTTTGCATATGCTATCTGTGGTACTGTGCTATAGGGCTAAGGCCCAATCTGATTCTGAATGGGCTCCGCCCAGTGTGATTATGAAAAGGGGGCTACGGCCCAGTTGATAAACGAATAAGCTTGGGCCCGTGATGGTGCTTGGCAATTGCACACTGAGTCTATTTGACTCACCCTTTTGCTTAACATTTTTGCAAGTAATTGATAGCGCTGCGGACTTGGGCTGAAGAGGTTTTCGAGTGGCCATGCACGATTTTGTTAATTAGAACTTTACTTTATTTTTCTTTAAATTTTACGGATTTTTATTATTTAATAAGGCCACATTAATGTGGTTAAATTTTGATTTAAACTTTGTGTAACACCCTAAACCCGGTCAACACACCACGACCGAATCTGGCATGTCACAGAGTGAAAACGTTTCGAAGGAAAACGAGCTGCCGGTTTATTTTCAGAAAAAAAACTTTTTGTTCTTGTATTAAACCCGATGTATGTATAGTTGTTATCGTTAAGTTGCTTCAAAATCCTGAAAGGCTTTTTAAAGCTCATTTATCGTTCATTACTTAAAAAAAACGTTAAAGTCTATTGAAACCCGAGTGAGTTCTTACTTAGTTAATTTAAAAACTTAGATTTTGAAATTTGAAAAAAAAAACATTTAAGTTAACTTTGCTATCCTCTTATAAATATTGTTACCCGATGGTAAGATTTAGAAAACCCGTTGTGTAGTAAAATTTTCGAAAACTTTAGTTATCAGGTTATTTAAAACATGTTGAACAATTTACTTAGCAACATTTAGAAAATTTAAAGCAGGTATAATAAAACCCTAAATAAAAATACTAATGGCCTTATTACAACCCAAATAAAATCAAAAAATTTAAAATGATGGTACCCAAATCGGAAATCCAAGTAAAATCAAAAGTAAATGTCACATGGCCACCTCGAGTCCACCCGGCTCCTCATCCGCGATCTACGAGTCACTTGAAAAGATAAGGGAGAAGGTATGTCACTAAGACTCAGTGCATAATCCCCCTCCCGATTATAGAAACATTCTTACACAGGTCATAACCAAGCAAACATATCATGCAGCCAAACCTAACCATCCACAACTCCTTTTTCTACCCCGTGTGGTACCAAACCACTGGTGGTGCCAAACCACCGTGACCCAAAGTCACCGATATCAATAATAATGTGGTGCCAAACCTCCGTGACCCAAAGTCACGAATAATCCATATGTGGGGCCAACCCACGTTGTGATACCAAATCATCAAGCGACAATCCCATTTTATCAAATGTGGAGCCAACCCAATCGTGGTCTTGGCCACTAGGACGAGTTGCTATGAGGTGCCAAACCTCCGTGACCCAAAGTCACGAATATTAACTGTGGTACCAAACCACCGGTGACCCAAAGTCACGAGATATCAATCTTTCCCTCTCTCATATCACCCACAATAATGCACATGCATATACATATCATGCCAACATGATTAATCATTAAAAATATAATAAACCATAGCATATGCGATTTCATCAGAATCAAATATCTTAAACTTATCAAACGGACTTACCCGAATCCTTGCTCATACCTATAAGGGTACCAAATCGAAACCTGCACAGTTTTGACTTTTAACATAGTTTTAGGCTATTAACAAGTTTACATAGATTATGAAGTGTGTAAGATACACACCTGGTTACTAACGCGACTATCGAATCCCGAAGATCAAGATCTAACGCACTAGATCCCCCCTTTCCTACATTCGGCCAAGACAACTGTTAACAAGAAGGCCATTCGGCTACACTTGTAAATCCCGAAAAGTTAACGCATCTAATAACCATCCTTACCTTAGTGCTTTTTGATCCGCAGTCACAACCCAAGATATACGAGATAGAGCCTTCCCCTACAATCGGACAAGATCTTAAACCATAATACTCATAGCCTTCGGCTTTTTTTTTCAAATAATTAAAGGAAAGATTGAGTCGACATGAAACCTTACCAGTTACTAAGATCGATTGACAGAGAATCGATGATCACAATCCACTGCTTCAAAATCCCGAAGAACCTAAGAGAAACCAATTTCAAAGATGATTAAGAATCATGACAAATGCTGAAATTCGACTTTTGTTCTATATATGTCGACAGAGAGAAAAGAAGAAGATAATAGAGTTTCGGCCAAGAACACTTACCCCTTCCAAAATCGATTAGAGATGAAGACCAAAGGGATCTACCCTTGATTGATATTCGGCCAAAGTTTAGAAATAAGAAGAGGAGAGTAAAGGAAGATTTCGGCAATGGTGGTGGAACAACCAAAGAAGTTTTAGCTATGGCTTTTGGAAGAAGACCAAAAGAGATTCGGCTTGTAAGAAATCAAGAAAAGATTGTTGATCTTTCGGCACAAAAGAAGACGAGGAGAAGAAGAGATGTTGATGGGGTTTTGAAACAAATATGAGAGAAAAGAAAAGAAAAGAATGGGGGAGGGGGAGATTCGGCTAGATGCTTTGGAGTCAAATGGTGTATTAAGGGAAGAAATTGACAAGGCTAAAGGGGTTTTGACTTAGCTTACAAACGAGTACACCAAGGCATTGAATAGCCGAAATTGTCATCAAGGAATTTCGGCACCCCCTAGACTTCCAATCGATTACTCTTCCTCACACTAGAGTTCAAATTTCGGCAACCTCCCCAAATCACTCCTAGCCAACCATTCAAATGAGTTTGAATCGATCAACTCCTAGATTCTCTCTTCTCCACTCATTTAAATCTGTTGACTTGTTCAACAGTTATCCATCAGAGTTTGAGCTGAACACAACTCTTCCCCCCTCGTGCGTTAAAAATAATTACACAAGGGGAGATTTCTGCAGCTCGAACCAAGGCTTCTCTTCCCTGCATGTGGCGTCACCTTCCTTGTACCTTAGTGGTGCCTCCCTTGCCACTTTACCACTAGGTTATTTGCATCAAGACACTCCAACAACTCCTTTTAACCCCTAACTTCCCTAACTCCCCCTCTAAACACCTAAAACAGAAAATTTTAGCCATGACTTAGGCCTAACCCGAGGTCATGCCTGGACCCCAAGACACCTTGATTAACCACAATATCAAGCCATTTACATGCCATTAATGCAAACATAATAGCCCCTAACTAAGGATGTTACAGTTCTGTCCCCTTTAAAATAATTTCAACCTCGAAATTACCTGGTCAAAAGAGTTGAGGGTATTGCTGCCTCATCACATCCTCTGGTTCCCACGTAGCTTCTTCCATGCTATGGTTCCGCCATAACACCTTCACTAATGGAACTGACTTTCTGCAAGACCTTTACATCCCAATCTAGAATCTGCACTAGTTCCTCTTCCATGGTTAAATATGGGCTCACCTCAATTTCCTCCATCGATACAACATGCGATGGATCTGAACGGTAACGCCTAAGCATAGAGACGTGGAATACATCATGTATTCGACTCAATTCTGCTGGCAACTCGAGCTGATAAGCTACTGGTCCTACTCGTCTCAACACCTCATATGGGCCAATAAATCTTGGGCTTAGCTTGCCTTTCCTTCCAAACCTCGGCACTTTCTTCCATGGCGAGACCTTCAGGAAAACCCTGTCACCCACTGCAAAATTAATATCTATCTGCTTAAGATCGGCGTATGACTTCTGCCTGTCCGAAGCTTCCTTTAAATGAGCCTGAATCAAGTTGACCTTATCCTCGGTCTCAGCAACCAACTCTGGTCCCAACATCTGACGCTCACCCAACTCCATCCAGCATGTAGGTGTACGACACTTCCTACCATACAATGCCTCATATGGTGCCATCTTAATGCTTGCCTGGTAACTATTGTTGTACGCAAATTCAGCTAACGGTAGAAATTCTTCCCAACTACCTCTAAAGTCCAAAACACAGCCTCTCAACATATCTTCCAAGATTTGTATAACCTTTTCGATTTGTCCATCCGATCATGGATGAAATACCGTACTAAAATCCAACCGCGTACCCAACGCCTGATGCAATGCTTTCTAGAACCTCGACGTGAATCTGGGATCCCTATTCGAGATGATTGATACTGGCATACCGTGCAACCTCACTATCTCTGCCATATATAGCTTAGCTAACTTTTGAAGTGAGTAATTAACCCTCACCGCTATAAAATGAGCTGATTTCGTCAACCGGTCCACAATCACCCAGACTGAGTCCTTCCTACTAGGCGTAAGGGGTAGCCCACTGACAAAGTCCATAGTGATCCTTTCCCACTTCCACTGAGGAATCTTCACCACCAAGTAAACTCGACGGCAATCGATGTTCACTTGACTCACGACATGTCAGACACTTACCCACAAACTCAGTCACTTC
This sequence comes from Gossypium rotundifolium, assembly GCA_025506655.1. NCBI lineage: Eukaryota > Viridiplantae > Streptophyta > Magnoliopsida > Malvales > Malvaceae > Gossypium > Gossypium rotundifolium. Next base: position 54,188,372 of record CP106731.1, read on the forward strand.
CACTTTAGACCTGGCCACCAAAATTGCTCTCGAAAATCCCGGTACATCTTGCTACCTTCAGGATGCATAGCGTGTGGGCTGCTATGTGCGTCCTGAAGAATCCTCTGCCTTAACTCGACGTCCTTCGACATACAAGCTCTCCCTTGAAAACATAACACTCTATCATTGGTCAAGCTGTAACCTTCCCAACCACCACTCTGTACTTGCAACCTCCGAGCATTCAAACCCTCATCCACTAACTGTTTCTCCTTAATCTACTCTACCCAAGTTGGCTTAACCTGCAATTCTGCCAAAAGACTCCCGTCGTCATACAAGCTAAGATGAGCAAACATCGCTCTCAGGTCTGACACTACCTTACGGCTCAACGCGTCTGCAATCACGTTAGCTTGCCCGGATGATACTCAATTGAACAGTCGTAGTCCTTCAATAGCTCAATCTATCTACGCTGTCTCAAATTTAAATCCTTCTGCGTCAAAAGATACTTCAGACTCTTGTGGTTTGTGTAGACTATCGATTGCTCTCTGTACAAATAGTGTCTCCATATCTTCAGGGCGAAAACCACTGCAGCCAACTCCAAGTCATGTGTCAGGTAGTTACCCTCATGCGGTCTCAGCTATCGAGACGCATATGCCACTACTTTCCCTTTCTGCATCAGCACACACCCCAAGCCAGTATGTGGTGCATCGTAGTAGACCGTGAATATCTTTTCTGCCTCAGGCTGAACTAGAACCGGAGCTTTCGTCAGAATCTTTCTCAACTTGTCAAAACTTTCCTGTTGTTTCTCAGACCACACAAATGGGACTCATTTCCTCAATAACTTGGTCAACAGTGCTGCAATCAAAGAAAATCCTTCTACAAATCTTCGGTAATACCCTACCAGACCTAGAAAACTCTAGATCTCTGCAATCGACTTAGGCGATTTTCAGTCCAACACTGCCTCAATCTTGCGAGGGTCCACTCTAATCCCTTCAGCTGACACTACGTGACCTAAGAAAGTCACCTCCCCAAGCCAGAACTCCCACTTGCTGAACTTGGCAAATAACTACTTTTCCCTCAGAATTTGCAAAACTACCCACAAATGCGTATCATGATCCTCCTCAGACCCTGAGTACACCAATATGTCGTCTATAAATACCACGACAAAACTGGTCCAAGTACAACTGGAACACCCTATTCATCATGTCCATGAATGCTGCCGGTGCGTTAGTCAATCCAAACGACATTACCAGAAACTCGTAGTACCCATATCGAGTGCGAGACGCCGTCTTGTGAATATCAGCCTCCTTCACCTTAAGCTGATGATATCCTGACCTTAGATCAATCTTCGAGAAAATGATGCCCCCTTAAGTTGATCAAACAAGTCGTCTATCCTCGACAATGGATACTTGTTCTTGATCGTCAACTTATTCAACTGGCGGTAGTCTATGCACATCCGCATTGTACCATCCTTCTTCTTAACAAAGAGCACTGGCGCTCCTGTGGCAAAACACTTGGCGGATAAAACCCGGTCTAACAACTCCCAATTTGAGCCTTCACCCACCAATTCCTTTGGCGCCATTCTATACGGGCAAAAGACACCGCGCAGCTTCGGGTAATGATCTATATCAATTCAACTTTCGATCCGAGGCGCACCGAAAGTTCTTCTGGAAATACGTCAACAAATTCCTTCATTGTTCGGACATTCTCCATGACTGACACCTTGGCCTCCAAGGCACACACATGAACCATGAACGCTTCACAGCCCTTCTTGACCATCTTTTCAGCTTTTAAAGCAGACACCATGTTAGATAGATAATCTTTTCTATTACCTATCATCACCACTTCTTCACCCTCACCCGTTTTCAAAACCATGTGCTTAGTCGCTCAATCAAACTTGCTTGGTACTTCACCAGCCAGTCCATCCCAAGAATCAGATCGAACTCCCCAAACGACCTAGAGGGCTAATTACTATCATCTCCCTATACAACTTATTTACTTCTACAGAGCGACCTAGAGGGCTAATTACTTTCATCTCCCTAAAAGTAGTTTCAAAGTCTAGGTTCATGGTCTCTACTATGCTACTGGCAACATACGAATACGTCGAACCCACATCTATCAAAGCAGTATATGGTAATCCAAAGATTAAGAACGTACCGGTTATGATGTCTGGTACGTCGCCTTCCTCTCGATGCCTCGCTGCATATACCAATCCAGTCGTCTTACTTGATGTTGCTGCACCTCGCTTCAAAGCTTCATGGCCCCGACCAGAACTATTACCTCCTCCACCAGAACCATGACCCCTCTGTGGTTGCGATCCCTCATTCCTAAACTGAGCACGCACCGACCTCGATCAATCTCGCTAACTTCGTGGGCAGTCCCTCGATTTATGATCCAAATGACCCATACTCAAAACAACCTTCGCCATCGATCCAACATCCTCCTCAATGAGATTTTCCACACCGATTACACTATGCTGGTCCCTGATTAGCAGCAATAGGTCTCCCAGACTGATTCGGCCACCATGCCTAGCCCTTTTCTGAGAGTTTTCGGCTGATCCGGATGATCCAAAACCTCTCTTTTGTCTATTCCTATCTGCATTTTGTCTCACAGATTCCTTGACCCCTTCAGCTACCTTAGCCTTTTCTACCAACACAGTAAACTCTCGGTCCTGCAGTAGAGTAATCAGTAATCTCAGCTCATCCCTCAGTTCGTCCTCGAACCTGACACATCGCTCATGCTCCGCAGCCATGATACCTCGAGCATACTGGCTCAACCTTAAGAATTCCACCTCGTACTCCGATACGGACTTACTCCCCTAAACCAGCCTCAGAAATGCCTTCCTCTACGCATCAATATAACTAGACCCAATATACTTCTTTTGATAAGCCTCCTTGAAATAATCCCAAGTGAGATCATCCATTGCAGCACTATCCCGAACTGTGAGCCACCACTGGTATGACTCATCCAGGAGAAGCGACACTACCCTTTTCAGTTTCTCCTCAGCCGTCAGATCCAAATCGTCCATGATTCACTCCGTCGCCTCCAACCAATACTCAGCTATATTGGGCGCCACACTAGAAACACCTCGGAATACCTCAGCTCCATTGGCTCAGAGTCGCTTAGATACAGATTTTTGAGCTTTCTTACCTCCACCTGCTCCAGCCACTCTCTCAAGAACTCACAACATTGCCTGCGACACTGCATCATCCCCCATCTGATCCTAGTACTCAACACCAGCAGCTGGTGGTGGTGGTATCTCATTCTCGGACCCTTGATTAGACCTAACTAGTTCCGATACGATCGTTCTGCCTTTACCACGCCTACGCACATTACGACCACATCCCCTAAAACTCATATCTATGATCGTGATTTAATCTGCTTTAAGAAATTTTATGCGTTAGCTTCTGTTCCACTAATTACCCCGAACAAGTTTTATGTAAAGAAGTTTAGTAATAGTTCTTCCGATCATTACAAAGTTTTGATTTCAAGTATTCTACCCTAATTCAGAGAATTACATTCATTCCTCAACGACATCCACCACACACACTCACCACTTGTAGGGGTATTCTCGTCATTTCACTACCTGGGTGTATTTCTATAATTTATCCTATCAGGGTATTTTAGTAATAAATCAGGGTTAATTCAGAAATCTTTACAAATCATAAGTATTTTAGAATTCCGAAAATCGGGGGTATTTTGGTAATTTCATAAACTAAGGGTATTTTGGTAATTTCGTAAATCAGGGGTATTTTTGTGATTTTCCAGTATTTTGGTCAATTTGTAAATCAAGGGTATTTTGGTCATTTTCAAATCAAAAATTTTTACGAATCAAAGGTACTTTAGTGATTTCCAAGGTTTACTTTAGGGTTGTACAAAACAAGGTGGCTGGCCCCTTTCGGGTTTTAGTTATAGGTTTTGGCCTGTCAACACATCCTCATGGTTTGGGTGAACAGTCATTACGCACCAGGTAGGATTCCAGTGAAGAGGAGGTGAGTCACTAGGACTGCTTAAATACCAAGCTCCCCCTGAATCCAATCCTAGACATGCGCACAATTGTTGCCACACCCTTTACTCGGTGACGTACTCACAGGTTTATTTGATTGATCTTTAAGTCTTATGTAATTTTGTGTTGGAGTAAGCTATTCCTAGGGTTCAATAGCTCCTAATCTACTAATCTACAATCTTCCACATACAAATCACATAATGATTAGGGGTACTTACCTGGGCGGATTGGTGCCGGAGACTCGGTACCATGCTGTTCAAACCATGTATATTTTCCACAAAACTTTTTAAAACCCTACTTTTAAACATTTTGGGCCTCGGGCCCAATCGAGCTTTTAAACTTGGCTCTGATACCAAAAATGTAACACCCTAAACCCGGTCAATACACCATGACCGAATCTGGGATGTCACAGGGTGAAAACGTTTCAAGGAAAATGAGTTGCCGGTTTATTTTCAGAAAAGAAAACTTTTTGTTCTTGTATTAAACCCAATGTATGTATAGTTGATATCGTTAAGTTGCTTCGAAATCTTGAAAGGATTTTTAAAGCTCATTTATCGTTCATTACTTAAAAAAAACATTAAAGTCCATTGAAAGCTGAGTGAGTTCTTACTTAGTTAATTTAAAAACTTAGATATTGAAATTTGAAAAAAAAACATTTAAGTTAACTTTGCTATCCTCTTGTAAATATTGTTACCCGATGGTAAGATTTAGAAAACCCGTTGTGTAGTAAAATTTTCAAAAACTTTGGTTATCAGGTTATTTAAAACATGTTGAACAATTTACTTAGCAACATTTAGAAAATTTAAAGCAGGTATAATAAAACCCTAAATAAAAATATTAATGGCCTTATTACAACCCAAATAAAATCAAAATTTAGAATGATGGTACCCAAATCGAAAATCCAAGTAAAACCAAAAGTAAATGTCGCATGGCCACCTCGAGTCCACCCGGCTCCTCAACCGCGATCTACGAGTCACCTGAAAAGATATGGGAGAAGGTGAGTCACCAAGACTCAGTGCATAATCCCCCTCCCGATTATAGCAACATTCTTACACAGGTCATAACCAAGCAAACATATCATGCAGCCAAACCTAACCATCCACAACTCCTTTTTCTACCCCGTGTGGTACCAAACCACTGGTGGTGCCAAACCACTAGTGACCCAAAGTCACTGATATCAAGAATAGTGTGGTGCCAAACCACTGGTGACCCAAAGTCACGAATAATCCATATGTGGGGCCAACCCATGTTGTGATACCAAATCACTGGCGACAATCCCATTTTATCAAATGTGGGGCCAACCCACTGTGGTGCGAAGCCACTGGGACGAGTCGCTATGAGGTGCCAAACCTTTGGTGACCCAAAGTCACAGATATCAATCTTCCCCCTCCTCTCATATCACCCACAATAATGCACATGCATATACAAATCATGCCAACATGATTAATCATTAAACATATAATAAACCATAGCATATGCGATTTCATCAGAATCAAATATCTTAAACTTATCAAACAGACTTACCCGAATCCTTGCTCATACCCATAAGGGTACCAAATTGAAACCTACACAGTTTCAGCTTTTAACATAGTTTTAGGCTATTAACAAGTTTACATAGATTATGAAGTGTGTTAGATACACACTTGGTTACTAACACGACTATCGAATCCCGAAGATCAAGATCTAACGCACTAGATCCCCTCCTTTCCTATATTTGGCCAAGACAACTGTTAACAAAAAGGCCATTCGGCTACACTTGTAAATCCCAAAAAGTTAGCGCATCTAATAACCATCCTTACCTTAGTGCTTTTTTATCTACAGTCACAACCTAAGATATACGAGATAGAGCCTTCCTCTACAATCGGCCAAGATCTTAAACCATAATACTCATAGCCTTCATCATTTTTTTTCAAATAATTAGAGGAAAGATTGAGTTGGCATGAAGCCTTACCACTTACTAAGACCGATTGACAGAGAATCGATGATCACAATCCACTGCTTCAAAATCCCGAAGAACCTAAGAGAAATAAATTTCAGAGATGATTAAGAATCATGACAAATGCCGAGATTCGACTTTTGTTCAATATACGTCGATAGAGAGAAAAGAAGAAGATAATAGAGTTTCGGCCAAGAACACTTACCCCTTCCAAAATCGATTAGAGAAGAAGACCAAAGGGATCTACCTTTGATTGATATTCGGCCAAAGTTTAGAAATAAGAAGAGGAGATTAAAAGAAGATTTTAGCAATGGTGGTGGAACAACCAAAAAAGTTTCGGCTATGACTTTTGGAAGAAGAGCAAAAGAGATTCGGCTTGCAAGAAATCAAGAAAATATTATTGATCTTTAGGCACAAAGAAGATGAGGAGAAGAAGAGATGTTGATGGGGTTTTGAAACAAATATGAGAGAAAAGAAAAGAAAAGAATGGGGAAGAGGGAGATTCAGCTAGATACTTTAGAGTCAAATGGTGCATTAAGGGAAGAAATTGACAAGGCTAAGGGGTTTTGGCTTAGCTTACAACCGAGTACACCAAGGCATTGACTAGCCGAAATTGTCATCAAGGAATTTTGGCACCCCCTAGACTTCCAACCAATTACTCTTCCTCACACTAGAGTTCAAACTTCGGCAACCTCCCCAAATCACTCCTGGCCAACCATTCAAATGAGTTTGAATCGATCAACTCCTAGATTATCTCTTCTCCACTTGTTTAAATCTGTTGACTTGTTCAACAGTTATCCATCAGAGTTTGAGCTGAGCACAACTCTTCCCCCCTCTTGTGTCAAAAATAATTACAAAAGGGGAGATTTCTGCAGCTTGAACCAGGGCTCCCCTTCCCTGTATGTGGCGTCACCTTCCTTGTACCTTAGTGGTGCCTCCCTTGCCACTTTACCACTAGGTTATTTGCATCAAGACACTCTAACAACTCCTTTTAATCCCTAACTTCCCTAACTCCCCCTTCCAAACACCTAAAATAGAAAATTTTAGCCATGACTCAGGCCTAACCCGAGGTCATGCCTGGACCCCAAGACACCTTGATTAACCACAATATCAAGCCATTCACATGCCATTAATGCAAACATAATAGCCCCTAACTAAGGATGTTACACTTTGGACGTTTTAAATACAAATAATCGATAAGATGTTTTTATAAAATGAAATTGAAAGTTTCCGCACAACTTAATTAACAAATGGGCAAACGGATTTTTGATGATGAACTTCTAACCTAATCTTTTAACATGCATTTTTTTTCAAAAGTCACCTAAATACAAAGATTTGGCTAATTAAAGTTTTCCTTAAAGGACTATGGAATTTTACTTGAACTACTGAACCTGCAGTTTTCAAAAAAGCACATAAAATCATTTTCTAAAACTTGCTAAGTTACATTCTTCCCAAGTGACAATCCAGATCCGGTCGTGGTGTTTGGGCCAAGTTTGGGGTGTTACAAAATGTGTAGGTAAAATAAGTGTATAAAAGATGCAAGAAGTATTTCTTTAATGGGATCGCATCAACTCTCAAAGTTTCAAGACTCTTTTGGTATATGATTTGGACTTAGAAATGACATATACATTATGTGTTTTGTATTATGTTTAAATTGTCCTTAAATGATATTATTGGAAATTACTTGGTGTTTGATAATGAAAAGAAAATATGATATTTCAAATATTAATCTAATACATTTTGAGGATTAAATATGATATTTTGAGGATTAAACATATTAAATATGGTTGGAAATGATTTGAGAAGTCTAAATTGAGCTTTAAAAGAATAAAATTAAGCATAGTAGAAAAATTTATATTTGGTATTTTGTTAATTTCTTCACTATTTACATAAGCTCTTTAGAATTCCTTTATTTGAATAAATTAAAAAAGCTTATATTTTAAAATTATTTGTAATATATATAATATTTATTTAATAATAAATTATTTATTTAACACGCTTCATGCTTGCCCAAGCCCAGCTTGGCCCGACCCAACCCGAAATATAGGCCTAAATTTTTACACAAGCTTCCCATTAATGTATAATACCTCACAAACCTGAAATTCGATTCGCTCGGGTGATCCGAAATTTGAACTGATCAAGGAAGGGATGTCATCCAGCTTGCCACCTTCGCTAGCTCGCCAGTCATTCAGTCTTGTACCACCCCTAACCCATCTTCGTCGCCAAATTAGTGTTATGGAGCATTATCGAACAATCAGAACAACATTTAAATCCTAATATTTAATAAATTAATCTCAATAAAAAACTTATCAAACATATGCATTTGGTCCCTAAATCGAGCCTTTGAGGCCCTAAAAATAGCTTAGAAGTAATTCGAGACTAATTTGAAACAAAATAGAAGATTTGGGAATAAAGTTGAAAATTTTGAAAATAGGGGTCACACGGTTGTGTGACATAGCCCAGGCTATGTAACAATAGAACTATGGGACACACGACTGTGTCCCACCCCGTGTCTCCACCAATGTAACTCACTGAGTTGGGTCACACAGTCGTGTTGCAGGCAGTGCGCAAGACAGTGTAACTCTTTGACTTGCGACACACGGCTGTGTCATAAGCCGTGTGCTAGGCCGTGTAACTCACTGACTTAATACATTAAGAATTTACAAATGGCACACAACCATGTCACCAGGCAGTGTGTGTCACACAGCCTTGTGATAACCCGTGTCCCAGGCTTTGTGTGCCACATGGTCGTGTGACAACCTGTGTCCTAGGCCGTGTGATCCATAAATTGACCCTAAAACAAGCCATTTCAAGGACAAAATACACCTAATCATTCATCCCATTTATGCTCACATTTAAGAGATTTAAACATCATTCAAACACACGTAACATACCATTTCAAACATCCTATTTCATCTAACCAATATGTCATTCAAAGGCACCACATTTATACCAAAACATCATTAACTAAAACAAGACAATATCGCCATATTCCAAGCACAAAACCTAGTTCCTTAACTGCCAAATAACATTACATATGACCATTTACATGCCATCACAAACATACTAAAAGAGTCTTATATACAAACACTTAAGAATGGCCAAAATGATCTAACTTGACAAGTTTCCAAAGCTTATCAAAATAAACATAAACTTCAAAATCATATACATACCAAACTAACCATTACACATTCAAGAAATACCATATATAAGATCCTATACATGCCATCTATAACATTGGCCAAAATACATAAAAAAATACCAAAATGGTTACTGGATAGTGTGATTGATCCCTGAAAAGCTTCCAATCGGTCAAGCTTCTGATAATCTAAAAAAAATCAAAGGGAAATAACTACGTAAGCAACTAATGCTTTATAAGCTCGTATAAACTCAAACATAACTTACCATTTCATTAGCACAATTTATAGAATAAGTATATTATCATTACCAAGACCATAAGCTTAGTAAAAACCCATACAAGCATTATCAAACTCACAAGTTCGTAAGTTCGTCCATGATACATATGAATTCAACCATAATGTATGTAGATTTTAATATATATATATATATATATGCACATCGTTTATTTCATTAGCCTTTTCATAGATCATGATTCAATATCCCATTGTGTACTTACCTTGCCATTCTTTTACTTACCTATGGAACCATCTAGAATTGCGTCGAATACTTGGGAATGCTTACACATAGTGTGCCTTTCCATATAATTGTAACATTTCCTTTTTCAGTAATGCTTACACGAGCTGTAAAATGGGCCTGCTCACATGAGTTGTGGGTCAGAATGTTAGCTACACGATGCTGCTCACATGAGCAGTGGAGAATCCGCAACAAATGTAGTACCTCAACCATTGGTAGGGCATTCAAGACCAACACCCGAAACATGAAATCCCTAATGACATGTCATTTGTATCCTAAGAATTCTTAAGGTTCAAATGGGATTCATTATTTGTCAAATATTCATAGCATTGGTACATTTATATTAAAATCCATTTATAACTAATGTAACATAATAGATAGTCAAATTAACTAACATTAATATGATTATAATTCATACAAACTTTCCTCGATAACTATGGTAGTAGAAGTAGAGTTGCAAACTAATCCGAAGCTTTAGCCTTTCCTCGATTTAAGTCCCATTGTGGTTTATCTTGATCTAAATAGATAATTTCATTCAATTAAGTAATACAAGTATTCAATTCAATTCAATCCATAATTCATATTTATGTAAAATTACAAAATTACCCCTAATACTTTACCTTCTCATAATTTAGTCATTAAACTCATAACTTGAAATTTGACCAATTTAACCTAAATCCGAAGATGATACCATTTTGTTTTATTTTAGTTTAAGTTTTATTTATTTAATTAATGTTTTAACCTTACTAATTTAACTTTAAAAATAACTAAATCATGTCCATATTTGTCCACCATCAAAATATATGGTATAATTGCCATCTAAGTGCATTATCCTTACTTTCCATAGCCATTTAGCCTGTTTAACTAATAGAATTCAACTTTTGTACCTTTTTTTCAATTTAGTCCTTTTTACCAAATTAACCATTTAAACTTCAAAATTTCTGAATGAAACTTTAATATGACCTTAAAATAAACCCGTAGACATTAAATAAATATTAAAATAATAAATCACTCATCAAAATTGTGCTTTTGAAACCACTATTTTGACACCAATAAAAATAGGCTGTTACAACTCCCTAGCTCGCCACCTCCCTGTTTATACACCCGCAATGATGCCTTTCTAAGGAACCCAGCAGAGGATATGTGTCAAATCTAAGGGGGATAACGCATCCTCATGCATGACATCTGGCTATCCCTTAGCACATCTCATTAAAAATCATGCCTTATAAATACGAGTAATCCCATGAGAGGGCGGGGAAATAAACCATAAACAATTGGTGTAGTGAGCATGGACAGACTTCTAGCTTTTAGATTGAAGATAGATTGATATGGCTCACCCAAGTGAAATATCCCCCAACACACAATTTTCAAACTAGAATGTGAGAGGAGAGGCTAGTAATCGTCTCGATAAACTTGAACTCTTTGCAAATTGGTTTGTGAATCAGCTCAAAAACTTGTGCAACTCAGATCACCATAATTTCAACCTCAATTTTCCATTAGATCGATAGATTTCCAACCCATCTAACCAGGAGACTCCACAACAGCAGCTTGTAAGCCTATGAGAGTAGGTACGCATTTTGAAGGAGAAAATGGTACAACATAATATCAAATACGAAAAGTAACAACTTTTTCAACAAGAGTAGCTTAGAGAAAATGAAGAGATAATGCGAAAGATTCAATCAAACCATTTTGGTCATCATGATAACAACATGCCCTTATAGGAGGAGGGTTATGGAGTACATACAAGGCCATCGTAATAGGAAATGGATGCCTTGCATCGATACATCTAGGCGTTACATCCTGATGTCGAGGACATGGATTGGGGTTTTTTTTCTAACAATCCTTTAGCCCTAGAAATTACAGCGGTCTGTTTACCTTCAGAGTTTAAAGTGCCAAAAGAGGTCTTTGAGGAAGAAGGAACCCACAGCCACATATGATGCAGTATAATACATGAATGCTCTAGGAGCTTCAGATGCTGCAAAGTGCAAGGCTTTCTTCACAATTTTAAGAGGAAATGCTAAGGATTGATATTTATCTTTGCCACATGGATCTATTAGGAGCTTTATACAGCTAGGCCAGTTGTTTCTAGGAAGGTTGTGTACCTACAGAACAATCATGAGTACTCCAATGGGCTTAATATTGGTCAAGGAGAAGGAAGGAGAGTCTTTGCAAGAGTATATAAAGCCTTTTCATGTGGCGACCTTGAATACAAAAACCTTGAAAGATCAATGGGCCATTGTTGCTTTCATCATAGGGGTGTTGAATGAGTATGTTCAGTATTTGTTCAAAGGTAACATATCGCAAAACCTGGTAGACCTTTATGAAAGAGCTCACAAGTTTGCAAAAGCAGAGCAAATCAAAAGTTCAACTAATTATTTTCACTAGGAAGATAGGCAAGCTAGGGAGAAGCTAAATACTCATGGGCAACTAGGGTATGCCCTGTAGAGTTTGCATATACAAAGTGGTGGACAACACAAGAACTATTCACAGGGTGGTTCTCCGACAAGCTTTCAAAGACACCAGAATGAGTCCACGAGAAGGTATGTGTAACACCCAGTATTGGAGGATCCTGAGTTTAGGCGAGTAACCCGAAGGAATCTATATGGTGTGGTCATGTTCGCCCAATTGACACTTTCGGCGTATACGTAGGGCGCATAGCTAATGTTAGACTATAAGGTAAGAATTACTCTTTGAAATGTGTGAATATATATAGAAAAAAGAGATCGATAAGTGTTCCAAGGTTTCTCGGGTAATGAGGGTATCGTCAAAGGCAAAGTACGTCTAGTTTGTGTAGCTATGGTGCAAGTTACATTCTAATAAGATGGTCATGAATGAATGAAGGGATAAATCAAGAATACATAAGATTTTGGATTCTTTTGTGCATTTCTCTATAGTTGTAAGCCATTAATAATGGAAATTTTAAAAAATTGGTGACACGTGTCAAGTTCCACTATAAGAACATGGGTTTTATATATATATATGTTGCGAGCTTTATAAGAAAAGGGAAGTTATTTTCTTCCTTCTATTTAAAAACACTATTTCTAACTTGCTTTGAAGTTGATCGAGGATCTTTCTTACTAAGTTGAAACTAAGGATTGAAGTTCATGCAGAAGGTTGTTTCATATCTTGGGTAAGTGTTATGGACTTGCATGTTGACTTTTAAAAGCGTAAGTTTGTTTTATATGCATAAATAGTATGAGGAAGTAAAGTGTTGCATCGAGGTTATATGGGTTTCAAATGATGATAAATTTATATGAATAAGTTTTAATGGTATCCCTATGTATTATAGGTAGTAAATTTCTGAGATTTTGTGATGGGTGTTTAGATCTGGAGATCAAGCTGCTATTCATGGGTGTAAGGTGAGTCCCTAAGCTAACTCCTGTGTATGTATACTAGTTTATTTTAGATACTTCTGTGAAGAAACACATTAACTATGAACAAATATTAGAAAAGGATAGTACGATGAATATGTTGATATATGAATGTTGGATAAGATTTGCATGTTCAATTTGTATGAATCTCACAAGTATAGAGTAAGTGATAAGAATTCTAGAGTCGAAAATGTGACTGTAAGAGCATGTTTGGGATGTGTAAGATGAGATGTTTGTTAAGTTTGGTGCTAAAGCATGAAAAGTCTATTACGTGAGTTTGTGTTTGTTCATCGTGGAGAGTCTAAAAAGGGTCTATTGGGACTTTAAACAAAGGAAAAGTCCATGGACATGGCACCATATTATGTAAGACCATAGCTGGGCTGTGGCATCATATGGAAAAAAAATAAAGAAAGGTGATTACACAAAGGTGGTTCTCTACGTAACCCAGCACGATGAGGGGCAAGCCTTATGAAATGTGAGTCTAGGCAAATTCCTATTGTAAACATGCTAGAAAAAGAAAGCCTTTGTGGTGGTTTATGAAAAGGGAATGCCTTTGTGGTGATCTATGAAGGGAATGAATTTGTGGCGCACTCTAAAGAGTGACCCTTGTGGCAACCATCTGAATGGAATGCCTTTGTGGTGCACTCTAAAGAATGACCCTTGTGGCAACCATTCGAATGAAATGCCTCTATGGTGGACCTTGTGGGAAAAAATGACATTCACAGCGAATTTTGAAGGAACGATAGTTGTAATAATCTTAGAAGGAAAAAACCTTGTGGTGTATCTTGTTACACCTTCGATGAGATATTCTAATGAGCTTCCTTTGTGGTGAGCTTTGTATGAAATGTTACGGTGTATCTTACATGGCCTTAAGATAAGAATAGAGAAACTGGAATGCACTAGAGCATGTGGTGAATTCAAAGCATAGCTTAATTAGACTTGAAGAATAAATTAAGTAAGTTATGTTTGGTAAATTGAAGAAGGTTATCTATCTGTACAAAATCATTCATGGATTTAAAAGAAATGATGGTTTAGAGTATGTATGTAAGAATAACAATATTTTGTCTGTTTGGGCCTTTAGAATAGGTTTGGTGAAGGAATTATGAAAGTGAAGAGTAAAGAACATGAGTAATGTATCAAAGATGTGAAAAGCTAAGGCATGATTCCAAAGTCAGAGGTGACATTTATGGTACGAAGAATGGCATTCTAAGAAGGTATTCGCTAAAGACAAGTTGAACAAAGAACAATGAGATGATGAGTTTAATTACCAGATGCTAAATACAAAAACAATTCAAGTAAAAGGGTGTTTATCTGACTAAGTTCTCATGAACTTACCTCTATATATTATGTTACATGTAAGTTGATTTGGGTCTACGCCTAAAAGGACGGCACCAAGGCTATGCTAAGAAAGTGACAAAGCGGGCTATTATGCATATAGAACGTGTTGGTAGCATAAATAAAGTCAATAGCATTACTTAATATTTACACTTTGAGATAATGTAATTAAGTTATGAGGTTCTTTTGAAAGTTTTTGAAGTAGAAAATCTTGTACGATAATAGTAATTGTTCAATGTATATTGAATTGAAATGTTGGTTCAAAGATTATTTCAATTAATTTGTAATAGTTATGAAAGTCAGGTATGAGTATATAAACATAAGTCTATATTTGTGTTGTAACACCAAAATCTGAATCTGGTGAATTGGATCGAGTTGAGGGCATTACAGTATGTCTCCGTAACTTAAATTAATATATCGGGGCTATTTTTGTTGATTATTATAATTCCACATTTTTAGTAGACAATAACCTCGTATGTTATGGGCTAGAATGTGAAGTGGTGAATTGTAAAATGATGAGTTAGCAATGAGTGTTAGTAAGTAACGAGGAGAGTTAGCAAAACCATTTTGGGGTTTCTCTCTCCTTTATTTTTTTTAGATTTGTTAGTAGAACGGTTAAGAATGAAATTGACATGATTTTCTCTTTTCCTTCAATTCACTCCACGAATTTCTTCTTCCCTCAATTTGCTACTTATAAGATTTTTTGAGTTTTGCTGCAATGCCTTCAACCCGACCTAAATCACCAGGTCTAGATCTTGGGTATTACATCATGACACTTAACAAATAATTGACACAAACATCGCCTACTCTTGATTTAAAGCATATTTCTTATTTATTTTATAAAAGGCTTTATTATTAAAGAACATTACTTAAAAATTAAATAATACATCAGACTCATCATAATTTAATTACAACACAAAAGTGTATTAAAGATTGACTCTAGAAGACATAATACTACTATATGCCACTTTTTCTAGACTGACCACTGTATGCATAATAACCCAGTTCACCTATACTTGGTGCATTCCTGGCGTCGTTTTTCCTAGCATAATCATTCACAACAATACCTGAAACATAAAGATAACCTTCATAAGCTATACAAATTTAGTGCGTTTAAGTACAAAATACCTTTAAATGTTTCTTACTAAGTTCTACATTCTGACTCTTTGGATTACCATTTCTGCTTTGGAGGATACCTTTACATCGTCAGACACACACACACACACACACACACATATATATATATACTTATGTACTACTTACCATAATTAATGAATGATCCTTAACTTATCTTATTGGCTGGCTTCAGATCTTACCAGACAATACTACCTCTTTCTCTCTATTCAGACAACTTGCATCGCTTATCCCAGAACAATTGTTCACAGACACTGTTCATTGGTGGATACTTACACTTTTGGCAGATTCCCGCATGGATTTTAATATAATCAGTATACCAATCAAATAAGTTTCTATTTCAACACCCAACATAACTCATGCGGATAATGAACTAACTAATCATTTAGAAGTATGCCTTACAACTCTTG
The DNA here is from genome assembly GCA_025506655.1 of Gossypium rotundifolium. Lineage (NCBI taxonomy): Eukaryota > Viridiplantae > Streptophyta > Magnoliopsida > Malvales > Malvaceae > Gossypium > Gossypium rotundifolium. The sequence goes on from CP106731.1 coordinate 54,204,194, forward strand.
TTACAAAGCACAACAATATCAAAATTGATGGATGGCACAAATACCAGATAATTCCAGAGTCGAACATGATGCTATTTAGATATGGTAGATACCAACAACTCAGATTTTTCAACTTTACATATCACAGACAAAATCAGACAGATGAACACTTGTATATATCTTTTAACTGAGAATACGTTTATAATCTAAACTGACAGATGATCACGGTGGATAACCTTTTTAACACACAGATTCATTCGATTACATCACAAAACTATTAAAACCAAAATAACTCTAGACATATCATATCCTTATAAGAGACTTATCTATCAAAGGACTTCTTAAATTTTATCTAGAACTTACCACAATGGCAATACATAATTCACCACATAGACTTAGCTGAGTACGCCACAAGGGCCAAATAGAATACATCATGAAGACAACATACAAAATCACGTGTATACTGTCCCAATAGACTTTTCCCAGAAGGTGCCATGAGTTTCTTCCTCATGTACTTATACATAAATTCATGTCGCGATCTACCAGTTCAATTACATTTTATCGAAGGCTTCACCATAAACATTCATATCATCATACCATATTATGCCATGGGTCTTAGCCACATAAACTTACACACTTTCATGGTGTGATTTGCTAGTCCAGTCTTTATCTTACTAGACGATACATCATGAATGTTTTCATATCATATATTGCAATGGGTCTAAACCACATGGTCTTACACTTATTTTTCATATTATGATCTGCCAGTCTAGTTAGCATTATAACTGCCTTACCGGAGGCTTCACAAAAAGGCATTACTCAGAATTCACTTACTAGATTGTTCACACACCTGATCGTTTCATATTTTTTCTTATATCAGAATTTACCTGTATACTTTCCAATCAACATTCTTTTCAAGTAAAACTTTAAACATATTATCATAGCACACAGATCATTTTTACTATTCTTCATATACTTATCAATTATCAGAGATGTAATAGCCCGTTTTTAGTCAAATCAAAATAGTGGTTTTGGGACCACAAATCTGAAGTCAAAATAATTATTTTATTATTATTTTAATTTTCGTGGCATGATAATATGTTTGTGTGAACATTTCATTAAGAAATTTTATCGTTTGATTGGTTAATTTGAGAAAAAAGGACTAAATAGCGTAAAGTGTAAAAGCGGAGTTCCATTAACTAAAGGTATCTAATAGCTATTGAATCTTAATTTAGAGGTCCTTAGGTTGTACTTAGACCATTATAATGGTAAGTGGACAATATTGGACATTAAATGGATGATATTAATGTTTTAATTAAAGGTTAAATTAGTAATTTATGTATTAAGTTAAAATAAAGTAAGAAAAACTAAGCCATCATCTTTTAATTCTCTCTTCAACCGATTCTTCAAACAAAAAGGAAGCCATGGGAATAAGCTAGGGTTCAGTCACTTGTGTGCTTAGTTGGTAAGTGATTTTGACTTGGTTTTTAATGATTCTTATGTTTTTGAGATCGTTGCAACTTGGTCTAGCTAGCCAAGGGACTATTTTACAAAATTGTTAAAGATTTTGAATGTTTCCATTGATAAATACATGAGTATTTTGATGTTTAATGATCTGATGATAGATATACAAGTTTTGTTAAGTGATTTTCAGTGAAAATACAAATTAAGGGCTAAATTGTGAAATGTGTAAATTTAGTGGTTAAAATGTGAAACAAATGAAAAATATGGGTTGTTAGGGGCACTATAGTAATTCACCTATCATGGGTATTAAAGAAATTTCATGAATTTGTGATTTTGTGTAATAAGGACTAAATTGTAAAAATTATTAAAGTGTAAATGTGCTTAAATGTGTGTTTTGGATTAAATTGAATTGAGAGATTATTAAATAAGTTAATTTTGAATATATTTAGATTTAAAAAAGTGAAATTCAAATCTAGATAAGGGGAAAACTAAAGTTATCGACTAATCAACTTATTTCGTTGTTTTCACATTTGAGGTAAGTTCGCATGTGATAAATTTCAATATAAATTTATTTTAAAAGCTTTGATTTTGCATCAGTTGTGAATACGAGACTTCGGGTAAGTTTGATAATGACTCGATGGTAATTCAACATTCAAAATCCCGGTTGAACCTAAGGAATAATTTAGGATACTAGTGACATGTCTTAGGGGATACATTAAGTTGGCTTCGAGCCATGATATTAGCACTTCAGGTGCGAGTTATACTGATTTGGCTTCGGGCCATGAATATTGTAACACCCCAAATCGGCCCTGTACGTTACGACTGAATTTGGCATGTCACATAGAGAGGTTGTTTAAACTAAGTGCACATTCGTTAAAGAGTTCGTATTCTTTTTAAAACTTCGAGTTTAGATGTTTGTTAATAAAAACCCCTATTTACTAAATAAAGTTGTTATTATTTTGCAAACCACTTTTGCAATGAAAATCGGAATTTGAATATTTGCAGTAATGTGGTGTTTTGGAAAACAATTGTTAAAGTTTTAGAAAAAAACCCCCATATTAAGCATTTAATAATAAATAATAATAGAAATGGAAACTTAATGAAAATTTAAATCCAAAGGCCTTATTACAATAATAACCCAAATTAAGTAAAGTCTTAAAATTAAAGCGAAATGGAAGTTTACTAAAGTCACGTTGTATGGTCACCACCGAGTCCTCCACGGCTCCAAGTCCTCTATCAATGGGAATTACCTGTAAGGTTATGGGAAAAAGGGGTGAGTTATGAGAACTCAGTGTGCAATCCCTTAAACGGTCTCTAACTGAGCCTTAGCCCTTACGGTAACAAAGTTGGGCCCAAGCCCTATAATCATGAGAGTGCAAATAATGTAATGCAACCCAACCCAATCCAACCAAACACACCCCCGTACCAACCAATCACACCTGTGGTGATCAAGTCAACCCACCCCGCCAAACACACCAATATTGCAGACAAGCTGCTAATCACAGAATATTTGTGGCTAAGCCACCAGAGTCATAATTATGTATATATATATATTGTGGCCATGCCACCAGGCTACACAACTCTTCAATCATTAACCCGCCCCATGCAAGATGATAAGATGCAATATACATATCAACATATAAAAATGTAATGTAAACATACACACGTTGCTTGGCAACTCTGAGTGTAAAATGGTTAATCAACCCATCGTGGGTATTTTGGTAATTTCGTAACCCAGGGGTATTTTAGTAATTTACCCTCCAAGGGTATTTTAGTAATTTCACCTATAATGGCCTTTCCAAAGGCCTACTATCGTCTCTAGCGACTCGGGACCCTTTTTGGGTCTTTACGAACTATTGGGCCTAAAACCATTTTAGCCCAACGGGCCCACACGCTCATGTGGCCCAAAACGCATGGTTTTGAAATTAGATTTGCAGATTTCACATACGGGCCTATCATTTGTTAGAATTTTAGCAGTTTTTCCCAAATGGGCCGGTTAGCCCGTTAGGCCCACTTAGCTCAATTCAACTCGGTCATGCCCGTTACAGCCTCGGCATCGCGAGAGTGTTCGTGACACTCTCAATGACTTAGCATCACGATTCATATCTCGATTTACCACTACGAGCATTTGCACGCTTGAGTAGTCACAATTACCGGCTCTTCGGCTTTGGCTGATTTACAAAACATCACAAGCAACCATTGAAATGGGAGTGAGATTACACACCTATTTTGGGATATGTGATACGATACCCTCCGAGGCACCTAAGGATACAATCAATTAACAGTTATTCTAAAACCTTAATATCGCTTCTTCCAAATATTGAGATTGATTAACAATCTACATTACATACCAACGATCTAAGAATTCCACTGCAAGGGAAGATTGTCCAACGTTTCCTTGATTTAAGCCCGTCGAGTCCCTTAAATGTTGAAACCGAGAAGCAGTGTTAGCAATTAAACTCATAACCAATCTTATAATCATAAGAGCCTTTCGGCTTGAAAATGAATAACCCAACATTTAAAACCAATCACCCCATATTCAGCCACAACGCCACTTACCAACCAACTCTCAAAACCAAATGTTGGAAGATCGACGAGAGTGCTTGCTAGCTTTCCAACAGCTTCGGCCCACATCAACGAACCAAAAAGATTTGAGGTATAAGGGATGGATTAATTCGAACTTAACCAAAAGAAATAGGATGAGAACTTCGGCTTTTAGGAAAGAAACAAAAAGTGAAAAGAAATAAGAATCTAGCAAAAGAGCAACATTAACCTTAGATCAAATGTGGGCCGAATGGGAAGAAGAGATTCGACACAACAGCAAAACGAAAGAACCACTATTCAATTTTGGGGTAAACCATAATGGAAACCAAAAGATGAGAAAGAATGGAGTCAACCACTTGAAGACTAGAAGGGAAAATGAGTAGGGGTTTCGACCAAGAAGAGAGTTGCAGCACACGGCTCAAGATGTACTAGCTAGAATTGAACGAAAGGAGAGAAATGATGAGTAGAAGGAACACTAAAGAAGAAAAGAGAGTTTCAGCTATGGTGTTAATGGTGCAGAAGAAAGATGCAAATAGGGGAGAGATGGAAAGTGGGTTTCGGCAAAGTCCCAAGGAGAGAAAAATAAGAAGAAAGAAACGCAAATGTCGAAGGAAAGGACCAAAAATGTTTGAGTAGCAAAAGCCAAAAATGCAAAAATGCTTAGAATTACTATAGAATTTTGGCACACACCTTAAGAGGTTTCGGTTATCTAATTTTGCTCCTACCCAAAGTCGAGTTTGCTACTTTACTCACCCCTCCTAGCCGAAATTTCTCACCCCCATGCACTTCCCATTTTTGGCCAAACTCTACACTCCACCATATCCCATGATTTACTCCACAATTTGCTCCCCAACATCCTCTCCATCAATCATCCAAACTCCCAAGTGCTACTTGTGATATTTGAACCTCACTTCCCTTGTATACATGTTGACGTCAACACCACTAGGCCATATGGCCATCTTGTGATATCAAACACACTTAATTAACCTTAAGTCTACTTTCCCTAGCTCACCCCACTAAAGTGCCCAAAAACCAAAATTTTACCAGTGTTCAAACTCGACCCCAGGCCTCTCTAAGGCCCTTAAGCACTCTTAAACAACACACAAAACCAACGTAACATGCATTTACACAAATATTTTAGACCCCTAGATTTTAGGATGTTACAAATATCGACTGATTTAGCTTCGGACCATGATGTCAGTACTTTGGATATAAGTTACCTTGATTTGGCTTCGGGCCATGGTGTAGGTAGTTGTTGTGCGAGACTCTTGAGTATCCGAATTCTATTTTGAATGGTTCAAGGGGTAAATAAATGATGTGATTGAGAATGAGATTAGAAAACCATATTAGCTTGGTGAAGAAAATATATAGTTTTGAGAATGAGTAATTGAAAGGTTGTTTGTTTATGTGAATTCATGTATTTATAATCAATGGTTGAATTATGTGTTTTTGAATATATTGAGTTTATTTCATACGAGCTTACTAAGCTTTATAGCTTACATCGTTTATTTTTCTATGTCTTATAGTGAATTCAAAGCTAGCTCGGATTCAGGGATCGTTGGAGACATAGTCATACTATCCATCTATTAATTTGGTACTTTTAAGCTTATTTTTTGAGTATATGGCATGTATAGGGACTTTGGTCATTATGGTTATGAATTGATAATGATTTTGGCCATATGAATTGGCATTGTAAATGTTTATGTATTGGTTTGTATATATAGCCATGAGTGATGGATTACTTTGATCTATTTTGGTATGCTTGAATCATGTATATATATGTTTATGTCTTGAGTAATGAGTTGGTTGATGGTTGTGGAGGATTTATGGACATTGGTTTGTTTGTGAAACTAGGCTAAAATATGCATATTTGGGAGTTTATTGTTAATTGAATTGTATATGTGAATTAGGTATAAAATTTGATGGCATATTGTGGTAGTTTATGATTTGTATTGGTGGGTAATTAAATGGTATGGAATATGTTTAGTTATGAGGTTGATTTAATACCTATTATGCCTTGTTTTGGTGCCTTTGAATTGTGGTGTAGGTACATGTGTTTTGGGTGGTAGAGACACGGGCGTGTGTCTCAGCCGTATGTTACACACGGTCAGGTTAAACAACTGTGTGTCCCCTGGTGTTGAAATTGAAATCAAGTCAGTATGCTCCACATGGCCTCACACACGGGCGTGTGACTTAGCCGTGTAGCATAAGCTAGTATACCCTACAGGTTTGGCACAGCTTAGTACACAGCATGGTACATGGGCATGTATGGCCATTTTTAGGGCACACGAGCTAGCCACACGGGTGTGTGTCTTGGCCATGTGACCCAAGTCAGAGAGTTAGACGGGGTTGGACCTAGGCTGGGACATGGCCATGTGATCCCATTTCGATTGTCCACACGGCCTGAGATACGAGTGTGTCTCTTAGCCATGTGAGTGACACGGCTGGGGCATACGGGCGTGTGACCCATGCAGTTTGAAATTTTTTAAGTTTCTTAAAAGTTTCATATGTTATTGGTTTAGTCCTAAACCACTTCCAAAGCATGTTTGAGCCTCGTAAGCTCAAATTAGGGACATTATGATTGATGTTGAATAATGAATGCATGAAATGTGACAATGTTTGAGAAATGCATGTGTAATTATATGATAAGTCCGGTAATACTCTATAACCCTATTCTGGCATTGAATACGGGTAAGGGGTGTTACATTTATTGGTATCAGAGCTACAGTTTGGTCGGTTCTCGGACTAACGTAGCATAGGTGAGTCTAACTGTACATGTCATTTTATAACCTATGATAGTGTAATGTCTCCCGACTCTGATGAGATTTATTTTGGTTAGATAGAGATGTTTTCCAACCGAGCTAGTTCTGATGATACTGAAAATGATACTCAAGTATTTGAGTAAAAATATGTCTATGATGAGTTGAAACTCATAAAGGTATGAATAAAAGTTCCTGATATTGTGTTGATGATAAATGTTATATTATATGTGTGTATATGATAGTCAAATTTTAAGACTTTACAATCTTCACCCCCTCACCAGTATAGTGTTATACAATGAAGTTCACAAGATTTAGATTGGATAAGCACACAAGTGTGAAACTAAAGAGTTCAGTGGTGCAATAATTATTAATGCGGTTAGAGATGAGAACGGTTTAGCAAGTAAAGACAGTTCCAGAAGAGATATTAGCTTGTTATGAAGATCATTCGGATTATGATATGGCGCTGTTAAAGAAGAAGTTAATCTTGACTAATCGACTCATCCAGGTATAATGTAACACCCCAAACTCGACCCAGAAGTTAGGTCCGAATCTGGCATGTCACATTGAAGTGTTTTCTGAAAACCATGTTTTCATTGAAAACCCTCCTTAATGTTTAAAAACTAAAGTCTCAGTTTGTGTTCGTTCAATTTCAAAACATGGTTCATCCAAAAGTCAATCACTGTTAACATGTTATTAACTTTGTTAAAAATCTCTTTTAGTTGCGAAAGCTAATTTAAGGTAAAGAAGTTTAAAACGTATGTTTTTAAAAACAGTAATTGGGTTGAAAACTTGTCTACATCTAACAGATATAAAACGTAACAAAATCCCAAATTCAGAATTAAATTGAGAGAGGCCTTATTACCGAAATTAAAACCCAAAACGGGATTTAAAACATATAAAAAGCCCAAAGCATAACAACTGTAGTTGTGTGGTCACCTCCGAGCCTCTCACAGCACCGATCCTCCTAACGCTTGGGATTACCTACACTGAGTTCACGAAAACTCAGTATGTAATCCCCTTACTAAAGTAACAACAAGACACGTAAATAGAAACCAAAGCGATGGGCCAAAGCCCTTTAATAAGAATAACAGATCCGATTAGAGCATACGTGGGCCAAAGCCCACTACAATATCATTTGGTCACAACCCACAACAGAATATTAGGCCCAACCCAAACAAATAACAGAACAAGTGGCACTAAGCCCAGTACAGTGACAGATCTCATAAACAGATATGCAACAATATGAGGATGCATCCCACCCCGATCCAGCCAATACACCACCCATACCAACCCTACACTCCTGTGGGGATTTAATCGACCCACCCAGCCAACACACAAAGCTTAGCACTAGTTGTGGCACTAAGTCAATGAATGGCTTGGTGTCATAGACAGAACAGCTAAAAGCCATAAATATCGCAGCAATGGTGCCAGTTAACAGAATGGCTAAAAGCCATAAACAGAATGGTTATAAACCATAATCTGGATGGCACAAAACTATCGATAACTATAATAAATTTGGCACATAGCCATCAGCGACGGTAATATAATCGGCACATAGCCACAGGTAATTATGATCGACACAGAGTCATCAATATATATGTTAGGCACATAGCCACGGGTAAATACGATTAGCACAAAGCCATAATCAAGATGGAACAGAGCCATAATTAGATTATGCGGCTTTAAGTCGTCTGACGGTCCACAGTTGTCTTATGCGACCCGTGTGACCTTAACAAATCAATACTGGATCCACAGTCGTCTCATGCGACCCGTGCGACCCTATCAAAACTTCCTTCATATCAATGTCCCAACCCCATACAATATGTCGTGTATGTCATGCTCAATCATTACATGTGTATGTAAAATGGCCATGCCCAGTAACAATCATTTACACATATTAAAAGCATATTAGTCATACAACCACCGTCAAGTCAGTTGAAACACAGTCATACAATCCAGTCAAATCATAGTACAAGTCAGACATTTACCCACAAGGGAAAAATAATCATTTTACCCTATAAGGGTATTTCGGTAATCCTACCCTTTAGGGGTATTTCGATAATTATACCTTATAGGGGTATTTCAATAATTTTAAAAATTAGGGGTATTTTTGTAATTTCATAAATTGAGGGTATTTCAATTATTTTACAAATTGAGGGTATTTCGATAATTTTGAAAATTAGGGGTATTTCGATAATTTTACAAATTGAGGGTATTTCAGTAATTTTTGCAAATCGAGGTCTCAGTGACCCAATAGAAGGTCCACCGTCGTCTCGAGTGACTTAAGTAACCAAAACAGTCACAACAGTGTAAATAGGCCTAAGGCCCATTACTCAGCCCAAGTGGGTTCACATGCTCGTGTGGCCCAATTAGCCCATAAATAGCCTCGGCTATATGAACAGCACAGTTCAAACCAACAGAAACCATATAACATGCATTTTATCCGTGTGAGCCTCAAGTCCACTGGGCCCACCCGGCCCATTTCGGCCTAACGAGGCCCAGAACAGCCCAAGACCACGAGAGCACTCGTGGTGGCCTTTACGGACTACCGCCCATGTTCGTGGCCTGATCCACCACACGTGCGATTGCACTCTCGTGTGGCATCATTTACCGGTACTTCGGCTTTTCGGCATTTTTTCTTTCTACAGTCTACTCAGTGTCTGTGTACACACTTTACTGGCTCTTACACCTATTACTGTTTGCAGGGTACGGTTACACACCTGATCACATAGAGTACTCATAATTCATGATCACCAGAGCCTATATTCAAACAAAACATTTAGTTAATCACTTATCAAATAGTGTTAGAGAAACTCTTAGCAACCACTTAACCGAGAGGTCGACTACCACTTGCCTTGACTAGATTAGTCGACTGTGATTAGCCAGCTCGAAACAGAGTTTGGTGCAGCCACCCTTCTACATCCTGGCAAAAAGTCTCAAATTTCTGACACCGCACGCCTCTTAAACTTAGGAGTGGATGCTACGCACTCAATCTCAGTCGGCATGCACCTTTGCCATCACTTAATCACTAGCACCCTCTTTATAGCACCTAATTCCAAAATGGTACTGACTGCCTACCTTGAATAGCAACCGGTTCCTTTATTTAACCACCGATCAAAGTTGCCTTCCAAAACTTGACAAAATTTATATAGCATTACCACCTTGTTAACTAAGGCCTTGAATGACAAAGATTGGAACCAAAAGAACAACAACTTACCACTACTTAGGAGTATTCGACCTCCTAAGGTACACTCTAGGCTTGAGTCCCACGAAGAACAGTCACACTCCAATTAGAAATGGTGGAAAAAGATAGTGTTAAAGAGGAAGCTTAAATCGAAAAAGAAGGAAAGAAGGAGAAGACACCAAAAGGTATTCGGTCACGTAAAACAAATGAGAAAGGAAGAGGGTGGAGAAGTGATTCGTCAAAAAGCTTGTAGGCTGAAGCGTTTGATCGATAGAGAAGGGAAAAAGAATGAAGGCAGGGAAAGAGAGGTTGAATTCGGTTTACATTAAGAAGAATAGGAAATAAGTAGAAGAGAATAAAGAAAATCAAAACGGGAAAAACACCAAAAAGTTCTATGGCAATATTTGGTACTACAGATAGAAGAGAGAAAATAAAAAAAATCGACATAAAAGAAAGTAATTGCCGAAAATGCACCAAATGCACTCCCTAGTCAAATTTGCCTAAACAAAACTCCCCCCAATCGGCTCCAACTTCTCCCATTCCAAAATCCTTCAAAAACTCCACCAATCCTTCCATCGAATTTTCTCCTTGATTTGCTCTAACTCCCCATTAAAATTCAATTCAAATTCTTATGACCAATTCAACCGCAGATTTCTAGTCTAGTTCCAACACCTCCCAGCTCAAGGAGCAAAATAAACATACAATTGCGCACGCCAAGCCTCGAACCTCAGACTCCTTGCCACACATGTAGCGCCACCTTACCACTAGATCCCTTCTCTCTTTTTGTCATAAAACAAATACTAATTATTATAAGTCCTATAAACTAACATCCAAGTTCACTTAAGAGCCCAAATTAAAATTTTACAAACACCCAGACTTGAACCCAGGCTTCTCAAGCACTCCCAAATATGCCCAAATACTTAGCCACTAAAGCTACACTTAATTTATGATATTTTCTCGCACACATAAACTTTTATAAGTTCCCACGCTCAAGGCCCAATCCTACTAGGCCCAACTTCAGGGCGTTACATACAATGTCTAAAGAATGTATTAATTGGAAATTCTTTTGAATTTATTTTTGTTAGTGAATGGATTAATGTAGGATTAGTGATGACTGTAATAGTTAGTGGAATCATGTTCAAATTGTAAAGATATCTGAATGCAGTGGTTATAGTTGAGTAGATTATGACGATTTCTTCTAGGCATTCTATGTGGTCATTCATTCTCAGAGATATATGTAGTTGTTTATTTTTGGATGAGATTCTTGTTGTATGAGAATGCTAACTAACCATATTGTTAGATGAAAACATTGTGGGCTTAGTTGGTTTATGATCGACATTGTTCTATCTTTCTTTGGTATTCTATTCCATTACATTTGGTAGAAAATTTGACGGCAAAATCCATATGATGCTAGTATTCTATTTCTACTGGTTGTTGCTCTGCTTTATATATATATAGAAATTATATTGTTTCCTTCACAATTGATTCTAGTGCTTATGCGTGATGTTTTTCTTCTGGATTTTTCTCTGGGATATCATCGAGATCTCTATCATCCAATATGGGTTATGTTCTCAAAAATTTAGTATAGCTTCACATTTTGGATTTCATTATCTCGATTTTCTTATCATTATTACTGTTTAATGTATCAACTATGATTCATTTGTAAAGGATATTCAGTGAGTGGAAATAGTTATATTTGTTACGAGTATAATTTCTAGTCTGATCATGGGAGCATGGTGATGCTGATATTAGATTTTTCTAGTTTTCATGAAAGGGGTTGACATTGGCAAAAGTATAAACGGTGGAAGCTCAAGCTCAAATTTGTATAATGGTTTTCTTTTCTCAAGAAAGCTTGATTAAGGTCAATGAGTTAAATCAAGATATTATGATTCGTTGAACTAATGCAATTTGTAAAGATCTTTAACTAGTATGTTGAGGGAATTATGAAAGATTGTATGTTTGAATTGTTCCAACAACATGAAGAAGAGATTACTTTGAAATGTTATTATCTGATAGATAAGATCGATTCAGTTGCTTTAATCTGAGTGGGTTAATAAATTGAAGAATAATTTGAGTTATATGCATTTAAGTTTATCCTCAGGTATGAAAATAATTTTGTGTATTCACGAGTAAATAGACTGACAGTTTGAATGAAGAATTCATGTTCTAGAAAACATGATACAGAAATATATCTATTAGATTTGTTCTAATCGAAAGATGTTATTATGAGTTAAAGTTGTTCTGATTGATAAAGTTATCGCGCTTGTGAAGTTTGAATGGTCTGATACTTGTTAACAAAGTTTTAAACAGTTGAAAGAATTGTTAACCAAAACATTAGTTCTAGTTCAGCCTGAATTAGGTAAAGAATTCGTGATTTTTAGTGATGCGCTATTGAACAAATTTGGATGTGTTTTAGTACAAGAATGTAAAGTGGTAGTTTATGCTTCCAGACGGTTAAACCATATTAAAATAATTATCCGACACACAACTTAGAGTTGGTTGCTATTGTGTTTGCGTTGAAAATTTGACATCATTTGTTCAAGAAAATGTCACATACTTACTGATCACAAGAGCTTAAAATAGCTAATGCCACAAAAAGATTTGAATCTGAGACAACGTTTATGGCTCGAGCTATTGAAAGATTGTGAGTTAGTTATTGATTAACCTTTGGGGAAAAGCAAATATAGTTGCTAATGCCTGATGATTGTTATTATTATTCCGAGATAGAATTTGTGTACTGAAGAATCCAAAAATTTGTGTACTGAAGAATCCTGAGCTTACATAGAAAATTTTGCACAAGGCTCACAGTGGTAGCTTGTCTATTCATCAGGGGAGTAATAAGATGTACAGTGATTTGAGGTAGAAACATTGGTGGTCGGGTATGAAAAGCAATATTTCTAGTTTTATGTTCAGATGTTTGATTTGTCAACAAGTTAAAGTCGAATATCAAGTGCATTCAGGCTATTATAGCCAATGATGATACTGGAGTGGAAATGAGATAAAGTTATGATAGGCTTCGTATCGGGGTTACCCTAATCTATGAAAAAGAAAGATGTTATCTGGGTTGTTACTGATCTGTTGACGAAATCTGCATATTTATTTCCAGTACGTATAGATTTCTCACATGGTAGATTTGCTGAGTTATGTGTTTTTGAGTTTGTCAGGTTATACAAAGTGCCAGTCTCCATTATTAAGAATAGAGATCCAAGGTCTATATCACAGTTATGAAGAAAGCTACAAGAAGCTCTGAGTACGCGATTTTATTTTAGCACTACAATTCATCCTTAGATCGATGATAAGTATGAGAGAATGATTCAGATTCTTGATGATATGCTTCATTACTATAGTTTAGAATTCAAAGGTAACTAGGAAAAATGTTTACTGCTGGTCAAATTCACGTATAATAATAATTTTCAGTCAAGAATAAGATGGTACTCTATGAAATTTTATGTGGTTGTAAATGACGAACTCTATTATATTAGATAGAGCTCAATAAGAAAAAGATACACAAGGTTGAATTGATTTGTGAGGAAAAGTGAAAGTGATTCGTGAAAGTTGAAAGCAGCTTCAGATTGACATGAATGGTATGAAGATTTGAAACGTAAAGATATAGGATTTCATATCGGGGATAAAGTGTTTCTGAAAGTATCTCCGTGGAAAAAAAATCCTTAGATTTGGTCGCAAAGGCAAATTGAGTCCATGTTTTATCGGGCCATATGAGATCATCAAAAGAATAGGGCTAGTGGCATATCGGATAGCTTTACCAACTGAGTTAGAGAAAATTCATAATGTGTTTCATGTGTCGATGTTGCGTCGAGATAGATTGGATCCATCACATGTGATTTCTCCATCAGAGATTGAAATTCAACCTGATATGACATACAACGAAGAACCGATCAGAATTCTAGCTCGAGATATTAAAGAGTTGAGAAATAAATGAATAGCTTTGGTGAAGGTTTTGTGACAACGACATGGTGTTGAAGAAGCCACGTGGGAACCCGAGGAAGCTATGAGTAAATAGTACCCTAACCTATTCATTGGTAAGATTTTCGGGGGCAAAATCCTAAAGGGGGAGAGTTGTAATAGCCCATTTTTAGTCAAATTAGAACAGTGGTTTTGAGACCACAAATTTGAAGTCAAAATAATTATTTTATTATTATTTTAATGCCTATGGCATGAAAATATGTTTGTGTGAAAACTTCGTTAAGAAATTTTATCGTTTGATTGGTTAATTTGAGAAAAAGGACTAAATTGTGTAAAGTGTAAAAGTGGAGTTCCATTAGCTAAAGGAATCTAATAGCTATGGAATCTTAATTTAGAGGTCCTTATGTTGTAATTAGAGCATTATAATGGTAAGTGGACAATATTGGACATTAAATGGATGATATTAATATTTTAATTAAAGGTTAAATTAGTAATGTATGTATTAAGTTAAAATAAAATAAGAAAAACTAAGTCATCATCTTTTAATTCTCTCTTCAACTTATTCTTCAAACAAAAAGGAATACATGGGAATAAACAAGGACTCGGTCACTTGTGTGCTTAATTGGTAAGTGATTTTGACTCGGTTTTTAATAATTTTTATGTTTTTGACATCGTTGCAACTTGGTCTAGCTAGCCCATGGACTATTCTGCAAAACTCTTAAAGATTTTGAATGTTTCCATTCATGAATACATGATTATTTTGATGTTTAATGATAGATTATGAATGTTTGATGATAGATATACAAGTTTTGTTAAGTGGTTTTTAGTGAAAATGCAAATTAGGGGCTAAATTGTGAAATGTGTAAATTTAGTGGTTAAAATGAGAAATAAATGAAAATATGGGTTTTTAGGGTCATTATAGTAATTCTTCTATCATGGGCATTAAATAAATTTCATGAATTTGTGATTTTGTGTAATAATGACTAAATTGTAAAAGTTGTGAAATTTTTGGGGTAAAAGTGTAAATATGCTTAAATGTGTGTTTTGGATTAAATTGAATTGAAAGATTATTAAATAAGTTAATTTTGAATATATTTAGATCAAAAAAAGTGAAATTCAGATCTAGATCGGGGGAAAACTAAAGTTATCGACTAATCGACTTATTTCGTCGTTTTCATATCTGAGGTAAGTTCGTATGTGATAAATTTCATTATAAATGTATTTTAAATGCTTTGATATTGCATAAGTTGTGAATACGAGACTTCGGGTAAGCTCGACAATGACTCAATGGTAATTCAACATTCGAAATCCCGGTTGAACCTTAGGAATAGTTTAGGATACTAGTGACATGTCATTTAGGGATGCATTGAGTTGGCTTCGGCCCATGATATTAGCACTTCGGATGTGAGTTGTATTGATTTGGCTTCAGGCCATGAATATCGACTGATTTGGCTTCGGGCCATGATATCATTACTTTGGATATAAGTTACCTTAATTTGGCTTTGGGCCATGGTATAGGTACTTATTGTGCGAGACTCTTGAGTATCCGATTTCTATTCCAAATGGTTCAAGGGGTAAATGAATGATGTGATTGAGAATGAGATTAGTACGAGATAGTACAGGTATGTGCATAAACCATATTAGCTTTGAAATCAAAGAAATGGTGAAGAAAATATATAGTTTTGAGAATCAGTAATTGAAAGGTGTGTTAGTTGATGTGAATTCATGTATTTATAATCAATGGTTGAATTATGTGTTTGTGATTATATTGCGTTTATTTCATACGAGCTTACTAAGCTTTATAGCTTACATCGTTTATTTTTCTATGTCTTATAGTGATTTCAAAGCTAGCTCGGATTCAGGGATCGTCAGAGACATCGTCACACTATCCATCTATTAATTTGGTACTTTTAAGCTTATGTTTTGAGTTTATGGCATGTATAGGGAGTTTGGTCATTATGGTTATGAATTGATAATGATTTCGGCCATGTGAATTGACATTGTAAATGTTTATGTTTTGGTTTGTATATATAGCCATGAGTAATGGGTTACTTTGGTCTATTTTGGTATGTTTGAATCATGTATATGTACATATATATATATATATATATATATATGTTTATGTCTTGTGTAATAAGTTGGTTAATGGCTGTGGAGGATTTATGGACATTGGTTTGTTTGTGAAACTAGGCTAAAAGATGCTTATTTGGGAGTGTATAGTTAATTGAATTGTATATGTGAATTAGGTATAAAATTTGATGGCATATTGTGGTAGTTTGTGATTTGTATTGATTGGTAATGAAATGGTATGGAATATGTTTGTATATGAGGTTGATTTAATGCCTATTATGCCTTGTGTTGGTGCCTTTGAATTGTGGTGCAGGTACATGTATTTTGGGTGGCAAATTAGCTTGGTAAATAGCCTATTTTTGTCCATACGGGCAGAGACAAGGGCGTGTGTCTCAGTCGTGTGTGACACACGGTCAAGTTACACAGCCGTGTGTCCTTTGGTGTTAAAATTGGAATCAAGTTAGTATGCTCCACACAGCCTCACACACGGGCGTGTGACTTGGCAGTGTGGCATAAGTCAGTATTGTAACACCCCTTACCCGTATACTACGCCGAAACCGGGTACGAGGCATTACCAGACTTAACAATACATTCTACCAAATCCCAAGCCACAAAATTTCACTTATAATTTAAACTTTAACAAACACATGCATACACAAGCATTATAACTCCATGACCAATATGAGCCACAACTCATGGCTAAATACAGAATAATCCTTATTACCGTTATGAAGCAATACATTTAATCAAATTAATTAACACATATACGAAATGACTTAGTCAAGCCCCTATACATGCCATAACTTAAATCATTTATAAATAAAGATACCCATAGATAGCTTGATAGTGTGAAGCGATCTCCGACGACCTTAAGCCCAATCTTGTTTAATAGGACTCCGAAACATGGGAAAGAAAATGGGGTAAGCTTACAAAGCTTAGTAAGTTCACATGTAAAAATAATAAGCATTAGCAATGAATTTATCTTACTACTAAGCTGTCATAACTTGCATAAATAATGCTAAATTCTTACTTTCTCAACTTACTCATTTGTAGCCTTTCCAAAGCCTCAACGAGACAAATCCTTACAACAAGTTCTCAAATTGATACAATCATTAAATCACATGCTTATACCTTATTACTCATGTTCACATTAATCTGTCTACTTGAATCACTGTCACTAAATTGTTTATTTCTTGAACTACAGAGCTTCAAATTACAAACCGCTAATTTTCCTGAAACTAGACTCATATATCTTCATACCATAAAATTTCTAGAATTTTTAGTCTTTCCAATTAGTACAGTTTATTCATTAAAATTTCCCTCTTTCACTGTTTGACTATTCTGACCTCTCTTCACTACGAATCAATTATCTCCTTGTAAAGAATTCAGATGACCTTATTGTTTAGTTTATTTGAAACGAGACTCATTCAGAATTTCAGGAATATAAATTATATCACATAATTATTTTTTTACAATTTTTAATGATTTTCCAAGACAGAATGGGGATCACATAATCATTCTAAACCAGTCTCACAAAAATCTAAATATCTCAAAATACATAATTTCTTTGCTTTCTATGTTTCTTTCATATGAAAATAGACTCAATAGTATTTAATTTCATATCTCACTCAACTACTGATTCCATTTCTACAATATTTTGTTGATTTTCTGAAGTTACTCTACTGGTGCTGTCCAAAATAGTTTTATTTGTAAATTTTTGCTTTCACTCACTTTAGTTGTATTCATTACTTACCTATAACAATCTTTCCAATTTCCTATCACATATCGAGCATATTGCTCATATGTTACACATGCATATACCTACACTTATCACAACAAGCCACACATAATTTCACTTAATCGATTTTCTTGGTGAATCATCGGTAACCTTACCAAAGGCTTAGAATACAAAGGGCACCTTACTTAATAGCTTGCTTACATACCTGCAACATCTCACTTAACATATGATTACTCTTTCATAATATAGGCATATTGCCAATCATGTCATAAAGTGTCACAAGCATAACTGAAAACTCATCACTTACTTAATATTTGATAATCTCAATTACTTACAATCTCAATATTAAATAAGCCTTAAATGCATACCTGTACTCTTTCTTCATGTTCTCACCTTGTCATTTCTTTGACTTACTCTTTGGATTACTCGGGAACCTTTTCCTTTTTGAACTTACCATTGCCATGTCTTGACATGGTCTTACGTGGTATCCTTGCCTTATGAACTCACCAATGCCATGCCTTGGCATGGTCTTACATGGGACCTTTGCTTTATAGTAACTCATCAATGCCATGTCTTGACATGGTCTTACATGATTTCCTTACCTTATAGAACTTATCAATGCCATACCTTGGCATGGTCTTACATGATATCCTTATTTTACCAAATGCCATGCTCCAAACATGGTCTTACATGGTATCCTTGTCTTATTGCCAATGCCACATCTTGATGTGGTCTTACATGGAGTCCTTGATCAATGCCGATGCCATGTCTTGACATGGTCTTACACGGGATCCTTGCCTTACTAATTCCATGTCTTGACATGGTCTTACATGGTATCCTTAACCGTCAATTCCTCCTTAAATGCCATGTGATGAACATGGACTTTCCCGTCAATTCTTCCTTAATTGTCATGGTATAGACATGGACTTTGAGATATCAATGCCTTGTCAAGTCATAGCTGAAACATACTCGCTCAAATTCTCAAGGTTAGTCGCATAACTCAATAATAACATTACTAATAACAATAATTGCATAATAATAAAATGCTACTCAACTTACATACTTACATTCTAAATCTCATCATATCATTAACTTAACTTAATCTCATCAAACTATGCTACTCAATACTTTCTTGTTATCATACAAAGTCATAATACAAAATATGGTCTTACATATAAATTATACAAGTATTTCCAATATCGAATTATTATTGAACATTAATCATTATATCTAAAACTCAATACTAAAGTATTTATGGCCAAAATATCAATTTATCATTCAAATATGCATAATTAAATGCTTATTAAACATATGAACTTACCTCAATACCAAAAGGGCCATTTTACCAACTTTCTCGATTTTCAATTTTCCTCCCATTCTAGGTCCAAATCTCATTTTTCGGGGTCTAAGACAGCACATTTCGCTACAATTTTGCCCCTAAACTTTTGCATAATTATGATTTTTCCCTAGGCTCAAAAATTAAACTTCATATCTTATTCTTATGTTTTATAACATGCTGATCATTTTTCCCTTCTATGGAAACATCAAATTCTTTCTCTAACATGTACTTATGTACATTAGGTATTTTTGCCGATTTTGTCGTTTTACTCGTTTTCACTGAAAATCACTTAGTAAAAGTTGTTTAACATAATTCTAAGCTTCATATTCTGCCATATTCATATTCTGCCATAAAGCATCAAAATAAACACATTTCACCTATGGGTATTTTTCTAAATATGAACCCTAGGTTAAATTATTGCCAGAATAAGCCAAATCAAGTTACCGGGACTCCAGAAACGTAAAGAACATGAAAAACGAGGCTAGAATGGACTTACCATGAGGCTTGAAAACCCTATCCATGTCTTTCCACATGTTAAATTCGGCCTAAGCTTGAAAATGGACAAATTTGGCATTTAAATTTTGTTTTTAATTCATTTAATTCACTAAATTACCAAAATGCCCATTAAAAAAATCTTTTGAAACATACCCATCCATTCCATTTTTGTCTACCAACTTAACCAATGGCCTAATTATCATTTAAGGACCTCCAATTTAAAATTGCATAACAATTGGACACCTCTAACATGTAGAACTCAACTTTTGCACTTTTAACAATTTAGTCATTTTGACTAAATTGAATGCCCAAACGTCAAAATTTTCGAATGAGATTTTCACGAAATCATTCAGTGAAATTGTAGACCATAAAAATATAAATAAAATAAATTTCTCAACATCGAATTTGTGGTCCTGAAACCACTGTTCCGACTAAGCCCAAAATCGGGTTGTTACAACTCTCACCCCTTTAGAGATTTTCGACCCAAAATCTCACCAGTTAATGGATTTAGGTCTAATTTCACAAGTCACTTTGAGCTTCTCATATAGTCTCGGCATCTTCAACATCTTACTTCTTAAATAAACAGATAATTATCACTGTGCTAGACATCATAACATTCTATCTTTAACTCGTTGATATATGTATCAAGATCATTTGAAAAATGAAAACCAATACACAGGTCTAAGTTGAACTTCCTATCATTCACACTTTGCCAACTTCAATCTCTTCTCAAATCTAAAGAAAAGATTAAACTTATAATAGAATTTACTTCAACTGTTACTCGTCGAAGCACTTAACTATACCGATGCCACAATACTCATACAGCTTAAAAATCATAGTACCATAACAAGACTAACTTCTCAATTACTTTAGTAAATAATGTCCCGGCTGAAAACAAAACATCTCGATCATCAGAGAAATTTAAACACAAATTTCCATAACAACCAATACAAAAGCACAATCTTTATACCTCTGGTAACTGTATCAAAGTACTCTCGCCATCAAGTCAAAACTTAAAATCATCATAAGCATTTTTATAATAAGAAGAATCCATTTTCATCAATGGAAAATTTCCTACTGATATCTCATGGCTGATACTTTGAACAATAATTTATTAAGGAAACAGAAATAACAAAATCCCAAAACATAAAGCTACACAGAAAATACTCATAAGTACTGAAAATAATCTTAACAAAAGCCACACAATCTTCCTTTATTTTCATTGAGCAATAGCTAGTAAAACGGGACGCTAACATCATACGGACCTTACCGTCAACTTTTATCTGTGCATGATGCAGAAAACCAGAAAAGATAGAGCAATTTTGATCATAGCTCAAATAGACTACAATGCTTTCATCTACCTGTAAATTTAGCTGACATTCTCACACTATAGGAATTTCATTCGAAATCTTGCAGATATATTTACCTTTGAGAGTAAATGGAAACATATAATAGTCGGAAGAGATTGCTGTAATTTCTCAACCATAAACATTGCATTCAGTCATTAATATATCTCGATCATGATTGCACTATCTAATTCTGTCATTACTAATCGAATATTATTTCAATTGCAAACAAAAATAAATTCAGAATAAATTCCAGCAATTACATACTTTAGGCCTCATACCTAGATAAGTTAATTAGCTGAGCCTGACCTTTCTTTAACTATAATATTTTGAAATCCGAATGATTTTCATATTAATCTGACATCTTTTCTGCAACTGTGTTCATTTACTAAACCATTCTCAACTCTAATCACGTTGTCAATTAATCTACAATTCAACTCTTTAGTCTTCCATTTGTAAACCCATTCGGTCTGAATTTCATGAAATTTCTTTATAATATATCTTATTGGAAGGGGGTGAGGTTGTAATGCCTCTGACTTGCCTCTTATATACTCATGCATATAACTTAACACTCATCAATAAATATATTTTGCTTCAAGTAACTTAACATGCATACTCTTTTTACACAACATTCCTATCATCTTATAAAAACAAGTGCACTTATACTTTCATTCATAAATCTCGAGTAAAATTACTCATAACATTCACTTAATTTCACAAGTTATACTCATAGCATCATACAAATGCCAATCAAACATGAACACTTATCATAGTATAAACTTTCCTTTCATCTCATATTTCATATTTTAAGAGAAATTCCCATCCACAATTTATTCATCATCACATAAACATCATAAACTACTATTCTTACTTTTTATGAGTCTCAACTCATCATAAACACACCGTTTGCACTATCAAATTTAGCTCGGTTAATGTGTGCATCTGTCTAATAAAACAATTTACATCAGGGTCAGGAGTCGTCACACTATCACAGTTCAATATGGCATGTATAGCTAGACTCTCACACTCTTTATGGTAGTCTGAGAACCAACTAAACCATAGCTCTGATAGCACTAAATTAACACCCCTTACCTGTATACTACGTCGAAACTGGGTACGAGGCATTACCAGACTTAACAATACATTCTACCAAATCTCAAGCCACAAAATTTCACTTATAATTTAAACTTTAACAAACACATGCATACACAAGCATTATAACTCCATTAACAATATGACCACAACTCGTGGCTAAATACAGAATAATCCTTATTACCATTATGAAGCAATACATTTAATCAAATTAATTAACACATATACAAAATGACTTAGTCAAGCCCCTATACATGCCATAACTTAAATCATTTATAAATAAAGATACCCATAGATAGCTTGATAGTGTGAAGCGATCTCCGGTGACCTTCAGCCCGAGCTTGTTTAATAGGACTCTGAAACATAGGAAAGAAAAGGGGGTAAGCTTATAAAGCTTAGTAAGTTCATATGTAAAAATAATAAGCATTAGCAATGAATTTAGCTTACTACTAAGCTATCATAACTTGCATAAATAATGCATAGTTCTTACTTTCTCAACTTACTCATTTGTAGCCTTACCAAAGCCTCAACGAGACAAATCCTCACAATAAGTTCTCAAATTTATACAATCATTAAATCACATGCTTATACCTTATTACTCATGTTCACATTAATATGTCTACTTGAATTGCTGTCACTAAATTATTTATTTCTTGAACTACAGAGCTCCGAATTACAAACCACTAATTTTCCCTGAAACTAGACTCACATATCTTCATACCATAAAATTTCTAGAATTTTTAGTCTTTCCAATTAGTACAGTTTATTCATTAAAATTTCCCCTCTTTCACTATTCGACTATTCTGACCTCTCTTCAGTACAAATCAATTATCTCAAAATTTCATAACAATTGGACAACTCTAACATGTAGAACTCAACTTTTGTACTTTTTACAATTTAGTCCTTCTGACTAAATTGAGTGCCCAAATGTTAGAATTTTCGAATGAGATTTTCATAAAATCATTCTGTGAAATTGTAGGCCATAAAAATATATAAAAAAAATTCTCAACATCAAATTTGTGGTCCCAAACCACTATTCCGACTAAGCCCAAAATTGAGCTGTTACAAGTATACCCTATAGGTTTGGCATGGCCCAGCACAAGGCCTAGTACATGGGTGTGTATGGCCATTTTTAGGGCACACGGGCTAGCCGCATAGGCGTGTGTGTTGGCCGTGTGTGTTGACCATGTGTGTAACAGCTCATTTTTAGCTAAATCAAAATAGTGGTTTCGAAACCACAAATCCTATGCCAGAAAATTATTTTAATAATATTTTTGGTATTTACAGCATGTTAATTGATGTGTGTGAAATTTTGTGAGCTAATTTTATCAATTGGTTACTTAATTCGGTAAAAAAGACTAAATCGCGTAGAGTGTAAAAGTACTGTTCTAATTGCTAAAAGTATCTAATAGCTATAGAACCTTAAATTAAAGGTCCTTATGTTGTAATTAATCATCTCTAGTGTAAGTGGACATATATGGGCATATATTAAGGCATTTTGATGGTTATTAATTAAGGATAAAAAGGTAATTTAATTAATTAAGTTAAAACATATAAAACAAAGTGAAACCATTATCTAATACCATCATCTTCAACCTTGTATAGCAATGGAGAAAACCATTTTTAAGGCTTGTGATATTTGGCCATTTCATTGCTCAATTGTAAGTCCATTTTAGCTCGTTTTTTTTTTATGATTTCTATGTTTTTGTAATCATTGCAACTCAATCTAGCTAGCCCATGCCTTTAATTTTAAAACTGTTAAAGATTTTGAGAGTTTCCATCATTGAATCTATGTATTCTGGATGAATTATGATAGATTAAGAAATTTTGTTGATACTTGAACTAGTTTTGTAAAGTGATTTTTGACAAAAATGTCAAAAAGGGATTAATTTGTGAAATTGCAAATTGTGTGGTTGAAATGTGAAATAAATGAAAATTATTGGCTACTAGGGGTATTATGGTAATTCTTCTAGCATGGGTTAGTCTTGAATTTCATTAATTTGTGATTTTATGAAATAAGGACTAAATTGTGAAAAATGTGAAATTTATGAGGCAAAAGTGTAAATGTGTTTAAAGTGTATTTTGGACTAAATTGAATGGATATTTGATTGAATAAGTTAATTTTGAATATAATTAGATCAAGAAAAGTGAAATACGGACTTGGATCGAGGAAAAGATAAAGTTATCGACTAATCGACTCGATTTGCTGTTTTAGCATCTGAGGTAAGTTCGTATGCAATAAGCATTGTTATAATCATGCTTTTTAATGCTTTGATATTGAATAAATTATATATATGGGACTACATTTATGTTCGACGACAAATCAGCTATATGTGGCACTTAGTGTGGGATTCGACATAGCTTCAGCTAAATATGGCACTTAGTGCGTGATTTGAGATAGCTTCGGCTATGTACGGCACTTAGTCTATGAGACATTGAGATTGGCACTTAGTGTGCGAGAGATTGAGATTGGCACTTAGTGTACAAGACATTGATATTGTTACTTAGTGTGCGAGACATCGAGATTGGCACTTAGTGTACGAGACATCGAGTATGGCACTTAGTGTACAAAATATTGAGTATTCAACGGCATTCCATGTATGTATGAACTTGTTATGGATTGGTACAGGTAAGTATATGTATATTTATATTATGACCTTAAAATTGAAGAAGTTACAAAGTTTGTATATAAGCTTATGAATAAGCATGTGAAAGGTTTGTTAGTAAATCTTGAATTTTTATGATAATATGTTTAGATTGATGAATGTGCATTTGTGATTAGTTAAGTTTATATCATACGATCTTACTAAGATATAAAGCTTACTTTGTTTATTTTTCCATGTCTTATAGTGATTTCAATGCTATCTCAGATTCGGGGATCGTTAAAGATTATGTCACACTATCCAACCATCACTTTGGTACTTTTGAGCTCTTGGTTTGGTCATATGGTATATATAGGGTTATGGTCATTTTGGTTATGTTTTGAAAGTGAATATTTCGATTTAGATGACTTGTGAATGGTTATGTTTTGTTGTAGAGATTTGGCTTAATTTGGCTAGTTTGGTTATAAATATAAGTGTGTTTATTGTTTATATTATGAGATTTGTGGAATTGGTGTTATGCTTGTGAATTGGGAGCAAAATAATGTAAGTTTAGTGCATGTTGATTAGATATGTTAGTGCCATTTTATAATGTGTTTAATGCTACTTGGAATTGGTTAATGAATAAGTGGTGATTAAGATTGAGATTTAGGCTAAGAAATGTTTAGATGAAATGGTAGGAATTATAGTTGATTTGGTTGTTTTGGATTGCCTATTTTGTTTGTTTTTGTGCCATATGTGTAGGTGAAAGTGTGTACCAAATGAAGTGGCAAAATGGCTTGGTAAATAGCCAATTTTTGTCCACACAAGCAGAGACATGGGCGTGTGTCTCAGCCGTGTGTCCCCTGGTGTTGAAATTAAATTGAAGTCAGTGTGTATAGCCTGTTTTCACAAGGCCTTAGACACGGGCGTGTCTACTAGCCGTGTGAGGCACACGACTGTTCACACGGGCGTGTGACCCTTGTTTACATGAAAAATTTCTAAGTTTCCAAAATTTTTGTATGATATCGGTTTAGTCCCGAACCACTTCTAAAGCATGTTTAAGGCCTTGTAGGCCTCAATAAGGGACAATGTGATTGTGTTGAATGATTTTTTGAGAATGAATGCTTATTGTTGCATAAATGTATGCTATAAGTGTTCTGGATTGATTGGTAATATCTCATAACCCTATTTTGGCATTGAATACGGGTGAGGGGTGTTACATTTATTGGTATTAGAGCTACGGTTCAGTCGATTCTAGGACTAACGTATTGTGTGTAAGAGTCTAGCTATACATTCCATATATAAACTGTGATAGTGTGATGACTCTTGACATTTTAAACTGTATTTTCATATAGTATTGGATCCTAATCGAGCTATAGATGATGAGGTTGAGAGTAATGTGCCTACTCCCGCGCAAGGGACAGTGCCATCTGATTCTAGACCTGTGACGGGTAGCCAGGGAGAAGAGGCTAAAGAAGCCTTCATCTAAATGATGAATGAGTGGTTCACTCAATATATTCGTATGAACCTGGCTGCTCAACAACCTCCACCCCTCCTAATCCTTTGCAACACCCTTTACCCGTATTCGACGCCAGAATAGGGTGCAAGGCAATACCAGAATACATACACTTGTAAACGTATTAAACTTAGTCATAAAATTTCATCCAAATTAAAACTTTTCAAATTTTTATCTTTGAGTCCCTAAATAGGGCCTACGAGGCCCAATACATACTTTGGAAGCAATTCAGTACTAGACCGAGAACTTTGGAAAATTTCACAACACTTAGAAAATTTTTCTTCAAAACAGGGTCGCACTCAATATGCATCCTCAACAACTCTTATACATGCATAATTGTATCTAATTATCATGCCATACAATTGAGCCAAACTTAGCCATTCGACATTAAGACTACTAGCACATTTAACCATTAGGTATTTAGGCCATAACCTACAACTCATCATGTATCATGCAAACACAGCTCACATCACAAGACATTGGCATATAAATAATATATATAGGCTTACAATCAATTAGCCAATATAAGCCAATTAGCATGGCTACATAATACAATAACCTTTAACCATTACAAGCCAATACATTTGGCCAAAACATAATAACACATACACAAAATGACTAAGTCCCTATACATGCCATAGACTTAAATATCTTGAAGGTATTGATACCAGTCAAAAGCTTGATAGTGTGATAGAATCTCCGACAATCTCCAACCCGAGCTAGTCTGTGACACTATAGGAAAAAGGAAAGGAACGGTGTAACACCCTGGTTTTAGGGGCTATGCAGGTTGTGTGTAATTCGAGTGTTAGTAGGTTTTTGGGAGTGCTTGGATGAGTTTTAAGGATTTTAGAAATGTTTGGATGAAAGGGAAGGCTTTAGAAAATTTTAGATTTTAGTGTAAAAAGGGAAATAGGGCAAGTAGGCTTTAAAATAAATTGGTGGAATTTAGGACATAAGAAAGGAGTTGGCAAAGTGGCATAAAAGCGCTTGGGGCTTTGGAAGGTGGCGCCTAAGGAAGCAAGGGTTCGAGTCATTGGGACAAAGAACTTTGTTTTATTTTTGCGTCAAGGATTGGGCTAAGTAGGCCTTAAAAATAAATGTCCAAGTTGATGGACATGAAAGTCCAATTAGCGAGTGGCTCTTAGGCGCTACTTAGGCGCTTGGAGGGAAGGAGGTCGCGGTTTGAGGGCCTGAGCAACATTTTGGGCGTGATTTTATTTTATGCGGTTATAAAAATTTGGGCTAGGAAGGGTTAAGAATAAATGTTGGGGCCTTATAGCATAAAATCAAAGTGGCCGAATGGCTCAAGCGCTAGTTGGTCATTGCTTTCCCAGTGTCCTGCGTTCGAACCATGGAGGCGGTGGTGGTTTTCTTCTATTTTGCAACATTGGGCAAGGCATTGGACGGCACCGGGAGTCTGCATTTGGATTAAGTCATTGCTTTTTATTTTCTCTAAATATTGATTGTAATAAAAGGCCTCTTAATTTATTGTTGGGATCATTTTATTATCTTTTTAATTAGGGTTTATATTATACTTAGATATATTTCCTTCAAATGATTTATAATATATTAAATTATAATAAAGTTTTAATTCACATATTTTATATCTAGCTTATAGTATTAAATAATTTTTAATGGAATTACTTCCTAAAATAAACAAAAATTTTCAAGTTTTGTGCTAAGACAAAAGATTTTCAACCGTCATTCCAGTAGTGACATAACCAGATCCGGTCAAGGCTCGTGGGCGGGTTTGGGATGTTACTGATTAATATCGAGCCGAGTTCAAAACTCGGCTTTGAGGGTTTTGGGCCCAAAACATTTTCAAAATGGGCTTTTCAAAAATATGGGCTTTTATAAAAGTTTACGAGTTATTCGACATGGCACTGTACCTCGGCCGAGTCCACTAGGTAAGTACTTCAGACTTGTGAAGTAATTTGTTATATGAACTGTTATGGGCTTTGTTGGGCTTGTAGATTAGTGAATTAGGATCGGTTGAACCCTAAGGCTAGTCTACTCAAACATATGCATAAGACTTAAGGATTATTAAACCCACCAGTGAAGCAAGTCGCTGTGTTAAGGTGTGGCAACCTGTGCGCATGTCTAGGAGTGGTATTCAGTGGGAGCTTGGTATTTAAGCAAATCCAGCGTGACTCACCTCCTCCCACTTGAATCCTACCAGGGTGCGTAGCTACTGGTTCACCTTAACCAAGAGGACTTGTTCACAGTGAACCAATTATTAAAACCCGAAAGGATTAGCCTTCTTGTTTTAAAGTTCTTGGTTTTAAAATTTTCAAATTTACCCTTTTGGTTTGTAAACCCTAAATCTAGTTTTGAAAAATAAATGTTTTTTTCGATTTACCAAAATTACCAAAATGCCCTAAAGGCAAAATTACAAAATGCCCTCAGATTGTAAAATTACCGACTACCCTCAACTTTTGTTAAAATGATTTTTACTTTGCAAAATACCAAAATCTCTAGTTTCCAAAATATCAATATACTCCGATTTGGAAAATTTACAAAATACCCACATGTTGAAAATTACTAAAATGCCCCACTTTTAAAATTTCGAGTTAACCCCAACTTTAATAAAATTCTCTCACTTTGCAAAAGTATCCAAATTTTGTATTTCAAAATAATACCCAACTCTTGAAATTTACAAAATTACCTCGTTGACAAAATTACTAAAGTACCCCGGTTTCCAAAATTCTGTTGTATTCTAATTTGACAAATTCTCAAAATACCCTCCGATGTGGAAATTTCAAAATGTCCCGGTTTATTAAAGTTTTAAAATTTTTTTCGGTTTATTCGAAAATGTCCACATGGAAAAATGACGGAAATACCCTAGGGTAGAAGCAGTGAAATGTCCTAATAGTGAATGTGTGTGGTAGATACTCTTGAATGTGCCTTTACCGAGGAAGGAATGTGTTCTTGTTGATGAACGAATGTGTGTGTGAATGTGATTCTTGAACTAGAGTAGTAAACTCGAACTGAAACTTTGTGTGATCGAAAGAACTACTTTTAAAATCTTCCATTCATAAAATATGCTCGCGGTTAAATAGTGGAACAATTACTAATGCATAAAACTTCTTAATTAGATAAATCAAGACGATAGAGATGAGTTCTAGGGGACACGGTAGAGGTAGAATGGTAGCATCGAATCGATAGGGTCCGCCATGGGTCGAGAAGTGAAGTCTGCCAAAGAAGGGACGTAGAGGACAAGATCAGACAGAGAAGATGACGCAGATCGCGGGCCATGTTGCGAGTGCTAGAGCGAGTAGCGGAGTCGAGAGAGAAATGGAACTCGAAAGTCGGTATCGAAAAGGCTTAGATCGAACGGAGTGAGATCTTTAGAGGAGTGTCGGAGTAGCTCCTAACGTGGCGGAGTATTGGCTAGAAGCGAATGAAAGAATCATGGACGATTTGGATTGTACCAATGAAGAAAAGTGAAGGGCGCTGCTTCGTTGCTTCATGCACGAAGCTTATCGTTGGTGGCTCAACGTCAAACAAGGTATACCGCGGATCGATTGGATTGGGATTACTTTAAGGCCAAGTTCGAAGGGAAGTATGTAGGAGCCGATTATTTGGACTCGCAAAGGAAAGCGTTTCTAAATCTAGTGCAAGGGAATAAGTCGGTAGCGGAGTATGAAGTCGAGTTTATGCGACTAAGTCGATCGCCAAAGGAATCGTGGCTACCGATTCACGAAAGGAGTGTTCGATTCAAGATGGGCTACTGAGATGAGTTATGGAGTTGATCGCTCCGCAGAGAAAGAGACTTTGCCATTTTAGTGGAGAAAGCTCGGATCGCGAGGAGGTTAAGAAGACTATCAGGGAGAACCGAGAAAAGAATAAGAACGAGAATAAGAGAAATGTTGGACCATCAGCATCGTTTGGTAATGCCCGAAAAGACCAATGACCGAGAACCCCGTAAGTGCACTTGTACCAAAGGATCGGAATCGTCCTTGTGCTCGGTGTGGAAGACCTCACAGAGGAGAGTGTTGGGGAAATAGTAAAGAATGCTTTCGTGTGGATCTAAGGCACATCTGGTTAAGAATTGTCCTCGAGCGACAAGGGGTCGTGGTTCAAGTCATGGAAGGAATGGTTCTAGTCGAGTCAACCAAGGATGTGATAGCGGGTAAGCTCCTTTGCTTTGGTACATGCTTTAATTGCTTTGCTTGCTTGTGAATTAGCCTTTTCGTGATGCTAAGAGAGGTGTTTTGAATTTTGAATGCGAACTTAGAAACCGTGTTGGGAAGGTATGATAGTCTTAGTAAGATCGAGTCTGCAACATAAGCGTAAGGTGGTGAGATAGGTTGTACGGACGTTCGTTAGTAAAGTAATTTCGAGGACAAAATTATTTTAAGGAGGGTAGAATTGTAACACCACGGTTTTAGGGCTATCTTGAGGTTGTGTGTAATTCAGTGTTAGTAGGTTTTGGGAGTGCTTGGATAAGTTTTAGGATTTTAGAAATGTTTGGATGAAAGGGGAAGGCTTTAGAAAATTTTAGATTTTTAGTGTAAAAGGGAAATAGGGCAAGTAGGCTTTAAAATAAATTGGTGGAATTTAGGACATAAGAAAGGAGTTGGCAAAGTGGCATAAGGCGCTACTTGGGGCTTTGGAAGGTGGCGCCCTAAGGAGCAAGGGTTCGAGTCATTGGGCAACAACTTTGTTTTATTTTTAAGGCCAAGGGACTGGGCTAAGTAGGCCTTAAAATAAATGTCAAGTTGATGGACATGAAAGTCCAATTAGCGAGTGGCTCTTAGGCGCTACTTAGGCGCTGGAGGGAAGGAGGTCGCGTTTGAGGGCTGGAGCAACATTTTGGGCGTGATTTTATTTTATGCGGTTATGGGGTTTGGGCTAGGAAGGGTTAAGAATAAATGTTGGGGCCTTATAGCATAAAATCAAAGTGGCCGAATGGCTCAGGCGCTAGTTGGTCAAGCTTTCCCAGTCCTGCGTTCGAACCATGGAGGCAAAGTGGTGGTTTTTCTTCTATTTTGCAGCAATTGGCGGGCATTGGACTGCACTGTGGAGCCACATTTGGATTAAGTCTTGTTTTATTTTCTCTAAATTAGGTTGGTAAGTGAGTGATAATTTATTTTATTTATTTTAGATAATTGTAGGATTATTTTATTTAGTTTAAATTAGTAAATAAGAGTTGTGATTGGTTTATTTAAATTTGATAAGGAGATAGAATATGGGATAAATTGAGAAGAGGACTAATTCAAATTAGATTGAATTAGTATGTGGTGTGATTTTGGAGTCTTCAAGGGGAGGGGTCAAATTTTATAAATAGGGAGAAGTCATTAAAATTGGTTTTTCTTTTTACCTTGTGTGTGCCGAAATTCCTTTTAATTAAGCATTCATCTCTTTATTTTCTTTCCTTAAGTTACTTTGCCGAATTTGCACCTTATTTTCTCTTTGACAAAGCCGAATTCTCCTAAGCCTTCTCCATTCTTCTATTTCTTCTTTCTTCAAACTCCAAAGCTGTTCTCTGTGTTAGTTTAATGTGCCATCACCATTTGATTGAGCCATAGCGAATATTTATTTGGAATCCCTTGTCACCCCTTTTTCTTCTTTTGTTCTCTTCAAAGCCAAAAGTTGGAGATATCACTCTATTTCTTGGTTGTGGCCGAACCTAGGAGGGTGATTCGGGAAGTTGTTCATACGTGATAAGCAACGTGTGCGTGGTGCATTAAGGAAATCTCTGGATTCGATTCCTCAAGGTAAGCCTATGTAGTTTCGCCAAGGGCCAATTTCATGGACTAATGTGCTTAAGCCGATTTCAATGTGGTTTCATTTAGGATTTCGACAAGGGTAGCGAAGCTTTGGGATTCGATTCGTTGGTAAGAATGTTAGTAAGTGACTTAGATTCAATAATGGTAAATTATGACTTGTTGATTAATGGTGTGATTCGATTTAAGTGCCGATGGATGCAAGTGCTACCAAGAGGGAAAGGAAAACTCCCATCTCGAAGTTCAAGAAGAGATCGATTTACTGACGAGATTGGCCACCGGGGTGTGGGCGTGCAATGTGAAACGATAGGCGATAATGTAGTCTCGCTAGCGATAGCGTCGGGATCGAGGTTTAGAGCTTGTGTTATAAGGTGTGTGATTAACCCATCGATTTAAGGAATATGATATGTATGCGATAGGTGTATGTGTTAAATATGTGTTAATAAGTGCAAGGACTATGTGAACCGGATACCCTTAAAGGGTATGTCGATAAACAGTTAGTATCAAATCTGTTGAGATGTGGTTATTAATACGTGTATGTGAGTATGTCTATGAATATGAATGTATGCACGAATATCATGTACATGCTTTATTCATTATGTCATTATATTATGTTACATGTGCATGGGTGGGTTTTTGAAAGAAGGTACGGTGTACTTGATGCGTGGTTGATGTCGACTTTGTGCTACATCGTGGATTGGCGCCGATCGAGGTCGCGTTGTGGATCTTTGATTTAGTTCGTGGTTACCTTGATTGATATCGGCTTGATGCCATATCGTGGCTTGATGGATTGCTGTGTGCTCCATCGTGGTTTGATGTTAGCTATATGCTACATCGTGGATGGCATTGGTTGCCTTTTTGGAGATAAAAGGAGAGGGTGACTCGATAGTCCCCTGGTGTGTGGTAGGCTGGATAAGGGGGTGTGTAGCGGATGGACCCTAGGATTGGGTTGGGTTTCATATTGCATGGTTTTGTTATAAATTGATATGGAAATGGGCCAAGCCCAATATGGAATATGAATAGGTATGTTTTAAGAACATACGTGGAAATGGGCCAAGCCCGAATCGATGAATTAAAGAGAAAAGGGCCTAGCAGGTGCTTGAATATGATTTGATTGTGGGCCAAGCCCAGATTATGGTAATGTTTAAATGATTATATTTACATGTTGCATTTGATAATTGGGATGTTATGTGGCTAGCATGTGGGTGGATTTCGATGGTTTTAATTACACACTGAGTCCGTGTGACTCACCCAATTATTTTCCTAACATTTCAGGTGACTCTTGAGATTGGACCGGGATCGGAGAGGACACATGGTGGCCCATGCAGAAGGAAGAGTTTAAATATTTTAAAGCTTATTTATATTAAGTTTTGGTTTAAATATTGGTTGTAATAAAAGGCCTCTTAATTTATTGTTGGGATCATTTTATTATCTTTTAATTAGGGTTTATATTATACTTAGATATATTTCCTTCAAATGATTTATAATATATTAAATTATAATAAAGTTTTAATTCACATATTTTATATCGGGCTTATAGTATTAAATAATTTTTAATGGAATTACTTCCGAAAATAAACAAAATTTTCAAGTTTTGTGCTAAAGACAAAGATTTTCAACCGTCATTCATTCAGTTGACATAACCAGATCCGGTCAAGGCTATTTGGGGATGTTACAAACGGGGTAAGCTATATAGCTTAGTAAGTTAGCATTTAAATAATAAGAAATTAATAAATATGTTTTTACCAATCCTCACAATATGTTCTCAAGGTAATACAATCATAATTGCACAAAATTTCACTATTTACTCATGTTCATCTTAAACTGTCTACTCAATTCACAGTCACTAAATTATTTATATCTTGAGATACAGAACTCCAAATTAAGATCCAAAAATTTTCCCTGAACCTAGACTCAAATATATTCTTTCCATAAAATTTTCAGAGTTTTTGGCTTATCCAATAAATACAGTTTATTCTTTAAAGTCTCCCCTATTTTGCTGTCTGACAGTTCCGACCCCTCCACACTAAAAATTAATTATCTCATCATAGAGAATTTGGATAATGTTCCTGTTTGTTTCTATTGAAATTATACTCATTAATAATTTTAAGCAAATAAATTATAAACCATAATTTTTTTATAAAATTTTTAATGATTTTCCAAAGTCGGAACAAGGGATTCCAACATCATTCTGACCCTGTCTCATAAAAATTCAAATATCATAGAATATGAAATTCTTTTGTTTACACCATTTCTTTTATGTGAAAATAGACTCATTCAGATTTAATTTCATATCTTATTAAACCTCTTATTTTATTTCCACCATTTTTGGTGATTTTTCAAAGTCACACAACTGCTGTTGTCCAAAACTGTTTTGTTGCTAAATTTACTCTTTCATAATTTCACTTACTCCGTTTCATCTTACCGAAGGCTCGATCAAATATCGAGCACATTGTTCATAAATTTTCACACTTATACTTGCAATTATTTATCACATAATCATATTCAATTACACTTAGTCGTTACATGATCACATGTATTTTCACTTAGTGAATGTCCCGTTGAACTCATCGGAATAATAACAGATACATGGTGGCCTGCACGTAGTACCACCCTTGTAGCCGAAGCTATTTGGTACACATAGTAGCCTGCACTTAGTACTACACATGTGACCAAAACCATCACTTACACATAGTGGCCTGCACTTAGTACCACACATGTGATCGAAGCTATCGGGTACGCGTAGTAGCCTATAATTAGTACTACACATGCGCCCTATCTGTTTGGTACACGTAGTAGCTTGCACTTAGTACTACACATGTGACCTAAAACCATATCATAGCTCTCTTGTACACATAGTGGCCTACACTTAGTACCACACATGTGACCTAGCTACCTCATTCGTAATTTACATTTTACCAATTCATCCATAATCAATCACAATTCATAATTTACATCAAATAATTAATCCATATTCAACCATATCTCATATAATATAACAAAATATTAAAAAATAAATAAAAAATGATGTTTTATTTACATACAAACTTACCTCGGTAGCACAATCGGTGAAAAGGACTTATTCGTCATATTC
Organism: Gossypium rotundifolium; assembly: GCA_025506655.1. NCBI lineage: Eukaryota > Viridiplantae > Streptophyta > Magnoliopsida > Malvales > Malvaceae > Gossypium > Gossypium rotundifolium. The sequence goes on from CP106731.1 coordinate 54,239,052, forward strand.
TTTGTTTTACCACCATTCTAAGTCCGAATCTCATTTTCCTTAATCTATAACAACACACTTAACTCATTTATTCATCCTTCTACTCAAATTAGCCTAAATTCACATTTTGACAAAATTTACATTTTTACCCCTAAACTGTCATATTTACACTTTTTTCCCTAGGCTCGTAAAATTATTTTCATTCAATTTATTTGTACTTTAAGCCTAGCTGAACCATTTTCATAACTATAACAGCCCAAAATTTCCATTAAAACACACTTTTATGACATATTTTATAACTTTTACAAATTAGTCCTTTTAGGCATTTTTACCGAAAATCTCTTAGTAAAAGACGTTTCTCTAACCATAAACATGCATTTTCTACCACTAAACACAAAAATACACACATATTCATCATGGATCAAAACCCTAGACTTTAACCATATCTCAAATTAGTGGTAGAAATATATAGATCTTGTTACGAGGATTTCAAAAACGTAAAAATCATTAAAAACGGGTTGGAATGGACTTATCGAGCTTGGAAGCTTGAAAAACCCTAGCCATGGTTTCCCCTTGTGAAATTCATCCATGGGGTTGAAGATGGACAAAAATTGGCTTTTAATTTTGTTTATTTAATCATTTAATCACTAAATAACCAAAATGCCCCTAACTTAAAAATATTCTATTTCACTTATTTCATGTCCATTTTTGTCCAACAAATTAACCAATGGTCTAATTACCAGTCAAGGACCTCCAATTTAAAATTTCATAAAAATTGGACACCTCTAACATGTAGAACTCAACCTTTTGTACTTTTTACAATTTAATCCTTTTGACTAAATTGACTGCCAAACGTCAAAATTTTCGAACAAAATTTTCACAAAATTGTTTCATGAAATCGTAGACCATAAAAATATAATAAAAATAAATTTTTATGCCGAATTTGTGGTCCCAAAACCACTGTTCCGACTATGCCCAAAATCAGGCTATTACATCCTCAAGTCGTACCCGTAGCTCCTCTAGGAGTCAAGCTTTTAATATTGAATAAACTTCCAGTTGACAAGATCCATAAACACGAGGCTGAAGATTTCAAGGCTAATGTTTATGATGATTATGAGAGAGCGGAGTTTTGGCTTGAAAATACAATTCGAGTGTTTGACGAGCTTTCTTACATGCCAGCTGAATGTTTAAAGTGTGCTATATCTCTTTTAAGAGATATTGCGTATCAATGGTGGAATACCTTAGTATCAGTGGTGTTGAGGGAGAGAGTCACCTGGGAATTCTTTTAGACCAGATTTCGAAAGAAATACATTTGTCAACGATTTTTGGATCAAAAGCATAAAGAGTTTTTAGAACTGAAACAAGGCCGCATGACTGTGACTAAGTATGTGAGAGAATTCATACGATTGAGCAAGTATGCTCATGAGTATATTTCTATCGAAGAAATTACGTGCAAGCGGTTTGTAGATGGGCTGAATGAAGATATTAAACTTCTGGTCGGGATTCTAGATTTAAAAGAATTTGTTGTGTTAGTTGAACGGGCTTGCAAAGCCGAAGATTTTATCCAGGAAAAGAAAAAGGCTGATTCAAAGGTAAGAGACTCAAGGAAGAGATCGATGAGTAAACCTTATCATTCCTTGTCGAAGAAATCTAGAGACTATTTTAACCAATCGACAGCTTCAGTGGGATATTTTAATAGAAATCGTGGAAAGCAATACACCAGCCCTAAGGCTCAATCCATGTCGGTATCGAGTATTGGCAATGTGAAAGATGTTAAACTCGAGTGTCAAATGTGTGGAAGATGGCATTTTGGTGATTTTTGGATGAAAAATAATAATAGAGCTTGTTTGTAACACCCTAAAAAAATCCGAGTGTTTATATATTGCATGAATTGGTGTTTAGACTTTAAAGGAAAATTTCCTTACTTTTATTTTAGTGCTTATTGAAGTCCTAAAGAGGAGTATAGCATAATTTGGATAAGGAATAAAATTTATAATTGAGAAATTATTGAAGAGAAGCAAATGTCATTAAGACTTAAGTTAAATTAAGTGTTAATGAGTGTCATAAGTTGAGTACATGGCATGGTGGAGTTGGCGCATGAGTTATAGCAAGAGGAAGAGGTTCAAATCCTTGTTTAGCATCTAAATGAATTTTTGTTTTAATTTTCGCACATGGATAGCAAGTGTCGGCCAAGAACATATATGGTAAGTGTTGACCATGTTATTTTTGGTTAGTGTATCAAAGGATTATGGAAATAGTTATCATATGGCATGGAATCAAATACTTAAGGAAAGATAGGGGAACATAAGGCACATATCAAGGAAGAATTTTGGAAACAAAATCATGGCTATTGACCATGCTTTGAATGACAATTGGGTATAGAGAAGGAGCCAAATTTTGTGTTAGTTTTGGCTAAGCATTTCATTTTCTCTTTGGTCATTCCTAGCAACCTAGTGTAGAATTTTTCTTCTTCTCAACCTCTTTCCCTTTAGCGAAATTGATCATTGGTAAGCCTTGATTATTTTGACCAATTGGTCATTTTTCTTTTCACTTTAGTGTTCAATTTTGTGCCTTTCTCTTAGTGCCGATTTTACCAATACCTAAAAGACCATTCTTTTCTTTTCTTCTCCCCATTGCCGAACATACATTGCTCTCAAAACTCATCTCTTTCTTTCTTCTATTCTCCATTCTCTTTGAAAGTCAAAAGACATCATCATCATTCTTCTCTCATCTTTATTTCTTTTCACTCATATTTTCTTCCTTTTTCTTCAATGGCCGAATGCTAAAGTGCCCATAGCGAATTTATTTTCTTTTCTTTGGTTGCATAGTCAATTTTCCAACTCTCATAAGCATCGTTTTCAATCCTTTCTTTTGATGTGGATTATAGGTAAGGGTTTCTTCTTTTTGTTTTCGATTTACTAATGGTATTATGGCCGAATATTAATGGTGTTATGAAGGACTTGCAATAGCGGAAGATCGGAACTCAAGTGATCGGGAGAACCGTAGAAACGTTGGAAACGTTTTATTGTGGTAAGGAAATCCCACTCTTTAAAAACCTCTAGTACTATTCGATATTATATTAGATTTAACTAATATTCCTTTGATTGTGAAGACTTTCAAAATAAGGAAGAAAATGGCGGTGGTTAGTCACGTTAAGAGGGGCGGATCTGTAAATCCCCCATTTAAACGAAGAGCGGTTTCGGCAGTCCGGGATTTTTCACCGGGTTGCGAACCATGTTTCAAGGAGTCAATTATTCAAGTAGTACGAACTTAGAGCCATTATCGTTGGTGGATTTTCGGCGACTAACGAACCAATAAACGAGGAGAAGCCGAAAATCGAAGTGATTCAAAATCAAGAGGGTAAGATTTTGGATCTATTATCGATTAAGAATATTTTTACGAAATAGTATTCTAACGGATCGAAATGTGTTTTAGGTGCCGAGGAGCGAGAAGGATTAGTACTCTCGGTATCGAGGTGTGTAACTTCACACTATTTTTCGGTTGGATGTCAATATCGGTATGGAAGTAAAAATCATAAAAACGACTAGATCGGTAAAAACGTAAAAACTGATATTTTGACGAAAATACGTAAAAACGACTAAATCATGAAAATTACAAAATGCCCTCGAGAAATTATTTGTTATTACGAAAATTGTATGTTTCGATAAATTGGGCCAAAATACTCTAGTTCGATAAATTGGGCCAAAATACTCTAGTTCGATAAATTGGGCCAAAATACTCTAGTTCGATAAATTGGGTCAAAATACTCTAGTTCGATAAGTTGGGCCAAATTACTCTAGTTCGATAAATTGGGCCAAAATACTCTAGTTCGATAAATTGGGCCAAAATACTTTAGTTTGGTAAATGGGCCAAAGCCCATTAAACTGCTAAATAGACAAATTGCTAAATTATGTTTATGGGCCAAATGAAATGTTTAAATGATAAACCCACCATGTTATGCATTATTAAGAAATTTTTATATTTTGTTATACACGCATAATTGCATGGGGTGGGATATATGAAGAGAAGAATGGCCAGTTGCCAAAAATCTAGTTCGGTGGCTCTGCCACAATAATGGCTTATTGCCTCTAGTTCGGTGGCTCTGCCACAATAATGGCTTATTGCCTCTAGTTCGGTGGCTCTGCCACAATAATGGCTTATTGCCTCTAGTTCGGTGGCCTTGCCACAAATATGGCTTATTGCCTCTAGTTCGGTGGCTTTGCCACAATTATAAAAAGGCTTAATGCCTACGATTGGTGTGTTGGCGGGGTGGGTTGACTCGATCCCCACAGGTGTGATGGTTGGTACGGGGGTGTTAGCGGATGGATATTAGGTTTGGTTGGGAAATTCATTTTACATGCATTTTAAATTATTTTATTTTATGATAAATTGTTGAATTACGTAATTGGGCTCAAGCCCGACATAATACCTTGATGATCCGGCCCAATAATGGTGGTAAGTGAGTTACACATCGAGTTCTAAGTAACTCACCCCTTTAATTTTTCCATCTCGTAATGGAAATTGACGTGGACTTGGGCCGAGGATGACTTCGTGGAGGCCATCTTGCACAACATGGGTTATTTAAACTTTGGACTTTTTAATAAGTATTTTTACTATTTTGGGTTATTGTAATAAGGGCCTCTATAAATAATTTATGGATTTTATGTGTGTTGGGTTTTAAACTATACTTTGGACTTTTGAACATGGACTATGATTATATGATGTTTTTTTTAAAAAATAAATTTGGATTTTCAAGTATATGAAATTCTTTTTATAAACATTTTATTATTGTTAACTCTTAATTAAAAATACCTAAAAGCTTTTGATAATACATGATTTTAAACTAATGTTTTCTAATATTTATCAAATGCAAATACTCTTCTAATTTTATAAATCCTATAAATAATATTGTAGCTTTCAACTTATTGAAGATTTAAACACAATCGATTCAGCTTAACAAACCAAATCTAGTCTTAATGCATAGACCGGGTTTGGGGTGTTACATTTAGTGGTATCGAGCCGCTTTCAAAAACTTCTACCGTGGTTTGGGTTCGTGAATAATTTCTATATGAAATCGTTCAAATTTTAAAGATCGAGATGGCACCACAAGCATCCGGCAACAAGTCAAGTAAGTATTTATTGCTTAATAATTACTATGATATAATCATAGGAACACTCTAGAACTTCTAGTTTTAGATGTGAAAAGCTAGAGATTGAGACTAGGATATGTTGCGGAAAAACAACTTTATATCTCAAATCTCATAAAAATCGTTAATAAACACGAAACAAATTTTACGATTCATAAAACTTGTAATCGATAAAAATGAACGAGCTATCATTAGCACTAGAGGGCGTGGTCGTGGACGCAGAGACGTAGCCATGGTAGAGGCCGAGGTGCTACGATCAAGCACCAAATCATATGCTGGAAGTAGACGCTTTGCATCAATTGAAAGTGAGACGGGATCACGCGATCACATGGAAGAAGATAATGCATTGACTCAAGCAATCTGCGAGTCTTGGAAAGGGTCATTGGAGCTAGAATTGGGCCAACAACTCGTGGGTCAATTTTAGAGCGACTTAAGGCAAATAATGCGTAAGTTTTAGGGAGTCTCGGTGTAGCTCCAAATGTAGTGAATCTTGGCTCAAGTCGTGGAGCGGATTATGGATGATATGGAATGTCTTGTCAAGCAAAAACTAAGAGGAGTCAGATCCTTGTTAAGAGATGAGATGTATCGGTGGTGGCTCACTATTCGAGAAGGCACCAAGTCGCACCGATTAATTGGGAATTCTTTAAAGCGCCTTCCAAGGAAAATACATTGGAGCGAGTTATGTAGGCGTCGAAGGAAAGAATTTCGAATCTTGTACAAGGAAGTAAGACCATGGCGACATATGAAGTTGAGTTTTTACGTCTGAGCCGTTATGCCCTGACAATTGTAGCAACAGATCACAAACGTTGTGTGCGTTTCGAGGATGGACTTAATGATGAGCTGAGGGTTCTGATTGCTCCACAGCAAGTTAGAAATTTTTGACTCTCGTAGAAAGGCCAAAATAGCCGAAGAGGCTAAAAATTCAGAACTGCAGAACCGAGAAAAATTCTAAAACAAGAGAGAGACACGAGAGATCCGGTTCGTCAAAGAGATTCCAGAAGAAACCTCGGAATGATGAATCAGTTCAAGGTAGAATCCCGGTAACAAATAATCGGAGTCGAGATTGCACTGAGTGTGGGAAAAGACATTTTGAAAAATGTTGAAGGAAAACGAGTGCATGCTACAAATGCGGTTCAATGGATCATCAGTACAAAAATTGTCCTCAACGTATGGATATGACTCAAGAAGTTCGTAATAATGATGCACAACCGGCCAGAGGTAATCAGCAGCCACCGAGAGGTCGTGGACCAGGTCGTGGTGGTAATGGGGCTGGTCGTGGTCAAGGTGCACCGGGTCGAGGCAATGGTCATAGAGGAAATGCAGATGCAAGACAGCCTAGACTGGTCTATGCAGTTAGACGCCGCGAGGACGGTAATGCACCAGATGTGATAACTGGTACGTTCTTCATTTTTGATGTACCTGTTATTGCCCTAATAGATATTGGCTCTACCCATTCATATGTATCTAGTGCCATATCTGGAAACCTGAAATTAGAATCTGAAATTATCGGTAGTGAGATGACAGTAATTAGTCCTTTAGGACAGTCGGTAATTGTTAATAAAATATTTAAAGACGTGCCCTTAAAAATTCAAGAGGAGATATTCTTAGCAAACTTGATGGAACTACCTTTTGGTGAGTTCGATCTCATTTTGGGCATGGATTGGCTGGTTAAACATCGGGCGCAATTAGATTGTGCTGAAAAAGGAATGTCAGTAAGAACCTCGGATGATAAAGAAGTCATAATGATTGGTGAGCGAAGGAACTATCTGGCAAATGTGGTATCTGCATTAAAGGCGGAGAAGTTGGTGCGAAAAGGATATGGAGCATCCCTAGCCTTTATCTGTGCTTTGGATGCTAAAGAGTTATCTGTGGATGATGTGAGGACGGTGAAGGAATTTTCGATGTATTTCGAAGAACTTCCCGTATACCTCGGATCGGGAAGTAGAGTTTGGCATTGAGCTTTTGCAGGGGATGACTCCGGTGTCCATTGCTCCTTATAGAATGGCACCAAGGAGTTGGTGAGCTCAAAGCTCAAATTCAAGAATTATTGGATCGGGATTTATTCGACCAAGTGTGTCTCCGTGGGAGCACCGGCCTGCTTCATCAAGAAGAAGGATGGATCGATGCGTATGTGCATTGACTACGCACAATTGAATAAATTGACGATCAAGAATCGGTATCCTCTGCCGAGAATTGACGACTGCTTGATCAATTAAAAGGAGCTTCAGCTTTCTCCAAAATTGATTTGAGGTCGGGTTATCACCACTCAAGGTGAAAGAAGCGGACATTTATAAGACGGCATTTCGGACACGCTACGGACACTATGAGTTTGTAGTGATGCCGTTTGGACTAACCAATGCACCAATACATTTATGGACATGATGAACCGAGTCTTTCAACCATATTTAGACCGGTTTGTGGTAGTGTTCATAGATGATATATTGGTTTATTTGAGAAATGAGGAGGAACATGACCAAAGATTTGCGGATAGTATTACAGCTACTTCGTGATAAATAATTATATGCCAAATTTAGTAAATGCGAATTTTGGCTTAAGGAAGTGACTTTTCTTGGTCATGTAGTATCAGCCGAATGAATAAGGGTGGATCCTCGGAAAATTGAGACTATTCGGATTGGAAACCACCAACATCGGTAGTGAAATTGGAGTTTCTTGGGTTTGGTGGATACTATAGACGTTTTGTAGAGGGTTTTCGTTGATTGTCGCACCCTAACTAAAGCTGCTGCGAAAGGAGCTCCGTATATTTGGACCGAAAAGCAAGAGAGAGTTTCGAGAAATTGAAGAAGATCCTGACGGAAGCTCCAGTTTTGATTCAGCCGGAGGCTGGAAAAGAATTTACTATTTATTGTGATGCGTCTCACACGGGTTTGGGTTGTGTGTTGATGCAAAATGGAAAAGTGGTGGCTTATGCTTCTCGTCAATTGAGACCACACGAAGTAAACTACCCTACGCATGATTTGGAGTTAGCTACCGTTGTCTTTGCTCTAAAGATTTGGAGGCACTATCTCTATGGTGAGAAATCTATAATCTACACGGATCACAAAAGTCTTAAATACCTCCTTACCCAAAAGGAGTTAAATTTGAGACAAAGAAGAGGGGTAGAATTACTAAAAGATTATGATTTCTTGATCGAATATCATCCCGGAAAGGCTAACGTGGTAGACGCGTTAAGTCGTAAGGCGATATCCGAATTAAGAGCTTTGTTTGCCCATTTGAGTGCATGCGAGGATGGCGGTTTGTTAGCGTAACTTCATTTGAAGCCTCGTGGTGGAACAAATCAAGGAAAAATGTACATCGATGAGAAGTTGGGACCTTTACTTGACAAGTTGAAAATGGTGAAATTGAGGATTTTGGAATAAACACGGAAGGTATGTTATGCTTTCGAGGAAGAGTATGTATGCCTAAGGATTCGGACTGAGGCAATCGATTCTACGGAGGCGATAGTAGCCCTTATGCTATGCATCCCGGAGGAAATAAGATGTATCGAGATCTCCGTGAAATGACATTGGTGGCGTGGTTGAAACGTGAAATTTCGAATTTGTGGGAAAATGTTTGACTTGTCGACAAGTGAAGGCGAACATCAATTACCGTGCAGGTTGTTACAACCGATAAAATTCCTCTTTGGAAATGGGAACGGATAACCATGGATTTTGTTAGTGGGTTACCTTTAACACCTACTAAGAAAAATTACGTGTGGGTAATTGTTGATCGATTGACAAAGATCGCTTATTTCTGCCAAATTGTCATGATTATTCATTACGAAGTTGGTGAAATTGTATGTATCCGAAATTGTGAGGTTGCATGGGATACTGTATCTATTATATCGGATAGGGACCCTAGGTTTACATCACGATTTTGAAAGCTCGCATGAAGCCTTGGGGACAAAATTGAATTTCAAGATGGCTTTTCATCCTCGGTCGATGGTCACGGAGAGGGTAATTCGAGATATTGGAAGATATATTAAGGGATGTGTAATCGACTTCAGGGTAGTTGGGAGGATTATCTACCACTGGCAGAATTCGCATATAACAACAACTATCAGTCTAGCATTCAGATGGCACCGTACGAGGCATTGTATGGTCGTAAATGTCGTTCTCCTATTTGTTGGACTGAGTTGGGCGAAAAGATGGATGTTAGGTCTGAGATGATATCCGAGATGAGGATAAGGTAAAAGTTATTCGAGCACGATTGAAAGAAGCCTCGGATAGATCGTAAGTCGATGCGCACTGAAGCGAAAGGATATCGAGTATGATGTGGGGGATCAGGTTTTCTTGAAGGTATCTCCTTGGAAAAAGATCTTCAGATTCGGAAGGAAGGGCAAGCTAAGTCCTAGATACATTGGACCTTATCGTGTGCTGAAGCGTGTTGGTCCAATGGCTTATCGATTGAGTTACCTCCTAATTGGATCAAATCCATAATGTTTTCATGTTTCCATGTTGAGGCGTTATAGATCGGATCCTTCGCACATTATACCCCAGAGAAGAATTGGGCTGAATTGATTTGTCTTTTGAAGAAGAATCGGTGGAAATCTTAGACCGAGATGTCAAGGTGCTAAGAAAGAAAACCGTACCGTTGGTCAAAATTCTATGGCGTAACCACGGAGTGGAAGAAGCTACGTGGGAGCCCGAGGATGCAATTCGGCAACAATACCCTCACCTCTTTCAAACAGGTAAATTTCGAGGACGAAATTTTCTTTAAGGAGGGTAGAGTTGTAACACCCTAAAAAAATCCGAGTGTTTATATATTGCATGAATTGGTGTTTAGACTTTAAAGGAAAATTTCCTTACTTTTATTTTAGTTCTTATTGAAGTCCTAAAGAGGAGTATAGCATAATTTGGATAAGGAATAAAATTTATAATTGAGAAATTATTGAAGAGAAGCAAATGTCATTAAGACTTAAGTTAAATTAAGTGTTAATGAGTGTCATAAGTTGAGTACATGGCATGGTGGAGTTGGCGCATGAGTTATAGCAAGAGGGAAGAGATTCAATCCTTGTTTAGCATCTAAATGAATTTTTGTTTTTAATTTTCTGCACATGGATAGCAAGTATCGGCCAAGAACATATATGGTAAGTGTTGACCATGCTATTTTTGGTTAGTGTATCAAAGGATTATGGAAATAGTTATCATATGGCATGGAATCAAATACTTAAGGAAAGATAGGGGGAACATAAGGCACATATCAAGGAAGAATTTTGGAAACAAAATCATGGCTATTGACCATGCTTTGGATGGCAATTGGGTATAGAGAAGGAGCCAAATTTTGTGTTAGTTTTGGCTAAGCATTTCATTTTCTCTTTGGTCATTCCTAGCAACCTAGTGCGAATTTTCTTCTTCTCAACCTCTTTTCCCTTTAGCGAAATTGATCATTGGTAAGCCTTGATTATTTTGACCAATTGGTCATTTTGCTTTTCACTTTAGTGTTCAATTTTGTGCCTTTCTCTTAGTGCCGATTTTACCAATACCTAAAAGACCATTCTTTTCTTTTCTTCTCCCATTGCTTAGAACATACATTGCTCTCAAAACTCATCTCTTTCTTTCTTCTATTCTCCATTCTCTTTGAAAGTCAAAAGACATCATCATCATTCTTCTCTCATCTTTATTTCTTTTCACTCATATTTTCTTCCTTTTTCTTCAATGGCGAATGCTAGAGTGCCCATAGTCAATTTATTTTCTTTTCTTTGGTTGCATAGCTGAATTTTCCAACTCTCATAAGCATCGTTTTCAATCCTTTCTTTTTGATCGTGGATTATAGGTAAGGGTTTCTTCTTTTCGTTTTCGATTTACTAATGGTATTATGGCGAATATTAATGGTGTTATGAAGGACTTTTTGAATCGATATAACGTTCATTCTAATAACGTTTCTTTCGTTATTATTTAGTGCAATAACGGAAGATCGGAACTCAAGTGATTGGGAGAACCGTAGAAACGTTGGAAATGTTTTATTGTGGTAAGGAAATCCCACTCTTTAAAAACCTCTAGTTCTATTTGATATTATATTAGATTTAACTAATATTCCTTTGATCGTGAAGACTTTCAAAATAGGGAAGAAAAGGCGGTGGTTAGTCACGTTAAGAGGCGGATCAGTAAATCCCCATTTAAGCGAAGAGCGGTTTTGGCATCGGGATTTTCCACCGGTTGCGGACCATCTTCCAAGGAGTCAATTATTCAAGTAGTACGAACTTAGAGCCATTATCGTTGGTGGATTCTCGTGGACTAACGAACCAATAAACGAGGAGAAGCCGAAAATCAAGTGATTCAAAATCAAGAGGATAAGATTTTGGATCTATTATCGATTAAGAATATTTTTACGAAATAGTATTCTAACGGATCGAAATGTGTTTTAGGTGCTTGAGGAGCGAGAAGGATTAGTACTCTCGGTATCGAGGTGTGTAACTTCACACTATTTTTGGTTGGATGTCAATATCGGTATGGAAGTAAAAATCGAAAAAATGATTAGATCGGTAAAACGTAAAAACTGATATTTTGACGAAAATACGTAAAAATGACTAAATCGTGAAAATTACGAAAATGCCCTTGAGAAATTATTTGTTATTACAAAAATTGTATGTGTCGATAAATTGGGCCAAAATACTCTAGTTCGATAAATTGGGCCAAAATACTCTAGTTCGATAAATTGGGCCAAAATACACTAGTTCGATAAATTGGGTCAAAATACTCTAGTTCGATAAGTTGGGCCAAATTACTCTAGTTCGATAAATTGGGCCAAAATACTCTAGTTCGATACATTGGGCCAAAATACTTTAGTTTGGTAAATGGGCCAAAGCCTACTAAACTGCTAAATAGACAAATTGCTAAATTATGTTTATGGGCCAAATGAAATGTTTAAACGATAAACCCACCATGTTATGCATTATTAAGAAATTTTTATATTTTGTTATACACGCATAATTGCATGGGGTGGGATATATGAAGAGAAGAATGGCCAGTTGCCAAAAATCTAGTTCGGTGGCTCTGCCACAATAATGGCTTATTGCCTCTAGTTCGGTGGCTCTGCCACAATAATGGCTTATTGCCTCTAGTTCGGTGGCCTTGCCACAAATATGGCTTATTGCCTCTAGTTCGGTGGCTTTGCCACAATTATAAAAAGGCTTAATGCCTACGATTGGTGTGTTGGCGGGGTGGGTTGACTCGATCCCCACAGGTGTGATGGTTGGTACGGGGGTGTTAGCGGATGGATATTAGGTTTGGTTGGGAAATTCATTTTACATGCATTTTAAATTATTTTATTTTATGATAAATTGTTGAATTCTGTAATTGGGCTCAAGCCCAGCATAATACCTTGATGATCTGGCCCAATAATGGTGGTAAGTGAGTTACACACTGAGTTCTAAGTAACTCACCCCCTTTAATTTTTCCATCTCAGGTAATGGAAATTGACGTGGACTTGGGCCGAGGATGACTTCGTGGAGGCCATACTGCAAAACATGGGTTATTTAAACTTTGGACTTTTTAATAAGTATTTTTACTATTTTGGGTTATTGTAATAAGGGCCTCTATAAATAATTTATGGATTTTATGTGTGTTGGGTTTTAAACTATACTTTGGACTTTTGAACATGGACTATGATTATATGATGTTTTTTTTTAAAAATAAATTTGGGTTTTCAATTATATGAAATTCTTTTTATAAACATTTTTATTATTGTTAACTCTTAATTAAAAATACCTAAAAGCATTTGATAATACATGATTTTAAACTAATGTTTTCTAATATTTATCAAATGCAAATACTCTTCTAATTTTATAAATCCTATAAATAATATTGTAGCTTTCAACTTATTGAAGATTTAAACACATTTCGATTCGGTAACAAACCAAATCTAGTCTTAATGCATAGACCGGTTTGGGGTGTTACATTTAGTGGTATCGAGTTCTCTACCGTGGTTTGGGTTCAAATAATTTCTATATGAAATCGTTCAAATTTTAAAGATCAAGATGGCACCACAAGCATCCCAAGCAACAAGTCAAGTAAGTATTTATTGCTTAATAATTACTATGATATAATCATAGGAACACTCTAGAACTTCTAGTTTTAGATGTGAAAAAGCAGAGATTGAGACTATAGGATATGTTGCGAAAAAACAACTTTATATCTCAAATCTCATAAAAATCGTTAATAAACACCGAAACAAATTTTACGATTCATAAAACTTGTAATCGATAAAAGCGAACGAGCTATCATGAGCACTAGAGGGCGTGGTCGTGGACACGGTAGACGTGGCCGTGGTAGAGGCCGAGGTGCTACGATCAAGCACCAAATCATATGTTTAAGTAGACGCACTGCGTCAATTGAAAGTGAGACGGATCATGTGATCACATGGAAGAAGATAATGCATTGACTCAAGCAATGTTGCGAGTCTTGGAAAGGGTCGCTGGAGCTAGAATTGGGCCAACAACTCATGGGTCAATTTCAGAGCGACTTAAGGCAAATAATGCAGAAGTTTTTAGGGGAGTCTTTGGTGTAGCTCCGAATGTAGCTAAATACTGGCTCGAAGCTGTGGAACGGATTATGGATGATATGGAATGTACCGTCGAGCAAAAACTGAGAGTTGTATCCTTGTTAAGAGATGAGGCGTATCAGTGGTGGCTCACTGTTCGAGAAGGCACCGAAGCTGCACTGATTAATTGGGAATTCTTTAAAGCTGCCTTCCAAGGAAAATACGTTGGAACGAGTTATGTAGACGCTCGAAGGAAAGAATTTCTGAATCTTGTACAAGGAAGTGAGACCGTGGCAGCATATGAAGCTGAGTTTTTACGTCTGAGCCGTTATGCCCTGACAATTGTAGCAACAGATCACGAACGTTGTGTGCGTTTCGAGGATGGACTTAATGATGAGCTGAGGGTTCTGATTGCTCCACAGCAAGTTAGAAATTTTTTGACTCTCGTAGAGAAGGCCAAAATAGCCGAAGAGGCTAAAAATTCAGAACGGCAGAACCGAGAAAAATTTTGAAACAAGAGAGAGACACAGCAGTCTGGTTCGTCAAAGAGATTCCAGAAGAAACCTCGAAATGATGAATCAGTTCAAGGTAGAACCCCGGTAACAAATAATCGGAGTCGAGATTGCACTGAGTGTGGGAAAAGACATTTTGGAGAATGTTGGAGGAAAACGGGTGCATGCTACAAATGCGGTTCAATGGATCATCAGTACAAAAATTGTCCTCGACGTATGGATACGACTCAAGAAGTTCGTAATAATGATGCAAAGCTGGCCAGAGTTAATCAGTAGCCACCGAGAGGTCGTGGACCAGGTCGTGGTGGTAATGGGGCTGGTCGTGGTCAAGGTGCACCGGGTCGAGGCAATGGTCATAGAGGAAATGCAGATGCAAGACAGCCTGGACTGGTCTATGCAGTTAGACGCCACGAGGACGGCAATGCACCAGATGTGATAACTGGTACGTTCTTCATTTTTGATGTACCTGTTATTGCCCTAATAGATATTGGCTCTACCCATTCATATGTATCTAGTGCCATATCTGGAAACCTGAAATTAGAATCTGAAATTACCGGTAGTGAGATGACAGTAATTAGTCCTTTAGGATAGTCGGTAATTATTAATAAAATATTTAAAGACGCGCCCTTAAAAATTCAAGAGGAGATATTCTTAGCAAACTTGATGGAACTACCTTTCAGCGAGTTCGATCTCATTTTGGGCATGGATTGGCTGGTTAAACATCGGGCGCAATTGGATTGTGCTGAAAAATGAATGTCAGTAAGAACCTCGGATGATAAAGAAGTCATAATGATTGGTGAGCGAAGGAACTATCTGGCAAATGTGGTATCTGCATTAAAGGCGGAGAAGTTGGTGCGGAAAGGATATGGAGCATTCCTAGCCTTTATCTGTGCTTTGGATGCTAAAGAGTTATCTGTGGATGATGTGAGGACAGTGAAGGAATTTTCTGATGTATTTCCAAGAACTTCCGGTATACCTCGGATCGGAAGTAGAGTTTGGCATTGAGCTTTTGCAGGGATGACTCCAAAGTCCATTGCTCCTTATAGAATGGCATCGAAGGAGTTGGCTGAGCTCAAAGCTCAAATTCAAGAATTACTGGATCGGGGATTTATTCGACCAAGTGTGTCTCCGTGGGGAGCACCGGTTACATTAACAAGAAGAAGGATGGATCGATGCGTATGTGCATTGACTACGCATAATTGAATAAATTGACGATCAAGAATCGGTATCCTCTGCCGAGAATTGACGACCTATTTGATCAATTAAAATGAGCTTGAGCTTTCTCAAAATTGATTTGAGGTCGGGTTATCACCACTCAAGGTGAAAGAAGCGGACATTTATAAGGCGGCATTTCGGACACGTTACGGACACTATGAGTTTGTAGTGATGCCGTTTGGACTAACCAATGCACCAAATGCATTTATGGACATGATGAACCAGTCTTTCAACCATATTTAGACCGGTTTGTGGTAGTGTTCATAGATGATATATTGGTTTATTCGAGAAATGAGGAGGAACATGACCAAATTTGCGGATAGTATTACTGACTACTTCGTGATAAACAATTATATGCCAAATTTAGTAAATGCGAATTTTGGCTTAAGGAAGTGACTTTTCTTGGTCATGTAGTATCAGCCGAATGAATAAGGGTGGATCCTCGAAAAATTGAGGCTATTCGGATTGAAAACCACCAACATCGGTAGAATGAAATTCGGAGTTTCTTGGGTTTGGTGGATACTATAGACGTTTTGTAGAGGGTTTTCGTTGATTGTCGCACCTCTAACTAAAGCTGCTGCGAAAGGAGCTCCGTATATTTGGACCGAAAAGCGCAAGAGAGTTTCGAGAAATTGAAGAAGATCCCGACTAAGCTCAGGTTTGATTCACGGAGGTCGGAAAAGAATTTATCGCTTATTGTGATGCGTCTCACACGGGTTTGGGTTGTGTGTTGATGCAAAATGGAAAAGTGGTGGCTTATGCTTCTCGTCAATTGAGACCACACGAAGTAAACTACCCTACGCATGATTTGGAGTTAGCTGCCGTTGTCTTTTCTCTAAAGATTTGGAGGCACTATCTCTATGGTGAGAAATCTATAATTTACACGGATCACAAAAGTCTTAAATACCTCCTTACCCAAAAGGAGTTAAATTTGAGACAAAGAAGATGGGTAGAATTACTAAAAGATTATGATTTCTTGATCGAATATCATCCTGGAAAGGCTAACGTGGTAGCTGACGCGTTAAGTCGTAAGGCAGTATCCGAATTAAGAGCTTTGTTTGCCCATTTGAGTCTGTATGAGGATGGCAGTTTGTTAGCAGAACTTCAGTTGAAGCCTCTGTGGCTGGAACAAATCAAGGAAAAACAGACATCAGATGAGAAGTTGGGACCTTTACTTTGGTAAGTTGAAAATGGTGAAATTGAGGATTTTGGAATAAACACGGAAGGTGTGTTATGCTTTCGAGGAAGAGTATGTATGCCTAAGGATTCAGACCTGAGGCAACTGATTCTACGGGAGGCGCATAGTAGCCCTTATGCTATGCATCCCGGAGGAAATAAGATGTATCGAGATCTCCATGAACAGTATTGGTGGCCAGGGTTGAAACGTGAAATTTTAGAATTTGTGGGAAAATGTTTGACTTGTCAGCAAGTGAAGGCAGAACATCAATTACCGTCTGGGTTGTTACAACCGATAAAAATTCCTCTTTGGAAATGGGAATGGATAACCATGGATTTTGTTAGTGGGTTACCTTTAACACCTACTAAGAAAAATTCTGTGTGGGTAATTGTTGATCGGTTGACAAAGACTGCTCATTTCACGCCAAATCCGTCTGATTATTCATTCTGAAGTTGGCGGCCGTATGTATCCGAAATTGTGAGGTTGCATGGGATACTGTATCTATTATATCGGATAGGGACCCTAGGTTTACATCACGATTCGAAAGCTCGCATGAAGCCTTGGGGACAAAGTTGAATTTCAAGACGGCTTTTCATCCTCGATCGATGGTCGATCGGAGAGGTAATTCAGATATTGGAAGATATGTTAAGGGATGTGTAATCGACTTGAGGGTAGTTGGGAGGATTATCTACCACCGCGAATCGCATATAACAACAAATGCTATCGATCTAGCATTCAGATGGCACCGCACGAGGCATTGTATGGTCGTAAATGTCATTCTCCTATTTGTTGGACCGAGTTGGGCGAAAAGATGATGTTAGGTCCCGAGATGATATCCGAGACGAGGATAAGGTAAAAGTTATTCGAGCACGATTGAAAGAAGCCTCGGATAGATGTAAGTCATATGCGGACTGAAGTGAAAGGATATCGAGTATGATGTGGGGGATCAGGTTTTCTTGAAGGTATCTCCTTGGAAAAAGATCTTCAGATTCGGAAGGAAGGGCAAGCTAAGTCCTAGATACATTGGACCTTATCGTGTGTTGAAGCGTGTTGGTCCAGTGGCTTATCAGATTGAGTTACCTCCGGAATTGGATCAAATCCATAATGTTTTTCATGTTTCCATGTTGAGGCGTTATAGATCGGATCCTTCGCACATTATACCGGTAGAAGAATTGGAGCTGAATTCAGATTTGTCTTTTGAAGAAGAACCAGTGGAAATCTTAGACCGAGATGTCAAGGTGCTAAGAAAGAAAACCGTGCCGTTGGTCAAAATTCTATGGCGTAACCATGGAGTGGAAGAAGCTACGTGGGAGCCCGAGGATGCAATTCGGCAACAATACCCTCACCTCTTTCAAACAGGTAAATTTCGAGGACGAAATTTTTTTTAAGGAGGGTAGAGTTGCAACACCCTAAAAAAATCCAAGTGTTTATATATTGCATGAATTGGTGTTTAGACTTTAAAGGAAAATTTCCTTACTTTTATTTTAGTGCTTATTGAAGTCCTAAAGAGGAGTATAGCATAATTTGGATAAGGAATAAAATTTATAATTGAGAAATTATTGAAGAGAAGCAAATGTCATTAAGACTTAAGTTAAATTAAGTGTTAATGAGTGTCATAAGTTGAGTACATGGCATGGTGGAGTTGGCACATGAGTTATAGCAAGAGGGAAGAGGTTCGAATCCCTTGTTTAGCATCTAAATGAATTTTTGTTTTTAATTTTCTGCACTTGGATAGCAAGTGTCGGCCAAGAACATATATGGTAAGTGTTAACCATGTTATTTTTGGTTAGTGTATCAAAGGATTATGGAAATAGTTATCATATGGCATGGAATCAAATTCTTAAGGAAAGATAGGGGGAACATAAGGCACATATCAAGGAAGAATTTTGAAAACAAAATCATGGCTATTGACCATGCTTTGGAGGGCAATTGGGTATAGAGAAGGAGCCAAATTTTTGTGTTAGTTTTGGCTAAGCATTTCATTTTCTCTTTGGTCATTCCTAGCAACCTAGTGCAGAATTTTTCTTCTTCTCAACCTCTTTTCCTTTTAGCGAAATTGATCATTGGTAAGCCTTGATTATTTTGACCAATTGGTCATTTTGCTTTTCACTTTAGTGTTCAATTTTGTGCCTTTCTCTTAGTGCCGATTTTACCAATACCTAAAAGACCATTCTTTTCTTTTCTTCTCCCATTGCTTAGAACATACATTGCTCTCAAAACTCATCTCTTTCTTTCTTCTATTCTCCATTCTCTTTGAAAGTCAAAAGACATCATCATCATTCTTCTCTCATCTTTATTTCTTTTCACTCATATTTTCTTCCTTTTTCTTCAATGGCCAAATGCTAGAGTGCCCATAGTCAATTTATTTTCTTTTCTTTGGTTGCATAGCGAATTTTCCAACTCTCATAAGCATCGTTTTCAATCCTTTCTTTTGATCGTGGATTATAGGTAAGGGTTTCTTCTTTTTCGTTTTCGATTTACTAATGGTATTATGGCCAAATATTAATGGTGTTATGAAGGACTTTTGAATCGATATAACGTTCATTCTAATAACGCTTCTTCGTTATTATTTAGTGCAATAACGGAAGATCGAAACTCAAGTGATCGGAGAACCGTAGAAACGTTGGAAACGTTTTATTGTGGTAAGGAAATCCCACTCTTTAAAACCTCTAGTACTATTTGATATTATATTAGATTTAACTAATATTCCTTTGATCGTGAAGACTTTCAAAATAGGGAAGAAAAGGCGGTGGTTAGTCACGTTAAGAGGCGGATCTGTAAATCCCCATTTAAGCGAAGAGCGGTTTGGCAATCGGGATTTTCCACCGGGTTGCGGACCATCTTCGAAGGAGTCAATTATTCAAGTAGTACGAACTTCGAGCCATTATCGTTGGTGGATTCTCGACTAACGAACCAATAAACGAGGAGAAGCGAAAATCAAGTGATTCAAAATCAAGAGGGTAAGATTTTGGATCTATTATCGATTAAGAATATTTTTATGAAATAGTATTCTAACGGATCGAAATGTGTTTTAGGTGGCGAGGAGCGAGAAGGATTAGTACTCTCGGTATCGAGGTGTAACTTCACACTATTTTTGGTTGGATGTCAATATCGGTATGGAAGTAAAAATCGTAAAATGACTAGATCGGTAAAACGTAAAACCGATATTTTGACGAAAATACATAAAAACGACTAAATCGTGAAAATTATGAAAACGCCCTCGAGAAATTATTTGTTATTACGAAAATTGTATGTTTCGATAAATTGGGCCAAAATACTCTAGTTCGATAAATTGGGCCAAAATACTCTAGTTCGATAAATTGGGCCAAAATACACTAGTTCGATAAATTGGGTCAAAATACTCTAGTTCGATAAGTTGGGCCAAATTACTCTAGTTCGATAAATTGGGCCAAAATACTCTAGTTCGATAAATTGGGCCAAAATACTTTAGTTTGGTAAATGGGCCAAAGCCCACTAAACTGCTAAATAGACAAATTGCTAAATTATGTTTATGGGCCAAATGAAATGTTTAAACGATAAACCCACCATGTTATGCATTATTAAGTAATTTTTATATTTTGTTATACACGCATAATTGCATGGGGTGGGATATATGAAGAGAAGAATGGCCAGTTGCCAAAAATCTAGTTCGGTGGCTCTGCCACAATAATGGCTTATTGCCTCTAGTTCGGTGGCTCTGCCATAATAATGGCTTATTGCCTCTAGTTCGGTGGCCTTGCCACAAATATGGCTTATTGCCTCTAGTTTGGTGGCTTTGCCACAATTATAAAAAGGCTTAATGCCTACGATTGGTGTGTTGACGGGGTGGGTTGACTCGTTCCCCATAGGTGTGATGGTTGGTACGGGGGTGTTAGCAGATGGATATTAGGTTTGGTTGGGAAATTCGTTTTACATGCATTTTAAATTATTTTATTTTATGATAAATTGTTGAATTCTGTAATTGGGCTCAAGCCCAGCATAATACCTTGATGATCTGGCCCAATAATGGTGGTAAGTGAGTTACACACTGAGTTCTAAGTAACTCACCCCCTTTAATTTTTCCATCTCAGGTAATGGAAATTGACGTGGACTTGGGCCGAGGATGACTTCGTGGAGGCCATACTACAAAACATGGGTTATTTAAACTTTGGACTTTTTAATAAGTATTTTTACTATTTTGGGTTATTGTAATAAGGGCCTCTATAAATAATTTATGGATTTTATGTGTGTTGGGTTTTAAACTATACTTTGGACTTTTGAACATGGACTATGATTATATGATGTTTTTTTAAAAATAAATTTGGGTTTTCAAGTATATGAATTCTTTTTATAAACATTTTTATTATTGTTAACTCTTAATTAAAAATACCTAAATGCTTTTGATAATACATGATTTTAAACTAATGTTTTCTAATATTTATCAAATGCAAATACTCTTCTAATTTTATAAATCCTATAAATAATATTGTAGCTTTCAACTTATTGAAGATTTTAACACAGCTCGATTCAGGTAACAAACCAAATCTAGTCTTAATGCATAGACCGGGTTTGGGGTGTTACATTGTTATAGTTGTGGTTCACGAGATCATTTTATCAGAGATTGTCCCGAGCTAAACGAAAATGATAAATCTCAGAATGTAAGATCAAGCAATACAGCTACTCGAGGAAGGCCACCAAGAAATGCGGGAAATGCAAGTGGTAAACGTGGTACAATGAGAGATTCTACAGTGAGATCTAAGGCCAGAGTACCTGCTAGAGCTTACGCTATTCACGCTCGCGAGGATGCGTCATCACCAAATATCATTCTAGTACATTTTCTCTTTATGACACTAATGTTATTATATTGATTGACCCTGGATCGACCCATTCGTATATATGTATGAATTTGGTGTCTAATAAGAGTTTGCCTATTGAGTCTACTGAATTTGTGATCAAAGTATTGAACCTCTTAGGCAAGTATGTTCTAGTTGATAAAGTATGCAAGAACTATCCTTTAATGATTTGGGTTTTCTATTTTCTAGCTGACTTGATGCTTTTACCATTTGATGAGTTCGATGTGATTCTGGGTATGGATTGGTTGACCCTACATGATGCCGTTGTGAACTGTAGACGAAAGACTATAGAACTGAAATGTCAGAATAATGAAATTCTTTAGATTGAATCCGATGAGTCGGGTAGTTTACCAATAGTGATTTCATCGATGTCAGCTTAGAGGTATGTGAGAAAAGGTTGCGAAGCTTATCTCGCTTATGTTTTAGATTCTAACAGTTTGATTTAGACTCTAGTCAGAACAGTTGTTTCAAGACCACAAATTCGAGGTTGAAAAAATATTTTAATATTATTTTTAGTGTTTACAGAATGTGATTAAGCATGTGTGAAAATTCTGTGTGGAAATTTTATCGTTTGTGTACCGATTTGTGAAAATGCACTTAATCCCATAAAATGCAAAAGTTGTGTGCTAATTGTTGAAGTGTCTAATTTCCATGGCCTATTAAATGAGAAGTCCTTATGTTTTAATTAGACCTTTGATAGTGGAAATGGTCATAAATGGGCTTGTATTAAATGAATTTTTATGTTAATTCATTAAGGACAAAATAGTAATTTGGTTAATAACGTTATTATAATTAAAACAAAAGCATTTGGTGGCCATTTTATCATCTTTATTCCACTGAAAATAGAAAGAATACATAGGGTTCTTGAGCTTTGGATATTCAGCACTTACAAGGCTTGATTGAGGAATGTTGTAAACTCGATTTTTGATGATTTCTACGTTTTTTGTAATCATTGCTTTGTGTTCTATAAAGCCCATGCTTGAATTTATGAAACTAATGATAATTTTGAGTTATGCCATTGTTGAATATGTGAGCTTTGTGTTGATGGTTGGTGAAATATGAAAGCTTGATGGATGATAAACATATTTTGTATTTGGAATTTTTTTATGAATTTGACTATTTTGGGCTAAATTGTGAAAATGTGAAATTGAAGAACTAAAATTTGAAATAAAGGAAATATGTGGGCTTCTATGAGCTAGGGGAGAATTCGGCTAAGCTTGTATAAAATGAAAACATGTGTATTTGGTGATTTTATGAAATAGGGACTTAAATGTCAAAAAGTAAAAATGTGAGGGCTACTTTGTAAAATGCCCTAAATATGTATATTTGGATTGAATTTCATGATTTGGTGAATGAATGAGCTAAATTTGAATATGTATAGATTAAGAAAAGAGAAATTCAGACTTAGATCGAGGCAAGAACAAAGTGCTCGATTGATCGACTCGAATCGTTATTTCTACGTCCAAGGTAAGTTCGTGTATAATAAAAATTATTTAAATTATGTTTATTTGTTATGCAATGAATGGAAATTTGGTTTTTAAGTTAGTAAGGCAAAATGTGAGTTTGAAGAGATGTGGCACTAAGTGTGCGTATATAGAATCGATACTGTGGTGAACGGTACTATATATGTGAAATAAAGAAAGCATCGACTATATTAGTTGGCACTTGTGTGTGGATACCGAGTCAAATTAGGTTCAAAGTAAAGGCACTAAGTGTGCGATGATATTAAAGCTTCGGCTAAGTAATTGGCACTAAATGTGCGAGTAAACCAAATGGTTAAAGAAGATCAAGCGAATTATGACATCGAGCATTATGTGGTATATGTGATAAATAAATATGTGATGGTATAGGTATGTACAGAACCTATGTGGTTTATTATTTCGTATATGAAATAGATGGTTGATTATGTGAATGAAAGTTAAGGAGGATTAGTTTATGAAGCATTATAAATGCTTGTACATAAACCTTAAAATGTAGTATGAATGTGAGTAATGGCCTTGAGTGAATTGAATGGTGATGAGAATTCAACTATGTGTTAATTAATTTTTGCATTTTAAAATTGAAATGTTGAGTTATTTTTATTATATTACAAACTTATTAAGCTTTAAAGCTTACTGTGTGAAGTCTTTCTCTGTTTTACAGTGTCATTAAAGCTAGCTCGGATCTGGGGATCGTCAGTGACTCAATCACACTATCAGACATCTATTTTTGTACTTTTGGAAGTTGTGTCTTTGGAATATGGCATGTATAGGCTAGTAATTATGGAATATTTTGATATGTATAAATGATGTTGGTGAAGTGTAAATGTAGTAGTGTGAGAATGGTTTATATAGAATGTTTTGGTGAAATAGGAATGGTATGTTTCATGCTTGATTTGGTAGTTGAGATGATGAATGATTGTATGTTAAATGATGTTGGATTTGAGCATGTAGGGATGACCCAATTTGGGTGGCAATTTGGCCTTGTAAATGGCCTATAATTGTCCACATGGGTGAGCACACGTGTGTGTCTCGCCTGTGTCCGTTATTATCTTTATTCGATGCAAGTCAGACTTACACATGGGCTAGACACACGGGCGTGTGACAGGCCGTGTGATTCAAGTCAGTGCTACACATGAGCCAAACATACAGGTGTGTGACAGGCTGTGTGATCCTATTCAGTGTTGCACACAGGGTAATACATGGTTTGAGGCACGACCATGTGAGGCACATGGTCTAGCCACAAGGGCGTGTGCCCTATTTAAAATGAAATTTTTTTTAAGTTTTGGAATGTTTTCGAATGAGATCGATTTAGTCTCAAACCTTCTTTAAAGTATGTTTAAGGTCTCGTGGACCTATTAAAGGGACTTTGTGCTGTTGATTACTATGATGTAATGATGTTTGAGCCATGATGGAATGATGTTTGAGCCATGATGGTATGATGTTATGATTTGATCGATAATACCTCGTAACCCTAGTCCGATGTTGGATACAGGTTATGGGTACTAAAGTGTCTAAAAAGAAGGTTGAATTAGTATCAGTTGTTTGTGAATATCCAGATGTATTTCCTGAAGAATTACTGGGATTGCCACCTATTAGAGAGGTTGAGTTTGGTATTGAATTAGTATTGAGAACATCGACAATATCAATAGCTTCGTACAAAATGGCTCTGACAGAGTTGAAAGCTCAGCTACAAGAGTTAACAGATAGAGGTTTTGCACGACCTAGTTTTTCCCTTTGGGTTGTGCCAGTATTGTTTGTTAAAAATAAAGACGGGTTAATGAGACTGTCTATAGACTATCGTCAGCACAACAAAGTTACGATAAAGAATAAATATCCGTTGCCAAGAATAGATGATTTGTTTGATCAGTTGAAAGGTGCAACAATGTTTTCAAAGATTGATTTGAGATGGGGTTATTATCAGTTACAAGTTAAAGACTCAGATGTACCAAAAATTGCATTTAGAACGAGGTATAAACATTATGAATTCCTTGTTATGCCTTTCGGTTTGACTAATGCTCCTACCATTTTTATGGATTTGATGAATTAGATTTTTAGACCGTATGTAGACAGATTTGTTGTTGTGTTCATTGATGACATTCTGATCTATTCACGAAATGAGTCTGAGCATGTCGAGCATTTGAGGATTGTATTGCAAACCTTGAGAGATAAGCAATTGTATGCTAAATTTAGCAAATGTGAATTCTGGCTCTAGAAAGTTTGATTTTTGGGACATATAGTCTCGACGGTGGTATTCAAGTTGATCTGAGCAAGATTTTTGCAGCTATTGATTGGAAACCACCTAGAAATGTATCCGAGGTTAGAAGTTTTCTGGGATTAGCTGGTTACTATCAACACTTTGTTAAAGGGTTCTCGATGATTACTACGCCGATGACCAGATTACTACAGAAAATGTGAAGTTTGAATGGTTTGAGAAATGTCAACAAAGTTTTGATCAATTGAAAGCATTACTGACAGAGGCACTAATGTTAGTTCAGCCTGAGTTGGTAAAGAATTTATAGTTTTCAGTGATGCATCATTAAATGGCTTGGGTTGTGTTTTGATGCAAGAAGGAAAAGTTGTAGCTTATGCCTTGAGACAGTTGAAGCCGCACGAAAAGAATTATCCAACACACGATCTAGAGTTAGTCGCGATAGTGTTCGCATTAAAAATTTGGCATCATTATTTGTTTGATGAGAAATGCCATGTTTATACTGACCACAAAAGTTTGAAATATCTGATGACTTAGAAAGATTTGAATCTACGACAACAAAGATGGTTAGATTGCTAAAAGACTATGAATTAGTGATTGACTATCATCCGGGGAAAGCTAATGTGGTTGCTGATGCTTTGAGTCGAAAGTCCTTATTTTCTTTACATGCTTTTAACACACAATTAGCTTTGCCTGACGATTCGATAGTAGTCGAGTTGAAAGTGATACCGTTATTTCTACAGCAGATCTGTGAGGCTCAAAAATTTGATATTGATTTTGCAAGCAAAATGAGCTCAGTGTGAGTCGACTTCTGATTTAGAGTTTCGAATAGGGCCTGATGAATGTTTCATGATAGAATATGTGTACCAAGAAATTCTGAGCTCATCCAGAAGATTCTAAATGAAGCACACAGTAGTTGTTTATCAGTACATCCGGGAAGCACGAAAATGTATAATGATTTGAAACAGCTTTATTGGTGGCACGACATGAAACATGATATCTTAGAATTTCTTACGAAATGTTTGATTTGTCAGCAAGTCAAAGATGAGCATCAAGTGTCGTCAAGTTTATTACAACATATTATGATTCCTGAATGAAAATGGGATAGAGTAACAATGGATTTTGTATTGGATTTTCCCTTATCTCCGAAAAGGAAATATTTGATTTGGGTTGTTGTTGACAAAGTGACGAAATCAGCTCATTTTATTCTAGTATATTTCTCGCTAGATAAATTAGTTGAACTGTATATTTCTGAAATTGTGAGATTACATGGTGTTCCCCTATCTATTGTTTTGGATAGAGATCCAAGATTTACTTTGCGATTTTCGAAGAAATTGCAAGAAGCTCTGGGTTCAAAGTTGCATTTTAGCACTGTGTTTCACCCGCAAACGGATGGCCAATCCGAATGAGTTATTCAGATACTAGAAGATATGTTGTGTTGTTGCATTTTGAGTTTGAAGGTAGCTGGGAGAAATATCTATCGCTGATTGATGCTTACAATAATAGCTTCCAATCGAGTTTTAAAATGGCGCCATACAAAGCTTTATACAGTCATTAATGTAGAACACCGTTGTACTGGACTAAGCTTAGCGAGAATAAGACTTACGGGGTTGATCTGATTAGAGAAACAAAAGAAAAGGTGAAAGTAATTCGTGATAGTTTAAAAGCAGCTTTGGATCAAAAGAAATCATACGTAGAATTGAAACGGAAAGATATTGAGTTCCAGATCAGGGATAAAGTGTTTTTGAAATTGTCACCGTGGAAAAAGATATTACAATTTGGTCAGAAAGGGAAATTGAGTCTGTGATTCATCGGACCGTATGAAATTACAAAGTGAGTTGGGCCAGTGGCATATCAACTATCTTTACCGTCTGAGTTAGAGAAAATACATAATGTGTTTCATGTGTTGATGCTTCGACGATACCGATCTGACCCTTCACGTGTCATTTCCCCGACCAAGGTTGAAATTCAGTCCGATATGTCATATGTTGAAGAATCATTCGAATTTTAACTCGTGAGATCAAAGAGCTGAGAAATAAGAGAATTGCATTAGTAAAAGTATTATGGCATGGGCACGGGGCTGAAGAAGCTATGCAGGAACCCGAGGAAGATATATGAAAACAGTACCCAAACCTATTCACTGGTAAAATTTTTAGGGACGAAAATCCCTAAGGGGGGAGAGTTGTAACAGCCCGTTTTTAGCTAAATTGGAATAGTGGTTTCAAAACAAAAAATTTGATGTTGGAAAATTATTTTAATAGTGTTTTTGGTATTTACAACATGTTATTTGATATGTGTGAAAATTTTGTGAGCTAATTTTATCAACTGGTTACTTAATTCGGTAAAAAGACTAAATCGCGTAAAATGCAAAAGTACAGTTCTAATAACTAATAGTATCTAGTAGCTATAGAACCTTATATTAAAGGTCCTTATGTTGTAATTAGAACATCTCTAGTGTAAGTGGACATATATGGACATATATTAAGGTATTTTGATGGTTATTAACTAAGGATAAAAAGGTAATTTAATTAATTAAGTTAAAAAATAAAACAAAATGAAGCCATTATCTAATATCATCATCTTCAACAGTGTATAGCAAAGGAGAAAACCATTTTTAGGGCTTGTGATATTTGACCATTTCATTGCTTAATTGTAAGTCCATTTTAGCTCGATTTTTAATGATTTCTATGTTTTTGTAATCGTTGCAACTCAATCTAGCTAGCCCGTACCTTTAATTTCGAAACTGTTAAAGATTTTGAGAGTTTCCATTGTTAAATATATGTATTCTTTGATGAATTATGATAGATTAAGAAAGTTTATTTATAGTTAAACTAGTTTTGTAAAGTTATTTTTGACAAAAATGTCAAAAAGGGATTAATTTGTGAAATGTGCAAATTGTGTGGTTGAAATGTGAAATAAATGAAATTATGGGCTTCTAAGGGCATTATGGTAATTTGGTTAGCGTGGGTTAGTCTTGAATTTCATTAATTTGTGATTTTATGAAATAAGGACTAAATTGTAAAAAATGTGAAATTTGTGGGGCAAAAGTGTAAATGTATTTTAAAGTGTATTTTGGACTAAATTGAATGAATATATGATTGAATAAGTTAATTTTGGATATAATTAGATCAAGAAAAGCAAAATATGAACTTGGATCAGGAAAAAGATAAAGTTATCGACTAATCGACTCGATTCGCTGTTTTAGCATCCGAGGTAAGTTTGTATGCAATAAGCATTGTTATAATCATGCTTTTTAATGCTTTTATATTGTAAAAATTGTATATACGGGACTACATTATGTTTGACGACAAATCGACTATATGTGACACTTAGTGTGCGATTCGACATAATTTCGGCTAAATATGGCACACTTAGTGTGCGATTTGAGATAGCTTCGGCTATGTACGTCACTTAGTGTGCAAGACATTGAGATTGGCACTTAGTGTGCAAGATATTGAGGTTGGCACTTAGTGTGGGAGACATCGAGTATGGCACTTAGTGTGCTAGACATCGAGTATGGCACTTAGTGTGCGAGACATCGAGTATGGCACTTAGTGTGTAAAATATTGAGTATTCAACGGCATTCCGTGTATGTATGAACTTGTTATGGATTGGTACAGGTATGTATATGTATATGTATATTATGAGCTTAAAATAAAAAAGTTACAAAGTTTGTATATAAGCTTATGAATAAGCATGTGAAAGGTTTGCTAGTAAATCTTGAATTTTATGATAATATGTTTAGATTGATGAATGTGTATTTGTGATTAGTTAAGTTTATATCATACAAGCCTACTAAGCTATAATGTTTACTTTGTTTATTTTTCCATGTCTTATAGTGATTTCAAAGCTAGCTCAGATTCGGGTATCGTTGGAGATTACGTCACACTATCCAACCATCACATTGGTTTGGCCATATGGCGTGTATAGGGTTATGGTCATTTTGGTTATGTTTTGAAAGTGAATATTTCCATTTTAGATGACTTGTGAATGGTTATGTTTTGTTGTATTTATAGCCATGAGATTTGGCTTAATTTGGCTAGTTTGGTTGTAAATATAAGTGTGCTTATGGTTTATATTATGTGATTTGTTGAATTGGTGTTATGCTTATGAATTGGGAGCAAAATAATGTAAGTTTTGTATATGTTGATTAGATATGTTAGTGCCATTTTATAATGTGTTTAATGATACTTGGAATTGGTTAATTAATAGATGGTGATTATGATTGAGATTTAGCCTAAGAAATGTTTAGATGAAATGTAGGAATTGTGGTTGATTTGGTTGTTTTGGATTGCCTATTTTGTTTGTTTTTGTACCATATGTTTTGGTGAAGGTGTGTACCAAATGGGGTGACAAAATGACTTGGTAAATAGCCAATTTTGTCCACACGGGCAGAGACATAGGCGTGTGTCTCAGCCATGTGTGACAAACAGTCATGTTACACGGCCGTGTGTCCCTTAGTGTTGAAATTAAATTGAAGTTAGTATATATGCCCTATTTTCACACAGCCTTAGACACGGGCATGTCTACTAGCTGTGTGAGACACACGGCCTATTCACACGGGTGTGTGACCCTTGTTTACATAAAAATTTCTAAGTTTCCAAAATTTTCGTATGATATCGGTTTAGTCCCGAACCACTTCTAAAGCATGTTTAAGCCCTCGTAGGCCCTTATAAGGGACAATGTGATTGTGTTGAATGATTTTTTGAGAATGAATGCTTATCATTGCATAAATTTATGCTATATGTGTTGTGGATTGATCGGTAATACCTCGTAACCCTATTTTGGTGTTGAATATGGGTGAGAGTTACACGGGGTCGAACACGGGCTCAGACACGGCCATGTGATCCCATTTCAAATGTCCACATGGCTGGGGCACACGAGTGTATGACCCCTGCAGTTTGAAAAATTTTATAAGTTTCGTAAAAGTTTCATATGTTATCGACTTAGTCCCGAACCACTTCCAAAGCATGTTTTGTAATAGCCCATTTTGGTCAAATCAGAATAGTGGTTTCAAGACCACAAATTTGAAGTCAAAATAATTATTTTATTATTATTTTAATGTTTTTGGTATGATAATATGTTTGTGTGAAAGTTTCGTTTAAAAATTTTATCGTTTGATTGGTTAATTTGATAAAAAGGACAAAATCGCGTAAAGCGTTAAACTTGAGTTCTAATAGCTAAAGGTGTATCATAGCTATAGAACCTTAATGAGAAGGCCCTTATGTTCTAATTAGACCGTTTTAATTGTGAGTGGAAAAAGATGGGCATTAATATGATGATTTTAATGATTTATCATTAAGGTTGTTTTTGTAATTTTGTAATTTTGATAATTAAAAACAAGTAAAACAAAGTTACCATCATTTTTCTTCTTCTTCAACCAATTTCACAAAGAAAGAATAGCCATTTTTAAGCTGGGGTTCGGCCAAGCTTGTGTATGCAATTGGTGAGTGGTTTTTGATTTGTTTTTAATGATTTCTATGTTTTTGTGATCGTTGCAACTTGTACTAGCTAGCCCAGGGACTATTTTACAAAAATGTTTAAGATTTTGAAAGATTCCATTGATGAATATGTATGAGTTTTTGATGATTGATGATAGATTATTAATGTTTGTTAATAAATATACAAGTTTTGTCAAGTGATTTTTAGTGAAAATGCAAAATAAGGATTAAATTAAGAAATGTGTAAAGTTAGTCATTAAAATGTAAAATAAATGAGAAATATGGGCTAATATGAGTACTAGAGAAATTAAGCTAGCATGGGTGGTGACTAAATTGCATGAATTTGTGATTTTTTGAAATAAGGACTAAATTGTAAAAATGTGAAAGTTTAGGGGTAAAAGTGTAAATATGCCTTAAAGAGTGTTTTGGGCTAAATTGAATGAATAGATGATTAAATAAGTTAATTTTGAATATATTTAGATCAAGAAATGCGAAATACGGACTTGGATCGGGAAAAGATAAGGTTATCGACTAATCGACTAGAATTGTCCTTTTAACATCCAAGGTAAGTTCGTATGTTATAATTTCATTATAAATGTATTTTATATACTTTGATATGGCATGAATTGTGATTATACAATTACAGACAAGTTCAGAAATGATTTGACTACGATTCGACAGTTGGAATCTCGGTTAAACCTTAGGAATAGTTTAGGATGCTAGTGACATGTCATTAGGTGTACTTGAGTTGGCTTCGGGCCATGATTTAGCACTATGTGTGCGAGATAAACTGATTTGGATTCAGGCCATGATATCAGAATTTTAGATAATTTACCTTGATTTGGCTTTGGGCCATGGTATAGGTACTTACCGAGTGAGACCTTGAGTATCCAACTTCTATTTCGAATGGTTCAACTGGTAAAAGAATGTGGTTGATTATGAGATTGGTACGAGATGGTAAAGATACATATAGGAATGAACTGAGTATTGAAAACTATGAAATTGATGAGTTCCTTGGTAAGTATATGAATGATTATATGATGGCTTGAGATTTAATAGATTTATTGCACATTGTTTCCTATTATATAAATGATTTATGAATGATGATAGTTACTGAATGTTAACAAACGAGCTTACTAAGCTATGTAGCTTACTTTGTTGCTTTTCCATGTTTTATAGTGATTTCAAAGCTAACTCAGACTCGGGGATTGTCGGAGACTTCACCACACTATCCACTAACTTTTTGGTACTTTTGAAACTATGTTTTAAGTATATGGCATGTATAGGTATTTGAGTCATGTTGGTTATGTTTTGGTAATGATGTTGGCCAAATGAATTGGCAATGTAAATGTATATGTTTTGGTTTGTAAATATAGCCATGAGATTTGGCTTAATTTGGTGAATTTGGTTATATGCTTATATGTGCATATATGTTGATATTTGAGTTCTTGGATGGATATGTGAATGACCATATTATGAAGTTTGTGGAATTGGTACCTTGCTTGTGAATTGGTACAAAAATGAGGTATGTTAGGTAATGGTTAAACTAACTGATTGGTATATGTATTTGAAAAGGTTTTGGTTGAGTTAAACTTGTGATATAAGTATGTTGGTTATTAATATTTGAAATGGTACGAAATTGTATTGAAAGTGGTTAGAATAGATGTTCTAATGTGCTATGAATTGATGCCATTTGGCTTGTTTAGGTACATGAGATTTTGGGTGGCAAATTGACTTGGTAAATAGCCTATTTTTGTCCATACGAGCAGAGACACGGGCATGTGTCTCAGCCATGTGTGACATACAATCATAATACACGGCTGTGTGTCCCCTGGTGTTGAAATTGAAATGAAGTCAGTATGCTCCACGGTCTCGCACATGGGCATGTGATTGGCCGTGTGACTTGGTTGTGTTGCATAAGTCAATATACCCTACAAGTTTGGCACAGCCTAACACATGGCCTGGCACACGGGCGTGTATGGCCACTTCGAAGGGCACACGGGCTAGACACATGGGCGTGTGGTTGGCCGTGTGACCCAAGCTAGTATGTACCCCCTATTTTCACATGGCCTATGACATGGGCATATCTTGTGGCCATGTGAGACACACGGCCTGGCCACACGGGCGTGTGTCCCTTGATTTGAAATTTTTTTTTGCTAAGTGTTGAAAAATTTCTTGAGTTTTAGTCTCGTACCACTCCCAAAGCATGTTTAAGGCCTCGTTGGCTCTTAATAGGGACAAATTGATTGAGATTTGAATGATAAATGATTGAATTGAATAGTTGTATGTTAAATATTTGTTTAATTGTTTCGTAAGTCTAGTAATGCTTCGTAACACTATTCTAGCAATGAATACGGGTGAGGGGTGTTACATGTTTGAGCCTCGTAAGCTCGTATTAGGGACATTATGATTGATGTTGAATAATGAATGCATGAAATGTGAAAATGTTTGAGAAATGTATGTGTAATTGTATGATAAGTCCGGTAATACTCTGTAACCCTATTTCGGTGTTAAATACGGGTAAGAGGTGTTACAAGAGATGTCAATATCATTTATATAAATATATATTTTTACTTGAACAATTTTCATACAAGAGTTAGAATAAAGACTCACTTGATACTCACCAAAATTGTAGCTCGAAGCTCCAGACTTGGACATCCATCTCGACCTAGTAACACCCACTACTTAAAGAACACAAATTCACCATTTAAAACCAATTTTCATGCAAGTTTCTAACATCTCAATCATAGAGAACATCCATGCAAGACCTTGCATTCATAATTACTGTTCCTACAATTCTTAACATTTTTACTTCTTCAAAAACTTAACATGCAGAGCTATAAAACTTACCAGGAGATAGAACAACCACTGATTAAATCAAGAACCTTAGTTTCTAGCTTATTGAGAAAAAGATAACATTTAGATTTAAGAAAAAAGAAATAGAAAGTAATAATGAAGGAAGAAGAAGACTTCCTCAAAAACCCTTCTCACCCACATATATATAACCAACTTCTCTTATTGGAACTTGACAAGTGTCAACTATATCCAGAATTTGTCCTTCTTAATGGCCTACAAGTTCTGAGAGAAACATAAATGAGCATATGATATAATTGATATTTAGCTAGTTAATCTAGTTGGCTCTTAACCAGTTCACATTACGAACCAAAACAGCACAGTGGTCATGCAAACTAGGGTACTGTGCATATGTCAGTAACTCAGCTGACTTATAAACCCTTCTCTTAGAATGAGAATAACCTAAAATCTGTATTCATCTCTAAGGTGGTTAATATACGCCACACTCCCTTTCACTAGAACACGGTAACATGGCGGATCACACTACGCCAAATAGATAACTTCATACCTATATGCTTTAAACTCGTATATGTCAAACTTGGCGTGTGGCACTTGCGGCTGGTCATGTAACACCCCAAACCCAGCCTAGACATTATGGTCGAATCTGAAGGACTCATATGAAATGGGTTGGAAAATCGTTGTCATTAAGTTCAAAACTTTCCGGTTCATTAGCCTTTATAGCTCTTATCAGTTTTAAAGCTCTCTTTCATTTGGCCATTTGGAGATAAAACGTGTCTTTAGTAGAAGCTTATAAAATCGTTAAGTTTAGGAAAAATCATTCGATATTTTTAGAAATAATGCTTTTAGATAAAAACCATTATAGCAAAAAGTAAGTTAAAATCCAAAAACCCTAAACCAAAGCCAAACTATTTAAAACAGTCCAGAGAGTCCCAGAAAATACAAACTCGCAAATCGTAACACAAAACTTAAATAAAAATTAAAAAAATAAAATAATTTTGACGAGTGGTCACCGTTGAGTCCTCCACAGCACCGATCTGCCAAAGACTGTGGGTTACCTGTACAGACAAACAAAAAAGAGTGAGTTTACGTAAACTCAGTGTGTAACCCAACAAAATTAAGCATGCACACAACAGAATATCAGAATCAAACAGATACAGATTGGGGCTTAAGCCCATTACAGATACAGATATACAGATCAGAATCAGATATCAAATGTCCTAACACATCCTCTACACACCATCTCCGACCATCCCTACACACCATGTGGGATATAAAACACCCACCCAACCTTACACACCATGTTGTACCAATACGGCACATATCATATATAATACAGTTGTACTGGCAGATATTAGGCATAGTCTGCCTTTCAGAACACTTCCTCCAATATATATATCATCCCAACCCCAATATCAGGTACAGAATATTCAGTTTCAGACATACAGATTAACCATCCTTACATGCTTACATTCAAATATAACATGCATATACTATCATACTCAGTACAGATTTTAGTCAAACCGATCATACAACTTAGGGTTTTGTTAGCCCTTACCAACCCTGCAATAGGCCCACAGTCATTTGGGACGACCCGTGCAAACCTAGAAAATTTTTAGATTAATGGGCCCACACATCCGTGTGGCACACACGCCCAAATTGGCCTAGCCCGTATGGATCACATGGCCTAGCCCAGTTATCACATGCCTGTGTGGCCCACATGCCCAATTCGGTCTAGCTTGTATGGCCCACAAGGCCACACTCCAGCCATCACACGGTTGTGTCTTGCGCATGGCCTGGCCTTCGTCGATCACACGGTTGTGTGGCATCCATAGAAGGGTTTTTCGGCTTTCGTCAAATCCCATTTTTCTGTGTTTTGGGTACACACCTAGTATTGTTTCGCAGCGAAAATACTCTTGAGCCACACAACACCTAAAAACGACATCAAAACTCCCCAAAGTTAGTTCCAAACCTTACTTAAATAACAACAAAGAAAACGATAATCAATGAACTCGAGTGTTCAACACTTACCTAACAACACTAACGATTTTAGCTATAATCCAGTAAGAGAAGAGTCCCACTCCTCACGAATGGTTACTGCCAAATCCCAAATATCAATCTAACGTAAAGACAGAAAATAATCCATAAAAATTACCTCAAGAACGAGCGAAACTCCCTACCTTTACTTACCCCAACACATGAAGAATCGAAATAACAAAAAATTTGAACGAATAGATTTTAATAGAGTAAAGAGAAAGAAAAGAAATTTTTTTGAATGGAATGAAGTCATAAAAAAACGTTAGAGATTCTTGAGAGGGAGAAAACCTAAATTGTTTTTGAAAAAGCATCAGCAACATCAGATAACTACCCAAATCCCCCGAATTACTCTCCACTAATCCACAACTCAACCTCCTCAAAATTCATGTTTGACCGAAACTCTCTCGGTCAAATGCCATGCTCACGGGGATTCGAACACAAAACCTTCACCCAGACACATACTCTTTTACCACTCGAACCAATAGGCTTATTCTGATATGGTACTACAAATAATTAAATATAAGCCCACAGAACAAAGATAGGTCTTAATTCAAAAAATATCAAAATTTGCTAAAGACAAGGCTTCAACTCAAGACCTCTCAGACATACCCAAAACACTTAACCACTGAAGTAGATACACAAGTGTGTCAAAATTTCACAGAAAGAAAGATAAAAATTTTTTGGGGCGTTACAACTCCACCCCCTAAAAGAAATTTTGACCTCGAAATTTACCTGATTAGAACAAATGAGGATACCGCTGACACATCAAGTCCTCAAGTTCCCAAGTTTCCTCATTGGTGCTTTGATTTCGCCACAGCACCTTCACTAAAGGAATGGAATTCCTCCTCAGAACCATAACATCGCGATCCAGAATCTGAATCAGTTTTTCCTCAAAGGTCAAGTCCGGCCTAATCTCAATCTCCTAAAATGAGACAACATGGGATGGGTCAGAACCATACCGCCTCAACATCGAGACGTGAAACACATCATGAATACAGTCTAACTCAGGGGGTAGCTCCCACTGATAAGCAATCGATCCTACTCATTTCAGAATTCGATACGACCCAATGTAACGCCCCAAATTTTAGTCCAAGAAGAAATAGGTTTTAAACAAGGGAACAGTTAGGAGACTGCACGTAAATATTTAGTTGTGCAAGAAAGTGACATAAATGAATGTATGCTTTAGTGGTTGAGTGATTTAGGAGTGTTTGGAAGTGTCTGAGAAGTCAGGGGTTCAAGCCTTAGCTTAGGCAAAATTTTTATTTTAAGTGAATAAAATCCTTGGATGTAGATAGTAGGTTCTTAAATTATTGTGGTTAAAATATGATACAAAGGAGTTGTTGGTCTAGTGGTAAGGGGCGTGTGGAATGTACATGGGGTCTAAGGTTCGCGTGGTGGCACATCAAAAGTTGAGTATTTATTTTGTTTGCTAATTAGTGTGTGTGGTAGAGTTGGATTGAAATCTTCATGAATGAAGTTTGAGGAGTCATAGAGAGATTGAGAGATTTGAGGAGAGAATATTGGGATTTGGGGAAGTTGTTG
This sequence comes from Gossypium rotundifolium, assembly GCA_025506655.1. Lineage (NCBI taxonomy): Eukaryota > Viridiplantae > Streptophyta > Magnoliopsida > Malvales > Malvaceae > Gossypium > Gossypium rotundifolium. The sequence goes on from CP106731.1 coordinate 54,275,913, forward strand.
TTGTGGAGAGATAATAGGAGAAAATTAAGGGATAGGAAGTTGATGGAGAGTGTGTAGCCGAATTAGAGGAGGGATTTTTGGGATTTGGGGTTGTTGTCGATTTGGTGAGAGTTAGAATTCGAGTTTCATTCATTTTCTTTCAATCTTGGCCAAATAAAGCTTCTCTTTTCCCTCACCATTTTTCTTTTCGGTTTTCTCTCCTAGCCGATTCTCCCTTCTTCTTTTTTAAGCTCTGTCGAATACTCTCCCCTCTTTTCTTTTTCTCTGTTCTTTTCCTTGTTACGTTGTTACTTTGGCTGAGCACCCATCACACCTTTCTATTTTTGCTCCCGGCTTTAGCAAAGGTTCATTGATCAATTGGTAGCGTATGGTTTTTATCTTCTTCTCCCTCAAGTGCTCTTCATTGGCCAAATACTAATAGATTAATCCTAATTCTTGGTTCTTTGTGATCTACAACCTGTTTTATTGTTGTTGGTAAGTGGTTATGGTATGATAAGGAGTCATCTGTTACTTTTTGAGAAACAGCATTGAGTGGTAAGTGGGGTGCAATTGAGCTGGTTTGTCAAGTATGAGTTTAATATATAGATGGTGACTTTTGTATAGGTGGTGGTCGAGGTTGATTGGCATATTACTTGGGAACCAAGGGTGCGGTGATCATTGATTTTTGGAGTAAGAGTGTTCGGAACGAGGAGAAACTATAAATCGCATCAAGTGTGTAATAGTACTCTATAAACGGTAATCGGTGAAAAAGTCAAAAAAGTGTGTACTCGCACTGTTTTAACTATAGGTCAGAAAAAGTAAAAAAGCCGAAAAATATGGCATTTGATGCCACATGGGCGTGCGATCGCAATTGTGGCAATCCAAGCCCGCAAAATAGAGGCGTTTGTCTGTAAAGACCACCATGAGCGATCTCATGGGCTTAGGCCGTTTTGGGCCATGTTAGGTTGAAATGATGACTAAAATACCCCCATAGGGTAAAATGACCGAAATACCCCCATAAAGGTAAAATGACCGAAATACCTCCAAATGGTAAAATAACTGAAATACCCCATAGGGTAAAATGATCGAAATACCCCCATAGGATAAAATGAACGAAATACCCCCATAGGGTAAAATGACCGAAATACCTCTATAAGGTAAAATGACCGAAATACCCCCATAGGATAAAATGACTGAAATACCCCCATAGGGTAAAATGATTGTTAAGCCCCTAGGAGATGAAATGACTATTATGGCCTTATGTTATGTATGACTGATTCGCTCTATGATATGTATGACTATGATTGAGCATGACAGTTTGCATACACGTATGAAATTGTGTCACGACATATTGCATGGGAATGGGTTGTTATATTTGGAGGAAGTGTACTGTACTGATAAGGTCGCACGGGTTGCCCAAGACGATTGTGGACCTACTGATGGCTATATGTCATTTATTTTACTGGCAGCTTCACTACAATACTGTTTAGTGCCACAACCGGTGCTAATCATGGTGTGTCTGGCTGGGTGGGTTGATTTTATTCTCACATGGTGTGTTTGGCGGGACGGAGTGGTGTGTAGAGGCTGGATTGGGTAGGATTTATGATTGCATATCTGCACTGATTAATGATACTGTATTATTACTACATCGATTAATGATATTACATATTGTTCACTACGTGACTGATATCTGTTACTGTTATGGGCCAAGGCCCCACTAATACTAATACTAAAAATGGGCAAAAGGCCCTACTGATACTAGCGTTGTGTTGGGCTCAAACCCAATCATTTACTATTACAGGAGAGGGCTTAGGCCCACACTGAACTAGATTGCTATTGTAACGGATCAGGCCCAAACTGTATTTATCTACTGCTTAATTGACTGTTTGCTTGTTAGGGATTACACATAGAGTTTTCGTAAACTCACCCCTCTGTTTAACTGTACAAGTAATCCCTAGTCGTAGGCGGGTCGGTGTTGCGAGGGACTCTATAATGGCCACACAACCACATCAGCTTTAGTTTTTAGCTTTTGATTTATAAGTAACTAAATTTGGGTATTTTTATGTAATAAATCCTCTTTAAAGTTATAAACATTAAATTGGTGTTTTTATTTAATTAGTTTGATATAAACTACTAGTTGTAGAAAAAGACAGGTTTTCAAAAGGTGACTGTTTTCAAAGACACCACATTTTCACAACATTTCTAAAAAACTTCCGCAATAAATGAGATTTTGAAAATTAGTAATATTTTAAAAGTGATTAGCTTTTAATGATACATGTTTTGGAAATGAGCAACCCATTTTGGAATCACCATTTAATAATAAAATGATTAATTGATTTTGAGGATTTCAACGACAGTAAGTTTTACGCTAAACACTTCAATGTAGCACTGCCAGATTCGACCATAATATCTAGGTCGGGTTTGAGGTGTTACAGTCCAATAAACCTAGGGCTTAGCTTGCCCTTACGACCAAACCTCAAAACCTTCTTCCACGGGGAAACCTTATAAAACACGAAGTCCCCCATAGAATACTCAATCTCACATCTCTTTAGATCTTCATAAGACTTCTGTCTTTCAAAAGCCATTTTTAGTCGATCTCAAATCAGTCGAACCTTATCCTCAATTTCAGAAACAAACTCAAGACCCAAAACTCACCGTTTGCCCAACTCAATCCAACACAATGGTGTACGACACTTACAACCATACAGAGCCGCGTAAGGTGCCATCTAGATACTAGACTTGAAACTGTTATTATAAGCGAACTCAACTAATGGCAGATAATCCTCCCAACTACCTCAGAAATCAATCACGCAACTCAGAAGCATATCTTTCAGTATTTGAATCACCCTCTTGAATTGACCATCGGTTTGAGATAGAACGTAGTACTGAAGTCCAACATTGAACCCAGAGCCTCGTGCAATTTCTTCCAGAACTGAGACGTGGAACGAGGATTTCTGTCAGAAATGATCAATATTGGAACCCCATGGAGTCTATCTATCTCGGAGATATACAACTTTTCCAACTTCTAAAGAGAAAAGTCCGTCCGAATCGGAATGAAGTGCGCAGACTTGGTCAATCGGTCCACAATGACCCAAACATAATCCTTCTTTATGGATGCCAAGGGAAACCCACTAACGAAATCCATAGTCACTCGTTCAAACTTCCGTAAGGGAATATTGACTAGCTGCAATAAACCCGAAGGCAACTGGTGTTCAGCCTTAACTTGTTGGTTCGTCAGACATCGAGCCACAAAGTCAGTAACCTCATGTTTCAAACCCGACCACCAGTATAACTCACGAAGTTTACAATACATCTTATTACTACCGGGATGTATAGTAAAAAGGCTGCTATGCACCTCCCTCAAAATTGACTGCCTCAGATCCGCATTGTTTGGTACACAAAAATTCGACTATAGAAACAGAGTACCCCGTCATTATTCAGTCCAAAATCCAAAGTACTACCACTCTCAACCTGACGGAACCATAAACTCAGAGACTCATCCCCCAACTGCTTATCTCAAGTCTGCTCAATCTAAGTCAGCTTAACTGGCAACTCGGCTAACAGACTCCCATCACCAAACAGACTAAGGCGGCAAACATTGCCTTTAAATCAGACATCGCTCTTCGGCTTAGAGTGCCGGCCACCACATTGGCCTTACCAGGATGATACTCAATGGTGTAGTCATAATCTTTGAGCAGCTCACTCCATTGACGATGTCTAAGATTCAACTCCTTCTGAGTAAGGAGATACTTGAGGCTTTTGTGATCGTGTAGATGACATACCTTTCACCATACAGATAGTGCCTCTAAATTTTTAGTGCAAACACCATAATAGCTAACTTGAGATCATGCATCGGATAATTCCCTTCATGTGCCTTAAGCTGACGGGACGTAGACGCCACAACCTTACCATCCTACATTAGAATGCAACCCAATCCAATATGCAACGCATCACTGTACAATATAAATTTCTTTCTAGATTCTGGCTGTATCAAAATAGGAGCCTGAGTCAGAATAGACTTGAGCTTTTCAAAGCTCTCTTGCTGTGCATCAGTCCAGTAAAATAGCACACCCTTACGCAAAAGCTTAGTCAATGAAGCAGCAATCACAAAGAACCCCTCAATGAAATGCCGATAGTATCTCACCAAACCCAAAAAACTATGGATCTCAGATACATTTTTAGGCTGTTTCCAATCCAGCACAACCTCAATCTTTCAAGTATCAACACGAATCCCCTCAGCAGAAACCACATGCCCCAGAAAAGTTACTTTACGAAGCCAGAACTCACACTTGCTTAGCTTAGCGTAAAGTTGCTTCTCACGCAGAATCTGAAGCACTACTCTAATATGCTCATCATGCTTATCTTCAGTCTTAGAGTAAACCAGAATGTCGTCGATGAAGACCATGACAAACTAGTCCAAATAGGGCTAAAATACTTGGTTCATCAGATCTATAAATGCGACTGGTGCATTTTTCAACCTGAAAGGCATAACTAGGAACATGTTATGCCTATAATGAGTCTTAAATGTCGTCTCATGCACACCTACCTCCTTAACCCCCGTCGAGTTGGAAATTCTTTCTATCAGTAGTCTAGGGATTCCAATAAGTGTAAGGTAGTTCAGTTCCTCCCCTTTATTTGTCACTTGAGGATGTCAAAGCAGTGTATTCTTGAGTTGACTTGTCTTCCCCTCCGTCCAAGTCTTCGAAGCCGGTAACCATGGAGGTCGGAGAAGTCCTATCTCGAGTGACTGGTAATTGGGGTCTAGAAGCATTGGTGATTGATTCTTCTTCTCAAAGCTTGAATCTGAATGGAGGTCAATCTTAGAGAACACAAAAACCCCTCAGAACTGATCAACTAAGTCATCGATCCTTAGAAGTGGATACTTATTCTTAACGATTAGCTTGTTCAACTGACGGTAATCGATACACATCCTCATGGTCCCATCATTCTTCTTAATGAACAAAACTGGTACTCCCCACAGAGACACACTGGGACGAATGAAACCACGGTCCAACAACTCTTGGAGTTGAGCCTTAAGCTCTGTAAGCTCTTTTGGTGCCATATAGTAGGGAGCGATGGACACCAAAGTTATACTCGGAAGAAGCTCGATCCCAAACAAAACCTCTCGGTTCAGAGGCAATACTAGTAACTCCTCAAGAACGACATCCAGAAAGTCCTTTACTCTTCTACTGTTCCCAACAGAAGAGTCCCAGAACCCAAAACACTTACATAGGCCAAGTACGCCTCACAACCTTTTCGGACCAGTTTCTCAACTACCAATGCGGAGATCATATGCGACAGATAGTCTCGACGCTCTCCGATTATAACCGCCTCTTCATCTCCCTCAATTCTCAGAACGACCCACTTATTCGGACAACCCAGACTAACCTGGTGCTTAACCAACAAGTACATACCTAGAATCAGATCAAATATCCCAAATGGTAACTCAATACAGTAACCTCACTCATAGTGCTCTCAACCGAAATCTCTAGGTTTCCAGATACAGTACTAGCTATGTATGAGTAAATATGTCTATCAAAGCCAAATAAGGTACATCAAATATAAAGAACGTACCAGTGATTATGTCAAAAGCATCTATGTCCTCTCAAATTTGAGCAGCATAAACCAAAATAGGCTGCCTCGCCTCAGTCTGACCAGCTCCTCTGCCCAGTGCTCTCTGCCCTCGGCCCATGCCATTACCACCCCTGGCCTGACCACGGCACCTAGGTGGCTACTGAACTATTCTATATGGCAGTGCTAGACCCGATGCCGGAGCTTGCACCTGATTAGCCCTCAGTGAACACTCTCGAATGTGGTGCTCAAGGGACCTACACCTCAAACAAGCCCGAATCCTCCTCCAACACTCGTCCGGATGGCATCTCCCACAGTCATTGCATGTTTGTAACCCAGTAGGAACAACAAAAGCAATAGAGGCTGCCACTCTAACTAGCCCATCAGATCTGGCCTTTTTCTTAGGCCTCAGAACATAACTAGAGGGATCCAAATCCCTCTTGTTCTTACCTCTCTCTCTGTCCCTTTTCTTGCGATCCACATGCTTAACGTCCTCAACAATCTTAGCTTTCTCCACCAAAACAGCAAACTCTTGCTTCCTCTGTGGAGCAATCAAAATCCTCAGGTTATCCCTCAGTCCATCCTCAAAGAGAATACACCTCTCATATTTCGATGCCACCATAACTTGAGCATAACGGCTCAACCTCAAAAATTCGGCCTCATACTCGGCCACAGATTGATCACCTTGAGTGAGGTTAAGAAACTCATGCTTACGAGCATCAACGTAGCTGGCTCCCACATATTTTCTCTAAAATGTAGTCTTAAAGAACTCCCAAGTCAAACGGTCCGGCTGAGTGCCCTCATTAACTGTCAACCACCAATGATATTCTACGTCGCGAAGCAAGAAGACTGGACCTTTCAATTTTTGCTCAAAGGTATAGTCTAGATCATCCATAATCCTCTACGTGGCCTCCAACCAGTACTCAGCCACATTAGGTGTGTAACGCGTAGGTTTGTGCAAGTGTACACAGTCATTATCAAGTAATAAGTAAGTATCGAGTTATCGTCTCCACAGGGATTGTATTTGTGCTAAGTCACTTAATTTGTAAAATTATATTAACAATTTGGTAAAAAAAACACAATATAGTTGAAAAGTGGTGATTAAAATATATTAAACTAAATGCAAAGATCCTTAATGCAAATTATCCTAAGTATGCAAACTATATGAATGAAATAGATTTTAGTAAAATTAAACATAATTTGCAAGAATTATAACATAAATAAACTAGGACAATTACTTTAATTAATATCAATTTATTATCAACATGCTTAATAACATTCGAAAAAATATTCCATGGCAACTCAATCTTTCATGAGTTTGGAAACCACATTAGGTCCTTTCAGAATCCGTTACTTAGTAAATATGCATTTCACTGATCTTTATTTACTAAGGGTTTCGTAGCATTCGTGTGAGGTAATAGGGGCGTGTCAAATTTGAAACAGTTTAATCACACAAATCTAAAAACTATGCAGATAACAGAGCTTGGTCAGAGTTGTTATGCAACCTACAATTTAATTAGGTCAGGATCTAAATTGAGCATGCACATTTTAATTATGTGTCCATTAGCCGTCGTCTGGTCAGGATCGCTCAACTAATTCAGGTGCATTTCAATCATGTATGAATGAAATACAGACTTGATTTTAATTGAAAACATGATCGATTGAGGCACAAACATTATAAGCATGAACCAAATAAATATTATTTAATCAAAGCAATCATCCTAGCTTAAATAAAATTAAGCTAACATTGTTGTAAACAAGAACAAAGAACACATAGCAAACATCTTTAGATTAAATTAAAGAAAAGAAAGATTAAACCCAATCCAGAGCGGCTGCCACCCAATACTCTGACTGACAAGGCTCCTTCGTTCCTTTACTTTGCTCCTTTGCTGATGGCTCTCCAAGGTGGCCGACCAAGGGTTCTTTAAGAGGCTTACTTGCTAAAATCTATATGAAGAGATGATGCTAGGCATGGTAATGGAAAAGGCTAAGAGAATTTGGAGAGAAGAGAGAATGATGAATGATGAGAATGAATGAGGAATGATTGAGGGATGATGAATGAGGGAATGAGAGGGTCTTATTTATATGTGAGGAGAGGGGGATCGTTTGCTAAAAATAGTGGATGTTAACCTCTTCAAATCTCCTCAAATTGTGGTCGCCATGCTTAGTGGCTTTTGACTTGATTTTTGCTTGATTTTTAAGCAATTTTGGATGCCACACAACTCAGGACTGAGACTCGGTTAATTGTAAATCTTCGGGCAAATCTCTAATTTCTTCAACACTGCAAGGACCTTGTGTAATTAAACCAAAGAATAGTTTAAATGGACAGCCATGTGTAGCCGAATATTGGGTAGACTTGGTTTCCAATTTGGACAATTTTCTAATCCAGCAAAGCTATCAGACCTGTCCAGAATAAATCAACAAGTTAGAAGACCAAAGAATAAAATTTATCCAAGTTAATTAATTAATTAAAACCCAAATTATTAATGAAATATTTTAAAATGAATTATTAAATATAATTTTATATTTTATTATTTAATTTACTCATGCATGACCCACTTTATGTCTTAAAAATATAATATATTCAAATTAATATAAAATAAGCCATTTATTGCATGAAAACTATATAATAAAGCATAAAATAACATTTTAATAATTTCTATGTCCTAATTTCATATTTTCACATATTTTATTAATTTATTAAACAATACTTAATTTTAACAATGGATTTAAGTAAAAAGGTGATAAATTACATAGGAAAAATCCTATATATTTTTCCGTTTAGACACCTCCAAACTTAAATCATTGCTCGTCCCAAGTAATGTTTATGCACAACAAAAGGTCTTGCTAAGGCAAAATTGCTAATTATGTAAGCAGCATCAATCTTTGTCCCATAATCATGCATTAATAACTTCATGCTTATCGATCTTATTTATTAACAAGTAATTCATATGCAAACATTCCTTAAGATTATACTAAGCTTCAAAATATGCCAACATGAATCATAGTTTGCATATATGTCACGGCCATAGATAACATTCTTCATTCAACATATTTTCCTATCAATCAAGCAAATAATCACAAGGCTTATTTATGATCTTCATATGTTGAACTCAGTACTTCCTCTCCACTAATGTAGGTGACATAATCATCAAATCAATAGGTCTTTTATATAGTTGTAATAGGGCTCGGTTAAAGGTAGGGATTTTAAGAGATGGGACATTTCGATTTTAAAAACCTTAACAGTTAACTTTGTCTTGGTTTTCTCGTAATACAACCTTTTTATTTAAGTGAACCTTTGGAATACTCCCAAACTTATTTTGAACTCAAGCTCATACAATTTTCCTTTTTCTGAAGACTGAGCAAACTTTTCTTCGCTCTCTTTTTTTTTTTTTATGCGTGAGCACATACAGTTTTATGAAAATTTCCTCAAATGTTGATTCCCAAGACAACTTTCGTTAAGATAGGTGCACAAAATTAGGATAACTTTAAAAAGATGGTAATTGGCTTATAATGTAAGTTCATTGCAAAAAAAAAAAAAAAAGGCCCTTAAGCTCAAAATTATAGTTTCAAGGGTCTAATATCATAGGGTTGGCTTGAAAAGGCTCAAACGGTCCAAAGAAATAGTGCCTATATCATTTTATATTTTTTGTCCCCTAGAATTTCACCTCAAGAAAGTTACTAAGTCAATTCTAAAGATATAAACCTTCATGCATGTCTAATCTCAAAAGAAACTAAGTTTTCATGGCAAAGATTACTAAGGCTAAGATCATACAAGCATTCCATTCTTCATGATAACATACTTTCACTTAGATAAAATCATCATTCATACTTGCATACAAACTATCTCAATAACAAAAAAATATCTTTGAACATTCATTTATTAAAACATACTTATGAAAGAAATGATTGAAACATACTTGAAAATTTACCTTTTCCCCCTTTAAAAAGAAGCAATGTCCTCATTGCAAGAACAAAGTATTGAATGAAAACTGAACACCAAGTAGGGTTGTAAAGAAAGAGAGGTGAGTCATTAAGACTGCTTAAATGCCAAGTCTTCCCTAATAACCCAATCCTAGACATGTTCATTCCCATTACCACATCACTTAGTCTTATTCTTTCTAAAGAAGTGTTAAGTTTATTCATGCTTCATGTGTTTTATTCTGTAGAAATTAAATCCTAATTATGAAAGAAATAAATTCCTAAGGACCTAAAAATAATTAAATAAATAACAAGATAAGAATCCCCCCTTTTTATTTTTCTAACTCATTCCCCTTGTCTTCTTTAGCTCCATCTTCGCTTGCATCGTCAGTATCTTTCATCCATGTCTCAAATATAGCATCTAGGAACTCAGGAACAAAAGTATTAGAGATATTCTTAAAAGTATTCTGAATTGAGTCATCTTTAATTTTTGCATATTTCCATTAAGTTTGTTGTTGATTGTGCATGAACTTTCACATATCCATCGAAATTGACAACTTCAATTTCCTTGAAGTACTTGCAGAAGTCGGCATGGGAGTTGTATATTTAGGTTCAACACTTAGCTTGACTGGTTCTTCTTCTGGCTCAACCCTTGGTTCAGGAATGTTCGGTTCCTTATCAGATTCTTCCTCTTGATTATGCATGAATCAATTAGCTTGACTTGTTCCATCTGTTGACTCCTTGGTATCTGGCTCAGTTGGCTCTTCTTGCTCGCCTTGATTCACCTCATGCACCCTCTCTACTAATCTTTCAATGTCATAATTTGTAATGAATCCTTGAACATATTGCCCCTTCATATTTGCTTGTGTTTTAACACGGGCCTTTAAGCAAAGTGAAGTGATTAATGATGGGAAATAAGCACTTCCTGCCTTCTTTTTAGCACAATTGTGAATCTCCTTGAGGATAATTTTCCCAACATTAATGGGCTTTTCTATCAAATTTGTATATAACAAAAGCATCCGTTCAATCGAGATGGTGGAACTATGTGAGATAGGCATAAAACTGTAGCGAACAAAATAAAACCATACCTTTGCTACTGGTTTTAAGTATTCTCTTTGACAAGAATGGCTCCGATACTTTCTTATAATCCATTGGGATCCCAGATTTGTCACAACATCAAGCACTTGTTGAAGAAAATTTCAATTGATATTGTTCATCATAGGGTAGTACTCATATTCTTCAAAATCAGATATATTAAACAAATCATTGATGGACTTAGAAGTAAGAGGTACCTTTTTTTCTTTTGAACGATGACTTCAGTAGCATCTTGCATAGTCAAACTAGTATAGAATTCTTAAACTAGTTCATCATCAGAAAGTGAACGAGCATCACAAAATCGTTCCCACTTGAGAGCATTGATTTTCTTTCTAATCAGTATAGGAACAACTATCAAATCATTACTCTTCATGTCAAAACATTTTTTCGGCATCATAAGTTGATGCTCGAAGATTGAATCAAATCTCTCTTTCACTTCTTCAAAGATCAAAATCGGGTTTTCAAGAGTAGTCTTTGAAGATTTGGTTCTTTTGTGAGACATGGTATCTTTTCCCAAAATTTGACAAAGTTTCTAAGCAAGAGAGGAAAGAGAAATCGGCAAAGTGGGTAGAACTTGCTACAGCAAAAATCTTGTGACGACAAGGATGGTATGGCGGTGACGATAACGTACTATAGCAACGGCGGTGCTTCGGCAATCTCTTTACGATGGCAATAGGGAATTTTGGCAAAAGGGAAGAGAACTAGGGTTTCTTTCGGGATTTGAGGTTGACGGCACAAAATAGAGATTTAGGGATTTTTAGGGTGTAAACAAATTACATTGAGGGATATGAAAATTAATAGAATGGAGAGGGTTTTATATAGGGAAAAATTAGGGCAACATGTAGCAAAAATTTAGCTACATGAGGGTTACTTCGGAGGCAAGCAATGGGTGTGACGGCAAGGCATCGATTTTTCCCTCTTTTTTGCTGTCTTGGGCCTCAAACTCAGACTGTATCTTACTAAAAAAATGATTAGTACTTGGGCCAAATTTGACCCCCTTTATTAACATAAAGATTTAAAATTTAAACATAACAAATGAAACTTAAAATTTTTTAATCTTAATTAGAAAATTTCTTTCTAACAAATTACATTAAATTAATTCCCAGGAAAGGTTGGAGGGGTCATAGTGGTCTCGCTTAAGTTCCAATCTCCTTAGATAAAATTAATTAAGTGTAATAATTTAAGAAAATAAGTTCTAATTATTTATTTATTTACAAAATGGGTTCTCTAAAAATTAAAGGTTTGTTAATTTGAACGAGGATTCAACTAACTCAACTTCACCATCCCAGTAGTGTTTGAGACGTTGACCATTAACTTTAAACGTACCTCTGTAATTGTTGTATAATTCAATAGCTCCATAAGGATAAACTCGGTAGATGGTATAAGGTCCTTTCCATATGGATTTAAGATTCCCAAGAAATAACTTCAACCTTGAATTAAACAACAAAACCTTCTGACCTTCTTTAAACTCGCAAGGTTGTATACGATTATCATGCCATCTACTTGATCTTTCTTTATACATTTTGGCATTCTCATAGGAAAACAATCTCCGCTCTTCCAACTCATCAAGTTGTAATATCCTTCTCTCACCAACTTGCTTAGGATCAAAGTTCAACTGCTTCAAATCCCAGTAAGCTTTATTCTCCAACTTTAATGGCAAATGACATGCCATTCCAAAGACCAAACGATAAAGAGTCATTCCTAACAGTGTCTTAAATGCTGTTCGATAGGCCATAATGCATCATCGAGCCTTTGAGACCAATCTTTTCTGCTAGGGCGTATTACCTTTTCAAGGATACCTTTGATTTTGCGATTCACTTTTTCAACTTGCCCATTAGATTGGGGGTGATACGCAGTAGCAATCTTATGCTTCACATCATATTTTTCAAGCAACCACTTAAGCCATTTGTTGACAAAGTGAGAACCTTCATCACTAATAATAGTATTTGGCGTCCCAAATCGTGTAAACACATGCTTATGTAGGAATCGCATGACTACCTTAGCATCATTTGTAGGGAATGCTTCAGCTTCAACCCACTTGGATACATAGTCCATAGCAACTGAGATGTATTTGGTCCCATACAAAGAAGGAAATCGGCCTAAGAAGTCAATGGCCCATACGTCGAACAATTCAATCTCTAAAATGTTTGTCAAGGGCATCTCGTTCCTCCTTGATATATTTTTGGTCCTTTGGAATTTATCACTGTAACATCCTAAAAAGGGCCTATGCATTTTGGCCTAATTGTACGAAAAGACATGTTTTATGTGTTTTGGAATAAATTTGGAATAATTTTGGAAACCTGAGAATGTATGGAAATGTTACGTTGAAAATAGGAAAATGACCATTTTTGGAAACCTAAGTAAATTAGGAAAGTGAACATTTTGGAAACTAAGCCAAAAGAGGAAAGTGAACATTTTAGAAACTAAGCCAAAAGTGGAAAGTAAACATTTTGGAAACTAAGCAAGAGGAAAGTAAACATTTTGGAAACTATGCTAAAAGAGAAAACTAAACATTTTGGAAACCTAGAAATGTCAAGTTTAATGACCCCGAAATGTCGAATTTTAAAGTTCAAAGGGGAACTTAGGGCCATGTGACCCTAAAATATAAAGTATGTGAAATTTGACCCATTAACGGACTTGGAAAAGTGGCCTGAAGATGCCACTTAAGGCCTCAGGAAATGGCCCACATGCAAGGGTGTTGGGCTTGAGTTGAGTCACATAAGTCACAAATAAAATAAGTTTTAGAAGACCAAGAGGTGGACGGCACAAGGCTTGCAAAGAGGAGTTTCACTCTCTTTAAAATTGACTAAATAGGTGGATAAATGAAGAATTATTCTTTAATTAGGAAAATAAGGAAGAGTGGTGGCCAAGTTAAGGATTCTTGGCCTAGTAATTTCAGATATAAAAGGATGAGACTAGGGCCATTCATTATTCATTCTCCCTCTCTTTTCTTTTGCCAAATATTCTTTCTCCTCTCCCTCTGCCGAAATTCTTCTTGAGCATCCATTCTTTTTCCTCTTTTCTTTTAGCCTCCTAGCCGATTCCCTCTAAGCCTATTATTCCTCTCTTCTTTCATCTTTGAAATCGAATACATAAGGGATCATAGCCAATTGTTCATCAAGTCTCTAAGCTGAATCTCTGAAGTGGTGTCAGGAGGGATCTGTCGATTTCAATATAAAGGGTAAGGATCTATAGTTATAATTGTATTCCTTTCTTTTAAGCCGAAAGTTAGTCTAATCCCTCCTATATTTTATTGATCGAAACATCGAAGGTGAATTTTGGAATTTACTAAGTGTCGACTACAAGTAAGGAGAAGTTCTTTTCCCGAAGGTACACCATAGGACGCGTGTTCCCTAGTTATTCGGTGAATTTCGGGATTTAAAATCCACAAGGTAAGACATGCGAATATTCGGTCAAGGCCTATTTTTGGTGTTTTAGATCTAGTTCATATTTATTCAAAAGCCAAAACTAATTTGTTAAAGTGATTTAAAGCTTTGCCGAATACAAGAAAGAGTATAGTGAAGATTTCAGGATTTGGCACCAAGGTAAGTTTTAGTGTACTAATCCTACTAGGATTTGGATTTTTGGCCGAATGGCTTACTAAGTATTAAATGATTGATTAAATGTAGAGATTTAAGATCTAAGGCATTAGATCAAGCTTTTCGGGATTTGGATTGGAAACCTTAAGCGAAACAGGTGTGTACCCTACACTAAATCTTAATAGATTTATGGCTTAAATTTGATATATGTGTTAATATGAAAATGTAAGAATATGGCTAAGGTACCGTGTGTACGCACACTAACTTTAGATATTTCATATGGCAATTATTTTTATTATATGATTATACGTAAGAATATGAATATGGCTAAGTACCCTAATGTGGTACAAAAGTACTCAGGTACGTTTCCTACTCCTACTAGGATTTCAAAATATGTTATACTTAACATGTGAAAAGTGACATGAATGTGAAATTAAGTATGTTATGCATAATATATATATATATATATATTTGGGGCATTCAGGATTTATGTGAAAGGGGAAGAAGGTGTTGACTTCGGTCTCACCAACGTTATATTTGAAGGTGTTGACTTCGGTCTCACCAACGTTATATTTGAAGGTGTTGACTTCGGTCTCACCAATGTTATATGGTGACTACGGTCACAAATATTTGAATTTGGTAACTTTGGTTACACTATTTGAATATGGTGTCTAATGACACAAATTATATGGGTGATGAGCACGTCGACTGCAGCGACTGCCTTCGATGGTGTGTAGCGGATGGAGGGTTGACTTAGAAGTCCCCACGGTGTGCAGGATGGTACGGGTGGTGTGTAGCGGATGGCTATATAGGTTTGGGTTCGGGTTTGCATCATTATCTTGAATTTTATATGAATATGATATGTATGGTGTGCCTATTTCTATTATGTTTTGGTGTTGGTTACACATTGAGTCTATCAACTCACCCTTGTGGGAACATGTTACGGTGATGAGCAATAATGGATCGGACGGCGAGAACTTGTGGTGGCCATGTTCAACTTGAAGTTTAATTTTATTTGAATCTTTATTTTATTTTAAGTCTTGTACAATTTTATTTTGGGTTTCATTTTATGTACTAAGGCCATCGTGACATTTTATTTCGCTTTAATTACTATGTTATGAATTTAGGGCTTTACAAAGAATAAGCCCATTTAATTTAAAATAAGTTTAAATATTTTGTCACCAAACAAATGGGTTTTTGTTATAAGATAAATCTGTTTTCAACTCGAGCCCAACCCACAACAAACTATCTTTCAAAACACACAGTTTTCAAAGTATTCGAAAGAATTTTGAACCAGGTTACTTTGAGGAACATACCAGATCCGGTCCATTCTCGTGGGCCGGGTGTGGGGTGTTTCAATCACAGTTCTTCACATAAGCATAAGCATCTTTAAATAGTATAGGCCAAAAGAAACATGCTTGCAAAATCTTTGTTGCAGTACGTGAACCACCAAAGTGTCCCTTACTTAGAGATGAATTGCAATGATACAAGATCTCAGCAATCTCGTTTTCAACTTCACACATTCGGATTATATTATCTGCACATTGTTGAACCAAAAATGGATCCTCCCAAAGATAATACCGACTATCATGAAGGAATTTTTTCCTTTGTTGCTATGTCATTTCTCGAAGAATTATTCCACATGTAAGATAATTGGAAAAATTAACAAACCAGGGTATTTCATGAATTGGATTTACCTCAAATAAGTGTTCATCTCAGAAATTCTCAATGATAGGCACACATGACTGAGTTACCTCATCTTGCTCCAACCTCGATAGATGATCAACTATTTAATTTTCGACACCTTTTCTATCTTGGATCTCAAGGTCAAGTTCTTTAAGTAAAAGTATCCAACGAATTAGCCTTGGTTTTGCATCTTTCCTCATGAGCAAGTATTTAATGGCCGCATGGTTAGTAAATACTATAACTTTGGTACCTATAAGATATTAGCAGAATTTATCAAAAGCAAAATCTATAGTGAAGAGTTCCTTTTCGGTTACCGTATAATTGAGTTAGGCTCCCGTCAAAGTTCTATTTGTATAGTAAATAGTGTGAAACACTTTGTTTCTTCTTCGACCCATCACAGCTCCAACGGTATAATCACTTGCGTCGCACGTCAACTCAAAAGGTGAGTTCCAATCAGGTGTAACGATTATTGGGGCTAAGATTAACTGCTTCTTTAGATCTTTAAAAGCTTTCAAACATGCTTTGTTGAAATCAAACACTGTATCTTTCTCTAACAACAAACACAACGGTTTAGAAATTTTCAATAAATCTTTGATAAACTTTTGGTAAAAATCGGCATGGCCTAAGAAACTTCTGACTCCTTTCACATTCATATGGGTTGGTAATTGATAAACCATAAAAGTAACATATTTTAATTCCACATTTAATATTCTTTTGGATGATTTATCCTTGATTTATGTAAAAAGGTGCTCTTAATCCTTTCTTTTCCTGTCTTATACTCAGGAAAGCACCAAAGGATAAAAAGAAAGCAAAACAGGCATAAAACGGACCAAATTGGGCCAACTCACGAAATCAGCACGGCTTGGACTAAAAGCCACATGGTCGTGCCTCGCCAATCATCTAGGACATGACCTCAACCCTGACTTACACGACCATGCCCCAACTGACAAGTCCGAACACGACCTAGCCACGACTTACACGGGCGTGTGCCATGGGCGTTCCCCTGCCGCGGGAAAGAGCAATTTCACATGGAATTGGATGCTTGAAGGCAAAGAAACATACTCCTAAGTCTACTTAAACACCCTAATAGTAACTCTACTTGAAGGAGATACTTAGAAGCCAAGTAAAGCATCTCAAGGCCTATATAAACACCTTAAGGCTACTATTCTAGGGAGTCGCAGTTTGGCAGAAGCCTTCTGCCAGAGCTTTCATTCAGGGAATTACTCGAAGATAGCGAGTTGATCCATCTCAAGAAGTCGGAGTTCTACTCAAGACGGAGGATCTCTCCTTCAATTCCTTCAGGGAGTTTTAAGGATTTCTTATGTTTCGTTTTATCTTTTCTCTTGAGATGTTTTCTTATTTTGTTATGAACTAAACCCTTCAGATACCTGAAGGGGATGAAACCTAGATGATTCTTGTTATTTGATTTTTTTATTTATATGATAAGTACTTAGTTTGATCTTAATTATGTTGCTTAATCTAATATGATGTGCTTAGGTAGAGGAGGAATAGACCCTGCCTAAGAGTAGATCTAGCATAATTAAGCGGAGTTGATCGCACGCCTAGAGATAAGGTGACGAGATTTTGCCAGATTAGGATGAAACCTAATATAGGGGTCTATTGATCGATTTACTGTTATTCTAGGGGGTTATTATAAGCGAACGAGTGTTCCACTAATTAACTTAGGGGTTAGACGTTATTCGCCTCGAGAGAGGGTTTAATATAGGTTAGGGAGTCTTATGGATCAAGCTAAGTGAAGAAATCATACGATTCAGGGGTTAAATAACATGTGAAGTCTAGGTGGATTCTTCCTAAGGGTATCGTCGTGATCAACTGGGTTTTTCCTAAAGTTATTTCCCAATTCGTTCTGTTTGTCTTTGCATCTTTAGCTTAGTAGTTGTTAAACTAGATTAAATCAACCAATCACTCCATATTTTAGGCTAAATAATAAAAAGAAAGTGAGTATTAGTACTTTTAGTTCCTTTGGGTTCGATAATCCGATCTTGCCTAAGCTATACTACTGTTCGATAGGTACACTTGCCTTTAATCATTATTAGAGTTAGTCTCAAGGTTCGATCTCATTCATTATAAATTTTAAAGCTCTGATTTCAGCGATCAAGTTTTTGGCGCCGTTGCCGGGGAACTAAAATATTAAGAAAGCTTTATTTTTATTACTTTAGCCATTATTTTTATTATTTTTGCAATTTACTTTTATTTTTATTTTTATTTATTTTCACTGATTTTCTTTCTTTATTTATTTACTTACAAGGCACCTCTAGTTTATGACTATAAGGAACTCGAGAGGACCTTTGGTATACGACAGTGATATTGAAGCTACCGCTCGAAGAAATCATAGAGAAATCAAGCAAGCCCTAAATTACACAGAGGAAAATCAAGAAGGCAGATCCAATCCTATTGAAGGGATGGACGAAAATAATCCACAACCACAAGATGTGAGGGATAACAATACTCAACATACTAAGTTTGATTATGCTAAACCGCATTTAACAGGAGCAAAATCAAGTATTGTTAGGTCTGCTATAGCTACTAACAATTTTGAATTAAAGCCTAACATAATACAAATGATTCAACAATTTGTTAAATTTGATGGTTTACAGGACGAAGACCCTAATACTCATATAGCTAATTTTCTAGAGTTCTGTGATACCTTCAAAATAAATGGCGTTTCTGGCGATGCCATACGTCTTCAGTTATTCCTTTTTTCATTAAGGAATAAAGCCAAACAGTGGTTAAACTCGTTACCACAAGGGTCAATCACTACATGGGAGCAGATGATCGAAAAGTTTTTATTAAAATATTTCCCACCGGCCAAAACGACCAAATTACGGAATGGTATCTCTTCTTTTGTGCAGTGGATTTAGAGACACTATACGACGCATGGGAGAGATACAAGGATCTCTTGAGAAGGTGTCCACACCATGGATTACCCTTGTGGCTACAAGTTCAAACATTCTATAATGGTGTAAACCCCTCAATGAGGTAACTAATCGATTCAGCCACCGGTGGAACCCTAAACAACAAAACTCCGGCAGCAGCATACGAGTTCATTGAAGAGATGTCACTGAATAATTATCAGTGGCAGGTTACAAGGACAAAACCGACAAAATCAACCAGACTCTACAATCTAGATGCAATAACCATGCTATCAACACAGATAGA
Source organism: Gossypium rotundifolium (assembly GCA_025506655.1). Lineage (NCBI taxonomy): Eukaryota > Viridiplantae > Streptophyta > Magnoliopsida > Malvales > Malvaceae > Gossypium > Gossypium rotundifolium. The sequence goes on from CP106731.1 coordinate 54,294,884, forward strand.
GATGATGAATAAAAAGCTAGATAGTTGGTGCCCTTCATAGGCACATCCAATCATACAGTGCGACACAAGTGGGCTGTGATTTAATCCCGATACCCACTTTACCAACCAGAGCGAGAAGCGAATGATGAACTATATAGGTAATAATTTTAGATCCAATAATAATCCTTATAGTAACACTTATAATCTAGGTTGGAGGAACCACCCAAATATTTCATAGGGAGGTTAAGGAAATCAAAGACAACAACCTCCTCAAAACTTCCAAAATCAGCCTTATCCACAAGAGAAGATGTAACACCCCAAACCCGGCCCACAAGTCCTGACCGGATCGGGTATGTCACTGCGGAAGAACGGTTGAAAATCTTTTTAACTTTAGAATAAAACATGTAAATTTGTTAACTTTTGAAAACCATGTCCATTTAAAATTATAAATAAAACTTTGTTATTATAAAATGTCCAAATTAAAACTTTTATGTATATACTTTGAATAAATAGGTGGCTAAAAATAAAATCATCTTCACATAGTAATTTAATTAAATTAAGCCATAATAAAATAATACCCAAAATAATAAAATGGCCTTTTATTACAACCCAATACTTAAAATGAAATACTTGCATCCAAAACTTAAGCATGACATAATTAATCATCATCTTGGCATGGGCCACCTTGTCCTCTTGATCCGGTCCACTTTATGCACTACGAAGTGGTTAAAGGAAAAGGTGAGTCACCAAGACTCGATGTGCTACCCTTTTTCCGGATTAGCAAAATATCATATGGAAACATAAACATGATCATCAAGCATCCAATTAATATGCACCCAACCTAACCATCCATAACACCTTTCTCTACCCGTGTGGTACCAAACCACCGGTGGTGCCAAACCACCGGTGACCCAAAGTCACAAAATGTGTTACCAAAACACGGTGTCCCAAAGACACGATATCCGTCAATGTGGTGCCAATCCTTTGGTGTCCCAAAGACACAAATGTGATACCAAATCACCGGTGACCGAGGTCACAAAACAATTGATGGGTCCAACCCATCGTGTGATACCAAATCACTAGCGACAATCCCGTATCTCATAAGTGGGGCCAACCCACGGTGGTGTCAAACCACGGGGATGAGTCGCAATGAGGTGCTAAACCTCGGTGTCCCAAAGACACAGCAGTGATACCAAATCACCGGTGACCGCAATCACAAATCGATGATGGGGCCAACCCATCGTATGATACCAAATCACCAAGCGTCAATCCCGTATAATCAACTGTGGGGCCAACCCACCGTGGTACTAAGCCACTGGGACGAGACGCTGAGGTGCCAAACCTCTGGTGACCCAAAGTCACAAAGTTGTGTTACCAAAACACTGGTGCCCGTCGGCACGAAATATCACTGCCCCCTCCACTCGTTAACCCACATCAACCAGTAATATGCATTTATCAGAAAATATGCAATCATGCTTGTTTAGCAACATACACACTATTTATCCACCATCAGGTATTATAGCACACATACCAGATATACTATGCTTACCAAAAGCATCAACATGACAACTCATAACAGGGATTTACCTGCCCTCTTGCCTCATACCTTAATGACATTTCATCCACCTTCCCGTGGATCCAAACAACACATAGCATATATAACGAGAATAGCGAGGCGGTGTATATACATACATCATATAGTAAGCATATTTATTGATAGAGAAGTGTGTACGTGTACACACCTGCAAGCCTTAATCGAAGAACCAAGCTAAGACCCTTGATAACCTTGATACCCTTCGCTCCTAAAATCGACCAACAAGAGATTAGCATCCTAGGCCATTCGGCCAAACCACAACATAACCAAAGGGTTATCATCCAAACTCTTACCTCGCAAACGGTTTGGTTTCCTACCAAACCCGAACCAACAATGGTTCCTCTACCAATCGGCCACACCCTAAAACGTAGACAATTAGCCTTACAAGTCAAAACTAAAAGAATAACCCAACATCCAACCTCTTACCACCACCTACCAATTGCTTACCCAAAGATAGTTGCTTTGCTTGACTGCTTCAAAATCCAGGATACCCTATGACAAAACGGTTCCAAAAAATGATCAATACACTACCAAAAAAAGCGCCAAAACCAACACTTACCCTTGAAGATGTCGACAGAGAACAGAAGAAAGACCATAAGCATTCGGCCTCACCTACTACCTTCTCCAACAATTGGAAACGAAACCCCAAAAGATCCTCACCACACCTATTATCCGGTCAAGGAGACAGTAAAAAGAAAGGGAAATTTTGGCACAAGAGGGAAAGGTTCGGCTCAAGAGTTTTGGAAAAAAAGAAAGATAAACAAGATGAACAGAGGAAATACTTTCGGTTTTGAGAGAGAAAGAAATGAGGAAGGTGTTTAGAAAACAAGTTTCGGCTACTATACTTTAAGAAAGGGAGAAAGAAAGTGTGAGAAGAAGATGCTAATTTCGGCTTCAGCACAAATGAAAAGGAGAAGAAAGGGAGGGTTCGGCCAAATGATAAAAGGGAGAACAAGAAGCAAAATCAAAGACCAAGGGAGCATTCGGCTACTAATAGAAATGAGGGAAGCAACAAAGCAAGTTTGGCTATATGCTGTTTGGGGATTTTCGGTTTCAAGGAAAACACCAAAGAGAAATTCGACTTTTTGGCACCAAAAACAAGGCTGACCGAACATCAAAATTGCTTAAGAGAGTTTCGGCATTCTCCCTCCTTAACACCTCCAAAAATCAGCCACTCACCTACTTGAAGATTCCCCCATTCGGCCACCTCCTAGAAACTCTCCAAGCCACTAGTTCAAACTAGTTTGAACTAGTCAAATCCCACAATTCACTCCTTGCCATCCATTCCACCTATTGACTTGGTTCAAGGCAGAGTTTGAACTACCTACAACCTCTCCTCTCCTTGGCGTCAAAAAGAAAGACAAAAGGTGGCCACTTCGCAGCTTGAACACAAGACCTCCTCCATTCAAATGGCGTCACCTTCCAAGCTCTAGAGTGGCGTCTCCTTGCCATTCCACCAGCTCCTCTTTGTGACAAAATTCACCAAATAAAACTCTTAAGACCACCAAAACCAAGCTCCCTTTTAAACCATCGAAAATCAAAAATTCCCCAAAGCCTTCCCTACCTTCCGGGTTCTCCAAACCCCTAAAACTTGCCCAAGCACACAAGAAACCTACCAACACCGAGATATGCACTAAATGCATAACCCCTAAAACCGTGGTGTTACAATGTTACCCTCCTTAAAATAATTTCGTCCTCGAAATTACTTGGCCAGACGAACGGTCCACATCCTAATTCCCCACGCCACACTATCGCTGTGCACTCTGATCTCCAAGATCTAACACACTTTCTAGGCGTACTTTCTACGTCTAAACCACAAGTTCTTAGATACTCACTAGCAACAACAACAAACAGCCACCAAAATGAACAGAGCAACAAGGAATATTCCAACCAAGAGAAGCTTACCCGCTGACACATCAGGCACATCATTATCCTCCTTCCAATGAACCAAAGCTTCACGACCTCGACCGGAACCAGTTCCTCCATGGTTCAGACCACGACCTCTCGTCGCTTGCTGACCAACTCTGCTAGGCTGCACAAAGCCTTGACCCACTGTCCGAGTCCTTTTCGGATCTAGGGGACAATGCTTAACCAGGTGAGACTTGGACTGGCATCTAAAACATTCTCGAACACGATTCCAGCACTTGCCCACGTGATACCTTCCGCACTGAGCACACGGACAATCTGGATTCCCAGCAACTGGTTTAGAAGCACGAGCTGACGTCTTGACCCTCGGTCTTTTCTGAGACCCCTCAAACGATTCTGGCGATCCCGAGCTCCTCTTGTCACGGTTCCTTATTCTATCTCTAATCCGCCTCTCAGCCCTTCTGACTTCCTCAGCTATCGGAGCTTCTTCCACGAAGATAGCGATACCACAGACCACATTGGTTCCTGCCACTTGCTCAAACACCTGCAGCATAGCCTGCGATACTGCGTTATCTCCTCCGGTCTGATCCTGCTGCTCAGCCCCAACAGTGGGTGACGGCGGCACAACGCTCTCTGTCCCAACCGGTTCCGATACTGCCATCCTGCCTCTACCACGTCCACGAGAAATGCGACCACGCCCCCTAGAACTCATATCTAGTGCCTCGATTTAGTCTGATTAAAAATTTTATGCATTAGAAATTTGGTTCCACTATTTATCCACGAGCAAATTTTATGAAAAGAAGTTTTCGAGAGGAGTTCTTTCGAGCAAACAAGTTTCATACCCTACCCAGGGGTAATTTCGTCATTTTCTTAAAGAGGGGTATTTCGGTAATAACTCAGGGTCAATTTTGAAAAATAGTTTTCCAACTAAAGATGTTTCCAAAATTTACCAATCCCGGGGTCATCTTGAACATTTTGCTTTTCAACCAAAGTGTGTTGCAAAAAAAAAAAAATTCAGAAAGCAGGGTTATTTTTGTAATGTTGGAAATCATGGGCATTTTCGTAAATTCTCCAAATCGTAATTTCACAATCTTTCACAGAATGAGATTTTCTGACATTTGGCCATAATAAGAATATTTTGGTAAGAATCGAGAGAAATCTAAAAATTTAGAACCCAAGGGCATCTTGGTAATTTTATCAACTAGGGGTATTTTCGTAAATTTTCACAACCTAGGGTATCTTAATATTTCAAAACCGTAAAATTTTGGTATTTTGTAAAAGTAAAAATCATTTTATCAAAAGTGGAGGGTAGTATGGTAAGTTTACAATACAGGGGCATTTTTATAATTTTGCCGCTAGGGCATTTTGGTAATTTTGTAAACCGAGAAAACATCTTTCAAATCGATTTAAAGTTTTACAAACCAAAGGGTAAATTTGGAAATTTCAAAGCAGGGATTTTGAAACAATCGGGCCAAATCCTTTCGGGTTTTAATATTCGGTTTAGCCTATGAACAAGTCCTCCTGGTTAAGGTGAACCAAAGCTATGCACTAGGTAGGATTCCTGCGAAGAGGAGGTGAGTCACTAGGACTGCTTAAGTACCAAGCTCTTCCGGATCCAAATCCTGACATGCGTACAAAAGTTACCACACCTTAACTCGGTGACTTACTTCACGTGTTTGTTTACTTAACCTTAAGTTTTATGCATATGTTTGAGTAGACTAATCCTAGGGTCCAACAGATCCTAATATTCTAATCTACGAGCCCAAACTAAACCCATAATAAATCACACCACCAAATCACTTTAAGAGCTAGAAGTACTTACCTGGTGGACTTCGGATCGGAGGTACCGGTGCCATGCCAGAATAACCTGAAAAATTTCTTAAAAGCCCATATTTTGAAAAGCCCATTTTGAAAACTGTTTCGAGCCCAAAACCATCAAAGTCGAGTTTTGAACCGGGCTCTGATACCAAACTGTAACACCTCAAACCCGGCCCACAAGCCCTGACCGGATCAGGTATGTCACTGTGGAAGAACGGTTGAAAATCTTTTTGACTTTAGAATAAAACATGTAAATTTGTTAACTTTTGAAAACCATGTCCATTTAAAATTATAAATAAAACTTTGTTATTATAAAATGTCCAAATTAAAACTTTTATGTATATACTTTGAATAAATAGGTGGCTAAAAATAAAATCATCTTCACATAGTAATTTAATTAAATTAAGCCCATAATAAAATAATACCCAAAATAATAAAATGGCCTTTTATTACAACCCAATACTTAAAATGAAATACTTGCATCCAAAACTTAAGCATGACATAATTAATCATCGTCTTTGGCATGGGCCACCTTGTCCTCTCCGATCCCGGTCCAGCTTTATGCACTACCTGAAGTGGTTAAAGGAAAAAGATGAGTCACCAAGACTCAGTGTGCTACCCCTTTTTCCCGGATTAGCAAAATATCATATGCAAACACAAACATGATCATCATGCATCCAATTAATATGCACCCAACCTAACCATCCATAACACCTTTCTCTACCCCGTGTGGTACCAAACCACTGGTGGTGCCAAACCACTGGTGACCCAAAGTCACAAAATGTCACTGCCCCCTCCACTCGTTAACCCACATCAACCAGTAATATGCATTTATCAGAAAATATGCAATCATGCTTGTTTAGCAACATACACACTATTTATCCACCATCAGGTATTATAGCACACATACCAGATATACTATGCTTACCAAAAGCATCAACATGACAACTCATAACGAGGATTTACCGCCTCTTGCCTCATACCTTAATGACATTTCATCCACCTTCCGTGGATCCAAACAACACATAGCATATATAATGAATAGCGAGCAAGCGGTGTATATACATACATCATATAGTAAGCATATTTATTGATAGAGAAGTGTGCGTGTACACACCGCAAGCCTTAATCAAAGAACCAAGCTAAGACCCTTGATAACCTCGATACCCTTCGCTCCTAAAATCGACCAACAAGAGATTAGCATCCTAGGCCATTCGGCCAAAACACAACATAACCAAAGGGTTATCATCCGAACTCTTACCTCGCAAATGGTTTGGTTTCCTACCAAACCCGAACCAACAATGGTTCCTCTACCAATCGGCCACACCCTAAAACGTAGACAATTAGCCTTACAAGTCAAAACTAAAAGAATAACCCAACATCCAACCTCTTACCACCACCTACCAATTGCTTACCCAAAGATAGTTGCTTTGCTTGACTGCTTCAAAATCCAGGATACCCTATGACAAAACGGTTCCAAAAAACGATCAATACACTACCAAACAAATCGCCAAAGCCAACACTTACCCTTGAAGATGTCGACAGAGAACAGAAGAAAGACCATAAGCATTTGGCCTCACCTATTACCTTCTCTAACAATTGGAAACGAAACCCCAAAAGATCCTCACCACACTTATTATCCGGTCAAGGCGACAGCAAAAAGAAAGGGAAATTTTGGCACAAGAGGGAAAGGTTTGGCTCAAGAGTTTTGTAAAAAAAGAAAGATAAACAAGATGAACAGAGGAAATACTTTCGGTTTTGAGAGAGAAAGAAATGAAGAAGGTGTTTAGAAAACAAGTTTCGGCTACTACACTTTAAGAAAGGGAGAAAGAAAGTGTGAGAAGAAGATGCTAATTTTGGCTTCAGCACAAATGAAAAGGAGAAGAAAGGGAGGGTTCGGCCAAATGATAAAAGGGAGAATAAGAAGCAAAATCAAAGACCAAGGGAGCATTTGGCTACTAATAGAAATGAGGGAAGCAACAAAGCAAGTTCGGCTATATGCTATTTGGGGATTTTCGGTTTCAAGGAAAACACCAAAGAAAAATTCGGCTTTTTGGCACCAAAAACAAGGCTGACCGAACATCAAAAATGCTTAAGAGAATTTCGGCATTCTCCCTCCTTAACACCTCCAAAAACCGGCCACTCACCTACTTGAAGATTCCCCCATTTGGCCACCTCCTAGAAACTCTCCAAGCCACTAGTTCAAACTAGTTTGAACTAGTCAAATCCCACAATTCACTCCTTGCCATCCATTCCACCTATTGACTTGGTCCAAGGCAGAGTTTGAACTGCCTACAACCTCTCCTCTCCTTGGCGTCAAAAAGAAAGACAAAAGGTGGCCACTTCACAGCTTGAACACAAGACCTCCTCCATGCAAATGGCGTCACCTTCCAAGCTCTAGAGTGGCGTCTCCTTGCCATTCCACCAGCTCCTCTTTTGTGACAAAATTCACCAAATAAAACTCTTAAGACCACCAAAAACCAAGCTCCCTTTAAACCACTGAAAATCAAAAATTCCCCAAAGCCTTCCCTACCTTCCAGGGTTCTCCAAACCCCCTAAAAACTTGCCCAAGCACACAAGAAACCTACCAACACCTGAGATATGCACTAAATGCATAACCCCTAAAACCAGGGTGTTACAGAAGAAACTAGCCCTCGAGGAGATGCTAGCAAAATTTTCAACAGACACAGAGAAACGCATCCAAGAAACTTAAAGAACAATCAAAAGCAATGAGAGCCGAATCGGGGAAATTTCTAAGTCAATCGAGGAAGTCACCAATGAAGTCGAACAACTTGCAAAGCTTATGTCAGAACAACCGCAAGGACGTCTACCAAGTAACACCGAGATTAACCCTAAGGAGCAAATTCAATCCATAACAGCTCAGGACAATAAGAAGTCAGATGAACCCAATCCGACACCAGAAAATAAGGTAGACGAAGGTAAGTAGAGGTAACATAAATAAAGCCAAAATCGGTAATAAAGGAGTACCAACCTCGCATACCTTATCCCGAAGCATTGAAAAGAGACGATTCAGAAGAACAGTTCGGTAAGTTTCTTAAACTTTTAAAGAAATTACATATTAACTTACCTATTCTTGAAGCTCTTTTTTAGATGCCCGACTCAAGGAAATTTTTAAGACAACTCTTGACGAACAAACGCAAAATAGACGAAGAGCACCATGTGGAATTAAATGCAACATGCTCAGCAATGTTACAAAATAAACTACCATAGAAACAAAAAGATCTAGGGAGTTTTACAATTCCATGTTTAATTTGTAGTTTAACTATTGATAATGCCTTAGCTGATTTAGGGGCAAGTATAAATGTCATGCCCTATGCATTGTTTAAACGACTAGGTCTAGGAAAGCCCAAACAATCTAGGATGAGTATTTAATTAGCTGATAAAACTGTTAGAATTCCTAGTGGCATTATTGAAGACGTTCTAGTAAAAATCGATAAATTTGTTTTCCCAGTAGATTTTGTTGTTTTAGACATGGATGAGGATAATTCAATCCCTTTAAATTTAAGAAGACCGTTTCTAGAAACTACCAAGACTAAAATTGATGTTTCCATAGGCGAACTTATACTTTGTGTAGGTGACGAATTAATCAGTCTTCAAGCTCTTGACTCGGCCAGGATAACAATCGATGAAGGTAAGAAAGATAACTCAATTGATAACCAAATTATACAACTTTCATCGCAGAAAACACCACAAGAATATAAACCTGAGCTGAATCATGGACCCCAAGCCAACAAAGAAGAGGTACATAAGGATCAAAGCCTTAGGGAAGACACACTTTAAAGAAGAGTCGGATCCACACGAAGTAAAACCAGAGGAACCACCAAAAGAGCTCGTAGAGACATCAAATCACATTAAAATAGGAGACCAAGTACTGTTACATAAAGTCGATCCTCGCATCACTTCAACAGACCTGAGGGCAAAGGGAGAAATTCTTCTTAAGGTACACGATATCTTCCCACACGGAACAGTCGAGGTAAGAAATCCAATATTCGACAATATCAAGGTAAACGCTTCTCGACTTCAACTTTGTCATGAAAATAGAATTGTAAGCATGAGGGAAGATATTCAGACCTTTAAACCTCCCTAAAATTTTCAAATACGAGCACAGTCTAGCTTAAGACTATAAACAAGCGCTTCTCGAGGAGGCAACCCGATCACTAACACTATTTACTTTCAAATTTATTGATTTCTTCTCTTTCCCTCTTTCTTTGCTAAAAATTTAGTTTTAAACTAACACAAAAGTGCAGGTTTCTAGGTCACACGGCCTTACACACAGACGTATTCGTGGCCGTGTAGACCATCAGAACCACCATACTAATAGAGTAGAGGTCGTGCAATTCAGTCCAACCACCCTCCAACGTCACGGATCCAACCACCTCCCCACGGGCACCGACAAATCAGCACGGTCGTGTCCCACGACCGTGTAAAGCTACTAACTTGTCAAGCATGGGCCAGACACGCCCGTGCGTCCCAACCGTGCCAACATACTGAATTCTTCCTAACGGGTGTGGCTGACCAAGAAATGAGCGTGGAAGACTTAACACGCCTTAACCCACGGCAGTGCGACGCAGCCGCGGTCGACACTGACTACTCAGACACGGGCATGGCACTTTGAAAATAGACGTGGGCGAAGCAACACGCTCCACACCACTACCGTGCGAGGTGGCCATGTGAATTAACACACCCTTGGGCCACGGGCGTGGGAACGTGCCAGATTTGAAATCATATTTAAACCCCACAGCCCTTCCCCTTCTTACCATCTTCTTTCTTCTTTTTTTTCCGTCAAAATTTTCTTTCTTTCTTTAGAAAATTGTCAAGACTCTTAAGCAACACCAAAACTATGCCGAAAAAACAGAATAAGGCAAGCATAATCTCCCTGTGGGAGACCGATCTACATAAGTTCATGCCCGCCGCTTCATCCAAACACCAAGCCAAGGGTCTTTAAGACCATATAGTTTTCATTTTTCTATTCTCTTTTAGGTTATTTCAATTTAGTTTCTTAGTGTCAGGTTCATCAGGCTGCTTTGGAATCATGGCACCTCGGCAGCCTTAGAGGTCACACCTACCGCGCAAACCATCCAACAATAAGGACTTAACAGTCCATTTATCTTTTATTTCTAATTTAGTTTATTTTCTATTTTAGTTCTCGTCTTCTTTCTTATCTTCAAATATATACTTAGTTTATTTTAAATATGTCTTAATAATCCCTAGCTAATTCTCTACGAGCTCCCCAATTTATTCATCTAGCGCAGAGTTCGTTGGTAGCTACCCAACCAGGACCATAGAAAATGCCACCATCGCCTCCTCCAACTATTTTTTACCACGACCACTGCTAACTCCCAGAGCCATCCAATATTCAGGAAGTGTCACTCAACCCTTCTCTTTTGATTTATCCCATTATTGTTATTATTTATCTTTGTACATTGAGGGCAATGTACATCTTAAGTGTGGGGGTAAAAGTGTCAAATTTTTTTCATTATTCTCAAATTCTTGAATTTAGTCTTTTTTTCAAGTATTTTTTTCATATTATGAATTAGGATGAAATTTCTGTTGATTTATGATTTGTATTGATATGTTTTAGAGTAAGTCATAGTTAATTGTTCATTGATGATTAAATTTGAAGGATACTAGAGAATCAAGCATGATAGGTTTAATTTCTAAAAATTAAAAATTAATAGGTCGTTGAACTAAATTTGAGTATTACTTTGAAGTTTGAAATTTATAGGGATTGATGTCAAAAACACCCATAATTTTTGTGAGATTTTGAGCCTTATAGGGCATATTTTTTCTTTCTTGCTCACTTTATTGATTATGAGTGTGTCAACTTTAAACTGTTATTCTAGAACTTGCCTCGTTTATACATATTGAGACCACATTTTTTATTTGATATATAGAAATGATAAAGACACTTAGGATTTAACCCACTTACTCCACTAAAAAGCCTACCTTCACAATTAACCCCTAGTGAACCCGTTGAATCCTAACAACCCTTTTTATTGACTTAACCACTAACATTAACCCAAAGACCCTTTGTGTTTATATCACCCTTCCTTTTTGACCACCCTTTAATCAAAGTTTGATTTGATTAAGTTACTGAATTATATTAGTTCAGTAGTTACATTTACCATTTATTATGTAATACTTAGTTTGTTCTTAAAAAAATTCAAAGTATATTCAGTATTAAGTTACGTGATTAATTGAGCTCATATGTTTAAATTCCAATTATTGAAGAAGGGCTCGTATTATAGAATTATCAATAATAGTATTATTAGTTTTCAATTGATGCAATCACTCATATTATTACATATTTCTAGTAGGTAATTTTTTAGGTCAAGTCTCGATTCTAACCTTCTAATTCAGCCTGCATCCACACCTTTAACCTAGCCCCGTTACAACCCTGATAAAGACCTTTTGATTTGTGTATCATCTCATATACAGTGGTGGAGATTTGATTTTCAAGCAAGCCTATGTGATTAACTTTTCAAGTTCGACTTATGAGTGCTTATTCTTGAACCTTAAACACTTCGAGTGATTTGAGTGAATCTTTGTGAGGATGTCAATCCTTGTCGATTTTGAATTAAAGGTAATTACTTAGATAAGGGGAGACACCTATGTTTTCATACTACAAAGGCATGACTTATCTTGATTGAATCTTTAGGGTTCTTTGAGTTAAATTATCCATATAGAAATTATCTATGAATTATGATGAGACATTGTCGATAGGAATTATGAATTATGGAAAGTTCATTTTAATTGTAAGTTGAGAATTTTGCTTGAGGACAAGCAAAATCTTAAGTGTGGGGGTATTTGATAAACCGTAAAAGTAACATATTTTAATCCCACATTTAGTATGCTTTTGGATGATTTATCCTTGATTTATGTAAAAAGGTGCTCTTAATCCTTTCTTTTCATGTCTTATACTCAGGAAAGCACCTAAGAATAAAAAGAACGCAAAACGGGCTTAAAACGGACGAAATTAGGCCAACTCATGAAATTGACACGGCCTGGACTACAAGCCACATGGTCGTGCCTCGCCAATCATCTAAGACACAGCCTCAACCCCAATTTACACGACCGTGCCTCAACCGACAAGTCCAAACACGGCCTGGCCATGACTTACACGGGCGTGTGCCATGGACGTGTGCCATAGGCGTGCCCCTACCGCGGGAAAGAGCAATTTCACACGGAATTGGATGCTTGAAGGCAAAGAAACATACTCCTAAGTCTACTTAAACACCCTAATAGTAATTCTACTTGAAGAAGATACTTAGAAGCCAAGTAAATCATCTCAAGGCTTATATAAACACCCCAAGGTAGCTATTCTAGGGGGTCGCAGTTTAGCAGAAGCCTTTTGCCAGAGCTTTCATTCAGGGAATTACTCAAGTAGCCAGTTGAACCATCTCAAGAAGCCGGAGTTCTACTCAAGATAGAGGATCTCTCTTTCAATTCCTTCATGGAGTTGTAGGGATTTCTTATGTTTTGTTTTATCTTTTTTCTTGAGATGTTTTCTTATTTTGTTATGAACTAAACCCTTTAGATACCTGAAGGGGATGAAACCTAGATGAATCTTGTTATTTGATTTTTATTTATTTATATGATAAGTACTTAGTTTGTTCTTAATTATGTTGCTTAATCTAATCTGATGTGTTTAGGTAGAGGTGGAATAGACCCTCCCTAAGAGTAGATCTATCATAATTAAGCGGAGTTGATCGCACGCCTAAAGATAGGGTGACGAGATTTTGCCAGATTAGGGTGAAACCTAATATGAGAGTCCATTGATTGATTTACTGCTATTCTAGGGGGTTATTATAAGCGAACGAGAGTTCCACTAATTAACCTAGGGTTAGACACTATTCGCCCCGAGAGAGGGTTTAATATAGGTTAAGGAGTCTTACGGATTAAGCTAAGTAAAGAAATCAAATGATTCAGGGGTTAAATAACAAGTGAAGTCTAGGTGGATTCTTCCTGAGGGTATCATCGTGATCAACTGAGTTTTTCCTAAAGTTATTTCCCAATTCGTTCTTTTTGTCTTTGCGTCTTTAGCTTAGTAGTTGTTAAACTAGATTAAATCAACCAATCACTCCATATTTTAGGCTAAATAATAAAAAGAAATTGAGTATTAGTACTTTTAGTTGCTTTGGGTTCGATAATCCGCTCTTGCTTAAGCTATACTACTGTTCGATAGGCACAATTGCCTTTAATCATTGTTAGAGTTAGTCTCAAGGTTCGATCTTATTCATTATAAATTTTAAAGCTCTGATTTCAGTGATCAGTAATCTTTCAATTACGTCCACCTTTTCTTTATTGACTTCAATTCCTTTCTTTGAGATCTTATGACCTAAGACAATCCCTTCCTTAACCATAAAATGGCATTTTTCCCAATTATGGACAAGATTCGTCTCTTCGCATCTCTTTAGTACCTTGGCCAAATTAATCAAATAGATATCATAAGTGTTACCAAAAAGAGAAAAATCATCCATGAAAACCTCAACAAAATTTTCAACCATATCAGAAAATATTGCCATCATGCATCGTTGAAAAGTTGCAGGTGCATTGCATAAACCAAAAGGCATTTGCCTAAATGCAAAATATCATATGGACAAGTAAAGGTTTTTTTATGATGGTCCTCTAGGGCTACAACTATTTGGTTTTATCCCGAATAGCCATCTAAAAATAATAGATTTCATTACCTACCAGTCGATCTAACATCTGATCCATAAAAGGTAATGAAAAATGGTCCTTTCGAGTGGCTTTGTTCAACTTTCTGTAATCAATACAGATTCTCCAACCGGTAACAGCTCTTGTTGGGATTAATTCGTTACGCTCATTTTCAACAATTGTGATTCCAACTTTCTTCAAAACATACTACAACGGACTTACCCACGAACTATCTAAAATAGGATAGACGATTCCTACATCTAACCATTTGATCACTTCCTTTCACACAAATTCTTTAATAATAGGACTGAGCCTCCTTTGCCCATCAATTCATACTCTTTCACCTTCTTCTAAAATGATTTTATGTATGCAAACAGAAGGGCTTATACCTCGAATATCAACTATGGCCCAACCAATTGCTTTCTTAAATTTCTTTAAAATAGTAATTAGTTGCTCCACTTGATCTTTTGTCAGTTCCACTGAAATCATCATAGGCAAAGTAGAATAGTTACCTAAATAAACATATTTCAAATGGGAAGGAAGTACCTTTAGTTCGAGTTTAGGTGTAACAGTCCAATTTAGACCCTAGTCGGAGTAGTGGTTTCGAGACCACAAATTCCAGTCAGAAAAATATTTTAATATTATTTTCCATGTTTACAATATGTGATTAAGCATGTGTGAAAGTTTTATGAATTAATTTTATCGATTGGTTGTTTAGTTTGAGAAAAGGGCTTAATTGCGTAAATTGCAAAAGTGACTTACTATTTGTTAAAGTGCTAAATTGCTATGTTCTTTTAATGTGGAGGCCTTAAAATGAAATTAGGCCATTATAAATGCAAGTGGACGGTAATAGACAACCATTTTATGGTTTTCTAATTATTTCATAAAGGTGAAAATTGGTAATTGATAATTTTGTTAATATAATTAAAACAAAACCAAATTTTGTATCATCTTTTATGATACTTAGCCGAAAATAACAAACAAAAAAAAAAAAGTTTATGAGCAAAATAGGGTTCGACACTTTTGGTTATTGATTAAGGTATGTTCTTTTGTTCGGTTTTTGATAATTTATATGTTTTTATGATCGTTGCTTTGTGTTCTCTTAAGCCCATGCCTTAATTCATGAAATTGATGATGATTTTGAGTTATGCCATTGTTGATATTGTGAGCTTTGTGATGTTAAATGGTGAAATATGGAAGCTTGATGTTAGATAAATATGTTTTGTATTGGGATTTTTGATGAAATTGATTATTATGTACTAATTTGTGAAAATGAGAAATTAAAGAACTAAAATGTGAAATAAATGAAATAAGTGGGCTTATTTGAGCCAAGTTTATATTCGGCCAAGTTATAGTGTAATGAAATTTTGTATATTTTGTGATTTTGTGAATTAGGGAATTAAATGTCAAAATGTGAAAATGTGAGGGTTGATTTCTAAAATGCCCTAAATATGTGAATATGAATCAAATTGAATGATTTGGTGAATAAATAAGCTAAATTTGAATGTGTATAGATCAAGAACCAAAGAAAACAAAATTAGATCGGGGGAAATCAAAAGAAGTTGAATAGCCGTTCGTTTCCATTCTTTCCGTACGAGGTAAGTCGATATACAAATAAATGTGTTTAAATTGAATTATTATTGCTTATATGAGAATGAATTGTGATATATGGTTAATTGAGCTGAATATGTGAAATCCGGAAAAGTTTCGGTAATGTGACGACGTCTGAAAAGTCTCGTACGAACCTTAGGAAGTAGCTAGGATACGTATATCATGACATAGGATTTCGATATGTGTTATCGTGTAAGACCACGCCTGGGATGTTGGCATCGATTTGAGATTTACTTGTAAGACCATGTCTGGGACATTGGCATCATATTTGGTTTCACGTAAGACCCTGTTTGGGATAGTGGCATCGATACTAATTACATGTAAGACCACGTCTGGGACATTGGCATTGTACTAGCTTTCCAAGCTATCCGAGTATCCTATTTGATTCTGAACTGTTCAACAGGCATTTTGAGATATGATTGAATATGTGAATCTGTATCCATTTCAGGTACGTATGAAATGTATATGAAATTTGATAATGGAAGATAAATATGAATATGATCATTTGATATGTGAGCTGTAACACCCCTAACCCGTAATCATTGTCGGAATAGAGTTAAGAGGCATTATTGGACATATCAGAACTTTTACGACCATTTCACAACACAAAATACATCATCATCATATCGTAGAAAATCATATACATAGAGTCCTTTTTAAAGGTCTACGAGACCTTAAACATGCATTGGGAAGGGGTCGGGACTAAACCAAGCGCATACAAAATTTTCTAAAAATCAAACATTTTTCAAAGTTACAGAGGTAACACGTCCGTGTGGGCAGGCCGTGTCCCTCACACGGCATCAGACGCACCCGTGTGCCCAGGCCGTGGCAAAATAGGGCATACATACTGACTTATCCACACGGCCAAAAGACACGCCCGTGTGCTTGACCCTGGGTAACACTGACTTATTTCACATGGCCTGTCACTCGCCCATGTGTCTGGCCCGTGTACGAGAGTGACTTGTTTCAATTACAATCTTGAGAGACACGGTCGAGATACACGCTCGTGTGCTCAACCGTGTGGGAAAATATAGGCCATTTGCAAGGCCAATTTGCCACCCAAATTTTGGGTCAAACCTACAAGCATTCCACATGTCTCAATTCATAATCTAATAACAACCAAAACATACCAAATCATGCACAAATTATCCCATCACCACATCATTCATTTTTATATATAATTCTTACTCAATACACCAATTCAAAGTATCAACTTTCCATCAAAAACATATAACTAATACTTCATTTAAACCATTTCAATTCATAGCAATTTCTCACCATTTAAACATCCAAAATCATCCATGAACTCACCTATATATGTACCATTTCATTTAGCCATTTATGAGTACATCATAATAAACCAACATATGCATCAATAAGCATGACAAAACTCATTCATAATACATCCATTAACAAGCCATATCACATGGCTATTTTTACACATCACAAATCATATTCTAAGTTATCTAGACTATACATGCCATACTTTAATATATACATTCTCAAAAGGTACCAAAATATAGTTCAATAGTGTGGTGATGATCCTCGATGATCCCTGAGCATTCCATAGCTTTAATAATCTAGAAAACAATGAACAAACAAACACACAAAGTAAGCTATCATAGCTTAATAAGTCATAAGCAAATAATGAACAAATAATCATTTGCATTTAAGTCAACTAACCAAAATCAAATAAACATTAACCAATTATACATTCAATATGCTTGCAACTCAAATATTATCACAATTACAATATCAATATAACATTAATGTTCAAATTCACATGTACTCATAAGCACATATAAATTTATCTTTTACCATGTCCAATTCATGTATTCATCATAAGCACATACTTACCTTGTTTTCATATACATATCACAAAGCACATGCCTGAATCTTTAGTTCGTTTTCACATCTAACCTCATCTCCAAAATGCCCATTGAACCATTCAAAATTAATAAGGATACTCTGATAGTCGGAAAGCTCATACAATGCCAACGTCCCGAACGTGGTCTTACATGTAATCACCCATCGATGCCATTGTCCCTGACAGGGTCTTACATGAATCAAATACGATGCCAATGTCTGAGACATGGTCTTACACGTAAAAACAAGTCGATGCCAATGTCCCAGACGTGGTCTTACATGAAAACACATATCGGAATCCTATGTCATGACATATGTATCCTAACTATTCCTAAGGTTCGTATAGGACTTTTAGATGTCGTATCTCGATCATTTCAGACTCTTAATATTGCTCCCATGCTCAATTCATTTCAGCATATTCATTCACATAAATAACAATTTATTTCGGCACTAATAAAATAAATACAATAGAATTTAACAACATTTATTTCCTTATGAACTTACCTCGGATAACTACGGATGAAATCGACTACTCGACTACTTTTAATTTCCCCAATCTAATTTTGATTTCTTTAGTTCTTGATCTAAATAAATTCAAACTAATTTAATTACACATTCATTCAATTTAATCCACAAACACATATTTAGGCTTTTTTACACTTTAGCCCTTATAATTTCACACTTTTACAATTTAGTCCTTATTTCACAAAACACAAAACATTCAAAATTTAATCACACTATAGCTTGTACGAATATTCATGTAGCTCATTTAAGTTCACATATTTCATTTATTTCACATTTTAGTCCCTCAAAATATTATTTTCACAATTTAGTCCAAATTACTCAAATTCATCAAAAATCCAAAGACAAAACATATTAATCTGTCACATATCTTTTATTTCCCATTATCAAACAACAAAACTCACAAGATATCATCAATGGCAAAACACAAAATCATCATCAAATTCAAAAATTAAAACATGGGCTTTGTAGTACTCGAAGCAACGATCACAAAAACGTAGAAATTATCAAAATCGAAACTAAAATATACCTTAATTTTGCTTATAAATGACTGAACCCTAGCTATCCTTTTTCTTTATCTTTTTTCTTTCAATTTCGGCAATACAAGGATGACAATGGCCACATTTTATGATTTATTTTATTTTAATATGCATTATTAACCTTTTACCAAATTAACCTTTTAAATTAATATTAAAATTCCACTAACATATGCCCATCTTTGTCCATGCATTAATCCAAGGGTCCAATTGCAACATAAGGACTCCATATAATAAAAGCCATAACAAATAGGCACTTAATCAATTAGAATGCAACTTTTGCATTTTCTGCGGCTAGGTCCTTTTTGCAAATTAAGCACACAAACGATCAAATTAAAACACAGAAATTTCACACATATCAATTCACATATTAAAAACACAGAAAGTAATAATAAAATATTTTTCTAACTCGGATCTGCTGTCCTGAAACCACTATTCTGACTAGGGTCTAAACCGGACTATTATAATTTCCCCCATTAGGGATTTTCGTCCCCGAAAATCTTACTAGCGAATAGGTTAGGATAACGTTCTCTCATTGCATCTTCGGGTTCCCAAGTAGCTTCTTCAACCCCGTGTCGATGCCATAAGACTTTTACTAAAGAAAGTTTCTTATTTCTCAATTCTTTTACTTCACGATATAAAATCTAGATCTGTTCTTCTTCATATGTCATATTGGATCGAATCTCAATTTCAGACGGAGAAATTACATGTGATGGGTCGGATCGATATCGTCGAAGCATTGAAACATGGAATACGTTGTGGATCTTTTCTAACTTAGGTGGCAATAATAGTCTATAGGAACTAGCCCGATACGCTCGATAATTTCATACGGCCTAATAAATCTCGGACTCAATTTGCCTTTACGACCAAATCGGAGTATTTTTTTTCCACGGTGAGACTTTCAAAAACACTCTGTCCCTAATATGACACTCAATATCTTTTCATTTCAAATCTGCGTACTACTTCTGACGATCTGACGCGGCTTTCAAACTATCGCGAATCACTTTCACTTTTTTCGGTCTCTTTGATCAAATCGACCCTGTGTATCTTATTTTCACTGAGCTCAGTCCAGTACAAAGGTGTTCGACATTTTTGACCGTACAAAGCTTCATAAGGTGCAATTTTGATACTTGATTGACAGCTATTGTTATACACAAATTCAATCAGTGACAAATATCGTTCCCACGTACCTTCAAACTCAAGAATGCAACATCTCAACATATCCTCGAGTATCTGAATGACTCGTTCAGACTAACCATCTATCTGCTGATGGAAAGCAGTGCTAAAGTGTAGTTTCATACCTAATGCATCTTGCAGTTTCTTCCAAAACTGCGATGTGAACCTCGGATCTCTATCTAAAATAATATAAATAGGCACTCCGTGTAATCTTACAATCTGAGAAATGTACAACTTAGCAAGATTTTCAAGTGAATAATCTGTGTGAACTGGAACAAAATGAGTCGATTTAGTCAATCTATCCAAAATAACCCAGATTGCATCTTTCTTTCTCAGTGACAAAGGTAAACCCGATACAAAATCCATCATGACTCTGTCCTATTTCGATTAGGGTATCATAATTGGCTGAAGTAGCCCAGACGATACCTGATTCTTGGCTTTCACTTGCTGACAGATTAAACATTTTGACACAAAGTCAGAGATGTCTCGTTTCATACCATGCCAACACTAAAGCTGTTTCAAATCATTATACATTTTTGTGCTACCCGGGTGAACAGATAACTGACTACTATGAGCTTCATTCAAAATCATCTGAATCAATCCAAATTTCTCGAGACACATATTTGGCCTTTGAACCTCAAACAACCTTCAATGTCAACTCTCAACTCTGAACTCTGAATCAATATTCACCTCACATTGAGCCTATTTTACTATTAAATTTGTATTAACTTTTTGGGCCTCACAAATCTATTGAATAAATAACGGTTTTAACTCTGCTACTAATGAACCATCATTAGATAGGGCCAACTGAGTATTCATTGCGAGTAAGGCAAACAACAATTTTCGACTCAAAGCATCATCAACCATATTAGCCTTTCCCGGATGGTAGTCAATCACAAGCTCATAATCTTTTAAGAACTCTAACCATCTTCGCTATCGTAGATTCAAATCTTTCTAAGTCATCAAGTATTTGAAGCTTTTATGATCAGAATAAACATGATATTTTTCTCTAAACAGATAGTGGCGCCATATCTTCAATGCAAACACAATAGTTGCCAATTCTAGATCATGTGTCGGATAGTTCTTTTCGTGTCGCTTCAACTGTCTTGAGGCATAAGTTATAACTTTACCTTTCTGCATTAAAACACAGCCTAAACCATTCAAAGATGCATCACTATAAATAACGAATTCTTTACCCTATTCTGGTTGAACTAATATTGGGGCTTCAGTCAACAAAGCTTTCAACTGATCGAAACTTTCTGGCACTTTTTTGACCACTCAAATTTGACATCTTTCTAAAGAAGTCGCGTATCGGGGTTGCAATCATAGAGAAGCCTTTTACAAACCGTCTATAGTAACCCGCTAGTCCTAGAAAACTGCAGACTTCAAACACATTTTTCGGTGGCTTCCAATCCAAAATAGCTGAAATTTTTCGGATCAACCCGAATACTCGATGCTGATACTATATGTCCCAAAAAATTGACATCTCGTAACCAGAACTCACATTTACTAAACTTTGCATATAATTGCTTATCATGCAAAATTTGTGACACTAATCTCAGATGTTCAGCATGTTCGGATCCATCATGGGAATAAATTAATGTGTCATCTATAAACACAACCACAAATCGATCCAAAACTATTTGAAGATTTGATTCATTAAATCCATAAAAACAATAGGTGCATTAGTAAGTCCGAAAGGCATAACCAAAAAATCATAATGTCTGTACCTCATTCGGAAACTATTTTTTGGCACATCATAGTCTTTAACTCGCAGCTGATACTAACCCAATCTCAAATCTATCTTAGAAAACACTGTAGCCCCTTTCAACTGATCGAATAAATCGTTAATTCGTGGCAAAGGATATTTATTCTTTATAGTCACCTTGTTAAGCTGTTTGTAGTCGATGCACATTCTCATTGTTCTATCTTTCTTTTTCACAAACAAAACCGATGCACCCCAAGGAGAAAAACTCGTTGTGCGAAACCTCTATCCGTAAATTACTGTAACTAAGCTTTCAATTCTTTTAATTTAATCGGTGCGATTCTGTATGGAGCTATCAATACCGGAGTCGTCCTCAGCACTAACTCAATACCAAACTCTACCTCTCGAATCGGTGGCAAACCCAGTAATTATTTAGGAAACACATCTGGATATTCACACACAACTGGTACTAATTCTATCTTCTTTTTAGTCACTTTAGAGTCTAGCACATAAGTAAAGTAAGCTTTACAACCCTTTCTCACATATTTCTAAGCCAACATCAAAGATATCACTACCGGTAAACCATTCAGATCATTAGACTCAATCTGAATAATCTCATCATTCTGACATCGCAAATCAATAGTCTTCTGTTTGTAGTTCACAATAGCATTATGCAAGGTTAACCAGTCAAACTCGTCAAATAGCAATAACACCAAATCAGCCGAAAAACATGAATCTTGAATCATTAACAGGCAAAGTCTTAATGGATACTAAAGTCTCACATACATAAGAATGAGTTGAACCAGGATCAATCAATGCAACAACACTAGTATCATAGAGAGTGAAAGTACCAGTAATCACATCTGGAGATGAAGCTTCTTCACGAACGCGAATAGCATAAGCTCTAGCAAGTGCACGAGCCTCTGATCTAATAGCTGTGTCTTTAGTTCCTCTCTGACTGCTACTCACATTACACGTGTTCGTGGGTGGTCTGCTCGAGCTGCCGTATTACTCGGTCTGACATTCTGTATTGTGTTTTGCACAACTAACTCAGGGCACTCATGAATGAAATGATCTAATGATCCACATTTGAAACAGGCTCGATCATTTAATCTACAACTGTCGGGATGTCGTTTACCACAATATTTGCACTCTAGTTTATTTGATCTGACATTACCAACATTAGCTACTGAGGTAGCTGTCGAACTTACAGGTGGTCTGTCCCGATCTCGACTAGAATAACCCGTAGTAGCTTTTGAATGGATAAAGTCATCTCAAAATTTCTTTGAAGCCTGTTGGAAAGACTTTTCCGATGATCTCTTACGTGCATCTCTACCTTCAAAGTCAGCTTTTCTTTTCTCTTTCCTGAGCACTTCAGCTTTACATGCTCATTCAACAAGTACTACAGACTCTTTTATTTCTAGAATCCCGACTAACAGCTTGATGTCTTCATTCAGCCCTTCTTTGAATCTTTTACACATTATTACTTCGGTTGAAATACACTCTAGGGCATATCTGCTCAGTTTCACAAATTCCTGCTCATATTCTGTTATGGTCATACGACTTTTTTCAGCACGAGGAATTCTTTGTGCTTCTGATCAATGAATCTCTGACTGATGTATTTCTTATAGAATTCAGTCTAGAAGAACTCCCAAGTAACCCATTCTCTCGAAACTGCAAATATCAGTGTATTCCATCAATGATAAGCAGAATCTCGAAGCAAGGATACAACACATTTAATACATTCATCAGGTGTACAGGATAGCTCTTCAAACACACGAATCATATTATCAAGCCAAAATTCAGCTCGCTCAGCATTGTCATCAACAGTGGCTCTGAATTCTTTGGCCCCGTGTTTCCTGATTTATCAATCGGTTTGGATCAACAACTTGTGGCATGACGGGTATTTAAGGAGGAATCAGTGGGGGAGATGGTTGTGGAACAGCCAAATTCATCCAAATATATTGAGTAAACCATTCATTCATCATTTCGTAAAAGGCTTGTTTAGCCTTTCCCTCTAGGATACTCGAAATCGACTGAGATTCAATCGTCGCTGTCCCTTGAGCGGGAGCAAGCATGTTACTTTCTACATCATCAGCTATGGCTCGATTGGGATCCATTTACTATATAAAAACCAATTTAAATTTATCAGGAATCATCACACTATCACAGGTTATAAATATGGCATGTATAGCTAGACTCACACATGCTATGTTAGTCCAAGAATTGACTAAACCGTAGCTCTAATACTAATAAAATGTAACACCTCTAACCCGTAATCATTGCCAGAATAGGGTTAAGAGGCATTACCATACATATCGAAACTTTTATGACCATTTCACAATACAAGATACATCATCATCATACCGTAGCAAATCATATACATAGAGTCCCTTTTAAAGGTCTATGAAACCTTAAACATGCATTGGGAAGGGGTCGGGACTAAACCGAGCACATACAAAATTTTCTAAAAATCAAATATTTTTCAAAGTTACAGAGGTCACACGCCCATGTGGGCAAGCCATGTGCCTCACACACACACACCCATGTGCCTAGGCCGTGGCAAAATAGGGCATACATACTAACTTATCCACACTGCCACAAGACACGCCTATGTGCTTGACCCGTGGGCAACACTGACTTATTTCACACGGCTTGTCACACACCCGTGTGTCTGGCCCGTGTGCGAACTAACTTTTTTCAAATTACAATCTAAAGAGACACAGTCGACACACACGTTCGTGTGCTCAATCGTGTGGGCAAATATAGGCCATTTGCAAGGCCAATTTTCCACCCAAATTTTAGGCCAAACCTACAAGCATTCCACAGGTCTCAATTCATAATCTAATAACAACTAAAACATGCCAAATCATGTACAAATTATCCTATAACCACATCATTCATTTATATATATAATTCTTACTCAATACACCAATTCAAAGCATCAACTTTCCATCAAAAACTTATAACTGATACTTCATTTAAACCATTTCAATTAATAGAAATTTCTCACCATTTTAACATCCAAAATCATCTATGAACTCACCTATATAGTTACTATTTCATTTAGCCATTTATAAGCACATCATAATAAACCAACATATGCATCATTAAGCATGACAAAACTCATTCACAACTGTAACACCCTAAACCCGGCCCATTCACTACGATCGAATTTGAAATGCCACTGCGGAAAACGTTTGAAACAAATTTGAACCTAAGGATAAAACATGAAAATTTTGTTAAGTTTAGAAAACAGTTTTCATTAAAATTCTTAAGTAAGGTGTGGTGTTTATAAAAATATCCGGATTAAAACTTTAGTATATATAGATTTAAATAAAAATCGTTTGCAAATAATTCCTCAATTGTCAATCCATAATAAAACATAATAATAAACTTAATGAAAAACACTTAAATGACTTTAAATACTTTTAGGGCCTTATTACAATAATTGAATAATCAAAGTCTGAAAATATAAATGCTTAATTAATTAAAAATATCTTTACGCATGAAAATCGCTACGCATGGCCACCTTTGTATCCACTCCAACTCGGTCCAAGCTTTACGCATCACCGAAAGGTTTAAAATATTGGGTGAGTCAAACCGACTCAGTGCATAGTCATTTCACATATCTCCACATATGGGCTTGGCCCATATCCACACAGTCCATACACATAAATATGCAATTATGAAGCCCATCCCAACCTAGGGTCCATCCATTACACCTACCTTGGCGGACCCCTGCCAAGGCCGTGGCTAATCCACCACCGATCACATAATGATCCACATATCTTACCTTGGCAGACTTGCTGCTCAAGGCCGTGGCTGAGCCATCGATCCCATAGGGATCCCACATATCAATCAGTCCACGGTGATGCACACAACTATCAACCGCCGAGATGGGCACTTAGCCAACACCTCCCTTGATGAAGCACATAGCTAACATCAAGCGCTAATGTAGCACGAGGCTAGCATTAGACCACGTACATAATGATGTACACCCTTTCCTTCAATTTTCACATCCCAAGTCCCATGCATATATGTGTATCATGCCAGATTAACAATCAGAGTAAATATTTATCACATGCTTACCACAAATATCACACATATATCATAGGTAAAATAGAGCACTGACCTGATTAATCGATTACCCACTACGGGTATCCACCATCTTAGCCATTATTTTGGGCTAACATACACATCATAATCAAACATACTTAACAACATACAATAACAGGAGAATAGTGCTATAACTACATACCTGATTAGCACAATTGACTAAATCCCGAAACCCACGTCTAACGATTTGCACCTTTGTGATTGTAGAACTCCTTCCTACACCACCTAAGTCAGAATCGGCTAAGATTATATACCAAAATGGCATATGGCCGAAAATCACTACTGCCTTACCTTACAGATCTAAATCCCAAAACCGCTCCTTGTAGTCGACAACTACTAGATCCCAAAGAAAACCTTTCAAATTTTGGCCATGGAATTTTAAAGGAGTTAGATTCCTATATTTCGGCTAAAGAGAGATTGAAAATCAAATAATAGTTGATCTTACCTTTTTGGATGAAATCGGCAACACCCTTCTGTCATAACAAAGATTCGACTTTGGCAGAATTTTGACTTTTGGTGCTATGAAGAATTCGGCTAGGTTGGATTGTGTTTTTGGTTTTGAATAAAAGAGAGAGGAGGCTAGGGAATTCAGCTAGACAAAAGAAAAGAGAGGAGAAGAGAAGAGAACCCTAAGAATTTTGGCAGAGAGAGAAGAGAAGGAAGAAAATTAATGAGTAGCCCTCCTTCCTTCCTTTTATAGACGAAATTATCATCTAAGGAATCCCTTACTTGACCACCACTCTTCTATTTTATAGCTTTATTCTTTAATTATCATAAAATAAAAGAGTTTAATCCAACCTTTATCTCATAGGAATAATGATAATTAAATCCCTTATTTATCTCTTTAAAAATACTTAAGATAAATCATCATTTATCCCTATTTAGCCGAATTTTAAAGAGAATAAAACCCCCTTTTTAAGAGCCTTGTTGCCGTCCACCTCTGTGCTTCTAGAAGCAAAAATAAAACTTCTTTTATTTGCTTCCCATGTGACTCGAACTCAGGCCTAACACCCTTGCATGTGGTGCCATTTTCAGGGCCCTAAGTGGCATCTTCAGGCCACTTTTCCAAGCCTATTTGTGTGTCAAAGTTCACATACTTTTTCTCTTAAGGCCACCTTGCCTTAATTTCCCCTTTTAACTTAAAATTTCAAAAATTTCCAATGCATCCCCCTTTTAATCCTAGAGTTTTAAAAACCTTTAAAACATTACCAACCACACTTAAAGCCTATTAACACTTGAGTTATGCTCCAAACGCACAACCCCTAATCTAGGATGTTACAGTTCTACCCTCCTTAAAATAATTTCGTCCTCGAAATTACTTACTAACGAGCATCCGTACATTCTAACTTACCCCACTTACTCTACTGCTGCGCACTTTGATCTTAAAGAACTATTATACTACCTAGGCACATTCTCTAAGTTCGCAATCAAGGTTCCATACACTTCATTAGCAATCATAGGAACGAACTGACCTTATAACGAACAATGCTATGAAGGATAATCCAGAAATAAGAAACTTACCCGTTGTCACCTCGGGCACATCTTCCCCCTCGCGGCAGCTGACTACATAAACCAACCTTGGCTGCCTTGCATCTGCACCTTCAGCCTCTCTGTTTGGTGCTCCACGACCTCGTCCTGAACCATTTCCTCCATGGTTCATGCCACGACCCCTTATCGCTTGCTGACCATCTCTACCCGGCTGCACATAACCTTGGCCTATTGTCCGAGCCCTATTTGGATCCTGAGGACAGTCCTTAATCAGGTGAGACTTAGACTTACACCTAAAATATTCCGTTCCCGGTTCCAACACTCGTCGACATGATACCTTCCACATCGAACACACGGACGGTCCAGATTTTCCATAGTCGGCTTAGCAACACGACAATTTTAACCCTCGGTCTTTTTTGAAGACCGTCAGATGATTCAGATGATCCAAAATTCCTCTTATCCCGATTCCTATCCTTATTTCTGTTCTGTCTCACCGAGTCCTTAATCCCTTCAGCTACCTTAGCCTTTTCGACTAACACAGTGAACTCCCGTTCCTGATGAGGAGCTATCAACAACCTCAAGTCATCCCTTAATCCGTCCTCAAACTGGACACATCGCTCATGCTCCGTAGCAACTACCCCTCGAGTATATCGGCTTAACCTTAAGAATTCAGCCTCATATTCTGCTACGGACTTGTTCCCTTGAACCAGCCCTAGAAACGCCTTCCTCTGTGCATCAATATAATGAGTACCGACATACTTCTTCTGGTACGTCGCCTTAACGTACTCCCAGGTGAGATCCTCTGCCGTGGCACTATCCCGAACTGTTAGCCACCATTGACATGCCTCGTCGCGAAGCAGCGCCACCATTCCTTTCACTTTCTCCTCAGCGGTCAGATTGAGCTCATCCATAATTTACTCGGTTGCTTCCAACCAATATTCAGCCGTACTAGGTGCCACACCTGATATGCCCCGAAACACCTCAGCTTCGTTGGCTCAAAGTCGCTCGAGAACAGACTTTCGAGCTCCCGAATTTCCTCCTACACCAGCCACCAACTCAAGAACTCGCAGAACAGCCTGTGACATAGCATCTTCCCCCGTCTGAGCTTGCTACTCCACACCAACAGCTGGGAGTGGTGGGGGCGGTGGTACCTCATTATCATACCCTTGACCGGATCCAATGGATTCTGACCTAATCATTCTTCCTCTACCGTGTCCATGACGACCGCGTCCTCTAGAATTCATATCTAACTGTGTGCTTTAATCTGATTTGAGAAAGTTTTATGAATTAGTACTTTTGTTTCACTTGATTACCCGCGAAGAAATTTTATGAAAAGGAATTTAGGAGTGGTTCTTTCGTATTCACACATGCACACAGTCTTTTCATTCATTCATACATCCATCAACCAATTATGAACCTTCGTTCATTCAGAGATATGTTGTAGTTTTCATTGTTGTTGTTTTTCCACTACCTAGGGGTATTTGCGTAATTTGTCCTACAGGGATATTTTTGTAATTTGTCAAATAAGGTTCCTTGATAATTTTGTCAAAAGTATTTCAAAAATTTTATAGTCCGGGGTTCTTTGGTAAATTTGGAAATTCGAGGTATTTGGTAATTTTAATTTGGGGTAATTTGGTAATAAACTAGGGTAAATTTGTAAAGTTTAATCATTCAGGATATTTCAAAATTTGCAAAACTTTGAGGGTTCTTTTTGAGAAATTTATTTTCCAAAACGATAAAGTTGCAAAAATTTTGGAATCAAGGTCATTTTGGTAATTTTGTAAGTTAGGGGCAATTTTGTAGTTCTTCCAAAATCAAGGTATTTTTGCTAATTTGCAAATTAGGTTTTTTTTTTTAACTTGTTATAAAATAATGTTGATTAAAACTGTGGGTATTTTAGACATTTTTATAAACCAAGGGTATTTTTGTAATTTTACCACTAGGGGTATTTTAGTAATTTTATAAATCAAAAGTTTTTCGAAA
Source organism: Gossypium rotundifolium (assembly GCA_025506655.1). Lineage (NCBI taxonomy): Eukaryota > Viridiplantae > Streptophyta > Magnoliopsida > Malvales > Malvaceae > Gossypium > Gossypium rotundifolium. The sequence continues at coordinate 54,323,826 of CP106731.1, forward strand.
AATTGTGTAGAAAAGATAGTTTCCACGAATTAAAGAAAAATGATTTTAAGAGTTTAAAATTAGGGTTCTTATAAAAAACATGGCTAGTTCCCTTTCGGGTTTTAGTTATTGAGTTTAGCCTATGACCGAGTCTTCTTGGTCAGGGTGAACCAAAGCTACGTACTAGGCAGGATTCGAGTGGAGAGGAGGTGAGTCACATAGACTGCTTAAATACCAAGCTCCCACTGAAACCATTCCTAGACATGCGCATGAGGTTGCCACACCCACTAAGTCTTCGGGTTAGGGTGAACCAGCTACGCACTGTAGGATTCTGCGAAGAGGAGGTGAGTCACTAGGACTACTTAAATACCGAGCTCTTGGGATCCAATCCTAGACATGCGTGCCATGGTTACCACACCCTAACTCGATTGACTTAGCCATAGGTTTGTTTAGTGCATTAAGTCTTATGTATTTGTGTTTGAGTAGACTAATCTTAGGGTTCAAGTTCCTATCATGCTATTCTACGTTCCATTCCTTTCCTACCCTTCTATAATTCACATAATCACACAGATAGTTCGGGGTACTTACCTGGTGGACTGCGGGTCGGAGACTTAGATGCCATGCTAGAATAACCTGAAAAATTTCTAAAAAGCCCATTTTTTTCGAAAAGCCCATTTTTGAAAACATTTTTGGGCCCCACAACCCTCAAGTCGAGTTTTGAACTGGGCTTTGATACAAATTTGTAACACCCCAAACCTGGCCCATTCACTACAACCGAATTTGAAATGCTACTGCGGAAAACGTTTGAAACAAATTTGAACTTAAGGATAAAACATGAAAATTTTGTTAAGTTTAGAAAACAGTGTTCATTAAAATTCTTAAGTAAGGTGTGGTGTTTATAAAAATATCCGGATTAAAACTTTAGTATATATAGATTTAAATAAAAAGCATTTGCAAATAATTCCTCAATTGTCAATCCATAATAAAACATAATAATAAACTTAATGAAAAACACTTAAACAGACTTTAAATACTTTTAGGGGCCTTATTACAATAATTGAATAATCAAAGTACTGAAAATATAAATGCTTAATTAATTAAAAATATCTTTCTGCATGAAAATCATACGCATGGCCACCTTTATATCCACTCCAACCCGGTCCAAGCTTTACGCATCACCTGAAAGGTTTAAAATATTGGGTGAGTCAAACCGACTCAGTGCATAGTCATTTCACATATCTCCACATATGGGCTTAGCCCATATCCACACAGTCCATACACATAAATATGCAATTATGAAGCCCATCCCAACCTTGGGTCCAACCATTACACCTACCTTGGCAGACCCCCTGCTCAAGGCCGTGGCTAATCCACCACCAATCACATAATGATCCACATATCTTACCTTGGCAGACTTGCTGCTCAAGCCCGTGGCTGAGCCACCGATCCCATAGGGATCCCACATATCAATTAGTCCACGGTGATGCACACAGCTATCAATCGCTGAGATGGGCACTTAGCCAACACCTCCCTTGATGAAGCACATAGCTAACATCAAGCACTAATGTAGCACGAGGCTAGCATTAGACCACGTACATAATGATGTACACCCTTTCCTTCAATTTTCACATCCTAAGTCCCATGCATATATGTGTATCATGTCAGATTAACAATCAGAGTAAATATTTATCACATGCTCACCACAAATATCACACATATATCATAGGCAAAATAGAGCACCGACCTAATTAATCGATTACCCACTACGGTATCCACCATCTTAGCCATTATTTACGGCTAACATACACATCATAATCAAACATACTTAACAACATACAATAACGGGAGAATAGTGCGATAACTACGCTTTTGATTAGCACAATTGACTAAATCCGAAACCCACGTCTAACGATTTGCACCTTTGCGATTGTAGAACTCCTTCCTACACCACCTAAGTCAGAATCGGCTAACATTATATACCAAAATGGCCTATGGCCGAAAATCACTACTGCTTTGCCTTACGGATCTAAATCCCGAAACCGCTCCTTGTAGTCAACGACTACTATATCCCGAAGAAAACCTTTCAAATTTCGGCCATGGAATTCTAAAGGAGTTAGATTCCTATATTTCGACTAAAGAGAGATTGAAAATCAAATAATAGTTTATCTTACCTTTTTGGATGAAATCGGCAACACCCTTCAGTCACAACAAAGATTTGGCTTTGGCGAATTTGACTTTTGGTGCTATGAAGAATTGACTAGGTTGGATTGTGTTTTGGTTTTAAATAAAAGAGAGAGGAGGATAGGGAATTTGGCTAGACAAAAGAAAAGAGAGGAGAAGAGAAGAGAACCCTAAGAATTTCGGCAGAGAGAGAAGAGAAGGAAGAAAATTAATGAGTAGCCCTCCTTTCTTCCTTTTATAGACGAAATTATCATCTAAGGAATCCCTTACTTGGCCACCACTCTTCTATTTGATAGCTTTATCCTTTAATTATCATAAAATAAAAGAGTTTAATCCAACCTTTATCTCATGGGAATAATGATAAATAAATCCTTATTTATCTCTTTAAAATACTTAAGATAAATCATCATTTATCCCTATTTAGCCAAATTTTAAAGAGAATAAAACTCCCTTTTTAAGAGCCTTGTTGCCGTCCACCTTTGTGCTTCTAGAAGCAAAAATAAAACTTCTTTTATTTGCTTCCCATGTGACTCGAACTCAGGCCAACACCCTTGCATGTGGCCCCATTTCCAAAGGCCCTAAGTGGCATCTTCAGGCCACTTTTCCAAGCCTGTTTGTGTGTCAAATTTCACATACTTTTTCTCTTAAGGCCACCTTGCCTTAATTTCCCCTTTTAACTTAAAATTTCAAAAATTTTCAATGCATCCCCCTTTTAATCCTAGAGTTTTAAAAACCTTTAAAACATCACCAGCCACACTTAAAGCCTATTAACACTTGAGTTATGCTCCAAACGCACAACCCCTAATCTAGGATGTTACAGTAACACATCCATTAACAAGCCATATCACATGGCTATTTTTACACATCACAAAGCATATTCTAAGTTATCTAGACTATACATGCCATACTTTAATATATACATTCTCAAAAGGTACCAAAATATAGTTCGATAGTATGGTGATGATCCTCGATGATCCCCGAGCTCCCGTAGCTTTAATAATCTATAAAACAATGAACAAACATACACACAAAGTAAGCTATCATAGCTTAATAAGTCATAAGCAAATATTGAACAAATAATCATTTGCATTTAAGTGAACTAACCAAAATCATATAAACATTAACCAATTATACATTCAATATACTTGCAACCCAAATATTATCACAGTTACAATAGCAATATAAAATTAATGTTCAAATTCACATATACTCATAAGCACATATAAATTTATCTTTTACCATGTCCAATTCATGTATTCATCATAAACATATACTTACCTTGTTTTCATATACATATCACAGAGCACATACCTGGATCTTTAGTTCGTTTTCACATCTGATCTCATCTCGATAATGCCCATTGAACCATTCAAAATTAATAAGGATACTCTGATAGTCGAAAGGCTTGTACAATTCCAACATCCCAGACGTGGTCTTACATGTAATCACTCGGTGCCACTGTCCCAGACAGGATCTTACACGAATCAAATACGATGCCAATGTCCCAGACATTGTCTTACATGTAAACACAAGTCAATGCCAACGTCCCAGATGTGATCTTACACAAAAACACATATCAAAATCCTATGTCATGACATATGTATCCTAACTATTCCTAAGGTTTGTACGGGACTTTCAGATGTCGTATCTTGATCATTTCAGACTCGTAATATTGCTCCCATGCTCAATTCATTTCAGCATATTCATTCACATAAATAACAATTTAATTTGGCACTAATAAAATAAATACAATAGAATTTAACAACATTTATTTACTTATGAACTTACCTCGAATAACGATGGTTGAAATCGACTACTCGACTACTTTTGACTTCCCCCGATCTAATTTTGATTACTTTCGTTCTTGATCTAAATAAATTCAAATTTAACTAATTTAATCACACATTCATTCAATTTAATCCACAAACATATATTTAGGCTTTTTTACAGTTTAGCCCTTATAATTTCACACTTTTACAATTTAGTCCTTATTTCACAAAACACAAAACATTCAAAATTTAACCACACTATAGCTTGGCCGAATATTCATGTAGCTCATATAAGTCCACATATTTCATTTATTTTACATTTTTGTCCCTCAAAATATTATTTTCACAATTTAGCCCAACTTACTCAAATTCATCAAAAATCCAAAGACAAAACATATTAATCTATCACATATCTTTTATTTCCAATCATCAAAACAACAAAAATCACAAGCTATCATCAATGGAAAAACACAAAATCATCATCAAATTCAAAAATTAAAACATGGGCTTTGTAGCACTCGAAGCAACGATCACAAAAATGTAGAAATTATCAAAAATTGAAACAAAAACATACCTTAATTTTGATTATATATGACTGAACCCTAGCTATCCTTTTTATTTTTCTTTTTCTTTCAATTTCAGCAATACAAAATTAACCTTTTAAATTAACATTAAAATTCCATTAACATATGTCCATCTTTGTCCATGCATTAATCCAAGGGTCAAATTGGAACATAAGGACTCCATGTAATAAAAGCCATAAAAATAGGCACTTAATCAATTAGAATGCAACTTTTGCATTTTCTGCTTTTAGGTCCTTTTTGCAAATTAAGCACACAAACGATCAAATGAAGATACAAAAATTTCACACATATCAATTCACATGCTAAAAACACAAAAAATAATAATAAAATATTTTTTTAACTCGAATCTGTGGTCCCAAAACCACTATTCTGACTAGGGTCTAAACCGAACTATTATATGAGCTATATGAAAATGTGATATGTTTATAAACAAGTGGTTATGAACAATAGATCTAGATGAGAATATGAATTAGCTATTGTGTTCTGCCATAGTTCATATGAATGAATTAGTTTTTATTTGTTTATGTGATAAGTTTATTTGTATATGGCTTACTCAGCTTTTGAAAGCTTACTTTGTGTGTGTTTGCATTGTTTTATAGATTATCGAAGCTACTGGAAGCTCGGGGATCGTCGAGGATCATCACCACACTATCGAACTATATTTGGTACCTTTTAAAAATGTACATATTGAAGTATGGCATGTATAGGCTAGAAATGTTAAGATATGTTTTGGGACATGTATATATATAGCCATGTGATATAGTGTAATATCCCGGGTTAAGGGCTATTTTGTATTGGCATTGTTTGCATGTTAATGGCTTGCCATGTTGTTGTTTGTGTGGTTTCAGGGCTTAGTTGTGGGCTAGGAGTGAGCCTGAGTAGGTGGTAAAATTTTAGTTTTGGGCTTAAGGTGATAGGAGCTGAAGGAGTTGGGGGTTATATATTTTATTTGTTGAATTGTGGCATAACAAAGGAGTTGGTGGAGTGGCAAGGCATGCGCCACATGGAGAGTGGGGTTGGCATCAACTGCAGGAGGAGGAGGAGGTCCTGAGTTCAAGCTACGAAAATCCCACCTTTTGCATCCATTTTGACGGCATGAAGGGAAGAGTTGTAGGAAGTTTGAACTCTAGCATGGACCTTGTCAACTCTTTCAAACGGTGGGTGGAGAGCAAATGTAGGAGGGAGACTTGGTCATGGTATTTGAATTGGTGGTTTGAGAGTAAATGGGGGGAGGTTGGCCGATTGTTAGGAGAGTTTTGGGGGAGGTTGGCCGGTTGGTAGGTGTTGTGAGGGAAGGGGGAAGTGTCGAAATCCACTTGGGTTCTTTTGTGTGCATTTTCGGTCACCAAATGTTTTTGGTAAGCTAATTCTTGTTTAGTCAAAAGCTAGTAAAAGAGCTCTCCACTTGCAAATAGCCTAAGCCGAATTTCACCCATTTTGTTGTTGCATTCTTGAAACCGAAATCCCAAGTCTTCATCTCTTTTTCATTTTTCTTTTGTTCTCTTTAAACCGAAAGCTTCAACACCCTTACCCTTGCCGAAACTACTTGGTATCTTTCAATCTTGTTAGCCGAATGCCTCTCTTTTTCCTTTCTTTTCCATTTGTGTAAACCGAACTCGGTATTGTCTTTCTTTTTCCATATTTTTTCTTTCGTTGTTGAGCATTGGTAGCCAAAGTTTTCATCTCCAAAACACTCTCTTCAATTCTTTTTCTTGTTCAAAATCGAACATAGCCTCCTCTCTATTCAATCTTTTATTTCTTTCTTCTTCTCAGAGCTTTAGCCGATTTTTCTCCATTGTTTTCTCTTCATCTCTTTTGGTGTGCCATAACCTTCATTTCTTCTCATCTCAACTCCTTTTCTTTCCACTCAAACCGAGCATAGGTGTGTGTTAAACACTTAGGCCGAACCTCCTTACCACCTTGATAAGAGGGTGTTAGTAGAATCTTTCTTCTCTCCTAGTGGTGTTTGGTGGCCGAATATTGGGTGTTGATAGGTGCTGGTTTCCAATCGGTTGGTAGTGGTAAGAGTTTGGCCGAATGGCCATTTTTCTTTTGTGTTCTTATATTTTGTGGTTTAAATGAAGGCCGGTTTGTTATTGGTTGAAGGATATTGATCTGATGTGTAGACCAATCTCTTTGTAGGATATTCGATTTTGGGAACAAGTGGGAGGACCCTTGTTATCTGTTAAGCAAATGGTAAGTGGTGGTAAGAGTAGTTATCTCTTAGATTATTCATCTAGTCTTTGTTATGTAAGGCTGTTAAGAGATTAACCACTTTCTTTCTAGGGTGAAGCCGATTTCTGAAAGAACCATTATTGGGTTCGGATTTGGTAGGAAACCAAATCAAGGCTAAGGTAAGGCTAACGCAACCTCTTGGGTTATCTACTTTTGGCCGAATGGTATAATGAGTTAGTGTAACCCTTTGTTGGCCGATTGTAGGATTAAAATTTGTTGAGGTGATCAAAAGATTTTGACCGGTTCTTAGGATTAACATCTTCGCTATTCAGGTGTGTAAACCAACACACTATCTTAACTAAATAATGTGATAACCTGTTTGTGTAAATGAAACAGTGTGATTGATTATTTCGATACCCATTGAGGTATGGATACGGATTCGGTAAGTCCGTTTCATTATGAGTTATGTGATGATGATGATATCATGATTTTGATACTTTGAGATGCCATATTAAGCATGTGAGCATGATAGCATGATTGCACGATTTTGCATCTAGTATGATATGTGATTGGGTGATATGAGAGGAGGGGAGTATGATATCCGTGTCTTTGGGACACTTGTGTATTTGGGACACCGAGGTTTGGCACCTCCAGTGGTTTGGTACCACAATGATATTTTGTGACTTTGGGTCACCAGAGGTTTGGCACCTCGGCGTCTCGTCCCAGGTGGCTTAGTACCACGATGGGTTGGCCCCACGATTGATTATCTGGGATTGACGCCATGATTTGGTATCACACGATGGGTTGGCCCCATCACGGATTTGTGATCGCGGTCACCGGTGATTTGGTATCACATTGTGTCTTTGGGACACCAGAGGTTTGGCACCTCATTGCGACTCATCCCTGTGGTTTGGCACCACCGTGGGTTGGCCCCACTTATGAGATATGGGATCGTCGCTAGTGATCTGGTATCACACGATGGGTTGGCCCCATCATTGGATTATTTGTGACTTGGTCACTAGTGGTTTGGTACCACAAGATGGATATCGTGACTTTGGGTCACCGGTGGTTTGGCACCACCGGTGGTTTGGTACCACACGGGTAGAAAAGCGATATGGTTGGCTAGGATCGGGTGCATTGCTTGCATTATTCTGTTGTGATATGTGTGTTGGCATGTTATACCGGGAGAGGGAATTATACACTGAGTCTTGCGACTCACTCTCTCCTTTGACTATTTCAGGTGACACATAGACGCGGACATGGAGTCGGGATGAACTCGAGGTGCTCATGCCATGCTAATAAAGGATTTGCTCAGACTTTATAAAATTTGGTACATTAGTTATTTATTTTATGCGGTTTTATTTTGGGTTGTAAAAAGGCCTTTTTAAAAATTATGGTTTGCTTGTTTATACTTAAAGTAAATGTTTAATATGCCTTAACAAATCAATTGGGTTAAAATGTGCTAAAATTTGGAAAGATAACGATTTCAAAAAGTACAAAAGCGATATTTTAAAACTATACCATCGGGTATCACATAAGATTTGGAATGAAGAAGAACTCAAATGTTTTCTAACTTAAACACGATTTTCCACTAAGACAGAATGTTTTTGTAACAACGAGCAACAACTCAAACTTCTTAACGAGATAAACCTGTTTTGGTCTACCCATCGAAGTAAGTTTTTAAAATTTCTGGGTTTTCAAGTACATCATCAAAGTTCAATCAGACCTACTCAAGTCTTTCTTCAAATGCACAACCTAGCGAAGTGTTTTTCTCTAACTTTTAAACTCAAACCTAAACCTCTCAAAAACCTTTTCCCCTGTAACATACCAGATTCGGTCGTGGTGTTTTGACCGGGTTTAGGGTGTTACATATGGCTTGATAATGAATGTGATTATGGGTGAAATTAGTGTAAGCTATGTGATGCAAAAGTTGGTATGTTTTGTTGTGCTCATGAATGGCCAAATGAGATGGTTAATTTTGGTAAGTTTTATGGTTGGTTTGAGAAATTGAAATGATGAGAATTACTATGAATTAATATGGTTTTATATGATGTATGAATGACATGTTTTTGATGCGAGGTTGGTACATTAAATTGGTATGTTTGAGTTGGATTTGTATATGGAAATGAATGAAGTTGTTACTGGTCAAATTGTGCATATTTTGTCTTGTTTTGGCTACCTTAGGGACATGAATTAATGCTTGTTGATGCTTGTAGGTATGACCCAAAATAGGTGGCAATTTGGCCTTAAAATGGCCTATAGTTGCACACACGATTGAGCACACGGGTGTGTGTCCTAATCGTGTCCTTCACTGTCCCAATTCGTAGCAAGTTAGACTTGCACACGAGCTAGACATACAGACGTGTGACAGGCCATGTGATTCAAGTCAATGTTGCACACGGGCCAGACACACGGGCATGTGAATGACTGTGTGATTCAAGTTAGTTTTGCACACGGGCAGAGACATGGTCCAAGAAATAGTTATGTGAGGCATACGGCCTAGCCACACGAGCTTTTGCCATGTTTTGAAAGAAAATTTTTTTGAATTTTGCAAAGTTTCCATATGAGATCGATTTAGTCCCTAACCTTCTCGAAAGCATGTTTAATGTCTCGTATACCTTCTAAAGGGACTATATGAATATAAATTATTATGTAATGATGTTGTATGATTGATATTATGAAATGAGTGTAAAATGTTCCGATATGTCCGGTAATGCCTCTTAACCCTAGACCGGCAATGTATACGAGTTAGGGGTGTTACATTTTTTTGATATCAGAGCTACGATTTTGTTGATTCTAGGACTAAAGTAGCATGCAAGTGTCTAACTATACATGCCATATATACAAACCATGATAGTGTGATGAATCCTGACAGATAAAATGTGTTTTTCGTATAGTAAATGGGTCTCGAACGAGCTGTAGCTGATGATGTTGAATGTAATGTGCCTACTCCCACTCAAGGGATAACACCGTTTGATTCTAGACTGGTTACTAGTAGTTAGGAAGGAGAGGTTAAACAAGCCTTCTTCCAAATGATGAATGAGTGGTTCACTTAGTATGTTAGGGCAAATTCGGCTATTCCTTAGCCTCTGCCACCACCTAATCCCCCTCAAACTCCTGGTGTGTTTCCAGTTATGAATCCAAATCTATTTTCGGTCAACAAAATCTGTAAATATGAGACCAAAGAGTTCAGGGCCACTAATGATGATGATGCTGAGAGAGTTGAGTTTTGGTTCGAGAATAAAATTTGAGTATTTGATGAGATGTCGTGTACCTCTGATGAATGTGTGAAATGTGTCGTTTCTTTGTTGAGAGATGCAGCTTACCAATGGTGGAAAACTTAGACTTCTATTGTTCCGAAAGAATGAATTACTTGGGATTTCTTTCAAACTAAATTTTGGAAGAAATATATTAGTTAGAGATTCATTGATCAAAAGCAAAAGTATTTCTTGAATTGAAACAAGGTCGTATGTCTATTACAAAATACGAGGAAGAATTTGTGAGACTAAGACAGAATGCATGAGAATGTGCCTCAACTAAGGCAATAATGTGTAAAAGGTTCAAAGGCGGCTTGAATGAAGATATCCGTTTGTTAGTCAGAATTCTGAAAATAAAAGAATTTGTTGTGCTTATTAACTAATCGTGTAAAGCTGAAGAACTCAGAAAAGAGAAAAGAAAAGCTGAGTCAGAAGCTAGAGATGTGAGAAAGAGATCCTTAAGTAAATCATTTGAGTCTGCATCAAAGAAATTTTGAGATGAGTAGAGTTATTCAAAGGCTAATGCGGGACATTCAAGCAGAGATCATGCAAGATCACATTTAAGTTTTAAACTCCAGCTACTTCAATTACAAGTGTTAGAAATGTTACATCTGAGCAACCCGAGTGTAGACATTGTGGTAAAAGACATCTAGGAAATTATCGATTAAAGGATCAAGCTTGTTTCCAATGTGGATCTTTAGATCACTTTATCAGAGACTGTCCTGAGTCTGTTGAGCAAGAGATTGTACAAAATTTGAAGTTGAATGATGCTTCAGTTAGAAGTAGACCTCCCAGAAACACGATAAATGTGACTGGTAGCCAAAGAGCTACGAAAGATACAGTTCCAAGATCTGATGCGAGAGCACCTGCCAGAGCTTACGCCATTCAAGCTTGTGAGGAAGCTTCATCTCCAGATGTTATTACGGGTACATTTACTCTTTATGATACTTCTGTGATTGCATTGATAGACCCAGGATCAACTCATTCATATGTATGCATGAATTTAGTATCCAGTAAGACTTTTCCTGTAGAGTCTATTGAATTTGTAATTAGAGTATCGAACCCCTTAGGCAAAAGTGTCCTGGTGGACAAAGTGTGCAAGAATTGTCCGTTGATGTTTTAGGATATCTATTTTCCGACTGATCTGATGTTATTACCTTTGGTGAGTTTAATATAATCCTGGGTATGGATTGGTTAACTTTGCATTATGCTATTGTAAATTGCAAACGAAAGACTATTGATTTGAGATGTCAAAATGATGAGATAGTACGGATTAAGTCCAGTTATTTAAATGGGCAACCAGCTGTAATATCTTTGATAAAAGCTCTAAATTATGTGAAAAAGGGTTGTGAAGCTTATCTTGCGTATGTGATTAATACGAAAGTGACAGAAAAGAAAGTTGAATATGTGCCTGTGGTTTGTGAGTTCCCGTGTGTTTCCTAAAGATTTATCGGGATTACCTCCGATACGAGAAGTTGAGTTTGGTATTGAGTTAGTGCTGGGGATGACCCCTATCTCAATAGCTCCGTATAGAATGGCTCCAATAGAATTGAAAGAATTGAAGTCTCAGTTGCAAGAATTAATATAAAAAGGTTAAACAAAATGACTATTAAGAACAAATATCCTCTGCCCAGAATTGATGATTTGTTTGATCAATTGAAAGGAGCTACTGTGTTTTCAAAGATAGACTTGAGATTAGGATACTATCAGTTGTGAGTGAAAGATTTAGACATTTCGAAAACTACTTTCAAAATGAGGTACGGGCATTATGAGTTTTTAATTATGCCTTTTGGACTAACAAATGCTCATGCTATCTTTATGGACTTGATGAACAGAATTTTTAGACCGTATTTAGATAGATTTGTTGTTATATTCATTAACAACATTTTGATTTATTCGCGTGACGAAATGGAGCATGCTGAACATTTTATAATTGTGCTACAAACTCTATGTGATAAGTAATTGTATGCAAAGTTTACTAAATGTGAGTTTTGGTTGCGAGAAGTTGGCTTTTTGGGGTATATTGTGTCAGCATCCAGCATACGAGTTGATCCGATCAAGATTTTAGCTATTTTAGAGTGGAAGCCTCCAAAGAATGTGTTTGAAGTCTGCAATTTTCTGGGATTTACTGGTTATTATCGACAGTTCATAAAAGGCTTTTCGATGATTACAACTCCGTTGATGAGATTGCTTCAGAACGATGTGAAATTAAAATGGTTTGAAAAGTGTCAAAAAAGCTTTGATCAGTTGAAAGCCCTATTGACTGAAGCTTTAGTGTTAGAATCTGGTAAAGAATTTGTGATATATAGTGATGCTTTATTGAACGGTCTGGGATGTGTTTTGATGCAGAAAGGCAAAGTTATAGCTTATGCCTCGAGACAATTGAAACCACATGAAAAGAATTATCCGACGCAAGACCTTGAATTAGTTGCGATCGTTTGCTTTAAAATTTTGGTGCCACTATCTCTTCGGTGAGAAATGTCATGTGTTTTCAGATCATAAAAGTCTGAAATATTTGATGACTGAGAAAGATTTGAATCTGTGTCATAGAATATGGTTAAAAAAGACTACAAGTTAGTTATAGATTATCATCCGGGAAAAGCAAATGTTGTTGCTAATGCTTTGAGTTGGAAATCATTCTTTGTGCTATGTGCGATGAGCGCCATTTAGTTCTATCTGATGATGGTTTAGTTTTAGCCAAAATGAAAGCAAGACCGTTGTTCTTAAAGTAGGTTTGTGATGCTTAGAATGTTGATAATGAAATAATAACGAAACAAGCTCAGTGTAATTTGAACTCCAATTCTGAATTTCGAGTTAATGTTGATGATTGTCTGAGATTCTGAGATCGGATTTGTGTTCTGAGAAATCCAGAGTTGATTCAGTTGATCTTGAAAGAAGCACATAGCAGTCGCTTATCTATTCATCCGGAAGTACAAAGATGTATAATGATTTGAAACAACTTTACTGGTGGCCTAGAATGAAAAGAGATATCTCTTATTTTGTTTCGAAATGTTTGATATGTCAGCAAGTTAAATCTGAACATCAGGTGCTATTCGGTTTGTTACAACCGATTATGATTCCTGAGTGGAAATGAGATAGAGTGACGATGGATTTTGTTTCAGGTTTGTCTTTAACTCCAAGGAAGAAAGATGCCATCCGGGTTATAGTTGATAGATTGACAAAATTAGCTCATTTTATTCCGCTGAGAACAAATTATTCGCTTGATAAGTTAGCTGAGTTATACATTTCTGATATTGTGAGATTGCACAGGGTGCCTTTATCTATTGTGTTTGACAGAGATCCAAGGTTTACTTCGCGATTTTGGAAGAAATTGCAAGAGGCTTTAGGTACAAAGTTACACTTTAGTACTGCTTTTCATCCACAAAAGGATGGTCAATCCGAGCAAATTATTTAGATACTCGAGGATATGTTGAGATGTTGCATTTTTGAGTTTGAAGGTACGTGGGAATAGTATTTGTCATTGATTGAATTCACGTATAATAATAGTTTTCAATCGAGCATTAAAATGGCACTGTATGAAGCCTTGTGTGGTATGAAATGCCGAACATCTCTGTACTGGTCTGAACTTAGTGAAAATAAAATCCACGGGGTTGATTTGATTAAAGAGACTAAACAGAAGGTAAAAGTGATACGAAATAGTTTGAAAGCAACATCTAATTGACAGAAATCATACGCAAATTTGAAACGTAAAGATATTGAATTTGAGATCGGTGATAAAGTATTTTTGAAAGTGTCTCCATGGAAGAAAATACTCTGATTCGGCAAAAAGGGCAAATTGAGTCCGAGATTCATCGGGTCGTATGAGATGATTGAGCATACCGGGCCGATTGCATATAGATTGTCCTTACCACCTGAGCTAGAAAAGATTCATAATGTGTTCCATGTATCGATGCTTTGACGATACAAATCTGACCCCTCGCATGTAATTTCTTTGTCTGAAATATAAATTCAATCTAATATGACTTATGAAGAAGAATCGATCTATATCTTAGCATAAGAGATTAGAGAATTGCAAAATAAGATAATTCCATTAGTAAAAGTATTGTGGCATCGACATGGGGTCGAAGAAGCTACGTGGAAGCCTAAAGATGCTATGAAACAACAATATCTGAATCTATTCAACGATAAGATTTTTGGGGATGAAAATCCCTAAGGGGGAGAGTTGTACAGTCCAGTTTAGACCCTAGTCGAAGTAGTGGTTTTAAGACGACAAATTCGAGTCAAAAAAATATTTTAATATTATTTTTCGTGTTTACAGTATGTGATTAAGCATGTGTGAAGGTTTTGTGAATTAATTTTATCGAATGGTTGTTTAATTTGAGAAAAGGGCGTAATTGCGTAAATTGCAAAAGTGAATTGCTATGTTCTTTTAATGTGGAGGCCTTAAAATGAAATTAGGCCGTTATAAATGCAAGTGGATGGTAATAGACAACCATTATATGGTTTTCTAATTATTTCATAAAGGTTAAAATTGGTAATTGATAATTTTGTTAATATAATTAAAACAAAAACAAATTTTGTATCATCTTTTATGATACTTAGCCGAAAAGAACAAAGGAAAAAAAGTTTATGAGCAAAATATGGTTCGGCACTTTTGGTTGTTGATTAAGGTATGTTCTTTGTTCATTTTTTGGTAATTTCTATGTTTTTGTGATCGTTGCTTCGTGTTCTCTTAAGCCCATGCCTTAATTCATGAAATTGATGATGATTTTGGGTTATGCCATTGTTGATGTTGTGAGCTTTGTGATGTTAAATGGTAAAATATGGAAGCTTGATGTTAGATAAATATGTTTTGTATTGGGATTTTTGATGAAATTGATTATTATGTACTAATTTGTGAAAATGAGAAATTGAAGAACTAAAATGTGAAATAAATGAAGTATGTGGGCTTATTTGAGCCAAGTGTATATTCGGCCAAGTTACAGTGTAATGAAATTTTGTATATTTTGTGATTTTATGAATTAGGGACTCAAATGTCAAAATGTGAAAATGTGAGGTTAATTTGTAAAATGACCTAAATATGTGAATATGGATCTAATTGAATGATTTGGTGAATGAATAAGCTAAATTTGAATGTGTATAGATTAAGATCCAAATAAAATGGAATTAGATCGAGGAAATCAGAAGTAGTTAAATAGTCGTTCATTTTCGTTCTTTCCCGTACGAGGTAAGTCAATATACAAATAAATGTGTTTAAATTGAATTATTATTGCTTATATGAGAATGAATTATGATATATGGTTAATTGAGTTGAATATGTGAAATCCGGAAAAGTTTCGATAATGTGATGACATCCGAAAAGTCCCATATGAACCTTAGGAAGTAGTTAGGAAACATATGTCATGACATAGGATTCCGATATGTGTTATCGTGTAAGACCACATTTGGCACATTGGCATCGATTTGAGATTTATGTGTAAGACCATGTCTGGGACATCGGCATCGTATTTGGTTTCGTGTAAGACCCTGTCTGGAACAGTGGCATCGATACTAATTACATGTAGGACCACGTTTGGGACGTTGGTATTGTACTAGCTTTCCGAGCTATCCGAGTATCCTATTTGATTTTGAACACTTCAACAGGCATTTCGAGATATGATTGAATATGTGAATATGTATCCGTTTCAGGTACGTATGAAATGTATATGAAATTTGGCAATGGATGGTAAGTATGAATATGATCATTTGATATGTGAGCTATATGAAGATGTGATATGTTTATAAGCAAGTTGTTATAAATAATAGAGCTAGATGAGAATATGAATTTGCTATTGTGTTATGCCATAGTTCATATGAATGAATTAGTTTGTATTTGTTTATGTGATAAGTTTATTTGTATATGGCTTACTAAGCTTTTGAAATCTTACTTTGTGTGTGTTTGCATTGTTTTATAGATTATCGAAGCTACTGGAAGCTCGGGGACCGTCGAGGATCATAACCACACTTTCAAACTATATTTGGTACCTTTTGAAAATGTACATATTGAAGTATGGCATGTATAGGCTAGAAATGTTAAGATATGTTTTGGGACATGTATATATATAGCCATGTGATATGGCTTGATAATGAATATGATTATGGGTGAAATTAGTGTAAGCTATGTGATGCAAAAGTTGGTACATTTTGTTGTGCTCATGAATGGCCAAATGAGATGGTTAATTTTGGTAAGTTTTATGGTTGATTTGAGAAATTGGAATGATGAGAATTACTATGAATTAATATGGTTTTATATGATGTATGAATGACATGTTTTGATGTGAGGTTGGTACATTGAATTGATATGTTTGAGTTGGATTTGTATATGGAAATGAATGATGATGTTACTGGTCAAATTGTTCATATTTTGGCTTGTTTTGGCTGCCTTATGGACATGAATTGATGCTTGTTGATGCTTGTAGGTATGACCCAAAATGGGTGGCAATTTGGCCTTAAAAATGGCCTATAGTTTCCCACACGGGTGTGTGTCCTGACCGTGTCCTTCACTATCCCAATTCATAGCAAGTCAGACTTGCACACGAGCTAGACACACGGACGTGTGACAGGCCGTGTGATTTAAGTTAGTGTTGCACTCGGGCGTGTGACAAACCGTGTGATTCAAGTCAGTTTTGCACACGAGCAGAGACATGGCCCAAGACACGGTCATGTGAGGCACACGGCCTAGCCATACGGACGTATGCCCTTTTTTAAAAGAATTTTTTTTTGAATTTCGCAAAGTGTCCATATGAGATCGGTTTAGTCCCTAACCTTCTCTAAAGCATGTTTAAGGTCTCGTAGACCTTCTAAAGGGACTATATGAATATGAATTATTATGTAATGATGTTGTATGATTGATATTATGAAATGAGTGTAAAATGTTCCAATATGTCTGGTAATGCCTGTTAACCCTAGTTCGGCAACGGATATGGGTTAGGCGTGTTACATTAGGTGGTTCTTCAATTGACAACTTGGGTTGCACAAATTCTCTGACTTCCAACTCCAATAATTCAAACCGTGTGGATTGAATAAAATTTCTCGGATTGGCTTCCATCAAAGCCATGTTTTCTTCACCTTCTTCATCCTCCAAAGGGTCAAGATCTAAGGCTTTCTCCAATGGATTTTCTTAAACCAAGGTTTTTATCTCTTCCATAACTGAACACTCTTTTGCTGGATCAGGAAATTTCATCGCTTTAAGAATGTTAAAGGTTACCTAATCATCTTGAACTTGCATGGTGAGTTCACCTTTCTGCATATCAATTAACGTTCTTCCTATGGCTAAGAAAGGTCTCTCAAAGATGATCGACATTTTCTTGTCTGCTTCAAAATCTAAGACAATGAAACCAGCAAGAAAAATAAATTTATCGACTCTTACTAAAACATACTCGATATTTCCTTCAAGATATGATAAAGATCGATCCCCTAGCTGAAGCATCACAATTGTAGGTCTTACTTCACCTATCCCTAACATCTTGAAAATAAACTTAGGCATCAAGTTGATACTCACTCCTAAGTCACACAAAGCTTTACCACAGTAAGATTCACCAATGTTACAGGGTATAGTAAAGCTTCCTCGGTCTTTCAATTTCGGTGGCAGTTTGTTCTGCAAGAATACACTACCTCCTTTGTCAAGGCAACAGTCTCATACTCACTCATTCGTTTCTTCTTGGACAGTATATCCTTCATAAACTTCACATAATTCGGAATTTGTTCTAAAGCCTCCACCACCGGAATATTGATGTGTAACTATCAGAACATCCAAAAACTTCTTGAATTACACTTCATGTTTCTGCTTGTGTTGCTGCAATCTTTGTGGATATGGAGGTGATGGAACTTTCGGTTGAACCGGACAACTTTTTTGAGTAGATAAATCTGCATACAGAGAAGATGTTAAAATATCTGAATTCAGTAAGTCAGGGTTTACCTTATCAGACTTTGCAGATTATGATTCCTTTAGTGTAGGAATTTCAATAGCTGGTTGATTCTTGTCAATGGGCTTATCTTCGACAACAATCAATCGGGGTTCCAGAATTTTACCACTTTGCAATGCCACTACCTTGATATGTTCTTTACCTAAATTTCTTCGATTCTCAGTATCGCTCGGTAAGGTTCCTTGTGGTCTATTACGAAGCTCCGTAGCTAACTGACCAATTTGGTTTTCCAAATTTTTTAGTGTTGCTGCTTGGCTTTGGATCAAAGCGTCATTCTTTGCCATGTACACTTTCAACAAGTTTTCAAAACTATTTGATGCCTCAGCTTGAGGTGGTTTTGGAGCTTGTTGTTTAAACCCTTGAGATTGGTTGGGTCTTTGCTACAATAAGTTGTTGTTCGGTCCATTTCCTTGGTTGCTCAAAGAAAAGTTAGGGTGATTATGCCATGAAGAATTGTAGAAGTTGGACTGAGGTCCTTGTCCACTCCTGTAACACCCCAAACCCAGCCAAAACACCACGACCGGATCTAGCATGTCACTTGAAAGGAATTTTATAAAATGACGCGAACTTCAGAAAATTTTAAGTTATTTTTAAAACTCCAAATTTAGTGGTTCAATTGAAAACTCATTATTCATTTAAGGAAAAATTTAATTAGCCAAATCCTTGTGTTTAGGTGACATTTGAAAACACATGTTATTACATCTGATCAAGCTAGAGGGTTGTCGTAAGAAAAATCCATTTGTAAACTCGTTAATTAAGTTGTATGAAAAACTTTATTTGCATTTTGTAAAAATGTCACATCAATTATCTTATATTTAAAGCGTCTAAAACTTAAAACCGAAATTTTAAACCAAATTAATAGTGGCCTTATTACAACATAGAAACCAAAAAAAATTTAAGATAAATAAAGTTCTATTTAAAAAGAAAGAAAACCGTGCATGGCCACCTCGTAGTCCTCTCCTACCGGTCTACTACACTCGTACGACACCGCAAAGCGTTAAGCAAAGAGGGTGAGTCAAAAGACTCGGTGTGCAATTTCCAAGCACCAATACTGGGCCCGACCCATTCACTTACCATCTGGGCCTTAGCCCCTTTTCAGAATCACACTGGGCGAAGCCCATTCGAAATCAGATTGGGCCTTAGCCCCACAGCACAGGATAGTAGATAGCATATACAAAATGATGAAAGACCCAACCCAGCCTAAATTTCCATCCGCTACACACCACCCATTCCTGCCAATCACACCAGTGGGGATTTCTATAATCGACCCTCACCGCTACACACCATCGATGGTAGTCATGCTGCAATCAGCTGCTCATCGCCGAAATATGTGGCATAGCCACCAAAATAATGTGACAATGTCATCGAAATATGTGGCAGAGCCACCGAAATAATGTGACAATATCACCGAAACCTGTGCAAAGCCACTGAAATACACTGCCCCTTTCATCATAATCATATCCACATGCCCATGCAACATATGATCATTGTAACACCCCTAACCCATATCCATCGCCGGATTAGGGTTACGAGGCATTTTCAAATAAAATATAACTTTCATACTGTAACACCCTTTTCATTCAATATACTTCATCCTATTCTAAAACAACCGAATTTGATACATGTTTAGATACATACTTCTCAAGCATATAACCCAAATTCATATTCATATCAATTTCATGAAATTTAAAATTTGCCTAACATCTCTCTTTATTAACTTACCACATATATGCATGATTAAAATTCTAAGTATATTCGGTATAATCATCAATCTAATACGTAATGATCAATCAATATACATTTCTTTAATAAAATCAACCACAAAACAAATACAAACACCTACTTAGCACCACCACCTACGCATTCATTTCATGCAACCATTCCTCATGTACAATCTTGTTTCGAACCAATGCACATTAAAACTTTATAGTTAGAAATACTAATAGGCATCATATGGTTACATGCATATATCACCCGTTTGCACACTTATAAACTAAGAAATAGCATTCCTTTTTCAATTACATATATCAGAATGCACATCATCTTAGCTTTTAATGCCATAAACACAAATTAACTTTGCATGATATATGCATATGATCAAAGACCGAATGTACTAATTAAACTTCCATAATTCATGAA
This sequence comes from Gossypium rotundifolium, assembly GCA_025506655.1. Classification (NCBI taxonomy): domain Eukaryota; kingdom Viridiplantae; phylum Streptophyta; class Magnoliopsida; order Malvales; family Malvaceae; genus Gossypium; species Gossypium rotundifolium. The sequence goes on from CP106731.1 coordinate 54,343,835, forward strand.
TTCTATGTCACAAATTTGTACACTATTGACCATTCATAAACGTAGATCTCAAACTAAATTAACATAGAAATATAAGCATATTTAATCATGCCTAGACCGAACCTTCCATACTACCTTTCTATACAATTTATAACTACCTATACTTATCATTAACAAATGAATCTAGAAAATCAACTTACATATACAAATTTTCATTATGAGATTATTATTATCACCTAACCGTAACAACCATATTTAACATTCAATAACCCAAGTTATGATTTTACAACTATATACATAACACTCATGTCACCTACCCCATTTCCAATAATATCTAAACTTCAACCTAATACAAACATTCATTAATAGCATGAGCAAGCCATTTCATCCAAGCATATTGATGAAGTTTAACCCAAAATAAGTAGCCATTTTCGCAAGGCTATAATAATATACACGATTAAGTATCATTAATAATACAGCTTAGTCTAACCTATACATGCCTTTTGAACTAAAAACCAAGTTTATCAGTACCAAAAGAGAGTGGATAGTGTGGTTAACTTCTTTGAAGATCCTTCGAGTCCGTAGCTTGAATCAAAATCTATAAAACAGAATGATGAACACACGGAATAAGCTAACTTAGCTTAGTAAGTCTTAAGCAATCATAATATACCAATTGGACATTCAAGCATTTTAAAATACTCAAGAAATAATATGGAATAAAATAGCTTAACTCGAAAATCCTTCAAAACTAAATACTTTTACCTCACTTAACATAACACTTATCATTTCCTTACCATTAGTATACAACTTATCAACTCAGCATCAAATTCAAAATATAAAACATCCTTTCTTTATAATAAAATCGTAATACCCATACGCGAAACTCAATAAATTCAGATAAATATTCGAGCAAGTAAAGGGTCGTGTACATCCAAATTACCTTTTCAATTACATAAATATATGTTCATTTAAACTCTCATATATCCAAGCATCTAATATCAATATTTCAAAGTTTAGTACTTAAATGATCTACTAATACCGAATGCTGATGCTCATTTAGATTAACCATCATCACAATTTTACCTTTAAACTTCAATTTATATCTCATTAGATAGTTCACATATTGTAGATTAAATACTCTTTTCCAACTACTCATATTTTCGATACACATAATTCCATAGGATCACATATTAATGTATATACAATAAGTATATACTTTACACTTAGTAACTTCACATAAAAGGAATATATATATTCACAAATATTTGTATGTATATCCATTTGACATTTCATACATTCGTATACATGGAATCAAAGTAATCCCAATATGTCACGTAATCATAAGCATAAGGCCAAATATCCGTGGATCGGTTTGTATCCTTCATCTCAATATACTTATACTGAATACCTTTAACCACATTATGCTTTCATATAATCAATTTTCTCATGACTTAGTTTATAACAATTTGCATCTACCAATTGAATACCACATTTCATTCATCAATTCATTTACTTATTATCATCACATGTATATATATAACACATGAATATGAATAACACATACCTTGTAGCCAATTTAACCCATTTCATCTTCAAATGCTTAGGCTCACTTAATTCATTTCATGACTTTACTAGTACATAATCTAAGCTTGGGATTTCAACTCACCGATATAAAACACCTAGGCATTTGCCCGAATCTCACATCTTGACACTAGACTTGCTAGACTCAAGGTCCATAGTTCAAACACCGGCATTTAGCCTATTAGGCAATAAGCCCGATATAATTCACCCAAGACGAGGCACGCTAGGCATTTAGCCCGATAAAGATCACTGCACAAGGCACCTGCTAGGCTCAAGGCTCGATATAAATCAAGTGACGAGGCCGCTAGGCATTTAGCCCGATAAAGATCACAAGACAAGGCACGCTGGGCTCGAAGCCCGATATAAATCATCGAGACGAGTCTTGCTAGGCATTTAGCCCGATAAAGATCACCGCACAAGGCACGCTGGGCTCGAGCCCGATATAAATCACCAAGCACAAGGCACGCTGGGCATTTAGCCCGATAAAGATCACCAAAGACAAGGCACGCTAGGCTCGAAGCCTGACATAAATCACCAGCACGAGGCCTGCTAGGCATTTATCTCGATAAAGATCACCGACACAAGGCCTGCTAGGCTCGAAGCCCGATATAAATCACCGGCACGAGGCCTGATAGGCATTTAGCCCGATAAAGATCACCGACACAAGGCCTGCAAGGCTCGAAGCTCGAACATTCATATTATTGAGTCATCCCATTCACATCACATAATATCAATATCACATATATTTCATATAATTCAATATCACTTTCACACCATATTAATATTACATATATTCTATATAATTCAATATCACTTTCATGGATTACCTCAATGAGCTCGATTAGGTAAAATGCTAAATTACTTCCTCACATTCAGTTTTAACATGTTTAACTCCACAATTTCATAATTCAACGTATACGATAAATTATAATCAATTATTATGGAATTAATTTGCTTAAAGACTTACCTCAGATTTTGTCGGACAACGAAGACCGGTTATCCGTGAACTTGCGTTTTTCCCCGATCCAAAATCAATTTTCTTTGTTCTTGATCTAGAAAGTTACAATTTAAACCCATTCAATTACTTTCCTATTCAATTTAATCCACGGACAAACAAATGGGCAATTTATAAATTCGTCACGATATTTCATACATTAACAATTTAATACATAATTTATACTCATTCAAAACATGCCATTTATACCTTAATGAGCATAAAGCCGATTGAACTTTAGGCACATTACAATCCATATATGCCTCTAATTTAGAATCCAATCACAACATTTGAAATTTTACCAAATTCCCCCTTATTGGAACCATGTATTCAATTTAGTCCATATTATGATTTTCACCGAATTACACCTAATTGCATATACATCCCTATAGCCGAATCAATCTATGAACTACATAAGTTCATATACTATCATATTTTCTATGTTTAGTCCTTCTATGATTTGTTCATAAAAATTACCCTAATATTCGTAACTCTTCAAATTAGCCCCTAATCAACCTCATTCATCAAAAACCCCAAAGCAACAATTTTTCATCTAAAATAAATCTTCCATTTCATGCCAATAATCATCTCAAAGCTCAACTTATGTTCAATGGCACATCTATCATACTAAATCAATGTACAAAATTGATGTATGGGCTTGATAAAAGAGTACATACCAATCACAAATTCATGAAATTTATCAAAATTCAAACTAAAACATACCTTAAATTAAGCCTAGCTAAAGCCGAACCTTGTTGAAGTTTTTCTCCCCTTTTTTCTTTCTAGTTTCGGTCAAGATAGAAGAAAATAAGAACATGCAAATGTTTTTCTCTATTTTATTTTATTTAAACATGTTAATCATTATATTATAACATAATATAAGATAAAATAATATATATAATGCCAACACTATTACATGCATAATGATAGCCATCCACTATCCACCTTTTTATGGTCTAATTGTTATTTAAACCTTCAATTTATAAAGCCATCAACAATTTGGCACTCACACATTTAACCACCAAATTTTCTTTTTATGCGATTAAGCCCTTTTTCATAATTATGCACTAAAACAATTAAATTTTAACATGAAAATTTTACACACACTAATTCACACATTCTAAGCATTTAAAATAATAGTAAATTATTTTTTTTGACTTGGATTCGTGATCCCGAAACCACCGTTCCAATTACGGTCAAATTCAAACTGTTACAACTCTCCCCCCTTAGGGATTTTCGTCCCCGAAAATCTTTCCACTGAACAACTTCAGATATTGTTGTCTTATTGAATCTCCAGGCTGCCATTTCTTATTTCTCAACTCCTTTACTTCACGGCTAAGATACGAATCAGCTCTTCTTCATATGTCATATTAGATTGGATTTCTATTTCAGATGGCTATCACATGTAACGGGTCGGATCGATATCCACTATAACCCAAACTGCATATTTCTTGTTCGGTGTCGTTGGCAAACAGGATACAAAATCCATAGCAATTTTATCCCATTTCCATTTAGGTATCATGATCGCTGAAGTAACCCGAAGGCATCGATGTTCAACTTTATTGCTGACAAACTAAGCACTTTGAGACGATATCTGTGTGTCCTGCTTCATACCGTGCCACTAATAGAATTGTTTCAAATCATTATACATTTTCGTGCTACCGGATGTACCGATAGTCGACTATTATGAGCCTTATTCAAAATCATCCAAATCAAATCCATATTCCTCGAAACATATATTCGCCTTTGAAGCTCAAACAATCATTTGCATCAATTCAAAACTCGACTCGCATCATTTTCACACCGATCCCTTCTAGCAATCATATCTTTGTAAATTTTCATGCATCACAAATTTTGTTTGAATAAACATCGGTCTTGCTTTTAATTTGGCGCTATCGAACCCTCACTAGACATAGCCATATGTATATTCGATGCACGAAGAGCAAATAATGACTTTTGACTTTAAGTATCGGAACAATGTTAGCTTTCCTCGATGGTAGTCGATTACTAGCTCGTAATCTTTCAATAACTCTAACCATCTGCGTTGCCTCAGAATCAAATCTCTTTGCATCATCAATTACTTCAAACTCTTGTGATCTGAATAAACGTGATATTTCTCACTGAATAGATAATGACGCCAAATCTTCAGTGCGAACACAATGACTGCGAGCTTTAAATCATGTGTTAGGAAATTTCTCGCATGCGGCTTCAATTGTCTCGAAGTGTAGGCTACAACTTTGCCTTCCTGCATCAAAATGCAACCCAAACCATTCAAAGAAGCATCACTATAAACAATAAATTCTTTACCCGATTCAGGCTTAACTAACACTAAAGCTTTAGTCAAAAGGGCTTTCAACTGATCGAAACTTTTCTAACACTTTTCCAACCATTCAAATCTGACATCTTTCTAAAGTAGTCTAGTCAACGAAGTAACTATCACTGAAAAACCTTTTATAATTCTGCGGCAATAACCAGATAAGCCCAGATAACTACGAACTATAGACACACTTTTCGAAGGTTTCCAACTCAAAATAGCAGAAATCTTGCTCGGATCTACTTGGATTCCAAAGACTAGCACCATATTTCCCAGAAAACTAACTTCATACAATCAAAATTCTCATTCGCTGAATTTCACATATAATTGTTTTTCTCTCAAAGTTTGCAACAAAATTCTCAAAGGTTCAGTATGCTCCTTTTCATCACGTGAATAAATCAAATTGTTATCTACAATTATCACAACAAATCAATAACAGATTCAACTTCATGAATCAGAGGCAAACCCGGTAACTCTTCAGGAAATACATCAGGCAATCCACTCAAATCATCAGACTCAATCCGTATTTTCTTATCCTTTGAACATCTTTAATTTATAGTCTTTCTTTTGCAGTTCACAACAACATCAGGCATAAACAACCAATCCTTTCCCAAAATAATATCGAATTCATCAATCAGTAAAAGTATCAACTCAGTGGAAAACAGATATCTCGAAACCTTAACGGATAGTTCTTGCATACTTTATCAACCACAACACTTTTACCAAGGAGTTCATTACTTTTATAGCAAATTCAGAAGATTCTACAGTCAAAGTCTTGCTAAATACTAAAATATGAATGCGTAGGGCCAGGGTCTATCAAAACAATCACAAAAATATCATAAAGAGTAATTGTACCAGTTATGACATCAGGTGATGAGGCATCCTCTAGAGCTCGAATAGCCTATGCTCTCACTGGCACTCTAGCTTCAAATATGACAATATTGTCTCCTAACAAAGATATGGCACACTTTAAACATTCATCCGAAATATAATATAGCTCGTTGAACACGCAGATAGTATTATCAAACCACAACTCAGCCCGCTCAGCATCATTATCATCATTAGATTTAAACTCTTCGGCCCCGTATTTCTTGATTTTATCTATAGGAGGCATGCCAAATCTCATCAGATCTACTATCAGAGGTACCATAGATATCAGAGATAGATTATTCAGGGGTGGAGGTTGTTGCACAGTCGGGTTAGTCCATATATATTGAGTAAACGATTCGTTTATCATCTGGTAGAAGGCTTACTTAGCCTTCCTCCTCATGATTACTCGAGATAGGTCGAGAGTCTACCGACGCTAACCCAGGTGCAGAATCAGGCGCTACGCTCTCAACATCATCAGCTACGACTCTATCGGGATCCATTTACAATATAAAATCACAATTCAGATGTCAGAAGTCACCACACTATCGTATTGTAATTTAAGGCATGTATAGCTAGACCCATACGTGCTACGGTAGTCCTAGAATCGACTAAATCGTAAGCTCTTATACCAATCAAATGTAACATCCCTAACCCATATCCGTCGTCGGATTAGGGTTACGAGGCATTTTCAAATAAAATATAACTTTCGTACTGTAACACCCTTTTCATTCAATATACTTCATCCTATTCTAAAACAACCGAATTTGATACATGTTTTGATACATACTTCTCAAGCATATAATCCAAATTCATATTCATATCAATTTCATGAAATTTAAAATTTGCATAACATCTCTCTTTATTAACTTACCACATGTATGCATGATTAAAATTCTAAGTATATTCAGTATAATCATCAACGAATACAGAATGATCAATCAATTTCTTTAATAAAATCAACCACAAAACAAATACAAACACCTACTTAGCACCACCACCTACGCATTCATTTCATGCAACCATTCCTCATGTACAATCTTGTTTCGAACCAATGCACATTAAAACTTTATAGTTAGAAATACTAATAGGCATCATATGGTTACATGCATATATCACCCGTTTGCACACTTATAAACTAAGAAATAGCATTCCTTTTTCAATTACATATATCGAATGCATCATCTTAGCTTTTAATGCCATAAACACAAATTAACTTTGCATGATATATGCATATGATCAAAGACCAAATGTACTAATTAAACTTTCATAATTCATGAATTCTATGTCACGAATTTGTACATTATTGACCATTCATAAACGTAGATCTCAAACTAAATTAACATAGAAATATAAGCATATTTAATCATGCCTAGGCCGAACCTTCCATACTACCTTTCTATACAATTTATAACTACCTATATTTATCATTAACAAATGAATCTAGCAAATCAACTTACATATACAAATTTTCATTATGAGATTATTATTATCACCTAACCGTAACAACCATATTTAACATTCAATAACCCAAGTTATGATTTTACAACTATATACATAACACTCATATCACCTACCCCATTTCCAATAATATCTAAACTTCAACCGAATACAAACATTCATTAATAGCATGAGCAAGCCATTTCATCCAAGCATATTGATGAAGTTTAATCCAAAATAAATAGCCTTTTCGCAAGACTATAATTATATACACGATTAAGTATCATTAATAATACAGCTTAGTCTAACCTATACATGCCTTTTGAATTAAAAACCAAGTTTATCCGTACCAAAAGAGAGTGGATAGTGTGGTTAACTGCTTTGAAGATCCTTCGAGTCCGTAGCTTGAATCAAAATCTATAAAACAGAATGATGAACACACGAAATAAGCTAACTTAGCTTAGTAAGTCTTAAGCAATCATAATATACCAATTGGGCATTCAAGCATTTTAAAATACTCAAGAAATAATATGGAATAAAATAGCTTAACTCGAAAATCCTTCAAAACTGAATACTTTTGCCTCACTTAACATAACACTTATCATTTCCTTACCATTAGTATACAACTTATCAACTCAGCATCAAATTCAAAATATAAAACATCCTTTCTTTATAATAAAATCGTAATACCCATACGCGAAACTCAATAAATTCACATAAATATTCGAGCAAGTAAAGGGCCGTGTACATCCAAATTACCTTTTCAATTACATAAATATATGTTCATTTAAACTCTCATATATCCAAGCATCTAATATCAATATTTCAAAGTTTAGTACTTAAATGATCTACTAATCACCGAATGTCGATGCTCCTTTATATTAACCATCATCACAATTTTACCTTTAAACTTCAATTTATATCTTATTAAATAGTTCACATATTATAGATTAAATACTCTTTTCCAACTACTCATATTTTCGATACACATAATTCCATAGGATCACATATTAATGTATATACAATAAGTATATACTTTACACTTAGTAACTTCACATAAAAGGAATATATATATTCACATATATTTGTATGTATATCCATTTGACATTTCATACATTCGTATACATGGCATCAAAGTAATCCCAATATGTCACGTAATCATAAGTATAAGGCCAAATATCCAGGATTAGTTTGTATCCTTCATCTCAATATACTTATACGAATACCTTTAACCACATTGTGCTTTCATATAACCAATTTTCTCATGACTTAGTTTATAACAATTTGCATCTACCAATTGAATACCAAATTTCATTCATCAATTCATTTACTTATTATCATCACATTATGTATATATAATACATGAATATGAAAACACATACCTTGTAGCCGAATTTAACCCATTTCATCTTCAAATGCTTAGGCTCACTTAATTCATTTCATGACTTTACTAGTACATAATCTAAGCTTGGGATTTCAACTCACTGATATAAAACCTGCTAGGCATTTGCCCGAATCTCACATAACGACACTAGACTTGCTAGACTCAAGGTCCGTAGTTCAAACACCCAGCATTTAGCCTACTAGGCAATAAGCCCGATATAATTCACCGCAGATGAGACCTGCTAGGCATTTAGCCCGATAAAGATCACAAGACAAGGCACGCTAGGCTCGAAGCTGATATAAATCACCAAGACGAGGCACGCTAGGCATTTAGCCCGATAAAGATCACCGCACAAGGCCCGCTAGGTTCAAGCCCAATATAAATCACTCAAGACGAGGCACGCTAGGCATTTAGCCCGATAAAGACCACTGGCACAAGGCACGCTAGGCTCAAGCCCGATATAAATCACCGAAGACGAGGCACGCTGGGCATTTAGCCCGATAAAGATCACCGACACAAGGCACGCTAGGCTCAAAGCTCGATATAAATCACCAAGACGAGGCACGCTGGGCATTTAGCCCGATAAAGATCACTGCACAAGGCTGCTGAGGCTCAAGCCGATATAAATCACCAAGCATGAGGCACGCTAGACATTTAGCCCGATAAAGATCACCGGCATAAGGCCTGCTAGGCTCGAAGCCCGAGCATTCATATTATTGAGTCATCCCATTCACATCACATACTATCAATATCACATATATTTCATATAATTCAATATCACTTTCACACCATACTAATATTACATATATTCTATATAATTCAATATCACTTTCACGGATTACCTCAATGAACTCGATTACGTAAAATGCTAAATTACTTCCTCACATTCGGTTTTAACATGTTTAACTCCACAATTTCATAATTCAACGTATACGATAAATTATAATCAATTATTATGGAATTAATTTGCTTAAAGACTTACCTCGATTTTGTCTGGACAACGAAGACCTAAGTTATCCGTGAACTTGCATTTTCCCCAATCCAAAATCGATTTTCTTTGTTCTTGATCTAGAAAGTTACAATTTAAACCCATTCAATTACTTTCCTATTCAATTTAATCCACGGACAAACAAATGGGCAATTTATAAATTAGTCCGATATTTCATACATTAACAATTTAATACATAATTTATACTCATTCAAACATGCCATTTATACCTTAATGAGCATAAAGTCGATTGAACTTTAGGCACATTACAATCCATATATGCCTCTAATTTTGAATCCAATCACAACATTTGAAATTTTACCAAATTCCCCCTTATTGAAGCCATGTATTCAATTTAGTCCATATTATGATTTTCACCGAATTACACCTAATTGCATATACATCCCTATAGCCGAATCAATCCATGAACTACATAAGTTCATATACTATCATATTTTCTATGTTTAGTCCTTCTACGATTTGTTCATAAAAATTACCCTAATATTCGTAACTCTTCAAATTAGCCCCTAATCAACCTCATTCATCAAAAACCCCAAAGCAACAATTGTTCATCTAAAATAAATCTTCCATTTCATGCCAATAATCATCTCAAAGCTCAACTTATATTCAATGGCACATCTATCATACTAAATCAATGTACAAAATTGATGTATGGGCTTGATAAAAGAGTACATACCAATCACTTAATTCATGAAATTTATCAAAATTCAAACTAAAACATACCTTAAATTAAGCCTAGCTAAAGCCGAACCTTGTTGAAGTTTTTCTCCCTTTTTCTTTCTATTTTCGGTCAAGATAGAAGAAAATAAGAACATGCAAATGTTTTTCTCTATTTTATTTTATTTAAACATGTTAATCATTATATTATAACATAATATAAGATAAAATAATATATATAATGCCAACACTATTACATGCATAATGATGGCCATCCACTATCCATCTTTTATGGTCTAATTGTTATTTAAACCTTCAATTTATAAAGCCATCAACAATTCGACACTCACACATTTAACCACCAAATTTTCTTTTTATGCGATTAAGCCCTTTTTCATAATTATGCACTAAAACAATTAAATTTTAACATGAAAATTTTACACACACTAATTCACACATTCTAAGCATTTAAAATAATAGTAAATTATTTTTTTCTGACTCGGATTCATGATCCCGAAACCACCGTTCCGATTACGGTCAAATTCGGACTGTTACAATCATAATGGTGTGAATGCAACATATAATATAATATATAATGGCATACTCAAGATATTCATGCATATGCATAATCATGTAACGACAATACTTATCCAGTATACTCAGAGAATCAACACACTTGGTGTTGCGATCTTTACCCTCTATGGGTAACACAATAGCTATTACTGTGTTTTCAGCTTTCCAAACAACGTACATAATTATATTAATAACATACAAAGAAGGTGTGAGAATTACACACCTAAAAACACGAAGAACTAAACTATCGATCTCGCTAACACCCTCACTCGCAAGGATCACAGCAATCTGCCTATCCCGCTCTGAAGCCAGCCTACAACCCGGTGGAAAGTCTCGAACGGCGACACCGCACGTTTTTTGAACTTAGGGGTAGGGACTACAAGTCCAACCCCCTCCTTTGCTTGGCTGGTATTCGATTCCATGAAAGAGATCTTGGTCAAAAGACCGGGTTAAGGCATTAAAGAAAATAAAAGTATGAACACACGCTCAAACAAAGAGGTTTCTTACCTAGATCGATAGAAACTGAAAGCTTCAGGCTTGGATTAAAAAATCGGCTGAGTCCCTACACAAACCCCCTATTAGAAATGGTTCTCCAAAATAGATTTAGAGAAAGTGGCCTTTTGGCCAAATGAATTGATAAAGAAACCCTTACCACTATTCGGCCAAACATACTTACCAACAATCTTCCAACCGTTGGCTAGATGCAAACAAGAGTACAAAAGCGAAGCCCCTCCTACATTCGGCCAAAGCACCCCAAAGCACCAAGTTAACACATTTGGTTAGCCAAACCAAAGAGAGAACGAAGAGAAATGAGCAGAAAAGTGAAAAAGATCCCTTACCAAAACTAGAGTGTATCGAATGGAAGATCTATGTTCGGCAATTAGCAAAGTCGACAGAAAGGTGTAGATTTGACTTTGGTTCGATTAGGCAAGAATGAAATAGCAGATGAAAAAAGAAGTGCGAAGATACTAGTCACCATCCTATCATTCAGTTAACACCAAAGGAACAAGAATGAGAAGAAAATAAAAAGTGTTTCGGTTGTGAAGAAACACGAAGAAATAGGCTAGGGAGATTCAGCTCTAGAAGAAATAGAGAAGAAGTTGAAGCAAACAGATGTTTCGGCTTTGAAGATACAAATGGAAGAAAATAATGAAATGGAGAAGGTGATAGGAGGGTTCGGCTATCAAGAAAGAAAAGATGAGAGGGAAGGAAAATGAAAGAAAATGAATACTAAGAAAGGTTAAAGTTTCGGTTGTGGCACTTGAGAGAAGAAACATATGCTCACATAAGCAAAAGAGAATAAAGAATTTCTAAACTTGATTTGTTAACTCTCTACTCAAAGTGTCCTATGGAAGAATCAACACACACACCCACAACCACCCAAAAATCGAAAATGCACCCAAGAGAAGAAGGAAAAGCCTAAGACCACTTCCGGCATATGCACCTTGCTTAGCCCCCAAAATCAAAAGCTCCCCCTTCAACCAATGCACATTCGGTCAACAACTCATAACAAGCCACCCACTCCTTGTTCATCTCCTACTTTCACTCTCATCCCCCATTTGAATCAGTTTGAAAGATTTAAATTCCACCTTTCACTCTTGTTCACTCACTTAAAATGTTTGAATTATTCCACTCCCACTCTTCAAGGTCCCTAGCCGAATCCATCACCTCTCATCCTAACGCCAAAAAGAATCCCCAAAAAGCAAACTATGCGACTCGAACCTGCTCCCTCTCTGCTCCCTTGTGGCGTCACTTTGCCACTTCACCACTTCACTTCTTGTGCCAACAAACACAAGCAATAATTCTTAAAGCCTGTCCCAGCCAACTCTCCCCTAAAGTGCCTAAAATTGAAATTTTACCAAGGCTTTAGCTTAACCCCAGGCCTTCCCGGGAACCCCCAAACAGAATAAATTAACAGATAGGGCATACCACACACAGAAACATAATAAATGCAAAGCCCCTAATTCTCAGATGTTACAGTTCTACCCCCTTAAAGATATTTAGGCCTCGAAATTTACCTGGTCAAAAGAGATGAGGGTACTGCTGTCGCATAACATCCTCTGGCTCCCATGTCGCCTCTTCCACACCATGATTTTGCCATAAGACTTTCACCAACGGGACTAATTTCCTTCTCAGCACCTTAACGTCTCGATCTAAGATTTGCATTGGTTCCTCCTCAAAGGACAGTTCGGTCTTACTTCAATCTCCTCCACCGGCATAATGTGAGATGGATCAGAATGGTAACGCCTCAACATCGAGACATAGAACACATCACGTATCTGCTTCAATTCTGAAGGCAACTCAAGCTGATATGCCACTGGTCCCACACGTTTCAACACCCGATAAGGCCCGATGAACTTGGAACTTAGCTTGCCCTTCCGTCCAAACCTCATTACCTTCTTCCACGATGAAACTTTTTAGAAGACTTGATCACCCACTGCAAATTCTAAACACGCTTTAGATCAGCATAGGATTTCTGCCTATCGGATGCTTCCTTCAACTGAGTTCAAATCAACTTAACTTTCTCCTATGTCTCCAAAACTAATTTTGGACCCGACATCTGACGCTCACTCAATTCTGTCTAGCAAGTACGAGTACGACATCTCCATCTATACAACGCTTCATAGGGCGCCATCTGAACACTAGACTGGTAGCTGTTGTTGTATGTAAATTCTGCCAATGGTAAAAACTCTTCCCAACTACCCCTAAAGTCAATGACACAACCTCTCAACATATCTTCCAAGATCTGAATTACCTTCTCAGACTGACCATCAGTCTGTGGATGAAAAGCTATGCTGAAGTCTAGTCTTGTACCCAATGCCTGATGCAATGCCTTCTTAAAACACGACATAAACCTCGGGTCCCTATCCGATATGATCGACATTGGTACCCCATGCAACCTCACAATCTCTGCCACATACAGCTTAGCCAGCTTCTGCAAAAGTAGTCAACACGAACAAGTATGAAATAGGCAGACTTTGCCAACTGATCCACAATCACCCATACCGAATCTTTTTTAGTAGGCATAAGAGGTAGCCCACTTACAACGTCTATCGTGACTCTCTCCTATTTCCACTGTGGAATCGTCATCGGCTGTAACAACCCCGAAGGCAACTGATGTTTCGCTTTCACTTGCTGACGCGTCAAACATTTACCCACAAACTCGGTAATCTCTCGTTTTAAACCAGGCCACCAAAACTATTCACACAGATCCCGATACATCTTATTCCCTCCAAGATGTATAGCGTAAGGGCTACTATGCGCCTCCTGAAGAATCATTTGTCTCAACTCCACATCCATTGGCACGCAGACCCTTTATGGAAACACAAAACCCCATCACTGTTAAAATTATAATCCTCTACCGCACCATTCTGTACTTGCAAAAGTCGAGCACTCAAGACATCGTCTGACAACTGCTTCTCTTTAATCTGAGTTATCCATGTCGGCTTTACCTGAAGTTCAGCTAACAAACTCCCATCATCATATAGGCTGAGATGGGCAAGCATCGCCCTCAAATCCGATATTACCTTCTAACTTAACGCATCTGCCACCACGTTAGCTTTACCCGGATGGTATTTGATCGAACAGTCATAATCCTTCAATAACTCAATCCACTTCTGCTGTCTTAAATTCAACTCCTTCTGAGTAAGGAAATATTTTAAAATCTTATGGTCGGTGTAGATAACGGACTTCTCCCCATACAAGTAATATCTCTAGATCTTCAGAGCGAACACTACCGCAACCAACTCTAGATCATGCGTGGGATAGATTATCTCATGCAGTCTTAACTGCCGAGACGCATATGTAACCACACTCCCGTCATGCATTAACACGCACCCTAACCCCGTGTGTGAAGCATCACAATTGACAATGAACTCTTTCCTAGCCTCAGGCTGAATCAAAACCGGAGCCTCCGTTAAGATCCTTTTCAGCCTCGTAAAACTTTTCCGTTGCTTGTCAGTCCAAACAAATGGTACCCCTTTCCGTAACAACTTAGTTAAGGGTGCCACAATTAAGGAAAATCCCTCAACAAACCTTCTGTAGTACCTATCTAACCCAAGAAAACTTCGAATCTCTACCACAGACTTAGGCGGTTTCCAGTCCAACACAGCTTCAATCTTCTGGGGATCAACCCTAATCCCCTTTGCAGATACAACATGACCCAATAAGGTAACTTCTTTCAACCAAAATTCACACTTACTGAATTTTGCATACAGCTGCTTCTCCCTCAAAATCTGCAGAACCACACGGAGATGCGAATCATGCTCTTCTTTTATTTTGGAATATACCAGGATGTCATCAATGAACACCACCACTAACCTGTCCAGATAGGGTTGGAATACCCAGTTCATCATATCCATAAATGCAGCTGGCGCATTCGTCAACCTAAACGGCATCACTAAAAACTCATAGTGACCATAGCGAGTTTGAAACATCGTCTTATGAATATCTGCTTCCTTGACCTTGAACTGATGATATCCTGACCTCAAATCTATCTTTGAAAAGACCGAAGCCCCTTTGAGCTGATCGAATAGATCGTCAATCCTCGGCGGCGGGTACTTGTTCTTAATCGCCAACTTATTCAACTGGCGATAGTCAATGCACATACGCATTGACCCATCCTTGTTCTTCACAAATAGCACCAGTGCTCCCCACGGAGACACACTTGGTTAGATAAAACCACGATCCAACAGCTCTTGGATCTAGGCCTTAAGTTCCACCAGCTCCTTCAGCGCCATCCTATAAGGGGCGATGGGCACTAGAGCTGTACCCAGAAGTAGCTCAATTCCGAACTCCACTTCATGATTCGGAGGTAACCCTGGAAGCTCCTCAGGAAAGGCATCCACGAATTCCTTTACTATTCTAACCTCACTAACAGTCACTTCCTTTGCATCCAATGTACTGCACCCTTTTCGAACCATCTTAACAGCCCTTAACGCGGAGACCACGTTAAACAAATAATTCCTTCTTTCCCCTATTATAACCACCTCTTCGCCCTTTGGGGTACTCAACACCATTCGCTTAGTCGCACAATCCAATTTAGCATAATGTTTAATCAACCAATCCATGCCGAAGATGAGATCAAACTCCCCGAATGGTAATTCCATTAAGTCGGCCGGAAACAAAACTCCTTAAATTTCTAAAGGCACATCTCTAAATAATTTGTTCACTACCATGAATTGTCCTAAAGGGCTAACCACAGTCATCTCTCTAGTAGCTATTTCAGATTCTATACTTAAAGTCTCAGATATAGTATAGGCAACATAAGAGTGGGTCGATCTAATATCAATCAAAGCAAGAAATGGCTTATTAGCTATAAGAAACGTACCGATTATGACGTCTGGTGCATCACCATCCTCTCGTCGACGAGCTGCATAGACTAGACCCGGCTGTCTAGCTTCTACATTACCGACACCCTTACCTGGTGTTCCATGAGCCTGACTAAAACCATTTCCCCTTCCAACCGAACCCTGACCTCTCAGCGGTTGCTATCCACTATTCCTGAACTGAGTAAAACCCTAACCAAATGGTCGCACCTTATCCAACTCCTATGGACAATCTCTGATCATATGATCCTTAGACCTACACTAAAAACATCCCCAAGTTCTTTTCCAACACTCTCTAGGATGCATCTTCCCACATTGAGCACATGGATGAAACTGACCCATGCCGCAGGCACCGGAACTCGAGCTGGCCCATCAAATGTAGGCCTTTTCTGAAAACCCCAGATGATCCCGACGACCCAAAACTTCTCCTACTTTTACCTCGATCTTTATCCCTATTCTGTCTCTCAATCCGCTTTACTTCCTTGGCTATTTTAGCTTTTTCAACCAACACAGCAAAGTCCTTCTCCCATTGTGGAGCTATCAATACCCTCAACTTATCTCGCAGCCCATCTTCGAACCGCACGCAGCGACTCATAGTCAGTCGCCACTATACCTCGAGCGTAACAACTCAGGCACAGAATTTTTACCTCGTACTTAGCTACGGATTTGCCCCCTTGTACCAAATTTATGAATGCTTTCCTCTGAGTATCCACATAACTGGCCCCAACGTACTTCCCTTGAAATGTCATCTTAAGGAAATCCCATTAATTCGATCCGCTGGAGTACCCTCTCTTATTATAAGCCACCACTGATATGCCTCATCCCGAAGAAGAGACACTGCTCTTTTAGTTTTCCTCTGCCGTGCAGTCTAGATCATCCATAATCCTCTCGATTGCCTCTAGCCAATATTCAGCTACATTTGGGGCCACTCCGGAGATACCCCTAAACATTTCAGCTCCATTTGTTCGAAGTCACTCAAGAATAGACTTCTGAGATACTGTCTCAGTGCTTGCCCCAGTAACTCTCTCCAACACACGCAGCATTACTTGAGACAGGGCATCATCCTCACCAGTTCTATCTTGCGATCCTGCTTCTACCACAGGTGATGCTGGCGCTTCACCTTCAGGCTCGTGCCTTACTTTCGAGAACTCAGCCTCAACATCTCAGCCTCTACCACAGCTGCGTGCAACACATCCACGCCTTCAGGCACTCATGTCTACCAGTGTGGACAAGAACAAGGCTATTTGCCAAGCTCTTTTTATCACCCTAACTCTTACAAACATATACCACATTTAACCATTAACCCATTCATGCATATTTTAACCAAGCAACCCAATATTGCATCATACACATTCATGAATAACATCATCTTTTCAAAGATTAATAAAAATGAACCATCAATTATGGCCTTGTACAAAAGCGTTCATCCTTGAATTAGCCAATACACTTGGCCAAAACAACATGACATTTCACTAAGTCTAACCCCTATACATGCCATACTCAAAATACTAAGTCTAAATATACCAAGATGTGCTGATAGTGTGGATGATCTTCTGATTATCTTTGTATCTCGAGTTGCTCTTTAACACTATAAAATAAGGGAAAAGAAAGGGAGTAAGCTTTAAGCTTAGTAAGTCTACATGTAAACAATAAGCATCATACCATATGCTAAGCCATCACAACCATTACATATTATGTAAGAACAATTCACATATTCATAATCATGCTTACTCATCTCATCTCTTACCATATTCCAACCATTTAACTATATATTGCTCATGTTTACTTGCACACATACACCTTGCACTCATCACCACAAAGTCACATGACATATATACTTAGACAAGTTTCTCGATGAACCCTTCAGAATAAGACAAAGTACCTGGTGGTTTCACACTCAGCCCACTATTAATCAATAATAGGGTGGTATCGCACACAGCCCACCACAAGGATAATTACAGTGGTTTCACACACAGCCCACCAAATGATAATATAAAAGATGGTATCGCACACAGCCCATCATGAATAAATAATAAGGTGGTATCTCACATAGCCCACCAACAATGATAATTACGGTGGTATAGCACACAGCCCACCAACAAGGATAATTATGGATATTTATCCGTACTTACATCTCTATTCCAAGGTTCATACAAGAATTACTCATTATCTATCATTTTTAATCAATCTCACTAATAATTTGTTTCATCCATACAATGCATCAATAGGTAATAACATATGTTTTAAAGATGTATCATTTACACATAAACTTACTGCGGTGCAAAATGTGTTAATTGACAATTTAGTCCGTAACCTTGCCTTTTCCTCGGTCAAGGTTGTTTTTGAACTCTTCTTGATCTATAATAATAAAATTTACTCATTCAATCACTACATAACTCATGATACATCAAAATTTCTACCTAGGCAAAAAAGACCATTTTGCCCTTATACTTTCGCAAAATTACAATTTTGCCCCTAGGCTCGTAAATCATTTTTCATCATGTTTTCTCATTAAAAAAGCCTAGCTGAACATTTATTTCTCTTATAATAATTCATAAAATCAATCATTTCATGCATTTATTACTCAATTACAACCTTTACAAATAAGTCCTATTTAGGTGCTTTCAAGGAAAAAACCTTTCACAAAAGTTATTCCTTACCCCACTAGCATTCATTTTCTTCCATAAAAACTCAACAAAAAAACATAAACACTCTCATGGAAAATCCCTTAACTTTCAACCATTTTTGCAAAATAGTCCCCTCATTAGCTAGCTTCAGCTTTAGGGGTTCCAAAAGTAGAAAAATTATCAAGAAAGACATCTAAAGTCACTTACTTGCAAGGGAATAGCTTGGCTGAAAGTTTGAACTCCAAAAACCTCTATTTTCTCTTCAATTTTCAGTGGTATAAGAAATACGAATAGTAAAAGATGATATCTCTTTTATTTATCCTATTTTATTCATTTTAGTCACCTAATACCAACAAATTTTTGACCAATTTTAATGACCTTGTCTCCCTTGGCCGGCCATCACTTTTAGGATGATCTAATTGCCCTTTAAAGACCTCCAATTTAATAATCCATACCTATTAGACACCTCTAGCTTGTAAAATGAAACTTTCGCACTTTATGCGATTTAGTCGTTTTTCGCAATTAAGCATACAATCGCAAAAATTAAAGCACCAAAATTTTCATGCATCCTTATTATCATGCTATAACACAAAAATAATACTAAAAATAATTTTCTTCAACCTCAGATTACTGGTTCTGAAACCCCTATTCCGACTAGCCCCAAAATCAGGTTGTTACATTATTATTTAATTTAATCATGCATGGCCCACTTTATGTCTTAAAAATATAATATATTCAAATTAATATAAAATAAGTCATTTATTACATGAGAACTAAATAATAAAGTATAAAATCAAATTTTAATATTTTCTATGTCCTAATTTCATATTTTCACATATTTCATTAATTTATTAAACAATTACTTAGTTTTAACAACTGATTTAAGTAAAAAAGTGATAAATTACATAGGAAAAATCATATATATTTTTTTTGTTTACAAGGGCTGTAACACCCCTAAATAACTCAGCTCCATTAGACCGTAGTCGCTCAGTTACCAACCCTCGGCCCCCAGATCCAGAACTGGGTCCAGCGACCCTCTCTAATATCCTCAACATGGCTTGGAACAGTGCGTCATCCCCAGCCGGTCGATTCTAAGACCCAATCTCAGTAGCAGGTGACACTGGTGTCTCACTAGTGTCCGAATTTGGCATGCTACCTAGAGATGAGGACTCAGCTCGAGCCTCCCTACGGCCTCTACCTCGGCCTCGAGTACCATGTCCACGGATACCTCGTGCACTCATTGTCTAATACATGTTTATCTACATTAAGTGTTTTATGCATCAGTTCAATATTTATTAACAATTATTTTATGCATGATTATTAGAAGTTCAGAATCATTTTAGAAGTTTCAGTCTTCTAACTAGCTCAGTATAGTTTCAAAGGGTACTAACTATAGTATTTAAGAACAGTTTAACTAAGTACAAAAATACTTACAGAATCAGCGTCGGAGACTCGGTGAACCACGTTCTCAATCAGAATAGTTTAAACCATTTGTAAACCAATTCTTTAAAACATATTTTGAAACCCAAAATTCATAGTCAAGTTTTTACAACCTGGCTCTGATACCACTAAATGTAAAATCCCAAACTCGGCCTAGATGTTATGGCTGCATCCGGAGGAGTCACATGAAATGGGTTGGAAAATCATTGTCGTTAAGTTAAAATCTTTTCGGTTCATTAGCCTGTATTGCTCTTATCAGTTTCAAAGGTCTCTTTCATTTGGCCATTTGGAGATAAAATGTGTTTTTAACGAAAGCTTATAAAATCATTAAGTTTAGGCAAAATCGTTCGATGTTTTTAGAAATCATGTTTTTAGATAAAAATCGTCATAGCAAAAAGTAAGTTAGAATCCAAAAACCCAAAACCAAAGCCAAACAGTTTAAAACAGTCCAGAGAGTCCTAGAAAATACAAACTCCAAAATCGTAACAAAAAACTTAAATAAAAACTAAAACAAATTTGGCAAGTGGTCACCATTGAGTCCTCCGCAGCACCGATCTGCCTACGATTGTGGGTTACCTGTACAGACAAAATAGAAAAGAGTGAGTTTATGTAAACTCGCATGTAATCCTCTGTAATTAAGCATGCACACAATGAATATCGAATCGCATGATGCAGATTTGGGCTTAAGCTCGTTACAGATACAGATATACAAATCAGAATTAGATATCAAATGTCCTACCCCCTATCCTCTACACACCATCTCCGACCATCCCTACACACCATGTGGGGTTTAAAACACCCACCCAGCCCTACACACCACGCTATACCGATGTGGCATATATTAGATATAATGTAGTTGTACTGCCAGATATTAGGCATAGTCTGCCTTTCAGAACACTTCCTCCAATATATATATCATCCCAACCCCAATATCAAATATAAAATATTCAGTTTAAGATATACAGATTAACAATGCTTACATGCTTACATACAAATATAACATGCATATATTATCATACTCAGTACAGATTATCAGTCAAACCAATCATACAGTTTAGCGTTTTGTTAGCCCTTACCGACCTTATAGTAGGCCCACAGTCATTTGGGATGACCTATGCAAACCTAGGGAAATTTTTAGATAAATGGGCCCACACGCCCGTGTGGGTTGCCCATGTGGGCCCACACGTCTGTGTGGGTTGCCCATATGGGCCTACACATCCAGATTGGCCTAGCCCGTGTGGATCACACGGCCTGGCTAGTTATCACACGCCCATGTGGGCCCACATGCCTAATTTGATCTAGCCCATGTAGCCCACACGACCACACTCTAGCCATTACACTGTCGTGTCTTGCACACAGTCTAACTTTCGTCGATCATACGGTTCTGTGTCGTCGTACACGACCTACCACACAGCCGTGTGACGTCGACAGAGGGGTTTTTTAGCTTTCACTGAATCTCATTTTTTTGCATTTCGGGTAAGCACATTGTACTGTTTCACAGTGAAAATACTCCTGAGCCACATAACACCTAAAAGCGACATCAAAAATTCCTAAAGTCAGTTCCAAACCTTACTTAAATCGTAACAAAGAAACTGATGATCGGTGAACTCAAGTGTTCAACACTTACCTAACAACACTGACGATTTTGGCTAAAATCCCGCAAGAGAAGAGTCCCGCTCCTCATGAATGGTTGTTTCCAAAACCCAAATATCAATCTAACGTAAAGAAAGAAGACAATCCATAACAATTGCCTCAAGCATGAGCGAAACTCCCTACCTTTGCTTACCCCAACACATGAAGAATCGAAAGAACGAAAAATCCACGACTTGAAAGAATAGATTTTAACAGAGTAACGAGAAAGAAAAGAAATTTTTTTAATGGAATGAAGTCATAAAAAAACTTCAGAGATTTCTGAGAGGGAGAAAACCGAAATTATTTTTGAAAAACCACTAGCAACATCAGATAACTACCCAAATCCCCCGAATTGCTCTCCACCAATCCATTACTCAACCTCCTCAGAATTCATGTTTGATCGAAACTCTCTCGGTCAAATGGGAAAAAATAAACTCCCACACTAGCGCAGGGATTCGAACACAAAACCTTCACTCACATACAGACTCCTTTACGACTCAAACCAGTTGGCTCATTCTGATATGGTATTACAAATAATTAAATATAAGCCCACAGAACAGAGATAGGGCTTAATTCCAAAAATAAAAAAATTTGCCAAAGACAAGGCTTGAACTCAAGACCCCTCACACACACCCAGAACACTTAACCAATGAAGCAGATACACAATTATTTCAAAATTTCACAAAAATAAAGACATAAATTTTTAGGGCGTTACAGGTCGATTTAAGATTGCAACCATATACTTACAGGATTTTCTGAATCTTGTGATATTTTGATTTAATATTGCAACCTAATCAGCTCACCGATTTAAGATCAAAACTTTGTAGTTATAAGATTTTTTGAATTTTACGAATCGTCAATTTAAGATCGCAACCTTATACTTACAACATTTCTCGAATCTTGCGACTTGCTAATTTAATATCGCAACCTTATACTTATAGGATTTTTGAATCTTGCAGTTTACCGATTTAAGATCACTACCTTATACTTATAAGATTTTCTGAACCTTGCGGCTCACCAATTTAATATCGCAGCCTTATACGTATAAGATTTTTCGAATATTGCTGATATCCAATTTAAGATCGCAACGTTATACTTACAAAATTTTTTGAATCTTGCGGCTCAACAATTTAAGATCGCAGCCTTATACTTACAAGATTTTCTGAATCTTGCGGCTCACCAATTTTTTATTGCAACCTTATACTTACAAGATTTTTCAAATCTTGCAACTCATTGATTTAAGATCCCAACCTTATACTTACAAGATTTCCAGAATCTTGCAGTTGATGATTTAAGATCATAATTTTCTTATGCAGTTGATTTCAATTTTAAAGTTGCAAAACCCTCAGAAAAATTGACGTAGTTTTTCAGAACAATTTGCAGTATTTTTACAGTGCAGTCCGCAGTATTTTTGCAACATTATTCGTGTAACATTCTGAAATTAGGCCTAGTAGGATTGAGCCCAATGGGCCTTAGGCGTAGTAGCGTTTAAAATTTTTTAGAGAATAGGAGATCGGCTTAAGTGCAAGTTGGACCTTTTAGATAAGTGATTTTGAAGGTTAGGGGCTTCTATGAAGTCCGGGATCAAATATTAGCTTTGGGGAAATTTTGGTTTTAGGTGAAAAAACCACGGAGGTTGGCGGGTAGGCCTTAAGAATAAAATGTGGAGAAAATGACACAAGTGGAGTGTGTAGTGTAGTGGCAAAGTGACACCACTTAAGGACAAGGGAATGACACCACAAGGAAGGAAGGAGGTCCAAGGTTCTAGTTGTAGCATTTGCATTCCTTTTAGATTATTTTTATTAAATGAATTTAGACCTTGGCCATAGGGTTATATTTAGTTGCGCATGGTTTAAGACACAAGGAGCTAGTTGGTAAAGTGGCTAGCAGTGTGGATTATGTTATAAGGGAGCCTGGGTTCGAATCTCATGAGAAGCAAGGGAGTATTTATTTTACGGAGTGGACGGTAAGAGTTTCAGTTGAATTTAAACTCTACTGACGAAGGGATCCCACATCGAAAAGATACAAGGAATGAAGGTGAAGAGCTAGCTATATAAAGAGCATGCCAGGAGAAGGGTTAACATACCTTGGTGGGCGTTGGGCACAGGAGTGGTCGCAGCGCGGTTTAGCACCAGAGTCCTATCAGGTGTGTAACTCTCTCTACTCTAGTTGTAGAGCGGCAAATGCCGAAGTGCCGGTCATGGCAATAGTAGCCACACGAGCATGCGAGTGCACGTGTGGGGCTTCGACGCGATAGTTGAGGTCATCATGAGTATTCTTGTGGGTTGGGGTGTTTGCTTGGGCGATGGGGTAAAATGGGCCCAATGGGCCCGTAGGCCCAATAGAATAAATTGTATGATGATGTAGTATATAGTGAACTAGACTAGGTGGAACTTATATACGTGGATAGATTTGTGTTAGGTGGGCCACACGAGCGTGTGGGCCCGAATGGGCCGAAATCGAGTTTTAGGCCGAACAGTCTGGTAAAGACCGAAAATGGTAGTTGAGTCGCTCAAGGCGACACTGGGCCTTTAGAAAGGCCATTCCAAGTACGAAATTACTGAAATACCCTTGGTGGGTAAATTACGAAAATATGTTTGGTAGGTAAATTATGAAAATACCCTTGGTAGGTAAATTACAAAAATACCCTTAGTGGGTAAATTACAAAAATACCCTTAGTGGGTAAATTACAAAAATACCCTTAGTGGGTAAATTACAAAAATACCTTTAGTGGGTAAATTACGAAAATACCCTTAGTGGGTAAATTACTAAAATACCCTTGGTGGGTAAATTACGAAAATACCACAAGAGGTAAAATTACTGTTATACCCTTAGAGGTTGATTAGCATGATTATGTTGTTTTATGTCTATCTGATTATGATGATAATTCATGTTATACTTATATTTGATATATGTCTAGCATATATGACATACTGCATACACGGATTATTATGTCATATTGCACGGGATGATGAGAGGAGGGAAGATTGATATCTGTGACTTTGGGTCACCAAAGTGGTTTGGCACCACCGGTGGTTTGGTACCACATATGTTATTCGTGACTTTGGGTCACGGAGGTTTGGCACCTCACAATGACTCATCCCAAAGTGGCTTAGCACCACAAAGGGTTGGCCCCACATTTGATAAAATGGGATTGTTGCGGTGATTTAGTATCACAACGTGGGTTGGCCCCACATATGGATTATTCGTGACTTTGGGTCACCAAAGGGTTTGGCACCACATCATTATTGATATCGGTGACTTTGGGTCACCAGTGGTTTGGCACCACTAGTGGTTTGGTACCACACGGGTAGAATCGAGAGTTTCGGATGGTTAGGTTTTGGGTTGCATGACATGCATATTTTCATATGAAATTGTGTAAGGGTTTAACATACGTTGGATGGGGATTTACACACCGAGTCTCGATGACTCACCCTTAGTTAAATTTTGCGGTAATCATTAGATCATGGATTTGGGAGTGAGGTGGACTCGTAGAGGCCATACATATGTTTACTCAGTAAATTCATTTCTTTTATTTGGACTTATTTTTATTTGGGTTTTGTTATGTAATAAGGCCTTGGTATTTTATTTGGTTTTAGCGTTTAAATTGGTTACTACTTATTATTAAATGTTTAATGCGAGATTTTCCTAAAATATTAATAAACTGTTTCTTATTCAAAATTACTTCAACTTAATTTTCACAACAAATACAATTTTTACAAACTAATAACAACTTTGTAAAATGGGCATTAAATGAATCAGGTTTTATATACAAACCACGAAACGTGGAGTTTCAAAAAGAATACGAACTTTTAACGAACGTACAAATTTTAAAAATTTCTTTCATGTGACATGCCAGATCTGGTCGTAACATTTAGGCCGGGTTTGGGGTGTTACAATTTTAGTATCAGAGCCTAGGTTTCAAAAACTCGGCTGTGGGTTATAGGGTTAAAAAAAAGTTTGTTTGAAAATACATGTTGTTTGGAAGTATGGCACCTTGAGTCTCCGGCATCCAAATCCGTAAGTTTTCTTATTTTATGTTTGTTAAGACAATGTTATGACTATATTTTTGGTATTTATTTTGTGTGTGCTGGTTTGGATATAGAAATTGTATGTATAAATATCGATTTGCTTTTGTGTTTAGATATCTAGTTGTGAGAAAGAAGTTTCGAGATTTGGTTTATTAGTGTTATTAGATCAGAGTACGCAGCGTGAGCGTAGTGTGGTAGGTTAGGACGTGTGACTATTAGTTAGTTGGAAATTTCGAGGATGAAATTTCTTTAAGGAGGGTAGATTTGTAACATTCTGAAATTAGGCCTAGTAGGATTGAGCCCAATGGGCCTTAGGCGTAGTAGCGTTTAAAATTTTTTAGAGAATAGGAGATGGGCTTAAGTGCAAGTTGGACCTTTTAGATAAGTGATTTTGGAAGGTTAGGGGGCTTCTATAAAGTCCCGGGATCAAATATTAGCTTTGGGGAAATTTTGGTTTTAGGTGAAAAAAACCCTGGAGGTTGGCGGGTAGGCCTTAAGAATAAAATGTGGAGGAAAATGACACAAGTGGAGTGTGTAGTGTAGTGGCAAAGTGACACCACTTAAGGACAAGGGAATGACACCACAAGGAAGGAAGGAGGTCCAAGATTCTAGTTGTAGCATTTGCATTCCTTTTAGATTATTTTTATTAAATGAATTTAGACCTTGGCCATAGGGTTATATTTAGTTGTGCATGGTTTAAGACACAAGGAGCTAGTTGGTAAAGTGGCTAGCAGCGTGGATTATGTTATAAGGGAGCCTGGGTTCGAATCTCATGAGAAGCAAGGGAGTATTTATTTTGCGGAGTGGACGGTAAGAGTTTCAGTTGAATTTAAACTCTACTGACGAAGGGATCCCACATCGAAAGATACAAGGAATGAAGGTGAAGAGCTAGCTATATAAAGAGCATGCCAGGAGAAGGGTTAACATACCTTGGTGGGCGTTGGGCACAGGAGTGGTCGCAGCGCGGTTTAGCACCAGAGTCCTATCAGGTGTGTAACTCTCTCTACTCTAGTTGTAGAGCGGCAAATGCCGAAGTGCCGGTCACGACAATAGTAGCCACACGAGCATGCGAGTGCACGTGTGGGGCTTGATAGTTGAGGTCATCAGTAGTATTCTTGTGTGTTGGGGCTGCTTGGGTCGCGATGGGCCGAAGTAGGCCCAATGGGCCCGTAGGCCCAATAGAATAAATTGTATGATGATGTAGTATATAGTGAACTAGACTAGGTGGAACTTATATACGTGGATAGATTTGTGTTAGGTGGGCCACACGAGCGTGTGGGCCCGAATGGGCCGAAATCGAGTTTTAGGCCGAACAGTCTGGTAAAGACCGAAAATGGTAGTTGAGTCGCTCAAGGCAACACTGGGTCTTTAGAAAGGCCATTCTAGGTACGAAATTACTGTAATACCCTTGGTGGCTAAATTACGAAAATATGTTTGGTAGGTAAATTATGAAAATACCCTTGGTTGGTAAATTACAAAAATACCCTTGGTGGGTAAATTACAAAAATACCCTTAGTGGGTAAATTACGAAAATACCCTTAGTGGGTAAATTACAAAAATACCTTTGGTGGGTAAATTACGAAAATACCCTTGGTGGGTAAATTACGAAAATACCCTTAGTAGGTAAAATTACGGTTATACCCTTAGAGGTTGATTAGCATGATTATGTTGTTTTATGTCTATCTGATTATGATGATAATTCATGTTATACTTATATTTGATATATGTCTAGCATATATGACATACTGCATACACGAATTATTATGTCATATTGCACGGGTATGATGAGAGGAGGGGGAAGATTGATATCTGTGACTTTGGGTCACCAGTGGTTTGGCACCACCAGTGGCTTGGTACCACATATGTTATTCGTGACTTTGGGTCACCAGAGGTTTGGCACCTCACAGCGACTCATCCCAGTGGCTTAGCACCACAGTGGGTTGGCCCTACATTTGATAAAACGGGATTATTGCGAGTGATTTGGTATCACAACGTGGTTGGCCCCACATATGGATTATTTGTGACTTTGGGTCACCGTGGTTTGGCACCACATCATTATTGATATCGGGGACTTTGGGTCACCAAGTGGTTTGGCACCACCAAGTGATTTGGTACCACAGGGTAGAATCGAGAGTTTCGGATGGTTAGGTTTTAGGTTGCATGACATGCATATTTTCATATGAAATTGTGTAAGGGTTTAACACACGTTGGATGGGGATTTACACACTGAGTCTCGATGACTCACCCCTTAGTTAAATTTTGTAGGTAATCATTAGATCGCGGATTTGGGAGCTGAGGTGGACTTGTAGAGGCCATACATATGTTTACTCGTAAATTCATTTCTTTTATTTGGACTTATTTTTATTTGGGTTTTTGTTATGTAATAAGGCCTTGGTATTTTATTTGGTTTTAGCGTTTAAATTGGTTACTGCTTATTATTAAATGTTTAATGCAGGATTTTCCTAAAATATTAATAAACCGTTTCTTATTCAAAATTACTTCAACTTAATTTTCACAACAAATACAATTTTTACAAACTAATAACAACTTTGTAAAATGGGCATTAAATGAATCAGGTTTTATATACAAACCACGAAACGTGGAGTTTCAAAAAGAATACGAACTTTTAACGAACGTACAAATTTTAAAAATTCCTTTCATGTGACATGCCAGATCTGGTCGTAACGTTTAGGCCGGGTTTGGGGTGTTACAGTTCACATTATTTTTACAATACAATTTATAATAAATACACAATAAAGCTCGTAGTATTTTGCAGTACCAATTTCAATTTTTTTAAAGCATAACTCGTTAAATTTTTGTTGTACAGCTTGTCGAATTTCGATATACAGTTCGCCATATTTTCTCTATACTGTTGGTATTTTTTCCGTACAATTCATCATATTTTCTCTATGCTGCTCACTATATACACCGCTATTATCCCTAGTGTTACATGCTAAATTAAGTGGAATTTTAACGCTATGAAACAAAATAATATCAAAAACCAAATTTGTATCAGTGACACAGCTCAAAGAATCGAAGTTTACACGCCGTTGTCACGCAACAAAGTTTGAGTTAGTAAGTTTCAATTAAAATTTACGTAACAAGCTCTCAATTATATGAGTAAGGCGTGTAAACCTATCTTAGAAGAGTCACTTTACAACTCTTATTCGATAAAGTGGGAGACAAATTGTTATATAATACCTCACAAACCCAAACTTTGGTCTGCCCAGGTGACCAGAAATCTGATCCAATCAAGGACGGGATGTCATACAGCTCGCCATCTCCACTAGCTTGCCACTACGCTAGTTTGCCACTCCCCAGCTTGCCACCTTCCTATTCATATACCCGCAAAGATACCTCTCCAAGGAACCCCTTAGAGGATATGTGGCAGGTCTAGTGGGGATAATGTGTCCTCATGCATAACGCCTAGTTATCCCCTAACACGTCCCATCAAATAACCATGCCTTATAAATATGAGAAATAATTCCATGAGATGGGGGAAAAAGGATCCATCAACACCCATATTTTTAAATGGTTAATCCAATATTATTTTAGGCTCGTCCATATTTTTTTAAAAAAAATTAAAAAATATATATCTATATTATTTTTAATTTAATATTTAATAATTTATCTTTTTATTAAAATTTTATATATATTCATCTTAACATTTTTAATGTTTAAATTATAGTTATATTATATACTACTATAGATTTAGTTTTTGTGTCTTATAAATTACATAATACAACACATTTCAAACTTATAAAAGAGCCAAACTCAAGCTTTGAATGTTTAATTTCGAGCCCAACCCATATTTTAAACGGGCTAAACTTTTTACTTTAATCCATTTTTAGGTTTAATATTTTTTTCCCAAATCCTCCTAAATTTCGATTGACCCTTCGAGCCAAGCTACTATTTACAAGTCTAGCTTACTTACACTAGAAACTAGTGTTAATTTCTTGACTATTTATATAAAATCTTTAAAATTTCTTCATTTAAAGAAATTCAAAGAAGACTTATACTTTAAATTTATTTATATATAGTAATACATAATTATATGAAAGAAAAACACTTATACTATAAATAAGTATCAATTTACTCATTATTTACATAGTTCTTCAAAGAGGGTTAAGTTATATATATATATATATATATATATCTATAGTAATATTAACATGCAAATTTGATAAGTTGAGTTAGGAGGCATAATTGCATGAACACCACATGTACACATATATATGCCAGGTTGTACGTTTAAATGAGGAAATTATCTTTGAAAAAGGCAATATTACATATATAATATTCTATCATATTTATATTGAATGTAATCAAGGAGATTTTGTTTTATATTAAGTCAGAATTGTTAATAATTTAATGTAACCTATCAATTTTAAATTCAATTATATTAAAAACAATACGTATTTCACTTTTAGAATCTTATAAAATCACATATAATATGATTTAATTAAAAGTAAAAGTTAGAAATAAATAAAATTGATTTTCCTTAATTTCCTTTTGACCACATGTCCTTATTGTTTGTGCATACAGACCCTAATTACAACTCTATATAAAGCATTTAAACACAAATCTTTCTCCATCCTCATACAATCTTCATCCAAGAAGAATAATAGGAAAAATAAACTTCATACCATATTATTTTTACATTACATTTCTTCATTGTTTTTTCTTTATTACATCTCAGATAATATGTTGATGGTAATGCTCATAGAAAAAGACACTCAACTGGATTTAATTCAAAACCAGAAGAAGTTAACATGTCAAATGTGTAGAAAAAGAGAGACTAAATTCAAATAGATTTGACTATTATATATGTAAAAATTATGCATTTTATTTTCTCATTTTCTTCAAATAGTATTAAAAATTAGCCCACTTAAATCTGTTTTACTTACTAATATATTTAATATAACTATTTTCAATCACATGATTTTCAATTGTGTTTAAAATTGATATGTTTGTATTTTACTTTTATATTCAATTAAATAACAAAAATTTAAATATATATTATCATAACATTTGAAAACACGTGCACAAGCCAAAAAGTTATATATATATTATAAAGTAAGGATACAATAATTGTTTTGATAATTTTTAGTTGTTAATGACTTCTCCTGTAGTCTCAAATTAAGCATTTTTAAGGTAAATTAATATATAAATTAGAGTAAATTAAGCATTTACTTTTGGGAATTTACAGTATACACATAGTTTAGAGTAAATTAAGCAATTATATTTATATCCATTAGAAAGAGCATAAATGAAAATAGATTAATGTTTCATGCATAATTTACGAAATATATTTCTAATTGAGTATGATATTTCAAAATAATAAAACATAATTTAGAATAAAACAAACAATTAAATTAAGTCAAAACAAGAAAAAGTTATGAATTAAACTATCAACTAATGAAACGTAAATAAGAACAAGATTACAGGATGAATTGAAAAACATTTCCAAATTTAAAATTCAATATCAACATGCAATGCATTAAATGGCATATCCAATTAAAGGAGTTAATAAGTGAGAATATGTATTTATGATTGATTAAAACGATCTTATGAAAACTTTTAAACCAAAATTATGGAGAGAATCCCAACTTTAAGTCTTTTCCTCTATCTAATATAATGCGAATTTAACCAAAAGAAAAACTCTACAAAAACTTTTCCATTTTGAAGGTATTTTTATTTTATTTTATTATGTAAATACGGTTTTCGTGCAAAAATAAACATTTTATTTTTTTCTCAAATTATTTTTTTCAACTACTTTTATATAAAAAATCCTCTTGATTTCAAAGTTTTTCTCGATTTTAATTTTTCTAAAACAATTCTAAACTAAATTGATATAATTGGATCTATAAGTTATTTTTAATTGATTTATTATTTTATTTATTTATTTATTTTATTACTATATGTATTTACTTATTAATTTTATTTAATAAAATTTTAATTATTAATGTTATTAACTTTTCTAAAACAAGTATTTCATAATATTAAAAATATTCTTTAAAAATATAAAATAATTTTAAATATTATAAAATAAAAGATGAGAATAAATAACTAAGAAGATGAGAGAGTAAAGAGAGCGTATTTAATTAATCAATCGAAATTCTTTACAATAATTCTCCACAATTTATATTTATAGACATAAAAAGTATAAATGAAATAAAAACTCTGCTTCTAATCACTATTAAAATTTAAAGTATATCAAAACTTATCAAGTTCTTTATGGACATCCATTTAATAAAATATTCATAACACTCCCTCTTGGATGTTCATTTATAAATAACGTGTCTCATTAAAACCTTACTAAGATAAAAGCTCTGTAGAAAAAAAGTTTTCTAATAAAGGAAAAAGAGTAGTAGCATGATATCGGTCACATCATGTGACTTAATTAAAAGGTTGCAAAATTGGGCTAAACTTAAAAGAGCCTAAATGCAAGATGAAAACGTTCAGATCCATGGAACGTTTGCATTTGTGCTTATAAGGCCTTAAAAACGTCTATTTTATTTTGATTTAAAATTTCATAGTCTTTTAATTTTATTTAGTTTAGATGTTTTGTTAATTAAGCTTATGTGTGGTGTGTTTTAATTTGTCTTAATCATATTTAATTTCGGTAGTTATAGTTAAGTTAGTTGGTACATTATATAGTTAGTTTTATTGCATTTTAATGTCTTAAAACTAGTTATTTAATTTGCCCTTTTATTTCATCTTTAATGCTTGTGTGTTTAATTGTGTCTTAAGTAATTTAATTGTGTTTAATTGTGTCCTAGGAGAATCCAAATGACCAACCATCTAATTAAGGCTTCAAAAAGGTTGTTGGTTTTTCAAAGGGAATCGAGAGCTTTCACACTAAGTGCCTATTCGGTTTGGGAAAAAAAAGATGGCTATTGATCATTCCTGTACCTCATTTAATCTCACCGTCCATCATAGGAGCTGAATGTGACTTTTAGAGTTTGCTTACCCTTAAGCATGCATAAATTCGGTGCAACACATTAATGAGTAGCCACCCACATTGATTTCAAGTGCATGGATGGTCATGGACTTAATGAACGAATTTATGAAGCTCTCTTCGCTGTTCGGTTGAAGAGAATATTTTAATCTCTTTGTGAAGTTCTAAAAACAATATTAACGTCTGATTTGTGGCCATTCATTTACCTTTGTGTTTGCCTATCAATATTCGATTTTAAGCATTGTAGAAGGTTAGACTTTTCTGATTATAAAACTACATTTGAGTTAATCTTTTTGTTCTTCAAGAACTTACCGAACTTATCAAGAATTCCTTTCTTGTGGAGTTCACTAAAATCAATCTTATCACTTTGTTCACCATCCCAAAGTATGGCGATCAACCTTATACCTTTCTTTCCTATCTCATTATAAATAACAGGTCAAGGTTCCATCTATCCCCAAACTTTTTGACTTTTAAACAGCCTTATAGAATTCGGGTCACGTTGTTATATAACGTCGGTTCTTTACTAGTTTGTTTATAATCGAGAGTTATATCCAAATTTACTTTAGCAATATTCAATTCGTAATTCTACCAATATTCGAGCAAGTACCTATTTAGACGATCGAGCACATAAAATCGTGAATCAACCCCTAGCTGGGTTCATGTCAAGTACACATATCTATAATACGCATAACATGTTGCCTCATTAAAAATTTTACCAGGAAAACTCAATGGGATAAAGCCTTGGTTAAGGAAAAATGAGACAGAGCGTATTTACTCTCCCTCATGAAAACATCACATACTCTCTGTAACATCCCGAAATTGGGATTAGTAGGATTGGGCCCAATGGGCCTTGGACATAAGAATGTTCAAAATTTTGAGAACAAGAGAATGGCATTATTGCAAATTGGACTTGTTAGTTAAGTGAAATTGGAAGGTTACGAGGTTTCTATGAAGTCTCGGGTTTAATTGGGCCTTAGGAAAAATTTGATATTTTAGCACTTTAAGGAGATGGAGTAAGTGACCTTAAAGCATATGAAAATAAATGAATAAATGGTTAGCATAAATGAGCAATTAGTAAAGAGGTTATGGCATCAAGTGAAGTACCTTGAGGGAAGAGGTTCAAATCACTTTGTGTGCAATTTGACTTTTTTTTTTTGCTTCCCTTGTTTATTGTGTCGGTCAAGGAGTAATTTTGGCAATGGTGGACTTCATTATTTTGGTAAAGTGGCTAAAAGAATAAGGCAAGGATGAAGTTAGGGAAAGGAATCAAAAGAAAAAGGGAATGTAGGGGAACATGTGGCATATTTCAAGGAAAGGTTATGGAAAGGGTGGTTGGCAAAGTTTTGACCTTTAGAGCATGTATGTAGACAGCAGGTTTAGGGCTATAGAGTGATAGCCGAAATTGCTTAGTCTTTTGGTAGGATTTTTGGTGTTGATTAGGCCAAAAATCACTTTTGCACAATTTGGTGTTTTTCTCTCAATCCTTTCTTTTGCTTTGTGCCGAAATTCCTAGCCTTGGAGACCATATTTTCTCCTTTCATTTTACTTTGGCCGAATTCTTCAAGCACATTGGTGCATCTTCTTACTCTTTTGTTTGGTCAACATTTTCATCTCTTGTTTATCTCCCTCTTGATAGCCGAATATTCATTTTCATTTTCTTTACAAACCGAACTCTCATTTCCTTTCTACCTTTCTTCTCATCCGTACTTACATTCAATCCTTAATCAATCATGGTATATAGGAGTGCCAATTTTCTACCACATCGCTTAATCGACCTTAGCCATAGGAAGATCGTGTGAAATGGGAATTTCATTGTTCAAGGTAAGGAAGCTCTCTCATAGTCTTTTTCAATAACTTCCTTGGTTATTGTATTAAGAGGATTGAAGGATAATTAATCGACTATATGTTTTAGGTACTTAATCGCTCGATCTATCCCTCGTAATAAGAGACTCTGATTGTTGGTAAGTGATATAGATTTTTAATCAATCGAAATATTGGTTGAAGTGGTAAATTGAGTTTTGGATTAATTGTTGACCGATTGTGTCTTTAGGTGCCGCGGAGAATATCGTGTTACGGATTCCAAATAAGGTGTGTAATCCCATACCCTTCCGAATATATGTTTGAAATGGTGAGTAAGTCTCACATCTCTTTGAAATTTTACATGAAATATTCTGTGATTCGGTAGAAATACCGAATAAAACCGATAACCGGCATCCGTGATCACTCGGGAGTGCGTATATTCGTAGTGGTAATCGTTTTTTTGTAATAAAATAGTTTCGGTCAGAAACAGTGACGTGTATTTGAAAACTCACGAAAAATTGGATAAAAGGAATTATAAAGTAAGTAAGATATCAGATTAAAGCTTACTGTGTCTACTTTAATATGGAAGAAACGGAGAAGGAAAAGGAATATTATATTCCGAGATATGTTAATTTTAGTGAGACTGGTTCTGAATGACTTGGGGGTATTCTGTTTTGTTTTGGAAAAATCATATAAAATTGTAAAAAGTGAATTACGGGACATAATTTATATGTATGGATTCCTTACTGAACCTATTTTCGATGGAAATAAGTGGGAGCAGTAGATGAAAAGTGTACAGTAAGATATTTGTGATTAAGGAAAGAGAGGTCAGAATCATTGGACAGTGAAACAAAGAAAACTTTAAGGAATAAAATGTACTAAATGGTAAGCTAAAAATTCTGAAAAAATTATAGGAGAAAGATATATGTGTCTACTTTCAACAAAAATTTACGGATTTAGATTTAGAGTTTTCTAACTCGAGTTATGGTCAATTTAGTCAGTATGATGCAGATGGACAGTTTCGATTTTATGCTCCAAATTAGTAATTAAGCCTAGGTTGTGAAATTACCATAATACCCTTAGAGGGTAAATTACCGAAATACCCCTGAGTTGTGAGATTATCGAATTACCCTCGACGAGTAAAATTATGAAAATGCCCTTATGGGCCGAATTACAAAAATGCCCTTATGGGCCGAATTACGGAATTGCCCTTAATGGGTCGAAATACGAAATTACTTTATGAACTGAATTGACATATTGCTTTATGGGCCAATCTGATATATTTTGTTATGAGGGCCAAAATATGTTTAATGGGCCAAATTTGCTAGATCGTTAAATGGGCCAAAGTTTGCTAGATCGTTAAATGGGCCAAAATTTCTATTTTGACTAATGGGCCAAATTGATAACTTGTAATATGGGCTTTTTGTTGAAATTTACCTTATGAATATATTATTATGCATTAAATATGTATATACATGACTGCATGGGTTGGGATAATTGACGAAGAGAAGAATGGCCTGTTGCCACAAATCTAGTTCGGTGGCTCTGTCACAATGGCCTGTTGCCAAAAATCTAGTTCGGTGACTCTGTCACAATGGCCTGTTGCCAAAAATCTAGTTCGGTGGCTCTGCCACAAATATTATAATTGGCTTAATGCATGCTATTGGTGTGTTGGCGGGGTGGGTTGTTGATTGGTACGGGTGGTGTGTAGCGGATGGAAATTTAGGCTTGGTTGGGAATTGCATATCACATGCATTTTATATTGGTTATATTGTTACATTTGTAAATGGGCTTAGGCCCAAATATTTGCTTTACGGATTTTGGCCCAGTGAACAACGGTGAGTAGGTTACATGCTGAGTTCTAAGTAACTCACCCCTTCTTTCTTAACCCTGTAGGTAATGCTCCGTGAGGTGGACTTGGGCCATGGATGACTCGGTGGAGGCCATTCTTTAGAAATAGTGTTATTAAATTTTAAATTTCTATTCCGTTATTTTATTATTTTGGTTTAAGTTGTAATAAGGCCTCGAACTATTTTATTATTTGCTTTATGGTTGGTTTACTTATTATTTTGCTTAAATTGTTTTAAACGAGAATTTTTCTAAAACGTAAATAAAAGTTTTTCCAAATTGATTAACAAATGGATTTCAAGATAAACTTTTACAAATATAATTAACTTTCGAACTTTCTTTCAATTTATTAACGACATTTTCAAAAGTCACGGATTTAAAGTTCAATTCCTTGATTTGTGATTTATCAAATTACTTGTATTTTATCTACGTGTTTAAATGTTTCAAAATGTTGTTACAACTCTAGTTTTCAAAATCATTTATTTCAAATATGCTTTCATGGCGAAAAGGTTTATTAAAGATAATTATGTTTTCACGTGAGCGAAATTGCTTTAGTTGTATTGGGTTTTAACAAAGAGGCGAAATTTTCAAACGAGTTTTTTGGTGACACGCCAGATTCGGGCCTAACTTCTAGGCCGGGTTTGGGGTGTTACACTTTCTCATATTCTATGTATTCAATCTCGAATACTAGCTTTTCAAATGACCATTTGAAAGTATTTGCTAAGCATTTATATCAACATTCTTTTGAAAGTCATGAGTGAGGGAAAATTTGGAAAAATATATTTTGATCTCTTCAGGAGTTTCAACAATAACCATAGCAAACTTTAATCATGATTCTTCTATAAAAACAAAAATAGGTATTTTGGATCATTTCTCAATAGATTTATTTAAGATCCTTCTTTTATTTCATTATTTTAACTATAATATTGCATGCAAAACCATTATCGACCAGTTTTATTATCGGTTTCACATTTTCTTGAATTGACATAACTTATTGAGATATCTTATTTTCACCATTTTAATCTTCAATTTCAAGTATTTGAATCTCTTCTGGAGTTTTAGTTAGTAGTTATGTCTCGAGTCTCTTCTAGAGTACCCGCCACCACTATATGACCATCTAGAGGAATTTTCATTTTTGGAACTGATCAATCTATTATTTATTCTAACTAATTGTCCTACTAAGACTTTGATTCAAAATATTAGATGGTATATAACACTTGGTTATTTTCATTAAGTTTGTGAATAGATTTGACAATTAACTTGTAATAAAGTGAGTTATCCTTTTTGAACTTTTGGTTCAAATTAATCTCTATAAGGATCTAGATAATGATAACTCATTACAAGCAGTGATTTCATTCAACTATTATTTCTCTCCACTAATATCGAGAAAATTATCAAATCAAAATAATAATAACAAATCATGTCATAATTGAATCTCCAACATATTTAAAACAAATAATAATACAAGGAGACTCGTAATTAATATATATTCCCAACTTTCTTTAAATATTCACTCATCTTTGTTGTGGTGGAGCAATTGAAACATATACTACATACAAAAATTCAAAGATGAGAAATATTTAACTCTTGACTAAAAACTAATTGTAATAGGGAGTATTTATAACTTATTGGCTTGATGTGTACAACACGTAAATCAACACAATCTCATGTTAAAATAGGAAGTTTAGTTCTCATAAGTAATGGTTTAGATATTAATCAGATGCATTCAATCAATAATTTCTCTAAACCATTATGTGCATAAATAACAAGCTGTTACAAAAGTTTTTCAAACTTAATATAAACTCACCAGCTTTAGCAATATGAATTGTCTTAATTGCATAATCTAAAATTAATCATTTAAACAAACAATCTTGCAAACGACAGGTTACAAGTAGATAACACATACGTGATTATTTTGTAGATGTATCTACCAAAATCATATAATATCAAAACCATCCATATGGTGGATGAATAGGCCCATATTCATTTCAGAAATGTAAGGCATTAAATCTCAACTTTAGCTAGTGAGTTTCTAATAAGCAATTTTTATTGAGAACAAACAATAATTGAGAATTATTTAAATTAAAGAATCTTTTGGTTCTTTAATGAATGCCCATATGAATTCTCAATTAATTTTTGCATCATATATGATCTAGGATGGTCTAACTAGTCACACCAAGTAGTAAATGCATTTGTATCAGTAAACTTCTGGTTTACTTTAACATGCATTTCAATTGTACTAATAATATCAATATAAATTGTGACAAATTAATAATTTTACTGCCATTCCTTTTACTTTGTATCCACATTTAAGTACCATTATGACATTTACTACTAGAAATGTCTAAATCAATGTGAAGTCTATAATGCCACTAAGTCAACAAAATAAATATAATTTCCAAACAATTATATGCAATATTCGCTTAAGGGAATATGCCAAAATCTTCAAATGCAGGGCATTTGGTCTAGTGGTATGATTCTTGCTTAGGGTGTGAGAGATCTCGAGTTTGATTCAAAATATAAATAACTCACTCCTCTTTTGATTCATATAAAATATAATCTTTTCCTTATTCACAATCTAGATACGATATCCATTTAGAATATCTTTTAAAATCAATGGATTAACCATTACAAGATATTATATTAGCTCTTCTAGAGCTTTCGACTAATTTTGTACTACCAAATATTAGAATATTATTGGTTTTTATTTTCTTTTATGCCTGCGTTCACTTCGGGAATGTAATAGATTTATTAGGACGAACTTATAAATGTCCCAATAGATTCTTTATTTCATAATCACTATCGCAGACATGCATGGATTTCAAATCAAAATCTATCTATTCATGTTGTCATGATTAGTCTCCAATTATAATAAACATGATATAATAAATAAATCATAGTAAAATATACATAAGATTCTTTAACATCATAGTTATCCCCCTGATTATTATGACGAGCACACATAAGGATTATATAAATTTATTTGCATAATGATTACCCATAGTGCGTAGGCTTCAATTGAAGACTGAAATTGCAATGGCTCTAGAAGGCAATTGACAACAACTTGAGCAATAGATTTGGAGTGACCGTATTATAAAATAAAAGAGAATCGTGTTGATAACGTGTTATAAAATGAAATAAAACTTTACTTCTAATGACTATTAGAATTTAAAGTATATAAAATCAATCTAAATCTTGATGAACATCCATTTAATAACATATTCATAACATTAAAAATTTCTTGAATTTTATTTATTTTATTGTTTACAAATATAAAGCTATTTATTTTGCAACGACTATTAATTTTATTTAAGTAAACATATAATTTATAAACAATATTATATCCATTTCAATACGATTTTTTAAAAAATTTTAATTTGATGATTATTATATTTTAATTGTTAAATAAAACAATCAACCTTTGCATTGCAGGAGATAAAAAAATCTAGTATATTATATATTACAAGGTTCTGCCTAAATAAGAAAATAAATAAACATCATGTTCACATTACAATTTTATAAATCCTTCATTGATTATAGTGCACTCTTATAACCCACACTTATACTTAAATAAATAATTGTTAAAAGAGGACTTATAGTTTCCTTTTACAAAAGCTCTTTAGAGTTTTTTTTTTTCAAGAAATTCTTAAAGAGGACTTATAATTTAAATTTATTTATATATTATTTATACATAATAATATAAATTATTTATTATTTTATATATGATAATCTATATTATTTATTTAAGAATTTATTATATGAAAGAGAGAAGTACTAATGTTAAACAAAGATAGAAAGGACGTACTCACTTTGATATGTTTATGCTCCATATAACTTGAATGGTGGTGATTCTAATATAATACCCACTTTGATGTGTTCATGGAGTGCACTTAACCATCAAAAGATTTGATTTATTTATCAATTATTAATATTATGTGTAAATCTTATTATTTTTAATTTTATGTAAGGCATGTTTTTTAACAAGAATGGCCTAAATAATCTTTAGAAGCACTAAGGCCAGGCCTTGAAACAATAATGGCGAAGCCCTCACTTCAAATTCTAGCAGTGTAAAACCCATAAAGAAGCGAGAGAAGAGAAAGAATAAAAAATATATATATATATTTTAGATTAATTATAGAGAGATTCCTAACTTTAGTTAAAAGTAAAAAAAAAAAAAAAGTTATGTGTCAATTATTTAATGAGCTAATGTGCCACGTTAGAATCCGTTAGTAAATTAATAGAATTTTTAACAGTAGTGGCTAATTCAAACAATTATATTAATTAGAGTGACTAAGTTAAAAAAAATAAAGTGACTAAAATATTGTAAACCCTATTTTAAAGTGACCATAAACATAATTTACCTTTAAATTAAATACGATAAAACCATCCATCTATATAAGTACTCCTTTACAATAAACCTACGCATCTCTATACTATTTTATATTATTATTAATTAAAGACACTTGAATTATTTTATAATTATAATTAATATTATTATTTACACAAATTAAATTATTTAAATTTATTTATTATAACTAATTTATACACAAAATAAATTCATGGATAGCATATATAAGAAAACTAGTATTATATATTACAAAATACACACAATGTGGCAGCTATCCCACCTGAAGGCCTTATATTTGTGACAAGTGGTGCTCTTTATGATTCAAACATTTTGACTACAAATGTGAAATGGGTCCTTTTCTAATTAAATTTTTAGTGTAATGTTTACATTAATTGTTATGTAAAAAATAAATTATTTTTCATACAGTTTGTTTATTACTATTGTAATAAAAATATTTACAATATTAAAATTTAACTTTGATATATTAAAGCAAAAAAAAAAACTAATTTACTTAAATCATTGGAAGATGTTACATTATTGCAATTAATATTTCTAAATCAATTCATTACAAAATAAATAAATAAAAAATTATACTAATATATGTAAATTAGTTTGTTAAGAACTTTGATTGCTTGTCTTGTTCTACATCATATTGAAATTGTAGATAGAACAATAGTAGTGGTTAGACTTGCTCATGAGTCAGGTCGAGAGCTCGCATAAAAAGTAAAAGAATTTAAGTAAAAATATAAAAATATAGGCTTGAAAAATGGGCTTAGACAAAAAAAAAAAAATAAGGCCTATTTTTTAAATAGGTCCGGTTTGGGTGAATTTTTTTTAGTCTGAACCCGACCCGAATTTGCAAAAAAAAAAAAAAATTGTTGCTATTTTTAACTGTTTTGCCATTGTTTTCTATCATTTCGCTATTATATTGCTACTATTTTGTTGTACTTGTTTGAATATTAGATAACTCTTGTTTTATTATTAATTTTGCTACTATTTTAGAGGTATTTGCTTGCTAAGTTGCACTTATCTTAGTGCTATTTAAGTATATATATTTTTAATTTTTTTTCTATTTGTTAAGAAACATTTATTGTAATGTTTTTAGTGTATTTGATATATTATATTTTTTAAATTTATTTTTTATAAAAATAATATAAACTTTTTAATACAGGCAAGCAGGGTTGGGCTAGGCCGGGGCCTAGAAAACATGCCTAATTTTTTTTACTTGTCCCTACTTGAGCTCGACCTGGACCATGGACAACTCTAGCCATGGTGCAGTCAATTTTTTTAGTGTTGGCATGGTTGACTTTTTACTTTCATGACTTTTAATTTAATCTTATTAAGCAACAAATGAGTAGGTAAGGAAGTTTGAGATAGGATTAATGCTCGAATGAATTGGAGAAGAAGCAAAGAAGTTTAAGAAAATTGAAGATCCTTATCCTTATCTCTTGGAAGAGTTTTGAAACTGATGAGAAGTTGATTTATGAAGAGTTTTATTTGGATATTATTAAAGATAAATCTTATTAAAGTGGACAAATTCTTAAAGAAATTAAACTTTAAGATGGATTCCTCATTAAATGATGAGAACATGATTTACTGTAACACCCTAAATTTTTAATTTTTATATAATAAATGATACTGTTCTAGAAAGATACATAGTGAAATTTTGAAGGAAAACTTGAAATAGTTAAGTTATAAAGTGAGTACTCATGTGGAATTTAGTTGATATTTGGAGAGGAAACTATGGTTGAGGACTGTGGATATGAAAGTTGGTAAAAAGGATCAAATCATAAATTTTTAAAAGTTCAAAGACTAATAAAGCAATTTGCCTAAGATGAAGAAGTGAACCAGAACGCATTAATTAAGAAAAAAAATATGATTTTGTGAGTGAGCATGAAGAAATTCAAGTTTGGATTAAATTGAATGAAATTACAAAGTTTAGGGACTAAATGATAATTTTTTAATTTTTATTGAAAAAGAGTATATGTGTAGTTTTGGCCTCAATAATCATATATTTGAGTATAAAAGAGATTTATGAAGCTAAAATAAGTTCTTGGACAAGTATTGGTGAAAAGGAAAGGTGATTAAAGATAAGAGGCTAAAGTGTAAATTTTTGTAAAAAGACCTTTTGGTAATTCCACATGAAATTTATATTGGAAATATTATATTGTGAGATATTAAAATGTTGAGAATAATTTTGAGCACTTAGATTAGTTTTCAACATGAGGATCAAATGTGGACTACACATTTTAAGTGCATTTTGACTTTTTGACTTTGACCTAATTCTAATGGGGAAGGGGGGAGGAAAACCTCTACTCCATGGATATTTCTTCTCCTTCTCTTTTCTAACCAAAACCTCACTCAAAAATCAAGTTATTATCATTAAAATCTTGTAGAGGACTCTCTCTTAAGCTTGATTCCATTTTTAAATCCACCATTTTCAATCTAAGGCTTATCAGTTTAAAGAGAAAGGAAGTCATGACTAGAGAGAAAGCTTTCTCAACATCTCCTCAGTTATTATTTGAGATTATTTGCATGAGAGAGCTTCTAAAGCTCCTATATTGGTATTTTGTTTCATGGTTGAGTGTTGAGAAAAGAATGCATATGGTGAAGAGAAAGCTTCCAAGCTTGTGAAAGTGAGGATTCTAAGTGTGAAGAGCTTGATTTGTATTTTGGCTCATCCAAGGTAAGTGCCTTTAATAATCATGGGAATATAAGTTGAATAATTAGTGAAATAAATAGTATAATGGAGGTAATAAAGTATGCTTATTGAGTGTATTGGTAACTAATAGTAAAACTTAAGAACTAAAATGAATAGTTTCACTAAAACAATTTTGTTTTAACAATTGAGGTGTAAATTTGAAAATTTTCTAAAATTTTATAAATTAAATTAAAATTTGGGCCATATATGGTTTGAAATATTAGTGACTCTAGTTTTAAATGGAACAAATGGAACTTACATCCAAAATTTAGGTTTTGAGATAAATATGTTATAGAGAGGAAAGGTCGAAATCTGTTGATAATATCCCTACATTCACTTTGTAATATTGTTAAAAATAGTATAAAATTATTTAGAGGATTAGCTTTATATTTTAAAATATATTATTGAGCCTATTTTTAATGAAATAAACAATAAATTTATTTGAGTTATAAAATAGGAGAAAAATATTTTTGAGTGAAAAGAGGTCAAAGTTGTTTAGCAGTAGCTCTATCCTAGCTTTGAAAATTTGTTGGTATGTTTGTGCAAGAGCATAAATTCTAGAAAATGTGTAGTTGAAAGTTTCATGAGTCTAGTTTCTAAAACATCAAACATGTTTTGACTTTGAATTTTGTGGTTTAAGAAATAAATAATTTAGCGACTATTATGCAATTAGACAACCATGTTTTTAAAGACTAAATGCTTAAAATTAATTACTTAGATAATTTTGAGTTGAATGATCTTAAAAGCTAAATTTTATATAAGTGTACAAATGAAATTATGTATATGTATAAGGTTACGAGGATTTCAATATGAAAATCCATGTTAACAGCACTTAGTGTTTGATCATTTAATTAAGTGAACATATGGAATAAATGAAAAGTGCATACTGAAATTGGCTTTTGGAGCCTATAATACCTCAAATCTGACCTAGACGTTATGGCCAATTCTAGAGAAATTATTATGAATCATTTTGAAAATTTAGAAATCATTTGAGACTTGTAAAAGTAGCACTAGCTTTTGATAAATAAAATTCTAGTTTATTTGGGGAAAAACACCTTACTTAACTAATTCGATAAATTAGTAGATAATTTATATTTATAAAACACTTAAGTTTACATCAGAACTCTTAGTTAAATTTAGTTTTGGAAAATGTAATATCCTGAATTAGGGGTTATTTGTGATTGTATTGTTTTGCATGAGTTCGGATTGTTGTGTTGTTAAGTAAGATGTTCTAGGGCTTAGGAATAAGCCAAGGGTAGGCTCGAGCTGTAGAAAAAATTTTATTTTTTAGCTTTAGTTAAAGGGAGTTGAAGGAGCTAGGGGTTAAGAGTAATTCGTGGGGAGTTTTAACACAAGTAACCAGTTGGCAAAGGGGCAAGGAGGAACCACTTAGGGCTTTGGAAGGTGACGCCACAAGCATTGAAAGGGGGCTTAGGTTCG
The DNA here is from genome assembly GCA_025506655.1 of Gossypium rotundifolium. Classification (NCBI taxonomy): domain Eukaryota; kingdom Viridiplantae; phylum Streptophyta; class Magnoliopsida; order Malvales; family Malvaceae; genus Gossypium; species Gossypium rotundifolium. Next base: position 54,388,788 of record CP106731.1, read on the forward strand.
AATCCCATGGATGGACTTAAGGTGACTTTCATTTTTACATTTATATGGCATGTGTTGGTCAAACTCTAATTAAGGTAAGGTTGGACTATTGTCTTTTATGGTTAGTAGACTAAGGAATAAGGCAAGTGCTTATTTATGGTATGGTATCAAGGAATTTTGGTAGGATAAGGGGACATAAGGCTTGAAGTATGGAGTGTTGTTTTGGAAACTGTTCTATGGCCATTTGACCATGAATGTAGACGGTATAGTGGACTAGGGGGTTGGCTTAATTCTAAATGTGATTAGGAGGAAATAAGGAGAAATTTAGGAGTGAGTTTAATTCAAAATTAGTTTGAATTGATGGCAAGAAGAATTTTGAGTGTGGAGGCCGAATGTGGGTCTCTTTTGGGTGATAATTTTCGGTCATGAGTGGGGGGGAATAGCCGAATTTCCTATAAGAGGTCTAGAAGTTCTTTTTCGGTTCTCTTTTCTTTCTTTAGTATTCTCTTCAAACTTTCTTTTCACCCTTGCCATAACCAAAATTTGCACCCTATTTCTTGACCAAAAGCCAAAGTTGGAAGTCATTTTGTGCATCTTTTCTTTTCTTTTTTTTAAACTTATTTTCCTTCCATTCACTTCCTAAAACGAAACCCATCCTCTCATTTGCAACAAAATCAAAACCTCTCCACCTTTGTTCTTCATTTCCGAATTCTCCTAACTTTCATCTACACTTCTTTTCTTCTTCTCAACCTCGATTCTATACCTATTTTATGATAGCCGATTATCCCATCTCTATTTGGGAGTTCTTGCCGAATCTTTTAGAGCCTTTAGAGGGGGAGGTGTCGATATTCCTTTTCATCAATCTTCCAATTGATTTCGAGTATAGTAAGTATTTTCTTAGCAATCAAATTCTCTTCTTTTTCATTTAGTATGCCGAAACCAATGGCTGGCCTTGGTTTCTAAGGGATGGTCGAATGTATGAAGAGTCATAATATTGTGTTTCTTTTGTGTAGCCAACGGTAAGGAGCCTTAAGGAGGATTGTAAGGATTCGATTCATCAAGGTAAGTGTTATGTGGTGATTCGGGATTTGTTAAGCAAAGTAGGTGGTTTGTAGTATTCGGCCATAGGCCATTTTATGAGTTTAAGTGATGACCGATTTCTGACTTTGGTTCTTAGGAGCAAATCGACAGGAATAAGAGAGTTTTGGGATTGAGTAGACTGTACCAAATCGTACTGTTCTCTTGTTGTGTGTATGTGATATATATATAAATAAGTATATGATGTGCATGGTAGTCGAAATAATGGCTAAAAAGGTGGATACCCATGGTGGGTAATCGATTAAAAAGGTCAGTACTTTATGACAATAAGTTTCCTATGGTATACGAATGAAATTGTGATAGCATGTGATGTATGCTTATTTTAATGATATTGTGGCATGATACATGGGGCTTGGGATGTGACTATTGAAGGACAGGGAGTACATTTATGTACGTGGTCTGATGTTAGCCTTGTGCGACATTGGCGCTTGATGTTAGCTATGTGCTTCATCAAGGTGGGATGTTGGTCGTGTGCTCACCTCGGCGGATGATAGTGTGTGCATCATCAGTGGATTGAGGATGACCTAGGGTCACCTCGAGGATATTGATATGTGGGGTCACTTAGGTGATCGGTGGCTTAGCCACGGCCTCGGCAGCAGTAGGTCTGCCAAGGTAGGTGTGTAACGGATGGATACTAGGTTGAAATGGGCTTCATGTTGCATATTTTTGTATGTGGATTTGTGTGGATATGGGCCAATCCCATATGTGGAGACATGTGAAATAACTATGCACCGAGTCTGCTTTGACTCACCCAAATTTTCTTACCAACATTGCGGTGATTCAGTAATGCTTGGACCGGTCTGAGCGGATACAAAGGTGGCCCATGCGAAGATATTTTACTTAATTTTACGTACTTTATATTTTAAGTAGTTTTGGAATAATTATTTGATGTAATAAGGGCCACTTAAAGTATTTGCAACTTTATTTATGGTTTTGAAGTTTATCCTATTATTGAGCTAATAATTGGCAATATTTTGAATCAACTTATTTTATAACAACTTATATTAAAGCTTTTAAATTTGGATAATTTGTACCAATAAGGTTTTACTTGGAATCTTAAATGTGAAATGTTTTTACCAACACAACAAATTTCATCTTTTATTTTTAAGTAAAATCTTTTCCAACGTTTTCCATGATGACATACCGAGATCCGGTCAAGGCTTCTGGGCTGGGTTTGGGGGTGTTACAATTTGGTATCAGAGCCCGGTTCAAAACTCAGCTTTGAGGGTTTTGGGACCAAAAACATTTTTTTAAGGTGGGCTTTTCAAAGATTTGGGCTTTCATAAATTTTTCAGTTTATTCGGCATGGCACCTTTGTATCTCCTAATTCAAGTCCACCGTAAGTACCTCTAATTGTTGTGTGAATTATTATATGATTGGTATTGGGTATGATGGGAACGTAGATTGGTGTATTAAGCTATTGAACTTTAGGATTAGCTTACTCCAACATAGAATTGCATAAAATTTTAAAGCCTAATTAAACAAACCTATGAGTAAGTCGCCAAGTTAGGGTGTGGAAACCATTGTGCGCATGTCTAGGGTTGGTTTCGGTGGGAGCTTGGTATTTAAGCAGTCCTAGTGACTCACCTCCTCTCCACTCGAATCCTACCTGGTGCGTAGTAACGGTTCACCCTAACCAAGAGGACTTATTCACGGGTTAAACTCGATAATTAAAACCCGAAAGGGACTAGTCATCTTGTTTATAAAACCTTAAGTTTTCAAAATTACTCCTTTAATTTGTAAAACCATTTTATACTTGGAAAATTTTTCGAAATATTTTCGATTTACAAAATTACCCAAATACCCTAGGTGTAAAATTACCAAAATGCCCTTGGTTTATAAAATTACCATACTACCCACGACTTTTGTAAAAACATTCTTACTTTACAAAAATACCAAAAACTCCTATTTTACAAAATAGTAAGATACCCTGATTTGGGAAAAATTTACTAAAATGCCCCTGACTTCCAAAATTACCAAAATAACCCCGATTTCTGAAATTTCTGCAATATCATTGATTTGATAGAATTTTCAAAATAACCTCGAGATTTGTATATTTTGGAATGCCTTTTATTTGTAAAGATTTTCAAATTTATCCCGATTTATTACCAAAATACCCTATAGGACAAATGACGAAAATACCCCTGGAATATGAATGGACAGAGATGTTCGAATGATGAATGTGTGTGTGATGGATATCATTGAATGTGTGTGTTTCTCTAAATTAGGGTAGAAAACTTGAAATGAAAACTCTGAATGGTCGAAAGAACTACTATTAAGCTCTTTTCATAAAATTGCTCGCAAATAAACAGTGGAACAAATGCTAATTCATAAAATTTCTTAAATCTGATTAAACATGAGCTCTAGGGGACATGGTCGTAATGTGCAAGGCCGTGGTAGAGGTAGAATGGCTGTATCAGAACCCGTTAGATCGGGTCAAGGGTCTGAGAATGAGGTACCACCACCACCACCAGCTGTTGGTGTTGAGCAGCAAGATCAGACGGGGGATGATGCTGTATCGCAGGCTGTGCTGCAAGTTCTTGAGATGGTGGCTAGAGCAGGTGGAAATATGAGAGCTAGGAAGTCCGTACTCGAGTGACTCTGAGCCAATGGAGCTGAGGTGTTCCGTGGCGTATCTGGGGTGGCCCCAGTACGGCTGAGTATTGGTTGGAGGCGACCGAATGGATTATGGATGAACTTGATTTAATGGTTGAGGAGAAAGTGAAAGGAATGGTGTTGCTTCTTTGCGATGAGTCATATCAGTGGTGGCTCACAGTTTGAGATGGTGCTACAGTTGAGGATCTCACTTAGGAGTACGTTAAGGCGGCTTACCAGAAGAAGTATGTTGGTACTCATTATATTGATGCGCAGCAAGAGCGTAGTGTGGTGAGTGAGGATGCACGACTGTTAGTTAGTTGGAAATTTCGAGGACAAAATTTCTTTAAGGAGGGTAGAATTGTAATATCCTGAATTAGGGGTTATTTGTGATTGTATTGTTTTGCATGAGTTCAGATTGTTGTGTTGTTAAGTAAGATGTTCTAGGGCTTAGGAATAAGCCAAGGGTAGGCTCGAGCTGTAGAAAAAATTTTATTCTTAAGGTTTATTTAAAGGGAGTTGAAGGAGCTAGGGGTTAAGAGTAATTCGTGGGGAATTTTAACACAAGTAACCAGTTGGCAAAGTGGCAAGGAGGCACCACTTAGGGCTTTAGAAGGTGACGCCACAAGCATTGAAAGGGGGCTTAGGTTTGAATCCCATGGATGGACTTAAGGTGACTTTTATTTTTACATTTATATGGCATGTGTTGGTCAAACTCGTTGGACTATTGTCTTTTATGGTTAGTAGACTAAGGAATAAGGCAAGTGCTTATTTATGGTATGGTATCAAGGAATTTTGGTAGGATAAGGGGACATAAGGCTTGAAGAATGGAGTGTTGTTTTGGAAACTTTTTTATGGCCATTTGACCATGAATGTAGATGGTATAGTGGACTAGGGGGTTGGCTTAATTCTGAATGTGATTAGGAAGAAATAAGGAGAAATTTAGGAGTGAGTTTAATTCAAAATTAGTTTGAATTGATGGCAAGAAGAATTTTGAGTGTGGAGGCCGAATGTGGGTCTCTTTTGGGTGATAATTTTCGGTCATAAGTGGGGGGAATAGCCAAATTTCCTATAAGAGGTCTAGAAGTTCTTTTTCGGTTCTCTTTTCTTTCTTTAGTATTCTCTTTCGAAACTTTCTTTTCACCCTTGCCATTGCCGAAATTTGCACCCTATTTCTTGACCAAAAGCCGAAAGTTGGAAGTCATTTTGTGCATCTTTTTGTTTTTCTTTTTTTTTAACTTATTTTCCTTCCATTCACTTCCTAAAAATCGAAACCCATCCTTTCATTTGCAACAAAGCCAAAACCTCTCCACCTTTGTTCTTCATTGCCGAATTCTCCTAACTTTCATCCACATTTTTTTCTTCTTCTCAACCTCGGTTCTATACCTATTTTATGATAGCCGATTATCCCATCTCCATTTGGGAGTTCTTGCCGAATCTTTTAGAGCCTTTAGAGGGGGAGGTGTCGATATTCCTTTTCATCAATCTTCCAATTGGTTTCGAGTATAATAAGTATTTTCTTAGCAATCAAATTCTCTTCTTCTTCATTTAGCATGCCGAAACCAATGGTTGGCCTTGGTTTCTAAGGGATGGTCGAATGTATGAAGAGTCATAATATTGTGTTTTTTTTGTGTAGCCAACGGTAAGGAGCCTTAAGGAGGATTGTAAGGATTCGATTCATCAAGGTAAGTGTTATGTGGTGATTCGGGATTTGTTAAGCAAAGTAGGTGGTTTCTAGTATTAGGCCATAGGCCATTTTATGAGTTTAAGTGATGATCGATTTCTGACTTTGGTTCTTAGGAGCAAATCGACAGGAATAAGAGAGTTTCGGGATTGAGTAGACTGTACCAAAAAGGTGCGTAGTTATCGCACTATTCTCTTGTTGTGTGTATGTGATATATATATAAATAAGTATATGATGTGCATGGTAGTCGAAATAATGGCTAAAAAGGTGGATACCCATGGTGGGTAATCGATTAAAAAGGTCAGTACTTTATGATAATAAGTTTCCTATGGTATACGAATGAAATTGTGATAGCATGTGATGTATGCTTATTTTAATGATATTGTGGCATGATACATGGGGCTTGGGATGTGACTATTGAAGGATAGGGAGTACATTTATGTACGTGGTCTGATGTTAGCCTTGTGCGACATTGGCGCTTGATGTTAGCTATGTGCTTCATCAAGGTGGGATGTTGGCTGTGTGCCTCACCTTGGAGGATGATAGCTGTGTGCATCATCGTGGATTGAGGATGACCTAGGGTCACCTCGAGGATATTGATATGTGGGGTCACTTATGTGATCGGTGGCTTAGCCACGGCCTCGAGCAGCAGGTCTGCCAAGGTAGGTGTGTAACGGATGGATACTAGGTTGGGCTAGGCTTCATGTTGCATATTTATGTATGTGGACTGTGCACTGAGTCTGTTTGACTCACCCATACGTGGAGACATGTGAAATAACTATGCACTGAGTCTGTTTGACTCACCCAAATTTTCTTACCAACATCGCAGGTGATTCGTAATGCTTGGACCAGGTCGGAGAGGATATAAAGGTGGCCCATGCAGAAGATGTTTTACTTAATTTTACGTACTTTATATTTTAAGTAGTTTTGGAATAATTATTTGATGTAATAAGGGCCACTTAAAGTATTTGCAACTTTATTTATGGTTTTGAAGTTTATCCTATTATTGAGCTAATAATTGGCAATATTTTGAATCAACTTATTTTATAACAACTTATATTAAAGCTTTTAAATTTGGATAATTTGTACCAATAAGGTTTTACTGGAATCTTAAATGTGAAATGTTTTTACCAACGACAACAAATTTCATCTTTTATTTTTAAGTAAAAATCTTTTCCAACATTTTCCACAGTGACATACCAGATCTGGTCAAGGCTTATGGGCCGGGTTTGGGGGTGTTACAGAAAACGCGATTTTTTATTTAATATCCAAAGTTTTGCTGATAGAATTTGTAACACCCCTAACCCGTCTCCATCGCCAGATTAGGGTTACGAAGTATTATTGTACCATTGAAAACATTTAAACTTTATATCATTCAATAATTGAATCATACCATTAACCATTCATAAACATGCATATTGGCCCTAAATCAAGCCCTCGAGGCCCTAAAAATAACTTAGAAGCAATTTGGGACCAATTTGAAATAATTTGGAAAGTCTAGAAAAAAGATGTAAAATTTGCAAAATAGGAGTCACACGCCCATGTGGCCAGGTTGTGTGTCTCACATGGCTGAGACATACGTCCGTGTCTCAGGCTGTGTAACTTTTGAACAAGGGACACATGACTATGTCCCAACCCGTGTCCTCACCCGTGTAACTATCTAAGTAGGGTCACACGGTCGTGTCACACACCCGTGTGCCAGGCCGTGTAACTCACTGACTTGTACCCTAAAGAAATCATCAGATGACACATGACCGTGTTGCTAGGCCGTGTATCTCACATGACTGAGTCACACGTCCGTGTCTCAGGTTGTGTGGACCCAAATTTACCTAAAATTGAGCCATTTCTAACATCATTTCATGCACAATCTTTCAACCCATTTAGGCACACTTTAAAGAGACTTAAACCTCACCAAAACACACATCAAAATGCCATTTCATTACCCTAATTCAACTAACCAATATTCTATTCAAAGGCACCACAATATACCAAGACATCAATCATAAAAACATATCAATATTATACCAATTCATACATGATAACCTATTCAATTTCTTACCTAAAACATACCACATATTGACCATTCTCAAACCAACAAATTGTACCAATATGCCATAGACATCTATTATAAAAAGTGACCAAAAGTATTCACCCAAAACAAGCATTATAACTCCATCAAGCATACATGAACATCAAAGCACAAACATATCAAATTACCATTTACATATTCATCAAGAACACCATTATAAACCACCCTATACATGTTAATATTGCCATTTCCAAACATAATAACCTAGTTCAAATATGAACTAAAAAATGTCATAAGCAACCATTTTCAAACAATCGTCAACATACCAAGAGAACCATATCACAAGCACTTTAAAGTAACTAAAATCACATAACTTGGTAAGGCATCAAGGTGTACCAAACCAACATAGATTTCCAAAGCTTATACATACCAAAATACCATCAACACATGCACCATAATACCATTACAAATCACCCTATACATGCTATTATAAACCTTAGCCAAAATACTCAACAGCTACCGAGTTGTCCACTGGATAGTGTGATAGATCTCTGACGAACTTCCAACCGATCGAGCTTTTGATATCTGTAAAGCAAAGTAAAATAACTACATAAGCAATGAATGCTTAGTAAGCCTGTATAAACTATAGACTTAACATACTGTTTCAACTATGAACTTTATAGAATAAGTATAAACCTTTACCAATGTCATCAGCTTAATAAAAGCCTAAATAACACCATCAAACTCACAAGTTAGTATACTTATTTATGATACATAAGAAATCAACCATGTATTAACATAACATTTAATTCATCATCGTTACCATACGATCATGGTTCATCTTATTTGCTACTTATCGTTTTCAATACCAAGAGTTTAATACAAACCTATTCAAGTATTATCAAGCTCACATGTTAATAGATTCATTGACAATAATATAATCTCATTTTCAAATAGTTATGAACCTTTCCATTAAGTCACTTATTATTCCATTCCTTTTCTCACCTATTGAAACATCTAGAATTACATCAGATACTCAGCAAAGCTCACACGAAGTGTGCCTTTACAAATAACCGTAACCTTTCCTTCACGTCAATGCTCACACGAGCTGTAGGTCAAAATGTAAGCTACACGATGTTGCTCACATAAGCTATGGATAATTCGTAACAAATGTAGGACCTCAGACATCGGTAGGACATTCAAGACTAGCATTCGAAACATGAAATCCCTAATGACATGTCATTTGTATCTTAAGGTTCATTTGGGATTTAATATCCGTCAATTTGGGTCGAATTTGGGCCTAGAAGGAATGGGCCTTGAGTGTGGGAATAGCTAGGAGACTGAACATAAATATTTATGTGTGCAAGAAATTACACTATTGGCTGTCTATTTCAGTGGTCAAATGATTTAGAAGTGTTTGGGAGTGTTTGAGAAGTCCTACGTTCAAATCTAGGCTTTAGCAAAAATTTTAGTTTTTCCTATAAGTGAACCTTGGCATTGGATGGAAGGCCTTATAATTATTTATGGTTAAAATATGACAAAGGAAGCATGTGGTCTAGTGGCAAGGTGGAATTAGGAGTGTGCATGTGGTCTAAGGTTCAAGTCAGGGCGCGTGCAAAACTTTTGGTGGTTCCTTGAATAAACCTGGATATTGGAGTGAAGGTTTTATAAAATATTGAGGATAAGTTATGTCATAAAGAACCTATTTACTTGATGGTAAGTGGCGTGATAAAGCTTCAAAGGGGGATGGTGTTCGAGTTACGCCTAGAACGAAGAAATATTTATTTTGTTAACATGGGACTGCTAATGTTGGAAGTAGATTTGAACTCTATTGAGTGAAAGTTTGAACTCATCTTAGAGTTGTTATGAAGGATATCAAGGAGTGAATCAAGGAGGGATTTGAATGAAGTTCAATTTGGATGGTTAAGTGATTTATGGAGAAATTTTAAGAGGAAAAAGGGGAGTTTGAGGGTGAGTGGGTTTGTGCCAAATTTGCTAAGAGGAACTCATAGTTTCGGCTTTGGGGAGGGGGTGTGTTTTCATTTTAGTTATTGAGAGCATCTTGGGGTCTTTCGAGAGTTGTTTGTGTTTCCTCTTTAAATCTGAGCTAGCATTTTGTTTTGGGGAGTGTTTTAATGTTTCAGTTTTGTCACTTCCTCTTCACTACTTAGCCGAATACATCTCTTCCCTCCTTCACCATTCTTTCATTCGGTATTCTCTCCATAACTCCCTCTATCGGATTTTTTGTTAGTTTTCTCCCCCTATCGATTTTGAACAGACATTATTTGCTTTTGTGAAGTGGCTGAATACCTTTATCTCTTCTCTTGACTTTCTTTTCCTTCTTCTCTCTTTTCTCTTCCTAGGCCGAATACATTTCTTTTGCCTCTTATTGCACCTTAATTTTGTGGAGTCGATTTTACTACTCCTTTCTCAACTCTATTGTGCTATGGTGAGTCCACATGATTCACTTCTAGTACTCTTGTTTATTTCTTATTGTTATCTTTATTGTTTAAGCCAAGTATTTTGGTCTTTTGTGATTGACTCTTTGTCCCTTCTTTTATGAATATGTTCTTTGGGTTTCAAAACTTGTGAGAACTGAAGGAGTTACAAGTGTACGGTAAGCGTAGATTATATGTTACTCCAAATAGAGGTTTCCGATAATATGTTGCATAAAGAGATATCAATGGTGGCGAGTAGTAGCCATTCTGAGGGAGGGACATGAATGGTGCCCGCTGAGAATGGGCACGTAGCCCCTACCCCCAAATTTAAGCAGCGTAAAGTTTCAACACTTCGGGATTTTCCACTGGGGTGTGGCAGGATGGCTACACCAATCTGTGGATCAAGTAGGCAAACTACAACCGACTGATCTAGTCAAGGGAGAGGTAATCTATTAGAGAAGTATTTTCGGTAGAGGCTATTTTTGATAAGTTGATTGGGATTTGATTAGCCCGATTGACAAGTGATTAATGGATTGCCTTGATTGAATGTAGGTTGGAGTTCTCGTCGATCATTCACACATTTCGCAATCAGGTGTGTATCCACACTGTCTTAACTGTAAATCTGATTTGCTACAATCGATTTTGATTCTCGACTGGAAAAGGGATAGAGTGACAATGGACTTTGTTTCAGGATTACCTCTGACTCCAAGAAAGAAAGATAACATTTGGGTTATAGTTGATCAATTGACGAAATCTTCCCATTTTATTTGAATATGATTTGATTATTCACTTGATAGATTCGTTGAGCTTTACATTTTTGATATTGTAAGATTGCACGGGGTGCCATTATCCATTGTATCAGACAGAGATCCGAGGTTTACATCATGATTCTGGAAGAAATTGCAAGAAGCTTTAGGCACGAAATTGCATTTCAGTACTACTTTTCATCAGCAAACAGATGGTCAATCCGAGCGAATTATTCAGATTCTTGAGGATATGTTGAGATGTTGCATCCTTGAGTTTAATGGTTCATGGGAACAATATTTGCCATTGATTGAATCTGCATATGATAATAGTTTTCAGTCGAGCAGTAAAATGACACCTTATGAAGCTTTGTATGGACATAAATGTCAAAACATATCTGTATTGGATTGAGCTCAGTGAAAATAAGATACATGGGATTGATCAGATAAAAGACACTGAACAGAAAGTGAAAGCAATCTGTGACAGTCTGAAAGCAGCATCCGATTGTCAGAAGTCTTATGCAGACTTAAAACAAAAGAGATTGAATTTGAAATCGTGACAAAGTTTTCTTAAAAGTGTCTCTATGAAGAAAGTACTTCGATTCAGACATAAAGGCAAGTTGAGTCCGAGATTCATCGGACCGTATGAGACCATTGAATGTATTGGGCCAGTTACATATAGATTGTTGTTGCCACCTGAGCTAGAAAAGATACATAATGTGTTCCATGTTTCGATGCTCTATAGATACTGATCTGATCCATCATATGTGATTACTCCGTCTGAAATTAAAATTTGATCCGATATAACTTATGAGGAAGAACCAATCTGTATCTTAGCTCGTGAAATAAAAGAGTTGAGAAATAAGAAAATTTCGTTAGTGAAAGTGTTGCGGCATCGACACGGAATAGAAGAGGCTACGTGGGAGCCTGAAGATTCAATGAGACACCAATATCCGAATCTGTTCAATGGTAAGATTTTTGGGGACTAAAATCCCTAAGGAGGAGAATTGTAACAGTTTGATTTAGACCCTAGTTGGAACAGTGGTTTCAGGATCACAAATCTAAGTTAGAAAAGTACTTTAATATTAATTTCTGTGTCTACAGTATATGTTAAAGTTTCATGAGTTAATTTGTCTGTTGTGTGCCTAATTTGAGCAAAGGACTAAATTGCGTAAAAGGTGAAGATAGCCTTCTATTTGATTGAGTGGCCTAATTGTTGTGTCTTCTTATATAGGAGGATTTATGTTGCAATTTGGCCAAAAGAGCGGATAGTGGACCACATAATGTTAAGATATAAAGCTTATTTTATTTATTAATGGTTTCATAATTGATAAATATTATAATATAAGTTATAATAAAATAAAAAGAAATAGATAGTGGGAATTGTTCATTCATTTAGCCGAAATTAAAAGAGAAATAAAAGAAGAAGAAAAGAAAAAGAAGCTAGGGCATTCGGCTAGCTTTTGATTCAATTTAAGGTATGTTTTTGATCAATTTTCGATAATTTTTACGTTTTTGCAATCATTGTTTTGTATACTTCAAAACCCATGTCTTAATTTTGAGTATTGATGATGTTTTTGAAATGAGACTTTGATTAACTTATGTGATTTGTGATGTTTTATGATGAAATATGGAAACATGTGTTTGATTAGCATATTTTGTATTTGGATTTTTAGTGAATTTGAGTAATTTTGGATTAAATTGAGAAAATAATATTTTGAGGGACTAAATTGTGAAATAAATGAAATATATGGACTAGTATGAAGCATGTAAAAATTTGGCTAGGCATGGATAACTTGAAATTATGTGTATTTTTTGATTTTGTGAAATAGGGACTAAAATGTCAAAATGTGAAAATGTGAGGGATAATTTGTAAATTTCCCTAAATATGTGTATTTGGGTTGAATTGAATAGTTTGATGAATAAATGGATTAAATTTTAATATGTATAGATCAAGAACCGAAGAAAACGGATTTAGACCAAGAGAAGTCGAAAGTTATCGAATAGCCGTTCATCTCCGTTCTTCCCGTACGAAGTAAGTCTATGTACAAATAAATGTATTTGTATTGAATTTGTATATTCATATGAAAATATATTGTGATAAATGCATATGAAATGATGAATATATGGATTCCGAGAAAGTATCGAGAAATAGTTAATATCCAAGAAGTCCTGTACGAACCTAGGAATAGATAGGATTAACTATGTCATGACATAGGTGTCTATTATGTGATGTCATGCAAGACCACGTCTGGGACGTTGGAATTGATTCGAGTTTTCATGTAAGACCACGTTTAAGACGTTGGTATCGATATGAGATTCGTGTAAGACCCTGTCTAGGACAGTGGCACTGATATTTGGTTAAGTGTAAGACCATGTCTGGGACATTGGCATCGCACTGATTTGTGTAAGACCCTGTCTGGGACAGTGTCATCAAATCTTATTACATGTAAGACCACGTCTGGGACGTTGGTATTGTATGACTATTCTGAGCACTCTGAGTATCCTATTTAGTTCCAAACGGTTCAATGGCCAAGTTCGAGAAACGAATGACTATGTGATTTGTATATCTGTTTTAGGGACGTTTGAAAAGTACACTTTGTGTGTATGAAAGGTAGGTGTCTATATGAACTTACTAAGATGAATATGTGAATTGAAATGATGAGATAATATGTGAAGATATGTTTGAATGAGTTATGTTTATATGTGATATTTGAGTTGAAGAATGTGGTAAGCTATGGCTAATCATATGAGCCAAAAATATGTGATGAACTTACTATAAGAACCATTAATGTCATTGTATCAATATGGTTATGTACATGTTATGATAAGTTTATTTGTATATGGCTTTCTAAGCTTTTGAAAGCTTACTTTGTGTATGTTTGTTCTATTTTATAGATCGTCAAAGCTACTGAAGGCTCGGGACTGTCGAGGATCGTCATCACATTACCTAAGGTCATCTTGGTATCTTTTGGAAATGTATATATTAAATATGGCATGTATAGACTAGTCAATTAGTATGTGTTTGTGATGTAAATAGCCATGTGATTTGGCTAGATAAATGTTGGTAATATGCATGAGAGAATATGGTATATGATGCATGTTTTGATATGGTGATGGTGGTGAAATGGTCTTATAAAGGGTAAGCATATAGATGAATCATGCTTGAACATATATGTGTTTTTAGTTGTGCAAAATGGCATGATTGGAAATGAAATTGAATGTGGAGAATTGTTGATTATTTGATGTATCTTTGATTGTCAATTGTACATGAAATGAATTTGTACATTGCTTGTAGGGTTGACTCGAGTATGGGTGGCATTTTGGCCTTGTAAATGTTCTGTTTTGCGTACACGGCTGTGGCACACGGGCGTGCCTGGTGGTTGTGTGAATAAGTTAGTAGCTAGCCTAATTTTACATGGCCATGGCACACAGGCGTGTCTGGTGGCCGTGTGTTTAAGTCAGTATACATGCTCTGTTTTGGCACGGCCAGGACACATAGTTGTGTCTAGTAGCCGTGGGAGGCACACGACCTGCCCAAACGGGTGTGTGACCTCTGTAACATAGAATAGTTTTAAATTTTTGAGAATTTTAGTGTGTGTTCGGTTTAGTCCCGACCTTATTCTAAAGCATGATTAAGGTCATGTTGACCATTAAAAGGGACTCTTTGATTGCGATTGATGAATTATTTAATGAAATATCTGTTAAAGTTTTTAATCTTTCCAGTAACGCCTTCAGCCCTAATCTGGCGATGGATATAGATTAGGGGTGTTACATTTGGTTGGTATCAGAGCTACGGTTTAGCCGATTCTTAGACTAACATAGCGTGTGAGAGTCTAGCTATACATGCCATATATATGAACTGTGATACTGTGATGAATCCTTACATGTAAAATATGATTTATGTATAGCAATGGATCCCAAAAGAGTCGCAGCTGACGATGTAGAAAGTAATGCGCCTGCTTCCACGCAAGGAACAGTACTATCTAATTCGAGACCGGCTACGAGCGATCAAGAGGGAGAAGCTAAACAAGCTTTTTTCTAGGTGATGAGTGAGTGGTTCACTCAGTTTGTGAGAAATAACCCGACTATTTCACAACCTCTGCCCCCGATTAATGCCCCTCAGACTTCAGTTGTGCCTTTGATTATGTATTCGAATTTGTTGAACAAGCCTCCGGTAGATAAAATCCATAAGTATGGAGCTGAAGAATTCAGGGCCACTAGTGAGGACGATACTGATAGAGCTGAGTTGTGGTTAGAAAACACTATCTGAGTATTCAATGAGATGTCTTTGACTCTGCAAGAAAGTATTACATGTGTTGCTTCACTACTATGAGATGCAGCTTATCGGTGGTGGAAGACTTTGATTTCTGTGGTTCCAAAGGAACGGGTTAGTTGGGATTTCTTCCAGTCTGAGTTTCAAAAGAAATACATCATTTAGAGATTAATTAATCAGAAACGAAAGGAATTCTTGGATTTGAAACAAGGCCGCATGTCTGTTACTTAATATAAACGAGAGCTCGTGAGACTAAGCCAATATGCTCGAGAATGTGTTTTGACTGAAGCGATAATGTGCAAAAGATTTGAAGACGGCCTTAATGAAGATATCCGTTTGTTAGTCGAGATTCTGGAAATAAAAGAGTTTATAGTGCTTGTTAATCGAGTGTGTAAAGCTGAAGCACTTGGGAAAGACAAAAGAAAAGTTGAGTCTGAAGCTAGAGATGTGAGAAAGAGATTTCAGAGTAAATCATTTCAGTCTGCTTCAAAGAAATTCAGAGATGAACAAAACCGTTCAAGAGTTATTGTGGGACATTCAAATAGAGATCGAGCTAGATTACAGTTAAGCTCCAAAGCTCCAGCAACTTCAATGGCGAGTGCTGGAAATGTCAGATCCGAGCAACCCGAGTGTAAGCGTTGTGGAAAAGGACATCCAGGGAATTGTAGATTGAATGATCAAGCTTGCTTCAGATGTGGATCATTAGATTATTTTATTCGAGACTGCCTAGAGTCTGTTGAGCAAGAGATTGTTCAGAATCCTAGATCCGATAATGTTTCAACAAGGGGTAGACCTACCTGAAATAGAAGAAATATCAGTGGTAGTCATAGGTCTACGAGGGATACTGTTACGAGATATGAATCTAGAGCTCCAACTAGAGCGTATGCCATCCAAGCTCGTGAGGAAGTTT
The DNA here is from genome assembly GCA_025506655.1 of Gossypium rotundifolium. Classification (NCBI taxonomy): domain Eukaryota; kingdom Viridiplantae; phylum Streptophyta; class Magnoliopsida; order Malvales; family Malvaceae; genus Gossypium; species Gossypium rotundifolium. The sequence continues at coordinate 54,404,540 of CP106731.1, forward strand.
CATATCCAGATGTTATAACAGGTACATTTAATCTTTATGATACTTCTGTAAGTGCATTGATATACCCTGGTTCTACTCATTAGTATATATGCATGAATTCAGTAATCATTAAGACTTTGCTTGTAGAGTCTACTAAGTTTGTTGTAAAAGTATCGAACCCCTTGGGTAAAAGTGTTCTAGTTGACAAAGTATGCAAGAAATGTCTGTTAATGTTTTGAGATATCTGTTTTCCTGCTGATCTGATTCTATTACCATTTGATGAGTTTGACATAATTTTTGGGTATAGACTGGTTGACAGTACATGCTGTTGTTGTAAATTGTAAAAGAAAGACTATTGATTTAAGATGTCAGAATGATGAAATAGTTCAGATTGAGTTAAATGATTTGAATGGGTTATATGTGTTTGAATCTATCCATTTGACTGGAAGCAAACTTTGAATGTACATGTGTGAATTGAGGGATAGTCTGGAAGAAGAATTGTATTCATGAAGACTTGATACAATTATATCTATCGGAACGATTCTATCTGGGAAATGTTGTGATAAATTAAAGTTAGTTTGATTGTTGAAGTTTTCTTCTACATAAAAATAATTTCGACCAAAATATTAGTTCTTGTCCAGACTAAGTTCAATAAAGAGATTACGATCTTCGTCCTTGTGTTAATAAATAAAAGATTTGAACTTGGCACAGTAAGGTTAGCTCCAATCATCGAAAAACTTTTGAGTCCGAGGAAAATGATTATGGTTTCGAATATTTTAATTTGGAAATGAATACGTGATTGATTTTATTAGGTAATGAACAATTATTAGTTGAATTAAAAGTTAAATAAATGTTTATTTTGTGAAGTTGTGAAATTCAGAAGTTATGTTAAAAAGGAGTTCAACATAAATTGATTTTTGATTCAGAATCTTAGATGTGGCATCGATGATTATTTGTTATTTCGAGATAGAGTATGTAAGCTAAAAAGTTCTATGAATATATACAACAACTACTACAAGAAACTCTCAGTGATAATTCATTTGTTCATATGGGAATAATAAGATGCACAACAATTCTAATGAGTGTGAAATGTGATATATTCTAACTTTATTGATTATAGAAATGGAAGGTGATGAATTCTGTATCAAAATTATCTTTATCATTGAAAAAGATAGAGTTATCTGAAATTTGACTAACTGTCTGAAGAAATCTCTCTATACTTATAGATATTCTCTTTTGATAAAATAGTTGAGTTATCTGTTTCTGTGTTGGTAATTCTATCTATGGTGTTAGTTATCATTGGTTTGGATTGAGATCTGAAACTTATATGGTAATTTTGAAAGAGACTACGGTAATTTGTGAGTATGAAATTGTATTGAAATCGGTAAATCAGAATTCTGATCCTGAATTTCAAGTGGGTGATGATGATTGCTAGAGATTTTGAGATCGAATTAGTGTTTCGAGAAATCCAGAGTTGATTCAGTTGATTTTGAATGAAGCTCATAACAGTCATTTATCTGTTCATCCGGGAAGTACAAAAGATGTATCATGATTTAAAGCAACACTATTGGCGGTCCGGTATGAAACGAGACATTTCTGACTTTGTTTCGAAATGTTTAGTCTATCAACAAGTAAAAGCTGAACATCAGGTTTCGTCCGGTTTATTACAACCGATTTTGATTCCCGAGTGGAAATGGGATAGAGTGACAATGGACTTTGTTTTGGGATTATTTCTGACACCGAGAAAGAAATATGTGATTTGGGTTGTAGTTGATCAATTGATGAAATCTGCCCATTTTAGTTCAGTACGATTTGATTATTCACTTGATAGATTTGCTAAGCTTTACATTTTTGATATTGTGAGATTGCATGGGATGCCGTTATCTATTGTATCAGACAGAGATCCGAGGTTTACATCACGATTCTGGAAGAAATTGCAAGAAGCTTTAGGAACGAAATTGCATTTTAGTACTGCTTTTCATTTGCAAATGGATGGTCAATCTGATCAGATTATTCAATTTCTCGAGGATATGTTGAGATGTTGCGTCCTTGAGTTTAATGGTTCATGGGAACAGTATTTGCCATTGATTGAATTTGCATATGACAATAGTTTTTAGTGGAGCATTAAAATGACACCTTATGAAGCTTTGTACGGATGTAAATGTCGAACATCTCTGTATTGGACTAAGCTCAGTGAAAATAAGATACATGGGATTGATTAGATAAAAGACACTGAACAAAAAGTGAAAGTAATCCGTGACAGTCTGAAAGCAGCATCCAATTGTCAGAAGTCTTATGCAGACCTAAAATGAAAAGAGATTGAATTTGAAATCGGTGATAAAGTTTTCTTAAAAGTGTCTCTGTGGAAGAAAGTACTTCGATTCGGACATAAAGGCAAGTTGAGTCTGAGATTCATCGGACCGTATGAGATCATTGAATGTATTGGGCCAGTTGTATATAGATTGTTGTTGCCACCTGAGCTAGAAAAGATACATAATGTGTTCCATGTTTCGATGCTCCATATGTAACATCTCGATTTAGGGTCTAGTCAAAATAGTGGTACGAGACCACAAATCTGAGGTATATGTATGATTTTTTGAGGTTTATGCCATGTTTGCATGTTAGTGTGAAAGTTTCATAAAGCAATTTTGTTGAATTACAGTTGAATTGTCCAAAAGGTCTAAATTACAAAAGTTGCAAAATGTGATATTCTATAAGCTATTTGTGTGAAATAGCTTTGGAGTACCAATTAAAGGTCCTTAAATAGTAATTTTCCCAAATTCTAATTTTTGAAAAAAATTGGGCATGAATGGGTTAAAATTTGAAAGTTTGACAAAAGGGCATTTTGGTTATTTGTCAATTAAATGATTAAAATGGGAAAATATGATAGGATTTTCATTCATCTTCTTCCTCGAGGCTGCCAAAAATTGAGAGAAGCCATTGTTAGGGCTCTTCAACTTTTCAAGCTAGCTAGTGAGTTTATTCTTGCTCCGTTTTTAATATTCTTTGTATTTTTGAAGTCCTAGTAGCATGAGTAAGCTATTTTTAGCTATACATTGAGCTAAGATGGATTTTCAAAAAATGTACCCATGTATGACATGCATGTATGTTGATGTTTTATTGAAGAATATGAAAGCTTGATGTAGTAGAAACATCTTTTGCTAAGTGTTTTCCATGAAAAATACAAGTAGGGACTTGTTTGTGAAAGTTTTGAGTTTGATCATACATGTGTGATTTAGAGAGATTTTATGATTTCTTTAGTTGAATAAATGGTTCGGCTAAGCATGAAAAACTAGAAAGTTGAATGAAAATCCCTTTACGAGCCTTGGACCAAAAGTGTAAATATGAGAAAGTTTGAGGTAAAAATGGTAATTTTTCTAAAGTATGAGATAATGGTCAATTTAGTCAAGGTGTGTATTGAATAAGTTGATTTATTTATTATATATCAAGAAAGAAAAATCCCAGATCGAAACCGAGGTAAGAGCAAGGTGGTGGACTAAATTGCACATCTTTAAACTTTTTAAGTACCGAGGTAAGTTTATGCGTAAATAATGCATTCATACTTACAATTTGTTAATTCTAACTTGTGTAGCATGAATGAGAATGATTGAGAATGATTGAGAACCTATGTGGTTCAAGTGGAATGAATGTCATGAATGAATAAGTAAGTAGATATGTGGATGTGTAGTGATAATATTTGATGGTGGGCTAAGTGCGATACCACCTTAATACTTAACAACTATGGGCTGTGTGCAATACCATAGTTAAGTATATTATTTAGTGGGCTATGTGCAAAACCACTATGAGTACCTTTTGGTAGGCAATGTGCGATACTACCTTATTACCTGATTATGGTGGGCTGAGTGCGAAACCACCGAGTAATTTAGCTATGTGGATATATTAGTGTGATAAAATGATGTGTTGTATTTTCAAGTAAATGTGGTATTGAGTGCAGGGGTGCATGTCAATGATTATGAGTATGTGACTCATAATGTGTTGAAGATGTTGTAAGGGATAGAAAGAATAAGCATAAATGTGGATGTGAATTTATTTGGCAGTATAATGCTAATTGTTGTTTAGTTCATACGAGAATGTTTAAATTGTTTATGTGTAAACTTACTAAGCTCAAGACTTACTCATTTTCTTTTCCCTTGTCTTATAGAGAAAGAGGGTTGAATCGAGATATGTGGATTAATCAGAAGATCGTCCACACTATCAGCTCACTCTGGTACATTAGACTAAATGTTTTGTATACGGCATATATATGGGCTAGACAAGTTAGTGAATTTTGTTGTAAATGGCTAAGATGTGTTAGCCTATAGATGGATAATCTATTTTGTATAATGCCATAGTTGTTGGCTGCTTTATTATATGAAAAGATGTAGTTATCCATGTGAGGTTGTGTTTGAATTTGAATTGATTATTGATGTGTTGCTTGAGTATATATTAGAAGAACTTGACGGGTGAGAAGAGCTTTGCATATAACTTTGTTCTTGTCCATGTGGATAGACACACGAGCATGTGTCTAGGCCATGTGTGACACACGGCCAGTCCACGGGCGTGTGTATTGGCCGTGTCACTTTGATAGATTCGAGCAATGTAGGCCATGGGCTAGCCACACGGGCGTGTGTCTAGACTTCAGGCCGTGTTGTGTAGTCAGTGTTCACCACGGGTGGTGAGCACAAGCGTGTGCCCTAGCCGTTGGGCTTTGGCAAAATGCTTGGGTTTTCATGCACGGGTTGAGGGCATGGGCGTGTGTGACCTCCACGGACGTGTCTCACCTTGCGCGGGCGTGTAGTCCCTGTTTAGGTGAAGAAATTTTAAAGACTTGAAAAAGTTTCGATTTAGTCTCGAGAGCCTTTTGTGTATGAGTGGGGCCTTGTAAGTCGAGAATGAGGTTGTTGAGGTGACTTAAGAGAGTGGTCTCAATGAGCCTAAGTGGCGATCATATGGTTTTAATCTGGTAATGCCTCGGGCTCGATTTTAGCGTAGAATACGGGTAAGGTGTGTTACACCGTAGATACTGATCTGATCCGTCACATGTGATTACTCCGTCTGAAATTGAAATTCGATCCGATATAAATTATGAGGAAGAACCAATCCGTATCTTAGCTCGTGAAATGAAAGAGTTGAGAAAGAAGAAAATTTTGTTAGTGAAAGTGTTGTGGCATCGATACGGAATAGAAGAGGTTATGTGGGAGCCTGAAGATTCCATGAGATAACAATATCTGAACCTGTTCAGCAGTAAGATTTTTGGGGACGAAAATCCCTAAGGGGGAGAATTGTAACAGTCCGGTTTAGACCCTAGTCGGAATAGTAGTTTCGAGACCACAAATTCGAGTTAGAATAATATTTTAATATTAAATTCTGTGTCTGCAGTATATGTTTAAGTATGTGTTAAAGTTCCATGAGTTAATTTGTCTGTTGTGTGCCTAATTTGAGCAAAGGACTAAATCGCGTATAAGATGAAGATAGCCTTCTATTTGATTGAGTGGCCTAATTGTTGTGTCTTCTTATATAGGAGGATTTATGTTGCAATTTGGCCAAAAGAGAGGATAGTGGATGGCATAATGTTAAGATATAAAGCTTATTTTATTTATTAATAGTTTCATAATTGATAAATATTATAATATAAGTTATAATCAAACAAAAAGAAATAGATAGTGGGAATTGTTCATTCATTTAGTCGAAATTAAAATAGAAATAAAAGAAGAAGAAAAGAAAAGAAGCTAGGGCATTCGGCTAGCTTTTGATTCAATTTAAGGTATGTTTTTTATCGGTTTTCGATAGTTTCTATGTTTTTGCAATTGTTGTTTTGTATACTTCAAAACTCATGTCTTAATTTTGACAACTGATGATGTTTTTGAAACGAGACTGTGATGAACTTATGTGATTTGTGATGTTTTATGATGAAATATGGAAAACATGTGTTTGATTAGCATATTTTTTATTTGGATTTTCAGTGAATTTGAGTAATTTTTGATTAAATTGAGAAAATAATATTTTGAGGGACTAAATTATGAAATAAATAAAATATATGGACTAATATCAAGCATGTAAAAATTCTGCTAGGCATGGGTAACTTGAAATTATGTGAATTTTGTGATTTTGTGAAATAGAGACTAAAATGTCAAAATGTGAAAATGTGAGGGCTAATTTGTTAATATGTGTATTTGAATTGAATTGAATAGTTTGATGAATAAATGGATTAAATTTGAATATGTAGAGATCAAGAACCGAAGAAAACGGATTTAGACTAAGGGAAGTCGAAAGTTATGGAATAAATGTATTTGTATTATATTATGTATATTCATATGAAAATACATTGTGATGAATGCGTATGAAATGATGAATATATGGATTCTGAGAAAGTATCGAGAAATAATTAATATCCAAGAAGTTCCGTCCGAACCTAGGAATAGATAGGATTAACTATGTCTGACATAGGTGTCTGTTATGTGATGTCATGTAAGACCACGATTGGGATGTTGGCATTGATTCGAGAATTTGAGTAAGACCACGTCTGGGACGTTGGCATCAATATGAGATTTGTGTAAGACCAGTCTGGGACATTGGTATCGATATGAGATTCGTGTAAGACCCTATCTGAGATAGTGGCATCGATATTTGGTTACGTGTTAGACCATGTCTGGGACATTGGCATCGTATTGATTTGTGTAAGACCCTATTTGGGATAGTGGCATTGATATCTGGTTACATACAAGACCACATCTAGGATGCTGGTATTGTACGAGTATTTTGAGCACTCTAAGTATCATATTTAGTTCCGAACGGTTCAACGGGCAAGTTCGAGAAATGAATGACTTTGTGATTTGTATATCTGTTTCAGGTACGTTTGAAAAGTACACTATGTGTGTATGAAAGGTAAGTGTCTATATGAACTTACTAAGATGAATATGTGAATTGAAATGATGAGATAATATGTGAAGATATGTTTGAACGAGTTATGTTTATATGTGTTATTTGAGTTGAAGAATGTGGTAAGATATGGCTAATCATATGAGCCAAAGAACATGTGATGAACTTACTATAAGAACCATTAATGTCATTGTATCAATATGGTTATGTACATGTTATGATAAGTTTATTTGTATATGGCTGACTAAGATTTTGAAAGCTTACTTTGTGTATGTTTGTTTTGTTTTATAGATCGTCAAAGCTACTGAAGGCTCGGGACCGTTGAAGATCATCATCACATTACCTAAGGTCATCTTGGTATCTTTTGGAAATGTTTATATTAAATATGGCATTTATAGGCTAGTCATTTGGTATGTGTTTGTGATGTAAATAGCCATGTGATTTGGCCAGATAAATGTTGGTAATATGCTTTTTGGATGAATATGATTGAATATGTGATTAAATAAGTTTAATTTATACTAAATTAGATCAAGAAAAGAGGAATTCAGAATTGGATTGGGGAAAATCTAAAGTAATTGAATAGTCGTTCCGGTTCATCCGTCTTCGTCTGAGATAAGTTCATAAGTAAATAAATGTCATTAATTTGATTGTATATATTTTAATTGTGCCAAATTGAATTATTATTTGTATATTTATGTTCAAGATGATTTTGTATAAGTATGGGAGAAGTATTTACAAGCCTGAATCGATCGAGGTATGATGTCCAAAAGCCCCGTACAAACCATAAGAATAGTTAGGATACATATGTCATGACATAGGATTCCGATATGTGTTTTCGTGTAAGACCACGTCTGGGATATTGGCATCAACTTGTGTTTACGTGTAAGACCATGTTTGGGACGTTGGCATCGACTTGTGTTTACGTGTAAGACCATGTCTGGGACATTGGCATCGACTTGTGTTTACGTGTAAGACCATGTCTGGGACATTGGCATCATATTTGATTCGTGTAAGACCCTTTCTGGGGCAGTGGCATCGTTATGTGATTACATGTAAGACCACATCTAGGACGTTGGCATTCCACGAGATTTTTGACTATCCATGTATCCTTATTGATTCCGAATGGTTCAACGGGCATTATCGAGTTAAGATCGAATGTAAAAATGAACTAAAAGGTTCAGGTACGTGTTATGTTATATGAATATGAAAGCAAGGTAATTATAGAGATGAATATATGAATTAGACATGGAAAAGAGAAAATTATATGTGTTTATGAGTATATGTACAGTTGGCCATTGATGTTATAATGCTATTGTATATATGATAATGTTTGAGTTTGCAAGCATAATAAATGTACATTTGGTTAAGGTTTGTTTAATTTGGCTAGTTGATTTAATGTTATTGATCATTTGATTATTATTTGCTTATGACTTACTAAGTGATGAAAGCTTACTCTCTGTGTGTGTTTGTTTGTTTATTATTGTATAGATTATCAAAGCTACAGGAAGCTCGGGGATCGTCGAGGATCATCACCACACTATTAAACTATATTTTGGTGCCTTTTGAAAATGTACATATTGAAGTATGGCATGTATAGGCTAGGGAACTTTGATTATGTTTTGAAATGTGTAAATATAGCCATGTGATATGGCTTGTTAATGTATGTGTTTATGGATGAGTTTAGTTCATACTATATGATGCAAAAGTGTGTATGCTTTGATGTGCTCATGAATGGCCAAATGAAATGGTCAATTTTGGTAAGTTTCATGGTTAATTTGGGAGATTGATATGATAAGAAATGTTATGAATTGATATGGATTAAAATGATGTATGATTCATATGTTTTTGATGTGAAGTTGGTGCTTTGAATTGGTATGTTTGAGTTGGATTTGTATATGAAAATGAATGATGTTGTTAAGGGTCAAATTGTGAATGATTAGGTATGCTTTTGGTTTCCTTTGGGACATGAATTGAGGTTTGTTTGATGCTTGTAGGTTTCACCCAAATTTTGGGTGACAAATTGGCATTGCAAATGACCTATATTTGTCCACACGGTTGAGCACATGGGCATGTGTCTTGACTGTGTCTCTCAAGGTTGCATTTCAAAATAAGTCAGGAAGCCACACGGGCTGGACACCCGGACGTGTGACTGGCCGCATGAGCAAGTCAGTCACCTCCAGAATTTTATATGGCCGGGCATACGTGTAACAACCCAATTTTGACCCTAATCGAAATGGTGGTTTTGGGGCCACAAATCTGTGTTAGAAAAATATTTAAATATTAGTTTCTGTGTTCTGAATGTGTGAATTTGTTTGTGTGAAAATTTTGTTTTAAAATTTTATCGTTTGGATACCCGATTAAATAAAAAGGGCTTAATCGTGTAAAATGGAAAAATTAAGGGTTAATGTGTAAGGGCCGAATTTTTATTGTTTTCTTTTATAGAGTGTTAAAGTTGCAAATTGGCCATAAAAATGAGTTAGTGGCCGGTTGATGTGCATGAAATAGTAACCTTAATTGTTTATTATTTCTTTATGGCATTAAGGTGCATTTTTTTATTATATGCGAATATTATAATTTAAAAAAATGAAAAAATGAAAGAGCAAGTGTTCATGTTTTACAAAGAGTGATCGAAATTAAGAGAGAAAAAGAGAATTTTAAAGCTTTAATACATTCGGCCCTTGCAAGCTCAATTAGGTAAGTGATTTCAGTTCGATTTTTGATAATTTTTACGTTTTTGATATCGTTGCTTCGAATAATCTAAGACCCATGTAAGAATTTTTGAAATTGATGAGATATTCATGAGTTGCCATTGTTGATAGTTTGATAGATTTTGTGTTTAAAAATAGAAAATAAAAGGTATGTGTTAGATTAACAAAATTTTTATTAGAAGTTTTGATGAAATTGAGTAATTAAGGCTAAATTGCAAAAATATTAAATTGAAGGGTTAGTTTGTATAATAGGTGAAGTGTGAGGACTTATATAAGCTAGAGGAGTATTCGGCTAGAGCTTATTGTTTTTAAATTTTGTGTATTTGATGTGTTATGAATTTTTTTATTATAATGTAAAAGTGTGAAAAATAAGGGGCAAAGTGTAAATTTTCTCATTGATGTGTTTTGGAGTTTAATTGAATTGAATTTTATTTGAATGAGCTTAATTTGAATTTGAATAGATCAAAAAGAAAAAGGATCGGGTTTGGACCAGGGAAAATAAAAAATCGTTGAATAGTCGATAATCTCCGTTCGTCGATATCTGAGGTAAGTTATTAAACATATATTTTGTATCGATTTAAACAACCATAATATCTATGTAATTATGCCGAATTGAATGGTATATATATGTGTATATGTAGATATACATGTAGTGATGAAATTATCGAGTGTAAAAAGAAGTAAGATGTATTAAGTTGTTGACTTTCGGCACTAAGTGTGCGAGTATAAATATTTAAGATTATGAGATTGACAGTAAGTGTGCGAGTTTAATTGTAAAGCACTAAGTGTGCGAGTTTGATTATTAAGCACTAAGTGTGCGAACATACTATATATTTTTGAATAACTATTAGCACCAAGTGTGCGACCTTATCGAGTAATCATGGACAGTGGAATGAGTAAATACTTGGAGTTCTTGAGAAATAGCTATGCTTGTGCATATAGCTATGTATAATGATGGTGCGATTATAGCAAAACTAAAGGTAAGACCATTATTTGTTCAGCAAATTTATGAAGCTCAGAAAATGGATAATGACTTGATAGCAAAAAGAACTCACAGTGATTCGAATGTTGACTCAGAATTTCAATTTGATGCTGATGGATATTTGCGGTTCAGAAACCTAATATGTGTATTGAAAGATCCTAGGTTGATTCAGATACTTTGTAATGAAGCTCATAATAGTAAATTGTCTATTCACCCGGGTAGCACGAAAATGTATAATGATTTGAGACAGCATTACTGGTGGCACAGTATGAAACGAGATATTTTAGATTTCTTGTCGAAATGTTTGATATGCCAGCAAGTAAAAGCCGAGCATTAGGTGCCATCTAGATTACTTCAGTTGATGATGATACCCGAATGGAAATGGGATCAAGTCACGATGGATTTCGTATCTGGTTTACCGTTGACACCAAGTAAGAGAGATGAAATATGGGTTATGGAAGACAGATTGACAAAATCAGCTCACTTCATTCTGGTCCATACATATTTTTCACTCGATAAGATAGCCGAATTGTACATTTCTCAGATTGTACGATTACACGAGGTACCTATTTCTATTGTTTCAGATAGAGATCCGAGGTTTACGTCGCAGTTTTGGAAGAAACTACAAGATGCATTAGGTACTAAATTGCATTTTAGCACAGCTTTTCACCCCCAGACATGTAACATCATGAAAATGGGCCTATGCATTTCTTTTGATTATACGAAATGGCATGTCTTATGTGTTATGAATGTATTATGAACATTTTTGGAAACTTGGAAATGTAAGAAATGATTTAGAAATGTTAAGTTTCAAAAAGAGGAAAGTGAACATTTTGGAAACTTGGAAATGTTAAGTTAAAAGAGGAAAGTGAACATTTTGGAAACTTAAGTTAAAAGAGGAAAGTGAACATTTTGGAAACTTAAGTTAAAAGAGGAAAGTGAACATTTTGGAAACACGGAAATGTATGGAAATGTTAAGTTTAAAAGAGGAAACTAAGGCAAGGTGGCCTTAAGAAAATTAATAGGAGGAATTTGACACACAAACAGGCTTGGAAAAGTGGCTCAAGATATCACTTGAGGCCTGTAGGTGATGCCACATACGAGGGTATTGGGCCTAGGTTCGAGTCACTTGGGAAGCAAATAAAGGAGTTTTATTTTTGCTACAAAGAGCGGAAGTGGGCGGCACTAAGGAACCCAAGGGAAGAGTTTTATTCTCTTTAAATTTCGTCTAAATAGGAGATAAATAATAGATTTATTTATCATTATTTTCGGAGATAATTGTTGGATTACTTCTTTTAATAAAGTGATAATTCAAAGGATAAAGTAATCAAAATAGAAGAGTGGTGGCCAAGTAAGGGATTACGAGTAGTAATTTCACTATAAGAGGGAAAGAATAGGCTCTTGATCAATTTTTCTTCCTCCTTTTTCTCTGCGCCAATTTCTTAGTGCTCTCCTCTCTTCTCTTCTCTTTCATTTGTTAAGCCGAATCTATAGTCCACCATTGCCAAAATTCCCAAGTCTTCTTTTCTTTAATTTTTTGTGGAAACTGAATACCCCAAGAGAACCCCTAGCCAATTTCTCCATTAAATCCTAAAAGCCGAAACCTTATCATCTAGTCATCAAGGCCGATTCTTTAAGGGGCTTTTAACAAGGGTGCTGCCGATTTCTTAAAAGGGGTGTATTCGGGATTTAAGAATTGTCAACTACAAGAAGGTATCTTTCGGTATTTCAAGGATCTAAGGTAAGACATATGTATATTCGGCCAAAGGCCATGTTTTATGCTTTAATGTTAGATTAAATCTAACATATGGTTATAGGAATTTCGACAGCATTAAGGAAGCAAGGATCTAATTTGGGATTTAAGATTTGGAAGGTAAGCACCTATGTATATTCGGCTAAAGCCTAGATTAGTATTTAGATCTATTCTTTAAATATTCAAAATAACTTAAACTAACAAGTTAATAGATCTAAGGATCAGTCGACTACAAGGAAGAAGAAATTCTTTTCCCGAAGGTGCACCATAGGCCGTGTGTTCCCTAGTTATTCGGTGAGTTTCGGGATTTAAAATCCACAAGGTAAGTATCTTTAGCATTCGGCCGAGGCCTGTATTGATACTAAGATCTATTTCTTACATGTTAAAAAGCTGAAACTAACCTATGTAGAGATCCAATGTTTGGCCGAATGCAAGGAGGAGAATAGCAAAGTTTTCGGGATTTGAGTGATAAGCAAATCGGCATTAAGGTAAGTTTTAGTGTACAAATCCTACTAGGATTTGATTTTGTGGCCGAATGGGTTTTCATTAAAACTTTAATATGGGCCGAATGTAGGGAGTTAAAGATCTAAGGCAGTAGATAGGATTTTCGGGATTTCAGTGAAATTGTTAAGCGAATCAGGTGTGTACCCTACCCTAAGTTTTAATATGTTCATGGCTATGTTTTAAATTAAATGTGCATGTTTATAAGAATGTGAATATGGCTAAGGTACCATGTTGTGGTACAAAGTACTCAGATACGTTTCCTACTCCTACTAGGATTATGATAAATATCTGTTACGACACACATATGACATTATAAGAATGTGAAATAAGTATTTGGCATGTTAATGCATGATATGTATGATATGGGGCATATGGGTTATATGAAAAGGGGAAGAGAATGTGGTGACCTAAGACCACGATATTTGAATGTGGTGACCTAAGACCACGATAACTGAATGTGGTGACCTAAGACCACGATATCTGAATGTGGTGACCTAAGACCACGATATTTGAATGTGGTGACCTAAGACCACGAATTTTATAAGGGTGATGAGCACGTCATTGCGCAATGATCGCCTTCGATGGTGTGTAGCGGATGGAGGGTTGACTTAGTAGTCCCCACTGGTGTGCGAGATGGTGCGGTGATGTGTAGCGAATGGCATATAGGTTTGGGTTGGGTTGCATCATTATTTTATATCTGCTATATGATTATGTATGTGATGTGATAATATGCTCGAATCTATTTGGACATAGTGTTTGTGTACACATTGAGTCTGTTGACCCACCCCGTTGTGGGAACCTTTTTTAGGTGACGATCGGTAATGGACCGGGTCGGCAGGAGCTTAAAGGTGGCCATGCACAGCAAGAGATTTATTTAATTTGGATTTTATTTCATTAAGTACTTTGAATTTTTTTTTTTTGGGAATTATTTGATGTAATAAGTCCATAGTAGAACTACTTTACTTTGCTTTTATTTATTAAGCTTACAAACTTTTATTTATTAAAAGATTAAGTAAATATATTTTAAAACAAAGCCTAAACGTTTTGTCACCTAAAGTAAATGATTTTAATAATGAAATAAACTTGTTTTCAACTCAAGCCCAACCCAAAACACTCTTTCTTTGAAAACACACAAGTTTTTCCTAAGTAATAGAAGAATTTGAAACGGTTTACACCGGGAACATACCAGATCCGGTCAAGGCTCGTGGGTCGGGTTTGGGGTGTTTCAAGACAGATGGTCAATCCATGAGAATTATTCAAATACTTGAGGATATGTTGAGATATTGTGTTCTCGAGTTCGAGGGTACGTGGGAACGATACTTGCCTTTGATTGAATTTACGTACAATAATAGCTTTCAATCGAGTATCAAAATGGCACCTTATGAGGCTTTGTATGATCGTAAATGTCGTACACCTTTGTATTGGACCAAGCTCAATGAGAACAAGATATACGGGGTTGATTTGGTTAAAGAAACCGAACAAAAAATAAAAGTGATCCTTGAAATTTTGAAAGCAGCGTCAGATCGTCAGAAATCATGTGCGGACTTAAAACGTAAATATATAGAGTTTTTGAAACACCTCAAACCCGGCCCACAAGTCCTGACCGGATCTGGTATGCTTCTAAGAAAACTAGTCGATTCTTATTTGAAACTTTGCAAAAATTTTGCGTGTTTTTGAAAATAGTTGATTTGGGTTGGGCTCGAATTTTTAGAACCCGTGTCGATTAGGTGTTAAGAACAATTTGTTATTTATATTTAAGGAAAAATTAACTTTAATTTGATAAGTATCGTGCCATAATAAAATAGTTTAAATGCATGCATAAATAGTTCATACTATAGCCTCGTTACATCAAAATAAAACCCAAAATAGAATTTAAAGTACTAAAATAGATTAAAATGTCCAACTAATAAAATTCGTGCTGAGCATGGTCACCACTAAGCTCTTGCCAACCCGGCCCATTACTGAGCGTCACCTGAAAAATATTCCCACAATGGGGTGAGTCAAACAGACTCAATGTGTACAATCAACACTAAGTCCCAACAGTTATGGCATATCAAATCATACATATTCATATAGCATTTAAATAAAATGATGCAATCCCGAACCCAAACCTAGATGCCATCTGCTACACATCACTCGTACCAACCATCACACTGTGGGGACTACTAAGTCAACCCTCCATCCGCTACACACCATTGAAGGCAGTCGCTACAGTCGACGTGCCTATCGCCCTTATATAATTCGTGGCATAGCCACCGGATAATTACTTTGTGACATAAGTCACCACGTTCATATATTGTGACATAAGTCACCACATTCGGATATTGTGACATAAGTCACCACATTCAGATATTGGGGTATTAAACTACCAATTCACTTCCCCTTTACATATCACCCATATGCCCTATGTCAAACATATCATGCAATAACATGCTTTATTTCACATTCTTATCATTATTAATATATGTGCCATAATAGATCATAACCTACTCATAGTAGGAGTGGGTAAACATACCTGAGTATTTCGTTCATACCACTGCATGGTACTTTTAGCCACTTCACACATAATCTTTATTAACACATATATTAACGCATAACAATAAATTAATTGAAGCTTAGTGTGGGGGTACACACCTGATATACTTATCGCTTTATTGACAATCCCGAAAACCCGGTCTAGCGTCCTAGATCCTTAGTTCTTATATTTGGCCACCCTCAACATGTTAGCATAAGCCTATTCGGCTAACTATCCAAATCCATAACCGAAAGCTTACCTTGTTTGCCGATTTGAGTACTCCTCAAATCCCAAAACTTGTGATCTTCCTACCCTCCAATCGGCCAATGCTAAATCACTTAACTTGGTTAGTTCCGGCTTTTGAACAAATAATGAATAGATCTTAAATCACCAAATATGGCCTTGGCCGATTGTACATAAGTGCTTACCTTGCAATTTGAAATCCCGAAATCCTTGTATACCACTATCGACTACCCCTAAATATCCATAGTTAGATTCGGCTAACATTGTATACCAAAATGGCCTATGGCCGAATACCACTACTACCTTACCTTACGGATCTAATCCCGAAAACCACCACTTGCCTTAGAAGCTTGGGTAATCGAATCCTACAAGACTCCTTTAATGCTCCCTTATGCTGGCTATATACAAAGAACACACTTAATATCACTTATGAACATTTGGCCATGCTATAAAAACCAAGACCAAACACTTGGTTTTGGCACACCAATAAAAGAGATCCCAAAACTGATTACTTAAAGTGGAGATTACTTACCACCACACACGTTGAAAAGATCAGGAAAGAGTAGTCGACAGCCTCTCCTTAGAGATTCGGCTTCAAAGGAAAAGAAGAAAGACTAGCCTTGAGGTCCGACCTTTATTAAAAAGATGGAGGGAGTTTGGGGCTTAGTTGATTTTGACAATGGTGAACAATGGTAGCAAAGTTTCGGCTATCACTCTTAATGACAAGGGCATTCGGCTTCCAAAGAAATAGAAAGGGATTTGAGGTTGAAAGAAAACAAAGAAGAAGAGGAGAAGAGTAGAGGAATTTCGGCAAAGAGATGAATGCTTACACTAAGTGAAATTCGGCACTTAACCCCCAATACATGACCGAATACATCAACCCAATGAGCCCCTCATTCGGCCACCACCATGTCCCTTATCATATCCCACTCTCTTCTCCTAATTTATCTCTTATCAGCTCATTCAAAATAAATTGAATTAATCTACACTTATTCAAAATAAATAAAATAAAACAACAATTTATCCCCTCATCCTAGTCGAAATTTAAAAGGAAAAACAAGCTTAATCCTCATCCATTTGAAAGTCCAATTGTCGTCCAACACTCCCCCTCTCCCTTGATGCCAACATGCAAAAATAAAACCACACCTTATGCTGCCAACATGATTTGAACCTCCTCCCTTCTCCCTTGCCTGAGGCGTCACATACCAAGGCCCTAAGTGGCGCCTCCAAGCCACTCTACCAAGCCCAATTTCATGTCCAAAAACTCTTACAATTTTCCTTAAGGCCTCCTCAGCCTAGCTTCCCCTTTTTAGATTTAAAAATCTAATATTTCCTAAGGCACTCTCTTATTTTCTAAAGTTCACAAAATTCATACAACACATTCTTAACACACAAGGCATGCTATTTCATATTATTCAGCAAAAATGCATAAGCCATAATCCAGGATATTATAGTTCTACCCCCTTAAAATAATTTCGACCTCGAAATTACCTGGCCAAAATAGGTGGGGGTATTACTGTCGCATTGCTACTTCTGACTCCCAGGAAGCTTCTTCCGATCCATGGTTGAGCCATAGCACTTTGACCAGAGGGACCGACTTCCTCCGAAGCACCTTCACATCTCGTTCCAGAATCTGGATTGGCTCTTCCTCATAAGACAGATCTGGTCTCAGCTCCACCTCCTCAACCGAAACTACATGAGATGGATTCGATCGATATCGACGTAGCATGGATACATGAAATACGTCGTGCATCTGCTTCAATTCTAGTGGCAACTCCAACTGGTATACCACTGGTCCAACTCACTTCATTACTCGATAAGGCCCTATAAACCTTGGACTTAGCCTCCCTTTTCGACCAAATCTCATCACCTTCTTCCAAGGCAAAACTTTAAGGAACACTTGATCTCCCACATCAAATTCTATTTCCTTTTGTTTGAGATCCGCGTACGACTTTTACCTATCAGATGCTTCCTTCAATCGAGCTCGAATTACACTAACCTTCTCTTCAGATTCATCCATAATTTCTGGACCCAAAATTTGACGTTCCCCTAATTTCGTCCAACACGTAGGAGTGCGACACTTCTGACCATACAGCGCTTCATACGGTGCCATCCGTATACTTGCCTGATAGCTATTATTGTATGCAAATTCCGCTAGAGGCAAATATTCTTCCCAACTTCCCCTGAAGTCTATCACACAGCCTCTTAGCATCTCCTCTAACACTTGTATTACTCGCTCAGATTGACCGTCTGACTGTGGATGAAAGGCCATACTAAAGTCCAATCTGGTGCCCAAAGCCTGATGTAGGGTTTCCAAAATCGAGATGTGAACCTCGGATCCCTATCCGAGATAATTGACATCGGTACTCCGTGCAACCTTACAATCTCCGCTACATACAACTTTGCTAACTTTTGTAGGGAATAGTCCACCCGCACTGGAATGAAATGCGTGGACTTTGTTAGCTGATCCACTATCACCCATATCGAGTCCTTCTTAGCAGGCGTAAGGGGAAGCCCACTAATGAAGTCCATGGTAATTCTCTCCCACTTCCACTGCAGAATCATTATCGGGTTGAAGCAATCCCGACGAAACCTGGTGTTCAGCCTCAACTTGCTGACACATCAAGCATTTCCCTACAAATTCGGTAACTTCCCTCTTAAGACCAGGCCACCAAAATTGTTCCCTTAGATCTCTGTACATTTTACTACCTCTAGGATGCATAGCATAAGGGCTACTATGTGATTCCCGAAGAATTCTTTGCCTAAGCTCCTCATCCTTCGACATCTACGACTTTTCCTTGAAACACAATGCTCCTTCATCGTTAATACCATAATTTTCCAACTCTCCATTCTGCACTTGTCTCAACTTAGCACTCAGATCCTCATCCACCAACTATCCCTCTTTCACTTCATTCAACCACGACGGCTTAACTTGCAGCTTTACTAGCAGATTTCCATCATCATACAAGCTTAGATGTGCAAACATCGCCCTCAGATCTGATACTACCTTCCGACTTAGGGCATCCGCCACTACATTTGCCTTGCCCGGGTGATACTCTATTGAACAATCATAGTCCTTCAATAGTTCCACCCACTTTTGCTATCTCAGATTTAACTCCTTCTGAGTTAGCAGATACTTAAGGCTTTTGTGGTCTGTGTAGATCACTGACTTTTCTCCATAAAGATAATGCCTCCATACCTTAAGAGTAAAGACCACTGCCGCTAGTTCCAAATCATGCATTGGGTAGTTAACCTCATATGGCCTTAGTTGTCGAGACACATAAGTGACTACTTTCTCATCTTGCATAAGAACACCTCCCAATCCTGTATGGGAAGCATCATAATACACCACAAAATCCTTTTCTGCCTCCGGCTGAATCAAAACTGGAGCTTTGGTCAAGACCTTCTTAAGCTTCTCAAAGCTCTCCTGTTGCTTATCGGTCCATACAAAAGGCACTTCCTTCCTTAACAACTTTGTCAGAGGCTCGACTATCGATGAGAACCCTTCCACAAACCTTCTATAATAGCCTGCCAATCCTAAGAAACTCCGAACTTCTACTACAGACTTAGGGGTTTCTAATCCAACACTGCCTCAATCTTCCGAGGATCCACCCTTATTCCTTCCGCAGATACCACGTGTCCTAAAAATGCAACCTCCTTAAGCCAAAATTCACACTTGCTGAATTTGGCATAGAGCTTCTTCTCCCTCAACACTTGCAACACTATCCAGAGATGCTCATCATGCTCCTCTTTAGACTTGGAATACACCAGAATATTGTCTATGAACACAACAACAAACCGATCCAGATAGGGTTAGAAAACCCGGTTCATCATGTCCATAAACGCGACTGGGGCGTTCGTCAATCCAAACGGCATTACTACGAACTCGAAATGCCCATACCTTGTCCAGAAAGCTATCTTATGGATATCCACTTCTTTCACCTTAAGCTGATGATATCCGGACCTCAAATCTATCTTTGAGAAAATCGCGGCCCCCTTAAGCTGATCGAACAAGTCGTCAATCCTTGGCAAAGGGTACTTGTTCTTGATTGTCAGCTTGTTCAATTGACGATAATCTATGAACATGCGCATAGTTCCATCCTTCTTCTTCACAAATAAGACCGGTGGTCCCCATGGAGACACACTGGGTCGAATAAAACCACGGTCTAGCAACTCTTGAATTTGAGCCTTGAGCTCAACCAACTCCTTTGGTGCCATTCTGTATGGGGTAATGGACACAGGAGCTATACCCAGGAGCAAATCGATTCCAAACTCCACCTCCCTGTCCGGGGGTATTCCTGGTAATTCTTTCAGAAATACATCCACAAACTCCCTTACAGTTCTAACTTCACTAACTCCCCCTTCTTCCGTATCCAAAGCATTAATGAAGGCCAAAAATGCCTTACACCCCTTCCGAACCATCTTATCCGCCTTTAAAGCAGAAACTACATTAGACATGTAGTTTCTTCTTTCCCCTATCATAACTACTTCCTCATCCTTGGGGAGTCCTTAACTCTATTCGCTTAGCTGCACAATCCAATACAGTTCGATGCTCCACTAACCAGTCCATTCCAAGTATAAGATCAAATTCCCCGAAGGGTAATTCCATTAAGTCGACAGAAAATACCGCTCCTTGAAGTTCCAAAGGTAATCTCCGAAACATCTTATTCACCACTACAGTTTAGCCTAATGGGCTTACCACAGTCATCTCCCTATCAAATAGTTCAGAAGCTATCCCCATAGTTTCAACTACTCTACATGCCACATAGGAATGGGTAGAGCCCACATCAATCAAAGTAACATAAGGTTTGCCAGATATAAGGAACGTACTCGGTTATGACGTCCGGTGCGTCTCCGTCCTCCCTCCGGTGAATCGTATAAACCAAACCTGGCTGCCTGGCCTCCGTGTTTCCAACACCTCGACCCGGTGTTCCTCGTCCTCTACCAAAACCATTACCTCTGCCAGCCAAACCACGACCTCGCAGTGGCTGCTGTCCTCCTCTTCCAGCCTGGTTAGAACCTTGACTTACTAGCCGTCCCTCTTCAATTCTCACAGGACAATCCTTAATCATGTGGTCCTTAGACCCACACTTAAAGCATCCTCCCGTCTTCTTCCAACACTCTCCTAGATGCTTCTTTCCACACTGATCACATGTACGGTACTGCCCTCTAGTCGCAGCCTGCTGACCTCACAGCCCATCAACTATAGGCCTCTTTTGCACATTCCCTGACGATCCAGAAGACCCAAAACCTCTCTTCTGTCTATTCCGATCAGTGTTCTGCCTTACAGAATCTTTGATACCCTCGGTTACCTTAGCCTTCTCCACCAACACAGTAAACTCCTGCTCTTGCTGTAGAGCTATCAACAGTCTCAAGTCATCCCTTAGTCTGTCTTCAAACCGGACACATCGCTCATGCTCAGTCGACACTATGCCTCGAGCATAACGGCTCAAATTTTAGAATTCACTTCATACTCACCTGAGACTTGTTCCTTGAACCAAATTTCGAAATGCCTTTCTTTACGCATCGATATAATGAGTGCCAACATACTTCTTCTGGTATGCTGCCTTAGCATAATCCCAAGTGAGTTCCTCAACTGTAGCACCATCTCGTACCATGAGCCACCATTGATATGACTCATCGCGGAGAAGTGACACCAACACTTTCAGCTTTTCCTCGTCAGTTAAATTGAGCTCATCCATAATTCGCTCAGTCGCCTCCCACCAATACTCAGCAGTACTGGGTGCCACACCTGATATACCACAGAACACCTCAGCTCCGTTGGCTCGAAGTCACTCAGGTACCAACTTTTGAGCTCCCATGCCTTTACCCACTCCAGCCACCATTTCCAAAACCCGCAGCATCAACTGTGACACTGCGTCATCCCCCGTTTGATCCTGATATTCCACATTAGCGGCTGGTAGTGGTGGTGGCATTTCATTCTCAGATCCTTGACTCGATCTAACGGGTTCAGACACGGCCATTCAGCCTCTTTCACGGCCACGCACGTTACGACCATGTCCCCTTGAATTCATACTTCCGCTTTGCGTTTATCTGTTTAAAGAATTTTATGAATTAGTTTTGTTCCACTGATTTAACACGAACATTTTTATGTTTAATAGTTCTAGGAGGTAGTTCTTTCGATTCATACACAAACAGTCTCACATCATTCATTTAGTCACACACATGAACTTACGTCCATTATAGAGAAATGTTGTAATTGTTGTTGTTTGTTGTTTTCCACTACCCAAGGGGTATTTTTGTAATTTTGTCCTATAGGGGTATTTTGGTAATTTTTCAAATTAAGGTATTTGAAAAATGTTGCAAAATATAGATTGATGATATTTTACAAAATTAAAATCCTTGTTGGAAAAATTTCAAGGGTGAAATGATAATTTTATTCACTAGGGGTATTTTTGTAATTTTACAAGCCAGGGTCATGTCGGTAATTTTTCACAAAATATGGTTCCTGGTGACTTTTCAAAATAAGGGTATTGTTAAAGATTTCTAAATTGAGGGTGCTTCAGTAATTTTCCTTACTGAGGGTATTTTGGTCATTTGTATAGGTTAGGGGTAATTGTGTTATTTTGCAAATCAGGGCTAAATTTCATAAATTTTCTAAATCAGGGTGTCTTGATATTTTGTAAAGTTTTTGGATATTTGTAAGGTAAGAGATTCTTGAAAAAAAAACTGTGAGTGGTATGGAAATTTTATAATCCAAGGGCATTTTAGTAATTTTTTCCAACCAGGGGTATTTGGGTCATTTTAGTAGATCGAGAATATTTTGGAAAATTTTTCAAAATAGTTTTCCTACACCTTAAAGGGATAATTTGGTGATTTTAAGACTAAGGTTTTTATAAAAATATGGCTAGTCCCTCGCTTCGGTTTTAGTTATTTGGGTTCACCTTATGGTCGAGTCCTCTTGGTTAGGGTGAACCATCACTATGCACCAGGTAGGATTCAAGTGGGTAGGAGGTGAGTCACTAGGACTGCTTAAATACCAAGCTCCCACTGAAACCAATCCTAGACATGCGCACAACGGTTGCCACACCTTAACTCAGCGACTTAGGCACAGGTTTGTTTAATTGTGCATTAAAGTTTTATGTATTTGTTGGGGTAAGCTAGTCCTATAGTTCAAGTACTTATCTTACTAATCTATGTTCCATTTCTACCCTTCTACAAATCATACAATAATTCACATAATAGATAGGGGTACTTACCTAGTGGACTTAGTGCCGGAGACTCAGGTGCCATGCTAGAAAAACCCGCTCAATTTCTTATAAAATCCGATTTCAAAAGAAAGAAACATTTTGGGCCCAAAAAGCCCTCAAGGTCGAGTTTTGAACCAGGCTCTGATACCAAGTTAAAACACCCCAAACCCGGACCACAAGCCCTAATCGGATCTGGTATGCTTCTAGGAAAACTAGTCTATTCTTATTTGAAACTTTGCAAAAATTTTGCGTGTTTTTGAAAACAGTTGATTTGGGTTGGGCTTGAATTTTTAAAACCCGTGTCGATTAGGTGTTAAGAACAATTTGTTATTTATATTAAGGAAAAATTAACTTTAATTTGATAAGTATCGTGCCATAATAAAATAGTTTAAATGCATGCATAAACAGTTCAAACTATAGCCTCGTTACATCAAAATAAAACCCAAAATAGAATTTAAAGTACTAAAATAAATTAAAATGTCCAACTAATAAAATTAAATCTTGAGCATGTTCACCACTAAGCTCCTGCCAACCCGGTCCATTCTCGAGCATCACCTAAAAATATTCCCATAACGAGGTGAGTCAAATGACTCAATGTGTACAATCAACACTAAGTCCCAACAGTTATGGCATATCAAATCATACATATTCATATAGCATTTAAATAAAATGATGCAATCTCGAACCCAAACCTAGATGCCATCCGCTACACATCACCTGTACCAACCATCACACCGTGGGGACTACTAAGTCAACCCTCATCCGCTACACACCATCGAAGGTAGTCGCTGCAGTCGACGTGCTCATTGCCCTTATATAATTCGTGGCATAGCCATCGGATAATTACTTTGTGATGTAAGTTACCACATTCATATATTATGACATAAGTCACCACATTCGGATATTGTGACATAAGCCACCACATTCAGATATTGGGGTATTAAACCACCAATTCACTTCCCCTTTACATATCACCCATATGCCCCATGTCAAACATATCATGCAATAACATGCTTTATTTCACATTCTTATCACTATTATGTGCCATAATAGATCATAACCTACTCATAGTAGGAGTGGGTAAACATACCTGAGTATTTCATTCGTACCATTGCATGGTACTTTTAGCCACTTCACACATAATCTTTATTAACACATATATTAACGCATAACCATAAATTAATTGAAGCTTAATGTGGGGGTACACACCTGATATACTTATCGCTTTATTGAAAATCCCAAAAACCCGGTCTAGCGTCCTAGATCCTTAGTTCCTATATTCGTCCACCCTCAACATGTTAGCATAAGCCTATTCAGCTAACTATCCAAATCCATAACCGAAAGCTTACCTTGCTTGCCAATTTGAGTACTCCTCAAATCCCGAAAACTTTGTGATCTTCCTACCCTCTAATCGGCCAATGCTAAATCACTTAACTTGGTTAGTTCTGGCTTTTGAACAAATAATGAATAGATCTTAAATCACCAAATATGGCCTTGGCTGATTGCACATAAGTGCTTACCTTGCGATTTGAAATCCTGAAATCCTTGTATACCACTGCCGACTGCCCCTAAATATCCATAGTTAGATTTGGCTAACATTATATACCAAAATGGCCTATGGCCGAATACCACTACTACTTTACCTTACGGATCTAATCTTGAAAACTACCACCTGCCTTAGAAGCTTGGGTAATCGAATCCTGCAAGACTCCTTTAGTGCTCCCTTGTGCTGGCTATATACAAAGAACACACTTAATAGCACTTATGAACATTCGGCCATGCTATAAAAACCAAGACCAAACACTTGGTTTCGGCACACCAATAAAAAGAGATCCCAAAACCGATTACTTAAAGTGGAGATTACTTACCACCACACACGTTGAAAAGATTAGGAAATAGTAGTTGACAGCCCCTCCTTAGAGATTCGGCTTCAAAGGAAAAGAAGAAAGACTAGCCTTGAGGTTCGGCCTTTATTAAAAAGATGGAGGGAGTTTGGGGCTTAGTTGATTTTGGCAATGGTGAACAATGGTAGCAAAGTTTCGGCTATCACTCTTAATGACAAAGGCATTCGGCTTCCAAAGAAACAGAAAGGGATTTGAGGTTGAAAGAAAATAAAGAAGAGGAGAAGAGTAGAGGAATTTCGGCAAAGAGATGAATGCTTACACTAAGTGAAATTCGGCACTTAACCCTCAATACATGATCGAATACATCAACCTAAGGAGCCCCTCATTCGGCCACCACCATGTCCCTTATCATATCCCACTCTCTTCTCCTAATTTATCTCTTATCAACTCATTCAAAATAAATTGAATTAATCCACACTTATTCAAAATAAATAAAATAAAACAACAATTTATCCCCTCATCCTAGCCGAAATTTAAAAGGAAAAACAAGCTTAATCCTCATCCATTTGAAAGTCCAATTGTCGTCTAACACTCCCCCTCTCTCTTGACGACAACATGCAAAAATAAAACCACACTTTATGCTGCCAACATGATTCGAACCTCCTCCCTTCTCCCTTGCCTGAGGCGTCACATACCAAGGCCCTAAGTGGCGCCTCCAGGCCACTCTACCAAGCCCAATTTCATGTCTAAAAACTCCTACAATTTTCCTTAAGGCCTCCTCAGCCTAGCTTCCCCTTTTTAGATTTAAAAATCTAATATTTCCTAAGGCACTCTTTTATTTTCTACAGTTCACAAAATTCATACAACACATTCTTAACACACAAGGCATGCTATTTCATATTATTCAGCAAAAATGCATAAGCCATAATCCAGGATATTATAGTTGTAGATTGGTGATCGAGTGTTTTTGAAAGTCTCACCGTGGAAGAAAATACTCAGATTTGGTTGCAAATGCAAATTGACTCCAAGATTTATTGGGCCATATGAGGTTTTAGAGCGGATTGGACTGGTTGCGTATAGATTGCTATTGCCACCTGAACTAGAAATGATCCACAATGTTTTTCATGTTTTGATGCTTCGACGGTATAGATCTGACCCTTCTCATGTGATTAGTCCTTCTGAGGTTGATATACAGTCTGATTTAACTTATGAGGAAGAACCAATCTGTATCCTGGCTCGTGAAGTGAAAGAGTTGCGAAATAAGAAAATATCATTAGTAAAAGTGCTTGGCTTAAGCAGAAAATCGAGGAAGCAACTTGGGAGGTTGAGGATTCAATAAAAGAATGTAATCCAAACCTATTCATCAGTAAGATTTTCGGGGACTAAAATCCCTAAGGGGGAGAGTTGTAATAGCTCGATTTTGACCCTAATCGAAACAGGATTTCGGGACAACAAATTTGAGTCAAAAAAAAATTTAAATATTAGTTTCTGTGTTCTGAATGTGTGAATTTGTTTGTGTCAAAATTTCATTTTAAAATTTTATCGTTTGGATGCCCGATTAAATAAAAAAGGGCTTAATCACATAAAATGGAAAAATTAAGGGTTAATGTGTAAGGGCTGAATTTTGATTGTTTTCTTTTATAGAGTGTTAAAGTTGCAAATTGGCCATAAAAATGAGTTAGTGGCCGGTTGGTGTGCATGAAGTAGTAACCTTAATTGTTTATTATTTCTTTATGGCATTATTGTACAGTTTTTTTATTATATGTGAATATTATAATTTAAAAAATAAAAAAATGAAAGAGCAAGTGTTCATCTTTTACAAAGAGTGACCGAAACTAAGAGAGAAAAAGAGAATTTTAAAGCTTTGATACATTCGGCCCTTGCAAGCTCAATTAGGTAATTGATTTGAGTTCAGTTTTTGATAATTTTAACGTTTTTGAAATCGTTGCTTCGAATACTCTAAAACCCATGCAAGAATTTTTCAAATTGATGAGATATTCATGAGTTGCCATTGTTGATAGTGTGATAGATTTTGTGTTTAAAAATAGAAAATAAAAGATATGTGTCAAATTAACAAAATTTTTATTAGAAGTTTTGATAGAATTGAGTAATTAAGGCTAAATTCCAAAAACATTAAATTGAAGGGTTAGTTTGTATAATAGGTGAAGTGTGAGGACTTATATAAGCTAGAGGAGTATTCGGCTAGAGTTTGTTGCTTTTAAATTTTGTGTATTTGATGTGTTATGAATTTTTGGATTATAATGTAAAAGTGTGAAAAATAAGGGGCAAAATGTAAATTTGCTCATTGATGTGTTTTGGGGTTTAATTGAATGGAATTTTATTTGAATGAGCTTAATTTGAATTTGAATAGATCAAGAATAAAAAGAATTGGGTTTGGATCGGGGAAAATAAAAAATCGTTGAATAGTCAATAATCTTCGTCCGTTGATATCTGAGGTAAGTTATTAAGCATATATTTTGTATCGATTTAAACAATCATAATATCTATGTAATTATGCCGAATTGAATGGTATATATATATATATATGTGTATATATATACATGTTGTGATGAAATTATCGAATGTAAAAAGATGTAAGATGTATTGATTTGTTGACTTTTGGCACTAAGTGTGCGGGTATAAATATAAATATTTGGCACTAAGTTATGAGATTGGCACTAAGTATGCGAGTTTGATTATTAAGCACTAAGTGTGTGGGTATAAATATTTACGATTATGAGATTGGCACTAAGTGTGCGAGTTTAATTGCAAAGCACTAAGTGTGAGAGTTTGATTATTAAGCACTAAGTGTGCTAACTTACTATATATTTTCGAATAACTATTAGTACTAAGTGTGTGACCTTATCGAGTAATCATGGACAGTGAAATGAGTAAATACTTGGAGTTCTTGAGAAATAGCCGTTATGTTTGTATTTGAAATTGAGCTTGGTAAGTCTTGAACATATGTGGTGATTATATTTGGAATCAAATATTTAAGATTAATTGTGGAATAGATGAAATGCTATTTGGATGTATAATTTAAATGAAAGTAAAATGATATGTGGAAACGCATTAAATATCATATTGAATGTTATATGAAATGTTAATGGAGACTTGTCTGTTCGAGAGCATGTAATGAAAAATGTGTGAATAGCTTTGTGTTAAATCATATTGATGTTCGAATAAGATGGTTTTTTTTTTTTTTATGTTTGGAAGATATATGTCATATTGCAAAATGAGATGAAGTGTATTATGCATATATTTCTTTTTATTTTATTTTACATGATGATGGAATGCCATAATGTATTCGGCCTTGTATTTGAAATTGAAGAAATGCTTTATGGTTAAGTAATTATATATTGATTTTGGTTAAATCATAGTATTCATTAATAAGTGCTTTATAATATAGTAAGTTAGTGATTATATGGTTTAGTAGTATGAGTTAGTTAAATGGTATTTGAGATATCAAGTTAAATTTTAGAGTTTAATTGCTTGTAATTTACTAAGCTAAATTAGCTTACACTGTGTCGGATAATTGTTTTTGATTTACAGATTTTGGTGATCGTTACGTGCTCGGGGAATCGTCAATGAAGCTCGTCACACTATCGTCTATATTTTGGTACTCTAGAAAGCTTAAGTTTAAACTTATGGCATGTATGAGCTATTCTATCTTTTGAATCCATTGTGAATGAGAAGTGTATTTAAGCCATGTGAAAATGGTTTAGTTATTCTATGTTATGGTGGGTTTAAAATGTTTTTGATTTAATGTTTTGATATGTTTGGTTTAATGGTTTAGTTATGATTGAAATCTATTTGACAAGTATGGATTATAATTTTGATAATTGATATATATATATATATATATTAATTATCTGATAAATTGGTTTTTTCATGAATCACTTATGAATATTTCATATTAGTAGGTTTAAAGCTCATTATATATATTGACCAAGGTCTAAAATTATTTAAAGATAGGTTCGTGCTATGAATTGATTGAGTTATATCAAGTTATTATGACATTTGGATGTATTAACATGCTATTATAGAATGTGAAATATTATTAATGTATAATTCGTGTTTTAAATATGCGGATATACTCTAAAAATGATAGATGATATGAGAATTGAATACATTAGTGGTTGGTATGTGTTTGTAAAATTTATTATATTATAATGGTCAAATGTGCATGGTTTTGTAAATAGCAAATAGGCATGTTTGGTCTTTAAATGAATTGCCATGTCTTTTTTTTTTTTTTTTTTATAATTGACAATTTGAATGTTGCACATATTTGAATAGTATGCTATGTGAAATGTTTTATTTAGTTTATTAATACATGTATAGAATTAGGAAGTCAAAGAATTAATATTGATTTGAACTCGTTTGAACTTGGGAATTATAATTCGTGCATACAGTGTGATTAATAATTTAATATATTTATTTTTACGAATATGATCTATGGAATTATGTGATTGTATGAATAATATGTTTTCTTCGGTAATACCTCGTAACCCTCCGGCGATGGTTGCGGGTTAGGGGTGTTACATTTGATTGGTATCAGAGCTTCGATTTAGTCGATTCTCGGACTAATGTCGTACGTATGAGTCTAGCTATACATGCCATAATTTTTACTGTGATAGTGTGATGAATCTTGATAATAAAAATGTGTTTTTCATGTAGTAAATGGATCCTGATCCCGATCGAGCCGTAGCGAATGATGTCGAGAGTGTAGTGTTTGCTCCTGCACAAGGGATAGAGCCGGTTTATTCTCGGTCGAATACGAGTAACCATGATGATGAGGCTAAACAAGCCTTCTATACTATGATGAACGAATGGTTTACTCAATATATCCGAACAAATCCGACTGTTCAACAACCTCTGACCCCGTTTAACCCACCTCCAATGCCTGTGGTACCTTCGACTATTGATCCTATAAGATTGAATAAACCTCCTGTTGATAAAATCAAAAAATGCAGAGCTGAAGAATTTAGGGCCATAGCTAGTGATGATGCTGAACGGGCTGAATTTTGGCTCGATTATACCATTCGTGTCTTCGATAAATTATCCTGTACACTTGATGAGTGCCTGAAATGTGCTATATCTTTGTTATGGAATTCAGCCTACTATTGGTGGAACACTTTAGTTTCAGTTGTTCCGAAAGAGCGTGTCACTTGTGATTTCTTTTAGACAGAGTTTCGCAAAAATGTATATCAGTCAGCAATTCATTGATCAGAAACGCAAAGAATTTCTCGAGCTAAAACAGGGTCGTCTGACAGTATCTGATTATGAGCGCGAGTTTGTGAGACTCAGCCTATATGCCCGAGAGTGTGTTGCGAACGAGACTGCTATGTGTAAAAGATTCAAGAAGGCCTGAATGAAGACATTAAATTGCTCGTCAGCATACTTGAAATAAAAGAGTTTGTAGTACTTGTCGAGCGAGGTTGCAAGGCTGAAGAGCTTGGTAAAGAGAAAAGAAAAGTTGAGTTTGAAGCTAGAGATTTCCACAAGAAATCAGCGAGTAAAATTTCTCAGACGGCAACAAAGAAGGTTAGAGATGTTGATAGCTAATCTAAGGCTACTACCGAGCTTTCTATATGAGAACGACCACCAGCGAGTTCACGAGCCACCTCAGTTGCTAGTGTTGGCAATAACCAACCGAATAAACCCAAGTGTCAACAGTGTGGTAGGTGACATAGTGGTGAGTGTTGCGGCAAGTACAACAATCGAGTTTGCTATAAGTGTGGATCGCGAGATCATTTCATTTAGGATTGTTCAGAGATAGTTGAGAAAGATGATACCCAGAATGCGAGATTGAGTGGTGTTGCTGTTAGAGGTAGGCCACCTCAAAATGCAGGGGGTAGGAGTGGTTCTCAGAGAGGAACTTTGGGCACAGCAATTCGATCTGAGGCTCGTACACCTGCCAGAGCTTATGCCATCCGCGCTCGAGAGGAGGCATCATCCCCTGATGTTATTAATGGTATATTCACTCTCTATGATACTAGTGTAATTGCTTTGATTGATCCCAGTTCAACTCATTCTTATGTGTGTGAAACATTAGTATTCAGTAAGACTTTGCCTGTTAAGTCTACTAAGCTTGTGATTCGGGTATCGAACCCTCTAGGCCGGTGTGTGTTAGTTGACAAGGTGTGTAAGAATTGCCCCATGATGATTCGAGATTCATGTTTTCCGGCTGATTGATGCTATTGCCGTTTGACAAATTTGATATTATCCTTGGTATGGATTGGATAATAATACATGATACTGTGGTGAATTGTAAGTGAAAGACTATTGATTTAAGGTGCCAGAATGACGAGATTATTTGGATTGAATCTAACGATGGGAATGGATTACTAGTAGTGATTTCCTCAATGTCGGCTCAGAAGTATGTGAGAAAGGGTTGTGAAACTTACCTAGCTTACGTGCTTGATAGTAAGGCGACTGAAAAGAAGATCGAATTTGTACCTGTTGTGTGCGAGTATCTGGATGTGTTTCCTGAAGAACTACCTAGTTTGCCACCTATTCGGGAGGTAGAGTTTGGTATTGATTTAGTTCTAGGGACGACTCCAATTTTGATTGCTCCGTACTGAATGGCACCTACAGGATTAAAAGAATTGAAAGCACATCTGCAAGAACTGACAGATAGAGGTTTTGCGAGACCGAGTTTCTCTCCTTGCGGTGGGCCAGTTCTATTTGTGAAAAAGAAAGACGGAACTATGAGAATGTGCATCGACTATCAACAACTAAATAAAGTGACCATAAATAATAAATATCTGTTGCCACGCATTGATGATTTTTTTGATCAGCTAAAGGGAGCTTCAGTGTTTTCAAAAATAAATTTGAGATCGGGTTACTATCAGTTGCGAGTTTGAGATTCTGATGTGCCCAAGACTACTTTCTGAATGAGATACGGGCATTATGAGTTTTTGGTGATGCCATTTATACTTACTAACGCACTTGCTGTATTCATGTATTTGATGAATCAGATCTTCAGACAATATTTAGATCAATTTGTGGTTGTGCGTATTGATGATATATTGATCTACTCTCGTGATGAAGTCAAGCATGCCGAGCACTTGAGATTAGTATTATAGACTTTACGAGATAATCAGTTATATGATAAGTTTAGTAAATGTGAGTTTTGGTTGCCCGAGGTCAGCTTCTTGGGGCATGTAGTTTCAGCATCAAGCATTCAGGTTGATCCGAGTAAAATTTCGGCTATACTCGATTGGAAACCTTCGCAAAATGTTTCAGAGGTTCAGAGTTTTCTAGGACTTGCTGGATACTATAGGCGATTCGTAAAGGGTTTCTCGATGATTGCCACTCTGATGACAAAGCTACTTTAGAAAGATGTTAGATTCGAATGGATAGAAATATGCTAGAAGAGTTTCGATCAGTTGGAAACCTTGTTGACTAAAGCTCTAGTGTTTGTTCAGTAAGAATCGGGTAAAGAGTTCGTTATCTTCAGTGATTCATCCTTGAATGGTTTGGGTTGTGTCTTGATGTAGGAGGGTAGGGTTATAGCTTATGCCCTGAGACAGTTAAAGCCACATGAAAAGAACTATCCGATGCACGATCTCAAATTAGCCGCTATAGTTTTCGCTCTAAAGATAAGGCGCCACTATTTGTTCAGTGAGAAATGTCATGTATATTCTGATTACAAAAGTCTAAAATATTTGATGACTCAAAAAGATTTGAATCTGGGACAATGACGGTGGTTAGAGCTACTTAAAGATTACGAGCTTGTGATTGATTACCACCCGAAAAAAGCTAATGTTGTTACTGATGCCTTAAGCTCGAAAATCACTTTTTGCTTTGCGTGCTATGAATGTGCATATATCTTTATTTAATGATGGTGCGATTATAGCAAAATTAAAGGCAAGACCGTTATTTGTTTAGCAAATTTGTGAAGCTCAGAAAATGGATAATGACTTGATAGTAAAAAGAACTCACTGTGATTCGAATGCTGACTTAGAATTTCAAGTTGATGCTGATGGATGTTTGCGGTTCAGAAACTGAATATGTGTTCCGAAAGATCCTAGGTTGATTCAGATGCTTTGTAATGAAGCTCATAATAGTATACTGTCTATTCACCCGGGTAGCACGAAAATGTATAATGATTTGAGACATCATTACTTGTGGTACGGTATGAAACAAGATATTTCAGAATTCGTGTTGAAATGTTTGATATGTCGCTAGTAAAGTCGAAACACCCCAAACCCTACCACAAGCCCCGACCGGATCCGCATGCTCCTTGAGTAAAGCGTAGTTAAGTCTCAAATGACATTTTGGAAATCTTGGTGGTTTTGAAGAAAATAGCTTGGATTGTTCTCAAGTTAAAACCGATTGTAATTTAAATTTGTGCTAAAACGATATTTTCATATTTCAAAAGTTACAAGTTAAAAGAGACGCCAAATTTTAGAGTTTATTATTATTTACTTGAAAACTGTAGGTGCTTGGGTTTTAAAACAATTGATGTTGTTTTACTTAAAATTGTTTAATCGCTCGCTCGATATTGTTCGTGATCATAATAAAAATTTAAAACGCATAAATAAAACAGCTTAAGGATAATGGCCTTATTACATCAAAACATAACCCAAAATAAATCAAAATAAACTTGATAAGAAAATCGAAAAATCGAAATGCATGGCCACCTCTAAGTTCCCGCCGACCGGTCCATTTATCGAAAAGCCATCTCAAAATGTTAGCCCACGAGGTGAGTCAACAGACTCAAGGTGTAACTACCAACACAGACTTCCAAAACAATCAAGGCATATTAAATCGCATAAACCAATTGTAAACAATGATGCAACCCAAACCACCTAGATCCAACCTCTACACATCACCCGCACTTCACCGATCACACAAGGGGATTACTAAATCGACCTCCATCTGCTACACACCATCAAAGGCGATCACAAGCAATCAACTGCACATTGCCCTTATAATTGTAGCATAGCCACCAGATAATGTGACAGAGTCACCAGATTCATAATATGTGACATAAGTCACCAGATAGTGTGGTAGAAACCACCAGATCACTTCCCCTTTAACATAATCAATCATATGCCCATGCAACATTCAAAACATACAATTATCATGCAATTTACCTTACCCCCCAAAATCATAACGGAATTCCACATTTTTTCACATAAATGCTATTAAACATTATTAACGAGTATTAAGGGGTAACGTACCTGAATTCTTTGTACCATTAAATGGTACCCTTAGCCATATTCAATGATAGCCTTATTAACATATTCATAGCATTATTAATATTAATCGAAAATTTAGGGTGGGTTACACACCTGATTACCAACGCAATTACCAAATCCCAAAATCTTCAAGAAATCGTCACCACCAATTCTACCTACATTCGGCTATCCTCCAAAACATCAAACCAATCAAAACCATACCGATTCCAAATTTATATGGTATTCTCGCCAAATAAAGAGAATCAAGAGAGGGCCATTCGACGAACCTACCACTACCTACCTTCGCTTTTTCCACCAAATCCAAGACAAGAGACTTTTAATGAGATGATTCTGCACACAGAGGGAAAATCGATAGACCTTAAGCATGTGTTTTGGGTTAGATCTTAATGAAGAAAGAAAGAAAGTAAAGAAAATAAAAGTGAATTCGCATAGAATGAAATCCCAAAACTCACCCGATTACTAAGGAGTATGCGGCTAATGGTGCACCTTCCAGAACTAGAAACCTCCCTTGTAGATTCGGTTATGGAGGAGGAATATGAGTAAGAAAAATTCGGCTTTCAGGAAGATATTGGAGAGGAGAAGAAGACTAGGGAATTTCAACTAGAAGAGAAAAAAGAGAAAAAAGAATTTTGGCTTGAGAGAAAAGATGAGAAAGTGGGAAAACAAATGGAAAAGATGATAATTCCTTCCAAATTTCTACTAAACACAAGCATACACTCGAGTTGGAGTTTCACCAACTCTTCCCTCCTAATAGCTCTTATCTTGCATGATAACCCAATCCTATCTCATCTTTAGAGGAGGCCAACCTAGAGCCAACTCCTCCCTCTTAATTATCGACTTTTAATTACTAAATATTAAAAGAAATAAAGCTCCTAAAATGGGGCTCATGTGCCCCCATCCCTCCCCTTGAAGTGTCAATATTTGGCCCACTAACTTGGGCCCCAAGCGGCCATACTAGGCCCAAACTTCTCCCCCTTGTGACGCCACCTACATACCCATTTATGGCACCTCCAACTTTGGGCCACGAGCCTAACTTGCTACTAAACATACTCACTTAACTTTTAATTTATACACTAACATTATTTATAAGCAATTTAACCCAGGTTTTAAGCCCAAACTTGAGCCCAATCTGCACCTCAAAGCCTTCTCCTACTAATTTAGCCATGCAACACATCAAATGCATGCACTCCACAAAGTCGATATTACGCTTCTTCCCTTAAAATAAATTTCTACCTCAAATTTACATGGCTAGAATAAGTGAGGGTATTGTCGTCGATTGCTTCCTCCGCTCCCATGAAGCTTCCTCCGATCCATGGTTACGCCATAGCACTTTGACTAGAGGAACCGATTTCCACGTAGC
This sequence comes from Gossypium rotundifolium, assembly GCA_025506655.1. Taxonomy (NCBI): domain Eukaryota; kingdom Viridiplantae; phylum Streptophyta; class Magnoliopsida; order Malvales; family Malvaceae; genus Gossypium; species Gossypium rotundifolium. Next base: position 54,439,727 of record CP106731.1, read on the forward strand.
ATCTTCACATCACGCTCTGAATTTGAATCGCTCTTCCTCATAGGATGATCCGTCTCAGCCCACCTCCTCAATCCAGATCACATGAGATGGATTTGATCGGTAACGACATAGCATCGAAATGTGAAACACATTGTGTATCTGCTCCAACTCTGAAGGCAATTCTAACTGGTACGCTACTGGTCCAACCCGCTTCAAAATCCGATAAGGTCCTATAAACCTAGGACTTAACTTTCCCTTGTGACCAAATCTCATCACCTTCTTCCATGGCGAAACTTTGAGAAACACCTGATTCTCCACAGCAAACTCTATCTCATTTCGCTTAAGATCTGCAAATGATTTTTGCCTTTCAGATGCCTCCTTCAATCGTGTCCTAATTACTTTAACCTTTTCTTCAGATTCTGCCATAATCTCTGGACCCAAAACCCGACGTTCCCCCAGTTTTGTCCAACATGTAGGAGTGCGACACTTTCGTCCATACAGCGCTTCGTACGGTGCCATCCGAATACTTGCTTGATAGCTATTATTGTACGCAAATTCTACTAAAGGCAAGAACTCCTCCCAACTCCCTCTGAAGTCCATCACACAACCGCTCAACATATCTTCCAGCACTTAAATTACCTGCTCGGATTGGCCGTCCGACTGCAGATGGAATGCCGTACTGAAGTCCAATCTGGTGCCCAAAGCTTGATGTAATGCTTTCCAAAATTGAGATGTAAACCTTGGATCCCTATCCGAGATAATCGACACCGGCACTCTGTGCAGCCTCACAATTTCTGCTACATACAACTTTGCCAATTTCTGTAGTGAATAGTTAACCCACACTGGTATGAAATGTGCAAACTTCGTTAACCGATCTACTATCACCCATACCGAGTCCTTCTTGGTAGGCGTAAGGGGAAGCCCACTAACGAAGTCCATGGTAATTCTCTCCCACTTCTATTGCGAATCTTTATCTATCAAGCAATCCTCGACGGTACTTGGTGTTCAAATTTGACTTGTCGACACGTTAAGCACTTCCCCGTCTGGGGTAACCTGCATCCTCCAAAAGACATCCACAAATTCCCTTATCGTTCTAACTCCTCCTACAGCCTACTTCCTTAGCCTCTAAGGCATCGATCAACATCGTAAAAGCTACACACCTTTTCTCACCATCTTCTCGCTTTAAGGGCGGATACTATATTTGATAAGCAATTTCGCTCTATCGCCCATTACCACAACCTCTTTGTCGTCAAGTTCTTAACGACATACGCTTAGCAAAGATAATCCACATTCGCATGGTACTTCACTAACCACCCATGCCTAAGATTAGATCAAATTCTCAAATGGAAACTCCATTAAGTCATCTCGCAAACCGCGCCGAACTTCCAAAGGTATCGCCTAAAGAGTTTGTCTAATACTACCGATTGTCCTAAAGGACTAAGTATACCATCTTCCTAGGTACAGCCTCGTAGTTCACATGCAGAGTTCCGGACACCTTACTAGCAATGTATGAATGAGTTGACCCAATCTATCAACACAATAAAGGGTAATCCAGAGATAAAGAACATACCATTATGACATCAAAAGGCCACTATCCTCCTCCGATTTAATCAGATACACTAGACTGACCGCCTCGCCTCCGTGTTACCAACACCTCTGCCCAGTGTTCCCCGACCTCTTCTAGAACCATTACCTCTGCCAGTCAGACCACGACCCCGCGGTGGTTGCTGTCCACATCTTCCAGCCTAATTAAGACCCTAACTTGTTGGTCGACTCCCGTCTATTTTCATAGGACAGTCTCTAATCATGTGATCCTTGGACCCACACTTAAAACATCCTCTTGTCTTCTTCCAACACTCTCCCAGGTGCATCTTTCCACACTCTCCCGTAACAACCTGCTGACCTCGCGACCCATCAACTCTAGGTCTCTTTTGAGCATTCCCAGATGACCCTGATGATCCAAAACCTCTCTTTTGTCTATTCTTATCCGTATTTTGCCTTAAAGATTCCTTAACCCCTTTAGCAACCTTAGCCTTCTCTACCAACACAGCAAACTTCCGCTCCTGATGTGGAGCAATCAACAATCTCAGGTCATCCCTCAGTCCGTCCTCAAACTGGACACATCGTTCATGCTCCGTAGCCACAATACCTCGAGCATATCTGCTCAACCTTAAGAATTCTGCTTCATACTGCTATGGGCTTATTCCCTAAACCACCTTTCAAAATGCCTTTCTCTCAAGATCAATATAGCTAGTTCCAATATACTTCTTCCGACACGCCACCTTAAAATACTCCCAAGTAAGATCATCCGCCAAAGACCATCTCGAACCGTGAGCCACCATTGGTATGACTCATCGCGGAGAAGCAACACCACCCCTTGCAGTTTCCCCTCAACAGTCAAGTCCAAATCGTCCATAATTCACTCCGTCGCCTCCAACCAATACTCAGCCATATTGGGTGCCACACCAGATATACCTCTAATACCTCACCCATTGACTCTGAGTCGCCAGTATGCACTTCGAGCTCCCATATCTCCACTTGCTCCAGCCACCCTCTCAAGAACTCGCAGCATCGCCTGCGATACTGCATCATCCCCCGTCTAATCTTGATATTCAAAACCAGCAGCTGGTGGTCGTGGCATTTCATTCTTGGACCCTTGACCAGACCTAACGGGTTCCAATACGGTCATTCAGCCTCTACCACGGCCACGCACATTACGACCACGTCCTCTAAAACTCATTCTTCTGAGTTGCGTTTATCTGATTAAGAATTTTATGAAGCATTATTTCTTTCCACTGATTTATCGCGAACAGACTTATGATTAATAGTTCTAAAAAGTAGTTCTTTCGAATTCATACACACACTACAGTCTCAAGTTCATTCATTCAATCATCACTATTCATGAACTTGCGTTCATTATAGAAAAGTGTTGTGGTTGTCACTGTTGTTGTCTTCCACTACCCAAGGGTATTTTCGTAATTTTGTCCTACAAGGGTATTTTTGTAATTTTTCAAGTCAGGGTATTTTAAAATTTCATAAAATAGAGGTTTCTGGGTATTTTTGCAAAATAAGAATATTTTGATAGGAAGATTCAAGGGTATTATGGTAATTTTATAAACTAAGGGTATTTTTGTAATTTTACAAACCAGGGGTATTTCGGTAATTTTGCAAAATATGGTTCCAGGTGGTTTTTGGAAATAAGGGTATTTTGGAAATTTTCAATTCGGGGGTACTTCGGCAACTTTCCATACCGTGGGTATTTTGGAAATTTTTTCAAGTTAGGGGTAATTTGGTCAACTTGCAAGTTAGGGGTATTTTGGTCATTTTTTGAATCAAGGGTACTTTGGTAATTTTGAAACCAAGGTTTAATTTTAAGGTTGTACAAAACAAGGTGACTAGTCCCTTTCGGGTTTTAATTATTGAATTTAGCCTGTGATTAACTCCTCTTAGTTAGAGTGAACCGTCACTACGCACTAGGTAGGATTCGAACGGAGAGGAGGTGAGTCACTAGGACTGCTTAAATACCAAGCTCCCCCTAAATCCAATCCTAGACATGCGCACAACAGTTGCCATACCCTTAACTCAGCGACTCACTCACAGGTTTGTTTGGTTAGACCTTAAGTTTTATGCAATTCTATGTTGGAGTAAGCTAATCCTAGGGTTCATTAGCTCCTAGTCTACTAGTCTACGCTCCCATAATACCCACATACAAATCACACAATGGTTAGGGGTACTTACCTGGTGGACTTTGGGCCAGAGACTTAGGTGCCATGCTAGAGAACCTGCTCATTCTTTAGTAAAACCCAACTTCAAAATAAGAAAAACATTTTGGCCCAAAAGCCCTCAAGGCCGAGTTTTGAACCTGCTATGATACTAAATTGAAACACCCCAAACCCTACCACAAGCCCCGACCGGATCCGCATGCTCCTTGAGTAAAACGTAGTTAAGTCTCAAATGACATTTTGGAAATCTTGGTGGTTTTGAAGAAAATAGCTTGATTGTTCTCAAGTTAAAACCGTATTGTAATTTAAATTTGTGCTAAAACGATATTTTCATATTTCAAAAGTTACAAGTTAAAAGAGATGCCAAATTTTAGAGTTTAAAATTATTAACTTGGAAACCGTGGGTGTTTGGGTTTCAAAACAATTGATGTTGTTTTACAAAAATTGTTTAATCTTTTTGTTCGATATTGTTCGCATCATAATAAAAATTTAAAATGCATAAATAAAACAGTTAAGCGATAATGGCCTTTGTAACACCCCAAACCCTACCAAACATTACGAATCAATTTGGTTTGCTACAGAGAAAACATTTTGAAAACCATTTTAAAACCGATTCAAAATTTTGTTGAAATGCCTTTCATTTTCAATTTCTTTGTTAAAACCATACTTAATTTGTTTAAAATATTTATTGAGTCGAATTGTTTACGACTTCAAATGTACCCGATGGCACTTTAAAACATTTTATGCTTAATTTGAGAAAACATATGCATCTGCTTTAACATCATCAAATAGTTTAAACAAAACATTCAAAACATGCAAGAATAATAAAATAATTCTAGTAGGCCTTATTACATCTTAAATAAAACAAACCAATGTAAAAATAATTAAAATTTAAAGTTCATTTATATCAAATGTCCACCGCATGGCCACTCGAGTCCATCCTGGTTCCTCATCCGCAATCTACGAGTCACCAAAAATTAAAGGAGAAGGTGAGTCACCAAGACTCAATGTGTAACCCTTCCTCGATTTAGTGCAACAACATACACAAATCATAACCAATTAATATGCAAAAGTTTAAGATGCACCCATCCTAACCATCCAAACGCCTTTCTACCCCGTGGTACCAAACCACCGGTGGTGCTAAACCACCGTGACGATAGTCACAAATGTGATGCCAAATCACCGAGATACCAAATCTCCGTGTCCGAGGACACAAAGTGAATGATGGGGCCAACCCATCGTGTGATACCAAATCATCAAGGCCAATCCCATATCTCAAAGTCCAACCACGGTGGTGCTAAGCCACGTGGACGAGACGCTATGAGGTGCCAAACCTCTAGAGGTACTAAACCTCTCGTGACCGTAGTCACAATGTGTTACTAAAACACCGTGTCCATCGACACTAATATCAACGCCTCCACTCATTTAACCCACATCAATCAATTACATACTTTTACGTAATCATGCTAAAAGGTTTATTTAACAACATTCATAGATTTATCATTGCCATATATCAAATATTGCACATACCAAATGTGTCATGCTTCCCAAAAGCATCAAATAGAAATCTCATAGTAATAAAGACTTACCCGAATCCTTGTTAATACCATGATGGTATTACATCCATATCTATACAAATTGATTAGGCATAATATAACACTTAGCATATTAAAATTTATAAGGTGTGTATGTACACACCTGATATTAACAAGAGTCCTAAATCCCGAATAGACAATTCGGCCACACAAGTTTTCCTTGCCCCCAAATGCCTTCGAACACTAGCCAACACACTCCTAAATGTGAATCGGCCTCACTTCCCTACAATCAACCATCATCATTAAGGTTATTAGCCTTGGCTTTCGATTACTTAAAAGAATAATCCTTTAAAATAAACCCTTACCACCTTACCAAAATCGATTGATCAAAGATGATGGATTCAATTGCTCGCCCAAATCCGTAAGGCCCTAAAACAAATCGGATTAGCATTCTTGCTACAAGTGCCAAATTGGCCTTTTACTCCTTTAGAAGTTGACAAGAACAAGAGAAACAAAGAAAAATATTCGCCTTGGACACTCACCTTAAAAACCGATTGGAGAAGAAAAATAGAAGAGGCACCTTTGCTTGAGATTCGCCAACACTAGCCAAGAAGGGAGAAAAGAATTCGCACACCCAAAGAAGTATATTCGATCAGAGTAGAAGAAAGAAAATAATAGGAAAGGGAATAGAGTTTTGGCAAAGAAGAGAGTATAGGAGATTTTTGGTGTTTAAGCAAAACAAATAGGAGAGCAAGATGTTGATGAAGGTTTTAGTTCGAGAGAATGAGAAGGAGAAAATAGAAGATGAGCAAAATGACAAATGGTCAAAAGAGTTAGGCTTATCAAAAGGTAAAATTCGCCAAAAGAAAAGAGGTTGAGAGAGGATTGCAAACTTTTGTACCAAATGCTAGGAATGACAAAAAGAAACTTCAATTCTTAGCCAAACTATCACCAAAAATTCTGCTCCCCTATAGTCCAAATTGTCAGTCCCTATGCATGGTCAAATGGCCGTGATATTGTTTCCATAATAATTTCCTTTATACTTGCCCCATATCTTCATACCTTTCCTTAAATTCTTGATTCCCTTCCTTGTTAACAATTTCTTAATCCTTTGATATACTAACCAAAAATAACATGGTCAACACTTACCATATATGCACTTGGCCGACACTTGCTATACATGTGCGTAAAATTTAAAATAAAAATTCATCTAGATGCTAAACAAGTGATTCAAACCTTCTCCCTCATGCACTAACTCATACGACAACACCACTTTGCCATTAACACATCTTATACTACACTTTGACACTTTAATTAACTTATGTGTCAATGCCACTTGCTCCACTTCAATAAATAAACCAAACTAAAAATTATTCTACTAAACCGAGCCTACTCAAGACCCCTAATTAAGTCTTATAACTCCACAAGTAATATCACAACAATTCAAACACCAGAAAAAAATAATTCAATCACAAATAGCCCCAATTTCAGGATGTTACAGTTCTACCCCCCTTAAAAATAATTTCGACCTTGAAATTACCTGATCAGAAAAGGTGGGGGTATTGTTGCCGCATCACACTCTCGGGTTCCCACGTAGCTTCCTCAGTACTATGGTTTCGCCATAGTACTTTCACCAAAGGTACTGACTTCCTACGCAAAACCTTGATATCTCGATCCAAGATTTGGATTGGTTGCTCCTCGAAAGATAAACCGAAGTTTACCTCAATCTCGCCATGTGGACAATGTGTGATGGATCCAACCGATATCGCCTAAGCATCGACACATGAAAGACGTTATGAATCGATTCAATTTCGCCAGAGTTCGAAATGATAAGCTCATCGTCCCACTTGCTTTAACATCAGATATGGCCCGATGAATCTAGGGCTTAGCTTCCTTTTTCCCAAATCGTAACACCTTCTTCCAAGGCAACACCTTCGTAAAAACTTTATCTCCCACAAAGATATTCCATTTCTTTGCGCTTGAGATCGGATAGACTTCGCCATCCGATGCTTCCTTGAGACGAGCCCGAATTACCTTAACTTTGTCCTCGCCAATCACCAACTCGCACTCAAAACTCGTTGCTTCACCCAACTCCGCCCAACACGTAGGAGTTCGCATTTTCATCCATATAGTGCTTCATATGGAGCCATCTCAATGCTCGCTGATAACTATTGTTATAAGCGAATTTCGCCAATGGTAGATACTCTTCCCACCTACCACTAAAATCCGTAACACAACCTCTCAAAGATATCTTCTAAGATCTCGAATCACTCTCTCCGATTGTCCGTCACTTTGCGATGAAAAGTCAGGTCAAGTCCAATCTCGCTCCCAAGGCTTGATGCAAAGCTCTCCAAAACCTTGACGTAAACCTCGGATCCCTATCCGAGATAATCGACATCGCACACCATGCAATCTCACTATCTCTGCTACATATAACTTTGCTAGCTTCAAGCGAATAATCTACCTCACCAGATGAAATGTGCCGACTTAGTCGACGATCCACAATCACCCAAATCAATCCTTCTTACTAGGCGTAAGAGGTAATCCATCGACAAAGTCCATGGTGATCCTCTCCCACTTCCATCGAGGAATCTTCACCTACCAAGTAACCTAGATGGTAATCGATGTTCAGCTTTGACTTCACGACACGCCGACACTTACCCACTAACTCGCCATTTCCGCTTCACCCGCCACCAAAATCGCTCTCTCAAATCCCGATACATCTTGCTACCGATGCATAACATATGGGCTACTATATGCGTCCCCAAAGAATCCTTTGTCTCAACTCCACATCCTTCTAAGATACAAGCTCTCCCTTTAAAGTAAAAACTCCATCATCGACGTACTAAAATCCTCTAATCCACCATTCGAACTTGCAACCTCCGATCATTCAAACCATCATCCTCTAACTGCTTCTCCTTAATCTGATCTAACCAAGTTGGTTTGACTTGCAATTCTGCCAAAAGACTCCCATCGTCGAACAAACTAAGTCGAGCAAACATCGATCTTAAATCCGATACAACCTTATGGCTCAACGCGTCTGCCACCACATTAGCCTTACCAGGATGATACTCGATCGAACAGTCGTAGTCCTTCAACAGTTCAATCCACCGACGCTGCCTCAAATTCAAATCCTTCTGAGTCAAAAGATACTTAAGACTCTTGTGATCCGTGTAGACTATCGACTTCTCCCCGTACAAATAATGTCTCCATATCTTCAAAGCGAAAACTATAGCCGCTAACTCCAAGTCATACGTTGGATAGTTAACCTCATGCGGTCTTAGCTGACGGGACGCATAGGCCACTACCCTCCCTTCTTGCATCAATACACATCCCAAACCAGTATGGGACACATCACAAGAATCAGATACAACTTTCCCGCCTCAGTCAGTATTCGTAACCTGAGCTTCCGTCAGAATCTTCCTTAGCTTGTCAAAACTTTCTTGTTGCTTCTCCGTCCACACAAATGGAATTCCTTTTCTTAATAACTTAGTTAATGGTGCCGCGATTAAAGAGAATCCTTCTACAAACCTCCGATAGTACCCCGCGCACCCAAAAACTTTAAATTTCGCCACCGACTTAGGCGGTTTCATTCAACACCGCTCGATCTTGCGAGGATCTACTCTAATCCTTCACGACACTACGTGACCTAAGAAAGCCACCTCTCAAAGCCAAAATTCGCACTTCATCGAATTTGGCATATAATCGCTTCTCCTCAAGATTTGTAGAACTATACGCAGATGCATGTCATGTTCCTCCTCCGTTTTGAGTAAACCAATATGTCGCCTATGAACACCACGATAAATTGATCCAAGTATCGCTAAAACACCCTATTCATTAAGTCCATGAATGTCACGGCATTGGTCAACCCAAATGGCATCACCAAAACTCGTAATGCCCATACCTTGTACGGAATACCGTCTTGTGCACATCAACCTCCTTCACCTTGAGTTGATGATATCTTGACCTAAGATCTATCTTCAAAAATACCGATGCACCCTTCAGTTGGTCAAACAAGTCATCAATCTGAGGTAACAGATACCTGTTCTTAATCGTTAACTTGTTCAATTGGCGGTAGTCGATACACATCTGCATTGAACCGTCCTTCTTTTTGACAAACAGCACAGGTGCTCCCCACGGAGATATACTTGGTCGGATAAATCCTTGGTCCAAGAGCTCCTAAATTTGAGCCTTCGCCCACCAATTCCTTTGGTGCCATTCTAAGACGGCTATAGACACGTGTCTGTTCCGTAATAAGTCTATACCAAATTCAACTTCCCGATCCGAGGCAAACCCGAAGTTCTTCAGGAAATACGTCAGCATATTCCTTTACAGTTCGAACATTCCCCACCAAAAACTCTTTAGCTTCCAAAGCATACACATGAACAACGAACGCCTCCACCCTTCTTCGACCATCTTCACGACTTTCAACATAGATACCACGTTGGATAGATAATCTCTCCTATTACCTATCATGACCACTTCTTCACCTTCAACCGCTTTCAAAACCATGCGCTTAGCAACAAGAATCCAAATTTGCTTGGTACTTGACCAACCAATCCATCCTAAGAATCGATCGAACTCCTCAAACCGCAGCCCATCAATTCGGCTACAAACACTACCCCTTGAGTTCTAGGGTACATCTCTATACGCTTTATCTACTTCTACAGAGTAACCTAAAGGATTAAGTACGGTCCATCCTCCTGAAGCGCCTCTTAAACTAAACTCATGGTCTTAACTATGCCACTAGCAACGAAGAATGCGTCGAACCCACATCTATCAAAGCAATATATGGGACACCAAAGATTAAAAACATACCGGTTATGACGTCCGGTGCGTCTTCCTCCTCTCGGCGCCTCATAGCATACACCAAATCGGGCTGCCTAGCCTCCGTGTTGCTTGCACCTCTGCCTGATGATCCGCGGCCTCGACCAGAACCATTACCTCCTCTACCATTACCACGACCTCTCTGCAGAACGGTCCCTCCTTTCTCGAATCGAGCACGACCTTGACCTTCGATCGATTCTCGCTTGCTTACGTGGACAATCCTCACACGGTGATCTAGCTAACCACACTCAAAACGACCTTTTGCTCCCGGCCCAACATTCGCCCCAATGAAATTTCCCACATCGGTTACACGGTCGGGTCCCCGATTAGCAATAATGCACCCTCCTGCATCGATTCGACTCATTTTGCCTAGCCTTCTTCCTCAACATTACCAAATGACCCAGATGATCCATATCCTCTCTTATGCTTATTTCACCATAGTTCGCCTTCCGATTCCTTTATTCTTTTGGCTATCTTAGCCTTTTCAACTAAAGTAGCAAACTCGCCCCGATGTGGAGCAATCAACAATCTCACCATCCTTCAAACCATCTTCGAATCGAACACATCGCTCAGGTTCAAGCCACAATACCTCCAAAGATATTGGCTCAATCTTAAGAACTCAAATTTCATACTGATACGGATTTACTCCTTGGACCAAACTCAGAATGCCTTACGCCGCACATCAACGTAACTAGACCCAATATATTTCTTTTGATATGTCGCCTTAAAGAAGTCCCAAGTGAGATCTTCACTGACACCATTCTCGAATCGTGAGCCACCATCGATATGACTCATCCTTGAGAAGCGACACCGCCTTTCGCTTTCTCCTCATTTGTCAAATCTATCTCATCCATGATTCTTTCTCGATTCTAGCCAATACTCACCAGATTTGGCGCTACACCGATACACCTCGAAAAATTCCGCTCGTTAGCTCAAGTCTCTCGTGTACCGATTTTCGAGCTCCTCCACCTCCACCCATTCCAGCTACCCTTTCTAGAACCCACAAGATCGCCAGACACATCAAGGCCATCACCCGTCTCGATCCTCGCTTCTTCGGCTCCAAAAGTCGGGGTGGTGGTATATCGCTCAGATCCCCGACCGACCGACGTGTTCCGATAAGGTCATCCTACCCTTCCAAGGCCCACGACGGCCACGCCCTCTAAAGCTCATTCTAACTATCGTACTTTAATCTGATTAGGAAATTTTATGAATTAGTACATGTTTCACTTGGTTATCCACAGAGAAATTTTTATGAAAAGAATTTGATAGAGATTCTTTCGATCAAACAGAGTTTTAAGTCTTCTATCTAGTTTACACAGAAAAGTACATCCATTCCCTAATACCTTTCATACATATGCACTCTTCTAGCATTTCGTCTGCTTCTAACCTGTGGTATTTTCGCCATTTTTCCTACTGTGGTATTTTTGTAATAAATCAAGATAATTTTAAAACTTTAATAAATCAAAACATTTTGTAATTTCTAAAATTGAGGGGCATTTTTGAGAATTTCTCAATTTAAAGGTATGGTGAAATTTTGAAAACTAGGGGTATTTTGGTAATTTTGTCAGTCGGGGGTAATTTTTTAATTTCCAAAGTCAGTGTATATATTTTAAAATACAAGATTTTCGGCTACTTTTGCAAAGTAAGAAGATTTTATTAAAATCGGGGCATTTTCGTAATTTTGCCACTAGGGGCATTTTGGTAATTTTGATAAACCGGGAATATTTTGAAGATTTTTCCAAATTAAATTTTTACTGCTATTGATAGGAGTATCATAACGATTTTTAAAACTTAGAGTTTTCATAAAACAGGGTTAATCCTTTCGGTTTTATTTAGTGTGTTTAGCCTATGACCGAGTCCTCTTGGTTGTGGTGAACCAAGCTACGCACTGTAGGAATCCTCCAAGAGGAGGTGAGTCACCAGATCGCTTAAATACCAAGCTCTTCCGATCCAATCCTATACATGCACACCAAGGTTACCACACCCTAACTCAAATGACTTAGTCACGGGTTGGTTTTAATTAGGCCATTAAAGTCTTATGAGTTTTGTTGGGGTGGACTAGTCCTAAGGTTCAACACCTATCACACTAACTACGTTCCATGCTTCCTACCCTTCTACAGAAAATAAATCATACAGAAGTTAGGAGTACTTACCTGGGCGGATAGGTGCCGGAGACTCGGTGCCATGCTTATTCAAAACCAAAATATTTCAAATAGACCTACTAAAATCATTTTTAGGCCTTGGGCCCCCACAGCCGAGCTTTGAACTGGGCTCTGATACCAATTTGTAACACCCCAAACCCCGCCCAAACATTACGACCGAATTTGGTTTGCTACAGAGAAAACATTTTGAAAACCATTTTAAAACCGATTCAAAATTTTATTGAAATGCCTTTCATTTTCAATTCTCTTTGTTAAAAACCATACTTAATTTGTTTAAAAATATTTATTGAGTCGAATTGTTTACGTACTTCAAATGTACCGATGGCACTTTAAAACATTTTATGCTTAATTTGAGAAAACGTATGCATCCGCTTTTAACATCATCAAATAGTTTAAACAAAACATTCAAAACATGCAAGAATAATAAAAATAATTCTAGGAGGCCTTATTACATCTTAAATAAAACAAACCAATGTAAAAATAATTAAAATTTAAAGTTCATTTATATCAAATGTCCACCGCATGGCCACTCGAGTCCATCCTGCCTCATCCGCAATCTACGAGTCACCAAAAATTAAAGGAGAAGGTGAGTCACCAAGACTCAATGTGCAACCCTTCCCGATTTAGTGCAACAACATACACAAATCATAACCAATTAATATGCATAAGTTTAAGATGCACCCATCCTAACCATCCAAACGCCTTTCTACCCCGTGGTACCAAACCATCGGTGGTGCTAAACCACCGTGACGATAGTCACAAATGTGATGCCAAATCACTAGAGATACTAAATCTCCGTGTCCGAGGACACAAAGCGAATGATGGGGCCAACCCATCGTGATACCAAATCACCGGCCAATCCCATATCTCAAAGTGGGGCCAACCCACGGTGGTGCTAAGCCACGTGGACGAGACGCTATGAGGTGCCAAACCTCCGAGGTACTAAACCTCCGTGACCGTAGTCACAATGTGTTACCAAAACACCGTGTCCGCCAACACGAATATCAACGCCTCCACTCATTTAACCCACATCAATCAATTACATACTTTTACGTAATCATGCTAAAAGGTTTATTTAACAACATTCATAGATTTATCATTGCCATATATCAAATATTGCACATACCAAATGTGTCATGCTTCCCAAAAGCATCAAATAGAAATCTCATAGTAATAAAGACTTACCCAATCCTTGTTAATACCATGATGGTATTACATCCATATCTACACAACCGATTAGGCATAATATAACACTTAGCATATTAAAAAGTTATAAGGTGTGTATGTACACACCTGATATTAACAAGAGTCCTAAATCCCGAATAGACAATTCGGCCACACAAGTTTTCCTTGCCCCCAAATGCCTTCGAACACTAGCCAACACACTCCTAAATGTGAATCGGCCTTACTTCCCTACAATTAACCATCATCATTAAGGTTATTAGCCTTCGGCTTTTGATTACTTAAAAGAATAATCCTTTAAAATAAACCCTTACCACATTACCAAAATCGATTGATCAAAGATGATGGATTCAATTGCTCGCTTCCAAATCCAGAAGGCTCAAAAACAAATCGGATTAGCATCCTTGCTACAAGTGCCGAAATTGGCCTTTTTACTCCTTTAGAAGTTGACAAGGACAAGAGAAACAAAGAAAAATATTCGGCCTTGGACACTCACCTTAAAAACCGATTGGAGAAGAAAAATAGAAGAGGCACCTTTGCTTGAGATTCGCCAACACTAGCCAAGAAGGAGAAAAGAATTCGCACACCCAAAGAAGTATATTCTACAGTAGTGGAAGAAAGAAAATAATAGGAAAGGGAATAGAGTTTTGGCAAAGAAGAGAGTATAGGAGATTTTTGGTGTTTAAGCAAAACAAATAGGAGAGCAAGATGTTGATGAAGGTTTCGGTTTTGAGAGAATGAGAAGGAGAAAATAGAAGATGAGCAAAATGACAAATGGTCAAAAGAGTTAGGCTTATCAAAAGGTAAAATTTGGCCAAAAGAAAAGAGGTTGAGAGAGGATTGCAAACTTTTGTACCAAATGCTAGGAATGACCAAAAGAAACTTCAATTCTTAGCCAAACTATCACCAAAAATTCTACCCCCTATAGTCCAAATTGTCATTCCCTATGCATGGTCAAATGGCCATGATATTGTTTCCATAATAATTTCCTTGATACTTGCCCCATATCTTCATACCTTTCCTTAAATTCTTGATTCCTTCCTTGTTAACAATTTCCTTAATCCTTTGATATACTAACCAAAAATAACATGGTCAACACTTACCATATATGCACTTGGCCGACACTTGCTATACATGTGCGTAAAATTTAAAATAAAAATTCATCTAGATGCTAAACAAGGATTCGAACCTTCTCCTCATGCACTAACTCATGCGACAACACCACTTTGCCATTAACACATCTTATACTACACTTTGACACTTTAATTAACTTATGTGTCAATGCCACTTGCTCCACTTCAATAAATAAACCAAACTAAAAATTATTCTACTAAACCGAGCCTACTCAAGACCCCTAATTAAGTCTTATAACTCCACAAATAATATCACAGCAATTCAAACACAATAAAAAAATAATTCAATCACAAATAGCCCCAATTTCAGGATGTTACAGCCTTATTACATCAAAACATAACCCAAAATAAATCAAAATAAACTTGATAAGAAAAAACAAAAAACTGAGCTGTGCTTGGCCACCTCTAAGTTCCTGCCGACCCAGTCCATTTACTGAATGCCATCTGCAAAATGTTAGCCCACGAGGGGTGAGTCAACAGACTCAGTGTGTAACTACCAACACAGACTCCCAAAATAATCAAGGCATGTTAAATCGCATAAAACAATTGTAAACAATGATGCAACCCAAACCACCTAGATCCAACCTCTACACATCACCCGTACCTACCGATCACATAGTGGGGATTACTAAATCGACCCTCCATCCGTTACACACCATCAAAGGCAGTCACTGTAGTCAACTACACATCGCCTTTATAATTGTGGCATAGCCACCAGATAATGTGACAGAGTCACCAGATTCATAATATGTGACATAAGTCACCAAATAGTACCAGATCACTTCCCCTTTAACATAATCACCCATATGCCCATGCAACATTCAAAACATACAATTATCATGCAATTTACCTTACCCCCTCAAAATCATAACGGAATTCCACATATTTTCACATCAATGCTATTAAACATTATTAACGAGTATTAAGGGGTAACGTACCTAGATTCTTTGTACCATTAAATGGTACCCTTAGCCATATTCATTAATAGCCCTATTAACATATTCATAGCATTATTATTATTAATCGGGAATTTAGGGTGGGTTACACATCTGATTACCAACGCGATTACCAAATCCCAAAAATCTTCAAGAAATCGTCACCACCAATTCTACCTACATTCGGCCATCCTCCAAAACATCAAACCAATTGAAAACCATACTGATTCCAGCCCATATGATATTCGGCCAAATAAAGAGAATCAAGAGAGGGCCATTCGACCGAACCCACCACTACCTACCTTCAGCTTTTCCACCAAATCGGCACAGGAGACTTTTAATGAGACAGATTCAGCTACAGAGAGGGAAAATCGACAGACCTTAAGCAAGTGTTTCAAGTTAGATCTTAATGAAGAAAGAAAGAAAGTAAAGAAAATAAAAGTGAATTCACATAGAATGAAATCTCAAACTCACCCGATTACTAAGGAGTATGCGGCTAATGGTGCACCTTCAGGAACTAGAAACCTCCCTTATAGATTTGGTTATGAAGGAGGAATATGAGTAAGAAAAATTTAGCTTTCAGGAAGATATTGGAGAGGAGAAGAAGACTAGGGAATTTCGGCTAGAAGAGAAAAAAGAGAGAAAAGAATTTTGGCTTGAGAGAAAAGATGAGAAAGTGGGAAAAACAAATGGAAAAGATGATAATTCCCTTCCAAATTTTAGCTATACACAAGCACACACTCAGAGTTAGAGTTTCGGCCAACTCTTCCCCTCCTGATAGCTCTTATCTTGCATGATAACCCAATCTCTATCTCATCTTTAGAAGAGGCCAACCTAGAGCCAACTCCTCCCTCTTAATTATCAGCTTTTAATTACTAAATATTAAAAGAAATAAAGCTCCTAAAATGGGGCTCATGTGCCGTCCATCCCCTACCCTTGAAGTGCCGAATATTTAGCCCACTAACTTGGGCCCCAAGCGGCCATACTAGGCCCAAACTTCTCCCACATGTGACACCACCTACATACCCACTTATGGCACCTCTAACTTTGGGCCACGAGCCCAACTTGCTACTAAACATACTCACTTAACTTTTAATTTATACACTAACATTATTTATAAGCAATTTAACCCAGGTTTTAAGCCCAAACTTGAGCCCAATCTGCACCTCAAAGCCTTCTCCTACTAATTTAGCCATGCAACGCATCAAATGCACAGACCCACAAAGTTTATCCGATTATGATACACGAATGGAAATGGGATCATGTCACGATAGATTTCGTATCTAGTTTACCGTTGACAATGAGTAAAAGAGATATAATCTGGGTTATCATAGACAGATTGTCAAAATCTGCTCACTTCATTCCGGTCCATACAAATTTTTCACTCGATAAGCTAGCTGAATTGTACATTTCTCAGATTGTACGATTACACGAGGTACCTATTTCTATTATTTCGGATAGAGATCTGAGGTTTATATCATGGTTTTGGAAGAAACTGTGAGATGCATTAGGTTCTAAATTGCATTTTAGCACAACTTTTCACCCCCAGACAGATGGTTGATCCGAGAGAATTATTAAAATACTTGAGGATATGTTGAGATGCTATGTTCTCGAGTTCGAGGGTACGTGGGAATGATACTTGCCTTTGATTGAATTTGTGTACAATAATAGCTTTCAATCGAGTATCAAAATGGCACCTTATGAGGCTTTGTACGATCGTAAATGTCGTACACCTTTGTATTGGACCAGGCTCAGTGAAAACAAGATATACGGGGTTGATTTGGTTAAAAACCGAATAAAAAATAAAAGTGATCCGTAAAATTTTAAAAGCAGCATCAGATCATCAGAAATCATTTACGGACTTAAAACGTAAAGATATAGAGTTTTAGATCGGTGATTGAGTGTTTTTGAAAGTCTCACCGTGGAAGAAAATACTCAAATTTGGTCGCAAAGACAAATTGAGTCTGAGATTTATTGGGCCATATGAGGGTTTAGAGCGGATTGGACCGGTTGCGTATATATTGCTATTACCACATGAACTAGAAAATATCCACAGTGGTTTTCATGTTTTGATGCTCCGACAGTATAGATCTAACCCTTCTCATGTGATTAGTTGATCCGAGGTTGATATACAGTCTGATTTAACTTATGGGGAAGAACTGATCTGTATCTTGGCTCGTGAAGTGAAAGAGTTACGAAATAAGAAAATATCGTTGGTAAAAGTGCTTGGCTTAAGCACAGAATCGAGGAAACAACTTAGGAGGTTGAGGATTCAATAAAAGAACGTAATCCAAACCTATTCATCAGTAAGATTTTCGGGGACTAAAATCCTTAAGGGGGGAGACTTGTAACAGCCCGATTTTGACCCTAATCAAACTGTGGTTTCAGGACCATGAATCCGAGTCAGAAAAATATTTAAATATTAGTTTCTATGTTCTGAATGTGTGAATTTGTTTGTGTGAAAATTTCATTTTAAAATTTTGTCGTTTGGATGCCCGATTAAATAAAAAAGGGCTTAATCGCATAAAATGAAAAAAATTAAGGGTTAATGTGTAAGGGCCAAATTTTGATTGTTTTCTTTTATAGAGTGTTAAAGTTGCAAATTGGCCATAAAAATGAGTTAGTGGCCGGTTGGTGTGCATGAAATAGTAACCTTATTTTTTTATTATTTCTTTATGGCATTATGGTACATTTTTTATTATATGTGAATATTATAATTTAAAAAAAATGAAAGAGCAAGTGTTCGTCTTTTACAAAGAGTGACCGAAACTAAGAGAGAAAAAGAGAATTTTAAAGCTTTGATACATTCGGCCCTTGCATGCTCAATTAGGTAAGTGATTTGAGTTTAGTTTTTGATAATTTTAAAGTTTTTGAGGTCGTTGCTTCGAATACTCTAAAACCCATGTAAGAATTTTTGAAATTGATAAGATATTCATGAGTTGCCATTGTTGATAGTTTGATAGATTTTGTGTTAAAAATAGAAAATAAAATATATGTGTTAGATTAACAAGATTTTTATTAGAAGTTTTTGTAACATCCCGAAATTGGGCCTAGTAAGATTGAGCCCAATGGGCCTTAGGCGTAGCAGCATTCAAAATTTTTGAGAACGGCATTAATGCAAGTTAAACTTATTAGGTAAGTGATTCTGGAAGGTTAGACGACTTCTATGAAGTCCCGGGATCGAACTTTGGCT
Source organism: Gossypium rotundifolium (assembly GCA_025506655.1). Classification (NCBI taxonomy): domain Eukaryota; kingdom Viridiplantae; phylum Streptophyta; class Magnoliopsida; order Malvales; family Malvaceae; genus Gossypium; species Gossypium rotundifolium. Next base: position 54,458,395 of record CP106731.1, read on the forward strand.
TTGGGGAAATTTTGGTTTTAGGTAAAAAAAAACCTTGGAAGTTGGCAGGTAGGCCTTAAGAATAAAATGTGGAGGAAAATGACACAAGTGGAGTGTGTGGTGTAGTGGCAAAGTGACGCCACATAAGAGGCAAGGGGGTGACGCCATTAGGAAGGAAGGAGGTCCAAGGTTCAAGTCTTGGCTTTTGCATTTTATTTTTCTTTTTACTTGGACCTTAGAATTTGGATATAGATTTATATTTAGTTGCGCATGGTTAAGACACAAGAGGAGCTTGTGGCCAAGTGGTTAGCGGTGTGGATTATGTTGTAAGGGAGCCTGGGTTCGAATCTCATGACAAGCAATAGAGTATTTATTTTACGGATTGGACGGCAAGAGTTTCAGTTTGAATTTAAACTCTCTTGACGGAGGGATCCCACATCTAAAGACACAAAGAATGAAGGTGAAGAGCTAGCTATATAAAGAGCGACCTAGGAGAAGAGTAAACATACCTTAGTGGGCGCTTGGGCACGGGAGTGGTCGCAATGTGCTTTAACACCGCACTCTATCGATGAGGCATAGATCGCAGATGTGGAGTCGGGTGGACTTGAGGTGGCCATGCACTATGTTTTCGGTTTTATTTCAATTACTATTTTGGGTTAATTTACTTTTAAATTTGGTTTTGTTACGTAATAAGGCATTGGGTATTTTATTTGGTTTCACTTTCAATTTGGTTATTGCTATTATTAAATGATCAATATGGGATTTTCCTAAAATGATAATAAACCGTTTCTTATTCAAAATTACTTAAACTCGATTTCTGACAACAACTATAACGAATACGAGCTTTTTAACGAACGCACAGTTTTTAGACATTCCTTTCATGTGACACGCCAGATCCGATCGTAACGTTTAGGCCGAGTTTGGGGTGTTACAGTTTTGATGGAATTGAGTAATTAAGGCTAAATTGCAAAAATATTAAATTGAAGGGTTAGTTTGTATAATAGGTGAAGTGTGAGGACTTATATAAGCTAGAGGAGTATTCGGCTAGAGCTTGTTGTTTTTAAATTTTGTGTATTTGATGTGTTATGAATTTTTGGATTATAATGTAAAAGTGTGAAAAATAAGGGGCAAAATGTAATTTTGCTCATTGATGTGTTTTGGGGTTTAATTGAATTGAATTTTATTTGAATGAGCTTAGTTTGAATTTGAATAGATCAAGAACAAAAAAAATTGAGTTTGGATCGGGGAAAATAAAAAATCGTTGAATAGTCAATAATCTTCGTCTGTCGATATCTGAGGTAAGTTATTAAGCATATATTTTGTATCGATTTAAACAACCATAATGTAACACCCCAAACCCGGCCCAAACACTACTACCAGATCTGGTATGTCAATAAGAAAAATTTTTAGGAAAACCATCGTGTCGACAAAAAGCCCAAATAAAAAATTACATAAATTGTGCCTTAATAATCAAAAGCCCAAAACTTAATTACATGTCCTTGAAAGAAATTAAAATGAGAAGAAATACTAAAGGCCTATTTTAAATCTAAAATGTAAACCAATGGCCTATGGCCTTATTATAATGTATTTTAAATCCATCGTATAAAGTCCTTTAAAAAAAAAACTAATATGGGGAAACTTTGTCGCCAGATCCACCTTCTTTTGCATGGCCACCTTGCGCTCCACTCCGACCCGATCCGATGAACTAATCGTCACCTAAAAGGTTAGTTTAAAGGGGGTGAGTCGTAAGACTTAGTGTGCAACCCTCATGCACCACTAGATTTGGGCCTCATTAAACATAATAATAAATTCATTTACATGGAAACATATAATATGCAAAGCCCAACCCATTTGCCAATGTTTCCATCCGCTACACGCCCCCATACCAACCAACACACCATTGGGGATTTCTACAATCAACCCACACCGTTACTCTCCAAGATGGCAGTCAAGCTGCTCATCAACATATATTGGCCGAAGCCCTTATAACATATAATGGCCAAAGCCCGTATAATAGTTCACAAGATTAGTCACATAAGAGTTCACCAGAAAACCGTTACTCATATACATGTACATATAACTTCCTCCTTTCATCACCCACCCCATGCAACATGCACAATAATTTAAAACATGTACAATAGTTTACTTGTAACATATAGTCGATTATTTACTAACCCGAGGGTCCGTTTTTTAAATCTGAGATTTCACTTTTAATGTAACATATAAATCTTGTGAACACATATACATAAATATACATTTATTATTAATCAGATCTAGAAGGTGGGGAAGTGTTACACACGACACCGATAAAACGAGGCTTTCTATATCGATGCTATCCTTAGTCGACACAACCGCTATCCGCCTAAGGTGTTGTTCGGTTTTGGTCCACAACCAATTGGCCAATCTCGAACAAATGATCGCTTCGCTTTCTTAAACTTAGGATTCTTTCTTTGTCCGATCCATATTTAATTCTATCAAATCCTTATCAGAGCTACTATAACAATATTTAATTGTTAATCCTCCTTTTAGAGTTAAGATCATATATATATATTGAACGAATCTAATAAAAATCTAGGGATAATCTTCTTACCTTAAAATCCCGAAATTGGAGACTTATGATTTTCGGCTTTTAGATCTAGTTGACTAAGCCTCCTTCAAATCTCGAATTGCCACCCATCATAAAACCATTAACTATTAGCTTTTGGCTTTTGCCTTTCTAAAATAGATTATGAGAACTAATCAAAATTCGACTCTTACCTTAGCTTAGGAGATTCAGATAGCACTAGGGAGAGGATTTGGTAATGCCGATGGAAGATTTAAATGCCGAAAGTGTAGAACAATTTCTCAAATAGGATGAATAAAAGAAAAAGCGATGGATGCTTCACCTTTTTAGAGAAATCGGCACAAGGGAAAAGAAAGTGGGGAAAAGTTTCGGCTTTTAAAGAAATTAGAGAAAGAAATTTGGAGAAAAGAAGCTAGGGAATTTCGGCACAAAAGGGAGAGGATTTAATGTCAGAAACAAGGAGCTAGCCCCCTCTATTTATAGGAAATTCGGCAACCCTTTGCCATGTAGTAGCTGGTTTCTTTACTCCTCTCAGTGATGGATTCTTGGCCATCACTCCCTTTGTAGATAAATTCCTAACTTTTCTCCTTTATCTTAATCTACTAGCTCATCTAAAAGAGACTTGATTATCTCTAACTCCTCCCTCCTTTATCAGCATATTATCCACATATTCTAATCATTAAAATGCCTAAATCTTAGCCATTATCTGCTTATTATCCACATAAAATAAATTCCTAAATAATAGCCTTTATCTGCTTATTATCCACATATTTTAAACATTAAAACCCCAAAATTTTAGCCTTGTTGCCATCCACTCCACCTAACCCTAATGCCCAAAATTTAGCTAACTTAAATTAAAAGAATTGGGCTCCATGAAACTTAAATTTGGGCCCCTTACTCCCTTGTGTGGTGTCACCTCCTAATATTGGGCCACAAGCCCACTTTGGTATTTTAAACATAGATACTACCTTTTAAACCCTATAATGCCCAAACAGATAATTTTAATCAAGGCCTCTGCCTAAGCCTGAGCCCAATTTGGACCCCTAACACTTAAATTAACTCATTCCACATATTCACCCATTAAACGCATAGGCCCAAAAATTTAGGATGTTACACATAATATCTATGTAATTATGCCGAATTGAATGGTATATATATGTGTATATATATACATGTAGTGATGAAATTATCGAATGTAAAAAGATGTAAGATGTATTGAGTTGTTGACTTTCGGCACTAAGTGTGCGGGTATAAATATTTACGATTATGAGATTGGCACTAAGTGTGCGAGTTTGATTATTAAACACTAAGTGTGCTAACATACTATATATTTTTGAATAACTATTAGCACTAAGTGTATGACCTTATTGAGTAATCATGGACATCAAAATGAGTAAATACTTGGAGTTCTTGAGAAATAACTGTTATGTTTGTATTTGAAATTGAGCTTGGTAAGTCTTGAACCTATGTGGTGATTATATTTGGAATCAAATATATAAGATTAATTGTGGAATAGATGAAATGCTATTTGGATGTATAATTTAAATGAAAATAAAATGATATGTGGAAATGCATTAAATATCATATTGAATGTTATATGAAATGTTAATGGAGACTTGTCTGTTCGAGAGCATGTAATGAAAAATGTGTGAATAGCTTTGTGTTAAATCATATTGATGTTCGAATAAGATGGTTTTTTTTTTTTTTTTGTGTGTGTTTGGAAGATATATGTTATATTGCAAAATGAGATGAAGTGTATTATGCATATATTTCTTTTATTTTATTTTACATGATGATGGAATGCCATAATGTATTCGGCCGTGTATTTGAAATTGAAGAAATGCTTTATGGTTGAGTAATTATATATTGACTTTGGTTAAATCATAGTATTCAATTAATAAGTGCTTTATAATATAGTAAGTTAGTGATTATATGATTTAGTAGTATGAGTTAGTTAAATGGTATTTGAGATATCAAGTTAAACTTTAAAGTTTAATTGCTTGTAACTTACTAAGCTAAATTAATTTACACTGTGTTAGATAATTGTTTTTGATTTATAGATTTTGGTGATCGTTACGTGCAAGGTGAATCGTCAGTGAAGCTTGTCACACTATCGTTTATATTTTGGTTCTCTTGAAAGCTTAAGTTTAAACTTATGGCATGTATAAGCTATTCTATCTTTTAAATCCATTGTGAATGAGAAGTGTATTTAAGTCATGCGAAAATGGCTTAGTTATTCTATGTTATGCTGGGTTTAAAATTTTTTTTGCTTAATGTTTTGATATTTTTGGTTTAATGGTTTAGTTATGATTTAAATCTATTTGATAAGTATGGATGATAATTTGGGTAATTGATATATATATATATATATATCCGTATAAATTAGTTTTGACATGAATCACTTATGAATATTTCATATTAGTAGGTTTAAAGCTCGTTATATATATTGACCAAGGTCTAAAATTATTTAAAGATACGTTAGTGCTATGAATTGATTGAGTTATATCAATTTATTATGACATTTGGATGTATTAACGTGCTATTATAGAATGTGAATTATTATTAAAGTATAATTGGTGTTTTAAATATGCGGTTATACTCTAAAAATGATAGATGATATGAGAATTGAATACTTTAGTGGTTGGTATGTGTTCGTAAAATTTATTATATTAAAATGGTCAAATGCGCATGGCTTTGTAAGTAGCAAATAGGCATGTTTGGTCTTTAAATGAATTGTCATGTCTGTTTGATTTTTATTTTTTATAATAGACAATTTGAATGTTGCACATGATTTGAATAGTATGCTATGTGAAATGTTTTATTTGGTTTATTAATACACGTATATAATTAGGAAGTCAAAGAATTAATATTGATTTGAACTTGTTTGAACTTGGGAATTATAATTGTGCATATAGTGTGATTAATATTTTAATATATTTATTTTTACGAATATGATCTATGGAATTATGTGATTGTATGAATACTATGTTTTCTTCGGTAACACCTTGTAACCCTTCGGCGACGGTTGCGGGTTAGGGGCATTACAACACGAGCGTGTCTTGTGGCCGTGTGGACAAGTCAGTATGTATGCCCTATTTTGCCACGGCCTAGACACACGGGTGTGTCTAATGCCGTGTGAGGTACATGGGCGTGTGACCTCTGTAACTTTAAAAAATGTTTAATTTTCAGAAAAATTTGTATGTGCTCAGTTGAGTCTCGACACCTTCCCAATGCATGTTTAAGGTTTCGTAGATCTTCAAAAGGGACTCTATGTGTATTTTTTGTTATGGGATGTTTGTGAATGTTTGATGTTCATGAAATGTTTGTGTTTTGATCTGATATGTATGGTAACGCCTCTTAACCTTAGTCCGGCGACAGATATGGTTTAGGGGTGTTATAGGGAGTGGTTCGGGACTAAACCGATAACTTTATTAACTTTTTGAACACTTAAGAACTGTTCTCAAAAACAAGTGACACACGCCTGTGTGTCTCACACGGCCAACAGACACGCCAGTGTCACAGGCCGTGTGGACATTCGAGTTGGGAGTACATGGTCGTGTCCCAGCCAGTGTTTGACCCCGTGTAAATCTCTGACTTGGGTCACACGGCGAACACACACTCGTATGGTAAGCCCGTGTGCCCTAAAAATGGCCATACATGCCCTTATGCCAGGCTGTGTGCAAGGCCGTGCCAAACCTGTAGGGTATACTGACTTATGCCACACAGCCAAGTCACATGCCTGTGTGTGAGGCCGTGTGAAGTATGCTAACTTGATTTTAATTTCAACATCAATGGACACACTGCCGTGTAACAAAATTGTGTGCCACACATGGCTGATATACACGCCCTTGTCTCTGCCCTTGTGGACAAAAATAGGCTATTTAACAAGTTATTTTGCCACCCAAACTTGTGCTCACCTATATTAACCCAAATGGAACCAAAACATAACATTAAAAGGCATTTTAATCACCCAATTCAGCCATATCTCATGCACATTCTATTCTCTCATTCTCCATGCAAACAAATCACAAATACATGCTATAGCATTTATACCAATTCACATTTATAAATCAACTAATTATACACTTCTAAACTTGCATCATTTTGCATCAAAACCACAAGTTTCTTCTTTCGGGCCTAGGGACAAAATCAAAATTTATGGAAAAGTTAGGGGCAAAATGGTAATTTTTCCTAAGACAGAATTGAGTTCATTTAAATGTGAAATGTATGAAATTGATAGTTAAATTTATTTATATAGACCCAAAAAACATTAATTTGAGGTTAGATCGAGGAAAAGAAAATGTTTCGGATTAGTAGACTTTATATGCGAACAAGTGTCGAGGTAAGTTCGTGTAACTTAATCGAGCATGTAATTATGTTAATTGAATGTTCTATTTGTATGTAATGTGATTTATATTGATATGCTTTACTTGTATACTATGATGGAAAATCTGATATAATGCTTGAAATGGTGATAAAGGGTTAAGTCACGATTGAATGTTGAATTCTGATGATTATTTGTGCTTTCTCGAAACTAATAAGGTCCTGCATTTGTTGCGGATGGGATTTAGCTCGGACGAGTAATCCCATTGACCTTGATATAGAAAGGATTTAGCTTGGACGGGTAATCCCAATATAATACCTCTCGAGCATATGTTATGATTAACGTTTAGCCTGGACTAGTAATCTTGTTATACGATATGTGGCTCGAGAGAGTGCTTCTTGGTTAAGTGCCCTACTAGGTACCCTTAAAAAAGAAATTGATGGATTATTAAATTGTACACTTCGAATCTACTTGTACATCCATCGAAATTCAATGATTCAACGGACATGAAACTCTTGATGGCATGGAAATTTTGAGATGAAATGATAATGACTTGAAAGAATATTGCTTGATGAGCTCATCTAAGTTTCTTGATTGATATGAAGATTATGGTGACTAACATGTTTGATTGGATACATGTGTTTAAGCAATTTAGCCCAATGGATGGAAAACTTATTATTGTATGCTAGATTTAATAAACGAGATTGGTAAGTTTAGTTTTCGTTATACGAACTTACTAAGCATGTAATGCTTACTTCGTTTTATTTTTCCCTTGTTTTATAGTGCTCAGAAGCTCACGAGGGTTGGAAATCACTGGAGCATCGTCACACTATCAACTAGTCATTTTGGGTATACTTAGTAGAAATCATTTTGGTATAATGGCATGTATAGGACAACTTGGCCAATAGTGGCTTGAAATGTTATTTTGTAGCCTAGCCATTGGAATGGCTAGTAATTATTCATTTTGGTAAGACTACATAGATTATTATGATATACATATACACATGTGTTATGTTATGAATATGTTATCAAAGGTTGCTATTGCCTAAGTTAACTAAAGTAAAGTTGTGATCATGTATGCTAGTAATGATATGCCTTGTTGAATGAAGAAGTTTGCTTAATTTGAATGCTTGGAATGGCTTGTATTGGTTGTGTGTTTCAAGTGCAAGTCCTGGGTGAATTTTTGGGTAAGAAATGAAGCTAGGAATGGCTTCATTTTGTCCACACGAGCAAACACATGGGCGTGTGTCTAGACCGTGTGTGGCACATGGCCTGGTAACATGGGCATGTGGTTAGGCTTTGTGTCCCCTGTACCTAAATTTTGAGAAACAGAATGGTCAAAATTGAGCACACGGGCAGAGACACGGGCATGTGTTTCAGCCGTGTGTGCCACACGGCCTAGAACACATACGTGTGTGTTGGCCGTGTGAAACTTGCACCTAATTTTTAATTGAATTAATTAACCACACGGCCTAGCACACGTGCGTGTGGCATGGCTGTGTGTACAAGTCAGAGAGTTACACGGGGTCGAACATGACCTCTAGCATGGGCATGTCCCTTGGACCACACGGGCGTGTGAGCCCTACACCTTGGAAAAATTTTGAAAAGTCATGAAAAATTCTTAAAGTTCTCGATTAAGTCCCGACTCGATTCTAATACTCGTATTGGGCCTCGAGGGTCCAATCAATGGATGTTATGAATGATCTCAGTAAATGAATAGTTAATTTACGTAGATTAATTGAAAAATGTTTTGAATATTCTGGTAATACTTTGAAACCCTATTCCAGTGATGGGTAAAGTTTAGAGGTGTTAGATTTAGTGGTATCAAAGCTACGGTTTAGCCGATTCTCATATTTGACGTAGCGAACACGAGTTTAGCTATACATGCCATTATATAAATTGTGGTAGTGTGATGACTCCTGATCATTTTAAATGTGTTTTTCATATAGTAATGTCATCCAACTGAGCTAGAGCTGAATCCGAGGAATCTGAGAGAAATTCTTCAGCTTCAGTTCAAAGAGTTGCGTCTACGTTTGCGTCTGGTAGTGAAAGGCCCTTGTCTAAGGGCCAAAGTGAAGAGGCAAAAAAAAATCTTCTTCCACATAATGAATAAATGGTTTACCCAGTATCTGAGAACAAACCCCACTGTACAGTAACCTCTCCCACCTGCTTCCCAACCAATTCCTAAGGTACCATAGGGTGCTGAACCTATTAGAATTAGTAAGCCCCGATAGATAAAATCTGCAAACATAGGGTAGAATTAGAGCCATCATAGATGATGATCCGAAAAGGGTTGAGTTTTGGCTAAAGAATACTATCCGAGTTTTTGATGAATTATCTTGTACGCCTGCTGAATGTTTAAAATGTGCAGTATCTCTATTGAAGGATACAACTTATCATTGGTGGAATACCATAACTTTAGTTGTACTTAGAGAAAATGTTACATGGGAATTCTTCCAAGCTGAATTCGGGAAGACGTATGTTAGTCAGAGGTTCATGGATCAGAAAAAGAAAAAATTCATAGAGCTCAAACAAGGAAATATGACTGTCTCTAAATATGAATGGGAATTTGTTCGATTGAGCAAGTATGCTAAGGAATGGGTTCTAACCGAGGCTGAATTGTGTAAACTCTTTGAAGAAGGTTTAAATAAAGACATCAAATTGTTGATTGGAATTCTTGAAATAATGGAATTTACAGTGTTAGTTGATCGAGCACATAAAGCTAAGGAATTGAGTAAAGTAAAGAGACAAGCTGAAAGAGAGGCTCGTGTTTCTAAAAAAAGAACTATGAGTAAGTCACAATCATTTGCTTATAATAAATTAAAGAAGTATTATGATCGTGTGGCCACCTCTACGGGATATTCTGGAAGAGAGCGAGGCTCTCAACATTCTACCTGAGGTCTTTATCCCAATCTATAACCAGTGTTGGTAACCCCAAACCAAAATGTAAACATTGTAACAAATTTCATCATGGGGAATGCCAATCTAGAAGTGGAGCTTTTTTTAGACGTGGTTCACTTGAGCATTTTCTTAGAGATTGTCTAGAAAGAGTTGAAAAGGAGAGAGAACCAGCTCCAAAGCCTAGTAATCATGTCTTGAGAGGCAGACCACCCCTTCATGTTGGAAATGCTGGTAGTAGTTGAGGTACTACCAAGGATACAACAGTTAGATCTGAGGCATGAACACCTACAAGGACATATGCTATCAGTGCTAGAGAAGATGCCTCTACGCCAGACGTCATTACCGGTACATTTTCTCTACTTGATACTGATATTACTACATTGATTGATCCTGGTTCCACACATTCACACATATGCACGAACCTAGTGTTTGTTAAAAATTACCTATTGAGTTTACTGAATTTTTGGTTAAAGTTTCAAAACCCATAGGCCAGTGTGTTATGGTGGATAAAGTCTATAAGAACTGTCTGTTGATGGTAAAAGGTTATTACTTTCCGGCTAACTTGATGTTATTTCCATTTGATGAATTTGATGTGATTTTGGGAATGGATTGGTTACCCCGATATGATGTAGTAGTAAATTGTAAGCAGAAATATATCCGAAAGGGTTATGATATTTACTTTGCATATGTGTTGGATACTAAAGTATCTGAGTCAAAGATTCAGTCAGTTCCGGTTGTATGTAAATTTCCTGATGTAGTCCCAGAAGAATTACCTGGTTTACCACTGGATAGGGAAGTGGAATTCTCTATAGGTCTTGTTCCAGGAACGACACCGACATCCATAGCACCTTATAGAATGGAACCTACTGAATTGAAAGAGCTGAAGGTACAGTCGCAAGAGTTGATTGACAGAGGTTTTGCTCGACCTAGTTTCTCACCTTAGGGTTCACCGGTTCTATTTTTCAAGAAGAAGGATGGATTTTTGAGGCTGTGTATTAATTACAGATAGATCAACAAAGTTACAATAAAGAACAAGTACCCATTGCCTCGTATTGATGACTTGTTTGACTAGTTAAAATGTGCCACTGTATTTTCGAAGATTGATCTCCGCCCATGTTATTATCAACTAATGGTAAAAGGATCAAATGTACCAAAGACAAATTTTAGAACTAGGTATGGACACTAAGAGTTTCTTGTGATGCCATTTGGCTTGACCAAAGCACCTGCAGTCTTTATGGATTTGATGAACAGAATTTTCAACCCGTATTTAGACAAGTTTGTGGTGGTATTTATAGATGATATTTTGGTTTACTCTCGAATGAAAATGAGCATGTTAAGCATTTTAGAATAGTGTTACAAACTTTGCGAGAGAAACAACTGTACGCCAAATTCAGTAAATGTGAAGTTTGGCTACGGAAGTTAGTTTTCTTTGTCATATAGTATCTGTTGAAGGTGTCAGAGTAGACCCGAATAAAATTTCTACCATTTTTAATTGGAAGCCACCGAAGAATGTTTCTAAAGTCTGAAGTTTTCTGGGACTAGCTGGTTATTATCAGAGATTTGTAAAAAAAGTTTCAATGATAGCTTCTCTGATTACTCATTTGCTATTGAAAGATGCGATGTTTGAGTGGACTGATAAATGCTAGCATAATTTTGATAGATTAAAAGCTTTATTGACAGAAGCACCAGTGTTAGTTCAGCCAGAATCGGGTAAGGAATTTACAGTTTATAGTAATGAGTCATTGAATGGTTTAGGCTATGTTTTGATGCAAGAAGGTAAAGTAGTAGCATATGCTTCAAGATAGCTAAAGCCACATGAAAAAAACTACTCGACACATGATCTTGAATTGGCGGTCATAGTGTTTGCATTGAAACTCTAGTGGCATTACTTATTTGGTGAAAAATGTCACATATTCACTGATCATAAAAGTCTAAAACACTTGATGTCACAGAAAGATTTGAATTTGAGACAGCGCAGATGGATTGAGTTATTGAAAGATTATAATCTTGTTATTGACTACCATCCGAGGATAGCCAATGTAGTGGCAGATGTTTTGAGCAGAAAATCTGTAACACCCTGGTTTAGAGGCTAGGCATGTTGGGTATAATTTAAGTTCTAGTAGGTTTTGGGTATGCTTGGTTGTGTTTTGGAGGTGTTGAGAACGCTCGGAGTAAACGGGAAGACTTTGGAAAATTTTGGATTTTTAGTGGAAAAGGGAATCGGGCCAAGGGAGGCCTTAAGAATAATTTTCGAAATTTATGGCACAAGAATGGCACTGGCAAAGCGGCTTCATGCGCTGCTTAAGGGGCTGAAAGTACCGTCATTAAGGGCCTGGGTTCGAGTCCAAGCGGCAACCAAACTGGTTTTAATTTTTATGTTTTGGCGTTGCAAAGAAAAAGCCTTAAAAGAGTGGGCGTGTCTTTGACAAGCAACAACAATTCTGGCCAAGTGGTTCTCGTCACGCACATAGGAGCTAGAGGCGAGCGGGGCGCTGGTTCGAGGTCTGCAGCAAACATTTCGCGTGTTTTATTTTTCATATGCGCTATGGGCTTGAGTAGGAAGGGCTTAAATACAAATGTTGGGGCTTTATGGCATAAAATCAAAGTGGCCTAATGGCTCTGGGCGCTACTTGGTCTTGGTTTCCCAGTGTCCTATGTTCGAACCTTGGAGGTCGCAATTGGTTTTTATTTCTTTTCTTTGGCTTTTTGCTAATTGGACGGCACATGGGGAGCTAAGGTTGTTTAGTCCTTTTTGGATTCGGTTGGAAGGAGTGATAAGGATGAGTTTTGTATTTTGTTTTTTTTTTCAAATCGGTGGGATAATGGATTAATATTATTTTATTTTTATTTTTTATTTTAAATTGGAGGGGTGGTCTTTTGCTTTGATTAAAATATGGAAGTGGATTAATTCAAATTAAGTTGAATTAGTGGCCATAGGTGATGGCCGAAACTTGGGTTCTTCAAGGGGGGAGCAAGTGCCGAACTTCCTATTTAATGGGCAGCCCTCTTTTTGAATTTCTTTTGACCATTTGCCGAATTCTTTTAGTCATCATTTGGTGTATTTTGGTCAGCCATAGTCTTGTGTGCCTAGCCGAATGTTCTAGGGGAGTTCTCTTATTTTTTTTAACCAAAATCCTCCCAAACAACATTAACCCTTGCCGATTTCTCCTTTGGCCTTTTAGTCAAATATTTCTATTATTTTCTTTTAATCCCTTGATAGCCGAAACTATACTCTTCTAAGCATCCTCTCAACCCTTGTCAAAATCTTCTTTTGATAACCTAGTGTGGTTGGCCGAATATCAGCAAGGGTGATCTCTCCTAGTTCTCCTCCATTCGATTCTAAGGGAAGGTAAGTGTTCTGTCTTAAACCGTCAACTTGAGTCCTCTCTTTTGATGGCCAAAACCGAATGGTTGGCCTTAGTTTTGGTATGGCCGAATGTCCCTAGGGCCATGGTGATGTGTTTCGTTTTGTTGTAGCTAGCACCAAGGAGCTAAAAGGGATTCTCTTGGGATTTCGACAGACAAGGTAAGGGTGGTAAGTATTCGGCCAAAGGGGCCTTTTCCATGGGTTTTGGGATTAGCCGATTCTAATATTGTGTAACAGGATTTTCGGCAACTTCTTGAGACCATTGGTGTTTTGGGATCCAAGTAGAAAGGGTAAGTGATCCATTGAATTGACCTTGACCATTGTTTATGTTTTGTGTTGACCGAGTAGTGGCTATGATCTTTTAGGACCAAATCGACAAGAGCAAAGGAAGCCTTCGGGATTTCAATTTATTTCGATAAGGATGAGTAGTAAGTAACTTAGATTCGTTAATAGTAGATTATGACTTTATTGATTAATCACGTGGTTCTGATTAAGTATCGTCGATGGATGCGAGTGCCGATCAAGTGGAGAAAGGGAAAACTCCTATCCCAAGTTCAAAAGAGATCGGTTTCACATGCGAGATTGGCCACCGGGGTGTGGACGTGCCGCAAAAAATTATAGGCAGATAGCGGTAGTCTCGCTAAACGATAGCGTCGAGATCGAGGGTTTAGAGCTTCAGATTATAAGGTGTGTAGTTAGACCATTGTTTCCGGGATTTGTTGTGCTATATGTTTACTAATGAATGCAGTGCCATATGTGTAATGGATACCCTAAAAGGGGTATGATGACGACCAGGTTAGTAGCAAATTGGCTAATATGTGATAATTGATTTTAACTATGTGAGCATGCCTATATTTGTGAATATCATGTACATGCATCATTTCAGCATCATATTATGTTACATGTGCAGGGTGGGTTTTTGAAAGAAGGTACGGGTGTACTTTGAGTACGTGGTTGATGTCAGCTTTGTGCTACATTGTCGATTGGCGCTGACTGAGGTCGCGTTGTGGATCTTTGCGATTTAGTTCGCGTGGTTACCTTGACTGATATCGGCTTATGCCATATCGTGGCTTGATGGATTGCTGTGTGCTCCATCGTGGTTTGATGTTAGCTATACGCTACATCGTGGATGGCATTGGTTGCCTTTTTGGAGGAAAAAGGAGAGGTGACTCGATAGTCCCCGGTGTGTGGTAGGCTAGATAAGGGGGTGTGTAGCGGTTGGACCTTAGGATTGGGTTGGGTATCATGATTGCATTGTTCCGTTATGAGATGCTATGGAAATGGGCCAAGCCCAATATGACATGTGGATTGGTATGTTATGTGAACATACGTGGAAATGGGCCAAGCCCGATGTCGATGGATTAATGAGAAAAGGCCGAGCCCAGATTTGAATATGATTTGATTGTGGGCCAAGCCAGTTATGGTAATGTCTAAATGATTATATTTACATGTTGCATTTGATAATTGGGATGTTATGTGGCTAGCATGTGGGTGGATTTCGATGGTTTTAATTACACACTGAGTCTGTATGACTCACCCAATTATTTATCCAACATCGCAGGTGACATGTTGATCGGACCGGGTTGGAGTGGAGACAAAGGTGGCCATGCAGAAGCAGATTTTATGCAGTAAATGTTTTATTTGATTTAATTATTTTATCTTATCAGTTTTGGGTATTTATTTGATGTAATAAGGGCCACTTTTGTTTAAAGTACTCTTTTTATGGATGACAGAATTTATATCGTACTTAGAAATATTTTTACAAATGATTTATCTTTTAATAAAATATAATAAAGTTTTAATTCAAACCAAGCTTATTATTTAATAATTTTAATGGAATTACTTCCAGAAAATAAACAAAATTTTCAAGTTTTATTCTAAAGACAAAGATTTTCAACATTTTTCCTGCAGTGACATAACGGATCCGGTCAAGGCTCGTGGGCGGGTTTGGGGATGTTACTGATTTAATATCGAGCCTGATTCAAAACTTCGGCTTTGAGGGTTTTGGGCCCAAAAACATTTTCAAAATGGGCTTTTCAAAATATGGGTTTTATGAAAAATTTCTCGAGTTATTCGGCATGGCACCTATACCTCAATTCAAGTCCACCATGTAAGTACTTGGACTTTTGAAGTGCTTTACTATTATGAATTGTTATGGGCTTAGTTGGGCTCGTAGATTAGAATATTAGGGCTTTTGGACCCTAGGACTAGTCTACCCAAACATATGCATAAGACTTAAGGATTATTAAACCCACTGTGAAGCAAGTCGCCGAGTTAAGGTGTGGCAACCACAACGCATGTCTAGGAGTGGTATTCAAGAAGAGCTTGGTATTTAAGTAGTCCTAGCGACTCACCTCCTCTTTACTCAAACCTACAGTGCGTAGCTACTGTTCACCTTAACCAAGAGGACTTGTTCATAGGCTAAACCAATTATTAAAACCCGAAAGGGACTAGCTTTACTATTTTAAAAAACCCTTAGTATTTTCAAATTTACCCCTTCGGTTTGAAAACCCTAAATTTGATTTTGAAATACATTTTCTCGATTTACAAAATTACTGAAATGCCCTTAGTAGCAAAATTACAAAAATGCCCCTGTATTATAAAATTACAACACTACCCTCAACTTTTGTTAAAATGATTTTTCTTTGCAAAATATTAGAATCTCTGGTTTTCAAAATATCAATATACCCCTATTTGGGAAAATTTACAAAAATACCCTTATGTTGAAAATTACTAAAATGCCCCTAACTTTCAAAATTTCTGAGTTAACCCTAACTTTAATAAAATTCTCTCACTTTGCAAAAGTATCCAAATTTTTGTATTTCAAAATAATACCCCAACTCTTGAAATTTACAAAATTACCCTTGTTGACAAAATTACTAAAATACCCCTGGTTCCCAAAATTCTGCTGTATCTTTAATTTGACAAATTTTTAGAAATGCCCTCCGATGTGGAAATTTCAAAATGTTCGGTTTATTAAGTTTTAAAATTTCCACAGTTTATTACGGAAATGTCCTCAGGGACAAAATGATGAAAATACCACTTGGGGTAGAAAGCGGGCGAAAGGTCCGAATAGTGAATGTGTGTGTAGATACCATCAAGGTGCCTCTATTGAGGAAGGAATGTGGCTTCATTGTGAAATGAAGGTGGCTCTATTGATGAGTGTGAAAGTGATTCTCTGAATTAGAATAGCAATTTGAACTGGAACCTTGTGTGATCGAAAGAACTACTTCTAAAATTTTTCATTCATAAAATATGCTCGCGGTTAAATAGTGGAACAATTACTAATGCATAAAACTTCTTAATCGATAAATCAAGATGATAGAGATGAGTTCTAGGGGACGATAAAGGTAGAATGGCAAGATCGGAACCGATAGGGTCCGCCATGGGTCGAAAAGTGAAGTCTTGCCACGTGGGCGTGGAGGAGCAAGATCAGACAGGAGAAGATGACGCAGTATCGCGGGCCATGTTGCGAGTGCTAGAGCGAGTAGTAGGAGTTAGTAGAGGAAATGGAACTCGAAAGTCGGTATCGGAAAGGCTTAGATCGAACGGAGCCGAGATCTTTAGAGGAGTGTCGGGAGTAGCTCCTAACGTAGCGGAGTATTGGCTAGAAGCAGTTGAAAGAATCATGGACGATTTGGACTGCACCAATGAAGAAAAGCTGAAGGGCGCTGTTTCGTTGCTTCGCGACGAAGCTTATCGTTGGTGGCTCACTGTCAAACAAGGTGTACCGGCAGATCGACTGGATTGGGATTACTTTAAGGCTAAGTTTGAAGGGAAGTACGTAGAAGCCAGTTATTTGGACTCGTAAAGGAAAGCGTTTCTAAATCTGGAACAAGGAAGTAAG
This sequence comes from Gossypium rotundifolium, assembly GCA_025506655.1. NCBI lineage: Eukaryota > Viridiplantae > Streptophyta > Magnoliopsida > Malvales > Malvaceae > Gossypium > Gossypium rotundifolium. The sequence goes on from CP106731.1 coordinate 54,475,376, forward strand.
TCGATAGCTGAGTACGAAGCAGAATTTGTGCGGTTAAGCCAGTATGCTAAGGGAATTGTGTCCACTGATTATGAGAGGTGCGTCCGGTTCGAGGACGGATTGCGAGATAAACTTCGAATGCTAATTGCTCCGCAGAGGGAGAGAAACTTCGCGGTGCTAGTGGAGAAAGCTCGGATTGCTGAAGAGGTTAAGAAGACTATAAGAGAAAATCGGGAAAAGAATAGGAATGAGAAGAAGAGAAATGTTGGGCCATCAGTATCGTTGGGTAATGCCCAGAAAAGACCAAGGACCGAGAACCACAGTAAGTGCACTTGTACCAAGGGATCGGAATCGTCCTTGTGCTCGGTGTGGAAGACCTCACACAGGAGAGTGTTGGGGAAATAGTAAGGAATGCTTTCGGTGTGGATCTAAGGCACATCTGGTTAAGAATTGTCCTCGAGCGACGAGGGGTCGTGGTTCAAGCCATGGAAGGAATGGTTCTAGTCAGAGTCAACCAAGGATGTGATAGCGGGTAAGCTCCTTTGCTTTGGTACATGCTTTGATTGCTTTGCTTGCTTGTGAATTAGCATTTTCTGTGTTGCTAGGAGAGGTGTATGGCATTTTGAGTGCGAACTTAGAGACTGTGTTGGGAAGGTATGATAGTCTTAGTAAGATCAGAGTGCACAGCATAAGCGTAAGGTGGTAAGATAGGTTGTACGGACGTTCGTTAGTAAAGTAATTTCGAGGACGAAATTATTTTAAGGAGGGTAGAATTGTAACACCCTGGTTTAGGGGCTAGGCATGTTGGGTATAATTTAAGTTCTAGTAGGTTTTGGGTATGCTTGGTTGTGTTTTGGAGGTGTTGAGAACGCTTCGAGTAAACGGAAGACTTTGGAAAATTTTGGATTTTTAGTGGAAAAGGAATCGGACAAGGAGGCCTTAAGAATAATTTTCGGTAATTTATGGCACAAGAATGGCATCGGCAAAGTGGCTTCATCTTACCGCTAAGGGCTGAAAGTAAGCGTCATTGAGGGCACAGGTTCGAGTCAAGCGGCAACCAAGTTGGTTTTAATTTTTATGTTTTGGCGTTGCAAAGAAGAAAGCCTTAAAAAGAGCTGGGGCGTGTCTTTGACACAAGCAGCAACTTGGCCAAGTGGTTCTCGTGCGGCACATAGGAGCTAGAGGCGAGCGGGGGCACTGGTTCGAGGGCCTGCAGCAGCATTTCGCGTGTTTTATTTTTCATATGCAGTTATGGGCTTGAGTAGGAAGGGCTTAAATACAAATGTTGGGGCTTTATGGCATAAAAATCAAAGTGGCCGAATGGCCTGGGGCGCTACTTGGCTGCTGGTTTCCCCCAGGTCCTATGTTCGAACCTTGGATGTTTGCAATTGGTTTTTATTTCTTTTCTTTGGCTTTTTTCTAATTGGACGGCACATGGGGGAGCTAAGGTTGTTTAGTCCTTTTTGGATTCGGTTGGAAGGAGTGATAAGGATGAGTTTTGTATTTTGTTTTTTTTTTCAAATCGGTGGGATAATGGATTAATATTATTTTATTTTTATTTTGTATTTTAAATTGGGGGGGTGGTCTTTTGCTTTGATTAAAATATGGAAGTGGACTAATTCAAATTAAGTTGAATTAGTAGCCATAGGTGATGGCCGAAACTTGGGTTCTTCAAGGGGGAGCAAGTGCCGAACTTCCTATTTAATGGGCAGCCCTCTTTTTGAATTTCTTTTGACCATTTGCGAATTCTTTTAGTTATCATTTGGTGTATTTTGGTCACCATAGTCTTGTGTGCCTAGTCAAGAATGTTCTAGGGAGTTCTCTTATTTTTTTAACAACAAAATCCTCCCAAACAACATTAACCTCTTCTAAGCTTCTCAACCCTTGTCATTTCTCCTTTGGCCTTTTAGTCAAATATTTCTATTATTTTCTTTTAATCCCCTTGATAGCACCTATAATGATTTTCCATGGGTTTTGGGATTAGCGATCTAATATTGTGTAATGAAGCTCGAGAAAAATGAGTAAGTTGCAAGCAAGATGGGTATAATTTATTTGATGAAGGATGAGTAGTAAGTATCTTAGAATCGACTCGACTCGAGTGCGATCAAGTGGAATTTTAGAGATCGGTTTCTGCCGGGCTAATGGTTGTTTGTTATTCAAAGGCGTTTAAGGATTTGTTGTGCTATATGTTTACTAATGAATGCGATTGCCATATGTGTAATGGATACCTAAAAGGGGTATGATGACGACCGAGTTAGTAGCAAATTGGCTAATATGTATATCATGTACATGCATCATTTTAGCATCATATTATGTTACATGTGCATGGGTGGGTTTTTGAAATGTCGACTTTGTGCTACATCGGTTCGTTATGCCAACTAGTACAAGAGATTTTGAATGAAGCTCACAATGGTAACATGTCCATACATCCTTATCGGTTTTGGGTATTTATTTGATGTAATAAGGACACTTTTGTTTAAAGTACTCTTTTATGGATGATGAATTTATATCGTACTAGTAATGAAATCTATAATGATCTGGAAAAGATGTACTTGTGGCTGGGAATGAAATGAGACATTTCTGAGTTCGTATCTAAGTGTTTAATATGGTAACGTCCAAGTAAAATGAAATCTATAATGACATCGGTGGTGCATTTACTTACGGACTATTACGATAAAAGCGTACATCGGTTGCCTTCGGACTATTACGACGATCTTTGGAATGGAAATGAGAAAGATTTACTACGGACTTTGTAACAAGATTACCCCTATCTCTAAAGAAGAAAGATGCCATTTGGGTAATTGTTGATCGGTTGACAAAGTCTGCACACTTTATTCTAGTACGTATGGATTACTCCTTGGATAGATTGACTGAATTATATGTTTTTGATATTGTCAGATTGCATGGAGCGCCTGTCTTTATTATTTCAGATATAGATCCTCGGTTTACATCTCGATTCTGGAGCAAATTAAAAGAAGCTCTAGGCATTCAGTTACACTTTAGCACTACATTTCATCCCCAGAAAGATGGTCAATTTGAATGAGTAATACAGATATTGGAAGATATGCTTCGGTGTTGTATACTTAAGTTTAAAGGTAACTGGGAAAGGTATTTGTCTTTGGTTTAATTCGCTTATAATAATAGTTACCAGTCTAGTATCAAAATGGCACCATATGAAGCCCTGTATGGTCAAAAATGTATAACTCCATTGTAGTGGACAAAACTCAATGAGAAAAAGTTACACGGAGTTGACTTGGTCTGAGAGATCGATGAAAAAGTAAAGGTAATTCGAGACAGCTTGAAAGCAGCCTCTGATCATCAAAAGTCCTACACTGATTTGAAACGAAAAGAAATAGAAATTCAAGTTGGTGACAAAGTATTCTTCAAAGTGTCACCTTGGAAGAAAGTTCTTCGGTTTGGACACAAAGGAAAACTGAGTCCACGGTTCATTAGACCATATGAGATTACAGAAAGAATTGGACTGGTTGCATATAGATTAGCTTTACCACTAGAGCTTGATTAGATTCATAATATTTTTTGTGTGCCTATGCTACGATGGTATCGATCTGATCCTTCACATGTTATCTCTCCGACAGAAGTAGAGATTCACCCGATATGACATGGTAAAGAACCAATCAAAATCTTAGCTCGGGAAACGAAAGAGTTAAGAAATAAAAATGTAGCTTTAGTAAAAGTTCTATGGCAATGATACGGTATAGAAGAAGCTACTTGGGAACCGAAGGATACCATGAGGAAGAAATACCCTAATCTTTTTACTGTTAAGATTTTTTAGGACAAAAATCCCTAAAGGGGGAAGAGTTGTAACAAAATGTAACATCCTAAAAATTAGAGTATTATCTTATTATTTGTGTTGGCTCGGGTATGAATTTTGTGTGTTTAGCATAGTCTTGTGAAGGCTTGATTTTATTTTATGAAGCTAGAATAATTCTTAGTATTGAAAATTTAGTGAAGTGGATTAGGTGAACCTAACACTAAAGTTAATTTAAGTGTTAAATTCTAGCACATGAGGAGTTAGTGGCAAGGTGGTTATGATGCATGAAGGGTTGCTTGAGGGAAGAGGTTCGAGTAGCAATGGTTGCATTTGGAAGACTTTATTTTTATGCACCTTTGCATTAAGTGTCAGCCAAGTTATGCATTTGGTAAGTTGGACTTTCAGATTTTTATGGCAAGTAGAATAATAGTTTAGGTAAGCTTGATGTTTGGGAAAGAAATCAATTGATTAAAGGTTGATGGGTGAACATAAGGCATGATGTAAGGTGTATTGTTATGGAAAGATTTTTGTGGAAAAGGTTTGATTTTGAAGTCCATGTATTTGGACGGCATTTTGGCCTAGGGAGGGGTTGACCGATTTTGTTGGAGGCTTTGGGAGGTTGGTAGCTAGTTGGCCATTTTACCTAAGCATTTGAGCATAGTTTTCTTTTCTCTCCAATAACACTCCCTATAGTCGAATATGTTCTTGGCAATAAGGTGAATTTTGTTTTAGTTTTAGCATTATTTTCTTGTTTTGTGTCAAAGCCGAAAAGACCATAGTGGTTTGCCAAATTTTTCTCTTAGGCATTTGGCCGAATATACATTTGAGTCTCTCACATATTTTATTCTCTTTGTAGCCTAAAACCAACCCTCTTCCCTTTCATCTTTTTCTTCATCTTTAGTGGTTGGCCGAACCTTCCTTCTCCCCATTTCTCTTTTTCTTTCTTCCACTTTTGCTCAAAATCGAAAGTACCATCTCTTCCCTTTCATCTTTTTCTTTTTCCTCTCTCAAACTTTTGTGTCAAAATCCTCTCCACCTTCCTTTGCCGAAATCCCTCTCTTGCATTTCACTTTCTTTTTTCTTCTTTTTCCCACTCTAACCTAATTTTCCTCCATCATCTAACACCATTGCCGAATCTTCTTTCTTTCTTCTTGAATTGTCTTGGCCAAATATCATCATGGGTAGGTCTTCATATTGGTTTTCTTCAATCGGTTTTGGAAGATAGGTAAGTGTCTTGGCCGAATTTCTTTTCTATTTTCTCTATTGATTCTCATGAGGGCAAAAGCTAAATTTTGGGTATGTAATAGTAAGATTCTAACCATAGGAACTTATTTCTTTTATGCTCTTCAGATTTTGGAAGCAATCGATTTTGGTAAGTCAAGTGGTAAGGTTTATGTTGGTTCATTATTCTTTAAATGGATGTAAAGCTGAAGGCTATGGTGAATAAGGCTTGTTGTTGGCCGAATAGTATATGGTAATGATCTAAGTATTGACCGAATGTAGGACAAGGTGATCTAGTGCGGTAGATCGGGTCTTCGGAAGTTAGTATTTGCGTTAGTGACAGGTGTGTACCTTACACACTTTATAACTCAGTAATATATATATTTATGAATATACTAATCATGTTATTAAAGATGAAAACTGTGAGATTTTGATAAGATACCTTGATGGGTAGGAACAAGGACTCGGGTAAGTTCGTTTCGATATGATGTTGTTATATGTTGATTAATATCATGATTTAAGATATATATATAATGGTTATATGATCATATCAAAGAATAATGGCATGATTTACTCTTGTAAAACATTGGTTTGGGTGATTTGAGAGGAGGAGGAAGGATTTGATATCTGTGTCTTTGGGACACCAGAGGTTTGACACCTCCAGTGGTTTGGTACCACAGTTATTTCGTGTCTTTGGGACACGAGAGGTTTGGCACCTCATAGCGACTCGTCCCAAAGCTTAGTACCACCGTGGGTTGGCCCCACATTTGATGTATTGGGATTGTCGCCAGTGATTTGGTATCACGCGTGGGTTGGCCCCACAACTTGATTATTTGTGACTTTGGGTCACCAGTGATTTGGCATCACATTATTGGATATCGTGACTTTGGGTCACCAGTGGTTTGGCACCACCAGTGGTTTGGTACCACACGGGGTAGAAAAGGAGTTATGGATGGCTAGGTTGGGTGCATTATATATATATATTGCTTGGTTATGAATTGTGTAAGAATGTTGCATTAACCGGGAAGTATTTATGCACTGAGTCTTGGTGACTCACCTTCTCTTTTAACTTTTCAGGTGATTCCTAGATCGCGGAGGTGGAGCCGGATGAACTCGAGGAGGCCATGTAAATAAAATTGGGATTTACATGAACTTCGTTTTGGGTACTTTATTTTATTTTAATTTGGTTAATATCTTTATTTGGATTTGTAATAAGGCCTCTTTAATTATGTTTTTATTTGGATTATTTATATGCTTTGAACTTGTTTTAAACATGGCTAAATAATCATCATGGTTGATCTAATAATTAAGCCCAAAGTTTTCTAAAACGCAATAATTTTCAAAATCTTACAATTGGGTAATATAAATCGTATGATAGTAAAATTTCAACTTAAATTTTTTCGACAACTTAAATGATTTACAAATTTAAGTTTCAATACTCAAATGCAAATGGTTTTCAAAGTAATAATTTGGGTTTTTCTTTAAAATAAATGTTTTCTAACCTATGGATGGTCAACTAAGTTTTAAAATATTTACTTACGGGATTTTAAAAGTAAACTATCGATATTTTTTTATCATGCCCTTATTTTTCTAAAATTTAATCGAAAACTCAATTTTCTTCAAAACGTTTTCTTCTGTGGCATGTCAGATTCGGTCATGGCATATTGACCGGGTTTAGGGTGTTAGAAATTGGTATCAGAGCCAAGTTCAAAAGCTCGGTTATGGGCCAAAGGCCCAAAATGATTTAAAGTATGGTCTTAAAATGTTTTTGTTGAAAATTATATGGTTTGAAAGGCATGGCACCGAGTCTCCGGCACCGATCCACTCGGGTAAGTACTTCAAACTGTTGATTTTGATGATATAATGATGATGGTATGACTGTATAGTAGTAGGAACTACTCTAGAGACTCAAAACTATAGGTTGCATGTACTCGCGAAACAACCTCTTATGAAAATTATTCATAAAACTGTGCTTTAAAGATAGTGGAATAATGACTAAAGCATAAAACTTTTAAATCAGATAAGTCAAGACTTTAGACATGAGAACTCAAGGTCGAGGTCGTAATACGCATGGACGCGGTCGAGGTAGGATGCCTGTGTCTGAGCCAGTGAGGTTTGGTCAGGGGTCAAAAAATGAGATACCAGTACCTCCACCGACTGTAGGTGGTGAGTTTCAGGATTAAACGGGGGACAACGCAGTGTCTCAAGCAATACTGCGAGTTCTTGAGAGGGTAGCTGGAATAGGTGGAGGCGCGGAGCTCAAAAATCTGTACCTGAGTGACTCTGAGCCAATGAGCTGAGGTATTTCGAGGTGTTTCGGGTGTAGCTCCCAGTACGACCGAATATTGGTTAGAGGCGACAGAGCGAATTATAGATGACTTGGATCTGAATGCTAAGGAAAAGCTGAAAGGGATAGTGTCGCTTCTTCGGGATGAGTCATATCAATGGTGGCTCACAATGAGGAATAGTACTGCAGCGCAGGATCTCACTTGGGACTACTTTAAGGCAGCGTATCAGAAGAAATATATTGGGTCTAGTTACATTGATGCGTAGCATAAGGCATTTCTGAGTTTGGTCCAGGGGAGTAAGTCTGTATCAGAATATGAAGCAGAATTTTTAAGATTGAGCTGGTATGCTTGAGGTATCGTGGCTTCGAAGCACGACCAATGTGTTCGATTTGAAGATGGATTGAGGGACGAGCTGAGATTGCTGATAGCCCCACATCAGGAGCGAGAATTTGCTGTGCTAGTTGAAAAGACTAAGATAGTTGAAGGGATAAAGGAATCTGTAAGGCAGAATCACGACAGGAACAAACATAAGAGAAGTTTTGGATCATCCGAGTCAGTCGGTAATTCTAAAAAAAGGGCTAGGCAGAATAGGCTGAATCAATCTGGGAGGCCTGTTACCGCTAATCAGAGACCAGCACAGTGTAATCAATGTGGAAAATATCATTGGGGCGGATGTTGGACTGGAAGGAAAGGATGTTTTGAGTGTGGTTCACTGGATCATCGTGTGAGGGACTATCCACGTAAGCTAGCTAGGAATCAGACTGAGATTCAAGGTCGTGCTCAGTTCAAAAAGGAGGGACCATCACCGTAGAGAGGTCGTGGTAATGGTAGAAGAGGTAATGGTTCTGGTCGAGGCCACGGAGCATCGAGCGGAGGTGCGAGCAAAAGCGAGGCAAGAACGGCTGGTTTGGTGTATCTGACGAGACGTCGTGAAGAGGGCGATGCATCGGACGTCATAACTGGTACGTTCTTAATCATTGGTGCACCATATACTACTTTGATAGATATGGGTTCGACGCATTCGTATGTTGCTAGTAACATAGTAGAGACCATGAACTTAGACTCTGAGACTACTTCTAGGAGGATGACAATACTTAGCCCTTTAGGTCACTCTGTAGAAGTAAATAAGCTGTATAGGTAAGTACCCCTAAAACTCCAAGGGGTAGTGTTTGTAGTTGATCTGATGGAACTGTCGTTTGGGGAGTTCGATCTGATTCTTGGGATGGACTGGTTGGTTAAGTACCAGGCAAGTTTGGATTGCGCTGCTAAGCGCATGGTGTTGAAGGCAGCTGAGGGTAAAGAGGTGGTTATGATAGGTAATAGAAGAGATTATCTATCCAACATGGTATCTGCGTTGAAAGCTGAGAAGATGGTCAGGAAAGGCTATGAAGCATTTGTGGTTCATGTGTGTGCGTTGGAAGCTAAGGAGTCAACTGTAGGAAATGTTCGAACAGTGAAGGAATATGCTGATGTATTCCCAGAAGAACTTCTAGGATTGCCTCCGGATCGTGAAGTTGAATTTGGTATAGATTTGTTACCCGAAACTACGGCAGTGTCTATCACTCCGTATAGGATGGCGTCGAAAGAAATAGTGGAATTGAAGGCTCAGATTCAGGAGTTGTTGGATCGAGGTTTTATTCGACCAAGTGTTTTGCCTTGGGGAGCGCCGGTACTTTTTGGCAAGAAGAAGGATGGTACGATGCGAATGTGTATAGACTACTGCCAATTGAATAAGCTGACGATCAAAAATAAATATCCTTTACCGAGGATAGATGACTTTTTGATCAGCTTAAAGGGGCAGCAATTTTCTCCAAGATTGATTTAAGGTCTGGATATCATCAACTAAAGGTGAAAGAGGCTGATATCCATAAGACGGCATTTCGCACTCGGTATGGGCACTACGAGTTTCTGGTAATGCCTTTTGGATTGACTAACGCGCCGGCAGCATTCATGGACATGATGAATTTGGTATTCCAGCAATTTTTGGATCAGTTTGTCGTAGTATTTATAGACAATATTTTGGTATACTCCAAGTCAAAAGAGGAGCATGATGCGCATTTGCAAGTAGTGTTGCAGATTCTGATGGAAAAGTAGCTATATGCCAAATTTAGTAAGTGCAAGTTCTGGCTTAGGGACGTGACTTTCTTGGGTCACGTAGTATCAGCTGAGAGGATTAGAGTGGATCCTCGGAAGATTGAAGCAGTGTTGGATTGGAAGCCACCTAAGTCAGTGGCTGAGATTCGGAGTTTTCTAAGTCTGGCGGGGTATTACCGAAGATTTGTGGAAGGATTTTCTTTGATAGCAGCACCTATAACCAAGTTATTGAGGAAAGGAGTTCCATTTGTGTGGACTGAGAAGCAACAAGAAAGTTTCGACAAGTTGAAGAAGATTACGATCAAGCTTGGTTTTAATTCAACTTTGAGGCGCAAGGAATTCACGGCCATCGTGATGTATCACATACTGGTTTGGGATGTGTGCTGATGCAGGAAGGGAAGGTAGTGGCTTATGCATCTTGACAGTTGAGACCACATGAGGTTAACTATCCGATGCATGACTTGGAATTAGTTGCAGTGGTTTTCGCCTTGAAGATTTGGAGATACTACTTGTACGAAGAAAAGTCGATAGTTTACACTAATCACAAGAGTCTAAAGTATCTTTTGACTCAGCAGGAGATTTGAATTTGAGGTAGCACAGATGGATTGAGTTGTTGAAGGACTACGACTGCTCGATTGAGTATCATCTGGGCAAGGCTAACGTGGTGGCAGACGCGTTGAGCCGTAAGGTTGTATCAGACTTAAGATCGATGTTTGCTCCTCTTAGTTTATACGACGATGGGAGTCTTTTGGCAGAATTGCAAGTCAAGCCAACTTGGTTAGAGTAGATTAAGGAGAAACAGTTAGAGGATGATGGTTTGAATAATTGGAGGTTGCAGGTTCAGAATGGTGGTTTAGAGGATTATAGTTTATCCAGTGATGGAGTGTTGTGTTTTCAAGGGAGAGCTTGTATGCCGAAGGATGTTGAGTTGAGGCAAAGGATTCTTCGGGACGCACATAGCAGCCCATACACTATGCATCCTGGAGGTAGCAAAATGTATCGGGATTTAAGAGAGCAATTTTGGTGGCCAGGTCTGAAGCGAGAGGTAACTGAGTTTGTGGGTAAATGTCTGACGTGTCAGCAGGTCAAGGTTGAACATCAATTACCGTCTGGGTTACTTCAGCCGGTGAAGATTCCACAGTGGAAGTGGGAAAGGATCACTATGGACTTTGTCAGTGGATTACCTCTTACACCTAGTAAGAAGGATTCAGTTTGGGTGATTGTGGATCGTCTGACTAAGTCAGCTCATTTCATTCCGGTAAGGGTGGATTACTCGCTTCAGAAGTTAGCTAAGTTGTATGTGGTGGAGATAGTGAGGTTGCACGGTGTACCAGTGTCGATCATCTCGGACAGAGATCCTAGATTTACGTCGAGGTTTTGGAGAGCGTTACATCAAGCTTTGGGTATGCGGTTGGATTTTAGATCAGATTTCATCCACATCGACGGGCGATCGGAAAGAGTTATACAGATTTTAGAGGATATGCTGAGGGGTTGTGTTTTGGACTTCAGATTCAGCTAGGAAGAGTTTTTACCATTAGCTGAGTTCGCATACAATAATAGTTATCAGGCAAGCATTAAGATGGCACCATATGAGGCGTTGTATGGAATGAAGTGTCACACACCTACATGCTGGACAAAATTGGGTGAGCGTCAGATGTTAGGACCAGAGTTGGTTGCTGAGACTGAGGACAAGGTGAAGTTGATTCAAGCTCGTTTGAAGGAAGCTTCGGACAGGCAGAAGTCATATGCCGATCTCAAGCGGAGGGATATAGAGTTTGCCGTAGGTGACCAGGTTTTTTTGAAGGTCTCGCCATGAAAGAAAGTGTTAAGATTTGGGAGAAAAGGCAAGTTGAGTCCAAGTTTTATTAGACCGTATAAGGTGTTGAGACGAGTGGGACCAGTAGCTTATCAGCTCGAGTTGCTAGTAGAGTTGAGTCAGATTCATAATGTGTTCTATGTCTCCATGTTTAGACGCTATCGTTCCGATCCATCGCATGTCGTGGAAGTAGAGGAAATAGAGGTGAGTCTAGATTTGACGATAGAAGAAGAACCAGTGCAGATTCTAGATAGAGACGTGAAAGTTTTGCATAAGAAGTCAGTTCCTTTAGTGAAGGTTTTATGGCGGAATCATGGTGTAGAAGAAGCAACGTGGGAACCGGAGGATGTGATGAAGCAGCAGTACCCTCAAATCTTTTGATCAGGTAATTTTGAGGACGAAATTTTCTTAAGGGGGTAGAATTGTAACATCCTAAAAATTAGAGTATTATCTTATTATTTGTGTTGGCTCGGGTATGAATTTTGTGTGTTTAGCATAGTCTTGTGAAGGCTTGATTTTATTTTATGAAGCTAGAATAATTCTTAGTATTGAAAATTTAGTGAAGTGGATTAGGTGAACCTAACACTTAAGTTAATTTAAGTGTTAAATTCTAGCACATGAGGAGTTAGTGGCAAGGTGGTTATGATGCATGAAGGGTTGCTTGAGGGAAGAGGTTCGAGTAGCATGGGTTGCATTTGGAAGACTTTATTTTTATGCACCTTTGCACTAAGTGTCGGCCAAGTTATGCATGTGGTAAGTTGGACTTTCAAATTTTTATGGCAAGTAGAATAATAGTTTAGGTAAGCTTGATGTTTGGGAAAGAAATCAATTGATTAAAGGTTGATGGGTGAACATAAGGCATGATGTAAGGTGTATTGTTATGGAAAGATTTTTGTGGAAAAGGTTTGATTTTGAAGTCCATGTATCTGGATGGCATTTTGGCCTAGGGGAGGGGTTGACCGATTTTTGTTGGAGGCTTTGGGAGGTTGGTAGCTAGTTGGCCATTTTACCTAAGCATTTGAGCATAGTTTTCTTTTCTCTCCAATAACACTCCTTATAGCCGAATATGTTCTTGGCAATAAGGTGAATTTTGTTTTAGTTTTAGCATTGTTTTCTTATTTTGTGTCTAAGCCAAAAAGACCATAGTGGTTTGCCGAATTTTTCTCTTAGGCATTTGGCCAAATATACATTTGAGTCTCTCACATATTTTATTCTCTTTGTGGCCTAAAACCAACCCTCTTCCCTTTCATCTTTTTCTTCATCTTTAGTGGTTGGCCGAACCTTCCTTCTTCCCATTTCTCTTTTTCTTTCTTCCACTTTTGCTCAAAATCGAAAGTACCATCTCTTCCCTTTCATCTTTTTCTTTTTTTCCTCTCTCAAACTTTTGTGTCAAAATCCTCTCCACCTTCCTTTTGTCAAATCCTCTCTTGCATTTCACTTTCTTTTTCTTCTTTTCCCACTCTAATGAAATTTTCCTCCATCATCTAACACCATTGCTTAATCTTCTTTCTTTCTTCTTGAATTGTCTTGGCCGAATATCATCAAGGGTAGGTCTTCATATTGGTTTTCTTCAATCGGTTTTGGAAGATAGGTAAGTGTCTTGGCCGAATTTCTTTTCTATTTTCTCTATTGATTCTCATGAGGGCAAAAGCCAAAATTTGGGTATGTAATAGTAAGATTCTAACCATAGGAACTTATTTCTTTTAGGCTCTTCAGATTTTAGAAGCAATCGATTTTGGTAAGTCAAGTGGTAAGGTTTATGTGGTTCTTTATTCTTTAAATGGATGTAAAGCCGAAGGCTATGGTGAATAAGGCTTGTTGTTGGCCGAATAGTCTATGGTAATGATCTAGGTATTGACCGAATGTAGGACAAGGTGATCTAGTGCGGTAGATTGGTTCTTCGGAAGTTAGTATTTGCGTTAGTGACAGGTGTGTACCTTGCACACTTTATAACTTAGTAATATATATATATATTTATAAATATACTAATCATGTTATTAAAGACGAAAACTGTGAGATTTTGATAAGATACCTTGATGGGTATGAACAAGGACTCGGGTAAGTCTGCTTTCGATATGATGTTGTTATATGTTGATTAATATCATGATTTAAGATATATATATATATATATATATAATGGTTATATGATCATATCAAAGCATGATGGCATGATTTACTCTTGTAAAACATTGGTTTGGGTGATTTGAGAGGAGGGGAAGGATTTGATATCCGTGTCTTTGGGACACCAAAGGGTTTGGCACCTCCAGGTTTGGCACCACGCTTATTTCGTGTCTTTGGGACACGGAGGTTTGGCACCTCATAGCGACTTGTCCCAGAGGCTTAGCACCACCGTGGGTTGGCCCCACATTTGATGTATTGGGATTGTCGCCATGATTTGGTATCACACGTCGTTGGCCCCATTAACTTGATTATTTGTGACTTTGGGTCACCAAAGGATTTGGCATCACATTATTGGATATCGTGACTTTGGGTCACCAAAGGGTTTGGCACCACCAAAGGGTTTGGTACCACATAGGGTAGAAAAGGAGTTATGGATGGCTAGGTTGGGTGCATTATATATATATTGCTTGGTTATGAATTGTGTAAGGATGTTGCATTAACCGGGAAGGATTTATGCACTGAGTCTTGGTGACTCACCTTCTCCTTTAACTTTTCGTGTGATTCTTAGATCATGGAGGTGGAGCCGGATGAACTCGAGGAGGCCATGCAAATAAAATTGGGATTTACATGAACTTCGTTTTGGGTACTTTATTTTATTTTATTTTGGTTAATATCTTTATTTGGATTTGTAATAAGGCCTCTTTAATTATGTTTTTATTTGGATTACTTATATGCTTTGAACTTGTTTTAAACATGGCTAAATAATCATCATGGTTGATCTAATAATTGAGCCCAAAGTTTTCTAAACTATAAAAAGCAATATTTTTCAAAATCTTACCATCGGGTAATATAAATCGTATGATAGTAAAATTTCAACTTAAATATTTTCGACAACTTAAATGATTTACAAATTTAAGTTTCAACACTCAAATGCAAACGGTTTTCAAAGTAATAATTTGGGTTTTTCTTCAAAATAAATGTTTTCTAACCTATGGATGGTCAACTAAGTTTTAAAAGATTTATTTACGGGATTTTAAAAGTAAACTATCAATTTTTTTTTATCATGCACTTATTTTTCTAAAATTTAATCGGAAACTCAATTTTCTTCAAAATGTTTTCTTCTGTGGCATGTCAGATTCGGTCATGGCGTATTGACCGGGTTTGGGGTGTTACCCAAACCATTTTTCAGTGAAATCAGAACAGTGGTTTCGGGGCCACAAATTCGATCTGAAAAAATGATTTTTGTATTTCATTATATGGTTTATATTATAATAGGCATGTCGTGCGAAAATTTTGAAATGAAAATTTTATCAATTAAGTGTTTAATTATGAGAAGGACTAAATCGCATAAAATGCAAAAGTTGAATTCTAGTAGCTATAAGGGTTAAATAGCTATGGGATTCAAATCTAGAAGTCCTTATATGGTAATGTAATAGTTCAGTTTAGACCCTAGTTGGAACAGTAGTTTCGGAACCACAAATCCGAGTTAGAAAATATTTTAATACTATTTTTCGTGCCTATGATACGTGATTAAGCATGTGTGAAATTTCTATAAATTTATTTGTCCATTTGTATGCTTAATTTGACATAAGGAATTAATTGTGAAAGATGCAAAATCTACATGCTATATGTTAAAAGTACTTATGTGTCATGTCTTAATAAATGTGAAGTCCTTATAATACAATTTGACCATTAGAAAATGGATGGACATTAATGCCAAAGTTAGTGGAAATTTTTAATGCATTAATGAAGGTTAAAAATGTAAAATAGTAAATATGTTATTTGTAATAAAACAACAGAAATAATGAAAGTGGAGTGTTCATCTTCTTAGTGCCAAAAATATCAAAGAAAAAGAAAGGGTTAAGCTTTGTTACATTCGGCCAAGGTTCAAGCATAAATCGGGTATGTGTTTTTGATCAGTTTTTAATAATTTCTACGTTTTTGTAATCGTTGCTCCGTAAACTTCAAAACCCATGTCTTAATTTCGAGAATTGATGAATATTTTGAAATGTGCCATTGATGAACACATGAGTTTTGTGATGTTTGATGATGAATTATGAAATATATGTGTTTGATTAACATAGTTTGTCTTTGATTTTTTGATTGGGAAATAGTATTTTAAGGGCCTAAATTCTGAAATAAATTAAATGTATGGACATGTATGAGCTACATGAATATTCGGCTAAGTATGGGTATATATTGATTTTGTGTATTTTGTAATTTTATGAAATAATGACTAAAATGTCAAAATGTAAAAATGTGGGGGCTAATTTGTAAATTGCCCTAAATGTGTTTTCTTGGACTGAATTGAATGAAATGGTGAGTAAATGGGTTACATTTGAATTTGTATAGATCAAGAACCAAAAAATAGATTTAGATCATGGAAAGTCAAAAGTGGTCGAGTAACAGAATCCGATCGATTATCCGAATTCGAGGTAAGTCGATATATAAACAAATGTATTTGAATTGAGTTATTGTGCATAAATGAAATTTGGATTGGTATGAATATCAATTGAGATGGAATGGATGTGAAATCTGAGTATATATATATATATGTCGACAAGTTATCGATGTCCGATAAGTCCTGTCTGAACCTAAGAATATATAGGATTGCGTAAGTCATGACATTGGTGTCCGATATGTGATATCATGTAAGACCACGTCTGGGACGTTGGCATTGATTCGAGATTTCGTGTAAGACCATGTCTGGGACATTGGCATCGATATGAGACTTGCGTGTAAGACCATGTCTGGGACATTGGCATCATATTGATTTTTGTAAGACCCTCCTTTGGACAGTGGCATCGATATTGGTTTCATGTAAGACCACGTCTGGGACGTTGACATTGTACGACCATTTTGAGCATTTTGAGTAACCTATTAGATTTCGAACGGTTGAATGGGCAAGTTTGAGATATGAATGTTTATGTGAATGGTATAATTGAATCAAGTACGTATGATATGTACACATCGTGTGTATATGGAAGGTAAGTATATTTATAAGCTTACCTAAATGAGATATGTGTATTGATTTGATAAAGTAAGATATGGTACATGATTGAATTAGTTATGATCTAATGAGGTACATGGTGTTATACATGTTTGTATGAAATGGCTATGTAAATGAGCCAAGAAGAACTATGGTTATGCAAATGAGCTATTAGTAATTTTGAATTTGATATGACAATGTGAATTATGTGTAAAGTTTTTTTGTATATGGCTTACTAAGCTTTTGGAAAGCTTACTTTGTGTGTGTTTATTCTATTTTATAGATCATTAAAGCTACGAGAGGCTCGTGGACCGTCAAGGATCATTACCACACTATCAAACTCAACTTTGGTACTTTTGAAAGTGTAAATAGTTAAATATGGCATGTATAGGCTAGTTGTTTCGGAGTATGTTTGAGATATGTACATAGCCATGTGATATGGCTAGACAAATAGTTATGCTATGAATGTGATGCTATATTATATGATGTTGGTTTTAGTATGATCTCATGTTTATGGAATGGTCATAGTAATGGTAGGTTTGTCAATGAATCATGTTTGGAATGCTTTGGAATAAGTTGAGTTAAATGTTGTTTGAAATGGTGTGCTTGAGATGTCTTTGAATGCTTACAAAAGTTTGTTATATTGGCATGAAATGAATTGGTATGTTACTTGTAGGGATATCCCATTGTGTGGGTGGCATTTTGGCCTTGAAAATGGCCTACAATTGCCCACAAGGTTGAGCACATGGGCGTGTAGCTCGACCATGCCCCTCGTGGTTATAATTCAAACAAGTCAGGTTCAACCACAGGTTGGACACATAGGTGTGTGACTGGCCGTGTGGTGCAAGTCAGTAGCGACCATGGGTAAGGCACATGAGGGTGTCCATGGCCTTGTGGACAAGTTAGTATGTATGCCCTGTTTTGACACAGCTTAGGCACACGGGTGTGTCTAAGGCCGTGGGAGGCACACGGCCTGCCCACACGGGCGTGTGACCTCTGTAACTTATAAAATTTTTAAATTTTTGAGATTTTCAATATGTGTTCAGTTTAGTCCTGGCCCTATTCTAAAGCATGTTTAAGGTCTAGTTGATCTATAAAAGGGACACTTTGATCTGGTTGATTGAATTATATTATGAAATGTCTGTAAAAGTCTCTGTTCGTCTGGTAATGCCTCTTAACCCTAATCCGGCGATGGGAACAAGTTAGGGGTGTTACAAGTAATTAGACCTATAACACCCCTAACTCGTAACCATCGTCGGTCTATGGTTAAAGGCATTACGAGACAAATCGAAAACTTTCATAGGCATTTCGTAAGATAATTTAATCAAAGAATTAAAGTGTCCCATAAATAGGTCTTCAAGACCTTAAACATGCTTTAGAAAGGGTGGGACTAAACCAAACATATACAGAAATTCTCAAAAATTTAAAAATTTTCTAAGTTACAGAGGTCACACGCCTGCGTGTAAGTGTCAGGTGCCCCACGCCTCAGACACACCCGTGTGTCTAAGCCGTGTCAAAACAGGGCATACATATTGACTTGTCCACACGGCCGTGAACAATCCCGTGTACCTCACCCGTGGTCGCTACTTACTTACACCACACAGCCAGTCACTTGCCTGTATGTCTAGCCCGTGGTCAGGTCTGACTTGTTTTGAAATGCAACCACGAGGGGCATGGTCGAGCTACATGCCCATGTGCTTAACCTGTGGGCAATTATAGGCCATTTTCAAGGCCAAAATGCCACCCACACTTTGGGTCATCCTTTCAAGTGGATACAAGCATCATACCAAACACAACTGGCAACCAAAAACATACCAAATGGTCATCCTATTCAACTCATTCAAGCACTCTTCAAACATACCAACTTATATGCCATTTAGCTCAACTTATTCACAAACATTTCTAAGCATAAATCATCCAAAATTTACCACTACAATATGACATCTACTCATCAATAATATATCAACTTTACATCAACAAGCTTACCATTATTTTGTCCATTTCACTAGCCATCAAACCATACCAAAACTAAGAATCATAAGACATGGCTACTCTTTCATAACACAACCATTTATCTAGCCATATCACATGGCTATGTACATATCTCAAACATATTCCAAAACAACTAGCCTATACATGCCATATTTAGCTATATACACATTTAAAAATGCCAAAGTAAGATTGGGTAGTGTGATGATGACCCTCGACGATCCCCGAGCCCTCAGTAGCTTTGACGATCTATAAAACAAAGCAAACACTCACATAATAAGCTTTCAAAAGCTTAGTAAGCCATATACAAATAAGCTTAACATATAATTCAAATAATCATATCAATTCAAGATCATTAATGTTTCCCAATTAAAAATTCATACTCTTATTTGGCTCATTTGTTTAGCCATATCTTACCAACAATTCATATCACAAAGTTTCTCAATAGAACATAACATAGTCATACACATATCGCATATAACTCTTTGAATCATTGTATATTTCTCACTTGTTCACAAACCACATATACTTATCTTTCATACACATACATAGTGTACTATTAAAACATACCTGAATTGAGTTCACATTTCATATAGTCTTTCATTTCTCAGAATTGCCCATTGAACCATTCGAAATCAAATAGGATACTCAGAATGCTCGGAATAGTTGTACAATTCCAACGTCCCAGATGTGTTCTTACATGTAAGCAAATATCGATGCCACTGTCCCAGGCAGGGTCTTACACAAATCAAATACGATGCCAATTTCCTAGACATGGTCTTACAGGTAAATCTCAAATCGATGCCAATGTCCCAGACGTGGTCTTACACGATATCACATATCGGAAACATATGTCATGACATATAAAATCCTATCTATTCTTAGGTTCATACGGGACTTTTCAGACTTTGTCAACTTGTCGATACTTCCTCGAATTTCATATACAAATCATATCGAGCATATTCATCACAATCCAAATTTCATAGATGCATAAATAAATCAATTCTAATGCATTTATTTGTATATCGACTTACCTTGAATTTGAATAAATAGACAGATTTGACTATTCAATCACTTTCGACTTTCCGCGGTCTAAATCCGTTTTCTTTGGTTCTTGATCTATACATATTCAAATTTAATCCATTTATTCACCAAATCATTCAATTCAATCCAAAATCACATATTTAGAGAAATTTACAAATTAGCCCTCATATTTTTATATTTTGACATTTTAGTCACTATTTCATAAAATCACAAAATACACAAAATCTCTATATACCCATGCTTAGCCGAATGTTCAATATGATCATACCAATTCATACATTTCATTTATTTTACAATTTAGTCCTTTAAAATATTGTTTTCTCAATTAAGTCCAAATTACTCAAATTCATCAAAAATCCAAAGACAAACTATGTTAAGTTATCACATATCTTTCATAATTAATCTTCAAACATCACAAAACTCATGTGTTCATCAATGGCGTATTTCAAAATCATCATCAATTCACAAAATTAAAGCATGGGTTTTGAAGAACACAAAGCAATGATTACAAAAACATAGAAATTATCAAAAACCAAACAAAGCTCTTACCTTAATTTAGCCAAATCATAGTCGAACCCTTGAAAACTTTTGTTCTTTCTTTTTATTTCAATTTTCATTGGACAAGGATGAATGTAATGTCCATTTTTATGATTTGTTTTATCTAATGGACATTATTAACTCATTTACCAAACTATCCTTATTTATTAACATATAAAACATATAATTACAAGGCCATTAATGTCCATTACCATCCACTCACTTATCGAATGGCTTATTTCCATTTAAGGCCTTTCTATTAAAAGAACAAAGCAATTAAGCACTTTAACAATTATAATGACACTTTTTCATTTTATGCGATTTAGTCCTTTTCTCAAATTAAGCACACAAATGACCATATTAAATCACAAAAATTTCACATATACTAATTCACATGTTGAAGACTCGAGAAATAACATTAAATAAATTTTTTGACTCAAATTTGTGGTCCCAAAACCACTATTTTGACTAGGGTCTAAACTGGACTATTACAAGACCATTAAAGAAAAGTATGTAGATTCTTGGTGACTCATCCATGGAAAGGTCTAGGACTAAATTGAAATTTGAAATAATTAAATTAATTAAAAGATTATAAAAAGAAAAAAAAATATCATCTTATTTTTGTCATCTTCAGCCTAAAATTCTATGGAAACCTTAGAAGAGAGAAAAGAAACTTTCAAGGCCTAATTGCGTAAGTTCTCTTGTCCCATTTTTAGTAACTTTGGTATTTTTGAAACCAAGATAGGTTAATCTCTCTATTTGAGGGATCAATTTGAAAAGTTATCAAGATATGAAAATGGGTCATGGATGTATATGCTGGAAATTAGAAATTCATGGTAGAAAATGAAAGATTATTGATATATAAATAACTTTTACAAAGTGATTTTTGATGAAAACATGATTTAGGGACTAAAATGAAAAGTTGTAAAATTTGAGGAAAAATTCTGAAATTTTATGAATACATGTGCTGGAAAATTTGTAATAGGGCTTTGGTTAGGCTTGGAATAGGGAGTAATTTGAACAAGTTTCATTTTCTGAGTCAAGGGACAAAATCAGAATTTATGGAAAAGTTAGGGGAAAAATGGTAATTTTGTCTAGGACGTAAATTGAGTCCATTTAAATGTGAAATGTGTGAAATTGATAGCTAAATTCATTTATATAGATTCAGACAACACTAATTTGAGGTTAGATCAAGGAAAAGAAAAAGTTTCAGATTAGAAGACTTTATAAGCGAACAAGTGTCGAGGTAAGTTCGTGTAACTTAATCGAGCATATAATTATGTTAATTGAAAGTTATATTTGCATGTAATGTGAATTATATTGATATGATTTACTTGTATACTGTGATGGAAAATTTGATATAATGCTTGAAATGGTGATAAAGGGTTAAGTTCCGATTGAATGTTGAATTCCGATGATTATATGCACTTTCCCGAAACTAATAAGGTTCTGCATTTGTTGCGGACGAGATTTAGCTCAGACATGTTTGATTGGATACATGTGTTTATGAAATTTAACCCAATGGATAAAAAACTAATTATTCTATGCCAGATTTAATAAACGTGATTGGTAAGTTTAGTTTCTGTTATACGAACTTACTAAGCATGTAATGCTTACTCCGTTTTACCTTTTCCTTATTTTATAGTGCTCGGAAGCTCGCGAGGGTTGAAGATCATTGGAGCATCGTCACTCTATCAACTAGTCATTTTGGGTATACTTAGTAGAAATCAATTTGGTATAATGGCATGTATAGGACAACTTGGCCAATAGTGGCTTGAAATGTTATTTTGTATGTAACAGCCCGATTTAGGGTCTAGTCATAACAGTGGTGCGAAATCACAAATCTGAGCTAGTAAAATGAGTTTTTAAGGTATTTGAGGTGTTTACGGGATATTATGAAAGATTTATGTAGAGATTTTATGAAATTGGCATTAAAGGGGTCCATTAGGACTAAATTGCAAAAGTTGCAAAATATGAGATTCTAGAAGCTTTTTGTATGAAATAGCTTTGGATTATTAATTATAAGTCCTTAAATAGCATTTTTCCCAAATTATAATTTTTGGACAAAAATGGACATGAGTTAGTAAATTGAGAAAATTTAGTGAATATGGCATTTTGGTCATTTATCAATTAAATGATTAAAAAGGAAAAAGATGACAAAAATCTTATCCATCTTCTTCCTCCTTGTGCCGAAAATTTGAAAGACTCCATAGCTAGGGCTTCAATTTTTGAAGCTTGCTAGTAAGTGCATCTTAGCCCTGTTTTTAATATTCTTCGTATTTTTAGAGTTCTCGTATTATGAATTAGCTATTTATAGCTATAAGTTGAGCTAGAATTCATGTCCATAAAAATACCCATGTATGACATACTTGTAAAATGATGTTTTATGGAAGATTATGAGAGTTTGATGTTAGATAAACATCTTTTCCTAAGTGAATTTCATGAAAAAAATGTTAGTATGGATTAATTTGTAGTAGTTATGAAATTGGTCATTCATGATAGAAATATTGAGAATTGATGATTGTTATAGTAGAGAAAATGAATCAGTTAAGCATGAAGTTTAAGAAAGTTGAATGAAAATCACTTTACGAGCCTACGGGAAAAAGTGTAATTATGAGAAAGTTTAGGGGCAAAATGGAAATTTTGCCAAAGTATGAGTTATGAGTCATTTTAGTCAATATGAGTATTAAATGAGCTAAATTATTATTATAGATTAGGAGAAACGAAGCTCAGATCAAAACTGAAGCAAGAACAAAGTCGAGGACTAAATTGTAATATCTACATACATTTTGTATATTGAGGTAAGTTTGCATGATTTCTAAGCTTTATGATAAATATCATTAAATTGCTTACTACGATGTTGAATATATTTTAATTCCATGAGATTGTTTAATGGTATGTTAAACAAAGAAATTAATGAGATTAAGCATGAGGAAGTCTCGATTGAAGTTGAATTACTTAGGATACTCGATCTACCACATGAGATGAGAAAGCCCGTATAAGACCAAGCCAAGGCATGGCATCAGCAATCAAGCAAGTTATCATTTAAGTCCAAGACAAGTCTTGGCATTGAAGAGTTATTATGAGATGAAGACCCGTGTAAGCCCAAGCCAAGGCATGGCATTGGTGAGTCTCCAAGCAAAGATGTCACGTAAGTCCAAGACAAGTCTTGGCATTGTAAAGTTATCATGAGATAAATATTCCATATAAGTCCAAGCCAAAGCTCGACATTGGTGAGTATTAAGGAAGATTTCATGTAAGTCCAAGCCAAGGCTCGGCATTGACAAAGTAAAGATACCAAGTAAGACTATGTCAAGACATAGCAATGGTAAGTTCCCAAGGGAACCCACAAGGAAGACCTCCTATAAGTCCATGTCAAGACATGGCGTCGATATCAAGTAAGAGATCCCATTATAAGACTATATCGAGGATATAGCATTGGCATCCAGATACATGTGGGATGAGATTTAGTATCCTCCGTTATTCATAATAATTCATTGGGCATAAGAGTAAAGATTGAATGAGAAAGCAAGAAGTTAAGTAAGTGAAGCTATCATCAAGTCATGCTAGTGAAAGTTAACTGAGAATATTATACATGTGATGCATGATGAAGTTGAGAATATATTATCATAGTAAAGTATGCTAATCAATGTGATCAAGTGATACATGAACCTTGTTTACCTCATAAGCATGAGACTAGTAAGTATCATGAGTTATGTAAGAATCTTTAATAGTAAGTAAGCTCAAACACATGAGTTAGGCAATGCCTTTTTTTATGATGAATGAATTTTGATTAAGCAATTATATTGCTATGGGCATTACATGCAAACTTACCAAGCTAAATGCTTACTTTAATTTTTCTTTCTATGTAGTCATAAGCTAACTTGTAGATCATTGAAGTCAGAGCTCGAAGCACACTATCAATTATTATTTTGGTATACCCATGTTGTTTACATTAAGTATGGCATGTATATGAATCATTTCATTTGAAATACGTCTTATGAAGGGCCAAAGTGTGGGCTATCAAGTTTATTATTCTTTTGTATATGGTTAAAGATATTGGCTATGTGTGACTAGATATGTATGTATATTTATATCAATTAAGTATGCATCTTTGTTAATATTAGACCAAGTATTTGAATTGTTGAATTGGGCTTGAGATTGATCCTAATTTCAGGGTGGTAATTGACTTGGTAAATAGCCTCTAAGTGCCCACACAGATAGACACACGGGCGTGTGTCTAGGCCGTGTGTTCCCTGCATGTTAGTGTCTTAAGTCGAAGGCCACGGGCTAACCCCACGGTCGTTTGTATAGGCTATGTGTGGCACACGGTTAGCACATGGGCGTGTGCTCCAAGCCGTGTGAATGAGTCAGTATGTCAAGGTATGGCTGATCGCTGAAATCAGAGCTTTAAAATTTATAATGAATGAGATCAAACCTTAAGACTAACTCTGACAACGATTAAAGGACAGTATACCTATCTAACAGCAGTATAGCTTAGGCAAGACTAGATTATCGAACCCAAAAGAACTAAAAGTACTAATACTTACTTTCTTTTTATTATTTAGCCTAAAATATAGAGTGATTGGTTGATTTAATCTAGTTTAACGATTTCTACGCTAAAGACAAAGAAAAAAGAACGAATAGGGAAATAACTCGAAGAAAACTCAATTGATCACAACGATACCCTCGGAAGAATCCACCTAGACTTCACTTGTTAACTAATACTGAACCATATGATTTATTTACTTAGCTTGATCCGTAAGACTCCCTAACCTATATTAAACCCTCTCTTGAGGCGAATGATGTCTAACCCTAGGTTAATTAGTGGAACTCTCGTTCGCTTATAATAACCCCCTAGAATAGCAGTAAATCGATCAATGGAATCCCATTTTAGGTTTCACCCTAATCTAGAAAAATCTCGTCACCCTATCTTTTGGCGTGCGATCAACTCCGCTTAATTATGCTAGATCTACTCTTAGGCAGGGTCTATTCCTCCTGTACCTATGCACATCAAATTAGATTAAGCAACATAATTAAGAACAAACTAAGTATTTATCATATAAATAAAAAAAATCAAATAACAAGATTCATCTAGGTTTGATCCCCTTCAGGTATCTAAAGGGTTTAGTTCATAACAAAATAAGAAAACATCTCAAGGGAAGAGATAAAACAAAACATAAGAAATCCCTAAAACTCCCTGAAGGAATTGAAGGAGAGATCCTCTGTCTTGAGTAGAACTCCGGCTTCTTGAGATGGATTAACTGGCTATCTTCAAGTAATTCCCTGAATAAAAGCTCTGGCAGAAGGCTTCTGCCAAATTGCGACCCCCTAGAATAGCCGCCTTGGGGTGTTTATATAGGCCTTGAGATGCTTTACTTGGCTTCTAAGTATCTCTTTCGAGTAGAATTACTATTAGGGTGTTTAAGTATACTTAGGAGTATGTTTCTTTGCCTTCAAGCATCCAATTTTGTGTGAAATTGCTCTTTCCCGTGGCAGGGGCACGCCCATGGCACACGCCTGTGTAAGTTGTGGCCAGGCCATGTTTAGACTTGTCGGTTGGGGCACGGTCATGTAAATAGGGGTTGAGGCCGTGTCCTAGATGATTGGCGAGGCACGGCCGTGTGGCTTGTAGTCCAGACCGTGTCAATTTCGTGAGTTGGCCCAATTTGGTTCGTTTTAAGCCCATTTTGCATTCTTTTCATCCTTGGGTGCTTTCCTGAGTATAAGACATAAAAAGAAAAGATTAAGAGCACATTTTTACATAAATCAAGGATAAATCATCCAAAAGCATACTAAATGTGGGATTAAAATATGTTACTTTTACGGTTTATCAAATACCCCCACACTTAAGCTTTTGCTTATCCTCAAGCAAAATTCTCAACTTACAATTAAAATGAACTTTCCATAATTCATAATTCCTATCGACAATGTCTCATCATAACTCATAGATAATTTATACATGGATAATTTAACTCAAAGAACCCTAAAGTTTCAATCAAGATAAGTCATACCTTTATAGTACAAAAACATAGGTGTCTCCCCTTATCTAAGTAATTACCTTTAATTCAAAACCGACAAGGATTGACATCCTCACAAAAGATTCACTCAAATCACTCGAAGTATTTAAGGTTCAAGAATAAGCACTAATAAGTCAAACCTAAAAAGTTAATCCCATAGGCTTGCCTGAAAATCAAATCTCCACCACCGTATATGAGATGATACACAAATCAAAAGGTCTTTGTCAAGGTTGTAACGGGGCTAGGGTTAAAGGTGTGGATACAGGCTGAATTAGAAGGTCAGAATCGAGACTTGACTTGATAAATTACCTACTAGAAATATGTAATAATATGAGTGATTAAATCAATTGAAAACTAATAATACTATTATTGATAATTCTATAATACGAGCTATTCTTCAACAATTGGAATTTAAACGTAGGAGCTCAATTAATCACGTAACTTAATGCTGAATATACTTTGAATTTTTTTTTTTTAGTTTTTTTAAAGAACAAACTAAGTATTGCATAATAAATGGTAAATGTAACTACTAAACTAATATAATTCAGTAACTTAATCAAATCAAACCTCGATTAAAGGGTAGTCGAAAAGGAAAGGTGATATAAATACAAATGGTCTTTGGGTTAATGTTAGTGGTTAAGTCAATAAAAAGGGTTATTAGGATTCAACGGGGTTCACTAGGGGTTAATTGTGAAGGTAGGCGTTTTAGTGGAGTAAGTGGGTTAGATCCTAGGTGCCTTTATCATCTCTGTATATCAAATAAAAAATGTGGTCTCAATATGTATAAACAATGCAAGTTCTAGAATAACAGTTCAAAGTTGACACACTCATAATCAATAAAGTGAGCAAGAAAAAGAATATACGCTCTATAAGGCTCAAAATCTCACAAAATTATGGGTTTTTTTGACATCAATCCCTGTAAATTTCAAACTTCAAAGTATTACTGAAATTCAATTCAACGACCTTTTAATTTTTAATTTTTAGAAAGTAGACTTATCATGCTCGATTTTCTAGTATCCTTCAAATTTAATCATCAATGCACAATTAACTATGACTTACTCTAAAACATATCAATACAAATCATAAATCAACAGAGATTTCATCCTAATTAGTAATATGAGAAAAATACTTAAAAATAAGACTAAATTCAGGAATTTGAGAAAATGCAAAAAGTTTGACACTTTTACCCCCACACTTAAGATGTACATTGACCTCAATGTACAAAAACGGATAATGATAGTTAATATATAATCAAAAGATAAGAGGGAAAGTGTCACTTCCTGAATTACGGATAAGATCCTTAGAGGATGTGGAAAGTGTGTGGCGTTAGGTGACTTATTAAATTTTTCCTAGTTGTGCATTTGTGTATGTAGAGTGTGTAATTTATTCTGCATAGTCACTGGTTAATGATCTTGTTAGGGATGCTTGAATAGTTAGATAGCCAATGGTAAAATTTTGTAATACTAATAAAAGTTCAAATTAAAAACAACTCAAAATAAAAACTTAAAATAAAGAAAAAAAAATGAAAGATAACGAATTAAAAGGACTCAGAGGTCCTCATCATTGGTTGGGTCCAGTGGTGGTGCTGGTGATGAAATGTGGAGGTGCTGGTGAATTTGTTGAAGAGTTGCCTCTAGTCCATCAAAGCACCGAGTGTTTTCAGCGAAGTACAGCTCGAACCGGTTGAGTCGTGCAGATATATTTGCTAGTGATGGTGCTACTCGGTACTGATGCTGGCTCAGATCATTGCCTCTTCTGATGGTGGTGGGACATCGTCAGAAATGTCCTCGTCCTCCCCCTCGTTTGTGGGTGTCTTTAGTGTGTACTAAGGGGGGTCGGTCCCTCAACGTTGTTTGATCATTCTCATGTGTAGCATCGTCTGGATGCCTTGAGGTACCATGTTGCCCATCAGTGTGAGGGAGGTGATTTGAGCCTCAGTGTCAAGAAGGTTGAAGTGTCGGGCTAGCCTTGTGATGTATGGCCCCATTGATAAAATCCCCTTCATGTGTTGGTCTATCTGATGCTGAATTGCACATGCAATGAAATATGCCAAGTCGAAAACATGTCCTTTAGACATGCATGATAGGAAGTGAACGTCTTGCTTGTTTACGATGCTGGTGCTCTCTCTGTATCCTGTGTTAGTGTGTACGAGAATGGCGTGAATATACCTTAGAGATGGGAGAAATGTCGTCGCCTTAGAGCGACTGCGGTCGTAGTTGCTTGTAGTGGGATGTAGGTTGGGCCCGCATTTAGCGGGGTGCATTGGAGTTCACGGTTCAGTTCGAATAGTGGGTTTTCTTCTATGAATTCTGACGTATAAAGTCCGAGAGTCTCGACGAATTGTGGTACACTCATTCGACGTACTGAGCCTCCTAGCCGGAATTGGATAGCACTTGGGTCGTCGAACTGAGTCATCACTGTTTGCAGTGTGAAGGTGGTACAGAATTCTAATGTAAGCTCCAAGTATGTGGGCTCATTGATTGAGAAGAAGTGTTCCCATGGTTCGGTTGAGAGAAGGGCTCGAATATCGGTTGTGAGCCCAACTTGCTGCACTGTGTTCCAGTCAATGCGCCTACCGGTGCCTAGGGGTCTATCCCAGATTGCTTTGTATCGTTCTTCCTGAGTTGCTTACGAAAATCTAAGGAATGGTGTCGAAGCTCGATAGAGGCACTTGTGGACGATGATCCGGGCCCCTTTCTTTTCTTGCTTGGGGCTGATCGTTTGATTCAGGACATGGTTCCTGAAATTTTATAATCACATATAAAGAAATTTCTTTTTATCAAGCTTCATCAATAGCATAGCCATCATATGCCACACTAAGTCAAGTAAAATTTGAGAATTTATAATTGTGAGCATGTTAATTCGCAGGAGAAAAATTTTCTCGGACAATAGTGGGTAGAGCAATGTATGAGTTTTAAAATTCAAGAGTAATATAAAATCTAACAACCAATAAATATCATGGGGACTAAAACAAATTTCCTAAATAAAATCATGCTTTTAAACTAAATCTAAACAAAATTTGAAAA
Source organism: Gossypium rotundifolium (assembly GCA_025506655.1). Lineage (NCBI taxonomy): Eukaryota > Viridiplantae > Streptophyta > Magnoliopsida > Malvales > Malvaceae > Gossypium > Gossypium rotundifolium. The sequence goes on from CP106731.1 coordinate 54,504,272, forward strand.
TAACGAAGAATGCCATAATGTTTATCAGAGATTAAGTTAAGAACAGGGAACCAAGGATGGTGTGAGACGGTCAACACGGGCGGAGCACGGAGGTGGTGTTGGCTCTGTTGCACGAACACAGCGGTGGCGTGGGCCTGGCACTTGGTAGCACGACTGTGGTGTGGGCGTGTGGATGGTTCTCGAGTGGCTTTTGGAGAAAAACGGCAAGGGCAGGTGGTTTAGGCGGAGGCAAATTGTTGTCCGGCCAGATTTGGGGAAAAGGGGGGTTAAAACTGATTTTAGGGTTAGGTTTTGGGGGGGATGACGGTTAAATTTTATATATAGGGGAGAGGGCACGGTCCACTGCCACGCCCGTGCGCATATGAAAATGCCCGTGCTTTTCATGATTTCGGGTTTTAGGCGCGTTCAGGTGGATTTGCCACGGTCGTGTTGCTCATGACACGCCCGTGTGTTTAGTCACACGATTGGTTTGAACGGGCGTGTGTATCCTATGCTCGTCAAATCAGTGACCTCGCACGATTGTAAGACATGGGTGTGTTCTTCCCATTGTATGTAAGTCAGTAGCTTCACACGGTCGTGGGGCACGGCCGTGTGTATCCTGTGCTTGATAAGTTAGTAACCTCGCACGGTTAGAAACCACGGGCATGCCTAGTATCGCAGCCCGTGTTGGGAAAAAAATCCTTCTCTGTTTATGCACGGCTACTGGCACGTCTGTGGTTTATCCCCTTCTTTAACATGGCCATGGGCATGCCTGTGTTCAAGGCCGTGTGAATTAACACCTGCTCTTTTTATTAGACTAATTTACTATGGAGTTAGATGCTAAATAAAAATAAATGAAAAATAAAATATTAGTAAATTAGTGCTCGGGTTGCCTTCCAAGAAGCGCTTGTTTATAGTCCTAAGCTAGACTTTCCCTATTTTCGATTATAAAAGAGGGTTCATGGAGCAGAAGCTCCTCTCTTATATCTCTAAAATCTGCATCAATATAAAATTTGAGTTGATGACCATTTACCTTGAATGTGCCCTTAGTAGGGTGAGTTACCTCTATTGTGCAGTATGGAAAAATTGTTTTGATGATGAATAGGCCTGACCATCTTGATTTCAGCTTCCCAGGAAATAATTTAAGCCTTGAGTTGTATAGTAGGACCAGGTCCCCTACTTCGAATTGTTTTGACTTCTTTAAACGAGAATCGTGACGTCGCTTTGTTGCCTCTTTGTATAGTTTTGAATTCTCATAGGCCTCAGCTCTCCATTCGTCTAGCTCGTTTATCTGCATCATTCTTTTTTTTTCCTGCAATTCTAAGATCAAAATTAAAAAATTTTATGGCCCAAAAAGCTATGTTCTAACTTGAAGGGTAGATTGCAGCTTTTCCCGTATACAAGTTTGTATTGGGATGTCCCTAGAGGTGTTTTAAATGTTGTTCTATAGGCCCATAAAGCATCATCTACTTTAACTGCCCAATCTTTTCTATTTGATTCAACCGTTTTTTCTAGAATGCGCTTAAGTTCTCGGTTTGCACCTCAACTTGCCCACTGGTTTGAGGATGATATGGAGTGGCTGTCCTGTGATATATTCCATATTTTTTTAAGACTTTTTCAAATTGAGTATTACAGAAATGAGTACCGCTATCACTAATGATGGCTCTCGGTGTGCCAAATCGGGAAAATAGTTTCTTGAGAAACTTGACTACTACCCTGGCATCATTGGTAGGTAAAGCTTCTGCTTCTACCCATTTTGACATGTAATCGACTGCTACTAGGATGTACTTGTTCCAAACGAACTAGGGAATGGTCCCATAAAATCTATACCCCATACATCAAATATTTTACATGACAACATATATGTTTGAAGCATTTCATCACGTTTAGAAATATTACCTGTTCTTTGGCATTTATCATATGAAGTAACATACCTATTGGCATCTTTAAATAGAGTGGGCCAATAAAAACCTGATTCGAGAATTTTGTGTGCTATCTTAATACCACTGTAGTGTCCTCTTAAAGGTCTTGAATGGCAATGCTCCAGGATTTTGCTTGCTTCTACTTTTGTAGCGCATCTTCGAATTACCTGATCTGTACATATGCGAAAAAGAAAAGGGTCTTCCCACAAATAATTTTTAACATCAGCAAAGAATCTCTTCTTTTGGTGATGTGTTAATTTTCTTGGCAAGATATTAGCTGCTAAATAATTTGCAATATTTGCAAACCATGGTACCTCATAATGCGTTATAGAAAAGAGTTGTTCTTCGGGAAATGAATCATTTATTTCACTTTCATTGAGCTCTTTGGTGTGTGGATTTTCAAGTCTAGACAAGTGATCCGCTGCAAGATTCTCGGCTCCCTTTTTATCTTGTTTTTCCAAGCTGAATTTCTGTAAGAGTAAAATCCATCGTATGAGTCTGGGTTTTGCATCAAGTTTGTTTAAAAGATAACGAAGAGCTGAATGGTCAGTGTAAACGACAACTTTAGACAATATTAAATACTGTCTAAATTTATCAAAAGCAAAAACTACAACTAGCAATTCTTTCTCTGTGGTGGTGTAGTTTTCTTGTGTGGGTGTTAATGTTCTACTAGCATAGTAAATTGGCTGAAAATGCTTGTCTCTTCATTGGCCCAAAACTGCACCTACTGCAAAATCACTTGTATCACACATTAGTGCAAAGGGTAAGTTCCAATCAGGTGCAATTATAATTAGAGCATTTATTAATTTTTCCTTAAGGATATTAAATGCATCTAAACATTCCTGATTGAAATCGAAAGGAACATCTTTTTCTAGTAATTTTGTTAAAGGCTTAGCTATTTTAGAAAAATCTTTAATAAATCTTCTGTAGAACCCTGCATGTCCTAAAAAGCTTCTAATAGCCTTAACAGAACTAGGGGGAGGTAGTTTTTCTATAACTTCAACCTTTACTCTACCTACCTCAATCCATTTACTAGAAATCTTATGTCCTAACACAATTCCTTCTCTAACCATAAAGTGACATTTTTGCCAAATCAAAACAATATCTGTTTCTTCACATCTCATTAGAACTCGTTTTAAAATTATAAGGCAAAGATGGAAAGAATTATCGAATATTGAGAAATCATCCATAAATACCTCCATGATGTCTTCCACGAGTTCATCAAAAATTACCAACATGCAACGCTAAAAAGTAGTAGGAGAATTACATAATCGAAAAGGCATTCTACGATAAGCAAACGTACCATATGGGCATGTAAATGTCGTCTTCTCTTGATCTTCAAGAGCTATGGGGATTTGAAAATAGCCGGAGAGTCCATCCAGGAAGTAGTAGTACATATGCCTAGACAGTCTTTCTAACATTTGATCTATGAAGGGTAGAGGAAAGTGATCTTTTCTGGTGGCATCATTCAGCTTCCTATAGTCTATACAGACTCTCCAACCAGTAACTGTTCTAGTGGGAATTAACTCATTCTTTTCATTGGGTACCATTGTCATTCCTCCTTTCATTGAACTACCTGCACAGGACTTACCCAAGTGGTATTAGAAATAGGATAAATTATTCCTGCATCTAGAAGTTTAATTACCTCAGCTTTGACCACTTCTTTCATGTTGGGGTTTAACCGTCTCTAGGGTTGCACACACAGCTTGTATTCTTCTTCCATTAAAATTTTGTGGGTGCAGAATGTTGGGCTTATTCCCTTGACGTCAAAAAATTTCCAAGCTATGGCTTTCTTGTGTTCTCTTAGTACCCATACCAGCACCTCTTTTTCCATGGGTTGTAGTTCTGAAGAGATGATTACCGGTAGCGTAGAATTGTCTCTGAGGAATGCGCATTCTAAGTGTTTTGGTAACTGTTTTAATTCCAATTTGGGTGGCTCTTCGATGGAGGGTTTCTATTTTATTTCGTTATCATTTTCAATGCTTTCTTCTTTCATTTGTCTGAGTGACGATGTATTCAGATTCAACTCATTGTCTTCATCTTCTCCTCCCTCTTCTTGAGTCAGGCACAGTTCCATCGTGTCGTCATGTATGATTTTATGTAATGAATTTTGAATGATATGATCAGTAGTATCAACAAAATAATAGGAATCATCTTTCTCTTTAGAATATCGCATGGCATCATAAATTTGAAAAATAATTTCTTCATCACCTATCCTCAGTGTGAGTTTACCATCACCTACATCAATAACAACTCTAGCAGTGGCTAAAAAAAGATGCCCTAAGATGAAAGGAACATTAATGTCTCGATCCATATCTAACACAACGAAATCAACAGGGAAGATAAATTTATCAATTTTTACCAAGACATCTTCGATAACTCCTCTAGGATATTTAATGGATCTATCTGCTAACTGAATACTCTTCCTAGTGGGTTTTGGTTCCCCAAGATCTAATTGTTTAGACATTTTCTAAGGCATTAAATTAATACTGACGTCTAGATCAACTAATGCTTTCTTAATATTCAAGTTACCAATTAAACAAGGGATAGTAAAACTTCCTGGGTCTTTTAACTTGGTTGGTAACTTATTTTGGAGGATGGCTGAGCACTCTTCATTAAGTTCTACCGTTGATACTTCTTCAAGTTTTCTTTTATTCGTCAGGAGTTCCTTTAGGAATTTTGCGTACTTCGGCATCTATAAAACGGCTTCAAAAAAAGGTAATTTAATATGTATTTGTTTAAAAAGTTTAAGAAACTTACCGTATTTGGCATCAATTCGTTCTTTTTTTAACTTGGTTGGATGTGGAATTGGTGGTTTGTTTTCGTTGCGTACTGGATTTACATTCTCAATCCCCTCATCGCTTGCCTTGTTATCTTCGTACGAGATTTGTTTCTTTAGGTCGACTAATTCTTTTCCACTTCTTAGTGTGTCTACTTTTACCTGTTCTGCTCCTTTAGGACAAATTTCTACCCGTATTTCACAGATCATCTTAGTAAGTAATCCAATAATCTTAGTGAGTTCCTCAATGACTCAATAAGTTTTTCAACTGACGCTTGTTGATCTTTAAGGGTTCTCTCGGTATCTTGTAGACGTTTTTCTATGTCTTCCGATTTTGGTAGCATCTCCTCGAGGGTTGGTTTAGTCTCTTGTGGATAAGGCTGATTTTGGAAGTTTTGAGGAGGTTGCTGTATTTGATTTCCTTGACCTCCCCATGAAAAATTTGGGTGGTTCCTCCAACCTGGATTATAAATGTTACTATAAGGATTATTATTAGATCTAAAATTATTACCTATATAGTTCATATGTTCGTTCTCTGCTCTTGGCTGGTAGGGTGGGTACTCAGGATTTGCCACAGTTCCACTTGTGTCACACTGCATGTCTGGATATGCCTGTGTAGGACACCAACTATCTAGCTTTTTATTCATCATCTCTATCTGTGTAGATAGCATGGTTATTGCATCTAGATTGTAGACTCTGGCTGATTTTGTCAGTTTTTTCCTTGTAACCTACCACTGATAATTATTCAGTGACATCTCTTCAATGAACTCGTATGCTGCTTTAGGAGTTTTGTTGTTTAGGGTTCCACCGGCGGCTAAATCGATTAGTTACCTCGTTGAGGGGTTTACACCATTATAGAATGTTTGGACTTGTAGCCACAAGGGTAATCCATGGTGTGGGCACCTTCTCAAGAGATCTTTGTATCTCTCCCATGCGTCGTATAGCGTCTCTAAATCTATCTGCACAAAAGAAGAGATATCATTCCGTAATTTGGCCATTTTGGCCGGTGGGAAATATTTTAATAAAAACTTTTCAGTCATCTGCTCCCATGTTGTGATTGACCCTCGTGGTAACGAGTTTAACCACTGTTTGGCTTTATTCCTTAATGAAAAAGGGAATAACCGAAGACGTATGGCATCGTCAGAAATGCCATTTATTTTGAAGGTATCACAGAACTCTAGAAAATTGGCTATATGAGTATTAGGGTCTTCGTCCTGTAAACCATCAAATTGAACAAGCTACTGAATCATTTGTATTGTGTTAGGCTTTAATTCAAAATTGTTAGCTGCTATAGTAGGCCTACCAATACTTGATTCTACTCCTGTTAAATGCGATTTAGCATAATCAAACATAGTACGTATAGCATTGTTTTCTTCCACATCTCGTGGTGGATTATTCTCGTGCATCCCTTCAGAAGGATTGGATCTGTCTTCTCACTCTTCTTCTGTGTAATTTAGGGCTCGCTTAATTTCTCTACGATTTCTTCGAGCGATAGTTTCAATTTTACTATTGTATTCTAAAGGTCCTGTCGGGTTCCTTCTAGTCATAAACTAGAGGTACCTGCTAGAAAAAAGGAAGAAATAAAATTAGCAAAACATACTAAAATAATAAAAATAGTGGCTAAAGTAATAAAAATAGAGCTTTCTTAATATTTTAGTTCCCCGGCAATGGCGCCAAAAACTTGATCCCTGAAATCAGAGCTTTAAAATTTATAATGAATGAGATCGAACCTTGAGACTAACTCTAACAACAATTAAAGGAAAGTATACCTATCGAACAGTAGTATAGCTTAGGCAAGACCGGATTATTGAACCCAAAGGAACTAAAAGTACTAATACTCACTTTCTTTTTATTATTTAGCCTAAAATATGGAGTGATTGGTTGATTTAATCTAGTTTAACAACTACTAAGCTAAAGACGCAAAGACAAAAAAACAAATTGGGAAATAACTTTAGGAAAAACTCAGTTGATCACGATGATACCCTTAGTAAATCGATCAATGGACTCCCATATTAGGTTTCACCCTAATCCGGCAAAATCTCGTCACCTATCTCTAAGCGTGCGATCAACTCCGCTTAATTATGCTAGATCTACTATTAGGCAGGGTCTAATCCTCCTCTACCTAAGCACATCAGATTAGATTAAGCAACATAATTAAGAACAAACTAAGTACTTCATATAAATAAAAGAAAATCAAATAACAAGATTCATCTAGGTTTCATCTCCTTCAGGTATCTGAAGGGTTTAGTTTATAACAAAATAAGAAAACATCTCAAAAGAAATTTTGAGAAGATAAAACAAAACATAAGAAATCCCTAAAACTCCCTGAAGGAACTAAAGGAGAGATCCTCCGTCTTGAGTAGAACTCCGACTTCTTGAGATGGATCAACTGGCTACCTTCGAGTAATTCCCTGAATGAAAACTCTGGCAGAAGGCTTCTGCGAAATTGCGACCCCCTAGAATAGCTACCTTGGGGTGTTTATATAGGCCTTGAGATGCTTTACTTGGCTTCTAAGTATCTCCTTCAAGTAGAATTACTATTCGGGTGTTTAAGTAGACTTAGGAGTATGTTTCTTTTCCTTCAAACATCCAATTTCGTGTGAAATTTCTCTTTCCTGTAGCAGAGGCACGCCCATGGCACATGCCCGTGTAAGTCATGGCTAGGCCGTGTTCAGACTTATTGGTTGGGGCACGGCCTTGTAAATCGGGGTTGAGGTCGTGTCTTAGATGGTTGGTGAGGCACGATCATGTGGCTTGTAGTCTAGGCCGTGCATATTTCGTGAGTTGGCCCAATTTGGTTTGTTTTAAGCCCGTTCTACGTTCTTTTTATCCTTAGGTGCTTTCCTGAGTATAAGACATGAAAAGAAAGGATTAAGAGCACCTTTTTACATATATCAAGGATAAATCATCCAAAAGCATACTAAATGTGGGATTAAAATATGTTACTTTTATGGTTTATCAATGGCACATGGTCTAGGGCCACGGGTGTGTCAAGTTCCGATTGAATGTTGAATTTCGATGATTATATGCTCTTTCCAGAAACTAATAAGGTCCTGCATTTGTTGCGGATGAGATTTAGCTCGGACATGTTTGATTGGATACATGTGTTTAGGAAATTTAGGCCAATGGATGAAAAACTTATTATTGTATGCCAGATTTAATAAACGGGATTGGTAAGTTTAGTTTCTGTTATACGAACTTACTAAGCATGTAATGCTTACTCTGTTTTATTTTTCCATTGTTTTATAGTGCTCGAAAGCTCGCGAGGGATGGAAATCATTGGAGCATCATCACACTATCAACTAGTCATTTTGGTTATACTTAGTAGAAATCATTTTGGTATAATGGCATGTATAGGACAACTTGGCCAATAGTGGCTTGAAATGTTATTTTGTATGTAACAACTCGATTTAGGGCCTAGTCATAATAGTGGTGTGAAATCACAAAATCGAGCTAGTAAAATGAGTTTTTAAGGTATTTGAGGTGTTTGCATGATATTATGAAAGTTTTATGTAGAGATTTTATGGAATTGACATTAAAGGGGTCCATTAGGACTAAATTGCAAAAGTTGCAAAATATGAGATACTAGAAGCTTTTTTATGAAATAGCTTTGGATTATTAATTAGAAGTCCTTAAATAGCAATTTTCCCAAATTATAATTTTTGGACAAAAATGGACATGAGTTAGTAAATTGTGAAGATTTAGTGAAGAGGGCATTTTGGTCATTTATCAATTAAATGATTAAAAATGAAAAAGATGACAAAAATCTTATTCATCTTCTTCCTCCTTGTGCCGAAAATTTGAGAGACTCCATAGCTAGGGTTCTTCAATTTTTGATGCTTGCTAGTAAGTGCATCTTAGCCCTGTTTTTAATAGTCTTCGTATTTTTAGACTTTTTGGATTATGAATTAGCTATTTATAGCTATAAGTTGAGCTAGAATTCATGTCCATAAAAATACCCATGTATGACATACTTGTAAAATGATGTTTTATGGAAGATTATGAGAGTTTGATGTTAGATAAACATCTTTTCCTAAGTGAATTTCATGAAAAAAATGTTAGTATGGATTAATTTGCATTAGTTATGAAATTGGTCATTCATGATAGAAATATTGAGAATTGATGATTGTTATAGTAGAGAAAATGAATCAGCTAAGCATGAAGTTTAAGAAAGTTGAATGAAAATCACTTTACAAGCCTACGGGCAAAAGTGTAATTATGAGAAAGTTTAGGGGCAAAATGGAAATTTTGCCAAAGTATGAGTTATGAGTCAATTTAGTCAATATGAGTATTAAATGAGCTAAATTATTATTATAGATCAGGAGAAACGAAGCACGGATCAAAATCGAAGCAAGAACAAAGTCGAGGACTAAATTGTAATATCTACATACATTTTGTATATCGAGGTAAGTTTGCATGATTTCTAAGCTTTATGATAAATATCATTAAATTGCTTAGTATGATGTTGAATATATTTTAATTCCATGAGATTGTTTAATGGTATGTTAAATAAAGAAATTAATGAGATTAAGCATGAGGATGTCTCGATTGAAGTTGAATTACTTAGGATACTCGATCTACCACATGAGATGAGAAAGCCCGTATAAGACCAAGCCATGGCATGGCATCGGCAATCAAGCAAGTTATCATATAAGTCCAAGACAAGTCTTGGCATTGAAGAGTTATTATGAGATGAAGACCCATGTAAGGCCAAGCCAAGGCATGGCATTGGTGAGTCTCCAAGCAAAGATGTCATGTAAGTCCAAGACAAGTCTTGGCATTGTAAAGTTATCATGAGATAAATATTCCATGTAAGTCCAAGCCAAAGCTCGACATTGGTGAGTATTAAGGAAGATTTCATGTAAGTCCTAGCCAAGGCTCGGCATTGACAAAGTAAAGATACCAAGTAAGACTATGTCACGACATAGCAATGGTAAGTTCCCAAGGGAACCCACAAGGAAGACCTCGTGTAAGTCCATGTCAAGACATGGGGTCGATATCAAGTAAGAGATCCCATTGTAAGACTATATCGACCATATAGCATTGGCATCCAGATACATGTGGGTTGAGATTTAGTATCCTCTGTTATTCATAATAATTTATTGGGCATAAGAGTAAAGATTGAATGAGAAAGCAAGAAGTTAAGTAAGTAAAGCTATAATCAAGTCATGCTAGTGAAAGTTAACAGAGAATATTATACATGTGATGCATGATGCAGTTGAGAATATACTTATCATAGTAAAGTATGCTAATCAATGTGATCAAGTGATACAGGAACCTTGTTTACCTCATAAGCATGAGACTAGTAAGTATCATGAGTTATGCAAGAATCTTCAAGAGTAAGTAAGCTCAAACACATGAGTTAGGCAATGCCTTTTTTTATGATGAATGAATTTTAATTAAGCAATTATATTGCTATGTGCATTACATGCAAGCTTACAAAGCTAAATGCTTACGTCTTTAATTCTTTCTTTCTATGTAGTCCCTCCAAGCTAACTTGTAGATCATTGAAGTCAAAGCTCGAAGCACACTATCAATTACTATTTTGGTATACCCATGTTGTTTACATTAAGTATGGCATGTATGGGAATCATTTCATTTGAAATATGTCTTATGAAGGGCCAAAGTGTGGGCTATCAAGTTTATTATTCTTTTGTATATGGCTAAAGAGATTGGCTATGTGTGACTAGATATGTATGTATATTTATATCAATTAAGTATGCATCTTTGTTAATATTAGACCAAGTATTTGAATTGTTGAATTTGGCTTGAGACTGATCCTGATTTCAGGGTGGTAATTGGCTTACACGGATAGACACACGGGCGTGTGTCTAGGCCGTGTGTTCCCTGCATGTTAGTGTCTTAAGTCAGAATAGGCCACAGGCTAACCCCACGGTCGTTTGTATAGGGCATTTGTGGCACAAGGTTAACACATGGGCGTGTGCTCCAAGCCGTGTGAATAAGTCAGTATGTCAAGTTATGGCTGATCGCTGAAATCAGAGCTTTAAAATTTATAATGAATGAGATCGAACCTTGAGACTAACTTTGACAACGATTAAAGGCAAGTGTACCTATCGAACAGTAGTATAGCTTAGGCAAGACTAGATTATCTAACGCAAAGGAAATAAAGTACTAATACTTACTTTCTTTTTATTATTTAGCCTAAAATATGGAGTGATTGGTTAATTTAATCTAGTTTAACGATTTCTAAGCTAAAGACAAAGACAAAAAGAATGAATAAGGAAATAACTCGAGGAAAACTCAATTGATCACAACGATACCCTCAAGAAGAATCCACCTAGACTTCACTTGTTAATTAATATTGAACCATAAGAATTATTTACTTAGCTTGATTCGTAAGACTCCCTAACCTATATTAAACCCTCTCTCGAGGTGAATGACATCTAAACCTAGGTTAATTAGTGGAACTCTCGTTTGCTTATAATAACCCCCTAGAATAGCAGTAAATTGATCAATGGACTCCCATATTAGGTTTCACCCTAATCCGAAAAAATCTCGTCACCCTATCTCTAGGCGTGCGATCAACTTCGCTTAACTATGCTAGATCTACTCTTAGGCAAGGTCTATTCCTCCTTTACTTAAGCACATCAGATTAGATTAAGCAACATAATTAAGAACAAACTAAGTACTTATCATATAAATCAAAAAAATCAAATAACAAGATTTATCTAGGTTTCATCCTCTTCAGGTATCAGAAAGGTTTAGTTCATAACAAAATAAGAAAACATCTCAAGAGAAAAGACAAAACAAAACATAAAAAATCCCTAAAACTCCCTAAAGGAATTGAAGGAGAGATCCTCTGTCTTGAGTAGAACTCTGGCTCCTTGAGATGGATCAATTGGCTATCTTCGAGTAATTCCCTGAATGAAAGCTCTGGCAGAAGGCTTCTGCCAAACTGCGACCCCCTAAAATAGCCGCCTTGAGGTGTTCATATAGGCTTTGAGATGCTTTTCTTGGCTTCTAAGTATCTCCTTCAAGTATAATTGCTATTAGGGTGTTTAAGTAGACTTAGGAGTATGTTTCTTTGCTTTCAGGCATCCAATTCCTTGTGAAATTACTCTTTCCCTGGCAACGCATACACGCATGGGGTAAGTCGTGTTGTGTTTAAATCGAGGTTGAGGCCGTGTCCTAGATGATTGGCGAGGCACGACCGTGTGGCTTGTAGTCCAGGCCGTGCTGATTTCGTGAGTTGGCCCAATTTGGTTCCTTTTAAGCCCGTTTTGCGTCCTTTTTATCCTTGAGTGCTTTCCTAAGTATAATACATGAAAAGAAAGGATTAAGAGCACCTTTTTACATAAATCAAGGATAAATCATCCAAAAGCATACTAAATGTGAGATTGAAGTATGTTACTTTTACGGTTTATCAATGGCACACGATCTAGGGCCACGGGTGTGTGAAAGTCATGTGTAATTAGTCATTGTCGACCACGGGTGAAGGACACGGGCATGTCTCATGGGTACACGGGCGTGTCCCAAACCACACGAGCGTGTGACCCCTATTTTGAGAGAAAAGTCTCTAGTTGAGTTTCGAAAGTTTTCAGACGTAAGTTTAAGGCTTCGTAGGCCCATGAAATGTATGAATTGATTAAGAAAGAGAAGTTTTCAATTCGAACAAAAAAAAAAAATTATAGCCCATAAGTACATGTTTGAGAAGGTCCAAAGCATGGTAATGTCTCATATCAGGTTTTAACCTCAAACTCAGGCATGGGGTATTACATTTAGTGGTATCAGGGCTACAGTTTAGTCGGTTCTAGGACTAACGTAGCATTAGCACGAGTCTAACTATACATGCCATACAGAAGAATGTTTTTATAATGATAGTGTGACGACTCTTAACGACTTAAATTATGTTTATACATATAGTAAATGTATCCTGATAAAGCAGTGGAGGATGATCTAGAAAGTAATGCGCCGGCTCCCGCTAAAGGGACGGTGCCTGATGAGGATGAGAATAGACCATGGTGAGTCAGGGAGGAGGAGAAGAGGATAGAGAAGCCTTCCTCCATATGATGAACACATGGTATACGGAGTTCGTTCGTATGAACCCGAATACACAACCCCCTCCACTGTTACCTATTCCTCAACCTACCCTAGTAGCCCCTCAAGTAGTAGAAGTGGTAAGAGGAGACAAACCTCCAGTTGATAGGATTAGGAAACATGGGGTAGAAGAATTCTGGGCTAAAAGAGATTATGATCCAGAAAAGGATGAGTTCTGGTTAGAAAATATCATGAGGGTATTTAATAAGTTGTCTTGCACATCTGAGGAATGCTTGAAGTGGGTGGTTTCTCTTTTAAGAGATTCTGCCTATCAATGGTGGAACACCTTGGTGTCGGTTATATGCAGAGAGAAGATCACATGGGAATTATTCCAAGAAGAGTTTAATAAAAAGTATATCAGCCAAAGGTTTGTGGATCAGAAAAGAAAGGAATTCTTAGAACTGAAGCAAGGCAAGATGTCTGTGACTAATTATGCGCGAGAGTTTGTACGACTCATCAAATACGCTCGAGAGTGTGTATCCACCGAGGCCATCATGAGCAAGAGATTCAAAGATGGACTAAACGATGACATCAAATTGTTTGTTGCTGTCCTAGAATTAAAAGAATTTGTGGTGTTAGTAGAGATGGCTTGTAAAGCCGAAGAGTTAGTAAAAGAGAAGAGAAAATCTGAAATAGAATCTTGTGACTCTAAAAAGAGACAGTAGAATAAGTCATTCCAATCCTCTTCCAAGAAGTCAAGAGATTTTTCGACCCGATCAGCTACTTCCACTGGGTTTTCAAGGAAGGATAAGGGTAAGCAAGTATTCGGGAAATAAGACACAGACTACTTCGATCGCTAGCATGGGGAATATTCGATCTGATAGACCTAAATGCCCACAATGTGGCAAACGTCATCTATTTGAATGCCGGTTGCATGAAAATGTTTGTTTCAGATGTGGTTCCCAAGATCACTTTATAAAAGATTGTCCTGAGATGATGAAAGAAGAGAGAACTCAGAACCCTAGATCAGTTGGTATGGTCAGAGGTAGACCGCAGATGAACCCTGGAAGTGGGGCAGGTGGTAGAGGTAACCCTATAAAACAGGCTGTGAGACCCAACGGTAGGGCACCTGCGAGGACTTATTCCATTCGCGCTCGCGAAGAGGCATCTTCTCCTAATGTTATTACAGGTAACTTTTCTCTTCATGATATTAAAGTTATTGCTTTAATAGATCCCGAATCCACACATTCTTATATTTGTATGAAACTAGTATCTAGTATGAATATGCCTATAGAGCCTATAGAATTTATGATTAAGGTGTCTAATCCTTTAGGCAAAAGTGTTTTAGTTGATGAAGTATGTAAAGACTGTCCATTGATGATTAGAGGTCATTATTTTAAAGCAAACCTTATGTTGTTACCATTTGATGAGTTTGACATCATTCTTGGCATGGATTGGTTGACCACCCACGATGTAATAGTTAATTGTGGGAAGAAATACATTGAGATGAGATGTGAGAATGGGGACACTCTTCATGTAGAATCAGATGAGCCGAGTAGATCACAAATAATGATTTCTCATACATGGCACAGAGATTTATAAGAAAAGGGTATGACGCGTATCTTGCCTTTGTGATGAATACTAGAGAAACAGAGCTAAAGATTGAGTCAGTACCGATATTATGTGAGTACTTGGATGTTTTTCCCGAGGAATTACTAGGACTACCACCAGTTAGAGAGGTTGAGTTTAGCATTGATCTAGCTCTCGTTACTGTACCAATATCTATTAATCCTTACAGAATGGCTCCAACGGAGTTGAGAGAGTTGAAGTTATAGTTGCAAGAGTTGACAGATAAAGGCTTTGCAAGATCAAATTGTTCTCCCTGGGGTGCTCCAGTTTTATTTGTGAAAAGGAGGATGGCACCATGAGACTGCGCATAGATTACTGTTAGCTTAATAAAGTAACGGTGAAAAACAAGTACCCATTGCCTAGAATCGATGATTTGTTTGATCAATTGAAGGGAGCCACTGTGTTCTCCAAAATAGACTTGAAATCAGGGTACTGCCAATTAAGAGTAAGAGACTCAGATGAGTCAAAGACCGCTTTTCGAATGAGGTATGGGCATTATGAATTTTTAGTCATGCCTTTTGGTTTGACCAATACCCCTGTAGTGTTCATGGATTTAATAGACCGCATTTTTATGCCATACCTTGACAAGTTTGTAGTCATTTTTATTGACGACATATTGATTTATTCCTGTAATGAGCCTGAGCATGCTGAGCACCTATGGACAGTTTTGCAGATTCTATGAGAAAATCAGTTGTATGCCAAGTTCAGTAAAAGCAAATTTTGGCTCAAGAAAGTGGGATTTCTGGGACATATTTTCTCGAGAGATGGAGTACAAGTGGATCTAAGTAAGATTTTGGCTATAACGGACTGGAAACCACCGAGGAATGTCTCTAAGATCAAAAGTTTTTTAGGCCTAGCCGGTTATTATAGGCGATTAGTCAAAGGGTTTCCCATGATTGCAACTCCGATGATGAAATTGCTATAGAAAAATGTGAAGTTTAAGTGGACAGAAAGATGCAAACAAAGTTTCGAGAAACTAAAAGCATTATTGACAGAAGTTCCAGTTTTAGTACAACTCGAGTCGGGGAAAGAGTTCATAATATACAGTGATGCATCCTTAAATAGATTAGGCTGTGTACTTATGCAAGAAGGCAAAGTAATTGCTTATGCCTCAAGACAATTGAAGCCTCATGAGAAAAATTATCCAACACATGATTTAGAGTTGGCTGCCATAGTCTTTACATTGAAGATTTGGAGACACCATCTATATGGTGAAAGATGTCAGATTTTCACCGATCATAAAATTTTGAAGTACTTGATGACGCAGAAAGAGTTGAATTTAAGGCAATGGAGATGGTTAGAGTTGATAAAAGACTATGAGCTAATCATTGACTACCATCCCGGAAAGGCGAATGTGGTTGCCGATGCCTTAAGTAGAAAGTCTCTGTTTACATTAAGGGCATTGAACTCAAGGATGACTTTATCCAACGATGGTTCTATTCTAGCTGAGTTGAGAGGCAGACCAGTGTTCATCCAAGAGATCACTGAGGCTCAAAAAGAAGATAGTGAATTGCAAGCCAAGAGAACTCAGTGCGAGCCAGATGTTGAGTCTGATTTTTAGGTTAGCTCCAATGGAAGTCTGATGTTTAAAAATAGAGTTTGTGTACCGAGAAAGGAAGAGCTTATTTAGAGAATTTTGCATGAGGCACATAACGGATGTTTATCTGTACATCCGGGTAGTACCAAGATGTATAATGATTTGAAGCCACGATAAAGATATTTCAGAGTTCGTTTCAAGATGCTTGATTTGTTAGCAAGTAAAGGCTGAACACTAAGTACCTTCAGGTTTGCTTCAACCAATTATGATTCCCAAGTTGAAATGGGACAATATCACTAAGGATTTTGTAATGGGATTGCCGTTGTCTCCGAGAAAGAAAGAATCTGTATGAGTTGTGGTTGATAGACTCACAAAGTTAGCCCATTTTATACCAGTACGAATTGACTACTCACTGGACAAGTTGGAAACTTGTATGTTTCAGAAATAGTAAGGCTTCACGGAGTTTCGCTGTCAATCATATCGGATAGAGATCTGAGATTCACATCTAGATTTTGGAAAAAGTTACAAGAGGCCTTCGGTACAAAATTGAGTTTTAGCACAACGTTTCATCCTCAAACTGATGGTCAGTCAGAGAGGTTAATTCAAGTACTCGAGGATATGCTTAGATGTTGTATTCTCGAATTCCAAGGCAATTGGGAAAAGTTTCTCCCATTGGTAGAATTTGCCTACAATAATAGTTTTCAGTCAAGCTTGAAGATGGCGCCTTATGAGGCTCTATATGGGCGTAAGTGCTGGACGCCTCTATATTGGACTGCACTTAAAGAAAACTAGATTCACGGGGTTGATTTGGTTAGCGAAACCGAACACAATGTGAAAGTAATTTAAGAAAGTTCAAAGGCTACTTCTGACAGACAAAAATCCTACTCGGATTTAAGAAGAAAAGAAATAGAGTACCAAGTCAGGGATAAAGTTTTCTTGAAAGTGTCACCAAGGAGAAAACTTCTCAGATTCGGCCGAAAAGGCAAGTTGAGTCCATGTTTCATCGGACCATATGAGATTACTGATAGAGTTGGGCCGGTAGCTTATCAATTGGCTTTGCCGTCTGAATTAGAAAAGATACATGATGTGTTTCATGTGCCCATGTTGTGACACTACCGATCAGACCCTTCGCATGTTATTACACCAACATAAGTAGAGATTCAACCCGACATGACTTATGGTGAAGAACTAGTTAAGATTTTAGCTCGGGAAGTCAAGCAGTTGAGAAATAACAATATCTCTCTTGTTAAAGTAATATGGAAAAGACATGGGGTAGAGGAAGCTACGTGGGAACCAGAAGAAATCATGAGAAACTAATACCCAAACCTCTTTGCTGGAAGGATTTTTGAGGACGAAAATCCTTAAAAAGGGGAGAATTATAATAGCCCGATTTTGGGCCTAGTCAAAATAGTGGTGCGAAATCACAAATCGGAGCAAGTAAAATGAGTTTTTAAGGTATTTGAGGTGTTTGCATGATATTATGAAAGTTTTATGTAGAGATTTTATGAAATTGGCATTAAAGGGGTCTATTAGGACTGAATTGCAAAAGTTGCAAAATATGAGATTCTAGAAGTTTTTTGTGTGAAATAGCTTTGGATTATTAATTAGAAGTCCTTAAATAGAAATTTCCCAAATTATAATTTTTGGACAAAAAAGGACATGAGTTAGTAAATTGTGAAAATTTAGTGAAGAGGGCATTTTGGTCATTTATCAATTAAATGATTAAAAACGAAAAAGATGAAAAAAAATCTTATTCATCTTCTTCCTCCTTGTGCTGAAATTTTGAGAGACTCCATAGCTAGGGTTCTTCAATTTTTGAAGCTTGCTAGTAAGTGCATCTTAGCCTTGTTATTAATATTCTTTGTATTTTTAGAGTTCTCATATTATGAATTAACTATTTATAGCTATAAGTTGAGCTAGAATTCATATCCATGAAAATACCCATGTATGACATACTTGTAAAATGATCTTTTATGGAAGATTATGAGAGTTTGATGTTAGATAAACATCTTTTCCTAAGTGAATTTCATGAAAAAAATGTTAGTATGGATTAATTTGTAATAGTTATGAAATTGGTCATTCATGATAGAAATATTGAGAATTGATGATTGTTATAGTAGAGAAAATGAATCAGCTAAGCATGAAGTTTAAGAAAGTTGAATGAAAATCACTTTACGAGCCTACGGCAAAATTGTAATTATGAGGAAGTTTAGGGGCAAAATGGAAATTTTGCTAAAGTATGAGTTATGAGTCAGTTTAGTCAATATGAGTATTAAACGAGCTAAATTATTATTATAGATCAGAAGAAACGAAGCCCGGATCGAAACAGATGCAAGAACAAAGTCGAGGTCTAAATTGTAATATATACATACATTTTGTATGTTGAGGTAAGTTTGCATGAATTCTAAGCTTTATGATAAATATCATTAAATATCTTAGTATGATGTTGAATATATTTTAATTCCATGAGATTATTTAATGGTATGTTAAACAAAGAAATTAATGAGATTAAGTGTGAGGAAGTCTCGATTGATGTTGAATTACTTGGGGTACTCGATCTACCACAAGAGATGAGAAAGCCCGTATAAGACCAAGCCAAGGCATAATCAAGCACGTTATCATGTAAGTCCAAGACAAGTCTTGGAATTGAAGAGTTATTATGAGATGAAGACCCATGTAAGCCCAAGCTAAGGCATGGCATTGATGAGTCTCCAAGCAAAGATGTCATGTAAGTCCAAGACAAGTCTTGGCATAATAAAGTTATCATGAGATAAATATTCCTTGTAACTCTAAGCCAAAGCTCGGCATTGGTGAGTATTAATGAAGATTTCATGTAAGTCCAAGCCAAGGCTCGGCATTGACAAAATAAAGATACCAAATAAGACTATGTCAAGACATAGCAATGGTAAATTCCCAAGGGAACCCACAAGAAAGACCTCGTGTAATTCCATGTTAAGAAATGGCAATAACAACTAAGAGATCCTATTGTAAGACTATATCGAGGATATAGCATTGGCATCCAGATACATGTGGGATGAGATTTACTATCCTCGGTTATTCATAATAATTTATTGGGCATAAAAGTAAAAATTGAATGAGAAAGCAAGAAGTTAAGTAAGTAAAGCTATCATCAAGTCACACTAGTTAAAGTTAACTAAGAATATTATACATGTGATGCATGATGAAGTTGAGAATATACTTATCATAGGAAAGTATGCTGATCAATGTGATCAAGTGATACAGGAACCTTGTTTACCTCATAAGCATGAGACTAGTAAGTATCATGAGTTATGTAAGAATCTTCAAGAGTAAGTAAGCTCAAACACATGAGTTAGGCAATGCCTTTGTTTATGATGAATGAATTTTAATTAAGCAATTATATTGCTATGTGCATTACATGCAAACTTACCAAGTTAAATGCTTACGTCTTTAATTCTTTCTTTCTATGTAGTCCCGCCAAGCTAACTTATAGATCATTGAAGTCGAAGCTCGAAGCACACTATCAATTACTATTTTTGTATACCCATGTTGTTTATATTAACTATGGAATGTATAGGAATCATTTCATTTGAAATTTGTCTTATGAAGGGCCAAAGTGTGGGCTATCAAGTTTATTATTCTTTTGTATATGGCTAAAGAGACTGGCTATGTGTGACTAGATATGTATGTATATTTATATCAATTAAGTATGCATCTTTGTTAATATTAAACCAAGTATTTGAATTGTTGAATTTGGCTTGAGATTGATCTTCATTTCAAGGTGGTAATTGGCTTGGTAAATAGCCTCTAAGTGCCCACACAGATAGACACACGGGCATGTGTCTAGGCCGTATGTTCCATGCATGTTGGTGTCTTAAGTCTGAATTGACCACGGGCTAACCCCACGGCCATTTGTATAGGCCAAGTGTGGCACACGGTTAGCACATGGGCGTATGCTCCAAGCCGTGTGAATAAGTCAGTATGTCAAGGTATGGCACACAGTCTAGGGCCACCGGTGTGTCAAGTCTGTGTGTAGTTAGTCAGTGTCAACCACGGGTGAAGGACACGGGCATGTCTCATGGGTACACGAGTGTGTCCCAAACAACACGGGTGTGTGACCCCTATTTTGAGAGAAAAGTCTCTAGTTGAGTTCTAAATTTTCCTGTAACATCCTAAGTTTAAGGGTTCTGCATTTCATGCTTTTATGTGTTTGTTTGTTTTAATTGCTAATTGGATGTGTTTGGGAGTATTAGAAAGACTCTGGGTTGAGCCGGAGTCTTGGTTGAATTTTTGCTTTAGGGCCTTTAGGAGGATAGCTTGGGAGTGTAGGCCTTAAGTGTAATTATGTGTGTGTAGTAACACAAGAATTAGAGTAGTAAAGTGGCAAGGAGACGCCACTTGGGATGCAGGTAAGTGAAGCCTTAGGGGAGCTATGAGGGAGCAGGTTCGAGTCGCGTGGTTTACATTTTGGGGATTTCTTTTTGACACCAAGATGGAGGAGAAGTGGTTTGGGTTTGGACTTGGTGGATGAGTGTTGAATGAGTCAACACATTTGAATGAAGGGAGGAGAGTTATTTGAGGAGGAGGAATCGGTCAACAACTTTGAATGGGGAGTGGAGAGTGAAAGGTGAAGGGAGTTGAGGGATTTGGACAGAGGGAGAGAAGTTGGCCGAATTTGGGAAGGTGGGGTGTGTGAGAGTGTGCGGTTTAGTTGGATTAGGGGGAGGGCCGAACCTTGAATTGTAGTACTCAAGTGTATTGAGAATTTTTTATTGGCAAAGAAAACTCATAAACACTCCCTTACTTCTTTTTGCATGTTTTGAACTTTTGCTTCTTTTCTTGGTGCCAAAACCGAAACATCTCCTAGTCTCCTTCTACTTTTTCTTATTCTTTTGTAGTGGCCGAAAGTCATATGGTGATTGTGCCTTTTTCTTTCTTCTCTTGCTAGACATTTTCTTCATAACCGAATCCCCCCAATCCCATTTCTTCTTTGTTCTTCATAACCGAAATTGTGAGTATCTTAACCAAAACCTATTTCTTACTTTATGTACTTTCTCTTCTTCTTTATTTCATATTTCTGTGGAAATCGAAACCCTTTTCATGCATCATTGTAGGCATTGTTTCTATCGACTCTACTGGTAGCCGAATGTAGGTCCTCCATTCGGTGTACTCTTGCTTCGAGTGATGCATCTTCATCATCTCTTCCTGGTGTGGTTGGTTTTCAAGAGAATTTTGGTAAGTTGTTGTTGGCCGAATAGGCATAAGGGGGTCCTCTATCTAATTGTTCAGCCAAAAGGCCACTTCTTTTGATTTAATGGAAAACTGATTCTAACATGGTGACTGTTTAGGGACTCAATCGGTTCTTTAGGCCAACCCTTCTAGCTTTCGGCTTTTGGTTAAGCAAGGCAAGGAACTATTTCATTTATGGTACCTATTCTTTCTACTTTCTCATGCCTTAACCTGGTCTTCTAATCAAGACCTTTTTCATGGAATCAAATTCTCGCCAAACAAATGGGGGGTTGGACTCGCAGTCCCTACCCCTAAGCTCATGAAGCGGTAATGTCACTGCTCGTGGATCGCTACCGAGTTGTGGGCGACTTACGAGGGATAAACAGATCGCTGTGATCCCTATGAGTGAAGGTGTTAACGAGATCAATAGCATAGTTCTTCGTGTTGACAAGTCTGTAATTTCCACACCTTCTTTGTACGCTATTAATTTTATTATGTGTGTCGGTTGATAAGCTGAAAACACAGTAATAGCCATTATATACCCTTAAAGGGTAAAGTTCGTGACACCAGGTATGTTCATTCTCTAAGTATACTGAATAATGATTGTCGAATATGATTATGTGTATACATGAACATCATGAGTATGCCATGGGATAGTATATGATATGTTGCATTCATTGATTGCATGTTGCATGGGCATGGGGATATGATTATGTTAAAAGGGTAGTGTTTCAGGTGGCTCTACCACATACTTCGGTGACTTTTGTCACATTGTTAATTCGAGTGGCTCTACCACATACTCCAGTGACTACGTAACATTATGATTTCGGTGGCTAGGCCACATAATAAGGGCGATGAGCGGCTGGCTACAACAACTGCCATCGATGGTGTGTAGCGGATGGAGGGTCAATTGTAGAAATCCCCACTGTTGTGATTGACAGGAACGTGTGGTGTCTAGCGAATGGAAATTTAGGGTGGGTTGGTATAATATCCGGGATTTTGGGCTTGTGCATTTTTGCTTAATTGCATGTGCTAGTGTGCCCATGTGTATTATGAATGTGTTATGAATTTTGTGAACCTTAATGTATAGGTGAATGCCTTAGAAATTATTTAATTTTAAGTTTAAAGAGGGAGCTAAGCCTAAGAGGCCTTAAGAAAATTTGTAGGGAAATATGCCACTAAAATGGGCTTGTTTAAGTGGCTTGGAGGCGCCACTTAGGGCCTTAGTAAGTGGCGCCACAAGCAAAGGGGAAGGGCCTAGGTTGAATCACAAGGGAAGCAAAAGGAGTTTTATTTTGCAACAAGGATGAGCAAGAGTGGACGGCATATGGACTCTGGAGGAAGGAGGTATAGATTGGGTTGGAAAGAGTTAAAGATTCGGCTAAGGTAGAGTGAAAAGGGGATTGAATGGAGAGAGGAAGAGTTGGTAGGCCAAGGATTCTTTGGTGATCAATTTCACCATAGCCAATTTCTAAAGGGAGGTTTAGAGGTTCTTTTCGGTTCTTCTTTCTTTCTCTAGTAGAGTGTCAAAATTTTCACCCTTTTTCTCTTTTGACCAAAAGCCAAAAGTTTGGAACCATTTGTGCATCTTTTCCTTTCTTCCTTCACATCTTATTTCTCTTTCACTCACTCCCTAGAAACTGAAACTTACCCTCTCATCTTTAGCAAGGCCGAAACCTCTCTACCAATCTTCACCATTACCGAATTCTGTTAGCTTACTTCTTCTTCATCTCACGATTCTCTCTGACATCAAAGCAGAAGATAGTTCAGGTTATAGCCGATTTGATCATAACATTAAAAGCCGAATTCCCTATTTGTGGTCATAGCTGAATACTTCTCTACTCTTGTGAAGCCGATTTGATCATTTAATCAGGAGCCGAATCTTTCTTTTTCAAGCAAGGAGATTCAATTGAGTTGGTAAAGGATTTGTGGCATTTAACTTTCCTATTTTTTTCTTTTAGATTAGCCGAAAGTTGGACTCTAACCCCATTAGTGTTCTTTGGCCAAAACTATGAAGGAAGTTTTGGGATTTGGTTGTTGTCGACTTCAAGGAGGAGATCATTCGGGCCTTCAAAATCTAAGGTATTTCGACATCTTCAAATACAAGGGATAATTTCGATTCAGATCCACAAGGTAAGTGACTATGTACATTCGACCAAGGCCATAATTGGTGTTTCAGATCTATTTTGTATTTATTCAAAAAGCCAAAACTAACCAAGTCCAGTGAACTAATGTTGGCCGATTTCAAGGAAGAAATATCACGAAATTTGATTAGTAATCAAATCGGCAAGCAAGGTAAGATTTCGGTTATGTTAATCCTTCGAGATTTGATTATTTAGCCGAATGGCTTTTTGCTAAAGCACTAAGTGATTGGCCGAATGTAGGAACTAAGGATCTAAAGCATTAGATCGGGATTTTCGGGATTTCAGTGAGTTCATTAAGTAAACCAAGTGTGTAGCCCTAACCCTAAGTTTTAATAAGATTTATGGTAATGTTTTAATAAATGTGTTGATAAGAATATGAAAAATGGGGCTAAGGGTATCATGCAATGGAACAAAGTACTCAGGTACGTTAACCTACTACTACTGTGGTTATAATATTATGAATACCTGTTATGGCACTCATGTGAAACTGTAACGAATATGAATAAGGCATAAGATAAGCTATTGGCATGATTTGTATGACATGGGGCATATGGGTGATATGAAAAGGGGGAAGTGAATTGGTGGTTTTATACCACAATATCTGAATGTGGTGACTCATGTCACAAAATCCGAATGTGGTGACTTATGTCACAAAATAATTATCTGGTGGCTATGCCACAATATATATAAGGGCGATGAGCATGTCGTCTGCAGCGACTGCCTTCGATGATGTGTAGCGGATGGAGGGTCGACTTAGTAGTCCCCACGGTGTGATGGTTGGTATGGGTGATGTGTAGCGGATGGTTATCTAGGTTTGGGTTCGGGTTTGCATCATTGATTATATATGTTTATTATGCATGATTTGACATACCTAAATTGATTGAGACTTGTGTTGGTTGTTACGCACTGAGTCTGTTTGACTCACCCCGTTGTGGGATTATTTGTTTCAGGTGACACACAGTAATGGACCGGGTCGGCAGGAGCTAAATGGTAGCCATGCTTAGCTCAGAAGTTGTTTTATTTTGAATTTTCCATACTTCAGTATTTTGGACTATTTCGGGATTTGTTTTCATGTAATAAGGCTATAAGTATTAAACTGATTATGCATGCATTTTAAATTATTTTAGTATGGTACGATCTTTATCACTTTAAAGTTTAAGTAACTTATATTAAAAATAAATGTTAAATGTTTTGACACCTAATCAACACAAATCAACTGTTTTTCAAAAACACACAAAATTTTGGCAAAACTTCAAATAAGTTTCGAATGATTTTTCCCTAGAAGCATGCCAGATCTGGTCAGGGTTTGTGGGCCGGGTTTGGGGTGTTTCAGCTGGGTTATGCATCGTTATGCATTTGAAATCTGTTATGCTATGTTATAGGGCTAAGGCCCAAGATTTGATTTTGTAAGGGTTTCGCCAAAGTGGGCGTCGAAAGGGGCTAAGGCCCAGACGATAAGTTGATGGGCTAGGCCCAGTATTGGTATAGGAAATTGCACACTGAATCTTTCGACTCACCCTCGTTGCTTAGCATTTTGCAGGTAATAAATAGCGTAATGGACCGGCCGGAGAGGGCTACGAGGTGGCCATGCATGGTTTCTTCCTTTTAAAATTAGAACTTTATTTTATCTTCAAATTTTTGGGATTTTATTCTGTAATAAGGCCACTATTAATTTGGTCTAAATATTCGATTTAAAGTTTTAGATGCTCTACACATTAGTTAATTAATACGATGTTTTCACCTAAACCCGAACAAAGTTTTTCATTCAACTTAACTAACGATTCTCTTCTATAAATGGATTTTCTTCCGACAAATTCTCTAGCCTGATGAGGTGTAATGGCATGTGTTTACAAAAGTAACCTAAGCACTAAGAATCGGCGATTTAAATTATAACCTAAACGAACAGTGAGTTCTCATTTGAAACACTAGACTAAGAATAATAACTAGATGTTTTCTGAAGTTCACGATATTTTATAAAACTCCTTTCCAGTGACATGCCAGATCCGGTCGTGATGTTTAGATTGGGTTTGGGTGTTACAATTTGGTATCAGAGCTAGGTTTTTAAAGCTTGGCCATGGATTTTGGGTTTAAAACATTTTCTAAAAGATGTTTTAGACAGAAAATATATATGTACATGTTCTTTGGAAGTATGGCACCTGAGTCTCCGGCCCAAGTCTGTAAGGTAAGTCTTTTAATTTTTAGGTGACTTGTATGATGTTACTATACATATTGTGTATTGCTATGGATGTTAGAATTAAGAAACCATACTCTAGAGATAAAAACCTATAGATATATGTGTGTTTTGCGGAAAACTACTTATAACTCTATTCGCATAAAACTACTCTCTAATCAACAAGTGAAAAGAAAGCTAATGCAAAAAATTTGTAAAACAAATTAAAACGATATGATAGACATGAGTGCTAGAGGACGCAGACATGTGGAACGAGGCCGTGGTAGGGGCCGAAATGTGGAGGCTGAGTTCTCGAAATTGGGAATGAGCCTGAAATGGAAGCGCCAGCATCACCTGTGGCAGATAAGGGAACGCAAGATAGAACTGGAGGGGATGATGCCCTGTTTCAAGCAATGCTGCTTGTGTTAGAGAGAGTTGCTAGGACAAGCACTGGGGTAGCATCTCGGAAGTCTATTCCTGAGCGACTTCAAGCAAATGAAGCTGAAATGTTTAGGGGTATCTCTAGAGTGGCCCCAAATGTCGCTGAGTATTGGCTAGAGGCAGTCGAGAGGATTATGGATGACTTGGACTGCACGGCGGAGGAGAAAGTGAAGGGGGCGGTGTCACTTCTTCGGGATGAGGCATATCAGTGGTGGCTTACCATTAAAGAGGGTACTCCAGCGGATCGGATTAACTGGGATTACTTTAAGATGGTATTTCAAGGGAAATACATTGGGGCAAGCTATGCGGATGCTCAGAGGAAAGCATTCCTGAATTTGGTGCAAGAGGGAAAATCTGTAGCTGAGTATGAGACAAAATTTTTGCGCTTGAGCCGTTACTCCCGGGGAATAGTGGCGACTGATTATGAGCGTTGCGTACGGTTTGAATATGGGCTGCGGGATGAGTTGAGGGTATTAATAGCTCTGCGTAGCGGGAGAGGGATTTTGTCGTGTTAGTTGAAAAGGCTAAAATAGCCTAGGAAGTAAAGCGGACTGAGAGACAGAATATGGATAAAGATTGAGGTAAAAATAAGAGAAGTTTTGGACCGTTGGGGTCGTCTGGGGGTTTCCAGAAGAGGCCTAGGTTGAATGGGCCTGCTCGAGTTTCGTCGCCTGCCGCAGTGGGTTAGTTTCGTCCATGTACTCAGTGTGGGAAAATGCATTCGGGGGAATCCTGGAAAAGAACTAGGGGATGTTTCAAATATGGATCTAAGGATCATATGATTAGGAACTGTCCATAAGAGATAGACAAGGGGCATCTAGTAGGTTAGAGTTTTAATCAGTTTAGAAGAGGTGGGCAGCAACCATTGAGGGGTCATGGTCCGGTTGGTAGAGGAAACAGTTTTGGTCGGGGTCGTTGGACACCAGGCAGGGGTGTCGGTAATGCAGATGCAAGGCAGTCAGGTCTAGTTTATGTAGCTCGTCGGTGAGAGGATGGCAACGCATCGGACGTTATAATCGGTATGTTTCTTATAGCTGATAAGTCATTTCTTACTTTGATTGATATTTTCTCGACCCACTCTTATGTTGCATATAGTGTATCTGAGACTTTGAGTATAGAATTTGAAATTGCTGCTAGAGAAACGACGGTAGTTAGCCCATTAGGACAATCGGTAGTGGTGAACAAGTTATTTAGAGATGTGCCTCTAGAAACTCAAGGAGTAGTATTTCTGGCCAACTTGATGGAATTACCTTTCGAGGAGTTTGATCTCATCTTAGGTATGGATTGGTTGGTAAAACATCGTGCTAAATTGGATTGCGCAACTAAGCGGATGGTGTTGAGAACCCCAAAAGACGAAGAAATAGTAGTGATGGTAGAAAGAAGGAACTATTTGTCTAACGTGGTTTCTGCGTTAAAGGCTGATAAGATGGTTCGGAAGGGATACAAGGCATTTCTAGCTTTTATAAGTGTACTGGATGCAAAGGAAGTGACTGTTAATGAGGTCAGGATAGTTAAGGAATTCGTGGATGTCTTGCCTGAGGAACTTCTGGTGTTTCCTCCGGATCGTGAACTGTAGTTTGGGATTGAACTGTTTTCGGGTACAGCTCCAGTATCAATCGCTCCTTATAGAATGGCGCCAAAAGAGCTGAAGGAACTCAAAGCTCATATTCAAGAGCTGTTGGATCGTGGTTTTATCCGACCTAGTGTGTCTCCGTGGGGGGCGCCGGTGCTATTTGTGAAGAAAAGGACGGCTCCATGCGTATATGCATTGACTATCGCCAGTTAAATAAGTTGGCGATTAATAACAAGTACCCGCGGCCAAGGATTGACAATTTGTTTGATCAACTTAAGGGAGCTTCGGTCTTTTCAAAAATAGAATTGAGGTCAGGATACCATCAGCTTAAGGTTAAGGAAATAAATATTCATAAGACGGCGTTTCGTACTCACTATGGTCACTATGAGTTCCTGGTGATGCCATTTGGGTTGACGAATGCACCAGCTGCGTTCATGGATATGATGAACCGGGTTTTCCAACCCTATCTGGACCAGTTCATCGTAGTGTTTATAGATGACATTCTGGTGTATTCCAAGTTGGAAGAGGAGCATGATGCGCATCTTCGAGTGGTCTTCTGATTTTATGAGAAAGCATTTGCTTGCCAAATTTAGCAAGTGTGAGTTCTGGTTGAAGGAGGTTACTTTTCTGGGTCATGTGGTATCTGTAGAAGGGATTAGGGTTGACCCCTGGAAGATTGAAGTAGTGTTAGATTGGAAACCACCTAATTCTATGGCAGAGATTCAGAGTTTTCTTTGTCTGGGTGGGTATTACCGAAGGTTCGTTGAAGGGTTCCCATTAATTGCGGCACCTTTAACCTAATTGTTGAAGAAAGGCGTACCTTTTGTTTGGAATGACAAGCAACAGAAAAGTTTTGAGAAGTTGAAGAGGATTTTGATAGAGGCTTGGTGTTGATTTAGCCTGAGGCTGATAAAGAGTTCGTGGTTTATTGTGACGCTTGTCACACGAGGTTAGGATGTATGTTAATACAATAGGGAAAGGTGGTTGCGTATGCATCTCGGTAGTTAAGACCACATGAGAGTAACTATCCCACACATGACTTAGAATTGGTTGCGGTGGTGGTTGCTTTGAAAATCTAGAGACATTACCTGTATGGGGAGAAGTCCATCACCTACACCGACCACAAGAGTTTGAAATAGCTCCTTACTCAGAAGGAGTTGAATTTGAGGCAATGAAGGTGGATTGAATTACTGAAGGATTACGATTGCTCGATTGAATACCATTTGAGAAAAGCTAACGTGGTGGCAGATGCGTTAAGTAGAAAGGCAATATCAGACTTAAGGGCGATGTTTGCCCATCTCAGCCTGTATGATGACGAAAGTCTATTAGCTGAGCTTCAAGTGAAACGACTTCTTTAAGTACAGAATGGTGGGGTAGAGGATTACAGTGTGAATGGTGATGGGGTTCTGTGTTTTCGCGAGAAGGTTTGCATGCCAAAGGATGTGAAGTTGAGGCAAATGATTCTTTAGGAAGGGCATAGTAGCCCTTACGCTATGCATCTTGGAGGGAGTAAGATGTATCGGGATCTATACAAATAGTTCTAGTGGTCTGGATTGAAGCAAAAAGTTACAGAGTTTGTGGGAAAGTGTTTAACGTGTCAGCAGGTAAAAGCGGAGCATCCGTTGCCATCAGGGTTATTGCAGTCGGTGAAGATTCCATAATGGAAATAGGAGAGGATCACTATGGATTTTGTTAGTGGGTTACCTCTTACGCCTATTATGAAGGATTCAGTATGGGTGATTGTGGATTGGTAGACGAAGTCCGCCCATTTGCTACCTGTTCGTGTCAACTACTCTCTGCAGAAGTTGGCTAAGCTATATGTGGCAGAGATTGTGAGGCTGCATGGGGTACCAGTATCGATCATATCAGATAGAGACCTTAGGTTTACGTCGCATTTCTGAAAGGTGCTGCATCAAGCACTGGGTACAAGATTAGACTTCAGTACAGCTTTTCATCCACAGACTGATGGACAATCTGAGAGTAATTCATATTTTGGAAGATATGTTGAGAGGGTGTGTCATAGACTTCAGGGGGAGTTGGGAAGAATTTGTACATTTGGTAGAATTCATATACAACAATAGCTACCAATGAAGCATTATATGGGCAGAGGTGTTGTACACCTACTTACTAGACAGAATTGGGTGAACGCCAGATTTTGGGTCCAGAATTGGTTGCAGAGATGGAGGAGAAGGTTAAGTTAATTAGGGCTAGGTTGAAGGAGGCGTCCGATAGGCAGAAATCGTATGCCGATTTGAAGTGAAAGGAGATAGATAGGTGATAAGGTTTTCTTGAAAGTCTCACCGTGGAAGAAGGTGATGGGGTTTGGTCAGAAGGACGAGCTAAGTCCTAGGTTTATCGGGCCTTATCAGGTTTTGAAACGTGTGGGGCCAATGGTATATCAACTGGAGTTACCTTGGGAATTGAAATAGATTCATGATGTGTTCCATGTTTCAATGCTAAGGCGATACCATTCAGATCCATCTCACGTTGTGTCAGTTGAGGAGACTGAAGTAAGACCAGACCTATCTTTAGTGTAGATCTTAGATTGAGACGTAAAGGTTTTGAGGAGAAAATTAGTTCCTTTGGTTAAAGTCTTGTGGCAAAACCATGGTACAGAAGAAGCAACGTGGGAACCAGAGGAAACAATGCGACAGCAATACCCTCATCTCTTTTGATCAGGTAATTTCGAGGCCAAAATTTCTTTAAAGGGGTGGAGCTATAACATCCCAAGTTTAGGGGTTCTGTATTTCATGCTTTTGTGTGTTGGCTTGTTTTAATTGCTAATTGGATGTGTTTGGGGGTATTAGAAAGACTCTAGGTTAAGCTGGAGTCTTGGTTGAATTTTTGCTTTAGGGCCTTTAGGAGGATAGCTTGGGAGTGTGGGCCTTAAGTGTAATTGTGTGTGTGTGGTAACACAAGAATTAGAGTAGTAAAGTGGCAAGGAGATGCCACTTGGGATGTAGGTAAGTGAAGCCTTAGGGGAGCTGTGAGGGAGCAGGTTTGAGTCGCGTGGTTTATATTTTGGGGATTTTTTTTTTGATGCCAAGATGGAGGAGAAGTGGTTTGGGTTTGGACTTGGAGGATGAGTGTTGAATGAGTCAACACATTTGAATGAAGGGAGGAGATGGATTTGAGGAAGAGGAATCGATCAACAACTTTGAATGGGGAGGGAGAGTGAAAGGTGGAGGGAGTTGAGGGATTTGGAGAGAGGGAGAGAAGTTGGCCGAATTTGGGAAGGTGGGGTGTGTGAGAGTGTGTGGTTTAGTTGGATTAGGGGGAGGGCCAAACCCTGAATTATAGTACTCAAGTGTATTGAGAATTTTCGGTTGGCAGAGAAAACTCATAAACACTCCCTTACTTCTTTTTGCATTTTTGGAACTTTTTCTTTTTTTCTTGGTGCCAAAACCTAAACATCTCCCAGTCTCCTTCTACTTTTTATTATTCTCTTGTGGTGGTCGAAATTCATATGGTGATTGTACTTTTTTCTTTCTTCTCTTGCTAGACATTTTCTTCATAACCGAATCCCCCTAGACCCATTTCTTCTTTGTTCTTCATAGCCGAAATTGTGAGTATCTTAACTGAAACCTATTTCTTACTTTATGTACTTTCTCTTCTTCTTTATTTTATATTTCTGTGGAAACTGAAACCCTTTTCATGCATCAAGTGTAGGCACCCTTTCCATCGACTCTGCTGGTAGCTGAACGTAGGTCCTCCATTCGGTGTACTCTTGCTTCGAGGGATGCATCTTCATCACCTCTTCCTGGTGTGGTCGGTTTTCAAGAGAATTTTGATAAGTTGTTGTTGGTCGAATAGGCATAAGGGGGGTCCTCTATCTAATTGTTCGACCAAATGGCCACTTCTTTTGATTTAATAGCAAACCGATTCTAACATGATGACTGTTTAGGGACTCAATCGGTTCTTTAGGCCAACTGTAACACCCCCAAACCCGGTCAACACACTATGACTGAATCTGGCATGCTACGGAGTGAAAACCTTTTTAAACCAAAAGTTTGTCAGATAATTTTCCTAGAAAACCCTTTTGGTAGTATGAAAAGTTTAGAAGTCCTTGTTTAAGATGGTTTTGAAATCGTGTGATGGCTGCTTCAAAACTCATGCTTGAAAAACCTACTGGTTGTTGCAAGTTTTAGAAAACATACAAGTTACCTTTATTATCATCTTATAAGTGATGTTACCCGATGGCAACGTTTAAAAACTCGAAGGAGTTATGGTTTTGAAAACATTGCTTTTTACCGGTTAATTTAACAAGTCCATATATCCAACATAGGTATAATATAATCAAAATAAAATCAAATGATAAAAACCCAAAATAATACTTAGCAGCCTTATTACAAACCAAAACCAAATTTAAGTAAATAAATAAACTGAAATAGTAACTTAAAAGAATTCAAAACCCAAACTAGCATGCATGGCCGCCTCGAGTCCTCCCCGGCTCCATATCCGCAATCTACACCCCATCTGCAAAATATAAGGGAAGGAGTGAGTCACCAAGACTCAGTGTATAAACCCCCAACCCGATAGTGCAAGCACTCACACAAATCATCAGTAAAACATGCAAATCATGCAACCCATAACCTAACTAACCGAATCTCCTTTAACTACCCCGTGTGGTCAAAACCACTGGTGGTCAAAACCACTGGTGACCGTAGTCACAAATATATCGATGTGGTCAGAACCACTGATGACCGAAGTCACGAATCAAGTGATGGGGCCAACCCGTCGTGTGGTCAAAACCACTGATGACAATCCCATAATTAACATGTGGGGCAAACCCACTATGGTACCAAACCACTGGGACGAGTCACAATATTCATATGTGGTCAAAACCATTGGTGGTCAAAACCACTGGGACTTAGTCACAATTATAATATCAAAGACAGGGCCAACCCGTCATGTGGTCAAAACCACTGGTGACAGTCCAAATATTCATTCCCCCTCCTCTCATCAATCCCATCATCATGTCCGTAACATACGTGACATAATATCATGTATCATGCAATAACGCATAGCATAGCATATATTAATAACATGATGATGTATATAAAAAATCACATAACAGGGGACTTACCTGGAATCCAGGCACTTATCCACAAGGCATAACCACTGATTTCATTGGCTAAAACAGTAACATAATAGGCATATTATACTAATAAAGTGTGTAAGCATTACACACCTATTACTAATGCTATCACTAAATCTCGAAGACCCGATCTACTGCACCAGATCTTCTTGATCCTACATTCGGCCAAACCCAAAATCAGTAACAAGGCCATTTGGCCACACCAACAAATCTCGAAGGGTTAACGAATGGAACCCCAAACCTTACCTTAATGCGCTTTGAATACTAGCCACCACCCAAAGTATATGAGATTGAGCCTTCCCCTACAATCGGCAATCATTAACACTCATTTCAATAGCCTTCGGCTTTTCAAATATCTAATAGAAAGACTGAACTAACATGGATCCTTACCACTGACTTACCAAATTTGATTGTCAGAGAATAAATAGCTCAGATCTACTGCTTCAAAACCCCGGAGGTCCTAAAAGAAATCGGTTCCTATAGATGATTAGCATTACTTATCAGCAAATGCCAAAATTCAGCTTTTGCTCTCATGAGAGTCGACAGAGAGAAGAGAGAAAAGAAGTAATAAGATTTCAGCCATGGACACTTACCCTCTTCAAATCCGATTAGAGAAGAACCCAAGAAGATCTACTCTCGGTTGATATTCAGCCAAAATAACACTAGAAGAAAGAAGGAAAAGTCAGCAAAGAGTTGAGTGATGAAGGGAGATTCAGCTATGGTTGATAGAAGAGAATCAAATGGGGTTCAGCTAAAGTGAAAAGAAGAGAATGGAAAAGAAAATATGGAATAGGAGAGGGAAGATTCGGCAAGGGAAGAGGATGAAGATTTCGGCACAAGGATTTGAGAAAAGGAAAAGATGAAGTGGACTAAGATGGTTTCGGCTTTGAGCAAGAATAAGAATAAGAAAATGAGAGAGAGATGGGGGAGAAGAAGATTCAGCCAAGCACTTTGAGAAGGAAAAAAAATAAAATAAAATTAAAGAACTTAGAGGGACATTCGGCTACACTAAAAGCTCCCCAAAACCGATAGCCCCCTTTGCCCACAGTCCACCATTCGGCCAACTCTTCCCAAATGAGTTTGATATGATTCAAGCTCCTAACTTTCATCACCTTTATCTATCCAATTCAAATCCGATGATCACATCCTCATCTATTCAAGAGAGTCCCTCCTGAGCACTCCTCTTCCTTGCTTGTAGCGTCAAAATAATAAGCAGAAAGTGAGATTTCTGCTGCTCGAACCTGAGTTCTCCTCCCCTGCATATGGCGTCACTCTTTAGACACCTTAGTGGCACCTCCTTGCCACTTTTCCACTGGTATTCTTGTGTCTAAAACTCCCATTAATTTCCTTTAACCCTAACTCTCCTAGCTCCTTTTACTAAAACTTAAAACAAAAATTTTCCCACAGCTCGGGCCTACCCTTGGCTTATACCCAGATCTTAAAACACCTTAATTACTACCACAATCAAGCCATACCCATGCAAAAAAAAAAACAATTTAAACACAACAGCCCCCATTTTAGGATGTTCTGATTCGCTTCTTAAAAATAATTTCGGCCTCGAAATTACAGTCGAAGAGTTGAGGTATTCTTTGCCAGATCACATCCTCTGGCTCCCACATGGCCTCCTCCGTACCATGATTCCGCCATAAAACTTTCACCAGGGGTACTGACTTCCTACGCTAGACCATGACATCCCGGTCCAAAATCTACACCGGTTCCTCTTCGAAAGTCAAGTCAGGGCTCACCTCTATCTCCTCAATTGGTACCACATGTAACAGATCTGACTGATAGCGCCTAAGCATCGAAACATGGAAGATGTCATGAATTTGACTTAACTCTGCTGGCAACTCAAGCTGATACGCTACCGGTCCCACTCTCCCCAACACCGTGTACGGCCCGATAAACCTAGGGCTTAGCTTCCCTTTCCGTCCAAATCTCAGCACTTTCTTCCATGGCGATGCCTTCAAAAAACCTTACCACTCACTGCATACTCTATATCCATGCATTTAAGATCAGCTTAAGACTTCTGCCTATCTGACGCTTCCTTAAGACGAGCCCAAATCACCTTAACTTTATCCTCAGTTTCTGCCACCAACTCTGAACCTAATATCTGCCGTTCACCCAACTCTGTCCAACACGTAGGAGTGCGACATTTTCGTCCATACAGCACCTCGTATGGTGCCATCTGGATACTCGCTTGATAACTATTGTTATAAGCAAACTCTGCCAATGGTAGATACTCCTCCCAACTACCACTGAAATCCAGAGCACGGCCCCTTAGCATATCCTCTAAAATCTGGATTACTCTTTCAGACTGTCCATCAGATTGCGGATGGAAAGCCGTGCTGAAATCCAACCTCATTCCCAAAGCCTGATGCAAAGCTCTCCAAAACCTCGACGTGAACCTAGGATCCCTATCTGAGATGATTGACACTGGCACACCATGCAACCTTACTATCTCCTCCACATACAACTTAGCTAGCTTCTGAAGCGAATAATCAACCCTTACCGGTATGAAATGAGCTGATTTAGTCAAGTGGTCCACAATCACCCAGACTGAGTCCTTCTTGCTAGGCGTAAGGGGTAGCCCACTAACAAAGTCCATAGTGATCCTTTCCCACTTCCACTGAGGAATCTTCATCGGCTGAAGTAAACCTGACGACAGCTGATGTTCAGCTTTGACCTGTTGACACGTCAGACACTTACCCACAAACTCAACCACTTTCGCTTCAATCCTGGCCATCAGAACTGCTTTTGCAAATCCCGGTACATCTTGCTACCTCGAGGATGCATAGCATATGGGCTGCTATGTGCATCTTGAAGAATCCTTTACCTCAATTCGACGTCTTTCGGCATACAAGCTCTCCCTTGAAAACACAACACTCTATAATGAGTCAAGCTGTAACCTTCCACACCATTACTTTGTACTTGCAACCTCCAAGCATTCAAACCCTCATCCACTAACTATTTTTCTTTAATCTGCTCCACCCAAGTGGGCTTTACTTGCAATTCCACCAACAAACTCCCATCGTCATACAGACTAAGGTGAGCAAACATCGCTCGCAAGTCTGCTACCTCGGATGATACTCAATCGAGTAGTCGTAGTCCTTCAACAACTCAATCCACCTTCGCTGTCTCAAGTTTAAATCCTTCTGCGTCAAAAGATACTTCAGACTCTTGTGGTCCATATAGACTATCGACTTCTCTCCATATAAATAGTGTCTCCATATTTTCAGGGAAAAAACCATTGCAGCCAACTCCAGATCATGTGTCGGATAGTTAACCTCATGAGGTCTCAGCTGTCGAGATGCATATGCCACTACTTTCCCTACTTGCATCAGCACACATCCCAAGCCAGTATGTGATGCATCACACTAGACCGTGAATACCTTTCCTGCCTCAGGCTGTACCAGAACCGGAGCTTCCGTCAGAATCTTCCTCAACTTGTCAAAACTTTCCTGCTATTTCTCTGACCACAAAAATGAAACTCCTTTCCTTAATAACTTGGTCAACGGTGCTGCGATCAGAGAAAATCCTTCCACAAATCTCCGGTAATACCCCGCCAAACCTAGAAAACTCTAAATTTTTGCAACCGACCTAGGCGGTTTCCAATCCAACACCGCCTCAATCTTGCGAGGGTCCACTCTAATCCCTTCAGCGAACACTACGTAACCTAAGAAAGTCACTTCCCTAAGCCAGAACTCGCACTTATTGAACTTGGCAAATAACTGCTTCTCCCTCAGAATTTGCAAAACCAGCCGCAAGTGCGTATCATGATCCTCCTTAGTCCTTGAGTACACCAATATGTCGTCTATGAATACTATGACAAACTGGTCCAAGTACTGCTGGAACACATGATTCATCAAGTCTATGAATGCTACTGGTGCATTGGTTAACCCGAACGGCATTACCAGAAACTTGTAGTGCCCATACCAAATACGGAATGTCGTCTTATGAACATCATCCTCCTTTACTTTGAGTTGATGATACCCCAACCTGAGATCTATCTTTGAGAAAACTGATGCACTCTTAAGTTGATCAAACAAGTCATCAATCCTGGGCAACGAATACTTGTTTTTGATCGTCAACTTGTTCAATTGGCGGTAGTCTATACACATCCGCATTGTACCGTCTTTTTTCTTCACAAAGAGCACAGGTGCTCCCCAAGGAGATATGCTTGGTCGAGTGAAACCTTGGTCCAATAACTCCTGAATTTGAGCCTTCAACTCCCCCAATTCCTTTGGCACCATTCTATACGGGGCTATAGACACTGGCGCTGTTTAGGGTAACAGGTCTATACCGAATTCAACTTCCTGATCCGGAGGCAGACCCGAAAGTTCTTTTAGGAATACATCTGTAAATTCCCCTACAGTTCGAACACTCTCTATAGCTGCATCCTTGGCTCCCAAAGCACAAACATGCACCATGAAGGCCTCACAACCCTTCCTTACCATTTTCTCCGCCTTCAGTGCAGAGACCACATTAGATAAGTAATCCCTTCTATTACCTATCATCACCACCTCCCTACCTTCCATTGTTATCAACACCATACACTTGGCTGCACAATCCAAACTTGCCTGGTACTTCACCAGCCAATCCATCTCGAGAATCAGATCGAACTCCCCAAACGATAGTTCCATCAAATCAACCAAAAACACGACCCCTTAAAGTTCTAGGGGTACATCCCTATATAGTCTACTTACTTCTATAGAGTGACCTAAAGGGCTTATCACAGTCATCTTCCTAGAAGTAATCTCAGAATTCAAGTTCATAGTTTCCACAATGCTACTGGCTACATATGAGTGCGTTGAACCCACATCTATCAAAACATTATAAGGTAGTCCAAAGATTAAGAAAGTACCGGTTATGACGTTCGGTGTGCCACCCTCCTCTCGATGCCTCACTGCGTAGACTAGTCCAGGCTGTCTAGCCTCTGTACTACCTGCACCTCTACCTGGTGCTCCACGGCCTCTACTAGAGCCATTACCTCCCCTAGTAGCACCACGGCCCCTCTGTGGCTACTGACCATCTCTCCTATTCTGAGTACGATTCTGATCCCTAGACTGCAACCTAGCTGACCTCTATGGACAATCTCTCACTCGGTGCCCCATCGATCCACACTCAAAGCATCCCCTATTTTCAGTCCAACATTCCCCCGTGTGAGACTTTCCACATCGAGCACATCGTGGCTGCCTCGAGTTTCAGCGAGATGGGCTGGCGACTTGATTAAATCCCACCATATCTACCCCATTTCTGCTGACTCCCGGTTGACCCAGATGATCTGGAATTCCTCTTATTGCACCCCTTGTCCTGATTCTGTCTAATCGACTATTTCACTTCCTCCGTAACCTTGGCCTTTTCCACTAAGACCGTAAATTCTCTCTCCTACTGTAGAGTGATCAACAACCTCAGATCATCCCTTAATTTATCCTTGAATCTGACGTATCGCTCGTGCTCTGTATTACTATGATGCCCCGAGCATATTGGCTCAACCTTAAGAATTCTGCCTCGTACTCCGATGCAGACTTACTCTCCTGAACCAGCCTCAGAAAAGCCTTTCTCTGCGCATCAATATAACTGGTCCCGACATACTTCTTTTGATAAGCTGCCTTGAAATAATCCCAAGTGAGATCATCTACTGTAGCACCATCTCGAACCGTGAGCCACCACTGGTATGACTCATCTCGGAGAAGTGACACTACTCCTTTTAGTTTCTCCTCAGCCGTCAGATCCAAATCATCCATGATTTATTCTGTCGCTTCCAACCAATACTCAGTCGTATTGGGTGCCACTCAGATACACCTTGGAATACTTCAGTTCTATTGGTTCAGAGTAGGTCAGATACGAATTTTTGAGCTCCCGTACCCCACCTGCTCCAGCCACTCTCTCCAGCACTCGTAGCATCGCCTGCGACACTGCATCTTCTCCCGTTTGATCCTGATACTCTACACCAATAGCTGGTGGTGGTATCTCATTCTCGAACCCTTGACCCGACCTAACGGGTTCTGATATGGTCATTTCGCCTTTACCACGTCCTCGTACATTATGACCATGTCCCCTAGTACTCATATCTAAATCACGATTTATCTGCTTAAAGAAATTTATGAATTAGCTTCTGTTCCAATTATTACCTACGAGTAAGTTTTATGCAAAGTAGTTTGGTAGTGGTTCTTTCGATCATCACAAAGTTTTCATTTCAATTTCCTACCCTAATTCAGTGAATCACATTTACTCATCAATAACCTCCTCCACCTACATTCCACGTATAGGGGTATTCTCATCATTTCACTACCCGGGGTATTTTAGTAATAAAACAAGGTTAATTTGGAAACCTTTACAAATCGTAGGCATTTTGGAAATTCTAGAAATCGAGGGTATTTTGGTAATTTCATAAACCAGGGGTATTTTCGTAATTTCATAAGCTAGGGGTATTTTTGTAATTTTTTCCAAAATATGGTTCCAGGTTATTTTACAAAATAAGGGTATTTTGAAAATTTTCAATTCGAGGGCACTTCGGTAATTTTCCATACTGAGGGTATTTTGGTAATTTTCACAACTCAGGGGTAATTTGGTCATTTTTTAAATCAAGGGTATTTTGGTCATTTCCTAAATCAAGGATACTGTGGTAATTTCAAAACCAAGGTTTAAAGTGTTACCAAAACAAGATGGCTGGTCCCTTTCGGGTTTTAGTTATTGAATTTAGCCTATGAATAACTCGTCTCAGTTAGGGTGAACCGTCACTACGCACCAGTTAGGATTCGAGTGGAGAGGAGGTGAGTCATTATGACTGCTTAAATACCAAGCTTCTCCTGAATCCATTCCTAGACATGCACACAACGGTTGCCACACCCTTAACTCAGTGACGAACTCACAGATTTGTTTAGTGGATCTTTAAGTCTTATGTAATTTGTGTTGGAGTAAGCTATTCCTTGGGTTCAATAACTCCTAATCTACTATTCTACGATCCCGAAATACCCATTTTCCCCACATATAATTCACACAATCGTTAGGGATACTTACCTGGGTGGATTGCTGCTAAAAACTTAGTGCCATGCTGTTCAAACCATGTACCTTTTCCAAAAACTTTTCAAAACCCTACTTTAAAACATTTTGGGCCTCAGGCCCACAGCTGAGCTTTTAAACTTGGCTCTGATACCAAAATTGTAACACCCCCAAACCCGGTCAACACACTACGGCCGAATCTGGCATGCTACGGAGTGAAAACCTTTTTAAACCAAAAGTTTGTCGGATAATTTTCCTAGAAAACCCTTTTGTAGTATGAAAAGTTTAGAAGTCCTTGTTTAAGATGATTTTGAAATCGTGTGATGGCTACTTCAAAACTCATGCTTGAAAACCCTACTGGTTGTTGCAAGTTTTAGAAAACATACAAGTTACATTTGTTATCATCTTATAAGTGATGTTACCCGATGGCAACGTTTAAAAACCCGAAGGAGTTATGGTTTTGAAAACATTTCTTTTTACCGGTTAATTTAACAAGTCCATATATCCAACATAGGTATAATATAATCAAAATAAAAGCAAATGATAAAAACCCAAAATAATACTTAGAGGCCTTATTACAAACCAAAACCAAATTTGAGTAAATAAATAAACTGAAATAGTAACTTAAAAGAATTCAAAACCCATACTAGCATGCATGGACGCCTCGAGTCCTCCTCGGCTCCATATCCGCAATCTACGCCCCATCTGCAAAATATAAGGGAAGAGGTGAGTCACCAAGACTTAGTGTATAAATCCCCAACCCGATAGTGCAAGCACTCACACAAATCATTAGTAAAACATGCAAATCATG
The DNA here is from genome assembly GCA_025506655.1 of Gossypium rotundifolium. NCBI lineage: Eukaryota > Viridiplantae > Streptophyta > Magnoliopsida > Malvales > Malvaceae > Gossypium > Gossypium rotundifolium. Next base: position 54,544,563 of record CP106731.1, read on the forward strand.
CAACCCATAACCTAACCAACTGAATCTCCTTTAACTACCCCGTATGGTCAAAACCACTGGTGGTCAAAACCACTAGTGACCGTAGTCACAAATATATCAGTGTGGTCAGAACCACTGATGATCTAAGTCACGAATCAAGTGATGGGGCCAACCCATCGTGTGGTCAAAACCACTGATGACAATCCCATAATTAACATGTGGGGCAAACCCACTGTGGTACCAAACCACTGGGACGGGTCACAATATTCATATGTGGTCAAAACCACTGGTGGTCAAAACCACTAGGACTTAGTCACAATTATAATATCAAAGACGGGGCCAACCCATCGTATGGTCAAAACCACTAGTGACAGTCCAAATATTCCTTCCCCCTCCTTTCATCAATCCCATCATCATGTCCATAATATACGTGACATAATATCATGTATCATGCAATAACGCATAGCATAGCATATATCAATAACATGATGATGTATATTAAAAATCACATAACAAGGGACTTACCCGAAATCCAGGCACATATCCACAAGGCATAACCACAGATTTTATTGGCTAAAACAGTAACATAATAGGCATATTATACTAATAAAGAGTGTAAGTGTTACACACCTGTTACTAACGCTATCACTAAATCCCGAAGACCGATCTCGCACTAGATCTTCTTGATCCTACATTCTACCAAACCCAAAATCAGTAACAAGGCCATTCGACCACACCAACAAATCTCGAAGGGTTAACGCATGGAACCCCAAACCTTACCTTGATGCTCTTTGAATACTAGCCACCACCCAAAGTATATGAGATTGAGCCTTCCCCTACAATCGGCAATCATTAACACTCATTTCAATAGCCTTCGGCTTTTCAAATATCTAATGGAAAGACTGAACTAACATGGCTCCTTACCACTGACTTACCGAATTCGATTGTCAGAGAATAGAGAGCTCAGATCTACTGCTTCAAAACCCCGGAAGTCCTAAAAGAAATCGGTTCCTATAGATGATTAGCATTACTTATTAGCAAATGCCAAAATTCAGCTTTTTCTCTCATGAGAGTTGACAGAGAGAAGAGAGAAAAGAAGTAATAAGACTTCGGCCATGGACACTTACCCTCTTCAAATTCGATTAGAGAAGAACCCGAAGAAGATCTACTCTTGGTTGATATTCAGCCAAAATAACACTAGAAGAAAGAAGGAAAATTCAGCAAAGAGTTGAGTGATGAAGGAGATTGGCTATGGTTGATAGAAGAGAAACAAATGGGGTTCGGCTAAAGTGAAAAGAAGAGAATGGAAAAAAAAATATGGAATGGGAGAGGGAAGATTCGACAAGGGAAGAGGATGAAGATTTTGGCACAAGGGTTTGAGAAAAGGAAAAGATGAAGTGGACTAAGATGGTTTCAACTTTGAGCAAGAATAAGAAGAAGAAAAAGAGAGAGAGATGGGGGAGAAGAAGATTCGGCCAAGCACTTTAAGAAGGAAAAAAATAAAATAAAATTAAAGAACTTAGAGGGACATTCGGCTACACCAAAAGCTCCCCAAAATCGATAGCCCCTTTGCCCACAGTCCACCATTCGACCAACTCTTCCCAATGAGTTTGATAAGATTCAAGATCCTAACTTTCATCACCTTTATCTATCCAATTCAAATCCGATGATCACATCCTCATCCATTCAAGAGAGTCCCTCCTGAGCACTCCTCTTTCTTGCTTGTGGCGTCAAAATAATAAGCAGAAAGTGAGATTTCTACTGCTCGAACCTGAGTTCTCCTCCCCTGCATATGGCGTCACTCTTTAGACACCATAGTGGAGCCTCATTGCCACTTTTCCACTGGCATTCTTGTGTCTAAAACTCCCAATAATTTTTTTTACCCCCTAACTCTCCTAGCTCCCTTTTACTAAAACTTAAAACAAAAATTTTCCCATAGCTCGGGCCTACCCTTGGCTTATACCTAGATCTTAAAACACCTTAATTACTACCACAATCAAGCCATACCCATGCAAAAAAACAATTTAAACACAACAGCCCCCATTTCAGGATGTTACACCAACCCTTCTAGCTTTCGGCTTTTGGTTAAGCAAGGTAAGGAACTTTTTCGTTTATGCTACCTATTCTTTCTACTTTCTCGTGCCTTAACCCGGTCTTCTGATCAATACCTTTTTCATGGAATCAAATCCTAGCCAAACAAAGGAGGGGGCTAGACTCATGATCCCTACCCACGAGTCCAAGAAGCGTATGTCGGTAGTTCATGGTAGCCACCACCAGTTGTGGGTCGACTTCTGAGAAGGATAAACAGATCGCTGTGATCCCTGTGAGTGAAGGTGCTAACGAGTTAGATAGCATAGTTCTTCATGTTTACAGGTGTGTAATTTCCACACATTCTTTGTACGTTATTAATTTGATTATGTATGTGGGTTGATAAGCCAAAAACGCAGTAATGCCATTATATACCTTTAAATGGCAAAGTTCATGACACCAGGTATGTTCATTCTTTGAGTATGCTGAATAATGATTGTCGAATATGATTATGTGTATACATGAACATCTTAAGTATGCCATAGGATAGTATATGATATGTTGCATTCATTGATCGCATGTTGCATAGGCATGGGGATATGATTATGTTAAAAGGGGTAGTGTTTCGGGTGGCTTTGCCATATACTCCGGTGACTTTTGTCACATTGTTAATTCGAGTGGCTCTTCCACATACTCCAGTGACTACGTCACATTATGATTTCGGTGGCTAGGCCACATAATAAGGGCGATGAGCAGCTGGCTGTAGCAACTGCCATCGATGGTGTGTAGCCGATGGAGGGTCGATTGTAGAAATCTCCACTGGTGTGATTGGCAGGAACGGGTGGTGTGTAGCAGATGGAAATTTAGATTGGGCTGGGTTATGCATCATTGTGCATTTGAAATCTATTATGCTATGTTAAGGGCTAAGGCCCATGATTTGATTTTGTAAGGGTTTCGCCAAAGTGGGCGTAGAAAAGGGTTAAGGCCCAGACGGTCAGTTGATGGGCTAGGCCCAGTATTGGTATAGGAAATTGCACACTGAGTCTTTCGACTCATCCTCATTGCTTAACATTTTGCAGGTAGTAAATAGCGCAATGGACTGGGCCAGAGAGGACTACGAGGTGGCCATGCACGGTTTCTTCTTTTTAAAATTAGAACTTTATTTTATCTTCAAATTTTCGGGATTTTATGTTTTAATAAGGCCACTATTAATCTGGTTTAAATATTCAATTTAAAGTTTTAGACGTTCTACACATTAGTTAATTAATACGATGTTTTCACCTAAACGCGAACAAAGTTTTTCATTCAACTTAACTAACGATTCTCTTCTATAAATGGTTTTTCTTCCAGTAAATTCTCTAGCTTGATGAGGTGTAATAGCATGTGTTTACAAAAGTCACCTAAGCACTAAGAATCGGTGATTTAAATTATAACCTAAACGAACAGTGAGTTCTCATTTGAAACACTAGACTAAGGATAATAACTGGATTTTTTCTGAAGTTCATGATATTTTATAAAACTCCTTTCCAGTGACATGCCAGATCCGGACCGTGATGTTTGGACCGGGTTTGGGGTGTTGCATTTTCGGACATAAGTTTAAGGCTTCGTAGGCCCATGAAATGTATGAATTGATTAAGAAAGAGAAGTTTTCAGTTCGAACAAAAAAAATTATAGCCCGTAAGTACATGTTTAAGAAGGTTCAAGCATGGTAATGTCTCATATTCAGTTTTAACCTTTGACTTTGGCATGGGGTATTACATTGAAACCTAGACATTGGAATGGCTAGTAATTGTTCATTTTGGTATGACTAAGTATATTATTATGATATACATATACACATGTGTTATGTTATGAATATTTTATAAAAGGTTGCTATTGCCTAAGTTAACTAAGGTAAGGTTGTGATCACGTATGCTAGTAATGATATGCCTTGTTGAATGAAGAAGTTTGTTTAATTTGAATGCTTGGAATGGCTTGTATTGGTTGTGTGTTTCACGTGGAGGTCTTGGGTAAATTTTTGGGTGAGAAGTAAAGCTAGGAATGTCTTCATTTTGTCCTCATGGGCGTCTATCTAGAACATGTGTGACACATGACCTGGTAACATGGGCATGTTGTTAGGCCATGTGTCCCCTGCACCTAAAATTTGAGAAACAAAATGCTCAGAATTAAGCACACGGGTAGAGATACGGGAGTGTGTCTCAGCCATGTGTGCCACATGGCCTAGAACACGGGCGTGTGTCTTGGCCGTGTGAAACTTGCACCTAATTTCGAATTGAATTAATTAACCACATGACTAGCACACAGGCGTGTGGCATGGCTGTGTGTGCAAATCAGAGAGTTACACGAGGCGAACACGACCTCTAGTAGGGCGTGTCCTAGGGTCACACGGGCGTGTCCTTTGGACCACACGGGCATATGAGCCCTGCACCTTAGAAAAATTTTGAAAAGTCACAAAAAATTCTTAAAGTTCCTGATTAAGTCCCTACTTGATTCAATACTCGTATTGGGCCTCGAGGGTCCAATCAAGGGACATTATGAATGATCTCAGTAAATGAATAGTAATTTACGTAGATTAATTGAAAAATGTTCTGAATGTTCTGGTAATACTTCGAAACCCTGTTCCCAACAATGAGTAAGGGTTATGGGTGTTACATGAAATAATTAAGCAAATTTCACCATTCATTTACATTTTAGAATAAGTAACTCAAATTGCATCAAAACATTAAACATCAAGTTAACATGGAAATTAACTACATAATTGATCATAAGCTTACAACTTCATTTTGTTCATTGCTCAAATAGTTTTCCATACATACCTGTACTGATACGTATCTATTTCGCCCCAATTCACATCTTCAATATACCTGTTGAACCATTTGGAGTATAAGTCAGATACTCAGAAGTCTCGCACACTAAGTGCCAATATCATAGCTCGAAGCCAACTCAATACATCTCGCACCTAAAGTACAAATATCACGACCCGAAGCCAAATCAGTGAAGTTCGCACCCGAAGTGCCAATATCATGGCCCAAAGCCAAATCAAAGTAATTCACACCCGAAGTGCCAATATCATGGCTCGAAGCCAAATCAACGTATCCACTAATGACATGTTGCTAGCCTCCTAATCTATTCCTAAGGTTCAACCAAGATTTTGAATGCTAAATCATTGTCGAATATATTAATATAGTTGAATTCACCATTCATAGAATATCAAAGCATTTAAAACATAATTATATCAATGCTTATTACATACGAACTTACCTCGGATGTAAAAACAACAACACGGGTCAACTAATCTGATACTTTATTCTTTCCCCGATCTAAGTCTGTATTTTTCTTTTCTTGATCTATATAATATCAAATTCAAATCATTCAATTATCTCTCTATTTAGTTTAATCAAAAACACTCATTAAAGTAAATTTACACTTTTGCCCTTAATATTTCAATAATTTTAAAATTTAGTCCCTTGGCTCATAAAACAAAATTCATTCAATTTCATCACAACCCAAGCCTAGCTGCATATTTATCATGCTTATAGCAGCACAAAATTTTCATTTATTTCATATTTTAACCCCTAAATTTACACATTTCACAATTTAGCCCCTAATTTGCATTTTCATTAAAATCACTTAACAAAACTTGTATATTTATCAACAAGAATTCATAATCTATCAAGAAACTTCAAAATACATGCTTATTCATCAAGGAAACATTAAAAATCTTTAACAATTTTGCAAAATAGTCCTTGGGCTAGCTAGACTAAGCTGCATCGATCACAAAAACATAAAAATAATTAAAAACGGGTTAAAATTGCATACCTAATTGAAGAATAAAAGCATGTCAAAATTCAAGCCCTAAAATGGCTTTTCTTCTTGCTAAAATTCGGCTAGAGAAGATGATACAAAACAATTTTTGTTTTGTTTTATGTATTTTATCTTTAATTGCTAATTTACCAAAATAACCTTAATTAATCACACTAATTACAACAATACAACTATCATAATTGTCCACTAACTTAATAATGGTATAATTACTACTTAAGGACCTTAAATTTAAGGTTCTATAGCTATTAGACACCTTTAGCCAATAGAACATCACTTTTGCACTTTACGCGATTTATTCATTTCTATCAAATTGACCAATCAAACGATAAAATTTCTTAACGAAAGTTTCACACAATTATTCTATCATAATTTAAACATTAAAATAATAATAAAATAAATATTTTGACCTCAAATTTATGGTCTCGAAACCACTATTTCGATTTGACTCAAAACGGGGTGTTACAATGTGTCTCCTCCATACGGGCATGTCGACCTCCACACGGCCTAGGCAGTTTCGCACAGCTGGGGCACACGGCCGTGTGGCCCTGTTTCAAATTTTTTCTCTAAGTCATAAACTGACCCGTTTAATGTGTCTGTGTACCTGACTCTCTGTTAGGCCTCTGTAAATGTGTTGGGACTTTATCTAAGCTCGGATTTGTGCATTTGTTTGTAACTGTAGCATTAATTTAATAGTTTGTATAAATGTTATGTGATATTATCCAGTAAATAAATATAGACATAACTGATTTTTGAATCTGATCGATTGAATATATGCACTTCTGTTTCCATATGACTGTTGTATGATTATCTGTAAGTTGTGTGCATTATGCATCTGCATGAAAATCTAGGATTTCGTTCTAAAGAGAAGGAAGTCTGATTTGACAGTTTAACTGCAATACCGAATAGCGGTGATATTGCAATATAAACATATGACAGCTCAACTGCATATTGTTATTATTTCTAGTGGCTTAGTTCCACATATGTGGTATGTAGGGTGGATGGGCCTTTCAAGGTCCTATGTGGTGTGCAGGGTTGGTTGGGCTTTTTATAACTCATTCGTGGTTGCAAGGGGGTTGGAGAGGCATTTGGTTGGTTGGGCGGGATTGTATTTGGATGCATTCATCTCGTAGTTAAGCCTCTGCTTCTATGGCTATATAATTTGATTATGTGTTCGAGGTTTTAGGTTCAAGTTCGAAATGTCTTAAGTAACTTGTATGTTTGTTATAATATAACTGTGTCAAGTTTGATACTCGAGTCCACATGTATGGTCGATTACTATTATGAGTAATGTTTAGCGTAAGGAATGTATTTACCCTGAATGGCTTATGGAAATGTGTTCGTAATTTTGACCATCAGTTTTAAATTTTCATTCTTTGAATGTCTACTTTGATTTTGGTCGTTTGCCTAGCAACTTCATCTTTTGTTTTCATTTGTTTGTTCTCGGGCTCACACTGAGCTTGCATAGCTCACCCCTTCATAGCTTTCTTACTTTCAGGTATTTTGAGAGACTATGCTTCGGACTAGGCACATCAGAGGTCTCAGAATGCTTGGTTTGATTCAGCTTCCATAAAAAGTTTCATAAGTTTTATACGTTTGGTTTTAAGGATAATTGTAAGGCGATTATACAAACTGTGGCATGGGTTTTGGTTTGGACTTTTTGACAAATTACGTGATTCCAGTATGAATGTCATTTTGGAAGTTTCTCGCATGTTTTTGTTTTCCAAATAGGTTTCTACTATTGTTTCGACGATCCTACTTATTTGAGAAAATCACATATTTTCCGTACAATAATTAGATGAAATTTTGAGTTACAATTTGGCTTTTGGTGCATTTTGAAACTATACAAGAATTATTGTTTTAAAGCGAAAATTGTTAAATGACCTAGTTTGATTTTAGCAAATTGTATTCGAGATAAGTTTTAAATATTTCTTTTGTAAATTGCTTTTCGATCACTTTGGTGGTCAATGTAACCTCCAGGATTCGATCTAAATTTTTAGGCCGGGTTTTGGGGTGTTATAGTACACATTTAATTTAAACAACATTATAATGATTACAGTTCATACGAACTTACTTGACTAAATTGCAGCAACGACTAAGTACAGGGGCTATTTGGTAAATTTTCTCTGCTCGATTTTTCACTCATTCTTGATCTAAAATAATAATTCCATTCAATTCACTAATTCTAATAGAAAAATTAATTCATTTTATACAATTAAGTCCTTTTTGACATTTTTACAAAATTACCCCCAACATTTTACTTTTATAGAATTTAGTCCCTAAGCCCAAAACATGCAAATTAACCATTTTTATCTAAAATTCATGTTAGCTGATTTTTAACTAGTCTCATAACAACCCATATTTATCATCAATTAATAATATTTTCTTGAATTTTACCAATTTCATAAATATATCCCTAAACTTGAAAAGCATAAAAATTACTTAACAAAATATTTATATTTATCAACCAAACTTAATAATCTATCATAATATTTCAAGAACATAATAAACTCATCAATGGAAACTTTCGAAATTTTTAACAGTTTTAAAAGCGGAGGTACAAGTTGGTGGACCTAGTTATAACAAATTTATAAAAAAAAAAATTACTAAGAATGTTTCGTAAATCTTACCCTGCAAGTATAAAAGAGATAACTGAATATTGAAAGTTCATTTCCATGGAGTTTTCGGTGGTTGCAAACCAAAAATGAAGATGATGATATGTTTTAATGCTTTTGTTTTATTATTATTATTATTATTATTATTATTATTATTATTATTATTATTAAAAATTAAACATATAACATATAAAATATAATCTTAGCTAATGTCCAACCATCCAACAACATTATTATGGTCTAATAGAAACATTAAACCTCCAACTTTTACCATTTTAAACCGTTAACTAATAAAATTCAATAATGACTAAATTTTACATTTTTTACTGATTTACACCATTTTAATTAATTAATCATTTAAATATCAAAATTTCTTAATGAAACTTTAATACAACCTTAATAACACTCCAATAATATTTAATAAAACATTTACTGCTTGGTTTATAGAAACGAGGTCCCAATGCCTCATTTTTTAAAACCACTTAACTTTAAGGTCATACCACTTGAACCTAATTATTCATTCAAGTAGCATAAATTGCCAATTCAAAATTTATTTTAATACCATATTTGACTCGTAAATATTAAATAATAACATTTACGAACTTGTCGAATTTGTGGCCCCAAAACTACTGTTTTCGTCACCACTGAAAAATCGGCTATTATAGAATTAATATCCTGGAAAAACAATTAATCAATTCAAAGGAAACGAAAAATAAAGTCCAAACTTTAAAAATAGTCCCCGAAAATAGTCCATAAGCAAAACGGATTTAATACGAACAAGTTAAAAGAAACGCAATACTAATAATTATCAGAGTTCCTATTGCATCGATTCGCCTAAGCTTGTGGGTTATCTAAGAGCAAACAAGCACAAAGTGAGCTTTCGAGCTCAATGTGTTAAGACAACAGACATATATGATTCATTAGATAAATTTGCAGACATGCGTTTAGATATCAATCAGACATATCTCATAATCAGACGCAAAAACTAGATGCATATCAAATACATATTCAAATCCTACCCCCATCCGCTACAGACCATTTTCGACCATCCCTACACACCAATTAGGGTATTAAATACCCATGTAGCCCCACACACTACTTAGTGATCGAATGTCACTTTCAGAATATTTGCAGTCTAGTTACCAGAGTAATACGCGGTAATCTGCTAGAAATATATATATGTGGCTGAGCCACCAAATACGACAGATAAATGAAACTGCCCACACTTCCTCCATAATTATAATATCACCTCAATGCACATGAAAAGCTAAATAGATAACAAATATGTGTATGACATACATGCTTTACAAATCAGATTTAGATCACATTAGCATATAACAGATCATGCTATCCCATATAACATACTACTCACGTGTTCATAAGTAATATTTAACAGTAACAAAGTAATGATTTATAGACACATTTATACCATACAGACCCTACGGAAGGACTACATTCGATTCGTATGACAAATACGGTCCTAGGGAAGATTTTTAGAATTTGGGTCTACACGCCCGTGTGATCCTCATGGCCCAATTGACCCAGACAGTGTGGTGTACACGGTTCGGCACACCTGTGGCACACGACTGTGTGGCGTCGACTGTCAAATTTTTGCTTTGCGCCATTCGCTATTTTTCAGGTTTTTCATTACACACCTGGTCAAAATCTGATGTAAGATCAAAAAATGAGTATTCTAGTACTTAGATTGAAAAATAACATGAATTAATAACCAAAACTTTACAAAACCCAATTGACAAATTTGATAACCATCATCGGTCGAACCCAATAACAGAAACTAACAACCCCTACTACCGCGAAAACGCTTACCTCGGAATGAAACCGTAACTTCACACAATTTTAATTCACCGAAGAACCAACTGTCTCGCGATCTTCTCCTATTTGCATCCAACCATAGTAAACAAAAATTAAAATCACTTTCATCGTGAAGAAATAAATAACCCCAACTTAAACAAAGGACAACGAAAGGAAAACCTCCATAACCGAAAAAGAATGTTACTTACATAAGAGCTGAATGGCAACCTATTCAATCACGCGCCCATGACAAAAATTGAATGACACAAGAGACCATAATCAAGAAAATCAAGGAAGTCTGGAGAAGAAAGAGGAAGAAAGAAAGAAGGGAATTTTAGAAATTCTTTACTGGAGACCAACGTGAAACACACGAATGGGAAATTGGGGAGAAAAGATGGAGAACATGATTAGTGGAGCAAAAATTTGGAAATATAAATTTTTTAATTTTCAAAACAAAAGGAAATAGGAAAAAATAAAATAAAATAAATAAGATATACCTATTATCCTTATCTAATAGATTTCCTAGACTTCAATTTTAATCCAAATTCCACTAGCTATGTGACACTCATGAACATTAGCAAAAAATATATTTTTTCATTTGCATGCAAAAGGATTCAAACACAATATCTCAGGATAAGTGGAAGCCTTACCACTAAACCAGCAGGCTCATTCTGTCATAAGTTGAGCGAAAATAAAATTTAAGCCTAATATACAGAGATAGGGATAGGAACAAAAATAGCAAAAATTTCCAAAAGTGATATTTGAACACATTATCTCAAACACACATCCAAGGCTCCTAACCACTAAAGTAGATATTTAATTTTGATAAAATTTAACAAATCAAAAACTCAAATTTTGGGGTGTTACAACTATCCCCTAAAAAAAAAAATTGGCCTCAAAATTTACCTAATCTAAACAAATGTGGGTATTTCTGTAGAATCAAGTCCTCCGATTCCCAAGTGGCTTCCTCTAAACCATGATTTCTTCATAGAACTTTAACCAATAAAATAGTTTTCCTCCTTGAGACCTTAATATCTCGATTGAGAAGCTAAATCGGCTCCTCTTTAAAAGTTAAATTCGGTCTTACCTCAATCTCCTCAATAGATACAATATGAGATGGGTCAGATTGATATTGTCTCAACATAGAGATGTGGAACACATCGTGAATACGATCTAAATCTGGAGGTAGCTCTAACTGGTAGGCGAGTGGCCCAACAAGTTTTAGAACCCGGTAAGGCCCAATGAATCTAAGGCTTAACTTGTCTTTACGTCCAAACCGAATGACCTTTTCCACAGAGATACCTTAAGAAAAACTTGATCAGCCATAGAAAACTCGATATCTCTCCTCTTCAGATCTGAATAAGACTTCTTTCTATCAGAAGCTACCTTAATATGATCCCGAATTAGTCAAACCTTATCCTCAATCTCAAACACCAAATCAGGACAAAAAATTCACCTGTCACCCAACTCAATCCAACACAAAAGAGTGCGACACTTATGACCATACAGAGTATCATAAGGTGCCATTTGAATATTAGACTGAAAGCTGTTATTATACGTGAATTTAACTAGCAGCAGAAACTTCTCCCAACAACCATGAAATTCGATAACACAACTCTGTAGCTGTAACACCCCAAACCCGGTCAATACACCACGATTGAATCTGGTATGTTATAGGGAAAAAGGTTTTAGGTTTGAGTTTAAAAGTTGGGAAAAACACTTCGTTAGGTTGTGCATTTGAAGAAAAAGTTGAGTGGGTTTGATTGAAGTTTGATGATGTATTTGAAAACCCGAAAATTTAATAAACTTACTTCGATGGGTAGACAAAACAGGTTTATCTTGTTAAGAAGTTTAAGTTGTTTCCTCATTGTTACAAAAACATTTGTCTTAGTAGAAAATCGTGATTAAGTTAGAAAACATTTGAGCTCTCTTTTTTTTCCAAATCTTAGTGTGATACCCGATGGTATAGTTTAAAATGTCGCTTTTGTAGTTTTGAAATCGTTATCTTTCCAAATTTTAGCACATTTTAGCCCAATTAATTTGTTAAGACATATTAGAAATCCACCTTAATCATAAACAAACATAACTTAAAAGGCCATTTACAACGAATAAAACCAAATAGTAATAAAAACTTAAGTACCAAAATTTCATAAAAGTCCGAGCAAATCTTTATTAGCATGGCATGAGCACCTCGAGTCCATCCGGCTCCACCTCGCATCTATGTGTCACAGAAATAGTCAAAGGAGAGAGTGAGTCGCAAGACTCGATGTATAATTCCCTCTCCGGTTTAACATGCCAACACATATATCATAACAGAATAATGCAAATAATGCACCGTTCCTAACCAACCATATCGCCTTTTCTACCCGTGTGGTACCAAACCACTAGTGGTGCCAAACCACCGTGACCCAAAGTCACGATATCCATCTTGTGGTACCAAACCACTTGGTGACCAAGTCACAAATAATCCAATGATGGGGCCAACCCATCGTGTGATACCAAATCACTAGCGACGATCCGTATCTCATAAGTGGGGCTAACCCATGGTGGTGCCAAACCACGGGGACGAGTCGCAATGAGGTGCCAAACCTCGGTGTCCCAAAGATACAATATGATACCAAATCACTTTGGTGGCCGTAGTCACAAATCCGATGATGGGGCCAACCCATCGTGTGATACCAAATCACCGGCGTCAATCCGTATAATCAAGCGTGGAGCCAACCCATTGTGGTACTAAGCCACTGGGATGAGACGCAATTGAGGTGCCAAACCTCTGGTGACCCAAAGTCACAAAATACGTGGTACCAAACCACTGGAGGTGCCAAACCTCTGGTGTCCCAAAGACACGGATATCATATTCCCCCTCCTCTCATTTCACCCAATCACATATCATACTAGATGCAAAATCGTGCAATCATGCTATCATGCTCACATGCTTAACATGGCATCTCAAAGTATCAAAAATCATGATATCATCATCATCACATAACTCATAGTGAAACGGACTTACGAATCCATATCCATACCTCAATGGGTATCGCAATAATCAATCACCTTGTTCCATTTACACAACAAAGTTATCACATTATTAAGTTAAGATAGTGTGTTGGTTTACACACGGAATAGCAAGAATTTTAAATCCTAAGAATCATCTCGTCCCTTGATCACCTCGACCACCTACATTCGTAGCAGGATTAGTCACTATACCATTCGGCCAAAATAGGTAACCCAAGGGTTGTGTTAGCCTTACCTTAGACTTGATTTGGTTTCCTACCAAATCAAACCCAACAATGGTTCTTTCGAAATCGGCTTCAACAATGGTTTCTCCTAACACAATCGGCACACCACGATAAAAGCGGTTAATCTCTTAACAAGCGGTCTTAAAGAAAACTAAACAAAATCGAATACAACACTCGTTCTTACCACTACTCACCTTTGCTTACGAGAGAAAAAAACTCCTCAAGAACGTTCCTTAGATCCGGATGTCCTATTATAAAATTGGTTTACAAAAGATTAGTACCTTTCAACAAATAACACAATCGGCCAAAAACATACTAAGAATCGGCAAGGTGTAAGAAAGAAGAGAAATGGCCATACGGCCAAGAACTTACCCTCTTAGTAGACCGATTACAACAAGAATCTAACAGGAGGAATAGATTAACTAATGAGTTTTGGAAAAGAAATGAAATAAAGAAAGATGAGTGGAGGGGGGTTACTTTCGGTTTTGTGTGAAAGAAAGAGTATAACAAGAGGAATGGAGAAGTGCTTCGGTCAAGATGGTATTAAGAAAAGGAGATGAAAGTTAGGGGAATAAGGAAAAATGGTTTCGGCTTAATGAAATGGTATGGAACAAATGGAGAAATCGGCACAAGGTTTATGAAAACAAAAAGAAAAAGTGAGAAGGGAGGGTCTCTAGTTTCGGCTTTGCACAATGAAAAGAAGAAGGAAGAAACAAGGTAGAACTTCGGCCATAAGGGTGCTAGAGGTTTCGGTTTAACTCAATTGAAAAAGAACAGAAGGTAGGAGAGGCATTCGGCTAACAAGGTTTCCAAAAGAGGGAAAAAGATGATAATGGGATGTTAGGTTCGACAAGGGTAAGGGTGTGGAAGCTTTCGGTTTAAGGAGAAGCAAAAAGAAAAAAAAATGAGAAAGAGATGAAGACTTGGGGTTTTGGTTTCAAGTATGCGACAACAAATGGTTTCGGCTAAGGCTATTGCAAGTGAAGAAATCTTTACTAGTTGATACAAAGAAGAATCGGCTTGTTGACACAAAGAAAAAAAAGAAAAAACTTAATTGTTTTCCCCCCTAAGACCGAAAATACACCCAAAAGACCAAGGGAGTTTCGGCACTTCCCAAGCTCCCCCAAACACTCCTCAAAACCGGCCAACCTCCCCCCATTCACTCCCCAACCACAAATTCAAATGGCAAAGACCAAGTCTTCCTCCTCTTTTCACTCTCCACCCACCGTTTGAAAGAGTTGACAAGGTCCATGCTAGAGTTCAAATTGCCCACAACTCTTCCCCTCCATGCCATCAAAATGGATGCAAAAGGGGTGGAATTCTCGCGACTTGAACACGAGACCTCCCCCTTGCAATTGACGCCACACACATGCTCCAAGTGGCGCATGCCTTGCCACTTTGCTAGCTCTTCACTTGTGTTAAAAATTCACCTAATTTAATTATAAACCCCATCTCCTTGACTCCTATCCCTAAAGCCCAAAACAAAACTTTTCCACCTACTCGGGCACACTCCTAGCCTACATCTAAGCCCAAAACCACCACAGACAACAACATAGCAA
Organism: Gossypium rotundifolium; assembly: GCA_025506655.1. Taxonomy (NCBI): domain Eukaryota; kingdom Viridiplantae; phylum Streptophyta; class Magnoliopsida; order Malvales; family Malvaceae; genus Gossypium; species Gossypium rotundifolium. The sequence continues at coordinate 54,559,617 of CP106731.1, forward strand.
GCCATGAACATACAACAATGCCAAAATAAATTAACCCCTTAACAGGGATATTACGTTCTACCCCTTAAAAATAATTTTGACCTCAAAATTACACAGTCGGAAGAGTTGCGGGTATTCTTGTCTCATCATATCCTCGGGTTCCCACGCCGCTTCTTTCACGCCATGATTCCGCCAAAGAACCTTAACGGAGCCAGACTTCTGCGCAGAACCTTCACATCTAAAATCATGCAGGCTCTTCCTCCATGGTCATATCCGGGTTTACCTCAATTTCTCCTACTATCACCACGTGCGATGGATCGGCGATAACGCCGAAGCATCGAAACGTGGAACACGTCATGAATCTGACTTAGCTCGGTGGCAACTCGGTGATATGCAACTGGTCCCACTCGTCTTAGTGCCTTATACGACCCAATAAACCTCGGACTTAGCTTGCCTTTCTTCCCAACCTTAATACTTTCTTCCACGGTGAGACCTTCAGGAAAACCCGATCTCCCACAGCAAATTCAATATCTCTCCGCTTAAGATCAGCATAGGACTGCTGCCGATCCAAAGCTTCCTTCAATCGAGCCTGAATCAGTTTAACCTTGTCTTCAGTCTCAGCAACTAACTCTGGTCCCAACAACTGGCGTTCACTTAACTCTGTCCAACAAGTCGGTGAGCGACACTTCCTACCGTACAACGCCTCATAAGGTGCCATCTTGATGCTCGCTTGGTAACTGTTGTTGTAGGCGAATTCAGCTAATGGTAGATACTCCTCCCAGCTACCCCTGAAGTCCAAAACACACCCTCGTAGCATATCCTCCAAGATCTGTATAACCCTTTCCGACTGCCCGTCAGTCTGCGGATGAAATCTTTGTCTTTGAAATCTAACAGTGTACCCGAGCACGATGCAACGCCTTCTAGAACCTTGGCGTGAATCTGGATCCCTATCCGAGATGATCGATATCGACACCCGTGCGATCTCACTATCTCGACACATACTGACTTTGCCAACCTCTGCGGTGAGTAATCCACCTCACGGAATAAAGTGAGCTCATTTAGTCGGTAGATCCATGATTACCCAAACCGAATCCTTCTTGCTCGGTGTAGCGGTAATCCACCGACGAAATCCATAGTTACTCTTTCCCACTTCCTTTGTGGAATCTTCACTGGCTGAAGCAACCCAGACGGCAACTGATGCTCAGCCTTGACCTGCTGACAAGTCAGACACTTACCCACAAACTCGGTCACCTCCTTTTTCAGACCCGGCCACTAGAACTGTTCTCTGAGATCTCTATACATTTTGCTACCTCCAGGATGCATAGCGTAGGGGCTGCTATGTGTATCCTGAAGAATCTTTTGTCTTAACTCGAAATCTCTCGGCATACAAGCCTTCCCCTGAAAACACAACACCCCATCAACGGACAAGTCAGTAACCCTTCAAACCATCGTTACGCACTTGTGTCCTCTGCGCTTTCGAACCTCATCCAACAACTGTTTCTCTCTGATCTGCTCAACCCAAGTAGGCTTAACCTGCAGCTCTGCCAGAATACTCCCGTCGTCATACAAGCTCAAGTGAGCAAATAACGCTCTCAAATCCGAAACAACCTTACGGCTCAACGCGTACGCCTGGCGTTAGCCTTGCGGGATGATACTCAATTGAGCAATCGTAGTCTTTCGTGACTCAATCCATCTGCTGTGCCCTCGATTCAAGTCTTTACGAGTCGGAAGGTACTTGAGACTCTTATGGTCCGTATAGACTATCGATCTTTCTCCGTACAAGTAATGCCTCCATATCTTTAGGGCAAATACTACGACCGCTAACTCCGGATCGTGCGTTGGATAATTTACCTCATGTGGCCTCGGTTGTCGGGATCGTAAGCCACAACCTTCCCTTCTTGCATCGATACACAACCCAAACCCGTATGTGATGCATCGCGATACTCAGAATTCTTTACCAACCTCGGGTTGAATCGAGCCGGAGCTTGATCAAAATCTTCTTTAACTTATCGAAGCTCTCCTGCTGCTTCTCGGTCAAATAAGCGGAACCCTTTTCTCAATAATTTGGTCATCGGTCTGCAATTAATGAAAACCTTCTACAAATCTTGGTAGTATCCCGCCAAGCCCGTAAAACTTGAATCTCGACTCTTGATTTAGGCGGCTTCCACTCCAAAACCGCTTCTATCTTATGGGGGTCCACTAATCCCTCGGTAGATACTACATGACCCAAGAACGTCACTTCCCTCAGCCAGAACTCGCATTTACTAAACTTCGCATAGAGCTATTTCTCCCTTAGAATCTGCAATACCTCCCGTAAATGTGCATCATGTTCCTCCTCAGTCCTTGAATATACCAAGATGTCATCGATAAAACCACTACTGAATTGATCTGAATCTTGTTGGAACACCTATTCATCGATCCATGAAGGTCGCCGACGTTAGTCAACCCGAACGGCATAACTAAGAACTCAAAGTGCCCATATCGAGTACGAAAAGCCGTCTTACAGATATCCACCTCCTTCACCCTTAACTGGTGATACCCAGACCTTAAGTCGATTTTGAGAAAATCGGCCCCTTCATTGATCAAACAAGTCGTCTATCCGAGGCGGTGGATACTTGTTTTTGATCGTCGACTTATTCAGGTTAGCGATAGTCTATGCACATTCGCATAATACCGTCTTTCTTCTTTACAAAGAGTACGGCGCTCCCCATGGTGAAACACTTGGCACGATAAAGCCTCGGTCCAATAACTCTGGATTTGAGACTTAAGCTCCACTAAGTCTTTAGGTGCCATCTATGCGGAGCAATGGATCTGAGCGCGATTAAGATATGATCTATCTCGAACTCTACCTCCCGATCCGGTGGCAAACCCGGAAGCTCCTCGAGAAACACATCGACAAATTCCTAAGCGTCCAATTGCCTCCACAAAGAGACTCCTTAGCCTCCAAGGCATACACATGTACCATATATGCTTCGCACCCTTTCGACCATTTTCTCGGCTTTGAGGCGAGATACCACATTGACGATAATTTCTCCTATTACCGATCGAACTACCTCATCACCCTTAGTGATTTGAACCATACGCTTAGCAGCGCAATCCAACCGCTGGTACTTAACCACCCGGTCCATCCCAAAATCGGATCGAACTCCCCAAATGGCATTTCCATCGGATCGACCTCAAATGATACCCTTGGAGTTCTAGAGTGCGTCTCTATACGGTTTATCTACCACTACTGAGTGACCTAGAGGGCTTATTACGGTCATTTGCCTAGAAGATATTTGAGTCTAAATCCATGGTCTTCACTATGCTACTTGCAACATACGAGTGTGTTGAACCCACATCAATTAAAGCGGTAAATGGAGAACCAAAGATTAAAACGTCACCGAATAATGGCGTCGGTGTGTCGCCTCCTCTCGGCGCCTCGCCGCATACACTAGCCCGGTACCGTCGGCCTCGAACTACTGCACCTCTTGCCGGTGCTCCACGGCCCCGACCGAACTATTACCCCTCTGCCATTACCTCGGCCCCTGCGGTGGTCCATTATTTCAGATCGACATTACGTACGATTCTCTGGTGAATCCTAGCTAACTTGCGTGGACAATCCCTCACGCGATGGTCCAGTGAGCCACACTCAAAACAACCTCTACCATCAGTCCAACATCCTCCCTAGTGAGCCTTTCCACAACGGTTACACTGCGGCGGTCCCTACCTAGCAGCAACAAACCTACCCGACTGATTCGGCCCACTCGGTCTAGCCCTTTTCTGCTGATTACCCGATGACCCAGAAGATCCAAAACTCCTCTTGTGTCGGTTCCTATCCATACCCTGCCTCACAGATTCCTTAATGCCCTCGGCCACCTTCGCCTTTTCAACTAGGACAGTAAATTCACGCTCCTGCTGGGGCGCAATTATCAACCTTAATTCGTCTCGCAGTCCATCCTCGAAACGAACACACCTCTCATGTTCAGTAGCCACCATGCCCCTGGCATACCGACTCGACCTCGAAACTTCGACCCGTATTCGGCGCATTTGCTCCCTGAACTAACCTCAGAAATCCTTTCCACTGCTCATTAATGTAATTAGCCCCCACGTACTTTTTCTGATAAGCAGCCCGGAAATAGTCCCATGTCAGATCTTCATTTGCGGTATTTGTCTCCGAACAATGAGCCACCACGGTATGACTCATCTCGAGAAGTGATCGATCCCTTTAATTTCTCTTCAGCGATTAGGTCTAGATCGTCCATGATCCGCCTGTCGCTTCCAAACCAATACTCGGCGGTCTAGGAGCAACACCAAAGACACCCCAAAAAATTCAGCCCGTTTGCCAAGTCGCTCGAGCATGCATTTCCTAGCTCCTACGCCTCCACCTACTCCAGCTACCCTTTCTAAAACCCGCAGCATCGCCTGTGACACTGCGTCATCGCCAGTCTGCTCTTGGAACTCACCACCTCCAGCTGGTGGCGGAACCGGTATCTCACTCTCTGAACCCTGACCAGAACCTACGGGCTCAGAAACTGTCATCCTACCGCGACCTCATCCACGACCACGTCCACCTCGGGTACTCATGACTAAATCTTGTCTGATTAAAGAATTTTATGTATCAGTCATTATTCCACTGTGTTTAAAGCAAAGTCTTATGAATATTGCTTATTAAAGAAGTTTCGTTTTCGCGAGTCCATAGAGTCCTATTAGTTTCAGTCTCTAAGGCAATCTTACTATCTCTAGCCATTCAATCATGTCAATTAATATCACAACCAATAGTACGGGGTACTTACAGGCGGATTGGTGCGGAGACTTCGGTGCCATGCCTTTCAAACCATACTTTTAAAATGAATACTTGAAAACTATAGTTTAAAACATTTTGGGCCTCGGGCCCACAATCGAAACCTTTGAACTTGGCTCGATATTAAAATGTAACACCCCAAACCGGTCAATACACCACGATAGAACGGTATATTCTGAGGAAAAAGGTTTTAGGTTTGAGTTTAAAAGTTGGGAAAAACACTTCGTTAGGTTGTGCATTTGAAGAAAAAGTTGAGTGGGTTTGATTGAAGTTTGATGATGTATTTGAAAACCCGAAAATTTAAGAAACTTACTTCGATGGGTAGACAAAACAGGTTTATCTTGTTAAGAAGTTTAAGTTGTTTCCTCATTGTTACAAAAACATTTGTCTTAGTAGAAAATCGTGATTAAGTTAGAAAACATTTGAGCTCTTTTTTTTTTTCCAAATCTTAGTGTGATACCCGATGGTATAGTTTAAAATGTCGCTTTTGTAGTTTTGAAATCGTTATCTTTCCAAATTTTAGCACATTTTAGCCCAATTAATTTGTTAAGACATATTAGAAATCCACCTTAATCATAAACAAACATAACTTAAAAAGGCCATTTACAACCCGAATAAAACCAAATAGTAATAAAACTTAAGTACCAAAATTTCATAAAAGTCGAGCAAATCTTTATTAGCATGGCATGAGCACCTCGAGTCCATCCGGCTCCACCTCCGCATCTATGTGTCACTGAAATAGTCCAAGGAGAGAGTGAGTCGCAAGACTCGATGTATAATTCCCTCTCCCGGTTTAACATGCCAACACATATATCATAATGTAATAATGCAAATAATGCACCCATTCCTAACCAACCATATCGCCTTTTCTACCCCATGTGGTACCAAACCACTGGTGGTGCCAAACCACCGTGACCCAAAGTCACGATATCCATCTTGTGGTACCAAACCACTAGTGACCAAGTCACAAATAATCCAATGATGGGGCCAACCCATCGTGTGATACCAAATCACTAGCGACGATCCCAGATCTCATAAGTGGGGCCAACCCACGGTGGTGCCAAACCACGAGGGGCGAGTCGCAATGAGGTGCTAAACCTCGGTGTCCCAAAGACACAATGTGATACCAAATCACTTTGGTGACCGTAGTCACAAATCCGATGATGGGGCCAACCCATCGTGTGATACCAAATCACTGGCGTCAATCCGTATAATCAATCGTGGGGCCAACCCATGTGGTACTAAGCCAACGGGGACGAGACGCCGAGGTGCCAAACCTCTGGTGACCCAAAGTCACAAAATCGTGGTACCAAACCACCGGAGGTGCCAAACCTCTGGTGTCCCAAAGACACGGTGTCCCAAAGACACGGATATCATATTCCCCCTCCTCTCATTTCACCCAATCACATATCATACTAGATGCAAAATCGTGCAATCATGCTATCATGCTCACATGCTTAACATGGCATCTCAAAGTATCAAAAATCATGATATCATCATCATCACATAACTCATAGTGAAACGGACTTACCCGAATCCATATCCATACCTCAATGGGTATCGCAATAATCAATCACACTGTTCCATTTACACAACAGGTTATCACATTATTAAGTTAAGATAGTGTGTTGGTTTACACACCTGGAATAGCAAGAATGTTAAATCCTAAGAATCGTCTACGTCCCTTGATCACCTCGACCACCTACATTCGGCCAACAGGGGATTAGTCACTATACCATTCGGCCAAAAATAGGTAACCCAAGGGGTTGTGTTAGCCTTACCTTAGACTTGATTTGGTTTCCTACCAAATCCGAACCCAACAATGGTTCTTTCAGAAACCGGCTTCAACAATGGTTTCTCCTAACACAATCGGCACACCCTGATAAAAGAGCAGTTAATCTCTTAACAACTGGTCTTAAAGAAAACTAAACAAAATCGAATACAGCACTCGTTCTTACCACTACTCACCGCCTGCTTACCATAAAAAGAAAACTCCTCAAGAACGTTCCTTAGATCCGGATGTCCTATTATAAAAATTGGTTTACAAAAGATTAGTACCTTTCAACAAATAACACAATCGGCCAAAAACATACTAAGAATCGGCAAGGTGTAAGAAAGAAGAGAAATGGCCATACGGCCAAGAACTTACCCTCTTAGTAGACCGATTACAACAAGAATCTAACGGGAGGAATAGATTAACTAATGAGTTTTGGAAAAGAAATGAAATAAAGAAAGATGAGTGGAGGGGGTTACTTTCGGTTTTGTGTGAAAGAAAGAGTATAACAAGAGGAATGGAGAAGTGCTTGATCAAGATGGTATTAAGAAAAGGAGATGAAAGTTAGGGAATAAGGAAAAATGGTTTGACTTAATGAAATGGTATGGAACAAATGGAGAAATCGGCACAAGGTTTATGAAAACAAAAGAAAAAGTGAGAAGGAGGGTCTCTAGTTTCGGCTTTGCACAATGAAAAGAAGAAGGAAGAAACAAGGTAGAACTTCGGCCATAAGGGTGCTAGAGGTTTCGGTTTAACTCAATTGAAAAAGAACAGAAGGTAGGAGAGGCATTCGGCTAACAAGGTTTCCAAAAGAGGGAAAAAGATGATAATGGGATGTTAGGTTCGACAAGGGTAAGGGTGTGGAAGCTTTCGGTTTAAGGAGAAGCAAAAAGAAAAAAATGAGAAAGAGATGAAGACTTGGGGTTTTGGTTTCAAGTATGCGACAACAAATGGTTTCGGCTAAGGCTATTGCAAGTGAAGAAATCTTTACTAGTTGATACAAAGAAGAATCGGCTTGTTGACACAAAGAAAAGAAAGAAAAAACTTAATTGTTTTCCCCCCCTAAGACCGAAAATACACCCAAAAGACCAAGGGAGTTTCGGCACTTCCCAAGCTCCCCCAAACACTCCTCAAAACCGGCCAACCTCCCCCCATTCACTCCCCAACCACAAATTCAAATGGCAAAGACCAAGTCTTCCTCCTCTTTTCACTCTCCACCCACCGTTTGAAAGAGTTGATAAGGTCCATGCTAGAGTTCAAATTGCCCACAACTCTTCCCCTCCATGCCGTCAAAATGGATGCAAAAGGGGTGGAATTCTCGCGACTTGAACACGAGACCTCCCCCTTGCAATTGACGCCACACACATGCTCCAAGTGGCGCATGCCTTGCCACTTTGCTAGCTCTTCACTTGTGTTAAAATTCACCTAATTTAATTATAAACCCCATCTCCTTCACTCCTATCCCTAAAGCCCAAAACAAAAACTTTTCCACCTACTCAGGCACACTCCTAGCCTACATCTAAGCCCCGAAACCACACAGACAACAACATAGCAAGCCATGAACATGCAACAATGCCAAAAATAAATTAACCCCTTAACCCGGGATATTACAGTAGCATTTAGATTTCCCATTAGTCTGAGGATGGAATGCAGTACTGAAATCCAATCGAGTACCCAAAGCCTCATGCAGTTGCTTCCAAAATCAAGATGTAAACCGAGGGTCTCTTTAGAGATAATCGAGATTGGAACCTCATGAAATCTAACAATCTCAGAAATGAACAACTTAGCTAATTTCTGCAGAGAATAATCAGTCCTAATCGGAAGAAAATGAGCAAACTTGGCCAAATGATCTACGATGACTCAAACAAAATCTTTCTAAGTGGGTGTCAAGGGCAACCCACTTTGAAGTCCATAATCACCCGTTCCCATTTCCAAAAAGGAATATGAATAGGTTAGAGCAAACCTAAAGATAGTTTGCGCTCAGCCTTAACTTGCTCGCACATCAGACAATAAGAAACAAAATCAGTTACCTCTCGTTTCAAATCGGGCCAACAATATACCTCTCGGAGATCTTGATACATCTTATTTCCACCAGGATGCATAGCATAAGGGCTACTATGCACTTTTCCCAGAATAGATTGCCTCAACTCGGCATCATTAGACATACAAACCCGACTTCTAAAACATAGAACACCCCTTATTAAGCCCAAAATTAGAAGTCATACTCTCTTCAACTTGTTGAAATCGTAGAATCAGAGAATCATCTACTAACTATTTAACTCGAATCTGATCAATCTAAGTTAGCTTAACTTGCAACTCGGCTAACAAACTATCGTCATCAAATAGACTTAGGCAAGCAAACATCACCCTCACATCATAAATTTATCTATGACTAAGAGCATCGACCACCACATTGGCCTTACTAGGATGATACTCAATGGTGCAGTCGTAGTCCTTAAGCAACTCAATCCATCTACGTTGCCTAAGATTCAACTCCTTTTGAGTTAGGATATGCTTGAGGCTTTTGTTGTTACTGTAGATGATCACTTCTCACTATACAGATAGTGCCTCTAGATTTTGAAAGCAAAGATAACCTCAGCCAACTTAAGGTCATCTGTAGGATAATTTTTGCTCATCAGTCCACACAAAAAGTGTACTTTTACATAATAATTTAGTCAAAAGAGATGTGATAAGCGAGAACCCCTCAATAAATCTCTGATAATACCCTACGAAATCGAGAAAACTTTAGATTTTAGACATATTCCAAGGCTATTTCCACTTAAAAACAACCTCAATCCTTTTAGGGTCCACACAAATACCCTCAGCAAAAACCATAGACCCAAAAAAGTGACCTTCCTTAACCAAACCTAACACTTGCTCAATTTAGCATTGAGCTTTTTCTCACGGAGTATTTACAGAACCAATCTAAGATGTTCATCATGATCCACTTCAATATTAGAGTATACCAAAATATCGTCAATAAAAGCCACGAAGAACTGATCTAAATACAGTTGGAAAACCATATTCATGAGATCCATGAATATAGTCGGAGCATTCATCAATCCAAAAGGCATAAAAAGGAACTTGTAGTGCCCATAACGAGTCTTAAAGGTGGTCTTATACACATCAACCTCTTTAGCATTTAATTGATGATACCAAGAACGAGGATTAATCTTTGAAAATATAGATGCCTCATGAAACTAATTGAATAAGTCATCAATCATCAGAAGTGGGTATTTATTCTTTACTGTCAATTTATTCAGCTAGCGGTAATCCACACACATCCTTATAGGTCCATCTTTCTTTTTCATAAAAAGAACTGGTGCTCCCTACGGAGACACACTAGGCCTGATGAATCCTCAATTGAGAAGTTCCTAGAGCTACACTTTTAATTCCATAAGCTCATTCAGTGCCATGCAGTAGGGAGCAATGGACATTGGAGCTATTCTAGGAAAAACCTCAGTACTAAACTCAACCTCCCTATCCGGTGGTAACCTAACAACTCCTCGGGAAGGACGTCTGAAACTTCCTTAACTATCTGAATATCCTCAAGAAAAGATTCTACAAAAATCTTATCATGCACATACGCCATAAATGCCTCACACCTTTTTTGGATTAACTTTTTAGCTGCTAGAGTGGAGATTATATTGAAGAGCTAATCTCAAAGCTCGCTGACCATAACAATCTCCATATCATCCTTAGATCTCAATGTTCCTCTCTTTGTAGCATAGTCTAAACTGACTTGATGCTCCATGAGCTAGTCCATACCCAGTATCAGATCAAACTACCCAAATGGTAAATCCATTAGATTAGCCAAAACACAACACCTTGTATCTCCAGTGGACATCTTTTATAAATTTTATTAACTTGCACTGACTAATCTAGTGGATTAAGTACATAAATCTCACCAGTTAATAGGAATTCCCAAATTAATAGAAAAAAATAATATATATGTATGAGTGAGTTGATGCAATGTCAAAATATGGAACAAAATAAATATAAAACGTATCGGCTATCACATTAACGGCGTCTCTGACCTCATCGCTCATTGCTGCATAAACCAAAGCAGCCTATCTTGCCTTAATATTATTAGAACTTCTATCTGATGCTCTCTGTCCCTGACTTATATTGTTACCACCTCTGGCCTGACCACGACCCCTAGATGGTTGTTGGACTACTCCTTGAGGCTGTACCAAACCTAGGATTAGAGTTTGCCCCTGATCAGAATGAAGAGGATAGTCCCTAATGCGGTGCTCCATAGACACACAACAAAAACGAACTCTCAACCTCCTTCAACACTTGTCTGGATGGCACTTACCACAGTCTCCACACAACTAAATCATAGTAGAAGTAACTTGTACCTCAACCTGCGGAGGCCTGACAACCCAGACCCATTTTTTATGCCATTGAACAAAGCTAGAAAGGCCCAAATCCCTCTAAGACTTATTTTGGTCCCTATCATTATCCCTTTTTTCATGCTCCGTGCACTTAATCTCCTCCATAATCTTCAGCTTCTCCACCAAAATTTTGAAGACTCACTTCCACTATGTAACTACTAGAAATTTTATATCATATCTTAGCCTATTCTCAAAATGGACACTCTTCTCGTAATCATTCTCAATCATGCTACGAGCATACATGCTCAATCTTAGGAATTTGGCCCCAAAATTGGTCATAGATCTATCCCCATAAGTCACCCTAATAAACTCAAGTCTATGAGCCTCAATATACCTTGCCCCTTCATACTTATTTTGGAAGGCATTACAGAATAAGGTCCAAGTCACCCGTTTTGGTTGGGTGTCTTGCTCAACAGTTTGCCACCATTAATATGGTTCATTTCAAAGTAGAAAATCACACCCTTTAATTTCTACTCGGGGGTGTAATCTAGATCATTCATAATTCTCTCGGTGGCCTCCAACCAATATTCAACCACAATTGGGGTAACCCCAACGACACCCCTAAATAATTCGGCCCCATTTGACCAGAGTCATTCTATTATTGACTCACGACTATCAAATCCAATATGGGCCTCAACGACCCTCGCTAACATTCTCAACATGGCTTGGGACAGTGCGTCGTCCCCAGTAGTATGAGTCCGGGACCTAATTTTACCGGTAGGTGTCCCTACGATCCCACTCATATCTAAATTGTGTATACTACCCATTAAAGATGCCTTAGCTTGAGCCTCTCTTCAACGCCCACTGTGCCCATGAGTACCTCGTCCACGTGTTCATCATGAACTCATTATAAATCATCTACATGTTCAAAATTTTATGAATCAGTTTGAATTTCGTTATCAGGTATCTTATGTCCAAAATCTTATTAGAAACTTTTACAAAGTTGCTATTGTCTTTAACTAGAACAGAGTAATTCTAATACTATAGTATTTTTCTAATTAAAAAGTATAGCTAAAGTAGAAGTACTTATAGGATTGGTGCAGGAAAATTAGAACTTCATAAACTCATTTTTCAGATTTAATTAGAATTATATTTTGTTTAAAAACACTTTTCATGAAAAATTGAACCCATAAATCATAGCCCGACTTTAGAACCTGGCTCTGGTACTACCAAATGTAACACCCCAAATCCAGCCTAAACTTTATGGCCAGTTCTGGAGAAATTACTAAGATTTATTTTGAAAATCCAGAAATCATTTGAGACTTGTAAAAAAAAGCGCTAGCTTTTGATAAATAAAATTCTAGTTTATTTGGGAAAAATACCTTTCTTAACTAATTCAATAATTTATATTTATAAAACACTTAAGTTTGCAGTGAAACTCTTAGTTAAATTTAGTTTTGAAAAACATGGTTTGTTATTGAAAATCCAACATTTTGCAGATAGAATTAATATCCTCCAAAAACTTTTAATCAATTTAAAGGAATGGAAAAGAAAGTCCAACCTTTAAAAATAGTCCACAAGCAAAACAGATTTAATACGAACAAGTTAAAATAAACACAATACTAATAATTATTCGAGCTCTCATTGCAGTTATCCACCTAGCATGTAAGAGCAAACAAAAAGAAAGTGAGCTTACGAGCTCAATGTGTAACTAATTACAGTTAATACAGCAGATACACATGATTCATCAGATAAAATTTGCAGACATGCATTCAGATATCAATCAGACATATTTCATAATCAACTACAGAAACAGATGCATATATAGTACAGATTCAAATCCTACCCCCATCCACTACAGACCATCTCTGACCATCCTTACACACTAATTAGGGTATAAAATACCCTTGCAACCCCACACACCACTAAGTTATCGAACGTCACTTCCAGAATATTTGTAGTCTAGCTGGCAAAGCAATACGAGGAAATCTACCAGAAATAGATGTACATGGCTAAGCCACCAAATACGACAGATAAATGAAACTGCCTACACTTTCTGCATAATTATAATCCCACCCCAATGCACATACAAAACTAAAAAGATAACAAAGACATGTATGACATACATGTTTTACACATCAGATTCAGATCGTATTAGCATATAACATATCATGTTATCACATATAACATACTACTCATTCATTCATAAGTCATATTTAACAATAATAGAGTATTAGAAATCATGATTTATGAACAAATTTATACCATACGACCCTATAGAAGGGAAACATTTGATTCAAATGAAAATACTACCTTAGTGAAAAAATTCAGAATTTGGGCCTACATACTTATGTAACCTACACGGCCTAACACATTGTCTCACACATGCTTGTGTGGCCCACACGGGACAATTGAACCAGACCATATAGTGCACATAGTTGTGTGTAGGGATGAGTATTCCATTGAGTCAAATCAAGTCAAAAAATTTTGAGTTAGTCTGTTGACGAATCATATTTTAGCAACTGAAATTAATTTGAAATGTTTCGAATCGAATCAAATCAAGTAAAAAAAATTTCGAGTCAAATTGAGTCGAGTTAACGAATCCTATTATTTATACTCAATGTTGCGTTTATATGGACTGATTATTTAACAAGTAGATGAAGTAAAAGATTATTTAACTACATAAACAATGTAATGGTTTTGTCTTTTAACTTAATGGGTAAACATTTTACCAAAACAATGTAATTTTGACTTTTAACTTTAAAAAAGGTAAACATTTATCAAAATAATGTAGTTTTGTCTCTCTTTGTATGGATTTTTGGATAACTGGAATTGTGTATTTATATTCGAGTTAAATCAAAAAATTTGATTTTTTATTCGAGTTGATCAGAATAACTCGATTAACTCAAATAACTCAAACTATTTAATTTAAAATTTGAATTTTTTATTGAGTTTTTTTAATCAAATCAAATTTTGCTCATCCTCAGCCATGTAGAATCAACTGTAAAATTTTTGGCTTCACGTCATTCACTATTTTTTGAGTTTTTTGTTACACACCTTGTAACACCCCTAACCCGTATCTGTCGCCGGAATAGGGTTACGAGACATTACTCGTCAAACCACAATCAACGCACTCATACAAATACTATTACATTAATTAATAGTAATTAATCCATGCTATCACAATCAAATATGTACTTTCATTTTAAAATTATAATGCTAACAAGCTTATTACAAATAATAGCTTTACTATCTTATAAAAACAAGTTTCAATCAAATAGTAAAAAGACTATTCATTTGGTCATTTTTGAATACATTAGCCGAATATGTACATCCACCTTTATTCAATATATACCAATCAGATGCATTATTATTTAAGACAAATATACCTAAATGACAAAGATTTGCTAATTACCATTATCATCCATCTACATTATTAGTTAATTTGTGATAGATGACATGATCAAATTACGCAAAACCAAGCTCATGTAAACTTCATCATATCCTTTTCAAATGTGCTTAACTCAGGAATATATCTATAAGGTTATTAATACAAATCATATAACTATATATACATAGTCTCATGCCCTATCACTAAATGTTCACCAAAAATAATTTAACCATTCTAACCTCATGTCCAATGCATATGAATATCAAATAAAATATAAACTCCAAACTACCAATGCCATGGCGAATATTACAAGTAAGTATACTATAATTTGATCATTAGTATTTCACACATAACATACTATGAACTAAACTTTCATGATATATCCGAACATGATAATTTAATAACAACATAAACAAGCATTATTAAACCATTTTCAAAAATATATATATATATATATAGCAACCTATTAACTTGCTAACATATTACATGCTTTAAATCATCTAGCATTCAACATTTATCCTTATTAGCTAAGTGCATATCCCAATATTACACCATATATATATGTATATCATATGATCATTTCACATGTATGATTTAAAGCATGACCGAAATCACATATCTAATGGTATTATAATGCAAGCTACTATATCAAAATGTGAAACCTAAACTTAACCAAAAGCAACGCCTTATTACATGAAGGCCATATTTATATTTACAATTCAACATCATTCATTATTTATCAAAACAAAGCCTATACATGCCTTTGATTCAAAAGTTTACAAAACATAACTATACCAAAGAGAGTGATAGTGTGATCGATTGTCTTGATGATCCCCGGGCCGTAGTTGAATTATCGATCTATAAAATAGAACACAAACATAAGCAGTAAGCTCACCGGCTTAGTAAGTCTTAAGCACATACACTTTTAATGAACATACAGTAAACACTTTAATCTTCAAACTAATAATATTGTACATAAATTTTCTATATATATATAGGATACACTAGCCAATACTAGGGTCACATTTGTATCGATTATCATCACTATGTCATCTGAACATATACTTTATCAACTTCCCATATAAGCTATGTATATTCACATCAATGATAGATTCGACATTATATAATATAGTACTTGAGCAATTGACCATTTCTACACATCACATTTGATTCAAAACAAAAGAACTTAACTCACTTTCTTCCTTACTAATATAGTAGGAAAATTCTTACCGAACTTTTAGCACATAACTATATATATATCTCACCTTGTTTGATTCTCGAATCTCCATTTATAGCATATCACCTAAGACGAAGCTCGCTAGGCATTAAAGCCCAAAATAAATCAAAAGACGAAGCTTCTGCTAGGCATTAAAGCCCAATATAAATCAAAAGACGAAGCTTAAATCCCGCTAGGCATTAAAGCCCGAATTAGATCACTGGCACAAGGCCTACTAGGCTCGAAGCCTGAAATACAATATTACTTCCATCTCATTCACATTACAAGCTAACCAGAATTATACAAACCATACTTAATTCATATCACATGAACTTATCAATTCAATTAAAATTTTACAACACTTCTTGCTAAAATATTTATCTACATTCGACTATCTTATATATATATCCTCAAAACATTTAAATTTCATCATCCATTAAGTCACATAAATAATTTTAGACATATATTTGCTTAAGGACTTACCTCGGTTGTCGATAGACCGTGCAAATCGGCTATTCGAGAACCTTCGTCTTTCCCCGATCTAAATCCATTTTTCTTTGCTCTTGATCTAAAACACATTAAAATTTAGCTCATTCAAGTACATTTCATCTCAATTTAGTCCCTAAGCACATAATTAGGCAATTTACCATTTTACCCCTACTATTTCAAATTTTTACAATTTAATCCTTTTTGCCTAAAACACAAAATACACACAATTAGCAAAAACCATACAAGGGCCGAATACTCACAATAGCATTATAAGTCCATTCCTTTCATTTATTTTGCAAATAAGCCCCTCTAAAAATTTACTTTTACAAATTAGCCCTAATTACTCAAAATCACCAAAATTTCCAACACCAATTATTTTCATCTTAAGCATATCTTTAATTTAAAAACATCAAACATCAAAAACCACAAGAAAATCTCAATGGTCGAATATCACACATGCTTGAATTCAAAAATTTCTACATGGGTCAGCTAGTACACTAAGCAACGATCTCAGAAACGTAAAAAACCAACAAAAACCGAGCTAAAATTCTTACCTAATTGGACCCAAATTGTTGCCAAAATTTTCAAAGTTTCTTCACCCTTTTTCTTAGCTTCAATCGGCCATGAACAAAGATGAAAGAAAATTGGCCTTTTGTTTGTTTTAATTTAACTTATATTAATTTATTATAAAATTACCTAACTAACCTTTATAATATAATAACAAAATATTATATATTAAGGACAAACTTGTCCATGACCAGCCACTAACTCTTAAAATGGGTTATTTACCCTTTCAATACTTCCTATTAAAAAGCCATGCTCAAATTAGTACATTACACTTTAGTATGCCACTTTTACCTTTTACGCGATTAAGTCCTTTTTATCAAATTCAACACTTAAACGATAAAATTTTTCTACGAAACTTTCACACACATAAATTCATATATAATAAACACTAAATATAATATTTAAATATTTCTCAGGCTCAGATTCTTGGTCCCGAAACCATCATTCCGATTAGGGTCAGATTCGGTCTGTTACAACTCCCCTTAAAGGTTTTCGTCCCCGAAAATCATACCGCTAAATAACGTCGGATATTGTTGCCTCATTGAATCCTCCGGCTCCCACGTAGCCTCTTCAACTTCGTGTCGATTCCATAGTACTTTCACTAAAGAAATCCTTCTGTTTCTTAACTCATTCATCTCCTGAGCTAAAATACAGATCAGTTTTTCCTCATACGTCATATCAGGTTGGATATCGATCTCAGACGGAGCTATCACATGTGATGGATCTGATCTATATCTACGGAGCATAGAAACGTGAAATACATCGTGTATCTTTTCTAATTCAGAGGGTAGCTTCAACCTATAATCAACAGGCCCAACACATTCGATGATTTCATACGGTCAGATGAACCTCGGGCTCAACTTGCCTTCCGGCCAAAACGAATACTTTCTTCCACGGAGAAACCTTTAAAATACCCGATCTCGACCGAAATTCAATGTCTTTACGTTTCAAATCAACATAAGACTTTTGACGATCCGGCGACTTTCAAATTGTCTCTAATAATAACTACTTTACATTCGGTTTCTTTAATCAAATCAACCCGTGTATCTTATTCTCGTGAGCTCACCAAAGATAATGGTGTTCAACACCTTTGCCGTACAAGGCTTCATAGGCGCCATTTTGATACTAGATTGAAAAGCTGTTGTTATAGGCAAATTCAATCGAGGTAAATATCTTTCCCACGCACCTTCAAACTCGAGAACGCAACATCTCAACATGTCCTCAAGTATCTGAATAGTTCGCTCGGTCGCCCGTGCATACGTGGATGAAAGGTCATACTAAAATGTAGTTTAGTACCTAAGGCATCTTGCAACTTCTTCCAAAACCGCGATGTAAATCTCGGTCTCGTGCGAAACAATGGAACTCGGTACACCATGCAATCTCACAATCTGCGATACATACAATTGAGCAAGTTTATCGAGTGAAAAGTCATGCGAACCGCACAAAATGAGTGATTTAGTCGGTCTATCAACTATAACCCAAACGGCATCTTTCTTACCCTGTCATAGGAAGACCGGATACAAAATCCATGGTAATTCTATCCCATTTCCATTCGGTATCATGATTGGTCAAGTAGTCCGGATGGCATTTGATGTTCAGCTTTTACTTGCTAACAAATTAAGCATTTCGAAACAAATTCAGATATATCTCGTTTCATGCCCGGCCACCAATAAAACTATTTCAAATCATTATACATCTTTGTGCTACCGGATGTATTGATAATCGACCACTATGGGCCTCACTCGAAACATCTCAGATCAAATCGAGTTCTTGAACACACATTCGGCTTTTAAAATTCAAGCAGTCATTTGCATCAATCGAAAATCGATTACGCACCTTTTCACCTTTGGATTCGACTAGCAATCAAATCCTTGTCAACTTTCTGCATCACAAATTTGTGGATAAACATCGATCTTGCTTGTAACTCGGCTATGATCGAACCATCACTAGACATAACTATCTGTGCGTTCATTGCTCGAAGAGCAAACAATGATTTTCGACTTAACGCATCTGCAACAATGTTAGCTTTTCCCGGATGGTAGTCAATCACCAACTCATAGTCTTTCAACAAATCTAACCATCTGCGTTGTCTCAAATTTAGATCTTTCTGAGTCATTAAATACTTTAAACTTTTATGATCTGAATAAATGTGACATTTCTCGCCATATAAATAGTGACGCCAAATTTTCAATGCGAAAATAATGGCTGCAAGTTCTAAGTCATCCGTCGGGTAATTTCTTTCATGCGGCTTCAATTGTCTTGAAGCGTAGGCTACAACTTTGCCTTCTTGCATCAAAACGCAGCCCAAACCATTTAAAGAAGCATCAGAATAAACAACAAATTCCTTACCCGATTCAGGCTGAACTAACACTGGAGCTTCTGTCAAAAGGGCTTTCAGCTGATCAAAACTTTTCTGACACTTTTTTGACCACTCGAACCTGACAACTTTCTGCAATAACTTTGTTAACGGGATAGGTATCATAGAAAAACCCTTCACAAATCATTGATAGTAACCCGCAAGTCCCAGAAAGCTTCGAATCTCGAAACATTTTTCGGTGGCTTCCAATCAAGTATAGCCGAGATTTTATTCGGATCAACTCGAATGCCTGATGCTGAAACAACATGTCCCAAAAAGCTGACCTCTTTCATCCAGAACTCACACATACTAAACTTCGCATACAACTGCTGATTTCTCAAAGTTTGTAGCACTAATCTCAAATGCTCAGCATGCTCAATTTCATCTTTGGAGTAGATCAATATATCATCAATAAACACTACCACAAATCGATCCAAAAACTGTCTAAAAACCCGATTCATCAAATCCATAAAAATAGTAGGTGCATTAGTAAGCCCAAAAGGCATAACCAAAAACTCAAAATGTCCGTACCTCGTCCGGAATGCAGTCTTTGGCACATCTGTATCTCTGACTCGCAACTGATAATAACCCGATCTCAAATCTATCTTCGAAAATAATGAAGCCCCTTTCAACTGATCAAAAAATCATCAATCCGAGGTAACGGGTACTTATTCTTTATAGTTACCTTATTTAGTTGCCGATAATCAATACACATTCGCATCGTTCCATCTTTCTTTCTCATAAAAAGAACTGGTGCACCCCAAGGGGAGAAACTTGGTCGTGCAAAGCCCCTATCTGTTAACTCTTGCAACTGTGCGTTCAACTCTTTTAGCTCAGTAGGTGCCATCCGATATGGAGCTATTGAGATCGGAGTCATTCCCGGTGCTAATTCAATGCCAAAGTCAATCTCTCGTACTGGGGGTAAACCCGGTAGTTCTTCAGGGAACACATCTGGGCATTCACATACAATCGGTACAGATTCAATCTGTTTCTCCGATAATTTATTATCCAGTACATAAGCCAAATAAGCTTCGCACCCTTTTCTCACATACTTAGGGCTAACATCGAGGATATAATCAGTAGGAAACCCACTTAAATCATTTGGATTCAATTCTAATGATCTCACCGTTTGATGTCTCAAATCAATAAGCTTTCTTTTGCAATTCACCACCGCGTCATGCAAAGTTAACCATCCATTCCCAAAATTATATCAAACTCATTGAAAGGCAACATTAAATCGATGGGAAGCAAAAATCCCGAATCATCAATGGGCAACCTTTACACTTTATTAACAAACACACATCTACCCAAAGGGTTGGATACGAATCACAAACTCGAGAGACTCAATCTGGCGAGTCTTCTTGAATACCGTAGTTTCACATACATATGAATGGGTCGAACCAGGATCAATCAATGCAATTACAGTAGTATCATAAAGGGTGAAAGTACCGGTAATGAAATCTAGAGAAACAGCATCCTCTCTGGCTCGAGTAACATAAGCTCTAGCTAGAGCTCTAGCCTCTGATCGAACGCCGTGTTCTTCGTCCCTCTCGACTACCACCTACATTGCTAGAATGCTCGGTGGTGCGCCCGTCTTGATGCCTTCGCTTTCGGTCTAGAGTTCTATGCAGATTCGCTTTCATTAACATCGGGCACTCTCGAATAAAATGGTCTGAAGATCCACATTTAAAGCAGGACCGATCACGAACTCTACAACTCCCAGAATGCCATTTTCCACAATGTTTGCATTCAACTCTATCTTGTGGAACGTTATCAACACTGGCCATCGAGGTAGCTCGTGAGCTCACTGGAGGTCGATCATGTCTAGGTGAATCTGAAGTAGTTTTATGTCGGCTAAAGTCATCTCTAAACTTCTTGGATGTGGAATGGAAATTCTTACCCGACGGTCTTTTACGAGTGTCTCTAGCTTCTGTCTCAGCCTTTCTTTTCTCCTTCCCAAGCTCTTCAGCTTTGCAAGCTCGTTCGACTAGTGTCACAAACTCTTTGATTTCAAGAATGCCAACAAGCAACTTTAAATCTTCATTCAAACCATCTTCAAACCTTTTGCACATAATGGCTTCAGTTGATACACACTCCGAGCATATTGGCTCAATCGACAAATTTTCGCTCATATTCATCCACCGCATTTGCCCTATTTTAGTTCAAGAAATTCTTTATGTTTACGGTCGATGAACCTCTGGCTGATATATTTCTTGCGGAATTCATTCTGGAAGAAATCCCATGTCACTTTTTCTTTTGGAACCACTGATACTAGTGTATTCCACCAGGATTAGCAGTGTCCCGAAGTAAAGATATAGCACATTTCAAACATTCGTCCGGAGTGTAGGATAGCTCATCGAGTACCCAAATAGTGTTATCAAGGCACATTTCAGCTCGCTCTGCATCATCATCTTCATTAGCCTTGAATTCCTCGGCCCCAAATTTCTTGATTTTATCAACAGGAGGCCTACTAGATCTCATTGAATCTATCATCGGGGGTGCTGAAGGCACCAGAGTTGGATTATTCGGGGGTGGAGGTTGTTGTACAATCGGATTATTCTGAACAAACTGGTAAACCATTCATTCATCATTTGGTAGAAGGCTTGTTTAGCCTCTCCTCGTGGTTACCCATAATCGTTGAGAGTCTAATGGCACTGATCCATGTGCGAGACCGAGGCACAACACTCTCCACATCATCATTCGGCTCTATCGGGATCGGAATCCATTTACTATATAAAATACAATTGAAGTTGTCAGAAGTCACCACACTATCACATATAAAATTCAAAGGCATGTATAGCTAGACCCTTACATACTACGGTAGTCCTAGAATCGACTAAACCGTAGCTCGATACCAATAAAATATAACACCCTAACCCAGATCATCATAGGAATAGGGTTACGAGACATTACTCGTCAAACCACAATCAACGCACTCATACAAATACTATTACATTAATTAATAGTAATTAATCCATGCTATCACAATCAAATATGTACTTTCATTTTAAAATTATAATGCTAACAAGCTTATTACAAATAATAGCTTTACTATCTTATAAAAACAAGTTTCAATCAAATAGTAAAAGACTATTCATTTGGTCATTTTTGAATACATTAGCGAATATGTACATCCACCTTTATTCAATATATACCAATCAGATGCATTATTATTTAAGACAAATATACCTACATGACAAAGCTTTGCTAATTACCATTATCATCCATCTACATTATCAATTAATTCGTGATAGATGACATGATCAAATTACGCAAAACCAAGCTCATGTAAACTTCATCATATCCTTTTCAAATGTGCTTAACTCAGGAATATATATATAAGGTTATTAATACAAATCATATAACTATATATACATAGTCTCATGCACCCTATCACTAAATGTTCACCAAAAATAATTTAACCATTCTAACCTCATGTCCGAATGCATATGAATATCAAATAAAAATATAAACTCCAAACTACCAATGCCATGGCCGAATATTACAAGTAAGTATACTATAATTTGATCATTAGTATTTCACACATAACATAATATGAACTAAACTTTCATGATATATCCGAACATGATAATTTAATAACAACATAAACAAGCATTATTAAACCATTTTCAAAATATATATAGCAACCTATTAACTTGCTAACATATTACATGCTTTAAATCATCTAGCATTCAACATTTATCCTTATTAGCTAAGTGCATATCCCAATATTACACCATATATATATGTATATCATATGATCATTTCCTGTGTATGATTTAAAGCATGACCGAAATCACATATCTAATGGTATTATAATGCAAGCTACTATATCAAAATGTGAAACCTAAACTTAACCAAAAGCAACAGCCTTATTCGCAAGGCCATATTTATATTTACAATTCAACATCATTCATTATTTATCAAAACAAAGCCTATACATGCCTTTGATTCAAAAGTTTACAAAACATAACTATACCAAAGAGAGTGATAGTGTGATCGACTGTCTTGATGATCCCCTGGGCCCGTAGTTGAATTATCGATCTATAAAATAGAACACAAACATAAACAGAGTAAGCTCACTGGCTTAGTAAGTCTTAAGCACATACACTTTTAATGAACATACAGGTAAACACTTTAATCTTCAAACTAATAATATTGTACATAAATTTTTCTATATATATAGGATACACTAGCCGAATACTAGGGTCACATTTGTATCGATTATCATCACTATGTCATCCTGAACATATACTTTATCAACTTCCCATATAAGCTATGTATATTCACATCAATGATAGATTCGACATTATATAATATAGTACTTGAGCAATTGACCATTTCTACACATCACATTTGATTCAAAACAAAAGAACTTAACTCACTTTCTTCCTTACTAATATAGTAGGCAAATTCTTACGAACTTTTAGCACATAACTATATATATATATATATCTCACCTTGTTTGATTCTCGAATCTCCATTTATAGCATATCAAGATAAAGCACGCTAGGCATTAAAGCCGAAATAAATCAAACACGAAGCTCGCTAGGCATTAAAGCCCGAAATAAATCAAACGACGAAGCTACGCTTAAAGCATTAAAGCCCTAGGCATATAAATCAAACACGAAGCACGCTAAGCATTAAAGCCCGATATAAATCAAGACGAAGCACGCTAGCATTAAAGCCCGATTACATCACCGGCACAAGGCCTACTAGGCTCGAAGCCCGAAATACAATATTACTTCCATCTCATTCACATTACAAGCTAACCAGAATTATACAAACCATACTTAATTCATATCACATGAACTTATCAATTCAATTAAAATTTTACAACACTTCTTGCTAAAATATTTATCTACATTCGACTATCTTATATATATATATATATATATATATATCCTCAAAACATTTAAATTTCATCATCCATTAAGTCACATAAATAATTTTAGACATATATTTGTTAGGACTTACCTCGGTTGTCGATAGACCGTGCAAATTGGCTATTCGAGAACCTTCGTCTTTCCCCGATCTAAATCCTTTTTTCTTGCTCTTGATCTAAAACACATTAAAATTTAGCTCATTCAAGTACATTTCATCTCAATTTAGTCCCTAAGCACATAATTAGGCAATTTACCATTTTACCCTACTATTTCAAATTTTTACAATTTAATCCTTTTTGCCTAAAACACAAAATACACACAATTAGCAAAAACCATACAAGGGCGAATACTCACAATAGCATTATAAGTCCATTCCTTTCATTTATTTTGCAAATAAGCCCTCTAAAATTTACTTTTACAAATTAGCCCTAATTACTCAAAATCACCAAAATTTCCAACACCAAATATTTTCATCTTAAGCATATCTTTAATTTAAAACATCAAACATCAAAACCACAAGAAAATCTCAATGGATGAATATCACACATGCTTGAATTCAAAAATTTCTACATGGGTCACTAGTACACTAAGCAACAATCTCGAAGCGTAAAAATCAACAAAACCGAGCTAAAATTCTTACCTAATTGGACCCAAATTGTTGCCAAAATTTTCAAAGTTTCTTCACCCTTTTCTTAGCTTCAATCGCCATGAACAAAGATGAAAGAAAATTGGCCTTTTGTTTGTTTTAATTTAACTTATATTAATTTATTATAAAATTACCTAACTAACCTTTATAATATAATAACAAAATATTATATATTAAGGACAAACTTGTCCATGACCAGCCACTAACTCTTAAAATGGGTTATTTACCCTTTCAATACTTCCTATTAAAAGCCATGCTCAAATTAGAACATTACACTTTAGTATGCCACTTTTACCTTTTACGCGATTAAGTCCTTTTTATCAAATTCAACACTTAAACGATAAAATTTTTCTACGAAACTTTCACACACATAAATTCATATATAATAAACACTAAATATAATATTTAAATATTTCTCAGGCTCGGATTCTTGGTCCCAAAACCATCGTTCCGATTAGGGTCAGATTCGGTCTGTTACAACTCTCCCCCTTAAAGATTTTCGTCCCCGAAAATCTTACCGCTAAATAACATCGGATATTGTTGCCTCATTGAATCCTCCGGCTCCCACGTAGCCTCTTCAACTCCGTGCCGATTCCATAGTACTTTCACTAAAGAAATCCTTTGGTTTCTTAACTCTTTCATTTCTCGAGCTAAAATACGGATCGGTTTTTCCTCATACGTCATATCAGGTTGGATATCGATCTCAGACGGAGCTATCACATGTGACGGATCTGATCTGTATCTACGGAGCATAGAAACGTGAAATACATCGTGTATCTTTTCTAATTCAGAGGGTAGCTTCAACCTATAAGCAACAGGCCCAACACGTTCGATGATTTCATACGGTCCGATGAACCTCGGGCTCAACTTGCCTTTCCGGCCAAAACGGAGTACTTTCTTCCACGGAGAAACCTTTAAAAATACTCGATCTCCGACCTGAAATTCAATGTCTTTACGTTTCAAATCAGCATAAGACTTTTGACGATCCGAAGCAGCTTTCAAATTGTCTCTAATAATAGCTACTTTCTGTTCAGTTTCTTTAATCAAATCAACCCCGTGTATCTTATTCTCGCTGAGCTCAGTCCAGTATAATGGTGTTCGACACCTTCGCCCATACAAGGCTTCATAGGGCACCATTTTGATACTAGATTGAAAACTGTTGTTATAGGCAAATTCAATCAGAGGTAAATATCTTTCCCACGCACCTTCAAACTCGAGAACGCAACATCTCAACATGTCCTCAAGTATCCGAATAGTTAGCTCGGATCGACCAAATGCATCTGCGGATGAAAGGTCGTACTAAAATGTAGTTTAGTACCTAAGGCATCTTGCAACTTCTTCCAAAACGCGATGTAAATCTCGGTCTCATGCGAAACAATGGAACTCGGTACACCATGCAATCTCACAATCTGCGATACATACAATTGAGCAAGTTTATCGAGTGAAAAGTGCATGCGACCGGCACAAAATGAGTGATTTAGTCGGTCTATCAACTATAACCCAAATGGCATCTTTCTTACCGGTGTCATAGGAAGACCGGATACAAAATCCATGGTAATTCTATCCCATTTCCATTCGGTATCATGATTGGTCAAGTAGTCCGGATGGCACTTGATGTTCAACTTTTACTTGCGACAAATTAAGCATTTGAAACAAATTCGAGATATATCCGTTTCATGCCCGGCCACCAATAGAACTATTTCAAATCATTATACATCTTTGTGCTACCGGATGTATTGATAATCGACCACTATGGGCCTCACTCGAAATCATCTCAGATCAAATCGAGTTCTTGAACACATTCGACTTTTAAAATTCAAACAATCATTTGCATCAATCAAAATCGATTACGCACCTTTTCACTTTGGATTCGACTAGCAATCAAATCCTTGTCAACTTTTGTGCATCACAAATTTACTTTGGATAAACATCGGTCTTGCTTGTAACTCGGCTATGATCGAACCATCACCGAACATAGCTATCATGCGTTCATTGCTCGAAGAGCAAACAATGATTTTCGACTTAACGATCTCGCAACAACGTTAGCTTTTCCGGATGGTAGTCAATCACCAACTCATAGTCTTTCAACAATTCTAACCATCTGCGTTGTCTCAAATTTAGATCTTTCTGAGTCATTAAATACTTTAAACTTTTATGATCTGAATAAATGTGACATTTCTCGCCATATAAATAGTGACGCCAAATTTTCAATGCGAAAACAATGGCTGCAAGTTCTAAGTCATCCGTCGGGTAATTTCTTTCATGCGGCTTCAATTGTCTTGAAGCGTAGGCTACAACTTTGCCTTCCTGCATCAAAACGCAGCCCAAACCATTTAAAGAAGCATCAGAATAAACAACAAATTCCTTACCCGATTCAGGCTGAACTAACACTGGAGCTTCTGTCAAAAGGGCTTTCAACTGATCAAAACTTTTCTGACACTTTTTGACCACTCGAACCTGACATCTTTACGCAATAACTTTGTCAACGGGTAGGTATCATAGAAAAACCCTTCACAAATCGTCGATAGTAACCCAAAGTCCCGAGCTTGAATCTCAAAACATTTTTCGGTGGCTTCCAATCAAGTATAGCCGAGATTTTATTCGGATCAACTCGAATGCACGATCTTTGAAACAACATGTCCCAAAAAGCTACCTCTTTCATCCAGAACTCACACTTACTAAACTTCGCATACAACTGCTGATTTCTCAAAGTTTGTAGCACTAATCTCAAATGCTCAGCATGCTCAATTTCATCTTTGGAGTAGATCAATATATCATCAATAAACACTACCACAAATCGATCCAAAAACTGTCTAAAACTTCGATTCATCAAATCCATAAAAAGCAAGGTGCATTAGTAAGCCCAAAAGGCATAACCAAAACTCAAAATGTCCGTACCTCGTCCGGAATGCAGTCTTTGGCACATCTGTATCTCTGACTCGCAACTGATAATAACCCGATCTCAAATCTATCTTCGAAAATAATGAAGCCCTTTCAACTGATCAAACAAATCATCAATCCAAGGTAACGGTACTTATTCTTTATAGTTACCTTATTCAGTTGCCGATAATCAATACACATTCGCATCGTTCCATCTTTCTTTCTCACAAAAAGAACTGGTGCACCCAAGGGAGAAACTTGGTCGTGCAAGCCCTATCTGTTAACTCTTGCAACTGTGCTTTCAACTCTTTTAGCTCAGTAAGGTGCCATCCGATATGGAGCTATTGAGATCGGAGTCATTCCGGTGCTAATTCAATGCCAAACTCAATCTCTCGTACTGGGGGTAAACCCGGTAGTTCTTCAGGAACACATCTGGGTATTCACATACAATCGGTACAGATTCAATCTGTTTCTCAGATAATTTATTATCCAGTACATAAGCCAAATAAGCTTCGCACCCTTTTCTCACATACTTCCGGGCTAACATCGAGGATATAACTGTAGGAAACCCACTTAAATCACTGGATTCAATTCTAATGATCTCACCGTTCTGATGTCTCAAATCAATAAGCTTTCTTTTGCAATTCACCACTGCGTCATGCGAAGTTAACCAGTCCATTCCCAAAATTATATCAAACTCATCGAAAGGCAACAGCATTAAATCGACTGGGAAGCAAAAATCCCGAATCATCAATGGGCAACCTTTACACACTTTATTAACAAACACACATCTACCCAAAGGGTTGGATACGCGAATCACAAACTCGGTGAACTCAATGGCGAGTCTTCTTGAATACCGAGTTTCACATACATATGAATGGGTCGAACTAGATCAATCAATGCAATTACAGTAGTATCATAAAGGGTGAAAGTCCCGATAATGACATCTAGAGAAACAGCATCCTCTCTGGCTTGAGTAACATAAACTCTAGCTGGAGCTCTAACCTCTGATCGAACTGTCGTGTTCTTCGTCCCTCTCTGACTACCACCTACATTGCTAGAATGCAGGTGGTGCGCCCCATCTAATGCCTTTGCTTCGGTCTAGAGTTCTATGCCGTATTCTACTCAACTAACATCGGGCACTCTCGAATAAAATGGTCCGAAGATCCACATTTAAAGCAGGACCGATCACGAACTCTACAACTCCAGAATGCCATTTTCCACAATGTTTGCATTCAACTCTATCCTGTGGAACGTTATCAACACTGGCCATCGAGGTAGCTCGGGAGCTCACTGGAGGTCAATCACGTCTAGGTGAATCTGAAGTAGCTTTATGTCGACTGAAGTCATCTCTAAACTTCTTGGATGTGGAATGGAAATTCTTACCCGACGGTCTTTTACGAGTGTCTCTAGCTTCTGTCTCAGCCTTTCTTTTCTCCTTCCCAAGCTCTTCAGCTTTGCAAGCTCGTTCGACTAGTGTCACAAACTCTTTGATTTCAAGAATGCCAACAAGCAACTTTAAATCTTCATTCAAACCATCTTCAAACCTTTTGCACATAATGGCTTCAGTTGATACACACTCTCGAGCATATTGGCTCAATCTGACAAATTTTCGCTCATATTCAGTCACTGTCATTTGCCCCTGTTTTAGTTCAAGAAATTCTTTACGTTTCTGGTCGATGAACCTCTGGCTGATATATTTCTTACGGAATTCATTCTGGAAGAAATCCCATGTCACTTTTTCTTTTGGAACCACTGATACTAGTGTATTCCACCAGTGATAGGCAGTGTCCCGAAGTAAAGATATAGCACATTTCAAACATTCGTCTGGAGTGCAGGATAGCTCATCGAGTACCCGAATAGTGTTATCAAGCCACATTTCAGCTCGCTCTGCATCATCATCATCATTAGCCTTGAATTCCTCGGCCTCAAATTTCCTGATTTTATCAACAGGAGGCCTACTAGATCTCATTGAATCTATCATCGGGGGTGCTGAAGGTACCGGAGTTGAATTATTCGGGGGTGGAGGTTGTTGTACAGATGGATTATTCTAACAAACTGGGTAAACCATTCATTCATCATTTGGTAGAAGGCTTGTTTAGCCTCTCCTCGTGGTTACCCGTGGCGGTTGAGAGTCTAATGGCGCCGATCCATGTGTGAGACCAGGCAAACACTCTCCACATCATCACTACTGCTCTATCGGGATCGGAATCCATTTACTATATAAAATACAATTGAAGTTGTCAGAAGTCACCACACTATCACATATAAAATTCAAAGGCATGTATAGCTAGACTCTTACATACTACGGTAGTCCTAGAATCGACTAAACCGTAGCTCGATACCAATAAAATATAACACCCTAACCCGTATCATCATTAAAATAGGGTTACGAGACATTACTCGTCAAACCACAATCAACGCACTCATACAAATACTATTACATTAATTAATAGTAATTAATCCATGCTATCACAATCAAATATGTACTTTCATTTTAAAATTATAATGCTAACAAGCTTATTACAAATAATAGCTTTACTATCTTATAAAAACAAGTTTCAATCAAATAGTAAAAGACTATTCATTTGGTCATTTTTGAATACATTAGCGAATATGTACATCCACCTTTATTCAATATATACCAATCGATGCATTATTATTTAAGACAAATATACCTACATGACAAAGCTTTGCTAATTACCATTATCATCCATCTACATTATCAATTAATTAGTGATAGATGACATGATCAAATTACATAAAACCAAGCTCATGTAAACTTCATCATATCCTTTTCAAATGTGCTTAACTCGGAATATATCTATAAGGTTATTAATACAAATCATATAACTATATATACATAGTCTCATGCACCCTATCACTAAATGTTCACCAAAATAATTTAACCATTCTAACCTCATGTCCAGAATGCATATGAATATCAAATAAAATATAAACTCCAAACTACCAATGCCATGGCGAATATTACAAGTAAGTATACTATAATTTGATCATTAGTATTTCACACATAACATAATATGAACTAAACTTTCATGATATATCCGAACATGATAATTTAATAACAACATAAACAAGCATTATTAAACCATTTTCAAAAATATATATATAGCAACCTATTAACTTGCTAACATATTACATGCTTTAAATCATCTAGCATTCAACATTTATCCTTATTAGCTAAGTGCATATCCCAATATTACACCACATATATATGTATATCATATGATCATTTCACATGTATGATTTAAAGCATGACCGAAATCACATATCTAATGGTATTATAATGCAAGCTACTATATCAAAATGTGAAACCTAAACTTAACCAAAAGCAACAGCCTTATTCGCAAGGCCATATTTATATTTACAATTCAACATCATTCATTATTTATCAAAACAAAGCCTATACATGCCTTTGATTCAAAAGTTTACAAAACATAACTATACCAAAGAGAGTGATAGTGTGATCGACTGTCTTGATGATCCCCTGGGCCCGTAGTTGAATTATCGATCTATAAAATAGAACACAAACATAAACAGAGTAAGCTCACTGGCTTAGTAAGTCTTAAGCACATACACTTTTAATGAACATACAGGTAAACACTTTAATCTTCAAACTAATAATATTGTACATAAATTTTTCTATATATATATATATATATATATAGGATACACTAGCCGAATACTAGGGTCACATTTGTATCGATTATCATCACTATGTCATCCTGAACATATACTTTATCAACTTCCCATATAAGCTATGTATATTCACATCAATGATAGATTCGACATTATATAATATAGTACTTGAGCAATTGACCATTTCTACACATCACATTTGATTCAAAACAAAAAGAACTTAACTCACTTTCTTCCTTACTAATATAGTAGGCAAATTCTTACCCGAACTTTTAGCACATAACTATATATATATATATATATATATCTCACCTTGTTTGATTCTCAGAATCTCCATTTATAGCATATCACCGACACGAAGCCTGCTAGGCATTAAAGCCCGAAATAAATCAAACGACGAAGCACGCTAGGCATTAAAGCCCGATATAAATCACCGGCACGAAGCCTGCTAGGCATTAAAGCCCGAATTACATCACCGGCACAAGGCCTACTAGGCTCGAAGTTCGAAATACAATATTACTTCCATCTCATTCACATTACAAGCTAACCAGAATTATACAAACCATACTTAATTCATATCACATGAACTTATCAAGTCAATTAAAATTTTACAACACTTCTTGCTAAAATATTGCTCTACATTCTGCTATCTTATATATATATCCTCAAAACATTTAAATTTCATCATCCATTAAGTCACATAAATAATTTTAGACATATATTTGCTTAAGGACTTACCTCGGTTGTCGATAGGCCGTGCAAATCGGCTATTCGAGAACCTTCGTCTTTCCCCGATCTAAATCTGTTTTTCTTTGCTCTTGATCTAAAACACATTAAAATTTAGCTCATTCAAGTACATTTCATCTCAATTTAGTCCCTAAGCACATAATTAGGCAATTTACCATTTTACCCCTACTATTTCAAATTTTTACAATTTAATCCTTTTTGCCTAAAACACAAAATACACACAATTAGCAAAAACCATACAAGGGCCGAATACTCACAATAGCATTATAAGTCCATTCCTTTCATTTATTTTGCAAATAAGCCCCTCTAAAAATTTACTTTTACAAATTAGCCCTAATTACTCAAAATCACCAAAATTTCCAACACCAAATATTTTCATCTTAAGCATATCTTTAATTTAAAACATCAAACATCAAAACCACAAGAAAATCTCAATGGCGAAATATCACACATGCTTGAATTCAAAAATTTCTACATGGGTCAACTAGTACACTAAGCAACAATCTCGAAACGTAAAATCAACAAAAGCCGAGCTAAAATTCTTACCTAATTGGACCCAAATTGTTGCGAAATTTTCAAAGTTTCTTCACCCTTTTCTTAGCTTCAATCGGCCATGAACAAAGATGAAAGAAAATTGGCCTTTTGTTTGTTTTAATTTAACTTATATTAATTTATTATAAAATTACCTAACTAACCTTTATAATATAATACAAAATATTATATATTAAGGACAAACTTGTCCATGACCAGCCACTAACTCTTAAAATGGGTTATTTACCCTTTCAATACTTCCTATTAAAAAGCCATGCTCAAATTAGAACATTACACTTTAGTATGCCACTTTTACCTTTTACGCGATTAAGTCCTTTTTATCAAGTTCAACACTTAAATGATAAAATTTTTCTACGAAACTTTCACACACATAAATTCATATATAATAAACACTAAATATAATATTTAAATATTTATCAGGCTTGGATTCTTGGTCCCAAAACCATCGTTCCGATTAGGGTCAGATTCGGTCTGTTACAACTCTCCCCCTTAAAGATTTTCGTCCCAAAATTCTTACCGCTAAATAACATCGGATATTGTTGCCTCATTGAATCCTCCGGCTCCCACGTAGCCTCTTCAACTCCATGCCGATTCCATAGTACTTTCACTAAAGAAATCTTTGGTTTCTTAACTCATTCATCTCTGAGCTAAAATACGGATCGATTTTTCCTCATCACGTCATATCGGGTTGGATATCGATCTCGAGCGGAGCTATCACATGTGACGGATCGATCAGTATCTACGAGCATAGAAACGTGAAATACATCGTGTATCTTTTCTAATTCGAGGGTAGCTTCAACCTATAAGCAACAGCCCAACACGCTCGATGATTTCATACGGTCCGATGAACCTGGGCTCAACTTGCCTTCCGGCCAAAACGAGTACTTTCTTCCACGGAGAAACCTTTAAAAATACCCGATCTCCGACCTGAAATTCAATGTCTTTACGTTTCAAATCAGCATAAGACTTTTGACGATCCGAAGAAGCTTTCAAATTGTCTCTAATAATAACTACTTTCTGTTCAGTTTCTTTAATCAAATCAACCCCGTGTATCTTATTCTCGCTGAGCTCAGTCCAGTATAATGGTGTTCAACACCTTTGCCCGTACAAGGCTTCATAGGGCGCCATTTTGATACTAGATTGAAAACTGTTGTTATAGGCAAATTCAATCAGAGGTAAATATCTTTCCCACGCACCTTCAAACTCGAGAACGCAACATCTCAACATGTCCTCAAGTATCTGAATTAGTTCGCTCAGACTGACCGTCTTCTGTGGATGAAAGGCTGTACTAAAATGTAGTTTAGTACCTAAGGCATCTTGCAACTTCTTCCAAAACCGCGATGTAAATCTCGGTCTCATGCGAAACAATGGAACTCGGTACACCATGCAATCTCACAATCTGCGATACATACAATTCACAAGTTTATCGAGTGAAAAGTCTGTACGAACCGACACAAAATGAGCTGATTTAGTCAGTCTATCAACTATAACCCAAATGGCATCTTTCTTACCCGGTGTCATAGGAAGACCGGATACAAAATCCATGGTAATTCTATCCCATTTCCATTCAGGCATCATGATTGGCTGAAGTAGTCTGGATGGCACTTGATGTTCAGCTTTTACTTGCTGACAAATTAAGCATTTCGAAACAAATTCAGATATATCTCGTTTCATGCCCGGCCACCAATAGAACTATTTCAAATCATTATTCATCTTTGTTCTACCCGGATGTATTGATAATCGACCACTATGGGCCTCACTCAGAATCATCTGTATCAAATCTGAGTTCTTCGGAACACACATTCGACTTTTAAAATTCAAACAATCATTTGCATCAATCTAAAAATCTGATTCTGCACCTTTTTCACACTGGATTCGACTAGCAATCAAATCCTTGTCAACTTTCTGTGTATCACAAATTTACTAGATAAACATCGGTCTTGCTTGTAACTCGGCTATGATCGAACCATCACCAGACATAGCTATCTGTGCGTTCATTACTCGAAGAGCAAACAATGATTTTTGACTTAACGCATCTGCAACAATGTTAGCTTTTCCCGGATGGTAGTCAACCAACTCATAGTCTTTCAACAATTCTAACCATCTGCGTTGTCTCAAATTTAGATCTTTCTGAGTCATTAAATACTTTAAACTTTTATGATCTGAATAAATGTGACATTTCTCGCCATATAAATAGTGACGCCAAATTTTCAATGCGAAAACAATGGATGCAAGTTCTAAGTCATCCGTCGAGTAATTTCTTTCATGCGGCTTCAATTGTCTTGAAGCGCAGGCTACAACTTTGCCTTCCTGCATCAAAACGCAGCCCAAACCATTTAAAGAAGCATCAGAATAAACAACAAATTCCTTACCCGATTCAGGCTGAACTAACACTGGAGCTTCTGTCAAAAGGGCTTTCAGCTAATCAAAACTTTTCTGACACTTTTTTGACCACTCGAACCTGACATCTTTCTGCAATAACTTTGTCAACGGGGTAGGTATCATAGAAAAACCCTTCATAAATCGTCGATAGTAACCCACAAGTCCCAGAAAGCTTTGAATCTTGGAAACATTTTTCGGTGGCTTCCAATCAAGTATAGCCGAGATTTTATTCGGATCAACTCGAATGCCTGATGCTGAAACAACATGTCCTAAAAAGCTGATCTCTTTCATCCAGAAC
Organism: Gossypium rotundifolium; assembly: GCA_025506655.1. Lineage (NCBI taxonomy): Eukaryota > Viridiplantae > Streptophyta > Magnoliopsida > Malvales > Malvaceae > Gossypium > Gossypium rotundifolium. The sequence continues at coordinate 54,594,560 of CP106731.1, forward strand.
TCACACTTACTAAACTTCGCATACAACTACTGATTTCTCAAAGTTTGTAGCACTAATCTCAAATGCTCAGCATGCTCAATTTCATCTTTGGAGTAGATCAATATATCATCAATAAACACTACCACAAATCGATCCAAAAACTGTCTAAAAACTCGATTCATCAAATCCATAAAAACAGCAGGTTCATTAGTAATCCCAAAAGGCATAACCAAAAACTCAAAATGTCCGTACCTCGTCTGGAATGCAGTCTTTGGCACATCTGTATCTCTAACTCGCAATTGATAATAACCCGATCTCAAATCTATCTTCGAAAATACTGAAGCCCCTTTCAACTGATCAAACAAATCATCAATCCAAGGTAACGGGTACTTATTCTTTATAGTTACCTTATTCAGTTGCCGATAATCAATACACATTCGCATCGTTCCATCTTTCTTTCTCACAAAAAGAACTAGTGCACCCCAAGGGGAGAAACTTGGTCGTGCAAAGCCCTTATCTGTTAACTCTTGCAACTGTGCTTTCAACTCTTTTAGCTCAGTAGGTGCCATCCGATATGGAGCTATTGAGATCGGAGTCGTTCCCGGTGCTAATTCAATGCCAAACTCAATCTCTCGTACTGGGGGTAAACCCGGTAGTTCTTCAGGGAACACATCTGGGTATTCACATACAATCGGTACAGATTCAATCTATTTCTCCGATAATTTATTATCCAGTACATAAGACAAATAAGCTTCGCACCCTTTTCTCACATACTTTCGGGCTAACATCGAGGATATAACTGTAGGAAACCCACTTAAATCACTGGATTCAATTCTAATGATCTCACCGTTCTGATGTCTCAAATCAATAAGCTTTCTTTTGCAATTCACCACTGCATCATGCGAAGTTAACCAGTCCATTCCCAAAATTATATCAAACTCATCAAAAGGCAACAGCATTAAATTGACTGGGAAGCAAAAATCCCGAATCATCAATGGGCAACCTTTACACACTTTATTAACAAACACACATCTACCCAAAGGGTTGGATACGCGAATCACAAACTCGGTGAGACTCAATGGCGAGTCTTCTTGAATACCAGAGTTTCACATACATATGAATGGGTCGAACCAGGATCAATCAATGCAATTACAGTAGTATCATAAAGGGTGAAAGTACCGGTAATGACATCTGGAGAAACAGTATCCTTTCTGGCTCGAGTAACATAAGCTCTAGCTAGAGCTCTAGCCTCTGATCGAACTGTCACATTCTTCGTCCCTCTCTGACTACCACCTACATTGCCAGAATGCCTGGGTGGTCTGCCCCATGCTAATGCACTGCTCGGTCTAGAGTTCTATGCTGTATTCTGCTCAGCTAACATCGGGCACTCTCGAATAAAATGGTCTGAAGATCCACATTTAAAGCAGGACCGATCACGAACTCTACTACTCCCAGAATGCCATTTTCCACAATGTTTGCATTCAACTCTATCCTATGGAATGTTATCAACACTGGCCATCGAGGTAGCTCGGGAGCTCACCGGAGATCGATCACGTCTAGGTGAATCTGAAGTAGCTTTATGTCGGCTGAAGTCATCTCTAAACTTCTTGGATATCAACAAGAGGCCTACTAGATCTCATTGAATGTATCATCGGGGGTGCTGAAGGTACCAGAGTTGAATTATTCGGGGGTAGAGGTTGTTGTACAGCCGGATTATTCTAAACAAACTGGGTAAACCATTCATTCATCATTTGGTAGAAGGCTTGTTTAGCCTCTCCTCGTGGTTACCCGTGGCGATTGAGAGTCTAATGGCCATTGATTCATGTGCGAGACCGGTGCAACACTCTCCACATCATCAGCTACGGCTCTATCGGGATCGGAATCCATTTACTATATAAAATACAATTGAAGTTGTCAGAAGTCACCACACTATCACATATAAAATTCAAAGGCATGTATAGCTAGACTCTTACATACCACGGTAGTCCTAGAATCGACTAAACCGTAGCTCTGATACCAATAAAATATAACACCCTTAACCCGTATCTGTCGCCGAAATAGGGTTATGAGACATTACTCGTCAAACCACAATCAACGCACTCATACAAATACTATTACATTAATTAATAGTAATTAATCCATGCTATCACAATCAAATATGTACTTTCATTTTAAAATTATAATGCTAACAAGCTTATTACAAATAATAGCTTTACTATCTTATAAAAACAAGTTTCAATCAAATAGTAAAAAGACTATTCATTTGGTCATTTTTGAATACATTAGCCGAATATGTACATCCACCTTTATTCAATATATACCAATCAGATGCATTATTATTTAAGACAAATATACCTACATGACAAAGCTTTGCTAATTACCATTATCATCCATCTACATTATCAGTTAATTCGTGATAGATGACATGATCAAATTACGCAAAACCAAGCTCATGTAAACTTCATCATATCCTTTTCAAATGTGCTTAACTTAGGAATATATCTATAAGGTTATTAATACAAATCATATAACTATATATACATAGTCTCATGCGCCCTATCACTAAATGTTCACCAAAAATAATTTAACCATTCTAACCTCATGTCCGAATGCATATGAATATCAAATAAAAATATAAACTCCAAACTACCAATGCCATGGCGAATATTACAAGTAAGTATACTATAATTTGATCATTAGTATTTCACACATAACATAATATGAACTAAACTTTCATGATATATCCGAACATGATAATTTAATAACAACATAAACAAGCATTATTAAACCATTTTCAAAAATATATATATATAGCAACCTATTAACTTGCTAACATATTACATGCTTTAAATCATCTAGCATTCAACATTTATCCTTATTAGCTAAGTGCATATCCCAATATTACACCATATATATATGTATATCATATGATCATTTCACGTGTATGATTTAAAGCATGACCAAATCACATATCTAGTGGTATTATAATGCAAGCTACTATATCAAAATGTGAAACCTAAACTTAACCAAAAGCAGCAGACCTTATTCGCAAGGCCATATTTATATTTACAATTCAACATCATTCATTATTTATCAAAACAAAGCCTATACATGCCTTTGATTCAAAAGTTTACAAAACATAAATATACCAAAGAGAGTGATAGTGTGATCGATTGTCTTGATGATCCCCGGCCCATAGTTGAATTATCGATCTATAAAATAGAACACAAACATAAACAGAGTAAGCTCACTGGCTTAGTAAGTCTTAAGCACATACACTTTTAATGAACATACAGGTAAACACTTTAATCTTCAAACTAATAATATTGTACATAAATTTTTCTATATATATATATATATATATATAGGATACACTAATAGAATACTAGGGTCACATTTGTATTGATTATCATCACTATGTCATCCTGAACATATACTTTATCAACTTCCCATATAAGCTATGTATATTCACATCAATGATAGATTCGACATTATATAATATAGTACTTGAGCAATTGACCATTTCTACACATAACATTTGATTCAAAACAAAAAGAACTTAACTCACTTTCTTCCTTACTAATATAGTAGGCAAATTCTTACCCGAACTTTTAGCACATAACTATATATATATATATATATATATCTCACCTTGTTTGATTCTCAGAATCTCCATTTATAGCATATCACCGGCATAAAGCCTGCTAGGCATTAAAGCCCAAAATAAATATAAATCACCGGCACGAAGCCTGCTAGGCATTAAAGCCCGAAATAAATCACCGGCACGAAGCCTGCTAGGCATTAAAGCCCGATATAAATCACCGGCACGAAGCCTACTAGGCATTAAAGCCCGAATTACATCACCGGCACAAGGCCTGCTAGGCTCGAAGCCTAAAATACAATATTACTTCCATCTCATTCACATTACAAGCTAACCAGAATTATACAAACCATACTTAATTCATATCACATGAACTTATCAATTCAATTAAAATTTTACAACACTTCTTGCTAAAATATTTATCTACATTCGGCTATCTTATATATATATATATCCTCAAAACATTTAAATTTCATCATCCATTAAGTCACATAAATAATTTTAGACATATATTTGCTTAAGGACTTACCTCGGTTGTCGATAGACCGTGCAAATCGGCTATTCGAGAACCTTCGTCTTTCCCCGATCTAAATCCGTTTTTCTTTGCTCTTGATCTAAAACACATTAAAATTTAGCTCATTCAAGTACATTTCATCTCAATTTAGTCCCTAAGCACATAATTAGGCAATTTACCATTTTACCCATACTATTTCAAATTTTTACAATTTAATCCTTTTTGCCTAAAACACAAAATACACACAATTAGCAAAAACCATACAAGGGCCGAATACTCACAATAGCATTATAAGTCCATTCCTTTCATTTATTTTTCAAATAAGCCCCTCTAAAAATTTACTTTTACAAATTAGCCCTAATTACTCAAAATCACCAAAATTTCCAACACCAAATATTTTCATCTTAAGCATATCTTTAATTTAAAAACATCAAACATCAAAAACCACAAGAAAATCTCAATGGCCAAATATCACACATGCTTGAATTCAAAAATTTCTACATGGGTCAGCTAGTACACTAAGCAACGATCTCAGAAACGTAAAAATCAACAAAAACCGAGCTAAAATTCTTACCTAATTGGACCCAAATTGTTGCCAAAATTTTCAAATATTCTTCACCCTTTTTCTTAGCTTCAATCGGCCATGAACAAAGATGAAAGAAAATTGGCCTTTTGTTTGTTTTAATTTAACTTATATTAATTTATTATTAAATTACCTAACTAACCTTTATAATATAATAACAAAATATTATATATTAAGGACAAACTTGTCCATGACCAGCCACTAACTCTTAAAATGGGTTATTTACCCTTTCAATACTTCCTATTAAAAAGCCATGCTCAAATTAGCATATTACACTTTAGTATGCCACTTTTACCTTTTACGCGATTAAGTCCTTTTTATCAAATTCAACACTTAAACGATAAAATTTTTATACGAAACTTTCACACACATAAATTCATATATAATAAACACTAAATATAATATTTAAATATTTCTTAGGCTCGGATTCGTGGTCCCGAAACCACCATTTCGATTAGGGTCAGATTCGGTCTGTTACACACCTAGTTAAAATTTGATGTAGGATCAAAAACTAAGTATTCTAGTACCTATATTATAACGCCCCGAGTTTTGGGACTAGAAGTTTGGAGTTTTGCTGACTAGGGTCTGAGTGTGAGGTGTGCTATTGTGGTTAGTTGCGAGATTAAATGATAGAATGGGCCTACTGGTCTGGCGGTTAGTTGTGTGTTTATGTATCTCTGGGACACGTGTTTGAGTCCTTATGTGTGCGCTTTGGATGAATACTTTTATTGTCTTGTTTTGTTTTGTTAAATATTTTAATTAAATTGTCTAGTTTTGGTTATTATTGATTTTAATTTATTTTTTATTTTTCATTATTATTATTTTATTTTATTGTTTTATTTTTTGTTTCCTTTTCTTTTTCCATGTTCTTTTTGCTTTTCTTCTTCTTTGGTTTTGTTTTTCTCTCTTTTTGAAACGATGGTGTTACGGTTCGCGGAGAGTTTCAATTTTCTAGTCATCGAGTCGGCATCAGGACGTTTTCATCATCGAATCAGGTGTGGGTTTCATACTCTTTCTATTTTATTTGTAATTTTGATTTGACTCTTTGAAAAGTCGATAATTGGTGTCTAAGTGTTCACAAATCTGTTATTTTTTATGTGGAACCGTTGTTATATGCTTAGAAACTGTTAGTTATGGTATTACCTCAAGCTATTAAGGTCGGGAAAGTGCTACGAGGGTGAGAGCATAATTTTTGGGTTTGTTTTAGGGTGGTTTCGTGACCACATAGGGGTTCACATGGGCATGTGATGACTCACACGACTATGCCCTTTCGAGAATTAGGGTTTTCGGGCCAATTTTGGTGCCACACAGCCGTGTGGCCATCTTGGGGATTTTATCATTTCTCACACGACCGTGTCCCTCGGGCACACGGGCGTGTGAGTTTGGGGATTAAGGTTTGAGTGTTTTGATGCCACATGACCGTGTAGCTAATTTAGGGATTTAAGGATTCCACATAGGCGTGTGTTTTGAGACACACAGCCGTGTCTGGTGGGCACACGAGCGTGTGAGACCCTCACACGTCCATGTCAGCCCTGTACTCAATTTAGTACAAATGGACAGAGAGTTACACTGCCTATTCCCACGACCATGTCCCCTGTAATGCCCCAAAATCTTTAATATTTATTTTTGTATGTTTGTGACACAAAATCTGTATCTACTTCAGTGGTTATGTGTTCTGGGAGTGTCTAAGAAGTCTTGGGTTCAAGCCTTAGCTTGGGAAAAATTTTGTTTTATTTGAATAAACCCTTAAACTTTGGTCAGTAGGCTTATTAATAAAAGTTGGTAAAAATATGTCAGAATGGGCCTGCTGGACTAGAGGATAAGGGGTGTGATATTGTTACTTGAGGGTGAAGTTTGAACCCTTGCATGCACAAAAAGGGGGTCAAATTTTTGCTATTATGGACGGCTAGTGTTTGTGTTTTATTAAAAGTCTAAGTATTAAAAAGGTTGGAGTGATTTTAGGAGGAAATTATGGGATTAAGGGAGTATCCCGATTTGGTGGATGTTAAATTAGACTCCTCCTCTCATTTTGCCAATTTCGGTCTTTCATAGTGTTTTTCTTTTGGGATTTTTTCAACTTTTCTCCCTCTCTGCTGCCACACCCTCCTAGTTTTCTTTGCCAATTTGGTCTGCTTCTCCTAACACCTAGCTTGTGTTACCGATCTTCTTGATTCCAACCCTGTTGATTCGTTGTTTATTTTGCTAATCTGCTTATTTTGAATTCTTACTCTCTTCAAAGACCGGTGCCGAATTTTGTTAGTAGGGAGTTTGCTACATCTTGTGGGTCCATTCAGTCTTGTCCTTCCCACGTCTGATTTTCCCTTCACCTCTCTTGTCAATTCTTTTTCTTCTACTTCCCCCTCTGTGCCATGCCCTACTTTCTTCCCTTGCTGCTGTGATCATCATATTTTTCTGCTCTCTGTCGAATTACTATGCATTGGTCCTTTCTTTTGGTGTTATTGTGTCATTAGTTCCTTTCCCTCTTCGTGGTTTGGCGTTTTGGTAAGTTGATTTTAGGTTTGGTTCAAACTATTCATATGAATATTGGTTAATAAGGGTTTAGTTGAATTGTAGGAACTAGTGATCTTTCAGTTTTGATAGTTTAAGTAGGGCAGGCCTCGGTTGTTCAAACGAAGTAAGTGGATGTCAACGAAGTGATTAAGTGGGTCAAATAGAGTCGTTTTAATTCGTTGGCCTTACGACTAATTGATTGTTTATGTTTTGAACTTAGATTTGGAGAGTTCAAGGACTGAGTGCGTTATTTTCGTAACCAGGTGTGTAACAGTACCCTATAAACGATACTAGCAAAATGCTAAAAAGTGTGAAACGTTGACGCCACACAGGCGTATGGCTGCCTAAGGGGTAGGCCGTGTGACTAAATGTGGGCTTGCGATTGACGAGGCTGGCCATGGGTGATTCATGGGTCGAGCCAAATTGGTCTGTGTGGGCTCACGGGCATATGGGCCCCACACTAGCAAACCACACGGATGTGTGGAAATTATTAGGCCAGGCCGTGTGATTCGCATGGCCAAGGCCATTTTGGGCCGTGTGGGCCACGCGGGCGTGTAGGCTCACATGGGCTAGAATCATGGGCTCTTAGGCCCATTTTCACTGTTTGACTGCTAAGGTTACACGGGTCGCCTGAGTCGACTGTGGACCTACTGTAGGGTTAGTAAGCTTACCTGGATCCCAATTGACTGAATGATTGTTATACCCCATGTGATGTATATGACTGTATTTTAGCATGCTATTTAATTGTACTGAATACATGTTTGATACCATGGTATGTCATGACATGATTGCATGATGCATTGTATGGGGATGGGTTTTATATTGATCGTAGGAAGTGTACTGAAAGGCTTCGAGCCTAAATTACTGGCAGCCCAACTGTATATTACTTTATAGTCCCGCATTCGGTACTCTATAGAGTGTAGGGTTGGATGGAGATGGAGTGTAAAGGCTGGCTGGCTAGGACTTATATACTGTTTAAATCTATTACTACACTGATCATTGATTATGCAATGTGCTAGGGCCCAAACACATGACTTTTTTGTATTGAGATGGGTTAAAGCCCAAACTGATATTGTCATTGATACTGAAAAGGGCTTAGACCCAGACTGTGTTTGTTTTCTGTCTGTTTGCTTATATGGGATTACACATTGAGTTTTCACAAACTCACCCTTCTGTTTTAACTATACAGGTAATCCCCAGACATAGGCTAATCGATGTAATGGAGGACTCAGCGGTGGCCACACGCCCTATCTAATTTGATTTAGTATTTTATGATTTTCGATTTAATTTTTGAGGTATTTTTCTATAGTAATGGCCTCTTTGTATTTTAATTTTAATTTGGGATTCTGGTTGTTTTGATTTATAACTGCTAGCAGTAGGATAATACGCGAGTTTTCAAAAAGACAAATGTTTTAGCAAAAATACCACGAATAGGCAACCTAATCAAAAGCTTCCACGGTAAATGACATTTTGAAAATTAATAATGTTTTAAAAGTGAATAACTTTTTGATAATGACTCACGTTTTGAAAATGAATGACACATCTTGGAATCATCATAAAATAACAAAAAGAGGTTAAATAGAAAAGGGTTTTCATCGATAGAACACTTTACGAAAAACACTTCAATGTGACATCGCCAGATTCGACCATAACGTCTAGGCCGGGTTTGGGGTGTTACATCCCTAGTCCACACGGGCGTGTGCTTTAGACACACGACCATGTGCCTCTCTTCACACGGGCATGTGCCATAGTCACACGGCCGTATGCCCCTTTTTACATGGGCTTGTAATTTCTCACACGACCTAGGCATGTCCACACGACCAGAGTACACGGCCGTGTGGCTTTAAGTCACCTATTTTTATTCTGTCTGCTTTTGATCCGAGTGGTTTTCTGTGTGTTTGGCCTTGGCTGATCTTTAGTCAGGGTGGCTAAGAATTCTAATCTAGGCTTAGGCCTGAGTGTATCTGTGACTGTCATGTGAGATGTGTGAATCTAAATATGTTCTATTGGGTGTGTGTTCATATTTGTTCTGTCTAACTGTCTAATAATGTGTCACTCTTTTGTGAGATTGAATGCATACATGAACTTGCATAAACTATTTTGGGTTGGGTTGTGAAGAGAAATGAGACTGATTCTGACCTGATTTGGCAGTTCTACTGCGACTTATACGTGCCATGATTTATCGCATTATACCACACATGCGTCAGCTTTGCTATGCACTACTATCTGATCTGGCATTTTAACTACAACATGTTGGTACAGTGGATTATTGCATTGCACTGTACTATACGTACGTCAGCTCTACTACGTATTGCTATCTGATCTGGCAATTTAAACTGTGACTCACCTGTACAATGGTCTACTGCATTGAATAGTACAACATATACGCTAACTCTGCTACATATTATTATTATCTGAGTGGCTTAGTCCATATATGTGGTGTGTAGGACTGGATGGGCCTTCCGAGTTCCTAATTGATGTGATTGGTTCGATGAGCTTTCACAGCTGCTATGAGGTGTGATTGGGGGACGAAGACATGTGTTTGTTGGATGGGTGGGTTATATTTTCTGACTGCATTTCATACGCATATTATTGTGTGTTATAGGTGTAAGAATATCAATCTGTGTTTTGTTTATCAGAGCAACCCGTGTGTAAGTGTTCTGTGTACTTAGTGTTCTCTGTTTTGATTGCGTACAAGGATGTTAGGCTCTTGTTTGATATCTATTTCTGCTCATGTCTATAAGTTTGTACACCGCTGAATTAAATTATATGATTCTGCTTTTAGTCTTGTCTCGGACTCACACTGAACTCGAGTAGCTCACCCCCTCTTAGTGTTTCATTTTCAGGCACCTTTCTGAATTTTGATGCTGGACTCGGTGTGCAGAGGTCTCGGATAGTCTCGGTGAAAATGTATTAATCTACTTGATTATTTGGTTTTAAACTGTAAGATTTTTATAAAGTTGTGGTACAAAGTCTGTTTTAAGTTTTTAGTTTTACTCTGCGGATTTATATTATCTCAACTATAATCGTACCGTTTGTATTTTAAAAGATTAAATGTTCCGGTTTGACGTGGCAACCTGTTTTGTAAAAATTTACCTACGATCACTTCGGTGATCAATGTGACATCTGGGATTCGGCCTAACCTTTTAGACTGGGTTTGGGGTGTCGCATAGATTGACAAATAACACGGATTAATAACCATAAATTTACCAAACCCAATTGATTAATATGATAACCATCATCGATCGACCCCAATAATAGAAACTAACAATCCTTACCACCGCGAAAACACTTACCTCTAAATGAAATAGTAACTTAACACAAATTTATTTTGCCAGATAACCAACAGTCTCATTATCTTCTCCTATTTGCATCCAACCACAGAAATAATCCCGACTTAAACAAAGGACAATGAAAGAAAAACCTCCATAACGGAAAAAGAATGTTACTTACACAAGATCTAAATGGAAACCTATTCAATCACACACCCATGATAGAAATTGAATGACACAAGAGACCACAATCAAGAAATCAAGGAAATTTGGAGAAGAAAAAGGAAGAAAGAAAGAAGGGAATTTTAGAAATTCTTTACTAGAGACCAATGTGAAACACACAAATGGAAAAATTAGGGAGAAAAGATGGAGAACGTGATTAGTGGAGCAGAAATTTGGAAATATTATTTTTTAAAAATTTCAAAACAAAAGGAAATAGAATAAAAATAAAAATAAGACAAAATAAAATAAAATAAAAAAGACATACCCATTATCCCAACTAACCTAATCCTTATTTGACAGATTTCTTAGACTTCAGTTTGAATCCAAATTCCCATTATCCCAACAAACCTAATCTTTATTTAACAGATTTCTTAGACTTCCATTTGAATCCAAATTCCATTAGTTGTGTGACATACAAGAACATTAGCAAAAAAAAAAAAAAAAAAAAGAATCATTTGCATGCACAAGGATTCAAACTTAGGACATTGAGATAAGTGAAAGCCTTATCACTGACTAGCAGGCTCATTTTATCACAAGTTGAGCGAAAATAAAATTTAAGCCCAATATACAGAGGTAGGGATGGGGAAAGGAATAACAACAGTTTCCAAAAGTGAAATTTTAGCACATGACCTCAAACACACATTCAAGGCTCTTAACCACTGAAGCAGATACTTAATTTTGACAAAATTTAACAAATTAAAAACTCAAATTTTAGGGCAATACAGAGCTTTAAAAAAAGTGAAAAGTGATATTTTACAAATATCAAGAAAATTGATATGATTGTTTTCTGAAATTCAAAATTTGCTTAAGTGATTAATAAAGTGATTGACTTAGTACAATAGATAGGATACGCTTGACATGTCATAGGGATTAGTGTGCATTCTTGTCAGTAGAAGACTGTGATTTGTGCCATATGGCACCATAATTATGTGTATTTTGCATCCATTTCTAGGGTGTTCGAATGATGTGCTTCTAGCGTAGTGTCTTAAGGTGTTCAGTTGGAATCTTAAGTATCCAAGTGTTATTTTACTAAGGTTTACTAAGGGTGAAGTGTTTTAAAAGTGTAATAGTAAGATATGTAAATGGACATATCTTGTCATGATATTTGGCCTAATAAGATGAGCTTAAATGTTTGAGACCTTTTTTAAAATAATACATATTGAGATAAGTGTAAAGATGATACTAGTGAAACGAGTAAGTAAATTTCCATAAGTGAAACTATACATGAATTAAATGGTTAATTATATAATAAAAGTAATCATGACAGAAGTGAATGCTAGGCAAACGAGCAAAAGAGTTACTAAGTGGTAATTCTATAATGACCTGAAAGTCAGTAGTGTCAAAATATGCAGTTTCGGGACCCCAATGTTTGTAATCGTAATCCCCACCGGAATCTGGCACGAGACGTTACCGAACAATTTACCTGATCACCACTTAGGCTCAACGTGACTACTCTCCTTGAATCGCTTCAACTACTTCACACTCAACCTATGAGATCTCAATCATACCTACGAGAACTCTCGGGACCATATCAGAAGTTTTTACGGTCTATAAATTTTTTTTCATCTAAACAGGGAGAACACGCCCGTGCTAGATTACACACATGCCCATGTGCTCACACCGTTCCCAAAAACCCCAACATTCTGCCAAAACTCACACGACTAGGGCACGCCCATATGAAATGGGGGCACGCCCGTGTACCCTTACAACATGCCCGTGTCTTCCACCCTTGGGAAGTTACTGACTAATTTAGCACGGCCTGGACACACCCGTGGCCCTAGACCGTGTGCCACACCTTGATATACTGACTTATTCAACACGGCCTGGGCACACGCCCATGTTCTAACCTTGTCTCACCCACGGTCCACACAAACAGCCATGGATTTTGCCCGTGGTCTATCCTAATTTAAAACACTAAGGTGCAAGGTTCGCACAATCTGAGTATTTAAATTTGCATGATTTTGGTGTTTAGATTTTAAAGGAAAAATCTTTTATTTTAATTTGGTGCTTATTGAAGTCTTTGAGAGGGTAAAGCATAATTTGAAGAAGAAATAAAATTTATTAAATTGAGATTTATGGAAGTGAAACAAAGGTGATTAAGACTTAAGCTAAATTATGTGCTAAAAAGTGTCATAAGTTGAGCATATGGTAAGGTGGAGTTGGCGCATGGGTTCAAGTAAGAGGGAAGAGGTTGAATCCCTTGTATGACACCTAAATAAATTTTGCTTTTAATTTTCGCTCATGACTAGGAAGTGTCGGCAAGGGGATATATAAGGAAGGTGTTGACCATGTTATTTTTGGTTAGAGTATCAATGGATTAAGGTAACAACTAACTTATGGCATGGAATCAAAGGTTTAAGGAAAGATAGGGGGAACATAAGGCACTTATCAAGGGAAAATTTTGGAAAGAAATCATGGCCTATTGACTATGTGCTGGACGGCAATTTGGTATAGGAGGGAGCCTAAATTTTGAGTTAGTTTTGGTTGAGAAGTTCTTTTCTCTCTTTGGTTGTTCTTTGCACCTTGTGCAGAATTTTATTTCCTCTCCTTTCAACATTTTTCCTAGCCGATTTTTGCATTTGGTAAAGCCAAAATTTTGTGACCATTTGGTCATTCCTTTTGCTTATCTTGATAGCCAATTCTTTGTGCCTTTTCTTCTTGTGCGAAATCATCTATACCAAAAGAAACATCTTTTCTTTTCTTTTTCCATGGCCGAATATACCAGCACCTAAAGTTCATATTTTTCTTTTCTTTTTCTTCTAATCTCCTTGAAATCAAAACAACATCACCATCATCCTTTCGTTCTTATATTATTTCTTTTCCAATCGAAAATTCTCTCCATCTTCACTCTCTTGGCCGAATGCTATTGTGCCTATAAACCAAATATTTTTCTTCTTTTCCTTGATCATACATAGCCGAATCCTTCATCATTTAGACACCATTCTCAATCCTTTCCTTTTGACCGTGGAATATAGGTAAGGGTTCTTTTCCATTTTCGTTTTAATAAGTGATATTATGGCCGAATATCATTGGTTTATTGAGGGTCTTTTTGGATTGATATAGCATTCATACTAATAACGTTTCTTTCGTTATTATTTAGTGCAATAACGGAGATTGGAATTCAAGTGATCGGGAGAAACGTTGGAAACGTTTTATTTTGGTAAGGAAATCCTACTCTTTAAAATCTCTAGTATTATTGATATTATTTTAGATCTAACTAAATTCCTTTGGATCTTGAAGACCGTCAAAATAGGGAAGAAAAGGGCGGTGTTCAGTTATCGTAAGAGGGGTGGATCTGTAAATCCCCCATTCAAACGAAGAGCGGTTTGGTCAGGATTTTCCAGGGTTGTGGGCCATCTTCGAAAGAAGTCCATTATTCAAGTAGTACGAACCTCGAGCCGTTATCGTTGGTGGATTCTCGGCTAGTGAATCGATAAGCGAGGCAAAACCGAAAATCAAGTGATTCAAAATCAAGAGGGTAAGATTTTGGATCCATTATCGATTAAGATTTATTTTTACGAGTTAGTTGACTAACGAATCAAAATATGTTTTAGGTGCCGAGGAGCGAGAAGGGTTAGTACTCACGGTATCGAGGTGTGTAATTTTCACACTCATTATTTTTGGTTGGACGTCAAATTTCGTATGGAAGTAAATCGTAAAAACGATTAGATCGGTAAAAACGTAAAAAAATGATATTTGACAAAAATATGTAAAAACGACAAAATCGTGAAAATTTTGAAAACGCCCTCGAGATATTAATTGTTATTCCGTAAATACTCTAGTTCGTGAAAATGGGCCGTAAATACTCTAGTTCGTGAAAATGGGCCGTAAATACTCTAGTTCGTGAAAATGGGCCGTAAATACTCTAGTTCGTGAAAATGGGCCGAAAATACTCTAGTTCGATAAATCGGGCCAAAACACTCTAGTTCGTTAAAATCTAGCCAAAATACTCTAGTTTGGTAAATGGGCCAAAGCCCACTAAATTGCTAAATGGACGAATTGCTTTAATTAAGGGCCAAATGAAATGTTATTGATAAACCCACCATGTTATGTATTGTTAATAAATTTTATATTTTAAAGTACATGTATAATTGCATGGGTGGGATATATGAAGAGAAGAATGGCCAGTTGCCACAATATCGGCTTATTGCCTCTAGTTCGGTGGCTCTGCCACAATATCGGCTTATTGCCTCTAGTTCATGGCTCTGCCACAATATTGGCTTATTGCCTCTAGTTAAATTGGCTATGCCACAATTATAAAAGGCTTAATGCCTACGATTGGTGTGATGGCGGGGTGGGTTGACTTGATCCCACAGGTGTGATGGTTGGTGCAGGGGTGTTAGCGGATGGATATTAGGTTTGGGTTGGGAATTACATTTTCATGCATTATTAATTATTTTAAATTCATGATATATTGTTGAATTACGAATTGGGCTCAAGCCCAACATAATATCTTGACAATCTGCCCAATAATGGTGGTAAGTGAGTTACACTTTGAGTTCTAAGTAACTCACCCTTTAATTTCTTTCCATCTCGGTAATGGAAGCCGATGTGGACTTGGTGAGGATGACTTCGTGGAGGCCATCTTGCTAAATAAGGGTTATTTAAAACTCGAACTTTTAATTATTATTTTTACTATTTTGGGATGTTGTAATAAATGGCCTCTATAAATAACTTATGGATTTTATGTGTGTTTGGAATTTAAACTTTATTTTGGACTTTTAAATCATGGGCTATGATTATTTGATGCTTTATAAAAATAAATTTGGGGTTTTCAAATATATGAAATTCTGTTATAAATAATTCTTTTTATTGATAACTCTTTAACAAATCTCCTAACAGTTTTTAATAATACAATGATTTTCAACTAACGTTTCAAATATTTATCAAAATCTAATTCTCTTCAAATTTTTAACTCTGTAAACAATATTGTAGTTTTCAACTCATTAAAGATTTAAGAATAGTTCGAATCACGTAACAAACCAAATCTAGTCTCAACGCATAGACCGGGTTTGGGGTGTTACATTTAGTGGTATCGAGCCCGCTTTAAAAAACTCTACGTGGTTTGGGTTCAAAAATAATTTACGTATGAAAACGTTCAATGATATTTTAAAGATCAAGATGGCACCACAAGCATCCGTGACAAGTCAAGTAAGTATTATTGCTTAATGATTACTATGATATGATAATAGGAACACTCTAGAACTTCTAGTTTTAGATGTGAAAAGCTGTAGAGATTGAGACTATAGGACACGTTATGAAAACAACTTTATATCTCAAATCTCATAAAATATCGTTAATAAACACCAAACAAAATTTCGATTCATAAAACTTGTAATCGATAAGCGAACAAGCAATCATGAGTACAAGAGGACGTGGTCGTGGGCGCCAGAGCGTGGCCGTGGTAGAGGCCGAGGTGCTACAATGAAGCACCAAATCATATGCGAAGTGGGCGACCAAGTCAATAGAAAGTGAGACCGGATCACGCGATCACATGGAAGAAGATCATGCATTGACTCAAGCAATGCTACGAGTCTTGGAAAGGGTCATTGGAACTAGAATTGGGCCAACAACTCGTGGGTCAATTTCAGAGGCGACTTAAAGCGAATAATGCGAAGTTTTCGAGGAGTCTCCGGTGTAGCTCGAATGTGGCGAATCTTGGCTCGAAGGCGTGGAGCAGATTATGGATGATATGGAATGCACGGTGAGCAAAAAGCGGAGAGGCTGTATCCTTATTGAGAGATGAGGCGTGTCGGTGGTGGCTCAACATTCGAAAAGGCAAAGCATAGCGATTAATCGGGAATTCTTTAAAGGCGCCTTTCAAGGAAAATCGTCGAACGAGCTATGTAGATGCTCGAAGGAAGGAATTTCAATCTTGTCCAAGGAAGTAAGACCGTGGCGAGATATGAAGTCGAGTTTTTACGTCCCGAGCCGTTATGCGGGACAATTGTAGCAACAGATCATGAGCGTTGTATGCGTTTGAGGATGGACTTAATGATGAGTGAGGGTTCCGATTGCTCCAGACAAGTTAGAAATTTTTCCACTCTGGTGGAGAAGGCCAAAATAGCCGAGGAGGCTAAGAACTCAGAACGGCAGAACCGAGAAAGATCCCGAAACAAGAGAGAGACACAGCAGTCTGGTTCTTCCAAGAGATTCCAGAAGAAACCCCGGAATGATGAATCAGTTCAAGGCAGAACCCCGGTAACAAATAATCGAAGTCGAGATTGCACTGAGTGTGGGAAAAGGCATTTTGGGGAATGTTGGAGGAAAACGGGTGCATGCTACAAATGCGGTTCAATGGAACATCAGTACAAAAGTTGTCCTCGACGAATGGATACGACTCAAGAAGTCCGTAATAATGATGCACTGTAATGGTCGGGGTAATCAAGAACCACCGAGAGGTCGTGGACCGGTCGTGGTGGTAATGGGGCTGGTCGTGGTCAAGGTGCACCGGTCGAGGCAATGGTAATAGAGAAATGCGGATGCAAGACGGCTGGATGGTCTATGCGGTTAGGCCATGAAGACGGCAATGCACTGATGTGATAACTGCACGTTCTTCATTTTGATGTACCATTATTGCCTTAATAGATATTGGCTCTACTCATTCATATGTATCTAGTGCCATATCTGGAAATCAATTTAGAATCAAATTACCGAAAATGAGATGATGATGAATCAGGTCCTTTAGGACGATCCAAGAATCGTTAATAAAATATTTAAAGACGTGCCTTAAAAATCCAAGAGGAAGTATTCTTAGCAAATTTGATGGAACTACCTTTCGTGAGTTCGATCTCATTCAGGCATGGATGGTTGGTTAACCATCGAGCGCAATTGGATTGTCTTTGAAAACGAATGTCGATAAGGACCGGATGATAAGGAAATCATAATGATTGGTGAACGAAAGAACTATCGGCAAATGTGGTATCGCATTAAAAGCGGAGAAGTTGGTGCGGAAAGGTGCAGGGGCATTCCTAGCCTTTATCGTGCTTTGGATG
Source organism: Gossypium rotundifolium (assembly GCA_025506655.1). Lineage (NCBI taxonomy): Eukaryota > Viridiplantae > Streptophyta > Magnoliopsida > Malvales > Malvaceae > Gossypium > Gossypium rotundifolium. The sequence goes on from CP106731.1 coordinate 54,612,237, forward strand.
CCAAAGAATTATCCGTGAATGATGTGAGGACGGTGAAGGAATTTCCGATGTATTTCTGAAGAACTTCCGGTATACCTCAGATCGGAAGTAGAATTTGGTATTGAGCTTTTGCAGGGACGGCTCCAAAGTCCATTGCTCCCTATAGAATGGCACAGAAGGAGTTGGTCGAGCTCAAAGCTCAAATTCAAGAATTGCTGGATCGGGATTCATTCGACCAAGTGTGTCTCCGTGGGGAGCACCGGTTTTGTTCGTCAAGAAGAAGGATGGATCGATGCGTATGTGCATTGACTACGAATAGATTGAATAAATTGACGATCAAGAATCGATATCCTCTGCGAGAATTGACGACTGTTTGATCAATTGAAGGGAGCTTCGCTTTTCTCAAAATTGATTTAAGGTCGGGTTATCATCGACTTAAGGTGAAAGAAGCGGACATTTATAAGACAACATTTCGGACACGTTACGGACACTATGAGTTTGTAGTGATGCCGTTTGGATTAACCAATGCACCAATTTGCATTTATGGACATGATGAACCGAGTCTTCCAACCATATTTAGACCGGTTTGTGGTAGTGTTCATAGATGATATATTGGTTTATTCGAGAAATGAGGAGGAACATGACCAACATTTGCGGATAGTATTACAATTACTTCGTGATAAGCAATTGTATGCCAAATTTGGTAAATGCGAATTTTGGCTAAAGGAGGTGACTTTCCTTGGTCATGTAGTATCACCAAGGAATAAGGGTGGATCCTCGAAAATTGAGGCTATTCGGATTGGAAGCCACCAACATCGAGAGTGAAATTGAGTTTCTTAGGCTTGGTGGATACTATAGACGCTTTGTAGGGGTTTTCATTGATTCTCGCACCCTAACTAAACTGCATGCGAAAGGAGCTCCGTATATCGGACCTGAAAAGCGAAGAGAGTTTTGAGAAATTGAAGAAGATCCTGACGAAGCTCCAGTTTTAATTCAACCCGAAATGGAAAAGAATTCACCGTTTATTGTGATGCGTCTCACACGGTCAGGTTGTGTGTTGATGCAAAATGGAAAGGTGGTGGCCTATGCTTCGTCAATTGAGACCACACAAGTAAACTACCCTACTCATGATTTGGAGTTAGCCCGTTGTCTTTGCTCTAAAGATTTGGAGGCACTATCTCTATGGTGAGAAGTCCATAATCTACACGGATCACAAGAGTCTTAAATACCTCCTTACCCGTAAGGAGCTGAATTTAAGACAAAGAAGATGGGTAGAATTGTTAAAAGATTATGATTTCTCCATCGAATACCATCCCGGAAAGGCTAACGTGGTAGCCGACGCGTTAAGTCGTAAGGCGATATCTCAATTAAGAGCTTTGTTTGCCCATTTGAGTCTGTATGAGGATGGCGGTTGTTAGCGTAACTTGGTGAAACCTCTATGGTTGGAACAAATCAAGGAAAAGCAGACATCGATGAGAAGTTGGGACCTTTCTTTGCGACAAGTTGAAAATGGTGAAATTGAGGATTTTGGAATAAACACGGAGGGTATGTTGTGCTTTCGAGGAGAGTATGCATGCCTGTGGATCTAGATTTGAGGCAACCGATTCTACGGGGGCGATAGTAGCCCTTATGCTATGCATCCGGAGGAAATAAGATGTATCGAGATCTCCGTGAATGATATTGGTGGCTGAGGTTGAAGCGTGAGATTACGAGTTCGTGGGAAAATGTTTGACTTGTCGCAAGTGAAGGCGAACACCAATTACCGTGCTGATTGTTACAACCGATAAAGATTCCTCTTTGGAAATGGGAGAGGATAACTATGGATTTTGTTAGTGGGTTACCGTTAACACCGCTAAGAAAAATTCCGTTTGGGTAATTGTTGATCGGTTGACGAAGACCTTCATTTCTTGCCGGTTAAATACGGATTATTCATTGCGAAATTGGCGAAACTTTACGTATCCGAAATTGTGAGGTTACATGGGGTACCAGATCTCTTATATCGATAGGGACCCTAGGTTCACATCACGATTCGAAAGCTCGCATGAAGCCTTGGGGACAAAGTTGAATTTCAGTACGGCTTTTCATCCTCGATCTGATGGTCAGTCGGAAAGAGTAATTCAGATATTGGAAGAAGCTACGTGGGAGCCAGAGGATGCAATTCGGCAACAATACCCTCACCTTTTTCAACTGTAAATTTCGAGGACGAAATTTTCTTTAAGGAGGGTAGAGTTGTAACACCCTAAAAATCAGTATTTAAATTTGCATGATTTTGGTGTTTAGATTTTAAAGGAAAAATATTTTATTTTAATTTGGTGCTTATTGAAGTCTTTGAGAGGGTAAAGCATAATTTGAAGAAGAAATAAAATTTATTAAATTGAGATTTATGGAAGTGAAACAAAGGTGATTAAGACTTAAGCTAAATTATGTGCTAAAAGTGTCATAAGTTGAGCATATGGTAAGGTGGAGTTGGCGCATGGGTTCAAGTAAGAGGGAAGAGGTTCGAATCCCTTGTATGACACCTAAATAAATTTTTGCTTTTAATTTTCTGCTCATGACTAGGAAGTGTCGGCAAGGGGATATATAAGGAAGGTGTTGACCATGTTATTTTTGGTTAGAGTATCAATGGATTAAGGTAACAACTAACTTATGGCATGGAATCAAAGGTTTAAGGAAAGATAGGGGGAACATAAGGCACTTATCAAGGGGAAAATTTTGGAAAGAAATCATGGCCTATTGACCATGTGCTGGACGGCAATTTGGTATAGGAGGGAGCCTAAATTTTGAGTTAGTTTTGGTTGAGAAGTTCTTTTCTCTCTTTGGTTGTTTCTTGCACCTTGTGCAGAATTTTATTTCCTCTCCTTTCAACATTTTTCCTGGCCGATTTTTGCATTTGGTAAAGCCAAAATTTTGTGACCATTTGGTCATTCCTTTTTGCTTATCTTGATAGCCAATTCTTTGTGCCTTTTCTTCTTGTGCCGAAATCATCTATACCAAAAAGAAACATCTTTTTCTTTTCTTTTGCCATGGCCGAATATACCAGCACCTAAAGTTCATATTTTTCTTTTCTTTTTCTTCTAATCTCCTTGAAATCAAAACAACATCACCATCATCCTTTCGTTCTTATATTATTTCTTTTCCAATCGAAAATTCTCTCCATCTTCACTCTCTTGGCCGAATGCTATTGTGCCTATAAACCAAATATTTTTCTCTTCTTTTCCTTGATCATACATAGCCGAACCCTTCATCATTTAGACACCATTCTCAATCCTTTCCTTTTGATCGTGGAATATAGGTAAGGGTTCTTTTCCATTTTCGTTTTAATAAGTGATATTATGGCCGAATATCATTGGTTTATTGAGGGTCTTTTTGGATTGATATAGCATTCATACTAATAACGTTTCTTTCGTTATTATTTAGTGCAATAACGAGATTGGAATTCAAGTGATCGGGAGAAACGTTGGAAACGTTTTATTTTGGTAAGAAATCCTACTCTTTAAAATCTCTAGTATTATTGATATTATTTTAGATCTAACTAAATTCCTTTGGATCTTGAAGACCGTCAAAATAGGGAAGAAAAGGGGTGTTCGGTTATCGTAAGAGGGTGGATCTCAGAATCCCCATTCAAACGAAGAGCGGTTTTGCATCAGGGATTTTCCACGGGTTGTGGGCCATCTTCGAAAAGAAGTCCATTATTCAAGTAGTACGAACCTCGGAGCCGTTATACGTTGGTGGATTCTCGGCTGACTAGTGAATCGATAAGCGAGGCAAAACCGAAAATCAAGTGATTCAAAATCAAGAGGGTAAGATTTTGGATCCATTATCGATTAAGATTTATTTTACGAGTTAGTTGACTAACGAATCAAAATATGTTTTAGGTGCCGAGAGCGAGAAGGGTTAGTACTCACGGTATCGAGGTGTGTAATTTTCACACTCATTATTTTTGGTTGGACGTCAAATTTCAGATGGAAGTAAATCGTAAAACGATTAGATCGGTAAAACGTAAAAATGATATTTGACAAAATATGTAAAACGACAAAATCGTGAAAATTTAAAACGCCTCGAGATATTAATTGTTATTCCGTAAATACTCTAGTTCGTGAAAATGGGCCGTAAATACTCTAGTTCGTGAAAATGGGCCGTAAATACTCTAGTTCGTGAAAATGGGCGTAAATACTCTAGTTCGTGAAAATGGGCGAAAATACTCTAGTTCGATAAATCGGCCAAAACACTCTAGTTCGTTAAAATCTAGCCAAAATACTCTAGTTTGGTAAATGGGCCAAAGCCCACTAAATTGCTAAATGGACGAATTGCTTTAATTAAGGGCCAAATGAAATGTTATTGATAAACCCACCATGTTATGTATTGTTAATAAATTTTATATTTTAAAGTACATGTATAATTGCATGGGTGGGATATATGAAGAGAAGAATGGCCAGTTGCCACAATATCGGCTTATTGCCTCTAGTTCGGTGGCTTTGCCACAATATCGGCTTATTGCCTCTAGTTCGGTGGCTCTGCCACAATATTGGCTTATTGCCTCTAGTTCGGTGGCTATGCCACAATTATAAAAAGGCTTAATGCCTACGATTGGTGTGATGGCGGGGTGGGTTGACTTGATCCCCACAGGTGTGATGGTTGGTACGGGGGTGTTAGCGGATGGATATTAGGTTTGGGTTGGGAATTACATTTTTCATGCATTATTAATTATTTTAAATTCATGATATATTGTTGAATTCGAATTGGGCTCAAGCCCAAAGATAATATCTTGACAATCGCCCAATAATGGTGGTAAGTGAGTTACACATCGAGTTCTAAGTAACTCACCCTTTAATTTCTTTCCATCTCGTAATGGAAACCGATGTGGACTTGGGTGAGGATGACTTCGTGGAGGCCATCTTGCTAAATAAGGGTTATTTAAAACTCGAACTTTTAATTATTATTTTTACTATTTTGGGATGTTGTAATAAATGGCCTCTATAAATAACTTATGGATTTTATGTGTGTTTGGAATTTAAACTTTATTTTGGACTTTTAAATCATGGGCTATGATTATTTGATGCTTTATAAAATAAATTTGGGGTTTTCAAATATATGAAATTACATTATAAATAATTCTTTTTATTGATAACTCTTTAACAAATCTCCTAACAGTTTTTAATAATACAATGATTTTCAACTAACGTTTCAAATATTTATCAAAATCTAATTCTCTTCAAATTTTTAACTCAGAAACAATATTGTAGTTTTCAACTCATTAAAGATTTAAGAATAGTTCGAATCACGTAACAAATCAAATCTAGTCTCAACGCATAGACCGGGTTTGGGGTGTTACAACTAAGGTGCAAGGTTCGCACAGTCTAGACACACGCCCGTGTATCCAACCGTGTGGGCACTTAGAGGCTATCTTCCAAGCCTTTTTGCCACTCTCATTTGCATACATACATAACTTATCACATATTTTCACATAGCATCAACATTACTCTTGAATTAAAATATTTGATTATAAAAGATTAAGGTTTTCATCCCATACACTAGGGAGACTAATTCCCATATAATTACAAACAACTTGAGCCATCATCTATGGCTATACACAATCAAGACATAAGCTCTCTTGGGCCAACACAATTTGACTACATCAACAAGGACTTGATCAAACTTAAGTACTAGCGCTATACATGCCATGACTCATAAGGACTTGATACCTCATACCAAGTGTCTGCTCGATAGTGTTAAAACGTCTCCGGCAGCCTCCAACCCAATCTAGTCAAAACAACCTATAAGAGATGGGAGAAGAAAAGGAGTAAGCAATAATGCTTAGTAAGTTCATCTGCATAACTGATAAATACTGATATTCATTAAATATGGATAACTACTAGGTATTACACTGGGTTTTTCCCATTAACTCATGGTTTCTTATTCAACCACTCTTAAAGCTTACTCATTCTATCTCTTACCTCATTCTTACCATGCCACAAGCCAATTGCTCGTTTAACTAGCATACATTCCTACACTGATTGTCATGTAATTTCATAAAACAATACATCAAGTATCATCAATAAACTACTCATCTCTCGGTGGCTTTACACTTAGCCCCCCATTAACTCTGTAATAAGGTGGTATCGCACACAGCCCACCAATTATTATACTCATGGTGTTTTCGCACTTAGCACACCAATAATTTATAAGCGATGGTATCACACATAGCCCATCAATTATTAGTTACTCAGGTTGTAACACACACAGCCCATGAATAATAATATGATAGATGGTATCGCACACAGCCTATCATTGCCATCAATAAGACATCCACTCAGCCATTTCCCTCAATAACGTAATAATATAGTTAATTCACCTAGCTATTTCACACACAGTTAGTCCACACAGTCAATATCTCAGTGGCTTTGCACTTAACCTACCATAATCAATTAACGAGAAGTTATCGTACTTATCTAACCATCTAGCATTATCATAACACATGCACAACTCTACCATTTTTACTCTACTTGAGCCATATATATTCTCAATCAATATCAACCATGCATCTAATATCAAATTCTACTACATTCATCCCACTTAGGAGTTTATCATATATCAAATTCAACTCAATACAGTTCTAACACATACTTCTAATGTGCATTAATTAACCGTATCCCACTAGAGTTCATCACATATGGATTTCATATTAATTCAATTCTATCATATACTAGTGCTTCTCGTGGTACAACCACTTACATTCAACATCCTCGTTGAATCATTCAACTTATTACATAACTATCTTGAGTTTCATACACATAGTTCTCATTAACATCACACCTCAATAGGGTCTCACATACTTTAACATGTCGATGCCGTGAACCCGACAAGGTCTTATACAAAATATCACATCGTTGCCAAGTCCTTGACATGGTCTTACACGAAACCTTAACTAACATCGTTTCATACTATTTACATCCCTTACTATTCTTATATTCAATTCTCCCGACATCTCATCAATTGCCATTTCAACATTCATTGAGTATATATATATATACACATGCCATACAATATTGGAATATTAACTTAGCTCATACGTACTTACAATAATTTCACATGAACTTACCTCAATGCCGAAATGGCCGAAAATGATTATTTGCCCACATCTCTCTTTTTATCCGTTCTAGTTCCGAAACTCATTTTCTTTGATCTAGAACAATGAAATTTACTCATTTAGTCACTTAATGATCATATTACAACTTAACATCCACTTAGGCAAAAATGACCATTTTGCCCCTATACTTTGGCAAAATTACGATTTTGCCTCTAGGCTTGTAAATAAATTTTTATCACATTTCCTTGCTAAACAAGCCTATCTGAACATTTAATCATCTTACTACTATCTCAAATTCCAACTATTTCATGCTTAAATAAACAAATTACAACCTTTGCATTTTAGCCCAAATTAGGTGTTTTCATGATAACACCTTTCACAAAAGTTGCTTCTCATCATCCTATCATTCATTTTCTTCCATAAAAATTTAGCAACCAGCATAAACCCTCTCATGGAAAGTCCTTAGACTCTCAACCATGTTACAAATTAGTCCCCCCATTAGCTAGCTTAAGCTTTAGGGACTCCAAAAGTACAAAATTTATCAAATAAAACCACCAAAATCACTTACTGGATGAGGATTGAATGGCTGAAAATTTGAGCTTCAAAAACCCTATTCTTGCTTGAGAATTTCAGTGGGAGAGGAGAAGAAATAAAAAGATGATAGCTTTCCTTATTTCATTTCTTTTAATAACCTAACATGACAACATTTAATGCCCTTGTCCCCTTTGTCTTCTTTGACCGTCCAAGCCAATTCCCATGGTCTAATTGCACATTTGGGACCTCTAATTTATAACCCATAGCTATTTGGCACCTCTAAGAAATAAAATAAAACTTTCACACTTTTTGCGATTTAGTCCTTTTTCACAATTTAGCTAGAATTTTCTAAAATTAAGGCGCCAAAATTTTCATGCATCCTTATAAACATGTTATCACACATAACATCACATGAAAATAATTTTCTCTAACCTCGAATTAGTGATTCTGAGATCACTGTTCCTACTAGCCCCTAAATCAGGCTGTTACAATGTTGTAAGTCGAGCCCATAAATATTATTATACGTTTACAAAGTTGCTATATAAGTGAGTTGAATTTTTTATAAGTAATTTAGACAAAATTGAGTTTAATTAGGGCCTAGAGACTAAATTGTAAAGTCCAATCACTATAGATTTTTAATTAGAAAATGAATTGAGGACATAAATTACAATTAATCAAAGATTAATAATAGAAATTAAACTCTATTATAATGAGACTTAGTGGATGGTTTAAGTAAGTGACCATTAATTTAATTAAACTAAATATTGTATGTTAATTTCAAGTTAATTACCTAATTAACTTAACTAATTATATATATTAGAGAGAGTGGATGAATAAGAAACTATTCATACTCTTTCTTATCTTCTACCCAAAACCAAAGAAAGAAAAACCTAAGAAACTTTTGAAGCTTTTGACCCTAATTTGGTATGTCCAATCTAGTTCTTTTATTGTAATTTTTATGTTTTTGAGGTCATAGGAGTTTGATTTATCTAGCCTATGTGCCAAATTTGTAAAACTGTTAAAGTTTGAAAGTTTCCATAGTTGAGAATTGGAAGTTTAACGTGTTAAGTTGATAGATTTTAAGCTTAGATGTGAAAAAGGATTAGATTATAATGATTAATTGTTAGTTTTGTTCATAAGGACTAAATTGAAAAAAACTGTAAAATTGAGAGTAAGAATAGAAAATAAGAGGTCCCTAGTGAATAATAGTGAATTAGATTTCAATTTAAAGCTTTAAATTGAAAGTTAGGTTAGTTCTAGCTTTAGGGACTAAATTGAATAAATTGCAACATATGTATGATTTTGAAGTTGAAAATATTTTTGTTGGGAAAAGTGCTCATATTATAGTAAACAAGTAACTTTTTCTTTGTATTTGAATAATGAATAAATAAATAAAGTTAATTTCACATTTCACTATTATGTCTTTTGTGTTTATATCTTTCATGTTTTGTATACATAGCAAAATTGTGACAATCAAATATTAGCTCATTGATTGTCTAAGTTCAAACATTAAAAATGAAACTGTAAGAACGTTTACATTTTAAGAAATACAACTTACTTCAGTGGATAATCTAAACAAGTTCATAATCCCATAAAAGAGTCAAAATCAACATTTGATTCAAATACTTATAAGGATTATTATGTCGTCTAAAATTTCAATTAGGGACATGGCTAGTCTTAACTATCCAAGCAGTTGACTCAATGGGTAGATACATGAATCTATTCATTGGAAGAACGATACATTAGACTAGACCCAAGATGAATTAATTCTAAATCCGTTTGTGAATTAATTCACTTGTGACATTCATGGTGTGATTTACCTAAATTCTGAGTTAGTCACTAACCATGCGTATGTAACTCATGTGTTTTGATTGAGCCCATAGTCGGTATGTTGCGTACATGACTTGTGTATGGCACAGCTTTACTAGCAACAATGGATTCCATAGCTCGATTAAAGAGTTAATGATATCCTCTTATTGACATTGTGTGGATGATAAATATGGAATGTGGCCACGGGTTGCTTATTCTCGAACAAGCAATTTATCACAGTCATTTGTTGACATGGATCATTTTAATCATTAAGAAGAACAATGGTGACAATGAGATAAAATATGGTTGTATTGAGTGAACGGATTTAACTTAAAGGAATCAATGATATCATATGACAATAACACACACATGACTATCTCATTGGACAAAGCAGTTGGGTGAATTGCTTCCATAAAGAGTATACGATAATGAGTTTTCAATCATGGTACTTCTTGTGGACTGACTATATGATCAAGTAAATTGTGAATTATCAGAAGGATGCGTCTGGACATAATTGCAATTACTAGAGCCTAATTGTATATGCCTGATTAGTCCCTCTACTAGCTCAATAAAAGCTCGATCAGACTGGATTTGAATCAGAAGTAAATTTTACGACTTTTGAAATAATTTAATTGAGTCGATTTATTTGAAGATGAATTAAATTAGATAGTCGTGAGAATTGTTTAATTAGAGAATTTGATTAAAGAATTTTCTTGAAAAATTAATTTTGAAAATCTGAGTGATTTTTGAGAAAATTAATTTTGATTAAGTAAAATTAAATTAATTAAAATTAATATGATATTTTTGAAAATAAATTTTCAAGTCCAACAATTGACCTAATGGGTAATTGAACTTGAAACTGAGATCGAAAACTGAGCCTAAGAACCCAAAACTGAGACCGAGACCCAAAAATTGGTCTAATCAGGCCTAGTATGTGAAGTTGGTCCGACGGTCCAATCGATGACTAGACCGAACTAGTTGGGCCATCATTGGCCTGGACTAAACCTACAAAACCAAACCGGCTTAGGGTGCCGTGAGGGTGTCGCCCCTATGATGGCACCACCAAACACGACGGTGTTAGCGGCGACGACGATGACATTCCGGTGGTTCTTCGGGTAGTTGGGTAGTGGAGGAATTAGACTCCTACTGGGTCTCTACTAGATAATTTGATTTCAGATTATCTATTATAAAAATAATATTATTTTAATAAATTTAATGTTAAATTAAATTTAATTATGTTAGTAGTAATTTATTAATTTAATACTTAGTGTATAACAATTAACTTAAAACAATTAAAGCATAACTGTAACACCCCAAACCCGGCCCATGTGTTAAGGCCAGATCTGACATGTCACATGATAAAAATGCTTTTAAGTCCTTTTCAATTGTACGTAAATGATATTGATTTAAAATTAAGTAAAACAAATTCCCATTTAAAATTTTGACAAAGTATTACTGAATAGAAGATTAATTGATAAATCGATAAATTTAAACTAATGATTTTACAAACATGTCTATTGAAAATGTTGATAAAAATTTAAGAGAAGATTTCCAATTTAAAAATATTTATGAAAGTTTATTTTGAAATCCATTTGTATATCCATTTTAGAAAATGTTTATTTAAGTTTTAGAAAATCTCATTTAAAGTACTTAAAGCAAAATATAAATACGTCAAACATAAAACAAAATAAAAATAATTCAGAGGCCTTATTACAACCTTATCTCAAAACAGTAGAGTAATTAAATGTACTAAAAAGAAATCTAAAGTCCAAATAAAACCGTTTTTGTAGTATGGCCTCCACCGAGTCATCCATGGCCCAAGTCTCCGTCGCTGAACATTACCTTAAAGGGATAAGGAAAAACGGGGTGAGTTATTAGAACTCAATGTATACCCCCTTATCGTTGTCCACTGGGCTTAAATCCCATTTAGCAATATTTTGGGCCTAAACCCATTTACAATATAATGTATCAATTATATCATGTCAATGTAATGCAAATCCCAAACCAATCCTAATAATCCACCCGCTACACACCACCCGTACCAACCAACACACCTGTGGGAATCAAGTCAACCCACCCCGCCATCATACCAATCGCGGGCATTATGTCATTTATAACAAATTTAATTGTGGGCAAGCCACCAGAATCACAGAGTATCATATTATCAAACATATTTGTGGCAGTGCCACCGGAATTTCTTCTCTTCAACATTTTCCCAATCCATGCAAAATCATGTAAATGCATCGTACATAACAATTTATGATATTTACAAATATAGCAACATTAATTAATTCAGAGGCTCATTGCCAAAAATTCGGCCCATTAATACTTTGCAGATCGGCCCATTAGGGCAATATATCAAATCTGCCCATTAAGCAATATGACAAATCGGCCCATTAAGGCAATATAACAATTTGGACCATTAAGCAATATAACAATTTGGCCCATTAAGCATTATAACAAATCGGCCCATTAAGGCAATATAACAATTTGGCCCATTAAGCAATATAACAAATCGGCTCATTAAGGCAATATAACAATTTGGCCCATTAAGCAATTTAACAATTGGGCCCATTAAGAGCATTTTCTCAATTCGCACAATAATATTACCGATTTTCTCAATTCTATCAAAATAGTGTATCTTAGGTCAATTTTTCCGGTTTACGCCTTATTACGATTTTAGTTATAGCGATTTATTTCCAATATGATATAAATCTTAAAACGCACGAAAAACGGTGTGAGATTACACACCTGATTACGGTAAGCATTAAGCCTTCTTTCTCGTCGACACCTAAGATATCGTAACACTCGATTAATCGACATACGTGATTTTAATAAGCAAACTCTAAAATAACGATCTAAAGTGTTTACCCTTGGAATCGTGAACGACTGCAATTTGTCGATTTTCCCCAGATGACGGTCCACAACTCGGTGGAAAATCTCAAACTGCCAAAACTGACCTTCATTTGAATTTAGGAGTAGGGATCACAAATCCACTCCTTTTACGATCTCCAATCACTATCCCTTTCGAATTGATATTGCTTGTCTCCATTGAAAACAAATCTTAGTCAAAACTAATGTTACGTTGATATGAACGATTAATTAAGGGAAAGGTCGGCTTACCACTAGAATCGTATGATCACAAGTCGATAGATCAAGTGATTTATTCCTAAAACATAAAGTCGATTATTTCAAATCATTACTCCTTAAGCAATCAATCGAATATTGAGTACTAAAAAAAATCCATAATGAATTCTTACCGAATCAATATTAGATCCGATGTTCACCGCTCAACTTAGGACTAGAGTGATGTTCGGCCTCCCACTAGAATACTACAAAATGGAAAAGCGATCTCGTTTGAGAGAGTAAAATAAAATGATGGTCTCAGTCAAAATGACCATCCCAAACCAAGGCATAATTTTGGCATTAAGAGGAAGAAAATAAAATGTTTGAAAAGAACCACTTACCGATTGATCAAAGGAGTGAGTGATAACTCGAATGAGAAAGAAAAGAATAATGAAGAGATGAAAGGTTTCTGTTATAGAGGAAAATGAACAATCATATTCGTCTATGGAGGGAAAACAAGCAATAATATTCGGCTATGGAGGGTATGGATTTGAGAAGAAGAAGAAAGGGTTGGAAAATTTTGTAAAAAGGAAAAGAAAGATGAAAAGGTGTGTGTTTATGAGGATTCGGTTTTTTCCAAAGGATAAAGAGTGAACAGTTTGATCTCCATGGATTAGGTACATTCGGCAACAAGAAGAAATGAAGAAGAATTGCACTAGCAACTTGGAGTTTCGGCATGAAGAAGAAGAATTTGGAGAAAATGACACAATTTGACACTAAAGAAATTTTTGGCCAAAACAAACACTTAGGTTTTTACCAAAAGGCAAAGCAAAAATTCGGCTATACCCCCTATACCAAGCCGTCCATATCCTTGACAATAATGGTCAAAAATTGGCCAACCAAACTTTTCATAACACTCTCCTCTTTTTTGTGCCAACATGTTCCATATACTTTCCCCTTTCTTTTGATTTCTTTCCCCACCTTCATCCTTTCCTATTTTCCTTAGCCATCTTGCCAAAAATAAAAAGTCCACCTTGCCTTATTTACTTGCTTGGCCGACACTTAGGGAAAGAATACAAAAAAATAGTCAAAATTTACACATTATGGGATTTGAACCTCCTCCCTCAAAGTACTTCATGTGGCGCCATATCCTTCTTACCAATTGTTCATTTATGCTAGCAATTTACTCATTTATTTCCGTAAGCTTTGAGGCCACTTACTATATCTCCTTAAAGTGCTAAATGCCAAAATTTTAACTAGGACCAAATAAACCCTGAGCCTTCTCAGGACCCCCTAAACATACACAATTAATAATTTAACTAGCTTAACACCAGAAATAATGCAACACATAAAATTCCAAATTTTAGGATGTTACAATTCTACATCCTTAAAGAAAATTTCATCCTCGAAATTTACCTGGTTAAAAGAAGTGAGGAAATTGCTGTCGAATCACATCCTCAGGGTCCCATGTAGCTTCCTCCGATCCGTGATGTGCCATAATACCTTGACTAACGGTACTGACTTCCTTTTAAGCACCTTAACGTCCCGATCTAAAATTTGTACTGGCTCCTCTTCAACAACAAGTCAGGTCTTAACTCAACTTCCTCTACCGGTACTATATGAGATGGATCCAATCGATAACGCCTTAACATTGAGACACGAAAAACACTATGTATCTGACTCAACTCCGGAGGTAACTCAAGCCGATAAGCCACTGGCCCAATACGCTTCAATACATGGTATGGTCCGATGAACCTAGGGCTCAACTTGCCTTTCCTTCCAAATCTAAAAATCTTCTTCCAAGGTGAGACCTTTAGAAAGACCTGATCTCCCACTGCAAGCTCAATATCCTTACGCTTCAGATCCACATATGATTTTTGTCTATTCAAAGCTTCCTTTAACCGTGCCTGAATTACCTTTACCTTTTCCTCTGTCTCAGATATCAGCTCAGGACCCAATAACTGTCGCTCCCCCAGCTCAGTCCAACAAGTAGGAGTACGACACCTACGACCATACAATGCCTTGTAGGGTGCCATCTGGATGCTGGATTGGTAGCTGTTGATGCAAATTCTTCCAACGGTAGGAAATCCTTCCAACTACCCCTGAAGTCGATCACACAACCCTTTAACATGCCTTCCAGAATTTGGATTACTCTCTCCGACTGACCATCTGTCTGAGGATGAAATGCTGTGCTAAAATTTAACTTGGTTCCCAAATCTTCATGTAAGGCTTTCCAAAACCGTGATGTAAACCTAGTTTTCCTGTCCGATATAATAGACACTGGTACCCCATGTAACCTCACGATATCTGCTACATACAACTTGGCCAACTTCTGCAATGAGTAATCCATACGAACAGGTAAGAAATGAGCAATATTTGTCAACCGATCCACTATTACCCAAACGAAATCTTTCCTAGTAGGCGTTAAGGGTAACCCACTAACAAATTCCATGCTTATCCTTTCCCATTTCCATAATGGAATTTTCACCAGTTGTAGCAATCCTGACAGTAATTGATGTTCTGCCTTCACTTGCTGACGTGTCAAGAACCTACTCACGAATTCAATAACCTCCCATTTCAACCCTGGCCACCAATACTGCTCACAGAGGTCTCGATACATTTTATTTCCCTCGGGGTGCATAGCATATGGGCTACTATGCGCCTCACGCAGAATCATTTGTCTAAATTCTGAATCTTTGGCCATACTGTAACACCCCTAACCCGAAACTGCCGCCGAAATAGGATTAAGGGGTATTACTGATCAATCAAAACATTTAACCTCTAAATGTCGAGACAAAGTCAAACATCATCAAACACATTCATATACAATCATAGTGTTCCATAAACGAGTCATCAAGACCCTAAGCATGCTTATACACTGAGTCGAGACTAAACCGAAACACATATAAAATTTCATGAAAAATTGAAACTTTTCTAGAATACAGGGGAAACACGCCCGTGGGGGTAGGCCGTGCCTCTCCCGCAGCTACATGACACACCCGTGTGACCTCCCCGTGGTTCCATGCTGCCAAAATCAACACAGCTAACAAGCACGCCCGTGTGCTAAGGCCGTGTCCTATAAGGTCATATACTGCCATTTCTCGCATGACCTGTAGGCACACCCGTGCCATGGCCGTGTGCATTATAAGCTACATTCTGCCAATTTACCCACGGTCTGAGGCACGCCTATGTGCCCCAACCGTGTGACCTTATAGGCCATTTTTCAAGGCCAACATGCCACCCACTTGGGGTCAAACCTACAAGCGAATCAACCAAACATCTCATACATATATTGCCATCTAAAAGCATATCAATTTAGCAATTTAAAACATGCAATCAATACCAACTCTAGTCATACCCAATTCTATACCAATACTTATTCTATCACATATCTAGCCACATCTCATGGCTACTTACAAATCTCAAACTTGATTCAATTAACTAGCCTATACATGTCATATTCTTACTAAATACATCTTTTCAAAAGTACCAAAATAGAATGCTGATAATGTGATTGAGAAGCTGACGATCCTAGATCTAAGCTAGCTTTACTGACACTACAAAGCAGAGAAACAAATCACACAGTAAGCTTTCCAAAGCTTAGTAAGTTCGAATCATAAAAAAATTAATTCAATGAACCAATTCAATATACACATTTAACCATCACATAGATATTTTATCAATGGTACACAAGTTCAAATTTATTCAATACTCACATAGCATTTCATTCGTTTACTTCAAATTTCACCAATCACATAGGTATCATACTTACCTTGCCAATACTCAGTTAATCACTACCCATACTATCCAACCATCACATAGATAATGACACAACCAAGCACAATATCACTCTCAACCACATGCTTAATTAACTATTCATTCAACTCTTAAATCTATCATCAACCACATAGATTCATACATACCTTGATCAACGCGTAGTTACTCACCATTCATACAGCTTAATTCCTCAATTTTACCTCTATTTCAACCTCTACTATTACTCCAATTAATTTGCACACTTAGTGCCAATTTGACAACCGAAGCCTATTTGTCATCACACACTTAGTGCCGATATGTTAAACAGATCTTATATCGGTAATGCACACATAATGCCATTTTGATGAGCCAAAACTTCTATCGTTTCACACACACAGTGCTATTCATTAAAGTCATAGCTTCTATTATTTCGCACACACAGTGCTAGTCGTTAATTATAATCGTACACTTAGTGTCTATTCTTTTATTCGACTTGCCTCGATGTCGCACACATAATGCCAATTCAATAAGCCAAAGCATTCATATCATTGCACACACAGTGCTATTCATTTCTTAAAATCGCACATTTAGTGCCTTAATACAAAACCGAACTCGATTCGATATCGCACACACAGTGCCAAATCACAAAGCCAAAACTTCTATTATTTCGCACACTAAGTGCTAATCTTCTCGGTTACCCTCCCAAATGTGCAAACTTAGTGCCACATAGATTCATTTCTCACATAACATTTATAAATCAATATTATCATAACCATTCATTTCACAACATTTAAACACAGCTAAGTACACATATTATATCTAAACTTACCTCAAATGTCGAACTATCAAAACGGTCGGTTAATCGAGCAGTTTCTCTTTGCCTCGATCTCAATCCGAACCTTTCCTCTCTTGGTTAATTGAAGCTTGAAGTGGCCGAATGTTTCAACACCTTAAACCATTTATTTTCTTTCTTTTACAAATGGTGGAAGAAGATGAACACCCCCCACTTATTCATCATATTTGTTTTATTATAACATATATATTATAATTATGCCATTTACTAATTTAACCTTCAAATAAATAAATAAAACATTTTAACATTAAGGTCATTCTAGTACATTGCCACCCATTATCACTTAATATGGCCTAATTGCATCATAAGGTCTTCACTTTATAAAGACAATCATACTTAGGTACTTATAAATTAGCACATAGCTTTTACTATTTAAGCAATTAAGTCCATTCTCTTAATCCGACACCAAAACGATCAAATCATCACACAGAATTTTCACACAGACTATGTCACATATCATTCACACAGAAAATATCATTATAATATTTTTACGACCTCAAATTTGTGGTCTCGAACCACTGTTCCAACTAGGGTCTAAACTGGGTTGTTACACATACAAATTCTTCCACAGAAACATATTACTCCATCACTATTCAATCCAAAATCCCCTATCACACCACCTTCCACTTGCTAAAGTAAGGAACCCAACCTTTCATCTAATAACTATTTTTCCTTAATCTGGCTTACCCACGCAGGCTTCACCTGAAGTTCAGCTAGCAGACTACGATCTTCATACAAGCTAAGATGAGCAAACATCGCTCTCAAATCCGATATCACCTTACAACTCAACGCATCTACCACCACGTTAGCCTTTTCGAGATGATACTCGATTGAGAAGTCATAATCCTTCAATAGTTCTATCCACCTCCGCTATCTTAAGTTCAACTCCTTTTAGGCAAGGAGGTACTTTAGACTATTATGATCCATATAGATGATCGACTTCTCACCGTACAGGTAGTGTCTCCAAATCTTCAAAGTAAACACCATTGCAGCCAACTCCAAATCATGAGTGGGATAATTCACTTGACGGCCTTAAATGATGTGATGCATAAGCCACCACTTTTCCTCCTTGCATCAACACACATCCCATGCCCATGTGTGACGTATCACAGTAAAAGATAAACTCTTTTCTAGCCTCAGGTTGAATCAGTACTGGCGTTTCCGTCAGAATCTTTTTCAATTTCTCAAAGCTCTCTTGCTGCTGATCTGACCACACAAATGGTACTCTCTTGTGCAACAGCTTAGTTAGAGGTGCAGCAATCAATGAAAACCCCTCAACGAAACGCTTTTAATAACTAGCCAACCCTAGGAAACTCTGAATTTTGACCACTGACTTCGGTGGATTCCAATCCAACACAGCTTGTACCTTCTGGGGATCAACTCTAATTCCTTCGGCAGATACAACATGCCCCAAAAAGGTCACTTCCTTCATCCAAAATTCACACTTACTGAATTTGGCATAAAGTTATTTTTCCCATAATATCTGCAATACTACCCGCAGATGTGAATCATGCTCTTTTTCATTTTTCGAGTATACCAAAATGTCATCTATGAACACCACCACAAATCGATCCAAATAGGGTTGGAAGACCCAGTTCATCATGTCCATAAATGCAGCTGGTGCATTAACCAACCCAAACGGCATCACCAAGAACTCATAGTGCCCATAACAAGTTTGAAACGCAGTCTTATGAATGTCCGGCTCCTTGACCTTAAGTTGGTGATAACCCGATCTCAAATCTATCTTTCAAAAAATTGAAGCTCCTCGCAGTTGATCAAACAAATCATCGATTCTCGGCAACGAATACTTATTCTTGATCGTCAACTTATTCAACTGCCTATAATCGATGCACATACGCATTAACCCATCGTTCTTCTTGATAAATAAGACCGGCGCTCCCCACAGTGAGACACTCGGTAGAATGAACCCCCGATCCAACAACTCCTGAATATGAGCTTTAAGCTCCACTAACTCCTTCGACACCATTCTATAAGGAGCAATGGACACCAGATCCATTCCTAGCAATAGTTTAATGCCAAACTCAACCTCCCGATCCAGAGGTAATCCTGGGAGTTCCTCGGGAAAGACGTCCAAAAACTCTTTCACCGTTCTAACACTTTACACCGATAATTCCTTAGCATCCAAAGCACTAATGAAAGCTAGAAATGCTCCACACCCTTTCGCACCAACTTTTCTGCCTTTAAAGCAGATACCACATTTAATAGATAATTTCTTCTTTCACCTATCATCATCACTTCTTTACCCTCCGAAATTCTTAGAATCATCTACTTTGCAGCACAATCCAAGTTCGCACGGTATTTCACCAACCAATCCATGCCTAAAATAAGGTCGAACTTATTGAATGGCAGTTCCATCAAATCCGCCAAAAATATTTCTCCCTGAATTTCTAAGGGCACATCTCTAAACAATTTATTTACTATCACAGACTGTCCTAAAGGACTAATTACCATTGTCTCTCCAGCAGTAATCTCAAATCTAAGTTCAACTTTCCAGATACAGCATAAGAAACATACGAATGGGTGGATTCGATATCTATCAAAGCAGTAACAAGTACATCAGATATGAAGAACGTACCGGTTATTACATCAGGTGCATTGCCATCCTCTCGGCGTCTGATCGCATACACCAACCCTGGCTGCCACGCCTATGTTACCCCTATTACCAATACCTCTACCTGGTGCACCCTGACCTCGTCCTACGCCATTACCACCATGACTTGGCCCATAGCCTCTCGGTGGCTGCTGAGCGCCTTTAGCCGGCTGTGCATCATAGTTATGAATATCCTGAGTCTGAGCAATCTATCAAGGGTAATTTTTGAGTTGATAGTCCTTGAAACCACATTTGAAACAACCACCGGTCCTCTTCCAGCATTCACCCGGGTGTCATTTTTCGTAATTCGCACATGGCTATATCTTATTGGTAGCAACTGGTACTGTAGTTTGAGTTGGCTCCTCATTTCTGGGCCACTTCTAAAACCCTCTAGCAAGACTTGAATACCTAAAGTCCCTCTTGCTCCTGCCCCTATCATTGTCTCGATTTTGCTACTCCGAGTGCTTAGCCTCTTCAGCTATCTTGGCTTTCTCCACCGGTGTGGCAAAATTTCTCTCCTTTTGTGGGGCTATCAGTACCCGCAACTCATCACACAACCCGTCCTCAAAATGTAAACAGCGTTCATAATCAGTCGGTACTATTCCACGAGCATATCGACTCAGACGCAGAAATTCTGCCTTGTAAGCTGCCACAGTCTTACCCCCTTGGACCAGATTTAGGAATTCCTTCCTTTGGACATCCACATAGCTATCCCTGACATACTTTCCCTGGAATGCCATCTTAAAGAAATCCCAGGTAATACGTTCGGCCTAAGTACTTTCCCAAACCGTGAGCCACCATTATATGCCTCATCTCTCAACAAGGACACAGCTCATTTCAGTTTCTGCTCGGCAGTACAATCTAGATCATCCATGATCTGCTCCACAGCCTCAAGCCAGTAGTATGCTACATTTGGGGCTACAACCGAGATACCCCTAAAAACCTCAGCACCATTCGATCTGAGTTGTTTTGAGATTGACCCAAGAGCTGCCGGCCCAATTCTTGGCCCAGCGACCCTTTCTAAGACTCGTAACATTGCTTGGGACAAAGCAATGTCCTCACTCATATGATCATGTGATCCAGCTTTAGTCACAGGTGACGCAAGTGCGTCCATTTCTGGCATATGTCTTGATGCTTCAGACGCAACTCTAGCGCCTCGGCCTCTACCATGGCCACGTCTACTACGTCCATGTCCTCAAGCACTCATATTGGCTAATTCGATTTAATCTGATTAAAAGTCTTATAAATCAGTATACTATTTCGGTGTTTATTAAACAATATTTTATGAAGTATAAGAAGTAAAGTCATTTTCGTAAATGCATCCTATAGACTCAATCTCTATAGTTTCAATACCTAAAACTAGAAGTTCTAGAGTATTCCTACAGTCATATCACAATAATCATAATCATACAATAACATAGACTTACTTGACTTGGTGTCAGATACCCGTGGTGCCATACTTCTTTTAAAACATGCATTCTAAATTTACATTTCAAAATAGTTTTGAGAATAAAAACGTTTTTGAACCCAAACCACAGCTGAGTTCTGAACCGAGCTCTGATACCATAAAATGTAACACCCTAAACCTGGCCCATGCGTTAAGGCCAGATCTGACATGTTACATGATAAAAAAGCTTTTAAGTCCTTCTCAATTGTACATAAATAGATATTGATTTAAAATTAAGTAAAATAAATTCCCATTTAAAATTTTGACAAAGTATTACTAAATAGAAGATTGATTAATAAATCGATAAATTTAAACTAATGATTTTACAAACACGCCTATTGAAAATGTTGATGAAAATTTAAGAGAAGATTTTCGATTTAAAAATATTTATGAAAGTTTATTATGAGATCCATTTGTATATCCATTTTAGAAAATGTTTGTTTAAGTTTTTAGAAAAATCTCATTTAAAGTACTTAGAGCAAAATATAAATACGTCAAACATAAAACAAAATAAAAATAATCCAGAGGCCTTATTACAACCTTAACTCAAAATAGTAGAGTAATTAAATGTACTAAAAAGAAATCTAAAGTCCAATTAAAACCGTTTTTGTAGTATGGCCTCCACCGAGTCATCTATGGCCCAAGTCTCCGTCATTGAAAATTACCTTAAAGGGATAAGGAAAAATGGGTTGAGTTACTAGAACTCAGTGTATAACCCCCTTACTGTTGTCCACTGGGCCTGAATCCCATTTAGCAATATTTTGGGCCTAAGCCCATTTACAATATAATGTATCAATTATATCATGTCAATGTAATGCAATTCCCAAACCAATCCTAATAATCCATCCACTACACACCACCCATACCAACCAACACACCTGTGGGGATCAAGTCAACCCACCCCGCCAACACACCAATCGCAGGCATTATGCCATTTATAACAAATTTAATTGTGGGCAAGCCACCAGAATCACAGAGTATCATATTATCAAACATATTTGTGGCAATGCCACCAGAATTTCTTCTCTTCAACATTTTCTCAACCCATGCAAAATCATGTAAATGCATCGTACATAACAGATTATGATATTTACAAATACAACAACATTATTTAATTTAGAGGTTCATTATCGAAAATTTGACCCATTAATACTTTACAGATCGGCCCATTAGGGCAATATATCAAATCGGCCCATTAAGCCAATATAACAATTTAGCCCATTAAGCAATATAACAATTTGGCCCATAAAGCATTATAACAAATCGGCCCATTAAGGCAATATAACAATTTGGCCCATTAAACAATACAAAAAATCGGCCCATTAAGGTAGTATAACAATTTGGCCCCTTAAGCAATATAACAATTCGGCCCATTAAGAGGATTTTCGTAATTCGCATAATGATATTACCATTTTGTCGATTTTATTAAAATAGCGTATCTTAGCCCAATTTTTTTGGTTTATGCACTTTTACGATTTTAGTCATAGCGATTTATTTCCAATATGATATAAATCTTAAAACCCACAAAACACAGTGTGAGATTACATACCTGATTACGGTAAGCACTAAGCCTTCTTGCTTGGCGACACCTAAGATATCGTAACACTCGATTAATCGACATACGTGATTTTAATAATCAAACTCTAAAATAAACAATCTAAAGTGTTTACCATCAGAATCGTGAACGACTACGATTTGTCAATTTTCCCCGGATGATGGTCCATAACCCGGTGGAAAATCTCAAACTGTCGAAACTGACCTTCGTTTGAATTTAGGAGTAGGAATCGCAAATCCACTCCTTTTACGATCTCCAATCAGTATCCCTTTCGATTCGATATTGCTTGTCCCCATTGAAAACAAATCTTAGTCAAAACTAATGTTATGTTGATATGAACGATTAATTAAGGGAAAGATCATCTTACCACTAGAATCATATGATCACAAGTCGATAGATCGAGCAATTTAGTCCCTAAAACATAAAGTCAACTATTTCAAATTATTACTCCTTAAGTAATCAATCGAATATTGAGTACTATAAAAAATCCATAACGAATTCTTACCGTATCAATATTGGATCCGATGTTCACCGCTCAACTTATGACTAGAGTGATGTTCGGCCTCCTACTAGAATACTACAAAAGGAAAAGCAATCTCGTTTGAGAGAGTAAAATAAAATGATGGTCTTGGTCAAAATGACCATCCCAAACCAAGGCATAATTTCGGCATTAAGTGGAAGAAAATAAAATGTTTGAAAAGAACCACTTACCGATTAGTCAAAGGAGTGAGTGATAACTCGAATGAGAAAGGAAGAATAATGAAGAGATGAAAGGTTTCAGTTATAAAGGAAAATGAACAATGATATTCAGCTATGGAAGGCATGGATTTGAGTTGAAGAAGAATAAAGGGTTGGAAAATTTTGTAAAAAGGAAAAGAAAGATGAAAAGGTGTGTGTTTATGAGGATTCAGTTTTTTCCAAAGGATAAAGAGTGAAAAATTTGATCTCAATGGCTTAGGTACATTCGGCAACAAGAAGAAATGAAGAAAAATTTCTCACTAGCAACTTGGAGTTTCGGCATGAAGAAGAAGAATTTGGAGAAAATGACACAATTTGACACTAAAGAAATTTTTGGCCAAAACAAACACTTAGGTTTTTACCAAAAGGAAAAGCAAAAATTTGGTTATACCCCTTATACCAAACCGTCCATATCCTTTAAAATAATGGTCAAAAATTGGCCAACCAAACTTTTCACAACACTCTCCTCTTTTTTGTGCAAACATGTTCCCTATACTTTCCCATTTCTTTTGATTTCTTTCCCCACCTTCATCCTTTCCTATTTTCCTTAGCCATCTTGCCAAAAATAAAAAGTCCACCTTGCCTTATTTATTTGCTTGGCTGACACTTAGGGAAAGAATACAAAAATAATAGTCAAAATTTGCACATTATGGGATTTGAACCTCCTCCCTCAAAGTACTTCATGTGGCGCCATATCCTTCTTACCAATTGCTCATTTATGCTAGCAATTTACTCATTTATTTCCGTAAGCTTTGAGGTCACTTACTATTTCTCCTTAAAGTGCTAAATACAAAAATTGTAACTAGGACCAAATAAACCCCGAGCCTTCTCAGGACCCCCTAAACATACACAATTAATAATTTAACTAGCTTAACACCAGAAATAATGCAACACATAAAATTCCAAATTTTAGGATGTTACAATATCAAACAGATTTAACAGTAACAGTGTCTTAACAAAACAGTATAGATACATATATATTTGCCTACCCCCTCTGCTACACAACATCTTCCACCGTCCTTACACACTATATGTGGTATAAAACACCCATGCAACCTTACACACCACTTAGTGTCGTTTAAGGAATTGCAGCTACGCTACTAGATAAATAGTTGAATTATCGCCTTTTCAAATATACTTCCTCTACATTGTAAAACTCATCCCAATAACAGATACAGTACATTTTAGTAATCAGTCATAAGCACAGTGCATACATATAGCATAACTGATGCAGAACATATATCGTACCTTTACCAGTTTTCCTATAGCCCATTACATAATTTACTTGTCATATGACATTTCAAATATAGAACAAATATCAGAATTCATGCAAATAGTTAACTTTTTTATATTTTTCAGTCCATTTAAGCACATACCGACCTCACGGAAGGCCCATGGTCGATCAAAATGATGTGAACCTAGAAAAAGTTTCAGAATTTTGGGCCTATACGCCCGTGTGGTTCATACAACCCAAATGGCCCAGACTGTGTGTCACACACAGTCCAGCTCATGGCCTGTCACACAGTCATGTGTCGCACACGACCTACCACATGGCCATATGGCATCAAAAGTGTTGTTTTTTACTTTAGTCGTTCACTGATTTTTAGGTTTCTCATTAGACAACTGACACGATTTCGTTACCAAAGCAACCATGAGATATCCAACACCTAAAATAAATAATTAATCATCCCTAATCAGATCCAAATCCTCAATTTCACGAAAATAATCCACTTAACAATAATTCAACATAAGCAATTTTAACCCGAAAATTAAACTCTTAGATGTTCAAAACTTACCCAATGTCCATAATAGGTCCCTATACAACTAATTCAAAGAAGGATCACCCACCAT
Organism: Gossypium rotundifolium; assembly: GCA_025506655.1. Classification (NCBI taxonomy): domain Eukaryota; kingdom Viridiplantae; phylum Streptophyta; class Magnoliopsida; order Malvales; family Malvaceae; genus Gossypium; species Gossypium rotundifolium. Next base: position 54,637,523 of record CP106731.1, read on the forward strand.
CTCAGGATTCTCCACTGAAAACATGCCAAAGAAAGAAACATAATCACGGTCAATTTGAAAGCTGACTCTACAACATGATTTAAAGATATACCTGAACCGAACTTTGTTAAAACAAAATCCAAACAATACCTGTCAAACAAATGCATCAACCCCAACCAATGAACAATGATCAAATAGTAAGAATAAGAAGTAAAAATGTTGAAACAAACAGCAATTAAGAATAGAATGGACGAATGGCAGCCCAAATCGAAAGTAACAAAGCAAAAATCAAGAATAGAAGAATGAATAGAATATAAAAAAAACAACAACATGAAGCAAATTGCCAAAAGTAAGTAGCAGAATGGCGGTTTGAAATGGGGATTAAGGAACCAAAGAAAGAAAAAAGTGGGGTTTTGGACTTTTGTTTTAACTTATCCTTTAATTTATTATTATTTATTTAAAAAAACAAAATCAATTTAAAACTGACTCAAAGATCTAATAATTAATCAAAATTTTCCCACAGATAGAGTTCAATTAGACCATAACTACTAGATGGCCAACCCAAACAGAATTTATAACATCATCATTTTGGGCCTAGTCAGAATAATGGTTTTGAGACCACAAATCTAAAGTAGAAATAATTATTTTATGAGTATTTTGAGGTCTATGACATGATTGCATGATTGTGTGAAAAATTTCATGAAGAAATTTTATGCATAAAGTGTCCAATTTGACAAATTAGGACTAAATTGAATAAGTTGCAAAATATATGTTTTAAAAGCTTTGAGCATGAAATTGCCATGGATTTTTAATTAGAGTGCCTTAAATAGCAATTTGACCAATTTCTATTTTTATGGACAAAAATGGGCATGTATTGGTAAAATTTGAAAGTTTAGAAAAAAAGGCATTTTGGTCATTTGGTTAATAAAAGAATTAAAAGGAAAATAAAGTCAAAATTGATGTCCATCTTCTTCACTGTAACACCCTTAACCCGTATCCGTCGCCGGACTAGGGTTAAAGCCATTACCGGACGGATCAGAAACTTTTACAAACATTTTATAATACAACTCAACCAATCAAATCAGAACGTCCCTTTTATAGGTCGACGAGACCTTAATCATGCTTTAGAATAGGATCGAAACTAAACCGAATACACATAGAAATTCTCAGAAATTTAAAAATTTTTCAAAGCTGCAGAGGTCACACGCCCGTGTAGGCAGGTCGTGTGCCTCCCACGGCCACTAAACACACTCAAGTGTCTTGGTCGTGCCAAAACAGAGCATGTATACTGACTTATCCACACGGCCACTAGACACGCCCGTGTCCCATGGCCATGTACACTTAGGCTAGCTACTGAGTTACTCACACAGCTACCAAGCACGCTCGTATGCCATGGCCGTGTACACTTAGGCTAGCTATTGACTTATACCCACGGCCACTAGGCACGCCCGTGTGCCACGGCTGTGTAGGCAAAACAGACCACTTGCAAGGTCAAAATGCCACCCACACTAGGGTCATCTCTCCTAGATACACACCAATTCATTTCATGCACAATTAACATCCAAAAGCATGTCAAACAATCAGCGTGTCTTCATATTCAAGCTCATTTCCAATCATACCACTTTGCCCAACTAAAAACACATATACATTCAAGCATGATTCATCTACATTCACCTTTCATATAATCATTCCCTTACTCAAACATACACACTCATAATGCTTTCATATGCTTGCCAAAGTCTTAGCCATTTCATTAACAAACAAGTCATACCAAATCAAGCATCATATATCATAATCACTCATGCATATCATCAATATTTATCTAGCCACATCTCATGGCTATTTATACACATTTCAACCATAATCCAAAACAACTAGCTTATACATGCCATATTTAGCTATATACACATTTCAAAAGTACCAAAATAAATTTGAGTAATGTGATGACGATCCTCGACGGTCCCCGAGCCTTCAGTAGCTTTGACGATCTATAAAATAGAGCAAACACACACAGAGTAAGCTTTCAAAAGCTTAGTAAGCCATATACAAATAAACTTAGTATAAAATGCACATAATCAAATTAATACAATGGCATTTATAGTTCTCATAGTAAATTCATCACATATTCTTTGGCTCATATGCTTAGCCATATCTTACCACATTCTTCAACTCAAATATCACATATTCACATAGTTCATTCAAGAATATCTCCGGATATTATCTCCTCATTTCAATACACATATTCATCTTAGTAAGTTCGTATAGATACTTACCTTTCATACACACATAGTGTACTTTCAAACGTACCTAGAAATAGATATACAACTCATATAGTCGTTCATTTCTTAGATTTGCCCGTTGAACCGTTCGGAACTAATAGGATACTCAGAGTGCTCGGAATAATCGTACAATGCCAACGTCCCAGACGTGGTCTTACATGTAACCAAATATCGATGCCACTATCCCAAACAGGGTCTTACATGAATCAAATACGATGCCAATGTCCCAGACATGGTCTTACACGTAAATCTCATATTGATGCCAACATCCTAGACATGGTCTTACATGAAATCTCGAATCAATGCCAATGTCCCAGACGTGGTCTTACATGATATCACATAACAGACACCTATGTCATGACATAGTTAATCCTATCTATTCCTAGGTTTTAACGGGACTTATCAGATGTTAACACTATGTCGATCTTATCTCAGAATTCATATATACAACATCTCATATGCATTCATCATTATCAATAGTCATATGAACATACATAATTCAATGCAATTACATTTATTTGTATATCAACTTACCTCGAGTTCGGTTTAACAGAATCGTACGACTATTTAATGATTTTTGACTTTTCCCGATCTAAATTCGTTTTCCTCGATTCTTGATCTATACATATACAGATTTAACTGGTTCATTCATCAAATCATTCAATTAGATCCAAGGACACATGTTTAGGGTAATTTGCTATTTAGCCCTCATATTTGCACATTTTATCAATTTAGTCCATTTTTTCTCAAAACATCAAATATGCAAAATTATCATATACCCATGCTTAGCCGAATGTTTATGTATCTCATACAAGTCCAAAATTTCATCAAATTCATAATTTAATCCCTCAAAATACTATTTTTATAATTTAGCCCTAATTAGCTAAATTCATCAAAAATTCAAGAACAAAACATGTTCATTAAACACATAGCTTCCATTTAACACCAATATTCATCACAAAGCTCACCATTTCATCAATGGCACATCTCATAAACATCATTAATTCTCAAAATTAAGACATGGGTTTTGAAGCATTCAAAGCAACGATTACGAAAACATAGAAATTATCAAAAATCGATCGAAAACATACCTTGAATTTAAGCCCTCAAATGGCTGGACCCTAACTTGTATATTTTCTTCTTTTTCTTTGCTAGATTTTGGCACTAGAAGATGATAACCATCATCTTTCATATGTTTGTTTTATTTAATATAAATATTAATGTCAATTTACAATATTAACCTTTCAATTAATCATATAAAACATTTAAACTATGGACATGCTTGTCCATCCACCATCCACTATCCTTAAGAGTGGTCAAATTTCTATTTAAGGGCTCCAAATTATAAAGACTTTTACCATAAGATACTTTCACATTTTACCATTAGTTTTTCGTTTTATGCGATTAAGACCTTTTCTCAAATTAATCATACAAATGAACAAATTAACTTACGAAACTTTAGCACATGCTTAATCACATATCATAGACATAGAAAATAATATTAAAATATTTCACTGACTCGAATTCATGGTCCCGAAACCACTATTTCGACTAGGGTCTAAACCAAACTATTACATTCACCATAGCCAAAATTCTCAAGCTCTCCATAGCTAAGGTTTCTTTAACTTTCAAGCTTAATAGTAAGGGCATCCTAGTCTCATTTTTAATGTTCTTTACATTTTTGAAGTTGTTATAAACCGATCTATCCATTTCTACCATTTATTTGAGCTAGGGTTGATGTCTAGGGTTTGACCCATGTGTGACATGCATGTATTTTGATATTTCATGTTAGATTATGAAAGATTGATGTGTGATGAACATCTTTTACAAAGTGATTTTTTTATGAAAGCACCTAAAAAGGGCTTAATTGTAAAAGTTGTAAAAATGGGTAGTAGAAATATGATTTGATGAAAAATGTGGGCTGGTATAAGCATGATATGGGTTCGACTAGGCTTGGGTAACAAAGAAAATGAGTACATTTCATTTTACGAGTCAAAGGACTAATCTATAAATATGTGAAAGTTTAGAGGCAAAACAATAATTTTGCCAAAGTATAGTTTTAGACTGATTTGAATAATGTGATAATTAAATGAGCTAAATTTGCTATTATAGATCAAGAAAAATGAAGTCCAGACCTAGACCGGTGAAAGAACAAAATTGTGGACTAAATCAAATTATACCTAGGTATGTTCGTGCGCAAATAATGCAACTTATATTATGTATTTAATATTTTTTATTACATGACTTGTACAATTATCATTATGGATTCGTTTGGAAAAGATTCGATACGGCGAAACTCCCGGTTGAACCTTAGGAATAGTTAGGATATAAATGTCATAACATTAGGGTTATAAGTTTACGTGTAAGACCATATCTAGGATATGGCATCATTATGAGATTTCATGTAAGACCATGTCTAAGACATGGAATCGATATGAGAATTGTGTAAGACCGTAGCTGGGCTATTGGCATTGATATGTGGCCCCATATAAGACCATATCTGGGATATGGCATTGGCATGATTCTATGTGTAGGTTATTCCTGAGTATCCTTTAGTATTCTAAGTGGTTCAACAGTTAATGTAAAGATTATGTCAAAGATGTGAAAAATTATGATTATGTTATGAAGAGATATAGGTACATACGCAAAATTCGTGAGAAATGATCTCTGTTTAGGATGCATTAATGGTAAGGATGCAAATGAGTGAAATATGTCTATGATCACTTGATGATTTTTTGCTAATTTACATTATATTATGTGTATGTTATTGTATGTTCAAAGTTGATTATTATTTAAATGCTAACTTACTAAGCTTAAAGCTACCCCCTTCCTTCTTCATTTATTATAGTGTCGCCAAGCTAGTTCGGGGATCGAAAGTCGTCGAAGCATCGATCACACCATCAAATTACCATTTTGGGTACTTATGATTTCATTGTTTTAAGGTATGGCATGTATAGGGACTTGGTCTTTTTGTTATGTGTGACTATTAATTTGGCCAAATATGTTGGCTTGTAATGGTATTTGATTCATTTTGTATATGGCCTTTGAAAGTTGGCTCATGATGGCTATGTTGGCCATTGATATACTTATATCGGAATGCCTATCATGGATGTGATTTTGGCATGATGTTTAAGCATGTTATATGTGGGCTTTTGAATGGTGTGCTACAACCTTGGTTGTGATTCATGGTTGTATGTTTATGCATGGATTGGTCTAGTTGTGGTTGTGTAGGTTAGCACCAATAAAAGGGTGGCAAAAAGGCTTGGTAAACAACCTTATTTTGTCCACACAGGTAGGCACACGGGCATGTGTCTCAGCCCGTGTGTGACACACGGCTTGCCCAATAGGCATGTGTTATGGCTGTGTGTCCCCTGCACCCTAATTGATGTAAAATAGAATGCTCAGTAATTAGCACATGGGTAGAGACACTGGCGTATGTCTCAGCCGTGTGGACAGCATGGCCTCAAACACGGGCATGTGCCCTGGCCGTGTGAAGTCTACACCTATTTTATAAAAAATTATAAAAATTGAATTCACCACACGGTTTAAGGACACGGGCGTGTGCCTTGGTCGTGTGACCTTATTTGGTTGATGACGTCATAAACAGAATGTCCCCTGTTTTGGACACGACCTGAAGCACGGGCATGTGATATGTCACACGGGCGTGTCCCTTCACCCACACGGGCGTGTGGACCATTTTCATGAAAAATTTTCTAAGTTTCCCGAAAGTCTCCAAAGTTCTCGGTTTAGTCTCGAACCACTCCTAACATATGTTTTGGGCCTCATAGGCTCGTTTAAGGGATGATATGAATGTTTATAAAAAGTTTTAAATTTGAGTGGAAATTCATGCCTCGGATTGTATGATTGCCTGTGTAGAAGTCTGGTAACACCTCGTACTCTGTTCTGGCGTCGAATATAGGTAAAGGGTGTTATAGAAATAGCAAAAATATTGTCAACTCGCTCACACAGGGATTCAAACACAAGGTCCAAGAGCACACTAACATCTTACCACAAAACTAGTAGGCTCATTCTATCACAGATTGACCGAAAATAATATTTAAGCCCAACGAACAAAGATAGGCCTAGGAAAAAAATTAATTAAATTTCCAAAAGAGTGTGACTTGAACCCAATATCTCAAACTAATAATTAAATGCACTTAACCACTGAAACAAATACTAATTTATGAAAAAACCTTACAAATCACATAAACCAAATTTTGGGGCATTACAAAGTGAGTCCATTTTATCTTCTAAACTCAATTTTACCGACTTAGATGACTTAGGTGCAGTTTATCTTTCAATCTCACCAGTTAATTCAGGACTAATGAACGGTTGCGCGACAAGATTACCTTCTGATCTCACTTTATCTTGATTTTCACTTAGGGGCGTCACTACCTAAGTTCTTAATTCTATTTGAATTAGTCCAATTTGTTACAATTTAGTCCTTTTTTCCAAGGATTTTAGTTTACCCATATCTCTGTCAACCAACCTCCTTAAAGGTTTAGCTACGCATGCTCAAAGTAAAGAAAATAAACATAAAAATGGAAAACAAAACAACCATTAAAGTAAAGCTTGAGAAAACTATGAAAGTTGAGCTTTTTATTCAGAAAAACTTAAATAGCATGAAACCAAAAGCATTTAACTAGAAAATCAAAGGCAAATAACATAAAAGGAACAAGCTTTAACAAATTTAAAGTAAAACAAACTGAAATACATTAAACTAAAGCTTAAAATGTCTTAGAGGCAAGGTATAGGGACTGGAAATGTAAATAAACCTTAGCAACTTAACTAACACTAAGAACAACAAGAACAAGAAAAAAGGTTTAGGAAAATAAACTTTAATCTAATGTAGAAGAAGAGAAAAATAAAAACCCTAGAAAGATGCAGAGAAAAACTAAAGAAATCCTAGAGAAAACAAAACCTAAAACTAAGCTAATGTGTGTCTCTATCCTCCTCAACAATTTTTGGTTGCTTTGAAGTGTATTCAGATTAATTTTCATTGCCAAAAATAATCCTACATGGGCCTTGTATGATTGGTGGGTTGGGTAGACAAATACTGCCATTTTTGTCCAAGTTTGTCCTTATGACGAAAATGATATCGTGATACCCACAAGAGGATATTACGATATCTCGGGCATTATTTAAAATTGGGGGTCTTCCTTGGAGGGTGGATATCGCGATTCCCAAAGAGGATATCGCAATATCTTGGGAAATATTTAAATTTGGAGGTCTTCCTTGGAGGGTAGATATCGCGATACCCAAAGAGGATATTGCGATACCACTGAAAGGTGTCTTCACTCTTTTATATTGTTGGAGGTATCGTAATTCCAAAGGTTGGATGGAAATCATGATACCCTTTCCCTTGGTTCCATCCTAGCTCATTTTCGACCTCCAACACATCTTTACATCACTCAAACACACATTAGGCCTCCTAATGGCGCTATCGGCCAAATTGGCTCACAAAATAGACAAAGCAAGACATTTTCACTTATTTAACTAAAAATATAAAAATAACAAAAAACTACACTAAATGTGCTATTTTGCTCGAGAAAAAGCTCCTTAAGTGCATTAGAAATGCATAATTTGCCACATCAGTTTGTGGTAGATCTGTACACTGCTTTGGAAAATGAGTACCTGCCAAATCACAAATTTAATTTTTTTTTAAAAAAAGCTTAGTACCTTCAATGGATTGTCTTGTGGTTCTCCATACCCAGATCCGATGGTCAGGTCGGTGTGGGATGTTACATTCCTACTGCTGAAGCATAAATAACCTTTTTCACGCTCTCTCTTTCTTTCGTTGTCTTAGGACAATCCTCTAAAGAGAGATTAAATCCTGATACGGAAGGTTAATTTCCCTTATTTGAATTAGTCATTACATAAGGCTCCAATATCTTATCTATGTATGAAGCCCACGACAGTGCTATCACATTACTCTTTCGATCCCTTAGGATTTGAATGCCTAGAACAAAATTAGCTTGTCCCAAGTTCTTCATGCTGAATTGTTGGAATAACCACAGTTTAACCAATGACAATGTCCCTACATCATTCCAAATGAGTATAATGTGACCAACATAAAGAATGAGAAAGACCACCTTTCCATACCCTAAACATTTATCAACATAAAGTTCCTCCACGTTTTCCACAAATTCAATCCATTAGGGAGATGCTTGCTTAAGTCCATATATAGATCTAAGCAGTTTGCAAACTTCATGCTTGTTTCCTTTAGCTATATATCTAATGGGTTGTATTATATAGATTCCCTTCTCACGATAGTTGTGATCGTTGTTTTTTTTTTTTTTAGTTTTAAAATTTATAAAAAGAATGATCGAACCTGGAAACTAACTCTGACAACGACTTAAGGCAAGTGCACCTATTAAATAGTAGTATAGCTTAGGCAAGACCGGATTGTTGAACCCTAAGGAACTAAAAGTACTAATACTAACCTTCTTTCTATTATTTAGCCTAAATATTAAGTGATTGGTTGTTTAATCTAAAACTAACTGATTACCAAGCTAAGATTCAAAGACAAAAAGAATGAATTGAATAAATAACTTTAGGAAAACTCAATTGACTAAGACGATACCCTTAAGACGAATCCACCTATACTTTACTTGTTATCTAACACTGAACCAGACAATTTATTCACTTGACTTAAAATTCCCTAATTTATATTAAACCCTCTCTCGAGGCGAATAATGTCTAACCCTAGGTTGATTAATTGAAATCTCTTTCTAATTAAAACCCCTAGAATCACATTAACTCGATCTATGGACTCTTATATTAAGTTTCACCCTAATCCGACAAAATCTCGTCGCCCTATCTCTAGGCGCGCGATCAACTCCGCTTATTTATGCTAGATCTACTCTTAGACAGGGACTTTTCCTCCACCACCTAAGCACATCCAACTTGAATCAATATCCCAAAAATATTAACATAAGAATTAAGCACACATAATTAAGAACAAATCAAGTATTTATCATATAGTTCAGAAAGCAATAACAAGATTCATCTAGGTTTCATCCCCTTCAGGTATCTGAAGGGTTTAGTTCATAATAATAAAAGAAAACATCTTAGAAGAAAAGATAAAACAAAACATAAGAAATTCCTAAAACTCCCTAAAGGAATTAAAGGAGAGATCCTCCGTCTTGAGTATAATTCGTCTTCTTGATATGGATCAACTGGCTATCTTCGAGTGATTCCCACAAATTTGGCCTTTCTGGCTCGTCTCCTTGGCCTAGCTAACCGCAAAAGCCTTGGCAGAAGGTTTCTGCCGAACTCCCCGCTTAAGTTACCCCCTAAGGTGTTTATATAGACTTTGAGATGCTTTACTTGGCCCCTACATATCCTAATTCAAGTAGAATTCCTACTAGGGTGTTTGAATAGGCTTTGGAATGTGTTTCTTTGCCTCTAAGTACCCTATTCCGAATGAAATTACTCTTTTCCATGACAGTACATAGCTATGGAACACGTTCGTGTGAATCGATTTCAGGCCATAGTCGAGTCTACTGAAGAGACACGCCCATGTGTTTCGGGGTCCAGGCCATATTAGAGTAAATTAGGGAGGCACGGCCGTGTGGTCTTGGGCCCAGGCCGTGTCAATTTCTTCTTCGGCCTAATTTGGTCTGTTTTAGGCTCATTTCTCATTCTTTTCATCCCTAGATGCTTTCCTAAGTATAAAACATGAAAAGAAAGTATTAAGAGCACCTTTTTACATAATTCAGGGAATAAAACATCCAAAAGTATTCTAAATGTGGGATTAAAATATGTTACTTTTACGGTTTATCAAAATACCCCCACACTTAAGCTTTTGCTTGTCTTCAAGCAAAATTCTCAACTTCCAATTAAAATGAACTTTCCACAATTCATAATTCTCATTAACAATGCCTCATCATAATTCATAGTATACATGGATAATTTAACTCAAAGACTCATAAAGATTCAAACACTTCTAAGTCATATATTTGTAGCATGAAAACATAGGTGTCTCCCTTTATCTAAATAATTACCTCTAATTCAAAACCGACAAAGATTGACATCCTCACTCAAGATTCACTCAAAGCACTTGAAGTGTTTAAGGTTTAGGAAAAAGTACTCATAAGTTGAACCTGAAAAGTTAATCCCATAGGCTTGCCTAAAAATCAAATCTCCACCACTGTAATATAAGATGATACACAAATCAAAAGGTCTTTAATAAGGTTGTAACAGGGCCTAGGTTAAAGGTGTGGAAAAAGGCTAAATTAGAGGGTTAAAATCGAGATTGAAATGGCGAGTTACCTAACTTTAGAAAAATAAACTAATAACCTGAATAATTACATCACATGAAAATACTAATAATACGAGTTTCTTCTTCAAGATATTGAATTTAAACATGTAAACTCACTTAATTGTAGAATTAATAATGAATATACTTTGATTCTTTTTAATAACAAATCAATAAATACATAATATAAGAAAGAACCTTATCAGCTAAAATAAAGTATTTAGGCAACTGATCAAATCAATTCTTGATAGAAGGTTAGTCAAAGGAATGGTGATAACAAATACGAGTGGGGTTTTGGGTTAATTTTATTGGGTGAATCAATAAAAAGGGTTGTTAGGATCAAAGGGTTCACTAAGGGTTAATTGTGAAGGTATGCTTTTTAGTGGAGTGAGTGGGTTAAAACCTAGGTGCCTTTATCATCTCATTATATCAAATAAAAAATATGGTCTTGACATGTATAATCGAGGCAAGTTCTAGAATAACAATTTAGTGTTGACACACTCATAATCAATAAAGTGAGCACGAAAAGAATATATGCTCTAAAAGGCTTAAATCTCGCAAAAAATTTAGGTATTTGACATCAATCCCTGTAAATTTCAAACTTCAAGGTAATATTCAAATTCAGTTCGACAACCTAGAAAATTTTTTATTCTTGAAAATTAGACTTATCATGCTTGATTCTCTAGTATCTTAAAGTATAAATCATAAATGCACAATTAATTATGACTTACTCAAAACATATCAATAAGAATCATAAATCTTCAGAAATTTCATTCTAATTAGTAATATGAGGAAATTACTTAAGAACTAGATATAATTCAGGGATTTGAGAATAATGCAAAAAGTTAGGCACTTTTACCCCCTATACTTAAGATGTACATTGCCCTTAATGTACAAAGATAGATAAATAATCATGTGATACTAAAATCAAAAGAGAAGGGGAGAAGTGACACTTCCTGAATTTTTTTTGGGATTACTATTCCCGGCCCGATTTGGAGGAGGAGGCGGTGGTGCTGTGGTGGATGCCAACAGTCACTGTACTAGATGAAGAAAATGGAAAACTCGTGACGGATTAGCCAAGAATTATTAAGACACATTTAAAATAAACTAATTATGTATTTATGGACAAGAAAACTAAAGGGAAAGAAAATGGAAAGTAAAATAAAATTAACATAAAAGATGAATGGACAGAGGAGTCCTTATTGTTGGATGGTTCGCGAGGTGGGTGTGATTCCTAAGGCTGTGTTGAGCCAGTGGTCATAGTTCCAGTGTGATTCCCTAGTAGCCTGAGAACTTAAAACCAAGAAACTAAAATAAAATAAAATAAATTAAGCATGAGAGAGTCAAAGAGAAGGAAATTGAAGCAAAAGAGAAAAGTAGAATAAAAGTTAAATGGTCTCAAAGACCCTTAGCTTTTAGAGTAGATGAAGCGGCCGGCATGAACTTATGTAGATCGATCTCCCTTTGGAAGATTATGCTTGGCTTTTTTAGCTTCTTTGTCATGGATATGTGTAGCTCAAGAGTATATAGAATTGTTATGGAGAGGGAAGAATTCTGAGAAAAGAAGGAAGAAAAGTTGTGGAAAGTAGATGAGAAAAATGGGAAGGGGGTGGGTTTAAATAGAGTTTTGGGGTCTGACGTTTCCCCACGCCTATGGACCGTGGGTGTGTCGATACACACAGCCGTGTCGCATGGCCATGTGTCTAGGTGTGTTGGTTCACCCACGCCCATTTTATATATTGCCACACCCGTTGGTGGTAAGTTAGTGTCGTCCACGGCCTCGTTGCACGGCTGTGATGTTTTACCAGTGCCTGTGGGGTGGTGGTTGGAGGCCATGACTCGAAGATTTGATTCTCTTTGACTTGTACCTCTTCTGCCATTGTCAGTATGGAGATTCTGTACTTCCACACGGCCATGTGCAAGGTCGTGTGGTCTGGAAATATGCACTTTTGGTCAGTTTAAAACTAGGTGTTTAAGATGAAGAGGAGAAAAGAAAATAATGAAAAATAAATAGGGTTAGTGCTCGGGTTGCCTCTCGAGAAGCGCTCGTTTAAAGTCTTAAGCTAGACCTTCCTCGTATTCGTAAAAATTAGGGTGGTTTAAGCGTTTGAATATCTTCCCTCATGCTATCAGTTTTATTTTCATGATAAAGTTTAAGTCAAGAAGTTTTACCTTAAAACTACCAAATGTTGGATTGCTTACTTCGATTGTTCCGTAAGGGAAGATTTTACCAAGAGGAATTTCCTCATTTGTATTCAGGTCTAATGTGACCATGCGAGGATCTACTTTATTTAATAGTACTTGATCTCCTATTTTGAAGTGGTTTGATGTTCCTACGAGCTCTTCTGGATGCTCCTTCAGTTTTACTTCGTGTTGTTTTGGTTCCTTTTTAAAGTGTGTCTTACACTCTTCTAGTTTTTTGACCCTAAGGCTTTTTTCCTCATATGTTTTTTCTTTGTGGACACGAGGTCCATGATCCGGCTCAGGTTTGTAACTTTGTGATGTTTCCTATGGTGAAAGTTGAACAAGTTGGTTATCAACTGAATTTACTTTCTCACCTTCATCATTTGATGTCCTGGCTGAATCAAGAGCTTGTAGACTGATTGATTCGTCACCTACACAAAGAATGAGTTCTCCTGTACAAACATCAATCTTAGTCCTGGCAGTTTCTAAGAAAGGTCTTCCTAAAATTAAAGGACTCGAATTGTCCTCATCCATGTCTAAGACAATAATGTCAACTGGGAAAACGAATTTATCAATTTTTACAAGAACATCTTCGATAATCCCTCTAGGAATTCTAGCAGTTTTATCAGCTAATTGAATACTCATCCTAGTTTGTTTGGGTTTTTCTAGACCTAGATGTTTAAACATTTTATAAGGCATGACATTTATACTTGCCCCTAAATCAGCTAAAGCATTGTCAACTGTTAAACTACCAAATAAACATGGAATTGTAAAACTCCCTGGATCTTTTAACTTCTGTGGTAGTGTATTTTGTAGGATTGCTGAGCATATTGCATTTAGCTCAACATGCGACTCATCGTCTAAGTTACGCTTGTTAGTCAAGAGTTGTTTTAAAAACTTTCTCAAATCTAGCATATGTGAAAAAGCTTCAAGAAGCTGTAAGTTAATATGTAATTTCTTTAAAAGTTTAAGAAACTTACAAAATTGTTCCTCTGTATCGTCTCTCTTTATTTCTTCGGGATAAGGTATGCGGGGTTGGTACTCTTTGATTATCGGTTTTGGCTTTTCTTGTGTTGCCTTAACTTTACCTTCTTCTACCTTACTTTCTTGTATTGAATTGGGTTCATCCAACCTGACATTTTCCTGAGCTGTTATGGATTGGATTTGCTCTTTTGGGTTAATATTAGTGTTGCTTGGTAGAAGCCCTTGCTATCGTTCGGACATTAACTTTGCAAGTTGTCCAACTGACATTGTAACTTCCCCGACTGATTTGGTAAGTTCCTCGACTTGGTTCTTGATCCCTTCCATCGATGTCTGTTGGTTTTTCAGTCTTGCCTCGGTGTCTTGGAGATGGTTTTCTGTGGCTGCCATGAATTTTGTCAACATCTCTTCGAGGTTCGGCCTCTTTTCCTGTAGATAAGGCCGATTTTGGAAATTTTGAGGAGGTTGTTGTCTTTGATTTCCTTGATTTCCTTGACCTCCCATGAAAAATTTGGGTAGTTCCTCCAACCTGGATTATAGGTATTACTATAAGGGTTATTATTAGATCTAAAATTATTACCTATATAGTTCATTTGTTAGCTTTCTATGCCCGGTTGGTAGGGTGGGTACTCAAGATTCACCATAGTTCCACTTGCGTCGCACTGCATTACTGGATGTACCTGCGAAGAACACAAACTATCAAGCTTTTTATTCATCATCTCTACTTGCGTTGATAGCATGGTTACTGCATCGAGGTTAAAAACTCTGGCTGATTTTGTTGGTTTCGTCCTTGTAACCTGCCACTGATAGTTATTCAGTGACATTTCTTCAATAAATTCATAGGTGGCTTCAGGAGTTCTGTTGTTCAGGGTTCCACCGGCGGCTGAATCAATTAGTTGCCTCGTTAAGGGGTTTACACCGTTATAGAAAGTTTGGACTTGGAGCCATAAGGGTAAATCATGGTGCGGACACCTTCTCAAGAGATCCTTGCATCTCTCCCATGCGTCGTATAATGTCTCTAAATCCATCTGCACAAAAGAAGAGATATCATTCCGTAATTTGGCCGTTTTGGCCAGTGGGAAATATTTTAATAAAAATTTTTGGTCATTTGATCCCATGTGGTGATTGACCCTCGTGGTAACGAGTTTAACCACTAATTGGCTTTATTCATTAATGAAAAGGGAAATAACCGGAGACGTATGGCATCATCAGAAATGCCATTTATTTTGAAGGTATCATAGAACTCTAAAAAATTAGCTATATGAGTATTTGGGTCTTCGTCCTGCAAACCATCAAATTGAACAAATTGTTGAATCATTTGTATAGTGTTAGGCTTTAATTCAAAGTTATTAGCAGCTACAGCGGGCCTAACAATACTCGATTCTGCTCCTGTTAAATGAGGATTAGCATAATCATACATAATACGTGGAGCATTATTTTCTGCCACATCTTGTGATGGTGGATCATTCTCATCCATCCCTTCAGTAGGATCGGATCTTTCTTCTCGCTCTTCTTCTATGTAATTTAGGGCTCGCCTAATTTCTCTAAAATTCTTTCGAGCAATAGCTTCAAGATCACTGTCGTATACTAGTGGTCCTTTCGGGTTTCATCTAGTCATAAACTAGAGGTACCTACTAGGAAAAGAAAGAAAGAAAATTTTGCAAAGTAAAAATAAAAATAAAAGTAAAAGTAAATTGAAAAAATAAAAAACTGGATAAAGTAATAAAAATAGAGCTTTCTTAATATTTTAGTTCCCTGGTAACGGCGCCAAAAACTTGATCGTTGCTTTTTCTAGTTTTAAAATTTATAAAAAGAATGATCGCACTTGGAAACTAACTCTGACAATGACTTAAGGCAAGTGCACTTATCGACCAGTAGTATAGCTCAGGCAAGACCGATTGTCGAACCCAAAGCAACTAAAAGTACTAATACTAACCTTCTTTCTATTATTTAGCCTAAAAATTAAGTGATTGGTTGTTTAGTCTAAAACTAACTAATTACTAAGCTAAGATTCAAAGACAAAAAGAATGAATTGAAGAAATAACTTTAGGAAAACTCAGTTGACTAAGACGATGCCCTTCAGAAAAATCCACCTAGACTTCACTTGTTATCTAACACTGAACCAGACGATTTATTCACTTGACTTGATCCGTAAGATTCCCTAATTTATATTAAACCCTCTCTCGAGGCGAATAACATCTAACCTTAGGTTGATTAATTGAAATCTGTTTCTAATTAAAACCCCTAGAATCACATTAACTTGATATATGAACTCTCATCTTAGGTTTCACCCTAATCCAACAAAATCTCGTTGCCCTATCTCTAGGTGCGCGATCAACTCCGCTTATTTATGCTAGATCTACTCTTAGATAGGGACTTTTGCTCCACCACCTAAGCACATCCAACTTGAATCAATATCCCAGAAATATTAACACAAGAATTAAGCACACATAATTAAGAACAAATCAAGTATTTATCATATAGTTCAGAAAGCAATAACAAGATTCATCTAGGTTTCATCCCCTTCAGGTATCTGAAGGGTTTAGTTCATAACAATAAAAGAAAACATCTCAGAAGAAAAGATAAAACAAAACATAAGAAATCCCTAAAACTCTCTGAAGGAATTAAAGGAGAGATCCTCCGTCTTGAGTATAATTTCATCTTCTTGATATGGATCAACTGGCTATCTTCGAGTGATTCCCACAAATTTGGCCTTTCTGGCTCGTCTCCTTGGCCTAGCTAACCGTAAAAGCCCTGGCAGAAGGTTTCTGCTGAACTCCCCGCTTAAGTTACCCCCTAAGGTGTTTATATAGACTTTGAGATGCTTTACTTGGCCCTTACATATCCTAATTCAAGTAGAATTCCTACTAGGGTGTTTGAATAGGCTTTGGAATGTGTTTCTTTGCCTCTAAGTACCCTATTCCGAATGAAATTGCTCTTTTCCATAACAGGGACACGGCCATGGCACACGCCCGTGTGAATCAATTTTAGGCCATAATCGAGTCTACTGAAGAGACATGCCCATGTGTTTCGTGGTCCAGGCCATGTTAGAGTAAATTAGGGAGGCACGATCGTGTGGTCTTGGGCCTAAGCCGTGTCAATTTCTTCTTCGGCCCAATTTGGTCTGTTTTAGGCCTGTTTCTTGTTCTTTTCATCCCTTGGTGCTTTCCTGATATAAAACATGAAAAGAAAGGATTAAGAGCACCTTTTTACACAATTTAGGGAATAAATCATCCAAAAGTATGCTAAATGTGGGATAAAAATATGTTACTTTTACGGTTTATCAAGCTATTTAAAAAATATTGTCTAGACATTTATTTTCTAGATCTCATAATTGAGAGCCACTGCATTGGATAACAATATATAGATTGACTTAAGCATGGAAACCAAAAAAAATTTCTTATTTTTAAGTATAATCTTTTTGCTACAAGTTTGGCCTTATAAGTTTCCACTTTTCCATCCGCATTTCATTTCCTTTTGTAGATCCACTCACACCCTATGGGTTTTATCCCTTCCGGCAAGTCTATAAGTTCTCATACTGATTTGGAATCCATAGAATCCATTTAAGTTTTCATAGTTATTTTCCAGAGTTTGGAATTAGCACTTTGCATCACTTCTTCATACGTGAGTGGGTCATCATCTTCTTGTTTGATAGGCTTAGTGTTAAAAAAACTTCCTCCATATTGGAAGAAATTGGGCCTATGAGAGATCCTCCTACTGCGATGAAGCACCATATGTCGTCGATCATTTGCAGGTCTACTATTAGGAGTCAGTTCTAGAAGCATTTCTGTAGGGTTTTGTATATTTGCAAAAAGTTCCTCGAATACCTCTTTACTTTGAAGTTTGAAGTCATTCATGTAACTTTCTTCAAATACCTTGAGTTGACACTATAACAATCTATTTTTTCGAGTTAGAAAATAAACCACCATTTGTTCCCTTTGGATATCTTACAAACACGCATAATTATATTCATGAGCCCAACTTCCTCGAATCTTTATCCAATACGTGGGTCGGGCATCCCCAAATACTTAAATGATTAAGGTTTGTCTTTTTTTCATGCCACAATTCGTTTGGACTTTTTGATGCTACCTTAGTTGTCACATCATTCAGAATAGCAAGTCATACCGCATATCCCCAAAAAGAGATTCATACCATGTTTAACAACTTTTGATTCATTCTCCTTGCCACGTCATTCTATTGTGGAGTGCTCAGCGTGGTTAAGTTGGAAAGAATCTCATTCTCTATGAGGTACCCTAAGAACTCATCTTACAAATATTCTCCAAATCAATCAGATTGAAGTGTCTTTATGGGTAAACCTATTTGTTTCTCTACTTTTACACAAAACTCTTTGAATTTATTAAAGGTTTTACTCTTACAGTGCATAAGGTATACATACCCATATCTGGAATAATCATCAATAAAGTTTATATACTACTCATAACCACCTTTTGCACTAACAGTCATAGGGCCACATATGTCAATGTGCACAAGTCGTAAAGGTTTGGGGGCCCTTATCTTTTTTCATTAAAATATTGCTTGGTCATCTTACCTTCCAAGCAAGATTCACATTGTGGAAGATCGATTTCTTTGAGCGAACTTAAGATACCATCTTTCATAAGTCTAGTGATTCTTTCTTGGTTAATATGAGAAAGTTTCAAATGTCAAATGTAAGCCTTTTTAGAGTGAGAAAATATAAGTTTCTTATTTAATATTCCAGTCCCGAGTAGTGTGTACATCTTTGGTTTGATAAAATAGAGATTATTTGACATCAATCCATTACAGATATGATTGTTATTTCTAAACATTGAAATTTCATTATTAAAAGTCACGGTCAAGCTATCTTTATATAAACATGCAATTGAACTTAAGTTTATTTTGAAAATTGGTAGATATAAAATATCTTTCAAAATAATCTTCCTAAACTTATCAAACTAAAGATGTAGATCTCTCACTACTTTTGTTGCCACAGTTGTCCCATTTTTGGTCCGCAATACATTCTTATCTCTAAGATCTTTCGTCTCATTGAACCCCTGTTGAGAAATACAAACATGATTAGTGGTTCCCAAATAAATGACCCAATGGTCTACTGAATCATCCACTAAACAAGCTTCTATCATAAAGAAATTCATACCTTTGCCTTCGGTGGCTAGGTATTCTTTGCACTCTTTACAGTTCGACTTGAAGTGCCCTTTCTTACTGCAAAAGAAGCATTTGGACTTAGATAAGTCTTTTTTCTTTTTAGTTCTCTTTCTTTCCACTTGTTGTGGCTGTCTTTCTTAACGTGCTTTCCATGCCCTTCTTAGGAAGAAGTGACAACTATTTTTGCTTCTACTCTTCAGACTAGCTGACCTCCATTCAACATCAACTCATAGGATTGTAACTCATTTATGAGTTGTGTAGGCGTCAGGTTTTTGTTGCTAAGGTTATATATTGCCCAAAAGTTAGCAAAGCCCTTAGACAAGCTCTTGAACACCATCTCAATTTGTGTGTTCTGGTCAAAATTGTCCTCATTGTTCGTAGCCTCGGCAAATTATCACATAAGATTTATCATGGTCTTTGACCAAAGTACCAGGCATTTGCTGGGCATTCATCAAGCTAGTTATAGCAGACTGTTGAGCCAAGGCAGCTTAGCATCTGAACATGTCTTCTAGCTTATCCAAAATCATTTTGACAGTCTTACAGCTCTCTAGTTGCTTATATAGGATGTTGGTCATGCTTGCCAACATATAGCAATGAGTTATCTCATTAGACTCCTTCCAGAGTTTTTTAGCCTTAGATTGGGTGGCAGAAGGAACTTATTATCAATAATTGTTTTAATTTTTTTCATAATTCAGGAAAATTATTAGGTTCCTTTTTCATTCATTATAGTTATTTCCGTTCAGTTTGTTTTTAGTGAGTATGTTCAATAAGGGAGTTGGTGCCATTTTTGAACTAAAATAAAACATTCATATATTAATATATTTGTGTTAAGAAAATGTTTGAAAACATTTTGCAACATTACAATATGCATTAAGATGATGCATGCATCTTACATTAAACCTTGAAAACATTTGTAAGTCATTACAATGATAGTTCTTACACCCATTGAATCAAGCCACCATGGGTTGATCATGATTAATTAGTAAGAACATGAATTTCCATCCAATTAGTACATGAACCTTATTCCTTAGGCATTCACATGGACTAATAATAGTGTAACACTTTGGCCATCATTCTAACTTAATAGAGCTCCGTGGGGAGTTACTTAACTAAAAGATCTTAAGTGTCTAACCATCAACTCAACACCTATCGCATCATGCACCACAAATGAGTTATCGTGAGACAATCTCACCGTGTAGCATGCTATGACTAGTTGTCCTCTTTAAAGATAGAACTTCTTGAAATATCATATGATAATACCTCCCATGAAGGCCGATCCAACTATTATACAATTACAAGAGAGTTCTACTTACTTTCAGGAAATCTCCACAGTGAGATGCACATGACAATCATACCGCAAGGTAGTTAAATTGTCATGCCATCACAAGAGACCATTGGTGAAGGACGTAGGTCTTGTATAGGGACCTTCTCCCACTAAATATTTTAAAAACATGCAAGGCTTTTTAGCATCCAGTTTTAATAATGAATAATCAATATATGCATGACAAGTACATATGACATTGACCAGAAAATTTTTTCATGATTCCATCCTAAAAAAATAAAAATTAATAAATTTATCCCAAAGCATACTTTGGGTCTTCAATTTTTCCCACACAGACTTCTATTGTAATAACGGTTCATGCTTTTTTCATCATCACCTTTTCGTCACCATTTTCGTGTAGTCACTGCCGTCGAACCACCACCAGACACCGTTGGTCACCTGTTAATTTGGCTAGGTCGAGTTTGCGTCGTCTCGATTGGTTTGGATGTGTCTTAGTTTTTCGGGTTCCACATGGAAAATTAGGTTACAAAATTCCTATGTCCATTTTCAGATCATATGTTTTATTCTGAATAAATAATAAAATAAAACTTTACGTGGAGATGATAGTCCATGATCTAAAATATACATACCGAGATAATAATAAATTACATTTAAATTTCTAGGAATCACAACTTTGGTAAAATTATTTTATCATCTATAATAATAAAATGATATCATACATTCATTTATATATATTCCTCTAAACATGCATACAATTACGAGAATGCCATATTATAAAATGTAATCATACATGAATAAGAGAGGATTTCGGTCTTGGTTTACACTAGAAACATAGCACAACCTGGCTTTGATACCAATTGTTGGAAAAAAATCTAATTTGAAAATGATTTCTTACACAGTAGAAATTTAAAATTTTAAAAATCGATCCGGTTTGTGATATTTATAGCAATAAACCCTACACCGAAATCATACTTGTGTTTTCGAATACATAGATCCTTTTCGTTCCTAGCTTTCAACAAAACAAATCTTCTCTGTTATTCTTGTACCACGAATTTCTTTGAACAAAATGAATAAAACACAAAAACTGGAAATAGTTTTTTTTTTCTTTTTGGGTGAAAATGAAAATTCTCTCTTCAAAATAGAAACTGGCATAATTATTTTTCCAGAAAATATATTTAATTCTTAGAGAATAAAAGTCTCTCTATTTTTGAATAGAATAATGATATCTAAAAGTTGTGTAAATATGGTGTCATCTATTTATAAGTAAAGAAGGTAGGACTCTAGTTGAATTATAGAAGTTTACTTCAGCTAGAAAAACAAAATCCTAGTTCAACTAGAATGTAAGGGGTGACAACCCTAGTTAATTATATTAAGGTTTGTCATCTCCCCTTATTACATAAAGGGCTTTTGGGCCTCTTCCGTATTGAGTCCAAATACAAGTATTTCCTGAACTTTTAACCCCAATACTTTATAATTTGATCCAACCTAATATTTGTTTTTCAATTTCCAAAAAATAAACTTCAATATATTTTCAATTAAATAATTTTCTCAACCCAAATATAATTTCCTTAAAATCATGACCACTTTACCATAAAAGAATCTATTAGAAAATATATTTACTATTTCGCATTCAACAGTTCATTATGACCAAATGATTTATTTCCATTTTCAAATTTCATTTATTTGAAAACATAATTTCTTTTTCTTTTCTTTTCTTTTCTTTTCTTTTCTTTTCTTTTTCATTTGGAAGAAATCACATTCATTTTCAAATGATTTCGTTTCTCTATTTTTTTTATTTTTCTTTTTCATTTTGAAGAAAACCTGAATCATTTCCAAATATTTCTTATTATAACACCCCAATATTGGGCATATGATTTTTAGGGGTATTTTAGGAATTTTAGCTCTAGAGTGCTTGGAAATCTAGTAGCGTGGTGAATCGAAAAATATTCGACAATGGCTTTTGACTGTTAAACCAATTTTTAAAAATAATGTTCCAAATATTTTCAATATTGAATTAGGGACTGATTTGTAAAAGGGTCAAAACTTTGTGCGTTTATGAAGAAAATAAACCAAAATTTAAAATTCACCCTATATCTTCCCCCACCTAGTTTTATTTTCAGTTAAATTCTCACTTTTATTTACTCTTACCGTCCCATGCTCTCCCAACTCCTCCCATACAATTTTCTTTGTCAAACATAAATTCCTTCAATTCCTATCACTTTCCAAATCTTAAACCTCCATAAAATCCAAGAAAAACACCCCAAAACACCATAGATTCCTCCATTTTCAAGCTTGTGGGTTATTCAGGTTTTTGATTAAACGCTCAGTTTTTCATCAACTAAGGTAACGATTTGATTCCTAATTATTTTTAAATGATATTATCTTTTAAATGGAATTTTTAGCCATTAAATCGCATATTTTAAAGAAAGTCAAAAATTGGATCGTTAATGGTAGATTTCAGGATTTTGAGTAAAAACATGGTGTCAAAGTGTTTTTCAACTTGTTTTAACTTAATTAGAAGGTTACTAAACTTATTTTAATGTTTTGTCAAGGATTTCTAAGGATTTAATGAATTTTCATGAAAATAACCATAGACATGTCGAAAAATTTTGATACCATGAATTGAGTAGTTTTGTGTATTTTAAAGATTGAGAATTAGTTGTAGGTGAATAATTAGATGAACAGGATCAATTTTAGGCAAAAATATTAGGTATAAAGGAAGATATTTGAGTTTCAAGTTTGTTAGTCGAAATTTCAATTTCATGAGAAATATAGCTTAGACTTGTGTTTTTGGTTGGTCTAAATGAGTCTTTGGCTGAATATTGATTGTGTGAATTGTAACATCCTTAAAATGGGGTCTTTGCATTTTGCATGTGGTTGCATGTGTTGGTAAGTATGCTGTGTTGGTTTGATATGTTTTGGGGTCTAGGCATGATCTTGGGTTAGTCCCGGGACATGGCTAAAAATTTTGTTTTAGCACTTAGGAGGAAGGAGCTAGAAGAATTAGGGGTTAAAAGGAATTATTGGGAGTTTTAGACACAAGAAGTGCCTTGGTAAAGTGGCAAGGAGGCGCCACTTAAGTCACAAGGGAGGTGACGCCACAAAGATCAAGGAGAACCTTGGTTCGAGCTGCAGAAATCCCTTTCTGCTTATTCATTTTTGACGCCACAAGCTAGAAGGAGGAGTGCTCAGGTTGGACTCTGGAGGATAAGGATAGAGGGAGTCAAATAGATGTAGATGAGGGAATTGAGGAGTTTGAGTTTATCAAGCTGGCTGAAAATTGACTGTGAGGGGAGGAGTGAAATCGGTTTTGGGGTCTTTTGGAGGGTGACCGAATGTGCCTAGGGGGAAAAGCTAAAATCGGCTAGCTTTTCTTTTCTTCCTTTGTTTAAGTGTCAAACCGAAACCTCCTTAAGGTGACCCTTTCATTTGGTTGTTGCTATTTGTTGGTCGAACCACCTTAGTTGTTTCAATTAAAAGCCAAAGGCAACTCTTTTTGTCCATCTTTTCTTCTCTTTCAAAACACTTTGTGCCGAAATCTCCTTTCATTCACCTTGCAAAATTCTTCTTTCCCTATTCTTTTTTTCTTCTTCAGTATCAAAAACTGAGACATTGTTGTTGTTCTCTTCTTGGCCGAATATCTTGCTCATAAACCCCTCTCTTCTTACATTTTCTTTTCATTATCCCAAAGTGCTGACATTCATCTCTTCTTGATTCTCTTTGACGAATCCCAAATCTTGGTGTGGTAAGTCTTTAATATTCCATTTCTGCCTTTCTCTTTCTCTCTTTTGGTTTATGTTCAAATCTTTTTGTAGTCTCACCTTCTCTTTTGGTTGCCGATTCTTCTATCTTCAGATGATAGGGCCGAATCTTTGTAAAAGCCGGAGAGATCTTGTGCGTTAAGGTAAGTGTGGTTATTGTGGTATGGTTTTCTCCTTTCAAGATTTGTTGATCATAGCCGAATGGCTATGAGAGTTGATGTGGTATTAATCGATTATAGGAAGGTGTGTAGCCGAAACCTCTAACACCATTAAGGGGTACCGATCTTTGGTGTTTAAGCCGAATCAGTCATCAAGGTAAGAAGATGATAATCCCTTTTGGTTTCAGGATTTATGTTTTGGCTGAATGGCCTCTAGATCTCTAATGTTGTGTTAAGCCGATTGTAGGGGAAGGGAAGTAGCGAATCATGAGAGTTGGAAGATTTGTCTGCCGATTAAGTGTGTGGCCGATTACAAGGGGACTTCTTGTGTGGTTTCGGATTTGGTTGAAACCAAATCGGCACTAAATGAGGAATTAACCTTGTGCGATTTATCCTTCGGGATTTTGTGAATAAGCTGAATGGCTTTAGATCTAAAGGGTGATGTTGGCCGATTGTAGGTACAGTAAGGGCATACGTTTCGGGATTTCACATTAGATCTACGTATTGAAAGGTGTGTAAATGCTTACACACTTTATTGGTTTAATGATGCTTATTATGTTATTGTATAACCTTTGGTATTAGTGACTCTGCCTTGTGGGCATAAGCTTGGATTCCGGGTAAGTCCCCTGTTATGTGGCTTTTAGTATACATCGTCATGATCTGTTGATACTATGTTTTATGTCATTTGCATGATTGTTCGATACTATGGCATGTATGTTATGAACATGATGATAGGTTTGATGAGAGGAGGGGGATGATTTATTTTGGACTGTCACCAGTGGTTTTGACCACACGACGGGTTGGCCCCGTCTTGATATTATATTTTGTGACTAAGTCCCAGTGGTTTTGAGCACCAGTGGTTTTGACCACATATCGATTTGTGACTCGTCCCAGTGGTTTGGTACCACAGTGGGTTGGCCCCACGAGATTATTTATGGGATTGTCATCAGTGGTTTTGACCACATGATGGGTTGGCCCCATCACCTGATTAGTGACTTCGGTCATCAGTGGTTTTGACCACACCGATATATTTGTGACTACGGTCACCAATGGTTTTGACCACCAGTGGTTTTGACCACACGGGGTAGTTAAAGGTGTTTGGATGGCTAGGTTATGGGTTGCATGTTTTGCATGATTTGCATATTGCTACTGATAGTTTGTGTAAGTGAATGCACTATCGGGTTGGGGATTTATACACTGAGTCTTGGTGACTCACCCCTTCCCTTATATTTCGTAGATAAATATATTGTGGAGATGAAGCCGAGAGGACTCGAGGCGGCCATCATGTTCATTCGATTTTGATTTCTTTTAGATACCATTTAAATTTTAAATTTTGGTTTTGGGTTATGTAATAAGGCCGCTAAGATTTGTTTTGGTTTTCTTTATTATTTGCTATTATTATGACTATGTTGGATATATGGTTTTGTTAAATTAACTGGCAAAACGCAATGTTTTCAAAACTATAACTCCTTCGTTTTTCTTTAAAGCGTTGCCATCGGATAACACCACTTAAAATATGATTACAAAGATAACTTGATTGTTTTCTAAAAATTTGCAACAATAATTAAACTTAAAGCAAGGATTTCTAAAAGGGTTTTCTAAGAAAATTATCCGACGAACTTTCATTTTCAGAAGGGTATCACTCCGTGACATGCTAGTTTCGGTTGTGGTGTGCTGACCGGGTTTGGGGTGTTACAATTTTGGTATCAGAGCCTAGATTTAAAAACTCGACTGTGGGCCCGAGGCCTAAAATGTTTAAATTTGAATTTGAGAAGTGTTATGGAAAAGGTACATGGGTTGAACAGCATGGCACCGAGTCTCCGGAACCAATCCGCCTAGGTAAGTACTTCTGACTGTTGTATGATTTATATGTGGGGGAAATGGGTATTCCGGGATCGTAGATAAGTAGAAAAGGAATTGTTGAACCATAGGAATAGCTTACCCCAACTCAAGTACATAAGACTTAATGATCCACTAAACAAACCTGTGAGTACGTCACTGAGCCAAAGGTGTGGCAACCGTTGTGCGCATGTCTAGGAATGGATTCAGGGAGGAGCTTGGTATTTAAGCAGTCCTAGTGACTCACCTCCTCTTCACCCGAATCCTACCTGGTGCGTAGTGACGGTTCACCCTAGCTAAAATGACTTATTCACAGGATAAACTTAATAACTAAAACCCGAAAGGGACCCGCCATCCTATTTTGAGCAGTCTAAAAAAATTAAACCTTGGTTTTGAAATTGCCACAGTGACCTTGATTTAAAAAATGACCAAATTACCCCTGACCTATAAATTACCGAAATGCCCTCAGTATGGAGAATTGCCGAAGTACCCTCAAAGTGAAAATATTCAAAATACCCTTATTTTGAAACCATATTTCTTATAGAAAAAAATGATATTTCACAAAAATACCCCTGGATTATAGAAATTACGAAAATACCCTAGTTTATAAAATTACCAAAATACCTCCCAATTTTTAGAATTTTTGAAATATCTACGATTGGTAAAGGTTTTCGAATTAACCCTATTTTAATTACTAAAATACCCCGATAGGTTAAATTACGGAAATACCCCCAGGTAGTGAAATGACAAGAATACCCCTACTCGTGGAATAAGGGTAGGAAATTGAAATGGAAACTGTGTGATGATCGAAAGAACCACTACCAAATATCTTTACATAAAACTTATTCGTGGGTAATCAGTGAAGCAGAAGCTAATTCATAAAAATTTCCTAAGCAGATAAATCGCTATTATAGACATGAGTACTAGGGGACGTGCTCGTAATGTGCGAGGATGCGGTAGAGGTAGAATGATCGTATCGGAATCGGTTAGGTCTAGACAAGGGTTAGAAAATGAGATACCACCACCACCAGCTGCTGGCGTTGAGTACCAAGATCAGATGGGGGATGATGCACGATCAAATCGAGCGATCTTTGCGAGTCTTTGGAAAGAGTGGTTTGGAGCGGTGGGGAATGCGGAGCTCGAAAATCCGTATCTGAGTGACTCCGAGCCAATGGAGCCGAGGTATTTCGAGGTGTTTCTGGTGTGGCACCCAATACGGCTGAGTATTGGTTAGAGGCAATGGAGCGAATCATGGATGACTTGGATCTGACTGCTGAGGAAAAACTGAAAAGGATAGTGTCGCTTCTCCGGGATGAGTCATACTAGTGGTGCCTCACGGTTTGGGATAGTGCAGCAGTGGATGATCTCACTTGGGACTATTTTAAAGTAGCTTATCAAAAGAAATATGTTGGGTCTAGCTATATTGATGCGCAGCGGAAGGCTTTTCTGAGGCTAGTTTAAGGAAATAAGTCTATATCAGAGTATGAGGCGAAATTTTTAAGGTTGAGTAGATATGCTCGGGGCATCATAGCAATGGAGCATGAGCAATGTGTCAGATTCGAGGATGGATTAAGGGATGATCTGAGGCTATTGATTGCTCCACAATAGGAGAGAGAGTTTGCGGTCTTAGTGGAAAAGGCCAAAGTTGCTAAGGAGGTGAAACAGTCAGTGAGACGAAATCAGGACCGAGGATGGAATAAAAGGAATGCTGGTTCATCTGGGTCTAGCGAGAATTAGCAGAAACGGGGTAGGTTTAGTGGGCCGGACCAAGCTGCTAGGCCTACTACTGATAATACTCAGTGGCCCTACGATATGCTCGGTGTGGGAAGTCTCACACGGGAGAATGCTGGACTGGAAATAGAGGATGTTTTGAGTGTGGGTCGATGGAGCACCATGTGAGGGATTGTCCACAGCGGTCAGCTAGATTGCAGTCTGGGGATCAGAATCGCACTCGAGCAGGAGGGATGGTCACACCACGGAGGGACCGTGGTCTTTGCTAGGGAGGTAATGGCTCTGGTAGAGGTGTGGAGCACCAGGCGGAGGTGTAGGTGGTGCAGAGGCTAGACGGCTGGATTAGTCTCTGTGATGAGGTGTCGAGAGGAGGGTGGCCTTGCGGACGTCATAACTGGTACGTTCATAATCTTTGGACTACCTTACAATGCTTTAATAGATGTGGGTTCGACGCACTCATATATAGCTAGTAGCATAGTGGAAACTATGAACTTAGACTCTGAGATTACTTCTAGGAAGATGACTATGATAATCCCTTTAGGTCACTCTATAGAAGTAAGTAAACTATATAGGGAGGTACCCCTAGAACTTCAAGGGGTCTTGTTCTTGATTGATTTGATAGAACTGCCATTCGGGGAGTTCGATTTGATTATCGGGATGGATTGGCTGGTGAAGTACCAGGCCAGTTTGGATTGTGCGGCTAAGCGCATGGTGTTGAGGACAATGGAAGGTGAAGAGGTGGTGATGATAGGAAATAGGAGGGAGTACTTATCGAATGTGGTCTCTGCACTTAAGGCGGAGAAAATGGTTAGGAAGGGCTGTGAAGCGTTTCTGGTTCGGTGTGTGCCTTGGAGGCCAAGGAGTTAGTAGTGGAGAATGTTCGAACAATGAAAGAATTCGCTGATGTATTCCCAGAAGAACTTTCGGGTCTGCCTTCGGATCGGAAAGTTGAATTTGGTATAGACTTGTTACCCGGAACTGCGCCAATGTCTATAGCCCCGTATAGGATGGCGCCAAAGGAATTGGTTGAGCTGAAGGCCCAAATTCAAGAGTTGTTGGACTGAGGTTTCATTCGACCAAGTATATCTCCTTGGAGAGCACCCGTGCTCTTTGTTAAGAAGAAGGACTGTACAATGCGGATGTGTATAGATTACCGCCAGTTGAACAAGTTGACGATTAAAAACAAGTATCCGTTGCCCAGGATTGACGACTTGTTTGATCAACTTAAGGGTGCATCGATTTTCTCAAAGATAGATCTTAGGTCGGGGTATCATCAACTAAAAGTGAAAGAGGCTGATGTTCATAAGACGACATTCTGTACTTGGTATGGGCATTACGAGTTTCTAGTGATGCCGCTCAGATTAACCAATGCACCGGCAGCAGTCATGGACTTGATGAATCGGGTGTTCCAGCAGTACTTGGACCAGTTTGTCGTAGTATTCATAGACGACATATTGGTGTACTCAAAGACTGAGGAGGATCATGATACACACTTGCGGGTGGTATTGTAAATTCTGAGGGAGAAGCAACTCCTTTCCAAGTTCAGTAAGTGCGAGTTCTGGCTTAGAGAAGTGACTTTCTTGGGTCACGTAGTGTCCACTGAAGGGATTAGAGTGGACCCTCGCAAGATTGAGGCGGTGTTGGATTGGAAACAGCCGAGGTCGGTTGTAAAAATTCAGAGTTTTCTAGGCCTGGCAGGGTATTACTGGAGATTTGTGGAAGGATTTTCTCTGATCGCGGCACCATTGACTAAGCTATTGAGGAAAGGAGTTCCATTTATGTGGTTAGAGAAATAGCAGGAAAGTTTCGACAAGTTGAGGAAGATTTTGACGGAAGCTCCGATTTTGGTACAGCCTGAAGCAGGAAAGGTATCCACGGTCTATTGCGATGCATCACATACTGGCTTGGGATGTGTGATGTAAGAAGGGAAAGTAGTGGCGTACGCGTCTCGACAGCTGAGACCGCATGAGGGTAACTACCCGACGCATGACTTGGAATTGGCTGCGGTGGTTTTTACCTTAAAGATTTGGAGGCATTATCTGTACAGAGAAAAGTCGATAGTATACACGGACCACAAAAGTCTAAAGTATCTTTTGACCCAGAAGGATTTAAATTTGAGACAACGAAGGTGGATTGAGTTGTTGAAAGACTACGACTGTTCGATTGAGTATCATCCGGGCAAGGCTAACGTAGTAGCTGATGCGTTGAGCCGTAAGGTGGTAGCAGACTTGCAAGCGATGTTAGCTCACCTTAGTTTATATGACGATGGGAGTTTGTTGGCAGAATTGCGAGTGAAGCCAACTTGGGTAGAGCAGGTTAAGGAGAAACAATCAGTGGATGAGGGTTTGAGTGCTCGGAGGTTGCAAGTACAGAGTAATGGGTTGGAAATTACAGCTTAACTCATGATGGAGTGTTGTGTTTTCAAGGGAGAGCTTGTATGCCGAAGGACGTGGTGTTAAGGTAAAGGATTCTTCAGGATGCACATAGCAGCCCATCGCTATGCATCCTAGAGGTAGCAAGATGTACCGGATTTGCAAAGTAGTTACGTGGCGAGGTTGAAGCGGAAAGTGGCCGAGTTTGTGGGTAAGTGTCGGCGTGTCGGTCAGGTCAAAGCGAGCATCGACTATCGTCGAGTTTACTTTATTGGTGAAGATTCCTCGATGGAAGTGGGAAAGGATTACCATGGACTTTGTCGATGGGCTACCCTCACGCCTAGCAAGAAAGACTCGATGCAGGTAATAATGGACCGCTGACCAAATTAGCTCACTTTATACCGGTGAGGGTTGATTATTCGCTCCAGAAGTTAGCCAAGATGTATGTGGCCGAGATAGTAAGGTTGCATGGAGTGCCAGTGTCAATCATCTCGGATAGGGATCCTAGGTTCACGTCGAGGTTCTGGAGAGCTCGCATCAAGCCTTGGGAATGAGGTTGGATTTCAACCTGACTTTTCACCCGTGATCGATGGATGCGGTCTAAAAGGGTGATTCAGATTTTAAAGGATATGCTAAGGGGCTGTGTTTTGGATTTCAGTGATAGTTGGGAGGAGTATCTATCGTTGGCAAAATTTGCTTATAACAATAGTTATCAAGCGAGTATCCAGATGGCACCATACGAGGCACTGTATGGACAAAAATGTCATACTCCTACGTGTTGGACAGAGTTAGGTGAACGGCATGTTTTGGGTCCGGAGTTGGTGGCAGAAACTGAGGGTAAGGTTAAGGTGATTTGGGCTCGTCTTAAAGAAGCGTCGGACACGCCGATCTTAAACGCAGGGATATAGAGTATGCAGTGGGTGATAAGGTTTTTCTCAAGGTATCACCATGGAAGAAAGTGCTAAGATTTGGACGGAAAGGGAAGCTATGCCCTAGGTTTATCGGGCCGTACACAGTATTGAAGCGAGTGGGACCGGTAGCTTATCAGCTCGAGCTGCTGGCAGAGTTAAGCCAGATTCACGACGTCTTCCATGTTTCGATGCTTAGGCGCTATCGATCAGATCCATCACACATTGTGCCAGTTGCAAAGATTGAGGTGAGCTCAGACTTGTCTTTCGAGGAGGAGCCAGTACAGATTTTGGATCGGGTTGTCAAAGTCTTGCGTAGGAAGTCAGTACCCCTGGTGAAAGTGTTATGGCAGAACCATGGTTCGGAGGAGGCCACATGGGAACCAGAGGATGTAATACGGCAACAATACCCTCAACTCTTCTGACCAGGTAATTTCGAGGCCGAAATCATTTTTAAGGGGGTAGAACTGTAACATCCTTAAAATGGGGTCTCTGTATTTTGCATGTGGTTGCATGTGTTGGTAAGTATGCTGTGTTGGTTTGATATGTTTTGGCGTCTAGGCATGATCTTGGGTTAGTCCCGGGACATGGCTAAAAATTTTATTTTAGCACTTAGGAGGAAGGAGCTAGAAGAATTAGGGGTTAAAAGGAATTATTGGGAGTTTTAGACACAAGAAGTGCCTTGGTAAAGTGGCAAGGAGGCGCCACTTAAGTCACAAGGGAGGTGACACCACAAGGATCAAGGAGAACCTTTGTTCGAGCTGCAGAAATCCCTTTCTGCTTATTCATTTTTGACGCCACATGTTAGAAGGAGGAGTGCTCAAGTTAGACTCTGGAGGATAAGGATAGAGGGAGTCAAATAGATGTAGATGAGGGAATTGAGGAGTTTGAGTTTATCAAGCTCACTTGGAAGTGTTGGTCGAAAATTAGACTGTGAGGGAAGGAGTGAAATCGATTTTGGGGTCTTTTGGAGGGTGGCCGAATGTGCCTAGGGGGAAAAGCTAAAATCAGCTAGCTCTTCTTTTCTTCCTTTGTTTAAGTGTCAAACCGAAACCTCCTTAAGGTGGCCCTTTCATTTGGTTGTTGCTATTTGTTGGTCGAACCACCTTAGTTGTTTCAATTAAAAGCCAAAGGCAACTCTTTTTGTCCATCTTTTCTTCTCTTTCAAAACACTTTGTGCCGAAATCTCCTTTCATTCACCTTGCAAAATTCTTCTTTCCCTATTTTTTTTCTTCTTCAGTATCAAAAACCGAGACCTTGTTGTTGTTCTCTTCTTGGCCGAATATCTTGCTCATAAACCCCTCTCTTCTTACGTTTTCTTTTCATTATCCCAAAGTGCTGACATTCATCTCTTCTTGATTCTCTTTGACGAATCCCAAATCTTGGTTTGGTAAGTCTTTAATATTCCATTACTGCCTTTCTCTTTCTCTCTTTTGGTTTATGTTTGAATCTTTTAGTAGTCTCACATTCTCTTTTGGTTGTCGATTCTTCTATCTTTGGATGATAGGGTGAATCTTGGTAAAAGCCGGAGAGATCTTGTGCGTTAAGGTAAGTGTGGTTCTTGTGGTATGGTTTTCTTCTTTCGAGATTTGTTGATCATAGCCGAATGGCTATGAGAGTTGATGTGGTGTTAATCGATTGTAGGAAGGTGTGTAGCCGAAACCTCTAACACCATTAAGGGGTACCGATCTTTGGTGTTTAAGCCGAATCAGTCATCAAGGTAAGAAGATGATAATCCCTTTTGGTTTTGGGATTTATGTTTTGGCCGAATGGCCTCTAGATCTCTAATGTTGTGTTAAGCCGATTGTAGGGGGGAAGGGGAAGTAGCCAAATACAGTGGAGTTGGAAGATTTGTCTGCCGATTAAGTGTGTGGCCGATTACAATGGGGACTTAGTGTGTGGTTTCGGGATTTGGTTGGAAACCAAATTGGCACTAAGGTAAGGAATTAACCTTGTGTGATTCATCCTTCAGGATTTTGTGAATAAGCCGAATGGCTTTAGATCTAAAGGGTGATGTTGGCTGATTGTAGATGCAGTAAAGGCATACGTTTTGGGATTTCACATTAGATCTACGTATAGAAAGGTGTGTAAGCGCTTACACACTTTATTGGTTTAATGATGCTTATTATGTTACTGTATAACCTTTGGTATTAGTGACTCTGCCTTGTGGGCATAAGCTTGGATTCCGGGTAAGTCCCCTGATATGTGACTTTTAGTATACATCGTCATGATCTGTTGATACTATGTTATATGTCATTTGCATGATCGTTCGATACTATGGAATGTATGTTATGAACATGATGATGGGTTTGATGAGAGGAGGGGGATGATTTATTTTGGACTGTCACCAGTGGTTTTGACCACACGACGGGTTGGCCCCGTCTTGATATTATATTTTGTGACTAAGTCCCAGTGGTTTTGACCACCAGTGGTTTTGACCACATATCGATTTGTGACTCATCCCAGTGGTTTGGTACCACAGTGGGTTGGCCCCACGAGATTATTTATGGGATTGTCATCAGTGGTTTTAACCACACAATTGGTTGGCCCCATCACCTGATTAGTGACTTCGATCATTAGTGGTTTTGACCACACCGATATATTTGTGACTACGATCACCAGTGGTTTTGACCACCAGTGGTTTTGACCATACGGGGTAGTTAAAGGTGTTTGGATGGCTAGGTTATGGGTTGCATGTTTTGCATGATTTGCATATTGCTACTGATAGTTTGTGTAAGTGAATGCACTATCGGGTTGGGGATTTATACACTGAGTCTTGGTGACTCACCCCTTCCCTTATATTTCGCGATAAATAGATTATGGAGATGGGCCGAGAGGACTCGGGCTGACCATGCATGTTCGTTGGATTTTGATTTCTTTTAGATACTATTTAAATTTTAAATTTTGGTTTTGGGTTATGTAATAAGGCCGCTAAGATTTGTTTTGGTTTTCTTTATTATTTGCTATTATTATGACTATGTTGGATATATGGTTTTGTTAAATTAACCGGTAAAACGCAATGTTTTCAAAACTATAACTCCTTCATTTTTCTTTAAAGAATTGCCATCGGGTAACACCACTTAAAATATGATTACAAAGATAACTTGATTGTTTTCAAAAAATTTGCAACAATAATCAGACTTAAAGGAAGGATTTCTAAAAGGGTTTTCTAAGAAAATTATCCGACGAACTTTTGTTTTCAAAAGGGTATCACTCCGTGACATGCTAGATCCGATTGTGGTGTGCTGACCGGGTTTGGGGTGTTACATGAATTGTGTGGTTATTATGTGTGAAGTGCTAGAACCATTGGAACCTTCTTTGAGCAAGGCAAAAGGCAAGGAAAATCTAGTTTAAGCTTTCACTTTTCGAAAAAGCATAATCGATGAGTGTTTGGAATCACTACTAGTAGACACGATTCATAGTGTTAATTAGGAGCTTAGGAA
The DNA here is from genome assembly GCA_025506655.1 of Gossypium rotundifolium. NCBI lineage: Eukaryota > Viridiplantae > Streptophyta > Magnoliopsida > Malvales > Malvaceae > Gossypium > Gossypium rotundifolium. The sequence continues at coordinate 54,671,839 of CP106731.1, forward strand.
TAGCCTAAATCCCTATCCTAATTTTTGAGTTTAAGCTTCCTATTTCCTTTGTTTTATTTTTGGAAAATTATGTGATTATGAGAATATTTACGGATTGATTATTATGATGGGATATTGTGATATGAGACATGTATGATGACTACTTTTAATTGTATTGTGTTGTAGGCATATTAAAGATGCCAAACAATAGTGATGGTGTTGTGTCAGTAATATAAATGTGTAATTAAAGTGTGCAAAAATCGATAAGTATGTATGTGTTGAATTATGGAATGTAATGCTAATGTAATAGGTTATGTATGTGATAAATTAATTTTAAGACACTCATATATGGTTGGATACGTGATGGCTTAATGAGCATTATTATGTCACTTTAAGTGCAATTAAATGTGAATTCAATAAACATGCATTGTGTAAAAGTTTTTGATGTGAATTGATGAATATGAACAGATATAATGTGCATTAAATTAGTAATTACAATTGTGTAATTATGGATATTTTGGCCTTGTGACCTTATGAGGCTGTTGGATATAGTTGGCATGCTATAGGATTGTGAGTACTCACCTATATGTGTTTTGTGATTTGGGTATTGAGGCCCTAGGACATGTTGGAGAGATAAGGGAATGTGAGCTAAGCTCCATTCAACGGGACATGTTTGGTGTGTTGGAGAGTGTTAGCTTTATGCTTCACTTTTGGGATAGGTTTGACTCTCTGAGTCAGTTGGTGTGTTAAGTTTCGTGTATTCGATGTGTGGTGATAGAGCCCACTTTTATGTTTCATAGCCTCAAGTGCCAAATTATCTTTAAAATGTATATATGTGTAATGTGATGCATGCTTAAATAAGTATGTGGTTGCTAAGCAAATTATCATTTAAATGTGATCTTTTTTACTGTGGTATAACGATGTGAGATGGACACTTAAACATGTGAATAATATGTTAAATTAGTTGTGTAACATCCCAAAATTTGGGGTTAGAAGTTTTGAGATATATGTTTAGGGTCAATTTCTTAGATTTTTGTTCTGTGTTGAATTTTGACTCATTTTGTGTTACTGTGTGTTCCAACCTACAGTCAGGCCTTAGTAAGGGTGGTTGGGACCCTGTTTTGGCTCATTTTTGTGCGTTTGTTTGTAATCATAGCAGTAGTTTAACAATTTGCTTAAATGTTATGTAATGTTACCTAGGAAATAAGTATAGTCATAACTAATTCTGAATCTGATCGATTGAATATGTGCACCTCTGTTTCTGTATTGACAGTTGTATGATTGTCTGTAAGTTGTGTACATTGTGAATCTGCATGAAAATCTGGGATTTGGTTAAGAAGAGAAGGAAGTTTTATCCGGTAGTTTAACTACATTACTTAATAGCGGTGATACAGCAATATAAACATATCTTAGTTCAACTGCATATTATTTTCAGAGTGGCTTAGTTTCCCATATGTAGCGTGTAGGGTGGATGGACCTAACATGGTCCTATGTGGTGTGCAAGGTGGATGGGCTTGTTATAGCTCATATGTGCTGTGCAGGGTGGTTGAAGTGGTGTTTGGTTGGTGGGGTGGATTCTTTGACTTGATGCATTCATTTCACATTTGGGTATAAGTCTGTCTGTATGATTGAGGAATTAACTGCATAGCAATCTAAATAATTTGACGTGTATCTTCATTGGTGTGATGAGAATAATGACGTTATGTTCATTGTAGTTGACATTTTGATTTAAGTTGTTAGATCTCTGCCTGTGTGCACGTATCAAAGTCACTTGTTTCGTTACTCTATCAATTTCTTTGTTTGATTTTAGACTCACACTGAGCTCGTTTAGCTCACCCCTTTAGTTTTACTTTCTTTCAGGTATTATGTGAGATTATGCTACGGACTTGGCACATCAGAGGTCTTAGAACGTTTAGTTTGATTTGGTTTAGATAAAAATTTTCATAAGTTTATATGGTTGGTTTAAAAATGTTTGTAAAGTGATTATTTACAATTTGGTATGGGTTTTGATTTATACTTTCTGTTAATTCACATTGTTTCGATTTGAACACCATTTTTCTAAAATTTTGCTCGATTTTTAATTGGGTTTTCTATTACTGATTCAAGGATTGTACTTATTTGTGAAAACAACGTATTTTTCCGCACAAATTTGTAATCTGAAATTTCAAATAAAGCAATTTGATTTGGTTCTAATAGTTTTAACGCTTGTAGATTACTATTTTGAAACATAAAATGTTAAACAATTTAGTTTGATTTTAGCAAACTATGTTCAAACGAGTTTTCAGTAATTCTTTTTGTAAATTTCTTTTTGATCACTTCAGTTATCAATGTAACCTCCGAGATCCGGGAAAAACTTCTAGGCCGAGTTTTAGGGTGTTACAAGTTGACTTAAGTTTCATGAAAATGTTAGTATATTCTCGTAGTAAATTGCATATGTAATTGTGGTTTGGGTTGTTTCCATTTGACTTGTGACTGCATGTGAATATATCAGCTACACTTATGGGTTCTTAATGTAACACCCCATACTTGGCCTAAACGTTATGACCGAATTTTGAAGAGTTACATATGTTCATTCAAAAACTCAAAATTTAAATTCGAAAATGTATCAAAAACCAAAACTTAACTTTAGCCCATTTTCAAAAAAAAAAAAACACTTTAGAAAAATACACAATTAAATATTTTCAATTTAATTTGGAGATCATATATACATTCACTTAATTTTTTTGCAACAGAAATCTTAAATTAACTTTATTTTGAAAATCGTGTTTCAATATTGGAAATTCAATATTTTGCAGTTTGGAATAAACATTTAAAGCATAATCAAACCATTTCAAAGTGGAGAATAAACCAAAACCAATAATAGTCCTAGAAAGACCAATTAAAATAGTCTACATGAAAATAATTTATAAACTTAACCATATTAAATAAATCACAATTTATAAACCGAGCTCCTATTATGCTAATCCACCCTAAGGTTGTTGGTTACCTGAAAGGAAACATACAGAATGTGAGCTTAGAAGCTTAGTGTGCAAAATATCTTAAAAAATATATCATATGCATAAATGTTAAAGAGAATATATCAGACTATGTTCAAATACGGATTCTATATATTCTTATTCACAAATAAGATACAAAATCATTTTTAGAAATAGATACGTAATTAGATGCACATATATACCTACCCCTATCCACTACACACCATCTCCATCCATCCCTACACACCAGTTAGGGTAACGAGTACCCATCCAACCCCACACAGCAATAAGTGAGCGTATGTCACTTTACAAAATTAGTGTAGTCGAGTTGCCAGATACAATATCTGATAAACTGCCAGAATCAAATATATGTGGCTGAGCCACCAGATTAGGCAGATAAATTAAACTGCCAACACTTCCTTCATCATATCATATCCTCACCCTAATGCTCATGTAGACTAACAGGTATTTTATGCACATAGGACATGCATTTTTTTTTATATAAAACAATATATCAAATTTTTCAGAATACATATTATACACATATATTTCACATGCCATGTTCACATATAGTACTATACTATCAGATATCATAATTTCGAATTATGGATTAAAATGGTCCTAGGTGAAAATTTTCTTGAAAATGGGCCTACACGTCCATATGGCCCATACTACCCAAATGGTCAGCCTGTGTGACCCACACGACCTACCTGAATTATCAGTGCAATCACACATGCCCATGCACACCCACACGGCCGTGTGATGAACTACATATTCAAATATGATTGACATTTTTTTCCTAGCCTTTCCTGATTTCTCATGGTGGTTTTGTGTAAGAAATACACACCTAAAATAGTTTTGATGTAAAACCACAAATGAGAACACCATAACCTAAAATCAATATTTATATGAAAATTTCAGTAACGAATTACTAATTTCCAAGTAACACTTCCTATAAAAAAGGCTAACATAAGCACTCTAACCCGAAAATTAGCCTTTTGGGTGTTCGCTTACTAACCCAAATTAATACAATAGTTCCTAACACTCCCAATTTGTATGAGAATTATCTGCTCCATAATTGTCACCTAACAGATTTATCAAATCAATTAGAATGTAGATTATTGTATTAATAACCTCACCCACCTTGCACGCGAAAACTATATTACAAATAAATGGAGAAGGTACAGACCGTAAAACTTACACTGCAACAACACTATCTTCTCCTGCTCACTAATTCGATAGAGTTGATGATAAAAAAAAAGGCAAGATGATGATTGAACAAAAAATACAATACAATAAAAAAAATAAATAAAAATAAACAAAAGAAAGAAAAGGGATTTGATGGTAAAACAGAGGTAATGATGACAATTAAACAATCAAATAAACAGAATAAACAAAACAAATAAAAGGAATTGATGGAAAAACAGAGGCAATGATGGCAATTAAACAATCAAATTAACAAAAAAAAAAAAAAGACTGATGGCAAAAAAATATGATAAAAGATCTAAAAAGGTTGGATGGCAAAGTAACATAGAAAAGAAAAGAGAAAAAGGTAAGCTAAGGCTTTACCACTGTACCAGTAAGCTCATTTTTACTAACAGATATGCACAAATAGTTCTTAAACCAAATACTCAAAGTTAAGGGTTAAAAAAACATTTTAGCAAAAATACAAGGGAATGGATTCGAACCTAGAACCTCTCACACACAAACACAACACTTAAACACTGAACCAGGTCACTTCACTTTGATAATTTCTAACAATTCAAAAACTTAAAATCTTGGGGTGTTACAATTAAAGCATGTATACGTCGTTTGGTCTTGATGAATCATTGTTAAATGAATCATATATAAGTGAGTTGAGTGTAATTGCATGTAGGAGTATATGTTAGTTTTACGACTTAATTAAATGTGAATATGTTATTTTGAATTTATTAGAATATGGTTGTGAACGTGTTGTAGTATGCTCTTGTTTAACCTTTGATATTGTGTGTACATTACGGTTATACTGAGCATTCACTAAGATGGTTAAGCTTACTCACTCTTTTTAAACTATTGTAGATAAGTAGTGCCAGTGTGAGCAGTATGGTCTCGAGGGGGTGATCCAAGCCAAATACTTTAGATGCTATTCGTAGATTTTATTTGATTATTCTTATTTCTGGGAGTAAAAGGAAATGTGGTAGATGATATGTTGGCTTTGTTATGATTTTCAGTTGTTTGCATGTTTATTATACTTGGAAATTGTAGACTTGAAATATGATGTTGGGACTGATATTTGGGACATTTTGGTGCTAAATTTATGTGGTATTTGATGCATGATGTTTTGAACTAGTTAGGAATGATCTATGTGATGATATATGTTAAATTTTTATGATTTGGAATAGAGGTATCGATACTTGGGTTTTCAAAATGATTCCTCTGCAAGAAGTCAATTTCTCTAGTTGGTATCGATATTTTGTGATGAGTACTGATACTTGGGGTAAAATTATCAATACTTTTTCAGTGGTACCAATATTTTCCAAAAGTTGGGTTCTTTATGCGAGAAATAATAATCTTGTTTGGTATCAATTTTCCAAGCGGTATCGATACCACTTGAGAGAATTATCTATACCACTCTACCAATATCGATACCTACGTAACAATTTTGGGATATTTTGCTAAGTAATCCTCATGCTTGTTTGGTGCTTATTTTATGATTGTACAATGTATGTTAGCAATTTTTATACACCCTAGAGTAAGTATGACTACAATTCGTATGAATTCCATAATAATAAAGGAAACAAAAATATGTATGTTTAATAATGTGTCGACTTATGTTGTATAAGATGTGAGACTATGGTGTAGCATCCTAATATTTGGGCTCGACGACCAGGTTGGGTATTGGGTGTTACACTTATTTCTCCATTTCATCATTTCTATTCATTTATGTTCATTTGATTCAACATGCAATTCATTTATGGTTTTTGCAATCTAGTAGAGGGACCAATTTGACATATGAAATTGAGGCTTAAATGATTTATAATTAAGTTCCAGATTTGCCTATTAATTATAAACTCATTTAGTCACGAAGTCATTCCACTATAGTATTGTGACTCAGCTCTCCCCAACAGTGTACCATTACGAAAGTAACTCAATTAGTGCTCGTCCAATAACCTTTTCATAAGTGTGTTACCCTCATAAGATATCCTTAATCTATTTGGGATGATATCCGTTCACCCAATACAATTATATTTTATCTCATGATAACCATTATATCTTCATTCATGAAAGGTCAACCACTACCAAATAGTGATCAAGTCATTTATCACAAAGATGAATGAACCGTGACCATGTTTACCTTTTATCAACCATGTAATGCCAAAGAGAGGATATCATTTACCCATGTCTCGGCTATGAATTCCATTGTTGTGAATGACCATACATATTGTAGAAGTCGTATACTCAACGCACCAGCTTTCGGCTCATTATTTACTCGAACTCAGGCTTTTACTTACATCAAAGTGTATGTGTCATGCTTACATAGTCCATCATCCACTCAATATTTAGGTACGCCACGCTATGAACGTCACAAGTGAATTTAGGATATATTCTTCTTAGGTCCGGTCCAATGTACTGCTAGTTTGGTTAGCCACATCTATGTCTCTATCTTCTGGGATTCATTCACTTTGATGTCCAAGACAAAGTATCTCCCCAATTAGACTTGATAGAAGACATATTAGTCTTTCAATCATTTTTCTCATTTCTGATTTGACTAAGGACATGTTCTAGTTCGTCTACTTATATAAGTTGTCTTTCTGTATTAGGATCTGACCATTTAATACTGCTTATTATTAGTCTAAACATAAGACAACCAATAAGAAACATTTGTTTCCATTTTTCTTTGCATGCAAAAACTATATCAAGACAATCATATAAATTATATTTATGTAATCAATGAATTTCTTTTATTAACCAATCTGTTCAAAAAAATTACAAGTTTACAAATGATAATATTACGCTCTAGGAACCAAATCCAACACCTTTGACCTTTTTGGCTACGTAACCCTTCCACTCTTAGTAGTTGGCCTTGACCTATCGTTTCTTATTGTAGAAGAAACCCTTAGACTTAAATACGTTTTAGATTTCTTGGTTATCTTCCTTTCACTTTAGGTGGCCTAGAGGACTTCGCCTTGTTCCTTTTAGCGTGCTTTCCTTGAAGAAGAAGGAAGTACTAAGTTTCCTTCTACTTTTTGAACCGATTGACTGCCATTCAACATCAACTCATAGGATTGTAATTTCTTCATTAATTGTGTAAGCATTAGATTCCTATTTCCAAGGTTATATATGGCCTTAAAGCCTACAAAGTCCTTGGAAAAGCTTTAGAATATCATTTCTATTTGCATGTTTTGGTTTAGATTGGTCTCATTATCTGTGGCCTCAGCAAAGTACCCCATAAGAGTAATCATATCATATTTGACCGGAGTGTTGGGATTTTCTTAGGCATTCATCAAACTTGTTATAGTCGATTGTCGACCCAAGGCAGCTTGGCCTCCGAACATGTCCTCTAGTTTGTCTAGAATCGCTCTGGCAGTCTTACAACCCTCTTATTGCCTATAAAAGGTGTTGGTCACTCTTGCTCGAATATAGCAAAGAGCTATCTCATCAAAGTCCTCTCAATGTTTTCTAGCCTTAGCTTGAGTGGCTAGAGGGCATTTATTCTCAAGGACTATTTTTATTTTCTCACAACTCAGACAATCATGAGGTTCCTTTTCCATTACTTATAGTTATTTCCATTCAATTTGTTCTCAGTATGTTTAGTAAGGGAGTAGGTGTCATTTTTGAACTGAAAAATAAAATATCCATTCATTAATATCTTTGTATTTATCAAATATTAACAAAACTTTTTGCAACATACGATATGCATTAGCATGGTACATTCGTCTTACATTAAACCTTGAAAATATTTGTAAGTCGTTGCAACAATAATTCCTACACCCATTGGATTAATTCATTTTGATGAAATTTTAATAAACTAGTAAGAATATGGATTTCCATCCAATTAATACATAGACCTAATTTCTTAGGCATTCACACATACTAATAACCTTTTAACGTTTAACCATCATTCTAACTTAAGAAGAGCTTCGTGGGAAGTTACTTAACTAGAAGATCTTGAATGTATAATCATCAACTCAACACCTATCGCATCATGTACAATAAATGAGTCGTTGTGAGACAATCTTATCAAGTGACATGCTAAGACTATATCACATGATAATACCTACAACATGGCCAACCAACTATCATAGGGTTACAAGATAATTATTCTTTTAAATACATGCAAGGTTTTTAATGTTTAGTTTCAATCATGAATTATTAATAAATGCATGACAAATACATATGACATTCTTCTCCTAAACTATATGGAATGCTTATCTTACACATGCATGAACATACTTTTGCAGTCAATTTAAATATCACCATACTATTATATAAAATAATAAAATTAAATGGCCCTGACCAGTCAAAATTTCCATGATTTAATCTTAGAAAAAAATAAAAACAAAATTACAATGATTACCCCAATGCATACTTTGGGTCTTTTGGTTGAAAACCAAATATCCTGATTTATGAGATTTTTTCCAAAACCACTAATGACTTGTAAAACAATGAAAGAATCTACTGTCGAACTGCTATGGCCACCACTGACTTTCTGCTGCCACCTTGATTGAATTCGTTGTCGTCAGGCCATCGTCATCATCATTGCCACAGTCGACCACTGTCACCAGCCACCACTATTAGGCATAGTAGATTGCCATCGGCCATCATTTTTGGTCACCATCTTTGAACCACCAATGGCCTCCGCCGCAGGACCACTGTCAGCCTTTTTTAAGTTGGTTCGATTGGTTTTGTGTTGTCTCAACTAGTCGTGGATATGTCTCGATTCTTTAAGATTCGCTGAAAAATCGGTTGCATAATACTTATGTTCGTTTCCAGCTCACATGAATTATTCTAAAATTAAATAAATAAAATAATTATTATTTGGAGATGATAGTCCATGATCTAATTACATATATCAAAAAAATTAATAATAATTACAACCAAATTTCCAAGAATCACAACTTTGGCAAAATTATTTATCATGTATATAATAAAAAAACAAAAAGTACATTCATTCACGTAAATATCGTATAACATGCTAATAATTATAGGAATACATCACCTCATCAAAAAGTTAATCACACATGAAGATGTAGAAAATCTCAATATCGATTTATACTATAAACATAGCACAACCTAGCTCCGATGCCAATTTTTGGAAAAAAAAAATCTTATTTGAAAATGATTTTCTTGTACAGTGAAAAAAATTTGAAAATCGAGTCGATTTGTAATATTTATAGCAATAAAATTTTCTAGAAATATACATGTTTTTTGAGTGAGACGAATCCTTAACGTTCTCGGCTTTCAACTGAGCAGCCTTCTCCACTACCCTCGTATCACAAACTGGCTCGAGTATGGGCTCGAACAATTTTGAATCAAACACAAAATAAGAAATATTTTCTTATTTTTAGCAGGAAATTAAATCTTTCTCTTATAGAAACTAGTAGGATTGTTATCCCCGAAAAATAGAATTTATACTTAGAAAATAAGTTCTCACTATTTTTAAAAAGAATAACAATATCTCAAATTCTCAAAGTTGTATAAAACTTATTGTTTTAAGCTTTACCACTATCATCTATTTATAGGAAGAGGAAGTGAAATTCTAGTTGAATTAGTAGAACAAAAATAATATTTATTTAATAGAAAAAACTCTACCCTAGTTGAACTAGGAGATGGGGGCTGTAACAGCTCATTTTTTAGTGGTGTTAGAAACAGTGGTTTTGGGACAACAAATCCAATGAGTAAGTCCGAGTTGTTATTTAATATTTTCAAGTTGATTATATTATTATATTGAATTTTGGCTTAATAATTTTTATAAATTGAACAAATAGATAAGTATAAGTGGTTCAGTCTCAAAGTCAAGTGGTTTTAGAAAATGAGGTATCAAAACCCTATTTCTGTAAATCGAGCTTGTAAATATTTTTATTAAATATTTATGTAGTAATTATTTTGGTATGTGAAGGTTTGGTTCAGAAATTTTAATGTTTAGAATGTTAATTAAGGTAAAAGGATTAAATTGTAAAAGATGTAAAAGTTAATTGCTATAGATTTAAAATACTAAAGGGACCAAAATGGTGATTAAACCACGGTCAAAAGTCCAAGCAGTGGTGGATGTTAATAATTCCACTAACCTTTGGATTATTTATTCATTAGATCTTAGCACTTTAAGGTTAAATTGAAATAAAGCTTAAATAATTAATAATTAAATATAATTGAATGACCAATAGTGTAATTGGACCCTCATTAAGTGGCCAAAAGGTAGGAATTATGTGGGATTCTCTATAATATGGTTAATTGCAATTTGGTCCTAATTAATTAAAAGGACTAAATTGTAAAGGTTAATCACTATTAAATTTTAGTAATTAAATAACTTAAATGGTATATGTGTGAGGACTTATATTGTATTTAGACCATTTGCAAAGTTAATGGACATTAATGGACTTACAATTGTTGAAGTTTAAATGAATATTAAAAAGGTAAAATAGTAAATAGGTAAATGAAAGGATAAATTAAAGATTATAAAATCAATTATCATTTTCTTTCCTTTTTCCTTGATGCTAAATCGTGTAGCCATTTTTGGAGAACAAGAAAGCTTTGGCTAGCTAGGTTTTCCCTATTTGGTATGTGTTTGATACCCATTTTTAGTGATTTTTATATTTTCGAACTCGTACTAGCTTAATCTACCTAACTCGAGGACGAATTCGTAAAACTTCCAATGTCATGGATTATTTCATTGATGAGTTTGAGTTTTTCTTGAAGTTTTATGGTAGACTATTAAGCTTAGTTGTATAATAGGAATATTTTGTAAAATAGTTTTTAGTAATTTTAATGTTTAAGGACTAAAATGTTAAAGTGATAAATTACAAGGACTTGATGTGAAATAACAAGAAGTATGGACTGTAGTGGAGTGTTATAATATTTTTCTCAATTTAATTTTAGTTAAAATAGGTTAAATTGCAAGTTTTGAGCTTAAGGACTAAATTGCATAAAAGTAAAATGTTGGGGGCAATTTTGTGAAAATGTCCAAAAGGACTTAATAGCATAAAATGAGTTAATTTTTCTATTGGAATTAGTAAATTGAATGAAATTATTAGTTTAGATCAAGAACGAGTGGAAAACTAAGGAAAAGAGAAAATTACAGAATAGTCCCTGTACTTTTGTCATCACTGCAGTTTAGTCTGGTAAGTTCATTCGATTTAATTTTTATACATTTTAAATCTATTCTGTGAACTTAATTGTATAATGTTAGATAATATTGATGAATGTAATTGAGAATGGAAATAATGAATTGATATAGTATCGATTATTAATTGAAATACTATGAGCCGATGAATGTAGGATAGACTACAATTGGCATGCTAATAGGTTATTTTGCAAGCGGTATGGGATTGATATAAGATGTGACGATTATTTCTGTATATCCTCTGCTCACTGAATATACCAAGGTCCTGCATTTATTGTAGACTATCATGTTATATTACAGTGTTTCCTAATGTGTTATAGGGGCGAATGTTAGCCTAAGGGCTAGGCACTTAGTGTCGAGGAATGTTATTGGTTGGATTGGCTCATATGAGTGACTGGTGTGTTTTGGATGGTTAATCATGTACTCGTATCCATGTATCATTCATCGAGCATTGTTTATTGATCACTGAATGTTATTGAAATGTGGAAAATTGATTTGTATTGTTGTTTGAGCATTACTCACCTGTTGTGAGATGTGATTGACAACAATTTTGTTAATAAACTTGTTGACAGGAAATCTATTTAAAAATCTTGTTATTTGATTATTATTTTAATACGGTAAGCTTTTATCTTTTAATTGACAAACTTACTAAGCTTTACGAAAGTTTACTCGTGTCCTTGTCTCTTTCTTTGTAGATTACATTTTGTAGAAATCGAGAGGTTAGATCAACTTAAAGAATCACACTGCCCGCGGATCTTTTTGTAGATTTTGAATTCGACTTGGCTTATATGGCATGTAATAGGAGCATTCGGTTATGTTCTGTAATGTTTCATAAGTATATGTATTGTGTTTTGGTTGTGCATTTTGATGTTGTGGTATGAGTAGTTAAATGTGGTATGTATGTTTAATTCCAAGTTTAAGCATAAGTGAACAAGTATGAAATAGTAAGTGTGGCTTGAATTAGGTTTGTTATAAAGGAATTGAAGGTAGGTTATATTTGAGTGTGTTGTGGCTTGTGTAATGTAACTAAAGAAGTGAAATGTTGGGTGATTGATGTAACACCCCTTACCCACAATCCCCACCGGAATCGGGCACGAAATGTTACTGTACAAAACTACTTGATCGCCACTTAGGCTTATGTGACTACTCTACTTGAGTCACTACAACAACATTATTTCAACTTATGAGACCTCACTCGTACATACAAGGGCTCTCGAGACTATATCGAAAACCTTAAGATCCATAAAATTTCTTTCCATCTAAACAGGGAGTACACGCCCCTGCTAGATGACACACACGTCCGTGTGTAGTCACACACGCCCATGTACTCATATTGTGCCCCAAAACCCCAGCATTCTGCCAAAACTCCCACGGCTAGGGTACACGCCTATGTGAAATGGAACACACCCGTGTACCCTCATAACATGCCCGTGGCTTTAAACCGTGGGGAGTTACTAACTAATTTAACATGGACTGGACATGCCCGCATGGGCAGTCCCTAGTCTATTCTAACTTAAATGTTAACATACAGGGCACACACGGCCAAGTCACATGCCTATGGGATAACCGTGTGTCACACATGGTCTAGACACACGCCTGTGTGCCTACCCATGTGGACAGAACAAGGCTGTTTGCCAAGCTTTTAGCACCCCTATATCTTACACTACATGAGTTCATTCAACAAACTAATAAACATCTCATAATTCAACATGCACCCACATTGATAACTTTGAAATTTCATAAATGATAAAATGTGTCATCATTATTAGCAATTTACAAAATAAATGTCTTAGCAAGAGCCAATACACCTTTGGCCAAAATAACAAAACAATCTGTTTAGTCTAGCCCCTATACATGCCATACACAAAATCAATAAGTCTGAATATACCGAGGTGAGCAGGTAGTGTGGGCGGCCTCCTTGTTATCAACGTATCCAGGCTCGGCTCTTAAACTCTATAAAACAAGGGAAAAAGAGAAGGGTGAGTAAGCTTTAAGCTTAGTAAGTTTACATGTAAACAATATAACATTATAACATGAATTAAACAATTACATAGCATTACATACTAAGCGAGAAACAATCTACATTCATGATCATGCTTACTCATTTTCTCCATTCCCACATTGCAACCATATCACAAGCTTAATGCATGCATTCATTAACAAATTCCCCTACACTTAGCATCACAAAATCACATAGTACAACACATCACTATCTCTAATTTCATTACTCCTAGTCAAATTACTCGGTGGTTTCGCACTTAGCCCACCATCAGCCTTTATTAGGGTGGTATCGCACATAGCCCATCAAAAGATTAGTTACAGTGGTATCGCACATAGCTCACCAAAAAGATATATTGACGATGGTATCGCACATAGCCCATCATAATTAAGCAACAAGGCGGTATCGCACATAGCCCACCATCAAATATCGTCAATACACATTCATATAATTATTTCGCCATTCATACAATAATTATTCAATGACTATCACATTCAATCCACTATAACCACATATGTTCTCAATCATGCAATACTTTAATTAGCAACATAATGCTTACGAAAATATATATTGCTTACACAAAAACTTACCTCGATGCAAACGTGTTAGCTAGCGATTTACTCAATCACCTTGCCTTTCCCAAGGTCAAGGTTGATTCCGTGTTCTTCGTGATCTATAACAATGAAATTCATTTGTTTAGATCATTCTATGATTATAATACATCAAATTCTACACTTGGGCAAAAATGACCATTTTGGCCTTGTACATTGGAAAAATTACAATTTTGCCCCTAGACTCGTAATTTATTTTTCATCACATTTTCTCGATAAACAAGAATAGATTAACAGTTATTTCTCTTACAACTACTCACCATTTCAACTATTTCATGCATTTATGACACAAACTAAACCTTTGCATTTAAGTCCTACCTAGGTGTTGTTTTGAAAACACCTTTCACAAAAGTTGCTTCACCACTCCCCAACATTCAATTTCTTCCATAAAAACTCAGCTAACCACTTAAAAACTTCCATGGAAAGTCCCCAGACTTTCAACCATATCACAAATTAGTCCCCTCATTAGTTAGCTTAAGCTTTGAGGACTCCAAAAATACAAAATCATCAATTAAAACCACCTAAATCACTTACTTGAATGAGAATTGAGTGGCTGAAAGTTTGAGCCTCCAAGAGCTCCATTTCCTCTTCAATTTTTGGTGGAAAGAGATGAGTGAATAGTGAAAGATGATAACATGTTTTTCTTCTCTTATTTTATTCATTTCATCACCTAATTTCCACCAAATTTGACTAAAATTTAATGCTCTTGTCCCCCCTTTGTCTACATGGCCGGCCATACCTTACTAATGGCCTAATTTCATTTTAAAATCCTCCAATTTATAATCTATAGCTATTAGGTACCCCTACCTTATAAAATAAAACTTTTGCATCTCCTGCGATTTAGTCCTTTTTCTCAATTAAACATGCTACTGCTAAAATTAAAGCACCAAAATTTCCATATAGCCATATATTAATACCACAACACATAAAATAATACTAAAATAATTTTCTCAACCTCGGATTAGTGGCCCCTAGACCACTGTTCTGACTAGCCCCAAAATCGGGCTATTACAATTGATTAGTGTCATTGATGACACAATGGTTTGGTCTTTGATTGTTGATTTGGAATATTTTGGTTGTTCTTGAATGGGTTCTGAGGTCTTTTGATCATATGCTATAAGTTAGTTTATGTACCTAAGCATTTGGAGGAAAAAATAAGCACATTTTGGGTCATTTTTGGGCACACATGGCCTAGGACACGGGCTATCACACAGCTGTGTGCCACACACGGGCAACCCACACGGGCATGTGCCCCCAGCATGTTAAGTGCAAGGTTCACACAAGTTGGCGCATGGCCTGCGACACGGTCGTGTGACCCAAGTCAGTGAGTTGCACGAGTGAGCACACAGGCGTGTGGGATAGATACACAACCATGTCTAGAGCCACACGTCCTAGACACATGGTCGTGTGACCCTATTTTGAAAATTTTCACTTTTGCCCTAAGTCTTTTATTTTTTTTCAAATTGGTCCCTAATTGTTACTAAACTATATTAAAGGCCTCGTAGGCTCGATTTAAGGCCCATAAGTGTAGGTTCTACTTCAGTTTGAATTATTTATGAAATTTTGTTAATTAATTTGGTAACTTGATGCTATTTATTATTGATTGTTCTGAATCATCCAATAATACTTTGTAACCCTAATCTAATGATGGAAACAAGTTATGGGTGTTACAGGGTCGACTAATAGGGTGTGCCTCTCCTCATATATATTATGATGGGGATTTGGGCCTCTCTTGAATTGGGTTTTATTATATATGCTTCCTGGACTTTTAACCCAAAATTTTATAATTTACTCAAATTCAATACATGTTTTTCTATTTCCCAAAATTAATATCATTTATTAAATTAATTTTAATTAATTAAATTTTCTAATTAAATAATTTTCTCAACCCAATTCTAATTTTGTTAAAATCATGACAACTTTACCGTAAAAGAATTTATGAGAAAATATATTTAATTTCTACATTCAATGGAATGACCAATTAATTTAACTCCATTTCGAACTTTAATTATTTTATTAAATAATAATTCAAAAACTTAAACTAATTCTTATGTCATATCTTTACTTAGAAACCACATTCATTTCTATATTCATTTCTCTAACTTTATCATTTATATCCATTTTGTTCATTTGATTCAACATGCATTTCATTTTTGTTTCAATAAGCTAGTAAAGGGACCGATTGGACATATAGAGAGCTCAAATGATTTATAATTAAGTTCCAACTTTTTTTCCTATTAATTATAAACTCATTTTGTCACGAAGTCATTCCACTATAGTATCGTGACTGAGCTCTCCCTAATAACATACCATTATGAAAGCTACTCGATCAAGTTCATCTGATTAACTTGTCATAAGTGTGTTACCCTTATAAGATATCCTTAATCTATTTGGGATAAATTTGTTCTCCCAATATGATCATATTTTACCTCATAGTAACTATTACATCTTCCTTCATGAAATGTCAATTATTATCATATAGTAATTAAGTCATTCATCACAAAGACAAATGACCGTGGCCACGTTTACTTTTCATCTATCATGTACTTTCAATGATAAAATATCATTTACCCATGTCTTGGGCTATGAATTCCACTATTGTGAATGATGTTAGATACTGCAGAAATTGTATACCCAACGTAGCATATTTTGGTTCCTTATCTATTTGAACTCAGGCTTTTACTTACATCAAAGTATACGAGTCACGTGTACATAGTCCATCATCCACCCAATGTTAAGGTATGCCACACTATGAACATCACAAGTGAATTAATCCATAAAAGAATACAGGATCTATTCTACTTGAGTCCTATCTGATGCACTATCTCCAGTCAGTCACATATAAGTCTATATTCTGGGAGTCATCCGCTTCGACACCCAAGACAAAGCATCTCCCCAATTGGGCTTGATTGATGGCATATTAGTCTTTAAATTGGTTTGCTAATTTTTTTTATTAGACTAAAGACATGTTCAGTTTCATCTGCTAATATAAGTTGTCTTTCCGTATTATGATCTGACCACGTAATACCGCTTAGTATTAGTTAAACATTAGATAACCATTGGGCTAATATTTGCTTCCATTTTCTGTTCGTACAAAAAACCACACGAGGAAAATTTACAAAGGGTATTAATGTAATTCATGAATAATTTTATTAAATCAATCTATTCGAGAAAATACAAGTGTACATAGATGAAAATTCTACACTTGGGGCACCATATCTAACAGAAAAGATCAGATGCCAAACTGGTATGAATAAGTGGAATTGTGGTCGTGTTTGGACTACATGAAATTCATGTCTTCCTTGGTAATAGTGTTGATAGTCCCTCTTTAAACTTGGAACATAATAACTTTTCAATACATGTTAATCAATTGTTAGAGATAGTATTAATGCAACAATCTCTCATGAAAGATTGCAATTATAATAAAATGACTACAAAGATTCAACTAATTAATTAAGTTGCATTAAGGACATTTTCATACTCAATTACAAAAGTGGTCATTTCCCAATTAGAGTTTTAGAATGTAAGGATGTGTTTACAGTGATTCACTATTTTTGTTTATAGACTGATCCTAACAAATTCATATCTCCATTGTCATTAGATGTTGAATCAAGTGGCTCTGTTAATCAAAGATAGAAGTTGGAAAAGATAGATGAACAAATCCATGTCTGAGGTGAAGAGAAAGAAAGAGAAGATGGGCACATTAATTAGCTTTGTGAACTTTAAATGTTTAACATAATAATGAAAAGAATGGTAAATAAAACAATCAATAGAAATAAAATAGAGCTTAGAATACAAATATTGGACTTTGAAAATTCATGGGCTTCTTGTAACATCCCTTAACCGCATTCAACACTAGAACAAGGTACGAGGCTTTACCGGACTTACATCTCAAATAAACATACAATTCCGAGTCATAAATTTGCATCCAAATTAAAATCATTTGTATTCAATCATAAAGTCCATAATACGAGCCTACGAGGCCCAAAACATGCTTTGGAAGTGGTTCAAGACTAAATCGAAAACTCAAGAAATTTTTACGAAACTTAGAAAATTTTTGCTATGAGCAGGGGTTACACGCTCGTGTGGGCAGGCCGTGTGGTCACACACGCCCGTGTCCCAAACCCGTGTAACTCTCTATTTTGCAAAGCATGAACAAATTGAAGTTACACGGCCAAGCCATGCGCCCGTGTGCTAGGCCGTGTGGTTAATTTAATTTTCATAAATGAAATAGTCCGGTTTAGACCCTAGTCAGAATAGTGGTTTTTGGACCACAAATCCGAGGTTGAAGAAATAATTTAATATTATTTTTGATGTTTGTGGCATGCGATAAAGTATGTATGAAAGTTTTGTGTGAAATTTTATCGTTTGTGTGTCAATTTGTGAAAAAGGACCTAATCTCTTAAAATGCAAAAGCTGTGTGCTAGTAGTTAAAAGTGGTTAAATGTTATGTCTTATTAAATGAGAGGTCCTTATTTTGTTATTAGACCATTGGTAGTGGGAATGGTCATAAATGGACATTTATTAAGGTGTTTAAATGGTTTAATAACAAGGTTAAATTTGTAAATTTGTTATTAAGGTATATGAAATAAAACCAAAACCAAAATAATGTGTTATCATCATTCTTATAACTGAATATTAAGAGAAAAAGAAGAGAAAAATTGTAACACCCCTTACCCGTGTTTTATACCGGAACCAGATACGAGGCATTACCATACTTAACTCACATGGTCGTACAACTTTGGGCTATACAATTTCCATTCCAAATTAAAAACTTTTCCATACACACCTCTAATATCCTTATAATGGACCTACAAGGCCCTAAACATGCTTTCAAATGTTTCAGAGATGATTCGAAAACTTTTACGCACTTAGGAAAATTTTACCTAAACAGGGGCCACACGCTTGTGTGGAGGGAATGACATGCCCGTGTGTCATCTCACACGCCCGTGTTCGACACCCGTGGTCAACACTGACTTGTATCACACGGCCTAGCACACGCCCATATGGCTGGCCCGTGGTCGCCCCTAACTTAATCCACATGGCCTGTCGCACGCCCGTGTGCTTCAACCGTGTGGTGATTTAAATTCCAAATTCAAGGTGCAGACTTCACACGGCCTAGGCACACGCCCACGTCCGTGGCCGTGCCTTCCACACGGCTGAGACACACGGCCGTGTCTCTGCCCATGTGCTTACTACAAAGCTTACTGACTTGTAAAACTAACATACATGGGACACACGGCCTGGTCACACACCCATGAGACTGACCGCGTGGACAGGAACAAGGCTATTTGCCAAGCTCTTTACGCCCTTCTAGCTCACACAACATGAATCCATTCATCATATCACTAAACAACTCATATTTTGTAGCATAAACTTCCATGAATAACTACATCTTTTCATATATAACAAGGTGAGCCATCAACCATGGCAATATACAAAATAGTTTATCTTTTAAAGGGGCTAACACGCTTTTGGCCAAAATAACAAAACAATCTAATTAGTCTAGCCCTTATACATGCTATACACAAAATGTACCAAGTCTAGATATACCGAGGTGAGCTGATAGTGTGGGTGATCTTCTGGTTATCTGCGTATTCCGACCCGGCTCTTCAACTCTATAAAACGAGGAAAAGAAAAAGGGAGTAAGCTTTAAGCTTAGTAAGTTTACATGTAAACAAATAACATCATAGTATATTCTAAACAAAAAATAGCATTATACTAAACAAAAACAATCCACATTCACAATCATGCTTACTCATTTTATCCCTTACCACATTCCAACTATGTCACAAGCTTAATGCTTACATTCATTCACTTGCAACCCTGCACTTAACACCACAAATTCTCATGATACAACACATCATAATTTCTCACTAATCCAACCACAATGACAAATCACTCGGTGGTTTCACACTTAGCCCACCATCAATCGTTAATAGGGTGGTATCGCACAAAGCCCACCAAAAAGGGTAATTATAGTGGTATCGCACACAGCCCATTGTAGTTAAGTAATAACGTGGTATCGCACTTAGCCCACCGTCAAGTGTTATTATTACACATTTACATAGCTATTTTGTTATTCATACGAAACTACACAATAACTATCAAATCCAATCCACTTGAATCATACATGTTCTCAATCATGCCATGCACCTATCAACAATAGCAATGTGTATATAAAATGCATCATTCACACATAAACTTACCTCGGTGCAAAACATTTAGATTTGCAGTTTAATCCGCAATCCGCAACGTTGCCTTTTCCACGGTCAAGATTGATCCTGCGCTCTTCTTGATCTATAACAATAGAATTCACTCATTTAGATCATTCTATGATCATAATGCATCAAAATCTACACTTAGGAAAAATGACCATTTTGCCCTTGTACTATGGCAAAATTACGATTTTGCCCATAGGCTTGGAAATCATTTTTCAACTCACTTTCTCATTGAACAAGCCTAGTTGACCATTTATTTCTCTTACAACTACTCACAGATCCAACTATCTCATGCATTTATTATATTTTTTTAATCTTTGCATTCAAGTCCTATTTAGGTGTTTTCATGACAAAACCTTTCACAAAAGTTGTTTCTAATCTCCCCAACATTCATTTTCTTCCATAAAAATTCAGCTAGTAACATAAATCCTCTCATGAAAAATCCCTAAAATTTTAACCATTTCATAAATTAGTCCCCTCATTAGCTAGCTTAAGCTTTGGGGACTCTAAAAGTACAAAAATTATCAATTAAAACCACCTAAATCACTTACTTGAATGAGAATTGAGTGGATGAAAGTTTGAACCTCAAAGACCTCTATTTTCTCTTCAATTTTTGATGGAAAGAGATGAGCATATAGTGAAAGATGATAGTTTTTCTTTTTACCATATCTTATTTATCTTTTCTAACCTAATTTCACCCAATTTGACTACAATTAATGCTCTTGTCCCCTTTTGATATCTATGGCTAGCCAATACATTATCTAGGGCCTAATTGCACTTTAAGGACCTCCAATTTAGTAATCTATGGCTATTGGACACCTCTACCTTGAAAAATATAACTTTTGCACTTTATGCGATTTAGTCCTTTTTCACAATTAAGCATGCTATCGCTCAAATTAAAGCACAAAAATTTTTACATAGCCATATATTAATACCATAACACATAAAATAACATCAAAATAATTTTCCTCAACCTCGGTTTAGTGGTCTCAAAATCACTGTTCTGATTAACCCCAAAATCGGGCTGTTATAACTCTCTCCCTTTAGAGATTTTCGCCTCGAAAATCTTACCGGTAAAAAGGTTTAGATATTGTTCTTTCATGGCTTCTTCTGGTTCCCACATAGCCTCTTCCACACCGTGCTTTTTCCATAACACTTTCACTAGTGCTATACTCTTATTCCTCAACTATTTCACCTCTCGAGCCATAATCTTAATCGGCTCCTCTTCATATGTCATATTCTGTCATATCTCAATTTCTGTTGGAGGAATCACATGCGAAGGATTGGAGCAATCACGCCTTAACATTGATACATGGAACACATTGTGTATTTTCTATAACTCTATCGCAAAGCCAACCGGTATGCCACTGGTCCAATCCTTTCGATAATCTCTTATGGCCCTATGAATCACGGGCTCAATTTCCCCTTTCGCCTAAATCTCAATATTTTCTTCCACGGGGACACTTTCAGAAATTCCATGTCGCCCACTTTAAACTCGATTTCCTTTCTTTTCAAATCTGCATACGACTTTTGTCAATCTGAAGCGGCTTTCAGACTATCCCGGATTACTTTCACTTTTTCCTCAGTCTCTTTAACCAGGTCGACCCCATGAATTTGCTTCTCACTAAGCTCGGTCCAATACAAAGGAGTCCGACACTTGCGACCATACAAGCTTTTTTACATTTTTATCAAAAATCACTTTGTAAATGTTGTTTATCTAACATCAAACATATATTTTATATCATTAAACATCAAAATACACACATATTCGTCATGGGTCAAACATTAGACTTTAATCCTTCCTTAAATTAGTCCCTGGAAAGGCTAGATTATGTTAAGACAACTTTAAAAACATAGAAATCATTAAAAACGGGGCAAGAATGAACTTACAATCGAGCTTGAAAGTGGCCAAAACCCTAGCTATGGACTCCCTTGAAAATTTGGCTATGAGGATGAAGATGAATAAAAATTTTGACTTTATTTTAGCTTATTAAATCATTTAATTACTAGTTTACCAAAATACCTTTAATGTAAAACTTTGGAAATTCACCTAACCATGTTCATTTTTGTCCACTAAGAAGTATAATGGTCTAATTACCATTTAAGGACATCTAATTTAAGAATTCATAACAATTAAACACCTTTAGTTAAGGGAACTCAAGTTTGGCACCTATTGCAATTTAGTCCTTCTAGTCAAATTGAGTACTCAATCGATAAAATTTCTTAACGAAATTTCCACACAATTATTCTATCATGCTGTAGACCTTAAAATAGAAAGAGAATAAATATTTCTATTTTAGATTTGTGGTCCCAAAATCACTATTCCGATTTGACCCTAAAACGGGCTGTTACACTTCTATAATTAACATTAGCCCAAAATTCTTTGTTGGTCAATGTAACTAATAAAGTAATTATCCAACTTTGAAGGAAGAAAGTAGATACAATGGCCTTTAAATTAATAGAGGAGAATGCGAGAGGTTGACCTAAAAAAGAATTGAAGAGGATAAGAGTTCGTAATTAAAACAAGAGAAGTGAAACTCTTAAAGATATCAAGAATGCATTTTAGTCGAAAGTGGCTATAAAAAAATTTTAAGAAAAACAAAAGAAACAACAAATGGAAAGAGGTGTAATTGTTGGTTAATAGAAGTTAAAAACTCTATTTAGGTCTTTTATAATTTATCAAATTTTAAATTAGTAATGAAAAATTGTACTTTAGCCTCTAAAATAATAAAAATTTAATTTAATCTTTTAAAAATTATAAATATATAGACTATCAAAATGATGAAATTATATTTTATTATCGTAGAAATATATAATTTAATTCCAACCCAAATTTTTTTTTCTAGATCCGCCACTTACTTGATATTTAATACGTGAAGAATTTGACTCATTTCACCTTAGATCCGCATCAGACGATTCTGTTTCGATTCTTCAAGTATTTCGAAACTTTATTTTTTTTTAAAAAAATATTAGCAATTTGTTTGATTAAATAATTAATTAATTAAAACCCAGTTAAATATATTTGAGATAATACTTAATCTAACTCACCATTACTGAAACCTCAACCCTTTTAGTAACAGCCCAACCTCATACCATATACTAACCCAAGCCAATAGCTCATCATCACTGTAGTGGTTCACCATCAATAAATTATGAATCTTATATATCATAAATGTTATTTAAATTATTATAAGTAAAAATTTTATTAAAATCGTGACTAATTAATTATTTGAAATATAAATATCTTTTAATCAATAACATTTTTACTTTTATATTAAATATAAAATTATTTTATTTATTGAGTAGTTCCAAATTTTATAAATTATATAAATTATTTTATGTTTTTTATTAGAAATTATTTTTATTTATTAAGTATTACTAATATTAATTATATTATATTTTAAATAATTATTTCGTTGATTATGTAAAAGAACATATAGCGATATGCTTTACGTAAAAAAAAAAAAAAAAAACAGTAATATCTTTACGTGCAACACATGAATTAAAACTAGTTACCAAAAAGTGAAGCTCGTAATTCTCTGAGATGATTGAAATACATAAAAGCCAGAAGATCAGTCAAAGCCTTTCTAAATTTTTATTTTTAATATTTTTTTTATTGTATTAAGATGAAACAACAAAATGAATTGGCACTAGGCAAGAGCTACAGCACTTGTGTTGTTGTCGTTGACGCCCATCTTCCAATTGTACAAGATTCGTTAATTAACCCCTTAATTAAATATAATAACAATTACAATTACAAGATTATACTTCAAGAAAAAACAGCCGTCTTAAGAGAAATGGTCAAAAGTTAAGTGTCTTAATCGCCTGCTTAAGGCCGTCTTTAGTCTCAAAATAATCCATCAAAAACCAAATTAGCATACACTAAAAACATATAAGCAGTTTGGATATTTCCAAATAAAATTAAGGATAAACTACATCATTAGTCACTAAACTATGGGTAGGTTTTTGTTTTGGTCATTTAACAAAAAAAAAGTTATAAGTTAGTCATTGAACTATTTGAAAATTTTCATTTAAGTCATTAGAGTATTCAAAAGTTTTTATTTAAATCACTGTGTTGTTAAATGTCTTTTTTTTTTTTTTTAATTCTAACTGCGAGCTCCAAGTCACTATTCGACGATCGTTACGATAGATCAATACTGATTGACAAGTAAAAGAATATATCTTAGATCCAAGTTGATCTGATAGTTAATGTTAGAGATCGATAAAAAAGTTGTTTGAATTTCGCTTCACATATTTGTGACACCAAAAATTGTTTCATAAAAATAAAAACTTAACTACAGAAGAGAAAGAGAAAGAGAGCTTTCGATTGCTGCAGACAGTGCGAACAAAGAAAGCCACATACATCGATTTTAATGGCCCAATGCTTAAATAAAAACTTTTGAATAGTTCAGTGACCAAATTGTATTTTTTTTAATTAAGTAGCCAAAACAAAAATTTACTCATAATTGAGTGACTAATAATGTAATTTACCCTAAAAATAATTAAAATGGGTTAACATCAAGTTATTCTTTTTGAAGTGCTCCCTTATTTCCCTTCTAATTTTTATATTAAATTTGGAGTAAGTTGATTAGTTGGAGCTAGCTTTACATATATGAATGAGATTAAGGCATGTAGCTGATAAGGCATGAGCGGCAAAGAAAACCCTTTGTCTTTCCCTTTGATATGATGAAGCATGCCATTACAGCATACATGAATGCTTCCAGTTAAGGGACTAGGGTATTTCCCCCAAAATTTTCACTAGAAATGATAAATTGAAATATGTAAATTACATGTCATGAAAAAAAAAAAGATTCCCTAAAGAATTTTAATTAATAAATGGTGCCTACTGCATGCATATAATTATACAATATAAGATAAATTTATAATATTCAAACAAATCCTATATTAAAACTAAAATTATGATAATTTATAGGGTCTGATTGATAAATAATTGAAATTTTTATTTTATTGAAAAATATTTTTAATATATATATTTTAAAGGTGTTTGATAATCATAATAAATTTTATTTAATTCAAAGGGTTCTACTTTATCATTTAATATTGAAAATATTAAGTTATTTTTTTAAATATATGCAAAACAAATTATCATTTTACTTTTGTTAAAAACATAAAATACTCAAATTATTATATTTGATTTTTATCTTAATAAGTTTAAAATTATGAAAATAATTTTAAAAATCAAGATTTATTATTATCAAATAATGTAATAATTATATTGCTCATTTATTTTTATCAACAAAACAAACAGTTGTATAATATAAAGTGGGCACTTATAAAGTTGTATATTAAATTTTTATGTGTTGGTTTAAGTTTGCTTTACTATTAATGGCATTGGATGATTTTAAATTTCAAAATGTTTTAAATTTCGAAAGGTGCTAATTAATCTATCAAAATATTTTTATAATATGAAATAATGCTATTTCGAAATGACTATGACACTAGTCTTAAAGACTAAAAAGTAACTGGAATCGAACTCGCTGCCAATCAAATTGCAACAACTATTTCATCTTAAACATGGAAATTATATGTCCTTTTCACCGATAATTGATAAAATAATAATTTTTTACATAACCCATACAATTATCGATAACCTCCTTTCACTCTTAAATAAAAGGGTAAATATAATTTAATATACTGAAATTTATGTTTTTACATCGACAATAATATTGATTTCAATTGAGTCTTAAACAATATCAATTTTGATTGAGTCAAAAAATCTAAATAAGATTAAAAATTGAGATGATATAAATCCGTGGAAATTTGTGGGAGAAAGAATTTTAGAAACTCTTTTGATTTTTAGTTTACCCTTCAAATTCTATGTGAAATAATGCCCAATATATGCTTATATTACGCGGTATGAAGATAATATTTATTTTCACAAGTCAAAGAGGAGGATAATGAGAATGAAATTAGTATCTCTTCCTTTAACTAATAATATCTTATGCAAACAAATATATACTTGTATGATGTCAAATTCAAAGTTTGATTTAGGTTTCATATTATATATTCTCAAATCTCAACATAGTACTAATTAATTTATGTTAAAAGTAGATAATAAAATATCCTTTAAATGGTTATTTCTTAAACTTTGTTTTGAGTCTTTTTCCGCTTTCTATTCCTAGTTTAATAGCTTATCAATAGATTTGAATTGTGATTGCTTTTTTCTTTTCTCCTGTTTTATAGTTAGACATATGGATGTAAACCATGTTTCGAGTACCAGGACCAGCCTAAGCTAGTCCGAAAGTACAATTTACAATTCAAAATAATATAAAAAAGGGAAACAAAACTAAAAATTATTTTTATATTAATATTTATAACTAATTTTATTAATAAGTGTTTGTGAAGTGGTAAGACTTATTACGCCACAAAAAGGATAACTTTAAATCATCTTTATTATTCAAAGAGACAATCATAACCCCAAAAGACTTTGTTCGGCATAGATAATAAAACAAGCATTGCAAATATTTTAATTCAAAAAAATTTTATGAATTAAATTTTTTTTATACTGACACAACGATTTGGGCAAGGCTAGCATGAAATACAAAAATTATTCCCATATCATATTTGACAGAATGCAAGTCGAGTCTATTGGGTTAGACAAGTTACCCAAACTATAGAAAAGGATTTGCAATAATTTAAAAATAAAGGTGTGTTTGATTCACAAAATGTTAGTTTTGCATTTTGTTTATTTCATGAAAAATAATTTAGTTAACTTAAATAATGTATCGAATAAATAAAAATAAGTCACTTTTTACTGTAAATTGATTTATTCTTTTGAATATCTTACAATCATTTTTCTTGAAAAAACATTTTTATGAATAATTTTAATTTTATATAAAATTAATTTAAATTAAGTTTAATATTATTATATTATTAATTTATTTTAAATTTTAAAAATACTAAAATATTAATATCAAATTTTATGATGCTTAATATCATCTTTTCCATACGAACTAAATATATTGCGGGGTTAAGAAAAGATAGTTATTTAATGGTTGGGTTTTGAATTAAAGAAGAGAGAAACCATGGCTGAAAAGAACGTAAACATGCTCATAAACCAAATCAAATTAAACGTCTGTTTGTGAGATCGTGTGAGGGAGAGATATTAAATTATATTGAAAGTAAAGTAAATTATACTATATATGGATCCATCATAATGCCGACCAAAAGGAAAAATCCTAACGCAAACGCCAAAACCTAGTCTTTCCTAATACAAATACAAACCAAATGCAATGACAAGGCCAATGTCTTCTAATTGTCTCTTACGTTCCCTTCCCTTCCATCTTCTTACTCTCGTTTTTCTCTCTCTATATAACCCTTCTTTACTCCATCACTCTCTCCCTTTCTTTTGCTTTCTTTCTTTGAGTAATTAGGATTTCAATAAGTTATTGTTGAGGATGGAATCAGCAGGAAAGCGAGGAAGCTCGGATGCTTCGAGCGAAGAAAACGATTATGATCAAGTCAAGTGCCACACGGAGGCAACCACCAAACGCTCCTACGAGTGCACCTTCTGCAAGCGTGGCTTCACCAACGCTCAGGCCTTGGGAGGGCACATGAACATACATCGAAAAGATCGAGCGAAGGCTAAGCAACCGACAAGCTCTGCAGTTTTGAGCATGAACCCTAGATATGGTCCTACAATCCCAACTTATGAACCATCAAGGTACCATCCGATTGTGGAAGCTCAAACTCAAACGAATCATCAAATGTATTTCCAACCACCACTGTCTAGCTCTAGACTCCCATATGCTCCTGCAAGGTCGCGATCATTGAGCATCAATGAAGAGATCTTTAATGCAAATTTTAGCCTACAAATTGACCCTACAAAAGTAGATGAAAATGAAATGACGAGGAAGGGAATCATGAAAGAAGATGAAGTAGACTTGGAGCTTCGACTTGGTCACGATCCATATCGTTATAATTAAGGAATTTTGTTGTACAGTGAAGAAATTGTTTCTACAGGTACTGTTTCATAGGACTTAACAAGTTTTTGCTTTAATTATTATTATTCTTTGTTTTAATTTTTCAGCACCAAAAATTAGAAATATTTTGTGGGCGTTAATTGTGATTGGAGAATTGCCCTTAATGATTTGATCAAGTAATTATGTATAATCATTGTATATTATTTGAGTTTGTTTATGTGGAAATCAAGCAGAAGTTTCTGATTATTAGTGTTAATTCCACTGATTTTGTTCTTTTAGTTATTGGAGAAAAATGTTAGAAGTTTTTGTGTTGTAGATAATTGAAATTTGCTCAAATCACTTAGTTAAAAAGTTAAACTTAAGTCGCCAGTTCTTAATATCATGGGTTTTTTTTTTTCTTAGTATATACAATAAATGTTGTAATTGAATTAACTATGACATTGATTCATAGAATGCTAGATAAGTTTGTTTTTTACATGCATGTGAAGTTTATTTATAGAATGTTAGATAAGTTTGTTGCTAGTCATATATGTCACAACTAGTGAACTAAGTCTCATCCTAAATTAGAAATAGAAGTTTTTACTTAGTCATCGTTTCATAACAAATCTTAACCTAATAATTTTAATTTGTATTCTGAAAGCAGCCTATCTTTCTAATCAATAAGTACCGTCATTTTTAGCTAAGCTTTAGATAAAATTCAACAACTCACTGATATGTACTAATTCCTCACTCCCCATAGCAAATAGGTGCTAGGAAAATAGTGAATAAGATCAATATGCTAGAGGTGAGCTTTTCTTTCTATAATGTGCTAAAAGCTAAGTGTTTTTCTCTGAATTCATTGAATTATGTAATATAGATAGCTATAGCTATGAAGTGGAATTATACTATTTTCATAGTTCAGAATGCTTTCACATGTCTGTCACTCTCTACATTTGCAGAAGCTATCAATTTGATGGGTTAAATTTTAAAGATACCATGCAGTTGACTCTAGGTGGGATGGGGTTCGGTTTTATATATATATGTAGGGGGTAATAATTTCTAACTTGTATATATCCATGTAAGAAACCCATCCCCATTGTTTATTAGAACTTAGAAGTAGAGAGTTGGTTTTTATTTTATTCTATGTTTAAAAATAAGTAAATTAATTTTTATATATTAGATTAAAGAATAATTTGGTTATTTTTGTCAAAAAATTTATCTATTTATATTATTAAAAATTGATGTGGGTAACAGAATAACCAAATAGTGACATATGATGTGCCATGTACACCTCATGCTAATGTACAAAGACCAATTTTTAACAGCAGAAATAGATGAAATTTTTAATAGGACTAATTTTCTATTTGATCTAATGTAAATGAACTAATTTATTTATTTTTTTAATAAAAAAATTAAAATTTAATCTAACTTTTAATATAGAGCTACAACTGATTGTAGTACCTTTTCAACAACCTAAGGTGGGACACTGCATTTAACATCTTTTAGAAAGTTGTATCATACTTCTTGTCGTAACCATTTTTTTTGATAAAACAGTAAACGATGCGGTCGACTTGATTTTTGAAAAAGAAAAGGAAAGGAGTCGCCACCGATCTTTATTTGGTGTGATCGAATCACTTTTGTTTTAATAAAACGTTTAATTTACTAAAACAGTGATTTTTGATCCACGAACTTTGAGAAAACGGGTTCGGAAGTCGATTACGTGCGAGGAAGAATTAGCACCCTCGACACGCCCGAAATCGGTACCAAACTGATTGATTGATGTCCTATTTGTTGAAAACTTTGAAAGGGTTCGAAAATACAATGCTTTTTATTTTCAAAATTTGAAGGAATTGAAAGGGACATTACGACTCTTTTATTTTCGAAGAGATAAAGCATTATGTCCAGTAAGTTAGGGCGCAATACTTTAGACTCCCGAAACTAATCTCGTCTTTTAGAACTTGGTTTCTGTTTTTGAAGAGGATCTTCTGTCATTTGTTGAATCGAGAAATCGAAACCCGGTAAGTTAGGGCTTGTTTTCCCGAAAATCCAAATTAGGAATATTGCCTCTATTTTGGAGGAAAAAGAAGCTTATCTCGAAGTATCTAGGTGTCGAGTCCAGTAAGTTAGGGCGCGACATTTCAAATTTCCGAGATTAAGTATTTTGTTTTAAAATTTAAATTGCAATTTCAAAAGAGATATCCCGTTGTTTAGCTTTAAACGAGAATAAACCGGAACCCAGTAAGTTAGGGCTCGATTTACTCGAATTGCTAATACGGAATGTCAATTTAAAACCGAATTTGTGATTTTGAAAGGATATTCATTGTTTAACTTAAGCGAGAAAAATCGAACCCAAGAAGTTAGGGCTCGATTCTCTCAAGTGCTAATACTGGAATATTGATGGTTATGAAAATTGAGGTATCGAAACATAGTGAGATGATGATGAGAATATAAGTAGTGGGGAAAGAAAAGTATCTGCGACAATGGTGTATATGTATTGACAATGATGTAAGATAATGATAATGATAATGGAGGTAATATATAAAATAGACAAAATATATGCATATTGAGAAAATAATATAATGATAGTAGTAATGTGGGATATATATATATATATATATATATAAAAAAATACCGTAATACATAAAATAAATGAGGTGTTTACAATATATGTGAAAATAGTATAATACTTGATAGCGATAATAATAATGCAATGATGAAATAGATATAATAACGAAAACAACGAGCAATAAATAGAATATTATTGATAGTAATAATAGTAATATAATAATAGTAATAACATAGTAATAAATATAATATATATAAATATAGATATAATAATAACCTATTAATAATAGCAATAATAATAATACATATATGTACATAAAGTATGATAATATAATATTAATAATGATGATAATGAAAATATTAATATATTAATAATAACACATAATACATGAATAGTGATGAAAAATAAATAATGATAGTAATAATAATGGTAAAAATATTTTACAAGTAAATAATAAGATATATACAAGAACAAACAAAAAAATGTATATATATATACATATATATTTTAAAAATTATAATATAACTATAGTGTTAATAAAGATATTAGGTAGTAGTAATAAGGTAATAATAATAATAGAAAATAAAAATTTAATTAGGTTAAAATAGTAAAAAAAAACATAAAAAGGACTAAACTAAGTGAAAGAACAAAATTTTCGGGGTGAATTTAAAAAAAATAGAGATTAGGGGACCTATTTATGCGCGCGAAAGGACTGAAGGGACCAAAAAGGTAATAAACCCCTTCGGCCAAAACGCGCAGCAGCAACGAGGACTAGATTGAGAACTGGAGTAAATTGTTGGGCTAAATTAGAAATAACAAAAACTTAATTGCAAAATCATAAAAAGGCGAAAGGACGGCACATGCAAATATCCCCCTTTAAAAAATCACGCGGATCCTGAGGCGGGTCGGGTCGGTCGGATCGGGTCAAAGTCAAAACGATGTCGTTTTGGGCATAAATGGCCAGCCTCAAAACGACGTCGTTTTGAGGGGCTATATAAAGCCCAAAACCCGAAAAAATCATTTGTGCTGAGTGTTTTTTTTTAAAAAAAAAAAAATTTTCTCCTTTCTTCTCTGTAGAGCCTGAGGGGAGGGGAACTCCGGCGAGTCGTCGCTGCCAGACCTCGCCGTCGCCGTCGCTCCGGCCACCGCCCACGGTGGCCGAAAAAGGTAAAAAGTTTAATTTTTTTACCCTTTTTATATATATATATATTATATATATATATATGTAAGGAAAAGAGCAAACGAAAAAGCTTTCGAAGATAAAAGTAAAATAATCATCTCGTTTTTCTCTGCTTTTTTGATTTTTAGCACTTTCCTTTTAGTATTTCTCTGCTTTATGTGTTTGGATCTATTATTTTTGTGTTTTGAAATTTCTTTCTTGTGTATTGATCCAAAAAAAAGGTCCTTGTTTACACGGTTTTTGCTTGGCTTTATAGCCATTTTTTACACAATTTTTTTGGACTATTATATACTGTCATTTCATTTTTATTGCTCTTGCAGGCAAGTAGCGGTGCTGCGCATGGGCGGTGGCTGGTGGAGCAGTGCTTAGAGGTCGGAACAAGTGGAGTCAGAAGAGTCAGATACCCTAGGTGCAGCGCACCTAGGGTTTGCCATTTTGATTTGTGTGTCTTTTGTGTTGGGCTGTTATTGGGTTGGGTTTGTTGTTATTGGGCTTCAGGTTTGGGTTTAAAATAGGCCCGGGCAAATGGGCTCGTACAGCTGCCCCTCTTTGCTCATTATTGTGTAACGAGAATGGAGCAAAGACTTTTAAAAAGGCCCATTTTGCCCGGGCCTGCTAAGCCCCGACTTCTTTTGTAGCCTCGTTTCGTCCATCGCATCTTGTTGCTTTGACTCGCACCATCGCCATTTAGAAGTGATAGGATTTTTCATTTTTAATCCGCTTACTGCGATTTGCTCCTACAATATCAGGAATCGCCAAGTCTGCTATCCTCAATCTGATCCCTACAAACTCAGGGACCACCAGACTGATGTCTTTGACCTGCTTCCCGCAACTTCAGGAATGTCAAATCCGCTATCTTTAATCTGATCCCTGCAAACTCAGGGATCACCAGACTGATGTCTTCGATCTGCTTCCTACAACTTCAGGAAGGATAAATCTGCTATTTTCAATCTAATCCCTGCAAACTCAGGGATCACTAGACTGATGTCTTTGATCTGTCTCCTGCAACTTCAGGAAGGTCAAATCTGCTATTTTTCAATCTGATCCCTGCAAACTCAGGGATCACCAGACTGATGTCTTCGACCTGCTTCCTGCAACTTCAGGAAGGTCAAATCTGCTATTTTCAATCTGATCCATGCAAACTCATGGATCACTAGACTGATGTCTTTGATCTGTCTCCTGCAACTTCAGGAAGGTCAAATCTGCTATTTTTCAATCTGATCCCTGCAAACTCAGGGATCTCTAGACTGATGTATTCGATCTGCTTCCTGTAACTTCAGGAATGTCAAATCTGCTTTCTTCAATCTGATCCCTACAAACTCAGGGATCACCAGACTGATGTATTTGATTTGCTTCCTGCAACTTCAGGAATGTCAAATCTGCTTTCTTCAATCTGATCTTTGCAAACTCAGGGACCACCAGACTGATTTCTTTGATTTACTTCTTACTCCACGGGAACTTCGAGGAAATAAGAATTCAGGGAGAAGAGATTCGTAGTCTCCATCTTCTCTACCAAAACTTCAAAGAAATAAGGACTTATCCTCATTGTTAACTCAGGGAGACAGGATTTGTAATCTCAACCTACTCCACGGGAACTTTGAGGAGATAAGAATTCAGGGAGAAGAGATTTGTAATCTCCATCTTCTCTTACTGAAACTTCAAAGAATCAAGGATGCAACCTCATTGTTAACTCAGGGAGACGGGATTTGTAATCTCAACCTACTCCACGGGAACTTCGAGGAAATAAGAATTCAGGGAGAAGAGATTTGTAATCTCCATCTTCTCTTACTGAAACTTCAAAGAATTAAGGATGTAACCTCATTGTTAACCCAGGGAGACAGAATTTGTAATCTCAACCTACTCCACGGGAACTTCGAGGAAATAAGAATTTAGGGAGAAGAGATTTGTAATCTCCATCTTCTTTACTGAAACTTCACAGAAATAAGGATGTAACCTCATTGTTAACTCAGGGAGATGGGATTTGTAATCTCAACCTACTCTACGGGAACTTCGAGGAAATAAGAATTCAGGGAGAAGAGATTTGTAATCTCTATCTTCTCTTACTGAAACTTCAAAGGAATAATGATCGATTCTCATTGTTAACTCAGGGAGATGGGATTTGTAATCTCAACCTACTCCATTGGAACGTCGAGGAAATGAGAATTCAGAAATTTTCAATTTGCTTCCTTACTATCTTCAGGAAGACTTCAATCTTCAGTCTGCTCCCCTACCATCTCGAAGGAACAAAATCTGAACTTTCCAATTTACTTCCGTTCTTTGAGAAACCTGTCCTGTAGAATTAATTTTATATGCCTATGCTTATGCAAATGATGAGGATGCCATGATCAAAATGACTCAAATCCTCCTAACTACATGTGTTATGGATGACACTTTCATGAATGCAGAATGTCGTGAGAATGGTCTTTTTACAATGATTAGGATGCAATGATCAAAATGAATCGAATGCTCCTAACTAAATGATAATGGATGACATTTGCAAGAATGCAGAATGTCATGAGAATGATCCTTTGTTAAATGTATAATGATTAGGATGCACTGGATGATATTTGCATGAATGCAGAATGTCATGAGAATGGTCTTTTTATGATTATTGGGATGTAATTAGTTGAATGCTCCTAACTAAATGTGCTTTGAAATGATGTATGAATGCAAAATGAAATGATCCCTTTTTAAATGCTTGGGGTCATCATTGCTCGTAGTTCATTAAGGTTCTATCACTGATGCATTATCATGCTTTCTCATTCAGCCAGTATCTTTGATAGAAAACCCAAAAGATCATATTCTGCTCAATAAGCTTGCCCGCGCGTGATTTCGAGTCCCTTCCATCTGCACTTTTGGGACATAAAGTTTGCATCTCTCACTGCAACTTTAGGAGAATAACATTTGGTTTCTTCTATCCATCCTGTTGTAACTCCAAGGTATAGGATCAATTTGATCTATTACACCATTCACTGGTGTAATGACCAGATGTGTAGGCCTGATATGTGCATGAATGCAGAGTATCATTTTTCTTTTCTCGAGAATGATCCCTTTGTACTGCTGGGTTGACATTGCTCGTTATCTATCAAGGTTGTATCACCGGCGAAATGTATTGTCTTTTTGTTCAACCAATAAAAGGTCCAAAGAGATAATCATCTTTCTCCAATATTTCCAAACCTTGAGCTAAGTGAGTTCTAAACAATAGTCCTGTTTCAGGTCCTTGTATTATTCAAAAGCTTCCAGAGTAATATGCAAAACTCCTTTTATGAAAGTATTATTAGTCCACTAATCGTTATTTCAATGCAAAATGCCTGAAAAAGATTGTAACAATGGACAAAAGGAAATTGATTGGAAGCATAGCTCGAAACAAACAAGTTAATCAATGCTAGCAAATGCAATTAAGAAAGAAATTTATCAGTGGTATTTTGAAAGGAATAAAATAACCACAAGTAACAAAAATGGGTAAAATGGAAACTAAGTGCCCCTGATATCGCAGCAAGAGCTTCTCTATTCCAACTTCTTGAGGACCATTTTGAGCATAATATGTGTTTAGGGGATCCAGAGTACTTTGTCGATGACCCAAGATGTAACATACTTCTTCGAGCGTAGCAAGACTACTGTATGCCCTACTTTCGATCAAAATTTGAAGCTACCCTTCTCGATTTTCAACTCAAATACCCTTTGGTCTCAAAGCGCCCTTTGCGGGTTTTCTCCTTGGCCTCTCCTTTTTCTTTTTTTCTTTTTTCCTTTTTTCGTGTTTTTTCATTTTTGTGTTTTTTTTTGTTTTTTTTTTTTTTTTGGAAAACTTTTTTATCGAATCTAAACTCACCGGATCAAGCAAGTCCTTGCCATCCATCTTGGTTAACACCCATTTTCCCTGTAATGTGCCTTCTTTCTTTGTATAAGGCATTTACTTTTCCTTTGGAGTTCTTTTGGATAAGAAGAATCTTTCTTAATGCTAGGTCCTCTTCCTGAAATTCTCTTGAGTGAACCTTTTTGTCATAAGCCCCTATCCGTTTTTTGTATATTTGACCATGCTGAGCACTTTCAATCAAGCTTACTAGAGGCATTCTACTTCATCTAATTCAATCCAAGCTTGGGGAAAAGGAATCTTATCTTCCAACAATTGTTTCCCTTTCATAAACCAATGGGAAAGATGCCCCGACAAAAGTCCCGCCAACGTCCAAGGAACCTAAAGGGTAATGGTAACTTCTCTATGCCAACCTTTACAAGTCTCGATCGTTTTTCAACAAAAATCTTGATTTTTTTTAAATTTGATGATCACGACTTTGTAATTTTGGCATATGAAGCGAACTTCACCCTCTCAAATGAAGTAACCAATGACCATGAATATGAATCGATGTTGGCTAAAAGCTTTTGAGGAGACCGGCTTGTTAACATCCATGCTTCATATAGGAAAATGGAGAAGGCATGCTTCCTCGACTTGGCATTTTATGGCATAATGATGCAATTTCCTTTTTGGTGAACCAATAGCCCAAGCCTCTTGATTAGCTAGGTCATTGTAAAACATGGGTTCTTTAAACCCCAACCTTAACAAAGTATACCCATGTTCTAGTAGTTTGGCATGCCTTGATATGATCGTGCGAAAACATCTTGAATTCTTGAAAATAGCTCAACGATGCCTTGCCTTATTCCCGTCAGGAGCTACGCTTCCATCTTCATCTTCTTCGTTAGTTCATAGCATCTGCTGACGCTTCATAAGGTAGGATCTACCATTGGGGAAGTAAGTTGCAATCTTTGTCATCTTCAAAGCCCTTAGATCCCTCTAGATACATATCTCACTAAAAAGGGAGTTAGTAACAGCGTCGCTCATGTCATTGATATCTGGGGGCCCATTGTGGGTAGGAAATCCAATAAATGATCCTAAGGATGATTATTCGTATGACATGGTCATGAATAAAAATTGAAAAAATGTACAGAATAAAATGTAAAGAACGAAAATATTTACTTAGAAAGATGCATTTGATTGAAATAAAAATTCTGGACACAAGCCTACTTCGCAAAAGGACTCTTATTGCTTCTAGGCTGAAAGCAACAAGTGTGTTTTGCACATTACTCTAGATTAGCTTTAAAATACATGTTTCTTCCATGCCTCATTGTTCAAAACACTCCTAAGTACATAAAGGCGATGTTCGAAAAACTTTTATTCCTCGGTTCTCTTGCACACCATTGGTGTTCGATCCCCTAATTTCTAGGGTTCTAATGACATCTTTAAGGAAACGCAACTCTCCCGCCTTGGTTTCAATTACCAACGCTCGTCATCGAACTTCACAATACCCATGTTGATGAGGTTTTCCACCAATTTCTTGAAAGTAAGGCAATTTTCATCGAATGGCTCGTGATCCCAAATAGTGTACTCACACTGAGTGTTTGGGTCATGCCATTTTGGGTATGGAGGTTGCATCGATTTTGGATATTGGGGGGACACAACGTGTGCATCACATAAACTTTGATACAACTTCTTATACGTCATAGGGATTGACGTAAATTGGAGTTTTTCAATGTTTTTCCTTGTGCGAGATTCTTTCCTTGATAAACCTTGATACTCAATAGTCACCATTTTTGGCTGATTAACGGTAATTAACTTTGGGTCCCCCATGTTTATATTGTTCACCTCGTCATCCTTTTTTCTAGGAGCAGGCCTTCTAGTGGTTTCCCCTACTTCAATCTTGCCGCATCTAATCGCATGTTCCATCATTTCCCCTGCCATTACCATGTTGGCGAAGCTCTTAGTGGTACTCCCTATCATATGGGTTATGAAAGGAGCCTTCAGGGTGTTGATGAAGAGCATGGTAGTTTCTTTTTCTAAGAGGGGTGGTTGGACCTGCATGGCGACCTCCCTCCACCTTTGCGCGTATTGTCTGAAACTCTCATTTGTCTTTTTTCCAAGCTTTGCAAAGTAATTCTATCCTGTGCCATGTCCGTGACATGATTGTATTGATTCATAAAGGCTTGGGCTAGGTCTCTCCAAGAACTAATTCCGGTACGGCTCAACTGATTATACCATTTAGATGCTGCTCCCGCTAGACTGTCCTGGAAGCAATAAATTAGTAGCTGGTCATTGTTAACGTACCCAGTCATTTTTTGGCAAAACATAGTTATGTAAGCCTCGGGGCAAGTAGTCCCATTGTATTTTTCAAATTCAGGCATTTTGAACTTTGGCGGAAGTACCAAGTTCGAGACCAAACTTAAGTCCTTAGCGTCTACCCCGTGATGGTAGTCAGCAGTCTCCATTTCTTTAAACTTCTCTTCTAACCACTTGCAACGGTCCTCAAGTTGCCTTGGCAAGTCGATTCTTGCCTGGTCTATTTCTGCCATTTCGTCAGGGACCACTAGGTTAGCTGGACTATCTCCTGGGTTAGTACCTGAGCTAGTTTGAAAGTTCGTGGGCAATCTAGTATCAGCTTGCCCCTGTTGAGGCCTAATCGTGATAGATGACCTTTGGGGATACTCTTCAGGCTGTGTTGGCGCATGTAGTGGGGTAAAACCCAAAGGAATGCCTTCACTTTCTTCTCCTGTAATTGCCATGGGACCTTTTCCTTTGTCCATTGCCCCATTCAACATTTGGGCCATTTGAGCCATCGTGCTCTTTTGAGCCTCCAACAACTGATCCCTCATCTCTTGTTGGAGTTTTGTCATTTGCTCTTGCATCTGGTCTTGCAGGTCTTTCTGGAATTGTTCAAATCTTTGATCCATTTTCTTTGTCTTGGCACGTGTCTTCGTAATGGTTCTCGCCTTTCATTTTCTTTTTCTCTCTCTCGTATTAATTTTAACTAATTAGGCTCTCTCTATGGACTTAAACGCATATGATGTGATGCAATGCAAATGCATGAATGCAGGAATAAGACATCGATTCTAATCAACTTTATTTTAGAAAACTTTATTAAAAGGAAAAACCCTTTACATAAAGCAGATTACAAATATGCTTTCGCCCTAAAGCCTAAGGTTTTGATTTTCCCAAGCAAGGAGATTAGCTCTTGATCATGACCCGATGGTAGCTCATATCTCACGCTCAATATGT
This sequence comes from Gossypium rotundifolium, assembly GCA_025506655.1. Taxonomy (NCBI): domain Eukaryota; kingdom Viridiplantae; phylum Streptophyta; class Magnoliopsida; order Malvales; family Malvaceae; genus Gossypium; species Gossypium rotundifolium. The sequence continues at coordinate 54,710,654 of CP106731.1, forward strand.
CAGCTTCCGCAGCCAAAGTCTATAGGTGATTAGCTACCTCTCAAATCTAGATTATCGCTTCACCCATGAGGTAATTCTGACTTCTAACTTGCTCGCAAGAATGGCGAAGCTCCTCCTCCCAACGCCTTTCTCTCGTTTCCAGAAACTCAATCCGGAGCTCACTACTGTGTAATGCCGATTCTAGCTCTTCAACCTTACCCTTCATTTCCTCGATTCTGTTCAGGCTTGACTTTAGTTGTCTTTTCGAGTCTTGACTTCGATAGTGGTGTAGAGACTGCCCAAGCTCAGCTATTTTAGCTTTTAGTCCCTTTTTTCTAATTGGCTTGGCTCTGACCATGTGAGGGCGGCCGCATTGTCTTCTACTTTATCAAGGAATTTGCTTTCCATAACCAGCTTTCTAACTCAGAAACTGATCGTGAATCGATGCCTCTTAAAATTTGAAATGATATGCACAAAAAGAATGAAACACAACAAGTTAGTACCATGGAATATAAAGCAAGTAAAATAAACAAACACCTATCTGGGTGACCACTAAGGTTTGACATAGTTTTACCTAAGGTGGGCTCCTAGGGTTTGCTATATGCAATTTAGTTCTAAAGAAAGGGGTACCCAAACCAGCAGATTCCTCGATCCTCACCCATTATAGGCTCATACGGACCGAGTTCGGTTCAGGGGAATACATTTCCCTATGGCCATGTAGAAGTGAAAACTTCACGAAGACATAGGTATGGATGTATCCCGAAAGCAGTCCACTAGCCCATGCGGAGGTGAAAACCTCATGAAGGCATAGCTTCTCGCTCCCACTTAAAGGTGCGACCACAACAGTCATACAATGCAATGCCAAAATATTCAAGAGATCAAATATAACATTGAAAGTGCATTTAAAGAAACACGAATTTCGAAACCATTTTCCAATTTTAATTAAAAGGACAAAAAAATCGATCAATTAATAGCCTGACTCTCGAGGTCCCCAGCGGAGTCGCCAAGCTGTCGTAACCATTTTTTTGATAAAACAGTAAACGATGCGGTCGACTCAATTTTTGAAAAAGAAAAGGAAAGGAGTCGCCACTGTAACACCCTAAAATTCAAGTATCGATTTTTATTGCATGTTTTGATGCTTAGATTATGAAGGAAAATTTTCTTACTTCATTTTCGTGTTTATTATAGTCCTGAAGAAGAGTATAGAATTATTCGGGAATGGGATAATTTTTAGTTTTGAGAATTTAATGAAGTGGATTAAGTGACATTGATACTTAAGTTAATTTAAGTGTCAAAGTGTAGCATAAGATGAGTAAATGGTAAGGTGATGTTGGCGCATGAGTTGTGGCATGAGGGAGTGGTTCAATCCTTGGTTAGCATCTAGATAATTTTTATTTTTGCACAAGTATAGCAAGTGTCGGCCAAGCAATATATATGGTAAGGTTGGACTTTTCATTTTGGTAAGTAGACTAAAGGAATAAAGTAATTGTTAACTTATGGTAGGGAATCAAGAAATTTTGGAAAGATAACGGGACATAAGGCATGTATCAAGGAAATGGTTTTGAAATTATTTCATGGTCATTTGACCAATAAATTTGGATGGCATTGTGGCTAGGGGAGGTTGGTAGAATATGTTAGTAGCTTGGCTAGGATTAGGAATTAGTTTTGGTCATTCTTAGCTTTTTGTGCAAGTTTTGAAACTCTTTCTCAACCTTTCTCTCTGGTCGAATTTGAGCTTTTGGTAAGCCTTAATCTTTTGACCATTTGGTCATTTTGCCTATCACTTTAGTATTCTTTGTATGCCTTTTCTCATAGTGCCGAAATTACCAATACCAAAAAGCCATTCCTTTTCTTTCTTCTCCCATTGTCGAATATACATTGCTCCTAAACTCATTTTTGTCTTTCTCTTTCTTCTCTTTGAAAATCGAATCCTCATCATCATCTTTTCTTCCATCTTTTATTTCTTTCTTTTATTTCTTTTCAATCAATACTTTCTCCAATAATTTCTCTCATGGCGAATATTAGTGTGCTCATAGTCAACCATTTTCTCTTTTCTTTGGTTATACATAGCGAATTCTCCATCATATCTAGACATCCTTCTCAATCCTTTCTTTTCAATCGTGGACAATAGGTAAGAGTTCTTTTTAGTTTATGATAGTTAATAGTTGTTTTGGCGAATCTTGATGGCGGTAAGAAGGATCTCTTGGATCAAAATAATCATTTTTCTATTAACTTTTCTTTGTTATATTTTAATGCGATAGTAGAAGATCGAAACTCAAGTGTTCATGAGTATCATAGAACGTTGAAATTGATTTAAGGTGTTAAGGGAACGTTTTTGGTCGATTCTCATATTGTGGAGCAAGGATCTTTGTGGTAAGGAAATCTCACCCTTAAAACCTTTAGTATTATTTTCGATATATTATTAGGTTGGATTAATGATCGTTTTTCATTGAAAACATTCAAAATAGGGAAGAAAAGGGCGGTGTATAGTGTTCGGAAGAAGGGAGGTTCTGTTAATCCCCCTAAGTATAAGCAAAGGGCTATTTCGGGAATCCGAGATTTTCAACCGGGTTGCGGACGCTCATCCGAGGAGAATCAATTGTTTGAAGTTGTTCGTACTCCCGAACCTTTGTTTGTTCGTGGACTTTCATCGGTTAGCGAACCATCAATCGGGGAGAAACCACAAGTAGAAGTAGTACGAAATTCCGAGGGTAAAAGTTTAGATCTTATTCTAAGATTGGTTTTGTTAGTAAATTATAGCATTTTAATTTATCGTGATGCGTATAGATAACGACGAGTGGGAAAGTCTAGTTCTCACTATAACCAGGTGTGTAACTTCACACTCATTCTCGGGTTAGATATCACTCCGTAAGTATTGTGATAAAATCATAAAAATAGCAAAATCGAAAAAATACGTAGTAATTCATACTCTTGCGTAAATGCATGAAAACGGTTAAAAGCGAAAATCTGCGAAAAGCATTAGATTGTTAAAATGGGCCAAAAATATTCTAGTTCGTTATATGGGCCAAAAATATTCTAGTTCGTTATATGGGCCAAAAATATTCTAGTTCGATATATGGGCCAAAAATATTCTAGTTCGATATATGTACCAAAGTTCGCTAAATTGCTAAATGGACAAAGTACTAATTTGTTTTATGGGCCCAAATGAAATGCTTAATTATAGACCAATTTATATTATGGATTATTTGATAAATTATTATATGGCTATATTTTGTTATGCACACATGATTGCATGGGGCGGGGTATTTGATGAAGAGAAGAATGGCCTGTTGCCAAAAATCTAGTTCGATGGCTCTGCCATAAATTATTTGGGCTTAATGCCTCTAGTTCGGTGGCTCTGCCACAAATTATTTTGGCTTAATGCCTCTAGTTCGGTGACTATGTCACAATCGAGTTCGGTAGTGCACTACAAAATTATTTTAAAGGCTTAATGCCTACGATTGGTGTGTTTGGCAGGGTGGGTTGACTTGATCCCCACAGGTGTGTACGGGGGTGTATAGCGGATGGATATTAGGCTTGGTTGGGAAATTCATTTTTCATGCATTTCTATTTATTTTACTTTATATTGTTAAAATGAAATTGGGCTCAAGCCCAAGTTAATGTCTTGATGATCTGTCCCAATAATGGTGGTAAGTGAGTTGCACACTGAGTTCTTAGTAACTCACCCTATTTTATTATCCATCTCAGGTAATGGCAATTGATGTGGAATTGGGCCGGAGATGAGTTGGTGGAGGCCATACTATGAGCATGGGTTTATAAACTATGAACTTTATTTAAATTACTTATTTTAATTACTATTTTGGGTTTGATGTAATAAGGCCTCTTATTATGTTTTTATGGATTTTTATGTGTGGATGGATTTAATTCTGTTTTAAGACTTTTGCTTTGGGCTTTTGTTTAATCTATAAAGTTTTCTTAAAAATATTGAGTTTTATAACAATTTGGTCACCTTAATTATTTCTTTTAAATTTCTTTCAATTCTTTTTAAATTACTTTAAGGTTTTTGATAAATATATTCTAAATGATAAGATTTCAAATAAAGTATTTTCTTAATCTACAAATTTTAAATCTTTGGTCTTAGTTTTTATTAAACTTTATTTCCAAAAGGTGTTGAAGTATTATTTTACTTTAAACATTAGAAAATTAAATGGATGTTCGATCGGTGTGACAAACCAAATCTCGCCTTAACGCATAGACCTAGTTTGGGGTGTTACATTTAATGGTATCGAGCCGCTTTCAAAACTCTACCGTGGTTTGGGTTCAACAACGATATTTGTTTGAGAAACAATTCAAATTTCTAGACTTTTGATTTAAAGGTAGTATGGCACCATGAGCATCCCGCATCAAGTCAAGTAAGTATCGTATATTGATTGTTTATTATTATTGTGATATGATCATAGAAACATTCGGAACTTCTAGTTTTAGGGGTTAAAACCGTAGAGATTGAGACAATAAGGATATGATTGCGAAAACAACTCTATCTCTTTCATATCATAAAATATCATTAATAAACACTAAAATAGTATTCTGATTCATAAAGCTCTTAATCAGATTAAATCGAATTAGTCATTATGAGCACTAGAGGACGTGGTCGTGGACGCGGTAGACTTGGCCATGGTAGAGGCCGAGGTGCTGCGACTGAAGCACCAAATCATATGCCGGAAATGGATGCACCTGCGTCACTTGTAAGTGAGACGGGATCACAGGATCATATCGAAGAAGACAATGCCTTGACACAAGCAATGTGCGAGTCCTAGAAAGGGTCGCGGAACTAGAATTGGGCCAACAACTCGTGGGTCAATTTCGAATGACTCAAGTCAAATAATGCGAAGTTTTAGAGGAGTTTTGGTGTAGCTCGAATGTGGTGAATATTGGCTCGAAGTCGTGGAGCGGATTATGGATGATATGGAATGCAATCGCTGAGCGTAAACCGAAAGGAGCTGTGTCCTTGCTTAGAGACGAGGCGTATCAATGGTGGCTTCTTGTTCGAGAAGGCACCGGCTCGCACCGATTACTTGGGAATTCTTTAAAGCCGCCTTCAAGGGAAATATGTTGGAGCGAGTTATGTAGACGCTCAAGGAAGGAATTTTGAATCTTGTCCAAGGGAGTAAGACAAAGCGGCGTATGAAGTCGAAGTTTTACGTTTGAGTCGCTATGCTCGGACAATAGTATCAACAGATCATGAACGTTGTGTGCGTTTTGAGGATGGGCTTAATGATAAGTTGAGGGTTTTGATTGCCCCACAACAAGTTAGAACTTTTTCCACGCTTGTAGAGAAGGCCAAGATAGCCAAAGAGGCTAAGAACTCAGAACGTTAGAATCGGGAAAGATTTAGAAATAAGAGAGAGACACAGCAATCGGGTTCTTCAAAGAGATTTCAGAAGAGGCCTCAGAATGATGAACCAGTTCAAGGTAGAGCACCGATAACTAATAATCAAGTTCGGGATTATGCTGAATGTGGAAAAAGGCATTTTGGTGAATGCTAGAGGAAAACTAGCGCTTGTTACAAATGCGGTTCAATGGATCACCAGTATAGAAATTTCCCTCGACGTATGGATATGACTCAAGAAGTTCGTAATACTGATGCACAATCGGTCAGAGGTACTCAGCAGCCGCCGAGAGGTCGTGGACCAGGTCGTGGTGGTAATGAAATGGGCGTGGTCAAGGTGCAGCGGGTCGAGGCAATGGTCCTAGAGGTAACACGGATGCAAGATAGCCAGGGTTGGTATATGCAGTCAGACGCCGCGAGGATGGCAATACACCTGATGTGATAACTGGTACGTTCTTCATCTTTGATGTACCTGTTATTGCCTTGATAGATATTGGTTCTACCCACTCGTATGTTGCTAGCACCATATCTGGAAACTTGAATTTAGAATCTAAAATTTTTGATAGTGAGATGAAGGTAATTAGTCCTTTAGGACAGTCGGTGTTGGTAAATAAACTATTTAGAGACGTGCCCTTAGAAATTCAAGAAGAAATATTTCTGGCGAATTTGATGGAATTGCCTTTCGGTGAGTTCGATATCATTTTGGGCATGGATTGGTTGGTCAAGCATCGGGCACAATTAGATTGTGCTGAAAAGCGGATGACAATAAGAACTGTGGAGGATAAGGAGATAGTTATGATAGGCGAGCGAAGAAATTACTTGGCAAACGTGGTATCTGCGTCAAAGGCAAAAAAGTTGGTGCGAAAAGGGTATGGAGCATTTCTAGCTTTTATTAGTGCTTTAAATGCCAAAGAGTTATCGGTGGAAGATGTGAGAACTGTAAAGGAATTTTCAGATGTATTTCCCGAAGAACTTCCTGGTATACCTCCAGATCGGGAAGTGGAATTTGGTATTGAGCTTTTGCCCGAAACGATTCCAGTGTCTATTGCTCCTTATAGAATGGCACCGAAGGAGTTGACGGAGCTTAAAGCTCAAATTCAAGAATTGCTGGATCGGAGTTTTATTCGACCGAGTGTGTCTCCGTGGGGAGCACCGATTTTGTTTGTTAAGAAGAAAGATGGGTCGATGCGTATGTGCATTGATTACAGGCAATTGAATAAGCTGACGATCAAAAATAGGTATCCTCTGCCAAGAATTGATGACCTATTTGATCAATTGAAGAGGGCTTCAGTATTCTTCAAAATTGATTTGAGGTCGGGTTATCACCAGCTTAAGGTGAAAGAAGCGAATATTCACAAAACAGCATTTTAAACTCGTTATGGACACTATGAGTTTTTGGTAATGTCGTTTGGGTTGACCAATGCACCAGCTGCATTTATGGATATGATGAACTGGGTCTTTCAACCATATTTAGACCGGTTTGTAGTAGTATTCATAGATGACATTTTGATATTCAAGGACTGAAGAAGAGCATGACTCGCATTTGCGAATTGTATTGCAGTTGCTTTGAGATAATCAACTGTATGCCAAATTCTGTAAATGTGAATTCTGGTTAAGGGAGGTGACTTTCTTGGGTCATGTGGTATCAGTTGAAGGAATAAGGGTGGATCCTCGGAAGATTGAGGCGGTATTGGATTGGAAACCACCAAAGTCAGTAGCTGAGATTCGGAGTTTCTTGGGTTTGGCTGGTTACTATAGACACTTTGTTGAGGGGTTTTCGTTGATTGCTGCACCCCTAACCAAGCTTTTGTGAAAGGGAGTACCGTTTATATGGACTGATAAGCAACAAGAAAGTTTCGAGAAATTGAAGAAGATTTTGACTAAAGCTCCAAGATCTTGATTCAACTTTGAGGTCGGAAAGGAGTTTACAGTTTACTATGATGCGTCACATACGGGTTTAGGCTGCGTATTGATGCAAAATGGGAAAGTGATGGCTTATGCTTCTCGTCAGCTGAGACCACACGAAGTAAACTACCCTACTCATGATTTGGAGTTAGCAGCGGTAGTGTTTACTTTAAAGATTTAGAGGCATTATCTTTATGGTGAAAAGTCTATCATCTATACGGATCACAAGAGTCTTAAGTATCTTCTTACTCAGAAGGAATTAAACTTGAGACAACGAAGATGGGTGGAGTCATTAAAGGACTATGATTTCTCAATCGAGTATCATCCGAAAAAGGCTAATGTGGTAGCGACGCGTTAAGTCGTAAGGTGGTAATCGAATTGAGAGCAATGTTTGCCCATTTGAGTTTGTATGAGGATGGTAGTCTATTAGCGGAACTTCAGGTGAAGCCTCGTGGTTAGAAACAAATCAAGGAAAAGCAAATATTAGACAAAAGTTGGGACCTTTACTTGACAAGTTGAAAATGGTAAAATAGAGGATTTTGGAATAAACATGGAAGGTGTATTGTGCTTTCGTGGAAGAGTTTGTATGCCTAAGGACTCGGATCGAGGCAAATAATTCTCTGAGAGGCGATAGTAGCCCTTATGCTATGCACCCAAGAAAATAAGATGTATCGGGATCTTCATGAACGATATTGGTGGCGAGTTGAAGCGTGAAATTTCAGAGTTTATGGGAAAATGTTTAACTTATCAGCAAGTGAAGGTGGAGCATCAATTGCCGTCAGGTTTATTACAGCCGGTAAAGATTCCTCTTTGGAAATGGGAGCAGATAACAATGGATTTTGTTAGTGGGTTACCTTTAACACCTACTAAGAAAAATTCTGTTTGGGTAATTGTTGATCGTTTGACGAAGACTGCTCATTTCCTACCAGTTCGTACGGATTACTCGTTACAGAAGTTGGCGAAGCTATATGTATTTGAAATTGTGAGGTTGCATGGGGTACCCGTATCTATTATATCAAATAGGGATCCTAGGTTTACATTACGGTTTTGGAAAGCTTTGCATGAAGCTCTGGGAACAAAGCTAAACTTTAGTACGGCTTTTCATCCTCAGTCAGATGGTCAGTCGGAGAGAGTGATTCAGATTCTAGAAGACATGTTAAGGGGTTGTGTGATTGACTTCAAAGGTAGTTGGGAGGATTTTCTACTGTTGGCAGAATTTGTGTATAACAACAGCTATCAATCTAGCATTCAGATGGCACCTTACGAGGCATTGTATGGTCGTAGGTGTCATTCTCCTATTTGTTGGACTGAGTTTGGCGAACGGCAGATGTTAGGTCCTGAGATGATTTTTAAAACGGAAGAGAAAGTAAAGGTTATTTGAGCACAGTTAAAGGAAGCTTCAGATAGATAAAATTCGTATGCAGATCTGAAGCGTAGGGATATCGAGTATGCTGTGGGGGATCAAGTTTTCTTGAAGGTCTCACCTTGGAAAAAGATTTTCAGGTTTGGAAAGAAGGGCAAGTGAAGTCCTAGGTACATTGGACTATATCGTGTGATGAAGCGTGTTGGTCCAGTGGCTTATCAGATTGAGTTGCCTCTGGAATTGAGTCAAATTCATAATGTTTTTCATGTTTCCATGCTGAGGCATTATAGATCGGATCCTTCGCACATAGTACTGGTAGAAGAATTGGAGATGAATTCAAACTTGTCTTTTGAGGAGGAACCAGTGGAAATCTTAGACCGAGATGTTAAGGTGCTAAGAAAGAAAACCGTGCCATTGGTCAAAGTTTTATGGCGTAATCACGGAGCGGAGGAAGCTACGTGGGAGCCTGAGGATGCAATTCGGCAACAATACCCTCATCTCTTTCAACCAGGTAAATTTTGAGGACGAAATTTTCTTTAAGGAGGGTAGAGTTGTAACACCCTAAAATTCGAGTATCGATTTTTATTGCTTGTTTTTGATGCTTAAATTATGAAGGAAAATTTTCTTACTTCTTTTCGTGTTTATTATAGTCCTGAAGAAGAGTATAGAATTATTCGGAATGGAATAATTTTTAGTTTTGAGAATTTAATGAAGTGGATTAAGTGACATTGATACTTAAGTTAATTTAAGTGTCAAAGTGTAGCATAAGATGAGTAAATGGTAAGGTGGTGTTAGCGCATGAGTTGTGGCATGAGGGGAGTGGTTCGAATCCTTGGTTAACATCTAGATAATTTTTATTTTTTGCACAAGTATAGCAAGTGTCAGCCAAGCAATATATATGGTAAGGTTGGACTTTTCATTTTTGGAAAGTAGACTAAAGGAATAAGGTAATTGTTAACTTATTGTAGGGAATCAAGAAATTTTGGGAAGATAAGGGGACATAAGGCATGTATCAAGGAAAAGGTTTTGGAAATTATTTCATGGTCATTTGACCAATGAATTTGGACGACATTGTGGCTAGGGGGAGGTTGGCCGAATATGTTAGTAGCTTGGCTAGGATTAGGAATTAGTTTTTGGTCATTCTTAGCTTTTTGTGCAAGTTTTGCAACTCTTTCTCAACCTTTCTCTCTTGGCCCAATTTGAGCTTTTGGTAAGCCTTAATCTTTTGACCATTTGGTTATTTTTGCCTATCACTTTAGTATTCTTTGTATGCCTTTTCTCATAGTGCCGAAATTACCAATACGAAAAAGCCATTCCTTTTCTTTCTTCTCCCCATTGCCAAATATACATTGCTCCTAAACTCATTTTTTGTCTTTCTCTTTTCTTCTCTTTGAAAATCGAATCCTCATCATCATCTTTTTCTTCCATCTTTTATTTCTTTCTTTTATTTCTTTTCAATCAATACTTTCTCCAATAATTTCTCTCATGGCCGAATGTTAGTGTGCCCATAGCCGAACCATTTTCTCTTTTCTTTGGTTATACATAGCCGAATTCTCCATCATATCTAGACATCCTTCTCAATCCTTTCTTTTCAATCGTGGACAATAGGTAAGAGTTCTTTCTAGTTTATGTTAGTTAATAGTTGTTTTGGCCGAATCTTGATGGTGGTAAGAAGGATCTCTTGGATCGAAATAATTATTTTTTCTATTAACTTTTCTTTGTCATATTTTAATACGATAGTAGAAGATCGGAACTCAAGTGTTCGTGAGTATCATAAAACATTGAAATCGATTTAAGGTGTTAAGGGAACGTTTTTAGTCGATTCTCATATTGTGGAGCAAGGATCTTTGTGGTAAGGAAATCTCACCCTTAAAACCTTTAGTATTATTTTCGATATATTATTAGGTTGGATTAATGATCTTTTGTCATTGAAGACATTCAAAATAGGGAAGAAAAGGGCGGTGTATAGTGTTCGGAAGAAGGGAGGTTCCGTTAATCCCCCTAAGTATAAGCAAAGGGCTATTTCAGGAATCCGAGATTTTCCACCGGGTTGCGGACGCTCATCCGAGGAGAATCAATTGTTTGAAGTTGTTCGTACTCCCGAACCTTTGTTTGTTCGTGGACTTTCATCGGTTAGCGAACCATCAATCGAGGAGAAACCGCAAGTAGAAGTAATCTGAAATTCGAGGGTAAAAGTTTAGATCTTATTCTAAGGTTGGTTTTGTTAGTAAATTATAGCGTTTTAATTTATCGTGATACATATAGGTATCGACGAAGGGAAAGTCTAGTTCTCACTATAACCGGTATGTAACTTCACACTCATTCTCGGGTTAGATATCACTCCGTAAGTATTGTGATAAAATCGTAAAAATAGCAAAATCGGAAAAATACGTAGTAATTCATACTCTTGCGTAAATGCATGAAAACGGTTAAAACTGAGAAATCTGCGAAAAACTGTTAGATTGTTAAAATGGGCCAAAAATATTCTAGTTCGTTATATGGGCCAAAAATATTCTAGTTCATTATATGGGCCAAAAATATTCTAGTTCGATATATGGGCCAAAAATATTCTAGTTCGATATATGTACCAAAGTTCGCTAAATTGCTAAATGGGCAAAGTACTAATTTGTTTTATGGGCCCAAATGAAATGCTTAATTATAGACCCATTTATATTATGGATTATTTGATAAATTATTATATGGCTATATTTTGTTATGCACACATGATTGCATGGGGCGGGGTATTTGATGAAGAGAAGAATGGCTGTTGCCAAAAATCTTGTTCTTAATGGCTCTGCCACAAATTATTTTGGCTTAATTAATGCCTCTAGTTTGGTGACTATGTCACAATCTAGTTCGATGAGTGCACTACAAAATTATTTTAAAGGCTTAATGCCTACGATTGGTGTGTTTGACGGGGTGGGTTGACTTGATCCCCACAGTGTGTTGGTTGGTGCGGGGTGTGTAGCGGATGGATATTAGGCTTGGTTGGGAAATTCATTTTCATGCATTTCTATTTATTTTACTTTATATTGTTAAAATGAAATTGGGCTCAAGCCCAAGTTAATGTCTCGATGATCTGCCCAATAATGGTGGTAAGTGAGTTGCACATCTTGAGTTCTTAATAACTCACCCTATTTTATTATCCATCTCGGTAATGGCAATTGATGTGGACTTGGGCCGGGATGAGTTGGTGGAGGCCATACTACGAGCATGGGTTTATAAACTATGAACTTTATTTAAATTACTTATTTTAATTACTATTTTGGGTTTGATGTAATAAGGCCTCTAATTATGTTTTATGGATTTTATGTGTGGATGGATTTAATTTTGTTTTAAGACTTTTGCTTTGGGCTTTTGTTTAATCTATAAAGTTTTCTTAAAAATATTGAGTTTTATAACAATTTGGTCACCTTAATTATTTCTTTTAAATTTCTTTCAATTCTTTTTAAATTACTTTAAGGTTTTTGATAAATATATTCTAAATGATAAGATTTCAAATAAAGTATTTTCTTAATCTACAAATTTTTAAATCTTTGGTCTTAGTTTTTATTAAACTTTATGTCCAAAAGGTGTTGAAGTATTATTTTACTTTAAACATTAGAAAATTAAATGGATGTTCGATCGGTGTGACAAACCAAATCTCATCTTAACGCATAGACCTGGTTTGGGGTGTTATAGCCATCGATCTTTATTTGGTGTGATCGGATCACTTTTGTTTTAGTAAAATGTTTAATTTACTAAAACAGTGCTTTTTGGTCCACGAACTTTGAGAAAGCAGGTTCGGAAGTCAATTACGTGCAAGGAAGGATTAGCACCCTCGACACGCCCGAAATCGGTACCAAACTGATTGATTGATGTCCGATTTGTTGAAAACTTTGAAAGGGTTCAAAATACAATGCTTTTTATTTTCAAAATTTGAAGGAATTGAAAGGGACGTTAAGACTCTCTTATTTTCGAAGAGATAAAGCATTATGTCCAGTAAGTTAGGGCGCAATACTTTAGACTCTCGAAACTAATCTCGTCTTTTAGAACTTGGTTTTTATTTTTGAAGAGGATCTTCCGTCATTTGTTGAATCGAGAAATTGAAACCCAGTAAGTTAGAGCTTGATTTCCCGAAAATCCAAATTAGGAATATTGCCTCTATTTTGGAGGAAAAAGAAGCTTATCTCGAAGTACCTAGGTGTCGAGTCTAGTAAGTTAGGGCGCGACATTTCAAATTTCCGAGATTAAGTATTTTGTTTTAAAATTTAAATTGCAATTTCAAAAGAGATATCCTGTTGTTTAGCTTTAAACGAGAAGAAACCGAACCCGGTAAGTTAGGGCTCGATTTACTCGAATTGCTAATACGGAATGTCAATTTAAAACCGAAATTTGTGATTTTGAAAGGGATATTCTGTTGTTTAACTTAAGCGAGAAAAATCGGAACCCAGTAAGTTAGGGCTCGATTCTCTCGAAGTGCTAATACGGAATATTGATGGTTATGAAAATTGAGGTATCGAAAAATAGTGAGATGACGGTGAGAATATAAGTAGTGGGGAAAGAAAAGTATCTGCGACAATGGTGTATATGTATTGACAATGATGTAAGATAATGATAATGATAATGGAGGTAATATATAAAATAGACAAAATATATGCATATTAATGTGGGATATATATATATATATTATATATATATATATAAGAAAAAATATCGGTAATACATAAAATAAATGAGGTGTTTACAATATATGTGAAAATAGTATAATCTTGATAGCGATAATAATAATGCAATGATGAAATAGATAATAATAACGAAAACAACGAGCAATAAATAGAATATTATTGGTAGTAATAATAGTAATATAATAATAGTAATAACATAGTAATAAATATAATATATATGTGCGTAGATATAATAATAACCTATTAATAATAGCAATATGATAATAACATAGTGATAATAATAATACATATATGTACATAAAGTATGATAATATAATATTAATAATGATGATAATGAAAATATTAATATATTAATAATAACACATAATACATGAATAGTGATGAAAATAAATAATAATAGTAATAATAATGGTAAAAATATTTTAGAAGTAAATAATAAGATATATACAAGAACAAACAAAAAATGTATATATATATATATATATATATATATATAAAAACTATAATATAACTATAGTGTTAATAAAGATATTAGGTAGTAGTAATAAGGTAATAATAATAATAATAGAAAATAAAAATTTAATTAGGTTAAAATAGTAAAAAAAACATAAAAGGACTAAACTAAGTGAAATAACAAAATTTTCGGGGTGAATTTAAAAAAAATAGAGATTAGGGGACCTATTTATGCGCGCGAAAGGACTGAAGGGACCAAAAAGGTAATAAACCCCTTCGGCCAAAATGTGCAGCAGCAACGAGGACCAGATTGAGAACCAGAGTAAATTGTTGGGCTAAATTAGAAATAACAAAAACTTAATTGCAAAATCATAAAAAGGCAGAAGGACCGCAAGTGCAAATATCCCCCTTTAAAAAAACACGCGGATCCTGAGGCGGGTCGGGTCAAAGTCAAAACGACGTCGTTTTGGGCATAAATGGCCAGCCTCAAAACGACGTCGTTTTGAGGGGCTATATAAAGCCCAAAACCCTGAAAAAATCATTTGTGCTGAGTGTTTTTCAAAAAAAAAAAAATTCTTTTCTCCTTTCTTCTCTGCAAAGCCTAAGGGAGGGGAACTCGGAAGTCATTGCCATTAGACCTCGCTGTCAATCGTTGCTTCGACCACCACCACATGGCCGGAAAAAAAAAAGTTTTATTTTTTTACCCTTTTATATATATATTTTTAATATATATATGTAAGGAAAAGAGCAAACGAAAAAGCTTTCGAAGATAAAAGTCGTTTTTCTCTGCTTTTTTGATTTTTAGCACTTTCCTTTTAGTATTTCTCTACTTTCTGTGTTTGGATCTATTATTTTTGTGTTTTGAAATTTCTTTCTTGTGTATTGATCCAAAAAAAAAGGTCCCTGTTTACATGGTTTTTGCTTGGCTTTATAGCCATTTTTTACACAATTTTTTTGGACTATTATATACTGTCCTTTCATTTTTATTGCTCTTGCAGGCAAGTAGCGGTGCTGTGCATGGGCGGTGGTTGGTGGAGCAGTGCTCAGATGTCGGAACAAGTGGAGTCAGAAGAGTCAGATACCCTAGGTGCGGCGTACCTAGGGTTTGCCATTCTGATTTGTGTGTCTTTTGTGTTGGGCTGTTATTGGGTTGGGTTTGTTGTTATTGGGCTTCAGGTTTGGGTTTAAAATAGGCCCGGGCAAATGGGCTCGCACACTTCTAAATTTTGATGGTGGATTACTTTTGTTCACAGTTGCATTTATATACTATGCCGTTAATTTGTTTTCTTTGATCAAGATGATTATCAACCGTATATTTCCATGAAACAAACAACAGAAATTTGTTAAAATGGACGTTTATAAATATCAACAAAGTCTTCATTTTTATTAGGATTAAGCATCAAAATTATAATAAAATAATTTCTAACACACTAAAATTTACTTTTTACCTTTTTTACAATAGTAAATGTTTTAAAAATACAAATAAATTCAACCATCTTCTTTTCTTTTCTTTTTCTTTCTTTTTTTATCTCAGGAAATAGGATAATTTATTGAGGAAAAAAAAGCCTACAACAGTGGCATACAAAAGTCCAAACAATGGGACAAAAAATAAAGGAGGTGGCAACAAAGAGCAACCATAAAATAAATCATCAAGATTCAGCTAGACAAAACGAAAGGTAAACATCAGCAAATAAGCATAATACAGTAATCCAAAAATAAACATAATCAGGAACGAACTGCCAAGAACACACACCACACCATTGTTAAAAGACATCACCACTAAGCCCAGAAAAGATTCGTTCTATCCGCCAATCCATTCGCCTCTCTAAACACATTACAAAGTAGACGTTCTTGCAGTTACAAATACTAATATCGATTGGATTGGAAAAATCCCTAAGTTCCAGTTAGAAGACATTGTGGACTTTCAAGGTTGGCTAGACATGATTTGAAAGTCCACAATGTTCTTGGAGATTCAAACAAATAGATAAGAAGAAAAGAGAAGTGTAACGATGGAGCTTATCATGTATGGATAAGTATAGATTTGCTGGATGCTTCATAAGCTTGTTACCAACCTTCTAAGTGGGTTTAAGTAAGGCTATAAGGAGGCCTCATGTTGGTTCCCTATGATATATATGTGAAGTGTATATAAGCAAGTGTTAAAATAAATGTTGGTAATGGCGGTATAACGATCGCAAAATAAAAAAAAAAAAAGAAAAACACATATTTTACGCGAAATTATTTCGAAAAAAATTAATGATACAAGAGGAGTTTCGATTACATCTATTTAAAGGTTGAAAATCCTTGTTTTAATCAAATTCAAATAATAGCAATATAGTTTTACACGGGCTTAACTTGTGTAGTAAGTATACTATCTACTATTTAAATGATACAAGACATAAGTAACCTTGAAGGATATTGTGGAGGATTTAGAGGTGGATGGGACAAGGTGGATGTGGAACTCAATCATTTCATAGATTCCAAACAAGTGAAGATAATCAGATATTTGTTCGTGGGCAAGGAGTTAGAGGTTGAGGCAGAGGTAGAGACAAATTTCAACAAAGAAGTAAATCTCAGGCACAAATGTTATAATTGCAATAAATAAGGAGATTTTAGTTACAAGTGTAGATCAACTCCCAAGGTGGAGGAAAGAAGTCATGTAGCAATAGCTGAAGGAAAGGAAGAAAATGTGGAATCTAGTGTATTTCTTAATAAAGAAAGTGAAACATCCAAGAAAAGTAATTGGTATCTTGATAATTGTTCCAGCAATCACACATGTCGTTGAAAGGAGTTATTATTGGAGTTGAACAAGTAAATTTTGGAGATGAATCACATGCCACAGTCAAAGGTAAAGGCAAGGTCACAATTACACAAAATAATGGAAAGAAGTACATATTAGATGTTTATTATATACCAGCTGTAACACCCCGAATTTGGGCTTAGAATGAAATAGGTCTTGACCGTGGGGGCACATAAAAATTTATGTGTGCAAGGAAATGTAACAGTCAGGTTACACCCTAGTCGAAACAGTGGTTTTGGGACCACAAATCCGAGTCTGTATAATATTTTAATATTATATTCTTTGCCGTTGATATGTGATCAAGCATGTGGTAAGTTTCCGTGAACTAATTTGATTTTCTGCGTGTTTAATTTGACATAAGGATTGAATCACATTAAATGTGAAAGTTGCTTGCTATTTGCTAAAGCACCTATGTGTTGTAGCTTTATAAATGTGGGGACTTATGTGGCAATTAAGCCAATTTTATTTATAGTGGATGGCAACATGGTTTTATAACATGTTATATTTTATTTTTATAAGTTAAAAGTTATATTATGTTTATTTTATAAGTTAATATAATAAAAGAAACATGAGAAAGTGGCCTTATTTCATCACTTTCTTACCGAAAACACAAAAAGAAAAGAAAATAGAAAGAAGCTTGGTATTTAGCCTTTGTAAGCATAAATTAAGGTATGATTTGGTTTCGATTTTTGATGATTTCTACGTTTTTGTAATCGTTGCTTTGAAAGCTATCAAACCCATGTCTCAATCTGATGAATTGATAATGTTTGTGTGAGATGCCATTGATGATATGTCAGCTTTTTGATGATTTTTTGTGTTAAATGAAAGATATGAGTTAGATGAACATACTTTGTTCTTGAATTTTTGGTGAATTTAGCTAAATAGGCTAAATTGAGAAAATGGTAAATTGAGGGACTAAATTGCAAGTTTGATGAAAAATGTGGGCTTGTATGTGATGTATATGTATTCGGCTAAGCATGTGTATGTGTGGATTTTGTGAATTTGATATTTTGAGAAAATTGGACTAAATTGTTAAAATGTGCAAATGTGAGGGCTAAATTGTAAATAGCCCAAAATATGTGTGTATGGATTGTATTGAATAAAATAGTGAATAAAAAGGGTTAATTCTAAATATGTTTAGATCAAGAACCGATGAAAATAGATTTAGATCGAGGGAAATCGAAAGTAATCGAGTAGCCGTTTTCGTTTCGTTAAACCGAATCCGAAGTAAGTCATTATGCAAATAAATGTATTTGTATTGAATTGAATATATTCATATGACTATCATTAATAATGAATGTGTATGAAATGATATGTACATAAATTTTGAGATAAGTTTGATATAGTGATAAAGTCCGAGAAGTCCCGTATGAACCTAGGAATAGATAGGATTAGCTACGTCATGACATAGGTATCTGTTCTATTTTATCATGTAAGACCACGTCCGAGACATTGGCGTTGATTTGTTACTTCATGTAAGACCACGTCCGGGACGTTGGCATTAATATGAGCTTTACGTGTAAGACCATGTCTGTGACATTGGCATCGATATGAGCTTTACGTGTATGACCATGTCTGGACATTGGCATCGTATTAATTTGTATAAGACCCTGTCTGGGATAGTGGCATCGAGATCTGAGTGCATGTAAGACCTCATCTGGGACTTTGGCATTATATAACTATTTCGAGCTTTTTGATCATCCTGCTAGGTTCCTATTGGTTCAACGGACAAGTCTCTGATACGAATGGTATATCCGAGCTATGATCAAATAAGTGAATGAATATCCGTTTCAGGTACGTTGAATGTGCATCAAGTATGCATAAAAGGTAAGTACCTATATGAATTAGATTTGAAGTAAAGTAAGATTGAATTTGATAATGTGAATGATATGCAAAAATGATTATGAAGGAGCTATTTGTTCAAATGAGTTTTGAATTGATAAATGTGGCAAATGTAGCCATAAGTATGAATCATGTATATACATGATAAGTGTTAAGTGAATGAGATGTGCAAATGTATCTAATTTCATATATGCTTTCTATGCCAAGTTTGTTTGTTTGTATATTGACTTACTAAGCTTGTAAAGCTTACTCTGTGTGTGTGTTTTCTCTGTTTTATAGGTCATTAAAGATACTGAAGGCTAGGGACCGTCACGGATCGTCATCATACTGCTAAAATCATTTTTGGTACACTTTGAATATGTATATGGCTAGATATGGCATGTATAGGCTAGTTCTTGATAGGAGGTGTAAAGTGAACTTAGCCATGTGATTTGGCTAGTTATGTTTTGGTAATAAGCTTAAAGGAATATGATATGTGAAGTTGTTTTGGTATGATTAGTTGATATATGAAATGGTTATGAGATGGTAAGTACATATAGATGATTGGTGCTTGAGCATAATTGAGATTTGGTTATGAAAATTAGTATGTTTGGAATTGGTTTTGAATGTTTATATTGAATGTAATGTTATGATTACCTTAGTTGTCAAATGTGCATGATATGGATGGCTATTTAGTATATTTTGGTGGTTATATGTGAATGAAATGAGATGATATATGTTGATTATAGGTTTGACCCATTTGGGTGGCATTTTGGTCTTGCAAATGACCTATAATGTCACATGAGCGTGCCTAGTAATCGTAGGGTAAAATTCAGTATCTAGCATTAAGAGTACACGGTTATGGCACGGGTGTGCCTACAGGTCATGTGAGAATTGGTAGTATATAACCTTGTAGGACACGGCCTTAGCACACGGGCGTGCTTGGTAGCCGTGTTGGTTTTGGCAGGATATGACCACGGGGAGGACACACAGGTGTGTCAAGTAGCCGTGGGTGAGGCACGGCCTACCCCCACGGGCGTGTATCCCTTGTATTTTGAAAAGTTTTTAATTTTCCATGAAATTTTGTATGTGTCTCAATTTAGTCCCAACTCTGTTTATAAGCATGCTTAAGGTCTCGATGACCTACTTAAGGGACATTATGATTGATATTGATGAATAGTTGTATGATTAATTTTGTAAATATTTTCGATCTGTCTGGTAATGCTTCTAACCCTAATCTGGCGACGGACACGGGATAGATGTGTTACAGGAAATGACAACTTGCTTGTTTGCTTTAGTGGCTAAGTGATTTAGGAAGAGTTGGGAGTGTTGGAGAAGTCCTGGGTTCAAACTTGGGCTTAGCAAAAATTTTGATTTTTGCTCTTAAGTGAATCTTGGCCTTAGCTTGAAGGCTTTATAAATATTTTTGGTGAAATCATGACATAAGAGGAGCTTGTGGTCCAGTGGTAAGTCACGTGTTCAAGGTTGCAAGGGAGCTCAAGTTCGAGTCTCATGATGTGCAAATGAGTATTTATATTATTTCCTTGCAGCATGGGAAGTGGAGTTAGACCGAAACTCTATTAGGTGAAGTTTGAATTGGTCTTGGAGGGTTTTGTGGAGAAAATCAAGGAAATATGAAAATGGGAGGTTGGTAGGGTGTTGTGGCTGTTTGGGACACTAAGGCTTAGTGAAATTCGGCTAAGGGGAAGTGAGGGAGCATTTTCGGCACAAGGCAATTCTTTGTTCAGTTTTGAGAGTGTTGAAAGGAAGGTGCCGAATGTTCTTTGGGATTTTTCTAACATTCAGGGTTCCTTTCGGGTTTTTTCCTCTGCTATTCTCATTTTGTTGGAAGTGTCAATTACCGAGACCTCTCCTTTTCTCTTCTCATTTCCATATTTTCCATTTACCGAAACTATTCTTCTCCTCTTAGTTCTCTTTTATTTTTTCCTTTTAGCTGAATATAGTCTCCTTTTTCCCTAATATTCTATTCATCCTTCGGTCTTCTCTGAGCCGACCATCCCTTCTTCTTCCCTTTCGGTTTCTTGTTTGCTACTCAGTGTTTGGTGGATCGTTTTGGTGCGCTGGGGGTGGTGGTTCGGTCTTGCTGGAGTTTTAATAAATCGATATGTAGTTGCAAAGTTTCTTCTTTGTTTCACTATCAATTTTTCATGCGTTCTATCCTTCTTCTTCTATCATTTTGTGAAAGCCGAACGTTCCTTTATGTTTATTGATTGTGATTTCTATTCCCTCCTCGCAAGGTGGGGTGCGTTGGGGTAAGAGATCCTGAGGAGCGAAGTAGGGCAAAGATTATCCAAGTCATCAAACTCTATCTCTCGTTAATGGTAAGATCACTACCATACTCTTAGATTAGGTGAATATTTCTGTGGTTGGTAAGTTAGCATTTGTGGATTAAGGCCACATATTTGATCACTGTTTTGGGTAACAAGATCTATTTTGATACAAATATTTGGCATAGGCATGTGATCAATCCTGATCGGTGGTCTTAAGAGATTAAAGTCAGTCGTTAAGCAAGGTTGGTACTTGGAGATTTTTCGCGTGATTTCGCAAACATGTGTGTATCTGTACACCATTCTGTCGTAAAGCCGAAAGAGTGTGTGTAATCACACTATCTTCGCTATGAATCGGCAAAAGGCAAAAATTTGAACCTTCGGCATTTGAGGCCTCACGAGCATGCGATCGCTAGTGTGGTAAAATCAAGCCCACAACCGTGGGCGGTAGACTGAAGAGGCCACCACGAGTGTTCTCATGCACTTGGGTCATTATGGGCCTCGTTGGGTTGAAATGGGCCGTGTGGGCCTAATGGGCTCGTAGGCTCCACACGGATAAAATTTACAAAAAGTCGCAAAAACTGGATTAGGCTATGTAGATTACATAGCCATGATTGAATTTGGACCAAATGGGATACACGAGCGTGTGGACCCATTTGGGCCAAATATTGGGCTTTGAGCCCATTTACACTATTTTGACCAAATGGATTATCTGTGTCGCTCGAGGTGGCTGTAGGCCTTCAAAAGGTCGTTAACTGTACCGGGACCCCAAGGTAGGTAAAATGACCGAAATACCCCCATAGGGTAAAATGACCGTAATGCCCTTGTAGGGTAAAACAACCGTAATACCTTTGTCGGGTAAAATGGTCGTAATACCCCTATCAGGTAAAATAATCGTAATACCCCTGTAGGATAAAATAAGCGTAATGCCCCTGTAGGGTAAAATAACCATAATACCCCTGTAGGGTAAAATGACCGTAATACCATTATAGGGTAAAATGACCATGATGCCCTTGTAGGGTAAAATGACCGTAATACCCCTGTAGGGTAACCCCTGTAAGGTAAAATGATCGTAATGCCTCTATAGGGTAAAATGACCCATGTAGGGTAAAATGACCGTAATTCCCCTATAAGATAAAATGACCGTAATGCCCCTGTAGGGTAAAATGACCGTAATGTCCCTGTAGGGTAAAATGATCGTAATGCCCCTAGAGGGTAAATGACTATTTTACCCTTCGATTGTGAATAATTGACTTGTGCTATGATTCGACTGATTTGACTATGATTTGAATGACTTAAATGTGAATGATATGACTAATTCTGAGCATGGCATACTACAGACACGACATACTACATGGGGTTGGGATGCTGTTATGAAGGAAGTGTACTGTTACTGGTAGCTTTGCCACATATACTGTTACTGGAAACTTTGCTGCATTATTATTACTGGCAGCTACGCTACAATATTAGTTAGTACTACAACCGGTGCTACATAAGGAGTGTAGGGATGGGTGGGTCGATTTAATCCCTACAAGAGTGTAGGGTTGGACAGGAGACGGAGTGCAGGGTTGGTATGGGTATTTATGCATTGCATATACTGATTCTAATATTGAGATGGGCTTAGGCCCAAATATATGTGATATGTGCCATTTGATATGGGCTAAGGCCCAAACGAGGCTAATGGGGGCTAAGGTCCACACTATACTATTACTGTTATAGGGCTCAAGCCCAGACTGATTCTATTTCTGTATTCTGACTATTTTTTTAATAAGGGGATTACACACTGATTTTTCATAAACTCACCTCATTTTTAACCTTTCAGGTAATCCCCAGTGTTAGACGGTTCGGAGCTGCGAGGGACTCGGGGAAGGCTACACAACTGCACAGGTTTTATTTTGTTTAGCTCATTTACTTAAGAATGAGCTTGTTGGTTCGGGTTGTAATAAGGTCGGATTTGATTTGATTATGATTTATATCTACTAGAAGTAGAACACGGTGTTCCAAAACAATAACTATTTTCTAACACTACGTTTTCGCAACTTAATTTTTAAATATCACGTTTTCATAAATTATATGCTTTAAATTAAGCTTCCGCAACAATAAGGTTTTGAAGGTAATAACTTTTTAATAAACCTCGATTGAAAATAAACAAATGCAAACTGATGTTTTGTACAAGTTTTAAATGGAAAGAAGTTTGAAATTTCAAGAAGGGTTTTCAATGAAAACATGGTTTTTGAAAAGCACATCAATGTGACACGCCAGATTCAGCCATAACGTCTAGGCTGAGTTTGAGGTGTTACACCAGCTTTGCAAAATAACATTATTAGCCTTGGTCAACTTTTATAAAAGGATGTGAAGTACGCATGAAGGACCACTCGCTCAAAAAAAATAAGAATGGGGAATTAATTGTACAAGTTTATATGACGCAAAATTGATTGTTAACTATTAACATTAAATCAAGAGAAGTGAAATGTATGAAGACTGCTATCAAAGATGATTCATAGTTGTAGCATTTAAGGTTCGGGCATCTTGGATTTTTTGGTCTGAAGCTATTGTCAAAAGCAAATATGGTGAATGAATTACCAGAAATTAAATCTCTTGGTTAATTGTTTGAAGACAACATTAAAGGAAACTGATACATGCATAGATGGGGTAAAATTTCTAAAAGTCAATTCAACCAAGCTACCAATTTTAAATTTTGGAAGATTAGTCAAATTGCGATGAATATTTGGATGGGTTCAAAGTTTTTCTGGGTTGAGGTGTCTGCATAGCATTTGAAGAGATATCTCTTAGCATCAAAATTCACTTTGAATCACTCGATTTTGAGTCCGGAGCTCAACTTATGATAATTTTATGAAAGATTATGCAACTAGAATTTTTGGATAGTATTATTATGAGAAATTACGAGGTACGGGCTTTAATGAAAGTTTAATCATATTGTGTTCAAGTTTAAGGCCTAAATTTGATTATATATAAGCCCAATATTGCATCCATTAGGTTTTATTATTTTATTATTTATTTATTAGGAATTTTAGGATCATTTTAAGTATTTAAAGTTGTTTAGGAGTTTTATGTTTCTTAGTTAACAAGAAAGTTTAGTTATTCTAAAATTGCTTCTTGTTTAGATTAATTAGAGTTTCATTATACTTGAGAGTTTTATTTGGATGTAATTAGCTAGCCTATAAAAAGGCCTCTTTTGTAACACCTTGTACCCAACCCCATCGCCGGGTTTGAGCTACAAGATGCTACATTCATTGCTGGAGCAACTACAATTTTTCCATTACCATTTAAATCATCTGTTTATTCATAATAATAGGTTCATTACATATTCACACATGCTATATAATTGATTCCAGAGTTTAATTGAGCTTATGAATGCTCTTTTCAAAACTTAAGATTGAATGAGGACCAAATGTAGTAACTTTAGTATATTTTTGCACTTAATGAGATTATTTTCTAGCACTTTTAATATTAAGTATTGCATTTTCAGTAGTTAATAGCTAAATAGTAAAGTTAATAAAATAAATGTTTTTGACACATTTTTTAGTGTTAGTGACCCATTAGGCTAACACAACCCTTAGGTAATTTTAATATGCGTATTTAAGTGTGTAGGATGGTTAATTCTAGGCCCAATTAAGGTAGGAACATAAGAAGAGTGTTGCACAAGCTTCTTGAGCTGCAAAACCATGACAATGACTTCCAAGCCCACAAAATGGTTGTCATGTCGCACCATGCAATGTCTATGGTGCGACATAGGCTTGATGTGGAGCCAAGTTTTCATGGTTAATTTCATCTGCACAATTAAACTTATATGAAGAATTAGGACATGCTGAAGACCTAATTTGGGCTACTAATAATTCTATAAATAAGATCTTAGGGGTTTGATGTAAGAAAGTCTTCTCAGATGCATCCAAAAACCCTCATAATTTAGGAGTAAAATTTAGATTTAGTTTTTTTTATTTTCTTAAATGTTTGGTTCTTTTCTCTTGGAATCAATTTTGATATGTAAAATTCATTTTCCCAATTGAGATATTTGCTATTCCGCTCTTAATTTATACAAATCAGGATTATTCTATATCTCTTTTCTCTTTCAGTTTATTCGTGTTATTTACATGTTTATTCAATTGAGTTTGAGATTATGAATACCATGAGTAGCTGATTCCCTTAGAGGAGATTAACGAGTGGATGGGGGTGTGATTAATGGAGGATTAAAGGTTTCCTACAGAATTAGTTGGTATAAGTTACGTGTTCTTAAACCCTAGGCTTGACAACCCTAGGAAGTAATTAAAGGTTAAACGAGGTCGGGAGATAAGTTTGTCAAGTAAATTGTAATTTATCCTGGTTGAGAAAGTGAGGTTGAAAGATAAGCAAGTATCAGTCCATTAATTAATTAGTTAGAGGTCGAGGAGTAATAATTGGTTAGTTAATAGATAATTTACCCTAAGAGCCAAATCTAAAATTAATTAGAACCCCTAAAACAAGTGAATCTTCCTAATTGGTTTAACTAGTTTAGTTGTTTGTTTATTTTATTGTTTATTTATTTTAGTTATTTAGTTTCTGATATTTATCTCTTTTATGATTTATCGTAATATAAAATTTAATTATTACTATTTAGACTTATTATTGTAAAGAGGTTTTCAATAGATTTAGTTCATCCTCCCTTGGGTACGAACATCAAAATACTTCCCATATTTCGTTGTAACACAATGCTCTATTACAATTTGACCTATACACTTGCAGACATCGCTGCTTTATTTCTTATATTTTTGATGTAATATTTTCCAGTCAAGCGTTCGCAAGTTTGGAGATGGTCAAGTTGTTGGCACTGTTGCCAGAGAGGTTTTGGCAGTAAATCTAAAAAAAATCTTTACAAGTAATAAGATAAATGGGAAAGTTAAAGACTCTAGATACGTTATTTTTATTTTTAATTTTTAATTTTTAATTTTCTAATTTATTATTATTTGATTAATTTTTTTTAATTTGTAGGTTGTTTGACCTGAAGCAGAAGCACCCCAATTGAACCACATTTTGATCAGAGCAATTACTCAGGCGTAATTGGATGAATACCAATCCACCCGTGGTAATTAATCTACCATGGGAGAATCCGTTATTTGACAATCCACAAGAGCGACAAGAAAACATTCGAGAAGAAGTCCTAATGGATCAAAAGATGTTGTGCAAATATACCTTACCAACAATCCATACGGTGCGAGGGAATATTGAAAGGCCATTGATTAACACCAATAATTTTAAGACAAAGACGGCTACAATTCAGATGATTTTGAACAAGCTGCAATTTAAAAGAAACATGGTGGAAGACCCGAATCAACACTTGAAGCGGTTTCTATAACTCTGCCACACCTTCAAGTACAACAGTGTATCCGATAATGTTGTGTATCTCCAGTTATTTCCATTTTCTTTGTGCGATAATGCGACTGATTGGTTAGACTCATTAGAACAAGGTTCCATTACCATGTGGAACGATTTGGCAGAAAAATTTCTTTATAAAATTTTTCGAATTATTGGAACCATTCAAGCAATATGAAGGTGAGTGCATGGGAAGTTTCAAGTCGATGCTAAGGAAGTGCCCACACCATGGATTGCAAGCGTGGCTCCAAAATTAGATATTCTACAATGGTGTTGATAGTAATATCAAATCCAGCCTTGACGGAATAGCTGAATGATATATTATGTTCCACACTTACGAACGAGCATATAAAATCATTGATGATATTACTATGAATTCATATACGTGGCCCAATGAAAGATTCACATATATATCAAAGCTTCCAATAGTAAAAGCTATCAACAAAGATGATTAATATCATCATATCTTAGATAAGTTCGACTATTTGAGGTCAACCGTCAAACCAACAAAATCGGAGCCATATTCTGTGAACCAACTAGAGGAGGCAAATTTCATAGGTAGTAGGGGTTAAGATCCCTATGCAAATATATCTACAATCTCAATTGGAAGGATCATCCAAACCTCAAATGGGGAGGAAACCAAGGAGGTGGAAATCAAGTGCAAAACCAACCAAACCCTTATTACCAACCTCCACTCTTACAACAAAGATTCTTGGGTAATGACCATGTTGCATGTGGTCAATGATTCGATCGGCTAGAAAGAGAGATGGAAACGATGAAAACGGACATTTGACAAGTCCACATTGTGTGGGGACGACTTGAATCCTGAATGGACAGCCTCTATGACCGAATGGGTAAACTAATGGTGATGTTTAAAAAGTAGAACAGCCAGAGTATCCCCAATAACACGGAGAACAATGCTCGAAGAGATGAGAAAGAGCACACAAATGTGATCGCTCTATGATAGGGAAAAACACTTAAAAAACTGAAAACACCTACACATGAAAAGGAGAAGGTTTCTAAAGATGTCGACAAACTCATAGAGGAGTTAAGGAAATAGTTAAATCGTTGTCTAATTTAGTAAGTACAAAGCCGAGCACGAAGAAGGTACCATTCCCGACATGATTAGAGGACAAGAAAAAGAAGGATGAGGTATATTTCATAAATTTTCTTAATTTATTTAAACACCTCAATGTTAATTTATCGCTCTTAGAACTAAATTATAAAATCCCAAAATATGCCAAGTATTTAAATAAAATCATGGCATGGCATAAAAAATGAAAAAGGGTGAGAAATTGATATTGATGCCTTGTAGTGCTTTAATTACTAAAAAGATACCCTCAAAGTTAAAATATTCAGGTAGTTTCAAGATTCCCATAGAGATAGGGGACTGACATTTTAATAAACCCTTTGCGATTTAAGGGCTAGCATAAACTTAATTCCTATATCAATATATCAGAAACTTGGACTTGGGGATCTTAAAAATACCTTTATAACGCTAGAATTAGTCGAAAGATCTTTGGTACATTCGAAAGGTGTGCTAGAGGATGTATTGGTTAAGGTACAAGGGTTTATAATCCCTGTCGACTTTGTAGTCCTTGATTTTGAGGAAGATTATCCTCATTCTATTGGATAGACCATTTCTTGCCATGTCAAATCAACCGTCGACCTTGTAACCCCCGAAACCAGACCTAGGCATTATGGCCTAATCTCCAAGATCACATTAGCCATGATGATGGCATGGAAACATTTAGCTATTTTCTTTCAAAATTTGTTATCCCTTTTATTTAAAATCAGCGTGATGATTTGCTTGAGAAAATTTAAAATAATCTCTTTGAACTTCTTCGGAAAGATATTTTTAGAAATCGAATAACTTTGAAATGTCCAAGTTTGAGCATTTGAAGTAAACATCTTAATTTGAAAATGTTGCTGTAGCAGCCGATTTAGGGCCTAGTCGGAATAGTGGTTGTGAGATCACAAATATGAAGTAGAAATGTATGTTTTATGGTTTCTATGAGGTTTATGACATGTTAGCATGGTTGTGTGAAAATTTCATGAAGAAATTTTATGATTTAATGATCAGTTTATCTTTTAGGACTAAATTGCAAAAATTAAAAAATATGAGATTCTAGAAGTTTTAAGTATGTGATAACATTAGAAAATTTATTAGAGGTGCTTATTTAGTAATTAGACCATTATATCTCACGATGGACAAAAATGGAAAAGGAAGGGAAAAATCTCAAGGAAGGGCCTTAAGGGCATTTTGGTCATTTAGTTAATAAATTAATAAAAACGAAAAAAGAAGTCAAAATTAGTGTCCATCTTCTTCCCTAAGTGCCGAAATTTGCAAGGAGCCATAGCTAGGGTTTTGTTTCACTTCCAAGCTTGATTGTAAGTACTTCCTAGCCTCATTTTTAATGTTTTTCGTATTTTTGAAATCCTCGTAGCTCGATCTAGCTATTTCTACCACAATTTTGATCTAGAGTTTGTGTTTAAAATTTTACCCATGGATGACATACATGTATTTTGATGTCTAGTGATAGAATATGAAAGTTTGAAGTGTGATAAATAACTTTTGCTAGACGATTTTCGGTGAAATTGATAAAAAGGACTTATGTACAAAAGATGAAATAATGTGTATAAAATGTAAAATAGTTAAAGTTTTGGGTTGCTATAAGAGAGAATATGAATCACCTAGGCTTGGGAGTGAGAAAATAACACATTTCATTTTATGAGCCTTGGGACTAAAGTGTAAAATTTGAGAAAGTTAGGGGCTAAATTGTAAATTTTGCCATAGGAAGATTTTGGACTGATATGAATAATGTGTGTATTAAATAAGCTAAATGTGTCATTATAGATCAAGAAGAACGTGGAATCAACCTTGACCGAGGAAAAGGCAAGGTTTCAGACTAAATTGCAAATTAACACACTTTGTATCGAGGTAAGTTTATATGTAAATGATACATCCTTTTTATTTTTCTTTTTACATATTAATGTATTATGTGAAATGTGAGTGAATATTATTTATATTTATTGAAATGATGAAAACTGAGGAAATTCTTGGATGAACCTTCAGAATAGAAAAAAGATACGGATGAACACTGCATAATTGTTATTGTTGGTGGGCTGTGTGCGATACCACCGTGTGTATATTATTATTGGTGGGTTATGTGCGATAGTACCGTGTGTTTATTATCATTGGTGGGCTGTGTGCGATACCACCATGTTTATTATTATTGGTGGGCTATGTACGATACCACCATGTATATGTGATTATTGCTTGGCTGTGTACGATACCACCGTGTTTATATTATTGTGGGTGGGCTGTGTGTGAAACCACCGTGTATCCAATTTTATTTTGAAGTGTTCATATAGAGAATCGACTAAGTGAAATTACGTGTGACAATGTACTGACAAGTGCAGAGTTATAAGTGCATGCAACTGTGAGCAATGTCTATGATATGTACTTGGAATATGCTAAGGTTTGAAATGAGTAAGTGCAACTACAAGGATGAGAATTGTTCTTGATTAGTATGTAATGTTTTTGATTGATAAGTATGTGGTATGATGTTCATTGTTTACATACAGACTTACTAAGTTTAAAGCTTACTCCCTTCTCGTTTCCCTTGTTTTATAGTGTTGCAAAGCCAGCTCGGGATACGAAGATCGTCGGAGGATCATCCACACTATCCACACATTTTGGTATATTGAGATTTACATTGAATTATGGAATGTATAGGAATTTGGTTATTTTGTAAGTGTCATAATTGTTTGGCCAAGAATGTGGTAGATGCCATTTGATATATCATTTTGTATAAGGGCATGTGATGTGGCTAATATTGGTTGTGTTATAAGTATATTATGAGGCCTTTCATGAATGAGTTTGCTTGCCTAAGTGGGAATGGATGATAGCATGAAATTAAAATGTAGGGAAGTGTGACATGTGAATGGTTGTGTAGATGCATGTGTGATGGCTAGGTATAAGTGTGGTTATACATGATGAGTATGGTTATTAAATGGTTCATGAATGCTCTTAATGTGGACAAATAGATGTCTAATAATAGCATGTTAAGCATGGTTGGAAATGGTATAAGTGCGGATGCTTTTCAGGGTGGCAAAAGGCTTGGTAAATAGCTTTATAATTGTCCACATGGGTAGACACACTAGCGTGTGTCTAGGCCGTGTGTGGCACACGGTCTGCCTCAAGGGCATGTAGCCTGGCCATGTGTCCCCTGCACCTAATTTGCGAAAAATTAAGTTCGTCACACGGGCTAACACATAGGCACGTGCCTTGGCCGTGTGACCTAAAATGTGTGCTGACACCATAAACAGAATACCCAGGTTTTTGCACATGGGCAGAGACACAGGTATGTGTCTTAGCCATGTGAAGGACACGACCTAGGACACGGGCGTGTGCTCAGCTGTGTGAAAACCTCTGTAGGTTCGAAATGAAAATTAAATCCACATGGTCTGGGGACATGGGTGTGTGCGACCACACAGCCTACCCACACGGGCGTATCCTTGTGCCACACGAGTGTGTGCCCAGTTTTTATGTAATTTTTTATATTTTTCTAAAGTTTTGGTTTGGTCCCAGACCGTTCTTTTTGGGCCTCGTAGGCCCATTTTAGGTACTTTATGATTGAATATGAAAATTTTTAAATTGAAAGAAATTTTATGGCCCGGTTTTACATGAATGTTTGTGTTATTGTCCAGTAATGCCTCGTACCCTATTCTGGCATCGAACACGGGTGAGGGGTGTTACATTTTAGTGGTTTCAGAGCTATGGTTTAGTCAGTTCTCGGACTACCATAGCGTGTGTGAGAGTCTAGCTATACATGCCATAAATATATTATGATAGTGTGGTGACTCCTGACAATTTCAAACTGTGTTTTCATATAGTAAATAGATCCCGACCGAACTACTGCTGATGATGCTACAAGTAATGCACCAGCTCCCACGCTAGTAGAAAGTAGACCTGTGACCTTGAGTTAGTGAGAGGAGGCTCAAGAAGCCTTTCTCCATATGATGAATAATTGGTATACTGAATTTGTTCGAGCAAATCCTAATGCTCAACCTCCTTCACCCCCTCCTATACCTCAGCCGGTCCCAGTAGCTCCTCAAGGTATTGATTTGGTAAGATTGACTAAACCCCCGGTTGATAAGATTCGAAAACAAGGGGCCGAAGAATTTAGAGCCAATATAGATGATGATCCTGAGAAAGCAAAGTTCTGGCTTGAAAATTCTATGTGGGTATTTGACAAACTTTCTTGTATGCCCGAAGAATGCTTAAAATGTGCTGTATCATTACTACAGGACTCGGCATATCGCTGGTGGAAGATGCTAATATCTATAGTTCTGAAAGAGAGAGTGACATGGGATTTCTTCCTAGAGGAGTTTCGAAAGAAATATATAAGTCAACAATTTATCGATCAGAAACGAAAAGAGTTACTCGAATTGAAGCAAGGTAAAATGTCTGTGGAAGAGTATGAACGTGAATTTGTCAGACTCAATAAGTATGCTCAATAATATGTGTCTATCGAAGCTATTATGTGCAAAAGATTCAAAGATGGGCTGAACGAGGATACTAGATTGTTAGTTGGGATCTTAGAATTGAAATAATTCGTGGTATTGGTTGATAGAGCTTGGAAAGCTGACAAGCTAAATAAAGAAAGGAGAAAAGTTATGATTGAGGCCCGAGATGCGAGAAAGAGGCCGATGAGTAAGTCGTTCCAATCCTAATCAAAGAGGTCCAAAGAAGCGAATCCACGGATGACATCTTCAGCTGGGTATTCACACCGAGACCTTGGTAAAACATATTCGGGCTCTAGAGTTCAAGCTACTTCGATGGCAAGTGTGGGTAATGTGAGGTCTAATAAACCCGAGTGTCTGAATTATGGTAGATAATATATTGGAGAGTGTTGGGGAAACAACCGAACTTGCTTCAAGTGTGGTTCTCAAGAACATTTTATCAGAGGCTATCCTGAGAAAGTTAAAGAAGAGAAACTTCAGAGTGCTAGACCGAGTAACACTGCTAGTAGAAGTAGACCACCATGAAATGCCGAAAATGGAGCTAGTAGTAAAAGTATAATGAATGATTTAGTTGCACGGTCAAAAATAAGAGCACTTGCTAGAGCTTATGCCATATGTGCTCGTGAGGATGCGTCATCTCCCAATGTGATTACGGGTACAATCTCTCTTTATGATACTAATGTTGTTGCATTAATTTACCCCGGATCCACTCATTCTTATATTTTTGTGAATTTGGTAAATATTAAGAAATTGCCTGTTGAATTGATTGAATTTGTGATTAAAGTGTCAATTCCTTTAGGAAAGTATGTGTTAGTAGATAAGGTTTGCAAGAATTGTCTTTTGATGATTCAAGGTCACTATTTTCTAACTAATTTGATGTTGTTGCCATTTGATGAGTTTGATGTTATTTCACGCATAGATTAGTTGACATTACATGATGCCAAGGTAAATTGTAGATAGAAAACTCTTGAGTTAAAATGTGAAAATGGTGAGATTCTTTGGGTTGAAATAGATGACTCGAATAAGATGCTTGTGGTGATTTCATACATGTCTGCTTAGAAGTGTATGAGAAAAGGGTGTAAAGCATACCTTGCATATGTGTTGAATATTGAAATGTCTGAGTTGAAGCTTGAATTTGTGCCAGTAGTTTGTGAATTTCCAGATGTGTTTCCAGAAGAATTACTAGGGTTGCCTCCGGTTAGAGAGATTGAGTTTGCTATCGATTTGATACTTGGGACTGCACCGATCTCCATTGCTCCATATAGATGGCTTCGACCGAATTGAAAGAGTTAAAGGCTCAACTGCAAGAGTTGACCGATAAGGGATTTGTGAGACTGATTTTTTCTCCCTAGGGTGCTCACGTATTATTTGTAAAGAAGAAAGACGGAACAATGAGGCTTTGCATTGACTACCGCCAACTTAACAAGGTAACTATAGAGAACAAGTATCCATTGCCAAGTATTGATGATTTTTTCGATCAATTGAAAGGAGAAACAATGTTTTCAAAGACAGATTTAAGATCCGCTATTATCAGTTGAGAGTCAAAGAATCCGATGTGCCGAAAACTGCTTTTAGAACGAGGTATAGACACTATGAATTTCTTATGGTGCCTTTCGGTTTAACTAATGCACCAGTTATGTTTATGGATTTGATGAACCAAATTTTTAGGCTATATTTGGATAAGTTTGTGGTAGTTCATAGATGATATATTGATTTATTCCCGAGATGAGTCCGAGCATGCCGAACACTTAAGAATGGTATTGTAGATTCTATGAGAGGAGAAATTGTTTGCTAAGTTCAGTAAAAATGAGTTTTGGCTTCGTGAAGTCAGATTTTTGGGACATATAGTTTTAGGTGATGTATTCAGGGTTGATCCGAGCAAAATTTTGGCAATAGTTGATTGGAAACTGCCAAAGAATGTATATGAGGTTGGAAGCTTTTTGGGCTAAGCCGGGAATTATAGACATTTTATCGAGGGATTCTCGATGATTGCTTCTCCTATGACTAAGTTGTTACAAAAGAATGTTAAGTTTGAATGGACAAATAAATGTTAGAAAAGTTTCGAGAAGTTGAAAGCACGATTGACTGAAGCACCGATTTTGGTACAACTTGAGTTGGGAAAAGAATTTGTGATTTATAGTGATGCATCATTGAACGGTCTTGGTTGTGTGTTGATGCAAGAGGGAAAAGTAGTAGCTTATGAGTCGAGACTGCTAAAACCACATGAAAAGAACTATTCGACGCATGATTTGGAATTGGGCGCCATCGTATTTGCTTTGAAGATTTGGCGTCATTACTTGTATGGTGAGAAATGCTGAATCTTTACTGATCACAAAAGTTTTGTGACAACGAAGGTGGCTCAAATTATTGAAAGATTATGAGTTAGTGATTGATTATCATCCGGGGAAAGCAAATGTAGTCGCAAATGCCTTGAGCAGAAAATCCTTGTATGCTTTGAGAAGCTATGAGTACGAGTTTGGCTTTGTCTGACGACGGTTCGATTTTGGTCGAGTTAAGGGCTAGAACGTTATTTCATTAGCAAATTTGTAAAGCTCAAAAGAAAGACATGGAATTGCAAGTTAAAAGAGTTCAGTGTGAATCAGGTAGTGATTCAGATTTTCGAATTGAACCAGATGGTTGCTTGATGTTCTGTGATAGGGTATGTGTATCGAAAGATGATGAGTTGATCCAAAAAATTTTACATGAGGCACACAGTGGTTGTTTATCAGTACATCTGGCAATACAAAAATGTATAATGATTTAAAGAAGTTGTATTGGTGGCCGAGTATGAAAAGAGACATCTTTGAGTTTGTGACAAAGTGTTTGATCTGCCAACAAGTGAAAGCCGAGCATTAGGTATCTTTGGGTTTACTTCAGCCAGTGATGGTTCCCGAGTGGAAATGAGATTGAATCACGATGGATTTTGTGACAGGTTTGCCTCTGACTCTAAAAAAGAAAGATGCCATTTGGGTTGTGGTTGATAAATTGACAAAATCGGCTCACTTTATACTGGTACGTACCGACTACTCACTTGATAAGTTGGCTGAGTTATATATTGATGAAATTGTGAGATTGCACATAGTACTTATGTTTATTATTTCGGATAGAGATCCGAGATTTACTTTGAGATTTTAAAGAAAGTTACAAGAAGCCTTAGGTATGAAATTGAATTTTAGTACCATGTTCCATCCGCAAACTGATGGTCAATCTAAAAGAGTGATTCAAGTTCTTGAAGACATGCTCCGATGTTGTGTTTTAGAGTTCTAAGGTAGTTGGGAAAAATATCTACCTTTGGTTGAATTTGCCTATAATAACAGTTATCAGTCGAGTATACAGATGGCACCATATGAGGCATTGTACGGTCGCAAGTGTCAAACTCCTTTGTATTGGACTGAGCTTAGTGAGAAGCAAATTCATGGAGTTGATTTGGTTAGAGAAACCGAAGAGAAAGTGAAAGTAATCCGTGATTGTTTGAAAGTTGCTTCAGACCGACAAAAGTCATATACGGATTTGAAAAGGAAAGAGATTGAATTTCAAGTGGGTGATAAGGTATTTTTGAAAGTGTCACCATGAAAGAATGTTTTCAGATTTGGCCGGAAAGGCAAATTGAGTCCGCACTTTATTGGATCGTATGAGATTACCGGAGGATAGGGCCAGTAGCATATCGGTTGGCTTTGCCATCTGAGTTGGAAAAGATCTATGATGCTTTCCACGTGTCTATATTTCGCCGTTACCGATCAGACCCTTCCCATGTGATTGTACCGACAGAGGTTGAAATTCAACTGGGCATGACTTATGGTGAAGAGTCGGTTAAGATTATGGCTCGAGAAGTCAAGCGGTTAAGAAATAAAAGTATAGCTCTTCTGAAAGTATTGTCGCAAAGACACGGGTAGAAGATGCTACATGGGAGCCTGAGGAGGCTATGAGAAACCAATATCCAAACCTTTTTACCAATAAGATTTTCGGGGACGAAAATCCTTAAGGGGGAGTTGTAGCAGCTCGATTTAGGGCTTAGTCAGAATAGTGGTTGTGAGACCACAAATCTGAAGCAGTAATATATGTTTTATGGTTTTTATGAGGTCTATGACATGTTTGCATGGTTCTGTGAAAATTTCATGAAGAAATTTCATGATTTAATGATCAATTTTACTTTCAGGACTAAATTGCAAAAATTGAAAAATATGAGATTCTAGAAGTTTTAAGTATGAGATAGCATTAGAAAATTTATTAGAGGTCCTTATTTAGTAATTAGACCATTATATCTTATGATGGAAAAAAAATAGACATGAAAGGGAAAAATCTCAAGGAAGGGTCTTAAGGGCATTTTAGTCATTTTGTTAATAAATTAATAAAAAGGGAAAAAAGTCAAAAATTGGTGTCCATCTTCTTCCCTAAGTGACGAAATTTGCAAGGAGCCATATCTAGGGTTTTGTTTCACTTCCAAGCTTGATTGTAAGTACTTCCTAACCCCGTTTTTGATGTTCTTTGTATTTTTGAAATCCTCATATCTCGATCTAGCTATTTCTACCACAATTTTGAGCTAGAGTTTGTGTTTAAAATTTTACCCATGGATGACATACATGTATTTTGATGTCTAGTGGTAGAATATGAAAGTTTGAAGTGTGATAAATAACTTTTGCTAGATGATTTTTGGTGAAATTATAAAAGGACTTATTTGCAAAAGATGAAATAATATGTGTATAAAATGTAAAATAGTTAAAATTATGGGTTGTTATAAGAGAGAATATGAATCGGCTAGGCTTGGTTGTGAGAAAAATGAACACATTTCCTTTTATGAGCCTAGGGACTAAAGTGTAAAAATTGAGAAAGTTAGGGGCTAAATTGTAAATTTTTCCATAGGAAGATTTTGGACTAATTTGAATAATGTGCTTATTAAATAAGCTAAATGTGTCATTATAGATGAAGAAGAACGTGGAATCAACCTTGATAGAGGAAAAGGTAAGGTTTCAGACTAAATTGTAAATCAACACATTTTGTATCGAGGTAAGTTTATATGTAAATGATACATCCTTTTTATTTATATTTTTACATATTAATGTATTATGTGAAATGTGAGTGAATATTATTGATATTTATTAAAATGATGAAAAGTGAGGAAATTCTCGGATTAACCTTCGGAATAGAAAAAGGATACAGATGAACACTACATAATTGCTATTATTGGTGGGTTGTGTGCGATACCACCGTGTGTATATTATTATTGGTGGGTTGTGTGCTATAGCACTGTGTGTTTATTATCATTGGTGGGCTGTGTGCGATACCACCGTGTATATGTGATTATTGGTGGGCTGTGTGCGATACCACTGTGTTTATATTATTGTGGGTGGGCTGTGTGCGAAACCACCGTGTTTCTAGTATTATTCCGAACTGTTCATCAGGAAAATCGACTAAGTGAAATTACGTGTGACAATGTGGTGACAAGTGTAGGGTTATAAGTGCATATAATTGTGAGAAATGTCTATGATATGTATTTGGAATGTGGTAAGGTTTGAAACGAGTAAGTGCAACTACTAGGATCAGAATTGTTCTTAATTAGTATGTAATGTTTTTGATTGATAAGTATGTGGTATGATGTTTATTGTTTACATATAGACTTACTAAGCTTAAAGCTTACTCCATTCTCTTTTCTCTTGTTTTATAGTGTCACCTAGCTAGCTCGGGATATGGAGATCGTTGGAGGATCATCCACACTATCCACACATTTTGGTATATTGAGATTTACATTGAATTATGGCATGTATAGAAATTTGGTTATTTTGTAAGTGTCATAATTGTTTGGCCAAGAATGTGGTATATGTCATTTGATATATCATTTTGTATAAGGGCATGTGAAGTCACTAATATTGGTTGTGTTATAATTATATGATGAGGCCTTTCATGAATGAGTTTGCTTGCCTAAGTGGGAATGAATGATAGCATGAAATTGAAGAGTGGGGAAGTGTGACATGTGAATGGTTGTGTAGGTGCATGTGTGATGGCTAAGTATAAGTGTGATTATAAATGATGAGTATGGTTATTAAATGGTGCATAAATGCTCTTAATGTGGACAAATAGATGTCTCATAATAGCATGTTAAGCTTGGTTGGAAATGGTTTAAGTGTAGATGCTTTTCAGGATGGAAAAAGGCTTGGTAAATAGCCTTATAAGTGTCCACACGGATAGACACATGGCCGTGTGTCTAGGCCATGTGTGACACACGGTCAGCCTCAAGGGTGTCTAGCCTAGCTGTGTGTCCCCTACGACTAATTTGCAAAAAATTAAGTTCGTCACACGGGCTAACACACGGGAATGTGCCTTGGACGTGTGACATAAAATGTGTGCTGATGTCATAAACAAAATACCTAAGTTTTTGCACACGGGCGTCTGTCTCGGCCGTGTAAAGGACACGGCCTAGGACACGGGCATGTGCTCGGCTGTGTGAAAACCCCTGTAGGTTCAAAATGAAAAATAAATCCACATGGGCTGGGGACATGGGCGTGTATGACCACACAGCTTGCCCACACGGGCGTGTCCCTGTTTTTATGTAAATTTTCTAAATTTTTCTAAAGTTCTCGATTACGTCCCAAACCGTTCCCAAAGTATGTTTTGGGCCTTGTAGGCCCATTTTAGGGACTTTATGATTGATATGAAAAATTTTAAATTGAAAGAAATTTTATGGCCCGATTTTACATGAATGTCTATGTTATTTTTCGATAATGCCTCGTACCTTATTCTGGCATCGAACGTGGGTAAGGAGTGTTACAGTTGTAGCAAAAAAATTGAAAAAAATCATATTGGTTGTATAACACCCCTTACCTGTATTCGACTCCAGAACAGGGTACGAGGCATTATCGAACTCATATCACAAGCAATCATACAATTCTGAGTCATAAAATTTCGTCCAAATTAAAACTATTCATATTCGATCATAAAGTCCCTAATACGAGCCTACGAGGCCCAAAACATACTTTAAAAGTAGTTCGGGACTAAACTGAGAACTCGGGAAATCTTTACAAAACTTAGAAAATTTTTGCTAGAAGTAGGGCTCACACGCCCGTGTCGTCCAAGGGACACGGCCATGTGACCCTGGGACACGCCTATGCTTCAGATCGTGTTCAAATTAGGGTGCTCTCTGACTTGTGCCACACGGTCGTGCCACACACCGTGTGCTAGACCGTGTGGTTAATTAATTTAATTTGAATTAAGTGTAGGTTTCAAACGGCCAAGATACACACCCATGCTCTAGGCCGTGTAGCACTCACGGTTGAGACACACGCCCGTGTGCTATATTCTGGACATTTTGTTTCTATAAGTTAAGGTGCAGGGGACACACAACTAAAACACATGCCTGTAGGGCAGGCCATGTGTCATACAAGCCTAAACACACGCCCTTATGTCAACCCATGTGGACAAAAAATAAGGCTATTTACCAAGCCATTTTCCACCCTTCCATGCACATACCTACACAACATCATATAATACCAATTCAAGCATATACAAGCAACTAAAACAATCACAACCAAGGTATTAACATCCCATCCACATGCTAACATCTAACATGCTTTAACATCATAATTGATCAACACAAATCATGCAAGTTTCTACATTCATGAATGGTATCAACATATAAATATACTCATAACCAACATTAGCCAATTTACATGACCATATACAAAATGAAATCATTAACCATTATAAGCTAATACATTTGGCCACATTACCAATAACACATATAACAAAATGACCAAGTCCCTATACATGCCATAACTCAAAATATTGACCTTTCAGTGGTACCCAAAATAATGATTTATAGTGTGAATGAATCTCCGACGATCTCCAATCTCGAGCTAGCTTGGTGACACTATAAAACAATGGAAAGAAAAAGGGTAAGCTATATAGCTTAGTAAGTTCATATGCAAATAATAAACAACATTAATTAAACATTTGTTATATAAATAACTTAACATATAATAACATAAATGTCATTAAAATTTCATGAGCATAACTTACTCAATCACATTCCTACCATTCGTTCATCACATACCGAATCCATTTCCTTTGAGGTTTTCGTACATACCTGTACCAACTCGTAACATAATTACATACTTTCTCATCCTTGACATGCCCGTTGAACCACTTGGAATACTATCGAATACACGGAAAGATTTGCACATAAGTGCCACATATGTAGCCAATGCTACCAAAAATCTCATCACATATAGGCTCGCTCTCGAGCTATCCACGGGCATGCTCACACAAGCTGTCAGTCAAGACGTAGCTACTTAGTACTGCTCACACAAGCTGTCAAGTATCTGCAACATATTCTGGTATACCCAGCCATCGGTAGGACGTACAAGACCAGCACCCGGGACACATAAATCACATAATTACATGGGTTCCTAGTGACATGTCACTTGTATCCTAATTTATTCCTAAGGTTCAACCGTGATTTTCTCGCTAGTCAAAACTTTGTCAATTACATCCATAGAGTCAATCATACAATTCATGCAATATCAAAACATTATAAATAAAATTATAATGTTGCATTATTAACATACGAATTTACCTCGGTACAAAATGGATAATTATTCAATTTAGTCTCCAATCTTGTTCTTTCCCTGATCTAGATCAAAACCTCGTCTTTCTTGATCTATAATATCAAATTTATCTTATTGAATTATCACATTATTAAATTTAATCCAAAAATCACCTTATGGAAAAAATTACATTTTTACCCCTAACTTTTCAACTTTTTACACTTTAGTCCCTAGGCTCGTAAAATGAGTTTCATTCGATTTCATTACAACCAAGCCTAGCTGAACATATTCCTTGCTCATAACAGCCCATATTTTTCATTTATTCACTTTTTTACACACATTTTACAACTTTTACAAATAGGTCCCTTTTTGACATTTCCATCAAAAATTACTTTGTAAATGTTGTTTATCTAACACCAAACATATATTTTCTACCATTAAACATCAAAATACTCAAATATTTAATATTGGAAAAATTTTAGACTTTGGTTTTCTTTCAAATTAGTCCTTGAAATAGCTAAATCAAGTTACAACATTCACAAAAACGTAAAAATCATTAAAAACGAGACAAAGACGGACTTACAATCGAGCTTGAAAGCTTGGCCAAACCCTAGCTATGGTTTCTCTTCAAATTTTTTGCTAGGGGGACTAAATTGGAGAAGATGACATCTTTTATTTTAGTTATTTTGGCTTTATTTACCAAATGACCAAAATGCCCTTAATGCCTAACTTCAAAATTTCACCTAACCATGTCCATTTTGTTCCATACAAAGACATATTGGTCTAATTACCATCTAAGGACCTTTAATTTAAAATTTCATAGCAATTAGACACCTCTAGCTTCTAGAACACACATTTGCACCTTTTATAATTTAGTCCTTTTAACCAAATTGAGTGCCTAAACATCAAAATTTTTGAACAAAATTTTCACGAAATCATTCCATAAAACTGTAGACCATAAAAATATAGTAAAAATAAATTTACTATGTCAGATTTGTGGTCCCAAAACCACTGTTCTGACTTGACCCAATATCAGGCTGTTACAGGTTGGTTTAAAATCATTACTTAATACATTTCAACTAATATCTGAATAAAATAGATTTAAATTTAGTAAAAACGTATTCTTGAATTTGATATAAATTCCCTGGGTCGGAATCGTAATTGTATTGAAAAATCCAATTTTTTCATATCGATTTGATAAATAATTTTTATTAACTGTTTTGAAACTAAATCATGCAAAACCAATCTAAAATCCAAAACAATGTCTCATGCCACAGTCCGCAAATAATAAATAAATAGTACCAAAATACCGAATAATAAAGTATAAAATTTTATACGCAAATGTCTGAGTACTCTTCCGTAAGCCAAGCCCATATTCTAACCTCACTGGTTATCTAAAAAGTTAGGAATTTGAATAGGGTACGCTTTTAAAGCCTAGTGCGAATTCAACTTAAAAGAAAGCAGAATTTATGGAATTCATATCGTGAATATAACAACATTTATATTCCAACATATTTCATAATAAGCAATGTGAATGAGAATGTCAATGCAAGCTTTTTTTAAAAATCAGTGCAAGTCTTTCAAAAAACGTTCCTACCCATCCCTACTAAACACCAACAAAGAGTTCCCCAGAACTCGTCCATCCAATAACACACCACGTTGTGGTCAAGACACTCAATATCATAGATAAGCTGTACATTGTGGTCAAAGCACTCAATAATGTTGTAGCCAAGCCACTCAATATCGTAGACAAGCTAGACATTGTGGTCAAATCACTCAATAACGTTGTGGCCAAGCCATTCAATATCGTAGACAAGTTGCACGCTATGGTCAAGCCATTTAATAACGTTGTGGCCAAGCCACTCAATATTGCAGTAAAACTGCCAAAGTCTTCCTCATTTCATAATCATCCCAACCCCATGCATGTGATATGGCATATGACCAGTATTTTCACTGGGCATGCTTAACATGCGAATCGAATTTATAATCAACACAGTCGACATGCTTAACATGCAAACCAAATTTAATCAGTACAATGAGCATGCGTAACATGCGAATTAAATTTCAATTATCATAATAGTGGAATGATTTATATATATAATGCATAATCAGCATTGCCATAAAACCACATATCATGAGAATTGGTATGTACACATAATTTCACAAGCAGCATTAAATCACATCAAATACCACATATGATCATAAAATGATCAGTTCAAAGTAC
This sequence comes from Gossypium rotundifolium, assembly GCA_025506655.1. NCBI lineage: Eukaryota > Viridiplantae > Streptophyta > Magnoliopsida > Malvales > Malvaceae > Gossypium > Gossypium rotundifolium. Next base: position 54,752,934 of record CP106731.1, read on the forward strand.
TTACTTGAATATCACCTCTTTTTACGGATTTAGCATCCCATTTTGAGTACATAATGTATTCTCAATATTTCTCATAATGAATATCTTTAAAACGATTTCAATTTTTAACTATATATATTATTTGACAATAAGTTCATGTAAATTTTCTAATAAGTTAAACCTACACATTTATTGGTAGATCCAACGCAACATCAGACTTCCTCGAACACCCACACTTGGATCTAACTAGTTTAATCTTAGATTTGAGTATAAAATGATGATCCGATATTAGATCGTTATCTTAATTATCAATTGATTAGTGATTAGTGATGGTGGTGGTGGTGGTGGTGTGACGGTGCTATGGTGGCGACATGACGGTGATGAGGTGTAGAGGAGGCGTGGAAAAGAGGGAAGTATTGGTGACATCGCAGTGGTGGTTTGGTGAGAAAGTGGTGGCCAAGGGTGGTTGTAGGCGTATGAAGAGAGAAAATGGAGGAGAGAGAAGTTTGAATGAAAAGAAAATGGAATTTTTTGGTGTCTAGGTACATGGGGCAATAATAACATTGTAAGGGAGGAAAAATGGCAACAAGAGGGACAAAGGCATGAAAGGTGGATCATGAGGAAACCAAGGGAGTGAAAAGGGGGTTATTGAGGGATGGTTGACTCTATAAACTAGGAAAGAATCTTCCTTTGCATGGCAAGTTGGTGTGGATGGAAGGGGGTTTGACCTCCCTTTTTAAATGCTAAAAATTCAAAAAAAAAATGTAGGTGAAGGGAATTGAACCTAGGATCTTTGGGAATTTAATTAGGCATATTACCACTAGGCTACTTATTTTGCTTTCACATAAATTGACAAAATAAAAATAAAAATAAAGTTCATTATCAAAATTTTACCTTATCAGAACGGGCGAGGATATGTAGTCGCATTGCGTCCTCAGGTTTCTTGTAGCTTCATTTGTCCCATGAATTTGCCATAGGGCCTTTACTAGAGTGATCTGCTTTTTCCTTAACATCTTGACTTCACGATCCAAAATCTAACTTGGCTTTTCTTCATAAGACAAATATTGTCTCACCTAGACCTCTTCGATCGGAACCACATGAGATGAGTCAAAATGATACTTCAACATAGAAATGTGGAACAAATCATGAATACAGTCTAGTTCTAGAGGAAGCTCTAACTAATAAGCCACTGGTCCAACCCTCTTAAGTATCCTATAAGGTCCAATAAACCTCAGGCTCAACTTGACTTTGTGACCAAATCTTAGTAGTTTCTTCTAGTGATATTTTAAGGAATACCTGGTCCCCAATACTAAACTCTATATCTTTCTTCCTTAAATCAGCATATGATTTCAGTCGATCAGATGCCACTTTCAATTGATCCTAAATCAGCTTAACCATATTCTCAGTCTCCTGTACCAAATCTAGCCCAATACTTTCTTTTCCCCAACTCAGTTCAACACAGAGGTGTACGGCATTTGTGACCATAAAAATGCTGCATAAGGAGCCATCTAAATTTTTGTTGTAAGCAAACTTTACTAATGACAAATGCTTCTCCCAACTACCAGTAAAGTTGATCATGCAACCCCTCAACATGTCCTCTAGAACCTGAATGACTCATTTTGACTATCCATCAGACTGTGGCTGAAAAACTGTGCTAAAGTTCAACTTAGTATCTAGAGCCTCGTGTAACTTCTTCCAAAATTGAGATGAAAATCGAGGATTTCGATAAAAAATGATAGATATCTATACTCCATGAAGTCTCACAATCTCAAAAACATACAACCTTGCTAACTTGTGCAAAAATAATCAGTACAAAAAGGCAAAAAATGTTCTAACTTAGTCTATCCATAATCACTCAGACTGAATCCTTCTTAGTAGGTGTCAAAGGCACCATTGATGAAGTCCATAGTCACGCGTTCTCACTTCTGCTAAGGAATCTGAATAGGCTACAATAGACTAGAAGGAACTGATGCTCAGCCTTAACTTGTTGGCAACTCAGACACTTAGCCACAAATTTGATTATTTTATGCTTAAGACTCGACCACCAATTGTAACACCCCAAACTCAGCCTAGACATTACTACCGAATCTGACGTGTCACATCGAAGTGTTTTTCAAAATTAGGCTTGTTGAGGGAAAACTATTTTTAAACGATCGCCACGTTTGTTACTGGTTAAAAACCCACGGAAGCTACTCTAAAGAATGTCATTTTGAAGTTTGAAAATGTTTGTTTGTCTTTTAAAACAATTATTATTTCTGAAAACTTGTTTGTATCAATTTAGCAATTTCAAAATAAGAAATTGAACCCAATTAAAAGAAATTAAAATCACCAGAGGCCTTATTACATAAATATCAATCCAAAATAAAAATTTAAATAACTAGGTCCAAAATAAAATATTAGCGAATGTGTGGCCACCTTCGAGTCCCTCGCAGCTCCAAATCATCTAAGGCTGGGGATTACCTGTACAGTTAAAAGAAAAGGGTGAGTTACGAGAACTCAGTGTGTAATCCCCTATCATGCAGTAACAGTCTGCATTTGAGCCCTATTCAGCAATAGTGCTACGTGGGCTTTAGCCCATTACAGTATCAGTATGGTGCACATATGCAACCCACCCCAATCTAACCAACAAACAACCTGTACCAACCAACACACCATGTGGGGGTAAAATTGATCCACCATGTAACATCCTAAAATTTGTGTATCAGTTGGTAACTTATGTTAGCTCGGGTAGTATTGTTTGTGTGCTTAGCATGGCCTAGTGAAGGCTTGATTTTATTTATGAAGATAGAATAATTCTTGGTATTTAAAAAAATTAATGAAGTGAACTAGGTGATCTTGACACTTAAGATAATTTAAGTATTAAATTCTAACACATGAGGAGTAAGTGGCAAGGTGGCTATGATGCATGAAAGGTTGCATGAGGGAAGAGGTTCGAGTAGCATGGATTGCATTGGAAGACTTTATTTTATGCATCTTAGCATTAAGTGTCAGCCAAGCCATTCTTATGGTAGGTTGGACTTTCAAAATTTTTGGTAAGTTGAATAATGGTTTTGGAAAGCTTGTAATTAGGGATAAGATTCTTAAGACTTATGGTATGATGAGGGGACAAAAGGCATGGATGATCGAGAGTGTTTTGGAAACTCTTCTATGGCCATTAGTCCATGTATGTGGACGGCATAATGGTCTAGGGGGAGGCGTTGACTAATTTTGTTGAAGGCTTGGAAGGTTGGTAGCTTTTTGGTCATATTCCTTAGCTATTGTACATCATTTTCTTTTCTCTCCAAAAACACTCTCCCTAGCCGAATGTATTAGTGAGCAATAGGTAAACTTTGTTTTGGTTTTGGCTTTTATTTTTGACCAATTAGTATTGTTTTCTTCTCTCTCAAACTTTTTTTCTCTTGGTGCTGAAAATATACTACCATTGAAGGAGGCATTTTCTTTCATTTTGTTCTCTTTTGCTTCCTTGGCCGAATCTCTTTTCTCCTATCTCTCTCTTTTTCTTTTTCCACTTTTGCTCAAAACTGAAAGTACCATCTCCTCCCTTTCATTTTTCTTTTTCTTCTCTCAAACTTTTATGCCAAAAGTCCTCTCCACCTTCCTTTGTCGAAATCCCTCTCTTGCATTTCACTTTCTTTTTCTTTCTTTTTCCCCACTCTAACCAAATTTTCCTCCATCAATTAACACCATATTGCCGAAACTTCCCACTCTCTTTAAGTCTTTGTTTTGGCCGAATATGCAAGGGTAGATTCTCTTTGGTTTTTCTCCAATCAATTTTGGATAATAGGTAAGTATTCATGATCGTATGTCCTTCAATTCTTTTCTCTTTTCCAAGTTATTTTCTTGTGGACAAAGGCCGAATCTTTAGGCATTGGTTTGCAAGGTTCTAACCATTCTAAGAACCGATTTCTTATAGGCTCCTCGGGACGTTGGAAGCAATCAATCTAAGCCTCATATCGTGACTATCGTTTTGGGTAAGTTTAGGTAAGACTTGGTTTTCCAAGTGATAACTCATTGGATTTAGTGGTAGGGTAGAATGGCCTTTGTTTATAATTTAAGTGTTGGCCGATTGTAGGACAAGGTGATCTAGTGCGATAGATCGGATCTCTGGAAGTTAGTTCTTGCTTTGGTGAAAGGTGTGTATCTTACACACTTTATAACTAGGTTTATATATGTATTTATGTGTGTTATAACTAATCATATTATGAAAGTGGGGAAAACGATGAGATTTGGATATGATACCATGATGGTATGAATGAGGATTCGTAAGTCCGTTTCGATATGTTGTAAATACATGTGGATAGAAATCATGATCTACGATTTATGATATATTTGTTATGAGATACATATCAAAGTATATTGACATGATTTGTTTATTTATTGCATTGGCATGGGCAATATGAGAGGAGGGGGAAGATTGATATAGTGACTTGGTCACCAAAGTGATTTGGTATCACATTCGTGTCTTCGGACACCAGAGGTTTGGTACCTCCAGTGATTTGGTATCACATTCGTGTCTTTGGACACCAGAGGTTTGGCACCTCATAGCGACTCGTCCCTGTGGTTAACACCACTGTGGGTTGGTCCCACTTTTGAGATATGGGATAGTCGCCAGTGATTTGGTATCACACGTGGGTTGGCCCCACAGATGGTTATTCGTGACTTTGGTCACCAGTGATTTGGTATCACATTTATATCGTGACTTCGGTCACCAGTGGTTTGGCATCACCAGTGGTTTGTTACTACATGGGGTAGAAAAGGAGTTATGGATGGCTAGGTTGGGTGCATTATACATATATGTTGCTTTGTTATAATTTGTGTAAGTATGTGGTATTTGCCCGGGAGAGGAATATGCATCGAGTCTTGGTGACTCACCTTCTCCTTATCCTTTCGGTGATTCATGAGATCGCGGATGATGAGCCGGATGAACTCGAGGAGGCCATACAATAAAAGTTGGTTTTATATGAACTTCCATTTGGGTATTTTATTTGAATTTGGTTTTCATATTTTATGGATTTGTAATAAGGCCTGCTTAATTATGTTTTGGATTATATTTTTTTTATGTTTTGAACATCATTTAAATATGGTTTATAAATTTCATGATTATCATAATAAATTGAGCACCAAGTTCTAAACTACAAAATGCAACGGTTTTTAAAACGTTACCATCGGGTAACATAAATCATTTGATAATTTAAACAACTTAAGGGTTCTTGATAATTTAAATGATTTTTAAGTATTAAGTTTCTACATTCAAATGCAAATGGTTTTCAAAGTAATAATTGAGTTTTCTTAAAATGATATAAATGTTTTCTAACCTATGATTTATTCACTTATTTTAAAGTTTTATGTAATTTCAAAGTAAATTTTCGTTTTAACTTATTAAACATGTAATTTCTACAAATATAGAATTTCAAAGAGTTTTTCACAAAATTTAATTGTTAATTCGATTCTTTCAAAAATATTTTCCTTAGTGACATACCGATTCTGGACGTGGCATATTGACCGGGTTTGGGGTGTTACAAATTGTATCGAGCCGGGCTCAAAAGCTTACTGTGGGCTCGAGGCCCAAAATGATTTGAAGTATGGTTTTAAAATGTTTTTGTTGAAAATTTTATGGTTGGAAAGGCATGGCCTAGAGTCTTTGGCATCAATCCGCCCTGGTAAGTACATCAAAACTGTTGATTTTGATGATATGATTTTAGTGATGTTGATATGACTATATAGTAGTAGGAACTACTTTAGAGACCCAAAACTATAGGTTTGGTGTACTCGGAAACAACCTCTTAATAAAATTTTTCATAAAAAATGTGCTTTAAAGAAAGTGGAATAATGACTAATGCATAAAACTTTTAAATCAGATAACTCAAGACTTTAGATATGAGTACTCGAGGGCGAGGTCGTGTTATGCGTGGATGCGGTCATGGTAGGATGGCTGTGTCTGAGCCAGTAAGGTCGGGTCAAGGATTCGAGAATGAGGTACTACCACCCCCACCACTAGTGGTTGGAGTTGAGTTTTAGGATCAAACGGGGGACGACGCAGTGTCTCAAGCAATGCTGCGAGTTCTTGAGAGGGTAGCTGGAATAGGAGGAGGTGCGGGAGCTCGAAAATTTGTACCTGAGCGACTCCGAGCCAATGAAACCGAGGTATTTCAAGGTGTTTCAGGTGTAGCTCCCAGTTCGGCAGAATATTGGTTAGAGGCGACGGAGCGAATAATGGATGATCTAGATCTAAATGCCGAGAAAAAGCTGAAAGGGATAGTGTCACTTCTTCGTGATGAGTGATATCAGTGGTGGCTCACGGTTCAGAATGATGCTGTAGCGGAGGATCTCACTTGGGACTTCTTTAAGGCAGCGTATCAGAAGAAATATATTGGATCTAGTTATGTTGATGCTGCACGTAAGGCATTTCGAGTTTGATCCAATGAAGTAAATCCGTGACGAGTATGAGGTCGAGTTCTTAAGATTGAGCCGTTATGTCAGTAGGTATTGTGGCTTTGAACCTGAGCGATGTGTCTAATTCAAGATGGTTTGAAGGACAAGTGAGATTGTTGATTGCTCCACATCAGGAGCGAGAGTTTGCTACGTTGGTTGAAAAGGCTAAGATAGTCAAGGAATAAAGGAATCGGAAGGCGAGCTATGACCGAATAAGCATAAGAGAGGATATGGATCATCTGGGTCAGCTGGTAATGTTCAGAAGAGGGCTAGGCAAAGTGGGCCGAATCAGTCGGGAGGCCTGTTACTGCTAATCAGGGACTAGCACGGTGTAACCGATGTGGGAAGTTTCATTGGGGCGAATGTTGGACTAGAGGGAAAGGACGTTTCGAGTGTGGTTCGCTGGATCATCGTGTGAGGGACCCCCCAAGCAAGCCAAGAATCACCGAGGGTCAAGGCCGTGCTCAGTTCAGAAAGGAGGGACCAGCACCGCAGAGAGGTCGTGGTAATGGTAGAGGAGGTAATGGTTCTAGTCGAGGCCGCAGAGCATCGGGCAGAGATGCAAGCAACACTGAGGCAAGACAGCCTGGTTTGGTGTATGCAGCGAGGCGTCGAGAGGAGAGTGATGCACCGATGTCATAACCGATACGTTCTTAATATTTGGTGTTTCATATTCTGACTGAAGCTCCGGTTTTAATTCAACCTGAGGTAGGCAAGGAATTCACGGTTTACTGTGATGCATCACATACTGGTTTGAGATATGTCCTGATGCAGGAAGGGAAAGTAGTGGTTTATGCATCTCGGCAGTTGAGACCACATGAGGTTAATTATCCAACGCATGACTTGGAATTAGCCGCAGTGGTCTTTGCTTTGAAGATTTAGAGACACTACTTGTACGGAGAGAAGTCGATAGTCTACACAGATCACAAGAGTCTTAAGTATCTTTTGACTCAAAAGGATTTGAACTTGAGGCAGTGTAGATGGATTGAGTTGTTGAAGGACTACGACTGTTTGATTGAGTATCATCCGGGCAAGGCTAACGTGGTGGCAGATGCGTTGAGCCGTAAGGTTGTATCAGACTTAAGATCAATGTTTGTTCATCTTAGCTTATATGACGATGGAAGTCTTTTGCCTGAATTGCAAGTCAAGCCGACTTGGTTAGAGCAAATCAAGGAGAAACAGTTAGTGGATGATAGTTTGAATGATCGGAGATTGGAAGTTCAGAACGGAGGTTTAGAGAATTATAGTTTGTCCAGTAATGGAGTCCTGTGTTTTCAAGGGAGAGCTTGTATGCCGAAGGATGTAGAGTTGAGGCAAAGGATTCTTCGGGACATACATAGCAGCCCATATGCTATACATCCCGGAGGTAACAAGATGTATCAAGATTTGAGAGAGCAGTTTTGGTGGCCAGGTCTGAAGCGGGAGGTAACCGAGTTTGTGGGTAAATGTCTAACGTGTCAGCAGGTCAAGGCTGAACATCGCCACCATCCGGATTACTTCACCAAAGAAGATTCCACAGTGGAAGTGGGAGAGGATCACTATGGATTTTGTCAGTGGATTACCTCTTACACCTAGTAAGAAGGATTTAGTTTGGGTGATTGTGGATCGTCTGACTAAGTCAGCTCATTTCATTCCGATAAGGGTGGATTATTCACTTCAGAGGCTAGCTAAGTTGTATGTGGCAGAGATAGTGAGGTTGCACGAGTACCAGTGTCGATCATCTCAGACAAAGATCCTAGATTTACGTCGAGGTTTTGGAGAGTGTTACATCAGGCTTTGGGTACGCGGTTAGATTTTAGTACCACATTTCATCCACAGTCTGACGGGCAGTCGGAAAGGGTCATTCATATTTTAGAGGATATGCTGAGAGAATGTGTTTTGGACTTCCGAGGCAGCTGGGAAGAGTTTTTACCGGTAGCTGAGTTTGCATACAACAATAGTTATCAGGCAAGCATTAAGATGGCACCATATGAGGCATTGTATGGTAGGAAGTGTCGCACACCTACATGCTGGACAGAGTTGGGTGAGTGTCAAATGTTAGGACCAGAGTTGGTTGCAGAGACTGAGGATAAGGTTAAGATGATTCAGGCTCATTTGAAGGAAGCTTCGGATAGGCAGAAGTCATATGCCGATCTCAAGCGAAGGGATATGGAGTTTGCCATGGGTGACAAAGTTTTTCTGAAGGTCTCGCCATGGAAGAAAGTGTTAAGATTTGGGAGAAAAGGCAAGTTAAGTCCAAGGTTCATTGGGCCGTATAAGGTGTTGAGACGAGTGGGACCAGTAGCTTATTAGCTTGAGTTGCCAGCAGAGTTAAGCCAGATTCACGATGTGTTTCATGTCTCCATGCTTAGACGCTATCGTTCTGATCCATCACATGTCGTGGCAGTAGAGGAAATAGAAGTGAGTCCAGATTTGACGATAGAAGAAGAACCTATGTAGATTCTAGATCGAGACGTGAAAGTTTTGCGTAGGAAGTCAGTTCCTTTAGTGAAGGTCTTATGGTGGAACCATGGCGTAGAAGAAGCTACGTAGGAACCGGAGGATGCAATGAGGCAACAGTATCCTCAACTCTTTTGATCAGGTAATTTCAAGGACGAAATTATTTTAGGGGGTAGAATTGTAACATCCTAAAATTTGTGTATCAGTTGGTAACTTATGTTAGCTCAGGTAGTATTGTTTGTGTGCTTAGCATGGCCTAGTGAAGGCTTGATTTTATTTATGAAGATAGACTAATTCTTGGTATTTAAAAAAATTAATGAAGTGAACTAGGTGATCTTGACACTTAAGATAATTTAAGTATTAAATTCTAACACATGAGGAGTAAGTGGCAAGGTAGCTATGATGCATGAAAGGTTGCATGAGGGAAAAGGTTCGAGTAGGATGGATTGCATTGGAAGACTTTATTTTTATGCATCTTAGCATTAAGTGTCGGCCAAGCCATTCTTATGGTAGGTTGGACTTTCAAAATTTTTGGTAAGTTGAATAATGGTTTTGGAAAGCTTGTAATTAGGGATAAGATTCTTAAGACTTATGGTATGATGAGGGGACAAAAGGCATGGATGATGGAGAGTGTTTTGGAAACTCTTCTATGGCCATTAGTCCATGTATGTGGATGGCATAATGGTCTAGGGGGAGGGGTTGACCGATTTTGTTGAAGGCTTGGAAGGTTGGTAGCTTTTTGGCCATATTCTTTGCTATTGTACATCATTTTCTTTTCTCTCGAAAAACACTCTCCCTAGCTGAATGTATTAGTGAGCAATAGGTAAACTTTGTTTTGGTTTTGGCTTTTATTTTTGACCAATTAGTATTGTTTTCTTCTCCTCTCAAACTTCTTTTCTCTTGGTGCCGAAAATATACTACCATTGAAGGAGGCATTTTCTTTCATTTTGTTCTCTTTTGCTTCCTTGGCCGAATCTCTTTTCTCCTATCTCTCTCTTTTTCTTTTTTCACTTTTGCTCAAAACCAAAAGTACCATCTCCTCCCTTTCATTTTTCTTTTCTTCTCTCAAACTTTTATGCCAAAAGTCCTTCCACCTTCCTTTGCCAAATCCTCTCTTGCATTTCACTTTCTTTTCTTTCTTTTCCCCACTCTAACCAAATTTTCCTCCATCAATTAACACCATATTGTCAAACTTCCCACTCTCTTTAAGTCTTTGTTTTGGCCGAATATGCAAGGGTAGATTCTCTTTGGTTTTTCTCCAATCAATTTTGGATAATAGGTAAGTATTCATGATCGTATGTCCTTCAATTCTTTTCTTTTCCAAGTTATTTTCTTGTGGACAAAGGTCGAATCTTTGGGCATTGGTTTGCAAGGTTCTAACCATTCTAAGAACCGATTTCTTATAAGCTCCTCGGGACGTTGGAAGCAATCAATCTAAGCCTCATATCGTGACTATCGCTTTGGGTAAGTTTAGGTAAGACTTGGTTTTCCAAGTGATAACTCATTGATTTAGTGGTTGCGCCTAATGGCCTTTGTTTATAATTTAAGTGTTGGCCGATTGTAGGACAAGGTGATCTAGTGCGATAGATCGGATCTCCTAAGTTAGTTCTTGCTTTGGTGAAAGGTGTGTATCTTACACACTTTATAACTTGGTTTATATATGTATTTATATGTGTTATAACTAATCATATTATGAAAGTGGGAAAACGATGAGATTTGGATATGATACCATGATGGTATGAATGAGGATCCGTAAGTCCGTTTCGATATGTTGTAAATACATGTGGATAGAAATCATGATCTACGATTTATGATATATTTGTTATGAGATACATATCAAAATATATTGACATGATTTGTTTATTTATTGCATTGGCATGGGCAATATGAGAGGAGGGGGAAGATTGATATCGTGACTTCGGTCACCATTGATTTGGTATCACATTCGTGTCTTTGGACACCAGAGGTTTGGTACCTCCAGTGATTTGGTATCACATTCGTGTCTTCGGACACCAGAGGTTTGGCACCTCATAGCGACTCGTCCCTTGTGGTTAACACCACCGTGGGTTGGTCCCACTTTTGAGATATGGGATCGCCGCCAGTGATTTGGTATCACACGGGTTGGCCCCACAGATGGTTATTCGTGACTTTGGTCACCGGTGATTTGGTATCACATTTATATCGTGACTTGGTCACCGTGGTTTAGCACCACCAAAGGGTTTGGTACCACATGGGGTAGAAAAGGAGTTATGGATGGCTAGGTTGGGTGCATTATACATATATATTGCTTTGTTATAATTTGTGTAAGTATGTGGTATTTACCCGGAGAGGGAATATGCATCGAGTCTTGGTGACTCACCTTCTCCATTATCCTTTCGTGTGATTTGTGAGATCGCGGATGATGAGCCAGATGAACTCGAGGAGGCCATGCAATAAAAGTTGGTTTTATATGAACTTCTATTTGGGTATTTTATTTAAATTTGGTTTTCAAATTTTATGGATTTGTAATAAGGTCTGTTTAATTATGTTTTGGACTATATTTTTTTTTTATGTTTTGAACATCTTTTAAATATGGTTTATAAATTTCATGATTATTATAATAAATTGAACACCAAGTTTTCTAAACTACAAAACGCGACGGTTTTTAAAACGTTACCATCGGGTAACATAAATCATTTGATAATTTAAACAACTTAAGGGTTCTTGATAATTTAAATGATTTTCAAATATTAAGTTTCTACATTCAAATGCAAATGGTTTTCAAAGTAAATGATATAAATGTTTTCTAACCTATGATTTATTCACTTATTTTAAAGTTTTATGTAATTTCAAAGTAAATTTTCAGTTTTAACTTATTAAACATGTAATTTCTACAAATATAGAATTTCAAAGAGTTTTTCACAAAAATTTAATTGTTAATTCGATTCTTTCAAAAATATTTTCCTCAGTGACATACCAGATCCGGTCGTGGCATATTGACCGGGGTTTGGGGTGTTACACACCAAGCCAACACACCAATATTGCAAAGATAGTCGCCAAGACATAACGCAAAGATAGTCGCCAAGAGTAGTATATGTGGCTACGCCACCAAGAATAAAGATTGCAAAGAGAAATAATAGTACTAGTATCACAAAGAAAGTCGCCAAGAATAGTATTTGTGGCAAAGCCACCAGTAACAGTACAATTCCTCCTTAATAGTATCCCAACCCCATGCAGTATGCCATGTCATAAATATCTCGTGTATGCAGTATGGCCTATTCAGTACAATCATACAAAAATATGCATTCATCAGTCGATTTACCTCTAGAGGTAAAATGGTAATTTTTACCCTTTAGGGTATTTTGGTCATTTTACCTATTTTAGGGTTTCAGTGCAGATAACGACCTTTCCAAAGGTCCACAGTCGCCTTGAGCGATACAGATAACTTATAAGATCAAAATGTTGTAAATGGGCCCAAGGTCCAATATTTGGCCCAAGTGGGCCCACACGCTCGTGTGGCCCATCTAGCCTAAATTTAGTCACGGCTATGCGAAAAACATAGCCCATTCCAGTGTTTGTCACTTGTCATGGATTTATTTCGTGTGGGGCCCACAAGCCAATTGGGCCCGCATGGCCTATTTTAGCCTAACGAGGCCCATACCGACCCAAAAGCATGAGAACATTTGTGGTGGCCTCTACAATCTATCACCGATAATTGTGGGCTCAGTTTACCACACGAGTGTTCGCACGCCCATGTGGCCTCAATCACTGTATTTTTGGCTTTTCGACTTTTGCCGTGTTACAGTCAGATCAGGGTGTGTACACACCTGTTTGTGAAAACTTGCAAAACTCTTGAGCACCAACCTACATTCTTTCCAACCTTCAGTTAGTCTCTTACTTAACAATGTTCATAGTCATCTAATCCCCAAACAATACTCCTGCTTACCTTGACCGAATGGAGTATGGCCAAATATACTTAGGTCGTGGCTAGAATCAACTACACGTATCCTGGCGCTTAACTACACACGCGACACATAGATAGATAGAACTGATTAAAATGTAGCCCAAAACCTTATACATAACACTCTAGAAAGTATGAGTAATTGGCCTATACCCAAAAACAAGGTGTCCAAAATACCTTAATCAAATATTGGGAGACAGGGTTTTCATAAATCGAGAACACTTGCACCTTTCACTCCTTGGTAATACCCAAAATAATAGCAAACTAGAGAAGGAACATACAAATGCCAACCGATTTCTCTAAAGTCTTGTAAAATCGAAACTAAAATATCAAGGAGTAGTCGACATAGTATTTAAGAAGGAAAAATGGAGTTCAAGGGACAAGAGAGGAGGAGAATTGACTTGTAAAAGAATAGAGGAAACAAAATAAGAATAATAAAATAAGAGAGATGTTAAGTTCGGCCAAGACAAAGAGAGATATTGAGAGGAGAAGAAAGGTGAATAAAGAGGAAAAGACAAATAGTGTAGTCGACTTTGATTGTGAGAGAAGAGGGACAAGGGTTCTGCCAAATGAAGGATTAAGATCGAGAGTAGAGAGACAAGGTTCGGCTTAAAGAAATAAAGCAAAAAAAATTCTCAAAAGCAATTTGATCACCAAGGTAGAGCACAAAATCACAAAAGAGGAGAAAGTAGGAAAATTCGGCACTCAGGAAAACCAAGACTAGTTGTCACAACACCCAAAACTAGAAACTGGCACAACAAGAATATCCCAAAAATACTTTCAAATTGCCGAATTTACATACACAAGCATCTCCAATCTGCTACAACTCTCTAAGTTTTGAATTCCTTGATTTCTTCCTCCTAATTCTCCTCCAAATCACCCAACTACCGACCACATCCCCTGGTTCTCTACTCCTTGACCAATTCAAACCTCACCCAGAAGAGTTTCAGTCAAACTCCACCTCTCTCTCCACAAAGAAATAAAATAAATATCCCTTTGCATTCAATGGGATTCGAACTCGAGCTCCCTTGCAGCTTTAAACATGCCACTTACCATTAGACTACAAGTTCTTTTGTGACATAAATCCACCACATTAATTTATAAGGCCTACAGTCCAGGGTCAAGGTTTACTTAAGAGGAAAAACTAAAATTTTGCTAATGCCTAGGTTTGAACTCAAGACTTCTCACACACTCTCAAACACACCAAAACCACTTAGCCATTAAAGCAAACAAGCAATTTGTGTCAGAACATGTAAAATTATAGACCCTAATTTTTTAGGGTGTTACAATTTTACCCCCTGAAAGAAACTTTAGCCTCAAAATTTACCTGGTCAGAATAAGTGAGGGTATGGATGTCGAATCGCCTCATCAGGTTCCCACGTGGCTTCTTCTGAACTATGATTATGCCAAAGCACTTTGACTAGATGAATGGATTTCTTCCTCAGTACTTTAACCTCACGGTCCAATATCTGCATTGGCTCCTCCTTGAAGGTCAAATCTGGCCCAACCTCGATCTCCTTGACTGGTACTATATGCATGGGATCAGAATGATAACGCCTCAGCATGGAGACATGGAACACACCGTAAATTCGATCTAACTCTAGAGGCAACTCCAGTTGATAGGCAACTGGTCCCACACACTTCAGTATTCGATAAGGCCCAATAAACCTAGGGCTAAGCTTACCTTTCCATCCAAACCTTAGTATTTTCTTCCATGGGAAGACCTTGAGAAATACGAAGCCCACACAGAATACTCAACCTTTTGGCGTTTAAGATCCGCGTAAGACTTCTTCCTATCGATGCTTCCATCAACTGGTCTCGAATCAGTTTCACCTTTTTTTAGTATCAAAAACTAACTCTGGCCCCTAAACTCGCCACCGCTCACCGCTCACCAGCTCAGTCCAATAGGTAGGAGTACGAAACCTACGACCATATAACGCCTCGTACGGTGCAATTTGAATACTGGACTGATAGCTATTATTATATGCGAACTCTGCTAGTGGTAAATAGTCTTCCCAGCTGCCTTGGAAATCAATGACACAAATTCTTAACATGACCTCTAGTATCTAAATCACCCTTTCTGACTGGCCATCTGGCTGGGGATGGAACACAGTACTAAAGTCTAACCTAGGACCCAAAGCCTTGTGTAATTTCTTCCAGAATCGAGATATGATTGAGGGCCTGTAAGATATAATGGAAATAGGTACCCCATGCAGTCTCACAATGTCAGCCACATACAACTTCTCCAGCTCGTAACACCCCTTACTCGGGTTCTCCGCCAAAATCGGGCATGAGGCATTACCAGTCTTGACTTGCTTGATCATTCCACTTTAGGCTATAAATATGTTCTCCAAGTTAAAACTTTTTATTCACCATCATAACATCCCTATCATGGGTCAACGAGACCCTTTACACCCACCCAGGATGTTGGGGGACCAAACCGGAACTTTACGAACACTAAGAAAATTTTCACACGCCTGTGTACCCCTAAGACATGCCCGTGTCTTCCACCCGTGGTTGAGACTGACTAAATTTGCATGGCCTGGACACGTCTGTGGCCCTGGCTTGTGTACCAAACCTTGGCATTCTGACTCATTCACACGACTTATACACACGCCCGTATTCGATGCTCGTGGTCATCTCTGATTAATCCACATGGTTGGTCGCTTGCCTGTGTGCTTCCACCGTGTGGCGATTAAAATTTCAAATCCTAAGTGCAAACTTCACACGGCCTGGGCACACGCCCATGGACTGACCATGTGTCACACATGGCCTAGACACACGCCCGTGTGCCTACCCATGTGGACAAGAACTAGGCTATTTGCCAAGCTCTTTGCACCCTTCTAGATCACACCATATGAATCCATTCAACATATCAATAAACAACTAGTAATTTGCAACATGAACTTTCGTGAATAACTTCATATTTTCATAAATGACAAGGTGAGCCATCAACCATGGCAATATACAAAATAGTTATCTTAATAAGGGGCCAACACATGTTTGGCCAAAATAACAAAATAATCTAACTAGTCTACTCTTATACATTCCATATACAAAATCACTAAGTCTAGATATACCGAGGTGAGCTGATAGTGTGGGCGATCTTCTGCTTATCAGCATATTTAGCTCGGCTCTTAAGCTCTATAAAACAAGGGAAAAGAGAAGGGGGAGTAAGCTTTAAGCTTTGTAAGTTTACATGTAAGACATTAGCATTATAGTATGTGCAAAATAATAAATAGCATTACATACTAAACAAGAAACATTCCACATTCATAATCATGCTTACTCATTTCTTCCATTTCCATATCCAAACCATATCACAAGCTTAATGTATACATTTATTAGCATGCCTCCCTGCACTTAGCACTACAATGTAACATAATACAACACATCACAATCTCTTAATCAACCACTCATAATTGAATTACTTGGTGGTTTCACACTTAGCCCACCATAGGACTTTATTAGGGTGGTATCACCCATAGCCCACCAAAAAGGTTAGTTACGGTGGTATCGCACATAGCCCATCATAATTAAGTATTAAGGTGGTATCGCACTTAGCCTACCATCAAATATTGATATAACATATTTACATATCCATTCCATCATTCATACTAGAGTGATTCAATAACTACCACATTCTACCCACTTGAATCATACATGTTCTCAATTGTGTCATGAACTAATTAGCAACACGAATGTATATAAAATGCATTGTTTACACATAAACTTACCTCGGTGCAAAACGTATTAAATTGCGGTTTACTCCGTAACCTTGCCTTTTCCTTGGTCAAGGTTAATTCCGCGTTCTTCTTGATCTATAACAATAAGATTCATTCATTTATATCATTTAATGGTCATAATGCATCAAAATCTACACTTAGGCAAAAATGACCATTTTGCCCTTGCACTATGGCAAAATTATGATTCTACCCCTAGGCTCGTAAATCATTTTTCAACACATTTTAACAATAAACAAACCTAGCTGAACATTTATTTCTCTTACAACTACTCACCATTCCAACCATTTCATGCATTTATGACACAAATTCATTCTTTGCATTTAAGTCCTATTTAGGTGTTTTCATGCTAACACCTTTCACAAAAGTTGCTTCGTATCTTCCTAACATTCATTTTCTTCCATAAAAACTCAGTTAAAAACATCAAATATTTCATGGCAAGTCCCTAGACTTTCAACCATATTGCAAATTGGTCTCCTCATTAGCTAGCATAAGCTTTGTGGACTCCAAAAACACAAACATCATCAAGAAAACTTCAAAAATCACTTACTTGCTAGGGAATATGTTGGATGAAAGTTTGAGCTTCAAAACCGTTGTTTTCTCCTCAAATTTTTGGTGGATGAAGGTGGATGAATAGTGAAAGGATGATAACATCTTTATTCATCTTATTTTATTAATTTTTATTACCTAATATCCATCAAATTTTGACCAACATTAAAATCTTGTCTCCCTAGCTCTTATATTGGCGGCCATATCTAGATAAATGGCCTAATTGCACTTTAAAGACCTCCAAATTGTATTTTACAGCTATTAGGTACCTTTACCATATAAAATAGAACTTTCGCACTTAATGCGATTTAATTCTTTTTCACAATTAAGCATGCTATCACTCAAATTAATGCACCAAAATTTTCACATAGCCTTACAATTCTACTAAAACACATAAAATAACATCAAAAATAATTTTCCTCGATCTCAGTTTAGTGGTCCCGAAACCACTATTCTAACTAGCCTCTAAATCGAGCTGTTTCACAGCTTCTACAATGAGTAATCAGTACAAACTGGTATGAAATGGGCAGATTTAGTCAATTGGTCTACAATAACCCATATTGAATCCTTTTTAGTAGGCGTTAAAGGCAGCCCACTCACAAAATCCATGGTTACTCTCTCCCACTTCCAAAGTGGAATCTTAACTGGCTGCAGTAAACCTGAAGCTAGTTGATGCTCAGTTTTAACTTGCTGGCACGTCAAGCACTTACCCAGAAAATCATTAACTTTGCGTTTCAACCCTGGACACCAATATAGCTCACGAAGATTTCAGTGTAACTTGTTTCCGCTCGGATGCATAGCGTATGGACCACTATGCGCCTCTCGTAGTATAGATTGCCTTAGATTAGAATCCCTTGGTACACAAACTCTCCCATGGAAACAAAATACTCCTTCACTATTCAGCCCAAAATCTAAAGTTTCCCCCTTCTCCACCTCTTGGAAACGAGGAACTAGTGACTCGTCCAACAACTGCTTACCCTTAATCTGTACAGTCCACATCGGTTTAACTTGCAGCTTAACCAACAAGCTACCATCATCATACAAGCTAAGATGAGCAAACATTGCTCTCAAATTAGATATAGCCCTACAGCTCAGTGCGTCAGCTACCACGGTAGCCTTAACTAGATGGTGCTCAATCGAGCAATCATAATTGTTAAGCAGCTCTATCCATCCTCCCTGCTTGAGATTCAACTCCTTTTGAGTGAGGAGGTACCTGAGGCTCTTGTGGTTTGTGTAGATAATACACTTTTCGTCGTATAAATAATGCCTTCAAATTTTTAGTGTGAATATCAGTGCGACTAAATCCAAGTCATGAGTTAGGTAATTCGCCTCGTGAGGCTTAAGCTGATAAGACATATAAACAACCACCTTACCCTCCTACATCAGCACACAACCCAATCTAATGTGTGATGCATCACTGTAGATAGTAAATTCCTTCCCAGACGCTGGCTGTATCAAGACAGGGGCCTCAATCAGAACTTTATTCAGTTCTTCAAAACTTTCTTGCTGCTTATCAGCCAAAAAAATGGTACCCCTTTACACAACAACTTAGTCAGAGGTGCAGCAATCAAGGAAAACCCTTCAACAAAATGTCTATAATACCTTACCAGACCTAGAAAGCTTCGAATCTTAGATACGGTATTAGGTGGTTTCCAATCCAATACGGCTTCAATTTTTTGAGGGTCAACCCTAATCCCCTAGGTAGATACCACGTGGCCAAGAAATGTCACTTCTCATAGCCAGAACTCACACTTACTGAACTTAGCGTACAATTGTTTCTCCCATAAAATCTGTAGAACAATTCGAAGATGTACATCATGTTCATCCTCAGTTCATGAATACACCAAGATATCGTATATAAACACTACTACGAACCAATCCAAATAGGGTTGGAACACTCGGTTCATCAGATCCATGAAAGCAGCTAGTGCATTCGTCAGCCCAAATGGCATCACTGGGAACTTGTAATGACTATAACAAGTCCTAAACACAATCTTATACACATCAGCCTCTTTAAACCTCAGTTGATGGTACCCAAAATAGAGATCTATCTTGGAGAAAATCGAAGCTCCTCGCAGCTGATCAAACAGATCATCGATCCTCAGTAAAGGATACTTATTCTTCAAAGTTAACTTATTAAGTTGCCGATAATCGATGCACATGCGCATGGACCCATCATTCTTCTTTACGAACAACACTGGTGCTCCCCATGGAGATACACTAGGTCGAATGAATCCTCGATCCAGTAGCTCTTGGGTCTGAGCTTTTAACTCTACCAACTCCTTCGGTTCTATTCTATAAGGGCAATGGCCATCGGAGCTATTCCAGACAGTAGTTCAATACCAAACTCAACTTCGCGGTTTGGGCGCAACCTAGGGAGCTCATCTAAAATACATCGAAAAAATCCTTAACTATTCTGATATCTCCAACATAAGGACCCTTAGAACCAGATACGCCAATATAGGCTAGAAACGCCTCACAACCCTTACAACCAGTTTTTCTGCCCTTAGTGCAGAGATCACATTAAACAGACCTTCGCTCCCCAATTACTGCCATTTCCTCATCTTCAGTAGTTCTCAACACCATACGCTTAGCAGCACAAGCCAAACTTGCACGGTGTTTCACTAGCCAATCCATACCTAATATAAGATCAAATTCACCAAACAGCAATTTGATCAAGTCTACCAGAAAGACAACCCCTTGAACCTCTAGGGGCACATTTTTGAACAATTTATCTACTCTTACTGACTGTTCCAGTGGACTTAACACCGTCATTTCATTAGCAGTACTCTCACACATGATACCCAAGGTGCCGGACACAATGTATTTAATATATGAATGCGAGACCCTATATCAATCAGAGCAGTATAAGGTATATTATGAATCAAGAATGCACCGGTTATAACGTTTGGAGCGTCACCATCTTCTCGGCGATGAGCAGCATATACTAGAGCTGGCTGCCTCGCCTCAGTGTTACCAGCACCTCTGCCTAGTGCTCCGTATCTCGTCCCCCACCATTACCACCTCTAGCCTACCCACGGCCTCTCGGTGGCTATTGACCACCTCTCACTAGCTGTTTAAAACCATGTTCTGTCGCTTGCATCTGAACAGGCCTTTGGAGACAATTCTTAACCTGATGATCCATAGACCCGTATTTAAAGCACGCCCTACTCCTATTCTAGTACTTACCCTAGTGAGATCTCTCACAATCAGCACAAGGCTGTGGTCTAGCAATACTAATAGGAACTCCAGTCCGAACCATCTCATCAAACCTGGCCTTCTTAATAGGCCTCCCAAAAGAACTTGAGGGCCCAACTTCACTCTTATTTCAGCTTTTATCTTTTTCACGGTTTTAGCTCTCTAAGCGCTTCACCTCTTCAGCAATCTTTGCCTTTTCTATAAGAGCAGCAAAATCTCGCTCCCTCTACAGAGCTATCAATATCCTTAACTCGTCTCGAAGGCCATCCTCAAAATGTACAAAGTGTTCATACTCAGTTGTACTATCCCTCGAGCATACCGACTCAACAGTTAGAACTCTACCTCATATTTTGCCACTGTCTTATTCCCTTGGGTTAGGTTCAAAAATTCCCTTCTTCGAGCGTCCACATAACTTACGCCCACATAATTCCCTTGGAAGGCCGCCATAAAGAAATCCCATGTCATTCGGTCGACCTGCGTACCCTCTGTCACGATGAGCCATCATTGGTAGGCCTCATCTCGTAGCAGAGACACTGCCCTTTTAATCTTTTAATTTTTTACTCTGCAGTATAGTCAAGGTTGTCCATTATCCGTTCGGTAGCCTCTAACCAGTAATCCGTCACATTTAGG
Source organism: Gossypium rotundifolium (assembly GCA_025506655.1). NCBI lineage: Eukaryota > Viridiplantae > Streptophyta > Magnoliopsida > Malvales > Malvaceae > Gossypium > Gossypium rotundifolium. The sequence goes on from CP106731.1 coordinate 54,773,844, forward strand.
GCTACCCCAAAAATAACCGTGAAAATTTTCACTCTATTAGATCGGAGTCGCTTTGAAATTGACCCTTGGCCCATGTTCAAGTGCTAGCTCCAGCAACCCTCTCTAGAACGTGGAGCATCGCTTGGGATAGAGCATCATCCCCAGCTGCTCGATCATAAGACCCCGTCTCAATTACCAGTAAGGCTGGGGCTTCCTCAGCAGGCATAAGGCCCGATGCCGACGATCTAGCCCGAGCACTTCCTTGGCCCCTACCACGACCTCGTGTACCCCTTTCGCGATTACATCTTATGCTCATTTTGATTTGCGCTTTATCTGATTAAAATGTCTTATGCATCAGATTATAATTTCAGTGATTATTAACAAATGTATTATGAAAAATAGTCATTACAGGTTTGTTTTCACAGATCGAGGTCTCACTATAGTTTACAGTCTCTTACAGTCCCAGTTTCCTCTATCTAGAGTTTTACAGTATATCAGTAATCAGAATTAGAGAACTTACAGATTTGGTGCCGGAGACTCGATGTGCTACACATGTACATCTTTCAAAAATGTTTCAAATATTTAAAATCTAGTTTCAGAAAGACTTTTCAAAACCCATTCCACAACCAAGTTTTACAACCGGGCTCTGATAGTACTAAATGTAACACCCTAAACTCGGCATAGACTTTATGATAGAATCTGACATGTCACATCAAAATGTTTTTTAAAATTAGGCTTGTTGAGAGAAAATCATTTTTAAACAATCTCCATGTTAGTTATTGGTGGTTTCTTAGTTGGTTAAAGACCCGCTAAAGCTACTCTAAAGAATGTCATTTTGAAGTTTAAAAATGTGTGTTTGTCTTTTAAAACAGTTATTATTTCTGAAAACTTGATTGTATCAGTTTAGCAGTTTCAAAATAAGAAATTGAACCCAATTAAAAGAAATTAAAATCATCAGAGGCCTTATTACATAAATATCAATCCAAAATAAAAATTTAAATAACTAGGTCCAAAATAACATATTAGCGAACGTGTGGCCACCTCCGAGTCCCTCGCAGCTCCAAATCATCTAAGGCTAGGGATTACCTGTATAGTTAAAAGAAAAGGGTGAGTTATGAGAACTCAGTGTGTAATCCCCTATTATGCGTAACAGTTTGGGCTTGAGCCCTAATCAGTAACAGTGCTGCGTGGGCCTTAGCCCATTACAGTATTAGTATGGTGCACATATGCAACCCACCCAAATCCAACCAACATACCACCCGTACCAACCAACACACCATGTGGGGATAAAATTGACCCACCCAGCTAACACACCAATATCGTAGCATAGCTGCCAGTAATAATAACGCAGTAGAGCTGCCAGTAGCAGTATATGTGGCAAATCCACCTGTAACAGTATTGCAGTAGAACTGCCAGTATCAATATCGCAACAAAGCTGCCAGTAATATTATTTGTGGCAAAGCTACCAATAATAGTACACTTCCTCCATAACAGTACCCCAACCCCATGTAGTATGCCATGCCATAAATATCTCGTGTATGCACTATGTCCTACTCAGTACAATGATACAAAAATATGCATTCATCAGTCGACTTACCTCTAGGGGTAAAGTGGTAATCTATACCCTTTAGGGGTATTTTGGTTATTTTACCTATTTTAGGGTTTTAGTACAGATAATGACCTCTCCAAAGGTCCACAGTCACCTTAAACAACACAAATAACCTATATGATCAAAATGATGTAAATGGGCCCAAGGTCTAATATTCAGCCCAAGTGGGCCCACATGCTCGTATAGCACATCTAGCCTAAATTCAGTCATGGCTATACGAACAACATAGCCCAGTCTAGTGTTTTTCACTTGTCGTGGATTTCTTTCATGGGGCCCATGAGCCCATTGGGCTCACATGACCCATTTCAACCCAACGAGGCCCATAATGGCCCGAGAGCACGAGAACGCTCGTGGTGGCCTCTACAGTCTATCGCCCATAATTGTGGGCTCAGTTTACCACATGAGCGTTCGCACGCCTAGAGAGGAGAGAAATTGACTTGTAAAAGAATAGAGGAAACAAAATAAGAATAATAAAAGAGAGATGTTAAGTTCGGCCAAGATAAAGAGAGATATTGAGAGGAGAAGAAAGGTGAATAAAGAGGGAAAGAAAAATAGTGTAGTTGACTTTGATTGTGAGAGAAGAGGGACAAGGGTTCTGCCAAATGAAGGATTAAGATTGAGAGTAGAGAGACAAGGTTCGGCTTAAAGAAATAAAGCAAAGAAAATGCCCAAAAGCAATTTGATCACCAAGGTAGAGCATGAAATCGCCAAAAAAAAAAAAAGAGAAAGTAGAAAAATTCGGCAATCAGGAAAACCAAGACTAGTTGTCACAACACCCAAAACTCGAAATTGGCACAACAATAATATCCCAAAAATGCTCTCAAATTGCCGAAATGCACACAAAAGAGACCTCTAGCCGAATTTGAATACACATGCTTCCCCAATCGGCTACAACTCTCCAAGTTTTGAATTCCTTGATTTCCTCTTCCTAATTCTCCTCCAAATCACCCAACTACCAACCACATCCCATAATTCTCTCCTCCTTGACCAATTCAAACCTTATCCAGCATAGTTTTAGTTAAACTCCACCTCTCTCACCATAAAGAAATAAAATAAATATCCCTTTGCATTCCATGGGATTCAAACTCAAGCTCCCTTGCAGCCTTAAACACGCCACTTACCACTGGACTACAAGTTCTTTTGTGACATAAATCTTCCACATTTATTTATATGGCCTATAGTCTAAAGTCAAGGTTTACTTAAGAGGAAAAACTAAAATTTTGCTAAAGCCTTGGTTTGAACTCAAGACTTCTCACACACTCCCAAACACGCCCAAATCACTTAGCCATTAAAGTAAACAAGCAATTTGTGTTAGAACATGTAAAATTTCAGACCCTAAATTTTTGGGTTGTTACACCCATACCATTCCATCAGATCTAGGTGCATTTTATTCCTTTCAATATGCATAGCATAAGGGCTACTATGCACTTCCTGAAGGATAGATTGTCTCAAATCCCGATCATTAGGCACATAGTATTCCCACAAAAACACAAAACTCCTTCAGAATTAAGCCCAAAATCTATAGTCTAACCCTCCTAAATTTGTCTAAATCGAGATGCAAGAGACACATCAAGAGATTGCTTTGACTGAATCTCATCCACTAAAGTAGGTCTCACTTGAAACTCCACAAACAAACCTCCATCTCTAGTCAAGCTCAACTTAGCGAACATAGTTCTCAAATCAGTCATCGACTTCCTACTCAACGCATTAGCCACAACATTCACTTTTCCTGGATGGTACTTAATGGTACAATCATAATCCTTGTGCAATTCTATCCGTCTCCTCTGCCTCAAGTTTAATTACTTTTGGGTGAGGAGATACTTAAGGCTCTTGTAATTCATGTAAATGATACACTTCTCACCATATAGATAGTGTACCCAAATCTTAAGGGCAAAAACAATAGCTAGCCAACTCAAGGTTGTGAGTTGGATAATTACGTTCGTGTGGCTTAAATTGTCTAGAGGCATAGGCCACAACCTTATCGTCTTACATCAAAATATAACTAAGTCCGGTATGAGACATATCACTATACACCACATAATATTTCCCATAATTAGGCTGGATCAAAACAAGTGCTTCAGTCAACACAAATTTAAGCTTCTCAAAACTATCTTTGTAACACCCCTAACTCGTCTCCGTCGTCATATTAGGGTGATGGAGTATTACAACACTTATCAAATCAAATGACAGCATAAAACTATTCAATTATTAAATTAAATACCAAATATTTAAAACCAATCATAATTCATAGCATATATACAATTACGGACCTTATATCGAGCTTACGTAACCCAAAAATCATTTCGAGAACAATTAGGGACTTATTTGAAACAAAACATAAAAATGTAGAAAAACATGAAAATAGGGGTCACACAGCTATGTGACCAGGCCGTGTGGCTCAGAGACATGTTCATGTGGCCAAACTATGTACATTTTAAAAATAGATTCACATGGTTGTGTCGCAGACCGTGCTCCTGACCATGTGTGATTCGAAATAGGGTCACGACCGTGTCTCTAGGTCATATAAAAACCTAAGATCATGTGGGACAAACCTACACCAAAATTAAATAGTCCACAAGGATGTGTGGTGTGACTGTGTGTGGCACATGGCTGCGTGACAACTCGTGTGTACATAAAATGACTTCCAAAATAAGCCAAAACTGTAATAGCCCGATTTTGGGTCTAATCGAAACAGTGGTTTCGGGACCACAATTCGACACAGTAAAAATTTATTTTATTATATTTTTATGGTCTACAATTTTATGGAATGATTTCGTGAAAATTTCGTTCTAAAATTTTAACGTTTGAGCAAGAAATTTAGCAAAAAGGACTAAATTATAAAAAGTGCAAAAGTTGAGTTCTACATGCTAGAGGTGTCTAATTGCTATGAAATTTTAAATTCAAGGTCCTTAAATGGTAATTAGACCATTTTTTAAGTTAGTGGACAAAAATGGACATGGTGAGATAAAATTTCAAAATTTTAAGTGAAGGGCATTTTGGTTATTTAGTAATTAAATTAATTAAAAACCAAAAATCAAGCAAAAATTTAGCCCATCTTCTCCATTCTTGTGCTAAAAATTAGAAGGGAAGCCATAGCTATGGTTTGTCCACATTCAAACTCGATTGTAAGTCCGTTCATGTCCTGTTTTTAATGTTCTTTACAATTTTGAAGTCGTTATCACTTGATCTATCTATTTTTACCATTAGTTTGAGAAATGATTGAGGTCTAAGGTTTGACCCATGTTAGACATATGTGTATTTTGATGTTTAATGGTAGATTATGCAAGTTTAATGTTAGATAAACAACTTTTGCTAGGTGATTTTTGATGAAAATGTCAAAAGTACCTATTTGTAAAAGGATTTCAAAATGTGTGTAAAAGTGTGATTAAATGAAAAATGTGGGTTGTTATAAGCATGAAAGAGGTTTGACTAGGCTTGGGTCTTGAAGAAATCGAATAGATTTCATTTTACGAGTCTAGGGGACCAAAATGTAAAAATGTCAAAGTTTAGGGGCAAAAATATAATTTTGCCATAATGTGATTTTTGGACTGAATTGAGAAATGTGGATAACGAATGAGTTAAATTTTCTATTATAGATCAAGAGAAACGAGGTTCAGACCTAGATCGGGGAAAACAAGGTGTTTGACAATTAGGTCCATCTCTACTATTTTTGTACTTAGGTAAGTTCATATGTAAGTAATGCATTGTTTTATTTATGTTTTAAATGTTTTAATATTGTAGGTATTATGATTGACTCCTTGGATGTAATCGATAAAGTTTGACAAGTGAGAAATCTCGGTTGAACCTTAGGAATACATAGGATACGAATGTCATGACATTAGGGTTATTTAAGATTACGTGTAAGACCATATTTGGGATATGACATCAATATGAGACTTCGTGTAAGACCATAGCTGGGATATTGGCATTGATAAGAGATCCCATGTAAGACCATATCTGGGATATGGCATTGGTATAGTATTGTGTGTGCGAGATTCCCGAGTATCCTTTAGTATTCCAAGTGGTTCAACAGGAAATTCAACGAGTATGTCAAAGTTGTGAAATATTATGATTATGTTGTGATTTGGTACAAGTATGTACATAAAACTCATTTATAATGAGCTCAATATGTGATGAATCCCTCGATAAGGTTATGAATGAGTAAGTTATGATTAGAAGATCTTGATACTATTTATGCCAAGTTCATGTTTATTTGTATGATACATGTGTGATTATAATGCTTATTATTTGCATAGGAACTTACTAAGCTATATAGCTTACTCCCTTTTCTTTTCCCTTGTCTTATAGTGTTACCAATCCAGCTCGAGGATCGGAAACTGTCAAAGATCCATTCACACTATCAACTTAATATATTGAGTACTATTGATTTTAATATTTGAGTTAGGCATGTATAGGGACTTGGTCATTTTGTTATGTATCATAATAGATTTAGCCAAATTTTTTGGCTTATGTTGGCTGATAATTCATTTTGTAAATGACCATTGAAATTGGCTAATGTTGGTTTAAGTATATATATGCATATGATGATGCTTTCCACGGATGTGGGAAATTGCATGATTTGAGTTGAGATATATGTAACACCCCTAACCCGTATCAGTCGCCGGATTAGGGTTGCGAGGCATTACTCATCTAACCACAAATCAACTCACTCATATTAATATTATTACAACAATTAATGCATGATATCATAGTTAATCATGTACTTTCATTATAAGTATTAAAACATTAATAAACATATCACAATTATTTCCATTTACTTCACTTAAAAATGAATTACATACAATTAACTACAACACGATTCATTTGGTCATTTTTCATCTTATAGCCGAATAAGTATATCACCCTTATTCAACTTGTACCAATCAAATGTCTATAATATTTCAATCGCATGCATACTATAACTAGTTGTTCACAACAATAGCTTACCCTTTTCCGATCTCTTAACCGAATGTATATAAACATCCATTAAATAATATGAGCTCCAAAAATATTAGTAAGTGAACATACTTCAACTTGTTCATTAATGTAACTCACATAACATAATTTGAAATAAATTTCTGGTTAAGATTATAATTTATCCAAACATACCCAAATAATAAGACCATAACCGAGTGTGACTAAACCATATTCAAGTATATATATTAACATTAATTAGCATATACTTTATTCATGAAACATTCATTCAAAATGTATATATAAAGTACCTCCATGAATTCATGAAACATACATACCAAAACATGCTTATATCAAGACTTATAATGCACAAACATGTACATCATCTCAAGCATACACAATTTAACCCAAACATAGAAATATAGCCATTTTCGCATGGCATTTTTTTATACAATCACATTCACACCATTTGAGTCAATTCAACAAGTAGCTAATCCTATACATGCCATAGACTTTAAGTTCGATTACAAAAAGGTAACAAAGATAGTGGATAGTGTGAATGACTTTGACGATGATCCCCGAGCTCGAGCTTAGACTTCAAAATCTATAAAAATAGTCAAATAAACACATACAGTAAGCTAACATAGCTTAGTAAGTTATAAGCAATGGTAAAAATATACAACTAATTACTTTTCAAATTTAATCAATTCAATTTGATCCTCAACTAACTTATAACCGTATATACATATAACATTTCACCCCTTAACATTTAACATATTCAATAGGTCTCATAACCGAATGCTTCAAGAACCATTTATCCATTCCGAACAAGTTCAAAAATTAATAATCATACCTCATTACTAAAATTTCATAAACAAAAACAACTTACCTCATTAGTACTAAGTCATTCAACTATCATGCATTACTTACCTATGTATCACCTTTCGGTTACCTCCATTCATTAGTTTAGGTCTCTGAAGAATCCGTAAACTCGCACACTTAGTGATGTTACTTTGATAAAGAGCAAAAATAGTGCCAAATACCAGTAATGTATCGCACACTTACTGCCATTACGTATTTTCTGCACAATTAGTGTCAAACGACTGATTTCGCACACACAGTGCTCGGTATTAAAACTCGCACACATAGTGCCCCTTAACTGATCTTTTCTTCAATCATATAAACACATGTGATTTCATTTTTATTCACATACATACACAATTAAATGCACGTGTTAAAAACAACTCATTCCTCCATCTCAATACCTTCACATTCGGTAATCTTCAATACACACATATATATATATATATATATATATATCCACCTATTCGAATATAATCACTTCTCCTATCATTTTCACTTATAAAATCATCCAACTCAAATGATCAAGACTTATAGTTATACATATAAATACCAACTATACATTCGGCCAATACATATTAAATTCCATATCACATTCGGCAAATTGAAATTAAACATGCTTACTATCATTTAACATATGCACATTAATATAGGTTAAAATTCAATTCTTTCCAATTGCTTAAAAACTTACCTCGAAAATCGATGGATTAGGGTTTCTCGGCTATTAGTTCAACTTTGCCTTTCCCCGATCCAATCCCGATCCTTTTTGTTCTTGATCTAAATATTTTCAAATTAAGCTCATTCAAAGATATTTTCATTCAATTTAATACAAAAATCACATAAATGGGCAAATTACTATTTTGCCCCTAACATTTATAATTTTTACAATTTAGTCTCTATTGCACAAAGCAAAAAATACACAAAATTTGAATATATTCCTTTAGGGCCGAATATTCATAGCTCTTAAACAAACTTATACATTTCATAAATTTCAAATTTTGACCCTTCAAGTTACAATTTTCATAATTTAGTCCTAATTCCTTAAAATCATCAAAATTTCCAATACAAAACATGTTAATCTACAACATAACTTTAATATATAATCATCAAACATCACAAAGAACAAGTTTCCATCCATGGCCAAACATCACACATGCATTAATCTCAAAAATTCTAACATGGGTCGAATAGTATTCGAAGCAACGATTTCAAAAACGTAAAAATTATCTAAAACCGAGCTAGTCTCTTACCTTAGTCCAGCTTGAATATAACCGAAACCCCTTGAAGTTTTTATCTTATTCTCTCTTTTATTTTCGGTCAAGTAAAAAAGAAATAAAATAAGCATTCAACCTTTGTTTCTTTTATGTTTTTATTATAATTAGTTTATAATATAATATTAATATAACTTAATATATAAAAAAAACATATAAAGGCATTATAAAAGCATTTTGCCATCCACTATCATTATAAAAAGGGAAATTTGCAACATAAAACTTCCTCAATATAAAGACACATTGATTTAACCTCTCAATCAAGCAAATGGCTACTTTCATGACTTATGCAATTTAGTCCTTTTCTTTAAATTAAACACACAAACAAGCAAATTACTTCACAAAATTTTTGCACATGCTCACTCATAAATCATAGACATTAAATTTAATATAAAACTATTCTATAGACTCAAATTTGTGGTCCCGAAACCACTGTTTTGATTAGGGTCAGAATCGGCTATTACAACTCTCCCCCCTTAAGGAATTTTCGTCCTCGAAAATCTTACCAATGAATAAATGTGGATAGCGTTCTTTCATTGATTCCTTGAGTTTCCAGGTTGCTTCCTCAACCCCGTGCTTATGCCACATTACTTTAACTAATGAGATTTTCTTATTTCGTAACTCTTTCACTTCACGAGCTAGAATACGAATCGGTTCTTCCTTATAAGTCAAGTTAGATTGAATCTCAATCTTTGATGGAATAATCACATGAGAAGGATCGAATCTGTATCGTCGAAGCATTGATACATGAAAAATATTGTGGATCTTGTCTAACTCAGATGGCAACATAAGTCTGTACACAATCGGCTCGATACGCTCAATAACTTCGTACGACCCAATAAATCTCGGACTCAGCTTTCTTTTATGACCAAATCTAAGTGTCTTTTTCCACGGTGAGACTTTCAAAAATAATCAGTCACCCACCTAAAACTCTATATCTGTACGTTTCAAGTCCGCATATGACTTCTGATGATCTGACATGGCTTTCAGACTTTCTCGGATTACTTTTACTTTTGTTCAGTCTCTTTGATTAAGTCAACCTCGTGTATCTTACTTTCACTCAACTCGGTCTAATATAAAGGTGTACAACATTTACGATCGTACAAAGCTTTATAAGGTGCCATTTTTATACTCAATTGAAAGCTGTTATTGTACGTAAATTCAATCAAAGGTAAGTATTGTTCCGAAGTACATTCAAACTCAAGAACACAACATCTCAACATATCCTCGAGTATTTGAATAACACGTTCGGATTGACCATCTGTCTGAGCGTGAAAAGTAGTACTGAAGTGCAATTTAGTACCTAGAGCATCTTGCAGTTTCTTCCAAGATCGGGATGTAAACCTCGGATCTCTATCCAAATTAATAGAAGTAGGTACTCCGTGCAATCGTACAATCTGAGAGATGTACAATTAAGCTATCTTGTCAAGCAAAAATTCGTAGATACTGGAATAAAATGGGTCGATTTCACTAATCTATCAACAATAACCCAGATTGAGTCTTTCTTGCTTAATGTAAACGGCAACCCAGATACGAAATCCATCATGACTCGATCCCATTTCCACTCAGGTATCATGATCGGTTTAAGTAATCCCGATGGTACTTGATGTTCGACTTTCACTTGTTGACATATTAAACACTTCGACACGTAGTCTGAAATATCTCACTTCATACAATGACACCAGTAATGTTGTTTCAGGTTGTTATACATCTTTGTACTACCCAGGTGAATTGACAACCTACTAGTATGAGCTTTATCACAGATCATTCGTATCAACTCAAGATTCTTAGGCACACATATTCGATTTCTAAACCGTAAGCATCCCTTAGCATCTAACTAAAAATCTGAATCATCACTCGAGCCATATTGACTCCTTTTTCTATTAATTCATTATCAACCTCTTAAGCTTCATAAATCTGTTGAACGAACAATGGTCTTGCTTTCAATTCTGCAATAATCACACTATCATCAATCATAGCTACATCCGTATTCATTGTACGAAGAGAAAATAGTAATTTTTGGCTTAGTGCATTAGCAACCATATTGGCCTTTCCGGTGATAATCAATCACGAGCTCGTAGTCTTTTAACAAATCCAGCCATTGTTGCTGTCTCAAATTCAGATCCTTCAGAGTCATTAAGTATTTTAGACTCTTGTGATCAGAATAGACATGACGTTTTTCACCGAATAGATAGTGACGCCATATTTTCAAAGCGAAAACTATGGCAACTAACTCGAGGTCATGCGTCGGATAATTCTTTTCATGCGATTTCAACTTTCTCGAAGCATAAGACACAAATTTACCCTCCTGCATCAAAACACAGCCTAAACCATTTAAGGATGCATCGCTGGAGATAACAAACTCTTTACCTGATTCTGGCTGAACAAGCACTGGAGCTTCCGTTAATAAGGTTTGTAGTTGTTCAAAACTCTTCTGGCACTTCTCTGACCATTCAAACTTAACATCTTTCTGTAACAACTTTATCATCGAGTTCCAATAATAGAAAACCCTTTCACGAAGTGTCTATAATACTCAGCAAGCCCCAGAAAACTCCGTACTTCAGAAACATTTCGCGGGGGTCTCCAATCAAGTATAGCCGAGACTTTACTCGGGTAAACCCAAATGCCTGATGCTGATACAACATGCCCCAAGAAACTGACTTCATTCAATCAAAACTCACATTTACTAAATTTCATGTACAATTGCTTATCAAGCAGAATCTGTAATACCAGTCTCAAGTGTTCGACATGCTCTGTTTCGTCACGCTAATAGAATCAGAATATCATCTATGAATACAACCATGAACTGATCTAAATATGGTCTGAATACCAGATTCATCAAATCCATGAATACAGTGGGGGCATTAATGAGTCTAAACGGTATCACTAAAAACTCATAATGGCCGTATCTCGTCTGAAAAGCAGTTTTAGGTACGTCAGAGTCTCTAACTCACATATGATAATAACTTGATCTCAAATCAATTTTTGAGAATATCGAAGCTCTCTTTAGCTGATCAAATAAATCATCGATATGGGGTAATGGATATTTATTATTTACGATCACTTTATTCAGTTGTCGATAGTCGATGCACATTCTTAAAGTTCCATCCTTCTTTTTCACAAATAAAATTGGCGTACCCCACAGAGAGAAACTTGATCGGGCAAAACCTCTATCTGTCAATTCTTGCAACTGAGCTTTCAACTCTTTTAATTCAGTCAATTCCATTCTATATGGAGCTATCGAGATCGAATTCGTCCTTGGTACTAGCTTAATACCAAACTCTACCTCTCGAACAGGTGGCAATCCCGGTGATTCTTCTGGGAATACATCTGGATACTCACAAACAACCGGTACAGATTCAATCTTCTTTTCGGTTACTTTACTATCAATCACAAAAGCAAAGTAAGCTTTGTAACCCTTTCTCAAATACTGTCGAGCCAACATCAAGGATATCACTACTGGTAGCCTATTCAAATCTCTAGATTCAATTCGAATTATCTCATTATTCTGACACCGCAGATTAATAGCCTTTCGTCTGTAATTTACTACCGCATCGTGCACAGTTAGCCAATCCATATCGAGGATAATATCGAACTCATCAAATGGTAGCAACATCAAATCGGCGAAAACATGAGTCTCGAATCATTAAAGGGCAATTCTTACACACTCTATCAACTAGCACACACCTGCCCAAGGGGTTCGAAACCTGAACCACAAACTCAATAGACTTAACAGGTAGAGTATTGCTGAATACTAACGTTTCACATACATAAGAATGGGTTGAACCAAGATCAATCAGAGCAATTACACTAGTATCAAAGAGAGTGAATATACCGGTGATGATATCAGGAGATGAAGCCTCTTCTCTGGCACGAATGGCATAGGCTCTAACTGGCACACAAGCCTCAGATCGAATAGCCACATCCGAAGTCCCTCTTTGAGTGCCGCTCCTACTTCCCACATTACGAGATGATTTACCTCCAACTGCAGTTCTGCTCGATCTCATACTTTGAGTATTATCTTTTTCAGCTGTCTCCGGGCAATCCAGAATAAAATGATCCTATGAACCACACTTGTAGCAAGTGCGGTGGCTCATGAACTCACTGGTGGTCATTCTCGAATAGAGATTCCCATGCTAGCTTTGGATCGGCTACTATCATTTTTGAACTTCTTTGATCGCATTTGAGGAAATTTACCCGTTTATCTTTTACAGAAGTCTCTAGCTTCAAATTCAGCTTTTCGTTTTTCTTTTCCCAACTCTTCGGCTTTATAAGCTCGCTCAACAAGTACTACAAACTCATTTATTTCCAGTATGCCAACCAGTAGTTTTATATCTTTGTTTAAACCTTCTTTAAATCTTTGGCACATAGCAGCCTCAGATGAAACACACTTACGGGCATAGCAAAAAGTCTCACAAAATTGCGCTCGTACTCATATACGGTCATACGACCCTGTTTAAGCTCAAGAACTTTCTTGCGTTTCAAATCTATGAATTGCTGGCTGATGTATTTCTTTCGAATCTCCATCTAAAAGAAGTCCCAAGTAACTCGTTCATTAGGAACAACTGATACGAGAGTATTCCACTAATAATAGGTAGAATCTCTAACAAAGATATGGCGCACCTCAGGCACTCATCAGGTGTGCAAGATAGTTCGTCGAAAACACGAATGGTATTATCAAGCCAAAATTCAGCTCATTCAGCATCATCATCATCTTCGGCTTTAAACTCTTGAGCCCCATGTTTTCTAATTTTGTCAACTGGAGGCTTGTTTACTCTATCAGGATTAATGATCGGAGGTACCACCGGTACTGCAAGTGGAGTATTTAGATTCAGGGGTGGTTGAACAGCCAAATTGGCCTAGATATATTGGTTGAACCAATCATTCATCATGTTATAGAAGGCTTGTTTAGCCCCATCATCAGGATTACTCACAGCTGGTCGAGACTCATCTGACACGGTCCCTTGTACGGGAGCAGGTGCTATGCTCTCGACATCGTCAGCTATAGCTCGCTCAGGATCAGGATCCATTTACTATACTAAAAACACATTTCACTGTCAGAAGTCATCACACTACCACATTATAAAATATGGCATGTATAGCTAGACCCAACACGCGCTACGTTAGTCCAAGAACTAACTAAACCGTAGCTCTGATACGAATCAAATGTAACACCCCTAACTCGTATCCGTCACCAGATTAGGGTTGTGAGGCATTACTCATCTAACTACAAATCAACTCACTCATATTACTATTATTACAACAATTAAGCATGATATCACGATTAATCATGTACTTTCATGATTAGTATTAAAACATTAATAAACATATCACAACTATTACCATTTACTTCACTTAAAAACGAATTACATACAATTAACTACAACACTATTCATTTGGTCATTTTTCATCTTATAGCAAAATAAGTATATCACCCTTATTCAACTTATACCAATCAAATGTCTATAATATTTCAATCACATGCATATTATAACTAGTTGTTCACAACAATAGCTTACCCTTTTCCGATCTCTTAGCCGAATGTATATAAAAATCCATTGAATAATATAAGCTACAAATTTAGTCACTACCATGGCCGAATATTAGTAAGTGAACATACTTCAACTTTTTCATTAATGTAACTCATATAACATAATTTGAAATAAATTTCTAGTTAAGCTTATAATTTATCCAAACATACCCAAATAATAAGAAAATAACCAAGTGTGACTAAACCATTTCAAGTATATATATATATAACATTAATTAGCATATACTTCATTCATGAAACATTCATTCAAAATGTATAGATAAAGTACCCTCCATGAATTCATGAAACATACATACCAAAACATGCTTATATCAAGACCTATAATGCACAAACATGTACATCATCTCAAGTATACACAATTTAACCCAAACATAGAAATATAACCATTTTCACATGGCATTTTTTTATACAATCACATTCACACCATTTGAGTTAATTCAACAAGTAACTAAGCCTATACATTGGATAAACTTTAAGTTCAATTACAAAAAGGTAACAAAGATAGTGGATAGTGTGATTGACTTTGACGATGATCCCCGAGCTCGAGCTTAGACTTCAAAATCTATAAAAATAGTCAAATAAACACATATAGTAAGCTAATATAGCTTAGTAAGTTATAAGCAATGGTAAAAATATACAACTAATTACTTTTCAAATTTAATCAATTCAATTTGATCCTCAACTAACTTATAACCGCATATAAATATAACATTTCACCCTTCAACATTTAACATATTCAATAGGTCTCAAAACTGAATGCTTCAAGAACCATTTATCCATTCCGAACAAGCTAAAAAATTAATAATCATACCTCATTACTAAAATTTCATAAACAAAAACAACTTACCTCATTAGTACTAAGTCATTCAACTATCATGCATTACTTATCTATGTATCACCTCTCGGTTACCTGCATTCATTAGTTTAGGTCTCTGAAGAATCCGTAAAACCGCACACATAGTGCAATTCATGTAACGTATCGCACACTTAGTGCTATTACTTTGATAAAGAGCACACATAGTGCAAAATACCAGTAATGAATCGTACACTTAGTGCCATTACTTGTAATGTATCTCACACTTAGTGCCATTATGTATTTTTTGCACAATTTGTAACATCCTAAATAATTGAGTACCATTATATTGCTAAATATTAGTTCGGGTTACTTGGAGTTAGAATAAAAATATTAGTTAAGTGCACTTTAGAGCAAAAAAATTAGGTGACATTGAGACTTAAGTTAATTAAGTACTAAAAGAAGGTATAAGATGAGTTAATAGCATAGTGGTGATGGCGCCATGAGTTAGACATGAGGGAAGAGGTTTGAATCTCCTAGCTTGCAACTTGAAAATTTTTATTTTTTTACTTTCATCTATCAAGTGTCGGCCAAGAAGCAAACATGACAAGTTTGACTTCTTTATTTTTGGTATGATGGCTAAAGGATTAAGGAAATATTTAAGTTGAGGAAAGAAATCAATAGGATAAGGTAAGTAAGGGGAACAAATGGCTTAAATTGGGGAGTGTGCTATGGAAAGAAAGGGTGGAAAAAGTTGGTCTTTGATAGCCAAGTACTTGGACGGTTTTTGGGCAAGAGGCTGGCCAAAATTTTGAAGGCATTTAGATGAATTAGGGGCTAGTTGTGCACATTTTCCTCTTTCGGTCATTTGATAATTTTTTTCTTTTTCCTCTCAAAGCTTGTTTCTCTCAAATTCCCTTCCTTAGCCGAATGCTTATTGGACAAAGGTAAACAATATTTTTTTTTGTTGTTCTCTTTTCTTTTGGTCATTTGAGTTTTGACCATTTAGGTCTTATTTTACCTATTCTCTAAAAACTTTTCCCCTAGTGTCGAAACCATCATCACACAAAGAAGGCTAATCTTTTTCTTTTTCTTTCACCCTTGCCGAATGCACACAAGTCTCCAATTTCAATTCTTTGTTCATCTTTCGTTCTTCAAAAGAATCCAAACATAAACACCATATGTTCTTTTACCCTTCTTCATCTCTTTCTCTTTACAGAAAGAATTCTCAAACAAACTTTTCCCTTTTATTTTATCCATGGCCGAATGTAACTTGCTCTTGTGACAAAATTTCTTCATTTTCTTTTACCACAACTGATTTCCTTTAATCATAACCGAATTCTTCCTACTCAATTATCTTTTCAATTGTGGACATTAGTGAGAAACTTTGGAATCGATTTCAAGAATCAAGGTAAAGTGATTTTCTTTTAAGGATTCTTATTCATTTAGTATAGTTAGTTATTAATCGATTTTGTTTTAGGGACACAATCGCTCGATCGATTCTCGTGGAACGAAGAAAAATCGTGGTAAGCCAAATCTAAAATCTTATAAATGTTAGTCATATTTCGATCCTAATAAGTCGGAATAATAATCTTATGTCTTTAGAGACATTCAAGATAGGGCAGAAAAGGGCAGTCCATAGCTTTCGAAAGAGGCGGTTCATAAATCCCTAATTATAAACGAAGGGCTATTTTGGAATCTGAGATTTTCCACCGGGTTGTGGACCTTCAACCGAGAAGAATCAATTATTTGAAGTCGTTCGTACTCCGGAGCCTTTGTATGTTCGTGGATTCTCATCGGGCAACGAATTAACAAATAAGGAGAAACCAAAAATAGAAGTGGTTCAAAATCAAAGGGGTAAGGATTTAGATCGTATACCAATAGTGTATTTTTGATAAATGATAGTGTTCTAATGGTTCGTATTACGTTTAGGTGTTGACGAGCGGGAAGGTTTAGTACTCACGATATCAAGGTGTGTAACTTCACACTTTTCTTGGGTTGGATGTCATCAGTAGTATTGAGAAAAAATCGTAAAAATGACAAAATCGGTATAATACGTAATAATTGGTATTTTGGTGAAAATTACATGAAAATGATTAAAATGGTGAATATTACTAAGACGCCCTTGATGAGTTAGTTATTAATATGTAAATTTTATGTCTCATGAAAATGGGCCAAAATCTCTGTTAGATCGAAAATGGGCCGATAAGTTTGCTAGTTAGTAAAATGGGCCGATAAGTTTGCTAGTTAGTAAAATGGGCCGATAAGTATGCTAGTTAGTAAAATGGGCCGAAATCTTTGATAAATAGTAAAATGGGCCGAAATCCCTGATAAATAGTAAAATGGGCTGAAATCCCTAGTAAATAGTAAAATGGGCCGAAATCCCTGATAAATAGTAAATGGGCCAAAATCTCTGCTAAATCGATAAATGGGCCGAAATCTCTGCTAGATCGATAAATGGGCCGAAATCTATGCTAGATTGTTAAATGGTCTAGAAATTTTGCTAGATCGTTAAATGGGCCAAAGATGCTAAATTGTTATATGGAATAATGGGCCTTAATAAAAACTTGAAATATTGACTTATATATATATATTGGGCCTTTATGCCAAAATCATCATACGAATATAGATTATTTTGCATACATGTTGCATGGGTTGTGATTAACGATGAAGAGAAGAAAGGCTTGTTGCCAAAATCTAGTTCGGTGGCTTTGCCACAAAATAATTAAACGGCTGATTGCCTCTAGTTCGGTGGCTATGCCACAAATATTTTAATGGCTCAATGCCTTTAGTTCGGTGACTTTGTCACAATCTAGTTCGGTGGCTCTGCCACAAATATAAAATGGCTTAATGCCTACGATTAGTGTGATGGCAGGGTGGGTTGACTTGATCCCCAGAGGTGTGATGGTTGGAACGGGTGGTGTGTAGCGGATGGAAATTAGGTTTGGGTGGGAAAATTTCATTTTTGCATGCATTCCATTATTTATATTGTTAATCTTGATAATGGGCTCAAGCCCAAAATAATGACTTGATGATCTGACCCAATAGATAAAGTAAGTGAGTTATACACTGAGTTCTGAGTAACTCACTCCCTCAAATTTTTCATCTTAGGTAATGGAAATTGACGTGGACTTGGGCCGAGGATGACTTCGTGGAGGCCATACTGCAAACATGGGTTTAATAAACTTTGAACTTTTTAATAAGTACTTTCCTTATTTTACTATTTTGGGTATGATGTAATAAGGCCTCTATTAATATTTTATGGATTTTATGCGTGGTTGGATTAAAATTTTGTTTTGGATATTTTAATATGGGCTTGTGTTTATCACATAATGTTTTCTTAAAATATTTTTGGGTTTTCAAACATATGAGATTCTTTAACTATTCTTATTTTCAAATACTCTAAACTCTTATAAAAAATCACTTTATGATTTTGATAATTAAAAATTAAATGATGAGAATTTTAACTTATGTTTCTCAATTACATCAAAACTTAAAATTATTTCTGTAGGTTTTTATTAAACTCTACTTTAAAAAGGGTTTTGAAATACCGATTCATCTAAATTATTAAGATAGTTCGATCTATGTAACAAACCAAATCTAGTCTTAATGCATAGACCGAGTTTGGAGTGTTACATTTAATGGTATCAGAGCCAGTTTAAAAAACTCGGCTGTGGTTGGGTTCAACAAGTAACTTCTGAAATCATTTCATTTATGTTTTAAAGATTAGTATGGCACCACAAGCATCCGACACCAAGTCAAGTAAGTATTCTTTACTGAATAATTATTATGATGATGATATGATCATAGGAACACTCTAGAACTTCTAGTTTTGGATGTTAAAAATCGTAGAGATTGAGACTATAGGATGTGTTGCGAAAAATAACTTTATCTCTCAAATATCATAAAACACCGTTAATAAACACTGAAATAATTTTCTGATTCATAAAACTTGTAATCAGATTAAATCGAATTAGTCATTATGAGCACTAGCGGACGTGGTCGTGGACACGGCAGACGTGGCCGTGGTAGAGGACGAGGTGCTACAAATGAAGTACCAAATCATATGCCGAAATGGATGCACCTGCGTCACTTGTAAGTGAGACAGGATCACAGGATCATATGGAAGAAGATAATGCTTCGACACAAGCAATGCTGCGAGTCCTAGAAAGGGTCGCTGAAACTAGAATTGGGCCAACAACTCGTGGGTCAATTTCAGAACGACTCAAGTCAAATAATGCAGAAGTTTTTAGAGGAGTTTTCGGTGTAGCTCTGAATGTGGCTGAATATTGGCTCGAAGCTGTGGAGCTGATTATGGATGATATGGAATGCACTGTTGAGTAGAAATTGAAGGAGCTGTGTCCTTGCTAAGAGACGAGGCGTATCAGTGGTGGCTTATCGTGTCGAGAAGGCACCGAGGTCTGCATCGACACTTGGGAATTCTTTAAAGTCGCCTTCAAGGGAAATATGTTGGAACAAGTTATGTGGACGCTCAAGGAAGGAATTTCTGAATCTTGTCCAAGGGAGTAAGACAGTGGCAACGTATGAGGCTGAGTTTTTACGCTTGAGTCGCTATGCTCGGACAATAGTGTCAACGGATCATGAACGTTGTGTGCGATTCGAGGATGGGCTGAATGATGAGTTACGGGTTTTGATTGCCCCACAACAAGTTAGAACTTTTGCCACGCTTGTGGAGAAGGCCAAGATAGCCGAAGAGGCTAAGAACTCAGAACGTCAAAATCGGGAGAGATTTAGAAACAAGAGAGATATACAACAGTGGGTTCTTCAAAAAGGTTTTAGAAGAGGCCTCGGAATGATAAACCAGCTCAAGGTAGAGCACCTGTAACTAATAATCGAGGTCGAGATTGTGCTGAATGTGGAAAAAGGCATTCTAGAGAGTGCTGGAGGAAAACGGTCACTTGTTACAAATGCGATTCAATGGATCACCAGTATAGAAATTGCCCTCGACGTATGGATACGACTCAAAAGTTCGTATCGATGCGCAATGGGCAGAGGTACTCAAAGACCACCGAGAGGTCGTGGACTAGATCGTGGTGGTAATGGGGCTGGACGTGGTTAAAGTGCACCGGGTCGAGGCAATGGTCCTAGAGGTAACACGGATGCAAGATAGCCAGGACTGGTCTATGCAGTTAGACGCCGCGAGGATGGCAATGCACCTAATGTAATAACTGGTACGTTCTTCATCTTTGATGTACCTATTACTGCTTTAATAGATATTGGTTCTACCCATTCGCATGTTGCTAGCTCCATATCTGGAAACCTGAATCTAGAATTTGAAATTACCGATAGTGAGATGACAGTAATTAGTCCTTTAGGACAGTCAGTAATTGTAAATAAACTGTTTAGAGACGTGCCCTTAGAAATTCAAGAGGAGGTATTTTTGGTAAATTTGATGGAATTGCCTTTCGGCGAGTTTGATCTCATTCTAGGCATGGATTGGTTGGTTAAACATCGGGCACATTTGGATTGTGCTAAAAATGGATGTCATTAAGAACTTCGGATGATAAGGAAGCAATAATGATAGGTGAACGAAGGAATTACCTGGAAAATGTGGTATCGGTGTTGAAGGCAGAAAAGTTGGTACGAAAAGGGTATAGAGCATTCCTAGCTTTCATTTGTGCTTTGGATGCCAAAGAGTTATCCGTGAATGATGTGAGAACGGTAAAGGAATTTCCAAAAGTATTTCCCGAAGAACTTCCTGGTATACCTCCAGATCGAGAAGTAGAATTTGGTATTGAGCTTTTGCCCGGAACGGCTCCAGTGTCCAGTGCTCCTTATAGAATGGCACCGAAGGAGTTGGCAGAGCTTAAAGCTCAAATTCAATAATTGCTGGATTAGGGATTTATTCGACCGAGTGTATCTCCGGGGGAGCACCGGTTTTGTTCAGAAGAAGAAGGATGGATCGATGCGTATGTGCATTGATTACGCATAATTGAATAAATTGACGATCAAGAATAGGTATCCTCTCATCGAGAATTGATGACTGTTTGATCAATTAAAGGGAGCTTCAGTTTTCTCCAAAATTGATTTGCGATCAGGTTATCACCAGTTTAAGGTGAAAGAAGCAGATATTTATAAGATGACATTTCGAACTCGTTATGGACATTATGAGTTTGTAGTGATGCCGTTTGGATTAACCATTGCACCAGCCGCATATATGGACATGATGAACCGAGTCTTTCAACCATATTTAGACCGGTTTGTGGTAGTGTTCATAGATGACATCTTAGTTTATTCAAGAAATGAAGAGGAGCATGACAAGCATTTGCATATTGTATTACAACTACTTCGTGATAAGCAACTTTATGCCAAATTCAGTAAATGTGAATTTTGGCTAAAGGAAGTGACATTCTTGGGTCATGTGGTATCAGCTGAAGGAATAAGGGTGGGTCCTCGAAAAATTGAGGCTGTCCTGGATTGGAAACCACCAAAGTCGGTAGCTGAAATTTGGAGTTTCTTAGGATTGGCTGGTTATTATAGACGCTTTGTTGAGGGGTTTTCGTTGATTGTCTTTGCCTAACTAAACTATTGCGAAAGGGAGTACCGTATGTTTGGACTGAAAAACAACAACAGAGTTTCGAGAAATTGAAGAAGATTCTGACAGAAGCACCAGTTTTGATTCAGTCGGAGGCTAGAAAAGAATTTACTGTTTATTGTGATGCGTCTCACACGGGTTTGGGTTGTGTGCTGATGCAAAATGGAAAAGTGGTGGCCTATGCTTCTCGTCAATTGAGACCACACGAAGTAAACTACCCTACTCATGATTTGGAATTAGCTGCAGTTGTCTTTGCTTTAAAGATTTGGAGGCACTATATCTACGGTGAGAAGTCTATCATTTACATGGATCACAAGAGTCTTAAGTACCTCCTTACCCAAAAGGAGTTGAATTTGAGACAAAAAAGATGGGTGGAATTATTAAAGGACTATGATTTCTCAATTGAATATCATCCTGGAAAGGCTAACGTGGTAGCTAACGCGTTAAGTCGTAAGGCGGTATCTGATTTGAGAGCAATTTTTGCTCATTTAAGTTTGTATGAGGATGGTAGTTTGTTAGCAGAACTTTTGGTGAAGCCTCTGTGGTTGGAACAAATCAAGGAAAAGCAGACATCAGATAAAAAGTTGGGACTTTTATTTCAACAGGTTGAAAGGGGTGAAATAGAGGATTTTGGTATAAACATGAATTGAGTGCTATGCTTTCGTGGAAGGGTTTGTATGCCTAAAAACTCAGAATTGAGACAAATGATTCTACGGGAGGCACATAGTAGCCCTTATGCTATACACCCCGGAGGAAATAAGATGTATCGAGATCTCCGTGAACAGTATTGGTGGCCAGGGTTGAAGCGTGAGATTTCTGAGTTTGTAGGAAAATGTTTAACTTGTCAACAAGTGAAAGTGGAGCATCAATTGCCATTAGGTTTATTACAACCGGTAAAGATTCCTCTTTGGAAATGGGATCGTATAACTATGCATTTTGTTAATGGGTTATCTTTAACACCTACTAAGAAAAATTTGTATGGGTAATAGTTGATCGTTTGACAAAGACTGCTCATTTTCTTCCGGTTCGTACGGATTATTCATTATTGAAATTGGCTAAGTCAGATGTATCTCAAATCGTGAGGTTGCATGGGGTACCAAAGTCATTATATCGATGTGGGATCCTAGATTTACAACACGATTTTGGAAAGCTCTGCATGAAGCCTTGGGGACAAAGCTGAATTTCAGTACGGCTTTTCATCCTCAGTTTGATGGTCAGTCGGAAAGAGTAATTCAGATATTGGAAGACATGTTAAGGGGATGTGTGATCGACTTCAGGGGTAGTTGGGAGGATTTTCTACCATTGGCAGAATTTGCGTATAACAATAGCTATCAGTCTAGCATTCAGATGGCACCCTATGAGGCATTGTATGGTCATAGGTGCCGTACTCCTACTTGTTGGATTGAATTGGGCGAACGGCAGATGTTGGGTCCTAAGATGATATCTGAAACAGAGAAAAAGGTAAAAGTTATTCGAGCACGGTTAAAGGAAGCTTCAGATAGACAGAAGTCATATGCAGACCTGAAGCGTAAGGATATCAAGTTTGCTGTGGGAGGCCAGGTCTTTCTGAAGGTCTCACCTTGGAAGAAAATTTTCAGATTCGAAAAGAAGGGTAAGTTGAGCCCTAGGTTCATCGGGCCATATCGTGTGACGAAACGTGTTGGTCCAGTGGCTTATCAGATTGAATTACCTCCGGAGCTGGGTCAAATTCATAATGTTTTCCATGTTTCCATGCTAAGACGCTATAGATCGGATCCATCTCATATAGTATTGGTAGAGGAAGTGGAATTAAATTCAGACTTGTCTTTTGAAGAAGAACCAGTGGAAATTATAGACCGGGATGTTAAGGTGCTAAGAAAGAAGACTGTACTGTTGGTCAAAGTTTTATGGGGTAATCACGAGCGGAGGAAGCTACGTGGGAGCCCGAGGAAGCTATTCGGCGAAGAATATCCTCACCTCTTTTAATCGTAAATTTCGAGGACAAAATTTTATTTAAGAGGGGTAGAATTGTAACATCCTAAATAATTGAGTACCATTATATTGCTAAATGTTAGTTCGGGTTACTTGGAGTTAGAATAAAAATATTAGTTAAGTGCACTTTAGAGCAAAGAATTTAGGTGACATTGAGACTTAAGTTAATTAAGTACTAAAAGAAGGCATAAGATGAGTTAATAGCATAGTGGTGATGGCGCCATGAGTTAGACATGAGGGAAGAGGTTCAAATCTCCTAGCTTGCAACTTGAAAATTTTTATTTTTTTTACTTTCATCTATTAAGTGTCGGCCAAGAAGCAAACATGGCAAGTTTGACTTATTTATTTTTGGTATGATGGCTAAAGGATTAAGGAAATATTTAACTTGATGAAAGAAATCAATAGGATAAGGTAAGTAAGGGGAACAAATGGCTTAAATTGGGGAGTGTGCTATGGAAAGAAAGGGTGGCAAAAGTTGGTCTTTGATAGCCAAGTACTTGGATGGTTTTTGGGCAAGGGGCTGGCCAAAATTTTGAAGGCATTTAGATGAATTAGGGGCTAGTTGTGCACATTTTCCTCTTTCGGTCATTTGATAGCTTGTTTCTCTCAAATTCCCTCCCCTTAGCCGAATGCTTATTGGACAAAGGTAAACAATATTTTTTTTTGTTGTTCTCTTTTCTTTTGGTCATTTGAGTTTTGACCATTTAGGTCTTATTTTACCTATTCTCTAAAAACTTTTCCCCTAGTGCCGAAACCATCATCACACAAAGAAGGCTAATCTTTTTCTTTTTCTTTCACCCTTGCCGAATGTACACAAGTCTCCAATATCAATTCTTTGTTCATCTTTCGTTCTTGAAAAGAATCCAAACATAAACACCATATGTTCTTTTACCCTTCTTCATCTCTTTCTCTTTACAAAAAGAATTCTCAAACAAACTTTTCCCTTTTATTTTATCCATGGGCGAATGTAACTTGCTCTTGTGACAAAATTTTTTCATTTTCTTTTACCACAACCGATTTCCTTTAATCATAACCGAATTCTTCCTACTCAATTATCTTTCCAATTGTGGACATTAGTGAGAAACTTTGGAATCGATTTCAAGAATCAAGGTAAAGTGATTTTCTTTTTTTTCTTTTAAGGATTCTTATTCATTTAGTATAGTTAGTTATTAATCGATTTTGTTTTAGGGACACAATCGCTCGATCGATTCTCGTGGAATGAAGACAAATCGTGGTAAGCCAAATCTAAAATCTTATAAACGTTAGTCATATTTCAATACTAATAAGTCGGACTAATAATCTTATGTCTTTAGAGACATTTAAGATAAAGGCGAAAAGGCGATCCATAGCTTTGAAAGAGGCGATTCATAAATCCCTAATTATAAACGAAGGGCTTTTTTAGGAATTTGGGATTTTTCACCGGGTTGCAGACCTTCAACCGAGGAGAATCAATTATTTGAAGTCGTTTGTACTCCCGAGCCTTTGTACTTTCGTGGATTCTCATCGGGCAACGAATCAACAAACGAGGAGAAACCAAAAATAGAAGTGGTTCAAAATCAAAGGGGTAAGGATTTAGATCGTATACCAATAGTGTATTTTTGATAAATGATAGTGTTCTAATGGTTTGTATTACGTTTAGGTGTTGACGAGCGGGAAGGTTTAGTACTCACGATATCAAGGTGTGTAACTTCACACTTTTCTCGGGTTGGATGTCATCAGTAGTATTGAGAAAAATCATAAAAACAACAAAATCGGTATAATACGTAATAATTGGTATTTTGGTGAAAATTACATGAAAATGATTAAAATGGTGAATATTACGAAAACGCCCTTGATGAGTTAGTTGTTAATATGTAAATTTTATGTCTCGTGAAAATGGGCCGAAATCTCTGTTAGATCGAAAATGGGCCGATAAGTTTGCTAGTTAGTAAAATGGGCCGATAAGTTTGCTAGTTAGTAAAATGGGCCGATAAGTATGCTAGTTAGTAAAATGGGCCGAAATCTTTGATAAATAGTAAAAGGGCCGAAATCCCTGATAAATAGTAAATGGGTCAAATCCTCGATAAATAGTAAATGGGCAAATCACGATAAATAGTAAATGGGCTGAAATCTATGCTGGATCGATAAATGGGCCGAAATCTATGCTAGATCGTTAAATGGGCCAGAAATTTTGCTAGATCGTTAAATGGGCCAAAGATGCTAAATTGTTATATGGAATAAATGATATCTTGTATTATGGGCCTTAATAAAAACCTGAAATATTGACTTATATATATTGGGCCTTTATGCCAAAATCATCATACGAATATAGATTATTTTGCATACATGTTGCATGGGTTGGGATTAACGATGAAGAGAAGAAAGGCCTGCTGCCTAAATCTAGTTCGGTGGCTTTGCCACAAAATAATTAAACGGCTGATTGCCTCTAGTTCGGTGGGTATGCCACAAATATTTTAATGGCTCAATACCTCTAGTTCGGTGACTTTGTCACAATCTAGTTCGGTGGCTCTGCCACAAATATAAAATGGCTTAATGCCTACGATTGGTGTGATGGCGGGGTGGGTTGACTTGATCCCCACAGGTGTGATGGTTGGTACGGGTGGTGTGTAGCGGATGGAAATTAGGTTTGGGTGGGAAAATTTCATTTTTGCATGCATTCCATTATTTATATTGTTAATCTTGTTAATGGGCTCAAGCCCAAAATAATGACTTGATGATCTGGCCCAATGGATAAAGTAAGTGAGTTATACACTGAGTTCTGAGTAACTCACTCCCTCAAATTTTTCATCTCAGGTAATGGAAATTGACGTGGACTTGGGCCGAGGATGACTTCGTGGAGGCCATACTGCAAACATGGGTTTAATAAACTTTGAACTTTTTAATAAGTACTTTCCTTATTTTACTATTTTGGGTATGATTTAATAAGGCCTCTATTAATATTTTATGGATTTTATGCGTGGTTGGATTAAAATTTTGTTTTGGATATTTTAATATGGGCTTGTGTTTATCACATAATGTTTTCTTAAAATATTTTTGGGTTTTCAAACATACGAGATTCTTTAACTATTCTTATTTTCAAATACTCTGAACTCTTATAAAAAATTACTTTATGATTTTGATAATTAAAATTAAATGATGAGAATTTTAACTTATGTTTCTCAATTACATCAAAACTTAAAATTATTTCGTAGGTTTTTATTAAACTCTACTTTAAAAAGGGTTTTGAAATATCGATTCATCTAAATTATTAAGATAGTTCGATCTATGTAACAAACCAAATCTAGTCTTAATGCATAGACCGGGTTTGGGGTGTTACATAATTAGTGTCAAATGACCGATTTTGCACACACAGTGCTCTGTATTAAAACTTGCACACATAGTGCCCTTAACCTATCTTTTCCTCAATCATATAAACACATGTGATTTTATTTTCATTCACATTTATACACAATTAAATGCACATGTTAAAAACAACTCATTCCTCCATCTCAATACTTTCACATTCGACAATATTTAATACACATATATACATATATCCACTTATTTGAATATAATCACTTCTCCTATCATTTTCACTTATAAAATCATCCAACTCAAGTGATCAAGACTTATAGTTATACATATAAATACCAACTTTACATTCGGCCAATACATATTAAATTCCATATCACATTCGGCAAATTGAAATTAAACATACTAACTATCATTAAAATTTTTGCACATGCTCACTCATAAATCATAGACACTAAATTTAATATAAAAATATTCTATAGACTCGAATTTGTGGCTCGAAACCATTGTTTCGATTAGGGTCAGAATCGGGCTATTATAATATATGTTATGTTTGTGTATGATAAAGGATAGCATGTGAATGGGGTGTTGATGCCTTAGTTGTGGCTGATTTGGTTGATGGTATATGGTTGAAATGGTTCTATGTTTGTTGTGTAGGTTTGTGCATGGAAGGGTGACAAAATGGCTTGTTAAATAGCCTTATTTTTGTCCACATAGGTAGACACAAGGGCGTGTGTCTAGGCCGTGTGTGACACACGGCTTGCCCCATGGGCGTGTGTTCTGGCCGTGTGTCCCTCGCACCTTAATTGTTGCAAAAAAGAATGTCTAGAATTGAGACACGGGCGTGTGTCTCAGCCGTGTGTGCTATACGACCTTGGATACGGGTGTGTGTCTCGGCCGTGTGAAGTCTGCACCTATTTTATGAAAATTTAAGGAAATTAAATCGACCACACGGCCTAGAACACGGGCATGTGGAACAAGTCAGAGAGCAACCTATTTTGAACACGGCCTGTAGCACGGGCGTGTCTAAGGGTCACACAGGCTATAGAGCCCTGTAACATGAAAATTTTTCTAAGTTTCGTAAAATTTTCTAAAGTCCTCAGTTTAGTCCTGAATCACTTCCAAAGCATGTATTGAGCCTCGTAGGCTCGTTATAGGGGCGATATGAATGTATGTGAAAATTTTTAAATTAGGATGGAAATTACGTCTCGATTTTGTATGTTTGCTTGTGTTTAATTTCAGTAATGCCTCGTACCCTGTTCCGGTGTCGAATACGGGTAAGGGGTGTTACAAAAATAATTTCCTTTCCTTAGGTGCCAAGCTAAACCAAAATCAACCATTCACATGCCTTCAAAACACATTCAAACAAGCTTAAAACATACTGAAACATTCAACCTAAGTGTCTAACCAATATGCCCTCATTGACGCCACATTTCATATACCAATAAAATTCACATTCAAAGGTCTCTAGTCCCTACCTTAAACATATGCCAAACATATCAACTCATCCATTCCGTTCACATTCAATTCTACCATATTTCAACCACTTACAAGAAGCATAAACTAAATGACCAAAGACATATACATATTGAAACACCCCTCACCCGTATTCAACACCGGAATAGGGTTGCGGAGCATTATCGAACTTATCACACATTTAAACATACATTTCTCATACAATTAGTCAATTCAAATACAATTCATTCACAACCAATCATTTTATCCCTTATACGAGCTTACGAGGCCCAAAACATGCATTGAGGTGGTTCGGGACTAAATTAATAACTCTAGAAACTTTTAATCACTTAGAAAATTTTTGGTATAAAACAAGGGACACAAGCTTGTGTGGCCCGGCCGTATGTCTTTAACGACTAAAGACACACCCATGTCACAGGCCGTGTGGACATTAGAAATGGAAGCACATGGTTGTGTCCCAGCCTGTGTTCGACCCCGTGTCCAAACTAGTGAGCATACTGACTTGGGTCACATGGCCAACCACATGCCCGTGTGTCTAGCCCGTGTGCCTTTTGAAGTGGCCACACATGCCCGTGTGCCAGGCCGTGTGCTAGGCCATGCCAAACCTGTAAGGTACACTGACTTATGCCACACGGCCAAGTCACATGCCCGTGTGTGAGGCCGTGTGAAGCATACTGACTTAGTTTTAATTTCAACACCAGGGGACACACGGCCGTATACATGACCGTGTGTCACACACAGTTGAGATACATGCCTGTATCTCTGCCCGTGTGGACAAAAATAGGCTATTTACCAAGCCAATTTGCTATCCAAACTTATACACACCTACACCAAACTCAAATGGCACAAAACATAGCATATCATAGGCATTAAATCAACCTCACTCAAGCATATTTCATACCATTTCCAACATCAACCAATTCAAACATATTTCAAGCACATTCTATACTCCTATTCTCCATACACACAAATCACAAAGCATGTTATATTACTTATACCAAATTCACATTTATAATACAACAAATTATACAGTTCTAAACATAAATCATTATGCACCAAAATCATAAGCATGTAACTACTCTATATAAACCATTTGGCATTCTCAATACTAAATATCAATAAACATTACAAAACTAACCTCAATCACATAACATAAGCCATATGTACAATTATATATATACATGATTCAATCATACCAAAATAAGCCAACTTATATGGCAATATACCAAACCAAACTTAGAACATTTACAAGCCAACTCAAATGGCTACATTCATCATCAATTATGAACCAAAATGACCAAAGTCCCTATACATGCCATATACTCAAAACATAAGCTCAATAGTACCAAACTGATAGTAGGATAGTGTGACGAAGCCTCCGACGATCCTTAAATCCGAGCTAGCTTGATTTCACTATAAAACACAAAAAATTAAACAAAGTAAGCTATCTAGCTTAGTAAGCTCGTATGAAATAAACTCAAACTAATCATAAATACACAAATCATCAATTTGAACATATCAACATGTAATTCATGTTAACTAACAAACCTTTCACATGTCTAATCATATGCTTATATGTGCACTTCACAATTTTCTTGATTTAAAGCTTATACGGTTCATGCACATACCTGTACCATCTCGTATCAAGCTCATACTCAACCATGTCTTTCATTTACCTATTGAACCATTCAGAATACTATCAGATACATGGGAAACTCACATTCGAAGTGTCACATATATAGCCGAAGCTATCTAATCACATATCACATAATGCTCATCTCGAGCTATCAACAGGCCTGCTCACACAAGCTGCGGGTCAAGACGTAGCTACATGGTGCTGCTCACACAAGCTGTCAAGTAACCGCAACACATGCCGGTATACTCAGCCACCGGTATGACGCATAGTACCAGCACCCAGATCACATAATCACAAGAATCCCTAATGACATGTCAGTTGTATCCAAATCTATTCCTAATGTTCAACCGAGATTTCCAATGTCGAATCTTCGTTGAATCATTTTCGAACATGTCTGAAGACTCGTTTTTATAGTTTATGCAATATCAAAGCATTTAAAATACATTTATAATGAAACTTATTACATACGAACTTACCTCGAACGTAAAAATAGCTAAATTGGTCCATTAGTCGAGAACTTTTTTTCCTCGATCTAGATTCGAGTTTCACTTTTCTTGATCTATATGTAATCAAAATTTACTTATTTAATCATATCCCTATTCAATTTAGTCCAAAACACTCATGAAGGTAATTTTACACATTTGCCCCTAATGTTTCACAACTTTTACAATTTAGTCCTTATTTCATAAAATTTCAAATTCATGTAATTAGGACCCTACCCATGCTAGTCAAATTTCTCTTATTACCAAAGTAGCCCATATTTTTCATTGATTTCACATTTTAACCATGAATTTTATACTTTTCACAAATTAATCCCTAATTTACATTTTCACTAAAAATCACTTAACAAAACTTGTATAACTACCATCAAACATTCATAATCTATCATTAAACATCAAAATACTCATGTATTCATCAATGGAAACATCTAAAATCTTTAACAATTTTGCAAAATAGTCCCTAGGCTAGCTAGACTAAGTTGCAACGATCTCAAAAATATAGAAATCATTAAAAACGGGTTAAAAATGCATACCTAATTGACGGAGAAAAGCTTGCCAAATTTCAAGCCCTAAAAATGGATTTTATTCTTGCTAAAAATCGGCTAGGAAGATGATAGCCTTCAAATTTTGATTTTGTTTTATTTATTTTAGGTTTATTATACTAATTACTATTTTAACCTTAATAATAATTCATTAATATCATCCAAATGATGTCCATCTATGTCCACTTATATTTCAAATGCTCTATTTACAACATAAAGACCTCCACTTTAATATTCCATAGCTATTTAATACCTTTAACTATTAGAACATCACTTTTGCACTTTACGTGATTTAGTCCTTTTTATCAAATTGACCAATCAAACGATAAAATTTCTTAACGAAAATTTCACTCAAACATATTATCATGCTGTAGACATTAAAATAATAATAAAATAATTATTTCAACTTTGGATTTGTGGTTTCAAAACTACTGTTCTGATTTACTAAAAACAGGCTATTATCATATGAACATATTCAAGCAAAAATCAAAGATATATACACAAGTATAATCAAACCAAGTTTAAACAACATCATTATAGCAACAGAACTTAGAGGCTCTTTACATGCCATTTATAACCTGACATCAAAATGATCGAAACATCTACCAAGATGCAAAACGGATAGTGTGTATGCTCTAACTTGGTTCCAATCGATTGAGATTTCCGATGATCTACAAAAAAGGAAAACAACTAACATAAGCAACTAGTGCTTATTAAGCTCATATAAATCATAAATGTAAACTTACAAATATAATTGCATTAAAAATTCATGTATAAAATTCATTTAATAGCTCGTGAATTCATTCAATTCCTATACACACAACAAATCTCAAAATTTAATAAGTTCATATACATATAAAACTTGTAATCACACCATATTAATTAACATTCATAAAAAACCTATGAAATTAAAAACATCCATCTCATGTTCATATTATATAGCATATTTATCATCCGATACATATTACTTGATAAAAAAAATGTTCAAGGATGCCATAACATCCTTCAGCCACGGTCTTATTTATTTTCGATATGATGCCATAGTGTCTTTCAACTATGGTCTTATTCATTTTCGTCATGTTGCCATAGTGTCTTTCAACTATGGTCTTATTCATTTTTGTCATGTTGCCATAGTATCTTTCAATTATGATCTTATTCATTTCCGATATAATGCCATAGTGTCTTTCAACTATGGTGTTATTGATTTTTAATGCCAATGAACTCGATCACCACATACATATATAGAAATTAATTACCAAAACAACAACTAATTAATTTAACCAATCTACGAACTTAGCTAAACAAAAATGATTATGAAAACGATGCCGATGACTATTCTGCTAACTTCGCCTTCCCACAATTTATGTCTGGTTGATTCATTTCTTGATATAAATAATAGTTTCCATGTGTTTAATCCATTCAAATATCTCAAATAGTTAAAATTAAGCTTATATGTCTTTTAATGTAAATTAACAAAATTACCCTCAACATTTTACCCTTTTATGCAATTTAGTCCCTAAACCCAAAACTTACAAATTAACCACATTTAATCAAAACCCTTGCTAGCTAAATTTCTTAAGGTCTCTACACAGCCCATATTTATCAAAATTTTAAAATAATTCCATGTAATTCACTATTTTAATAATTAAATCTTTTAACATCAAAATTACTAAAAATCACTTTACAAAATAGACCTATTTATCAACCATGCTTAATAATCTAGCACAAAACTTCACAAACACATCAATGGCATAATCCAAAATGTTTAACAAATTTACGAATTAGTCCCCGGGTTAGTTAGATTAAGCTAAAATGAACTAAAAAACATACAAATCACTAAAAGGGACAAAAAATACATGCCATGCATGTAAACCAAGCTTGGCCGAAAGCTTCCTATCCTCTAATATGGTGTTTCGGCTTTGTCAAGAACATTTGAAGAAGATAATGACTTAATTTGACTTTTGTTTTGTTTTTTTCCTTAAATATCAAATTACTAGTTTACCCTTTAAAAATTAATAAAATTTCATGATAACAACCACCTAAACCATCCACTCAAAACCAAATGGTATATTTACCATTTAAGTCTATTAGTTTAAAATTTTCATAGTAATTTGACACATTTAACTAATAAAACTAACTTTTTAGATTTTACGATTTAATACTTTTTACTTAATTAACTATCTAAAATGTTAAAATATTTTAATCAAATTTTAATACGACCCTATAGTAACTCTATAAACATTAAATAAATAATAAAATACTGACTCACTTATCAAAATTGTGGTTTTGAAACCACTATTTCTGACATAACTGAAAACAGGTTGTTACAACTCTCCTCCCAAAAGGTATTTTCATCCCCAAAAATCTTACCAAAGAATGGGTTTGGGTATAGCAATTTCATAGCTTCTTACAGTTCCAAGGTAGCTTCCTCAACCCCGTGACGGTGCTAGATAACCTTAACTAAACCTATGTGTCTATTTCTCAATTCTCTGATTTCTCGAGCCAAAATTCCAACCAATTCCTCATTACATGACATGTCAGGCTGTAATTCCACATCAACTGGTGAAATCATATGTGAGGGATCAAATTTGAACCTTCTTAACATCGATACGTAGAAAACATTATGATTTTTCTCTAATTCTAATGGTAAAACTAAACAATAAGCTACCGGCTCAATTCTCTCAATAATTTCATAAAAACCAATGAAATATGAACTAAGCTTTCCTTTTCAGCCAAAATGGAGAACTTTCTTTTAGGGTGATACTTTCCAAAATACTTTGTTGCCAACTTGACACTCGATGTCTTTTCTTGTCAAATCAGCGTACGATTTCTGACGAATAGAAATAACTTTTAAATAGTCTCGTATCACCTTCACTTTTCTTTGGTTTCATGAATCCAATATAACGGAGTTATGCAATTTTGGCCATACAAAGCTTCGTACGGGGCCATTTTAATACTCAACTGGTAACTATTTTTATAAACAAATTCAACCAACGAAAGAAATTACTCCTGTAATATCTCGCTTTTCAGTGATGTTGGAAACAGTGATTTTGGGACCACAAATTTGATATGTGAAGTCATATTTCAATTTTTACTTTATGTTTATTAAGTTAAATTAGGGTCGTATTAAATTTTAGTAAGGAAATGTTAATGTTTAGTTAGTTAATTAAATAAAAGGACTAAAATGTGGAAGACACAAAACATAGTAATTATTAAATTGCATTAACTTGGTATTTTAATTATTTAATGGAAGATGACATATGAAATAATTAAGCAATAAGGTTAATATGTGGATGGATATGGGCCTATTAATTGTTAAAATTTTAAGTTTATAACTAAGGATAAAATTGTAATTATAAAATAAAAACTAAAAGAAATAAAATAAAATTGATGAATCATCATCTTTCTCTAGTAGAAACCGAAATTGGGGGCGTTAAAATACCATTTTTCTCAAGCTTGAGGTTCGGCCATAGCTATTGGGTTGCATGTAAGCTCATTTTAAATCTATTTCTAGTAATTTTTATGTTTTTGAAGTCGTTGCAACTAGGTCTAGCTAACCTATAGCTTCGTTTTTGAAAATGTCAATAATTTTGAAATGTACCATTGAAGAATTCTTATTTTTACGATGTTAAATAGAGGGTTTGAGGTCTTAGTTGTTAATTGGAAGTAGTTTATTAAGTAATATTGTTAGTTTTTGAATTAAGAATTTATTTGTTGAAATGTTGTGAATTTTGAATAATTATGGACTGTGCTAATATGGAAATAAATTTAGCTAGCTTGGGTATCTAGCAAATTTTGCTAAATTTGGGTGATTTTAAATTAAGGACTAAATTGTAAAATGTAAAATTTTAGGAAAATGTGTAAGTAATGAAAAGTTAATGGTCTTATGTATTAAATTGAGTGTGAAATGTATGTAAATTTAATAGAATGTATTTAATTACTATATAGATCAAGACACAAATCATAAAGACAATAACTGAGGAAACAAAAAAAATTACAGAGTAGTCCCAGCGTTTGAATTGGGAGTGGATTGTAGGTAAGATTATAGTGTTTTTTTTTTTTTAAGATTTGTAATTTATTTGTGTTTTAGATTACTGATTTCTAGTTAATTGATTTATATATAAATGTGAAATTATTTTGGTTATTTATATAACCATATGAATTGTAATTATTTATGTTTGCAAATCGGTGCCCCTGTTTGCACATTGGTGCCCCTGTTTGCACATTCGTGCCCCTACTAACACATCTGTGCCCCTGTTTGCACATTGGTGCTTCTGCTTGCACATCTGTGCCCCTTTTTGCACATTCGTGCCCTATTTGCACTTTGGTGCCCTAACTACACATCTGTGCCCCTATTTTGCATCTACGATGACCCTAAAAAGGAGTAGTTACTGAGCATGTGAAACAAGAACTAATGATTTAGACTAAATGTTATGGAGCCTTACGGACTAGATATATATGTGTATGTAAGGTTTATTTATGGATTGTTACATGGAATGTAACATCCGGGATTTAGGGGCTTTGCATCTTTTATGTTTTTCTGCGTTTGTTGAGCTATGCTTGTTGTTTGGATGTGTTTGGGGCCCTCGGGAAGGCACGGGTTAAGCTGAAGCCTTGTGGAAATTTTAGTTTTGGGCACTTTAGGAGGGTAGCCGAATGGGAGCAAGACTTAAGGGGTTTTAGTTTGCGGTTGGTGTCACAAGGAAGTGCAATGGTAGGGTGGAAAGGGGACGCCACTTAGCATGTAGAGAGGTGGCGTCACAAGGAGAGGGTGAGAGAGAGAGGGTTCAAAACTCTCAAGTAGCAAGGGAGTATTATTTTTTGGCTCAGGCAAGGGAGGTAGTTGGATGATAATCAAACTCTGGAGGAGAGAGGTAGGACTTGGTCAAATATTTCAAAAGGATGTTGGAGAGGGATTTAGGGAGTTTGAACTATTCAAATTAGTTTGAAGAGGTGGAGGAGTGGGAATTAAGGAGAGTTTCAAGGGACGGCATGGTGTTTGAGGTGAGTAGGGGTTGCTAGCTGAAATTTTGAGGGGTGTGAGAGGGGTGAAACATTCAGTTTTGGTGAGAGGAGAGGGTGCTGAATTTTGATGGGTTAAGTAGCTGGTGTGTGTGTGAGATGTTTTCTTTTTTTAGCATTTGTGAGTGTGCCCTTCTTCTAGTTATCTTATTCTCTTTTGCCGAAAGTGCCTAGCCAATTCCCATCATTTTTGTTACTTGGACCTATGGCTGAAACTAAAAGACCAAGTGTGCATATTTCTTTTCATCCTCTTTTCTACTTATTCTCAAAAACTCCATAACCGAATACACATTTGTCCCTTACAATCTTCAGGTTCTTCTTTTCTATTTGCTTCTTTTAAGCCGAAACCACTGTTCTTCTCTCCCTATTTTTCCCTTATCATTCTTTTCCCTCAAACTTCTTCACTTTTTGTGTTACTTGGTGTTGTCGAAACGTCTAAGCCTCTATCAAAGTTCTCTTGTTTCATTTTCGGCTTTTTCATCATAATCTCTTCCATTTTTGTTCATAGCCGAATCCTCACCCTAGGTGTTGGTAAGTTCTCTATTACTCTCTTTTTTTTTCCCTTTTCTTCTCTAGGCCAAATCATTTTCCTTAATCCCTTTTTGAGGTTGTTTCATTCTTCTTCCTTTTTAGCTGAATCTTCTCTGCTCTAACAGCTTGTGCAGAATCTTTGAGGGGCATCTTTTGGGTTCGGTAAGGGATCATTTCACCATTAGAATTTGTTCTCTTCCTTTTCTATTTTGGTTTGGTTAATTGAAGGTGAGTGGGTGGTGATTGGTATTTTGGCCGAATGGTGGATGGAAGGCTCATGCTTTTTGTTTGGCCGAGAGGCCATCTCTTCTAATCTATTCTATTTTCAAATCGATTCTCACTTGTTATTTGCATAGGTGTTCGATTGACTTCTTAATCCAAGCCTTCTAGTTTCAGAACTCAATCGATTTAGGTAAGAAGATTTTCCCTAGTTATTCTATTAATCGGTTTATCCATCTGAAACACCCCAAACCCAGCCCACGAGTTTTGACTAGATCTGGTATGTTCCTCGGTGTAAACCGTTTCAAATTCTTTTGTTACTTAGGAAAAACTTGTGTGTTTTGAAAGAAAGATTGTTTTGGGTTGGGCTTGAGTTGAAAACAAGTTTATTTCATTATTAAAATCCTTTACTTTAGGTGACAAAACGTTTAGGCTTTGTTTTAAAATAAATTTACTTAGTCTTTTGATAAATAAAAGTTTGTAAGCTTAATAAATAAAAGCAAAGTAAAGTAGTTCTAATATGGCCTTATTACATCAAATAATTCCCAAAAAAAAAAAATTCAAAGTACTTAATGAAATAAAATCCAAATTAAATAAATTCCTTGCTATGCATTGCCACCTTTAAGCTCCTGCCGACCCGGTCCATTACTGATCATTACCTGAAAAAGGTTCCCACAATGGGGTGAGTCAAACAGACTCAATGTGTAACCATCACTAAAATTTAATAATTTAGGCATATGTTCACATATTACATGCATATTCATATAATAGATAGGAAATAATGATGCAACCCGAACCCAAACCTATATGCCATCCGCTACACATCACCCGTACCATCCTGCACACCGTAGGGACTACTAAGTCAACCCTCCATCCGCTACACACCATCGAAGGCATCCGCTGCAGTCAATGTGCTCACCACCCTTATAAAGTTCGTGGTCTTAGGTCACCACATTCAGATATCGTGGTCTTAGGTCACCACATTCGGATATCGTGGTCTTAGGTCACCACATTCAGTTATCGTGGTCTTAGGTCACCACATTCAGATATCGTGGTCTTAGGTCACCACATTCACTTCCCCTTTGCATATAACCCATATGCCCCATATCATACATATAATGCATTAACATGCTAAATTCTTATTTCACATTCTTATAATGTCATATGTGTGTCGTAACAGATATTTAACATAATCTTAGTAGGAGTAGGAACGTACCTGAGTACTTGGTACCATAGCATGGTACTTTAGCCATATTCACATTCATATACATATACTTATATTAAACATTGCCATAAAACTTATTAAGAAATATTGTGGGGTACACATCTGATTCGCTTAACAAATTTGCTGAAATCCCGAAAAGCTTAATCTAATGCCTTACATCTTAAATCTCTACATTTAATCAATCATTTAATACTAGTAAAGAGCCATTCGCCATAAATCCAAATCCTAGTAGGATTAATACACTTAAATCCTTACCTTGCTTCCGATTGATGTCTAATCAAATGCCGAAACTTTGTATCCTTCTTTCTTGAAATCGGCAATCACTAGATTACTTGAATAGATTAGTTTTGACTTTTAAATATTAATGAAACACATCTATTTTACTCAACATGGCCTTGGCCGGATCCTATAGATACTTACCTTGTGGATTTTAAATCCCGAAACTCACCGAATAACTAGGGAACACGCGGCCTATGGTGTACCTTCGTGAAAAGAATTTCTCCTTCCTTGTAGTCGACACTTAGTAAATCCCCAAAGATCTCTTCAAAGTTTCGGCAACAAGATATTAATAGATTTCAGTAAATCTTAAAAGAAAAAGAATAGAAATCGATAATCACTAACCTTACCCTTAATGCACAAGTCGACAACCCCTTGCTTGAAGTCTCAAACTATTTGGCTATGGTTTTGATAATAGCAAGTTTTCGGCTTTTGGAACTTAACAAGAAATCGGCTAAAGGTTATCTGTGTTGTCAGTTTATCAAAAGAAAAGAGAGGGAAAAGAGTCACTAAGGGATTCGACAATGGTGGACTTATGGAGAAAAAGATTTCGGCTATGGCAAAAATAAGAGAGAAATGAGAGAGTTTGCTAGGAAATTTTCGACGGAGACTTCAATGGAAAAGAGAAGATTGATGAATAGCCTTATTTTCCTCCTTTTGCCGAAATTACTAGGCCAAGACTCCCTTACTTGGCCATCACTCCTATTTTGATAACTTTATCACTTTAATTATCACCCATTCAATTTAATAAAACTTAATCCAATATTTATCTCTTATCTCTTAATAAAAATAATAATAATAATAGTCCATCATTATCTATCTATTTGCCAAATTTTAAGGAGAATTAAACTCTTCCCCAAGTGCCTTGGTGCCGTCCAACTCCCTTGCTCCTTGCAGCAAAATAAAACTCTTTTATTTGCTTCCCACGTGACTCGAACCTAAGCTCCTTCCCCTTGATTGTGGCGTCACTTCATCGGGCTTTAAGTGGTGCCTCCTAGCCACTTCTCCAAGCCCGTTCTTGTGTCAAATTTCTTCTATTAATTTTCTTAAGGCCACCTGTTTTAGTTTCCTCTTTTAAACTTAACATTTCTAAAACATTTCCTTACATTTCCAAGTTTCCAAAATGTTCACTTCCTCTTTTAAACTTAACATTTCCAAGTTTCCAAAATGTCACTTTCCTCTTTTAAACTTAACATTTCCAAGTTTCCAAAATGTTCACTTTCCTCTTTAAACTTAACATTTCCAATATTTTTCGATGCATTTTAGCCATCTCCTAAGGTTCTCCAAACCCTTAAACACACTCACCCACACACCGAGCCTATTAATTCATGAATTATGCGCCAAATGCATAACCCCTAATCTGGATATTACGTTCTACCCCTTAAAAATAATTTCGTCCTCGAAATTACTTACTAACGAACAATCGTACAATCTAACTCAAAGACACTACGCTATTGTCACAAGACTCGATCTTAATAAAACTAATACATTTCCTATGCACAATTCCAAAGTTCACATCCAAGGTTTCATACCATTCATTAGCAATACAAGAAAGAACTAGCTCTATAATAAACAAGGCAATAAAGGCATTCCAGAAATAAGAAACTTACCAGTTGTCACATCTGGCACATCATTCTCCTCGCGACGGTTGACTGCATAAACCAACCTTGGTCGCCTTGCATCCGAACCTTCAAAGACTCCGCTTGGTGCTCCACGACCATGGCCGGAACCATTTCCTCCATGGTTCGGACCCCGACCTCGCTGAGGCTGCCGTCCACCTCTACTAGCTTGATTAACATTCTGAGCTACTGGTTGATTCCCATCTGGTCTCATCGGACAGTCCTTAATCATATGGTCCTTTGACCCACACTTAAAACATCCTCCCATCTTTTTCCAACATTCACCTAAGTGCTTCTTCCCACATTGTTCACAAGTAAGGTATCGCCTCCAAGATGGCGACTTGCGACCTTGCGGCCCTTCAACTCTAGGCCTCTTTTGCTCATTCCTAGATGGCCTTGACGATCCAAATTCTCTCTTCTGCCTATTTCGATCGGAGTTCTCCTTCACGGGCTCCTTAATACCCTCGGCCACTTTGGCCTTTTCCACTAATACAGTAAACTCCCGCTCCTGTTGCGGAGCTATCAATAACCTCAGGTCATCTCTTAGTCTATCTTCAAACTGGACAAACCGCTCATGCTCAGTAGATACTATGCCTCGAGCATAACGACTCAAATTTTAGGAATTCAACAGATACTCACTACGGACTTGTTCCTTGTACCATCCTAGAAAAGCCTTTCTCCGGCATCAATATAATGAGTGCTAACATACTTCTTCTGGTATGCTGCTTTAGCATACTCCCACGTGAGTTCCTCAGCTGTAGCACCATCCCGCACCATGAGCCACCATTGATATGACTCATCGCGGAGAAGCGACACCATTCCTTTCAGCTTTTCCTCGTCAGTTAAGTCGAGCTCATCCATAATCCGCTCAGTCGCCTCCAACCAATATTCAGCAGTATTGGGTGCTACACTTGATACACCACGGAACACTTCAGCTCCGTTGGGTCGGAGTCACTCAGGTACCGACTTTCGAGCTCCCATGCCTCCACCTGCTCCTGCTACCCTTTCCAAGACCCGCAGCATCGCTTGACATACAGCATCATCCCCCATCTGAGCTTGCTGCTCGACACCAATAGCTAGGGGTAGTGGTGGCGGTGGTAACTCATTGTCAGACCCTTAACCCAATCTAACGGGTTCTGACACAGTCATCCTTTCTCTATCGCGTCCATGACGACCGCGTCCTCTAGAACTCATATCCAACAACGCGCTTTAATCTGATTTAAGAAAGTTTTATGAATTAGCCATTGTTTTACTGATTATTCGCGGAGAAGTTTTATGAAAAGAGTTTAATAGGGGTTCTTTCGATCATTCAAAGTTTCAAGTCTTCTATCTTAGTTCACAGAAAAGCACATCCATTCCATAGCATCTCACATACACATTCACTCTTCGGACATTCCGTTCGTTCCTATCCCAGGGGTATTTTCGTAATTTGCCCTATAGGGGTATTTTCGTAATTTGTCAAAATAAGGTTCCTTGGTGATTTTGTCAATAAGGGTATCTTGGTAATTTTTTCATTCCCGGGGGCATTTTGGGAAATTTTGAAATCTGAGGGTACTTTGGTAATTAACCCGAGTAAATTTGTAAATCTTAATAAATCAATGGTACTTTGGAATTTACAAAACTTGAGGGTTGTTTTTGAGAATTTATTTTCCATATCAGTGTTGTTGCAAAAATTTTTAAAGATCGGGGGTCGTTCTGGTAATTTTGTAACTCAGGGGTAATTTCATAAATTTTTTTCTTCCATAATCAAGGTATTTTGATATTTTATAAATTTAGGGTTCTTTTAAGCAAAGTAGTGAAATTTTGATAAGAACTGTGGGTATTTGGAAATTTCATAAACCAAGGGCATTTGTAATTTTACCACTAGGGGTATTTTAGTAAATTTGTAAATCAAAATATTTCA
Source organism: Gossypium rotundifolium (assembly GCA_025506655.1). Lineage (NCBI taxonomy): Eukaryota > Viridiplantae > Streptophyta > Magnoliopsida > Malvales > Malvaceae > Gossypium > Gossypium rotundifolium. The sequence goes on from CP106731.1 coordinate 54,815,589, forward strand.
GGAAAATTTATAAAATAATCTTTTCAAATCAAGAGGGTAATTTAGAAATTTTAAAACTAGGGTTTCCATAAAATACTGGCTAGTCCCTTTCGGGTTTTAGTTAGGGTTTAGCCTGTATAAGTCCTCTTGGTTGGGATGAACCGAGGCTACGCACCAGGTAGGATTCGAGTGGAGAGGAGGTGAGTCACGCGGACTGCTTAAATACTAAGCTCCCACCGAAACCAACCCTAGACATGCGCACCATGGTTACCACACCCTAACTCAGCGACTTAACCACAGGTTTGTTTAGTTAGGCATTTAAGTCTTATGTTTTTGTTGGGGTATACTAGCCTAGGGTTCAAGTACTTAATCTCTATTCTACGTTCCATTTCTACCCTTCTACAAATCATAATATAAATCACATAAAAGATCGGAGTACTTACCTGGTGGACTTCGGGCCGGAGACTTAGTGGGCCATGCCAGAAAAACCTGCTTAATTCAGAAAATCCCTTTTGGGCTTAACTTTGAAAACATTTTGGGCCTTAAACCCAAGGCCTAGAGTTTAAAATTGGGCTCTGATACCAAACTAAAACACCCCAAACCCGGCCCATGAGTTTTGACCGGATCTGGTATGTTCCCAGGTGTAAACCGTTTCAAATTCTTTTGTTACTTAGGAAAAACTTGTGTGTTTTGAAAGAAAGATTGTTTTGGGTTGGGCTTGAGTTGAAAACAAGTTTATTTCATTATTAAAATCCTTTACTTTAGGTGACAAAACGTTTAGGCTTTGTTTTAAAATAAATTTACTTAGTCTTTTAATAAATAAAAGTTTGTAAGCTTAATAAATAAAAGCAAAGTAAAGTAGTTCTACTATGGCCTTATTACATCAAATAATTCCCAAAAAAATAAATTCAAAGTACTTAATGAAATAAAATCCAAATTAAATAAATTCCTTGCTGTGCATTGCCACCTTTAAGCTCCTGTCGACCCGGTCCATTACTGATCGTTACCTGAAAAAGGTTCCCACAATGGGGTGAGTCAAACAGACTCAATGTGTAACCAACACTAAAATTTAACAATTTAGACATATGTTCACATATTACATGCATATTCATATAATGATAGGAAATAATGAGACAACCCAACCCAAACCTATATGCCATCCACTACACATCACCCGTACCATCCTCGCATTAATCGTGGGGACTACTAAGTCAACCCTCCATCCGCTACACACCATCGAAGGCGATCATTGCAATGACGTGCTTATCGCCCTTATAAAGTTCGTAGTCTTAGGTCACCACATTCAGATATCGTGGTCTTAGGTCACCACATTCGGATATCGTGGTCTTAGGTTACCACATTCAGTTATCGTGGTCTTAGGTCACCACATTCAGATATCGTGGTCTTAGGTCACCACATTCACTTCCCCTTTTCATATAACCCATATGCCCCATATCATACATATCACGCATTAACATGCCAAATTCTTATTTCATATTCTTATAATGTCATATGTGTGTCGTAACAGATATTTAACATAATCCTAGTAGGAGTAGGAAACGTACCTGAGTACTTGGTACCATAGCATGGTACTTTATCCATATTCACATTCTTATACATATACTTATATTAAACATTGCCATAAAACTTATTAAGAAATAGTGTGGGGTACACATTTGATTCGCTTAACAAATTTGCTGAATTCCCAAAAAGCTTGATCTAATGCCTTAGATCTTAAATCTCTACATTTAATCAATCATTTAATACTTAGTAAAGAGCCATTCGGCCATAAATCCAAATCCTAGTAGGATTAGTACACTTAAATCCTTACCTTCTTTGCCGATTGATGTCTAATCAAATGCCAAAACTTTGTATCCTTCTTTCTTGAAATCGGCAATCACTAGATTACTTGAATAGATTAGTTTCGCTTTTAAATATTAATGAAACACATCTATTTTACTCAACATGGCATTGGTCAATGCTATAGATACTTACCTTGTGGATTTTAAATCCAAACTCACCGAATAACTAGGAACACGCTGCCTATGGTGTACCTTCTGAAAAGAATTTCTCCTTCCTTGTAGTCGACACTTAGTAAATCCCCAAAGATCTCTTCAAAGTTTCAGCAACAAGATATTAATGGGGTTAGTCCTAGATTTCGAAAATCTTAAAAGAAAAGAATAGAAATCGATAATCACTAACCTTACCCTTAATGCACAAGTCGATAACCCTTGCTTGAAGTCTCAAACTATTCGGCTATGGTCTTGATAATAGCAAGTTTTCACTTTTGGAACTTAACAAGAAATCGGCTAAAGGTTATCTGTGTTGTCGGTTTATCAAAAGAAAAGAGAGGAAAAGAGTCACTAGGGATTCGCAATGGTGGACTTATGGAGAAAAAGATTTGGCTATGGCAAAAATAGAGAGAAATGAGAGAGTTTGCTAGGAAATTTTCAGGTGAGACTTCAATGGAAAAGAGAAGATTGATGAATAGCCTTATTTTCCTCCTTTTGCCGAAATTACTAGGTTAAGACTCCTTACTTGGCCATCACTCCTATTTTGATAACTTTATCACTTTAATTATCACCCATTCAATTTAATAAAACTTAATCCAATATTTATCTCTTATCTCTTAATAAAAAAATAATAATAATAGTCCATCATTATCTATCTATTTGCCAAATTTTAAAGAGAATTAAACTCTTCCCAAGTGCCTTGGTGCCGTCCAACTCCCTTGCTCCTTGCAGCAAAATAAAACTCTTTATTTGCTTCCCACGTGACTCGAACCTAGGCTCCTTCCCCTTGATTGTGGCGCCACTTCTTGGGCTTTAAGTGGTGCCTCCTAGCCACTTCTCCAAACCCGTTCTTGTGTCAAATTTCTTCTATTAATTTTCTTAAGGACACCCCGCTTTAGTTTCCTCTTTAAACTTAACATTTCTAAAACATTTCCTTACATTTCCAAGTGTCCAAAATGTTCACTTTCCTCTTTAAACTTAACATTTCTAGGTTTCCAAAATATCACTTTCCTCTTTAAACTTAACATTTCCAAGTTTCCAAAATGTTCACTTTCCTCTTTAAACTTAACATTTCCAATATTTTTTGATGCATTTTCCCCATCTCCTAAGGTTCTCCAAACCCCTTAAACACACTCACCCACACATTGAGCCTATTAATTCATGAATTATGCGCCAAATGCATAACCCCTAATCTGGGATATTACACCATCGTTCATCGCCTTAATCTAGTGGGGTGGTTATTCAATCATATCTTTCGTAGTGATTTATTGACCGAGGCTTTTAATGGCGGCAAGAAACATACAAGTTGGGGAAAGAAGCAAACCTTCTGGTTTGATTCAAAAGTTTAAGAAGCGAGCAGTGTCGGTAGTTTGAGACTGGCCACCAGGCTGTGGGACGGCGTCTAAAAGGGATAAGCAGATTGATGTGATCCCTACAAGTGAGGATGTTAGTGAGGTCGATAGTGTAGTGCTTCAAGTTTGCAAGTGTGTAATTATCACACTATTTCCTTAATTTTGTTTATGTGTATGTATTGTGATTGAAAGCTGGAAATAGCGGCAATGGTGGTTAATTTACCTATGTAAGGGTAAAACTGAAAATCAGGTTAGTATATTATACTCATGCGTTATAAATAATTGTGGACATAGTGTATGTGAGTGTATGCTGAATAGTATATGTTTCATATCACATAACTTGTCATATATACGATGTTGCATGTGCATGGGATATTGGGATATAAAAGATTAAAGGGGAAGTGTATATGGGTGACTTTGTCACGATTAATGATGGCGTGGTGCCTCATTGTGGATTTGTTGATTTAATCATGTGTGGATACAGTGGCTAGACCACTTATGTGGACTTTGAGCAGTGTGTCTGTCAGCATGACTGTCGAAGAGGTGTGTAGCGGATGGAGGGTTAATTGTAGAAATCCCCATAGGTGTGTGTGAGGATGGACATACGAAGCGGTGTGTAGAGGTTGGTACTAGGTTGGGTTGGGCTACCATTCTTATTACTGGTGCATGATGTGATGATACGATAGTGGTTTGGGCCAAGCCCATTTGTGGAAATTTTGTGGACTGATTGCACACTGAGTCTGGTGACTCACTTTATTCTTAACAAATTACAGGTAGCTCGTGATGTTTTGGACTGGGTTGGATCGTACTTGATGTGGCCATGTGAGGGGTTATTTATTAAACCTAAATTTTTAATTTGATTTTAGTAATCGCTATTTTCTTTGGGATATTTTTATGATGTAACAAGGCCACTTTAAATTTGGTAAATTTTGGATTCTCCTATCAAGTTGGTTTTCATTATTCATTAATCATGAAATTGTCAAATGAAATAGTTTTTTCAACGTATATATATAATCTAAAGTTTCTTGGCAAACCTGCTTAAACACACTTTTATTGAAATCAAAGTTTTTTTTCTTCTCGATGAATAATGTCTGGATCTAAAGTTAACCATGTTTTAAACATCATCTGATCGCTAAGCTAGCTAGATACCTTTTCCTTAAAATAGAGTTTCTCCTTCCAAATGCGTCGTTAAATGTTGGCTTTATTAAATTATTCCGTATTGTTTTTCAAACCTTATAAAACCTTTCAAACCATTTTTCCTAGTGACATTCTAGATCCGGTCGTGGTGTTTGGGCCGGGTGTGGGATGTTATAATTTTGGTATCAGAGTCCAGTTTAAAAAAAACTCGGCCTTGGGTTTGGGATCACAACGTTTTCAAAGTTTGTAAATAGGATGGTTTAAAAAAGGAATTTCATGTGAACTCTTCTGTAGAAGAATGACACTCGAGTTTTTTGACCCAGGTCCACTAGGTAAGTCTCCTGACTGTTAAATGAATTGCATGAAGTGGTTATGTAATGCAAATACTGTGAATGTGGAAATTTAGAATCTATACTATAGAGATGGAAACCTTTAGGAATGTATGTGTTTTGCGAAGAAACTACTTAAAACTCTGTTTCATAAAATTACTCGTTAATGAACAAGTGGAAATATACTAATTCAAAAAATTTATAATCAGGGTAAATTAGAGCTATAGATATGAGTGGTAGATGACGTGGACGTGTTAATCGCGGCTGTGGGAGAGGTCAGGGTACTGAGGTTGAGCTTTCGGAGAGGGAATGAGCCTAAGGGCGAGGTTCCAAGCATCACCTGTGGCGGGAGCAGATTCGCAAGACAGAACTGGGGGAGACGATGCTTTGTCTCAAGCAATGTTGAGGGTGTTAGAGCATGTAGCTGGTGCAAGTATTGGAGCTACAACTCAGAAGTCCATTCCTGAGTGACTTCGAGAAAATAGAGCTAAATATTTAGGGGTACTTCTGGGGTAGCTCCAAACGTGGTGGAATATTGGCTGGAGGCAGTCGAGAGAATTATGAATGATTTGGATTACACAGCGGAGGAGAAGCTGAAGGGCACAGTGTCTTTACTTCGGGATGAAGCCTATCAATGCTGGCTTACTGTGAGAGAGGGTACGTCGGTAGACCGGATAGATTGGGACTTCTTTAAGATGATGTTTCAAGGGAAATATGTTGGAGCTAGTTACATGGACGCTCAAAGAAAAATGTTCTTGAATTTGGTCCAAGGGGGTAAATTGGTAGCTAAGTATGAGGCAGAATTCCTACGGTTAAGTCGGTATGCCCGGGGAATAGTTGCGACTGATTATGAGCGATGTGTTCGGTTCGAGGATGGGCTGCGAGATGAGCTGCGAGTGTTGATAGCTCCTTAGAGGGAGAGGGACTTTGATATTTTGGTGGAAAAGTCTAAGGTAGCTGAGGAGGTAAAGCAAACTGAGAAGCAAGATAGGGATCAGGATAAGGGCAGAAACAAGAGGAGTTTTAGACTATCAGCGCCATTAAGAGGGTTTCAAAAGAGGTCTAGGGTTGAGGGGCCAAGTCGTGTGGCAGCGCCAGCAGTTGTAGGGCAGTTTAGACAATGTGCTCAGTGTGGGATGCCTCATGCAGGAGAGTGTTGGGGGAGAAATAAGGAATGTTTCAAGTGTGGGTCAAAGGATCATCTGATAAAGAATTGCCCACTAGATATAACCAGGGCTCGAATGGTAGGTCAAGGATATGTGCAGCCAGAAAGGAGTGGTCAGCAGATGCCAAGAGGCCGTGGTTTGAATCGAGGAGGAAATGGTTCTGGCCGAGGTCGTGGAGCATCGGGCAGAGGTGTTGGGAGTACTGAGGCAAGACAGCCTGGGTTAGTTTATGCAGCCAGACACAGAGAAGAGGGTGATGCACCAAACGTGATAACGGGTACGTTCTTCATTTTTGGTTTACCCTTTACTGCATTAATTGATGTTGGGTCGACACATTCCTATGTTGCTAGTATGGTGTTGGGGACTTTGAGTATGAATCCTGAAACTTCTTCTAGGGAGATGATTGTACTTAGTCCTTTAGGGCAATCGGTAGTGGTAAATAAACTTTTTAGGGATGTGCCTTTAGAAGTTCAAGGGTTGGTTTTCCCGGCTGATTTGATGCAACTACCATTCAGAGAGTTCGACTTGATCTTAGGAATGGATTGGTTGGTAAGGCATCGAGCAAATTTGGATTGTGCTGCGAAGCGCATGGTGTTAAGGACTACCGAGGGAGACAAAGTTTTGGTTATAGGTGAGAGGAGAGACTACTTGTCCAATGTAGTGTCTGTAGTAAAGGCAGAAAGAATGGTGAGAAAAGGGTGCATGGCTTTCCTAATTTTTATCAGTGATTTGGATGCAAAGGAAGTGACTGTGAATGAGGTTAGAACGGTAAGGGAATTTGTAGATGTCTTTCCTAAAGAGCTTTCAGGGTTTTCCCCTGATTGGGAGGTGGAGTTTGGAATTGAGCTTTTACCGAGAACGGCTCCAGTGTCTATCACCCCGTACAGGATGGCACTGAAGTAGCTGGTTGAACTTAAAGCCCAGATTCAGGAGCTGTTGGATTGTGGTTTCATCTGACCCAGCGCATCGCCGTGGGGAGCGCTAGTGCTATTCGTGGAGAAAAAGGATGGGTCCATGCGGATGTGCATTAATTATCGCCAGTTGAATAATTTGACCATCAAGAACAAGTACCTGTTGTCGAGGATAGATGATCTGTTTGATCAACTCAAGGGGGCGTCAGTATTTTCAAAGATAGATTTGAGGTCAGGTTACCATCAACTTAAGGTAAAGGAAGCCGATATTCATAAGACAGCTTTTCAGACTCGCTACGGTCATTACGAATTTTTGGTGATGCCGTTTGGGTTAACCAATACACCAACAGCGTTCATGGATATGATGAATAGAGTTTTTTAACCTTATCCGGACTGGTTCGTCGTAGTGTTCATAGACGACATTCTAGTGTATTCCAAGACAAAGGAGGAGCATAACTCGCATCTTCGGGTAGTTTTACAGATTTTGAGGGAGAAATGTTTATACGCCAAATTCAGCAAGTGTGAGTTTTGGTTAAAGGAAGTTACTTTTCTGGGTCATGTGGTGTCTGCAGAAGGAATTAGAGTGGATCCTCGGAGATTGAGGCAGTGCTAGACTGGAAACCATTTAAGTCTGTGGCAAAGATTCAAAGCTTCTTGGGATTGGCAGGTTACTACAAGAGGTTTGTCGAGGGTTTTTCCTCAATTACGATGCCCTTAACTAAGTTGTTGAGGAAGGAGGTACCTTTTCTATGGCCTGACAAGCAGTAAGAAAGTTTCGAGAAGTTGAAAAAATTTTGACAGAGGATCCAGTTTTGATTCAACCTGAGGCTGGAAAAGATTTTATAGTGTATTGTGATGCTTTTCACATGGGGTTAGATTGTGTGCTGATGCAGGATGGGAAGGTTGTTGCCTATGCATTCTGGCAGTTAAGGCCACATGAGATTAACTATCCCACGCATGATTTAGAATTGGTTGTGGTGGTTTTCGCTTTAAAGGTTTGTAGACATTATTTGTATGGAGAGAAGTCTATTATCTACACCGACCACAAGAGTTTAAGGTATCTCTTAACTCAGAAGGAGCTAAATCTAAGGCAACGAAGATGGATCGAGTTGTTGAAGGATTATGATTGCTAGATTGAATATCATCCAGGTAAGGCAAATGTGGTGGCAGATGCATTAAGCTAAAAGGTAATATCAGAGTTGAGAGCGATGTTCGCTAACCTTAGTCTATACGAGTTCAGAAGTTTAGTAGCTGAACTGCAAGTGAAGCCATCATGGATAAGTCAAGTTAAAGATAAACAGTTGTTGGATGATGACTTGAGTGCTCGACTTCTGCGAGTACAGGATGAAGGAGTAGAAGATTACAGTTTGAGTAGCGATGGGGTTTTGTGCTTCCATGGGAAGGTTTACATGCCAAAGGTCGTGGAATTAAGGAAAAAAATTCTTCAGGAAGTGCATAGTAGCCCTTACGCTATGCATCTTGGAGGAAACAAGATGTATCGGGATTTGTGAGAACAGTTTTGGCGGCCTAGATTAAAGCGAAAAGTTACAAAATTTGTGGGATAATGTTTAACATGTCAACAGGTCAAAGCCGAGCACCAGTTGCCTTCGGGGTTGTTACAACTAGTGATGATTCCACAGTGGAAATGGGAGAGGATCACTATGGATTTTGTTAGTGGGTTACCTCTTATGCCTAGTAAGAAGGATTCAGTATGGGTGATAGTGGAACAGTTGACAAAATCCACTCATTTACTACCTATTCGTACTGATTCTTCTCTTCAAAGATTTGCTAAGGTATATGTGGCAGAAATTGTGAGGTTGCATAGGTTACCAGTGTCGATCATATCAAATAGAGACCCTAGGTTTACATCGCGATTCTGGAGAGCATTGTATTAGGCTTTGGGCACAAGGTTAGACTTTAGCACATCGTTTCATCCGCAGACAGATGGACAGTCTGAGAGAGTGATTCAAATTTTAGAGGATATGTTGAGGGGCTGTGTCATCGATTTCAGAGGTAGTTAGGAGGAGTTCTTACCTTCGACAGAGTTTACGTACAACAATAGCTACCAAGCTAGTATTCAGATGGTGCCTTATGAAGCATTATATGGACGAAAGTGTTTCACTCCCACTTGTTGGATGGAGTTAAGTGAACGTCAGATGCTAGGTCCGAAATGGTTGCTAGAGTAGAGGAGAAAGTTAAGTTAATTAAGACTCGATTGAAGGAAGTGTTAGATAGACAGAAATCATATACGGATCTGAAGCGAAAGAAGATAGAGTTTGTAATGGGCGATCGAGTTTTCTTGAAAGTCTCACCGTGGAAGAATGTGATGAGATTTGGACATAAGGGTAAGCTAAGTCCTAGGTTTATCGGGCCTTATCGAGTTTTGAAGCGTGTGGGACCAGTGGCGTATCAATTGGAATTACCTTCAGAATTGAAGCAGATGCATGATGTCTTCCATGTTTCAATGTTAAGACGATACCGTTCGGATCCATCTTACGTCGTGCCAGTTGAGGAAGTCGAAATAAGGCCAGACTTTGGAACGAGATGTCAAGGTGATAAGAAGAAATCAGTTCCTTTGGTCAAAGTGTTGTGGCAAAATCATGGTTTAGAAGAGGCAACGTGGGAGCTAGAAGATGTGATGCAACATCAATACCCTTATCTCTTTTGATCAGGTAATTTTGAGGCCAAAATTTTTTGAGGGGGTAGAACTGTAACATCCGAGATTTAGGGGCTTTGCATCTTTTATGTTTTTCTGCGTTTGTTGAGTTATGCCTATTATTTGGATGTGTTTGAGGCCCGAGGGGAGGCACGGGGTTAAGCCGAAGCCTTAGGGAAATTTTAGTTTTGGGCACTTTAGGAGGGAAGATGAATGGGAGCAGGACTTAAAAGGTTTTAGTTTGCGGTTGGTGTCACAAGGAAGTGTAATGGTAGGGTGGCAAGGGGACGCCACTTAGCATACAGGGAGGTGGCATCAAAACGAGAGGGTGAGAGAGAGAGGGTTCGAAACTCTTAAGCAGCGGGGGAGTATTATTTTTTGGCTCAGGCAAGGGAGGTAGTTGGATGATAATCAACCTCTGGAGGAGAGAGGTAGGATTTGGTCAAATATTTCAAAAGGATGGTGGAGAGGGATTTAGGGAGTTTAAACTATTCAAATTAGTTTGAATAGGTGGAGGAGAGGGAATTAAGGAGAGTTTCAAGGGACGGCATGGTGTTTGAGGTGAGTAGGGGTTGCTAGCCGAAATTTTGAGTAGTGTGGAAGGGGTGAAGCTTTTGATTTTGGTGAGAGGAGAGGGTGCTAAATTTTGATGGGTTAAGTAGCTGGTGTGTGTGTGTGAGATGTTTTCTTTTTCCGACATTTGTGAGTGTGCCCTTCTTCTAGTTATCTTATTCTCTTTTGCCGAAAGTGCCTAGCCAATTCCCATCATTTTTGTTACTTGGGCCTATAGCCAAAACTAAGAAGACCAAGTGTGAATATTTCTTTTCATCCTCTTTTCTACTCATTCTCAAAAACTCCATAACCAAATACTAATAATCTTCGGGCTCTTCTTCTTTTCCATTTGCTTCCTTTAAGCCGAAACCACTGTTCTTCTCTCCCTATTTTTCCCTTATCATTCTTTTCCCTCAAACTTTTTTATTTTTTGTGTTACTTGGTGTTGCCGAAACTTCTAAGCCTCCATCAAAGTTCTCTTGTTTCATTTTCGGCTTTTTCATCTTAATCTCTTCCATTTTTGTTCATAGCTGAATCATCATCCCAGGTTTTGGTAAGTTTTCTGTTACTCTCTTTCTTTTTTTCATTTCTCCTCTAGGCAGAATCATTTTCCTTAATCCCTTTTTGAGGTTGTTTCATTCTTCTTCCCTTTTAGCCGAATCTTCTCTGCTCTGACAACTTGTGCCGAATCTTTGAGGGGCATCTTTTGCGTTCGATAAGGGATCTTTTCACCATTACAATTTATTCTCTTCTTTTTCTATTTTGGTTTGGTTAATTGAAGGTGAGTGGGTGGTGATTGGTATTTTGGCCGAATAGTGGATGGAGGGCTCATGCTTTCTGTTTGGCCAAGAGGCCATCTCCTCTAATCTATTCTCTTATCAAATCGATTCTCACTTGATATTTGCATAGGTGTTCGATCGACTTCTTAATCCAAGCCTTCTAGTTTCAGAACTCAATTGACTTAGGTAAGAAGATTTTCCCTAGTTATTCAATTAATCGGTTTATCCATCGTTCGTCGCCTTAATCCAGTGCGGTGGTTATTCAATCATATCTTTCGTAGTGATTTATTGACCGAGGCTTTTAATGGATGCAAGAAACATACAAGTTGGGGAAAGAAGCAAACCTTCAGGTTCGAGTCCAAAGTTGAAGAAGCGAGCAGTATTGGCAGTTCAAGACTGGCCATCAGGTTGTGGGCCGGTGTCTGAAAGTGATAAGCAGATCACTGTGATCCCTACGAGTGAGGACGTTAGTGAGGTTGATAGTGTAGTGCTTCAGGTTTACAGGTGTGTAATTATCACACTATTTCCTTAATTTTGTTTGTGTATGTATTGTGATTGAAAGACGGAAATAGCGGCAGTGGTGGTTAATTTACCTATGTAGTGGTAAAACCGAAAACCAGGTTAGTATATTATAGTCATGCATTATAAATAATTTTGGACATATCGTATGTGAGTGTATGCGGAATAGTATATGTTTCATATCACATAACTTGTCGTATATATGATGTTGCATGTGCATGGGATATTGGGATATAAAAGATTAAATGGGAAGTGTATATGGGTGACTTTGTCACAATTAATGATGGCGTGGTGCCTCATTGTGGATTTGGTGATTTAACCACGTTTGGATACAGTGGCTAGACCACTTATGTGGATTTTGAGCAGTGTGTCTGCCAGCATGACTACCAAAGAGGTGTGTAGCGGATGGAGGGTTGATTGTAGAAATCCCCACAGGTGTGTATGAGGATGGACATACAGAGCGGTGTGTAGAGGTTGGTACTATGTTGGGTTGGGCTACCATTCTTATTACTGGTGCATGATGTGATGATACGATAGTGGTTTGGGCCAAGCCCATTTGTGGAAATTTTGTGGATTGATTGCACACTGAGTCTGGTGACTCACTTTATTCCTAACAAATTGCAGGTAGCTCGTGATGTTTTGGACTGGGTTGGATCGTACTCGAGGTGGCCATGCGAGGGGTTATTTATTAAACCTAAATTTTTAATTTGATTTTAGCAATCGCTATTTTCTTTGGGATATTTTTATGATGTAATAAGGCCACTTTAAATTTGGTAAATTTTGGATTCTCCTATCAAGTTGGTTTTCATTATTCATTAATCATGAAATGGTCAAATGAAACAGTTTTTTTAACGTGTATATATATAATCTAAATTTTCTTTTCAAACCCGCTTAAACACACTTTTATTGAAATCAAAGTTTTTTTTTCTTCTCGACGAATAATGTTTGGATCTAAAGTTAACCATGTTTTAAACATCATCTGATCGCTAAGCTGGCTAGATACCTTTTCTTTAAAATAGAGTTTCTCCTTCCAAATGCGTCGTTAAATTTTAGCTTTATTAAATTATTCTGTATTGTTTTTCAAACCTTATAAAACCTTTCAAACCATTTTTCCTAGTGACATTCCAGATTCGGTTGTGGTGTTTGGGCGGGTTTGGGATGTTACATGGAATATGTATGATAAATTTCTAGAAAAGATGTCCATTTCGATTTGGTTGATTGTGAAAATAAACGTACTTTTTATTTGAAGATTAGGATGAGCATGTTAAAACTTTAAATTGTTTATTTTAATTAAGTTAAGTTAAGTAAATGATATACTATGATCTTACTAAGTTATTTAAGCTTATTTATTTTTCTCATATTATTTTGTAGTTATCAGTTATCGACTATTTGGATAGATTGATCGAAAAGCTTACACTATCCAGTAAATTTTTGGTAGCTTTTGTATCCCTTTTTTGAGTTGTGGCATGTGTATATAGGTTTTTTTTTTTTGTAACTTTTTAATGTTATTGGTAATGGATGATTAAGAAGATTTGTTAGCTTCTTTTGAGTATGTTTTGCAATGTTTGAATATGCAATTTTATGTATAAATGGAAATCCTAATGTTTATTTGGTTAAACTTTGTAGCATGTTCAAATGTAGTAATAATAATATGGTTAGTTTTGGGAGCTTAAATTGGATTTGATATTAGACAAAGTCTTGTTTGGTTATTTGAATGTTTAATTATGAATTGAGGTGCCTTTGAATGGTACATTGGTTAAAAGCTTTAGGTTGATTGGTTTGACATGTTTAGGAGTGTATTAATAGTGTTTTGATCATATGAATGCATGTGTTATTGGTGTATCTTATTGGGCAAAGATTTTGTATTTAATTGACTTGAATTAATAGTTTAATGGTATGTACATGGCCTGGGACATGGGCTGTCACACGGCCATGTGTCACACACGGTCACCCCACATGGTCGTGTGTGCTTTATTGTTTTAAGTACAAGTTTCACACGGCCTGAGACACGATTTGAAACACAACCGTGTGTCTTAAGTCAATGGGTTACATGGGCACAACCGTGTGTCAAGTCAGTGAGTTACACGGTTAGACACATGGGCTGGGACACGGTTGTGTCCTTACTTCCAATTCTCACATAGTCTGAGCTATGTCACATGGCCGTGTGATCCCTTTTCAAATTTTCAAATTTTTCTAAAATAATCTATTTTGTTTTGATTTAATCTCGAATTATTTCTAAACTATTTTTAGGGCCCCGTAAGCCCGATTCAAGGCCCATAATTGTATTTATACCATGAATAGATATTGTTTGTTATATGTTTATAAATAAATTATTTAACTATTCTGAAATAAACTAGAATGTTTTATTTTCATCGGCAACACTCTATAACCTTAATCCGACAATGAAGATGGGATAGGGGTGTTACATTTAGTGGTATCAGAGTTACAATTTAGTTTATTCTATGACTAACGTAGCGTGTATAGAGTCTAGAGTACACGTGCCACATATACCATGTGATAGTGTGATGCCTTTGATCCGTTCTAACATTTATTTTTTTATAGATTCAAGATGTCAACCGAGTAAAGGTTGAAAGTAATGTTCAAGCTTGAAATCCAGAAGCAAGTAATAGTGCATCTATTTTGTAGTCTTTTGGTGATGAAATGAGAAATGTATTTTTCGGTATGATGAACCACTGGTTCAATGGATTTAACTAAGAGAACCTTATAACTCCACAATCTCCACATCTTACTATGCCTCTTCTGATACCTTTATGTCCTCAAAATCCTGTACCTGTGATAATTACTCGACCTTCAGTAGACAAAATTTGAAAATGTGGAGCTTAAGAATTTAGAGGCAAAATTGATGATGATCCTGAAAAAGTCGAGTACTGGTTAGTGAATATGAAGGGAGTCTTTGCGAAATTGATGTGTACATTAAAGATTGTCTTAAATGTGTTGTTTCATTGCTAAAAGATGAAGCATACTCGCGGTGAGACACTTTGAGCACAATGACATCCAATGATCGTATTAATTAGGATTTCTTTCCAATGGAATTCAAGAAAAAGTTCATAAGTCAGTTGTTTCGTGACAAGAAAAAGAAAAAAAGAGTTTCTTGAACTAAAACAAGGAAATCGATAAGTAGCCGAGTATGAATGGGAGTTTGTGCAGTTAAGAAAATATGCTTGTAATATAGTTTTAAACAAAGAGGAAAAGTGTATTAGATTTGAAGATGTCTTGAATGATGACATTCGGATGTCTATGGCAGCATTAAAGTTACGTGAATTTGTATAACTTTCAGAACGTACTTAGGAAATTGAAGAAATCTGCAAAAGTAAAAGGCAGTCTGATGCGAGATCTCGAGAATTTATCAAAAGATGGTCATTTAAGTCCGCTCAATGTCTCCACCGAAGAAGTTCAAAGGTGAAGCAAATCAATCTACTGCCCCTTTAGAATTCACTGGTAGAGATAAATCTAGGCAAAGTAATTTGAAGTTTGTTAATTCTCCAGCGACTAGTGTTGGTAGTGTGAGGAATGTTAAGAAAAATGTCCGTGTTTGTGGTGATTTTGGCAAGAGACATTTTTGGGAAGGTTGATCTAAGTTAGGAGCTTGTTTCCATTATGGATCTACTGATCATTTTCTTCGTGATTGTCCAAAACAGCAAAATGATTCAGGCAATCAGACTAGCAATTCTAAAGCAACATCATATAGGGGTAGACGACCTGAAAATGGTAGAAATATTACTTTTGGTCAAGAAAACACTGGTGATATGAATGAACGATCTGAAGCGAGAGCACCAGCCAGAACATATGCAATCAAAGCTCGTAAGGAAGCTACTGCCCAAGTGTTATTACTGGTACTTTTTCTCTTTTTGATATTAATGTTTATGCACTGATTGATCATGGATTAACTCACTCTCATAAATGCACTGCACTAGTAGACAAAAAGAAATTGCCTGTTGTGTTCACTAATTTCACTGTTAAGGTAACAAATCCACTGGGTCAATGTGTTTTAGTTAACCAAATTTGCAAATCATGTCCACTGAAATTTCAGGGTTACGACTTTCCTTCTAGCTTGCTATTGTTACCATTTGATGATTTTGATCTCATTTTGGGAGGAATAGGTTGTTGGAGCACAATGCAATAGTAAGTTGCCAAAGAATGTAAGTTAGTTTGAAATGTCCAAGTGGTGAATTTATTTACGTTAGGGCAGATGGGATCAATTGTACAACGAATGTGATTTCGACAATGTTAGCTCATATATTGATCAGAAAATGGTGCGAAGCTTATTTAGCTTATGTTCTTGATTCGAAAGTGGCAGAATCAAAAATCGATAAGGTACCAATTAGATCGGTAATTGTGTAATTGCCCATTTCTCAGTGGTGTCAGAAATAGTGGTTTCAGGACCACAAATCTGATGAGAATGTTTTGATCCAGTTTTTAATTATTTTTATGTTTTATGCTCGTATTAGCTTAATTTAGCTAACCCGGGGTCAATTTTTTAAATTGTTAAATGTTTGGAATTTTACCATGGATGAAATTGAAGTGTTCTTAAAATTTATGATATATTATTAAGCTTTATTATTGAATATAAATAATTTGTTAAGTATTTGGTGATTTTAATGTTTAAGGACTAAAATGTAAAATTAGGAAAAGTACAAGGACTTGTTGTGAAATAAAAGTAAATATGGGTTGCAATAGGGTTCCAAATAATTCAGCTAAACTTAAATTTAATAAAAATGGTTAATTTGCATGTTTTTGGCTTAAGGACTAAATTGTATAAAAGTATAATATTGGGGGTAATTTTGTAAAAATGTCAAAAAAACTTAATTGCATAAAATGAATTGATTTTTCTGTTAGAATCAGTAAATTGAATGGAATTATTATTTTATATCAAGAAAGAGTGGAAAATCGAGGAGAAGAGAAAATTACCAAATAGCCCCTGTATTTAGTCGTTGCTGCAATTTAGTTTGGTAAGTTCGTATGAACTGTGATCACTTAAATGTTGTTTAAATTGAATGTTTATTATGTTATTTAAGATAAATGAATCAAAATATAAATGTATTAAAGCTATGATGAATTGACGGATATCGAGTCCCGATTGAACCTTATGAATTCTTAGGATACAAATGACATGTCATTAGCGATTTCATGTTTCGGGTGCCGGTCTTGAATGTCCTACCGATGGTTGACGTCTTGCATTTATTGTAGATTCTCCACAGCCCATGTTAGCAGCATCATGTAGCTTACATTCTGACCCACATCTCGTGTGAGCAGGAATATTTTACAACTCATGTGAGCATTGATGTAAAGGAAAGGTTACGATTATTTGTAAAGGCACACTTCGTGTGAGTTTTCCCGAGTATCCGATGTAATTCTAGATGGTTCAACGGGTAAGAAAAGGGAATGAAATGGTAAGTTCACAATTGGTATGTAACATGATGTTATAAAAAGATTAATGAATTAAAATGATGTACTTATATATGGGAAACCTACTTATGCTATGGATGAACTCATTTATATTATGGATGTAACACCCCCAACTGGTATCCGTCGTCGGAACACGGTTACGAAGCATTACCAGGACTTTTAGAACATTTTTCAAATAATTCAAGACAATTACTATTCATTAACCAAGATCATTCATAACGTCCCTTAATGGACCCTCGAGTTCTAATATGAACAGTAGAAACAAATCGGGACTTAATCGGAACCTCTAAGAATTTTTCGCGAAATTACAAAAATTTTCTAAGTTGCAGGGCTCACACGCCCATTTGGTCTAGGGACACAGCTGTGTCAACCAAACGGCTGAGACACAGGCTCATGTCTCTGCCCGTGTACCCAATTCTGAGCATTCTATTTCTCATTAAGATGCATGGGACACACGGCCAAATCACATGCCCATGGGACAGGTTGTGTGTCTACCTGTGTGGAAAAAATAAAACCATTTCCTATCTTTATTTTCTCACCCAATTTACCACAAACCTACACCAAATCATGCAAATATATATCAACCAATCCAAACATTATAATCATGCAAGTTAAACCGTCTAATATGTTATAGCATCACATGTACTCTTATCTTAAATATACTCTAATCATAAACACATAAGCTTGATATGATTCCATCAAACCAACACATAATAAACTTAAGTAATTACCATAAAATAACTTCATACATAACCAAACTTAAACCATCACTAGCCATTCCAATGGCTAGATTACAAAAGATCACTTACAAGTAATCATTTGGCCAAATGAGCCTATACATGCCATTATACAAAAAATAAATTTTTATACCAAAATGAGATAGTGGATAGTGTGTTTAATGCTTCGATCAACCTCCAACCTTCGCAAGCTTACGAGCACTATAAAACAGGGAAAATTTAAACAAGGTAAGCATTATCATGCTTAATAAGCTCGTATGACGGGAAAATAAACTTACCGATTATAACTATTCATACAAGCATACATAGACATACCATCCAAAGTTTTTGGGTAAATTTACCTAAACATAAACACTTAATCAATCAAGTTAGTCATATAACATCATATGCATATCAAGTAACCATAGATGAGCTCATCACATTATAAATATCTAGTTAGTTTCACCTTTTCGTATTTCAAGAATCTTTCCCATTGAACTATTGAAATTTCAATGGACACTCGGGTAGTATACACAAAGTATACATATAAACTATTCATCAATTCATGTTCAAAAGTGCCCATTTGGCACATGATCATATAACACACTCTCAAGCCATGTATTTTATAAGAGGATTACCAATCTAGGCTAAATCCTTTCTGTAGTATATGCTCTAAAAATCTTGATTTGGATTACCCGTCCGGGCTAAATCCAATCTATAACTTATGCTCGAGAGGGCTTATTTCAAGATTACCCGTCCGGGCTAAATCCTATCTGCAACATATGCAGTATTATACTATTTTCGAAAAATCACCTTATTCCATCGAATTTCAACATTCAATTGAGACATAGCATTTTCTCATCATTTTCCAATTTGTGGTCATTTCATAATGTATATATTCACATACATATCAACACAATCATACAATTCAATTCAAACATATTAACATACATATTTAAGTTACACGAACTTACCTTGACAATTGTTCGTATTTAAATTTCAACTAATCTGAAACCTTTTGTTTCCCTCGATCTTGTTCGGTCGTTGGTCTTTCCAGGTCTATATAAACAAATTTAACTATCAATTTAGCATATTTCACATACATTTACATTCAATTACATCCTAGGTAAAATTACCATTTTACCCTTATACTTTTCGTACGTTCCAATTTCATCCCTAGGCTTGAAAAATGAAATTCATGGAATTTAACCCTCTTTTCAAGCCTAGCCGAAATTTATCTATAACTTTTACAGCACCTACATTTCAAAAATTTTAGCATTTTCAATGGGTTTACCCTTTTTTCATTTTAGTCCCTAAACTGAGTTTTCATCAAAAATTACTTTGTAAAAGTTGTTTATCTACCAACAACTTTTCATTTTCTACCATAAATTTCAAGGTTCCAGCATGTTCATCCATGGAAAAGTTTCTACACTTTGTTATCTTTTCAAATAAATCCCTCAAATAGATAGATTTGACTATCCCGATTACAAAAATATAAAAATCATTAAAAACGGGACTTGATTTCATATCTTATTGAGCTTGAAAAGTTTTCATCCTCTCTCCTAGGGTTTCCATAGAAATTTTGGGGAAGAAGATGAATAAAAAGATTATAGTTTCCTTTTTAATTATTTGTCATCTTTTAATTTTAATGATTTCCAATTTAGTCCTTGCCCATTTCTAATTTTTCCAAGGATGAGTCACTAAATTACCTACTAACTTTTATTCAATGGTCTAAATACCATACAAGGACCTTAAGTTTTGAATTCTATAGCTATGTGATACTTATAACTACTAAAAGGCAACTTTTACATTTTATGCAATTTAGTCCTTTCCCTAATTCATCATGCAATCAGTAAAATTTTGGTATTAAAATTGTCATTTGACCTTCCTATAATAATAATGAAAATCATAAAATAATATTAAAATAAATATTTTTTGCTCAAATTTGTGGTCCCGAAACCATTGTTCCGGTCTCACTAAAATTGGGCTTTACAATGGATAAGTGCACTAACTTGTGATTTGATGATGTTGTTTAGGCTTATACTAAGAATTTGGAAACTATAAGTAAGAAAATGGAATGAAACATGATCATACGGTAATGATGATGAATTAAATGTTATGTTTATGTATATTTGGTTGATTTCATATGTACCTTTAAAAAGTCTGCTAACTTGTGGGTTTGATGGTGTTATATAGGCTTTATTAATATTATGGCATTGGTAAAGGTTTATACTTATTCTATTAAGTTCATTATTGAAATGGTATGTTATGTTTAAAGTTTATATGAACTTACTAAGCATTCATTGCTTATGTAGTTATTTTTTTCCTTTGCTATACAGATTATCAGAAGCTCGAACGGTTGGAAGTTCGTCGGAGATCTATAACACTATCTAGTGGACAATTTGGTAGTTTTTGAGTAATTTGGATAAGGTTTATAATGGTGATTTGTAATGGTATTATGGTGCATGTGTTAATGGTATTTTGGTATGTATAAGCTTTGGAAAGCTATGTTGCTACACCTTGATGCCTTACCAAGTTGTGTGATTTTGGTTACTTTAAAGTGCTTCTTGAAATGGTTCTCTTGGCATGTTGATGATGGTTTGAAAATGGTTACTTGTGACATGTTTTAGTTCATATTTGAACTAGGTTATTATGTTTGGAAATGGCAATATTAACATGTATAAGGTGGTTTATAATGATACTTTGTTGAATATGTAAATGGTAATTTAGTATGTTTGTACCTTGATGTTTAACTATGGTTGATGGACTTATATTGCTTGACTAGGTAAGTCTTTTCAATCATTTTTGCTAATTATGGTACAAGATGTTGACTTGGAAATGGTCAATTATGTTGTGTTTTAGGCACATAATAGAATGAATTCTTTATGCATGGAATTAGGTAATATTCACATGTTTTGGTAAATGTTGTGTTGTTATAATTGTGGTGCCTTTGAATGGCATATTGGTTATGTAACACCCTCACCCGTATTCAATGCCGAAATAGGGTTACAGAGCATTACTGGACATATACACAAATAAACATACATTTCTCATACATTTTTCCATTTCAAATATAAATCATTCACAATCATTCGTATTGTCCCTAATACGAGCCCACGAGGCCCAAATCATGCATTCGGAGTGGTTCGGGACTAATCAGATAACTCAAGAAATTTTTGGAACACAAAGAAAAATTTTCAAAATACAGGGGACACACGCTCGTGTGGCCCAGCCGTCTGTCTCACACGGCCAAAGACACGCCCGTGTCACAGGCTGTGTGGACATTCAAAATGGGATCACATGGCCATTCCTTATCCCGTGTCTGACCCCGTGTAAATCTCTGAATTGGGTCACACAACCAACACACACGCTCATGTGACTAGCCCGTGTGCCCTTCGAAATGGCTACACACGCCCGTGTGCCAGGCTTTGTGCTAGGCCGTGCCAAACCTGTAGGGTATACTCACTTATGCCACACGGCCAAGTCACACGCTCGTGTACTGGGCCATGTGGAGCATACTGACTTGGTATCTAATTAAACACCAGGGGACACACAGCCGTGTCACCTGACTGTGTGTCACAGACGGCTGAGACACACGCCTATGTCTCTGCAAGTGTGGACAAAAATAAGCTATTTTCCAAGCCATTTTCCTCACCCAAACTTTTATTCACCTACACAAACCAAATGTAATATAACATGGCATAAATAGGCATTCCAATCAATCTCTATCAAGCCTAATTCATGCTAAATCCATACCATTATAGACAAGTTGCACAAGTATCAGAATAAGCCATTCAATTTTATACCAAAATTCACATTCTCAAAGCATAAATATGGCCACTTTCAATTATGCATCACTTTACCTAAAACCACAAGCATACCAATCTCAAATTCAACCATTTGGTACTCCAAATACCAATTCACAACAAGCATATAAATGGCAATTATACACAACATATCAAAAGGCCTTTTTGCACATATATATAAATCACCAAGCATGCCAAAATAAGCCAAGTCACATGGCTATACACTTAGAAAATTTTTCAAAATATAGGGGACACATGCCCGTGTGGCCCGACCATGTAGGCATTCAAAATGGGATCACATAGCCATGTCCCAGCCCGTATCAGACCCTGTGTAACTATCTGACTTGGGTCACATAGCAAACACACGTCCATGTGACTAGCCCTGTGCCCTTCGAAATGGCCACACACGCCCGTGTGCCAGGTTGTGTGCTAGGCTATGCCAAAGCTGTAAGGTATACTGACTTATTCCTCACGGCCAATTCATAGGCTCGTGTTCTGAGCTATGTGGAGCATACTAACTTGGTAACTAATTAAACACCAGGGGACATACGACTGTGTCATCTGACTGTGTCACACACAGCTGAGACACACGCCCATGTCTCTGCCCATATGGACAAAAATAGTCTACTTGCCAAGCCATTTTTCTCACCCAAACTTTCATTCACCTACACAAACCAAATGACATATAACATGGCATAAATAGGCATTCCAACAAATCTCTATCAAGCCTAATTCATGCTAAATCCATACCATTATTCACAAGTTACACAAGTATCACAATAAGCTATTCAATTTTATACCAAAATTCACATTCTCAAAGCATAATTATGGTCACTTTCAATTATGCATTACTTTACCTAAAACCACAATCACCAATCTCAAATTCAACCATTTGGCACTCCAATTACCAATTCACAACAAGCATATAAATGGAAATTATACACAACATATCAAAAGGCCTTTTTGCACATATATATACATCACCAAGCATGTCAGAAAAAGCCAAGTCACATGGCTATACACATAACTAACCATTCATCATTTACAAGCCAAATCAAATGGCTAAATCCATTACTAACACATATATACCAAAAAGACCATAACTCCTATACATGCCGTATAACCAAATACATAAGTTTAAAAGTACCAAAGTGATAGCTTGACCGTGTGATGAGATCTCCGACAACTCTGAAATTCGAGGAAGCTTCGATAATCTTTATAAAACATGAAAAAGTAAACAAAGTAAGCTATAAAGCTTAGTAAGCTCGTATAGTTAATGAGTTAAGCTCACCATTCATTCACTAATCAAGTAGTATGAACATGATATATTACAAAATAATTAAATCATAATGTTATCTTATATTCAATCACATAAGTAATCATAAACTCACAACTTTCATAGATTCAACGTTCATATAGTTTTCGTACATACCTATACTGATACGTATCTATTTATCATTGTTTCATATCTTCAATATATACATTGAACCATTCAGAATAATATCAGATACCCAGGAAACTCGCACCCTAAGTGCCAAATACATAGCTGAAGCTATCTCAATCTCATATCTCATATAATTCTCACTCCTAAGCTATCAATGGGTCTTCTCACACAAGCTGATGGTCATGACGTAACTACACATCCTGCTTCACAAGTCGATGAGAATCCATAACACAAGTTTGATAACTCACCAATCGATGTGACGTATGGACTAGCACCCAAAATCACATAACCCCTAATGACATGTCATTCGCATCCTAATCTATTCCTAAGGTTCAACTGGAATTTCACATTGTTCGTAACACCCCATACCCGAGTTCAATGCTAAGACTGGATACGAGACATTACCATGCTTGAACTCACTTAAAACATGTACTTACAGGCTATAAAATTTTGTTTTGAATTAAAAACTTCTCTTGCTTACTCAAATCGTACCTTTCATGGGCCTATGAGGCCTTAAACATGTTTTTGAAAACTTTCAGAACTAAAATGAAAACTTTTCCTTAAAACAGGGGTCACACGCCCATGTGACTTGGGACACGCCTTTGTACCCCAAACACATGCCCGTGTCTTCCACCAGTGGTCGACACTGACTAATTACACACGGCCTTGACACGCCCGTGGACGTAAACCGTGTGCTATACATACTGACTTATTTCACACTGCCTAGGGCACACACCCATGTTCTGACCGTGTGTCATACACGACTTAAACAAATGACCATTGGATTTGCCCGTGGCCTATCCTGACTTCAATTATAAAGGTACAAGGTATGCACGGCCTAGACACACGCCCGTGTGCCTATCCGTGTGGGCACTTGAATGTTATTTACCAAATCAATTGCCACCCTGAAATCAAGATCAATCTCATAATCAATTCAACAACTCAAGTTACTACATATTTCATAAATAATACTACATGCTTCATTTATAACATTGAACATACATGTTTAGTCAACTTTGGCCAATCACTTAGCCATATACAAAAGAATAATAAACTTGATAGCCTATACATTGGCCCTTCTTAAAACATATACTCAAATGAAGTGTTTTCTATACATACCATACTTAACATAAGCAACTTGGCTTTATCAAAATAGTGATTGATAGTGTGCTCCAAGCTCCGATGATGATGATCCACGAGATTAGCTTGGCGGGACTACATAGAAAGAAAAAAATAAGGACGTAAGCATTTAGCTTAGTAAGTTTGCATATAATACACATAGCAACATGCTTGATTAATATAAACCATTTGACAAAAACAATAGTATCATAAATTTTCAGCTATAAAGCTTACTTACTCATACTGATTCTTCCATATCTCATGATACTTACGAGTCTCATACTTGTGACATATATAAGGTACCTATATCACTTGATCACATTGATCAGTATACTTTAACATGATCATCATAATCTTTCATTCATCATTCATAACATGGCAATATTCATTTCCAACTTAACAGTAGCTTTACTTACTTAGCTTTCTTATTATCTCATTTAAGCTTCACTCGTTTGCCCGATGAATTTCTGTGAATAATCGAGGATACTAGATCTCGACCCACATATGACTTGATACCAAAGCCATATCCTAGATACAATCTTGCATGGAATTTCACATCTTGGTGTCGAGGCCATGTCTTTACATGGATTTATACGAAGTCTTTCTCGTATGTTCCCTTGGGAACTTACCATTGCCATGTCTTGGCATGGTCTTACTTGGTAACTTTGCTCATGAACTGATCAATGCCGAGCCTTGACTTGGTCTTACATGAAATCTTCCTTGTTCTCACCAATGCCATGCTTTGGCTTGGATTTACATGGGATCTTTATCTCTTGCTAGCTTTTCAATGCCAAGACTTGTCTTGGACTTACATGATAACTTTTCAGTGCCAAGACTTGTCTTGGACTTACATGACATCTTTGCTTGGAGACTCACCAATGCCATGCCTTGGTTTGGGCTTATAAGGGTCTTCATCTCATAATAACTCTTCAAAGCCAAGACTTGTCTTGGTCTTACATGATAACTTACTTGATTGTCATTGTCATACCTTGGCTTGGTCTTATATGGACTTTCTCATTTCATGTGGTAGATCGAGTATCCTAGGTAATTCATCTTCAATCGAGACTTTCTCATGCTTAATCCCATTGATTTCTTTGTTTATCATAACATTAAATATTTTCATGATACTATTATACATTACACTAAGCATTTCAATGATATAACTCATAAAGCTTAGAAATCATACAAACTTACCTCAATGTACAAAATGTACGTAGATATTCAATTTAGTCCTCGACTTTGTTCTTGCCTCGGTTTTGATCCGGGCTTCATTTTTCTTGTTCTATAATAATAATTTAACTCATTTAATACTCATAATATCTAAATGGACTCATAAATCTTACTATGGAAAAATTACCATTTTCCCCTAAACATTCTCATAATTACACTTTTGCCCCAAGGCTCGTAAAATGATTCTCATTCAACTTTCTTAAACTTCATGCTTAGCTGATTCTATATCTCAACTATTTCTACCATGTATGACAAATTTCCATAAAAGTTACAAACTAGTCCCAACTAGCATTTTTCATGAAATTCACTTAGAAAAAAAAATGTTTATCTAACATCAAACTCTCATAAACTTCCTTAAAATATCATTTTACAAGCATATCATTCATGGGTAGATTTTTGAACATGCATCTTATCTCATTTTATAGCTAAAAATAGCTAATTCATAATACGAGAACTTCAAAAATACGAAGAATATTAAAAACGAGGCTAAGATGAACTTAATAGCAAGCTTGAGAAATGAACAAACCCTAGTTATGGGGCTCTTCAAAATTTCGACACCAAGGAAGAAGATGAATGAGATTGTTATCATCTTTTTGCTATTTTAATCATTTAATTAATAAATGACCAAAATGCCCTTCTCTTAAAAATTTTCACATTTTACTAACTCATGTCCATTTTTGTCCAAAAATTATAATTTGGGAAATTGCTATTTATAATTAATATTCTAAAGCTATTTCATACAAAAAGCTTCTAGAAACTCATATTTTGTAACTTTTGCAATTTAGTCCTAATGGACCATTCAACCTCAATTTAACAAAATTGCTTCATGAAACTTACACACTAGCATGCAAACATGGAATAAACCTTAAAAAAAACTCATAAATTCAGCTCAGATTAGTGTCCTCACACCACTTTTCTGACTAGGCCCTAAATCGGGCTGTTACAATTCTCCCCCTAGGGATTTTCGTCCTCGAAAATCTTACCAACAAATAGGTTTGGTACTGGTTTCTCATGCTCTTTTCCGGTTCCCATGTAGCTTCCTCTATCCCATGCCTATCCCACAATACTTTCACTAGAGCAATACTTTTATTTCTTAGCTGCTTGACTTCCCGAGCTAAAATTTTAACTGGTTCTTCACCTTAAGTCATATCAGGATAAAATTTATCTCTTACGAGGTAATTACATGTGAAGGATCTGATCGGTATCGTCTCAACATTGACACGTGAAACACATCATGTATCTTTTCTAACTCTGATGGCAAATCCAACTGTAATCTATCGGCCCAACTTTCTCGGTAATCTCACACGGTCCAATAAAACGTGGACTCAACTTGCCTTTCTGGCCAAATCTGAGAACTTTTCTCCATGGTGACACTTTCATGAAAACTTTATCACTGACTTGATACTCTATCTCTTTCTCTTTAGGTCCGAATAGGATTTTTGTCTATCTGATGCAGCTTTTAAACATTCTCGTATCACTTTCACTCTCTCTTCAGCTTCTCTAACCAAATCAACTCCGTGAATTCAGTTTTCCTTGAGTTTAGTCCAATATAAAGGCGTTCTACACTTACGCCCATATAGAGCCTCATAAGATGCCATCTTTAAGCTCAACTAAAAGCTATTTTTGTAGGAAAATTCTACCAATGGAAGAAACTTTTCCCAATTGCCTCAAAATTCTAGAATACAAAATCTAAGCATATCCTCGAGTACTTGAATTAATCTCTCCGACTAACCATCAGTTTGGGGATGAAAAGCTGTACTAAAGCTCAACTTTGTACCCAAAGCTTCTTGTAACTTCTTCCAAAATTTGGATGTAAATCTCGGATCTCTGTCCGATATGATCGATAAAGAAACTCAGTGAAGCCTTACTATTTCAGAAACATACAAGCTTGCCAGCTTGTCGAGTGAGTAATCAACTTTAACAGGTAAGAAATGAGCTGACTTCGTGAGTCTATCAACTACAACCCATATAGCATCTTTCTTTCTCGGTGATAGTGGTAATCCCATTACAAAATCCATAGTGATACGGTCCCATTCCACTCGGGTACCATAATTAATTGGAGCAAACCCGAAGGTACTTGGTGTTTAGCCTTTACTTGCTGACAAATCAAACATCTTGAAACGGACTCTGAAATATCTTTCTTCATCCACGGCCACCAATATAGTTGCTTCAAGTCATTATACATCTTGGTACTACTCGGATGTACAGATAAACATCCATTATGTGCCTTATACAAAATTCTCTGAATATGTTCCTCTTTTCTCGTAGAATCTGTAAAACGTCCATAGGTGCTCAACATGCTCATTATCATCCCGGGAATAAATCAATATGTCATCAATGACAATGACTACAAACTTGTCAAGGTATGGTCTAAAGATGCGGTTCATTAAGTCCATGAATACTGCAGGAGCATTGGTCAAACTAAAGGGCATGACTAAAAATTCATAATACCCATACCTTGTTCGAAAAGTTGTTTTGGACACATCTGAATCCTTTACTCTTAACTGATATTACCCTTATCTCAAGTCTATTTTAGAGAACATATTGGCTCCTTTCAATTGATCGAACAAATCATCGATCCTAGGCAATGGGTACTTGTTCTTCACTGTCACTTTATTAAGCTGACTATAATTTATGCACAATCTCATGGTGCTATCTTTCTTTTTCACAAATAAAACTAGAGCACCCCAGGGAGAACAACTCGACCTAGCAAAGCCTTTATCTTTCAACTCTTGCAATTGCATCTTCAGATCTTTCAACACTGTTGGAGCCATTCTATAAGGAGTAATAGATATCGGTACAGTACCGGAAGCTAGCTCAATATTGAACTCAACCTCTCTAACTGGTGGTAGTCCTGGTAATTTCTCGGGAAAAACATCCATGTACTCACATACTATCGGTACTGACTCAATCTTTAGCTCTGTTTATTTAGCATTAATCACGAAAGCCAGATACGCTCCATACCCTTTTCTTATATATCTCTGTGCTGCCATATGAGAATTCATTATCGGCAATCTACTCTGTTCATCTGATTCTATATGAAGAGTGTCCCCATTCTCACATCTCATCTTAATGTATTTCTTCCCACAATTAACTATTACATCATGGGTGGTCAACCAGTCCATGCCAAGAATGATATCAAACTCATCAAATGGTAGCAACATAAGATTTGCTTTAAAATAATGACCTCTAATCATTAATGGACAATCTTTACATACTTAATCAACTAACACACTCTTTCCTAAAGGATTAGACACCTTAATCATAAATTCTGTAGGATCTATAGTCATATTCATACTGTATACTAGTTTCATACAAATGTAAGAGTGTGTGGATTCGGGATCTATTAAAGCAATAACTTTGATATCATAAAGAGAAAAAGTACCCGTAATAACATCAGGAGAAGATGCCTCTCCACGAGCACGAATGGCATAAGTCCTCGCAGGTGCCCTACCCTCGGGTCTCGCAACCTGCTCTCTAGGGTTACCTCTACCACTTGTCCCACTTCCAAGGTTCCTCTGTGGTCGGCCTCTGACCATACCCCCGTCATCTCATGACAATCTTTTATAAAGTGATCCTGGGAACTACATCTGAAACAAGCATTTTCATGCGCTCGGCATTCTCCAAGATGACGTTTGCCACACTGTGGGCATTCAGGTCTATCAGATCAAACATTCCTCACACTAGCGACTGATGTAGTCTGTGCTTTATTCCCCGAATACTGCTTACTCTTATCCTTCTTTGAAAACCCAGTGGAAGTAGCCAATTGGGTGGAAAAATCTCTTGACTTCTTAGAAGAGGGATGGAAGGACTTATTCTACTGTCTCTTTTTCGAGTCACAAGACTCCATTTCAGATTTTTTCTTCTCTTTTACTAACTCTTTAGCCTTACAAGCCCTCTCCACTAACACCACAAATTCTTTTAATTCAAGGACATCAATAAACAACTTGATATCATCATTTTGTCCATCTTCAAATCTATTACTCATGATAGCTTCAGTGGACACGCATTCTCGAGCGCATTTGCTGAGTCTTACAAACTCACGCTCATAATCAGTCACTGACATCATGCCTTGCTTCAGTTTTAGGAATTCCTTCCTTTTCTGGTCTACAAACCTTTGACTGATATACTTTTTCTTGAATTCTTCTTGGAAAAATTCCCATGTGACCTTTTCTCTCGGTACTACTGACACAAGGGTGTTCCACCATTGATAGGCAGCATCTCTTAAAAGAGAAACTACACACTTCATGCATTCCTCAGGTGTGCATGATAATTCATTAAATACCCTGACAATATTCTCTATCCAGAACTCAGCCTTTTCCGGATCATCATCTTTTCTAGCCCGAAATTCTTCTGCCCCATGTTTCCTGATCCTATCAACTGGAGGTTGTCTCCTCTTACCACCTCTACTACTTGAGGGGCTGCAGGGATAGGTTGTGGAACAGGCGGGGGTGGAAGGGGTTGTACATTCGGGTTTGTACGAACGAATTCTGTGTACCACGTATTCATCATATGGAGGAAGGCTTCTCTAGCCTCTTCTCCTCCTCCTTGACTCACCGTAGTAGGTCTATTATCATTCTCATCATGCACAGTCTCTACAATAGGAGCTGGCGCGTTACTTTTACATCATCCGCCTCAACTCTTTTGAGATCCATTTACTGTATGTATAAGCATAATTTAAGTCGTCAGGAGTCGTCATACTACCATTATAAAAACATTCTTATGTATGGCATGTATAGCTAGACTCGTGCTCGTGCTACATTAGTCCTAGAACCAACTAAATCGTAGCACTGATACCACTAAATTTAACAACCCATACCCGAGTCCGATGGTAAGACAGGATACGAGACATTACCATGCTTGAACTCACTTAAAACATGTACTTACGGACTAAAAAATTTTGTTCCAAATTCAAAACTTCTCTTACTTAGTCAAATCATGCCTTTCATGGGCCTACGAGGCCTTAAACATGTATCTGGAAACTTTCGAAACTCAAATAAAAACTTTTCCTTAAAGTAAGGGTCACACGCCCATGTGACTTGGGACACACCCATGTACCCCTAACACATGCCCGTGTCTTCCACCTGTGGTCGACACTGACTAATTACACACGGCCTTAACATGCCCGTGGACATAAACCGTGTCTTATACCTTGATATACTGACTTATTTCACACGACCTAGGGCACACGCCCATGTTCTGACTGTGTGTCATACACGACTTAAACAAACGGTCGTGGGATTTGCCCGTGGCCTATCTTGACTTCAATTATAAAGGTGCAAGGTACGCACGGCCTAGACACACACCCGTGTGCCTATCCTTGTGGGCACTTGAAAGTTATTTACCAAATCAATTGCCACCCTGAAATCAAGATCAATCTCATACTCAATTCAACAAATCAAGTTACTACATCTTTCATGAATAATACTACATATGACTTGATGCCAAAGCCATATCCTAGATACGGTCTTACATGGAATTTCTCATCTTGGTGTCGAGGCCATGTCTTGACATGGACCTATACAAAGTCTTTCTCGTGTGTTCCCTTAGGAACTTACCATTGCCATGTCTTGGCATGGTCTTGTTTGGTATCTTTGCTCATGAATTGATCAATGCCAAGCCTTGGCTTGGTCTTACATGAAATCTTCCTTCTTCTCACCATTGCCATGCTTTGGCTTGGATTTACATGGGATCTTTATCTCTTGCTAGCTTTTCAATGCCAAGACTTGTCTTGGACTTACAGGATAACTTTTCAATGCCAAGACTTGTCTTAGACTTACATGATTTCTTTGCTTGGAGACTCACCAATGCCATACCTTAGCTTGGGCTTATAAGGGTCTTCATCTCATAATAACTCTTCAAAGCCAAGACTTGTCTTGGTCTTACATGATAACTTGCTTGATTTCCATTGCCATACCTTGGCTTGGTCTTATACGGACTTTCTCATTTTATGTGGTTGATCGAGTATCCTAGGTAATTCATCTTCAATCGGGACTTTCTCATGCTTAATCTCATTGATTTCTTTGTCTATCATAACTTTAAAAATTTTCATGATACTATTATACATTACACTAAGCATTTCAATGATATAACTCATAAACCTTAGAAATCATACAAACTTACCTCAATGTACAAAATATACGTAGATACGCAATTTAGTCCTCGACTTTGTTCTTGCCTAGGATTCGATCCGGGCTTCGTTTTTCTTGATCTATAGTAATAATTTAACTCATTTAATACTCATAATAACTAAATGGAATTATAAATCCTACTATGGCAAAACTACCATTTTGCCCCTAAACTTTCTCATAATTACTCTTTTGCCCCAAGGCTCGTAAAATGATTCTCATTCAACTTTCTTAAACTTCATGCTTAGTTGATTCTTTATCTCAAATATAGTAATAACAAGTTCTCACTATTTCCACCATGTATGACAAATTTCCATAAAAGTTACTAACTAGTCCCAATTAGCATTTTTCATGAAATTCACTTAGAAAAAAAAAATGTTTATCTAACATCAAACTCTCATAAACTTCCTTAAAATATCATTTTACAGGCATATCATTCATTGGTAGATTTTTGAACATGCATCTTAGCTGATTTTACAGCTAAAAATAGCTAATTCATAATACGGAAACTTCAAAAATACGAAGACTATTAAAAACGAGGCTAAGATGAACTTACTAGCAAGCTTGAGAAATGAACAAACCCTAGCTATGGGATTCTTCAAATTTTCGGCACCAAGGAAGAAGATGAATGAGATTTTTATCATCTTTTTCCTATTTTAATTATTTAATTAATAAATGACCAAAATGCCCTTCTCTTAAAAATTTTCACATTTTACTAACTCATGTCCATTTTTGTCCAAAAATTATAATTTGGGAAAATTGCTATTTAAGAACTTCTAATTAATATTCTAAAGCTATTTCATACAAAAAGCTTCTAGAAACTCATATTTTGCAACTTTTTCAATTTAGTATTAATGGACCATTCAACCTCCATTTAACAAAATTGTTTCATGAAACTTTCACACTAGCATGCAAACATTGCATAAACCTTAAAAAAACTCATAAATTGACCTCGGATTCGTGGCTCGCACCACTATTCTTACTAGGCCCTAAATTGGGCTGTTACGTCGAATCTTCATCAAACATATTCATAAGGTCGTATTCACAATTAAATTCAATAATAAAGCATTTAAAACACAATTATAATGATGCTTATAAACATACGAACTTACCTCAATCGCAAAAACGACGAAATGGATCGTCTAGTCCAAAACTTTGTTTTTCCCTCAATCTAAATCCAAAATTCATTTTTCTTAATCTATATAATAGAAATTTAACTTATTCAATTATCATTCTATTCAATTTAGCCCAAAATATATATTATGGCAACTTTACACTTTTGCCCCTAATATTTAAACATATTTACAATTTTGTCCTTAGTTCATAAAAATACAAATTCATGCAATTAGATCCCTACCCATGCTAGCCGAATTTCTCTTATTACTATAGCAGCCCATATTTTCATTATTTCACACATTTACCACATAATTTATCACATTTCTCAATTTAATCCCTAATTGGAAATTTTACCAAAAATCACTTTACAAATGTTGTTTATCTAACAACAAGCATTAATCTTCTATCATCAAACATCACAATACATGTACATTCATCAATGGTAAAACTCTAAACCTTTAACAATTTTGCAAATTAGTCCCTGGCTAGCTAGATTAAGCTGCAACGATTCTAAAACATAGAAATCATTAAAAATCGAGCAAAAATGCACTTACATGCTCTAGTAAATGTTGGGCGAATGCTTTCTCCCTTTCTCAAAAATGGTGGACGGTTCTTAGGGCAAAAATATGAAGAAGATGACTGTAACACCCCAAACCCGGCCTATGCGATATGATCGGATCTGGCATGTCACATGAAGAAAGTGTATAAAGAACTTGTGATTCTTTCTAAAGTTGACTTTATTTGGCTATAGTTAAGAAAAAAAGTTTATCTTATAAATATTTGATAAAATACTACTAATATCGAGAGGTTTATTGATGAAACAAAAATCAAACTAGTGAACTTTAAAACCGTGATTTTTGAATATAACGTTGATAATTCGAAGGAGAATCCAAGTCAATTTTTTTGTACATATTTGTTATGAAATCCATTTGTTAATCTATTTTGGAAAAAAACTATTGTTTAAGATTTCAAAAATCCCGTTTAAAACAATTCATAGAAGACAATAAGTACTTCAAAACATAAAACAAATTAAAACATATCCCAAAGGCCTTATTACAACTTTAAACCCAAAATAGTAAAAGTAACGAAATAAAGCAGAAAAGAAATTTACTAAAGTTTGGAAATATCATTCCTAAAGTATGGCCTCCAACGAGTCATCCATGGCCCCAAGTCCACATTACTGAGCATTACCTGCAAGGATTAAGAAAAAGGAGAGAGTTACAAGAACTCAGTGTATAATCCCCTTACCTTCATCCATTGGGCCTGAACCCGCATAGCAACATCTTGGCCTAAGCCTATTTACATAATAGTATTTAAATGAAATGAATGCAACCCAACCCATCCATCCAATTAGACCCCCGACTAGCTAATCACACCTGTAGGGATCAAGTCAATCCACCCCGCCGCTCACACCAATATGCAGTCAAGCTGCTATCATAAAGTATATTTTGTGGCTGAGCCACTAGTAACATAGTTAGGCATATAAATACATGAATTGTGGCTAGGCCACCAGGCTACACTGCTCTTCATTCAATTCTCGCCCCATTCAATATGATAAAGTGCAACATATATATATATATATACATATTAAATAATTCATATGTAAATTTAGCATAATCCAACGATGGTATTTTAGTAAACTAGCCAAGTAAAGCTTTTCGTAATACGGCCCATTAGGCATGTAATAAATCGACCCATTAAGGCATTTCTGTAAAACGGCCCAGTTGGGCTTTTCATAAATTCGGGCCACAGGGGCATTTTCGTAAATTCAACCCATAGGGGCATTTTCGTATATTTGCTTATTAACATGCTTACAACGGATTTGAGAGCAAATATTGTTTGATCACATTAATCGATTTCATGCTATATTCTGGTTATTAAACTTTTATGCAATGTCGTCTTATTATACCTATTTTGTGGTAAATCGCAAAACTACGAGATTGTGGTGTGAGATTGCACACCTGATTATGGTAAGAACTAAACCTTCTTGATCGTTGGCACCTATAACACCATAACACTTGATTGACTAACAAAAAGAGTATCTTAATCCAAATCTAAATAATTGATTTATCACACTTACCCTCACCACCGCGAATAACCACAATTTGTCTATTCTCACCGGATGTTGGCTCCCTTCCACAACCTAGTGAAATATCCCAAACTGCCGATGCTGCTCTACATTTGAACTTGGGAGTAGAGATTGAAAGTCCACTCCCTTTTCGACCTTCTATCGATTTTCCTTTAATATCGCTACCACGTGCCTCTATTGGAAGAGTCCGGTCATAATAATATTATGATGAGAGAAAGTAATTGTCTAAGGAGAAGGTTTAGACTTACCACTACCTCCGAAGAATCAACAAGTAGAGGAGAATGAGTGATTTAGTCCCTAGAATAATCGATTAGTCAAATATATCAATCCGTTTAGCAAAATAACCGAGTAGCGATAACGAATGGACCAAGAAGAGACTCCTTACCTTACTTGATGATAAATTCGACTCCCACTGATTGGGCTTATGGCTACGGATGAGTCGGCAAAGATATGAGATTCGGCCTACCCACTTTAATGCTACAAAAAGATGGAGAACACGATGTGAGGGAGTACGAGAGAGTGATGTTTCGGTTTAGAGAACCATCCAATGATAAGGGGCACATATTCGGCCATTGAGGAAAGAAAAAGAAGATGAAAAGAAAAGAATGAAACCACTTACCCGATTCAGATAAAGAAGAAAGTGTCCAACACGCAAGATGGAGAAGAGAGGAAGTGTTAAAGATTCGGCTATTTAAAGAAAAGGGGCAAAGAAGATTCGGCCAACCAAAGTCGTCGACTAAAGAAGAAGAATGAAAGGTTGAAGAAACGATGAAAAGAAATGAAAAGAAGCTTGTGATAAAGATGAGAAAAAAGAAGAGAAAATATCCCTAAAGATCATGGTTTTAAGCAAGAAAAGAAGTACCCAAATGGTCAAAAGAAAATAACTTTCAAAATAGAACAAAAAACTACTCAAAGAGCCTAAGAAAAAATTGGCATATCAACCCTTTACCAAACCAAATACACTCCTCACCCAAGAGACCACCTTTGACCTACACTTCTCCCCCATGCACATCTCAAAATTTTGGCCAATACCCCCTTACCAAAACTGTGTACCCCTTACCAAAAAGATCATGGTTGACCAAATTTCTTTCCCTAAGTACCCCCAACATTCGGCCAACATATCCCCCATATTTCTTTCCTTTTATTTCTTTCCTTATTTTTTACCTTGATCTCCTCCTTACTCTTTTCCTTAGACTTCTTTCCATCATTTGAATGAGTCTTCCTTTCCTTATTTAGAGTCTTTGCCGACACTTACCATTGATTAGCACAAAAAAATAATCTAAAATTTACAATAGGTGGGATTCGAACTCCACCCCTTTAGCTCCTTCATGTGATGCTACACCACTTTGCCACTAGCTCCTCTTGTGCTAGCAAAATACACACTTATTTCCTTAAGCCTTGACGCCACTTACCTTCTCCCCCTTGAGTGCCTAAACTCAAAAATTCTACCAAGGTCCAGTTCAACCCCAGGCCTTCTTCTGGCTTCCATACATACAACGAACATATTAACTAGCCTAACGCATGGTAATAATGCAAAACATAAAATCTCGAATGTCAGGATGTTACAATTCTACTCCATTAAAGAAATTTCAGCCTCAAAATTTTACCTGATTAAAAGATATGAGGGTATTACTGCCGAATCATGTCTTTTGGCTCCCAAGTAGCTTTCTTTGACCCGTGATTACGCCATAATACTTTGACCAACAGAATTGATTTCCTTCTCAACACTTTAATATCGCGATCTTGAATTTGCACGGGCTCTTCTTCAAAAGACAAGTCAGGTCTTCTCGATTTCTTTCACTGGTACAACATGAGACGGATCTGAACGATAATGCCTTAGCATCGAGACATGGAATACATTATGGATTTGACTTAATTCCAGAGGCAACTCAAGCTGATAAGCCACTGACCCAACACGCTTCAGTACACGGTATGGTCCGATGAACCTAGAGCTCAACTTACCCTTTCGCCCAAATCTTAAGATCTTCTTCCAAGGTGAGACCTTCAAAAAGACCTGATCTCTCACCAAAAACTCTATATCCTTACGCTTCAGATTTGCGTACGATTTTTGTCTGTCTAATGCTTCTTTTAATCGAGCCCGAATTACCTTAACTTTTTCCTCCATCTCTGAGATCAATTCTGGACCCAATAATTATTGCTCCCTCAGTTCAGTCCAGCAAGTAGGAGTACGACACCTACGACCATATAACGGCTCATAGGCTGCCATCTAGATGCTGGATTGATAGCTGTTGTTGTATGCAAACTCTACCAATGGTAGAAAATCTTCCCAGCTACCCCTGAAATCGATCACATAGCTCCTTAACATGTCTTCTAAAATCTGAATTACTCTTTCTGACTAACCACCAGTCTGCGAATGGAACGCTGTGCTGAAATCTAGCCTTGTTCCTAAAGCTTCATGTAGAGCCTTCCAAAATCGTGATGTAAACTTAGGATCCTTGTCTGATATAATAGACATCGGTACCCCATGCAACCTCATGATCTCTGCTACATACAACTTGGCCAACTTCTGCAATGAATAATCCGTACAAACAGGTAGGAAATGAGCAGTCTTCATTAACCGATCCACTATCACCCATACTGAATCTTTCTTAGTAGGTGTTAAGGGTAACCCACTAACAAAATCCATCGTTATCTGTCCCATTTCCATAGTGGGATTTTCACAGGTTGTAGCAACCCTGAAGGCAGTTGATGTTCTGCCTTCACTTGCTGACATGTCAAGCACTTGCTCACGAAGCCAATAACCTCCCGTTTCAACCCTGGCCACCAATACTGCTCACGGAGGTCTCGGTACATTTTGTTTCCCCCGAGGTGCATAGCGTATGGTCTACTATACGCCTCACGCAGAATCATTTGTTTCAATTTAGAATCCCTGGGCATACAAACTCTTCCGCGGAAACATAATACTCCATAACTATTTAATCCAAAACTCCTATCATACCACTTTCCACTTGCTGAAGTCGAGAACCCAACCTTTTATCTAACAACTATTTTTCCTTAATCTGACTTACCCATGCAGGCTTCACTTGAAGTTCGACTAACAAGCTACCATCTTCATAAAGGCTGAGATAAGCAAATATCGCTCTTAAATCCTATATCACCTTGCGACTCAACGCGTCTGCCATTACGTTAGCTTTACCTGGATGGTACTCAATTGAGCAGTCATAATCTTTCAACAATTCTATCCACCTCCGCTTTCTTAAGTTCAACTCCTTCTGGGTGAGGAGGTACTTCAGACTCTTACGGTCTGTGTAGATAATCGACTTCTCCCCATACAAATAGTGTCTCCATATCTTCAGAGCAAACACTACTATAGCTAACTCCAAATCATGAGTGGGATAATTTACCTCATGCGGTCTTAGTTGACGAGATGCGTAAGCTACCACTTTCCCCTCTTGCATCAGCACACATCCCAAGCCAGTGTGTAACGCATCACAATAAATAATAAACTCTTTACTTGCCTCAGGTTCAATCAATACTGGAGCTTCTGTCAGAATCTTCTTCAATTTCTCAAAGCTCTATTACTACTTATCTGACCATACAAATGGTACTCCCTTACGCAACATCTTAGTTAGGGGTGCAGCAATCAATGAAAACCCCTCAATGAATCGCCTGTAATACCCAGCCAAACCTAGAAAGCTTCAGATTTCTAATACTGACTTTGGTGGCTTCCAGTCCAATACAGCCTCAATCTCCTAGGGATCAACTCTAATTCCCTCGGCAGATACAACATGCCCAAAAAAAGTCACCTTATTCAGCCAAAATTCACACTTAATGAATTTGGCATACAATTGCTTCTCCCTTAATATCTGCAATACAACCCGTAGATGCGAATCATGCTCCTCTTCAGTCTTTGAGTACACTAAGATGTCATCTATGAATACCACCACAAATCGGTCTAGATAGGGTTGGAAGACTCGGTTCATCATGTCCATAAATACAGCTGGTGCATTTGTCAACCCGAACGGCATCACTAAGAATTCGTAATGCCCATACAAGTTCGAAATGCAGTCTTGTGAATATCCACCTCCTTGACTTTTAATTGGTGGTACCCCACTCTCAAGTCTATCTTCAAGAAGACCGAAGCTCTAAGTAGCTGATCAAACATGTCATCGATCCTTAGTAACGGGTACTTGTTCTTGATCGTCAACTTATTCAATTGTCTATAATCGATACCCATACGCATCGACCTATCTTTTTTCTTAACGAACAAAACCGGCGCTCCCCACAGTGACACACTTGGTCGAATAAATCCTCGATCCAACAGCTCCTGGATCTGAGCTTTAAGTTCCACTAGTTCCTTCGATGCCATTCTGTAAGGGGCAATAGACACCGGAGCCGTTCCTGGCAATAGCTCTATGCCAAATTCCACTTTCCAATCCGAGGCAATCTTGGAAGCTCCTCGAGAAAGACGTCTGAAAACTCTTTCACCGTTCTAACACTCTCTACTGATAACTTTTTGGCATCCAAAGCACTGATAAAGGCTAAGAATGCTTCACACCCCTTTCGTACCAACCTTTCCGCCTTTAAAGTAGATACCACATTAGACAAATAATTTCTTCTTTCACCTATCATCATCACTTCCTTATCCTCTAAAGTTTTTAGTACCATCCATTTTGCAGCACTGTCCAAGTTCGCACGGTGCTTAACCAGCTAGTCCATGCCCAATATAAGGTCAAACTCCCCGAATGGTAGTTCCATCAAATCTGCCAGAAATAGTACCCCTTGAACTTCTAATGCCACATCCCTAAATAGCTTATTTACTACCACCGACTATCCTAAAGGCCTAATCACAGTTGTTTCTCTAGTAGTAATCTCAGATCCAATATTCAAAGTTCTAGACACAACACAAGCAACATACGAATGGGTGGATCTAATGTCTATCAAAGCAGTAAAAGGTACATCAAATATGAAGAACGTACCGATTATGACGTCCAGTGCCTCGCCATCCTCTCGACGTCTGATCGCATAGACCAAACCTGGCTGTCTCGCCTTTGTGTTACCCCTACTATTGATACCTCTACCCGGTGCACCCTGACCTCGTCCTATACCATTACCACCTCGACCTGGCCCACGGCCTCTCAACGGTTGTTGAGCGACCCCTACTGGCTGCGCAAATCTATTACGAACTGCCTGAGTTTGAACAGGCTCTCAAGGGTAATCCATAAATCGATGGTATTTGGATCCACATCTGAAACAACTGCTAGTTCTCTTCACCTGAGTGAAGTTTTCCATAATCCACACAATGCTGTAACTGATTGGTAGTAGCTGGAGCACCCACTTGAACTGGCCCCTCATTATTGGGCCTTTTCTAAAATCCTCTAGCAGGTCCTGAATACCCAGAGTCTCTCTTGTTCCTACCCATATCCTTGTCTCAATTTTACCGTTCTGAGTGTTTTACTTCTTCAGCAATCTTAGCTTTTTCCACCAGTGTAGCAAAATTTCTCTCCTTCTGTGGGACTATCATTACCCGTGACTCATCACCAACCAATCCTCAAAATACACACATTGTTCATAATCAATCGGCACTATTCCCCGGGCATACCGACTCAGACGCAGGAACGCCGCCTCGTATACTGCCACAAATCTACTTCCTTGAACCAGATTCAAGAATTCCTTTCTTCGGGTATCCACATAGCTAGCCCCGACATATTTTCCCTGGAATATTGTCTTAAAGAATTCCCAGGTAATAAGATCAGCTTGAGTGCCTTCCCGAACAGTAAGCCACCCTTGATACGCCTCGTCTCTCAGCAATGACACAACCCCTTCAATTTCTGCTTAGCTGTGCAATCCAGATCATCCATAATCCGCTCCACTGCCTCAAGGCAGTACTCCGCTACACTTGGGGCTACACAAGAAATACCCCTAAACACTTAGGCCCCATTCAATCTAAGTCGCTCGGATATCGACCCACGAGCTGCCGACCCAGTTCTTTCCCTAGTAACCCTTTCTAGTACCCGCAACATCGCTTGGGACAGAGCGTCATTTTCTCTCACTCGATCATGTGACCCAGCTTCAGTCACCGGTGACGCAAGTGCGTCCATTTCTGGCATATGTCTAGATGCCTCAGATACAACTCTAGCTCCTCGACCTCTACCACGGCCACGTCTACCTCGTTTATGTCCTCTAGCGCTCATGTTTGCTAAGTCAATTTAATCTGATTACAAGTCTTATGGATCAGTATGCTTATTCAGTGATTATTAAACAATGTTTTATGAAGTATAAAAAGTAAAGTTGTTTTCACAAAACGTATCTTAAAGTCTCAATCTCTACAGTTTCTTCTCCTAAAGCCAATAGTTCTAGAGTATTCCTATCATGTGAAGTTTTCTTACTACAGTCATACCATAATAATTAATAAACGAGAATAGAAAAACTTACTGACTTAGTGCTGGATACCCGTGGTGCCATACCTTAGCTAAAACATGTATTTATAAATCCAATTTTAAACAACTTTGAAATTGCTTTTTGAACCCAAATCACTGCCAAGTTTTGCAACCTGGCTCTGATACCATAAAATGTAACACCCCAAACCTGACCCATGCGGTATGAGCAGATCTGTCAAGTCACACGAAGAAAGTGTATAAAGAACTTGTGATTCTTTCTAAACTTGGCTTTATTTGGTTATAGTTAAAAAAAATAAGTTTAGTTTATAAATATTTGATAAAATACTACTAATCTCGAGAGGTTGATTGATGAAACAAAAATCGAACTAGTGAACTTTAAAACCATGATTTTTGAAAATAACGTTGATAATTTGAAGGAGAATCCAAGTTAAATTATTTGAACATATTTGTTATGAAATCCATTTGTTAATCTATTTTGGAAAAAACCGTTGTTTATGATTTTAGAAAATCCCCGTTTAAAATAATTCATAAAAGATAATAAGTACATCAAAACATAAAGCAAATTAAAACATATCCTAGAGGCCTTATTAAACTTTAAACCCAAAATAGTAAAAGTAAAGAAATAAAGCAGAAAAGAAATTTACTAAAGTTTGAAAATATCATTCCTAAAGTATAGCCTTCATCGAGTCATCAAAGGTCCCAAGTCCTCATTACTGAGCATTACCTACAAGGATTAAGAAAAAGGAGTGAGTTACAAGAACTCAGTGTATAATCACCTTACCTTCATCCACTGGGCCTGAACCCGCATAGCAACATCTTGTCCTAAGCCCATTTACATAACAATATTTAAATGAAATGAATGCAACCCAACCCATCCATCCAATCACACCCCCGACTAGCCAATCACACATGTGGGGATCAAGTCAACCTACCTCGCCGCTCACACCAATATGCAGTCAAGCTACTATCATAGAGTATATTTTGTGGCTGAGCCACTAGTAACATAGTTAGGCATATAAATACATGAATTGTGGCTATGCCACCAGGCTACACTATGCTTCATTCAATTCCCGCCCCATTCAATATGATAAAGTGCAACATATATATACATATTAAAGAATTCATATGTAAATTTAGCATAATCCCAACGAGGGTATTTTAGTAAATTATCCAAGTAAAGTTTTCGTAATACGGCCCATTAGGCATGTAATAAATCGGCCCATTAAGGCATTTTCGTAAAACGGCCCAGTTCAGCTTTTCATAAATTCAAGCCACAGGGGCATTTTTGTAAATTCAACCTATAGGGGCATTTTCGTATATTAGCTTATTAACATGCTTACAACAGATTTGAGAGCAAATATTGTTTGAGCACATTAATCGATTTCATGCTATATTCTGGTTATTAAACTTTTATGCAATGGCATCTTATTATACCG
The DNA here is from genome assembly GCA_025506655.1 of Gossypium rotundifolium. NCBI lineage: Eukaryota > Viridiplantae > Streptophyta > Magnoliopsida > Malvales > Malvaceae > Gossypium > Gossypium rotundifolium. Next base: position 54,857,854 of record CP106731.1, read on the forward strand.
ATTTTGTGGTAAATCACGAAACTACGGGACTGTGGTGTGAGATTACACACCTGATTACGGTAAGAACTAAACCTTCTTGATCGTCGGCACCTATGACACTATAACACTTGATTAACTAACAAAAAGAGTATCTTTATCCAAATCTAAATAATCAGCTTATCACACTTACCCTCACCACCGCAAACAACCACAATCTGTCTATTCTCACTGGATATTGGCTCCCTTCCACAACCCAGAGGAAAATCCAGAACTACCGATACCACCCTACGTTTGAACTTGGGAGTAGAGATTGCAAGTCCACTCCCTTTTTTACCTTCTATCGATTTTCCTTTAATATCGCTACCACGTGCTCCATTGGAAGAGTCTCGGTTAGAATAATATTATGATGAGAGAAAGTAATTGTCTAAGGAGAGGGTTTCGGCTTACCACTACCTCTGAAGAATCAATGAGTAGAGGAAAACGAGTGATTTAGTCCCTAGAATAATCGATTAGTCAAATCTATTGATCCGTTTAGCAAAATAACTGAGTAGCGATATCGAATGGACTAAGAAGAGACTCCTTACCTTACTTGATGATAAATCCAGCTCCCACTAATTGGGCTTATGGCTACGAATGAGTCGACAAAGATATGAGATTTGGCCTACCCACTTTAACACTACAAAAAGATAGAGAACACGATGTGAGGGAGTAGGAGAGATTGATGTTTCGGTTTAGAGAACCATCCAATGATAAGGGGCACATATTCGACCATGGAGGAAAGAAAAGAAGATGAAAAGAAAAGAATGAAACCACTTACCCGATTCGGCTAAAGAAGAAAGTGTCCAACACGCAAGATGAAGAAGAGAGGAAGTGTTAAAGATTCGGCTATTTGAAGAAAAGGGACAAAGAAGATTCGACCAACCAAAGTCGTTGACTAAAGAAGAAGAATGAAAGGTTGAAGAAACAGTGAAAAGAAAAGAAAAGAAGCCTATGATAAAGATGAGGAAAAAGAAGAGAAAATATCCATAAAGATCACTGTTTTAAGCAAGAAAAGAAGTACCCAAATGGTCAAAAGAAAAGAACTTTCAAAATAGAACAAAAAACTACTCAAAGAGCCTAAGAAAAGTTCGGCATATCAACCCCTTACCAAACCAAATACACTCCTCACCCAAGAGACCACCTTTGACCGACACTTCTCCTCTATGCACATCTCAAAATTTCAGCCAATAACCCCCTTACCAAAATCATGTACCCCTTACTAAAAAGATCACGGTTGACCAAATTTCTTTCCCCAAGTACCCCCCAAAATTTGGCCAACATATCCCCCCTTATCTCTTTCCTTTATTTCTTTCCTTATTTTTCCCTTGATCTCCTCCTTACTCCTTTCCTTAATATTCTTTCTATCATTTGAATGAGTCTTCCTTTCCTTATTTAGTGTCTTGGCCGACACTTACCATTGATTAGCACAAAAAAATAATAAAAATTTGCAATAGGTGGGATTCGAACTCCACCCCTTTAGCTCCTTCATGTGTCGCCACACCACTCTGCTACTAGCTCCTCTTGTGCTAGCAAAATACACACTTATTTCTTTAAGCCTTGATGCCACTTACGTTCTCCCCCTTAAGTGCCTAAACTCAAAAATTCTTCCAAGGTCCAGTTTAACCCCAGGCCTTCTTCGGGCCTCCATACATACAAGAACACATTAACTAGCCTAACGCATGGTAATAATGCAAAACATAAAATCCCGAATTTCAGGATGTTACAATGATATTTTATTTCATCTTTTATTATTTACACTAACTTATTTTATCTAATTACAAAATTAACCTTAAAAATTAATTCAATTTATAACATTACCAAGCCATTATCATCCATTATCAAATTATTGGGCTATTTACCACATAAGGACATCCACTTAATGTTCTATAGCTATTAAACACCTTTAGCTAATAGAACATCACTTTTACACTTTATGCGATTTAGTACTTTTTATCAAATTAAGCACTCAAATGATAAAATTTCTTAAAGAAAATTTCACACAATCATACTATCATGCTGTAGACATTAAAATAATAATAGAATAATTATTTTGACATTGAATTTGTGGTCCCAAAACCATTGTTTTGTTTTGACTAAAAATAGCTATTACAATTATCTCCTTTAGGAATTTTTGTCCTCAAAAATCTTACCAGAAAATAGGTTAAGGTACTATTTTCTCACCTCGGTTCCCACGTAGCTTTTTCGACACCATGCCATTTCCAAAGTACTTTCACTAAAGCTATGTTTTTATTTCTCAACTCTTTAATCTCTCAAGCTAGAATTCTGATCGGTTCTTCATTATACGTTATATCAGACTAAATTTCAATCTCTGTCGAAGAAATGATATGCGATGGATCCGATCGACACTGTCGTAATATAGATACATGAAATACATTGTGAATCTTTTTTAATTCTGATGGTAAAGCTAGTCGATATGCCACTGGCCCTATTCTTTCGGTAATCTCATAAGGCCCGATAAATCGCAGACTTAATTTCCCTTTGCGATCAAAACGAAGAATCTTCTTCCACAGAGATACTTTAAAAAAATACTCTGTCACTGATTTGAAATTCAAGGTCTTTACATTTCAAATCCACATACGATTTCTGTCAATATGAAGCTACTTTCAAACTGTCGCAAATTACTTTCACTTTATCTTTGTTCTCTCTAACCAAATCAACCCTGTGAATCTTTTTCTCACTAAGCTCAGTCCAGTATAATGGAGTTCGACATTTGCGACCATACAATGCTTCATTCGGTGCCTTTTTATGCACGATTGAAAACTGTTGTTATACACAAATTTAACCAACGGTAAATATTTCTCCCAGTTGCCTTCAAACTCTAAAACATAGAAACGAAGCATATCTTTGAGAATCTAAATTACTCTCTCAAATTGACCGTCAGTTTAGGGATGAAATGTGGTACTAAAGTGCAACTGCGTACCCAAAGCTTCTTGCAATTTCCTCTAAAATCGCAATGTAAACCTCGGATCTCTATCTGAAATAATAGAAATTGGCACCCTGTGCAATCTGACAATCTCAGAGATGTACAATTCAGCTAATCTATGAAGCGAAAAATCTGTACGTACCAGAATGAAATGTGTCAATTTCGTCAAGCAATCAACAACAACCTAGATAGCATCTTTCTTTTTCAGAGATAGGAGTAATCCTGATACAGAATCCATCGTAATTCTATCCCATTTCCACTCGGTATCATGATTGGCTGTAGTATTCCCGAATGTACTTGATGTTTGGCTTTAACTTGTTGACAAACCAAACACCTCGACACAAACTCTAAAATGTCACGTTTCATGCCTGACCACCAATACAAATATTTCAAATCATTGTACATTTTAGTACCCCCCGAATGAACATATAAACTGTAATATCCAGGAATTAGGGCTTGTGCATTCTTCTTATATATGTGGAAGCATGTCTGTGTGTATGTGGAATGTGTTTTTATGAATTTTATGAACCTTAGTGTGTAGGTGAATGCCTTAAGAATTATTTGATTTTAAATTTCAAAGAGGGAGCTAAGCCTGATAGGCCTTAAGAAAATGAGTAGGGGAAAGATGACACAAAAATGGGCTTGTTTAAGTGGCATGACGGTGCCACTTAGAGCGTTTGAGTGTGACGCCACAAGCAGGGTGTAAGGGCCTAGGTTCGAGTCACAAGGGAAGCAAATAAAAGTTTTATTTTGTAGCAAGGAGACACATAGGGGGACGACATGGGGAGACTAGATGGATGAGTTTAAGATGTGATCTAATCCTTTTAAAATTTTGGCTAAGGTTTATGGATTTGTTTTAATTATTTTTGAATAAGTAAAGAAGAGAGAAAATAAGGGATTGGATAGAGAGAGAAGGAGTTGGCCGGCCAATGGAGTCTTTGGTGTCAAAAATTTGGCTAGGTGGGTAAAGGAGGTGTAGCCGAAACTTCATTAGGGGTTAAGAGCATTTTTGGGTTCTTTTCTTTCTCTAGTAAGTGTGCCGAAATTTCTTCTCTTCTCACTTTTCTCATTTGTGCCGAAAAATTTCCAAAGAATCCAACTTGTGTTCTTTTGCTCTTCTTCTTTTGTTTTTGCTACTCACTTCCAAAAGCCAAAATCTTCTTCTATCTATTTCACCTTTGCCGCAACATCTTCAACTCAAATCACCCTATTGCCGAATCTCTTTGCACTCTATTCTCTTCTTCTTCCATAATTTTCCAAAAGTCGAAACTTAGTAGGCAACATCTAGTCTATAGCCGAATATCTCGTGGATCTAAATAAGGGTGTCATTGACTCACGATGATTGAGGGTAAGGTTAGTTGTTATTCGATTTTCAATCCTTTCTCTTTTAGCCGAAAGTTTGAATCTAATCCTATTATTGTACTTTGACCGAAAATCTGAAGGAGGGTTTCGGGATTCTGCTACTGTCGACTACAAGGGAGGAGGACTTCAGGATTTTAAGGATCTAAGGTAAGCAAGGTATAAGATTAGGCCTAGGGCCATTTATTTGAATGTTAGAATTGGATCTAACATGTACCCTGTAGGATTTTGACATCTTCTTAGCCAAGAGACTACTTTCGGGATTTAATATCGCAAGGTAAGTGTACATGTATATTAGGCCAAGGCCTATTTAGTGTCTTAGATCTATTTCTTATTTATTCAAAAGCTGAGAACTAATCTGTGAAGTGATTTAGTGCTAGTCGATTGAAAGAAGGAAACACTACAAAGTTTCGAGATTTGATTAGTAATCAAATCGGCAACAAGGTAAGATTTTGGTTGTGATAATCCTTCGGGATTTGAACATTTGGGCGAATGGCCTTTAGCTAAAATGGTTAGTGTTGGCTAAATGTAGGAACTTGAGATCTAGAGGATTAGATCGGGACTTTCGGGATTTCAGTGAACTCGCTAAGTAAATCAGGTGTGTACCCCACGCTAACTCTTAATAGATTTACGGCATCAATTTAATATATGTGTTTATAATGATGTGAAATGTGGCCAAAGGTACCATGCAGTGGTACAAAGTACTCAGGTACGTAACCTTTACATTATGTTAATAAATGACATGAATATTTGGAGTACGGCACATATGTGAATATTGATAAGAATGTGAAATAAGGCATAAGGCATGATGTTGCATGATTTGTATGACATGAGGCATATGGGAAATTATTTTAAGGGGAAGTGATCTGGTGGTTTATACCACAATATCTGAATGTGGTGACCCATGTCACAAGAAAATCCGAATGTGGTGACCTATGTCACAAATGATTATCTAGTGGCTATGCCACAATATATATAAGGGCGATGAGCATGTTGTATGCAGCGACTGCCTTCGATGGTGTGTAGCGGATGGAGGGCCGATTTAGTAGTCCCCACAGTGTGATGGTTGGTACGGGTGATGTGTAGCGGATGGTATCTAGGTTTGGGTTCGGGATTGCATCATTATATTTCTAATTGTTATATGTATATGTATGATCCGATATGCCTGAATCGTTGGGACTTAGTGTTGGTTACTACACACTGAGTCTGTTTGACTCACCCTATTGTGGGATATTTTTCAGGTGTCGCTCAGTGACGGACCGGGTCGGCAGGAGCATAGCGGTGGCCATGCTTAGCTCAGAATTTTTTTAAATTTTAGACTCTTTATTTTTAAGTATTTTTGGATTTATTTTAGGTTTTGTTTGATGTAATAAGGCCATTAGATTTAAACTGCAATGCATGCTTTTAATTTCTGTTACGATACGATTATTTTTTTAAGTCAAGATTAATTTATTTTTCTTAAAAAAATAAAATCTTAAAAGTTTAGAAACCTAACCACAAATGGTCTTCAATTTAAAAGTAACTCTAAAACAACTCGACTTTTTTTTGTTAACTTCTAGTTTCGAAACTAATAATAAGTTTTATTAAAACCTGGACTTTTCAATTCGAACCCAACACAGAACAAATTTTCTTCAAAAACCACCCAAATCTTTCCAAAGTAACAATCTGTTTTAAAATGTTTTACTCAAGGAACATACCAGATCCGGTCATGGCTCGTGAGCCGGGTTTGGGGTGTTTCAGCTTGGTATCAGAGCCCAGTTTTAAACTCTTGGCCTTGGGTATAAAGCTCACAATATTTTCAAAATTTGGCTCAAATGAATTTTGTGAAAGTCTTCTGAAATGAGCAGGTTTTCCGACATGACACCTAAATCTCCGACCCAAAGTCCACCAGGTAAGTACCCCTAACTATTGTGTGATTTATTATATGATTGGTATATGGGTACAAAGGGAACGTAGATTAGTATATTAAGTTATTAAACCCTAGGATTAGCTTACTCCAACACAGAATTGCATAAAACTTTAAAGCCTAATTAAACAAACCCGTGTCTATGTCGCCGAGTTAGGGTGTGGCAACCATTGTGCGCATGTCTAGGATTGGTTTTGGTGGGAGCTTGGTATTTAAGCATTCCTAGTGACTCACCTCCTCTCCACTCGAATCCTACCTGGGGCGTAGTGATGGTTCACCCTAACCAAGAGAACTTACTCACGGGCTAAACTCAATAATTAAAACCCGAAAAGGACTATCCATATTTTTATGAAAACCCTAGTTTTTAAAATCATCAAACTACCCCTTTGATTTGTGAATGCTATTTTGACAATTTTTCTGAAAAATCTCTGTTTTACAAAATTACCTAAATACCCTAGTTTATAAATTACTAAAATGCCCTTGGTTTATAAAATTACCATATTGCCCTCAATTTTTACTAAGATATTCTTACTTCATAAAATTATCCAAAAATCCTATTTTGCAAAATATCCAGATACCCTGATTTGGAAAATTAATGAAATTACCCCTGATTTATAAAATTACCAAAATGACCCCGATTCTCAAAATTTCTGCCATACCCCTGATTTGGGAAAATTTTCAAAATATACTCAAGTTTTGAAAATTTTAGAGTGCTTTGATTTATTAAGATTTTCAAATTGACCTCAATTATTTTACCAAAATACCCTTCTAGGATAAATTACAAAAATACCCCTGGGATAGGAACAGACAATAATGTCTAAATGGTGAATGTGTGTGGTAGATACTACTAAATGGATGTATTTCTCTGAAGAAGACTTGAGACTCTGAATGATCGAAAGAACTACCACTAAACTTCTCTCATAAAATTTTTTCGCGGATAATCAGTGGACAAAGACTAATGCATAAAACTTTTTAATCAGATCGCGATCGTAGACATGAGCTCTAGGGGACATGGTCATAATGTGTGAGGCCGTGGTAGAGGCCGAATGACCGCATCGAAACCCGTTAAAATGGGTCAGGGGTCAGAGAATGAGGTACCACCACCACCCCCACCACCAGCTGTTCGTGTTGAGCAACAAGATCAGACGGGAGGTGATGCTGTATCATAGGCGGTGCTGCAAGTTCTTGAGATGGTGGCTGGAGCAGGAGGAAGTATGGAGGCTCAAAAATCTATACCCGAGTGACTCCGAGCCAACGGAGCTTAAATGTTCTGTGGTGTATCTGGTGTGGCACCCAGTACGGCTGAGTATTAGTTGGAGGAAACCGAAAAAATTATGGATGAGCTCGATTTAACTGCTGAGGAGAAGCTGAAAGGAATGGTGTCGCTTCTTCACTATGAGTCATACCAGTGGTGGCTCACAGTGCAGGATGGTGTTACAGATGAGGAACTCACTTGGGAGTATGTTAAGGCGGCATACCAGAAGAAGTATGTTGGTACTAATTATATTGATGCGCAGAGGAAGGCATTTCTGGGGCTGGTTCAAGGGAACAAGTCCGTAGCAGAGTACAAAGCTGAATTCTTAAGGTTGAGCCGGTATGCTAGAGGAATCGTGGCTACGGAGCATAAGCGATGTGTCTGATTTGAGGATGGACTGAGGGATGATTTGAGGTTGTTGATAGCTCCGCAGCAAGAGTAGGAGTTTTCCGTATTGGTAGAGAAGGCTAAGGTAGCCGAAGGAATTAAGGACTCTATGAGGCAGAACACGGATCGGAATAGGCAGAAGAGAGGCTTTGGATCAGCAGGGTCATCTGGGAATGTGCAAAAGAGGCCTAGAGTTGATGGGCCGCAAGGTCAATAGGCTGCGACAGGAGGGCAGTATCGTACTTGTGCCCAGTGTGGGAAGATGCATTTAGGGGAGTGTTGGAAGAACAGGAGGATGCTTTAAGTGCGGGTCTAAGGATCATATGATTAAAGACTGTCCAATAAAGATAGACGAAAATTAGCCAATGTGTCGTGGTTCTAATTAGGTCGAAGAGATGGATGAAGCTGACCTCAACGGGCCGTGGTCCGAATGGCAGAGGTAACGGTGCTAGAAGGGGACGAGAAACACTGGGCAGAGGTGTTAATAATACAGAGGTAAGACAACCGAGTTTAGTGTATGCAGTTCATCGGAGGGAGGACGGAGATGCACCGGACGTCATAACCGGTATGTTCCTTATATTTGGCAAGCCTTACTTTGCTTTGATTGATGTTGGCTCTACCTACTCTTATGTTGCATGTAGAGTATTTGAAACACTAGGCCTAGCCTCTGAACTATCTAATACGGAGATGACTGTAGTAAGCCTATTATGTCAAACTGTAGTGGTGAATAAGATGTTTCGGAAAGTACCTCTAGAAATTTAGGGAGTGGTATTTTCTGCTGACTTAATAGAACTACCCTTCAAAGAATTCGATCTTATTCTTGGCATGGACTGGCTAGTGGAGCATCGGGCTGTATTGGATTGTGCAACTAAACGAATGGAGTTAAGGACCCTAGAGAATGAGGTGATAGTTATGATAGGGGAAAGAAGAAACTAATTGTCTAATGTAGTTTTAGCCTTAAAGGCTGATAAGATGGTTCGGAAGGGGTGTAGGGCATTTCTGGCTTTTGTTAGTGCTTTGGATGCGAAAGAAGGGGGAGTTAGTGGAGTTAGAACCGTAAGGGAGTTTGTGGATGTCTTTCCGGAGGAGTTACCTGGAATACCCCCGGATAGGGAAGTGGAGTTCGGAATTAATTTACTGCCAGGAACAGCTCTTATGTCAATTGCCCCGTACAGAATGGCACCAAAGGAGTTGGTTGAGCTCATGGCTTAGATCCAAGAGTTGTTTGATCGTGGGTTTATCTGACCTAGTGTGTCTCTATGGGGAGCACCGGTCTTGTTTGTGAAGAAGAAGGATGGAACTATGCGCATGTGCATAGATTATCGTCAGTTGAATAAGCTGACCATAAAGAACAAGTACCCTTTGCCAATGATTGATGACTGGTTTGATCAGCTTAAGGGGGCGACAGTATTCTCAAAAATAGATCTACGGTCTGGATATCATCAGCTTAAGCTGAAGGTGGCAGATATCCATAAGGCAGCTTTTCGGACAAGATATGGGCATTTTGAGTTTGTTGTAATGCCGTTCGATTTGACGAACACCCCAGTCGCGTTCATGGATATGATGAATTGGGTTTTTTAACCTTACTTGGATAGGTTTGTTGTTGTGTTCATTGAAGATGTCCTAGTGTATTCCAAGTCCGAGGGGGAACATGATGAGCATCTCCGGATAGTGTTGCAGGTGTTGAAGGAGAAGAAGCTCTATGCCAAATTCAGCAAGTGTGAATTTTGGCTAAAGGAAGTTACATTCTTAGGGCATGTGGTGTCTGCAGAAGGAATAAGGGTGGATCCTAGGAAGATTGAGCCAGTGCTAGATTGGAAACCACCTAAGTCTGTGGTTGAGATTCGTAGCTTCTTGGGATTGGCAGACTACTACAGAAGGTTTGTAAAAGGGTTCTCATCAATAGCCGCACCTCTGACAAAGTTGTTGAGAAAGGAAGTACCATTCGTATGGTCAGATAAGCAATAAGAGAGCTTTGAAAAGCTTAAGAGGGTTTTGATTGAAGCTCCGGTTTTGATTCAACCTGAGGCAGGGAAGGACTTTGTGGTGTATTGTGACGCGTCTCACACAGGATTGGGATGCGTACTGATACAAGATGGGAAAGTAGTTGCTTATGCGTCTCGACAATTAAGGCCACATGAGGCTAACTACCCGACGCATGACTTGGAATTGGTGGCAGTGGTCTTTGCTCTTAAGGTATGGAGGCACTATCTTTATGGAGAGAAGTCCGTAATCTACACGGACCATAAAAGCCTTAAGTATCTACTGACTCAGAAGGAGTTGAACCTGAGACAGCGAAGGTGGGTGGAATTATTGAAGGACTACGATTGTTTCATAAAGTTTCACCCGGGCAAGGTGAATGTAGCATCAGATGCTCTAAGTCGAAAAGTAGCTTCAGATCTGAGGGCGATGCTTGCGCATCTGAGTTTGTATGACGATGGAAGTCTGCTGGCAGAGTTGCAAGTCAAACCGACATGGTTGATCGAGGTGAAAGAAAGTCAATTGACAGATGTTGATCTAAGTGCTAAGTTACGACAAGTGCAGAATGGAGAGTTAGAGGATTATGGCATTAATGATGAGGGAGTATTGTGTTTCAAGGGTAAAGTCTGTATGCCGAAGAATAAGGAGTTAAGGCAGAGGATTATTCAGGAATCGCATGGTAGCCCCTATGCTATGCATCCTGGAGGTAGTAAGCTGTACAGAGACTTAAGGGAACAGTTTTGGTAGCTGGTCTTAAGCGGGAAGTTACTGAATTTGTAGGCAAGTGCTTAACGTGTCAGCAAGTTAAGGCTGAACACCAAGTTCCGTCAGGATTGCTTCAACCAATAAAGATTCCACAATGGAAGTGAGAGAGAATCACCATGGACTTCGTTAGTGGGCTTCCCCTTACGCCTACTAAGAAGGACTAGGTATAGGTGATAGTGGACCAATTGACAAAGTCCACGCATTTCATTCTAGTGCGGGTTGACTATTCGCTCCAGAGGTTAGCAAAGTTATATGTGGCAGAAATTGTGAGGTTGCATGGAGTGCCAGTGTCAATCATTTCAGATAGGGATCCAAGGTTTACGTCTCGATTTTGGAAAGCTCTACATCAGAGTTTAGGCACTAGATTAGACTTCAGTACGGCTTTTCATCCACAGTCAGACAGGCAATCTGAGTGAGTGATTCAAGTGTTGGAGGATATGCTGAGGGGATGTGTGATAGACTTCAGAGGAAGTTGGGAAGAGTATTTGCCTTTAGCGAAATTTGCGTACAATAACAATTATCAGGCCAGTATTAAAATGGCACCGTACGATGCGTTGTATGGATGGAAGTGCCACACTCCTACATGTTAGACGGAATTGGGAGAACGTCAGATTTTGGGTCCGAAAATTGTGGCAGAATCGGAGGAAAAGGTTAAGGTAATTCGGACATGGTTAAAGGAGGTATCTAACAGGCAGAAGTCGTATGCCGATCTCAAACGGAAGGACATAGAATTTGTTGTGGGATATCAAGTGTTTCTCAAAGTTTAGCCTTGGAAGAAGGTGATGAGATTTGGTCACAAAGGCAAGTTAAGCCCAAGGTTTATAGGACCTTATCAGGTATTAAAGCGAGTTGGACCAGTGGCATACCAGTTAGAGTTACCACCAGAGTTGCAGCAGATGCATGATGTATTCCATGTTTCTATGCTACGTCGATACCGATCGGATCCATCTCATGTAGTTCTGGTTGAGGAGGTGGAGCTGAGACCAGATCTGTCTTATGAGGAAGAGCCTATCCAGATCTTGGAACGGGATGTGAAAGTGTTGTGAAGGAAATCAGTTCCTTTGGTCAAAGTGTTGTGGCGTAACCATGGATCGGAAGAAGCTTCTTGGGAGCCGGAAGAAGCAATGCGACAGCAATACCCCCACCTATTCTAGCCAGGTAATTTCGAGGTCAAAATTATTTTAAGGGGGTAGAACTGTAATATCCAAGAATTAGGGCTTGTGCATTCTACTTATATATGTGGAAGCATGTCTATGTGTATGTAGAATGTGTTTTATGAATTTTGTGAACCTTAGTGTGTAGGTGAATGCCTTAAGAATTATTTGATTTTAAATTTCAAAGAGTGAGCTAAGCCTAATAAGCCTTAAGAAAATGAGTAGGGGAAAGATGACACAAAAATGGGATTATTTAAGTGGCATGAAGGCACCACTTAGGGCCTTAGAGTGTGACGCCACAAGCAGGGTGCAAGGGCCTAGGTTCGAGTCACAGGGGAAGCAAATAAAAGTTTTATTTTGCAGCAAGGAGACACAGAGGGGGACAACATGGGGAGACTAGATGGATGAGTTTAAGATGTGATCTAGTCCTTTTAAAATTTCGCTAAGGTAGGACATAATTATGGATTTGTTTTAATTATTTTGAATAAGTAAAGAAGAGAGAAATAGGGATTGGATAGAGAGAGAGGAGTTGGCCGCCAAGGGAGTCTTTGGTGTCAAAATTTGGCTAGGTGGGTAAAGGAGGTGTAGCCAAAACTTCATTAGGGGTTAAGAGCATTTTTTGGGTTCTTTTCTTTCTCTAGTAAGTGTGCCGAAATTTCTTCTCTTCTCACTTTTCTCATTTGTGCCAAAAATTTCCAAAGAATCCAACTTGTGTTCTTTTGCTCTTCTTCTTTTGTTTTTGCTACTCACTTCCAAAAGCCAAAATCTTCTTCTATCTATTTCACCTTTGCCGCAACATCTTCAACCCAAATCACCCTATTGTCGAATCTCTTTGCACTCTATTCTCTTCTTCTTCCACAATTTTCCAAAAGCTGAAACTTAGTAGGCAACATCTAGTCTATAGCCGAATATCTCTGTGGATCTAAACAAGGGATCCGTCGACTACAGTATTGAGGGTAAGGTTAGTTGTTATTCAATTTTCAATCCTTTCTCTTTTAGCCGAAAGTTTGAATCTAATCCTATTATTGTACTTTGGCCGAAACTCTGAAGGAGGGTTTCGGGATTCTGCTACTGTCGACTACAAGGGAGGAGGTCTTTGAGATTTTAAGGATCTAAGGTAAGCAAGGTATAAGATTAGGTGGAAGGCCATTTATTTGAATGTTAGAATTGGATCTAACATGTACCCTGTAGGATTTCAACATCTTCTTAGCCAAGAGACTACTTTCGGGATTTAATATCGCAAGGTAAGTGTACTTGTATATTCGGCCAAGGCCTATTTAGTGATTTAGATCTATTTCCTATTTATTCAAAAGCCGAGAACTAATCTGTGAAGTGATTTAGTGCTAGCCAATTGAAAGAAAGAAACCCTACAAAGTTTCTGGATTTGATTAGTAATCAAATCGGCAACAAGGTAAGATTTTGGTTGCGATAATCCTTCGGGATTTGATCATTTGGCCGAATGGCCTTTAGCTAAAATGGTTAGTGTTGGCCGAATGTAGGAACTTGAGATATAGAGAATTAGATCTGGACTTTTGGGATTTCAGTGAACTCGCTAAGTAAATCAGGTGTGTACCCCACGCTAACTCTTAATAGATTTACGGTATTAATTTAATATATGTGTTCATAATGGTGTGAAATGTGGCCAAAGGTACCATGCAATGGTACAAAGTACTCAGGTACGTAACCTTAACATTATGTTAATAAATGACATGAATATTTGGAATACGGACGATATGTGAATATTGATAAGAATGTGAAATAAGGCATAAGGCATGATGTTGCATGATTTGTATGACATGGGGCATATGGGAAATTATTTTAAGGGGAAGTGATCTAGTGGTTTATGCCACAATATCTGAATATGGTGACTCATGTCGCAAGAAAATCCGAATGGGGTGACTTATGTCACAAATGATTATCTGGTGGCTATGCCACAATATATATAAGGGCGATGAGCATGTCGTCTGCATCGACTGCCTTCGACGGTGTGTAGCGGATGGAGGGCCGACTTAGTAGTCCCCACAGTGTGATGGTTGGTACGGGTGATGTGTAACGGATGGTATCTAGGTTTGAGTTCGGGATTGCATCATTATATTCTAATTGTTATATGTATATGTATGATCCGATATGCCTGAATCGTTGGGACTTAGTGTTGGTTGCTACACACTGAGTCTGTTTGACTCACCCCATTGTGGGATATTTTTCAGGTGACGCTCAGTGACGGACCGGGTTGGCAGGAGCTTAGCGGTGGCCATGCTCAGATCATAATTTATTTAAATTTTGGACTTTTTATTTTTAAGTATTTCAATTTATTTCGGGTTTTGTTTGATGCAATAAGGCCATTAGATTTAAACTGCTATGCATGCTTTTAATTTCTGTTACGATACGATTATTTTTTTTTTAAGTCAGGATTAATTTATTTTTCTTAAAAAAATAAATTCTTAAAAGTTTATAAACCTAACCACAAATGGTCTTCAATTTAAAAGTAACTCTAAAACAACTCGACTTTTTTTTGTTAACTCCTAGTTTCAAACTAATAATAAAGTTTTATTAAAACCTGGACTTTTCAATTCGAACCCAACACAGAACAAATTTTCTTCAAAAACCACCCAAATCTTTCCAAAGTAACAATCTGTTTTAAAATGTTTTACTCAAGGAACATACCAGATCCGGTCATGGCTCATGTGTCGGGTTTGGGGTGTTTCATAAACAACCACTGTGTGCTTCATATAGAATTTTTGAATAAGCTCGAAATTCTTTGGTACACAAATTCTACCTCAAAACATTAAACACTCATCGGATCCAATTGATACTCTGAATCAGCAGTCAACTCCCATTGTACTCTTTTAGCCTACAATTCATTATCACACTTCTGAGCTTCACAAATTTGCTGAAGAAATAATGATTTAACTTTTAATTCAGCCAAAATCGATCCATCATCATTCAAGGTTAACTGTGTGTTCATCGCTCGCAAAGAAAATATAGATTTTTTACTTAGAGCATCCGTGATTACATTCGCTTTTCCTGGATGATAATCGATTAGTAACTCATAGTCTTTCAACAACTCGAGCCACCTTCGTTGTCACAAATTCAATCTTTTTGAGACATTAAATACTTCAAACTCTTGTGATAGGTAAAGATGTGCACTTCTCACCAAATAAATGATGTCGTCAAATTTTCAATGCGAACACAATAAGGGCCAACTCTAAATTGTGCGTCAGATAATTCTTTTCATGCGGCTTCAATTGTCTGGAAGCATAAGCTATCACTTTACCTTCTTGCATCAAAACAAATCCCAAACTGTTCAATGATGCGTCACTAAAACTCTTTACCCAACTTAGGATGAACTAAAACTAGTGCTTCGGTTAACAATACTTTCAACTTTTCAAAACTTTGCTAGCATTTCTTTGACCAATCAAACTTTACATCTTTCTGTAGTAATCGAGTCATTGGTGTAGCAATCATTGAGAACTCTTTTACAAAACACCGATAGTAGCTAGCTAATCCTAGAAAACTTCTGACTTCGGATACGTTTCTTCGTGGTTTCCAGTCAATAACTACTAAAATTTTACTCAGATCAACTCGTATACCTTCCGATGAAATAAGATGCCCTAAAAATCCAACTTTTCAGAGCCAAAACTCGCATTTACTAAATTTAGAAAACAATTGCTTATCTTTCAAAGTTTGTAACACAATTCTCAAATGTTTAGCATGCTCAGACTCATCTCGGGAATAGATTAGAATGTCATCAATGAGTACAACAACAAATCTATCCAAATGTGGTCTAAAGATTCAATTCATCAAATCTATAAAAACTGCAGGAGCATTAGTTAATTTGAAAGGCATAAAAAATATTCATAATGCTTGTACCTTATTCTGAACGCAGTTTTAGTACATCCAAATCTTTTACTCTCAACTGATAATAGCCAAATCTTAGATCAATCTTTAAAAATATTGTTGCTCGTTTCAACTGATAAAAAAATCATCAATTCTCGGAAAAGGATACTTATTCGTAATCATAAACTTATTGAGCTGACGATAATCAATACACAATCTCATCGATCCATCTTTCTCCTTTACGAACAGAACTGGTGTACCCGAGGGCAAAAAACTAGGTCGCACAAAACTCTCTCTATTAATTCTTGCAACTGAGATTTCAACTTTTTCATTTCTGTTTGAGCTATTCTGTATGGAGCTATCGATATCAGTGATGTTCCCAGTACTAATTCAATAGCAAATTCAACTTCTCTGATTGGTGGCAAACCATGTAACTCTTCTAGACACTGGTTCAATCTCCGATTCAGATACTTTTGTATCAAGTACATACGCAAGATAAATGTCGCAACCTTTTCTGACATATTTTTGAGCTAACATCGATGATATCACAACAGGCAATCCACTAGACTCATCAGATTCAATTCGAAGAATTTCATTATTATGGCATTTCAATTCAATAGTCTTTCGTTTATAATTCATAACAGTACCCAAAATCACATGAATTCATCAAATAGTAAAAGCGTCAAATTTTCTAGAAAAATTAACCCCGAGTCATCAAAGGACAATTCTTACAAACTTTATTAACTAAGACATACTTGCCTAAGGGGTTCGATACCTTAATCACAAATTCGGTAGAATCAACAGGAAAACTCTTACTAGACACTAAATTCATACGGTATATGAATGATTTAATCCAAGATCAATCAAGGCAATTACATTAGTGTCATAGAGAGAAAATGTACCGATGATAATATTTGGGGATGACGCATCTTCGCAAGCATGAACAGCGTAAGCTTTGGCTGGTGCTCTAGCCTCAGAACTCATAGAAGAGTCCTTTGTCACTCCTTTGCTACTGGTCACATTTCCCATATTTCTAGGTGGTCTTCCTCTAGCAGCTGTTTCACTCGGTATTGTATTCAGAAATTTATCTTTTTTAGTTAACTCCGGACAATCCTGAACAAAGTGGTTTAGTGAGCCACATTTGAAACAAGCTTTGTTATTCATCCAGCAGTCTGCAAAATGCCGTCTTCCACACTGTTGACACTCTAGTTTGTTGGTTCTAACACTACCAACGCTCGATACTGAAGTGGCTTGAGCTTTAGGACTCGTGTATTGCTTTCCACGATCTCTATTTGGATAACCCACTGAAGCATTTGAACGACTATACTAATCTCTTGATTTCTTTAACGAAGAGTGATAGGGTTTACTCATCGACCTCTTTCTCCAATCTCTAGTCTTAAAATCAACTTTTCTCTTTTCTTTTCCAATTTTTTCGGCTTTGCAAGCTCTGTCGATTAACACAACAAATTCTTTCAATTCTAGAATCCCGACTAAAAGTCTAATGTCTTCGTTCAACCCGTCTTCAAATCTCTTACACATAATTGCCTCAATGGAAACACATTCTCAAGCATATTTTCTGAGTCTCACAAACTCTCTCTCATACTCAGTCACAGACATTCGACCCTATTTTAGTTCCAAAAATTCTTTGTGCTTTTGATTAATAAACCGCTGGCTTATCTATTTCTTTTTGAACTTGGTTTGAAATAATTCCCACAAGACCCATTCTCTCGACACCACAGATATCAAAGTATTCCCCCATTGATATTGTAACATCCCAAAATAGGGCCTAAATGGAATAGTGGTTGTGAAACCACAAATCCTAGATAAAAAGTTTATTTTGATTAATTTTTATGATTTATCGATTGATTGGATGCATGTGTTAGAGTATCGATAGAAAATTTTATGAATTTCATGTCTAATTTGCTTATTAGGGCTTAATTGTAAAAGTTGATAAATGAGAGTTCTAGATGCTAAAGGAATAAATTGAAGTGCATATCTAAATTAGGGGTCCTTAAATGGTAATTAGACCATTATATTTTCATGGAAAAAGATGGACATGCATAGGTAGAAAGAACTAAAATTTTAATGAAGGGTATTTTAGTAAAATGTCAAATAAAATAAATTAAATGGGAAAAAGATGGAAAAAGGTTGTCATCTTCTTCGATAGAATGAAACTTCAAGGCGGGACTCCATAGCTAGGGTTTCCAAGCTTCCAAGCTCCATAGTAAGTCAATCCAAGCCCTGTTTTTCATGTTCTTTACGTTTTTGGAATCCAGTAACTTAGTTTAGCTTATTCTAGCAATATTTTAATCTAGGGTTCATATTTGGAAAAATACCCATAGGTGAAATATGTTTATTTTGATGTCTTATGATAGAATATGAAGGCTGGAATTATGTTAAACAACTTTTGCTAAGTGATTTTACATGAAAATGAGTAAAACGACATAATCGGTAAAAATACCTAATGTTCATAAGTACATGTTAAAGTGAGAATTTGATGTTGCCATAGAAGGGAAAAATGTTCAGCATGTCATAAAATATAAGTAAATAGGATGAAGTTTAATTTTCGAGCCTAGGGGCAAGTTCATAATTTTGTGAAAGTTATGAGGCAAAAATATAATTTTGCCATAATATGATTTTTTGACTGAATTAAATTGTATAAAAATTAAATAAGCTAAATGTGTTTTTATAGATTGAGAAGAACATGGAATTGACCTTGAACGAGGTAAAGGCAAGGTTATGGACTAAATTGCAAATTTTGCCATATTTTGCACTAAGGTAAGTAGTATGTAAATAATTCATTATCTTTATTGTTTTTTGTATTTCAGCATGTTTTATGTATTGTAGCTCATTTTTGAATCATAAATGACTATTGAAGGAATGAAATAAAGTATTAAAAAATGAGATATTTCCCATTTGCCTTCGAAATCGGAAGATGTAATTGGTATGTAGCTAGGTCACATGAGTGGTACTAATTGTAGGCCACTATGTGCACAAGAGAGCTACAAGAGATATACATATATGTAGCTATGTCACATGTGTAGTACCGAGAGTACGCCATGTGTACAAGAAAGCTATAAGTAGCTAGGTCACATGTGTGGTATATAGTGTGAGCCACTATGTGTACAAGAGAGCTACGAGAAGGCTAGGTCATATGAGTGGTGCTAGGTGGTGGCCACTATATGTACAAGAGAGCCAAAATTATGAGTACAATTGAGCTAGGTCACATGAGTGGTACTGAGTGAAGGCCAGTATGTGTACAAGAGAGCTTCGACTTCAAAGGTGGGCTGTGTGTGAAACCACCGCGTATTTGTTATTATTCCGAAGCGTTCAATGGGAAAATCGACTAAGTGAAATTATGTGAGACTTTGTAGTGATAAGTATATGTATATGCATGTGTAACGTATGAGTAATATGCTCAATATGTAATCGGAAATTGGAAAGATTGTTATAGGTAAGTAATGAATACAACTAAAGTGAGAGAGAGCAAAAATTTACAATAAAATAGTTTTGGACAGCAGCAGTGACGTGAATTTGAAAAATAGCCAAAAATGGTAGAAATTGAATTATAAGTTTTGTGAGATATTGATTTAAATATTATTGAGTCTTTTTTCATATAAAAGAAACATAGAAAGCAAAGGATTTGTATATTTTGAGATATTTACATTTTTGTGAGACTGGTTCAGAATGATTATGTGATCCCTTATTCTGCCTTGGAAAAATTATTAAAAATTGTACAAATATAATTATGGGATATAATTTATATTAATGAAATCCTGAATGAGCCTAGTTTCAAATTAACTAAACAAAAGGTCATCTTAATTCTGTACGAAGAGAAAATTTATTCATAGTGAAGAGAGGTCTAAATAGTAAAACAGTGAAACAGGGGAAATTTTAATGAATAAACTGTACTAATTGACAAGACCAAAAATTTTGAAAATTTTATTTTTAGAATATACATGAGTATAGTTTCAAGAAAAATTTACGAATCTTAATTTGGAGTTTTGTAACTCCAGATAAAAATAATTTAGTGACTGTGACTCGAATAGATAGCTTGCTCCAAACTTGAATAAGTAGTGAATTTGAATGTAGATATGATTGTGTTATTTTGTAAACATGTTAAATACATTATTTATTATTTATATACTTACTTACTAAGCTATATGCTTACTCTCTTTTTTTTTCGTTGTCCTATAGTGTCATCAAGCTAGCTCGGGATTCGGTGATCGTCGGAGATCCATCCACACTATCAGCATTTTTTTGATATTTTGAAAACAACACTTTGGGAATTAAGGCATGTTAGAAGGCTTAATCGTTTTGTTACTTATAATAATGAATTGGGCTAAAATACTGGCCTTTAAAAATTTGGTGGTTTATTTTACTTATGGGTATTGATAATGTTCACTATTAATCAAATTATATGTTTATGATAATGCTTGAATTGGTCGAATGAGAGTGTGATGACTATGTATGGAAAAGTTTTAATTTATATGGATTTTACATTTTAAATTTTGTACAATTACTTGAGTCATGTCCAGTAATGCCTCATACCCTATCCTAGCGATGAAACCGGGTGAGGGGTGTTACAGATATGCAGTGTCTCTTAGAATTGATACGGTGCATTTTACACAATCAGCTGGCATGCAAGATAGTTCATCAAATACTCGAATTGTATATTCAAGCCAAAACTCAACTCTCTCAGGATCGTCATCAATGGTAGCTCTAAACTCTTCAGCCCCATACTTTCAAATTTTATCCACAGGCGGCTCACTCAACCGTAAAGGTTCCAAACATTAAGGAGCTACAGGGATTGGTTTGGGAATAGGTGGGGTTGGAAGTCGATGAGCAACTGGATTAGTTCGGACAAACGCAGTGAACCATTCTTTCACCATTTGGAAGAAGGCTTCTTTGGCCACTCCTTCCTGACTACCTGATACGGTCTCGACACAGATTGCGCTAATCTGTAAAAGAAGGTTGGTGCATTACTCTCAACATCATCAGCCATTCTCGTTTGGGATCCATTACTATATGAAAACACAATTTAAACTGTCAGGAGATATCACACTATCACAGGTTGTATATGGCATGTATAGCTAAACTCTCACCTACGCTAGGTTAGACCTAGAATCGAATAAACTGTAGCTCTGATACCAATAATTGTAAACCCCCTCACCCGCATTCAACGTCGAAATAGGATTACAGAGCATTTCTGAACTTATACACAAATAAACATACATTTCTCATACATTTTTCCATTTCAAATATAGATCATTCACAATCACTCATATCATCCCTAATACGATCCTACGAGGCCCAAATCATGCATTCAGAGTGGTTCGGGACTAAACCAATAACTCAGGAAATTTTTGGAACACTTATAAAATTTTTCAAAATATAGGGGACACACGCCCGTGTGGCCCGACCGTGTGGGCATTCAAAATGGGATCACATGGCCATGTCCCAGCCCGTATCTGACCCCGTGTAACTCTCTGACTTGGGTCACACGGCAAACACACACACCCGTATAACTAGCCCTGTGCCCTTCGAAATGGCCACACACACCCGTGTGCCAGGCCGTGTGCTAGGCTGTGCCAAACCTGTAAGGTATACTGACTTATGCCACAAGGCCAAGTCGTACGCCTGTGTACTGAGCCATGTAGAGCATACTGACTTGGTATCTAATTAAACACCAGGGGACGTATGACCATGTCACCTGACTGTGTCACACATGGCTGAGACACACGCCCGTGTCTTTGCCCGTATGGACAAAAATAGGCTACTTGCCAAGCAATTTTTCTCATCCAAACTTTCATTCACCTACAGAAACCAAATGGCATATAACATGGCATAAATAGGCATTCCAGCCAATCTCTATCAAGCCTAATTCATGCTAAATCCATACCATTATAGACAAGTTAAACAAGTATCACAATAAGCCATTCAATTTTATACCAAAATTCACATTCTCAAAGCATCAGTGTGGTTACTGTCAATTATGCATCACTTTACCTAAAACCACAAGCATACCAATCTCAAATTCAACCATTTGGTACTCCAAATACCAATTCACAACAAGCATATAAATGGCAATTATACACAACATATCAAAAGGCCTTTTTGCACATGTATGTATACATCACCAAGCATGCCAAAATAAGCCAAGTCACATCGCTATACACATAACTAACCATTCATTATTTACAGAACAAATCAAATGGCTAAATCCATTACTAACACATATATACCAAAAAGACCATAACTCCTATACATGCCATATAACCAAATACATAAGTTCCAAAGTACCAAAGTGATAACTTGATAGTGTGATGAGATCTCCGACGACTCCCAAATCTGAGCAAGCTTCAATAATCTCTATAAAACACGAAAAAGTAAAAAGAGTAAGCTATAAAGCTTAGCAAGCTTGTATAGTTAATAAGTTAAGCTCACTATTCATTCACTAATCAAGTAGTATGAACATAATATACTACGAAATCATTAAATCATAATGTTAACTTATATTCAATCACATAAGTAATCATGAACTCACAACTTTCATAGGTTCAATGTTCATATAGTTTCCGTACATACCTGTACTGATGCATATCTATTTCTCACCATTTTATATATTCAACATTCCCATTGAACCATTCGAAATAATATCAAATACCCGAGAAACTCGCACCTTAAGTGTCAAATACATAGTCGAAGCTATCTCAATCTCATATATCATGTAATACTCACTCTTGAGTTATCAAAGGGTCTGCTCACAAAAGCTGACGGTCATGACGTAGCTACATGGTTCTGCTCACACAAGCTGGCGAGAATCCGTAACGCATGCCAGATAACTCAGCCACCGGTAGGACGTACGGAGCAGCACCCAAATCACATAACCCCTAATGACATTTCATTTGTATCCTAATCTATTCCTAAGGTTCAACCGGGATTCACATTACAGAATCTTCATCGAACATATCTGTAAGGTCATATTCACAATTAAATTCAATAATAAAGCATTTAAAACACAATTATAATAATGCTTATTAACATACGAACTTACCTCGATCGTGAAAATGAAGAAATGGATCGACTAGTCCAAAACTTTATTTTTCCCGATCTAAATCTAAACTTCAGTTTTTTTATCTATATAATATCAAATTTAACTTATTCAATTATCATTCTATTCAATTTAGCCCAAAATATATATTATGAAAACTTTACACTTTTACCCCTAATATTTAAACATCTTTACAATTTAGTCCTTAGCTCATAAAAATACAAATTCATGCAATTAGATCCCTACCCACGCCAGTCAAATTTCTCTTATTACTATAGCAGCCTATATTTTTCATTATTTCACACACTTATCGCATAATTTATCACATTTCTCAATTTAATCCCTAATTGAAAATTTTACCAAAAATCACTTTACAAATGTTGTTTATCTAACAACAAGCATAAATTTTCTATTATCAAACATCAAAATAAATGTACATTTATCAATGGAAAAACTCTAAACCTTTAACAGTTTTATAGATTAGTCCCTGGGCTAGCTAGATTAAGCTACAACGGTTCCAAAAATATAGAAATCATTAAAAACCAAGCAAAAATGCACTTACATGCTCTTGTAAATGTTGGTCGAATGATCTCTCCCTTTCTTAACAATGGTGGACTGTTCTTAGGATAAAAATATGAAGACTATGATATTTTATTTCATCTTTTATTATTTACACTAACTTATTTTATCTAATTACAAAATTAACCTTAAAAATTAATTCAATTTACAACATTACCAAGCCATTATCATCCACTATCAAATTATTGGGCTATTTACCACATAAGGACCTCCACTTAAGGTTCTATAGCTATTAAACACCTTTAGCTAATAGAACATAACTTTTACACTTTACGTGATTTAGTCCTTTTTATCAAATTAAGCACTCAAATGATAAAATTTCTTAACGAAAATTTTGCCCAATCATACTATCATGTTGTAGACATTAAAATAATAAAATAATTATTTTTACCTTAGATTTGTGGTCCCAAAACCACTATTCTAATTTGACTAAAAACTGTTGTTAAAGGTTATTTGATCTAGAAGTTTGAAATGGCATTTTGATGCATGTTTGGATGTTGTTTTGGTTCATTTTTTTAAGTGTGCACAAATGAGTTGAATGTTCATGCATGGTTAGGTTATGAAATGGCTTGATTTAGGTGAAATTTGGGTATACACGCCCGTGTGCCATTTGAGAATTTCTTAAGGTTCCAAGTCAGTGAGTTACACGGCCTACCACATGATCGTGTGACACGATCATGTAACCCTACTCAGAGAGTTACACAGGTGAGGACACCGGCTAGGACACGGCCGTGTTTCCATGGTTCGAAGGTTACATGGCATGAGACACGGGCGTGTGTCTCAGCCGTGTGAGGCACATAGCCGTGTGACCCCAATTTTGTAAATTTTGCATCCTTTTTCCTAAAATTCTTGATTTGTTTCAAATTGGTCCCGAATTGCTTCTAAGCTATTTTTAGGGCATCGAGGGCTCGATTTAGGGAAAATATGCATGTATATGAATGGTTTATGATATGATTAAATAATTGAATGATATTAAGTTTAAATGTTTTCGATTATACGGTAATGCTCTGTAACCCTAGTCTGGCAATGGAGGCGGGTTAGGGGTGTTACAAATAGTTAATGAATATGCTGATGTCTTCCTTGAAGAATTGTTTGGGTTACCACTGACTTAAGAAGTTAAATTCATGATTGAACTTGTGCCAGGAACAACTCCAATTTCGATAACTCCATATAGAATGGCTGCTACTAAATTGAAAGAGTTGAAAGCACAATTGAAAAAAATTATTAGATCGTGGATTTATTCAACCGAGTGTGTCACCTTGAGGTGCTCCCATTCTGATTGTGAATAAGAAAGACGGTCGATGAGATTGTGCTTAGATTATTGGTAGTTGAATCGAGTCACTATGAAGAATAGATATCCGTTACTCTGTATTGATGATCTATTTGATCAATTGAAGGGAGATTCAGTGTTTTCAAAGATGTACCAAAAACTGCTTTCAGGACTCAATATGGTTATTATGATTTCTTGGTGATGCCATTTGGTTTGACTAATTCCCCTATAGAATTTATGAATTTGATGAAACGAGTCTTTCAACCATACTTGAATTGATTTGTTGTGGTATTCATTGATATTATTTTGGTATACTCATTGAACGAATCAGATCACACTGAGCATTTGAAAATTGCGTTACAAACTTTACGTGAAAAATAACTTTATGCGAAATTTAGAAATTTTGATTTTGGTTACGGGAAGTTGGTATTCTGGGCCATGTTATTTCAATTGATGGCATCTATGTCAATCCAAAAAATATATCTGGGATTTTTTATTGGAAGTGTAACAACCCATTTTGAGTAAAATCGAATAATGGTTTAAGGACCACAAATTCGAGCTAAAAATAAAATTTATTATTATTTTATTGCATGGTCCGTATTATGTTAGAAATGTCATGTGAAAATTTTGATAAGAAAAATTTACTGATTATGTGCTTAATTACGATAAGGACTAAATCGCATAAAATGAAAAAGTTGACTCCTAGTAGCTATAAGGGTTAAATAGCTATGAAATTCAAAACTAGAGATCCTTATATGGTAATTAGACCAATAAAGAAAAGTATGTAGATATTTTTGTGACTCATCCATGGAAATTTAGAAAAAGGGCAAGGACTAAATTGGAAATTGAAATAATTTAATTAACTAAAACATGATAAAAGAATTATCATCTTATTTTATATCATATTCAACCCCAAAAAAACATGGAAACCCTAAGAGAGAGAAGAAAATTTCTTGGCTTAATTGGGTAAGTTTTCTTGTCCCATTTTTAGTAATTTTGATGTTTTTAAAGCCGAGATAGCTTAATCTATCTATTTGGACGATCAATTTGAAAAGTTATCAAATTATGGAAATTAGGTCGTGGATGAATATGCTGAAAATTTGAAGTTTATGGTATAAAATGAAAGGTTGTTGATAGATAAACAACTTTTACAAAGTGATTTTTTATGGAAACACGATTTAGGGACTAAAATGTAAATTTGTGAAAATTGACGAAAATTTCTAAAATTAATAGAATAAATGTGTCGTAAATTGTATATTGAAATTTTGGTTAGGCTTGGAATAGGGAGTAAATTGCATAAATTTCATTTTTCGAGCCTAGAGATGAAATTGAAATTTATGGAAAAGTTAAGGGCAAAATGGTAATTTTACCTAGGGTGTAAATTGAATCCACTTGAATATAAAATGTAATAAATTGATGAAAAAATTCATTTATATGGATCTAAAAAACACAAATTTGAGGTTAGATCAAGGAAAAGAAAAAGTTTCGGATTAGTAGATTTTTAAACGCGAACAAGTGTCGAGGTAAGTTCATGTAACTTAATTGAACATCTAAATATGTTAAATTGAATGTTGTGTTTGTATGAAATGTGACTTATATTGATGTGAATTTATTTGATTGCTATAATGAAGAGTTGAATACATGTTTGAAACGGTGAAAAAGGGGTTAAGTTTTGTTTGAATATTGAATTTCGATGAATACATGTGCTTTCCCGAAATGATTGACGTCTTGCATTTGTTGCTGACGGATTTAGCTTGGACAAGTAATCCTATTGACCTCATTATAAAAAATGGATTTAGCCTGGACGGGTTGATATAATACCTCTCGAGTATACGTTACAATTAGGATTTAGCCTGGACTGGTAATCCTAATTGAGCTCTTCCGAGCATACGTTACATAAGGATTTAGCCTAGACTAGTAATCTTGTTATACGATATGTGGCTCAAGAGTGTGTTATTTGATTTGGTGCCCTAATGGGTACTCTTGAATAAGAATTGATGGCTATTGAATTATGCACCTTGAGCGTACTACTTGAGTATCCATCGAAATTTCAATGATTCAACGATCAAAACTCTTGGCATGATAAGAGAATTATGGAATGAAATGAATGATGTCTTGTAGGAATATAGTATGATGAGCTCATATATGCTTACTTGATGCATATGTGAACATTTGTGTAACTAACTTGTTTGATTGAGTGTATGTGGTTAGGTAAATTTTCCAAATTGATGAAAGCATGTTATTGAATGCTTGTTGTTAAATAATTTAAATTGGTAATCTTTAATTCCCGTTATACGAACTTACTAAGCATGTAATGCTTACTATATTTTATTTTCCCTATTTTATAGTGCTTAGAAGCTCAAGAAGGTTGGAGATTAGTTGGAGCATAATCACACTTTCCATTAGCTTATTTTGGGTATATATAATATAATCATTTTGATATAATGGCATGTATAGGATAACTTGGCCTTTGTGGGCTTGAAAATGATGCTTGTAATCTAGCTATTGGAATGGCTAGCAATGATTTGTTTTGATATGCTTGTAAGGTTATACTATGGTAGCTACATATATGTTAAGTAGTTGATCAAATTATGTTTAAAATATGGACTAAACTAAGGTAAGTTTATAAATATATATGCTTGGAATGATTTTTCATGTTGAATGATATAATTTTCTTAATTTAAATGCTAGAATTATTTGGTTTATGGATATGAGTTTTAGTGCAGGTTATTGTTAAAATTTTTGGGTGAGAAATGAAGCTAGAAATGGCTTTATTTTTCCACACGGGTAGACACACGGGCATGTGGTTAGACCGTGTGTCCCTTCCACCTTGCATTTGAGAAACTTAATTCTAAGAATTGAGCACACGGACAGAGACACAGGTGTGTGTCTCAGCTGTGTGTTCAAATGGCCTAGGACACGGTTTGTGTCTTGGCCATGTGAAACCTGCACCTAATTTTGAAAAATAGAATTAACCACACGGACGTGTGGCCGGTCGTGTGGTACAAGTCAGAGAGTTACACGGGGTCGAACACGGTCCATAGCACGGGCGTGTCCTAGGGTCACACAGGCGTGTCCCTTGCTCCACACGAGCGTGAGCCTTGTTGCTTAGAAAATTTTTGAAATTTCGCGAAAAATTCTTAGAGTTTCTGGTTTAGTCCCGACTTGATTCTAAAGCTCATATTGGGCCTCGAGGATCCATTAAGGGACGTTATGAATGATTTTGGTAAGTGAATAGTATTACTTTGGATTAATCATAAATGTTTTAAAAGCTCTAATAATGCTCTGTAACCCTGTTTCGGCAACAGATACGGGTTAGGGGTGTTACATTTAGTGGTATCAGTGTTACGGTTTAGCCGATTCTCAAAATTAACGTAGCAAACATGAGTTTAGCTATACATGCCATTATATAATTTGTGGTAGTGTGATGTATCCTGATCATTTTAAATTTTTTTTCATATAGTAATGTCATCCAACCAGTCTAGAGCTGAATTTGAGGAAGTTGGGAGCAATGCTTCAGCTCCAGTTCAAAGAATTGCATCTGCATCTGGTAGTGAAAGGCCCATATTTGAGGGTCGAAGTGAGGAGGCAAAACAAGCCTTCTTTCAATTGATGAATGAATGGTTTACTGAGTACTCAAGTACAAACCCCGCTGTACACCGACCTCCCCACCTGCTCCTCGATCGGTTCCTGAGATGCCACAGGGTGCTGAACCTATTCGAATTGGTAAGCCTCTAGTAGATAAAATTCACAAGTATGAGGCAGAGGAATTTAGAGCTACTGCAGATAATGATCCGAAAAGAGCTGAGTTTTGGCTAGAAAATGCCATCCGGGTTTTTGATGAATTATCATGTACACCTACTGAATGTTTGAAATGTGTAGTATCTCTACTGAAAGACACAGCTTATCATTGGTGGAATACCATAACTTCAGTGGTACCAAGAGAGAATGTTACGTGCAAATTCTTCTAGGCTGAATTCAGAAAGAAGTATGTTAGTCAAAGATTTATCGATCAAAAAAAGAAAGAATTTTTAGAGCTCAAACATGGAAATATTATTGTACCTAAATATGAACTAGAATTTGTTCGATTGAGAAAATATGCCAGAGAATGGGTCCAGTCTGAGGCTGAGATGTGTAAATGCTTTGAAGAGATTTAAATGAAGAATTAAATTATTGATCAAAATTCTCGAAATAAGGGAATTTGTGGTACTAGCCGAACGAGCACACAAGGTTGAAGAATTGAGTAAAGAAAAGAAACAAGCAGAAAGAGACGCTCGGGTTTCTTGAAAAGAGATTATGAGTAAGTCACAATCATCTGCTTCTAATAAATTAAAGAAGTATTATGATCATGTTACCACCTCTACGGGATATTATAGTAAATAGCGAGGCTCTTAGTGTTCTAACCCGAGGTCTTCATATCCATCTGTGACCAGTGTGGGTAGTGTCAGTAATCCCAAGCCAAAATGTAAACATTGTAACAAATTTCATCATGAGGAATGTTGATTTAGAAGTGGAGCTTGTTATGGATGTGGTTCACTTGACCATTTTCTCAAAAATTGTCCAGAAAGAGTTGAAAGGGAAATAGAATCAACTCTGAAGCCGAGTAGTCCTGTTTTGAGAGGCAAACCACCCCGTCACCCCAAAAATGTTAGTGGTAGTCGAGGTATTACCAGGGATACAATAGTTAAATCTGAAGCACGAGCACCGGCAAGGACAGATGCTATTCATGCCAGAGAAGATGCTTCTGCACCAGATGTCATTACTGATACATTTTCTCCACTTGATACTGATATTACTACTTTGATTGATCCTGGTTCCACATATTCATACATATGCATGACCTTAGTGTCTGTTAAAAATTTACCTATTGAATTCACTAAATTTGTTGTTAAAGTTTCAAACCCCCTAGGCCAATATGTTATGGCGAATAAAGTATGTAAAAATTGTAAGTAGAAATATATTGTATTGAAATGTCAGAGTGGTGAATCACTTCATGTTGAATCTGATAAACTGGATGGATTACCTAATGTGATTTCAGCAATATCAACACAAAAATATGTCAGAAAGGGTTATGATGCTTATTTGCATATGTGTTGGATATTAAAGTATCTGAGTCAAAAATCCAGTCAGTGCCGGTTGTTTGTGAATTTTCTAATGTATTTCCAAAAGAATTACCTGGCTTACCACCGATTAGAGAAGTGGAGTTCTCTATTGACCTTGTTCTGGGGACAACACCAATATCTATAGAACCTTACAGAATGGCTCCTACTGAATTAAAGGAATTGAAAGCACAATTGCAAGAACTGATTGACAGAGGTTTTGCTCGACCTAGTTTCTCTTCTTGGGGTGTGCCAGTTCTATTTGTAAAGAAGAAAGATGGATCGTTGAGGCTGTACATTGATTATAGACAGCTCAACAAAGTTACAATAAAAAAAAAGTATCCATTGCCTCGTATTCATGACTTGTTTGACCAGTTAAAATGTTCCACTATATTTTCCAAGATTGATCTACATGCTGGTTATTACCAATTACGGGTAAAAGATTCAGATGTGCCAAATACAACTTTTAGAACCAAGTATGGACATTATGAGTTTCTTGTGATGCCATTCAGTTTGACAAATGCACTTGCAGTGTTTATGGATCTGATGAACAGAATTTTCAGACCATATTTAGGCAGGTTTGTGGTGGTATTTATATATGATTACTCCCGAGATGAAAATAAACATGCTGAGCATTTGAGAATACTGTTGCAAACTCTACGTGAGAAACAATTTTATGCTAAATCCAGTAAATGTGAATTTTGGCTACGAAGTTGGTTTTCTTGGGCATATTGTATCTGCTGAAGGTGTCAGAGTGGACCTGAATAAAATTTTAGCCATTGTTAATTGGAAGCCACCGAAGAATGTGTCTGAAGTCTGCAGTTTTCTGGGACAAGCTAGTTATTATCAGAGGTTTTTAAAAATTTTTTTAATGATAGCTTCTCCGATGACTCGTTTGATACATAAAGATGTAAAGCTTGAATGGACTGATAAATGCCAGTAGAGTTTTGATAGATTGAAAGCTTTGCTGACAGAAGCACTAGTGTTAGCTCAACTTGGATTAGGTAAGGAATTTATAATTTATAGTGATGCGTCATTGAATGGTTTAGGCTATGTTTTCATGCAAGAAGGTAAAGTAGTAGCCTACGTTTCAATACAGCTAAAACCACATGAAAGAAATTACCTGACGTATGATCTTGAATTGGCAGCCATTGTGTTTGCATTAAAAATATGGCGGCAACACCTGTTTGGTGAAAAATGTCACATATTCATTGATCATAAAAGTTTAAAATATTTTATGTCATAGAAAGATTTGAATTTTTGATAGTGCAGGTGGCTTGAATTACTGAAAGATTATGATCTAGTTATTGACTACCATCCGGGAAAAGCCAATGTGGTTGCTGAAGCTCTAAGCAGAAAATCCCTGTATACTTTGCAAGCAATGAATACCCAATTGTCATTATCCGATGATGATTTGATTATAGCTGATTAAAGCTAGACCGACATTTTTGCAGTAGATTTTGAGGATCAGAAAGATGATAGTAATTTACAAGCAAAACGAATACATTATGAATCGACTCCTAACTCAGAATTTCATATCGGGATTGATGGTTGCTTGTTATTCAGATGAAGAGTATGTGTACCTAAAATTTCAGAACTAGTACCAAAGAATTTGAATGAAGCTCATAATGGTAACATGTCTATTCATCCTGGAAGTAATAAAATGTATAATGATCTGAAAAAGATGTATTGGTGGTCGGGTATGAAACGGGATATTTTGACTTTATATCTAAATGTTTGATATGTCAGCAAGTAAAAGCTGAACATCAGTTGCCTTCTGGACTATTACAGCCAGTTACGATGCCGGAATGGAAATGGAAAAGAATCACCATGGACTTTGTATCGAAATTACCCTTGTCTCCAAAGAAGAAAGATGTCATTTGGGTAATTGTTGAACGATTGACAAAATCTACACACTTTATTTCCGTACGTATGGAGTTTTCCTTGGATAGATTGGCTTGATTAATATGTCTATGAGATTGTCAAATTGCATGGAGTGCCTATCTCCATCATTTTAGATAGAGATCATCGGTTTACATCTCAATTCTGGAGAAAATTGCAAGAAGCTCTAGATACCCAGTTACACTTTAGCACTGCATTTCATCCCTAGATAGATGGCCAATCTGAATGGGTTATGCAGATTTCGGAAGATATGCTTCGGTGTTGTATACTTGAGTTTGAAGGTAACTGGGAAAAGTATTTTCCTTTAGTTGAATTTGCTTACAATAACATTTATTAGTCTAGCATCAAAATGGCACCATATGAAGCCTTATATGGTCTCAAATGTAGAACCCCATTGTATTGGACAAAACTCAGTGAGAAAATGTTACACAGAGTTGACTTAGTCTATGAAACTGAGGAAAAAGTGAAAGTAATTCAGGACAGTTTGAAAGCAACCTCTGATCGTCAAAAGTCCTATGCTGATCTTAAACGAAAAGAAATAGAATTTCAAGTCGGTGACAAAGTATTTTTGAAAGTATCGCCTTGAAAGAAAGTTCTCCATTTTGGTCGTAAAGGAAAATTGAGTCCATGGTTCATTGGACCATATGAGATTACGGAAAGAATTGGATCGGTTGCATATCGGTTAGCTTTGCCATTAGAATTTGATCAAATTCATAATGTTTTTCATGTGTCTATGCTACGACGATATCAATCCGATCCATCACATGTTATCTCTCCAACAGAGGTAGAGATTCAGCCTAACATGATATATAGTGAAGAACCGATCAAAATCTTGGCACGTGAAACAAAAGAGTTAAGAAATAAAAAGGTAGCATTAGTAAAAGTTCTTTGGCAATGACATGACATAGAAGAGGCTACTTAGGAACTGGAGGATACTATGAGGAAGCAATACCCGAATCTCTTTACTGGTAAGATTTTCAAGTACGAAAATTCTTATTTGGGGAGAGTTGTAACTGCTCATTTTCAGTAAAATTGGAATAGTGGTTTTAGGACCACAAATCCGAGCCAAAATTAAAAATTATTTTTATTTTATTGCATGGTTCGTATTATGTTAGAAATGTCACGTGAAAATTTTGATAAGAAAATTTTTTTGATTATGTGCTTAATTAAATAAGGACTAAATCACAAAAAAAAAAAAATCAAAAGTTGACTCCTAATAGCTATAAGGGTTATGGAATTCAAAACTAGATGCCCTTATATGGTAATTAGACCATTAAAGAAAAGTATGTAGATATTTTGCTGACTCATCCATGGAAATTTAGAAAAAGGGTAAGGACTAAATTGAAAATTAAAATAATTTAATTAATTAAAAGATGATAAAAGAATTATCATTTTATTTTATATCATCTTCAACCCTGAAAATATATGGAAACCCTAGGAGAGAGAGAAGAAACTTACTTGGCTTAATTGGGTAAGTTTTCTTGTCCCATTTTTAGTAATTTTGATATTTTTGAAACCGAGATAGCTTAATCTATCTATTAGGAGGATCAATTTGAAAAGTTATCAAAGTATAGAAATTAGGTCATGGATGAATATGCTAAAAATTTAAAGTTTATGGTAGAAAATGAAAGGTTGTTGATAGATAAACAACTTTTACAAAGTGATTTTTGTTGGAAACACGATTTAGGGACTAAAATGTAAAGTTGTGAAAATTGAAGAAAATATTTGAAATTCATAGAATATTTGTGTTGTAAATTGTATATTGAAATTTCAGTTAGGCTTGGAATAGGGAGTAAATTGAATAAATTTCATTTTCCGAGCTTAGGGATGAAATTGGAATTTTTTGAAAAGTTAGGGGCAACATGGTAATTTTGCCTAGGGTGTAAATTGAGTCCACTTGAATATGAAATGTAATAAATTGATGAAAAAATTCATTTATATACATACAAAAAACACAAATTCGAGGTTAGACTGAGGAAAAGAAAAAGTTTCGAATTAGTAGATTTTTAAACGCGAACAATTGTCGAGGTAAGTTCGTGTAACTTAATTGAACATGGAAATATCTTAAATTGGATGTTGTGTTTGTATGGAATGTAACTTATATTGATGTGAATTTATTTGATTGCTATAATGAAGGATTGAATACATGCTTAAAACGGTGAAAAAGAGGTTAAGTTCCGTTTGAATATTGAATTCCGATGAATACATGTGCTTTCCCGAAATGAATGAGGTCCTGCATTTGTTGCTGATGGATTGAGCTTGGACTAGTAAGTCTGTTATACGATATTTTGCTTGAGAGTGGGTTCTTTGATTTGGTGCCCTAATGGGTACTCTTGAATAAGAATTGACGGTTATTGAATTGTGCACCTTGAGTGTACTACTTGAGTATCCAGTCGAATTTCAATGATTCAACAGACAAAACTCTTGGCATGATAAGAGAATTATGGAATGAGATGAATGATGTCTTGTAGGAATATAGTATGATGAGCTCATCTATGCTTACTTGATGCATATGTGAACACTTGTGTAACTAATGCATATGTGAACCCTTGTGTAACTAACTTGTTTGATTGAGTGTATGTGGTTAGGTAAATTTGCCAAATTGATGAAAAGCATGTTATTGAATGTTTATTGTTAAATAATGTAAATTGATAACTTCTAATTCCCGTTATATGAACTTACTAAGCATGTAATGCTTACTAGAATTTATTTTGCCTATTTTATAGTGCTCGGAAGCTCGCAAAGGTTGGAGATTAGTTGGAGCATCATTACACTTTCCACTAGCTTGTTTTGGGTATATATAATATAATCATTTTGATATAATGGCATGTATAGGATAACTTGGCCATTGTGGGCTTGAAAATGATGCTTGTAATCTAGCCATTGGAATGGCTAGTAATGTTTTATTTTGATATGCTTGTAAGGTTATACTATGGTAGCTACATATATGTTACGTAGTTGATCAAATTATGTCTAAAATATGGACTAAACCAAGGTAAGTTTATAAATATATATATGCTTGGAATGATTTTCCATGTTGAATGATATAATTTGCTTAATTTAAATGCTAGAATTGGTTAGTTTATAGATATAAGTTTTGGTGCAAGTCATTGTTAAAAATTTTAGGTGAGAAATTAAGCTAGAAATGGCTTTATTTTGTCCACATGGGTAGACACACGGGCGTGTGGTTAGGCCGTGTGTCCCCTGCACCTTAAATTTGAGAAACATAATGCTATGAATTGAGCACACAGGAAGAGACATGAGCATGCATCTCAACCATGTGTTCTACACGACCTAGAACACAGCCGTGAATCTTGGTCATGTGAAACCTGCACCTAATTTTGAAAAATAGAATTAACCACACGGCTTAGCACACGGGGTCGAACACGGTCTGCAGCATGGGCGTGCCCTAGGGTCACACGGGCGTGTCCCTTGGACCACAAGGGCGTGTGAGCCCTATAACATAGAAAATTTTTGAAATGTCGTAAAAAATTCTTAGAGTTTCCGATTGAGTCCCGACTCAATTCTAAAGCTCATAGTTTGCCTCGAAGGTCTATTTAAGGGATGTTATGAATAATTTTGGTAAATGAATAGTATTAATGTGGATTATTCATAAATGTTCTAAAAGATCTGGTAATGCTCCGTAACCCTGTTCCAGCGAAGAATACGAGTTAGGGGTGTTACAGGAAGGTTCCAAAGAATGTTTCTGAATTAGTAGTTTTCTAGGTTTAACAAGATATTATCGGCATTTTGTTAATAAGTTTTCTATTATAGCTTCTCCAATGTTTAAATTGTTGCAAAAAGATGTTATATTTGTTTGGATCGAAAAATGTCAAAAAAGTTCCGAGCAGTTGAAAAACATGTTAATGAAAGCTCTAGTTTTGACTCAACCTGAATCCGACAAAGAATTGCCTATGCCTCGAGACAATTTAGGCTGTGTTTTGATGCAAAGTGGTAAAGTAATTGCCTATGCCTCGAGACAGTTGAAGCCTTACGAGTGGAACTATCTGACACATGATTTAGAGCTAGCTGCAGTAGTTTTGGCCTTGAAGATCTAGTGACACTATTTATACGATGAAAAATGTCATATTTTTACTAATCATGAAAGTTTGAAATATTTCATGACTCAAAAAGAATTAAATTTGCATCAGCATAGGTGGCTCAATTTATTAAAAGATTATGGTTTAGTAATTGACTATCATACTGGGAAAGTTAATGTTGTTGTAGACTCTTTGAGTCGAAAGTCTTTATCTGCTTTGAGGGCTATGAATGCAAATTTGACATTAGAACTGTAACACCCCTAACCCATATTCGTCGCCAGATTAGGGTTACAGAGTATTACCATACAATCAAAAACATTTAAACATAATTTCATTCAATATCATAAACATCATAAACCAATCATGTACATACATACCATCCCTAAATCGAGCACTCGAGGCCTTAAAAACACCTTAGAAATGATTCGAGACAAATTTGAAATCATTTGGAAAGTATAGGAAACAGTCACAAAATTTTTGGAAACAGGGGTCACACGACCGTCTGCCTCACAGGTTGAGACACACACTTGTGTCTCAGGCCATGTAACCTTCGAATTAGGGACACACGGCTGTGTCCCAACCCGTGTCCTCACCCATGTAACTCTCTAAGTAGTGTCACACGGTCGAGTTACACGCCTGTGTGCTTACTTGTGTAACTCACTGACTTGCATAAAAAGGAACTCTCAGATGACACATGGCCGTGTTCCCAGGCCGTGTGTCTCACACGGGTGAGTCACACGCCCGTGTCTTAGACCGTGTGGACCAAAAATTCACCTAGAATCAAACCATTTCAATACCATATCATGCTTAACTTCTCAACCCATTCATACACACATTAAATGAACCTAAACATCACCTAAACACATATCAAAATACCATTTCAAAATCTTAGCATAACTAACAAATATTTCTTTCAAAAGCACATCAATCAACAACTAAATGTTAACTATCTAAACATGTCAATTATACCATATTTCAATCATCAAATTCTAGTTTAACATTTACCAAAACATACCACAAACTTAACCATTAATACATCATATCAAACATACCATAAGAGCCATTTAAATATGCATAGTAGCATAACCAAATTAACACAATTTGGTAAAGCTTCAAATGGTACCAAACAAAGATAACTTCCATAACTTATACAAGCCAATTCATCAACTAAACATTCAACAAAATCACATTTCAATACAGCCTATACATGCCTTTATAACCTTGACCAAAACATTCCAAAAACTACCGATATTTATGCTAGATAGTGTGATAGATCTCCAATGAGCTTCCAAACCAATCGAGCTTCCGACAATCTATAAAACATAGGGAAGAAACTACGTAAGCAATTAATGCTTATTAAACTAATATAACTTAAACACAGCTTACCATTTCATTTGCAAAATGTGAAAGTATAATACCATCTAAAAGCATAAGTTTGGCATAATGCCTATACAACATCATCAAATTCACAAGTTAGTGCATTTATACATGGTTCAAATGAATTCATCCATAATAAGTAATTTACACAGTTAATCACATCATTTATATCACCATTTCCTTTTCATAAGTTCATGATACATTCCATTGGAACACTTACCATTTCATTTCCTTTTCATACCCGTTGAACCATCTAGAATTTCATTGGATACTCGAGAAAGCTCACATGAATTGTGCCTTTACATAACCATAACATTTCCTTTACATCATTGTTCACACAAGCTGTGAAATGAGCCTACTCACATGAGTTGTGGGTTGAAATGTAAGTTACACAATGCTACTCACACAAGCTGTGGAGTATCTGCAACAAATGCAGGACTTTAGCCATCGGTAGGACATTCAAGACTAGTACCCGAAACATGAAATCCTTAATGACAAGTTATTAGTATCTTACGAATTCTTCAGGTTCAACCAGGACTTGTTAACCGTTATAGCATTGATTTGCTTGTACATCGATCAGTTCACATTATAAATAACATAATAACATACTATTTGAAATAATATTACTACGATAACCAATTATACGAACTTACCTCGGCAACTGAGGCGTGAAGGTTATATCGAGATAATCTGAAGATTTTACTTTGCCTCGATCTAGGTCCGCACGTAGATTATCTTGATCTAAATAGACAATTTCAATCCACTTAATATTGAAAGTATTCAATTTAATTGACATTTCATATTTATAATAAATTACCATTTTGCCCTTAACATTTAAACTTTTCACAATTTAGTCCTTAAGCTCATAAATTGAAATATAAGCATTTTAATCCCTCTTATAGGCTAATCAGATTCTTTAGGGACTTAAACCAACCCAAATAAATCATTATTTCACAAACTTAACATGAATTTTTACTATTTTTACAAACCAATCCCTAAATGCAATTTTCACCAAAAAACACTTTACAAAACTTGTTTATTATTCAACAAAGATTAATAATCCTCCATTTAACATCACATCCTACTCAAAAAAATCCATGGAATAATCCTCAAACTTTAAAAATTTTACAAATTAATCCTGCGTTGCTAGATCAAGCTACAACAAACTCAAAAACATAAAAATCATTTAAAACGGGGTTCAAAATCATGCCATGCACTAGGATAAGAGCTTGCCAAAACTTGTGTTCATTAATGGTGTTTTCTTTCTCTTAGAACTGGCAAAGAAAAAAGAGAGTAAGGTGATACATTTTTCTTTTCTTTTGTTTTTAAGTTTATTTACCTATTTACCATATTAACCTTTAAAAATTAACATTATTTTAATTAAACCATGCCATAAACATCCACTATCAACACAAATGGTATAATTACCATCAAAGTCCATTAGTTTAAGGTTTCATAACCATTTGACCATTTTAACTAATATAACTCTACTTTTACACTTTTTTTTTATAATTTAGTCCTTTTTATTTAATTAATCATGCAAACATCAAAATTTCTTCATGAAATTTTAATATGGCCTTACTATAATCCCATAGAAATTAAAATAATAAAATAATAATTTCCTCATCAGAATTGTGGTACAGAAACCACTGTTCCAATTTCACTGAAAATGGGTTGTTACAAGAACATGATGGTTCTATTTAGGCTGAGTTGATAGAAAAGCCAGTATTTCTATCGAAGATTCAAGAATTAAAAAAATTTGATTCAGATTTGTTAACGAAGTTTGACTTAGTTAAAAGTGGTTAGTAGTCTAATTTTAGTATCAAAAATGATGATTATTTGTATTTCCATAGTCGATTGTGTGTACCAAATGATTCAGAATTAAAACGAGTATTATTAAATGAAGCTCACAATAGTGTCTACTCAATTCACCTTGGGAGTACGAAGATGTATAATGATTTGAACCAACAATATTGGTGGCATGGTTGAAACATGAAATAATAGAATCTGTATTAAGACGCTTAGTTTGCCAACAGGTGAAAGCTGAACATCAATTTTTTCTTGGGTTTGTTGCAACCAGTAATGATTTCTAAATGAAAATGGGAATGAGTCACTATGGATTTTGTTTCAAGGCTACCATTCACTCTAAAAAGAAAATATTTGATTTTGGTTGGCGTGGATAGATTGCCGAAATCGACTCACTTTATACCTGTCAGAACTGACTACTCGCTCGAGAAATTGGCTGAGTTGTATATTTTTGAAATTGTGAGATTGCATGGCATGCCATTGTCAATTATATCGTATCATGATCTAAAATTTATCTATAAACTTTGGGGCCATTTGCACGAAGTTTAGGCTCAAAATTTACTTTTAGTACCACTTTTCATCTACAAATAGATGGTCGGTCTGAGCGAATTATCCAGATTTTAGAATATATGTTACGATGTTTTACCATTCAAAGGAAGCTGGGACAAGCATTTGTTGTTAGCCGAATTCGCATTTAATAATAGTTATCAGTCAAGCATAAAAATGGCTCCATATGAGGCTTTATACAGAAGTAAATGTAAAAGTCTATTATATTGGTCTGAATTGAATAAGAAGAAGTTAGCTGAAATTGATTTAGTTCAAGAAATTGAAGAAAAAGTCTAAATTATCTAGGATAACTTGAAAACTGTTTCTGATCGTCAAAAATCTTACGCGAATTTAAAACGTAAAGATATATAATTTTCTATCAGAGAGAGAGTGTTCCTAAAATTCTCGCCTTAGAAGAAAGTGTTACGTTTCAGAAAAAAAGAAAAACTCAGTCCCAAGACGTATGAAGTTCTTGAATGAATAAGACCTATAATGTATCGTTTACCGTCACCTCCAGAACTTGATAGAATTCATAATGTTTTTTCATGTTTTGATGCTTTGACGTTACCGTTTTGATCCGTTATATGTTTTAACTATGGACGAAATTGAGTTACAACTCGATTTGACTTATAATGAAGAGCCTGTGAAGATTTTAGCCCGAGAAATAAAAGAATTGAGAAATAAGTATGTATCATTAGTTAAAGTTTTATGGCACCATCATGGGGTTGAGGAAGCTATGTAACATCCTGAAAATGGGCCTATGCATTTCTGATTTAATTATACGAAACGGCATGACTTATGAATGTATGATGAACATTCTTGGAAACTTGGAAATGTTAAGTTAAAATAGGAAAGTGAACATTTTGGAAACTTGGAAATGTTAAGTTAAAATAGGAAAGTGAACATTTTGGAAACTTGGAAATGTTAAGTTAAAATAGGAAAGTGAACATTTTTGGAAACCTGGAAATGTAAGGAAATGATTTAGAAATGTTAAGTGTAAAAGAGGAAACTAAAACAATGTGGCCTTAAGAAAATTAGTAGAGGGAATTTAATACACAAATGGACTTGGTAAAGTGGTTGTAATGTGCCACTTAGGGCCTTAGTGTATGACGCCATACACAGTGCAAGGAGGGCTTGTGTTCGAGCCACAAGGAAAGCAAAAAGAAGTTTTATTATTATTATTTTTTTTGCTACAAGATAGGTAGAAGTGGATGGCATTAAGGAACTAAAAGGGAGGAGTTTAAGATTGGATTAAATTCTTTTAATAAAATCGGCTAAGGTGGTAGATAATGGATGTTTTATTTTTGGATTATTTTTATGAAAAGATAAAGAGAAAAGCTAGGAAATTGATAGTGTTGGCCGAACAAGGGAGTCTTTGGTGTCAAAATTTGGCTAAGAAGGTTAAAACAGTGTAGCCGAAACTATACCAAGGGTGAAGGGTATTTCTTTTGGGTTTCTTCCCTTCTTTAGTAAGTGTGCCGAAACTTCCTAAGTCAAGACACCATTATTGCCGAAATTTCTTTCACTTTCCCTTACTCTTCTCTTCACTCTTTCAACACCAAATCCAATTCTAATCCCTTTGAAGCCTTAGCTGAATATCAAGAGGCTATAATCCCTCCTCCTTGCCGCAAGTCACAAAAGCCAAAACCCCTCTATCATTGTTTCCTTATAGCCGAATCTTTGAAGGACTTAAAGCAAAGGGGTTGTCGATTTCTTCAACTAAGGGTAAGATCAAAAATTTGGTTTCCATTCTTCTACTTTTAGTATTGTCGAAATCAAGGTATTAATCCTATTAGTGATCTTTGGACGAAACTTGAAGGTTCTTCGGGATCTCTGCTATTGTCGACATCTCCCTAGTCAAATAGTGCTTTCGGGATTTCTAAGATCTAAGGTAAGCTATAAATACCATTCGGCCATAAGCTATATTATTATGATTTAATGTTAGATTAGATCTAACATGAGTATATAGGAATTTTGCCATCACTAAAGAAGTAAGGATCCAATTCGAGATTTACGAATCACAAAGGCCATTGATCATGTTTAAGTGATTAGAATCGAATCTAATAAATGAGTCTATAGGTGATTTCGACAGATACCAAAGGGAATTAGCAATTTCGGGATTTAGATCCCTAAGGTAAGTATACATGAATATTCGGCCAAGGCTTATTTTGGCATGAAGATCTATTTCTTATTTCGCTTAAAAGCCGAAACTAATTAGTTAAGTGATTGTAGTGCCTAGCAGATTGCAAGGGGAGAACTCTGCAAAGTTTTCGGGATTTGAGTGATAAACAAATCGCTATTAAGGGAGTTAAAGATCTAAGATCAAAAATTCAAGATTTCAAGTGAAATCGTTAAGCGAATCAGGTGTGTACCCTACCCTAAGTTTTAATATGTTCATGGCTATGTTTTAAATTAAATGTGCATGTTTATAAGAATATGAATATGGCTAAGGTACCATACTATGGTACAAAAGCACTAAGGTACGTTTCCTACTCCTACTAGGACTATGAATATATGTTATTCTTAACATGTGAAAAGTGATAAGAATATGAATTAAGGCATGATCTTGCATATTGTGTATGAAATACGGGGGCATATGGGTTATATGAAAAGGGGAAGTTAATGTGGTGACCTAAGACCACAAAATCAATGTGATGACCTAAGACCACTGTGAATCGAATGTGGTGACCTAAGACCACGAATTCTAAATGTGGTGACCTAAGACCACGAATTTTTATAAGGCGATGAGCACATCGATCGCAGCCGATCGCCTTCGATGGTGTGTAGCGGATGGAGGGTTGACTTAGTAGTCCCACTGTGCGTGGATGGTATGGGTGGTGTGTAGCGGATGGCATATAGGTTTGGGTTCGGGTTGCATCATATTGTTTAAATGCTTTATGAACTCAGTATGATATTGTATGCCCGAAATATTAAATTTTAGTGTTGGTTACACATTGAGTCATTGACTCATCCCTTGTGGGATTATTTTTCGTGTGATCGATCATGGATGGACCGGGCCGATGATGCTTAGTGGAGGCCATGTGAAGTTCGATTTCTTTTATTTGGACTATTTTACTTTAAGTATTTTGAATTTAAATTTTGGGAATTATTTGATGTAATAAGGCCTTAGTAGAACTATTTTATTCTGTTTTTTTTTTAAGCTTACAAACTTTTATTTATTAAAAGATTAAGTAAATCTATTTTTAAAACAAAGCCCAAACGTTTTGTCACCTAAAGTAAAGGATTTTTTTTTTTATAATGAAATAAACTTGTTTTCATCTCAAGCCCAACCCAAAACCAATCTTTCTTTCAAAACACACAAGTTTTTCCTAAGTAACAAAAGAATTTGAAACGGTTTACACCGGGGAACATACCAGATCCGGTCAAGGCTCGTGGGCCGGGTTTGGGGTGTTTCAAGCTGCCTAGGAGATAGAAGAAAGTATGAGAACTCAATATCCTAACCTTTAAGTTGGTAAGATTGTTTAGGACGAAAATTTCTTTAGGGGGAAGAGTTGCAATATCTTGTTTTTCAGTGGTGTTGGAAACATATGTTTGGGGATCATAATCCTGATATGTGAAGCCATTATTTAATTGATGTTTATTAAGTTACATTAGGGTCGTATTAAATTTTGGTAAGGAAATTTTAATGTTTAGTTAGTTGATTGAATAAAATAACTAAATTATGGAAGACACAAAACTTAGTAATTATTGAATTGCATTAACTTGATAGTTTAATTATTTAACGGTAGAGGGCTTATGAAATAATTAAGCCATGAGGTTAATACGTGGACGGTTATGGGCCTATTAATTGTTAAAATTGTAAGTTTAAAACTAAGGAAAATATTGTAATTATAAAATAAAAACTAAAACAAATAAAATACAAATGATGAATCATCATCTTTCTCTTGTAGCAACCGAAATTGGCGGGTTAAAACACCATTTTTCTCAAGCTTGAGGTTTGGCTATGGCTATTGGGTTGCATGTAAGCTCATTTTAAATCTATTTCTAGTAATTTTTATGTTTTCGAAATCGTTGCAACTAGGTCTAGCTAATTCATAGCTTTGTTTTTGAAACTTTCAAGAATTTTAAAATGAACCATTAAAGAATTCTTATTGTTTATGATGTTAAACAGAGGATTTGAGGTCTTAGTTGTTAACTAGAAGTAGTTTATTAAGTAATCTTGTTAGATTTTGAATTAAGGATTTATTTGTTGAAATGTTAAAATTTACAAAGTAATCTTGTGAATTTTGAATAATTATGGATTGTACTAATATGGAAATAAATTTGGCTAGCTTGGTATCTAGCAAATTTTGCTAAATTTGGGAGATTTTAAGTTAGGGAATTAATTGTGAAAAATATAAAAGTTTAGGTAAATGTGTAATTAATGAAAATTTAAGGGTCTTATGCATTAAATTGAAAGTGAAATGTATGTGAATTTAATAGAATGTATTTAATTACTAAATAGATTTGTTTTAGATTAAATTGGGAGATTAAAGTGTATTGTTGTAGATTTGTAATTTATTTGTGTTTTAGATTACTAATTTCTAGTTAATTGAATTATATATAAAGGTGAAGTTATTTTGGTTATTTATATAACCATGTGAATTTCAATTATTTATGTTTGCACATCGATGCCCCTGCTTGCACATCGGTACCCCTATTTGCACATATGTGCCCCTGTTTGCACATCTGCACCTTGTTTGCACATCAATGCCCCTACTTGCACATCCATGTCCCTTTTTACACTTTGGTGCCCCTGATTGCACATCTGTGCCCTTGTTTTGCATCGATGATGCCCCTGAAAATGGAGTAATTACTGAGTATATGAATCGAGTACTAGTGATTTAGACTAAATGGACTAGATATATACGTATGGTATAGTGAGTATAAGATTTTTAAGCTTGTAGAAAAATAATAAAAAAAGGTAAAATTCCAATCGAG
Source organism: Gossypium rotundifolium (assembly GCA_025506655.1). Classification (NCBI taxonomy): domain Eukaryota; kingdom Viridiplantae; phylum Streptophyta; class Magnoliopsida; order Malvales; family Malvaceae; genus Gossypium; species Gossypium rotundifolium. Next base: position 54,902,073 of record CP106731.1, read on the forward strand.
AAAATATAAAAAAAATCAAAGTGAGTTGGAAATAAAAAGTACGCTCACATTTGTGAAAAATATGAGCTTGGATGACTGTACTCATGAACACTATACTATGCCTTAGTAAATGGAGAAATAAGGAAGGTGAAAAAAGTGGATATAAGGTGGTGAGCTATATGTACATTTGGGGACGTATAGGGGACAATATAATGTGCCAAACTACTTTCGTGCTTAGCCATTTTATCAAGTCTGCTTTCGAACTCCCAACCAACCTAAGTTGCAAAACGTTACAAGCCGAAAAGTCCTATATGACTTAGGTAATGCTTTATTTGGATGAAAATTGCACCAAGGATTGATATTTCTACTACTTGTATTCTTTTGAACATAAGTGAATATTTGTATATATATATTAATGGATACCTATACTTAATATTCTTTTATTTGTTTTCTATGTAATTTAGTGAACTAATCTGCTTAAGTTTGGAAATTGTGAGTCAATTATATATCACTCTAAAATCATGAGTTTATTTACATTATCTTGTTAATATTCTTAAATTTAATCTCCTCTATGAAGCCATCTCAAGTACATTTTCTTTTATTGCATGTTTATTTCTTGTTTTTAGTTTGTTTTGGTTTTTCTAGTTTATTTAGTTTGTTTTGTTTTGTTTGCTTGAGGGTATTTGACCTGATGTCAAATGTATTGTAATTTTAATATATTTATACACTTAAGGAGCTTGTTTTTTTAGCACTTTTAATGTTAAGTATTACATTTTCATTAGTTAGTAGCTAAGTAGTAAATGTGAATAAAATGAATGTTTTTGACACATTTTTTAGTGTTAGTGGCCCATTAGGCCAACACGGGCCTTAGGTAGGTTTAATTTGTGTATTTAAGCATGTAGGATGCTTAATTCTAGGCCCAATTGACGTAAAAACTAGGGACGAGTGTTGAACAAGCTTCCCGAGCCGCGAAAGCATGATAAGGACTTCCAAGCCACAAAATGACTATCGTGTCACACCATGCAACGACTATGGTGTGACATAGGCTTGATGTAGCACCCCTAGCCCATATACGTCTCCGAAATAAGGTTAAGAGGCGTTACCTAACATATCGAATCATATCACAAACATTTCACTAACATCAAATATTCACATACATTCCATAGTGAAATATACACATAAAGTCCCTTTAGAAGGTCTACGATACCTTAAACATGCATTGGGAAGGGGTTCGGACTAAACCGAGCACATAATTTTTTTTTTGAAACTTAAACATTTTTCAAAGTTATAGAGATCACACGCTCGTGTGGGCAGGCCGTGTGCCTCACACAGCATTAGACACGCTCGTGTGTCTAGGCCGTGGCAGAACAGGGCATACATACTGACTTGTCCACACGACCACAAGACAAGCCCGTATGCTAGGCCGTGTGAAAATTACAGAGGCTACTGACTTACTTACATGGCCAGCCATACTGTAGTACCCCTTACCCGTATTCAATGCCGGAATAGGGTTTAAGGCATTACTGGAACACATACACTTGTAAACGTATTAAACTGAGTCATAAAATTTCATCCAAATTAAAACTTTTCAAATTTTTATCTTTGATTCCCTAAATAGAGCCTATGAGGCCCAATACATAATTTGGAAGTGGTCCGGGATTAAACTGAGAACTTTGGAACATTAGAAAATTTCTTGAAAAATAGGGGCACACACACATGTGTTAGGCCGTGTGACATTTCGAATATCCAAAAATCAAGTGCAGACTTCACACACCTTGGGCACATGGCCGTGTGGCCACAAGTAAGATTATTTACCAAGCCTTTTTCCACCCCAAAACACTTATACACTTGGACAAAATTATCATCACCCAACATGGTATTATTAAGCCTTCAAACATCCAGACTAAGACATCCTCATACTATTTACAAACCACATTCATCATGCATAATCACATACACACTTAACCATTCACACGATGAAACTTACACAAACAATCACATTTACCACTCGTAATTATCACACATTTACTCATCCAACATGCAACCATACACATCCTTGAAATGCATTATTATAGACTCATAACATAACAATTATTAGCCACATTAAAAGGCCTCATACAAAAATTACCATCAAATAGCATAGGCTAACTCATAATAACATATACACACATAATCAAGTCCCTATACATGCCATGGACTTAAAAATACTTGAAGATCGTTGATATAATACCAATTTATAACTTGTTAGTGTGATAGAATCTCCGACGACCTCCAACTTAAGCTAGCATCTATGACACTATAGGAAAAAGGAAAGGAAGGGGGTAAGCATTAAGCTTGTAAGTAGGTATGTAAATAATAAGTGATTTATTAACAGGATTTTATAAATCTTCACAATATGTTGTGAAGATAATACAATCATCATTGTAAATAGTTCCACTATTTATTCATGTTCATCTCAAGATGTCTACTTGAGCCACAGTCACTAAATCATTTATATCTTTAGTTACGGAACTCCAAAATAAGTTCCAAAAATTTTCCCTAAACTAGACTCAAATATCGTCTTACCATAAAATTTTCATAATTTTTGGATTAGCCATTAAGTACATTTTATTCTTTAAATTCACCCTTATTCTGCTATTTGATAGTTCCAACCTCCCTTCACTAAAAATTAATTATCTCACCATAAAGAATTTGGATAATGTTCTTGTTTGTTTCTCTTGAAATTAGACTCATTAAGAAATTTATGTATATAAATTATAAACCATAATTATTTTTTTACAATTTTTAATTATTTTCCAAAATCAGAATAGGGGATTCTGAAATCATTTTGACTCTGTCTTACAAAAATTCAAATATCTCAGAATGTAAAATTCGTTTGCTTACACCGTTTCTTTTATATAAAAATAGACTAAATAATATTTAATTTCATATCTTATTAAATCTCTAATTCGATTTCCACCATTTTTGGTGATTTTTCAAAGTCACACAACTGCTTCTATCCAAGATTATTTTATTGCTAATTTTACTCTTTCATGTTTTATTTGTATTAACTCTCATTTACACACATATAACACTAAAGTATATCCATAGTAGCCATTACAATAGCTAGTCATCATCAAATATTTACAAGTCTTCATTGTAAAACTTACTCCATATCAACCTTACCAAAGTTCGATCACATATCGAGCACATTGCTCATGAATATATATGCACATGTACCTGCACTTGTTCATCACATAGTCACATTCAATTACACTTAGTCATTTTCTCGTTGAACACATCGAAATATTATTGGATACATTGGAAGTTTGTACATAAGTGCCACACTTGTAGCCAAAGCTACTTCACATCACTTTTTCACATAGAGGCTCGTTATCGAGCTATTCACTTTCACGAGTCTACTCACATAAGCTATCGGCCATTCGTTACTTCTCAGTGCTGCTCACACAAGCTGTCAGGCATTCGCAACACATGTCGGTATACCCATCCACTCGGTAGAACTTAAGACCAGCACCCGGATTCACTTAGTCACAATTTCACATAGGTCTCTAGTGACATGTCACTTGTATCCTATTCGTTTCCTAAGGTTCAACTGGGAAATTTCTCACATTTCGATACTTTTCCAATTTTGTTCAATATTCAACCAAATCTCATAAAATATATCAAAACATAAAAACATAAGTAAAAACGATGCATTATTTATATACAAACTTTGTAACTGATAAACTATAAAAGTAACATATTTTAGACCCGCATTTAGTATGCTTTTGGATGATTTAGACCTTAATTTATATAAAAAGGTGATTTTAATCCTTTCTTTTAATGTTTATACTCAGGAAAGCAATCGAAAATGAAAAGAACAAGAAACGAGCTTAAAACGGGCCAATTTGGGCCAAAGAGGAAATCGACACGACCTGGACATCAAGCCACACGGCCGTGCATCGTCAAAATACTTCACATGGCCTGACCCCAATTTACACAGCCTCAAACAACCGAATCAAAACACGACCCAACCACGATTTACATGGGCATGTGCCTTGGCTGTGACTCTGCCGCGGGAGAGAGCAATTTCACTCGGATTTGGATACTTTCAGGCAAAGAAACACTTTCCAAGCTTATTCAAACACCGAGTAGGAACTACACTCAAATTAGGACACTTAGGGACCAAGTAAAGCATTCTAAAAGTCTATATAAACATCCTAAGTGCATTAGGTGTGGGGGGTTGGGCATGGAGCGAGGCCAAAGAGCCAAAGCTAGAGTAGTTCCATTTAGGGAATTACTCGAAGATAGTCAATTGATCCCTCTCAAGAAGCCAGAATTCTACTCAAGACGGCAGATTTCTCCTTCAATTCCTTTAGGGGGTTTTAGGGATTTCTTATGTTTTGTTTTATCTTTTCCCTTGAGATGTTTTCTTTATTCATTATGAACTAAACCCTTGAAACACAAGGGATGAAACCTAGATGAATCTTGTTATTATTTTCTGAATTATATGATAAATACTTAGTTTGTTCTTAATTGTGCATGCTTAATCCAAATCTGATGTGCTTAGGTGGAGGAGGAATAGACCATACTTAAGAGTAGATCTAGCATAATTAGGCGGAGTTGATTGGACGCCTAGAGACAGGGTGACGAGATTTTTTCGGATTAGGGTGAAACCTAATATGGGAATCTATAGATCGATTTACTACTATTCGAGGGGGTTATTATAAGAGAATGAGAGTCACACTAATTAACCTAGGGTTAGACGTTATTCGCCTCGAGAGAGGGTTTAATATATGTTAAGGAGTCTTACAGATCAAACTAAGTGAATAAATCATATGGTTCAGTGTTAAATAACAAGTGAAGTCTAGGTGGATTCTTCCTGAGGGTATCGTCGTGATCAACTGAGTTTTTCATCAAGTTATTTCCCAATTTGTTCTTTTTATCTTTATGCCTTTAGCTTAGTAGTCGTTAAATTAGATCAACCAATCACTCCATATTTTAGGCTAAATAATAAAAAGAAAGTAAGTATTAGTACTTTTAGTTACTTTGGATTCGACAATCCGGTCTTGCCTAAGCTATACTACTGTTCGATAGGTACGCTTGCCTATAATCGTTGTCAGAGTTAGTTTCCAGGTTCGATTATTCTCTTTATAAATTTTAAAACACGACAAAACAACGATTAGTAACACCTCAAAAATATTGGGTCTTTAATTTTGCATGTTCTGACACAAAAACCTTGTTTGATTTAATGGCTAAGTGATTTGGGTGTGTATGGGGGTGTGTGAAAGGCCTGGGTTCAAGTCCTGGCTTTTTCAGAATTTTTAAATTTTTCTCTTAAAAGGATCTGGACGCTAGCACCTAGATCTTATTAATTATTGTGCTTACCTTAAGTCACAAAAAGCCTAATGTTGCAGTGGGGGAGGCGTTACAAGTTTGGCAAGCGGGTCTGCGGTTCGAGTGTTGGTGCAGCACAGGGGGCATTTATTTTGTAGCTAGGACAGCTAGAGTTTCTGTTGCAGTGGAAGTCTGATGGATGAGAGGTGTTTGAATTGCTCATGGAGAGGTTGTAGGAGCAAATCATGGAGAGGATTATGGATAGATTGGTGGAGTGAATCAAGGAAGTTTGAGTGTGTGGGAGTGTTTGTGCCGAATAAGTATAGGGAAGCCTAGGAATTTAGGATGAGGAGTTTTTTTCCTCATTTTTGGTCAGTTTTGTCATTGATTTTTGGACTTTCTCTCTTTTCTCTCTAGTGCTAAATTTGCAACTTACCACTCGTACATCTTTGTTGTTCGGTTTCTACTGTTCTTTCTTTTGTAATTGACTATTCTTTTCTTTCTCTTGTATCAACCTCTGTCGAAACTCCCATTCTTCTCTATTCTTTTCAAGTTTCGGCCAACTCCCTTCTTGCCTATTGATTTCTTTCGGTCGAACCTATCACCCTAGCCTTGTGACTCTTTTCTTTTTGGCTTGTGACCGAAAGTTATCCCCTCCCTTTTCGATTCGGATGCTTCTCTTCTCTGAGTGGTTCCTACTCTAGCCAAAACTCAGCTGTTCCCTCTCTGTTTCGATTCTGCAATGGCTTTGACAATCGGTAAGTGATCAAAGGCTATTCTCTGCTTTTCTTTTAAAATCAAATGCACCTATGTTATTCTTTTCTTTTCCAAAACCAACTAAACCTATTAACCGATTGTTATTTCATTCTTCACGTACTGCACTTATTGCGATTCTAGGGTCTGCCTCGAGGAGTGGTGAAGTGTGAACGGGTTGAAGGAGTCACACTTTCGTTCTCAAACCCCGATAATGTAATAAGTTTACCTCTTATTTTTGGGCATGGCCGAATATGCCTTACCACTCTCTAATTGGTTCTTGACTGCACTTTAGGAAAGCAGCGAAGGCGTGTGATCGTTTCTGAATAGCGAGCATTGAGGGATTAAGGTCACCCTCATTCAAACAAGGTAAGAAAGATATTTCAGATTAGGTGTTACTAAGATGGTGTTACCTTAACAATTAAGGACTAACGTCGGATCTTGATGATTCAAGGTTGGGTGCTCATAGATCTTGGAATGACTCCGTAAAAAGATATGTAATCACACTATCTCCACTATGAATCAGCAAAAGCCGAAAAGCTAAAACTTCGGCATTTGAGTCCTCATGAGCGTGCGAACGCTCATGTGAAAAAATTGAGCCCAAAATCGTGGGCGGTAGACTGTAGAGGTCACTACGAGTGTTCTCGTGCACTTGGGCTGTAAAGGGCCTCGTTAGGCCGAAATAGGTCGTGTAGGCCCAATAGGCTCGTGGGCCCCACACGGATAAAATTAATGAAAAGTGGCAAAAATTGGATTGGGCTATGTAGAGCATATAGCCGTGATTAAATTTAGACCAAATGGGCCACGCGAGCGTGTGGGCCCATTTGGGCCGAATATTAGGCTTTGATCCCATTTACACTGTTTTGACCAATTAGATTATTTGTGTCGCTTGAGGCGACTGTAGGCCTTTGGAAAGGTCATTAACTGTACCGAGACCCCAATGTGGGTAAACTGACCAAAATTCCCTTAAAGGGAAAAATTACGGTTTTACCCCTAATGCATGAAAATGACTATTTTTGAAACACACCAAACCTGGCCCAAAAAGCCTAACCGGATTTGGTATGTTCCTCGAGTAAAACTTTAGCGGAATTCCATTGTAAAGAAATTTTGTCTTTTAAAATATTATTTTTAGGAGGAATTAATAAAATCAAAAGGAAACCAACTTAAGAAAATTTCCTTGAAACATTTATATATTAGAGACAAAAACCTTTTAAATAATTATTGAAAACCAATTTAGTTATTTAATAGATATTCGCTCATGTCAAAATAAAAGTAAATTCAAACATGAAATGAAAGATAGTTTATAGTGGCCTTATTACATAAAATTGGCAAATCCATAATAAAGTCTAAGTAATAAAATTTAAAGTAAATAGTTTAAGTTGGAAAATTCCCACAATACTTAATACTGAGCAAGGCCACCTCGAAATCCTTGCACGCCTGATCCATCGTACTACGAGTCATCCAAAAGTTATCCCATAAAAATGGGTGAGTTATTAACTCAATGTATAACACATACACTAAAAAGCCCATTTTATGAAATGCTTTCAAGCCCAAAATTTCACATATGGCCATAGACCCATTTAATCAAATATTTAGCCCAAAGGCCCATTTAACTCATATTTAGCCCAAAGGCCCATTTTAGCTCAAATTTAGCCCAAAGGCCCATTTCATAGTAGATCAAATAATAATCATACAATATTACATGGATATACTTATGAAACGAAATGCAAGCCCTACCAACCTAAATATCCATCCGCTACACACCCCTGCATCAACCAAAGACACCGGGGATTACTAAATCGACCTCCATCCGCTACACACCATCGAAGGCGATTCTTTGCATCAACATGCACATCGCCTTATTGTGGCAAAGCCACCAAAACAGATGTGACCAAGTCACCGATCAAGTCCAAATTTCAAATACGTGACCAAGTCACCGAGCCAAATATGTGACCAAAGTCACCGAGTCAAATATGTGACCGGCCACCGAGTCAAATATGTGACCGGCCACCGAGTCAAATATGTGACCAAGTCACCAATTTCACATATGTGACCGAAGTCACTGTAATTGTGGTAAAACCACCGAATACTTCCTCCTTTATTAAACATACCTATATGCCCATGCACATACATATCAAATCGATTTTCATGCTATTTACCCACAAATCATAATATAGTCATGCTTATTTCATATTGATGCATATAGCAAAAATAAACGAAATATTGGGTAACATACACAATTTTGTATACCAATGATTGGTATCCACAAACAAAACATACTATCATATAATCACTTTTAACAATATAAATCTATGGAAATTTTTAATGTATGGTTACACACCTAGTAACAAAGAGAACAATACCCTCTTGCTCGTCCACACCTAATTGATTAATACACTCGGTTAGTATAAACTATTGTTAGCAAAACTATACTTATAAACGATGGATCTAAATCCTTACCCTCGATTCACGAATGATAGTTATTTGCGGTTTTCTCCACTAGATGGATCAAAACCCACCGATATTCCACCAACGTAAAGTGGTTCGATTGTACGCACTACTTGAATAATCGATCCTCATTAGCGAAGGTCCACAACCCGTGGAAAGTCTCTAACCCCGATCTCGCTCTTCGCTTTATAGTTCGATGGTAAAGGAATACCTCCTCTCTTCCAAACACTTCATGACAAATTTTTTTCTTACCTATCTTGTTGATCTTAGATCGCCCCTAAAATAACGTAGATTAGTGATCCATCTAAAGAAATTGATATTATCTAAAATAGTAATCTTACCTTGATGATTCGAATGGTTACTTAAAGGTTGTCTTCAACAAGGATTTTTGATAAATCTTTTCAAAAGATTCGGCCTAGGAGAGAAAATAAAAGATTATGGTTCTAAATTTACTAAAGTGAAAGGAAATGATAAAAAAAATAATTGATAGAATTCTTACTTGAGTCCTTCAAGATTCGGCTTTAACAAAAGAGAAGAGAAATGGTGGTTTCGATTTAAGAAAAAAAGAAGAAAGGAAAAGAAAAGAGAAGGAAATAAAGAAGGTAGAAAAGAGAAGAGGAGAAGAAGATGATTATGGTGATTTCTCAAAAGAAAAGAGATGATTAAGAACTTTTGCACATTCGCCAAAGAGGAGATTCTTGATCCTATGTGGTTTCGACAATGGGAGAAAGATAAGAGAAAATAATATGAAAAGAAAAGAAAAGAGAATATGATCAAAGAGAAGGAGATTAGTCTTGAGACTTAGATGGATTCACTAAAGAAGAGAAATGAAGAATTTGGTTCTTTGAACTTTGTAGTTTCGGTTTCAAGAAGAAAATAAATGGGAGAAAGAAAGTTGTATTTGGTTTAAACAATTGAGGCTAAATCAAAAGCAAAAGTGTACCAAAATGTCTAAGATACATTCGCCAAAATGAATAAAATTGGTCAAAAGAAGAAGCCAAAACAAAAGAAAGTTTTACCTAAACTCTATGGCAAATTCGGCTAGAGAGAACTTTTGGAGAAAGTGAGAAAAGATGGACAAACAAAGACTTTTGGCTAACTTTTCCCCTAATGGCAAAGCACAAATTCGCCAAATCAAAGCCAACATATCCCCTTTTTCCTCCTTGTTTCTTCCCCATCATATCCAAAATTTGCTACACAACTAAGCCTCTCCCTTTAGCCTTCATGCCGTCTAGATTCATGGTCAAATGACCATGGACACATCCCCAAAACATAGCCAAATATCAAGCATTTGTCCCTTCATCTTATCACCAACTTATCATCCCATGCCTTAAGTTTTAACTTCCTTTTCACATGGTCAACTAGCCAAAATGAATGAAAGCTCATCCACTCTAGAACTTTCTTGGCGACACATAAAAGAAAGAAAACAAAATTTAAAATCTTCCCTAATGCTAGCTAGAAGATTCAACCTTACACCTCAAGCATACATCCATGCATCTTAACCACTTTGCCAATTACTTAACTTATGCATGGAACTCCTTGCCATTAATTCTTAAGGCCTAATTTACTTAGCTCTCTCTCTTAATAAAAATTAAAAGTTTTACTAAGCCTTTACTTAATTAATGATGCTTAAATAACTTCCAAAATATACTCATTAATAAATAAACATGCAACATCATTCAATTAAGTAAAATGCATAGCCCTTAATTATCAGGATGTTACAATTTTACCCCTAGAGGTAGGTTGAAAGATGAAAGTATGTACTGCATAATTGTACTGAGTAGGACATATTGCATACACAAAATATTGATCTCATGACATACTGCATGGGGTTGGGATTCTGTTTGGAGTAAGTATCCATCGGTGGCTCGCCACACATACTATCTTGGTGGCTCGCCACAATTATCATTCATCGTGGCTTTGCCACATATATTATTACCGGCAGCTCTGCTGTGTTATTATTACTGACAACTATGCTGCAATATTGGTGTGAGGGCTGGGTGGGTCAACTTTGTTCCCACGTGGTGTGTTGGGTTGGTACGGGTAGTGTGCTGGCTGGATTGGGGCGGGTTTTCATACTTGCACCATACTGATATTGTATCGGGCTTAGGCCCACACAATTTCTATATTGGGCTAAGGCCCACACTACACTATTACTGAACAAGGCTCAGGCCCAGACTGTTACTGCATGTATTATTGATTTAGCATAGGGGATTACACAGTGAGTTCTCGTAACTCATCCTTTTCTTTTAACTGTACAGGTAATCCCCAGCCTTAGATAATTTGGAGCTGCGAGGGACATAGAGGTGGCCACATGTTCGCGAGTATTTTAATTTAGACCTAACTATTTAAATATTTTCTATTTGGTTTATATTTTTGTAATAAGGCCTCTGGTGATTTTTAATTTCTTTAAGTGGGTTTTTAATTCCTTATTTTGAACTGCCAAGCGGATACAAATAAGTTTTCACAACTACTAATTTTTTTACAAGGCAAACACATATTTTCAACTTCAAGATAACCTTAAATAGAGTAGCTTTCGTGAATTTAAACCAATAGCAACAAACATGATAATGGTTTTACTAAGTGGTGTTTTTTATAACTTACCAATTGTTTCCTAAGAAATAAGAACAAAATGGATATTTACTCAAATGATTTCTCCCATCAGACTTTGATTTTGAAAAACACTTTGATGTGACACACCAGATTCGACTGTAATGTCTGGGCCAAGTTTAGGGTGTTACATTTAGTGGTATCAGAGCTTGGTTACAAAACTCGACTGTGTAATGGGTTTGAAAAGTTTTTCTTAAAGTAGATTTTAAAGATTTGAAATGTTTTTGGAAGATGTACAAGTGTGGCACACCGAGTCTCCGATGCCAAATCTGTAAGTTCTCTATTTTTGATTACTGATATAATGTAAAACTCTAGATAGGGGAGATTAAAATCGTAGGAGACTGTAAACTGTAGTGAGACCTCGATTTGCAAAAAAAAAAAAACCTCTAATGACTTTTTTTCATAATAGATTTTTTAATAATTACTGAAATTATAAGCTGATACATAAGACTTTTTAATCAAATAAAGCACATATCAAAATGAGCACAAGAGGTACTCACGGAAGGGCTACGCGGGGCCGCAGTTATAACTCCCCAAATTTTGGGCCTAGATGAATTGGGCTTTGGGTTTTTGGGTCTCATAAATTGTTTTTTAAACAAGAAAATGACAAATAACATGTTGGCTTTAAGGGTTTAATAAACTTGGAGTGTCTAGGGGTGTTGGAGAAGTTCTGGGTTCGAACTTTAAGGAAAGGGAATTTTTAATTAATTATTAAAGGAACTAGGGCGGTGAGTAGTTGAGATTTTAAATAAAAATAGGTAAAAATGACATCAAAGAGCCTTATGGTGGAGTGGCTAAGTGACACCAATTAGGGTATAGAAAGGTGGCGTTATGGGCTAGGAAGGAGATCTTAGGTTCGAATCCTAGCTTAGTATTTTTTTTAGGAGTTTAAATTTGGCCTTCTAGAAGGTTGGAAGTGATGTGATGATGGACTCTAAGGAGAGTGATCAGAAGAGAAAATTTAGGAAAAGGATTAGGGAGTTATCAGAGAGAAAAATGAAGATATGAGACGGGAAAGAGTTGGAGCCAATTGGGACTTTCGGGGGGTAGGCAGAGTTTCGATTTTGTGCATAAATAGGGGGTGCCGAATTCCCTTTGTGCTATTTTGACAATTGGAATTCCCTTTGTGCTATTTCAGAAACTATAGTGCTCTGCCGAATTCTCCTTCACTTTTTCTATTCTAAACCTCGCCTCTTCCTTATGTGTTTTCTTTTCTTCTCTCCTAAAGCCTTAAATTGAATATCATTCTCTTCTTTCTCCATTGCTTGTGCTGTACCACCTTCATCTCAATTGTTGGGGATCGAATATTCGTGACTTCAAAAGCCAAAACATTTACTCTTGGAGCCTTTTCCTTTATTACCCCAAACCTTGTGCCGAATACTCTAGTGACCAACTCTTTATCGTGTTGTCATCATTCCTTTGGTTTTTGGTGGATCGGATCTTCAAAAAATCAGAATCAAGCTTGGGTCTACAAGTCTCTGCAGAAAAGCTATCTATACGTTTTGACTTTTGGGTAAGTGTTTTTTATTTTGGGATAAGTTAGCTGAATAGTCTATAGTAAGGGAAAGGGTGACTTAAGTGTATACAAGTCACCTATTATTTTCTCTTTAACGATTAAGATTGATGCAGATCTAAGGGATATTCGTGAGTAGTAGCTAAGGAAGGGCTATTAGGACTGGTGGCACATGGTAAGGTTATGGTAAGGCTTCGATTTTTGGTAAATATTGTGGTTAAGTGTGTGATTGATTGGAGGTTGGTATTGGTTGTAGGTTCAAGGCTGAGGATAGTGTAACACATCTCATCTACGAGATATGTACATACACTTCACACACGACAAATCAGCAAAAGCCAAAATCTCAAAAAACTAGAATGCCAAAAAGCCGAAACGTCGAAAGGTTGGCATTGACAACCACATGAGTGTGATAGCATTCGTGTGGGAACACCGATACGACTATCGGGACCAAGAGAGTGATCTCATGGTCTCGGGCCACTGTTTAGCCAATCGGGCCAAAAGGGACTAAATGGGCCTACCGAGCTCGTGGGCCCAAATCGGTAAGAGTTAATATGTGAGATTGAATGATGGATTGATATGGATGGTTGTAAGATTTGATTACGATCGAGCCTAATGGGCTACATATACATGATTGGGCTTAATGGGCTATATGGACATGATTGGGCTTAATGGGCTATATGGACATGGTTGGGCTTAGTGGGCCTTATAGGATTTTAGAAATGCATGCTAGGGTTTTAATGGACTCTAGGCTTAGTTCTGATGAATTCTGAAATAGCATAAAACTTAATTTAATAATCACACATGTCTGTGGACAAGTCACTATGGTAGAGTGTGGCAATGGACATATGCATGTCTAGGATTGGATCTAGGGAGAGCTTGGTACTTAAGCAGTCCTAGTGACCCACCTCCTCTTCTCTGGAATCCTACCTGGTGCATAGTGTCTATTCACTTTATTCGCAAGGACTTGTTGAAGGGCCAAGGTTCGTAATTAAGACCCATACTGTTAAGAATTTTGAAATACCCCAGTAGGGTAGAATTACTGAAATACCCTTGATTTGTGAAATGAAAAAAATACCCCTATGTGTTGATTGTAAGATTTATGGATGTCACATGTACATTTGCTGCATTCATATAATATTCTGTTTAGGATGCATATGGGTGGGAATTATGGAACGGAGGAAGTATATGATGATTGCATGGTTGATTGACAACCATGGATCCACCGATGGCTTTTTAAGACCACTATATGATCAGCAGCTCTGCTGCAACATTAGGTAGTACCGCAACCGGGCTACCCCTGATGTGTATTAAATGGGTGGGTCAATGTATAAATCCCCACAGATGTGTTTCGGCAGGACGGAGATGATGTGTACCAGCTGGATTATTTTGCACTGCATTGCATGTATGATATTATTATGTTAATAATATGATGTGTATGCTATTTGTTTGACGAGGGTCGTACACACTGAGTTTTCTAAAACTTACTCCCTCTTTTATTTTTCTCAAGTAATCCTCAGTAGGTGGTTCAACGGAGGGAGGGACTCAGAGGTGGCCAACTATTAAAACGATTAGACTTGTTTTTCTAAATATATAAATTCTAGATTTTAAGTGATTTATTTGAAGTTATTTTATTTCGAATTGTAAAAAGGTTTTCTCTCTAGTTATTATTCCATTACTTCCACTATGCATTGAAATTTTGAAACAGAACCTAGATTTATTTCTACTAAGCATGTTTTAAGTTTTTGAAAATAATTGTCTTCAAGAACGAGCTTCTCCTGTCAAAGGAAATTTTTACATAGTAACAAGGAAATGTTTTTTGGATACACCTCGTTTTGAAAGCAAACTGGGTTGTACTTAACTATTCTTTAGAAGGGTTTTCAATGAAAATAAGATTTTTGAAAAAACACTTCAATGTGACACGCTGAATTTGGGCCTAAATTCTAGGTCGAGTTTGGGTGTTACATTTAGTGGTATTAGAGCCCGATTGCAAAGCTCGAGTTGTGAAATGGGCCTTATTACTTGGGTTTAAAAAAATTAATTTTGGATTGGATAAAAATTTTTTGGAAATTCTTGTAACGTGGCGCACAGAGTCTCCGACGTCTTATTATTAAGTTTGTTTAACTGGATATATTATAGATAGTTAGTGGGCTACTTTAGATGATTGTACTAAAGCTTTTTAGTTAGAGTGAAACTAAAGCCCATAGGAACTTGAAACTATAGAGGATTTGTGAAAACAACCTCTTTACTTAATACTATCATAAAACATCGGGTTAATTACTGAAACTAACAAAATTTTCATAAAATTCCTGATTTAGAGAATACGAGAATCAACGATGAGCGCTAGAAGAGGTGCAAGGGGTCGCGGTAGAGGCCGTAGAAGTTGTTAGGGCTAGATCGTCAGCATTGGGCCATATACCCAAAGTTGAAGTAAGAGAGGCTCCGGCTTCACCCGAGGCTGAGACTAGACCGTATGATCGGGCCGCGAGGGATGACGCATTGTCACAGGCAATGTTGAGGATTTTGGAAAGGGTCGCTGGGCCTGATTATGGTATGGGTAGTCATAGGTCAGTTTCGGAGCGACTGCGATCTAATAGGGCTGAGGTCTTTAAGGGTATTATTAGCGTGGCTCTTAATGTGGTCGAATACTGGATGGAGTCCATAAAAAGGATAATGAATAACTTGGACTGCACACCGGAGCAAAAATTGAAAGGGGCAGTGTCACTGCTTAGGGAAGAAGCCTATCAGTGGTGGTTGACGGTGAAGGAGGGCACCCAACCTGAGCAGATTACTTGGGAGTTTTTCAAAACTTTGTATCAAGGGAAGTACGTGGGTGCAAGCTATGTTGATGCGAGGAGGAAGGAGTTCTGAACTTGACCTAGGGGAACAAATTTGCAGTGGAATATATGGCAGAGTTTCTACGCCTTAGTAGGTATACAAGGGCTATTGTGGCAACAGACTATTAACGTTGTGTTAGGTTTGGGGATGGTCTTAGAGATAGCCTTAGAGTATCAATAGCTCCACAGAGGGAGCGAGTTTTCTCAGAGTTAGTGGAGAAGGCAAAGATAGCAGAGGAGGTAAAGCACACTGAGTGCCTAAAGTAGGAAAAAGAGAAGAGTAGGAATAAAAGGGACGATGAGTCTTCTGGTGTTGGGCAAAGGCCTAGAGCTAAGGCCAGAGTTGATGGGCCAGTTGGAGCGGGGCCTTCTGCTGCTAATCCAGGGGTGCCACCTTATGCTGGTTGTGGGAAAAGTCATATAGGTGAGTGTTGGAAGATGATAGGAGCTTTTCTAGCTTGTGGATCTATGAAGCATAGGATCAAGAATTGCCCTAGAATGTCGACTCAGGTGCCAGCTGTGGGTCGGGGTAATGATCAACCACCAAGGGGTGATCAGCTGCCGCCAAGGGGCTGTGGATAGGCCAGGTGATAATGGCAATGGACGTGGACGTGGAGCACCGGGCGGAGGTGCAGGTCATACTGAGGCAAGGCAGCCAGTTTTGGTTTATTCTGCTCGTCGCCGGGAAGACAGGGATGCCCCAATGTGATAACAGGTATGTTTTGTGTGGATGCGATATTTTGGGTGTAGATACTGTATGCGCGCAATGTTTATCTGCTCCAGTGGGTAGGTTTTTTTCTTGAGTAAGTGTTAGAGGGTTCAATTAGAGTTAAAGTGTGTTAGTGTTACTAAAATCGA
Source organism: Gossypium rotundifolium (assembly GCA_025506655.1). Lineage (NCBI taxonomy): Eukaryota > Viridiplantae > Streptophyta > Magnoliopsida > Malvales > Malvaceae > Gossypium > Gossypium rotundifolium. The sequence continues at coordinate 54,918,384 of CP106731.1, forward strand.
AGTGTTCAACAAAAGCATAGTGGTGTGACTTGAGCGATATGATTAATAGTTAGTTTGAAATTTCAAGGACGAAATTTCTTTAAGAGGGGTAGAATTGTAACGCCCCAAATTTTTGGGCCTAGATGAATTGGGCTTTGGGCTTTGGGTCTCATAAAATTATTTTTAAGCAAGAAAATGACAAATGACATGTTGGCTTTAAGGGTTTAATAAACTTGGTGTGTCTAGGGGTGTTGGAGAAGTTTTGGGTTCGAACTTTAAGGAGAGGGAATTTTTAAATAATTATTAAAGGAACCAGGGTGGTGAGTAGTTAGGCTTTTAAATAAAAATAGGGAAAAATGGCATCGAAGAGCCTTGTGGTATAATGGTTAAGTGACGCCACTTAGGGTATAGGAAGGTGGCGTTATGGGCTATCAAGGAGATCATAGGTTCGAATCCTAGCTTAGTATTTTTTTTTAGAAGTTTATGTCGAAACCATTTTTGTATTTAAAAAAAAACGAGAATCGACTTTAATATGAAAATGGAGTTGCCACCAATCCCTTTTTGCTAAGGTGTGATCGGATCACCTTATAAAATGTTTTATTTCAAAACATTGATTTTGGCCTACGAAATTCAAGAAAAAGGGTTCGAGAGTCGGTTACATACGAGGAAGGATTAGCACCCTCGTAACACCCAAAATTGGTGTCGGATTGATTAGTTATTGTCCTAGTGTCGAAGATTTCTTTTTAAAAAATATCATCCTTTTAATTGAAAGAAAGCAAAGACTCACTTATCTCAAGGAAATAAAATGCCACACCCAATGAGTTAGAATGCAACATTTCAAGAACTCGAAAATAAGCTTGCCTTTATTTGTAGAAAATCCTTACCTCGAGATACAAAACATCATATCCAATAAGTTAGGACACAACATCTTGAATTCCCGAGAATATGTTTTGATTTGAAGTTTATGGGTTTCAATTTCAAAAAGAAATACTTAATATCTTAAGTCCAATGAGAAAAATTGAAACACAGTGAGTTAGGTTACAATTTTTCTCGAGGCTTTGAAATATTATGTATTGCCATACCCCCTTTTTTTAAAAAATGTCTTTTGAATAAAATGCAACAATTTAGCAAAATGCATTTTTATTAAAAATGATTTGAGTAAAATATTGCATTAATACATTACAAAACATAAATACCGAATATCAATTCACCATAATTACAAGTCATATTAAGGATTAATACTAATATAGGCAATTAAAGAAATAATAGTATAAAATAACGAAAGATATAAATAATAAAATAACTATACTAAAGCAAACATAAAAATAATAAACAAATAAAAGAGCATGGATAAACAAATAAAAGATATAAAGCAATAAATAACTAAAGATAAAAACTACTAAATAAATATGAAACTTTACATGCAAGATCAAGTGTAAAAAATAACAATATAAAATGAATGACATATACCAAATAATAAATAGATATTGCAAATAAATAAATAAAACATATATGTAAAAATGATATGGCAAAATCTAAAATGGATATATATATATATATATATATATATATATAAAATAGATGTATATTTTAAACTAATAGTATAAAAAACATGAATATATAAAATATAAGTATAAAAGATAATTATAATATAACAACTTAATATATATAAAATAATATATATTTAAAATAAACAATACATAGAAAACCTTATATTAATAATAAATCAATTTAAATAATATACATTATACAAAATTTTAAAATATAAAATAATATAGAATTTAATAAAATGAATTAATTTCACAAAATGCTAAAGTAATTAAAAAAATATATAAATAAATAAAAAGGTTAAAAATCCAGGAAATAGGGATTAAATCAAAATAAAACAAAATCCAGAGTAAAAAATGTAAAAGGACCAGATTAGAACACGTGTCACACTATAGGGACCTATTAGGCAATTATGCCTTATCTCCTAAACGACGCTGTCCCCCCTTCTGCCTTAAAATAGCCCTATGGACTAAGTTGAAACAAAGATCCTGATTCAAGGTCGAATCAGAAATAAGGAAAAAAAAAGACTATTCGGACATAATTATAAAATCGCAATAATGCAGAAGGGCCTATAGAGCAATTAGACCCTTTAAAAAAACGCGAGGATCCTCCCGGGTTGGGTCAACGCACGGATCTTTGGCCTTAAAACGACGTCATTTTGGCCTTTAAAGGTGACCCCCAAAACGGCGTCATATGGATGGCCTATATAAACTAAAAATTAGCCCAAAAAATCGCTAAACACCCTTTTTTAAAAAAAACCCCCCAAAAGGCTCTCTTCCCTACCGAGGCCGAATTCGCCTGGCTCAGGATGACAGATCGCCAGCAGTGCCACCTCGCACGGGGATGAAATCCAAGTTTCTCCATTTTGAAGTCGAATCAAAGGTAGTCCTCTTTACTTATTATTTTTTTAAAATATTTTGTATAAAAATTAATTTAGAGAAATACAAACTGTTTCTCTTTGCTATTTTAAAAAAATCTATTTTCAATTGTATATTATATACGTAGAAAAAAAAGAAATGAAAATAATAACAAATAATACAAAGATTAAACAAAATAAAATGAAAAAATCACCTCTGTTTTCTTTGATTATTTGTGTATTCTGTGACTTTTTTCACCCATTTTACATATTTCGTTAGGGTTTTTATAACCCAAAAATAAATCAAAAAATAAATACAAGACCCTATTTTTCTACTACTGTATGCTATACTTTCTATTTTTGTTGTGTTTTTCTTTCCTTTTGCAGGTTGATAGCGAAGATCTCGACGGTGATGAAAGCTGGTGGCTAGGCTGCGGCGCGAGGAAGGGCCTGTGTCGAGTGCTTGCAGCGCAGTGGAAACCTAGGGTTTCCTGCGGCTGAAAAACTGTTTGGGCCACTGGGCCAACTTCGTTTGATACGTTAGGTTAAGATTGGGCCATTGGTGTAATGGGTTTTGGGTAGTTTATTTGGGCCTGTAAATTGGACTGTAAAACTAGACATTTGATTTGTTTTTTTATTTTATTTTTATTATTTTTGGTTTGTACGGGCCCCAGCACAAATGGGCTATTACAGTTTAATTTTGGCCTTCTAGAAGGTTGGAAGTGGTGTGATGATGGACATTAAGGAGAGTGATTAGAAGAGAAAATTTAGGAAAATGATTGGGGAGCTATCAGGGGGAAAAATGAGGAGATGAAACGGGGAAGAGTTGGAGCCGATTGGGACTTTGGGGGGTAGGCAGAGTTTTAATTTTGTTGATAAATAAGGGGTGCCGAATTCCTTCTTTGCTATTTCGGCAATTGTAATTCCCTTTGTGCTATTTCTCGAATTCTCCTTCACTTTTTCTGTTCTAAACCTTGCCTCTTCCTTATGTGTTTTATTTTCTTCTCCCCTAAAGCCTTAAATCGAAAATCATTCTCTTTGTAACATCAAGGAATTAGGGGCTTTGTATTTATGATGTTTCTGTGTGTTTGGTATGCCTTGCCTGTTGTTTGAGTGTGTTTGGGGGCCCTAGGAAGGCTCGGGGTTAAGCTAGAGCCTTGGCAAAAATTTCAATTCTGGGCACTTTAGGGGAGAGCTGGTTGGGTCAGGTCCTAAGAAGTATTTCTTGTGTTTGTTGACACAAGAATTGAAGTGGTGTAGTGGCAAAGTGATGCCACTGATGATGCTGGTAAGTGACGCTACATGGGAGCAGTGAGGGAGCAGGTTCGAGTCACATAGTTTGCATTTTGGAAATTCTTTTTGGCGTGTGGAAGGGAGGTGATGGACTTGGCTAGGGACCTTGAAGAGTGGGAGTGGACTAAGTCAAATATTTCAAGTGGGAGGCCAAGAGTGAAAGGTGGAAGTTGAACCTTTCAAATCGATTTGAATATGGGGAGGGGAGTAAATGTAGGAGGTGATCAAGGAGTTGGTGGCTTGTTGGGATTGTTGGCCGAATGTGCTTGGGGTTGGAAGGAGAGGAGCTTTGGTTTTGGGGGCTAATCAAGGTGCTTGTGCCGAATGTGATCATAGGCATTTCTTGCATCTTTGGTTCATTTTCGATTTTGAGGTGTGTGTGTAGGTGGGTCCCATTTCTTCCATAGGTTACTTTGAGCTATGAATTAGTAATCAAACATTATTCTCCTCTTCATTGTTTTCTTCTTCTATTTCTTCTACTCAATCCGAAACCTATTTCCCTTTTCTCCTCTTTAAATTTCACTTTCATCCCTCTTGCCAAATTCTCTTAGTTTCCATTCCTCTTCTTGTTTCTTTTCTCATATACTCAAGGCCGTAGCATCCCTTTTGTTTTCTTCATTGTCGAATCTTGGTGCTTCCTCTTTTTATCACCATTTGTCACAAGTTTTTATTCCTTCAAAATCGAAACATCTATTTGCTTCAATTTCTTCTCTATTTCTTCTAAAGTTGAATCTCTATTGTGTGATCACCCCACTTCATTTGTTCTTGTCGCAGAAGATATGCCATCACTCAATCTTTTAACTCTTTCAATCGATTTCTTCTCATTTGGTGGTAAGTGTTCCTCTTCCCTTTCGATTCTTTTCTTCTCCCTTGCTGGTTGATAAACTGAAGGTGTTAATCTTGTACTGTGGTACTTGGTCGAATGTAAGGGGTTCATTTTTGTACTCTTTCTACATCGGACCATCGGTTGAAGGGTCTTTAGGGACAATCGGTTTTGGTTGATCAAGGTAAAGGGTTCATACCATTTGTTTGGTCGAAAGGCCACTACTTTTAATCTATGTCTTGGAGAACCGAATCTAATATGGTAAGTGTGTAGGGACTTCAACGATTTCGTAATCCAAGCCTGGAGGTCTCGATTTCTATTGGTCTAGGGAAGGAACCTCTTCTGTCGAGCGTGTTGTCTTACTTTTATTTGAATCAATGCCTTAACCCGGTCTTCTGACCAAGATCTCTTTCACAGAATCAAATGCCAGCCAAGTAAAGGAAGGGGTTGGACTCATAGTCCCTACCCCTAAGTTCAAAAAATGTGTGGTGTCTGCCATTCGAGACTTTCCACTGGGTTGTGAGCCGACTTCGGAGAGGGATAAGTAGATTGTTGTGATCCCTGCGAGTGAAGGTGTTAATGAGATAGATAGTATAGTACTTCGTGTTTACAGGTGTGTAATTACCACACTTTTCTTTAATTGTGTACAAAATTTATGCGGTATGTTTGAAAGCCGAAATCTCGGTAGTGGCTATTGAGTTACCCATAGAGGGTAAAATCGTGACACCAGGTTAGTTGTTCTTTGATTAAGCCTTATAACTATTGTCGATAGCATGATTGTGCATGTGCTCTAAATAATGATTGTATGTTACTTATGATATGCTTATTATACTATGTTTGCATGTGCATGGGATTTGGGAAATGATAAAGATATGAAGGGGAAGTGTATATCGGTGACACTATCACATAAATTGATGGCTCAGTGCCTTATTGTATATCGTTGACTTGGTCATGTAATTATCGGTGGCTAGACCACATTTTATCGACTTTGAGCAGCATGACTGTCAGCATGACTGCCAAAGAGGAGTGTAGCGGACGGAGGGTTGATTGTAGAAATCCCTAGGCATGCAGAGGCTGGATATCGGAAGCGAAGTGTAGAGGATGGAAATTCTAGGATGGGTTGGGTTTATCATATTGACTATCTATTATGCTATCGTGATTTGGGCTCCGGCCGATTGAGAAAAGAGGGCTCAGGCGCAGTTGTGGTTTATGTGAGATAATTGCACACTGAGTCCTTGCAACTCACTCTTTCTGCTTAACTTTTGCAGGTGACAGTTAGGGCAGTGGATTTGGACTGGAGGGGACCTCAAGGTGGCCATGCACGATTTTGTTTAATCGAACTTCATTTTCTTAAACTTTCGAGATTTGAGGCCACTTTTAATTTGGTAACTTTCGATTTTAAATTTTGGGCTTATTAAATGCAAACTATTTAATATGACATTTTTATAAAATGCAACTGAAAGTTTTCTTCATAACTTGTTCAACGATTTTTCTTACAAAAAGGAATTTTACAACAAAATTCCAGTTTAATATAATATAACAATAAAGGGTTTTCAAATATCACCTAAACACAAGAATTGAGACAATTATAATTCTCTTCGTTATATAACGAGTTTTCAAACGTACTACTAACTTGAAATTTTAAAATGGGACTTCAATAAAAGTTTTCCGAAAATTCACGAGGTTTTACAAATTCTTTCCAAGTGACATGCCAAATTCGGTCGGAGTGTCTGGGTCGGGTTTGAAGTGTTATAATTTTGGTATCAGAGCCAGGTTTTTAAAGGCTTGGCCTTGGGTTTTGGGTTCAAAACGTTTTCTAAATTTTGGGTTCAAGATGGTTTAAAAAGAAATTACATATGTACATGTTCTCCAAGGGTATGGCACCCGAGTCTCCTGCCCAAGTCTGCAAGGTAAGTCTTTTGGTTGTTAGGTGATTTACATAAAGTGAATATATTGCTATGGATGTTAGAATTAAGGGACTTTACCTTAGAAATAGAAACCTCTAGGTATGCATGTGTTTTGCGAAAAACCACTTATGATTATACTCTCATAAAACTACTCATTAATAAACAGTGAAAAGAGATCCTAATGCGTAAAATTTGTAAATTAGATTAAGACGATACGATAGACATGAGTGCTAGAGGACATGGACGTGTTGCACGCGGCCATGGTAGAGGTCGGGGTGTTGAGGCTGAGTTCTTGGAAGTAGGGTATGAGCTTGAAGGTGAAGAGCCAACATCACTCGTGGCAGAAGCAGGATCTCAAGATAAAATTGGTGGGGATGATGCCCTGTCTCAGGCAATGTTGCGGGTATTGGAGTGAGTTACCAAGGCAACCACTAGGACGGTGTCTCTGAAGTCTATTCCTGAATGACTTCGAGCTAATGGAGCTGAAATGTTCAGGGGTATCTCTGGAGTGGCCCCAAATGTAGCTGAGTATTGGCTGGAGGCAGTCGAGCGGATTATGGATGATTTAGACTGCATGGCAAAGAAGAAGTTGAAAGGAGTGGTGTCTTTTCTCCGGACGAGGCATATCAATGGTGGCTCACAGTAAGAGAGGGTACTCCAGCGGATCGGATTGATTAGGATTTCTTCAAAGCATCATTTCAAGAGAAGTACGTTGGGGCAAGTTATGTGGATGCTCAGAGGAAAGCATTCTTGAATCTGGTACAAAGGGCAAATCCGTAGCTGAGTATGAAGCAAAATTTCTGCGCTTGAGCCATTATGCTCGAGGAATAGTGGTGATCGATTACGAGCGCTGCGTATGGTTCGAAGATGGGTTACGAGATGAGTTGAGGATATTGATAGCTCCGTAGTGGGAGAGGGGTTTTGTCGTTTTGGTTGAAAAAGCTAAAATAGCTGAAGAGGTTAAGCGGACTGAGAGGCAAAACATGGATAAGGATAGGGTAGAAGTAAGAGGAGCTTTTGACTGTCAGGGTCAGTTGGGGGTTCTCAGAAGAGGCCTAGGATTGATGGACCGGGTCAGGCTATGATACTAGTTGCTGCCAGGCAGTTTCAACCATGTGCTCAGTGTGGGAGGTCACATTTGGGGGAGTGTTGGGGAAAAGATAAAGGATGTTTTAAGTGCGGATCAATGGATCATCTAATAAGGAATTGTCTGCAAGAGTTAGCTAGGGTGCGGTCAGGGATTCAGGGTTATGTGCAGCTAGGATGAGGGGGACAACAACTACCAAGAGGTCATGGTCTAATCAGAGGAGGAAATGGTTTTGGACGAGGTCAAGGAACACCCGGCAGGGGTGCTGGTAACATAGATGCAAGGCAGTCGGGGTTAGTCTATGCAGCACGACGGCGAGAGGATAGCGACGCAGCGGACGTCATAACTGGTATGTTCTTTGTAGTTGATAAGCCATTTCTTGCTTTGATTGATATTGGATCGACCTATTCTTATGTTGCTTGTACTGTATCTGAGACTTTAAGTATAGAGCCTAAAATTACTGCTAGAGAAATGATTGTGGTTAGTCCTTTAGGACAATCCATAGTAGTAAACAAGATGTTTAGGGATGTGCCTTTAGAAATTCAGGGAGTGATATTTTCGGTAGACTTGATGGATTTGCCATTCGATGAGTTTGACCTTGTATTAGGCATGGATTGGCTGGTTAAGCATCGTGCTAATGTGGATTACGTGACTAAGCAAATGGTGTTGAGAACTCTAGGGGATAAAGAGGTGGTTGTGGCAGAGGATAGAAGGAATTATTTGTCTAACATGGTTTCTGCGTTAAGGGCTATTAAAATGGTTCAAAAAGGGTGTAAGGCATTTCTAGCTTTTTTCTGTGCTTTGGGTACAAAGGAAGTGACTGTAGAGGGAGTCAGAACAGTGAAGGAATTTGTGGACGTCTTTCCTGAAGAGCTTCCAAGGTTACCTCCGGATCGCGAGGTGGAATTCGGGATTGATCTTCTTTCGAGAACAGCGCCAGTGCCTATAGCTCCATATAGAATGGCACCGAATGAGTTGGTGGAACTGAAAGCTCAGATCCAGGAGCTATTGGATCATGGTTTTATTCGACCAAGTATATCTCCGTATGGAGCGTCGGTGTTTCTCGTAAAGAAAAAGGACGGACGATGCGTATGTGCAATGACTACCGTCACTTGAATAAGTTAACCATCAAGAACAAATACTCGCTACCGAGAATAGACAATCTAATTGATCAGCTCAAGGGGGCTTCAGTCTTCTCAAAGATAGATTTAAGGTCAGGATATCATCAGCTTAAGGTCAACGAAGTGGATATTCATAAGACGGCGTTTCGAACTCGCTATGGTCACTACGAGTTTTTGGTAATGCCGTTTGGTTTGATGAATGCACCAGCTACGTTCATGGATATGATGAACTGGGTATTCCAACCCTATCTGAATCGGTTTGTTGTAGACATTGTAGTTTATTCCAAGACAGAGGAGAAGCACGATTCGCATCTTCGGGTAGTTCTGTAGATTTTGAGGGAGAAGCAGTTGTACGCCAAATTTAGTAAGTATGAGTTTTGGTTGAAAGAAGTTACCTTCCGAGGTCATGTTGTGTCTGTTGAGGGGATTAAGGTTGACCCCCGGAAGATTAAAGTTGTATTGGATTGGAAACCGCCAAAGTCTGTGGCAGAAATTAGAAGTTTCTTGGGTTTGGCAAGATACTACAGAAGGTTTGTTGAGGGTTTCTCCTTAATTGCGGCACCCTTAACTAAGTTGTTGCAGAAAGGGGTACCACTTGTTTGGACGACAAGCAGCAGGAAAGCTTTGAGAAGTTGAAAAGGATTTTGATGGAAGCTCTGGTATCGATTCAGCCTGAGGCTGGGAAAGAATTCATTGTATATTGCGATGCTTCACACACGGGGCTTGGGTGTGTACTGATGCAAGACAGGAAGGTAGTCGGTATGCGTCTTGGTATTTAAGATCGCATGATATATACTATCCGACGCATGATTTGGAATTGGCTGGGGTAGTGTTCACTCTGAAGATTTGTACACACTACTTGTACGGGGATAAGTCCATTATCTACATCGACCACAAGAGCTTGAAATATCTCTTTACTCAGAAGGAGTTAAATTTAAGACAGTGAAGGTGGATTGAGCAATTGAAGGACTATAACTGTTCGATCGAGTACCATCCGAGTAAAGCTAACGTGGTGGCAGATGCGCTAAGTTGAAAGGTAATATCAGATTTGAGGGCACTATTTGCCCATCTCAGCCTGTATGATGATGGGAGTTTGTTAGCTGAACTCCAGGTGATGCCGACATGGGTAAGCTAGATTAAAGAAAGGCAGTCATCGGATGATGTCTTGAGTGCTCGACTTCTGCAGGTATAGAATGGTGGGGTAGAAGAGTATAGTTTGAACAATGATGGGGTTCTGTGTTTCCATGGAAGGGTTTTCATGCCGAAAGATGTTAAGTTGAGACAAATGATTCTTCAGGAGGTGTATAGTAGCCCTTATGCTATGTATCCTGGTTGGAGTAAGATGTATCAAGATTTGCGTGAACAGTTCTGCTGGCCTGGTTTGAAGCGAGAAATTACCAAGTTTGTGGGTAAATGCTTGACATGTCAGCGTGAAAGCAGAGCATTAGTTGCCTTCAGGGTTGTTACAGCCGGTGAAGATTCCACAATAGGAATGGGAGAGGATTACGATAGACTTTGTTAGTGGGCTACCTCTTACACCTACTAAGAAAGATTCGGTATGGGTAATTGTTGATCGATTAAGAAAGTCCGCTCATTTCATATATGTTCGTGTCAACTATCCCCTGTAAAAGCTAGCTAAGCTATATGTGGCAGAGATTGTAAGGTTGCATGGGGTGCCAGTGTCCATCATATCGGACAGAGACCTTAGGTTTATGTCGTGGTTTTGGAAGGTGCTGCATCAGGCATTGGGTACAAGACTAGACATCAGCATAGCTTTTTATCCACAGACTGATGGTCATTCTGAGAGGGTAATTCAGATCTTGAAAGATATGTTGATAGGTTGTGTTATCAACGTCAGAGGGAGTTGGGAAGAGTTCCTACCGTTGGCAGAATTCGCATACAACAACTACCAGTCCAGTATTCAAATGGCGCCCTATGAAGCATTGTATGGACGGAGGTGTTGTACTCCTACTTGCTAGACAAAATTGGGCGAGTGTCGAGTGTTGGGTCCGAAGCTGGTTTCAAAGACAGAAGAGAAATTTAAGTTGATTCGAGCTCGATTGAAGGAAGCTTCTGACCGGCAGAAATCTTATGCTGATCTGAAGCGTAAGGATATAGAGTTTGCAGTGGGTGATCGAGTATTCCTAAAAGTCTCACCTTGGAATAAGGTTATGAGGTTTGGGTGGAAGGGCAAGCTAAGCCCCAAGTTTATCGGGCCTTGTCGAGTATTGAAACGTATGGGACCAGTAGCGTATCAGCTTGAGTTGCCTTTAGAATTGAAACAGATTCATGATATGTTCCACGTCTCGATGTTGAGGCGCTATCGTTTGGATCTGTCACACATCGTGCCGATGGAGAAGATTGAGGTAAGACCTGATCTGTCCTTTGAGGAGGAACCAGTGCAGATCTTAGATTGAGACGTTAAGGTGCTGAGAAGGAAATCAGTTCCTTTGGTCAAAGTTTTATGGCGAGATCATGGTATGGAAGAGGCGACGTGGGAGCCAGAGGATGTTGTGCAACAGCAATACCCCCATCTCTTTTGACCAGGTAAATTTCGAGGTCAAATTTCTTTAAGGGGGTAAAATTGTAAAATTTGAGAATTAGGGGCTTTGCATTTATGATGTTTCTATGTGTTTTGTATGCCTTGCCTATTTTTTAAGTGTGTTTGGGGGCCCTGGAAAGGTTCGGGGTTAAGCTGGAGCCTTGGCAAAAATTTTAATTTTTGGCACTTTAGGGGAGAGCTGGTTGGGTTAGGTTCTAAGGAGTATTGCTTGTGTTTGTTGACACAATAATTGAAGTGGCGTAGTGGCAAAGTGACGCCACTTATGATGCTAGTAAGTGACGCCACAGGGGAGCAGTGAGGGAGCAGGTTCGAGTCGCATAGTTTACTTTTTTGGGAATTCTTTTTGGTATGTAGCAGGGAGGTGATGGATTCGGCTAGGGACCTTGAAGAGTGGGAGTGGACTAAGTCAAATATTTCAAGTGGGATGCCAAGAGTGAAAGGTGGAAGTTGAACCTTTAAAACCGATTTGAATATGGGGAGGGGAGTAAATGTAGGAGGTGATCAAAGAGTTGGTGGCTTGTTGGGATTGTTGGCCTAATGTGCTTGGGGTTGGAAGGAGGGGAGCTTTCGATTTTTGGGGGCTAAGCAAGGTGCTTGTGCCGAATGTGATCATAGGTATTTCTTGCATCTTTGGTTCATTTTCGGTTTTGAGGTGTGTGTATAGGTGGGTATCGTTTCTTCCATAGGTTACTTTGATTTAAGAATTAGTAGTAATCAAACATTATTCTCTTTTGGCAATCGGTAAGCATTTTTTCTTTCTCTCTTCTCTCTTTCACAAATTGAAACCTCAAATCTCTCTCTTTTCTTTTGTTCACTCACTTTACATTTCATAACTCCTTAGCCGAACCCTCCTACCATCTTCTCCTCTTCATTGTTTTCTTCTTCTATTTCTTCTACTTAACCCGAAACCTATTTCCCTTTTCTCCTCTTTAAATTTTGCTTTCATCCCTCTTGCCAAATTCTCTTACTTTCCATTCCTCTTCTTGTTTCTTTTCTCATCTACTCAAGGTCGTAGCATCCCTTTTGTTTTCTTCATTGCCGAATCTTGGTGCTTCATCTTTTGGCCACCATTTGTCACAAGTTTTTATTCCTTCAAAATCGAAACATCTATTTGCTTCAATTCCTTCTCTATTTCTTCTAAATTTGAATCTCCATTACGTTATCACTCCACTTCATTTGTTCTTATCGCAGAAGATTGCCATCACTCACTCTCCTAACCATTCCAAACGGTTTCTTCTCATTTGGTGGTAAGTGTTCCTCTTCCCTTTCGATTCTTTTCTTCTCCCTTGCTGGTTGATAAATTGAAGGCGTTAATCTTGTACTGTGGTACTTGGCCGAATGTAGGGGGCTCATTTTCGTACTCTTTCTACATCGAGCCAGCGGTTGAAGGGTCTTTGGGGGACAATCGATTTTGGTTGATCAAGGTAAAGGGGTTCATACCATTTGTTTGGTCGAAAGGCCACTGCTTCTAATCTATGTCTTGGAGAACCAAATCTAATATGGTAAGTGTGTAAGGACTTTGATGATTTTGTAATCCAAGCCTAGAGCTCTCAGTTTCTGTCGATCTAGGTAAAGAACCTCTTCTGTCGAGCGTGTTGTCTTACTTTTATTTGAATCAATGCCTTAACCCGATCTTCTGACCAAGATCTCTTTCATGGAATCAAATGCCAGCCAAGTAAAAGAAGGGGTTGGACTCGTAGTCCTTACCCCTAAGTTTAAAAAACGTGCGGTGTCTGCTGTTCGAGATTTTCAACCAGGTTGTGGGCCGGCTTCGGTAAGGGATACGCAGATTGCTGTTATCCCTGCGAGTGAATGCGTTAACGAGATCGATAGTATAGTACTTCATTTTTACAGGTGTGTAATTACCACACTTTTCTTTAATTGTGTAAAACGTTTATGTGGTATGTTTGAAAGCCGAAATCTCGGCAGTGGCTATTGAGTTACCCATAGAGGGTAAAATCGTGACATCAGGTTAGTTGTTCTTTGATTAAGCCTTATAACTATTATCGATAGCATGATTGTGCATGTGCTCTAAATAATGATTGTATGTTACTTATGATATGCTTATTATACTATGTTTGCATGTGCATGGGATTTGGGAAATGATAAAGATATGAAGTGGAAGTGTATATCGGTGACACTGTCACACAAATTGATGGCCCAGTGCCTTATTGTATATCAGTGACTTGGTCACGTAATTATCGGTGGCTAAACCACATTTTATCAACTTTGAGCAGCATGACTGTCAGCATGACTGCCAAAGAGGAGTGTAGTGGACGGAGGGTTGATTGTAGAAATCCCCAGGCGTACAGAGGCTGGATATTGGAAGTGGAGTGTAGAGGATGGAAATTCTAGGATGGGTTGGGTTTATCATATTGACTATCTATTATGCTATCATGATTTGGGCTTCGACCGATTGAGAAATGGGGGCTTAGGCCCAGTTGTGGTTTATGTGAGATAATTGCACAATAAGTCCTTACGACTCACCCTTTCTGCTTAACTTTTGCAGTGATGCTTAGGGCGCTTGATTTGAAATTTGGAGGGGACGTCGAGGTGGCCTCGCACAATTTTTTTTGATCCAACTTCATTTTTCTTAAACTTTCGGGATTTGGTTATGTAATAAGGCCACTTTTAATTTGGTAAATTTCAGTTTTAAATTTTGGGCGTATTAAATGCAAACTATTTGATATGACATTTTATAAAATGCAACTAAAAGTTTTCTTCATAACTTGTTTAACGATTTTTATTACAAAAAGAAATTTTACAACAAACTTCCAGTTTAATATAATATAACAATAAAGGGTTTTCAAATATCACCTAAACACAAGAATTGAGACAATTATAATTCTCTTCCTTATATAACGAGTTTTCAAACGTACTACTAACTTGAAATTTTAAAATGAGACTTAAATAAAAGTTTTCTGAAAATTCACGAGGTTTTACAAATTCATTCCAAGTGACATGCCAAATTTGGTCGGAGTTTCTGGGCCAGGTTTGGGGTGTTATACTCTTCTTTCTCCATTACTTGTGCCATCCCACCTTCATCTCAATTGTTAGGGACTGAATATTCGTGACTTCAAAAGCCGAAAACCTTTGCTCTTGGAATCGTTTCCTTCATCGCCCCAAACCTTGTGCTGAATACTCTAGTGACCAAATCTATGTCATGCTGTCATCATTTCATTGACTTTTGGTGGATCAAATCTTGGAAAAATCAGAATCAAGCTTGGGTCTACAAGTCTCTGCCGAAAAGCTATCCATACGTTTTGGCTTTTGGGTAAGTGTTCTTAATTTTGGGATAAGTAGGCCGAATAGTCTATAGTAAGGGAAAGGGTGACTTAAGTGGATACAAGTCACCTATTGTTTTCTCTTTAACGATTAAGATTGATGCATATATAGGGGATATTCGTGAGTAGTAGCTAAAGAAGGGATATTAGGACTGGTGGCACACGGTAAGGTTATGGTAAGGCTTCGATTTTTGGTAAAAATTGTGGTTAAGTGTGTGATTGATTAGAGGTTGGTATTGGTTGTAGGTTCAAGGCTGAGGATAGTGTAACATGTCTCATTTACTAGGTGTGTACATACATTTCACACACGACAAATCGGTAAAAGCTAAATTCCGAAAAAAATAGAATGCCGAAAAGTTGAAACACCGAAAGGTTGGCGCCAGCAACCACACGTGTGTGGAAGCATTCGTGTGGGAACATCAATACGACTACTGGGACCAAGAGAGTGATCTCATGGTCTGAAACCACTACTTGGCCAACCAGGCCATAAAGGTCTAAATGGGCCTATCGAGCTCGTGGGCCCAAATTGACAAGAGTTGATATGTGAAATTGAATGATGGATTGATATGGATGGTCGTATGATTTGATTATGATCGAGCCTAATGGGCTACATATACATGATTAAGGTTAATGGGCTATATGGACATGATTGGGCTTAATGGGCTATATGGACATGATTGGGCTTAGTGGGCCTTATGGGATTTTAGAAATGCATGCTAGGGTTTTAATGGACTCTAGGCTTAGTTTTGATGAATTCTTAAATAGAATAAAACTTAATTTAATAATAAAACATGTGTGTGGAAAAGTCACTAGGGGAGAGTGTGGCAATGGACATATGCATGTCTAGGATTGGATCTAGGGAGAGCTTGGTACTTAAGCGGTCCTAGAGACCCACCTCCTCTTCTCTGGAATCTTACCTAGTGCGTAGTGTCAGTTCACTTTAGCCGCGAGGACTTGTTGATGGGCCAAGGTTCGTAATTAAGACCCATACTAATAAGAATTATTGAAATACCCTTGTAGGGTAGAATTACCAAAATACCCTTAATTTGTGAAATGACTAAAATACTCTTATTTGTTGATTGTAAGATTTTTGGATGTTACATGTACATTTGCTGCATTCATATGATATTCTGTTTAGGATGCAATGGGTGGGAATTATGGAACGGAGGAAGTATATGAGGATTACATGGTTGCTTGACAACTGTGGATCCACCAATGGCTTTCTAAGCCCATTATATGATCAACAGCTTTGCTACAATGTTAGGTAGTACCGCAACCTAGCTACCCTTGACATGTATCGGATGGGTGGGTCAATTTAGAAATCCCCACAGATGTGTTTTGACGGGACGAAGATGATGTGTACCGGATGGATTATTTTGGGAGAGTTTGCACTGCATTGCATGTATGATATTATTATGTTAATAATATGATATGTATGCTATTTATTTGACGAGGGTCATACACACTGAGTTTCAAAAGCTCACTCCCTCTTTTATTTTTCTCAGGTGATCCTTCGTAGGCGGTTTGACGGAGGGAGGGACTCAGAGGTGGCCAACTAGTAAGAGGATTAGACTTGTTTTTCTTAATATATGATTTTAAGTAATTTATTTGAAGTTATTTTCTTTCGGATTGTAAAAAGGCTTTCTCTCTAGTTATTATTCCATTACTTCCACTATGCATTGAAATTTTGAAACGGAACCTAGATTTATTTTTGCTAAGTATGTTTCTAGTTTTTGAAAGTAATTGTGTTTAAGAACGAGCTTCCGCTATCAAAGGAAATTTTTACATAGTAACAAGGAAATGGTTTTTGGATACATCTCATTTTGAAAGCAAACTCGGTTGTACTTAACTTTTCTTTAGAAGGGTTTTCAATGAAAACAAGGTTTTCGCAAAAACACTTCAATGTGACTCGCTGAATTTGGGCTTAACTTCTAAGTAGGGTTTGGGGTGTTACAGCAGTAGAAGTTGAGGAAGTACTCAGGCCGGATTGTCGGCATCGAACCATATGCCTGCTAGGGAGGCACCAGCCTCACCAGTAACTGAGACGGGGTCTTATGATCGAGCAACTGTGGATGATGCTCAATCCCAAGAGATTCTCCACATTTTAGAGAGGGTTGTTGAAGCCAGTATTGGAACAGTGGGCTAAGGGTCAATTTCAGAATGACTCCGGTTAATGGAGCAGAAATTTTCAGAGGTATTTCTGAGTAGCCCCAAATGTGGCGGAGTACTGGATAGAGGCTATCAAACGAACAATGGACAACATTGGCTATACTACGGAGCAAAAGTGAAAATGGCAGTGAACTTATTGCGAGATAAGGCTTACCAATGGTGGCTCAACGTGAGAGAGGGTACGCAGGCCGATCGTTTGACGTGGTATTTCTTCAAGGCGTCATTTCAAGGAAAGTTAGTGGGTGCAAGTTATGTGGACGCCGACAAAAGGAATTTCTGAGCCTGACCCAGGGGAGTAAGACAGTAGCAGAATATGAGGCAAAATTCTTGTGGTTGAGTCAGTATGCTTGAGAGATAGTAGCAACTGAGTATGAACGCTGTGTGCGTTTTGGGGAAAGCCTTCAGGATGAACTAAGGGTATTGATAGCTCCACAGAGGGAGTGAGATTTTGCTGCTCTTGTAGAAAAGGTAAAAACTACTAAAGAGGTAAAGCGCTCGGAGCGCCAGAACCGTGAAAGAGACAAGGGCAAAAATAAGAGGGATTTTAGGCCGTCAAGTTCTTTTGGGAGGCCTTTTAGAAAGGCCAGGTTTGATGGGCCGGTTCAGACTGGAGTTCCTGTTGCTATTGCTAGGCCGCAGCCTTATGTTGATTGTGGGAGATCTCACCAGGGTGAGTGTTGGAAGAGGACTGGGGCATGCTTTAGATGTGGGTCTATGGATCATCGGGTTAAGGATTTTCCTTAGAGGCCTGTTCAGATGCAAGTAGTAGGGCTGGGTTATGTTCAGCCAGTGAGAGGTGGTCAGCAGCCACCGAGAGGCCGTGGGCAGGCCAGAGGTGGAAACAGTATGGGATAAGGTCGTGGAGCCCCAGGTAGAGGTGCTGGTAACACCAAGGTGAGGCAACTAGCATTGGTCTATGCTGCTCATTGCCGAGAGGATGGTGACACCCTTGACGTCATAACCAGTACGTTCCTAATTTATAATGTGCCCTACACTGCTTTAATTGATATTGGGTCTACACATTCGTACGTTGTATGCATTATTTCGGGAACTTTGGGTATCCAATTCAAAAATACTGTTAGTGAGATGACTGTGATAAGTCCACTAGGACAGTCGGTTAGGGTAAATAAGTTATTCAGAGATGTGCCCCTTGAGGTACAAGGAGTAATTTTTCCAGCGGATTTGACGGAACTGTCGTTTGATGAATTCAACCTTATTTTGGGTATGGATTGGCTGGTGAAACACCGAGCTAGTTTGGACTGTGTTGCTAAGCGTATGGTGTTGAAGACTACTGAGGATGAGGACGTGGTTGTGATTGGGGAGCGAATGAATGATTTGTCTAACGTGATATCAACATTAAGGGCCGAGAAACTTGTTCGCAAGGGTAGTGAGGCGTTTTTAGAATATGTTAGTATTTTTGATTCTGAAGGCCCTTCTGTCAGAGATATTACAACTGTTAAGGATTTTTCGAATGTTTTTCTGATGAGCTCCCTAGGTTGCCTCCGAACCGCAAAGTCGAATTTAGTATTAAGCTCTTACTTGGAATAGCTTTGGTATCCATCACCCCAAATAAGATGGCTCCGAAGGAGCTGGTGGAGTTAAAGGCTCAAATTCAAGAGCTACTGGACTGAGGATTCATTTGACCGAGTGTGTCTCCATGGGGAGCATCAGTATTATTCGTAAAGAAGAAAGATGGGTCCATGCGCATGTTCATCGATTATCGGTAACTTAATAAACTGACCATAAAAAATAAGCATCCCTTGTTGAGAATTGACGATCTTTTTGATCAGCTACGAGAAGCTTCAGTTTTCTCCAAAATAGATCTTCGTTCTAGGTACCATCAACTGAGGGTAAAAGAGGTTGATGTGTATAAGACTACATTTAGGACTCGTTATGGTCATTACGAGTTTCTAGTGATCTCGTTCGGACTGACGAATGCACCAGTCGCTTTCATGGTACTGATGAACCGAGTATTCCAGCCCTACCTGGAATGGTTCGTGGTGGTATTTATAGACGATATCTTAGTGCATTTGAGATCCGAGGATGATCATGATGCACATCTCTAAATTGTTCTACAGATTTTAAGGGAGAAGCAACTGTATACTAAGTTTAGTAAGTGTGAGTTCTAACTGCGAGAAGTGACATTTCTTGGTCATGTGGTGTCTGTCGAGGGGATCAGGGTGGATCCTCGTAAAATTGAAGTCGTACTGGACTAGAAACCACCTAAGACATTATCTGAAATTCAAAGCTTTCTGGGTTTGGTAGGGTATTACAGACATTTTGTTGAGGGGTTTTCCTTAATTGCTGCACCTCTGACTAAGTTGCTACGTAAAGAGGTGCTGTTCAATTGGACTGATAAGCAGCAAGAAAGTTTTGAGAAATTGAAGAAGGGTCTGACTGAAGCCCCTGTCTTGATACAACCAGAGTCTGGGAAGGAATTTACTCTCTACAGTGATGCATCACACATTGGATTGAGTTGTATGCTGATGCAGGAGGGTAAGGTGGTTGCTTATGCATCCCGTCAGCTTAAGCCTCACGAGGCAAATTACCCAACTCATGACTTGGAGTTAGTCGCGGTGATATTTGCCTTGAAAATTTAGAGGCATTATTTATATGGCGAAAAATTATTATCTACACAGATCGCAAGAGCCTTAAGTACCTCTTTACTCAGAAGGAGCTGAATCTTAGGCAGCAAAGATGGGTAAAGCTGCTTAAGGATTATGACTGCTTGATTGAGTATCACCCTGGTAAGGCTAACGTGGTAGCTGACGCATTAAGCCGTACGGTTGTATCTGATTTGAGAGCAATGTTTGCTCGTCTCAGCTTGTATGATGATGGTAGCTTATTAGCTGAGCTTCAAGTGAGACTAACATAGACTGAACAAATTAAGCGAAAATAGTTGGTGGATGAGTCACTGGTTTCTCGTTTCTGACAAGTTGAGAATAGAGAGACTACAGATTTTGGGTTGAATGGTGAGGGAGTACTGTGTTTCCGTGGGAGAGTCTGATTACCGAAGGATTCTGAATTAAGGTAGCCTATACTGCGAGAGGCGCATAGTAGTCCATACTCTATGCATCCTGGTAGAAACAAGTTATACCGAGATCTTCGTGAGTTGTACTGGTGGCCGGGGCTAAAATGCGAAGTTACTGATCTTATGAGGAAGTGCTTAACATGCCAGCAAGTCAAAGCTGAGGACCAACTGCCTTCAGGGTTACTGCAGCCAGTTAAAATTCCATTTTGGAAGTGGAAGAGAGTAACCATGGATTTTTTGAGTGGGTTGCCCTTAATGCCTACTAAAAAGGCTTCAGCAGGTTATTGTAGACCGACTGACTAAATCTTCCCATTTTATACTAGTTCATATGGATTACTCGTTGCAGAAGCTGGCAAAGTTGTATGTGGCTGAGATTGTGAGACTACATGGGGTACCGGTTTCCATCATATCGACAAAGACCCTCGATTCACGTCTCGGTTCTAGAAGAAATTGCATGAGACTTTGGGTACTAGATTAGACTTCAGTAATGCGTTCTATACTTAGTCAGATAGTTAGCCAAAGAGGGTGATACAGATAGTGGAGGGCATGTTAAGAAGTTGTGTTATTGATTTCTGAGGCAGCTGGGAAGACTATTTGCCACTAGAAGAGTTCGCATATAATAACAGCTACTAGTCCAGTATTCAAATGGTTCCATACGAGGCGTTTTATGGTCGTAGGTGTTGTACCTCTACCTGTTGGACTGAGCTGGGTGAGTGGCGAGTTTTGGGGCCAGAGTTAGTTTCTGATACCGAAGAAAAGGTAAAATTGATTCGAGATTGGTTGAAGGAGGTGTCTAATAGGCAGAAGTCTTACGCAGATCTTAAACACCGAGAGATTGAGTCTTCTGTGGGAGACTTGGTATTTCATAAGGTCTCACCATGTAAAAAGATAATGTGGTTTGGGCAGAAGGGTAAACTTAGCCCTAGGTTCATTGGGCCTTACCGTATACTGAAACGTGTGGGACCAGTCACCTCTCAACTTGAGTAACCTCTGGAATTAGATCGGATTCATGATGTGTTCCATATCCCCATGCTGAGACATTACCACTCTGATCCCACACAAATAGTACCAGTCGAAGAGATCGAGGTTAGGCCAGATCTGACTTTTGAGGAGGAGCCAGGGCAGATATTGGACAGTGAGGTTAAGGTACTAAGGAAGAAATCGATCCCACTAGTTAAAGTGCTTTGGCAAAATCACGGTACCGAGGAAGCCATGTGGGAGCCTGAGGAGACGATGAGACAGCAATACCCTCACCTATTCTGACCAGATAAATTTTGAGGCCAAAATTTCTTTTAGGGGGTAGAATTGTAATGCCAAAAAATATAGGGTCTTTAATTTTGCATGTTCTGACACAAAAAGTTTGTTTTCTTTAATGGCTAAGTGACTTGGGTGTGTATGGGGGTGTGTGAGAGGCCTGGGTGGGTCGACTTTGTCCCCACGTGGTGTGTTGGGTTGGTACGGGTGGTATGCTAGCTGGATTGGGGTAGGTTTGCATACTTGCACCATACTTGACATCAGATCGGGCTTAGGCCTACACTATTTACAGATTGGGCTAAGGCCCACACCGCATTCTTGAACAAGGCTTAGCCCAAATCTATTCGCATGTATTCTTGATTGAGTGATAGGGATTACACACTAAGTTCTCGTAACTCACCCTTTTCTTTTAACTGTACAGGTAATCCCCAGCCTTAGATGATTTGGAGCTGCGAGGGAATTGGAGATGGCCACATGTTCGCGAGTATTTTAATTTAGAGCTAGCTATTTAAATATTTTCTATTGGGTTGATATTTTAATTTCTTTAAGTGGGTTTTTAATTCCTTATTTTGAACTGCCAAATGGATACAAATAAGTTTTCACAACTAATAACTATTTTACAAGGAAAACCCATATTTTTCAACTTCAAGATAACCGTAAATAGAGTAGGTTTCACGAATTTAAACCAAAAGTAACAAACATGGTAACAGTTTTACTAAGTGGTGTTTTTTATAACTTACCAATTGTTCCCTAAGAAATAAGAACTAAATGGATTTCTACCCAAACGATTTCTCCCATCAGACTTTGATTTTGAAAAACACTTCAATGTGACACGCCAGATTTGGCCGTAACGTCTGGGCCGGGTTTGGGGTGTTACAAACTTACCTCGGTAGCACAATCGGTGAAAAGGACTTATTCGTCATATTCTTTGTTTTTCCATCATTCTAAGTCTGAATCTCGTTTTCCTTGATTTATAACAACACATTTAACTCATTTATTCATCCTACTACTCAAATTAGCCTAAATTCTCATTTTGGAAAAATTTACATTTTTGCCCCTAAACTTTATCATATTTACACTTTTACCCCTAGGCTCGTAAAATGATTTTTATTCAATTTCCTTGTATTTTAAGCCTAACCAAACCATTTTCATAGCTATAGCAGTGCACAATTTCCATTTATTCACACACTTACACATATTTTACAACTTTTTACAAACTAGTCCTTTTTGACAATTTCACCAAAAATCACTTAGTAAAAGTCGTTTATTACACACCGAGCATTCATATTCCACCATTAAAAATCAAAACAAAATCATTTCTCATATGGGTAAATTTTCAAACATCAACCCTAGCTCAAATAAATGGTAGAAATAAAGAGATCCTGTTACGAGGATTTCAAAAACATAAAAATCATTAAAAATGGGGCTAAAACAGACATACAATCGAGCTTGGAAGCTTCAAAAATCCTATACATGGTTCCCCTTGTGAAATTCGGCCATGGGGTTGAAGATGGACAAAAATTGGCCTTTAATTTTGTTTTTAATTCATTTTAATTATTAAATGACCAAAATGCCCCTAACTTAAAAATATCCTATTCACTTATCTCATGTCCATTTTTGTCCAACAATTTAACCAATGGTCTAATTATCATTTAAGGACCTCAAATTTAAAATTTCATAACAATTGGACACCTCTAACATGTAGAACTCAATTTTCACACTTTTACAAATTAGTCCTTTTGACTAAATCGAGTGCCCAAACGTCGAAATTTTCACGAAATTATTTCTTGAAATCGTAGACCATAAAAATAAAATAAAAATAAATTTCTCAGCTTCAGATTTGTGGTCCCCAAAGCACTGTTCTGACTAGGCTCAAAATCAGGCTGTTACAAATCACCCCTTTAAGGATTTTCGTTTCCGAAAATCTTACCAGAAGAAGTTGCTTTCAACTTTTTATCATAATGAAAATTTAATTTAGTTTTGTGCTCAGAGTTTCCTGTAGCTTTTTTCCAAAATCGATAATATAACTCTCGGATGCTTAAATAATCATATGAATTTTCATCATCGATCAAACACAATCTAAATAACATTTCTTTTTCTCCGAGGATAAGAGAAATACCGATACAGGACCCATAGTATCTTTATCTCAATATCACGCCAATACCATCGTTGACTGTAACAATCCTTATTGCATTTGATATTCAACCTTTCCCTGATGACAAAACAACATTTTTATCTTTCTTTGGATGAACAGACAAGATACTACGGTGAGCTCTGAAAGAAAACTCACTGCATAAGCCTTGAGTTCCTCAGTACATGAATTCTGTCTCGGAATATTAATATCAGTAATTAGATCTAATCTAAAAATTCAAAATCAAAAGTCGGTTCGTACTATATTCATTTAACTTACCACTTACCAATCCATTTCTGAGCTCTTCTGACTTATAACAGAAACTTCGGTTTAGCTATCACTTTAGCTAGAATCAGAACACCATCAATAAGATAAATCTTGGAACAAATACTCACAAAGTATGCAAATATTTTCATTTAAGCATTCCCAAGTATTTCAGCTTTACCCAGAGGTTAGTCGGTATTCACGCACATTCTTTCAATTAAGAGAAACCTAATCGGTATGTCCTTGTATCATGCTTTCAAGAATATGAATTCTTCAATCAGACTGTTCATCTATAAACCTATATATGCACAACATCAGTTCCAGACCAGAGGATAAACATAAATACACATAGCTTAATTTATCTTCTAACTGAATAGCTCATTCTGACTGAAACAACCGAGTTAATTTTAATTATTCAATAACATCCTACAATGATCACCTCATCATGTTGTTAAGACAGTTCAAACATACAATCTTTCATAGTTCTTTCAACATACCAGTCACAAATATTTACTAAGCAGATTAACTCGCATTTAAACATAACATCTTGCTTGAACTCACTGATAACAATCAAAATAATCCGAGCGAAGAAAATCAATATACAATTTGAACTTGATTGTCATAACCCACACTTTTGCCGATATCGACTTCAAAGTAAGTCATACTTGATAAATTAAACAATAAGGATGATAAGGAAACCGAGATGATGAAATCCAAGATATAATACCATACTAAATGTCTGAGGACACCACTCATATGAAATAATAGAGAATCTTGATGATTCTTCATAGAAAACCAGAAGAAAGAGAAACACTATTTATACATTCTGAAATCAATTGTAACAGAGATAATATATATTCCATATAGATATAAACAGAATAATAGCCAGAAGAAATAGGAGAATAGTTTCATATGAATTCACCGTCAACTTTTTATCTCAGACGTAATGGAATAGAATACCAATGGAAGATTGATAAATGCCGATCATAAATCAATTAGACCAACGATGATTTCATCAGAAAACGAGCAATTACATATGCCTCTAAGAATGTATGAATACACAAAATACCTAGAAGAGATAGTCATAAATTACTAAACTGTAGCTGTCATACTCAAACATCTTTACAATTCAAACATCATTCCTCAAACTAAATTTTTCATCATTAATCCCATAATATTTCATTCATTAACAAAAATCAATTCAGAAAAATTCCCAGTAAGTGCAGTCTTTAGACATCATACCTGAATGAGTCGATTAGCCAAGATTAACTTCTTCTCTAACCGTGGCATTGTGCATTCCAAATAATCTTTAGAATAATTTGATATCTCTCTCATAACTATTTTCTACTCGCTAAGTCATTCCCATCTCTGATCACATTATTAATTATTCAACCATTGAACTCTTTAGTTCCCCACTTGTGAGCTTATTCAATGTAAATCTCGTGAACTTCGTCATATGACACTATTCTAGTAAGGGGTGAAGATTGTAAAGCCTTTAAATTTCTAACTCTCATACATACATGCATATAGCATAGAATTCAATACCAACACAATATCATGTACTTTAATTACTCATCTCTAGGTTTCTACTAATCATGAACACATTTTCAAATATCTTAGTAACACATTCAGCATTATCACATATGAATATTAACCAATCGTAACAAGCTCATCTCAAAAAAATTTTCATGTTATTCACTGCAAAACGTCACTCTGGTTTATCGAAATGCAATGTTCAATCAGAACAATAACACTTTATCTATATTCTTCAACTTATGGTTAATTCATTGTATCCATTAACACATATATATCATCACAAATCATAAAGAATCAATTCAAGAAAATTAATATATTCACTAAGTTACATAAACTTACTCAACCTCTTTTCATCATTATCGATGCTAGCTCGGTTGGAAAGCATCCCTACTTTAACCAAAACAAATTTCATCGGAGTAGGGAGATATCACACTATCATAGTTCACTTACGGCATGTATAGCCAGACTCCTGCACACGCTATGTTAGTCCAAGAATCGACTAAACCATAGCTTTGATACCACTAAATGTAACACCCTTTAGCCATATTCGACGCTTGAATAGGGTACGAGGCATTACCGGAACACATACACTTGTAAACGTATTAAATTGAGTCATAAAATTTCATCCAAATTAAAACTTTTCAATTTTTTTATCGTTGAGTCCCTAAATTGGGCCTACGAGGCCCAATACATACTTTGGAAGTGGTCCGAGACTAATGAAACACCCCACACCCGGCCCACGAGAATGGACCAGATCTGGTATGTTCCTCGAAGTAACCCGGTTCAAATTCATTCGAATACTTTGAAAACGTATGCTTTTGGAAGATAGTTTGTTGTGGGTTGGGCTCGAGTTGAAAACAAATTTATTTTATATCAAAACCCATTTGCTTGGTGACAAAATGTTTAAACTTATTTTAAATTAAATGGGCTTAATCTTTATAAAGCCCTAAATTCATAACATAGTAATTAAAGCGTAAATAAGAATCGTCACGATGGCCTTATTACATAAAATGAAACCCAAAATAAAATTGTACAAGATTTAAAATAAAATAAAGATTCAAATTAAATTAAACTTCAAAGTTAACATGGCCATCACAAGTTCTCGTAGTCCCGCTCATTATTGCCATCACCAAACATGTTCCCTACAACGGGTGAGTCGATAGACTCAATGTGTAACCAACACCAAAACATAATAGAAATAGGCACACCATACATATCATATTAATATAAAAATTCAAGATAATGATACAAACCCAAACCCAAACCTATATGCCATCCGCTACACTCCACCGTACCAACCTTTTGCACCGTGGGGACTACTAAGTCAACCCTCCATCCGCTACACACCATCGAAGGCGATCGCTACGATCGGCGTGCTCATCGTCCACTTAAAATATTGTGGCATAGCCACCACATTCGAGATAATGTAACCGGTTACCACTTTCACTTAATGTGACCAAGTCACCACATTCACTTAGTGAGACCAAGTCGTCACATATTCTTAGTGAGACCGAGGTCATCACGTTTCACTTAGTGAGATCGAAGTCATCACATTCACTTCCCCTTTCTCAAATAACCCGAATGCCCCAAATTATACATATCATGCATATCATATTTAATTTCACTTTCATATTACTTTTCACATGTTAAATATAACATATTTGAAATCCTAGTAGGAGTAGGAAAACGTACTTGAGTACTTTGTACCATAATATGGTACTTTAGCCACATTCTTACACTTTCATATATATATATATATATATATATCATATTTAAGCCATAAATCTATTAAGATTAGTGTGGGGTACACACTGCTTTAAACTTAATGCGATTCCTTGAGATTCAAAAGCTAGATCTAATGTTTAGATCCTTAGTCCCTACATTTGATTTATCACTTATTACTTAGCATAAATCTTATTTGGCTATAATATCCAAATCCTAGTAGGATTTGTAAAAAGACTTACCTTTGATGCCAATTTGATGTTTATTCAAATCCCGAAAACTTGGTTTTCCTTCACTTGATATTCGGCCAACCCTGAATCTCAATATGGGTTAGTTTTTGGCTTTTTACTAATTAAAGAACTGATCTATGTAATCATACAAGCCTTGGCCAAATACTTTTAGGTGTTTACCTTATAGATTTTAAATCCCGAAAACTTCACTTTTCTCCTCCTTGTATTCGGCCAAAACCTAAATCCTTAAATCGATTAATTTTTGATTACTTTAATCTAAATACTTAAGATTTGCCTTGGCCGAATATATGAACAAACTTACCTTGGAGTTCTCAAATCCAGAAATTGATCTTTTAGTTTAGGTTCCTGCCGAAATCACATGTTAGATCTGATCTATCATTCAAGTATGGAAGAGACCTTTTTGGTCGAATGTACATAGATGTACTTACCCCGTTTTCAAATCCCGGATGATCCTTTATACTATTCGGCTATGGCACTTTTATAGATCACAAAGTTTTGGCTTTTGGTGAAGGGATAGTAGAAGAAAGGAAAAGAAAAGAAAAGAAAAGAAAAGAGAAGGAGAGAGTTTTGACAGAGAGAATTCGGCTAAAGAGAGGAGAAAAGATTGATGCTAATTTGCTAGAGTATTTTCGGCAGGGGTTTCCTTTGAAGAGAAAAGAATGAAGAATGGCTCTTTACTTTCCCTCTTTGGCCGAAACTATTAGCCTTAGAGTCCCTCAATCGGCCAACTCTTCCTATGTGATAAATTTTAATTTTATCAATATTAAATTCCATCAAATCTCTAATTAGTGAAAATTCCAAAGGAATTAAAACTCCCTTTCAAGATCCTTTGTGCCGTCAACTCTCTTCTTATGGAAGCAAAATAAAACTTCTTTTATTTGCTTCTCATGTGACTTCGAACTCGTGCCCAACACCCTTGCATGTGGGCCATTTCACGAGGCCTTAGGTGGCATCTTGAGCCACTTTTCCAAGTCCGTTAATGGGTCAAATTTCACGTACTTTATATTTTAGGGTCACTGGCCCTAAGTTCCCTTTGAACTTTAAAATTTGACATTTCGGGGTCATTTTAAGTTTCCTAAAATTTTCAAGGACTCAGAACTTGACATTTCCTGTGTTTCCAAAATGTTTAGTTTCCTCTTTTAGTGTAGTTTCCAAAATGTTTAGTTTCCTCTTTTAGCGTAGTTTCCAAAATGTTTACTTTCCTCTTTTGGCTTAGTTTCCAAAATGTTTACTTTCCTCTTTTGGCTTTGTTTCCAAAATGTTCACTTTCCTAATTTACTTAGGTTTCCAAAATGTTCACTTTCCTAATTTGCTTAGGTTTCCAAAAATAGTCATTTTCCTACTTTCAACGTAACATTTCCATACATTCTCAGGTTTCCAAAATCATTCCAAATTTATTCCAAAACACATAAAACATGTCTTTTCGTACAATTAGGCCAAAATGCATAGGCCCTTTTTAGGATGTTACAGTTCTACCCCTTAAAATAATTTCATCCTCGAAATTTCCTAACTAAATAATTGAGGGTATTGCTGTCGCATTGCCTCCTCTGGCTCCCACGAAGCTTTTCCGATCCATGATTGTGCCACAATACTTTGACTAGAGGAATCGACTTCCTCCGTAGTACTTTCACGTCACGTTCCAGAATCTGAATCGGCTCCTCCTCGTAGGTTAAGTCTGGCCTTAGCTCCACTTCTTTTATTGGTACTACGTGAGAGGGATCCGATCGGTAGCAACGTAGCATGGACACATGGAATACATCGTGCATTTACTGTAACTCCGGTGGCAACTTTAGCTTGTATGCCACTGGTCCCACTCGCTTTAGTACCCGATAGGGCCCGATAAACCTTGGGCTTAACTTTCCTTTCCGACCAAACCTCATTACATTCTTCCATGGTGAAACTTTTAGAAACACTTAGTCTCCCACTTCAAACTCTATTTCCTTCCGCTTGAGGTCGGCATAAGACTTTTGCCTATCCGAGGCTTCCTTTAACCGTGCTCGAATTATCTCAACCTTCTCTTCCGTCTCTGCCACTATCTCTGGTCCCAAAGCTCGACGTTCTCCTAACTCAGTCCAACAAGTAGGAGTACGACACTTTCGTCCGTACAATGCTTCATATGGTTCCATTCGAATGCTAGCCTGATAACTGTTGTTGTAGGCGAACTCTACTAAAGGAAAATACTCCTCCCAACTTCCTCTGAAATCCATCACACATCCTCTCAACATTCCTCCAACACTTGTAT
Organism: Gossypium rotundifolium; assembly: GCA_025506655.1. Taxonomy (NCBI): domain Eukaryota; kingdom Viridiplantae; phylum Streptophyta; class Magnoliopsida; order Malvales; family Malvaceae; genus Gossypium; species Gossypium rotundifolium. The sequence continues at coordinate 54,947,445 of CP106731.1, forward strand.
TACTCGTTCAGACTGCCCGTCTGATTGTGGATGAAAGGCCGTAGTGAAATCCAACTTGGTGCCTAAAGCTTGATAAAGTGCCCTCCAAAATTGAGACGTGAATCTTGGGTCTCTGTCCAAAATAATTGACACCGGCACTCTGTGTAGCCTCACAATTTCTGCCACATATAGCTTGGCCAACTTTTGAAGGGAATAATCCACTCTTACTGGGATGAAATGTGCGGACTTAGTCAAACGGTCCACTATTACCCATACCGAGTCCTTCTTAGTAGGCGTAAGGGGAAGCCCACTAATGAAGTCCATGGTAATTCTTTCCCACTTCCACTGCGAATTTGGATTGGCTGAAGCAATCCCGATGGAACTTGGTGTTCAACCTTAACTTGCTGACACGTCAGACATCTTCCTCTGAATTCAGTAACTTCGTTTAAGATCGTGCCACAAAATTGTTCTCTTAAATCTCAGACAACTTAATGCCTCCGGATGCATAGCATAAGGGCTACTATGCGTTTCCCGAAGAATCCTCTGTCTTAACTCCTTGTCCCTTGGTATACAGACTTTCCCTTTGTAGTACAATACTCCTTCATCATTAACCTCATAGTCCTCCAACACTTCGTTCTATGCTTTTTGTAACTTAATACTTAAATCCTCATCAACCAACTATCCCTCTTTCACCTCCTTCAACCATGTTGGCTTGACTTATAACTCAGCCAACAGGCTTCTATCCTCATACAAGCTTAAATGGGCGAACATTGCTCTTAGGTCCGACACAACCTTCCTACTTAGGGCATCCGCTACTACATTCGCCTTGCCCGGATGATATTCTATCGAACAGTCATAGTCTTTTAGTAATTCCACCCACCTTCGTTGCCTCAAGTTTAACTCCTTCTGAGTCAATAGGTACTTGAGACTCTTGTGGTCTGTGTAGATTACTGACCTTTCTCCATAAAGATAATGCCCCCACACCTTGAGAGCGAAGCCCACTGCTGCCAATTCCAAGTCACGGGTTGGGTAGTTCACCTCATGTGGCCTTAGCGCCGAGATCGTGGCGACTACTTTTCCATCTTGCATAAGAACACATCCTAACCCCGTATGTGAAGCGTCACAGTACACCACAAAATCTTTTCCTGCCTTAGGCTGAATCAACACTGGAGCTTCCATTAATACCTTCTTAAGTTTTTCAAAACTCTCCTATTGCTTATCCGTCCATACAAAGGGTACTTCCTTCCTCAACAATTTTGTTAATGGCGCGACTATCGACGAGAATCCTTCCACGAACCTTCTGTAATAGCCTGCCAATCCTAAGAAACTACAAATCTCTGCCGCCAACTTAGGTGGTTTCCAATCCAACACAGCTTCGATTTTCTTAGGATCCACCCTTATTCCCTCGGCAGATACCACGTGTCCTAAGAAAGCAACTTCCCTAAGCCAAAATTCACACTTGCTAAATTTGGCATAAAGCTTCTTCTCCCTTAATACTTGCAACACAATCCGAAGATGCTCATCATGCTCCTCTTCAGACTTAGAGTATACCAAAATATCGTCGATGAACATTACCACGAACCTATCTAAGTAAGGTTGAAACACTCGGTTCATCATATCCATGAATGCGGCTGGGGCGTTTGTCAACCCAAACGGCATTACCATAAACTCAAAATGGCCATATCTTGTTCTGAAAGCTGTCTTATGGATATCCACCTCCTTTACTTTTAACTGGTGATATCTTGACCTTAAGTCGATCTTTGAAAACACTGCTACTCCCTTCAGCTAATCGAACAAGTCATCAATCCTAGGTAAGGGATACTTGTTCTTGATGGTCAGCTTATTCAATTGACGATAGTCTATGCACATACGCATAGTTCCGTCCTTCTTCTTCACAAATAGGATCGGTGCTCCCCACGGAGACACACTAGGTCGAATAAACCCACGATCCAACAATTCTCGATTTGAGCTTTGAGCTCCACTAACTCATTTGGCGCCATTCGGTATGGAGCAATTGACACAGGTGCTGTTCCCGGTAGTAAGTCTATTCCAAATTCAACTTCTCTATCCGGGGTATTCACAGCAATTCCTCCGAAACACATCCTCGAAGCCCCTACCATTCTAACTCCTTTGACACCTTCCTCATTTCCATCCAACGACATACAAAGGCTAAGAACGCCTCGCACCTTTACTTAACCATCATTTCACCTTAAGCAAAACTATATTAGTCAAGTAGTTTCTTCTTTCTCCTATCATAATGACCACCTCATCCTCAGGGGTCCTAAGTTCCATTCGTTTAGCCGTACAATCCAACACGGCTCGGTTCTCTACTAACCAATCCATACCAAGTATGAGGTCAAATTCCCCGAAGGGTAACTCCATTAGGTCAGCCCGAAAGCTCACTCCCTGAATTTCTAGGGATACATTCCAAAAGATCTTATTTACCACTATAGTTTGGCCTAATGGGCTTATTACCGTCATCTCCTTATCAGAAAGCTCAAAGTCTAGGCCTAGTGTTTCAACTACACTACAGGCAACATAAGAATGGGTCGAGCCCACATCAATTAAAGCATAATAGGGTTTACCATGAATGAGGAACGTACCGGTTATGACGTCTGGCGCGTCTCCATCCTCCCTACGGTGAACCGCATAAACCAAACCCGGTTGCCTTGCCTCAGTATTAGCGGCACCTCTACCACGTCCTCTACCAATACCATTACCTATGTTATTCGTACCTCGACCTCGTTGAGGTTCATTGTCCTCCCTACCTACCGATTAACATTACGAGTTCTTTGTCGTTTGTTATCTGATATCTTTGGACAATCTTTGAGCATATGGTCCTTGGACCCACACTGAAGAATGCTCCTGTCTTTTTCCAACACTCACCTGAATGCTTCTTTCCATAATGCTCACAAGGACGACACTGCCCTCTGGTACCAACTTGCTGACCCTTCACCCTCGCCTGGGCCTTTTACGCACATTTCCGACGATCCATAACCCCACTTGGGTCTATTCCTATCGATTTCGCCTAGTAGAGTCCTTGATTCCTCGGCTACCTTAGCCTTTTCAACCAACGCGAGAACTCCGTTCACGATATGGAGCTATCAATAATCTTAGGTCATCCCTTAATCCGTCCTCAAAATAGACACGCGTTCATGTTCGGTTGACTACTCCTCGAGCATATCGGCTTACCTCGAAATTCACCTCATATCTCGCTACCGACTTGTTCCTTGAACTAGTCCTAGAAAAGCTTTCCTCGCTCATCAATATATCGTGTGTCGACATACTTTTTTGATATGCCTCCTTAGCATACTCCCACGCGGATCCTCGGTAGTGGCACCATCCCGAACAGCTAACCACCATTGGTACGCTTCATCACGTAACAGTGCCACCATCCCTTTCAACTTCTCTTCAGGGGCCAGGTCGAGCTCATCCATAATACGCTCGGTTGCTTTCAACTAATACTCACCAGATTGGGTGCCACACGGACACTCCACGAAACACCTCGGCCTGTTGGCTCGGAGTCGCTCGGTCATGATTTACGAGCTCCGTATTTCCACCGCGCCACCCACCATTTCAAAACTCGTAACATAGCTCGCGATACAATCATCCCCGTCTGAGCTTCTTTGCTCGACATTAACGGTTGGGGTGGTGGTGGCGGTGGTAACTCATTGTCGGACCCTTGACCCGATCTAACGGGTTCGACACGATCATTCTTCCTCTATCAGTGTCCTTGATGATCGCGTCCTCTAGAACTCATTTCTAATGTCGAGATCGATTAAAAGTTTTTATAAATTAGTACTTTTGTTTCACTTTATTACTCGCGAAGAAATTTTATGAAAAGAATTTTAGGAGTGGTTCTTTCGTATTCATACATGCATACAGTCTTTTCATTCATTCCTACATCCATCAAAAAATTATGAACCTTAGTTCATTCAGAGAAATGTTGTAGTTTTCATTTGTTGTTGTTTTTCCACTACCCGGGGGTATTTTTGTAATTTATCCTACAGGGGTATTTTCATAATTTGTCAAAATAAGGTTCCTTGGTGATTTTGTCGCAAAGTATTTTGGAAATTTTAAAGTTCCCGGGGTATTTTGGAGAATTTTTTTGAAATTCGAGGGTATGTCGGAAATTTTTTGGGACCTTGGGGGTATTTTGCTAATTTTTCCACAAATCGGGGTAAATTGTAAAATTTTAATAAATCAAGGATATTTCAGAAGTTGAAAAATTTTGAGGGTTCTTTTAAGAAATTTATTTTCCAAAACGATGAAGTTTCAAAAATTTTGAAAATTAGGTTCATTTTGGTAATTTTAGTGAGTTAGGGGCAATTTTGTAATTTTCCATAAATCAAGGTATATATATATATTTTTTGATAGTTTGCAAATTAGGGTTTTTGAACATTTATGAGATAATGATATCTTGGCAAAACTGTTGAGTAGCTGGGCATTTTATAAACCAATGGTATTTTTGTAATTTTACCATTAGGGGTATTTTTGTAATTTTATAAGTCAAAATTTTCGGAGAAAATTGTGTATAAGAAATAGTTTTCGTGAATTAAGAAAAAAAAAATTGATTTAAAAATTTTAATATTAAGGTTCAAAATGGCTAGTTCCTTTCGGGTTTTAGTTATTGGGTTTAGCTTTATGACCAAGCCTTCTTGGTCGGGGTGAACCAAAGCTACGCACTGTGCGAGATTCGAATGGAGAGGAGGTGAGTCACGCTGGATCTCAAGTACCAAGCTCCCACCAAACCATTCCTAGACATGCGTCTGAGGTTGCCACACCCACTAAATCCTCTCGGGTTAGGGTGAACCGAAGCTACGCACTGTAGGATTCTGTGAAGAGGAGGTGAGTCACTAGGACCGCATAAATACCAAGCTCTTGAGATCCACTCCTGACATGCGTACCATGGTTGCCACACCCTAACTTGATTGACTTAGCCATAGGTTTGTTTAGTGTATTAAGTCTTATGTATACGTGTTTGAGTAGACTAATCCTAGGGTTCAAGTTCCTATCATGCTATTCTAAGTTCCATTCCTTTTCTACCCTTCTATAATTCACATAATCACACGATAGATAGGGGTACTTACAGTGGATCATGGGTTGGAGACTTAGGTGCCATGCCATCAAACCTGTCTACTTTCGAAATATTTTCATAAAACTCATTTGGGCTTGTTTTGAAAATGTTTTGGGCCTTAAACCACAGTAGAGAGTTTAAAATCGGGCTCGATACCAAATCGAAACACCCACATCCGGCCCATGAGAATGGATCGGATCTCGTATGTTCCTCAAAGTAACCTGCTCAAATTCATTCAATACTTTGAAAATCGTGTGTTTTGGAAGATAGTTTGTTGTGGGTTGGGCTCGAGTTGAAAACAAATTTATTTTATATCAAAACCCATTTGCTTGGTGACAAAATGTTTAAACTTATTTTAAATTAAATGGGCTTAATCTTTATAAAGCCCTAAATTCATAACAAAGTAATTAAAGCGAGATAAGAATCGCCACGATGGCCTTATTACATAAAACGAAACCCAAAATAAAATTGTACAAGACTTAAAATAAAATAAAGATTCAAATTAAATTAAACTTCAAGTGAACATGGCCACCACAAGTTCTGTAGTCCTGGCCCATTACCGCCATCACACAAACATGTTCCCACAGCGGGGTGAGTCGATAGACTCAATGTGTAACCAACACCAAAACATAATATAATTAGGCACACCATACATATCATATTCATATAAAATTCAAGATAATGATGCAAACCCAACCCAAACCTATATGCCATCCGCTACACTCCACCCGTACCAACCTCGCACACCGTGGGGACTACTAAGTCAACCCTCCATCCGCTACGCACCATCGAAGGCGTTCTTTGCTTGACGGCGTGCTCATCGCCCACTTAAAATATTGTGGCATAGCCACCACATTCAGATAATGTAACCGGTTACCACTTTCACTTAATGTGACCAAGTCACCACATTCACTTAGTGAGACCAAGTCGTCACATATTCTTAGTGAGACCAAAGTCATCACGTTTCACTTAGTGAGACCAAGTCATCACATTCACTTCCCTTTCTCAAATAACCCGAATGCCCCAAATTATACATATCATGCATATCATATTTAATTTCACTTTCACATCACTTTTCACATGTTAAATATAACATATTTCAAATCCTAGTAGGAGTAGGAAACGTGCACAGTACTTTGTACCATAATATGGTACTTTAGCCACATTCTTACACTTTCATATTAACATATATATATATATATATATATATCATATTTAAGCCATAAATCTATTAAGACTAGTCTGGGTACACACTGCTTTAAGCTTAGCGATTCCTTGAGATTCCGAAAAGCTAGATCTAATGTTTAGATCCTTAGTCCCTACATTTTATTTATCACTTATTACTTAGCATAAATCCTATTTGGCTATAATATCGAAATCCTGGTAGGATTTGTAAAAAGACTTACCTTTGATGCCGATTTGATGTTTATTCAAATCCCGAAAACTTGGTTTTCCTTCACCTGATATTCGGCCAACCCTGAATCTCAATATGGGTTAGTTTTGGCTTTTTACTAATTAAAAACTGATCTATGTAATCATACAAGCCTTGGCCGAATACTTTTAGGTGTTTACCTTATGGATTTTAAATCCCGAAAACTTCACTTTTCTCCTCCTTGTATTCGGCCAAAACCTAAATCCTTAAATCGATTAATTTTTGATTACTTTGATCTAAATACTTAAGATTGGCCTTGGCCGAATATATGAACAAACTTACCTTGGAGTTCTCAAATCCCAAAATTGATCTTTTAGTTTAGGTTCTTGCCGAAATCACGTGTTAGATCTGATCTATCATTCAAGTATGGAAGAGACCTTTTTGGCCGAATGTACATAGATGTACTTACCCCGTTTTCAAATCCCGGATGATCCTTTATACTATTCGGCTATGGCACTTTTATGGATCACAAAGTTTTGGCTTTTGGTGAAGGGATAGTAGAAGAAAGGAAAAGAAAAGAAAAGAAAAGAAAAGAGAAGGAGAGAGTTTTGACAGAGAGAATTCGGCTAAAGAGAGGAAAAAAGATTGATGCTAATTTGCTAGAGTATTTTCGGTGGGGTTTCCTTGGAGAAAAAGAATGAAGAATGGCTCTTTACTTTCCTCTTTGGTCGAAACTATTAGCCTTAGAGTCCTCAATCGGCCAACTCTTCCTATGTGATAAATTTTAATTTTATCAATATTAAATTCCATCAAATCTCCTAATTAGCCGAAAATTCCAAAGGAATTAAAACTCCCCTTTCAAGATCCTTTATGCCGTCCAACTCTCTTCTTATGGAAGCAAAATAAAACTTCTTTTATTTGCTTCTCATGTGACTCGAACTCAGGCCCAACACCCTTGCATGTGGGCTATTTCCTGAGGCCTTAGGTGGCATCCTCAGGCCACTTTTCCAAGTCCGTTAATGGGTCAAATTTCACGTACTTTATATTTTAGGGTCACTGCCCTAAGTTCCCTTTGAACTTTAAAATTTGACATTTGGGGTCATTTTAAGTTTTCTAAAATTTTCGCGTGGCTCTGTAACTTGACATTTCCCAGGTTTCCAAAATGTTTAGTTTCCTCTTTTAGCGTAGTTTCCAAAATGTTTAGTTTCCTCTTTTAGCGTAGTTTCCAAAATGTTTACTTTCCTCTTTTGGCTTAGTTTCCAAAATGTTTACTTTCCTCTTTTAGCTTAGTTTCCAAAATGCTCACTTTCCTAATTTACTTAGGTTTCCAAAATGTTCACTTTCCTAATTTGCTTAGGTTTCCAAAAATGGTCATTTTCCTACTTTCAACGTAACATTTCCATACATTCTTAGGTTTCCAAAATCATTCCAAATTTATTCCAAAACACATAAAACATGTGTTTTCATACAATTAGGCCAAAATGCATAGGCCTTTTTAGGATATTACAGCTAAACCGAGAACTTTGGAACATTAGAAAATTTCTTGAAAAACAGGGGCAGACGCCCATGTGTTAGGCCATGTGACGTTTCAAATTTCTGAAAATCAAGTGCAGACTTCACACATCCTAGGCACATGGCCATGTGGCCACAAGTAAGATTATTTACCAATCCCTTTTCCACCCCAAAACACTTATACACTTATACAAATTTATCATCACACAACATGGTATTATTAAGCATTCAAACATCCACACTAAAACATCTACATACTATTTACAAACCACATTCATCATGCATAATCACACACACACACCTAACAATTCACATCATGCAACTTACACAACCAATCACATTTACCACTCAGAATTATCACACATTTAGTCATCCAACACATGCAAACATACACATCCTTGAAATGCATCATTATAGACTTATAACATAACAATTGTTAGCCATATTAAACGACCTTATACAACAATAACCATCAAATAGCATAAGCCAACATTCTAGGCCAACTCATAATAACATATACACACATAATCAAGTCCCTATACGTGCCATAGACTTAAAAATACTTGAAGATCTTTGATACAATACCAATCAACAACTTTTTAGTGTGATAGAATCTCTGACGACCTCCAACTCGAGCTAGCATCTGAGACACTATAGGAAAAAGGAAAGGAATGGGGTAAGCATTAAGCTTAGTAAGTAGGTATGTAAATAATAAGTGATTTATTAATAGGATTTTATATATCTTCACAATATGTTCTGAAGATAATACAATCATAATTGCACATAGTTCCACTATTTATTCATGTTCATCTCAAGTTGTCTACTCGAGTCACAGGCACTAAATTATTTATATCTTGAGTTACAGAACTCCAAATTAAGTTCCGCGAATTTTACCTGAAACTACACTCACATATCTTCTTACCATAAAATTTTCAGAATTTTGGTTTAGCCAATAAGTACAGTTTATTTATTAAAGTCACCCATGTTCCACTATTCATATAGTTCCAACCTCCATTCACTAAAAATTAATTATCCCATCATACAGAATTTGGATAATGTTTCTGTTTGCTTATCTTGAAAGTAGACTCATTAAGAAATTTAATAATATAAATTATAAACCATAATTATTTTTGAAAATTTTTTAATGATTTTCCCAAATCAGAATAGGGGATTCCAAAATCATTCTGACTCTATCTTACAAAAATTCAAATATCTCAGAATGTAAAATTCATTTGCTTACACCGTTTCTTTTATATAAAAATAGACTCAATAAGATTTAATTTCCCATCTTATTCAATCTCTAATTCGATGTCCACCATTTTTGGTGATTTTTCAAAGTCACACAACTACTTCTGTCCAAAATTGTTTTATTGCTAATTTTACTCTTTCATGTTTTCTTTGTATTAACTCTCATTTACACACATATAACACTAAAGTATATCCATAGTAGCCATGCCAATAGCTAGTCATCATCAAATATTTACAAGTCTTCATTGTAACACTTACTCCATATCAACCTTACTAAAGTTCTATCACATATCGAGCACATTGCTTATGAATATATATACACATGTATCTGCACTTGTTCATCACATAGTCACATTCAATTACACTTAGTCATTTTCCCGTTGAACACATCAGAATATTATTGGATACATCAAAAGTTTGCACATAAGTGCCACACTTGTAGCCAAAGCTACTTCACATCACTTTTCACATAGAGGCTCGTTATCGAGCTATTCACTTTCACGTGTCTGCTTACAAAAGCTATCCCAATGTTGCTCACACAAGCTGTCAAGTATATGCAACACATGCCGGTATACCCAGCCACTGGTAGAACTTAAGACCATCACCCGGATTCACTTAGTCACAATTTCACATAGGTCCCTAGTGACATGTCACTTGTATCCTATTCTATTCTTAAGGTTCAATCGGGAAATTTCTCACATTTCGATACTTTGTCAATTTCGATCAATATTTAGCCACATCTCATAAAATATTTCCAAAACATAAGTAAAAACGATGCAATATTTAGATACAAACTTACCTCAGTAGCACAATTGGTGAAAAGGACGTATTCATCATATTCTTTATTTTTCCCCCGTTCTACGTCCGAATCTCGTTTTCCTTGATCTATAACAACATATTTAACACATTTATTCATCCTACTACTCAAATTATCCTAAATTCACATTTTGGTAAAATTTACATTTTTGCCCCTAAACTTTGTCATATTTATACTGTTGCCCCTAGGCTCGTAAAATGATTTTTATTCAATTTCCTTGTATTTTAAGCCTAGACGAACCATTTTCATAACTATAGCAGTCCAAAATTTCCATTTATTCACACATACACATTTTACAACTTTTTACAAACTAGTCCTTTTTGACAATTTCACCAAAGATCACTTGGTAAAAGTCGTTTAGTACACACTAACCATTCATATTCTACCATTAAACATAAAAAAAAGAAGCATTTCTCATATGGTTAAATTTTCAAACATCAACACTAGCTCAAATAAATGGTAGAAATAGAGAGATCGTGTTACGAAGATTTCAACAACGTAAAAATCATTAAAAACGGGGCTAGAACGGACTTACAATCGAGCTTAGAAGCTTCAAAAACCCTAGCCATGGTTTCCTCTTGTGAAATTTGGCCATGGGGATAAAGATGGACAAAAATTGGCCTTTAATTTTATTTTTAATTCATTTTAATTGCTAAATGACCAAAATACCCCTAACTTAAAAATTTCCAATTTCACTTATCTCATGTCCATTTTTGTCCAACAATTTAATCAATGGTCTAATTATCCTTTAAGGACCTCAAATTTAAAATGTCATAACAATTGGGCACCTCTAACATGTAGAACTCAACTTTTGCATGTTTTACAATTTAGTCCTTTTGATTAAATTGACTGCCCAAACGTTAAAATTTTTTAACGAAATTTTCACGAAATCATTTCGTGAAATCGTAGACTATGAAAATATAATAAAAAATAAGTTTCTCAACTTCGGATTTGTGGTCCCTAAACCACTGTTGTGACTAAGCCCAAAATCGGGCTATTACAAACACGCCCGTGTGTCCAGCCCGTGTGGCTATTCGAATTGTCCTCACACGCCCTTGTGCTCAACCATGACAATCGAAGGGCATATAATAACTTGGCCACATGGCCTAGCACACGCCCGTGTGTGCGACCGTGTCCTCTGCCCAGACTCACTTCTAAGTGGCCCTCGAGCAACACGGTAGAGACACACGCCCGTGTTTCTGCCCGTGTGGGCACAAAATAGGCCATTTACAAGGCCAATTTTCCACACAATTTGGGTCCTTCGTACAAGCACAAATAGCACATTTTAACACCACATTTTTCAGCAAATTCCAATACCAAAACATGCATCATTCAAACCATAATATCATCGATTAATTCCATATTCAATTACCAATCCAAAGGCATACCTTTCAGGACTATAATCACATCTAAAATCATATACTTCATATCCAAATTAGACCATTTCATACATAACCAAAACATACCAATTCATTCACATCAAGACATATCAAATTGTCCTTTTCCCTTGACCACATATATACCGCAAAATGTACCATTTCATAACACATAGTACATACCCAAAATTCATTCATAAACTTAAACTTAACCAAGCCATATCACATGGCTAGATATATATGTCCCAAAACATATCTTAACATTTCTAGCCTATACATGCCATACTTCAATATGTACATTTTCAAAAGGTACCAAAATATTGTTCGATAGTGTGGTGATGATCCTCGATGATCCCCGAGCTCCCAGTAGCTTCGATAATCTATAAAACAATGCAAACACAGACAAAGTAAGCTTATAAAAGCTTAGTAAGCCATATACAAATAAACTTATCACATAAACAATTACAAACTATTTCATTCATGTGAACTATGGCATAACACAATAGCAAATTCATATTTCTCATCTAACTCAATTGATCATAACCACTTGCTTATAAACATATCACATTTTCATGTAGCTCACATATCAAATGATCATATTCATACTTATCTTCCATTTCCAAATTTCATATACATACATACCTACCGAAATTCGGATGCACAATCGTATACTCATTCATTTCCCAGAATGCCTGTTGAACCATTCGAAATCCATAAGGATACTCGGATAGCTCAGAAAGCTCGTACAAGGCCAACATCCCAAACATGGTCTTACATGTAATCAAATATCGATGCCTCTATCCTGGACAGGGTCTTACACGAAATCATATACGATGCCGATGTCCCAGATATGGTCTTACAAGTAATCTCTAATCGATGCCTGTGTCCCAGACACGGTCTTACACGATATCTCAAATCGTTGCCAATGTCCCAGATGTGGCCTTACATGAAATTATATCTCAGAATCCTATGTCATGACATACGTATCCTAACTATTTCCTAAGGTTCGTACGGGACTTTTCGAGTCGTCACATTATCGGTACTTTTCTGGATTTCACATATTCAGCTCAAATAGCCATCTGTCACAATTTATTCACATATAAGCAATAATAATTCAATTCAAGCACATTTATTTGTATATCGACTTACCTCGTACAGGAGAGAACGGAAACGAACGGCTATTCAACTACTTTCGATTTCCCCAATCCAATTCCATTTTCTTTGGTTTTTGATCTATACACATTCAAATTTAACTTATTCGTTCACCAAATTATTCAATTCAATCCATATGCACATATTTAGGGCATTTTACAAATTAGCCTGTAACATTTTCACATTTTGACATTTTAGTCCCTATTTCATAAAATCACAAAATACTCATAATTTAACAATATCATAGCTTGGCCGAATATTCCTTTAGCTCATATAAGGCCACATATTTCATTTACTTCACTTTTAGCCCCACAATTTCTCATTTTCACAATTTAGCCCAAAATACTCAAATTCATCAAAAATCTCAATGCAAAACATATTAATGCAACACATATCTTTCATAATTCATCAATTAACGTCATTAAACTCATAAATTCATCAATGGCTTAACTCACAATCTTCATCAAAATCATAAATTGAAGCATGGGCTTAATAAAATGCTAAGTAACGATGAACATAATGGCCTATTTTCATACTTTTGTTTTATTATTACATCATTTAATTATCAATTACCATTTTTAACCTTTATAATATCATTTAAAATCCACTAAGTAATGTCCCACTTTATCATTTAATGCATTCAATGGTTAAATAACCACATAAGGACCTCCTCTTTATAAAGACACATCAATTTGGCCATTATTCAAATAGAAAGAAAATTTGCATTTTCAGCGATTTAGTCTTTTTTGTAAATTAAGCACAGAAACGATCAAATTATATCACGAAAATTTCACACATACCAATTCACATGCTGTAGACTCAAAAAATAATATTAAAAATGGGTTGTTACAACTCTCCCCCTTAGGGATTTTCGTCCTCAAAAATCTTACCGTTGAGAAGATTCGGATGTTGCTCTCTCATAGCATCTTCGGGTTCCCACGTAGCTTTGCCGACCTCTGTCTGTAACACCCCTTACCCGTATTCAACAGCAAAACAGGGTACAAAGCATTACTAGGCTTATACGCAATCAATCATACAATACCGAGGGACCTAACGTTTCACTCCAAATTAAAACTTTTCATAATACCTCTTAAACAAGCCTATGTGGCCTAAATCCCCCTTTAGGAATGGTTCGGGATCAAATCGAACTATTTTAAAGACCACTAGAAAAACTTAGAAAATTTTCACTAAATAGTCCACACGCCCATGTGGAGGAAGGGACACGCCCGTGTGGAATTATTTTTCAATTCGAACATACAGGGGTTTTCACACGACTGGACACATGTCCGTGTCTCTGGCCTGTGTCTCTCACACGACCTCGACACATCTGTGTGCTCCACTCGTGGTCGAAACTGACTTGCATCACACGGCCTATCACATGCCCGTGTTTTTGGCCCGTGGTCGACACTGGCTTGCATCACTAACATGCAAGGGACACACGGCCCAGCCACACACCCATGGGACTAATCGTGTGTCACATGGCCTAGACACACGCCCGTATGCCTACCCGTGTGGACAAGAACAAGGCTATTTGCCCAGCTCTTTTTATCACCCTAACTCATTCAACAAAAATCACATTCTACCATCAACCAAATAACCCAATCTTGAGCCATGGACATTCATGACTAACCTCATCTTTTTATATATCAATAATAGTGAGCCATAAACTTTGACATTATAAAAAAGAGCTTATTCTTGAATTAGCCAACACCTTTGGCCAAAATACATGACATTTAACTAAGTCTAGACCCTATACATGCCATATTCAAAATGCTAAATCTAACTATATCGAGATGAGCTGATAGTGTGTGTGATCTTCCGATTATCTTTGTATCCCGAGCTAACTCTTTGACACTATAAAACAAGGGAAAAGAAACGGGAGTAAGTTTTAAGCTTAGTAAGTCTACATGTAAACAATAAGCATCATACCATATGTTAAGCAATCATAAGAACAATTCACATTTTCATAATCATGCTTACTCATCTCATCTCCTACCATTTTCCAACCATATGACATAGATACTGCTCACATTTATTTGTACATATACCCTGCACTCTTCACCATAAAGCCATATGAAATATTTACTTAGACAAGTGATAAACCGTAAATGTAACAGATTTTAATCCCACATTTAACATACTTTTGGATGATTAATCCCTTGATTTATGTAAAAGGTACTCTTAATCCTTTCTTTTTATGTTTTATACTCATGAAAGCACCTAGGGATGGAAAGAACGAGAAACGAGCCTAAAACGGACCAAATTGGGCCAAAGAAAAAATTGACACGGCTTGGGCCCAAGACCACACGGTCGTGCCTCCCTAATTTACTCTGACACAGCTTAGACCCCGAAACACACGGGCATGTCTCTTCAGCAAACTCGACCACGACCTAAAATTGATTCACATGGGGGTTTGCCATGGCTGTGTCCCTGCCGCGGCTTAGAGGAGTTTTACTCAGATTTGGATACTTGAAGGCAAAGAAACACATTCCAAAGCCTATTCAAATACCCTAGTAGGAATTCCACTTAGATTAGGATACTTAGGGGCCAAATAAAGCATTCCAAGAGCCTATATAACCACCCTAAGCATAACCTTCGAGAAGGGGAGCTAGGCTAAGGAGCTGAGCCAGAAAGGTCAGATTTGTGGGAATCACTCGAAGATAGCCAGTTGATCCATCTCAAGAAGCCAGAATTATACTCAAGACGGCGGATTTCTCCTTCAATTCCTTCAGGGTGTTTTATGGATTTCTTATGTTTTGTTTTATCTTTTCTTCTAAGATGTTTTCTTTTATTGTTAAGAACTAAACCCTTCAGATAGCTGAAGGGGATGAAACCTAAGACGGATCTTGTTATTATTTTCTGAACTATATGATAAATATTTGATTTGTTCTTCATTATATGTGCTTAATTCTTGTGTTAATATTTTCGGGATATTGATTCAAGTTGAATGTGCTTAGGTGGTGGAGCAAAAGTCTCTGTCTAAGAGTAGATCTAGCATAATTAAGCAGAGTTGATCGAGCGCCTAAAGATAGGGTGACAAGATTTTGCCAGATTAGGGTGAAACCTAATATGGGAGTTCATAGATCGAGTTAATACGATTCTAGGGGTTTTAATTAGAAAGAGATTTCAATTAATCAACCTAGGGTTAGACGTTATTTGCCTCGAGAGAGGGTTTAATATAAATTAGAGAATCCTACGGATCAAGTCAAGTGAATAAATCGTCTGGTTCAGAGTTAGATAACAAGTGAAGTCTAGGTGGATTCTTCCTAAGGGTATCGTCTTAATCAACTGAGTTTTCCCAATAGTATTTCCCCAATTCATTCTTTTTGTCTTTGCGTCTTTAGCTTAGTAGTTAGTTAATTTAGATTAAATAATCAATCACTTAATATTTAGGCTAAATAATAGAAAGAAGGTTAGTATTAGTACTTTTAGTTCCTTTGGGTTCGACAATCCGGTCTTGCCTAAGCTATACTATTGTTCGATAGGTGCACTTGCCTTAAATCGTTGTCAGAGTTAGTTTTCAGGTTCGATCATTCTCTTTATAAATTTTAAAACTCGACAAAACAATGATCAAGTTTTTGGCACCGTTGTCGGGGAACTAAAATATTAAGAAAGCCCTATTTTTATTACTTTGGCCATTATTTTTATTTTTTTTCTACAATTTATTTTTATTTTTATTTTTATTTTTAGTTTTAACCTTGCTAATTTTCTTTCTTTCTTTTCCAACACAGGTACCTCTAGTTTATGACTAGAAGGAACCCAAAAGGACCACTAGTATACGACAGTGATATTGAAGCTACCGCTCGTAGGAATCGCAGAGAAATTAGGCGAGCCCTAAATTACAGAGAAAAAGAACAGCAAGGTGGATCCAATCCTACTGAAGCGATAGACGAGAATAACCTACCACCACAAGATGTGGCAGAAAACAATGCTCCATGTACTATGTATGATTATGCTAAACCCCATTTAATAGGAGCAGAATTGAGTATTGTTCGGCCTGCTATAGCTACTAATAATTTTGAATTAAAGCCTAACGCTATACAAATGATTCAACAATTTGTTCAATTTGATGGTCTGTAGGACGAAGACTCGAATACCCATATAGCTAATTTTTTAGAGTTCTGCGATACCTTCAAAATAAATGGCGTTTCTGATGATGCCACACGTCTTCGGTTATTTCCCTTTTCATTAAGGAATAAAGCCAAGCAATGGTTAAACTCGTTACCACGAGGGTCAATCACCACATGGGATCAAATGACTGAAAAATTTTTATTAAAATATTTCCCACCACCAAAATGGCCAAATTACGGAATGTATCTCTTCTTTTGTGCAGATAGATTTAGAGACATTATACGATGCATGGGAGAGATATAAGGATCTCTTGAGAAGGTGTCTGTACCATGGTTTACCCTTATGGCTCCAAGTCCAAACTTTCTATAACGGTGTAAACCCCTTAACGAGGCAACTAATTGATTCAGCCGCTAGTGGAACCCTAAACAACAGAACTCTTGAGGCAGCCTATGAGTTTATTGAAGAGATGTCACTGAATAACTATCAGTGGCAAGTTACGAGGACAAAACAAACAAAATCAGCCGGAGTTTTCAACCTCGACGCAGTAACCATGCTATCAACACAGGTAGAGATGATGAATAAAAAGCTTGATAGTTTGTGTTCTTCATAGGTACATCCAGTAATGCAGTACGACGCAAGTGGAACTGTGGCAAATCCTGAGTACCCACCCTACCAACCGGGCACAGAAAGTGAACAAATGAACTATATAGGTAATAATTTCAGATCTAATGATAACCATTATAGTAATACTTATAATCCAGGTTGGAGGAACCACCCAAATTTTTCATGGAGAGGTCAAGGAAATCAAGGAAATCAAAGACAATAACCTCCTCAAAATTTCCAAAATCAGCCCTATGCATAGGAAAAGAGGCCGAGCCTCGAAGAGATGTTGACAAAATTCATGGCAATCATAGATACACGTCTCGAAAAAACTGAGACAACACTTAAAAACCAACAAACATCAATTGAAGGGAACAAGAACCAAGTTGGGGAACTTACTAAGTCAGTTGGGGAAATTACTAAGACAGTTGGACAACTTGCAAAATTAATTTATGAACGACCGTAAGGGCATCTACCAAGCAACACTGAGATTAACCCAATGGAGCAAATCCAAGCCATCACTGCCCTTGATAGTATAGGGTTAGATGAACCCAATTCAATACAAGAAAATGAGGCAGAAGAAGGTAAAATTGAGGTAACACAAGAAAAGCCAAAATCGATAATCAAATAGTACCAACCATGCATACCTTATCCTGAAGCGATGAAGAGAGATGATACAGAGGAACAGTTCGATAAGTTTCTTAAACTTTTAAAGAAATTGCATATTAACTTATCACTTCTTGAAGCTCTTTCATAGATGCCAGATTCGAGGAAATTTTTTAAAACAACTCTTGACGAACAAGCGTAAGTTAGACGATGAGCTACATGTGGAATTAAACACAATGTGCTCAACAATTCTACAAAATAGACTATTACGAAAGCTAAAAGATCCAGGGAGTTTTATAATTCCATGTTTAATTGGTAGACTAACAGTTGATAATGCTTTGGCTAATTTAGGGACAAGTATGAATATCATGCCTTATAAAATGTTTAAGTAGCTAGGTCTAGGGAAACCTAAACAAACTAGGATGAGTATTCAATTAGTTGATACAATTGTTAGAATTCTTAGGGGTATTATCGAAGATGTTCTCGTAAGAATTGATAAATTCATTTTCCCAGTAGATTTTGTTGTCTTATACATGGAAGAGGATAATTCGATTACTTTAATTTTTGGAAGACCCTTTTTAGCAACTGCCAGGACTAAAATTGATGTTGGCACAGGAGAACTCATTCTTCGTGTAGGTGACAAATCGATCAGTCTACAAGCTCTTGACTCGACCAAGACATCAATTGATGAAGGTGAGAAAGTAAATTCAGTTGATGACCAATTTGTTCACCTTTCACCACAGGATCCACCACAAAGCCACAGACCTAAGCTGGATTATAGACCTTGTACAAATAAAGAAGAACTACATAAGGAATGAAGCCTTAAGGTATACGAATTAGAAGCATGGAAGACACACTGTAAAGAGGAACCAGATCAGCACGAAGCAAAACTAAAGGAGCCCCCAGAAAAGATCATAGGAACGTCGAACCACTTTAAAATAGGAGATCAAGTACTGTTAAAGAAGGACGATCCACAAATTACCATGTCAGACATAAATATAAACGAAGAAACCCCTCTTGAGGTACACAATATCTTCCCATATGGAACAGTCGAGGTAAGCAATCAAACAGTCGGCATTTTTAAGGTAAATGCTTCTCGACTTAAACTCTACCCTGAAAATAAAACTGACAGCATGAGGGAAGATATTCAAACTTTTAAACCACCCTGATTTTTGCATATACGAGGAAAGTCTACCTTAAGACTTTAAACGAGCGCTTCTCTGGAGGCAACCTGATCACTAACCCTATTTATTTACACATTTGTTTTCATTTTAGTTTCTTTTCTTCTCTTCGTCTTAAACACTTAGTTTTAAACTAACCAAAAGTGCAGATTTCGGATCACATGACCTTGCACACTGTAGTGTGGAAGTCTGAAATCAGATAATGACAATGGCGGAAGACGTACAAGTTAGATAGAATCAAATCTTCGAGTCACAGACCCAACCACCACCCCACGGGCACCGAAAAAATGCCATGGCCGTGCGACGCAGCCGTGGACAACACTGACTTATCACCAATGGGCATGGTAATATATAAAATGGGCATGGGTGAACCACCACGCCT
This sequence comes from Gossypium rotundifolium, assembly GCA_025506655.1. Lineage (NCBI taxonomy): Eukaryota > Viridiplantae > Streptophyta > Magnoliopsida > Malvales > Malvaceae > Gossypium > Gossypium rotundifolium. The sequence goes on from CP106731.1 coordinate 54,966,818, forward strand.
AGACACACGGTCGTGCAACACGGCCGTGTCAATCGACATGCCCACGGTCCATGGGCATGAGGAGCGTTAAACCTTAAAACTCTATTTAAACCCAACCTCCTTTTCCCCTTCTTCTCACCAACTCCCCATCTTTTCTTTTCTTCCTTCCTTTTCTTAAATTTCTCTTTTCTTCATAACAAGTCTCTAAACTCTTGAGCCTACAAATATCCATGTCAAAGAAGCGGTAACAACCAAGCATAATCTCCCAGAGCGAGATCGATCTACATAAGTTCATGCCAGCCGCTTCATCCACTCTACAAGCCAAGGGTCTTTGAGATCATTTAACTCTTATTCTACTTTTCTCTTTTGCTTCAATTTCATTCTCTTTGACTCTCTTATGCATAATTTAGTTTATTTTATTCTAGTTTCTTGGTTTTAGGTTCTTCAGGTTGCTAGGGAATCACACCAGAACCACGACCACAGGCTCAACACAGCCTTAGGAATCACATCCACCTCGCGAACCATCCAACAATAAGGACTCCTCAGTCCATTCATCTTTTATGTTAATTTTATCTTACTTTCTACTTTCTTTCCCTTTAGTTTTCTTGTCCTTAAATGCATAATCATTTTCTTTTAAATGTGTCTTAATAATTCTTGGCTAATCCGTCACGAGTTTCCCAATTTCTCAATCTAGCACAGTAATTGTTGGCATCCACCACAGCACCACCGCCTCCTCCTGCAAATCAGGCCAGGAATAATGATCCCAGAAAAAATTCAGGAAGTGTCACTTTTCCCCTTCTCTTTTGATTTCAGTATCACATTATTATTTATCTATCTTTGTACATTGAGGGCAATGTACATCTTAAGTTTTGGGGGTAAAAGTGCCTAACTTTTTGCATTATTCTCAAATCCTTGAATTATATTTTATTCTTCATGTAATAGTTTGATTTTGGGGCTAGTCGAACGGGGTCTCGGGACCACTAATCTGAGGTTTAGAAAATTATTTTAGTATTATTTTATGTGTTATGGTATTAATATATGGCTATGTGAAAATTTTGGTGCTTTAATTTGAGTGATAGCATGTTTAATTGTGAAAAAAGACTCAATTGCATAAGATGCGAAAGTTTTATTTTATAAGGTAGGGGTACCTAATAGCTATAGAATGTAATTTAGAGGGTTTTAAAGTGAAATTAGGCCATATTGATGGTGTTGGACGACCATAGGAAGCTAGGGGGACAAGAGCATTAATTTTAGTCAATTTGGTGACATTAGGTGGTAAAGGATGAATAAAAAAAATGCTAAAAAGGAAAGATATCAACTTTCACTATTCATTCTCCACCTCCACTGAAATTTTCAAGCTTAGAGGGGTTTTGGATGCTTTAAAATTTCATCCAAGTTATCTCCCTACAAGTAAGTGATTTTAGAGGTCTTTCTTGGTGATTTTTATGTTTTTGGAGTCCCCAAAGCTTAAGCTAGCTAATGAGGGGACCAATTTGCAATATGGTTGAAAGTATAGGGACTTCCCATGAGAGTAGTTATGTTGTTAGCTGAGTTTTCATGGAAGAAAATGAATGTTAGGGAGGTGAGAAACAACTTTTGTAAAAGGTGTTAGCGTGAAAACACCTAAATAGAACTTGAATGCAAAGATTTAGTTTGTGTCATAAATGCATGAAATAGTTGAAATGGTGAGTAGTTGTAAGAGAAATAAATGTTCATCTATGCTTTTTTATTGAGAAAATGTGATGAAAACTAAATTACGAGCCTAGGGGAAAAATCATAATTTTGCCAATGTACAAGGGCAAAATGGTAATTTTTGCCCAAGTGTAGAGTTTGATGTATTATGATCATAGAATGATCTAAATGAATGAATTTCGTTGTTATAGATCAAGAAGAGCGCGGAATCAACCTTGACCGTGGAAAAGGCAAGGTGACTGAGTAAATTGCTAGCTAACATGTTTTGTACCGAGGTAAGTTTACATGTAAACGATACATTTTATATGCACATTATTGTTGTTAATCAATGCATAGCATAATTGAGAACATGTATAATTCAAGTAGATAGAAAGTGGTAGTTAACGAATAATTGTTGTGTGAATGATAGAATAGATAGGTAGGTGTGTTATATCAAATTTTGATGGTGGGCTAAATGTGATACTACCTTGTTGTTTAATTATGATGGGCTATGTGTGATACCATCATCTGATAACTTTTCTAGTGGGTTGTATGTGATACCACTGTAATTAACCTTTTTGGTGGGCTATGTGCGATACCAACCTAATGAAGGCAGATGGTGGGCTAAGTGCGAAACCACCGGGTAATGTGACTACGGGTAATGCATTTTGTTATGGTGATGTATTATATTAAGTGACCTTGTTATGATCAATGCAAGGAAACCATTATTGAATGTAGGCATTGTGCTTGTGATGTGATTAGGATGTGTGAATTGAGGAAATGAGTAAGCATAATACTGAATGTAGATTGATTTCTTGCTTAGCAAATAATGCTATAAAAATGTTCATTCACTTTAGAGTGTTATAATGTTTACATGTGAACTTACTAAGCTTTAAGCTTACCCCTCTCTCTTTCCCTTGTCTTATAGGGCTTAAGAGTCGAGCCGGGATACGCTGATAACTAGAAGACCGCCCACTCTATCTGCTTACTTCTGTATAATTAGATTAGTGATTTTGTATATAGGGCTAGACTAGTTAGATTATTTTGTTATTTTGACAAAAGGTGTATTGGCACTTACTAAGACATTAATTTTGTATATTGCCAAGAATGATGGCATATTTTATCATTTATCAAATTTCAATGTTATTAATGTGAGTGCATGTGGATTAAGAGAAGCTTGTTAGTTTGTCAAATAAACCTGTGTAGAGTAAGATATAGGGATGTTAGAAGCTTGGTATATAGCCTTCATGTACCACACGGGTAGACACACAGGCATGTGTCTAGGCTGTGCTAACCCTGCATCTTATTTTTATTAATTAGAATTGGCCACGGGCAAATCCCACGGCTGTGTGCATGAACCATGTAAGACACACGATAGGGACACGGGTGTGTCTAGGCCGTGCTAAATTAGTCAGTAACTCCCCATGGGCGGAAGGCACGGGCACGTTGTAAGGGTACACAGGCATGCCTCCATTCCATATAGGCGTGCCCTAGCCGTGTGAGTTTTGGTAGAATGTTGGGTTTTTGGCAGTGCAAGACACTGCAGGCAGTGTGACTACACACGGGCGTGTGTATCATCTAGCACGGCCGTGCACTCCCTGTTTAGATGAAAAGAAATTTTATGGACCGTAAGACTTTCGATATGGTCTCGAGAGTTCTCATAGGTACGATTGAGATCTCATAGGTTGAATGTGAAGTAGTTGAAGTGATTTGGGAAGAGTAGTCAAGTTGAGCCTAAGTGGCGATCAGGTAAATTGTTTAGTAACGTCTCGTGCCCAATTTTGGCAGGGATTACAGGTAAGGGGTGTTACATTTATTGGTATCAGAGCTATGGTTTAGTTAGTTCTAGGACTACCGTAGCGTGTGTGGGAGTCTAGCTATACATACTATAAGTTTATAATGATAGTATGGTGGCTTCTGATGATTTTAAAAATTTGTTTTATGTAGTATATAGATTCCGATCAATTGGCTGCTGATGATGCAGCTAGTAATGCGCCAGCTCCTGCACAAGGGACCGCGCCTATGCAAAGTGAACCCGTGACTAGGGATCAAGGAGAAGGGGCTCGAGAAGCCTTTCTCCAAATGATGAGTAATTGGTACACTGAGTATGTACGAGCTAATCCCAATGCTCAACCTCCTCCACCTCCTCCTATACCTCAGCCAGTTCCTGTGGCTCCCCAAGGTGTAGAAATAGTGAAGCCAAATAAGCCTCCGGTAGATAAAATTCAGAAGCAAGGGGCTAAAGATTTTTGAGCTAACAAAGATGATGACCCTGAGCGGGCGGAGTTCTGGCTTGAGAACTCAATGAGGGTTTTTGATGAACTCTCCTGCACCCTTGAGGAGAGTTTGAAATGCGCTCTATCCTTGCTGAGGGACTCGGCATACTATTGGTGGAAAATGTTAACATCAGTAGTTCCTAAAGAGAGGGTAACGTGGGACTTTTTCTTGGAAGAGCTCCGAAAGAAGTATATAAGTCAAAGATTTATAGACCAGAAGCGAAAGGAACTCCTTGAGTTAAAGCAAGGAAAAATAACTATAGTGGAATATGAACGCGAATTTTTTCGGCATAGTAAGTACGCACAGGAATGTGTATCCACGGAAGCTACCCTATGCAAGAGGTTTGAAGACGGGTTAATTTTAGTTGGGATCTTAGAGCTAAAATAATTTGTGGGCTAGTAAGGCCGAAGAATTGAGTAAGGAAAAGAGGAAAGCCCTAAGTGAGGCTCGTGATGCGAGAAAGAGGTTGATGAGCAAGTCATACCAATCTCAATCGAAGAGGTCTAGAGAAGAGAACCCTCGGATGACTACGTCAGTCAGGTATTCACAGAGAGATCAAGGTAATATATATTCGGGTTCAAGAGTGCAAGCTACCTCAACGACAAGTGTGGGCAATCCAAAGTCCAAACCAGAGTGCCAAAGTTGCGGCAGACATCACACTGGGGAGTGTTGGGGAAACAATCAAAATTTCTACAAGTGTGGATCCCCCGACCATTTCATTCGAAACTGTCCTGAAAGAGATGACAAGGAAAAGAAGTAGGAGGTAAAATCAAGCAGTGCATCTTTTAGAGGTAGACCACAAAAGAACCCAGGAGGTGGGACTAGTGGTTGAGGTGTATCACGAGACACTACTGTGAGGTCAGAGGGTCGGGGGCCAATAAGAACCTATGCTATTCGCGCTCGAGAAGAGGCATCATCGCCAGACGTAATAACGGGTACATTTTCTCTCTATGACACCTCTGTTATTGCTTTGATTGACCCGGGGTCGACCCATTCTTATATTTGTATGGGATTGGCGTTTAGTTTGAATATGACTATTGAGTCTACTGAATTTGTGATAAAAGTATCAACCCCCTAGGAAAACAGGTGTTAGTTGATAAAGTGTGTAGGAACTGTCCTTTGACAGTTAGGGGTCATTATTTTTTGGCAAACTTTATGTTGCTGCCATTTGATGAGTTTGACTTGATTCTTGGTATGGATTGGTTGACTGCCCATGGCATTTTAGTGAATTGTGGTAGTAAATTTATTGAATTGAAGTGTGAAAATGGAGATGTTATTCGGGTTGAATCAAGTGAGTCAGATAACCTACCAGTGATGATTTCTTCCATGGTAGCTGAGAAATATTTGAGAAAAGGATGTGAGTCGTATCTTGCCTTTGTACTGAATAGTCAATAGTCTGAGGTAAAGGTTGAAACCATGCCGGTTGTATGTAAGTATCCGGGTGTATTCCCAGAAGAGTTACATGGACTACCTCCAATCAGAGAGGTTGAGTTCGGAATTAAGTTAGTTCTGGGAACTTCACCTATTTCCATTGCTCCGTACAAGATGGCGCCGTTGAAGTTGAAAGAACTGAAGGTCCAGTTGCAAGAGTTGACAGATAAGGGTGTTGCAAGACCAAGCTTTTCGTCGTGGGGTGCTCCGGTATTATTTGTGAAAAAGAAAGATGGATCGATAAGATTATGTATAGACTACAAACATCTCAACAAGGTGATGATGATAAATAGGTATCCTTTACCAAGGATAGATGATCTATTTGATCAACTGAAGGAAGCTATGGTGTTCTCCAAGATTGATTTGAGACCGGATATTATCGGTGAGAATTAAGGAACAAGACGTGCTGAAAATAGCATTCAGGACGAGATATGGCCATTATGAGTTTCTGGTCATGCCGTTCGATTTAACGAATGCTCCTGTAGTTTTTATGGACTTAATGAACTGTATCTTTTGACCGTATTTGTACAAGTCTGTAGTTGTTTTTATCGATAACATATTGGTCTACTCCCGAGATGAGTGTGATCATGCAAAGCATTTGAGAATTGTCTTGTAGACCTTGAGAGACAAGCAATTATATGCTAAATTTAGCAAGTGTGAGTTTTGGCTCTGAGAGGTCAGATTCCTAGGACATGTTGTGTCAGGGGAAGGCATTAGAGTTGATCCAGAAAAGATCTCTACTATTGTGGAGTGGAAATCACCGAGGAACGTGTCGAAAGTCAGAAGCTTTTTGGGTTTGGCAGGGTACTATAGGCGGTTCGTGGAGGGATTTTCTATGATTGCTACTCCGATGACGAAATTATTGCAGAAGGACGTTAAGTTTCAATGGACTAAAAAATGCCAACAGAGTTTTGAGAGATTGAAAACGTTGTTGACAGAAGCACCAGTTTTGGTACAGCCTGAGTCAGGAAAGGAGTTTGTGGTCTACAGTGACGCGTCCTTAAATGGTCTCAGTTGTGTGTTGATGCAAGAGGGTAAGGTGGTTGCTTATGCCTCGAGACATTTAAAACCACATGAAAAGAATTATCTGGCTCATGACTTAGAGTTGGCGCAATTGTTTTCGCGCTAAATATTTGGCGACATTATTTATATGGTGAGAAGTGTCAAATTTTTACAGATCATATGAGTTTGAGTACTTGATGAATCAAAAAGAGTTAAATTTACGGCAACGACGATGGTTTGAATTATTGAAAGACTACGAGCTAGTGATCAATTACCACCCGGGGAAAGCAAATATAGTTGCAGATGCTTTAAATAGAAAATCTTTGTCTGCATTGAGAACTATGAGCACGAGTTTGTCATTGTCCGGTGATGGTGCTATATTGGCTGAGTTGAGAGCTAGGCCACTATTTGTCCAACAAATATGTGAAGCTTAAAGGAATGATAGTGAGATGTTAGCTAAAAGAGCTAAGTGCGAATCAGGAGCTGATTCTGAATTTCGGGTAAGTTCGAATAGTTGTTTAATGTTCCATGATAGAATTTGTGTACCTAAAGATGATGAGTTAATCCGAGAAATTTTACAAGAAGCACATAATAGTCATTTGTCAAGACACCCGGCGATCGAAAATGTATAATGATCTCAAGAAATTCTATTGGTGGCCAGGAATGAAAAGAGACATCTCGGAGTATGTAACAAGATATTTGATTTGTCAACAAGTGAAAGTCGAGCATCAGGTGCCTTTGGGATTACTTCTACCAGTGATGGTTCCTGAGTGGAAGTGGGATCGGATCACCATAGACTTCGTGACGGGGTTGTCTATAACACCGAAAAAGAAAGATGTTGTATGGGTTATCGTTGATAGGTTAACGAAGCCAGCTCACTTTATACCGGTACGTATTGATTATTTATTAGAGAAGTTAGCTGAGTTACATATTGCAGAGGTAGTAAGATTACATGGAGTGCCTATATCCATTATCTCGGATAGAGACCCGAGATTTACTTTGAGGTTTTGGAAGAAGTTACAAGAGGCCTTAGGTACAAGGTTGAATTTCAGCACTGTTTTTCATCCTCAAACTGATGGTCAGTCTGAGAGAGTAATCCAAGTTCTTGAAGATATGCTCCGATGATGTGTGTTAGAATTCGAGGGTAGTTGGGAAAGATACCTACCTTTGGTCGAATTCGCTTACAACAATAGTTATCAATCGAGCATACGGATGGCACCGTATGAGGCCTTATATGGTCGTAAGTGTCGAAATCCTTTGTATTGGACCGAGTTGGGTGAGAAGCAAATCCATGGGATTGATTTAGTTAAAAAACCGAGGAAAAGTGAAAGTGATTCGGGATAGTCGAAGTCGCTTCAGATCGACAAAAGTCGTACGCGAACTTGAAAAGAAAAGAAATTGAGTTTCAAGTGGGTGACAAAGTATTTTTGAAAGTGTCACCGTGGAAGAAAATATTGAGATTTGGTCAAAAGGGTAAATTGAGTCCGAGATTCATAGGGTCGTACGAAATTACCGAAAGGATTGGGCCAGTGGCATATCGGTTGGCTTTACCGGTAGAGTTAGAGAAAATTCATGATGTGTTCCATGAATCAATGCTAAGGCGCTATCGTTCCGATCCCTCACATGTGGTTTTTCCTACGAAAATTGAAATACGACCGGATATAACATATGAGGAAGAGCCAATTAAAATCTTGGCTCGAGAAGTGAAACAGTTGAGGAATAAGGACATATGCGTAGTATAAGTGTTGTGGCAAAATAATAGTGTAGAAGAAGCAACGTGGGAATCGGAAGAAGCCATGAGAGAGCAATATCCAAACCTCTTTATCGGTAAGATTTTCGAGGACAAAAATCCCAAAAAGGGGAGAGAGTTGTAATAGCCCGATTTTGGGACTAGTCGAAACAGTGGTCTTGGGACAACTAATCTGAGGTTTAGGAAATTATTTTAGTATTATTTTATGTGTTATGGTATTAATATATGGCTATGTGAAAATTTTGGTGCTTTAATTTGAGTGATAGCATGTTTAATTGTGAAAAAGGACTAAATCGCATAAGATGCGAAAGTTCTATGTTATAAGGTAGGGGTACCTAATAGCTATAGAATGTAATTTGGAGGGTTTTAAAGTGAAATTAGGCCATATTGAGGGTGTTGGCCGGCCATAGGAAGCTAGGGGGACAAGAGCATTAATTTTAGTCAATTTTGGTGACATTTGGTGGTAAATGATGAATAAAAAAATGCTAAAGAGGACAGATATAAACTTTCACTATTCATTCTTCACCTCCACCAAAAATTTCAAGCTTAGAGGGGTTTTGGATGGTTTAAAATTTCAGCCAAGTTATCTCCCTACAAGTAAGTGATTTTAGAGGTCTTTCTTGATGATTTTTATGTTTTTAGAGTCCCCAAAGCTTAAGCTAGCTAATGAAGGGACCAATTTTCAATATGGTTGAAAGTATAGGGACTTTCCATGAGAGTAGTTATGTTGTTAGCTGAGTTTTCGTGGAAGAAAATGATTGTTAGGGAGGTGAGAAACAACTTTGTGAAAGGTGTTAGCATGAAAACACCTAAATAGAACTTGAATGCAAAGATTTAGTTTGTGTCATAAATGCATGAAATAGTTGAAATGGTGAGCAGTTGTAAGAGAAATAAATGTTCATCTATGCTTGTTTATTGAGAAAATGTGATGAAAAATAAATTACGAGCCTAGGGGCAAAATCATAATTTTGCCAATGTATAAGGGCAAAATGGTAATTTTGGCCCAAGTGTAGAGTTTGATGATTATGATCATAGAACGATCTAAATGAATGAATTTCATTGTTATAGATCAAGAAGAGCTTAGAATCAACCTTGACCGTGGAAAAGGCAAGGTGACGAAGTAAATCGCTAGCTAACACGTTTTGCACCGAGGTAAGTTTACGTGTAAACGATACATTTTATATGCACATTCTTGTTGTTAATCAGTGCATAGCATAATTGAGAACATGTATAATTCAAGTAGATAGAAAGTGGTAGTTAACGAATAATTCTTGTGTAAATGATGGAATAGATAGGTAGGTGTGTTATATCAAATTTTGATGGTGGGCTAAGTGCGATGCCACCTTGTTGTTTAATTTTGATAGGCTGTGTGCGATACCATCATCTGATAACTTTTTTGGTAGGCTGTGTGTGATACCACCGTAATTAACCTTCTTGGTGGGCTATGTGCGATACCACCTTAATGAAGGCTGATGGTGGGCTAAGTGCGAAACCACCGGGTATTGTGACTACGGGTAATGCATTTTGATATGGTGATGTATTATATTAAGTGACCTTGTTATGCTCAGTACAGGGAAACCGTTATTGAATGTATGCATTATGCTTGTGATGTGATTAGGATGTGTGAAGGGAGGGAATGAGTAAGCCTAATACTGATGTAGATTGCTTTCTTTCTTAGCAAATAATGCTATAAAAATATTCATTCATTTTAAAGTGTTATAATATTTACATGTGAACTTACTAAGCTTTAAGCTTACCCCTCTCTCTTTCCTTGTCTTCTAGGGCTTAAGAGCGAGCCGGATACTGTAGATAACTAGAAAACCGCCCACACTATCTCGCTTACTTGGATAATTAGATTAGTGATTTTGTATATGGCATGTATAGGACTAGACTAGTTAAATTATTTTGTTATTTTGACCAAAGGTGTATTGGCTCTTGCTAAGACATTAATTTTGTATATTGCCAATAATGATGGCATATTTTATCATTTATTTTAATGTTATCAATGTGAATGCATGTGGATTAAGAGAGCCTTGTTAGTTTGTCAAATAAATCCAGGTAGAGTAAGATATAGGGATGTTAGAAGCTTGGTAAATAGCCTTCATGTGCCACACGGGTAGACACACGGGCGTGTGTCTAGGCCGTGCTAACCCTGCATCTTATTATCACTAATTACAATTGGCCACGGGCAAATCCCACGGCCGTGTTCATGAACTATGTAAGACGCATGGTAGGGACACGGGTGTGTCCACGCCGTGCTAAATTAGTCATTAACTCCCCACGGGCGGAAGGCACGGGCACCTTGTAAGGGTACACGGGTGTGCCCCCATTCCACATAGGGTGCCCTAGCAGTGTGAGTTTTGGCAGAATGTTGGGGTTTTTGGGCACGGTGTGAGTACATGGGTGTGTGTGACTACACACGGGCGTGTGTATCTTCTAGCACGGGCGTGCACTCCCTGTTTAGATGAAAAGAAATTTTATGGACCATAAGACTTCCGATATGGTCCCGAGAGTTCTCGTAGGTATGATTGAGATCTCATAGGTTGAGTGTGAAGTAGTTGAAGCGATTCGAGAAGAGTAGTCAAGTTAAGCCTAAGTGGCGATCAGGTAAATTGTTCGGTAACGTCTCGTGCCCGATTTCGGCGGGGATTACGGGTAAGGGGTGTTACACTTAAGAAATTTTCTCATATTACTAATTAGGATGAAATTTATGATGGTTTATGATTCTTAATGATATTTTTGAGTAAGTCATAGTTAATTTTACAATGATGATTTAAATTTTAAGATACTAGAGAATCAAGGATGATAAGTCTGTTTTTTAGAATTAAAATTTTTTGCTAGGTTGTTGAATTGAATCTGAACATTACTTTGAAATTTAAAATTTACAGGGAATGATATCAAATGTCCATAATTTTTGTGAGATTTTGAGCCTTATAGAGCATATATTCTTTTCCGTGCTCACTTTTTTATTATGAGTGTGTCAACATTGATTTGTTATTCTAGAACTTGCCTCGATTATACATGTCATGACTATATTTTTTATTTGATATACTTAAATGATACAGGCACCTAGGTTTTAACCCACTTACTCCACTAAAAAGCCTACATTCACAATTAACCCTTAGTGAACCCTTTGATCCTAACAACCCTTGTTATTGATTCACCCACTAATATTAACCCAAAACCCCGCTCGTATTTGTTGTCACCATTCCTTTAACTACCCTTCTATCAAGACTTGATTTGATAAGTTGCTCAATTATATTATTTTAGTTATAAAATTTCTTTCTTATGTAATCTGTGCTAACGTTATCTAAAAAAAATCGAAGTATATTCATTATTAGTTACGTAATTAAGTGAGCTTATATGTTTAATTTCAATATCTTGAAGAAGAAGCTCGTATTATTAGTATTTTCATGTGATGTAATTATTCAGATTGTTAGTTAGGTAATTTGTCAGGTCAATCTCGATTCTAACCTTCTATTTCAGCCTTTATCCAGACCTTTAACCTACGCCCCGTTACAACCCTGTTAAAGACCTTTTGATTTGTGTATCATCTCATATTACATTGGTGGAGATTTGATTTTTAGGCAAGCCTATGGGATTAACTTTTCAGGTTGGACTTATGAGTGCTTATTCTTGAACCATAAACAATTCGAGTGCTTTGAGTGAATCTTTAGTGAGGATGTCAATCCTTGTCAGTTTTGAATTAAAGGTAATTATTTAGATAAGGGGAGACACCTATGTTTTCGAGCTATAAAATGTATGCCTTATATTATTTGAATCTTTATATTATTTGAATCTTTAGGACTCTTTAAGTTAAATTATCCATATATAAATTATCTATGAATTATGATGAGACATTGTTGATGAGAATTATGAAATTTTGGAAAGTTCGTTTTAATTATAAGTAGAGAATTTTGCTTGAGGACAAGCAAAAGCTTAAGTGTGGGGGTATGTGATAAACCGTAAAAGTAACATATTTTAATCCCACATTTAGCATACTTTTTGATGATTTATCCCTTGATTTATGTAAAAAGGTGCTCTTAATCCTTTCTTTTCATGTTTTATACTCAGCAAAGCATCTAAGGATGAAAAGAACGAGAAACGGGCCTAAAACGGACCAAATTGGGCCAAAAAAGAAATTGACACGTCCTGGGCCCAAGACCACACGACCGTGCCTCCCTAATTTACTCTAACACGGCTGGACCCCGAAAGACACGAGCGTGTCTCTTCAGCAGACTCAACCACGGCTTGAAATCGATTCACACGGGCGTCTACCATGGCCCTGTCCCTGCCACGGCCAGGAGGAGTTTTATTTGTATTTGGGTACTTGAAGGCAAAGAAACACATTCCAAAGCCTATTCAAACACCCTAGTAGGAATTCCACTCAAATTAGGATTCTTAGGGGCCAAATAAAGCATTCCAAGAGCCTATATAAACACCCTAAGCATAACCTTCGAGAAGGGGAGCTAGGCCAAGGAGCCGAGCCAGAAAGGTCAGATTTGTGGGAATCACTCAAAGATAGCCAGTTGATCCATCTCAAGAAGCTGGAATTATACCCAAGACGACAAATCTCTCCTTTAATTCCTTCAGGGAGTTTTAGGGATTTCTTATGTTTTGTTTTATCTTTTCTTCTAAGATGTTTTCTTTTACTGTTATGAACTAAACCCTTCAAATACCTGATGGGGACGAAACCTAAGACGGATCTTGTTATTTGTTTCTTAACTATATGATAAATATTTGATTTGTTCTTAAATATGTGTGCTTAATTCTTGTGTTAATATTTTCGGGATATTGATTCAAGTTGAATGTGCTTAGGTGGTGAAGCAAAAGTCCCTGTCTAAGAGTAGATCTAGCATAATTAAGCGGAGTTGATCGCGCGCCTAGAGATAGGATGACGAGATTTTTCTGGATTAAGGTGAAACCTAATATAGGAGTCCATAAATTGAGTTAATGCGATTCTAGGGGTTTTAATTAGAAAGAGATTTCAATTAATCAACCTATGGTTAGACGTTATTCACCTCGAGAGAGGGTTTAATATAAATTAGGGAATCCTATGGATCAAGTCAAATGAATAAATCGTCTAGTTCAGAGTTAGATAACAAGTGAAGTCTAGGTGTATTCTTCCTAAGGGTATCGTCTTAATCAACTGAGTTTTCCCAACAGTATTTCCCCAATTCATTCTTTTTGTCTTTGTGTCTTTAGCTTAGTAGTTAGTTAATTTAGATTAAACAATCAATCACTTAATATTTAGGCTAAATAATAGAAATAAGGTTAGTATTAGTACTTTTAGTTCCTTTAGGTTCGAAAATCCGGTCTTGCCTAAGCTATACTACTATTCGATAGGTGCACTTGCCTGAAATCATTGTCAGAGTTAGTTTTCAGGTTCGATCATTCTCTTTATAAATTTTAAGACTCGGCAAAACAACGTTCAACAAGTTTCTCGATGAACCCTTCAGATTAATACTAGGTACCCGGTGGTTTCTCACACAGCCCTCCATTAATTAATAAAAGGGTGGTTTCGCACATAGCCTACCAAATAATAATTTAAACGATGGTATCACACACAGCCCATCGTGAATAAATAATAAGGTGGTATCGCACATAGCCCACCAAATAATAATTACGGATATTTATCCGTACTTACATTTCTATTTCAAGGTTCATATGAGAGTTACTCATTATCTATCATTTTCAATCAATCTCACCAACAAGTAATTTCATCCATTCAATGCACCAATAGATAACAACCTATGTACTAAAGATGTATCATTTACACATAAACTTACCTCGGTGCAAAATGTATTAATTGACGGTTTAATCAGTAACCTTGCCTTTTCCTCGGTCAAGGCTATTTCCATGCTCTTCTTGATCTATAATAATAAAATGTACCCATTCAATCACTATATAACTCATGATACATCGAAATTTATACTTAGGCAAAAATGACCATTTTGCCCTTATACTTTGGATAAATTATGATTTTGCCCTTAGGCTCGTAAATCATTTTTCATCACATTTTCCCATTAAACAAACCTAGCAGAACATTTATTTCTCTTATAACAATTCATAAAACCCATCATATGCATTTATTACTCAATTACAACCTTTACAAATAAGTCCCATTTAGGTGTTTTCATGGTAACACCTTTCACAAAAGTTATTCCTTACCCCACTAACATTCATTTTCATCCATAAAAACTCAGCAAACAACATAAACACTCTCATGGCAAGTCCCTAAACTTTCAACCATTTTGCAAAATAGTCCCCTCATTAGCTAGCTTAAGCTTTAGGGGTTCTAAAAGTACAAAAATTATCAAGAAAAGCCATTAAAATCACTTACTAGTAAGGCAAATAGGTTGCTGAAGTTTTCAAGCTCCCAAAGCCCTTCTTGAGTGTGAAAATTCAGTGGAAGAAGAAGAGAAATAAAAAGATGGTATCCTTTTTCTTTATTTTATTTATTTCCTTCAATTTAATCCACCTAACCCACCTACTTGACCAATTTTGACCTTATTTTGTCCCCTATGGCCGGCCACCCATTCTATAAGTGTCTAATTGATCTTTAAGGACCTCTAATTTTATATTCCATAGCTATTAGAACCTCTAGCTTGTAAAATAGAACTTTTACACTTTATACGATTTAGTCCTTTTTCAGAATTAAGCATACAATTGCTAAAATTAAAGAACCAAAATTTCTATGCATCCTTATAATCACGCTATAACACATAAAATAATATTAAAAATATTTTTCTTTAACCTCAGATTAGTGGTCCTAAAACCACTGTTGCAACTATCCCCAAAATCGGTCTGTTACAGTGTCGATGCCATAATACTTTTACTAACAAAATTTTCTTATTTCTCATTTATTTAACCTCGCAAGTTAAGATACAGATCAGTTCTTCTTCATAAGTCATATCGGACTGAATCTCTATCTCAGACGGAGAAAATACATGCGAGGGATCAGATCTGTATTGTCGAAGCATCGATACATGAAACACATTATGGATCTTTTCAAACTCAGATGGTAACAACAATCTATAAGCAATAGGTCCAATACGCTCAATAATCTCATACAGCCCGATGAATCTTGAACTCAAACTGCCTTTTCTGCCGAATCGGAGTATTTTCTTCCACGGAGACACATTCAAAAATACTTTATCACCAATCTCAAATTCAATAACTTTTCGTTTCAAATATGCGTATGATTTCTATCGATCAAACACTGCTTTCAGACTACTCCATATCACTTTTACTTTCTGTTCAGTCTCTTTAATCTAATCAACCCCGTGAATTTTATTTTCAATAAGTTCGCATCAAGATCTGAGGTGTTCAAGATTTCCTACCATACAAGGCTTCATACGGTGCCATTTTAATACTAGATTGAAAAATATTATTATACGCGAATTTAATCAATGGAAAATATTGTTCCCACGTACCTTTAAACTCAAGAATGCAACATCTCACCATATCCTCGAGTATCTGAATAATCCACTCGGATTGACCATCCGTCTACAGGTCAAAATCAGTACTGAAGTACAATTTCGTACCTAAAGCCTCTTGATGTTTCTTCCAAAACTGCGAAGTAAACCTCGGATCTCTGTCAGACACAATAGATAGTGGCACCCCGTGGAATCTCACAATATTAGAAATGTATAACTTAGCTAACTTATCAAGCAAATAATTCGTTCTCACCGGAATAAAATGAGCTGATTTTGTCAATCTATCAACTATAACCCAGATTGTATCTTTCTTCCTCGGAGTTAAGGGGAAACCTAAAACAAAATCCATCGTCACTCTATCCCATTTCTACTTGGGAATCATAATCGGTTGTAACAAACTGGTTGGCACCTGATGTTCAGCTTTTACTTGCTGACAGATCAAACATTTTGAAATAAAATCAGATATATCTCTTTTTATTCCAGGCCACCAATAAAGTTGTTTCAAATCATTATACATCTTTGTACTTCTCAGATGAACAAATAAGCGACTGTTATATGCTTCTTTCAAAATCAACTAAGTCAACTCTAGATTTCTCGAAACACAAATCCGATCTCGGAATCTCAGACAATCATCAACATCAACTCGAAATTCAGAATCAGAGTTTAAATCACACTGAGCTCTTTTTGCTAACATTTCATTATCAACTTTCTGAGCATCAAAAATCTAATGTAAGAACAATGGTATTGCTTTCAATTCGGCTAAAACCTAACCATCATCGACATAACTAAATGAGTGTTCATCGCATGTAGCACAAATAGTGATTTCTGACTCAAAGCATCAGCAACAACATTTACTTTTCCTATATGATAATCTATAACTAGCTCATAGTCTTTTAACAGTTCTAACCATCTTCTCTGACATAGATTCAAATCTTTCTGAGTCATCGATATTTCAAACTTTTATGATCTGAAAACACATGAAATTTTTCATTGAAAAGATAGTGGCGCCAAATTTTTAGAGCAAACATAATCGCAGCTAACTCAAGGTCGTGCGTTGGATAATTCTTTTCATGCGGTTTCAATTGTTTCGAGGCATAAGTTATAATTTTTCCTTCCTGCATCAAAACACATCCCAAACCATTCATCGAAGCATCACTATATATCACAAATTCTTTACCAGATTTTGGTTGTACAACCACTGCAGCTTTAGTCAATAGGGCTTTCAACTGTTCAAAGCTTCTCAGACCATTCGAATTTCACATCTTTCCGAAGTAATCTCGTCAATGGATTGCAATCATCGAAAAGCATTTTATGAACCGTCGATAATAACCAGCAAGTCCCATAAAATTATAGACTTCAGACACATTTTTCGGAGGCTTCCACTCTAAAATAGCTAAAATCTTGCTCGGATCAACTCGTATACCGGATGCTGACACAATATGGCCCAGAAAACTAAGTTCACGTAACAAGAATTCACATTTACTAAACTTAGCAAAAATTTGTTTATCAAGCAAGGTTTGTAGCACAATTCTCAAATGTTCGGCATGCTCAAATTCATCACACGAATAAATGAAAATGTCATCAATGAATACAAGAACAAATAGATCTAAATATGGTCTAAAAATTCTATTCATCGAGTCCATAAAGATAGTAGGAGCATTTTTTAGTCCGAAAGGCATAACTAAAAATTCATAATGCACGCACCTCGTTCTGAAAGCAATTTTTAGAATGTCTAAATCTTTTACTCACAACTGATACAATCTCAGATCTATCTTTGAAAACATAGTAGCTCCTTTTAGCTGATCAAACAAATCATCGATTCTAGGCAGAGGATATTTGTTCTTAATAGTCACTTTGTTTAACTGACGGTAATCAATACACATTCTCATCGTACCATCTTTCCTTTTCACAAACAAAACGTGTGAGCCCCAAGGAGAAAAGCTCAGTCATGCGAAACATTTGTCTATCAATTCTTGCAACTAAGACTTCAATTCTTTCAATTCTATCGGAGCCATTCTATACGGAGCTATTGAGATAGGGGTCATCCCTGGCACTAACTCAATGCCAAACTTAACTTCTCGTATCGAAGGTAATCCCGATAATTCTTCAAGAAATACGTCAGGAAACTTACAAACAACTGGCACAAATTCAACTTTCTTTTCTGTCACTTTCGTATCAATCACATACGCAAGATAAGCTTCACATCCCTTTTTCACATAATTCAGAGTTTTCATCGAAGATATTACAGCCGGTAACCCATTTATTATTTCATCATTCTAACATCTCAAATCAATAGTCTTTCGTTTGTAATTCACAACAGCATCGTGCAATGTTAGCTACTCCATACCCAGAATTATATCAAAGCTATCAAAGGGAAATAACATTAGATCAGCCATGAAACAGATATCTCAAAACATCAACAGACAATTCTTGCATACTTTGTCAACCGGAACACACTTGCCTAAGAGGTTCGATACTCTAATTACAAATTCAGTAGACCCTATAAGCAAAGTCTTACTGGATACTAAGTTCATGCATATATATGAATGAGTAGATCTTGGGTCTATCAATGCAATCACAAATGTATCATAAAGAGTAAATGTACCCATAATAACGTCTAGAGACGAAGCTTCCTCACGAGCTCGAAGAGCATAAGCTCTGGCAGGTGCTCTCGCATCAGATCTCGTAACTGTATCTTTCGTAGCTCTCTATCTACCACTCATATTTCTCGTGTTTCTGAAAGGTCTACCCCTAGCTGAAGTGTTATTTGACTTCATATTCTGTACAATCTCTTGCTCAACAGACTCGGGACAGTCTCAGATAAAGTGATCTAAAGATTCACATTTGAAACAAGCTCGATAATTTAATAGACAATTGCCCAGATGTATTTTACCACAATGCCTACACTCAGGTTGCTTAGATCTGACATTCCCAACACTTGCAATCGAAGTAGCTGGAGCTCGAAAGCTCAAATGTGATCTTGCATGATCTCTACTCGAATGTCCCACATTAGTATTTGAACGGCTATAATCATCTCAGATTTTCTTTGATGCCGACTGATATGACTTAGTCTTTGTTCGTTTTCGCACCTCTCTAGCTTTCGAATAGCTTTTCTTTTCTTTTTCCCGAGTTCTTTAGCTTTACACTCTCGGTCAAAAAGAACAACAAATTTTTTTATTTCCAAAATTCAGACTACCAAAAGAATATCTTCATTCAAGTCGTCTTCGGGCCTTTTACACATTATTGCCTCAGTTGAGACACATTCTCGTGCATACTGGCTCAATCTCACAAATTCTCGCTCGTATTTTGTAACAGACATACAGCCCTATTTCAATTCAGGAAACTCTTTTCGCTTTTGATCACTAAATATTTAACTAATATATTTCTTCTATAATTCAGATTGAAAGAAATCCCAGGCAATTCGTTCTTTTAGAATAACAGAAGTCAAAGTTTTCCACCATTGGTAAGCTGCATCTCTCAACAAAAAATTGGCACATTTGACACATTCATCAAGTGTAACATTTCGGTTTAGACACTAGTCGGAATAGTGGTTTCGGGACCACAAATTTGAGTTAGAAAAATATTTGAATATTATTTTCTATGCTTGCAATATGTGAATAGGCATGTGTGAAAGTGTCGTGAAATAATTTATCTATATGTGTGCCTAATTTGATAAAAGGACTAAATCACGTAAAATATAAAAGTGGCATTCTAATTTTTTAAGTGCATAATTGATGTGTCTTTATAAACATGAGGTCCTTATGTGGTTATTTAACCTTTGAATGTTTTAAATAACAAAGATGGGCATATGTTAAAAAAGGTTAAAATAGTAAAGGTGATAATAAGTTAATTAAAACATAAAATAAAACATTTTTATCATCATTACCGAAAATAAGAAAAGAAAAGAAAGGTTTATAGCTTTGTGATATTTGGCCCTTGTTCATCTTGATTGAGGTATGTTTTTGACTCGGCTTTTGATAATTTTTACATTTTTCTAATCGTTGCTTCGAGTACTACAAAACCCATGTCTTAATTTTGTAAATTGATGATTATTTTGAAATGTGACATTGATGAATTCATGAGTTTTGTGATGTTTGATGATGAAATATGAAACATATGTGTTAGATTAACATGTTTAGTCTTTGGATTTTTGGTGAATTTGAGTAATTTGGACTAAATTGTGAAAATAATATTTTGAGGGACTAAAATGTGAAATAAATGAAAAATATGGGTTGCTAAGGACCTATAGAGAATTCGGCTAAGCATGGGTTATATTGAATTATGTGTATTTTTTGATTTTGTGAAATAAGGACTAAAATGTCAAAATGTGAGAATATGAGGGCTAATTTGTAAATTGCCATAAATGTGTGTTTTTGGATTGAATTGAATGAATTGGTAAATAAATGAGTTAAATTTGAATATGTATAGATCAAGAACCAAAGAAAACGGATTTAGACCGATGGAAGTCGAAAGAGATCGAGTAGTCAAATCCGTTCGTTTAGTTCTAATACGAGGTAAGTTTATATACAAATAGATGTATTTGAATTGGTTTATTTATGTATATATGAAATTTATTTGTGATGAATGTGTATGATATGATATATATACATGAAATCCGAGAAGGCATCGTCAAAGTATCAGTATCTAAAAAGTCCCGTACGAACCCTAGGAATAGATAGGATCTATATGTCATGACATAGGTTTTCGATGTGTGATATCGTGTAAGACCACGTCTGGGACGCTGTCATCGATATGAGATTTACGTGGAAGACCATGTCCGGGACATTGGCATCATATTTTATTCGTGTAAGACCCTGTCTGGGATAGTGGCATCGATATTTGGTTACATGTAAGACCATGTCTGGGGCATTGGCATTGTATGATTATGCCGAGTATTCCAAGTATCCTATTTGATTCAGAATGGTTAAACGGGAAAATCCGAGAAATGAAAGACTATGTGAAATGTAAATCTGTTTCAAGTACGTTTGATGTGTATGCTTTGTTTAAGCATGAAAGGTAAGTATTTATGAATTTCCACTTAAGAAACATATGCAAAGATTCAATGAGACAAAATGTGATATATGCATGAATGTGTTAAGAGCAAAAGAGATACTTTGAAATATCAATTGTTGTTAAGTAATGGCTAAACAAATGAGCCAAAGAAGAGTTATAGATTTGAAATTGAGTAACATTAATGACCTTATATTTGATTTGATTATGTGTGTTATATGTTAATTTTATTTGTATATAGCTTACTAAGCTTTTAAAAGCTTACTCTATGTGTGTGTTTGCAGTGTTTTATGGATCGTTAAAGCTACTAAAGGCTTGGGGATCGTCAAGGATCGTCATCACACTATCCAATCACATTTTAATACTTTTTGAATATGTATATATTATGTATGGCATGTATAGTCTAGTTGATATGGTTATGTTTTGAAAGGTGTATAAATAGCCATGTGATATGGCTAGATAATGATATAATGTGAATGAGTAGTTTATGATATATGATGCATAGTTTGGTAAGGTATGATGGCCTATGAGATGGTAAAATTTATGATATGTTTATGATGCTAAGCTAGCCTATTATTGATGAATATATGTCATAATAAATTGTGGTAAGTTTGTGGATGGATTTTACTTAGAAATGCTTGTAATTAAGTTGAGCTAATTGGCATACAAGATGGTTTGTTTGAAATGTTCTTGAATAAGTAGAAAAAATGGTCAATTTGGCATGTTTTTGTTGCAATTTGTGTAGGGGATGATGCTTGTATGTGCTTGTAGGTATAACCCAAAGTGTGGGTGGCAAAATGGCCTTGTAAATGGCCTATAATTGCCCACACGGTTGAGCACACGGGCATGTGGCTCGATCGTGTCCTTCGTGGTTGTGTTTCAAAACAAGTTAGACTTGACCACGGGCTGAACACACGGGAGTACGACTGGCCTTATGAAACAACTCAGTGATGACTACGGGCTGGACACATGGGCGTGTGACTGGCCATGTGGTGCAAGTCAATAGTGACCACGGGTGAGGCACACGGGCGTGTCCTCGGACGTGTGACCTCTGTAGTTTTGAAAAATGTTTGAATTTCAAAAAAAATTTGTAAGTGTCTGGTTTAGTCCTAACACTTTTCTAATGCATGATTAAGGTCTAGTAGAACTCATTAAGGGACTATGCGTGATTAAGGTCTCGTAGAATTCATTAAGGGACTATGTGCTTGTTTTTAGCTATAATTTGACGATGATATAATTTGTAATGTGAAATGTTCGTAAAAGTTTTGATTTGTCCAGTAATGCCTTTTAACCCTAAATCGGTGATGGATACATTTGATTGGTATCAGAGCTACAATTTAGTCGATTCTAGGACTAACATAGCATGTGAGAGTCTAGCTATACATGCCATATATACGAACTGTGATAGTGTGATGAATCCTGACTTATAAAATGTGTTTTTGTATAGTAAATGGATCTCGAAAGAGCTATAGCTGACGATGTTGAAAGTAATGTGCCTGCTCCTGCTCAAGGGACAATGCCATCTGATTCGAGATCGGCTACTAGTGGTCAGGAAGGAGAGGCTAAACAAGCCTTCTTCCAAATGATGAATGAGTGGCTCACTCAATACGTTAGAACAAATTTAGCTATTTCACAACCTCTACCCCCGTCTAATCCTCTTTAGACTTCTACAATACCACTGGTTATGAACATAAATCTGTTCAATAAGCTTCTGGTCGATAAAATTCGTAAATATGGGGCTGAAGAGTTCAGGGCCACTAGTGATGATGATGCCAAGAAAGCTGAGTTTTGGCTCAAGAAAATAATTCGAGTGTTTGATGAAATGTCATTAACCCTTAATGAATGCAAAAAATGTGTTGTTTTCTTGTTACGAGATACAGCTTATCAGTGGTGGAAGACTTTGATTTTTGTTGTTCCAAGAGAACAGGTTACATAGGATTTCTTTCAGTATGAGTTTCGGAAGAAATACATTAGCCAGAGATTTATAGATCAAAAACGGAAAGAGTTTCTTGAATTGAAACAGGGTCGCATGTCTGTCACATAGTATGAATGAGAGTTCGTGAGAGTAAGCCAATATGCTCAGGAATGTGTTTCGACTGAAGAAATAATGTGTAAACGGTTTCAAGACGGCCTGAATGAAGACATCCATTTGTTAGTTGGGATTCTAGAAATAAAAGAATTTATTGTGTTTATCGATTGAGTGTGCAAATATGAAGCACTCAGGACAAACAAAAGAAAAGCTAAAGTCTGAAGCCAGAGATATAAGAAAGAGATTTTCAAGTAAATCATTTCAGTCTGCTTCAAAGAAATTCAGAGATGAGCATAGCATTTCAAAGACTAATGTGGGACATTCGAACAGAGATCAAGCTAGATTGCAATCGAACTTCAAAGCTCCAGCTACTTCGATGACTAATGTTGGAAATGTTCGATCCGAATGACCTGAATGTAAGCATTATGGTAAAAGACATCCTGGTAGTTGCAGATTGAATGATCGAGCCTGCTTCAGATGCGGATCATTAGACCATTTCATTTGAGACTGCCTGAAGTCTGTTGAACAAGAGATTGTTTAGAAACCGAAGTTAGATAATGTTTTAGCTAGAGGTAGACCTTCTTGAAATACAAGGAATGTCAGTGGTAGTCAGAGAGCTACGAAAGATGCAGTTACGAGATCTAAAGATAGGGCACCTGCCAGAGCTTACGCTATTCGAGCCCGTGAGGAAGCTTCATCTCTAGATGTTATTACGGATACATTTACTCTTTATGATACTTTTGTGATTGCATTGATAGACCCAGGATCTACTCATTCGTATGTATGCATGAACTTAGTATCCAGTAAGACTTTTCCTGTAGAGCCTACTGAATTTGTTATTAGAGTATCGAACCCCTTAGGTAAATGTGTCTTTGTTGACAAAGTATGCAAGAACTGCCCGTTCGAGGTGTTTATTTTATGGCTGATCTGATGCTATTACTTTTTGATGAGTTTGATATAATTCTGGGTATGGATTAGTTAACATTGCATGATGTTGTTGTGATCTGTAAAAGAAAGACCATTGATTTGAGATGTTAGAATGATGAAATAGTTCGAATTGAATCTAATGATTTGAATGGGTTGCTAGTTGTGATATCAGTGAGAAAAGCTCAGATTTTTTGAAAAAGGGGTATGAAGCTTATTTTGCATGTGTGATCGATTCGAGAGTGATTGAAAAGGAAGTTGCATCAGTGCAAGTTGTTTGTGAATTTCCTGACATATTTTTTGAAGAACTACCGGGATTACCTCTGATACACGAAGTTGAATTTGTTATCAATTTAATGCTGCAAACAAATCCTATTTTGATAGCTCCGTATAGAATGGCACCAACAGAATTGAAAGAGTTGAAGTCTCAGTTGCAAGAGTTGACTGACAGAGGGTTTGCACGATCGAGTTTCTCACCTTGGGGTGCTCCCGTTCTATTTGTGAAAAAGAAAGATGGCACGATGTGAATGTACGTTGATTATCGTTAGTTGAACAAAGTGACCATTAAGAATAAATATCCTCTACCCAGAATTGATGATTTATTTGATCAGCTGAAAGGAGCTACTATGTTTTCAAAGGTAGATTTAAAATCGAGGCATTATCAGTTACGAGTAAAAGATTTAGATATTTCGAAAATTGCTTTTAGAATGAGGTACGAACATTATGAGTTTTTAGTTATGCCTTTCGGACTAACAAAAGCTCTTGCTATTTTTTTGGATTTGATGAATAGGATTTTCAGACCATATTTAGATCGATTTGTTGTTGTATTCATTGATGACATTTTGATTTAGTCGAGTGATGAAATTGAACATGCTGAACATCTGAGAATTGTGCTACACACTCTGTGAGATAAGCAATTGTATGCAAAGTTCAGTAAGTGTCAATTCTGGTTGCGTGAAGTTGGTTTCCTTGGACATATTGTGCTAGCATCTAGTATACGGGTTGATTCGAGCAAGATTTCAACTATTTTGGAATGGAAGCCTCCGAAAAATGTGTCTAAAGTTTGTAGTTTTCTGGGACTTGCTGGTTATTATCAAAGGTTCGTAAAAGGCTTTTCAATGATTGTTACTCCATTGACTAGATTTCTTCAAAAAGATCTAAAATTTGAATGGTCCGATAAATGTCAAAAAGTTTTAATCAGTTGAAGGCCTTTTTGACTGAAGCTCCAATTTTAGTACAGCCAAAATCGGGTAAAGAGTTCGTGATTTATAATGATGCTTCGTTAAATGGTCTGAGATGTGTTTTGATGCAGGAAGGTAAAGTTATAGCTTATGCCTCGAGACAATTGAAACCGCATGAAAAGAATTGCCCGACACACGATCTTGAACTAGCTGCAATTGTGTTTGCATTAAAGATTTGGCGCCACTATCTCTTCGGTGAAAAATGTCATATGTTTTCGGATCATAAAAGTCTTAAATATTCAATGACTCAGAAAGATCTAAATCTACGATAGAGAAGATGGTTAGAACTGTTGAAAGACCACGAGCTTGTGATAGATTATCATTCGGCTAAGGCAAATGTTGTTGCTGATGCATTGAGTCAAAAATCATTGTTTCCATTACGTACGATGAATACTCATTTAGACTTTCCTGATGATGGTTCAGTTTTGGCTAAATTGAAAGTGAAATCGTTGTTCTTACAGCAAATATGTGATGTACAGAAAGCTGATAATGAAATGTTAGTAAAACGAGCTAAGTGTAAATTGAATTCTGATTCAGAATTTCGAGTTGATAATGATGATTGTTTGAGATTTCAAAATCAGATATGTGTTTCGAGGAATCTAGAGCTGATTTAGTTGATATTGAAAGAAGCACATAGCAGTCGCCTATCTATTCATTCGGGAAGTACAAAGATGTACCATGATTTGAAGCGACTTTATTGGTGGCATGGTATGAAGCGAGATATCTCAGATTTTGTATCGAAATGTTTAGTTTGTCAGCAAGTTAAAGCTGAACATTAAGTTCCATCTGGTTTGTTACAATCGATAATGATTCCTGAGTGGAAATAGGATGGAGTGACAATTGATTTTGTTTCAGGGTTACCTTTGACTCCGAGAAAGAAAGATACAATCTGGGTCATAATTGACAGATTGACAAAATCAACCCATTTTATTCCAGTACGATCTGATTACTCACTTGATAAGTTAGTTAAGCTTTATATTTTTGATATTGTGAGATTGCACGGGGTGCCACTATCTATTGTGTCTGACAGAGATCCGAGGTTTACTTCACGATTCTGGAAGAAACTACAAGAGGCTTTTGGTACTAAATTACATTTTAGTACAGCTTTTCACCCACAAACGGATGGTCAATACAAACAGATTATTCAGATACTTGAGGATATGTTGAGATGTTCCATTATTGAGTTTGATGGTATGTGGGAACAATATTAACCATTGCTTGAATTTGCGTACAATAAAATTTTTCAGTCAAGCATCAAAATGGTACCTTATGAAGCTTTGTACGGGTGAAAATTTCGAACACCTTTGTATTGGACTGATCTAAATGAAAGTAAGATATACGGGGTTGATTTGATCAAAGAAATTGAGCAGAAAGTAAAAGTGATTTGTGGTAGTCTAAAAGTCGAGTCAGATTGTCAAAAATCTTATGCAGACTTGAAACGAAAAGATATTGAGTTTGAGATCGGTGATAAACTGTACTTTAAAGTGTCTCTGTGGAAGAAAATACTTCGTTTTGGCATAAAAGGCAAATTGAGTCAGAGGTTCATCGGGCCGTATGAAATTATGGAGCGTATTGGACCTGTTGCATACAAATTGTTGTTGCCACCAGAATTAGAATAGATCCACAATGTGTTTCATGTGTCAATGCTTAGACGATACTGGTCTGATCCATCACACGTCATTTCTCCATCTGAAATTGAAATTTGATCTGATATGACATACGAGGGAGAACCATTCTGGATTTTAGATCATGAGGTGAAAGAATTGAGAAATCAGAAAATCTCATTAGTGAAACTCTTATGGCATTGACACAGAGTGGAAGAGGCTATGTGGGAGCCCGAAGATACTATGAGACAACAATATCCGAATTTGTTTAACGGTAAGATTTTCGGGGACGAAAATCCCTAAGGGGGAGAACTGTGACAGTCCGAATTAGACCCTAGTCAGAATAGTGGTTTTGGGACCACAAATCCAAGTTAAAAAATATTTGAATATTATTTTCTGTTCTTGCAATATGTGAATAGGCTTGTGTGAAAGTTTCGTGAAATAATTTATCTGTTTATGTGCCTAATTTGATAAAAGGACTAAATTGCGTAAAATGTAAAAGTTGCCTTCTAATTTATTAAGTGCATAATTCATGTGTCTTTATAAAGATGAGGTCCTTATGTGGTTATTTAACCCTTTAATGTTTTTAATGACAAAGATGGGCATATGTTAGTGGGATTTTAATGTAAATTAGAAAGGTTAAAATAGTAAATGTGATAATAAGTTAATTAAAACATAAAATAAACATTTTTATCATCATTTATGTCCATCTACCACCGAAAATAAGAAAAGAAAAGAAAGGTTTATAGCTTTGCGATATTCGACCCTTATTCATTTTGGTTGAGGTATGTTTTTGACTCAGTTTTTGATAATTTTTATGTTTTTCTAATCGTTGCTTTGAGTACTACAAAACCCATGTCTTAATTTTTAAGTTGATGATGATTATGAAATGTGTCATTGATAAATTCATGAGTTTTGTGATGTTTGATGATTAAATATGAAATATATGTGTTAGATTAACATGTTTAGTCTTTGGATTTTTGTGAATTTGAGTAATTTGGACTAAATTGTGAAAATAATATTTTGAGGGACTAAAATGTGAAATAAATGAAAAATATGGGTTGCTAGGGACCTATAGGGAATTCGGCTAAGCATGGGTTATATTGAATTATGTGTATTTTTTTTTATTTTGTGAAATAAGGACTAAAATGTTAAAATGTAAAAATATGAGGGCTAATTTATAAATTGCCCTAAATGTGTGTTTCTGGATTGAATTGAATGAATTGGTGAATAAATGAGTTAACTTTGAATATGTATAGATCTAGAACCAAAGAAAATGGATTTAGACTAGGGGAAAGCGAAAGTGATCGAGTAGTCGAATTCGTTCGTTTAGTCCGAATACGAGGTAAGTTTATATACAAATAAATATATTTGAATTGGTTTATTTAAGTATCTATGAAATTTAATTGTGATGAATGTGTGTGAGATGATATACACATGAAATCCGAGAAGGTATTGTCAAAGTATCAGTATTCGAAAAGTCCAAAAAGTCTGGTACGAACCCTAGGAATAGATAGGGTCTATATGTCAAGACATAGGTTTTTGATATGTGATATCATGTAAGACCACGTCTGGGACGCTAGCTTTGATATGATATTTACGTGTAAGACCATGTCTAGGACATTGGCATTGTATTTGATTCGTGTAAGACCCTGTCTGGGACAGTGGCATCGGTAATTAGTTACATGTAAGACCACGTCTGGGACATTGGCATTGTATGATTATTCCGAGTATTCTGAGTATCCTACTTGATTCAGAATGGTTCAAGGGGCAAATCTGAGAAATGAAAGACTATGTGAAATGTAAAACTGTTTTAGGTACGTTTGATGTGTATGCTTTGTTTAAGCATGAAAGGTAAGTATTTATGAATTTGCAATAGAGAAACATATGCAAAGATTCAATGAGACAAAATGTGATATATGCATGAATGTGTTAAGAGCAAAAGAGATAGTTTGAAATATGAATTGTTGTTAAGTAATGGCTAAACAAATGAGCCAAAGAAGAGTTATGGATTTAAAATTGAGTAAAATTAATGATTTTATATTTGATTTGATTATGTGTGTTATATGTTAAGTTTATTTGTATATGGCTTACTAAGCTTTTAAAAGCTTAGTCTATGTGTTTGTTTGCATTGTTTTATAGATCATTAAAGCTACTAAAGGCTCGGGGATCGTCAAGGATCGTCATCACACTATCCAATCACATTTTGGTACTTTTTGAATATGTATATATTAAGTATGGCATGTATAGTCTAGTTGATATGGTTATGTTTTGAAAGGTGTATAAATAGCCATGTGATATGGCTAGATAATGATATAATGTGAATGAGTAGTTTATGAAATATGATGCATAGTTTAGTAAGGTATGATGGCCAATGAGATGGTCAAATTTATGATATGTTTATGATGCTAAGCTAGCCTATTATTGATGAATAGATTTCATAATAAGTTGTGGTAAGTTTGTAGATGGATTTTACTTAGAAATGCTTGTAATTAAGTTGAGCTAATTGGCATAAAAGATGGTGTGTTTGAAATGTTCTTGAATGAGTAGAAAAGGTGGTCAATTTGGTATGTTTTGGTTGCAATTTTTATGGGGAATTATGCTTGTATGTGCTTATAGGTATAACCCAAAGTGTGGGTGGCAAAATGGCCTTGTAAATGGCCTATAATTGCCCACACGGTTGAGCACACAGGCGTGTGGCTTGACTGTGTCCTTCATGGTTGTGTTTCAAAACAAGTCAGACTTGACCATGGGCCAACACAAGGGTGTGCGACTGGCCATGTGAAACAAGTCAGTGACGACCACGGGCTAGGCACATAGGCGTGTGAATGGCCGTGTGGTGCAAGTCAGTAGCGACCATGGGTGAGGCACACGGGCGTGTCCTCGGCCGTGTGGACAAGTTAGAATGTATACCCTACTTTGCCACGGCTCAGACACACGGGCGTGTCTAAGGCCATGTGAGGCACACAGCCTGCCTACACGGGCGTGTGACCTTTGTAGTTTTGAAAAATGTTTGAATTTCAAAAAAAATTTAGTAAGTGTTCGGTTTAGTCCCGACCCTTTTCTAATGCATGATTAAGGTCTCGTAGACCTCATTAAGGGACTATGTGCTTGTATTTAGCTATGATTTGACGATGATATACTTTGTAATGTGAAATGTTCGTAAAAGTTCTAATTTGTTCGATAATGCCTCTTAACCCTAAACTGGAGATGGTTACGGGTTAGGGGTGTTACATCAAGGGTACACGACATCTCATCAAATACTCGAATCGTATTCTCGAGCCAAAACTCAGCTCTCTCAACATCATCATCATTAGTGGCCTTGAACTCTTTGGCCTCATATTTACGGATTTTATCAACCAGAGGCTTATTCAACAGATTCGGATTCATAGCTAGAGGTACAACAAGAGTCTGAGGGGGATTAGGTGGGGGCGGAGGTTAAGGAACAGTGGATTTGCTATAACATACTGAGTGAACCACTCATTCATTATTTGGAAGAAGGCTTGTTCAGCCTCTCCTTCTTGACCGCTTGTAACCGGTCTAGATCAGACGACGCTGTTCCTTGATCGTCAGTTACGGCTTGTTCGGGATCCACTTACTATACAAAAAACACATTTTATCTGTCAAGATTCATCACACTATCACAGTTCGTATATATGGCATGTATAGCTAAACTCTTACACGCTATGTAGTCTTAGAATTGACTAAACTGTAGCTTTGATACCAACAAATTGTAACACCCCTAGCCCATATCCTTTGTCGGACTAAGGTTAAGAGGCGTTACTGGACATATTGGATCATATCACAAACATTTCACTAATATCAAATATTCACATACATTCTATATCGAAATATACACATAGAATCCCTTTAGAAGGTCTACAAGACCTTAAACATGCATTGGGAAGGGGTCAGGACTAAACCGAGCACATACAAATTTTTCAAAACTTAAAAATTTTTAAAAGTTATAGAGGTCACACGCTCGTGTGGGCAGGCCGTATGCCTCACACGGCATTAGACACACCCATGTGTCTAGGCCATGGCAGAAAAGGGCATACATATTGGCTTATCCACACAGCCACAAGACACACCCATGTGCCAGGCCGTGTGAAAATTAGAGAGGCTACTGACTTACTCACAAGGCCAGTCCAACGCCCATGTGTCCAGTATGTGTGGCTATTCAAATTGGCCTCACACACCCGTGTGCTTAACCGTGACAATCGAAGGGGGTATACTGACTTGGCCACACGGCCTAGTACATGCCCGTGTGTGCGACCGTGTGCTCTGTCCAGACTCACTTCGAAGTGGCCCTCGAGCAACACGACAGAGACACATACCCCTGTCCCTATCCGTGTGGGCACAAAATATGCTATTTACAAGGCCAATTTGCCACCCAATTTGGGTGCTCCCTACAAGCACAAATAGCACATTTTTACACCACATTTTCCAGCCAATTCCAATACCAAAACATGCATCATTCAAACCATAATATCATCGATTAATTCAACATTCAATTACCAATCCAAAGGTATACCTTTCATGGACTATAATCACATCAAAATCATATACTTTATATCCAAATTAGACCATTTCATACATAACCAAAACATGCCAATTCATTCACATCAAGACATATCAAATTGGCCTTTTCCCTTGACCACATATATACCGCAAAATGTACCATTTCATAACATATAGTACATAGCCAAAATTCAGTCATAAACTCAAACTTAACCAAGCCATATCACATGGCTAGATATATATGTCCCAAAACATATGTTAACATTTCTAGCCTATACATGCCATACTTCGATATTTACATTTTCAAAAGGTACCAAAATATAGTTCGATAGTGTGGTGATGATCCTCGATGATCCCCGAGCTCCCAGTATATTCAGTAATCTATAAAACATTGCAAACACACACAAAGTAAGCTTATAAAAGCTTAGTAAGCCATATACAAATAAACTTATCACATAAACAATTACAAACTATTTCATCCATATTAATACATAACACAATAGCAAATTCATATTTCTCATCTAACTTAATTGATCATAACCACTTATTTATAAACATATCACATTTTCATGTAGCTCACATATCAAATGATCATATTCATACTTATCTTCCATTGCAAATTTCATATACATACATACTTACCGAAATTCGGATGCACATTCGTATACTCGTTCATTTCTCGGAATGACCGTTGAACCTTTTGAAATTAATAAGGATACTCAGATAGCTCAGACAGCTCGTACAATGCCAACGTCCCAGACGTGGTGTTACATGTAATCAAATATTGATGCCACTGTCCCAAACAGGGTTTTACACGAAATCATATATGATGTCGATGTCCCAGACATGGTCTTACATGTAATCTCTAATCAATGCCAGTGTCCCAGACATGGTCTTACACGATATCTCAAATTGTTGCCAATGTCCCAGACGTGGTCTTACATGAAATTATATCTCGGAATCCTATGTCATGACATACGTATCCTAACTATTTCCTAAGGTTCGTACGGGACTTTTCGGACGTCGTCACATTATCGGAACTTTTCCAAATTTCACATATTCAGCTTAAATAGCCATATGTCACAATTTATGCACATATAAGCAATAATAATTCAATCCAAACACATTTATTTGTATATCAACTTACCTCGTAAGGGAAAGAACGGAAACGAACGACTATTCAACTACTTTCGATTTCCCTTAATCCAATTCTGTTTTTTTTTTTAGTCCTTGACTATACAAATTCAAATTTAAATTATTCATTCACCAAATTATTCAATTCAATCTATACACACATATTTAGGGAATTTTACAACTTAGCCCTCACATTTTGACATTTTCACATTTTAGTCCCTATTTCATAAAATCACAAAATACTCATAATTTAACAATATCATATCTTGGCCGGATATTCCTTTAGCTCATATGAGCCCACATATTTCATTTACTTCACATTTTAGCCCTTCAATTTCTCATTTTCATAATTTAGCCCAAAATACTCAATTTCATCAAAAATCTCAATACAAAGCATATTAATCCAACACATATCTTTCATAATTCATCAATTAACATCATTCGATTCACAAATTCATCAATGGCTTAACTCACAATCTTCATCAAAATCAGAAATTAAGGCATGGGCTTAATAAAATGCTAAGCAACGATCACAAAAACATAAAAATTGTTAAAAATGGATCAAAACACATACCTTAATCACCAAATATCAAAGCCGAACCTTAGCTTAGTCTTTTTCTTTTCTTTTCTTGTTATTTTCGGCCAAAGATATACATAATGGCCTATTTTCATACTTTTGTTTTACTATTACATCATTTAATTATCAATTTCCATTTTTAACCTTTATAATATCATTTAAAATCCACTAAGTAATGTCCCACTTTCTCATTTAATGCGTTCAATGGTTAAACAACCACATAAGGACCTCCTCTTTATAAAGACACATCAATTCGGCCATTATTCAAATAGGAGGAAAATTTTGCATTTTCTGCGATTTAATCCTTTTTGCAAATTAAGCATACAAATGATCAAATTAAATCACAGAAATTTCACACATACCAATTCACATCCTGTAGACTTGGAAAATAATATTAAAATATTTTTTTAGGCTAGGATTTGTGGTCCCGAAACCACTATTCTGACTAGGATCTAAACTGGGCTGTTATACTTGACGTGGAGCCCAAGTCTTTCAGGGTTAATTTTTCCACACAATTAAACTTATACGAAGACCTAGGACATGCTGAAGACCTAATTTGGGTTGCTAACACTTTTATAAATAAGAACTTAGGGGTTTGATGTAAAAAAGTCATCTGAGACGCATCCAAAAACTCTCGTAGTTTGGGAGTAGGATTTAGATTTAGTTTTCTTTTATTTTCTTAAACATTTTGTTATTTTCTCTTCGAACCAATTTTGATAAAATATTTCTTTTATTCAATATAAGTTATTTAGTTTATTTTCCTTTGTAAGTGACGAGACTCATTTTCCCCATCGAGAGATTCACTATTCCGCTCTTAATCTATACAAATCAGGATTATTCTATATCCTTTTGCTCTCCTAGCTTATTCATGTTATTTACATGTTTATACCAATTGAGTTTGAGATTATGAATGCCACGAGTAGCTAATTCCCAAAGTGGAGATTAACAAGTGGATGGGGGAGTGATTAATAGAGGGTTAAGGGTTTCCTACAATATTAGTTGATATAAATTATGCTTTCCTAAAACTTAGGCTTGACAACCCTAGGAAGTAATCAATGGTTAAACAAAATCAGGAGATAAGTTTGTTGAGTAAATCGTAATTTATCCTAGTTTAGAAAGAGAGGTCGGGAGATAAGTGACTATCAATCAATTAATTAGTTAGTTAGAGGTTTAGAGGTAATAATTTGTTAGTTAATAGCTAATTCACCTTAAAACTCGAATCCAAAGTTAATTACAACCCCTGAAACGAGTTTGTAACACCCCTTACCCATATTCGATGCCGAAATAGGGTACGAGGCATTACCGGAATACATACACTTGTAAACGTATTAAATTGAGTCATAAAATTTCATCCAAATTAAAACTTTTCAAATTTTTATCTTTGAGTCCCTAAATAGGGCCTACGAGGCCCAATACATACTTTGGAAGTGGTCCGAGACTAAACTGAGAACTTTGGAAAACATTAGAAAATTTCTTGAAAAACAGGGGCACACGCCCATGTCCAAGTCCATGTCCTTCACACAGCCAAGATACATGCCCGTGTGTTAGGCCGTGTGGCATTCCAAATTTCTGAAAATCAAGTGTAGACTTCACACACCCTAGGCACATGGCTGTGTGGCTGCCTGTGTGGCCACAAGTAAGGCTTTTTACCAAGCCCTTTGCCAACCCAAAATACTTATACATTTATACAAGTTTATCATCACACAACATGGTATTATTTAGCATTCAAACATCCATACTAAGACATCCACATACCATTTACAAACCACATTCATCATGCATAATCACACATTCACACTCAACCATTCACATGCAAGAATACACATCCTTGAAATGCATCGTCATAGACTTATAACATAACAAACATTGGCCACATTAAATGGCCTTATACAACAATAACGAACAAATAGCATAGGCCAACATTCTAGGCCAACTCATAATAACATATACACATAATCAAGTCCCTATACGTTTCATAGACTTAAAAATACTTGAAGATCGTTGATACAATACCAATCAATAACTTGTTAGTGTGACAGAATCTCCGATGACCTCTAACTCGAGCTAGCATATGTGACACTATAGGAAAAAGGAAAGGAAGGGGGTAAGAATTATATCTTAGTAAGTAGGTATGTAAATAATAAGTGATTTATTAACATATTTTCACCAATTATCACAATATGTTCTCAAGGTAATACAATCATAATTGCACAAAATTTCACTATTTACTTATGTTCATCTCAAGTTGTCTACTCAAGTTACAGTCACTAAATTATTTATATCTTGACCTACGAAACTTCAAATTAAGATCTGTTAATTTTTCCTGAAACTATACTCAGATATCTTATTACCATAAAATTTTCAGAATTTTAGGTTTAGAAAATAAGTACATTTTATTCATTAAAGTCACTCATATTCCGCTGTCCGATAGTTCTGACCCCTCTTCACTAAAAATTAATTATCTCCTCGTACGAGATTCGGGTGATGTTCCCATTTGTTTCTTATGAAATAGACTCATTAGGTATTTTAAGAATGTAAATTATAACCCATAATTATTTTTTTTTTTTTTTACAATTTGTAACTATTTTCCCAAGTCAGAATAGGGGATTCCAAAATCATTCTAACTCTATCTCACAAAAATTCAAATATAGCAGAATATGAAATTCTTTTGCTTATACCGTTTCTTTTATACGAAAATAGACTCAATAAGATTTAATTTAATATCTTATTCAACTTCTAATTCAATTTCCACCATTTTTGGTGATTTTTCAAAGACACATAACTACTACTGTCCCAAAACTATTTTATTGCTAATTTTACTCTATCATGTTTTCTTTGTATTAATTCTCATTTACACACATATAACACTAAAGTATATCGATAGTTAGCTATGCCAATAGCTATTCATCATCAAATATTTACAAGTCTTCATTGTAACACTTATTCCATATCAACCTTACCAAAGTTCGATCACATATCGAGCACAATGCTCATGAATATATATACACATGTACTTGCACTTGTTCATCACATAATCACATTCAATTACACTTAGTCATTTTCCCTTTGAACACATCAGAATATTATTGGATACATCAAAAGTTTGCACATAAGTGCCACACTTGTAGCCAAAGCTACTTCACATCACTTTTCACATAGAGGCTCGTTCTCGAGCTATTCATTTTCACGGGTCTGCTCACACAAGCTGTCAGTCATTCGTTACTACTCAGTGCTGCTCACACAAGCTGTCAGGTATCCGCAACACATGCTGGCATACTCAGCCACTGGTAGAACTTAAGACCAGCACCCAGATTCACTTAGTCACAATTTCACATAGATTTCACATAGGTCCCTAGTGACATGTCACTTGTATCATATTCTATTCCTATGGTTCAACCGGAAATTTCTCACATTTCGATACTTTGTCAATTTCATTCAATATTCAGCCACATCTCATCAAAACGTAAGTAAAAATGATGCATTATTTACATATAACTTACCTCGGTAGCACAATCGGTGAAAATGACTTATTCGTCAATTTCTCGTTTTTCCCTCGTTCTAGTTACAAACCTCGTTTTCCTTGATCTATAATATCACATTTAATTTATTTATTAGTCACATTATTCAATGTGACCCAAAATTCATATTATGGAAAAATTATATTTTTGGCCCTAAAGTTTCACATATTTATAATTTTGCCCCTAGGCTCGTAAAATGATTTTCATTCAATTTCTTTGTACTTTAAGCCTAGAAGAACCATTTTTATAACTATAACAGCCCAAAATTTCCATTAAAACACACTTTTATGACACATTTTATAACTTTTACAAATTAGTCCTTTTAGGCATTTTCACCGAAAATCACTTAGTAAAAGTCATTTCTCTAACCATAAACATGCATTTTCTACCATTAAACACAAAAATACACACATATTCATCATCATTTAAAAGCCTATACTTTAACCATATCTCAAATTAGTGGTAGAAATAGATAGATCTTGTTACGAGGATTTTAAAAACGTAAAAATTATTAAAAATGGGGCTAGAACGGACTTACAATCGAGATTGGAAGCTTGAAAAACCCTAGACATGGTTTCCCCTTGTGAAATTCGGCCATGGGTTGAAGATGGACAAAAAATGGCTTTTAATTTTGTTTATTTAATCATTTAATCACTAAATGACCAAAATGCCCCTAACTTAAAAATATTCTATTTCACCCATTTCATGTCCATTTTTGTCAAAAATTTATCCAATGGTCTAATTACCATTTAAGGACCTCCAATTTAAAATTTCATAACAATTGGACACCTCTAACATGTAGAACTCAACTTTTGTACTTTTTATAATTTAGTCCTTTTGACTAAATTGAGTGCCAAGCGTCGAAATTTTTGAACAAAATTTTCATGAAATCATTTTGTGAAATTTATACCATAAAAATATAATAAAAATATTTTTTTCCTGATTGGATGTGTGGCCCTGAAACCACTATTCTGACTAGGCCCATGTTCAGGCTGTTACAGAGTTAATCTTCCTGATTTGTTTAACTGGTTTAGTTGTTTGTTTATTTATTTTATTTATTTAGTTTTTTATATCTATCTATTCTATGATTTATTATAATATATAATTTAATTATTACTATTTAGACTTATTATTGTAAAGAAGTTTTCAATAGATTTAATTCATCCTCCCTTGGGTACGATCCTTAGAATACTTCATTGTGTTCCATTGTAAACAATATCACATTACAATTTGACCCGTATACTTGCGGACATCGCTTATAACAACTCGTTTTTCAATGGTGTCAAAATAGTGGTTTTGGAACCATAAATCCAACGAATAATCGTAAAATTAGTATTTAAAATATACGAGTCAATAATAATTTTTATATTGAATTTTGATTTGATGAATTTTAATTAATTGAATTAATGGTTAGTATAAGTGGTTTAGTCCAAAAGTCAAGTGGTTTTTGAAAATAAGGTATTGAGACATGTTTTCGTAATTTAATTCCATAAATATTTTTATTAAATGTTTATAAAGTAGTATTATAGGTAAATTGAGGTTTGGTCTAGTAATTTTGACAATTGGTTACTTAATTAAGGTAAAAGGATTTAATTGTAAAAGAGGTAAAAGTCAATTGCTATAGATTTAAATTAGTAAAGGGAACAAAATTGTGATTAAACCATGGTCAAAAAGTCCAAGTGGTGGTGGATATGACTAATCCACTAGCTTTTGGGCTATTTGCTCATTTAGTCCTAATTAGTTTAGGGTTAAATTGAAATTAAACTTGTTTAGTTAAAATTTTAAAATAATTGATGGACCAATTGTGTAATTAAAACCCCTTTAGATGGTAATTATACCATATTCTCATTTGATGGAAAAATATGGACATGTTTTATTTATTTTTATAAGTCATAATGTAAAGGTTAAAATTGTAAATTAAGTCAATAAAAGGTAAATTAAAAGAATGCTAAATTAAGTTATCATCTTCCTTTCTTTTCTTTTGGAAACCGAATGGCCATTGTTATGGGAGAAGAAAGCTTCGGTCAAGCTAGGGTTGGGGTATGTAAGTGATCCTTGATATCGTTTTTAGTAATTTTTATGTTTTTGAGCTCGTATTAGCTTGATCTAGCTAACACAGGGACTAATTTGTAAATCTGTTAAACATTATAGATAATTCCACTAATGAGATTGAGTTGTTCTTGAAGTTTTATGGTAGATTATTAAGCTTGGTTGTTAAATAAGACTATTTTGTGAAGTAGGTTTTAGTAATTTTAATGTTTAAGGACTACAAAGTTAAAGTGATAAAATTACAAGGACTTGATGTGAAATAACAGCAAATATGGGCTGTAGTGGAGTGCTATACAATTTGGCTGAACTTATTTTTAGTTAAAATTGGTTAAATTGCAAGTTTTGAACTTAAAGACTAAATTGCATAAAAGTAAAATGTTGGGGGTACTTTTGTAAAAATGTCTAAAAGGACTTAATTGCATCAAATGAGTTAATTTTGTTGTTGGAATTATTTAATTGGATGAAATTATTATTCTAGATCAAGACTAGGTTGAAAATCGAGGCATAGAAAAGTTGTTGAATAGTCATTGTCTTTGTCATCGTTGCAATTTAGTCTGGTAATTTCGTTCAGTTCGATTTTAATATATCTTAAATGTATATTATATGAACTTAATTATAGAATAATGGATAATGCTGATGCATGTATTTTGGAATGGAAATAATTAATTGATATGGTATCGATCACGACTGGAATATTCTAAGCCGATGAATGTAGGATAGAGTACGATTGGCATGCCAATAGGTTGTTTTGGGCGTGGTACGGGATTGGTATGAGATTTGATGATGATTTTTGTATATCTTCTGTTCACTGAATATACCGAGGTCTTGTATATGTTGTGAACTATCGTGTTATATTACATTTTTTTTCTAATGTGTCACGGGGCGGATGTTAGCCTACGGGCTAGGCACTTAATGCCGAGGTGTGTTATCGGTTGGATTGGCTCGTATGAGCATCTGGTGTGTTCTGGATGGTTAATTGTGTACTCGTATATGTATATCATTCATCGAGCATTGTTTTATTGATCAATGAATGTTTTTGAAATGTGAGAAATAAATTTGTACTATTGTTTGAGCACTACTCACCTGTTGTGAGCTGTGATTGATAGGAATTGAGAAATTGATTTGTACTATTGTTTGAGCATTACTCACTTGTTTTGAGTTGTGATTAACAAAAATTGTATTAGTAACCTTGTTATTTGAGTTATTATTTTATTTCAGTAAGCTTTATCGTTTAATCGACAAACTTACTAAGCTTTATGTAAGCTTACTTGTGTCCTTGTCTTTTTCTTTGTAGATTACGTCTTTGTGGAAATCGGGAGATCGAATCAACTTGAAGAATCATAGTATTCGATAATATTTTGGTAGACTATGAGTATAACCTTGACTTATATGGCATGTAATAGGCTAATGGTGGATGTTTTGTGATAGTCTAAAGCACATATGTGGTAGCATGATATACTTGTATTTTAGTCGTGTCAAGTAGTTATTTGAGGCATGTATGCTTAATTCTAGTGAAGGCATGAGTGGTTGATGCTAATCAAGCTCGAATTGGAAAGTTTTTTTATTTGATGTGGTATGCATAGATGGCTTGAAAGTTTATCTTGATAATGGTTTGTTATGTGATTGAAATGTGGTGTCAATGGTGGCACATTGGTTAGGCACATAGGATGGTTGATTAACTTGATTTGAGTGTTTTAAAATGCATTCCAAAGTCTTGTGAACATGTGTGTAAGTGTATAATTAGGTACCTAAGCATTTTGGATGTGAAATGAGCATGTTTTGGGACATTTTTTTGACAAACATAGCTTGGGACACGGGCTGTCACACGGCCGTGTGTCACACACAGGCAATCTGTACAAGCGTGTGCACCGAACATGTTAGGTGTAGGGTTCACACGAGCTGGCACACATGGCCATGTGGCCCAAGTCAATGAGTTACACTAGTAGACACAAGGGCGTGTGATGGAGGACTCGGATGTATCAGATAGCCACATGGCCATGTTTGGAGCTACATGGCCGTCTGTCTTTTGATATGAAAATTTTTACTTTTTCCCTAAATCTTTTGTTTTATCTTGAATTGGTCCCCAATTGTTCCTAAACTATTTTAAAGGCCTCGTAGGCTTGATTTAAAGCCCATAAGTGTAGGTTCTACTCCGATATGAATTACTTATGAATTTCGTTAATTAATTCAGTAACTTGATGCTATCTGTTATTGATTATTCTGAATCATTCGGTAATACTCCGTAACCCTAATCTGGCAATGAAAATGGGTTATGGGTGTTACACTGCTACTTTATTTCTTATATTTTTAGTGTAGTATTTTCCAATCAAACGTTCGTACGTTTGGTGACGGTTAGTATCATTGTGACATTGGGGGATCTGTGGTTGTGATGCAATTCATTGTTGATTCCTCATTGTGATGTTGAGAATATGATGTCGCAACGTCACATTTTGTTTTGACAAAATTCATTAACCTCAACTTAACTCTCAACCAATCAACACCTAAACTTCATCCAACATACCAATTAACAATTTGAAACCAATAAACATATATGTTATAAGCATTACAACATTTCATCCATGATACCAAATTACCAAAACACTATATTTCATTACTTATATGATCATATAGATCAATTAACCATTTAAACATTATATAATAATCATGATAACTTGCGTAGTTCATGTCCTTAAGTTCAAATTGACATAAACTAACCAAATCCTACCTATTGACCATTCAGAATACAAAACCGACTCAAACCTTAGGTACATGCCATTTATCGGAAGTAAAAGGAGCTATACAAACATTGTTGAGTTGAGGGCTGTGGGTTGGATGTTGAATAACTTCTCATAACTTCAAGATCTACCTATACCTGTGCACAGAATAAACAAACCGTCCGCTGAGCGATAAAGCTCAGTGGTACTTTCATAGTTCAGGCCATATAAACAAAATGGTAACAAGATAAGTGTAAAATATTACAAGATCAAATTACAACCATATCATGTCAAGTGTTTCAATTCATACAATGCGACAATTTGAAATCTAATATATACATAACATGTAGACATTCTATCACCAATAATGCATATATTTCCATTTCAATTCTCACTAATTAACCATATCAATATTTCATTCTCGTATTCGAATCTATTGATTGATTTTGTTCCACGTCAGCCCTTAGGGCTCGTATAAACCAGCTTGTATGGTCTTTCACGTGTTATCTTAATCACATTTCACGTATAAGCTTTTATAATACCAATTCATATCACCAATTCAATTCAAATATCATTTATCCAATTCATACTTTATATT
The DNA here is from genome assembly GCA_025506655.1 of Gossypium rotundifolium. Classification (NCBI taxonomy): domain Eukaryota; kingdom Viridiplantae; phylum Streptophyta; class Magnoliopsida; order Malvales; family Malvaceae; genus Gossypium; species Gossypium rotundifolium. The sequence continues at coordinate 55,008,286 of CP106731.1, forward strand.
CCCTATTAACCTGACTCGAACTCGAATGGATACATGGATTATCCAACCAACACACCAATTTGACACTCAGTGCCTTATCAGAATGTCTAGAGTATATAAACTGCACCTAACGCTCATCGGTATATTGAAGTAAAAGGTGTGCCCAGCACTCATCGAAACGTCCTAAGAAATATGCACCCAGAGCTTATCGACATATAATCAAAGTAGCCTGTACACAATCTAATCTTATGGCATGCCAATTATATTCGACTTGCCCAAATCGTTAATAGGGTATTCAATATCCAATTACATGTTATAACCAAGTCACATATCATATCTCATTTCATTTCATCATTAATTCACAAAATATAACATTATCAATTTCATATCAAGTTCCTTTATGTCGTGCACATCTTGATTCAATTCTCAACACAATATCATCAAACACGTACCAATTTATACAACTAGCTTAAGCTTACGCACACCCATTTATACAACTAGCTTAAGCTTACTTTGATAGTTAATGATCCATCACACCTGGGGATCAAGTCAACCCACCCGCCATCACACCAATCGTAGGCATTAAGCCTTTTTATAATTGTGGCATAGCCAACGAACTAGAGCAATAAGCCAATATTGTGGCGAGCCACCGAACTAGAGGCAATAAGTCGATATTGTGGCGAAACCACCGAACTAGAGGCAATAAGCGATATTGTGGCAATGGCCATTCTTCTTCTTCATATATCCCACCCATGCAATTATACATGTACTTTAAAATATAAAATTTATTAACAATACATAACATGGTGGGTTTATCAATAACATTTCATTTGGCCCTTAATTAAAGCAATTCGTCCATTTAGCAATTTAGTGGGCTTTGGCCCATTTACCAAACTAGAGTATTTTGGCTAAATTTTAACGAACTAGAGTGTTTTGGCCCGATTTATCGAACTAGAGTATTTTCGGCCCATTTTCACGAACTAGAGTATTTACGGCCCATTTTCACGAACTAGAGTATTTACGGCCCATTTTCACGAACTAGAGTATTTACTACCCATTTTCACGAACTAGAGTATTTACTGAATAACAATTAATATCACGAGGCGTATTACGTAATTTTCACGATTTTGTCGTTTTACATATTTTGTCAAATATCATTTTTTACGTTTTACCGATCTAATCGTTTTTACGATTTACTTCCATCTGAAATTTGACGTCCAACCAAAAATAATGAGTGTGAAAATTACACACTTGATCTAGTGAGTACTAACCCTTCTCGCTCCTCGGCACCTAAAACATATTTTGATTCGTTAGTCAACTAACTCGTAAAATAAATCTTAATCGATAATGGATCCAAAATCTTACCCTCTTGATTTTGAATCACTTGATTTTCGGTTTTGCCTCGCTTATCGATTCACTAGTCACGAGAATCCACCAACGATAACGGCTCAGAGGTTCGTACTACTTGAATAATGGACTTCTTTCAAGATGGCCCACAACCAGTGGAAAATCCGGACTACAAACCGCTCTTCGTTTGAATGGGGATTTACAGATCCACCCTCTTACGATAACGAACACCGCCTTTTCTTCCCTATTTTGACGGTCTTCAAGATCCAAAGGAATTTAGTTAGATCTAAAATAATATCAATAATACTAGAGATTTTAAAGAGTAGGATTTCTTACCAAAATAAAACGTTTCCAACGTTTCTCCCGATCACTTGAATTCCAATCTCGTTATTGCACTAAATAATAACGAAAGAAACGTTATTAGTATGAATGCTATATCAATCCAAAAAGACCCTCAATAAACCAATGATATTCGGCCATAATATCACTTATTAAAACGAAAATGGAAAAGAACCCTTACCTATATTCCACGGTCAAAAGGAAAGGATTGAGAATGGTGTCTAAATGATGAAGGGTTCTACTATGTATGATCAAGGAAAAGAAGAAAATATTTGGTTTATAGGCACAATAGCATTCGCCAAGAGAGTGAAGATGGAGAGAATTTTCGATTGGAAAAGAAATAATATAAAACGAAAGGATGATGGTGATGTTGTTTTGATTTCAAGGAGATTAGAAGAAAAAGAAAAGAAAAATATGAACTTTAGGTGCTGGTATATTCGGCCATGGCAAAAGAAAAGAAAAAGATGTTTCTTTTTGGTATAGATGATTTCGGCACAAGAAGAAAAGGCACAAAGAATTGGCTATCAAGATAAGCAAAAAGGAATGACCAAATGGTCACAAAATTTTGGCTTTACCAAATGCAAAAATCGGCCAGGAAAAATGTTGAAAGGAGAGGAAATAAAATTCTGCACAAGGTGCAAAGAACAACCAAAGAGAGAAAAGAACTTCTCAACCAAAACTAACTCAAAATTTAGGCTCCTCCTATACCAAATTGCAGTCCAAACATGGTCAATAGGCCATGATTTCTTTCCAAAATTTTCCCTTGATAAGTGCCTTATGTTCCCCTATCTTTCCTTAAACCTTTGATTCCATGCCATAAGTTAGTTGTTACCTTAATCCATTGATAATACAAGCATTTCAATATGCATATAAATATAATGGTTTCAAAAGTACAAATCAAAATTGTCGTTAAAATCTAAACACCAAAATCATGCACTCTGCACAATATGCATTAAATATAATGGTTTCCAAATCAAAATTCCCTCTCGACGGTCCGATGTCGCCTTTAACTACGTTCGATAATCCAATAATATAAATAATATCAGTTTACACTAATTCACATCAAAACACGTAGACACTTATATTTTGTATTTTATTCAATTTAGTCCCTATATTCGAGATAGGCATATTTTTCGATATCTAACATCGGATCAAAATCCGATTTCACATTCTTTCATTAGGGACCCTATACTTTCTATTCATAGTATAATTTCATGGTTTCATTTATTAAATCTATTCCCAAATGTTACAAAGTTATCTAACAAGTTTGTTTAGCTTTACAAATTAGTCCATATCATGATCTAACCTTATTAACTATCAAATTCAAGCCTAATTCATCAATTTCTCTATAATGGCAAGTAGCTAAAAACTTAATAATTGAACAAATTGATACATCGGTTAGCTAAATCAAGTTCTCATGATCATAAATCTATAAAAAAAATAAAGAAAAATAACTTAGGGACTTAAAATAATGGTACAATGTATAAACGAGGTTGAAGGTTTTCTTTCCTTTTTCTCCAATGGAGGACGGTGGTGGCTTGGAGAAGATGATGATTTTCTTTCATCTTTTCACTATCAATTTGTATATATAGTTAGATTAAGAAAGGATTAAAATAATTAATTATGTTTATGTTTTAATTAACTTTATTTATTTACTATAATTATAATTATATTAACTTAATTACTAACATCGTCACCATCCACTGTCTACTATTTTAAGTTGGTTAATTAACTATTTTGGTCCTCTAGATAATTGCTATCTAGGTTCCCAAGCATTTTCTAAATTGAAATTCAAGAGTTATTGGACTTTTATAGTTTAGTCCCTGAGCTTTAATTAACTAATTTCTCGATTGAATTACTTAACTGAACATCAATATATTTTTATAATAACTTAATAAATCTTTATATTTTGTCATCATGTACTTGATTTACGAAAATGGGATTTCAAAACCGTATTTTTCGACACAACTGAAAATCGGATCGTTACATCTTCATTGTTCATTAATAGATTCATTCATTCAATAACAAAATTTTCAAACTCTTGGATTTCTTTCGTACCAGATTGCTTTCTTGTAATTTTTAAAAGTAGTTTTTCTTATATATTTTCTTGAAAGAGTCATGGGAATTCATTTTTCATTCTTTAATTTACCAATGCTTATTTATTGAAGCGTTGATTAGAGTCATTAATTAAATTTATTAGGGTTTATATGTCTCATATTAGAGTTGAAACTTGTTAACATACCATATTAAACACAATCAATTTCCCATGAAACAAGCAAGCAACATAATAACCAAAAAGAATATCTTCAATCAACTTAGGATAAGTCTTGAACCTCAAACATATACTTCTAAGTTTTGCCCAATTCAATCCAATCCACCAAAATTGAAAATTTAATTACATCAATCCAAAACCAAACCAATATTCAAGATATGTTGTTGTGTGTAGTTTAAATATCAAAGATCGACTGACAAACATCCAAAGTACCAGTTAGAATGAAAAGTATCGACTTAATGATTTCACCTCATCAAAGAAACCTTCCCACCTTCCTCTGTGTTTCAGACCAAAGAACCTTTGATTTCTTTTTCTTTTTCTAAAAAGATTTTTTGAACATAATAAAGAAAAAGAAACCCTTTTTTACGCCGATCGGGGTTCATAGGGCTTTCCTGATGGCTTAGAACCAAAGGTGCAGTGAAACCACATTCATCGGAACCCTCTTCTCAACCTACTCTTTCAAAATCACATAAAAAAGAAAACTTTAAAGAAACAAAATCTTTATTTTTAAAATGAAAAGATATTTTCTTCCTATATTATCAAATACATGCATGCTTCACAATGAATAACAAAAACTGTAAAAAGGTTCCTTAAAAATGCTTACATGTGTGTTTTATGTCGTATATTTGCTATCTCCTCTACTGCATTTTTCTTTTCTCTCTTATATACATATATTTTATTTAGATTTTATACCTTACCTAATAATGGTTATTCATCCTGGTTTAATTTTTTTTATAATCAAAGTTTTCTTCTTTTATTTTGATATTTTGATGGTTATCTCCTTTTTTATTAATAAAATAATACATATATATGGTTTAAAAGAAAACTAAAAACATAATCTAGTCAAAACAATTAATTAGTAAGGAAAAGGGTTATATCATGAACTCACCACTTTTTGTTTTGGATTTTCTTTATTTTTTATGTATTTTCGAAATATTAAATTAAAAAATTAATTAATATTAATATTAATCTAAATTAAAATATTATAAAATTGTATGGTGCACAACTAAATATGCTCATAGGCCAGGTCAAGGTAGGCCCATGGAAGATATCTAAACTAATTTCTCAAATTAGGCTTGGCCCAATTAAAAAATAGCTTTTTTTTTTAAATCCGGCTCAATTTAATAAAGGTAAACAGGTTCATCCATATTTAATTTTTTAGAATTTTTATTTAATTTTTAAAAATATAGCACACTAAATGCACTAAAAAATATTAAAATAAAATTTTTCTAGCATATTAAAAATTATTTATAGTAAAAACACTAAAATAAATATAATAATTGTTTTATTATATTAAAATAAATATAAATATAATAAATATTTTATTTTATTAAATTTAATTTTTAAAATTTTATATTTTAAGGTAGATTATTTGGTTGGATAAAAAATTTAATTTTGAGTTTAATTATTATTAGGTTAGTGATTTAATATAAATATATATAATTATCATTTAAAATATATAATTAATTTTTATAATCTCTATTTTGAATAAAATCATGACCCATTAAACCTGAACAAAATTAAATGTTTACAACAGATATTGCATTAAAAAAAAAAAAAGTCAAACTAAATGTCAAATCACGTGTTAAGCCTTTAAAAATTATAGCTTTACAAATATAAAATTTCTAACCTTATATAATGATTGTTAATATCTAGATTTAGCTAGTTTCTCATCTCAAAAAAATTATTTCTTAAAATTAAACTAAATTAAATTAAAAATTTATGATTCATGCCAACAACATAAGAAAGCAATGAATAAATTTATTGTTTGACACTTTAACGAGCAGGGTTTAAACCTTATTACTGTAATCTCTTTTCTCAATTTGTAATGTACAAACCAAAAAAAAAAAAAGCTCTTTGACTCATGATGTGTAGTCCACCACTAAAGGGCATGGGCGCAGTTGAATTTTAGCATCAAATATCAACTTGAAAAAAACTACTAATAAGTGTTAAATACACCAATAAAATACATTTTATTTTTAAAAAATAATTTAAGTTTAAACATTGAAAATAATATTATTAGAAAAGTAATCATCGATCTTAAACAAATTAATCTTTATAAATTATAAAACAAATATAAAAAATAAATTGATTAACTACAGAAAAAGTTTAAAAGCATGTTTTAAGGGAATTTTTGTTGGATGATATTTGATGCTGCCCCACAGCCAAATCTTTTATAAATTTATATAACCACTCAATTAAAATATTAACTAATCATCTTTATTGCGAGGTCAGCATTTCATTAGCAAGGACTTAGTGGATTCTGTTTTGCAATTATTGTAAGCTAAAATAACTAATTAATTCATTTAGCATCTAAAAGAAAGCTCTGTATGTGTCTAAGGTAACCTAGTGGTAGGGTACCAACAATTAGGAAGGCAAATGGAAGAATACAAAAAGGTGAATATATACATATATAGATGTTGCAATAGTGTTCTTTTATTTTTATTTTTTAAAAAAAAACAGAAGAATAATACAGTATTGAATTTGGAATTTTAAATTTGTTGTATATTAATTTCAATAAAATAATTTTATAATTAACTAAATTTATTTAAACATCAAATTATTAAATATTGTAATATATTATTTCATTTCATTTTTATATGATTTAATTTATATCACATAAATTAAATCTGTAATGGTATATAATATAATAATATAAATATTCAAAAATATGTTAAAGTTATCTATAATAAAAAATTAATAAAAGAAAAGCATATAAAATTATTAAATATTAAATTTAATGAGCATAAATTAATTAAAATAGAAATATGAGCATATATAAAAAAATAAAATAACTTATAAATTTTAATTTTTATATAATTGATGTATTAATTGGTAAAAAAATTTAAAATTATCTCATGAAAAATTTGATGCCACAATCTTTTTTTTAAGAAAACAATTATTTTATAAAATAAATTAATTATATAAAAATAAACGAATTCCTCCTTATAACACCCGAAAACTCGGCTTAGAAGTTTTACTAGATTTCGGAGGTTACATTGACCACCAAAGTGATCCTAGAACAATTTACAAAAGAATTGTTTAAAACTTAATCCGAATACGGTTTGCTTAAACTGAGTTAAATTGTTTAACAATTTACACGCCAAATTTGTAATCAAATCGGATCTATTAATGAAAAGTTGGCGTTACGAAAGTTGTTTGCAGTGAAAAATATAGTATTATACATATAAGCGCAAAATATAAACTAGTACTGAGTATTTGAACAATTTACATTGTAATGAAGTAAAACCAACGCTTCCAATAATTAAAATCACGTACGAAAATGTTGTACCAAAATTTATCTCATAAACCACATTCAAAGCTTCAAGTCAAATTATCACAAAAATCCTCATACTACAGTGCACTTAGACTTAATTGCAAAAATGAAAAGGCCTAATATTAATAATGTATAACCAAATTTATTTGAAATCAAACCAATCAGAGAAACTCCAAGACCTCTGCTTTGATAAATCTGGGACCTAGCTACATGAATTACCTAAAAGGGAGAAAAACTAAGGGATGAGCTATGCGAGTTCAGTGTGAATCCAAAACATAAACAGATGGTAAAAGATGGAGTAACACAACAAATATTCTAGAAAAGTATATGTACACAAATCACAAAGGAAATCTCAACCGGTAATCCAATAAACTAGGTGCTTCCAAAGCATACCAAAAAACATATTAATTAAAACACATCAGATTATATTAACCATACCGCCAATATCCTAATGCTCACATAATCAGAAATATATTCAGATGCGTAACAAATGTAATGAGTCAAAAACCTACCTCAACTATCCGAACACCAATTCGACCACTATGCACACCAAAATAGAGCGATGAAAGACCCAATCACCCTGCACACCACATAGGACCATAATAGGTCCATCCACCCTACACACCACAATTGTGGAACTAAGCCACTCAAATAGTAATATACAGCTAAGCTGACATATGTATAGAATCATATGGTAATTCGCTATACAAAAATATTGCAGTTGAACTGCCAAATCAGTCTTCCTTCTCTTCACAACCAAAATCCCAAAATTTTCATACAAATACAAAATGCACGCTACATGCAGACAATCATATAGAAATAGAAATACACATATTCAGTCGATCAAATTCAGAATCGGTTATGCTTGTATTCAATTACTAGGTAACATCACATTAACATTTAAACATACAGTTAAACTTCATCTTATAAACTCAAATACACACACGAGTCCAAGTTGTAGCGGAGTCCTAAACAAAATTACAAAGGCTTAATCGAGGGTCAGATTACACAGAACATAAAATAAGTCAATTTATGACACAGAACAAAAACCTGTGAAATAGGGCCGCATGGCCGTGTGTCTCGGCTATGTGGGAAGGTCTAGGCTGTGTGAAGGAGGTACACACCCGTATGAAAAAGGCACATGCTTGTGTGAAGGGAGCACGCACCTGTGTGACCGAGTTACAAAGCCGTATGAGTAGCCCGTGTAACTTACTGTGCAAAAGTGCTAAAATTTAACAAAATTAAAGAGTAGAGTAGACACGACCGTGTGGAAAACTCACATGCTCATGTGGCTAAGGTACAAGGCCGTGTGAACAAGGCACACGCCCGTGTGAAAATCGACAAAATTCCCCAAACTGTAGCCACACGGTCGTGTGGCACTAGAAATCGTCAAAAACCCTAATTTCCCAAAGTCACACGGCCTTGTGGACCGCTTGTGTGCCAACTTGTGTGGTCATGAAACCACACCAAAATAGGCTAAAATCAAGGTTTTACTATAGCAAAATGAACCCCAATCGTTAACAATTCAAACCACACCAGAAATTTGCAGATTTCCCCAAATTCCAACAGTAATTTGCTACAAAATTTAAATAGTTTTAGAAACACACCTAATATACGCTTCCTACGCACTGATCAATTGACGGACGTCCCTCAACTACCGTTCTAAAACTTGATTTTGAAAACACAACAACACTTCTACTCGAATCTGATTTGAAACGAGAACAGAATTGTAACAGTCCAGTTTAGACCCTAGTCGGAATAGTTGTTTCGGGACCACAAATTTGAGTCAGTAAAATATTTTAATATTATTTTCTGAGTCTACAACATGTGAGTTGGTCTGTGTGAAATTTCTTTGATTTAATTTGATTGTATGTGTGCTTAATTTTGCGTAAAGACTTGATTGTGAAATATACTAAATTAGCATGCTTTGTGAAAAGGAATCTATTTGTCATGGCTTATTAAAGTTTGAGTCCTTATTTGGATATTATACCTTTATTCATAATAGTGGACAATTATGTCCATCTTATACATGATTTTTATAAGTATTATTAAAGGTTAATAATGTCATTTGTGCACTAATATGTATTATTATAAAAAAAGTTAAAAGATGGTGGAAATTCATGTGTTCTTCCACCGAAAAACAAACAAAAGAAAAAAAAAAAAGCTAGGGCACTCGGTTATCAATTTCTTTGATTCAAGGTATGTTTGACTTTGATTTTTGATAATTTCTACGTTTTTGCAATCGTTGCTTTGAGAACTACAAAACACATGTCTTAATTTTGAGAAATTATAATGATTTTGAAATGAGCCATTGATGAACACATGAGTTTTATGAAGTTTGATGGTGAATTATGAAAGATATATGTTTGGTTAACATAGTTTGTCTTTGAGTTTTTGATGAATTTGAGTATTTTGGATGTAAATGAGAAAATGATTATTTGAGGGACTAAATTGTGAAATAAATGAAATGTACAAACTTTTATGATCTACATGAATATTCGGCTGAGCCTGGGTATTTAGTGATTTTGTGAAATAGGGACTAAAATGTCCAAATGTGAAAATGGAAGGGCTAATTTGCAAATTACCCTAAATGTGTGTTCATGGATTGAATTGAATGAATTAGTGAACAAATGGACTACATTTGAATATGTATAGATCAAGAGCCAAAGAAAATGGACTTAGATCGCGAGAAAGCAAAAGTAGTTAAATAACCGAATCTGATCGAATATTCGAATCCGAGGTAAGTCAATATACAAATAAACGTATTTGTATTAAATTATGTATATTCATATCAGATTATATTGTGATGAATGTGTAACACCCCAAATTCGACCCAAAACACCACGGCCGAATTCGAAATGTTACTAGGAAAAACATTTGAAAAGAATTTGATTTAAGGGTGAAAACACGTTTTGAGTTTAAAATATTTTTCTTAGTTTATAAAAGATAACTGGTTTACAACATGTTTGTCATTTTGAAAGTAGGTTGCCGAGGAGAATGAAAACTTTGAAGGTCGTGTGTAGTTTAAAACATTGTACATTTGAAAATTCAAGAAAAATTGAGTTGTTAAGAGTATCCGGGTTTAAAACTTTAATTTAAGTCTTTAAGTTGTATATTGTTTCCAAAATCGTTTCCAGTTATTAATCGGTAGTCAATCTAACTCAATACATAGTAAAAATCCCCAAATATTTAAAATGGCCTTATTACAATAAAGAAAAATTAACCCAAAAGTAATTAAGAATCTAAAGTGCATAAATAAATAAAACAACTTCGCATGGCCACCTCGAATCTACTCCATTACATCCGGTATCACGACACTGCATTGTTTTTAGGAAAATAGGGTGAGTCGGACAGACTCAGTGTGCAATTATTCCACATGTTTCCACAGATGGGCTTGGCCTAAAACCACACAATCCACATACCACATATGATGATGCAAAATGTTACCCGTCCCAGCCTAATATCCATCTGCTACACACCCCCGTATCCTGCCACCACACTTTAGGGGATTACTGAATCGACCCTCCATCCGCTACACACGTCTTTGGCAGTCATACTGCTCAAAGTCAATATAGCGTGGCCTAGCCACCGATCACCATGTGACCAAATATAACGTGGCCTAGCCACCGATCACTATGTGACCAAATCTCGAAATCCACGATGTGACTTAGGGTCATCATCATCCACGATCCACGATGTGGCATCAACCCCGACATCAAGCCACATCAAGCCACGATATGGCACATAGCCAATCATCAATCCACAAAGGAGGCTCGAGGCCATCACTAAACCACGTACATAAATGAACACCACATCCTTCATTCAATATATATCCCGACCCCATGCATATGCAACATATTATAATGATATGGCAGGATAATGCATGAACATATTAGGTAGGCATACGACATGCTTACAAGTATCCACAGTAGTCAGCCACCACTACACCTTAGATAGGGTACTAACCTGGTTACCGAAATACCCAATTAAGGGTAACAATTCCACCACAACCACTTTACCGTTTATCACACACATAACACATATAATTAATTGACTAACAGGGAAACAGCGAGTTAACCACACACCTGATAACTCGAAGCACTAGACTCTCGATTTCCCTAACGTCTTCACTCGAAGAGACTACAGCGATCTGCTTGTCTCTTTCTGACGCTGGCCCACACCCCGGTGGCCAATCTCGAACCGTAAAAATTGAACGTTTCTTGAACTTAGGGGTAGGGACAACTCCTTTCTCTCATTGGCTGGTACTCATATCCATTGAATAGCACTTAATCAGAAGACCCGGTTAAACGTTAAATCAAATCCAAACGAGAAAAAAACCTAATCTAAAATGAATACTCTTACCGAAATAGATCTGAATCCCGAATGCTCCTCCTCAACCTTTGTCGAAACCCCCTTACTCGATTGAATCCCGAAGGATCTCGCTCCTAACGCTGGCTACAAAGAACCCGAACCCAACCCTTCATGGTTTCGGCCAATCAAATAAACAGGATTAGATTCTTGGTTTCAGCTAACCAAGAAGAAAAGAAGAAAGAAAACCGATCAAAGGAGAGATCCTTACCACTCTATTAACCCGATTCGGCTAAATTACGACCCTTGGGGATTAACTTATTAGGAGAGAATGGATGATGAGTGTAGACGAAAATAAAAGAAGAGAAAGTGAAAATGATGGATGGGAGATTCAACCAAGATACTATTCAGCCATGATTAAAAGCAAGAGAGGAAAAGAAATAATGGTGAGGCTCAATAGAGGTTTGGCTAAGATTTCATAAATGGGAAAAGTTCCTTCGGCTTTTGAGGATGGGTGCAACGGAGAGAAGATGAAGAAAAAGAGAAGTTATAGATGAAAAAGAAGAAAAAGAGTTGAGATTTGTGGTGTTTCGACTATGGTTCCACAATTGCTAGATACTTTCGGTCACTATGAACAAGAAATGAGGAGCTATTCGGCTTTTGCTAAAGTAGAAAAGGTTCAAAGATACCAAAATGAAAAATAAAGGAGGAGAAGATATAGTTCAGCTTTTGAAAGTGAATAGCAACAGAGACGAATGCACTTATGGTATTCACAATTTTGGCTTTTGGGTCATATGAAGAGAAAAGGAAAAGAAAATATTTGTCTAGCATTTTTGGCACCTAAAAACCCCCATTGAATGACCGAAACTCCCCCTCCTAGAACCCCACCTATGGCCAACAGCTTGCCTCTCTCCCCAAATCCCTTCTTTTCCTCCTACTCTTCCTCCCCTCCTTCCATTCAAATAGGTTTGAATGATTCAACCCTCCCACCTTACTCTCCACCACTCATTCGAATATCTTGACCAAGTCTCCCCTAAAGTTTGCTTGCCATCCAACACCTCCCTCTCCTTGACGCAAAAAAAACAAAATAAGACAAGGCTCCATTGCAGCTGGCGTGATTCAAACCTCTCTTCCCCATGACACCCCTTTGTGACGTAACACTCCCCCTTGCTCCTAGGCATTACCCTTGCCACTTCACCACTTCTTTTCTTGTGTCTTAAACTCCACATAAAAACCCTTAAGGCCTATCTTCCCCTAGCTCTCCCCTAAGGCTCTAAACCAAAAATTTACCTAAGGTCCAAACTTAGCCTCAAGATTTCCTGAAGCCCCCAAACACATACAAACAGCATATAGAGCACACTACCACATAAATATGACTTAAAAATGCATGACCCCTAAATCCCGGATGTTACAGTTCTACCATCCTTAAAAATAATTTCGGCCTCAAAATTACCTGATCAAAATAAGTGAGGGTATTACTGTTGCATCGTTCTTCTGGTTCTCACGAAGCTTCTTCTGAACCATGATTACGCCACAATACTTTAACTAGAGGAACTGATTTCTTTCGAAGCACCTTCACATCTCGTTCTATAATTTGAATCGGTTATTCTTCATAGGACAAATCTGGTCCCAACTCTACTTCCTTCATTGGCACCATGTGGGACGGATCCGATCGATAACGACGTAGCATTGACACGTGGAACACATCATCCATCTGTTTCAATTTTGAAGGCAATTCTAACTGATAAGCCACCGGTCCAACTCACTTCAAAACTCGATAAGGCCCTATAAACCTGGGACTCAGTTTACCTTTGCGTCCAAACCTCATCACCTTCTTCCACGGTGAAACTTTCAGGAATACATGATCACCCACGGCAAATTCTATCTCTTTCCGCTTAAGATCCGTATACGACTTCTGTCTGTCAGATGCCTCTTTCAACTGTGCCCGAATTACTTTAACCTTTTCCTCTGGCTCTGCCACTATCTCTGGACCCAAAACATGACGTTCTCCTAGTTCTGTCCAACAAGTAGGAGTCCGACACTTCCGTCCATATAGTTCTTCATACGGCGCCATCCGAATACTAGCTTGATAACTGTTGTTATAAGCGAATTCTGCTAAAGGCAAGAATTCTTCTCAACTACCCCTGAAGTCTATAACACATCCCCTTAGCATATCTTCTAACACCTGAATCACCCTTTCAGACTAGCCATCCGTTTGTGGATAAAATACCATGCTAAAGTCCAACCTGGTACCCAAAGCCTGATGCAACGCCCTCCAAAACCTCGACGTAAATCTAGGATCCCTATCCGATATGATTGGCACCGGCACTCCATGCAGTCTCACAATTTCTGCTACATACAGTTTCGCTAATCTCTGCAGAGAGTAATCAACACGGACAGGTATGAAATGAGCGGACTTTGTCATCTGATCTACAATCACCCATACCGAGTCTTTCTTAGTAGGCGTAAGAGGAAGCCCACTAACGAAATCCATTGTGATTCTCTCCCACTTCTATTGCGGGATCTTCACTGGTTGCAGCAACCCCGAAGGTACTTGGTGTTCAGCTTTGACCTGCTGACACGTCAAGCACTACCCCACATATTCTGTAACTTCTCACTTCAATCCAGGCCACCAAAACTATTCCCGTAGATCCTTATACAACTTACTTCCTCCAGGATGCATAGCGTAAGGGCTACTATGCGAATCCCATAAAATCTTCTGCCTCAATTCCACATCCTTCGGTATACACACCCTACCACGAAAACACAGAACTCTGTCACTATTCACACTGTAGTCCCCTAACTTCCCACTTTGAACTTGCTGAAATCGAGCACTCAAAACCTCATCCACCAACTGTTTCTCTTTTACCTGACTTAACCATGTCGGTTTTACCTGCAGCTCTGCTAACAAACTCCCGTTATCATAAAGACTAAGATGCGCGAACATCGCTCTCAGATCTGATACCACCTTCCGACTTAGTGCATCTGCCACCACATTTGCTTTACCCGGTTGGTACTCAATCGAACAGTCGTAATCCTTTAACAGCTCCACCCAACTTCGTTGTCTCAAGTTCAGCTCCTTCTGCATCAACAGATACTTCAGGCTCTTGTGGTCCGTGTAGATCACTGACTTCTCTCCATACAGATAATGCCTTCACACTTTCAAAGCGAAAACTACTACTACCAACTCTAAATCGTGCATCGGGTAGTTGACTTCATGCGGTCTCAACTGTCGAGATGCATAAGCAACCACCTTCCCTTCCTGTATCAGTACACAACCTAACCCCGTATGAGAAGCATCACAATATACAACAAAATCTTTCCCCGCCACAGGCCGAATCAAAACCGAGCTTCTGTCAAAACTCTTTTAGCTTCTCAAAATTCTCTTGCTACTTATCCGACCATACAAAAGGTACCTCTTTTCTCAACAACTTAGTCAAAGGTGCCGCTATTGAAGAGAAACCCTCGACAAACCTCCTATAGTACCCTGCTAGCCCCAAGAAACTATAAATTTTTGCTACCGACTTAGGTGGTTTCCACTCCAGTACTGTCTCAACCTTCCGAGGATCCACCCTTATTCCCTCCGCAGATACCACATGACCCAGAAAAGTGACTTCACTCAACCAGAATTTGCACTTGCTAAACTTGGCGTACAACTTCTTTTCCCTTCACCTTAAGCTGGTGATATCCCGACCTCAAATCTATCTTCGAAAAGACCGCAGCTCCTTTGAGCTGGTCAAACAAGTCGTCTATCCTTGGCAGCGGGTACTTGTTCTTGATCGTCAGCTTATTCAACTGGCGGTAATCTATGGACATACGTATAGACCTGTCTTTTTTCTTTACGAACAACACCGGTGCTCCCCATGGAGACACACTGGGTCGTATAAACCCGCGATCTAGTAACTCTTGGATTTGGGCTTTCAACTCAACCAACTCTTTTGGTGCCATTACAGACGGAGCGATAGACACCACCGCACAGACAGCAATGTGTCGATTCCAAATTCCACCTCCCGATCCGGAGGTAACCCTGGAAGTTCTTTTGGAAAAAATCCACAAACTCCTTTACTGTCCTGACCTCCCCCACAGCTGCTTCCTTAGCATCCAAAGCACCCAAAAACATCAGAAAAGCCAAGCACCCCTTCTTCACTATCTTCTTCACCTTAAGAGCAGACACTACGTTAGACAGGTAGCCTCTCCTCTCACCTATCACTACAACCTCATAGTTCTCGGGAGTCCTCAATGACATGTGCTTAGCAGTACAATCCATATTCGCACGATACCTTACTAACCAATCCATCCCTAATATCAAGTCAAATTCCTCGAACGGCAGCTTCCATCAAGCCAGCTGGAAACATCACCCCTTGAACCTCTAAAGGCATGTCTCTAAAGAGTTTATCTGCTACCACAGATTGGCCTAAAGGACTAAGTACAGCCATCTTCCTAAGGACAGTCTCAGAGTTCACATTCAAGGTTTAAGGCACCATGCTAGCAATGTACGAGTGCGTTGACCCAACATCAATTAAAGCAGTAAAGGGTAACCCATAAATAAGGAACGTACCCGTGACAACATCTGGTGCGTCCCTCTCCTCACGACATCTGGTTGCATACACTAACCCTGGCTGCCTTGCATCTGAGCTCCCAGCACCTCTGCCCAGTGCTCCACGACCTTGGCCAAAATTATTTCCTCCACGGTTCGGACCATGACCTCTCGACATTTGTGGACCACCCCTTCCTTGCTGCATATACCCCTGACCTACTGTCTGAGCCCTATCCACATTCTGAGGATAATTCTTCACTAAGTGAGCCTTGGACCCACACCTGAAGCACTCCTTACTCCTTCTATAGCACTCGCCTACATGAGATCTCCCACACCGAGCACATGGATGGGCCTGATTCCCAGCAGCTGGCATAAAAGCACAAGTAGAATTATCCACCCTAGGCTTTTTCTGAAAACCCCCTGAAGATCCTGATGGTCCAAAACCCCTCTTATTTCAGCCTCTGTCTCTATCTCTGTTTTGCCTTTCAGTTTGCTTAACTTCCTCAGCGATCCGAGCTTTCTCCACCAAAGTAGCAAAGTCCCTCTCACGCTGAGGAGCTATCAACACTTGCAGTTCATCTCGTAGCCCATCCTCAAATCTCACGCAGTGCTCATAATTAGTAGCAACAATCCCTCTTGCATACCGACTTAACCTCAGGAATTTTGCCTCATATTTCGCTACTGACTTAACCCCTTGCACCAGATTCAAGAATGCCTTCCTCTGTGTGTCCACGTAACTAGCTCTGACTTACTTCCCCTTAAACTTTACCTTAAAGTAACCCCAATCTACTCAGTCCGCTGGAGTACCCTCTCTAACGATAAGCCACCACTAATAGGCCTCACTCGAAGTAAAGATACAGCACCTTTCAACTTTTCCTCCGTAGTGCAGTCCAAGTCATCCATGATCCTCTCGACTGCCTCTAACCAATACTCTGCCACATTCGGAGCTACCCCCGAGACACCTCTAAATATCTCAGCTCCATTCGCTCGAAGTCTCTCAGAGATGGACTTTCGAGCCCCAGTACCCATAATTGCTCCCTCAACTCTTTCCAAGACTCACAGCATAACTTGAGATACTGCGTCATCTCCACCCATCTGATCTTGAAACTCAGCTTCTACCGCAGGCGGCGTCGTTTCATTCCTCGATCCATGACCAGACCCAACTGGTTTTGATACGACCATTCGCCTTATTACGTCCACGCCAGACATGACCTCATCCCTAGAACTCATGTCTATCGCTACGTTTTAGTCTGTTTTAAGAAATTTTATGCATTAACTTCTTGTTCCACTGATTACCCACAAGCAATTTTATGTAAAGACATTTAGTAGTAGTTCTTCCGGTCATTCAAAGTTTTCGTCTCAAGTCTTCCACCCTAATTTTGAGAATCACATTCATTCATCAACACTATCCACTACACATGTTTACCACTTTGAGCATTTTCGTCCGTTCCCAACCCAAGGGTATTTTTGTAATTTATCCTTATAAGAGTATTTTTTGTGATTTTCAAAATATAAAGGTATCTTGGTAATTTTGGCAAACAGGGGTATTTTGGTAATCAATCGAGGGTAGCATGGTAAAATATATTTTTTGAAATCAGGGGTAATTTGATAGTTTTACAAAATCGGGTATTTAGTCCCTTTCGGGTTTTAGTTATAGGTTTGACCCGTTAACAAGTCCTCATGGTTAAGGTGAACAATCACTGCGCACCAGGTAGGATTCTAGAAAAGAGGAGGTGAGTCGCTAGGACTGCTTAAATACCAAGCTCATTTAGAATCCATACCTAGACATGCACATGCTTGTTACCACACCTGAACTCTGCGACTTATTCCCCGGTTTGGTGAAATAAGTTAAGTCTCATGAAGTTTAGTGTTGGAGTAAGCTAATCCTAAGGTTACTAATATACGATCCCATATCACCCATCATTTCTACATACAAATCACGCAATGGTTTGAAGTACTTACTTGGTGGACATCGGGCCGGAGACGCAGGTGCCATGCTAGAATAAACCTGAATAGCTTGTAGAAATACATGTTTTAGTAAAACCCATCTTTGAAAAATGTTTTGAGCCCAAAACTCTCAAAGCTGAGTTTTGAACCTCGCTCTGATACCAAACTGTAACACCCCAAACCCGGCCCAAAACACCATGGTGAATTCAGAATGTTACTAGGAAAAACATTTGAAAAGAATTTGATTTAAAGGTGAAAACACGTATTGAGTTTAAAACATTTTTCCTAGCTTATAAAAGATAACTGGTTTACAATATGTTCGTCGTTTTGAAAGTAGGTTGTCGAGGAGAATGAAAACTTTGAAGGTCGTGTGTAGTTTAAAACATTGTACGTTTGAAAATTCAAGAAAAATCAAGTTGTTAAGAGTATCCGGGTTTAAAACTTTAATTTAAGTCTTTAAGTTGTATATTGTTTCCAAAATCGTTTCCAGTTATTAACCAGTAGTCAATCTAACTCAATACATAGTAAAAATCCCCAAATATTTAAAATGGCCTTATTACAATAAAGAAAAATTAACCCAAAAGTAATTAAGAATCTAAAGTGCATAAATAAATAAAACAACTTCTGCATGGCCACCTCGAATCTACTCCAGCCCAGTTTAAGTATCACGTATTACCTGTATTATTTTTAGGAAAAGAGGGTGAGTCGGACAAACTCAGTGTGTAATTATTCCACAAGTTTCCACAGATGGGCTTGGCCCAAAACCACACAATCTACATACCGGACATGATTATGCAAAATGTTACCCGTCCCAGCCTAATATCCATCCGCTACACACCCCCGTATCCTGCCACCACACACCAGGGGATTACTAAATCGACCCTCCATCCACTACACACCTCTTTGGCAGCCATACTGCTCAAAGTTAATATAACGTGGCCTAGCCACCAATCACCATGTGACCAAATATAACGTGGCCTAGCCACCGATCACTATGTGACCAAATCTCGATATCCACGATGTGACTCAGGGTCATCATCAATCCACGATAAAGCACGGCAACATCAACCCACGATATGGCACATAGCACATCAAGCACGATATGGCACATAGCCAATCATCAATCCACAGTGAGGCTCGAGGCCATCACTAAACCACGTACATAAATGTACACCCTATCCTTCATTCAATATATATCCCGACCCCATGCATATGCAACATATTATAATGATATGGCAGGATAATGCATGAACATATTAGGTAGGCATACGACATGCTTACAAGTATCCACAGTAGTCAGCCACCACTACACCTTAGATAGGGTACTAACCTAGTTACCGAAATACCCAATTAAGGGTAACAATTCCACCACAACCACTGTACCAGCTATCACACACATAACACATATAATTAATTGACTAACAGGGAAACAGCAAATTAACCACACACCTGATAACCCGAAGCACTAGACTCTCGATTTCCCTAACGTCCTCACTCGAAGAGACTACAGCGATCTGCTTGTCTCTTTCCGATGCTTACCAAATCTGAACCGCAAAAACCAAACATTTCTTAAACTTAGGGGTAGGGACAAACCCTTTCTCTCCTTGGCTGGTACTCGCATCCATTGAATAGCATTTAATCAGAAGACCCGGTTAAACATTAAATCAAATCCAAACGAGACAAAAACCTAATCTGAAATGAATACTCTTACCAAAATAGATTCGAATTCTGAAGTCTCCTCCTCAACCTTTGTCAAAACCCCTTTACTCGATTGAATCCCGAAGGATCTCACTCCTAATGTTGGCTACAAAGAACCCGAATCCAACCCTTCATGGTTTCACCAACCAAATAAAGAGGATTAAATTCTTGGTTTTGGCTAACCAAGAAGAAAAGAAGAAAGAAAACCGATCAAAAGAGAGATCCTTACCACTCTACTAACCCGATTCGGCTAAATTACGACCCTTGGGGATTAACTTATTAGGGAGAATAGAAGATGAGTGTAGACAAAAATAAAAGAAGAGAAAGAGAAAATGATGGATGAGAGATTCGACCAATATACTATTCGGCCTTGATGAAAAGCAAGAGAGGAAAAGAAATAATGGTGAGGCTCAATAGAGGTTCGGCTAAGATTTCATAAATGGGAAAAGTTCCTTTGGCTTTTGAGGATGGGTGCAACGGTGAGAAGATGAAGAAGAAGAGAAGTTATAGATGAAAAAAAAAAGAAAATGGGTTGAGATTTATGGTGTTTCGGCTATGGTTCCATAATTGCTAGATACTTTCGGTCACTAAGAACAAGAAATGAGGAGCTATTCGGCTTTTGCTAAAGTAGAGAAGGTTCAAAGATATTGAAATGAAAAGGAAAGGAGGAGAAGATATAGTTCGGCATTTGAAAGTGAATAGCAACGGAGACGAATGCACTTATGGTATTCACAATTTTGGCTTTTGGGTCATATGAAGAGAAAAGGAAAAGAAAACATTTGTCTAGCATTTTTGGCACCTAAAAACCCCCCTTGAATGACCAAACTCCCCCTCTTAGAACCCCACCTATGGCCAACACCTTGCCTTTCTCCCCAAATCCCTTCTTTTCCTCCTACTCTTCCTCTCCTCCTTCCATTCAAAAAGGTTTGAATGATTCAACCCTCCCACCTTACTCTCCACCACTCATTTGAATATCTTGACCATGTCTCCCCCAGAGTTTGCTTGCCGTCCAACACCTCCCTCTCCCTGACGCAAAAATGCAAAATAAAATAAGGCTCCCTTGCAGGTGGCGTGATTTGAACCTCTCTCCCCCTTGACACCCCTTTGTGATGCAACACTCCCCCTTGCTCCTAGGTGTTACCCTTGCCACTTCAGCACTTCTTTTCTTGTGTCTTAAACTCCACATAAAAACCCTTAATGCCTATCTTTCCCTAGCTCTCCCCTAAGGCTCTAAACAAAAAATTTACATAAGGTCTAAACTTAGCCTCAAGATTTCCCAAAGCCCCCAAACACATACAAACAGCATATAGAGCAGACTACCACATAAATATGACTTAAAAATGCATGACCCCTAAATCCCGGATGTTACAAAATTTGTATGAAATGGTGAATATACAGATTTTGAGAAAGTATCAAGAAATAGTTAATATCCAAGAAGTCCCATACGAACATAGAAATACATAAGATTAACTATGTCATGGCATAGGTGTCTGTTATGTGATATATGAAACACCACGTTTGGGACGTTGGCATTGATTTGAGATTTCCTGTAAGACCACGTCTGGGATGTTGGCATCGATATGAAATTTCCGTGTAAGACCATGTTTGGGACGTTGGCATCGATATGTAATTTACGTGTAAGAGCATGTCTAAAACATTGGCATCGTATTTGATTCATGTAAGACCCTGTCTAGGACAATGGCATCTATATTTGAGTACATGTAAGACCTCGTTTGTGATGCTGGCATTGTATGACTATTTCGAGTATTCTGAGTATTCTATTAGATTTCGTATGGTTCAACAGGCAAATTTGAGATACGAATGATTATGTGATCTGTAAATCCATTTTAGGTACGTTTGATATGTACACTGTGTATAAAAGGTAAGTATCTATATAAATTTTCTATGATGGGATGTGTATCTGAATATGAGAATGTGAATGTGATACAAGAATAAAAATATGTTTGAATGAGCTAAGTACATATGTGATATGTGAAATAGAAGTATGTGGCAAGCTTTGTGTAAACAAATGAGCCAAAGATTATGTAATGTATTAACCATGAGAACTATAAGTGTTGTTGTATAATTTAGTTATATGCATTGTATGTTAAGTTTATTTGTATATGGCTTACTAAGCTTTTGAAAGCATACTCTACGTATGTTTGCTCTGTTTTATAGATCGTCAAAGCTACAAAAGGCTCGGGACCATTAAGGATCATTATCACACTACTTAAGCTCATTTTGCTGCTTTGAAAATGTGTGTATAGTTAAATATGACATGTATAGGTTAGATATTTTGGTATATGTTTTGAAGTGTAAATAGCCAAGTGATGTGACTAAGTAAATGTTGATAATGTGCATGAATGAATATGGCATATGATGCAAGTTTGGTATGGTTTGATAGCAAATGAAATGGTAAAACTATGGTAAGTATATGAATACACTATGAGTATGTATGTTTGATCAAAAGAATGTTCTATGAGGGGTAAATGTGGTTAAACCATGCTTATAGATATATGTGATTTAGTTGTGCAAGTTGACATGATTAGAAATGAGATTGAATGTGGAGAATTATTGATCATTTGATATGTTTTTGGTTGATATTTGTACATGAAATGGATTGGTACATTGCTTGTAGGTTTGGCCCAAGTAAGGGTGGCACTTTGGCCTTGCTAATGGCCTATTTTGCCTACACGGTCGTGGCATACGGGTGTGTTTGGTGACCATGGGATTAAGTCAGTAGCTAACCTAAGTGTGCACAGCCTTGGCACATGGACGTGCCTGGTAGCTGTGTGATTTAGTCAGTATATAGCTTATGAGCACATGGCCATAGTGCATGGACATGTCTAGTGGCCGTGTGGGTTAGTCAATATACTTGCTCTAATTTGGCATGGCTAGGACACATGGTTGTGTCTAGTAGTCAGGAAGGCACGCGGCCTACTCACATGGGTGTGTGGCCTGTGTAATATAGAAAAGTTTTAAATTTTTGAAAACTTTCATATGTGTTCAGTTTAGTCCCAACCCTATTCTGAAGCATGATTAAGGTCTCGTTGACCTATAAAAAGGGACACTTGGTTGTGAATGATGATTTGTATTAGTAAAATGTCTGTAAAAGTTTTTGATCTATCCGGTAATGCTTTTATCCCTATTCTGATGACGGATACGGGTTAGGAGTGTTACAATTTGTTTGGTATCAGAGCCACGATTTAGTCGATTCTCGGACTAACGTAGCATGTCAGAGTCTAGCTATACATGCCATATATCTGAATTATGATAGTGTAATGAATCCTGACGTGAAATATGTGATTTTTATATAGTAATGGATCCCAAAAGAGCCGTAGCTGACGACGTAAAAAGTAATGTGCCTGCCCTCGCACATGGGACAGTGCCTTCTGATCCGAGACCGACTACGTACGATCAAGAGGGAGAAGCTAAACAAGCTTTCTTCCAAATGATGAGTGGGTGGTTCACTCAATTTGTAAGAAATAACCTGACTATTTCACAACCTCCGCTCCCGGTTAATTCCCCTCATACATCTGCTATGCCTCCGACTACAAATCTAAATTTGTAGAGCAATCCTCCGGTTGATAAAATTCGTAAGTATGGGGCTGAAGAGTTTAGGGCTACCAGTGATGACGATACCGAGAAAGCTGAGTTTTGGTTAGAAAACACTATCCGGGTATTTAATGAGATGTCCTTGACTTTGGAAGAAAATATTAAATGTGTTGTTTCGTTGCTAGGAGATGCAGCCTATCAGTGGTGGAAAACTCTGATTTCTGTTGTTCTGAAACAATGAGTTACATGGGACTTCTTTCAGATTGAGTTTTGGAAGAAATACATCAATAAGAGATTTATATATCAGAAACGAAAAAAATTTTGGAATTAAAATAGGGCCGTATGTCAGTCACTGAATACGAACGAGAGTTCGTGAGGTTAAGTCAGTATGGCTGAGAATGTGTATCATCTGAAGCAATCATTTGCAAAGGATTTGAAGATAATCTTAATGAAGATATCCACTTGTTAGTCAGGATTTTAGAGACAAAAGAGTTTGTTGTACTTGTTAACTGAGCATGCAAAGCTGAGGCACTCGGGAAAGATAAAAGAAAAGCTGAGTCTGAAGCCCGAGATGTGAGAAAGAATTTTCGAGCAAATCATTTCAGCCTATTTTGAAGAAATTCAGAGATGATCAAAGCCATTCAAGAGATAATGTTGGACATTCGAATAGAAATCGAGCTAGATCACAAATGAGCTCCAAAACTCCAGCGACTTCTGTAGCAAGTGTTGGAAATGTTAGATCCGAGAAACCTGAATGTAAGCATTATGGAAAAAGGCATCTAGAAAGTTGTAAATTAAATGACAGAGCTTTCTTAATATGTGGATCATTTGATCATTTTATTCGTGATTTCCTAGAGTCTGTTGAGCTAGAGATTGTTCAGAATACGAGATATGATAATGCACCTGCGAGAGGTAGACCTTCCCAAAATGTAAGAAATGTCAGTGGTAGTCAAAGAACTACGAGAGATATTATTGCGAGATCCGAAGCTAGAGAGCCTACTAGAGCGTATGCTATCTGAGCTCGGGAGGAAGCTTCATCTCCAAATGTCATAACGGGTATATTTACACTTTATGATACTTCTGTGATTGCATTGATAGACCCTGGTTCTAATCATTCGTATATATGCATGAACTTAGTATCTAGTAAGACTTTGCCTGTAGAGTCTACTGAGTTTGTTATAAAAGTATCAAACCCCTTAGGTAAAAGTGTCTTGGTTGACCAAGTATGCAATAGTTGTCCGTTAATGTTTTGAGATATCTTTTTTCCTGCTGATTTCATTCTTTTGTCATTCGATGAGTTTGATATCATTCTGGGTATAGACTGGTTGACATTGCACGATGCTGTTGTGAATTGTAAAAGAAAGACTATTGATTTGAGATGTCAGAATGATGAAATAGTTCGAATTGAATCTAATGATTTGAATGAATTGCCTACTGTAATATCTATATTGAAAGCTCAGAGCTATATGAAAAAGGATTACGAAACTTATTTTGCTTATGTGATTGATTCGAAAGTATCTGAAAAGAAAGTTGAGTCAGTGCCAGTCATTTGTGAGTTTCCTGATGTATTCCCTGAATAATTGCCAGGATTGCCTTCGATACGTGAAGTTGAATTTGGTATTAATTTGTTGCCTAGTATGACACCTATTTTGATAGCTCTATATAGAATGGCACCAACAAAATTAAAAGAGTTGAAATCATAGTTGCAAGAGTTAACTGACAGAGGGTTCGCTAGACCAAGTTTCTCACCTTGGGGTGCTCCCATTTTGTTTGTGAAAAAGAAAGCACGATGAGAATGTGCATTGACTATCGTCAGTTGAACAACATGACCATAAAGAACAAATATCCATTGCCTAGGATTGACGATTTGTTTGATCAGCTAAAAGGAGCCACTATGTTTTCTAAGATTGACCTGAGACCGGGATACTACCAATTGAAAGTGAAAGACTCAGACATTTTGAAAACTTCCTTTCGGACTAACGAATGCTCTTGCTGTTTTTATGGATTTGATGAATAGAATTTTTAGACCGTACCTAGATCGGTTTGTTGTTGTTTTTATTGATGACATTTTTATTTATTCACGTAATAAGACTGAACATGCTGAACATTTGAGGATTGTGTTGCAAACTCTGAGAGAAAAGTAATTATATGCGAAATTCAGTAAATGTGAATTCTAGTTGCATGAAGTCAGTTTTCTAGGACATATAGTATCAGCTTCTAGAATATGAGTCGATCCGAGCAAGATTTCTTCTATTTTGGATTGGAAACCTCCGAAGAATGTGTCTGAAGTTCGTAGCTTTCTAGGACTAGCTAGTTATTATCGTCGATTTGTAAAAGGCTTTTCAATGATTGCAACCCCGTTGACAAGATTACTTCAGAAAAATGTTAGTTTTGAATGGTCTGATAAATGTCAGAAAAGCTTTGATCAGTTGAAAGTTTTATTGACTGAAGCTCCGATTTTAGTATAGTCAGAATCGAATATACAGTGATGCTTCATTAAATGGTCTGGGATGTGTTTTGATGCAAGAAGACAAAGTCATTGCTTATGCTTTGAGACAATTGAAGCCGCATGAAAAGAATTATCCGACTCATGACCTCGAGCTTGCTGCGATTGTGTTCGCATTAAAATTTTAGCATCATTATCTGTTCGGTGAGAAATGCCAGGTGTTTTCGAACCATAAAAATCTGAAATATCTGATGACTCAGAAAGATTTGAATCTACGTCAGAGAAGATGGTTAGAGTTGTTGAACTTGTGATAGATTACCATCTGGGTAAAGCTAATGTTGTTGCTGATGCATTGAGTCGAAAGTCACTATTTACATTGTGTGCTATGAATGCTCAATTAGATTTTTCTAATGATAGTTCAGTGATAGCTGAATTAAAAGCAAAGTCGTTGTTTTTACAGTATATTTGTGAAGCACAGAAAGTTGATAATGAAATATTAGCCAAACGAGCTCAGTGTGATTCGAATTCTAATTCTGAATTTCAAGTTGTTGATGATTGTTTGAGATTTTGAAATCGAATCTGTGTTCTGAGAAACCCAGAGTTATTACAGCTAATTTTGAGTGAAGCACATAACAATCGTCTATGTGTTTATCCTGGAAGCACTAAAATGTATCATGACTTGAAGCAACACTATTGGTGGTCAGGTATGAAACGAGATATTTCTGACTATGTGTCAAAATGTTTAGTCTGTCAGCAAGTTAAAGCTGAACATTAGGTTCCATCTGGTTTGTTACAATTGATTCTGATTCCCGAATGGAAATGGGATAGAGTAACAATGGACTTTATTTTGGGATTGCCTCTGACTCCGAGAAAGAAAGATGCGATTTGGGTCGTAGTTGATCGATCGACGAAATCATCAATTTTATTCCGGTACGATCCAAATTATTCACTTGATAGATTAGCTGAGCTTTATATTTCTAAGATTGTGAAATTACGTGGGGTGCCACTATCCATTGTATCAGATAGAGATCTGAGATTTACATCAAGATTTTGGAAGAAATTCCAAGAAGCTTTAGGCACGAAACTGCATTTCAGTACAGCTTTTCAGCCACAGACGGATGGTGTATCCAAGCGGATCATTTAGATTCTTGAGGATATGTTGAGATGCTGCATTCTTGGGTTTGATGGTATATGGGAACAGTACCTGCCATTGGTAAAATTTTCTTATAATAATAGTTTTCAATCGAGCATTAAATGGCACCATATGAAGCTTTGTACGGACGTAAATGTTGTACACCTCTGTATTGGACCGAGCTCAATGAAAATAAGCTATACGAGGTTGATCTGATAAAAGACACTGAACATATAGTGAAAATAATTCGTAATAGTTTGAAAGCAGCATCTGGTCGTCAGAAGTCTTATGCGGATTTGAAAAGAAAAGATTTTGAATTTGAGATTGGTGACAAAGTGTTTTTGAAAGTGTCTTCGTGGAACGATTCAGACGTAAAGGCAAGTTGAGTCCGAGATTCATCGAGCCATATGAGGTTACAGAGTGTGTTGGACCAGTTGCATATAGTTTTTTGTTGCCTCCGAGCTTGAAAAGATATACAATGTATTCTATGTTTCGATATTCCGTAGATACCGTTTTGATCTGTCACATGTGACTGCTCCGTCTGAAATTGAAATTCGATTTGATATGACATACGAGGAAGAACCAATCCGTATCTTAGCTCGTGATTTGAAAGAGTTGAGAAATAAGAAAATATTATTAGTAAAAGTGCTCTGGAATCAACACGGAATAGAAGAGGCTATGTGGGAGCCTGAAGATTCAATGAGACAGCAATATCTGAATCTGTTTAACAATAAAATTTTCAGGGACAAAAATCCCAAAGGGGGAAGAATTGTAACAGTCTGGTTTAGACCCTAGTCAGAACAATGGTTTCGGGACCACAACTCCGAGTCAATAAAATATTTTAATATTATTTTTCGAGTCTACAACATGTGAGTTGGTATGTGTGAAATTTTTGTGATTTAATTTGATCTTATGTATGCTTAATTTTGCATAAGAACTTGATTGCGAAAGATACTAAATTAGCATGCTTTATGAAAAGGAATCTATTTGTCAAGGCTTATTAAAGTTGGAGTCCTTATATGGATATTATACATTTATTCATAATAGTGGACAATTATGTCCATCTAATACATGATTTTTATTAGTATTATTAATGGTTAATAATGTCATTTGTGCATTAATATGTATTATTATAAAAACAAGTTAAAAGATGGTGGAAATTCATGTGTTCTTCCACCGAAAAATAAACAAAAGAAAAAGAAATAAGAAGCTAGGGCATTTGGTTATCAATTTCTTTGATTCAAGGTATGTTTGACTTCGATTTTTGATAATTTCTACCTTTTTGCAATCGTTGCTTCGAGAACTACAAAACACATGTCTTAATTTTGAGAAATTATAATGATTTTGAAATGAGCCATTGATGAACACATGAGTTTTATGAAGTTTGATGGTGAATTATGAAAGATATATGTTTGATTAACATTGTTTGTCTTTGAGTTTTTGAAGAATTTGAGTATTTTGGATGTAATTGAGAAAATGATTATTTGAGGGACTAAATTGTGAAATAAATGAAATGTATAGACGTGTATGAGCTACATGAATATTCGGCTAAGAATGAGTATTTAGTGATTTTGTGAAGTAGGGACTAAAATGTTCAAATGTGAAAATGTAAGGGCTAATTTGGAAATTACCGTAAATGTGTGTTCATGGATTGAATTGAATGAATTAGTGAATAAATGGATTACAATTGAATATGTATAGATCAAGAGTCGAAGAAAACAGACTTAGGTCGCAGGAAAGGGAAAGTAGTTGAATAACCAAATCCGATCGAATATCCAAATCCAAGGTAAGTCAATATACAAATAAATGTATTTGTATTAAATTATGTATATTCATATGAGATTACATTGTAATGAATGTGTATGAAATGGTGAATATACGGATTCCGAGAAAGTATTGAGAAATAGTTAATATTCGAGAAGTCCTGTACGAACCTAGGAATAGATAGAATTAACTATGTCATGACATAGGTGTCTATTATGTGACATCATGTAAGACCACGTCTGGGACATTGGCATTGATTTGAGATTTCGTGTAAGACCTCGTTTAGGACGTTGGCATCGATATGAAATTTACGTGTAAGACCACGTCTGGGACGTTGGCATTGATATGAAATTTACGTGTAAGACCATGTTTGGGACATTGGCATCGTATTTGATTCCTGGAAGACTCTGTCTGGGATAGTGGCATCGATATTTGAGTACATGTAACACCTCGTCTGGGACATTGGCATTGTACGACTATTCCTAAGTATTTTGAGTATTCTATTAGATTCTGTATGGTTCAACGAGCAAATTTGATATATGAATGATTATGTGATCTGTAAATCCATTTTTGGTACATTTGATATGTACACTAAGTGTGCATA
Source organism: Gossypium rotundifolium (assembly GCA_025506655.1). Lineage (NCBI taxonomy): Eukaryota > Viridiplantae > Streptophyta > Magnoliopsida > Malvales > Malvaceae > Gossypium > Gossypium rotundifolium. The sequence goes on from CP106731.1 coordinate 55,037,491, forward strand.
AAAGGTAAGTATCTATATGAATTTTCTATGATGAAATGTGTATCTGAATATGAGAATGTGAATGTGATACAAGAATGGAAATATGTTTGAATGAGCTAAGTACATATGTGATATGTGAAATAGAAGTATGTGGAAAGCTTTGTGTAAGTAAATGAGCCAAAGATTATGTAATGTATTAACCATAAGAACTATGAGTACTATTGTATAATTTAGTTATATGCATTGTATGCTAAGTTTATTTGTATATCGCTTACTAAGCTTTTGAAAGCTTACTCTGTGTATGTTTGCTCTGTTTTATAGATCGTCAAAGCTACTGAAGGCTCGAGAACGTCGAGGATTGTCATCACACTACTTAAGCTCATTTTGGTACTTTGAAAATGTGTATATAGTTAAATATGGCATGTATAGGTTAGATATTTTGGTATATGTTTTGAAGTGTAAATAGCAATGTGATGTGGCTAAGTAAATGCTGATAATGTGCATGAATGAATATGGCATATGATGCAAGTTTGGTATGATTTGATAGCAAATGAAATGGTCAAACTATGGTAAGTATATGAATACACTATGAGTATGTATGCTTGATCAAAAGAATGTTCTATGAGGGGTAAATGTGGTTAAACCATGCTTATAGATATATGTGATTTAGTTGTGCAAGTTGACATGATTAGAAATGAGATTGAATGTGGAGAATTATTGATCATTTGATATGTTTTTGGTTGAAATTTGTACATGAAATGGATTTCTACATTGCTTATAGGTTTGACCCAAGTAAAGGTGGCACTTTGGCCTTGCAAATGGCCGATTTTGCCTACAAGGTCGTGGCACACGGGCATGCCTGGTGACCATGGGATTAAGTCAGTAGCTCACCTAAGTGTGCACAGCCTTGGTACACGGACGTGCCTGGTAGCCATGTGATTTAGTCAGTATATAGCTTATGAGCCACGGCCATGGTGCACGAGCGTGTCTAGTGGCCGTGTAGGTTAGTCAGTATACTTGCTCTGATTTGGCACGACCGAGACACATGGTTGTGTCTAGTAGCCGTGGGAGGCACAGGGCCTGCCCATACAGGCGTGTGACCTCTGTAATATAGAAAAGTTTTAAATTTTTGAGAACTTTCATATGTGTTCGATTTAGTCTTTACCCTATTCTGAAGCATGATTAAGGTCTCGTTGACCTATAAAAAGGGACACTTGGTTGTGAATGATGATTTGTATTATTAAAATGTCTGTAAAAGTTTTTGGTCTATCAGGTAATGCCTTTAACCCTATTCCGGTGACGGATACGGGTTAGGGGTGTTACAAGAAAAACACGCTAACCTCCAACAAGATAGAAATCAACAATAGTATTGGAGCAAAAGAAGTAAATTGAAGATCAAAAGAAAAGAATTAAAGAAAGAAGGAAAAGAAAAGTGTAAGGAACCCCAAAAGAATCCAAAATCAGAAATTTGAGAGTTAGGGAGGAACATATGTGAAAGAGGAAGAATGTAACACCCCTTACCCGTATTCTATGCCGGAAACGAAAACGTGGCATTATCGTACTTAACTCATATGGTCATACAGCTTTGGGCTATCAAATTCCATTCCCAATTAAAAACTTTTCCATACACACCTCTAGTATCCTTATAATGGGCCTATGAGGCCCTAAACACACTTCCGGAAGATTTCGAAAATAAATTGGAAACTTGCGCACACTTAGGAAATTTTACTTAAATAGGGGCCACACGCCCATGTGAGATGGGACACGCTCGTGTGGTATTTCACACGCCCGTGCCTTGCACCTGTGGTCGACACTGACTTGCATCACATGATCAGCGACACGTCCGTGTGCTGTACCCGTGGTTGACACTGACTTATTCCACACGGTCTGTCACACGCCCATGTGCTTCAACCGTGTGGCGATTTAAATTCTAAAATCAAGGTGCAGACTTCACACGGCCTGGGCACATACCCATGTCTGTGGCCGTGCCTCCCACATGACTGAGACACACGGCCATGTCTCTGCCCGTGCGTTTACTACCAGGCTTACTAACTTGTAAAACTTACATGCAGGGGACCCACAGCTTGGTCACACACCCATGAGACTGACCGTGTGTACCACACGGCCTAGACATATGCCCGTGTGCTTACCCGTCTGGACAGGAACAAGGCTATTTGCCAAGCTCTTTTGTCACCCTATCCCACATAATAAGATCCTATACAACAAATCATCAAGAAAATCAATTTATGCAACAACCACTTTCTTGAATAACCTCATATTTCATAAATTAACCATAATGAACCATCAACTATGGCAATATACAAAAAGGATCATCCATAAGGGAGCCAATGCACACTTGGCCAAAATAATAAAACAATTCACCTAGTCTAGCCCTTAAACATGCCATACTAAAAAACACTAAGTCTAAATATACCGAGATGAGCTAATAGTGTAGGCTAATCTTCCAATTATCTTCGTATCCCGACCCAGCTCTTTAACACTATAAAGCAAGACAAAAGACAGGGGAGTAAGCTTTAAGCTTAGTAAGTTTACATGTAAACAAATAACATCATAGTATGTGCTAAACAATAAATAACATTACATACTAAGAAAGAACAATCCACATTCATAATCATGCTTACTCATTTCCTCCCTTACCATATTCTAACCATACCACAAGCTTAATGCTTACATTCATTAACATGCATCCCTGCACTTAACACCACAAAGCCACACGATACAACACATCATAATTTCTCAATAAACCATTCATAATACCAATTACTTGGTGGTTTCACTCTTAGCCCACCATCAAACTTTAATAGGGTGGTATTGCACATAGCCCACCAAAAGGATAGTTACGGTGGCATTGTATATAGCCCACCAAATGATAAAGAGACGATGGTATCGCACACAACCCACTATTTATTACTACGGATGTTATTTCACATTTAGATATCTATTTCATCGTTCATACGAAAATTATTCAATAACCACCAAATTCAATCCACTTAAATTATACATGTTCTTGATCATACAACGCACCAATTAGTAACAACATGTGTATATAAAATGCATCGCTTACACATAAACTTACCTTGGTGAAAAAACGCGTTAATCGATGGTATATTCTGTAACCTTTCCTTTTCCTCGGTCAAGGTTGATTCTATGCTCTTCTTGGTCTATAACAACAAAATTCACTCATTTAAAACATCTTATGATCATAATGCATCAAAATCTATACTTAGGATAAAAATGACCATTTTACCCTTGCACTTTGGCAAAATTATGATTTTGCCCTAGGCTCATAAATCAGTTTTCAACGCATTTTCTCATTAAAAAAATGTAGCTGAACATTTATTTCTCTTACAACTACTCTTAATTTTATTTATTTCATGCATTTATTACAAAATCACAAACTTTACAACTTGGTCCTATTTAGGTGTTTTCATGACTACACCTTTCACCAAAGTTGTTTCTCATCTCTCTAACATTCATTTTATTCCATAAAAACTCAGAAAAAAGCATAAACATTCTCATGGAAAGTCCTTAAACTTTCAACCGTATTGCAAATTAGTCCCCTTATTAGCTAGCTTATGCTTTGAGGGTTCCAAAAATGCAAAAATCATTAAGAAAGACTTCTAAAATCCCTTACTTGCTAGAGAACATGTTGGCTGATAGTTTGAGCTTCAAAACCTCTATTTTCTCTTCTAATTTTCGGTGGAGGAAGAAGAGTGAATAGTGAAAGATGATATCTTTCCTTTTTAGCATATTTTATTCATCTTTTTATCATCTAATGTCACAAAATTTGACTAAAATTAATGCCCATGTCCCCTAGCTTCCTATGGCCGATCAACACACTCCATATGGCCTATTTTCACTTTAAGGACATCAAGTTTAATATTATATGGTTATTAGACCCCTCTACCGTGAAAAATAGAACTTTTGTACTTTCTTCGATTTAGCCATTTTTCACAATTAAGCATTCATTCGCTAAAATTAAAGCACCAAAGTTTTCATGCATTATTATAAACATGCTATAACAAATAAAATATTATCAAGAAAAATTTCCTCAACCTCGAGTTAGTGGTCTCGAAACCACTGTTCTGACTAGCCCCAAAATTGGGCTGTTACAACTCTCCCCTCCTTTAGAGATTTTTGCCCTCGAAAATCTTACCAGTAAAAAAGTTTGGATATTGTTCTCTCATGGCTTCTTCTAGTTCCCACGTAGCTTCTTCCACACCGTGTTTTTGTCATAACAATTTTTCTAAAGCTATGCTCTTATTCCTCAATTGTTTAACCTCACAAACCAATATCTTAATTGGCTCCTCTTTATAAGCCATGTCCAATTGTATCTCAATTTCCGATGGATGGATCACATGCAAAGGATCGAAACGATATCGTCGCAACATCGAACATGAAACACGTTATGTATTTTCTCTAACTCTATCGGCAAAGCCAACCAGTATGCCACTGGCCCAATCCTTTCAGTATCCTCATACGGTCCTATGAATCGCGAACTCAATTTGCCCTTTTTACCAAATCTTACTATTTTCTTCCACGGGGATACCTTTAGAAATACTTTGTCACCCACTTGAAACTCGATTTCTTTTCTTTTCAAATCTGCATATGACTTTTGTCAGTCTGAAGCAGCTTTCAGACTATCTATGATCACATTCACTTTCTTCTCGGTCTCTTTAACTAGATCAAACCCATGAATTTATTTTTCACTAAGTTCAGTCCAATACAGGGGAGTCCAACACTTACGACCACACAAGGCTTCGTACGGTGCCATCTGTATACTCGACTGATAGCTGTTGTTGTAGGCAAACTCAACCAAAGGTAGATATCTTTCCTAACTACCTCTGAATTCTAACACACAACATCGCAGCATATCCTCAAGAACCTAAATCACTCTTTCAGATTGGCCGTCAGTTTGAGGATGGAATGCAGTACTAAAATTCAACCTTATACCTAAGGCTTCTTGCAATTTCTTCCAAAACCTTGAATTAAATCTCGAATCTCTATCCAAGATAATAGATACAGGCACCCCATGTAATCTCACCACCTTAGTAATATACAAATCAGCCAACTTCTCTAGAACATAATCAACACACACCGATATAAAGTGAGCTGACTTCGTTAGTCTATCTACAATAACCCACACAACATCTTTCTTTCTCGGAGTCATAGGCAACCCTGTTACAAAATCCATAGTAATTCGATCCCACTTCCACTTGGGAACCATTACCTGTTGAAGTAATCCTGAAGGTGCTTTGTGCTCTGCTTTCACTTGTTGATAGATCAAGCATTTTGCCACGAACTCAGAGATGTCCCTTTTCATACCCGGCTACCAATAAAATTTCTTCAAATCATTGTACACTTTTGTGCTACCCGGATATACTAACAAGTGACCACTGTGTGCTTCATTTAATATCTTCTGAATCAACTCATCACCCTTAGGTACACAAATTCTGTCATGAAACATCAAATAATCATCCGAACTCACCCAAAAATCTGAATCATTTCTCAATTCACACTGAGCTCTCTTAGCTCGCGTCTCACTATCATTCTTTTAAGCTTCACAAATTTGTTGAATAAATAGCGGTCTAGCCCTCAACTCAACCAATATGGCACCATCATCAGACAATGCTAAGTTACTACTCATAGCTCTCAAAGCATACAAAGATTTTTTGCTCAAGGTGCCCGCAACCACATTCGCTTTCCCCAGGTGGTAATCAATCACTAACTCATAATCCTTCAACAATTCAAGCCGCCGTCGTTGTCACAAATTCAAATTCTTTTGATCCATTAAGTACTTCAAACTCTTATGATCCTTAAAGATTCGACACTTTTCACCATATAAATAATGGCGCCGAATCTTTAAGGCGAAAAAATTATAACCAACTCCAAATCATGAGTCGGATAATTCTTCTCATGCAGTTTTAGCTGTCTCGAGGTGTAAGCGACTACCTTACCCTATTACATCAACAAACAGCCAAGACCGTTAAATAAAGCGTCACTGTAGACCATAAATTCTTTCCCTGACTCTGGTTGTACCAAAATCGGTGCCTTAGTCAACAATGTTTTCAATCTTTCGAAACTTTGTTGACATTTTTCAGACCATTCAAACTTAACATCTTTATGCAATAGTTTCTTCATCGGGTAGCAATCATGGAGAATCCCTTTACGAACCATCTGTAGTACCCCGTTAAACCCAAAAAGCTTCTGACTTCTGACACATTTCTTGGCAGTTTCCACTCTAGTATAGCCAAAATCTTACTCGGGTCAACTCTAATACCATCACCTAACACAATGTGCCCTATGAATCCGACCTCTCAGAGCCAAAACTCACTCTTGCTAAATTTAGCATACAACTGCTTGTCTCTTAAAGTCTACAAAACAATTCTTAGATGCTCTGGATGTTTACACTCATCTCGAGAATAGACTAATATTTCGTCGATAAAAATGACTACAAACTTGTCCAAATACGGTCGGAAGATGCGATTCATCAAGTCCATGAAAATCGCAGGAGCATTTGTTAGACCAAATGACATGATAAGAAACTCATATTGGCCATACCTCATTTGAAATGCAGTTTTTGGCACATCTTGCTCTTCAACTCTCAACTAATAATAACCAGACCTTAGGTCTATCTTGGAGAACACCATAGCTCCCTTCAGTTGGTCAAACAAGTCATATATCCTTGGTAAAGGATACTTATTCTTCACTGTCACTTTGTTGAGTTGCCTATAGTTTATGCACAATCTTATCGACCCATTTTTCTTCTTCACGAAAAGTACTGGAGCACCCCACGATGAAAAGCTCGATCTTGTAAAACCCTTATCCGTTAACTCTTGCAACTGAACCTCCAATTCTTTCAATTATAATGGTGCTATCCTATACGGAGTAACCGAGATAGGTGTCGTTCTCGAAACTAACTCAATCCCAAACTCGACCTCTCTAACTAGAGGTAATCCAGGTAACTCTTCTGGAAACATATCTAGATATTCGCATACTACCGATACTGATTCAATCTTTACCACTGACTCTTGAGTATTCAGCATAAAAGCGAGATAAGACTCGTGTCCTTTCCTCAAATATTTCTCGGCTACTATAGTTGAATTTATCACTGTAGATTATCCGATCTACCTGATTTAACTCGAATGACATCCCTATTTTCACATTTTAATTTAATAAACTTGCTACCATAGTTTACTAAAACATTATAGGTAGTCAACCAATCCATACCAAGAATCAAGGCAAATTCATCAAACGGCAACAACATAAGATTTGCCAGAAAATAATGACCTCTAATTGTCAAAAGACAATTCCTACACACTTTATCAACTAGCATATGTTTACCTAACGGGTTTGACACCTTTACTACAAATTTCGTAGGCTTAACAATCATGTTCATACTAGATTCCAATCTCATGCAAATATAAGAATGGGTAGACCACGGATCAATCAAAGCAATAATAAAGGTATCATGAAGAGAAAAAGTACCCGTTATCACATCTGGAGATGATGCCTCTTCGTGATCGCAAATGGCATAGGTCCTTGCAGGTGCCCAACCCTTCGGTCTCACAGTAGATCTTGAGGCGCACCTCTACCACTAGTCCCTCCTCCAGGGTTCTTTTGTGATCTACCCCTCGAAGAAACATTACTAGATCTTATCTCTTGCTTTCTTTCCTTGTCCTCCCTCTCAGGGCAATTTTGGATGAAATGATCGGGTGAACCACACTTGTAACAGTTTTCGTTATTCCCCCAACAGTCCCTTGTGTGTTGCCTACCATAATTTGGACACTCCAATTTGGACTTCGGATTGCCCACACTTGCCATTAAAGTGGTTTGAACTTTCGAGTCTGAGTATGTGTTGCCTCGGTCTCTATGCGAATATCCAACTGACGTAGTCGTCCAAGGGTTTACTTCCTTAGACCTCTTCGATTGAGCTTGGTATGATTTACTAATCGGCCTTTTCATTGCATCTCAAGCCTTATCACAGCCTTCCTCTTTTCCTTCTTCAGTTCTTTGGCCTTACATGCCCTATCAACCAACACTACAAACTCTTTTAACTCCAAGATCCCAACTAAAAGTCTGATATCCTCATTCAGCCTATATTCAAACCTCTTACAAAAGATAGCTTCTATGGATACGCACTCTTGTGCATACTTGCTGAGCCTAATAAACTCACGCTCATATTCTGCCACAGTCATTCTTCCTTGCTTCAATTCAAGGAATTCTTTTTGTTTCTGGTCCAAAAACCTCTAACTTATATACTTCTTTCGAAACTCTTCCAAAAATAAGTCCCACATCACTCTCTCCGTTGGAACCACTGACATTAACTTTTTCCACCAATGGAATGCCGAGTCCCTCGATAAGGACACGACGCATTTTATGCTCTCTTCAGGTGTGCAGGAGAGTCCATCAAACACTCTCATCTAGTTCTTATGCCAGAACCCTGCCCTCTCAAGGTTATCGTCTATATTAGCTCTAAACTTTTCATCCCCTTACTTCCAAATCTTGTCTACTGGGGGCTTGGTTATTCTCACTACATCTACACCTTGAGGAGCTACAAGAACTGGCTGATGTATAGGAGGGGGTGGAGGATGTTGAGCATTAGGGTTTGCTCGTACGTACTCCATGTACTGATTGCTCATCATTTGGAGAAAGGCTTCCCGGGCCTCTTCTTTTGGACCCCTAGTCTCGGGTCCACTTTCTACAGGCACAATCCCTTGCACGGGAGCCGACGCATTACTAGCTATGTCATTAGCAGCCGTTTGATTGAGATCTATTTAATATATAAAAATAAAGTTTAAAATTGTCAGAAGCCACCACACTATCAATGTACACTTATGTCATGTATAGCTAGACCTTAACACACGCTACGGTAGTCCTAGAACTAACTAAACCGTAGTTTTGATACCACTAAATGTAACACCCTTTACCCGTATTCTATGCCAGAACTGGATACGAGGCATTACCGTACTTAACTCACATGGTCATACAGCTTTGGGCTATCAAATTCCATTCCAAATTAAAAACTTTTCCATACACACCTCTAATATTCTCATAATGGGCCTACGAGGCCCTAAATACACTTTCGAAAGATTTCAAAAATAAATTTGAAATTACTTAAACAGGGGCCACACGTCCGTGTGGTATTTCACACGCCCGTGCCTTACACCTTGGTTGAAACTGACTTGCATCACATGGTCAGCCATACGTCTGTGTGCTATACCTGTAACAGCTCAATTTAGGGCCTAGTCGGAATAGTGGTACGAGGCAATGAATCTGAGGTAAATTTATGAGTTTTTTTAAGGTTTATTCCATGTTTTCATGCTAGTGTAAAAGTTTCATGAAGCAATTTTGTTAAATTGAGGTTAAATGGTCCATTAGGACTAAATTGAAAAAGTTGCAAAATATGAGTTTCTAGAAGCTTTTTGTATGAAATAGCTTTAGAATATTAATTAGAAGTCCTTAAATAGAAATTTGCCCAAATTATAATTTTTGGACAAAAATGGACATGAGTTAATAAAATGTGAAAATTTTGAAGAGAAGTGCATTTTGGTCATTTATTAATTAAATGATTAAAATAGGAAAAAGATGATAAAAATATCATTCATATTCTTCCTTGGTGCCAAAAATTTGAAGAACCCCATAGCTAGGGTTTGTTCATTTCTCAAGCTTTCTAGTAAGTTCATCTTAGCCTTGTTTTTTAATATTCTTAGTTTTTTTTTTAAGTTCTCGTATTATGGATTAGTTATTTTTAGCTATAAAATGAGCTAAGATGCATGTTCAAAAATCTACCCATGAATGATATGCTTGTAAAATGATATTTTATGGAAGTTTATGAGAGTTTGATGTTAGATAAACATTTTTTTCTAAGTGAATTTCATGAAAAATACTAGTTGGGACTAGTTTGTAACTTTTATGGAAATTTATCATACATGGTAGAAATAGTGAGAATTTGTTATTGCTATAGTTGAGATGAAGAATTAGCTAAGCATGAAGTTTAAGAAAGTTGAATGAGAATCATTTTACGAGCCTTGGGGTAAAAGTGTAATTATGAGAAAGTTTAGGGGCAAAATGATAATTTTGCCATGTAGGATTTATGAGTCCATTTAGTTATTATGAGTATTAAATGAGTTAAATTATTATTATAGATTAAGAGAAATGAAGCCTGGATCAAAATCGAGGAAAGAACAAAGTCGAGGACTAAATTGCATATTTACGTACATTTTGTACATTGAGGTAAGTTTGTATGATTTCTAAGCTTTATGATTTATATCATTGAAATGCTTAGTGTAATGTAAAATAATATCATGAAAATGTTTAATGTTATGATAAACAAAGAAATCAATGAGATTAAGTATGTGAAAGTCCTGATTGAAGATGAATTACCTAGGATACTCGATCTACAACATGAAATGAGAAAGTTCGTATAAGACAAAGCCAAGGCATGACATCGGCAATCAAGCAAGTTATCTTGTAAGGCCAAGACAAGTCTTGGCTTTGAAGAGTTATTATGAGATGAAGACCCTTATAAGCCTAAGCCAAGGCATGGCATTGGTGAGTCTCCAAACAAAGATGTCATGTAAGTCCAAGACAAGTCTTGGCATTGAAAAGTTATCATGTAAATCCAAGACAAGTCTTGGCATTGAAAAGCTAGCAAGAGATAAAGACCCCATGTAAATCCAAGCCAAAGCATGGCATTGGTGAGAACAAGGAAGATTTCAAGTAAGACCAAGCTAAGGCTCGGCATTGATCAGTTCATGAGTAAAGATACCAAGTAAGACCATGCCAAGACATGGCAATGGTAAGTTCCCAAGGGAACACACGAGAAAGACGTCGTATAAGTCCATGTCAAGACATGGCCTCGACACCAAGATGAGAAATTCCATGTAAGATTGTATCTAGGATATGGCTTTGGCATCAAGTCATATGTGGGTCGAGATCTAATATCCTTGATTATTCACAGAAATTCATCGGGCAAACGAGTAAAGCTCAAATGAGATAATAAGAAAGCTAAGTAAGTAAAGCTACTGTTAAGTTGGAAATGAGTATTGCCATGTTATGAATGATGAATGAAAGATTGTGGTTATCATGTTAAAGTATACTGATCAATGTGATCAAGTGATACAGGTACCTTATTTATCTCACAAGTATGAGACTAGTAAGTATCATGAGATATGGAAGAATCAGTATGAGTAAGTAAGCTTTATAGTTGAAATTTATGATACTATTGTTTATTTCAAATGGCCTATATTAATCAAGCATGTTCTTATATGTATTTTATGCAAACTTACTAAGCTAAATGCTTACGTCCTTATTTCTTTTTTTCCATGTAGTCCCGTCAAGCTAATCTCGTGGATCATCGTCATTGGAGCTCGGAGCACACTATCAATCACTATTTTGGTATAGCCAACTTAACCCCTGTTTTAAGGAAAAGTTTTCATTTGAGTTTAGAAAGTTTTTAGATACGTGTTTAAGGCCTCGTAGGACCATAAAAGGTATGATTTGACTAAGCAAGAGAAGTTTTTAACTCGAAACAAAATTTTATAGCCCGTAAGTACATGTTTTAAGTGAGTTCAAGAATGGTAATGTCTCGTATCTAGTCTTACCATCGGACTCGGGTATGGGGTGTTACATTTAGTGGTATCAGAGCTACGGTTTAGTTTGTTCTAGGACTAAAGTAGCACGAGCACGAGTCTAGCTATACATGCCATACGTAAGAATGTTTTTATAATGATAGTGTGATGACTCTTGATGACTTAAATTATGTTTATACATATAGTAAATGGATCCCAAAGAGCTGAGGTGGATGATGTAGAAAGTAACGTGGCAGTTCCTGCTGTATGGACGGTGCCTGATGAGAATGCAAATAGACCCACTATGGTGATTCAAGGAGGAGGAGAAGAGGCTAGAGAAGCCTTCCTCCATATGATGAATACGTGGGACACGAAATTCATTCGTACGAACCTAAATGTACAGCCCCCTCCACCCTCGCCTATTCCACAACCTATCCCTGCAGCCCCTCATGTGGTAGAGGTGGTAAGAGGAGACAAACCTCCGGTTGATAGGATCAGGAAACATAGGGCAAAAGAATTTCGGGTTACAAAAGATGATGATCTGGAAAAGGCTGAGTTCTGGATAGAGAATACTATCAGGGTATTTAAAGAATTGTCATCCACACCTGAGGAATGCATGAAGTGTGTAGTTTCTATTTTACGAGATGATGCTTATCAATGGTGGAACACCCTTGTGTCAGTAGTATCGAGGGAAAAGGTCACATGAGAATTTTTCCAAGAAGAGTTCAAGAAAAAGTATATCAGTTAAAGGTTTGTGGACCAGAAATGGAAGGAATTCCTAGAACTGAAGCAAGGTAAGATGTCAGTGACTGATTATGAGCGTGAGTTTGTACGACTTAGCAAATACGCTGGAGAATACGTGTCCATAAAAGCTATCATGAGTAAGAGATTTGAATATGTTTGTTGCTGTCCTTGAATTAAAAAAATTTGTGGTGTTAGTGGAGAGGGCTTGTAAGGCCGAAAAGATAGTAAAAGAGAAGAAAAAATCTAAAATGGAGTCTCGTGACTCAAAAAAGAGACAGTGGAATAAGTCCTTCCACCCTTCTACTAAAAAGTCAAGTGATTTTTCCACCCGATCGACTACTTCCACTGGGTTTTCAAAAAAGGATAAGAGTAGGCAGTATTCGGGAACAAAGCACAGACTACTTCAGTCGCTAGTGTGGGGAATGTCCGATATGATAGACCTAAGTGCCCACAGTGTGGCATACGTCATCTTGGAGAACTGAGCACATGAAAATGCTTGTTTCAGATGTGGTTCCCAGGATCACTTTATAAAAGCTAGTCCTAAGATGACGAAAGAAGAGAGAACTCAGAACCTGAGATCTGGGGGTATGGTTAGAGGCCGACCGCATAGGAACCTTTGATGTGGGACAAGTGGTAGAGGTAACCTTAGAGGGAAGGCTGCGAGACCTGAGGGTAGGGCACCTGCGAGGACTTATGCCATTCACGCTCGCGAAGAGGCATCTTCTCTTGATGTTATTATGGGTACCTTTTCTCTTTAAGATATTAAATTTATTGCTTTCATAGATCCCGGATCCACACACTCTTACATTTGTATGAAACTAGTATACAATATGAATATACCTATAAATTCTACAGAATTTACGATTAAGGTGTCTAATCCTTTAAGCAAGAGTGTGTTAGTTGATGAAGTATGGAAAGATTATCCATTAATGATTAGAGGTCATTACTTTAAAGCAAATCTTATGTTGCTACCATTTGATGAGTTTGACATCATTCTTGGAATGGACTGGTTGACCACCCATGATGTAATAGTTAATTGTGGGAAGAAATACATTGAGATGAGATGTGAGAATGGGAACACTCTTCATATAGAATCAGATGAACAGAGTAGATTGCCGATAATTATTTCTCATATGGAGGCACAAAGATATATAAGGAAAGGGTTTGGAGCGTATCTGACTTTCGTGTTGAATGCTAAAGAAACAGAGCAAAAGATTGAGTCAGTACTGATAGTATGCGAGTACGTGGATGTTTTTCCCGAGCAATTACCAGGACTACCACCAGTTCGAGAGGTTGAGTTCAATATTGAGCTAGCTCCTAATACTGTACCGATATCTATTACTCCTTACAGAATGGCTCCAAAAGAGTTGAAAGAGCTGAAGATACAGTTGCAATAGTTGACAGATAAAGGCTTTGCTAGGTCGAGTTGTTCTCCCTGCGGTGCTCCAGTTTTATTTGTGAAAAAGAAAGATGGAACCATGAGATTGCGCATAGATTACTGTCAGCTTAATAAAGTGACAGTGAAGAACAAGTACCCATTACCTAGGATCAATGATTTGTTCGATCAATTGAAAGGAGCCAATGTGTTATCTAAAATAGACTTGAGATCAAGGTATTATCAGGTAAGAGTAAAAGGATTTAGATGTGTCCAAGACAGCTTTTCGAACAAGGCATGGGCATTATGAATTTTTAGTCATGCCCTTTAGTTTGACCAATGCTGCTGCGGTATTCATGGACTTAATGAACCGCATCTTTAGGCCATACCTCGACAAGTTTGTAGTTGTTTTCATTGACGACATATTGATTTATTCCTAGGATGAGAATGAGCATGTTGAGAACCTACAGATAGTTTTACAGATTCTACGAGAAAATCAGTTGTATTCCAAGTTCAGTAAAAGGGAATATTGGCTCAAGGAAGTAGGATTTTTGGGACATATTGTCTCAGTAGATGGAGTCCGAGTGGATCTAAGTAAGATTTCGGCTATAATGGACTGGAAACCACCGAGGAATATCTATGAAATTAGAAGTTTTCTAGGCATAGCCAGCTATTATAGATGATTCGTCAAGGGATTTTCCATGATTGCAACCTCGATGATAAAATTTTTACAAAAAAATGTGAAGTTTGAGTGGACAGAATGATGCCAACAAAGTTTCGAGAAATTGAAAGCAATGTTGACAGAAGCTCCAGTTTTAGTACAACCTGAGATAGGGAAAGAATTTGTGATTTACTGCGATGCATCCTTAAACGAATTAGGCTGTGTACTTATGCAAAAAGGCAGAGTTATTACTTGTGCCTCCAGATAGTTGAAGCCTCTTGAGAAGAATTATCCGACGCATGATCTAGAATTAGCTGCCATAGTCTTTGCCTTGAAGATTTGGAGACACCATTTATATAGTGAAAGATGTCAAATTTTTACTGATCACAAAAGTCTAAAGTACTTGATAACGCAGAAAGAGTTGAACCTAAGGCAACGGAGAAGGTTAGAGTTGATAAAAGACTATGAGTTGTCATTGACTACCATCCAGGAAAGACGAATGTGATCGCCGATACTTTGAGCAAGAAGTCCCTTTTTGCATTAAGGGAAATGAATTCATGGATAACCTTATCTGACGATGATTCTATTCTAGCTGATTTAAAAGCTAGACCAATGTTCCTCTAAGAGATCACTGAAGCTCAAAAAGAAGACAAAGAATTGCAGGCCAAGAGAACTCAGTGCGAGTCAGATGTTGAATCCGATTTTCAGATTAATTTTGATGGATACTTGATGTTTAAAGATAGAGTTTGTGTACTAAGAAAAGAGGAACTTATTCAGGGAATTTTGTATGAGGCACATAACGGATGTTTATTTGTACATCCGAGTAGTACCAAGATGTATAATGGCTTGAAGCAACTGTATTAGTGGCAAAGGATGAAGAAGGATATTTCATAGTTCGTTTCAAGATGTTTGATTTGTCAGCAAGTAAAGGCTGAACACCAAGTACCTTCGGGTTTGCTCCAACCAATTATGGTACCCGAGTGGAAATGGGACCGTATCACTATGGATTTTGTAACGGGATTACCACTATCACCGAGCAAGAAAGATGCTATATGGGTTGTAGTTGATAGACTCACGAAGTCAACTCATTTCTTACCTGTTCGAGTTGATTACTCACTCGACAAGCTGGCAAGCTTGTATGTTTCTGAAATAGGAAGGCTTCACGGAGTTCCTTTATCAATCATATCAGATAGAGATCTGAGATTTACATCCAGATTTTGGAAGAAGTTACAAGAAGCTTTGGGTACAAAGTTGAGCTTTAGTACAGCTTTTCATCCCCAAACCGATGGTCAGTCAGAGAGATTAATTCAAGTAATCGAGGATATTCTTAGATGTTGTATTCTAGAATTCCGAGGTAGTTGGGAAAATTTTCTTCCATTGGTAGGATTTTCCTACAATAATAGCTTTGAGTTGAGCTTAAAGATGGCACCTTATGAGGCTCTATATGGGCGTAAGTGCAGAACGCCTTTATATTGGACTGAACTAAAGGAAAATCGAATTCACAGAGTTGATTTGGTTAGAGAAGTTGAAGAGAAAGTGAAAGTGATACGAGAATGTTTAAAAGCTGCATCAGACAGGCAAAAATCCTATTTGGACCTAAAGAGAAGAGAGATAGAGTATCAAGTCGGGGATAAAGTTTTCTTGAAAGTGCCACCATAGAGAAAAATTCTTAGATTTGGCCGAAAAGGAAATTTGAGTTCATGTTTTATTGGACCGTTTGAGATTACCAAGAAAGTTGGGCCGATAGCTTATAGATTGGCTTCGCCATCAGAGTTAGAAAAGACACATGATGTGTTTCACGTGTCAATGTTGAGACGCTACCAATCAGATCCTTCACATGTAATTACCCCGTCAGAGATAGATATTCATCCCGATATGACTTATGGTGAAGAACCAGTCAAGATTTTAGCTCGGGAAGTCAAGCAGCTAAGAAATAAAAGTATTGCTCTAGTGAAAGTATTGTGGCATAGGTATGGGAAAGAGAAAGCTACATGGGAACCATAAAAGAGCATGAGAAACCAGTACCCAAGCCTATTTGTTGGTAAGATTTTCGAGGACGAAAATCCTTAAGGGGGAAGAACTGTAACAACCCGATTTAGGTCCTAGTCAGAATAGTGGTGCGAGGCCACGAATTCGAGGTAAATTTATGAGTTTTTTTTAAGGTTTATGCCAAGTTTGCATGCTAGTGTGAAATTTTCATGAAGCATTTTTGTTAAATTGAGGTTAAATGGTCCATTAGGACTAAATTGCAAAAGTTGCAAAATATGAGTTTCTAGAAGCTTTTTGCATGAAATAGCTTTAGAATATTAATTAGAAGTCATTAAATAGCAATTTTCCCAAATTACAATTTTTGGACAAAAATGGACATGAGTTAGTAAAATGTGAAAATTTTTAAGAGAAGGACATTTTGGTCATTTAATTAATTAAATGATTAAAATATGAAAAAGATGATAAAAATCTCATTCATCTTCTTCCTTGGTGCTGGAAATTTGAAGAACCCCATAGCTAGGGTTTGTTCATTTCTCAAGCTTGCTAGTAAGTTCATCTTAGCCTCGTTTTTAATATTCTTCGTATTTTTGAAGTTCTCGTATAATGAATTAGCTATTTTTAGCTATAAAATGACCTGAGATGCATGTTCAAAAATCTACCCATGAATGATATGCTTGTAAAATGATATTTTAAGGAAGCTTATGAGAGTTTGATGTTAGATAAACATTTTTTCTAAGTGAATTTCATGAAAAATGCTAGTTGGGACTAGTTTGTAACTTTTATGGAAATTTGACATACATAGTAGAAATACTGAGAACTTGTTATTGCTATAGTTGAGATGAAGAATCAGCAAAGCATGAAGTTTAAGAAATTTGAATGAGAATCATTTTACGAGCCTTGGGGCAAAAGTGTAATTAAGAGAAAGTTAAAGGGTAAAATGATAATTTTTCCATACTAGGATTTATGAGTCCATTTAGTTATTATGAGTATTAAATGAGTTGAATTATTATTATAGATCAAGAAAAATGAAGCCTGGATCGAAATCGAGGCAAGAACAAAGTCGAGGACTAAATTGCATATTTACGTACATTTTGTACATTGAGGTAAGTTTGTATGATTTGTAAGCTTTATGATTTATATCATTGAAAAGCTTAGTGTAATGTATAATAGTATCATGAAAATGTTTAATGTTATGATAAACAAAGAAATCAATGAGATTAACCATGAGAAAGTCCCGATTGAAGATGAATTACCTAGGATACTCGATCTACCACATGAAATGAGAAAGTCCGTATAAGACCAAGCCAAGGCATGGCTTTGAAGAGTTATTATTAGATGAAGACCTTTATAAGCCCAAGCAAAGGCAAGGCATTGTTGAGTCTCCAAGCAAATATGCCATGTAAGTCCAAGACAAGTCTTGGCATTAAAAAGTTATCATGTAAGTCTAAGACAAGTCTTGGCATAGAAAAGCTAGCAAAAGATAAAGATCCCATGTAAATCCAAGCCAAAGCATGGCATTGGTGAGAATAAGGAAGATTTCATGCAAGACCAAGCCAAGGCCCGGCATTGATCAGTTCATGAGCAAAGATACCAAGTAAGACCATGCCAAGACATGGCAATGTTAAGTTCCCAAGGGAACACACGAGAAGACTTCGTATAAGTCCATGTCAAGACATGGCCTTGACACCAAGATGAGAAATTCCATGTAAGATCATATCTAGGATATGGCTTTGGCATCAAGTCATATGTGGGTCGAGATCTAGTATCCTCGATTATTCACAGAAATTCATCGGGCAAACGAGTAAAGCTCAAATGAGATAATAAGAAAGCTAAGTAAGTAAAGCGACTATTAAGTTGGAAACGGGTATTGCCATGTTATGAATGATGCATGAAAGATTATGATTATCATGTTAAAGTATACTGATCAATGTGATCTAGTGATACAGGTACCTTATTTATCTCACAAGTATGAGACTAGTAATTATCATGAGATATGGAAGAATCAGTATGAGTAAGTAAGCTTTATAGTTGAAATTTATGATACTATTATTTATATCAAATGGTCTATATTAATCAAGCTTGTTCCTATGTATATTATATGCAAACTTACTAAGCTAAATTCTTACGTCCTTATTTCTTTCTTTCCATGTAGTCCCACTAAGCTAATCTCGTGGATCATCGTCATCGGAGCCCGGACCACACTATCAATCACTATTTTGGTATAGCCAAGTTGTTTCTGTTAAGTATGACAGGTATAGAAAACATTTCATTTGAGTATATGTTTTAAGAAGGGCCAATGTATAGGCTATCAAGTTTATTATTCTTTTGTATATGGCTAAGTGATTGGCCAAAATTGGCTAAGCAGGTATGCTCAATGTTATAAATGAAGCATGTAGTATTATTCATGAAAGATGTAGTAACTTGAGTTGTTGAATTGAGTATGAGATTGATCTTGATTTCAGGGTGGCAATTGATTTGGTAAATAACCTTTAAGTGCCCACATGGATAGGCACACAGGTGTGTGTCTAGGCCGTGCGTACCCTGCACCTTTATAATTGAAGTCAGGATAGGCCACGGGCAAATCCCACGGCCATTTGTTTAAGTTGTGTACGAGACACGGTCAGAACATGGGCGAGTGCCCCAGGCCTTGTGAAATAAGTCAGTATATCAAGGTATAGCACACGATTTACGTCCACAGGAGTGTTAAGGCTGTGTGTAATTTGTCATTGTCGACCACGAGTGGAAGACACGGGCATGTGTTAGGGGTACATGGGCGTATCTCAAGTCACATGGGCGTGTGACCCCTGTTTTAAGGAAAAGTTTTCATTTGAGTTCTGAAAGTTTTCAGATACGTGTTTAAGGCCTCGTAGGCCCATAAAAGGTATGATTTGACTAAGCAAGGGAAGTTTTTAATTCGAAACAAAATTTTATAGCCCGTAAGTACATGTTTTAAGTGGGTTCAAGCATGGTAATGTCTCGTATCTAGTCTTACCATCGGACTCGGGTATGGGGTGTTACATTTAGTGGTATCAGAGCTACGGTTTAGTCTGTTCTAGGACTAACGTAACACGAGCACGAGTCTAGCTATACATTCCATTCATAAAAATGTTTTTATAATGATAGTGTGACGACTCCTGACGACATAAATTATGTTTATACATATAGTAAATGGATTCCAAAAGAGTTGAGGCGGATGATGTAGAAAGTAATGTGCTAGCTCCTATTGTAGGGACGGTGCCTGATGAGAATGAAAATAGACCCACTACGGTGAGTCAAGGAGGTGGAGAAGAGGTGGGCAGCCTTCCTCCATATGATGAATACGTGGTACACGAAATTCATTCGTACGAACCTAAATGTACAACCCCCTCCACCCTCGCCTGTTCCACAACCTATCCCTGCAGCCTCTCAAGTAGTAGAGGTGGTAAGAGGAGACAAACCTCCGGTTGATAGGATCAGAAACATGGGGCAAAACAATTCCGTGCTAGAAAAGATGATGATCCCGAAAAGGCTGAGTTCTGGATAGAGAACACTATCAGGGTATTTAATGAATTGTCATCCACACTTGAGGAATGCATGAAGTGTGTAGTTTCTCTTTTAAGAGATGCTGCTTATCAATGGTGGAACACCCTTGTGTCAGTAGTACCGAGGGAAATGGTCCTATGGGAATTTTTCCAAGAAGAGTTCAAGAAAAAGTATATCGGCCAAAGGTTTGTGGATCAGAAAAAGGAAGGAATTCCTAGAACTGAAGCAAGGAAAGATGTCTGTGACTGATTATGAGCGTGAGTTTGTACGGCTCAGCAAATATGCTCAAGAATATGTGTCCACAGAAGCCATCATGAGTAAGAGATTTGAATATGTTTGTTGCTATCCTTGAATTAAAAGAATTTGTGGTGTTAGTGTAGAGGGCTTGTAAGGTCGAAGAGTTTGTAAAAGAGAAGAAAAAATCTGAAATGGAGTCTTGTGACTCGAAAAAGAGACAGTGGAATAAGTCCTTCCACCCCTCTTCTAAGAAGTCAAGATATTTTTCCACCCGATCGGCTACTTCCACTGGGTTTTCAAAGAAGGATAAGAGTAGGCAGTATTCAGGGAATAAAGCACAGACTACTTCAGTCGCTAGTATGGGGAATGTTCGATCTGATAGACCTGAATGCCCATAGTGTGGCAGACGTCATCTTGGAGAATGCCGAGCTCATGAAAATGCTTGTTTCAGATGTGGTTCCCAGGATCACTTTATAAAAGATTGTCTTGAGATGACGAAAGAATAGAGAACTCAGAACCCGAGATCTGGGGGTATGGTCAGAGGCCAACCGCAGACGAACCTTGGAAGTGGGACAAGTGGTAGAGGTAACCCTAGAGAGCAGGCTATGAGACCCGAGGGTAGGGCACCTGCGAAGACTTTTGGCATTCGCGCTCATGAAGAGGCATCTTCTCCTGGTGTTATTATGGGTACCTTTTCTCTTTATGATATCAAAGTTATTGCTTTAATAGATCCCGGATACACACAATTTTACATTTGTATAAAACTAGTATACAGTATGAATATACCTATAAATTCTACAAAATTTACGATGAAGATGTCTAATCCTTTAGCCAATAGTCTGTTAGTTGATGAAGTATGGAAAGATTGTCCATTAATGATTAGAGGTCATTACTTTAAAGCAAATCTTATGTTGCTACCATTTGATAAGTTTGACATCATTCTTGGTATGGACTGGTTGACCACCCATGATGTAATCGTTAATTGTAGGAAGAAATACATTGAGATAAGATGTGAGAATAGGGACACTCTTCATATATAATCAGATGAACAGAGTAGATTGCCGGTAATGATTTCTCATATGGCGGCACAGAGATATATAAGAAAAGGGCATGGAGCGTATCTGGCTTTCGTGATGAATGCTAAAGAAATAGAGCTAAAGATTGAGTCACTATCGATAGTATGTGAGTACGTGGATGTTTTTCCCGAGCAATTACCAGGACTACCACCAGTTAGAGAGGTTGAGCTCAATATTGAGCCAGCTCCCGGTACTGTACCGATATCTATTACTCCTTATAGAATGGTTCCAATAGATTTGAAAGAGCTGAAGATACAGTTGCAAGAGTTGATAGACAAAGGCTTTGCTAGGTTAAGTTATTCTCACTGGGGTGCTCCAGTTTTATTTATGAAAAAATAAAGATGGAACCATGAGATTGTGCATAGATTATCGTCAGCTTAATAAAGTGACAGTGAAGAACAAGTACCCATTACCTAGGATCGATGATTTTTTCGATCAATTGAAAGGAGCCAATGTGTTCTCTAAAATAGACTTGAGATCATGGTATTATTAGTTAAGAGTAAAGGATTTAGATGTGTCCAAGACAGCTTTTCGACCAAGGTATGGGCATTATGAATTTTTAGTCATGCCCTTTGGTTTGACCAATGCTGCTGCAGTATTCATGGACTTAATGAACCGCATATTTAGACCATACCTCGACAAGTTTGTAGTCGTTTTCATTGACGACATATTGATTTATTCCCAGGATAAGAATGAGCATGTTGAGCATCTACGGACAGTTTTACAGATTCTACGAGAAAATCAGTTGTATGCCAAGTTCAGTAAAAGTGAATTTTGGCTCAAGGAAGTAGGATTTCTGGGAAATATTGTCTCGAGAGATGGAGTCCGAGTGGATCCAAGCAAGATTTTGGCTATAATGGACTGGAAACCACTGAGGAATATCTCTAAAATTAAAAGTTTTCTAGGCTTAGCCGGCTATTATAGACGATTCGTACATAGTCATATCACAAAGTCATTGTATTTATCCAACTTTAATTCAGTAAATCAACAAGAAAGCCAAGCTAAAAAAAAAAAAAGCTATATCCAAAACTGTAGCAATTAATTGACTTATTTCAAAGTTTCCTAAGAAAATGTAAAACACAAAATAGAAAATGCTTAATGCTGTCAACTTTTCTGCATCATTTAACGCAAGCACCCACTCCACTGAATTTTATACTATCATTCTAAAAATTTTATAAGCCTTAAACATTTTAGACTTGAAATTATAGAATAAAAATTCTTTTTCATTTTCCAACCAGCTAAACCCTAGAAATGAAATTGAATTTCACACATTTATATTAATTAAAATGACATCTCAGAATTCAAATTTATATGATCAATAGGAACTAGATAAATCTAATGATAACCTCAATGATCATGAGAGTAAAAACAAACAAATTGGATAGATTGAAGGAAAATGCAGAGACTAAAAGATTGAAAGATCCAAAATCAAACATCATTAAACAAAATGCAAGAATGATTGTTGTTTTTTCACTAGATGTGAAACCCTTGTGCTTGGAACTTAAAGACTGAAAAATCCAAAATCTTGTGTTTTATTCAGAGTGATCGAGCAACATTTTTTATGCTTCCTCTAGTCAAGAATGAGAACAAATAAACAATGTTGTCATTCATATCATGTTCTTTTCAACCTTATGATGCTTTTAACTTGATTAAGCTACATCTATAAGTTCCATGCTTCAATGTTCATATTATAATAGTCTAGTTTAGACCCTATTTGGAATAGTGGTTTCGGGACCACAAATCCAAGTCAAAAAAATATTTTAATATTCTTTTCTGTGTCTACAGTATGTGATTAAGCATGTGTTAAAGTTTTGTGAATAAATTTCGTTGTTTGTGTGCTTAATTAGAGAAAAAGACTAAATCGCAGAAAATGCAACAGTGACTTGCTATTTGTTAAAGGGCTATATTGACATGGCTTTATGAATATGAGATTCTTATGTTGTAAATGGACCATTGAAATGGTTGATGGGCATTTATGACCAACCATTATGTGTTATTGTATATTTTTATTAAAGGTTAAATTTGTAAATTAAGAAATAAGTTGAATTAAAATAAAACAAAAGCTAAAATAGTGTTCATCTTTGTTGTTTCCACCGAAAATAAGAAAGAAAAAAGAGAGTTTAGAGCTTTTAAATATTTGGTCCTTGTCTAAGCTCAATTAAGGTATGTTTTGGCTTCGGTTTTTAATAAATTTTACGTTTTTGTGACCGTTGCTTCGTGTTCTTTCAAACCGATGTCTTAATTTTGTAAATTGATGATGATTTTGAAAAGTGCCATTGATGAATTCATGAGCTTTGTGATGATAGTTGATGAAATATATGTGTTAGATTAACATGTTTTATCTTTGGATTTCTGGTAAATTTGAGTAATTTGGGTTAAATTGTGAAAATAATATTTTGAAGGATTAAAATGTGAAATAAATGAAATATATAGGCTACTAGGGACCTATAGAGAATTCAGCTAAGCATGGGTTATATTGAATTATGTGTATTTTGTGATTTTGTGGAATAAAGACTAAAAAGTTAAAATGTGAAAATATGAGGGCTAATTTCTAAATTACCCTAAATGTGTATTTTTGGATTGAATTGAATGATTTGGGGAATAAGTGGATTAAATTTGAATATGTTTAGATCAAGAACCAAAGAAAATGGATTTAGACCGAGGGAAATCGAAGGTGATTGAGTAGTCGGATCCGTCTGTTTATTTCGAATCTGAGGTAAGTCTATATACAAATAAATGTATTTGAATTGGTTTATTTATGTACCTATGAAATTTAATTGTGATGATTCTATTCGAGATGACATATACCTGGAATCCGAGAAAGCATCAACCAAGTGTCAATATCCAAAAGTCTCGTTCGAACCTAGGAATAAATAGGATTTTATATGTCATGACATAGGTTTCCGATTTGTGATATCATGTAAGACCACGTCTGGGACATTGGCATCGATCTGAGATTTACGTGTACGACCATGTTTGGGACATTGGCATCGTATTTGATTCATGTAAGACCTTGTCTGGGATAGTGGCATCAATATTTGGTTACATGTAAGACCACGTCTGGGACGTTGGCATTGTATGATTATTCCGAGTATTCCGAGTATCCTATTTGATTCCGAATGGTTCAACGGGCAATTTCGAAAAATGAAAGACTATGTGAAATATGTAATTTATTCAGGTACATTTTGAAATGTATACTATGATTGAGTATGAAAGGTAAGTATATGTGGTTGTTCACAAGTGAGAAACATGTATAGATTAAAAGAGATTAGATGTGGTATGTATATGAATGTGTTACGTTCTATTGAGATACTTTGAGATATAAATTATTTGGTAAGTTATGGTTAAACAAAAAGCCAAAGAAGAGTTATGAAATTACAATTGTGTAACATGAATGATCTTGTATTTGACATGATAATTAATGCTTATACGTTAGGTTTTTTTGTATATGGCTTACTAAGCTTTCGAAAGCTTACTCTGTGTGTATGTTTGCATTATTTTGTGGATCATTAAAGCTACTGAAGGCTTGGGGATCGTCGAGGATCGTCATCACACTATCCAATCATATTTTAGTACCTTTTGAATATGTATAGATATTAGGTATGGCATGTATAGTCTAGTTGAAATGGTTGATGTTTGAGATGTGTATATAGGCATGTGATTTGGCTAGATAATTGAATGTGATATGAATGAGTAGTCATGTTTTATGATGCATAGTTTGGTATGGTTTGATGGATAATAAGTTGATCAAATTTATGATAAGTCTTATGAAGCAAAATTGGCATATTGTTGATGAATGGTTGTTACATTGAATTGGTGAGTTTGTGGATGAATTTTACTTAGAAATGTTTGTGATTGGATTGAGCTAAATGAAGCATAAGTTGAAGTGTTTGTTATGATCATGTGTGGTTAGAAAAGATGATCATTCTGGTATATTTACATTGCTTTTAATGCTTGGCTTGATGCTCAAATGTTCTTGTAGGTGTAGCCTAAAGTATGGGTGGCAATTTGGCCTTGCAAATGGCCTATAATTGTCCACACGGTTGAGCACATGGGTGTGTGGCTCGACCGTGTCCCTCGTGGTTGCATTTCAAAATAAGTTAGATTTGACCACGGGCTAGACACAAGGGCGTGTGACTGCCCGTGTGGATCAAGTCAGTGTCGACCACGGGCTGGACACATGGGCATGTGGCTGGCCGTGTAGTGCAAGTCAGGAGCGACCACGGGTGAGGCACACGGGCTTGTCCTCGGCCGTGTGGACGAGTCAATATGTATGCCCTATTTTGCCACGGGTTAGACACACGGGTGTGTTTGGGGCCGTGTGCCACCACACGGGCGTGTGACCTCTGTAGGTTTGAAAAATTTTAAATTTTAGAAAATTTCCGTATGTGTTCGATTTAGTCCCGGCCCCTTTCTAAAGCATGTATAAGGTCTCGTAGACCTAATTTAGGGACATTTTGATTTAATTTATTTAATTATGATATGAAATGTCCATAAATGATCCGATTTGTCCAGTAATGCCTCTTAACTCTAGACCGGCGATGGTTATGGGTTGGGGGTGTTACACATATAACATGTTTCAAGAGTAGGTAGTAGGTACTTAAAAAATTGCACAGCATTAGATAATATTAGTATATTTCCTTGTACATCCTTATCTATAGTCAATCTAAGGTAGTAAAAAGAATGATAGATTGAGCGTATCTTGAGAAGTTCATGTCTCAATTTTGAAAAGAAATATTCACCTTCATTCATGTCTGTCCAGCTATGCCTTTAACTACAGCAAGAGGAAAACCAACCAATTCTAGTATAGGTCCTTGTTCAATGTGAAGCTGCAGAAATGGAGCAAGTATTATAAATCCAAAACTAAGTTGTTTGGTGAATATCCTAGATAACCAGTATAGGTTTATTCTCACAATAATGCGGAGCAGGAGAACATACCTAAAAAAAAAAACCCCAAATCGATGCAGGATCATACTTCAACCCCAATAGGCTATCCTATGTAATTTATATGGAATTTCCCTTGAGGGCATCTTGCACTGTCACACCACTAAACAAGGATTATGTATAAATACACTGATTGTCAACAGCGGAAAAAGTAAAAACGAAAGGGATGTTAATTAAGGAAACCTCTTATCAAATATCTTCAATGCTATAACACGTAAAATTCCAGCTATTGCAACACTGCCTATAAAGAATACAATAGCATATAACATAAAGTAAACATACAAAATTGGAAAGAATTAGGGTTTGAAACTCACTCAACAAGAAATCCCCTAGTGAAGCTATGAGGAGAACGCTGGAGGTCGGATTTCGGACTATATTCACACAAATTGAAATGTGCTTAATAAAATAGTGGTTGCATAATAAAAACTTAAAAATATTATTGCTAAAAAAAATTAGAAATACAATTAAATTCAACAATAAACTATTAATTTAGAACTTAAAAAGTCAATAACAAAAAAAGTAAGAAACCAGTCCGATTTCAAAGAAATTACACAAAAATCATAATAGTATTTCAATCAAGCAAAATGGGAAATGGGAATTCTTACGAGAGTGGTGAGTTTGCTTGAAACACGACAGTGGGAAGATGAAAAAGAGAAGAGGGAAATAGGGAGTTGGTTGTGGGTTAATTTTTGGTTTCTGATCGTGGTGGGTTGGTGGCAATAGTGGGAAGAGGAAAAAGAAAAAAGGGAAAGGGCAGTGACTACCGAGTGCCAACTGGTGGCCAGTGGGTGTTGGAGTGTGTAACACCCCTAACCCATAACCGTCGTCGGAATAGGGTTAAAAGGCATTACAGATCAATCAAAACATTTAACATTCATTATTCATACATCTTTAAAACATAATCAATCAATGTCATTAAGTCCCTTAATAAGGTCTATGAGGCCTTAAACATGCATTAGAAAGGGGTCGGGACTAAATCGAGCACATACAAAATTTTTCTAAAACTTAACATTTTTCAAAGCTACAGAGGTCACATGCCCATGTGGGTAGGTCGTGTGAGGTCAGACACACCCGTGTGTCCAAGCCGTGGCAAAATAGGGCATACATACTGACTTGTCCACACGGCCGAGGACACGCATGTATGCTTCACCCATGGTTGGCACTGACTAATTTCACACGGCCAGTCACACGCCCGTGTGTCCAGCCTGTGTGAGTCTGACCTGTTTCAATTTGAAAACTTAAGAGACATGGTCAAGCCACACTCTTGTCTGCTCAACCGTGTTGGCAAATATAGGCCATTTGCAAGGCCAATTTGCCACCCACACTTTGGTCACACCTACAAGCATTAAACAATTCAATTTCATACCCCAAATGGCATCCAAACATACCAAAACATACTCATTTAACCTCTTAACATCATTATTTATATCCCTATACAATTCAACTCAACGTACTATCACAAAGTATCAATTACACATTCAAAAACATAAAATCCATTCATCATTCAATCCTTACCAAATCTAAACATGAAATATACCATTTCCATTTTACTAATTTAAGCCAAGATGATCATTCACATGGAACACACATGCACATATTAACCATCCTTTACATCTACCCAAAGCATATGCAAACATCATTAAACTATCAAGCCATATCACATGGCAAGATTTATACACTTCAAAATATACCATAAACACTAGCCTATACATGCCATATACCAAGTATATACATCTTCCAACAGGTCCAAAATAGATAGCCGATAGTGTGATTGAGTCGTTGACGATCCCAGGATCCGAGCTAGCTTTAATGACACAGTAAAATAGATAAACACTTCACACAGTAAGCTAAAAAGTTTAGTAAGTTCATCATATAATACATTTAACTTAACCATTCAAATTCAATATACAAAAATAATCATCACCTGGTTCAATTCACAATGATATACAATCTCATACATAGTCATTACCCACATAATCATCCATTAATCCATATATGATATCATCAACCACATAGGTTCCGTACATACCAGTGCCAACACTTAATTAACAATCACTTTTACTATTCAATGCTCAATACCACATTTCGTTCAGTCTTCATTAATGATTCGATTTACTCACACACTTAGTGCCAATTTCTTAGTCGAAGCTTTAATATCATCGCAAACTTAGTGCCTTTTCATTAAATCGAATTTAACTCGGTATCGCATACACAGTGCCGTTCACCACTCTATCAATTCTATTTCGCACACATAGTGCCACAACACTCAAATATACATATAGAATTACTAACTCATCAACCACATAAATTCATTGATCACATAATATGTGGACACGATTTAAACAATTCGTATTATACACGAACTTACCTCGGACGTAAAAACACGATGCAAGTCGATCAATCAAGCACTTTGTCTTTGCCTTGATCTCGATCAAAATTTATCTTTTCTTGATCTATACATATTCAAATTTAGTTCATTCATTCACCAAATCATTCAATACAATCCAAACACACATATTAAGGGTATTTTACATAATAGCCCTCATATTTGCATATTTTGACATTTTAGTCCCTAATTCATAAAATCACAAAATACAGACAATTTCATCATATCATGCTTAGGCCAAACTTTTCTCATGTTCATACAAGCCCACATATTTTGTTTATTTTACATTTTAGTCCTCTAATTTTTCATTTTCACAATTTAGCCCAAAATAGTCAAATTCACCTATAATCACTTTATAAAACATGTATATCCATCACCAAACTTACATAATTCATCATCAAACATCACAAAACTCATGAATTCATCAATGGCTTAACTCACAATCTTCATCAAAATCTAAAATTAATACATGCGCTTGATAGAACACAAAGCAACAATCAGAAAAACGCAAAAAGCATCAAAAATCGAAACAAAACATACCTTAATTTAGCCAAAGTCTTAGCCGAAACCTAGCAA
This sequence comes from Gossypium rotundifolium, assembly GCA_025506655.1. Classification (NCBI taxonomy): domain Eukaryota; kingdom Viridiplantae; phylum Streptophyta; class Magnoliopsida; order Malvales; family Malvaceae; genus Gossypium; species Gossypium rotundifolium. Next base: position 55,066,574 of record CP106731.1, read on the forward strand.
GATTATTTTCTTTCTTTTTATTTCAATTTTTGACAAAGATGAGTATGAACTCCACTAATTCATGTTTTTTGTTTTATTATTTATGTCATTATTAATCAAATACCATATTTAGCCTTTAAAAGCTTATTAAAATTCCTCTAACTAATGTCTATACTAGTCCATTCCACATAGAAATGGTCTAATTACAACATAAGGACCTCTCATTTTAAAAGCCATGCCAAATAAGCACTTTAACAATTAGCACACAACTTTTGCATTCTATGCGATTAAGTCCTTTTTGCAAATTAAGCACACAAACGGTCAAATTTTCACATAGAATTTTCACACATGCTTAATCACACACTGTAAACACTAAAAATAATATTATAATATTTTTTACCTCAAATTTGTGGTCTCAAAACCACTATTCTGACTAGGGTCTAAACCAGGCTGTTACAACTCTCCCCTTAGGGATTTTCGTTCCCGAAAATCCTACCAATGACTAAATTCGGATACTGCTCTTTCATAGTATCTTCAGGCTCCCACGTAGCCTCTTCAACTTCGTGTTTGTGCCACAACACTTTCACTAAAGAAATTTTCTTATTTCTCAACTCTTTGATCTCACGTGCTAGAATTTGAATCGGTTCTTCATTATGCGATAGATCAGACTAAATCTCAACCTCAGTAGGGGCAATCACATGTGATGGATCAGATATGTATCGTCTAAGCATCGATACATGAAATACTTTATGAATCTTCTCTAGTTCAGGTGGCAACAACAATCTATAAGCAACCAGCCCATTACGTTTAACAATCTTATACGGCCTGATGAACCTCGGACTCAATTTGCCTTTTTTGCCAAAGCGAAGTATTTTCTTCCACAGAGATACTTTCAAAAACACTTTATCACCAATCTCAAATTCAATATCTTTCTGTTTCAAATCTGTATAAGACTTTTGACGATCTGATGCAGCTTTCAAACTGTTACAAATCACTTTCACTTTCTGCTCAGTCTCTTTAATCAAATTGACTCCGTGAATCTTATTCTCACTAAGCTCAGTCCAATACAATGGAGTTCTATATTTACAACCATAAAGAGCCTCATATGGTGCCATTTCAATGCTTGATTGAAAACTATTATTATACACAAATTCAATCAATGGTAGATGCTTTTCCCATACACTTTCAAACTCGAGAATACAACATATCAACATATCTTTTAGAATCTGAATGATCCATTCAGATTGACCATCCATTTGCGGATGAAACGTAGTACTGAAATGCAGCTTCGTACCCAGGGTCTCTTGTAATTTTTTTCCAAATCACAAAGTAAATCTCGGATCTCTATCAGATACAATAGATAATGATACCCCGTGCAATCTCACAATCTCAGAAATATACAATTCAGCTAACTTATCAAGCAAATAATCTATTCTCACCGAACTAAAATAAGCTGATTTCGTTTATCTGTCAACTATCACCTAAATTTATCTTTCTTCCTTAGAGATAAAGGCAATCCCGACACAAAGTCCATTGTGATTCTCTCCCATTTCCACTCAAGAATCATTATCAGTTGTAACAAACCAGATGGAACCTGATGTTCAGCTTTGACTTGCTGACAAACTAAACATCTCAAACAAACTCTAAGATATCTCGTTTCATACCATGCCACCAATAAAGCTGTTTTAAATCATTGTACATTTTTGTACTTCCTGGATGAACAGACATACGATTACTGTGAGCTTCGTTCAAAATCAACTCAATCAACTCTGAATTTCTCGAAATACAAATCTGATCTCGGAATCTCAAACAACCATCATCATCAACTCGAAATCCTGAATCAGAATTCAAGCCATACTGAGCTCATTTTGCCATCATCTCAGCATCACATTTCTGGACGTCATAAATTTGACGTATAAACATTGGTTTCATTTTCTGCTCAGCCAAAATCGAACCATTATCACATAGATTCATCTGAGTACTCATTGTTCATAAAGAAAATAAAGACTTTCGACTCAAAGCATCAGCTACAACATTAGCTTTTCTGGATGATAGTCAATTACTAATTCATAGTCTTTTAGCAATTCCAACCATCTCCACTGCCTCAAATTCAATTCTTTCTAAGTCATCAGATATTTCAAACTCTTGTGATCAGTAAAAATGTAGCACTTTTCACAAAATAAGTAGTGACGCCAAATTTTCAATGCAAATACAATAGGTGCTAATTCAAGATCATGAGTCGGACAGTTCTTTTCATGTGGTTTTAACTATCTCGAAGCATAGGCTATAACTTTTCTTTCTTCCACCAACACACAGCCTAAACCATTCAATGATGCATCACTGTAAACTATGAATTCTTTAGTCAATTCAGGTTGGACTAACACTAGTGCCTCTGTCAACAATGTTTTCAACTGTTCAAAACTCTGCTGACACTTTTCTGACCACTCAAATTTAACATCTTTTTGTAGAAATTTCATCAACAGAGTTTGCAATCATCAAGAAACCTTTCACAAACCGTCTATAATATCCCGCTAATCCTAGAAAAGCATAGACTTTAGACACATTTCTCAGAGGTTTCCAATCTAAAATTGCTAAAATCTTACTCGGATCAACTCGTATTCCCGGAGTTGACACTATATGTCCCATAAAACCAACCTCACGTAACCAGAACTCACATTTGCTAAACTTTACATACAATTGCTTCTCACGCAGAGTCTGTAACACGATCCTCAAATGCTCAGCATGTTGCGTCTCATCACAAGAATAGATCAATATGTCATCTATGAACATAACCACAAATCGATCCAAATACTGTCTGAAGATCCGATTAATCAAATCCATAAAAACATCAGGAGCATTCGTTAGTCTAAAAGGCATAACTAAGAATTCATAATGTCCGTACCTCATTATGAAAGTAATTTTCGGCACATCAAAGTCTTTGACTCGTAGCTGATAATAGCCCAATCTCAAATCTATCTTAGAAAACACTATAGCTCCTTTCAACTGATCAAACAAATCATCAATTCGTGACAAAGGATATTTATTCTTTATAGTTACCTTGTTGAGTTGTCTATAGTCAATACACATTCTCATAGTTCCGTCTTTCTTTTTCACAAACAACACCGGAGCACCCCAGGGCAAGAAAATCGGTTGTACAAATCCTCTATCAGTCAATTCTTGCAACTGAGACTTCAACTCTTTCAATTCTATCGGTGCCATTCTATACGGAGCTATCGATATCAGAGTTGTCCCCAGCACTAACTCAATGCCAAACTTGACTTCTCGTATCGGAGGTAATCCTGGTAATTCTTCAGGAAACACATTAGGGAATTCACAAACCAAAGGTACAGATTCAACTTTCTTTTCTGTCTCTTTTGTATCTATCACATATGAAAAATAGGCTTCACATCCCTTTTTCTTATAATTCAAAGCTTTCATCGAAGATATTACAGCCGGTAGCCCATTCAAATCACTGGTTTCAATTCGAACTATCTTACCATTCTGGCTTTTAATGCTTTTCCATTTACAATTCACAATAGCGTGATGCAAGGTTAGCCAATCCATACCCAGAATTATATCAAATTTATCGAATGGTAACAGGATCAAATTAGCCAGAAAACAAATATCCCGAAACATCAACGGACAGTTCTTGCACACTTTATCAACCAAAACACACTTGCCTAAGGGGTTCGATACTCTAATTACAAACTCAGTAGACTCAACAGGTAGAGTCTTACTAGATACTAAATTCACACATACATATGAATGAGTAGACTCTGGATCTATCAATGCAATCACATCAGTATCAAAAAGAGTAAACGTATCAATAATGACGTCAGGAGATGATGCTTCTTCGAGAGCACGAGTAGCATAGGCTCAGGTAGGTGCTCTCGTCTCAGATTGCACAACTGTATCGACTATCCCTTTCTGACTACCACTCACATTTCCAGTGTTTCTGGGTGGTCTACGCCTAACCATCGTATTACTCAGCCTCACACTTTGAATATTATCTTTTTCATCTAACTCCGGACAATCCCAAATAAAGTATTGTACTTTATAACCTCTATTATTGTATTCTTCTCTCGATATGACGTCTTCCACACTATCTACACTCAGGCTTATTGCTTTTGACACTTCCAACACTCGATTCAATTGGAGTTTGAGTTTTAGAACCAGTATTCTGTTTCACTCGATCTTTACTCAAATGTCCAAACAAAACATTTGAGCGATTAGATATATCTCTAAATCTCTTTGACGAAGGTTGATATGACTTACTCATCGATCTTTTTCTTTCATCTCTAGCTTCGGAATAAGCTTTCTTCTTTTCTTTACTAAGCTCTTCGGCTTTGCAGGCTCTTTCAACCCACACTACAAATTCATTCAAATCAAGTATTTCAACCAACAATTTAATGTCTTCATTCAAACCTTCAACGAATCATTTGCACATAGTAGTTTCTATTGAAACACTTTCTCGTGCATACTGGCTCAATCTTACAAATTCTCGCTCATATTCTGTAACTGACATACGGCCCTATTTCAGCTTTAGAAATTCTTTACGTTTTTGATCTATGAACCGTTGAATGATATTTTTCTTTCAGAATTCAACTTGGAAGAAATCCCATGTGATTTTTTCTATCGGACCCACCAATATCAATGTTTTCCACCAATGATATGCCGTATCTCTCAACAACAAAACAACACATTTTAGGCATTCATCAGGAGTCAATGACATTTCATTAAACACTTAAATTGTATTCTCAATCCAAAACTCAACTCGCTCAGCATCATTATTAACTGTGGCCCTAAACTCTTCGCCCTATACTTTCTAATTTTATCCACAAGAGGTTTACTCAATCAGATTGGATCTGAAACTTGTGGCACCACAGTAACTTACGGGGTTGGAGGTTGTTGAGCAGCTGGATTCATTCAAACGAACTCTGTAAACCACTCACTCATCATTTGGAAGAAGGCTTGCTTAGCCTCTCCCTCATGGCTACTAGCAATCGACCTAGATTCGGTCGACGCTGTCCCTTGCGCGGGAGTAGGCGCATTACTTTCGATATCATCAGCTACTGCTCGATCGGGATCCATTTTCTATATAAGAACACATTTTCAACTGTTAGGATTCGTCACACTATCACAGGCATATATATGGCATGTATAGCTAGACTTTCACACGATACGTTAGTCCTAGAATCGACTAAACTGTAGCTCTGATACTAATAAAAATGTAACACCCCTAACCCGTAACCATCTCCGGAATAAGGTTAAGAGGCATTACTGATCAATCATAACATTTAACCTTCATTATTCATACATCTTTAAAACATAATCAATCAATGTCATTGTGTCCCTTAATAAGGTCTACGAACCTTAAACATGCATTGGAAAAGGGTCAGGACTAAACTGAGCACATACAAAATTTTTTGAAACATAACATTTTCCAAAGCTACAGAGGTTAAACGCCCGTGTAGGTAGGCTGTGTGCCTCACACGGCCTTAGACACTCCCGTGTGTTCAAGCCGTAGAAAAATAGGGCATACATACTGACTTGTCCACACGACCGAGGACACACCCGTGTGCTTCACCCGTGGTCGACACTGACTTATTTCACACGGCCAGTCACATGTCCGTGTGTCCAACCCGTGTGCGAGTCTGATTTGTTTCAATTTGAAAACTTAAGAGACACGGTTGAGCCACATGCTTGTGTTCTCAACCGTGTGGGCAAATATAGGCCATTTGCAAGGCCAATTTGCCACCCACACTTTGGTCACACCTACAAGAATTAAACAATTCAATTTCATACCTCAAATGGCATCCAAACATGCCGAAACATGCTCATTTAACCTCTTAACATAATCATTTATCTCCTTATACAATTCAATTCAACATACTATCACAAAATATCAATTACCCATTCAAAAACATATAATCCATTCATCATTCAATCCTTACCAAATCTAAACATGAAACATACCATTTCCATTTTACTAATTTAAGCGAAGATGATCATTCACATAGAACACACATGCACATATTAACCATCCTTTACATCTACCCAAAGCATATGGAAACATTATTAAACTATCAAGCCATATCATATGGCAAGATTTATACACTTCAAAATATACCATAAACACTAGCCTATACATGCCATATACCAAATATATACATCTTCCAAAAGTACCAAAATAGATAGCCGATAGTGTGATTGAGTCGCTGACGATCCCAAGATCCGAGCTAGCTTTAATGACATTGTAAAAAAGATAAACACTTCACACAGTAAGCTAAAAAGCATAGTAAGTTCGTCATATAATACATTTAACTTAACCATTCAAATTTAATATACAAAAATAACCATCACCTGGTTCAATTCACAATGATATACAATCTCATACATAGTCATTACCCACATAATCATCCATTTATCTATATATGATATCAACAACCACATAGGTTCTGTACATACTTGTGCCAACACTTAGTTAGCAATCACTTTTACTACTCAATGCTCAATACCACATTTCATTCAGTCTTCATTAATCATTCGATTTACTCGCACACTTAGTGAAAATTCCTTAGCCGAAGCTTTAATATCATCACACACTTAGTGCCTTTACATTAAACCGAATTTAACTCGGTATCGCACACACAGTGCCGTTCACCACTCTATCAATTCTATTTTTCACACTTAGTGCCACAACACTCAAATCCACATATAGAATTACTAACTCATCAACCACATATATTCATTCATCACATAATATATGGACACGATTTAAACAATTCGTATTATACACGAACTTACCTCAGACGTAAAAACACGATGCAAGTCGATCAATCGAGCACTTTGTCTTTGCCTCGATCTTGATCCAAATTTCTCTTTTCTTGATCTATACATATTCAAATTTAGCTCATTCATTCACCAAATCATTCAATTCAATCCAAACAAACATATTTAGGGTATTTTACAACATAGCCCTCACATTTGCACTTTTAACATTTTAGTCCCTAATTCATAAAATCACAAAATACACACAATTTCATCATATCATTCTTAGGCCAAGCTTTCCTTATGTTCATAAAAGCCCACATATTTCATTTATTTCATATTTTAGTCCTCCAATTTCTCATTTTCACAATTTAGCCCAAAATAGTCAAATTCGCTAATAATCACTTTATAAAACATGTATATCCATCACCAAACTTACATAATTCATCATCAAACATCACAAAACTCATGAATTCATCAATGGCTTAACTCACAATCTTCATCAAAATCTAAAATTAAGACTTGGGCTTAATAGAACACAAAGTAACGATCACTAAAACATAAAAATCATCAACAACCAAAATAAAACATACCTTAATTTAGCCAAAGTCTTAGCCGAAACCTAGCAAGCTTATTTTCTTTCTTTTTCTTTCAATTTTAAGCAAAGATGAGCATGAACTCCACTAATTCATGTTTCATGTTTTTTCTTTATTATTTATGTCATTATTAATCAAATACCATATTTAGCCTTTATAAGCTTATTAAAATTCCACTAACTAATGTCTATACTTGTCCATTCCACATAGCAATGGTCCAATTACAACATAAGGACCTCTCATTTTAAAAGCCATGCCAAATAAGCACTTTAACAATCAACACACATGTACCATCCCGAAATTGGGCTTAGTAGGATTGGGCCCAATGGGCCTTAGGCGTAGGAATGTTTAAAATTTTGAGAACAAGAGAATGGTATTATTGCAAATTGGACTATTAGTTAAGTGAATTTTGAAGGTTACAAGGTTTCTATGAAGTCTCGAGTTTAATTGGGCCTTAGGAAAAATTTGGTATTTTAGCACTTTTTGGAGATAGAGTAAGTGACCTTAAGGCTTATAGTAATGAAGGAGTAAATGGTTAGCATAAGATGAGTAATTGGTAAAGAGGTTATGGCATTAAGTGATGTACCTTGAGGGAAGAGGTTCAAATCCCATTGTTTGCAAATTTGACTATTATTTTTGCTTTCCTTCCTTATGTTTCGGCAAAGAAAGTAGCAAAAGGAGAGAAGATGACACAAAGGTTGCAATAGGATTTTTGGCCAAAACAAAACCAAGACCTTACCAAATGCCAAGGTAAAATTTTCAACCACCTATCTACCTCAAAATCATCCACTTGCATCCCCCTAAGATAAGAGTTTGGCCACCCATACTTTCCAAAACACCTCCCTCGATATTAGCCTCTTGTCCCCCTTTCTTTCCTATTCCTCTTGATTCTTTTCCAGACTTTAACCTTGCCATATTCTTTTAGCCACCTTACCAAAATAATGAAGTCCACACTTACCAAAAATACTTCTTGGCTGACACATAAGGAAGGAAAGCAAAAATAATAGTCAAATTTGCAAACAATGGGATTTGAACCTCTTCCCTCAAGGTACATCACTTAATGCCATAACCTCTTTACCAATTACTCATCTTATGCTAACCATTTACTTATTCATTTCTATAAGCCTTAACGTCACTTACTCTATCTCCTTAAAGTGCTAAAGTACCAAATTTTTCCTAAAGCCCAATTAAACCTGAGACTTTATAGGAACCTCGTAACCTTTCAAATTCACTTAACTAATAGTCCAATTTGCAATAATGCCATTCTCTTGTTCTCAAAATTTTAAACATTCTTACGCCCAAGGCCCATTGGGCCCAATCTTACTAAGCCCAATTTTGGGATGTTACAATTCTACCCTCCTTAAAGAAATTTCATCCTTGAAATTTCCAATAAACTACTAAAGGTATCGCTCAAATCACATCACTAAGCTTTCGCTGTGCACTCTGATCTTAAAAACCACAATGTACTTTTAACAAAATCTTGAATCCTCTTTCACACAACCAAACATCTAACCACAAAAGCAAATAGTTGTCTACCATTTATACTTAAAATTTTCTACATTCAAGCTTCACGTCAAACCAAACATACCTGACTTGATGGTGATGTAACAATCTCGAGCCTTATGCTCCTTATACCTGCATCTCAAGCATGCTCCTGACCTTCTCCAGCATTCCCCCGGATCACGCCTTCTGCAATAATCGCAAGCTAGAAAGTTTGGACATGCCTTGACACGCTTCACAGAACAAGACTGCGACCCTAAAGAACCACTATCTATTTTCTTCTTATAGTCCACGCACCCAACTCGAAGTGCCTCACTGATTCCTTTAACCTCCTCTAATACTTTCTTAACTATCTGAGTCAGCTCATCAACTTCAACACGATCATGAGATCCCATCTCAGCCACTAACGATGTCTGCGCCTCCCTTCCGGGCACATACCTTGGTGCCAAAGATCTAGCCTTAGCACCTCGGCCTCTACCACATCCACGTCAACCACGTCCACGTCTTCTAGCGCTCATGTTCACTAAGTCAATATAATCTGATTAAGAGTTTTATGAATCATTATACTATTCAACGTTTATTAACCAATGTTTTATGAAGTGTGAGTAGGAAAGTTATTTTTGAGAGTCAAATCCGCATCCTAGAGTCTCAGTCTCTATAGTTTCAACTCCTAAAGCTAACAGTTCTAGAGTATTCTACTTTGTAGAATTTTCGTAACACAATAATCATAAAATGAAAATAATTACTTACTTGACTTGGTGCCGGATACTTGCGGTGCCATACTTCCTTTAGAACGTATATTTATAAATCAAAATTTTAAACAGCTTTGGAAAATGTTTTTGAACCCAAACCACACCCGAGTTTTGCAACTGAGCTCTGATACCATAAAATGTAACACCCCAAACCCGGCCTAAAAGTTAGGCCCAAATCTGGCATGTCATGTAACACCCTAAACCCGGCCTATACGTTACGACCGAATCTGGTATGTCACAGGGTGAAGTAAAATCAAGTCTTAGTTATACTTAAGAAAAATAGGAGATTTGAAAGAAAACTTTTTTGGAGTATTACGTTGTCTTTTGAAAACATCGATGTGCAGATTAATGAAACTCCACTTTTACCTTAATATTTAAATTGCCGTGGTGTCGAATTTGATATAAACAGTAACTAATAAAAACCAAAGTACAACTTTGAAAGGCCTTATTACATAACAAAAGTCCCAAATCAAAATAAACTTATAGTAATACTGAGACTATAAAAGAAAGAAAATGGAATTACTAAAGTTTACAAGTAGTATCTCCGATGTATAGCCACCTCCGAGTCTTCCACGTCTCCCAATCCTCAATCGCTAGGAATCACCTGAAACATTTAATAAAAAGAGGGGGTGAGTTTACAAAAACTCAGTGTGTACAACCCTCATCAGTAAGAACATGCATCACAACAATCTAGGCCGAAGCCCATTACAGTAATGGTGGCAATTGGGCCTTAGCCCAAAATAGCCTCGGTTGAGCCTTAACCCACATCATATGTCACAACAGATAATGTATGCAATGCGATGCAAACCCAGCCCCAACCTAGATTTTCCATCCTCTACACACCACCCGTACCAACCAATCACACCGTGGGGATTTCTACAATCAACCCTCCATCCGCTACACACCATCGATGGCAGTCATGCTGCAGTTAGCTGCTCATCGTCAGAATCGTGACATAGCTACCAGAACAGATTGTAGCAAAGCCACTACAACAGATCATGGAAAAAGCCATTACAATAGATCATGGCAAAAGCCACTACGACAGATCATGGCAAAAGCCACTACAATAGATCATGGAAAAAGCCACTACAACAGATCGTGGCAGAGCCACTACAACACTTCCCCTTTCATCACATACTCCCTACCCCATGCAACATAAAATACGGATGTATGGATGTAACAGATTACCACAAGCGTGTACGGAATACTCATAACATGGATCGAATTATTTCATCATAACCTTTTATTATATCAGAACAAAAATCACTAACTTGATGTCTCGCTTACACCCTCCACAGGTGTCACAATAGCCATGCCGAACTTTCAGTATTTAACAGAATATGATAATCATATTAATATAGCATTAAAGATGGTATGAGTAGTTACACACAATCATGCTAATCAACCCCAAAGGGTATAACGGTAATTTTATCTATCGAGGGTATTTTAGTAATTTACCTACCAAAGGTGATTCGGTAATTCTACTCATAACTAATCCATGTATGCAGTGCATCTCGAACATAATCAATCATACAATTAACACAGACAACATTAGTACTACCACGAGGGTACAACAGTCATTTTATTGTTTAGGGGTAAAACGATAATTACACACTAAGGGTATTTTGGTAATTTTGTAATTTAGGGGTATTTTGGTAATTTTACAAACTAGGGGTATTTTGGTAATTTTACAGACCAGGGGTATTTCGATAATTTTGCAAACTAGGGGTATTTCGATAATTTTACAAACCAGGGGTATTTTGTTAATTTCACAAATTAAGGGTATTTTGGTAATTTTGCAAATAGGGGGTATTTTGGTAATTTTGCAAACTAGGGGTATTTTGATAATTTTGCAAATCGGGGGTATTTTGATAATTTTGCAAATCAGGGGTAAGTTGGTAATTTCCTTTCAAACCAGGGGTATTTTGGTTATTTTACAAATCAGTGGAAATTTGGAAACTTTTGAAACTAGAGGTTATTTTAGTAATTTTACAAAATAGGGTGGCTGGTCCCTTTCGGGTTTTATTTATAAATTTTGGCTCGTCAACAAGTCCTCATGGCTAGGGTGAACAGTCACCACGCACTAGGTAGGATTCCAGTGAAGAGGAGGTGAGTCACTAGGACTGCTCAAATACCAAGCTCTCCCTGAATCCAATCCTAGACATGCGTATGCCTGTTGCCACACCCTAACTCAGCGACTAGTTCACAGGATTTGTTTGGATAAATTAAGTCTTATGAAATTTAAGAAGTTGTTTAAGCTAAGCCTAAAGTCCATCAAGTTCTAATTAAAATAATCTACGTCCCTTAAAGCCCATCAAGCCCACATGCATATATATCACAAAGTGGGTTTAGAATACTTACCTGGCAGACTTGGGCCGGAGACGCAGGTGCCATGCCGAAAAACCCATCCTATAATATTTACAAAACACGCATACTTCGAAAACCTGTTTTTAGAAAATGTTTTGAGCCTAAAACCCCAGAGTTGAGTTTTGAACTGGGCTCTGATACCAATTTGTAACACCCCAAACCCGGCCCAAACACTACAATTGGATCTGGTATGTCACTAAGAAAATTTTGTAAAACATGTCGCATTTTCAAAAAAACATTTTGGTAAAGTTTAACCTTTTATTCGGGAAAATTTATAATTTATAGTTTTAAATAAAATATGCCTTTATGAATTAAAATCCAAATTTAAATACATGCCTTAGTTTAATTAAAATAAAATTTAAATAACTAAAAGTAATAAAAGCCCGTAATAAAACAAAATATAAACCGGTGGCCCATGGCCTTATTACAACGATATTTAAAACCATTAAATAAGAATATAAAATAATAACTAGAGTCTTTTGTTGGATCCAAATGTTCTTTTGCATGGCCACCTTGCTCTCCTCTCCAAATTTCATCCGATGCACTAAATGCTATCCGAAATGTTAATTGATTGGTTGAGTCATGAGACTCAGCAGTGCAACCCTCATGCACCATTATATTTGGACCTTAGCCCCATACAACTAAAATAATCAGAATTAATATACATAATAAAAATAATATGCAAGCCCAACCTAAATCCTACGTTTCCATCCGCTACACGCCCCCGTACCAGCCATTCACACTATTGGGGATTTCTATAATCAACCCACACCGCTATACGCCTTGATGGCAGTCGTGCTGCTCATCATCAGATCATGGCCGTTGCCACTACAACAGATCACGACAAAAGCCGCTACAACAGATCACGGTAAAAATCGCTACAACATATCACGGTAAAAACCGCTACAACAGATCACGGTGAAAACTGCTACAATATATAACTTCCTCCTTTCATCAAACCCAACCCATGCAATCACATAAAATCAATATACTTAAATCGTTTAATCAGAACATTCACTAACCTGATGATTTATTTTTACCCTCTTTGGGTTTCCTCTATTATGCCCAGATTTTGGCATTTATCAAAACATATAAGACTTATAATCATATATTAATCAAACAGATCTAGATGGTGGGAAAGTATTACACACCTGATATCACGAAATCCAATATTCTTAGTCGATATCTTTGTTATCCCGATCTACAACTTTGCTCAAAAAGCCAAAAAGATGTGAAAATAGGGCCTCTCCTATATTCGGCCATGGTTAGTGTTCTACCCAATTTCATATATTTATAAATAAACCAATCTCCTTACCTTGAAATCCCGAACATAACACGACTTGAGTGTTACTGATCTTTGACTTAGAGATCTAAGCGTTAGACTCCTCTTCAGATCCTGAAATGTCAAAAATAAGAAAAACCCTTTATTAGTCACTAAATAGCCATTCTGCTAGGGATGTTGAAAAGCTGGAGAAATATTAGAAACTCAAAATAGATTCGGCACAAGCAGACTTTACTGAAGAAAATTCGGCAACTTCAGGAGGTGAGATCTAAAATTTCAGTTTTTAGAAGATTTAAGAATTGAAGAGATGGCTAAGAGAGATTTAGCCAATGAATATTAAGGAGAAGAATAGAATAATAGAGATGTGATTTCATCTTTTAGGGAATAGAAGAAAATAACAATAGAGGTTAAAAGATTCTACCAACCAGAAATTTTAGAGAGGAAGAAAGGTGAAGAAAATGGTGGTTTTCGCTTTTGAGAGGAAGAAGATGAGAAAAGAAAATAAAAGAAAGGCTTCCAAAATTTTGGCACACCCTCTTTATATAGAAAATCGATACCTCCCTTTAGCAGAGATTGATTTTCACCAACACCGCCACACATGATAGCTCCTATCCTGCTCCTTATCTTAATCTATTATCTCCTCAAAATAGTCTTTATCTTAAAGACTAAATCCCTAAATAATAGCCTTTATCTACTTATTATCCACATAGAATAAATATAATAAAATTCCCCAAAAAAATAGCCTTGTATCGTCCACTTCCCTAATCCCTAATGCAAAATTTAACTAACTTAAATTAGAAGATTTGGGCTCCTTAAAACTTAAAATTTGGGCCCCTAACACTTTAATTAACTCATTCCACATATTCACCTATTAAACGCATAGGCCCAAAAATTTAGGATGTTACATGTCACATGGAAGAAGTTTTTTTTAAATCATCTTTGCGATTGTTAAAAACTTATTTGAGAATTACAGTCTCTTTATTTAAACCAAAACACTTAAGCAATTGTTAACTACTTGAAAATGTAATTATCTTTAGAAACCTTTTGGGTTGTGAAAACATATTTGAAAACATTGCGGAAACGTAGGTAAAATACAAATATTTTTGATAGGTTGATTGATGAGTCGAAAATCGAGGTAGTGAGCTTTTAAAACTGTGACTTTTGAAAATATCGTTGATAAATTGAAAAAGAATTTTCGAGTTAAATCATTTGTAAAAGTTTGCTATAAAAACCATTGTTAATCAATTTTGGAAACCATTATTTAAATTTTAGAAAATTCCTTTTAAATAATTTAAGAAAATAATAAAAATATCGAGAGGCCTTATTACAACTTTAAAACCGAAAACAATAAAAGTAATCATATAAAATGGAAAGGTAGTTTACTAATATTCAAAAATGTTATTTACGAAGCATGGCCTCCACCAAGTCATCCATGGCTCCAAGTCCTCAAATCAGTATTACCTACAAGGGTTAAGAGAAGGGGGTGAGTTACAAGAACTCATGTAAACCACTTACCATTGTCCTTTGGGCTAAAAATTCAATTAAGCATTTATTAGGCCAAAGCCCATTACAATCATAACATAATATCATATATAACATGCATGTGTTATGCAATTTCCCAACCAATCCTAGTTTTCCATCCGCTACACACCACCGTACAACCAACACACACATAGAGCTTTAGTCACCACCCCGCCAACACACCAAATCATTATTAAGCCATATCAAATCATCATCAAATATATATCAAATTACAAATCATTTATATGCATATTCATTGTATATTCATTAAATTTGTTCATATATTACAAATGAATTATTGTAAATGAATATGAATACATGATTTGCATGGGTTGGGATATTTAACGAAGAGAAGTTCGTAGCTTTGCTACAAAATTTTATGGCCTCGTGCTCAGCTTGATATATGGCTTTGCCAGCTTGATATATGGCCTCGTGCCCGCTTGATATATGGCCTCGTGCTCCATTTGATATATGGCTTCGCGTCTAATTTTGATATATGGCTTCGTGCTCATATATATGGCTTCGTGCTCCGCTTGATATATGGCCTCGTGTCTAATTTGATATATGGCTTAATGCCCGCTTTGGTGTGTTGGTGGGTGGTGACTAAAGCTCCCACTGTGTGTGTTGGTTGGTACGGTGGTGTGTAGCGATGAAAACTAGGTTTGGTTGGGAAATTTCATAACACATGCATGTTATATATGATATTATGTTATGATTGTAATGGGCTTTGGCCCAATAAATGCTTAATTGAATTTTTGGCCCAGTGACAATGGTAAGTGGTTTACATATTGAGTTCTTGTAACTCACCCCCCTTCTCTTAACCCATGTAGGTAATACTCAGTGACGAGGACTTGGAGCCATGGATGACTTCATGGAGGCCATGCTTCGGAAATAACATTTTTGAATATTAGTAAACGACCTTTCTGTTTTATTTGATTACTTTTACTGTTTTTGGGTTTTAAAGTTGTAATAAGGCCTCTAGGATATTTTTATTATTTTCTTAAATTGTTGTTGGAGCCCATATTTGCCTGGGCCCATTAGCTAAACCATATTAACCAAATATTAACCAAAAAAACCAAAAAACAAATTAATAACAGTCCAATAACAGTTCATTTACACCAGCAAGCCTAGTTATTAAACTGAACCCTAACCCAATTACAAGCCATGGCCCAATGTTTGGAACGGCCCAATTGGCCCAAACTTTGGTTTCAGAATTTAAAACCCTAAGACCTAGCTAGCCAAGCAGCGCCGCAAGCCACCCCACGCCATGTCGCCACCGTACGGCCTCCGTACACCTCCCTCGTGCCTCCACGTCACCTCGTACCTATGCAAGAGAACAAAACAACGGCAAATGGGAGGAAATAACAACAAAGAAAAAAACAAAGACCATTGTATTTTCATTTATTTTTTTATTTTTCAATTTCGGCTTTAAAAAGCCCAAAATCAACCACTGTAAACCTTCTGGTACACGTTCTTACGAACGAAAAAAGATATCAATATGAAATACATAAATAACAGATTCGAAGAAAAAATAGGTTGCTTTTTTATTCGATTTTTCTTTTTTTTGTTTTGCTTTTGTTTGCAATAAAAGTAAAATAAACAAAAGAAAAGGTTTTTTTTCGATTTTGATTTTTGATTTGAGTGAGGGATTTGAGAGTTTAAAGTTTAGATCAGGGTTAAAGAGGATTTACCTGGGCTTGCTCCCTAAATGGTGACAATGGTGGAGGTGCTAGGCACCGGTGAAGCCCATGTGTCGACTGAGGGGACGAAGAGCTGAAGAGTTTTAGAAAAGGGGGTGAGGTTTTTTTTTTTGATTTGTTTTAAGAGAGTTCTACGTTTTTTTGAACAGAAAAGGAGAAAATAAAGTTTGGAAAAATTTTGACTCTTATATCAACTAAAACGCACAGCTTTTGTCAAGGTTTTTTATATACAAGCGGCGTCGTTTCATGTTAGCCCGTGTGCAACTCGAGAAGATGATCCGACGCTTTCCTTTGGATGGGATAGTTCTTGTGCGGGTCCTTCGCCTTTTTAATGTTTGTATTATTTTATTTGCAAATCTACCCATAATTTGCGTGCTATCTCGATTTGGTCCTCTTTTAAATGCTGCATTTTGGCGCCTTGGAAATATTTGTGGTTTAGCCCCTGATCAATTATATGCATTTCCGTTTGATCCCCACATATGTTTAAATGATTTTCTTCAATATAAAATTGTCTTTTAACTTTTTTTTCTTTCAATTAATTTTTTTTTTTTTTGTTTTCGTACACCATCTATGCATTTTCATCAAGTTTAATTCATTTATTTATTTAGTTTTAAACTATTTTATTACATAATATTAAAAACATTTATATACTATTTGTTTTTTAAATTATTCTTCAAATGCATTATTTATTTTAACTTATTTTAAAATAAGGTTTATTATATTGCTTATTTAAAATGACTTTATATATTATTTATTCTAAGTTTTACATATATTGTTCATTTTAGATGTGTTTTGTTTTCATATTATATAGTTTATTTCTTTCTTTGTATATATTATTCTTTTAAATTATTGCCTTTTATTGAGTTCTTTAAAATATATATACATGTATTCTTTTACATCATTTATTTTAAATCTATTTATTATTTTAACTTGATTTAGGCTCATTTCATATAATTGGTTATATTATTTTGCCCCATTTTCTTCAATTGCTAGTATCGAAATTGTCTTAAATGATTATTGCTAACATATGAATTGTAGTTTGTTAATTTGTAACTATTAATTATTTGTGATTCATTGTTATAATGTTGGATGAATGGATTAATATATTACTTGGTGTATTAATATTCCATCGTATCTTAGGAAAAATGTAGCGTTTTAATGTCATTCCGGTTTTAAACTCATAAGGCAAGGCTCGTGTTAGAGGTTTTGGGAAAATCATGCTCTAACTTACTGAGTTTCGATCCTCCTCGTTTAAAACCAAACAACCGAGTATCCTTTCTCTTTTAAATCAAAATACATAATATTTTAAACAAAAAAAAACTTATTCGGGAATTTTGAGAAATAGTACCCTAACTTACTGGGTTGTGATTTTTCATTTGACCCAAATAAGGGAGTATCCTTCTTATTTTTTAAACATACAAGTATTGAATGTCGAAGGATAAATCCAACTTCGAGAATATAAGATGTTATGCCCTAACTTACTGAGTATGGCATTTTAATTCTTCGAAATAGGAAATTTTGGCATCCAATATGATTCTATGCAAATGCATTTCAAGTAAATGGATCGTAATCTAGAGTCTTTTCAAATTTTCGACATCAGGACATTAATTAATCAATTAGGTACCAATTTTAGGCGTATCAAGGGTGCTAACCCTTCTTCGTGCGTAACCGACTCCCGAGCCTATTTTCTAGATTTCGTAGACCAAAATTTTTGTTTTAATAAATCAAAATGTTTTATTAAAATAATCTATCTTAAGGTGATCCGATCACGCCTCGAATAAAAGATCGGTGGCGACTCTATTTCCATATTTTTTAAAGTCAATCCCCCATTTTTCCAAACCTTCGTTTAAAAAATGGTTTCGACAGCTTGGCGACTCCACTGGGGACCAATAAGAGAGTCAAGCTGTAAAATTGATTAACTTTTGTCCTTTCGTCGGAAACTGAAAATTTGATTTGGAAAATTACGATCCTATTATTGTACTTATATTGTTGTGATTACTGTAGAACTTGTTTGCATCATATTGCATGACCGTCGGGTCACACCTTTTAAGTGGGAGTGAGAAGCTACTCCTTCGTGAGGTTTTCACCTCCGTGCAGGATAGTGAATAGCTTTTGGGATACATCCGTACCTATGTCTTCGTGAGATTTTCATCTCCGTGCAGTCATAGGGAAATGTATTCCCCTGAACTGAACTCACTCCGTATGAGCCTATAATGGGTGAGGATCGAGGAATCTGCTGGTTCAGGTACCTCTTTAGAACCAAACCACATACAGAGAGACCTAGAAGCCTACCCTAGACAGAGCCACGCCAAACCCTAGTGGTCACTCGGACAGGTGTTCGGTGTTGTTTATTTCTGTTGTACTAATGTGTTTTATTTTGTTTTGATTGCATTGCATTGCTTTATCATAGAGAGAGATGTCGATTCGGGTTCGATTGCTAAATTAGGGAGCTCAGCATGGAGAACAAATTTCTTGATGAAACAAAAGACAATACGGATGTTCGTATATTTGTAGTCCATTTCATGTAAAGAGCTTGGCCCTTTAGTAAAGTTTCCTAAAAGAAATTGAGTTAGAATCGACATCTCTTTACATTCATTTCATGCATTCACATAGCATTACGTGCATTAGATTTCATGAGATGACCCTGATTAGGTGAAATATTTTTAATTAACCTAGAAGACATGGAACAAAGGTTGGAGAGATTAGAGCAAAGGCAAATACTGATGCAAGAGCAATTGGCCAAAATTCAACGGGATATGCAAGGTCAAATGAATATGATACGCCAGTTAACCCGATTATTAGTCGAAGGACTTGAAAAAAAGAATGGCTCAGTGGCCAGCAGTGTGTATGATGATGAAAATATTGATTATTCCCCGATAAGTACCCCGACTCGGCCAAACACGCACTCGCGTGGGGTACCCACCATTATTAGACCTCAATGTCAGATTGATACCTCGGCACTGTTGAAATTTTCAAGGGGTTCAGATCTTAACCCAGAGGATGATCAAGTTAATCATGGCTCAGCAGAGACAAAGAAAAAGAGAATGGGGATTTCAAAGGCCCCGAGGGAGAAAGAAAATGAAGTGAATAGTATGAGTAAGTGTAACAGGGGTAGTTAGAAGCAAATTACGATAGCCTAGCCAAAGAAAACTGCTACCAGCTATCAGGTTTCCCCAAGACAATGGACCAATCTAAAGTCAAATTCGAAAAAACTCCAGTGTGCACCCATTCCAATCTCGTATAGAGAGTTGTACCGAGTTTTGTTTGACGCACATGTTGTTTCCCCTTTTCATATAGAATCAATACGGCCCCCATACCCTAAATGGTTCGATGAGAATGCCCAATGCGAATACCATGCAGGAATTATGAGGCACTCGATAGAAAATTGTACCGCTTTCAAGAAATTAGTCGAAAGACTCATCAGATTGGGCATCATAAAATTTGATGATCTTTCTGGTACAGAAAATTCTTATCCCAAAATTTTTGTTAAAGGGGTAAACATCGTGAGTCCCATGATAAATAGGGGCATGATCAGTAGCACATCAAGTTCAGGGCTTTGGTGCGAAACCTGATACTGGTGTTGTTGAAAAGGCGTCTGAAGAATGAATTGAGGAATAGACTTTTCCAAGCTTCTATCTTCACATACTTGGAAAGATTTTAAACAATGGGACTATGGAAAGATCCCTATATTTTTGAGCTAATCTAGAGCAATATTCAAAACATGCTTGTTGATTTAAGCCTAGAAGCAACAAGAATCTTTTGTGAAATAGGCTTGTGTCCAGAATTTTTATTTCAATAGAATGCATCCTTTTAAACAAATATTTTCCTTTACATTTTATACTATACATTCTTTCATTCTTTATTCATGATCATACCATATAAATAATCATTCTTGGAATCATTTTTCTGGAATTTACCTTAAAACCCACAATGGGTCCCCAAGTATCAATGACATGGGTGACGCTATTACGAACTCCCCTTTTGAATGAAATATGGGTCTAAGGGATCTCAAGACTTTGAAAATGACACAAATTGTAACACCCCAAACCCGGCCCATTCGCTACGACTGAATTTGAAATGCCACTGCGGAAAACAATTGAAAAACTTTTGACTTAGAGTTAAAAACATAAAAATTTATTGTCCTTTGTAAAACATTGTTTGTTTAAAATTCTAAATAAAACTTTATTATTACAAACTGTCCGAATTGAAAACTGTAATGCATATTTTTAAGGTATAAATTGCCGAGAATAAAAACATTTTCAAACAATACTTTAATTGTCAATCCACTTTAAACATAATAATAAACCTCAAATCCTTAAAAGGCCCTTATTGCAATAAACCTTACTTAAAATTACTGAAATTATAAAATACGTAAATAATTAAAACATCTTCTCATGGGCCACCTCGTATCCACTCCAACCCGGTCCAAGCTTTATGCATCACCGCGATATTGGTAAAATTGGGTGAGTCAAATGACTCAAGCATAGTTATTTCACATGTCTCCACATATGGGCTTGGCCCATATCCACACAAATCCACTTACATAAATATGCAACATGAAGCCCAACCCAACCTAGTGTCCATCCGTTACACCTACCTTGGCAGACTCGCTGCCCAAGGCTGTGGCTAATCCACCAATCAACCAAGTGATCCACATATATTACCTTGGCAGACCTACTGCACAAGGCCGTGGCTGAGCCACCAATCACATAAGTGATCCCATATATCAATTAGTCCACGGTGATGCACACAGCTATCAGCCGCCGAGATGTGCCACCTAGCCAACACCTCCCTTGATGAGGCACATAGCCAACATCAAGCACCAATGTAGCACAAGGCTAACATTAGACCACGTACATAAAGTACACCCTTTCCTTCAATAGTCATATCCCAAGTCCCATGCATACATATATATCATGGCAACATATCACTTGAACAATTATACATCACATGCCATCACATTTCATACATATATCAAATGTAAATCAACGCCATAAAATATCGACCGGTTGAACGATTACCCATCATGGGTATCCACCATTTTAGCCCTTACTTCGGCTACCATTCACATCATATCACATATACATAAATATAACACATACACACAACAAGAGAAAAGTGCGATAACTACGCACCTGTTTAGCACAGTTTACTCAATCCCGAACTACTTGTATCTAACACGATGAACGTGGTTTTTCCTCCTCCCTTAATGCCGATTTGGTCTCCTACCAAATCTCGAAGGCTTTGCTTATTCCTGACGATTAGCCCCTTACGGATTTAAATCCCAAAAGCTTTCCTTAATCTAGCCGACTTGCCCCTAAAATCCATAATAAAAAATAGTCAACACTTAAATACCCAAATTATGGCCCTTGGCCGAATGTTATCAATCACTTACCTTGATGTTCCAAAACCCGATAGATCTCTTTTAAGGCTCCTTAGCATCGACTACACACAAAAGAACACATAATCATGACTTAAAGAATATTCGCCATCCCTAGGCCAATCCTCATGATTTCGGCACACTAGCAAAAAGAGCTCAAAATCGAATGATAAAGAAAGAACTTACCACTACACGTTGAAGAGAATAAAAGATCACAAGCACGTAGTCGACAGCCCCTCCAATAATGATTCGGCTATGGTGTTTCGGCACTTTTAATAATGGAGAGAAATAGAGTAGAAAATTAGGCTATATGGTTCAGCTATGGCCCTTAAAAGAGGGTTGAAATATTTGGCTATCAAAATAAAAGAAGAGAGTTTTAGAAAGAGGGATAGGTTCAACCAAAACACCAAATAGAAAAGAAGAAGAAAACGCCAATGGCTTTAAGGGTCTTTGAAGTTTCGGTCACAAAACAAAAGCCGAAACAAGGTGGCTGTTTCACAAAAAGAAATCGGCACAATGGAGGATTTCAATTTCGACACAAAGGAAGTAAAGAAACAAAAAAGATGCCAAGGAAGATCACCTCTTATTTATACTATACATTTTGACTTAACTCCCTCCTTCCTAGCCAATTTTGCCAACCAAAGAGACCCATAATTGGCCACTAAAACCGCTCCTATCATATCCAAAATTTTCTCCTTTATCCCTTAATCAAATAATCAAAATAAAATCACAATTATCATTCACCTAATTTCCTATGTTATCTCTTATCCTATCATATTCCCTTAATCATCTCCTCATTTATCACCTTAATAAAATAACAATAATCCAACATTAATCCCTATCAATCTCCTATATTATCTCTTAATCATAGCTCACATTAATCTCCTAAATTATCTCTTATCTACCTATTTAAAATAAATGAAAATAAATCCACATTTATCAACTAATCTTAGCCAAAAGTTTAAAAGAAAAACAAGCTTATTTCATCCTTGTAAAACCCATGTACCGTCCACTACTCCCCCTCCCCCTTAACGTAAAAAGGAAAAATAAAAGCCACCCATTTTGCTGCCATCAAGACTCGAACCAAGGCCCCTTGAAGCTCCCTTTGACGCAACCTTCCAAGCCCTCAAGGTAACATCCCAAGCCATTTTACCACATGGTTATCTTGTGTCATGCTTCACACCGAATTTCTTTTAAGACCTCCTTATCCAAGCTCCCCTTTTTTTAATACTTAAAACCAAATTTTCTCCTATATCTCAGGCCTTCCCTTAGCTTATAACTAGCTCCTAAAATACCTCAATCAACACCACAATGACCACACTTATGCAAAATAATTTAATAAAATTTAACCCCTATTTCAGGATGTTACACAAATTGTAACATATCTTCTGATTTGTTAATACCAGATGAAAAATAGATCCTACGTCACGAGCCAAGGAAGGAGATGAAGATCAAAGCCTAGCTCAATGCAGAAATAAGATTTCCTATATGTAGGGGATGGATGTTACTAAGCCAGTCTCATCAAAAGCTTCTAGCCAACATTGATTCGTTTTCGTGGATGTCGATTATTTCACTAAGAGGGTGAAGGTCACTTCATATGCCAATATTACAAAGTCGATAGTCATTAGAACAAACAAACAAAAAAAAAAGGAAAGAAAGAAAGAATACTGATAAAAGAAATGTCGAAAAGATCATATCTAACCGCACAATGTCAAAAGTTTGAGGTTTGTTCAAAAATCAGATGCCACATCACAGTAAAGGTAGCCAAAAAGAAAAATAAAAGATCAAAAAAAAAGAAGAAGAAAGACCGAGACTTATAAAGATTGGCATACAGAAGTTACTATTTACCCTCTATGCTTATCAAATGTGGACCAAGATTGTCCGGGGCAATACATTTCTCATTGGTTTCACCCATTGAAGTCGAAATTCCTTTTTTTGAGTTTTATTAGAACTGAAGTTGGATAAGGCAGAATGGATCCAATTCCGATGTGATTAATCTAATGAGGAAAAGTTAATAGCTATCCGTTACAATCAGGTGATGCGGGTTTGCGACAAAGAGGTTCATCTTAGGAAATTCCCAAAAGGGGACCTAACACTGAAGAAGATCCTTCATATGCAAAAGGATTTTAGAAAAATAGAGGCCAAACTAGAAAAGACTTTATATAGTAGAAAAAGTCTGTTCTAGAAGCATTGACCAAAATGGATGACAAGGACCTACCTAATCCGGAGAATTCATATTCAATAAAAAAATTCAAAAAAGAAAAATAGAAATTTTTAGCAAAAAAAAAAAGAAAAAAGGAGAGGCCAAGGTGAAAACCCGCAAAGGGCACTTTGAGACCAAAGGGGATTTGAGCTGAAAACCCGAAAAGGGTGGCTTAAATTATGATAAAAGGGGGCATACAATAGTCTCGCTATGCCTGAATTAACAATGAAGAAGTATGATATGTCCCGGGGCATCAACAAAGTACTTCGAACCCCTAAACACATATCGAGCTTAAAATAGTCCTCAAGAAGTTTGAATAGAGAAGCTCAGGCTGCGATATCTAGGGCACCTAGTTTTCCATCTTATCCATTTTGAATTTGCTATCTTCGATTACCTTATTTTTTCAAGATACGCATTTAATAAACTCCCTGCTTAATTGTGATTGCTATTTGTTTCGAGCTATGCTCCTAATCAATTTCCTTCTTGTCTATGGTTATGATCTTTTTCAGGCATTTTGCATTGAAATAATGATTAGTGGACTAATAATGCTTTCACAAAAGAAGTTTCGCATATTACTCTGGAAACTTCTAAATAATACAAGAACTCGAAATAAGATTATTATTTTAAAACTCACCAAGTTTAAAGAAGAGTCTAAACTGAGACTATCTCTTCGAATTTTTTGTCAAAGTAGTGGTTGAACCAAGTGACAACATATTGTGTCAGTAATACTATCTTGACGAGACATGGGCAATGTTAACCCAAGTGTAAAATGGGAATCATTCTCGAAAGAAATTAATATTATGCATCCATGCGAGCATTATGCATCTGGTTGAGTCGCCCAGGGAGTAATCAATAGATGGAAGCTGATACAGATCTTATACCTTTGAATATCAATGTGATGGATTGAAGAAGAAACAAATCCTACATTTCGAGGTTGCAGTGAGATGGATGGGAAAAGGTTCAGATCCTGTACCCCAAAGTCTCAATGAGATGAACCCTGAAGTTATAGTGGGGCATATCTGTCGAACAGTTATAATTGTTTCCCCGAGTTTTCTATCGAGAATACCAGCCAAATAAGATGGCAGCATAATACGTCAGTGATAGATTCCTGATAAACAATGAGCAATGACAGCCTTAAGCAGGGATCATTTTCAACACATTTAGTTAGGGGCATTAGATTCATTCCGATCATTTCATCCTTAAGCTTTTAAAAAGAAATCATTCTCATAGAATCCTGCATTCATACAGACGTCATCCATAAGACACATCTCTTTAGGGGCATTTGATTCATTCCTATCATTGCATCTTAATTTTCATAAAAGGACTATCCTCATTCATGCAAATGTCATCCACAATACATTTAGTTAGGATCATTAGATTCATTCTGATAATTGCATCCTAACCATTTTGCATAAGCATAAGCACGAAATTGATTTTACAGCTTAGGTCCACTAAAGGACGTTGTCGCAGCATCAGAAAATTCAAAGATCTTACCTTCCTCAGTGAGGCAGATCGAAGACAGCAGATCTGGAAACCCTGAAGTTATAGAAACAGGTTAAAGCCAAACAATTTTTATCTCCTCGAAGCTCCAGTGGAGTAGGTGGAGGTTACAAATCCCTCCTCCATGAGTTTATAATGAGGATCAGTCAGTTTTTCTTTAGCAGAGAAGATGGAGGTTACAAATCTCTTCGCCTTGAATTTCTAGCTCCTCGAAGCTCCCGTGGAGTGGGTGGAGGTTACAAATCCCTCCTCCTGGAGTTTACAATAAGGACCAGTCAGTTTTTCTTCAGCAAAGAAGATGGAGGTTACAAATCTCTTCTCCTTGAGTTTCTAGCTCCTCGAAGCTCCAGTGGAGTAGGTGGAGGTTACAAATCCCTCCTCCCTAAGTTTACAATGATGACCAGTTAGTTTTTTTTCAGCAGAGAAGATGGAGGTTACAAATCTCTTCTCCCTGAATTTCTAGCTCCTCGAAGCTCCAGTGGAGTATGTGGAGGTTACAAATCCCTCCTCCTTGAGTTTACGATGAGGATCAGTCAGTATTCATTCAAAGTTTTAGCAGAGAAGATGGAGGTTACAAATCTCTTCTCCCTGAATTTCTAGCTCCTCAAAGCTCCAGCAGAGTAGGTAGAGGTTACAAATCCCTCCTCCTGAGTTTACGATGAGGATCAGTTAGTATTCCTTCAAAGTTTTAGCAGAGAAGATGGAGGTTACAAATCTCTTCTCCCTGAATTTCTAGCTCCTCGAAGCTCCAGTGGAGTAGGTGGAGGTTACAAATCCCTCCTCCCTGAGTTTACAATGAGGATCAGTCAGTATTCCTTCGAAGTTTCAGCAGAGAAGATGGAGGTTACAAATCTCTTCTTCCTGAATTTCCAGCTCCTTGAAGCTCTAGTGGAGTAGGTGGATGTTACAAATTCCTCCTCCCTGAGTTTACGATGAGGATCAGTCAGTATTTCTTTGAAGTTTCAGCGGGGAAGATTGAAGTTACGAATATCTTCTCCTAGAATCCTTATCACCATGAAGTTCCGACGGAGCAGATTGAAGCTACAAATCTCTTCTCCAGGAAATTACATTGAATTGGATCGAAGCACTAGTTTTCATGCCCTTGAAGATGCAGTGAGATGGAATAAAGCCACTCAAAAAAGAAAAGCACTGAAAGAGGCATGACCGAACAAAATTGGCCCTTTTTGAAGTCTTTGCTTTATTCTCATTACACGACAATGAGAAAAGAGGGTAGCTGTAAGAGCCCAAATTTGCCCGGGCCCATTAGCCAAACCATATTAACCAAAAAAAAAAAAAACAAATTAAGAACAATCCAATAACAATCCATTTACACCAGCAATCCCATTTATTAAACTAAACCCTAACCCAATTACAAGCCATGGCCCAATGTTTGGAACGACCCAATTGGCCCAAACTTTGGTTTCAGAATTTGAAACCCTAAGACCTAGCTAGCCAAGCAGTGCCGCAAGCCACCCCGCGCCATGTCGCCATCATATGGCCTCCGTACACCACCCTCGTGCCTCCACGTCGCCACGTACCTGTGCAAGAGAACCAAACAACAGCAAATGGGAGCAAATAACAACAAAGAAAAAAGCAAAGACCATTGTATTTTCGTTTATTTTTTTTATTTTTCAATTTCGGCTTTAAAAAGCTCAAAATCAACCACTGTAAACCTTCTGGTACACGTTCTTACGAATGAAAAAAGATATCAATACGAAATACATACAGAACAGATTCGAAGAAAAAAAGGTTGCTTTTTTATTCTGATTTTCTCTTTTCGTTTCGCTTTTGTTTGGAATAAAAGTAAAATAAACAAAAGAAAAGTTTTTTTTTTCGATTTTGATTTTCGATTTGAGTGAGGGATTTGAGAGTTTAAAGTTTAGATCAGGGTTAAAGAGGATTTACCTGGGCTTGCTCCCTAAATGGTGACAATGGCGGAGGTGCTAGGCACCGGTGAAGCCCATGCATCGACTGAGGGGACGGAGAGCTGAAGAGTTTTAGAAAAAGGGGTGAGGTTTTTTTTATTATTTGTTTTAAGAGTGTTCTACATTTTTTTTGAACAGAGAAAGGGAGAAAATAAAGTTTCAGGGAAAATTTTGACTCTTATATCAAGTAAAACGACAGCGTTTTTGTCAAGGTTTTTTTATATACAAAACAACACCGTTACATGTTAGCCCGTGTGCGCAACCCGACCCGAAGACAGGATCCGCACGCTTTCCTTTGGATGGGATAATTGTGCTGCGGGTCCTTATGCCCTTTTTAATGCTGTTACTATTTTATTTGAAAATCTACCCCATAATTTGCACGCCATCTCGATTTGGTCCTATCTTAAATGCTGTGTTTTGGCACCTTGGAAATATTTATGGTTTAGCCCCGATCATTTATATGCATTTCGCTTGATCCTCGTGATATGTTTAAATGATTTTCTTCATTATAAAATAGTCTTTTAATTTTGTTTTGTTTCAATTAAATAATTTTTTTTTGTTTTCGTACACCATCTTTGCATTTTCATCAAGTTTAATTCATTTATTTATTTAGTTTTAAACTATTTTATTACATAATATTAAAAACATTTATATACTATTTGTTTTTAAATTATTCTTCAAATGTATTATTTATTTTAACTTATTTTAAAATAAGGTTTATTATACTATTTATTTAAAATGACTTTATATATTATTTATTCTAAGTTTTACATATATTGTTCATTTTAGATGTGTTTTGTTTTCATATTATATAGTTTATTTCTTTCTTTGTATATATTATTCTTTTTAAATTATTGTCTTTTATTGAGTTCTTTATATATATATATATATATATATATATATATATATATATTCTTTACATCATTTATTTTAAATCTATTTATTATTTTAACTTGATTTAGGCTCATTTCATATAATTGGTTATTTTATTTTGCCCCATTTTCTTCAATTGCTAGTATCGAAATTGTCTTATATGATTATTGCTAACATATGAATTGTAGTTTGTTAATTTGTGACTATTAATTATTTGTGATTCATTGTTATAATGTTGGATGTATGGATTAATATATTGCTTGGTGTATTAATATTCCATCGTATCTTAGGAAAAATGTAGCGTTTTAATGTCATTCCGATTTTAAACTCATAAGGCAAGGCTTGTGTTAGAGGTTTCGGGAAAATCGTTCTCTAACTTATTGAGTTCCGATCCTCCTCGTTTAAAACCTAACAACCAAGTATCCTTTCTCTTTTAAATCAAACTACATAACATTTTAAACAAAAAAAACTTATTCGGGAATTTTTAGAAATAGTGCCCTAACTTACTGGGTTGCGATTTTTCATTTGACCCAAATAAGGGAATATCCTTCTTATTTTTTAAATATACAAGTATTGAATGCCGAAGGATAAATCTAACTTCGAGAATATAAGATGTTATGCCCTAACTTACTGAGTATGACATTTTATTTCTCCGAAATAGGAAATTTTGGCATCCAATATGATTCTACTCAAATGCATTTCAAGTAAATGGATCGTAATCTAGAGTCTTTTCAAATTTTCGACATCAGGACATTAATTAATCAATTAGGTACCAATTTTGGGCGTATCGAGAGTGCTAACCCTTCCTCGTGCGTAACCGACTCCCGAGCCTATTTTTTGGATTTCGTAGACCAAAATTATTGTTTTAATAAATCAAAATGTTTTATTAAAATAATCTGTCTTAAGATGATCCGATCACGCCTCGAATAAAAGATCGGTGGCGACTCCATTTCCATATTTTTTAAAGTCGATCCCCATTTTTCCAGACCTTCGTTTAAAAAATGGTTTCGACAATTGTTTAAAAAGGGAATTTTCTAAAAATTTAAATAATGGTTTCCAAAATCGATTAACAATGGTTTTTATACTAAACTTTTACAAAGGATTTAATTCGTAAATTCTTTTTCAAATTATCAACGATATTTTCAAAAGTCACGGTTTTAAAAACTCACTACCTCGATTTTTGACTCATCAATCAACCTATCAAAAATACTTGTATTTTACCTACTTTTCCGCAATGTTTTCAAATATGTTTTTGCAAACCAAAAGGTTTCTAAAGATAATTACATTTTCAGGTAGTTAACAGTTTCTTAAGTGTTTTGGTTTAAACAAAGAGATTGTAATTCTCAAATAAGTTTTTAACAATTGCAAAGATGATTTAAAAAAAAAAACTTCTTACATGTGACATACCAGATTCGGGCCTAACTTCTAGGCCGGGTTTGGGGTGTTACAACACAACTTTTGCATTTTATGCGATTAACTCCTTTTTGAAAATTAAGCACACAACCGATCAAAATTTCACACAAAATTTTCACACATACTTAATAACACACTGTAAACACTATAAATAATATTATAATATTTTTTTGACCTTGAATTTGTGGTCTCAAAACCACTATTCTGACTAGAGTCTAAACCAGGTTGTTACAGAGTGGCTATTAGAAAAGGGATTAAGAGGGTAGGGAAGTGATGGTGGCTAGGATTTAGAAGTGTTAAGTAACTAAGGGAGTCGGTTGCTGACTAGAAAAAAAAATCCAAACAATAAATATTTCTCTTCTCTTTTTTAAAAATTATTTAAATTTTTTGGTGTAAATTTAAATTTTTAATTTAATTTAATATTTGACGAATATTAAAATGATATTAATAAATGTTGGGTTTAATAGAATGTTGGGTATAATAGAATTTAAAGGAAAGATCTAAACTTTGGTTTTAATTAACAATATTAATATATGTCATTAAAAATAACGTAATTTGATAATTTGTTAATATAATAATTTTTAATTAAAAATGAGAAGAGGTTTTACTCGTAAATTGTTTCTTTTAAATAATACTTTTAAGGTTATAATATTTATTAATTTTAGGTAGGAAAAAGAAAAAAAAAATTATGTCTGAATTTTCATATGTCGACGTTTCTATATAGTTGGGAAACATATAACAAAAGTCGGCATAGTGTTGGATAAAGTCGATTCTTATTTAAAAGTTACCTCAGGCATGCATATTCTAACTCTTATACAAAGATTTGGCCAAAAGGTATCTCGACAAGTCTATCCCAACACTTAGGAAAGTGTCAGCATAGTGTTGGACAAAATCAACTCTTATTTAAGTATTACATTAGACATGCTAGAAACACGAAAATATATACACTTTTTAATACCATTTTTAACTCAAATTCATGCAATATCGTAATAATTCTTGTTGAAATATATATAATAATTATAAAATAATTAAATTGTACTGAAATTATTAACATGTTGAATTTTAATTAATTTTATAATAAATTTTGATTAATTTTGATTTATTTTTGACAGATTAGCACAAATAGCGAATATTGACTTGGCAGACACTGCTAGAAGCGCAAAACTGAGAAGCGATTTTTGAAGCATTGAGGTGAATTAATTTTTCAGCCTAAGACGGTCCAAATTATGAATTAGTTCATAATGTAATTAATTTTAATTTTAATTTTAATCTATTTTATTTTGGGTTAAATAATTATTATTAATTAATTATGAAAAGAGGCCCAATTGTGCTAAACCGAGAGACCCAATTGTGCTAAACCGAGAGACTGATCCAATTGAACAACTGGGTTGCCAGAAACCATCCCACATGCTAACTGGAACGACGAAAATGTGCAAGCTTACACAATCGCAACAAGTAATAAAGTGACAAGTAAATGTCGAGTTATCATACCCACAAGGACTGCGAAAAGAATTATTTATGAATGCAGTTTTAAAAATACGTTGGTGAAGAAAAATATTTTGATTTGAGGAGGTGATTAAAAACTAAGATTTTTAACTAAGTAAAATAAATAAAAATAAAATAAAAGTTCCAATGCACGATTTCAAAAGATGATTTTAATCAAGATGACATAATTGTGCTAGATTAATTACATTTCTTAACTTAGAATTATTAAACTCATGTTCATGTTGTTACAAATAAATTCACGGAAACTCAGTAGTTTGCTAACTTATGAACATACTTACCTACCAAAATCCATTTATCTCTTGACTTTATCTCTACGTCAATTCAACCGATTAAACAAATTTTAATAAGCAAATGTGTTAATGCACATACATACTTATGAAATTAAAATAATTTCTTGTACATATCTCTATGCCAATTCAAACAATTAATTCAATCTCATAAGCACATAAAAGATTACGTGAGGCAACAATGTATTTCTACCTTGAAACAATTTAATCACAAAAATCTTGCAAGTTATGCAAGGATGATGTATCGTTGGATACCGTTGCTAATTTAACCCTCGACTACCTTAGATGATTAAACATGCACTGATTAAGTATCGTGTCAATTAATTACAATTTCAATCTGTTTAAATAATTAATTCATTAGTTATCTTACAATTGTAATGCAATAATAACTTAGTCATGGTTTTACTTAATCATACATCTTACCGAGGCTTATAACAACACAAACACAATTTTAATAAATTAAGTAGACAAAATGCAATTAGCCTAACACAAATTAAATTTAAGCCATATTAATTAAATTAAACATATCAACATCAAAAATATTCATAGACATGTTCATCATAACAACAACAAAATTAAAAGGATAGGGAACAAGAATCAAATCCGATGTATCTCCGAGGCTTGATTAATTTGCTCCGCTCCTCCTCCGCTTGTTCTTGTTGAACCGAGGCTTCGATGAACACTTGAAGGCTGCTCCAAATGGTGGATTCATCGCTCTTTTTCAAGAGGTGAAATCAGAAAAGGAATAGGGGAAGAAAATGAAGAACAATGGAAGGGAATGACGAGAGAAAAGTGGAGAGAAGTGAATAAATGAGAAGGGTTGAGATGCGTTTGAAGTAAGCAGCAAAGGGGGGTATTGATAGGTTGATAAGGCTGCTAAAAGTAGCAAAAATCAGCATCCAAAGACTCTCCCCATGGCCAGCAACACATGTGGCATGTTTGAAGATTTCAAACATGCTATTTTAAGGTAAGGGCAAATCTAGAAAGGCATAAATAGTGGAGGGTTTAAATGCAATTTGAAGGAGTCTTCAAGGGCCATTTTGCAAGCCAAATAGTCAGCCAAGAAATCTGAGTGGGTCAGCATGTGGGACAATTTTGGGCTGCCCAGTGCTCAGTTGAATCAGTTTTCTCGGTTCAGCTCAACTGGGCCCCTTTTCATAATTAATTAATAATAATTTATTTAACCCAAAATAAATTGCATTAAAATTAAAATTAATTATATTATGAATTAATACACATAATTTGTATCGTCTTAGGCTGAAAAATTAATTTTCCTTGATGCTTCAAAATTGCTTCTCGGTTTTGCGCTTCTAGTATTGTTTGCTGAGCCATTTTTCGCCCTTTGTGCAAATTTCTTGAAAATAATCAAAATCAATCAAAATTTGATATAAAATTAATTAAAATTCAAAATTTTCATAATTTGAGTGAAATTTAGTTATTTTTTAATTATTATATACTTTTCAACAAGAATTTTACTGAAACTACATGAATTTGAGTTAAAAAGGGCATGAAAATGTGTGTATATTTTTGTGTTTCCACTAACCCAATTAGCTTATTTAGATTATAATTTGGCTTTCAAAACAGCCCTTGAAGCTTTCTTGAAATTGCATTCAAACCCCTCCACTTATCAAGCTTTTGTAGATTTGCCCTTAGCTAAATTTAGCAAGTCTGAAAGCTTCAAACTTGCCACATGTGTGGTCGACCATGGGGGAGAAAATGGCTGCTGATTTTTTTTTTTTTTTAGCAGTATACTCAACCTACAAATACCCCTATTGGCTGCTCATTTCAAACACACCTCTCATCCTTTCATTCTTCACTTCTCTCTCACTCTCTCTCTTCAAAACCCTTCTTTTGTTATTTATTTCTCCCTTCCATTCCCTTGCCAATTTCCTCTCTTGGAAATGAGCCCTTCAACTATCATTGGTAGCAGCATTCAAGTGCTTGTAGAAGCCTTGGTTCAACAAGAATAAGCAAAGAAGGAGGAGCAGAGCAAACTAGTCAAGCTTCGGAGAAACATCAGATTTGATTCTAGTTCTCTGTCATTTAATTTTTATTATTGTTGTTATGAAAATGTCAATGAATACTTGTTATGTTGATATGTTTAATTTAATTAATATGGCTTAAATTTAATTCGTGTTAGGTTGATTGCATTTCGTCCACTTAAGTTATTAAAATTATGTTTGTATTGTTATAGGTCTTGGTAAATTGTTTGATTAACTAAAATCATGATTAAATTATTCTTGGATTATAATTGTAAGGTAACTAATGAATTAATTATTTAATCGTGTTAAAATTGTAATTAATTAACACAATACTTAATCAGTGTGTAACAACCCAAACCCGGCCCAAACACTACAACCGGATCTGGCATGTCACTAAGGAGCTTGTATAAAACATGTCGCATTCTTGGAAAACAATTATCGAGTTTAAATATTTACACCGGAAAACTTAATAATTTAAGAATCTGTTTAAGTTTAAATTTAAATGATACCTTGGTGAATTTTAAATAAAACCGAAATTTACTACATGTCTTAGCTTAATTTAACATAAATTTTAAGTGTCTAATGATAAAACCCAACGTAAAACCCAATATAAATATAAAACTAGTGGACCATGGCCTTATTACAATGAAATTTAAAACCCATTAATTAAATATACTAAAAGTAAACATTAAAGTAAAGTCTTCTGTTGGATTAAAATACACTCTCGCATGGCCACCTTGCACTCCTCTCCAGCCCGGTCCATTGCACTAGGTGCTACCTGAAAGATGTTAAATAATAGGTTGAGTCGCGAGACTCAGTGTGCAACCCTCATGCACCATTAGATTTGGGCTTTAGCCCCACAGAACAGATTAACAGATTATCATGCCACAGATATTATGCAAAGCCCAACCCAAACCTTAGGTTTCCATTCGCTACACACCACCCTTACCTACCAATACACCATTAGGGATTTCTAAAATCAACACACACCACTACACACCATCGATGGCAGTCATGCTGCTC
Source organism: Gossypium rotundifolium (assembly GCA_025506655.1). NCBI lineage: Eukaryota > Viridiplantae > Streptophyta > Magnoliopsida > Malvales > Malvaceae > Gossypium > Gossypium rotundifolium. The sequence goes on from CP106731.1 coordinate 55,101,134, forward strand.
ATCGTCAGATCATGGCCGTAGCCACTACAACAGGTCATGGCAAGAGCCACTACAATAGGTCACGGCATAAGCCACTACAACAGGTCACGGCATAAGCCGCTACAACAGAACACTTCCCCTTTCATCAAACCCAACCCCATGCAATCACAGAAATCGACACACTTACCACATATGTCATCTTAACAGGAACATTCACTTAGGAATGACAGGGATCACTAACCTGGAGATTCGCTTTTACCCTCCTTGGGTCTCAACCATTATGTCGGGATTTCGGCATTTATCAAAATATAACAGAATTTATAAACATATTTTAACAGGCAATCTAAATGGTGTGGAAGTGTTACACACCTGACATCGCGTAGTCCTATATTTTTAGCCGATATCCTTGCTATCCGGATCTACCATCCTCAGTCTATAACCTTCCTCAAAAGCCTGAAAAACACGAAGATTTGGCCTCTCCTACAATCGGCGAAGGGTTAATAAATCTCAATTTACAAGTTAAAAATTAGTAGATCTCCTTACCTTGAAATCCCGAAAGTAACACAATTCAAGTGTTACTGAATTCTAACTTAGAGATCTAAGCGATAGACTCCCCTTCGAATCCCAGAATGCCACAAATGAAAGAAAAAACTAAAGATTAGTTCCATATAGCCATTCGGCTATGGCCTCCAAAATCTGAAAAAGGATCGAAAGATAACCCAAATTGGTACTTACCTCTTCTGAAAGTTTTGGCTATCCCTTGAAAAAGATTCGGCAACCGTAGAAGATTAGAGATCTAGAAGTTTAAGCTTTTTAAAGGAAATCCCAGAAAGATGAACAAGAGAGGACTTGTAACATCCTGAATTTAGGGGTTATGCATTTTTACTTAATTAAATGTTGTTGCATGCCTAAGTATAATTGAGTGTGTTTTGGGAAGTTTTTCGAACTTCAAATATGTAAGTGAATACTTAGAGAAATATTAAATTTTTAATAATTAAGATAGAGCTAAGCAAGATAGGCTTTAAGAAATATTGACAAGAGGTTTTAAGCATAACAAGTCATTTGGCAAGGTGGTGTTGGCACATAGGTGAATGCATGAGGGGAGAGGTTCGAATCTCCTAGCTAGCAAGTGGAAGAATTTTATTTTTTTATTGTTTTCTTTCCTATAGTGTCGGCCAAGATTATTCTAGAACGGATGGTCATCTTTTTATTTTTGGTTAGTAGACCATATGAAAAAGGCAAGCTAGAAGTTATGGCATGGAATCATGAAGTTAAGGTAAGATAGGGGGACAAAAGGCTTGAAGAAAGGATAATGTTTTGGAAGCTTTTTCATGGTCATTTGACCATGAACCTAGTCGGCTTTAGGGGATAAGGAGGGATGGTTTAATTGTGTTTGGAATCAAGGGATTGATGGGGAAGAAATGAGGAGGAAAAAGGGGATCATGTTGGTAAGGGTTGGCCGAATTTTTGCATAGGCATTAGGGGGATAGTTGGCCAAAACTTTAACCAATTTGTGCATCATTTCTTTTCTCTCCAAAACCTTGTTCTTAGCCGATTGCCTATTACACAAAAGAGAAGCCTTTTTCTCTTCTTTTAGTCTTTTGCAATTTACCATTTCAGTTTTGTGAAGTCTTTCTAGTTCCTATTCTCCAAAACATAATATCTTTCTCTTCTCTTTGTAACCGAAAGTACCAAAGTTCAAAGACCTATTTTTCTTCACTTTTTCCTTCATGGCCAAATGCACATAAACTTCTAAACCTATTTCTTTTCTTTTGATCATCATCATCTTCTTCTTCTTCACTTTCAACCGAAATCATCTTCTACCAAAAATCAAATCATCTTTTTCTCTCAAATTTCTCTTCTCATTTACCTTACTAAGGCCGAAACTTCCATCTTCTATTTTCATCATCTTCTTCTTCTTTTTTTTGTTGAAAACCCGAAACCACCATATCCAAAAACACCATATTTTTTCTCTTCTTTTTTGTTCAAGCCAAAATCATCATTTCTTTTCTTCTATTTTAACAAGGCCGAATCTTCAAGTGGTCAAGTAAGGATTTTTTTTCTTTGTTAAGTGTTTTCATTATTTTCTTTTAGAATAGCCGATTTAGAAACATAATTCTCTCATTTTTCTCCTAAGCCGAAACTTTGGAAGGGATTTTAAGGATCCTTTTTGGTAGCCAACGTTTAAGGAGAGATCTTTCGAAATCATCCAAGGTAAGGATTATCATTTTGGTTATATCGTTTCTTTTAGATAGATTACTAATCGACTTTATTTTAGGGGAGAGTTCGAGACGAACAAGATAGGTTCGAAAAGAGCGATAAGGAGTGTTTGGAAGAGAGGAGGCTCTGTTATACCCTCAAACTTCAAACAAAGGGATGTATCGGCGATAAAAGATTTCCCACCGGGTTGTGGACCCTCTGCTAACAAAGATTATTTATTTGAAGTCGTGCGTACAACCGAACCACTTTTTGTTAGTGGGTTGTCATCGGGTTTTGATCCATCTATCGGAGAGAAACCACGTATAACGGTTGTCTGAGATTTCGATGGTAAGGATTTAGATCTCTCATCAATAGAGTTGATTATAAGTATTAGTGTGTTCTAATCAAGTGTATTAATTAATTAGGTGTTGACGAGCGGGAAGGTATCGTTCTCACTGTCATAAGGTGTGTAACATTATACTAAAATCTCATAGATCTATATTAAATGTGATTTGTATGAAAATATGTGTAATAATGGTTGCGGGTACCATTCAGTGGTATACGATATTCAGGTATGTTTAACCCCAATATTTTGCTAATTTTGCTATATGCCTAAATGTGAGATAAATATGATTTTGCTATGATTTTGGGGTAAAAGCATGAAAACTAAATGATATGTATGTGCATGGGCATATGGGTGTTATTGATAAAGGGAAGTATTCGGTGGTTTTACCACAATATCCAATGACTTCGGTCACATATGTGAATCCGGTGACTTGGTCACATATTTGAAATCTGGTGACTTCACCACATATTTGAAATCCGTGACTTGATCACAATTATCTGGTGGCCATGCCACAAAACTATAAGGGCGATGTGCATGTTGACCGCAAAGAATCGCCTTGATGGTGTGTAGCGGATGGAGGGTCGATTTAGTAATCCCACGGTGTGATTGGTTGGTATGGGTGGTGTGTTGCGGATGGATATTTAGGTGGGCCGGGTTTGCATTTCATTATATATTTATCCATGTGATTTCTAAATGATTTTATTTGATTTGCTATAAAATGGGCTTATGGCTAAATATGACTTAATTGGGCTTATGGCTATATGTGTTATTAAGTGGGCTTAAAGGCCATGATCAATTGGGCTTTTAGTGTTTTTGTTACACATTGAGTTTATTACTCACCCTTTGTGGGATAATTTTTAGATGACTCTTAGCATTGATGGATCGGGTCAGCAAGGACTACGTGGTGACCAATGCTCAACAAAGTATTTTGAAGTTCCTTGCAATAATATCTATTAAGTTTATTTTATTACTTAGATTTTATTATGGGTTTTGCTATTTTGTAATAAGGCCACTATGAACTGCTTTTTAATTTTTATGTTTGGATTTTTATTCGCCATGAACAATATTTAATTAAATAACTAAATGGTTTTCGATAAATAATTTAAACTGCTTTTTACACTAATATATATATGTCTTACAATAATAAGTAAAATTTTTCATAAAATTTGGTTTTCTTTTAACTTATAAATTTCTCTTAAAAATAATGTTTTAAGAAGATACAAATTTATTTAAATTTGATTTTAACCTAAATATTAAGCTAATCTATTTTATGCAAATTCATCAAGTTTTTCTTAAACAAAACGAGAAATTGCTAAAGTTTTATTCGAGGAACTTATCAAATCCGGTCAGGCTTTTTGGGCTGGGTTTGGGGTGTTTCAACTTGGTATCAGAGCCCAGTTTTAAACTCTTGGCCTTGGGTTTTGAAGCCCACAATGTTTTCAAAATTTAGCCCAAATGATTTTTTGAAAGTTTTCTTAAGTTAAATGGTTTTATAGAAGCATGGCACCCGAGTTCTCGGCCCAGGTCCATCAGGTAAGTACTTTTATTGATAAAGTAATATGAATGTATGATAAGCCTAAGGAAACTATACTTTAGAGACATGGACCCTAGGTGTATGTGTACTACTACGGAAAAACCACTGAATAAATATTTGTTACATAAAACTTTCTTTTAATAAGAAGTGAAAAGACTTTAATGCATAAGACTTTTTCGTAAAAACAGATAAGATGCGTAGTAGACATAAGTTCTAGGGGATGTGGTCATCGCGGACGCAGTAGAGGAAGAATGGCTGTGTCGGAACCAGTTAGATCTGGTCAAGGTTCCGAGAATGAAGCTCAACCACCGGCTGTTGGGGTGGAATTTCAAGAGCAAAATAGAGGAGGTGACGCAGTATCATAAGTTGTGCTGCGAGTTTTGGAACGAGTAGCGAAGCTAATCTCGAAATGGGTCTCAAAGTCGAGAGTGAGAGACTTAGATCAAATGGAGCTGAGGTTTTTAGAGGAGTATCTGGAGTAGCCCCAAATGTAGCGGAGTACTGGTTAGAGGCAGTCGAGAGGATCATGGACGATTTAGACTGCACTGCTGAAGAAAAACTGAAAGGTGCTGTTTCACTACTTCGTGATGATGCCCTACCAGTGGTGGCTCACTGTCAAGGAGAGTACCCCTATGGATCGAGTGGATTGGGGGTATTTTAAAGTTAAGTTCGAAGGAAAATATGCTGGAGCTAGCTACATCGACTCCCAGAGAAAGGTGTTTCTAAATTTAGTGCAAGGAAATAAGTTGATAGCTGAGTATGAAGCAGAGTTCTTGATACTTAGTCGATATGCTAGAGGGATAATAGCTACTGAATATGAGCGGTGTGTCAGATTCAAGGATGGACTGAGAGATGAATTGCGAGTGTTGATTTCTCCGCACCGGGAAAGAGACTTTGTAGTCTTAGTAGAAAGGGCAAGGATAGCTGAAGAAGTTAAGCGGACTGAAAGACAGAACCGGGACAGGGGCCAGAATAAGAATAAGAGGAGCTTTTGGTCTTCAGGGTCATCCAAGAATTTTCAAAAGAACCAAGAGTTGATGGGCCGCGAGGTCAACAGACTGCTACGGGAGGACAACATCGTACTTGTGCTCAATGTGGGAAGATGCACCTGGGAGAATGTTGGAAAAAGACCGGGGGATGTTTCAAGTGCGGGTCTAAAGATCATATGATCAAAGATTGCCCGATGAATTCAGATAAGAATTACCCAAGAGGTCGTAGGTGTTAATCAGTGGCGAGGTGGACTGCAATGATAAGGGGTCGTGGTCCAAATGGAAGAGGTAATGGTTCTGGTAGAGGTCGCAAAACTTCAGGCAGAGGCAGTGGTAGCTCTGAGGCGAGACAAAGTGTCCGTATATGCGGTTAAATCGTAGAAAGACGATGACACACCGATGTTATCACGAATGCGTTTCGATTTCGGGTTGTCCTTTATTGCTTTGATAGATATAGGGTCAACTCATTCATACATCGCTAGTGAAATATCTGGAACTTTGCATGTGACTTCTGAGACTGTACCTAGGAAGATGACTGTACTTAGTCCTTTAGGACAGACCGTAGTAATAGACAAACTCTTTAAGGAAGTGCCTTTAGAAGTTTAAGGGACGAAATTTTTGGCTAATTTAATGGAGTTGCCATTCGGAGAATTCGATCTGATCTTAGGCATGGACTGGCTAGTGAAATATCGTGCAAATGTGGATTGTGCTGCTAAGCGGATGTCATTAAGAACTATTGATGACAAAGAAGTTGTAGTGATGGGCGAGAGACGGAACTACTTATCAAATGTAGTATCCGCTCTTAAGGCAGAAAAGATGGTTAGAAAGGGATGTGTGGCTTTTCTGATGTTGGTTAGTGCCTTGGAGGCTAAAGAAGCAACTGTTGAAGGAGCCAGGGCTGTAAGAGAATTTGAATATGTTTTTCCAGAAGAACTTCCAGGATTGCCTCCGGATCGAGAGGTAGAATTTAGGATTGAATTATTGCCTGGAACGGCGCCAGTTTCTATTGCTCCGTATAGAATGGCACCAAAGGAGTTGGTTGAGCTTAAGGCTCAGATCCAGGAGTTGCTTGATCGTGGATTTATCCGACCTAGTGTGTCTCCATGGGGAGCACCGGTCCTGTTCGTGAAAAAGAAGGACGGATCGATGCGGATGTGTATAGACTACCGGCAGTTGAATAAGTTGACCATTAAGAATAGGTATCATTTGCCAAGGATTGACGACTTGTTCGATCAGCTTAAGGGAGCTGCGGTATTCTCAAAGATAGATCTAAGGTCGGGGTATCATCAGCTTAAAGTGAAAGAAGCAGATATCCATAAGACAGCTTTCCAAACAAGATATGGGCATTACGAATTTCTAGTAATGCCGTTCGGATTGACGAATGCCCCAGCTGCGTTCATGGATATGATGAGCCGGGTTTTCCAACCCTACTTGGATCAGTTCGTCGTGGTATTCATAGACGACATCCTAGTGTATTCTAAGTCAGAGATAGAGCATGATGAGCATCTCTGGATTGTGTTACAAGTTTTAAGGGAGAAGAAACTTTATGCCAAATTCAGCAAGTGTGAATTTTGGCTGAAAGAAGTTGCATTTTTAGGCCATGTGGTGTCTGCGGAAGGGATAAGGGTGGATCCTCGGAAGATTGAAGCAGTACTAGATTGGAAACCACCCAAATCCGTAACTGAGGTTCGTAGTTTCTTGGGATTAGCAGGCTATTACAGAAGATTTGTCAAAGGATTTTCATCGATAGCTGCACCTTTAACGAAATTGTTGAGAAAGGAAGTACCTTTCGTGTGGGCTGATAAGCAGCAAGAGAGCTTTGAGAAGCTCAAGAGGGTTTTGAATGAAGCTCCAGTTTTGATTCAGCCTGAGGCAGGGAAGGATTTCGTCGTGTATTGTGACGCTTCTCACACAGGATTAGGATGTGTTCTAATGCAAGACGAGAAGGTAGTTGCGTATGCGTCTCGGCAGTTGAGACCACAAGAGGTTAATTACCCGACGCATGACTTAGAGTTGGCAGCAGTGGTCTTTACTCTTAAAGTTTGGAGACATTATTTATATGGGGAAAAGTCAGTGATATACACGGACCACAAAAGTCTAAAATATCTACTGACTCAGAAAGAACTGAATTTGAGGTAACAAAGGTGGATAGAATTATTAAAAGACTACGACTGTTCTATTGAGTACCACCCGCAAGGCGAATGTGGTGACAGATGCTCTAAGTCGAAAAGTGGTGTCAGATCTAAGGGCGATGTTTGCACATCTTAGTCTTTATGACGACGGAAGCTTGCTGGAAGAATTACAAGTAAGGCCGCCATGGTTGAGTCAAGTGAAAGAGAGACAACTGATAGACGATGATCTGAGTGCAAAGCTACGGCAGGTACAGAATGGGAAATTAGAATATTTTGGTATTAATAACGATGGGGTATTGTGTTTCAAAGGTAAAATCTATATGCCGAGGGATCAGGAGTTGAGGCAAATAATTCTTCAGGAGTCGCATGGTAGCCCATATGCTATGCATCCTGGAGGAAGTAAGTTATACTGATATTTGCGAGACCAATTTTGGTGGCCTGGTCTTAAGCGGGAAGTTACAGAATTCATAGCAAAGTGTTTAACGTGTCAACAAGTCAAGGCTGAACATCAAGTACCTTCGGGATTACTACAGCCGATAAAGATTCCGCAGTGGAAGTGGAGAGAATCACCATGGACTTTGTTAGTGGGCTTCCTCCTACGCCTACTAAGAAAGATTCGGTATGGGTGATAGTGGACCGATTGACGAAATCTGCGCATTTTATCCCAGTTCAGGTTGATTACTCTTTGCAGAAATTGGCGAAGATATATGTGGCTGAGATTGTGAGATTGCATGGAGTGCCGGTATCAATTATTTCAGATAGGGATCCGAGGTTTACGTCTCGGTTTTGGAAAGCATTGCATCAGGCTTTGGGCACCAGATTGGACTTGAAGATAAAGATTTCATCCACACCGACGGCCGGTCTGAGCGAGTAATTCAAGTCTTAGAGGATATGTTAAGGGGATGTGTAATAGATTTCAGAAGAAGCTGGGAGGAGTTTTTACCGTTAGTAGAATTTGCGTACAACAACAGTTACCAAGCCAGTATTCGGATGGCACCATATGAAGCACTATATGGATGGAAGTGTCGCACTCCTACGTGTTGGACAGAAATAGGGGAACGACATATTTTGGGTCCAGAAATAGTGGCTGAATCCGAAGAAAAAGTTAAGGTAATTCAGGCTCGATTAAAAGAAGCATCTGACAGGCAAAAGTCGTACGCAGATCTTAAGCGAAAAGAAATTGAGTTTGCTGTGGGGGATCAAGTATTCCTGAAGGTTTCACCTTGGAAAAAGGTGATGAAATTTGGTCGCAAAGGGAAGTTAAGTCCCAGGTTCATTGGACCTTATCGGGTTTTGAATCGAGTCAGACCTGTAGCATATCAGTTAGAATTGCCTTCAAGTTGAATCAAATGCACAATGTGTTCCATGTTTCAATGTTATGGCATTATCGGTCAGATCCATCTCATGTAGTGCCAGTTGAAGAGGTGGAATTAAGACCAGATTTGTCATATGAAGAGGAGCCAATTCAAATTCAGCGAGATGTAAAGGTTTTACGGAGAAAATTGGTTCCTCTCGTCAAAGTATTATAGCGTAATCATGGATCAGAAGAAGCTTCGTGGGAACCGGAGGAAGCGATGCGACAGCAATACCCTCATTTGTTCTAGCCAGGTAATTTCGAGGTCGAAATTATTTTAAGGGGGTAGAACTGTAACATCCTGAATTTAGGGGTTATGCATTTTTACTTAATTAAATGTTGTTGCATGCCTAAGAATAATTGAGTGTGTTTTGGGAAGTTTTTCGAACTTGAAATATGTAAGTGATTACTTAGAGAAATATTAAATTTTTAATAATTAAGATGGAGCTAAGCAAGATAGGCTTTAAGAAATATTGACAAGAGGTTTTAAGCATAAAAAGTCATTTGGCAAGGTGGTGTTGGCACATGGGTGAATGCATAAGGGGAGAGGTTCGAATCTCCTAGCTAGCAAGTGGAAGAATTTTAAATTTTTTTATTGTTTTCTTTCCTATAGTGTCAGCCAAGATTATTCTAGAATGGATGGTCATCTTTTTATTTTTGGTTAGTAGACCATATGAAAAAGGCAAGCTAGAAGTTATGGCATGGAATCATGAAGTTAAGGTAAGATAGGGGGATAAAAGGCTTGAAGAAAGGATAATGTTTTGGAAGCTTTTTCATGGTCATTTGACCATGAACCTAGTCAGCTTTAGGGGATAAGGGGGGATGGTTTAATTGTGTTTGGAATCAAGGGATTGATGGGGAAGAAATGAGGAGGAAAAAGGGGATCATGTTGGTAAGGGTTGGCCGAATTTTGCAAAGGCATTAGGGGGATAGTTGGCCAAAACTTTAACCAATTTGTGCATCATTTCTTTTCTCCCAAAACCTTGTTCTTAGCCGATTGCCTATTGCACAAAAGAGAAGCCTTTTTCTCTTCTTTTAGTCTTTTACAATTTACCATTTCGGTTTTGTGAAGTCTTTCTAGTTCCTATTCTCCAAAACATAATATATTTCTCTTCTCTTTGTAACCGAAAGTACCAAAGTTCAAAGACCTATTTTTCTTCACTTTTCCCTCATGGTCGAATGCACATAAACTTCTAAACCCATTTCTTTTCTTTTGATCATCATCATCTTCTTATTCTTCACTTTCAATCGAAATCATCTTCTACCAAAAATCAAATCATCTTTTTCTCTCAAATTTCTCTTCTCATTTACCTTACTAAGGCCGAAACTTCCATCTTCTATTTTCATCTACTTTTTTTTTTTGTTGAAAACCCGAAACCACCATAGCCAAAAACACCATATTTTTTCTCTTCTTTTTTGTTCAAGCCGAAATCATCATTTCTTTTCTTCTATTTTAACAAGGTCGAATCTTCAAGTGGTCAAGTAAGGATTTTTTTTGTTAAGTGTTTTCATTATTTTCTTTTAGAATAGCCGATTTAGAAACATAATTCTCTCATTTTTCTCCTAGGCCGAAACTTTGGAAGGGATTTTAAGGATCCTTTTTGGTAGCCAACGTTTAAGGAGAGATCTTTTGAAATCATCCAAGGTAAGGATTATCATTTTCGATTATATCGTTTCTTTTAGATAGATTACTAATCGACTTTATTTTAGGGGAGAGTTCGAGACGAACAAGATAGGTTCGAAAAGAGCGGTAAGGAGTGTTTGGAAGAGAGGAGGCTCTGTTATACCCTCAAACTTCAAACGAAGGGTTGTATCGGCGATAAGAGATTTCCCACCGGTTGTGGACCCTCTGCTAACGACGATCGTTTATTTGAAGTCGTGCGTACAACTGAACCACTTTTAGTTAGTGGGTTGTCATCGGGTTTTGATCCATCTGTCGGAGAGAAACCACGTATAACGGTTGTCCGAGATTCTGATGGTAAGGATTTAGATCTCTCATCAATAGAGTTGATTATAAGTATTTGTGTGTTCTAATCAAGTGTATTAATTAATTAGGTGTTGACGAGCGGGAAGGTATCGTTCTCACTGTCATAAGGTGTGTAACATTATACTAAAATCTCATAGATCTATATTAAATGTGATTTGTATGAAAATATGTGTAATAATGGTTGCGGGTACCATTCAGTGGTATACGATATTCAGGTATGTTTAACCCCAATATTTTGCTAATTTTGCTATATGCCTAAATGTGAGATAAATATGATTTTGCTATGATTTTGGGGTAAAAGGCATGAAAACTAAATGATATGTATGTGCATGGGCATATGGGTGTTATTGATAAAGGGGAAGTATTCTAGTGGTTTTACCACAATATCCGGTGACTTCGGTCACATATGTGAATCTGGTGACTTCGGTCACATATTTGAAATCTGGTGACTTCGGTCACAATTATCTAGTGGCCATGCCACAAAATTATAAGGGCGATGTGCATGTTGACTGCAGCAACTGCCTTCGATGGTGTGTAGCGGATGGAGGGTCGATTTAGTAATCCCCACGGTGTGATTGGTTGGTACGGGTGGTGTGTTGCGGATGGATATTTAGGTGGGCCGGGTTTGCATTTCATTATATATTTATCCATGTGATTTCTAAATGATTTTATTTGATTTGCTATAAAAATGGGCTTATGGCTAAATATGACTTAATTGGGCTTATGGCTATATGTGTTATTAAGTGGGCTTAAAGGCCATGATCAATTGGGCTTTTAGTGTTTTTGTTACACATTGAGTTTACTACTCACCCCTTTGTGGGATAATTTTTCAGATGACTCTTAGCAGTGATGGATCGGGTCAGCAAGGACTACGTGGTGGCCAATGCTCAACAAAGTATTTTGAAGTTCCTTGCAATAATATCTATTAAGTTTATTTTTATTACTTAGATTTTATTATGGGTTTTGCTATTTTGTAATAAGGCCACTATGAACTGTTTTTAATTTTTGCGTTTGGATTTTTATTCTGCCATGAACAATATTTAATTAAATAACTAAATGGTTTTCGATAAATAATTTAAACTATTTTTGACACTAATATATATATGTTTTACAATAATAAGTAAAATTTTTCATAAAATTTGGTTTTCTTTTAACTTATAAATTTCTCTTAAAAATAATGTTTTAAAAAGATACAAATTTATTTAAATTTGATTTTAACCTAAATATTAAGCTAATTTGTTTTATACAAATTCATCAAGTTTTTCTTAAACAAAATGAGAAATTGCTAAAGTTTTATTCGAGGAACATATCAAATCCGGTCAGGCTTTTTGGGCCGGGTTTGGGGTGTTTCAGGACTGATGTGTTTTCAGCTTTTTGGAAGAACAAAGAATTGAAGAGATGGTCAAAAGAGATTCGGCCAAGGAATATTAAAGAAAAGAGAAAGTGATTGCAGGGTTTCAGCAATTGATAAGACCTCAGAAGTTTAGGTTTCTGACAGAAAAGCAAAAGAAGAAAAGATGCTTCCAAAGAGAGAAAAACTAGAGACTGCTCTAAATGAAAAATACGGCACATCCTACTGCCTATACTGAGCCAATTCTTCCCCCCTTCTAAGTTTGATTTTCGGCCAACTTTAGCCTCCTGGATGAGCTCTCATCTTTTCCCTTATCCTAATCATAACTCACATCCAAAAGAGTCTTACATCACACCATTCCTTCCCCCTTTATCAATTTAATATCCACCTAATTTAAAACACTAAAATTCCTAAAATTTTGTCTTGTTGCTGTCCCTACTACTCCCTTTGAAGTGCCAAAATTTGGCCCTATAACTTGGGCTTCAAGCAACCAAAATTTGGGCCCTCCTCATGCACTAGTGACGCCACCCTCTTCCTTCCTTGTGGCGCCACCTAACTCTGGAGCCCAAGCCCAAATTGACATTTTTAACATAGATACCTACCCTTAAACTTTATAATGACCAAACAAAATATTCTAACTGAGGTCTCGGCCCAATCCTGAGCCCAATTAGTACCTCAATTCTCAATTTAACATATTTAAGCACAAAGTGCACAGGCCCATAAATTTAGGATGTTACATAGTGCATGTTTAATCTTCTAAGGTAGCTGTGCGTTAAATTAGCGATGGTATTAAACGGTACATTAGCCTTGCATAACATGCAAGATTTTTGTGATTAAACTGTTTCAATATAGGAACATATTGTTACCTTAATCTTTTATGTGCTTATGAAGATTGATTAATTGTTTGAATTGGCATTGGAAAATGTTCAAGAGATTAGTTAATTTAATAGGTACGTATGAGCAGTAGTTAGCAAATTACCAAGTTGCCGTGAATTTATTTGCAACAACATGAACATGAGTTTAGTAATTCTAAGTTAAGAAATGTAATTAATCTAACACAATTATGTCATCTTGATTAAAATCATCTTTTGAAATCGTGTATTGAAGCTTTTTTTTTTACTTAGTTAAAATTTTAGTTTTTAATCACTTCCTCAAAATCAAAATATTTATCTTCACCAAATTGTATTTTAATTGCATTCATAAATAATTCTTTTCATAGTCCCTGTGGGTAAGATAACTCAACATTTACTTGTCATTTTATTACTTGTTGCGATTGTGTGCACTTGCACATTTCTATCGTTCCAAGTTTTTGGCGCCATTGCTAGGGACTATTCTAAAAGTCATTATTTGTGAATTTGTTAATTTTGCATTTTGTTTATTTCTCTGTTCAATTTTAACTTAAATAATTTTTTTGTGTTTATTTCAGGTGTTTATGAGTACTGATCGAATTATTGATTTACTCCTCGTAGACCCTGAGATTGAAAGAAATTTTCGACAACGAAGGAGACAAGCAAGTCTGAGAAGGGCCGAAGAGATGAACTATGAAAATCTGAATCAAGGAAACGGAGCAAACCCTACTCAAAATCCAATCCCTATTGCTAATGATAGGGATAGAGCTCTAAGACATTATGTCATGCCAGTGTTTCATGATCTTAATCCGGGTATTAGGTGACCCAAAATCAAGGTACAACAATTTGAGCTGAAGCCAATTATGTTCCAGATGTTTCAAACAGTAGGCCAATTGAGCGGAATGCCTACCGAATATCTTTACCTTCACTTAAGATTGTTTGTGAAGGTGAGTGATTCTTTCAAGTTAGCCAGAGTGCTCAAAGATGCATTACGATTAAAGTTGTTCCCATATTCACTAAGGGACAGAGCTTGAGCTTGGTTGAACTCATTTCCACCAAATTCTATTTCCATATGGCAAGAGTTAGCAAAGATTCCTCATGAAGTATTTCCTTTCTAGCAAGAATGAGACGTTGAGGAATGCAATCACTGCTTTCCAACAAATTAATGATGAGTCCTTGTATGAGGTATGAGAAAGGTACAAAGAATTATTACGGAAGTGCCCTCATCACTGAATCCTTATTTGCATCCAACTTGAGACGTTTTATAACGGTTTCAATGCTCACACAAGGATGGTAGTGGACATTTCTACTAATGGTGCTCTCCTTTCTAAGTCTTATAACAAGGCTTATGAAATCATTGAGAGGATTGCCAGCAACAATTATCAATGGCCAACCAATCAAGCAGCATCAGGAAATTGAATCACTAGAGTACATGAAGTGGACGCTCTCATTTCACTTGCATCTCAAGTATCCTCATTATCATCGATGCTTAAAAATTTTACCACTAATGAGTTTAATAATTTTGCAGCACAGCCACCTAATCACTTTGAAAATATAGCCTATGTTTATTGTGGGGAAAGACATTTGATGAAGGCAGGGACTGTAGTTAAATTTTTATAACCCATCTTGGCGAAACCACCCTAACCTTTCTTGGACTAACCAAGGGTCTGGACCTAGTAACACTTATGCCCAACCTAGATCGACCCAGCCACCTATTTTTACCTAACAAGTTCAGAAGCAACCTCAAGTTGAATCTTCCAATGGCTTAGAAAACTTGTTGAAGGCATACATAGCCAAAAATGATGCCTTAATCCAAAGCCAAGCAGCCACATTGAAAAACTGGAAAAGTAAATGGGCCAGCTTGCCATTGAACTTAGAAACCGTCCACAAGGTGTTTTGCCTAGTGATACGGAGAACCCAAGAAATTCGAGGAAGGAGCATTGTAAAGCATTGACATTGAGGAGTGGAAAGACATTAGAGCCCAACACTGTCGAGGTTGAGGAAGAGCCAGCCGATGCTTAAAACTTAGTGGAAGTTCAATCGAGTGCTGAAATTCTAGTTTCACCAGAACCAGAATCTGTAAAATTTGATAAGGTAACTTCTGAAACCAATAAATTCTGGTAAAATTCGATGCATAATTTCCACAGAAGATGAATCAACCAGTTCTAGTAAAGAATCCTCTACCACTCTACCTTCAAAGACTTCAGAAGCAGAAATAGGAAGTCTAGTTCAAGAAGTTCCTAGATGTACTCAATCCAAAAATTTTCCCTGAAACTAGACTCTCATCTCTTCTTACCATAAAATTTCTAGAATTTTTGGTTTAGCCAATCACAACAATTTATTCTTTAAAGTCTCACATGTTTCGCTGTCTGACAGTTCTGACCCCTCTTCACTAACAATTTATTTTATCATGGTACAAAACTTAAATGATGTTTCAGTTTATTTCTCTTGAAAATAGACTCATTAAGAAATTCAAGTATATAAATTTTATCCCTTGATTATTTTAGTAAAATTTTAATGAATTTCCCAAGTCGATAGGGGATTACAAAATCACTCTAACCCTATCTTATAAAAATTCAAATATCTCATAATATGAAATTATTTTGCTTACACCATTTATTTTATACAAAAATAGACTCAATAAGCTTTAATTTAATATCTTATTCAACTTCTAATTCAATTTCCACCATTTTTGGTGAATTTTCAAAGTGATACAACTGCTGCTGTCCAAACTATTTTATTGCTAATTTTACTCTATCATGTTTTCTTTGTATTAATTCTCATTTACATACACATAACACTAAAAAATATCCATAGCTAGCCATGCCAACATGCTAGTCATCATCAAATATTTACAAGCCATTAATTGGCCAATTTAACATATACATCAACAATAAAGACTTGAACATTTTATTTCTCAATTAAATTTGGCTTAAAAGCTACACACATGATTATCATCAAATCTTATCATGTATCCATTCATCATGAATGTAGATCATTAATCACAAGGATATCAATATTTCACAAGTATAATTTATTCGTGTACATTCTTCTCAAGAATTCATCATATACTAAATTCACTTCACATGAGCTCTATTTACATACTTGTACCTCTCATAACATAGTCACTTACTTTCTCATTTTTAATGTACTCGTTGAACCACCCAAAATGCTAAAAGATACTTGGGAATTTCATACATATAGTATCGTATCAACGCCATATCTCTAATATGGTCTTACATGAAATGTCATATCGATGCCATGTCCCTGACATGGTCTTATACGAAATCACATACCGAGCTCATTTCTCGTGAGTTTCGCATATATACTCGGATCACTCCATCACATAACTTTAACCCTTTTTCCATCTTTAACATCAACTTTAATAATTTATCCCTTTGAACCACTGGGAACATTTAAGGATACTTGGAAATTTTCATACAGTAGTAAGATGCCAATGCCATATCCCAGATATGGTCTTATACGGGATCCCATATTGATGTCAACGCCATATCCTATATGGTCTTACACAAGATCGTATGTCGATGCCATGCCCCAATCATGGTCTTATATGATTTCATACCAAAGCCAGGTCCCAGACGTGGTCTTACATTGAATCATTATTCGATGCCGATGCTATATCCCAGAGATGGTCATACACAGGATCTCAATTCGATGCCGAGGCCATATCGTAAATATGGTCTTATACGGGACCTTATTAATCTATGTCGTACAAGGTATCGTTTCTATTCCTAAGGTTCAACCGGGATTCTCATTCTTCGATTCTTCGCCAAATTATCAGCAATCGAATCTGTAGAAACATATATATATATATATAATTCATGCAATATCAAAATATTAAATACATAATATAATGTTGTATTATTTACACACGAACTTACCTCGATATCAAAATTGTAAAAAGGGACCTAATAGCCAATTACTCATTTTTCCCCTGTTCTAAGTCCGAACCCCATTTTTTTGGTCTATAACATCACATTTAGCTTACTTATTAGTCACATTATTCATTGTGACCCAAAAATCATACTATGGCAAAATTATGTTTTTGCCCCTAAACTTTATCATATTTACACTTTTGCCTCTAGGCTCATAAAATGATTTTTATTCAATTTTCTTGTATTTCAGGCCTAGCCGAACCATTTTCACAACTATAGCAGTCCAAAATTTGCTTTCATTCACACATTTTCATACATTTTCAACTTTTTACAAATTAGTCCTTTTACGTGATTTCATCGAAAATCACTTAGTAAAAGTCGTTTACTACACACCGAGCATTCATATTCTAACATTAGATATCAAAGCACATGCATGTCATCCATGGGTAAATTTTTAAACACAAACCCTAGCTCAAAATAATGGTAGAAATAGCTAAATCGAGTTACGGGGATATAAAAATGTAAAGAACATTAAAAACGGGGCTTGGATGCACTTACTATTGAGCTTGAAAGCTTGAAAAACCTAGCCATGGCTTTCCCCATGCTAAATTCGGCCAAGAAAAATAATGGACAAGGGTTTTTGGCTTTTATTTTGTCTTTTAGTCCATTTAATTGCCAAATTACCAAAATGCCCCTACTTTAAAAATATCCTATTTCACTTACCTCATGTCCATTTTTGTCCAACAATTTAACCAATGGTCTAATTACCATTTAAGGAACTCCAATTTAAAATTTCATAGAAATTGGACACTTCTAACATGTGGAACTCAACTTTTGCACTATTTACAATTAGTCCTTTTGACTAAATTGAGTGCCTAAACGTCGAAATTTTTGAACAAAATTTTCATGAAATCTTTTTGTGAAATCGTAGACCATAAAAATAATATTTTCCTCATCGGATTTGTGGCCCCAAAACCACTATTTCGACTAGGCCCAAAATTGGGCTGTTACAATTCTCCCCCTCTTTAGGGATTTTCGTCCCCGAAAATCTTACTAGAAGAAGTTGCTTTCAACTCTCCTGAAACACTTTCACTAATCTTCTCAGAATTACAAATCGATTCAATCTCATATATCTCTTTCCAATATCCTTTAAAATTTAGCACATAGTGCCGGAGTACATCGTCAAAATCTGAACTACTCTCTTAGACTTAGCATTGATATAAAAAGCTACTATTGAGTCTCGTACAGAACAGTAATAATAATAGAAATCAGGCCCAACCTGGAATTCAGAATAGAAAGTCATTTCATACTGTACCCATTTAGTTTACCATTCTCTATCACATCTCTGAGCTTATCAGTTCACAAAGAAAGCATCGCTTAAGCAGTTAACGTAGCTAGAACTAGTCCATCATCAAAGAAGATTAATCAAGTAAATAGTACTCACAAAAATAAACAAAGATTTTCCATTCAAGCATCTGTAACCATACTTCCTTTCCAAAACGTAAGTTGATAATTACTCACAGTCTTTCAACATCTCAAATCATTAACGTTGTCTTAATTTCAGATCTTTCTACTACATTAGTTACTTTAACCTATAAAGATCAGAAAGCATATGACATTTTTCATCGAACATACGAAATCATCTAGTTCACAACACAGATATAAAAATGGCCTTCTCTAAATCATTATTTGAATAGTTCTTTTTCATGTGACTTTAACGGACTGAAAGTGCAAACTACTTCTTTACATTCTCGTATTAAAACATATTCCAATTTGTTCAATAGTACATCATTGAAAAATTGCAAATTCCTTACTCAATTCAAACTGAACTCAGAACTAGAGCTTCGGTTAATAATACTTTCAACTGTTTAGAACTTTGCTAACATGCATATATCATTCAAATTTTCATAAATGTGATGACTTTATCAATCGGTATTGCTTTAACTCATAATAACATCATTCGATTAGAACAATCCAATAGGCATATCTCTGTATCATACTTTCTAGAATATAATTTCTTATTTCAGACTATTCGTTTATATACTCGTGAATGCACAAAATTCATTACTATACTTGAGGAAACTTTAAATACACATAATTGAATCGAATAGCCGAGACTAGCTTTTTCTTTATCTGTGACATTGTATAATCTATGTAATCTTTAAAACATTCTGATATTTCTTCTAAAGCTATTTTCACTTTCCAAACTATTCTCATCTCTGTATACATTACTAATTATTTCATCACTGAACTCTTTAGTTTCACACTTATGAACTTATTCAACATGATTCTCATAAAATTTCATCATAAAGCATCACTGGTAAGGGGATGAGGTCGTAAAGCCTCTAACTTGACTCTCATAAATACACACATATGACTTAACATTCATCATTAACGTAATATCGTCATAATCACAATCACATAATTCACTTCAGAAATTTTAATATACTTATTAATTTTACGAATGTTTTTTGCTATCCACAATTTCAAACAATGAATTTACTTACTAACAATTGTCAAATTAGAGAACGCCTTATGGGTTTGAGTACGTCGTTTACTTGATGCCATAGTCCAACTATGGTCTTACACAAAGTTTCATATCGATGCCATGTTCTAGACATGGTCTTACACATATCACAATGCCATAGCCCAGCTATGGTCTTACATTCCATACTTTGCCATCGTCCAACCATGGTCTTACCCATCAATTCATCATTGAATGATAGCACTCACTTCATGCATTAACAAAGATGTAAAACATAACATCATATTATCTGTAATTTAACAAGTGAACATAAAATTCAACCACATTAAGATACTAATTACACTTATTCAAACAAGTGTACATAAACACACATACCATCAATTTGTGTAAATGTACTTATCATATTCACTTGATCAAATCGGTTGGAAGTCATCTCTGTCTTAATAAAACAATTTCATTAGAGCCGGGAGATATCACACTATCACGAGTAGTAATATGGCATGTATAGCTAGACTCACATATGCTAGGTTAGTCCAAGAATCTACTAAATCATAGCTTTGATACCACGAAATGTAACACCCCTTACCCGTGTCAGACTTTGGGATAAGATACGAGGCATTACCGGACTTAAACAAAAACATTTATACAAAACTGGGCTATAAAATCTTATTCACAGCAAATTGCCCCCTATATAGGCCCACGAGGCCCAAAACATACATTGGGAATTGATTGGGTCTAAACCGAGAACTTAGGAAACTTTAAGAAGACTTAGAAATTTTTTCATCAAAACAGGTGTCACACGCCCGTGTGGCTTGGGACACGCCCGTGTGGGTAGGCCGTGTGGTCACACGCGCCCATGTCCTCAGCCCGTGTAACACTCTATTTAAGATGTCATAAACAAAAAACGGTCACACGGCCAAGTCACATGCCCATGTGCTTAGGCCATGTGGCAAATTAAATTCTGAAAAATAGATGCAGACTTCACATGCCCGGGGCACACGCCCATGTCCTGGGGCTGTGTCCTCCATATGGCTGAGACACACGGCCGTGTCTCTACCCGTGTGTCCAAGAAAATGGCTATTTACCCAAACCATTTGTCACTCTAATTTGCACATACTTAAATACAACTTCAATCCATCCATACCAAGCACATATAACCACATCATATGAAACCTTTAGTGTAAGCACACACATATAAATAGGCATTACAACTCATTAACTAATATGAGCCATATCTCATGGCTATATACAAAATGAATCATATTACCATTATGAACCAACACATTTGGCCAAATCAAATGAAACATACACAATTGACTAAGTCCCTATACATGTCATAAACACAAAGTGTTTTGCAATCACTTATAACCAACATGATAGCTTGATAATGTGATAGCATTTCCGGCGATCTCCAACTCGAGCTAGCATAAAACCCTATAAGATATGATAAAGGAAGGGGAGTAAGCTACAAAGCTTAGTAATTACGTATGTAAATAATAAAAAATTGATTACCATGCTTTTAACAATCCCTAATATCTCAAGATAATACCATAATTATTGCATAAAATTTCACAATTCATTTTTATTCATCTTGAGCTGTCTACTCGAGTTATAGTCACTAAATTATTTTTATTCGGAGCTACGGAACTCTAAATTAGAAAAAGAAAATTTTCCTTGAAACTAGGCTCTCATCTTTTCTTACCATAAAATTTCCAGAATTTTTGGTTTAGCCAATCAGTACAGTTTATTCTATAAAGTCTCCCCTATTTTGCTATCTGACAGTACTAAACCCTCTTCACTAAAAATTTATTTTCTTGTGGTACAGAACTCGAATAATGTTCCTGTTTGTTTCTCTTGAAAATGTACTCATTAATAAATTCAAGTATATAAATTTTATCCCTTGATTTATTTTGTACATTTTTAATGAATTTCCCAAGTCGAACAAGGGATTACAAAATCACTCTGACCCTATCTTATAAATTTTAAAATATCTCATAATATAAAAATCTTTTACTTACAACGTTGCTTTTATACGAAAATAGACTCAATAAGCTTTAATTTCTTATCTTATTAAACTTATAATTCAATTTCCATCATTTTTGGTGAATTTTCAAAATGATACAACTGCTGCTGTCCAAACTGTTTTATTGCTAATTTTACTATATCATGTTTTCTTTTTATTAATTCTCATTCACACATACATAACACTAAAATATATCGATAGTTAGCCATGCCAACATGCTAGTCATCATCAAATATTTACAAGCCATTCATTGGCAAATTTAACCTATACATCAACAACAAAGACTTGAACATTTCATTTCTCAATTTAATTTGGCTTAAAAGCCTCACACATGATTATCATCAAATCTTATTGTAACACCCCATACCAGAGTCCGATGCTAAGACTGGATACGAGCCATTACCATGCTTAAACTCACTTAAAACATGTACTTAAGGGCTATAAAATTTTGTTCCAAGTTAAAAATTCTCTTGCTTAGTCAAATCATACCTTTCAGGGGTCTACGAGGCCTTAAACACGTATCTGAAAACTTTCGAAACTCAAATGAAAACTTTTCCTTAAAACAAGGGTCAGACGCCCATGTGACTTGGGACACGCCTGTACCCGTAACACATGCCCGTGTCTTCCACCCGTTGTCAACACTGACTAATTACACAAGGCCTCAACACACCCGTGGACGTAAACCATGTGCTATACCTTGATATACTGACTTATTTCACATGGCCTGGGGCACACGCCGATGTTTTGACTTTGTGACATACACGACTTAAACAAAAGGTCGTGGGATTTGCTTCATTTATAACATTGAACATACATGCTTAGTCAACTTTGGCTAATCACTTAGCCATATACAAAAGAATAATAAACTTGATAGCCTATACATTGGCCCTTCTTAAAACATATACTGAAATGAAGTGTTTTCTATACATGCCATACTTAACATAAACAACTTGGCTATACCAAAATAGTGATTGATAGTGTGCTCTGAGCTCTGATGACAATGATCCATGAGATTAGCTTGGGGGACTACATGGAAAGAAAGAAATAAGGACGTAAGCATTTAGCTTAGTAAGTTTTCATATAATACACAAAGCAACATGCTTGATTAATATAAGCCATTTGATATAAACAATGGTATCATAAATCTCAGCTATAAAGCTTACTTACTCATACTGATTCTTCCATATCTCATGATACTTACTAGTCTGATACTTGTGAGATAAATAAGGTACCTGTATCACTTGATCACATTGATCAGTATACTTTAACATGATAATCATAATCTTTCATTCATCATTCATAGCATGGCAATACTCATTTCCAACTTAACAGTAGCTTTACTTACTTAGCTTTCCTATTATCTCATTTGAGCTTTACTCGGTTTCCCGATGAATTTCTGTGAATAACTGAGGATACTAGATCTTGACCCACATATGACTTGATGCCAAAGCCATATCCTAGATACGGTCTTACATGGAATTTCTCATCTTGGTGTCGAGGCCATGTCTTGAAATGGACTTATACGAAGTCTTTCTCGTGTGTTCCCTTGGGAACTTACCATTTTCGTGTCTTGGCATGGTCTTACTTTGTATCTTTGCTCATGAACTGATCAATGCTGAGCCTTGGCTTGGTCTTACATGAAATCTTCCTTGTTCTCACCAATGCCATGCTTTGGCTTGGATTTACATGGGATCTTTATCTCTGGCTAGCTTTTCAATGCCAAGACTTGTCTTGGACTTACATGATAACTTTTTAATGCCAAGACTTGTCTTGGACTTACATGACATCTTTGCTTGGAGACTCACCAATGCCATGCCTTGGCTTGGGCTTATAAGGGTCTTCATCTCATAATAACTCTTCAAATCCAAGACTTGTCTTGGTCTTACATGATAACTTGCTTGATTGTCGATGCCATGCTTTGGCTTGGTCTTATACAGACTTTCTCATTTTGATGTGGTAGATCGAGTATCCTAGGTAATTCATCTTCAATCGGGACTTTCTCATGCTTAATCTCATTGATTTCTTTGTTTATCATAAAATTCAACATTTTCATGATACTATTATACATTCCACTAATCATTTCAATGATATAAATTATAAAACTTAGAAATCATACAAACTTACCTCAATGTACAAAATGTACGTAAATATGGAATTTAGTCCTCGACTTTGTTCTTGCCTCGATTTCGATCCGGGCTTTATTTTTGTTGATCTAAAACAATAATTTAACTCATTTAATACTCATAATAACTAAATGGACTCATAAATCCTACTATGGAAAAATTACTATTCTGCCCCTAAACTTTCACATAATTACACTTTTGCCCCAAAACTCATAAAATGATTCTCATTCAACTTTCTTTAACTTCATGCTTAGCTGATTCTTCATTCAACTATAGCAATAACAAATTTTCACTATTGCTACCATCTATCACAGATTTCCATAAAAGTTACAAACTAGTCCCAACTAGCTTTTTTCATGAAATTCACTTAGAAAAAACATGTTTATCTAACATCAAACTCTCATAAACTTCCTTACAATATCATTTTACAAGCATACCATTCATGGGTAGATTTTTGAACATACATCTTAGCTCATTTTATAGCTAAAAATAGCTAATTCATAATACGGAACTTCAAAAATACGAAGAATGTTAAAAATGAGGCTAAGATGAACTTACTAGCAAGCTTGAGAAATTAACAAAACCTAGCTATCGGGTTCTTCAATTTTTTCGCACCAAGGACGAAGATGAATGAGATTTTTATCATCTTTTTCCTATTGTAATCATTTAATTAGTAAATGACCAAAATGCCCTTCTCTTAAAAATTTTCACATTTTACTAACTCATGTCCATTTTTGTCCAAAAATTATAATTTGGGAAAATTGCTATTTAAGGACTTCTAATTAATATTCTAAAGCTATTTCATACAAAAAGCTTCTAGAAACTCATATTTTGCAACTTTTGCAATTTAGTCCTACTGGACCATTCAACATCAATTTAACAAAATTGCTTGATGAAACTTTCACAGTAGCATGCAAACATGACATAAACCTTAAAAAAAACTCATAAATTTACCTCAGATTCGTGGCCTTGCACCACTATTCTGACTAGGCCCTAAATCGGGCTGTTACAATTCTCCCCCTCAGGGATTTTCGTCCTCGAAAATCTTACCAACAAATAGGTTTGGGTACTGGTTTCTCATGCTCTTTTCTGGTTCTCATGTAGCTTCCTCTATTCCATGCCTATGCCACAATACTTTCACTAAAGAAATACTTTTATTTCTTAGCTGATTGACTTCCCTAGCTAAAATCTTGACTTGTCTTTCACCATAAGTCATATCGGTATGAATATCTATCTCTGACGGGGTAATTACATGTGAAGGATCTGATCGGTAGCGTCTCAACATTGACACGTGAAACATATCATGTATCTTTTCTAACTCCGATGGCAAAGAAAATCTACAAGCTGCCGGCCCAACTTTCTCAGTGATCCCATACGGTCCAATAAAACGTGTACTCAACTTGCCTTTTCGGCCAAATCTGAGAACTTTTCCCCATGGTGACACTTTCAAGAAAACTTTATCCCCGACTTGATACTCTATCTCTCTTCTTTTTCTATCCGAATAGGATTTTTGTCTGTCTGATGCAGCTTTTAAACATTCTCGTATCACTTTCACTTTCTCTTCAGCTTCTCTAACCAGATCAACTCCGTGAATTTGGTTTTCCTTGAGTTTAGTCCAATATAAAGGCGTTCTGCACTTACGCCCATATAGAGCCTCATAAGGCATCATCTTTAAGCTCAACTGAAGGAAAATTCTACCAATGGAAGAAACTTTTCCCAACTGCCTCAGAATTCTAGAATACAACATCTAAGCATATCCTCGAATACTTGAATTAATCTCTCTGACTGACCATCGATTTGGGGATGAAAAGTTGTACTAAAGCTCAACTTTTTTCCCAAAGCTTCTTGTAACTTCTTCGAAAATCTGGATGTAAATCTCAGATCTAAGTCCGATATGATCGATAAAGGAACTCTGTGAAGCCTTACTATTTTCGAAACGTACAACCTTGCCAGCTTGTCTAGTGAGTAATCAACTCGAACAGGTAAGAAATGAGCTGACTTTGTGAGTCTATCAACTACAACCCATACAGCATCTTTCTTGCTCGGTGATAGTGGTAATCCCGTTACAAAATCCATAGTGATACGGTCCCATTTTCACTCGGGTACCATAATTGGTTAGAGCAAACCCGAAGGTACTTGGTGTTCAGCCTTTACTTGCTGATAAATCAAACATCTTGAACAAACTCTAAAATATCTTTCTTCATCCTTGGCCACCAATACAGTTGCTTTAAGTCATTATAAATCTTGGTACTACTCGGATGTACAGATAAACATCCTTTATGTGCCTAATACAAAATTCTCTGAATAAGTTCCTCTTTTCTCGGTACACAAACTCTATCTTTAAAAATCAAGTATCCTTCAAAATTAATCTGAAAATCAGATTCAACATCTGACACACACTGAGTTCTCTTGGCCTACAATTCTTTGTCTTCTTTTTCAGCTTTAGTGATCTCTTGGAGGAACATTGGTCTAGCTTTTAACTCAACTAGAATATAACAATTGTCAGATAAGGTTATCCGTGAATTCATTGCCCTTAATGCAAAAAGGGACTTCCTGGTCAAAGCATCGACGACCACATTCGCCTTTCCTAGATGGTAGTCAATGACCAACTCATAGTCTTTTATCAACTCCAACCATTTTCGTTGCCTTAAGTTCAACTCTTTCTGCGTCATCAAGTACCTCAGACTTTTGTGATCAGTAAAAATCTGACATCTTTCACCATATAAATGGTGTCTCCAAATCTTCAAATCGAAGACTATGGTAGCTAATTCTAGATCATGCGTCGGATAATTATTCTCATGAAGCTTCAACTATTTGGAGGCATAAGCAATAACTCTGCCTTCTTGCATAAGTACATAGCCTAATCTGTTTAAGGATGCATCGCTGTAAATCACAAATTCTTTCCCTGTCTCAGGTTGTACTAAAACTAGAGCTTCTGTCAACATTACTTTCAATTTCTCGAAACTTAGTTGGCATCGTTCTATCCATTCAAACTTCACATTTTTCTGTAACAATTTCGTCATCGGGTTGCAATCATGGAAAACCCCTTGACGAATCGTCTATAATGGCCGGCTAAGCCTAGAAAACTTTTAATTTCAAAGATATTCCTCAATGGTTTCCAGTCCATTATAGCTGAAATCTTGCTTGGATCCATTTGGAATCTGTCTCCCGAGACAATATGTCCTACAAATCCTACTTCCTTGAGCCAAAATTCACTTTTACAAAACTTGACATACAACTTATTTTCTCGTAGAATCTGTAAAACTGTCTGTAGGTGCTCAACATGCTCATTCTCATCCCGGGAATAAATCAAGATGTCGTCAATGGAAACAACTACAAACTTATCGAGGTATGGTCTAAATATGCGGTTCATTAAGTCCATGAAAACCACAGGAGCATTGGTCAAACCAAAGGGCATGACTAAAAATTCATAATGCCCATACCTTGTTCGAAAAGCTGTTTTGGACACATCTGAATCCTTTACTCTTAACTGATAATACCATGATCTCAAGTCTATTTTAGAGAACACATTGGCTCCTTTAAATTGATCGAACAAATTATCGATCCTAGGCAATGGGTAGTAGTTCTTCACTATCACTTTATTAATCTGACGGTAATCTATGCACAATCTCATGGTGCCATCTTTCTTTTTCACAAATAAAACTTGAGCACCCCAGGGAGAATAACTCAACCTAGGAAAGCCTTTATTTGTCAACTCTTGAAACTTTATCTTCAGCTCTTTCAACTCTGTTGGAGCCATTCTGTAAGGAGTAATAGATATCGATACAGTACCGAGAGCTAGCTCAATATTGAACTCAACCTCTCTAACTAGTGGTAGTCCTGGTAATTGCTCGGGAAAAACATCCATGTGCTCACATACTATCGGTACTGACTCAATCTTTAGCTCTATTTCTTTAGCATTCATCACGAAAGCCAGATACACTCCATACCCTTTTCTTATATATCTCTGTGCCGCCATATGAGAAATCATTACCGGCAATCTACTCTGTTCATCTGATTCTAAATGAAGAGTATCCCCATTCTCACATCTCATCTCAATGTATTTCTTTCCACAATTAACTATTACATCATGGGTCGTCAATCAGTCCATACCAAGAATGATGTCAAACTAATCAAATGGTAGCAACATAAGATTTGCTTTAAAGTAATGACTTCTAATCATTAATGGACAATCTTTACATACTTCATCAACTAACACACTCTTGCCTAAAGGTTTTCTAGAATCTATAAGCATATTAATACAGTATACTAGTTTCATACAAATGTAAGAGTGTGTGGATCCGGGATCTATTAAAGCAATAACTTTGATATCATAAAGAGAAAAGGTACCCGTAATAACATTAGGAGAAGATGCCTCTTCGCGAGCGCAAATGGCATAAGTCCATCCTCACAGGTGCCCTACCCTCGGGTCTCGTAGCCTGCTCTCTAGGGTTACCTCTACCACTTGTCCCACTTCCAAGGTTCCTCTACGATCGGCCTCTGACCATACCCCATATCACGGGTTCTGAGTTCTCTGTTCTTTCGTCATCTCAGGACAATCTTTTACAAAGTGATCCTAGAAACCACATCTGAAACAAAAATTTTCATGCGCTCGGCATTCTCCAAGATAACATCTGCCACACTGTGGGCATTCAGGTCTATTAGATCGAACATTCCCCACACTAGCGACTAAAGTAGTCTGTGCTTTATTCCCGAATACTGCTTACTCTTATCCTTCTTTGAAAATCTAGTGGAAGTAGCCGATCGGGTGGAAAAATCTCTTGACTTCTTAGAAGAGGGGTGGAAGGACTTATTCCACAGTCTCTTTTTCGAGTCACGAGACTCCATTTCAGATTTTTCTTCTCTTTTACTAACTCTTTGGCCTTACAAGCCCTCTCCACTAACACCACAAATTCTTTTAATTCAAGGACAGCAACAAACAACTTGATATCATCATTTAGTCTATCTTCAAATCTCTTACTCATGATGGCTTCAGTGGACACACATTCTCGAGCGTATTTGCTGAGTCGTACAAACTCACGCTCATAATCAGTCACTGACATCTTACCTTGCTTCAGTTCTAAGAATTCCTTCCTTTTCTGGTCCACAAACCTTTGATTGATATACTTTTTCTTGAACTCTTCTTGAAAAACTCCCATGTGACCTTTTCCTTGGTACTACTGACACAAGGGTGTTCCACCATTGATAGGCAGCATCTCTTAAAAGAGAAACTACACACTACATGTATTCCTCAAGTGTGCATGACAATTCTTTAAATACCCTGATAGTATTCTCTATCCAGAACTCAGTCTTTTTCAGATCATCAACTTTTCTAGCCCGAAATTCTTTTGCCCCATGTTTCTTGATCCTATCAACTAGAGGTTTGTCTTCGCTTACCACCTGTACTACTTGAGGGGCTGTAGGGATAGGTTGTGGAGCAGGCGGGGGGGAGGGTGTAGTACATTCGGTTTCGTACGAATGAATTCTATGTACCACATATTCATCATATAGAGGAAGGCTTCTTTAGCCTCTTCTCCTCCTCCTTGACTTACCGTAGTGGGTCTATTTTCATTCTCATTAGGCACCGTCCCTACAGTACGAGCTGGCGCATTACTTTCTACAACACCCTCCTCAGCTCTTTCGGGATCCATTTACTATATGTATAAACATAATTTAAGTCATCAGGAGTCGTCACACTATCATTATAAAAAAATTTCTTACGTGTGCTATACCTTGGATATACTAACTTATTTCACACGGCCTGGGGCACACACCCATGTTCTGATTGTGTGTCATCACGACTTAAACAAACGACAGTGGGATTTGCCCGTGGCTTATCTTGACTTCAATTATAAAGGTGCAGGGTACGCACGGCCTAGACACACGCTCGCGTGCCTATTCGTGTGGGCACTTGAAGGTTATTTACCAAATCAATTGCCACCCTGAAATCAAGATCAATCTCACAATAAATTCAACAACTCAAGTTACTACATCTTTCATGAATAATGCTACATGCTTCATTTGTAACATTGAACATACATGCTTAGTCAAATTTTGCCAATCACTTAGCCATATACAAAAGAATAATAAACTTGATAGCCTATATATTGGCCCTTCTTAAAACATATACTCAAATGAAGTGTTTTCCATACATGCCATACTTAACATAAACAACTTGGCTATACCAAAAAAGTGACTGATAGTGTGCTCCGAGCTCCAATGACGATGACCAACGAGATTAGCTTGGTGGAACTACATAGAAAGAAAAAAAAATAAGGACATAAGCATTTAGCTTAGTAAGTTTGCATATAATACACATAGCAACATGCTTGATTAATATAAATCATTTGATATAAACAATGGTATCATAAATCTCAGCTATAAAGCTTACTTACTCATACTGATTCTTCCATATCTTATGATACTTACCAGTATCACACTTGTGAGATAAATAAGGTACCTATATCACTTGATCACACTGATCAGTATACTTTAACATGATAATCATAATCTTTCATTCATCATTCGTAACGTGGCAATACTCATTTCTAACTTAACAGTAGCTTTACTTACTTAGCTATCTTATTATCTCATTTGAGCTTTACACATTTGCCCGATGAATTTCTGTGAATAATCGAGAATACTAGATCTCAACCCACATATGACTTGATGCCAAAGCCATATCCTAGATATAGTCTTACATGGAATTTCTCATCTTGTTGTTGAGGACATGTCTTAGCATGGACTTATACGAAGTCTTTCTCGTGTGTTCCCTTGGGAACTTACCGTTGCCATGTCTTGGCATGGTCTTACTTGGTATCTTTGCTCATGAACTGATCAACGCCGAGCCTTGGCTTGTTCTTACATGAAATCTTCCTTGTTCTCACCAATGCCATGCTTTGGCTTGGATTTACATGGGATCTTTATCTCTTGCTAGCTTTTCAATCCCAAGACTTGGCTTAGACTTACATGACATCTTTGTTTGGAGACTCACCAATGCCATACCTTGGCTTGGGCTTATAATGGTATTCATCTCATAATAACTCTTCAAAGCCAAGACTTTTCTTGGTCTTACATGATAACTTTCTTGATTGCCGATGCCACGCCTTGGCTTGGTCTTATACGGACTTTCTCATTTCATGTGCTAGATCGAGTATCCTAGGTAATTCATCTTCAATCGGGACTTTCTCATGCTTAATCTCATTCATTTCTTTGTTTATCATAACATTAAACATTTTCATGATACTATTATACATTACACTAAGCATTTCAATGATATAAATCATAAAGCTTAAAAATCATACAAACTTACCTCAATGTACAAAATGTACGTAAATATGCAATTTAGTCCTCGACTTTGTTCTTACCTCGGTTTCGATCCAGGCTTCATTTTTCTTGATATATAATAATAATTTAACTCATTTAATACTCATAATAACTAAATGGACTCAAAAAACCTACTATGGAAAAATTACCATTTTACCCCTAAACTTTCTCATAATTACACTTTTGCCCCAAGGCATTCTCATTCAACTTTCTTAAACTTCATTCTTAGCTTATTCTTCATCTCAACTATAGGAATAACTAATTCTCACTATTTCTACCATGTATGACAAATTTCCATAAAAGTTACAAACTAGTCCCAACTAGCATTTTTCATGAAATTCACTTAGAAAAAAATGTTTATCTAGCATCAAACTCTCATAAACTTCCTTAAAATATCATTTTACAAGCAAACCATTCATGGGTAGATTTTTGAACATGCATCTTAGCTCATTTTATAGCTAAAAATAGATAATTCATAATACAAGAACTTCAAAAATACGAAGAATATTAAAAATGAGGCTAAGATGAACTTACTAGCAAGCTTGAGAAATGAACAAACCCTAGCTATGGGGTTCTTAAAATTTTTGGCACCAATGAAGAAGATGAATGAGATTTTATCATATTTTTCCTATTTTAATCATTTAATTAATAAATGACCAAAATTCCCTTCTCTTAAAAGTTCACATTTTACTAACTCATGTCCATTTTTGTCCAAAAATTATAATTTGGGCAAATTGCTATTTAAGGACTTATAATTAATATTCTAAAGCTATTTCATACAAAAAGCTTCTAGAAACTCATATTTTTAAACTTTTGCAATTTAGTCCTAATGGACCATTCAACCTCAATTTAACAAAATTGCTTCCTAAAACTTTCACACCAACATGCAAACATGGCATAAACCTTAAAAAAACTCATAAATTTACCTCGGATTCGTGGCCTCGCACCACTTTCTAACTAGGCCATAAATCGGGCTATTACAATTCTCCCCCTTAGGGATTTTCGTCCTCGAAAATCTTACCTACAAATAGGTTTGGGTACTGGTTTCTCATGCTCTTTTCTGGTTCTCATGTAGCTTCCTCTATCCCATGCCTATGCCACTATACTTTCAATAGAGAAATACCTTTATTTCATAGCTGGTTAACTTCCCGAGCTAAAATCTTGACTGGTTCTTCACCATAAGTTATGTCGGGGTGAATATCTATCTTTGACGGGTAATTACATGTGAAGGATCTAATCGGTAGCGTCTCAACATTGACACGTGAAACACATCATGTATCTTTTCTAACTCTGATGGCAAAGCAAATTTGTAAGCTACTGGCCCAACTTTCTTGGTAATCTCATGCGGTCCAATAAAACGTGGACTCAACTTGCCTTTCCGACCAAATCTGAGAACTTTTCTCCATGGTGACACTTTCAAGAAAAATTTATCCCCGACTTGATACTCTATCTCTCTTCTCTTTAGGTCCGAATAGGATTTATGTCTGTCTGATGCAGCTTTTAAACATTCTCGTATCACTTTCACTTTCTCTTCAGCTTCTCTAACCAAATCAACTCCATGAATTCTATTTTCCTTGAGTTCAATCCAATATAAAGGCATTCTGCACTTACGCCCATATAGAGCCTCATAAGGCTCCATCTTTAAGCTCAACTGAAAGCTATTATTGTAGGCAAATTCTACCAATGGAAGAAACTTTTCCCAACTTCCTTAGAATTCTAGAATACAACATCTAAGCATATCCTCGAGTACTTGAATTAATCTCTTTGACTGACTATCGATTTGGGGATAAAAAGCTGTACTAAAGCTCAACTTTGTACCCAAAGCTTCTTGTAACTTCTTCCAAAATCTGGATGTAAATCTCAGATCTCTGTCTGATATGATTGATAAAGGAACTCCGTGAAGCCTTACTATTTCAAAACATACAAGCTTGCCAGCTTGTTGAGAGAGTAATCAACTCGAACAGGTAAGAAATCAGCTGGCTTCGTGAGTCTATCAACTACAAACCATATAGCATCTTTCTTGCTCAGAGATAGTGGTAATCCCGTTAAAAATCCATAGTGATATGGTCTCATTTCCACTCGAGTACCATAATTGGTTG
Source organism: Gossypium rotundifolium (assembly GCA_025506655.1). NCBI lineage: Eukaryota > Viridiplantae > Streptophyta > Magnoliopsida > Malvales > Malvaceae > Gossypium > Gossypium rotundifolium. Next base: position 55,133,805 of record CP106731.1, read on the forward strand.
GAGCAAACTCGAAGGTACTAGGTGTTCAGCCTTTACTTGTTAACAAATCAAACATCTTGAAACAAACTCTGAAATATTTTTCTTCATCCTCGGCCACCAATACAGTTGCTTCAAGTCATTATACATCTTGGTACTACCCAGATGTACAGATAAACGTCCGTTATGTGCCTCATTCAAAATTCTTTGAATAAATTCCTTTTTCTCAGTACACAAACTTTATCTTTAAACATGAAGTATCTATCAAAATTAATCCAAAAATTGGATTCAACATCTGACTCGCACTGAGTTCTCATGGCCGGCAATTGTCTTCTTTTTGAGCTTTAGTGATCTCTTGGAGAAACATTGGTCTAGCTTTTAACTCAGCTAGAGTAGAACCATCGTTAGATAAGGTTATCCGCAAATTCATTGCCCTTAATGCAAAAAGGGACTTCCTGCTCAAAGCATCGCGACCACATTCGCCTTTCCTGGATGGTAGTCAATGACCAACTCATAGACTTTTATCAAATTTAACCATCTTTGTTTCCTTAAGTTCAACTCTTTCTGCATCATCAACTACTTCAAACTTTCGTGATCAATAAAAATCTGACATCTTTCACCATATAAATGGTGTTTTCGAATCTTCAAAACGAAGACTATGGCAGCTAATTCTAGATCATGCCTCAGATAATTCTTCTCATGAGGCTTCAACTGTCTAAAGGCATAAGCAATAACTCCGCCTTCTTGCATAAGTACATAGCCTAATCCGTTTAAGGATGCATCGCTGTAAATCACAAATTCTTTCCCTGTCTCAGGTTGGACTAAAACTAGAGCTTTTGTCAATATTGCTTTCAATTTCTCAAAACTTTGTTGGCATCGTTCTGTCCACTCAAGCTTCACATTTTTCTGTAACAATCTCGTCATCGGGGTTGCAATCATGGAAAACCCCTTGACAAATCGTCTATAATAGCCGGCTAAACCTAGAAAATTTTAAATTTCAAAGATATTTCTCGGTGGTTTCCAATCAATTATAGCCGAAATCTTGCTTGGATCCACTTGGACTCCATCTCCCGAGACAATATGTCCCAGAAATCCTACTTCCTTGAGCCAAAATTCACTTTTGCTGAACTTGGCATACAACTGATTTTCTCGTAGACTCTATAAAACTGTCCGTAGGTGCTCAACATGCTCATTCTCATCTCGGGAATAAATCAATATGTCTTCAATGAAAATGACTACAAACTTGTCGAGGTATGGTCTAAAGATGCGGTTCATTAAGTCCATGCATACCGCAGGAGCATTGGTCAAACCAAAGGGCATGACTAAAAATTCATAATGCCCATACCTTGTTTGAAAAGCTATCTTGGACACATCTTAATCATTTACTCTTAACTGATAATACCTTGATCTCAAGTCTATTTTAGAGAACACATTGGTTCCTTTCAATTGATCGAACAAATTATCGATCCTAGGCAATGCGTACTTATTCTTCACTGTCACTTTATTAAGCTGACGGTAATCTATGCACAATCTCATGGTGCCATCTTTCATTTTCACAAATAAAACTGGAGCACCATAGGGAGAACAACTCGACCTAGCAAAGCCTTTATCTGTCAACTCTTGAAACTATATCTTAAGCTCTTTCAACTCTGTTGGAGTCATTCTGCAAGGATTAATAGATATCGGTACAGTACCAAGAGCTAGCTCAATATTGAACTCAACCTCTCTAACTGGTGGTAGTCCTGGTAATTGCTCAGGAAAAACATCTACATACTCACATACTATCGGTACTGACTCAATCGTTTGCTCTGCTTCTTTAGCATTCATCACGAAAGCCAGATACGCTCCATACCTTTTTCTTATATATCCCTGTCGCCATATGAGAAATCATTACCAGTAATCTACTCTGTTCATCTAATTCTATATGAAGAGTGTCCCCATTCTCACTTCTCATCTCAATGTATTTCTTCCCACAATTAACTATTACATCATGGGTGGTCAACCAATCCATACCAAGAATGATGTCAAACTAATCAAATGGTAGCAACATAAGATTTGCTTTAAAGTAATGACCTCTAATCATTAATGGACAATCTTTACATACTTCATCAACTAACACACTCTTGCCTAAAGGATTAGACACCTTAATCGTAAATTCTGTAGAATCTATAAGCATATTAATACTTTATACTAGTTTCATACAAATGTAAGAGTGTGTGGATCTGGGATCTATTAAAGCAATAACTTTGATATCATAAAGAGAAAAGGTACCTGTAATAACATTAGGAGAAGATGCCTCTTCGCGAGCGCGAATGGCATAAGTCCTCATAGGTGCCCTACCCTTGGGTCTCGCAGCCTACTCTCTAGGGTTACCTCTACCACTTGTCCCACTTCCCAGGTTCCTCTGCGGTCGGCCTTTGACCATACCCCCAGATCTGGGGTTCTGAGTTCTCTCTTCTTTCGTCATCTCAGGACAATCTTTTATAAAGTGATCCTTGGAACCACATCTGAAACAAGCATTTTCATGCGCTCGACATTCTCTAAGATGACGTTTGCCACACTATGAGCATTCAGGTCTATCAGATCAAACATTTCCCACACTGGGGACTGAAGTAGTCTATGCTTTATTCCCTGAATACTACTTACTCTTATCCTTCTTTGAAAACCCAGTGGAAGTAGCCGATCGGGTGGAAAAATCTCTTAACTTCTTAGAAGAGGGGTGGAAGGACTTATTCTGTTGTCTCTTTTTTGAGTCACGAGACTCCATTTCAAATTTTTTCTTCTCTTTTACTCTCTCTTCAGCCTTACAAGCCCTCTCCACTAACACCATAAATTCTTTTAATTGAAGGACAACAACAAAAAACTTGATATCATCATTTAGTCCATCTTCAAATCTCTTACTCATGATGGCTTTAGTGGACACGCATTCTCAAGCATATTTGCTGAGTCATACAAACTCACGCTCATAAGCAGTCACTGACATCATGCCTTGCTTCAGTTCTAGGAATTCCTTCCTTTTATGGTCCACAAACCTTTGACTGATATATTTTTTCTTGAACTCTTCTTGGAAAAATTCCCATGTGACCTTTTCCCTCGGTACTACTGACACAAGGCTGTTCCACCATTGATAGGCAGCATCTCTTAAAAGAGAAACTACACACTTCATGCATTTCTCAGGTATGTATGATAATTCATTAAATACCCTGATAGTATTCTCTATCCAGAACTCAGTCTTTTTCGGATCATCATCTTTTCTAGCCTAAAATTATTTTGCCCCATGTTTCCTGATCCTATCAACTGGAGATATGTCTCCTCTTACCACTTGTACTACTTGAGGGGCTGCAGGGATAGGTTGTGGAGCAGGCAGGGGTGGCGGGGGTTGTACATTCGAGTTCGTACGAACGAATTCCGTGTACCACATATTCATCATATAGAGGAAGGCTTCTTTAGCCTCTTCTCCTCCTCCTTGACTTACCATAGTGGGTATATTTTCATTCTCATTAGGCACCATCCCTACAGCAGGAGCTGGGGCATTACTTTCTACATCATCCTCCTCAGCTCTTTCGGGATCCATTTACTATATGTATAAACATAATTTAACTCATCAGGAGTCATCACACAATCATTATAAAAACATTCTTACGTATGGCATGTATAGCTAGACTCGTGCTCGTGCTACGTTAGTCCTAAAATCGACTAAATCATGGCTCTAATACCCCCAAATGTAACACCCCATACCCGAGTCCGATGCTAAGACTAGATACGAGACATTACCATGCTTGAACTCACTTAAAACATGTACATACGGGATATAAGATTTTGTTCTGAATTAAAAACTTCTTTTGCTTAGTCAAATCATACCTTTCATGGGCCTACGAGGCCTTAAACACGTATCTAAAAACTTTCGAACTCAAATAAAAACTTTTCCTTAAAACAGGGGTCACACGCCCATGTGACTTGGGACATGCCCATGTACCCCTAACACATGCCCGTGTCTTCCACCATGGTCGACACTGACTAATTACAAATGGCCTTAACACGCCCGTGGATGTAAACCGTGTGCTATACATTGATATACTGACTTATTTCACACGGCCTGGGGCACACGCCCATGTTTTGACCGTGTGTCATACACGACTTAAACAAACGGCCATGGGATTTACCCGTGGCCTATCCTGACTTCAATTATAAAGGTGCAGGATACGCACGGCCTAGACACACACCTGTGTGCCTATCCGTGTGGGCACTTGAAGGTTATTTACCAAATCAATTGCCACCCTAAAATCAAGATCAATCTCATACTCAATTCAATAACTCAAGTTACTACATCTTTCATGAATAATACTACATGCTTCATTTATAACATTGAACATACATGCTTAGTCAAATTTAGCCAATCACTTAGCCATATACAAAAGAATATTAAACTTGATAGCCTATACATTGGCCCTTCTTAAAAAATATACTCAAATGAAGTGTTTTCTATACATGACGTACTTAACATAAACAACTTGTATATACCAAAAAAGTGGTTGATAGTGTGCTCTGAGCCCCAATGACTATGATCCACGAGATTAGCTTGGCGGGACTACATGGAAAGAAAAAAATAAGGACGTAAGCATTTAGCTTAGTAAGTTTGCATATAATACACATAGCAACATGCTTGATTAATATAAATCATTTGATATAAACAATGGTATCATAAATTTCTACTATAAAGGTTACTTACTAATACTAATTCTTCCATATCTCATGATACTTACTAGTCTCATACTTGTGAGATAAATAAGGTACCTGTATCACTTGATCACATTGATCAGTATACTTTAACACGATAATCATAATCTTTCATTCATTATTCATAACATGGCAATACTCATTTCCAACTCAACAGTAGTTTTACTTACTTAGCTTTCTTATTATCTCATTTGAGCTTTACTCGTTTGCCCGATGAATTTCTGTGAATAACCAAGGATACTAAATCTCGACCCATATAACATCCTGAATTTATGGGCTGTGCATTTTGTGCTTAAATATGTTAAATTGAGAATTGAGGTACTAATTGGGCTCAGGATTGGGCCGAGACCTCAGTTAGAAAATTCTGTTTGGTCATTATAAAGTTTAAGGGTAGGTATCTATGTTAAAAATGTCAATTCGGGCTTGGGCTCCAGAGTTAGTTGGCACCATAAGGAAGAAAGAGGGTGGCATCACTAGTGCATGAGGAGGGCCCAAATTTTGGTTGCTTGAAGCTCAAGTTATAAGGCCAAATGTCGGCACTTCAAAGGGAGCAGTAGGGATGGCAACAAGGCAAAATTTTAGGGATTTTAGTGTTTTAAATTAGATTGATATTAAGGTGATAAAGGGGGAAGGAGTGGTGTGATGTAGGACTCCTTTGGATGTGAGTTATGATTAGGATAAGGGAAAAGATGAGAGCTCATCCAAGAGGCTAGAGTTGGCCGAAAATCAAACTCAGAGGGGGAAAAATCGACTCAATATAAGCAGTAGGGTGTGCCTAATTTTTTTATTTAGAATAGTATCTAGTTTTTCTCTCTTTGGAAGCATCTTTGCTTTTCTGTCAGAAACCTAAACTTCTGAGGTCTTATCAATTGTCGAAACCCTGCAATCACTTTCTCTTTTCTTTAATATTCCTTGGTCAAATCTCTCTTGACCATCTCTTCAATTCTTTGTTCTTCCAAAAAGTCGAAAACACATCAGTCCTCTCTTGTTCATCTTTTCGGGGTTTCCTTTAAAAAGTCAAAACTTCTAGATCTCTAATCTTCTACGGTTGTCGAATCTTTTTCAAGGGATAGCCAAAACTTTCAGAAGAGGTAAGTACCGATTTGGGTTATCTATCAATCCTTTTTCGGCTTTTGGAGGCCATAGTCGATGGCTATATGGAACTAATATTGAGTTTTTTCTTTCATTTGCGGCATTCTAGGATCCAAAGGGGAGTCTATCGCTTAGATCTATAAGTCAGAATTCAGTAACACTCGAATCGTGTTACTTTCAAAATTTCAAGGCAATGAGATCTACTGATTTTTAATGTGTAAATTCGAGATTTATTAACCCTTGGCCGATTGTAGGAGAGGCCAAATCTTCGTGTTTTTCTGGCTTTTGGGCAAGATTATAGACTGAGGGTAGTAGATCTGGATAGCAAGGATATCGACTAAGAATATAGGACTACACGGTATCAGGTGTGTAACACTTCCACACCATTTAGATTGCCTGTTAAAATATGTTTATAAATTCTGTTATATTCTGATAAATGTCAAAATCCCGGCATAATGGTTGTGACCCAATGAAGGTAAAAGTGAATCACCAGGTTAGTAATCCTTGTCATTCCTAAGTGAATGTTCCTGTTAAGATGACATATGTGATAAGTGTGCCAACTTTTATGATTGCATGGGGTTGGGTTTGATGAAAGGGGAAGTGTTCTGTTGTAGCGGCTTATGCCGTGACCTGTTATAGCGGCTTATACTGTGACCTGTTGCAATGGCTCTTACCATTACCTGTTGTAGTGCCTATGGCCATGATCTGACGATGAGCAGCATGACTGCCATCGATGGTGTGTAGTGGTGTAGGTTGATTGTAGAAATCCACAATGGTGTATTGGCAGGTAAGGGTGGTGTGTAGCGGATAGAAACCTAAGGTTTGGGTTGGGCTTTGCATAATATCTGTGGCATCATAATCTGTTAATCTGTTCTGTGGGGCTAAAGCCCAAATCTAATGGTGCATGAGGTTTGCACACTAAGTCTCGTGACTCAACCTATTATTTAACATCTTTCAGGTAGCACCTAGTGCAATGGACCAGGCTAGAGAGGAGCGCAAGGTAGCCATGCAAGAGAGTATTTTAATCTAGTAGAAAACTTTACTTTAATGTTTACTTTTAGTATATTTAATTAATGGGTTTTAAATTTCATTGTAATAAGGCCATGGGCCTCTAGTTTTATATTTATATTAGGTTTTACGTTGGGTTTTATCATTAGACACTTAAGCTTTATGTTAAATTAAGCTAAGACATGTAGTAAATTTCGGTTTTATTTAAAATTCACCAAGGTATCATTTAAATTTAAACCTAAATAGATTCTTAAATTATTAAGTTTTCCATTGTAAATATTTAAACTCGATAATTGTTTTCCAAGAATGCAACATGTTTTATACAAGCTCCTTAGTGACATGCCAGATCTGGCTGTAGTGTTTAGGCCAGGTTTGAGGTGTTACAGATTGGTATCAGAGCCCGATTCAAAACTCAGCTTTGGGGTTTTTGGGCTTAAAACATTTTCTAAAGATGGGTTTTTGAAACATGCATGTTGTTTTTCCTTAAATGATAATAGGTTTGTTAGCTCAGCATGGCACCTGCGTCTTCGGCCCAAGTCCGCCAGGTAAGTATTCTGAACCATTGTGTGGTATATGTGTGGGCTTGATGGGCTCTATGGGACATAGATTAGTTTAAATAGACTTTGATGGACTATAAGCTTAGCCTAAACAACTTCTTAAATTTCATAAGACTTAATCTATCTAAACAAATCCTATGAACCAGTCGCTGTTTTAGGGTGTGGCAGCAGACATACGCATGTTTAGGATTGGATTCAGGGAGAGCTTGGTATTTAAGCAGTCCTAGTGACTCACCTCCTCTTCGCTGGAATCCTACCTGGTGCGTAGTGACTATTCACCTTAGCCATGTTAGGGTATGACAACAGGCATATGCATGTCTAGGAGTGGATACAAGGAGAGCTTGGTATTTAAGCAGTCCTAGTGACTCACCTCCTCTTCGCTGGAATCCTACCTGGTGCGTAGTGACTGTTCACCCTAACCATGAGGACGTGTTGATAGGCCAAAACTTATAATTAAAACCCGAAAGGGACCAGCCACCCTGTTTTGTAAAATCCTAAAGTAAACCCTGGTTTTGAAATCAACAAATTACCATTGATCGTAAAAATTATCCTAGGTTTGTAAAATTACCAAATTACCATTGATTTGTAAAATGACTAAAACACCCCTGATTTACAAAAAATTAACGAAATACCCCCAGATTTATAAGATTATCGAAATACCCCTAAATTTGCAAAATTACCAAATTACCATTATTTTGCAAATCCACCTGAAACCTTATTTTGGAAAATTACAAAAATATCCTTGTAGGTTAAAATTAAAAAAATACCCCTGGGTAGTGAAAAGACGAAAATACCCCTAGGTGATGAACGTAAGTTTGTGAATGCCTCTGTATGCTGATTGTGAATGTATGTGATTCTCTAAATTAGGGTAGTAGACTTGAGACTGAATTCTGAGACATAATTGCGAATTCGAAAGGACTACTCTTAAAGCTACTGTTCATAAGACTGTTCGTGGTTAATCAGTGGAAGAAAAACTAATAAATCATAAAATTTCTAATCAGATAAACGCGAATCGGGAGAATGAGTTCAAGGGGTCATGGACGTCCGTCGCGTGGTCGTGGTAGGGGTAGGATGACCGTGTCAGAACTCGTAGGATCTAGCCATGGATCTGGGAATGAGATACTGGTTCCACCAGCTGTTGAGGTGGAATTTTAGGATCAGACGGGCGGAGAGGATATGGTGTTACAAGCGGCACTAAGGGTTTTAGAAAGAGTGGCTGAGGCTGGTATGGGCACAGGATCCCAGAAATTGGTGCCAGAGAGACTTAGAAACAACGGGGAAGAAGTATTTAGGGGAGTCTCTAGTATAGCCTCGAGTTCAGCTGAATATTGGTTGGAGGCGTTGAACGTATAATGGATGACCTAGACTTCACGGTGGAGGAGAGGTTGAAAGGGGTCGTGTCTCTTCTTCGAGACGAGGCCTATCAGTGGTGTCTTATGGTGAAGGAGGGTACTGCCGTAGACCAGATTGATTGGGACTACTTTAAGGAGTCATTTCAGGGAAAGTATGTTGGGGCCAACTATGTGGATGCACAGAGGAAGGCATTTTTGAATTTGGTACACGAAAGTAAATCTATGGTGAATATGAGACAGAGTTTCTGCGCTTGAGCCGCTACGCTAGAGGAATGGAAGAGACTGAATATGAACATTGTGTGCGGTTTGAGGATGGACTGAGGAATGAGTTAAGGGTATGGATAGCACCGCAGCGAAAGAGGGACTTTGCTGTGTTGGTTGAGAAAGTTAAGATAGCTGAGGAGGTGAAGCGGACTGAAAGATAAGAAAGAGATAAGGATCGGCGTAGAAATAAGAGAAGTTTTGGGCCATCAGGACCATCTGGGAATTTTCACAAAAAGCCTAGGTCTGATGGGCCAGCTCATGTTTCGACGGGTCAGAATCGATGATGTCCTTCGTGTGGGAAGATGCATTATGGGGAGTGCAAAAAGAGCACCGGTAGATGCTTTAGGTGTGGATCCACGGAGCATATAATTAGGGACTGTCCATAGGTGGATCAGGTTCAGCCGACGGGATGAGGTTCTGATCAGATTGGGAGAGGTGGTCAGCCTGGACCAAGGAGTCGTGGCGTAGCCAGAGGAGAAAATGGGTCTGGTCGGGGTCGTGGAGCACCTGGTAGGGGTGCAGGTAATGTTGACGCGAGGCAACCGGGTCTAGTTCATGCAGCTTGCTGATGAGAGGATGGTGACGCACCAAATGTTATAACCGATACGTTTCTTATTGCTGATAACCCTTTTCTTGCCTTGATTGATATTGGGTTGACCCACTCCTATGTTGCATGTTCAGTATCTGAGACCCTAAGTATAGACTCTGAAACAACTACTAGGAAGATGACTGTGATTAGCCCATTAGGACAATATAGGGTAGTGGACAAACTGTTTAGGGATGTACCTTTAGAGACTCAAGGGGTAGTGTTCCCGGCAGACTTAATGGAGATACCATTTGGAGAGTTTGACCTTATCTTAGGAATGGATTGGTTGACTAAGCATCGTGCTAAGTTGGACTGTGGAACTAAGTGCATGGTGTTGAGTACCCCAAAAGGCGGGGAGGTGGTTGTGTTAGGAGAAAGAAGGAACTATCTGTCCAACGTAGTATCGGCATTGAAAGCTGTTAAGATGATCCGAAAGGGATGTAGCGCATTTCTAGCCATTATCAGTGCTTTTGTTACTAAGGAGGTGACTATGGATGAGGTTCGAACAGTCAAGGATTTCACGGATGTCTTTCCGGAGGAGTTGCCAAGATTACCTCCTGATCGCTAAGTGGAGTTTGGAATAGAGCTACTTCTGGGTATAGCCCCAATGTCTATTGCTCCATACAGAATGACATCGAAAGAGATGGTGGAGCTCAAAGCTCAGATCCAGGAACTGTGGGATCGAGGGTTTATTCGACCGAGTATGTCTCCTTGGAGAGCGTCGGTCTTATTTGTGAAGAAGAAGGACAGATCCATGTGTATGTGCGTGGACTACCGTCAACTGAATAAGCTGACAATTAAGAACAAGTACCCGTTGCCAAGGATCGACAACCTATTCGATCAGCATAAGAGAGCTTCGATCTTTTCCAAGATTGACTTAAGGTCGGGATATCATCAGTTAAGGGTAAAAAGGAGACATTCATAAGACGGCGTTTGGACTCGATACGAACATTATGAGTTCTTGGTGATGCCGTTCGAGTTGACGAATGCACCAACAGCATTTATGGATATGATGAATCGGGTATTTCAGCCATAACTTGATCAGTTCTTCGTGGTGTTCATCGACGATATCCTAGTATATTTCAAGTTTGAGGAGGAGCATGATGCACATCTTCGGGTGGTGTTACAAATCCTGAGGGAGAAGCAGTTGTTCGCTAAGTTTAGCAAGTGTGAGTTCTGGTTAAGAGAAGTGACCTTCCTAGGGCATGTCGTTTTCAGAGAGGAATTAGGGTGGACCCTTGGAAAATAGAAGCTGTATTGGATTGGAAACCGCCGAAGCCTGCGACGGAAGTTTGAAGTTTCTTAGGATTGGTCGGGTATTACAAAAGGTTTTTTGAAGGGTTCTCGTCAATAGCAGCACCTTTAACTAAGTTGTTGAGGAAGGGAGTATCGTTTGTGTGGACTGACAAACAACGGGAGAGCTTTGAGAAGCTGAAGAGAATCTTGACAGAAGCACCAGTGTTAATCCAACCTGAGGCGGGAAAAGAATTTACTATCTACTGTGATACGTCACACACAGTTTTAGGGTGTGTGTTGATGCAAGATGGAAAGGTGGTTGCATATGCATCTCGACAGTTAAGACCGCATGAGTTGAACTACCCTACGCATGATCTAGAGTTTGCGGCAGTAGTGTTTACTTTAAAGATTTGGAGATACTACTTGTATGGGGAGAAGTCAGTTATTTATAAGAGCTTGAAGTATCTCCTCACTCAGAAGAGTTGAACCTAAGGCAGAGAAGCTGGATCGAGCTATTAAAGGACTATGACTACTCGATTGAGTACCACCCGGGTAAGGCTAACGTGGTGGTAGATGCGTTGAGTAGGAAGGCGATAGCGGAGTTAAGGGCGATGTTCGCTCATCTTAGCCTGTATGAGGATGGTAGTTTGGTAGCTGAACTTCAAGTAAGACCTGTGTGGACAAGACAGATCAAAGAGAAGCAACTTTTAGATGATGTCTTGAGTACTCGAATCCAGCAAGTGCAGAATGGTGAAGGAGAGGACTATAGCTTGAATTGTGATGGAGTTCTGTGTTTCAGTAAGAGAGTTTGTATGCCAAAGGATCTGGAGTTAAGGCAGATGATTCTTCAAGAGGCGCATATTGGCCCATACGCTATGCATCCTGGAAGAGTTAAGATGTATCGAGATTTGTGAGAGCAATTTTGGTGGCCAGGTCTGAAGCGAGAGGTAACAGAATTCGTGGGTAAGTGTTTGACGTGCCAGCAAGTGAAAGCGAAACACCAATTGCCTTCAGGGTTGTTATAGCCGGTCAAGATTCTGTAGTGGAAGTGGGAAAGGATCACGATGGATTTTGTTAGTTGGTTACCCCTTACGCACACTAAGAAGGATTCAATTTGGGTGATTGTGGATCGTTTGACAAAGTTGGCTCACTTCATACCGGTTCGGGTCGACTATTCCTCGCATAAGTTGGCTAAGTTGTATGTGGCTGTGGTGGTGAGATTGCATGGTGTACCTGTGTCGATCATATCAGATAGGGACCCTAGGTTCACATCCCGATTATGGAAGGCCCTTCATAAGCAATGGGAACAAGGTTAGACTTTAGTACCGCTTTTCATCCGCAGACCGATGGTCAGTCTGAGAGGGTAATTCAAATCCTGGAGGATATGTTAAGAGGTTGCATCATGGAATTCAGGGGTAGTTGGGAGGAGTATTTACCTTTGGCAGAATTCGCATACAATAATAGTTATCAAACTAGTATTCAGATGGCGCCTTATGAAGTGTTATATGGATGGAGATGCCGTACCCCAACTTGTTGGACGGAGTTGGGTGAACGTCAAGTGTTGGGTCCAGAATTAGTTTCGGAAATGGAGGAGAAAGTTAGGTTAATACGGGCTCGGTTGAAAGAAGCATCTAATCGGCAGAAATCTTATGTGGATCTAAAGCGAAAGGAGGTGGAATTTATAGTAGGGGACCAAGTCTTTTTGAAGGTATCTCCATGGAAGAAGGTAATGAGGTTTGGAAGGAAGGGTAAGTTAAGTCCTGTAACACCCCTTACCCATATTCAACGCTGGAATAGGGTATGAGGCATTACCAAAACACATACACTTGAAAACGTATTAAACTGAGTCATAAAATTTCATCCAAATTATACAAAATGAACTACTAGATATTAAAGGCCAACATTTTAGGCCAAACCAATTATGACATATACAAATGACTAAGTCTCCGATACATGCCATAAACTTAAGAGGTTTGTATTCACTTTTACCCCACGATGATAGCTTGATAGTGTGAATACATCTCCGGCGATCTCCAACTTGAGCTAGCATACAACCCTATAAGATATGGGAAATGAAGGTAAGTAAGCTACAAAGCTTAGTAAGTAAGTATTTAAATAATAAGTGATTTATTAATAGGCTTTTATAAATCTTCACAATATGTTCTCAAGATAATACAATCATAATTGAACATAGTTCCACTTTTTATTCAAGTTCATCTCAAGCTGTCTACTCGAGTCATAGTCACTAAATTATTTATATCTGGAGCTACGGAGCTCCAAATTAAGATCTGTTAATTTTCCATAAAACTAGACTAAAATATCTTATTACCATAAAATTTCCAGAATTTTTAATTTATCCAATAAATACAGTTTATTCATTAAATATTCCCCTATTTTACTGTTTGACTATTCTGACCTCTCTTCACTATGAATCAATTTTCTCCTTGTAAAAATTTCATATGACTTTTATTTGGTTCATTTGAAATTAGACTCATTCAGGATTCCAGTCATATAATTTATATTCCACAATTATTTTTGTACAATTTTTAATGATTTCTACAAGGAAGAACAGGGGATCACGTAATCATTCTGAACCAATCTCACAGAAATTCAAATATCTCAAAATATACAAATCATTTGTTTGCTATGTTTCTTTTATATGAAAATAAACTCACTAAGATTTAAATAAATATCTCATACAACTTATAATTCAATCTCTACTAGTTTTAGTGATTTTTCAAACTCATGTCACTGCTGCTATCCAAACAGTTTTATTGTAAATTTTTGCTCTCTCTTTCAGTTTAGTTGTGTTCATCACTTGCTTATACCAACCTTTCCAATTTCCGATTACATATTGAACATATTGTTCATATGTAAATTTCCCACATTTCTCAATTGGTCACATTCACACTTGCACTTATTCATAACAAGATCGCACCAATCATCATTAGTAAATTATCTCGTTGAACCCCTTCGGAAAACGCCCGATACTCGGTGGTCTCAGAACATAGCTCCACCTACACATAATTCGGCTTTCTTGTACACATGGTGAAGATCCCTTATCACCCATGTGACCTAGCCATTCCATCTCATAGCTTTCTTGTCTACATGGTGTCCAACACTAGGAACCACTCATGTGACCTAGCTACTCATAACCCGTAACTTTCTTGTACACATGGTATACACACAGTATTATACATGTGACCTAGTTACATATGAAATTATTATCCCGTAGCTTTCTTGCACACATGGTGAAAGTCCCTTATCATCCATGTTGCCTAGCTACATATCAAATTTTGCCATCTAGTAGCTTTCTTATGCACACGGTGAAGGTCCCTTATCACTCATGTGACCTAGCTACATATTGTCCATATCTCTCGGTTTTCCAAAGGTTCAATCGAGAATTTCCCATTCCATTCATTTTCATATTTTAGTTATCACCCAATGATTTCCATAATATCTAGCAAAATAATTATTGTACAAGTAAAATAAATACATTATTTACATATAAACTTTCTTTTTGAAATCTCGTCAGGTACAACTGTGTAGCAACTCATACAACCCATGTAATATTAATTTAACATTCAATTCCTATAACATTAACTTGCCAATTAATTTCACATGACACAATAAACATCACATTTTTCATACCATACATACCATCCATCAACTTCTCGTAAACATATTAAATCATACAATTTATGCCATATCAATAGAAAATTACAATTCAAGCATGGTATTGCATTATTATTAACACACGAACTTACCTCAAATGCCGAACGGTCATTTTACCAACTTTCCCGATTTTTTATTTTCCTCCAGTTCTAGGTCCAAATCTCATTTTTCCGGGTCTAAAACATCACATTTCACTTATTTAATTAATGTACTACTCAAAACAGTCCCTAACTCAAACTTTGGAAAAATTACAATTTTGCCCCTATATTTTTGCATAATTACAATTTTTACCCTAGGCTCAAAAATTAAACTTCATCCCTTATTCTTATGTTTTATAACAAGCTGAACATTTTTCCCTTCTATAGCAACATCAAATTCTCAATCTAACATGTACTTATGAACATTAGGTATTTTTACTGATTATGTCGTTTTACTCGTTTTCACGTAAAATCGCTTAGCAAAACTTGTTTAACATAATTTAAGCCTTCATATTCCATCATAAAATATCAAAATAAACACATTTCACCTATAGGTATTTTTCCAAATATGAGCCCTAGGTTCAATTATTGCTAGAATAAGTTAAACCAAGTTACCGGGATTCCAAAAACATAAAGAACATTAAAAGCGGGGCTTGGAATCACTTACTATGGAGCTTGGAAGCTTGAAACAAACCCTAGCTATGGAGAACCCATGTAATTTCGTCCTAATGAAGAAGATGGACATATTTGGCATTTAAATTTTGTTTTTAATTCATTTAATTCAATAAATTACCAAAATGCCCCTTAAAAAATCTTTTGAAACATACCCATCCATGTCCATTTTTGTCCACCAACTTAACCAATGGTCTAATTATCATTTAAGGACCTCCAATTTAAAATTTCATAACAATTGGACACCTCTAACATGTAGGACTCAACTTTTTCACTTTTTACAATTTAGTCCTTTTGACTAAATTGAGTGCCTAAACGTCGAAATTTTCGAACGAAATTTTCACGGAATAATTTCGTGAAATTGTAGACCATAAAAATATAATAAAAATAAATTTTATTTCGTCAAATTTTTGGTCCCGAAACCACTGTTTCGACTAGGCCTTAATTTAGGATGTTACAAGTCCTCGGTTTGTTGGGCCATATCGAGTACTAGAACGTGTGGGCCCAATGGCTTATCGCTTGGAGTTGCCTCCAGAGTTGGAGCAGATACATGACGTATTTCATGTCTCGATGCTAAGACGTTACCATTCTGATTCATCGCACATTGTGCCAGTGGAAGAGATTGAAGTAAGCCCGGATTTGTCTTTTGAGGAGGAACCAGTGCAAATCTTGGATTGAAACATAAAAGTGTTGAGAAGAAAGTTCATCCCTTTGGTCAAAGTTCTGTGGTGAATCACGGCACAAAAAGGCGACGTGGTAGCCAGAGGATGTTATGCAACAGCAGTATCCCCATCTCTTTTGATCAGGTAAATTTCGAGGCCAAAATTTATTTTAAGGGGGGTAGAACTGTAACATCCTGAATTTATGGGCCTGTGCATTTTGTGCTTAAATATGTTAAATTGAGAATTGAGGTACTAATTGGACTTAGGATTGGGCCGAGACCTCAGTTAGAATATTCTGTTTGGTCATTATAAAGTTTAAGGGTGGGTATCTATGTTAAAAATGTCATTTTGGGTTTGGGCTCCAGAGTTAGGTGGCGCCACAAGGAAGGAAGAGGGTGGCGTCACTAGTGCATGAGGAGGGCCCAAATTTTGGTTGCTTGAAGCCCAAGTTATAAGGCCAAATTTTGGCACTTCAAAGGGAGCAGTAGGGACGGCAACAAGGCAAAATTTTAGGGATTTTAGTGTTTTAAATTAGGTGGATATTAAGTTGATAAAGGGGGAAGGAGTGGTGTGATGTAGGACTCTTTTGGATGTGAGTTATGATTGGGATAAGGGAAAAGATGAGAGCTCATCCAGGAGGCTAAAGTTGGCCGAAAATCAAACTCAGAGGGGGGAAAGAATAGGCTCAGTATAGGTAGTAGGGTGTGCCGAATTTTTCATTTAGAACAATCTCTAGTTTTTCTCTCTTTGGAAGCACTTTTTCTTCTTTTGTTTTTCTGTCAGAAACCTAAACTTCTGAGGTCTTATCAATTGTCGAAACCCTGCAATCACTTTCTCTTTTCTTTAATATTTCTTGGTTGAATCTCTCTTGACCATCTCTTCAGTTCTTTGTTCTTCCAAAAAGTCGAAAACACATCAGTCCTCTCTTGTTCATCTTTTCGGGATTTCCTTTAAAAATCTAAAACTTCTAGATCTCTAATCTTCTACAGTTGTCGAATCTTTTTCAAGGGATAGCCAAAACATTCAGAAGAGGTAAGTACCGATTTGGGTTATCTTTTGATCCTTTTTTTGACTTTTGAAGGCCATAGTCGAATGGCTATATGGAACTAATCTTGAGTTTTTTCTTTCATTTGTGGCATCCAGGGATCCGAAGGGGAGACTATCGCTTAGATCTCTAAGTTAGAATTTAGTAACACTCGAATTGTGTTACTTTCGATATTTCAAGGTAAGGAGATCTACTAATTTTTAACGTGTAAATTTGAGATTTATTAACACTTGGCCGATTGTAGGAGAGGCCAAATCTTCGTGTTTTTCGACTTTTGAGCAAGGTTATAGACTGAGGGTAGTAGATCCGGATAGCAAGGATATCGGCTAAGAATATAGGACTACACGATATCAGGTGTGTAACACTTCCACACCATTTAGATTGCCTGTTAAAATATGTTTATAAATTCTGTTATATTCTGATAAATGCTGAAATCCCGGCACAATGGTTGAGACCCAATAAGGGTAAAAGAGAATCAATAGGTTAGTGATCCCTGTCATTCCTAAGTGAATGTTCCTGTTAAGATGACATATGTGATAAGTGTGCCGATTTCGGTGATTGCATGGGGTTGGGTTTGATGAAAGGGGAAGTGTTCTGTTGTAGCGGCTTATGTCGTGACCTGTTGTAGTGGCTCTTGCCATGACCTGTTGTAGTGGCTACGGCCATGATCTGACAATGAGCAGCATGACTACCATCGATGGTGTGTAGCGGTGTGGGTTGATTGTAGAAATCCCCAATGGTGTATTGGCAAGTAAGGGTGGTGTGTAGCGGATGGAAACCTAAGGTTTGGGTTGGGCTTTGCATAATATCTGTGGCATGATAATCTGTTAACCTGTTCTGTGGGGCAAAAGCCCAAATCTAATGGTGCATGAGGGTTTCCCACTGAGTCTCGCGACTCAACCTATTATTTAACATCTTTCAGGTAGCACCTAGTGCAATGGACCGGGCTAGAGAGGAGCGCAAGGTGGCCATGCGAGAGAGTATTTTAATCTAGCAGAATACTTTACTTTAATGTTTACTTTTAGTATATTTAATTAATGGGTTTTAAATTTCATTGTAATAAGGCCATGGGCCACTAGTTTTATATTTATATTGGGTTTTGCGTTGGGTTTTATCATTAAACACTTAAACTTTATGTTAAATGAAGCTAAGACTTGTAGTAAATTTTGGTTTTATTTAAAATTCACCAAGGTATCATTTAAATTTAAACTTAAATAGATTCTTAAATTATTAAGTTTTCCGGTGTAAATATTTAAACTCGATAATTGTTTTCCAAGAATACGACATGTTTTATACAAGCTCCTTAGTGACATACCAGATCCGGTTGTAGTGTTTGGGCCGGGTTTGGGGTGTTACAACCCATATATGACTTGATGCCAAAGCCATATCCTAGATATAGTCTTACATGGAATTTCTCATCTTGGTGTCGAGGCCATGTCTTGACATGGACTTATACGAAGTCTTTCTCGTGTGTTCCCTTGGGAACTTACCATTGCCATGTCTTGGCATGGTCTTACTTGGTATCATTGCTCATGAACTGATCAATTCCGAGCCTTGGATTGGTCTTACATGAAATCTTCCTTGTTCTCACCAATGCCATGCTTTGGCTTGGATTTACATGCGATCTTTATCTCTTGCTAGCTTTTCAATGCCAAGACTTGTCTTGGACTTACATGACATCTTTGCTTGGAGACTCACCAGTGTCATGCCTTAGCTTGGGCTTATAAGGGTCTTCATCTCATAATAACTCTTCAAAGCCAAGACTTGTCTTGGTCTTACATGATAACTTGCTTGATTGCCGATGCCATGCCTTGGCTTGGTCTTATACGGACCTTCTCATTTCATGTGGTAGATCGAGTATCCTAGGTAATTCATCATCAATCGGGACTTTCTCATGCTTAATCCCATTGATTTCTTTGTTTATCATAAAATTAAACATTTTCATGATACTATTATACATTACACTAAGCATTTCAATGATATAAATCATAAAGCTTATAAATCATACAAACTTACCTCAATGTACAAAATGTACGTAAATATGCAATTTAGTCCTCGACTTTGTTCTGCCTCGATTTTGATCTAGGCTTCAGTTTTCTTGATCTATAATAATAATTTCACTCGTTTAATACTCATAATAACTAAATGGACTCATAAATCCTACTATGGAAAAATTACCATTTTGCCCCTAAACTTTCTCATAATTACACTTTTACCCCAAGGCTCGTAAAATGATTCTCATTCAAATTTCTTAAACTTCATGCTTTTTTGATTCTTCATCTCAACTATAGAAATAACAAGTTCTCACTATTTCTACCATGTATGACAAATTTCCATAAAAGTTACAAACTAGTCCCAACTAGCATTTTTCATGAAATTCACTTAGAAAAAAAATGTTTGTCTAACATCAAACTCTCACAAGCTTCCTTAAAATATCATTTTACAAGCTTATCATTCCTGGGTAGATTTTTGAACATGCATCTTAGCTCATTTTATAGCTAAAAATAGCTAATACATAATACGAGAACTTCAAAAATACGAAGAATATTAAAAACGAGGCTAAGATGAACTTACTAGCAAGCTTAAGAAATGAACAAACCCTAGCTATGGGGTTCTTCAAATTTTTGGCACGAAGGAAGAAGATGAATGAGATTTTTATCATCTTTTTCCTATTTTAATTATTTAATTAATAAATGACCAAAATGTCCTTCTCTTAAAAATTTTCACATTTTACTAACTCATGTCCATTTTTGTCCAAAAATTATAATTTGGGAAAATTGCTATTTAAGGACTTCTAATTAATATTCTAAAGCTATTTCATTCAAAAAGCTTCTAGAAACTCATATTTTGCAACTTTTGCAATTTAGTCTTAATGGACCATTCAACCTCAATTAACAAAATTGCTTCATGAAACTTTCACACTAGCATGCAAACATGGCATAAACCTTAAAAAAAACTCATAAATTTACCTCAGATTCGTGGCCTCGCACCACTATTCTGACTAGGCCCTAAATCGGGCTGTTACACTTATCGTGTCTCCATTCATCATGAATGTAGATCATTAATCACAAGGATCAATATTTCATAAGTATAACTTATTCGTGTACATTATTCCCAATAATTCATCATATACCGAATTCACTTCACATGAGTTCTATGTACATACCTGTACCTCTCGTAACATAGTCACTTACTTTCTCATTTTTAACGTACCCGTTGAATGACTCAGAATGCTAAAAGATACTCAGGAATCTCATACATATAGTACCGTATCAACGCCATATCCCCGATATGGTCTTACATGAAATGTCATATCGACGCCATGTCCCTGACATGGTCTTATACGAAATCACATACCGAGCTCATTTCTTGTTAGTTTCGCATATATACTTGTATCACTCCATCACATAAATTCAACCCTTTTTTTTCCATCTTTAACATCAACTTTAATACTTTATCCTATTGAACCACTTAAAACATTTAAGGATACTTGAAAATTTTCACATACGTAGTAAGGTGCCAATGCCATATCCCAGATATGGTCTTACATGGGATCACATGTAAATGCCGATGCCATATCCTAGATATGGTCTTATACGGGATCTCATATTGATGTTGACGCCATATCCTAGCTATGGTCTTACACGAGATCATATGTCGATGCCATGCCCTAGAGATGGTCTTACACAATTTCATACAGAAGCCAGGTCCTAGATGTGGTCTTACACGGAATCATAATTCGATACCGATGCCATATCCTAGATATTGTCTTACACGGGATCTCAATTCGGTGCCGAGGCCATATCCCAGGTATAGTCTTATACGGGACTTTATTAATCTAATGTCGTGACAAGGTATCCTTTCTGTTCCTAAGGTTCAACCGGGATTCTCATTATTCGATTCTTTGCCAAATCATCATCAATCGAATCCGTAGAAACATATATATATAATTCATGCAATATCAAAATATTAAATACATAATATAATGTTGTATTATTTACACAGGAACTTACCTCGATACCAAAATGGCAAAAAGGGACCTAACCGTCAGTTACTCATTTTTTCCCCCGTTCTGAGTTCAAACCCCATTTTCTTTGATCTATAACATCACATTTAGCTTACTTATTAGTCACATTATTCATTGTGACCCAAAAATCATACTATGGCAAAATTATGTTTTTACCCCTAAACTTTGTCATGTTTACACTTTTGCCCCTAGGCTCGTAAAATGATTTTTATTCAATTTTCTTGTATTTTAGGCCTAGTCGAACCATTTTCATAACTAGAGAAGTCCACAATTTTCATTCATTCACACATTTTCATACATTTTCAACTTTTTACAAATTAGTCAATTTATGTGATTTCATCGAAAATCACTTAGTAAAAGTCATTTACTACACACTGAGCATTCATATTCTACCATTAGACATCAAAGAACATGCATGTCATCCATGGGTAAATTTTTAAACACAAACCCTAGCTCAAAATAATGGTAGAAATAGCTAAACCGAGTTACGGGGATCTCAAAAATGTAAACATTAAAAATGAGGCTTAGATGCACTTACTATTGAGCTTGAAATCTTAAAAACCCTAGCCACGGCTTCCCCCATGCTAAATTTGGCCAATCAAGAAGATGGAAAAGGGTTTTTGGCTTTTATTTTGTCTTTTAGTCTATTTAATTACCAAATTACCAAAAAGCCCCTAACTTAAAAATATCCTATTTCACTTATCTCATGTCCATTTTTGTCCAACAATTTAACCAATGGTCTAATTACCATTTAAGGACCTCCAATTTAAAATTTCATAGAAATTGGACACTTCTAACATGTGGAACTCAACTTTTGCACTATTTATAATTTAGTCCTTTTGACTAAATTGAGTGCCCAAACGTCGAAATTTTCAAACGAAATTTTCACGAAATCTTTCTGTGAAATATTAGACTAATAAAATATAAGAAAAATAAGATTTTTCTCATCATATTTGTGGCCCCAAAACAATGTTTCGATTAGGCCCAAAATTGGACTATTACAACCGATATTCGTGGCATTAGTCCGTCTGTATGCATGTAGAAGATCATCCTGGAAGATGGTGATAAAGGGGCAATTGATGGACAACAAAAACTAAACCCCATCATGAAGGATGTGGTAAAGAAAGAAATAATTAATTGGTTAGATGCAGGTATAATTGAACCCATCTTAGACAGTTTGTAGGTAAGTTCGGTCCAATGCGTGCCAAAGAAAGGAGGTATTATGGTCATTGATAATAAGAATAACGAGTTAATACTGGCTAGAATCATTACGATATGGAGAATTTTCATCAATTACCGGAAGCTGAACAAGGTGACTAAGAAGGATCACTTTCCTTTACCATTTTTGCACCAAATGTTGGATAGACTAGCGGGGCGAGATTATTATTGTTTTCTCGATGGATACTTGGGGTATAATCTGATTACAGTAGCACCAGAGGATCAACACAAAACAACGTTCACATGCCCTTACGATACACTTTCATTTAGACACATGCCATTTGGTTTATGTAATGCACCTGCTACATTTCAAATATGTATGATGTCTTATTTTCTTAACATGGTTTAGAAGTATTTGAAAGTGTTTATGGATGATTTTTCAATGTTTGGAGGCACTTATGATGATTTCTTAGCCAATCTAGCCAATATACTAAGGTGATGCGAAGAAACAAACCTCATACTCAACTGGGAAAAGTGTCATTTCATGGTACAAGAAGGTATTTTTCTAGGGCATCGGATAAATGAGACATGGGATCAAGGTAGATAAAGCAAAGGTAGATGTTATTAAGAAACTCCCACCTCCAACATCTATAAAGAGTGTTAGAAGCTTTTTGGGCCACACCGGTTTCTATCAGAGATTTATCAAGGATTTCTCCAAAATTGCTAAACCCTTACGCAAATTATTGGAGGGCACGATGTTCAAATTTGATGAAGATTGCTTAAGAGCTTTCAATGATTTAAAGAGTCGGCTAGTTTCAGCACCCATCATCTTCACACCGGACTGGGATTTGCCATTTGAACTGATGTGTGACACAAGTGACTTTGTGATAGTAGTTATGATGGGCAAGCGAAGGAACAAAGTTTTTCATCCCGTCTACTATGCAAGTTAGACTTTGACGGGAGCTCAATTAAATTATAAAATAATAAAGAAATAGTTACTTGCTATTGTGTTTGCTTTTGACAAGTTTCAATGTAACACCCCTCACCCGTATTCACAGTCAGAATAGGGTTACGAGGTATTACCGATCTATCAACATCATTTAATATACATAATTCATACATTTATGCATTCATACTCAAATTCCATTCAATCATATTCATATTGTCCCTTATGAGAGCCTACGAGGCCTTAAACATGCTTTAGAAGTGGTTCGAGACTAAACCGATAACATACGAAAATTTCAAAAAACTTAGAAATTTTTCAATCATATAAGGGTCACACTCTCGTGTGAATAGGCTGTGTACATCACACGGCTAGTAGACACGCCCGTGTCTTACGTCTTGTGAAAATAGAGCATACATACTGACTTGCAACACACGGCCGAGGACACGCCCGTTTGCCAGGCCGTGTGAAATCTGGAGAGTATATTGACTTGGGTCTCATGGCCAACCACACGCCTGTGTGTCTAGCCCGTATGCCTTACGAAATGGCCACACACACCCATGTACTAGGCCATGTGGCATTTAGGGGGGTATACTGACTTATACCACACGGCCAGTCACACGCCCGTGTGTGAGACCGTATGGAGCATACTGACTTCACTTCAATATCAACACCAGGGGGCACACAGCCATGTAGCATGACCGAGTGTCGCACATGGATGAGACACATGCCTGTGTCTTTGCCCATGTAGACAAAAATAGGCCATTTGTAAAGCCAATTTTCCACCCTTTTTGCACATACCTACACAAGCTAAAATGGAATCATTTTAAGACACAAATGTGCAACCAAAAGTTCATCAACCAATACATAATCATACCATATTCATTTCAACTAAATTCAATACTCAATTCCATACCATTTACCTATTCGAATACCAATCAATTCATCTTGCTTTACTAAGCATAATTCACATATATGATTCATCTAACTAAACCAATTCATATATACATAATAACTTTAACTCCATTCATTCAAGATAGGTCTACTATCAAACATTAAAAGTAGAACTATTTGCACATTCATAAGCATCATCAAGTTCATCATCCTATGCAAACTTAAATGACCAAAATACATATCCATCAAATAAACCATTTTTACACAAGCCTATACATGTCATATACCATATATAAATAGCTTCAAAAGTACCAAAACACCATAAAACATAGAAATAATTAAACAAAGTAAGCTATAAGCTTAGTAAGTTCATATGTGAACATGAAATAATCTCAAAATTCATTAACAATTCAAAATAGATAATATAATAAACATATAATCCATCAATTCATGGGCTACCATAAAGTTTAACCATAACACCATTCATCAATTCTCAACTTTCATTAGTTTGATACTCGAATGGTTTTTCGTACATACTTGTACCGAGACATTTCTATTTCTCATCAATACTTTTATCGAACCACTTCGATTTACAAATGCTTTCTATACAAATTCTGTAACACCCTAAATTTATGGGCCTGTGCATTTTTTTATATGTGGTGTTCATTTAATATGTTAAATTCAGAATTTGAGGTTTGTGCTGAGGCCTTGATTAAATATTTGGTTTAGCCACTCTAGGGTTTAAAATAGTGTTTTGGGTGATTTGATTGATATACCGGGCTTGTGGCTCAGTAGCTAGAGGTGCAGTGGAGAAGAGCTATGTTTGGCATCAATAGGCAAGGGAAGAGGCCCAAATTTGGCCACATGGAGCCAAAGAAATTAGATCAAAAATTCGGCAGTCAGGGGAGTTAGGTGGGACGGCACAAAGCTAAATTTGAGAGATTTTATTATGTGGATAATAAGCAGATAAAGGCTATTTTTTAGGAGATAACAGATCAAAGATAGGAGCCATCTTTAAGTGTTTAATGCTAGCAAAAACTTTGAAGAATTTGAAAAGAAAGGGGCATTCGGTTTTGGCTTAAGGTGTATGTGCCAAATTTTTATTTATTTTTCTCTGAGAATAGCCTCTAGTTCTTCTCTTTCGAATATTTTCTTCTTCTTTTCTTTTCTACCAGAAATCGAAACCCATAAAGCCTTAGTAGTTGCCGAATAGTTGCCGAAACCTTGCCATTCATCTTTTCTTTTCCCTAATATTCATTGGCTGAATCTCTCTTGGCCACCTCTTTAATTTTTAGTTCTTTGAATAGCCGAAACTACAACTCTATTCCCTTTCATATCTGAGTCTTCATCTCTAAGAGCCGAATCCTCTCTGTGGTGTATGGTTGTGCCGAAATCTGAAAGGAATTATAGGTAAGTATTGATTCGCGGGATTCAAATCTTTTCTGGCTTTTCATAGTCTCTAGCCGAATGGGTATTTAGTGACTAATCTATAGTTTTCTCTTATTTTTGGTATTTTTGGGATCTGAAGAGGAGTCTAACGCTTAGATCTCTAAGTCAAGGATCAGTAACACTCAAGTCATGTTACTTTCGGGATTTCAAGGTTAGGAGATTGGTTTATTTTTAATATAAGAAATCGAGTAGAACACTAACCATGGCCGAATATAGGGGAGGCCCTATTTTCACATCTTTTCGGCTTTTTAAGAAAACTTGTAGATCAGGATAACAAGGATATCAATTAAGAATAGTGGATTTCATGATATCAGGTGTGTAACACTTCCCCACCATCTAGATCTGCTTGTTAAATACATGTTTATAAGTTTTATATGTTTTAATAAATGTCAAAATCCCGGCATAATGATGGAAGCCCAAAGAGGGTAAAAGTAAATCTCCAAGTCAGTGAACGTTCTGATTATATGATATAGGTATATTGATTTTTCTGTGATTGCATGGGATGGGTTTGATGTAACACCCCAAACCCGACCTATGCGTTGAGACTAGATTTGGTTTGTTACATGATTGAACTATTCTTAAATCCTTAATGAGTTGAAAACTACAATATTATTACGGAGTTTAAAATTTGTAGAGTATTAGATTTTGATAAATATTTAAAATCATTAGTTGAAAATCATTGTATTATCTAAAACCGTTAGGAAATTTGTTAAAGAGTTAGCAAGAAAAGAATTATTTATAAAAGAATTCCTTATACTTTGAAAACCCAAGTTCATTTTAGTAAAGCATCATAAATCACACCATGATTTAAAACCCAAATAAAGTTTAAATTCCAACACACATAAAATCCATAAGTTATTTATAGAGGCCATTTATTACAACATCCCAAAATAGTAAAATAATAATTAAAAGTTCAATTTAAATAACCCTTATTTAGCGATATGGCCTCCACGAAGTCATCCTCATTAAGTCCACATCGGTTTCCATTACGAGATGGAAAGAAATTAAAGGGTGAGTTACTTAGAACTCGATGTGTAACTCACTTACCACCATTATTGGGCGGATTGTCAAGATATTATGTTGGGCTTGAGCCCAATCCAGAATTCAACAATATAACATGAATTTAAAATAATTAATAATGCATGAAAAATGAAATTCCCAACCCAAACCTAATAACCATCCGCTAACACCCCCGTACCAACCATCACACCTGTGGGGATCAAGTCAACCCACCCCGCCATCACACCAATCGTAGGCATTAAGCCTTTTATAATTGTGGCATAGCCACCGAACTAGAGGCAATAAGCCGATATTGTGGCGAAACCATCGAACTAGAGGCAATAAGCCGATATTGTGTGGCGAAACCACCGAACTAGAGCAATAAGCGATATTGTGGCGAAACCACCGAACTAGAGGCAATAAGCCGATATTGTGGCAATCGCCATTCTTCTCTTCATAAATCCCACCCATGCAATTATACATGTACTTTAAAAAAATATAAAATTTATTATCAATACATAACATGGTGGGTTTTATCAATGACATTCATTTGGCCCATAATTATAGCAATTTATCCATTTAGCAATTTAGTGGGCTTTGGCCCATTTACCAAACTAGAGCGTTTTGGCTAAATTTTAACGAACTAGAGTATTTATGGCCCAATTTATCGAACTAGAGTATTTACTGCCCATTTTCACGAACTAGAGTATTTACGGCCCATTTTCACGAACTAGAGTATTTACGGCCCATTTTCACGAACTAGAGTATTTACGGCCCATTTTCACGAAACATCAAATGTTCATAATATCAATTAATTTCTTGGGGCGTTTTGAAATTTTCACGATTTAGTCGCTTTTACGCATTTAGTCAAAATATCAATTTTGTGCTTTTACCGATCTAGTCGTTTTACGATTTTCTACCATACCGAAATTTGACATACAACCTAAAATAATGAGGGTGAAATTACACACCTCGATCTGTGAGTATTATCCTTCTCGCTCCTCGGCACCTAAAATATATTTCGATTCGTTAGACAACTAATTACAAAAAATAATCTTATTTGTTAATGGATCCAAAATCTTACCCTCTTGATTTTGAATCACTTGATTTTCGGTTTTCCTTCGTTTATCGATTCACTAGCACGAGAATCCACCAACGATAACGGACTCGAGGTTCGTACTACTTCAAATAATGGACTTCTTTGGAAGATGGCCCACAACCCGTGGAAAATCCCGATTGCGAAACCGCTCTTCGTTTGAATGGGGATTTACTGATCCACCCTCTTACGATAACTAAACACCGCCTTTTCTTCCCTATCTTGTGGTCTTCAAGATCCAAAAGAATTTAGTTAGTTCTAAAATAATATCAATAATACTAGAGATTTAAAAGTAGGATTTCCTTACCAAAATGAAACGTTTCCAACGTTTCCACGATTCTCCGATCACTTGAATTCCAATCTCGTTATTGCACTAAATAATAACGAAATAAGCGTTATTAGTATGAATGCTATATCAATCCAAAAGACTCTCAAAAATCCTATGATATTCGGCCATAATATCACTAATCAATAAATCAAAAAATGGAGAGAAACCCTTACCTACTTCCCACGGACGAAAAGCAAGATTAAGAATGATGTTTAATTGATGGAAGATTGGCTATAAATGATTAAGAATGGAAAAATAATTTTTGGCTTATAGGCACAATAACATTCGCCAAGAGAGTGAAGATGGAAGAATTTTCGATTGAAAAGAAATAGTATAAAACGAAAGGATGATGGTGATGATGTTTTGATTTCAAGGAGATTAGAAGAAAAAGAAAAGAAAAATAAGAACTTTAGGTGCTGGTATATTCGGCCATGGCAAAGAAAAAAGAAAAGAAATTGATTTTGGTATAGGTGATTTGACACAAGAAGAAAGAGGCACAAGAATTGGTTATCAAGATAAGAAAAGGAATGACCAAATGGTCACAAAACTTTAGCTTAACCAAGTGCAAAAATTGGCCAAATAGGGATATTGAAAGGAGAGGAATAAAATTTACGCACAAAGTGCAAAGGTTAACCAAAGAGAAAAGAATGAGATTTTTGCCAACTAACAAAATTTTGGCTCTCCTCCCCTACCAATATTGCCGTCCACCTATGGTCAATTGGCCATTATTTCTTTCCAAATTTTCCCTAGATAAGTGCCTTATGTCCCCCTATCTTTCCTTAAACTTTTGATTCCATACCATATGTTAGTTGTTACCTTAATCTCTTGATACACTAACCAAAAATACATGGTCAACACCTTCCTTATATGTCCCCTTGCAGACACTTCATAGCCATGAGCAGAAAATTAAAACAAAAATTTTATCTAGGTGCTATACAAGGGATTGAACCTCTTCCCTCTTACTTGAACCCATCGCCATTCTCCACCATGCCATATGCTCATTTTATGACACTTTAAGCACATAATTTAGCTTAAGTCTTAATCACCTTTGTTTCACTTCAATAAATTCCCAATAATAAATTTTATTCTTCTCCAATTTATGCTTTACCCTCTCTAGGACTTTAATAAACACTAAAATAAAAGAAATAAAAAAAATTTTCCTTTAACATCTAAACACCAAAATCATGCCAATTTAAATACTCGGAGATTTTAGGGTGTTACAACTCTACCCTCCTTAAAGAAAATTTAGTCCTCGAAATTTACTCCGGTTGAAAAAGGTGAGGTATTGTTGCGAATTGCATCCTCTGGCTCCCACGTAGCTTCTTCCACTCGTGGTTCGCCATAGAACTTTAACTAACGACACGGTTTTCTTCCTTAGTACCTTGACATCTCGGTCTAGGATTTCCACCGGTTCTTCTTCAAAGGACAAATCAAATTCACTCCAATTCTTCTACCGGTATAATGTGCAAAGGATCCGACCTATAACGCCTCAACATGGAAACATGAAAGACATTGTGAATTTGATTTAACTCCGGAGGTAACTCAATCGATATGCCATTGGACCAACACGCTTGACTACGATAAGGTCCAATATATCTAGGACTTAGCTTGCCCTTCCTTAGAATCAAGATCTTTTTCCAAGGAGATACCTTCAAGAAAACCCGATCTCCCACACTATACTCGATGTCCCTCCGCTTCATCTGCGTCGACTTACATCTATCGAGGCTTCTTTCAACCGTGCTCGAATAACTTTTACCTTATCCTCGGTCTCGGATATCATCTCGGGACCTAACATCATCTTTTCGCCCAACTCAGTCCAACAAATAGGAGAGCGACACTTACGACCATACAATGCCTCGTAAGGTGCCATCTGAATGCTAGGCGATAGGCATTGTTATCACAAATTACGCGATGGTAGATAATCCTCCCAACTACCCACAAGTCGATTACATCCTCTTAACATATCTTCCAATATCTGAATTACTCTTTCCGTGACCATCGACCGAGGATGAAAAGCCGTCTTGAAATTCAACTTTGTTCCCAAGGCTTCATGCGAGCTTTCGAATCGTGATGTAAACCTAGGGTCCCTATCCGATATAATAGATCTGGTACCCATGTAACCTCACAATTTCGGATCGTAAAGTTTCGCCAACTTCGCAAAGAATAATCCGTCTGAACGGCAAGAAATGAGCGGTCTTCGTCAACCGATCAACAATTACCCAAACGGAATTTTTCTTAGTAGGTGTTAACGGTAACCCACTAACAAAATCCATAGTTATCCTCTCCCATTTCCAAAGAGGAATCTTTATCGGTTGTAACAATCCGACAGTAATGGTGTTACGCCTTCACTTGCGACAAGTCAAACATTTTCCCACAAACTCAGTAATCTCACGCTTCAACCACAGCCACCAATCACATTCACGGAGATCTCGATACATCTTATTTCCTCCGGGATGCATAGCATAAGGGCTACTATCGCCTCCGTAGAATCGATTGCCTCAAATCTAGATCCTTAGGCATGCATACTCTCCTCGAAAGCACAACACACCTCGGTGTTTATTCCAAAATCTTCAATTTCACCATTTTCAACTTGCAAGTAAGGGTCCCAACTTCTCATCGATGTACTTTTTCCTTGATTTGTTCCGATACGGAGGCTTCACCGTAGTTACGCTAACAAGCGCCATCCTCGTCTGGAGACTCAAATGGGCAAATAGAGCTCTTAATTGAATACCGCCTTCCGACTTAACGCGTCGGCTACCACGTTAGCCTTTCGGGATGGTATTCGATGGAGAAATCATAATCTTTTAACAATTCTACCCATCTTCTTTGTCTTAAATTCAACTCCTTCGGGTAAGGAGGTATTTAAGACTCTTGTGATCCGTGTAGATTATGGACTTCTCACCATAGAGATAGTGCCTCCAAATCTTTAGAGCAAAGACAACGGCTAACTCCAAATCATGAGTAGGGTAGTTTACTTGTGTGGCCTCAATTGACGAGAAGCATAAGCCACCACCTTTCCATTTTGCATCAACACACAACCCGGACCGTGTGAGGCGCATCACAATAAGCAGTGAATTCTTTTAGGCCTCAATTTGAATCAAAACTGGAGCTTACATCGGGATCTTCTTCAATTTCTCGAAACTCTCTTGCTGCTTTTCGGTCCGGATATCACGGAACTCCTTTACGCAACAATTTAGTTAGGGGTGCGACAATCAGCGAAAACCCTCTACAAAGCGTCTATAGTATCCGGTAAGCCTAAGAAACTCCAATTTCAGCTATTGATGTTGGTGGTTTCCAATCCGAATAGCCTCAATTTTCCGAGGATCTACCCTTATTCCTTGGTGATACTACATGACCAAGAAAAGTCACCTCCTTTAGCCAAAATTCGCATTTACCAAATTTGGCATACAATTGCTTATCACGAAGTAGTTGTAATACTATCCGCAAATCTTTGGTCATGTTCCTCCTCATTTCTCGAATAAACCAATATATCATCTATGAACACTACCACAAACCGGTCTAAATATGGTTGGAAGACTGGG
Organism: Gossypium rotundifolium; assembly: GCA_025506655.1. Lineage (NCBI taxonomy): Eukaryota > Viridiplantae > Streptophyta > Magnoliopsida > Malvales > Malvaceae > Gossypium > Gossypium rotundifolium. The sequence goes on from CP106731.1 coordinate 55,165,081, forward strand.
TTCATCATGTCCATAAATGCATTGGTGCATTGGTTAATCAAACGGCATCACTACAAACTCATAGTGTCCGTAGCGTGTCCGAAATCTTTGTCTTATAGATGTCCGCTTCTTTCACCTTAAGTCGATGATAACCCGACCTTAAATCAATTTTGGAGAAAAGCGAAGCTCCCTTCAATTGATCGAGCAGTCGTCAATTCTCGGCGAGAGGATACCGATTCTTGATCGTCAATTTATTCAAGCGCACAGTAGTCAATGCACATACGCATCGATCCATCCTTCTTCTTGACGAACAAAACCGGTGCTCCCCACGGAGACACACTTGGTCGAATGAATCCCGATCCAACAATTCTTGAATTTGAGCTTTGAGCTCGACCAACTCCTTGATGCCATTCTATAGGGAGCAATGGACCTTTGGGCCGTCCCGAACAAAAGCTCAATGCCAAATTCTACTTCCGATCTGGAGGTATGCCGGGAAGTTCTTCGGAAATACATCGGAAATTCCTTCACCGTCCTCACATCATTCACGGATAATTCCTTGGCATCCAAAGCACGATAAAGGCTAGGAATGCTCCGTACCCTTTCCGCACCAACTTCTCCGCTTTTAATGCGATACCACATTTGCGGATAGTTCTTTCGTTCACCAATCATTATGATTTCCTTATCATCAAGGTCCTTCTTGTCATTCGTTTTTCAAGACGGTCCAATTGCGCCGATGGTTAACCAACGATCCATGCCGAATGAGATCGAACTTCATGAAAGGTAGTTCCATCAAATTTGCTAAGAATACTTCCTCTTGGATTTTTAAGGTGCGTCTTTAAATATTTTATTAACGATTCTTGTTGTCTAAAGGGTGATTCTTGTCATCTCATTTTCGATAATTTGATTCTAAATTGATTTCGGATATGGCACTAGATACATATGAATGAGTAGAGCCAATATCTATTAAGGCAATAACGGTACATCAAAATGAAGAACGTGCAGTTATCACATCAGTGCATTGCCGTCCTCATGGCGTCTAACTGCATAGACCGGACCGGTGTCTTGCATACGCATTTCCTCTATTACCATTGCCTCGACCGGTGCACCTTGACCACGACCAGCCCCATTACCACCACGACTGGTCCACGACCTCTCGGTGGTCTTGATTACCCTGGCCGGTGTGCATCATTATTACGGACTTCTTGAGTCGTATCCATTCGTCGAGGACAACTTTTGTCTTGATGTTCCATTGAACCGCATTTGTAGCATGCACCGTTTTCCTCCAAAGATTCCCAAAATGCCTTTTCCCACACTCGATACAATCTCGACTTGATTATTTGCTACGAGGTTACGCCTTGGCGATTCATCATTTCGGGTTTCTTCGGAATCTCTTGGAAGAACGGATTTTGTGTCTCTCTCTTGTTTGGGATCTTTCTCGGTTACGCGTTCGAGTTCTTAGCCTCTTGGCTATTTTGACCTTCTCCACAAGAGTCGAAAATTTCTAACTTCTGCGGAGCAATCGAATCCTCGGCTCATCATTAAGTCCATCCTCGAAGCATACAAGCGTTCATGATCATTGCTACAATTGTCCGGGCATAACGGCTCGGGCGTAAAACTTCGACTTCATATCTTTGCGGTCTTACTTCCTTGGACAAGATTCGAAATTCCTTCCTTCGGGCATCTACATAGCTTCGTTTGACGTATTTTCCTTGGAAGGCACTTTAAAGAATTCCCGATTAATCGGTGCGGCTTGATGCCCTCTCGAGCGGTGAGCCACCATCGTCGCCTCATCTCTCGATAAGGATACAGCCCCTCGGTTTTTGCTCACCCGTGCATTCCATATCATCCATAATCCGTTCCACGACTTGAGCGATATTCGCCACATTTGGAGCTACACGAGACTCCTCTGAAAACTTCGCATTATTAGCCTTAAGTCGCTCTGAAATTGACCCACGAGTTGTTGGCCCAATTCTAGTTCAATGACCCTTTCCAAGACTCGTAGCATTGCTTGAGTCAATGCATGATCTTCTTCCATGTGATCGCGTGATCCGGTCTCACTTTCTATTGACGCAGGTGCGTCCACTTCTGCATATGATTTGGTGCTTCAGCCGTAGCACCTCGGCCTCTACCACGGCCACGTCTACCGCGTCCACGACCACGTCCTCTTGTACTCATGATTGCTTGTTCGTTTATCTGATTACAAGTTTTATGAATCAGAAATTTTGTTTCGGTGTTTATTAACGATATTTTATGAGATTTGAGATATAAAGTTGTTTTTCGCAACGTGTCCTATAGTCTCAATCTCTGAGTTTTCACATCTAAAACTAGAAGTTCTAGAGTATTCCTATGATCATATCATAGTAATCATTTAAGCGATATATACTTACTTGACTTGTTGCTTGGATGCTTGTGGTGCCATCTTGATCTTTAAAATACCATTGAGCATTTTCATACAAAATTATTTTGAACCCAAACCACAGGTAGAGTTTTTGAAACGGCTCGATACCACTAAATGTAACACCCAAAACCCGGCCTATCGTTGAGACTAGATTTGGTTTGTTACATGATTGAACTATTCTTAAATCCTTAATGAGTTGAAAAACTACAATATTATTACGGAGTTTAAAATTTGTAGAGTATTAGATTTTGATAAATATTTAAAATCATTAGTTGAAAATCATTGTATTATCTAAAACCGTTAGGAAATTTGTTAAAGAGTTAGCAAGAAAAGAATTATTTATAAAAGAATTCCTTATACTTTGAAAACCCAAGTTCATTTTAGTAAAGCATCATAAATCACATTACCCATGATTTAAAAGCCCAAATAAAGTTTAAATTCCAACACACATAAAATCCATAAGTTATTTATAGAGGCCATTTATTACAACATCCCAAAATAGTAAAAATAATAATTAAAAGTTCGAATTTAAATAACCCTTATTTAGCGGTATGGCCTCCACGAAGTCATCCTCATTGAAGTCCACATCGGTTTCCATTACGAGATGGAAAGAAATTAAAGGGTGAGTTACTTAGAACTCGATGTGTAACTCACTTACCACCATTATTGGGCGGATTGTCAAGATATTATGTTGGGCTTGAGCCCAATCCGAATTCAACAATATAACATGAATTTAAAATAATTAATAATGCATGAAAATGAAATTCCCAACCCAAACCTAATAACCATCCGCTAACACCCCTGTACCAACCATCACACTGTGGGGATCAAGTCAACCCACCCCGCCATCACACCAATCGTAGGCATTAAGCCTTTTATAATTGTGGCATAGCCAGAACTAGAGGCAATAAGCGATATTGTGGCGAAACCACTTAGAACTAGAGGCAATAAGCCGATATTGTGGCGAAACCACCGAACTAGAGCAATAAGCCGATATTGTGGCGAAACCACCGAACTAGAAGCAATAAGCGATATTGTGGCAATGGCCATTCTTCTCTTCATAAATCCCACCCATGCAATTATACATGTACTTTAAAAAAATATAAAATTTATTATCAATACATAACATGGTGGGTTTTATCAATGACATTTCATTTGGCCCATAATTATAGCAATTTATCCATTTAGCAATTTAGTGGGCTTTGGCCCATTTACCAAACTAGAGCGTTTGGCTAAATTTTAACGAACTAGAGTATTTATGGCCCAATTTATCGAACTAGAGTATTTACGGCCCATTTTCACGAACTAGAGTATTTACGCCCATTTTCACGAACTAGAGTATTTACGGCCCATTTTCACGAACTAGAGTATTTACGGCCCATTTTCACGAAACATCAAATGTTCATAATATCAATTAATTTCTTGAGGCGTTTTGAAATTTTCACGATTTAGTCGCTTTTCGCATTTCGTCAAAATATCAATTTTGTGCTTTTACCGATCTAGTCGTTTTACGATTTTCTACCATACCGAAATTTGACATACAACCTAAAATAATGAGGGTGAAATTACACACCTCGATACTGTGAGTATTATCCCTTCTCGCTCCTCGGCACCTAAAATATATTTCGATTAGTTAGACAACTAATTCATAAAATAATCTTATTTGTTAATGGATCCAAAATCTTACCCTCTTGATTTTGAATCACTTGATTTTCGGTTTTCCTTCGTTTATCGATTCACTAGCATGAGAATCCACCAGCGATATACGGCTCAGAGGTTCGTACTACTTCAAATAATGGACTTCTTTGGAAGATGGCCCACAACCGGTGGAAAATCCCGATGCGAAACCGCTCTTACGTTTGAATGGGGATTTACAGATCCACCCTCTTACGATAACTAAACACCGCCCTTTTCTTCCCTATCTTGACGGTCTTCAAGATCCAAAAGAATTTAGTTAGTTCTAAAATAATATCAATAATACTAGAGATTTAAAAGTAGGATTTCCTTACAAAATGAAACGTTTCCAACGTTTCCACGATTCTCCGATCACTTGAATTCCAATCTCGTTATTGCACTAAATAATAACGAAATAAGCGTTATTAGTATGAATGCTATATCAATCCAAAAGACTCTCAAAAATCCTATGATATTCGGCCATAATATCACTAATCAATAAATCAAAAAATGGAAGAAACCCTTACCTACTTCCCACGGACGAAAAGCAAGATTAAGAATGATGTTTAATTGATGGAAGATTCGGCTATAAATGATTAAGAATGGAAAAATAATTTTTGGCTTATAGGCACAATAACATTGACCAAGAGAGTGAAGATGGAAGAATTTTCGATTGAAAAAGAAATAGTATAAAACGAAAGGATGATGGTGATGATGTTTTGATTTCAAGGAGATTAGAAGAAAAGAAAAGAAAAATAAGAACTTTAGGTGCTTTGGTATATTCGGCCATGGCAAAGAAAAAAAAAAGAAATTGATTTTGGTATAGGTGATTTGGCACAAGAAGAAAGAGCACAAGAATTGGTTATCAAGATAAGAAAAGGAATGACCAAATGGTCACAAAACTTTGGCTTAACCAAGTGCAAAAATTCGACCAAATAGGGATATTGAAAGGAGAGGAATAAAATTTCGCACAAAGTGCAAAGGTTAACCAAAGAGAAAGAATGAGATTTTGCCAACTAACAAAATTTTGGCTCTCCTCCCCTACCAATATTGCCGTCCAGCCTATGGTCAATTGGCCATTATTTCTTTCAAATTTTCCCTAGATAAGTGCCTTATGTCCCCCTATCTTTCCTTAAACTTTTGATTCCATACCATATGTTAGTTGTTACCTTAATCTCTTGATACACTAACCAAAAATACATGGTCAACACCTTCCTTATATGTCCCTTGCCGACACTTCATAGCCATGAGCGTAAAATTAAAACAAAAATTTTATCTAGGTGCTATACAAGGGATTGAACCTCTTCCTCTTACTTGAACCCATAAGCCATTCTCCACCATGCCATATGCTCATTTTATGACACTTTAAGCACATAATTTAGCTTAAGTCTTAATCACCTTTGTTTCACTTCAATAAATTCCCAATAATAAATTTTATTCTTCTCCAATTTATGCTTTACCCTCTCTAGGACTTTAATAAACACTAAAATAAAAGAAATAAAAAAATTTTCCTTTAACATCTAAACACCAAAATCATGCCAATTTAAATACTCGATTTTTAGGGTGTTACATTTGATTAAAGGAGGAAGTTATATGTTGTAGCGGCTTTTGTCGTGATCTGTTGTATCAGTTTTTACCGTGACCTATTGTAGCGGCTTTTGTCGTGACCTGTTGTAGTGGCTATGGCCATGATCTGATGATGAGCAGCACGACTGCTATCAAGGCGTGTAGCGGTGTGGGTTGATTGTAGAAATCCCCAATCTTGTGAATGGTGATGTAATTGGCGTGTAGCGGATGGAAACATAGGCTTTGGGTTGGGCTTGCATAATTTTTGTATGTATATTAATCTGATTATTCCAACTTGTGGGGCTAAGGCCCAAATCTAATGGTGTGTGAGGGTTGCACACTGAGTCTCGCGACTCAACCAATTAATTAACATTTTCAGGACCGGGCTGGAGAGGCGCGAGGTGGCGATGCGAGAGAGTCCTGGGATTCAGCAAAGGATTTCTCATTGTTTAGTTATTTTAATATTTAAATCAGTGGGTTTTGAACATTTTTGTAATAAGGCCATGGGCCACTAGTTTTATATTTTGTTCTATTATAGGCTTTTATTACTTTTAGTTATTTAAAATTGTTCATGTTAATCGAACTAAGGCCTAAATTTAAACTTGAGCTTTTAATTCATAAAGACATATTTTATCTAAACTGTTAACTATTCATTTTTCCCGAATAAAAGATTAAACTTCAGAAAAATATTTTCTAAAATTACGACATGTTTTACAAAATTTTTCTAGTGACATACCAGATCCGGTTGTAATGTTTGGGCCAGGTTTGAGGTGTTACAAATTGGTACAGAGCCCGTTTCAAAACTCGACTCTGGGGTTTTGGGCTCGAGACATTTTTTAAAAATAGGATTTTGAAGTGTGCATGCTTTATAAATGTTACAGGATGGGTTTTTTGGCATGGCACCTGCGTCTCCTGCCCAAGTCCACCAGGTAAGTACTCTAAACCATTGTGTGATTTAAATATGTGGGCTTGATGGGCTTATGGGACGTAGATTATTCTAGTTAGAATCTGATGGACCTTAGGGTTAGCTTAAACTACATCTTAAATCTCATAAGACTTAAACTCACTAAACAAACCCGTGAACGAGTCGCAAGACTAGGGTGTGGCAACTGACATACGTATGTCTCGGATTGGGTTCGGAAGAGCCTGGTACTTACGCAGTCCTAGTGACTCACCTCCTCTTCACTGGAACCTTACCTGGTGTGTAGTGACTGTTCACCTTAGCCAAGATAGGGTGTGGCAACGGGCATACGCATGTCTAGGAGTGGATTCAGGGAAAGCTTGGTATTTAAGCAGTCCTAGCGACTCACCTCCTCTTCGCTGGAATCTTACCTGGTGCGTAGTGACCGTTCACCCTAATCGTGAGGACTTGTTGACAGGCTAAACCTTATAATTAAAACCCGAAAAGGACTAGCCACCTTATTTCTACAAAATTGCGAAAATACTCTTATTTTGAAAAAAATATATACCAAGATTTGCAAATATACCCCGATTTACGAAATCAACAATTTTTTTGAAAAAAAACAACAACTCACACAACATGACAACCACTCAAAAACACTTGAACACTACTATATCTCTCTTTTGAAATCAAATTCTCCAAGTTACTCTCTTAAGTGTTGTAAAATTTTGAAAACACTCTTGATTTGTAAACTTACCAAATGACCCTTGATGTGCAAAATGACCAAAATACCCTGGATTTTAAAATTACCGAAATATACCTAGATTCCCAAATTACCAAAATACCTCCAGATTGCAAAATTACCAAAATACCCTTATTTCACGAAATCACCAAGGAACCCTATGTTGGAAAATTACGAAAACACCCCTGGATAGTGAAATGACAAAAATACCCTTAGGTGATAAACGTAAGTTTGAGAATGCTTTTGTATGCTGATGGTGAATGTATGAGATTCTCTGCATTAGGGTAGTAGACTTGAGAACTGAACTGGTAGATAGAATCCAAAATCGAAAGAACCACTATCAACCTATTTTTTTCATAAAATTGTTTGTGGATAATTAGTGGAAAGAAGTAATAACTCATAAAATTTCTAATCAGATAAACATGAGTCGGAAGAATGAGCACAAGGGGTCGAGGACGTCCACCGCGTGGTCGTGGTAGGGGCAGGATGACCGTGTCAGAGCCAGTAGGGTCTAGCCACAGGTCAGGAAATGAGATGCTGAAATTGCCAACCGTGGAGGGAGAATTTTAGGATCAGACGGGCGGAGAGGATATGGTGTCTCAGGCGGTGCTAAGAGTGTTAGAGAGAGTGGCTGAGGCTGGTTTGGGCACAGGAGCCCAAAAATCAGTACCAGAGAGACTTAGAAACAACGAGGCAGAAGTATTTAGAGGAGTCTCTGGTATAGCCCCAAGTTCCGCTGAATATTGGTTAGAGGTAGTGGAACATATAATGGATGACCTAGACTTCACGGTGTAGGAGAAGTTGAAAGGGGTCATGTCTCTCCTTCGAGACAAGGCCTATCAGTGGTGGCTCATAGTGAATGAAGGTACTACAGCAGACCGGATTGTCTGGGACTTCTTTAAGGAGTCGTTCCAGGGAAAGTATGTTGGGGCCAGCTATATGGATGCACAAAGAAAGGCATTCTTGAACTTGGTGCAGGGAAGTAAGTCTGTGGCTGAATATGAGGCAGAGTTTCTGCGCTTGAGCCGCTACACTCGAGGAATGGTAGCAACAGAGTATGAATGTTGTGTTCGGTTCGAGGATGGGTTGCGGAATGAGTTAAGGGTTCTGATAGCACCGCAGTGAGGGAGAGTTTTTCTGTATTGGTGGATAAGGTTAAGATAGCTGAGGAGGTGAAACGGGCTGAGAGACAAGAAAGGTATAAGGATCGGGGTCGGAATAAGAGAAGTTTTGGGCCATAAATAGCATCGGAGAATTTTTAGAAAAGGCCTAGGACTGAGGGGCCAGCTCGTGCTCCGACGGGCCAGAATCGATCGTGTCCTTCATGTGGAATGGCACATTATGGGGAGTGCAGAATGAGAACCGGTGGATGTTTTAGGTGGAATCCACGGAACACCTGATTAAGGACTATCCTCAGATGGATTAGGTACAGCCAACGGGCCGAGGTTCTGACCAGACTAGGAGAGGTGATCAGCCTGGACCAAGGGGTTGTGGTGCAGCCAGTGGAGGAAATAGGTCTAGTCGGGGTCGTGGAACAGCTGGTAAGAATGTAAGTAATGTAGACGCAAAGCAGCCGGGTCTAGTTTATGCAGCTCATAGACGGGAGGATGGTGACGCACCGGATGTTATCACCGGTACATTTCTTATTGCTGATAACCCATTTCTTACCTTGATTGATATTGTGTCAACCCATTCTAATGTTGCATGTTCAGTATCTGAGATTCCAAGTTTAAACTCTAAAACAACTATTAGGAAGTTGACGGTGGTTAGTCTTCTAGGGCAATCTAGGGTAGTAGACAAACTGTTTAGGGATATACCTTTAGAGACTCAAGGGGTAGTATTCCCGGCAGATTTAATGGAGTTACCATTTGGAGAGTTTGACCTTATCCTAGGAATGGATTGGCTGACTAAGCACCGAGCTAAGTTGGACTGTGGAGCTAAGCTTATGGTGTTGAGTGCCCCAGAAGGCGGCGAGGTGGTTGTGTTAGGAGAAAGAAGGAACTATCTGTCCAACATAGTATCGGCATTGAAAGCTATTATGATGATCCGGAAGGGATGTAGCACATTTCTAGCCTTTATCAGTGCTCTGGATGCTAAGGAGGTGACTGTCGATGAGGTTCAAACAGTCAGGGATTTTGCGGATGTCTTCCCGGAGGAATTGCCAGGATTACCCCCAGATTACGAAGTGGAGTTTGGAATAGATCTACTCCCGGGTATAGCTTCGGTGTCCATTGCTCCCTATAGAATGGCACTGAATGAGATGGTAGAGCTCAAGGCTCAAATTCAGGAACTGTTAGATCCAGGGTTTATTTGACCAAGTGTGTCTCCACAGGGAGTGCCGGTCCTATTCGTGAAAAAGAAGGATGGATCCATGCGTATGTGCGTGGACTATCGTCACCTGAATAAGTTGACGATTAATAACAAGTACGCATTGCCAAGAATCAACGACCTGTTTGATCAGCTTAAAGGAGCTTCAGTTTTTTCGAAGATTGATATAAGGCCGGGGTACCATCAGTTAAAGGTGAAGGAAGGGGACATTTATAAGAAGGCGTTTCGAACATGCTATGGTCATTATGAGTTCTTGGTGATGCCGTTCAGGTTGACGAATGCGCCAGCGACATTCATGGATATGATGAATAGGGTGTTTCAACCATACCTTGATCGGTTTGTTGTGGTGTTTATTGACGATATCCATGTTTATTCTAAGTCCGAGGGGGAACATGACGAACATCTTTTTATGGTGTTGCAAACTCTGAGGGAGAAGTAGTTGTTCGCAAAGTTCAGTAAGTGTGAATTCTGGCTGAAGGAAGTGACCTTCTTAGGGCATGTAGTTTCTGCAGAGGGAATTAGGGTGGACCCTCGGAAGATAGAAGCCGTATTGGATTGGAAACCGCCAAAGTCGGTGGCGGAAGTTTGAAGTTTTTTGGGTTTGGCTGGGTATTACAGAAGGTTTGTTGAAGGGTTCTCATCGATAGCGGCACCCTTAACTAAGTTGTTAAGGAAGGTAGTATCATTTGTATGGACCGACAAATAGCAGGAGAGCTTTGGGAAGTTAAAGAGAATTCTGACAGAAGCACCGTTGTTAATTCAACTAGAGGCTGGAAAAGAATTTACCGTCTACTGTGATGCGTCACACACAGGTTTAGGGTGTGTGTTGATGCAAGATGGAAAGGTGGTTACTTATGCGTCTCGACAGTTAAGACCGCATGAGTTGAACTACCCTACGCATGATCTAGAGTTGGCGGCAATAGTGTTTGCTTTGAAGATTTGGAGACACTACTTGCATGGGGAGAAGTCAGTTATTTACACTGACCATAAGAGCTTGAGGTATCTCCTCACTCAGAAGGAGTTGAACCTAAGGCAGAGAAGGTGGATCGAGCTATTAAAGGACTATGACTGTTCAATTGAGTACCACCCGGGCAAGGCTAACGTGGTGGCAGATACATTAAGTAGAAAGGCAATAGCAGATTTAAGGGCGACGTTCGCTCATCTTAGCCTGTATAAGGATGGCAGTTTGATAGCTGAACTTCAAGTAAGACCTTTGTGGACAAGTCAAATTAAGGAGAAGCAACTTCTGGATGATGTTTTGAGTACTCAAATTCGACAAGTGCAGAATGGTGAAGTAGGGGACTATAGCTTGAATGGTGATGGAGTTTTGTGTTTTCGGGAAAGAGTCTGTATGTCGAAGGATGTGGAGTTAAGGCAGATGATTCTTCAGGAGGCACATACCAGCCCATATGCTATGCATCCTGGAGGAGTTAAGATGTATAGGGATTTACGGGAGCAATTTTGGTGGCCAGGGTCTGAAGCGAGAGGTAACAGAATTCGTGGGTAAGTGCTTGACGTGCCAACAGGTAAAAGCAGAACACCAATTGCCTTGAGGTTGTTGCAGCCGATCAACATTCCGCAGTGGAAGTGGGAAAGGATCACGATGGATTTTTTTAGTGGGTTACCCCTTACACCCACTAAGAAGGATTAGATTTGGGTGATTGTGGATCGTTTGACCAAGTAGGCTCACTTTATACCAGTTCGGGTCTATTTTTCTTTGCAAAAGTTGGCTAAGTTGTATGTGGCTGAGGTGGTGAGATTGCATGGTGTATCGGTGTCGATCATATCAGATAGAGACCCTAGGTTCACGTCACGATTCTGGAAGGCTCTTCATCAGGCCATGGGAACAAGGTTAGACTTTAGTACTACTTTTCACCCATAGACTGATGGTCAGTCTGAAAGGGTAATTCAGATCATGGAATATATGCTAAGGGGTTGCATCATTGATTTTAGGGGTAGTTGGGAGGAGTATCTACCTTTGGCAGAATTCGCATATAACAATAGTTATCAAGCTAGCATTCAGATGGCACCTTATGAAGCGTTATATGGGAGGAGATGTCGTACCCCAACTTGTTGGACGGAGTTAGGTGAACGTCATGTGTTGGGTCCAAAATTAGTTTCAGAAACGGTGGAGAAAGTTAAGTTAATAAAGGCTCGGTTGAAGAAAGCATCTGATCGGCAGAAGACTTATACGGACCTAAAGCGGAAGGAGGTGGAATTTGCGGTAGGAGACCAAGTCTTTTTGAAGGTATCTCTATGGAAGAAGGTAATGAGGTTTGGTCGGAAGGGTAAGTTAAGTCCATGATTTATTAGGCCTTATCGGGTATTAGAACGTGTAGGCCCAGTGGCTTATTGATTGGAGTTGCCTTCAGAGTTGGAACAGATACATGACGTGTTCCATGTCTCGATGCTGAGACATTATCGTTCTGATCCATCACACGTAGTGTCGGTATAAGAGATTAAAGTAAGGCCAGATTTGTCTTTTGAGGAGGAACCAGTGCAAATCTTGGATCGAGATGTAAAGTTGTTAAGAAGGAAGTCCGTCCCTTTGGTCAAAGTTTTGTGGCAGAATCATGGCGCTGAAGAGGCGACATGGGAGCCAAAGGATGTTATGCAACAACAGTATCTCCATCTTTTCTGATCAGGTAAATTTCAAGGCCGAAATTTATTTTAAGGGGGGTAGAACTGTAACATCCTAAATTTATGGGCCTATGCATTTTTTTTATATGTGGTGTTCGTTTAATATGTTAAATTGAGAATTTGAGGTTTGGGCTAAGGCCTTGATTAAATATTTGGTTTAGACACTCTAGGGTTTAAAATAGTGTTTTGGGTGATTTAATTGATATACTGGGCTTGTGGCTCAGCAGCTAGGGGCGCAGTGGAGAAGGGCTATGTTTGGCATCAATAGGCAAGGTAAGAGGCCCAAATTCAGCCACATGGAGCCCAAGAAATTGGGTCAAAAATTTGATAGTCGGGGAGTTAGGTGAGACGGCACAAGGCTAAATTTGAAAGATTTTATTGTGTGGATAATAAGCACATAAAGGCTATTTTTGAGGAGATAACAAATCAAAGATAGGAGCCATCTTTAAGTGTTTAATGCTAGCTGAAACTTTGAAGAATTTGAAAAGAAAGGGGCATTCAGTTTTGGCTTAAGGTGTATGTGCCAAATTTTCATTTATTTTTCTCTGAGAATAGCCTCTAGTTCTTTTCTTTCGAATCTTTTCTTCTTCTTTTCCTTTTCTGCCAGAAACCAAAACCCCTAAAGCATTAGTAGTTGCCGAAATCTTGCCATTCATCTTTTCTTTTCCCTAATATTCATTGGGCGAATCTCTCTTGGTCATCTCTTCAATTTTTAGTTCTTTGAAAAGCCGAAACTACAACTCAATTTCCTTTCATAGCCGAGTCTTCATCTCTAAGAGCCGAATCCTCTCTTTGGTGTATGGTTGTGCCTAAATCTAAAAGGAGTTATAGGTAAGTATTGATTCGTGGGATTCAAATCTTTTTCGGCTTTTCATAGTCTCTAGTCGAATGGCTATTTAGTGACTAATCTATCGTTTTCTCTTATTTTCGGTATTTTTGGGATATGAAGAGGAGTCTAATGCTTAAATCTCTAAGTCAAGGATCAGTAACACTCAAGTCGTGTTACTTTCGGGATTTCAAGGTAAAGAGATTGGTTTATTTTTAATATATGAAATCGGGTAGAACACTAACCATGGCCGAATATAGGGGAGGCCCTATTTTCACATCTTTTCGGCTTTTTGAACAAAATTGTAGATCGGGATAACAAGGATATCGATTAAGAATAGTGGATTTCATGATATCAGGTGTGTAACACTTCCCCACCATCTAGATATGCTTGTTAAATACATGTTTATAAGTTTTATATGTTTTGATAAATGTCAAAATCCCGGCATAATGATGGAAGCCCAAAGACGGTAAAAGCAAATCTCCAGGCCAGTGAACGTTCTATTATATGATATAGGTATATTGATTTTTCTGCGATTGCATGGGTTGGGTTTGATTAAAGGAGGAAGTTATATGTTGTAGCGGCTTTTGCCGTGATCTGTTGTAGCGGTTTTTACCGTGACCTGTTGTAGTGGCTATGGCCATGATCGGATGATGAGCAGCACGACTGGCATCAAGGCGTGTAGCGGTGTGGGTTGATTGTAGAAATCCCCAATGATGTGAATGGCTGGTATGGGTGTCGTGTAGCGGATGGAAACATAGGCTTTGGGTTGGGCTTGCATAATTTTTTTATGTATATTAATCTAATTATTCCGACCTGTGGGGCTAAGGCCCAAATCTAATGGTGCATGAGGGTTGCACACTGAATCTCCTGACTCAACCAATTAATTAACATTTTTCAGGTAGCACCTAGAGCATCGGACCGGGCTGGAGAGGAACACAAGGTGGCCATGCGAGAGAGTCCCGGGATTTAGCAAAGGATTTCTCATTGTTTAGTTATTTTAATATTTAAATCAGTGGGTCTTGAACATTTTTGTAATAAGGTCATGGGCCACTAGTTTTATATTTTGTTTTATTATGGGCTTTTATTACTTTTAGTTATTTAAAATTGTTCATGTTAATCGAACTAAGGCCTGAATTTAAACTTGAGCTTTTAATTCATAAAGGCATATTTTATCTAAACTATCAACTATTCATTTTTCTCGAATAAAAGATTAAACTTCAGAAAAATATTTTCTGAAATTATGACATGTTTTACAGAATTTTTGTAGTGACATACAGATCCGGTTGTAATGTTTGGGCCGGGTTTGGGGTGTTACAAATTCATTGATTTTTCGATGCCATAGTCCAACTATGGTCTTTCACATACATTGCCAAGGCCCTGCCGTGGTCTTTCGTTCACATGCCATAACCTGATTATGGTCTTATTGTTCGATTGCCATAGCCCGGCTATTGTCTTATTAGGCAACTTGCCTTACTCAATTCATACGATTCATTTAATATCTCAACATTTGTATAATAGAATAAATACTATCTCAATTTCATCCATCAACTAAATAAATACACATTCAAGTTCAATTATACAAACTTACCTCGTATTTGAAATTAACGTATTAGGTCAACTATTCGATAACCTTGATTTTTCCCCGATCTTGTAACACCCCTTACCCATATTCGATGCTGGAATAGGGTATGAGGCATTACTGGACTTACACACAAGCATTCATATTGTCCCTATTAAGGGCCTACGAGGCCCAAAACATACATTAAGGGTGGTTAGGGACTAAACAAAGAACTTTAGAAACTTTTGGGAAAAACTTAGAAAATTTTCATCAAAAAGGTCCACATGCCCGTGTGACATATCACACCCCCGTGCTTCAGGCCGTGTCCAAAATAGGGGACATTCTATTTATGACATCATCAACTGAATAAGGTCACACGGCCAAGGCACACGCCTGTGTCCTTAGGCCGTGTGGCAAATTAAATTTTGAAAATCAAGTGCAGACTTCACACGGCTGAGACACACGGTCGTGTCTCGTGCCCATGTGTTTACTACTGGGCATCCTGTTTGTCAAAACTAAGGTGCAGGGGACACACGACTGGAACACATGCCCGTGGGGCTGACCGTGTGTCACACACGGCCTAGACACACACACGTGTGTCTACCCGTATGCACAAATACAAGGCTATTCTCCAAGGCATTTTGTCACCCTTACTTGCACACATTCACACAACATTACATGGCACAAATCATAGCATATAAATGCCTTTAGAAACATCTACAATCAAGCAATAACGTATCATTTTCATACCATTATCTATCATGCATTATAACATTTGGCCTTCCAAACCATTTCATGCTAAATTCACACTCAAAGGACATTAACATATGCATAAACACCTAATCATCATATATCAAGCAATTATAAATCACATCACAAAACACTAACATATGCACATACATACTTATATGGGCTTACAATCATTTAGCCAATATAAGCCAATTTGCATGGCTACACATTACATCCGACTTTTAACCATCACAAGCTAATACATTTAGCCAAATTATAGTGAATCATACACCAAATGACTAAGTCCTTATACATGCCATAAACTCAAAGGGTTTTGCATTCACTTATACCCAACATGATAGCTTGATAGTGTGATAGCATCTCTGGCGATCTCCAACCCAAGCTAGCTAAATTAACCTATAAGAGATATGAAAGGGAAGGGAGTAAGCAATAAAGCTTAGTAAGTTTATACGCGAATAATAAACCACTATTGACATTCATTTATTTTACCCAACCATAAAGGTATTATAATACAATTTGCATTTAATCTCATGATTCCCACTTAACCATTCATAATGCTTACTCTTTTATCTTATAAATACCATTTACGTGCCTAAGCATTAGCCTAACCACAATAGTCTCTCCATTATAACTTATCACATTATTTAACAATTTATTTCCATCCTCTTAATCATATCCACATCATTTATGAGTAATCATAATTTCAACATATGGTTTATCCACCTTATTTGTCAAAGCTCGTATCATACTATATTCTCATAGTGACTTTATTCGACAATTATGCCTGTCTTTCCTTTCTTTCATATCAAATGAAACACAAATTTAAATAAATAAACTGTACTATATCACAATTCAATTTGGTTCATCAACCTATCACATGATCATTATCAAATCTTATCATGTATCCATTCATCATGAATGTACATCAGTAATCACATGGTTGTCAATATTTCACAAGTATAACTTATTCGTGTACATTCTTCCCAAGAGTTCATCATATACCGAATTCACAGCACATGAGTTCTAGGTACATGCCTGTACCAATTGTAACATAGTCACATACTTTCTCATTTTTAATGTACCCATTGAACCACTTGGAATGCTAAAGGATACTCGAGAATCTTATAAATATAGTATCGTATCAACGCCATACCCTCGATATGGTCTGACATGAAATATCATATCGACGCCATGTCCCTGACATGGCCTTATACGAAATCACATACCGAGGCCATAACCCAGATATGGTCTTATATGGAACCTTAGCAACCTTAGTGTCATGACATTTGTATTCTATTCATTCTTAAGGTTCAATCGGGGATTTTCATTCCACGACATTTCATCAAAATCATCATTAATCAACTTCATAGAGACAATGTACAATTCATGTAATATCGAAATATTAAATAAATAACATAAGGTTGTATTATTTACACACAAACTTACCTTGATACCAAAATGGCAAAAAGGGACTTAACCGTCAATTACTTGTTTTTCCCCCGTTCTAGGTCCAAACCTTGTTTTCTTTGATCTATAACATCACATTTAGCTTACTTATTTGTCACATTATTCATTGTGATCCAAAAATCATACTATGGAAAAATTACATTTTTGCCGCTAAACTTTGTCATATTTACACTTTTTCCTCTATGCTCGTAAAATGAAATATGTTCAATTTCTTTACTACCCATACATAGCCAAATCATTTTCATGCTTATAGCAGCCCACATTTTCCATACAATCAGATTTTTAACACATATTTCTTAACTTTTACAAATAGGTCCTTTTTACATTTTTACCGAAAATTACTTAGTAAAAGTCATTTCTCTAAGCATAAACATTCATTTTCTACCATTAAACATCAAAACAAAAAAATTTCTAATATGGGTCAAACTCTATACCTTCATCATATCTCAAAGTGGAAATAGGTAAATCATGATATAAGGATTTTAAAAACGTGAAAATCACTAAAAATAGGGCTAGAACAGGCTTACTTTGGAGCTTGGAAAGCTTGAACAAAACCTTAGCCATGGCTTCCATGGTATATTCAGCCAAGGCATGAAAAATGAAGAAGATGACATCTTTTTCTCATGTTATTTTGGCTTTATTAGCCAAATGACTAAAATACCCTTAATGAAAAATAATTTAAAACATACCTTACCATGTCCATATTTTTCCACAACTTAACTAATGGTCTAATTACAATCTAAGTACCTTAAATGTAAATTTTCATAGCAATTAGACACCTCTAGTTTCTAGAACACAAGTTTTGCACTTTTTATGATTTAGTCCTTTTGACTAAATTAAGTGCCCAAATGTCGAAATTTTCTAACAAATTTTTCACGAAATCATTTCGTGAAATCGTGAACTAAAAAATATAATAAAAATAAATTTTATTACGTCAGATTTGTGGTCCCGAAACCACCGTTCCGACTAGGCCCAAAATCGTGCTGTTACAACTCTCCCCCTTTTTGGGATTTTCGTCCCCGAAAATCTTACTAGAAGAAGTTGCTTTCAACTCTCATGAAACACTTTCACTAAATTTCTAGAATCACAAATTGATTTAACCTTGTATATCCCTTTCCAATAACCTTTAAACTTTAGCACACAGTGTCGGAACACATCGTCAAAATCTGAATTACTCTCTCTGGAATACATATACTCAATAATCTGTCAAATAAGAACTCTACACATACTGAAATGATCATACGGATCTCTACCAAACAATCAACCACAATCCAAATAACATCTTCCTTTTTAGAGATTATGACAATCCCGATACGAAACTTATGGTAACTCTATCTCATCATCACACCCTTGCCATCACTGAATATTAGTTCTGCATATACTTGATTTCGACTTACTTGTTAACAAATAGATATCTAAACATAAAGTCAAAGTATCGTGATATATACTCAATCACCAGAACATCTTCTCATATAACTGCACATTTTATTATTCTTGGATGAACAGGTGTGCTACTACTGAGCCTCCTACCAAAAACTTCTTTATAAGTTCCGGACTCATCAATACCCAAATTCTATCTTGAAATAACAATAATAACAGGAATCATGTCCGACCTGAATTTTAACATTAGAAGTAAACTTACTCTGAAATCATTTAGATTACCATTCACATCACATTTCTAAGCTTCTCAGTTTTGCAAAGAAAAACTCGCTTTAGCATTTAATATAACTAGAATTAGACCATCATCACATAAGATTAATCGAGTAACCAAATCGCACCAATTAAATGAGGATTTTTCATTCAGACATCTGTACTATATTTGCTTTCCGAAAGGTAAATCGATAACTACACATACTCTTGCAATAACTCAAGTCCTTAACACTGTCTTAAATTTAGATTTTTCTACAACATTAGATACTTTAACCTGTCAGGGTTCAGGATGCATATGACATTTTCCGTTGAACAAGCTACATCATCAAATTCACAACACAGACATAAAAGTGGTCGTCTCTAAATCACCAGTCGAACAGTTCTTTTTTTTATGTAACTTTAACCATCTAAAAGTACAAACTACCTTTTTACATTCTTGTATTAAAACACATCCCAATTCGTTCAATAGCACATCGCTGAAAATCATAAATTCCTTACTCAATTCAAACTAAACTCAGAACTAGAACTTTCGGTTAATAATACCTTCAATTGTTTTCAACTTTGCTAACATGCAATAGACCATTTAAACTTTCTCAAATGTGATAACTTTTCCAATCAGAACAACTTTAACTCGTAATAACACCAACTGGTTAGAATAATCCAATAGGCATATCTCTGTATTATGCTTTCTAGAATATAATTTCTTCATTTAGACTATCCATTTTCACACTCATGAATACACAGAATTTATTCTCTTAGTTGAAGCATGCTTAAATATATAACTCGAATCATATTTCAACAAATCAGTTCACTCTAATAAAAATAATTGAGTTGATTTCAACTATCTCATAATAACATATCAAAATACTCTTTTCTTTATGCTGAGAAAACAGCTCAAACACACAATCTTTCAAAATTCTCTTATTATGCTAATCAAAAACCTTTACAATCGAATTAGCTCAGAATAACAAGGATATCCCAATTGAATGCATTGACTTTAATTAACTTACCTGAAAATCCATCATACAAATTGGAGCTTGTGATTTCACCACTTATACCTTTGTCGATGCCAACTCCTTATTCGAAAATTAGAGAAATCTAGATACTAGAATCACCATATTTCTATGATAGAACTAAAAGCATAATCATAGTAGGCATAGTTATCACAAGCTGAATAACACACTTTAAAGATAAGCCATGGTGGATAATTCATGAAATAAGAATGATAGAAAAATTGAGATAAAGAAATCCAAGATACGATACCATACCGAAGTCTGAGAACATAACTCACAAGAAGATAATAAAGATCTTGATAATTCCTCAGAGAAAGTCAAAAGAAAAACACTTCTTACCGACTCTAGACTTTCATCATAACAGAGATAATATATTTCCCGCATATATAAGACAAAACCATAATCAGTAGAAACATAAGAATAGTCTCACATATTTTTTTACCATTGACTTTATTCCAACATATTAGAATAGAATTCCGAAGAGATAAAGAAATACCAATCACGAACCAACCAAATCAACAGTACTTTTGTCTAACTTTATAGGCAGCTAACATTCTCACATGATAAGAATTTCACCAGAAAATGAACAATCACATAAACCCCTGAAGGTGAATAAATATCTATACAGAATACTCAAAAGAGATCATTGTAATCTATTCAACCATAATTGTTATACTCAGACATTTTTAAAATTCAGACATCATTTCTCTGACTAATTATGTTATCATGAACCCCGTATTATTCCTCTCACTAACGAAAACCAATTCGGGGGAAATTTCAGCAAACATATCTTTAGACTTCATACTTATTTGAGTCGATTAGCTGAGACTAACTTCTTCTTTATCCATGACATTGCATAATCTGTATAATCTTTAAAACACTCTGATATTCTTCCAAAACTGTATTCACTTTCCAAACTATTCTCATCTCTGTATGCATTACTAATTATTTTACCATTGAACTCTTCAGTTTCACACTTATGGACTTATTCAACATAATTATTGTGAATTTTCATCATAAAGCAAAACTGGTAAGGGGGTGAGGCTATAAAGCCTCTAACTTGACTCTCATAAATACACATATATGACTTTGCATTCATCATCAACATAACATCATCATAATCACATAATTCACTTCAGGAAATTTAATATACTTATTCATTTTACGAATGTTTTATGCCATCCACAATTTCAAACAATAAATTTACTTACTTGAGCTCAATATTAATATCTAATTAAAATTCCAACATTTATCTTCAATTTTACTTACCAAAATTTGTCAAATTAGATAACGCCTTACGGGTTTGAGTACGTCGTTTACTTGATGCCATAGTCCAACTATGGTCTTACACAAAGTCTCATATCGATGCAATGCCATGTCCCAGACATGATCTTATATGGGATCATGTATCGATGCCAATGTCATATCCCAGACATGGTTTTACATGGGATCACGTATCGATGCCAATGCCATGTCCTAAACATGGTCTTACATGGGATCACATATCAATGCCAATGCCATGTCCCAGACATGGTCTTACATGGGATCACAAATCGATGCCAATGCCATGTCCCAAATATGGTCTTACATGGGATCACATATCGATTCCAATGCCATGTCCCAAACATGGTCTTACATGGGATCACATGTACTACCATGGTCCAACCATAGTCTTATCTGTCAATTCATCATTGAACGATTGTACTCATCTCCTGCGTTCTTCTTAATTTGATTTTCCCGTTCAACTCCCACACTATTATAATATTTGTGGTTTCATAACATAGTCATAAAACAAAACATTATATATTCTCTAATTTAACAATTAAACATGAGATTCAACTATGTGGACATACTAATTATACATTATTCAAACAAGTGTACATACACACATATTCCGTCCATTGGGTGAGTTTACTTATCATATTCACTTAATCAAATAGGTTGGGTACATAATATCATATGAATACTAACATACATGGATGAGCCTATCACAACCTAAACTTTCGTTTCATTTCACTTTTCCACATTTCTCAACTTAAGGTTATCTCATTCCGTACATTAACACATACATATCAAGAACTTATATTCATACCTTTCCACATTTCAACACATCGTAAGAACATTTCAATCATCTCAATATCATTTTCAGCATTATCGAAAATAGCTCGATTGGAAGTCATCTCTGTCTTAACAAAATAATTACGTTAGAGTAAAGAGATATCACACTATCACGAGTAGTAATATGGCATGTATAGCTAGACTCACATACGCTAGGTTAGTCCGAGAATCGACTAAATCATAGCTCTGATACCACTAAATGTAACACCCTTTACCCATATTCGACGCTAAAATAGGCGTGAGCCATTACCGGACTTACACACAAGCATTCATATTGTCCCTATTAAGGGCCTATGAGGCCCAAACATACATTAGGGGTGGTTCAGGACTAAATCGAGAACTTTAGAAATTTTTGGGAAAAATTTAGAAAATTTTCATCAAAAAGGTCCACATGCCCGTGTAGGTGAAAGGACACGCTCGTGTGGCATATCACATGCCCGTGCTTCAAGCCATGTCCAAAATAGGGGACATTCTGTTTATGATGTCATCAAACAAATAAGGCCACACGGCCAAGGCACAAGCTTGTGTCCTTAGGCCGTGTGGCGAATTAAATTTCGAAAATCAAGCGCAGACTTCACACGGCCTAGGCACATGCCTATGTCCTATGATCGTGTCTCTCACACGATCGTGTCTCGTGCCCGTGTGTCTACTATTGGGCATTTTTCTTCTCAAAACTATGGTGCAGGGGACACACAACTGGAACACATGCCCATAGGGCAAATCGTATGTCACACACGGCCCCATGTGGACAAATACAAGGCTATTCTCCAAGCCATTTTTTCACCCTTACTTGCACACATTCACACAACATCACATGGCACAAATCATAGCATGTAAATGCCTTCATAAACATCTACAATCAAATAATAACATTTTATTTTCATACCATCATCTATCATGCATTATAACATTAGGCCTTGCCAAACCATTTCATGCTAAATTCACACTCAAAGGACATTAATATATGTATAAACACCTAATCATCATATATCAATAAATTATAAACCACATCACAAAACACTGACATATGCACATACATACTTATATGGGCTTACAATCAATTAGCCAATATAAGCCAATTTGCATGGCTACACATTACATCCGACTTTTAACCATCACAAGCTAATACAGTTAGCCAAATCATAATGACTCATACACCAAATGACTAAGTCCCTATACAAGCCATAAACTCAAAGGGGTTTGCATTCACTTATACCCAACATGATAGCTTGATAGTGTGATAACATCTTCGGCGATCTCTAACCTAAGCTGGCTAAATTAACCTATAAGATATATGAAAGGGATGGGAGTAAGCAATAAAGCTTAGTAAGTTCATATGCAAATAATAAACAACTATTGATATTTATTTATTTTACCTAACCATAAAGGTATTATAATACAATTTGCATTTAATCTCATGATTCCCACTTAATCATTTATAATGCTTACTCTTTGATCTTATAAATATCAGTTGCGTGCCTTGGCATTAGCCTAACCACCATAGTCTCTCCATTATAACTTATCACATTATTTAACAAGTTATTTCCATCCTATTAATCACATGCACATCATTTATGAGTAATCATAATTTCAACATATGGTTTATCCACCTTTCATTTGTCAAAGCTCGTATCATATTATATTCTCATAGTGACTTTATTCGGCAATTATGCCTGTCTTTCCTTTCTTTCATATCAAATGAAACACAAATTTAAATAAATAAATTGTACCATCTCACAATTCAATTTGGTTCATAAACCTATCACATGATCATTATCAAATCTTATCATGTATCCATTCATCATGAATGTAGATCACTAATCACATGGTTGTCAATATTTCACAAGTATAACTTATTCGTGTAGATTCTTCCTAAGAGTTCATCATATATCAAATTCACTTCACATGAGTTCTATGTGCATACTTATACCAATCGAAACATAGTCACATACTTTCTCATTTTTAACGTACCCGTTGAACCACTCGGAATGCTAAAAGATACTCGAGAATCTCATACATATAGTACAGTATCAATGCCATATCCCCGATATGGTCTTACATGAAATATCGTATCGACACCATGTCCTTGACATGGTCTTATACGAAACCACATACTGAGGCCATATCCCAGATATGGTCTTATACGAAACCTTAGCAATCTTAGTGTCATGACATTTGTATTCTATTCATTCCTAAGGTTCAATCAGGGATTTTCATTCCTCAACATTTCATCAAAATCGTCATTAATCAACTTCATAGAGACAATATACAATTCATGTAATATCAAAATATTAAAAACATAACATAAGGTTGTATTATTTACACACGAACTTACCTCGATACCAAAAAAGGGACATAACCGTCAATTACTCGCTTTTCCCCCGTTCTAGGTCCAAACCTCATTTTCTTTGATCTATAACATCACATTTAGCTTAATTATTAGTCACATTATTCATTGTGACCTAAAAATCATACTATGGCAAAATAATATTTTTACCCCTAAACTTTATCATATTTACACTTTTGCCCCTAGGTTCGTTAAATGAAATGTGTTCAATATCTTTACTACCATTGCATAGCTAAATCATTTTCATGCTTATAGAAGCCCAAATTTTCCATAAATTCATATTTTTAACACATATTTCCTAACTTTTACAAATATGTCCTTTTTGATATTTTATCGAAAATTACTTAGTAAAAGTCGTTTCTCTAGCCACAAACATCCATTTTCTACCATTAAACATCAAAACACACAAATTTCTAACATGGTTCAAACCCTAGACCTTCATCATATCTCAAATAAATGGTGGAAATAGGTAAATCATGATACAAGGATTTTAAAATTGTGAAAATAATTAAAAACTAGGCTAGAACGAACTTACTATGGAGCTTGGAAAGCTTGAAAAAAACCCTAGACATGGCTTCCATGGTATATTCGGCCAAGGCATGAAAAATGAAGAAGATGACATCCTTTTCACATGTTATTTTGGCTTTATTAGCCAAATGACTAAAATACCTTTAATGAAAAACAATTTAAAACTTACCTTACCATGTCCATATTTGTACACAACTTAACTAATGGTCTAATTACCATCTAAGGACCTCAAATTTAAAATTTCATATCAATTGGACACCCCTAGCTTCTAGAACTCAAGTTTTTCATTATTTATAATTTAGTCCTTTTGACTAAATTGAGTGCCGAAACGTCAAAATTTTCAAACGAAATTTTCCCAAAATCATTTCGTGAAATATTATACCCAAAAAAAATAATAAAACTAAATTTTCATAGTCAAATTTGTGGTCCCAAAACCACCGTTCCGACTAGGCCCAAAATCAGGATGTTATAGATCTAAATTTGAATTCTTTTTTCTTGATCTATATGTATTCAAAATTAACATATTTATTCATTGATTCATTCAATTCGATCCGCAAGCACATATTTAGGCATTTTTACACTTTAAACCCTAAGTTCCATATTTTTATAATTTAGTCCTTATCACATAAAAACACAAATTACACAATTTCTTTCTAAATTCATGAGTTTCAAATTTCTATAGGGTCCTTAGCAGCCCTAAACTTTCATTTATTTCACATTTCAACCACATAATTTGCACATTTCACAAATTAATCCCTTTTTAACATTTTTGTCAAAAATCACTTTATAAAACTATTAAATATATCAATAATTAATCATTTTCCATTATCAAAAATTTAAAATCTCAAGCACTCAAAAATGACACTTCATGAAATCATTAACAAATTCAAAAATTAAGGCACGGGCTACCTAGAATACGAAGCAACGATTATAAAAACATAGAAATCATCAAAAACTGAGTTCAAATCGTACCTTAATCAAACCAAGAATGTGCCGAACCCTAGATGGACATGGAAGCTTTCTTTTTCTCTTCAAAATTCGGTTAAAAGATGATAAAAACATGATTTTGGTTTGGTTTTATTTATTATATCATTTATTAACTAATTACATTATTAACCTTATTAATAAACATATAAAATCTCATAATGGATGTCCATTAATGTCCATCAACATTTTAAATGGTCTAATTATCATTTAAGGCTATCATATTTAAAAACCAAAGCCAATTGACACCTTTAACAAGTAGAATGCAACTTTTGCCTTTTACGCGATTTAGTCTTTTTTCTCAAATTGACTAATTAAACGATAAATTAGCTCACGAAATTTTCACACATACATGCTATCATGCTGTAAAAACATAAAATAATATTAAAATAATTTTTTGACCTCTAATTTGTTATCTCAAAACCACTATTCTGATTTGACTCAAAAATGGGTTGTTACATTCGATCTTACCTTGTAGGTACCAAACTAACTGTCTATACGGATCATTCAACAATTAAGCATTTACTTGCCAAGAAGGATGCTAAGCCGAGATTAATCCGACGGGTACTTCTACTCCAAGAATTTGATCTAGAAATTTAAGATCGAAAAGGGGTAGAAAATCAAGTAGTAGACCACTTGTCTAGATTGGAGCCACAAGAAGGAAATTCTCCACTTATACCTATTCAGGAGACATTTACAAACAATCACATACTTAAGGTAAATCATGTCCATAATCATGTCCGTAATACCCCTTGGTTTGTTGATTTTACTAACAATTTAGCTTGTGGTTTGATGTCGATTGATAAGACGTATCATCAAAAAAAAAGTTTCTTCGCAATGTAAAGTATTATTTTTGGGAAGAGCCATATTTATTTAAAAAGTGTGCAGATCAAATGATCAGGAGATGCGTGGTAGAAGATGACATACATAAGATTTTATATCATTGTCACACAGCTCCGAGTGGGGGACATTTCGGAGGTACACGTACTGTAGCGAAAGTATTACAAGCTGGATTCTTTTGGCCAATGCTATTCAATGATGTGTATGCTTAAGTAAAGAGTTGTGATCGATTCCAGAGGGTTGGAAACATTACCGATAGAAATGAGATGCCCCTAACAAACATCATTGAAGTAGGATTATTCAATGTTTGGGGTATTGACTTTCTCGGTCCTTTCCCTTTATCTTTTGGCTGCAAGTACATATTCTTAACAGTAGGCTACGTGTCTAAATGGGTTGAGGCCCATGCATATCCGACGAACAATGCTAAGGTTGTGATGAAGTTTTTACAGAAGCATGTGTTCACAAAGTTTGGAATCCCGAGAGCTATCATCAGTGATGAAAGGTCTCATTTTTTGAAAAAATGGTTGAAATGGTTACTCGAAAAACATGGAGTGAAGCACAAGGTTACCACGGCTTACCATCTATAGAAGAATTGGCAAGCTGAACTGGAAAAGAAAGAGATCAAAGTCATACACGAGAAAGTAGTTTTCTCAAACCGAAAAGATTGGTCCAAAAGATTAGATGATGCTTTATGGGCCTACAGGACAGCATACAAGACACCTTTAAGGATGTCATCTTGTAGGTTGGTCTTTGGAAAAGCCTGTCATCTGCCCTTGGAGTTAGAACACAAAGCTTACTGGGCTCT
Organism: Gossypium rotundifolium; assembly: GCA_025506655.1. Taxonomy (NCBI): domain Eukaryota; kingdom Viridiplantae; phylum Streptophyta; class Magnoliopsida; order Malvales; family Malvaceae; genus Gossypium; species Gossypium rotundifolium. Next base: position 55,192,198 of record CP106731.1, read on the forward strand.
CCTATAACTCAATTTGGATCTTAAGTTTACTGAAGAGAAATGGATGCGTCAACTCAACGAGTTAGAAGAATTCTGAATGTTCTCATACGAGAATGACAAACTATTGAATTTGAAGCAGGTCAACAAGTCTTGTTATTCAATTCCAAATTAAGGTTCTTTCCAAGTAAGTTAAAATCACGTTGGTCCTATCTATTTACAATTCACCAAGTTTTCCCATATGGAATTGTTGAACTTTAAAGTAAGGGAGGTAATTTTCGAGTTAATGCTCAGCGCTTAAAACATTAGTAGGAGGATAAAATTGAGCGGGATACAGTCTCGTTCATTTTATCAAATATTTAATTTTTCTTGATTTCTTTTTTATTTAGGGTATATTTTTAGGATTAGTATATTTAAATAAATTCTGTTTAGGAGATTGGAACTTAAGTGGGACTACTTGTTACCCCTCCAATCTTTCCTGGGAATTGATTTTAACATAATCTTTCGAGAAATTATTCCCTAAATGAAAAAATAAATTTTTATTTTGTCAAATAAAAGGGTCAATTTTGATCCAAGTCTTAATTGCAACTCTATTTTCAAATTTTCTTTTAGTCTAGGTACTTAATTGAATTATTTTCAAAGTTTGGTTGCTCTTTTGTAAATATTTTCAAAGGCATCTGAAATAAATGTTTTAATTTAATTTTAATAAATAAGATGATAATAACTAGTATATAATTATATTTATTATAATATATATTAATTATTATCAACTTTGCATAGAACTAAGATTTGTTTAAATTTGATCATATTTTAATTAATAGTTTTTATTTCAATAAATTAATAGAAAATAATAATTTAATATGCATCATATTAGTTATTAATTGTTATTAACTTTGTGTAGAATTAGAACTTAAAATATTTTAACTATTAATTTGTTTTAAGAATTCTAATTGAACTCCTACCCTATTCACCAAAATTTCCAATCACCTTCTACACTTTTTTTCATATCACCATCCTTCAAACCAACCCCCATCCTTCCCTCCAACACCAACCATCGACACCTTTAGTAACTCTTTGTACCCAAATTTGGGTCTAGTAGGATTGGGCCCATTAGGCCTTGGCCATGGGAGCGTTTTAAAATTTTTGGGATTATGAGAATGGCATTATTACAAGTTGTACCTATTAGGTGAGTGACTTTGGAAGGTTAGGGGGCTTCTATGAAGTCCCAGGATCAAACTTGGGCTTTAGGAAAATTTTGGTTTTAGGTGAATAAAACCCTGGGAGATAGCAGGTAGGCCTTAAGAATAAAATGTGGGAAGAAATGATATAAGAAGAGCTTGTGGTGCAGTGGCAAAGTGACGCCACATAAGAGACAAGGAGGTGATGCCACAAGGAAGCAAGGGGTCCAAGGTTCAAGCCTTGGCACGAGCATTTCATTTTTGATTTATTTTTAATTGAATTTGGACTTTGGCCCATAGATTTATATTTAGTTGCGCATGATGTTAGACACAAGAAAGTGAGTGGTCTAGTGGCAAGTCGTCATTAATGGTGCAAGGGAGCCTAGGTTCGAATCTCATGACAAGCAGGGGAGTCTTTATTTTGCAGATTGGACGGCCAGAGTTTGAGTTGGATTTAAACTCTGCTGACGGAGGGATCCCACATCGGAAAGATAGCAAGAGGGAAGGTGAGAAGCTAGCTATAAATGGAGCTGTCTATTAAGAGAGGAAGCATACCTTGGTGGGTGTTTGGGCATAGGAGCATTCGGAGCACGAATTAACTTCAGACTCCTATCAAGTGTGTATTCTCTCTACTCTAGCTGTAGAGCGGCAAATGCCAAAATGTCGATCACACGACGATAGTATCCACACGAGTGTGCGAGCACACGTGTGGGAGCTTCGACGCGATAGTTGAGGCCAGCTTGAATGTAGTAGATAGTGAACTGGACTATGGGAATCTCGTATCGTGGCTAGATTTAGGCTAAGTGGGCCACATGAGTGTGTGGGCCTACATGGGCCGAATAAGGGGCATCAGGCCCATTTACACCGTTATGACCATTTAGGTTATCTGAGTCGCTCGAGGCGGTAGCAGGCCTTTGGAAGGCTATTAAATGCAAAATTACCAAAGTACCCTCGATGGGTAAATTACCGAAACACCCTTGGTTTACGAAATTATCGAAATACCCCAGGTTTGCAAAATTATTAAAATACCTCTGGTTTGCAAAATTATCAAAATACCCCTGGTTTGCAAAATTACCAAAATACCTCTAGTTTGTGAAATTACCGAAATACCCCTAATTTGTGAAATTATCGAAATACCCCCAGTATGCAAAAATTATCGAAATACCCTCAATGGGTAAAATGATTGATATGCCCCTGAAGGGTAAGATGACGAAAATGCCCCTACATGTTTTATGGTTATTCTTGTATGCGATTTATGATTATTATGGTATGTTTATTATTGTAGGATGCATTCATGTGTTATTATGTTGCATGGGAATGGGATTATTAATATGGAGGAAGTGCTAATAGGATCGCATGGTCGCTGATGATGTGGATCCACCAAGGCTTTTTAGCCACCGAAGCGACCATCTTTGCAAATAAGTTAGTGTTGCAACCGGTGCTACAAAAGGAGTGTACGGATGGGTGGGTCGATTAAATCCCCACAGGAGTGCACAGTTGGATAGGAGACGGAGTACAGGGCTGGTATGGGCATTAATGCATTGCATATATGGATTATATTATTGAGATGGGCTTAGGCCCAGATGTGACTTATGATATGGGTTAAGGCCCAACCGAGGCTATTTTGGGCTAAGGCCCTATTGCCACCGTTATTGTAATGGGTGTCGACCCGAATTGTTGTGATGCATGTTTTTACTAATGAGGGTTGTACACACTGAGTTTTTGCAAACTCACCCCCTCTTTTTAATTTTTCTTAGGAAATCCTCAGTAGGTGGTTCGATGTTCTGGAGGACTCGGAGGTGGCCACACTACGAGCAGTTTTGGATTTTCGTATTCTACTTTACTTTATTAAATCATTTTTATTGGGTTGTAATAAGGCATCTCTTAAATTCTGGTATAGTTTGGGATTTTTAGTTTATTATGTTTAAAATCTACTCAACATTTAATTGTGGTTTTCCAAAACAATATCTTTTTTCAAAACACTACGTTTTCGCAACCAAGTTGTAAATATCACGTTTTATAAGTCAGTTGTTTCAAATTAAGCTTTCGCAACGAACAAGGTTTTGAAGGTAATGATTTCTTAATAAATGTTGATTATTAATAACAATTGCAAACTGGGACTTTAGTTTTTAAATATCAAGAGGAGTTTTCAATGAAAATGCGATTTTCAAAAAACACCTCAATGTGACACGCCAGATTCGGGCCTAACTTCTAGGTCGGGTTTGGGGTGTTACATTCGTCGTCTAGCAGCCACCCTTGCATGCACCTCGCAACCTGCTCCATTGCGTTCGTCACTAGCCAGCTCCATAAGAGCTCATGCCCGCACTTGCTTGTTGTTCCAGCCGACCATCGCACGTTGCTGCTGCCTTGCATATCTTGATCCACGCGCATCATTGCCGCTCCCAGGTCCAGCCCGTGCGCACCAACACACTAGCCCTACTGTTCACTCGACACTGCTTCCTGTTTCCAGCGCATCTACTCATGCTAAGGCCATGCATTACTGCCATTCCTTCCTTGTTCTATGCACACCCTTGCACAAACCAAACACCCCTTGTCAAATTTGCACAACACTTCCACCACATTTAGCCAATAGCTCTTCGAACATCCCTCAATTAAATTCTTTTGCTTCTAATTTTATTTATTGAGTTCTTAATTTTTATATAAATGTGGTAAGACAATTTTTTCTCCTAAATTTCAAATTTATTTAATTATTCAATTTCTCAATTTATTGAATTGTTAATATTTTATACTAATTAAATTTTTGAGAAAATATTTGTTTTACTTTTCTATTCAGGTTAATCATGCCTCACAAAAGAACTCGTACATCTATCCAAATTGACAAATCCCAAAACAAATTTCACTGTGAAGAAGCCAAAGCGAGATACAAAAATGTTTTCAAGAATCAACAAATGCACCCAGAAAAAGGATTTACACTGAAAGAAAGCAACTATATCGATTTCATGGCGCGCATTCGACAAATTGCTGAAGCTCTTAATTGGGAATTCTTTTGTGAGAAATGACCTAGTGTAGATGAGGAATTAGTTCGTGAATTTTAGACAAATTTGACTTCAAGCGAATTAACAAAAGTTTCTGTCTGAGGAATCAAGGTACCAATAAGCTCAAATGCTATTAATGAATTCTTTGAATTACCTGATTTCGAAGACGATGAATATTCTTCCTTGATGAGAAATATTGAGACTAAAAATCTACAAGAAATTGTCAAGGAACTTACAGTTCCAAGTTCTAAGTGGACTTTGTCAAAGCAAGGAATTCACACTTGTCACAGAGAATATTTTATACCACTAGCGAAGGTATGGTTCTATTTCATTTAGTTCAATCTTATACCTGTTTCACATGGGACTATAATTTCATTAGAGCGAATGGTCTTATTATATTCGATTTTAACTGAAAAGACCATTAATGTAGGAAAAATCATTCTGAGAGTAATGCAAAATTGTGCCACTAGACATTTTGGCCCAACTTACTTTCCCTTTACGATAACAATTTTGTGCTTGAAAGCTAAAATTCTTGCAAACGTAAATAAGACAGGTTATAGCCAGGGCACAATCACAGATTGGGACCTCTATCGAATAGCTAGAGATTCTATTCTGCAGCAACGAGTTGAAGAGAGCGAGGATCCTGAAGAAGAAGATCCCACAAAATTGTACCAGTACAGTCAGCTGAAATCCTTGATAAAGTAGAACCAATAACCAAACCTGACATGACAACCTCAACGTTCAGAACTCAATCGCCTCACCCAAACCTTCGAGATGAGCTGTCAAAGTTGATGGACATAATGTAACTTATGCAGTGGCAACAACAAGCTTACTAGAGATATTCAAAAATATGGGATGACTTAATGAGAAGCGCTCTTACGAAAATGTTCAATGATCCGTTTATTTTTGTGCCTGAGTTTCTAGATTTTATATTTGAACCATGGAGTCCACTATCGAAGAGGGAACGAAGTGATTCATGCAAAAATAAAGATGATGGAGCAAAAGATGAGTCAGATTTTGAGGGATCTGCAAATAAAAAGAAAGGGGGATCTTTACCTTATGTTATTTTCTTTCCTAGGTTATTTTAGGATTAGGATCTATTAGGATTTTAGTTTTTCACATAATAAAATAAGAGATAGAAATCATGAATAAAAATGAACAAGTTTTAATATAAGAAGTGTGACAATATATATGCACATGTCTAGGATTGGATCTAAAGAGAGCTTGGTACTTAAGTAGTCAAATTGACTCACCTCCTCTTTTCTAGAATCCTACCTAGTGTATACTATTTATTCACTTCTAACAATGAGGACATTGTTCATCTTAAGTAGGGGGACCAAAAAATTGAAATTATTTCCTTTCAGAATAAAATTTTCTTTTAATTATAATTAGGTTATATTTTTTTCAAAAATTTAAAATTTTGTTAAGTATGCTAAACTTCAGTATGAATAAAGTTCTATCATTTCAATAACTATTATTTAGCTAAATCATGACATAAATGTACTCTTAATAAAGTATGTAAATCATACCATAAAATTTTAGTTCCTTAGGAAAGCTAGACATGCATGAAACCTTAAGTCTCTAGAATTGACTTAGTAATTTCTTGAGGCGAAATCCTGGGAGGCATGGTGTATTGAAGGTAAATATTTCGAAGGTCCTATTCAAGCTAAGTCTATGGTTTTTAGCCTAAATTTATCTGTCTTTTACCTACCCTTAGCCTAGCTACGTTACAACCTATTTAAAAGACCTATTGATTCAAGTTCCTATGCTACCTACATTAGTGGAGAGAAATTTTTATGTTCAACATATGAAGGCATAAATTAAACTTGATGATTGCGGCTTAATCTTAAATAAGCGAATAAAAAGAATCAAATTGGTAGGGATTTAACATGTCTTTATTGAGTAAGCATTTAGTCTATTTTTGCTATCATAGTAACAATTGTGATTAATTTGAATGATATGTATGTTTAAGTAGCATAAATATCAAATTTCTTGTTCTTGAGCATAAGTATACTAAATTCATAATTTTGAGAAGAATGTTGTTCTGAAGGAATTTTTCAAAGGTGTTTCCAAGAGATTCTCTTTAATTTATGTATTACTTGGGACGAGCAATGAATTAAGTATGGGGGTGTGGAAACACGAAAATATATACACTTGTTCATGCCCTTTTTAACTCAAATTCATGCAATTTTATAGTAATTATTGTCGAAAAATATATAATAATTATAAAATAATTAAATTTTACTTAAATTATTAAAATTTTTAATTTTAATTATTTTTGTAAAAAAAATTGATTAATTTTGATTTATTTTCGACAGATTCGCACAAAGGGCGAAAATTGGCTCGGCAGACACTATTAAAAGTGAAAAATCGAGAAGTGGTTTTTGAAGCATCGAGATGAATTAATTTTTCAGCCTAAGACGGTCTAAATTATGAATATTAATTCATAATATAATTAATTTTAATTTTAATCCAATTTATTTTGGGTTAAATAATTATTATTAATTAATTATGAAAAGAGGCCCAATTGTGCTAAACTGAATTGAACAACTGGGTTGACCAAAACCGTCCGACATGCGGACCCAATCAACTTATTTATGTGATTATTTGGCTTGCAAAACAGCCCTTGAAGCTCCCTTGAAATTGCATTCAAACCCCTCCACTTATCAAGCTTTTATAGATTTGCCTGTAGCTAAATTTAGCAAGTTTGAAAACTTCAAACTTGCCACATGTGTGGCCGGCCATGGGGGGAGTCAATGCCTGCTGATTTTTTCTATTTTTAGCAGCTACTCAACCTATAAATACCCCCTAGCTGCTCATTTCAAACACATCTCTCATCCTTTCATTCTTCACTTCACTTCTCTCTCACTTTCTCTTTTCAAAACCTTTCCTTTGTTCTTCATTTTCCCCTCCCATTCCCTTGTTGATTTCCTCTCTTGGAAATGAGCCCTTCAACCATCATTGGTAGCAACATTCAAGTGCTCGTAGAAGCCTCGGTTCAACAAGAACAAGCAGATAAGGAGGAGCAGAGCAAACTAGTTAAGCTTCGGAGAAACATTGGATTCGATTCTAGTTCCCTATCCTTTAATTTTTATTGTTGTTGTTATGAACATGTCTATGAATACTTGTTATGTTGATATGTTTAATTTAATTAATACTACTTAAATTTAATTCGTGTTAGGTTGATTGCATTTCGCTTATTGTTGTTGTTATGAACATGCTATGAATACTTGTTATGTTGATATGTTTAATTTAATTAATATGACTTAAATTTAATTCGTGTTAGGTTGATTGCATTTCGTCCACTTAAGTTATTAAAATTTTGCTTGTGTTGTTATAGGTCTTGGTAAATTGTTTGATTAAGTAAAAAGTCATTGTTTGCTTTGAGAGCAATGAATACACAATTAACATTATCTAATGATGGTTCGATTTTGGCAGAATTAAAAGCTAAACCAGTTTTCCTTCAGCAAATTTGCGAAGCTCAGAAATATGATAGTGAACTGTAAGCTAGAAGAGTGCAATGTGAGTCGAATAGTGATTTAGAGTACCAAATCGGATCCGATGATTGTTTAATGTTCCGAGATAAAATTTGTGTACCGAAGAATCTAGAGTTGATTTAGAAAATTTTATACGAGGAACATAGTGGTTGTTTATCCATTCATCCTGGGAGTATTAAAATGTATAATGATTTGAATAAATCGTATTGGTGGTCTGGTATGAAACAAGATATTTCTGAGTTTGTATCAAAGTGTTTAATTTGTCAGCAAGTGAATGTCGAGCATCAAGAACCTTCAGGCTTGCTTCAGCCTGTGATGATATCGCAGTGGAAATGGGATAGAGTGACTATGGATTTCGTAGCAGGATTACCCCAGTCTCCGAAAAAGAAAGATGCAATTTGAGTTGTCATTGATCGACTAACGAAATCAACACATTTTATTCCAATACGTACTTACCACTCACTCGATAGATTAGCTGAATTGTACATTGCTGAGATTGTTAGATTGCACGTGTGCCAGTTTTGATTATTTCGGATAGAGATTTGAGGTTTACGATGTAGTTTTGTAAGAAATTACAAGAAGCTCTGGGTACAAAGTTGAATTTTAGTACAACTTTTCATCCACAAAGTGACGGATAGTCTGAGTGAGTAATTCAGATTCTCGAAGATATGCTCCAATGTTGTGTTTTGGAATTCGAAGGAATTGGGAGAAATATTTGCCGCTAGTTGAATTTACATATAATAATAGTTTTCAATTGAGCATAAAGATGGCACTGTAAAAAGCTTTATATGGTCGTAAATGCCGAACTCTATTGTACTGGACTGAACTTAGCGAAAGACAGATTCACGGGGTTGATTTGATTAAAGAAATCGAAGAGAAAGTGAAAGTAATTCGCGACTATTAAAAAGAAGCTTCAGATCGTCAGAAATCATATGCAGATTTGAAACGAAAAGATATTGAATTTAAAATTGGTGATAAAGTGTTTTTGAAAGTGTCTCCGTAGAAGAAAATCGTTAGATTTGGTCAGAAAGGCAAGTTGAGTCCGCGTTTTGTTAGGATGTATGAGATCATCAAAAGAATAGGGCCAGTGGCATATCGACTAGTGTTACCTATTGAATTAGAAAAGATCCACAACGTGTTTCATGTATCAATGTTGTGCCGATATAGATCTGATCCATCTCATGTGATTCCTCCGTCAGAGATTGAGATTCAGCCTAATATGGCGTACAATGGAGAACCGATCAGAATTTTGGCTCAAGAAATCAAAGAATTGAGAAATAAATGTATAGCCCTAGTGAAGGTTCTTTGGCATAAACACGAGATTGGGGAAACTACGTGGGAACCCGAGGAAGCTATGAGAAAATAGTACTCTAACCTATTCACTGGTAAGATTTTCGGGGACGAAAATCCCTAAGGGGGAGAGTTGTAATAGCCCATTTTTGATCAAATCCGAATAGAGGTTTTGGAACCACAAATACGAAGTCAAAATATTTATTTTTTTTCTTTTTTATTGTTTGCAGTATTATTGAGTGATTATGAGAAAATTTCGTTAAAAAATTTTATTGTTTGATTGGTCAATTTGATAAAAAGGACTAAATCATGTAAAGCGTAAAACTTGACTTCTAATAGCTAAAGGTATTAAATAGCTATAGAACCATAAAGTAAAGGTCCTTATGTTGTAATTAGACCATCTTTAGAGTAAGTGGACTTTTATGGACATAAAACAAGTGAATATTAATGTTTTAAACCAAAGTTAATTTGGTAAATTATGTATTAAATGATAATTAAAATTAGTAAAAACCATTCATCTTCTTCATTTTATCAAACCACCACCGAAAATACATGGTTCTTCTAAGCTAGGGCTCGACCATCATAAATCCTTACAATTTGGTATGTATTTTGTCTCGTTTTTAATGATTTCTATGTTTTTGTGATCGTTGCATCTAGTACTAGCTAGCCTAGTACCAATTTTTCAAAATTGTTAAAGATTTTGAATGATGCCATTGATGAATATGTATGAGTTTTGAAGTTTGATGATAGATTTTGAATAGTTGTTGATAGTTAAACAAGTTTTGTAAAGTGATTTTGAGTGAAAATACAAAATAGGGGTTAAATTGAGAAATGTGTAAAGTTAGTGGTTAAATGTGAAATAAATGAAAAATATTGGATAATATGAGTACTATAGAAATTAGGCTAGCATGGGTGGTGACTAAATTGCTTGAATTTGGGATTTTATGAAATAAGGACTAAATGTGAAAATGTGAAAGTTTAGGAGTAAAAGTGTAAATGTGCCTTAAAGAGTGTTTTGGACTAAATTGAATGAATAGATGATTAAATAAGTTAATTTTTAATATATTTAGATTAATAAAAATGAAGTATAGACTTGGATCGGAGAAAAGATAAAGTTATCGACTAATCGAATCAATTCGTCGTTTGAACATCCGAGGTAAGTTCATATGTTATAAATTCATTTCAAATGTATTTATATGCTTTGATATAGCATGAATTGTGTTTATGTGATTACATATGAGTTCGAAATGATTCGATGAAGATTCGACAGTTGGAAACCCGATTGAACCTTAGGAATAGTTTAGGATGCTAGTGACATGTCATTAGGTATACTTGAGTTGGCTTCGGGCCATGATTTAGCACTGTGTGTATGAGATAAACCGATTTGGCTTCGGGCCATGCATATCGACTGATTTGACTTCGGGCTATGATATCAGAATTTCGGATAAGTTACCTTGATTTGGCTATGGGCCATGGTATAGGTACTCGAGTGAGACCTTGAGAATCCGACTTCTATTCTGAATGGTTCAACGAGTAAATGAAGGATGTGGTTGAGTATGAGATTAGTACAAGGAGGTACAGGTACGTATGGAAATGAATTGAGTATCGAAATCTATGAAATTGATGAGTTCTTTGGTCAGTTATATGAATGATCATTTAATAGCTTGAGATTTAATAGAATTGTTACACATTATTTTCCATTATATGAAAGATCAATGAATAATGATCATTGCTAATTGTTAACATATGATATTACTAAGCTATATAGCTTACTTTGTTGCTTTTCCATGTTTTATAGTGATTTCAAAGCTAGCTCGGATTCGAGGATTGTTGGAGACTTCACCACACTATCCACTGACTCTTTGGTACTTTTGAAACTATGTATTAAGTATATGGAATGTATAGGTATTTGAGTCATGTTGGTTATGTTTTGGTAATGACTTTGGCCAAATGAATTGGTTTGAAAAAGATTTACCCAAGTTACTATTTTTGTGTAAGTCTTGTATTAACTAAAAAACATGGAGAGGGTCATCATAAATATTGTTTGAATCAAATTGGATTTATTGAACTAGAAATTAGTTGGAATGTCGATTTAGAAAAAGATTTAGAACTAATTGATTTATGAACCGGTACGGATCGGTTGAATTGGACAAAAAATCAGTTGGATTTGGCAGTTGAACTGATTAACCAATTTTTTAATTTATTATATTTTTAAATTTTTAATAATTCTTTTAATCATATCAATTGAAACGATCATATCAACAAACCGGTGACTTGATCGATTCAACCACCAATTCAATTTAAATAACATTGATTTCAATTGAGAAAACACATAATCCTTATAGTACATTATTAAAAGAAAAATATGATGATAACTATAATACAAATTTTATAATGAGAATTATAAAATAGAAAATAAATTTAGCTCTATATTTAAATACATTAAGTTTTTTTTTTTAAATAGATGAATTTCCATTTAATTTTTTAAACCTCGGAGATTGGAAAGAGGATACATATTTATAATTTATAATCTCTCTCTATATAAGCGGAGTTTGAAAAAACTTTTGAAATGACCACTACAGGAAATTATGCTTTACTGGAGTTTGGACAAAAAACGCCGCAAAAGTTATACATTAGTGGCGCTAATCGGAAAACACCGCAAAAGGTTAGAGCTATAGCGGCGTTTATGAGAAAAATGCCGCAAAAGGTCTAGCAGTTCATAAACGCCGCAAAAGGTGTAGCACCCCTTACCCGTATTTAAGGCCGGAATAGGGTACAAGGCATTACCAAAACACATACACTTGTAAACGTATTAAACTGAGTCATAAAATTTCATCCAAATTATACAAAATGAACTGCTAAATATTAAAGGCCAACATTTTAGGCCAAACCAATTATGACATGTACAAATGATTAAGTCTCCTATACATGCCATAAACTTAAGAGGTTTGTATTCACTTTTACCTCACGATGATAGCTTGATAGTGTGATTACATCTCTGGCAATCTCCAACTCGAGCTAGCATACAAACCCTATAAGATATGGGAAATGAAGGGAAGTAAGCCACAAAGCTTAGTAAGTAAGTATGTAAATAATAAGTGATTTATTAATAGACTTTTATAAATCTTCACAATATGTTCTCAAGATAATACAATCACAATTGAACATAGTTCCACTTTTTAATCATGTTCATCTCAAGCTATCTACTCGAGTCACAATCATTAAATTATTTATATCTGAAGCTACGGAACTCCAAATTAAGATCCGTTAATTTTTTATGAAACTAGACTCACATATATTCTAACCATAAAATTTTTAGAATTTTTGGTTTAGCCAATCAATACAGTTTATTTATTAAAATTCCCCTATTTTACTGTTTGACTATTCTGACCTCTCTTCACTACGAGTTAATTTTCTCCTCGTAAAGAGTTCATATGACCTTATTATTTATTTCATTCGACAATAGACTCATTCAGGATTTCAGGAATATAAATTATATCCCATAATTATTTTTTTACAATTTTTAATTATTTTTTCAAGGAAGAATAGGGGATCACGTAATCATTCTGAAGCAGTCTCACAGAAATTCAAATATCTCAAAATATACGAATCATTTGTTTGTTATGTTTCTTTTATATGAAAATAGACTCAATAAACTTTAAATAAATATCTCATAAAACTTATAATTAAATTTATACTATTTTTGGTGATTTTTCAAACTCATGTCAATGATGCTGCCAAACAGTTTTATTGTAAATTTTTGCTCTCTCTTTCACTTTAGTTGTGTTCATCACTTGCTTATACCAATCTTTCCAATTTCCGATTACATATCGAACATATTGTTCATACATACATTTTCCACATTTCTCAATTGGTCACATTCACACTTGCACTTATTCATAACATGATCGTATTTGATTACACTGAGTTGTGAAACGATCACATGTATTTTCACTTAGTCAATTTCCCGTTGAGCTTATCGGAATAATAACAGATACACGGTGGCTTGCACATAGTACCACCCTTGTGGCCGAAGTTATCTGGTGCACATAGTAGCCTGTACTTAGTACTACACATGTGACAAAAACCATCACTTACACATAGTGGCCTGCACTTAGTACCACACATGTGATCGAAACTATGGGGTACGTATAGTAGCCTGACTTAGTACTACACATGCGACCTATCCGTCTGGTACACGTAGTAGTCTACACTTAGTACTACACACGTGACCTAAAACCATCTAGTAGCTCTCTTGTACACATAGTGGCCTACACGTAGTACCACACATGTGACCTAGCTACCTCATTCGTATCTTTTCTATTCCGAAGGTTCAACTGGGAATTCTCACTTTTCAACATTTTACCAATCCATAAATCTTCATGCCATCATTTTATACAACTATCATACATTCATAAAACATGCATTTAGGCATATTATGGGTTTACTTTAAGTTATTCAAACTTACTTGTCGAAATATCGTCAGGTACAACCGTGTAGCAACTCATACAACCCATGTAATATTAATTTAACATTCAATTCATGTAACATTAATTTGCCATTCAATCTCACATAACACAACAAATATCACATTTTCCATATCATACATACCATCCATCGACTTCTCCTAAACATATTAAATCATACAATTTATGCCATATCAATAGAGAATTACAATTCAATCATGGTGTTGCATTATTATTAACACACGAACTTACCTCCAATGTCGAAACAACCATTTTACCAACTTTCTCGATTTTCGATTTTCCTCTAGTTCTAGGTCCAAATATCATTTTTCGGGGTCTAAAACATCACGTTTCACTTATTTAATTAATGTACTACTCAAAACAGTCCTTAAATAAACTTTTTCAAAATTACAATTTTGCCCCTAAACTTTTACATATTTACACTTTTGCCCCAATACTTGAAAATTAAACTTCAGCCCTTATTCTTATGTTTTATAACATGTTAATCATTTTTCCCTTGTATGGAAACATCAAATTCTTACTCTAACATACACTTATGAACATTAGGTATTTTTACCAATTATGTCGTTTTACTCGTTTTCACTTAAAATTGCTTAGCAAAAGTTCTTTAACATAATTTCAAGCTTCATATTCTACCAAAAAAACACCAAAATGCACACTTTTCACCCATGGGTAATTTTCCAAAGATGAACCCTAGCATGAATTATTGGTAGCATAAGCTAAATCGAGCTACCGGGACTCTAAAAATCGTAAATAACTTGAAAAACGGGGCTAGAACGGACTTACCATGAACTTGGAAAGTTGAGAAAACCCTAGTCATGTCTTCTCCTAGTAAATTTCGTCCATATGAAGAAGATGGAAAATTTTGACATTTTAATTTTGTTTTTAATTCATTTAATTCACAAAAGGACCAAAATGCCCTTACAAAGAAATATCTTATCTAACATATACCATATCCATTTTTGTCCAACAATTTAATCAATGGGCTAATTACCATTTAAGAACCTCTACTTTAAAATTTCATAGCAATTTGACACCTCAAACTTCTAGAACTCAAGTTTTGTACTTTTTACAATTTAGTCCTTTTGACTAAATTGAGTGCCCAAACGTCAAAATTTTCGAATGAAATTTTCACAAAATCATTCTGTGAAGTTGTAGACCACAAAAACATAATAAAAATAAATTTTATTACGTCAGATTTGTGGTCCCGAAACCATTGTTTCGACTAGGCCCTAATTCGGGATGTTACATTTCTCCCCCCTTTTAGGATTTTTGTCCTTGAAAATCTTACCAGAAGAGTGGTTTAGTATCTTTCTCTTAATTTCCAACATCACTAAATAATCTTTTTCAAGACGATACTTTCAGAAACACTCTGTCATCGATCTGAATTCTAATAGAACTTAGTGAATTCTGTCAAACAAAGAATCGATACATGTTGAAATTATTATGCTAATTCCATCAAACGTTCGAAAACAACACACTAGAATTTCTCTTGGTTCCCCACATATCAATTGATAATCACTCACAATCTTTCAATAACTTAATTCGTAACCACTGTCTTGAACTCAAATTTTGTTATGCCATCAGATATATTAAACTCTCGAAACCAGGAAACATATGACAATCCTCATTAAACAAACAGTGTCATCAAATTTTTCAGTACAGACATAATAATAACCATCTCTAAATCACTAGTCGAACAGTTCTTTTTAATCTGACATTAACCGTATGAAAACATGAACCACCACTTTATATTCTAGCAATAAAACTCATTCTAATCCGTTCACTAGTGCATCACTGAAAAAATCATAAACTCATTACTCAATTCCAACTAAACTCAAAATTAGAGCTTCGGTTAATAATACCTTCAATTGCTTTAACTTTGTTAGTATACCCAGACCATTCAAACTTTAACAAATGTGATAACTTTTCCAATCAGAACAACTTTAACTTATAATAACATCATCCGGTTAGAATAATCCAATAGGCATATCTCTGTATTATGCTTTTTAGAATATAATTTCTTCATTCAAACTATCCGTCCTCATACTCGTGAATACACAAAATTTATTCTCTTAGTTGAGGCATGTTTAAATATACATAACTCAAATAACATCTCATCAAATCAGTTCACTCATATAAAAACAACTGAGTTGATTTCAGCTATCGAATAATAACATATCAATATACTTTTTTTCTTCATGTTGAGGATACAACTCAAATTCACAATCTTTCAAAATTATTTTAGCATTCAAATCAAAGTTCTTTTAAACCGTATTAGCTCAAGGAAATAGATATCCTGATTGAACTCATTAACTTTAATCAAACTTACCTGAGGAAAGAAAACTGCTATATAATTTAAGCTTGTGTTCTTACCATTTATACCCTTGCCAATATCAATTTCTTCCAAGGAAATTTGAGAAACCATGATACCAGAGTTACCACATTCCTATTATTGAATCTAGAAATACAGACATACTAAACATAGCCATCATAGACCAAAGAACATACTTTAAGGATGAGCCATGTCCAATAATTTCCACAATAAGGGCAATAAGAAAACCCCAAATACGATACCATTCCAGAAGTCTAAGAACATAACTCACAAGAAAATAACAGAGATCTTGATGATTCCTCAGAGAAACCCAGCAAAAAAACAATGCTTACCGACTCTGGACTTCCATCATAACAGAGATAATATATTTTCCGTATATATAAAACAAAACCATAATCAAATAGAAACATAAGAATAGTCTCACATAAATTTTTACCATCGACTTCATTCCAACATATTTAAATTGAATTCTAAAGAGATAAAGAAATACCAATCATAAATCGACCAGACCAACAGGGCATTCGTCTAACATCATAGTTAGCTTCTCACAATGTAAGAACTCCATCAGAAACTAAACAATCACACACATATCTCTGAGGATAAAAGAATATATAGAATATACAGAAAAGATCATCATATTCATTTCAACTGTAACTATCATACACACATCTTTACTACTCAAATATCATTTCTTTGACTAATTCTATGATCATGAACCCCGTATTATTCTTTTCACTAACGAAAACCAATTCAGGAAAAATTTCAGCAAACACATACTTTAGATATCATATCTGAATAAGTCGATTAGCCGAGACTAAATTCTCCTTTATCCGTGACATTGCCTAATCTGTATAATCTTTAAACATTCTGATATCCTTCCAAAATTGTTTCCACTTTCCAAACTGTTCTTATCTCTATATGCATTACTAAGTATTTCACCACTAAACTCTTTAGTTTCTCATTTATGGACATATTCCACATGGTTCTCGTGAATTTTCATTATAAAGCAACACTGGTAAGGGGGTGAGTTCGTAAAGCTTCTAATTTGACTCTCATAAGTACATACATATGACTTTGTATTCATCAACAACATCATATAATCACAATTACATAATTCATTTCAAGCTAATTAACATACATAGTAATGTTACACGAACTTTTTCAATTATCTTATTCAAACAAGTGTACATAAACACACATTCTGTCAATTTGAGTAAATTTACTTTTCGTATTCACTTAATCAAATATGTTGGGCACATAACATCATATGCATGCCAAACAAACATGGATGGGCTTATCACCATATAAACTTTCATTTCATTCTACTTTTCACATTTCTCAACTTGTAGTTATCTCATTTCGTACATTAACACATATATATCGTGAACTTCTATTCATACCTTTCCAAATTTCGACAAATCATAAGCACGTCTCAATCATTTCAATATCATTATCAGCATTATCGAAAAATAGCTCGGTTGGAAGTCATCTCTGTCTTAACAAAACAATTTCATTAGAGTCGGGAGATATCACACTATCACGAGTAGTAATATGACATGTATAGCTAGACTCACATACGCTATGTTAGTCCGAGAATCGACTAAACTTGGCTCTGATATCACTAAATGTAACACCTCTTACCCGTATTCAAGGCCGAATAGGGTACAAGGCATTACCAAAACACATACACTTGTAAACGTAGTAAACTGAGTCATAAAATTTCATCCAAATTATACAAAATAAACTGCTAAATATTAAAGGCCAACATTTTAGGCCAAACCAATTATGACATATACAAATGACTAAGTCTCCTATACATTCCATAAACTTAAGAGGTTTGTATTCACTTTTACCCCACGATGATAGCTTGATAGTGTGATTACATCTCCGGCAATCTCCAACTCGAGCTAGCATACAAACCCTATAAGATATGGGAAATGAAGGGAAGTAAGCTACAAAGCTTAGTAAGTAAGTATGTAAATAATAAGTGATTTATTAACATGCTTTTATAAATCTTCACAATATGTTCTCAACATAATACAATCATAATTGAACATAGTTCCACTTTTTATTCATGTTCATCTCAAGCTATCTACTCGAGTCACAGTCATTAAATTATTTATATCTGAAGCTACGGAACTCAAAATTAAGATCCGTTAATTTTTTATGAAACTAGACTCACATATATTCTAACCATAAAATTTTTAGAATTTTTGGTTTAGCCAATCAATACAGTTTATTCATTAAATATTCCCCTATTTTACTATTTGACTATTCTGACCTCTCTTCACTACGAATCAATTTTCTCCTCATAAAGAGTTCATATGACCTTCTTATTTAGTTTATTTGACAATAGACTCATTCAGGATTTCAGGAATATAAATTATATCCCACAATTATTTTTGTACAATTTTTAATGATATTTCCAAGGCAGAACAGGGGATCACGTAATCATTCTAAACCAGTCTCACAGAAACTCAAATATCTCAAAATATACGAATCATTTGTTTGCTTTGTTTCTTTTATATGAAAATACATTCAATAATATTTAAATGAATATCTTATCCAACTTATAATTCAATTTCTACTATTTTGGTGATTTTTCAAAATCATGTCACTGCTGCTGTCCAAACAGTTTTATTGTAAATCTTTGCTCTCTCTTTCACTTTAGTTGTGTTCATCACTTGCCTATACCAATCTTTCCAATTTTCGATTACATATTGAACATATTGTTCATACGTGCATTTGCCACATTTCTCAATTGGTCACATTCACACTTGCACTTATTCATAACATGATCGTATTCGATTACACTTAGTCGTTAAATGATCACATGTATTTTCACTTAGTCAATTTCTCGTTGAACTCATCAGAATAATAACAGATACACGGTGGCCTGCACATAGTACCACCCTTGTGGCCGAAGTTATCTGGTGTACATAGGAGCCAGCACTTAGTACTACATATGTGACCAAAACCATCACTTACACATAGTGGCCTGCACTTAGTACCACACATGTGATCGAAACTATCGGGTACGCATAGTAGCCTGCACTAGTACTACACATGTGACCTGTAACTTCCTGAAATTGGGCCTAGTAGGATTGAGCTCAATGGGCCTTGGGCATAGTAGCATTTAATTTTTTTTTGGAGAACAAGAGATCGACTTAAATGCAAGTTGGACCAATTAGATAAGTGAGTTTGGAAGGTTAGGGGGCTTCTATAAAGTCCCGGGTTCAAGTTAGGCCTTAGGAAAAATTTTGGTTTTAGGTGAAAAAAACCCTGGAGGCCTTAAGAATAAAATGTGGAGGAAAATGACACAAGTGGAGTGTGTGGTGTAGCGGCAAAGTGACGCCACAAGGAAGGAAGGAGGTCCAAGGTTCTAGTTGTAGTGTTTGCATTCCTTTTAGATTATTTTTTATTAAATGAATCTAGACCTTGGCCATAGGGTTATATTTAGTTGCATGGTTTAAGACACAAGGAGCTGGTTGGTAAAGTGGCAAGGCGTGAATTGGATGATGGGAGAGCTTGGGTTGAATCTCATGAGGAGCAAGGAGTATTTATTTTCTGGATTGACGGTAAGAGTTTCAGTTGAATTTAAACTCTCTTGTGAAGGATCCCACATCGGAAAGATACAAGGAATGAAGGTGAAGAGCTAGCTATATAAAGAGCATGCCAGGAGGAGGGTTAACATACCTTGGTGGGCGTTGGGCACAGGAATGGTCGCAGCGTGGTTTAGCACCAGAGTCATATCAAGTGTGTAACTCTCTCTACTCTAGTTGTAGAGCGGCAAATGCCGAAGGGCCGATCACGGCATTAGTAGCCACACAAGCGTACGAGCGCACGTGTGGGGCTTCGACGCGATAGTTGAGGCCATCAGTAGTATTCTTGTGGTTTGGGGCTACTTGGGCCGCGATGGGCTGAAGTGGGCCCAATGGGCCCGTGGGGCCAATTGGAATAAATTGTATGATGATATAGTATATAGTGAACTAGATTAGGTGGAACCTATATACGTGACTAGATTTGTGTTAGGTGGGCCACACGAGCGTGTGGGCTGAATGGGCCAAAATCAGGTTTTAGGCCCAATAGTCTGGTGACGACCGAAAATGGTAGCCGAGTCGCTCAGGGTAACATTAGACCTCCGGGAGGGCCGTTACAGGTGCAAAATTATGAAAATACCCTTTATAGGTAAATTACGAAAATACCTTTAGTGGGTAAATTACAAAATACCCTTGGTGGGTAAATTACGAAAATACCCTTGGTAGGTAAATTACGAAAATACCTTTGGTGGGTAAATTATGAAAATACCCTTGGTGGGTAAATTACGAAAATACCCTTGGTAGGTAAAATTATTGTTATACCCTTAGAGGTTGGTTAGATTGATTATGTTGTATATTATTATTCTGATTATGATGGTAATTCGTTTCATACATTATTTGATATATGATTACATACATGTCATACTGCATACACTAATTGTAATATTATGTATGTTGCATGGGCATATGGGTGATAATGATAAAGGGGAAGTGTTCTGGTGGTTTTTACCACATTATCTAGTGAGCTATGTCACGTATTATGAATCTGGTGACTCTGACATATTATCTGGTGGCTATGCCACAATTATAAGGGCGATATGCAGTTGACTGCAGTGACTGCCTTCGATGGTGTGTAGAGGATGGAGGGTCGATTTAGTAATCCCCATGATGTGGCGGCAGTGCTGGTGGTGTGTAGAGGTTGGATACTTAGGTTGGGTGGGTTGCATTGCATACATGCTTAATATGTTGTATTTGTATGGGTTGATACATGTTCTTACTATTGGGGTTGTACACCCGAGTTTTCGTAAACTCACCCCATCTTTTTAAATGTTTGAGGTAATCCCTAGTTTGAGGACTTGGAGCCGAGGTGGACTCTGTGGTGGCCATGCACTATTTTCTCGTAAACTTTCAGTTTCTATTTAAAATTACTTTCTAATTTTGGGATTTTGCAATGTAATAAGGCCTTGGTATTTTATTTGGTTTTAGCTTTTAATTTGGTTACTGCTTGTTATTAAATGTTTAATACGGGATTTTCCTAAAATGTTAATAAACTGTTTCTTTTTTAAAATTACTTACACTCTATTTTTCACAACAAATATAACGAACACAAACTTTTTAACGAACACACAGTTTTTAGACATTCCTTTCATGTGACATGCCAGATCCAGTCGTAACGTTTAGGCCAGGTTTGGGGTGTTACAATTTTGGTATCAGAGCCTAGGTTTCAAAAACTTGGTTGTGGGTTATGGGGTTCAAAAAAAAAGTTTTCAAAAGTTTGTTTGAAAATACATGTTGTCTGGAAGTATGGCACCTTGAGTCTCCGGCATCCAAATCCATAAGTTCCCTTATTTTATGTTTGTTAAGACAATGTTATGACTGTATTTTTGGTATTTATTTTGTGTGTGCTGGTTTGGATAAAGAAATTGTATGTATAAATATCGATTTGCTTTTGTGTTTAGATATCTAGTTGTGAGAAAGAAGTTTCGAGATTTGGTTTATTAGTGTTATTAGATCAGAGTGCACAGCGTGAGCGCAGTGTGGTAGGTTAGGACGTGTGACTATTAGTTAGTTGGAAATTTTGAGCAAAAAAATTTCTTTAAGGAGGGTAGATTTGTAACATCCTGAAATTGGGCCTAGTAGGATTGAGCTCAATTGGCCTTGGGCGTAGTAGCGTTTAAATTTTTTTTTTGGAGAACAAGAGATCAACTTAAATACAAGTTGGACCAATTAGATAAGTGAGTTTGGAAGGTTAGGGGGCTTCTATAAAGTCCCGGGTTCAAGTTAGGCCTTAGGAAAAATTTTGGTTTTAGGTGAAAAAAAACCTTGGAGGTTGGCGGGTAGGCCTTAAGAATAAAATGTGGAGGAAAATGACACAAGTGGAGTGTGTGGTGTAGTGGCAAAGTGGCGCCACTTAAGGACAAGGGAATGACATCACAAGGAAGGAAGGAGGTCCAAGATTCTAGTTGTAGCGTTTGCATTCCTTTTAGATTATTTTTTATTAAATGAATCTAGACCTTGGCCATAGGGTTATATTTAGTTGCGCATGGTTTAAGACACAAGGAGATGGTTGGTAAAGTGGCAAGTGGCGTGAATTGGATGATGGGAGAGCTTGGGTTTGAATCTCATGAGGAGCAAGGGAGCATTTATTTTGCAGATGGGACGGTAAGAGTTTCAATTGAATTCAAACTCTACTGACGAAGGGATCCCACATCGGAAAGATACAAGGAATGAAGGTGAAGAGCTAGCTATATAAAGAGCATGCCAGGAGGAGGGTTAACATACCTTGGTGGGCGTTGGGCACAGGAGTGGTCCCAGCGCGGTTTAGCACCAGAGTCATATCAGGTGTGTAACTCTCTCTACTTTAGTTGTAGAGCGGCAAATGTCGAAGTGTCGGTCACGGCATTAGTAGCCACACGAGCGTGCGAGCGCACGTATGGGGCTTCGACGTGATAGTTGAGGCCATCAGTAGTATTCTTGTGGGTTGAAATTTGCTTGGGCGCGATGGGTCAAGTGGGCCCAATGGGCTGTAGGGCCAATTGGAATAAATTGTATGATGATATAGTATATAGTGAACTAGACTAGGTGGAACCTATATACGTGGCTAGATTTGTGTTAGATGGGCCGTACGAGCGTATGGGCCCGAATGGGCCAAAATCGAGTCTTAGGCCCAATAGTCTGGTAATGACCGAAAATGGTAACCGAGTCGTTCAGGGTAACATTAGACCTCCGGGAGGCCATTACAGGTGCAAAATTACAAAAATAACCTTCGTAGGTAAATTACGAAAATATCCTTAGTGGGTAAATTACGAAAATACCCTTGGTGGGTAAATTACGAAAATACCCTTGGTGGGTAAATTACGAAAATACCCTTGGTGGGTAAATTATGAAAATACCCTTAGTGGGTAAATTACGAAAATGCCCTTGGTAGGTAAAATTACTATTATACCCTTAGAGGTTGGTTAGATTGATTATGTTGTATATTATTATTCTGATTATGATGGTAATTCGTTTCATAAGTTATTTGATATGTGATTGCATACATGTCATACTGCATACACGAATTGTAATATTATGTATGTTGCATGGGCATATGGGTGATAATGATAAAGGGAAGTGTTCTCGTGGTTTTACCACATTATCAGTGACCTATGTCACATATTATGAATCGTGACTCTGTCACATTATCTCGTGGCTATGCCACAATTATAAGGCGATATCTGATTGATCGCAATGACTACCTTCGATGGTGTGTAGTGGATGGAGGGTCGATTTAGTAATCCCACGGTGTGACTGGCGTGCTGGTGGTGTGTAGAGGTTGGATACTTAGGTTGGGCTGGGTTGCATTGCATACATGCTTAATATGTTGTATTTGTATGGGTTGATACATGTTCTTACTATTGGGGGTTGTGCACACTGAGTTTTCGTAAACTCACCCCATCTTTTTAAATGTTTCAGGTAATCCCTAGTTTGAGGACTTGGAGCCGAGGTGGACTCTGTGGTGGTCATGCACTATTTTCTCGTAAACTTTCAGTTTCTATTTAAAATTACTTTCTAATTTTGGGATTTTGCAATGTAATAAGGCCTTGGTATTTTATTTGGTTTTAGCTTTTAATTTGGTTACTGCTTATTATTAAATGTTTAATACAGGATTTTCCTAAAATGTTAATAAACCGTTTCTTTTTCAAAATTACTTACACTCGATTTTTCACAACAAATATAACGAACACGAACTTTTAAACGAACACACAGTTTTTAGACATTCCTTTCATGTGACATGCCAGATCCGGTCGTAACGTTTAGGCTGGAGTTTGGGTGTTACACAACCTATCCGTCTGGTACACGTAGTAGCCTACACTTAACACTACACACGTGACCCAAAGCCATCTCGTAGCTCTCTTGTACACATAGTGGCCTACACTTAGTACCACACATGTGACCTAGCTACCTCATTCGTATCTTTTCTATTCTGAAGGTTCAACCAGGAATTCTCACTTTTCAACATTTTACCAATTCATAAATTTTCATGCCATCATTTTATACAACTATCATACATTCATAAAACATGCATTTAGGCATATTATGGGTTTACTTTAGGTTATTCGAACTTACTTGTCAAAATATCATGAAGTACAACCGTGTAGCAACTCATACAACCCATGTAATATTAATTTAACATTCAATTCATATAACATTAATTTACCATTCAATCTCACATAACACAACAAACATCACATTTTCCATACCATACATACCATCCATCGACTTCTCCTAAACATATTAAATCATACAATTTATGCCACATCAGTAGAGAATTACAATTCAAGCATGGTGTTGCATTATCATTAACACACGAACTTACCTCCAATGACGAAACGACTATTTTACCAACTTTCTTGATTTTCGATTTTCCTCCAGTTCTAGGTCCAAATCTCATTTTTCGGGGCCTAAAACATCACATTTCACTTATTTAATTAATGTACTACTCAAAACAGTCCTTAACTCAATTTTTACAAAATTAAAATTTTGCCATTAAACTTTTACATATTTACACTTTTTCCCCAATACTCGAAAATTAAACTTCAGCCCTTATTCTTATGTTTTATAACATTTTGATCATTTTTCCCTTCTATGGAAACATCAAATTCTTACTCTAACATACACTTATGAACATTAGGTATTTTTATCGATTATGTCGTTTTCCTCGTTTTCACTTAAAATCGCTTAGGAAAAGTTCTTTAACATAATTTCAAGCTTCATATTCTACCAAAAAACATCAAAATACACACTTTTCACCTATGGGTAATTTTCCAAAGATGAACCCTAGCATGAATTTTGGTAGCATAAGCTAAATCGAGCTACCGGGACTCCAAAACCGTAAATAACTTGAAAAACGGGGCTAGAACGGACTTACCATGAACTTGGAAAGTTGAGAAAACCCTAGCCATGTATTCTCCTAGTAAATTTCATCCATATGAAGAAGATGGACATATTTGGCATTTTAATTTTGTTTTTAATTCATTTAATTCACAAAAGGACCAAAATGCCCTTACAAAAAAATATCTTATCTAACATATACCATATCCATTTTTGTCCAACAATTTAATCAATGGGCTAATTACCATTTAAGAACCTCTAAAATTTCATAGCAATTTGACACCTCTAACTTCTAGAACTCAAGTTTTGCACTTTTTACAATTTAGTTCTTTTGACTAAATTGAGTGCCCAAACGTCAAAATTTTCGAACGAAATTTTCACAAAATCGTTCCGTGAAATTTTAGACCATAAAAATATAATAAAAGTAAATTTCCTTATGGCGGATTTGTGGTCCGAAAACCACTGTTCCGACTAGGCCCTAATTCGGGATGTTACAAAAGGTCTAGCAGTAGCGGCGTTTATGGAAAAACGCCGTAAAAAAATTATTTTATTTTAAACAAAACAGCGCTGTTTTTGCCCCCTATATTCTCATCCATCATCCAAGTGGCCATCATCCCTATAAAAAAGTCAAGTATTAGCAGCGTTTATGAGGAAAATGCAACAATAGCGGTGTTTGTCTTAAAAACGCTGCAAAAGGTAAGCAATAGGCAAATAAGTAGTTACTTTTTACGAAACGGGGTCGTTTTAGTTACGGTTTTAGTTAATTTCAGCATTTCACTCTATCACAATAACAATAATTTTTAATTATGGTTTTAGGTTTTTTATTATATAAAATGTTTAGATTTGTTATCTTAATTTAATTTCACATAATATTTTTTTACTAATATAATATTAATGAGTTCAAAAATTAATAATAATGTTAACGGTTGATGTTGTCGTGAATTTTATTATGAAAATTTAACTATCTTTATCGTAATAATATTATCGACAAAAAGCTCATCCCATTATTTTAACGGCAAAAGTTAATAATACTATCAATTTGCTCTTATTAATAACATTATAAAAATTATGTTAAATTAAAATTTTAATTTAAAATATTAAATTATGTAAAATTATAATAATTTTAATTTAATTATATTAAATTATGTAAGATAGTAAACTATTTATTTAAAATTAATATGAAAGATATAATAAATTCAATATAAAAATTGCTCATAAAAGAAGTCAAGCATTAGCGGGGTTTGGGGTTTAATGTTTAAGGTTTAAGTGTTAGGGGTTAGTGTTTAGGGTTTAGTGTTTAGTGGTTTGAGTTTAAGGTTTTAGAATTTAGGGTTTAAAGTTTAGGAGCTTAGGGTTTTAGGGGTTTAGGGGTTTTGAAAAAAACGCGTAAAAATCATTTTATTTTAAACAAAATAGC
Source organism: Gossypium rotundifolium (assembly GCA_025506655.1). Lineage (NCBI taxonomy): Eukaryota > Viridiplantae > Streptophyta > Magnoliopsida > Malvales > Malvaceae > Gossypium > Gossypium rotundifolium. Next base: position 55,218,286 of record CP106731.1, read on the forward strand.
ATCGTTTTGCTCCTTGTATTCTCACCCATCATTCAAGTGGCCATCATATATTCTTTTCGACAACTCATGCACTCTTTCATCATCTTCTATTTATTATTTAACTATCTTCTTTATATTAATTAAAATACAATTTATTTTTAATTTAATATTTAAAATCTTCAAAAAAATTAATGACACACGTGAAAAAGTTGAAAGTAAAAATATAGAAAAATATATGTTAAAGGAAAAAAGTTAAAATACTAATATTTAAAATAATTTTAAAAGAGATAATATTAATTTTAATATATTAAATTATCATTATAGTTTAAATTATTTAAGAGATAGTTGATAAGTTTTATATATATTTAAATTAAGAAATTTGTAAAAAATTCAAGCATTAGCGGCGTCTTTCTTATAAACGCCGCAAAAGGTAAGAAATAGCGGCGATTTTTCACAAATGCCATGAAAAGTAGTTAACGAAACGACGCTGTTTTAGTTATGGTTTTAGTTAATTTCAGCATTTCACTCTATCAGAATTCATTTCCCCTTTTTCCCTAGTTCATTTCCCCAATTCATTTCCCCCAAATCAATCCCCCCATCCCTAAATATCACCTGAAATCCCTTTTTTTTCCTCATTTTATTTTCCCCAAATAATTTCTCCCCTACTCTAAAATCCCTAACAATTTTTCCAATTCCCTTTTATTTTTCCCCAACTTTTTTTCCTCGACATTTTTTCCCCAAATCGGCAGCCCTCTACTGCATCTCAAGTTCTAGCTCTGGGAATCAAAATGGGAGCCATAGCGACATAACCAATGTGATTTTGAATGTTTATGATCTAACTCCTATCAATAATTACTCTTATTGGGTTGGTTTTGGGATTTTCCACTCTGGTATTGAAGGTTGGTTCTTGTGTCTTGATTTGTTTTTTCTGCTATGGATTTTATTTTATTTTTGGGTTTGTTTTAAGATGTGGGTATTGATATGTTAGCTTATTATTGCTCAAAAATGGTGAATTTGGATTCTCTTGATAGAAAAATGGATATGGGTTTCCTTTTTAAATAACTTTTTTCACTTGATTATCTCTAATCTTAGGCATTGAAATGCATCGAATCTTAAAGAAAATTGTAGCATTTTTGTGTTGTTGAGGATTTAAGCTAAAGCAATTTTGCAACTTAACATGACTTTTCGTTCTTGTGTTGATGATCCTTTTTTTTTAATTTTGAAAATTGAACTATTTAACGCGATGTTTACAAACAGTTCACGGTAAAAAAGTATGGGTTTAGGGATCATGATTTCCAATTAGTGGAGTTTTTTTTTATACTCTTTTTTTCTTTTTTGTAAGTTAATTCACTCGTAATTTTTCAACTCGTATATATTATTTACAAATAATTTTGGAAAATTTTATTCTTGAATATTAATTATTTTTGTATTTTTTCCTTTAATTTTATTCGTATATATTTTAAATCTTCCTACTATTAGTATATGACCTTATCTTCATTGTTTGCGTGTAATTTAATTTCTTTGGAATTGACTCTACCATCCAATTTATAATTTTTAAGAGGTAAGTATATTTAATTTTCTAAATAGTTATTTGATGTCTCTCCATTGATGTAACACCCCGTACCCAAGCCCGAAGCTAGGACTGGATAAGAGATATTACCATGCTTGAACTCGTTAAAACATACACTTATGGGCTGTGAAATTTTGTTCCTACTTAAAAACTTCTCTATATTAGTCTAATCATACATTACATAGGCCTACGAGGCCTTAAGCACATATCTAAAAACTTTCGGAACTTAATCGAAAACATTCTTTAAAGCAGGGGTCACATGCCCATGTGGCTTGGGACACGCCCGTGTACCCCTTGACACGCCCATGTTATCAACCGTGGGGAGCTACTGACTATTTTCATAAGGCTTGAACATGCCCGTGGGCTTAAACCATGTGATAAACCTTGATATACTGACTTGATCCACATGGTATGGGCACATGCCCATGATCAAACCGTGTATTCTACACGGCTCATACACACGGCCGTGGGGTTTGTAACATCCTAAAACTGGGGCTATTTGAGATTAAATGATTTTTCTTAAATTGAATTGCTGTGTTATTGATTGTGGTGTAATAAGGCTTAGTTGGAGGTCTTGAGTAGGCTCGGTTTAGTAGAAAATTGTATTTGGGAACTTTAAAGGTAAGGATCTCTAGCAAGTAGGGGTTACAAGATTAAATAAAGGATTTATTGACACAAAATAAGTATTGGAAAAGTGGCAAAAGGAGGGCTACTTGGGAGTTACATGTGACGCCACAAGGGATAAGGGAGAGCCTGTGTTCGAGTCATTGAAATCCTTTTACTCTTTATTTTGGACGGATATAGGGGAGAGACTTTCTCATTTCAAACTCTTTTGTTAATGAGGATAATAACTATATCATTAAGTTTTATTTGGATTATTTTGTAAATAATCTTTAATAAGTGGCAAAGAGAAAATATAGGAGTTTGAGTGTTCAAATTATTTTGAATAATTTTAAATTTGTGGCCTAGAGTGAATTAGGAAATTGATTGAATTTTAAACTCTTCAAGGGAAGAGTGGACGTCAAGCATAGGTGTAGGGAGGCGAATTCTTTTAATTTTCTTGACAATTTAACTAGCATCTCTTTTGTTTTCAAACTCTCTCAAACAAAAATCGAAAACTATTCTCCTTTTTCTTAGACTTTGGTCAATTCCTATACCCTCAACTTTGATCTACTTTTCTTTCTCATTTTCTCACAACCGAAACTCTCTCTACTCCTTGCTGAAATCCCACCTTCTTTCCTCATCAATATCTAACCGAATCTACCTTACCTTGTGCCGAAATTCCTTCCTCTGTTAAGATTCACTTTGGCGAATACCGTGGAGTCATAGGTGTTCTTGAGTTTCTTCTTCAATCGATTGGTAAGAATAAGTAGTGGTGAATGCTATTTTCCTTCTCTTTGGTGTCTCTATCGATTTTACAAGGGGTAAGGGCGATTTCAGATGTTGTAAGCAAAGTTGCTAACACTCTTGTGAAACCGATTGATTATAGGATTCCGGGATTTGTGGAATAAGCGATCTAGGCCATTCTCGACGATCGACTTTGGTAAGTGGTGGTAAGGGCCTATTGTTAATAGAGTATTCTTTAAAATGATTAAAAGCCGAAGGCTATTGACACTGACGTTTGACTGATTATTTGGTAAAGCAGATCTGTGTATCGAGTGCCGTGGTTAGTAGCCAAAAGGGAAAGGTAAGGAATCAGGATCACAAATGACCCTATAAATTATTTTGGTTGGCGAATAGGCCATGGCACTAACCTTTGAGTTTGGCCGATTATAGGGACAAGTAGATCTAGGGTGGCCGACTTCTTTTGGGATTTAGACTTCTCATTGGTGACGTGTGTATATACACGTTATGACTTATTAACTATGCTAAATGTTGTGAATGCTAACTCTGGTTTATGTAGCATTGGATTTAATACCGTATTGGTATAAGTGACGATTCAGGTAAGTACCTATTAATATGTGTTGCTATTTAATGCTTTTGGGAAGCATGGCATGAATTTAGTTATAACTTAAATATCTGTTGGCATGAGAATTGTTACACGATGATTTGTTATGGGTTGATGAGTGGAGGGGGCAGTTACATTGTGTCGACGGACACCAGTGTTTTGGTAACACACTGTGACTACGGTCACCAGAGGTTTGGTACTTCCAGAGGTTTGGCACCTCATAGCGTCTCGTCGCAGTGGCTTAGTACCACAGTGGATTGGCCCCACAGATGATAATACGGGATTGACGCCAGTGATTTGGTATCACGTGATGGGTTGGCCCCATCAACCGATTTGTGTCTTCGGACACGGAGGTTTAGCACCTCCGGTGATTTGGTATCACATCTGTGACTATCGTTACCGTGGTTTGGCACCACCGGTGGTTTGGTACCACAAAGGGTAGACAGGCGTTTGGTTGGCTAGGTTGGGTACACGACTTAATGCATGTTAATTTGTTATAAATTGTGTAGGATGTGGCTTAAACCGGGGGAGGGTTACATACTAAGCCGGGGGAAGGGTTACATACTAAGTCTTGGTGACTCACCTTCTCCTTTATTTTTTTTCAGGTGACACGTAGTTCGCGGATTTGGAGCCGGAGGGACTTGAGGTGGCCATGCAGTGGGATTTTAAATTTAATAGACTTTGAATTTCGATTTATTCATTCTTTTTGATTGTTGGTTTAAATTTTAATTGGGTTGTAATAAGGCCTCCAATAACTCCTTTTTATTATTTTGTTATTGTTACCTGCTTTGAATATTAGTCAAACTATTTAATTATGGTAATAATAAGTTCACACGATTTTCTAAAGTAATTCGAAAATGTTTTCTTTGTACCATCGGTACATCTTAATATATATATATATATATACTTAACTTGATTCAATAAATATTCTCAAAATAAATCTAAGTATGGGTTTTATACGCCTAACCTGTTATAACAAGACACTATCTTTTGTCTAGAAGTTAGTTCGGTTTTAAAAGGTTTCAAAATGTTCTCTCCATAGCAAACCAAATTCGGTCATAGCGTTTGGGCCGGGTTTGGGTTGTTACAAAATTAGTGTCGAGCCAGTTCAAAACTTCATTTGGGGCCCAAGGCCCAAAAATGTTTTAGTAGGCCTCTTTGAGTTATTTTGGGTTTTGAACAGACATGGCACCGAGTCTTGGCACCTATTCGCCTGTAAGTACTTCTAAACCTCTTTGTGAATTATTTTACGTAGAAGGGTAGGAAGCATGGAGCGTAGAATAGTCTTATAGAATTGAACCTTAGGATTAGATTACTCAAACACACAAACAGAACATAAGACTTAATGAACTCAACCAACCTATGGCCAAGTCACTGAGCTAGGGTGTGGTAACCCCAGTACACATGTCTAGGATTGGATCCGGAAGAGCACAGTATTTAAGCGGTCAGGTGACTCACCTCCTCTTGCAGTATCCTACAGTGCGTAGCTTCGTTCACCCTAACTCGGAGGGCTCGGTGGTGTGGTAACCTCATGCGCATGTCAAGAAAGGTTCGATGGGAGCTTGGTATTTAAGTAGTCCGCGTGACTCACCTCCTCTCCACTCGAATCCTGCCTGGTGCGTAGCTTTGGTTCACCCTGGCCAAGAGGGCTCGGTCATAGGCTAAACATAACGACTAAAACCCGAAAGGGAACTAACCATGTTTTTGAAAAAGAAGAAAACAATGAAACTCTAGTTTTTTTTTCAAAACTTTTAAAATCACCCTTTAAAATTTGAGAACAACCATTTTCACAATTTTTTCCGAAAAATTTGATTTGTGAAAATTACAAAAATGCCCTTAGAGGTAAAATTACTAAAATGCCCTTGACTCATAAAATATTAATTCAATGGTTTTGCCCAAAAATTTTATTATTTTTAGAAATATCCAAAAACTCTACTTTGCAAATCACCAATAAAAACTTTGGTTTTGGAAAATTACGGAAATGCCCTCAACTTATAAAATTACCAAAATGACCCTGAGTTCAAAATTTTTGCAACATCATCGTCTTAAGAAAGGAAAACCCTCAAAAGGGACCCTCAGAGTTTTACAATTATTAAAACATCTTTGATTTACAAAAAAAAAATTCAAAATTTCCCCTGATTGACTAAATTACCAAAATACCCATGGTTCCCAAAATGATGCCATATCTTTAAATTTTACAAATTTTCAAAGAATACCCTCCGGTTTGGGAATTTCAAAGTGACACCTTTGTTAAAGTTCGAAATCCTCAGATTTTAATACAAAAATACCCAATAGGAAATGGCGAAAATACCCACAGGATAGAAACAGGATGTAAATGTCAGAAGAGTGAATAAGTATGGAAAGTATTAGGGAATGGATGTGCCCTTTTGTGAACTAGGGTAGAATACTTAAAACATTGTTTGATCGAAAGAATCCTTATTAAACTTTTCATAAAATTCTTGCGGATAATCAAGTGGAACAAATTACTAACCCATAAAATTTTTCTTAATCGATTAAAAGCGCGTTAGATAGAATGAATTCTAGAGGACGTGGCGACGTGGACGTGGTAGGGGAAGAATGACCGTATCTAAACCCGTTAGGTCAGGACAGGGTTCTGAAAATGAGATACCACCGCCACCGCCACCCCCAACTTTTGGAGCCGAGGAGCAAGATCGGGACGGGAGGTGAGGCGATGCTCATGGTATGTTCTTGAGTCTTGGAGTTGGTGGTGGGGCTAGTGGAAATTAAGGGCTCAAAATCTGCTCCCAAATGAATTCGGTCTAACAGAGTGAAGTGTTCAGGGTGTATCGAGAGTGGCACCAGTCTGTGGAATCTTGGCTTGAATCTACAGAAAGGATCATGGACGATCTTGACCTATCTAATGGGGAGAAACTGAAAGGAGTCGTGTCGCTTCTGAAGGATGAAACATATCAGTCGTGGCTCACGGTCCGAGATGGTGCCATGGCAGAGGATCTTACATGGGAGTACTTTAGAGTTACTTTTCAGAAGAAGTATGTGGGTACCAGCTACACTGGCGCGCAGAGAAAGGATTTTCTAGGGTTGGTACAAGGAACTAAGTCTGTGTCGGAGTATGAGGCAGAATTCCTAAGGCTGAGTAGATATGCGAGAGGCATCGTGGCTACGGAACATGAGCGATGTGTCCGTTTTGAGGACGGGCTAAGAGATGATTTGAGGCTGCTGATTACTCCGCAGCAGGTTCGGGAGTTTTCGTCTCTAGTAGAAAAGGATAAGGTAGCCGAGGGTATCAAGGCATCTATGAGGCAAAACTCTGATAGGCTCAAGCAGAAGAGAGGTTTTGGGCCATCTGGGTCGGGTAGTAATGTTCAGAAAAAGGCTAGCCAGAGTGGGCCAAGTCAGGCAGCAAGGCCCATGGCTGCTAATCAGAGACCGATTCAGTGTAATCGCTGTGGAAAAGCCCATTGGGGAGGTTGTTGGACTGGTGAGCGAAATTATTTTGGTTGGCCGAATAGGCCATGGCACTAACCTTTGAGTTTGGCCGATTATAGGGACAAGTAGATCTAGGGTGGCCGACTTCTTTTTGGGATTTAGACTTCTCGTTGGTGACAGGTGTGTATATACACACGTTATGACTTATTAACTATGCTAAATGTTGTGAATGCTAACTCTGGTTTATGTAGCATTGGATTTAATACCGTATTGGTATAAGTGACGATTCAGGTAAGTACCTGTTAATATGTGTTGCTATTTAATGCTTTTGGGAAGCATGGCATGAATTTAGTTATAACTTAAATATCTATTGGCATGAGATTTGTTACACGATGATTTGTTATGGGTTGATGAGTGGAGGGGGCAGTTACATTGTGTCGACGGACACCAGTGTTTTGGTAACTCACCGTGTGACTACGGTCACCAGAGGTTTGGTACCTCGGAGGTTTGGCACCTCATAGCGTCTCGTCGGTGGCTTAGTACCACGATGGGTTGGCCCCACGATGATATCTGGGATTGGCGCCAATGATTTGGTATCACGCGATGGGTTGGCCCCATCAACCGATTTGTGTCTTTGGACACGGAGGTTTAGCACCTCCAATGATTTGGTATCACATCTGTGACTATCGTCACCGATGGTTTGGCACCGCCATGGTTTGGTACCACAAAGGGGTAGACAGAGGCGTTTGGTTGGCTGGGTTGGGTACCCAACTTAATGCATGTTAATTTGTTATAAATTGTGTAGGATGTGGCTTAAACCGGGGGAAGGGTTACATACTGAGTCTTGGTGACTCACTTTCTCCTTTATTTTTTTCAGGTGACACGTAGTTCACGGATTTGGAGCCGGAGGGACTTGAGGTGGCCATCCAGTGGGATTTTAAATTTAATAGACTTTGAATTTCGGTTTATTCATTCTTTTTGATTGTTGGTTTAAATTTTAATTGGGTTGTAATAAGGCCTCCAATAACTCCTTTTTATTATTTTGTTATTGTTACCTGCTTTGAATATTAGTCAAACTATTTAATTATGGTAATAATAAGTTCACACGATTTTCTAAAGTAATTCAAAAATGTTTTCTTTGTACCATCGGGTACATCTTAATATATATATATAATAACTTGATTCAATAAATATTCTCAAAATAAATCTAAGTATGGGTTTTATACGCCCCAACTGTTATAACAAGACACTATCTTTTGTCTAGAAGTTAGTTCGATTTTAAAAGGTTTCAAAATGTTCTCTCTGTAGCAAACCAAATTCGGTCATAGCGTTTGGGCCGGGTTTGGGTTGTTACAAAATTGGTATCATAGCCCAGTTCAAAACTCGGCTGTGGGGGCCCAAGGCCCAAAAATGTTTTGGTAGGCCTCTTTGAGTTATTTTGGGTTTTTGAACAGCATGGCACCGAGTCTCCGGCACCTATCCACCTAGGTAAGTACTTCTAAACCTCTTTGTGAATTATTTTCTGTAGAAGGGTAGGAAGCATGGAACGTAGAATAGTCTTATAGGAATTCGAACCTTAGGATTAGATTACTCAAACACACAAACAGAACATAAGACTTAATGAACTCAACCAACCTATGGCCAAGTCACTAAGCTAGGGTGTGGTAACCCCTGTATGCATGTCTAGGATTGGATCCGGAAGAGCACAGTATTTAAGCGGTCAGGTGACTCACCTCCTCTTGCAGCATCCTACAGTGCGTAGCTTCGGTTCACCCTAACTCAGAGGGCTCAGTGGTATGGTAACCTCTGTGCACATGTCTAGAAAGGTTCGGTGGGAGCTTGGTATTTAAGCAGTCCGCGTGACTCACCTCCTCTCCACTCGAATCCTGCCTGGTGCGTAGCTTTGGTTCACCCTGACCAATAGGGCTCGGTCATAGGCTAAACATAACGACTAAAACCCGAAAGGGAACTAACCATGTTTTTGAAAAAGAAGAAAACAACGAAACTCTAGTTTTTTTTTCAAAACTTTTAAAATCACTCTTTCAAATTTGAGAACAACCATTTTCACAACTTTTTCCGAAAAATTTGATTTGTGAAAATTACAAAAATGCTCTTAAGGGTAAAATTACTAAAATGCCCTTGACTCATAAAATATTAATTCAATGGTTTTGCCCAAAAATTTTATTATTTTTAGAAATATCCAAAAACTCTACTTTGCAAATCACCAATAAAAACTTTGGTTTTGGAAAATTACGGATATGCCTTCAACTTATAAAATTACCAAAATGACCCTGAGCTCAAAATTTTTGCAACATCATCGTCTTAAGAAAGGAAAACCCTCAAAAGGGACCCTCAGAGTTTTACAATTATTAAAACATCTTTGATTTACAAAAAAAAATTCAAAATTTCCCCTGATTGATAAAATTACCAAAATACCCCTGGTTCCTAAAATGATGCCATATCTTTAAATTTTACAAATTTTCAGCAATACCCTCCAGTTTTGGGAATTTCAAAGTGACCTACTTTGTTAAAGTTCTGAAATCCCTCAGATTTTTAATACAAAAATACCATGTAGAAAATGACAAAATAACCCCTGGGATAGAAACAGGACAGAAATGTCCGAAGAGTGAATAAGTATGGAAAGTATTAGGGAATGGATGTGCCCTTTTGTGTGAACTAGGGTAGAATACTTAAAACATTGTTTGATCGAAAGAACCCTTATTAAACTTTTCATAAAATTCTTCGCGGATAATCCAGCGGAACAAATTACTAACCCATAAAATTTTTCTTAATCAGATTAAAAGCGCGTTAGATAGAATGAGTTCTAGAGGACGTGGCCGACGTGGACGTGGTAGGGGAAGAATGACCATATCTGAACCCGTTAGGTCGGACGAGGTTACGAAAATGAGATACCACCGCCACCACCCCCAACTTTTGAGCCGAGGAGCAAGATCAGACGGGAGGTGAGGCGATGCGCAAGTGTGTTCGAGTCTTGGAGTTGGTGGTTGGGGCTAGTGGAAATTTAGGGGCTCAAAATCATTCCCGAGTGAATTCGGTCCTAACAGAGTGAAGTGTTTGGGTATGTATCGAGTGGCACTCGGTCTTGTGAAATCTTGGCCGAATCTCTGAAAAGGATCATGGACGATCTTGACACATCGATGGGGAGAAACCGAAAGGAGCCGTGTAAACCGAAGGATGAAGCATATCGTGGTGGCTCATAGTCCGAGATGGCGCCACGCGGAGGATCTTACATGGGAGTACTTTAGAGTTGCTTTTCGGAAGAAGTATGTGGGTACAGTTACAGACGCTGCAGAGAAAGGCTTTTAAGGGTTGGTACAAGGAACTAAGTCTCGTGTCGGTATGAGGCTAAATTCCTAAAATTTGAGTAGATATGCGAGAGCATCGTGCTCTGGAACATGAGCCCTGTGTTTGTTTTGAGGACGGGCTAAGAGATGATTTGAGGCTGCTGATTGCTCCACAGTAGGTTCGGCAGTTTTCGTCTCTAGTAGAAAAGGCTAAGGTAGCCGAGGGTATTAAGGCATCTGTGAGGCAAAACTATGATAGGCTCAAGCAGAAGAGAGGTTTTGGGCCATCTGGGTCGGGTAGTAATGTTCAGAAAAAGGCTAGGCAGAGTGGGCCAAGTCGGTGACAAGGCCCATGGTCGCTAATCGTAAATCGGTTTAGTGTAATCGCTATGGAAAAGCCCATTGGGAGGTTGTTGGGTGGTGGCGAGGTTGCTTTGAATGTGGGTCTTTGGAGCGCCGGGTGAGGGATTGTCCTGGCGAGCTCAAAATCGATCGGAGGGCGTAACTGTACTCAGGATAGAAGTGTGGGACCACAGAGAGGTCGTGGTAATAGTAGAGGGGGAAATGGTGCTAATCGTGGTCGTGGAAGTCAAGCGCAGGCGCAGCAATCTGAGAGGCAAGGCGACTGGCTTAGTCTATGCGGCGTCGCGAGGAGGGTGACGCACCGGATGTCATAACCAATACGTTTCTAATTTTCGGTCTTCCTTATGTTGCATTAATTGATGTGGGTTCAACGCATTCATACGTAGCAAGTAGTGTGGTAGAGACTTTGAACCTAGACTCGAGGCTAACGCTAGGGAGGCGATGTAATTAGCCCTTTAGGCCATTCTCGTAGTTGTGAACAAGCTTTATAGGGATGTACCCTAGAACTCCAAGGGTGCGTGTTTGTGGTCGATCCGATGGAACTACCGTTTGGGAGTTCGATTTGATCCTGGAATGGGCCGGTTGGTTAGGTACCAGGCGAGGTTGGATTGCGCCGCTAAGCGCATGGTTCTTATGATGGTAGAAGGGGATGAAGTGGTTATGATCGTGTCGAAGAAATTACATCTAATGTGGTGTCGGCCTTGAAGGTGAAAAGATGGTTAGGAAAGGGTGTGAGGCATTTATAGTTGAATTTGTGCCTTGGAGGCTAAGGAGTCAGTGGTTGAAAAGGTCCGAATAGTAGGGAATTGATGTATTCGGAGGAACTTCGAGTTTGCCTCCGGATCGGAAGTCGAATTCGATATAGATTTGCTACAGAACAGCATCTGTATCTATAGCACGTGTCGAATGGCACCAAAAGAATTGGTAGAGTGAAGGCTCAAATTCGAGAGCTCTTGGATAGAGGTTTATTCGACCTAGTATATCTCCGTGGGGAGCACCTGTATTGTTTGTCAAGAAGAAGGACGGTTCTCTGCGGATGTGCATCGACTACCGTCAGTTAAACAAGTTAACGATCAAAAACAAGTATCCGTTGCCTCGGATCGATGACTTATTTGACCAACTAAAGGGTGCGTCGGTATTTTTAAAGATTGACCTTAGGTCGAGTTATCATCAATTAAAGGTGAAGGAGGTTGATGTGCACAAGACGGCATTTCGAACTCGGTATGGGCATTACGAGTTCCTAGTGATGCCATTCGGGTTGACCAATGCATCGGCGGCATTCATAGACTTAATGAATAGGGTGTTTCAGCAGTACTTGGATCAATTTGTCATAGTGTTCATAGACGACATATTGGTTTACTCAAAGACGGAGGAGGAGCATGACAAGCATTTGCAAATAGTTACGCAAGTCTTGAGGAGAAAGCAGTTATATGCCAAATTCGATGAAGTGCGAATTTTGGCTAAGGGAGGTGGCTTTCTTAGGTCACGTGGTGTCGTGGAAGGATTAGAGTGGATCCCATAAGATTAAAGCGGTGTTGGATTGAAACCGCCTAAGTTAGTGGCGATATTGAAGCTTTACGGGTCTAGCGGGTACTATCGAAGATTTGTGGAAGGATTCTCGTTAATTCTTTGCACCGATTAACTAAGCTATTAAGGAAGGGAGTACCATTTGTTTGGTGGGAAAAGCGACAAGAAAGTTTTGATAAGTTAAGGAAGATTCGTGAAGCTCGGTTTTGGTACAACTGAGGCGGGGAAGTTGTTCTGATTTATTGTGATCGTCCCATGCGGGGTTAGGATGTGTATTGATGCAGGAAGGAAGGTAGTAGCCTATCGTCCGTCGGCTAAGACCGCATGAGGTTAACTACCCAACTCACTACTTGGAGTTAGCGGCATGAGTCTTTGCCTTGAAAATATGGAGGCATTACTTGTATGGGGAGAAGTCGATAGTTTACACGGATCACAAAAGTTTAAGGTATGTCTTGACTCAGAAGGACTTGAACTTGAGGCAACAACGGTGGATTGAACTGTTAAAGGACTACGACTATTCAATCGAGTATCATCCGGGTAAGGCCAACGTGGTGGCTGACGCGTTAAGTCGGAAGGTCGTGGCGGACTTAAGGGCGATGTTTGCTCATTTGAGTCTATCTGACGATGGAAGTCTTTTGCGAGCTGCAAGTTAAGCCAACTTGGATCGAGGAGATTAAGGATAAGCAGTTGGTAGACGAGGGATTGAATGCAAAGAGATTGCAAGTCCAAAATGGTGGTTTGGAAGGGTATAGTTTGGCTGATCATGGTGTATTATGTTTTCAAGGACGGCCTGCATGCTTAGAAGGATGTGGGCGAGACAAAGAATTCTCCAAGATGCACATAGCAGCCCATACGCTATGCATCCTAGAGGTAGCAAAATGTCGGAGATTTGCGAGGCGATTACGGTGGCACAGGTTGAAGCGAAGTGGCGAGTTCGTGGAAAGGTGTCGGCGTGTCGGCGAGTTAAAGTAAACATCGCTTACCATCGGGACTACTTCAACGATAAAAGATTCCTCAATGGAAATGGGAGAGGATCACTATGGATTTCGTCGTTGGTCTACCCTCACGCCCAAAGAAAAAGACGCATTTGGGTAATTGTGGACCGCTGACTAAGTCACTCACTTCGTCTGCGGTGAGAATAGATTACTCCTCCGAAGCTAGCAAGGTTGTATGTGGTGAGATAGTCGATTGCATGGTGTACCGGATCAATTATCTCGAGATAGGGATCCAAGGTTCACGTCGAGGTTTTGGAAAGCGTTGCATCAAGCTTTGGGTGCGCGATTGAATTTGATCTGACTTTCCATCCACGGTCGGACGGGCGATCGAAAAGGGTCATCTGATCTTAGAGGATATCTTTGAGGGTTGTGTCACGGAATTCGAGGTAGTTGGGAGGAATTTTTACCATTAGCGAGTTCGCCTACAACAATAGTTACCAGCGAGTATCCAGATGGCACCATACAAAGCAATTGAATGGACGAAAATGCCAAACTCGGCGTGTTGGGCGAGTTGGGTGAGCGACAAGTGTTGGGTCGAGTTGGTTACAAAAGCGGAGGACAAAGTTAGGGTGATTCGGGCTCGTCTTAAGGAAGCGTCGGATAGGCGAAGTCTTATCTTGATCTGAAGCGCAAAGAAATGGAGTATGATGTAGGAGACAAGGTTTTCTGAAGGTATCATCTTGGAAGAAGGTGTTGAGATTTGGGCAAAAGGAAAGCTAAGCCCAAGATTCATTGGCCCATATCTGATGATAAAGCGAGTAGGACCGGTAGCTTATCATTCGATCTGCCGAAGCGAGTTAAGTCGATTCATAACGTCTTTCATGTGTCGATGCTTAGGCGGTATCGGTCGGATCCATCACATGTGGTGCCCGTGGCGAAAATTGAGGTCAACTCGGACTTATCTTCGAGGAAGAACCGGTTGATTTTGGATCGAGATGTGAAGGTTTTGCGTGGGAAGTCGATGCCCTTAGTGAAAGTGCTATGGCGGAACCATGGTGCGAGAGGAAGCTACGTGGGAACCGAGGATGTGATATGGTAGCAATACCCCACCTCTTCTAACCGAGGTAATTTGAGGACGAAATTCTTTTAAGGGGTAGAACGTAACATCCTAAAACTGGGGCTATTTGAGATTAAATGATTTTCTTAAATTGAATTCTTGTGTTATTGATTGTGGTGTAATAAGGCTTAGTTGGAGGTCTTGAGTAGGCTCGGTTTAGTAGAAAATTTATTTGGGAACTTTAAAGGTAAGGATCTCTAGCAAGTAGGGGTTACAAGAATAAATAGAGGATTTATTGACACAAAATAAGTCTTGGAAAAGTGGCAAAAGGAGGGTTACTTAGAAGTTACATGTGACGCCACAAGGGATAAGGGAAAGCCTATGTTCGAGTCATGGAAATCCCTTTTTACTCTTTATTTTGGACGGCATAGGGGGGGAGAGACTTTCTCATTTCAAACTCTTTTGTTAATGAGGATAATAACTATATCATTAAGTTTTTATTTGGATTATTTTGTAAATAATCTTTAATAAGTGGCAAAGAGAAAATATAGGAGTTTGAGTGTTCAAATTATTTTTGAATAATTTTAAATTTGTGGCCTAGAGTGAATTAGGGAAATTGATTGAATTTTAAACTCTTCAAGGGAAGAGTGGACGGCAAGCATAGGTGTAGGGAAGGCCGAATTCTTTTAATTTTCTTGACAATTTCGGCTAGCATCTCTTTTGTTTTTCAAACTCTCTTAAACAAAAATCGAAAACTATTCTCCTTTTTCTTAGACTTTGGCTGAATTCCCTATACCCTCAACTTCAATCTACTTTTCTTTCTCATTTTCTCAAAATCGAAACTCTCTCTACTCCTTGCTGAAATCCCACCTTCTTTCCTCATCAATGTCTAACCGAATCTACCTTACCTTGTATCGAAATTCCTTCCTCCTGTTAAGATTCACTTTGCCCGAATACCAGGGAGTCATAGGTGTTCTTCGGGATTTCTTCTTCAATCGATTGGTAAGAATAAGTAGTGGCGAATGCTATTTTCCTTCTCTTTGGTGTCTCTGTTGATTTTTACAAGGGGTAAGGGCGATTTCAGATTTGTAAGCAAAGTTGCTAACACTCTTGTGAAACCGATTGATTATAGGATTCCTGGATTTGTGGAACAAGCGATCTAGGCCATTCTCGACGATCGACTTTGGTAAGTGGTGGTAAGGGCCTATTGTTAATAGAGTATTCTTTAAAATGATTGAAAGTCGAAGGCTATTGACCTTGACGTTTGGTGATTATTTGGTAAAGGGATCACGTGTATCGAGTCTGCCGTGGTTAGTAGCCAAAAGGGAAAGGTAAGAATCGGGATCACAAATGACCCTATAAATTATTTTGGTTGGCGAATAGGCCATGGCACTAACCTTTGAGTTTGGCCGATTATAGGGACAAGTAGATCTAGGGTGGCCGACTTCTTTTGGGATTTAGACTTCTCGTTGGTGACGGTGTGTACATACACGTTATGACTTATTAACTATGCTAAATGTTGTGAATGCTAACTCGGTTTATGTAGCATTGGATTTAATACCGTATTGGTATAAGTGACGATTCGGTAAGTACACATTAATATGTGTTGCTATTTAATGCTTTTGGGAAGCATGGCATGAATTTAGTTATAACTTAAATATCTATTGGCATGAGATTTGTTACACGATGATTTGTTATGGGTTGATGAGTGGAGGCGGTTACATTGTGTCGACGGACACGGTGTTTTAGTAACACTGCTTGTGACTACGGTCACCGAGGTTTAGTACCTCAGAGGTTTGGCACCTCATAGCATCTCGTCCCGGTGGCTTAGTACCACGATGGGTTGGCCCACGATGATATCTGGGATTGGCGCCGTGATTTGGTATCACGCGATGGGTTGGCCCCATCAACCGATTTGTGTCTTTGGACACGGAGGTTTAGCACCTCCATGATTTGGTATAACATCTGTGACTATCGTCCCGATGGTTTGGCACCACCGTGGTTTGGTACCACAAAGGGGTAGACAGAGGCTTTTGGTTGGCTAGGTTGGGTACATGACTTAATGCATGTTAATTTGTTATAAATTGTGTAGGATGTGGCTTAAACCGGGGGAAGGGTTACATACTGAGTCTTGGTGACTCACCTTCTCCTTTATTTTTTTTCAGGTGACACGTAGTTCGCGGATTTGGAGCCGGAGGGACTTGAGGTGGCCATGCAGTGGGATTTTAAATTTAATAGACTTTGAATTTCAGTTTATTCATTCTTTTTGATTGTTGGTTTAAATTTTAATTGGGTTGTAATAAGGCCTCCAATAACTCCTTTTTATTATTTTGTTATTGTTACCTGCTTTGAATATTAGTCAAACTATTTAATTATGGTAATAATAAGTTCACATGATTTTCTAAAGTAATTGAAAATGTTTTCTTTGTACCATCGGTACATCTTAAAATATATATATATAATAACTTGATTCAATAAATATTCTCAAAATAAATCTAAGTATGGGTTTTATCGCTATTTGTTATAACAAGACACTATCTTTTGTCTAGAAGTTAGTTCGGTTTTAAAAGGTTTCAAAATGTTCTCTCCGTAGCAAACCAAATTCGGTCATAGTGTTTGGGCCGGGTTTGGGTTGTTACAGGGTTGTACCGTGGCCTATCATGATTAATAATAATAAG
This sequence comes from Gossypium rotundifolium, assembly GCA_025506655.1. Taxonomy (NCBI): domain Eukaryota; kingdom Viridiplantae; phylum Streptophyta; class Magnoliopsida; order Malvales; family Malvaceae; genus Gossypium; species Gossypium rotundifolium. Next base: position 55,235,056 of record CP106731.1, read on the forward strand.
GTGTAGGTTCACACAGCCTAGACACATGCTTGTGTGTCTAACCGTGTGAGCACTTAGAGGCTATTTACCAAGCCATTTACCACCCTAAAATCAAAATCAAACCAATACATTTCAAAAACTATACAACATGCTTCATTGAATACAGCAACATGCATATAACCAATTTTGGCTAACCACTTAGCCATATACAAAAAAATAATGGTTTGATAACCTATACAATGGCCCTTCTTAAAACATGTTCTCAAAATGAATGCTTCCTATACATGCCATACTTAGTAAAATAACTTGGCTATACCAAAATAAAGATTGATAATGTGCTACGAGCTCCAACTCCAACGATCTACAAGTTAGCTTGGCGGGACTACATAGAAAGAAAGGATTAAAGATGTAAGCATTTAGCTTAGTAAGTTTGCATGTAAAACACAAATTAATAAACTTGCTTAATATAAACCATTTGACATAACAATGGTATCATAATTTTAGCTTTAAAGCTTACTTACTCATACTGATTCTCACATGTCTCATGATACTTACTATCCTCATACTTGTAAGGTAAACATGGTGTCTGTATCACTTGATCACATTGATCAACATACTTTAATTTAATAATCATGATCTCTAATTCATCATTCATAACATAAATAATACTCAATTTCAACTTGGTAATATCTTTGCTTATTTAGCTTTCTTGTTATCTCATTTTAACTTTACTCATTGGCTCGATGAATTTCTGCAAATAATCGAGGATACTAAATCCCATCCCACGTAACTTAATGCCAAATCCATATCCTAGATACGGTCTTACATGATATATCTCTTCTTGAATCAATGCCAAGCTTACATTGGACTTATATGATAACTTATTCAATGTCAAGCTTGGGTCCTTGGACTTATGATAACTTGTTCAAGCTTGGGTCCTTGGACTTACATGATAACTTGTTCGATTGCCAAGCTTGGGTCCTTGGACTTACATGATAACTTGTTCGATTGCCAAGCTTGGGTCCTTGGACTTACATGATAACTTGTTCAGTGCCAAGCTTGGGTCCTTGGACTTACATGATAACTTGTTCAATGCCAAGCTTGGGTCCTTGGACTTACATGATAACTTGTTCAATGCCAAGCTTGGGTTCTTGGACTTACATGATAACTTGTTCAATGCCAAGCTTGGGTCATTGGACTTACATGATAACTTGTTCAATGCCAAGCTTGGGTCATTGGACTTACATGATAACTTGTTCATACTTAATCACATTGATTTCTTTATTTAACAAACATTAAGAATCCCATGATAACAATGTACATTATACTAAGCAATTCAATGATAGAAATCATAAAGCTTACATGTAACACCCCAAACCCGGCCCATGAGTCCTGACTGGATCTGGTATGTCACGGAGTAAAATAATTTGAGTCATTTTGAAAGGTTGGTCAAAACTTGGTAAAATTTGGCTAAGGTATGAAAATGGTGTTTGAAAATTCAGTTGGGCTTTTTATAAATATAGTTGGGTTGATAAACCCTTTTGAAAACGGTTGATCATGTAATATTTTAAAATAGGCAAAGTTATGGTTGACTTGGTTTATTTTTGTTACCCAATGGTAACATCTTTGAAAATCTCGTAGAAGTTATTAAATTTGGAAAATTTCTTTTAACCGGTTTACTTAACATTTATAAATATCATTTGTAGTATAACATATGTAAAATAAAATAGCAAAATAAACATCCAAAATTATAATAGCGGCCTTATTACAATCCCAAAATAAAATGACTTAGAAAATAGAATAAATAAACTTAAAGATAATAAATTAAAATCAAATTCATCAAATAAGCATGGCCGCCTCGAGTCCTCTCCGGCTCCATCCCTGCGATCTACTCATCTGCAAAATGGTAATGGAAAGGGGTGAGTCACCAAGACTCAGTGTGTAAATCCCCCACCCGGAAAATACATCTCATACACAATTTATTAATAAACATGCACATGCAACCCAACCTAACCATCCATACTCCTTAACTACCCTGTGTGGTCAAAACCACTGGTGGTCAAAACCACTGGTGACTAGTGTCACAAATTAAATGATGGGGCCAACCCATCGTGTGGTCAAAACCACTGATGACCATAGGTCACAATATATCAAGTGTGGTCAAAACCACTGGTGGTACCAAACCACTGGGACTTAGTCGCAATTTATCAATCGATGTGGTCAAAACCACTGATGACCATAGGTCACAAATAATCTGATGGGGCCAACCCATCTTGTGGTCAAAACCACTGGCAACAGTCCATAACATCATCCCCCTCCTCTCATCAATCCCACTATCATCATGCTTACACAACAATATCATAATCCCATATATATCATGTATTATGTACAACATATCATTTAACAGCATATGATGGCAACTCAGTCATATATCATAGATCACAAGTTAGGGGACTTACCCGGAAACCATGATTATGCCACAAGCTAATCACAACCAAAAAGATTAAAAAGGCAAACAATAAAGTCATGTAAATTAATAAAGTGTGTAGTGAGTTTTTACACACCTGTTTCTACCGAAATTCCTAGATCCCGAAGGTTCGATCTACGATGCTAGATCTCTTGACCTTAAACGAATTTGATTTCCAAACAAATCCTGAAATCGTCACTTGATTAAGACTCTGCCAAAATTCCTTTAACCATATGTTAGATTTAATCTAACATTAAAACATAAACATGGCCTTTGGCCGAATATACATATATCTTACCTTAAATCTTTTAAATCCCGAAACTCTCTTCTTGATTAATGGAGATGCCGAAATACCTTAGATCTGAAATCCCAAAATTCACCTTCCATATTTCGATCAATAAAATATAGGAGGGATTAGACTAACTTTCGGCTTAAAAGAAAGGAATACAATTATAACTATAGATCCTTACCCTTTATATTGAAATCGACAGATCCCTCCTGCCACCACTTTAGAGATTTGGCTTAGAGACTTGATGAACAATTGGCTATGATCCCCTTATGTATTCGGTTTCAAAGATGAAAGAAGAGATGAATAATAGGCTTAGAAGGAATCGACTAGGATGCTAAAAGAGAAGAGGAAAAAAAAAATGGATGCTCAAGAAGAATTTCAACAGAGGGAGAGGAGAAAGAATATTTGGCAAAAGAAAAGAGAGGGAGAATGAATAATGAATAGCCTTAGTCTCATCCTTTTATAGCCAAAATTAGGCCAAGAATCCTTTGCTTGGCCACTACTCTTCCTTATGTGATAACTTTATCTCTTTAATTTTAAAACAAATAAAATATAATCTTTATTATCTTCTAATTAGCCGAATTTAAAAGAGAGTGAAACTCCTCTTTTGCAAGCCTTGTGCAAATCCACCTCTTGGGCTTCTAGAAGCAAAAATAAACCTTATTTTATTTGCTTCCCATGTGACTTGAACTCGTGCCCAACACCCTTGTATGTGGCGCCATTTCCAAAGGCCCTAAGTGGCATCTTGAGCCACTTTTCCAAGCCCGCTTGTGTGTCAAATTTCACGTACTTTTTCTTTTAAGGCCTCATTGCCTTAATTACCTCTTTTAAACTTTAAAACTCGACATTTCTAAGTCATTTCTAGGTTTCCAAAATTTTCATTCTACTCTGTAAACTTGACATTTCTTAGGTTTCCTAAAATGTTTACTTTCCTTTTTTTAGCTTAGTTTCCAAAATGTTCACTTTCCTAATTCAGCTTAGTTTCCAAAATATTCACTTTCCTCTTTTAGCTTAGTTTCCAAAATGTTTACTTTCCTCTTTTAGCTTAGGTTTCCAAAATGTTCATTTTCCTAATTTACTTAGGTTTCCAAAATGGTCACTTTCCTATTTTTAATGTAACATTTCCATACATTCTCAGGCTTCCAAAAATGTTCAAAATTTATTCAAAACTCATAAAACATGTCATTTCGTACATTTAAGACAGAAATGCATAGGCCTTTTTTTAGGATGTTACAGTTCTACCCCCTTAAAATAATTTCGTCCTCGAAATTACTTACTATCGTTCATCCGTACAGTCTAACTCACTACACTACGCTATTGCTGCGCACTCTGATCTCAAAGAACTATCATACTTTCTAGGCACATTCTCTAAGTTCACGTCCCTTAGAACTCATTTCTAATAATGCGCTTTAATCTGATTTAAGAAATTTTATAAATTAGCTTTTATTCCATTGATTAACCGCGAATAAGTTTTATGAAAAGAATTTTAGGAGTGGTTCTTTCGTAGTCATACATGCTCACAATTTTCCATTCATTCATTCAAAGAGACATTGTAGTTTTCATTGGTGATTATTTTTCCACTACCCAGGGGTATTTTCGTAATTTGTCCTATAGGGGTATTTTTGTAATTTCTCAAAAATAAAAGTTTTCAGATGATTTTGTCAAAAAGTATTTTGAAACTCTTAAATTCCTGGGGTATTTTGAAAAATTTTGAAATCCGGGGGTAATTCGGTAATTTTGGACCTATGGGGTATTTCGGTAATTTTCAACAAATTAAGGTGAATTTGAAAAAGTTGTAAAACATTGATGGTTCTTTTTGAGAATTGCATTTTCCAAAATAGTGATGTTGCGAAATTTTGAAAATGCCACTGCGGAAAATGTTTGAAACAAATTTGAACTTAAGGATAAATGTTAAGTTTAGAAAATAGTGTTCATTAAAATTCTTAAGTAAGGTGTGATGTTTATAAAAATATCCGGATTAAAACTTTAGTATATATAGATTTAAATAAAAATCGTTTGCAAATAATTCCTCAATTATCAATCCATAATAAAACACAATAATAAACTTAATGAGAAACACTTTAATGACTTTAAATACTTTTAGGGCCTTATTACAATAATTGAATAATCAAAATCTTCAAGATATAAATTCTTAATTAATTAAAAATATCTTTCTGCATGAAAATCTGCTTCTGCATGGCCACCTTTGTATCCACTCCAACCCGGTCCAAGCTTTACGCATCACCTGAAAGGTTTAAAATATTGGGTGAGTCAAACCGACTCAGTGCATAGTCATTTCACATATCTCCACATATGGGCTTGGCCCATATCCACACAGTCCATACACATAAATATGCAATTATGAAGCCCATCCCAACCTAGGGTCCATCCATTACACCTACCTTGGCAGGCCCCTTGCTCAAGGCCGTGGCTAATCCACCACCGATCACATAATGATCCACATATCTTACCTTGGCGAGACTTGTTGTTCAAGGTCGTGGTGAGCCACCGATCCCATAGGATCCCACATATCAATCATCCACGGTGATACACACACTATCAACCGCCGAGATGGGCACTTAGCCAACACCTCCCTTGATGAAGCACATAGCTAACATCAAGCGCTAATGTAGCACGAGGCTAGCATTAGACCACGTACATAATGATGTACACCCTTTCCTTCAATTTTCACATCCCAAGTCCCATGCATATATGTGTATCATGTCAGATTAACAATCATAGTAAATATTTATCACATGCTCACCACAAATATCACACATATATCATAGGCAAAATAGAGCACTGACCTGATTAATCGATTACCCACTATGGGTATCCACCATCTTAGCCATTATTTCCATTAACATACACATCATAATCAAACATACTTAACAACATACAATAACAAGAGAATAGTGCGATAATTACGCTTTTGATTAGCACAATTGACTAAATCTAAACCCACGTCTAACGATTTGCACCTTTGCGATTGTAGAACTCCTTCCTACACCACCTAAGTCAGAATCGGCTAACATTATATACCAAAATGGCCTATGGCCGAAAATCACTACTGCCTTACCTTACGGATCTAAATCCCAAAACCGCTCCTTGTAGTCGACAACTACTAGATCTCGAAGAAAACCTTCCAAATTTTAGCCATGGAATTCTAAAGGAGTTAGATTCCTATATTTTGGCTAAAGAGAGATTGAAAATGAAATAATAGTTGATCTTACCTTTTGGATGAAATCGGCAACACCATACATCACAACAAAGATTCACTTTGGCGAAATTTTGGCTTTTGGTGCTATGAAGAATTGACTAGGTTGGATTGTGTTTTGGTTTTGAATAAAAGAGAGAGGAGGCTAGGAATTTGGCTAGACAAAAGAAAAGAGAAGAGAAGAGAAGAGAACCTAAGAATTTCGACAGAGAGAGAAGAAGGAAGAAAATTAATGAGTAGCCCTCCTTCCTTCCTTTTATAGACGAAATTATCATCTAAGGAATCCTTACTTGGCCACCACTCTTCTATTTGATAGCTTTATCCTTTAATTATCATAAAATAAAAGAGTTTAATCCAACCTTTATCTCATGGGAATAACGATAAATAAATCCTTATTTATCTCTTTAAAAATACTTAAGATAAATCATCATTTATCCCTATTTAGCGAATTTTAAAGAGAATAAAACTCCCTTTTAAGAGCCTTGTTGCCGTCCACCTCGTATACGGAAGAAAAATAAAACTTCTTTTATTTGCTTCCCACGTAACTCGAACTCAGGCCCAACAACCTTGCATGTGGCGCCATTTCCAGAGGCCCTAAGTGGCATCTTCAGGCCACTTTTCCAAGCCTGTTTGTGTGTCAAATTTCACATACTTTTTCTCTTAAGGCCACCTTGCCTTAACTTCCCCTTTGTATTCCTCTGATACCAAAAATGTAATACACCAAACCCGGCCCATGAGTCTTGATTGGATCTGGTATGTCACGGAGTAAAATAATTTGAGTCATTTTGAAAGGTTGGTCAAAACTTGGTAAAATTTGGCTAAGGTATGAAAATGGTGTTTGAAAATTCAGTTGGGCTTTTTATAAATATAGTTGGGTTGATAAACCCTTTTGAAAACGGTTGATCATGTAATATTTTAAAATCGACAAAGTTATGGTTGACTTGGTTTATTTTTGTTACCCGATGGTAACATCTTTGAAAATCTCGTAGAAGTTATTAAATTTGGAAAATTTCTTTTAACCGGTTTACTTAACATTTATAAATATCATTTGTAGTATAACATATGTAAAATAAAACAGCAAAATAAACATCCAAAATTATAATAGCGGCCTTATTACAATCCCAAAATAAAATGACTTAGAAAATAGAATAAATAAACTTAAAGATAATAAATTAAAATCAAATTCATCGAATAAGCATGGCCGCCTCGAGTCCTCTCCGGCTCTATCTCCGTGATCTACTCATCTGCAAAATGGTAATGGAAGGGGGTGAGTCACCAAGACTCAGTGTGTAAATTCCCCACCCAGAAAATACATCTCATACACAATTTATTAATAAACATGCACATGCAACCCAACCTAACCATCCATACTCCTTAACTACCCTGCATGGTCAAAACCACTGGTGGTCAAAACCACTGGTGACTAGTGTCACAAATTAAATGATGGGGCCAACCCATTGTGTGGTCAAAACCACTGATGACCATAGGTCACAATATATCAAGTGTGGTCAAAACCACTGGTGGTACCAAACCACTGTGACTTAGTCGCAATTTATCAATCGATGTGGTCAAAACCACTGATGACCATAGGTCACAAATAATCTGATGGGGCCAACCCATCTTGTGGTCAAAACCACTGGCGACAGTCCATAACATCATCCCCCTCCTCTCATCAATCCCACCATCATATGCTTACACAACAATATCATAGTCCCATATATATCATGTATTATGTACAACATATCATTTAACAGCATATGATGGCAACTCAGTCATATATCATAGATCACAAGTTAGGGGACTTACTCGGAAACCATGATTATGCCATAAGCTAATCACAACCAAAAATATTAAAAAGGCAAACAATAAAGTCATGTAAATTAATAAAGTGTGTAGTGAGTTTTTACACACCTGTTTCCATCGAAATTCCTAGATCCCGAAGGTTCGATCTACGATGCTAGATCTCTTGACCTTAAACAAATTTGATTTCCAAACAAATCCCAAAATCGTCACTTGATTAAGACTCTGTCGAAATTCCTTTAATCATATGTTAGATTTAATCTAACATTAAAACATAAACATGGCCTTTGGCGGAATATACATATATCTTACCTTAAATCTTTTAAATCCCAAAACTCTCTTCTTGATTAATGGAGATGCCAAAATACCTTAGATCTGAAATCCCGAAATTCACCTTCCATATTTTGATCAATAAAATATAGGAGGTATTAGACTAACTTTCGGCTTAAAAGAAAGGAATACAATTATAACTATAGATCCTTACCCTTTATATTGAAATCGACAGATCCCTCCTACCACCACTTCAGAGATTCGGCTTAGAGACTTGATGAATAATCGGCTATGATCCACTTATGTATTTGGTTTCAAAGATGAAAGAAGAGAGGAATAATAGGCTTAGAAGGAATCGGCTAGGATGCTAAAAGAGAAGAGGAAAAAAAATGGATGCTCAAGAAGAATTTCGGCAAAGGGAGAGGAGAAAGAATATTTGGCAAAAGAAAAGAAAGGGAGAATGAATAATGAATAGCTTTAATCTCATCCTTTTATAGCCAAAATTAGGCCAAGAATCCTTTGCTTGGCCACTACTCTTCCTTATGTGATAACTTTATCTCTTTAATTTTAAAACAAATAAAGTATAATCCTTATTATCTTCTAATTAGTCAATTTAAAGAGAGTGAAACTCCTCTTTTGCAAGCCTTGTGCCGTCCACCTCTTGGGCTTCTAGAAGAAAAAATAAACCTTATTTTATTTGCTTCCCATGTGACTTGAACTTAGGCCCAACACCCTTGTATGTGGCACCATTTCCAGAGGCCTTAAGTGGCATCTTCAGGCCACTTTTCCAAGCCCGTTTGTGTGTCAAATTTCACGTACTTTTTCTTTTAAGGCCTCCTTGCCTTAATTACCTCTTTTAAACTTTAAAACTTGACATTTCTAAGTCATTTCTAGGTTTCCAAAAATTTTCATTCGGCTCTGTAAACTTGACATTTCTTAGGTTTCCTAAAATGTTTACTTTCCTTTTTTTAGCTTAGTTTCCAAAATGTTCACTTTCCTAATTCAGCTTAGTTTCCAAAATGTTCACTTTCCTCTTTTAGCTTAGTTTCCAAAATGTTTACTTTCCTCTTTTAGCTTAGGTTTCCAAAATGTTCATTTTCCTAATTTACTTAGGTTTCCAAAATGGTCACTTTCCTATTTTTAATGTAACATTTCCATACATTCTCAGGCTTCCAAAAATGTTCAAAATTTATTCAAAACTCATAAAACATGTCATTTCGTACATTTAAGTCAGAAATGCATAGGCCTTTTTTTAGGATGTTTCAAAGGGGGAAGAATACAAGTTTTCGGGATTTGATTTTTTATTCAATCGGCATTAAGGTAAGTACACAAATCCTACTAGGATTTGGTTTTATGGCCGAATAGGCCTTTGCTAAATATTACCATGTTGGCCGAATGTAGGCATTAAAAATCTAAGGTAGTAGATCAAATTTTGGGATTTCAAGTGAAATCGTTAAGCGAATCAGGTGTGTACCCTACTCTAAGTTTTAATATGTTCATGGATATGTTTTAAATTAAATGTGTTAATATGAAAGTGTAAGAATGTGGCTAAAGTACCATGTTATGGTAAAAAGTACTCAGGTACGTTTTCCTACTCCTACTAGGATTACGAAATATGTTATACATAACATGTGAAAAGTGACATGAATGTGAATTTAAGTATGATATGCATGATATGAATAATATGGGGCATTCGGGTTATTTGAGAAAGGGGAAGTGAATGTGATGACCTCGGTCTCACTATCTTAATGTGGTGACTTCGGTCACATTATCTGAATGTGGTGACTTCGGTCACATTATCTGAATGTGGTAACTTCGGTTACATTATCTGAATGTGGTGTCTCATTACACAATTATCTGGTGGCTATGCCACGAATTTTATATGGGCGATGAGCACGTCGACTGCAGCGACTGCCTTCGATGGTGTGTAGCAGATAGAGGGTTGACTTAGTAGTCCCTACTGTGCGGGATGGTGCGGTGGAGTGTAGCGGATGGCTAACTAGGTTTGGGTTTGGGTTGCATCATTATTTTTACTGTTATATGAACATGTATGTGATATGATAATGCATGCCGAAATGTTAATTCTTAGTGTTTGTGTACACATTGAGTCTGCTTGACTCACCCGTTGTGGGATTACTTTTCGGTGACGACCGGTGATGGACCGGGCAGGCAGATGCTTAGTGGAGGCCATGTAAAGTTCAGATTTCTTTTATTTGGACTATTTTAGTTTAAGTATTTATGATTTATTTAAATTTTGGAAATTATTTGATGTAATAAGGCCTTAGTAGAATTATTTTATTCTGTTTTTATTTTACAAACTTTTATTTATTAAAAGATTAAGTAAATCTATTTTTTTTTAAAACAAAGCCCAAACGTTTTGTCACCTAAAGTAAAGGATTTTTAATAATGAAATAAACTTGTTTCATCTCAAGCCCAACCCAAAACGATCTTTCTTCCAAATCACACAAGTTTTTCCTAAGTAAGAAAAGAATTTGAAATGGTGTACACCGGGGAACATACCAGAATCGGTCAAGGCTTTTGGGCCGGGTTTGGGGTGTTTCATTACAAATCATACAAACTTACCTCAATATACAAAATGTATGTAGATATGCAATTTAGTCCTTGACTTTGTTCTTGCCTCGGTTTCGATCCAGGATTCATTTTTCTTAATATATAATCATAAATAGACCATTTAATAAGCATATTGACTAAATTGACTCATAATTCATTCTTTGGCAAAATTACTATTTTGCCCCTATACTTTCTCATATTTTCACTTTTCCCCTAGGCTCGTAAAATGATTTTTATACAACTTTCTTAAACTACATGCCTAGTTGATTAATAGTCTCAACTATAGCAATCATCAATTCTCACAAAATCACACATGTATGACCAAACTTAAGATTTTCACAATCAAGTCCTTACATGCATTTTCATGGAAAATCACTTAACAAAATATGTTTCTACTACATCAACCTTTCATAATCTTCCATAGAACATCAAAATACATGCATGCCATACATGAACACATTTTTGAACGTCCATTATAGCTCATCAAATATCTAAAAATAGCTTACTCATGCTACCAGGACTTCAAAAATAAGAAGAATATCAAAAAACTGGGCTTAGGAGCACTTACTAGCAAGCTTGGGAAATTGAAAGAGCCCTAGCAATGGCTATTGGAATTTTCGGTGGCTTGGGGAAGAAGATGAATGGATTTTTGTCATCTTTTTCCCATTTTAATCATTTCTTAGGCAAATGACCAAAGTGCCCCTCTTTTTAAAAATTTTCATAAAATTATCTCATGACCAATTTTGTCCAAAAATTAAATTTTGGGAAAATTGCTATCTAGGGGTTCATAATTATTATTCTAAATCTATTTCATACAAAAAGCATCTAGAAATTCATATTTTGTAACTTTTATAATTTAGTCCTTTTGGACCATTCAATCACAATTTAGCGAAATTGCTTCATGAAACCTTCATACTAGCATGCAAACATGACATAAACCTTAAAAATCATAATTTCATCTCGGTTTCGTGGTCTCGCACCACTATTCCGACTAGACTCTAAATCGGGTTGTTACAATTGAAATCCGCCATATATTCCATGAGCCAAGTACAAGCTGAGAATCAAGAAACATGATATAAAAAAAGATGATAAAAAATCTGAATATCTAAACTAAAATCATTTCTGTCTACTTTAAATAAGGAATTAGGGAAAAAAATGGAGAGACCATAAAAGTGATTTAAAGAAGAAATATTTTAAGAAAAATTTAAGCCTCGAAGAGAAATTGTAACACCCCAAAATTTTAATTTTTGATTTTGTGTATGTGTGACACACAATGTCTATCTGCTTTAGTGGTTATGTGTTCTGGGTGTGTGTGTGGTCCCAAGTTCAAGCCTTACTTGGGCAAATTTTGGTATTTTTATAAATAAAGCATTAACCTTGTGCAAAGGGCTTAAGTTTAATTATTGGTAAGTTTATATCAAAATGGCCCTGCTGGTCTAATGGTTAAGTGGAGTGTTGGAGTGTTGGAGGTTCTGTGTTTAATTCTCTATGATGGCGTTCAGACAATATGTTTGCTCTAATTTCGGCTAAGAGTTGTGTTGGGGCAAAATTCTTAGCAGTTGTGTTTTAGTTGGTTAATAAGGAGTGATTTTAGGAGATAATTGGGGATAGGTTATCAGAAAATAATCTAATTATCTTTTTGTTGCAAAAAAGAAGAAGTAGAGTTTCAATTTTCTCTCTGATTCCCCAAACTTTTTCTGACGTTTTCTTCTTCTTTTCTTTTCCCTCCTTTGCCAATTCTTTCCCCTAGTTGCTGTCGAAATTTCCATTATTTTTTCCCTTCCGTTTCTTTCTTCTTTTTTTCCAATTGATTTGGTTGTTCATCATTGGTTGCGCGTGTTCGGTAAGTAACGATTTTGTCTATTGTTAATCATTCTTGGTTAATCTCTAAAAGGGGGATTCCTCTTTGGTGTTTAGGAGTTAATCAAGGGGCTGGTGGTTTTGAATCGATGATGTGGTTGTGCGAAGTCGTGGTTACTCAAGCGAGGTAAGGGTTTTGCTAGGTTTTTAGTTGAGTTCCTTTCGAAATTGGTTGATTAAAAATGAATTAAGTGATTAATCTGGAGATATGTTGGTCGATTTTTAGGTTCTGGAGGCTTTGGAGTGCTTACGCATCAGAAACGATACCAAGTGTGTACCCGAAATGCAGAAAATGGGATTTGGTGATAAGCCAAAATTGCTTGTTGTCGAGAAATAAGAGAAATAAGAGAATGATGTGAAAAATTGTAGAAAAAGGAAATAAGAGTGTTATAAACTTGGAAATCAATATTTTGCACTAAAATAGTTTTGGACAGCGGCAATAGCCTAACTTTGAAAAATCATCAAAAATAGTGAGAATTGAGTTAGAGGTTAAATAAAATATAAAATTAAATTATATTGAGTCCAGTTTTTCATGGAAGAAACAATGTAAGCAATGGAATTGTAAATCATGAGATATAATAAATTTTGTGAGACAAATTCAGAATGATTTAGGGTTCCTCTATTTTGACTTAGGAAAATCATAAAAATTGTAAAAAAATAATTAGGGGCTTAAATTTATATTTTTAAGTCCTTAATGAGTCTATTTTCAAGAGAAACAAACAGAAACATCATCTAAATTTTGTACTAAGAGATAAATAATTTTTAGTAAGAAAAGGATGAAGCTGTCAAATAGCAGAATAGGGATAACTTTAAATATTTTAATGTACTTATTTGATAAACTATAAATTCAAAAAATTTTATGGTAGACAGGTATTTGAGTCTTGTTTCAAAAACATGAAGCGTATCTTAATTTGGAATTCTGTAGCTCAAGAAATAAATAATTTAGTGATAATGACTCCGGTAGATAGCTTTGAATGAACATATAAGTAAATAGTGAAAACATATATGAGTATTGAGCTAGCATGGGTTACTTTAAAAATGGATCAGATTGCCAAGTCTGATTTGGGCCTAGTGGGACACACGAGCGTGTGGGCTCATTGTTATTGAAATATTTTTAAGGTTGCACGGGTCGCCCAAGTCGACTGTGAACCTACTGTAGGGTCGGCAAGCGCTACTTAGACCCCTAAAAGTGTGAAATTGACTGAATGATATTTGTACTAGGCATGTTAATATCTGAACTGAATATATGCACTGAAATTGCATAATAGCATGTCATCCATTGTGTTTTGCATTGCATTGGGTTGGAGGTTGTTATTCGGAGGAAGTGTACTGAAAGCCTTTAAGCCTAATTTACTGGCAGCTCAGCTACAAACTACTGTATTGTGCCACATTCGGTACTACTTGGAGTGTAGTGATGGGTGGGTTGATTATATCCCAACATGGAGTGTAGGGTTGGACGGAGATGGTGTGAGAGGCTAGTTGGGTAGGATTTTGCTACTGCATAATTGTTACTGCTACTGATACTGTGATGGGCTAAGGCCCTACTGCATACACTGTACTAAGATGGGCTAAGGCCCAAACTATCACTGATACTGAAAAGGGCTTAGGCCCAAGACTGTTCAACTGTGCATTGTGAATACTAATTGTTTGTTTCTGCGGGATTACACACTGAGTTTACGTAAACTCACCCTTTTTGTTTAATGTGCACAGGTAATCCCTAGACTTACACGGATCGGTGCGACGGAGGACTCAGCGGTGACCACAGTAATATTTGGACTTCATGGTCTTCAATTTATGATTTATGATTTGATTATTATTGATTATTTGGGTTGTAATTTAAGGACCCTCTAGGAATTTGGTTTTAAATTTGGGTTTATATTTATTTATTTTACTTTATGGATTTATACCTGCTGGTCGTAGGAAATTTAATTTTCACAAAGTTAAAGTAATTTCTAAACGCATGATCACCTAGACTGTTTTATTAAAGCTTCTGTAATGAGGGATGTTTCAAAACAAATGTTTTAAATGAATAAAGACAATTTCTTAAGTTATAACAAAGGTTTACTAAAGATAATAACATGGAATGTTTTCATCGTAACAACGAGGTTTCAAAAACACTATTGTGTGATATTGCTAGATACGGCCATAACGTTTAGGTCGAGTTTGGAGTGTTACAGAAATTACGAAATGTCCCGCTAGGAATGTTGAGGTACCAATGGGAAGATGCATTTAGATTTGGAATTCAAAGAAAGGAGAGGTATTACGTACTTCCAAACTCTTATAATTATTTTGGTTTATAGTATTTACTATATATGTAATAATAATTTCTTAATGTACGATCGTGAGCAAGTTGGAACTACAAGTAGGCAAAAACAAAAATTCATGCACACATCTGGGTCGAAAAGTTTTGCTTGTGTAGCCGAAGCCGAGGTATTTTGAATTTATTAATTGTGTCAAATATTAATTACTTTCTATTAAATAATATTTTTACTACTTTATAGTAGGAACTGTCGTCTAGTCAAAAAGTTGGACGCCTTCAGCTTTTTGACATTACACATAGAAAGAAAGAAGGATCTCTTATGACTTCTGAAGCTGTAGACATTATGGTATATTTACTTAATAAAATTTGAATTATTTTAACTATTTATAATGTTTAATTATAATGATTTAATTTGTCGTTTGTAATGCAAATAATGTTAAGTTATTTTGCATTTGTTTTTCTTATATATTTCGTTTCTAACTCTTTGATTGATTTATTAGGAGAAACTAAAGGATAAAATGGTGGAGTATGAAGCGATTGCTTCGAGTGATAGTTCTGTTAATCTTGACGACATTGATAACCGAATTATTACTGAAGTTTTGGTTCCTGAAAGGTATGGTCGGTTTCGATTTCAAGGATATTTTGTTAACCCAACCCAATATTTTGGATCCAGCTCGCTGTAATACATGCCTTCGGGGAGTCAGGCTCAAGCTAAAGTTCAGAGGTTAAGAGACTAGATGGCATAGATGCAAGCGAGCACAATTGAGCAAATTGCTCAACTTAAAGCTGAGGCAGAATCGAGAGAAGCAGAGGTTCAAAGAAAATATGAAGAACTCCAGCTACAACTTAAAGCGAAGGCAGTAGTGAGAGAAGCAGAGGCAACAGCGAGGGAAGCAGTGCAAAGTAGAAAATACGACGCACTCCAGCTACAACTTTAGAATATGATGAAGATGTTTCAGCAGCCGCAGAATCAGCCATGTTAGATGTTTGTTTTCTTATTATACGAATATTTTAACATTATAACTTTTAACATTATTGTAAGACTATTTTGTTACTTCATTTATTAATTTAGATCGTATATCTTTTGTTGGATTTGAAGTATCATTTAGATTTGTAATTTTTGGTTGGACTTGATGTTACAGGAAATTATGTTGACAATTCGAGTTGTATATGAATGAAAATGGGATGCTGGAAATTTGCTAAAGTTAGTGGCATTTTTTTCACAAACGTCGTTAAAGAACAAGATTTTTAGCGACTCTTTTATCAAAAATGCCGCTAAAGATCGTGTTCTTTAGCGGTGGTTGCAGGCAAAGCGCCGCTAAAGGTCGTGTTCTTTAGCGGTGTTTGCGGGAAAAGCGCCACTAAAGCTAAACGTCATGTTCTTTAACGGCGTTTGTGGGAGAAGCGCCGCTAAATGTCATGTTCTTTAACAGTATTTGTGGAAAAAGTGCCACTAAAGGTCATGGTCTATAACGGCATTTTTGTGAAAAGCGTCGCTAAAGTTCATGTTCTATAGCGGCGTTTTTCCACATAAACGCCGCAAAATTTAGTGGTGTTGTCTATAGCGGTGTTTTTGCAAGTGCCGCAAATATTTTTAGCGGCGCTTATAGGCCCAAAAAAAGGCAGCTAAAAACCTATTTTACTGTAGTGGACGAGAATATTTTTTTTTTATTTTTCATCATACTAGTAAATTCACATTTTAAAATAAAAACAATAAAGTAAAATAGAAGTTGTGATTATTATTACACATTTAAAAATATTATAATTTAATTTACAACTATTAGTTAAAATATATTGTGCTAATTTTAAAATAGAATTAGTATTTAAATAGAAGTCTATATTTTAGGAGAAAGACTCGACAATTATGATTTAAAATACAATTATTATTTATAATTTGAATTTTATTGATTTGAAATATATTTATTACTTAAATAGAATTTTAAACATCTTAATTGTTACTTAATTAATATATTAAAACAATATTAGATACAATACAAAACTTATAATAGCCCAACCCCTTTTTTAAGCAATGAAATACCTGGATAGCTTTGTCAAAAAAAAAAAAAAAAAAAAAAAAAAAAATAACTGGATAGCTAGAGCCATTTACGATCTATGTACTTCTAAGTAAATTGCCTTTGACCTAGCATTCTATAAATTTCAAGACTTATCCCTTATTGTAATTATCTAGCTATTATTATGTTAGATTGATTTTATATACTTTTATCTGTGTAAATTATATCTTAACGACTTAATTTGTTAAGTTCATAATTTAATTTAGTGTTTGTAATTATTACTTTCTTATTATAACTATTAATTAACTAGTGTTGCTAAAGTAAGATAGATTCTTGATTGGTATTCCAAAAATTGAAAAGTCAAATTTCGATATAGTTAGCGGAATGTTAATAAAGTTGCTGATCGTATAATCAAGGCAAACAGAAGAGTATTTTGAGTAGCTAGTTATTCTGGAAGATCCTCTGCATTATGTGAGATGTTGGCTTAAAGAAAATATTAGACAATCGTTAATGATTGATAGATAATTTTTTTAGGACTAATGCTTTCTTAATTTTCTAAACTTATGTTAAACCAAAAACATATATATATTGAAAATTAATATTTTTTACAAATGTTTTTAAGAAAATAAAATTAGAGATAAAGTAGTTATTGTTCAAATAATTCATGTGTGCATATGCTATTTAATGTTGAATGTGTATATGTAAACATAATAAGACTATTATGTACACGTACCTTAAAAAAAAAATGATGTAGACGTCGTGCTTTGTCGTATGAATATACATAGTTATGATACAGATACCGACATCTGAATTTTATGGTTCAACGCCTCTATTACGAGGACTTCGTTTCTTAGTTCAGTTTAGGCAATATATAATTGTTTTTGGGTGGAATGGCATTAAATTACATAGTCATATTTTGCGCTCCAACATTTAAAAACACAAATTCTTTTAATTTTATTTAATTTTTTGTTTATTTTAATTCTTAAATTTTTATTATTTATCGAAGACCACAAAATAGATAAAATAAAATTAATATTTATTAATTTTATTCACGTAACATTTATATGGTATTTATCATGTTAATAATTAATTAATTGTTTACAAAATTGAATAAAAATATTTTTAATTTTTAAAATATATTTTTTAAATTTTAAATTTTTAAATTTTTAAATTTAAAATTAATTACCGATGTGATATCTACGTATATATCACATTATCAAAATTAATTAATATTAAAATTTTTATTTATTTTGAAATGATTTGATAAATAATATTTAATAGTTAAAAAATAAAACTAAAATAATTTATTTTTATAAAATTTGAGAGATTAATAAATCGTTATACTTAATTAAATTAACATAAACTTATTTTTAAATGCTAACAGAAAGTTATAATTTCATTTTGGAATTACATAAATAAAAACCCATAATGTGATGAAAAATGATATAAAGTCCTGATTAACACCATTTTCTAGGATTAATTCACAGACACCCTACGGCCTATCCCCAAAAAACCCTAAAGAATTAAATTATCCAGAGAAAAACGCATCACTGATAGATGTTTTAAATGCCATAAAAATTGTTGTGGATGCACTTCCAAGTTCAAAGAATCGCAGAGCCTTTTTCTTTTTCATAAAATTGATTAATTGTCAATAAAAAATACCAATAAAAATTCCAAAAGAAAACTTTATAAGTTTATTCCGGAAATTATATATCAAAATGTTTTTAGTGGCTAAAATACCGAAAAATGCCTTTTTTTTATATAAAAAAATATGGAAATAGATTGATTTTTTAAAAATTTATAGGAATAGATCGATTTAGATAGAAAAACCTTCCAACTAGAAGCGTTTTTTGCGTGTCACCACTGGAAGCGTTTTTCCCCATGTTATATTAGGATTTTCTAGTTGTTTAGGGTTTTAAGGCTAAGTTTTAAGTTTTTAAATTGATAAAAAATTTAACCTAATAATTGTAATCATTGAATTCGATATTTAAAATATTTGTACTTACACCAATCGTATTTTCGAATTTCATTTTGCAAATCGATTAAAAATCGAAACTCAGAGTACTCGGTTCGGATGCATAACCAATTTAAATAATTTTTTAGTACATTATTTTTTACGAGATAGACTCTAAAAAAATATCCCAGGAATCCAAGGATAATCTGAAACAATTATGAAAAAAATGCCTTGGATAGTGGGGTTTGAAATTTGTAGAGAAAAAATGCTCCAAGCAGGACGCACTATCAGCAAAGTACTGAAAACATTTCCACTTGGACGTGCTTTCAGTACTTCTACTGACAGTGCGTCCTGCTGGAGCATTTTTTCTCTACAAATTTCAACTTCCCGGTATTCAAGAAATTTTTTCAGAATCAAATATGAGGTTATACCTTGGTGTAACACCCCTATCCCGTATTCATCACCGGACTAGGGTTAGGGGGTATTTCTAATCATTTCTGAACATTTCATATCATTTTACAATTTAAAGTAAATCATCATTAAAACAAATCACAACATGAACATATAGTCCCTTAATGAGGTCTACGAGACCTTAAACACATGTTAGAAAGAGGTCGGGACCAAACTTAACACATGTAAAAATTTTCAAAAATTTAAAGATTTTTCAAAACTACAGAGGTCACACGCCCATGTGGGTAGCACACGCGTCGAACATGCTCGTGTGTCCAAGCCGTGGAAAAATAGGGCATACATACTAACTTGTCCACACGGCCTGAGACATGCCCGTGTGTGTCACCTGTAACATCCTAAAAATCTGAGTATCGATATGATGCATGTTTTGGTGCTTAGCTTGTGTATAATTAAAATTTTGCATGTTTAATATAGTCTTGAGAAGACTTGGGAATTATTCAAAATTAGAATAAATTTTAGTAATGAATACTTTATTGAAGTGGATCAAGTGACCTTGAGGTTTAAGTAAATTTAAGTGTCAAAACTAGCATAAGATGAGCAAGTGGTAAAGGGATATGGCGCCATGTATGTTTGCTTGAGGAAGAGGTTCAATCCTTGGTCATGCATTTGAGTTTTGTTTTATTTTGTTTCCTCTTCCAATGTGTCGGTCATGGATAAGGATTAGGATGAGTTGGATATCATTTTATGGCAAGAAGACCAAAGGAAAAGGTAAGTAAAATTTAAGGAAAAGAATCTCATGATTTAAGGTAATGGGGAAACACAAGGCTTAATGTATGGTGATTGTCTTGGAAAGTTCTTGATGCCGAAACTTTGGTTTAGTGTCTATGTATTTGGACGGTTTCATGGACTATGGGGGGGGCTAAATTTTGGTGGTTAGTATGGGGTTAGGATGGTGCTTGTTAGGATTTCTTTTGGTCAATTTTTTTTTTTTTTTTGCTCTTCCAAGACATCTTTCCTCTCTTTTTCTTTCTCCCGTAGCCGAATGTGTCTTGAGCTTGGAGGAAACAACTTTGTTGGGTTTCATTTAGTCATTTCTTTTTGACCATTTGGTCATTTTTGCTAATCACTCAAGTATCCCATTTTGTGTTCTCATCTAGTGCCTAAAACATAAAACACAAACATCATCTCTTTCTCCTCTCCCTTGGCCGAATGTACCATGTTTCAAACTCTCTCCCTTTGCTTTTCTTTTATTTTGAAAATTAAATCATAAACCTCTCATCCTCATTCTCTTTCTTTCATCATTTAATTTTCTTTTAAACTATACTTTCAACATTTTCTTCTCCCTTGGCCGAATGTTAGACTACCTCCATAGCTGAATCATTCTTTTCTCTCTATTTTAGCATAGTCGAATCTTTCTTTTTATTTTTAATCTTTTCTCCTCCAATCAAATCCTTCTTTCTTTGTAGTGATATGGTGGAGTGCTGATTTCTTTTCTACATCTTTAGTTGATCATAGCTATTATAGATCGGGTGGAAAAATGAGATTTCATCAATCAAGGTAAGGGATCATTTCGAAAAGGGATTTTATTTTATCTTTCTATTTTGATAAGATTGTATTGATTAATCGATTCTATCATAGGGACTCTATCAATCGACTTTCACCTTTTGAACGAAAGAATCCTGTGGTAAGTTGATTTCGCTCTTAAAATCAATTGGTGGTGATAAGGGAATATTAGTTTGACTAACATTTATTTGTCAATGGAGGCAAACAAGATAGGTTCAAAAAGGGTTGTGAATAGTGTTCAAAAGAGGGGTGGATTCGCTATTCCCTCTAGATTCAAACGAAGGGCTATTTCGATAATCTGAGATTTTCCACCGGGTTGTGGACCCTCATCCGACGAAAATCAATTATTTGAAGTCGTACATACCCCCGAGCCATTGTTTGTTCATGGTTCTGAACCATTGATCGGAGAGAAATCGCAAATAGTTGTCATTCGAGATTCCGAGGGTAAGGATCTAGATCGTTAATTATTAGAATAATTTGATATTAAATATTAGTGTTCTAATCCATCGTGATGCGTGTTTAGATATCAACGAGCGGGAAAGTATAGTTCTCACCGTAATCTGGTGTGTAACTTCACATTTATCTCATGGGTTATTCTATACCGTAAGCATTAAAATAATAATCGTAAATCTGATAAAATTTGAAAATACGTTATATTAACATTTTTTTATGTGAATGCATGAAACCGAAATTGAGGTTGTGGAGAAAAATTACGGATTGACCCTCAATGGGCTATTTTGTTAATGAAAGTGATATTTTGGGCTATGTTATTATTTTGACAAGTTGGCCAAGTGTGGATATTGTTAAAAGGCATCATGTGTTAAATGGGCCAAATTACGAAACGTCCCTATGGACCGAATTACGAAAATACCCTTTTATGGGCCAAATTGAAATATGTTGTTTTATGGGCCAAATTGAAATATGTTGTTTTATGGGCCAAATTGAAATATGTTGCTTTATGGGCCAAATTGAAATACATTGCTTTATGGGCCAAAAGTGATATTAATATATGAGCTAAATGTGATATGAGATGAAATGGGCCAAGTTGCTAGATCGTTAAATGGGCCAAATTGCTATTTTGACTAATGGGCCAAATTGATAAATTGTAATATGGGTTTTTGTTAAAATTACCTTACGAATATTTTGTTATGCCTTATATATATTTATATATATATATATATATATATATATATATATACATGCATGGGTTGGGATAATTGATGTAGAGAAGAAAGGCTTGTTGCCAAAAATCTAGATCGGTGACTCTGTCACAATGGACTGTTGCCCAAAATCTAGATCGGTGGTTCTACCACAAATATTATAAATGGCCTGTTGCCACAAATCTTTTAAATGGCTTGTTGCCACAAATATTAAAAATGACCTGTTGCCACAAATATTATAATTGGCTTAAAGCCCTGCTATTGGTGTGTTGGCGGGGTGGGTTGACTTGATCCCACAGTGTGATGGTGAATGCAATGTGGTGTGTAGCGGATGGAAATTAGGCTTGGTTGGGAATTTCATATCACATGCATTATTATTTTTTTATACTTGATTTATATATATTGAACATTTGCAAAATGGAATCAAGCCCAATTATATGTTTATATGGTTTTGGCCCAATGAACACGGTAAGTGGGTTACACATTGAGTTCTAAGTAACTCACCCCATTTTTCTTACCTTTCTCAGGTAATAATAATAATTGATGGAGACTTGGGTCGGAGATGACTTCGTGTAGAGGCTATACTACAAATGGTGGTTTATATAACTTTAAAACTTCTTTAATTATTTTCATTTAAGTACTATTTTAATTGCGATGTAATAAGGGCTCTTTAATTATTTTCATGGATTTTATTATGCGGATGGATTTTATTATGTTTTAGTTTTCCTAAATTAGACTGATTTAGTTTTCATAAATGTTTTCTAAAACTCTCGCATAAAATAAAGGTTTTTCTTAAATATCACTAAAACTTAGGAAATTCTTTTAAAACTCTTCGATGAAATATTTCGACTAAATAAATTTAAAATTTTAATCAACTACTACTCTGTAAATCAAATGATAAACTCTTGTGTTTTTAATCATGGATTTCAAATAAACCTCAATTTACGATAAAGTCGCTCTCTTAATCGTTTTGAAGATTTGATTTCCTACATCGTTGATGATTTGAATGCATGTTCAATTTGTGTGGCATGCCAAAATCCGGGCTTAATGCATGGGCCGAGTTTGGGGTGTTACATTTTATGGTATCAGAGCTTAGTTTCAAACTCAGCTGTGGTTTGGGTTCAACAATGATTTTTGTTTAAAAACTACTTAAATTTCTAGATTTTAGATTTTAAAAGTAGTATGGCACCACGAGCATCCGACACCAAATCAAGTAAGTATTTGTTTATTAAATGTTTATTATTGTGATAAGATCTTAGGAACACTTTTGAACTTCTAGTTTTAGGTGTTGAAAATGATAGAGATCGAGACTATAGGATGTGATTGCGAAAACAACCCTATCTCTTATATCTCATAAAAAATCATTAATAAATACTGAAATAGTATTCTGATTCATAAAACTTGTAATCAAATTAAAATCATATTAGTCATTATGAGCACTAGAGGACGTGGTCGTGGACGCGGTAGACGTGGCCGTGGTAGAGGATGAGGTGCTGCGTCTGAAGCACCAGGTCATATGCCGAAAATGGATGCATCTGCGTCATTCGAGAGCGAGACTGGATCTCATGATCATGCGAATGAGGATAATGCTTTGACTCAAGCAATGTTACTAGTCTTAAAAAGAGTAGCTGGGGCTAGAACTGGGCCAGTAGCTCGTGGATCAATATCGAAACGGCTCAAGTCTAGTGGTGCAAAAGTTTTTAGAGGTGTCTTCGGTGTAGCTCCGAATGTGGCAGAATATTGGCTTGAGGCTGTAGAACGAATTATAGATGATCTAGAGTGCACCCTTGAGCAAAAACTGAGAGGAGTCGTGTCCTTGCTAAGAGACAAGGCGTATCAATGGTGGCTTACTATTTGAGAAGGCACCGAGGCTGCATTGGTTACTTGGGATTTCTTTAAAGCTGCTTTCCAAGGGAAGTACATCGGGACAAGTTATGTAGATGCTCGGAGGAAGGAATTCCTGAATTTGGTTAAGGAAGTAAGATGGTGGTAGCTTACGAGGCGAAATTTTTCGCTTGAGCCGTTATGCTCGTACAATAGTGCCGACTGATCATGAGCGCTGTGTACGCTTTAAGGATGGACTGAATGATGAGTTGCGGATACTGATAGTCCCACAACAAGTACGGACTTTTACCTCGCTTGTAGAGAAAGCTAAGATAGCCGAAGAGGCTAAGAATTCAGAATGCCAAAACCGGGAAAAAGTAAGAAGCAAGAGGGATTTTAAGTACTCAGGTTCTTCTAAAAGGTTTCAAAAGAGGCCACGAAATGACGAGCTAGCTCAAGCTAGAGCACCTGTGACTACCAATCGGAGTCGAGAATGTGCCGACTATGGAAAACGACACTCCGAAGAATGTTGGAGGAAAATTGGTGCCTGCTATAAATGTGGTTCTAAGGATCATCAATATAAGAATTTCCCTCGACGGACTTATACGATTCAGGAAGCTCGTAACCTTGATGCTCAGCCAGCTAGAGGTACTCAGCAGCCACCGAGAGGTCGTGGACCAGGTCGTGGTGGTAATGGTAATGGACGTGGTCAAGGTGCACCAGGTTGAGGTAATGACTTTTGAGGTAACACGGAGGCAAGACAGTCGGGATTGGTCTATGCGATCAGGTGTCGTGAAGACGGCGATGCACCTGATGTGATAACTAGTACGATTCCATCTCTGATGTACCTGTTACTGCTTTGATAGATATCCGGTCTACCCACTCGTATGTTGCTAGTGCCATATCTAGAAACCTGAATATTAGATCTGAGATTATCGATAGAGAGATGACGGTAATTAGTCTTTTATGACAGTCGATAATAGTGGATAAATTGTTTAGAGATGTGCCCTTGGAGATTCAAAGAGAGATATTTCTAGCGGATTTGATGGAATTACCTTTTGGCGAGTTTGATCTTATTTTGGCCATGGATTGGTTGGTGAAGCATCAGGCGCAATTAGATTGTGCCGAAAAGTGGATGTCAATAAAGACTGTGGATGATGAGGAGGTAATAATGATAGGCGAGCGAAGAAACTTTTTGGCAAATGTGGTATCTGCTTTGAAGGCAGAAAAGTTGGTGCGAAAAGTGTATGGAGGATTCCTAGCCTTCATCAGTGCTTTGGATGCCAAGGATTTATCGGTAGAAGGTGTGAGAACAGTGAAAGAATTTCCAGATGTCTTTCTCGAAGAACTTCCGGGTCTACCTCCTGATGAGGAAGTAGAATTTGGCATTGAGCTTTTGTCCAGAACGGCTCCGGTGTCCATTGTTCCTTATAGAATGGTGCCGAAGAGTTAGTGGAGCTTAAAGCTCAAATTCAAGAACTACTAGATCGGGGATTTATTCGACCAAGTGTGTATTCGTGGGGAGTACCGATTTTGTTCATTAAGAAGAAGGATGGGTCGATGCGTATGTGCATTGATTATAGGCAGTTGAATAAGTTGACGATCAAGAATAGGTATCCATTGCCGAGAATCGATGACCTGTTTGATAATTGGGAGGAGCTTCAGTCTCTCTAAGATTGATTTGAGATCGGATTATCATCAACTCAAGGTGAAAGAGGCAGATATTCATAAGACGACATTCCGAACTCGCTATGGACATTATGAGTTTTTAGTGATGCTGTTTGGTTTGACCAATGCACCAACTGCATTTATAGACATGATGAATCGAGTCTTTCAACCCTATTTAGACCGGTTCGTAGTAGTATTCATATATGACATCTTGGTATATTCGAGGAATGAAGAAGAGCATGACTCACATTTGTGCACTGTGTTGCAAATTTTACGAGATAAGCAACTTTATGCCAAATTCAGTAAGTGTGAATTTTGGTTGAAGGAAGTGACTTTCTTGGGTCATGTAGTGTCAGCCGAAGGAATAAGAGTTGATCTTCGAAAGGTAGAGGCTGTGTTGGATTGGAAACCGTCGAAGTCAATGGCTGAGATTCGAAGTTTCTTGGGTTTGGCTGGTTATTATAGATGCTTTGTTGAGGGGTTTTCATTAATTGCTGCACCCCTAACTAAGCTGCTGCGAAAGGAAGTTCCATATGTGTGGACTGATAAACAACAAGAAAGTTTTGAGAAATTGAAGAAGATTCTAACGGAAGCGTCAGTACTGATTCAACCTGAGCCCGAAAAAGAGTTTACCGTTTACTGTGATGCATCACACATGGGTTTAGGATGTGTACTGATGCAAAGTGGAAAAGTGGTAGCTTATGTTTCTCGACAGTTGACGCCGCATGAAGTCAACTATCCTACTCATGATTTGGAGTTGGCTGCGGTGGTGTTTGCATTAAAGATTTGGAGGCACTATCTCTACGGTGAGAAGTCAATCATTTATACAGACCATAAGAGTCTTAAGTATCTCCTTACCCAAAAGATGTTGAATTTAAGACAACGAAGATGGGTGGAGCTATTAAAGGATTACGATTTCTCAATTGAGTACCATCCGGGAAAGGCTAACGTTGTGGCAGACGCGTTGAGTCGTAAGGTTGTATCGGAGTTAAGAGAAATGTTTGCTCATCTCAGTTTGTATGAGGATGGCAGTCTGCTAGCGAAATTTCAGGTGAAGCCTCTGTGGTTGGAGCAAATCAAGGAAAAGCAATTATCCGATGAAAAGTTGGGTCCTTTAATACAACAAGCTGAAAGTGGTATAATAGGGGATTTTTTGAACAAGGTTTGAACAAGGATGGTGTACTGTGTTTTGGTGGAAGGATTTGTATACCTAAGGATTCGGATTTGAGACAAATGATTCTTCTAGAGGCGCATAGTAGCCCTTATGCTGTGCACCCCAGAGGAAATAAGATGTATCGAGATCTCCGTGAACAATATTGGTGGCCAAAGTTGAAGCGGGAGGTTACTGATTTAGTGGGAAAGTGTTTGACTTGTCAACAAGTGAAGGCGGAACATTAATTACCATAGGGTTTATTGCAACCAGTAAAGATTCCTCTATGGAAATGGGAGCGGATAACGATAGATTTTGTTAGTGCGTTACCCTTAACACCTACTAAGAAAGATTCTGTCTGGGTGGTAGTAGATCGATTAACGAAGACTACTTATTTTTTACCAGTTCGTACGGATTACTCATTTCAGAAGTTGGCTAAACTGTATGTATCTGAAATCGTGAGGTTGCATGGGGTACCAGTGTCTATCATATCGGACATGGATCCTAGATTTACATCACGATTTTGGAAAGCTTTACATGAGGCTTTGGGAACAAAGTTAAATTTCAGTACGGCTTTTCATCCTCAGTCAGATGGTCAGTCAGAAAGAGTGATTCAAATTTTGGAAGACATGTTACGAGGATGTGTGATCGACTTCAGAGGAAGTTGGGTGGATTTTCTATCATTAGCAGAGTTCGCGTATAATAACAGTTACCAATCTAGTGTCCAAATGGTGCCCTATGAAACGTTTTATGGTCGTAGGTGTCGTACCCCTACTTGTTGGACTGAATTGGGGGAACGACAGTTGTTGGGTCCTGAACTGATATCTAAAACAGAAGAAAAGGTAAAGGTGATTCGAGCACGATTAAAGGAAGCTTCGGATAGACAAAAGTCGTATGCGAATCTGAAGTGTAAAGGTATTGAGTTTGCAGTGGGAGATCAGGTTTTTTTGAAAGTCTCACCTTGGAAGATGATTTTCAGATTTGGAAGGAAGGGCAAGTTGAGCCCTAGGTTCGTTGGACCGTACCGTGTGTTGAAGCGTGTAGGACCAGTGGCCTATCAACTTGATTTACTTCCGGAGTTGAGTCAGATTCATAGTGTCTTCCATGTTTCTATGCTGAGGCGCTATAGATTGGATCCATCGCACATAGTACCAGTAGAAGAAGTGGAATTAAGGCCAGACTTGTCTTTCGAGGAGGAACTAGTGAAAATCTTAGATCGCGATGTTAAGGTGTTAAGAAAGAAGACTGTGCCATTGGTTAAGGTTCTTTGGAGTAATCACGGAGCGGAGGAAGCTACGTGGGAGTCGGAGGACGCAATTCGACAACAATATCCTCACCTCTTTTAACCAGGTAAATTTTGAGGATGAAATTTTCTTTAAGGAGGGTAGAGTGGTAACATCCTAAAAATCTGAGTATCGATATGATGCATGTTTTGGTGCTTAGCCTGTGTATAATTAAAATTTTGCATGTTTAATAGTCTTGAGAAGACTTGGGAATTATTCGGAATTAGAATAAATTTTAGTAATGAATATTTTATTGAAGTGGATCAAGTGACCTTGAGGTTTAAGTAAATTTAAGTGTCAAAAACTAGCATAAGATGAGCAAGTGGTAAAGGGGATATGGCGCCATGTATGTTTGCTTGAGGGAAGAGGTTCGAATCCTTGGTTGAGCACTTGAGTTTTGTTTTTATTTTGTTTCCTCTTCCAATGTGTCGGTCATGGACAAGGATTAGGATGAGTTGGATATCATTTTATGGCAAGAAGACCAAAGGAAAAGGTAAGTAAAATTTAAGAAAAGAATCTCATGATTTAAGGTAATGGGGAAACACAAGGCTTAATGTATGGTGATTGTCTTGGAAAGTTCTTGATGGCAAAACTTTGCTTTAGTGTCTATGTATTTGGACGGTTTCATGTACTATGGGGGGGGAGCTAAATTTTGGTGGTTAGTATAGGGTTAGGATGGTAGCTTGTTAGGATTTCTTTTGGTCAAAATTTTTATTTTTTTTTGCTCTTCCAAAACATCTTTCCCCTCTTTTTTCTTTCTCCCATAGCCGAATGTGTCTTGAGCTTGGAGGAAACAACTTTGTTGGGTTTCATTTAGTCATATCTTTTTGACCATTTGGTCATTTTTGCTAATCACTCAAGTATCCCATTTTGTGTTCTCATCTAGTGCCTAAAACATAAAACACAAACATCATCTCTTTCTCCTCTCCCTTGGCCGAATGCACCATTGTTTCAAACTCTCTCCCTTTGCTTTTATTTTATTTTGAAAATTAAATCATAAACCTCTCATCCTCATTCTCTTTCTTTCATCATTTAATTTTCTTTTCAACCATACTTTCAACATTTTCTTCTCCCTTGGCCGAATGTTAGACTACCTCCATAGCCGAATCATTCTTTTCTCTCCTTTGTTTTAGCATAGCCAAATCTTTCTTTTTATTTTTAATCTTTTCTCCTCCAATCAAATCCTTCTTTTTTGTAGTGATATAATGGAGTGCTGATTTCTTTTCTACATCTTTAGTTGATCATAGCTATTATAGATCGGGTGGAAAAAGGAGATTTCATCCGTCAAGGTAAGGGATCATTTCGAAAAGGAATTTTATTTTATCTTTCTATTTTGATAAGATTGTATTGATTAATCGATTCTATCATAGGGACTCTATCAATCAACTTTCACCTTTTGAACGAAAGAATCCAGTGGTAAGCCAGATTCGCTCTTAAAATCAATTGGTGGTGATAAGGGAATATTAGTTTGACTAACATTTATTTGTCAATGGAGGCAAACAAGATAGGTTTAAAAAGGGTTGTGAATAGTGTTCAGAAGAGGGGTGGATTTGCTATTCCCTCTAGATTTAAACGAAGGGCTGTTTCGACAATCCGAGATTTTCCACCGGGTTGTGGACCCTCATTCGACGAAAATCAATTATTTGAAGTCGTACATACCCCCGAGCAATTGTTTGTTCATGGTTCTGAACCATTGATCGGAGAGAAATCGCAAATAGTTGTCATTCAAGATTCCGAGGGTAAGGATCTAGATCGTTAATCATTAGAATAGTTTTATATTAAATATTAGTGTTCTAATCCATCGTGATGCGTGTTTAGATATCGACGAGTGAGAAAGTATAGTTCTCACCGTAATCAGGTGTGTTACTTCACACTTATCTCATGGGTTATACTATACCGTAAGCGTTAAAATAATAATCGTCAATCTGATAAAATTTGAAAATATGTTATATTAACACTTTTTATATGAATGCATGAAACCGAAATTGAGGTTGTGGAAAAAAATTACGGATTTGCCCTCAATGGGCTATTTTGTTAAAGAAAGTGATATTTTGGGCTATGTTATTATTTTGAAAAGTTAGCCAAGTGTGGAAATTGTGAAAAGGCCTCATGTGTGAAACGGGCCGAATTACGAAACGTCTCTATAGACCGAATTACGAAAATACCCTTTTATGGGCCAAATTGAAATATGTTGTTTTATGGGCCAAATTGAAATATGTTGTGTTATGGGCCAAATTGAAATATGTTGCTTTATGGGCCAAATTGAAATACATTGCTTTATGGGCCAAAAGTGATATTAATATATGAGCTAAATGTGATATGAGATGAAATGGGCCAAGTTGCTAGATCATTAAATGGGCCAAATTGCTATTTTGACTAATGGGACAAATTGATAAATTGTAATATGGGTTTTTGTTAAAATTACCTTACGAATATTTTGTTATACCTTATATATATATATATATATACACATGACTGCATGGGTTGGGATAATTATGAAGAGAAGAAAAGCCTGTTGCCAAAAATCTAGATCGGTGACTCTATCACAATGGCCTGTTGCCCAAAATCGAGATCGGTGGTTCTACCACAAATATTATAAATGGCCTATTGCCACAAATCTTTTAAATGGCCTGTTGCCACAAATATTATAAATGGCCTATTGCCACAAATATTATAATTGGCTTAAAGCCTGCTATTGGTGTGTTGGCGGGGTGGGTTGACTTGATCCCAACAGGTGTGATGGTTGGTATGGGTGGTGTGTAGCGGATGGAAATTAGGCTTGGTTGGGAATTGCATATCACATGCATTATTATTTTTTTTATACTTGATTTATATATATTGAACATTTGCAAAATGGGATCAAGCCTAATTATATGTTTATATGGTTTTGGCCCAGTGAACACGCTAAGTGGGTTACACATTGAGTTCTAAGTAACTCACCCCATTTTTCTTACCCTTCTCAGGTAATAATAATAATTGATGGAGACTTGGGTCGGACATGACTTTGTGTGGAGGCCATACTACAAATGATGGTTTATATAACTTTAAAACTTCTTTAATTATTTTCATTTAAGTACTATTTTAATTGCGATGTAATAAGGGCTCTTTAATTATTTTCATGGATTTTATTATGCGGATAGGTTTTATTATGTTTTAGTTTTCCTAAATTAGATTAATTTAGTTTTCATAAATGTTTTCTAAAACTCTTGCATAAAATAAAGGTTTTTCTTAAATATCACTAAAACTTAGGAAATTCTTTTAAAACTCTTCGATGAAATATTTCGACTAAATAAATTTAAAATTTTAATCAACTACTACTCTGTAAATCAAATGATAAACTCTTGTGTTTTTAATCATAGATTTCAAATAAACCTCGATTTTTGAGAAAGTCATTATCTTAATCGTTTTGAAGATTTGATTTCCTACATCGTTGATGATTTGAATGCATGTTCAATTTGTGTGGCATGCCAAAATTTGGGCTTAATGCATAGGCCGGGTTTGGGGTGTTACATCACCCGTGGTCGACACTGACTTGCACCACACAACTAGTCACACGCCCATGTGTCCAGTCCGTGGTCTAGTCTGACTTGTTTTTGAAACACAACCATGAAAGACATGGTCGAGGCACACTCCCGTGTGCTCAACCGTGTGGGCAATTATAGGCCATTTTCATGGCCAAACTTGCTATCACCTACAAGCCTCAAATAACATGCATTTATATCCCAATTGGCAACCTAAACATACCGTCATATACTCTAATTGATCATCAACTACATCATTTATTATCATACTCAATTTCCATTCAAATAAGTCTATTCAAAATACCAATTTTAGCATACCAAAGCATATAATTCTAGCATCATATAATTCATACCACAAAATCAGATTCAAACCACAATTCTCATCAACTAATTAAGCATGAAACATACCTTCCTCATCACTCACATAATTCCACATATATGTACTAACATTATTCAACCTTCAAGCCATATTACATGGCAAAGTTCATACACTTCAAAACATGCCATATTAAGTAGCCTATACCTATACATGCCATATTCAATTATACACATCTTTCAAAAGTACCAAATAGATATCCAATAGTGTGATTGAGTCGCTGACGATCTCCAGATCCGAGCTAGCTTTTCTGACACTGTAAAACAGAGAAACACATCACACAGTAAGCTTTTAAAGCTTAGTAAGTTCGTATTATAATACATTTAGTTCAATAATACAATTACAATATAAAATGATAATTCATCACATAGATCAACTCATAACTACAAATACCATATCATCCATGAAACACCCCCTACCCGTATAATTGCCCATAAAGTTTTACTTTTATTCAATTTAGTTCGTGAGCCTAAAACATACAAATTAGCCATGCTAGCTGAATATTCATATATATATTTTCCTCCTCCTCCTCTCCATTTCACATCCTTAATTTATATAACACACTTGTAAGTAACATTATCTATAATTTTCACTATTTACTTATATGGATATTCAAGTTGTCCATCCGTGTCACAGTCACTAAATTATTTTTATCTTGAGCTACAGAACATCAAATTAAGATTCAAAAGTTTTCCCTGAAACTAGACTCACATATATTCTTACCATAAAATTTTAAGAGTTTTTGGTTTATCCAATAAGTACAGTTTATTCTTTAAAGTCACCCATGTTCTCCTGTCTAACAGTTCCAACCCTTCTTCACTAAAAATTAATTATCTACTCATACGAAATTTGGATCATGTTTCTGTTTGTTTCTCTTAAAAATAGACTCATTTAGGATTTTAAAAATATAAATTTAAACCCATAATTATTTTTATCTAATTTTTGATGATTTTCCAAAGTCAGAACAGGGGAACCCGAAATCATTCTGAACTTGTCTCACAAACCCTGCTATATCTCATGATTTATAATTCCATTACTTACACTGTTTCTTCTATAAGAAACTATACTCAATAAGATTTAATTAAAATTTTTTATTCATCCTCTAATTTGATTTCTAAAATTTTTTGTGATTTTTCAAACTTAGTCTACTGCTACTATCCAAAACTGTTTCTTATAACTTATTTTACAATTTAATCCTAATTAAGTTTACTTACTTTCCTAACTCAATTCATACTTCTTTTCTATTCAAATTTCATCCAAACTCAAATTTAACTACTAAATTTTCAGCATATTTTCCTAATTTTGACTTTTTCTCAATTTAGTCCTTACAACATAAAACTTATAGCTTACTTCTCAATTAAATCCTTTTATCAATTCTAACTTGAAATTCATTCAATTAAGTCCCTAATTCATGTTTTTGTTCAACATAAACTATACTTGAGAACTCATAGACTTTCAATATGTCAACTTAGCTTCATCAAAACCTTATTCTAAAGCTTCTAAAATATCAAAATTAAAAGAAAAGGACTTGATTAACTTACCAAAATGAGCTCCAAGCTTCAAATTTCTAATTTCCCCAATTTTCTTTTCTTTCCTTTTTTTTCTTTCCATATTTTCATTGCTTCCTCTCTGTAACTCTCCTCCCTTCTCCTTTTTTTTCTTATATATATATATATATATATATATATTAATAATAAATATCTAAATAATAACTAATATATATATATATATTACAAATGTATACAAATATTTTTTACACTTGTACTTAATCTTTATCTTACACTTGTCATGAATTAATTATTAGTTACATAAAAATCTTATAATTTAATTGTTTATCAAATAAATATCTTCTACATAATTATAATAAATAATAAATAAATATCTATTTAATAAACAATATAAATACTACAATTGTACATATACATATTATTACACGTGTTTTATCATTACCATCCATTTGTCATATTTTAATTTATAATATAATAACAATAATTAATATATAAATAGTAAATAAAATAATAGAATAATAATAAATATCTTATTAAATAATATTTTCTAATTAAATAATTATAAAGTATCATTAACATCATCATTACTTTCTAGATTTCTCTCTCTTCTAATTGACCATTTTGCCCTTTGTGATCTTTTTAAATTCCATCTTTGAGTCATTACTTAATTTGGTAAAATTACTATTTAGTCCCTCATATTTCTTCACTTATTCAATTTGATCCTAATTCATCCATTTTTCGTAGTTTCTAAATCATTCCACACATAAAATATTTACACTATTGGTCCTTCAACTTTTTCATATTTACACTTCAACCCTTTAAATTTTAAGTATTTACTCTTGGGCAACAAAATTTTTCTCACTTTTACAATTTAGTCCTTTCTTGAATTAATGTGTCATAATATACTTCCCAATGACATAACTCAAATTTCCTCTTCTTGTCACTTTATTTCCTTATTTTACTATATCAAGAATAATATTTCACCGTAAAAATTTTCGGGGTGTTACAATCCATAGCTAATATTCTCACTTAACCATCCACAAATCCATTTACAATTTAATCAACCACATAGGTTTTGTATGTACCTTAGCCAACACTTAGTTATCGATCACTCATGCTACTCAATGTTCAATACTTCAATTCGACCAACCTTCATTATTCATTCGATTTATTCGCACACTTAGTGCCAAAATTCATAGTCGAAGCTTAAATGATATCGCACACTTAGTGCCTTTACATTAAACCGAATTCATCTTGGTATCGCACACACAGTGCCAATCAAAAACCCAAAGCTTTTATTATTTCGCACACATAGTGCTAGACACCTCTGTCCCGTTCCTAATTACGCACACATAATGCCATCTACCTCAATTCCATATATAACATTTCTAATTCAATAACTATACATTCATTCATTTCGCATCACACAGATATAATTTAACAACTTGTATTACATCCAAACTTACCTCGGGCGTCGAAATACCGAGACTAGCCGATCAATCGAGTACTTTGTTTTTGCCTCGATCTCGATCCGAATCTCTCCTTTCTTGGTCTATACATATTCAAATTTAGCTCATTCAATCACCAATTCATTCAATTTAGTCCAAACACAAATATTTAAGGCATTTTACAAAATAGCCCTCACATTTTCACATTTCGACACTTTAGTCCCTATTTCTCATAATCACAAAATACACAAAATTTCACTTCACCCATGCCTAGCCGAGTTCTCCCAATGTCTATACAAGCCCACACATTTCATTTATTTCACATTTTAGTCCTCCAATTTCTCATTTTCACAAGTTAGCCCAAATTACTCAATTTCACCAAAAATTCAAAGACAAAACATGTTAATCTTTCACATATTTTTCAAATTTCATCTTCAACTATCACAAAGCTCAAACATTCATCAATGGAATATCTCAGAATCACCATCAAACTCTAAAATTAAAGCATGGGTTTAATAGAACACAAAGCAACTATTACAAAAACGTAAAATGATCAAAAATCGAGCAAAAACTAACCTTGAATCAAGCTTGATAGGTGCCGAAATGTTCAAAGCTCTATCCCTAATTTCCTTTCTCAATTTCGGTAATGAATGAACAAAAGATGACCACTTTCATGCTTTTGTTTAATTTAATATTAGTTTTAATTCATAATTTACTAAACTAACCTTTATAATTTAATATAAACATATTATACACATGTGCTTAACAGTCCATACTAAAAATAAATGGCCTAATTGCATCAAAAAGCCTTCATATTAAAAAGACAACAACAATTAGGCACTTTCATATTTAACCATCAAATTTTTATTTTACGCCATTAAGCCCTTTTTACTAATTAAGCACACAATCGATAAAATTTTCACAGAACTTTCACACATGCTTAATCACATATTATAAACACCAAAAATAATATTTAAATATTTTTTGACCTCAAATTTATGGTTCCGAAACCATTGTTTCGACTACGGTCTAAATCGGGTTGTTACACTTGGGCTATAAATGTAACATGTTTTAGCCTCTAGTGGCATAAGGTGAAGAAATAAAGTTTGAAGAAGTTTACATGGAAGGCATAAGTTGGAGAAACGATACTCTTTGTATAAAGAGTAACATAAGCATTGATTTTTCGTGTTGATATTTATTTTTGCATTTTATTTTTTTCATCATGTTTTTGTTTTGAACTTCTCTCGACAGATAATTTGGTTAAAAATGACTAGACAAAGTAATGCTATTATTTATTATGACAGTGAGGTCCATGACATCAGGAACAACGTGGTTTTTTGTATTCGAGAACACAGGGCTGGCTCTTAACCAGAACATAGAGTTGCCAAAACTTCAGTGTAACACCCCAAACCCAGCCTAGACGTTATGGCCGAAACTGGCGACGTCACATGATAGTGCTTTGGAAAAACATAACTATGTTAAAACCATTTGTAGATATCTTGGGCTTTCGTCAAAACGCGTCGTTTAATCATTCATTATCCATGTTCAAAACATTATATGTAACACCCAAAACTCGGTCTAAATGCTACAACCGAATCTAGCGTGTCACTGGGAAGAAAACATTATACAAACCATTATGTCACTTGATTTGAAAGGAAAACTTTTGGTGTAGTTAAGAAAATTGCGGCTGAACTGGGCAAATTATTAAAACATTTTGAAACTTAGTTTAGCGTGATAGAATTATCTTGTTGATTAGTATTCATTCGATGTATATCTTTAGAAAGACTCAAAAAATTATCTTAAGTTTATAAAATGTTCATATCATAAATTACTTATCACGCCTTTTTCGTTTTATGATAGTTTAAGGAAAAACTGAACAGATAACAATAAACCCATTAAGTGGCCTTATTACAAACTGAAACCCAGACTTAAAGTAAATAAGAACTAAATTTAAATTAAATATTGAATTTAAATGTTGAGCATGGCCACCGCGAGTCCACCCCGACTTCGGATCCACAACTTAAGCATTATCTGCAAAATGCAACGGAAGATGTGAGTCACCGAGACTCAGTGTGTAAATCCCCATCCCAAAAGATGTTATGCTCTTACACAGATTCATATAATATGATTCATGTCATGCAACCCATTGCCAAATTATCCATCCGAGTCTCCCAAATCTACCCTTTGTGGCACCTAGACACTAGTGGTACCTAGCTACTGGTAACCAAAGCTCCAAATATTCACGTGTGGGGCCAACCTACTTGTGGTACCTAACCACTGGTGACGATCCCTTAAATAGATATGTGGGGCCAACCCACTGTGGTACCTAACCACTGGGACAAGTCACAAAATAAGCATATGTGGTACCTAACCACTGGTGGTTCCAAACCACTGAGACTTAGTCACAAAATTATGATATGTGGCAACCCACGTGTGGTACCTAACCATATAAATCATGCCTACCCCCTCCTCTCATCATACCCATATGCTATGTATATGTTTCTCAATACAATATAATCATGCTTAATGCATAGGAAAATACAACATGGCACACATAGGTTTCACATAGATCAACCACAATATTCACCATAATGGACTTACCCGGAGTCCTTGCTTATACCCGTAAGGGTAACGTAATGTTTCCCACTGTTATTCTGGCTTTTAACAAAACAACATTTAACATAACAACATATGAAGTGCGTAAGAGTTACACACCTGATTCTCGTACTATCGCACTCACTACTTTAACACTATCGTCACTTGAGACTACCACTATCGGCCTACGATCTTTCTCCGATGTCGGTCCACACCCCGGTGGCTAATCTCGCACTCCTGATACCGCTCGCTTCTTGTACTTAGGGGCTGGGTTTATAGATCCAACCCCTCCTATCGCTTGGCTGACATTTGAGTCCATAACAATCCCTTGGTCACTAAACCGAATTTAAACGATGAGATCAAATCTAAGAGATAATCATAATACTTAAAACGAAACCCTTACCTAATTGTCAAATCTCGAAAATCCTCAAGAAACCGTCACCACCCTACCTACATTCGGCCAAGCATCTAACATTAGACCAACACGATTATCGCACCT
Source organism: Gossypium rotundifolium (assembly GCA_025506655.1). NCBI lineage: Eukaryota > Viridiplantae > Streptophyta > Magnoliopsida > Malvales > Malvaceae > Gossypium > Gossypium rotundifolium. The sequence goes on from CP106731.1 coordinate 55,272,741, forward strand.
ACGCTTGATGAGATCCGGTAAAAGAGAAAGGGTAAGGGAGTGGCCATTCGGCCGAACCTATTACCAACACATACCTTCGGCTTTCCTCACAGTTTGACACGAGAGATCACAGCAAGAAAGATTCAGCTTCTATGAATAAAGAGTGAAAATCGACAAGATCTTAGGAAAGTGATTAGGGTTAGAAACTAAATGAGAAAGAGAGAAATAGCAAGGAAGAAAACCATGGAGAACTTACCAATCTTGATATGATGATTTGGCTATGGTGTAACTTCGGGAAAAGAGGCTAAACTTGAAGGTTTCAGCTATGGGAGAAGAAAGTATGGGCAAAGAGGGTTCGACTTTTAGGAAAATATTAGAGAGGAGAAGAGAGAGTTAGAGGGTTGCGGCAAAGGAAGAAAACCCACAAGGGAAAAGAAAGAATTTTAACTTGAAAAGAGAAGATGAGAAAGAAAGAAAAAGATGAAAAAGGTGATCACTTGCCTACTAATTTCGGCATATCAATCGAATTTCACCCCCTCACATACTTGGATTTTCGGCCAACTCTGCCATCACCTGATAACTCTTATCCCACTTGTTATCTTAATCTATATCCTTCCTTCAAAAGAGGCCTCCTTAGCACCAACTCCTCCCTTCATATTATCAACAAAATAAAAAAATTAAAACTCCTATTTTCTAACTATTGTGCCGTCCTATCTTCCCCCTTTGGAGTGCTGAATTTTAGCCCAAGAACTTGGGCCCCAAGCGGCCAGTACTTGGCCCAAATCCCTTCCATTAGTGATGCTGCCCACTTGCTCCTTGCGGTACGACCAAACTTTGGGCCACAAGCCCACCTTGCAATTTAAACACAGATACCCATTTTAATTATGTCCTAGCGCTCTTCATTAGAAAATTAACCCAGGTCTCAGCCCAAACCTGGGCCCAATTCGCACCTCTAAACCTCAAGCTAACACTTTAACCCTACAACACACAAAATGCATAAACCTACTTATTCAGGATGTTACAGTTCTACCCTTCTTAAAATAAATTTCGGCCTCAAAATTTACTTGATCAAAAGAGTTGGGGGTATTACCGACGTATAACATCCTCCGGCTCCCATGTCGCTTCTTCTGAACCATGGTTCCGCCATAATACCTTCACCAAAGGGACTAATTTCCTGTGTAATACTTTGACATCCCGATCCAGGATCTGCACCGGTTCCTCCTCAAAAGATAAGTCTGGGCTCACCTCAATTTCTTCTACCGGCACAACATGAGATGGATCTGAGCGATAGGGTCTAAGCATGGAAACATGAAACACATTATGAATTTGACTCAACTCTGGTGGCAACTCGAGTCGATAAGCTACTGGTCCCACTCGCTTCAATACCCGATAAGGCTCGATAAACCTAGGGCTCAGCTTGCCCTTCCGACCAAATCTTAGCACTTTCTTCCACGGCGACACCTTCAAGAAAACCATGTCACCCTCTGCAAATTCTATATCCTTTCGTTTAAGATCTCGAATCAGCCTAACCTTCTCTTCTGTTTCAGCCAACAACTTTGGACCCAACAACTGCCGTTCTCCCAACTTCATCCAATACGTAAGGGTATGGCACTTCCGACCATATAATGCTTCACATGGTGCCATCCGAATACTTGCCTGGTAAAATTGTTGTATGTGAACTCTTCCAACAGTAGAAATTCTTCCCAACTTCCTCTGAAATCCAAGACACAACCCCTTAGCATATCCTCCAAGACCTGAATTATCCTCTCCAACTATCCATCCGACTGGGGATGAAATGCCATACTAAAATCCAACTTTGTTCCCAAGTCCTGGTGCAACGCCTTTTAAAACCCTGACGTGAACCTAGGGTCCCTGTCTGAGATAATCGACGCTGGTACCCCATGTAACCTCACAATTTCAACCACATATAACTTAGCTAACCTCTGGAGAGAGTAATAAACTTGAATCGGTATAAAATGAGCTGACTTTGTTAAACGGTCGACGATCACCCAGACCGAATCCTTCTTAGTAGGCGTGAGGGGTAGCCTACTAACAAAATCCATCATGATCCTTTCCTATTTCCATTGCAGAATCTTTACTAGTTGTAACAATCCTGAGGGTAATTGATGTTTGGCTTTGACCTACTGACACGTCAAACACCTACTCACAAATTCAGTTACTTTACGCTTTAAGCCCGGCCCTCAGAACTACTTCCGTAAATCCCAGTACATCTTACTACCTCTAGGATGTATAGCATATGGACTGCTATGAGCCTCGTGAAGAATCTTCTGCCTTAACTCCACATCTTTAGGCATGCAAACCTTCCCCTGAAAACACAGCAGTCCATCACTGCTCAGGCTATACCCCTCCAATCCACCATTCTACACTTGCAAACATCGAGCGTTTAAGACTTCATCCACTAGTTGTTTTTCCTTAACCTGGTTTACCTACGTTGGCTTCACTTGCAGTTTCGCTAACAGACTTTCGCCATCATACAGACTAAGGTGGGCAAACAAAGCTCTTAGATCTGCCACAACCTTGCGGCTCAAGGCGTCAGCTACCACATTAGCCTTTTCCAGATAGTACCCAATCAAGCAATCATAATCCTTCAACAGCTCGATCCACCTCCTCTGCCTTAAATTCAATTCCTTCTGAGTGAGAAGGTATTTCAAACTCTTATGGTCCGTGTACACAACATACTTTTCTTCATACAAGTAATGTCTCTAAATTTTTAGGGCGAAAACTACTACAGCCAACTCCAGATCATGCATCGGGTAATTCACCTCGTGAGGTCTCAATTATCGAGAAGCATACGCTTCTACTTTCCCTTCTTGCATTAGCACACATCCTAACCTTGTGTGCAACGCATCACAATAAACCGTAAACTCTTTCACTGCTTCAGGTTGAATCAGCACTGGAGCTTCCATCAAAATCCTCTTCAGCTTCTCAAAACTCTCTTGTTGCTTGTCTGACCACACAAACGAAACCCCTTTCCTTAGCAACTTGGTTAATGGTGCTGCTATCAAAGAAAATCCTTCCACAAACCTTCTGTAATATCCTGCTAAACCCAAAAAACTCTGAATCTCCGCCACAAACTTCGGTGGTTTCCAATCCAATATAGCTTCAATCTTTCGAGGGTCCACCCTAATCCCCTCAGTCGACACCACATGACCCAAAAAGGTAACTTTCTTCAACTAGAACTCGCACTTACTAAACTTAGTAAACAACTGCTTCTCCCTCAGAATTTGCAACACCACATGAAGATGCGCATCATGCTCCTCCTCAGACTTGGAATAAACCAGAATATCATCGATAAACACCACAACGAACCGATCAAGGTATGGTTGAAACACTTGGTTTATCATATCCATAAATGCTGCTAGGGCGTTAGTCAACCCGAACAACATCACCAAAAATTCATAGTGACTGTAACGAGTACAAAAAGCTATTTTATGGATATCCGCCTCCCTGAGCTTAAGCTGGTGATATCCCGACCTCAAATCTATCTTAGAAAAGACTGAGGCTCCCTTAAGTTGATCGAACAAGTCATCTATCCTCGGTAACGGATACTTGTTCTTAATTGTCAACTTATTCAGCTGATGGTAATCAATGCACATTGGCATTGATCCATTCTTCTTCTTAATAAAAAGCACAGGCGCTCCCCAAGGCGATATACTTGACCGAATAAAACCTCGATCTAGCAATTCCTGAATATGCGCTTTCAGCTCCACTAGCTCCTTCGGCGCCATTCTATATGGGGCAATAGACACTGGTGCTATTCCTGGTAGAAGGTATATACCAAACTCCACTTCGCGATCTGGAGGCAAACCCGGAAGCTCTTCCGAAAAGACATCGGTAAATTCTTTCACCGTTCAAACACTCTCCAAAGCTGATTCCTTAACCTCCAAGGCACAAACATAAACTAAAAATGCCTTACATCCTTTCCTCACCATCTTCTCAGCCTTCAAAGCGGATACCACACTAGATAGATAGTTCCTTCTCTCACTTATCATCACCACCTCATCACCCTCGACCGTTCTCAGCACCATGCGCTTAGCTGCACAGTCCAGACCTGCCTGATACTTTACCAACCAATCCATCCCTAAGATTAGATCAAACTCCCCAAAGGGCAATTCTATCAAATTAGCTTGAAACACTACTCCTTGAAGTTCTAGGGGTACATCCCTATATAGTTTGTATACTACCACAGAGTGTCCTAGAGGGCTAATTATCGTTATCTCCCTAGCAGATGTCTCATAGGCTAAGTTCAAAGTTCCCACTATACTACTAGCAACATAAGAGTGCGTCGAACCAATATCAATCAAAGTAGTATAAGGCAACCCAAAAATTAAAAATGTACCAGTTATGACGTTCGGTGCGTCGCCCTCCTCATGACGTTTCACTGCATAGACCAACCCAGGCTGTCTTGCATCGGTACTTTCAGCACCCCTACCCGGTGCTCCACGACATTGTCCATTTCTATTACCATCCCTAGCTACACCTCGACCCCTCTGTGGTCGCTGACCATCTCTCCTAAATTGGGTACACCCTTGATTCTCAGTCTGCGTCCTAGCCGGCCTCTGTGGACAATCCCTTATCCAGTGATCCATTGACCCACACTCAAAACATCCTCTATTACCTATCCAACACTCCCCCGAATAGGACTTCCCACATCGGGCACACTGTGGTGGCCATTGAGTAGCAGCAGTTGGCCTTGCAGCTTGATCCCGTCCACTAAATCTAGCTTTTTTTATAACTCCCAGCAGATCCTGAAGGCCCATAACTCCTTTTATCCCTATTCCTATTATGATTCTACTTCTCCGTTTGCTTCACCTCCTCAGCAATCTTGGCCTTTTCTACAAGACTAGAAAATTCCCGTTCTCGCTGCAGTGCAATCAACACCCGCAGCTCGTCCCTTAGTCTGTCTTCAAACCTAATACAGCGCTAATGCTCCGTAGCCACGATACCTCGAGAGTACCTACTTAACCGTAAGAATTCTGCCTCGCACTTGGACATTGACTTACTCCCCTGAACCAAATTTGGAAACGCCTTTCGTTGTGCATTTATATAACTCGACCCCACGTACTTCTCTGATAAGTCACCTTGAAAAAGTCCAAAGTGAAGTCATCGGCCAATGCACCATCTATGACCATGAGTCACCACTGATAAGACTCATCCCGGAGAAGAGATACTATCCCTTTTAGCTTCTCTTCGGATGTGAAGTCTAAGTCATCTATTATGCGCTCTGTTGGCTCTAACCAGTACTCCGCTGTGTTGGGAGATACACGCAAAACTCCCCTAAATACCTCAGTTCCATTCGCTCAGAGTCATTCGGGCACAGATTTCTGAGTCCCCGTCCCTACACCTGCTCCAGCAACTCTCTCTAAGACTCGTAGCATAGCATAGCTTGTGACACTGCATCATCACCACCTGCTTGCTCCTGATATTCGGCGCCTACAGTTGGTGGTGGCGGCACCTCATTTTCTGACCCATAACTGGACTCTACCAATTTTGACACAGTTGTCTTACTCGATGACCGCGCGTAATATGCCCACGACCTCGAGTGCTCATTCTACCATTCGCGATTTAATCTGATTTAGAAATTTTATGTGTTAATAACTTTTTCTTTCAATGATTAACAATGAACAGTCTAATGGAAGGAAGTTTTTAACAGTAGTTCTTTCGAATTTGAACTATGCCTACATAGTTCCGTTCTTAAGTCGAGATTCCCTAATTCTAGAATTTCTATTCAATCAGCATCCAACGGAACACCATATACATGCATCAAACACATCAGTACCTTTACGGACCCACATTCATTACCTAAAGGCATTTTCATCATTTCACTACCTAGGAGTATTTTCGTAATTTCAACCTACAAGGGTATTTTCATAATTTCCCAAAATAAGGTATCTTGGTGATTTTTCAAAATAAGGGTATTTTGGTAATTTTGTAATCTGGGGGTATTTTGGTAATTTTACAATTGAGGGTATTTTGGTAATTTTGCCAATTCTGGTAACTTTCGTAAATCAGGGGTAATTTGGTAATTTTCCAACCAAGGGTGCTTTAGTCATTTTCCTAAAAAGGATTTTTTTGGTCATTTTATAAAGTCAAGGGTATTTTGGTCATTTACCTCAACCTAGGGTATTGTGGATAATTTTGCAAAATCAAGGTCATATAAGTAATTTTTCAAAGATAGGGTACTGGTCCCGTTCGGGTTTTAATTACAACTTTGGCCCGTTAACAAGTCCTCACGGTTAAGGTGAACAGTCACTACGCACCAGGTAGGATTCTAGAAAAGAGGAAGTGAGTCACTAGGACTGCTTAAATATCGGGCTCTTCCTGAATCCACTCCTAGACATGCGTATGCCTGTTACCACGCCCTAGTCCTTCTGACTTGCTCACAGACATGTCTATTTAGGGAAGTTAAGTTTTATGACATTTAAAAGTTTGTTGAGCTAAGCCTAAGGTCCACAAGCCCTAGTATAACTATCTACGTCCTTATAAACTCATGAAACCCATATACATATATATATCACAGCAAAAGTTAGGATACTTACCTGGGTGGATCGGTGCCAGAGACTCAGGTGTCATGCTTTTCAAAGTATGCATTTCTGTAAAATCATTTTTCAGACCCCTTTTGAAACATTTGGGCCTTTTACCCACATCCGAGCTTTTAAACCGGGCTCTGATACCAAAAATGTAACACCTCAAACCCGGTCTAAACGCTACAATCGAATCTAGCGTGTCATTGGAAAGAAAACATTTTACAAACCAATATGTCGACTTGATTTGAAAGGAAAACTTTTGGTGTAGTTAAGAAAATTGCGGCTGAACTGGGCGAATTATTAAAACATTTTGAAACTTAGTTATTAAAACATTTTGAAACTTAGTTTAGCGTGATAGAATTACCTTGTTGATTAGTATTCATTCGATGTATATCTTTAGAAAAACTTAGAAAATTATCTTAAGTTTATAAAAACGTTCATATCATAAATTACTTGGCACACCTTTTTCGTTTTATGATAGTTTAAGGAAAAACAGAACAGATAACAATAAAACCAAAGCAAAGTTTAAGTGGCCTTATTACAAACTGAAACCCAAACTTAAAGTAAATAAAAACTAAATTCAAATTAAATATTGAAATTAAATGTTGAGCATGGCCACCGCGAGTCCACCCCGGATTCGGATCCACAACTTAGGCATTATCTGCAAAATACAACGGAAGGGGTGAGTCACAGAGACTCAGTGTGTAAATCCCGATCCCAAAAGATGTTATGCTCTTACACAGATTCATATAATATTATGCATGTCATGCAACCCATTGCCTAATTATCCATCCGAGTCTCCCAAATCTACCCCTTGCGGCACCTAGCCACTGGTGGTACCTAACCACTGGTAATCGAAGTTACAAATATTCACGTATGGGGCCAACCCACTTGTGGTACCTAACCATTGGTGACGATCCCTTAAATAGATATGTGGGGCCAACCCACTATGGTACCTAACCACTAGTATAAGTCACAAAATAAACACATGTGGTACCTAACCACTGATGGTTCCAAACCACTGAGACTTAGTCACAAAATTATGATATGTGGGGCCAACCCACGTGTGGTACCTAACCACTGGTGACAGTCTGATAAATCATGCCTTCCCCCTCCTCTCATCATACCCATATGCTATGTATATATTTCTCAATATAATATAATTATGCTTAACACATAGGAAAATACAACATGGCACACACATGTTTCACATAGATCAAGCACGATATTCACCATAGTGGACTTACTCGGGGTCCTTGCTTATACCCGTAAGGGTAACATAATGTTTCTCACTGTTATTCTGGCTTTTAACAAACACAACATTTATCATAACAACATATGAAGTGCGTAAGAGTTACACACCTGTTTCTCGTACTATAGCACTCACTACTTTAACACTATCGTCACTCGAGACTACCACTATCGGCCTATGATCTTTCTCCGATGTCGACCTACACCCCGGTGGCTAATCTCGCACTCCTGATACTGCTCGCTTCTTGTACTTAGGCGTTAGGTTTATAAATCTAACCCCTCCTATCCCTTGGCTGACATTTGAGCCCATAATAATCCCTTGGTCACTAAACCGAATTTAAACGATGAGATCAAATTTAAGAGATAATCATAATACTTAAAATGAAACCCTTACCTATATTGTCAAATCCCAAAAATCCTCAAGAAAGCATCACCACCCTACCTACATTCGGCCAAGCATCTAACATTAGACCAACACGATTATCGCACCTACGCTTGATGAGATCCGGTAAAAGAGAAAGGGTAAGGGAGTGGCCATTCGGCCGAACCTATTACCAATACATACCTTTGGCTTTCCTCACAGTTTGGCATGAGAGATCACAGCAAGAAAGATTCGACTTCTATGAATAAAGAGTGAAAACTGACAAGATCTTAGGGAAATGATTCGGGTTAGAAACTAAATGAGAAAGAGTGAAATAGCAAGGAAGAAAACCATGGAGAACTTACCAATCTTGAGATGATGATTCGACTATGGTGTAACTTCGAGAAAAGAGGCTAAAATTGAAGGTTTCAGCTATGGGAGAAGAAAGTTTGGGCAAAGAGGGTTCGACTTTTAGGAAAATATTAGAAAGGAAAAGAGAGAGTTAGAGGGTTGCGATAAAGGAAGAGAACCCATAAGAGAAAAGAAAGAATTTCGACTTGAAGAGAGAAGATGAGAAAGAAAGAAAAAGATGAAAAAGGTGATCACTTGCCTACTAATTTCGGCATATCAACCGAATTTTACCCCCTCCCAGAGTTGGATTTTTGGCCAACTCTACTGTCACCTGATAACTCTTATCCCACTTGTTATCTTAATCTATATCCTCCCTTCAAAAGAGGCCTCCTTAGCACCAACTCCTCCCTTCATATTATCAACAAAATAAAAGAATTAAAACTCCTATTTTCTAGCTATTGTGCCGTCCTCTCTTCCCCCCTTGGAGTGCCAAATTTTAGCCCAAGAACTTGGGCCCCAAGTGGCCAATACTTGGCCCAAATCCCTTCCCTTAGTGACGTTGCCCACTTGCTCCTTGCGGCACCACCAAACTTTGGGCCACAAGCCCACCTTGCAATTTAAACACAGATACCCATTTTAATTATGTCCTAGCACTCTTCATTAGAAAATTAACCCAGGGCTCAACCCAAACCTGGGCCCAATTCGCACCTCTAAACCTCAAGCTAACACTTTAACCCTACAACACACAAAATGCACAGACCCACTTATTCAGGATGTTACATTATATGTTGAAGAAGCTTTTAACATAATTTGCGAGTTCATGTATTTTTGATAAAACATTTATCTATTCTGAAAATTCGCGTCTTATCCTACTACTAGCAGTTTATAAAATAATAATCCCAAATTTTAAACAAAATTCCATAAAAGGCCATGTTACATAAAACTTGCCCAAATATAATCAGAATTATAAATGAAAAATCGTTAAAGGTCCAGAACTATGGTCACCGCCAAGTCCTCTGTCGCACCTATCCGTCTACTGTTGGGGATTACCTGAACAAATTGAACAAAAAAGGGTGAGTTTTCACAAACTTAGTGTGTAATCCCCACAGATAACATACACATAGTCATATCAGAAAATAGACATAAGTTCATAGTTCGGATCTAAGCCCATTACAGAAACAGTATGGACCTTAGCCCGCTCAAATACAGATTCAAACATATTACAGGGCCTTGGCCCATTTCAAACAGAATATACAGATAATAGAGTCCTACCCACCAGCCTCTACATACCAATTCTGTCTAACCCTACACACCATGTGGGGATAAAATCAACCCACCTGGCCCTACACACCATGTTGTACCGAATGCAGCACATAATCGAAATTTGTAGCTGAGCTTCCAAATAACAGGCTTAAGAGCCTTTCAGCTACTTCCTCCAGTCATAATTAACCCACCTCGATGCAATGTAACATACAAGAATGACATGCTATTATGCAATTAACTAATATATTCAGATTAGTATACATGCTTAACACGAAAATCAGATAGACAGATCATTCATTTAGGGATCCAAGTATTACTTACCGACCCTACGGTACGTCCACAGTCAACTTGGGTGACCCGTGCAACCTTATAGAGTTTTTCAAAAAAATAGGCTCACACATCCATGTGGCCCACACAGCCCAAATTGGCCTTGGCCGTGTGGATCAGACGGCCTCACTCAGTCCTCATAGTGCACGGCTGGGCTTGTCGATCACATGGCCGTGTGGTGACTCACAGTCCTGCACACGGCCTACCACACGGGAGACCACACGCCCGTGTGGCGTCGATAGAAAGGTTTTCATCTTTCATGGAAACCTTATTTTCTACTTTTTCAGGTACACACCTGATTCAATTTTGATGCGTAACCATTTTTGAGCACAGCGAAACCTAAAATCAATAATCCAAGGCCCAATTTTAGTCACTTAAATTGATACTAAACCGAATAAGTATGAACAGACAATTTCTAAATCTTATCGCTGACCTCTACCTTAGCGAATGGTGATGAATCCGCACATCGTTGGCACCGACTGGAAATCCACAGCCTCTTAAGGGCCTTCTAAACATCAGATAAAACCCTTCTTTACTAATTAATCATGAGGAACAGTTAAAATGATTGAAACCATCAATTGCCAAATACGCGAAGAGAGCATTGTGCAAGCAAGAAACAAAATAAAAATAGAAAAGAAAGGGAAGGAAAAAGATAAGAAAACGTCAGCAAGGAATTTAGGGAAAAGAAAAAAATGACAGGAAAGGAGAAGAGAGAGAGAGCTGAATATTTGCCTAATTGAACCTCTGATCAGATTCTGATAGCTCCCCCTCTCAACTGCCTAATTCTCTCATTCAAACACTCCACCATCAATGTTTAACTAAAACTCAAACTCTTACATAACATTAGTAGCAAAATAGTTCCCTTGCTCGTACAGGGATTCGAACTCCAGACTTTCCACAATCTTTACACTCCACTTAGCCATTAGACCAACAGGCCCATTCTGCTAATTACTTACATCCTTTTTACCTATAAGCCTACCAATCAGAGTTTGGGCTTTACTCATAAAAATACCAAATTTTGCCTAAGTCAAGGCTTAAACTTAGGACCTCTCACACACACCCAGAACACATAACCACTAAAGCAGATAGACATTGTGTCTCAAAATTACAAAACTAAAATTTAAGAAAAATTGGGGATTTACATTCGAAAAAGAATTAGGTGAAAAATTGTTGAATTTAGCTAGATGAGAGTATCGTCTATTAAGTACCATTTTGTACTTCGATCAATCCCATGAGATATGGTGCATTCAATATCAAATGTGCTCGGGGCTTGGAGGCGATGGTTCATATGCACATCGATAGTGGATCACAGTTTCTCGAGTTATATGTGGAATTTTCAAGGCCAGATGAAGGTATTTGGTTGTCAACATCTCTTCATGTTCGAAAGGCTAGAACGGTTGAAAATACCGATAGTCCAACCACTTTGTTAGAAAGTTCCCATTATGATATCCCAAAATCATCAATGGGAAGACACTCATCCATCTAAGCCTTAGATTTCAATTGTAGAAGGCAGAACATCGAACAGTCGAGTTTTTATGGTGGAACGAAATACACGATCCCTGCACGACACTCAGTTGTGGGTACTAGATGTTTTAAAAACTACATGAGAAGGGATGATATACTCCCTATGACATCCACAGGCAAAGGGACATCCAACACGATAGATGTTGGTGGATCCGAGAATGAATACGGATAATGAATCTGATGTGGATCCAGTTCGAGTTTGCTATCGATGGTTCAAAAATTGTATTATTTTTTAAATCGGAGCCTATTTCAACTAAATCAGAAGATGGTGAAGAGGTGAAGATAATGAAGAAGAAGATCCACGATTCACGGTATACTTGTAATAGCCCAATTTAGGGCCTAGTCAGAATAGTGGTTGCGAGACCATAAATTAAAAGTAGAGATATGTTTTTTATGGCTTTTTGTGAGGTCTATGACATGTTTGCATGATTTTGTGAAAATTTCATGAAGAAATTTTATAAATTAGTAATCAATTTATCCTTTAGGACTAAATTGAAAAGATTGAAAAATATAAGATTCTAGAAGATTCAGGTATTAAATAGCATTAAAAAATTTATTAAAGGTCCTTATTTAGCAATTTGACTATTATATGTCAAGATGGACAAAAATAGACATGGGAAGGAAAAATCTTAAGGAAGGGGCCTTAAGGGCATTTTTGTCATTTGGATAATAAAAGAATTAAAAGGGAAAATAAGTCAAAAATTGATGTCCATCTTCCTCCCCATTGCCAAAAATTTCAAGCTCACTATAGCTAGGGTTTCTTCAACTTTCAAGCTTGATTGTAAATACCTTCTAGCCCCGTTTTTAATGTTCTTCATATTTTTAAGATCCTCATAGCTTAATTTAACTATTTCTAGCTATATTTTTAGCTAAAGGTCATGTTAAAAAATTTACCCATGTATGAAGTGTATGTACTTTGATGATTAATGGAGGAATATGAAAGTTTGATGCATGATAAACATCTTTTTCTAAGTGATTTTCATGAAAAACTCATAAAAAGGACCTATTTGTAAAGATGATAAAATGTGTAGTAAAAATCAATTTTGAAGGAAAGTGTGAGCTATTATAAGCTCAAAAAATGTTTGGATAGGCTTGGGTAACTAAAGAAATGAGTATATTTCAGTATACGAACCTAGGGATCATTTTGTAAATATATGAAAGTATAGGGGCAAAATTATAATTTTTCCAAAGTATGATTCATGGGTTGATTTAGTCAATGTGATCATTAAATAAGTGAAATTGTCATTATAGATCAAGAAACACGAAGTCTAGACCGAAACTAAGGCAAGAACAAGGTGGTGGACTAAATCGAATAATTATACATATTTTGATACTGAGGTAAGTTTGTGTATAATAATTCAACATCATGTTATAATGCTCTAAAATACTTGACATCTCATGATGATGTATATTATTTCTATGAATATGATCAATGATGTTTCGATGAGAATATGATGACGATTTATGATGTTGAAGTCCTAGTTGGACCTTAGGAAGTGAAGGATACCATCGCCAGGACATGAGATTTATAAGGCCCTATATAATACCATATCTGGGACATGACCTCGGCACGAATTGAGATCCCGTATAAGACCATATCTGGGATATGGCATCGGCATCGAATAAAAAAATCGTGTAAGACCATGTCTGGGACATGGCATCGATATACGATCTCGTATAAGACCAGATCTAGGATATGACATCGACACCAATATGTGATCCTGTGTAATACCATATCTGGGATATGGCATCAGCATTAACATGTGATCCCGTGTAAGACCATATCTGGGATATGGCATTTGCATCATATTACGCGTATGATGGATTCCGGGTATCCTTCAATATTCTAAGTGGTTCAATGGGTAAAGAGCTAAGTTTACGTTCAAGATGGTAAAAGTGCTAAAGTTATGTGATGAAGTGACACAGGTACATATGAGATACTCATGAGAAATAGGTTCAAAATGTGATATGTGATTGGTAAGAGTAAGCATGAGTAAGCTATGTTAGTGTGCTTGAGAACTTATGTTATTCCTCGAAGTAAAGTATGAATGTATCATAAGATTTTATGTTGTTATCTATTGCATGCAAACTTCTAAGCTTCATGCTTACCCTTTCTATTTTCCCTTTTCTTGTAGTATTACCAAGCTAGCTCGGGATCGTAGGACGTCAGAGCTCGGTTCACACTATCAAGTTATTCTTTTGGTATAGTAAAGTTTGATTATTTTGGGTATGACATGTATAGGAACTTGGTCATTTGGTGATATGTCATATTTGTTAGCCAATGTGTTGACTATTAATGTCACACAATTCATTTTGTAAATGGCCATTGGAATTGGCCAAACTAGTTAAGTTATATCTATTCAATGATGATGAATTTCATAAAGTGCAAGTTTGTGCATTTGAATGAGTAATGTGTAAAGAGTATGAATGATTAAGTAGGTTAATACTAATGTGTGGATCACTTAATAGTATCTGATAGTAGGGTATTATTAAGTGTTGCACGAAATGGTATGAATGTGGTTGCTTTTTAGGGTGTTAAATAGCTTGGTAAATAGCCTTGTATTTGTCCACACGGATAGACACACGGGCGTGTGTCTAGACTGTGTGTGACACACGGTCATCTCTGTGGGCGTGTTGATATGTCGTGTGTCCTCTGCATCAAAAATTAGCAAAATAGAATGCTAAGTAGTAAGTACACGGGCAGAGACACTGCCGTGTGTCTCAGCCATGTGAAGGCCACGGTCTCATGACATGGGCGTGTGCCAGATCGTGTGAAGTCTGCACATAATTTAAGAAAGTTCAGTTGATCACATGGGCTAGCACACGGGCGTGTAATCTGGCCGTGTGGCCTTAAAGGTCTACTAATGTCATAAATAGAATGTCAAGATTTTTGCACACGGGCATGTCATAGCCGTCTGAGGGACACGGGCGTGTAGTCTTGTTTTGAGTAAAAAATTTCTAAGTGTTCGAGAAATTTTGGTTCAACCACGAACCACTTTATGTGTATATTTTGGGTCTCATAGACCTATAATAGGGACGTTATCAGTATGAATGAAAAGTTTTAAGTTTGAACAGAAATTTATGGCCCGATATTGCATGATTGAGTATGTTAAGTTTGGTAATGCCTCGTACCCAGTTTTGGTGTTGAATATGGGTAAGGGGTGTTACATTTAGTGGTATCAAAGCTATGGTTTAGTCGATTCTCGGACTAACATAGCGTAAGCACGAGTCTAGCTATACATGCCATACATGCCATACATATGAGTATTTATATAATGATAGTGTGATGACTTCTGACAACTTAAATTATGTTTTCATATAGTAAATGGATCCCGACAGAGGGGTGGCAGATGATGTGGAAAGTAATGCACCGGCTCTCGCCCAAGGGACGGTGCCGATTGAAAATGAGAATAGACCAATGATTGTGAGTCAGGAAGGAGAAGAAGAGGCTAGGGGAGCCTTTCCCCGTATGATGAATGCTTGGTATATGGAGTTCGTTTGAATGAACCCGAATGCTCAACCCCCTCCAACCCCACCTATTCCTCAGCCTACCCCTGTAGCTCCCCAAGTAGTAGAGGTGGTAAGAAGGGAAAAGCCTCCTGTTGGTAGAATCCGGAAACAAGGAGTTGAGGAATTTTGAGCTAATAAAGATGACGATCTAGAAAGAGCAGAATTCTGGCTTTAAAATACCATTAGGGTATTTGATAAACTATCTTGCACAATCAAAGAGTGTATGAAGTGTGTTGTGTCTCTCCTAAGAGATTCGACTTACCAGTGGTGGAACACCCTTGTGTCGGTAGTACCAAGGGAGAAAGTTAATTGGGAATTTTTCCAAGAAGAGTTTTGAAAGAAGTATATTAGCCAAAGGTTCATCGACCAGAAAGAAAGGAATTCCTTGAGCTAAAGCAAGGTCGAATGATGGTAACTGAATATATGTATGAGTTCGTAAGGCTCAATAAATACGCTTGAGAATGTGTATCCACTGAAGCCATTATGTGTAAAAGGTTTGAGGACGGGTTAAATGAGGATATCCGATTGTTTGTTGGTGTCCTAGAACTAAAAGAGTTTGTTGTGTTAGTAGATAGAGCTTGCAAGGCCAAGGTGTAACAGCCCGATTTAGGGCCTAGTTAGAATAGTGGTTACGAGACCACAAATTCATAGTAGAAATATGTGTTTTATGATTCTACGGGGCTATTTATGTGTTTGCATGATTGTGTGAAAATTTCATAAGGAAATTTTATTTATTAGTGATCAATTTGTCCATTAGGACTAAATTGCAAAGATTAGAAAATTGAGATTCAAGGAGATTTAAGCATGAAATAGAATTATAAAAATTACTAGAGGTCCTTATTTAACAATTAGACGATTATATGTTGAGATGGACAAAAATGGTCATGGGAAGGAAAAATCTCAAGAAAGGGCCTTAAAGGCATTTTAGTCATTTGGTTAATTAATAAATTAGAAAGGGAAAAATAAGTCAAAATCTTGTCCATCTTCTTCCTCTAAGTGCCGAAATTTGCAAGGAGACATAGCTAGAGTTTCTTCAACTTCCAAGCTTGATAGTAAGTGCATCCTAGCCCCGTTTTTAATATTCTTCGTATTTTTGAGATCCTCATAGCACGATTTAGCTATTTCTAGCTATATTTTGAGCTAGGGTTCATGTTCAAAAATTTTCCCATGTATGACATGCAAGTATTTTGATGTTGTGTGGGAGAATATAAAATTTTGATGTATGATAAACATCTTTTTCTAAGTGATTTTCATGAAAAAAGTATAAAAGGACTAAATTGTAAAAGTTATAAAAATTATCATTCATGAGTGAAATAGTGTAAATTGGGGGCTGTTGTAGTTAAGAGTATGATTCGACTAGGCTTAAAATACAAGAAAGTTGAATAAAAATAATTTTACGAGCCTAAGGGCAAAAGTGTAATTATGTGAAAGTTTAGGGGCAAGATTGTAAATTTTCCAAAGCATGATTCATGGGTCAATTTAGTTAATGTGAGTATTAAACAAGTGAAATTGTTATTATAGATCAAGAAAACGAAGCCCGAATCGAAACCGAGGCATGAATAAAGTTGTGGACTAAATCGAATATCTACACACATTTTAAGTACTGAGTTAAGTTTGTGTGAAATTTAAGTTAAATTATGTTTTATTATTCTTGATTTCTTGATATCATGAAAAATGAATATTATTTCTATGAATATTGACTAATGATACATTGATGAGAATATAATGAGAATATGTTAAGTTGAAGTCCCGGTAGAATGTTCGGAATAACAAGGATACCTATGTCACAACATGAGATAAGGAAGGTCCCGTTTAAGACCATGTCTGGGACATGGCACTGGCACCGAATGTAGGTCCCGTAAAAGACCATGTTTAGGACATGGCATCGACACCAAATAAGGAAGGTCTAGTATAAGACCATGTCTAGGACATGGCCTCGGCACCAAAGGAAGATCTCGTGTAAGACCATGTCTGGGACATGGCATCGACATCTATTTACGATCTCGTATAAGACCATGTCTAGGACATGGCATCAACATCGAGTTAAGATATCCCGTGTAAAACCATATTCAGGATATGGCATCGGCATCATGAGGCGATCCCATGTAAGACCATATCTGGGATATGGCATTGGCATTGTAATACATGTATGATGAGATTGAGTATCCTCCGTTATTTCAAATAGTTCAACAGGAAAAGAGAGACATATTAAGTCAAGGATGATAATGAGCTAAGTTTATGTTCAAGATAGAATAAGTGCTAAACTATATGATAAAGTGATACATGTACCCATGAGTAAAACACGAGTTATGAAACCAAATGTGATATGTGATGGGTAAGGGTAAGTATGAGTAAGTATGTCAAAGTACTTGAGAAATTGAGTTGTTGTTGCTCAATAAGATGAATGGATGTTATTATAAGCCCTTATGTTGCTATTGTAAATTCATGCAAACTTACTAAGCTATATGCTTACCTCTCTCTTTTTCCCTTTTTCCTTGTAGTATCGCCAAGCTATCTCAGGGATCGTAGAACATCGGAGCTCAGATCACACTATCAATCATTCTTTTGGTATAGTAAAGTTGATTTAATTTGAGTATAGCATGTATAGGAACTTGGTCATCTTGTGTTTTGTCATATTTGAAAGCCAAAGTGTTGACTATTAATGCTATACACTCATTTTGTATATGGCCATTAGTAATTGGCCAATATTTGTCAAGTTTCATATTTTACTGATGATGAATTTTATGAAGTGAAAGTTCATGCAAATGATAAAGTAAAATGTTAAGTGTATGAATGATGATTTGTGGTTCTTCATAGTGCAATATTGCCATGTTTTGTGTTGCTTGTGTTGGTATATGTGTGTTTATGTTTCAGGTGGCAATTGGCTTGGAAAATAGCCTTCTAATTGTCCACACGGGCAGACACACGGTGTGTGCCTAAGCCGTGTGTGACACACAGTCAGCCCTATGGGTTTGTTGATAGGCCGTGTGTCCCCTGTATCAATTTACGAGAATTCGATTCGTCACAAGGGCCAGTACACGGGCCTGTACCTAGGCCGTGTGCCCTTAAGAGTTTGCTGACGTCATAAACAGAATGCTAAGGATTTCACACACGGGTGAGGAAACGGGCGTGTGTCTGACCGTGTGAAAAACCCTATAGGTTCGAAATGAAAAATAAATTCCACACAGGCTAGGGTCATGAGCGTGTGTGGCCACACGGGCATGTTCCATTTCACAAGGGCATGTGGCCCCTGTTTAGGCAAAAATTTTCTGAGTGAGCAAAAGTTTCCAATTTATACTCGAACCCTTCCGTATGTATGTTTAGGGCCTCATAGGCCCATAATAAGAATGTTATGAATATGAATGAGAAGTTTTGAGTTGAAAAGAAATTTTATAGTCTAATGTTGTATGTTTAAGGAAGTTTAAGTTCAGTAATGCCGCATATCCGGTTCCGGCATTGAACATGGGTAAGGGGTGTTACACGAGGAGTTGGCCAAAGAGAAAAGAAAGGCTAAAATTGAGTCCCGTGACTTTAAGAAGAGACAATTGTGCACATCATTTCAATTCTCATTGAAGAAATCAAGAGATTTCACTACTCGATCAGCCACTTCAGCTGGGTTTTCAAATAGAAGTAAGGGTAAATAGTACTTGGGGACTAAGGCCCAGACCACTTTGATTGCTAGTGTTGGTAATGCTCGACCAGGTAGACCGAAATGTCCATGGTGTGGTAGACGTCACCCTAGTGAATGCCAAGAAAATGAGAGGGCTTGTTTCAACTATGGATACCCAGATCATTTTATTAGAGATTGCTTCGAGATGGTTGAAAAAGAGAAACCTCAAAGTGCAAGATCAGGGAGTACTACTAGAGGGAGGTCCTAGAGAAATCCAGGAAATGGTACGAGTAGTAAGAATACATCTAGAGAGCAGGCTGCAAGATTTGAGGGTAAGTGCCTGTGAGGACTTATGCCATCCGTGCTCGAGAAGAGGCGTCATACCCTGATGTGATTAGAGGTATATTTTCTCTCTATAATACTCTTGTTGTCGCTTTAATTGATCCAGGAAGTACCTACTCATATGTTTGTATGAAATTAGTATCTAGTATGAAAATGCCTATAGAGTGTACAGAGTTTGTGATAAAAGTGTCAAATCCCCTAGGCAAATGTGTGTTAGTTGACAAGGTATGAAAAGATTTCCCTTTAATGATTAGAGGTTATTATTTTTCGGCAAATCTCATGCTATTTCCATTTAATGAATTCGATGTAATTCTTGGTATGGATTGATTGACTACTCATGATGTGATAGTAAACTGTGGAAGGAAATTTATTGAGTTAAAAAGTGAAAATAAGGATATTCTTCATGTTGAATGAGATGAACAGGACAAATGGCCTGTAGTGATTTTTTATATGTCTGCTTTAAAATATGTAAAAAAGGGATATGAAGCTTATTTTGCATTTGTGATGAATGCCAAAGAGATTGTGTTAAGAATTAAATCAGTGCCCATAGTATGTGAGTATCCAGATGTATTTCCAGAAGAATTACCAGGGTTGCCTCCAGTGAAAGAGATTGAATTTGGTATTGAGTTAGCCCCTAATACTGCCCGCTCCTTACAGGATGGCTCCAACCGAGTTGAAAGAATTGAAGGCACAGTTACAAGAGTTGATGGATAAAGGTTTTGCAAGACCAAGTTATTCTCCGTGGGGTGCTCCTGTATTATTTGTGAAAAATAAATATGGTTCCATGAGGTTATGTATAGATTATCGGTAGCTTAATAAGGTAACCGTAAAGAACAAGTACCCATTTCCATGAATTGATGATTTGTTTGACCAATTGAAGGGAGCCACTATGTTTTCCAAGATAGACTTGAGGTCTGGGTATTATCAGTTGAGAGTCAAAGACTCACATTTGCCAAAACCACATTTCGGACAAGGTATGGTCACTATGAATTTTTAGTCATGTGTTTCGATTTAACAAATGGCCCTATCGTGTTTATGGATTTGATGAACCATATTTTTCGACCGTACTTGGATAAATTTGTTGTTGTTTTTATTGATGATATATTGATTACTCTTGTGATGAAATGAACATGCTGAACATTTGAGAACGGTCCTACAAATTTTATGAGATAATCAGTTGTATGCCAAGTTTAGCAAAAGTGAATTTCGGCTTAAAGAAGTCGAGTTTTGGGACCTGAGTAAGATATCAGCAATTGTGGATTGGAAGCCACCAAGGAATGTATCCAACGTTAGAAGTTTTCTAGGCCTAGCTGGTTATTACAGATGGTTTGTCAAGGGATTGTCTATGATAGCTACTATAGCACCCCAAACCTGGCCTAGACGTTATGGCCGAATCTAGCGGTGTCACATTGAAGTGTTTAGAGTAAAAGTTGTTGTCGTTGAAATCCTCAAAATTAATTAATCATTTTATTATTAAACGGTGATTCCAAAATGGGTTGTTCATTTCCAAAGCGTGCATCATTAATAGCTAATCACTTTTAAAACGTTATTAATTTTCAAAATCTCATTTATTGAAGAAGTTTTTTAGGAAATGTTACGAAAACGTGGTGTCTTTGAAAACAATTACCTTTTGAAAACCCGTCTTTTTCTACAACTAGCTGTTTATATCAAATTAAATAACTAAAAGCCACAATTTAAAGTTATAACTTTAAAGAGGGCTTATTACATGAAAATACCCAAATTCAATTACTTATAATCAAAAGTTAAAAATGAAAGCTGATGCGGTTGTCTGGCCATCATCGAGTCCCTCGCAGCACTGACCCACCTACGACTAGGGATTACCTGTACAGTTAAATAGAGGGGTGAGTTTATGAAAACTTAGTGTGTAATCCTCTAACAAGCAAACAGTCAATTAAATAGTATATAAATGCAGTTTGGGCTTGAGCCCATTACAATAACAGTCCAGTTCAGTGTGGGCCTAAGCTCTTTCCCGTAACAGTAAACGATTGGGTTTGAGCCTATCACAATGCTAGTAATTAATAGGGCCTTTTCCCAATTTCAGTAATAGTATTAGTAAGGTCATGGACCAGAATAGTAACAGATATCAATCATGCAGTGAACAGTATGTAATATCATTAATCTATACAGTAACAGTACAGTATCATTAATCAGTGGCAGATATGCAGTTAGAAATCCTACCCAATCCAGCCTCTACACACCACTCCGTCCTGGCAAACAAACCATGTGGGGATAAAATCGACCCACCTAACCAGACACACCAAGATTAGCATCGGTTGCAGCACTAAATAGTATTGTAGCAAAGCTGCTAGTAAAATAAACGACATATAGCCATCAGTAGGTCCACAGTCGTCTTGGGTGACCCGTGCAACCTTACCAGTAATATGAATGGCACAAAGCCATCAGTAGGTCCACAGTGGTCTTGGGCAACCCGTGTGACCTTATCAGTACAGTAAACTTCCTCCAAATATAACAACCCATCCCCATGTAATATGTCTTGACATAATATCATACGTGTATGCAAAATGTCATGCTCAATCGTAATTATCCATATCATAGAGCAAATCAGTCATACATAATATAATGCCATAACAGTCATTTCATCTTCTAGGGGTATAACAGTCATTTTACCCTGTGGGGGTATTTCGATCATTTTACCCTATATGGGTATTTCGGCCATTTTACCCTATGAGGGTATTTCGATCATTTTAGTCTATGAGGGTATTTCGATCCTTTTGGGGGTATTTTAGTCATTTTACCCTATAGGGATATTTCAATCATTATACCCTATGGGGGTATTTCAGTCATTTTACCCTATGAGGGTATTTCGGTCATTTTACCATATGGGGGTATTTTAGTCATTTTACCCTATGGGGGCATATCAGTCATTCTACCCTATGGGGGTATTTTGGCCATTTTACCCTATGGGGTATTTCAGTTATTTTACCCTATAAGGGTATTTGGGTCATTTTACCCTATGGGGTATTTCGGTCATTGTACCTAATGGGGGTATTTCGGTCATTTTACCTTATAGGGGTATATCGATCATTCTACCTTATGGGGGTATTTAGGTCATTTTACCCTACGGAGGTATTTCAGTGATGAAAGTGATACAGTTTGGCCCAATATTCTCCACACGTTTGTGTGGTTTACCTATGTGGGGCCCATAAACTCGTTGGACCCACACGACCCATTTCTGCCCAACATGGCCCAAAATGGCCCAATACCATGAGATCGCTCATAGTGGCCTCAATAGTCGAACGCCCACATTTATGCTTTTCAGTTACCACACGAGCGAGCGCACGCTCGCTCGTGTAGTGCCAACGGTCATATTTTTCGACTTTTGCCAATTCACGCTTTAGGCAATGTTTACACACTTTTTTGACTTTTTCACCGATTACCGATTACAGAGTACTGTTACACACCTAGTTTCGATTCCTTGCAAAAGCACTCCTGAGCACCCAAGGCCTATCAATTGACCAATATAGCACATTTTTATACCCATCAATCGATAACCAATTAACTAAAATCGAAAGATATCATCTTAACAACTTAATCGAACTCTTACCTTACGACCACCAGATGTTTCCTTTAATGATTCGACACTAGCACTGCCTCTCACCCTCGATTTATAGCTGTCAAAAATAATTAAACAAAGCCCAATTAACAACCCCAAATTCAAAACTTAAAGTATCATAAACACTTACTGAAAATTGCGGTTAGTCGTTGAACAAGATGGAGGCTCAGAACGCTTGAGAGAAGAAAGAAGTAAAATCAATTCGACAGGAGAAGGTGAATGGATTTTGAAACAAAGGGGGAAGGGAAAGAAACTTTCGGTAACCAAAAATGAAAGAGAAGGATGAAAGAAGGGGAAGATTCGGCAACACAGGCAGGGTGTTAGGAGAAGTAGACCAAATCAGCAGAGAACTAAGAGAGTGTGGCGGCAGAGAGGGAGAGAAAAGGGAAACAGTTTAGGGGAGAGGAGGTTTTAGCAGAGGGAAAAGAAAGAAAAATGCAAAAAGGGGAGAAGAGGTTTTGACAAAAGGAGGTTTCAGCAGAGGAAAACACAAATGCAGAGCAAAAATTGAAAATGAGCAGCTTTCCCCCTTTGGAAAAATTCATGAGTGTTCACAGTCCGGTTTTGGCACAACTCTCCCTCTCCCCTCACTTCCTTTGATTTTCTCCTAAAATCTCTCCACAACAACAACCTCCCCAAATCCCAATATTCTCTCCTCAAATCTCTCCAAATATCCCTCCTCAATTCTCTCTATGACCAGATCAAACTCGATTCAACAGTATTTAAATCCAACTCTACCATCCACACGAATTAGGCAGCAAAATAAGTACTCCCTTTTTGATGCGCCACCACTCGAACCTTAGACCCCATGTACACTCCACACGCCCCTTACCAACAACTCCTTTGTATCATATTTTGACCACAATAATTTAAGAACCTACTATCTAGATCCAAGGATTTTATTCACTTAAAATAAAAATTTTGCATAAGCCAAGGCTTGAACCCTTAACTTTCTAGGCACTTTCAAACCCTCCTAAATCACTTAACCACTAAAGCAGACATTCATGTCACTTTCTTGCAAAACTAAATATTTATGTGCAGTCTCCTAACTATTCCCTTGTTAAAAACCTATTTCTTCTAGGCCCAAAATTTAGGGCATTACAGCTACTCTGATGATGAGGCTATTACAAAAAGATGTGACATTTGAGTGGACAGAAAAGTGCCAACAAAGTTTTGAGAAGTTGAAGGCATTGTTAACTAAAGCTCCAGTTTTAGTACAACCTAAATCGGGAAAAGAATTTGTAATCTATAGTGATGCATCCTTGAATGGATTGGGTTGTGTACTCATGCAAGAAGGCAAGGTGATAGCATATGCCTCTAGATAGTTAAAGCCGCACGAGAAAAATTACTCAACCCATGATTTGGAGTTAGCAACTATTGTGTTTGCATTGAAGATATGGAGACACCATTTGTATGGCAAAAAATGTCGGATATTCATTGATCATAAGAGCCTAAAGTACTTAATGACTTAAAAGAAGATGAATCTAAGGAAAAGAAGATGGTTAGAGTTGATAAAGGATTATGAGCTAGTGATTGACAACCACCCGGGAAAGGTGAATGTGGTCGCTGATGCCTTGAGTAGGAACTCCTTGTTTACATTGAGAGCCATGAATACATGGATGGCTTTTTCAGATGATGGTTCTATTCTAGCCGAGTAGAGAGCTAGACCGATGTTTCTCCAAGAGATTTGTGAAGCTTAGAATGTAACACCCCTAACCTGTAACCATCGATGGAATAGGGTTAAGAGGCATTATCAGACATATCGAAACTTTGACGTTCATTTCACAACACAAGATACATCATCATCATAGCATAACAATTCATATACATAGAGTCCCTTTAAAAGGTTTATGAGACATTAAACATGCATTGGGAAGGGGTCAAGACTAAACCAAGCACATGCAAATTTTTCTGAAAACTTAACATTTTTAAAGTTACAGAGGTCACACGCTCGTGTGGGCAAGTCGTGTGCCTCACACGGCATTAGACACACCCGTGTGTCTAGGCTATGGAAAAATAGGGCATACATACTGACTTGTCCACACAGCCACAAGACACGCCCGTGTGCCAGGCCATGTGAAAATTAGGGAGGTTACTGACTTGCTTACACAGCCAGTCACATGCCCGTGTGTTTAGCCCTTGTGACATCCTGACTTGCTTTGAATTACAAACTTAAGAGACACGGTCAAGACACACGCCCGTGTGCTCAACCGTGTGGGCAAATATAGGCCATTTGCAAGGCCAAATTGCCACCCAAATTTTGGGTCAAACCTACAAGCATGAACCAATCTAAATTCATACCCCAAATATATCTAAAAACACACCAAAACATGCATAATTTAACTCTTAACAACATCACTCATTTCATAAGCAAACCTAACTCAAACATACTAATTCAAAACATAGATTTTACATCAAATCACATGACTAATACTTCATCTAAAACCATTTCAATTCTTAGCAATTTCTCATCCTTTAAAATATCCAAATTCAACCATGAACTCACCTTTATATACAACATATCACTTAGCCATTTATGAGCACATCATAACATACCAACTTATCCATCAATAAGCATGGACAAACCTTGTTCATATGCATATTCATTTACAAGCCATATCACATGGCTTTTTTTACACATCTCAAAATATATTCTACATACTTCTAGCCTATACATGCCATACTTAAATATGTACACATTCAAAAGGTACCAAAATGTAGTTCGATAGTGTGATGATGATCCTCGACGATCCCCTAGTTTCTCGTAGGTTTAATAATCTATAAAACAATGAGCCAGCATACACACAAAGTAAGTTATCATAGCTTAGTAAGTCATAAGCAAATAATGAACAAATAAACATTTACATTAAATCAACTAGCCAAATCAAAATAGTCCTTAACCAAATGTACATCTATTATGTTTGCAACCTCAAATATTATCACATTTACAATAACATTATAACATCAATAGCCAAGTGCACATATACTAATTAGCACATACAAATTTCCCTTTTATCATACCTAATTCATATGTTCATCTCAATCACAAATACTTACCTTACTTTCATATTCATATAAAATAGCACGTACTTGAATCTTTTAGTTCATTTTCACATTAGATCTTAGCTCAATAATGCCCGTTGAACCATTCAGAATTAATAAGGATACCCGGATAGTCAGAAAGCTCGTACAATGCCAACGTCCCAGACGTGGTCTTACATGTAATCACATATCGATGCCACTGTCCCAGACAGGGTCTTACATGAATCAAATACGATGCCAATGTCCCAGACATGGTCTTGCACGTATGTAACATCCTAAATGTGGGCTTGTGCATTTATATGAGATGTTGGTTTAATATGTTCGGGCTGAGGCCTTGATTAAATATTTGAATTAGTCACTTTAGGGTTTAAATTAATGTTTTGGATAATTTAAGAGATATTTTGGGGTTTAAAACTTAGGTTAGGTGGTTGATAAATGGTGTTAGTTCATAATTTAAGTTAGATAATTAAATTAGTAGCAAGCTGGGCTTGTGGCCCAAAACAAAAGGTGCTTTAAGTGGGTATTAAGGTGGCGTCACAAGGAGGGAGGTGTTGGGCCTAGTGTGGCCGCTTGGGGCCCATATGGATGAGTCCAATTTTAGCACTAAGAATGGAAGGGGTTGGACGGCAATTAGGCTACCTTTTAGGAGTTATCTCTTTTATTTTAAGTGATAAAAAGATGATAATTAAGAGGGAAGAGTTGGTGCTTGATGAGACTCTTTTAAAGAGTAGATAAAGATTAAGCTGGTAAGGGTGGATAAAGGTTATCAGAGGGAGGAGAAGTTGGCCGAAAACCCAACTCTGAGAGGTATGTGCTGCCGAAATTAATAGACAAAGTGATCATCTTTTCTTCACTTTTCTCTTTTCCTCACTTAGCCGAAATTCTCTTCTCCCATTTGCTTTAATTTCTTTTCAAAACTGAAACCCCCTAGTTGTTTTCTCCTCTCCTCAATATTTTCTCAAAAAAAGCTGAATTCTCTTGTGTTCATACTTTTCCTTCTCCTATAGCCGAATCTTCAAGGTTGATTTCCCGAAGGTGCACCATAACCGATTATACCTTCCTAGTTTGGTAAGTTTTGGGATTTTGCTTCTTTTCAATTTCTTCATTCTTTTTATCAAGTTTCTAATCCAAATCGATTTTCTAAGGCCTTGTCGATTTCACTCCGTAATCTTGGAAGCCGAATCCTTTCTTGTTCAGATCTGTAGTGCTAATTTGTGAAAACTCGAAGGTAGATGGTCAAGGGTAGGTTTGGCCTAATGGCCACTTTCTTATCTTTATCTTTGGCCGAATGTCTTAAGGTGTTAGATGGATTACGGTCATCTATTTGGTTAACTATTTTTGGTGATGGCTAAATGTAGGAAGGAAGGTGACGTGTTCTCAACGACATTCGGGATTCGATTAACTAGGTAAGAATTCAATTTAAGTGTTATGGATGTTAAGTAATTAGATTTCATCGTTTAAATGATTTAGTGATTAAAGATGGACTCGAATAACAGGCAGGCAGAAAAGGTTGGATCTATAAAACCAACACCCAAATACAAGAAGCGATCTGTTTCGGTAGTGCGAGATTGGCCATCGGGGTGTGGGCCGACATCGAAGTCAGGTTGTGGGCCGATAGTGGTAGTCTCAAGTTATAGTAGTGTAGACGTAGAGAAAGCATTAGTATGAGAATCAGGTGTGTAATACTTCCTATCCATCTAGATCTGATTATTAAATATACGCTTATAAGTTTTACATGTTGTGGTAAATGCCAAAATCTCGGTTAAATGATGGAAACCCAAAGAGGGTAAAAAGTGGACCACTAGGTTAGTAAATAATATGATTATATGTTATAAGTAAATTGTCATATGTGATTGCATGGATTGGGTAATGAAAGGAGGAAGTTATATGTACATGTGCAGCGATTTTTACCGTGATCTGTTGTAGCGGCTAATGCCGTGATTTGTGATAAGGGCTTTAGCCATAATATGTTGATGAGCAGCACGACTGCCATCTTGGCGTGTAGTAGTGTGGGTTGATTATAGAAATCCCCAATGGTGTGAATGGTTGGTACAGGCGCATGTAGCGGATGGAAACCTAGGCAAATGGGTTGGGTTTTGCATATTATTTGTTATCTATGTAAATGAAATCATTATTATGTTTTATGAGGCCCAAATCTTGTGGTGCATGAGGGTTGCACACTGAGTCTCGTGACTCACCCAATTAAATTAACCTTTCAGGTGGCAATTAGTGCATCGGACAAGGCCGGAGTGGAGCGCAAGGTGGCCATGCAAAAGAATATGTGGATCCGGCGAAAAGTCCCTACTTGATAGGTTTTTTTTTGAAGTATTTTATGTTATGGATTCAAACTTCGTTGTAATAAGGCCATGGGCCACTAGTTTACATTTTGGTTTTATTGTGGGTTTTATTATTTATTTCTAAACTAAGACATGCAATTAAGTTTTGGGCTTTTGATTATTAGGGCATAATTTATATAAATTACATCTGGGCTTTCTGTCAACACGATTGGTTTTACAAAATTTTCTTAGTGACATACCAGATTCGATTGTAGTTTTTGAGCCGAGTTTGGGGTGTTACAATTGGTATCAGAGCTCGATTCAAAACTCGACTTTGGTGGTTTTGGGCTCAAAAGATTTTTAAAAAAATGGGTTTCTGAAACATGGATTTGTCTTAGTAAAGGTTTGTTAGTTCAGCATGGCACCTGCGTCTTCAGCCAAGTTCGCCAGGTAAGTATTCTGAACTCCTGATTGTGATATAAATGTGGGCTTAATGGGTTTTATGGGACGTAGACTATTTAGGTTAGAACTTGATGGACTCTAGGCTTAGACAAACAACTCCTAAAATCCATAAGACTTAACTTCATTAAACAAAACCTGTAAACAAGTCACAAGACTAAAGTGTAGTAGCAAGCATATGCATGTCTTGGAGTAGATCCGGAAGAGCTTGGTATTTAAGCAGTCTGAGTGACTCACCTCCTCTTCGCTGGAATCTTACCTGGTGCATAGTGATTGTTCACTTTAGCCATGACAGGGTGTGGTAATAGGCATATGCATGTCTAGGAGTGGATTCAAGGAAAGCTTAGTACTTAACCAGTCCTAGTGACTCACCTCCTTTTCACTGGAATCCTACCTGGTGCATAGTGACTATTCACCCTAGTTACGAGTACGTGTTGACAGGCCAAAACTTACAATTAAAACCCGAACAGGACCAGCCATCTTGTTCTGTAAAATCTAAAGTAAACCTTAGTTCTGAAATCACCAAATTACCCTTGAATCGTAAAAATAACCCTGGTTTTGCAAAATGACCAAAAATACCCCTTGTTTGGAAAATGACCAAAATACCCTTGATTTACAAAATGACCAAATTACCCCTGATTTGTAAAATTACCAAAATACCCCTGAGTTGAAAAATTATCAAAATACCCTTCTTTTGCAAAAACATCCAGAACCATATTTTGAAAAGAAATTTTATGAAAATACCCCTGTATGTAAAATTAAGCAAAATACCCCTGGGTAGCAAAATGACGAAAATACCCTTAGGTGATGGATGTTACTTGTATTAATGTTGTGTGTGCATGATTCCTAGAATTAGGAAGACTGAAAACTGTAGATAAGTTCGAATTCGAAAAAATCACTTTTAAAAAAAAACTATGTTTTATAATATTGTTTAGGGATAATTAGTGGAACAACTAATAACTTATAAAACTTTTAAATCAGATAAACGTGAACTAGAAGAATGAGTACAAGAGGTCGAGGACGTCTGCTGCGTGGTCGCAGTAGAGGTAGAATGACCGTGTCAGAACCCTTAGGATTGGGTCATGGGTCCGGAAGTAAGATACCGGTTCCACCAGCTGCTAAGGTGGAATTTCAAGAATAGACAGGTGGAGAGAACATGGTGTCTCAGGCTGTACTGAGGGTTTTGGAAAGAGTGGCTGAGGCTGGTATAGGCATAAGAGCCTAAAAATCTATGCCTGAGAGGCTGAGGAGCAATGGGGCCGAAGTATTTAGGGGAGTCTCTGGCGTATCCCCAAGTTTCGCTGAATATTGGTTGGAGGCAGTGGAACGTATAATGGATGACCTAGACTTCACGGTGGAGGAGAAGTTGAAGGGGGTCGTGTCTCTTCTTCGAGACGAGGCCTACCAATGGTGGCTCACGATTAAAGATGGTACGATCACGGACCTGATTGACTGGGATTTCTTTAAGGAGTCATTCCAGGGAAAGTACGTTGGGGTTAATTACATGGATGCTCAAAGGAAAGCATTCCTGAACTTGGTGCAGGGGAGTAAGTCTGTGGCTGAGTATGAGGCTGAGTTACTGCGTTTGAGTTGTTACACTCGGGGAATGGTGGCAACGGAGTATGAACGATGCGTTCGGTTTGAGGATGGGCTACGAAATGAGCTAAGGATTCTTATTGCACCACAGCGAGAGAGAATTTTCACAGTTTTGGTGGATAAGGTCAAAATAACTGAAGAAGTGAAACGAATGGAGAGACAAGAGAAGGATAAGGATCGGGGTAGGAGTAAGAGAAGTTTTGGACCCTCTAGAGCAACTGGAAATTTTCAGAAAAGGCCTAGGACTGATGGGCCAGCTCGTGCTCCATTGGGCCAGAGTCAAGCATGTTCTACATGTGGGATAACCCATTATGGGGAGTGCAGAATGAAAATCAATGGATGCTTTAGGTGTGGATCCACAGAACATTTGATGAGGGACTGTCCTCAGATGGATCGGGGGCAGCCAACGGGCCGAGGTTCTGATCAGACTAGAAGAGGTGATCAGCCTAGACCAAGGGGTAGAGGTGCTGCTAGAGGAAGAAATGGATCTAGTCGGGGTCATGGAGCACCTGGTAGGGGTGCAGGTAATGTAGATGCAAGGCAGTCAGGTCTAGTTTATGCAGCTTGTCGATGGGAGGATAGTGACACACCGGATGTTATAACCGGTACGTTTCTTGTTGCTGATAATCCTTTATTTGCCTTGATTGACATTAGGTCAACCCACTCCTATGTTGAAAGTTCAGTATCTGAGACTCTAAGTATAGAGTCTGAAATAACCACTAGGAAGATGACTGTGGTTAGTCCTTTAGGACAATCTAAGGTAGTGGACAAACTATTTAGGGATGTACCTTTAGAGACTCAAGGGGTAGTATTCCCAGCAGATCTAATGAAATTACCGTTTGGAGAGTTTGACCTTATTTTAAGAATGGATTGGTTGACTAAGCATCGTGCCAAGTTGGACTGTGGGCATAAGCGTATGGTGTTGAGTACCCAGGCAGACGGGGAGGTGGTTGTGTTAGGAGAAAGAAGGATTACTTGTCCAATGTGGTAACATCTTTAAAAGCTATTAAGATGATTCGGAAGGGATGTAGTGCATTTCTAGCTTTTATTAGTGCATTGGATGCTAAGGAGGTGACTGTTGATGAGGTTCAAACAGTCAAGGATTTCGCAGATGTCTTTCTAGAGGAATTGCCAGGATTACCCCCAGATCACGAGGTGGAATTTGGAATAGACCTACTTCTGGCTACAGCTCTAGTATCTATTTCTCCTTATAAGATGGCGCCTGAAGGAGTTGGTGGAGCTCAAGGCTCAGATTCAGGAACTATTGGGTCGTGGGTTCATTAGACCGAGTGTGTCTCCATGGGGAGCGCCGGTCCTATTCGTGAAGAAGAAGGACGGATCCATGCCTATGTGCGTGGACTATTGTCAATTGAACAAGTTGACGATTAAAAAAAAGTATCCATTACCGAGAATCGACGATCTATTCTATCAGCTCAAAGGAGCTTTGGTCTTTTCTATGATTGACTTAAGGTCTAGGTACCATCAATTAAAGGTTAAAGAAGGATACATACATAAGACAGTGTTTCAGACTCGATACGGGCATTATGAGTTCTTGGTAATGCCGCTCGAGCTGACGAATGCACCAGCGGCCTTTATGGATATGATGAACCGGGTGTTTCAACCATATCTTGATCAGTTCGTCTTGGTGTTTATCGACAACATCCTGGTTTATTCTAAGTCTGAGGAGGATCATGATGAACATCTTCGTGCAGTGTTGCAAACTCTGAGGGAGAAGGAGTTAAATTTAAGACAACATAGGTGGATCGAGCTCTTGAAGGATTATGATTGTTCGATCGAATACCACCCTGGTAAGGTGAATGTGGTGGCAGATGCGTTAAGCCGTAAGGTAGTATCGGAGTTAAGAGCCATGTTCGCTCATCTGAGTTTATTCGACGACGGGAGTTTGCTGGCTGAGTTGCAAGTAAAGCCAACATGGGTAAGTCAGGTTAAGGAAAAATAGTTAAGGGATAAAGACCTGAGTGCTCGACTGTTGCGAGTGAGGGATGGTGGAATGGAGGACTATAGTCTGAACAAGAATGGAATTTTGTGTTATCGTGGGAAGATTTGTATGCCTAAAGATAAAGAGTTACGACAGATGATTCTTCGGAATCACATAGTAGCCTTTATGCTATGCATCCTGGAGGAGTCAAGATGTACCGTGATTTGCGAGAACAATTTTGATGGCCAGGTCTGAAGAAAAAGGTAACAAAAATCGTAGGAAAATGTTTGACGTGTCAGCAAGTCAAAGCTGAACACCAAGTGCCTTCAGGATTGTTGCAGCCAGTAAAGATTCCCCAATGGAAATAGGAGAGAATCACGATGGATTTTGTTAGTGGATTACCCCTTACACCCACTAAGAAGGATTCGATTTGGGTGATTGTAGATCGGCTGATGAAGTCTGCTCACTTCATATCGGTTCGAGTGGACTTTTCTCTAAAAAAGTTGGCTAAATTGTATGTGGCTGAGGTTGTAAGATTGCATGGTGTGCTGGTGTCGATCATATCAGATAGGGACCCTAGGTTCACGTCACGATTTTGGAAGGCTCTTCATCAAGCAATGGGAACACGGTTAGACTTTAGTACTGCTTTCCACCCACAGGCTGATGGTCAGTCTGATAGGATAATTCAAATCTTGGAGGATATGCTAAGGGGTTGCATCATCGACTTTAGGGGCAGTTGGGAAGAATATTTGCCTTTGGCAGAATTTGCATACAATAATAGTTATCAAGCTAGCATTCAGATGGCGCCTTATGAAGCATTATATGGAAGGAGATGTCGTACTCCAACTTGTTGGACGGAGTTGGGTGAACGTAAGGTGTTAGGCCCAGAATTGGTTTTGGAAACAGAGGAGAAAGATAAGTTAATATGGGCTAGGTTAAAGGAAGCATCTGATCGACAGAAGTCTTACGCGGATCTAAAGCGAAAGAGGTGGAATTCACGGTAGGTGATCAAGTCTTCTTGAAGGTATCCCCATGGAAGAAGATAATGAGGTTTGGACGAAAGGGAAGTTAAGTCCACGATTTATTGGGCCTTATCGGTTACTAGATTGTGTGGGCCCAGTGGCTTATCGTTTGAAGTTGCCTTCGTAGTTGGAGCAGATACATGATGTGTTCCATGTTTCGATGCTGAGACCTTATCAATCTAATCCATCGTATGTAGTGCCAGTAGAAGAGATAGAAGTAAGGCCGAATTTGTCTTTTGAGGAGGAACCAGTGCAAATTCTAGATCGGGATGTGCAAGTGTTGAGAAGGAAGTCTGTTCTGTTGGTCAAAGTCTTGTGGCGAAACCATGGCGCGGAAGAGGCGACGTGGGAGCCAGAGGATGTTATACGCCAATAGTATCCCCATCTTTTCTAATCAGGTAAATTTCGAGGCCGAAATTTATTTTAAGGGGGTAGAACTGTAACATCCTAAATGTGGGCTTGTGCATTTATATGAGATGTTGGTTTAATATGTTCGGGCTGAGGCCTTCATTAAATATTTGAATTAGTCACTCTAGGGTTTAAATTAATGTTCTGGGTAATTTAAGAGATATTTTGGGCTTTAAACTTGGGTTAGGTGGTTGATAAATGGTGTTAGTTCATAATTTAAGTTAGATAATACAATTAGTAGCAAGCTGGGCTTGTGGCCTGAAGACAAAAGGTGCTTTAAGTGGGTATTAAGGTGGCGTCACAAGAAGGGAGGTGTTAGGCCTAGTGTGGCCGCTTAGGGCCCATATGGATGAGTCCAATTTTGCCACTGAGAAGGAAAGTGGGTTGGACGGCAATTAAGCTACCTTTTCGGAGTTATTTCTTTTATTTTAAGTGACAAAAAATGATAATTAAGAGGGAAGAGTTGGTGCTTAGTGAGACTCTTTTAAAGAGTAGATAAAGATTAAGCTGGTAAGGGTGGATAAAGGTTATCAGAGGGAGGAGAAGTTGGTCAAAAACCCAACTCTGAGAGGTGTGTGTTGCCAAAATTAATAGACAAAGTGATCATCTTTTCTTCACTTTTCTCTTTTCCTCACCTAGCCAAAATTCTCTTCTCCCATTTGCTTCAATTTCTTTTCAAAACCGAAACCCGCTAGTTGTTTTCTCCTCTCCTCAATATTTTCTCAAAAAAAAAGCCGAATTCTCTTGTGTTCATACTTTTCCTTCTCTTATAGCCAAATCTTCAAGGTTGATTTCCCGAAGGTGCACTATAGCCGATTACACCTTCCTAGTTTAGTAAGTTTTGGGATTTTGCTTCTTTTTGATTTCTTCATTCTTTTTATCAAGTTTCTAATCCGAATCGGTTTTCTAAGGCCTTGTCAATTTCACTCCATAATCTTGGAGGCCGAATCCTTTTTTGCTGAGATCTGTAGTGTCGATTTGTGAAAAGCCGAAGGTAGGTGGTCAAGGGTAGGTTTGGCCGAATGGCCACTTTCTTATCCTTTGTCTTTGGCCGAATGTCTTAAGGTGTTAGATGGATTACGATCATCAGTTTGGTTAACTATTTTTGGTGATGGCCGAATGTAGGAAGAAAGGTGACGTGTTCTCAATGACATTCGGGATTCGATTAACTAGGTAAGAATTCGATTTAAGTGTTATGGATGTTAAGTAATTAGATCTCATCGTTTAAATGATTTAGTGATTAAGGATGGACTCAAATAACAGTCAGACAGAAAAGGTTGGGTCTACAAAACCAACACCCAAATACAAGAAGCGATTTGTTTCGGTAGTGCGAGATTGGCCATCAGGGTGTGGGCCGACATCGAAGCCAGATCGTGGGCCGATAGTGGTAGTCTCGAGTGATAGTAGCATAGACGTAGAGAAAGCATTAGTACGAGAATCAGGTGTGTAATACTTCCCCACCATCTAGATCTGATTATTAAATATACGCTTATAAGTTTTACATGTTGTGGTAAATGCCAAAATCTCGGTTAAATGATGGAAACCCAAAGAGGGTAAAAAGTGGACAACCAGGTTAGTAAATAATTTGATTATATGTTATAAGTAAATTGTCATATGTGATTGCATGGGTTGGGTAATGAAAGGAGGAAGTTATATGTACATGTGTAGCGGTTTTTACCGTGATCTATTGTAGCGGCTAATGCCGTGATCTGTTATAAGGGCTTCGGCCATAATATGTGGATGAGCAGCAGGACTGCCATCTTGGCGTGTAGCGGTGTGGGTTGATTGTAGAAATCCCCAATGGTGTGAATGGTTGGTACGGGGGCGTGTAACGGATGGAAACCTAGGCAAATGGGTTGGGTTTTGCATATTATTTGTTATCTATGTAAATGAAATCATTATTATGTTTTATGAGGCCCAAATCTTGTGGTGCATGAGGGTTGCACACTGAGTCTCGCGACTCACCTAATTAAATTAACCTTTCAGGTGACAATTAGTGCATCGGACCGAGCCGGAGTGGAGCGCAAGGTGGCCATGCAAAAGAATATGTGGATCCGACGAAAAGTCCCTACTTGATAGTTTTTTTTTTAAAAGTATTTTATGTTATGGATTCAAACTTCATTGTAATAAGGCCATGGGCCACTAGTTTACATTTTGGTTTTATTATGGGTTTTATTATTACTAAGACATGTAATTAAGTTTTGGGCTTTTGATTATTAGGGCATAATTTATATGAATTACTTTTGGGCTTTCTGTCAACACGATTGGTTTTACAAAAATTTTCTTAGTGACATACCAGATCCGGTTGTAGTGTTTGGGCCAGGTTTGGGGTGTTACAACGTAAACACAAGTCGATGCCAACGTCCCAGACGTGGTCTTACACGAATCACATATCAAAATCCTATGTCATGACATATGTATCCTAACTATTTCTAAGGTTCGTATGGGACTTTCAGATGTAGAAACTCGATCATTTCAGGCTCGTGAATATTGCTCCCATGCTTAATTCATTTCAGCATATTATATACACAAGTAATAATTCAATTTGGAACTATTAAAATGAATACAATAGAATTTATCTATATTTATTTACTTATTAACTTACCTTGGATAACGATGAAAGAAATCAACTACTCGTCTACTTTAGATTTCCCCCAATCTAAATCCGTTTTCTTTCGTTCTTGATCTAAATAAATTTAAATTTAACTAATTTAATCACATATTCATTCAAATTCATCCTAAAACACATAAATGGGCCAATTACATTTCACATTTTTCACAAATTAATCCCTATTACATAAAACACAAAATATGAAAAATTTAAATATTCCATGCTTAGGCCGAATCTTCCTCATGTTCATACAAGTCCATACATTTCATTTATTTCACATTCTAGTCCCTCAATTTATTATTTTCACAATTTAGTAAAAATTACTCAAATTCATCAAAAATCCAAAGACAAAACATTATAATCTATCACATATCTTTTATTTTCCATCATCAAACAACAAAAACCACAAGCTATCATCAATGGCAAAAATCATCATCAAATTGAAAAATTAAAAATGGGCTTTATAGTACTTGAAGCAACGATCACAAAAACGTAGAATTTATCAAAAACCGAATAAAAAACATAACTCAAATCAAGCTATCCATGGCCGAATGTTTGAAAATATTAAAACCTATTTCTTTTTCTTATTTTTGGCTAGAAGATGAGATGATAATAGCTTATTTTTATGTTTATTTTATTTAATATAACTTTAATAATCAATTTACATATTTATCCTTTTAGTTAACATATAAAATATGTGTATATTATGGCCATTAATGTCCATTATCATACATAATTGTTTATTTACCTAATAAGGCCTCCATATTCACAAACCAATTCAATTAAACATATTAACATATAGGTTGTCACTTTTGCATTTTACGCAATTAAGTCATTTTATCAAATTAAGCACACAAACGGATAAATTAAATCATGAAAATTTTACACATGTCAATTCACATAAGATAAACATGGAAAATAATATTAAAATATTTTTCAATTTGGATCTGTGGTCATGAAACCACTATTCTAACTAGGGTCTAAACCGAACTGTTACACAGAAAGGCAACAATAATTTGCAAGCTAAAAGAATTCAATGTGAGTCGGGTGTTGAGTCAGAATTTCAGATTAATTCTGAATTTAACGTTCCGAGATAGAGTTTGTGTACCAAGAGATGATGAACTTATTCGAAAAATTTTGTACGAAGCACATAGTGGATGTTTATCTGTTCATCCAGGTAGTTCAAAGATGTACAATGACCAGAAGAAATGGTATTGGTGGCCCAGTATGAAGAAAGATATTTTCGAGTTCGTATCAAGATGTTTGATTTTTCAGCAAGTGAAAGCTGAACACCAAGTACCTTTCGGCTTACTTCAGCCTATTATTATTCTCGAGTGGAAATGGGATAGAATTACTATGGATTTTGTGGCGGGTTTGCCTTTGACGCCGAGTAAGAAAGATGTCGTATGGGTTGTGGTTGATAGGCTTACAAAATCGACTCTTTTTATTCCTGTACATGTTGACTATTCGCTTGACAAGTTGGTAGATTTGTATGTCTCAGAAATTGTGAGACTTCACAGAGTATTGTTGTCGATTATTTCGGATAGAGATCCGAGATTTACATCACGGTTTTGGAAAAATTTGCAAGAAGCCTTTGGCACCAAGTTGAATTTTAGTACAGCTTTTAATCTGCAAATCGACGGACAGTCAGAGAGGGTAATAAAGATAATTGAAGACATGCTCCAATGTTGTGTTTTGGAATTTCAAGATAATTGGGAAAAGTACTTACCATTAGTGGAATTTGCCTACAATAATAGTTTTCAGTCGAGTTTGAAAATGGCGCCTTATGAGGCACTATATGGGAGAAAGTATCAAACGCTCTTGTACTGGACTGAACTTAGAGAAAATCAGATTCATAGGGTCGATTTAGGCAGAGAAACTGAAGAAAACATAAAAGTGATTCGTGATTGTTTAAAAGCTGCTTTAGATAGGCAAAAGTCCTATGCGGATCTGAAATGGAAAGAGATTGAACTTCAAGTTGGTGATAAGGTATTTTTGAAAGTATCACCATGGAAGAAAGTTCTCAGATTTGGCTGAAAAGGCAAATTGAGTCGACGCTTTATCGGACTGTATGAGATTATCGAGAGGATAGGGCCGGTATCCTATTGTTTGGCTTTTCCATTTGAGTTGGAAAGGATTCATGATGTATTCCACATGTCTAAGTTACGTCGCTACCGATCAGACCCTTCGCATGTGATTATACCGATAGAGGTTAAAATTCAACCCGACATGACTTATGGCAAAGAGCTGGTTAAGATTTTGGCATGAGAAGTCAAACAGTTAAGAAATAAAAGTACAGCTCTTGTGAAAGTATTGTGGCAAAGACATGGGGTAGAAGAGGCTACATAGGAGCCCGAAGAGACTATTAGAAACCAATATCCCAACCTTTTTACCGGTAAGATTTTTGGGGACAAAAATCCCTAAGGGGGAGAATTGTAATAACCCAATTTAGGGCCTAGTCAGAATAGTGGTTGCTAGACCATAAATCTAAAGTAGAGATATGTGTTTTATGGCTTTTGTGAGGTCTATGACATGTTTGCATGATTGTAATCAATTTATCCTTTAGGACTAAAATGCAAAGATTGAAAAATAAGAGATTCTAGAAGATTCAAGTATGAAATAGCATTAGAAAAATTATTAGAGGTCCTTATTTAGTAATTTGACCATTATATGTCAAGATGGACAAAAATAGACATGGGAATGTAAAATCTTAAGGAAGGGGCCTTAAGGGCATTTTTGTCATTTGGATAATAAAAGAATTAAAAGGGAAAATAAGTAAAAAATTTATGTCCATCTTCCTCCCTATTGCCAAAAATTTCAAGCTCACCATAGCTAGGGTTTATTCAACTTTCAAGCTTGATTGCAAGTGCCTTCTAGCCCCGTTTTTAATGTTCTTCGTATTTTTGAGATCCTCGTAGCTCGATTTAGCTATTTCTAGCTACATTTTAAGCTAAAGGACAAGTTCAAAAAGTTACCCATGTATGACGTGTATGTATTTTGATGATTAATGGAGGAATATGAAAGTTTGATGTATGATAAACATCTTTTTCTAAGTGATTTTCATGGAAAAACTCATAAAAAGGACCTATTTGTAAAGATGATAAAATGTGTAGTAAAAATCTATTTTGAAGGAAAGTGTGAGTTGTTATAAGCTCAATAAATGTTCGGCTAGGCTTGGGTAACCAAGGAAATGAGTATATTTTATTATACGAGCCTAAGGACCATTTTGTAAATATGTGAAAGTATAACGACAAAATTGTAATTTTACAAAAGTATGTTTCATGGGTTGATTTAGTCAATGTGGATGATTAAATAAGTGAAATTGTCATTATAGATCAAGAAACACGAAGTTTGGACTAAAACCGAGGCAAGAATAAGGTGGTGGACTAATTCGAACAATTATACATATTTGAATACTGAGGTAAGTTTGTGTGTAATAATTCAACATCATGTTATTATGCTTTAAAATGGTTTACATTTCATGAAGATGTATATTATTTCTATGAATATGATCAATGACATTTCGATGAGAATATGATGACGATTTATGATGTTGAAATCCCAGTTGAACCTTAGGAAGTGAAAGGATACCATCGCCAAGACATGAGATTTATAAGGTCCCGTATAAGACCATATCTGGGATATGGCCTTGGCACCGAATCGAGATCCTGTATAAGACCATATTTGGGATATGGCATCAGCATCAAATAAGAAAATTGTGTAAGACCATGTCTGGGACATGAAATCGATATACGATCTCGTATAAGACTATATCTGAGATATGGTGTCGACATCGATATGTGATCCGTATAAGACCATATCTGGGATATGGCATCAACATCAACATGTGATCCCATGTAGGACCATATGGCATTGGCATCTTATTACGCGTATGACAGATTTTGGGTTCCCTTCGATAGTCCAAGTGGTTCAACGAATAAAGAGTTAAGTTTATGTTCAAGGTGGTAAAAGTGCTAAAGTTATGTGATGAAGTGATACAGGTACATATGAGATACTCATGAGAAATAAGTTTGAAATGTGATA
Source organism: Gossypium rotundifolium (assembly GCA_025506655.1). Classification (NCBI taxonomy): domain Eukaryota; kingdom Viridiplantae; phylum Streptophyta; class Magnoliopsida; order Malvales; family Malvaceae; genus Gossypium; species Gossypium rotundifolium. The sequence goes on from CP106731.1 coordinate 55,312,799, forward strand.
TGTGATTGGTAAGAGTAAGCATGAGTAAGCTATGTTAATGTGCTTGAGAACTTATGTTATTACTTGAAGTAAAGTATGAATGTATCATAAGATTTTATGTTGTTATCTGTTGGATGCAAACTTACTAAGCTTCATGTTTACCCTTTCTCTTTTCCCTTTTCTTGTAGTATCGCCAATCTAGCTTGGGGATCGTAGGACGTCGGAGCTCGGTTCACACTATCAAGTTCTTCCTTTGGTACAGTAAAGCTTGATTATTTTGGGTATAACATGTATAGGAAATTGGTAATTTGGTGATGTCATATTTTTTAGCCAATGTGTTGGCTATTAATGTCACACAATTCATTTTGTAAATGGCCATTGGAATTGGCCAAACTAGTTAAGTTATATCTATTCAATGATGATGAATTTCATGAAGTGCAAGTTTGTGCATTTGAATGAGTAATGTGTAAAGAGTAAGCATGATTAAGTAGGTTGATACTAAGGTGTGGATGACTTAATAGTTTATGATAGTAGGTTATTATGGTTAAGTTATGTGTTGCACGAAATGGTATGAATGTGGTTGCTTTTCAGGGTGGCAAATAGCTTCGTAAATAGCCTTGTATTTGTCCACATGGATAGACACACTGTAACAGCCTGATTTTGACCCTAATCGAATAGTAGTTTTGGGACTACAAATCTAAGTCCGGCAAATATTTTAAAATTATTTTCTGTGTTTATTATATGTGAATTTGATTATGTTAAATTTTTGTGATTTAATTTTGTCGTTTAGGTGTCCGATTAAACAAAAGGACGTAATTGCGTAAAATGCAAAAGTTACAAATTAATGTGTAAAGTGCTAATTTGATAGTGGCTTTTTAATATGGCAAGTATTTCTAGTTTATTTATTACATAATAATATGTATATTACCTTTTGCCCTTATAAAATAATATGAAATCTTTATATAATATGCCTATTACCGTCCACTACCAATATTATTATGTAATAAATAATATACATATTCTTTTATTTGCTTCTGACAAGTATTTCTAGTTTATGACTAGAAGAAATCCGTCAGGACCATTACTTTATGACAGTGAGATAGAGAGCACCGCTCGTAGAAACTGAAGAGAGATAAGGTGAAGTCTACAATACATAGAAGAAGAGCAAGAGGACGAAACTCATATTTCTAATGAGATGACTGATAATAATCCACTACCTCTGGTGTTTGCCAAAAATCCTTCTCCTCGTACTATGTACGATTATGCTAATCCTAATTTAACTGGGGCTGAATCTAGTATTGTTAGACCTGCTATTGCTGCAAATAATTTTGAACTGAAACCTAACACTATTCAAATGATTCAACAGTTTGTTCAGTGTGATGGTTTGCAGGATGAAGGCCCAAATACTCATTTAGCCAACTTTTTAGAGTCGTGCGATACTTTCAAAATAAATGGTGTTTTTGAAGATGCCATTCACCTTTGGTTGTTTCCCTTCTCGTTAAGGAACAAAGCTAAACAGTGGTTGAACTCGTTACCACGAGGATCAATCACTATATGGGAACAAATGACCCAAAAATTTTTACTTAAATATTTTTCGCCGGCTAAAATGGCTAAGTTGAGGAATGATATCTTTTCTTTTGTGTAGATGGATTTAGAAACACTTTACGATGCATCGGAGAGATACAGGGACCTACTAAGAATATGCACTCACTATGGGCTACCATTATGGCTACAGGTTCAAACCTTTTACAATGGTGTGAACCCCTCAACTAGGCAATTGATTGATGTATCTATTGGTTGAACCCTAAATAACAAAACCCCTGAAGCGACTTATGAGTTTATAAAAGAGATGTCACTGAATAACTATCAGTGGCAAGTCATAAGAACAAAGCCGACAAAAGCCGCCAATGTTTTCAACCTCGACGTAGTCACCATGCTATCAAACCAGGTAGAGATTTTAAGTAAAAAGATTGCTGGTTTGTGTGGTTCTTCGCAGGTACATCTAGTGATGCAGTGCGATACGAATGGAGGAGAATTGAACAATATAGAATATCCACCCTATAACCCTGGCATAGAAAATGAACAGATGAACTATATGGGTAATAATTCTAGACCTCATAATAATCCCTATAGTAACACTTACAATCCAGGTTGGAGGAACCACCCAAACTTCTCATGGGGTAGTCAAGGAAATCAGAGACAACAACCCCCTCTAGGCTTTCAACAACAACCCTACCCATAGGAGAAGAAGCCAAACCGAGGATATGCTAGCAAAATTCATCTCGATTTCAGAAACCTATTTTCAAAACACTGAAACAGCATTCAAAAATCAGCAAGCACCAATTCAAGGGCTCGAGAACAAAATAGGTCAGCTTGCCAAGTTGATCTCAGAATAACCACAAGGTGGCTTGCCAAGCAACACTGAAACTAACCCAAAGGAGCAACTTCATGCCATTATTACTCACAATAGTGAAGGGTTAGATGAACCAAACCTGAGGCAAGAGAACATGGTAGATAAAGGTAAGGTTTAGGAAAGCCATAATAAAACAAAACCAGTAAGTACAAAGTACCAACCTCGTGTGCCATACCCCAATGCGATGAAGAAAGACCGCACAGACAAACAATTCAGTAAATTTCTTAAACTTTTAAAGAAATTACATAATAACTTACCATTTATTGAAGCTCTTTTGTAGATTCCCAATTCAGTAAAATTTTTAAAAGTGCTTTTGGCAAACAAACAAAAGTTAGATGATGCATCGTATGTGGAGTTAAATGCAGTTTGCTCAGCAATTCCACAGAATAAACTACCCCGCAAACTAAAAGATCCAGGAAGTTTTACAATTCCTTGCTTAATTGGCGATTTATTTGTTAATAATGCTTTAGATGATTTAGGGGCAAGTATCAATGTTATGCCTTATAAAATGTTTAAACAGCTAGGTCTTGGGAAACCCAAACAAACTAGGATGAGCATACAATTGGCTAACAAAACCATTAGAGTTCCTAGGGGTATAATTGAAGATGTGCTAGTCAAAATTGATAAATTCATATACCCAGTAGACTTTTTATTTTAGACATGGATGAGGACAGTGATGTTCCTTTAATTTTAGGACGATCCTTTTTAGCATCTGCTAGGACCATTATTGATGTTGATACAGGGGAATTAATACTTCGTGTAGGTGATGACATGATTAAACTCCAAGCACGTGATTTTGTTAGATTATCTGGTGATCAAGATGATACAAGTCATGTTAATGTAAGTGAACTTAATGTCCAATCTTCTTTGCAGGAAATCCCTCTGGAAAAGATGGCAGAACCATGGTCTAGCTCTCATATTGAGAACATAACTATTCATAAGGAACGAAGGCTCCAGATCGAAGAACTAGATGAATGGCGAACACATTTCAAGGAGAAACTGAGAAAACACGATGAACCAAAGCGACTCCATAACAAGCTTAAGGATGAGACAAACCAATTTAAGATCAGGGATCAGGTATTGTTAGATAAAATAGACCCTCGAATCACCACTTCAGACCTTAATACAAATGGAGTGATCCCTTCCACAGTACTCAATGTCTTCCCATATAGAACAGTCAAGGTAACTAATCCTAAGCTCAGCACTTTTAAGGTAATCACTACTCGACTCAAACTATATATTGATAATAGAACCGATAGCAGAAAAAAGGAGTGTCAACTCCTCGAACCACCATGAGTATGATAATGGAAGGTGAGTCTAGCTTAAGAATTTAAACGAGCACTTCTCGGGAGGCAACCCGAGCACTAACCTCATTCATGCCTGTATTTTCTATTTTATCACGTAACTAAAAAATAACCAAATTAATTGGTGCAGGTTTCCCTACCCACATGGCTTTCCACACGGGCGTGGCCGTGGCTGTGGCCGTGTGGACATCACAAGTAGGTACACCAACGTGGCGGAGACCGTGAGAGAATAGGTTGAAAATTTTCCTCAAAACATGGGCTGCAATAACATGCAACGGTCGTGTGATGCGGCCTGGTCAACACTGACTAAAGAACACGGGAAGCGATAAATCCACACGGTCATGCCTTAAAATTGTAGGCAATACTGAGTAAATGACACGAGCGTACGACACGCCTGTGCCTATAAGCCGTGGTCGATACTGACCAATCAACATTGGCATGGAAACCTCTACACAGGCATGGGAGAACGAAGTATCACGCGGCCGTGCGATTCAGCCATGTGACCTAACACACCATGGGCACACGGGTGTGGGCTGCGACCATGTGTCCCAATCTCTAATTAAACCCCCTTCTTCTGTTCACTTTCTTCCCCAATTCTTATTCGACCCCAAACCTTAGCCACCGCACCCCTTTCCGACCACTACTTCCCTCATCCTTTCTTCCCCAACCCGAAACCCCCATTTTTCCTTTTTTCTTTTCCAATTGTCTTTTTTCTTCTTTTTTCCTTTTCTCTTATTCTTTCTTTACACCAGCCACCATCCGTGTCGCAGTTGGTCACTCTTTTTCTCCTTTATTTTGAATTCATAGTTATTTTCAATTATTAATTTTCACTATTTTGGTCTTATTCTTCATGCCATTTAGATTTAGCTTAGGGTACCATAAGTTCATGCCAGTTGCTTCATTGATTCGATTTCAAAAGGCTCGAGGTGCTACCGGAGTATCCTCCCCCACGTTCACCTCTGCCCAAATTTATCAGGTTTCTTTTCATTAACTCCATCCAAAATTCAGGAAGTTTCACTTCTCTCCCTATCTTATGATTTTCTTACTATATTGTCATTATTTATCTTTGTACATCGAGGACAATGTACATCTTAAGTGTGGGAGATTAATTATAGGATTATTAGAAAATCCCTAAATTATGTCTTGGTCTTAAATAAATTTTCTCATATTACTATTAGAATGAATCTTCTATTGACTTATGATCTTTATTGATATGTTTTGGATTAAGTCATAAGCATTGATGGTTTAAACTTTGAGATATTAGAGAATCAAACATGATAAGTTTATTTTCAGAATTAAAATTTTTTTAGGTTGTTTCCCTAAATTTAAATATTACTTTAAAGTTTGAAATTTGCAAAGTTGACATCAAAAACCATAATTTTTTGAGATTTTGAGCCTTTAGAGCATACACTTTTCTTGCTCACTTTATTGATTATGAGTGTGTCAATATTGATTTGTTATTCTAGAACTTGCATCCATTATACATGTCGAGACCACACCTTTGATTTGATATACTGAGAAGATAATGGCACCTAGGATTTAACCCACTTGCCCTAAAAAGCCTACCTTCATAATTAACCCCTAGGGAACCCCTTTGATCCTAGTAAATCGTTTCTTGATTTACCCTTAATATTAACCCAAAACTTATTCTTTTTGATTCATTAAGAATTTTCCCTATTGTATTAATCCTTTTTGTCAAGATTTGATTTGGTCAGTTGCCTAACTATGTTCTTTATTTCAGTTGTTAAATTCATCTCATTATTGTACATGAAATGAAAAAAAAAAGTGGAAATATTAATTCTATGTTATTTGAGCTTAAGCAGTTAATTTCACATTTTGAGAAGAAGCTCATGTTATTTTCAATTGATGTAATTATTTAGTATTAGTTTATTTTTCTAGTTAGGTAATTTGTCAATTCAATCTCAATTTTAACCTTCTTTTTTAGCCTTTATCCACACCTTTAACCCAAGCCCCATTACAACCCCTTTTAAAGACCTTTTGATTGGTTATCATCTTATTTTATAGTGGTAGAGATTTGCTTTTCTTGCAAGCCTATGGTAATAACTTTTCATGTTTGACTTTTTAGTTCTTAATCTTAAACCTTAAACACCTTGAGTGATTTGAGTGAATCTTTAGTTAGGATGTCAATTCTTGTCGGTTTTGAATTAAAAGTGATTATTTAGGTAAGGGAAACACCTATGTTTTTGTGCTATAAAAATATGTGACTTAAATTGTTTGAATCTTTAGGACTCTTTTAGTTAAATTATCAATATATGAATTATTTATGAATTATGATGAGACATTATTGATGAAGAATTATGAATTAAGGAAGTTAATTTTAATTGTGAGTTGAGGATTTTACTTGAGGACAAGCAAATGTTTAAGTTTTGGGATATTTGATAAACCATAATTTATACATATTTTTACCCTATGCTTGACTTATTTTTGGATGAATTTTCATTAGATTTGAAGAATTCTGAAACACCCCAAACCCGGCCCATGAGCCTTGACCGGATCTGGTATGTTCCTTGCATAAATCAATTCAATTTTTGTTTGCTACTTTGGAAAATTTTGTGTGTTTTTGAAGAACATTTGATTTGGTGTTGGGTTCAAATTGAAAACGGTGTTGCTCATGTGTCAAAACATTTAAATATTTGTTAACATTTTTAAGAAAAATTATTTAATCTCAATTTAATAATAACCTTATCATAATAAACCAATTTTAAACGCTTACTTAAAACAGTTAATAGTAATGGCCATAATTACATCAAAGCAAAACCCCAAAATAAATCTGAAATACTTAAATAAAATAAAAAAAACAATGAAAATAGAATAATTCTGAGCTGAGCATGGCCACCACTGAGCTCCTGGCGATCCGATCCATTACTGAGTGTCACCTAAAAAGATATTCCACAACGGGGTGAGTCAATAGACTCAATGTGTAACCATCACACATACTCTCAATCAATTTAGGCATGTCAAATCATACATATAAAACATATATAGTCAATGATGCAAACCCGAACCCAAACCTAGATACCCATCCGCTACACATCACCCGTACCAACCATCACACCGTGGGGACTACTAAGTCGACCATCCATCCGCTACACATCATCGAAGGCAGTCGCTGCAGACGACTAGCACATCGCCCTTATAAATTGTGGCATAGCCACCAAATAATATTTTGTGACATAAGTCACCACATTCAGATTACGTGACATGAGTCACCAGATTTCGTGGTAAAATCCACCAGATCACTTCCCCTTAAAATAACACCCATATGCCTCATGCCATACAAATCATACCAATATCATGCTTTATGCCTTATTTCACATTCTTATCAATATTCACTTATGTGCCATATTTCACATGTTCATAACATTTATTGATGTAATATTAAAGATTACGTACCTGAATGTTCTGTACCATTGTATGGTACCTTTAGCCATGTTCACATACTTTCATTAACACATATATTAAAACATTACCATAAATCTATTAAGATTTAGTGTGGGGCTACACACGATACTAATGCTTTCACCGAATCCTAAAAGTCAACCAAATAGAGTGTACACTTCCTAAAAATCAAAGTCGAATTCGCCAACATTTAATCACTTAAATATGGCCTTGGCCGAATGTTCATAGTCCCTTACCTTGTGGATCTAAATCCCGAAACGGTCACTTGCTCCTGAAGTTGTCGAATTCCCTATTTATCAATGGTTAGAATCGGCTTTAATACATGGAAACTATGAAGATGGCCCTTGGCCGAAAACCACATATTACTTACCTTGATCACACAAATCTCGAAGGATCACTTCTGCAAACGTTGGCTATAAGAATCCCAAAAGATCTCCTGCGTTATGCTATACCTTCCCCTACAATAAGCTTTAACACACTTTAAAGAGTCATAGGGCCATTCGGCCATGACATAAATCCCAAACGAAGAGAAGTTGTCACAATCTTACCTTAAAGATGGATCCCCTCAACTTTGCAAAGAATTAGCCCACACTAAGATTGAGATTCGGCTATCAAAGAGAATAGGTGTGGGGTTGAAATTATATGAAGAAAAGAAGAACAGAAGAGGCTTAGGAGAATTCGGTAATCACCTAACTATTTTGATTTTTGAAAGAATTGTCAAAGAAAAGAATAGAAGAAAGGGTTGAGCAATTCGGCAACGGTGGCAAAGGAGGATTCGGCTAACACAAAATAAAAGAAGAGGTTTGGGGAAAGAGGTATAGGTTCGGCCAAGAAACAAATAGAGGAGAAGTAGAAAAAAAATGCTAGTGACCTTAATGGTCTATAAAGTTTCGGTCACAAATCAAAGAGGAATGGAGCCGAAACTAGATGACTTTTTCACAAGAGAAAGAACGACACTTAGAGAGAAAAGAAAGGTCTAAATTTCGGCACACCCTCCTTATCAAGCTTCAAAACCGAAAATGCCACCCTTAGAGTCCTATATTCGCCACCACTCTCTTCCCTATCAAATCGACATTTTTCTCCTATATTCTCTCCATGCTACTCATTCAAAAGAATTTGAATAAGTCAACCTTTATCTCTTCTTCCTAGTCAATTTTAAAAGAAAACCAAGTCTTATCCTCATCTTTTAAAGCCCCAATGCCATCCAACACTCCTCCCCTCCTTGACGCAAAAACAAACTCCCATTTGCTTCCTCTGCAACTCGAACCTGAGCCTTTCTCCCCTGCTTATGGCGTCACCTACCAAGGCCCTAAGTGGCGCCTCTATGCCGCTTTACCAAGCCTAATCTTATGTCGAAAAACTCCTACAAATTCCCTTAAGGCCTATCAAGCTTAGCTCCCCTTTAATACTCAAAATCTAATATTTTCTAAGGCATTTACCTACACTTTGAAGTTCTTAAAAATTCATACAACACATTCAAACACACATAGGCATGCTACTTCATACAATTAAGCAATAATGCACAAGCCCTAATTCCCATATATTACAGTTCTACCCCCTTAAAATAATTTCGACCTCAAAATTACCTGGCTAGAATAGGTGAGGGTATTGCCGCCGCATTGCTTCTTCCTGCTCCCAAGAAGCTTCCTCCGATCCATGATTACGCCATAACACTTTGACCAGAGGAACCGACTTCCTCCGAAGCACCTTTACATCTCGTTCTAGAATCTGGATCGACTCTTCCTCATAGGATAGATCTGGCCTTAGCTCCACCTCTTCAACCGATACTACATGAGATGGATCTGATCGGTAGCGACGTAGCATCGAAACATGGAATACGTCGTGCATTTGCTTCAACTCTGGTGGCAACTCTAACTGGTATGCCACTGGTCCAACTCGCTTTAATACCCGATAAGGTCCTATAAACCTTGGGCTTAACTTCCCTTTGTGACCAAATCTCATTACCTTTTTCTAAGGCGAAACTTTGAGAAACACTTGATCTCCCATAGCAAATTCTATGTCCTTCCATTTGAGATCTGCATACGACTTCTGCCTATCAGATGCCTCCTTTAACCGTGCTCGAATTACCTTAACCTTTTCCTGGAATTTTGCCACAATCTCTGGACCCAACACTTGACGTTCCCCTAATTCTGTCCAACATGTAGGAGTGCGACACTTCATCCATACAAAGGCTTTATACTGGTGCCATCCGAATCGGCACGATAGTCATTGTTATAAGTAAATTCCGCTAAAGGCAAATATTCTTCCCAACTTCCTCTGAAGTCTATCACACAGCCCCTCAACATATCCTCTAACACTTGGATCACTCGTTTAGATTGACCGTCTGACTACGGATGAAATGCCGTACTGAAGTCTAATCTGGTGCCCAAAGCTTGATGTAGTGCCTTCCAAAATCGAGACGTAAACCTCGGATCCCTATCCAAGATAATCGATATCGACACTCCGTGCAACCTCACAATCTCTGCCACATACAACTTTGCTAACCTTTGTAGAAAGTAGTCAACTCGCACTGGAATGAAATGCACGGACTTTGTCAATTGATCCACTATCACCCATACCGAGTCCTTCTTAGTAGGCGTAAGGGGAAGCCCACTAACGAAGTCCATGGTGATTCTCTCCCACTTCCACTGCGGAATCGGTATTGGCTGAAGCAACCCCGACGGAACTTGGTGTTTAGCCTTGACTTGCTGACACGTCAAGCACTTGCCAACAAATTCCGTAACTTTCCGCTTAAGACCAGGCCACCAAAACTGTTCTCTTAGGTCTCTGTACAACTTACTACCTCCAGGATACATAGCATAAGGGCTACTATGCGATTCCCAAAGAATTCTCTACCGTAACTCCTCGTTCTTCGGCATACAGACCTTACCTTTGAAACATAATACCCCATCGCCATTAATACCATAATCCTCCAACTCCCTACTCTGCACTTGACGTAGCTTAGCACTTAGATCATCATCCGCCAACTGACTCTCTTTCACCTCATTCAACCATGTCGACTTTACTTGTAACTCTGCCAATAGACTTCCATCATCATAGAGGCTTAAATGTGTGAACATTGCCCTTAAATCTGTCACTACTTTCTAACTTAGGGCATCTGCCACCACATTCGCCTTGCCCGAGTGATACTCTATGGAACAATCGTAGTCTTTTAATAATTCCACCCACCTTCGCTGTCTCAGGTTCAACTCTTTCTGAGTCAGTAGATACTTAAGGCTCCTGTGGTCTGTGTAAATCACTGACTTTTCTCCATATAGATAGTGCCTCCATACCTTAAGAGCAAAGACCACTGCCACCAATTCCAAACCATGCGTCGGGTAGTTAACCTCATGTGGCCTTAATTGTCGAGACGCATAAGCAACTACCTTCCCGTTTAGCATAAGGACACCTCTCAATCCTGTATGGGAAGCATCACAATATACCACAAAATCCTTCCCTGCCTCAGGCTGAATTAAAACTGGAGCTTCAGTCAAGACTCTCTTAAGCCTCTCAAAGCTCTCCTGTTGCTTATCAGTCCATACGAAAGGTACCTCCTTCCTTAGTAACTTTGTCAAAGGTGTTGTGATCAACGAGAACCCTTCTACGAACCTTCTGTAATAGCCTGCCAATCCCAAGAAACTACGAACTTTTTCTGCTACAGACTTAGGGGGTTTCCAATCCAACACTGCCTCAATCTTCCGAAGATCCACCCTTATCCCTTTGTAGACACCACATGTCCTAAGAATGTAACTTCCTTCAGCCAAAATTCGCACTTGCTGAACTTGGCATATAGCTTTTCCTCCCTTAACACTTGCAACACAACTCGGAGGTGCTCATCATATTCTTCCTCAGACTTCGAATACACCAAAATATCGTCTATGAACACAATAATGAACCGGTCCAGATAGGGTTGGAAAACCCAGTTCATCATATCCATGAACGCGGCTAGGGCGTTTGTCAATCCGAATAGCATTACCAGGAATTCATAATGCCGTACCTTGTTCGAAAAGATGTCTTATGGATATCAGCCTCCTTCACCTTAAGCTGATGATATCCAGACCTTAGATCTATCTTTGAAAATACTGCGACCCCCTTAAGCTGATCGAACAAGTCATCTATTCTTGGCAAAGGGTACTTGTTCTTGATGGTCAAATTATTCAACTGACGATAATCTATGCACATGCGCATAGTTCCATCCTTCTTCTTCACAAACAAGATCGGTGCTCCCCATGGAGACACACTAGGGTGAATAAACCCACGGTCTAGCAGCTCTTGAATATGAGTCTTGAGCTCAACCAACTCCTTTGGTGCCATTCTGTACGGGGCAATTGACATAGGAGCTGTACCCGACAGCAAGTCAATTCCGAACTCCACTTTCCTATCCGGGGGTATTCTAGGTAACTCCTCCGAAAAAACATCCACAAATTCTCTTACTGTTCTAACCCCACTAACTCCCCCTTCCTTTACATCCAACGCACTAACAAAGATCAAAAATGCCTCGCACCCTTTTCAAACCATCTTATTCGCCTTTAAAGCAGAAACTACGTTAGACAAATAGTTTCTTCTTTCCCCTGTCATAACTACCGCCTTATCCTCTGGTGACCTTAACTCCATTCGCTTAGCTGCGTAATCCAATACATCCCGATGTTCCACTAGCCAGTCCATGCCAAGGATGAGATCAAATTCTCTGAAGGGTAGTTCTATCAAGTCGGCAGGAAATACCACTCCCTGAAGCTCTAGAGGTACACTCCGAAATATCTTATTCACCACTACAGTTTGACCTAATGGGCTTAGTACAGTCATCTCCCTATTAGATAGCTCAGAGGCTATGCCTAGTGTTTCAACTACTCTACATGCAACATAAGAGTGGGTAGAGCCAACATCAATTAGAGTAAAGTAAGGTTTGTCAGTTATAAGGGACGTACCGATTATGACATCTGGTGCGTCTCCATCTTATCTCTGATGAACCGCATATACCAGACTCGGCTGTCTCGCCTCTGTATTACCAACACCTCCGCCCGGTGTTTCCCATCCTCTACCAGAACCATTACCTCTGCCAGCCAAACCACGACCTCGCGGTGGCTACTGTCCTCCTCTTCTAGCCTGATTAGGACCCTGACTTACTGGTCGGTGCCCTTTCGTTCTCATAGGACAATCCTTAATCATGTGGTCCTTGGACCCACACTTGAAACATCCCCCTGTCTTCTTCCAACACTCTCCTAAGTGCATCTTTCCACACTTGTTGCAAGTACGGTACTGTCCTCCCGTAGTAGCCTGCTGACCTCGCGGCCATCAACTCTAGGCCTCTTTTGCACATTTCCAGCTAACCCTGATGGTCCAAAACCTCTCTTTTGCCTATTTTGATCTGTATTCTGCCTCACTGAGTCCATAATCCCTCCGGCTACCTTAGCCTTCTCCACCAATACGATAAATTCTCACTCTTGCTGTGGAGCTATTAACAACCTCAAGTCATCCTCAGTCCGTCCTCAAACAGGACACATTGTTTATGTTCCGTAGCCACTATACCTCGAGCATATCGGCTCAACCTTAGAAATTCTGCCTCGTATTCTGCTACGATCTTATTCCCTTGAACTAGCTTCAAAATGCCTTCCTCTGCGCATCCACATAATTAGTTCCGATATACTTCTTCTGATATGCCGTCTTAAAATATTCCCAAGTAAGATCATCAGCAGCAACACCATCCAGAACTGTGAGCCACCATTGATATGACTCATCATGGAGTAGCAACACTACCCCTTTCAATTTCTCCTCGGCAGTTAGGTCCAAATCATCCATAATCCACTCTATCGCCTCCAACCAATACTCAGCCGTATTGGGTGCCACACTAGATATTCCATGAAAAAATTCAGCTCCATTAGCTCGAAGTCGCTCAGGTACCGACTTCCGAGCTCCCATGCCTCCACCTGCTCCAGCCACCCTTTCTAGAACTCGTAACATCGCCTGTGATACTGCATCTTCCCCCATCTGATCCTGATATTCCACATCAGCGGCTGGTGGTGGTGGCATTTCATTTTTGGACCCTTGTCCTGACCTAACGGGCTCCGACACGGTCATTCGGCCTCTACCACGGCCATGCACATTACGACCACGTCCCCTAGAGTTCATACTTTTGAATCGCATTTATCTGATTAAAGAATTTTATGGATTAGCTTTTGTTTCACTGATTTATCGCGAACAGTCTTATGTTCAATAATTCTAAGGAGTAGTTTTTCGATTTCATACACATACAGTCTCAATTCATTCATTCAATCACATTCATGAACTTGCGTTCATTACAGAAAAATGTTGTAGTTGTCATTGTTTGTTGTTTTCCACTACCCAGAGGTATTTCCGTAATTTTATCCTATAGGGGTATTTTGGTAATTTTCCAAATTAGGTATTTGAAAATTTCACAAGGTAGAGATTTTTAGTATATATATTTTGTCAAAATTGAAATACTTGGTAAGAAAATTTCAAAGGTAAAATGGTAATTTATACACTGAGGGTATTTTTGTAATTTTTCAAACCAGGGGCATTTCGGTAATTTTTGCAAAATGTGGTTCCAGTTGATTTTAATGAAATAAAGGTATTTTGAAAATTTTTAATTCGAGGGTATTTCAGTAACTTTCCATTCTGAGGGTATTTTGGTCATTTGTACAGGTTAGGGGTAATTTGGTCAATTTGCAAATCAAGGGTATTTTGGTCATTCATTTTTTAAATCAAGGGTACTTTGAAATTTTTATAATCATGGTTCGACTTTAGAATTTCACAAAATAGGGTGACGGTCCCTTTCGGGTTTTAATTATTGGGTTTAGCCTGTGGCTGAGTCCTCTTGGTTAGGGTGAACCGTCACTACGCACCAGGTAGGATTCGAGCGGTGAGGAGGTGAGTCACTAGGACTGCTTAAATACCAAGCTCCCTCTGAATCCAATCCTAGACATGCGTAAAACGGTTGCCACACCTTTAACTCGACGACTCAAACACAGGTTTGTTTGGTTAGACTTTAAGTTTTATGGATCTTGGTGTTGAAGTAGGCTAATCCTAGGGTTTAATTCCTAGTCTACTAATCTACGTCCCTATAATTCCCAATCACAAAAGGGGTTAGGGGTACTTACCTGGTGGACTTTGGGCCGGAGACTTAGGTGCCATGCCAGAAAACCTACTCATTTCTTAGTAAAATTTAATTTCAAAAGAAAGAAAACATTTTGGGCCCAAAAAGCCCTCAAGGCCGAGTTTTGAATCTGCTCGATATAAATCAAACACCCCAAACCCAGTCCACGAGCCTTGACCGGATCTGGTATGTTCCTTGAGTAAATCAGTTCAATTCTTGTTTTCTACTTTGGAAAAATTTGTGTGTTTTTGAAGAACATTTGAATTGGTGTTGGGTTCAAATTGAAAACGGTGTTGCTCATGTGTCAAAACATTTAAATATTTGTTTACATTTTTAAGAAAAATTATTTAATCTCAATTTAATAATAACCTTATCATAATAAACCAATTTTAAACGCTTACTTAAAACAGTTAATAGTAATGGCCATAATTACATCAACGCAAAACCCCAAAATAAATCTGAAATACTTAAATAAACTAAAAAAAACAATGAAAATAGAATAATTCTGAGCTGAGCATGGCCACCACTGAGCTCCTGCCGACTCGATCCATTACTGAGTGTCACCTGAAAAGATATCCCACAACGGGGTGAGTCAACAGACTCAATGTGTAACCATCACACATACTCTCAATCAATTTAGGCATGTCAAATCATACATATAAAACATATATAGTCAATGATGCAAAGCCAAACCCAAACCTAGATAACCATCCGCTACACATCACCTGTACCAACCATCACACCATGGGGACTACTAAGTCGACCCTCCATCCACTACACATCATCGAAGGCGCCCCAGCAGACGATCGCACATCGCCCTTATAAATTGTGGCATAGCCACCAGATAATATTTTGTGACATAAGTCACCACATTCAGATTACGTGACATGAGTCACCAAATTTCGTGGTAAAAACCACCAGATCACTTCCCCTTAAAATAACACCTATATGCCCCATGCCATACAAATCATACCAATATCATGCTTTATGCCTTATTTCACATTCTTATCAATATTCACTTATGTGCCATATTTCACATGTTCATAACATTTATTGACGTAATATTAAAGATTACGTACCTGAATGTTCTGTACCATTGTATGGTACCTTTAGCCACGTTCACATACTTTCATTAACACATATATTAAAATGTTACCATAAATCTATTAAGATTTAGTGTGGGGCTACACACCTTGATACTAATGCTTTCACTAAATCCCGAAACGTCAACCGAAATAGAGTGTACACTTCCCTAAAAATCAAAGTCAGAATTCGGCCAACATTTAATCACTTAAATATGGCCTTGGCTGAATGTTCATAGTCCCTTACCTTGTGGATCTAAATCCCGAAACGGTCACTTGCTCCTGAAATTGTCAAAATCCCTATTTATCAATGGTTAGAATCGGCTTTAATACATGGAAACTATGAAGATAGCCCTTGGCCGAATACCACATATTACTTACCTTGATCACACAAATCCCGAAGGGTCACTTCTGTAAACGTTGGCTATAAGAATCCCGAAAGATCTCCTGTGTTAGGTTGTACCTTCCCCTACAATCGGCTTTAACACACTTTAAAGAGTCATAGGGCCATTCGGCCATGACATAAATCCCAAACGAAGAGGAGTTGTCGCAACCTTACCTTAAAGATTGATCCCCTCGGCTTTGCAAAGAATCAGCCCACACTAAGATTGAGATTCGGCTATCAAAGAGAATAGGTGTGGAGTTGAAATTATATGAAGAAAAGAAGAATGGAAGAGGCTTAGGAGAATTCGGCAATCACCTGACTATTTCGATTTTTGAAAGAATTGTGAAAGAAAAGAAGAGAAGAAGGGGTTGAGCAATGGCAACGGTGGCAAAGGAGGATTCGGCTAACACAAAATAAAAGAAGAGGTTTGGGGAAAGAGGCATAGGTTCGGCCAAGAAACAAATAGAGGAGAAGTAGAAAAAAAATGCTAGTGACCTTAATGGTCTATAAAGTTTTGGTCACAAATCAAAGAGGAAGGGAGCCGAAACTAGATGACTTTTGGACAAGAGAAAGAACGACACTTAGAGAGAAAAGAAAGGTCTAAATTTTGGCACACCCTCCTTATCAAGCTTCAAAACCAAAAATGCCACCCCTTAGAGTCTTACATTCGGCCACCACTCTCTTCCCCTAACAAATGCCATATTTTTCTCCTATATTCTCTCCATGCTACTTATTCAAAAGAATTTGAATAAGTCAACCTTTATCTCTTCTTCCTAGTCAATTTTAAAAGAAAACCAAGTCTTATCCTCATCTTTTAAAGCCCCAATGCCATCCAACACTCCTCCCTCCTTGATGCAAAAACAAACTCTCATTTGCTTCCTCTCAGAACTCGAACTCGAGCCCTTCTCCCCGCTTGTGGCGTCACCTACCAAGGCCCTAAGTGGCGCCTCCATGCCACTTTACCAATCCCAATCTTATGTCCAAAAACTCCTACAAATTCCCTTAAGGCCTATCAAGCTTAGCTCCCCTTTAATACTTAAAATCTAATATTTTCTAAGGCATTTACCTACACTTTGAAGTTCTCAAAAAATCATACAACACATTCAAACACACATAGGCATGCTACTTCATACAATTAAGCAATAATGCACAAGCCCTAATTCCCAGATATTACAAATTCGATGCTCCTAATCCTTTAATTTCATGTTTTACACTCAGGAGAGCTTAGAGAGTAAAAAGAATGGTAAACGGGCCAAAAAGGGATAAAATGAGCCTACTTTGAAAATCAACACAGCCTGGACTATAGCACACGGGCGTGTCCCAGCCGAACCCAAGTTTAATTCTATTCGAAAAAGACAACTTTTAGGCCAAGAGAGGTGTTCCAAAGCCTATATAAACACCCTAGGGGAAGACCTAAAGGGGGGACGTAGAGTAGAAGATAGAAAATAATTGAAGACAGCCATCGGGAGTAGCTTGGAAGAAAGATGTCCATCAAGACTGAAGATCTCCTATCAATTTCTCTTGAAGTTTTTGAGTTTTCTTATGTTTTGTAGTTTTCCTTATTTTAAGATGTTTTCCTCTATTAGTATTAACTAAATCCCTTAAATACCTAAGGGGATGAAACCTAAGACGGATCTTATTATTATTTGATTTATAAGATAAATACTTGTTCTTATTCTTAATTGTTAGTTCTTATTCAGGTTTTGATAATTCAGGTTACTAATTCAAGTCGAATGTGCTTATTCAGAGGAGAAAAAGTCCCTGTTTAAGAGTAGATCAACACAATTAAGCAGAGTTGATTGCAACCCTAGAAATAGGGCGACATAAATCTGCTGGATTAGAGTCAAATCTAATAAGGGAATCCATAGATCGAGTTAATGTGACAATAAGGGTTTTAATTAGAAAGAGATTTTAATTAATCAACCTAGAGTTAGTTGTTTTTAGTCTTGAAAGAGATATTAACATAAATCAGAGATTTCTACGGATTAAGCCAAGAGAATAAATCATATGAATCAAAAGTAATAAGTGAAGTCTACGTGAATTCATCCTTGGGTATTGCCTATCTCATATAGTTGTCTAAAAATATTTTCCCAATTCGTTCTCTGTCGTGCTTCTAATTAATTTTAGTTTAAAAGAAAAAGCTCCAATTCTTAGGATAGATAATAAGAAGATAGTAATTACTAGTACTATTGGTCCTTCTGGATACGATATTTTCGGTCTTACCATATCTATACTATTAAGTGCTTGCCTTTATTGTGATCGTAGTTAGACAAAGACATATCAGCTATTTGGTAAGTTTTCATTCTCCTCGATTTTTTTCCACTCGATCTTGATCTAAATTAATAATTTTATTCAATTTATTAATTTAGGCAATAAAAAAATATATTTTATGTAATTTAGTCATTTTTACATTTTTAGAAAGTTTCCCCTAAAGTTTTACTTTTATTCAATTTAGTCCTTAACCCTAAAACATGCAAATTAAGCAATTTTATTGCAATTTCCCACTAGCTGAATATTCATGGTCTCCATTTCAGCCCATTTTTGCAATAATTTCACAAAAATACCTGTACTTTTATTATTTTAGTAATTTAGTCCCCAATTGATAAATTCATCAAAAATCGCTTAACAAAATACTTTTAAATAACAACTAATATGTCAAATTCATCATTTAACATAAAAAATCACTAGATTCATCAATGGCAACATTCAAAATCTTTAATAGTTTCAAAATCAAAGAAACGGTCTAGCTAAACCTAGTTGCAATAATCTAAAAAATATAAAAATTCAAAGAAACGGGTGAAAAATAGCTTACCATGCATAAATTTTACCATGGCCGAACTTGAATACTCTCCCATGGAACTTTTGATACTCAATTCTCAAGTAACAAGATGACCATATTTGTTTTCTTTTAATTTATGTTACTAATTTTCTAATTTACTTATTTACCCTTTAAAAACTAACCAAATTTCAAGCATTTACTTAGCCACAACCGTCCACTAATAATATAACTAGTGTTGTAGAGGCCCATTTTTTCTCGGGCCCATTCAAAAAAGAAAAAAATAAATAAATAAAACCAAAGATTTTAAACAGTCCATTTACCAAAACCACAATCCCAAAACCAATAAGCCCAACAGACTACCCAGCAACCCGTTGACCCAGTACCTAAAATAACCTACCCGAAACAGACCCAACATGTAACACCCCAAACCCGGCCCATGAGCCCTGACAGAATCTGGTATGTCACAGAGTAAAACGTTTGAAATATTTTGATTTTCTGGTGAAAACTGAAAAATATTGTTAAGGTTAAAAATAGTGTTTGATAAAACTCAGGAGGGATTGATTTTCCAAACATGGTTGTGTTGAAAACCTTTGAAAACATTTGATCATTTATCATTTTTTTAGAACCTTCAAAGTTATGGTTGACTTGGTGAATTTTGCTACCCGATGGTAACATCTTTGAAAACTCGTAGTAGTTACTTAATTTGAAAATGTTACTTTTAACCGATTCACTTAACATTTATAATTTCATTTGTAATATAGTATAAGTAAAGAAAAAACAACTATGCAAACATCCAAAATAATAAACTAGTAGCCTTATTACAACCCAAATAAAAAATTTATTAAATAAACAAACTTAAACTGTATTAAATAAAATCCCAAATTCAAGGAACAAGCATGGCCACCTCGAGTCCTCTCCGGCTCCATCTCCGTGATCTACTCATCTGCAAAATAATATGGGAAGGGGTGAGTCACCAAGACTCAGTGTATAAATCCCCAACCCGGAAGTGCAACTCATACCCAAATTATTAGTATAACATGCAAACATGCAACCCAAACTAACCATCCATACTCCTTTAGCTACCCCGTGTGGTCAAAACCACTGGTGGTCAAAACCACTGGTGACTAGAGTCACAAATCAAGTGATGGGGCCAACCCATCGTGTGGTCAAAACCACTGATGACCATAGGTCACAATTATCAATATGTGGTCAAAACCACTGGTGGTACCAAACCACTGGGACTTAGTCACAATTTATCAACGGTGTGGTCAAAACCATTGGTGACCGAAGTCACAATTAAACTGATGGGGCCAACCCATCTTGTGGTCAAAACCACTAGTGACAGTCCATATAGAATAATCCCCCTCCTCTCATCAATCCCATTACCAACATGCTCATATCATGCTTAACATATTATCATAAATCATGCATATAAGTCATGGCATAGCATATTACCCATCATGTCATCCATAACAGATTTTAAATCACAAGTGACCTACACGGAATCCATGCTTATGTCCACAAGCAAATCACTACCACAATGATTAAAACGTAACATAATAGCGATGCTAACTAATAAAGTGTGTACGAGTTCTACACACTTGTTTACTCGTAAGACTAGCAAATCCCGAACTATACTAGCGAAACCCCGAGAGGTTGTTTCCTCCTACAATCGGCCAACACACACATTTTTAGATCTAATAGCCATTCGGCTACACTAATAATCTCGAAGGATTAATTGTACTTGAAATATGGCCTTAGGCCGAAACTTACTATCACTTACCAAAATGAGTTTAAATCCCGGAAGCCTTTGTTTGCCTTGGCCGATTAGCCCCTAGATCCATGGCACACAATCGGTTATACTTTAGATACCAAAGATGGCCTTTGGCCGAATATGACTAATCACTTACCAAACTTACCAAATTCCCAAAATTGTCACTTGACTTGTCGAGATCCCTACCAAAACACTTGTTAGAATCGGCTTGCACACTTATCCATAATCAAGGCCCTTGGTCGAATAGTATATATGTGCCTTACCTTGGAGAATTAAATCCTGATAGGCTCCTCAAATTCGGCAATGGCCTCCCCTACAATCGGTTTAATCACTTCATTAGAGAGCTAAAGGCCATTCGGCCATAATATAAATCCCGAAAAGAGAAAGAGTTGCCGCACCCTTACCTTAATGATAGATTCGGCTTTGCCCCTAAAAGAAACCTTGATTTCTGCACTTAGAATGGTGAAGAGAAAACGCAAGGGAAAGAGAGATTGTAAGCCAAATATTCAGCCAAGGTTCTTGTTGAAATCGATAGAGAAACAATGGCTTTTCGGCTTTCAAAATAGAATAGAAAAGATGGGAAAGATGGGATCAAAATTTGGCTTGAGTTTGAGAGAAAACAAGATGAGTGTAAGGTTATGGTGATTTCAGCTTCTAGGTTGCAAAAAGAAAAGAGAAAGAGATGAGGGTTGCTTTGTGAGGTTTCGGTTTGAGCAAGAGAAGAAAAGGGGTGTTTTAGCCGAAAACACTCCCTAGGTTCCCTTCAAATTCGAAACTCAAGCCCCTAGAGTCCTTCATTCGGCCATCATATCTCTTCTTTAAATTCTAAAAATAAATCTTACCCTTATCTTCCATTCTTAGCCGAAATTATCAAAAACAAAGACTTATCCCATCCTTTTCAAAGTCCCAATTGCCGTCCAACTCTTCCCTCTTCATGGTGCCAACTTGCAAAAATAAAAAAAAAATCCTTATGCTATCATTGTGACTCAAACTTGAGTCCTTCTCCCCCTTGCTTGGGCGGCATTCACCAAGGCCCTAAGTGGCAGCCCTAAGCCACTTTACCAATCTAACTTTCATGTCCAACATCACCCACAAAATCTTTTAAAACCTCCTTAACTTAGCCCCTTTCTTTAACGTAAAAAAGCCCAAAAATAAAACACACCCCCTTGTGACTACCAAGATTCGAACCTCTTCCTTGAAGCTCCCCTTTGACGCCACATTCCCAAGCCCTTAAGGTTGCGTCCCTTGCCACTCTTCCGCTTGACTTCATATGTCCAACTTCTCCCAAAATTTTCTCTTAACCCCTATCCACATAGCTCCTTCCTTTTAAGCACTAAAAAGAAATTTTCAACCCTAAATTGACCTAGCTCGAGGTTATGACTAGACCCTAGAATATGTCAAGCAATCATAACATGCATATTTCTTCAAGCACGATATGGAAATAATTAAATTGCAAACAACCCCTAGTTCAGATGTTACAGTTCTACCCTTAAAAATAATTTCTACTCGAAATTACCTCGATCGAAAAAGCTAGGGGTATTGTCACAGATCATATCCTCGATTCCCAAGTGGCCTCCTCCGTACCATGGTTTCGCCATAACACCTTTACCAAAGGCACTGACTTCCTACGCAGAACTTTGACATCCCGATCCAAGATCTGTACCGGCTCCTCCTCAAAGGATAAGTCTGAGTTTACTTTAATTTTCGCAACCGGCACTACGTGTGATGGATCCGATCGATAGCGCCTCAACATCGAAACATGGAAGATGTCATGGATTTGGCTCAATTTTGTCGGCAACTCAAGCTGGTAAGCTATCGGTCCCACACGTTTCAACACCGTGTACGGTCCGATGAATCTAGGGCTTAGCTTGCCCTTTTGGCCAAACCTCAGCACCTTCTTCCAAGGTGATATCTTCGGGAAGACTTTATCACCCACTGCATATTCAACCTCTCTGCGCTTAAGATCGGCGTAAGACTTTTACCTGTCCGATGCCTCCTTAAGACGAGCCCGAATTACTCTAACCTTATCTTCTGTCTCCGCCACTAACTCCGGACCCAACATCCGACGTCCTCCCAGCTCTGTCCAACACGTAGGAGTACGACATTTCTGACCATACAGTACCTCATGCGGTGCCATCTGAATACTCGCTTGATAACTATTGTTATAAGCGAATTCTGCCAAAGGTAGGTACTCCTCCCAACTACCACGAAAGTCCAAAACACAGCCCCTTAACATATCTTCCAACACTTGGATTACCCTCCCAGATTGTCCATCAGACTGCGGATGAAAAGCTCTGCTGAAATTCAACTTCGTGCCTAACTCCTGATGTAAGGCCTTCCAGAATCTCGACGTGAACTGGGGATCTCGATCTGAGATAATTGACACCGGTACCCCATGCAACCACACTATCTCTGCTATATACAGCTTGGCTAACCTTTGAAGCAAGTAGTCAACCCTTACTGGTATGAAATGGGCGGACTTAGTCAACCGGTCTACTATCACCCAAACTGCATCTTTCTTACTGGGCGTAAGGGGAAGCCCACTTACGAAATCCATAGTATTCTCCTCCCACTTCCACTATGGGATCTTTACCACCGTATATGTTCTCGATGGCAATTGATGCTCGACTTTAACTTGCGGCATGTCGGACACTTGCCCACTAACTCGGTTACTTCCGCTTAAGACCCGCCACCAAAATCGCTCCCTTAAATCTCGATACATCTTGTCGCTTCGGGTGCATAGCATACGGACTGCTATGAGCTTCTTTAAGGATTCGCTGCCTCAAATCATCATCCTTAGGCATACATACTCTCCCCTGAGAACACAACACTCCATCACTACCCAAGCTGAACTCTTCGGCCTCACCGCTCTATACTTGCAACCTCCGAGTACTCAGAACTTCATCGGTTATCTGCCTTTCTTTGACCTCATCAATCCAAGACGGCTTCACTTGCAACTCTGTTAGAAGGCTCCCATCCTCATAGAGACTTATGTGAGCAAACATTGCTCGCAAATCCGCTACCACCTTACGGCTCAAAGCATCAGCTACCACGTTAGCTTTACCCGGATGGTATTCGATTGAGCAATGAGTCCTTCAAAGAACTCAATCCACCTCTGCGCCTCAGATTTAAATCTTTCTGAGTCAAGAGTTACTTCAGACTCTTGTGATCTGTGTACACTACCGACTTCTCCCCATACAGATAGTGCCTCCAAATTTTCAAGGCAAAAACCACAACAGCCAGTTCCAAATCATGTGTCGGATAGTTACCTTCGTGAGGCCTCAACTGCTGTGATGCATAAGCGACCACCTTCCCTTCTTGCATCAACACACACCCTAAACCAATATGCGATACATCATAATACACAGTGAATTCCTTTCCTGCCTCAGGCTGTATCAAGACTGGTGCTTCTGTCAAAATCCTCTTCAGCTTATCGAAACTCTCTTGCTGCTTCTCAGACCACACAAATGGAACTCTTTTCCTCAGCAGCTTAGTCAACGGTGGTGCAATTAAGGAGAAATTTTCCACGAATCTCCTATAATATCCTGCCAACCCTAGAAAACTCTGAATTTTCATAATCAACTTTGGTGGTTTCCACTCCAATACTGCCTCAATCTTATGGGGATCCACCCTGATTCCCTCAGCTGAAACAACATGTCCCAAAAAAGTTACATCCTTAAGCCAGAACTCACACTTGCTAAATTTGGCGTACAACTGTTTCTCCCTTAGAGTTTGCAGAACCACATGAAGATGTGCGTCATGCTCCTCTTCTGACTTCGAGTACACCAAAATGTCATCTATGAACACCACGATGAATCGATCCAGATAGGGTTGGAAAACCCGGTTCATCATGTCCATAAACGCGATTGGTGCATTCGTCAACCCAAAAGGCATTACCAGAAACTCGTAGTGCCCATATCGAGTACGAAATGTCGTCTTGTGGATATCAGCCTCCTTCACCTTAAGCTGATGGTACCCTGACCTAAGGTCGATCTTAGAGAACATCGATGCACCCTTGAGTTGATCGAACAAATCGTCAATCCCGGGCAAAGGATACCCGTTCTTTATTGTCAGCTTGTTCAGCTGTCGATAGTCTATGCACATCCTTATTGTCCCATCCTTCTTCTTGACAAAAAGCACTGGAGCTCCCCAAGGCGATACACTTGGTTGGATGAACCCTCTATCCAACAATTCCTGGATCTGAGCCTTCAACTCTACCAATTCTTTCGGTGCCATCCGATACGGAGCTATAGATACTGGCGCGATTCCGGGTAACAAGTCTATACCAAATTCAACCTCACGATCCGGAGGTAGACCTGGGAGTTCCTCTGGAAACACATCACCATAATCCCTTACGGTCCAGACATCTATCACAGCTACACCCTTAGCTTCCAAAGCACAGACATGCACTACATATGCTTCACAACCCTTCCTAACCATCTTTTCTGCCTTTAATGCAGACACCAGATTAGATAGGTAGTCTCTCCTTTTACCTATCATTACCACCTCTTCTCCTTCCATGGTCTTTAATACCATGCGCTTAGTCACATAATCCGTGCTAGCTCGATACTTTACTAGCCAATCCATCCCGAGGATTAGGTCAAACTCCAAACAGTAGTTCCATCAAGTCACCAAGAACACGACCCTTGGAGTTTTAGGGTACATTTCTATAGAGTTTACTTACTTCTACAGAGTGACCTGAGGGCTTAATACACCATCTTCCTAGAAGTAAGCTTCGAGTCTAAGTGCAGAGTTTCCACTACGCTACTAGCAATGTACGAGTAAGTTGAGCCAATATCAATTAAGGTACTATAGGGTACTCCAAAGATCAAAAACATACCGGTTATGACGTCCAGTGCGTCATCCTCCTCCTGACGCCTCGCGGCATAGACCAAACCAGGTTGCCTAGCCTCAGTACCATCGGTACCTCCCTTCGATGCCCCACGACCTCTGCCAGCACCATTACCTCCTCTTCCTGCACCCCGACCTCTTGGCGGCTGTTGGTTATCCCTCCTATTCGATGCACGATCTTGACCTCTGACCTCAGCCTAGCTGCCTTTTTTAGATAATCTCTAACTCGATGTTCCATGAATTCACATTCGAAACATCCCCGATTACCATTCCAACACTCTCCCGTGTAAGACTTCCCACATCAAGCACACCGTGGCGGCCATTGAGGATTAGCAGCAGCAGCAGGCCTAGCAGCTTGATTTGACCCACCATACCTCGTCCTCTTCTGCTGATTACCAGAAAACCTCGAAGATCCAGAGCTCCTCTTATTCCAACTCCTATCCTGATTCCGTCTAACAGACTGTCTTACCCCTTCAGCAACCTTAGACTTCTCCACTAGGACAGTGAACTCCCATTCCTGTTGTGGAGTTATCATCATCCTCAGCTCATCTCTCAGCCCATCCTCGAATCTGACACATCGTTCATGCTCAGTACCCATAATACCACGAGCATACCTGCTCAACCGGAGAAATTTGGCCTCATACTCTGCCATTATCTTATTACCCTAAACCAGGTTCAAGAAAGCCTTCCGCTGCGCATCCACGTAGCTAGTTCCTATGTATTTCTTTTGGTAGGCAGCCTTAAAGAATTCCCATGTGAGGTCCTCCGCTATCGCTCCATCCCCTACGATGAGCCACCACTGATATGACTCATCCCAAGCAGAGAGATTATACCCTTCAACTTTTCCTCAGCTGTAAAATCCAGGTCATCCATGATCCTCTTTGTTGATTTCAAGCAATACTCTGCCACACTGGGTGCCACTCTAGACACTCCTCTAAACACTTCGCTCATTGGCTTGAGTCGTTCAACCATGAATTTACGGCTCCTCACACTGCGCTGCCTCGGTAACTCGCTCCAACACTCGTAGTACAGCTTGGGATACTACATCATTACCAGCGATCTGATCCTGAAACTCGGTTTCCGCCGACAGATCCGGTATCACATTTCCAAACCCATGACCAGACCTTGCTGGCTCTAACAAAGTCATCATACCCCTACCACGGCCACGCGACAGACGTCCACGACCTCTTGTACTCATTTTTCTCATTCGCGTTTATCTGATTAAGAATTTTATGCATTATTAATACTGTTCACTGTTTACCCACGAGCAATTTTATGAGAAATAATTTTCGAAGTGATTCTTTTAAATCGAATCTACCTATAATTTCGATTTCAGGCTTATCTCCTAGTTCTAAGCACAACCATCACACAAATAACATTCACAGACCATATCTAACGTGTAGGGGCACTTTTGTCATTTCACTACCCGAGGGTATTTTTGTAATTTTAACCTACAGGGGTATTTTTGTAATTTTTCAAAAATAGAAGTTCTCGAATGATTTTGTCAAAAAGCATTTTGGAACTTTTAAATTCTCGGGGTATTTTGAAAAATTTTGAAATTCGGGGGTATTTTGGTGATTTTGAGGCTCGGGGGTATTTTGGTAATAAACCAGGGTAACTTTGTAAAGTTTGATAATTTCGGGGTATTTTCGAACGTTGCAAAACTTTGAGGGTTCTTTTTGAGAATTTGTTTTTCAAGTTGATGGTGTTGCAAAAATTTTGAAAATCAGGGTCATTTTGGTAATTTTGTAGGTTAGGGGAAATTTTGTAATTTTCCAAAATCAAGTACTTTGGACGTTTGCAAAAATAGGGTTTTTAAACACTTTTACAAAATGAGGATATTTTGGAAAAACTGTTGGATAGTTGAACATTTAATAAACCAAGGGCATTTTTTTTGTAACTTTTACCACTAGGGGTATTTTAGTAATTCTACAAATCAAAATTTTTTTTCCAGAAAAATGTTGTAAGACAATAGTTCTCACACATTAAAAAGAAATTTTAAGAGTTTTAAAACTAGGGTTTTTATGAAAATACGGCTAGTTCCCTTTCGGATTTTAATTTGGGTTTAGCCCATGAATAAGTCCACACAGTTAGGGTGAACCGGTTACGCACTGTAGGATTCGAGTGGAGAGGAGGTGAGTCACGCAGATCGCTTAAATACCAAGCTCCCACCGAATACCAATCCTAGACATGCGCACCATGGTTATCACACCCTAACTCGGTGACTTAGAGATAGGTTTGTTTAATTAAGCAATTAAGCCTTATGTAGTAGTTGGGGTAGACTAGTCCTAGAGTTCTAGTACCTATCATTCTATTCTACGTTCCCAAGTTACCCATTTATCAAGTATTCACGAGCAGTCAGAGATACTTACAGGCGGATAGGTGCTGGAGACTCGATGCCATGTCTTTGTTGATCGAAAACCATTTCCATAATAATTCACAAAGGCACAAAAAATGTTTTGGGCCTGGGCCCCCACAAATGAGTTTTGAACCGGGCTCTAATACCAAAAATGTAACACCCCAAACCCGGCCCATGAGTCCTGACCGGATCTGGTATGTCACGGAGTAAAACGTTTGAAATATTTTGATTATCTGGTGAAAACTGAAAAATATTATTGAGGTTAAAAATAGTGTTTGATAAAACTCAGGAGGGATTGATTTTCCAAACATGGTTGTGTTGAAAACCTTTGAAAACATTTGATCATTTATCATTTTTTTTAGAACCTTCAAAGTTATGGTTGACTTGGTGAATTTTGCTACCCGATGGTAACATCTTTGAAAACTCGTAGTAGTTACTTAATTTGAAAATGTTACTTTTAACCGATTCACTTAACATTTATAATTTCATTTGTAATATAGTATAAGTAAAGTAAAAACAACTATGTAAACATCCAAAATAATAAACTAGCGGCCTTATTACAACCCAAATAAAAAATTTAGTAAATAAACAAACTTAAATTGTATTACATAAAATCCCAAATTCAAGGAACAAGTATGGCCGCCTCGAGTCCTCTCCGGCTCTATCTCCACAATCTTCTCATCTGCAAAATAATATGGGAAGGGGTGAGTCACCAAGACTCAGTGTATAAATCCCCAACTCGGAAGTGCAACTCATACCCAAATTATTAGTATAACTTGCAAACATGCAACCCAAACTAACCATCCATACTCCTTTAGCTACCCCGTGTGGTCAAAACCACTGGTGGTCAAAACCACTGGTGACTAGAGTCACAAATCAAGTGATGGGGCCAACCCATCGTGTGGTCAAAACCACTGATGACCATAGGTCACAATTATCAATATGTGGTCAAAACCACTAGTGGTACCAAACCACGGGACTTAGTCACAATTTATCAACGGTGTGGTCAAAACCACTGGTGACCAAAGTCACAATTAAACTGATGGGGCCAACCCATCTTCTGGTCAAAACCACTGGTGATAGTCCATAGAGAATAATCCCCCTCCTCTCATCAATCCAATTACCAACATGCTCATATCATGCTTAACATATTATCGTAAATCATGCATATAAGTCATGGCATAGCATATTACCCATCATGTCATCCATAACAGATTTTAAATCACAAGTGACTTACCCAGAATCCATGCTTATGTCCACAAGCAAATCACTACCACAATGATTAAACGTAATATAATAGCGATGCTAACTAATAAAGTGTGTACGAGTTCTACACACCTGTTTACTCGTGAGACTAGCAAATCCCGAACTATACTAGCGAAACCCCGAGAGGTTGTTTCCTCCAAAAATCGACCAACACACACATTTTTAGATCTAATAGCCATTCGGCTACACTAATAATCCCGAAGGATTAATTGTACCTAAAATATGGCCTTAGGCCAAAACTTACTATCACTTACCAAAACGAGTTTAAATCCCGGAAGCCTTTGTTTGCCTTGGCCGATTAGCCCCAAGATCCATGGCACACAATCGGTTATACTTTAGATACCAAAAATGGCCTTTGGCCGAATATGACTAATCACTTACCAAACTTACCAAAATCCTGAAATTGTCACTTGACTTGTCGAGATCCCTACCAAAACACTTGTTAGATTGGCTTGCATACTTATCCATAATCAAGGCCCTTGGTGAATAGTATATATGTGCCTTACTTTGGAGAATCAAATCCCGATAGGCTCCTCAAATTCAGCAATGGCCTCCCCTACAATCGGTTTAATCACTTCATTAGAGAGCTAAAGGCCATTCGGCCATAATATAAATCCCGAAAAGAGAAAGAGTTGCCGCACCCTTACCTTAATGATAGATTTGACTTTTCCCCTAAAAGAAACCATGATTTCGACACATAGAATGGCGAAGAGAAAACGCAAGGAAAGCGAGATTGTGAGCCAAGTATTCGGCCAAGGTTCTTGTTGAAACCGATTGTAACACCCCAAACCCGGCCCATGAGTTCTAACCGGATCTGGTATGTCACGGAGTAAAAGCGTTTTGAAAGACATTGATTTTCTAGTGAAAACTTGTTAAAATATGGCTAAGGTTTTAACACGGTGTTTGAAAACTCAGTTGGGCTTTTATAAACATGGTTGGGTTGATAAACTCTTTGAAAACGTTTGATCAAGTATCATTTTAAAAATGTTAAAGTTATAATTGACTTGGTAAATTTTTGTTACCCGATGGTAACATCTTTTGAAAACACGTAGAAATTTATTAAGTTTGAAAAGTTGCTTTTAACCGGTTCAATTAATTGTTATAGAATTCCATTTGTAATATAACATGAGTAAAATAAAGCAATAAAATAAACATCCAACAATAATTATCGGCCTTATTACAAACCCAAAATGAAAACTTAGAAAATTAAATAATAATAACTTTAATAAAATGAATTTAAATCCTTCGATAAGCATGGCCGCCTCGAGTCCTCTCCGGCTCCATCTCCGCGTTCTACTCATCTGCAAAATGTTAAGGGAAGGGGTGAGTCACCAAGACTCAGTGTGTAAATCCCTCACCCGGGAAAATATAACTCATACACAATTTATTAATAAACATGCACGTGCAACCCAACCTAACCATCCATACTCTTTGACTACCCCGTGTGGTCAAAACCACTGGTGGTCAAAACCACTGATGACTTAGAGTCACAAATCAAACGATGGGGCCAACCCATCGTGTGGTCAAAACCACTCGATGACCATAGGTCACAAATAATCAAAGTGTGGTCAAAACCATTTGGTGGTACCAAACCACCGGGACTTAGTCGCAATTTATCAATCGGTGTGGTCAAAACCACCGATGACCATAGGTCACAAATAATCGATGGGGCCAACCCATCTTGTGGTCAAAACCACCGATGACCATAGGTCACAAATAATCGATGGGGCTAACCCATCTTGTGGTCAAAACCATCGCGACGATCCATAAAATCTTCCCCTCCTCTCATCAATCCCACCATCACATGCTTTAATAAAATTTCCATAAATCATATCATAGCATTTAATCATCATGTGATGGCATGCAAATCGTATATCAAAAATCACAAGTAAGGGGACTTACCCGGAAACCATGATTATGCCACAAGCTAATCACAACCAAAAGATTAAAGGCAAACAATTAAATCATGTAAATTAATAAAGTGTGTAGTGAGTTTCTACACACCCTTTTTCTACCGGAACTCCTAGATCCCAAAAAGCTGATCTATAACGTTAGATCTCTTAACCTATAATTAGCCATTAACATAATTAGGGACATTAGGCCTATTCGGCCAAACCAAGTAGTATCAAAGGGACTTACCTTAAACGGATTTGATTTCCTAACAAATCCCGAAGCCTAATTTAGTCCCTAAATCCATGGCACACGTTAGTTTCGACATTTAATCATAGACTTTTTAATTGAAAGGCCCCTTGGCCGAATGTGCTTACCAACTCTCCTTGGAAAATAATTCCCAAAAGCTTCCCTCTTTTAACCGATTGAAGAAAAAGAGCACCCTTTGCTTTGATGTTCAGCCAAAGCTACACCAACTAGGGGGGAGTAGATTCGGCTAAGGAAAACAAGAGAGATGTTGGAATTTTGAGTAATTTTGGGCAGTTTGTCTAAGGAAATTTTGGCAGAAGGTGGTAGGGGTTTGGCTAATGGAGGAAGAAAAAGGAGAAGGAAAAGAAGTAGGGGTTCAAGGAGGGTTTCGGCTGAAAGAAGAAGAAAAGAAGCTGGAATTTTAGCAATATAGGCAGAGAGAAATTCAAGACAACAAGTGAGAAAAAGAAGAGAAAAATTGAAGAACTTTTGGCCCTTCTTTTGTGTAAAAAAACAATTATGGATAGCCCTAAGGAGTCCCAATGCTGGCCAAATTCTCTTTATTTTGTGATAATTTCAGCCTTGAATTATCACAAAATAAATCTAGCTTTAATCTCCTAATCCCCTCAACAATTTAATAGCAAATAAAACACCAAAATTCCCCCTCTTCCAACTGATTATGACATAAAAATATGCCTAATTAGGAGTCCTATATGCTGCCAACTCCCCTCCAACGCCAGCTGTATTGAAGGAAAAGGAAAAAAAAATAAAACGCAAGGTGCAGGGCTTGGGGTTCGAACTCATGACCATCAGTGAGGGAGCAAAGAAGCAATTTCCACCTTTAAGTGCCCCAACCAACTCTCCCAATTAACTTCCATGTCAATTTACCCCGTCATTTAAATATAAAGCCTTACTTGAGCCCTTTTCCCTTTTAGCGCTAAAGCCCAAAAACAAAATCCCTTTTGCGTTCCTCACGACTCGAACCCGAGTCCCCTTGCCAAAGCTCCTTTAAGTAGTGCCTCAGCCACTCTGCCCTCCTGCCTTTCATGTCCATTCCTTGCCCGAAAATTTCTTTTAAGCCTTCTTATCTGGGCCCTTCCTTTAACGCCAAAAAATTTCTCCTTGCTGCTTCTGCGAATCGAACCCAAGACCCCTAGCAAACTCTTAGGCGCACCAAGCCACTTGTACCAAGCCTATTCTTGTGTCATGTTCCTCCTAAATTTTATTTAACCCTATCCCCACTTCCTTCCTTTTAGACCCTTAAAAAAATATTTTTAAAATCCAAATTTGACCCAAATCGGGGTTGTTTCTAGACCCTAAATCATGCCAAATAAAATCATATTTATTTATTTCTTGAAGCCCACATGGAATTTATTTAAATTACAAATAACCCCTAATTCAGGGTGTTACAGTTCTACCCCCTTAAAAATAATTTCGTCCTCGAAATTACTTACTAACGAATAGTCGTACATCATAGCTCACCGTACCACGCTTATGCTGCGCACTCTAATTTTAATAAAACTATCTTACTTCCTAGGCACAATCTCTACGTCCCTCGAATTCATTTCTAACGATTGCGTTTATCTGCTTAAGAATTTTATGCATTAGTACTCGTTGCCTTTGGATTATTCATGAAGAAATTTTATGATAGAAGTTTTAGGAGTGGTTCTTTCGTAATCATACATACACACAATTTTCCATTCATTCATTCAAAGAGACGTTGTAGTTTTCATGGTGATTGTTTTTCCACTACCCAAGGGTATTTCCGTAATTTGTCATATGAAATATTTTTCGTAATTTTTCAAAATGAAAATTTTCGGATGATTTTGTCAAAATTATTTTAGAACTCTTAATTTCACGGGTATTTTGAAAAATTCTGAAATTCGGGGGTCTTTCGGTGATTTTGAAACTCAGGGGCATTTCGATAATTTTTCATAAATCAGGGTGAATTGTAAAATTTGATGAATCAGGGATATTTCAAAAGTTGTAAAACTTTGAGGGCTCTTTTGATAATTGCACTTTCCAAAATAGTGATGTTGCAAAATTTTGAAAGTTAGGGGTATTCTGGTAATTTTGTAGGTTAGGGGCAATTTTGTAATTTTACAAAATCATAACATTTTCGAATCTTACGATTTTTGGGCACTTTTCATGTGATGAAATTTTTGGATTAAAATCGTGGGTATTTTGGAAATTTCATAATTCAAGGGCGTTTTTGTAATTTTAACCCTTAGGGGTATTTTTGGTAATTTCACAAAATCAGGGCATTTTTACAAAATGATTTCCAAAAATTGGGTTCTAGGTGATTTTACAAAAGAGGGATATTTTAAAAATTTCTATTTGAAAATTTTTCATACGGAGGGTATTTTGGTAATTTACAAACCAGGGGTATTTTGGTCATTTTTTTCTTCTTCTTCTTTTTTCAAAACTAAAGTTTTAATTTATTCCAAAAACAAGACGGCTAGTCCCTTTCGGGTTTTTGTTATCAAGTTTAGCCTGTGAGCTCGTCGTCTCAACTAGGATGAACCGTTACTACGCACCAGGTAGGATTCGAGTGAGTAGGAGGTGAGTCACGAGGACCGCTAAATACCGTGCCCCATCGAATCCAATCCTAGACATGCGTATAACGATTGCCACATCCTTTGCTTAGTGACAACTCACAGGGTTGTTTAGGTAATTATTAAATCTTATGCAAGTTTTTGTTGGGGTATGCTAGCCCTAGGGTTCAACAGTTTCTATTCTAGTAGTCTACGTTCCCATTTTACCCTTCTACCCCACATCAAAAGAATTCACGAAAATTGATAGAGGTACTTACCTGGGCGGATAGGTGCCGGAGACTTGGTGCCATGCTGTTCAAGCTAAAAACAGTTTCTCAAAATATTATAATAAGGCTTGCTAACAAAACCAAACCTTTTGGGCCTTGGGCCTCCCACACCGAAGTTTTGAACTGGCTCGATACAAAAATGTAACACCCCAAACCCAAATTTCATGAGTTCGATCGATCTCGGTATGTCACGAGTAAAAGCGTTTTGAAAGACATTGATTTTCCGGTGAAAACTTGTTAAAATATGGCTAAGGTTTTAAAACGGTGTTTGAAAACTCAGTTGGGCTTTTATAAACATGGTTGGGTTGATAAACTCTCTGAAAACATTTGATCAAGTATCATTTTAAAAACATTAAAGTTATAATCGACTTGGTAAATTTTTGTTACCCGATGGTAACATCTTTTGAAAACCCATAGAAATTTATTAAGTTTGAAAAGTTACTTTTAACCTTCAATTAATTGTTATAGAATTCCATTTGTAATATAACATGAGTAAAATAAAGCAATAAAATAAACATCCAACAATAATTATCGGCCTTATTACAAACCCAAAATGAAAACTTAGAAAATAAATAATAATAACTTTAATAAAATGAATTTAAATCCTTCGACAAGCATGGCCCGAGTCCTCTCCGGCTCCATCTCCGCGTTCTACTCATCTCAAAATGTTAAGAGAAGGGTGAGTCACCAAGACTCAAAGTGTAAATCCCCACCCGAAAAATATAACTCATACACAATTTATTAATAAACATGCACATGCAACCCAACCTAACCATCCATACTCCTTGACTACCCCTGTGGTCAAAACCACTAGTGGTCAAAACCACCGATGACTTAGAGTCACAAATCAAATGATGGGGCCAACCCATCGTGTGGTCAAAACCACCGATGACCATAGGTCACAAATAATCAAAGTGTGGTCAAAACCACTAGATGGTACCAAACCACGGGACTTAGTCGCATTTATCAATCGGTGTGGTCAAAACCACCGATGACCATAGGTCACAAATAATCGATGGGGCCAACCCATCTTGTGGTCAAAACCACCGATGACCATAGGTCACAAATAATCGATAGGGCCAACCCATCTTGTGGTCAAAACCATCATGCGACGATCCATAAAATCTTCCCCTCCTCTCATCAATCCCACCATCACATGCTTTAATAAAATTTCCATAAATCATATCATAGCATTTAATCATCATGTGATGGCATGCAAATCGTATATCAAAAATCACAAGTGAGGGACTTACCGGAAACCATGATTATGCCACAAGCTAATCACAACCAAAAGATTAAAGTGTGTTAGTGAGTTTCTACACACCCTTTTTCTACCAAACTTCTAGATCCCGAAAAGCCGATCTATAACGTTAGATCTCTTAACCTATAATTAGCCATTAACATAATTAGGGACATTAGGCCTATTCGCCAAACCAAGTAGTATCAAAGGGACTTACCTTAAAGGGATTTGATTTCCTAACAAATCTCAAGCCTAATTTAGTCCCTAAATCCATGGCGACTTTAGTTTGACATTTAATCATAGACTTTTTAATTGAAAGGCCCTTGGCGAATGTGCTTACCAACTCTCCTTGGAAAATAATTCCTAATGCTTCCTCTTTAACCGATTGAAGAAAAAGAGCACCCTTTGCTTTGATGTTCACCAAATCTACACCAAATAGGGGAGTAGATTCTGCTAAGGAAAACAAGAGAGATGCTTGGAATTTTGAGTAATTTTGGGCGGTTTGTCCAAGGAAATTTTAGCGAGAAGGTGGTAGGTGTTTGGCTAATGGAGGAAGAAAAGGAGAAGGAAAAGAAGTAGGGGTTCAAGGAGGGTTTCGACTTGCAAAAGAAGAAGAAAAGAAGCTGGAATTTTAGCAATATAGGCAGAGGAAATTCGGCAAAGAACAAGTGAGAAAAAGAAGAGAAAATTGAAGAACTTTTGGCCCTTCTTTCTCAAAAAAACAATTATGGACAGCCCCTAAGGAGTCCCAATGCTGGCCAATTTCTCTTTATTTTGTGATAATTTCCAGCCTTGAATTATCACAAAATAAATCTAGCTTTAATCTCCTAATCCCCTCAACAATTTAATAGCAAATAAAACACTAAAATTCCCCCTTTCCAAATTGATTATGACATAAAAATATGCCTAATTAGGAGTCCTATATGTCGCTAACTCCCTCCAACGCCAAATGTATTGAAGGAAAAGGAAAAAATAAAACATAAGGTGCAAGGCTTGGGGTTTGAACTCAGAACTTCTTTGTAGGGAGCAAAGAGCCCCCACCCTTTAAGCGCCCAACCAACTCTCCCAATTGACTTTCATGTCAATTTACCCGTCATTTAAATATAAAGCCTTACAGAGCCCTTTTCCTTTCAAAGACTAAAGCCCAAAAACAAAATCCCTTTATGTTCCTCACGACTCGAACCCGAGTCCCCTGCCAAAGCTCCTTTAAGTAGCGCCTCGGCCACTCCACCTTCCCCGCTTTCATGTCCGTTCCTTGCAAAAATTTCTTTTAAGCCTTCTTATCTGGCCCTTCCTTTAACGCCAAAAAATTTCTCCTTGTCGCTTCATGAATCGAACCCAAGACCCCTAGCAAACTCTTAGGCTCACCAAGCCACTTGTACCAAGCCCATTCTTGTGTCATGTTCCTCCTAAATTTTATTTAACCCCTATCCCCCAGCTTCCTTCCTTTTAGACCCTTAAAAAAATATTTTTAAAATCCAAATTCGACCCAAATCGGGGTTGTTTCTAGACCCCAAATCATGCCAAATAAAATCATATTTATTTATTTCTTGAAGCCCACATGGAATTTATTTAAATTACAAATAACCCCTAATTCAGGGTGTTACACCGATAGAGAAACAATGGCTTTTCGACTTTCGAAACAGAATAGAAAAGATGGGAAAGATGGGATCAAAATTTGGCTTGAGTTTGAGAGAAAACAAGATGAGTGTAAGGTTATGGTGATTTCGGCTTCTAGGTTGCAAAAAGAAAAGAGAAAGAGATGAGGGTTGCTTTGTAAGGTTTCGGTTTGAGCAAGAGAAGAAAAGGAGTGTTTTAGCCGAAAACACTCCCTAGGTTCCCTTCAAATCCGAAACTCAAGCCCCTAGAGTCCTTCATTCGGCCATCATATCTCTTCTCTAAGTTCTAAAAATAAATCTTACCCTTATCTTCCCTTCTTAGCCGAAATTATCAAAAATAAAGACTTATCCCATCCTTTTCAAAGTCCCAATTGCCGTCCAACTCTTCCCTCTTCATGGCGCCAACTTGCAAAAATAAAAGAAAAAATCCTTATGCTATCATCGTGACTCGAACTTGAGTCCTCCTCCCCCTTGCTTGGGCGGCATTCACCAAGGCCCTAAGTGGCGGCCCTAAGCCACTTTACCAATCCGACTTTCATGTCCAACATCACCCACAAAATCTTTTAAAACCTCCTTAACTTAGCCTCTTTCTTTAACGCCAAAAAGCCCAAAAATAAAACACACCCCCTTGTGACTACCAAGATTCGAACCTCTTCCCTTGAAGCTCCCCTTTGACACCACCTTCCCAAGCCCTTAAGGTTGCATCCCTTGCCACTCTTCTGCTTGACTTCATATGTCCAACTTCTCCCAAAATTTTCTCTTAACCCCTATCTCACCTAGCTCCTTCCTTTTAAGCACTAAAAAGAAATTTTCAGCCCTAAATTCGACCTAGCCTGGGGTTATGACTAGACCCTAGAATATGTCAAGCAATCATAACATGCATATTTCTTCAAGCACGCACATGGAAATAATTAAATTGCAAACAACCCCTAGTTTAGGATGTTACACAACAGACCCTAACCCAACTAACCTACGAGGCCCAAAAGGCCAAAAATCTAAATCAGAAATGAGGGTTTCTGAAACCCAAGGGAAGCATCACACGGAGCGACCCCGCCTGCACCTAGGCCACCAACAAGCCAAGATTTATGCAAATCGCCTCATCACCGTTGAGCCTCTCATCATTCACCTGCACAAGAAAGGAAAACGCAGCAGCAATATGGCAAAATATTTTCTTTCCTATTTTATTTTCGGGTTATAAAAACCCCTAATCTGTAAATCAAAAAATATAGATATAGAGATACGAATACACAAAACAATACAGAGACATATTCAGTTCATAAAGCACAAAGGTTTTTATTTATTTATTTATTTTTTTATATTCCGAATACTTCTTTTTATTTTTATTTTTTTTACTCTTTTATATATAAGATATATTTATTAAAATACAAAAAAAAAAGAAATTTTTTACCTATTTTAGGAGGTCCAATACTTGTGGGCGATGGTAAACAACAGCATGACGCCAAAGACCGAGCTTCATCGGACCTATGGCTGAAAATCGCCCAAGCTTGAGAGAAAAAGGGAAATCCCTTTTGTTTTTTTTTTAAAAGCTGCTGTAAGAATGAAAAAAAATAAAAATGTCCCTTTTATATAAAACAGAAACGACGCTGTTTTGGGCAGCCCCTTTAACGCCTAAAACGATGTCATTTTGGGGTTGACCCGCGCCTCGACCCGACCCAGTCTCAAGATCCGCGTGTTTTTGATGGATGGGCTAATTGCACATTTAGCCCCTCCGCTTTTCTACTGTTTTATAATTAAATTTATTTTATTCCCAATTTTGCCCAATAATTTTCCTCTGTTGCAATTTGGTCCATATTTGAACGGCACCATTTCAGAGTGTGGGGTTATTTTCTGTTTTGGTCCCTCTACATTGTGCACTGTTACAATTCGATCCTTCCCCATTTATTTATTTTCGATTTCACTCAAAAGTTTCATTTTAAGTTTAATTTAGTCCCTTCTTTATTTTCTTCTATTATTTTTACTATTTTACCATTTTTTAATATTATTTTTATTATTTCTATATAGATATTATTATTTTATTATTACCATATTCATTATTTTCATATTTATTATTATTTTATTATTATTAATATAATTATTATTATTACTTACAATATTACTAGTATTATTTTTTACTACCATAATTTTAAATCACTATTAATTTCAATATTTACTATTATTTTATTATTAATATTATTTTTATTTATACTATTACTTTTATTATTATTTTCATTTACTATTAATATTAATATTATTACTATTATTATCACCAATTTAGTATTATTATTATATTAAAGTTATTATTTTAAATTTACTACTACTATTTTTAAGTTTTATTTATAATTAACTTTATAATTATCATTATATTTTATTTACCATTATTTATAAATATTACTACTATTATACTCTATTGTCATTATTTTCCTATTATTATTATTATATTTGTGACCATTATTTTTATATATTATCATTATTATAACTATATTTATTATTATTATTATATCTATCGTTATTAATATTATTATTATTTAAATTATTTATTTTTATTTATTTTTATTTTTTACTTAATATTTTATTATTATTATTTTATTTTATAGTTTTTTTATTTTTTATTGTTTATTATATTTGTTCATACTTTTCATTTATTTACAATTGCTTTAGTGTAAGTAATATTAGTCATATTTTATATTATTTTTTCTTTTATTGCCTATATTAATATGAAATGTTAGTATATTATGATTGCTTTTAAGTATTTATGTTTGATAGTGTATTAATGTGATATTTTATATGGATCATTGTTTAGAATAAAATATATTTTGTAAAATTATTACACTTTATATAAAAGTTTTAAAATAAGGCAATGTTTTGTATTTAGAAATTTGGGAAATAGTGCTCTAACGTGTTGGGTGTTGATTTTCTATTTGACTAAATAACTAAATATCCTTTTAATAAAATTTCGTAAATTATGAGATGACTTTAGTTACGAGGGTTAAAAAAAATCGTATCCTAACGTGCTGGATGTGATGTTTGTATTCTTTCGGAACAAAGAAATCTCAAGATTTAACTCAAAATGGTTCAAGTTTTTTTTTTAAAAAAATCATATTTTAAATTTCTTTCAAATTTACAACATTAGGACATGATTTTATCAATTAGGTACCAATTTTTGGGTGTTATGAGGGTGCTAACCTTTCCTCATACGTAACCAACTCCCGAACCTGTTTTCTCATACATCGTGGACCAAAATCAAATATTTTGAAAAAAACGTTTTACAAGTTGATCTAATCACACCTAAGTAAAAAATGATTGGTGGTGACTCCATTTCTGTTTTTTTTTAAGTTGATCCCTTTTTTTTTCAAAACTTTTAAAAATAGTTTCGACAAGTGTAATTGCAATATAAAACTCCCTTATTTAATACTTAATCCATTTAATCACTCGAATTAAATAGTGATCCAGTTTTACATCTTTTACGATTTAATCATTTTTAATTAATTAACTATCAAAACGTTAAATTTTTTAATGAAACTTTAATATTACCTTAATCACAGTCCATAAATATTTATAAAAATATTTACGGCTTGGTTTATAGAAATGAGGTCCCGATACCTCATTTTTTAAAACCACTTGACCTTAGGGTCTTACCCCTCGAACTTAATAAATCACTTAAATAACATAAATTATCAAATCAAAAACCTTTTTAAAATCACATTTGATCGTAAATATTAAATAATAATATTTACGAACTTACTCATCAGATTTGGTGGCCCCAAAGTCACTGTTTCTGACACCACTAAAAAAGGGGTTGTTATAACCTCTTACTCAAGTTTGTCTTGACAATTCCCATCTTTGGTAGACCTACAGGATTTCTTCAGTGTTTCACAGTCCTAATGGACTTTCGCTTCTTACTATTTTTTGGCAGACCTTATTAATCGTTCAACCTTAAGCTAATATTTCCTCCCATGAGTACTCCTGGGTTTACTCATTCAACTACCTTTTTGTCGAATTCCCATTTAAGTTTGTATGCTAATAGCCTATTCAATTTCTATTTAAACATTAAGGAATCTGTGACTTCTCTAGTGAACTTTTCTTGGAAGACATCATGCTCACTGTAACATCCTAGAATTAGGGGTTTTGCGTTTTGTGTTATGCTATGTGTTTGGCTAGCTATGCTTGTTATTTGGGTATGTTTGGGGGTCTTGGGAAGGCTCAGGGTCCAGCCTAGGCCTTGGTAAATTTTTTCTTTTGGGCACTTAAGGGGGGAGGCTGTGGACGGCAAGGCTTAAAAGATAATGTTGGTAAATTGCTAGCACAAGATGAGCAAGTGGCAAGGTGGTGTGGCGTCACTAGTAAAGAAAAGAGGGAACAAGTTTGAATCCCATTTGCTGGATTATGGAGCTTTATTTTTGTGCCAGGATGGAGAGGAGGTGGCTTTCAGCTAGGACTCTACCAAGGTGGTTGTTGAATGAGTCAAACAAATTCAAATGGATGGAGGAGAGGAGCTTGGGAAGTTTGAATGGGTCAACCAATTCGAATTAGTGGATGGAGAGTAAATGGAGGAGAAAATCTTGGGAGGTGGGGAGAGAGGAGGGGTTTGGCCAAAAGTGGAGTGGTGCTAAGGGGGGAGCATTTCGGTTTTTATCTAGTATAGAGGTGTGCTGAAATTTCTTTTAGCTCTTAGGCATGTCCATCTTAGCATATTCGGTCATAGTGTGTAGGGAGAGTGCCAAAATTTTCATTAAGTGCTTTTAGCTATTCTTTTTCTTTTCTTCCAAATTTGTGCATTTTTGTTCTTTTGAGCATTGCCGAATTTTCAGTTGCTTTCCTCCTTTTCACACCGTTTTCTTTTATTGTCACCTAAGTCCATTTCTATCTTTCTCCTCTCATCTCTTCCTCTGGTGATCTTCATAGCCAAAACTTGGGGTTTTTCTACATTGCTCTTCCATTTCTTTTTCCCTTAAGACGAACCTCAGCTTGCCCACTCCCTTCTCCTTTATTTTTATCTCTTTATTGTTCTATTCTTGAGCCGAAACCTCTCTGGTGTCAAACTAAACCCATTATTTCATCTTTTATTGCTAACCGAACATCAAGAAGTAAGGTGGTAGGATTCCTTTGGTGGCCGAAAGTCCCTTCCAATTGGTGTTACTTGTTGTAAGGCAGCGGGTTCTCTCTTCATGTGATTTTTTTCTCTTTTGTAACGATCGAAGCAGTCATCCTGCTACTCCTTTCTTTTTAGGCCGAATATAAGTACCCTCTCCACCTTGAAGTGTGTTCATTCTTTCGTAGGAAGCCAGAGCTCTTGTCAACAGTGGCCGAATACAGAATCAATCTACGTTGATTATTAAGGTAAGGAGTTTTCTCTAGTTTCTATACGGTTAATCTCTTTTCGTTCTACTCTGCCTTAACCAAACATCTTAGACAATCGTTGTATTCACTGAGGTACCTTACTGATTGAACTCTCTTCATGGATGCGAGTGCTAGTCGTTCTAAGGAGGCGTCGATAAAGGAGCCTGAAGGGAGTGGACTCGTACCCTCTGCTCCCAAGTTTAAATGACATGCAGTATCAGCCATTTGGGATTTCCCACCGGGTTGTGGTAGAGAGTCGACATCTGTTTGGGATAGACAGATCGTAGTTGTTCGTGCTAGTGAGAGTAACGATGATCAGGAGTGTTTAGTCCTTGGCGTAATCACGTCTTTAATTCCCACACCTTCATTTGTTTGTTTAGTAATAAATATGTGTATGGATTAAAAGCCGTAATAATTGTAACGATAGTTGAGATACCCTTGGGGGTAAGATTGGAGATACCAGGTTAGTAACCTTTATGACTATGTCATTTAAATAACTTAGCATGAATATATGTATGCTCCGATTATCTGATGTACACTGATATATGTTTGCATTCATTACATCATGATATATGTTGCATGGGTTTGGGATTTCATACTGATGAAAAGGGGCAGTGTATTTCGGTGGCTATGCCACATATTTTGATGACTCAGTCACATTATTTTGGTGGCTATGCCACATATTTTGGTGACTTTGTCACATTATTTCGGCTTTGAGTAGCACGACTGTTAGCATGACTACCAATGAGGTGTGTAGCGAATGGAGGGTTGATTGTAGAAATCCCCACAGGTGTGATAGGTTGGATATAGAGTGGTGTGTAGCGGATGGAATACTAGGCTGGGCTAGGTTGCATTGCATTCGCCATCTGATATGCCATGTTATCAGGGCTACGGCCTATTTCGATCCATATGGGCTTCGGCCAGATTGGTTATCGTAGGGGCGAAGGCCCAATTTACTTCGGTGGGCTTAGGCCTAGATTTCGTTCGTTTGGGGAATTGCACACTGAGTTCTCGTAACTCACCCCTCTGCTTTAATTTTTGTAGGTAATTCCCAACACTGAGGATTTGGATGCTGAGATGGATTTTGGGGTGGCCATATGTCATTACTTTAGTAAATCTTGTTTTACTTCACCTTAAATAATTACTTTAATTTGGGATAATATTTTGTAATAAGGCCTCTGGTATTTTATTTGGATATTAACTTTAAAATTGGATTTTGCTGATTATTAGACATTCAAACGGGATTTTCCTTAAACTTTAATTACTATTTTCCAACATATTTACGAACGGTTCACAATTATAAATAATTAAACCCAGGATTTTCTTAAACCTACACAACTGTTTCCAAAACGTCACATTTTCGGAATCCCCTGAAACTATTTTATGGGTTAGTAAACCAAGTTTTTGGTGTTAGGGGTATTAATAGCAAAAAGAAAGAAAGTCTTAAAAACAAATCTGATTTTCAAAATAAATAAAATTCGAAATCTTTAACGATCAGAAAGTATCTTTTACAACCTTTCCATGTGACTTGCCAGATCCGGTCGTAATGTCTAGGCCGGGTTTGGGGTGTTACAGTTTTGGTTTTGATAATTGATAATTTGTTTTAGTAAAGTGATTATAAGCATGTGCATATTAGGCTATTATAACTTCAATGACGAAATGAATAGTAACTTTTACTATTTGATGAGAAATGCTTATATATGAATTTGACTATATAGATTTAAGATATGTATGTTAATGTTTAAAGCATATTATGAAAGTGCATCATTACTTATAATGCATTCGATTATGACCATATGAATAGTAAATATTTCTTATGACTTGTGCTATGTCTGGTAATGCCTTATAACCCTAATCCGGCCTTGGATACAGGTTAAGAGTGCTACAATTTGATAGGTATTAGAGCTACTTTTTAGTCAGTTCTCGGACTAATGTAGCGCATGTGAGTCTAGCTATACATGCCATAATTTTTACTGTGATAGTGTGATGACTTCTGACAATGAAATATGTTTTTCTTCTTTCTTATGGAAAATGGATCTTGATCCCGAATGAGCCGTAGCTGATAATGTCGAGAGTGTGGCGCCTGCTCCCGCGCAAGGGATCTGGCCGGTTGAATCTCGACCAGCTACGAGTAACCAAGATAAGGGGGCTAAGTAAGCCTTCTTTAGTATAATCAATGATTGGTTTAATCAGTATATCTAGACAAATCTGATTGTTCAATAACCCCCGAACCTTGATAATCCACTTGCAGTGCCTGTGGTACCTTCGATCATTAATCCTGAGAGTTAAATAAGCCTCCTATTGATAAAATAAAAAAAATACAGAGCTGAAGAGTTTAGGGCCACAGCTACTAATGATGCTGAGTGGGCTAAATTTTGGCTCGATAATACTATTCATGTCTTCATGAACTATCTTGTACACCCGAAGAGTGCTTGAAATGTGCTATATCTTTATTACGGGATTCTGCCTACTATTGGTGGAACACTTTGGTTTCGGTTATTCTGAAGGAATGGGTCACTTGGGATTTCTTTTAGACAGAGTTTCGCAAAAAGTATATCAGTTAGCAATTCATTGATCAGAAGCACAAAGAATTTCTCGAGTTAAAGTAGGGTCGTATGACCATATCTGATTATGAGCGTGAGTTTGTGAGACTCAATCGATATGCCCGAGAGTGTGTTGCAACTGAGGATGCTATGTGTAAAAGATTCAAGGAAGGACTGAATAAAGACATAAAATTTCTTATCGGCATACTTGAAATAAAACAATTTGTAGTACTTGTCGAGCGAGCTTGCATGGCCGAAGAGCTCGAAAAAGAGAAAAGAAAAGCTGAGTTCGAAGCTAGAGATTTTCGCAAGAGATCAGCAAGTAAAACTTCTCAGATGGCATGAAAGACTTTTAGAA
Source organism: Gossypium rotundifolium (assembly GCA_025506655.1). Lineage (NCBI taxonomy): Eukaryota > Viridiplantae > Streptophyta > Magnoliopsida > Malvales > Malvaceae > Gossypium > Gossypium rotundifolium. The sequence continues at coordinate 55,357,579 of CP106731.1, forward strand.
ATGACAGTAGCAGATCTAAGACTAATGCTATGCTTTTCATACGAGAGCGACCACTAGTGAGTTCACGAGCCACCTCAATTGGTAGTGTTGGCAATACTTGACCGAATAAACCCGAGTGTCAACAGTGTGGTAGGCGATATTTTGGTGAATGTTGGGGCAAGTTCAACAACCGAGTTTGCTACAAGTGTGGTTTGCAGGATCATTTCATTCAGGATTGCCCAAAATTAGCTGAGAAGGATAATGCTCAGGATGTGAGATTGAGTGGTGCTACAGTTAGAGGTAGACCACCCTGAAATGTGGTACGTAGAAGTGGTAGTCAGAGAGGGACTTTGGATACAGTTGTTCGATCCAAGGCTTGTGCACCTGCCAGAGCCTATGCCATTCGTGCCCGTGAGGAAGCTTCATCTCCAAATGTTATCATTGGTATATTTACTCTCTTTAATACTAGTGTAATTGCTCTGATTAATCCCAGTTCAACTCATTCCTATATGTGTGAAACATTAGTATCCAGTAAGACTTTACCTATTGAGTCTACTGAGTTTGTGATTCGGTTTCAAACCCCCTAGGTCGGTGTGTGCTAGCTGACAAGGCGTGCAGGAATTGCCCTTTGATGATTTGAGATTCATGTTTTTCGGCTGATTTGATGTTACAACCATTTGATGAGTTTGATATCATTCTCGACATGGATCGGTTAACCGTACACGATGCTACAGTGAATTGTAGATGAAAGACTATTGATTTATGGAGCCAGAATAATGAGATAATTCTAATTGAGTCTACCAATTTAAATGGGTTACCAGCAGTGATATCTTTCATGTTGACTCGAAGCTTATGAGAAAGAGTTGCGAAGCTTACTTTGCTTATGTAATTGATAGAAAAGTGACCAAAAAGAAGATTGAATCTGTACAGGTTGTATGTGAATACCCAGATGTGTTTCCGAAGAATTATCGGGTTTGCCACCTGTTCGAGAGTAGAGTTTGGTATCGAGTTAGTGCTAGGGACGACTCCGATCTCAATAGCTCCGTATATAATGGCACCGACTAAATAAAAAGAGTTGAAAGCTCAGTTGAAAGAGTTGACAGATAGAGGTTTTGCTCGATCGAGTTTCTCTCCCTAGGGTGCGCCAGTGTTACTTGTGAAGAAGAAAGATAGAACTTTAAGAATGTGCGTCGACTATCGGCAGCTCAATAAAGTGAGCATAAAGAATAAATACCCATTGCCGTGCATTGATGATTTATTTGATCAGCTAAAGGGAGCATCAATATTTTCGAAGATTGATTTAAGATCAGGTTATTATCAACTGCGAGTTAGAGACTCTGATGTGCCTAAGACTACTTTTCGAGCGAGATATGGCCATTACGAGTTCTTAGTGATGCCATTTGGACTCACTAATACCCCTGCTATTTTCATGGATTTGATGATTCGAGTATTCAGACAGTATTTGGATCGGTTTGTGGTTGAGTTTATGATGACATTCTGATCTATTCGCGTAATGAAACCGAGCATGCCGAACACTTGAGACTTGTGTTATAGATTTTGCATGATAAGCAGTTGTACACGAAATTCAGCAAATATGAGTTTTGGTTATGCGAAGTTAGCTTCCTGGGGCATGTTGTTTCAACATCAGGTATTCGGGTTAATCCGAGTAAGATCTCGGCTATACTGGATTAGAGACCCCCGCAGAATATTTCTGAAGTTCAGAGTTTTCTAGGGCTAGTCAGTTATTATAGACACTTCTTGAAAGGTTTCTCAATGATTGCAACTCCGATGACAAAGCTACTTCAGAAAGATGTTAGATTTGAGTGGACGAAAAAGTGTCAGAAAAGTTTCGATCAGTTGAAAACTTTGTTAATGAAACTCCAGTACTTGTTTAGCTAGAATCGAGTAAAGAGTTTGTTATCTTCAGTGATGTATCGTTGAACGATTTGGGCTGTGTTTTGATGCAGGAGGGTAAGGTCGTAGCCTACGCTTCGAGACAGTTAAAGCCACATGAAAAGAACTATTCGACACACGATCTCGAATTAGCTGCTATAGTTTTTGCTCTGAAAATATGGCATCACTATTTGTTCGGTGAAAAATGCCATGTCTACTCTGATCATAAAAGTCTAAAGTACTTAATGACTCAGAAGGATCTGAATTTGAGACAACGACGATGGTTGGAATTATTAAAAGACTATGAGCTTGTGATTGATTATCACCCGGGGAAGGCTAATGTGGTTGCCGATGCCCTAAGCCAAAAATCACTATTTGCACTGCGTGTAATGAATGCAGAAATGACTATGACTGATGATGGTGCGATTATAACAGAATTGAAAGCAAGATCGTTATTTGTTTAGCAGATTTGTGAAGCTCAAAAGATGGATGATAATTTGATAACAAAAAGGAATCAATGTGGTTCGAATGCTAACTCAGAATTTCAAATTAATGCTGAGGGATGTTTGTGGTTCAGAAACCGACTATGTGGACCAAAGGATCCTAAGTTGATTCAGATGATTTGTAATGAAGCTTATAATAGTAGATTGTCTATTCATCCGGGTAGCATGAAAATGTATAATGATTTGAAACAACATTATTGGTGGCAAGGTATGAATTGAGATATTTTAGATTTCATGTCGAGATGTTTGATATGTCAGCAAGTAAAAGCCGAGCATCAGGTACTGTCTGGAACTTCAGCCGATTATGATACCTGAATGGAAATGGGATCCAATCACGATGAATTTCGCATCTGGTTTAAAGTTGAAACCGAGTAAGAAATACACAATCTGGGTTATAGTAGATAGATTGACAAAATTGGCACACTTCATCTCGGTCCGTATAGATTTTTCACTCGATAAGCTAGCCGAATTGTACATTTCTCAGATTGTACGATTACATGGGGTACCCATTTCTATTGTTTTGGATAGAGATCCGAGGTTTACATCGCAGTTTTGGAAGAAACTGCAAGATGCATTAGGTACTAAATTGTATTTCAGCACAGCATTTCACCCCCAGACGGATGGTCAATCCAAGAGGATTATTCAAATACTTGAGGATATGTTGAGATGTTGTGTTCTCGATTTCGAGGGTGCATGGGAAAGATACTTGTCTTTGATTGAATTTGCGTACAATAATAGCTTTCAATCGAGTATCAAAATGGCACCTTATGAAGCTTTGTACAGTCGTAAATGTCGTACACCTTTATATTGGACTGAGCTCGGTGAAAATAAGATACACGGGGTCAATTTGATTAGAGAAACAGAACAGAAAGTGAAAGTAATCCGTGAAAGTCTAAAAGCAACATCAGATCGTCAAAAATCATATGCGATTTGAAACGGAAAGATATAGAGTTTCAGATTGGAGATAAATTTTTCTTGAAAGTCTCACCGTGGAAGAAAATTGTAACACCCCTTACCCGTATTCAACGCCGGAATAGGGTACGAGGCATTACCAAAACACATACACTTGAAAACGTATTAAACTGAGTCATAAAATTTCATCCAAATTATACAAAATGAACTGCTAAATATTAAAGTCCAACATTTTAGGCCAAACCAATTATGACATATACAAATGACTAAGTCTCCTACACATGCCATAAACTTAAGAGGTTTGTATTCACTTTTACCCCACGATGATAGCTTGATAGTGTGATTACATCTCCGACGATATCCAACTCGAGTTAGCATACAACCTTATAAGATATGGGAAATGAAGGGAAGTAAGCTACAAAGCTTAGTAAGTAAGTATGTAAATAATACGTGATTTATTAACAGGCTTTTATAAATCTTCACAATATGTTCTCAAGATAATACAATTATAATTGAACATAGTTCCACTTTTTATTCATGTTCATCTCAAGCTGTCTACTCAAGTCATAGTCACTAAATTATTTATATCTGGAGATACAGAACTCCAAATTAAGATCTATTAATGTTCCATGAAACTAGACTCATATATCTTCTTACCATAAAATTTTCAGAATTTTTATTTAGCCAATAAATACAGTTTATTCATTAAAGATTCCTCTGTTTTACTATTTGACTATTCTTACCTCTATTTACTATGAACCAATTTTCTCCTTGTACAGAGTTCATATGACCTTCTTATTAATTTCATTTGAAAATATACTCATTCAGGATTTTAGGCATATAAATTATATCCCACATTTATTTCTGTACAATTTTTAATGATTTTTCCAAGGCAGAACAAGGGATCACATAATCATTCTGAACCAGTCTTATAGAAATTCAAATATCTCAAAATATATGAGTCATTTGTTTTCTATGTTTCTTTTATATAAAAATAGAATCACTAAAATTTAAATAAATATCTCATACAACTTATAATTCAATCTCTACTATTTTTAGTGATTTTTCAAACTCATGTCACTGCTGCTGTCCAAACAGTTTTATTGTAAATTTTTGCTCTCTCTTTCACTTTGGTTGTGTTCATCACTTGCTTATACCAACCTTTCCAATTTCCAATTACATATCGAACATATTGTTCATACGTACATTTTCCATATTTCTCAATTGGTCACATTCACACTTGCACTTATTCATAACATGATCGCACCAATCATCATTAGTAAATTATCTCGTTGAACCCCTTCAGAAAATGCCCGATACTCGGTGGTCTCAGCACATAGCTCCACTTACACATAATTTGGCTTTCTTGTACACATGGTGAAAGTCCCTTTATCACCCATGTGACCTAGCCATTCCATCTCGTAGCTTTCTTGTCTACATGGTGTCCAACACTAGGAACCACTCATGTGACCTAGCTAGTCATAACCCATAACTTTCTTGTACACATGGTATACACATAGTATTACACATGTGGCCTAGTTACATATGAAATTATTATCTCGTAGCTTTCTTGCACACATGGTGAAAGTCCCTTATCATCCATGTGGCCTAGCTACATATCAAATTTTTCCATCTAGTAGCTTTCTTGTGCACACGGTGAAGGTCCCTTATCACTCGTGTGACCTAGCTACATATTGCCGTATCTCTCGGATTTCCGAAGGTTCAATCGAGAATTTCCAATTCCATTCATTTTCATAATTTAGTTATCACCCAATGATTTCCATAATATCTAGCAAAACAATTGTTGTACAAGTAAAATAAATGCATTATTTAAATATAAACTTTCTTGTCGAAATCTCATCAGGTACAACCGTGTAGCAACTCATACAACCCATGTAATATTAATTTAACATTCAATTCCTATAACATTAATTTGCCATTCAATTTCACATGACACAATAAACATCACATTTTCCATACCATACATATAATCCATCAACTTCTCCTAAACATATTAAATCATACAATTTATGCCATATCAATAGAGAATTACAATTCAAGTATGGTGTTGCATTATTATTAACACACCAACTTACCTCAAATGCCGAAACGACCATTTTACCAACTTCCTCGATTTTCAATTTTCCTCCACTTATAGGTCCAAATCTCATTTTTTGGGGTCTAAAACATCACATTTCACTTATTTAATTAATGTAGTATTCAAAACAGTCCTTAACTCAACTTTTACAAAAGTACAATTTTGCCCCTAAACTTTTACATATTTACACTTTTCCCCAATACTCGAAAATTAAACTTTAGCCCTTATTCTTATGTTTTATAACATGATGATCAATTTTCCCTTCTATGGCAACATCAAATTCTTACTCTAACATACACTTATGACCATTAGGTATTTTTACCGATTATGTCGTTTTACACATTTTCACTTAAAATCGCTAAACAAAAGTTCTTTAACATAATTTCAACCTTCATATTCTACCATAAAACATCAAAAATACACACTTTTCACCTATGGGTAATTTTCCAAAGATGAACCCTAGTATGAATTATTGGTAGTATAAGCTAAATCGAGCTACCGAGACTCCAAAACCATAAATAACTTGAAAAACGGGGCTAGAATGGACTTACCATGAGATTGGAAAGTTGAGAGAACCCTAGCCATGTCTTCTCTTGGTAAATTTCGTCCATATGGAGAAGATGGACAAATTTGGCATTTTAATTTTGTTTTTAATTCATTTAATTTACAAAATGACCAAAATGCCCTTACAAAAAAATATCTTATCTAACATATACCATATCCATTTTTGTCCAAAAATTTAACCAATTGGTTAATTACCATTTAAGAACCTCTAATTTAAAATTTCATAGCAATTTGACACCTCTAACTTCTAGAACTCAAGTTTTGCATTTTTTTACAATTTAGTCCTTTTGACTAAATTGAGTGGCCAAACGTCAAAATTTTCGAACAAAATTTTCACAAAATTATTCCGTGAAATTGTATACCATAAAAATATAATAAAAATAAATTTTCTTACGTCAAATTTGTGGTCTCAAAACCACTGTTTCGATTAGGCCATAATTCGGGATGTTACAAAAATACTTAGATTTGGTCGCAAAGACAAATTGAGTTCGATATTTATTGGGCCGTATGAGATTATAGAGTGTATCGGGCTGGTTGCTTATAGATTGCTATTGCCACCTGAACTAGAAAATATCCACAATGTTTTTCATGTCTCAATGCTCCGAAGGTATAGATCTGACCCTTCTCATGTGATTAGTCCGTCCAAATTAATATACAGTCTAATCTAAATTATGAGGAAGAACCAATCGTATTCTTACTCGTGAAGTGAAGGAGTTACGAGACAAAAAAATACCATTGGTAAAAGTGCTTTGGCTTAAGCACGGAATCAAAGAAGCAACTTGGGAGCTTGAGGATTCAATGAAAGAATGTTATCCCAACCTATTCACCGGTAAGATTTTCGGGGACGAAAATCCTTTAGGGGGAGAGTTGTAATAGCCTGATTTTGACCCTAACCGAAATAGTAGTTTCGGGACCACAAATCCGAGTCCAAACAATATTTTAAAATTATTTTTTGTGTTTACTATATGTGAATTTGATTGTGTTAAATTTTCGTGATTTAATTTTGTCGTTTAGGTTTCTGATTAAATAAAAGGACATAATTGCGTAAAATGAAAAAGTTACAAATTAATGTGTAAAGTGCTAATTTGATAGTGGCATTTTAATATGGGGTCCTTGAAGGGCAATTAGCCCATTTTTATTAGTAGTGGATGGTAATAGGCATATTATATAAAGATTTCATATTATTTTATAAAGGGTAAAAAGGTAATATATATATTATTATGTAATAAATAAAATAAGACATAAATAACCATGTATTTTGTTCATCTTTCTTGACTGAATATTAAAGAAAAGAAAAGGAAAAGCCTAAGCTACATTTGGCACTTTGAAGCTTTGATTTAGGTATGTGTTTTGTCTGGTTCCTGATAATTTTTACGTTTTTGAGATCGTTGCTTAGAAATGAACAAAACCCATGTCTTAATTTTTGACTGTGATGATGATTTTGTGTTTTGCCATTGATGATACCTTGTGGTTTTTGGTGTTTGATGATGAAATATGAATTATATGTGTTAGATTAACAAGTTTTGTCTTTGAATTTTTGATGAAATTGAGTAATTAGGACTAAATTAAAAAATAAATTTTTGAGGGACTAAAATGTGAAATAAATGAAATGAATGGACTTGTATGAGTGTAAGGAACATTCGGCCTAAGCATAATATAGTTAAATTTTGAATATTTTGTGTTTTGTGCAATAGGAACTAAATTATGAAATTGTGAAATTAGGGGTAAAAATGTAATTTGCCCATTTATGCATTTTTGGACTAAATTGAATGAAAATATGCTTGAATGAGCTTAATTTGAAATTATTTAGATCAAGAACAAAAAGGATCAGGATTGGATCGGGGAAAAGCGAAGTTAAGTGAATAGTCGGGAAACATAGTTTGTCGATATCTGAGGTAAGTTTTAAGCAATTGAGTTGAGTTGAATTTATCAATAATGATGTACATGTATTTAATAGAGGTAAATATGTACAATGTTGATATTGCCAAATGTGATATTGGTTGGGAGATGAATATAGTTGAATGTGATGCATACATATACGTTAATAATATAGCCATGTGTGATATTGATTTGAGAGATGAATACAGTCGGATGTGATGTATAGTTATATGTCAATGATATAGCCGAATGTGATGTTGATATGGAGATGAAATAAGCTAATTTGTATATATATGTGTGTTGAATTAAACGAATAACAAGTTCAAGTAATGCACCAAGTGTGCGAATTTAAATACCGAGCACTATGTGTGCAAAATCGGTCATTTGGCACTAAGTGTGCGAGATGTTAAATGTAACTGCACTAAGTGTGCGAGATGTTAATGTGATGGCACTAGGTGTGTGATACGTTACAGGGTTTGGCACTGAGTGTACGGGTTTATTGATCCATCAAGGATATCAGTTATTGAAAGTATTAAGTGAAATAAAATGATCAAGTATGTGATGATAGATCATATATGGATAGTAAAGTAAGTATTGGCGGTTGAAATGAAATTAAGTATTTTGCATATCGATATGTGATTTATAAGGTAAGAAATATAAGAATAAATTCGGTGAGTGATATATGCATATGAAACTAAGCAAATGTGATGTATATATATACATATGTATTTGTTTTGAGATGAGAAAGTGATTTATAGTTCAATGTGAACCTATTATTAAATGTGTGAGTGTTCAGCCTTAAGGCTATGAAATATGAAAGTCTATGATTGGTGTTATAACTTATAATTATGGTTATAAATCTTGATGGTGATTATAATAAATTGACTTATTATATATAATAGAATAATGCATTGTTGTTATATAATTGCTTATAACTTACTAAGCTGTTAAAGCTTACTTGGTTCTTGGTTGCTCTCGTGATTTAGATTTCCTTCGGGTGATTTTTATGTGCTCGGGGATTGTCGCTAAAGCTCGTCACACTATCATTAATATTTTGGTACCTTTTTGAGGCTAAACTTAAATTTTATGGCATGTATAGGCTATGTTATTTTTTGAGTTTATTTCGAATGGTGTGTGTATATATATATGCCATGCGAAAATGGCTAAATTGTGGTATTTTGGTCTTATGTGAATTCCTCCATGGTGTTAACTTATTATGAAAGTACAATTCGTGATGTGTTTATGCTTGGTGTTTGAATATGTGGCTTGATTGATCAATGAGTTAAATCATAGTTGTGTAATTTTGACCATGGTGGTTGTATGATGTGGTAAATAATTTTCATGATAGGTATGAATGGCGATATAGGTTATATATTTTGGTTGTGCAAAATCGATCATGATATACATATATGTGTGTAATGAGCTTGGTTTTATATGTTTTAGGTTATTTGTAAGATATGATTGGTTTTGATAATTTGGCTATGTTAATTATAAGAGATGTGATCGATTATATGGTTGGATGCTTTTGGCAATTGGTATTAAATTTGGTATATCCTAGATTCGATTAAGTAAGGTTTTGGTATATATGTATATTTGGTTTTGATAATTGATAATTTGTTTTAGTAAAGTGATTATAAGCATGTGCATATTCGGCTATTGTAACTTCAATGACCAAATGAATAGTAACTTTTGCTATTTGATGAAAAATGCTTATATATGAATTTGACTATATGGATTTAAGATATGTATATTAATGTCTAAAAAATATTATGCAAGTGCATCATTACTTATAATGCATTCGGTTATGACCATATGAATAGTAAATATTTCTTATGACTTGTGCTATGTCTGGTAGTGCCTTGTAACCCTAATTTGGCGACGAATACAGGTTAAGGGTGTTACACACACGGGCATGTGTCTAGACCGTGTGTGACACATGGTCAGCCCTGTGGGCGTGTTGATAGGCCGTGTGTCCCCTGCATCAGAAATTAGTAAAATAGAATGTTTAGTAGTAAGTACACGGGCAGAGACACGGCCGTGTGTCTCAGCTGTGTGAATGCCATGGTCTCAGGACTTGGGCGTGTGCCAGACCTTGTGAGGTCTGCTCATAATTTGCGAAAAATTTAGTTTGTCACACGGGCTAGCACACAAGCGTGTGACCCAGCCGTGTGGCCCTAAAGGTCTACTGACATCATAAATAGAATGTCAAGGTTTTCACACACGGGTTAAGACACGAGCGTGTGGCCCTGTTTTGAGTAAAAAAAATTTAAGTGTTCGAGAAATTCCAATTCAATCCCAAACCACTCTATGTGTATGTTTCGAGTCTCGTAGACCTATAATAGGGACATTAAGAGTATTAATGAAAAGTTTTAAGCTTGAACAGAAATTTATATTCTGATATTGCATGATTGAGTATGTTAACTCTGGTATGGTTCTGGTGTTGAATACTGGTAAGGAGTGTTACAATACTCACCTCTAACCTACATGCATAATGCTGATCTATTGGCAAAGGATGGGTTGGAGTTTGCAGAACTACCACACAGGAGGTTGGGCCACTCAAGTTCTTCATTAGATTCGGGTGATTTGGAAGTGGACAAGTATTCTTTCACTAAAGACAGTTTTCTCGCTGCAGTGAAGTGATTCAACATCAAGAACGGGGTTAACTTCCATGTGGTTAAATCCTGATCTAAGAAGTTTGAGGTCAAGTGTGCAATACGAGACCGTAAATGCACATGGAAAATCATGGCTTCTATCAAGAAAATAGGGTTGTGGATGAGAAAGAAGTTTATCGATCTATATACGTGTGTTACCACTAGTACAGTATCAATATTGGTATATATTATGATATAGTTGAATTACTTAATTTAATGTACTTATGGCTTTCATGGTATTTCATGGGATCATTCGAAGTTGGATTCAGAGATGACCGCAAACATAATACTACCGATGGTGAAAGTGATCTAATGACTGCTGTGTCGGTTTTAATTGCAAATATTCGTAACCAATTCAATTAAATGCCTTCGTACCACAAGGCGTTGATAGAAAAGTAGAAGGTATTGGAGAAAATGCATAGTAGGTGGGACGCGTTATACAACAAGGTATGGTAGTGGTGTCGGGTGCTGGAGAGGTATGTCCCAAGTTGCGTAACTGATCTAAAAATAGGGCCTGCATACCACAACGATCACTTGCTCCATAGATGCCGAGTGTTCCACCATTTATTTTGGACCTTCAAGCAATGCTCTCAAGCATTCCATTACTGCAACCCATTGGTACAAATAGACGATAACTTTATATATGATAGATATACACGTCAGTTGTTGTTGGCTGTGGCACAAGATGTGTAACAGTCCGATTTATACCCTAGTCAGAACAGTGGTTTCGGGACCACAAATATGAGTCTGTATAATATTTTAATATTATTGTCTGTGTTGTTGATATGTGATTAAGCATGTGCAAAATTTTTGTATGTTAAATTGTCCTTTTGTGTGCTTAATTTGATAAAAGGACTAAATTGCATAAAGTTTAAAACTAGTTGTTTATTTGATTAGGGGTCAAATCGATGTGGCTTTTGTTTGCAAGACACTTAAGTGGCAATTAAGCCATTTTAAAGTTAGTGGATGAGTAATAGACGGTTGTGCCATTAAATGAATAAGTTTTATTTGTTATTAGTTAAGGGTAATTTAGTAAAAGGTGAATTATTATTTTAATATGATAATAATAATATGAAAATGGACATGATTCATGCATTCTTCCACCGAAATTCAAAGGAAAAAGAAAGGTTAAAGCTCTCATACATAAGGCTACCATGAAACCAAAATTCAAGGTTCATTTTTATCGTGTTTTGATAATTTCTACGTTTTTGCAATCGTTGCTTAGAGAGCTATCAAACCCATGTCTCAATTTGATGAATTGATAATGTTTGTATGAGATGCCATTGATTTTATGTTAAGCTTTTTGATGATTTTTGGTGTTAAATGAAAGATATGAGTTAAATGAACATGTTATGTTATTGAAGTTTTGATGAATTTAGTTAAATATGGTTAAATTGTGAAAATGGTAAATTGAGGGACTAAATTGCAAGTTTGATGAAAAATGTGGGCTTGTATGTGATGTATATGTATTTGGCTAAGCTTGTGTATGCATTGATCTTGTGAAATTTGATGTTTTGAATAAAATGGACTAAATTGATAAAATGTGCAAATGTGAGGGCTAATTTGTAAATAGCCTAAAATATGTGTGTATCGATTTAATTGAATGAAATAGTGAATAAAAGGATAAATTCTTAATATGTTTAGAGCAAGAACTGAGGAAAACGGACTTAGATCGCGGGAAAGCAAAAATAACCGAGTAGCCATTTTCGTTCGATAAACCAAATCCGAGGTAAGTCACTATGCAAATAAACTTATCTGCATTGAATTGAATATATGTATTCATATGTCTATCGATGAAAATGAATGAGTATGAGATGCTAAGTGCGTGAATTCTGAAATAAGTTCGATATAGTGATAAAGCCGAGAAGTCCCGTATGAACCTAGGAATAGATAGGATTAGCTATGTCATGACATAGGTCTCTATTCTGTTTTATCATGTAAGACCACGTCCGGGACATTGGCGTTGATTTGAAATTTTTGTAAGACCTCATCTGGAAAGTAGGCATCGATAGGAGCTTTACGAGTAAGACCATGTTTGGGACATCGGTATCGTATTAATTCGTATAAGACCCTGTCTGGGACAAAGGCATCAATTTCTGAGTACATGTAAGACCTCGTCTGGGATTTTGGCATTGTACAACTATTTCGAGCTTTTGATCATCCTACTAGATTCTTATGGGTTCAACTGGTAAGACTATGATATGAATATCAAATTCGAGCTATGAACAATTATGTGATATTAGTTCGATTCAGGTACGTTGTCTATACACTATTTGTGTATGTAAGGTATGTATCTAAGTGATCTTACTATGGTGTTGAGTACATGGAATTTGTGATATGATGAGAATTGTTTTGGCTAGATGATCTATGTGTTCATATGATTCTTGAATGGTGAAAATGGATAACGTGGTTAAAAGTGTATGAATCAAAACAAATATGTAAAAGTTTGCCAAGTGATTGATATATGCTTTCCATACAAAGTTTATTTCTATATGACTTACTAAGCTTTTGGAAAGCTTACTCTGTGTGTGTGTTTTCTCTGTTTTATAGGTCGTCAAAGCTACTGAAGGCTCGGGATTGTCAAGGATCATCATCACACTACAAAAACTTTTTTGGTACCCTTTTGGAAATGCATATAGCTAAATATGGCACGTATAGGCTATATATGTGTATATGTTTTTGGAAGTGAACTTAGCCATGTGTTTTGGCTAGTTTAATTTAGTAATATGCTTGAATGAATGTGATATATGATGCATATCTTGGTATGGTGAAAGTATGTGAAATGGCCAAGTTTTGAGTGAGCAAATGAATGATCTTATTGGTATGTTTTGATGGTAATATGTAAATGAAATGTTTGGTTGATTGGCTTGTAGGTTTGACCCTAAGTGGGTGGCATGTTGGCATTGCAAAAATGGCCTAAAATGTCACACGGTTGGACACATGGGCATGCCTCAGACCGTGGGTAAATTGACAGAATGTGGCTTAAACTACACACGGCCTTGGCACAGGCGTACCTATAAGTCATGCGAGAAATGGCAAGATATGACCTTATAGGACACGGCCTTAGCAAACTGACGTGCTTGTTAGAGTATTGATTTGGCAGTATGTAACCATGGGGAGGCCGTACGGGTGTGTCATGTAGCCGTGGGAGAGGCACGGCCTACCCCCACGGGCGTGTCTCACCTGTATCCTAGAAAATTTTCAATTTTTCATGAAACTTTATATGTGTTTCAGTTTAGTCCCGACTCAGTTTATAAGCATGCTTAGGGTCTTAATGACTCGTTTAAGGGACACTATGATTGTACATGAATGTGTTTGATGATGATTGACTTTGTGTCGACATTTGGTGGTTAAATGTTCTGATTGACAGGTAATACCCCTTAATCCTATTCCGGTGACGGTCTCGAGTTAGGGGTGTTACAATTTTATTGGTGTCAGAGCTACGATTTAGTCGATTCTCAGACTAACGTAGCGTGTCAGGGTCTAGGTATACATTCCATATATTTGAACTGTGATAGTGTGATGAATCCTGACATGTAAAAAGTGATTTCTGTATAGCAATGGATCCCGGAAGAGCCGTAGCTGACGACGTAGAAAGTAATGTGCCTTCTGATCCAAGATCGACTACAAGCGGTCAGGAGGGAGAAGCTAAACAAGCTTTCTTCTAGATGATGAGTGAGTGGTTCACTCAATTCATGAGAAATAACCCGACTGTTTCACAACCCTCGCCCCCGGTTAATCCCCTTCATACTACAGTTGTGCCACCGGTTGTGTATCCGAATCTGTTAAATAAGCCTCTGGTTGACAAGATCTGTAAGTATGAGGCTGAAGAGTTCTGAGCTATCAATAATGATGATGCTGAAAAAGCTGAATCCTGGATTGAAAATTCTATTCGGGAATTTGATGAGATGTCTTTGACTCCGGAAGAATGCATAAAGTGTGTTGTATCGATACTTTGAGATGTAGCATATCAATGGTGGAAAACTTTGATTTCTATTATTCTGAGAGAACGAGTTACATGGGATTTCTTTCAGTGAGTTCAAAAAGAAATATATCAGTGAGAGATTCATTGATGAGAAACGAAAAAATTTCTAGAACTTAAGCAAGGCCGTATGACTGTTACAGAATATGAACAGGAATTTGTCAGGTTGAGTCAGTACGCTCGTGAATACGTATCATCTGAAGCTATAATGTGCAAAAGATTTGAAGATGGTCTGAATAAAGATATTCGTTTGCTAGTCGGGATTTTAGAAATAAAAGAGTTCATTGTACTCGTTGACTGAGCTTGTAAAGCTGAGGCACTCGGGAAGGATAAAAGAACAGCTGAGTCTAAAGCTCATGACATGAAAAGAGATTTCAGAATAAATCATTTCAGTCTGCTTCGAAAAGATTCCAAGATGATCAAAGTCGTTCTAGAGATAATGTGGGACATTTGAACAGAAATCAAGTTAAATTGCAAATGAGTTCCAAAACTCCAGGATCTTTAGTGGCCAGCGTTGGTAATGTTCAATCAGAGAGACTCGAATGTAAACACTATGGAAAAGACATCTGGGAAGCTGTATATTTGTAACATCCTGAATAGGGCCTATGCAATTCCAGTTCAATTGTATGAAATGACAAGTTTCAAATACTATGAATAAATTTTTGATACTTTTGGAAACCTAGAAATGCATGGAAATGAAAATGAAAATGGAAATGGAAACCTGAACATTTTGGAAACCTAGACATTTTGGAAACACGAACATTTTGGAAACACGAACATTTTGGAAACCTAAACATTTTGGAAACCTAAACATTTTGGAAACTTGAACATTTTGGAAACTTGAACATTTTGGAAACTTGAACATTTTGGAAACTTGAACATTTTGGAAACACAAGATGTAAGGAAAATGGCAAGTTTCTGAGCATGTGAAAATTTTAGGAAACTTAGAAATAAGGCCGGAATGACAAATTTTAAAGCCCAAAATAGGAGATAAGGGCAAGAGGGCCTTAAAAGAAAAAGTGGGTGAATTTTGACATACAATCGAGCTTGGAAAAAGTGGCCTGAAGTGTCACCTAAGGTTTATGGAAATGGCCTGAGTTCGAGTCACATGGAAAGCAAATATTGAAGGTTTAATTTTGCTTCCCAAGGCTAGGGGTGGACGGCACTTGTTTGCTTAAAAGGGAAGAGTTTTATTTTTATTAAAACTTGTCAAATTAAAGTGATAAATAAAAGATTTTCTCTACTAAGATAAATGAGGAATTAAAGGATGGATTAAAGACTTTTAATTTAATTAGGTGATAATTAATGGAGATTAAATTATCACTTGGGAGAGTAGTGGCCAAGTTTTGGACTCTTGGTCTAGCAATTTCAGTTAAAAGAGGAAAATTGAGACTTTTCTCTCATTCACTCTACCTTGCCGAAATTTTGCTCTCTCTTCCCCCTCTCTTTGCCGAAATTTCCCCTAAGCAAGGACTCCATCTTTTCTTTTCCTCTCTTTTGCTATTGCTAAGTCAAAACCTTTCTCTTTCAATCTCGGTTAACTCTCCATAGCCGGATCTCAGTAACTCAAGACAAGGAAGCAAGTGATTAAAGGCTTCAAGGTAAGGTTAAGCCATTCAAATTCCTTTCTTTCTAGTTGCCAAAAGTAAAAGAGTCTAATCCCTATTCTTGATCATGGCCGAATATTCAAGGGATCTCAAGTTTCCAAAACTACCGGATACAAAGATCAAGGATTTAAGGTAAGAACAATTGATTCTTGTTCTTTTAAATCGTTTAATCAAGGCTTAAGAAAATAACCTCTCTTATGTCTATGGCCGAATGTCAAAGGAGGAGTTTCGGGATTTCAGATCCGAGGAAATTAAGGTAAGACATATTCGGCCAAAGGCCAATTACAACTTATTAAAGTTAGATCAGATCTAACATATGAATTTTAGGGATTTCGACAGATATTCAAGGCAAAAGGGAACTTTCGGGAATTGGAATCTATAAGGTAAGCCTCTAAAACATTAGGCCAATGGTTGTAAGATTATCTAAATCGATTCCTTAATTTTTGAAAAGTCAAAAAACTAACCCATATTGAAATACAAGGTTGGCCGAATATCAGGTAGAGGAAAAACCAAACTTTCGGGATTTGTATAAACACCAAATCGACAAAGGTGAGTTCTTTCTACAAATCCTATTAGGATTTGGTTTTGTTTTAAGCCAAATAGGTTTATTAATGTGACTTATATGATGGCCGAATATAGGAGATAACAGATCTAAAGATTAGATCGGGATTTTCGAGATCTCAAGGAACTTTTATTTAAGCGAATAAGGTGTGTACCCTTACTATCCTTCCATATTTTATGGCTAAATATTTTAATATATGATTATGAATAAGAATGTGAATGTGGCTATGTACCACAAATGTGGCAAAAAGTACCCAGGTACGTTTCCTACTTCTGATAGGATTGTGAAAAATGTTATTTTATAACATGCGAATATATATATGATTATGAAATTAAGTATGTTATGCATGATATATATATATATATTTGGGGCATTCGGGATTTATGTGAAAGGGGGAGAACAGGTGTTGACTTCGGTCTCACCAACGAAGGTGTTGACTTCAGTCTCACCAACGAAATATGTTGACTACGGTCACATTGCGAAATTTTGGTAACTTCGGTTACAATAGTGTCTAATGGCACAACGTATAAATTTGATTATAGTGTCTAATGACACAACGTATATGGGCGAATGCCTTCGATGGAGAGTAGCGAATGGAGGGTTGACTTAGTAGTCCCCACGGTGTGAATGGCAGGTACGGGTGGTGTGTAGCGGATGGACCATTAGGATTGGGTTTGGGTTGCATCATAATGTCATTATTATATGGCCCTGATGTTTTAAACATGAATGCCTGATTTATTGAATGATAGTATTGTGTGCACATTGAGTCTGTTGACTCACCCCATTGTGGGAATTATTTTTCAGGTGATGAGCAGTGACGGACCGGGCCGGTGGACCATGAGGTGGCCATGCTACATGCGAAAATTTCATTTATTTTGGACTTAATTTTATTTTTAGTTACTTTTATTCTATTTTAGGTTTCACTTGACGTAATAAGGCCTTTAGGCCCAGTGGATTATTCGTTATGTTTGCTTACTGTTAAGTTACATGCTAAGAACTATATTGGATGTATTTAATTAAATGGGCCTACAAGATTAAATAAATGGGTTTCCAATCTAAGCCCAATTCAAAATAATAGTTTTTTTCTAAAAATCTACAATTTTCTCTAAGTATCGAAAATGATTTTGAAATCGGTTCACTTTAGGAACATACGGATCCGGTTCGGGCTCGTGGTAGGGTGTGGGGTGTTTCAGTTTGGTATCAGAGCCCAGATTTAAACTCTCGGCCTGTGGGCTAAGGCCCAAAACGATTTGAATTCGAGCCCAAATGATTTTCTTTGAAAATAAGCAGGCTTTTGGCATGGCCCCTAAGTCTCCGAATTCCACCATGTAAGTACCCTTAACCATATGTGTGATTCTGTGATTTATATAAGGGTAGAAAAGGCATGGAGCGTAGAATAGAATGATAGGAACTTGAACCCTAGGATTAGTCTACTCAAACACGGATACATAAGACTTAATACCTTTGAATCAACCTATGGCTAAGTCATTGAGCTAGTGGTGTGGTAACCCAGATGCATGTCTAGGATTGGATCCGAAGAGCTTGGTATTTAAGCGGTCCTAGTGACTCACCTCCTCTTCACAGAATCCTACAGTGCGTAGCTTCGGTTCACCATAACTCGGAGGCTCAGTGGTGTGGCAACCTCATGCGCATGTCTAGGAATGGTTTGGTGGGAGCTTGGTATTTAAGCGATTCCACGTGACTCACCTCCTCTCCACATGAATCTTGCACAGTGCGTAGCTTTGGTTCACCACGACCAAGAGGGCTCGGTCATAGGCTAAACATAATGACTAAAACCCGAAAGGAACTAGCCATGTTTAAAAAAAAAAAAGAAGGAAGAACAAAACAACAAACCTTAGTTTTTTTCAAACTTTTAAAACTTTCTTTTAAATCGAGAAAATTATTTTACAACATTCTCTGAAAAACTCACGATTTGCGAAAATTAAAAAATGCCCTTAGGGGTGAAATTACCAAAACGCCCTTGGTTTATAAAATATTCAACTACTCAACAGCTTTACCAAAATTTCAACATTTCATAAACATTCAAAAACCCTAATTTGTAAATTACCAAAATACCGTGATTTTGGGAAAATTACAAACTTGCCCCTAACTTACAAAATTACCAAAATGACCCTAACTTCCAAATTTTTGCAACATCCCCATCTTTGAAGGAACAACTTTCCAAAAGAACCCTCAAAATTTTACAACTCTTAAAATATCCCTAATTCAATAAATTTACCCTGATTTGTGAAAATTACCAAAATACCCCTGAGGTCAAAAATTACCAAAATACCCCCGATTTTAAATTTTTTTTCTCCAAGTTACCCCTAGACCTTGGAGTTCTCAAAATAATTTTTGACAAAATCATCAAGGAACCTTATTTTGACAAAATTATGAAAATGCCCCTATAGGACAAAAATTACGAAAATACCCCCGGGTAGTGGAAAACAACAACAACAAAAACTACAACATTTCTTTGAATGAACGGAAGTTCATATTTGTTTGATGGATGGATGAATGAATGTAAAAGACTGTGTGTTTGTATGATACGAAAGAACCACTCTAAAAATCCCTTCTCATAAAACTTCTTCGCTGATAAATAAGTGGGACATTGACTAATCCATAAAATTTCTTAATCAGATCTCGACGTTAGAAAATGAGCTCTAGAGGACATGGTCGTCGTGGTCGAGGAAGAGGAAGGATGACCGTGTCGGAACCCGTTAGGTCGGGTCAAGGGTTCGACAATGAAATGCCACCGCCACCACCACCCCCATCTATTAATGTTGAGCGGCGGGCTCGACGGGGGGAAGAGGCATGTCGCAGTCGCTTCTGAAGTTTTGGAATTGGTGGTTGGTGCGGGAGGAAATGGAGGAAATCAAAAGTCGGTACTGAACGGCTCGAGCTAATGGAGCGAAATGTTTGAGTAGTATCCAATGTGGCACCCAGTCTAACCGAGTCTTGGTTAGAAACAACGGAGCGTATCATGGATGAGCTTGATCGACTCGGAGGAAAAGTTGAAAGGGATGGTGGCGTTATTCTGCGATGAAGCGTATCGATGGTGGTTGATTGCTCGTGATGGTACCACAGTTGAAAATTTGACACGGGAATATGTTAAAGAGGCCTTCGGAAGAAGTATATGGGAACCGGTATCTGAGATGAGCGGAGGAAGGCTTTTCTAGGGTTAGTACAAGGGAGTAAGTCCGTCATCGTAATATGAGGCAAAATTTTTGATGTTGAGCCGCTATGCTCGAGGGTAGTGGCAATCGAGCATGAACGCCGTGTCCGCTTTGAGGACGGTGAGAGATGATTTAAGATCATTAATAGCACCGCATCGAGAGCGGAAATTCTGTTTTTGGTAGAAAAGGCCAAGGTGGCGAGGGATTAAGGATGCTACTAAGCGGACCGTGGATAAGAATAAGGCCAAAGAGGGTTTGGGTCATCGGAAAGGGTTACAAAAGGCCTAGGGTTGATGGGCCACGGAGTCAACAAGTTGATGCAGTGCAGTGATTCGTCCTTGTGAGCATTGTGGAAAGAGGCATCTAGGGAGTGTTGGAAAAGATAGGAGCATGTCTTAGGTGTGGGTCCAAGGACCATATGTTTAAGGATTGCCCCAAACAATCGACGAGAGCCGGCCGGTAGTTCGAAATGTTGGCGGGCCGGTAGAGGCGATGACAATGACCTCAACGGGTCGTGGTTTGAGTAAACGTGGTAGTGGTATAGGCAGAGGCCGTGGAACACAGGGCCGAGGTAACACTAATACCGATGCAAGATAATCGGGTTTGGTTTATGCGGTTCACCGAAAGGAAGATGGAGACGAGCCGAATGTTATAACCGGTACGTTCTTTATTTTTGACAAACCCTACTTTGCTTTGATTGATGTGGGCTCGACCCATTCCTATGTTGCAAGTAGTATAGTAAAAACACTAGGCCTAGACTCGAACTCTCGATAGGCGGATGACTATAGTAAGCCCATTAGGCCAAACTATAGTGGTAGACAAGATCTTCGAATGTACCCCAGAGATTCGTGGAGTGAGCTTTGGCGGACTTAATGGAGTTACCCTTCGGAGAGTCTGAGCTTATACTCGGAATGGATTGGTTAGTAGAACACCGAGCCGTGTTGGATTGTGCGGCTAAACATATGGAACTAAGAACCCCAGGAGATGAAGTGGTAGTAATGATCGGAGAAAGGAGGAACTATTTATCTAATGTAGTTTCAGCACTGAAGGCTGAGAAGATGGTTAAGAAAGGTTGCAAAGCGTTCTTAGCTTTTGTAAGTGCGATAGGTGGAAAGGAGGAAGGTGTTAATGGAGTTAGGATGGTAAGGGACTTCGTAGATGTGTTTCCAGAAGAGTTACCGGGTATACCCCCAGACAGGGAGGTGGAATTTGGGATTGATTTGCTACCGGGGACAGCTCCTGTGTCAATCGCTCCATACCGAATGGCACCAAAGGAGTTAGTGGAGCTCAAGGCTCAGATACAAGAACTGTTGGATCGTGGGTTCATCCGACCCAGTGTGTCTCCGTGGGAGCACGGTCTTATTTGTGAAGAAGAAGGACGAAACTATGCGTATGTGCATAGACTACCGTCCGATTAAATAAGTGACCATTAAGAACAAGTATCCCTACCAAGGATCGATGACTTGTTCGATCGGTTGAAGGAGCCGCGGTGTTTTCAAGATCGATTCTGATTGGGATACCATCGGTTGAAGGTGAAGGAGGCTAATATCCATAAGACCGCTTTTAGGACAAGATATGGTCACTTGAGTTTGTGGTGATGCCGTTTGGGTTGTGAACGCTCGGTAGCATTTATGGATATGATGAATCGGGTTTTCCAACCCTACTTGGATAGATTTGTCATGGTGTTCATCAATGACATTTTGGTGTTTCAAAGTCGGAGGAGGAGCATGATGAGCATCTCCGAGTCGTGTTGGAAGTGTTAAGGAAAAGAAGCTCATGCCAAATTCAAGAAGTGCGAATTTTGGCTTAAGGAGGTGGCATTCCTAGGACATGTGGTATCCGCAGAAGGAATAAGAGTGGATCCTAGGAAGATTGAAGCAGTGTTAGATTGGAAACCACCTAGGTCCGTGGCTGAAATCTGAAGTTTCTTAGGCTTGGCGGGCTATTACGTAAGGTTCGTGGAAGGATTCTCGTCAATAGCGCGCTTTAACCAAGTTACTAAGGAAGGAAGTACCTTGAATGGACTAATAAGCGAAGAGAGCTTTGAAAAGCTTAAGAAGGTCTTGTGAGAGGCTCCAGTGTTAATTGATGGAGGCGGGAAAAGAATTTGTGGTGTCTTGTGACGCTTAGACACGGGGTTAGGTTGTGTGTTAATGCAAAAGGGCAAAGTGGTTGCTTATGCGTCACGGTAGCTAAGGCCTCATGAGCTTAACTACCCAACTCATGACTTAGAGCTAGCAGCGGTGGTTTTCGCCTTAAGGTTTGGAGGCACTACCTTTATGGAGAAAGGTCGATTATCTACAGCACCACAAGAGCCTTAAGTATTTATTAACTCAGAAGGAGTTGAACTTGAGGCAATGAAGGTGGGTGGAATTGCTGAAGGACTATGACTGTTCAATAGAGTATCATCCGGGCAAGGCGAATGTAGTAGCCGATGCCCTAAGTCGAAAGGTTGTATTAGATCTACGGGCTTTGTTCGCTCATATAAGTCTGTATGATGATGGAAGCCTGTTGGCAGAGTTGCAAGTCAGGCCCACATGGCTAAAGGAAGTGAAGGAGGGACAGTTGGCTGATAATGACTTAAGTACTAAGTTGCAGCAAGTACAGCAAGGGGGATTAGAGGATTATGGTGTCAATAATGAAGGGGTATTGTGCTACAAGGAAAAGCACATGTCAAGAATAAGGAGTTGAGACAAAGATTCTTCGGGAAGCGCATGGTAGCCCTTGTGCTATGCATCCCGGAGGTATTAAGCTGTATAGAGATCTAAGGGAACAATTTTGGTGGTCTAACCTAAAGCGAGAAGTGACTGAATTTGTGGGGAAATGTTTGACATGTCAGCAAGTTAAGGCTGAACACCAAGTCCCATCAGGATTGCTCCAACCAATCGAGATTCCCCAATGGAAGTGGGAAAGAATTACCATGGACTTCGTTAGTGGGTTTCCCGTTACGCCTACTAAGAAGGACTCGGTATGGGTGATAGTGGACCGTTTGACCAAATCCACACACTTTATCCCAGTCAGAATGGATTATTCTTTTCAGAAGTTGGCTAAGTTGTATGTGGCAAAATTGTGAGATTACATGGAGTACCAATGTCAATCATCTCTGATAGAGACCCAAGGTTTACTTCTCGGTTTTGGAAAGCACTTCATCAAGCTTTAGGCACTAAGCTAGACTTCACTATGGCTTTTCATCCACAATCGAATCGGCGATCGAACGAGTTATACAAGTGTTGGAGGATATGTTGAGAGGTCGTAATGGATTTTCGAGGAAGTTGGGAAGATTACTTGCCTTTAGCTGAATTCGCCTACAACAATAGCTATCAAGCCAACATTCGGATGGCACCATACGAAGCATTGTATGGAAGGAAGTGTAGAACACCTACTTGTTGGACCGAGTTAGGAGAATGCCAAGTCTTGGGTCCAGAATTGGTGGCAGAAACTAAAGAGAAGGTTGAGCTAATTCGACGCAGTTGAAGGAAGCCTCGATAGGCAAAAGTCGACGCAGACCTTAAGCGGAAGGAAATAGAGTTTGAAGTGGGAGATCAAGTGTTCTGAAAGTCTCACCTTGGAAGAAGGTAATGAGGTTTGGTACGCAAGGGAAGCTAAGCCCAAGATTTATAGGGCCTTATCAAGCATCTTGAAGCGCGTTGGGCGATGGCATACCAACTAGAGTTGCCACCAGAATTGAAGTAGATGCACGACGTATTCCATGTGTCCATGCTACGTCGCTATCGATCGGATCCATCTCATGTGGTACCGGTTGAAGAGGTGGAACTAAGGCCAGACTTATCCTATGAGGAAGAACCAATTCGAATTTTGGAACATGATGTGAAAGTATTGCGAAGAAAGACAGTGCCTCTAGTCAAAGTGCTATGGCGCAATCATGGAACGGAAGAAGCTTCGTGGGAGCCAGAAGAGGCGATGAGACAGCAATACCCTCAACTATTTTAGTTAGGAAATTTCGGGGACGAAATTTTGTTTAAGGGGGTAGAACTGTAACATCCTGAATAGGGCCTATGCAATTCCAGTTCAATTGTATGAAATGACAAGTTTCAAGTACTATGAATAAATTTTTGATACTTTTGGAAACCTAGAAATGCATGGAAATGAAAATGAAAATGGAAATGGAAACCTGAACATTTTGGAAACCTAGACATTTTGGAAACCTGAACATTTTTGGAAACCTGGACATTTTGGAAACCTAAACATTTTGGAAACCTAAACATTTTGGAAACTTGAACATTTTGCAAACTTGAACATTTTGGAAACTTGAACATTTTGGAAACTTGAACATTTTGGAAACTTGAACATTTTGGAAACCTGAAGATGTAAGGAAAATGGCAAGTTACAGAGCCGTGCGAAAATTTTAGGAAACTTAGAAATAAGGCCGGAATGACAAATTTTAAAGCCCAAAATAGGAGATAAGGGCAAGAGGGCCTTAAAAGAAAAAGTGGGTGAATTTTGACATACAATCGAGCTTGGAAAAAGTGGCCTAAAGTGTCACCTAAGGTTTATGGAAATGGCCTGAGTTTGAGTCACTTGGAAAGCAAATATTGAAGGTTTAATTTTGCTTCCCAAGGCTAGGGGTGGACGGCACTTGTTTGCTTAAAAGGGAAGAGTTTTATTTTATTAAAACTTGTCAAATTAAAGTGATAAATAAAAGATTTTCTCTACTAAGATAAATGAGGAATTAAAGGATGGATTAAAGACTTTTAATTTAATTAGGTGATAATTAATGGAGATTAAATTATCACTTGGGAGAGTAGTGGCCAAGTTTTGGACTCTTGGTCTAGCAATTTTAGTTAAAAGAGGAAAATTGAGACTTTTCTCTCATTCACTCTACCTTGCCAAATTTTGCTCTCTTCCCCTCTCTTTGCGAAATTTACCTAAGCAAGGACTCCATCTTTTCTTTTCCTCTCTTTTGCTATTGCTAAGTCAAAACCTTTCTCTTTCAATCTCGGTTAACTCTCCATACCCGGATCTCAGTAACTCAAGACAAGGAAGCAAGTGATTAAAGGCTTCAAGGTAAGGTTAAGCCATTCAAATTCCTTTCTTTCTAGTTGCCGAAAGTAAAAGAGTCTAATCCCTATTCTTGATCATGGCCGAATATTCAAGGGATCTCAAGTTTCCACAACTATAGGATACAAAGATCAAGGATTTAAGGTAAGAACAATTGATTCTTGTTCTTTTAAATCGTTTAATCAAGGCTTAAGAAAATAACCTCTCTTATGTCTATGGCCGAATGTCAAAGGAGGAGTTTCGGGATTTCAGATCCGAGGAAATTAAGGTAAGACATATTCGGCCAAAGGCCAATTACAACTTATTAAAGTTAGATCAGATCTAACATATGAATTTTAGGGATTTCGACAGATATTCAAGGCAAAAGGGAACTTTCGAGAATTGGAATCTATAAGGTAAGCCTCTAAAACATTCGGCCAATGGTTGTAAGATTATCTAAATCGATTCCTTAATTTTTGAAAAGCCAAAAAACTAACCCATATTGAAATACAAGGTTGGCCGAATATAAGGTAGAGGAAAAACCAAACTTTCGGGATTTGTATAAACACCAAATCGGCAAAGGTGAGTTCTTTCTACAAATCCTATTAGGATTTGGTTTTGTTTTAAGCCAAATAGGTTTATTAATGTGACTTATATGATGGCCGAATATAGGAGATAACAGATCTAAAGATTAGATCGGGATTTTTGAGATCTCAAGGAACTTTTATTTAAGCGAATAAGGTGTGTACCCTTACTATCCTTCTATATTTTATGGCTAAATATTTTAATATATGATTATGAATAAGAATGTGAATGTGGCTATGTACCACAAATGTGGCAAAAAGCACCTGTGCGTTTCCTACTTGATAGGATTGTGAAAATGTTATTTTATAACATGCGAATATATATATGATTATGAAATTAAGTATGTTATGCATGATATATATATATATATATTTGGGGCATTCGGGATTTATGTGAAAGGGGGAGAACAGGTGTTGACTTCGATCTCACCAACGAAGGTGTTGACTTCGGTCTCACCAACGAAATATGTTGACTACGGTCACATTGCGAAATTTTGGTAACTTCGGTTACAATAGTATCTAATGGCACAACGTATAAATTTGATTATAGTGTCTAATGACACAACGTATATGGGCGAATGCCTTCGATGGAGAGTAGTGGATGGAGGGTTGACTTAGTAGTCCCCACGGTGTGAATGGCAGGTACGGGTGGTGTGTAGCGGATGGACCATTAGGATTGGGTTTGGGTTGCATCATAATGTCATTATTATATGGCCCTGATGTTTTAAACATGAATGCCTGATTTATTGAATGATAGTATTGTGTGCACATTGAGTCTGTTGACTCACCCCATTGTGGGAATTATTTTTCAGGTGATGAGCGTGATGGACGGGCGGTGGACCATGAGGTGGCCATGCTACATGCGAAAATTTCATTTATTTTGGACTTAATTTTATTTTTAGTTACTTTTATTCTATTTTGGGTTTCACTTGATGTTATAAGGCCTTTAGGCCCAGTGGATTATTCTTTATGTTTGCTTACTGCTAAGTTACATACTAAGAACTATATTGGATGTATTTAATTAAATGGGCCTACAAGATTAAATAAATGGGTTTCCAATCTAAGCCCAATTCAAAATAATAGTTTTTTTCTAAAAATCTACAATTTTCTCTAAGTATCAAAAATGATTTTGAAATCGGTTCACTTTAGGAACATACCAGATCCGGTTCAGGCTCGTGGGCCGGGTGTGGGGTGTTTCAAGATTAAACGTTGGTAATGCTTGATCATTTTATCCATGATTGCCCTGAGCCTGTCGAACCAGGGACTGTTCAGAATCCAAGATCTAATAATGCACCTGCGAGAGGTCGATCATCAAAGAATGTAAAGAATGTTAGTGGTAGTCAGAGAACTATGAGAGACAATGTTGTCAGATCTGAAGCCAGAGCGCTTGCCAGAGCGTATGCTATCCGAGCTCGTGAAGAAGCTTCATCACCTGATGTTATAACGGGTATTTTTACTCTTTATGATACTTCTATGATAGCTTTAATAGACCCTGGTTCTACACATTCATACATATGCATAAATTTAGTATATGGTAAGACTTTGCCTATAGAGTCTACTGAATTTGCTATAAAAGTATTGAACCCCTTAGGTAAAAGTGTCCTGGTTGACAAAGTATGCAAGAACTGTCCGTTAATGTTTCGAGATATCTATTTTCTTACTGGTCTGATGCTCTTGCCATTTGATGAATTCGATATTATTCTGGGTATGCTTTGGTTGTTTATGCATGATGCCGTTATAAATTGTAAAAGAAAGACTATAGATTTACAAGGTCTGAATGATGAGACCGTAGGAATTGAGTCTAGTGATTTAAATGGATTGCCTACTATGATATCCATTTTGAAAGCTCAGAGTTATGTGAAAAAGGGGTATGAATCATATTTTGCTTATGTGATCAATTCAACAGCATATGAGAAAAAAATTGAATCAGTACCCATTGTTTGTGATTTTTCTGATGTGTTCTCTGAAGAGTTACCGAGTTTACCTCTGATTCGTGAAGTTGAATTTGGTATTGAATTATTGCCTGGTACGACACCTATTTCGATAGCTCCGTATAGAATGTCACCGATAGAGTTGAAAGAGTTAAAGTCACAGCTATAAGAATTGACTGATAGAGGGTTTACTAGACTGAGTTTTTTGCCTTGGGGTGCTCCTGTTCTGTTTGTGAAAAAGAAAGATGCTACGATGAGAATGTGTATCGATTACCATCAGTTGAATAATTATCCATTGCCCAGAATTGATAATTTGTTTGATCAGTTAAAAGGAGCTACTGTGTTTTCCAAGATTGATTTGAGATCGGGATACTACCAATTGAGAGTTAAAGATTCGGATATTCTAAAACGCTTTTAGAGCGAGGTACGGGCATTATGAGTTTTAGTTATGCCATTCGGACTAACCAATGCTCCTACTGTTTTTATGGACTTGATGAACAAAATTTTTAGATCGTATCTGGATCAATTTGTTGTTGTATTCATTGACGACATTTTGATTTACTCACGTGATGAGAACGAGCATGCAGAACATTTGAAAATTGTGTTGTAAACTTTGAGAGAAAAGCAATTGTACGCAAAATTCAGCAAATGTGAATTCTGGTTAAATGAGGTCAGTTTTTGGGGGCATATTGTGTCAGCTTCTGGGATTCGTGTTGATTCGAGCAAGATTTCTGCTATTCTGAATTTGAAACCTCCGAAGAATGTGTCCGAAGTTTGTAGTTTTCTGGGTTTAGCTAGTTATTACCGTAGATTTGTTAAAGGCTTCTTGACTATAGCTACTCCATTGACTAAATTACTTCAGAAAGATGTCAGATTTGAATGGTTGGATAAATGTCAGAAAAGTTTTGACTAGTTGAAAACTCTGTTAACAGAAGCTCCAGTGTTAGCACAGCCAGAATCTGGTAATGAATTTATTGTTTATTGTGATGCTTCGTTAAATGGTCTAGGATGTGTTTTGATGCAAGAGGGCAAAGTGGTAGCTTATGCTTCGAGACAATTAAAGCCTCAAGAAAGAATTATCCGACACACGACCTTGAGCTTGCTGCGATTGTGTTTGCAGTTGAAATTTGGCATCATTATTTGTACGGTGAGAAATGTCATGTGTTCTCAGATCATAAAAGTCTGAAATATCTAATAACCTAGAAAGATTTGAACCTACGCCGGAGAAGATGACTTGAATTGTTAAAAGATTATGAGCTGGTGATAGATTATCATCCGGGGAAAGCAAATATGGTTGCTGATACGTTGAGTAGAAAGTAATTGTTTGCACTCGTGCTTTGAATGCTCGATTAGATGATAGTTCTGATAGCTAAATTAAGAGCGAAACCGTTATTTGTATAGCAAAGATTTGAACCTACGCCGGAGAAGATGACTTGAATTGTTAAAAGATTATGAGCTGGTGATAGATTATCATCCGGGGAAAGCAAATATGGTTGCTGATACGTTGAGTAGAAAGTAATTGTTTGCACTACGTGCTTTGAATGCTCAGTTAGATTTGTCTGATGATAGTTCTGTGATAGCTAAATTAAGAGCGAAACCGTTATTTGTATAGGAAATATGTGATGTTCAGAAGATTGATAATGAATTGTTGTTGAAACGAACTCAGTGTGAATTGAATTTTGAATCTAAATTTCGAGTTGTTGATGATTGTTTGAGATTCAGAGATCGAATCTGTGTTCCAAGAAATCCGGAGCCGATTCAATTGATTTTGGCGAAGCACATAATAGTCGTTTATCTGTCCATCCAGGAAGTACTAAAATGTATCATGATTTGAAATGACACTACTTGTGGTTTGGTATGAAATTAGACATTTTTGAATTTGTTTCAAAATGCTTAGTTTGCCAGCAAGTGAAAGCCGAACATAAAGTTCCATCGGGATTGCTGCAGTCGATTCTGATTCTTGAGCAGAAATTGGATAGACTAACAATGGACTTTGTTTTTGGTTTGCCTCTGACTTTGAGAAAGAAAGATGCAATATGGGTCATAGTTGACCGATTGACGAAATCTGCCCATTTTATTCCGGTAAGATCTGATTTCTCACTGGAGAGATTAGCTGAGCTTTATATTTCTGAAATTGTGAGATTGCACGGGGTGCCACTATCTATTGTGTCAGATAGGGATTTGAGATTCACATCGCGGTTCTGGAAGAAATTGCAAGGCGCTTTGGGTGCGAAATTGCATTTCATCTGACTTTTCATCATAAACGGATGGTCAATCCGAGCGAATTATTCAGATTCTCGAAGATATGTTAAGATGCTGTATATTAGAGTTTAATGGTTCGTGGGAACAATACCTGCCATTGATTGAATTTGCGTATAATAATAGTTTTCAGTCGAGCATCAAAATGGCACCATATGAAGATTTGTACGGATGTAAATGCCGTACACCTCTATATTGGACTGAACTCAGTGAGAATAAGTTACATGGTGTCGATTTGATAAAAGATACCGAACAGAAAGTGAAACTGATATGAGATTGTTTGAAAGCAGCACCTGATCGTTAGAAGTCCTATGTAGACTTAAAACGTAAGGATATAGAATTTGAGATCGGCGATAAAGTATTTCTAAAAGTGTCTCCATGGAAGAAAGTGCTTCAATTCAGACGTAAAGGCAAGTTAAGTCCGAGATTCATCGGACCGTATGAGATCATTGAATGTGTTGGGCCTGTTGCATATAGATTGAAGTTACCCTCTAACTAGAAAAGATTCACAATGTATTTCACTTTTCGATGCTCCGTAGATATCGGTCTGATCCGTCACATATGATTTCCCCATCTAAAATCAAAATTCGATGTGATATGACATACGAAGAGGAACTGATCCGTATCTTAACTCGTGAAGTGAAAGAGTTAAGAAACAAGAAAATTCCATTAGTGAAAGTATTGTGGAATCGACACGGATTAGAAGAGGCTACTTGGGAGCCTAAAGATTCAATGAGACAACAATATCCAACTCTGTTTAACGGTAAGATTTTCGGGGACGAAAATCCCTAAGGGGGGAGAATTGTAACAGTCTGGTTTATACCCTAGTCAGAATAGTGGTTTCGGGACCACAAAACTGAGTCCGTATAATATTTTAATATTATTTTTGTGCCGTTGATATGTGATTAAGCACGTGCAAAATTTTCGTATGTTAAATTGTCCGTTTATGTGCTTAATTTGATAAAAGACTAAATTGCATAAAGTTTAAAAGTGGTTGTTTATTTGATTAGTGGTCAAATCGATGTAGCTTTTGTTTACAAGGGACTTAAGTGGCAATTAAGCCATTTTAAAGTTAGTGGATGAGTAATGGACGGTTGTGCCATTAAATGAATAAGTTTTATTTGTTATTAGTTAAGGGTAATTTAGTAAAAGGTGAATTATTATGTTAATATGATAATAATATGAAAATGGACATGATTCATGCATTCTTCCACCGGAGTTCAAAGGAAAAAGAAAGGTTAAAGCTCTCATACATTCGGCTACCATCAAACCAAAATTCAAGGTTCGTTTTTGATCGGGTTTTGATAATTCATACGTTTTTGCTATCGTTGCTTAGAGAGCTATCAAACCCATGTCTCAATTTTGACGATTTGATAATGTTTGTGTGAGATGCCATTGATGTTATGTTAACCATTTTGATGATTTTTGGTGTTAAATAAAGATATGAGTTACATGAACATGTTATGTTCTTGAAGTTTTGATGGATTTAGCTAAATAGGGCTAAATTGTGAAAATGGTAAATTGAAGGACTAAATTGCAAGTTTGATGAAAAATGTGGGCTTGTATGTGATGTATATGTATTTGGCTAAGCTTATGTATGCATTGATCTTGTGAAATTTGATGTTTTGAGTAAAATGGACTAAATTGATAAAATGTGCAAATGTGAGGTTAATTTGTAAATAGCCCAAAATATGTGTTTATGGATTTAATTGAATGAAATAGTGAATAAAAGGATAAATTCTGAATATGTTTAGATCAAGAACCGAGGAAAACAAACTTAGATCACGGGAAAGCGAAAATAACCGAGTAGCCATTTTCGTTCGATAAACTAAATTCGAGGTAAGTCACTATGCAAATAAACTTATCTGTATTGAATTGAATATATGTATTCATATGTCTATCGATGAAAATGAATGAGTATGAGATGCTAAGTGTGTGAATTCTGAAATAAGTTCGATATAGTGATAAAGCCAAGAAGTCCCGTATGAACCTAGGAATAGATAGGATTAGCTATGTCATGACATAGGTATCTGTTCTGTTTTATCATGTAAGACCAAGTCCGGGACATTGGCGTTGATTTGAAATTTGTGTAAGACCTTGTCTGGGATGTAGGCATCGATATGAATTCTATGTAAAAGACCTCGTCTGGGATGTAGGCATCGATATGAATTCTATGTAAAAGATCTCGTTTGAGACATAGGCATCAACAGGAGCTTTATGAGTAAGACCAAGTCTGGGACATTGGCATTGTATTAATTCGTATAAGACCCTATCTGGGACAAAGGCATCGATTTCTGAGTACATATAAGACCTCGTCTGGGACGTTGGCATTGTACAACTATTTCGAGCTTTCTGATCATCCTACTAGATTCCTATAGGTTCACCGGGCAAGACTATGATATGAATATCAAATCTGAGCTATGAACAATTATGTGATATTAAGTTCGATTCAGGTACGTTGTCTATACACTATTTGTGTATGTAAGGTATGCATCTAAGTGATCTTACTATGGTGTTAAGTACATCGAATTTGTGATATGATGAGAATTGTTTTGGCTAGATGAGCTATGTGTTCATATGATTCTTGAATGGTGAAAATGGCTAATGTGGTTAAAAGTGTATGAATCAAAACAAATATGTGAAAGTTTGCCAAGTGATTGATATATGCTTTCCATACCAAGTTTATTTGTATATGACTTATTAGGCTTTTGGAAAGCTTACTCTGTGTCTGTGTTTTCTCTGTTTTATAGGTTGTCGAAGCTACCGAAGGCTCGGGATTGCCAAGGATCATTATCACACTACAAAAACTTATTTTGGTACCCTTTTGGAAATGTATATAGCTAAATATGGCATGTATAGGCTAGATATGTGTATATGTTTTTGGAAGTGAACTTAGCCATGTGTTTTGGCAAGTTTAATTTAGTAATATGCTTGAATGAATGTGTTATATGATGCATATCTTGGTATGGTGAAAGTATGTGAAATGTCCAAGTTTTGAGTGACCAAATGAATGATTTTATTAGTATGCTTTGATGGTAATATGTACATGACATGTTTGGTTGATTGGCTTGTAGGTTTGACCCTAAGTGGGTGGCATGTTAGCCTTGCAAAAATGGCCTAAAATGTCACACGGTTGGGGCACACTGGCGTGCCTCAGACCATGGGTAAATTGACAGAATGTGGCTTAAACTATACACGACCTTGGCACGGACATACCTACAGGTCGTACGAGAAATGGCAGTATATGACCTTATAGGACACGTCCTTAGCACACGGATGTGCTTGCTAGCCATGTTGATTTTGGCAGTATGTAACCACGGGGAGGGTGCACGGGTGTGTCATGTAGCCGTGGGAGAGGCACGGCCTACCCCCACAGGGGTGTCTCCCCTGTATCATAGAAAAGTTTTCAATTTTTCATGAAACTTTATGTGTTTCGGTTTAGTCTCGACTCGGTTTATAAGCATGCTTAGGGTCTTGATGACTCGTTTAAGGGACACTATGATTGTATATAAATGTGTTTGATGATGGTTGACTTTGTGTCGAATTTGGTGGTTAAATGTTCTGATTGACCGGTAATACCCCTTTAATCCTATTTCGGCGACGGTCTCAGGTTAGGGGTGTTACATGATGGTAATCAAAAAATCCTTCCAATTGCATAGCAGATGACGGAGAGTCCTTTTTGTCTGGGTTGAGGAGGCATGGCTGCCCCCAACATGATAAATGCGTCATCTCAGATTGGGAAATTGGAATACTATTTGTAATTGAATGATAGTGAAGCCTTTGGGGCTATACACACCATCGATACTGTCTAAGGCATGTTGCGTCTAACTACTACCAGAAATATCCCTCTATCGCTGAGCGAGCACAAGTGACCAACATGGGTATGTAATCGCCACCAATATTCTTTGGTTTGAAATATTTTGTTTTTTTTATATTTTTTGGTATGTAATCGCCACTATCCACTTCTATTGACAGGATATGAGATCTTAAAGGGTTGTTTCCATGAGATGTTGAAAATATTACGGTCAACTAATGAGGCGGGGGCACAATACCTCTCTAACATACCTTTCGATCAGTGGACACAATCCTATGATGGGGTTCTATGATATGGCCACATGACCTCAAACATGGTGGAATGCATCAATTCTATTTTAAAGGAAGCGTGTCATTTACCGATAACCTCAGTTGTGAAAGAGGCATACTTCTGTTTGGCAAAACTATTCCTAAAGTGAGTGACGAGTTATGTTGGGCAATTGCAGGAAGGCCACGTATGGTGCCCTGATATTATGAAAGAAGTTAAGAAGGCTACGACACAAGCGAATTGCATGCACTCAATGAGTCACTCGCGCGAAGACCTATGGTTTTGGGTAATGGAGTTTGACAGACTGAACCAAGGTATTGTCGGGGGAGTGTATCATGTACGCCTGAGAAATAAGACTTGTGATTGTAGGAGATTTGATGCACTTATTTTTCCATGTGCTAATGCAATTGTAGCTTGTAGCAATATACACTTGGATCCCATGAGCTTTGTGGACAAAGTGTACAAATTAGAATACTTGTACAGTGTATGGAGACACATATTCCCACCAGTCCTAGATGAACGTATGTGGTCGCCTATATCGAGCGCTCTATTTAAGTTGTTACCTAATAGAAGATTCCCTCGCAAACCAAAAGGTCGCTCGATGTTGACTTTAATATGCGAAAATATGGATATTACGGACATGTCAAACCAATCGAGGTTATGTGGGTGATGTAGGAACTCGGACCATACAATGCCATCATGTCCACATCAAAAGGATGATAAAAACTAGAAAACAAATATCAATTCCATTATAATATGTAAATGCGCGGTTCTGTGAAATGATAACAAATATCAACTTTTCATTTTGTGAAATTATAACAAATTACAACTTTAATTTTGTAAAATTCTAAAAAAATATCAACAAACATTTCGTTAAATGATAACAATATTTCTCTAAAAACATAATAATAAAAATCACCAATAGAATATAAACGTTCGATACAAAGATAAAATTAATCAGTGCATATGTCGGTTAGAATCTGTGCCACATTAGGGTGGTCGACGGTTATGCGCTAGATTCCTTCTTGGTTCAACATTCGGGTGAGGTTGTGGTCTCTGTAGCTCTTTTTCTTCGCATTCAGTCGATTGCAATCCTTGCATTCTTGGTTACCATGGTGCATCCTCTGGTCTAGGAATAGGTGGTTGGAAAGATGACCCAGCTTGGTAGAACAAAGATCCCGGAGGTGTTTGCATCACAAACAGAGATGAGCATAACTATGTTGAGTCCCATACACCGATTGGAAAACAAGTGGACTCTCTGTTAGTGCCTGAAACATAGCCGGCCTATACATCATTGTCGTCATCGTCGGAGGTGACAATGGTATAAGTGTGTAATACATCGGGGATGGATATATTACATTCCAACCTAACATAGGACTATAAGTAAAAATTTTGGTGCAATATATGGTGCTTGTGTAAAGATGACAGGATCAGAATATGCACTAGAATAAGAAGGTATATACTAATTGATGGGTAGTGTGGGCGTCGGTTCTACGGTCGTCGGTGTCGGTTCTTGTGTGGGTGCTAGTGATGGACTCACCTCACCAGCCCTTGGATTTAAAGGGGGCCGTCATGGCCTATTCGTATGGGGATGCTGATGTTTCACCTCTTCTCCCTACAAATATGGCTTGCCATGGATCCTAAACTATGGCATGTACTTCCAATCACATGCTAACTCCAAACGGTAATAGGTTCACGAGTAGGTAAGAAATCATACTGATTATTCCACATGTTGATATGTTAGGAGTGGAATACTGACTAATTCTCATCTAACCACTACAAGTCGATAGGATGTAGATCATTAAGGTTTTGAAGTGCCACTAGAATCGATTGTCAGAATCTGAACTACTGCAACACTCTATCAGTCTCGTGTATCTCGACGGTAGCGTACATTACCAATGGGACCTTCACGTGCCAAGCATTGGTATTCACAAAGAATTCCTCAAAGATGACTTCTCGAATTGTCGGATCCTCGTATGGTGTCCATTCAAACTATATTAATGTGATAAAGCATTAGTTATATATATACTACTAAATAGAAATCGACTACGTTAAGATTATATAGTTCAAATTTAAATAAATACATACCTTCACTTTTGATCATTGGTCTAATAGAAGCCATATATCTTAAAGCTCAGTAGGTAATCCCACGTGACTCAGCTTGCAGTTCCACCTATTTAAATAACTTCTTAGCATAATAATTTTAATTTAAATAGATTTTATCATTATAATATATACTAAATTTTACCTTGTTACGAGTGGTAATGTATATGGGTAGTTCACTCAAGGATGTAAAAATGGAAACCAATAATGAGCCTATGATTGCAATAGGAAAAGCAATGACCAATTTTCATTTTTCCTTGTTGCACCGCCCTACCCATCCTCAGGTACAATGTCGCCAACACGACAGACCCCCAACTGAGTTCGCCCGCTTATCTAAAATAGATGAGTTTTAGCAGCCACCTTAGATGGACGAGATTTCGTGACTTATTTGGCATCAAGATATCCCTGATGATTTGAAGGATGTCCTGAGTGTGTCATTCTCTTTCGACTTCAGTAGAAGCCATATCCATCCCCGCAAAAGTTATTCATGTCCAAGTCATTTTGATCCAACCTTCGTAAATCATCTTTAGAGCTGAACCCAAAATTTTACCACATATAGCTCCCCAATCAGCAGACTAAATAGACCTGGTGATTATCGACCCATCCACCGGTAACCTCAACTGTAAATGAACATACTCCAAAGTGATAGTACACTCACCGCATGGAAGATGGAATGTGTGCGTCTCAGGTCTCCACCTCTCCACCAACGCGCTTACAAGTTTCGGGTCCAACTTACATCCCCGACCTACAAGGGCCACGTGCCAAAAATTGGATTCCCTCAAGCATGATTCGATCAATAGTAATGGAGGACTGAGTAGATTATGAATATGGCATTGTAAAATTCGATCTTTCGCCTATTTACATAAAAAATATAAAAAAATATTAAGTTAAAATATAACAATAAAATTAAAATTGAAATATATTAAAATTTATTATTACCATTTGCAATTGATTGAAGGAAATGTGAGATACCCTACCATTGCTAAATATACAAAACAAATTAATTTCTAATAAAAATACTTTTTGAAAATATTAATAAAAATAGAATTTAAATAGAAATAGAATTTTAGTAA
The DNA here is from genome assembly GCA_025506655.1 of Gossypium rotundifolium. Lineage (NCBI taxonomy): Eukaryota > Viridiplantae > Streptophyta > Magnoliopsida > Malvales > Malvaceae > Gossypium > Gossypium rotundifolium. The sequence continues at coordinate 55,394,413 of CP106731.1, forward strand.
AAAATTAAGAGAGAATTTGAGAGATTTTTAGAGAATGTTGTGAGAAATTAGTAGGGCTTTTTTTTTTTTTTTTTTGTCGGGGGCATCGACTATTTAAAATAGCTTTTGGAAATGTGGCCATTGGGGGGAGGGGCATGAATGTCTTTGACACGTTTTTCATTAACGTTTCTAGCTAAAAGCTTTTTACTGGTCACACGTAGAAAGCGCTTCCAGTTGAAAGCATTTTTCTTAGTTTTTCTTGAAAGCGCTTTACCTAAATTGGCCCATTCCCATAAATTTTAAAAATTTGATCTATTTTCATAATTTTTATAAAAAAAATGGCAATTTCTGGTATTTTGGTAATTTTTATTGATGTGAGCTTGATAAATAACTAATATTACTTAAGTTTATTTTAACACTTGAAGCTCTAAATTATTTTTTGAAATATAAGTTATGTGCTTGGAAGGAATGGTTAAGAAAGTGGGCACTAGTACAAGCCTTGTGTGAAATAGAAAATAAAAAAAATGACACAAAAATTGTTTACTCAGTTTATTTTCTCTACGTCTGCGAAGCCTAACTCAATAAGAAATATTCATTATCTTCAACACTTAAACCAAGTTATCCTAATCTATCACGCACCTGTGATATTCTCACCATTAAGTTCACCCATGTGAATTCAGCAAGTAAAACCATAACACAAAAGGTTTTACTATTAAAACATACTCACGATATAAAGTTCCTCACTAGAACATCTTAAGTTCTCAATTTTTTAGTACAATAACTTATACAATTCTCTTAATTATATAGAAAATTTTTTGAGACTTGCTAACATAGAAAGATCTAGCACAATCCCTATAAATCAATCACATTGTAAGTTGAATACAATATAATAATAATGAATAAGATAAACATGAACTCTTTCGTAGCAAAGAATACAATGTTCCAATCCTATCCAATATCCATGATCTAAGGGATTAGATGTAACACCCTTTACCCGTATTTGAAGCCGAAACAGGGTACGAGGAATTACCAGGCATAAACACAAGCAATTATACAAAATCGAGACGTGAATCTCCATCCAAATTTAAAAATTTTCATTTACATTCCTATCATCCCTAAAATGAGCTTACGAGGCCCAAAACATGCTTTGAAAGTGGTTTGGGACTAAACCGAGAACTTTAGAAAGTTTTACGAGCCTTAGAAAATTTTTGCTAAAACAGAGTCACATGCTCGTGTGACCTTAAGACACGGCCGTGCTACAGGCCATGTTCAAAATAGGGTGCTCTCTAACTTTTCCACACGGCCGTGCCACACGCCCTGTGCTAGGCCGTGTGGTCAATTAAATTTTCATAATTTTTCATAAAATAGTTGCAGACTTCACATGGCTGGAGTAGATGCCTGTGTCCAAGGCAGTGTAGCACACACGCTTGTGTCTCTACTCATGTGCTATATTTTGGACATTTTGTTTTGCATCAATTAAGGTGCAAGGGACACACAGCCAGGACACATGCTCGTGGGGCAGACCATGTGTCACACATGGCCTAGACACACACTCGTGTGTCTACCCGTGTGGACAAAAACAAGGCTATTTACCAAGCCATTTTATCACCCTTCCATAAACATACCTAAACAACAAAACATAGCACCAATCCAAACACATACACTCAACCAAATCAGCCACATCATTCACATGCTATTTTCTATCACATACAACATCACATACTTGTCAACTCAAACCATGCAAATTCACATCCATGAAAGACATCATTATATGCATATATAACTAAACCAATATTAGCCAATTCCAATGGCCACTTACAAAGTGAAGTATCCACCATACTTAACACTTAAGAATTTGGACATACATTAACATCATACATGCACCAATTGAACATCCTTAGCCATTCCAATGGCTAAGTCATGAAATATTACTTACAAGCCTTCATCTAAGCCAAGTAGCTTATACATGCCATTTTACAAAAATGAATCATTTAGCTATACCAAAAAGGAGATTTGTGGATAGTGTGATCTTGCTCCGACAGAATCCTCCAACCTTCGCGAGCCTTACGAGCACTATAAAACAAGGAAAAGTAAAACAGGGTAAGCATTTTCATGCTTAGTAAGTTCGCGTGATAGAAAAAAACTTACCGGTTATAATTATTCAAATAAGTATATATATATATATATATGCATTCATTCCATCAATATTTTGACAAGTTACCTAAATACATTCACTCATTAAACAAGTTAGGCATACACATCATGAAGTTATCAAACCAACATAGATGAGCTCACCATAGTATAAACTTTCATATCATTTCACTATTCCTTTTTTCAGGATTTCTTTTCATTGAACTATTGTAATTTTGATGGATACTCGGGTAGTACACTCGAGGTATACATGTCAATCATTTGTTAATTCACATCCAAAGTGCTCTTTAAGCACATATTCATAGAGCACACTCTCAAGCCACATTTATATAACAGGATTACTAGTCCAGGCTAAATCCTTTCGATAACATTAGCTCTAATGAGTTTACTATGGATTACCCGTCCGAGCTAAATCCATTTCATAACATTTACTCAAGAGAGTGTAGCTCAGGATTACTCGTCCGGGCTAAATCCTTTCTATATCATTTTGTTCATTTCAAGGAAATTATTATAGTCCATCGAAATACAATGTTCAGCCGGGACAATGACATTTTATTTGTGTTTATCATCTTGTGATTATTTCATAGGGTATATCATCACATATATATTATCTTAATTACACAATTCAATTAAAACATAATAACATACCAAATTAAAGTACACGAACTAGTTTTGTAATCGGTTGTTTCGGGTCTATATAAATAAATTTGACTATCAATTCACCATTTTACACATACATTTACATTAATTTACATCCTAGATAAAATCACTATTTTGTCCCTAACTTTTTAACATTTTACATTTTAGTCCCTAGGCTAGTAAAAATGAAATATATTCAATTTCTTGGTAACCCAAGCCTAGCCAAACCATTTTCATGCTTATAGCAGTCCACTTTTTCCATTAAATCTGATTTTTACTACCCATTTTATAACTTTTTACAATTAGATATTTTTTATGCATTTTCATAAAAAATCACCTAGTAAAAGTTGTTTATCACACATCAAACATGCATAATCTACCATTAAACATCAAAATACACAGGTGTATAACATGGATCAAACCCTAGGCATCAACCACATCTTAAATTAATGGTAGAAATAGGTAGATCGGATGATAACGACTTCAAAAATGTAAAGAGCATTAAAAACGAGGCTAGGATGTACTTACAATCAAGCTTGAAAGTTGAAAAAACCTAGCTATGGTGACCTTCAAATTTTTGGCACAAGGTAGGAGAAGATGAACAAATTTTGCTTTCATTTTGCTTATTAATTCATTTAATTACTAAATGACCAAAATGCCCTTTTTTGTCAAACGTTAAAATTTCACCTAATCATGTCCATTTTTGTCCACAAACTTAACTAATGGTCTAATTATCATATAAGGACCTTTAATTAAAAATCTCATTGCAATTGGACACCTTTAACATCTAGAATTCAAGTTTTGCACTTTTTACAATTTAATTCTTAAAACTAAATTTAGTGCCCAAAACTTGAAATTTTCGAACAAGATTTTTACAAAATAGTTCCATAAAAATGTAGACTATAAAAGTATAATAAAAGCAAATTTTATTGTGTTGGATTTGTGGTCCCAAAACCACTGTTCGAACTAGACCTAAAACCGGGCTGTTACATTAGATCAGGGTGATCCGATTTGATCATCTAAATATGTTTCCCCAAGTGATATGATCTTCATTGATGAGCTAAATATCATCTACATAATCAGTACAACCCATAAACACGGTTCAATAAATTGCGAACAACATAAATATGGAAGCTGCCTCAACCTATTGCAGTGGTCCAAGGAGTGGGTACTCCCTTAGGCACTTAATTACCCATTCCAATTTTTTCAATAATATACCCTTTAACAATTTGTTGACCAAAACATATACAACATGGGAAGATCTAACATCAAGTAACCTTAGCTCCCCCTCAGCATATTCCCATGAACTAAATAAACTTAACTTAGAAAATAATTAAGTAAATAAATCATCAATGTTTGCATCAGTTCACCAGCAGTATCATCTGTGACACCCCACACCTGACACGATTGTTGTGTTCGAATGTGAGATAACACATGTGTTGCTGAAGAAACCATTATCACAATTGCAACATTCAATGCTTCAATATAATATTTCAAGTTTATTCATGTATTCAACAGAATAAATGATTTTTGAAGCTTTTAAAACATTTTCGAAGCACATTTGGGTTCTAATCGAGCTTACAACAATTTTCGTGAACCATCAATAGAAAACAAGGGATAAAAAGGGAAAAAGTAGCAGAGGTAGGGTCCATGTTGTGACCATGACAAGTGTTGGTTACAACCCTGGGAAACAAAATGCCCAATGTCGTGACATTAGTTTTACGGTGTCACGATATTGCCTCAATAACTATAAAAAATTCAATTTCAATTGGTCTCAAATGACCCAAAACAATATTAATTCATTTCCAAACATTATGGGACATCAAATAAAAAGTTCTAATCATCATTTTAATGCATCCAAAATTGTTTTCAAACATGATCGCCAACAAGATCACAACATTTCCAATTTGAAGCATCAATTTCACCTACTTGGTATGCAAGTAACATTTGAATCATAACAAATAGATTACATTAAGGTAATATATTCCATTATAACTATATAACCAAACCTTTACACTTGTTGTTTTGCTTGCATGATTATGCTTATAATTTCAAGTTCATAACTTTGCAAACACTAAAACATCAAAAAGGACTCTAAAGTTAAGTTTTGACACTAGGTACATGCTAACTCAAACAAACCATACAAAAGGCTATACAGACTTGGCTCAACTGAGAAGTAAGTCTTGATGTTGTAGAACTTCTCGAATCCTCAATACCTAAGTGTTACTAGTGCACAAAAAAAAAAAAAAAATCTTCACGTTGATCTAAAGAGCATACTAGTGCTAATATGGTTAAAAAATAATGCATATACAAGTTAAGTATATAATTTAGCTATACAAATCATTTATAAACATGCTTATGTCATTATTAATTGTCTCATGATCCATTCCATCAAAATTTCACATGACACATAATTCAGTTTAGATTATAATTGTCAACTTATAAATTATGCTTTCAAGATTTACATTTTGGTACTTTGTATTTATACATTAGCTCAAACCATATTACCAATACTGTAATAGCCTAATTTAGAGGCTAGTCAAAATAGTGATCTCGAGATCACTAATCTGAGGTAAGATAAATTATTTTCATGTTATTGTAAGTGTTATAACATGTTTATGAGAGTGCATGGAAATTTTGGTGCTTTAATTTTAGCGGTTTCATGCTTAATCGTGAAAAAGGACTAAATCGCATAAAGTGCGAAAGTTCCATTCTATAGGCTAAAGGTATCAAATAGCCATTAAATGTTAATTGGAGGTCTTTAAAGGGCAATTAGACCATATAGAACGTGTTGGCCGGCCATGTGGACAAGGGGGAGAAGAGCATTTATTTTTGGTCAAATTTTGGTGATATTAGTTGAATAAAAGAATAAAATAAGATGATATAAGCGAAAGGCTATCATCTTTTTATTTTCTTCTCTTCTCCCACCAAAAATACAAGCTAGAATAGGGTTCTTGAAGCTCAAACAATCAGCCAAACAATCCTCTCGCAAGTAAGTGATTTTGATGGTTTTAGTTGATAATTTTTTTACTTTTGGAGTCCCCAAAGCTTAAGCTAGCTAATGAGGGGACTAATTTGCAATATGGCTGAGAGTCTAAGGACTTGACATGAGAGAGTTTAAGTTGGTTGCTGAGTTTTTATGGAAGAAAATGAATGTTAGGAAGATGAAAAATAACTTTTATGAAAGGTGTTGTCATGAAAACACCTAATTTGGACTAAGATGCAAATGTTGTAGTTTGTTCATTAATGCATGAAATAGTTGGAATTGTGGATAGTTTTAAGAGGATTAAATGTTCAGCTATTCTTGTTTAATAAGAAAATGTGATGAAAAGTCATTTACGAGCCTAGGGGCAAAATCATAATTTTGCCAAAGTATAAGGGCAAAATATTCATTTTTGCCTAAGGGTAGATTATGATGTATTATGATGTATATAGTGATTGAATGAGTAAATTTTAATGTTCCAGATCAAAGAAAATAAAATTCGATCCTAGAACGGGAGAAAAGAGAAATGTGGGTAAAAAGGTCCTTTTACCCTTTTTGATATCGAGGTAAGTTCGTGTGCAAACGTTGCAATTATGCGTGGGTTACTTAATATACCAATTCTGTATGGAATGTAAAATTACTCTAGGAATGTATTAAATATGTTTGACGAGATGTCAAGAGAATTAAATCTAAGAATAATAGGAAAATCAAATAGCATGATATGATTATAGTTAAGGTCCTGTGAAAGACCATATTGGAATATGGCCTCGGTGCGTGATATTGAATAAGACTAGGCTAGGGAAATGGCATCTATATGATAATTAGCGAAAGACCGCATCATGGGTATGGTGTCGATGTGATGTTATGTGTATGCAACTCAAGAGTGTTATCTAACAATTTGAGTGTTTCAACAGATATGTTGAAAATGAGAAAGTATGTGGTTGTGCCACGAGTGGTACAGGTATGTGTTTGAACTAAATTGAGGTAAATTTTGTATATGATGAACCCATGGTGGGTCATGTTTAAATGATGCATCCAAATTGCATATGTTGTATCTATAAATGCCTTGCGTGAAAGTAAATGATTATTGTAGAAATCTAAGTAAGAATGATAGTGTGTGAGGATGTTTCCGAATGAACATTTGAAATAGGGAAATGTATGTGGATAAATGTCTGTGAATATATAATAACGGTGGGCTATGTGCGATACCACCTTGTTAATTGTCAGTGATGGTTTGTGTGCGATACCATCAACAATATTATTAATGGTGGGCTATGTGCGTTACCACCATATCATTTGTTACCGATGAGCTGTTTGCGATACCATTGAGTTTAGTGACTAATGGTGGGCTATGTACGATACCACCCTATTGGAAATTGATGGTGGGCTATATGCGATACCACCCTATTAGAGATTGATGGTGGGCTAAGTGTGAACTCACCGAGTGACTGGTAGACTGAATGAGTCATTAATAAGTTACGATGTGTTGCATCATGTGACTATGTGGTGCTAAGTGCATGATTGTAAGTTAATGAATGCGAGTCTTAAGCTCGAGATATGGTAGAACGTGGTAAGAGACAGAATGAGTAAGCACTATGAATGATTGAATTGGTAACCACAAGTTTACGAGTAAATCTCATTATAATATTTTGATATGGTGTATATACAATGAGTATAAATAATTGATTAGTATTTGCATATGAACTTACTAGGCATTATTGCTTATTCCTTTTCTTTTCGTATCTCTTATAGGTTTGCTTTACTAGCTCAGGTTGGAGGTCACCGGAGATGTTTTCACACTATCGAGCAGACACTTGGTATGAGGTTTCAAGTTCTTATAAGTTATGGCATGTATAGGGATAGTATTTAATGTTGGTCAAGTCATAGTTGATATTGCCAAATGTGTTGGCCTAAGTGAGTTTATGGTTCGATTGTGTATAGCCATAGATGATGACATAAGTCATTTGTAATTATACCAGAGATAGTTTTCCCTCGTGTATGGGATGAAGACTTCATTTTATAGTTTAAATGTGATAATTCAAGAGTTCTGATTGATGATGTAGAAATTTGTATGATGGTGTATGAATGTATGCTAAAGGGCTTGGTAGATAGCCTGCTAATTGTCCACATTGGCAGACATGGGCGTGTGTCTACACCATGTGGGAGGCACGGCTAGCACATAGGCGTGTGCATATGCCGTGTGAATGAGTCAGAATGCCAAGGTTTAGCACACAGGCCAGGGCCACGGGAGTGTCCAAGCTATGCGAAATTAGTCAGTGTTGACCATGGGTGGAAGACACAGGCATGTCTTAGGGGCACACGGGCGTGCCGCCCCTATTTAAGTGAAAAATTTTTAAGTGTTCGTAAAGTTTTGATTTGGTTCCGCAACATTCCAAGCTAGTGTAAAGGGTCTCATTGACCCATAATAGGGATGTTACGATGGTGAATGAAAAGTTATAAATTGGAGAATTTTCATAGCCTAAAGTGGAATGATCAAGCAAGTCAAGTCTGGTAATACCTCATGCCCGGTTCTGGTGGAGAGCCCGGGTAAGAGGTGTTACATTTAGTGGTATTAGAGTTGTGGTTTACTCAGTTTTTAGACTAACCTAGCATGAGTCTAGCTATACATCCCTTATGTGGGCTGTGATAGTGGATATCTCCCAGCTCAAACAAAATTATTTTGTTAAGACAGAGATGATTCCCAATCGAGCTAATTTCAATTATGTTGTAAGAGTTAATGAGATAATTGAAATATGCTAATGATGTGATGAAATTTAGAAAGGTATGGATAGAAGTTTATGACATGTCTAATAAGGTACGAAAAGAGGTAATCGTAAGTTGTGAAATGAAATAAAAGTTATAATGTGATAAGATTATCCATGTTGGTTAGATATGCGTATAGCGTTATAAACTTAACCTATTTGGTTGAGTGAATATGATGAGTAAACTTACCCAGTGAACGGGATATGTGTGTATGTATAACTGATTGAATATGTATGATCAGTATGTCCACTTAGTTGAATCTCATGTACAACTTTAAAGGAGAGGATCTATAATGTTTTGTTTCATGACTCTATTATGAAGCCATAACTGTTATTATAGTATAGAAGTTAAACCAGAGTAGTTAAGTTAAGTAGAACGCATGTGATGACTACGGTCGTTCAATGATGAATTGATGAATAAAACCATGGTTGGACCATGGTAGATTTTGTGATCCTATATAAGACCATGCCTGGGACATGGCATTGGTAACGATATGTGATTCCGTGTAAGACCAAGTCTGGGACCTGGCTTCGGTATGAAATTGAGTAAGACCATAGTTGGCCTATGGCAATCTAGTAAATGACGTACTCAAATTCGTAAGACATTCTCTAAAATTGATAGGCAATGGTAAGAGAAATTAGAATTTAATGTTGAGTACTCGAGTAGACATTAATGTGGAACTTTAGTAAGTGAAGTCACTTTTCGAATCATGGGTGATAGAAACAATTATAGCATAAGTAAACGTGAAAACTTGCTTGGAGTGAGTTTTGTGATTACGATAATATTTCATTACTGATGAATGTTAAATTATATGTAAGTAGTCACGAGAGTCAAGCTAGGGACTCTACAACCTCACCCCTTATCAATGTTGAATCATGATGAGATGTTTATGAGAGTAAAGTTGAGTGAGTTCATGAGTACAAAATGAAAGAGATCAGTGGCGAAACAATTGGCATTGTAAATAGAGATAAAGGTAGTTAGAAGGTGAAAAATGGTTTTGATAAGAATATCCAAATGCTTAGACAATTGTACCTATTATGCAATGGTAAGAGAAAAGAGAAAGTTAGCCTAGGTTGTTTGACTGAATTGAGTTGGAAGCCTGAGGTGTATACTTATCGAGATCTTCCTAAGTTGACGTTCACTAATGAAAGGAATAGTCAAGGAGTTTTGATGACGAAAATGGTTAGAGAAACAATATTCAAATTGAGAAAGTGTTTGATCATGACAACCATAGTTGTATAGATCATAATGATCTCCTTGAGTATTATGTATTAATATATGTTTCCCTTCAGGGGTGACGTGGTTGCTCTTTTTATGAAATTGTGATCATGTGAGAATGTTGGCTGACTATAAAATTAGACAATGGATGTCGATGTGGTTAATTGAAATCGACATTCCTTTACCTCCTCGTAGTATTATTCTGGTATTTTGAGGACGAAGTTGGTGATAAAATTTTATGTGAGACTAATATTGTATTTCTACTGATCATGGTTATCTTTAAAGTGTGTTCTTCGAGTTGTGATAGTTGTATCTACTATGGTTGTTGTAATATCCCGGGTTAAGGGCTATTTTATTTTTTGGCATTGTTTGCATGTCTATGGTGTGCCATGTTGTTGTTTGTGTGGTTTCGGGGCTTAGATGTAGGCTAGGAGTGTGCCTGAGTAGGTGGTAAAATTTTAGTTTTGGGCTTAAGGGGATAGGAGCTGAAGGTGCTGGGGTTTATAAGTAATTTAAGTGAATTTTTAACACAAATGAAGAGCTAGCAAAGTGGCAAGCAAGGCGCCACTAGGAGCATGTGGTTGGCGTCAAAGGCAAGGGGGGAGAGGTCCTGTGTTCGAGTTGCAAAATGCCCATTTTTGGCTCCCATTTTGACGGCATGAGGGGAAGAGTTGTGGCAAGTTTAAACTCTACCTTGGACCTTGTCAACACATTCAAATGGTGGATGGAGAGCAAATGTAGGAGGGAGACTTGGTCAAGGGGATTCGAATTTGTGGTGTGAGAGTGAATAGGGAGTTTGGCCGGATTTGGTGAGAGTTTGGGGGGAGGGAATGTGTGGCCGGTTGATGTTTGGAGGGTGCCGAAATTGCCTTTTGGCATGTGTGTTTTTTCGGTCACTTGCAAATAGCCTAAGCCGAATCTTTTTGTTCTTCTTTTCATTTTGGAAATCGAACCCAAGTGCTCCCATCTTTGCCGAATTTGCTTGCTGTTCAATCATTTTTTTTAGTAGTAGCCGAATGTCCTCTTGAACTCTTAAGCATTATTTGTCTTTCTTTTGTTGTTTTGCTTCTTTCTTTTTGTTGTAGCCGAACCTAACATCCCATTACCATCTTTTTCTCTCTTTTGGAAACCTTGTTAGCCGAATGCCTCTCCCACCTTCTTTTCTTTTTCAATTTTGTTAAACCGAAACCTCAAAGCACCTACACTTGCCGAAACTACAACATTTCTTCTCCACTTTTGCTTTCATCTTTTCTTTCTCTTTTGAATCCTTGGTAGCCAAAAGTTCTCTCTTTTCCTACTTCCCTCTTCTTTTGTTCATTTTGTGTAAGCCGAAACTCCACTCCCCAAACCCTTTTCTTTGTTTCTTTTCATTCAAAACCGAAAGTATCCATCATTCTATTTTCTTTTTTCAAAGTCATTTTAGCCGAAACCTTGGTGTGAAGCCAAAGCTTTTTCCTCCATTTCTATTTCTTCTCAAACCGAGCATAGGGGCGTGTTAAACACTTAGGCCGAACCTCCTTTCCACCTTGATTAAAGGGTGGTAGCCGAATCTATTTCTCCTATTAGATTCTTGTTACAATCGGTCTTGTAAAAGGGTAAGTGCTAGGCCGAATGGCCATTTCTCCCTTTTCTTATGCTTTGTCAATCTTTGGTATTTGAGAGCCGATTTCGGCATCTATTAAAAAGGAGTAACATTCAATTTTAGTGCTTGTTTCCATATAGGGCCTTTGGATTTGGATGCGCCGATTGGAGAAACCAAGTGGTAAGTAGTGGTAAGGGATTATCTTGATAGTCTATTCTCTTAGAATGCTATAAGCCAAAGTTTCGGAGGATTAACCACTTTCTTTCTAGGGTGAAGCCGATTCTTTGAAAGAACCATTGTTGGGTTCGGTTTGGTAGGAAACCAAATCCAGTTTAAGGTAAGGGTAAACCGATATACCCATTGATTTATTTGGTTATGGCCGAATGGTTTAAGGAACTAACCCATAGTTGGCCGATTATTTTAGGAGCAAGAGGAGTGAGGGCTTTAGATCGATTCTTAGGAGTTAATCTTCGCTATATCAGGTGTGTAAACCAACGCACTATCTTAACTTAATAATCTGATAACCCGTTTGTGTAAATGAAACAGTGTGATTGATTATTTCGATACCCGTTGAGGTATGGATATGGATTCGGGTAAGTCCGTTTCATTATGAGCTATGTGATGATGATGATATCATGATTTTTGATACTTTGAGATGCCATGTTAAGCATGTGAGCATGATAGCATGATTGCACGATTTTGCATCTAGTATGACATGTGATTGGGTGATATGAGAGGAGGGGGAGTATGATATCCGTGTCTTTAGGACACTGTGTCTTTGGGACACCAGAGGTTTGGCACCTCCAGTGGTTTGGTACCACGTATTTTGTGACTTTGGGTCACGAGGTTTGGCACCTCGGCGTCTCATCCCTAGTGGCTTAGTACCACGATGGGTTGGCCCCACGCTTGATTATCTGGGATTGGCGCCAAGATTTGGTATCACACGATGGGTTGGCCCCATCATCGAATTTGTGACTACGGTCACGGTGATTTGGTATCACATTGTGTCTTTGGGACACCGAGGTTTGGCACCTCATTGTGACTCATCCCTATGGTTGACACCACCGGGGGTTGGCCTCACTTATGAGATACGGGATCGTCGCTAGTGATTTGGTATCACACGATGGGTTGGCCCCATCATTGGATTATTTGTGACTTGGTCACCAAAGTGGTTTGGTACCACAATATGGATATCGTGACTTTGGGTCACGGTGGTTTAGCACCACCGGTGGTTTGGTACCACAGGGTAGAAAAGCGATATGGTTGGCTAGGATCGGTGCATTGCTTGCATTATTACATTATGATATGTGTGTTGGCATGTTATCTGGGAGAGGAATTATACTTTGAGTCTTGCGACTCACTCTCTCCTTGACTATTTCGGTGACACATAGACGCGGACATGGAGCCGGGATGGACTCGAGGTGCTCATGCCATGCTAATAAAGGATTTGCTCGGACTTTATAAAATTTTGGTACATTAGTTATTTATTTCTATGTGGTTTTATTTTGGGTTGTAAAAGGCCTTTTAAAATTATGGTTTGCTCGTTTATACTTAAAGTAAATGTTTAATATGCCTTAACAAATTAATTGGGTTATAATGTGCTAAAATTTGGAAAGATAACGATTTCAAAACTACAAAAGCGACATTTTAAACTATACCATCGGGTATCACACTAAGATTTGGAATAAAGAAGGACTCAAATGTTTTCTAACTTAAACGCGATTTTCCACTAAGACAGAATGTTTTTTTTAACAATGAGAAACAACTCAAACTTCTTAACGAGATAAGCCTGTTTTGTCTACCCATCGAAGTAAGTTTTTAAAATTTTTGGGTTTTCAAATGCATCATCAAATTTCAATCAAACCTACTCAAGTTTTTCTTCAAATGCACAACCTAGCGAAGTGTTTTTCCCCAACTTTTAAACTCAAACCTAAACCTCTCAAAAACCTTTTTCCCTGTAACATACCAGATTCGGTCGTGGTGTATTGACCGGGTTTGGGGTGTTACATTTGTGGTATCAGAGCTAAGTTCAAAAGCTCAGTCGTGGGCCCGAGGCCCAAAATGTTTTCAAAAGACTGTTTTAAGTGTTTTGTTTTAAAAGCATGGTTTGAAAGGCATGACACCGAAGTCACCGCACCAATCCGCCTGAGTAAGTACCCGTACTATGGCTTGTGATTTGTTGAATGTAATGTGATGGAATGATTAGTAATAGTAAGACTACCGTAGACCTAAACCGATAGGACTCGTGGACTCATGAAAACAAAGCTTCTTGAAAAAAAATTCATAAGACTTTGCCTTTAAATAGTGGAATAAGGATGATACATAAAATTCTTTAATCGAATAGCGATTTAGTCATGAGTACCGAGGTGGGCGTGGTCGTGGGCGTGGTCGCGTGGGATGACAATTTCTGAGCCCGTAGGTTACGAGTCGGGGTTCGAGAATGAGATCTGCATCTGCCACCGGTGGGGGTGGTGAGTTCAAGCGGTGGCGATGACGAGCGTCACGGTGATCTGCGGGTTTTAAACAGGTAGTGGAGTAGGTGGAGGCGTAGGAGCTAGGAAATCATACCGAGCGACTTCGGGCAAATGGGGTTGAATTCTTTGGGGTGTCTCTGGTGTTGCTTCTAGCCTTCTTGAATCTTGGTGGAAGTGAGAACGGATCATGGACGATCTGGACCTAATCACTGAAGAGAAATTAAAGGGATCGTATCACTTCTCGAGATGAGTCATACCGGTGGTGGCTCATTTATTCGAGACAATACTGCAAATGTTGAAGATCGACTTGGGACTATTTCAGTACTTATCGAAAAAAAATCGTCGGGGCTAATTACATTAATGAGCGCAAGAGCATTTTGAGGTTAGTTCGAGGGAGCAAATCGTGCCGAGTCTGGGCGAGTTTACGAGGTCGAGTCGGTATGCGGTATGGTGGCTCTTGAACATGAGAGGTGTGTTCGTTTGAGGATGGCTTGCGAGGCGAATTAAGGTTGATAATTGCACCCCAGCAGAGCGTGAATTTGCGGTTACGGTTGAGAAGGAGAAGGTAGCCGAGGGTATTAAGGAATCGTGAGGCGGGGTATGGACGAGAACCGACACAAGAGGAGTTTTGGATCTTACGGGTCATCGAAATCAGCAGAAAAGAGCTAGACCGAGTGGGCGAATCGATCGGGTAGGTTTGTTCTTTGCTAAGCGAGGACCGCCGCATGTAACCGTTAGGGAAGGCTCATTGGGAGGATCTTTGGTGATGGTAGAGGCGTTTTGAGTGTGGCTTGCCGGACCATCGCGTGAGGGACCGTCTGCAAGTTAGCTAGGATTCGATCAGAGAATTAGGGCCGTAATCGAGTCTGAAATAATGGACCACCGCAGAGGGGCGGTAATGGTAGAGGGGTAATAGTTCGGTCGGGCCGTGGAGCACGGGCGAGGTGCTGTAGTTCTGAGGCCGCACGGTCGGGGTTGGTGTATCTTGCAAGGCGCCGAGAAGAGGCTACTGCCGGACGTCATTACCGATCGTTTTTAATATTTGGTTCTCTATTCTTGCTTTAATTGATGTGGGTTCAACACACCAGTATGTTGCAAGTAACATAGTGAAGACCTTGGATTTAGACTCGAAATATCTTCTAGGCAGATGACCGTAATAAGCCCTCTAGGTCACTCTCTAGTGGTAGATAAATCAGCTGTATAGAGACGTACCTCTAGAACTCCAAGGGGTATCTTTCGAGGCTGATCTGATGGAACTACCGTTTGGGGAGTTCGATCTGATTCTGGGGATGGACTGGCTGGTTAAGTACCAGGCGAAGTTGGATTCTGTGCTAAGCGCATGATTCAACGACTAAGGGTGATGAGGTAGTTACGATCGGTAATAGGAGGAATTATCATCCAATGTGATATCTCGCTCTGCAGAAGATGGTCGAAAAAGAGTCGTGAAGCGTATGTGGTTCATGTGTATGCCTTGGAGGCTAAGGAGTTCTGCTGCGATGCTGTATTGAACGATTAGAGAATTTCTTGATGTGTTTTCTAAGGAGCTTTGGGTTTGCCACCGGATCGGGAGGTAGAATTGAGATAGATCTGTTACCCGTAGCTGCGCCAGATCCATTGCTCCGTCTGAGGATGGCACCTAAAGAGCTAGTGGAGCTTAAGGCTCGATTCGTGGAGTTATTGGACCGAGGCTTTATCGGGCCAAGTATTTCACCGGGGGGCGCCAAGACTCTTTGTAAAGAAGAAAGACGGTACTATGCGGATGTGTATAGACTACCGCCAACCGAATAAGTGACGATCAAAACAAGTATCCACTACCTCGGATAGATGACTTGTTTGATCAGCTGAAGGGGGCGTCGGTTTTCTCGAAGATCGACTTAAGGTCTGGGTATCACCAGTTAAGGGTGAAAGAGGCGAATTACGTAAGGCGGCATTTAAATACTCGGTATGGGCACTTTGAGTTCTTGGTTATGCTGTTCGGGTTGACTAACGCCGTGACCTTCATGGATCTGATGAATAGTGTGTTTCAACAGTATCTAGATCAATTCGTAGTGGTTTTTATCGACGACATCTTGGTATATTCAAGGACTGAGGAGGAACATGATGCTCATTTGCGGGTGGTATTGCAGATTCTAAGGGAGAAACAGCTCTATGCGAAGTTCAGTAAATGCGAGTTCTGGCTCAGGGAGGTGATGTTCTTGGGTCATGTAGTATCGGCGGAGGGAATTAGAGTGGACCCCCATAAGATAGAGGCCGTTTTGGATTGGAAGTCGCCTAAGTCAGTAGCGGAAATTCAGAGTTTTCTAGGTTTGGCAGGATACTACCGAAGATTTGTAGAGGGTTTCTCATTGATTGCAGCACCGATGACTAAATTATTGAGAAAAGGGGTTCCGTTTATTTGGACTGAGAAGCAGCAGGAGAGCTTCGATAAGTTGAAGAAGATTTTAACTGAAGCTCCGGTTCTGATTCAACTTTGAGGCGATAAGGAATTCACGATGTCTTGCGATCGTCTCATCTGGATTGGGTTGTGTGCTGATGCATGAAGGGAAGGTTGTGGCTTACGCATCTCGGCAGTTGAGGCCACATGAGGTAAATTATCCAACGCACGATCTGGAGTTAGTAGCTGTAGTATTTGCCTTAAAGATATGGAGGCATTACTTGTATGGAGAGAGATCGATAGTCTACGCGGACCATAAGAGTCTGAAGTACCTTCTGACTCAGAAAGACTTGAATCTGAGGCAGCGCAGATGGATTGAGCTGCTGAAAGACTACGATTGCTCAATTGAGTATCATCCGGGCAAGGATAACTTTGTGGCGAACGCGTTGAGCCGTAAGGTTGTTTGATTCTGAGCGTTGTTTGCTCACTTGAGTTTGTACGATGATGGGAGTATTCAGCGAGCTGCGAGTTAAGCCTACTTGGGTTGAAGCGGATCGAGAAAGCAGTTGTTGGATGAGGTTACGAGTGCGCAAAGGACACAAGTGCAGAGCGATGGTTTGAAGGGTTACTGACTTGTCTAGTGATGGGGTTACGTGTTTTCGGGAAGGCTTGTATGCCGAGAGATTACGAAGTTAAGACAAAGATTCTTCAGACGCATATATAGCGTACCTTACGCTATGCATCCCGGAGGTAGCAAAATGTATAGGGACCTCGGAGAACAGATTACGGTGGTAAGATGCGAAAAAGGAGGTGGCCGAGTTTGTGGGAAGTGTCGACATGTCGGTGGTCAAAGCCGAGCATCGCTTGCCGTCTGGGTTACTTGACCGTGAAGATCCTCGATGGAAATGGGAAAGGATAACTATGGATTTCGTCAGTGGATTACCGCTTACACCGAGCAAAAAGGATTCAGTTTGGGTAATCGTGGATCGACTGACTAAATCAGCTCACTTTATTCCGGTGAGGGTGGACTACTCACTTCAGAGGTTGGCGAAGTCAGTATGTGTCGAGATTGTGAGGCGCACGGGGTGCGATGTCGATCATCTCGGATAGGGATCCGAGATTCACGTCAAGGTTTTGAAGGCGTTGCATCGGGCTCTGGTACACAGTTAGATTTCAAAGACATTTCATCCGCATGACGACGGCGATCGAAAGGGTTATCTGAATCTTGGAGGACATATTACGAGGTTGTGTATTGGACTTGAGGGTAGTTGGAAGGAGTATCTACCGTTAGCTGAATTCGCCTACAATAACAGTTACCAAGCGAGCATCAAGATGGAACCTTATGAGGCGTTGTCTGCGGTGAAAGTGTCGCTCACCTACCGTTGGATGAGTTAAGTGAGCGTCGGATGTTGGGACGAAATTGGTTCTTTGAGGCGAAGATAGGTTAAGTTGATTCAGGCTCAATTGAAAGAAGCTTCGGACCGACAGAAGTCCTATACCGATCTTAAGCGAAGAGATATTGAATTTGCTGTGGGAGATCGGGTTTTCCTGAAGGTCTCACCGTGGAAGAAAGTATTAAGGTTCAGGAGGAAAGGCAAGCTAAGTCCGAGGTTTATTGGGCCGTATAAAGGTCTTGAGGCGAGTAGGACCAGTTGTATATCAGCTCGAGTTGCCAGCTGAACTAAGTCAAATTCACAATGTGTTCCATGTTTCGATGCTTCGGCGTTATCGCTCAGATCCATCGCACATGGTGACAGTAGAAGAAATCGAGGTAAACCCAGATATGACCATGGAGGAAGAGCACATGCAGATTTTAGATCGGGATGTGAAGGTTCTGCGAGAAGTCTGTGCCTTTGGTTAAGGTTCTATGGCGAGAATCATGGCGTGGAAGAAGGCGTGGAAACCCGAGGATATGATGAGACAGCAATACCCGCAACTCTTCTGACCAGGTAATTTCGAGGTCGAAATTATTTTAAGGGGGTAGAGCTGTAATATCCCGGGTTAAGGGCTATTTTATTTTTTGGCATTGTTTGCATGTCTATGGTATGCCATGTTGTTGTTTGTGTGGTTTTGGGGCTTAGATGTAGGCTAGGAGTGTGCCTGAGTAGGTGGTAAAATTTTAGTTTTGGGCTTAAGGGGATAGGAGCTGAAGGTGCTGGGGTTTATAAGTAATTTAAGTGAATTTTTAACACAAATGAAGAGCTAGCAAAGTGGCAAGCAAGGCGCCACTAGGAGCATGTGGTTGGCGTCACAGGCAAGGGGAGAGGTCCTGTTCGAGTTGCAAATGCCCATTTTGGCTCCCATTTTGACACATGAGGGAAGAGTTATGGCAAGTTTAAACTCTACCTTGGACCTTGTCAACACATTCAAATGGTGGATGGAGAGCAAATGTAGGAGGGAGACTTGGTCAAGGGGATTCGAATTTGTGGTGTGAGAGTGAATAGGGGGAGTTTGGCCGGATTTGGTGAGAGTTTGGGGGGAGGGAATGTGTGGCCGGTTGGTGTTTGGAGGGTGCCGAAATTGCCTTTTGGCATGTGTGTTTTTCGGTCACTTGCAAATAGCCTAAGCCAATCTTTTGTTCTTCTTTTTTTTGGAAATCGAACCCAAGTGCTCCCATCTTTGCTTAATTTGCTTGTTGTTCAATCATTTTTTTAGTAGTAGCCGAATGTCCTCTTGAACTCTTAAGCATTATTTGTCTTTCTTTTGTTGTTTTGCTTCTTTCTTTTGTTTGTAGCCGAACCTAACATCCCATTACCATCTTTTTTCTCTTTTGGAAACCTTGTTAGCAGAATGCCTCTCCCACCTTCTTTTCTTTTTCAATTTTGTTAAACCGAAACCTCAAAGCACCTACACTTGCCAAACTACAACATTTCTTCTCCACTTTTGCTTTCATCTTTTCTTTCTCTTTGAAACCTTCGTAGCCAAAGTTCTCTCCTCTCCTACTTCCTCTTCTTTTGTTCATTTTGTGTAGTCAAACTCCACTCCCCAAACCCTTTTCTTTGTTTCTTTTCATTCAAAAGCGAAAGTATCCATCATTCTATTTTCTTTTTCAAAGTCATTTTAGCCAAAACCTTGGTGTGAAGCCAAAGCTTTTTCCTCCATTTCTATTTCTTCTCAAACCGAGCATAGGGGCGTGTTAAACACTTAGGCCAAACCTCCTTTCCACCTTGATTAAAGGGTGGTAGCCGAATCTATTTCTCCTGTTAGATTCTTGTTACAATCGGTCTTGTAAAAGGATAAGTGCTAGGCCGAATGGCCATTTCTCCCTTTTCTTATGCTTTGTCAATCTTTGGTATTTGAGAGCCGATTTCGGCATCTGTTAAAAAGGAGTAACATTCAATTTTAGTAACTGTTTCCATATAGGGCCTTTGGATTTCGGAGCGGCCGATTGGAGAAACCAAGTGGTAAGTAGTGGTAAGGGATTATCTTGATAGTCTATTCTCTTAGAATGCTATAAGCCAAAGTTTCAGAGGGATTAACCACTTTCTTTCTAGGGTGAAGCCGATTGCTGAAAGAACCATTGTTGGGTTCGAATTTGGTAGGAAACCAAATCCATTTTAAGGTAAGGGTAAACCGATATACCATTTGATTTATTTGGTTGTGGCCGAATGGTTTAAGGAACTAACCCATAGTTGGCCGATTATTTTAGGAGCAAGAGGAGTGAGGGCTTTAGATCGATTCTTAGGAGTTAATCTTCGCTATATCAGGTGTGTAAACCAACGCATTATCTTAACTTAATAACTGATAACCCGCTTGTGTAAATGAAACAAAGGTGATTGATTATTTCGATACCGTTGAGGTATGGATATGGATTCGGTAAGTCCGTTTCATTATGAGCTATGTGATGATGATGATATCATGATTTTTGATACTTTGAGATGCCATGTTAAGCATGTGAGCATGATAGCATGATTGCACGATTTTGCATCTAGTATGACATGTGATTGGGTGATATGAGAGGAGGGGGAGTATGATATCCGTGTCTTTGGGACACTGTGTCTTTGGGACACCAGAGGTTTGGCACCTCCAGTGGTTTGGTACCACGTATTTTGTGACTTTGGGTCACCAGAGGTTTGGCACCTCAGCGTCTCATCCCAGTGGCTTAGTACCACGGTGGGTTGGCCCCACAGTTTGATTATACGGGATTGACGCCATGATTTGGTATCACACGATGGGTTGGCCCCATCATCGGATTTGTGACTACGGTCACCAGTGATTTGGTATCACGTTGTGTCTTTGGGACACCGAGGTTTGGCACCTCATCATGCGACTCGTCCCTATGGTTGACACCACCGGGGTTGGCCCCACTTATGAGATACGGATTGTCGCTAGTGATTTGGTATCACACGATGGGTTGGCCCCATCATTGGATTATTTGTGACTTGGTCACCAAAGGTTTGGTACCACAAGATGGATATCGTGACTTTGGGTCACCAGTGGTTTGGCACCACCAAAGGTTTGGTACCACACGGGTAGAAAAGGCGATATGGTTGGCTAGGATCGGTGCATTGCTTGCATTATTCTCGTTATGATATGTGTGTTGGCATGTTATACTGGGAGAGGAATTATACACCGAGTCTTGCGACTCACTCTCTCCTTTGACTATTTCAGACACATAGACGCGGACATGGAGCCGGATGGACTCGAGGTGCTCATGCCATGCTAATAAAGGATTTGCTCGGACTTTATAAAATTTTGGTACATTAGTTATTTATTTCTATGTGGTTTTATTTTGGGTTGTAAAAGGCCTTTTAAAATTATGGTTTGCTCGTTTATACTTAAAGTAAATGTTTAATATGCCTTAACAAATTAATTGGGTTATAATGTGCTAAAATTTGGAAAGATAACGATTTCAAAACTACAAAAGCGACATTTTAAACTATACCATCGGATATCACACTAAGATTTGGAATAAAGAAGGACTCAAATGTTTTCTAACTTAAACACGATTTTCCACTAAGATGTAATGTTTTTTAACAATGAGAAACAACTCAAACTTCTTAACGAGATAAACCTGTTTTGTCTACCCATCGAAGTAAGTTTTTAAAATTTCTGGGTTTTCAAATGCATCATCAAATTTCAATCAAACCTACTTAAGTTTTTCTTCAAATGCACAACCTAGCGAAGTGTTTTTCCCCAACTTTTAAACTCAAACCTAAACCTCTCAAAACCTTTTTCCCCAGAATATACCGTATTCTATCGTAGTGTATTGACCGGGTTTGGGGTGTTACAGTTTTGCTTTTGGTTTGATCATAGAAAAGTGATAATTCTAGTATAAGAAGTGAAATCACAAGTTCCAAATTGTGAGATGGGTTTTCGGGTAAGTCGAATAGAGTTAATGTATTCAATAGAGATGTTCCTGTTATCTTGAGATATGACGATAGTAAAGGTTTTAGATTAGCATATCAAGAGACATTCGAATGAGAGTGTGTTCGAAATATACTCTTAGTGTGCAGAAAAGAATAGATTGATGTATTGAGATATAATTCAAGTTATGTGTTTATTTAAACATGAATCGATGAGGAAAATGAAATTCTAGGTGTACATGAGTAGAGAGAAAGATACCGAGGTAGTTTACATCTTTGAGTGGTTAGAATTATGTCAGAAGAGATTGTTAGATTGGTGATCTGGAGACGATCACTTTAGTGACTGAGTTGCAAAATAGAGGTTATAATATGATTTGTGGAAAAATATCAAGTGTTTTCTAAATCCTGATGAAAATGGTTTGAACTATTACAGTGGTGTGTATAGTTATTGAAATACTTCTTAGATAGAAGACATAGTGCATATGACTAGAGGAAGATTCTTGTTTCAGCAATGCGAATTAGTTACTCAGTTGACCTTAGTGGGTAATATCCTAGTTTCAGCGAGGTTAATGAGAGAGTGAGTTTTTCATTTCGAGATAAAGGAGTTCAGAAATGAGATAATGGATGGTATTTTAAATAAGCTCTGAGTGAGTTTGACTAAGATGTTAAAATTCAGGTTGAATAAAATTTCCATCCTGATGTTACGTTGAGGTAGAATTTGTATGTTGATGAATTCAAAACTTATACAGACGGTTTTTCTATGAGACTTAGTAATAGCATGTCTACTCATGCAAGACTAAGAAAAAGTGCAGTTATATGCCTAAATGTTTTGACAATTGAGTACATTTCACGATATGATTGAGTTTATGATCAAAAGTAGTCGACCGCTAAAAGTTGAATTTTCAGAATGTTCAAGTCAAGGCTATTATAGTTGATGAATATCCTAGTGATAAAGTGAGATGAAATACAATAGATTTCAAATTTGAAGTGACTTAATTTCCAACGAAGGGGATGTCATCCAAATTTTAGTGAAGTATGCGATAAAGATCCGAATGATCAATTTGGCATGCACCAAGTTCACAGTTATAAGATTTTAGAGTATAGGTGCCCGAGAGGAAGAGTAATCTAGGTCTCAAGTTGTGCTCCGATCTTGTGTACTACTGGTTAAAGGTTGTTGGCGAGAGAAACTTGAGGATAAGTCAATTTGTGATTTTGAAAAGTTGGTGGAAACGTTTCAAGAATGTTAAAAGCAACTTCTCCTAGTATGATTTTTGGGGACGAAAATCCCTAAGAGGGGAGAATTGTAACAGCCCAATTTAGGGGCTAGTTGAAATAGTGATGTAACATCCTAAAAATAGGGGTCTGGCATTTTTGGTGTTACTGCATGCGTTTAGCTCACTTAGCTTGTTATTTAGGTGTGTTTGGGGTCCCGGGAGGCTCGAGTTCGAGCTTGGGCCCTGATGAAAGTTTAGTTTTTGGGCACTTTAGTGGGGTGAGCTGGTGGAGGCATGATTTAGGTTTAATTTTTGGTATTGTGATAACAAAAGGAGCTTGTGGTGGAGTGGTATTGGCAACACTTATGTAGTAAGGGAAGTGGGGTTTGAATCCTATGGCATGTAATTATGGTTTATTTTTATGCTAAGGGAGGAGAAGAGGTGGAGTTGGAATAGGATTCTGCTAGGTGAGGGTTTGAAGTGGTCAAACCGTTTGAATGGATGTTGGAGAGTGAGTGGGGGAGTAAATCAAGGAGAGAATCATGGAAGTGGGTGCGTGGAGGTGTTTGGCTGAAAGTGGGGAGGTGCTTAGGGAGCATTTTTTATTTTGGTTAGTGTGTGTGTGTGCCGAATTCTCTTTTGTTTCTTAGGCACTTTTCAGCATATTCGGTCATAAGTGTGTGGGGAGAGTGTCGTTTCTTCAAGTTTTCATTTGAGAGAGAATTCTTTTTACTCTTTTTGAATTTTGGCTTAGAACATTTCAAGTCTTTTGGTTGCTTTCCTTGTCAAAACCTTAAACACTCAAGTAACTTCTGCTTCTCATTTCTTTTCGTTTTAGACACTTTCTTCCCTTGGTTGTCGCAAAGCACCTGTAGCTGAATTTCTCCCACCTTTCCTCTCTCGTATTCACCATGACCGAAACTACTTCTCTTCTTTATTTTCTTTCCACTCTTTCCTCCATCGATCAAACTTTCTCCTTTTCTTTTTTTGAACCGGTTTCTCCTTATTTTTTTGGTAGCCGAACACCTTGCAACCGAAAGCTTGGTTTCTCTGGGTTGCCGAAGTTGTCAAGGGTATTTGGTTCTTTTGTGATCACAAGGTATGGTGATTCCTTCTTGTCTTCCTTTCTTTTCATTTTATGTTTCGCAAAGCCGAAGTGGCTATCTCTCTTTCTTCTAGTCCTCAGCTAATTTCATTTTTCCTTCTATCAACTTGGAAGGTTTACTTTGGTTTAGTTTCGTACCCAAATCTGTTGTTGTGCGGTTCCTCATTAATCAAGGTAAGGAGTTCTCTCTCCGATTTCTTTACGAATATTCTCTTTTCATTTTACTCTGCCATAACCAAATCTTCAATTTTGGCTAGGCCGATTCTGTTAAGGATTAAGCAACTTTCTTCGTTGTTTATTAAACATTCAGATTTCAGAAAGTTGTAGTAAGAGCCGAACCTCCTGTTAGACAACCACCATTCTTTCACTGTGGTATTTTACTGATCGAGACTTTCTTCATGGAGGCGAGTGATAGCCGGTCTAAGGGGGTATCGTTAAAGAAGTTTAAAGAGGGTAGACTCATAGACCCTGCTCCCAAGTTCAAACGGTGTAAGGGGTCAGCGATTCGAGATTTTCTACCAGGTCGTGGAAGGAAGCCAACATCTGTTTGGGATAGGCAAATTGTTATTGTTCGCGCTAGTGAGGGTAAGTGTTAGTAAATCGGATGGTTAATTATGGATTAAAGATCTTCCATTTCTATTGTTGTAAGTTAATCATGTGGTATGTTGGCATAGGTGACGGCGATTAGAAGTGTATAGTTCTTCGCATAATCAGGTGTGTAATCTCACACCTTTATTCATTTTGTTTTGTATTATATGTGTCGACTAAAAGCTAAAATACCCTTAACGGGTAAGCAGTTGAGATACCCCTAGTGGGCGAGGTTGGAGATAAACCAGGTGAGTAAAGTTCCTGGGTAAGATTAGCATGACTGTGTGTATTCTTATTCTTTAACATATCGATATATTCATGCATACACTAAGTTAATATGACATGATCTGTTGCATGGGATTTGGATATTGATGATCGGGGAAGTGTAATCCGGTGACTCTGCCACATATTCGTGTTACTCTGTCACAATCTGTCTAGTGGCTGTGCCACGTATATTTAGTTAATCTGGTGGCACTGCCAAAAATTTGGCAATGAACAGCGAGACTGCCATCGAGGCGTGTAGCTAATAGAGGGCTAATTGTAGAAATTCCCACAGGTGTGTTGGGTTGCTACGGGTGGTGTGTAGCGGATTGATTACCAGGTTGGGTTGGGGTGCATTGCATACATTATCTGCTCTACCATGCTATTAGGGCTCAGGCCCAGTTTGCTTCTGTATGTGCTTAGGCCCAATCTGCTTCCGTGGGCTCTGGCCCAGTATTCATCTGATTGGGGAATTACACACTGAGTTCTCGTAACTCACCCCATTCTGGTCAAATTTTGCAAGTAATTCCCAGCATTGAGGATTTGGAGCTGAGGTGGACTCTGTGGTGGCCATACATCGTAACTAAAGTAATTTCTATTTCATTTTGCTATAAATTTCTATTTTAAATTTGGGTTTATGTTTTGTAATAAGGCCTTTAAGATTTTATTTTGGTTTAGCCTTTAATTCTGTTGTTATTTATTATTAAATGTTTAATACGGGGTTTTCCTAAAGCCTTAATAACTGCTTTCCAAAATTTTGACAAATGGTTTACAAACTATAATGGACAAAACTCTAAGTTCTCTTAAACATCAAAAAAAATTTATTAAGATGTGTCATGTGAGCAACCCACTAAATCTGTTTTTTTTCTTTTTGTATTAACAAGTTTTTGGTAATATCGACAATGGCAATAACGATGTTTTTCTTAATTTGAAAACTATACAAACAAATCCTAAATTTCACAAGCATCAAAACTCAAAATTTTGAACGAACGCGAAGTATCTGTAACAAACCTTTCACGTGACATGCCAGATTCGGTCGTAACGTCTAGGCTGAGTTTGGGGTGTTAAATTTTGTGTTATCAGAGCCCAGTTGCAAAACTCGGCTGGTGAATGGGTTTGAAAACATTTTCAAAATTTGTTTGAAATAAAGTTTAAAAAATTTACGTTTTCATTGGAAGGATGGCACCTGAGTCTCCGGCACCAAATCCATAAGTCTTCTGACTTTGTTTGATAATATAATGGAATGACTTTAGAAAGAAGCTACTGGAGTTAGAATACAGAGACTGTAGAGACTGAGACATTAGGAAATTTGATCTGCAAAAACAACTCTTGTATCTGTTTTCATAAAATATCTGTTAATAAATATTGGAACCATATCCTGATTCATAAATTTTCTAATCAGATTAATTTGATTCAGCAAACATGAGCACTAGAGGTCGTGGACGTGGTAGACGAGGTCGTGGTAGGGGCTGGGGTGCTGAGGATGGGTCCGAAGCGTCAGGGCCTATGCTTGAAATGGAAGCACCTGTATCAGCAGTGACAGAGGTGGAGTCTTATGACCGAACTGGAGGGGACGATGCTTTGTCCCAAGCTATGCTGCGGGTTTTGGAACAGGTTGCTGGAGCAAGTACTAGATTGATAGCCTGAAAATCTATTCCTGAGTGACTCCGAGAAAACGGGGCTAAAATTTTTAGGGGCATTTTTGGTGTGGCCCCAAATGTAGCTGAATACTGGTTAGAGGCAGTTGAGCGAATTATGGATGACCTAGACTGCACAATAGAGGAAAAATTGATAGGAGCAGTGTCTCTCTTGCGAGATGAGGCATACCAATGGTGGCTCACAGTGAGGGAAGGTACGTAAGGGGATTGTATCCCCTGAGACTTCTTTAAGACAGCGTTTCAGGGAAAATATGTCGGGGCGAGTTATGTGGACGGCCAGAGGAAGGCGTTTCTAAATTTGGTTCAAGGGAATAAATTAGTGGCAGAATATGAGGCAGAGTTTCTGCTCTTAAGTCGTTATGCTCAGGGTATAGTCGGAACTGATTATGAGCATTGTGTTCGGTTAGAGGATGGTCTGCGGGATGAGCTACGTGTACTGATAGCCCCACAGCGAGAAAGAGATTTTCCTGTATTGGTGGAAAAAGCCAAGATTACTGAAGAGGTGAAGTGTTTTGAGAGGCAAAATTGAGACAAGGAAAAAAATAGGAATAAGAGAGGTTTTGGGGCTTTGGGTTCTTCTGGGGTTTCAAAAGAGGCCTAGGTTAGACGGGCCAGCTCGAGCTGGGATGCTAGTTGTGACCTTTATGCAGTGTGGGAAAACACTTCCGGAGCCGGTGGATGTTTCAAGTGTGGATCTAGAGATCATCTGATTAAGGACTGTCCACGGGAGCTTGCTAGGGGGCAAACTGTAGGTCGGGGACCTGTATAGCCAGGGAGAGGTGGTCAGCAGCTACTGAGAGGTCGTGGTCCAGCCAGAGGGGGAAATGTGTTTGGACGAGGTCGTAGAGCACTGCGCAGAGGTGTTGGTAATAAAGATGCAAGATAGCCAGGGTTGGTTTATGCAGCTCGACGGCGAGAGGATGGCGACGCACCAGACGTCATAACCGATACGTTTCTTATATTTGATGCACCCTTTACAGCTTTGATAGATATTAGGTCTACTCATTCATATGTTGCCTGTATTGTATCTGGGACTCTGGGTATAAAATCTGAGATTGCTGCTAGAGAAATGTCTGTAGTTAGCCCTTTAGGACAATTTGTGGTAGTGAATAAATTATTTAGAGATGTGCCTCTAGAAGTTCAAGGAGTGGTATTTCTGGCGGATTTGATTGTACTACCGTTCAACGAGTTTGATTTGATCTTAAGCATGGACTGGCTAGTTAAGCACCATGCAAATTAGGATTGTGCCGTTAAGCGCATTATATTGAAGACTCTATTGGATGAGGAAGTAATGGTAATAGGTGAAAGGAGGAATTATCTATCTCATGTAATTTTGACACTGAACGCTGAGAAGTTGGTACGAAAAGAGTGTGAGGCATTTCTAGCTTTTTTCAATGCATTTAGTACTAAGGAATTGTCTGATGGTGATGTAAGAACGGTGAAGAAGTTCTCGAACGTATTTCCCGAAGAGCTTCCGGGTTTGTCTCCGAATCGCGAGGTCGAATTTGGAATTGAGCTACTTCTAGGTACGACTCTGGTGTCCATTGCCCCTTATAGGATGGCACCGAAAGAGCTGGCGGAACTAAAAGCTCAAATCAAAGAGTTGTTGATCGAGGTTTTATCAGACCAAGTGTATCTCCGTGGGGAGCACCGGTATTGTTCGTGAAGAAAAAGGATGGGTCGATGTGTATGTGCATTGACTATAGGCAATTGAACAAGTTAACTATTAAGAACAAGTACCCACTACCAAGGATTGACGATTTGATCGATCAGGTGTGACAAGCTTCAGTTTTCTTGAAGATAGATTTGAGATCGGGGTATCATCAGTTGAGGGTCAAGAAGGAGGATATTCACAAGACAGCTTTTTGAACTCATTACGGGCATTATGAGTTTTTGATTATGCTGTTCGGATTAATGAACGCCCCAGTTGCGTTTATGGATATGATGAACCGCGTCTTTCAACCCTATCTAGACCGGCTCGTGGTGCTATTCATAGACGACATTTTGGTGGACTAAATAACGAAGGAGGAGCATGATTCACATCTTTAGGTTATTCTGCAGATATTGAGAGAGAAGCAACTTTATGCCAAATTCAGTAAGTACGAGTTTTGGTTGAAGAAAGTAACGTTCTTGGGTCATGTTATGTCTACTGGAGGGATCAGAGTTGATCCTCAGAAGGTTGAAGCCGTGTTGGATTGGAAGCAACCAAAGTTAGTGTCTAAAATTTAAATTTTTCTGGGTTTGGCTGGGTACTACAGAAGGTTTGTTGAGGAGTTTTCGTTGATTACTGCACCCCTAACTAAGCTATTGCGTAAGGGAGTACCATTTGTTTGAACCGACAAACAATAGGAAGGTTTTGAGAAGTTAAAGAAGATTCTGACTGAGGCACCAGTGTTGATTCAGCTTGAGGCTAGGAAAGAATTCGTCGTCTATTGTGATGCATCGCACACAGGTTTGGGTTGTGTGCTAATGCAAAAAAGGGAAGGTGGTAGCATATGCATCTCGTCAACTAAGGCCACATGAGATGAACTGTCCCACTTATGGCTTGGAGCTAGCTGCTGTGGTATTTTCACTGAAGATATGGAGACATTACCTGTTTGGGGAAAAGTCGATTATCTATACCGACCATAAAAGTTTGAAATATCTCCTTACCCAAAAGGAACTGAACCTAAGACAACGGAGATGGGTAGAGTTGCTGAAAGACTATGACTGCTCGATCGAGTATCGCCCGGGTAAAGCCAATGTGGTGGCGGATGTGTTAAGTCATAAGGTGGTATCAGAGTTGAGAGCAATGTTAGCTCATCTCAGTCTTTATGAAGATGGTAGCTTGTTAGCAGAACTTCATGTTAAACCGACATGGGTAGGTCAAATTAAAGAGAAGCACTTGTTGGATGAATCGTTAAGTTCTCGATTTCAACAAGTGGAAAGTGGGGAGGCAGTGGATTTTGGGCTGAATAGTGAAGGGGTGTTATGTTTCCGTGGAAGAGTTTGTATACCGAAAGACTCTGAGTTAAGACAGATGATTCTGCGGGAGGTGCATAGTAGCCCAAACGCTATGCATCCCGGTGGAAGTAAGATGTACTGACATCTACAAGAACAGTACTGGTGGTCAAGGTTGAAACGTGAAGTTACCGACTTCGTGAGCAAATATTTGACGTGTCAGCAAGTGAAGGCAGAACATTAGTTACCTTCAGGATTGCTACAACTGGTGAAGATTCCACTTTGGAAGTGGGAGATGATAACTATGGATTTTGTTAGTGGGCTACCCCTGACGCCTACTAAGAAAGACTCAGTGTGGGTAATCATTGACTGGTTAACTAAGTCCGCACACTTCATACCACTTCAGAAGTTGGCCAAGCTGTATGTGGCTAAGATCGTGAGGCTACATGGGGTACCAGTGTCTATCATATCAGACAGGGACCCTAGATTTACATCTCGATTCTAGAAGGCATTGCATAAAGCTTTGGGTACCAGGTTGGACTTCAGTGGTTTCATCTGCAGGATGATGGTCAGTCAGAGAGGGTAATTCAGATTCTAGAAGACATGTTAAGGGGCTATGTGATTGACTTCAGAGGTAGTTGCGAGGATTATCTGCCATTAGCAAAATTTGCGTACAATAATAGCTATCAGTCTAGCATTCAAATGGCACCCTACAAGGCATTGAATGGTTGTAGATGTCGTACCTCTACCTATTGGATAGAATTAGGTGAGCGACAGTTGTTGGGTCCGTAATTGATCTTAGAAATGGAGGAAAAGGTTAAGTTAATTTGGGACCGGTTAAAAGAAGCTTCTGATTGATAGAAATCGTATGCGAATCAGAAGCGTAGTGAGATAGAATTTTCAGTGGGGAGGTCATGTCTTCTTGAAGGTCTTACCTTGGAAGAAGGTCTTAAGATTTGGACAGAAGGGCAAGTTGAGCCCAAGATTCATCGGGCCCTATCGATTGTTGAAATGTGTGGGACCAATTGCTTATCAACTTGAGTTACCCCCAGAGTTGAATTAGATACATAATGTATTCCATGTTTCGATGCTGAGGCGCTACCGTTTAGCTCCATCTCATATAGTGCCGATGGAGGAAACTGATGTTAGACCTGATCTGTAATTTGAAGAGGAATCGGTGCAGATTCTAGATCGGGAGGTTAAAGTGTTAAGGAGAAAGTTTGTTCCGCTGGTCAAAATGCTGTGGCATAATCATGGTTCGAAAGAAGCCACATGGGAGCCGGAAGAGGTGATGCGATAGCAATACCCTCACCTCTTTTAATCAAGTAAATTTTGTGGCTGAAATTTCTTTAAGGGGCTAGAACTGTAACATCCTAAAAATAGGGGTCTTGGATTTTTGGTGTTACTGCATGCGTTTAGCTCGCTTTGCTTGTTATTTAGGTGTGTTTGAGGGTCCTGAGGAGGCTCAGTTTGAGCTTGGGCCCTATTGAAAGTTGGTTTTTGGGCACTTTAGTGGGATGAGCTCGTAGAGGGATTTAGATTTAATTGTTGGTATTGTGCTAACAAAAGGGAGCTTGTGGTGGAGTGGTATTGGAGTCACTTATGTAGTATGGGAAGTGGGGTTTGAATCCCAAGGCATGTAATTATGGTTTATTTTTATGCTAAGGGAGAAGAAGAGGTGGAATTGGAATGAGATTCTGTTAGGTGAAGGTTTGAAGTGGTCAAACTATTTGAATGGATGTTGGAGAGTGAGTGGAGGCGTACATCAAGGAGAGAATCGTAGGAGTGGGTGTGTGGAAATGTTTGGCCAAAAGTGGGGAGGTGCTTAGGGAGCATTTTCGATTTTTGTTAGTGTGTGTGTGTGTGTGCGAATTTCTTTTTTTTCTTAGGCATTTTTTAGCATATTCTGTCATAAGTGTGTGGGGAGAGTGTCGTTTCTTCAAGTGTTCATTTGAGAGAGAATTCTTTTTATTCTGTCTGCATTTTGGCTTAGACCATTTCAAGTCTTTTGGTTGCTTTCCTTGCTGAAACCTTAAACATTCAAGTAACTTCTGCTTCTCATTTCTTTTACGTCTTAGCACTTTCTTCCCTTGGCTGTCAAAAAGCACCTATAGCTGAATTTCTCCCACCTTTCCCCTCTCGTATTCGCCATAGCTGAAACCTCTTCTCTTCTTCATTGTCTTTCTACTCTTTCCTCCATCGACCCAACTTTCACCTATTCTTTTTTTTTTTGAACCGATTTCTCCTTATTTTGTTGTTAGCTGAACACTTTGCAACTGAAATCTTGGTGTTCTCTAGGTTGCCTAAGTTATCAGGGGTATTTGGTTCATTTGTGATCACAAGGTATGGTCATTCCTTCTCGTCTTCCTTTCTTTTCATTTTTATGTTCGCATAGCCAAAGTGGCTATCTCTCTTTCTTCTAGTCCTCAGCCAATTTCTTCTTTCCTTCTTTCAACTTGGAAGGTTCACTTCGGTTTAGTTCTATAACTGAATATGTTGTTGTGCAGTTCCTCATTAATCAAGGTAAGGAGTTCTCTCTCTGGTTTCTTTGCGGCTATTCTCTTTCCGTTTTATTCTGCCATAACTGAATCTTCAACTTTGGCTAGGCCAATTGTGCTAAGGATTAAGCAACTCTCTTCATTGTTTATTAAACATTCAAATTTAAGAAAGTCGTGCTAAGAGTCGAACCTCTTGTTAGACAACCACCATTCTTTCACTGTGGTATTTTACTGATCGAGACTTTCTTTATGGAGGTGAGTGATAGCCGGTCTAAGGAGGTATCGTTAAGGGAGTTTAAAGAGAGTGGACTCGTAGACCCTACTCCCAAGTTCAAACTGCGTAAGGTGTTAGCGATTCAGGATTTTCTGCCAGGTTGTGGAAGGGAGCCGACATCTGTTTGGGATAGGCAAATTGTTGTTGTTTGTACTAGTGAGGGTAAGTGTTAGTAAATCGGATGGTTAGTTGTGGATTAAAGATATTCCATTTCTATTGCTGTAAGTTAATCGTGTGGTATGTGGGCATAGGTGACGGCGATCAAGAGTGTATAGTTCTTCGCGTATTTAGGTGTGTAATCTCACACCTTTATTCGTTTTGTTTTGTATTATATGTGTCGGCTAAAAGTCAAAATACCCTTAACGGCTAAGCAGTTGAGATACCCCTAGTGGGCGAGGCTAGAGATAAACCAGGTGAGTAAAGTTACGGTTATTCCCTCTTAGGTAAGATTAGCATAACTGTGTGTATTCTGATTCTCTGACATATCGGTATATTCATGCATACACTAAGTTAATATGACATGATATGTTGCATGGGATTGGGATATTGATGATCGGGGAAGTGTAATCCGGTGGCTCTGCCACATATTCTGGTGACTCTGTCACAATCTGTCTGGAGGCTATGCCACGTATATTTTTTTAATCTAGTGGCGCTGCCACAAATTCGGCGATGAGCAGCGTGACTGCCATCGAGGTGTGTAGCGAAGGGTTGATTGTAGAAATCCCCACAGGTGTGTTGGGCTGGTACGAGTGGTGTGTAGCGGATGGATTACTAGGTTGGGTTGGGGTGCATTGCATACATTACGTGCTCTACCATGCTAGTAGGGCTCAGGCCCAGTTTGCTTCTGTATGGGCTTAGGCCCAATCTACTTTCGTGGGCTTCGGCCCAGTGTTCGTCCGATTGGGGAATTACACACTGACTTCTCGTAACTCACCCCCTTCTGCTTAAATTTTGTAGGTAATTCCCAAAATTGAGGATTTGGAGCTGAGGTGGACTCTGTGGTGGCCATACATCGTAACTATAGTAATTTCCATTTCATTTTGCTATAACTTTCTATTTTAAATTTGGGTTTATGTTTTGTAATAAGGCCTTTAAGATTTTATTTTGGTTTAGCCTTTAATTTGGTTGTTATTTATTATTAAATGTTCAATATGGGGTTTTCCTAAAACATTAATAACTACTTTCCAAAATCTTAACAAACGGTTTACAAACTATAGTGGACAAAACTCTGGGTTCTCTTAAACGTCAAAAATGATTTATTAAGATGTCTCATGTGCGCAACCTACTAAATCTATTTTTTTCTTTTTGTGTTAACAAGTTTTTGGTAATATAGGCAATGGCAATAACGATGTTTTTCTTAATTTGAAAACAATACAAACAAATCCTAAATTTCACAAGCATCAAAACTCGAAACTTTGAACGAACGCGAAGTATCTTTAGCAACCCTTTCATGTGACATGCTAGTTTTGGTCGTAACGTCTAGGTTAGATTTGGGGTGTTACAAGTGATCTCAAGATCACTAATCCGAGGTAAGATAAATTATTTTTATGTTATTTTATGTGTTATAACATGTTTATAAGGGTGCATGGAAATTTTGGTGCTTTAATTTTAGCGGTTTCATGCTTAATCACGAAAAAGATTAAATCGTATAAAGTGCAAAATTTTAGTTCTATAGGCTAAAGGAACCAAATAGCCATGAAATGTTAATTGGAGGTCTTTAAAGGGCAATTAGACCATCTAGAATGTGTTGGCTGGCCATGTTGACAAGGGAGACAAGAGAATTTATTTTTGGTCAAAAGTTGGTGATATTAGTTGAATAAAAGAATAAAATAAGATGATATAAGCTAAAGGCTATCATATTTTTATTTTCTTCTCTTCTCCCACCAAAAATACAAGCTAGAATGGGGGTTCTTGAAGCACAAACATTCAGCCAAGCAATTCTCTTGCAAGTAAGTGATTTTGATGGTTTTAGTTGATAATTTTTATACTTTTGGAGTCCCCAAAGCTTAAGCTAGCTAATGAGGGGACTAATTTGCAATATGGTTGAGAGTGTAAGGACTTTCCATGAGAGAGTTAAGTTGGTTACAGAGTTTTTATGGAAGAAAATGAATGTTAGGAAGATGAGAAACAACTTTTATGAAAGGTGTTGTCATAAAAATACCTAATTTGGACTAAGATGCAAATGTTGTAGTTTGTTCATTAATGCATGAAATATTTGGAATTTTGGATAGTTGTAAGAGGATTAAATGTTCAGGTGAGCTTGTTTAATAAGAAAATGTGATGAAAAGTGATTTACGAGCCTAGGGGCAAAATTGTAATTTTGCCAAAGTATAAGGGAAAAATAGTCATTTTTACCTAAGTGTAGATTATGATGTATTATGGTGTATAAAGTGATTGAATGAGTAAATTTTATTGTTCTAGATCAAAGAAAACAAAATTCAGGCCTAGAATGGGAGAAAAGAGAAATGTGGGCAAAAAGGTCCCTGTCTACCCTTTCCGATATTGAGGTAAGTTCATGTGCAATCGTTACAATTACGTGTGGGTTATTTAATATACCAATGCTATATGGAATATATAATTACTCTAGGAATGTATTAAATATGTTTAACAAGATGTCAAGAGAATTAAATCTAAAAATAATGGGAAAAGCAAATAGCATGATATGATGATAGTTAAGGTCCCGTGTAAGACCATATTGGAATATGGCCTCAGTGTGTGATATTGAATAAGACCAAGCTAGGGAAATGGCATCTATATGACAATTAGTGTAAGACCCCATCGGGGCGTGGTGTCGATGTGATGTTATGTTTATGCGACTTAATAGTGTTATCTAACAATTTGAGTGTTTCAATAGATATGTTAAAAATGAGAAAGTATGTGGTTGTACCATGAGAGGTATAGGTATGTGTTTGAACTAAATTGAGGTAAATTTGGTATATAATGAACACATAGTAGGTCATGTTTAAATGATGCATGCAAATTTCATATGTTGTATCTATAAATGACTTGCGTGAAAGCAAATGATTATTGTAGAAATCTAAGTAAGAATGATAGTGTGTGAGGATATTTCCAGATGCACATTTGAAATAGGGAAATGCATGTGGATATATGTCCGTGAATATATAATAACGGTGGGCTATGTGCAATACCACCTTGTTAATTGTTAGTGATAGGCTATGTGCGATACCATCAACAATATTATTAATGGTGGGCTGTGTGCGTTACCACCATATCCTTTGTTATCGATGGGCTGTGTGCGATACCATTGAGTTTAGTGACTAATGGTAGGCTATGTCCGATACCACCCTATTAGAAATTGATGGTGGGCTATGTGCAATACCACCCTATTAGAGATTGATGGTGCGCTAAGTGTGAAACCACCGAGTGACTGGTAGTATAAATGTGCCATTGAGAAGTTACGATGTGTTGCATCATGTGACTATGTGGTGTTAAGTGCAAGAATGTAAGTTAATTAATGCGAGTCTTAAGTTCGAGATATGGTTAGAACGTAGTAAGAGACGAAATGAGTAAGCATTATGAATGATTGAATTGGTAACCACGGGTTTACAAGTAAATCTCATTATAATACCTTAAGATGGTGTATATACAATGAGTATCAATAATTTATTAGTATTTGCATATGAACTTACTAAGCATTATTGCTTATTCTTTTTCTTTTCCCATCTCTTATAGGTTTGCCTAACTAGCTCGAGTTGGAGATCGCCGGAGATGTTTTCACACTATCAAGCAGACACTTGGTATGAGGTTTCAAGTTCTTATAAGTTATGGCATGTATAGGGATAGTATTTAATGTTGGTCAAGTCA
The DNA here is from genome assembly GCA_025506655.1 of Gossypium rotundifolium. NCBI lineage: Eukaryota > Viridiplantae > Streptophyta > Magnoliopsida > Malvales > Malvaceae > Gossypium > Gossypium rotundifolium. The sequence goes on from CP106731.1 coordinate 55,430,245, forward strand.
TAGTTGATATAGCCTAATGTGATGGCCTAAGTGAGTTTATGGTTTGATTGTGTATAGCCGTAGATGATGGCTTAAGTCAATTGTAATTATAATAGAGATAGTTTTCCCTCGTGTATGGGATAAAGACTTCATTTTATAGTTTAAATGTGATAATTCAAGAGTTATGATTGATGATGTAGAAATTTATATGATGGTGTATGAATGTATTCAAGTGTGGGTGGCTAAAGGGCTTGGTAGATAGCCTGCAAATTGTCCACATGGGTAGACACACGGGCATGTGTCTACATCATGTGGGAGGCACAGCTAGCACATGGGCGGTGCGTAGGCCGTGTGAATGAGTTAGAATGCCAAGGTTTGGCACATGGGCCAGGGCCACAAGCGTGTCCAGGTTGTGCGAAATTAGTCAGTGTTGACCACGGGTGGAAGACATGGGCATGTCTTAGGGGCACACGGGCATGTCCCTAGACCAGCACGGGCGTGCGACCCCTGTTTAAATACTTAGCAAACGAAGCATCAATTAGAATAGAGGAGCACCTCAGTCAGAATAGATCCAAACCACTGCTGAACTAAATAGAGTTTAACTTTTCCTCTTGTTATTTATTTTAAATCCTATTTGCTAGGATGATTGTCTTAATTCAATTATATCTATTTTATTCATGTTTAACATGTTTAGGCTTTAGTCAATCATATTTTCAATTAATATCATGATTCATTTCATTCATATGAGTTTGGGTGCATGTAACGCCCCAAAATTTTAGAATTTAATTATGAGAATCTAAATAAATAAATTCTTGTATCTGTGGTTCTGTGTTCTGCTATTGTATTTGAGGTCTGACGTTTGAGTTACATCGTTAAAAGTTTTGTTATTTTAAAACAACCCTTATCCATGTGTTATATAGTTAAGTGCAATTCTGTGTGAATCTGAGTCAATAATGAGCCTGCTGGTTCACTGGTTAAGCATCTTTTATATTCTATCTAGTTCTGAGTTTGAGTCCCATCATATGCATCGGGAAATATTTTTGCAAAAAGCCGGAAGGTGGGATGGTGGTTAACTTAAAATATTCTAAAAGAAATTCCATCGTTCTTTCATTTTTTTTTTATTTCTCTAAGTTTAGTTTTCTTTTTCCTTTTATTTCTTTCTTTTATTTTTGCTCATTGCTATACTCGATTTTCTGTCAATTGGGAAGTCTTTGTTGCTTGTGAGGCCGATTGTGCGATTATTGTGTAAGTTTAGTCGTTATCTCCTTTAGTTTTTGAGAGTTTCATCTTGTTAACATTATTCTATCCAACGGGATTTTGCTCATGTACTTGAACACTCTGTTTAAACGCTCGATTGGTTACATTTTTAGGCTAGGATATTACGAGAAACATTCCTCCATTATGTTAGCCCGGATTCCTCTGTATCGTATGAGGTAAGTGTGTGAATTGAGTTGGGGTTATGTCGAAACTTTCGACATAACTTTGACGATAGGCTTCTTTTAGTAATATATTGAGAATGATGGTTTAATTGATTATTGGATGGTCGTGTTAGGTTTTGGAATCTTCTTCCGATGCTTCTGCATCATAACTACTTCAGGTGCGTGCCAAAAACTTCATTTTTCGCGAATTTAGATCGCCAAAAAAATGGTTGTCAACTCTACATAGTAGTGTGACAGGCCTTGTGGGTGGCCGTGTAACTCACTGTTCATCCATTTGAGGCCACACGGGCAAGGCACACGGGCGTGTGTCTAGGCCATGTATGGCCATATTAGTGCAGGGTTCACACGGGAAAGGGACAGGAGCATGTGTGTAGGCCATGTAATTCACTATTTGTGACTTAGGACCACCCAGGCAAGCACACGAGCATGTGCTCAGGCCGTGTGAGTCATACTGGCAAGGACACGGTCGTGTGTCCAGGCCATGTGGCATATAAAAAAGGCTCGAAACCCGTTTTGGAGGCCATAGATGTTTTTTAAGATTGATATTTACTTCCCCATTGTACGAATTATCTGAATACGATTGAACGAGAACTCTTTGATACTTTGTGACAGATGTATGAATACTATAACTGTATGTGTACTGTGATACTTAATCTAATATTGAACTGTAGTATCTACTTGCGAAATAATTGAGGATAATTGAATACATATTATGAATATCTATAGTCTGCATTTGCATAGGTTGGGATATTGTGAAATAGGAAGTAATCTACTATGAATTAGTGGCTAAGCCACCAAGTATATAACTCTGATTCTGGCACTTCGTCGAATTATGATCTAATAGCTAAGTTGCATTCTCGTAAACGTGTCAGACAGACACCTATGGTGTGTAGGGTTGGCTGGGCATTGAATGCCCTTAATGGTGTGTTGGGATGGTCGAAGATAGTGTATAGTGGATGGGGGTTAGGAATATCTACATTTGAATCTAATCTATTTTGTATATGAAACTAAAATTGTTTCTGCATATGTAATTATTTTGACTTGAATCTGAATTGGATTTGCTTCTTACTTGCTTCTCACGGTGTCTATCCTCCTCTCTTAAGTGTCACTGTCACTTAAATGCTCTCAAGATATTCTTTTACTTGCTTCTATAAATTTTCAGTAAGTGTTTAACTTCTTGCTTGTGTGTTTTTCCTCTCAAATGCTTGCCTTAGTTTATACTAGTGAGTCCCAACATCCCTTGCTATTTTTGGCATCAATTTCCTCTTTATTTTCTCTATGTTGGTGTTGTCCTTTTTAATTTCCTCAAAGTTGATTTGGTTGTTCCTAAATTCAAGGCATGTGGTTGAGGTAGGTGAAGAACAACTCCTTGGTTGATTTTGAGAATATGGTGGATGGTTTAGGCTTCGTTCTTTTCTAGTGATCATTTGGGCTCTTCTAGGATGTCTAAGCTTGTTTATCCACTCCGTAGTTGGGTTGAGATGAATTCTGAAGTCTAAGAAAGCTGGATTGAAATATCCAAAGTTGTACATTCCAAAGCCCAATCTATCGGTTCTATGTTGCGACTCTTCTATGCATTGCTGGGACATTTGCATTAACGTGTGAACTTCTGTTTTCTTTTCCCACTGAGTCTAATTACCTCCTAAAAAAGATGAAAACCAATGTGTTTAGAATAATAATTAGTTAAAATAACACATTTTTATAATATTACTTAATATACGAAATTATGAATAGAAACTATAAAAAGTGTTATCAACTACTCATAATTTGCATAATTTCTATGTTAAAAGTGCTTAAGATAACTCTATATTCTAGAGTTATCAGAAAGTTGTCACACTTCAAACTTTTGGACTCTTATTTTAGAGGGTTGCTGAACATATTAGATTTGTTTTAATAGAGTGTTGTGGTTATTGTTCAAATATTTACAGTGTGGGATCGATAAGAACCTTGTTGAGCTCGTGCTTTTCGTGAGATTATGCATTGGTTTTAATTTTAGCATATCCTCATAAGCTACTTCATAGTTGTCTGGCTATTTTAGAAGCCCCCACCTCACATTTGGTGAGCTCATCAGTTGTGAGCTCATTGGTAGTGAGCTCATTAGTTGTGAGCTCATTGGTTGCAAGCTCATCGACTGTGAGCTCGTTTGTTTGCTTTCTCACTCATGGTGTGTGTGTATGTGTTGTGATTGGTAATCGACTAGTAGCCCTCAATAATAGTGAATGGTTAGCGGATTTGTGTATGCATGTTTTGTGATTAGTAGTCGACCAAGAGTGTTGATTGGTTAAGTTATTTTTAATTTTTACTATTTCCAAAGGTAGAATAGGAGTTAAAGAGAAAAAGGGAAGAAAAACATCAATTTTTGTTTTCTTATTTTCATTTGTTTTTCTTAACTAGAATTAGAGTTGTTAACTTCATTTGCTTGTGGAAAAAAATTGTGGTTTTGGCTTGCTTAGAAGTTGTTCTTTTGAGTGTACTACTAAAAAAGTAAGGGAATGTCTGAGTCAAAAGGGAAGGACTTGTGGAGTAGATAGGAGCTTTCTTGGAAGATTTTCAGTAAGTTCCCTTCGCTTTGTGCTTGATAAATTAATGAACTATTTTAAAGATGTTGCATGTACATGTAAAGTTTGGTTGTGCCTTTTGTATATTGATCATGTACTGTTTAAGGCTATGTGATGCTTATTTCCAATAATTCATTAGTGTTGACTAGTGGTAGAGTTACTAACTTACATGAGTTAATTATCAAGTTTCATTTTGCAATTCAAGTGATTGTATGTGTGATGTTGGATGTGAATTATTGTGTTATCAAACTGAAATGATAGAATTGAATGTGTGTAAAAGATCGAAATGGATACTCCTTCCTTGGTGCACAATCTAAGTATCCAAAATGGTGGAAAGGAGGGAAATGGAGGTGACTATTGAAGTGTTATTGTGATAGAAGAATTGAATGGATCGTAATGATATGAAATGATATGTGTTTTTCCTTTAGCAAGACATGTAAATGAAAATTGAGATTGGCAAAAGACCTTGGCCTTGTGAGGGAAGAAAATGTGTTCAAATTTCAAGGAGGATTTGCAGAGGTTTGGTTGGATAAACAAAATATTGGATCTATGGAGCAATGCCAATGTATATGATACAAAAGGATCAGAACCTAGCATAAGGGTCCATGAATTTCTATAAAGTTCTATTTGTGCACTATTTATACAAAGTATGTGCAAACTAATGATGTAAAGTTCTATGTGTGCACTGCCTATGCAACGTTTGTGTGAACTGATTATTTAAAGTTCTATGTGAGTACTTTCTATCCAAAGTATGTGCGTGCCGATTATGTAGAATACTATATATGAATTAGCACTGTAGCGTATTTGTAGACTAATTTTGTCAAACATTTGTACGTACTGATATTAAAATATAGTTGTATGGAAACTATATCTATAATGTATGAGCGAGCCCTATGGGAAGCAGCGTGGACCCTTAGAAAAGTGGTTAAAGGTAAGTTAAAATATTATGCGGACTGTGAGAATGCGAGAGCTATATGAACATGCGAGCTATGATATGCAAGCTCTATAAAAGTAGTTATATACAAGCCAACTAGTATGAACGTATGTGTGAACTGATTTTTATAAAGTATTCATGTGAGAGATGTGTATGTATGATGTAACTCCTCAAGCTCGGCCAAGACGCTATAGCCCAATTTGAGTCATTACTGGGCCATGGAGATGGCCAAAACGTTTTTATAAGAAAAATTAACTTTTCTTGAAAATGTCTTTTTTAAAACATCGCGTTCCTTTCAATAAAAAATTATTTGTTCCTTTTAAATTAAAAATATTCGTATTGTAACTTAGTTTTTAAAATCACAAATTTGCAGTAGATTGATTGTTTAAAAAATCATATAAAAACAATTCATGCAATATTATCCCATAATATCAAAATAGAAATCCCATGCCACAGTTCATAATTTAAAAATAAAGTCCAAAAGGTTATTAAGACAACCCAAATTAAATTCCAAAATGAACTCATATAGTTTGTAAAAGCCCCACATTATTTTTTAAAAAAAAGTACCCATGACCAAGAGATCATTAATCAAAGAGCCCCTCTGAAGATCCAAACTCGAGCCTCAAATCCGAGGATTTCCTCAGATACACGCATAAAATATGTGAGCTTTAAACGGCTCAGTGTGATATCATTACAAACATATATTTCAACACATAGCATAACACATCCAAATCATCATAAATATAATTTTCACAGAATTCACATATCATCGATTTAATGAACATAACAAGTTATGTTTATGTAATAATACACATTTAAGAGGAATTCCTACCCATCTTCGCTACACACTAATATCAAGTTCCCTGAAACTCATCCATCCGATAACACCATTTGTGGAAAAGCTAACACATAGATACCGATAAACAATCACATAACACATAGTGGACAAGCCACCACATAATTTCCTATAACGGCCACATAAGCGTAGTTAAATTGCCACATATCTTCCACATTTCACAATCCCACCTCATGTTTATGATATGGCCATTTTAACTCATATGTTTCACTTTACACATATTCATGCTCGTAACTCATATTTCTCGGTTTTTACTCATTTGCATATATCACATGTTTAGATCATTACATATCAATCTAGCCATAAATCACATAACATAGAGTTGATATCAACATTACATACATCACATATCACAAATCATGGATCTACACAACACTTAATAGTTTAGGACACTTACTTGGATTCCTTTGTGATTGAGTTTTTCAACTCCACTCGAGTACTTAATGTACTCACAAATTAATTAATTAATTAATATTTTATTAAATTAAATAACATTATATTTCACTTAAAATGAGAATTAGATCCCACACCTTAAATAGTAGATCCGATTGTCACAATCTTATTAGAGGAGATTTCACTTGATCTAAACCAGTAGAAGAATCTATCACATCTAACACATATTTTAATTAGATCTATCAGATTTGATTTTTAACACTTAAAGTTTTAATCATTTGAAATAGTTCTCACCATCACTTACCCTTAAATCGAGAATTGGATTAGTTGTCTTCGTTAATACACTTAGGATCTCTTTGATCAGTGTCGTTTGGTCCTTCAAGTTGATACAAAATCACATTATACATGTTAAAATAATAATAAAATAACTTGATATTATCACTCTATACCATTCGGTCAAACCATGGTATTTCTGAAATGAATAATTTATGAATCGAACATCCTTACTTACTCTTCATTTAATACGAGATGATTAAAGGATCGAGAATGGAATGAGATCAATGTTTGAGTGATCTAGAAATAAATAATCAAATAAGTGAAATAAATTATGAGTTTTAGTCACTAAGGAATCGACAAAAGAAAGAGAAAGCAAAAAGGAAAATTTTGGTCACTGGCGGTAGCTCGGCGGTGGTCCTGTTATGGAGGAGCCAAAGTCTGACGATGGTGAGAAAAATATTAAAATGAGAAGGTTTCAGTCCCTACAATTGGGAGAAAGGAGAAAAGAGAAAAAATTAGGTAGAGGAAGAGGAGACTTGCAGTGGTTCATGGCGGCTCACGATGGTGTAAGGAAGGAGGTGTGAACAGGGGGATATGTCTCACAACATAAGGCAAGTTTGACTTGCTAAATGAGGAAATGAATCCTCCACATATGGAAATAAGAGGGTGGATGACAAGGCTTGAATGTACATGCCAATTGTGTGCAAAAAATTAATTAAAAAATATGAGAACATGGGGGTTTGAACTAGAGACTTTTAGGATAGTTAATTAGCTTCCTTCCACCAAGCCACAACACTTCCTTGTGTTCATTTTTTTGAAATTAATTTAAGACATAGGATATGACAGTTTCACTATTTTACAATTAATAGAAAAAATGGGATATGACATGCGAGCTGTACATGGTGCAAGCTGTGCAATGTACGACCTCTGTACATGTAGGTGTGAGCTTTTGTAATGTGCGAGTTCTGTAATGTTTGAGCTTTGGTAATTTGTGAGTTGTGTAATGTGCAAAGTGTGTATATGCGAGCTGTGAATAAATGAGCTATGTAAAGTGCGAGCCATAATGATGCCCAAGCCATGCAAAGTGTGAGAAGTGTAATGTGCGAGCGAGAGTAATGTATGAACTATGGCAATATACAACTGATCATGTAAAGCATGTGCAAGTTCTCTACAAGGTGCAATGTGTGAACATTAAGAATGTGCAAACTATAACAATATGTGCACTGTAAGAACATGCGTGTTGTATGAACATTGAAAATAGTCAAGTTTTTGGGTAAGTATAGATGAATAATGCTTGTGTTTATAAAAGTTTTAGTCTTATGAATTTGATATGAATGAGATTGGTTTTGAATGTAGAGATTGGATGGTTATTTTGGCATGTTCATGGTTGTTAAATGTGCATAAATTGTATTGATGTTTGGCTTGTAGGTTTGACCCTAAGTGGGTGGCATTTTGGCATTGCAAATGGCCTATAATGTCTCACGGTTGTGGCACACGACCATGCCTAGTGATCGTGGGGCTAAGTCAGTAGCTAGCTTAGGAGCACACGACCAAGATACACAGGCATGTCTAGTAGTCATGTGAAGAAGTCAATATATGGCCTAGCAGTACATAGCCTTGGCACACGGACGTGCCTAGTAGCCGTGTGGTTTCAACAGGATCGACTACAGCCAAGGTGCACAGACGTGCTTGGTAGTCGTGGAGTTAAGTCAGTTTCGACCATGGGAGAGACACATGGGCGTGTCTAGCAGCCGTGGGAAGCACATGACCTACCCACACGAGCGTGTAATCCCTAAAACTTAGAAAAGTTTTAAATTTTGAGAATTTCTATATGAGTTTCGGTTTAGTCCCGACCTTATTTCTATGTATGTTTTAGGTCTCGATAACCTACAAAGGGGACATTATGTTTATAATTGATGAGATACTTGGTGAATTATCTGATTTAGTTTTTGATCTATCAGGTAACACTTTTAACCCTAATCTGGAGACGGACATGGGATAGGGGTGTTACAAACAATACATGAATGGCATAAATGAAGGGAAATATGCATGCACGTCCAAGGGAGGAGCAACTTATTAATTCTGCACATTGAACCACAATGATCATGCATCAGCTAGGGGGAAAAATTTAAAGAATCATTGACTATCCATGCGCCTACAAAGACATTAAATTAAGCCAACGTACCAACATATACATGCAACGAAAGTAGGGACTGAATCAGTTAAATACAAACTGCCCATTCATGTGCTCAAGACATCATAAAGAGTCAATTAAAGGACATGCATGGCATCTTCTCATTCATGAACGTCCAAGGGGGATTGAAGGGATCTTAAAGGCTAGACATTCATGGACTTAAAGTATTCTTCATGACTAAGAATGCATGCACACACCAAGGGTGAGGAATGTGACTATTCGGCTGAAGCATGAATCTGTCCACACCTTTTCAGCTCACCCAAATCACTTCATTTAATTTCAGCTGAATGAACACCTTCCAGATGTTGTCCATTGGTGTATCCCATGCTAGGAAACTTCAAGGAAGCTACCAAGGACGTTCAAGAAGCTTTAAGGAAATTTCCAACCATTTTTAGCTTTAATTTGATGTCCATTCAGCACCCTTAATAGCCTATTCAGCTACCCCATGTAAAAGGCTATAAATGTGTAGCTCAAATCACTTTGAGGGGACTTTTTTTCTCTTTGATTAATGTTTATAACATTTTGTGAGTTTATTCAACTCTCAAATTTTATTTTAAACTCGAGTTGGCTTATCTGGTTCTCTAGTGGCGTCAACCTTGTTTTTATTCAAACTTATCACTCTTAATCGAGTGTGGCGTTCACCTGATATACTTTCGGTTCATATCTCGTTATAGATTCTAGGTCGAAGTTCTTTTAACAACTTCCAACAACCTTAAGCGATGTATAAGTCTTGGGTCAATACTTACATAGATTGGTTCGATCTTGTCCTTAAGTTCTTCTATCCATCATAAACATTTCATTGCCTTATTTCTTTATTTTCGAACCAAGCCTTCATCTGTTTATCCCACAAATCCCCTTAAACCATTTTTCAAACTTTCATTTAGCCTACAAATAGCCCAACTTCGTTTAACTTTGAATTACAATGATACTTCTTCGATTTAACGATAGGGCACAATAATGACCCGGATTACTTCCGCAACTCGGGATCGCATCAGGAGGCTACTAGCAGGCTGGCTAGCTAATAACTTTATTTTTTTGTACTTACTTGACTTTTGTTTATATTCAAGTTAGGTTTTGTATAAGCTGATGCTATGATGCATTTCACTGGACATTATGTAAGTTCTACATATGGTATTTTATTGTAACTGAATTATACATAAGCATTTGGTAGAGTTAAAAGAATTCCAAGGTTCACTAAGTATCATTTGGGAACTTCTATCTTGTCCTTTTATATGTAGTTTGTGTTTTTAGTATTCCATGTTCGCTAGCTACCATCTTTTGTTTAGTATAAGATATGAAATTTTGTTTTTCTAAATGATTTGTTTCAATCTCTGTCATTTTTTTAACACCTCAATTTGCTGGTTTACCAATCGGACCAATATGCATGTGTTACACATTCTTGATTGAAATTAAAAATAAAAACCTTACATGCTTTCTAAATTATTGAGTGGGAGAAGGTCCTTAAACAACACCTACAACCTCCATTATTGGTATCTTGTAATGAAAAGAGAATTTTCCAGCCCTAAGGTAGGTATTTCCATATGGATTTCATCGAGGTTATTTCATTAAAAGAGATAACTATCCTGAAGCATTTGATAATTTGTCATGTCACACTCGGTTCTCCTAATGAGCCGAATTTAAAGAAGTGTCGGAGAGCTAATTACATGGAAATAGAAATTGGTAGGCTTTACTAAGATATTTAGAAACTTAAGTGGTTGGTTAGGACTAATTGGATTTCAATTTTGGTTTAATTAGCTTGAAACTGATTGGTTCCATAGTGGGAGACAAAATGATTAGGAATAAGTAGTTGTATTAGTCAGTGGAGACCGTGCCAGTGGATTATATATATAAGTATGCGTGGAAACAGAATTTTTCTCAATTCTATTTATCAATTTTTTTCTCTCTATAGCATTGTCTTATTCTGTCTCTTCAGAGAAGAACAGGATGTCACTGAAGGAAGCTTTTAATGTTGTAGGCATCGTGGGAATTGAAGTCTGGAAGTAGAGAAATTGGGGAACTGGTAATCTTCCTTACCTTTCTGTACTCGTGGATTGAAGGAAGAAGTTGAGTAAGAACTCTTAAAGGCTTATGTTTAATTATAGGTTCTGGGTTTTTAGGGTTTGAACATCTTTAGTTTAACTGATAAATGGTTGTCATACTTAACTGTCAGGACAAAAGAGGCTCTGGTGTTTGGACAAGCTAAACTGATGAGAATAAAGGAATTCGCGTGAGTTTTTGAACTCTACCCGAAGGTGATCCTTAATAACGTTTGTTTGGATGGTCTATGTCTAAGTTGTCTGAAATTGTAGTTGTGAATAGGAAAGGTAAACGAGCATGTTGAATAATGAATGATACCATCTAAGTGTGAACACTGGATGTAAAAGCGGGTGATTTGTCTAAGTAATCAATAGGGTATTGTATGATATAATGATAAGTGTAATGTGTTGAGAGATATACTAATATATAATATATGTGGAGTACGAAGGAAAATTTCCTTGACAGGGTATATGAAGTTAGGAATAATTGGTGAAAAGGAGGAATGGGCGGACTAAAATGGGGATTCAAGAGAGAACGGACAGTATCATAAAATGTCATCAACTGGCTCACTAGAGTGACACCGTGATGCCAATTATTAACTGGTCCTTTGGGGCAACACTGACATGAGGATATATAGGTTCCATAAAGCCACACCGTGATGACAGTTTGCAGGCCCCATAGGAAACACCTTGACGATGGTATATAGGCTCTATGAAGCAACAACTTGGAAAAAGTATAACGTGTAAGACCATAGCTTGACTATGACAACCAATAGAGTACGTTCAGATATTAAGCATGGAGTCACAAGGTATAAGACCATAGCTCGACTATGGAAACCAATAGAGTCTACTAGGACATTAAACATGGGGTTACAAGGTGTAAGACCATTGCTCAGCTATGGCAACCAATAGAATTCGCCAAGACAATAAACTTGGAGATTACGAGGGGTAAGACCATTGCTCGACTATGGCAATAAATTAATGTCCACAAGCATAGTGAACTAGGAAGTTGACAGTATAAGGAAAGAAGAACATTGTGTGACTAAAGCAGAGAGTAGTATGACTGGATGAATACATCGTACCTGAGATCGCGGGTATTCGGGGTAGTCAAGAAGTTCGCAAAATTGTTATAGAAAAAAATAGGAATACGTAATCCTCAACGATGAAAGCAATCATGGGGAAAAACATGGTTGGGATATGAGTCCATAGGTTTTGGGAAAGTAAACTAGAATCAAGGGTTATAATTGATAATCAAGCAGAACCTAATCCAAAGGGTCTGTGGGTAACAAGGCAGCTAGAGATAGGTAGGTTTACCGAGGTCCACTTGAAGATAATGATTTCTCAAATGATTTAACTGGTAGTCTTTCAGGAATATGTAAAGAAGAGGAATGTTGACCAGGACTAGGTAAGACCGATTAGATCACATGGGGTTAATGGAAGAAAAATCCATCAAGGATACTTTAGACGAATAATTCACTGGGAAGTGGAAGAGGTTATAGTTTGTTAGAAACTAGATGTTAATTTTAGTTATCCAAAAGATTGGAACAATATAAACCAAAAACCTAGGGCTAGTCTATAAGGGCCAGGACCCAAAATTAAGGAGAATATTAGTGGAAGACAACCAGTGGTAGGTAATGAACCTTGTATCCAAGTGTGTGAGATAAGCTGGTAAAGGTAAAAAGGAATCTGAGATGAGGAAGAATAAGATAAAGACCTTTAAGGTCCCTTATCAGGAAAGAGCACGTATACTTCTAAGATAGAGAATAAGTCCATCAACGATGAACTACAAGAAAGGGGTTGGGCGACGACCATGCAGTTGAGATTTGTAGAAGGCCAAGATAGACAGGGAGTTGGAATTTCTTTTATAAAATTTTATTTCCTAAAGTTATGAAATATTGTTGTGCACTATTTCACAGAATCTCATTAAGTTCCTTTGAACTTACAAAATTACTACTTATTTGCAGGATAAAGGTTGAACTCAAGAATCGAGGGGAGGGACTAAGTTAGACACAGCCAGTTTGAGGAGTGGGCATAGATGTCATCCATGTGTATAGAGGGGCATCCATGTGTATAGACTTAAGTCAAAATTGTAAATATTGTCAAGCCTACTAATATAATGAATTGTAAGAATTGTAACGTTTGAATGATGAGGATTTTAGTTGAAATTAAATCTTGTAAATTAATAGAGCCAAAATATTTATAAAAATTTATACTAAAATTTATGTCAAGTCATTCGAGTTGACAGTGGCATTCGGTACCCAGACAAATTGATTGGGTCGGGTATATGGTGTTACAAATTTAGTGGTATTAGTGCTTCAGTTTAGTCTATCCTTTGGATATGGGAAATTAAGAAATAGCCGCTATATGCATGTTATCATAGATTTGGCTTAGTTCTTCGTGTCATTATATAAGATTAATGTGTACTCTTGCTGAAAGAAAGATAAGTGAGGTAAAGAACAAAAGATGAAGAAAAAGAGAAAGTAATTTTCATTAGAAAAATCGAGAGAATTTTTACAAGATACACGAATATTTCAATTCTCCTCTTCAATTGACTCTTTCAGAGACTCAAGGTCAAACGTTTCTAAGTTTTAAGCATGGAAGAGTTCTCCAAATTCCCTCCACTCCCTCTAAAATTCCTCCCAACTAGCTCCCAAAGGGTTGTAAACATTGAAGCCAAGGTCTGTATTGGAAAATTGGTGCAGGAAACTAAATTTTACTTTACTTAAGTCAAGGGAACCTACGGCGACCTGTGCGTGCACGATTAGGCTAGCCCTTGCCTTAGGCAGAAAGTACTGAATGTGCTACTGAGTGTCTTCCTTATACTTCTCCAAGGCATCAACATTATCCTTCTTAGTTTATTCCCTATCGGCAAGGTGTTGATTCTCGAGGGTTTCCATCTAGTAAACCTTCTCCTCTAACTCCTTGGCTTAGGTCTCCAAGAATTGGTATTTTGGTCTCCTAGACAAAGAAAGACTTAATGAGCTCAGCGCTTTTTCGACAGAAGCTTTATATGCTTGTCGTAGCTTGGTAAAAGACTGCTCGTTAGGGAGAAGGGCCTTTTTAGACTTAGCCTGCTTGTCCTTAGCTTCAGCACAAGCCTTCTAGAGGGCCCAACTCGCGAGGCCACACTTCATTGATAAAATGGAGAAGGAACCCGCCAGCTCGAGCAAAGTGGGCTTTTCAACTTTATATTAAGTAGGAGGAAGGGTAAGCGAACTCTTTCAATTGTTGGAATAGCTCCCTGTCTTGTCTTCATTGGATAACAAAATGAGAGAAGGGATACTGGCTCGCACTGATGTACTTCTGCCAAGAGAATAAGTTTGGACTTCTCTTGAAGGGGGAGTATAATAAACGGCACCAATAGGGGAAGTATAGGGAGCTTGGTGTTAAGTGTTGAAATTTGCGATAAATAGAGTTGAGGTTGTAGCAAGAGGGTCTGCAGCATTGGCAAACTCAACAGGAGGACCGGAAGGACCATTAGAAAGAACAAAGGACGTGTTGGAGAGTCAAATGTTGGGAATATTATCATCGGCACTAAGGGAGGAGCTGGGGATTCACCTTCTGGAAAGATAGGTTACTTGCCAGGTATATGGTGGGACAACCTATTGCCACTACTCTCCCTAGCACTAGAGGACCCCCTTTCAAGTATCAACCTCTTGTGACTACCACTACTAGCTTGTATACTCAAATGAATTGCATCCATGGCTTGTTATGTGCTCTCAAACAAAACCTTTAGGAGGAGTAACAAGGTCAATAATGTTTTCAACTAAGTCTCTACTCGATTACTTACCTATGAACCTTGGAGTTGAGGGAAGCCCCAATGGCGGGGAGGAATATTGCAGATGGTATAGAAGGCATCAGTGGGCTCCCTCTATTTATCCACGTGAGCCCAAGCTAACTCACCATCGACCCTAAATGACCACACCACTTTAGCGAATTGAACCATTCTAAAATTCATACCAAGATAATGATCTAATGCTCGCAAAAAATTTGGGCTCCTTCTCTCCAGGAAGTAGCGAAAGATATTTTTAATAGTGAAAAGTCGTCTTAACTCCAAAGTCCGCGACTGGATTCAATCTTTCAACTTGTGCCACAAAAATCTTTGTGTCCAAGGGCTAGGATTGGCGGGAAGTAGAATCAGTAGGAGTAGACCACTTTGTGGGAAATTTGAAATTGCTGGAAAGTTTTCTTTTCACCAAAATAAACTTATTATGGCACAAACGTAGGTTTGGAGCCCAATCCTTTAGAATGGATTTATGGGCATGACAGACACTGAAGTAGACCATTCCAATTGAAGGCCCCTGAGTCAAAAGATTCACTCGGTAAAATCGTTGGAAGACACCAAGCAAGGGAGGCTCATCCTGACTATTACAGTATAAGAAGTATGCCACCAAGGTCCATCAGGATAAACCAGTTAGGTGTCCTAGTGCAATTTCGTATTCCTTGAGTACCATGCAAAAGAAGAGATGTAAAGGGAGATGAAAGCCAACTTCCAAGAAGTAGAGGGGTAGAATAAGGCCCTTACTAGAACCACTCAGACGTCTATCCCCTATGATGATATTGAACTGATATGAAAAGTTAGACATCTGGATACCTTAGGTTGTTATGTAATGTACCATCTCCTCTAGAGTGGTTAGGCAAGTGTACGATGGCATTTTCTCCAAGGCACTAGTCCCTTAGGACTGTAGAACATCTTCATTTCTAATGGTAGCACTCCTTAAGTGACCCTTTTGGCTATGAGGACCAAAGCTCCTGGCCCTTCCTCCCAATGCTGATGAAACTTCAGACATAACGATACAATGTAAGACTAAATAAAAAGGAAAATTAAATATTTACCTTGAAACTAAGAAATGCTCATGGAGGACGAGTAACTCCGGTGAAGGAAGTAAGAATAGAAAAAAGGAATAGAAGAAGGAAGTTGAAGAGAGAAGACTTAGAGTTTAGGAAAAAACTCAAGCGGCAAAGAAATTAGGGGGAAATTGATTTCAGATGAAAGGATTTCTACAAGTCTTGATTTAAATAACCAAATGTCCAAAGAAAAATTTGATTAAAAGAGGTAATAAACTGCTTAAGTCCCTGGACTTATTTTTGACACCTATTGATCTAGGGAAGGGTTTTTCTTAAACCCCTCAATAACCAGAAAAGTAAAAAGATCTGCTCGAGTGAGTTCTCTTTCTAGCATTCCCAAAAATTAGTGTAACACCCCAAACTTGGCCTAGACGTTATGGCTGAAACTGGCATGTCACAGTGAAGTGTTTTTTGAAAACCATGTTTTCATTGGAAAACCTTCTTGAAATTTCAAACTTCTTAACATGTACAACACCTGAGTTTGTGTTTGTTTATTTTCAGTCATGGTTTATTAAAAAGTTATTCCCTTTTAAAACATTATTACCTTTAAAACCTTATTTGTTTCATAAGCTTAATTTAAAACAAATGATTTACGAAAATATGATATATAAAAATTGAGTTGCGAAAATGTAGCGTTTGAAAATAGTTATTGTTTTGGAAAATCGTGTTCTACTTCTAGCAGAAATAAATCACAATCAATAAAATCCCAAATTTAAAATCTAGAAACTATAGAGGCCAACCCGAATCAAAATTAAAGTGCTTAAGTAAATGAGCAAAACAGAATAAAACATGTGCAGTTGTGTACCCTCTCTGAGTCCCTCACAGCTCCAAACCGTCTAACTTTGGGGATTACCTAAAAGGTTAAAAACGAGGCGAGTTTATGAAAACTCAGTGTGTAATCCCCTTATTAAAGAAATAGTCAGTATGCAGAGTATATGTGGGCCAAAACCCAAAACAATATCATTTGGGTCATAGCCCATAACAAAATCAATTGGGTCTAGCCCATCACAATAACATTCTCAGTATAAATGATGCATGATGCATGCAAACACATCCAACACTACACTTGCCTCCGTCCAACCCTGCACTACCTGTGGGGAATAAATTACCCACGCCATCCCTAAACTTACAGTGTTAGCACCAGTTGCAGCACTAATCGAAATCGCAGCAAAGCTACTAGTATATATGCGGTTTTAAGCCTTCAGTAACAATATCATAATTGGTACATAACCATCAGTAACTATAATAAGATTGACACATTGCCATCAACTATGGTAATATAACCGACACACAGCCATGGGTAAGTATGATCGACACAAAGTCAATAATAATTACGACTAACACACATCCATGGATAAGTATTATTGACACAAAGTCATAATCAAGATAGCACAGAGCCATAATTAGGTTGGAATAGAGCTATAATCAAATTAACTGGCTTACAACCATCGAAAGGTCCACAGTCATCTTGTGTGACCCGTGTGACCTTAACAGATCATTACTAGGTCCACAGTCGTCTCGTGTGACTCGTGCGTCCCTATCAGAACAGTACTTCCTCCATAACCAATATCCCATCCCAATGCAGTATGTCATGTATGCGCAATGTCTGGCCGACAAATCATCATATCATTCAGAGTTAAGTCAATCAAATCATAGTCATACACTCACAGTCAAATCATAGCACAAGTCAGTCATTTACCCTCGAGGGGCAAAATAGTTATTTTACCCTTCAAGGGTATTTTAGTAATTCTACCCTACAAGGGTATTTTAGAAATTTTGCCCTTCAGGGGCTTAACGGTCATTTCCTACACTATGGTCCAAGTATGTGTACAACTCATCAATAGGTCCACAGTCGATCCGCACAACTTGTGTAACCTTTAGCAATCAAAAGGTATAGTTGGACCCAAAGCCCAAAGTATGGCCCAAGTGAGGCCCACACGCTCATGTGGCCTGCTAAGCCCAAAAATACCCTTAGCTAAGTGAACGACATGGTCAAGCTCATTATTTCACATATGTTCATGATGTTGGCCCATATGGGGCCCGCAAGCCCATTAGGCCCACGTAGCCCATTTCGGCCCATTTGACCCAAAAGCGGGTTAAGACCATGAGATCGCTTATGATGGCCTCTGTCATTGTATCGACTTCCCCACACGAGTGTTCGTGCACTCGTATGGTATCCGTTGCCATATTTTTAGCATTTCAGCATTTCGAGATTTCGGCATTTGTCGATCTATAATTGGAGTGGTGTGTGTACACACACTTTCGGCTTTAAGCCGATCAACAGAAATAGGTTATACGGTTACATACCATTTTCAACTTTTAAGCCGACTACCATTTACAGAAAGCAGTTACACACCTTTCTGAAAGCCTACGAAACACCCTTTGTGCACCAACCTATAAACATCCCAAGTAATTAGTCAGTCCTTCAACTGTTAACATTCTTAAGAACTAAACCACAATGTAATGGTCACCACCTACCACGATGATCTAGAATTAATCCCTTCAAAATCGTCAGCCAAAATCAATCCCTTACACCTATCGATTAATTTGACGAAAGATTAGAGACAGAAAGATTTCTATGGCTACAAGATCACCTTACTTCACTGAGATCCCCAGAACCATCGTATATTGCACGACAAAGAAAGAATAAGAATAAAATTTAGAAAATATAAGAGGAAAACACAACATTCGGCTTCCCCCAATAAAAGGTTTCAATAACAGGTTGAACACTTACTGAAATGACCAAATAACAAAAGAGGGATCTTATGGGTACTTATCGATTGTCAAGATTCTTATGAGACCAAAACCACCACACCCCAATGCACCGAAATGATCCACAAAACACCGAGTGCCAGACAAGAAACGAAAAGAGAATAAGAGGGAACGGTCGGCTCAAAGAAGACCGAAAGAAAGATTGAAATAATTAGGGAAAAAGGAAACTATATTCGGCTAAAAGGGGAAGATAAAGGAGAAATAAGAGGAGGAGATTAATTTTGGAAAAGGGAATATTGAGATGAGAAAAGAAAATGAGAGGTTTCGGTAATTGACACCTTTTGGCATAAAAAGAATAGAAGAGAAAAAGACCCGAAAGGTACAAAGAGGCACTTGACTTACCAGAAATTGACAAAAAGTACAAATTACGTCGTCAAAAGGCAAAGGTATAACCGAAGTCAAGACTACCTAAAGAAAATACTCTGTTGAAATTCTGAGTAGTTAGACACCCAAATTCAGCACTACTCTACCCACAATCAAACTCCTTGAAATCCTCCATAAATTTCTCCCATTATCTCTCCACGATCCACTTCCAAGATCACTCTTCCATTCTCTCCTCAACAACCTCACCCATTAGAATTTCAATACAACTCAACCACTGGCCAAACCCAATTTCAAAATAAATACCTCATTTGTGCTGGGCCATGCTCGAACCTCAGACCTCAAGGTTCCCTTCTACGCCACCTTGCCACCTGACCACTACAATAGCCCGATTTTGACCCTAATCGGAACAGTGGTTTCGGGACCACAAATTCAAGTCTAAAAAAATATTTTAAAATTATTTTCAGTATTTATTATGTGTGAATTTGCTTGTGTTAAATTTTCGTGTTTTAATTTCGATGTTTGAGTGTCCGATTAAATAAAAGGGCTTAATCGCGTAAAATAATAATTTGATGGTTAAATAAGAAAGTGCCTAATTGTTGTTTTTTTTTTTTTATAATTTGGAGGTTTAATGATGTAACTAGCCCATTATACAAGTGAGTGGACGACACTAAGGTTGATATATAGTTTTTATATATTAATTTTATAAGTTAAAATAATAATAATAAAATATTATAAGTTATAATAATAAAACAAAACATAAAATTAAAAAGCCATTCATATCTTTTTCAACTTGCCGAATGTGAAAGAAAAGAAAAAGAATAGAACAAGCTAGGTTTCGGCACTTGTTTGTCTTGATTAAGGTACGTATCTAGCTCGGTTTTTGATAAATTTTATGTTTTTGAGATAGTTGCTAAGTTATCTACAAAACCCATGCTTCAATTTTCTATTTTGATGAATATTTTGAATTAAGCCATTGATGAATTCATGTGATTTTGTTGTTAGATGATAAAATATGGAAGATATGTTTTGAGTTAACATGTTTTGTCTTTGGATTTTTGATAATTTTGAGTAATTTGGACAAAATTGTAAAAATAAATTTTTAAGGGACTAAAATGTGAAATAAATGAAATGTATGGACTTGTAAGGGCATGGGTTATATTCGACCTAGCTATGGAAATGTGAAATTTTTTGTATTTTGTGTTTTATGCGATGGGGACTAATTTGTAAAAAGTGTAAAATGTCAAGGGAAAAATGGTAATTTGTCCATTTATGTGTTTTTGGATTAAATTGTATAAATATGTGGTTAAATTAGTTAAAATTGAATTTATTTAGATCAAGAATGAAAGAAAACGAAATTAGATCGGGGGAAATCAAAAGTAGACGAATAGTCGATTAAACCGTCCGACAACATCTGAGGTAAGTCAATAAGCCTATAAATGTTGTTAAATTTGATAGTACATATTATTACATGATGAATGGAAATTTTGTGAATTTTTTTTGTGTATGGTCGAATATATATTGTGTTAAGGAGCTTTGATTCAAGTTTGATTCAATCGAGATCCGATGTCCGAAAGTCCCGTACGAACCCTAGGAATAGTTAGGATACATATGTCATGACATAGGATATCCGATATGTGTTATCGTGTAAGACCACATCTGGGACGTTGGCATCGACTTGTGTTTACATGTAAGACCATGCCTAGGACATTGGCATCGTATCTGATTCGTGCAAGACCCTGTCTGGGACAGTGGCATCGATATGTGATTGCATGTAAGACCAGGTCTGGGACGTTGGCGTTGTACGAGCTTTTCGATTATCCGCGTATCCTTTTCTAATTCCGAACGGTTCAACGAGCAACATTAAGTGAAGACCAAATGTGAAATCGAATAAAAAGGTTCAGGTATGTGTTTATCCTAAGTTGAGAAAATATGGTAAGTCGAATGCTAAATTGATTACTTTAATGTTTAAGTTATAAATATGAATTATGTGAATGCATATGTGATTTTTTATATTCGGCCAAATGAGGTATATGTGATATTATTAGTGAGGTTTATATATATTCATGTGTAATTATGCAATTATCCATAAGATATATGTAAGTATAATTAAAATGATGACTTTGTATTTGAGGATATGTATATTCATACTCATTAACTTAGTGTTAATATAAAATCGTTGATATATATATATATATATATATATTTGCTTATGACTTACTAAGCTTAAATAGCTTACTGTGAGTATGTTCTTGTTTACCTATGTTTTATATATTTTGGAGTCAAGTTACGAGCTCAGGAATCGTCAGTAAAGTCTATCACACTATCGACTAACTTTGGTATTGTATAAGCTAAAATTTCTTTGAAACTATGGCATGTATAGGCTAGCTTTGGAGTTGGTTTTATTTGAAAGTGTATGTATAAAAGCCATGCAAAAATGGCTTAATTTCCTTGCTTGTGTTCGGTTTTGGTTTAACTATGGCTTATGTTTATTTTGGTCATGGTTTAATCTTATATGGATAGTAATCACATGGTATGGTGTGTATATATATATATGGTGGTGTTTTTATTCATGTGTTTCAGCAATAGGGTAAATGAGGTATGTTAGGTGTATTTAAGTAAGATAAATAATGTTAAGTGATTTTTGATATGTGTTATATATTTATATATGATATGTGTGGTATGTTTGGATTTGGTATTTAAGTGAGTTTGGGTTATGACATATGAATTGAAATATGCTTTTGAATGTTGGAGACAATCTATATTTCGGCTTACTAATGGGGTAAAAGAATGATTATATATTCGATTGTGTATTGGATTAAGATTTGTGGTTTTATTATTGAGTTGAAATGGCATGTTTTAAGTGGGTAATTTGGTTCGAAATGATAATTTAAGTGTACATGTATATTAGGCTAATGAGATGGTCTAAAATGATAAGCATGATATTTGGATTATAGAATTATATAAATATACTATGGATCGGATGGTATACAATACCAAATATGTAATGACTAGCTCTATAGTGATAATGAAATATGGACATTCGAAAATGGCTCAATTGTGTTCACATATACGCAAGCTTGTAAATGCAAAGTATGCATGTTTTTGGTTCTTTAAAAGGTTAAATAATTGCGTATGTTACTTACGATTTTGGTCATTAAGGTTTATGTTATAATTTTTTAAATCTACTAAAAGTAGGTATCTTACTAAGCAAAAAGGATTTTTAGTAATTAATATTATTCAAAAACATTGTAATGGTGATTACATATTCCGCTTAGTGCATGTGCATATAATATGCTAATAGATTATGTATATCATTAATCTATTATTTGTTGTTAAATATGGTGCATTATTCGGTGACTTAAAAAACTAGGCAATGTAATATGGTTGTTATGTTTTTAATATGTGCATGTACGTAAATTTATAGAAAAAAATATGATTAACATTTAGTCTATGAGATAATTGTATTGACAATTGTTCTATGCATAAAATGTAAGGATATATGTTTGAACATGTATTCAAGAAGCAAATGCCAATACTATTGAAGTCATATAGTTCGAATCTTATATGTATTGAGCACATGTAACATGGCTTTGTTGCACATTAATTATTTCGAATATGTGGATAAATAATTGATATTGACATGCTTAAATTTTTAAAGCAAGATTTACTCATGAATTTTTTTTTTAAGTAGTGAAGCATTATTGGGTTTTAGTTGGTTAAGTGAACTATATGTATAATAATTATTTGAATGTGCTTTGGTTTATAAGTTTTGTGATGTTGCTATTAAATATAAAATATATGTCTATTGATGTGATTGAATTACGAAATAAGAAAGGTATTAAATGTCTGTCCTGATCTGTGCTATGTCCAGTAATGCCTTGTAACCTTAATCTGGCGACGGATATGGGTTAGGGGTGTTACAACCACAAGACTTTTTGTGACTTAACACATGCGCAAGTATTTATAAAGCCTATGTGCTAGTTTCCAGATTCATTTAAGAGCAGAAACTAAAAATTTTGTCGAAGCCAGGACTTGAACCTAGGCTTCTGAAACACTCCCATACATACCCAAATCACTTAGCCATTAAAGGAAACAAGCTTTTTTTGTGTCATTTTCTTGCACCCATAAATATTTATGTGCAGTCTCCTAGCAGATCCCATGCTCTAGGACTATTCCTTCTAGGCCCGAATTTGTGGTTACAATTAGTGTACGTTCATATAAGCTCAATTAAGTAACTTTTTCGTAAGAATGACCTGGCACAAGGTGTAACCAGAGACTTCGCCAAGAAGGCAGTAAGGTTACCTATATGTAGATATCCGTTGTGCATGGAAAATACGGTTTGCCAGTCATTCGGGATGGTTTAAGGAAATTAGAATACTAAAAAGTCAAGCTAAACTACCCTGGCATGTATGGTTGTATATCTTTAAACTAATAAGAGAGTTATCTTAGGAAGGGTAACATTTTCATGAAGTCTACTTAGGATTACTCACATGATGAAATTTCAAGGACAAAATTTTCTGTAAGGGTGGGAAGGTTGTCAAATCCTATTATCCTAAGGACCCGAATTAAAGAAGAGTCAGGGAGCTAATTGTATAGAAATAGAAATTGGGCCAATGGAGTATATATATATATATATATATATTGTTGTGCGTGGAAACCAAATTCTTCTCAATTTGTTTTACCAATTTTCCTCTCTCTATAGTATTGTCTTCTTCACTCGCTCTGAAAAATAAGAGGATGTAGCTAAAAGAAGCTCTGCATATTGCAGGCGTCATGTGAATTGAAGTCTGGAAGTATAGAAATTGGGGAACTGGAAGCTTCCTTACCTCATATACTCGTGGTTTGAATGAGGATGTCACGCCCCATTTTTATTTAGTTATCGTTAGCATTTTAACAAGAATGTTCTTTGGCCTAGTGGTTAAGAGTTAGTGTAATTACCCTTGTGACCCAAGTTCGAGTCCCCTCTCTAGCATTTTTATTTAAATTCGACACATCCTCTTGGTCAACCCTTTTCCTGCCCAAAAATGTTGCTATACACTTAGATTCTTTCCTCTCTTTCCTCCCTCCTTCTGTAACATCCTAAAAATTTGTGAATCATCTTGTTGATTGTGTTAGCTCGGTATGATTTTATTGTGTGCCTGATATAGTTTTTGTGAAGGTTTGGAATTTATTCGGATCTAGAATAATTTTTAAATATGGAGAATTTAGTGAAGTGAATCAAGTGACCCTAAAACTTAAGTTAAATTAAGTATATAAAATTAGCACAAGAGGAGTTAGTAGCATGGTGGTAATGGCGCATGAATGGTTGCTTGAGGGGAGTGGTTCGAATAACATGGAGTGCATTTTGGAGACTTTATTTTTTTTCATCTTTACATCAAGTGTCGGCCAAGCTTTATATTTGGTAAGTAGGACTTTAAATTTTATGGCAAGATGATTAGTAGTTTAGGTAAGCATGAACTTGGGGAAAGGAATCATTTTGATTAAGGAATGATGAGAGAACACAAGGCATATTGTATGGTGATTGCTATGGAAAGTTTTGTGTGGAAAAACTTTGACTTTGGAGTCCATGTATTTCGACAGTCTGGGAGCCTAGGGGGAGTGACAAAATTTTTGATAAAGGTTTTGGAAAGTTAGGGGGCAGAAGGTACTCTATATGGGGTGTGTTTTGGAAACTTGTTAATGGCCAATTTGACCATGTATGGGGACGGCATTATGGACAAGGGGGGTGTCCAAATTTTGTTGTTGATTTTGGGAAGGATGAGTGGTTGGGTGTAATCCCATTTGGTCATTTTTGAACTTCCAAAACACTTTTTCTTTTGTAGCCAATTTTGCATAGGGAGTTTTAGGCATTTCCTTGTGCAATTTCTTTTCTCGAAATCTTTTGTGTCCTTTTTCTTTTGAGACCGTAAACCAAGTAAGTGACCTCGCGTGCACCTCTTTCTCTTTTGATCATCTTTCTCCTCACTTTATTTTGTTTAGGCCGAACCTCTCATCCCTATCATTTCACATTTTTCGCAACTTCTAAGCCTCACACTCTTCCTCTCCATTCTTTTGTTAAAGCCAAATCCCCTCTTGTCATCGAGCCAACTCGCATCACGCTCCATTCCCTTCATTTCTTCTTTTCATAATTCATCAAAAGCCAAGAACATTTGACTTTAGCCGATTGTTCTTCAAGTCAAAACCATAAACCCTTGTTATTCTCTCCTAAAGCCGAAAGTTCAACTTTTTTGTCACCCATTGAAACCGATTGCTACTAAGCACTAAAAGCCTATCATCTTTCTCATTGAACCGATTTCTCCACTTCATGTTCTTTTTGTCGATTCCTTGAAGTTTTTGACCATTTGCATTTTGGTTATTCTTTCCGGTAAGAATCTCTTCTAGACTGATCTCTTTCCTTTATCTTTCTTTGATTGTCGAAAAAATCAAGATTCTAATCCTTTTATCCTCTTTGGCCGAAACCTTGAAGGAAGATTTTAGGTTTCTTTTTGTAGCCAACGATAAGGAGAAATCATTCGGGATTTAAATATCCAAGGTAAGCAAGAGTAATCTTAGGCTGAAGGCCATGTATTTTGGTTTATTAAAAAGTTAGAAATTGAATCTAACATAAACCATGTAGGGATTTTGACATTTCCAAGGGACAAGTGACATTTTCGGGATCTAGATAATCAAGGTAAGGGAGTCCTAATATTAGGCCAAAGGCCTTTTTGTTGACTAAGGTTGGCCGATATTGACTTTGGTCTGGTAGGGGAAATTGCTGTGAAAAAGAAGGAGTATCAGTATCGATAATACCCTAATCACTGGTTATCAGGTGTGTAGCCCTACACTAAATTTCCAATAAATTGATAGTATTAATATTTGCATGTGTTAATAAGAAATATGTTTGATAATGGTTACGGTACCATTCAGTGGTACATAATATTCAGGTACATGAACCCCCTAATAATTCGTTAATAATGCTATAAGCACGAATATGAAATGTGTATGATTCTGTTATGATTTTAGGCGTATATGGCATGATATCGAAATAATATGTTTATTGCATGGGCATATGGGTGATATTGATAAAGGGGAAGTGTTTCAGTGGTTTTAACTGCATTATCCAGTGACTTCGGTCACATATTATGAATCCGGTGACTTCGTCACATATTATGAATCCGGTGACTCTGTCACAATTATCCGGTGGCCATGCCACAATTTATAAGGGCGATGTCGATTGATGGAGCGATCGCCTTTGATGGTGTGTAGCGGATGGAGGGTCGATTTAGAAATCCCCACGGTGTGATTGGTAGGTTCGGGTGGTGTGTAGCGGATGGATATTAGGTGGGATCGAGATTGCATTTCATTTTATATGTACATGTGATTTAATCGGTTATTATATGATTCGCTATATTATGGGCTTATGGCTAAATGTGTTTTAAATGGGCTTAATGGCTATAATTAATTGGGTTTTTAGTGTACTATTACACATTGAGTCTGTTGACTCACCCTTTATGGGATATCTTTTCAGGTGACGCTTAGCGTGATGGATCGGGTCAGCGAGGACTACGTGGTGGCCATTGCTCAACTCAGTATTTCGAATTTTCTTTTAATTAAACCTACTACGTTTTCTTTTATTATTCGGGATTTATTCTGGGTTATGTTTTTGTAATAAGGCCGCTATGGACTATTTTTTTTTTTTTTTACGTTTTAGATTTTTAATCTACTACGATCAAATATTTACTAAATAATTAAATGATTTCGGAAAATAACTTAAACTATTTTTGACACCTAAACACCTATGGTTTTCACAATAATAATAAGTTTTAAATTTGGTTTTCTTTTAACTTATAATCTTTCTCATCAAGATAACGTTTTTAATGAGACACCAACTTATCTAAACACCATTTACAACGCGATTACTAAATAGACCTATTTTTTACAGAACCAACATATTATCTAATAAAACAAAACAAGATTTAATTAAAGTTTTGCTCGAGGAACATACCAGATCCGGTCACGGCTTATGGGCCGGGTTTGGGGTGTTTCAACTTGGTATTAGAGCCCAGTTATAAACACTCGGCCTTGGGTTTTGAAGCCCACAACGTTTTCAAAATTAGGCCCAAATAACTTTTGAAAATTTTTGATTAAAATGGTTTTATAGAAGCATGGCACCCGAGTTCTCGGCCCAGGTTCGCTAGGTAAGTTCTTTTAATTTGTTTGTGTATGTTGACGTATGATACTCCAAATAATAAGCCTAGGAAACTGTACTTTAGAGACATGGACCCTAGGTATATGTTTGTACTTTTATGGAAAAACCACTGAATAAATCTCTGTTGCATAAAACTTTCTTTAAACAAGAAGTGAAAAGACTCTAATGCATAAAATTTTTGTAAAAATAGATAAGACGCGAAGTAGACATGAGTTCTAGGGGACGTGGTCATCCTGGATGCGGTAGAGGCAGAATGGCTGTGTTAGAACCAGTTAGATCTGGTCAGGGTTCCGAAAATGAGGCATCGCCACCGGCTGTTGGGGAAAAATTTCAAGAGCAAACTGGAGGAGATGATGCAATATCGCAGGCTATGCTGCGAGTTCTAGAGTGAGTAGCGGGAGCTAGTATGGGTAATGGGGCTCGAAAGTCAGTAGCTGAAAGACTTAGATCAAATGGAGCCGAGGTTTTAGGGGAGTATCTGGGGTAGCTCCGAATGTAGCAGAGTATTGGTTAGAGGCAGTCGAGAGGATCATGGATGATTTGGACTGCACTGCTGAGGAAAAAATTGAAAGTGTTGTTTCACTGCTTCGAGATGAGGCCAACCAGTGGTGGCTCACTGTCAAGGAGAGTACCCCTACGGATCGAGTGGATTGAGGTTATTTTAAGATTAAGTTTGAGGGAAAATACGTTGGAGCTAGTTACATCGACTCTCAGAGAAAGGCGTTTCTGAATTTAGTGTAAGGAAATAAGTCGGTAGCTGAGTATGAAGCAGAGTTTTTACGGCTTAGCTGGTTTGCCATAGGGATTGTGGCTACTAATTACGAGCGGTGTGTTAGATTTGAGGATGGGTTGCGAGATGAACTGCGAGTGTTGATTGCTCCGCACCGGGAAAGAGATTTTGTAGTTTTAGTGGATAAGGCGCGGATAGCTAAAGAAGTTAAGCGGACCGCGAGACAGGATCAGGACAGAGGTCAGAATAAGAATAAGAAGAGCTTTGGGTCTTCAGGGTCATCCGGGAATTTTCAAAAGAGACCTAGAGTTGATGGGCCGCGAGGTCGAGGGTTGCTACGGAGGACAAGATCAGTACTTGTGTTCAGTGTGGAAAAATACACCGGGAGAATGTTGGAAAAAGATTGGGGGATGTTTTAAGTGTGGGTCCAAGGATCATATGATTAAGGATTGTCCGATGGATACTGAGATAGGAATCGCCCAAAGAAGTCGAGGTTTTAATCAGTGGCAGAGGTGGACAAGAATGATGAGGGTCGTGGTCCGAATGGCGAGGTAATGGTTACGTAGAGGTCGCAGGACCCAGAGCGAGAGGCAAGTGGTAGCATCGAGGCGAGACAACCAGTCCGTGTATGCGAGTTCATCGGAGGGAAGATAGTGGCCTTTTGATGTTATAACGGGTACGTTCCTTATTTCTGGGTTGCCCTTTATTGCTTTGATAGATATAGGGTCAACTCATTCATATATCGCTAGTGAAGTATCTGGAACTCTGCATATGAACTCTAAGACTGTACCTATGAAGATGATTGTACTTAGTCCTTTAAGGCAGACTGTAGTAGTAGATAAGCTCTTTAAGGAAGGGCCTTTAGAAGTTCAAGGGACGCAGTTTCTGGCTGACTTAATGGAGTTGCCATTCGGGGAATTTGACCTGATCTTAGGCATGGACTGGCTAGTAAAATATCATGCGAATGTGGATTGTGCTGCTAAATGGATGTCATTAAAAACTATTGATGACAAAAAAGTTATGATGATGGGCAAGAGACGAAATTACTTATCAAATGTGGTATCTGCTCTTAAGGCAGAAAAGTTGGTAAGAAAGGGATGTGTAGCTTTTCTGATGTTGGTTAGTGCCTTGGAGGTTAAGGAAGCAACTGCTGAAGAGGTCAGGACTATGAGTGAATTTGTGGATGTCTTTCGGAAGAACTTCTAGGATTGCCTTCGAATCGGGAGGTAGAATTTGGTATTGACTTATTGTCTGGTGCGGCACCAATATCTATCGCTCCGTACAGAATGGCACCAAATGAGTTGGTTGAGCTTAAGGCTCAGATTAAAGAGTTGCTGGATCGTGGGTTTATCCGACCAAGTGTGTCTCCATGGGGAGCACCGGTCTTGTTCGTAAAGAAGAAGGATGGAACGATGAGGATGTGTATAGATTATCGGAAGTTGAATAAGCTGACCATCAAGAACAAGTATCCTTTGCCGAGGATCGATGACTTGTTCGATCAGCTTAAGGGAGCTGCGGTATTCTCAAAGATAGATCTAAGGTCGGGGTATCATCAGCTTAAGGTGAAAAAAGCGGATATCCATAAGATAGCTTTTCGAACAAGATACGGGCATTATGAATTCTTAGTAATGCCGTTCAAATTGACGAACGCCCCAGCTGCGGTCATGGATATGATGAATCAGGTTTTCTAACCCTACTTGGATTAGTTTATCGTTGTGTTTATAGACGACATCCTAGTATATTCCAAATCTGAGATAGAGCATGATGAGCATCTTCGGATAGTGTTGCGAGTGTTAAGGGAGAAGAAGCTTTATGCCAAATTTAGCAAGTGTGAATTTTGGCTAAAAGAAGTTGCGTTTTTAGGCCATGTGGTGTCTATAGAAGGGATAAGGGTGGATCCTCGAAAGATTGAGGCAGTGTTAGATTGGAAACCACCTAAGTTTGTAGCTGAGGTTCGCAGTTTCTTGGGATTAACAGGCTATTATAGAAGATTCGTCGAAGGATTTTCATCGATAGCTGCACCTTTAATGAAATTGTTAAGAAAGGAGGTATCTTTCGTATGGGCAGATAAGCAGCAAGAGAGCTTTGAGAAGCTTAAGAGGGTTTTGACTGAAGCTCCGGTTTTGATCCAGCCTGAGGCAGAGAAGGATTTCGTGGTGTATTGTGATGCTTCTCACACAGGATTAGGATGTGTTTTGATGCAAGACGGGAAAGTAGTTGCTTATGCGTCTCGGCAATTAAGGCCACATGAGGTTAACTATCCGACGCACGACTTAGAGTTGGCAACGGTGGTCTTTGCTCTTAAGGTATGGAGGCATTATCTGTATGGGGAAAAGTCAGTGAGATATACGGACCACAAGAGTCTAAAATATCTGCTGACTCAGAAGGAGCTGAATTTGAGACAGCGAAGGTGGGTGGAGTTGTTGAAAGACTACGACTGTTCTATAGAGTACCACCCGGGCAAGGCGAATGTGGTGGCAGATGCTTTAAGTCGGAAAGTAGTGTCAGATCTAAGGGCGATGTTTGCACATCTTAGTCTTTATGACGACGAAAGCTTACTGACGGAATTACAAGTAAAGCCAACATGGTTGAGTCAAGTAAAAGAAAGACAGTTGGTAGACAATGATTTGAGTGCTAAGCTATAGCGGGTGCAGAATGAGGAGCTGAAAGATTATGGTGTTAACAGCGATGGAGTATTGTGTTTCAAAGGTAAGGTCTGTATACCGAAGGATCAGGAGTTGAGGCAAAGGATTCTTCAGGAGTCACATGGTAGCCCTTATGCTATGCATCCTGGAGGAAGTAAGTTATACCGAGATTTACGGGATCAATTTTGGTGGCCTGGTCTTAAGTGAGAAGTTACAAAATTCATAGGAAAGTGTTTAACGTGTCAGCAAGTCAATGCTGAACATCAAGTACCTTCAGGATTGCTTCAGCCGATAAAGATTCTGCAGTGGAAGTGGGAGAGAATCACCATGGACTTTTTTAGTGGGCTTCCCCTTACGCCTACTAAGAAAGACTCGATATGGGTGATAGTGGATCGATTAACGAAATCTACACATTTCATCCTAGTACGGGTTGATTACTCTTTACAGAAATTGGTGAAGTTGTATGTGACTGAGATTGTGAGGTTGCATGGAGTGCGGTGTCGATTATTTCAGATAGGGATCTAAGGTTTACGTCTCAGTTTTGGAAAGTATTACATCAGGCTTTGGGCACCAGATTGGACTTCAGTACGGCATTTCATCCACAGTCGGACGGCCAGTCTGAGCGAGTAATCCAAGTTTTAGAGGATATGTTAAGGGATGTGTGATAGATTTCAGAGGAAGTGGGAGGAGTTCTTACCTTTAGCGAATTTTCAGATAACAACAGCTTACCAAGCCGATTTGGATAGGCACCGTATGAAGCACTATATGGACGGAAGTGTCGCACTCCTACGTGTTGGACAGAAATAGGGGAACGTCATGTTTTGGGTCCAGAGATTGTGGTAGAATCTGAAGAAAAGGTTAAGGTAATTTGGGCTCGATTAAAGGAAGCATCTAACAGGCAAAAGTCGTACGCAAATCTTAAGCGGAAGGAAATAGAGTTTGCTGTGGGGGATCAAGTGTTCCTAAAGGTTTCACCTTGGAAGAAGGTGATGAGATTTTGTCGCAAAGGGAAGTTAAGTCCCAGGTTTATAGGACCTTATCGGGTTTTGAAGCGGGTTGGACCAGTGGCATATCAGTTAGAGTTACCTACGAAATTGAAGCAAATGCACGATGTGTTTCATGTTTCAATGCTATGACGTTACCGGTCGGATCCATCTCATGTAGTGCCAGTTGAGGAAGTTGAGCTAAGTCCAGATTTTTCCTATGGGAAGGAGCCAATTCAAATTTTGGAACGGGGTGTGAAGGTGTTACGAGGAAGTCAGTTCCTCTCGTCAAAGTATTATGGTGTAACCATGGATCGGAAGGAGCTTCGTGGGAGCTAGAGGAAGCAATGTGACAGCAATACCCTCACTTGTTCTAGCCAGGTAATATCGAGGATGAAATTTCCTTTTAGGAGGGTAGAGTTGTAACATCCTAAAAATTTGTGAATCATCTTGTTGCTTGTGTTAGCCCGGGCATGATTTTATTGTGTGCCTGATATAGTTTTTGTGAAGGTTTGGAATTTATTCGGATCTAGAATAATTTTTAAATATGGAGAATTTAGTGAAGTGAATCAAGTGACCCTAAAACTTAAATTAAGCATCTAAAATTAGCACAAGAGGAGTTAGTAGCATGGTGGTAATGGCGCATGAATGGTTGCTTGAGGGGAGTGGTTCGAATAACATGGAGTGCATTTTGGAGGCTTTATATTTTTTTCATCTTTACATCAAGTGTCGGCCATGCTTTATATTTGGTAAGTAGGACTTTAAATTTTATGGCAAGATGATTAGTAGTTTAGGTAAGCATGAACTTGGGGAAAGGAATCATTTTGATTAAGAAATGATGAGAGAACACAAGGCATATTGTAAGGTGATTGCTATGGAAAGTTTTGTGTGGAAAAACTTTTACTTTGGAGTCCATGTATTTGGACGGTTTGGGAGCCTAGGGGGAGTGACAAAATTTTTGATAAAGGTTTTGGTAAGTTAGGGGGACATAAGGCACTCTTTATGGGGTGTGTTTTGGAAACTTGTTAATGGCCAATTTGACCATGTATGGGGACGACATTACGGACAAAGGGGGGTGGCCGGATTTTGTTGTTGATTTTGGTAAGGATGAGTGGTTGGGTGTAATCCCATTTGGTCATTTTTGAACTTCCAAAACACCTTTTCTTTTGTAGCCGATTTTGCAGAGGGAGGTTTAGGCATTTCCTTGTGCAATTTCTTTTCTCGAAAGCTTTTGTGTCCTTTTTCTTTTGAGACCGTAAACCAAGTAAGTAACCTCTCGTGCACCTCTATCTCTTTTGATCATCTTTCTCCTCTCTTTATTTTGTTTAGGCCGAACCTCTCATCCCTTTCATTCCACCTTTGCCGCAACTTCTAAGCCTCACACTCTTCCTCTTCATTCTTTTGTTAAAGCCGAATCTCCCTCTTGTCATCAAGCCAACTCGCATCACACTCCATTCCCTTCATTTCTTCTTTTCATAATTCATCAAAAGCCAAGAACATTTGACTTTAGCCGATTGTGCTTCAAGCTGAAACCATAAACCCTTGTTATTCTCTCCTAAAGCCGAAAGTTCCACTTCTTTTCACCCATTGAAACCGATTGCTACTAAGCACTAAAAGCCTATCATCTTTCGCATTGAACCAATTTCTCCACTTCATGTTCTTTTTGTCGATTCCTTGAAGTTTTTGACCATTTGCATTTTGGTCATTCTTTCCGGTAAGAATCTCTTCTAGACTGATCTCTTTCCTTTATCTTTCTTTGATTGTCGAAAAAATCAAGATTCTAATCCTTTTATCTTCTTTGGCCGAAACCTTGAAGGAGGATTTTAGGATTCTTTTTGTAGCCAACGGTAAGGAGAAATCATTCGGGATTTAAATATCCAAGGTAAGCAAGAGTAATCTTACGCCGAAGGCCATGTATTTTGGTTTATTTAAAAGTTAGAAATCGAATCTAACATAAACCATGTAGGGATTTCGACATTTCCAAGGGACAAGTGACATTTTCGGGATCTAGATAATCAAGGTAAGGGAGTCCTAATATTCGGCCAAAGGCCTTTTTGTCTATTAAGGTTGGCCGATATTGACTTTGGTCTTGTAGGGGAAATTGACTGTGAAAAAGAAGGAGTATCAGTATCGATAATACCGTAATCACTAGTTATCAGGTGTGTAGCCTTACACTAAATTTCCAATAAATTGATAATATTAATATTTGCATGTGTTAATAAGAAATATGTTTGATAATGGTTACGGTACCATTCAGTGGTACATAATATTCAGGTATGTTAACCCCCTAATACTTCGATAATAATGCTATAAGCATGAATATGAAATGTGTATGATTCCGTTATGATATTGGGGGTATATGGCATGATATCGAAATAATATGTTTATTGCATGGGCATATGGGTGATATTGATAAAGGGGAAGTGTTTCGGTGGTTTTTACCACATTATCCAGTGACTTCGGTCACGTATTATGAATCTGGTGACTTCGGTCACATATTATGAATCCGGTGACTCTGTCACAATTATCCGGTGGCCATGCCACAATTTATAAGGGCGATGTGCAGTTGACTGGAGCGACTACCTTTGATGGTGTATAGTGGATGGAGGGTCGATTTAGAAATCCCCACGGTGTGATTGGTAGGTACGGGTGGTGTGTAGCGGATGGATATTAGGTGGGCTCGAGATTGCATTTCATTTTATATGTATATATGATTTAATCGGTTATTATCTGATTTGCTATATTATGGGCTTATGGCTAAATGTGTTTTAAATGGGCTTAATGGCTATAATTAATTGGGTTTTTAGTGTACTGTTACATATTGAGTCTGTTGACTCACCCTTTATGGGATATCTTTTCAGGTGACGCTTAGCGTGATGGATCGAGTCAGCGAGGACTACGTGGTGGCCATTGCTCAACTCAGTATTTCGGATTTTCTTTTAATTAAACCTACTATGTTTTCGTTTATTATTCGGGATTTATTCTGGGTTATGTTTTTGTAATAAGGCCACTATGGACTGTTTTATTTTTATTACGTTTTAGATTTTTAATCTGCTACGATCAAATATTTACTGAATAATTAAATGATTTCGAAAAATAAATTAAACTGTTTTTGACACCTAAACACCTATGGTTTTCACAATAATAATAAGTTTTAAATTTGGTTTTCTTTTAACTTATAATCTTTCTCATCAAGATAGCATTTTGAATGCGACACCAACTTATCTAAACACCATTTACAACGCGATTACTAAATAGACCTATTTTCTACAGAACCAATATATTATCTAATAAAACAAAACAAGATTTAATTGAAGTTTTACTCGAGGAACATACCAGATCCGGTCAGGGCTTATGGGCCGGGTTTGGGTTGTTTCACCTTCCTTCCTTATTTACTCATCGTTTCACTTCATTTGTTCCCTTACTTTCATTTCTTCTACCTTGTTTCCCTATTTTCCTTTTTCCTCCCATTTGACTAGTGCATGTTGTCCCTTGTAGCTAAAAAACACCTAGTTTGTTTTATTTTCCATCTTTTCTCTCATTACCACCACCTTGTGCCACCATAACTGTTTCTTTTTCCTGCAACACCTCCACCAATTGCCACCGTTTGCACCACTGAGCCACCACCCTTGTGTCGCCACCCTTTTCTATTTTTCCCTCTTTTCCACCATCACTCCTCTGCCATTGCCGCCATCACCATCTAGTTTTTTCTTTTCTCCTCCTCTTTTGTTTTCTTTTGGTTGTAACCGAAACCCCTCTTCTCTTTTTTTCTTTTTCAATATGATACATTACATTTATGCTCATCTTTCCTTCATTTTTTTCTCCATAGCCATTTCTCCTTTATCTACTCAAGAATTCCATTTAACTGTAATTTTTCAGATCCACCTCGGTAAAACATAAGTGATGATTAGTAGAAATAAAATCTCAATTCTTTATTTTTCTTTGATAGGGCAGAATCTTAAATTTATTTTTTTATATTATGTTCTCATTGAAGGTTTTAATCTGGATCACTCGGATTTATGTTAGCATAAAAAGAATATTGGATGTCTGTTCGAAGGAGTGATAAAGGAGGTCTGATTCAATTTAATGATAGGATTTTAATGGATTGTATAGTCGAAACTAAAACATGTGTGTTTTTGGTGTATGTACCATTATGCTATAATCAGATCGAGATGAGATTTGGTTAGATTTGATGTGTAAGAGTGTGAAAGAGTAGATCTAGTATTGTGGGACCTTGATTCAATTTGTAGGTTCTAACCAATTAAAAGACTATGGTTGATTTGTTCATAAATAATATGTCATTAAATAATAATGATATCTATGTGATCCATACCGAATTTATGACTAACCAAAAGTATAAAAATTATTGGTGAAGTGACCGATGAGAAATAAATATTTTTATTAGGATTGGCTAAAAGTAAGCACTCTGATCTATGAAATCTATAATATCGATTCCGTGTTCAATGGTGTTATTTGATGCTATATTGTTTACCTAATTTATGATGCTAAAGCATACCACTATTCTATTATTGATATGGATCGCATGATAAATCATGTTCATTGAAACTTATGAATCTAAATGTATGTCGAAGACATGCCACTATTTTTGCTAAATTCGATTACATGTTGGAAACATGATTAGTTCCACTATTTTTGCTAAATTCGATTACATGTTGGAAACATGATTACTAATACTGAAATACTGGATGCATGATAATTCATGCCACTATTCTGTCACTAATCACATGTTAAAAATCATGCCTACTAGACTGATCTGTTATTGATATTGCATGTCATACTGCATTGCATGGGGTTGAGACGATTATGAAAAGAGGAAGTACTGATAGCTTGTTTGCAACACTAGTGGCTTGTCCATACATTACTGGCAGCTTTTCTACAACACTTGTGGCTTGACCACATATTACTGGCAGCTCATTTGCAATACTGGTGGCTTGTCCACAATACTCACAATTTATCTACAATTATTGGTGGCTTGTCCACAATACTAACAGTTTATCTGCAACTACTGGTGGCTTGACCATAAACTAGTCTGTTATTGGATGGATGAGTTCTAGGGAATTCTTATTTTGGTGTGTAGCAGAGCTGAGTAGGAAATTCTTTAAAAATATTGCATTGACATGTTCATGCATATTGAAATTATGAATCTTTATTTTTCTTCGTTTAATTACTGGCTTGACTGTTATTATACTTTCTTATACTAATTAATTGTGTTATGACTCACATTGAGCTTATTAGCTCACCTTTTAGTTTTCTGGTTTGATTTCAGATAATCCTCGATGTTAGGACTTGGACGGCCTTCAGAGGAACAACTCGGATGTTTTCGCTATTAAAGTATTTTAAACTTATTTCTATTATTTGTTTTGGGACCATAATAAATTTATTTGGACTATAGCATGAGACGCTATTTTAGGATTATTTAATTGTATGACATTAGTGTTTTAAAAATGCTTAAATTGATATTTAAAATGTTTATGCATAAAACTCAGTTTTTGAATAAAATCTGTTAACACCACACTTTTTCATTTGCAATATTGAAAACAAGTATTTAATAAAATCCAAATTAGGTTAGAATAATTATTAAATTTTTACAAATGAAATACTAAATCTATCTATTTCTAAAATTATCATGTTTTTGAGAAATTAAGATAAACATTTGATTTCACTAGTTTTGAACAGATAAGCCAATGGTTTTAAAATATGTTTGAAATTAAGATAGTTTAGTTTAGGCCATTTTCATGGTTAATGTAACCTTTAGAATTCGACCATAACATTTAGGCCGATTAGGGAGGATATAGAAGAAGTAGAGTAAGAACTCGTAAAAGCTTCTGTTTAATTATGGATTAAGGGTTTTTAAGGTTTGAACACCTTTAGTTGAACCGATAAATGATTGCCATGCTTAGCTACCAGGACGAAGGAGGCTCTAGAATTTGGACAAGCTAAGCTGATGAGGATAAACAAATTTAAGTGAGCTTCAGAACTCTACCCCAAGGTGATCGTTGATAATGTTTGTTTGGATGGTTTGTGTTTGAGTTGTCCGAAACTGGAGTTGTAAGTAGGAAAGATAAATGAGCATGCTCAATAATGAATGATACCATGTAAGTATGTACACTAGATGCTAAAACCAGGTAAGTGTCTCAATAATATTTTGAAAAATATACTTATATATAATATATGTGGAGTACAGAGGAAAATTTCCTTGACGAGGTAAATGAAGTTGGAAATAATTTGTGAAAAGAAGGAATGGGTAGACTAAAATGGGAATTCAAGGGAGAACAGACGATATTGCAGAATGTCATTGACTGGCTCACTAGAGTGACACCGTGATGACGGTTATCAACTGCACCTTTGGGGCAACACCGTGATGACAGTATATAGGTTCCATAGAGCAACACCGCAATGGTGATTTGCAAGCTCCATAGGTTGACTTCGTGAATATATGCTCTACAGAGTGACACCTTGAAAAGGGTATAACGTGTAAGACCATAGATCGGCTATGGGAACCAATAGAGTTTTCCAAGACGTTAAACATGGGGTTCAAGGCATAAGACCATAGCTCGACTATGGCAACCAATAGAGTCTTCTAGGACATTAAACATGGGGAATCTAGGATGGGGCGGAATCAAGACAAGACCTTAGAAATCCCTTATCAGGAAAAAGTGCGTATACGTCTAAGATAGAGAATAGAACTACGAGAAAGGGTAGGGTAATGACCATGCTGGTGAGATCTAAAAGGTCAAGGATAAACAAGGAGTTGGAATTTCTATTTTAAAATTTTATTTCCTAAATTTTACAAAAGATTTTTTTGAACTGTTTCACATAATCTCACTAAGTTCATTTGAACTTACAAAATTACTACTTATTTGTAGGATAAATGTTTGACTCAGAAACCGAGGGGAGGGAAAAGCAGGCACTTAACCCAGAATTCCAAATGCTTCTAGGTCTGCTAATGTAATGAAATTGTAAGAATTGTAACTTAGAATGATAAGAATGATAACACTATAAAGAACATAGGTTTTCCCCTGGACTTATTAGTTAAATTGTTCCCATTTAGATATTCTTAGCATATATTTTAACATTTTCAGTTTAGTAAATTGAATTTTATAAATCAGTGGATCCTAACCTATTTTATCCTTAACTTTGTTATCTTTTTGCATTAATGTCGCTGTATGAGTTTGCATCCAGAATTGTCACCGCACCTAACAACTATCCGGATAAGAACTAAAAATTCGTGAGCTGTCTAGTCTAGTATAACCAACCTATACATACAAGGACAAAATATTTTTGAGGAAAGGACACCTGTACTATTCAATGAGAACATAAAAGGTTGACGTGAGAAGAAAAAAGGGGAGAACTTTTTCTTGATCATCATCTTCTTCATCCTACCTTGAAGCTTGCGGTTATGGCAGCTTAAGCCTCTCATGGGTGAGCCAACGTGAAAATTGATGTAGACTAGCTTCTGACGAGAAGACCTAAGTACGAGACAAGAGGGAATAGAGAGATTTAGTCAAGTTGTCTAGGAATAATATTCTCTACTTGATTCTTTCTTATTTATTTCTAAATGTTGGTGATTACTCTATGTTTTCTATTTGTATGGAAGTACACATGAATTCTTGGTAAAATGTTATCTTATTCAATTTTGCTTTTATTGTTTAATATTGGAGTTTGAATGTTTCTTAACACGGAGGTATTATTGCAATCACTGACACTAGAAAGTGCAGTGACAGTTTGAGCCAACAAGCATTACAACGGAAGTTGAGTAAGGATTAGAGGAATTTAGTTCACTTGTTCTTAATAGTGCCATGTTGCCATCATTGGAAGGTGGGGTTAATGTGCATTTTTAAGTCTTAGACTAAATAGAGGAGTGATGCTCGGTAAGATATACATTGAATTTTAATGCCTCGACAATCACCGATCCTTTTATACCTTGTGAGCACTTAGTATTCTGCTAAATATTCATGTTGGGGATCCCAGTTTATCATTATCATATTTTATTTTACTATTTTCAAGTTATTGCTTCGACAACTATCCTCACAATTTGTCTCATTTGTATCTAGTTATTACACCGACATTAATAGACAAAAGACAACCATCCCTAAGGGATCGATATCTGACAGACTCAAATCTATCTACTATACTTGCATCGACAGTGTACACTTGCACATTATTGCTGTGACGTTAAATAGCCGATCAGAGAATTTAGCTGAATTTTAAATCTTGTATATTAATAGAACCAAAACATTTATAACAAATTAGATTAGAAGTCATTCAAGTCATTCAAGCTGATTGTGACATTTAGTATCCGAACTAGTCGATCGAGTCAAATATAGGGTGTTACATGTCGGGCATGAGGTAGATATTTTCATGTGGAGTTCATTGAAGAAGTTTTCTTATTTATAGAGGAAAACTAGTCATACATGTTACTCGTTAAGATTTTCCTAAGATAACTCATTTCTGTCACATGATGTGATGGGTGTTGAGTTGATGGTTATACACTAAATATAGTTCTAGTTAGGTAACTTTCCACAAAGCTCTATTTTAGTTATAATGATGGCAAAATGTGAAGCAATTATTAGTACGTTTGAATACCTAGGGGATTAAGTTCACATATTAATTGGATGAAAATCCATGTTCTAACTATTTGATTAAGATTGCCCCAATTTAACTTATTTTAATGGGTGTAGGAATTATCGTTGCAATGACTTACAAATGTTTTCAAGATTTAATGTAAGATGCATGCATCATCTTAATGCATATTGAATGTTGCAACTGGATTTTCAAATATTTGCTTAATACAATGATATTAATGAATAGATGTTTTATTTTTAGTTCCAAAATGACACCTGCTCCCTTACTGAACATACTTATTGAGAACCAATTGAATGAAAATAACTCTAAGGAATGAAAAAGGAACCTCTTTATTATCTTGAGCAATGAGAAACTTAAAACGATTCTTAATAATAAATGCCCTCCGGCCATTTAAGCTGTGGCTAGAAAATGATAGGAGAATTCTAATGAGATAGCTTATTGCTACATGCCAAGAAGCATGATCAACACCCTTTTTAAGCAACTGGAGAGCCGTAAGACTGCCAAATCAATTCTACACAAACTAGAGGACATGTTCGGATGCCAAGCTACATTGGCTTAACAATCAACTATAAGTAGCTTAATGAATGTTGAACAAAAACCCGATACTCCTATTAAATACCATATGATTACTATTATGGGTTACTTTATTGAGGATGCAAATAATGAGACAATTCTAGACCAGAACACACAAATTAAAATGGTGTTCAAAATAGAAGTACGAATTCTATAAAGGGTTTATTGCTACAAATATCATAAAATGGCTCGGTTTTCAAAAATTTTATTTTTTCTGTGCAAGAAAACCATTTTTGAATCAAGTTTTTCCAACAAATGGTATTGGAGCACTAGGTTGTGCTATGTTTATAATATAAACTAAAACTGAAATTCTCTTTCTTTTTGATGTGTGATTAATTTTGATAAGATGTGGCATTTTTTGTAATTGTATGCATGTTTAGGGGAATGTATATGAATGAATGTATGCTAATTTTTCTTATTATGTATGATAAAATAATTTTTCCAAAGTTGATTCTTAGAAAATTAAACTTTAATTTATTAATTTCTCTAGCATTGTAACACGTCAAACCCGGCCCAGAAGTTAGGCCCGAATCTAATGTGTCACATAGAAGAAAACATATAAAGGATTTGTGATTCATACTAAAATAAGTTTTGTTAAAATGAAGAAAAACAAGTTTGATTTGAGACATTTGATAAAATATTACTGACCTCGAAGATTGATTGATAAATCGATAAATTTGAATTAATGCTCTTATAAAACCATCTTTGCGAATGTTAAAACTTGTTTGAGAATTACAGCCTCTTTGATAAAACCCAAAACACTTAAGTAATTGTTATCTACTTGAAAACATAATTATCTTTAAAAAAAACCTTTTTGGTTGCGAAAACATATTTGAAATAAATGATTTACGAAAATATGATGTTTGGAAATAGAGTTGCAGAAACATTTTGAAAACTTTGTGGAAACGTAGATAAAATACAAGTATTTTTGAGAGGTTAATTGATGAGTCAAAAATCGAGGTAGTGAACTTTAACCGTGACTTTTGAAAATGTCGTCGATAATTTGAAAGAGAATTTTCGAGTTAAATCATTTGTAAAAGTTTGTTAGGAAAATCATTTGTTAATCTATTTTGGAAAACCTTTACTTAAGATTTTTAGAAAAATCCCCGTTTAAAAATAATTCAAGCATAATACTAAGTACGATAAAAACCTAAGCAAAATAAAACATTCCAGAGGCCTTATTACAACACAAATTAAACCCAAAGTAGTAAGAATAATAGAGTGAACGAAATTAAGAAACTAAAGTTCAATAAAAACCATTTCTGAAGTATGGCCTCCACCGAGTCATCCATGGCCCAAGTCCACGTCACTGAGCATTACTGTAACAGCCCGGTTTAGACCCTACTCAGAATAGTGGTTCGAGACCACAAATTCGAGGTCATAAAAATATTTTAATGATATTTTCTGTGTGAAGGATATGTGACATAGCCTGTGTGAAAATTCTGTGTGATGATTTGATCGTTTTAATGCCGAATTAAGAGAAAGGACTTAATTTCATAGAGAGTAAAATCATGTGTGCTGATTTGTGAGTACTTATATGTTGTGGCTTTGAAAAGATAGAGGTTTTATATGGCAAATTAGCCATTTCTTTAGTTAGTGGATGGTATTGGTCCATATTAACCTTTGAAAATGTGTTTTATAAGTTTATATTATAAGGTTAAAATGGGAAATTATTTATTAAAGAATTATAATATGATAAAACTAGGAAAAATGGATATTATTTCATGCATTCTTCCACTGAAATTCAAAAGAAAAGAAAGATTAAAAGCTCTCAAACATTCGGCTACTATCAAGCTAAAATTAATGTATGTTTGAGCTCGGTTTTTAATAATTTCTACGTTTTTGTAATCGTTGGTTCGTGCTCTAGCTAGCCCATGTTGTAATTTTGTGAATTGATGATGTTTTTGTGATGAGCCATTGATGAATGTGTGAGCTATATGGTAGATGATAGTGATATATGAAGACTTGGTGTTGGATTAACATGTTTTGTTTTTGAATTTTGATGAAATTGAGTATTCTAGGCTAAATTGTGAAAAGTGTAAATTGAGGGACTAAAATGTGAAATAAATGAAATGTGTGGATTTGTATGGATATTAGTAAAATTTGGCTAAGCTTGTGCTTGGTGGAATTTGGTGAATTTGATGATTTTGTGAGATAGGGACTAAAGTGTCGAAATATGAAAATGTAAGGGCTATTTTGTAAAATACCCTAAATACGTGTGTTTGGATTAAAATGAATGATTAGGTGATTAAATGGATTGAATTTAAATGTGTATAGACCAAGAACGGAGAGGTTCGGATCGAGATCGAGGCAAAGACAAAGTGCTCGATTAATCGACCATTTCGGTATTTTAACATCCGAGGTAAGTTCGGATATAATACTAGTTCTAAACTATGTATATGTGATATAAATTGAATGGATGTATATCTATGTGCTGAATTGAGATAAACGGGCACTAAGTGTGTGAAGTTGGAAATGAGAAAGAGATGATTAGCACTATGTGTGCGAAAAGATAGAAGCTTCGGTTTATCGACTTGGCACTGTGTGTGCGATACGGATATAAGTTCGATTTAATGTATTGGCACTAAGTGTACGGTGATGATTATGTTTCAGTTGTAAAATTGGCACTAAGTGTGCGAATAAATCAAAGGATTAGCCAAGGTTGAACGAAAGGTAATATCGAACAATTGAGTAGCATAAATGGTAAGCAACTATGTGTTGATCAAGGTACGTTTGAACCTATGCGGTTGATGATAGATTCAAGAGTTGAATGAATAGCTAATTGGGTATGTGGTTAAGATTGATAATGTGACTAGTTGTGCCTTTATCTATGTGATGGTATTTATACTTATACATATTGATGTTATAGTATTGAGTAATGTGTATTATATTACGAACTTACTAAGCTTTGGAAAGCTTACTGTGTGATTTGTTCTCTGCCTTGCAGTGTCAGTAAAGCTAGCTCGGATTGGGAATCATTAGCTTTGTTATCACACTATCGGCATTCTATTTTTGTACTTTTGGAAAGATGTATATAGCTAGAATATGACACGTATAGGCTAGTAAATTGAATCAAGTTTGAGGTTTGTAATTAGCCATGAGATGTGGCTAGATATGTGATAGGTTTGGCATGAATGAATGTGATATGTGTGATGCATCTTTTAGCATGATTTGTGGATTGATAAATTGCTATCAAGTGGTAATTTTGTGTTGATAAATACTAATAGGGGTTAGTGAAATTGGGAATGATTTATGCTTGTGATAGAATAAGTATTGGTATTGAATTTAGAATGAATAGAGTTGAAATTGAATGCATGAGTTGAATGGCAGTATTGGTATGTTTATGGTGATAATATGAGCATGAGATGTTTTGGTTGTATGACTTGTAGGTTGGACCCTTATGGGTGGCATTGTGGCCTTGCAAAATGGCCTATAATGTCACACGGTTGGGGCACACGGGCGTGCCTCAGACCGTGGGTAAATTGGCAGAATGTGGCTTAAACTGCACATGGCCATGGCATGGGC
Source organism: Gossypium rotundifolium (assembly GCA_025506655.1). NCBI lineage: Eukaryota > Viridiplantae > Streptophyta > Magnoliopsida > Malvales > Malvaceae > Gossypium > Gossypium rotundifolium. Next base: position 55,474,105 of record CP106731.1, read on the forward strand.
GTGCCTATAGGTTGTGCGAGAAATGGCAGTATATGACCTTATAGGACACGGCCTTAGCACATGGGCGTGCTTGTTAGCCGTGTTGATTTTGGCATTATGTAACCACGGGGAGGTCACATGGGTGTGTCATGTAGCCATGGGAGAGGCACGGCCTACCCCCACAGGTGTGTCTCCCTTGTATTCTAGAAAAGTTTCAAATTTTTATGAAATTTTATATGTGTTTTGATTTAGTCTTGACTCAGTTTATAAGCGTGCTTAGGGTCTTGATGACTCGTTTAAGGGACACTGTGAGTGTATATTAATGTGTTTGATGATGATTGACTTTGTGTCGACATTTAGAGATTAAATGTTTTGATTGATCGGTAATACCCCTTAATCCTATTCGGTGATAGTTTTGAGTTAGGGGTGTTACAATTTTATTGGTATCAGAGCTACAGTTTAGTCGATTCTCAGACTAATGTAGCACGTGTGAGTCTAGCTATACATGCCATATTGTGAAATTACGATAGTGTGATGAAATCTGGCAGTTGAAATATGTTTTAATATAGTAATGGATCCCAATCGAGCAGTTGCTGATGATGTAGAGAGTAATGCACCTGCTCCCGCTCAAGGGACAGCGCCGGCCACATCAAGGCCAAATGATAGTGGTGAGGAAGGTGAGGCTAAGCAAGCCTTATTCCGTATGATGAGTGAATGGTTTTTGAAATTTGTTAGAACAAATACGACTGCTCCACAACCTCCAACCCCGCAAGTACCTGTTTTATCGCAAGTTGTAGATCTGATCAAATTGAATAAACCACCTGTAGACAAGATTCGCAAGTATGGGGCCGAAGAGTTTAGGGCCACAGCTGATGACGATGCTGAGTGAGCCGAGTTTTGGCTTGAAAATACAATCAGAGTATTTGATGAGATTTCGTTGAACCATGAAGAGTGCATTAAGTGTGTAGTTTCCTTGTTGAGAGACACGGCTTACAATTAGTGGAAAACGTTGATATCTGTAGTTTCGAGAGAGAGAATAACTTGGGATTTCTTTCAATCCGAGTTTAGAAAGAAATATATCAGTCAACGCTTTATTAATCAAAAACGTAAGGAGTTTTAGAGTGAAATAGGTAGTTTATTCTTGAAATGCAGTGGGAATTCGTAAGATTGAGTCAATATGCAAGGGAATGTGTTTCGGCTGAAGCTACTATGTGCAAACATTTCATAGAGAGATTGAATGAGGACATAAAGTTGTTGGTTGGGATATTGGATATAAATGAATTTGTTGTACTTGTGGAGGGAGCATGCAAAGCTGAGGAACTCAGTAAAGAAAAGAAGAAAGCTGATTTTGAGGCTCAAGATGAAAGAAAGAGATCGATTAATAAATTTTTTTAGCCTTCTTCAAAGAGATATAGAGATGCCAGCAATCGTTCAAATGCTTCGTTTGGTCATCCTATTAGAGATCGTTTGAGACAGAGTACTGGTTTACGAATTCAAGCTCTAAATGAGTCAAGTGTGGGCAGTGTTAAGAACTACAAGCCCGAATGTAAACAATGTGGGAGACGACATGTGGGAGAATGCTGGGGCAGGTATAACAATAGAACATGCTATAAGTGTGGATCCTGAGATCATTTTATTCGAGATTTCCCAAAGATAGTTGAAGAAGAAAATGTTCAGAATGAAAGACCAAGTAATATAATGGCTAGAAGTAGACCACATAAAAGCATCAGAAATGTGAATGAAAGACAGAGAGGAACGACTGATATAACTATAAGGTCAGAAGCAAGAGCACCTGCCCGAGCCTACGATATATGTGCACGAGAGGAAGTATCATCTCCAGACGTCATCACCAGTACTTTCACTTTAATTGATATTGATGTCATTGCATTGATAGATCTAGGATCAACTCATTCTTATGTGTGTATGAATTTAGTATTGAATAAGACTCTACCTGTTGAGTCTACTGAATTTGTGATTAGAGTATCGAACCCCTTAGGCAAGTGTGTTTTGGTGGAGAAGGTGTGCAAGAATTACTCATTTATGTTTTGTGATTTATGTTTTCCGGTCAATTTGATGTTGTTACCATTTGACGAATTTGACATAATTCTGGGAATGGTCTGGCTTACTTTGCATAATGCCATTGTGAATTGTAAGAGAAAGAATGTTGAATTGAAGAGTCAGAATGGTGAGATAGTATGAATTGAGTCTAGTGATATGAAAGGATTACCAGCTGTTGTATCCGTGATGAAAGCTATGAAATATGTGAGAAAGGGCTGTGAAGCTTATTTGGCGTACATGATTGATACAAAAGTGTTGGAAAGAAAAGTTGGAATCTGTGCCTGTGATATGTGAGTTTCCAAATGTGTTTCCAGAAGAGTTACCGAGGTTACCTCCAATTAGAGAAGTTGAATTTGGTATTGAGTTAGTGCCAGAAACTGCTCCTATTTCGATAGCTCCATATAGAATGACCCCAACTAAATTGAAAGAGTTAAAATCTCAATTGCAAGATTTGACTGACAGAGGATTTGCACAACCAAGTTTGTCACCTTGGGGAGCTCCTGTATTATTTGTGAAGAAGAAGGATGGAACTATGAGAATGTGTATTGATTATCGACAATTGAACAAAGTGACGATAGAGAACAAATATCCATTACCTCGGATCGATGATTTGTTTGATCAGTTGAGAGGAGCTACAATATTTTCTAAAATAGATTTGAGATCGGGCTACTATCAATTAAGAGTTAAAGAATTTGATGTGCCGAAAACTGTTTTCAGAACGAGGTATGGACATTATGAATTCTTAGCGATGCCTTTTGGACTAACAAATGCCCCTGCAGTATTTATGGACTTGATGAATCGGATATTCAGACCGTATTTGGATCACTTTGTGGTGGTGTCTATTGATGATATTTTGATCTATTCGTGTGATGAGATGCAGCATGCTGAGCATTTGAGAATCGTGCTACAAACTCTACGTGAGAAATAGTTGTATGCAAAGTTTAGCAAGTGTGAATTTTGGTTGCATGAGGTCAGTTTTCTAGGGCATATTGTATCTGCTGCTGGGACACGAGTCGATTCGCATAAAATCTCTACTATTTTGGAATGGAAGCCTCCAAGAAATGTGTCTGAAGTCTATAGTTTTTTGGGACTAGCGGGATATTATAGACGATTTGTGAAGGCTTCTCGATGATTGCGAATACATTGACAAAGTTGTTACAGAAAGATGTTAAATTTGAGTGGTCGAAAAAGTGTCATCAGAGTTTTGAGCAGTTGAAAGTGTTGTTGACAAAAGCACCGATGTTAGTTCAACTTGAATCAGGCAAAGAGTTTATAGTCTATAGTGATGCATCGTTAAATGGTTTGGGCTGTGTGTTGATTCAAGAAGGAAAAGTCATCACTTATGCTTCGAGACAGTTAAAACCGCATGAAAAGAATTATCCAACGCATGATCTTAAATTGGCTGCGATTGTATTTGCATTGAAGATTTGGCGTCACTATTTATTCGGTGAAAAATGTCATATTTATACTGATCATAAGAGTTTAAAGTATTTGATGACTTAGAAAGATTTAAACTTACGACAGAGAAGATGGTTAGAGTTGTTGAAAGATTATGAACTTGTAATAGATTACCACCCAGGTAAAGCTAAGGTTGTAGTTGATGCTTTGAGTCAGAAATCGTTATATACGTTACGAGCTATGAGTAATCAGATGGATGTGTGTGATGATGATGCGGTTGTAGCTGAATTGAAAGTAAAACCGTTATTTTTACAGTGGATATGTGAGACTCAGAAGATTGATAATGAGATGCTCGCAAAAAGAGTTCAATGTAATTCGAATGAGGAATCAAAATTTTGAGTTAATAGTAATGATTGTTTGAGATTCAGAGATCGAATTTGTGTTCTGAGAAATTCAGCGTTGATTCAAATGATTTTGACTGAAGCTCACAATAGTCACTTGACTGTACATCCGGGGAGTACGAAAATGTATAATGATTTGAAACAATTCTACTGCTGGCATGGTATGAAGAGAGATATTTCTGACTTTGTGTCAAAATGTTTAGTTTGTCAGCAAGTTAAGGCTGAACATCAATTTTTGTCCAGTTTATTGCAACAAATTATGATTTCTGAGTGGAAATGGGAGAGAATTACCATGGACTTTGTGTTGGGTTTCCCTTATCTCCGAGCAAGAAAGATGCAATCTGGGTGATAGTTGATAGATTGACAAAATCAGCTCATTTCATTCTGGTGAGAACTGATTATTCTTTAGATAAGTTGGCTAAATTGTACATCGATGAGATTGTGAGATTGCATGGAGTATCGTTATCTATAGTGTCTGATAGAGATCCAAGATTTACCTCACGATTTTGGAAGAAATTACAAGATGCTTTAGGCACGACATTGCATTTCAGTACTGCTTTTTATCTACAAACGGATGGTCAATACGAGCGGATCATATAGATTCTCGAAGACATGCTGAGATGTTGTATACTTGAATTTAAAAGTACATGGGAAAAGCATTTATCTGATTGAGTTTAGATACAACAACAGTTTTCAATCTAGTATTAAAATGGCACCATATGAGGCTCTTTACGGTCGAAAGTGTCGAACTCCATTGTATTGGACCGAGCTGAGTGAGAACAAGATTTACTGGGCTGATCTTATAAAAGAGACTGAGTAGAAAGTGAAAGTAATTCGTGACAGTTTGAAAGCGGCCTCAGATTGTCAGAAGTCTTATGCAGATTTGAAACGAAAGGATATTGAATTTGAGGTTGGTGATAAAATGTTTCTGAAAGTATATCCGTGGAAGAAAATACTTCGATTTGGCAAAAAGGGCAAGTTGAGTCTGAGGATCATTGGACCGTATGAGATCATTGAACGAGTTGGACCGGTTGCTTATAGATTGAGATTGCCATCTGAATTAGAAAAGAACCATAATGTATTTCATGTGTCAATGCTTTGACAGTACAGATCAGATTCATCTCATGTGATTGCTCCTTCTGAGGTTGAGATTCAACCAGATTTGTCATATAGTGAAGAACCGATCTGAATTTTAGCACGAGAGACCAAAGAGTTAAGAAACAAAAGAATTTCCTTAGTAAAGGTATTATGGCACAAACATGGAATTGAAGAGGCTACGTGGGAACCTGAGAACGTTATGAGAGAGCAACATCCACAACTATTCACTGGTAAGATTTTCGGGGACGAAAATCCCTAAGGGGGAGAGTTGTAACAGCCCGGTTTAGACCCTACTCGGAACAGTGGTTCGAGACCATAAATTCGAGGTCATAAAAATATTTTAATGATATTTTCTGTGTGAAGGATATGTGACATAGCCTGTGTGAAAATTATGTGTGATGATTTGATCGTTTTAATGTCGAATTAAGATAAATGACTTAATTGTATAGAGAGTAAAATGATGTGTGCTAATTTGTGAGTACTTATATGTTGTGGTTTTGAAAAGATAGAGGTTTTATATGGCAAATTAGTCATTTCTTTAGTTAGTGGATGGTATTAGCCCATATTAACCTTTGAAAATGTGTTTTATAAGTTTATATTATAAGGTTAAAATGGGAAATTGTTTATAAAGAATTATAATATGGTAAAACTAGGAAAAATGGATATTATTTCATACATTCTTCCGTCGAAATTCAAAAGAAAAGAAAGATTAAAATCTCTCACACATTCGGCTACTATTGAGTTAAAATTAATGTATGTTTGAGCTCGATTTTTAATAATTTCTATGTTTTCGTAATCGTTGCTTCGTGCTCTAGCTAGTCCATGTTATAATTTTGTGAATTGATGATGTTTTTGTGATGAGCTATGTTTTTAATAATTTCTATGTTTTTGTAATCGTTGCTTCGTGCTCTAGCTAGCCCATGTTATAATTTTGTGAATTGATGTTGTTTTTGTGATGAGCCATTGATGAATGTGTGAGCTATGTGCTAGATAATAGTGATATATGAAGACTTGGTGTTGGATTAACATGTTTTGTTTTTGAATTTTTGATGAGATTGAGTATTTTGGGCTAAATTGTGAAAAGTGAAAATTGAGGGACTAAAATGTAAAATAAATGAAATGTGTGGATTTGTATGGATATTAGTAAAATTCAGCTAAGCTTGTGCTAGGTGGAATTTGGTTAATTTGATGATTTTGTGAGATAGGGACTAAAGTGTTGAAATGTGAAAATATAAGGTCTATTTTGTAAAATACCCTAAATATGTGTGTTTGGATTAAAATGAATGATTTGGTGATTAAATGGATTGAATTTAAATGTGTATAGACCAAGAACGGAGAGGTTTGGATCGAGATCGAGGCAAAGACAAAGTGCTCGATTAATCGACCATTTCGGTATTTTGACATCCGAGGTAAGTTCGGATATAATACTAGTTGTAAACTATGTCTATGTGATATAAATTGAATGGATGTATATGTATCTATGAGATTTGAAATGCTATGTGCTAAATTGAGATAAACGGGCACTAAGTGTGCGAACTTGGAAACGAGAAAGAGATGATTAGCACTGTGTGTGCAAAAAGATAGAAGCTTCGGCTTATCAACTTGGCACTGTGTGTGCGATACCGATATAAGTTCAGTTTAATGTATTGACACTAAGTGTGCGGTGATGATTATGTTTCAGTTGTAAAATTGGCACTAAGTGTGCGAATAAATCAAAGGATTAGCCAAGGTTGAACGAGAGGTAATATCGAACAATTGGGTAGCATAAATGGTAAGCAACTATGTGTTGATCAAGGAACGTTTGAACCTATGCGGTTGATGATAGATTCAAGAGTTGAATGAATAGCTAATTGGGTATGTGGTTGAGATTGATAATGTGACTAGTTGTGCCTTTATCTATGTAATGGTATTTATATTTATACATATTGATGTTGTAGTATTGAGTAATATGTATTATATTATGAACTTACTAAGCTTTGGAAAGCTTACTGTGTGATTTGTTCTCTGCCTTGCAGTGTCAGTAAAGCTAGCTCAGATCGGGAATCATCAGCTTCGTAATCACACTATCGGCATTCTATTTTGGTACTTTTGGAAAGATGTATATAGCTAGAATATGGAATGTATAGGCTAGTAAATTGAATCAAGTTTAAGGTTTGTAATTAGCCATGAGATGTGGCTAGATATGTGATAGGTTTGGCATGAATGAATGTGATATGTGTGATGCATCTTTTGGCATGATTTGTGGATTGATAAATTGCTATTAAGTGGTAATTTTGTGTTGATAAATGCTAATAGGGGTTAGTGAAACTGGGAATGAATTATGCTTGTGATAGAATAAGTATTGGTATTGAATTTAGAATGAATAGAGTTGAAATTGAATGCATGAGTTGAATGACAATATTGGTATGTTTATGGTGATAATATGAGCATGAGATGTTTTGGTTGTATGGCTTGTAGGTTGGACCCTTATGGGTGGCATTGTGGCCTTGCAAAATGGCCTATACTGTCACATGGTTGGGGCACACGGACGTGCCTTAGACCGTGGGTAAATTGGCAGAAAGTGGCTTAAACTGCACACGGCCATGGCACGGGCATGCCTACAGGTTGTGCAAGAAATGGCAATATATGACCTTATAGGACAAGGCCTTAGCACATGGGCGTGCTTGTTACCCGTGTTGATTTTGGCAGTATGTAACCACGGGAGGTCACATGGGTGTGTCATGTAGCCGTGGGAGAGGCACGGCCTACCCCCACGAGCGTGTCTCCCCTATATTATAGAAAGCTTTCAAATTTTCATGAAATTTTATATGTGTTTCGGTTTAGTCCTGACTCGATTTATAAGCGTGCTTAGGTTCTTGATGACTCGTTTAAGGGACACTATGAGTGTATATTAATGTGTTTGATGATGATTGACTTTGTGTCGACATTTAGAGGTTGAATGTTTTGATTGATTGGTAATACCCCTTAATCCTATTCCGGCGATGGTTTCGGGTTAGGGGTGTTACAATTACCTACAAGGGTTAAGAGAAAAGGGGGTGAGTTACAAGAACTCAGTGTGAAATCCCATTACTGTTGTTCACTGGGCCAAAATCTCATTAAGCAATTATTTGGGCCTAAGCCCACATAAAATAATAATAATGTAATGAATATAACATGCATATGAAATGTAATTCCCAAACCAAGCCTAGTATTCCATCCGCTACACACCACCTGTACCAACCAACACACCTGTGGGTGATCATCAGTCAACCCACTCTGCCAACACACCAATCGTAGGCATTAAGCCATTTATAACAGATTTTTGTGGACAAGCCACCAGAATAACAGAATTTACGTGGCACAACCACCAGACAGATTGTGATAGAGTCACCAAATATGTGGCAGAGCCACAAAAATTATGTAGCAAAGCTACCAAAACTTCTCTCATCATTATCCCATCCCATCCCATGCAATTCATGTATATGCATCATACATATCAAATCATGATATTTACAAATATAATAACAATAATTAAAAATTCAAAAATTTATGACAAACAAATTGGCCCAATAACACTTTGCAAAATCGGCCCATTAGAGCAATATATCAGATCGGACCATTTTATCACATATCCATTCGGCCCATTTAATCACATATCAATTCGGCCCATTTAGTCACATATCAAATCGGCTCATTTAGTCACATATCAACTTGGCCCATTAATTCACATATCAATTTTGCTCATTTAGCAAAATATCAGATCGGCCCATATAGCAAAATATCATATTGGACCATTAATCAATATGTCCAATCGGCCCATAATGTAAAATGTCAATTCAGTCCATTAAGCAATATCGTATTTCGGCCCTTTAGGAGCATTTTGCTAATTCGATAATCTTACCCACTAAGGGTATTTCGGTAATTTGGCCCATAGGGGCATTTTCGTAAATTGGTAATATTACGCACTAAGGGTAATTTGGTAATTTCGCAATCAAGACTTAAATACTAATTTGGGCATAAAAATTTAAACTGTCCATCTGCTTCGTACTAACTAAATTGACTATAACATGAGTTAGGAAAATCGAAATCTAAATCCGTAAATTTTTCTTGAAACTAGACTCACATATCTTCTTACTACAATTTTTCTAGAATTTTTGTCTCAACCATTTAGTACAGTTTATTCCTTAAAGTTTCCCTTGTTTCACTGTCCAATGATTCTAACCTCTCCTTACTTAATTTCAAATATCTCACTGTACGATTTTCATATACTGCTCCCACTTATTTTTATTAAAAATAGGCTCACTAAGGAATCCATACATATAAATTATATCCCATAATCCAATTTTTACAATTTTATATGATTTTTCCAAGATAGATCAGGGAACTACGAAGTCATTCAGAACCAGTCTCACTAAAATTAACATATCCCAGAATATAAAATTCCTTTTCCTTCTCCATTTCTTCCTTATCACAATAGACACAGTAAGCTTTTATTTGATATCTCATTCACTTTCTAATTTCCTTCCTCCTATTTTTCATGAGTTTTCAAAAACACATCACTGTTTCTAACCGAAACTATTTTATTACAAAATATAATTTCCACTACGATCATACGCACGCCCGAGTGATTACGGATGCCGATTTTGTTGTTTTCTTTGGTATTTTGACCGATTCACAGAATATTTTATACAAACTTTTAGAGAAGTGTGGGATTAGACACCATTTCAGATATGTATACGGAAGGTATCGGATTACACACCTTATTACGGGATCCGTAACACGATACTCTTCGCAGCACCTAAAAGTACAATCGATCAACAATTAGTCCAAACCCAATTTACCACTTCAATCAAATATTGTGATTGATTAACAATATATATCACTTACCAACAATCCTAGTCTCTTATTACAAGGGATAGATCAAGCAATTTAGTCCCTAAAAATATAATCGATTAGTCACAACCACTATCTAGTTAAGCAAAATAACCGGTAAACGAAAATATCCAAAAAGAACCATGATGAATCCCTCACCTTAACGATATTAGTTCCAATTTCTAATGATTGTACAATGGCTACGAATGAGTCAAAGTTTCGGCCTTCCACTATAACTCGATTGATCAAATGAGTGAGTGTCAACACAAATGAGTAGAAATGATTAAAAGAAAGGAGAAGATGTATCTAAGTGTTTGGAGTGTTTCGGTCAACACCAAAAGAGATATGAAACAAAGAGAAATGTGAGTATTTTGGCAACAAGAAGAATGGTGAAAGATGGATTAAGATTTCGGCACCCAAGGAAGAAGTGAAGAAAATATGCTCACTAATGGTTTTTAAATTCGGCACAAAGCAAAAGAAGGAGTTTAGAGAAAAACACAAAATAGTGCAAAATTGATTTTTGCCTAACAACACCAAAATTCTACCCAATGACCAAGCAAAATTTAGCTACCTCCCTTTCCCCCAAAACCTTCCACATACATGACCATAATGGTCAAAATTTGGCCAACCATTCCTTCCATAACACTTCCCTTGAAAAAGGCCACATGTTCCCCTTACTTGCCCTTTTCTTTTGATTCCCTTCCATCCATTCTTCCTTACCATATTTCCTTAGCCACCTTGCCTTATTTTCTTCCTCAATCTCCTCTCCATCTCCATGATTTCCTCCATGAATCTCTCCACTTCTCCCCTTATCATCTCTTCTCCTTTTTGGCAAAAATAAAACTCCTTTGCTTTCCATGAGATTCGAACCCTAGTTCTCCCATTAACCAATTCACATCACTTGCCACTAAGCCACAAGCTCCTCTTGTGTCTCCTAAATGTACCCATTTATTCCTAAGTCCTACTTCCATCAGACATATCCACTAATAGTCCAAAAATGAAAATTCTTCCTATGGCATAACTTGAACCTGAGACTTCATAGAAACCTTGTAACCTTCCAAATTCACTTAACTAATAAGTCCAATTTGTAACAACGCCATTCTCTAATTCTCAATTATTGTAAACATTCCTACGCCCAAGGCCCATTGGGCCCAATCCTACTAGGCCCAATTTTGGGATGTTACAAGCATGTATAAATTAGATCGTAGACAATCATATCCACGCAGGGTTTAATTTTATTATTTTGGAATAAAATATGTGAGTTAAAAATAACAGCCCATTTTTTAGTGGTGTCGGAAACAATGGTTTTGGGGCCACCAAATCCGATGAGTAAGTTCATAAATATTATTATTTAATATTTACGAGTCAAATGTGATTTTAAAAAGTTTTTGATTTGATAATTTATGTTATTTAAGCAATTTATTAAGTTCAAGTGGTAAGACCCTAAGGTCACGTGGTTTTATAAAATGAGGTATCGGGACCTCATTTCTATAAACCGAGCCATAAATATTTTTATAAATATTTACAGAATGTAATTAAGGTGGTATTAAAGTTTTGTTGAAAAATTTTAACGTTTCAATAGTTAATTAATTAAAAAGGACTAAATCATAAAATATGTAAAATTTAATGGCGATAGCATTATTTGTATCTAATGGATATAAAAGCATGAAATGAGGGCCTAAAGTAGTAATTCAACCAACTTAGAGGATAGTGGATGAACATTGCCTGGCATTTGGTGAAATTTGGTTGAGTTTTTAACAGTAAAATGGTAATTCGTCAATTAAATTAAATTAGATTAAATCAAAATGCTTTATCATCTTTGACAATCTTTCTCAACCGAATTTTAATGGGGGAAGAAGCCATTTTTTAGAGGAAGCTTTCGACCATGGTGAAATTTCATGCATGATCAATATCGAGTGGAAAGTCGAGAAAAATAGACAATTATTAAAATGCCCTTGTACTTTGTCATTTCTATAATTTAGCCAGGTAAGTTCGTATGTTTAAATAGAATTTTGAATTGTTTTTTTAAATGTTATCATGTTATATTATCATGACTCGACAGAAATTTCCAATGAAGTATCGATACTTATCGAATATGAAAAAGGATGGTTTCGACCATCGAATATGAAAAGGGATGGCTTCGACCATCAAATATGAAAAGGGATGGTGACGACCATCAAATATGAAAAAGGATGGTTTTGACCATTGATTAAAGAAAAGGGATGGTTTCGACCATTGTTTAGCACACTTGTGTGAGATCTGGTAAGGGTTTCGATTGACTTCACTACGACAAATATGGAAAGGTATGATGTACCAATGATCAAAGTATGAATATTTATGACTATGATAGGTATGATTTAAGTGATGCTATGTTATGTACCATATTACCATGTGATGATTGTAACACCCCTTACCCAGGTTCTCTGCCAGAACCGGGCATGAGGCATTACCGGACTTAACTTGCTTGATCATTCCACTTTAAGCTATAAAAATATTCTCCAATTTAAAAATTTTCATTTACCATCATAACATCCCTATCATGGGTCAACGAGACCCTTTATACCCGCTGGGGATATTACGGGACCAAACTGGAACTTTACGAACACTTAGAAAATTTTCACCTAAATAGGGGCCACTCGCTGTGTTGGTCTAGGGACATGCCAATGTGCCCCTAAGACATGTCCGTGTCTTCCACATGCGGTTGACAATTACTAATTTTGTACGGCTTGGACACATCCGTGGCCCTGGCCCGTGTGCCAAACCTTGGCATTTTGACTCATTCACACGGCCTATACACACGCCCTTGTTTGATGCCCGTGGTCGTCTCTAATCAATACACACGGTTGGTCGCACGCCCGTGTGCTTTCACCGTGTGGCGATTTAAATTCTAAATCCTAAGTGCAGACTTCACACGGCCTGGGCACATGCCCATAGACTGACCGTGTGTCACACATGGCCTAGACACACTCCCGTGTGCCTACCCATATAGACAAGAACGAGGCTACCTGCCAAGCTCTTTGCACTCCTCTAGTTCACACCACATGAATCCATTCAACATATGAATAAACAAATCATAATTTGCAACATGAACTTTCATGAATAACTTCATATTTTCATAAATGATAAGGTGGGCCATCAACCATGGCAATATACAAAATAGTTATCTTAATAAGGGGCCAACACACTTTTGGCCAAAATAACAAAATAATCTAACTAATTTAGCCCCTATACATGCCATATACAAAATCACTAAGTCTAGATATATTGAGGTGAGCTAATAGTGTGGGCGATCTTCTGCTTATCAGCGTATCCCAGCTCAGCTCTTAACTCTATAAAACAAGGGAAAAAGAAAGGGAGAATAAGCTTTAAGCTTAGTAAGTTTACATGTAAATAATTAGCATTATAGTATGTGCTAAACAATAAACAGCATTACGTACTAAACAAAAAGCAATCCATATTCATAATCATGCTTACTGATTTCTTCCATATCCACATCCAAACCATATCACAAGATTAATGTACACATTTTTAGCATGCCTCCCTGCACTTAGTAACACAATGTCACATAATACAACGCATCGCAATCTTTCAATCAACTACTCATAATTGAATTACTCGGTGGTTCGCACTTAGCCCACCATCAGTCTTTATTAAGGTGGTATCGCACATAGCTCACCAAAGAGGTTAGTTATGATGGTATCGCACATAGCCCACCAATTAGTAAATAGATGATGGTATCGCACATAGCCCATTGTAATTAAGTATTAAGGTGATATCACACTTAGCCTACCATCAAATATTGATATAACACATTTACATATCCATTCCATCATTCACACTAGAGTTATTCAATAAATACCACATTCTACCCACTTGAATCATACATGTTCTCAATTGTGCCATGCACTAGTTAGCAACAACAATGTATATATATAATGCATCATTTACACATAAACTTACCTCGGTGCAAAACGTATTGAATTGCGATTTACTCCATAACCTTGCCTTTTACTCAGTCAAGGTTAATTCCTCGTTCTTCTTGATCTATAACAATAAGATTCATTCATTTAGATCATTTAATGATCATAATGCATCAAAATCTACACTTAGGCAAAAATGACCATTTTGCCCTTGCGCTATGGCAAAATTAGGATTCTACCCCTAGGCCCGTAAATCATTTTTCAACATATTTTATCAATAAACAAACCTAGCTGACCATTTATTTCTCTTACAACTACTCACCATTCCAACCATTTCATGCATTTATGACACAATTTCATTCTTTGCATTTAAGTCCTATTTAGGTGTTTTCATGCAAACATCTTTCACAAAAGTTGTTTCCCATCTTCCTAACATTCATTTTCTTCCATAAAAACTTAGCTAACAACATAAAATATTTCATGGTAAGTCCCTATGCTTTCAACTATATTGCAAATTGGTCCCCTCATTGGCTAGCTTAAGCTTTGGGGACTCGAAAAACGCAAAAATCATCAAGAAAACTTCAAAAAAATCACTTACTTCCTAGGGAATATGTTGGCTGAAAGTTTGAGCTTCAAAGCCCTTGTTTTCTCTTCAATTTTTTGTGGATGAAGATGGATGAATAATGAAAAGATGATAACATCTTTATTCATCTTATTTTATTCATTTTTATCACATAATATCCATAAAAATTTTGACCAACATTAAAATCTTATCTCCCTAGCTCCTATATGGCCAGCCATCACTAGATAAATGGCCTAATTGCACTTTAAAGACCTCCAAATTTCATTTTACAACTATTAGTTACCTTTACCATATAAAATAGAACTTTTGCACTTAATGCGATTTAATCCTTTTTCACAATTAAGCATGCTATCACTCAAATTAATGTCCCAAAATTTTTACATAGCCTTATAATTATGGTACAACACATAAAATAACATCAAAATAATTTTCCCTAACCTCGGTTTAGTGGTCCTAAAACCACTGTTCTGACTAGCCCCTAAATCGGGTTGTTACAATGATATTGCTAAGTTATGTGTTTAATCACTAGCTTGTGACTATGGTAAATGTTATGTTTATGTCTTTTGTGTTATGCAAATGAAATGGTAAGTGTTCAATATGAACCAAGGCATGTGTGTATGAAACTTATTGAAATGGTGATACAAGAAAAACATGATATGTTATGAAGGATGATAAATGCAATTGGAACATACTCAAGTATAATGGTTATCTATGTTAAATTCACATGAATAATATTAAATTATGCTAACATGTGTTATTGTTGGTGCGTAGGCTTGTGCAAAGTTTATGATTGAATTATATCATGTTTAATCTTAATAAAATACATTGAAACGGCAAGTGCTCAATTGGTAACATGCTTATGTCCATGAAAAGGTGGAATAAATCAAAGTATGTAATTTCTTATGTAATAGTCGATTATCTAATTGACTCCAAAAGTGCTATGTTTAAATGCACTAGATTGTAGTCATGGTTGATGTTATGCTTATAACTTGTGTGTTATGCATATAAAACGGGTGAGGAAAAGTAATGAAATGGAAAATTCGTAGTTGAAAATAAATTTGAAGAAAAGAGAGTAATGAGTTTGAATGATGTATTATATGTGAGAAATTTACGTATGTTATGGATGAATATACCCATATCATGGATAAATACACTAAGTCGAGAATTGATAATGTAACATCCTAAAATCTAGGGGTCTGTAAAATTTGTACAATTGCATGTTATGCTGGTTCTATGTGTTGTTTAAGGTGTTTAGGGGCCCTAGGGAGGCCTGGGGTCGAGTTTAGGCACTGGTAAAATTTTGGGTATTGGGCACTTAAGTGGGGAGAGCTAGTGGAAGTAAGATTTAAGTGAAATTATTGGTATTGTGTTAACAAAATGAAGCAAGGTGGCCTAGTAGAGTTGGCGTCACTTGTGTAGCAAGGGAAGTGGGGTTTGAATCCCACAGGTAACATGTGGAGTCTAATTTTTATGCTTAGGAAAGGAGGTAGCTGAGTGGAGTTCAAACTCTGCAGGAGAGAAAGTGAACTTGGTCAAGCATTTAAAATAGGTGATGGTGAGTGCTTAGTGGAGCAAAATAGGGAGCAAATAATGGGATTTAGATAGTGCGATGTTTTGTCGAAAGTGTGGAGGTGCTTAGGAGGTGTATTCGGTCATGTGTGTGTTGTGTGGGGTACCGAATTTCTAAGTTCCTTTTTCATTTTTTTAAGCAGTGTGACGTTTATAATTATTTCATTTCGGGTTTCCCTATTCATTTTCTTCATCTTTTCTCTTCATTTGAGTTAATTCTTCTCATTTCTTCTTCTCATTTTAGACATTTTCTTTTCTTTTATTTGATAGTTGACAAGCACTAATAGCCGAATTCATCTACTCTTCTTTTCTCTTTTGTTGATTAATTTGTCTCTTATTTTTTCTCATCTATCCGTTTTGCTTTCTTCGTTTGCACTCTCTTCTCCATAGGCCAAAATTTTCCCTCCTCTCTATTTGGAATTGGTTTTTAAATCTTTGCCATTAGTTGGAATCGGGTGGCCTAAAATGTGAGGGGCTTGTGTCTGCCGAATCTATCTTAGCTATTCGGCATTGTGGTAAGCATAATGTAATACTTTTTTCTTTTATTTCTTTCTTTCTATCGGTTCTTTTGTTTCTCATCTCTTTAAAGTCGAATCCATTCTTCTTGCAAGGCCGAACCTCTTCTTCTTATACGACTCATCTCTGACTTGGGGCCGAATCCGTTGGAGTGCTAGCATACCCCTCATCGCTTTGCTGGTCTTGGCCTTCAAAAGTTGGTGGGTAAGTGGCTTTAAAACCAATATGCGTGCCTTGAGTTGTTTCTTTTTCAAATCGAAAGGCTCACATGTCTTAAGTTTGATGTGAGTTTTTATGGCTAATAGTTCTCCTCGATTCCAGTGTTACAAGGGACTCATTTTCATGAGGGACTAAAACTGAACATTCAAGTGTAGCTAAGAATTTCAATTATACTTGGTAAGTAGTGTGATATGTGGTTGATTTCAACTTAGGGGCTATGTCTTATTTTTTATTAAGACTAAAGGTTAAAGGATATGGTTTCATAGGTGCGTAATCTCGAGGGTTCAACCTACACTCGTAGCAGGTGTGTAAGCTCACATTCCTTAAAATGCATAGTTGCAATGATCTGTGAGTCAGCCAAAAGTCAAAAAGCCAGAGAATCGACATCTGTTCCCACACGAGCGTGCGAACGCTCGTAGTGGAAAATCGGGATATGAGTAACGGTGGAAAGGCGTAGAGAGTGTTACGAGCACTTCTACAAAATTGAGGCGGTAACGGGCCTAATCGAGCCAATGGGCTATTCGGCCCACTTGGGCAAAATTGTAAGAAAACTATTCAAGGGTAAGTGCAGTTGTAGAATTTGGAAACTCGAGACTGAAATCATGCAAAATGGGCCACACGTGAGTGTGGGCTCGTTTGGGCCCAAAATGAATTTTAGGCCTAATAGCTCCGTAGAGACCCAAAAAGGGTCCCATGTCGCCGAGGAGACAGAAGGCCTTCAGAAAGGCCGTTAATGCAAAATTATTGAAATACCCCTAGAGGGTAAATGACCATTATACCCCTAGTGGTAGGTTAAGAGATATGTATGATATATGTATATGATTGACTATGATTTTACATACTGCATACACGGATTATTCATGATATGTTGTATGGGATTGGGATATTTATGATCGGGGAAGTGTAATCTGGTGTTTCTGCCACATATTCTGGTGGCTTGGCCATAATCTATATAGTGGCTATGCCACATATATTATATTTTTCTTGTGGCTTCACCACAAATTCGACGATGAGTAGCGTGACTGCCATCGAGGTGTGTAACGGATGGAGGGTTGATTGTAGAAATCCCCACAGATGTGTTGGGCTGGTACGGGTGGTGTGTAGTGGATGGATTTTTAGGTGGGGTTACATTGCATGTATTATCTATTTTACCATGCTTATAGGGCTAAGGCCCAATTTGATTCTGTATGGGCCTCAGGCCAGTTCGCTTCTATTTGAACTAAAGCCCAGTCTGCTTTTGTGGGCTGGGGCCCAATTAGTGACCGATTAGGGGATTACACACTCAGTTCTAGTAACTCACCCCTCTGCTTAATCTTGCAGGTGATTTGGAGCTGTGAAGTACTCCGTGGTGGCCATACATTGAGATTTTAGTAAAGTTCCATTTTACTTTACTTTGAGATTTATTTAAATTTGGGTTTAATATTTTGTAATAAGGACATTGGACTTAAGGTTTCTTTTAAACTTTCGTTTCCGTTATTGCTTATTATTATATGTTATAATATGAGGGTTTTCCTAAAAACTTTGAGAACTGTTTTCCTAAATCTCATGTTTTCTGCAACGCACTGAATCAGATTTCTGTTGTTAACAAAGTTTTCAAAATTAATGAAAATAATAACGCTTTTATAAGAAAACCATAAAAATAAAATTCTGATTTCCATGAACGACAAAGCTCGAGGTTTCAAAAAGAATGCAAACATTTTAACAAACGCGACTAGTTTTTAAACAACCTCTCCATGTGAATGACAGATTCGATCATAACTTTTAGGTCGGGTTTGGGGTGTTACATTTTGTGGTATCAAAGCCCGGTTGCAAAACTCGACTGTGGAATGGGTTCGAAAACATTTTTCAAAAATGGTTTAAAATATGGCTTAGAAAATATATGTCTTTTCAGAAGTATGGCACCCGAGTCTCCGGCACCAAATTCGTAAGTTTTCTGACTTTGTTTGATAATCTGATGAAATGATTTTAGAATGAAACCACTAGAGTTAGTGATAGTATACTGAGACTGTTAGCTATAAGAGCTAAGACTGTAGAGACTGAGACATTAGGAAATTCGATCTGCGAAAATAACTCTTATACTTGCTTTACACAAAACATCTGTTAATGAACATTGGAATTATATACTGATTCATAAAATTTCTAATCAAATTAACTCGATTCAGCAACATGAGTACAAGAGGACATGGACGTGGTAGATGTGGCCGTGATAGGGGCCAAGGGGCTGGGGCTAGGTCTGAGACATCATGGCATGTGCTTGAAATGGAAGCACATGCATCACCGGTGATTGAGGCAGGGTCTCAAGACTAAACTAGAGGGGATGATACTTTGTCCTAAGCTATACTACGAGTTTTGGAATGGGTTGCTGGGGTAAGCATTGGATTGGTAGCCTAAAAATCTATTTCTGAGTGACTCCGATCAAACGGGGTCGAAGCTTTTAGGGGCATTTCTGGTGTGGCCCCAAATGTAGCTGAATACTGGTTAGAGGCAGTTGAGCAAATTATGGGTGACCTAGACTGAACAGTAGAGGAAAAATTGAAAGGAGTAGTGTCTCTTCTGCGAGATGAGGCATACCATTGGTGGCTCACAGTGAGGGAAGGTATTCAAGCAGATTATATCACCTGGACTTCTTTAAAACAGTGTTCCAGGGAAAATATGTCGAGGCGAGTTATGTGGACGCCCAGAGGAAGGTATTTCTGAATTTGGTTCAAGGGAATAAATCCATAGCAGAATAAGAGGAGAAATTTCTGCGCTTAATTCATTACGCTAGGGGTATAGTCACAACTGATTATGAACGTTGTGTACAGTTCAAGGATGGTCTGCGGGACGAGCTGCAAGTACTAATAGCTTTGCAGCAGGAAAGAGATTTTACCATTCTGATCGAAAAAGAAAAAATTATCGAAGAAGTGAAACGTTCTGAGAGGCAAAACTGAGAAAATGATAGGGGCAAGAATAAGAGAGGTTTTGAAACATCAGGTTCTTCTGAGGGTTTCCAAAAGAGGCCTAGGTTAGATGGACTAGCTCGAGCTAGGATGCCAGTTGCTGTGGGTCAGTGGCGACCGTGTGTGCAATGTGGGAAAATACATCCGGGGGAATGTTGGAGAAGATCTGGTGGGTGTTTCAAATGTGGGTCTAGGGATCATCTGATTAAGGACTGCCCATGAGAGCCTGTTAGGGTGTAAACGGTAGGTCAGGGATTTGTGCAGCCAGAGAGAGGTGGTCAGTAGCCACTGAGAGGTCGTGGTCCAGCCAGAGGGGGAAATGGGTTTAGACGAGGTCGTGGAGCACCGGGTAGAGGTGCTAGAAATACAGATGTAAGGCAGTGGGGTTGGTTTATACGACTAGACGTCAAGAGGATGGTGATGCACCAGATGTGCCCTTTACCGCTTTAATTAATATCGGGTCTACCCATTCATATGTTGCCTGTACTGTATCTAGGACTCTGGGTATAAAATCTGAGATTGCTGCTAGAGAAATGTCTGTGATTAGCCCTCTAGGACAATCTGTGGTAGTGAACAAGTTATTTAAGGATGTGCGTCTAGAAGTTCAATGAGTGGTATTTCTGGTGGATTTGATGGAACTATCGTTCGACGAGTTTGACCTTATTCTAGGCATGGACTGGCTAGTTAAGCACCGATTGAATTTGGATTGCACTGTTAAGCGTATGGTATTAAAGACTTTAGAGAACGAGGAGGTAATGGTGATAGGAGAAAGAAAGGATTATCTATCCCATGTGATTTTGGTGTTAAAGGCTAAGAAGTTGGTGCGAAAAGGGTATGAGGCATTTCTAGCTTTTGTCAGTGCATCTGGTGGTAAGGAATTTTCAGATGGAGATGTCAAAGCCGTCAAGGAGTTCCCGAATGTTTTTTCTGAAGAGCTTCCAGGATTGCCTCTGAATCGCGAGGTGGAATTTAGCATTGAGCTACTTCTGGGAATGGCTCCAGTGTCAATCGCCCCTTATAGGATGGCACCGAAGGAGTTAATAATTCAAGAGCTGTTGGACCGTGGATTTATCCGACCAAGTGTATCTCCATGGGGAGCATTGGTATTGTTCGTAAAGAAAAAGGATGGATCAATACGTATGTGCATTGACTACTGTCAGTTGAACAAGTTAACTATCAAGAACAAACACCCGCTACCAAGGATTAACGACTTGTTCGATTAGCTGCGAGGAGCTTCAATTTTCTCGAAGATCTATTTAAGATCTTGATATCATCAGTTGAGGGTCAAGGAGGCAGATATTCACAAGATAGCTTTCTGAACTCATAAGGGGCATTACGAGTTTTTGGTTATGCCGTTTGGATTATCAAATGCACCAACCACTTTTATGGATATGATGAACCGAGTCTTTCAACCCTATCTAGATCGGTTCGTGGTGGTATTCATAGACGACATTCTGATGTACTCAAGAATGGAGGAGGAGCATGATTCTCATCTACAGGCTATGCTGCAGATATTAAAAGAGAAGCAACTGTATGCCAAATTTAGTAAGTGTGAATTTTGGCTGAAGGAAGTGACCTTTTTGGGGCATGTTGTGTCTACTGAGGGGATTAGGGTTAATCCCCAAAAGATCGAAGCTGTATTAGATTGCAAGCCACCAAATCAGTGTCAGAAATCTAAAGTTTTTTGGGTTTGGCTGGGTACTACAAAAGGTTTGTTAAGGGGTTTTCATTGATTGCTGCACCCCTAACTGAGTTATTACGTAAGGGAGTACCGTTTGTGTGGTCAGATAAATAGCAGGAGAGTTTTGAAAAACTAAAAAAGATTCTAACTGAAGCGCTAGTGATGATTCAACCTAATGCAAGGAAAGAATTTGTTATTTATTATGATGCGTCACATACAGGCTTGGGTTGTGTGCTGATGCAAGAAGGAAAAGTAGTGGCTTATACATCTCATCAACTAAGGCCGCATGAGGTAAACTATCCCACTCATGACTTGGAGCTAGCCACTGTAGTGTTTGCACTGAAAATATGGAGATACTACCTGTATGGGGAAAAGTCGATTATTTATACGGATCATAAGAGTCCGAAGTATCTCCTTACCCAGAAGGAGTTAAATCTCAAGCAACAGAGGTGGATAGAGTTGCTGAAGGACTATGACTGCTCGATCGAGTATCACCCAAGTAAAGCCAACGTGGTAGCAGATGCCTTAAGTCGGAAGGTGGTGTCTGAGTTGAGAACTATGTTTGCTCATCTCAGCCTTTATGAGAATGGTAGTTTGTTGGCAGAACTTCAGGTGAAACCATCTTGGGTTAATCAAATTAATGAGAAGCAATTGTTGGATGAATCGTTGGGTTTCAGCTTCAGCAAGTGAAAAGTGGTGAGACAGTGGATTTTGGGCTGAACAGTGAAGGGGTATTATGTTTCCGTGGAAGAGTTTGTATGCTGAAGGATTCTGAGTTAAGATAAATGATTCTACGAGAGACGCATAGTAGCCCATACGCTATGCATCCCGGTGGAAACAAGATGTACTAAGACCTACGTGAATAGTATTGGTGGCCAGGGTTGAAACGTGAAGTTTTTGACTTTGTGAGCAAGTGTTTGACTTGTCAGAAGGTGAAGCAAAACATCAGTTGCTTTTGGGTTTGCTGCAATCAGTGAAGATTTCACTTTGGAAGTGGGAGAAGATAACGATGGATTTTGTTAGTGGGCTACCCCTGACACCCACTAAGAAAGATTCTGTGTGGGTAATCCTTGACCGGTTGACTAAGTCCGCGCACTTCATACCGGTTTGCATGGACTACTCGCTTCAGAAGTTGGCCAAGCTGTATGTGGCAGAGACTGTGAGGCTACATAGGGTACCAGTGTCTATCATATCGGACAGGGACCCTAGATTTACATCTCAGTTCTAGAAGGCATTGCATGAAGCTTTGGGTACCAGGTTGGACTTCAATATAGTGTTTCATCTCAGATTGATGGTCAGTCAGAGAGGGTAATTTAGATCTTGGAAAATACGTTAAGGGGCTCTGTAATAGACTTCAGAGGCAGTTGGGAAAGCTATTTAACTTTAGCAGAATTTGCGTACAACAACAGCTACCAGTCTAGCATTCAAATGGCACCCTACGAGGCGTTGTAAGGTCGCAGGTGTCGTACCCCTACCTATTGGACAGAATTGGGTGAGTGGCGATCCGAAATTGATCTCAGAAACAGAGGAAAAGGTTAAGCTGATTCGGGACCTGTTAAAAGAAGCTTTTGATTGACAGAAATTGTATGCAGAACTGAAGCGTAGGGAGATAGAATTTTCAGTGGGGGATCATGTCTTCTTAAAAGTCTCACCTTGGAAGAATGTCTTAAGATTTGGACGGAAGGGCAAGTTGAACCCCAAATTTATCAGGCCCTATCGAGTGTTAAAACGTGTGGGACCAGTTGCTTATCAGCTTGAGTTACCCCCAGAGTTGAATCAGATACATAATGTATTCCATGTTTCGATGCTGAGGCGCTACCATTCAGATCCATCTCATATAGTGCCGGTGGAAGAAATTGAAGTTAGACATGACCTATCATTTGAAGAAGAACCCGTACAGATCTTGGATCGGGATGTTAATGTGTTGAGGAGGAAGTTTTTCTGCTGGTTAAAGTGTTGTTGCAGAATCACAGTTCAGAAGAAGCCACTTGAGAACCTGAGGAGGCAATTCGACAGCAATACCCTCATCTCTTTTAACCAGGTAAAATTTTGAGGCCGAAATTTCTTTAAGGGGGTAGAATTGTAACATCATAAAATATAGGGGTCTATAACATTTGGGCAATTGCATGTTATACTGGTTCTGTGTGTTGTTTAAGGGTGTTTAGTGGCCCTAGAGGCCTAGGGTCGAGTTTAAGCACTGGTAAAATTTTGGGTTTTGGGCACTTAAGTGGGGAGAGCTAGTGGAAGCAGGATTTAAGTGAAATTGTTGGTATTGTGTCAACAACAAGAAGCAAGGTGGCCTAGTAGAGTTGACGTCACTTGTGTAGCAAGAGAAGTGGGGTTCGAATCCCACAGAATTTTTATGCTCAGGAAATGAGGTAGCTGAGTGGAGTTCAAACTCTGTAGGAGAGAGAGTGGACTTGGTCAAGCATTTCAAATGGGTGATGGAGAGTGCTTAGTGGAGCAAAATGGGGAGCAAATCATGGGATTTGGAGAGTGGGGGTGTTTGGCCGAATGTGGGGAGGTGCTTAGGAGGCATATTCGGTCATGTGTGTGTTGTGTGGGGTGCCGAAGTGCTAAGTTCCTTCTTGGTTTTTTTGAGTAGTGTAATGTTTATAATTGTTTAATTTTGGTTTTCCCTATTATTTTTGCTAGTGTCGAACCTCTCAACTCATTTTCTTCATCTTTTCGCTTCATTTGAGTTAATTCTTCTCATTTCTTCTTCTCATTTTACACATTTTCTTTTCTTTTCTTTGATAGTTGACAAGCACCAATAGCCGAATTCATCTATTCATCTATTCTCTTTTATTGATTAATTCGTCTCTCATCTATCCGTTTTGCTTTCTTTGTTTGCACTCTCTTCTCCATATGCCGAATTTTTCCCTCCTTTCCATTTGGAACCGGTTTATTCAATATTTTCCATTAATTGGAATTGGGTGGCCTGAAACGTGAGGGGCTTGTGTCTGCCGAATCTATCTTGGCTATTCGGCATTGTGGTAAACACAAGGTAATACATTTTCTTTTATTTCTTTCTTTCTATTGGATCTTTTGTTTCTCATCTCTTTAAAGCTAAATTCATTCTTCTTGCAAGGCTGAACCTCTTCTTCTCATACGACTCATCTTTGACATGGGGTTGAATCCGTTGGAGTGCTAGCATACCCCTCGTCACTTTGCTGGTCTTGGTCTTCGAAGGTTGGTAGGTAAGTGGCTTTAAGACCGATATAGGTGCCTTGGGTTTTTCTTTTTCAAGCCAAGAGGCTCCCATGTCTTAAGTTTGATGTGAGTTTTTATGGCTAATAGTTCTCCTCGATTCCAGCGTTGCAAGGGACTCATTTTCATGAGGGAGTAAAACCGAACATTCAAGTGTATCTAAGAATTTCTGTTATTCTTGGTAAGTAGTGTGATATGTGGTCGATTTCAACTTAGGGGCTATGTTTTATTTTTGATTGAGACTAATGGTTAAAGGATATGGTTTCATAAGTGCGTAATCTCGAGGGTTCAACCTACACTCGTAGCAGGTGTGTATGCTCACACTCTTTGATATGCATAGTTGTAATGATCTATGAGTCGGCCAAAACTCGAAAGCCAAAGAACTTGCATCTATGCCCACACGAGCGTGCGAATGCTCGTAGTGGCAAATTGGGATATGAGTAGTGGTGGTAAGGCACAGAGAGTGTTACTAGCACTCCTGCGAAATTGAGGCGATAATGGGCCTAACCAAGCCAATGGGCTGTTCAGCCCACTTGGGAGAAATTGTAAGAAAACTATTCAAGGGTAAGTGCGATTGCGGAATTTGGAAACTCGAGACTGAAATCATACAAAATGGGACACACGTGAATGTGGGCCCGTTTGAGCCCAAAATGAATTTTAGGCCTAATAGCTCCGTAGAGACCCAAAAAAAGGTCTCGTGTTGCTTGAGGCGACAGAAGGCCTTCGGAAAGGCTGTTAATGCAAGATTACTGATATACCCCCGGGGGTAAATGACCGTTATACCCCTAATGGTAGGTTAAGAGATATGTATGATATATGTATATGATTGGCTATGATTTGACATACTACATACATGGATTATTAAGTTATGATATGTTGCATGGGATTGGAATATTGATGATCGGGAAGTGCTATGGCTCGCCTCATATTCATCTGTCAGTATAGTGGCTATACCATATATTCTAAATTCGGGCGATAATTGGCGATGGCGGTGTGGCCGCCATCGAGGTGTGTAGCGGATGGAGGGTTGATTGTAGAAATCCCCACAGGTGTGTTGGGCTAGTATGAGTGGTGTGTAGCAGATGGATTTTTAGGTGGGGTTGCATTGCATGTATTATCTATTTTACCCGCTAATAGGGCTAAGGCCCAGTTTGATTCTGTATGGGCCTCAGGCCTCTGTTTGGGCTAAGGCCCAATCTACTTTTGTGGGATTGAGCCCAGTTAGTGACAATTAGGGGATTACATACTAAGTTCTCGTAACTCACCCCTCTGCTTAATCTTGTAGGTGATCCCTAGCACTAAGGATTTGGAGTTGTGACATACTCCGTGGTGGCCATACATCGAGATTTTAGTGAACTTCCGTTTAACTCTACTTTGAGATTTATTTAAATTTGGGTTTAATATTTTGTAATAAGGCCGTTGGACTTAAGGTTTCTTTTAAACTTTCATTTTCATTATTGCTTATTATTATATGTTTTAATATGAGGGTTTTCCTAAAAACTTTGATAATTGTTTTCCAAAATCTCATGTTTTACATAGCGCATTGAATTGAATTACATTGTAAACAAAGTTTTGAAATTAATGACAATAATAATGCTTTTACAAGAAAACCATAAAAACAAAATTTTGATTTCCACGAACGACAAAAAGAATGCGACCTTTTTAACGAACGTGCACTAGTTCTTAAACAACCTCTCCATGTGACTCGACAAATCCGGTCATAATGTCTAGGCTGGGTTTCGGGTGTTACAGATAATGTTGTTTAGGCTTATGATAAGCATTGGAAATAAAATGAAAAGAGAGTAAATTCAAAAGTGCATAGTTTTATAGAAAGGTTGTTGATTATCTATTAAGTCCCATAAAATCCTATCACGTTATGAATGATAAATATATACGACATTAGCAAACTTACTCATTTGTGAGTTGTTGATCATATCGATTAATGAATCTTATGCAATTAGAATAGATTTATGTTTATTCTATAAAGTTTATTATTGAAATGGAATATTATGCTTAAAGTTTATACGAACTTACTAAGCATACATTCCTTACGTAGTTATTTTCCTTTACTTTATAGATTATATGAAGCTCGATCAGGTTGGAAGCTAGTCGAAGATCCATCACACTATCCATCAATTTTCTCGGTAGATTTTGATGCTTTGGTCACTATTATAATGGCATGTATAGTTGTTTTATACGTGATGATTTGGCCACTATGTTTGGCTTGTAAATATGGTATTGATTGATGACATTTTGGCATTTTGCGCTTGATGGCTAATGTTGAGATGGTTTTGTGATGATATGTTTTGAATGGCCAAATTGGTATGCTTGTGTGTGATATTGGTGAAATGTTTCTTTGAATTTGTGAAACTTATGTTATTTTTATGCTTAATGGTTGGTGTTTATATGATAAATTGATGCCTAGTTTTTTTGGCCAAAGTAGTAAGTGTTGGCATGTTTGCAAAATGATCATTTAGAGCATGATTTTATATGGAATTTAATCAAGTATAATTGGTTGAATTATGACCCATTTGGTATGTTTGAATATGAATTTGGCTTGTGATCAATTATGGTATAACTTGATATGAAATTAAGTTAAATATATATATATGGATGAGTTATGGTCATATATATGTTTAAGTTAGGTATATGTGTATTTGAGATGCACGAAAATAATAATTCAAATGATAGGTTATACTGACATAGTATAAGCCAAGTATGGTATGCTTAAAGATGCACATGTTTAGGTATGTTTGGAATGACCATGTTTGGCATGTTTATATAAGTCTAAGTGGAGTTATGCTTTTAGGTAAATAAGAAGTAATTGTAATAGTATAAATGTTGTCAATCTATGATGAGTTTTGAAATGGAAAATGAATTAAGTGTTGATGAATGGAATGTGTTAAGTACATATATATGTTTAGGTATTTTAATGTATGTGTTTGATGTGCCTTTATGGCATATTTGTTGAATGGAATTTGGTCACTTTAAGTTGGTTATTTTATGCATGATTGAACATGGTTTGACACCTTGGTCATATGTACGAATGGCTTGTATAACTATGCTTGAATTGGGTGGAGGAAATGGCTTGAATTTGTCCAATTTCTTGTCGACATGGCCTAAGACATGGGTGTGTGTCTCAGCCGTGCGTGACACATGGCCATGCGACACGGCCATGTGTCCCCTATACGGTTTAATGGTTGCATTTTGAAAGTTACACGGCCTAGCACACGAGCGTGTTGCTTGGCCGTGTGACCCAAGTCAGAGAGTTACGCAGGCACGGACACGACCGTGTGTCCCTACTTCGAATACCCATATGACCTGAGACACAGACGTGTCTTAGCCATGTGACCCCTGCAGTGTGAATTTTTATATCTTTTTCCATGAAGTTTTAAATGTTTTTGATTTAGTCCCGAATCATTTCTAATGTGTTTCTAATGCCTCAAGGGCTCAAATAAAGGATGATATGCATGTGTTTGAATGGAATACGGTATGATTCATGAAAGTTTTTGAAATGAATGTTTTGATGCTATAGTTTTACGGTAATGCTCCATAACCCTATTTTGCGACGGATACGGGTTAGAGGTGTTACAAACCTGGAGAATAGAGATGCATCATAGCCGATTGAGATAACACAAACTCAACCCAGCCAAATTGGCTATAGATTGACGGTGGTCTGTGTAACAGCCCGATTTAGGGCCTAGTTAGAATATTGATTGCGAGACCACAAACCCAAGGTAGAAATATGTGTTTTATAACTGTTATGAGGCCCAAAGCATGTTTGCATGATTGTGTGAAAAATTCATGAAGAAATTTATAAATTAGTGAACAATTTGTCTATTAGGACAAAATTGCAAAGGTTGGAAAATATGAGATTCTAAAAGATTTAAGTAGGAAATAGCATTTAAAAATTATTAGAAGTCATTTTTTATCAATTAGACAATATATGTCAAGATGGACAAAAATAGACATGGGAAGGAAAAATCTCAAGAAAGGGCCTTAAGGGCATTTTTGTCATTTGGATAATAAAAGAATTAAAAGGGAAAAAGAAGTCAAAATTCATGTCCATCTTCTTCCTAAGTTCTCAAAATTTCAAGCTCTCCATAGCTAGGGTTTTGTTAACTTTCAAGCTTGGATGTAAGTACCTCCTAGCCCCGTTTTTAATGTTCTTCGTACTTTTGAGATCCTCGTAGCTCGATTTAGCTATTTCTAGCTATATTTTGAGCTAGGGTTTATGTTCAAAAATTTACTCATGTATGAAATGCATGTATTTTGATGCTTTATGGAACAATATGAAAGTTTGATGCATGATAAAAATTTTTTACGTGATTTTTCATGAGAAATTCATAAAAAGGACTAAATTGTAAAAGTCATGAAAATGGTCATACATGAGTGAATTAGTGAAAATTGGGGGCTGTTGTAGTTAAGAAAATGATTCGGCTAGGCCTACAATACAAGGAAATTTAATAAAAATCATTTTACGAGCCTAGGGGAAAAAGTGTAATTATGTGAAAGTTTAGGGGCAAAATTATAATTTTTCCAAAGTATGATTCATGAGTTAATTTTATCAATGTGAGTATTAAATAAGTGAAATTGTTATTATAGATCAAGAAACACGAAGCCCAGACCGAAACCGAGACAAGAACAAGGTTGTGGACTAAATCGAACAACTATACATATTTTGAGTACCGATGTAAGTTTGTGTGAAATTAAAGCTACATTATGTTATTATGTTTTTAATTATTTATTATTATGAGAAATGTATATTATTTTCATGAAGTTGATTAATGATGCCTCGATGAAATTAAAATGAGATCATGTTAAATTGAAGTCCCGGTTGAACATTCGAAATAACAAGGGTACCTGTGTCACAACATGAGATAAGGAAGGTCCCGTATAAGATCATGTTTGGGACATGGCATCGGCACCAAATGAAGGAGGTACTGTATAAGACCATGTTTGGGACATGGCATCGACACCAAATGAAGGTGGTCCCGTATAAGACCATGTCTAGGACATGGCCTCGGCACCAAAAAAGATCTCGTGTAAGACCATGTCAGGGACATGGCATTGACATTTATATACAATCTCGTATAAGACCATATCTGGGATATGGCATCAAATTCGAGATATGAGATCTCGTGTAAGACCATATCTGGGATATGGCTTCGGCATCAAAATGTGATCCCATGTAAGACCATATCTAGGATATGGCATTGGCATCATGATACATGTATGATGAGATTGAGTATCTTTCGATATTCCGAGTAATTCAACGGGCAAAGAGCTAAGTTTTTGTACAGATGAAAAAAAAACTAAGTCTGTGTTTAAGAGATTAAAAGTGCTAAAGTTGTGTGACAAAGTGATACATGTACCCGTGAGTAACTTACGAGAAATGAATGAAAAATGTGATATGTAATTTGGTAAGAGTATGCATGAGTAAGTTATGTTGATATGTTTGAGAACTTGTGTATTATTCAATGAGATGAATGGGTGCTATTATAAGTATTAATGTTGCTATTTATTTCATGCAAACTTACTAAGCTTATTACTTACCCCTCTCATTTTCCCTTTTCCTTGCAGTATCGCCAAGCTAACTCGAGGATCGTAGGATGTTGAAGTTCGGATCACACTATCAACTATTCTTTTGGTATAGTAAAGGTTGATTTATTTTGGGTATAGCATGTATAGGAACTTGGTCATTTTGTTATGTCATATTTGTTAGCCAAAGTGTTGGCTATTATTTTTACTCATTCATTTTGTAAATGGTCATTGGGAATTGGTTAATACTTGTTAAGTTATATATATATATATATATTCAATGGTGATGATATTCATGAAATGCAAGTTCATGTAATTGATCGAGTAAAATGTGAAGTGTATGCATGGTGATTTAGTGATTCTTCATAGTGTATTATTGCTTTGTTATGTGTTGCTTATGATGGTAAAGTGTGTTTGTTTTTCAGGGTGGCAATTGGCTTGGTAAGTAGCCTTCTAATTGTCCACATGGGTAGACACACGGGAGTGAGTCTAGGCCATGTGTGACACACGGTCAGCCCCATGGGTGTGTTGATAGGTCGTATGTCCCCTACACCAAATTTGTGAAAATTCAGTTCATCACACGGGCCAGCACATGGGCGTGTGACTAGGCCGCTTGCCTCTAAGTGTTTGCTAACGTCATAAACAGAATACCAAGGTTTTCACACACGAGTGAGGGCACGGGCGTGTCTTGTTTGTGTGAAGGACACCGGCCATAGACACGAGCGTTTTCCAGGTTGTTTGAAAACCCCTGTAGGTTTGAAATGAAAAATAAAATCCACACGGGCTAGGAACATGGGCGTGTGTGACCACATGGCCTGCCCACACAGGCGTGTAGCCTTGTTTTGAGTAAAAATTTTCTAAGTGCGCGAAAGTTTTTTGTTTAGTCCCGAACCATTCCATATGTATGTTTAGGGTCTCGTAGACCCATAATAGGGACTTCATGAATATGAATGAAAAGTTTTAAGTCGAAACAAAATTTTATGGCCCGATGTTATATGTTTGAGAAAGCTAAGTGTGGTAATGCCTCGTATCCGGTTCCAGCGTTGAATACGGGTAAGGGGAGTTACAGCCTAACATAATGAGGTTTTTAGTGGTCCGACATTGACATTGGACGGCGAAGGTGATTGGCAGTGGCAGATGGCAGTGGTCGACAATGGTTCACTCGTGATTGGACAATGACCCCAGACAGTTTGGCAGTGGCCAACTGTGACCTAATGATGATTTGCGTTGGTAGATATGCACAAATGGTGGAGGAAACATGGCGACAATGGTAATGTGAACTAGTACCGCAATAGAAGCCTATGGTCACAAAATAAAAGACCCAAAGTATGCTTTAGGGTGAATTTTGTAATTTTTTATTTTTATTTTTCTACATGGAGACTTTGGTTGGTTAGGGTCATTTAAATTGTAACACCCCTAACCCTTATCCGTTGCTTGAATACGGTTACGAGGTATTACCGATCAATACACATCATTTGACATACACTACTCATACCTTTATGCATTCATACTCAATACCATTCAACACAATTCAGTTTGTCCATTATAAGAGCCTATGAGGCCTTAAACATGCTTTAGAAGTGGTTCAGGACTAAACCGATAACATACAAATTTTTAGGAAAAATTAGAAATTTTTCATCCATATAGGAGTCACACGCCCGTGTGAACAGGCCGTGTCCCTCACACGGCTCCAGACACGCCCGTTTCTCAAGCCATGTGAAAATAGGGCATACATATTGACTTGGGTCACACGGCCGACCACACGCCCGTATGTCTAACCCGTGTGCCCTTCGAAATGGCCACACACAACCGTATGCCAGGCCGTGTACTAGGCTGAGCCAAACCTGTAGGGTATACTAACTTATGCAACAAGGCCAACTCACACGCCCGTGTGATAAGCCGTGTGCCATTTAGGGGGTATACTGACTTGTACCACACGGCCAGTCACACGCCCATGTGTGAAATCGTGTGGAGCATACTGACTTCAATTTAATTCCAGCACCAAGGGACACATGGCTGTGCAACATAACCGTGTGTCACACACGGTTGAGACACACGCCCGTGTCTCTGTCCGTGTGGACACAAATAGGCCATTTATAAAGCCATTTTGCCACACTATTTTTACATGCATATACAAGCATAAATTACAACACTCCACAACTCAATTGGCATCCAATCCGTGGCATTTCATACACATTTTATACCATTTCAACATAGCATTCAAATGCCTAATAAATAATATGTATTTTCCATTTACATACTAACCACATATCAAAATAAAATTTGCATATTTCCATTCCATCTATTACTAGCCAAAACATACCATTTTTGAATACTTAAGCACAACTAAAATACTATACCAAATTAAGCCAAATCACATGGCTTAAAATTATACCATAACATGTACCAAAATTACTAGTTCAAGTAACCATAACTATCATCTTAAAACTAGCCTATACATGCCATATTAACATATATCCACAAATTTATAAGTACCAATCAGTAACTGGATATTGTGATGCATAACTCTGACTTTATCTGAATGGAGCAAGCTATCTAACCTCTATAATACACAAAAAA
This sequence comes from Gossypium rotundifolium, assembly GCA_025506655.1. Taxonomy (NCBI): domain Eukaryota; kingdom Viridiplantae; phylum Streptophyta; class Magnoliopsida; order Malvales; family Malvaceae; genus Gossypium; species Gossypium rotundifolium. The sequence goes on from CP106731.1 coordinate 55,506,648, forward strand.
GAAATAGAGTAAGCTTTATAGCATAGTAAGCCCGTATAATTTAGAATTAAACTTACTGATAAACCGTAAAAGTAACATATTTTAATCTCACATTTAGTATGCTTTTGGATGATTTAGCCCTCAATTTATGTAAAAGGGAGCTCTTAATCCTTTCTTTTCATGTCTTATACTCAGGAAAGCACCCGAGAATGAAAAGAATGAGAAACGGGCTTAAAACGGACAAAATTGAGCCTACCCAAGAAATTGGAACGCCTTGGACTTCAAGTCACACGACCGTCCCTCACCAATCATTCAAAGACACGCCCCAAGCACGATTTGCATGGCCGTGTCCCAATCGACAGACCTAAAGCACGGCCTGAATCCCGACTTACACGGTCGTGCCACGGTCGTGCCTCAATCAACAGAATTGACACACGGCCTAAAGTCGACTTACAGTGTGCCATGGTCGTGCCCCTGCTACGGGAATGAGCAATTTCACTCGAATTTGGATGCTTGAAGCCAAAGAAACATACTTCTAAGTCTACTTAAACACCTTAATAGTAATTCTACTTGAAAGAGGTACTTAGGAGCCAAGTAAAGCATCTCAAAGCCTATATAAACACCCAAGGTAGCAACTAAAAAAGGGAATTTGGCAGAAGCCAAAATAGGAGTTTTGGGCAGAGTTTTCTACTAGAGCTTTTATTCAGAGAATTACTTGAAGATAGCAAGTTGATCAATCTCAAGAAGCCGGAGTTCTACTCAAGACAGAGGATCTCCTCTTCAATTCCTTCAGGGGGTTTTAGAGATTTCTCATGTTTTGTTTTATCTTTTCTCTTGAGTTGTTTTCCTATTTTGTTATGAACTAAACCCTTTAGATACCTGAAAGGGATAAAACCTATGACAGATTTTGTTATTTGATTTCTAAATTATATCATAAGTACTTAGTTTGTTCTTAATTATGTTACTTAATTAAATCTGATGTGCTTAGGTGGAGGAGGAATAGACCCTGCCTAAGAGTAGATCTAGCATAATTAAGCGGAGTTGATCGACCGCCTAGAGATAGGGTTACGAGATTTTGTCAGATTAGGGTGAAACCTAATATGGGAGTCCATTGATAGATTTACTGCTTCCTTAGTGGGTTATTATAAGAGAACGAGAGTTCAACTAATTATCCTAAGGTTAGACATTATTCGCCTCGAGAGAGGGTTAATATAGGTTAGGGAATCTAACGGATCAAGCTAAGTAAAGAAGTCATATGAATTAAAAGTTAGATAACAATAGAATTCATAGGTGGATTCTTCCTGAAGGAATCGTCGTAATCAACTGAGTTTTTCCACAGTCTTTTCCTAAAGTTTCGTTCTTTTTTCTTTGCATTTAGTTTAAGTATTTCATTAGTTTTTAGATTAATAAACCAATTACTCCATATTTCAGGCTAAATAATAGCAAGAAAGTGAGTAGTAGTACTTTTAGGTTCCCTTAAGTTCGATAAGATACTCTTGCCTAAACTATACTACTGTTCGATAGGTGCACTTGCCTCTATCGTTGTCATAGTTAGTCTACAGGTTCGATCATTTTTCTTATAAATATTAAAACTCAACTATTTGACACGATCAAGTTTTTGGCAGAAAATTTTAGTCTATGGAAAAGATGGCACTGAATAATTATCAGTGGCAAGGCATGGGGGCAATTCCTACTAAAATAGCCAGTGTCTTCAACCTTGATGTGGTCACCAGGTTATCTAATCAGTTAGAGATGATGAATAAAAAAATTGATGATTGGTATAGTCCCTCGCAGGTACATCCAAAAATACAATTTGATTTGAATCTAGGAGGCGTGGCAAATCCTAAGTACCCACCCTACGGATATGGCATGGATAACGAGCAAGCTCACTATGCAGGTAACTATTCTAGATATCAAAATAATTTTTATAGTGACACTTATAATGCAGGTTGGAAGTACCATCCCAATTTCTCGTGGGATGATCAAAATAGCTAAAGATCGGAACTTCCTCTAGATTTTCAACAACCACCTCACCAACAAGAAGAGGAGCCGAATCTTGAACAAATGCTGACGAAATTCATGGCAGCCACAGATTCTCATTTCCAAAAGACTGAAGCAGCACTTGATGAACAACAAAAATCGATCAAAGGGATCGAGAATCAAGTTGGAGAACTTACTAGGTCAGTGGGACATCTCACAAAGCTAATGTTAGAACGACTGCTAGTACGTCTACCAAGTAACACCAAGGTTAACCCAAAGGAGAAAATTCAAGACATCTCAGCTTAAGACAGTAAGGGGTTAGATGAACCAAACTTAATACAAGAAAACAAGGTAGACGAAGGTAGAGGTAACGCAAGAAAAGTTGAAACCGGTAATCAAGGAGTACCAACCTCGCATACCTTATCCCGAAGCAATGAAAAGAGACGATTCAAAAGAACAGTCCGGTAAGTTTCTTAAACTCTTAAAGAAAGTACATATTAACTTTCCTCTCCTTGAAGCTCTTTTTTAGATACCAGACTCAAGGAAATTTTTAAGACAACTCTTGACCAACAAATGAAAATTAGACGAAGAGCACCACGTGGAGCTAAATGCAATGTGCTCAGCAATTCTACAAAATAAACCGCCATGAAAATTAAAAGATCCAGGGAGTTTTACAATTCCATGTTTAATTGGTAGTTTATCTATTGATAATGCATTAGTAGATTTAGGGGCAAGCATCAATGTTATGGCTTACAAATTGTTTAAACAACTAGGTCTAGGGAAACCCAGACAAACTAGGATGAGCATTCAATTAGCGATAAAACTATAAGAATTCCTAGGGTATAATAGAAAATGTTCTAATCAAAATTGAGAAATTTGTATTCCCGATGAGACTTTGTCATTTTAGACATGGATAAGGACAACACGATCCCCTTAATTTTAGGAAGAGCCTTTTTAGCAACTGCCAGAGATAAAATTGATATCTATGCAGGAGAACTCATACTGTGTGGCGACAAGATATCACTCTTCAAGCTCTTGACTCGGCGAACATCAAGTGATAAAGGTGAGAAAGTAAATTGAGTTGATAACCAACTTGTTCAACCTTCATTGCGGAAACACCACAAAGCTACAAACATGAGCCGGATCATAGACCTCGTGCTAATAAAGAAGAATTACATGAGGAACCGAACCACACGAAGTGAAACCAAAGAAACCCAGACGAGTGATAGGAACAACAAATCACATCAAAATAGAGGATCAGGTATTGTTGAATAATGAAGACCCTCGAATCACCAATTCAGAACTCAAGGCAAATGAAGAAATCACTTTTGAGGTACTTAATGTCTTCTTATACGGCACAGTCGAGGTAAGCAATCCTAAATTCAACACTTTTGAGGTAAACATTACTTGACTTAAACTTTATATCCATAACTGAGTTGATCGCATGAGAAAGGATTTCCACCTCCTCAAACCACCATGATTGTGCGTACAACAGGTAAGTCTAGCTCAAGACTTTAAACGAGCGCTTCTCAAGAGGCAACCCGAGTACTAACCATACTAATTAGTTTGGTTTTATTTTTTTTCGCATTTAGGCATAGGTTTCCATACCCACACGGCCTTGCACACGGCCGTGGCCATGACTGTGTGGACACCACGACTAGGCACATGAGCGTTGACCTTATCTCTATTTAATTATTTATTTTTATTCATTTTTTTATTTTTTTATTTTTACTTCCTTTATTATTTTCTCCTTTTTCTCAATGGCATTTAGATTTAAATTAGGATACAATAAAACCAAGCTGGCTACTTCAAAGATTCAATTTCAAACGGTTCGAGACGCTTCCCCATGTTCACCTCCAATCTTATCCGATTTCTTTTCATAGACTTCATCCAAAAATTTCAGGAAGTGTTACTCCTCCCGTTCTCTTTTGATTTTATTATTACATAATTATTTATCTATCTTTGTACATTGAGGGCAAAGTACATCTTAAGTGTGGGGGGTAAAAGTACCTGACTTTTTGCATTATTCTCAAATCCTGAATTTAGTCTTATTTTTAAGTATTTTTCTCATATTACTAATTAGGATGATATTTCTATTGATTTATGATTTGTATTGATTTGTTTTAGAGTGAGTCATAGTTAATTGTGCATTGATGATTAAATTTGAAGGATACTAGAGAATCGAGCATGATAAGTCTACTGTCTAAAAATTAAAAATTAATAGGTTGTTGAACTGAATTTGAGTACTACCTTGAAATTTGAAATTTGAAATTTACAGGGATTGATGTCAAAAACACCCATAATTTTTGTGAGATTTTGAGCCTTATAGAGCATATATTCTTCTTCATGCTCACCTTATTGATTATGAGTGTGTCAACTTTGAATTGTTATTCTAGAACTTGCCTTGTTTATGCATGTCAAGACCACATTATTGATTTGATATATTGAGATGATAAAGGCACCTAGGTTTTAACCCGTTCACTCCACTAAAAAACCTACCCATATAATTAACCCCTAGTAAACCCTTTTTAATCCTAACAACCCTTTTTATTGATTTACCCGCTAATATTAACCCAAAACCCTTTGAATTTGTTATCATTCTTTTGACTACCCTTCCATTGAGAATTGATTTGATCAGTTACCTAATTAGTTTATTTCAATTGATAAAGTCTTTCTTTATTATGTATTTACTTTAGTTTGAAAAAAAAAATTTCAAAGTACATGCAAAGTATTAGTGTAGTCATTATTAAAAAGAGCTTATATGTTTAAATTCCAATTGTCGAAGAAAAGCTCGTATTAGAAGTGTCATCAGTAATAGTATTATTAGTTTTCATTAGATGTAAATATTCATATTTAGTTCATTGTTTCTAGTTAGGTAATTAGTCAATTCGATCTCGATTATAACCTTTTAATTGAGCCTATATCCACACCTTTAACCCTAGCCCCGTTACAACCCTAATAAAGACCTTTTGATTTGTGTATCATCTCATATACAGTGGTGGAGATTTGATTTTCAGGCAAGCCTATGGGATTAACTTTTTAGGTTTGACTTATGAGTGATTATTCTTCAACCTTAAACACTCTGAGTGATTTGAATGAATCTGTTGTGAGGATGTCAATCCTTGTCGATTTTGAATTAAAGGTAATTACTTAGATAAGGGAAGACATCTATGTTTTAATGCTACTAAGGTATGACTTTGAATTGCTTGAATCTTTATGACTCTTTGAGTTAAATGATCCATGTATAAATTATCTATGAATTATGATGAGACATTGTCAATAGGATTATAAATTATGGAAAGTTTGTTTTAATTGTAAGTTAAGAATTTTGCTTGAGGACAAGCAAAAGCTTAAGTGTGGGGGTATTTGATAAACCGTAAAAGTAACATATTTTAGTCCACATTTAGTATTCTTTTGGATGATTTAGCCCTCAATTTATGTAAAAAAGTTGCACTTAATCCTTTCTTTTCATATCTTATACTAGGAAAGCACCCGAGAATGAAAAGAATAAGAAACAGCCTTAAAACGGACCAACTTGGGCCAACCCAAGGAATTGGCACGGCCTGGACTTCAAGTCACACAGCCGTGCCTCGCCAATCATTCAAAGACATGCCCCAAGCATGATTTGCATGGCTGTGTCCCAATCGACAGACCTAAAGCACGGCCTGAATCCCAACTTACACGGCTGTGGCACGGCCGTGCCTCAACCAACAGAATCGACACACGTCCTGAAGTTGACTTACACAGGCGTGTGCCATGGCCGTGCCTCTACTACGGGAATGAGCAATTTCACTCGAATTTGGATGCTTGAAGCCAAAGAAACATACTCCTAAGTCTACTTAAACACCTTAATAGTAATTCTACTTGAAAGAGGTACTTAGGAGCCAAGTAAAGCATCTCAAAGCCTATATAAACACCCAAGGTAGCAACTAAAAAGGGGAGTTCGGCAGAAGCTGAAACAGGAGTTTTGGGCGGAGTTTTCTACCACAGCTTTTACTTAGGGAATTACTCAAAGATAGCCAGTTGATCAATCTCAAGAAGTCGAAGTTCTACTAAAGCTAGAGTATCCCCTCTTTAATTCCTTTAGGGGGTTTTAGGGATTTCTCCTATTTTGTTTTATCTTTTCTCTTGAGCTGTTTTCCTATTTTGTTATGAACTAAACCCTTCAGATAACTGAAGGAGATGAAACCTATGACGGATTTTGTTATTTGATTTTTAAATTATATCATAAGTACTTAGTTTGTTCTTAATTATGTTGCTTAATTAAATCTGATGTGCTTAGGTGGAGGAGGAATAGACCCTGCCTAAGAGTAGATCTAGCATAATTAAGCGGAGTTGATCGAGCGCCTAGAGATAAGGTTACGAGATTTTTCTAGATTAGGGTGAAACCTAATATGAGAGGCCATTGATCAATTTATTGCTTCCTTAGGGGGTTATTATAAGAGAACGAGAGTTCCACTAATTAACCCAAGGTTACACGTTATTCACCTCGAGAGAGGGTTTAATATAGGTTAGGGAATCTCACGGATCAAGCTAAGTAAAGAAGTCATATGAATTAAAAGTTATATAACAAGATAAGTCATAGGTTGTAATATCCTGGGTTAGGGGCTATTTATTATGGCTTTGTTTGCATGTGCCTGGTGTGCTATGTTGTTGTTTTGATGTTTTTGGAGCTTAGTTGTAAGCTAGGTGTAAGCCTGAGTGGTAGGAAAAATCTTTACTTTTAAGCTTAGGTGGGAGGAGTCAAGGAGCTGGGTTTATAAATATTATTTGGTGAATTTTAGCATAAGAATGAGCTAGTGGAGTGGCAGGATAGGCGCCACTTGAGGCTTGTGTGTGTGACGCCACTTGCAGGGGAAGGTCCTGTGTTTAAGCTGCAGAGTGCTCCTATTTTGCTCTCATTTTGACGGCATGGAGGGGAGAAGTTGTAGGCAGTTCAAACTCTGCCTTAGACCAAGTCAAATGATTTGAATGGTGGGTGGAGAGTGATTTGTGGAGGTGGACTAGTTCAAACTAGTTTGAAGTTATTGCTTGGAGTGTTTGGGGGAGTGATGGCCGAATCTTGGGGGAGATTTTGGGGGGAGTGGACGGCTTGGTGTGGGGGAGTGGGAGTGCCGAAATTCTTTTGGCATTTGGAGTGCATTTTCGGTCAAATTTGTTTAAGCCAAATTCTTCTTTTTGTCAAAAGTAAGCCAAAATTTCAAGGGAGTTTTCTCTATTTTCTTCTTTGGGAACCGAAGTCTCAAGCAACCATATCTTGCCGACTTTTTCTTTTGGGCATCTAGCCGATTTTGTGCTTTTACTTCCCTTGATCCCTTTTGTTGCTGAAAGTAGCCACCTTCCTCTCCTCACATTTTTATCCTTTTCTCCCAAAACACCTGTGCCGAAACTCACAGTTGCTTTTAAACCGAATTCTTCAATTGTTTTCTCCATTTCTTTTGTGTGCCAAAACCCTCTCAACTTGTTCTCTCAAACTTTCTTTTTCTCCTCTCAAACCCTATTGCCGTAGCCTCCATTTCTTCTCATCTCTATTCTTCCCTCCTTTCATTCTAAGCCAAACGTAAGTGTGATTAACTCCTAGGCCGAATCCTCTCCTCCTTCTTGTTTAAAGGGTTGGTCCAATCTCTCCCCTCTCCTAGTGGTTTTCTTTGCCGAATATTGGTGTGGTGTGAATCTCTTCTAGCATTGGTTCTAGTCGGGTTTAGAGGAAGGTAAGTGTTTGGCCGAATGGCCATTTCCCCTCTCCCTTGTTCTTATTGATTTTGGCTGGTTAAGAGCCAATTTTGGGTTGGTTGAAAGCAGTTAATCTTTTGTTAATCATTACGTTATAGGGCCTTTGGATTTTGGAAACAAGCAAGAGGAGTCTTCTTTCTCTGTTAATCGTTGGTAAGTGGTGGCAAGAGTTGATGTTATTAAGTCTATTCTCTTAGTTCTCGTTTAGTCAAAGTTGCAAAAGATTGATAATTCTTCTTAATAGGGTGTGACGTTTGCTTAAGGAAGAACCATCGCTTGGTTTGGGATTTGGTAGGAAACCAAATCAAGTGTAAGGTAAGGGTTAAGCGTTAACCCTCTTGATTTAGTTGGTTTTGGCCAAATGGTATAAGTGACTAATCTATGTTTGGTCGATTTTAGGAGCAAGGTAATCGAGGGATTTAGATTGGTCCGTTTGGATTAAAGCTTGTGTTTGAACAGGTGTGTGCTGACACACTTTTTACTTAGTAATATGTTTAATAAACCTTATTGCCTTTGTAAGACCAAACAGTATGATGATTGATGTGGTACCCAATGGGGTATGTGCACGGGATTCGGTAAGTCCGTTTCATTACGAGCTTTGTTAGTGATATGTGGTATCATGACTTATGATGTATGTGTTATGGGATACCTTTGTGAAACACGGTTAGCATGATTCGCATGACTTGCATGATTTGCATCGATTATGACATGTATGGGTGATATGAAAGGAGGAAATATGATATCCGTGTCTTTGGGACACGGAGGTTTGGCACCTCCGGTGGTTTGGTACCACATTGATTATTGTGACTTTGGGTCACGGAGGTTTGACACCTCGGCGTCTCGTCCCAGTGGCTTAGCATCACGATGGGTTGGCCCCACGGTTGATTTTATGGGATTGGCGCTAGTGATTTGGTATCACACGATGGGTTGGCCCCATCATTTGATTCGTGATTGCGGTCACGGTGATTTAGTATCACACTTGTGTCTTTGGGACACGGAGGTTTGGCACCTCATAGCGACTTATCCTCGTGGTTTAACACCACCGTGGGTTGGCCCCACTTTTGAGATACTGGATTATCGCGGTGATTTGGTATCACACGTGGTTGGCCCACGATGGATTATTCATGACTTTGGGTCACGGTGGTTTGGCACCACATTGATGGATATCGTGACTTTGGGTCACCGGTGGTTTAGCACCACCGGTGGTTTGGTACCACGGGGTAGAAAAGGTGTTACAGATGGTTAGGATCGGGTGTATTAATTGTATTGCTTTGTTATGATGTGTGTTAGTATGTAGTATATACCGGGAGGGGGATTTATGCACTGAGTCTTGCGACTCACCTTCTCCTTTGACATTTCAGGTGACACTTAGTTACGGACATGGAGCCGGGATAGACTCGAGGTGCTCATGCCATGAATAAATACGAATTTGCTCTGACTTTTAAAACTTGGTACTTTATTTTATTTATTTCCATTTGGGTTTTATGTGGATTGTAAAAGGCCTTTTAACTTCATGTTTTTGTTATTTACATGCATCGTATTGGATTTTAAATATGCCTTAACAAATTAATGGGTAAAATTTGGCTAAAACTTGAAAGATAAGGTTTTCAAACTACAAAGCGAATTGTTTTAAACTTTACCATCGGTATCACCTTGTAATTTAAGATGAATGAAACTCGGATGTTTTTCAAACTTAAGATTTTCCACCCTAAGTTCAAAATGTTTTTAAGCAACAAAAGAATCACTTGATTTCTAAATAATGCAAAATAGAAAAAAAAGTTTTATCTATGGATTCAACTAATTTTTTTTAGTACCCGAGTTTTTAAAATGAAATAGGAGTTTCTAAATAATCATTTTTTTACAAGTACAAAATATAACAAAGTGTTTTGATCAAACTTTTAAACGAAAACATATCCTCTCAAATACGATTTTCCCCGAACATGCCAGATTTGGTCGTAGTGTATTGGCCGAGTTTGGGGTGTTACAATTGTGGTATCAGAGCCAAGTTCAAAGGCTCGGTTGTGGGCTCGAGGCCCAAAATGTTTTTAAAAGTTTGTTTTAAGTGTTTGTGTTTTTATGTGGTGTGAAAAGGGCATGACACCGAGTCTCCTTACTATTGCTTGTGATTTTGATGTTGATGAGACGTGATTGGATGGCTAGCAATAGTAGATTACTGTAGAGAAACTAAAACTGATAGGATTTTGTGAACTCGCGAAATCAAAGCTTCTTTAATATTCATAAGACTTTACTTTTAAAGACAGTGGAATAATTACTGATGCATAAAACTCCTAAATCAGATAAGTCGATATTTAGTCATGAGTGCTCGAGGTGGACGTGGTCATGGGCGTGGGCGTGGTAGGATGATGCTTTTGAACCCTAAGATCAGTCGAAATTGAGAGAATGAGATACCGTTACCGCCACCAGCTGGAGATGGTGAGTTTCAAGATCAGACTAGGGATGATGCAGTGTCGCAGGCGATGCTGTGAGTTCTGAAAAGGGTAGCTGGAGTAGGTGGAGGCGCAGGAGTTAGGAAATCTGTGCCTGAGCGACTCTGGGCAAACGGGGCTGAGGTATTCGAGGTGTTTTGGTGTTGCTCAAAGCCTGGTGAGTATTGGCTGGAGGCTGACGAGGCGGGTTATGGATGATTTAGACTGATCGCGAGGAGAAGTTGAAGGGCATGGTATCGCTTCTTCGGGATGAGTCATACCAGGTGGCTCACGATTCGGAACGATCTTGCAGCAGAGGATCTTCGGGGATTATTTTAAGGTCGCTTATCGGAAAAAGTACATTGGAGCTAGCTACATTGACGCTACAAATGAAAGGCATTTTGAGGTTAGTTCGGGGAGTAAGTGCGTGTTGGAGTACGAATTTGAGTTCTTGAGGTGAGTCGGTATGCTAGGGGCATTGTGGCTCTTGAACACGAGAGGTGTGTTCGTTTGAGGATGGTCGAGAGATGAATTAAGGTTCTTGATTGCTCCACGCGAGGAGCATGAATTTGTTTATCTGGTTGAGAAGGCTAAGGTAGCCGAGGGTGTTAAGGAGTCGATGAAGGCAAGGCATGGATAGGAATGGACATAAGAGGAGTTTTGGATCTTACGGGTGGTCGGGTAATCCTCAGAAAAGGACTAGACAGAGTGGGCCGAATCAGTCTGGTAGGTTTGTTACTGCTAGTCAGGGACCGCTGCAGTGTAACCGTTGTGGGAAATTTCATTGGAGAGGTTACTGGACCGGTGGAAAAGGGTGTTTCGAGTGTGGCTCTTTGGATCACCGTGTGAGGGACTATCCGCATAAGTTGGCTAGGATTCAATCCGAGAGTCAGGGCCTACTCAGTTCAGGAATAATAGACCGCCACCGCAAAGGAACCATGGTAATGGCAGAGGAGGTAATGGTTACAGTCGGTAGTGGAGCACCGGCGAGAAGGTGCAGTAGTTCGAGGCCGAACGACTGGGCTAGTATATGCAGCGAGGTGCCGAGAGGAGGGCGACGCACCGGACGTCACAACCAGTACATTCTTGATCTTTGGTTCTCCATTTACTACTTTGATTGATGTGGGTTCGACGCATCCATGCGTTGCTAGTAGTATAGTAGAGACCATGGACTTAGACTCTGAAACTACTTCTAGGCAGATGACAGTAATTAGCCTCTAGGTCACTCTGTAGTTGTAGATAAGCTGTATAAAGATGTACCCCTAGAACTCCAAAGGGTAGTGTTTGTGGCTGATCTGATGGAACTGCCGTTTGGGGAGTTTGATCTGATTCTTGGGATGGACTGGTTGGTTAAGTACCAGGCGAAGTTGGATTGCGCAGCTAAGCACATGGTTCTAAAGACGTTGGAGGGTGATGAAGTGGTTATGATAGGTAATAGGAGGGACTACCTATCCAATGTGGTATCTGCTCACGAAGGTGAGAAGATGGTCAAAAAGGGCTGTGAAGCGTATGTGGTTCATGTGTATGCCTTGGAGGCTAAAGAGTCTACTGTAGAGAAGGTTCTGACGGTTAGGGAATTTCTTGATGTGTTTCTGAGGAGCTTCTAGTTTGCCATCGGATCGTGAGGTAGAGTTCGGATAGATTTGTTATCTTGAATCTGCGCGGTGTCTATTACTCCGTATAGGATGGCGCCAAAGGAGTTAGTGGAGCTTAAGGCTCAGATCCAGGAGTTGTTGGACTGAGGCTTTATTAGGCCAAGTGTTTCGCCTTAGGGAGCGCCGATACTCTTTGTCAAGAAGAAAGATGGTACGATGCGAATGTGTATAGACTACCGCCAGTTGAATAAGCTGACGATTAAAAACAAGTATCCATTGACACGGACAGATGACTTGTTTGATCAGCTGAAGGGTGCAGCGATATTCTCGAAGATCGATTTGAGGTCTGGGTATCACCAGTTAAAGGTGAAGGAAGCGGATATCCACAAGACAGCGTTTCATACTCGGTATGGGCACTACGAATTTCTGGTAATGCCGTTTGGATTGACTAATGCACCGGTAGCATTCATGGATATGATGAATAGGGTGTTTTAGTAGTATTTGGATCAGTTCGTCGTGGTTTTCATAGATGATATCTTGGTGTACTCAAGGACAGAAGAGGAGCATGATGCGCATTTGCGAGTGGTGCTGCAGATTTTGAGGGAGAAGCAGTTGTATGCTAAGTTTAGTAAGTGCGAGTTCCGGCTTAGAGAGGTGACTTTCTTGGGTCATGTAGTGTCAGCTGAGGGGATTAGAGTGGATCCTCGAAAGATTGAGGCAGTTTTGGATTGGAAGCTGCCTAAGTCAGTGGTTGAGATTCGGAGTTTTCTGGGTTTGGCAGGATACTACCGAAGATTTATCAAGGATTCTCGTTGATCGCAGACACAATGACCAAGTTGTTAAGGAAAGGATTCCATTTGTTTGGGTGAAAGCAGCAGAAAAGTTTCGGCAAGCTTAAGAAGATTCGACGAAGCTCGGTTTGATTCAACTTTGAGGTGGTAAGGAATTCACGATATCTTGCGATGCATCACATCTGGGATTGGGTTGTGTCTTGATCACGAGGAAGGAAAGGTTGTGGCTTACGCATCTCGGCAGCTGAGGCCACATGAGGTCAACTATCCGACGCACGACTTGGAGTTAGCGGCTATAGTCTTTGCTTTGAAGATTTGGAGGCATTACTTGTACGGAGAGAGATCGATAGTCTACACGGATCATAAGAGTCTGAAGTACCTTTTGACTCAGAAGGATTTGAATTTGAGGCAGCGCAGATGGGTTGAGTTGCTAAAGGACTACGACTATTCGATTGAGTATCATCCGGGCAAGGCTAACGTGGTGGCAGACGCGTTAAGCCGTAAGGTTGTTTCGGATGTTTGCCCATTTGAGCTTGTATGACGACGGAGTATTCAGCGAGTTCGAGTTAAGCCTACTTGGGTTGAAGCGGATCGAGAGAAAGCAGTTAGAGGTGAGGTTTTGAGTGCACGAGGTTGCAGTGCGAGTTGGTGGGTTGGAAGGTTACAGTTTGTCTAGTAATGGAGTGATGTGTTTTCAAGGAAGAGTTTGTATGCCGAAGGACGCTGATCTGAGACAGATGATTCTTCAGGACGCACATAGCAGCCCATATGCTATGCATCCTGGAGGTAGTAAGATGTATAAGGATCTCAGAGAGCGATTTTGGTGGCGAACTGAAGAGAAGTGATGAATTTGTAGGAAGTGTCGACATGTCGCAGAGTCAAGGTGAGCATCGATTCAGTCGGGGTTGCTTCAACTAGTGAAGATTCCTCAGTGGAAGTGGGAAAGGATAACCATGGATACCGCTTACGCCAAGCAAAAAGGATTCAGTTTGGGTAATTGTGGATCGACTGACTAAATCAGCTCACTTCATTCCGGTGAGGGTTGACTACTCACTTCAGAGGTTGACGAAACTGTATGTGTCAGAGATAGTGAGGCTGCACGGTGTGCCAATATCGATCATATCGGATAGGGATCCCAGATTTACGTCAAGGTTACGAAAGTTGCATCGAGCTCTGGTGCAGCGTTTGGACTTCACCGACGGCTTTTCACCCGCAATCGATGGGCGATCGAAAAGGGTTATTCAGATCTTAGAGAATATGCTGAGAGGTTGTGTTCTGGACTTCAGAGGTAGTTGGGAGGAGTTTCTGCCATTAGCTGAGTTTGCCTACAATAATAGTTACCAAGCAAGCATCAAGATGGCACCATATGAGGCGTTGTATGGTAGGAAGTGTCGCTCACCTACTTGTTGGATGGAGTTGGGTAAACGTCAGTTGTTGGGACCAGAGTTGGTTGCTGAGACCGAAGACAAGGTTAAGTTGATTCAGGCTCGATTGAAGGAAGCTTCAGACCGATAGAAGTCTTATGCCGATCTTAAACGGAGAGATATAGAATTTACTGTGGGAGATCAAGTTTTTTTGAAGGTCTCACCATGGAGAAAGTGTTAAGATTAGGAAGGAGAGCAAGCTAAGTCCGAGGTTTATTGGGCGTATAAGGTCTTGAGAAGAGTGGGACCATGGCTTACCGACTTGAGTTGCGCAGAGCTAAGTCGATTCACGACGTATTTCACGCTTGATGCTTGGCGTTATCGTTCGGATCCATCGCATGTGGTAGCAGTGGAAGAGATCGAGGTAAATCCAGATTTGACCATGGAGGAAGAACCTGTGCAGATTCTAGATCGGGATGTGAAGGTTCTGCGTAGGAAGTCTGTGCCTTTGGTTAAGGTACTATGGTGGAATCATGGCGAGGAAGAAGCTACGTGGGAACCCGAGGATATGATGAGACAGTAATACCCGCAACTCTTCTGATCAGGTAATTTCGAGGTTAAAATTATTTTAAGAGGGTAGAACTGTAATATCCCGGGTTAGGGGCTATTTATTATGGCTTTGTTTGCATGTGCCTGGTGTGCTATGTTGTTGTTTTGATGTTTTTGGGGCTTAGTTGTAAGCTAGGTGTAAGCTGAGTGGTAGGAAAATCTTTGCTTTTAGGCTTAGGTGGGAGGAGTGAAGGAGTGGGGTTTATAAATATTATTTGGTGAATTTTAGCATAAGAATGAGCTAGTGGAGTGGCAAGATAGGCGCCATTTGAGGCTTGTGTGTGTGACGCAACTTGCAGGGGGAGGTCCTGCGTTCAAGCTGCAGAGTGCTCCTATTTTGCTCCCATTTTGACTACATGGAGGGAGAAGTTGTAGGCGCTTCAAACTCTGCCTTAGACCAAGTCAAATGATTTGAATGGTGGGTGGAGAGTGATTTGTGGAGGTGGACTAGTTCCAACTAGTTTGAAGTTGTGACTTGGAGTGTTTGGGGGAGTGATGGCGAACCTTGGGGAGATTTTGGGGAGTGGGCGGCTTGGTGTGGGGGAGTGGGAGTCTGAAATTCTTTTGGCATTTGGAATGCATTTTCGGTCAAATTTGTTTAAGCCAAATTCTTCTTTTGTCAAAAGCAAGCCAAATTTCAAGGAGTTTCTCTATTTTCTTCTTTGAGAACCAAGTCTCAAGCAACCATATCTTGTCGACTTTTCTTTTGGGCATCTAGCTGATTTTGTGCTTTTGCTTCCTTGATCTCTTTTGTTGCAAACTAGCCACCTTCCTCTCCCCACATTTTCATCCTTTTCTCCCAAAACATTTGTGCCAAACTCACAGTTGCTTTTAAACCGAATTCTTCAATTGTTTTCTCCATTTCTTTTGTGTGCAAAACCCTCTCAACTTGTTCTCTCAAACTTTCTTTTTCTCCTCTCAAACCCTATTGCCGTAGCCTCCATTTCTTCTCATCTCTATTCTTCCCTCCTTTCATTCTAAGCCAAACGTAAGTGTGATTAACTCTAGGCCGAATCCTCTCCTCCTTCTTGTTTAAAGGGTTGGCCGAATCTCTCCCCTCTCCTAGTGGTTTTCTTGGCCAAATATTGGTGTGGTGTGAATCTCTTCTAGCCTTGGTTCTAGTCGGGTTTAGAGGAAGGTAAGTGTTTGGCCAAATGGCCATTTCCCCTCTCCCTTGTTCTTGTTGATTTTGGCTGGTTAAGATCCGATTTTGGGTTGGTTGAAAGGAGTTAATCTTTTGTTAATCATTGCGTTATAGGGCCTTTGGATTTTGGAAACAAGCAAGAGGAGTCTTCTTTCTCTGTTAATCGTTGGTAAGTGGTGGCAAGAGTTGATGTTATTAAGTCTATTCTCTTAGTTCTCGTTTAGTCAAAGTTGCAAAAGATTAATAATTCTTCTTAATAGGGTGTGTCGTTTGTTAGGAAGAACCATCGCTTGGTTCGATTTGGTAGAAAACCAAATCAAGTGTAAGGTAAGGTTAGCGTTAACCCTCTTGATTTAGTTGGTTTTGGCGAATGGTATAAGTGACTAATCTATGTTTGGTCGATTTTAGGAGCAAGGTAATCGAGGATTTAGATCGGTCCGTTTGGATTAAAGCTTGTGTTTGAATAGGTGTAAACCCACACACTTTTTACTTAGTAATATGTTTAATAAACCTGATTGCCTTTGTAAGACCAAACAAGTATGATGATTGATATGGTACCCAATGGGGTATGTGCAGATTCGGATAAGTCCGTTTCATTACAAGCTTTGTTAGTGATATGTGGTATCATGACTTATGATGTATGTGTTATGGGATACACTATGAAACCCGGTTAGCATGATTCGCATGACTTGCATGATTTGCATCGATATGACATGTATGGGTGATATGAGATGAGGAAATATGATATCCGTGTCTTTGGGACACCGAGGTTTGGCACCTCCGGTGGTTTGGTACCACAGTTGATTATTGTGACTTTGGGTCACGGAGGTTTAGCACCTTAGCGTCTCGTCCCAGTGGCTTAGCACCACGATGGGTTGGCCCCACGCTTGATTTTACTGGGATTGACGCTAGTGATTTGGTATCACGATGGGTTGGCCCCATCATTTGATTCGTGATCGCGATCACCGGTGATTTGGTATCACACTTGTGTCTTTGGGACACGGAGGTTTGGCACCTCATAGCGACTTATCCACGTGGTTTAACACCACCGTGGGTTGGCCCCACTTTTGAAATACTGAGATTGTCGCCAGTGATTTGGTATCACACGTGGGTTGGCCCCACGATGGATTATTCGTGACTTTGGGTCACCGGTGGTTTGGCACCACTAGTGGTTTGGTACCACACGGGTAGAAAAGGTGTTACGGATGGTTAGGATCGGGTGCATTAATTGTATTGCTTTGTTATGATGTGTGTTAGTATGTTGCATATCTGGGAGGGTGATTTATGCATGAGTCTTGCGACTCACCTTCTCCTTTGACATTTCAGTGACACTTAGTTGCGGACATGGGCCGGGATGGACTCGAGGTGCTCATGCCATGAATAAATCGATTTCTCGACTTTTAAAACTTGGTACTTTATTTTATTTATTTCCATTTGGGTTTTATGTGGATTGTAAAAGGCCTTTTAACTTCATGTTTTGTTATTTACATGCCTATATTGGATTTTAAATATGCCTTAACAAATTAATGGGTAAAATTTGGCTAAAACTTGGAAAGATAAGGTTTTCAAACTACAAAGCGAATTGTTTTAAACTTTACCATCGGTATCACCACTTGTAATTTAAGATGAACGAAACTCGAGATGTTTTCAAACTTAAGATTTTCCACCCTAAGTTCGAATGTTTTAAGCAACAAAGAATCACTTGATTTCTAAATGATGCAAAATAGAAAAAAAGGTTTTATCTATGGATTCAACTAAGTTTTTTAGTACAGAGTTTTCAAAATGAAATAGGAGTTTTAAATAATCATTTTTTACAAGTACAAAATATAGCAAAGTGTTTTGATCAAACTTTTAAACGAAAACCTATCCTCTCAAATACATTTTTCCCCGTAACATGCCAGATTCGGTCGTGGTGTATTGGCCGAGTTTGGGGTGTTACATAGGTGGATTCTTACTGAGGGTATCTGTAACATCCTGAATTTTGGCCTAGTAGATTTTGGCCTATTGGGTTGTAACGCCCCAAAAATCCCGAAGCTTTTAATTTCTGTGCATGGGAGTTAATATGTATGTCTAGCACTTAGAATAATAATATTAAGGTATTATTGGGATTATTTGAAGCCTTAGAGTTAGGGGTGACCATAGGAAAAATTTATGTTCTTACTTAGTAGACCCTAGTCTCAGGCATGATGCCTCATAAGCAGATTAAGAAAAGAGAGGACACAAAAATGGGCTCAGGTTTGGGTTGAGGCCCTAATTAAGTTTTCTGTTTGGGCACTATAGGGTTAAAAAGGTAGCATCCGTGTTTAAAACACTAAAGTGGGCTGGTGGCCCAATATTAAGTGATTGATTGTAAGGGAGCTAGAGGGTGGCGTCACTAGCAGTTGAAAGAGGCCCAAGTTTGGCAACAAGGAGCCCATGTCTTTGGGCCAATTTGACACTTAAAAGAGCAAGGAGGAATGGACGACATTAAGGCTTATTTTAGGAGGATTTAATGATAATATTGTCTTGATAATAGAATAAAGAGGTGGTGTTATCTAGGAGTCTTTTGAAGGTGTGCAGAGATTTAGATAAAGGAGAAAAGTTAGGAGCTATCTGTTGAGAGCAGAGTTGGCCGAAATTCCATCACCTAGAGGAGTAAAGAAATCAGTTTCTAATTGCCATAGGGGCTGCCGAAATTTCTATAAATAAGGGGCAATAGCTCATCAATTTCGGCATTTGAACCCTACTTTTTATTCATTCTTTGTGCCGAAATTCTCAGTCTCTCCCTCCACAATTTCTATCAACTTTCTTTCAAAAAGCCAAAAATCACCACCTCCTTCACCCTTTCTTCATTCTTTGAAATTTCCTGTTAGCCAAATCTTTTCATCTCCATTGTTATTCTTCTCTCATTCACTAAAAGCCAAAACTACACTCTTGTTTGTTCTTATAGCCGAAATCTTCCTCTTGTTCATCTTTTTTGGGATTTTTTTAAAGGATAAACTTCTTAGATCTCTAATCTTATACACTTCGATCGTCTGCTGCGATTGCCGATTCTTCCTCCAAGGAGTGGCCGAAACCATTTGTATAGGTAAGTGTCGATTCGTGAGATTTTAATCTTTTTCTGGCTTTTAGAGATCTTAGCCGAATGGCTATATGGTTAACTAATCGGGTGTTTTCTCTCATTTACGGCATTTTGGGATTTGAAGGCGGTCCAACCGCTTAGATTTCTAAGCCGAGTTCAATGCTTTTCGGATCGAATTACTTTCGAGATTTTAAGGTAAGAAGATCTGTTAATTTAAATGTATAAATTGGGTAAAGCACTAACCTTGGTTAAATATAGGAGAGGCCTTATCCTTGCGTTCTTCTGGCTTTTGAGCAAGGTTGTAGACAAAGGGCAGTAGATCAGATTAGCGAGGGTATCAACATAGAGAGTAGTACTACGCGCTATCAGGTGTGTAACTTTTCATACCATTAGATTGTCTGTTAATATGTGTTAATAAATCTACTTATATTCTGTTAAATGTCGAAATCTCGGCATAACGTTCGAAACCCGAGGAGGGTAAAAGTGAATCACCAGGTTAGTGATCTCTATCATTCTTCAGTGAATGTTCCTATTAAAATGATATGTTTTATAAGTATGTTGATTTCTGTGATTGCACAGGGTTGGGTTTGATGAAAGGGAACGTGTTTTGTGCAGTGGCTTTTGCCATGATCTGTTGTAGTGGCCTTTGCCATGATCTGTTGTAGTGGCTTTTGCCATGATCTATTGCAGTGGCTATTGCCATGATCTAACGATGAGCAGTATGACTGCCATCAATGGCGTGTAGTGGTGTGGGTTGATTGTAGAAATCCCCAATAGTGTGAATGGCAGGTAAGGGTGGCATGTAGCGGATGGAAACCTAAGATTTGGGTTGGGCTTTGCATATTTTCATATATAATATGTTTTTTATTCTGTTCTGTGGGGCTAAGGCCCAAATATAAGGGTGCATGAGGGTTGCACACTGAGTCTTGTGACTCAACCTATGATTTAATATTTTCAAGTAGCACCTAGTGCATCGGACTGGGCTGGAGAGGAGCGCAAGGTGGCCATGCAAAAGAACATTTGGATTCAGTAAAAGACTTTAGTTTATTATTTTATATCTTTATTTAATGGGTTTTAAATTTCAATGTAATAATGTAATATCCAAGGTTCGGGGGGTTGTGCATATTTTAAATTGTATCTGTGTGTTAATATGCTCTGCATGTTGATTGGAAGTGTTTGGGGGTTTCGGGAAACCTTGGGCTTTGGTAGAGGTCATAGTAAAATTTTTGTTCTAACCTAAGTTAGTGGGAGCTAGGGGAGCTAAGCCTTAAGGACATTAGTGTGGGATTTATGACACAAGAAGTGAGGTGGTGGAGTGGCATGGGACGCTACCTAAGGTGCAGGGGAGGTTGCGTCAACAAGGGGTGTCAGGGGAGGAGGTTCGAGTCACGCAGACAACAAGGGAGTGATGTTTTATTTTGGTTTTTACGTCAAGAGAGGGGGAAGGTTTTGGACAGCATTTGGACTCTGGTTGGATAAGGTGTAGATTGGGTCTGACAGCTTGAAGATTCGGCTAAGTAGGAGGGAGCAAGGGATAAGGGAGAGAGAGCAACAAGTGGCCAAATATGGGACTCTAAGGGGGGTGCATAATCGATTTTGAAGTGTGGTAGGGGGTGTGTTCCGAATTTAGTTCTCTCCTTTTTTCTCTAGTGCCGTTCATTCTTTTGTGCAAAAGTCACCTAGTTTCAGCTTTCATATTCTTTTGATCAAGTGACCGAAACTTCAAAGACCATTAAGGTCACTAGCATTCTTTCTTCTTCTTCTCTATTTGTTTTCTTGGCCGAATCCATCTCTCTGTTCCAACTTCTTTCTTTTTCTTTTGATTACCCGAAGCATCTTTCCCATTCTCCCCATTACCGAAACTTTTTCAACCCCAACTCTTCTTTTCTTTTCTTTAAAGCTGAAAGTACTATAGGCTGGAATCTGCTCCAATTGATTTTCAATAGTGGGTAAGAGATTTTAATCATTTTTATCCTATCTCTCTTTATTGCCGAAAGTTAAGATCTAACTCTATTTCTCTGATATGGTCGAATCTATGTAGGGTGATTTCAAGAAATTGATCTTTAGAGGTAAGCAAGATACAACCTTAGGCCGAAGGCCATTCCTTTCATTAATGGTTAGAGCCGATTCTAACATGGACAATCTGAGGATTTTGACACTCTCAAAAGCAAGTGAGAGCATTCGGGTTTTGGTTAGTGATGTCGTCGGTATTGAGGCGTAATACTTGAGTTATCGGTGTGTAATTATTTCACAATTTCCGAGTATGTATAAAATATTGTATGTGTTATAAGTGTGATGATTAGTGCAGTGCCAATAATAAGATAGATACCCTTAATGGGTATGTTGATAAACAGGTCAGTGTTAAATGATGATTAAACTGTGGTTATTGCTGTATATAAGTGCTGTATGCTTGGTTATCATGTTCATGCATTATTTCATCATATCACTATCGTATGTTGCATAATCATGGGGTGGGGTTTGGATATTTGAAAGAAGGACAGGGTGTACATTTATGTACGTGGTATAGTGATGGCTACAAGCCTCACATGGATTGATGATCGGCTCAGTGCCTTATCATGATTGGTATCGACTTTGTGCCATATCGTGGTTGGTGATGGCTATATGCCTCATCGTGGATTGACGTTGACTACGGTCACGCTGTGGATTATATTGTGACTTGATCACGTGGACCAGTGGCTCAACCACTTGGTGGTTGGCATGACTTATCGAATTGGTGTGTAGAGGTTGGAGGGTCGATTTGGTAATCCCCTGGTGTTTGGTGGTTGGATACGAGGGTGTGTAGAGGATGGACCCTAAATTTGGATTGGGTGCATTTGCATTATTCTCATTATGTGGATTGGTGTGG
This sequence comes from Gossypium rotundifolium, assembly GCA_025506655.1. Classification (NCBI taxonomy): domain Eukaryota; kingdom Viridiplantae; phylum Streptophyta; class Magnoliopsida; order Malvales; family Malvaceae; genus Gossypium; species Gossypium rotundifolium. The sequence goes on from CP106731.1 coordinate 55,528,196, forward strand.
TTTTGGGCCAAGCCCATACATGGAAATCTGTGGACTAATTATACACTGAGTCTGTTGACTCACCCAATTTTTACCAAACCATGCAGATGATTCGTGATGTTGGACCGGGTTAGATGGGATTCGAGATGGCCATGCAGACGCGGTCTCCATATTTAGAGATATTAGTTTTAATTTCAGTTTATTTGGGATGTTTTGATGTAATAAGGCCATTTAACTATTTTGGATTTTCAATATGGTTTATGCTAGACTAGACATCGATTAGTAGTTGCAAACAAATTTCAAATAGTGACGTTTTTATTACTTAAAAACTTATTTAGGGTTTTGTAACTAAGCTTCTTGTACTTACTCGGATTTTCTTAAAGGTTTCAAAAGGACCCGTTTCCAATTAACCTTGAACTGAAAAGTGTTTTCAAAGTGAAAGGTCTTTCTAAGAAATTGAATCTGTTTTAAAACCAAATCATTAGGGATTTAGTTAAGCACTAGTTTTCATGTCGACTTTAACACTGCTACATGCAAGTTTATCATCACTTAGCCGTTTTTCAACCTAAGGTTTTCTGTAGCATTCCGAATTCGGCCGTAGTGTTTTGGGCCAGGTTTGGGGTGTTACAAATTGGTATCAGAGCCCAGATTCTACACTCGACCTATGGATTTTTGAAGCCTATAAACATTTTCATTTTGTGTTTTAGTGGGTCAAAGAAAAAAATTTTCAGGGAAAAGGGTTTTGTGAAGCATGGCACTCGAATCGTCCGGCCCGAAGTCCACCAGGTAAGTACCCCTAATTATTGTATAATTGTGTGTGTGTATTACGGGGTTGTAGATTAGTAGATTAGGAGTTAATGAACCCTAGGATTAGCTTACCCCAACACAGAGGTACATAAAATTTAAAGCCTAATCAAACAAACATGTAAGTAAGTCGTCGAGTTAAGGGTGTGGCAACCGTTGTGCGCATGTCTAGGATTGGATTCAGAGGGAAGCTTGGTATTTAAGCAGTCCTAATGACTCACCTCCTCATCGCTCGAATCCTACCTAGTGCCTAGTGACGGTTCACCCTAACCAAGAGGACTTATTCACAGGCTAAACTCGATAACTAAAGCCCAGAAGGGATTAACTACACTGTTTATAAAACCTTAGTTTTAAAAATCATCGAACTATCCCTTTGATTTGTAAAAGCAATTTTAGGTGTTAAAAAAATTTTGAAATATTCTTGGTTTGTAAAATTTCTAAAATACCCTCAGTTTACAAAAATGTCATATTACCCTCAGCTTTTATCAAAATATTCCTAATTTGCAAAAATACCAAAAACCCCTATTTTGCAAAATATCAGGATACCCTGATTTGAAAATTACCAAAATACCCCTATAGGATAAATTACGAAAATACCATTGGGTTGGAACGGATGAAAAATGTTTGAGTGGTGAATGGGTGTAGTAGGTATTACTGAATGGATGACATTCTCTGAATTAGGGTAGAAAACTTGAAATGAAAACCCTGAAATGATCGAAAGAACTACCACTAAACTTCTTTACATAAAACTTGTTTGTGGGTAATCAGTGGAACAAAAAGTAATGCATAAAACTTTTTAAAGCAGATTAAATCACGAACGTAGACATGAGTTCTAGGGGACATGGTCGTAATGTGCGAGGGCGTGGTAGAGGCAGAATGACTGTGTCGGAACCAATTGGGTCTGGTCAGGGTTCCAAAAATGAAGCACCGCCACCGACTATAAAGGCGAGTTTCAAGAGCAGACAGGAGGAGATGACGTAGTATCGCAGGCTATGCTGCGAGTTTTAGAGTGAGCGGCTGGTGTAAGTATGGGAAATGGGGCTCGAAAGTCAGTATTTGAGAGACTTAGAGTGAATGGAGCTGAGGTTTTTAGAGGAGTATCGGAGTAGCTCCGAATGTGGCGGAGTACTGGTTAGAGACAGTCGAAAGGATCATGGACGATTTGGATTTCACTGCTGAGCAAAAGCTAAATGGTGTTGTTTCGTTGCTTCGAGATGAGGCTTACCAATGCTGGCTCACAATCAGGGAAGGTACCCCTACGGACCGAGTGGACTGGGGTTATTTTAAGATCAAGTTTGAGGGAAAGTACATAGGAGCTAGTTATGTGGACCTACAGAGGAAGGCATTCCTCAATTTAATACAAGGTGGCAAGTCGGTAGCTGAGTACGAGGCAGAATTTTTGTGATTGAGTCGGTATGCTCAGGGCATCATGGCTACTGATTATGAGAGGTGTGTCTGATTCGAAGATGGGCTGAGAGATGAGCTGCGAGTGTTGATTGCTCCGCAGAGAGAGAGAGACTTTACTGTTCTAGTAGAGAAAGCTCGGATAGCTGAGGAGGTCAAGAGGACTAAGAGATAGAATAGGGATAGAGATAGAAACTAAAATAAGAGGAGTTTTGGGCCGTCAGCATCATCTGGGGTTTCAAAAAGACCAAGGGTTGAAAATTCTGTTCGTGCACCGATACCAGTTGCCAGAAATCAGAGTCGTCCATGTGCTAAATGCGGGAGAGCTCATGCAGGAGAGTGCTGGGGACAGAGTAAGGAATGTTTTCGGTGTGGGTCCAAGGCTCATTTGGTTAGGAATTGTCCTTAGGAGATGGAAAGAGCTCAGATAGTAGGCCAGGGATATGTGCGGTAGGCGGAGGTGGTCAGCAGAAGACGGGGTCATGGTTCAACCATGGAGGAATGGTTTCGCGAGGTCGTAGAAAGCAAGAGAGGTCTTTGGGTTCAGTGCAGAGACAACCAGGGTTGGTTTATGCAACCAGGCGTCGCGAGGAGGGGGATGCACCAGATGTAATCACGGGTACGTTCCTTATTACTGGATTACCCTTTATTGCTTTAATAGACATCGGGTCAACTTATTCTTATATTTCTAGTGAAGTATCTGAAACTCTGAATGTAAACTTTGAGATTGTGCCTAGGAAGATGATTGTACTTAGTCCTTTAGGGCAATCAGTAATAGTAGACAAACTCCTTAATGAAGTGCCTTTAGAGGTTCAGGGAGTGAAGTTTCTGGCTGACTTAATGGAACTACCATTCGGGGAGTTTGACCTAATATTAGGCATGGACTGGCTGGTAAGGTATCATGCGAATCTGGACTGTGCTGCTAAGCGCATGTCATTGAAAACTTCCGATGATAAAGAGATTGTAGTGATAGGGGAACGGAGAAATTACTTGTCGAATGTAGTGTCTGCTCTTAAGGCAGAGAAGATGGTGAGGAAAGGATGTGTGGCTTTTTTTATGCTTGTTAGTGCCTTGGAGGCTAAAGGAGCAGCGATAGGTGAGGTCAGGACAGTGAAAGAGTTGGGGATGTTTTTTCGAGGAACTGTCAGGGTTGCCTCTAGATCGCGAGGTAGAATTTGGGATTGATTTGTTACCAGGTACAGCGCCAGTATCTATCGCTCCGTATAGAATGGCACCAAAGGAGTTGGTTGAGCTCAAGGCTCAGATCCAGGAGTTACTTGATCGTGGGTTTATCTAACCTAGTGTGTCTCCATGGGAGCACCAGTCTTATTCGTAAAGAAGAAGGACGAGTCTATGCGAATGTGCATAAACTATCGGCAGCTGAATAAGCTGACGATCAAAAACAAGTACCCTGCTGAGGATAGACGACTTGTTTGACTAGCTTAAGGGGGCTACGGTATTTTTGAAAATAGATCTAAGGTCGGGATACCACCAACTCAAGGTGAAGGAAGCGGATATCCATAAAATAGCTTTTCTAACTCAATACGGGCATTATGAATTCCTAGTGATGCCGTTCGGGTTGACTAATGCCCCAGCTACGTTCATGGATATGATGAATCGGGTTTTCCAACCCTACCTAGATCGATTCGTCGTTGTGTTCATAGACGACATCCTGGTGTATTCCAAGTCTGAGGAGGAACATGATGAGCATCTCCGGGTGGTGCTATAAGTGTTAAGGAAAAAAAAGCTGTATGCCAAATTCAGCAAGTGTGAATTCTGGCTGAGAGAGGTTGTTTTTCTGGGTCATGTGGTGTCTGCGAAAGGGATAAGGGTAGATCCCAAGAAGATTGAGGCAGTGTTAGATTAGAAACAACCTAGGTCGGTGGTAGAGGTTCGTAGTTTCTTGGGATTATCAGGCTACTACAGGAGATTTGTAGAAGGGTTCTCGTCTATAGTAGCACCTTTGATGAAATTGTTGAGAAAAGAGGTACCTTTCGTGTGGACGGATAAGCAGTAGGGAAGTTTTGAGAGATTGAAGAAGGTTTTGACTGAAGCTCCGGTTTTAATTCAGCCTGAGGTAGGAAAGGACTTTGTGGTGTATTGTGATGCTTCTCACATGGGATTGGGATGCGTTCTGATCCAAGAAGGGAAGGTTGTTGCCTATGCGTCTCGGCAGTTAAGGCCTCATGAGGCTAATTACCCGACGCATGACACAGGAGTTAGTCAGCTTTGTGGTTTTTGCGCTAAAGGTGTGGAGGCACTACTTATGTGGAGAGAAGTCGGTGGTCTATACGGACCACAAGAGTCTTAAGTATCTGTTGACCCAGAAGGAGCTAAATCTGAGACAGCGAAGGTGGGTGGAGTTGTTGAAAGATTATGATTATTCTATAGAGTATCACTCCGGCAAGGCGAATGTGGTGGCAGATGCCCTAAGTCGAAAAGTAGTGTCGGATCTGAGGCGATGTTTGCACATCTTAGCTTTGTATGATGAAAAAAAGTTTGCTAGGCGAGTTACAAGTAAAGCCGACATAGTTGAGTCGGTGAAAGAAAGGCGGTTGGTGAGCGATGATCTAAGTGCTAAACTATGACAAGTGCGGGATGGGGAATTGGAAAGTTATGGTGTGAGCAGGATGTGGTGTTGTGTTTCAAGGGTAAGGTCTCAGATGTCAAGGATGAAGAGCTTAGGCGGAGGATTCTTCAGAATCTCATGGTAGCCCTTATGCTATGCATCTGGAGGAAGCAAGTTATCTGAGATCTCTGAGATCGATTTTGGTGGCTTTGGTCTTAGCGAGAATTCTGAGCTTGTAGGGAAGTGCTTAGCGTGTCGACAAGTCAAGGTTGAACACCGGTACCTTGAGGTTACTTGATAGGTAAAGATTTCGCGATGGAAGTGGAGAGAATCACCATGGACTTCGTTAGTGGGCTTCCCTCACGCCTACTAAGAAAGACTTCGGTATGGGTGGTAGTAGATCGGTTGACAAAGTCTCGCACATTTCATCCCAATGCGGGTTGACTATTTTTTGTAGAAGTTGGCGAAGCTATATGTGGCAAAATTGTGAGACTGCATGGAGCGCCGGTGTCGATTATCTCATATAGGGACCCGAGATTTACATCTCGATTTTGGAAGGCATTACATCAGGCATTAGGAACTAGTTTAGACTTGATCGACATTTCATCCACGATCGGACGGCGGTCTGACGAGTAATCAAGTATTAGAGGATATGTTGAGGATGTGTGATAGATTTGAGAGGAAGGTGGGAGGAGTTTTACCTTTAGCGAATTTGCATATAATAACAACTATGAAGCCAGATTTGGATGGCCTTGTATGAAGCGTTGTATGGATCGGAAGTGTCGCACACCTTCATGTTGGATGTAATTGGGGAACGTCGGTGTTGGGTCCGGAGATCGTAGTAGAATCTAAAAAAGGTTAAGGTAATTGAGCACGATTGAAGGAGGCATCGATAGGCAAAAGTCATCTGTGAGATCTTAAGAGAAAAGAGATAGAGTTTGCGATGGGTGACTATGTGTTTTTAAAGGTTTCGCCGTGAAAGAAGGTAATGAGTTTTGGTCGCATGAGGAAAAGCCGAGTCCTGTGTTTATAGGGCCTTATCGGGTTTTGAAGCGGGTTGGACCAGTGGCATATCAATTGGAGTTGCCTTCGGAGTTAAAGCAGTTGCACGATGTATTCCATGTCTCGATGCTACGTCATTACCGATTGGATCCATCTCACGTGGTTCCAGTTGAAGAAGTGGAGTTGAGACCAGACTTGTCTTACGAGGAAGAACCAATTCAGATTTTGGAACGAGATGTGAGTCTTGCGTAGGAAATCAGTTCCTTTAGTCAAGGTGTTATGGCGTAACCATGGATCGGAGGAAGCTTCGTGGGAGCGGAGGAAGCAATCTGGCGACAATACCATCACTTATTTTGATCGTGTAATTTGAGGCCAAAATTATTTTTAAGGGGGTAGAACTGTAATATTCAAGGTTCAGGGGTTGTGCATATTTTAAATTGTATCTGTGTGTTAATATGCTCTGCATGTTGATTGGAAGTGTTTGGGGTTTGGAAATCTTGGGCTTTGGTAGAGGTCATAGGAAAATTTTGTTCTAACTTTGAGTTAGGGGAGCTAGGGAGCTAAGCCTTAAGGACATTAGTATGGGATTTATGACACAAGAAGTGAGGTGGTGGAGTGGCATGGGACGCTACCTAAGGTGCAGGGGAGGTTGCATCAACAAGGGTTGTCAGTGGAGGAGGTTCGAGACACGCAGACAACAAGGGAGTGATGTTTTATTTTGGTTTTTGCGTCAAGAGAGAGGGAAGGTGTCGGACAACATTTGGACTCTGGTTGGATGAGGTGTAGATTGGGTCTGACAGCTTGAAGATTCGGCTAAGTAGAACGGAAACAAGGGATAAGGGAGAGAGAGCAACAAGTGGCCGAATATGGGACTCTAAGGGGGGTGCTTAATCGGTTTTGAAGTGTGGTAGGGGGTGTGTGCCGAATTTAGTTCTCTCCTTTTTCTCTAGTGCCGTTCATTCTTTTGTGCAAAAGTCACCTAGTTTCGGCTTTCATATTCTTTTGATCTAGTGACCGAAACTTCAAAGACCATTAAGGTCACTAGCGTTCTTTCTTCTTCTTCACTATTTGCTTTCTTGGCCGAATCCATCTCTCTGCTCCAACTTCTTTCTTTTTCTTTTGATTAGCCGAAGCATCTCCCCTATTCTCCCCATTGCCGAAACTTTTTCAACCCCAACTCTTCTTTTCTTCTCTTTAAAGCTAAAAGTACCATAGGCTGGAATCTCCTCCAATCGATTCTCAATAGTGGGTAAGAGATTTTAATCATTTTTATCCTATCTCTCTTGATTGCCGAAAGTTAAGATCTAACTCCATTTCTCTGGTATGGTCGAATCTATGTAGGGTGATTTCGAGAAATTGATCTTTAGAGGTAAGCAAGATACAACCTTAGGCCGAAGGCCATTCCTTTCATTAATGGTTAGAGCCGATTCTAACATGGACAATACAGGGATTTCGACACTCTCAAAAGAAAGTGAGAGCATTCGGGTTTTTTTAGTGACAGCGTCGGTATTAAGAGCGTAATACTTCAGGTTATCAGGTGTGTAATTATTTCGCAATTTCCCGAGTATGTATAAAATATTGTATGTGTTATAAGTGTGATGATTAGTGCAGTGGCAATAATGAGATGGATACCCTTAATAGGTATGTCGATAAACAGGTTAGTGTTAAATGACGATTAAACTGTGTTTATTGCTGTATATATATGTTGTATGCTTGGTTAGCATGTTCATGCATTATTTCATCATATCACTATCGTATGTTGCATAATCATGGGGCGGGACTTGGATATTTGAAAGAAGGACAGGGTGTACATTTATGTGCGTGGTATAGTAATGGCTACGAGCCTCACATGGATTGATGATCGGCTCAGTGCCTCATCATGGTTGGTATCGGCTTTGTGCCATATCGTGGTTGGTGTTGGCTATGTGCCTCATCGTGGATTGACGTTGACTAGGTCACGCTGTGGATTATATTGTGACTTGATCATGTGGACCAGTGGCTCAACCACTTGGTGGTTGGCATGACTTGCCGAACTGGTGTGTAGAGGTTGGAGGGTCGATTTAGTAATCCCCTAGTGTGTGGTGGTTGGATATGGGGGTGTGTAAAGGATGGACCCTAGGCTGGGTTGGGTACATTTTGCATTATTCTCTGTTATGTGGATTGGTGTGGTTTTGGGCCAAGCCTATATGTGGAAATCTATAGACTAATTATACATTGAGTCTGTTGACTCACCCAATTTTTACCAAACCATGCAAGTGATTTGTGATGTTGGACCGGGTTGGATGGGATTCGAGATGGCCATGCGACCTTGATCTCCATATTTAGAGATATTACTTTTAATTTCAGTTTATTTGGGATGTTTTGATGTAATAAGGCCATTTAACTATTTTGGGTTTTCATTATGGTTTATGCTAGACTAGACATGGATTAGTAGTTGCAAACAAATTTCAAATAGTGACGTTTTTATTACTTAAAAACTTATTTAAGGTTTTCTAACTGAGCCTCTTGTACTTACTCGAATTTTCTTAAAGGTTTCAAAAGGACCCGTTTCTAATTAACCTTGAACTGCAAAGTGTTTTCCAAGTGAAAGGTCTTTCTAAGAAATTGAATCCTGTTTTAAAGCCAAATCATTAGGGATTTAGTTAAGCACTGGTTTTCATGTCGACTTTAACACCGCTACATGCAAGTTTTATCATCACTTAGCCATTTTTCAACCTAAGGTTTTCTGTAGCATCCCGAATTCGACCGTAGTGTTTTGGGCCGGGTTTGGGGTGTTACAAATAAGGCCAAGGGCTATTAGCTTTATATTTTGGTTCAAGTTTAATTTTGGGCTTTTATTATTATTATCAGACATTTTAAGTTTACACTTTTTTTTTTCTAAGGCATGTATTTAAGTTTCGGTTTTTAATTCATAAAAACATCTCATAGAATTTATAGCTTATCTAAATTATCAACCTATTAAACTTTTCTCGAATAAAAGGTTAAACTCAAGGAAAATATTTTCCAAAAATACGACATGTTTTATTAAATTTTCTTAGTGACATACCAGATGCGGTTGTGGTGTTTGGGCCGGGTTTGGGGTGTTACAAATTGGTATCAGAGCCCGATTCAAAACTCGACTTTAAGGGTTTTTGGGGTCAAAACATTTTCTAGAAATGGGCTTTTGAAACATGCATGTTTACAAATGATAATAGGTTTGTTAGTGGCATGGCACCTGCGTCTCCGGCCCAAGTCCGCCAGGTAAGTACTCTAAACCATTGTGTGATATATATATGTGGGCTTTATGGGACGTAGGCTAGTTTAATTAGACTTTGATGGACTACAGGCTTAGCTTAAACAACTTCTAGATTCCATAAGACTTAATTTATCTAAACAAATACATGAACTAGTCGCCGAGTTAGGGTGTGGCAACAGGCATACGCATGTCCAGGATTGGATTCAGGGAAAGCTTGGTATTTAAGCAGTCCTAGTGACTCAGACTTGTTGATGGGCCAAAGTTCATAACTAAAATTCGAGAGGGACCAAATACCCTTATATTTGTTAATTTACTAAAATACCTTTATATTGGTAAAATTATGAAAATACCCCTGGGTAGTGAAACGACAAAAATACCCCTAGGTGGTGAATGTAAGTTTATAAGGATGTTTTTATGATTGATGTGTGCTGAATGTTGACTGAAGGTGAACTCTAGGACTAGGAAGTATCGACTTGAGAACTAAACCCGTAGATAGAATTCGAATTCGAAAGAACTACTATCGGAAATGATTTTACATAAGATTGTTCGCGGTTAATAAGTGGGAAGATTTAATTATTCATAAAATTCTTAATCAGATAAACGTCAATCGAAAGAATGAGTACAAGGGGACGAAGACGCTCCAGATGTGAATAATGGTGCGTACCCTACTGTAGTATATTGAGTGTTTATTTTTTTTAAATTAGAGTGTGCAGCGGAAGCGTAGTGATGAGACTTGGGTAGTACAATTGATAGTCAGTTGAAAATTTCGAGGACGAAATTTCTTTAAGAAGTAAACTGTAACATCCGAATTTGGGCCTAGTAAATTTGGGCCTATTGGGTTATGCTTGAAAAATCTCAAAACTTTTAATTTCTGTGCATGGGAGTTAATGTGTATGTGTAGCACTTAGAATAAAAATATTAAGGTATTATCGGGATTTTTTGAAGCCTTAGAGTTAGGGGTGACCATAAGAAAAATTTATTTTCTTACTTAATGGACCCTAGTCTCAGGCATGAGGCCTCATAAGCAGATTAAGAAAAGAGAGGACACAAAAATAGGCTCAGGTTTGGGTTGAGGCCCTAATTAAGATTTTGTTTGGGCACTATAGGGTTAAAAGGGTAGCATCTGTGTTTAAAACACCAAAGTGGGCTGGTGACCCAATATTAAGTGACACTGCAAGGGAGCCAGAGGGTGGCATCACTAGCAATTGAAAGAGGCCCAATTTTGCAGCAATAAGCCCATGTCTTTGGGCCAATTTTGGCACTTAAAAGAGTAAGGAGGAATGGACGGCATTAAGGCTTATTTTTAGGAGGGATTTAATGATAATATTGTGCTGATAATAGAAGAAAGAGGTGGTGTTATCTAGAAGTCTTTTGAAGGTGTGAAGAGATTTAGATAAAGGAGAAAAGTTAGGAGCTATTTGCTGAGAGCAGAGTTGGCCGAAATTTCATCACCTAGAGGAGTAAAGAAATCAGTTTCTAATTGCCATAGGGGGTGCCAAAATTTCTATAAATAAGGGGGAATAGCTCATCAATTTCGGTATTTGAACCCTACTTTTTCTTCATTCTTTGTGCCGAAATTCTCAGTCTCTCCCTCCACAATTTCTGTCAACTTTCTTTCAAAAAGTCAAAAATTACCACCTCCTTCACCTTTTCTTCTTTCTTTGAAATTTCCTGTTAGCCGAATCTTCTGATCTCCATTGTTATTCTTCTCCCATTCACTAAAAGCTGAAACTACATTCTTGTTTGTTCTTATAGCCGAAATCTTCCCCTTGTTCATTGTTTTAGGGATTTTCTTAAAAGTCAAAATTCTTAGATCTCTAATCTTCTACGCTTCGATTTCTGCTGTGATTGCCGAATCTTCCTGCAAGGAGTAGCCGAAACCATTTGTATAGATAAGTGTCGATTCGAGAGATTTCAATCTTTTTCCGGCATTTAGAGATCTTAGCCGAATGGCTATATGGTTAACTAATCGGTGTTTTCTCTCATTTGTGGCATTCTAGAGTTTAAAGGGGTCCAATCGCTTAGATTTCTAAGCGAGTTGATGCTTTTCGGATCAAATTACTTTTGGGATTTTAAGGTAAGGAGATCTATTAATTTAAATGTATAAATCGGGTAAAGCACTAACCTTGGCCGAATATAGGAGAGGCCTTATCCTTGCGTTCTTAGGCTTTTGAGCAAGGTTGTAGACAAAGGCGATGATCAGTTAGCGAGGGTATCGACATAAAGAGTAGTACTACAGCGTTATCGGTGTGTAACTTTTCACACCATTAGATTGTCTGTTAATATGTGTTAATAAATCTACTTATATTCTGCTTATATTTGGTTTTTAATTCATAGAAACATCTCATAGAATTTATAGCTTATCTAAATTATCAACCTATTAAATTTTTCCCGAATAAAGGTTAAACCCAAGGAAAATATTTTCCAAAAATGTGACATGTTTTATTAAATTTTCTTAGTGACATACCAGATCCGGTTGTAGTGTTTGGGCCAGGTTTGGGGTGTTACAGTATCATCGTAATCAACTGAGTTTTTCCAGTCTTTTCCCAAAGTTTTGTTCTTTTGTCTTTGCATTTAGTTTAAGTATTTCATTAGTTTTTAGATTAATAAACCAATTACTCCATATTTCAGGCTAAATAATAGAAAGAAAGTGAGTAGTAGTACTTTTAGGTTCCCTTTGGTTCGATAAGGTACTCTTGCCTAAACTATACTACTGTTCGATTGGTGCACTTGCCTCTATCGTTGTAATAGTTAGCCTACGGGTTCGATCATTCTTCTTATAAAAATTAAAACTCGACTGCTTGACATGATCACTTACCATTTGTACATAATCAAGACAACAAGTAAGGTAAACTCAATTTGTAACATCCTGAGTTATGGGCCTGTGCATTGTGTGTGCTTAATGTGTTGGATTAAGAATTTGAGGTGCGGATTGGGCTCAGGTTCGGGTTGAGACTTTGGTTAATTCTCTATTGGGGCATTATAGGGTTTAAAAATAGGTATATGTGTGTAAAAGAAGCAGGTAGGCTTGTGGCCCAAAGTTTGGTGGCGCTGCAAGGAAGGCAGAAGATGGCGTCACTAGTGGACGGAGAGGGCCCAAGTGTTGGCCACTTGGGGCCCATGTTCTTGGGCCAAATTCGGCACTTAGAGGGGGCTAGGGGGAGGACGGCATTAAGACTAGGATATAGGGGATTAAATGTTTTAAATATGTGGATAATATGCTGTTATAGAAGGGAAGAGTTGGTGCTAAGTAGGCCTCTTTTGGAGGAGGTTGTGGATTAAGATAGCAGAGAAAGATAGGAGTTATCTCTTGGAGGCAGTGTTAGCCAAATCCTTTTGAAGAGTTTAGGGGAGTGGACTCTCGGTTTTGGCTCTTGGAGAGGGTGCCAAAACCTAGTTGCTAAAGGGTAGCATTTTCGGCATTTAGGTGGGTTTTCCACTTTTTCAGTCTAGCTTTTCCTCTCAATCTCTCTTTTGCCGAAAATCACCTAAACTCTTCTCCTCTTTTTTATCCTTTTGACCATAGCCGAAACCTCTTTAGGCTCTTCTCTTCTTCTTCTTTTTGTGAACCAAATCCCTACTACTCTTTTTCTCCATCTTTTTCCTAAAGCCGAATCACTACTTCTCCCTTTCTTCCATCTTGGCTTTTCGTTTCAAAACACCTTGCAAGCCAAAACCCCTTGATTCTTATCACCCTAATCCACTCCTCTTTCATTCACTAAAAGCCAAAGACCACACTTTCTTTTGGAAACCAAATCTTCCTCGCTGTGATCTCTTGTGTCGAACTTTGAGGAAAGCCAAAGGTAAGTGTTGGTAATAGGTTCTGCCGAATGGCCACTCCCTTACCCTTTCTCTTTTGCTGAATCTCATCAGGTACTTGTGTAGGTGCGATCATCGTGTTGGTTTAATGATTGGATGCTTGGCTGAATGTAGGTAGGGTGGTGACGCCTACTTGAGGATTTTCAGGATTTGTCGATCTAGGTAAGGGTTTTGTTTTAAGTGTTATGTTAATCTATTAGGTTTGATCTCATCGTTTAAATTCGGTTTAGTGAACAAGGGTTGTTATGGACTCAAATGCCAACCAAGTGTTAGGAGGGGTTGGACTTGTAAACCCAGCCCCTAAATTCAAGAAACGAGTAATATCGGTAGTACAAGATTGGCCACCGGGTTGTGGGCCAGCATCAGAGCAAGATCGTAGGCAGATAGCGGTAGTATCGATTAACGATAGTGTCGAAGTAGAGGGTGTGATAGTACGAGTAATCAAGTGTGCAACTTTTACACACTTCATATGTTTAATATGTTGTTTCTATGTTTTGTCAAAAGCCGAAGTAATAGTGGGAATCACTATGTTACCCTTGTGGGTAAAAGCAAGGACTCCGGGTAAGTCCATTATGATGGATAACGTGATTTATTTATATAAAACCTGTATGTGCCATGTTATATTTCCTTGAAGTGTTAAGCATGATCTTATGGTATTGAAAAGCATAAACATGAAAAATGGGCATGATGAGCGGAGGGGGAAGGTATGATTTATCAAACTGTCACCAGTGGTTAGGTACCACACGTGGGTTGGCCCCACATATCATTATTCTGTGACTAAGTCTCAGTGGTTTGGAACCAACAGTGGTTAGGTACCACATATGCTTATTTTGTGACTTGTCCTAGTGGTTAGGTACCACAGTGGGTTGGCCCCACATATCATTGTAAGGGATCGTCACCAGTGGTTAGGTACCACAAGTGGGTTGGTCCCACATATGAATATTTGTGACTTCGGTTACCAGTGGTTAGGTACCACCAGTGGCTAGGTGCCACAAGGGGTAGATCTGAGAGACTCGGATGGATACTTAGGTTGGATGGATTGCATGACATTCATATTTGCATATGAATCTGTGTAAAAGCTTAACGTCTTTTGGGGTGGGGAATTACACACTGAGTCTCGGTGACTCACCCCTTCTGTTACTTTTTGCAGATAATGCTTAGATCGTGGATTTGGAGCCGGGGTGGGCTCGTGGTGGCCATGCTCAATATTTGTTTTCATTCCAATGTTTATTTCAGATTTAGTTCTTATTTACTTTAAGTTTAGGGTTTTAGCTTTGTAATAAGGCCACTTAGATTTTTACTTTCAGATTATTTGTTCGTTTTAGTTTTCTTTAAATCTCTGCTAAACATTAATAGCATGCCTGATAAATTATGAAATGAACGGGTTTTCTAAAACTTGAGTAAAATCTTTGTTTTCTGAAGTTGTACACCGGATAATTAATAAATGAGGGATAGCAACAAGGCAACTCTATCTCTTCTAAGTTAAGGTTCAAAATGTTTTAATAGTTCACTCAACTGAACACGATTTTTTTATAGATAAACAAAAGTTTTCTTCTCAAATCAAGTTGACAAAATGGTTTTCGAAATGTTTTCTTCCCAGTGACACGACAGATTCAGTTGTAGCATTTTGACCGAGTTTGGGGTGTTACATTTTTTGTATCAAAGCCCAATTCAAAAGCTCGATTTTGGGCATAATGCCCAAAATGTTTTTAATGAAGGGTTCGTAAAATGATTTTCAGGGAGATGCATATTTTGGAAAGCATGGTACCTGAGTCTCTGGCACCGATCCACCCAAGTAAGTATCCTAACCTTTGATGTGATATATATATGATGGGTTTAATAGGTTCTGTAGGGACGTAGATAGGTATGCTAGGGCTTATGGACCATAGGCTTAGATACACAAACTCTTAAATTCCATAAAACCTAACTTCCCTAATTAAACATGTCTGTGAACACGTTAGAAGGACTAGGGTGTGGTAACAGGCATACGCATGTCTAGGATTGGATCCAGGAAGAGCTTGGTATTTAAGCAGTCCTAGTGACTCACCTCCTCTTTTTTGGAATTGTAACACCCCAAATTCGGCCCAAAACACCACGGTCGAATTTGGAATGTTACTGGGAAAAGTGTAAAAAGAGTTTTGTTTGGAAGTGAAAATAAGATTTTGGTTTTCTAAATCAAAACGTCGTTTTTAAAGATAAGAGTTTCTCGTTCAAAATTTGCAATTTGTCGTTGAATAAAATTTCGGGTTATTTAAAGTTCAAAACATGATTCATGCTTGAGTTAAAACGTTTGCTTATAGGTGATCCAAGATTTTGAACAAAAACTTTGTTACCCTTACGTTAGAAATATCTTAAAACAATCTTTTGATTAATCAATGGATAGGAAAAACTAACTTAAACCCGTAATAATAATCCCAAAACATTTAAAGCGGCCTTATTACAATAAGAATATCCCAAGAAAATAATCAAAAGTTATAATGTACTTAGAAATAAAAATAGCTTCTACATGGCCACCCTGAGCCCACTCCAGCCCGGTCCAATAGACTACGAATTACCTGCATTATTGGAAAAGCAAGGTGAGTCACCAGACTCAGTGTGTAATTAGCCCACATATATCCACAATTGGGCTTGGCCCTAACCCACATTAAACCACATACCACTTATAGTGATGCAAAAATGTTAACCCAGCCCAACCTAATATCCAACCGCTACACACGACCCGTATCCAACCACCACACACCTGGGGATTACTAAATCGACCCTCCATTCGCTACACACCTCTTTGGCAGTCCGTATCGATAGTACACTGCTCAAGTCCACTTAGTGGTCTAGCCACTAATCCACGTGATTGAAATCACAAATATCCACGATGAGACTCATGGTCGTCATCAATCCACGTATATAAATGTACAAACTTCCCCTTTAACAGTATATATCCCGAACCCCATGCACATGCAGTATAATATGATAGAATGGTAACATAACATATGAACATACCAAATATACATATGTGACATGCTTACATAGATCCACAATTACTAACCACATCCATAGCATGGGTAGTATACTAACCTGGTTACCGGATTACCCAACATGTGTAATAACACCACCACAGCCACTGTTTCGGCTATCGTACACGATACATTTATTTAAATTAAAGCAGATAAATAACCAGTGTGTTAATTACACACCTGAAAACCTGAAGAACTAGGCTATCAATCTCCGTAATGTCCTCACTCGAAGAAACTACAGCGATCTACTTGTCTCTCTCCGACGCTGGCCCACACCCCGGTGGCCAATCCCGAACCACTGAAACTGACCACCTCTTGAACTTAGGAGTAGGGACTACGTGTCTAACCCCTTTCTCTCCTTGGCTGGTACTTGCATCCATCGAATAATAACTTAATCAAAAGACCCGGGAAAACGTTAAATCAGATCTAAACGAGACTAAATAATCATGTTAATTGAATAACCTTACCAAAGTCGACCCAAATCCTAAAGGTTCTCACTTGTACTTGCAAGCTGTCGAAATCCCTACATAAATCAATATCAGATTCGGCCTAACACCGATTGTCCAAAAGAAATGGCCCTTTGGCCGAACCAAATATCTTCTTACCTTGCTTGGTCAAATCCCAAAAGATCCTTAATACTCCTAACGCTGGCTTACACTGAGAACTCAAAATCCCTCCTTCATAGATTCAGCCATACAAGAAAATAGGATTAGTCTTTTGATTTTGGCACACCAAAAAGAAATAGTAGTATTCAAATAAAAGAGAACCCCTTACCACAACACTAGAACCGATTGGGAGATTGATAGGAGATGAACAACGACGCCCCCTCTATAGGCTCTAACAGATTCGGCCAAGAGATAAAACTTGAGAAATAAACACAATAAAAGAGAAAAAGAGAGAATAGAGACAAGCAAGAAGAGAATAATGATGAGTAGAAGATTCGGCCACCAAGAGAAGAGATGTAAAGATGAAATATTCAGCTTTTGCAAAAGTAATGAAGGTTTAAGGTTGTCAAAGTGAAAACGAAAAGAGGAGAAGGGAGAGTTATGATTCCGCTAGAGTGACTTCAAGATAATGAACTCAAGATGAAAAAGACAGAAAATGTAACACTTTCGGCTTTTAGAGAGTGAATAGAAGAGAGGAGAAAGGGTTCCAAAGAGAAGAGCAAAATGCACAAAAATGGTCTCTCACATTCGGCTTTTGGTCATATGAAGAGAAAACAATTGAAGAGCCTTGACTAACACTTTTCGGCACAAAAACTAGAGAAGGAAAAAACGCAAAAGATGCACCCTACAGCCACTAAGCAAATTCGGCATCCATTCCCCTCTAACATGACCGAAATTTCTACCCTCTAGCATCCCACATTTGGCCAACTCTTCAACCTTACTCCTCATCCGTTCTTTTCCTCCTAACTTTCCTCCCATTCACTCATTCAAACTTATTTGAATGATTCAAACTCAAGCCTTACTCTCCACAACCTATTTGAAATCCTTGACCCATTCAAACTTCCACCTTTCAAGTGTCCATACTGAATCCAACTCCCCACTCCCCTTTACGCAAAAACAAACTCCAAAAATGCCGTCTATGTTGCTCGAACCTCCTCCCCCTTGGAACTCCTTGTAACGCAAACACTCCCCTTTCTCCTAGGCGTTACCTTTCCACTCCACCACTTCCTTTCTTGTGTCATAAACCCCACATTAATTCCCTTAAGGCCTAACTCCCCTAGCTTCCCTCCTAAAGGCTTCAAACCAAAATTTTCACTACGGCTAATACTTAACCCCAAGGTTCCCCAAAGCCCCCAAACACACTCAAACAAGCATACAGAGCATACTAGCACACAAATACGAGGTAAAATGTGAGACCTCTAAATCCCGAATGTCACAGTTCTACCCCCTTAAAGAAATTTTAGACTCAAAATTACCTGGTCAAAATAGGTGAGGGTATTGCTCTCTCATCGTCTCCTCCGGCTCCCACGATGCTGCTTCTGAACCATGGTTCTGCCACAACACCTTGACTAAAGGGACTGATTTCCTCCGCAGTACCTTCACATCTCATTCCAAAATCTGAACTGGTTCCTCCTCAAATCTGGTCTTAATTCAACTTCTTCAACTGGCACCACATGTGATGGATCTGAACGGTAACGTCATTACATCGAGACGTGAAACGCATCATGCATCTACTTCAACTCTGAAGGAAACTCCAACTGGTACGCTACTGGCCCCACTCGCTTCAAAACCTGATAAGGTCCTATAAACCTGGGACTCAGCTTACCCTTACGTCCAAACCTCATTACCTTTTTCCACAGTGAAACCTTTAAAAATACCCGATCACCCACTACAAACTCTATCTCTTTTCGCTTAAGATCCGCATATGATTTCTATCTATAAGATGCCTCCTTCAATTGAGCTCAGATTACCTTAACCTTCTCCTCTGATTCTCCCACTATCTTTGGGCCTAGCACATGACGTTCACCTAACTCTATCCAATAGGTGGGAGTGCGACACTTCTGCCCATATAATACTTCGTACGGTGCCATCCAAATACTTACTTGATAAGTGTTATTGTACGCAAACTCCGCTAAAGGAAAGAATTCCTCCCAACTACCTCTGAAGTCGATAACACATCCTCTCAACATATCCTCCAACACCTGAATTACCCTTTCAGACTGGCCATCCGTTTGCGGATGAAAAGCTATGCTAAAATCCAACCTGGTACCCAAAGCCTGATGCAACGCTCTCCAAAACCGCGACGTAAATCTAGGGTCCCTATCCGAGATGATCGATACTAGCACCCCATGCAGTCTCACGATTTCCACTACATACAACCTCGCCAAACTCTGCAGAGAGTAATCAACACGAACAGGTATGAAAAGAGTGAATTTTGTCAACCGATCCACTATGACCCATACCAAGTCTTTCTTAGTAGGCGTAAGAGGAAGCCCACTAACGAAATCCATCGTGATTCTCTCCCACTTCCACTGTAGAATCTTTACTGGTTGCAACAACCCCGAAGGCACTTGGTGTTCAGCTTTGACCTACTGACACGTCAAACACTTCCCCACAAATTCTATAACTTTTCGCTACGATCCAGGCCACCAAAATTGATCCCATAAATCTCTATATAATTTACTCCCTCTAGGGTGCATAGCATAAGGGCTACTATGCGATTCCCGAAGAATCTTCTACCTCAATTGCACATCTTTTGGCATACAAACCCTACCACGAAACACATAAAACTCTGTTGTTGTTCACACTGTAATCCTCTAATTCCCCATTCTATACTTGCAGTAGTCGAGCACTCAAAACCTCGTCTACCAACTATTTCTCTTTTACTTGACTTAACCATGTCGGCTTCACTCGCAGGTCAGCTAATAAACTCCCGTCATCATACAAGCTAAGATGGGTGAACATCACTCTCAAATCTGATACTACCTTTCGGCTTAGTGCATCTGCCACCACATTTGCCTTCCCCGAGTGATACTCAATTGAGCAGTCGTAATCCTTCAACAGCTCCACCTACCTTTGCTGTCTCAAGTTCAGTTCCTTCTGAATCAGCAGATACTTTAAACTCTTATGGTCAGTGCAGATCACCGACTTCTCTCCATACAAATAATGTCTCCACACTTTCAAAGTGAAAACTACTACAGCCAACTCCAGATCATGCGTGGGGTAGTTAACTTCGTGTGGTCTTAACTGCCGAGACGCATAAGCAACCACCTTCCCATCCTGCATCAGCACACAACCCAACCCCGTATGAGATGCATCATAATATACCACAAAATATTTCCCTGCTTCAGGCAGAATTAGAACCGGAGCCTCTGTTAAAACCCTTTTTAGCTTCTCGAAACTCTCCTGCTGCTTGTCCATCCATACAAAAGATACCTCCTTTCTCAACAACTTAGTCAAAGGTGCTGCTATAGAGGAAAAATCCTTCAACAAATCTTCTGTAATAACCGGCTAACCCCAAGAAACTGCGAATCTCCGCCATCGACTTAGGTGGTTTCCAATCCAATACCACCTCAATCTTTCGAGGATCCACTCTTATCCCTTCTGTAGATACCACATGACCAAGAAAAGTTACTTCTCTTAGCCAAAACTCGCACTTACTAAACTTTGCGTACAACTTTTTTTTCCATTAAAATCTACAGAACCACCTGTAGATGCGCATCATGCTCCTCTTTAGACTTGGAATATACTAGAATGTCGTCTATGAACACCCCGACGAACTGGTCCAAGCAGGGTTGAAAAACTCGATTCATCATATCCATGTGCGTTCGTCAACCCGAACGGCATTACCTGGAATTCATAGTGCCCGTATTGAGTCCGAAATGCCGTCTTATGGATATCTTCTTCCTTCACCTTAAGCTGGTGATATCCGAACCTTAAATCTATATTCGAAAAGACCGCAGCCCCTTTAAGCTGATCAAACAAGTCGTCTATCCTCGGCAGCGGGTACTTGTTCTTAACTATCATTTTATTCAACTGGCGGTAATCTATGCACATACACATAGATCCATCCTTCTTCTTTATGAACAACACCGGTGCTCCCTATGGAGACACACTGGGTAGAATGAAATCGCGATCTAACAATTCTTGGATTTGGGCCTTAAGCTCAACCAACTCCTTCGGAGCCATCCTGTAAGGAGCGATAAACACCAGCGCTGTACCTGGCAGAAGGTCAATTCCAAACTCTACCTCACGATCCGGAGGCAACCCTGGAAGATCTCTCGGAAAAACATCCATAAATTCCTTTACTGTTCTCACCTCCCCCACAACTGCCCCCTTAGCATCTAAGGCACTAACAAACATTAAGAAGGCCAAGCACCGCTTCTTCACCATCTTCTCCGCCTTAAGAGCAGACATTACATTAGACAAGTAGTCTCTCCTCTCCCTTATCACCACAACCTCATCATCCTCGGGAGTTTTCAATGTCATGCGCTTAGCAGCATAGTCCAAATTCGCACGATACCTTACTAACCAGTCCATGCCTAGGATCAAGTCAAATTCTCCAAACGGTAACTCTATCAAATCAGCCACAAACAGAGACCCCTGAACCTCTAAAGGCACATCTCTAAAGAGTCTATCTACCACTACTGATTTCCTTAAAGGACTATGTACTATCATCTTTCTAGGGTCAATTTCATGTTACACATTCAAGGTTCCAGACGTCATGCTAGTAATGTAAGAATGAGTCGAACTTACATCAATTAAAGCAGTAAAGGGTAACCCAACAATGAGAAATGTACCCGTTATTACATTTGGTGTCTCTCCTTCTTCACGACGTCTAGCTGCGTACACTAACCCAGGCTGCCTTGCCTTGGTACCCCCTGATCCTCTGCCCGGTGCTCTGCGACCTCAGCCAAAACCATTCCCTCCTCGATTCGGCCCACGACCTCTTGACATCTGTTGACCACCCCTTCCTGGCTGCACATACCCTTGACCTACTGTCTGACTCCTAGCCACGTCCTGAGGATAATTCTTAATCAGATGGTCCCTTGACCCACACCTGTAGCACTCCTTATTCCTTCCCCAGCACTCCCCTACATGAGACCTCCCACACTGAGCACACTGACGGAACTGACTTCCTATACCTGGCGCAGAAATACAAGCAGGCCCCTCAACCCTAGGCTTCTTCTGAAAACCCCCAAATGATGTTGACAATCCAAAACTCCTTTTATTCTTGCCTCTGTCCTTATTTCTATTTTGCCTTTCAGTTCGCTTGACCTACTCTGCTATCCTAGCTTTTTCTACCAACTCCGCAAAATCTCTCTCCCACTGAGGAGCTATCAACACCCACAGTTCGTCTCGCAACCCATGCTCAAATCTCACACAGCGCTCATAGTCAATTGCGACAATTCCTAAGGCGTACCAGCTCAACCGCAAAAATTCTGCATCATACTTAGCTACCATCTTACTCCCTTGCACCAAGTTCAGGAATGCCTTTCTCTGAACATCCACATATCTAGCTCTAACGTACTTCCCTTGGAACTTCATCTTGAAGAAATCCCAACTTATTTGGTTTGCTGGGGTACCCTATTTAATAGTGAGCCACCACTGGTAGGCTTCATCTCGAAGTAGAGAAACTACGCCCTTCAGCTTCTCTTCAGTCGTGTAGTCCAAGTCATCCATGATCCTTTCGACTGCCTCTAGCCAAAACTCAGCCACGTTTGGAGCTACTCCAGTAATACCTCGAAACACTTCAGCTCTATTAGCTCGGAGTCTCTCAGGAATGGACTTCTGAGTTGCTGCCCCTGCACTCGCCCCTGCCACTCGCTCTAGCATACGCAGCATTGCATGAGACACTGCATCGTCTCCCCCTGTCTGACCCTAAAACTCTGCCTCTACAGTGGGCAGTAGTGGTGCCTCATTTCCTGACCCATGATCAGACCCTGCTGGCTCCGATATAGCCATCCCACCTCTACCACATCCTCGCGTATTACGTCCACGTCCCCTACCACCTATCTCTATAATAGTGTCTTAATCTAATTTAAAGAACTTTTTATGCATCAGTATTCCTTTTCACTTATTAATCACGAACAATTTTATGAAAAGTAATTTCGATAGTGGTTTTTTCGAACTTGAACCTATCTATAGTTTCAGTTTCAGGCTTATTTCCTAATTCTAGAAACCACATATACTCATCAATTATCACACAAATAGCATCCACGAATTCATATTCATCACAGAGGGGCATTTTTGTCATTTTACTACCCAAGGGTATTTCAGTAATTTTATCCTACAGGGGCATTTTCGTAATTTTCCAAAATAAGGTTTTGGGTGATTTGCCAAAATAAGGGTATTTTAGTAATTTTCAACTCGGGGGTATTTTAGTCATTTTCCAAAACTAGGGTAATTTTTATGAATCAAGGTAATTTGGGAATTTAAAAACTAGGGTTTACCTTAGGATTTTACAAAACATGGTGGCTAGTCCCTTTTGGGTTTTAATTATAAGGTATAGCCTGTCAACAAATCCTCATGGTTAGAGTGAACAGTCACTACGCACCAGGTAGGATTCCAGCGAAGAGGAGGTGAGTCACTAAGACTGCTTAAATACCAAGCTCTCCATAAATTCTATCCTAGACATGCGTATGCCTGTTGCCACACCATAACTCGGCGACTGGTTCACAGGTTTGTTTGCTCGGTTTAAGTCTGTAACATCCTTAAAATGGGGCCTCTGTATTTTTCATATGTTGCATGTGTTGATATGTCTGCTGTGCTAGTTTAGCATAATTTGGGGTCTAAGCATGACCGCGGGTTAGGCCTGAGCCATGGTTAAACATTTTTGTTTTTGTACTTAGTAAGAGGAAGTTAAGAGAGTTAGGGGTTAAAAGGAATTATTGGGAGTTTTAGACACAAGAATACCAGTGGAAAAGTGGCAAGGAGGCGCCACTAAGGGCCAGGAGTGTGACGCCACAGGCAGGGAATGAGTGCTTCGGTTCAAGCTGTAGAAATCCCTTTTCTGCTATTTCTTTTTCACGCCACAAGCTAGGAGGAGGAGTGCTCAGGATGAACTCTAAGAGATGAGGATAGAAGGAGTTAAATGGATTTGATTTGGATGGAGAAAGAAAAATGTGGGTTTGATTCATTCAAATTGATTTGAATGTGTGGATGGGAGAGCCTTGAGGAGTTGGCCGAATTTTGGACTTTGGGGGAGGAGGTGTAGTCGATTTGGGAAACTAGGTGTGTCGAATCTCCATAGCCAAGTATGGATTCCTTTTTGGCTATTGTAGTGAGCCTTCTTCATTTTTGATTAGTGCCAGAAATCGAAACCCTCTTACTTTCTCCTTATTTTGGTTTTCTCTTTTGGTAACTTGGGTATTTGGCCAAACCAAGTTCGCAACTTCCTTTGAAGAGTCGAAACTTAGTCCTCTCCTTTTCTTTTCTTTTCTTTTTGGTTCTCATTGATTAGCCTATTTTGCCGAAAACCATCTTTGTTCACCTATTCTCTCCTATTTTGCTCAAGCCGAAAACACCATACCAATTTCTCTTTTTATTTTTGTTTCATCTTTTTCTTGAAACCCTTAATAGCTGAACCTCCTCAAAACCGAATCAAATCTTCTTCTCTTCTTCTATTCGAAACTATCACTCTCTCTATCTCTTGCGATTTCTCCTTTTCTCTTCTTTTAGATTTATAGTCGAACCTTTCTGGTAAGTATAGCTTCTTCTCCTTTTTCTCAACTGGTTCAGGAAAGCCGAAATCTCACTTGCCATATTCTCTTTTGTTTCTTCAATGTTTGAAGGGTGAGATCTCTTATTTTGGTGAAGTGGCTGAAACCCTTAAACATCAATAGGGTGTGCCGATCTTTGGGGATTAAAGGCCAAATCAATCATTAAGGTAAGGGGCGACAAACTCATTTGGCTTTGGGATTTATGTTATGGCCAAATGGCCTTTGGATTTTTAATGGTATGTTTAAATCAATTGTAGGAAGGTGTGTAGCTGAATCTCCGGGATTTGGTGGCCGATCTAGGTAAAGTTTTAACATTTCAAAATCCGTTTCCTAATCGTTCAAAAGAAGAAGGCTAACCATTTGTGTGTTCTAGTGTTTGGCCGATTACAAGGGGGATCATTGTGTAGCTTTGGGATTTGGATGGAAACCAAATCAGCATTAAGGTAAGTACTACCTTCTTGTGACATAATTTCGGGATTTTGTGAGCAAGCCGAATGGCTTTAGATCTAAAGGGTGATGTTGGCCGATTGTAAGTGCAGTGAGGGCATACATTCGGGATCTCGTAGTATCGCGTAGTTTCAAGATTTCGCATTAGATCTACATATAGTCAGGTGTGTAACGCTTACACACTTCTATTAGTATAATATGCTTATTGTGTTACCGTTATAACCGTTGAATCAGTGATTATGCCTTGTGGGTATGAGCTTGGATTTGAGTAAGTCCCTTGTTATGTGATTTTCGATATACATCATCGTGTTATTGTTATATGCTATGCTATGCGTTATTGCATGATACATGATATTATGACATGTATGATATGGACATGATGGTGGGATTAATGAGAGGAGGGGGAAGGAATATTTGGACTGTCACCAGTGGTTTTGACCACACGGCGGGTTGGCCCCGTCTTGATATTATATTTTGTGACTAAGTCCCAGTGGTTTTGACCACCAGTGGTTTTGACCACATATGAATATTGTGACTCGTCCCAGTGGTTTGGTCCCACATATTGATTACAGGATTGTCATCCGTGGTTTTGGCCACACGATGGGTTGGCCCTATTACTTGATTTGTGACTTCGATCATCAGTGGTTTTGACCACACCGATATATTTGTGACTACAGCCACCAGTGGTTTTGACCACCAGTGGTTTTGACCACACGGGGTTGTTAAAGGAGATTGGATGGTTATGTTAAGGTTGCATGATTCGCATGTTTTTACTGATAATTTGTGTAAGTGTTTGCACTATCGGGTTGGGGATTTATACAATGAGTCTCGGTGACTCACCCCTTCCCTTATATTTTGCAGATGAGGCATAGATTGTGGATGTAGAGCCAAGAGGACTCGAGGCGGCCATGCATGCTTGATTTAACTTTTGACTTTAAAGTACTATTTCGATTTTATTAATTTTCTTTAAATTTGGTTTTGGGGTTTTGTAATAAGGCCGCTAAGTTTTATTTTGGGTTTTTATTACTTTATTTTATTTTGATTATGTTATACCTATGTTGGATATATGGTCTTGTTAAATGAATGGGTAAAAAGTAATGTATTCAAAACTATAACTCCTTCGGGTTTTAAAATGTTGCCATCGGGTAACATCACTTAAAAGATGATATCAAAGATAACTTGTATGTTTTCTAGAACTTGTAGCAATAAGTAGATTTTCAAGCAAGGATTTCTAAACTTTTCGTACTACAAAACGGTTTTCTAAGAAAATTTTTCGACAAACTCTCGGTTTTAAAAGGTTATCACTCCGTGGCATGCCAGATCCGATTGTGGTGAGTTGATCGGGTTTAGGGTGTTACAATTTTGGTATCGAGGCAAGTTCAAAATCTCGGCTGTGGGCTTGAGGCCCAAAATATTTTAAATTGGGACTTTGAAAAGTTTTGCGGAAAAGGTACATGGGTTGAACAGCATGGCACCGAGTCTCCGGCACCAATTCACCCAGGTAAGTATCCCTAACCGTTGTGTGAAATATATATGGGGGGAATGGGTATTTCGGGATCGTAGAATAGTAGAATAGGAGTTATTGAACCCTAGGAATAGCTTACTCCAACACAATTACATAATACTTAATGATCCACTAAACAAACCTGTGAGTACGTCACTGAGTTAAGGGTGTGGCAACCGTTATGCGCATGTCTAGGAATGGATTCAGGGGGAGCTTGGTATTTAAGCAGTCCTAGTGACTCACCTCCTCTCCACTCGAATCCTACATGGTGCGTAGTAACGGTTCACCCTAACTGAGACGACTTATTCACAAGCTAAATGTAATTAAACCCGAAAGGGACCAGCCATCTTGTTTTGGTGACACTTTAAACCTTGGTTTTGAAATTACCACGGTATCCTTGATTTGGGAAATGACCAAAATACACCTGATTTGAAAAATGACCAAATCACCCCTGATTAGTAAACAATTACCAAAATGCCCTCAGTATGGAAAATTGTCAAGTACCCCCGAATTGAAAATTTCCAAGATACCCTTATTATGTAAAATCACCTGGAACAGTATTTTGAAAAAAATTACGAAAATACCCTTGGTTTATGAAATTATGAAGATACCCCTAGTTTATGAAATTACCAAAATACCCCCGATTTCTAGAATTTCTGAAATACCTATGATTTGTAAAGGTTTCCAAATTAACCCTGATTTATTACTAAAAATACCTCGATAGTTTAAATTACAAAAATACCCTCAAGTAGTGAAATGACGAGAATACCCCTACACGTGGAATGAGGGTAGAGGACTAGAAAATGAAAACTTTGTGATGATCGAAAGAACCACTACCAAATTCCTTTACATAAAACTTATTCATGGGTAATAAGTGGAACAAAAGCTAATTCATAAAATTTCTTTAAGCGGATAAATCGCAATTTAGATATGAGTACTAGGGGATGTGATCGTAATGTACGAGGACGCGGTAGAGGCAGAATGACTATATTGAAACCCGTTAGGTCTGGTCAAGGGTCTGAGAATGAGATACCACCACCACCAACTACTGGTGTAGAGTATCAAGATCAAACGGGGAAGATGCGATTATCGCAGCGATCTTTGCGAGAAAGGCCGGAGAGAGTGGTCGGAGCAGGTGGAGGTACGGGAGCTCAAAATTTAAATCTGAGCGACTTCGAACCAATAAAGCTAAAGTATTTCGAGGTGTGTCTGGTGTGGCGCCCAATACAGCTGAGTTTTGGTTGGAAGCGATGGAACGAATCATGGACAATTTGGATCTGACGGCTGAGGAGAAACTAAAAGGAGTAGTGTCGCTTCTCCAAGATGAGTCATACCAAGGTGGCTCACGCCGGGATGGTGTCAGCAATGGATGATCTCACTTAGTATTATTTCAAGGCAGCTTATCAGAAGAAGTATGTTGGAACCAGTTATATTGATGCGTAGAGGAAGGCGTTCCTGAGGCTGGTTTAGGGGAGTAAGTCTGTAGCGGAGTACGAGGCAGAATTCTTATGGTTGAGCCGATAGGCTCGGGGTATCATAGCTACTAAACATGAGCGATGTGTCAGATTCGAGGATGAATTAAGAGACAATCTGAGGTTGCTGATTACTCTACAGCAGAGAGAAAGTTTACGATCTTGGTGGAAAAGGCCAAAGTTACGGAGAAAGTGAAATAGTCGGTTAGACGGAACCAGGACAAGGGTTAGAATAAGAGGAATTTTGAAACATCTGGGTCTACCAGGAATCAGTAAAAATGGGGTAGATATAGTGGGTCAAATCAAGCTGCTAGGCCTACTGCTGCTGATACTCAGTGGCCGCCATGATGTGCTTGATGTGGAAAGTCTCACACGGGAGAATGTTGGACTGGAAATAGGGGATGCTTTGAGTGTGGATCGATGGGGCACTGAGTGAGGGATTGTCCACAGAGGTCAGCTAGGTTGCAGTCTGGGGATCAGAACCGTACTCAGAGTAGGATGGATAGTCAGCAGCCACAGTGGGGCCGTGGTGCTGCTAGGGGAGGTAATGGCTCTGGTAGAGGTCGTGGAGCACCGGGCAGAGGTGCAGGTGGTGCAGAGGTGAGACAACCTAGATTAGTCTACGCAGCGAGGCATCGAGAGGAGGGTGACGCACCAGACGTCATAATCGATATGTTCTTAATCTTTGGATTACCATACACTTCTTTGATAGATGTGGGTTTGACGCATTCGTATGTTGCTAGTAGTATAGTAGAGATTAGGAACCTAGACTTCGAGACTACTTCTAGGGAGATGACCGTAATTAGCCCTCTAGGTCACTCTGTAGGAGTAAATAAACTATATAGGGATGTATCCCTAGAACTTCAAGGGGTCGTGTTATTGGCTAATTTGATGGAACTACCATTTAGAAAGTTCGATTTGATTCTCGGGATGGATTGGCTGGTGAAGTACCAGGCCAGTTTGGATTGCGCAGCTAAGCGCATGGTGTTGAGGACAATGGAAGGTGAGGAGGTGGTGATGATAGGTAATAGGAGAGATTACTTATCCAATTTGGTCTCTGCACTAAAGGTGGAGAAAATGGTCAGGAAGGGTTGTGAGGCCTTCATGGTGCATGTTTGTGCTTTGGGAGCCAAGGATGCAGCTGTAGAGAGTGTTCGAACTGTAGGGGAATTTTCAGATGTATTTCCAGAAGAACTTTTGGGTCTGCCTCTAGATCGGGAAGTTGAATTCGGTATAGACCTGTTACCCAAAACTGCGCCAGTGTCTATTGCCCCGTATAGAATGGTGCCAAAGGAATTGGTAGAGCTGAAGGCCCAAATCTAGGAGTTGTTGGACCGAGGTTTCATTCGACCAAGTATATCCTTGGGGAGCACTTCGTGCTTTTGTGAATAAAAAGATGGTACAATGCGGATGTGTATAGACTACCACCAATGAACAAGTTAACGATCAAAACAAGTATCTATTGCCCAGTGATTGAAGACTTGTTTGATCAACTTAAGGGTGTATCGCTTCAAAGATAAATCTCGTGTCGGGTACCATCAACTCAAAGTGAAGGAGGTCGATGTTCATAAGACGGCATTCTGTACTTAATATGGGCATTACGAGTTTCTGGTAATGCGTTCGGGTTAACCAATGCACCGACAGCATTCATGGACATGATGAATCGGGTGTTCCAGTAGTACTTAGACCAGTTTGTCGTAGTATTCATAGACGAGATATTGGTGTACTCTAGGACGGAGGAGGATCATGATACGCACTTACGGGTGGTTTTGCAAATTCTGAGGGAGAAGCAGTTATTTGCCAAGTTCAGTAAGTGCGAGTTTTAGCTTAGGGAAGTGACTTTCTTGGGTCACATAGTGTCTGCAGAAGGGATTAGAGTGGACCCTCATAAGATTGACGCAGTTTTGGATTGGTAACCGCCTAGGTCAGTTGCAGAAATTCAGAGTTTTCTAGGTCTGGCGGGGTATTATCGGAGATTTGTGGAAGGATTTTCTCTGATCGTAGCACCGTTGACCCAGTTATTAAGGAAGGGAGTTTCATTTGTGTGGACAGAGAAATAACGGGAAAGTTTTGACAAGTTGAGGAAGATTCTGACAGAAGCTCGGTTCTGGTACAACCTAAGGCAGGAAAGGTATTCACGGTTTACTGTGATGCATCACACACTGGTTTGGGATGTGTTCTGATGCAGGAATGGAAAGTAGTGGCATATGCATCTCGACAGCTGAGACCGCATGAGGTTAACTCTCTAACACATGATCTGGAGTTGGCTGTAGTGGTTTTTGCCCTGAAAATATAGAGGCACTACTTGTACGGAGAGAAGTCGATAGCCTATACGGACCATAAGAGTCTGAAATATCTTTTGACATAGAAGGAATTAAATTTGAGACGGCGAAGGTGGATTGAGTTGTTGAAGGACTACGACTGCTCGATTGAGTACCATCGGGGTAAGGCTAATGTAGTAGCTGATGCGTTGAGTCGTAAGGTGGTCACAGACCTACGAGCGATGTTTGCTCATCTTAGTCTGTATGACAATGGGAGTTTGTTGGCAAAATTGCAAGTAAAGCCGACTTGGGTGGAGCAGATTAAGGAGAAACAGTTAGTGGATGAGGGTTTGAATGCTCGGAGGTTGCAAGTACAGAGTAATGGTTTGGAAGGTTACAGCTTGACTCACGATGGAGTGTTGTGTTTTCAAGGGAGGGCTTGCATGCCGAAAGACATCGAGTTGAGGCAAAATATTCTTCAGGATGCACATAGCAGCCCATACGCTATACATCCTGGAGGTAGCAAGATGTACCAGGATTTGCGAAAGTAGTTCTGGTGGCCAGGACTGAAGCGGAAGTGACTAAGTTTGTGGGTAAGTGTCTGACGTGTCAGTAGGTTAAAGCTAAACATCAGCTGCCGTCAGGTTTACTTCAGCCGGTGAAGATTCCTCAATGGAAGTGGGAAGGATTACCATGGACTTTGTCAGTGGGCTACCCCTTACGCCTACTAAGAAAGATTCAGTCTGGGTGATTGTGGACCGTTTGACTAAATCAGCTCATTTAATACCCGTGAGGGTTGAATATTCACTTCAGAAGTTAGCTAAGTTGTATGTGGCCGAGATAGTAAGGTTGCATGGTGTGCCAGTGTCAATTATCTCGGATAGGGATCCGAGGTTCACGTCGAGGTTCTGGAGGGCTTTGCATCAAGCTTTGGGAATGAGGTTGGACTTCAGCACAGCTTTTCACCCACAAACTGATGGACAGTCTGAAAAAGTAATTCAGATTTTAGAGGATATGCTAAGGGGCTGTGTTCTGGATTTTAGTGGTAGTTGGGAGGAGTATCTACCATTGGCAGAATTCGCTTATAACAATAGTTATCAAGCAAGTATCCAGATGGCACCATATGAGGCACTGTATGGACGAAAATGTCGCACTCCTACGTGTTGGACAGAGTTGGGTGAACAGCAGATATTAGGTCCGGAGTTGGTGGCAGAAACTAAGGATAAGGTTAAGGTGATTCGGGCTCGTCTCAAAGAAGCGTCGAACAGGCAAAAGTCTTACGCCGATCTTAAACGCAGAGATATAGAGTATGCAGTAGGTGATAAGGTTTTTCTGAAGGTATCGCCATGGAAGAAAGTGCTGAGATTTGGACGAAAGGGAAGCTAAGCCCTAGGTTTATTGGGCCGTACACGGTGTTGAAGCGAGTAGGACTGGTATCTTATCAGCTCGAGCTACCAGCAGAGTTAAGTCAGATTCATGACGTTTTCCATGTTTCAATGCTTAGGCATTATCAGTCAGATCCGTCACATGTTGTGCCAGTTGCAGAGATTGAGATGAGCTCGGACTTGTCTTTCGAGGAGAAATCGGTACAGATTTTGGATAGGGATGTCAAGGTCTTGCGTAGGAAGACGGTTCCCTTGGTGAAAGTTTTATGGCGGAACCATGGTACAGAGGAGGCCACCTGGGAACCAGAGGATGTAATGCGGCAGCAATACCCTCAACTCTTTTGATCAGGTAATTTTGAGGTCGAAATTATTTTTAAGGGGGTAGAACTGTAACATCCTTAAAATGAGGCCTCTGTATTTTTCATGTGTTGCATGTGTTGATATGTTTGCTGTGCTAGTTTAGCATAATTTGGGGTCTAAACATGACCTTGGGTTAGGCCTGATTCATGGTGAACATTTTTGTTTTTGTACTTAGTAAGAGTGAGTTAAGAGAGTTAGGGTTAAAAGAATTATTGGGAGTTTTAGACACAAGAATACCAGTGGAAAAGTGGCAAGGAGGCGCCACTAAGGGCCAGGAGTGTGACGCCACAGGCAGGGAAGAAGTGCTTGGGTTCGAGCTACAGAAATCCCTTGGAACTCCTTGTGACGCAAACACTCCCCTTGCTCCTAGGC
The DNA here is from genome assembly GCA_025506655.1 of Gossypium rotundifolium. NCBI lineage: Eukaryota > Viridiplantae > Streptophyta > Magnoliopsida > Malvales > Malvaceae > Gossypium > Gossypium rotundifolium. Next base: position 55,559,987 of record CP106731.1, read on the forward strand.
GTTACCTTGCCACTCCACCACTTCCTTTCTTGTGTCATAAACCCCACATTAATTCCCTTAAGGCCTAACTCCCCTAGCTTCCCCCCTAAAGGCTTCAAACCAAAATTTTCACTAAGGCTAAGACTTAACCCCAAGGTTCCCCGAAGCCCCCAAACACACTCAAACAAGCATACAGAGCATACTAGCACATAAATACGAGGTAAAATACGAGACCCCTAAATCCCAGATGTTACAGGAATCCTACCTGGTGCGTAGTGACTGTTCACCTTAGCCTCGAAGACTTGTTGATGGGCAAAACTTTATAACTAAAACCCCAAAGGGACCAGTACCCTATCTTTGTAAAATTTCTTATATGTCCCTGATTTTGTAAAAAATTATCCACATTACCCTAGGTTGAGAAATTTTACTGAAATACCCTTGATTTTGTAAAATGACCAAAAAACTCCTGTTTGAAAATTACCAAAGTACCCTTGTTTGATAAATTACCGAATTACCCCTGATTTACGAAATACTGCCGGATTACAAAATTATCGAAAAATCACTATTTTGAAAAATCACCAGGATACCTTATTTTGAAAAATTACAAAAATACCCCTGTAGGTTAAAATTACAAAAATACCCCTGGGTAGTGAAATGACGAAAATACCCCTAGACAGTGAACGTGAGTCCATAGATGTACTTGTTTGTTTGATACATGTATATGGTGCTCTGTTGGATGTTGATTGAATGTGAATTCTAGAATTAAGAAGTACAGACTTGAGAATCGAACTATGTAGACATAGTTCGAATTGGAAAGAACCACTGTTAAAACTTCCTTCCATAAGATTGTTCATTGCTAATCAGTGGAAGAAAGAGCTATTAATCTATAAAATTCCTAAATCAGATTAAATCACAAACGGTAGAATGAGCACTCGAGGTCGAGGGCGTATTGTATGCGGTCGTGGTAGGGGTAGGATGACTGTGTCGGAACCAGTAGGGTCTGGTTATTAGTCGGAGAATGAGGTACCAGCGCCGCCAGCTGTGGGTACTAAATTTCAGGAGCAAACGGCTGGTGATGACGCGGTGTCGCAGGCAATGCTACGGCTCTTGGAGAGAGTTGCTGGAGCAGGCGTAGGTACGGGGGCTCAGAAATCTGTGTTCGAACGACTCCAAGCTAATGGAGCAGAGGTATTTAGGGTAGTTTCAGGTGTAGCTCCCAACACGACTGAGTACTAGTTAGAGGCGATAGAGTACACAATGGATGACTTGGATTTCACATCTAAGGAGAAGCGAAAAGGGATAGTGTCTCTTCTCTATGATGAGTCTTATCAATGGTGGCTCACAGTCAGGGAAGGTACGTTGGTCGATGATATCACTTGGGATTTCTTCAAGGCGGCTTACCAGAGGAAGTACATGGGTTCTAGTTATATAGATGCGCAACGAAAGGTGTTTTTGAATTTGGTTCAAGGGAGTAAGTTCGTATTTGAGTACGAGGCAAAATTCTTATGGTTAAACAGGGTATCGTGGCTACAGAGCATGAGCATTGTGTTAGGTTTGAGGACAGACTAAGGGATGAGCTGCAGGTGTTGATTGCTCCGCAGCGATAGAGGGAGTTTGCCGTTCTTGTGGTGAAGGCCAAGATTACTGAAGAGGTGAAGCAAACCGAGAAATAGAATCAGAATAGGAATAGAGATAAAAGGAGTTTTGGGCCATCAGGGTCTACTAGGAGTTTTCGAAAAAGAGCTAGATTTGGTGGACCGAATCAAGCTGCAAGGCCTGCTGCTGCTGCTCAATGGCCACCGTGGTGTGCCCGATGTAGGAAGTCGCATTAGGGGGAGTGTTGGATAGGTAATAGAGGGTGCTTCGAGTGTGGGTCAATGGATCACCAGATAAGGGATTGTCCGCGGAGGCTAGCTAGGACACAAGCCGAGGGTCAAGGATGTACACAATTCAGGGGAGATGGTCAGCAACCGTAGAGGGGTCGAGGTTTTGTCAGGGGCGGTAATGGTAACGGGTGAGGTCGGGGAGCACTAGGTAGAGGTGCTGGAAATGCTAATGCAAAATAGCCTGGGCTGGTCTATGCAGTGAGGCATCGAGAGGAGGGCGACACACCGGACGTTATAACTGGTACATTTTTAATTGTTGGGTTGCTTTATATTGCTTTGATTGATGTTGGTTTGATGCACCCTTATGTTGCTAGTAGTATAGTGGGAACTTTGAACTTAGCCTATGAGACTTCTACTAGGGAGATGACGGTAATTAGCCCTCTAGGACATTCTATGGTAGTAAATAAACTATATAGGGATGTACCCCTAGAACTTTAAGGGGTAGTGTTTCAGGCTGATTTGATGAAACTGCCATTCCGGGAGTTCAATTTGATCTTAGGGATGGATTGGTTAGTAAAGTATCAAGCGGGTCTGGATTGTGCAGCAAAGCACATGGTGCTAAGAACTACCAAGGGTGAAGAGGTGGTGATGATAGGTGAGAGAAGAAACTACCTATCTTGGGTGGTATCTACTTTGAAGGCTGAGAAAATGGTGAGGAAGGGATGTAAGGCGTTTGTGGTTTATGTCTGTGCTTTGGAGGTTAAGGAATCAATGGTGGGAATGTCCGAACGGTGAAAGAATTCACCGATGTGTTCCCAGAGGAGCTTCCGGGTTTGCCCTTGATCGCGAAGTTGAGTTTGATATAGACCTTTTACCAAGAACAGCGCCAGTGTCTATTGCCCCATACAGAATGGCGCCAGAGGAGTTGGTGGAGCTGAAGGCGCAGATTTAGGAATGGTTGGATCGAGGTTTTATCCGGCCGAGTGTATCGCCTTGGGGAGCACCTGTACTTTTTGTTAAAAAGAAGGACGGGTCGATGCGAATGTGCATAGATTACCGTCAGCTGAATAAGTTGACGATTAAGAACAGGTATCCATTACCAAGGATAGACGACCTGTTCGACCAACTTAGGGGAGCCTCAGTCTTTTCTAAAATAGTTTTGAGGTCGGGGTATCACCAGCTTAAGGTCAAGGAGGCTAATATTCATAAGACAGCGTTTCATACTCGTTACGGTCACTACAAATTTTTGGTGATGTTGTTCGGGTTGACGAATGCACCAGCAGCATTTATGGATATGATGAATTGGGTGTTTCAGCCATACTTGGATCGGTTCGTCATAGTATTTATAGATGATATTCTGGTGTACTCGAAATCGGAGGAGGAGCACGATACACATCTGTGAGTGATTTTGCAGATTCTAAGAGAAAAGTGGTTATACGCAAAGTTTAGTAAGTACGAGATCTGGTTGAAAGAAGTTACCTTTTTGGGTCATGTGGTATCAGCTGAGGGGATTAGAGTGGACCCTAGGAAGATTGAAGTCAGATAGATTGGAAACCACCAAGTCTCGTGGCGTAAATTCGAGTTTTTGGGTTTAGCAGGTTATTACAGAAGGTTTGTGGAAGGGTTTTCTTTGATTGCAGCACCGTTAACCAAGTTGCTAAGGAAAGGGGTTCCGTTTGTGTGGTCTAACAAGCAACAAGAAAGCTTTGAGAGGTTGAAGAGGATTTTGAATAAGCTCCGGTGCTGATTCAACCTGAAGCAGGGAGAGAGTTTACAGTTTATTGTGATGCGTCGCATACAAGGTTGGGATATGTGCTGATGCAAGAGGGGAAAGTAGTAGCATATGCTTCTCGACAATTGAGACCTCACGAGGTGAATTACCTGACACATGATCTGGAGTTGGCTGTAGTGGTTTTCGCCCTGAAAAGTTGGAGACATTACTTGTATGGAGAGAAGTCTATTGTGTACACAGATCATAAGAGTTTGAAATACCTCCTTACTCAGAAGGATTTGAATTTAAGGCAGCGGAGGTGGATCAAGTTGTTGAAGGATTATGACTGCTCGATTGAGTACCATCCAGGTAAGGCTAATATGGTAGCTGATGCCTTGAGTCGCAAAGTGGTAGCAGATTTAAGAGCCATGTTTGCCCACCTTAGTTTGTATGAGGACGGAAGTCTGTTAGCGGAACTGCAAGTGAAATTGACATGGGTAAACTAGGTTAAGGAAAAATAATTGGTAGATGAAGTCTTAAGTGCTCGATGTTTGCAAGTGCAGAATGGTGGATTGGAGGGGTATAGCTTAAGCAGCGATGGAGTGCTATTTTTTCAGGGGAAAGTTTACATGCCTAAAGATATGGAGTTAAGGCAGAAGATTCTTCATGAGGCACACAGCAGTCCATATGCTATGCATCCTAGAGGTAGTAAGATGTACCGGGATTTGTGGGAGTAGTTTTACTGGCCGGGCATAAAGCGAGAGGTAACTGAGTTTGTAAGTAAGTGCTTGATGTGTCAGCAGGTCAAAGCTGAACATCAGTTACCTTCTAGATTGTTGCAATCGGTAAAGATTCAGCAGTGGAAATGGGAGAGGATCACGATGGATTTTGTTAGTGGGCTACCCCTCACGCCTACTAAGAAGGATTCGGTCTGGGTAATTGCTGACCGTCTGACAAAGTCTGCTCATTTCATACCTGTGCTTGTGGATTACTCACTTCAGAAGTTAGCTAGACTATATATAGCGGGGATTGTAAGGTTGCATGGGGTACCAGTGTCGATTATATCAGACCGAGACCCTAGATTTACGTCAAGATTCTGGAAGGCATTGCATCAGGCATTGGGTACAAGGTTGGATTTCAGTACGGTGTTTCATCCCTAGTCGGATGGACAGTCGGAGAGGGTAATTCAGATTTTGGAAGATATGTTGAGGGGTTGTGTCTTGGATTTTAGAGCTAGTTGGGAGGAATTTCTATCGTTGGCAGAATTCGCGTATAACAATAGTTACCGAGCAAGTATTCGGATGGCACCATATGAAGCGTTATATGGCGGTAAGTGTCGCATCTGCACGTGTTGGACGGAGTTGGGGAGCGGCGATTATTGGGGCCGAGTTGGTTGTCAAATGTAAGATAAGGTTAGGATGATTTGAGCTCGTCTGAAGGAAGCCTCAGACAGGCAAAAGTCCTATGCCGATCTTAAGCGAAAGGATATAGAATCTACAGAGGATGACAAGGTGTTCTTGAAGGTGTCACCGTGGAAGAAAGTGCTGAGATTTGGGCGGAAAGGCAAGCTAAGCCCTAGGTTTATCGGGCCTTATCGGGTGTTGAAGTGAGTGGGACCGGTAGCTTATCAGCTCGAGTTGCCACCAGAATTGAGTCAGATCCATAATGTGTTTCATGTTTCTATGCTTAGACGCTATTATTCAGATCTATCTCATGTTGTGCCGGTAGAAGGAATTAAAGTGAGCCCAGACTTATATTTTGAGGAGGAACCCGTACAGATCCAGGATCGGGATGTCAAAGTATTGTATAGTCCCTTTGGTGAAGGTGTTGTGGTGGATCCATGGATCAAAAGAGGCCACATGGGAGCCGGAAGATGTTATGCAGCAGCATTACCCTCAACTCTTTTGATCAGGTAATTTCGAGGCCGAAATTTATTTTAAGGGGGTAGAACCGTAACATCCTGAGTTATGGGCCTGTGCACTGTGTGTGTTTAACGTGTTGGATTGAGAATTTGAGGTGCGGATTGGGCTCAGGTTTGGGCTGAGACCTTGGCTAATTCTCTGTTGGGGCATTATAGGGTTTAAAAATAGGTATATGTGTGTAAAAGAAGCAGGTGGGCTTGTGGCCCAAAGCCTGGTGGCGCTGTAAGGAAGGCAGAAGGTGGCGTCACTAGTGGATGGAGAGGGCCCAAGTGTTGGCCGCTTGGGGCCCATGTTCTTGGGCCAAATTCAACACTTAGAGGGGGCTAGGGGGAGGACAGCGTTAAGACTAGGATATAGGGGATTAAATGTTTTAAATATGTGGATAATATGCTGTTATAGGAGGGAAGAGTTGGTGCTAAGTAGGCCTCTTTTGGAGGAGGTTGTGGATTAAGATAGCAAAGAAAGATAGGAGCTATCTCTTGGAAGAAGTGTTAGCCGAATCCTTTTGAAGAGTTTGGGGGGGAGTAGACCCTCGGCTTTGGCTCTTGGAGAGGGTGCCGAAACCTAGTTGCTAAAGGGTAGCATTTTCGACATTTACGTGGGTTTTTTACTTTTTCAGTCTAGCTTTTCATCTCAATCTCTCTTTTGCCGAAAATCACCTAAACTCTTCTCCTCTTTTCTCTCCTTTTGACCATAGCCAAAACCTCTTTAGGCTCTTCTCTTCTTCTTCTTTTTGTGAATCGAATCCCTACTACTCTTTTTCTCCATCTTTGTCCCAAAGCCGAATCACTACTTCTCCCTCTCTTCCATCTTGGCTTTTCGTTTCAAAACACCTTGCAAGCCAAAACCCCTTGATTCTCATCACCCTGATCCACTCTTCTTTCATTCACTAAAAGCCAAAGACGACACTTTCATTTGGAAGCCGAATCTTCCTCGCTGTGATATCTTGTGCCGAACTTTGAGGAAAGCCGAAGGTATGTGTTGGTAATAGGTTCGGCCAAATGGCCACTCCCTTACCCTTTCCCTTTTTGCCGAATCTCATTAGGTACTTGTGTAGGTGCGATCAATGTGTTGGTTTAATGATTGGGTGCTTGGCCGAATGTAGGTAGGGTGGTGACGCCTACTTGAGGATTTTTGGGATTTGTCGATCTAGGTAAGGGTTTCGTTTTAAGTGTTATGTTAATCTATTAGGTTTGATCTCATTGTTTAAATTCGATTTAGTGACCAATGGTTGTTATGGACTTAAATGCCAGCCAAGTGTTAGGAGGGGTTGGACCTGTAAACCTAGCCCTTAAATTCAAGAAGCGAGCAGTATCGACAGTACGAGATTGGCCACCAAGTTGTGGGCCAGCATCGGAGCAAGATCGTAGGCAGATAGCAGTAGTATCGATTGATGATAGTGTTGAAGTAGAGGGTGTGATAGTACGAGTAATCAAGTGTGTAATTTTTACACACTTCATATGTTTAATATGTTGTTTCTATGTTTTGTCAAAAGCCAAAGTAATAGTGGGAATCACTATGTTACCCTTATGGGTAAAAGCAAGGACTCCGGGTAAGTCCATTATGATGGATAATTTGATTTATCTATATAAAACTTGCATGTGCCATGTTATATTTCCTTGAAGTGTTAAGCATGATCTTATGGTATTGAAAGGCATATACATGAAAAATGGGTATGATGAGTGGAGGGAAGGTATGATTTATCAGACTGTCACCAATGGTTAGGTACCACATGTGGGTTGGCCCCACATATCATTATTATGTGACTAAGTCTCAGTGGTTTGGAACCACCAGTGGTTAGGTACCACATATGCTTATTTTGTGACTTGTCCCAGTGGTTAGGTACCACAGTGGGTTGGCCCCACATATCGTTGCAAGGGATCGTCACCAGTGGTTAGGTACCACAAGTGGGTTGGCCCCACATATGAATATTTGTGACTTCGGTTACCAGTGGTTAGTACCTCTAGTGGCTAGGTGACACAAGGGGTAGATCTGGGAGACTCTGATGGATACTTAGGTTGGATGGGTTGCATGACATGCATATTTGCATATGAATCTGTGTAAAAGCTTAAGGTCTTTTGGGATGGGGAATTACACACTGAGTCTCGGTGACTCACCCCTTCCGTTACTTTTTGCATATATTGCTTAGATCGTGGATTTGGAGCCAGGTGGACTCGTGGTGGCCATGCTCATTATTTGTTTTCATTCCAATGTTTATTTCTGATTTAGTTCTTATTTACTTTAAGTTTGGGGTTTTAGCTTTGTAATAAGGCCACTTATATTTTTACTTTCGAATTATTTGTTCGTTTTAGTTTTCTTTAAATCTCTGCTAAACGTTAATAGCATGCCTGATAAATTATGAAATGAACGGTTTTTCTAAAACTTGAGTAAAATCTTTGTTTTCTGAAGTTGTACACCGGATAATTAATAAATGAGGGATAGCAACCAGGCAACTCTATCTCTTCTAAGTTAAGGTTCAAAATGTTTTAACAGTTCACTCAACCGAACATGATTCTTTTATAGATAAACAAAAGTTTTCTTCTCAAATTAAGTTGACAAAATGGTTTTTGAAATGTTTTCTTCCCAGTGACACGCCAGATTCGGTTGTAGCATTTTGACCGGGTTTGGGGTGTTACACAATTAAATTTCCAAATGCCTAACACAAGCATTCATCAACAAGTTAGTCACATAAATACATGTAATCATCCATTATCTCAATCTCAGTACTCAATACATTGTACCATACCAAATTCATATATATCATGTACATCATATTCAACATTTCACTCTCAATCATATAATCAAAATTCATTCAATAACAGTACTCATCTATATAAATAGTATTTATGCCCGTTGAACCTATTAGAACTTCAAAGGATACTCTGGTGATATACATTAGTAATCCGTCAATTCATTATCATTTCCGCTCTTTCGAGCTATGATCAGTAAGCTCCTCCTGGGCTGATGGATAGTAAGCTCTAACGAGCTGAAATACACGGAAAAGAAACAGAGTAAGCTTTATAGCATAGTAAGCCCGTATAATTCAGAATTAAAGTTACCATTTGTACATGATCAAGACAACAAGTAAGGTAAACTCAATTAAATTTCCAAATGCCTAACACATGCATTCATCAACAAGTTAGTCACATAAATACATGTAATCATCCATTATCTCAATCTCAATACTCAATACATTGTATCATACCAAATCCATATATATCATGTACATCATATTCAACATTTCACTCTTAATCATATAATCAATAATTCATTCAATAACAGTACTCATCTGTATAAATAATATTTATGCCCGTTGAACCCATTAGAACTTCAAAGGATACTCGGGTGATATACATTAGTAATCTGTCAATTCATTATCATTTCCTCTCTTTCGAGCTATGATCAGTAAGCTCCTCCTGAGCTGATGGACAGTAAGCTCTATTGAGATGAAACGGTAAGCTCTTATGAGTTGTTATATCGGTAAGCTCATATGAGCTGTGGTGAGTCCGCAATAAATGCAAGAGCTCTACCAAAATGGTAACCCTGGTGACATGTCACTCATATCCTACGAATTCATACGGTTCAAGCGGGACTCGGTAACCATCAGTCTATATCAAATATGCATTCATATTCCAATCATATCAATTACTCAATTATGTACATACATTTCAAAATAATTACAACTATTTAAAAGTTTGATTCTAATTATACGAACTTACCTCGTATCGCTCAGATAGCAATATCGACTATTCGTTAACTTTCCCTTTTCCCCGATCTAAACTAGATCTCGGCTTATCTTGATCTATATGTTATCAATTTTAGCACATTCAGTATTCAATCTATTCAATTTAGTCCAAAACGCACATAAGGGCTATTTTACACATTTGTCCCTAAACTTTCACATTTTTATAATTTAGTCCTTATCACATAAAATTTCAAATTCATGCAATTTAGAACAATTTCATGCTAGCCGAATATACTACATGTTACTAGCAGCCCACATATTCAATTTATTCACACTTTTACCCACATAATTTTACAATTTCACAAATTAATCCCTTTTTGACATTTTTGTCAAAAATCACTTTACAAAACTAGTTTAACTATCAACAATTATTCAAAATCCATCATCAACTATCAAATTACTCAAGCATTCAACAATGGAAACATGATAAATCTTTAACAGCTTCAAAATTTAAGATAATGGATAGCTAGAATACGAAGCAACGATCTCAAAAACGTAGAACTAATTAAAAACCGAGCTAAAATCGTACCTTAATCAAGCTAGTAGTGTGCCAAAATTAAAAGTATAAAAATGGCTTTCTCCAACCCTAAGTTTCGGCCAAGAAGATGAATGAAAGAATAATTTCATTTGTTTTATTAAAAATAACCTTTAATAATCAAATTACAAAAAAAAGCCTTAATAAACATTAATAATTTCAAATTTACCAAGCCACTATCATCCACTATCATGTTAATGGTATAATTTCAACATAAGGACCTTAACTTTAAGGTTCTATAGCTATTAGACACTTTTAGCTAATAGAACACAAGTTTTACACTTTACGGGATTTAGTCCTTTTACTTGAATTAACCATTCAAACAGTAAAATTTCTTTGCGAAACTTTCACACAATAATTCTATCTTGCTGTAAACTTTAATAAGATAATAAAATAAATATTTTGGTCTCGGATTTGTGGTCCCAAAACCACTGTTTTGATTTGACCTAAAAATGGGTTGTTACATAAATCTTATACTTTTATTTATATGATAAGCATGATGATATTTATTTGACTACGAATGTATGTTCATGCATATGTATGATAAGCATGTCATATCGTTTAGATAAGAATGTCATAGATACATTTCTTGCATATATTTATCATTCATGATTGAAACTAGACATTATGTTTTTAAAATATTGAATGGGGAAAGGCCCCTAAACAAGACCTTTGGCCTCCATCAATGGTCTCTTGTGATGGCATGACAATTTAACTACCCCACGGTAGGATTGTCATGTTGACCTCACTGAGAATATTTCTTGAAAGCAAGAAGAACTGTCTTGTAATCATATGATAATTGGACCGAGCCTATAGTAGCATTATCACAAGAAGTTCTTTCTTCAAAGAGGACAACTAGTCACAACATGTTACTCGGTGAGATTATTAAACGATAACCCATTTGTGGCACATGATGCAATAGGTGTTGAGTTGATGGTTATACACTCAAGATCATCTAGTTAAGTAACTTCCCAAAAAGCTTTACTTAAGTTAGAATGATGGTCAAATGTTAAACAGTTATTAGTATGTGTCAATGCCTAATGAATTAGGTTTATGTACCGATTGGATGGAAATATATGTTCTTACTAGTTGATCATGATCACCCCATGGTAGCTTTGATTCAATGGGTGTAGGAATTATTGTTGCAACAACTTAAAAATGTTTTCAATGTTTAATGTAAGACGCATGCATCATCTTAATGTATATCGTAATGTTGTAAAATGTTTTCAAATATTTGCTCAATACAAATGTATTGAATGAATGTTTTATTTTCAGTTTGAAAATGGCACCTACTCCCTTATTAAATATACTCACTGAGAATAATTTGAACAACAATAACTATAAGGAATGAAAAAGGAACCGAATAATTATTCTAAGCTATGAGATGTGTAAAGAGACGTGTATGGGAAAACATATATTTATAAAACATACCCTTATGCCTTAATCCATCTTTTGTCCTTAGTCATTACATTAGGGCGTAATCGGTATCGTAACTAATCACACTTGGTGCATCATGCTTTATTGGCGACGACCCTATTATCTGAGTTTCCTTAATACCTTACTAGACTTCTTTTTCCTATTGATTTATTCTTTTCTAAGGAAATTTCTTACCTTAATTGAATAATTTTTATGCACCCACTTCACACACCAAGAGCATCAGTGGGGCAGACAACACTTCACCCTTTCAAAGTAGCACATAGTTTGTAACACCCCTTACTAGTATTCTATGCCAGAACTAGGCACGAGGCATTACCGAACTTAATCCACTTAACCACATCTTGCCATATCTCTATTTCCATCTCAACAAACTCATTGAGGACTTTTGAGGCCTCACACATACATACGAGGGGTTTTAGAACCCTATCGAAAACATTTGCACTCTTAAAATTTTCACCTAAATAGGGGCCACACGCCTGTGTAGAATGGGACACGCCTGTGTGGGCAGACCGTGTGATCATACACGCCCATGTCCTTACCCCTGTGGGATTTATTTTCTTTTCAAACCTACAGGGGTTTTCACATGGCTAGACACATGCCCGTGTGCTTAGCCTGTGTGCTCCACACGGCCTAAACACGCCCGTGTCCTTACCCGTGTGTAAAAACTTGGGTATTCTGTTTGTGACGTCAGTGACCTTATAAGGGTCACACGGCCTAGGCATAGGCCTGTGTGGCTAGCCCGTGGTCGACACTGACTTACTACCTTAACATGCAGGGGACACACGGCCAAGTCACATGCCCATGGGGCTAACCATGTGTCACACACGGCTTAGACACATGCCTATGTCCCTACCTTTGTGACAAGAACAAGGCTATTTTCCAAGCTCTTTTCACCCCTCTAGCTCACACAACATGGATCCATTCAACATATTATCAAACAGCTCATAATATGCAATATAAACTTCCATGAATAACTACATCTTTGCATATATATGTTAAGGTGAGCCATCAACCATGGCAATATACAAAATAGTTTATCTTTAAAAAGGGTCAACTTATTTTTGGCCAAAGTAACAAAACAATCTAACTAGTCTAGCCCCCTTTACATGCCATACACAAAATTTACTAAGTCTAAATATACCGAGTGAGCTGATAGTGTGGTCGATCTTCTGGTTCTCTGCGTATCCCGGTTCAGCTCTTAAACTCTATAAAATAAGGGAAAAGAAAGGGGATTAAGCTTTAAGCTTAGTAAGTTTACATATAAATAATTAACATCATAGTATGTGCTAAACAATAAATAGCATTACATACTAAACAAGAACATTACACATTTATAGTCATGCTTACTCATTTCCTCCCTTACCACATCTCAATCATATCCCGAGCATAATGCTCACATTTACTAACATACGTTCTTGCACTTTACCATGAAATCTCATGATTCAACACATCATAACTACTCAATAAACCATTCATACTATCAACCACTCGGTGGTTTCGCACTTAGCCCACCATCAGTCTCTAATAGGGTGGTATCGCAGATAGCCCGCCAAAAGAATAACTACGGTAGTATCGCACATAGCCCACCAAAAGAATAACTACGGTGGTATCGTACGTAGCCCACCAAATGATAAATAGGTGATGGTGTCGCACACAGCCCTTCAGAATTTAGTAATAAGGTGGTATCGCACTTAGCCCACCTCAAGTATTATCATTACACATTCACATATCTATTTCATAATTCCTACGTCAGTTACTCAATAACTACCACATTAAATCCACTTGAACCATATAGGTTCTCAATCATGCTATGCACTAGTTAGCATCAACAATATATATGTATTAATGCATTGTTTACGCATAAACTTACCTCGGTGCAAAACACGTTAACTAGTGGTTTAATCTGTAACCTTTCCTTTTCCTCGGTCAAGGTTAATTGCACGCTTTTCTTGATCTATAACAATGAAATTCAATCATTCAGATCATTCTACGATCATAATGCATTAAATTCTATACTTAGGCAAAAATGACTATTTTGCTCTTGTACTACGACAAAATTATGATTTTGCCCATAAGCTCGTAAATCATTTTTCAATTCACTTTCTCATTAAACAGGCATAGCTGAACATTTATTTCTCTTACAACTACTCAAAATTCCAACTATTTTATGCATTTATGACACAAATTCAATCTTTTCATTTAAGTCCTAATCAGGTGTTTTCATGCTATCATCTTTCACAAAAGTTATTTCTATCTCCCCAACATTGATTTTCTTCCATAAAAACTCAGCTAACAATAATAACGCTCTCATGGCAAGTCCTTAGACTTTCAACCATATCACAAGTTAGTCCCCTTAATAGCTAGCTTAAGCTTTGAGGGCTCTAAAAATGCAAAAACTATCAATTAACACCACCAAAAATCACTTACTTGGTTGAGGACAAGTTGCTGAATTTTCAAAGCTTTCAAAACCCTTCCTTGAATGTAAAAATCGGTGGGTGAAGAAGAGAAGAGAAAAAGATGATTGCCTTCCTTTATTTTATCATATTTTATTCACTTAGTCACTAGCTTTCACCAAAAATTTAATGCTCTTGCCCCCTATTCTCTATGGCCGGCCAACAAACATTAAATTGGCCTAATTCCACTTTAAGGACCCCAAATTTAGTGATTTATGGCTATTTGACACCTCTACCTTGAAAAATAGAACTTTCTCATTTTATGCGATTTAGTCATTTTTCACAATTACTCATATAATTGCTAAAATTAAAGCACTAAAATTTCCACATAGTCTCTTATTAATGCTATAGTATGTAAAATAACATCAAAATAATTTTCCCTAACCTCGGTTTAGTGGTCTCAAAACCACTATTCTGACTAGCCCTAAAATCGGGCTGTTACATAGTTTACCTATTAAGTTTAGAGCTAGGCTAATTATCGGGTGTTGCTCTAATTTTAAGAAAATCTTGTTCAAACATCATGGTCTTAGACTTAGCTTAGATAAGTACCTCACCTTTCTTCTAGTCCTATTATCTTAAGAAAAAGAGGAGAGAAGATGTTTTCTCCTTAACCTATCTTAGACACTTAACCCAATCCAAGTCTTTATTGAAACCTATTAAACATCACATCAGTGATTGGGTGGTCTTATCCAAATATACAATTTCCAAGAAAACTAATTAAGTACCTACCTTGGGTCATTCACTATCTTGGTTCTTGTTTGGTTGGTTCTTGACTATTATTCCTTCCATCTTGACTGGCTCAAAGCTAATCTTATAGGATACTCTACACTCTTGACATAAACTTACATCATAAAGATCATTTGCCTTATCTATAATGGAGTTCTCCCACTCTTTACGCCATTAAAGCTTTTGGGTGAATCCTTCCTAACTTGACACACTTCTTGATAACTATGTGCCAACCTAGTGCTCGCCAACATCAAGGCATCACAGGCATGCTCAAAAGGCTATCATACTTGGTCCAGTTCTAACACTATACCTATTCGAAACTTATCTCATCCGCCTTATTTACCTAAACAGTATCTAAACGCTAACAAAGATCATGAATTGAATGTCTTCTCCTCATGATTGTGCACTAATTTCTTTCCAATCAACTTTTGTTTTCGTTGAATAAGCTAAGCAGCAATCCTACAGTTTAAATTATTTCTTCAAGTGTTGAACATAGTATTTCCTCTCCACTAACGTAGCAGGCATAAAAATTTAAATCAATAGGTCTTTCACAAGGTTGTAATGGGGCTTGGTCCAAGCCGTGGAAATAAATATTTATTTTTAGGCTAGGCAACTTCAAACTCAACTTACTTCGGGCCTTTAGAATACAATTTCCCCTAAAGTACCCAATTCTTCTCTTTTTCTCACTTTGGAAGCATGTGCTCACTAGTACCCTTTTTTTTTTTTTTAACAACACCTGATTTTTTTATAGGGTACTTTACCGAGCATATAACTAGAAAATCACTCTAAGAATTAAAGTAGGCACCCAATACCTGTAACATCCTACCAGGAAAAACCTAGTAATCGAGTATTGTTTATAGAAGTAAGGCTTATAGAATAAGTTCTGAATGAATAAAGTACTAGATATGACCAAGTGTTTAAAGTCTATAAAATGCACCCTTAGGCAAAGTCTTTCTTAAGGTAAGCTTGGTGGCCTGGCAGACTCTTGCAAGGTATACATGGAAATACGAAAATGTGCAACTGTACACAATCGCAATAAGTAATAAAGTGACAAGTAAATGTCGAGTTATCGTACCCATAGGGATTGTGAAAAAAATTATTTATGAATGCAATTTTAAAAACACTTTGGTGAATAAAAATATTTTGATTTGAAAAGGTGATTAAAAACTAGGATTTTAACTAAGTAAAATAGATAAAAATAAAATAAAAGTTCCAATGCTCAATTTCAAAAGATGGTTTTAATCAAGATGGCATTATTGTGTTAGATTAATTACATTTCTTAACTTAGAAATATTAAACTCATGTTTATGTTGTTACTGAATAAATTCACAAGAACTTGGTAATTTGCTAACTAAAGAATATACTTACATACCAAAAATTCATTTATCTCTTGACTACATCTCTATGTCAATTCAACTGATTAAACAAATTTTAATAAGCAAATTTGTTAATGGACATACATACTTATGAAATTAAAATAAAATCTTGTACATATCTTTATGCCAATTCAAAAAATTAATTCAATCTCATAAGCACATAAAAGACTACGTGAGGTAACAATGTATTTCTACCTTGAAATAGTTTAATCACAATAATCTTGCAAGTTATGCAAGGCTAATGTATCGTTAGATACCGTTGCTAATTTAACCATCAGCTACCTTAGATGATTAAACATACACTGATTAAGTATAGTGTCAATTAATTACAATTTCAATCTATTTAAATAATTAATACATTAGTTACCTTACAATTGTAATCCAAGAATAACTTAGTGATGGTTTTACTTAATCAAACATCTTACCGAGGCCTATAACAACACAAAAACAATTTTAATAAATTAAGTAGAAAAAATGCAATCAACCTAACACGAATTAAATTTAAGCCATATTAATTAAATTGAACATATCAACATCACAAATATTCATAGAGTTCATTATAACAACAACAACATTGAAAGGATAGGGAACAAGAATCAAATCTGGTGTTTTTTCTGTGGCTTGACTAGTTTGCTCCACTCCTCCTTCTCCGCTTATTCTTGTCGAACCGAGGCTTCTACGAACACTTGAATGATACTCCAAATGGTAGTTGATTGACTCTTTTTCAAGAGGTGAAATCAGCAAGGGATTAGGGGAAGAAAATAAGAGAGAAGTAAAGAGATGAGAAGGGTTGAGATGTGTTTGAAGTGAGCGGCAAAGGGGGTATTTATAGGTTGAGATGGCTGATAAAATTAGAAAAAATCAGTAGCCATAGAGTCTCCCCATGGCCAGCCACACATGTGGCAAGTTTGAATGTTTCAAACTTGCTATCTTAAGGTAGGGGAAAATCTAGAAAGGCATAAATAGTGGAGGGGTTTGATTGCAATTTGAAGGAGTATTAAAGGGCCATTTTGCAAGTTAAATAATCAGCCAAGCAAGCTGATTGGGTCAGCATTTGGGATGGTTTTGGGCTGCCCAGTGCTCGATTGGATCGGTTTTCTCGGTTCAGCTCAACTGGGCCACTTTTCATAATTAATTAATAATAATTCATTTAACCTAAATTAAATTGGATTAAAGTTAAAATTAATTATATTATGGATTAATACACATAATTTGGACCGTCTTAGGCCTCAAAATTGCTTCTTGGTTTTGTGCTTCTAGCAGTGTATGTCGAGCCGTTTTTCGCCTTTTGTGCAAATTTGTCGAAAATAATTAACGTTAATCAATATTATTTATAAAATTAATTAAAATTAAATATGTTAATAATTTAAGTACAAAATAATTATTTTATAATAATTAAATATTTTTCAACAAGAATTTTACCAAAACTGAATGAATTTGAGTTAAAAAGGACATAAAAAGAGTGTATATTTTTGTGTTTCCACACCCCCAAACTTAATTCATTGATCTTTCCAAGTAATGCACAAATTTGAAAAGAATTTCTCAGAAGCACATTTGAAAAATTCCTTCAGAACAACATTTTTCCCAAAATCATGATTTTAGTATACTTATGCTCAAAAACAAGAAATTTGATACTTATGCTACTTATGTATACATATCATTCAAATTAATCTCAGTTATTATTATGATAGCAAAAATAGACTAAGTGCTTTCTCAATAAAGACATGCTAAATTCCTACCAATTTGATTTTATTCCCTTATTCAAGAAAGTTGCAATCATTAAGTTTAACTTATGCCTTCATATGTTGAACATAGAAATTTCTCTCCACTAATGTAGGTAGCATAGAAACTTGAATCAATAGGTCCTTAAAAAGGTTGTAACGTGGCTAGGCTAGGGGTGGGTAAAAGATAGGTAAATTTAGGCTAAAAACCCTAGACTCAGCTTCAATCGGAGCTTCAGAATAATTATCTTCAATACACCTACTTACTTTGCTTTTACATGCTCTTTTGTACATCTACTTTCTTTCAAGTACATATGCTCTTTTTTCTTCTTCTTCTTCTTTTTTTCACGAGCATTTTACTGTATGTACTACAATTTTTTTGAGCATTTGATATTTCTTTTCAACTCTCCCAAACTTATTTTCAAAGAATATTCTGAATAGTATTGAGTCTAGTGTTTGGGATAATTTAAAGATAATTATGAGAGAAGTGATGGCTAAATATTGCAAGGGTTCAAATAAAATTAGGCTAAATATTGCAAGGGTTCAAATAAAATTAGGCCATATAGTCTCAAAGATGGGTTTCAAGGGAAAAAATTTCATCATGGTTGGCTTAAAGCTCAAACGGTCCAAACAAAAGTTTCCTAAATCATTTTCAACTTCCCATGCTTCCTAACATTTTGCCTCAAGAAACTACTAAGCCAATTCTAGGTCTTGTCTCACAAAATAAGTCCTAATTGAGAGCTTTAGAAACTTGTCAAATGTGAGCCATGAAATCAATATAGTTGCTTTCTTTCAGTGCAAATCCCTTCTTTGGATGTATCTGTTGATTCTTGAAAATACTTCCGTACCTCGCTTTGGCTTCCTCACAGTGGAATTTATTTTGTGATTCATCAATTTGAGAAGAAGCACGAGTTCTCTTTGGAGGCATGATTAACCTGAACATAAGATGAAAACAAATATTTTCTCAAAAATTTAATCAGCATAAAATATTAATAATTCAATAAATTGAAAAATTAATTTGTTAAATAAAATTAAAATTTAGGAGAAAATTTTGTCTTACCACCTTTTTATAAAAGTTAAGAACTCAAAGAAAATAAATCTAACGCAAAAGTGGTCGGTTTAGGGATGTTTATAGGGTGTCTTGATGGTGCGGTACGAGTAGCAAGGTGGCAGTGACATGTTAGGGAGTAGCAAGATATGCGTGTCTGCCATGGATGGGCGACAAGCGAACAACAGCAAGACTATCTCGCTAATGAGAGGGTTGGTGCGTTGGCGCTCGCGAGCAGGTGTGTGAGAGTCAATCTGGCACGAGCAGGAGCAGCAGCGTGAGCTGCTCATGTGCACGTGAGCTGTTGGCCGAATGGGGCTGCCAGGTGGTGTTATGGCTAGGGAGTTGGGAGCTTCAGCACTAGGTGATTTGGTGGGTTTTGGATGCTAGGTTTGATTGAGGGATGAGTGAAAGAAATGGAAAATGTGGGTGAAATTTATAGTTTGAGGAGTAGGAGTTTAATTAGAATTCTTAGAACAATTTAATACTTAAAATATTCTAAGTTCTAATTCTACATAGAGTTAACAACAATTAATAATTAGTATAATGCATATTAAATTATTATTTGCAATTAATTTATTAAAGATAAATACTTATTAAATAAAATATGATCAAATTTAAACTAGTCTTAATTCTATGCAAAGTTGATAATAATTAATATCTTATTTATTAAATTAAAACATTTATTCTAGATACCTTTTGAAATTATTTACAAAAAGAGACATCTAATTTTTAATATTTACAAAAGGAGCAACCAAATTTTGAAAATAATTCAATTAAGTGCCTATACTTAAAGAAAATTTGAAATTGAGTTGCAATTTAAAACTTGGATCAAAATTTACTCTATTATTTGAAAAACTAAAAAGTTATTTTTCCATTCAGGAAATAATTTCTCGAAAAATTATGTTAAAATTAATTCCAAAGAAAGATTGGAAGGGTCACAAGTGGTCCCGCTTAAGTTCCAATCTCTTAGACAAAATTTATTTAAACATATTAATCCTGAAAATATACCCTAAATAATTTATTTAAAAAGGAAAACAAGAAAAATTAATCATCTAATAAAATGAACGAGATTTGATCCCGTTCAACTTTATCTCCCCAGTAATGTTTTAAGCCCTGAGCATTAACTCGAAAATTATCTTCCTTACTTCGAAGATTGACAACTCTGTATGGATAAACTCGGTGAATCGTAAATGGACCGGACCAACGTGATTCTAACTTACCTGGAAAGAACCTTAATTTGAAATTTGAATAACAAGACTTGCTAACCTACTTCAAATTCTTGAACTCGAATGTGCTTGTCATGTCATTTCTTAAGTCTTTCCTTGAGTAATTTAGCATTTTCGTATGAGAACATTTGGAATTCTTCTAACTCGTTGAGTTGGAGCATCCGTTTCTCTGTACCAAGCTTAATATCCAAGTTGAGTTGTTTAAGAGCCCAATAAGCTTTGTGCTCTAACTCCAAGGGCAGATGACAGGCTTTCCCAAAGACCAACCTATAGGGTGACATCCCTAAAGGTGTCTTGTATGCTGTCCTGTAGGCCCATAAAGCATCATCTAGTCTTTTGGACCAATCTTGTCGGTTCGGGCAAACTATCTTCTCGAGTATGCCTTTGATCTCTTTGTTTTCCAGTTCAGCTTGCCCATTCATTTGCGGGTGGTAAGTTGTGGCAACCTTGTGCTTCACTCCGTGTTTGTCGAGTAACCATTTCAACTAATTTTTCACAAAATGGGACCCTTCAGCACTGATGATGGCTCTTAGGGTTCCAAACCTTGTGAACACATGCTTCTGCAAAAAACTTAATCACTACCTTAGCATTGTTTATCAGATAGGCCTCAGCCTCAACCCATTTAAACACATAGTGTACTGCTACCAATATTTACTTGTGACCAAAAGACAGAGGAAAAGGATCGAGAAAGTCAATACCCTAAACATTGAATAATTCTACCTCAATGATGTTTGTTCAAGGCATCTCATTTCTATTGGTGACGTTTCCAACGCTTTGGCATCGATCACAACTCCTTACGTAAGCAAACGAGTCTTTAAATAATGTTGACCAAAAGAATCCGGCTTGCGATAATTTGGTTGCAGTACGTGTACCTCCGAAGTGTCCCCCACTCAGAGCTAAATGGCAATGATATAAATCTTATGTACTTCATTTAATCTGTACAGTTTTTAAACAAGTATGGCTCTTCCCAGAAATAGTACTTCACATCTTGAATGAACTTTTTCTTTTGGTGATATGTCTTATATGTAACACCCCAAACCTGTCCTAGACGTTACGACCGGATCTAGCATGTCACATGGAAAGGTTGTTAAAGAATCTACGCGTTCGTTAAAAATATCAAGTTTTGTGAAAAATCCAATTTGTTTTATAGCTCTCTTTGCAAAAACATTTTCGTTGCTATTTCCGATGATCTTGTTTATAATTAATCCAACTCAATGAGTTTTAGAAAAAAAATTTAAATTATTGTAGACATGGGATATTTTGAAAAGAGTTATAAACGTTAAGAAAATCTAGAGTTTTATCCATTATAGTTTGTAAATCGTGTATTAATATTATAGAAAAAACCATTATTAATGTTTTAGAAAATCCCAAATTGAGCATTCAAAGTTAATAAGCAGTAACCAAATTAAAAGCTAAAACCAAAACAAAATACCAATGGCCTTATTACAAAACAAAAACCCAAATTTAAATAAAAATATATAGTACCGCAAAATGGAATTTATTAAGCTACGATGTATGGCCACCACAGAGTTCACCTCGGCTCCAAATCTGCAAAGCTAGGAAATACCTACAAAATTAAGCAGAGGGGTGAGTTACGAGAACTCAGTGTGTAATCCCCTATACGAACGATAATTGGGCTTAAGCCCACAGAAGCACATTGAGCCTTAGCTCTCACAGTAATGAAATTGGCCGAAGCCCATATGAGTCGAACTGGGCTGTAGCCTTAACAACATGGCATAAATAGTAAATGCAATGAAACCCAGCCCAACCTAGTATTCCATCCTCTACACTCCACTCCATATGTCCATCCTCAACACACCTGTGGGGATTTTACAATCAACCCTCCATCCTCTACACTCCTCTTTAGCAGTCATGCTAACAGTCACACTGCTCAAAGCCGATATAATATGGCAGAGCCACCGATATGTGTGGCACCAAGCCATCGAAACAATGTGGAAGAGCCACCGAAATAATAATATAATCGGCACACAGCCCTGGGTAAATATGATTGACATAGAGTCATCAATAACTGTATTATGCTTGGCACATAGCCATCAGCGATAGTAATATAATCGGCACATAGCCTTGGGTAAATACGATTGGCACAAAGCCATAATCAATATGGCACGTAGCCATATTTAGGTTGGCATATAGCCATTATACAGAATGTGGCAGAGCCACCGATATATACTTCCCCGATCATCAATATCCTAACCCCATGCAATATGTCGTGTATGTCATGCTCAATCATTACACGTGTATGCAGAATGACCATGCTCAATAACAATTATTTAAACATGTAATAAAAGCATATCAGTCATACAACCATAGCCAAACCGGTCATATCATAGCACAAACCAATCACTTACATACAAGGGCAAATCAGTCATTTTACCCTATAAAGGTATTCCGGTAATCCTATCCTTCTAGGGGTAGTTCAGTAACTCTACTCATAACTAATTCCTATATGTAGTGTATCTCAAACATAATCAATCATACTATTAACACATAAAACACTAGTACTACCACGAGGGTACAACGATCATTTTATCGTTTAGGGATAAAACAGTAATTTCACAAATCATGGGTATTTCGGTAATTTTGCAAACTGGGGATATTTCAGTAATTTTACAAACTAGGGGTATTTTGGTAATTTCACAAACCAGGGGTATTTCGATAATTTTGCAAACCAGGGGTATTTTTCTAATTTTGTAGTCAGGGTATTAACGACCCAACAGAAGGTCCACTTTTGCCTCGAACGACTCAAGTATTCTAAACAGAGATAATGATGCGAATGGGCCTAAGGCCCTTTCTCGGCCCAAGTGGGCCCACACACTCGTGTCGCCCATTCAGCCTAAACATAGCCACATATATGAGATTTACATAGTCTAGTTCACTATCTACTACTCAATCATACAATTTACTCATATGGGCCCCCGGGCCTATTGGGCCCACTTAGCCCCTTTCGGGCCATCGTGGGCCAACAGCCTACACCTATAAGAACACTACTGATGGCCTCAACTATCACATTTAAGCCCCACACTTGTGCTCACATGCTCGTGTGGTTACTATCGCCGTGTCACCAGTATTTCGGCATATGTCACTCTACAGCTAGAGTAGAGAGAATACACACCTGATAGGAGTCTGAAACTGCTAAACCGCACTCCAAGCACTCCTACATCCAATGCCAACCAGGTATGCTTATTCTCCTCCTAGACAGCTCTATATATAGCTAGCTTCTCACCTTCTTTCTTTGTATCTTTCCGATGTGAGATCCCTCCATCAGTAGAGTTTAAATCTAACTCAAACTCTTGCCATCCAATCCACAAAATAAATACTCCCTTGGTTTCCATGAGATCAAACCCAAGCTCTCCCATCAGCCAATTCATGCCACTTGCCACTAAGCCACAAGCTCCTCTTATGTCTAAGACCATGCGCAACTAAATACAAATCTATGGCCAAGGTCTAAATCCATTTTGAAAAAATACCAAAAAGAAATGCAAGTGCCATGCCTTGAACCTTGGATCTCCTTCTTTCCTTTTGGCGTCACCCCCTTGCCTCTTATGTGGGGTTACTTTGCCACTAGACCACTCACTCCACTTGTGTCATTTTCTCCACATTTTATTCTTAAAGCCTACCTACTAACTCACAGGGTTTTATTCACCTAAAACCAAAATTTTTCCTAATGTAATATCTGAGATTTAGGGGTTATGCGTTTTAACTTAAATATATGTGGCTATGTGCTTGTGTGTGGTTTGTATGCGATTTGGGGCTTCGAGAATCTTAGGATGTAGGTAGGAGACATAGGAAATATTTGATTTGAAGCATTGAAAAGAGAGCTAAGGGAGCTAGGCCTTAAGGAGTTTAGTATGTGGACTAGGAAACAAGAACTTAGCTGGTAAAGTGGCAAGGGAGGCGCCACTTAGAGCACAGGAGGGTGATGCCTCAGGAGGTGTGAAGGGGCCTAGGTTCGAGTAACGCAGGTGGCATTTTGGAGCTTTTATTTTTCGAAAAGGAGGTGCAGTGGTGGATGGCACAAGAACTCTGAATGGATGAGTGGAAGACCAAGTCAAATCCATTTGAATGTGCGGCTAAGAGAGTGGATGAAAGGTGGACTCATTCAAATTCTTTGAATGAGAGGTGGAGAGGAAAAGTAGGAGAAAAAGAAGGGATTTGAGAAAAGGGGAAGAGTTGGCTGGCAAAGGGACTTTGGAAGGGGCATATTCGGTCATGCATAGGGGAACTAAGTACCAAATTTGCTTAAGGGGTTCTAGGTGCATTTTGGTTCTCTTTTATTTCCTTAGTGTTGTGCCGAAAGTAGTAGTCAGAGAACTTTCAAAACCTTTTTGCTTTAGCTGAATTCGAGAAGACCATTAAGGTCACTTTCTTCTCCTATTTTCTTCTTCTATTTTTCTTGACACGATTCTTCAAAAGCCGAAAGTCCCATTGCATCTTTACTCTTTGAAGTCGATTTGACCAGTAGCATCAAAGGCCAAATCCTATCATCATTCTATTATTGATTTGAAATTGATCCTTGTTCCTTTTTAACTCTCAAAGCCAAATACCCTTTTTTTCCCTGTGGCCGAATTTCTCTGAGTTTCCAAGCAAAGGTGTAATCGATCTCAACATTGTGGTAAGGGTTAATTGTCATTCGGTTTCTTTTTCTTTTTCCTTTGGTTAGCCAAAATCTAGGAATCTAATCCCTCTTATTCTCTTTTGGCCAAAATCGTGAAGGAGATCTTTCAGGATTCTTGTAGCCGACGATTGAAAGGTGATTTTTCAGGATTTGAGATCCAAGGTAAGTAGAATGTAACCTTCGGCCAAGGGCCATTCTTGTAGATCTTATGCGATAAGCTGAATCTGACATAAGTTATGTAGGGATTGCGACATCTTCAAGGGTAAACGATAGTTTTGGGATTTAAGCAAGCAAGGTAAGGTAGTTGTAATATTCAACCAAAGGCCATGTTGTTTATTAAGGGTTGCCGATTCTAACTATGGTATTTTAGGGGGTTTTCGATAGAGATAAAGGAGGAGTCTCGGGATTCAGATTTATTTCGGTAAGAAAAGTTAAGTTATAGATTGTATTTCATTTAGATCTTATTTGTCGATTAACCGGGTTTTGATTAAGTGTTCCTCAATGGATGCGAGTACCAGTGGAGGAGAGAAAGGGGTAGTTCCCACCCCTAGATTCAAGAAGCGCTCGATTTTTACCGTACGTGATTGGCCACCGGGTTGTGGGCCAGGATCGAAAAGGGATAAGCAGATCATTGTTATCCCTGCTAGTGAGAGTGTCGGTATCGAGAGTGTCATTCTCAGTGTTATCAGGTGTGTAGCCCTACATTAATTTCCCGATAGATTAATAGTGTTAATGTTAAATGTGTGTTAATAAAAATACTAGTAACATGGCTAAGGGTACCATTCAATGGTACAGTGGATTCAGGTACGTTACCCCTAACTCTTAGTTAATAATGCTTATGGACATTGATATGGAAATATGTGTAATTTCGTTATGACTTTGGGGTAAGGTACATTACATGATATCTGAATAATATGTATGTTGTATGGGCATATGGGTGAAATGATAAGGGAAGTGTTTTGGTGGTTTTTACCACATTATCCAGTAAATTATGTCACATATTATGAATCCAGTGACTCTGTCACATTATCTGGTGGCTATGCAACGATTATAAGGGCGATGTGCAGTTGACTGCAGCGACTGCCTTCTTGGGTGTGTAGCGATTGGAGGGTTGATTTAGTAATCCCCACGGTGTGATTGGAAGGTACGGGTGGTGTGTAGAGGATGGATATCTAGGTGGGGCTCGGGATTGCATTTCATTCTGTGCATAACTGTGATGAAATATGTTATGACTCGATATGCTATATTATGGGCTTTGTCAAAATGCTATGATTAAGGCTATAATCGGTTGGGTTTTGGTGTAGCCTTTACACATTGAGTCTGTTGACTCACCCTTCGTGGGATAACTTTTTGCAGGTGATACTTAGCGCTGTGGATTGGGTCACTGGGAACTTTGTGGTGGCGATGCTCAGCTCAGTATTTTCGGGTTTTCTTATAATTAAGCTTATCACATTTTTCTTATTATGCTTTCAGGATTTATTTCGGGATTTGTTTTGCTATAATAAGGCCATTATTTAACTATTTTATTTATACGTTTTAAATTTTATTTTGGTACGATCAACATCAAACAAATGATTAAATATTTTTCGTAAAACAACTTCAATTGTTTTAACACCTAAACACCTATGGTTTTCGACTTGATCATAACACAAACTTAATTGTTACAAAACCACAATATTTTCCAAGACGACAAAATGAGATTTAAATAAAGTTTTACTCAAGGAACATGCCAGATCCAGTCGAGGCTTGTGGGTCGGTTTTGGGTGTTTCAATTTGGTATCGAGCCTAGTTCAAAACTCGGCTTGAAGGGCTTTTGGGCCCAAAATGTTTTACGAAAGTGAGTTTACTAAAAGATGAGCAGGTTTTCTGGCATGGCACCTAAGTCTCCGGCCCGAAATCCACCAGGTAAGTACCCCTAAACATTGTGTGATTTATATAAGGAAGAAATGGGTATTACGGGATCATAGATTAGTAGATTAGGAGCTATTGAACCCTAGGATTAGCTTACTCCAACACAAAATTACATAAAATTTAAAGACCAATGAAACAAACTTGTGAGTAAGTCACCGAGTTAAGGGTGTGGCAACAGTTGTGCACATGTCTAGGATTGGATTCAGGGGGAGCTTCGTATTTAAGCAGTCCTAGTGACTCACCTCCTCTTCACTCGAATCTTACCTGGTGCGTAGTGACGGTTCACCCTAACCAAGAGGACTTACCCACAGGCTAAATTCAATAATTAAAACTCGAAAGGGACTAGCTACACAGTTTTATAAAAACCCTAGTTTTAAAATCACCAAATTACCCCCTTAACTTGCAAAAAACTACCTTACATCTGAAAAAATTACCGAAGTACCCCGATTTGTGGAAATTACTAAAATACCATCAGTTTATAAAATTACCATACTACCCTCAATTTTTACCAAAATATTCCTATTTTGCAAAAACACCAAAAACTTCTATTTTGCAAAATTTCAAGATACCTTGATTTGGAAAATTACCAAAATACCCCTATAGGACAAATTATGAAAATACCCCTAGGTTGGGAACGGACGAAAATGTTCAAAGTGGTGACCGTGTGTGGTGGATAGTATTGATGAATGAATGTGATTCTCTGAGTTAGGGTAGGAGATTAGAACGAAAACTTTGTAATGATCGAAAGAACTACTACTAAACTTCTTAACATAAAACTTGTTCGTGGGTAATCAGTGAAACAAAAGCTAATGCATAAAATTTCTTAAATCAGATTAAATCACGATCATAGACATGAGTTTTAGGGGACGTGGTCGTAATGTGCGTGGGTGTGGTAGAGGCAGAATGATCGTATCGGAACCAGTTAGGTCTAGTCAAGGGTCCGAGAATGAGATGTCACCACCACCACCGCCGTGTCGAGTATCGAGATCGACGGGGATGATAAGATTGCAGCGATGCTACAAGTTTTTGAAAGGGTGGCTAGAGCAGGTGGAGGCATGGGAGCTCAAAAATCTGTATTTGAGCGACTCCGAACCAATGGAGCTGAGGTATTCCGAGGTGTATCTGGTGTGGCACCCAATACGGCTGAGTATTGGTTGGAGGCAATGGAGCGAATCATGGATGATTTGGATCTGACTGCTGAGGAGAAACTAAAAGGGGTGGTGTCGCTTCTCCGGGATGAGTCATACCAGTGGTGGCTCACAGTTTGGGATAGTGCTGCAGCGATGATCTCACTTGGGAGTATTTCAAGGCGACGTATCAGGAGAAGTATATTGGGTCTAGTTATATTAATGCGTAGAGGAAGGCATTTCTGAGGTTGGTTTAGGGGAGTAAGTCCGTAGCGGAGTACGAGGTAGAATTCTTAAGGTTGAGCCAGTATGCTCGAGGTATCGTGGCTACAGAGCATGAACAGTGTGTCAGGTTCGAGGATGGACTGAGGGATGATCTGAGATTGCTGATTACTCCACAGCAGGAGCGGGAGTTTGCCGTGTTGGTAGAGAAGGCTAAGGTAGCCGAATGGGTTAGGGAATCTGTGAGATAGAATTCGGATAAGAATAGACAAAAGAGAGGTTTTGGATCATCGGGTCATCCAGAAGTCTCTAAAAAAGACCTAGAGTTGACGGGCCACGAGATCGGCAGGTTGCTGTGGGAGGTCAGTATCGTTTGTGTGCTCAATGTGGAAAGATGCACCCGGAGGAGTGTTGGAAGAAGATAGGGGGATGTTTTAAGTGTGGGTCCAAAGACCATGTGATTAGGAACTGTCCATTGGAGACAGACAAGAGTCGACCAGCAAGTCAAGGTTTTAATCAGACTGGAAGAGGTGGACAGCAGCCACCACGGGGTCGTGGTCCGATTAGCAGAGGTAATGGTTCTAGAAGAGGTCGGGGACATCGGCAGAGGTGTTGATAACACAGAGGTGAGACAGCTAGGTCTGGTGTATGTAGTTCATCGAAGGGAGGATGGTGACGCACCGGACGTCATAACTAGTACGTTCCTTATAGCTGACAAGTCTTTCTTTGCTTTAATTGATGTTGGCTCGACCCACTCATATGTTGCTTGTAGAGTAGCTGAAACATTAGGTATAGCATCTGAACTGTCTGTTAGGGAGATGACTATAGTGAGCTTGTTAGGTCAAAAGGTAGTGGTGAATAGGATATTTCGGAATGTGCCTCTAGAGATTGAGGGAGTGGTATTTCTTGCCAAATTGATGGAACTACCTTTCGGTGAATTTGATCTCATTCTAGGCATGGATTGGCTAGTGGAACATCATGCTAAATTGGATTGCGCAGCTAAGCGAATGGAGTTGAGGACTCCAGAGGATGAGGAGATAATTGTGATAGGAGAAAGAAGAAACTATTTGTCTAATGTAGTCTCCGCATTAAAGGCTTATAAGATGGTGCGAAAAGGGTGTAAGGCATTTCTGGCCTTGATTAGTGCTTTGGATGCAAGAGAAGAGGGGGTTAGTGGGGTTAGAACAGTAAGAGAGTTCGTGGATGTCTTTTTAGAGGAGCTACCTGGGTTACCTCCGGACAGGGAGGTGGAGTTCAGAATTGATTTATCGCTGTGCACAGACTCACGTGTCAATTGCTCCATATAGGATGGCGCCAAAGGAGTTGGTAGAGCTCAAGGCCCGATCCAAGAGTTACTTGATCGTGGGCTTATCCGACCCAGTGTGTCTCCATGGGGAGCACCATTCCTATTCGTGAAAACGAAGGATGAAACTATGCACATGTGCATAGATTATCGGCAGTTGAATAAGCTGACGATCAAAAAAAGTACCCGTTACTGAGGATAGACGACTTGTTCGATCAGCTTAAGGGGGTTGTGGTATTTTCAAAAATAGATCTAAGGTCGGGGTATCATCAGCTTAAAGTGAAGGAAGCAGATATCTATAAGATAGCTTTTCGGACTAGATACGGGCATTATGAGTTCTTAGTAATGCCATTAGGATTGACGAATGCCCCAGCTGCGTTCATGGATATGATGAATCGGGTTTTTCAACCCTACTTGGATTAGTTCGTTGTTGTGTTTATAGATGACATTCTGGTATATTCCAAGTTCGAGGAAGAGCATGATGCGCATCTCTGGGTAGTATTGCAGGTGTTAAGGGAGAAGAAGTTATATGCCAAGTTTAGCAAGTGCGAATTTTGGTTGAAGGAAGTTGCGTTTTTGGGTCATGTGGTGTCTGCAGAAGGGATAAGGGTGGATCCTCGGAAGATTGAGGCAGTATTAGATTGGAAACCACCTAAGTCTGTGGCAGAGGTTCGTAGTTTCTTGGGGTTAGCAGGCTACTACAGGAGATTTGTTGAAGGGTTCTCATCAATAGCAGCACCCCTGATAAAGTTGTTGAGAAAGGAGGTACCTTTCGTGTGGGCGGATAAGCAGCAGGAGAGTTTTGAGAAGCTTAAGAGAGTATTGACAGAGGCTTCGATTTTGATTCAGTCGAAAGCAGGGAAAGACTTTGTGGTGTATTGTGATGCTTCCCACACAGGATTGGGATGTGTTCTAATGCAAGACGGGAAGGTGGTCGCTTATGCGTCTCGGCAGTTAAGGCCAAATAAAGTTAACTATCCGATGCATGACTTGGAATTGGCCGCGGTGGTCTTTGCTCTAAAAGTATGGAGGCATTATTTATATGGAGAGAAGTCAATGATCTACATGGACCACAAGAGTCTGAAATATTTGTTGACTCAGAATGAGCTAAATTTGAGACAGCGAAGGTGGGTGGAGTTGTTGAAAGACTACGACTGTTCAATAGAGTATCACCTGGGCAAGGCGAATGTGGTGGCAGATACCCTAAGTCAGAAAATAGTGTCGAATCTAAGGGCGATGTTTGCACACCTTAGTCTTTATGATAATGGAAGTTTGCTAGCAGAGTTGCAGGTGAAGCTGACATGGCTAAGTCAGGTAAAGGAGAAACAGTTGGTAGATGGTGAACTAAGTGCTAAGCTGCTGCAAGTGCAAAATGGGGAGTTGGAAGACTATGGTGTAAACAGCGATAGAGTGTTGTGTTTTTGGGGCAAGGTCTGTATGCCAAAGGATGAGGAGTTAAGGCAAAAATTCTTTAGGAATCGCATAGTAGCCCTTATGGTATGCATCCTGGAGCAAGTAAGTTATACAGAGATCTACGAGATCAGTTTTGGTGGCCCGGTCTGAAATGAGAAGTTACAGAATTTATGGGGAAGTGCTTAACTTGTCAGCAGGTTAAAGCTGAACACCAAGTACCATCAGGATTGCTTCAACCGATAAAGATTTCGCAGTGGAAGTGGGAGAGAATTACTATGGACTTCGTTAGTGAGCTTCCCCTTACGCCTACTAAGAAGGACTTGATATGGGTGATAGTAGATTGGTTGACGAAGTCGGTACATTTCATACCAGTGCGGGTTGACTATTCGCTGCAAAGGTTGGCAAAGTTGTATGTGGCAAAAATTGTGAGGCTGTACGGGGTGTCGGTGTCGATTATCTTGGATAGGGATCCAAGGTTTACGTCTCAGTTTTGGAGAGCATTGCATTAGGCACTGGGCACCAGGTTAGACTTCAGTACAGCATTTCATCTGCAGACGGACGGCCAGTCTGAACGAGTAATTCAAGTGTTAGAGGATATGTTGAGGGGTTGTGTGATAGATTTCAGAGGAAGCTAGGAGGAGTTCTTGCCTTTAGCGGAGTTTGCATACAATAACAGCTATCAAGCAAGTATTCGAATGGCACCGTATGAAACATTGTATGGATGAAAGTGTCACACTCCTACGTGTTGGATAGAATTGGGGGAACGTCAGATTTTGGATCCGGAGATTGTGGTAGAATCGGAAGAAAAGGTTAAGGTAATTTAGGCACGGTTGAAGGAAGCATCTGACAGACAAAAGTCATATGCGGATCTCAAGCGGAAGGAGATAGAGTTTGCGGTGGGGAATCAGGTGTTTCTAAAAGTTTCACCATGGAAGAAGGTGATGAGATTTGGTCGCAAGGAAATGCTAAGTCCCAAGTTTATAGGACCTTATCGGATTTTGAAGTGGGTTGGACCAGTGGCGTGCCAGTTGGAATTGCCTTTGGAATTGAAGCAGATGAACAACGTGTTTCATGTTTCGATGCTACGTTATTATCGGTCGGATGCATCTCATGTAGTACCAGTTGAGGAAGTAGAGCTAAGACCAAATTTGTCCTACGAGGAAGAGCCGATTCGGATTCTGGAGTGGGATGTGAAGGTGTTACGGAGGAAATCAATTCCTCTTGTCAAAGTGTTATGGCGGAACCATGGATCGGAAGAAGCTTCATGGGAGCCGGAGGAAGCAATGCGACAGTAATATCCTCACTTATTTTAGCCAGGTAATTTCGGGGTCAAAATTATTTTAAGGGGGTAGAACTGTAATATCCGAGATTTAGGGGTTATGAGTTTTAACTTAAATATATGTGGCTATGTTCTTGTGTGTTGTTTGTATGCGTTTTGGAGGCTTCGGGAATCTTGGGATGTAGGTAGGAGACATAGGAAATATTTAATTTGAAGCATTGAAAAGAGAGCTAAGGGAGCTAGGCCTTAAAAAGTTTAGTATGTGGACTAGGACACAAGAACTTAGCCGGTAAAGTGGCAAGGGAGGCGCCACTTAGAGCACGGGAGGGTGACGCCTCAGGGTGTGTGAAGGGGCCTAGGTTCGAGTAATGCAGGTGGCATTTTAGAGCTTTTATTTTTTCGACAAGGAGGTGCAGTGGTGGACGGCACAAGGACTCTGAATGGATGAGTGGAAGACCAAGTCAAATCCATTTGAATGTGCCACTAAGAGAGTGGCTGAAAGGTGGACTCATTCAAATTCTTTGAATGAGAGGTGGAGAGGAAAAGTAGGAGAAAAAGAAGGGATTTGAGAAGAGGGGAAGAGTTGGCCAGCAAAGGGACTTTGGAAGAGGCATATTTGGTCATGCATAGGGGAACTAAGTGCCGAATTTACTTAAGGGGTTCTAGGTGCATTTTGGTTCTCTTTTCTTTCCCTAGTGTTGTGCCGAAAGTAGTAGTCAGAGAACTTTCAAAACCTTTTTGCTTTAGCTGAATTCGAGAAGACTATTAAGGTCACTTTCTTCTCCTATTTTCTTCTTCTCTTTTTCTTGACACGATTCTTCAAAAGCCGAAAGCCCCATTGCATCTTTACTCTTTGAAGCCAATTTGACCATTGGCATCAAAGGCCGAATCCTATCATCATTCCATTGTTGATTCGAAATTGATCCTTGTTCCATTTTAACTTTCAAAGTCGAATACCATTTTTTTTCCCTGTGGCTGAATTTCTCTGAGTTTCTAAGTAAGGGTGTAATCGATCTCAACATTGTGGTAAGGGTTAACTGTCATTCGGTTTCTTTTTCTTTTTCCTTTGGTTAGCCGAAATCTAGGAATCTAATCCCTCTTATTCTCTTTTGGCCGAAACCATGAAGGAGATCTTTCGGGATTCTTGTAGCCGATGATTGAAAGGTGATTTTTTGGGATTTGAGATCCAAGGTAAGCAAAATGTAACCTTCGGCCAAGGGCCATTCTTGTAGATCTTATGCGATAAGCTGAATCTGACATAAGTTATGTAGGGATTGCGACATCTTCAAGGGCAAACGATAGTTCTGGGATTTAAGCAAGCAAGGTAAGGGAGTTGTAAATATTAGGCCAAAGGCCATGTTGTTTATTAAGGGTTGGCCGATTCTAACTATGGTATTTTAGGGGGTTTTCGACAGAGATAAAGGAGGAGTCTCGGGATTCAGATTTATTTTGGTAAGGGAAGTTAAGTTATAGATTGTATTTCATTTAGATCTTATATGACGATTAACCGGGTTTTGATTAAGTGTTCCTCAATGGATGCGAGTACCAGTGGAGGAGAGAAAGGGGTAGTTCCCACCCCTAGATTCAAGAAGCCTCGATTTTTGCCGTACGTGATTGGCCACCGAGTTATGGGCCAGCATCGAAAAGGGATAAGCAGATCGCTGTTATCCCTGCTAGCGAGAGTGTCGGTATCGAGAGTGTCATTCTCAGTGTTATCAGGTGTGTAGCCCTACATTAATTTCCCGATAGATTAATAGTGTTAATGTTAAATGTGTGTCAATAAAAATACGAGTAACATGGCTAAGGGTACCATTCAATGGTACAGTGGATTCAGGTACGTTACCCCTAACTCTAAGTTAATAATGCTTATGGGCATTGATATGGAAATATGTGTAATTTCGTTTTGACTTTGGGGTAAGGTACATTGCATGATATCTGAATAATATGTATGTTGCATGGGCATATGGGTGAAATGATAAGGGGAAGTGTTCCGGTGGTTTTTACCACATTATTTGGTGACTTATGTCACATATTATGAATCCGGTGACTCCGTCACATTATATGGTGGCTATGCCACGATTATAAGGGCGATATGCAGTTGATTGCAGTGACTGCCTTTGAGGGTATGTAGCGGTTGGAGGGTCGATTTAGTAATCCCCACGATGTGATTGGCAGGTACGGGTGGTGTGTAGAGGATGGATATCTAGGTGGGGCTCGGATTGCATTTCATTTTGTGCATAACTGTGATGAAATATGTTATAACTCGATGTGCTATATTATGGGCTTTGTCGAAATGTTATGATTAAGGCTATAATCGGTTGGGTTTTGGTGTAGCCGTTACACATTGAGTCTGTTGACTCACCCTTCGTGGGATAACTTTTTGCAAGTGATACTTAGCACTGTGGATCGGGTCAGGGGACTTTGTGGTGGCCATGCTCAGCTCAGCATTTTCGGGTTTTCTTATAATTAAGCTTATCACATTTTCCTTATTATGTTTTCGGGATTTATTTCAGGATTTGTTTTGCTGTAATAAGGCCACTATTTAACTGTTTTATTTATACGTTTTAATTTTTATTCTGGTACTATCAACATCAAACAAATGATTAAATATTTTTCGTAAAACAACTTCAATTGTTTTGACACCTAAACACCTATGGTTTTCGACTTGATCATAACAAAAACTTAATTGTTCCAAAACCACAATATTTTCCAAGATGACAAAATGAGATTTAAATAAAGTTTTACTCAAGGAACATGCCAGATCCGGTCGGGGCTTGTGGGCCGGGTTTGGGGTGTTTCACCTAAGGCCTAACTTGAACCCGGGACTTCATGGAAGCCCCCTCACCTTCCAAAATCCCTTATCTACTAGATCCAACTTGCAATAAAGCCATTCTTTTGTTCTAAAAAATTTTAACCGCTACTACGCCCAAGGCCCATTGGGCCCAATTCTATTTGGCCCAAATTCGGGATGTTACAAATCTACCCCCTTAAAAAAATTTTGTCCTCAAAATTTCCAACTAACTAATATTCGTACATCCTAACCTACAACACTATGCTCATGCTGCACACTCTAATTCCAATAACACTAATACACTTTCTAACTTAATCTTGGTACCCCTTCACACAACCAAATATCTAACATAGAAGCAAACAAATTTTTACCACACATGCACACAATTTCTATAGTCATACATAACATCCACACATCACAGAATGAATACCAGAAATGCATTCATTTCAACACATAATAGAGTATAAGGTCAGGAAACTTACGGATTTGGTGCCAGAGACTCGGGTGCCATCCTTCCCAAAAAGACCTATATTTTTAAACCATGCTTCAAACCAATTTTTTGAAAACATTTTCAAACCCACTCCACAGTTGAGTTTTGTAACCTAGGCTCTGATACCACAATTGTAACACCCCAAACCCAGCCTAGATGTTACGACCGGATCTGGCATGTCACATGGAAAGGTTGTTAAAGAATCTACGCGTTCATTAAAAATATCAAGTTTTGTGAAAAATCCAATTTGTTTTATAGTTCTCTTTGCAAAAACATTTTCGTTGCTATTTCTGATGATCTTGTTTATAATTAATCCAACTCAATGAGTTTCAGAAAAACAACATTTAAATTATTGTAGACATGCGATATTTTGCAAAGAGTTATCAACGTTAAGAAAATCTAGAGTTTTATCCATTATAGTTTGTAAACCGTATATTAATATTATAGAGAAAATCGTTATTAATGTTTTAGAAAATCCCAAATTGAGCATTCAAAGTTAACAAGTAGTAACCGAATTAAAAGCTAAAACCAAAACAAAATACCAATGGCCTTATTACAAAAAAAAAAAAACCCAAATTTAAATAAAAATCTATAGTACCGCAAAATGGAATTTATTAAGCTATGATGTATGGCCACCACAGAGTTCACCTCGACTCCAAATTTGCAAAGCTAGGAATTACCTACAAAATTAAGCAGAGGGGTGAGTTACGAGAACTCAGTGTGTAATCCCCTATACGAACGATAACTGGGCCTAAGCCCACATAAGCACATTGAGCCTTAGCTCTCACAGTAATGAAATTGGCCGAAGCCCACACAAGTCGAATTGGGCCATAGCCCTAACAACATGGCATAAATAGTGAATGCAACGCAACCCAGCCCAACCTAGTATTCCATCCTCTACACTCCACTCCATATGTCCATCCTCAACACACCTGTGGGGATTTCTACAATTCATGCTGACAGTCACACTGCTCAAAGTTGATATAATATGACAGAGTCACCGATATGTATGGCACCAAGCCATCGAAACAATATGGAAGAGCCATCGATATTTGTGGCAGAGCCATCGAAATAATAATATAATCGGCACATAGCCCTGGATAGATATAATTGGCACAGAGTCATCAATAACTGTATTATGCTTGGCACATAGCCATCAGCGACGGTAATATAATTGGCATACAGCCTTGGGTAAATATGATTGGCACAAAGCCATAATTAAGATGGCACGGAGCCATATTTAGGTTGGCATATAGCCATTATACAAAATGTGGCAAAGCCACCGATATATACTTCCTTGATCATCAATATCATCCCAAATCCCATGCACATGAAACATAATATAATAAACAAGTCATATGGTGACATACATGCAATATTTAGAGTACACACCAAATCATGCTATCAATATTAATTATGAGGCTTAATCGAAGTACACTGACCTGAGGTTTGGATTTTACCCAACATGGATAACTCAATCGCCATTGTTGAGATTTTTGACTTTCAAACATAACACATACATGTTTTATACAATTAAGGGGTAGTGTGGTAATTACACAAATTAAGGGCATTTCGATAATTCTACAAACCAGGGGTATTTCAGTAACTTAGTAGTTTAGGGTATTAATGACCCAATAGAAGGTCCACTGTCACCTCGAACGACTCAAGTATTCTAAACAGAGATAATGATGCGAATAGGCCTAAGGCCCTTTCTCGGCCCAAGTGGGCCCACACACTCGTGTGGCCCATTCAACCCAAACCTAGCCACATATATGAGATTCACATAGTCTAGTTCACTATCTACTACTCAATCATACAATTTACTCATATGGCCCCCGGGCCCATTGGGCCCACTTGGCCCCTTCAGGCCATCGTGGCTCAATAGCCCACACCCACAAGAACACTACTGATGGCCTTAACTATCGCGTTGAAGCCCCACAAGTGCGCTCACACGCTCGTGTGGTTGCTATCGCCGTGTCACCGACATTTCGGCATATGCCGCTCTACAGCTAGAGTAGAGAGAATACACACCTAATAGGAGTCTGAAGCTGCTAAACTGCGCTCCAAGCACTCCTACGTCCAACGCCAACCAGGTATGCTTATTCTCCTCTTAGACAGCTCTATATATAGCTAGCTTCTCACCTTCCTTCTTTGTATCTTTTTGATGTGGGATCCCTCTGTCAGTAGAGTTTAAATCCAACTCAAACTCTTGCCTTCCAATTTGAAAAATAAATGCTCCCTTGCTTTCCATGAGATTTGAACCCAAGCTCTCCCATCAGCCAATTCACGCCACTTGCCACTAAGCCACAAGCTCCTCTTATGTCTAAGACCATGCGCAACTAAATATAAATATATGGCCAAGGTCTAAATCCATTTTGAAAAAATACCAAAAAGAAATGCAAGTGCCATGCCTTGAACCTTGGCTCTCCTTCCTTCCTTTTGGTGTGACCCCCTTGCCTCTTATGTGGCGTCACTTTGCCACTAGACCACACACTCCACTTGTGTCATTTTCTCCACATTTTATTCTTAAAGCCTACCTACTAACTCCTAGGGTTTTATTCACCTAAAATCAAAATTTTTCCTAAGGCCTAACTTGAATCCGGGACTTCATAGAAGCCCCCTAACCTTCAAAATTCCTCACCTACTAGATCCAACTTGCATTAAAGTCATTCTCTTGTTCCCAAAAAATTTTAACCGCTATTACGCCCAAGGCCCATTGGGCCCAATTCTACTAGGCCCAAATTCGGGATGTTACATTATTAATCGGCATCAAACCATAAGTTAAATAGTTAGCAATATTAGTAAACCAAGGGGTATCATGGACATGATTTACCTTCAGTATATGTTCATTTGGAAATGTCTCTTGGATGGGTATAAATGGAGAATTCCCTTCTTGCGGCTCGAATCTGGATAAGTAGTCTTCTACTTGGTTTTCTACTCCATTTCGATCTTGTATTTCTAGATCAAACTCATAAAGTAGAAGTACCCATCGGATTAGTCTTGGCTTAGCATCTTTCTTGGCAAGTAAGTACTTAATTACCGAGTGGTCCACATAGACAGACACATTGGTACCTACAAGATAAGATCGAAACTTGTCAAAAGAAAACACAATAGCAAGTAACTCTTTCTCTGTTACCATATAATTCAGTTGAGCTCCTGTCAGAGTTCGACTTGCGTAGTAGATGGGATGAAAAACTTTGTTCCTTCGTTGGCCCATGACAGCTCCTATCGCGAAGTCACTTGCGTCACACATCAATTCAAATGGCAAATCCCAGTTTGATGTGACGATTATGGGTGCGAAACTAATTGACTCTTCAAATCTTTGAAAGCTCTTAAGCACTCATCATCAAATTTGAACGTCGTGTCCTTCTTCAATAATTTGCATAAAGGTCTAGCATTTTTGGAGAAGTCCTTGATAAATCTTCGATAGAAATCGGCGTGGCCCAAAAAGCTCCTAACACCCTTTACAGATGTTAGAGGTGGGAGTTTCTCAATAACCTCGTACTCAATTGGAAAAAGTGTCATTTCATGGTATGAAAAGGTATTGTTCTAGGGCATTAGATAACGAGACATGAAATCGAGGTAGATAAAAAAAAGGGATCTCTGAATACTAAAAAAATCATTCATAAAGACTCTAAGCATTTCTCAACCATATCAATAAAAATAGGCATCACACATATTTGAAATGTAGCAGCTGCATGACATAAACCAAATGGCATGTGTCTAAATGCAAATGTACCGTAAGGGTAGGTGAATGTTGTCTAGTGTTGATCTTTCTATGCTACTGTAATCTGATTATATCCCAAGTATCCATCGAGAAAACAATAATAGTCTCGCCCCGCAAGTCTATCCATCATCTAGTCCAAAAATAGCAAAGGAAAGTGATCTTTCCTAGTCGCTTTGTTCAGCTTCCAGTAATCGATGTAAATTCTCCATCCCGTAATCGTTCTAGTCGATATCAACTCATTATTATCATTCTCAACAACCGTAATACCTCCTTTCTTTGGTACGTACTACACCAGACTTACCCACGAATTGTCTAAGATAAGGTAAATTATACCTGTATCTAACCACTTGATGATTTCCTTTTTTACTACATCCTTCATGATGGGGTTCAGTCTTCGTTGTCCATCAATCGTCCCTTTTTCACAATCTTCCAGAATGATCTTGTGCATGCATACAGACGGACTAATACTGCGAATATCAGTTATGGTCCATCTGATAGCCTTCTTGAATTGTTTCAATACTAGGATGAGTTTCTCTTCTTGCTCAATGGTTAATTCCGCTAAAACAATCACAGGCAAAGTAGAAGCGTTACCTAAATAAACATATTTTAAAAGTGAAGGAAGTACCTTGAGTTCTAATTTAGGTGGCTCCTCGATTGACCTTTTTGGTTGGGCACAATCCCTATTCTCTAACTCTAAATATTCAAAGCGAGATTGTGGATTAAATCCCTTTTGATTAGCTTCTAGCAAAGCTAAGTATTCATCTTCATCTTCATCATTTGGATGATCTGATGTTAAAATTTATTCCAATGGGTCCTCAACATAGTTGAGTTCCTTTTCCACGATTAATTCCTCTAAATCAGAAACTACAAAGCAATCATCCATTGTGTTAGGAAATCGCATAAACTTAAAAACATTAAATGTTACCTGATCGTCCTAAACACGCATAGTAAGCTTTCCCTTCTGCACATCAATAAGGGTCCTTCTGGTTGCTAGGAAATGCCTTACTAGGATGATTCGCACTTCTTTGTCTACTTCAAAGACTAGAACCACAAAGTCAGCAGGAAAAATAAATTTGTCTACACGTACCAATACGTCATCGATTTTTCCTTTTGGATGTGGTAAGGATTGATCTGCTAATTGAAGTGTAACCGTAGTCGGTCTAACTTCACCTATCCTCAACTTCCTAAATATTGACATGGGCATCAAGTTGATACTTGCACCCAAGTCACATAGTGCCTTACCACAATATGTTGCTCCAGTGTTGCAAGGTATTATAAAACATCTAGGATCTTTCAACTTTAGGGGTAGTTTGTCTTAAAGATATACACTGCATTCCATTGCCAGGGCCACCGTCTCAAATTCTCCAAGTCTTTATTTTTTAGACACGATATCCTTCATGAGTTTGACGTAGTTCAGCATTTTTTCAAGGGCTTCAACCAACCGGATGTTGATATGAAGTTTCTTGAGTACGTCTAGGAACTTCTTGAATTGAATTTCTTACTTCTACTTCTAAAGTCTTTAAGGGTAGGGTGGTGGAGGCTTATTTACTGGAACTAGTTGATTCATCTTCTATGGCAATTATGCATCTGACGAAGTTGTTAGTTTATCAGAGTTAGTTGGTTCAGAAGTTACCTTATCGAATTTTGGCATATTCAGATACTGGTGAAACTGGAATTTTAACACTCGGTTGAACTTCCTCTGAGCCTTGAGTATCAACTGGCTCCTTTTCAACTTCGACGATGTTGGGCTCTAATGTCTTTTTGCTCCTTAATGTCAATGCTTTACAATGCTCCTTCACTGGATTTCTCAGATTCTCCATATCACTAGGAAAAGCACCTTGTGGTTAGTTTCTGAGTTTAATAGCAAGTTTGCCCATTTGGTTCCCCAAATTCCTTAGAGTGGCATCATTTTTTTGCCATGTATGCCTTCAATAGGTTCTCTAAGCTATTGGACAGTTTAGCTTGGGTTGGTTTCTGAACTTGTTGGAGGAAACTAGGTGACTGGGTCAGTCTAGGTTGGGCGTAAATGTTACTGGTTCCAGCCCCTTGGTTACTCCAGGAAACATTCGGTGGTTTTGCCACGATGGGTTATAGAAATTGGATTATGGTCATTGCTTTCCTCGATTTTGGTTTTGGTTACCTATCTAATACATGTATTCTGGGTTCAATGGACATTCTTCAAATAGATGTCTTTCCCCATAATAGACACAGGCTATATTTTCAAATTAATTCGGTGGCTATGGTGCAAAACTATTAAATCCATTTGTGGTAACAAATTTTAAGCATTGAGGACATTGAGGATACCTGAGATGCGAGTGAAGTAAGAGCGTCTACTTCATGTATTCTAGCGACTCATCTTCCTGACATTGCTCGATTGGTTGGCCATTGATAATTGTTGTTGGCAATCCTCTCAATGATTTCATAGGCCTCATTATAAGACTTAGAAAGGAGAGCACCATTAGCAGAAGCATCCACTACCATCCTCGTGTGGGCATTGAGACCATTATAAAGGTAATAATTCTTTGTACCTGTCCCATGCCTCGTACAAGGACTCATCATCCATTTGTTGGAAAGCAGTGATCTCGTTCCCCAACTTAGGATTCTTGCTAGGTGGGAAATACTTTATGAGGAACCTTTCTGCTAACTCTTGCCATGTGGAAATTGAATTTGGCAGCAATGAATTCAACCAAGCTCGAGCTCTGTCCCTTAGCAAATATGGGAATAGCTTCAATCTTAATGCATCTTCGGGTACTCCGACTAACTTGAAAGAATCGCTCACCTCCATAAATAATATTAACTAAAGATGAGGATCTTCAGTAGGCATTCCACTGAATTGGCCCACTATTTGAAGCATCTAGAACATGATTGGCTTCAGCTCGAATTGTTGTGCCTCAATTTGGTCTTTTAATACCCAGATTAAGATCATGAAACACTGGCATGGCATACTATCTTAGAGCTCTATCCCTATCATCAGTAATAAATATAGGATTTTGAGCAGGGTTTGCTCTGTTTCCTTGATTCAAATTTTCATGGTTCATCTCTTTGGTCCTTCTCTTACTTGCTTGTCTTATTCACTGATGAAAAGTTTGTTCAATTTCAGGGTCTGCAGGGAGTAAATCAATAATTCGATCAATACTCATAAGCACCTAGAATAATCACAGAAAAATTAATTAGGTTAAAATTGAATAGAAAATAAACCAAAATACAAAACTAACAAATTCACAAATAATGAATTTTTAGAATAGTCCCCAGCAACGGCGCCAAAAACTTGGAATGACGTAAATGTGAAAGTGTACACAATCGCAACAAGTAATAAAGTGACAAGTAAATGTCGAGTTATCATACCCAAAGGGACTCTGAAATGAATTATTTATGAATGCAATTTTAAAATCACTTTGGTGAAGAAAAATATTTTGATTTGAGGAGTTGATTAAAAACTAGGATTTTAACTAAGTAAAACAAATAAAATAAAATAAAATTTCAATGCACGGTTTCAAAAGATGGTTTAATCAAGATGACATAATTGTGTTAGATTAATTACATTTCTTAACTTAGAATTATTAAACTCATGTTTATGTTGTTAATAATAAATTCACAACAACTCGGTAATTTGCTAACTTATGAACATACTTACTTACCAAAAATTCATTTATCTCTTGACTATATCTCTATGTCAATTCAATCGATTAAACAATTTTAATAAGCAAATGTGTTAATGCATATACATACTTATGAAATTAAAATAATCACTTGTACATATCTCTATGTCAATTCAAACAATTAATTCAATCTCATAAGCACATAAAAGATTACGTGAGGTAACAATGTATTTCTACCTTGAAATAGTTTAATCACAATAATCTTGCAAGTTATACAAGGCTTGTAACACCCCTTACCCACATTCGACGCTGAAACTAGGTACGAGGCATTACCGAACTTAACAATCCAACTTAAAACTTTTCATTCGTGTTCATAATGTCCCTATTATGGGCCTACAATACCCGAAACATACATATAGAGTGGTTCGAGACTGAACCGAAAGCTTACGAACACTTAGAAAATTTTTGCTCAATACATAGGCCACACGCTCGTGTCGGCAGGCCATGTGGTCACACACACCCATGTCCCTAGTCCGTGCAGATTTTATTTTTCATTTCCAACTAACAGGAGTTTTCACACGGCCGTGTCTATGGCCCGTGTCCCTCACACAGCCATGACACACCCGTGTGTGAAAACCTTGACATTCTACTTATGATGTCAGTGGACATTTAAGGTCACCAAGTCGAGTCACACACCCGTGTGTTAGCCCGTGTGACAAACTTAATTTGTCACAAATTAAGTGTAGGTGACACACGGCCAGGCTACATGCCCATAAGGCAAACCGTGTGTGTAACAGCCCAATTTAGGGGATAGTCGGAATAGTGATCTTGGGATCACTAATCTGAGGTTTGAAAAAATTATTTTCATGTTATTTTATCTGTTATAACATGTTTATAAGGATGTATTGAAATTTTGGTGCTTTAATTTTAGCGATTTCAT
This sequence comes from Gossypium rotundifolium, assembly GCA_025506655.1. Taxonomy (NCBI): domain Eukaryota; kingdom Viridiplantae; phylum Streptophyta; class Magnoliopsida; order Malvales; family Malvaceae; genus Gossypium; species Gossypium rotundifolium. Next base: position 55,603,133 of record CP106731.1, read on the forward strand.
GCTTAATCGCGTTAGGACTAAATCGCATAAAGTGTGAAAGTTCCACTCTATAGGCTTAAGGTATTAAATAGACATGAAGTGTAAATTAGAGGTCTTTAAAGTGCAATTACACCTACCTAAGAGAGATGGACAGTCAAGGGGACAAGGAGTTAAAAGTTTGACAAGAGTTGGTGACTTTTGTTGAATAAAAGAATAAAATAAGATGAAATAAACAAAAAGCTATCATCTTTTTATTTTCTTCTCTTCTCCACTGAAATTTTCAGCAAACAAGGGGTGTTTGAAAGCTCGAATTTTCAGCAACTCATTTTCTCTTCAAGTGATTTTGATGGTTTTAGTTGATAATTTTTATACTTTTGGAGTCCCCAAAGCTTAAACTTTCTAAAGAGTGGACTATTTTGCAAGATGGTTGAAAGTCTAGGGACTTGCCATGAGAGAGTTTGTGTTTTTTTCTGAGTTTTTATGGAAGAAAATGAATGTTGGGAAGATGAGAAATAACTTTTTTGAAAGGTGTTGTCATAAAAACACCTAATTAAGACTAAGATGCAAATGTTATAATTTATTCATTAATGCATGAAATGGTTGGAATTATGAATAGCTATAAGAGGATTAAATGTTTAGCTAGGCTTGTTTGATAAGAAAATGTGATGAAAAGTGATTTACAAGCCTAGGGGCAAAATCATAATTTTGCCAAAGTATATGGGCAAAATAGCCATTTTTGCCTAAGTGTAGATTATGATGTATTATGATTTATATGTGATTAAATGAGTAAAATTCTATTATTCTAGATCAAGAAAAAGAGATTCAGAACTAGAAAAAGAGAAACGTGGATAAATAGATTTCCTTTTTACCCTTTTCGGTATCGAGGTAAGTTCATGTGTTAAATTGTACAACTCTAAGTGAAGTATTTTTAATATTTTGATATTGTATGAATTGTTTATTGCCTCTATGTATACATTAAATACGTTTTGATTTGATGTCAAGAAATAAAAGTTTTGATTTAAACCATGAATAGTGGAAATGCAAATAGCATGATATGATGGTAATTAAGGTTCCGTGTAAGACCATATTTAGAATATGGCCTCGGTGTGGGATTTCGCATAAGTCCATGTCAGGGACATGGCTTCAATATATTAAATCATGTAAGACCCTATCGGGGGTATAATGTTAATGTGACATTATGTGTATGAGACTCAAGAGTGTTATTTAATAATTTGAGTGATTCAACAAGTATGTTGAAAATAAGAATGAATGTGGTTTTACCACGAGAGGTACAGGTATGTGTTAGAACTAAATTGAGATAAACACAGTATATGATGAAACCACAGTGCGTTATGTGTAAATGATGCACCTTGGTTGCATAAGTTATAATTAGTAATGTATTGTATGAATGTGAACGATTATCGTAAAAAGCTAAGTAAAAATGGTAGTGTGTGAGGATGTTCCCGGATGAACATTTAAATAGAGAAATGCATGTGGATAACTATCCATGAGTGTATGATAACGGTGGGCTATGTGCGATACAACATTATTAATTGTTAGCGATGGGCTGTGCGCGATACCATCAACAATATTATTAACGGTGGGCTGTGTGCGTTACCACCTTATTAATTATAAAATGATGGGCTGTGTGCAATACCATTGCTTATAATATCATTTGGTTGGTTGAGTGCGATACCACCGTAATTATTCTTAAGGGTGGGCTAAGTACGATACCACAGTAATTATTCTTGAGGGTGGGCTAAGTGCAAAACCACCAAGTGATTGGTAGTAAGAGTGGCTTATGGAAGAAAAAATGTTTGATGTGTTGTTTTATGTGATTATGTGGTGATGACAAGTGCAAGGATGTATGCTAATTAACATAAGCATTCGGCTGTGGCATGGTTAAAATGTGGTAAGAGATGAAATGAGTAAGCTTCAAGAATGATTGAGTAGGTAACCATGAGTTTAAGAGTAAAACTCATTATAATACCTTGTGGTAGAGTTAAACCAATAAATATCAATAGTTGATTGTTATATGTGTGAACTTACTAAGTATTATTGCTTACTCCTCTTCCTTTTCTTATCTCTTATAGGTTAACTTAGCTAGCTCAAGTTGGAGGCCGCCGAAGACGTTTTCACACTATCGAATAGACACTTGGAATGAGATTTCAAGTCCTTATGAGTTATGGCATGTATAGGGATCTCTTTTAAAGTTGATGTCATAGTTAATATAGCCAAATATGTTGGCCAAGAGAGATTATGATTTGGTTGTGAATAGCCATAGATGATGGCTTAAGTCAAATGTAATTGTGCTAGAAATAGTTCTCCCTTGTGTTTGGGATGAATATTTCATTGGTATGAATCAAATGTGTCTAATTCAAGAATAGTATTGATGATTAAAGAATGTTGTGTGATGGTGTATGAGTATAAGCAAGATAGGGTGGCTAAATGGCTTGAAAAATATCCTTGAATTGGTCCACACGAGTAGACACACGGACGTGTGTTTAGGCCGTGTGTGACACACGGTCAACCCACATAGGTGTGTTAATAGGTCGTGTGTCCCCTGCATGCTAGTGTTTTAAGTCAGATTATACCACGGGCTAGCCAAATGGGCGTGTGCCTAGGCCGTGTGAGATGGTCAATGTTCACCACGAGTGTAGAACACGGGTGTGTTCTTAGGCCGTGTGACACAAATAGATTTACCAAGTTTTTATACACGGGGTAAGGGCATGGGCGTGTGTGACCACACGACCTAACCCCACGGGCGTGCCATATTACACATGGGCGTGTAGCCCTTAATTAGATGAAAGAAATTTTAAGATCGTAAAAGTTTTCGGTAGGGTTTCAAAATCCCTCGTATGTATGTTTAAGGCATCGTAGGTCCTTAATGACGTGTGTTGTGATGATGAAAGAGAAATGTCAAGTTGGGATTGAAGTTGTGCGATTTATGTAGATGAAGTCCGGTAATTCCTCGTGCCCAGTTCTGGCATAGAATTTAGGTAAGGTGTGTTACATTTAGTGGTATCAGAGCTATGGTTTAGTCGGTTCTCAGACTAACCTAGCGTGAGTATGAGTCTAGCTATACATGCCATATGTAGAGCGTGATAGTGTGATATCTCTCGGCTCAAATGAAATTATTTTGTTAAGACAGAGTTGATTCCTAACTGAGCTAATTTCGATAAGGTTGTAAGTGGTAATGAGGTAATTGAAATGTGCTTATGCATTAAGGAAATTCAATGAGGTATGAATAAAAGTTTATGACATGTGTTTGATAAATATGTCCACATAATTGAATCTCATGTGCGATAGTTAAAGTAGAGGATGTATAATGTTTTATTTCATGGTTTTCTATGAAGCCACAGGTATTATAGTGTAAAGGTTAGACTGGGAAGTTTGATTAAGTAGAATGTAGGAGATGAGTACGGTTGTTCAATGATAAAATGATGAGTAAGACCATGGTTGGACCATGGCGGTACATGTGATCCTATATAAGACCATGTATGGGATATGGCATTAGTATCGATATGAGATTTCGTGTAAGACCATAGCGGGGCTATGGCATCGTGACGACTTGTAGGATTATAGCTGTGCTATGATGTTGTGATATGAGTAAGACCATAGTTGGACTATGGCGACCTAGTAAACAACGTACTCAAAATTGTAAGACATTCTCTAAATTGATAAGTGATGGTAAGAGAAATTAGAGTTTAATGTTAAGTACTCGAGTAGATATTAATGTGGAACTTTAGTGAGTGAAGTCACTGTTCAAAAGTATGGCTGGTAGAAACAATTGTAGCATGAGTAAATGTGAAAACTCGTTTGGAGCGAGTTGTGCTACTACGATGATATTTCATTAATGATGAATGTTAAATCGTATGTATGTAGTCACGAGAGTCAAGTTGAGTAATTTTGTACGCAAATAATGCAACATTTGTGTTGGCATGTGAGAATGATTGGTATTATATTGATATATATTTATATAATGCCTTACTAAGTTGAAATGTTGAAGTCCAAGTGAACTACAATGAATGTAAAAATGCTATCATTAAAGCATGAGGTGAATAAGGTCCTATGTACGACCATGTCCGGGGCATGGCCTCAACACCAAATTGAAATCCCGTGCAAGATCATATCTAGGATATGGCATCAGTACTCAGAGGTGACTCCTTGTAAGATCACCTCTGGAATGTGGCATTAACCTCATATTTATATTAATGCTGATATTATGTGTCTTTAAGTATCCCTAGTGATCAATGGGATAAATAGATGAGTAGAAGTAGAAATGAGATTAGTACTGAAGTCATGTGAATATGTGAATACAGGTATTTGTGAATGAAAAATGAAGAGACGATTACGATATGTGACAAGGAATGTGTTATATAAGGGCAAGTATGAGTAAGTTGGCTCAAAGCCTGTGACTTGTGCATGATTAGTTTTTGCCATGGATGGATTATAATGATCTCTTTAAGTATTATGTATTAATATATGTTTCCTTTCAAGGGGTGATGTGGTCGTTCTTTATATGAAATGATGATCGTGTGAAAATGTTAGCTGACTGTAAAATCAGACAAAATGATTGCCGGTTTGGTCAATTAAAATCAACATTCCTTTATCTCTTTGAAACTTTATTCGGGTACTTTAAGGAGGAAGTTAGTTATGAAACTTTATGTGAGGTTTCTCTTAGATTTTTTGCTAATCATGATTACCTTTAAAGTGTGTGTTCTTTGAGTTGTAATAGCTATATCTACTATGATTGCGCTTTTGAGTTGATTATAGAAAGGTGGTAATTCTAGTATAAGAAGTAATCCCAAGTTTCATCATTGTATGATGGGTTTTCGGGTGAGCTGAATAGAGTTAATGTATTCGATTAAGATGTCCCTGCTATCTTGAGATAAGATGATATGAAAGGTTTTAGACTAGCATATTAAGAGAAACTCAAACGAGTGTGTGTTTGAAATGTATTCTCAGTGTGGAGAAAAAGTAGATTGATGTATGGAGATATGATCTGAATTATATGTATATTTACACAGGAATCAATAAGGGGAATGAAATTCTATGTGCACATGAGTAGGGAGTATCATACATAGGTGTGCTCATTGAAATATTTTAACTGTGATAGTTAAGTTGAAGCCATTAAAGGTACTATTAACTAAAAATTCTAATATCGAGTTCAGTTGAATCGAGGAAAAAGAGTTTATGAATTTTAGTGATGCTCTAATGAATAAATTGAAAAGTATTTTAATGCTAGTGTGTAAAGAATGGTTTACATTTTTTGGTGATTAGAGTTACGTCGAAAGGAATTGTTGAACTGGAGATCCTGAGACAACCACTTTTGTGTCTGTGTTGTGAATTCGATGTTATGAAATGATCCATGGAAAAACGATATGTGTTTTCTGAATTCGAATGACTTGAAATATCAAATGTTACAGAAAAATTTGAATGTGGAATAGTGAAAATGGCTTGAACTATTACAATGGTGTGTGTGTAGTTATTGTAATACTTCTCAGATAGAGGACATAGTACAGATGTCTGAATGGAGGATCCTTGTTTAAGCAATGCGAGTTAGTTACTCGATTGACCTTAGTTGGTAATATACTAGTTTTCGCGATGTTGATGGTTAAAATGAGTTTTCCTTCCAAAACAAAGGAGTTCAAAAGTAAGATAGTGAATGGTATTTTTAATTAAGCTTTGAATGAGTTTGTTTAAGATGTTAAAATTCGGGTCGGATAAGATTTCCATTGTTGATGAATTCAGAGCTTATACAGAAGTTTTGGTATGAATTTAGTAATAGCATGTCCACTCATGCAAGAATAAGAAGAAGTGCAGTTATACACATAAATGTTTTGATAATTGAGTACATTTCACGATATGATTGAGTTATGATCAGAAATAGTTGACCACTAAAAGCTGAATTTTCAGAGCGTGCAAGTCAGGACTATTACAGTCGGTGAATATCCTAGTGATAAGGTGAGATAAAATATAATAGATTTCAAATTTGAAGTGACTTGATTTCCAATGAGGGGGATGCCATCCAAATTTTAGTGAAGTACGCGATAAAGATCAAAAAATCATTTTGGCATGTGCCGAGTTCATAGTTGTAAGAAAACTGAGTATACGTGCCCGGGAGGCAAAGTAATCTAGGTCTCAAAGTTGTGCTTTGACCTTGTGTACTACAGCTTTAAGGTTTTTGGCGAGAGAAACTTGACGATAAGTAATCTAGGCCGTGTGAGATGGTCAGTGTTCACCACGGGTGTAGAACACGGGCGTGTTCTTAGGCCGTGTGGCACAAACAGATTTACCAAGTTTTTATACACGGGGTAGGTACATGGGAGTGTGTGACCACACGACCTAACCCCACGGGCGTGCCACATTACACATGGGTGTGTGGCCCTTGATTAGATGAAAGAAATTTTAAGATCGTAAAAGTTTTCGATAGGGTTTCAAAATCCCTCGTATGTATGTTTAAGGCCTCGTAGGTCCTTAATGACGTGTGTTGTGATTATGAAAGAGAAATGTCAAGTTGGGATTGAAGTTGTGCAATTTAAGTAGATGAAGTCTGATAATGCCTCGTGCCTGGTTCCGGCATAGAATTCGGGTAAGGGGTGTTATAGTGTGTCACACACGGCCTAGACACACGCCCATGTGTCTACCCGTGTGGAAAAATACAAGGCTATTTACCAAGCCATTTGCCACCCTTAAAAGCAACCACACTTATACCATTTCCAGCAACACATAGCATAACAATAATGCACCTTTAATATCCACAATCAAGACATCCACACCTTAATTTCACATTACGTTCATCATTCATATACTTCACACATACTCATTCAATTGCGCAAGCTTGTGCTTCATGAATTTCATTATCATTGAATAGATATAATTTAACTAGTTTTGGCCAATTCTAATGGCCATTTATAAAATGAAATAAGTAGCTTTAATAGCCAACACATTGGCTAACCAATATGACATATAACATAATGACCAAGTTCCTATACATGCCATACCCAAAATAATCAAACTTTACTATACCCAAAAGAATAGCTTGATAGTGTGAATCGAGCTCCAACATCCTTCGATCCCCGAGCTAACTTGGCGATACTACAAGAAAAAGGAAAAGAGAGGAAGTAAGCATAAAGCTTAGTAAGTTTGCATGTAATAGGTAACGACATAAAATCTTGTAATAACATTCACATATTACATTATGAATTATTAAAAAAATTCTCAAGCAACATTGACATGGCTTACTCATGCTACTCTTACCGACCACATATCACATACCGGACTCATTTCTCGTGAGTTTTGCATATGTACCTGTATCACTCCATCACATAACTTTAGCCCTTTTTCCATCTTTAACATAAACTTTAATACCTTACCTCGTTGAACCAGTTTGAATATCGAAGGATACTTGGAAATTGTCATACATGTAGTAAGATGCCAAAGCCATATCCCAGATATGGTCTTACATGGGATTACATGTTGATGCCGATGCCATATCCCAGATATGGTCTTATATGGGATATCATATCGATGTCGACACCATATCCCAGATATGGTCTTACACGAGATCGTATGTCGATGCATAATGTTGATTTATTACACACAAACTTACCTCGGTACCAAAATATAGATAGTTGTTCAATTTAGTCCACCACTTTGTTATTTCCTCGGTTTAGGTCCAGACTTCGTGTTTCTTGATCTATAATGAAAATTTACACTTATTTAATTACCACATTGACTAAAACAGTCCATGAATCATACTTTGGCAAAAATTATAATTTTTCCCTAAACTTTTTCATATTTGTAAAATGGTCTCTGGCTCGTATGATGAAATGTGTTCATTTTTCTCACACCCAAGCCTAGCCGATTCATAATCTCTCTTATAGCAGCTCTAAATTTTAACTATTTTACATTTTTTACATATATTATTTCATCTTTTTCAAATAAGTCATTTTTATCGATTTCACCAAAAATCATCTAGCAAAAGTTATTTATCACACTTCAAACTTTCATATTCTACCACTAGACATCAAAATACATGCCTGTCATCCATGGGTAGCATTTTAAACACAAACTCTACCTCAAAATAGTGGTAAAAATAGCTAGATCGATCTACGAGGATTTCAAAAATACAAAGAACATCAAAAACGGGGCTATGAGGTACTTACAATCAAGCTTGAAAGTGAAACAAAATCCTAGCTATAGCTCCTTTTAAATTTTGGCTATCGAGGATAAAGATGGACACCAATTTTGACTTTTTTCCTTTTTATTAATTTATTAACCAAATGACCAAAATGCCCTTAAGGCTCTTCCTTGAGATTTTTCCCTTCCATGTTAATTTTTGTCCATCATGAGATATAATGGTCTAATTACTAAATAAGGACCTCTAATAAATTTTCTAATGCTATCTCATACTTAAAACTTCTAGAATCTCATATTTTTTCAATTTTTGCAATTTAGTCCTAAAAGATAAATTGATCACTAAATCATAAAATTTCTTCATGAAATTTTCACACAAACATGCAAACATGTCATAAACCTCATAAAAATCATAAAACATATATTTCTACTTCACATTTGTGGTCTCACAACCCTCAGCTACCTTAGATGATTAAACATGCACTGATTAAGTATCGTGTCAATTAATTACAATTTCAATCTGTTTAAATAATTAAATCATTAGTTACCTTACAATTGTAATGCAAGAATAACTTAGTCATGGTTTTATTTAATCAAACATCTCACCGAGGCCTATAACAACACAAACACAATTTTAATAAATTAAGTAGACAAAATTCAATCAACCTAACATGAATTAAATTTAAGCGATATTAATTAAATTGAACATATCAACATCACAAATATTCATAGACATGTTCATTATAACAACAACAAAATTGAAAAGATAGGGAACAAGAATCAAATCCGGTGTTTTCTCCTTGGCTTAACTAGTTTGCTCCACTCCTCCTTCTCCGCTTTTTCTTGTCGAACCGAGGCTTCTACAAACACTTGAATGATTCTCAAGATGGTGGTTGATTGACTCTTTTTCAAGAGGTGAAATCGGCAAGGGAATAGAGGAAGAAAATGAAGAACAACGGAAGAGAATGAAGAGAGAAAAATGACAGAGAAGTGAAGAGATGAGAAGGTTGAGATGTGTTTGAAATAAGCAGTAAAGGGGGGTATTTACTAGTTGAGATGGCTGTTAAAATTAGTAAAAATCAGCAGCCATAGATTCCCCCAATGGCCGGCCACACATGTGGCAAGTTTGCAGGTTTCAAACTTGCTATTTTAAAGTAGGGGAAATCTAGAAAGGCACAAATAGTGTAGGGGTTTGAATGTAATTTGAAGGAGTATTCAAGGGCCATTTTGCAAGCTAAATAATCAGCCAAGCAAGCTGATTGGGTCAGCGTGTGGGACAGTTTTGGGCTGCCCAGTGCTCGGTTGGATCGGTTTTCTCGATTCAGCTCAACTAGGCCACTTTTTATAATTAATTAATAATAATTTATTTAACCCAAATTAAATTGGATTAAAATTAAAATTATTTAAATTATGAATTAATACACATAATTTGGACTGTCTTGGGCTGAAAAATTAATTCGCCCTGATGCTTCAAAATTGCTTCTCAGTTTTGCACTTATAGTAGTGTTTGCCGAGCCGTTTTTGCCATTTGTGCAAATCTGTCAAAAATAATGAAAATTAATTATAAAATTAATTAAAATTCAATATGCTAATAATTTAAGTATAAAATAATTATTTTATAATAATTATATATTTTTCGATAAGAATTTTACCGAAACTGCATGAATTTGAGTTAAAAAGGGCATGAAAAAGTGTGTATATTTTCGTGTTTCCAATATGTCGCCCCAACTAATAGATGTTAATGTTTATTCATTAGTGTTAAGTCCTTAGCTTGAAATAATTGTTGGTTATATTATTATTTTATTTTTCTAGTTAAACCATTTAGTTGGTCTAAAAAGGACTAGTTAGAATGGGACAAGGCTTCTTAAATTGAAAGGACATGCATTAAAGATGAGAGAGAAAGTTATTAGCAATGGGTGAAACACCCCAAACCCGGTCCACAAGCTCTGATCGAATCTAGCATGCTCCTTAAGCAAAACGTAGTCAAGTCTCGTATGACATTTTGAAAATCGTGATGGTTTCGAAGAAAGTAGATTTGGGTTGTTCTCAAGTTAAAAATTGAGTTGTAATTTAATTTTGTACTAAATCGATAATTTCATATTTCAAAAGTTACAAGTTAAAGAAATACCGAATTTTAGAGTTTAATATTTTTGTTAACTTGAAAAAAAACTGTAGGTGTTTGAGTTTCAAAACAATTGATGTTGTTCGTAACATAATAGAAATTTAAAACGCAAAGAAAATAAAATAGTTAAGTAATAATGGCATTATTACATCAAAATATATCTCAAAATAAACCAAAGTAAACTTAGTAAGAAAACTGAAGAAAATTTTAGCTGTGCATGGCCACCACTAAGTTCCTGCCGACCCGATCCATCTACTGAGTGCCATCTGTAAAAAGTTAGCCCACAAAGGGTGGGTCAACAGACTCAGTGTGTAACTACCATCACAGATTCCCAAATCATACAAGGCATAATAAATCACATAAAATAGTTGCAGCCCATGATGCAACCCAAACCACCTAGATCCAACCTCTACACATCACACGTACCTACCGATCACATCGTGGGGATTACTAAATTGACCCTCCATCCGCTACACACCATCGAAGGCAGTCACTGCAGTCAACTACACATCGCCCTTATAATTGTGGCATAGACACCAGATAATGTGATAGAGTCACCCGATTCATATTATGTGACATAGTCACCAGATAATGTGACAGAGTCACCAGATGTTGTGGTAGGAACCACCAGATCACTTCCCCTTTCACATAATCACCCATATGCCCATGCAACATACAAAACATGCTATTTTTCATGCAATTTACCTTACTCCAAAATCATAACGGGATTCCACATATTTCACATCAATGTTATTAAACATTATTTACAAGTGTTGAGGGTAACGTACCTGAATGCACTCATACCATTGAATGGTACCCTTATCCATATTTTTATATTTTCATTAACACATATCTAATATTATCAACCTAGAGGGAATTAGTGTAGGGCTACACATCTAATTATTCGTAGATCTAATCGAAATCCCAAAAATATCACTTGTCCTTGGAGATGTCGAAATCCCTAAATGGTATATGTTAGATTCGATTCTAACATTTGATGAACAAAGTAAATGGCCTCTGGCCTAAGATCACACTTCACTTACCTTGGATATTCAAATCCTGAATGATCTCCCCTTATTGACGACTACAAACGAATCTCGAAATCCCCCTTCAAGGTTTTGGCCAAAGAGAATAGGAGGGATTAGAGTCTAGCTTTTTGACAGTCAAAGAAAGAAAAGAACAGGAAATCAACAAAGAAGAGATCCTTACCGAATAGAGTGACCAAACCGCAAATGGTTCACTAGCTCTAAATGTCGACAAGAGGAGAAGGATGTTTTGGTTTTCGGCTCTTAGTGCTTAAGGTCAATCGGCTATAGCCTGGAAATATCTTCGGCTTTTGATGATAGAAAGAATGGTGAGAAGAGAAAGATGAGGGAAAGAAGGTTGCGACTATGGTGTTTTGGCTTTTGGAGTTTGAGAAAAAGAAGAGAGAATGAGGGACAATAAGATTCATCTGAGACTCCCAAATGGAGATGGAATGTTCGGCCACCAAAAGAATAGGTATAGAATTGAGTTTGAGAGGAAGAAAAGTAGTATAGGAGAAGGCTAGAAAAAATCAGCAATGGTATGCTTTGAGAGAGAAAAAAAAAGAAAAAGAAAAGTGTTGGTGAGGCTTAATCAAGAATTCGGCTTAAGGGATTTTGGTGACCGAATTTGTCATCCAAGAAGTCCCTTGGCCGGCCAACTCTCCCTCTCTCCACTCAATCCCCCTTGTCACTCTACCTTAGCTGAATCTCTAAGCTGTCAGGCCCAATCTATACCTCCTCCATCAGAGTCCCTGTGCCGTCCACCACTGCCCTTCCTTGCTAAAAAATAAAACTCCAAAACGCTTCCCTTGTTGCTCAAACCTAGGCCCTTCTCACTCCCTGTGGCGTCACCTTACAAGGCCCTAAGTGGTGCCTCCTTGCCACCTTACCACTGGGTTATTTGTGTTCTAATCTACACAATAATGTCCTTAAGGCCTAGCTCCCTTAGTTCCCCTTTTTAGGCTTAAAAATCCAATAACTTCCAAGGCTCCTACCTATATCCCAAGGTTCTTAAAGCCCCCAAATCACATTCAAATCATACCCAAGCATGCATTTACATACATTAAGTAAAAATGCATAACCCCTAAATCTCGGATATTATAGTTCTACCCCCTTAAAATAATTTCGACCTCGAAATTACCTGGCTAAAATAAGTGAGGGTATTGCTGTCGTATTGTTTCCTCTAACTCCCACGAAGCTTCCTCCGATCCATGGTTACACCATAACACTTTGACTAGAGGGACTGATTTCCTCCAAAGCACCTTCACATCCCGTTCCAGAATCTGAATCGGCTCTTCCTCGTAGGACAGATCTGGTCTCAGCTCCACCTCCTCAACCGGTATTACATGAGATGGATCCGATCGGTAACGACGTAACATCAAACGTGAAACACATCGTGTATCTGTTTCAACTCCAAAGGCAATTCTAACTGATACGCTACTGGTCCAACTCGCTTCAGAATCCGATAAGGCCCTATAAACCTAGGACTTAACTTTCCCTTACGACCAAATCTCATTACCTTCTTCCACGGTGAAACTTTGAGAAACGCATAATCTCCCACAGCAAACTCAATCTCCTTCCGCTTAAGATCTGCGTATGGCTTTTGCCGGTCAGATGCCTCCTTCAATCGTGTCCAAATTACCTTAACCTTTTCTTCCGATTCTGCCATAATTTTCAGACCCAAAATCTGACATTCTCCCAATTTCGTCCAACACGTACGAGTGCGACACTTCCGTCCATACAGTACTTTGTACGGTGCCATCCGAATACTTGCCTGATAGCTGTATGCAAACTCCGCTAAAGGCAAGAACTCCTCCCAACTCCCTCTGAAGTCTATCACACAACCTCTTAACATATCCTCCAGCACTTGAATTACCCGCTCAGATTGACCGTCTGACTGCGGATGGAATGCTGTACTGAAATCCAACCTGGTGCCCAAATCTTGATGTAGTGCCTTCTAAAATCAAGACATAAACCTCGGATCTCTATCCGAGATAATCGACACTGGCACCCCGTGCAGCCTCACGATTCCTGCTACATACAATTTTGCCAATCTCTGCAGGGAATAGTCAACCTGCACTGGTATGAAATGTGCAGACTTCGTCAACCAATCTACTATCACCCATACTAAGTCCTTCTTAGTAGGCGTAAGGGGAAGCCCACTAACGAAGTCCATGGTAATTCTCTCCCACTTCCATTGTGGAATCTTTATCGGTTGAAGCAATCCTAATGGTACTTGGTGTTCAGCCTTGACTTGCTGACACGTTAAGCGCTTCCCCACAAATTTCGTAACTTCTCGTTTAAGACTAGGCCACCAAAACTGATCCCGTAGATCCCTATATAACTTACTTCCTCCAGGATGCATAGCATAAGGGCTACTATGCGATTCCTGAAGAATTTTTTGCCTCAACTCCTCATCCTTGACATCTGATACGACCTTGCCCGAAAACACAAAGACCCCATCATTGTTTACACCAAAATTTTCCAATTCCCCATTTTGTACTTGTAGCAGCTTAGTACTTAGTTCACCATCTAACAATTGTTTCTCCTTTACCTGACTTAGCCATGTTGGCTTCACTTGCAATTCCGCTAGCAAACTTCCATCATCATAGAGACTCAAATGTGCAAACATTGCCCATAACTCTGACACTACTTTCTGACTTAGGGCATCCGCCACAACATTCGCCTTGTCCGGGTGATACTCTATTGAGCAATCATAATCTTTCAACAACTCCACCCACCTTCGCTGTCTCAAATTCAGCTCCTTCTGAGTCAGCAAATACTTCATGCTCTTGTGGTCCGTGTAGATCACCGACCTTTCCCCATACAAGTAGTGCCTCCACACTTTTAGAGTGAAAACCACCACCGCCAACTCCAGATCATGCGTCGGATAGTTAACCTCATGTGACCTCAATTGTCGAGACGCATAAGCGACCACTTTCCCATCTTGCATAAGGACACATCCCAATCCTATATAGGAAGCATCACAATATACCACATAGTCCTTCCCTGCTTCAGGCTGAATCAAAACCGGAGCTTCTGTCAATACTTGCTTAAGCTTCTCGAAACTCTCCTGCTGCTTATCCGCCCATACGAAAGGTACCTCCTTTCTCAACAACTTCGTCAAAGGTGCTACTATTGATGATAACCCCTCAACAAATCTCCTATAGTAGCCTGCTAACCCCAAGAAACTACGAACCTCAGCCACAGACTTAGGTGGTTTCCAATCCAATACTGCCTCAATCTTCCAAAGATCCACCCTTATTCCTTCGGCAGACACCATATGCCCTAAAAACATAACTTCCTTCAGCCAAAATTCACACTTGCTGAACTTGGCATATAGCTTCTTTTCCCTTAGCACTTTCAACACCTCCCGAAGATGCTCATCGTGTTCTTTCTCAGACTTGGAGTACACTAAGATATCATCTATGAACACAACGATGAATCGATCCAGGTAGGGTTAAAAAACTCGGTTCATCATATCCATGAACGTGGCTGGGCCGTTTTTCAATTCGAATGGCATTATCAAGAACTCATAATGCTCGTACCTTGTCCGAAAAGCTGTCTTATGGATATTAGCCTCCTTCACCTTAAGCTGATGATATCCTGACCTTAGATCTATCTTCAAAATCTCGGCCCTTGGTCGACCGAACAAGTCATCTATCCTTGGCAATGGATACTTGTTCTTGATGGTCGACTTATTCAATCGCTTAATCTATGCACATGCGCATAGTCCCGTCCTTTTTCTTCACAAATAGGACCGGTGCTCCCCATGGAGACACACTAGGTCGAATAAACCCATGATCGAGTAACTCTTAGATCTGGGCCTTGAGCTCTACTAGCTCCTTTGGTGCCATTCGGTATGGAGTAATTGACACAAGAGCTGTACCCGACAATAAGTTAATTCCGAACTCCACCTCCCTATTTGGGGGTAATCCAAGCAGCTCTTCCGGAAAGACATCCATAAATTCCCTTACTGTTCTAACTCCTCCTACAGCTGCTTCCTTAGCCTCCAAGGCACTGATCAACATCAGAAAAGTTACACACCCTTTTCTCACTATCTTTCCTGCCTTAAGGGCAGATACCATATTTGACAAGCAATTCCATCTCTCGCCCATCACCACAACTTCTTTGTCATCAGAAGTTCTTAATGACATGCGCTTAGCAGCACAATCCACATTCGCGTGGTACTTTACTAACCAATCCATGCCTAAGATTAGGTCAAACTCCTCAAACGGCAACTCCATTAGGTCAGCTGGAAACTGCGCCCCCTGAACTTCCAAAGGTACTGCTCTAAAGAGTTTGTCTAATACTACTGATTGCCCTAAAGGACTAAGTACAGTCATCTTCCTAGTACAGTTTGAATTCACATGCGAGTTCGGGCACCTTACTAGCAATGTATGAATGAGTTGACCCAATATCTATCAACGTAATAAAGGGTAATCCAGAGATAAGGAACATACCCGTTATGACATCAAGTGCGTTACCTTCCTCCCTCCGACGAACTGCATACACTAGACCCAGTTGTCTCGCCTCCATGTTACCAACACCTCTGCCCGGTGTTCCCCATCCTCTTCTAGAACCATTACCTATGCCAGCCAAACCACAACCCCGCGGTGGTTGCTGTCCACCCCTTCTAGCATGATTAAGACCTTGACCTGCTGGTCGGCTCCCATCTATTTTCATAGGGCAGTCCCTAATCATGTGATCCTTGGACCCATACTTAAAACATCCTCCCATCTTCTTCCAACACACTTTTAGGTGCATCTTTCCACACTGAGCACACGTACGGTACTGTTCTCCTATAACAACCTACTGACCTCGCGACCCATCAACTCTAGGTCTCTTTTGAACGTTCCCAGATGACCCTGATGATCCAAAACCTCTCTTTTGTCTATTCTTGTCCGTATTTTGTCTCACAGATTCTTTAACCCCTTCGGCTACCTTAACCTTTTCTACCAACACGGCAAACTCCCGCTCCTGCTGTGGAGCAATCAACAATCTCAGGTCATCCCTTAGTCCGTCCTCAAACTGGACACACCGTTCATGCTCCGTAGCCACAATACCTCGGGCATATTGGCTAAATCTTAAGAATTCTACCTCGTACTCTGCTACAGAGTTACCTAAACCAGCCTCAGAAATGCCTTCCTCTGCGCATCAACATAGCTAGTCCCAACATACTTCTTCTGATATGCTACCTTAAAATACTCTCAAGTGAGATCATCTGCTGTAGCACCATCCCGAACCGTGAGCCACCACTAGTATGACTCATCGCAGAGAAGCGACACTACTCTTTTCAGTTTCTCCTCGGCAGTCAGGTCCAAATCATCCATAATTCACTCCGTCGCCTCCAACCAATACTCAGCCGTATTGGGCGCCACACTCGATACACCTCGGAACACCTCAGCTCTGTTGGCTCGGAGTCACTCGGGTACAGATTTTTGAGCTTCCATACCTCCACCTGCTCCAGCCACCCTCTCAAGAACTCACTGTTTCACCTGCGATATTGCATCATCCCCCGTCTGATCCTGATATTCAACACCAGCAGCAGGTGGGGGTGGCATTTCATTCTCGGACCCTTGACCAGACCTAACGGGTTCTGATACAGTCATTCGGCCTCTACCACAGCCACGCACATTACGGCCACGTCCTCTAAAACTCATCCTTCCAAGTTGCGTTCATCTTATTAAGAATTTTATGAATTAGTTTTTGTTCCACTAATTATCCACGAACAATTTTATGAAAAGAAATTTAGGGGCAGTTCTTTCGATCATTTCAAGGTTTTCATTCCAAGTTTTCTACCCTAATTTAGAGAAAACACACTCATTTAGTAGCATTTACTACACACATTCATCTCTCAAACATTTCCTGTTCGTTCCAACCCAGGGGTATTTTCGTAATTTATCCTATAGGGGTATTTTGGTAATTTTCCAAATCAGGGTATTTTGAAATTTTACAAAATAGGGATTTTTGGTATTTTTGGAAAATAGGAATATTTTAATAAAAGGAATCGAGGGTAGTATGGTAATTTTATAAACTGAGGGTATTTTTTTATAATTTTACAAACCAGGGGCATTTCGGTAATTTTGTACGATATGATTCCAGGTGATTTTACAAAATAAGGGTATTTTGGAAATTTTCAATTCAGGGTACCTCGGTAACCTTCCATACTGTGGGTAGCTTGATAATTTTACAAATTAGGGGTAATTTGGTCAATTTACAAATCAGGGGTATTTTGGTCATTTTCAAATCAAAGGTACTTTGGAATTTTATAACCAAGGTTTGACTTTAGGATTATACAAAACAAGGTGACTGGTCCCTTTCGGGTTTTAATTATTAAATTTAGCCTGTGATTAAGTCCTCTTGGTTAAGGTGAACCGTCACTACGCACCAGGTAGGATTCGAGCGGAGAGGAGGTGAGTCACTAGGACTGCTTAAATACCAAGCTCCCCCTCTGAACCCAATCCTAGGCATGCGCGCAATGGTTGCCACACCCTTAACTCAGCGACTCACTCACAGGTTTGTTTTGCTAGACTTTAAATTTTATGCAATTCTATGTTGGAGTAAGCAAATCCTAGGGTTCAATAGTTCCTAATCTACTAATCTACATCCCCATAATTCCCACATACAAATCACACAATGGTTAGGGGTACTTACCTGGTGGACTTCGGGCCGGAGACTCAAGTGCCATGCCAAAAACTTGCTCATTCTTTTGTAAAAACTCAATTTTAAAATACAAAAACTTTTTGGGCCCAAAAAACCCTCAAGGCTGAGTTTTGAACCGGGCTCTGATACCAAATTGAAAACACCCCAAACTCGATCCACAAGCCCTGACCGGATCTGGCATGCTCCTTAAGCAAAACGTAGTCAAGTCTTGTATGACATTTTGAAAATCATGGTGGTTTTGAAGAAAGTAGATTTGGGTTGTTCTCAAGTTAAAAATTGAGTTGTAATTTAATTTTGCACTAAATTGATAATTTCATATTTCAAAAGTTACAAGTTAAAGAAATACCAAATTTTAGAGTTTAATATTTTTGTTAACTTGAAAAAATCGTAGGTGTTTGAGTTTCAAAACAATTGATGTTATTCGTAACATAATAGAAATTTAAAACACAAAGAAAATAAAACAGTTAAGTAATAATGGCCTTATTACATCAAAATATATATCAAAATAAACCAAAGTAAACTTAGTAAGAAAACAGAAAAAAATTTTAGCTGTGCATGGCCACCACTAAGTTCCTGCCGACCCGGTCCATCTACTGAGTGCCATCTGCAAAAAGTTAGCCCACGAAGGGTGGGTCAACAAACTTAGTGCGTAACTACCATCACAGATTCCCAAATCATACAAGGCATAATAAATTACATAAAATAATTGTAGCACATGATGCAACCCAAACCACCTAGATCCAACCTCTACACATCACCCGTACCTACCGATCACACCGTGGGATTACTAAATCGACCCTCCATCTGCTATAGACCATCGAAGGCAGTCACTACAGTCAACTGCACATCACCCTTATAATTGTGGCATAGCCACCAGATAATGTGACAGAGTCACCCGATTCATATTATGTGACATAATTACCAGATAATGTGACAGAGTCACCAGATGTTGTAGTAGGAACCACCAGATCACTTCCCCTTTCACATAATCACCCATATGCCCATGCAACATACAAAACATGCTATTTTTCATGCAATTTACCTTACCCCAAAATCATAACGGGATTCCACATATTTCACATCAATGTTATTAATCATTATTTACAAGTGTTAAGGGGTAACGTACCTGAATGCACTCGTACCATTGAATGGTACCCTTAGCCATATTTTCATATTTTCATTAACACATATCTAATATTATCAACCTAGGGGGAATTAGTGTAGGGCTACACACCTGATTATTCATAGATCTAATCGAAATCCTGAAAATATCACTTGTCCTTGGAGATGTCGAAATCCCTACATGGTATATGTTAGATTCGATTCTAACATTTGATGAACAAAGTAAATGGCCTCTGGCCTAAGATCACACTTCACTTACCTTCGATATTCAAATCCTGAATGATCTCCCCTTATAGACTGCTACAAACGAATCCCAAAACCCTCTTCAAGGTTTCGGCCAAAGAGAATAGGAGGGATTAGAGTCTTGCTTTTTGATAGTCAAAGAAAGAAAAGAATAGGAAATCAACAAAGAAGAGATCCCTACCGAATAGAGTGACCAAAACGCAAATGGTTCACTAGCTCTAAATGTCGACAAGAGGAGAAGGATGTTTTGGTTTTCAGCTCTTAGTTCTTAGGCAATCGGCTATAGCCTGGAAATACCTTTGACTTTTGATGATAGAAAGAATGGTGAGAAGAGAAAGATGAGGGAAAGAAGGTTGCGGCTTGGTGTTTTGGCTTTTGGAGTTTGCGAAAAAGAAGAGAGAATGAGGGATAATAAGATTCATCTGAGACTCCCAAATGGAGATGGAATGTTCGGCCACCAAAAGAATAGGTATAGAATTGAGTTTGAGAGGAAGAAAAGTAGTATATGAGAAGGCTAGAAAAAATCGGCAATGGTATGCTTTGAGAGAGAAAAAAAAAAGAAAAAGAAAAGTGTTGGTGAGGCTTAATCAAGAATTCGGCTTAAGGGATTTTGGTGACCGAATTTGTCATCCAAGAAGTCCCTTGGCCGGCCAACTCTCCCTCTCTCCACTCAATCCCCCTTTTCACTCTACCTTAGCCGAATCTCTAA
The DNA here is from genome assembly GCA_025506655.1 of Gossypium rotundifolium. NCBI lineage: Eukaryota > Viridiplantae > Streptophyta > Magnoliopsida > Malvales > Malvaceae > Gossypium > Gossypium rotundifolium. The sequence continues at coordinate 55,623,141 of CP106731.1, forward strand.
GCTGTTAGACCTAATCTATACCTCCTCCATCAAAGTCCCTGTCATCTACCACTGCCCTTCTTTGCTGAAAAATAAAACTCCAAAATGCTTCCCTTGCTGCTCGAACCTAGGCCCTTCTCACTCCCTGTGGCGTCACCTTACAAGGCCCTAAGTGGCGCCTCCTTGCCACCTTCCCACTGGGTTATTTGTGTTCTAAACCACACAATAATCTCCTTAAGGCCTAGCTCCCTTAGTTCCCCTTTTTAGGCTTAAAAATCCAATAACTTCCAAGGCTCCTACCTACATCCCAAGGTTCTTAAAGCCCCCAAATCACATTCAAATCATACTCAAGCATGCATTTACATACATTAAGTAAAAATGCATAACCTCTAAATCCGGATATTACAATGGGCATCGAAGGAAAGGTAGTGGATGAAATAAAACTTGCCCATTAAGTTTTTCTTTCGTGTGCACCTGTATAAACCAACATATGCTTCCTCAGAAAGTTTTATGCTTTCTTTGGCAAACCTTAATTTCTCTCCAAATCTTCTTCAGATTTTTCTCGAAAAATTCCAACCCTAAGAATTGCCTAAAGGATTGGGTTCGTTGTATTCAGTTAGCTCCTCCATCATTAAGTGCCTAGTAAATATCGATGAAACTCAAGTTATTTTCATAGTTATTTACGGGGCCCTAGGGTTTTCTACTTTTGGGCCAATTTAAAGTGAGAAAAGAGGAAACTTTCAGATTTTGGGTTTCATGTTAATGTTTTTTTTAAAAAAAATTATTTAGTTTTTGGTAAAATGATCTGATTAGATAACTCTTGAAATTATAGCTTAAGAAAATCTTGAAAGCTTTCAAGATAAGGGAAAGGGTCTTGCTATCTAAGCTTTTATGCATCTATCTGGTGAGTTCTTTCATACTCCATGTGTGTGTAAATCTTTTGTTCATGTCTGGCTCAAGGTAAGTTTACATGTTCTGTAGAGACGAACGTTTACTATGAAAAGTCTAGTATGGCATGTCTATGTAAGTGATGTAAGAGCCTTGCTTTATGTTAAGCCATTACCCTTTTTCCTTTGAAAGGAACCATATAGTCTGAAAATAAAGAAAATGAATTCAAGGTGTTGCCTTCAATAAAAAAAGCATTGAACTGGCAGATCAAGATACATGAAAATGGTTATGTAGCCTCTAGTTGGGCAAGTGTTATTGCAAACCAAATTGGAAAGGCGCGACAAGGAAAAAGGAACCAACGAATGATATACTTTGAACACGAGCTAGGGTTATGGCTAACATGAAGAAGGTTGTATGCATGAATACAAGGGCATCGTGTATGCACCAAAGGAACATTGTTTGCTCTATAGTCTATATAAGTCGGGCATTTGCCAAAAGGCGAACTCTGTAAAGTTTGTTTGTATTTGGTATTCATGAATAGATGAACTGTATGTCTTACTGAGTGGGAAGAAACTATTGTCTTATGTATAGCTATCCTAGTGTTTGCTCTTGAATTCACTAAGTTCTTTGAACTTACGCCCTTTACCTTTCCTCCTTAGGATCGTGACGAATAAAAGGGAACATCGAGGATTATGCCAGAGAAGGTCCACTGTTGTAAGACTCTTATTTGTGTACTATGCTTGACATTGGGGGTGGTATTAAGGCTTAAGATTTTGAAGAACGATACTTTATGATTAAATTTGTATGCACCAAACCATGATTTTCCTTTACTCTTATAAGGAAGTTTATTGGTTTTGAAGCGTATTGGTCAACTTCTCTTAAAATGCTCCATAGTTAGGATATTTATATGATAACCGCAAACAAATTTTGGCTTCTCGCCAAGCACGGTCTATTTAATTAGAAAAATATGTAAGGTTGTAACTCGCCATTTTAGGGTCAGGTATGGGGCACTACAATACCTCTTTCTAACTCCCCCAAACTTAAACACAAAAAATGCCCTAAAACAAGTTGAGTCTAAGATTTTGTGAAAAAAATAAAAATGAGTAATTTTAAACAAGGAATGGTTCGCTAATGCAAGGTTTAAAAAGAATAGTTTATTCAGGTCAAAAGTGAGTTTCAAGGGATAATTTGAATAATGTAGGTTCGAAAAGCTCAAACGATCAAAAAAAATGCCTAAATCACTTTTAAACTGCTATGCCTCCTAAGATTTTGCATCAAGGAAATTAGTAAGTCATTTCTAAAAAATTAAACTTTCATGCATGCTTTGTTTTTCTCAGGAATTATAAAATCTCATGGTTAACCTTATACACAATCACTAATATCAGTAACACCCTTTACCCACCTAATTCGTCGAGTCCGTATATTGGATATTGCCACCCAAAAACACTTTAAAATTTTTTAAAAAATTGGGATATAACTCTTTATAAACATATCTTTCAACATATTATTTAGTGTATTCAAAACAAAAAGGAAATGAAGAAAATCTCAAAAAATACATCATGCCTTTAAAAGTAATACAAGACATTACAACTTAAAAGTTTGTTACAAAGAGACTTTAAGTGGCAAAGAGAACTATACATCATATTCCTAAGATGTCCTCTATATGCATAATATCCCACTTGCTACTACCCAGGCGCATTACTGGCTTGGTCCCTTCTGGTGTACCCACTCTTATAAAGGAACTTGAAATATAAACAACCACCTGTAGTTCAATGAAATTCGTGGGCTTTAATTCCAAATTACCTTGAAGCATTTCTAGTTGAATTCATCATCTTAAAGGCTTTAGGTTTCATCTTTGTCTTTGGCAGATACTTTCCCATAATGGCGTATACATATTCTTCAATTTCCATGCTTGATCAATTTATTCACAAGTCACTCTTTGAACTGATTCCAAACTTTAACACTCAGTACAGACCTTATTTCTCTACTTGGAAAATGAATGTACTCCTCAAAAGAATGTCCAAATAGAATCTCCTTTGGTAGATTCTCACTGAGATGGACACTTAATACTTTACCTAGGATGGTGTTCTCACAGATATTATTTTAGGCGGATACTTTTACTAACTGATCTTTCATTTGGCAAATTCTCATATTGGTTCTGGTAACAATCAAAATACCAATCATATTGTATCTCAGATCAACCCATAAATCATGAATTATACTGATAATGAAATGTTATAAATCATTTAAAAGATTTCTAGACAACTATGCTACAAAACACGAGAACGCCAAACTTGACAAAACAACTTAGATTCCAGATGGCCTCTATACCTAATGTGAAATTCATTCAAATGTGGAGGATACTAGATAACTCAAATTCTTTCCTTATATAAAGTAGTTAAATGCAAGTCCAGTAACACTTAAACCATCCATAACTACGAATATATCAATTTCCTATACTGACAGACTAATATGGCGAATACACCGATCAATTAATACCAGTGGAAGACTCTTTCAAAAGTTTCTTTAGATCATATTCAAATTTTTCCATAAACTAATTAAGCAAATGTATCATTAAACTTACTAATTCTCTATCATCACATTAGTTAGCAAATAATCTTAAAGTTTACCCAAATCATGACACCTAAGCATTCGACCAAACTTTACCACAAGGGCATTATAGATTACATAACACAGTAATAGAAGATAAGCCACATAAGCTACATCAAAAATGCCATAAAGGCCTTATAGAACACACGAAGGCGTAACAGAGAATTATGTTTTTACTGTCCTGACGGACTATCTTAGAGGTTGCCATGGGGTTTCCCCTCATGGTCTTATATATAAGTTCATGTCATGGTCTGCCAATCCAGTCCATATCTCACTGGAGCTATCACCATGAGTGTAACAGTCCGATTTTGACCCTAATCGAAATAGTAGTTTTGAGACCACGAATCTGAGTTAGAAAAATATTTTTATATTATATTTGATATCTATAATATATGCTTGAGCATGTGCTAAAATATCGTGGATTAATTTTTCTGTGTGCTTAATTTAAAGAAAAGGACTAAATCGCATAAGTGGTAAAAGTAGCCTTATTGCTTGATTGAGTGGTTAATGTAACATCTTGGATTTTAGGGTTCAGCATTTAATGTATGTTGTGTGTGTATGCTATGCTCGGTGTGTTAATTTGGTGTGTTTGGGGGTCCAAGAAAGGCTCGAGGTTAAGTAGAAGCCTTGGCCAAAATTTCAATTTTGGGCACTTTAGGGGAGAGCTAGCTGGGACAGGTTTTAAGTAGTATAAATTGGGTTTGATGACATAAGAAGTGCTATAGTATAGTGGCAAAGAGGCGCCACTTAAAAGGAAAGTGAGTAACGCCATAGGGAGCAGTGTAGGAGCAAGTTCGAGTCTCACAGTTTACATTTTGGGAATTTTTTTGGCATCAGGATGAGTGGTGATGGATTCGACTAGGGACCTTAAAGAGTGGGTGTTGAATTGGTCAAATGTTTTGAATGGTAGGCCATGAGAGAAAGGTGGGATTTGAATTGTTCAAACTATTTCAAATGGGTGAATGGGAGTAAAAGTAGGAGCTGAATAAGGGAAGAGTGGCTTGTTAGGTTGTTGGCTGAATTTTTTGTTAGTGTTGGGGGGTTCGATTAAAAGTAGTGGCTTTTGGTTTTGGTGAGTGCATGTGCCAAAATTTTTGTAGTGTTTAGCAATTTGGTGTGAGAGCTTTTTCTTTCGGCATTTGGGTGATTGTTCATTTTGGCAACTTTTGGCTCTTTTCTTTGTTGGCCGAAACTCTTAGGGCTATAGTTCTTCATTCTTCATTCAGCGAAACCGAAACCATATTCTCCCTCTTTTTTTTTTGTATTTTGGTAACTTGAGTACACTACTTCACCATCAAAATCCGAAAAAATTATCTCTTTTTCTTTTCCTCAAACGTGTTTTGCATTTGATAACCCCTTAACTGAACCCTCCTATCACCTCCTCCATTTCATCATTTTTTCTTCATTTGTCTCTTCTTAGCCGAATCCTCATCTCATACCCTGGGGATTCACTTTTGTTTTCATCTGTTCAAGCCGAAACCTATTTTCCATTCCTTCTCTTTGGGTTTTTGCCTCTACTTTTCTATTCTTCTTAAGCCGAATCTCCCTTGTGTGTTCATCTCCTTTCATTCATTGTTGTTTCAGAGGGTTGTCGTCACTCTTTCTTCCAACCTTCTCGATCGGTTTCTTCCTATTTGGGTGGTACGTGACTCCTTCTTTTTCGATTCTTCCTTATTCTCTTGCTGGTTATTAACCAAAGGGGGTTACTTGGTGATTTGGGGTGCTTTGTCTGAATGTAGGAGGGGCTTGGTTTTCTTATTCTTTCTGCATCTAGCCAGCATTTGAAGGGTCATTGGGGACAATCAGTTTTAGTTGATCAAGGTAAGGTCATACCATTTGTTTTGCCAAAGGTCACTTCTTCTAATTTATATCTTGGAGAGTTGAATCTAATTCGGTGATGTGAAGGGACTTGACGACTCCTCAATCTAATTTTAGTAGCCCCCGATTTCATTCAATCTTGGTAAGAAACCTCTTCATTTTGAGCGTATATTCTTATTTTGCTTCAATGCCTTAACCCGGTCTTCTGACCAAGATATCTTTTATGGAATCGAGTCTCAACCACGTAAAAGAGGGGGTTGGACCCGTAGTCCCACCCCTAAGTTCAAGAATCGTGCTATTTCGGCAGTGTGAGACTGGCCACCGGGTTGTGGACTAGCTTTAGAGCAGGATAGACAGATAGCCGTTGTCCCTGCTAACGAGAGTGTCAACATAGAAAGCATAGTATTGCGTGTTATCAGGTGTGTAAAATATTCACACTCTGTTATTAATATGTGTTATTAGATGTTTGGCTGAAAAGCCAAAGTGACTGAATAGGAAGTCGTTATACCCTTGTGGGTAAGGCTGGGGATACCAGGTAAGTGACTATAACGTTCTATTAATGGGTATGAAAATGTATGTTGTAATCCGTTACTATGATGAGAGCATGTGCATTCATTTGATTTGTATGTTCTGCATGGGTTGGGTTATTATGCGAAAGGGGAAGTATTAGAGACTGTCACGGTGGTTTGGTACCACAAGTGGGTTGGCCCCACATATATCTAATTTAGTGACCATGCCTCAGTGGCTTGGTGCCACGGTGGTTTAATACCACGTATATATATCTATGATTCAGTGACTCGTCTCAGTGGTTTGGTACCAAAATGGGTTAGCCCCACATACATTCATCAGGGATTGTCATGGTGGTTTAGTACCACGATGGGTTGGCCCCACATATGTTAATAGTAACTCTGTCACGGTGATCTAGTATCACGGTGGTTTGGAACCACGAGTGGCTTGGTGCCACATATGATGTGTGTAGCGGATGGAGGGTTGATTGTAGAAATCCCATGATGTGATGGGCTGGTACGGGTGGTGTGTAGGGGACAAAAATTACTATTTGTGTATGCTATGTTGAGTGGGCTAAGGCCAATGTGCGAATTTGGGCTTAAGGCCATTTATGTGACATAAGGAGATTTACACACTGAGTCGTGGTGACTCACCCCTCTGCTTAATTTTGTAGGTAATCAGTAGATCGTGGGTCTGGGAGCCTAAGCAGACTCGTGGAGGCCATAAAATGTTTCTTTTTGTAAACTCGTTTCCTTTCTACAAATTATTTTAATTGGGGATTTTGTTATGTAATAAGGTCTCTTAAGTTAATATTTAGTTTTCCTTATTTATTATTCAGTTAAGATATGACATTATTATATTTTAACATGAAAGTTAAGATGAAATTTTCAAAACATAAGTAACGTAAAATAATCGCTTTCTCTCAAGTGCCAACAAAGATAACAAATGATCGTTTTAACTCAATTTGGGAATTTTCTTAAACTGCAAACCACTATTTTCAAAACATCACCCTAGACAAAAAGTTTTCAAACTTACGATTTTTTTTTAAGATTTTAAAATTCATTTTTACAACTTCCTATGACATTCTAGATCTGGTCGTAACGTCTAGATCGAGTTTGGGGTGCTATAATTTTGGTATCAGAGCCAAGTTACAAAACTCACTGTGGAATAGGTTCAACAATATTTTATAAAGTCGATTTAAAATGTGATTTAAGGAAATATTTTAGTAGGGAGTATGGCACCCGAGTCTACCGGCACCCGATCCACGCGGTAAGTGTTCTAATTATTGGTTGTTTTGCATGAAATAATTCTGTTATGTTATGATTACTAGTATTAAGAGATCCAAACTTTAGAGACTGAAACCTCTAGGTATAGATATGAATCAGCGAGAATTACTTTTTAATGTTATTTCTCATAAGACTACTCGGTATTAAACAGTGAAAAAAAGTACTAACTCATAAAACTCTTAATCAGATTAAGTCGTATTAGTAGCAATGAGTACTAGGGGACGTAGGCGTATCATGCGCGATCGTGGTAGAGGCTGGAGTGTTGGATCTGATCCCTTGGAATCTAATTATGGGTTGAAAGGTGATGTACCAGTACCACTTGTTACGGAAGCAGAATTTTAGGATCAAACAGGCGGAGATGATGTTGTGTCCCAGGCAATGTTACGTGTATTGGAAAGAGTTGCTGGAGTGAGCACGGGTTTGGAGGCTCAGAAATCTGTGTCTGAACGACTTCGAGCTAATGGAGCAGAAATGTTTAGGGGCATTTCCGGAGTAGCTCCTAACATTTCTGAGTATTGGCTAGAAGCAGTTGAGCGTATTATGGATGATCTTGACCTTACGGAGGAGGAGAAGTTGAAAAGAGTTGTGTCTCTTCTTTGGGATGACGCGTATAGTGGTGGCTCACGGTCAGGGACGGAACAGTGGCTGACCGTATTACCTGAGATTTCTTTAAGACAGCATTCCAGGAAAAGTACATCGGATCAATTTATGTGGATGCGCAGCGTAGGGCATTTTTAAATTTGGTTCAGAGAAATAAATCGGTGGCCGAGTATGAGGCAGAATTTTTGCGTCTTAGTCGCTATGCCCAGGGTATTGTTGCTACAGACCATGAGCATTGTGTATAGTTTGAGGATGGCCTGAGGGATGAATTGCGAGTGCTGATAGCTCCACAATGAGAAAGAGAATTTGCTATTTTAGTGGAAAAGGCTAAGATAGCCGAGGAGGTGAAGCGGTCTGAAAGGCAGAACCAAGATAGGGATAGAGGTAGAAATAAAAGGAATTTTGAATCGTCAGGGTTAGTTGAGGGTTTTCAGAAGAGGCGTAAGTTGGATGGGCCGAGTCGTGTTGCGAGACCTGTTGTTGATAGCGGGCCTCAAAGGTGTGCTAGATGCGGAAGATCTCATTTAGGTGAGTGTTGGATCGGTAATAGAGGATGTTTTAGGTGTGGTCTACTGATCATCAGGTAATAGACTGTCCACAGAAAGTGGGTAGAATGCGACTGGTAGGACAGGGTTATGTTTAGCCGGGTAGATGTGGTCAGCAATCACAGCGAGGTCGTGGTCCTACTAGGGGAAGAAGTAGTTTTGGTCGGGGGCGTGGAGTACCGGGTAGAGGTGCTGAGAGCACAGATGCAAGATAGTCGGGGTTGGTTTATACAGCTAGATACTGAGAGGAGGGCGATGCACCGGATGTCATAACCGGTACGTTTCTTATTTATGGGTTGCCTTATACTACACTGATTGATATTGGATCAACACATTCTTATGTTGCTAGTACTATATCGGGAACTCTGAAATAGACTCTGAGATTGCCTCTAGGGAGATGACTGTACTTAGCCCTTTAAGACAATCGGTAATAGTGAATAAACTCTTTAGGAAGGTGCCTTTAGAGGTTCAAGGGATGGTTTTTTCGGCTGATCTAATGGAATTTTTGTTCGGAGAGTTTGATATAATCTTAGGTATAGACTGGTTAGTGAAGTATTGAGCAAACTTGGATTGTGCAGCCAAGCGCATGGTGTTAAGGACTCTTGAGGATGATGAGGTGGTGGTGATAGGTGAAAGGAGAAACTACTTGTCTAATGTAGTGTCCACTTTAAAGGCTGAAAGAATGGTGAGAAAAGGATGTGGGGCATTCATAACTTTTATGAGTGCTTTGGAGACCAAGGAGTTAGGTGTGGGGGATGTTAGAACAGTGAAAGAGTTTTCTGATGTTTTCCCAGAAGAGCTTCCAAGACTACCCTCGGATCGCGAGGTAGAATTTGGTATTGATCTTCTTTCAAGGACAGTGCCCGTATCTATTGCCCCTATAGAATGGCGCCAAAAGAGTTGGTGGAATTGAAAGCCCAAATTCAGGAACTATTGGATCGGGGTTTTATCCGACCGAGTGTGTCACCTTGGGGAGCGCCAGTACTATTCGTTAAGAAGAAGGACGGATCAATGCGTATGTGCATTGACTACCGTCAACTGAATAAGTTGACCATCAAGAATAAATACCCACTGTCGAGGATTGACGATTTGTTCAATCAACTAAAGGGGGCTTCAGTCTTCTCGAAGATAGATTTGAGGTCAGGATATCATCAGCTTAAGGTCAAAAAGTGGATATTCATAAGACAGCTTTTCGGACTCTCTATGGTCACTAAGAATTCCTGGTGATGCCGTTTGGGTTGACCAATGCACCAGCAACATTTATAGACATGATGAACTGGGTATTCTAACCCTATCTGGACCGATTTGTCGTGGTATTTATAGACGATATCCTGGTTTATTCAAGATCGGAGGAGGAGCATGATTCACATCTTCGGGAAGTCTTACAAATCCTGAGGGAGAAATAGTTGTACGCCAAATTCAGTAAGTGTGAATTTTGGCTAAGAGAAGTTACCTTTCTAGGACATGTTGTGTCTGCTGAGGGGATTAGGCTTGATCCCTGAAAAATTAAAGCTGTGTTGGATTAGAAGCCGCCTAAGTCTGTGGCAGAAATTCAGAGTTTTCTTAGTCTGGCTGGGTATTATAGAAGGTTTGTTGAGGGTTCTCATTGATTATGGCCACATTAACCAAGTTGTTACGGAAAGGGGTACCATTTGTTTGGACTGACAAGTAGTAAGAAAGCTTTGAGAAGCTGAAGAGGATCTTGACAGAGGCTCTAGTGTTGATACAGCCTGAGGCTGAGAAGGAGTTTGTTGTTTACTGTGATACGTCGCACACAGGTTTGGGATATATGTTGATACAGGAGGGGAAGGTGGTAGCATATGCGTCTCGGCAGTTGAGACCGCATGAGGTGAATTATCGCATGCATGATCTGGAATTGGTTGCAGTAGTGTTTGCTTTGAAGATCTGGAGGCATTATCTATATGGGGAGAAGTCCATTATTTATACAGATCACAAGAGCCAAAAATATCTCCTTACCCAGAAGGAGCTGAATTTAAGGCAGTAGAGATGGATCGAATTGTTAAAAGATTATGATTGCTCGATCGAGTACCACCCGGGTAAAGATAACGTGGTGGCGGATGCATTAAGTTGTAAGGTGATCTCTGACTTGAGAGCAATGTTTGCTCATCTCAGCTTATATGATGATGGAAGCTTATTGGCCGAACTTCAAGTGAAGCCTTCTTGGGTCAGTCATATTAGAGAGAAGTAGTTGGCTGATGAGTTGTTAAGTTCGCGGTTTCCTTTAGTGGCAGGTGACGGGATAACGAATTTCAGTATGAATAGTGATGGGGTATTATGTTTTCGAGGAAAGACTTGTATGCCAAAAGATCTTAAGTTGAGACGTAAGATCCTACAGGAAGTACATAGTAGCACATACACTATGCATCCTGAAGGAAGTAAGATGTATCGGGATCTGCGAGAACAATTTTGGTGGCCGAGTCTGAAGCGGGAGGTAACCAAATTTGTGAGTAAATGCTTGACTTGTTAACAGGTGAAAGTAGAGCATCAGTTGCCTTCGGGGTTATTGCAACCGGTGAAAATTCCGCAGTGGAAGTGGGAAAGGATTATGATGGACTTTGTTAGTGGGCTACCTCTTACGCCTACTAAGAAGGATTTAGTATGGGTAATTGTTGATCGATTGACGAAGTTCGCTCATTTCATACTAGTTCGTGTTGACTACTCTCTTCAGAAGTTAGCTAAGTTGTATGTAGCAGAGATTGTAAGGTTGCATGGGGTACCAGTGTCTATCATATCAGACAGAGACCCCAGGTTTACGTCGAGGTTCTGAAAGGCGTTACATCAAGCGTTGGGTACAAGATTGGATTTCAGTACAGCGTTTCATCCATAGACTGATGGTCAGTCTGAGAGGGTAATTCAGATCTTGGAAGATATGTTGAGGGGCTATGTCATTGACTTCAGAGGTAGTTGGGAGGAGTTTCTACCGTTGGCAAAATTCGCATACAACAATAGCTATCAGTCTAGCATTCAGATGGCACCGTATGAAGCATTGTATGGTCAAAAGTGCCGCACTCTTACTTGCTGGACAGAGTCAGGTGAGCGACAGTTATTGGGTCCAGAATTGGTTTCTGAAACAGAGGATAAGGTTAAGTTGATTCGAACTCAGTTGAAGGAGGCTTTTGACAGGCAGAAGTCCTATGCAGACCTGAAACGTAAAGACATAGAATTTGCAGTAGGTGACCGGGTTTTCTTAAAGGTTTCACCATGGAAGAAAGTTCTAAGGTTTGGACGAAAGGGTAAGCTGAGTCCTAGGTTCATCAGGCTTTATCGTAGTTAAAGCGTGTGGGACCGGCAGCTTATCAACTCGAGCTACCTTCAGAATTAAGTTAGACCCATGATGTGTTTCATGTTTCGATGCTGAGGTGCTACCATTTAGATCCATCTCATGTTGTGCAAGTGGAAGAAATCGAAGTAAGACCTGACCTATCCTTTGAAGAGGAACCCATTCAGATCTTGGATCGTGATGTTAAGGTACTATGAAAGAAGACGGTTCTGTTGGTTAAAGTGTTGTGGCAGAATCACGGTTCAGAAGAAGCTACATGGGAGCCAGAGGATGTGATGTGACAGTAATACCTTCATCTCCTTTGATAAGGTAAAATTTTGAGGCCAAAATTTCTTTAAGGGGGTAGAACTGTAACATCTTGGATTTTAGGTTCTACATTTAATGTGTGTCATGTGTGTATGTTATGCTCGGTGTGTTAATTTGGTGTGTTTGGGGTTCTAGGGAAGGCTCGAGGTTAAGCTGAAGCCTTGGCCAAAATTTCAATTTTGGGCACCTTAGGGGAGAGCTAACTGAGGCAAGTTTTAAGTAGTATAGATTGGGTTTGATGACACAAGAAGTGCTATAGTAAAGTGGCAAAGAGGTGCCACTTAAAAGGCAAGTGAGTGACGCCATATGGAGCAGTGTAGGAGCAAGTTCGAGGTGCATAGTTTACATTTTGGGAATTCTTTTTAGCATCAGGATAAGTGGTGATGGATTCGGGTAGGGACCTTGAAGAGTGGGTGTTGAATTGGTCAAATGTTTTGAATGGTAGGCCATGAGAGAAAGGTGGGATTTGAATTGTTCAAACTATTTCAAATGGGTGAATGGGAGTAAAAGTAGGAGCTGAACAAGGGAGGAGTGGCTTGTTGGGTTGTTGGTCGAATTTTTGGTTAGTGTTGGGGGGATTTGGTCAAAGGTGGTGGCTTTCGATTTTGGTGAGTGTAGGTGCTGAAATTTTTGTAGTGTTTAGCAATTTGGTGTGGGAGCTTTTTCTTTCGGCATTTGGGTGATTATTCATTTTGGCAACTTTTGGCTCTTTTCTTTGTTGGCCGCAACTCCTAGGGCTATGGTTGTTCATTCTTCATTCAGCTAAAAATTGAAACCATCTTCTCCCTCCTTTTTTTTTTTTACATTTTGGTAATTAAGTACACTACTTCACCATCAAAAGCCGAAATAATTCTCTCTTTTTCTTTTGTTCAAACGTGTTTTGAATTTGATAACCCCTTAACCAAACCCTCCTATCACCTCCTCCATTTCATCATTTTTTCTTCATTTGTCTCTTCTTAGCCGAATCCTCATCTCATACCCTGGGGATTCATCTTTTGTTTTCATCTGCTCAAGCCGAAACCTATTTTCATTCCTTCTCTTTGGGTTTTTGCCTCCACTTTTCTATTCTTCTTAAGCTGAATCTCCCTTGTGTGTTCATCTCCTTTCATTCGTTGTTGTTCTAGAGGGTTGCCGTCACTCTTTCTCCCAACCTTCTTGATCGATTTCTTCCTATTTGGGTGGTAACTGACTCCTTCTTTTTTGATTCTTCTTTATTCTCTTGCTGGTTATTAACCGAAAAGGGGTTACTTGGTGATTTGGGGTGCTTTGGCCAAATGTAGGAGGGGCTTGGTTTTCTTATTCTTTCTGCATTTGGCCAGCGTTTGAAGGGTTATTGGGGACAATTAGTTTTAGTCGATCAAGGTAAGGTCATACCATTCATTTGGCCGAAGGTCACTTATTCTAATTTATATCTTGGAGAATTGAATCTAATTCGGTGATGTGAAGGGACTTCGGCGACTCCTCAATCCAAGTTTAGTAGCCTCCAGTTTTTGTCAATCTAGGTAAGAAACCTTTCCATTTTGAGCGTATATTCTTATTTTGCTTCAATGCCTTAACCCGATCTTCTGAACAAGATATCTTTCATGGAATCGAGTACCAGCCACGTAAAGGAGGGGGTTGGACCCGTAGTCCTAGCCCCTAAGTTCAAAAAGAGTGATGTTTCAGCAGTGCGAGACTGGCCACCGGGTTGTGGACCAACTTCAGAGCAGGATAGACAGATAGCCGTCGTCCCTGCTAACGAGAGTGTCGACATAGAAAGCATAGTATTGCGTGTTATCAGGCGTGTAAAATATTCACACTCTGTTATTAATATGTGTTATTAACTATTTGGCTGAAAAGCCGAAGTGACTGAATAGGAAGTCATTATATCCTTGTGGGTAAGGCTGGGGATACAGGTAAGTGACTATAACGTTCTATTAATGGGTATGAAAATGTATGTTGTAATCTGTTACTATGATGAGAGCATGTGCATTCATTTGATTTGTATGTTCTGTATGGGTTGGGTTATTATGCGAAAGGGAAAGTATTAGACACTGTTACGGTGGTTTGGTACCACAAGTGGGTTGGCCCCACATATATATGATTTAGTGACCATGTCTCGGTGGCTTGGTGCCACGGTGGTTTAATACGACGTATATATATCTATGATTCGGTGACTCGTCCCAGTGGTTTGGTACCACAGTGGGTTGGCCCCACATACATTCATCAGGGATTGTCATGGTGGTTTGGTACCACAGTGGGTTGGCCCTACATATGTTAATAGTGACTCTGTCACGGTGATCTAGTATCACGATGGTCTGGAACCACGAGTGGCTTGGTGCCACATTTGAGGTGTGTAGCGGATGGAGGGTTGATTGTAGAAATCCCCATGGTGTGATGGGCTGGTACGGGTGGTGTGTAGAGGACAGAAAATTAGGTTGGGCTGGGACACATTACATTCATATTTGTGTATGCTATGTTGAGTGGGCTAAGGCCAATGTGCGAATTTGGGCTTGAGGCCATTTATGTGACATAAGGGGATTTACACACTGAGTCGTGGTGACTCACCCCTCTGCTTAATTTTGCAGGTAATCAATAGATCGGGGATCTGGGAGTCGAGGCAGACTCGTGGAGGCCATAAAATGTTTCTTTTCGTAAACTCATTTCCTTTCTACAAATAATTTTAATTGGAATTTTTTTATATAATAAGGCCTTCTTGAGTTAATATTTGGTTTTCCTTATTTATTATTCAGTTAAGATATGACATTATTATATTTTAACATGAAAGTTATGATGAAATTTTCAAAACATAAGTAACGTAAAATAACTGTTTTCTCTCAAGTGCCAACAAAGATAACAAATGATCGTTTTAACTCAATTCAGGAATTTTCTTAAACTGCAAACCAATGTTTTCAAAACATCACCCTAGACGAAAAGTTTTCAAACTTACGGTTTTTTTTTAAGATTTTAAAATTCATTTTTACAACTTTTCCCTGTGACATTTCAGATCTGGTCGTAACGTCTAGACCGGGTTTGGGGTGTTACAGTTAAATTAATGTGTCTTTATATAGGGGAGGACTAATGTTGATAATTGTCCATTTTTAATGGATAGTGGACGGCAACATGCAACTTTTTATAATAAATTATATGTTTATATTATATGTTATGTTAAAATATATTATATTATATTAAAAACATATTATAATAAAAATATAATAGAGAAAGTGCATGTTCATCTTTTATTTCCTCTTGTTATCACCGAAACTAAAGATAAAAGAAAAGAGAAAAACCTTCAAGGGTTTCGACACTTCTCAAGCTAGATTAAGGTATGACTCAGTTTTAGTTTTTGATAATTTTTTAGTTTTTGAGATCGTTGCTTAGTGTTTTAGTAAGCCCATGATTAAATTTTGGAATTTGATGTGCATTTCGTGAGTTGCCATTGAAGGGAGTTGGTTGTTTTGTTGTTTAATGATGATATATTAATTATATGTGTTAGATTATCAAGTTTAATCTTTGAATATTTGATGAAATGGAGTAATTTGGGTTAAATTGTAAAAATAAATTGTTGGGAGGACTAAACTGCAAAATAAATGGCTAGTATGGACTTATATAGGCATGAGGAGCATTCAGCCCTAAAGGGATAAATTCAAATTATGTGTATTTTGTGTTTCGTGCAATAAGGACTAAATTGTAAAAATTATAAATGTCAGGGTAAAATGGTAATTTGCATAATTATGTGTTTTTGGATTAATTGAATGAAAATATATTTGAATAAGCTTAATTTGGAAATTATTTAGATCAAGAACAAAAAGAAACGGGGTTGGATCGGGGAAAGGCGAAGTTGAACGAATAGCCGAGAAACTCTAATCCGTCGATTTCCAAGGTAAGTTTTTAAGCAATCAGATTAAATTGAATTTATTCTATATTAAAATGTACATGCTTAAGTGAAGTGATAGACTTAATATTAAATTGCCAAATGTGGCATGGGAGATATCATGATTTAGACGAATGTAATGTTGGTTGGAAGTTGGATTTAATTGAGTGAAATGTTTTGTTATAAGTTAATGATGTAAATGGATATGGGAGATATTAGATTAGGAAATGAATATAGCCAAAGAAAGTGTTAGTCATATGATATTGTTTTGGCCTAATGTGACATAGATTAGGACATGAATATAGCCAAAGAAAGTTATACCTATATGTATGTGCTTGTAAGTGAAGTTGTGGATTAAACTATATATATAAGTGTATATTCGAATGAATAACAGGTTTATGAAAGGCACTAAGTGTGTGAACTTATAACCGAGCACTAAGTGTGTGAAATCAGTCACATGGCACTAAGTGTGCGAACTGTTAAATTAACGGCACTAAGTGTGCGATACGTTATAGAAACTTGGCACTAAGTGTGCGAAAAGTCAAAGTAACGGCACTAAGTGTGCGATACGTTACATGAGTTGCACTGTGTGTGCGGATTTTTGGACCTTTCAAGGACATAAACTAGTGACTGGAAATAACCAAGAAGTGATACATAGGTAAGCGATGGATGATAAATGAATAGCTTAGTACCATTGAGGTAAGTTATTTTAGTATATGAAATTATATTAATATGAAGTAATCATTTATTTTTTATCTTGTTTCAAAATGGAAAAATGGCCTGTGAACATTCGGTTTTGATACCTATTAAAAATGGTGATTGTTGATTGGAGGTCAAATTATGCATATTTGTGTTTATGAATTAGTTAATGATCATGTTGGATTGATTAAATAGCATATTGACTAGTTGTATATTTTTACCATTGCTTAAAACTTACTAAGCTATAATAGCTTACTGTATGTGTTTATTTAACTATTTCATAGATCTTGAAGTCGAAGCTCGAGCTAGGGAATCATCGTCAAAGTCAATCTCACTATCATCTATCTTTGGTACCTTTTTGTTAAATCGAACTTTTGGAAACTATGGCATGTATAGGCTATTTTCTCTTTGGAGTTACTTTGTATATAATGTATATAAATGCCATGCGAATATGGCTTCACTTCTATGCTTGGGTTGATTTGTTTATGCTTGAGGTGATGTATATGTTTGTGCATTTTTGATATTTATAAAAGCATGTTTTGGTATGTATGCTCCGTGAAGTTCTAAAAGGGCATTTAATCTATACATTTCGAATGAATGTCTTATGAATGAAGTAGATGTAAATTGATGATAATTTATTTAATTGAATATGGCTTAGTCATGCTTGATTTTGGTTTATTATTGGGTATATTCGGATACATTATAATCTTAACTTGGAAGTTATATCAAGTTATGTTATGTATGTGATAATTGAGATTATAAGCTTGGTTTGAATAAGGTATATGGTACCCTTTGGACAATGAATATACTTTTGCCTAAATTTATTTGTACTTACAATACATATCATGAAAAGATTAGGTCATATTTTGTGTATGTGACTAATGAATGTATTATAGTAATGAATAAGTTGAAGTATGTACATTTGCAAATATTCAGCCATAGTATTGTTTTGATTTGGTGTTCATATTATTCATGTGAGGTTTATAAGCATACGGTTATGAGGTTTAAAATGGGTAAGTATTGTTGTGAACAACTAGATATGGTGTGCATGTGATTAAATTAGTATAAGTATAGTTATTTGATTAATATAAGATGAATAAGGTTAATATACTTACTCGGCTATATGATGCAAAATGACCAAATAATAGTGATTTGCTAACTGAATGTAATTAGTTTTGGTTGATGTTAATGATATTATTTGTGATATGTTAGTTAATGCTTTGATATTAGATGGAATATACATGTTATTCGTGATAGTATGAATTGGTACACATTTGTCAAAGTAATAGTTTTTATAAAGTGTATTTACTTGTGTTGGTTATGTAATGCCTGTAACCCTAATCTGGCGATGGATACGGGTTAGGGGTGTTACAATGAGTGTTTTCATTGACATACAATGACATGGGTCTCAGCCTCATGGACTTACACATCCTCATGTCGTGTTCTGCCAGTCCGGTTTACATCTCTCTCAAGGCTACACCATGAAGATGTTTGTGGTCAACGTGATCTACCTATCCGGTTAGCAATGTACCGTCCCTACTAGAGGCATCAAAATGGAAGATTTATTTACTTAAAACCACATGTACTTACGCAGATTTGTGTAATCATCTTATTGATTCGCACTCTTCTTATTCATGTAGTAACAAATATGTTTCTGTAACACCCCTACCCTTATTCATTGCCGAAACAGGGTTACGAAGCATTACCAAAATTACAGATCAAACAGATAAAAATTTTGAACATTTCATATCATATGGCATTCATTTCAAAAACCAATCAAATTCATACAAATTGTCCTTTAAATGAGCCCTCGAGGCTCAAAATACGTATTAGAAACAAATCGAGACTCAATCGAAAACTTAGAAAAATTTTAGAAACTTTTAAAATCTTGAACACTATAGGGGTCACACGGCTGTGTGACTCACACGGTCAAGCGACATGCCCGTGTCTTAAACCGTGTGGGCATTCAAAATAGGGACACACGACCGTGTCCCAGCCCGTGTTTGTGCCCGTGTAACTCACTGACTTGTGCCACATGGTCAAGCCACACGCCCGTGTGCTAGGCAATGTGAGCATACTGACTTACATTCTTTAAAAGATACAGGGGACACACGGCCGTGTCACTTGGCCGTGTGCCACACACGGCTAAGACACACGCCCGTGTCTCTACCCTGTGGACGAAAATAGATCATTTTACAAGCCACATTTCTCACCCAATTTGGCATCCACCTACACTCATCATTTTGAATATACACAAATCATAATTAGGCATCCAAAATCAAGCCTTAAACATATAAAATCATCACATACAACCAATATGCCATTAGGCATCTCAAATGACAATATGCAAACATGTCAACCATGTATCCAAATTTACCTAAGTGACCAAATACATATATGCATAATTGTACCAAAACCTATCATGTAGGTCCCTTATCAAGCTCATCCATTTTGTACCCAAAATACCCATTCACAAGGTAAATCATTTTGCATCTTTTCATGTCACTTAACTTACTTACCAAAACATACCAATATTTCCAAATGGTACCAAATATACCATTCTAACTAACCTCAATATACCTATAAGTTTTCCTTAACAAAGCACTAAATCACACCGAGGTATATAACATATCTTATATACATATTCAAACCACATTTTACTTTCCATCATTCTACCATATTAAACACACATCAAATTTGATAAGGCTATATATATACACACATCAAAATATACCAAACACAAGCCATATAAGTGGCTAATTTCAACAAAATACTTATATGCCAACATTGGCCAAATTAACCTATACATGCCATTATAACCGAAATTAAATAACCAAAAGTACCAAAAGGGCCAATGGATAGTGTGATATAGCTCCGACAAGCTTCCAACCTGAATGAGCTTCTGAATCACTATAAAACATGGAAAATAACACACAGTAAGCTTTTAAACTTAGTAAGTTCGTATAATAGAGAATTTAACTTACCATTTTAATCACATTTAAGGTAAGTAAACCCAAAGCATATCTCAACTCAATTTGTCAAAAAGCCTAACACATATTCATCAACCATGTTAGCCATGTAATTCATATAAAAATCAAGAGTCATGTATGAGTTCATCAACTATTCAAACTCCATATACATGTAACATCTATATAATGGATCCAAATATCATATACAAATCATGTCCATGTAATTCATGTAAATACTTGTACTAGTTCGTATTGAACTCCTATAAACTTGTAACAGAACTATGCCCGTTGAATCATTTAGAATATCGTTAGATACGCAGGTAGTGCACACGAGGTGTACTGAATTGTAATCCGTCAATTCATGTACATGTTTGCTCATACGAGCTGTAAATGGTAAGCTCCTCTGAGCTGAATAACAGTAAGCTCCTCCGAGCTGGATAATGGTAAGCTTATACGAGCTGAGTATCGGTAAGCTCATAAGAGTTGAAATCGGTAACCCTAATGACATATCATTTGTATCCTTAGAATTAATAAGGTTCAAACGGGGCTCAGTAATAGTCGTACATCATCAGATATGTGATCGGTATTCATATATGTTGATAATGCAAATAACATACATCTAATTCAAACAAAGCATGTAATTAAACAATTTAATTACACGGACTTACCTCGATGAGTGTACGTAGATATAAAGGTGATTAATCCAAGATTTTCTCTTTGCCTCAATCTAACTCCATATGAGGTCTAATCGGATTTATACGAATGAATTTAACTAAATTCAATATAATTCACATTCAATTTAGTCCAACACAATTTTTTGGAAAATTACCATTTTTCCCCTATACTTTTAATTATTTACAATTTAGTCTCTATATCATAAAATGGAAATTTGCACAATTTCATTACAACCCATCATAGCCAAATTACATGCATGCTTATAATAGCCCACATTTTTCACAAATTCACAATTTTACCACACAATTTATCACATTTTTCAATTTAATTCCTAATTATAATTTCATCAAAAATTCCTTTACAAAAGTTGTTTATCTAACAACAACCATTCATTTTCTACCATTATACTTCAAAACCCTAACATGTTCATCAATTGAAAAACTCAAATACTTTAACAGTTTTACAAATTAGTCCTCGGGCTAGCTAGATTAAGCTACAACGATCCCGAAAACATAGAAATCATAAAAAACGGGACAAAATACCTACCTAATTGGACAAAATAGCCTTGGCCCAACCTAGCTCTCAAAAATATTTTTCTTCCCTTGTGAAAATCGATTGAAAGAGATAAAGAAAGATGATGTCATTTTTGGTTTTATTTTAATTAACCTTTATTTACTAATTTCCAAAAATAACCTTTAAAATTAATTCAAATTACAAAATTTGCCAAGCCATTATCACCCACTAACATAATAATGGGCTAATTACCATATAAGGACCTCCATATTAATGTTCTATAGCTATTTAATACATTTAGCTATTAGAACCCAACTTTTGTACTTCACACGATTTAGTCCTTTTTTTATCAAATTAAGCATGTAAATGGTAAAATTTCTTAACGAAATTTTTATGCAGTAATACTATCATATTTTAGACTATAAAATAATAATAAAATAAATTTTTTGACTTCAAATTTGTGGTCCCAAAATCACTGTTCTGATTTCATTGAAAACAGGCTATTACAATTTCATTCATAACATGCAGCAACTTGATGATACTTCTCACACACTTACCAAACATTTGAGATGGCATCAACATAAGTACTTCCCTTGTAAATTTAACATGACTGAGTCAGGATAAGGACTCACCTGAAACTTACCTAATGTAGCTTGGAGATCCCAAACTCAAACAGTCTTCTTGAACCAGCAGCAACAACTACTTAAAGAACATGAAACTAGCATTAAAACCCATTTATAGACAGATTGCTAACATCTCAATTATAGACGACCCCCATGTAGGGTCTCTTAATCATATCTTACTGTTTATGCTTCATAAATTTTTTACTCATTCAAAAACTCAACATGTGAAGTTATCAGACTTACTAGGAGATGGAACATCAACTGATTAACTCAAATCCTTAGCTTCCAACTTAATAAAGAAAAAGAGAACATTTAAGTTTAAGAAGAATAACCAGAGGATAATATTGAAGGAAGAAAAAAAAACAATCCAGACATTCTCTTCTCAACATATGTTTTCCAAGTACCTCTTAATTGATCTTGACAAGTGTCAAATGCATACAAAATGTAACACCCCTTATCTGAGTTCGAAGCCGGAACCGGATACGAGGCATTACCTAACTTAACTTGCATAAACATAACACATCAGGCTATAAAGCCTCGGTTCAGCTTAAAACTTTCTATTTAAACTCATAATATGCTCATCCTGAACTACGAGGCCTTATAACTACTTTCAGAAGTTTACAGAATTAAACTAGAAACTTTTATGCACTTGGAAAAATTTTGCCTAAACAATGGTCACACGCCCGTGTTGCTCAAGGGACACGCCCATGTGCCCCTGAGACATGCCCATGTTCCTCACCTGTGGTCGACACTGACTTATTTCACACGGCCAGACACACACCTGTGTCCCTTACACGGCCTCGACACGCCCGTGTCTCAGCTTGTGTGCCAAAACCTTGGCATTCTGTTTATGACATCATCACTTCACCATGGTCACACGACCAAGGCACATGCATGTGTCCTTAGACCGTGTGTCGAATTAAATTCCTAACATCAGTGCAGACTTCACACGGCCTAGGAACACACCGGTGTCCATGGCCGTGCCTCTCACCCGACTGAGACACATGGCCGTGTCTCTGCCTATATGTTTACTATCAAGCATACTACCTTGAAATTTTAACATACAAGGGACACATGGCCTGGTCACACACCCATGGGACTGACCGTGTGTCACACACGGCCTAGACACATGCCCGTGTGCCTACCAGTGTAGACAAGAACAAGGTTATTTTCTAAGCTCTTTTTATCACCCTAACTCATACATCCACAATCACATTCAATCATTCACTAAGCAACTCAATTAGACAACATACACTTTCATAAATAACCTCATCTTTTTATAAATTAGCAATATTAAGCCATCATCTATGGCTATATATAAAAAAGAGTTAATCTTTAAAGGAGCCATCACACACTTGGCTCAAACAACAAAACATTTTACTAAGTCTAGCCCCTATACATGCCATACTCAAAATACTAAGTCTAGATATACCGAGATGAGCTGATAGTGTGTGTGATCTTCCAATTATCTTCATATCCCGACCCGACTCTTTGACACTATAAAACAAGGGAAAAGAAAGGGGAGTAAGCTTTAAGCTTAGTAAGTTTACATGTAAACAATAAACACTATAACATATGCTAATCAATAAATGGAATTACATACTAAACAAGATCAATCCATATTCTATATCATGCTTACTCATTTCATCTCTTACCACTTTCCAACCATCTCACAAGCATAATGTTCACATGTATTAACATACATCCCTGCACTTATCACCACATGACCGTATGAGACAACACTTAACAATTTCATAATAAACCATTCAAAATAATACCAAAAACTCGATGGTTTTACATATAGTTCACCATTAATCTTTAATAGGGTGGTATCGAACATAGCCCACCAACAAGAATATTTTACGGTGGTATCGCACATAGCCCACTAAATGATGATATAAACGATGGTATCACACACAGCCCCTCGTGAATAAGTAATAAGGTGGTATCGCACATAGCCTACCAATCAAGAAATAATTAAGGTGGTATCGCACACAGCCCACCATTATTTACTACGGATAATATTCCACACTTACCTATCTATTTTAACGTTTATATGAGAATTATCCATTATCTATCGAATTCAATCCATTTAAATCATGAAAGATCTCATTCATACAATGCACCAATAAGTAGCAATATATGTATTTAAGATGTATCGAATACACGTAAACTTACCTCGGTGCAAAATGTGTTAATTTGCGATTCAATTCGAAACCTTGCTTTTTCCCCGGTCAAGGTTAATTCTGCGCTCTAACAACAAAATTCACTCATTCAATCGTTTCATAATCATAATACATCATTAAACAAGCCTATCTGAACACTTATTTCTCTTACAACTACTCATAGATCCAACTATTTCATGCATTTATTACTAAATCACAACACTTACAACTTGGTCCCATTTAGGTGTTTTCATGATAACACCTTTCACAAAAGTTGTTTCTCATCTCATTAACATTCATTTTCTTCCATAAAAACTCAGAAAACATCATAAATACTCTCATGAAAAATCCCTAAACTTTCAACCATATTGCAAATTAGTCCTCTCATTAGCTAGCTTAAGCTTTGGGGGTTCCAAAAATACAAAAATCATCAAGAAAAACCTCTAAAATCACTTACTTGCAAGGAGATAGCTTGGCTGAAAGTTTGAACTCCAAAAACTCTATTTTCTCTTCAATTTTCGGTGGAAGAAGAAGGGTGAATAGTGAAAGATGATATCTTTTCTTTTTTATCATATTTTATTCATCTTTTATCACCTAATTTCACCAAATTTTGACCAAAAATTAAATGCCCTTGTCTCCTTGTCTCTATGGCCGGCCAACACACCTACAATGGCCTAATTTCACTTTAAGGACCTCCAATTTGATATTCTTTGTCTATTAGACACCTCTATCTTGCATAATAGAACTTTCGCACTTTATGCGATTTAGTTATTTTTCACAATTAAACATTCAATGGTCAAAATTAAAGCACCAAAATTTTCATATAGCCATATATTAATGCCATAACACATAAAACAATACCAAAAAAAAAAATTTATTTAACCTCGGATGAGCGGTCCCGAAATCGCTGTTCCAACTAGCCCTAAAATCGGGCTATTACACAGAAGTTGTCCCTTTTAATGTCCTACAAAACTCGAAAGAAATATAAAAGAAAATCTAATATTGATGCTATTTGACCAGTCAAACCATTCAGTTGACTTTCAACCAATCACTTGATAGAACCCATTTTTCATATTGTTCAAGTAAACTTAGTGTACTAAACCTATTGGCAATAACTTATATATGGATTGTTATACTCAACAAGAACTTTCGATGCGTACTCTTAGCTTGTCGTACTCCTTCTTCAATTGAAGAAAACTATAAGAATTAAATCCTAAGAAGCTTCTATAGGTGGGTACTCTATGCGCCAAACATCCGTTTGCTAGAAGCTTATAAATTAGCGAACTAACTACCAAAGTGTGCCAAAGTAGATAACCTTCACATCTATTTGCCTTTCTCTCGGATCCGCCAAATTTGGGTTGTAACAAAGAGCTGAATTTTATCATAACCTATTTAACATAGAAATACTTAAAATAAAAGGATTTCATGCATACCAGAGTTAGCATAATTATGCAAAAACTAAATTTTGAGCAAAATTTCACTTAAACACGCCTTTATGGAATAATCAATTTTCGAAAAATATAGGAAAATTGAAATATCAAAGAAATTATAACATGATCCCCCTTACTAAAGAGAAGTAATGTCTTCATTTCTTAAAAAAATATAACAAAAAAGATAGGATTAAATAAGTGAATGTGAACTATACGCCGGTTAGATCTCAGGAAAGGGAAGTGAGCCTTATTTGACTTCTTAAATATCAAGCCTTTCCTTGCCAGAGCTTATCCTAGGCCTCACAACATCAAAAGCAGTCTACTCCTTTCGTTTGAGTTACGTGTCGTGACATCGAAGGCAGTATGATTCATTGAAGGTTCTAGAGTTGGTGTTGCAACATCAAAGGTAGTCCACTTACTCATTGGCTTGTTCCGATGTCCTGCACACTTAGTTAACGCGTTAGTCTTCCTTTAGGCCCAGATTGGCTTGAAAGGTCATAAAACATTCAAATATGGTCATTTTTATTATCTAAGTATTAAAATGGAAATCTAATAAAAACACTACATATTTGTTAAAAAACGAGCTCCTTAAGTATTAAAAAGAACACCTAATTTGCCACAATGAATTGTGGCAGACCAGTCGATATTTTCAAAATTTACAATTTGGTCCTAATTAGACCTTGGTTTAGCAAAAGGAATTTCATAATTCACAATTCACTATATTCATATAAATAGGAAATTATCAATCTCATAATTCAGAATTCACTATATTTTCTTCTATTTGCAAAATTTCTTTATAATAATAAGAAATTATCAATCTCAATTTTCATAATTCACTTGTAACATTTATTATAAAACCATGGATAATGAAAATTACATTTTTACCCCTTTTGGGAAAATTTACATTTTAATCCTCGAATTTTTTAAATTTTGTGGTTTAGTCCTTTCATTGCATTATCGCCTCTAAGATTATTTTCATCAAATTTCACATCCAAAATCATTTTATCTTCATGAAAATTCTTATTTGACAATTTTTTTAAAATTTTTTCAATATTTCACTATATTTACTACCGAAATAGTTTCACGTGTTAAACTGAAATTTTGGAATGTTACACCCTGCCTAAGATCTCTAGAAGGATAAATTGTATTTTTTCTATTTCTCATTAACAATTATCTTGTAGGAAATTGAGGAAATACACTCCAATGCCAATCTTACCCATTTGACAACAAGCCCTATCATCATAATTAATACTTCTCCTAGAAATCCAACTTCACCATATCATATGTATTGATCATATCTACCTTCACTCCCATATCCACTCTTTACTTTCCCTCTTTTTCAACTTTAAGTAATGAAAAACTTCACTAGCAACAATAAATATTGTCTTGTATTTTCCTACCTTGTATAAAGACTCTTTGGTTTTGTGTAATCAACCCCCCATCCAAGGCTTTAATTTGTATTGGATGAAATTGAGAAACATCCACAACATTCTTTACCTTAGGCATTAAGACAACTCTAGTTTCATTCAACCTTCTCAATATCTCACCTTTTTCAAAGAATTCCTTTACAACTTTACAAAGTGTATCACCAATTATGTCCCAATAGTGTTGGTAAAACACACTATTTAACCCATTTGGCCCAGGTGCCTTCTCTGTTCCCAGCTCAAACACTACTCCCTTTTCATTGCTCACAACAACAGTAAAAATACCATTCATCTCTTCCGATACTTAATTTGGAACCACATCCAATATCTGACCCCACTCCCTTTGCAAAGTAGTTATAAACAACTTCCTATAGAAATCCTCATACATACACATAATCTTTCTTTCCAATGGCGAAGCCACATTGAGGCCCAGGGGGCCATGCCCCCCAAAGTTTAATTTTTTTTCAATTTAGTCCTTTGTAAAATTACACTATGGCCCTCCCAAAAATATAAGTAGGCCCCTTTAAGGTTTAAGATTTTTGCAATTTTCCCTTTTGTATATATATTATAGCCATCCTAAAAATATAAGTAGGCCCCTCCAATATTTTTATAGGATTAAAAATAATATAAAAATTATTCTTGATAAAACAAAGAGAAAATCTTCTTGAAGAAGCTAAATTACCCATGATAACTTTTGAATGATATTTTTTATATAATAATAAATTAATATTTATTTAATAGTTTACTTAACATAGCAATATTTTATAAGTAATATAATAATATATATAAAAGAAAAGAAAAGATGAAGAGACTTTTATCATCTTTCTTCTTCATATTGGAGCTTAACAAGAAAGGAAGAAGAAAAATTATTGTTTTTCCTCCAAATTTGAAAGTATAAGGTATGTTTTTCTTCAAATTTTTCATAGATTTTGAATAATTGAAACTTTTAGTTTTTGTTTTATCAAGTATATTAAAATTGTCATTAAATGATACTGATGGAACTTGGAAGCTTATAAAATTAAGTGAAATGTGTATGTTTTTTTATGGAAAATGATTAGGAGATGATTTCTAACTTGTTAGAAGTGTAAAAATAAAACAAAAATAGTTAGATAATGTTATAGTAAGTTTAGGCCAAACTGAAGGGGAGAAAGAAAACCTTGGTCACTTTATTCAAAATTATGTCAAATAATAGCTTGTGTGCCAATGAGCATTCATGTGAAAACAAAATAAAAAATTGTTAACTGAGTCAAATGATAATTATTTTGTCTTAATTGTTAGAATGTTGCTTCTTTTAAATATATTTTTTATATGTTTAAATCGATTATCATGTTGAAATACTATTTCTTTTGAATTGATTGTTTATATGTTTAAATCGACTATTACATAACACTTCTAATTTTAACTTGACTCCCCAAAATTAATATTCTGACTTCGCCACTGTTTCTTTCATTATCAAATCAAACACCCCTCTCATCTTTAATACTCAGTACTTCATTCACTTGCCTCCTATGAATTGTAGTAAGATGAAAAACATATATATATTTTTATCCCCATACCTTAACCACTTCAATCTAGATCTTTGATATCAGTACTTCTCTTCTCTTTGCCATAACTTTTCAAACTAATTTATAAATTCCTCCACTTTTTGACAGCATAATGCATCCCCCGGTTTATCTTGACAAACAACAATTTGTTGCATTAATTCCACAATCATTAGTCTATTATTAGGAAAAGCTTTCCTACTCCATCTCCATAACAAAATCTAACATCTTCTAAGTTTAAACATCAATTAACCAGTCTGAGTAAAAAAAAAATCACCTATTATTTTATAGATTTTGTTCAATCACTAAAAAAGGTTTGGTTTTATTTATTATTTAATATGTTTAGTTTTTACTATTAATTGATTTTGATACTTTTATTATTATTTGATTTTAATATACTTGCACAATTCTGAATTTTCTTACTAGTGTTTTAAAATATTATGTCTATCAACTAATAGTTAATAGAGATTAAATAAATGTTGTTAACAGTCATAAGTTAGAAACCTCATTAAAAAATAATTTATTTATTTATTTATTTTCTTTTGGCTTTTGTTAGACGTTATTAGCTTGATTATTAATAAATAAGAAAATGGTAATTAATTAATTAATTATTTTGGACAATTTACCAGAAAATACTAATTTTTAAAAAAATTTACAGAAAAGGACTGAAAAATAATTATTTACCGGAAAGGGTCATTTCTCCTGAAAACGCGATCACGTCAGCGCGTTTTCAGGGGATGCAGTAGGAAAACGCGTCTATGAGGGAGCGTTTTCTGCCACATCAGCAAAAGACGCTTTCTTGAGGGCACGCTTTGCTGATGTGGCAAAAACACTCCCCCAAGGACGCATTTTAGTCCGTGTTTTTTTAAAAAAAATATTCTCTAATTTTTTAAAAATTTACGAGAATAAACCTTTATAAAGGCTCAAAGTGACAACACCATTTTTTTAAGGTGTCATCAATTAATATGAAAATATAACTTACAAATGAAATCTTTATATAGACTCAAAGTCTCATTTCCCTTATTTTCTTGAGCAATGTGGGATATGAGATATGTGTATATATAGACTCATGAACAATTTTGCAGCTTGTTCCTAAATAATGTGGGATTCCTTCCTCTTTTAATTAACAACATGAGATGAAATGTTACACTATATTTGATTTTTTTACTTAGAGTTTAATTTTTTTTTACAAAAAATTAACATTTGTTATATTATAAATAAAACTTTTAAACTCTATAAGTTAAAAAAAATATAAAATATAAAATGAGTATGATAAAATATTAAAAATAAATATTTAAAAATTACTAATAGTTGAGTGATCATTTTGTAAGTTTTTATAATTCGATAGCTAAAAATATAGTTAAGTGACTACTACTGTAATTTAATCTAGATATAAAATATGAAAATAATTATTATATTTTATGTATATTATATATTTCTATAAAAAACTAATTTAACATTATTATATACTATGTTTAAATAGATTATCTATCTAGTCAAAATATATCTGAAATAAATTTATAGGCATTCATTAGGTGATGAAAATTAAATTAAATTAGAATTAAAAAACTTAATTAGTATAGTAAAATATTAAAATAAATAAATATTTAAAATGATATATCAATTTTTAAAATTACAAAAAAATACTAATTGAGTACCAAATACTCACCATTTATTTATTAATCAAACATTCATAATATAAAATAAAATAAATAAATAAAAATTAAAAGTATAACTTCTAAATTTAAATAATGGAAAATCATTTTAAAAATTAGAATTGCATTGATATTGACTTCAAACATTTAAAATTGAATAGAAGATTATTGCATGTACAAGTTTCATATGTGCAATTTGTTCTCTCTTTTAATAGTTCTTTTGTATATGTTAACAATTCTAAAATGCAACAAGATTAAAGATCTCAAAAGATAATTTTATAATATAAGAAAATGTTAACAAAATATATATATAAAAAAGAAATTGTTTTGTAAAAAAAATATCAAATATAGTGTAGCATTTAATCTCATGTTGTTAGTTAAAAAGGAAGGAATCCCACATTGTTTAGAAAAAACCTGCAAAACTATTTATGAGTCTATATATACATATGTCTCATATCCTACATTGCTCAAGAAAACAAGGGAAATGAGACTTTGGGTCTATATAAAGATTTCCTTTGTAAGTTATATTTTCTTATTAATTGATGACACCTTAAAAAAAATGGTGTTGTCACTTTGAGCCTTTATAAAAGTTTATTCTCGTAAATTTTTAAAAAATTCAAGAATAGTTTTTTTTTTAAAAAAAAAACACGGGCTAAAACGCATTCTTGGGGGAGTATTTTTGCCATATCAACAAAATGCGCCTTCAAGGAAGCCTTTTTTGTTGATGGCAGAAAAAGCTCCCTCATGGACGTGTTTTCTTGCTGCATCCTCTGAAAACGCACTGATGTAGACGCGTTTTTAGAAAAATGTCCATTTCCAATAAATAATTAATAAATAGGTCATTTATCGTAAATTTTAAAAAAAATAAATATTTTCTAGTAAAATACCCAATTATTTTTATATGTTTAGATTTTTCACTAATGGCCACTTCTCACTTTTTATTGTATTACTTTTAAAATATTATTTTAATTACTTTAATTAATTTATTGAAACTAATCAAATTTTATTATAAATTAAATTAACACACATTGAATGAATTTAAAATAAATATACAACCCACGTATAATTAGAAACAATTTTACTATTTCAATTAAAATCATATTTAATTCATACCTTAACTTTGGGTTTTGAAATTTTTAATTCACAAGTAAAATTAAGAAACTTGAATATATTTAATTGATTAAAATAATAATCAAAATATATGAATCTTGGGTTTTGAAAATATTTCTTTAATTCACAACCATATCCTTATTGAATAAACAATCCAACATAAATATAATACAAATAATGATTGATTCGGCATTCCACAAACACAACTATATACTAAGGGCTAGTTTGGCAATGTTTTTGAAAAGTGCTTTTGAAAAGTCTTTTGAAAATACTTTTGAGAAGTCTTTTGAAAAGTTTGTTTTAAAATTTTAGTATTTAGCATTCTTTGTCAAAAATCTTTTGAGAAATAAAATGTCATTTTAGACATGTTATTATCAAGTAACAAATATACATTTAAATAAATTTTAAATTAGTTAATATTATTATATTTTAGTAAGAATATAAAAATTACTATAACTTGTTAATATTTTAATATATGAAATATAAATTTTAATTTTAAATATTTGTAAGTAATAAATATTAATTAGTTATAAAATTTAATTAGAATATATAAACTATATTTTAAATATTTAAATATAATCATTAAATATTTATAATTAATATTTTAAAAATATTTTTTATTTTTAATTAATGATTTTAACATATTTGTAATTAAACCCACGAAAAAAATGAAAGTACTATGTTATTAGAGGTGAAAAATAATTAAGACTAAAAATCTTTTGGAATGGAAAAGTTAAAATTTTAAAACTTTTTTTGAAGTCTTTTAAAGACTTCGAAAAGTTTAAAATTTCAAATTAGCGAATTGTTCAAGACAACTTTTCTTCCAAAATAATTTTGAGCAAAGTCTTTTAAAGAATGCGAATGCAGCCTAATTATTATATGTGGCGCCTTTTCTTTTCCCAAGATTACCATTCGGATCAGATCGTAATAATAAACCCAAATCAAACGGCACCCAAACGACGACAATATTTATTCTCTGTTTTTTTTTTTTCAAACGAATTCCTTGTTAATTTCGTTGGTTAACTTTTGGTTTCTCTTATTCTCACTCCCGAAACAGGAAAAGAAATTGATGAAATTAAGGTGAAATGTAAAATCTGTATCCCAAGTCAGTTCTATTGTTAGAAGTACTAATAAATTATGAACATATTGATGGACATTGTTGTAATTACACAGAAAATTAGTGACGTGTACGTTGAACAGAAATACGCTCAACGCACCCCGTTAGATCTAACTACTATTTTTTCTTTTACATCTAAACCGGCACAAACGGCGGAACTAACGACGCCGGCTCATAACAAAACGGAGCCGCTGGATGCTTCCACATTTTAGGATCAAGCTTTTCAGGCTCCTTAGTCTGACTTTGTCGCAGCTGCTCTTGACGCGATGGATCTTCCCGTTTCTCAGCTATCCTCCGATCGATCGAGGGAGGCGAAGGAACTAGAGGTGATAAGAGAGGGATCGCAACGTTCCAGCTAGAAACTGGACTAATCTGTAAGGAAGCCGGTGCACGCCGTTGAAGTCGACTGGGCTGCCGCTGATTACCGCCGTTGATAGCGGAGGTTTTCCTCGATGTAGTCGACATGGATGAGAGGTGAAATCAGACGGTTTTGGTGATTTATTTAATATGTGAGAGAAAATTAGTTTTTTTTTGTTTTCGAAGAGCAAAAAAGATGAGAGTTTCTGTTGCGAGTAGGGAGTTTATATAGGGAGGAGGGGAACCGTTGTCTAGCGCACGTGAAAAGGTTGGCTTAGCTTAGCTATCAGTTAACATATAAGCTTGGCTATAAGCTTGGCTTTTTACAGCCACACCAGATTTGTTCATTTTTTTGACCTTGACCAATTTTTTTTTTTTTTTTTTTTGAGCTTTGGGAAATTTGTTGGTTTTTCTTTTCCTTTTTTTGACCGAATATTGCTTTATTGGTTTGATTTTTCTTTTTAACATTCCCTTTCTAGTTTCCACTGATTATTGTTTTTTTATAATGTGACATTTGTTATCTATATTTTATAAAGTGTTGAATGTGGTATTTAGCGTTAAAATGTTAGTGAATTATTATTAGTTAAAAATATTGTCACGTAGAATTTATTTTTAAATTATTAAGTTTGCATGAATCATATAACATTTATGAAAAAATAAAACAAAAATTAATTAAATTAAATTAAAAGCAAATAAATAAACATATAGTAAAAATAAATAAATAAATACTTAACTTATATAAGCAACACATCATTTCTCCATTTAGATTATCTTCTCCAAAAAAAAAAAAAAAAATTCATGTCAAATACTATTTTAGTTTATTTTTAAATAAATATTTTTATTATATTTTCATATAAGCTTAATATTTATTTATTTTTATTAACTATATATCTAGTTTTTTTAATTGAATAATATTACATTATCTTTATGGACTTGATGATTTAGAAAAAAATATAGGTGTTGAATTTTCATTGATTGATTTAGCAATTCACTAACAATGTTAATACCGGTACAATAATAAAACATATATTGATAATTCAAGTAGAACATTGGATATTTTCAGAGGTACCATAATAAAATAAATATTGGACATTTTATGAAAGAACAAGTACAATAATAAAGCACACATTGATAGCTCCAGTACCATATTAAATATTTTTAAAGTACAAGTATCACATTGGACATTTTATGAAAGTCTGATACTAAATATGATATTATCCCTAATTTTTTTAAATAAGATTTGAATTAATATATATGGTATTATAATTTTTAAAATTATAATTAATTAACTATACTAAAAATTTCAATTAGAATCAATAAATCAACTCAACTGAAACTAACTAATTAAACTCAATTAATTAGTTCACACAAAATTTTTATAAGGTAAAAATTGAAATTGAATGCTTAAAATTTTTGTAACATCCCACACCTACCCCAATATATGGTATGAGTGGGAGAGGTTACCGGAACATAAACGTAACAAAATCTCGAAGGTATTTAACATTTTGAACTTCAAACATTTTTATATTATAAAACTAAATTTAAAACTATTTGAGGGCTTTGAAAGTACTTTAAAGTTATTTAGGAGTCGAATAAAAGCACAAGCGGGTTAAAAATCAATTAAAAAACTCTTTGAAATATATCCAAATAATTTCTTACCATTCAACAAATCTCGTAACCTTATAAAACAATATCAAACCCATTTTGACTAAAACATACACTTCATAATCATTTTTAAACTAAGTACCGAAACCAAGCTCAATTTATAATACAGTAAGGGTTTCAAAAATACAAATTAAATTTAAGAATACAATTTCCAAATTATGTCTTTGTATAAATGTTCAAACACAAATACAATCCAATTAAATGAACTACAACCTTAAGTTCAAATGGCGATGTAACTTTCCCAAGCCGAAGTCACACTCTTCTCGTCAAATCCAAAACCTACTAATATATGTATGGATGGGGTGAAATTTATTAAATTTCATTCACCGAAGCTATCAATTTTCAAGTTTGAAAAATCATTCAAATAGCGACAACTTTTTTTATAGGATCTAGACATTTTTGGGTTAATATGTCTTCATAATGTTTAGAGATCTAGCTCTTAGCTTCGAAATGCACCTTAAAACACTCGATTTTGAGTCCGAAAGTTCAAGTTATTACTGCTTATAATTACTATTTGGCCCCTTATAATTTTTAAAAATTTTAAATTAGTAAAGATAAAATTGCACTTTGGCCCCCCCTAAAATTATAAAAATTCGATTTAATCCTTTACAAATTATAAAGATATAAACTATAAAAAATTAAAATTTCATCCGGCCCCCCCTAAAAATTTTCTTGGCTTCGCCCCTAGCTTTAGTGAAGACTGCTCGAGCAGAATTTTTGGATAGGATTATTACATAAATTATGAGTTTCAGACTTTTAATTAAAGTTTAAATCATATTGTGTCCTAACTTTAGGCTTAATTTTATTATATTTGAACCCAATATTGTATTTATTAAGTTTTATTATTTTATTATATATTTATTCCGAATTTGGATAATTTTAAGTATTTTAAAATTATTTAGGAGTTTGTCAACAAGAAAGTTTAATTTAAAACTACTTGTTGTTTAGATTAACTAGAGTTTTAGTATACTTGATAATTTTATTTAGATGTATTTAACTATCCTATATAAAGGCCTCTTCATTGTACACAATTCAATAATGAATTCAACGAGTTAATAAAATTCTTTGAGTTTTTCTTTTCAAGAATTTCTCTTGTGTTTCGTTTAGAAGAGTTTTAATTCAATCTTTTCAGATTATGGGAATCATCTTCAAGTTTTTTTCTTACCAATTTTCTTTCTTGGATGGGAAATTAGAGCCGTTTAAATGGAGTTGTGGATCCATTTGGTTTCTAAGGATAGTTAGGACATCTACATGTCACTTTCCATCTTTTCCATCTATCTTGTTTCATTTATTTGGTATTATGTTTTGTTATTGTTTCATTGTTTCTAATCTTTAATTTATTTAATTGTTATTTTTTCTATCTTAATTATTTATTTTAATTATATTTTTTTAATTTTAAGATCTGACTTGGATTTGTTTGTGTTTTGGGTTGTGTCAAATTTCATGTTCTCCATTTATTTGTCTAGAGTTCTAAGCTAAATCCGCGACTTGGACAAACTCAAAGAGAGAAGTTGTTGAATGAATTGTTGATTTGTGTACAATGAAGAGGCCTTTATATAAGCTGGCTAAGTGCATCTAAATAAAACTCTTAAGTATACTGAAACTCTATTTAATCTAAATAACAAGTAGTTTTAAACTAAACTTTCTTGAAATAGCCCGTTTTCAGTGATGTCCGAAACAGTGGTTTTGGGACCACGAATCCAACAAGTGAGTCAGTATTTTATTATTTATTTTGTGTCTATAGGGCTATATTAAGGTCATAGTAAATTTTTGTTAAGAAATTTTAATGACTAAATGGTTAATTGAGAAAAAAAGGGTTAAATCGTAAAAGGTACAAAAGTTGGTTTCTATTAGAAAAAGGGGAAAATGATCATGAAAACATAAACCAAAGGATTTAGTTAGCAATAATACCATATTTTTAATTAGTGAATGTTTTTGGATTTGGTTGTGTTGTAATTTTAATGTTTTTAAAAGGTTAATTTGGTAATTAAGTTAATGATAACTTTAAAACAAAAGAAAGAAAAATAAAGCCATAATCTTCAACCTTTATTTTTCTTCCAAAACCAAAACACCATAGCAAAAAGAGGAGGAGCTAGGTTCGGCCAAGTCAATTCTTTAATGCATGGTATGTGTTTGTGCTGAACCTGTTTTTAGTGATTTTTATGTTTTTGAACTCGTTTTAGCTTAATCTAGCTAGCCTAGGGGTCAATTTGTAAAATTGCTAAAAGTTTATGGGCTTTCCATGATTGAGTTGGAATATGTTTTGAATTTAATTGATAGATTATTAAGCTTGATTGTTAAGTGATTTTTGATGATTTTGTGTTTAAGGACTTATTTGAGAAATTAGTAAAATTCATTGATAATGTTGTGAAATGGTGGAAATTTTGGTTGTTTGTAAACCTAATGAAAATCGGCTAGCATGTTTTTTAGTTAAAAATGGTGAATTTGTAAGTTTCGGGTTTAGGGACTAAACTGCACAAAAGTTAAAATGTTAGGGGTAATTTCATAAATTCATATTTAAATGGGTTATAAGCAAGAATTAATAATGTTTAGCTATTTGGATTATTTAATTGAATGAAATTATTATTTAGATCAAGACAAGAATCAACACTATTAAACACTTTGTTGTAACAACCATGGTGATTGAGGTAAGTTCGTATGAGTTAATAGCTTATTAACTATTGTTTGGATTGAATATTAGTTGATGTTATATTAGATATAACTTAATTCAGTAATATTATAGTGTTTCGGATACTTGACTGTTTAATAGTCCTGTTTGAACCTTAAGAATGCTTAGGATACAAATGACATGTCATTAGGGATTATATGGTTTCAGGTGCTAGTCCTAGATGTCCTACTGATGGTTGAGGTCCTGCATTTGTTGCGGATTCTCCACAGCTCATGTGAACAGCATCGTATAGCTAACATCCCGACCCACAGCTCATGTAAGCAAACCCATTTCACAGCTCGTGTGAGCACTATTGAAAATGTTACGATTACATGAAAAGGCACACTTTGTATGAGCATTCCCAAGTATTCGATGTTATTTTAAATGGTTTAACATATAAGTAAAGGTTAATAGAAAGGCATGTATAAAAATTTATTGTTGCTAATGATCATAAGAAATGGAAAGATGGATATGTGTAAATTAAATGAAAAGGAAGAGAATCTATCATCTGATGAAGGATAGAAGTATGGAATTCATTTCATAATATATGCTATATTTCATAGATGTTATATTTTCATGTTATTTACTAACTATGTGGATTGTGATGAATAGGAAACATAATGTCTAAATGACTTAATGAGCATGATTGAATGATTTGTCGTTTTGCATTCAATAAGTTTGATTTTTTCTTATTATTACTAAGCATAAGTTGCTTACATAGTTGTTTTTTTTTTATTTTGTAGATCATCAAAAGCTCGATTGGTTGGAATATTATCAGAGCCCTATCACACTATCTGTCAACCACTTTGGTAGTTTTGGTTATTTTGGCTATGGTTATAAATGGCATGTATAGGGCTTATATGTAATAGGTGTTTTGAATATTCTATTTGGTCAACTTGAGATGGTTATGTGTTTGTGTACATGTTTGTTTGGTCTTATAATGCTTTGGCAAGTTTGTGTCTTTTGATCCCTTTAAAGTGTATTGTAAATATATGGCTAGTGACTTATTCTTATGTGATTGAAATGGTTAAATGATGTGTGGATATAGTGATGTATATTTAGGGTATAATGTGATTTTGAATGAAATGAATTGGTGTGAATTATGGTGCCTTTGAATGGCATATTAGTTAGAACTTATAGGTGGATTGATTTGGTATGTTTTGAGTGTGTTTGGAGAATGTTTTGATCATAAGAATGTATGTGTAAATGGTGTGTCTTGGTATGCAAGAATTGGTCTTATGATGGCTTATTTTAGGGGCTAAAATTGGAGCCCACGGGCTGTCACACGACCGGGTGCCACACATGGTCACCTCACATGGTCGTCTGTCATTATTGTTTTAGGTAAAGGTTTCACATGGCCATGTGTCAAAACAGTTTGTGTAACACCCCTAACCTGAAACCGTCGTCGGAATAGGATTAAGGGGAATTACCGATCAATCAGAACATTCAACCTCTAAATGTCGACACAAAGTAAATCATCATCAAACACATTCATATACAATCATAGTCTCCCTTAAACGAGTCATTAAGACCCTAAGTATGCTTATAAACTGAGTCGACTAAACCGAAACACATATAAAATTTCATGAAAAATTGAAACTTTTTTAGAATACAGGGGAGACACGCCCGTGGGGGTAGGTTGTGCCTCTCCCACGGCTACATGACACACATGTGACCTCTCCGTGGTTACATCTTGCCAAAATCAACACGGCTAACAAGCACGCCTGTACTAAGGTCAGGTCCTATAAGGTCATATCTCGCCATTTCTCGACGACACAGCAAGGCACGCCCGTGCCATGGCCGTGTACTTTTAAGGCTAGCTACTGACTTATGCACCACAGTTAAATGACACCCCCGTGTCTAGGCCGTGTACAGTTTAAGCCACATTCTGCCAATTTACCCATGGTCTGAGGCACGCCCGTGTGCCCCAACCGTGTGAAATTATAGACAATTTTTGCAAGGCCAACATGCCATCCACTTAGGGTCAAACCTACAAGCCAATCAACCAAACATCTCATGCACATATTGCCATCTAAAAGCATACCAATTTAGCAATTCAAAACATGCAATCAATACCAACTTTAATCATACCCAATTAAATACCAATACTTATTCTATCACAAGCATAATTCATTCCCAATCTCACTACCCCTACTAGCATTTATCAGCACAAAGTTACCACTCAATAGCAAATTTATCAATCTACAAATCATGCCAAAAGATGCATCATATATATACCACATTCATTCATGCCAAACCTATCACATATCTAGTCACATCTCATGGCTAATTATAAGTCTCAAAAACTTGATTCAATTAACTAGCCTATACATGCCTTATTCCCGTTATATACATCTTTTCAAAAGTACCAAAATGGATTGCCGATAGTGTGATTGAAAAGCTGACGATCCTAGATCTGAGCTAGCTTTACTGACACTGCAAGGCAGAGAAACAAATCACACAGTAAGCTTTCCAAAGCTTACTAAGTTCGTAATATAATACATATTACTCAATATTACAACATCAATATGTATATATATATATGTACCATCACATAGATAAAGGCACAACTAGGCACATTATCAGTCTCAACCACATACCCAATTATCTATTCATTCAACTCTTAAATCTATCATCAACCACATAGGTTCAAACGTACCTTGATCAATACATAGTACTCAATTGTTCGATATTACCTCTCGTTCAACCCTTGCTATTCCTTTGATTTATTCGCACACTTAGTGCCAATTTCATAACTGAAACATAATCATCACCGCACATTTAGTGCCAATACATTAAACCGAACTTATATCGGTATCGCACACACAGTGCCAAGTCGATAAGCTGAAGCTTCTATCTTTTCGCACACACAGTGCCAATCATCTCTTTCTCGTTTCAAATTTTGCACACTTAGTGCCCCTTTATCTCAATTCAGCACATAGCATTTCAAATCTCATAGATACATATACATCCATTCAATTTATATCACATAGATAAAGTTTACAACTTGTATTATATCCGAACTTACCTCGGACGTCGAACTATCGATACGGTCGATTAATCGAGCACTTTATCTTTGCCTCGATCTCAATCCGAACCTCTCCTCTCTTGGTCTATACATATTCAAATTCAATCCATTCAATCATCAATTCAATCATTTAGTCCAAACACACATATTTAGGGTATTTTACAAATTAACCCTCACATTTTTACATTTCGACAGTTTAGTCCCTATCTCACAAGATAATCAAATTCACAAATTCCACAAATTCCACACATTCACATGCTTGGCTGAACCTCTCTAGGGATTATATAAGTCCAAATATTTTATCAAAATTTCTATTTAGTCCCTCAACTTTCCATTTTCTCAATTTAGCCAAAAATGCTCAATTTCACCAAAAATTCAAATACAAACTATGTTAACCCAACACCAAGCTTTCATATTTCACCAACTAACATCACAAAGCTCAAGTGTTCATCAATGGCTCACCATAAAAACATCATCAATTCACAAAATTACAATATGGGTTAGCTAGAGCATGAAGCAACGATTACGAAAACGTAGAAATTATTAAAAATGAGCTCAAAGATACCTTAATTTGCTTGAGCAAGTGCCGAATATTTAACAAGCATCCTCCCTTCTTTTCTTTCTAATTTCGGTGGAAAATGGATGAATATAAGATGACCACTTCCATCTTTTTTTTTATTATAACATTTTAATACATAAATGACACATCTAACCTTTTATTAACATAAAAGACAAACTAACATTATGGTTTATAAGTCATTTAACCATCCACTAACTTGAAAATGGATTAATTACCTCATAAGGCCTCATCCTTAAAAAGCCAACAACATTTAAGTACTCACAAATTAGCACATAGCATTTTACTCTCTATGCAATTAAGCCCTTTCTCTTAATTCGGCACTCAATCGATAAAATTACCATACAAAACTTTCATACAGACTATGTCACATTTCATTCACACAGAAAATATCATTAAAATATTTTTACGACCTCGAATTTGTGGTCTCGAACCACTGTTCCGACTAAGGTCCAAACCGGGCTGTTACAACTCTCCCCCCTTAGGGATTTTCGTCCCCGAAAATCTTACTAGTGAATAGTTGTGGATGTTGCTCTCTCATAACGTTTTCAGGCTCCCACGTAGCCTCTTCAATTTCGTGTTTGTGCCACAATACTTTCACTAGAGAAATTTTCTTATTTCTCAATTCTTTGGTCTCTCGTGTGAAAATTCGGATCGGTTCTTCACTATACGACAAGTTTGACTGAATCTCAACCTCAGTAGGAGCAATCACATGAGATGGATCTGATCTGTACCGTCGAAGCATTGACACATGGAATACGTTATGGATCTTTTCTAACTCTGATGGCAATCTCAATCTATAAGCAACCGGCCAAACTCGTTCAACAATCTCATACGGTCCAATGAATCTTGGACTCAGCTTGCCCTTCCAGCCAAATCGAAATATTTTCTTCCACGGAGACACTTTCAAAAACACTTTATCACCAATTTCAAATTCAATATCCCTTCGTTTCAAATCTGCATAAGATTTCTGACGATCTGAGGCTGCTTTTAAACTGTCACGAATTACTTTCACTTTCTGCTCAGTCTCTTTTATAAGATCAACCCCGTGAATCTTGTTCTCACTCAGTTCAGTCCAATACAATGGAGTTCGACACTTTCGACCGTAAAGAGCTTCATATGGTGCAATTTTGATACTATACTAAAAACTATTGTTATATGCAAACACAATCAACGATAAATGCCTTTCCCACGTGCTTTCAAATTCAAGTATGCAACATCTCAGCATGTCTTCAAGAATTTGAATGATTCGCTCAGATTGACCATCTATTTGCAGATGAAAAGCAGTACTGAAATGCAATTTTGTGCCTAAAGCATCTTGTAATTTCTTCCAAAATCGTGGGTAAATCTCAGATCTCTGTCAGACACTATAGATAACTGTACTCCGTGCAATCTCACAATCTCATCGATATACAATTCAGCCAACTTATCTAAAGAATAATCGGTTCTCACCGAAATGAAATAAGTTGATTTCGTCAATCTATCAACTATCACCCAGATCGCATCTTTCTTGCTCAGAGATAAGGGCAAACCCGACACAAAGTCCATCGTGATCCTCTCCCATTTCTACTTAGGAATCATAATCAGTTGCAATAAACCGGATGGAACTTGATGTTCAGCCTTAACTTGCTGACAAACTAAACATTTCGACACAAAGTCAAAAATATCTCTCTTCATACCATGCCACCAGTAAAACTGTTTCAAATCATTATACATTTTCATACTCCCTGGATGTACAGTCAAATGACTATTGTGACCTTCAGTCAAAATCATTTGAATCAGCTCTGAATTTCTCAGAACACAAATTTGATCTCTGAATCTCAAACAATCATTATTATCAATTCAAAATTCTGATTTGGCATTTGAATTTCATTGAACTCTTTTTGCTAATAACTCATTATCAATTTTTTGAGCATCACAAATCTGCTATGCAAACATCGGCTTAACTTTCAATTCAATTACCACCACATCATCATCACACAGATCCATCTGATTACTCATAGCTCACAAAGGATATAACGATTTTCGACTCAAAGCATCAGATACAACATTAGCTTTACACGGGTGGTAATCTATCACAAGTTCATAATCTTTCAACAACTCTAACCATCTTTTTGTCGCAAGTTCAAATCTTTTTGAGTCATCAAATGCTTTAAACTCTTATGATCAGTATAAATATGACATTTTTCACCGAATAAATAGTGACGCTAAATTTTCAATGCAAATACAATCGCAGCCAATTCAGGATCATGCATTGGATAATTCTTTTCATGCGGTTTTAAGCGTCTCAAGCATAGCGATGACTTTTCCTTCTCGCATCAAGACACATTAAACCATTCAACGATGCATCATCAGAACTATGAATTCTTTACGATTCAGTTGAATCAACACTGGTGCTTCTGTTAACAACACTTTCAACTGTTCAAAACTCTGTTGACACTTTTCTGACCAATCGAATCTAACATCCTTTTACAACAACTTTGTCAATAGAGTTGAAATCATCGAGAAGCCTTTCACAAATCGTCTATAATATCCCACTAGTCCTAGAAAACTACGGACTTCAAACACATTTCTCGGAGGCTTCCATTCCAAAATAGCAAAGATTTTATGCGGATCGACTCGTATCCCAGCAGCGGATACATTATGCCCCAGAAAACTGACCTCATGCAACCAAAATTCACACTTGCTAAACTTTGCATACAACTGTTTCTCACGCAGAATTTGTAGCACGATTCTCAAATGCTCGGCATGCTGCGTCTCATCACGCAAAATAGATCAAAATATCATCAATGAACACCACCACGAAGCGATCCAAATACAGTCTGAATATCTGATTCATCAAATCCATAAACACTACAGGGGCATTTGTTAGTCCAAAAGGCATCACTAAGAATTCATAATGTCCATACCTCGTTTTGAATGTAGTTTTTGGCACATCGGATTCTTTAACTCTCAACTGATAGTAGCTCGATCTCAAATCTATCTTAAAAATCACTGTAGCTCCTCTCAGCTGATCAAACAAATCATTGATCCGAGGTAACAGATATTGTTCTTTATCGTCACTTTGTTCAATTGTCGATAATCAATACACATTCTCATAGTTCTATCTTTCTTTTTCACAAATAATACAAGAGCTCCCTAGGGTGAAAAACTCAATCGTGCAAATCCTCTATTGGTCAATTCTTGCAACTGAGATTTTAACTCTTTCAATTCTGTTGGTGCCATTCTGTATGAAGCTATCGAAATAGGAGCAGTTCCCGACATTAACTCAATACCAAATTCAAATTCTCTAATCGGAGGTAACCCCAGTAACTCTTCTAGAAACACATCTGGAAACTCACATATCACAGGCACAGATTCAACTTTCCTTTCCGACACTTTTGTATCAATCACGTACGCTAAATAAGCTTCACAACCTTTTCTTACATAGTTCATAGCTTTCATCATAGATACAACAGCTGGTAATCCTTTCATATCACTAGATTCAATTCAAACTATCTTACCATTCTGACTCTTTAATTCAACATTCTTTCTCTTAAAATTCACAATGGCATTATGCAAAGTAAGCCAGTCTAGTCCCAGAATTATGTCAAATTCATCAAATGGTAGCAACATCAAATTGACCAGGAAACATAAATCACGAAACATCAACGAGCAATTCTTGTACACCTTATCCACCAAAACACACTTG
This sequence comes from Gossypium rotundifolium, assembly GCA_025506655.1. Taxonomy (NCBI): domain Eukaryota; kingdom Viridiplantae; phylum Streptophyta; class Magnoliopsida; order Malvales; family Malvaceae; genus Gossypium; species Gossypium rotundifolium. The sequence goes on from CP106731.1 coordinate 55,666,741, forward strand.
CCTAAGGTGTTTGATACTCTAATCACAAATTCAGTAGACTCAACAGGTAGAGTCTTATTCGATACTAAATTCATACACACATAAGAATGAGTCGATCCTGGATCTATCAATGCAATGACATCAGTATCAAATAAAGTGAAAGTACCGGTGATGGCATCTAGAGATGATGCGTCCTCTCGTGCACGTATAGCATAGGCTCGGGCAGGTGCTCTTGCTTCTGACCTTACAGCTGTATCAGTCGTTCCTCTCTGGCTTTCATTCACATTTTTGATACTCCTAGGTGGTCTACTTCTGGCCGTCACATTACTTGGACTTTCGCTCTGAACATTTTCTTCTTCAACTATCTTTGGGCAATCTCAAATAAAATGATCTCGAGATCCACACTTATAGCATGTTCTATTGTTATACCTGCCCTAGCATTCTCCTACATGTCGTCTCCCACATTGTTTACATTTGGGCTTGTTGTTCTTAACACTGCCCACACTTGACTCATTCGGAGCTTGAATTTGAAAACCAGTACTCTGTCTCGAACGATCTCTATTAGGATGACCAAACAAAGCATTTGAAAGATTGCTGGCATCTCTATATCTCTTTGAAGAAGGCTAAGAAAATTTATTCATCGATCTCTTTCTTTCATCTCGAGCCTCAGAATCGGCTTTCTTCTTTTCATTACTGAGTTCCTCAGCTTTGCATGCTCTCTCCACAAGTATAACAAATTCATTTATATCAGTATATCAACGAACAACTTTATGTCTTCATTCAATCCCTCTACGAAACGTTTGCACATAGTAGCTTCAGTAGAAACACACTCTCTAGCATATTGACTCAATCGCACGAATTCTCGTTCATACTCAATAATAGACAAACAACCTTATTTTAGCTCTAAAAACTCCTTACATTTCTGATCAATGAAGCATTGGCTGATATACTTCTTTCTAAACTCGACTTGAAAGAAATCCCAGGTGATTCTCTCTCTCGGAACCACAGATATCAATATTTTCCACCAATTGTAAGCCTTGTCTCTCAACAAGGAAACTACACACTTAATGCACTCATCAGGGTTCAGCGACATCTCATCAAATACTCAAAGGGTATTCTCGAGCCAAAACTCAGCTTGCTCAGTATCATCATCAGCTGTGGCCCTAAACTCTTCGGCCTCATATTTGCGAATCTTGTCTACAGGTGGTTTATTCAATCTGATCGGATCTACAACTTGTGGCACAACAAGTACTTGCGGGGGTGAAGGTTGTGGAGCAGTCGGATTTGTTCTAACAAATTCTGAAAACCATTCACTCATCATATGGAAGAAGGCTTGCTTAGCCTCACCTTCCTCACCACTATCATTTGGCCTTGATGTGGCCGGCGCTGTCCCTCGAGCGGAAGCAGGCGCATTACTCTCTACATCGTCTGCAACTACTCGATCGGGATCCATTACTATATTAAAACACATTTCAACTATTAGATTTCATCACACTATCGCAATTTCACAATATGGCATGTATAACTAGACTCACACGCGCTAGATTAGTCTGAGAATCGACTAAGTTGTAGCTCTGATACCAATAAAATTATAACACCCCTAACCCAAAACCGTCATCGTAATAGGATTAAGGGGTATTACCGATCAATTAGAACATTCAACCTCTAAATATCGACACAAAGTCAATCATCATCAAACATATTCATATACAATCATAGTGTCCCTTAAACGAGTCATCAAAACCCTAAGTATGCTTATAAACCGAGTCAGGACTAAACCGAAACACATATAAAATTTCATGAAAAATTGAAACTTTTCTAGAATACAGGGGAGACACGCCCGTAAAGGTAGGCCGTGCCTCTCCCACTGCTACATGCCACACCCGTGTGACCTCCCCGTGGTTACATACTGCCAAAATCAACACGGCTAATAAGCACGCCCGTGTACTAAGGACATGTCCTATAAGGTCATTACTGCCATTTCTCGCACGACCTATAGGCACGCTGTAACAGTCCGATTTGTACCCTAGTCAGAACAGTGGTTTCGAGACCATAAATTTGAGTCCGTATAATATTTTAATATTATTTTCTGTGTCATTGATATGTGATTAAGCATGTGCTAAATTTTCGTAAGTTAATTGGTCCGTTCGTGTGTTTAATTTGACAAAAAGTTAAAATTGCATTGAATGTAAAAGTTGCTTACTATTTGTGAAAGTACCAATGTGTTGTGGCTTTGTAAAGTGGTGGCCTTAAGTGGAAAATAGACCATTATCTAGATAGTGGATGGTAAATGGCCTATTATACCCTTGTTGTCTAATAATGCCAAATATCTTTTAAATGGCTAAAAAGGTAATTATTTTATTATCATAAAATTTATGAAACAAAAGATGAAAGTGTTCATCTTTACTTTTTTATGTTTGATAGAAACTAGTAAAAGAAAAAGAAAGGATAATCTTGCTAAGGGTCGGCCATTTGAGGGTTTAAATTTAAGGTATGTTTTAGTCGATTTTTGATAATTTCAGCATTTTTGTAATCGTTGCTTCGAGAGCTATCAAACCCATGTCTCAATTTGATGAATTGATGTTGTTCATGAGAAATGCCATTGATGATATGTTGAGTTTTGTGATGTTTTAATGTGTTAAAAGATAGTTAGGTGTTAGATGAACATGTTTTGTTCTTGAAGTTTTGATGAATTTAGCTAAATAGGGCTAAAATGTGAAAATATTATTTTAGAGGACTAATTTGTGAATTTTATGAAATATTTGGACTTATACAGTCCCTAGAGAGGTTCGGTTATGCATATGTGTGAACAAATTGTGTATATTTGACGTTTTGAGAAAATAGGACTAAATTGATAAAATATACAAATGTGGGGGCTAAATTGTAAATAGCCCAAAATATGTGTGTATGGATTGAATTGAATGAATTAGTGAATAAAAGGATTAATTCTGAATATGTTTAGATCAAGAACCGAAGAAAATGGACGTAGATCGCGAGAAAGCGAAAGTAACCGAGTAGCCATTTTCATTTCGATAAATCGAATACGAGGTAAGTCATATTGCTAATAAATGTAATTGTATTGAATTAAGTTTATTTACATGATTATCAATGATAATGACTGCATTTGTGATACTAAGTATGTGAATTCTGAGATAAGGTCGACATAGTGATAAGTCGGAAAAGTTTTGTATGAACTTGGGAATACAAAGGTATCTGTTCTGTTTTATCATGTAAGACCACGTCTAGGACATTGGCATTGATTTGATAATTGTGTAAGACCTCGTCTGGGATGTAGGCATCATTATCTGATTATATATAAGACCTCGTCTGGGACGTAGGTATCATTATCTGATTATATATAAGACCTCGTTTGGGACGTAGGCATCATTATCTGATTATATATAAGACCTCGTCTGGGACGTAGGCATCATTATCTGATTATATATAAGAACTCGTCTAGGATGTAGGCATCGTTATCTGATTATATGTAAGACTCTATCTGGGACAGTGGCATCGATATCTGATTACATGTAAGACCCTTTATGGGACAGTGGCATTGACATCCGACTACATGTAAGACCACGTCCGGGATGTTGGCTTTGTATAATTATTTTGAGTTTTTGAGTATCTTAATAAATTCTGAACTGTTCAATGAGTAAATCTGAGATATGAACAAATATGAAAATGTATACTCGCTTCTGATACATTTGGTAAATACACTTTGTGTGTATAAGAAGGTAAGCATTTTCTTAAACTTGCCTAGATGAATTATGTAATTGAATATGGGATTGTAAGTGTGCTATATGGATGGGAAAAGCTATGAACTAATAAAGTATGTAGTGTTATGCAAGTTTGAAAGATGAATGGTCTAAGTGAAGGTATTAAGAAGATTTATGATGGTGAAATTGAGCCAATAGTGAGTTTAGATTGATTATACGTTAGAATGTTTATATGCTAAGTTTAATTGTATTATGATTTACTAAGCTTTTGAAAAGCTTACTCTGTGTGTGTTTTTCTCTGTCTTTTAGGTCGTCAAAGCTACTGAGGGCTCGGGATCGTCACGGATCGTCATCACACTAATAAATTCATTTTGGTATACTTTGGAAATGTATAATGTTAGATATGGCATGTATAAGCTAGCATTTTTGGTATAGGCTAGTTTTGGTCATAAGTTTGCTACGTGAATTGACTTTGTATTTTGGCTAGACATGAAATAGAAGTATGCATGAAAGACTATGTGATGTGGAGCTTGTTTTAGCATGATGAATTAGTCCATGATATAGTTAAGTTTTTGGGTAAATAAATGAATGAATTATGCTTGTGATGATAAAAGTTTTGGTATTGAATTTATTATGGTTGGAGTTGGTATTGATTGTATTTATTGATTGGATAAATTGGTATGTTTTTGGTTGCCAGATATGCATAATATGTTTTGGTATGTATTGCTTGTAGGTGAGACCTAAAATGGGTGGCATGTTGGTCTTGCAAGTGACCTATTGTGTCACACGGCCATGGCACACCGGCGTGCCTAGCAATCGTAGGGTAAAAGTCAGTAGCTAGCATCAGGAGTACACGGTCATGGCACGGGCGTGCCTACAGGTCATGCGAGAAATGGCAATATATGACCTTTAGGACATAGCCTTAGCACACGAGTGTGCTTGGTAGCCGTGTTGGTTTTGGCAGCATATAGCCACGGGGAAGACACACGAGTGTGTTAATTAGCCGTGGAAGAGGCACGGCCTACCCCACAGGTAGGGGTGAGTAAAATTCGATTCGATTCAAAAAATTCGATAAAATTTTTAAATTTTGAATTAAATAGTTCAAGTTATTTGAGTTAATCAAGTTTTTTGGATCAACTCAAATAAAAAATTAAGTTTTTCAGTTTAACTCGAATGTAAATTATACAATTCGGGTTATCCGAAAATCCGAATAAGAAAAGACAAAACTACGCCATCTTAATAAATATTTACCTTTTCTAAAGTTAAAAGTCAAAATCATTAAGTTAAAAGTCAAAACTACGTTGTTTTGATAAATATTTACTCATTAAGTTAAAAGGCAAAATCATTATATTGTTTATGTAGTTAAATAACTTTATGCTTCATTTACTAGTTAAATAATTGGTTCATGTAAATGCAACATTAAGTATAAATAATAGGATTCGTTAACTCAACTCGACTTGACTCAAAATTTTTTGACTCGATTCGATCCGATTCAAAAAATTCAAATTGAATTTAGTTGCGAAAATAGGATTCGTCAACTCGACTAACTCGAAATTTTTTAACTCGATTCGACTCGACTCGATCGAATACTCACCCCTACCCACGGGCGTGCATCCCCTGTGTTTAGAAAAGTTTTTATTCTTTCATGAAATTTTGCAAGTGTTTCGATTTAGTCTCGACTCGATTTTTAAGCATGTTATTGGTCTCAAAGACTTATTTATGGGACATTATGTTATAAAATAATGATTGATTGTATGAAATTTTTATAAAATGCTTTTTGAATTGTCTGGTAACGCTCCTAACCCTAATTCGACGACGGACACGGGATATAAGTGTTACATTTGATTGGTATCAGAGCTATGGTTTAACCAATTCTCAGACTAATGTAGTGTGTCAGAGTCTAGCTATACATGCGATATTATCTGAATTGTGATAATGTGATGAATCGTGACGTATAAAATGTGATTTTCGTATAGTAATGGATCCCAAAAGAGCCGTAGCTGATGACATAGAAAGTAATACGCCTGCTCCTGCGCTAGTTGCCCGAGCATGCAAAGCTGAGTCGAAAGCTAGAGATATGAAAAAGAGATTTATGAGCAAATCATTTTAGTCTACCTCAAAGAAATTCTGAGATAAACATAGCCGTTCAAAAGCTAATGTGAGGTATTCGAGTAGAGATCAAACTAGATCACAGTTAAGCTCTAAAGCTCTAGCAACTTCAATGGCTAGTATTGGAAATGTCAGATTTAAATGACCTGAGTGTAAACATTGTGGAAAAAGGCATTCGGGAATTTGCAGATTAAATGACCGAGCTTGTTTCAGATGTGGATCATTAGATCATTTCATCCGAGACTGCTCAGAGTCTGTTGAACAAGAGACTATTCAGAACCCGAGATCTGAGAATGTTTCAGCAAGAGGTAGATCTCCTCAAATTGTAAGAAACGTCAGTGGTAGTCAGAGAACTATTAAAGATATTGTTGTTAGATCCGAAGCTAGAGCGCCTGCCAGAGCACATGTTATTCGAGCTCGGGAGGAACCTTCATCTCCAGATGTTATAACGGGTACTTTTACACTTTATGATACTTCTGTGATCGCTTTGATAGATCCTGGTTCTACTTACTTCTATATATGTATGAACTTAGTATTCAGTAAGACTTTGCCTGTAAAGTCTACTGAGTTTGTTATGGAAGTATCGAACCCCTTAGGTAAAAATATTCTGGTTAAGAAAGTAGGTAAGAACTGCCCATTAATGTTTCGAGATATCTGTTTCCCTGCTGATCTAATACTATTACAGTTTGATGAGTTTGATATAATTCTAGGAATGAACTGGTTGGCATTGCATGATGCTGTAGTGAAATGTAAAAGAAAGACAATTGATTTGAGTAGTAGGAATGGTGAAATAGTTTGTATTGAGTTGAAGGATTTAATTGAATTGCCTGCTGTGATATCTATGTTGAAAGCTTAGAATTAAATTAAAAAGGGTTACGAGGCATATTTTACTTATGTGATTGATTTGAAAGTATATGAAAAGAAAGTTGAATCGGTGCCAGTAGTCTGTGAGTTCTCTGATGTTTTCCCTGAAGAATTACCAGGATTGCCTTCGAATTGCAAAGTTGAATTTGGTATAGATTTGTTGCTTGATACGACCCCTATTTAAATAGATCCGTATAGATTGACACCAATGGAATTGAAAGAGTTAAAGTTACTGTTGTAGGAATTAACCAACAAGAGGTTCGCAAGGCCGAGTTTTTCACCCTGGGGGTGTTAAATTTGTTTGATGATAATTCAATGTTAGTTGAATTGAAAGCAAAACTATTATTTTTATAGCAGATATGTGATGCTCAGAAAGTTGATAATGAAATGTTAGCGAAACGAGTTCAGTGTGATTCAAATTCTAAATTTGAGCTTTGAGTTGTTGATGATTGCTTGAGATTTCGAGATCGTATCTATGTTTTGAGAAACCCTGAGATAATCTAGTTGATTATGAATGAAGTGTATAATAGTCGTTTATTTGTTCAGTTGTGTAGTACAAAGATGTATCATGATCTGAAACGACACTATTGGTGGTCTGGTATGAAATAGGATATTTCTGACTTTGTTTTGAAATGTTTAGTTTGTCAACAAGTGAAAGCTGAACTTTAAGTTCCGCCTGGTTTGTTATAGCCAATTCTGATTCCTGAATGGAAATGGGATAAAGTGACTATGAATTTTGTTTTTGGTTTGCCTCAGACTTCGAGAAAAAAAGATGTGATTTGGATCGTGATTGATCGATTGACGAAATCTACCCATTTTATTCCGGTAAGATCTGATTATTCACTTGACAAATTAGACGAGCTTTATATTTTTGAAATTGTAATATTACACGGAGTGCCGCTATCCATTGTGTCAGATAGAGATCCGAGAGTCACATCACGATTTTAGAAGAAAATTGTAAGAAACTTTGGGCACAAAATTGTGTTTTAGTATAGCTTTTCATCTGCAAATAGATGGTTAGTCTGAGTGGATCATTCAGACTCTAGAAGATATGTTAAGATGTTGTGTTCTTAAATTTAATGGTTCGTGGAAACAGTACCTACCATTGAACAAATTTGCGTATAATAACAGTTTTTAGTCAAGCATTAAAATGGAACCTTATGAAGTTTTGTACGAACGCAAATGCCGTACACTTTTATATTGGACTGAGCTCAGTGAGAATAAGTTACACAGAATTGATTTGATAAAAGATTCAAAACAGAAAATGAAATGGATCCAAGATTGTTTGAAAGCAGTCATCTGATCGTCAGAAGTCTTACACGGACTTGAAACGAAAAGATATAGAATTTGAGATCAACAACAAAGTATTTCTAAAGGGATCACCGTGGAAGAAAGTGTTTCGATTTGGATGTAAAGGCAAGTTAAGTTCGATGAGATTACTGGCCGTGTTGGGCCTGTTACATATGGAATAAAGTTGCCCTCTGAGCTAGAAAAGATTCATAATGTATTTCACGTTTTAATGCTCCATAGATATCAATCTGATACGTTACATGTGATTGTCCCATCTGAGATTAAAATTCGATTTGATATGACATACGAGAAAGAATCGATCTGTATCTCAGCACGTGAAGTAGAAAAAATGTTGAGAAATAAGAAATTCCATTAGTAAAAGTACTATGAAATCGACACGGAATAGATGAGGCTACGGGGGAGCTTGAGTATTTAATGAGATAACAATATTCGAATCTGTTTAACGGTAAGATTTTCGGACGAAAATCCCTAAGGGGGGAGAATTGTAACAGTCCAGTTTGTACCCTAGTCGGAACAGTGGTTTTGAGACCACAAATTTGAGTTTGTATAATATTTTAATATTATTTTCTGTGTCGTTGATATGTGATTAAGCATGTGCTAAATTTTCGTAAGTTAATTGGCCCGTTCGTGTGTTTAATTTGACAAAAGGATGAAATTGCATTGAATGTGAAAGTTGTTTGCTATTTGTAAAAGTACCAATGTGTTGTGGCTTTGTAAAGTGGTGGCCTTAAGTGGTAAATAGCCCACTATTTATATAGTGGATGGTAAATGGCCTATTATACCCTTGTTGTCTAATAATGCCAAAATCTTTTAAATGGCTAAAAAGGTAATTATTTTATTATCATAAAATTTATGAAACAAAAGATGAAAGTGTTCATCTTTAATTTTTTATGTTTGACAGAAACTAGTAAAAGAAAAAGAAAGGATAAGCTTGCTAAGGGTCGGCCATTTGAGGGTTTAAATTCAAGGTATGTTTTAGTCGATTTTTGATAATTCTTACGTTTTTGTCATCGTTGCTTCGAGAGCTATCAAACCCATGTCTCAACTTGATGAATTGATGTTGTTCATGAGAAATGCCATTGATGATATGTTGAGTTATGTGATGTTTTAATGTGTTAAAAGATAGTTAGGTGTTAGATGAACATGTTTTGTTCTTGAAGTTTTGATGAATTTAGCTAAATAGGGCTAAAATATGAAAATATTATTTTGGAGGACTAATTTGTGAATTTTATGAAATATTTGGACTTATATAGTCCCTAGAGAGGTTCGACTATGCATATGTGTGAACAAATTGTGTATATTTGATGTTTTGAGAAAATAAGACTAAGTTGATAAAATATACAAATGTGGGGGCTAAATTGTAAATAGCCCAAAATATGTGTGTATGGATTGAATTGAATGAATTAGTAAATAAAAGGATTAATTCTGAATATGTTTAAATCAAGAACCGAAGAAAACGGACGTAGATCATGGGAAGCGAAAGTAACCGAGTAGCTGTTTTCATTTCGATAAACCGAATACGAGGTAAGTCATATTGCTAATAAATGTAATTGTATTGAATTGAGTTTTTTTACATGATTATCAATGATAATGACTGCATTTGTGATACTATGTATATGAATTCTGAGATAAGGTCGACATAGTGATAAGTCGGGGAAGTTTTGTATGAACTTGGGAATACAAAGGTATCTATTCTGTTTTATCATGTAAGGCCACGTCTAGGACGTTGGCATTGATTTGATAATCGTGTAGGGCCTCGTCTGGAACGTAGGCATCATTATCTGATTATATATAAGACCTCGTCTGGGACGTAGGCATCATTATATGATAATATATAAGACCTCGTCTGGGACGTAGGCATCGTTATCTGATTATATATAAGACCCTGTCTGGGACAGTGGCATCAATATCTGATTACATGTAAGACCCTATTTGGGAGAGTGGCATCGACATCTGACTACATGTAAGACCACGTCTGGGATGTTGGCTTTGTACAATTATTCTGAGTTTCCGAGTGTCTTAATAAATTTTGAACTGTTCAATGAGTAAATCTGAGATATGAACAAATACGAAAATGTATACTCGCTTCTGATACGTTTGGTAAATACACTTTGTGTGTATAAGAAGGTAAGCATTTTCTTAAACTTGCCTAGATGAATTATGTAATTGAATATGGGATTGTAAGTGTGCTATATGGATGGGAAAAGCTATGAACTAATAAAGTATGTAGTGCTATGCAAGTTTGAAAGATGAATGGTCTAAGTGAAGGTATTAAGAAGATTTATGATGGTGAAATTGAGCCAATAGTGAGTTTAGATTGATTATACCTTGGAATGTTTATATGCTAATTTTAATTGTATTATGATTTACTAAGCTTTTGAAAAGCTTACTCTGTGTGTGTTTTTCTCTGTCTTTTAGGTCGTCAAAGCTACTGAGGGCTCGGGACCATCACAGATCGTCATCACACTAATAAATTCATTTTGGTATACTTTGAAAATGTATAATGTTAGATATGGCATGTATAGGCTAGCGTTTTTGGTATAGGCTAGTTTTGGTCATAAGTTTGCTACATGAATCGACGATCTGTTCGATCAGCTCAAAGAAGCTTCGGTCTTTTCTAAGATTGACTTAAGGTCTAGATATCATCAATTAAGGGTTAAAGAAGGGGACATTCATAAGACGGCGTTTTGGACTCGGTACGGGCATTATGAGTTATTGGTAATGCCGTTCGGGTTGACAAACGCACCAGCAACCTTTATGGATATGATGAACCGGGTGTTTCAACCATATCTTGATCAGTTCGTCGTGGTGTTTATCGACGACATCCTGGTTTATTCTAAGTCTGAGGAGGATTGTGATGAACATCTTCGTGTAGTGTTGCAAACTCTGAGGGAGAAGCAGTTGTTTGGAAAGTTTAGTAAATGTGAGTTCTGGCTAAAGGAAGTGACTTTTCTAGGGCATGTAGTTTCGACCGAGGGAATTAGAGTGGACCCTCGAAAGATAGAGGCTGTATTGGATTGGAAACTGCCAAAGTCTGTGGCAGAGGTTCAGAGTTTCTTAGGTTTGGCAGGATATTACCGAAGATTCATTGAAGGGTTTTCTCTAATAGCGGAACCTCTAACTAAGTTGTTGAGAAAGGGAGTATCATTTGTGTGGACCGACAAATAGCAAGAGAGCTTTGAGAAGTGAAGAGAATCCTGACGGAAGCACCAATATTAATTCAGTCGGAGGTAGGAAAGGAATTTACCGTCTACTGTGATGCATCACACACGGGTTTAGGGTGTGTGTTGATGCAAGACGGAAAGGTAGTGGCATATGCGTCTCTACAGTTGAGACCGCATGAGTTAAACTACCCTACGCATGATTTGGAATTGGCAGCGGTAGTGTTTGCCTTGAAGATTTGGAGGCACTACTTGTATGGGGAGAAGTCGGTAATTTACATCGACCATAAAAGTTTGAAGTACCTCCTTACCCAGAAGGAGCTAAATTTAAGACAACGTAGGTGGATCGAGCTCTTGAAGGATTATGATTGTTCGATCGAATACCACCCTGGTAAAGCGAATGTGGTGGCAGATGCGTTAAGCCGTAAGGTGGTATTGGAACTAAGAGCCATGTTCGCTCATCTGAGTTTATTCGACGACGGGAGTTTGCTGGCTGAGTTGCAAGTAAAGCCGACATGAGTAAGTTAGGTTAAGGACAAACAGTTATGAGATAAAGACTTGAGTGCTCGACTGTTGCGAGTGAATGATGGTAGAATAGAGGACTATAGTCTGAACAATGATGGAGTTCTGTATTATTGTGGAAAGATTTGCATGTCTAAAGATGACGAGTTAAGACAGAGGATTCTTTGGGAATCGCATAGTAGCCCTTATGCTATGCATCCTAGAGGAGTCAAGATGTACCGTGATTTGCAAGAGCAAGTTTGGTGGCCAGGTCTGAAGAAAGAGGTAACGAAAATCGTAGGAAAATGTTTGACGTGTCAGCAGGTCAAAGCTAAACACCAAGTGCCATCGGGATTGTTGCAGCCGATGAAAATTCCTCAATGGAAATGGAGAGAATCACGATGGATTTTGTTAGTGGGTTACCCCTTACACCCACTAAGAAGGATTCAATTTGGGTGATTGTAGATCGACTGACGAAGTCTACTTACTTCATACCGGTTCGAGTGGACTTTTCTCTACAAAAGTTGGCTAAATTGTATGTGGCTGAGGTTGTAAGATTGCATGGTGTGCCGGTGTCGATCATATCAGATAGGGACCCTAGGTTCACGTCACGATTTTGGAAGGCTCTTCATCAAGTAATGGGAACAAGGTTAGATTTTAGTACCACTTTTCACCCACAGACTGATGGTCAGTCCGAGAGGGTAATTCAAATCTTGGAGGATATGCTAAGGGGTTGCATCATTGACTTTAGAGGCAGTTGGGAAGAGCATTTGCCCTTGGAAAAATTTGCATACAATAATAGTTATCAAGCTAGCATTAGGATGGCGCCTTATGAAGCGTTATATGGAAGGAGATGTCGTACTCCAACTTGTTGGACGGAGTTGGGTGAACGTAAGGTGGTAGGCCCAGAATTGGTTTTGAAAACAGAGGAGAAAGTTAAGTTAATATGGGCTAGGTTAAAGAAAGCGTCTGATCGACAGAAGTCTTATGCGGATCTAAAATGGAAAGAGGTGAATTTGTAGTAGGTGATCAAGTCTTCTTGAAGGTATCCCCGTGGAAAAAGATAATGAGGTTTAGACGAAAGGGGAAGTTAAGTCCACGGTTTATTGGGCCTTATCGGGTACTAGATCGTGTGGGCCCAGTGGCTTATCGTTTGGAGTTGCCTTCGGAGTTGGAGCAGATACATGATGTGTTTCATGTCTCGATACTGAGATGTTATCGATCTGATCCATCGCACGTGGTGCCGGTAGAAGAGATAGAAGTAAGGCCAGATTTGTCTTTTGAGGAGGAGCCAGTGCGAATTCTGGATCGAGATGTAAAAGTGTTGAGAAGGAAGTCTGTTCCATTGGTCAAAGTTCTGTGGCGAAATCACTGCGCAGAGGAGGCGACGTGGGAGCTAGAGGATGTTATACGACAGTAGTATCCCCATCTCTTTTGATCAGGTAAATTTTGAGGCCGAAATTTATTTTAAATGGGGTAGAACTGTAACATCCTAAATATGGGCTTGTGCATTTATATGTTGGTTTAATATATTAATTCAAAGAATTTAAGGCTCGGGCTGAGGCCTTGATTGAATATTTGGATTAGGGTTTAAAATAATGTTCTGGGTAATTTAAGAGATATTTTGGCTTTAAAACTTTGGTTAGGTGGTTGTTAAATGGTGTTAGTTTATAATTTAAGTTAGATAATTAAATTAGTAGCAAGCTGGGCTTGTGGCTCGAAGACAAAAGGTGCTTTAAGTGGGCATTAAGGTGGTGCCACAAGGAGGGAGGTGTTGGGCCAGTGTGGCCACTTGGGGCCCAAATGGATGGGTCCAATTTCGGCACTAAGAAGGGAAGGGGGTTGGACGGCAATTAGGCTACAATATTAGGAGTCTTTTTCTTTTAATTTAAGTGATAAAAAGCTGATAATTAAAGAGGGAGGAGTTGGTTTTAAGGTGGGCTCTCCTAAAGGTAAGATAAGGATTAAGTTATCAAGTGATTTAAAAACTATCAAAAAAGGAGAGAGTTGGTCGAAACTCAACTACAGGAGGGGGGAAATCGGTTTAGTATAGGCTTCTGTGGTAGCCGAAATTCTACTAACAAAATTCTTTCCATCTTTTCTTTTCTCTGCTAAAATCTCCACTTCATTTTCCCTCTGAGTTTTCTTTATTTTTTTTTCTAGTTGGTCGAATACTCTAACAACATTTTTCTCATTCTTTTAAAAACACTTTAGCCGAATTGTCTTTTGTTCATACCCTCATCTCCCATAGCCGAAACTACAAGGGTGGTTTTGTTTTCCCGAAGGTGCACCATAGCCGAATACTTCTCTTTAATTTGGTAAGTCTTGGGATTTTGCTTCTTTTCTATTTCTTTATTCTTTTTATCAAGTTTCTAATCCAAATCGGTTTTCTAAGGCCTTGTTGATTTCACTCTCTAATCCTAGAAGCCGAATCCTTTCTTGCTGAGATATGTGGTGCCGATTTGTGAAAAGCTAAAGGTAGGTAGTCAAGGGTAGGTTCAGCCGAATGGCCACTTCTTTATCATTTGTCTTTGGCCGAATGTCTTAAAGTGTTAGATGGTTGCGATCATCGATTTGGTTAACTATTTTGGTGATGGCCGAATGTAGGAAGGGAGGTGACGAGTTTTCAACGACATTCGGGATTCGATTAACTAGGTAAGAATTCAATTTAAGTGTTATAGATGTTAAGTGATTAGATCTCATCGTTTAAATGATTTAGTGATTAAGGATGGACTCGAATAATAGTCAGGCAAAAAAGGTTGGATCTACAAAATCAACACCCAAATACAAGAAGCGATCTGTTTCGGTAGTGCGAGATTGGCCATGGGGTGTGGGCTGACATCGAAGTCAGATCGTGGGCCGTTAGTGGTAGTCTCGATTGATAGTAGCGTAGACGTAGAGAAAGCATTAGTACGAGAATCAGGTGTGTAATACTTCCCCACCAGCTAGATCTAATTATTAAATATATGCTTATAAGTTTTACATGTTGTGGTAAATGCCAAAATCTCGGTTAATTGATGGAAACCCAAAGAGGGTAAAAGCGGATCACCAGGTTAGTAAATAATCTGATTAAATGTTATAAGTAAATTGTTTATATGTGATTGCATGGGTTGGGTGATGAAATGAGGAAGTTATATGTATATGTGTAGCGGTTTTTACCGTGATTTGCTGTAGTGGCTAATGTCGTGATTTGTTATAAGGGCTTCAGCCATAATATGTTGATGAGCAGCATGACTGCCATCTTGGCATGTAGCAGTGTGGGTTGATTCTAGAAATCCCAACGGTGTGAACGATTGGCACAGGGGCGTGTAGCGGATGGAAACCTAGGCAAACGGGTTGGGTTTTGCATATTATTTGTTATCTATGTAAATGAAATTATTATTATGTTTTATGAGGCCCAAAACTAGTGGTGAATGAGGGTTGCACACTGAGTCTCGCGACTCACCCAATTAAATTAACCTTTCAGGTGGCAATTAGTGCATCGGACCGGGCCGGAGTGGAGCACAAGGTGGCCATGCAAAAGAATATGTGGATCCGTGAAAAGCCCCTACTTGATAGTTTTTTTTTAAAAGTATTTTATGTTATGGATTAAAACTTCGTTGTAATAAGGCCATGGGCCACTAGTTTGCATTTTGGTTTTATTATGGGTTTTATTATTTATTTTTAAACTAAGACATGTAATTCTGTTTTGGGCTTTTGATTATTAGGGCATATTTTATATAAATTACATTTGGGCTTTCTGTCAACATGATCGGTTTTGCAGAAATTTTCTTAGTGACATACCAGATCCGGTTGTAGTGTTTGGGCTGGGTTTGGGGTGTTACAAAGTTGTTGGTTGGAATACTGGATATAAATAAATTTGTTGTATTAGTTGAAAGAGCATGCAAAGCTGAGAAGCTCGGTAAAGAAAAGAAGAAAGCTGATTCTGAGGCTCGTGATAAAAGAAAGAGATCGATGAATAAGTTCTCTCAATCTTCAACAAAGAGATATAAAAATGCAAGCAATCGTTCAAATGCCTCATTTGGAGATCCAAATAGAGATCGTTCAAGATAGAGTACTAGTTTACGAATTTAAGCTCCGAATGAAACAAGTGTTGGCAGTGTTAAGAGTAACAAGCCCAAATGTAGACAATGTGGGAGACGACATGTGGGAGAGTGCTGGGGTAAGTATAACAATAGAACATGCTATAAATGTGGATCCGAGACCATTTTATCTGAGATTGCCCAAAGATGGTCGAAGAAAAAAATGTTTAGAATGAAAGACCGAGTAACGTGGCAGCTAGGGGAAGACCACCGAGAAACACCAGAATTATGAGTGAAAGCCAGAGAGGGACAACTGATACAGCTGTGTCAGTCAGAAGCGAGAGCACTTGCCCGAGCCTATGCTATACGTGCATGAGAGGAAGCATCATCGCCAGACGTGATCACTGGTACTTTCATTTTATTTGATACCGATGTCATTGCATTGATAGATCCTGGATCAACTCATTTCTATGTGTGTATGAATTTAGTATTGAATAAGACTCTACCTGTTAAGTCTACTGAATTTGTGATTAGAGTATTGAACCCCTTAGGCAAGTGTGTTTTGGTGGATAAGGTATGAAAGAATTGCCCGTTGATGTTTTGTGATTTATGTTTCCCGGTCAATTTGATGTTGCTACCATTTGATGAATTTGACATAATTCTGGGAATAGACTGGCTTACTTTGCATAATGCCATCATGAATTGTAAGAGAAAGAATGTTGAATCGAAGAGTCAGAATGGTGAGATAGTTCGAATTGAGTCTAGTGATATGAAGGGACTACCAGCCGTTGTATTAGTGATGAGAGCTATAAACTATGTGAGAAAAGGTTGTAAAGCTTATTTGGCGTATGTGATTGATACAAAGGTGTCGGAAAAGCAAATTGAATCTATGCCGGTGATATGTGATTTCCAGATGTGTTTCCAGAAGAGTTACCGGGGTTACCTCCGATTAGAGAAGTCGAATTTGGTATTGAGTTAGTGCCGGGAACTACTCCTATTTCAATAGCTCCATACAGAATGGCGCCAACAGAATTGAAAGAGTTGAAATCTCAGTTGCAAGAATTGACCGACAGAGGATTTGCACGACCTAGTTTTTCACCTTGGGGAGCTCTTGTATTATTTGTGAAAAAGAAAGATGGAACTATGAGAATGTGTATTGATTATCGACAATTGAACAAAGTGATGATAAAGAATAAATATTCATTACCTCAGATCGATGATTTGTTTGATCAGTTGAGATGAGCTACAGTATTTTCTAAGATAGATTTGAGATCGGGCTACTATCAGTTGAGAGTTAAAGAGTCTGATGTGCCAAAAACTGCTTCACAATGAGGTATGGATATTCTGAATTCTTAGTGATGCCCTTTGGACTAACAAATACCCCTACAGTATTTATGGACTTGATGAATAGGATATTCAGATCATATTTGGATCGTTTCGTGGTGGTGTTCATCGATGATATTTTGATTTATTCGAATGATGAGACGTAACATGTCGAACATTTAAGAATCGTGCTACAAACTCTGCGTGAGAAACAGTTGTATGAAAAGTTTAGCAAGTGTGAATTTTGGTTGCCTGAGGTCAGTTTTCTGGGGCATATTGTATCCGCTTCAGGGATATAAGTCAATCCACATAAAGTTTTTTCTATTTTGGAATGAAAGCCTCCGAGAAATATGTCTAAAGTCCGTAGTTTTCTTGGACTAGCGGGATATTATAGATGATTTGTGATGCGACTCCTTTGACAAAGTTGTTATAGAAGGATATTAGATTTGAGTGGTCAGAAAAGTGACAACAGAGTTTTGAGCAGTTTAAAAGTGTTGTTAACAGAAGCACCAGTGTTGATTCAACCCGAATCAGGCAAAGAATTCATAGTTTATAGTGATGCATCATTGAATGGTTTAATGTGTCTTTGATGCAAGAAGGAAAAGTCATCGCTTATGCTTTGAGACAGTTAAAACCGCATGAAAAGAATTATCCAACGCATGACCTTGAATTGGCTGCGATTGTATTTGTATTGAAGATTTGGCGTCACTATTTATTCGGTGAAAAATGTTATATTTATACTTATCATAAGAGTTTAAGGTATTTGATGACTCAGAAAGATTTGAACTTGCGACAGAGAAGATGGTCAGAGTTGTTGAAAGATTATGAACTTGTGATAGATTACCACCCGGGTAAAGCTAATGTTGTAGCTGATGCTTTGAGTTAGAAATCGTTATATACCTTACGAGCTATGCGTAATCAGATGGATCTGTGTGATGATGATGCAGTTGTAGCTGAATTAAAAGTAAAATCGTTGTTTATACAGTGGATATGTGAGACTCAGAAGATTGATAATGAGTTGTTAGCAAAAAGGGTTCAATGTAATTCGAATACAGAATTAGAATTTCGAGTTGATAGTAATGATTGTTTGAGATTTAGAGATCGGATTTGCATTCCGAGAAATTCAGAGTTGATTCAAATGATTTTGATTGAAGCTCACGATAGTCATTTGACTGTACATCCGGGAAGTACGAAATTGTATAATGATTTGAAACAGTTCTATTGGTGACATGGTATGAAGAGAGATATTTCTAACTTTGTGTCGTTTAGTTTGTCAGCAAGTTAAGGCTGAACATCAAGTTCCGTCCGGTTTATTACAACCGATTATGATTCCTGAGTGGAAATGGGAGAGGATCACGATGGACTTTGTGTCGGGTTTGCCCTTATCTCCGAGCAAGAAAGATGCAATCTGGTGATAGTTGATAGATTGACGAAATCAGCTCATTTCATTTCGGTGAGAGCCAATTATTCTTTAGATAAATTGGCTGAATTGTATATAGATGAAACTGTGAGATTGCACGGAGTATCATTATCTATAGTGTCCAACAGAGATCTGAGATTTACCTCATGATTTTGGAAGAAATTGCAAGATGCTTTAGGCACGAAATTACATTTCAGTACTGCTTTTCATCCACAAACGGATGGTCAATCCGAACGAATTATTCAGATTCTTGAAGACATGCTAAGATGTTGCATACTTGAATTTGAAAGCACGTGGGAAAAGCATCTATCATTGATTGAGTTTGCGTATAACAACAGTTTTCAATCTAGTATCAAAATGGCACCATATGAGGCTCTTTACGGTCAAAAGTGTCGAACTCCATTGTATTGGATCGAGCTGAGTGAGAACAAGATTCACGGGGTTGATCTTATAAAAGAGACTGAGCAGAAAGTGAAAGTGAAAGTGACAGTTTGAAAGCAGCCTCAGATCGTCAAAAGTCTCATGCAGATTTGAAACGAAAGGCTATTGAATTCGAGGTTGGTGATAAAGTGTTTTTGAAAGTGTCTCCGTGGAAGAAAATACTTCGATTTGGCTGAAAGGGCAAGCTGAGTCTGAGATTTATCGAACCGTATGAGATTATTGAACGAGTTGGGCCGGTTGCTTATAGATTGAGATTACCATTAGAGTTGGAAAGGATCCATAACGTGTTTCATGTGTCAATGCTTCGACGATATCGATCAGACCCGTCTCATGTAATTGCACCTACTGAGGTTGAGATTCAGTTAGATTTGTCGTATAGTGAAGAACCGATCCGAATTTTGGCATGAGAGACTAAAGAGTTGAGAAATAAGAAAATTTCTCTAGTGAAAGTATTATGGCACAAACACGAAATTGAAGAGGCTACGTGGGAGCCTGAGAACGTTATAAGAGAGAAACATCCACAACTATTCACTGGTAAGATTTTCAGGGACGAAAATCCCTAAGGGGGAGAGTTGTAGCAGCCCAATTTAGACCCTAGTCAGAACAGTGGTTTTGAGACCACAAATTCGATGTCAGAATAATAATTTAATATTATTTTCTGTGTGAATAGTATGTAACATGGTCTGTGTGAAAGTTCTGTGTGATGATTTGATCATTTTAGTGTCGGATTAAGAGAAAGAACTTAATCGCGTAAAATGTAAAATACTGTGTGCTAATTGTTAAGTACTTAATTGTTGTTGTCTTTATAATGTGGAGGCCTTATGAGGCAATTAGCCATTATTAAAGTTAGTGGTTGGTTAAATGACATATTAACCTTAATGTAAATTTGTCATATATGACTAATAAAAGGGAAAATTGGTAAATTGATAATTTAGTTAATATTAAACAAAACCAAAAAGATGAAACATGTTCATCTTTGTTTCATTTGAACTGAAAATAGGAAAATAGAAAGGGTTTGTGATATTGGGCCATTGTTAAGCAAAAATTTAGGTATGTTTTACCTCGATTTTTTATAATTTTTACGTTTACGTAATCGTTGCTTTGTGCTTTACAAAACCCATGCTTGAAATTTGAGTATTGATGATATTTGTGTGAGATGCCATTGATGCCATATTGAGCTTTGTGATAATTTTTGGTGTTAAATGAAAGATATGAGTTAGATGAACATAGTTTGTATTTGAAATTTTGGTGAAATTGAGTAAATTGAGCTAAATTGTGAAAAGAGGAAATTCGAGGACTAAAATGTGAAATAAATGAAATGTGAGGGCTTGTATAAGCATGGGGAGAATTCGGCTAAGCACATGTATATTTAAATTTTAAGTATTTGATGATTTTATGAGATAGGGACTAAAGTGTCGAAATGTGAAAATATGAGGGCTATTTTGTAAAATGCCCTAAATATGTGTGTTTGGATTAAAATGAATGAATTGATGATTGAATGGATTAAATTTGAATGTGTTTAGACCAAGAGAGGAGAGGATCGGATCGAGATCGAGGCAAAGATAAAGTGCTCGATTAATTGACAGTATTTATAGTTTGACGTCCGAGGTAAGTTTGGATATCATACATGTTTTTGAGCTATGTTTTATAAATATGAAATGAATATGTTCATGTGTATGAAAATGAGTTTCTATGTGCACGATTCTAGTTGATGGCACTAAGTGTGCGAAATTGAAATCGAAACAGAAATGAATGGAACTGTGTGTGCGATGATATAAAAGCTTCAGCTTATTGAATTGGCACTGTGTATGCGACACCGAGACGAGTCGGTTAATAGAATAGGCACTAAGTGTGCGATAACAATTATAATTCGAATATGTATGTGGCACTGAGTGTGTGGTTATTTTGAACGAGTATCAAATGATGATCGACATGTAATATCGAGCATTGAATAGCTTAGAGGTAGAATAACTAAGTGTTAGCTAAGGTATGTAATTAACCTTTGTGGTTGATGAGTTTTAAACAAGCTATGATGGAATGAATGAGTATTTTAGATATGAATGGGATGATATGAAAATGAGATAATTAATCTATGTGATGCATAATATTTACATTAGTTTGGTTTGATGAGATATAGTATTGTATATCAAACTTACTAAGCTTTGGAAAGCTTATTGTGTGATTTGTTTCTCTGCCTTGCAGTGTCAGTAAAGCTAGCTCGGATCTGGGATCGTCAACTTCTTAATCACACTATCGACATTCTATTTTGGTACTTTGGAAAGATGTATATAGTTGGAATATGGCATGTATAAGCTAGATGTTGTAATTAGCCATGAAGTGTGGCTAGATATGTGATAGGTTTGGCATGAATGAATGTGATATGTGTGATGCATATTTTGGCATGATTTGTGGATTGATAAATTGGCTAGTGAAAGGTAACTTTGTGTTGATAAAATGTTAGTAGGAATTGGTGAAATTGTGAATGAATTATGCTTGTGGTAGAATAAGTTTTGGTATTGAATTTGTTATGGTTGAAATGAGAAATGAATATATAGATTGAGTAGCCATATTGGTAAGTTATTGGTTGCCTTATGTGCATGATATGTTTTGGTATGTGTTGCTTATAGGTTTGACCTTAAGTGGGTGGCATGTTGGCCTTGCAAAAATGGCTTATAATGTCACACGATTGGTGCACACGGGCGTGCCTCAGACCGTGGGTAAATTGGCAGAATGTGGCATAAACTGCACATGGCCATGGCATGGGCGTGCCTACAGGCCGTGCGAGAAATGGCAGTATATGACCTTATAGGACACGGCCTTAGCACACGGGAGTGCTTGTTAGTCATGTTGATTTTGGCAGTATGTAACCACGGAGAGGGCACACAGGTGTGTCATGTAGCCGTGGGAGAGGTACGGCCTACCCCCACGGGCGTGTCTCCCCCGTATTCTAGAAAAGTTTCAATTTTTCATGAAAATTTTATATATGTGTTTCGGTTTAGTCCCGACTCGGTTTATAAGCATGCTTAGGGTCTTGATGACTCATTTAAGGGACACTATGATTGTATATGAATGTGCTTGATGATGATTGATTTTGTGTCGTGAATGTGAGGTGGAAAGATCTTATTGTTCGGTAATGCCTCTAAACCTTATTCTGGCGACGGTCTCGGGTTAGGGGTGTTACATAGTTACTTACCATATATGCTACTCAATTGTTCGATATTACCTCTCGTTCAACCCTTGCTATTCCTTTGATTTATTCACACACTTAGTGCCAATTTCATAACTGAAACATATTCATCACCACACACTTAGTGCCAATACATTAAACCGAACTTATATCGGTATCGCACACACAGTGCCAAGTCGATAAGCCGAAGCTTCTATCTTTTCGCACACACAGTGCCAATCATCTCTTTCTCGTTTCAAATTTTGCACGCGTAGTGCCCCTTTATCTCAATTCAGCACATAGCATTTCAAATCTCATAGATACATATACATCCATTCAATTTATATCACATAGATAAAGTTTACAACTAGTATTATATCCGAACTTACCTCGGACGTCGAACTATCGATATGGTTGATTAATCGAGCACTTTATCTTTACCTCGATCTCGATCCGAACCTCTCCTCTGTTGGTCTATACACATTCTAATTCAATCCATTCAGTCTATACACATTCAAATTCAATCCATTCAATCATTTAGTCCAAACACACATATTTAGGGTATTTTACAAATGAACCCTCACATTTTCACATTTCGACACTAGTCCCTATCTCACAAGATCATCAAATTCACAAATTCCACACATTCACATGCTTGGCCGAACCTCTCTAGGGATTATATAAGTCCAAATATTTCATCAAATTTTCTATTTAGTCCCTCAACTTTCCATTTTCTCAATTTAGCCCAAAATGCTCAATTTCACCAAAAATTCAAATACAAACAATGTTAACCCAACACCAAGCTTTCATATTTCACCAACTAACATCACAAAGCTCAAGTGTTCATCAATGGCTCATCACAAAAACATCATCAATTCACAAAATTACAATATGGGTTAGCCAGAGCACGAAGCAACGATTACAAAAACGTAGAAATTATTAAAAACCGAGCTCAAACATACCTTAATTTGCTTGAGCAAGTGCCGAATATTTAAAAAGCTTCCTCCCTTCTTTTCTTTCTAATTTTGATGGAAAATGGATGAATATAAGATGACCACTTCCATCTGTTGTTTTATTATTATAACATTTTAATACATAAATGACACATCTAACCTTTTATTAACATAAAAGACAAACTAACATTATGGTTTACAAGTCATTTAACCATCCACTAACTTAAAAATGGATTAATTACCTCATAAGGCCTTATCCTTAAAAAGCCAACAACATCTAATTACTCACAAATCAGCACACAACATTTTACTCTCTATGCAATTAAGTCCTTTCTCTTAATTCGGCACTCAATCGATAAAATTACCACACAAAATTTTCATACAGACTATGTCACATATCATTCACATAGAAAATATCATTAAAATATTTTTACGACCTCAGATTTGTGGTCTCGAACCACTGTTCTTACTAAGGTCCAAACCGAGCTGTTACAGTTTGTGGCATGGTCTGGCACATGGCCTGCAACACGATCGTGTGACCCAACATCGAGTACACACATAGTTTGGCACATGGCTTGTGGCATGACCGTGTAACCCTATTTTGAATACCCACACGGGTGGACACACGAGCTGGGACACAGTCATGTGTCCCTACTTCCAATGTCTATACGGTTTGGGCTATGTCACACGTCCGTGTGACCCCTATTTTCCAATTTTTCATGCTTTCCTAAATTTTTCTGTTTTGTTTCAAATTGATATTTAATTGTTCCTACATTATTTTCAGGGCCCCGAAGGCTCAGTTCAAAGCCCGAATGTGTAAGTTTACCATGATTATATTAAGTTGTTAATTAATGTTAGTAAGATGTAAAATTGTTTACATTTTTATAATAAATGTTTTGATTTGTACAGTCATGCTGCATAACCCTAATTCGACGACGGAGATGGGTTAGGGGTGTTACATTTCTTGTTGGTATAAAATTGATAAATTTTAAAATAGTTAAAAATTATCCAAAATTTGTAAATAAATTATAAAATTGATAAATACAATATTGAGCTCATATATAATAAAACTTAAGCTTAAAAATTGGATCCAATATAATAAAACTTGTAATTTTAGTAGTCTTCACTAAAATGATCATAACTTGAGCTCTCAAACTTGAACTCAAAATCAAGAGATTCAAGGTGAGTTTCGAAGCTAAGAGTTAGATACTCGAACCCTATAAAGATATATTAACTGTAACACCTCAAAATTTAGGGTTAGAAGTTTTAAGGTTTGTAGTTAGGGTCAATGGGTAGGTTGAGTAGTTGAATTTATTTTAGCATTTTAGTGTCAGAATGAGCCTGCTGGTTTAATGGTAGAATGTGTTTCTAGTTTGCCTTGGTCCTGTGTTTGAATCCCAATGTGAGAAAAGAGAAAATTTTGTTTCTTTTTGTATTAATTTAACATTATTTATTTTTTTATTTTTATTTAAAGAGGAAAAAAAAGGAAAATCCCCAAAAAATTTTACCCACATTACTCTATTATTTTCTCCCTCTCTTGCACGTCAAATTGTCTTTTTGTTTCCTCTTTCTTTTTCACTTTCGATTTTTGGGTTGATTTTGGCCATTGTATTTTCGTTCTTCAAATTATTTCTAGGTTTTATCATCATCATTGTTGGTTGTCGGCCAGAAGTGTTCTTTGTGTTGTCAAGTGATGATTTGGGTAAGTATGAGTGTTAGTTTCTTGATATTTGGTTCTTGGTTGGATCAATTTTCTTATAGGCTAAGTACTTTTGTAAATCGAGTGTTTCAGATTGGTTGATTTGAAATATTTTGATCTATCGTTGCTGCTTCAAGGAATGTCAATCAGGTGTGTTTCTAAACTATTAGTGATTAGGGATCGTGTTGTTGTCGCAAATTCACGAATTTCAGCCTATTTAGGTGTGGTTTTGTGACCACACGAGTGCGTTCCGTACACAGGCAGTCCACACGGTCGTGTGACACTGTGAAATTATGGATTTTATCATTTTTTTACACGAGCGTGTGCCTTTGACACATGGCCATGTCTATTCTGGTTCTTAATTTTGCTAATTTTAGAATATTTGCACAGTGAGTTACACGAGTTACTCACAAGGCCATGTAACTCTATCACTTGGGCATGTGTCTCCACTACACAGTCATGTGCCTCTTTCATACGGGTGTGTCCCTCCTTCACACGGCCTAGACTCTCCCACATGGCCGATCACACAGTCTTGTGGCTCTGTTTCACAGATTTTTGTTTTATGTCGTAAACTGACTCGTTTTAGTCTCTGTGTAATCCAACATTTGTTAAGGCCTTTGTAAATGTGTTTGGACTCTGTTTCAGCTTAGACTCGTGTGTGTATTTGCAATTATAGGATTAAAGCTAATTGTTTGTTTATGTGTTAATATGATGTGATAAATGCATTTGAGATATTACTTAGTAAATGAATAAAAGTATATCTGATTCTAAATGTATTCAACCAAAAATATACCTCTGTTCAGTGAGTCTGTTTGTGAGTAGTGTGCATTCATGCATTTACATAAAAATTGAGATTTTGGTTGTGAAGAGAAGGAAGACTGATTTGGCAGTTCAACTGTAATATTTCTATACTACAGATTACCGCATGACTTTATACATATGTCAGCTCCGCTGCATATTTTAATTCGAGTGGCTTAGTTCCACATTTGTGGTGTGTAGGGTGGATGGGTCTATCATGGTCCTATGTGGTGTGTAGGGTGGATAAGCTTACTATAGCCTTTATGTGGTGTGCAGGGTGGACAAAGTGGTGTTCCATTGGTTGGGTGGGTTTTAATTTGCTACTCATCCGAGCATGATTTTTTGTGTTTATATTTGTTATAAATGCTTGAGTATTAATAGGTAAATTGTTACGTTATTGTGGTAAGGTAATATGCATGATATGGATCTGTGTAGTTCTATGTGTCCCGGTTGGCATATTTACTATGAATGTTGATTATGCGAGTGAGTTAATTTAGTGGAGATGCCAATTTACAAGCTTTTTTGTTACTTTGTTTACATTCGTTAATTTCTGTCTCAACCCAATTTAACGACTTAGTTTTAAGATTCACACTGAGCTCGCATAGCTCATTCCCTTTTAGTTTTCTTTCTTTCAGGTACTGATCGTGGTTAAGCTTTGGATTCAACACATCAGAGGTCTTAGAAAGTTTTGGTGTTGGTCGGTTTTGTAACATCCTAAAAATTTGAGTATCAATATGTTACTAGAGGTTAGCTTGGGTTTACTTAGAATTTGAATAAAAATTAGTAAAGAGTACTTTAGTGTAAAGAAATCAGGTGACCTTGAAACTTAAGTTAATTAAGTACTAAAAGATGGCATAAGATGAGTAATTGGCAAAGTGGTGATGGCGCCATAAGTTGGACTTGAGGGGAGGGGTTCGAATCTCCTAGCATGCAATTTGGGAGTTTTATTTTTTTGCTTTATCCTAGCATGTGTCCTGCTATGGATAAGATTAGGATGAGTTGGATTAATTATTTTTGGTAAGAAGACTAAGGGTTATGGAAAGCTTGAGTTAGGGGATAGAATGGCTTGAATTGGGGATAATGTTTCTTAAACTTAAGGAAAAGGAGGATGATATGGCTTGAGACTAGGATGATGTTTTGGCAACTCTTTCATGGCCTTTTGACTATGTATGTGGATGGCATAGGGGCTAGGGGAATGGCCGGTTTTGTTGATTGGCTTGGTAGGCTTGTGTGTTGGAGGAACACATTCTTTTTGGTCATTTTTGGCTTTGGCAAAACATATTTTGTCTCCATCTATTTTCTCTCTAGCCGAATTTGTCAACAACCTTGAGGAAACAATTGCATCTTTCTTTTTGACCATTTGGTCATTCTTTGCTAATCATTTTAGTGTTTTATTTTTCCTAGTGCCGAAACTATCAACACACAAAAAGAAAGAAGGCCATTCTTTTTCTCATTTTTCCTCCCCAAATGTCGAATGCACAATTCTTTTAAACTCAATTCTTTTTCTTCTCTTTTCTTTCTCTTTTCTTTCCCTTTTTCTCTCATGAAAATCGAATCATCATCATCTCCATCTTCCATTCTTTTACTTCTTTCTCAACTAAAGTTTCTTCAATATTTTCTCTCATGGCCGAATGATAGTTTGCTCTTGTGCCGATTCATTTTCATTTTCTTGTTTAGTCATAACCGAATCTTCCATTAGGCATAAGTATTCTTCTCACTCAATTCTTTTCAATCGTGGGCAATAGAGTGATTTTCGAGGGCAGAAACTCAAAGTGTTCTTGAGTATCGTGGATCGTTGGAATCGATCTTAAGAGTTAAGGCATATTATTTGTCATATTCATATAGTTGGTTATTTAATCGATTTCGTTATAGGGACGTAATCGCTTGATTGCTACCTCGTGGAATGAGGATAATTGTGGTAAGCCAATCTCATTTTTTTAAAATCGTTAGTCCTATTTCGATATTTATTAGTTTGACTAATGATTTTATGTCATTAAAGACATTCAAGATAAGGCGTAAAAGGGCGTTGAATAGTCTTCGAAGAGGGTGGTTCCGCTAATCCCCTAAGTATAAACGAAGAAATGTTTGAGAATTTGAGATTTTACACGGGTTGCAACTCGGTTGTTTGAAGTCATTCGTAGTATCAACCTTTGTTCGTTCGTGGATTCTCATCTGCAACGAATCAACAATCGGGAGAAACCAAAATAGAAGTGGTTCAAATCCGAGGGTAAAGATTTAGATCGTTTATCAATAGTGTAGTTTTATTTAAAAATAGTGTTCTAATTTACCGTGTTACATTTAGGTATTGACAAGCGGGAAAGTCTAGTTCTCACAATAACCAGGTGTGTAACTTCACACTTATCTCGGGTTAGATGTTATACCATAAATATTGGGAAAAATCGTACAATTGACAAAATTTGAAAAATGCGTAATAATTAGTATTTATGTGAAAATACATGAAAACTGTTAAAGTTGTGAAATTTACGAAAACGTCCTCAATGAGTATTTGATAAATTGTAGAAAAATATGCTAGATCGTTAAATGGGCCGAAAAATATGCTAGATGGTTAAATGGGCCAAAAAATATGCTAGATCATTAAATGGGCCGAAAAATATGCTAGATCGTTAAATGGGCCGAAAAATATGCTAGATCGTTAAATGGGCCAAAAAATATGCTAGATCGTTAAATGGGCTGAAAAATCTGCTAGATCGTTAAATAGGCCGAAAAATCTGCTAGATCGTTAAATGGGCCAAAGTATTAGATTGCTAAATGGGCTAAATGTTATTTTGTATTATGGGCATTAATAAAAACTTGAAATATTGATTCACATGTAAATTGGGCCTTTTGCTAAAATTATCATATGTATATAGATCGTTATGCATACATGTTTGCATGGGTTGGGATTTATGATGAAGAGAAGAAAGGCTGCTGCCAAAATCTAGTTCAAAGGGCTCGCCACAAATATTTTAATGGCTTATTGCCTCTAGTTCGGTGGCTTGCCACAAATATTTTAATGGCTTATTGCCTCTAGTTCGGTGGGCTCGCCACAAATATTTTAATGGCTTAATGCCTCTAGTTCGGTGACTTTGTCACAATCTAGTTCGTTGGTTCACCACAACCAAATATAAAATGGCTTAATGCCTACGATCGGTGTGTTGGCGGGGTGGGTTGACTTGATCCCCACAACCGTGATGGTTGGTACGGTGGTGTGTCTTTGATGGATATTAGGTTGGTTGGGAAATTTCATTTTGCATACATTTCATTTATTATATTGCTAAATGCTTATGGGCTCAAGCCTAAAATAATGACTTGATGATCGCCCAAATGAATATAGTAAGTGAGTTATACATCGAGTTCGAGTAACTCACTCCCTTAAATTTTCCATCTCGTAATGGAAATTGACGTGGACTTGGGCCGAGAATGACTTCGTGGAGGCCATATCGCAAACATGGGTTTTATAAACTTTGAACTTTTATTAAGTACTTTCTTTAAATTACTATTTTAGATATGATGTAATAAGGCCTCTATTAATATTTATGGATTTTTATGTGTGGATGGATTTAAATTTTATTTTGATGGGTTTATGCTAATCCTATAATGATTTTCTTTTTAAAAATACTTTGAAACATATGAGATTCTTTAACTTATCTTATCTTCAAATTCTTTTGAACTCTTTTAAAAAAAAAACTACTTAAAGGATTTTGATATTTAAATACTAAATGATAAGACTTCAACTAATGTTTCTTAAAATAAACGAATTTAAATCATTTCTTTTGGTTTTTATTAAACTTTATTTTCAAAAGGTTTTGTAGTACCGATTCACTTAAATCATTAGAAAGATTAAAAGGATGTTTGATCTAAGTGACACACCAAATCTCGTCTTGACGCATAGACCTGATTTGGGGTGTTACATTTAATGGTATCAGAGCTAGTTTCAAAACTAGGCTGTGGTTGGGTCCAACAAATAACCTTTGTATAAAATTATTTCAATTATGTTTTAAAGATTAGTATGGCACCACAAGCATCCGACACCAAGTCAAGAAGTATTTATGATTATTATGATGATATGATCATAGGAACACTCTAGAACTTCTAGTTTTAGATGTTGAAAATCGTAGAGATTGAGACTATAGGATGTGTTTGCGAAAAACAACTTTATCTCTCAAATCTCATAAAACATCGTTAATAAACACTGAAATAGTATTCTGATTCATAAAACTTGTAATCAAATTAAATCGAATTAGACATTATGAGCTCTAGAGGACGTGGTCGTGGACGCGTAGATGTGGCTGTGGTAGAGGACGAGTGTTTGATCCAAGCACCAAATCATATGCCAAAATGGATGCACTGCGTCACTTGAAAGTGAGACGAACACATAATCATATAGAAGAAGATAATGCTTTGACATAAGCAATGTCATGAGTCCTTGAAAGGGTCATTGAACTAGAGTTGGGCCAACGTACTCGTGGGTCGATATCGGAATGACTCAAGTCTAATGGTGCGAAGTTTTAGAGGAGTTTCCTGTAGCTCGAATGTGGCGTAATATTGGCTCAAGTCGTGGAGCGGATTATGGATGATATGGAATGCAATCGTCGAAAGCGAAACTGAAAGGAGCCGTGTCCTTACTAAGAGACGAGGCGTATCAATGGTGGCTTACTGTTCGAGAAGGCACCGAGGCTGCATTG
Organism: Gossypium rotundifolium; assembly: GCA_025506655.1. Taxonomy (NCBI): domain Eukaryota; kingdom Viridiplantae; phylum Streptophyta; class Magnoliopsida; order Malvales; family Malvaceae; genus Gossypium; species Gossypium rotundifolium. Next base: position 55,696,892 of record CP106731.1, read on the forward strand.
ATTACTTGGAAATTCTTCAAAGCTGCCTTTCAAGGGAAATATGTAGGAACAAGTTATGTGGACACCCGAAGGAAGGAATTTTTGAATCTAATTCAAAGAAATAAGACAGTGGCAGTGTATGAGGCTGAGTTTTAATGCTTGAGTCGCTATGCTCGGACAATAGTGTCAACGAATCATGAGCATTGTGTATGCTTTAAGGATGGATTGAATGATGAGTTGCGAGTTCTGATAGCCCCACAACAAGTTAAAATTTTTTCCACGCTTGTGGAAAAAGCCAAGATAGCCGAAGAGGCTAAGAACTCAGAATATCAGAATCGGGAAAGATTTAGAGGCAAGAGGGATATAAAGCATTCGGGTTCTTCAAAAAGGTTTCTGAAGAGGCCTCGAAATGATGAACCAGCTCAAGGTAGAGCACCTATGGCTAGTAATCAGAGTCGAGATTGTACTGAATGTGGGAAACAACATTTCGGAGAGTGCTAGAGGAAAACAGGTGCTTGTTATAAATGTGGTTCAATGGATCATCAATATAGAAATTGCCCTCGACGTATGGATACGACTCAGGAAATTGGTATTATAGATGCACAGCCGGCAAGAGGAACTCAGTGGCCACCGAGAGGCCGTGGACCAGGTCATGGTGGTAATGGGGCTGGACGTGGTTAAGGTGCACCAGGTCGAGGCAATGGTTCTAGAGGTAACACAGATGCAAGACAACCAGGATTGGCTATGCAGTTAAACACCGCGAGGATGGCAATGCACCTGATGTAATAACTGGTACGTTCTTCATCTTTAATGTACCTGTTATTGCTTTGATAGATATTGGTTCTACCCACTCGTATGTTGCTAGTGCCATATCTAGAAACTTGAATCTAGAATCTAAAATTACCAATAGTGAAATAACGGTAATTGGTCCTTTAGGACAGTCGGTAATTGTAAATAAATTGTTTAGAGACGTGCCCTTAGAAATTCAAGAAGAAATATTTTTGGCGAATTTGATGGAATTGCCTTTCAGCGAGTTCGATCTCATTCTGGGCATGGATTGGTTAGCTAAGCACCGAACGCATTTGGATTGTGCTGAAAAGCGAATGTCAATAAGAACTTCGAGTGATAAAGAAGTAATAATGATATGTGAACGAAGGAATTACTTGGCAAATGTGGTATCTGCGTTAAAGGCAGAAAAGTTGGTGCGAAAAGGGTATGGAGCATTCTTAGCCTTTATTTGTGCTTTGGATGCCAAAGAGTTATCGTGGATGATGTGAGGACGGTGAAGGAATTTCGGATGTATTTTTCGATGAACTTCCGGTATACCTCCGGATCGGAAGTAGAATTTGGTATTGAGCTTTTGCGGAATAGCTCCAAAGGTCCATTGCTCCTTATAGAATGGCAATCAAGGAGTTGGCGAGCTTAAAGCTCAAATTCAAGAATTGTTGGATCGGGGATTTATTCGACCGAGTGTGTCTCCGTGGGGAGCACCAGTTTTGTTCGTTAAGAAGAAGGATGGATCGATGCGTATGTGCATTGATTACAGGAAATTGAATAAATTGACGATCAAGAATAGGTATCCTTTGCCGAGAATTGATGACCTGTTTGATCAATTGAAAGGAGCTTCAGTTTTCTCCAAAATTGATTTGAGATCGGGTTATCACCAACTTAAGGTAAAAGAAGCAGATATTTATAAGACGGCGTTCCAAACTCGTTATGGACATTATGAGTTTTTGGTGATGTCATTTGGGTTAACCAATGCACCAGCCGCATTTATGGACATGATGAACCGAGTCTTTCAACCATATTTAGACCGATTTGTGGTAGTGTTCATAGATGACATTTTGGTTTATTCAAGAAATGATGAGGAGCATGACACGCATTTGCGTATAGTATTGCAGTTACTTCGTGATAAGCAACTTTATGCCAAATTCAAGAAATGTGAATTCGCTAAAGGAAGTGACTTTCTTGGGTCATGTAGTATCACCAAGGAATAAGGGTGGATCCTCGGAAGATTGAGGTCAGAGTGGATTGGAAACCACCAAAGTCGGTAGTTGAAATTCGAGTTTCTTAGGTTTGGTGGTTATTATAGACGCTTCGTTGAGGGGTTTTCGTTGATTATCGCACCCTAACTAAAGCTGCTGCGTATGAGTACAAGATGTTTGGACCGAAAACAACAAAAAGTTTTGAGAAATTAAAGAAGATTCGACTAAGCACTAATTTTGATTCATGGGAGGTTGGAAAAGAATTCTTGCTTTATTGTGATCGTCTTACGGGTTTGGGTTGTGTCTTGATGCAAAATGAAAAGGTGGTGGCTTATGCTTCTCGACAGCTTGAGACCGCATCAAGTAAACTATCCTACTCATGATTTGGAGTTAATGCAGTGGTATTTGCTTTAAAGATTTGGAGGCACTATCTCTACGGTGAGAAGTCTATTATCTACACGGATCACAAGAGTCTTAAGTATCTTCTTACTCAGAAGGAGTTAAATTTGAGACAAAGAAGATGGGTGGAATTATTAAAGGATTATGATTTCTCAATCGAGTATCATCCTGGAAAAGCTAATGTGGTAGCTGATGCGTTAAGCCGTAAGGTGGTATCTGATTTGAGAGCAATGTTTGCTCGTTTGAGTTTGTTTGAGGATGGTAGTCTATTAGCAGAACTTCAGGTGAAGCCTTTGTGGTTAGAACAAATTCAAGAAAATCAGATATCAGATAAAAAGTTGGGACCCTTATTTCAGCAAGTTGGAAGGAGTGAAATAGAGGACTTTGGTATAAACACGAATGGAGTGCTGTATTTTCGTGCAAGGGTTTGTATGCCTAAAGACTCAGATTTGAGGCAAATGATTTTGCGGGAGGCACATAGTAGCCCTTATGCTATGCACCCCAGAGGAAATAAGATGTATCGGGATCTCCGTGAACAATATTGGTGGCCAGGGTTGAAGCGTGAGATTTCTGAGTTTGTAGGAAAATGTTTGACTTGTCAACAAGTAAAGGTGGAGCATCAATTGCCGTCAGGTTTATTACAATCGATAAAGATTCCTCTTTGGAAATGGGAGCGAATAACAATGGATTTTGTTAGTGGGTTACCTTTAACACCTACTAAGAAAAACTCCGTATGGGTGGTAGTTGACCGATTGATGAAAATTACTCATTTTCTTCCAGTTCGTACGGATTACTCATTATAGAAATTGGCTAAGCTGTATATATCTAAAATTGTAAGGTTGCATGGGGTACCAGTGTCTATTATATTAGAGAGGGATCCTATATTTACATCACGATTTTGGAAAGCTCTGCATGAAGCCTTGGGAACAAAGTTAAATTTTAGTATGGCTTTTCATCCTCAGGCAGATGGTCAGTCAGAAAGAGTAATTCAGATATTGGAAGACATGTTAAGGGGGTGTGTGATTGACTTTAGTGGTAGTTGGGAGGAATTTCTACCATTGGCAGAATTTGTGTATAACAATATCTATCAGTCTAGCATTCAGATGGCACCCTATGAGGCATTGTATGGTCGTAGGTGTCGTACTCCTACTTGTTGGACTGAATTGGGCGAGCGGCAGATGTTGGGTCCTGAATTAATATCTGAAACAGAGGAAAAGGTAAAAGTTATTCGAGCACGGTTAAAGGAAGCTTCGGATAGACAGAAGTCATATGTAGACCTGAAGCGTAGGAATATCGAGTTTGCTGAGGGAGAGCAGGTCTTTTTGAAGGTCTCACCTTGGAAGAAAATTTTTAGATTTGGAAAGAAGGGCAAGTTGAGCCCTAGGTTCATTGGGCCATATCATATGATGAAGCGTGTTGGTCCAGTGGCCTATCAGATTGAATTACCTCCGGAGTTGAGTCAAATTCATAATATTTTTCATGTTTCCATGCTGAGGCACTATAGATCGAATCCATCTCACATAGTACCGGTAGAGGAAGTGGAATTGAAATCAGACTTGTCTTTTGGGGAAGAACCAGTGGAAATTTTAGACCGAGATGTTAAAGTGCTAAAAAAGAAGACCGTGCCATTGGTCAAGGTTTTATGGTGTAATCACAGAGCGGAGGAAGCTACGTGGGAGCCTGAGGATGTAATTCGGCAACAATATCCTCACCTCTTTTAATCAGGAAAATTTCGAGGATGAAATTTTTTTAAGGGGGATAGAATTGTAACATCCTAAAAATTTGAGTATCAATATGTTGCTAGAGGTTAGCTTGGGTTTACTTAGAATTTGAATAAAAATTAGTAAAGAGTACTTTAGTGTAAAGAAATCAGGTGACCTTGAAACTTAAGTTAATTAAGTACTAAAAGATGGCATAAGATGAGTAATTGGCAAAGTGGTGATGGCGGCATAAGTTGGACTTGAAGGGAGAGGTTCGAATCTCCTAGCATGCAATTTGGGTGTTTTTATTTTTTTATTTTTTATTTATCCTAGCATGTGTCAGCTATGGATATGATTAGGATGAGTTGGATTAATTATTTTTTGGTAAGAAGACTAAGGGTTATGGAAAGCTTGAGTTAGGGGATCGAATAGCTTGAATTGGGGGATAATGTTTCTTAAACTTAAGGAAAAAGGAGGATGATATGGCTTGAGACTAGGATGATGTTTTGGCAACTCTTTCATGGCCTTTTGACTATGTATGTGGACGGCATAGGGGCTAGGGGGGATGGCCGGCTTTGTTGATTGGCTTGGTAGGCTTGTGTGTTGGAGAAACACATTCTTTTTGCTCATTTTTGGCTTTGGCAAAATATATTTTCTCTCCATCTATTTTCTCTCTAGCCGAATTTGTCAACAACCTTGAGGAAACAATTGCATCTTTCTTTTTGACCATTTGGTCATTTCTTTGCTAATCATTTTAGTGTTTTATTTTTCCTAGTGCCGAAACTATCAACACACAAAAAGAAAGAAGGCCATTCTTTTTCTCATTTTTCCTCCCCAAATGCCGAATGCACAATTCTCTTAAACTCAATTCTTTTCCTTCTCTTTTCTTTCTCTTTTCTTTCTCTTTTTCTTTCTCTTTTTCTCTCATGAAAACCGAATCATCATCATCTCCATCTTCCATTATTTTACTTCTTTCTCAACTAAAGTTTCTTCAATATTTTCTCTCATGGCCGAATGCTAGTTTGCTCTTGTGCCGAATCATTTTCATTTTCTTGTTTAGTCATAACCGAATCTTCCATTAGACATAAGTATTCTTCTCACTCAATTCTTTTCAACCGTGGGCAATAGAGTGATTTTGGACGGCAGAAACTCAAAGTGTTCTTGAGTATCGTGGATCGTTGGAATCGATCTTAAGGGTTAAGGTAAGGAGTTTATTCAAGGATTTTCATATTATTCATCATATTGGTATAGTTGGTTATTTAATCGATTTTGTTATAGGGACGTAATCGATCGATTGCTACCTCATGGAACGAGGATAATTGTGGTAAGCCAATCTCATTTTTTTAAAATCGTTAGTCCTATATCGATATTTATTAGTTTGACTAATGATTTTATGTCATTAAAGACATTCAAGATAGGGCAGAAAAGGGCAGTGAATAGTCTTCGAAAGAGGGGTGGTTCCTCTAATCCCCCTAAGTATAAACGAAAGGCTGTTTCGGAAATCCAAGATTTTCCACCGGGTTGCGGACCCTCATCCGAGGAGAACCAGTTGTTTGAAGTCATTCATACTACCGAACCTTTGTTCGTTCGTAGATTCTCATCGGGTAACGAATCAACAATCGGGGAGAAACCAAAAATAGAAGTGGTTCGAAATCCTGAGGGTAAAGATTTAGATCATTTATCAATAGTGTAGTTTTATTTAAAAATAGTGTTCTAATTTATCGTGTTGCGTTTAGGTATTGACGAGCGGGAAAGTCTAGTTCTCACAATAACCAGGTGTGTAACTTCACACTTATCTCGGGTTAGATGTTATACCGTAAGTATTGGGAAAAATCGTAAAATTGAAAAAATTTGAAAAATGCATACTAATTAGTATTTATGTGAAAATACATGAAAACTATTAAAGTTGTGAAATTTACGAAAATGTCCTCAATGAGTATTTGATAAATTGTAGAAAAATATGCTAGATCGTTAAATGGGCCGAAAAATATGCTAGATCGTTAAATGGGCCGAAAAATATGCTAGATCGTTAAATGGGCCGAAAAATATGCTAGATCGTTAAATGGGCCGAAAAATATGCTAGATCGTTAAATGGGCCGAAAAATCTGCTAGATCGTTAAATGGGCCAAAGTATTAAATTGCTAAATGGGCTAAACGTTATTTTGTATTATGGGCCTTAATAAAAACTTGAAATATTGATTCACATGTAAATTGGGCCTTTTGCTAAAATTATCATATGTATATAGACTGTTATGCATTCATGTTTGCATGGGTTGGGATTTATGATGAAGAGAAGTAAGGCCTGTTGCCAAAAATCTAGTTTGGTGGCTCTGCCACAAATATTTTAATGGCTTATTGCCTCTAGTTCGGTGGCTCTGCCACAAATATTTTAATGGCTTAATGCCTCTAGTTCGGTGACTTTGTCACAATCTAGTTCGTTGGTTCACCACAACCAAATATAAAAATGGCTTAATGCCTACGATCGGTGTGTTGGCGGGGTGGGTTGACTTGATCCCCATAGCTGTGATGGTTGGTACGGGTGGTGTGTAGCGGATGGATATTAGGTTGGTTGGGAAATTTCATTGAAACACCCCACACCCGGCCCACGAGCCTGAACCGGATCTGGTATGTTCCTAAAGTAAACCGATTTCAAAATCATTTTCGATACTTAGAGAAAATTGTAAATTTTTAGAAAAACTATTATTTTGAGCTGGGCTTAGATTGGAAACCCATTTGTTTAATCTTGAAAGCCCATTTAATTAAATACATCCAATATAGTTCTTAGCATGAAACTTAACAATAAGCAAACATAAAGAATAATCCATTTGGGCCTTAAGGCCTTATTACATCAAGTAAAACCCAAAATAGAACAAACGTGACTAAAAATAAAATTAAGTCCAAACTAAATGAAATTTTCGCATGTAGCATGGCCACCTCGTGGTCCACCGGCCCGATCCAAATCACGCTCATCACCGAAAGAAATAATTCCCACAATGGGGTGAGTCAATGCACTCAATGTGCACACAATACTATCATTCAATAAATCGCATTCATGTTTAAATCATCGTGTCCATATAATAATGAAATTATGATGCAACCCAAACCCAATCCTAATGGTCCATCCGCTACACACCACCCGCACGCCATTTACACCGTGGGGACTACTAAGTCAACCCTCCATCCGCTACTCTCCATCGAAGGCATTCGCCCATATCGTTGTGTCATTAGACACTATAATCAAATTTATCGTTGTGTCATTAGACACTATTGTAACCGGTTACCAAAATTTCGCAATGTGACCGTAGTCAACATATTTAGTTGGTGAGACCAAGTCAACACCTTCGTTGGTGAGACCGAAGTCAACACCTGTTCTCCCCCTTTCACATAAATCCCAAATGCCCCACAAATATATATTGTGCATAACTTAATTTCATGTTCATATACATATATTCGCATGTTATTAAATAACATATTTCACAATCCTATCAGAAGTAGGAAACGTACTTGGGTACTTTTTGCCACATTTGTGGTACATAGCCACATTCACATTCTTATTCATAATCATATATTAAAACATTTAGCCATAAAATATCGAAGGATAGTAATGGTACACACCTTATTCGCTTAAATAAAAGTTCCTTGAGATCTCAAAATCCCGATCTAATCTTTAGATCATTATCTCCTATATTTGGCCATCATATAAGTCGATTAATAAACCTATTTGGCTTAAAACAAAACCAAATCCTAGTAGGATTTGTAGAAAAACTCACCTTTGCCGATTTGGTGTTTATACAAATCCCGAAAGTTTGGTTTTTCCTCTACGATATTCGGCCAACCTTGTATTTCAATATGGGTTAGTTTTTCGGCTTTTCCAAAAATTAAGGAATTGATCTAGATAATCTTACAACCATTGGCCGAATATTTTAGAGGCTTACCTTATAGATTCCAAATCCCGAAAGTTCCCTTTTGTCTTGAATATCTGTCGAAATCCCTAAAATTCATATGTTAGATCCGATCTAACTTTAATAAGTTATAACTGGCCTTTGGCCGAATATGTCTTACCTTAATTTTCTCGAATCTGAAATCCCGAACCTCCTCCTTTGACATTCGGCCATAGACATAAGAGAGGTTATTTTCTTAAGCCTTGTTTAAACGAATCAGAAGAACAAGAATTAATTGTTCTTACCTTAAATCCTTGATCTTTGTATTCGGTAGTTGTGGAAACTTGAGATCCCTTGTATATTCGGCCATGATCAAGAATATGGATTAGACTCTTTTACTTTTGGCAACTAGAAAGAAAGGAAATTGAATGGCTTAACCTTACCTTGAAGCCTTTAATCACTTGCTTCCTTGTCTTGAGTTCTTGAGATCCGCTATGGAGAGTTAACCGAGATCGGAGAGAAAGGTTTGACTTAACAATGACAAAGAGGAGGAAAAAAAGATGGAGTCCTTGCTTAGGGAAATTTCGGCAAGAGAGGGGAAGAGAGAGCAAAATTTCGACAAGGTAGAGTGAATGAGAGAAAAGTCTCAATTTTCCTCTTTTAACTGAAATTGCTAGACCAAGAGTCCAAAACTTGGCCACTACTCTCCCAAGTGATAATTTAATCTCCATTAATTATCACCTAATTAAATTAAAAGTCTTTAATCCATCCTTTAATTCCTCATTTATCTTAGTAGAAAATCTTTTATTTATCACTTTAATTTGACAAGTTTTAATAAAATAAAACTCTTCCCTTTTTAGCAAATGTGTGCATCCACCCCTAGCCTTGGGAAGCAAAATTAAACCTTCAATAATTGCTTTCAAGTGACTCGAACTCGGGCCATTCCCATAAACCCTAAGTGACACTTGTGCCACTTTTTCCAAGCTCGATTGTATGTCAAAATTCACCAACTTTTTCTTTTAAGGCCCTCTTGCCCTTATCTCCTATTTTGGGCTTTAAAATTTGTCATTCCGCCTTATTTCTAAGTTTCCTAAAATTTTCACATGGCTCAGAACTTGCCATTTTCCTTACATCTTGTGTTTCCAAATGTTCAAGTTTCCAAAATGTTCAAGTTTCCAAAATGTTCAAGTTTCCAAAATGTTCAAGTTTCCAAAATGTTCAGGTTTCCCAAAATGTTTAGGTTTCCATTTTCATGCATTTCCAGGTTTCCAAAAATATCAAAAATTTATTCTTAATGCTTAAACTTGTCATTCCTCACATTCAAACTGAAAATGCATAGGCCCTATTCAGGATGTTACAGTTCTACCCCCCTTAAACAAAATTTCGTCCCCGAAATTTCCTAACTAAAATAGTTGAGGGTATTGCTGTCTCATGGTCTCCTCTGACTCCAATGAAGCTTCTTCCATTCCATGATTGCGCCATAGCACTTTGACTAGAGGAACTGTCTTCTTTCGTAGTACTTTCACATCACGTTCCAAGATCCGAATCGGTTCTTCCTCATAGGATGAGTCTGGCCTTAGTTCCACCTCTTCAACCGGTACCACATGAGATGGATCCGATCGATAGCGACGTAACATGGACACATGAAATACGTCATGCATCTGCTGCAATTCTGGTGGCAACTCTAATTGGTATGCCACCGCTCAACGCTTCAAGATTTGATAAGGCCCTATAAATCTTGGGCTTAACTTCCCTTTGCGGCCAAACCTCATTACCTTCTTCCAAGGTGAGACTTTCAGGAACACTTGATCTCCCACTTCAAACTCTATTTCCTTCCGCTTAAGGTCTCAGTGTCGACTTTTGCCTATCGAGGCTTCCTTCAACCGTGCTCAATTATCTCAACCTTCTCTTTAGTTTCTGCCACCAACTCTGGACCCAAAACTCTGCGTTCTCCTAACTCGGTCCAACAAGTAGGTGTTCTACACTTCCTTCCATACAATGCTTCAGATGGTGCCATCCAAATCTTGGCTTGATAGCTATTGTTGTAGGTGAATTTAGCTAAAGGCAAGTAATCTTCCCAACTTCCTCGAAAATCCATTACACAGCCTCTCAACATATCCTCCAACACTTGTATAACTCGTTCAGACTGCCCGTCCGATTGTGGATGAAAAGCCGTAGTGAAGTCTAGCTTAGTGCCTAAAGCTTGATGAAGTGCTTTCCAAAATCGAGACGTAAACCTTGGGTCTCTATCAGAGATGATCGACATTGGTACTCCATGTAATCTCACAATTTTCACCACATACAACTTAGCCAACTTCTGAAGAGAATAATCCATTCTGACTGGGATAAAGTGTGCGGACTTGGTCAAACGGTCCACTATCACCCATACCGAGTCCTTCTTAGTAGGCGTAAGGGGAAGCCCACTAACGAAGTCCATGGTAATTCTTTCCCACTTCCATTGGGGAATCTCGATTGGTTGGAGCAATCCTGATGGGACTTGGTGTTCAGCCTTAACTTGCTGACATGTCAAACATTTCCCCACAAATTCAGTCACTTCGCGCTTGTGTCGGACCACCAAAATTGTTCCTTAGATCTCTATACACTTGATGCCTCCGGATGCATAGCACAAGGGCTACCATGCGCTTCCGAAGAATCCTTTGTCTCAACTCCTTATTCTTGACATCTGACTTTACCCTTGTAGCACAATACTCCTTCATTGTTGACATCAAAATCCTCTAATCCCCTTGCAGTACTTGCGCAACTTAGTACTTAAGTCATTATCGATAACCGTCCTCCTTCACTTCCTTTAGCCATGTGGGCACGACTTGCAACTCGCCAACAGGCTTCCATCATCATATAGACTTATATGAGCGAACAAAGCCCGTAGATCCGATACAACCTTCCGACTTAGGGCATCGGCTACTACATTCGCCTTGCGGATGATACTCTATTGAATCGTAGTCCTTCACAAATTCCACCCACCTTCGTTGCCTCAAGTTCAACTCCTTCGAGTTAATAAATACTTAAGGCTCTTGTGGTGCTGTGTAGATAATGACCTTTCTCCATAAAGGTAGTGCCTCCAAACCTTAAGGGCAAAACCACCGCTAGCTCTAAGTCATGAGTTGGGTAGTTAAGCTCATGAGGCCTTAGCTGCCGTGGACGATAAGCAACCACTTTGCCCTCTTGCATTAACACACAACCTAACCCAGTATCTGAGCGTCACAAGACACCACAAATTTTTTTCCCCCTCCTATTTGAATTAACACCGAGCCTCTGTCAGCACCTTCTTAAGCTTTTCAAAGCTCTCTTGCTGCTTATTAGTCCATTCGAAGGGTACTTCCTTCCTTAGTAACTTGGTTAAGGGCGCGGCTATTGACGAGAATCCTTCCACGAACCTTCTGTAATAGCCTGCCAAGCCTAAGAAACTTCGAATTTCAGCCACGGACCTAGGTGATTTCCAATCCAACACTGCTTCGATCTTCCTAGGGTCCACTCTTATTCCTTCTGCGGATACTATATGCCCTAAGAATGCCACCTCCCTAAGCCAAAATTCGCACTTGCTAAATTTGGCATAGAGCTTCTTCTCCCTTAACACTTCCAACACGACTCGGAGATGCTCATCATGCTCCTCCTCTGACTTCGAATACACCAAAATATCATCGATGAACACCACGATGAATCTATCCAAGTAGGGTTGGAAAACCCAATTCATCATATCCATGAACGCGGCTGGAGCGTTCGTCAACCCAAACGGCATCACCACAAACTCGAAGTGACCATATCTTGTCCTAAAAGCGGTCTTATGGATATCAGCCTCCTTTACCTTCAACTGATGGTATCCCGACCGTAAATCGATCTTCGAAAACACTGCAGCTCCCTTCAGCTGATCGAACAAGTCATCGATCCTTGGCAAGGGATACTTGTTCTTAATGGTCAGCTTATTTAACTGACGGTAGTCTATGCACATACGCATAGTTCCATCCTTCTTCTTTACAAATAAGACCGGTGCTCCCCACGGAGACACACTGGGTCAGATGAACCCATGGTCCAACAGTTCTTGTATCTGAGCCTTGAGCTCCACTAACTCCTTTGGTGCCATTTAGTATGGGGCGATTGACACGAGAGTCTGTCCCCAGAGCAAATCAATCCCAAATTCCACCTCCACATGCTGGGGTATTCCCGGTAACTCTTCTGGAAACACATCTACGAAGTCCCTTACCGTCCTAACTCCATTAACACCTTCCTCCTTTCCACCTATCGCACTTACAAAAGCTAAGAACGCTTTGCAACCTTTCTTAACCATCTTCTCAGCCTTCAGTGCCGAGACTACATTAGATAAATAGTTCCTCCTTTCTCCGATCATTATTACCACTTCATCTTCCGGGGTTCTTAGTTCCATACGTTTAGCCGCACAATCCAACACGGCTCGGTGTTCTACTAACCAATCCATTCTGAGGATAAGCTCAAACTCTCCGAAGGGTAACTCCATTAAGTCCGCTCGAAAGCTCACTCCCTGAATCTCTAGGGGTACATTCCGAAAGATCTTGTCTACCACTATAGTTTGGCCTAATGGGCTTACTACAGTCATCTGCCTATCAGAGAGTTCAGAGTCTAGGCCTAGTGTTTTTACTACACTACTTGCAACATAGGAATGGGTCGAGCCCACATCAATCAAAGTAAAGTAGGGTTTGTCAAAAATAAAGAACGTACCGGTTATAACATCCGGTGCGTCTCCATCTTCCCTTCGACGAACCTCATAAACCAAACCCGGTTGTCTTGCATCGGTATTAGTATTACCTCGGCCCTGTGTTCCACGGCCTCTGCCTGTACCACTACTACGGTTACTCGAACCACGACCCCGTTGAGGTCATGTCATCCTCCTCTACCGTCCTGCTAACATTCGAACTACCTGGTCGGTTCTCGTCGATTGTTTGGGGCAATCCTTAAACATATGGTCCTTGGACCCACACCTAAGACATGCTCCTATCTTTTCCAACACTCCCCTAGATGCCTCTTTCCACAATACTTACAAGGACGAATCTGCCCGCCTGTACCAGTTTGTTGATTCCGTGGCCCATCAACCCTAGGCCTTTTGTAACCCTTTCCAGATGGCCCAAACCTTCTTTTGGCCTTATTCTTATCCGCGGTCTACTTAGTAGCATCCTTAATCCCCTCGGCCACCTTGGCCTTTTCCACCAAAGCTGAGAATTCTCGCTCCTGATGCGGTGTTATCAATAGCCTCAGGTCATCTCTCAGTCCGTCCTCAAATCGAACATAGCGTTCATGCTCGATCGCCACTACCCTCGAGCATAGCGGCTCAATCTCAAAATTCCGCCTCATATTCTCGCGATGACTTACTCCCTTGTACCAACCCTAGAAAAGCCTTCCTCTGCTCATCTGTATACCTGGTTCCCACATACTTCTTCTGAAAGGCCTCTTTAACATACTCCCAGGTCAAATTTTTAGCTGTGGTACCATCACGAACAGTCAACCACCATTGATACGCTTCATCGCGTAACAATGCCACCATCCCTTTCAACTTTTCCTCTGGAGTCAAATCAAGCTCATCCATGATACGCTCCGTTGCTTCCAACCAGTACTCAGCTGTACTGGGTGCCACATTGGATACTCCTCGAAACATTTTCGCTCCATTAGCTCGGAGCCGTTCAGGTACCGACTTTCGATTTCCTCCATTTCCACCTGCACCGGCCACCAATTCCAAAACTCGCAGAACCGCCTATGACACAGCCTCTTCCCCCGTCTGAGCCTGCTGCTCAACATTAACCACTGGGGGTGGTGGTGGCGGTGGCATTTCATTGTCGGACCCTTGACCCGACCTAACGGGTTCCGACACGGTCATCCTTCCTCTTCCTCGACCACGACGACCACGTCCTCTAGAGCTCATTTTCTAGCGTCGAGATCTGATTAAGAAATTTTTATGAATTAGTCATTGTTCCACTTATTTACCGGCGAAGGAGTTTTATGAAGAGGATTTAAGAGTGGTTCTTTCGTATTCATGCAACACACAGTCTTTTCCATTCATTCATCCATCCATCAAACAAATATGAACTTTCGTTCATTCAGAGAAATGTTGTGGTTTTTGTTGTTGTTGTTTTCCACTACCCGAGGGTATTTTCGTAATTTTTGTCCTACAGGGGCATTTTCGTAATTTTGTCGAAATAAGGTTCCTTGATGATTTTTTCAAAAATTATTTTGAAAATTCCAAAGTCTAGGGGTAACTTGAAAAAAATTTTAAAACCGGGGGTATTTCGGTAATTTTTGACCTCAGGGGTATTTTGGTAATTTTCGCAAATCAGGGTAAATTTGAAAATTTTAATAAATTTGGGGTATTTCAAAAGTTGTAAAATTTTGAGGTTCTTTTGGAAAGTTGTTCCTTCAAAGATGGGGATGTTGCAAAAATTTGGAAATTAGGGTCATTTTGGTAATTTTGTAAGTTAGGGGCAATTTTGTAATTTTTCCAAAATCATGGTATTTCGATATTTTACAAATTAGGGTTTTTGAATGTTTATGAAATCATGAAATTTTGATAAAGTTGTTGAGTAGTTGAACATTTTACAAACCAGGGGCGTTTTGGTAATTTTTTTGCTAAGGGCATTTTGTAATTTTCAGAAATCAAGAGTTTTTCGAAAATGTTGGAAAAATAATTTTCTCGATTTAAAAGAAAATTTTAAAATTTTGAAAAAACTAAGGTTTGTTGTTTTGTTCTTCCTTTTTTTTTTTTGAAACATGGCTAGTTCCTTTCGGGTTTTAGTCATTATGTTTAGCCTATGACCGAGCCCTCTTGGTCGTGGTGAACCAAAGCTACGCACTGTGCAAGATTCGTGTGGAGAGGAGGTGAGTCACGGATCGCTTAAATACAAAGCTCCCACCGAAACCATTCCTAGACATGCGTCTGAGGTTACCACACCACCGAGCTCTCGAGTTAGGGTGAACTGATGCTACGCACTGCAGGATTCTGCGAAGAGGAGGTGAGTCACTAGGACCGCTTAAATACCAAGCTCTTCCTGGGATCCAATCCTAGACATGCGTACAAGGGTTACCACACCTTAGCTCAAAGACTTAGCCATAGGTTGGTTTAGTACATTAAGTCTTATGTGTTTGTGTTTGAGTAGTCTACTCCTAGGGTTCAAGTTCCTATCATTCTATTCTACGTTCCATGCCTGTTCTACCCTTATATAAATCATGTAATCACACATATAGTTAGGGGTACTTACCGGTGGATCATGGTTGGAGACTTAGGGCCATGCCAAAAACACCTTATTTTTCAAAGAAAATCATTTGGCTCGCTTTGAAAACGTTTTGGGCCTTAGCCCACAAGCCGAGAGTTTAAAACTGGGCTCTGATACCAAACTGAAACACCCCACACCCAGCCCACGAGCCTGAACCGGATCTGGTATGTTCCTAAAGTAAACCGATTTCAAAATCATTTTCGATACTTAGAGAAAATTGTAAATTTTTAGAAAAACTATTATTTTGAGCTGGGCTTAGATTGGAAACCCATTTGTTTAATCTTGAAAGCCCATTTAATTAAATACATCCAATATAGTTCTTAGCATGAAACTTAACAATAAGCAAACATAAAGAATAATCCACTGGGCCTTAAGGCCTTATTACATCAAGTAAAACCCAAAATAGAACAAACGTGACTAAAAATAAAATTAAGTCCAAACTAAATGAAATTTTCGCATGTAGCATGGCCACCTCGTGGTCCACCTACCGATCAAATCACCGCTCATCACCGAAAGAAATAATTCCCACAATGGGGTGAGTCAATGACTCAATGTGCACACAATACTATCATTCAATAAATCGGCATTCATGTTTAAATCATCGTGTCCATATAATAATGAAATTATGATGCAACCCAAACCCAATCCTAATGGTCCATCCGCTACACACCACCGTACACGCCATTTACACCGTGGGGACTACTAAGTCAACCCTCCATCCGCTACTCTCCATCGAAGGCATTCGCCCATATACGTTGTGTCATTAGACACTATAATCAAATTATACGTTGTGTCATTAGACACTATTGTAACCGGTTACCAAAATTTCGCAATGTGACCGTAGTCAACATATTTCAGTTGGTGAGACCAAGTCAACACCTTCGTTGGTGAGACCAAGTCAACACTGTTCTCCCCTTTCACATAAATCCCAAATGCCCCACAAATATATATTGTGCATAACTTAATTTCATGTTCATATACATATATTCGCATGTTATTAAATAACATATTTCACAATCCTATCAAGTAGGAAACGTGCACAGGTACTTTTTGCCACATTTGTGGTACATAGCCACATTCACATTCTTATTCATAATCATATATTAAAACATTTAGCCATAAAATATCGAAGGATAGTAAGGGTACACACCTTATTCGCTTAAATAAAAGTTCCTTGAGATCTCAAAAATCCCGATCTAATCTTTAGATCTGTTATCTCCTATATTCGGCCATCATATAAGTCACATTAATAAACCTATTTGGCTTAAAACAAAACCAAATCCTAGTAGGATTTGTAGAAAAAACTCACCTTTGCCGATTTGGTGTTTATACAAATCCCGAAAGTTTGGTTTTTCCTCTACCTGATATTCGGCCAACCTTGTATTTCAATATGGGTTAGTTTTTCGGCTTTTCAAAAATTAAGGAATTGATCTAGATAATCTTACAACCATTGGCCGAATATTTTAGAGGCTTACCTTATAGATTCCGAATCCCGAAAGTTCCCTTTTTGTCTTGAATATCTGTCGAAATCCCTAAAATTCATATGTTAGATCCGATCTAACTTTAATAAGTTATAACTGGCCTTTGGCCGAATATGTCTTACCTTAATTTTCTCGAATCAAATCCGAACCTCCTCCTTTGACATTCGGCCATAGACATAAGAGAGGTTATTTTCTTAAGCCTTGTTTAAACGAATCAGAAGAACAAGAATTAATTGTTCTTACCTTAAATCCTTGATCTTTGTATTCGGTAGTTGTGGAAACTTGAGATCCCTTGTATATTCGGCCATGATCAAGAATAGGGATTAGACTCTTTTACTTTTGGCAACTAGAAAGAAAGGAAATTGAATGGCTTAACCTTACCTTGAAGCCTTTAATCACTTGCTTCCTTGTCTTGAGTTACTGAGATCCGGCTATGGAGAGTTAACCGAGATCGGAAGAGAAAGGTTTGACTTAACAATGACAAAGAGGAGGAAAAGAAAAGATGGAGTCCTTGCTTAGGGGAAATTTCGGCAAAGAGAGGGGGAAGAGAGAGCAAAATTTCGGCAAGGTAGAGTGAATGAGAGAAAAGTCTCAATTTTCCTCTTTTAACTGAAATTGCTAGACCAAGAGTCCAAAACTTGGCCACTACTCTCCCAAGTGATAATTTAATCTCCATTAATTATCACCTAATTAAATTAAAAGTCTTTAATCCATCCTTTAATTCCTCATTTATCTTAGTAGAGAAAATCTTTTATTTATCACTTTAATTTGACAAGTTTTAATAAAAATAAAACTCTTCCCTTTTTAGCAAATGTGTGCCGTCCACCCCTAGCCTTGGGAACCAAAATTAAACCTTCAATAATTGCTTTCCAAGTGACTCGAACTCAGGCCATTCCCATAAACCCTAAGTGACACTTCAGGCCACTTTTTCCAAGCTCGATTGTATGTCAAAATTCACCAACTTTTTCTTTTAAGGCCCTCTTGCCCTTATCTCCTATTTTGGGCTTTAAAATTTGTCATTCCGGCCTTATTTCTAAGTTTCCTAAAATTTTCGCGCGGCTCTGTAACTTGCCATTTTCCTTACATCTTCAGGTTTCCAAAATGTTCAAGTTTCCAAAATGTTCAAGTTTCCAAAATGTTCAAGTTTCCAAAATGTTCAAGTTTCCAAAATGTTCAAAATGTTTAAGTTTCCATTTTCATGCATTTCCAGGTTTCCAAAAATATCAAAAATTTATTCTTAATGCTTAAACTTGTCATTCCTTACATTCAAACTGAAAATGCATAGGCCCTATTCAGGATGTTACATTCATTTTGCATACATTTCATTTATTATATTGCTAAATCTGTTTATGGGCTCAAGCCCAAAATAATGACTTGATGATCTGGCCCAGTGGATATAGTAAGTGAGTTATACACTGAGTTCTGAGTAACTCACTCCCTTAAATTTTCCATCTCAGGTAATGGAAATTGACGTGGACTTGGGCCGAGAATGACTTCGTGGATGCCATACTGCAAACATGGTTTTATAAACTTTGAACTTTTATTAAGTACTTTCTTTAAATTACTATTTTGGATATGATGTAATAAGGCCTCTATTAATATTTATGGATTTTTATGTGTGGATGGATTTAATTTTTATTTTGATGGGTTTATGCTAATCCTATAATGATTTTTTTTAAAAAAAAAAAAATACTTTGAAACATATGAGATTCTTTAACTTATCTTATCTTCAAATTCTTTTGAACTCTTTAAAAAAAAAACTACTTAAAGGATTTTGATATTTAAATACTAAATGATAAGATTCAACTAATGTTTCTTAAAATTAACGAATTTAAATCATTTCTTTTGGTTTTTATTAAACTTTATTTTCAAAAGGTTTTGTAGTACCGATTCACTTAAATCATTAGAAAGATTAAAAGAATGTTTGATCTATGTGACAAACCAAATCTCGTCTTGACGTATAGACCTGATTTGGGTGTTACAGGTTTATTTAAAATTTCCATAAGCTCAGTATGGTTGCTTTAAAATTTATTTGTAAGGCGATTATACAAACTGTGGTATAGGCTTTGAGATTGAATTATTTGTTAAAATTTTGGGTTTTTAATTTTTGAACAAAGTTTTCTGAAAAATTTCACGCATGGTTTTAACTAGTCTTTTGCAACTGTTTTAAAGTTCACACAATTTTTAAGAAATGACATGTGGTTTTTGTTAAAAGGTAAACAACATGTTTTTGTTGTATCACTGGTTTAGAATTTTGGATTAGGATTGCCGAATTTGATGATTTTTGAAACTGTACAAACAACACCAAATTGGTTTATTTTTTACTTCATTGTTAACGCCAATCAAACATTATTTTCAAAGCATATGTTTAGATTACTAAATTTTGTTGGACAAACAAAGAGGTTGACTTTTGAAGAGGAATTTGGAATTCAATAATGTGACCTTCGAAATTTGGCCAAGACTTCTAGGTCAGGTTTTAGGGTGTTGCATTAACCCAAAAATGTCTGGATCCCATCCAAAAATTCAACGTGTGTTGAATGATTTTCCAAACTTGAAAATTGGAAGCTTCTATGAATGTATCACCTACGCTTTTAAAACAACAAACACTTGAGTTTGATGAGTTCAGTAAGTACACAATGATAGACCTACTTAAAATATCACGTTAATAGTGTTGAGCCCCTTAGAAATATTTGTTTCAAAACTCACTCATGCCATATTTTAATGCCACTAATTGCTTCCCTTATTCTTACCGAATTATAAGGGCTCAACTTAGATTTATGGTTTGCTAACAAATCAAATTAGGAAATTCAAATAAGTGTCTCCTATGGCGTGCTTAAATGAAATTTGAGCAAACATATTTCTTCAACCATGAATTCTTATCAGAATTACACATGAGTTTCTCTTATGAACCTCTTTTTCCATACATATGGACAAACTTTATATTTTCATTTCTTTCATTTAGAACATACAAAAAGTAAAGATTTCAATTTCTTATATCATTTTAAGGCCCTTATACAAAGCTTAGTTCATAGTTTTGCCCTTTTCATTGATGAAAATTTATTCATTTAGCTTAAACAATTTATGACAACATGGTTTAACTCTTATAAAAATTATCCATACATAAAACTCAAACATACTATTATCTTAGTACACATTCAAAACTTACCATATCCAAGAACCAACACATATACCTTAGCTATCAACTAGCACATATATCAAGCATTTTATTCAAGTTTATTCATTTCTCAACCATCTTAAAATCTAAAACCCAAGGATACCATAGTAACTGTTAAATTAAACTATTAAAATACATTACAACTTCAACTTATAACTTTCAACCAAACCCAATGATAGCCTATATACATGCCACAAAACCATAATAAAATGAATCAAATCTACCGAGATTGAAGCTTGATAGTGTGAGCCTTGAATTTGATTTGACTACGTAGTTCCACAAAAATGTCAACTACAGAAAACAAGAAAAGAACAAAGTAAGCTTATAAAGCTTAATAAGTTCAAAGGTATTTAGAAAAAACTCTTACCTCAGTTTGCAACTAAATAAATAGATATAACTAGTTTAATACGATATCATGTCAAGACATTTACAATAACAAGGTGAGCATTTCATGTATAAATCGTATAATCTCTTAATCATTTAGTACTACTTATTTTCGTATCATTCAATAGAAGAGATCCAACACATAAAGCATATTAACCAATAGATCATGTCAATTTATATTCACATTCATATACGATTTCTTTTAAATATATAACTCTGTCACTAATATCACATTTGCAAAGCGAGCGTTTCATACATATAATTATAAACTTTGTCGTCACATTTGCAAAGCGAGCGTTTCATACATATAATTATAAACTTTGTCATCATTTTGATATCATTTCAAACAACTTTTAAGCACATACTGTAATGCCCTGAATAATTTAAGTCTGTAATTGTGAAATTTGACATAAATATGTATCTGCTTCAGTGGTTAAGTGTTTTGAGGGTGTGTTTAAGGTCTTGGGTTCAAGTCCCAGTACTGGAAACTTTTTTTTTAAGTTCCAAGCCTTGTCCTTGTTGAGTGGGATTATATAAATTTTTCTGTTAAGTCATATCAGAATGAACCTGTTGGTTCGAGTGGTAAGAAGTTGGGGTGATAGTTTTTGCTCGCTTGTTTGATAGAGTTTCGATAGGGCTAAAATTCTGAGTTAGTTGTGAGTTAGTGGGTTAGTGGAAGAAAAATAGGGATATGTTGTCATATCTTTTATTTTTCAATTTTCTTTTAAATTTTTATTATTTTCTCTCTCCTCTCAATTCTTTCTAGCATTGTTTTCTTCTATGTTCTTTCCCATCAAAATTTTTTGTTTTGTTTTACTTTATTCTGTCAATCTGTGTTCCAAATTGCTATGATACGAATCCTTGTTGTCTCTATCTGTTTAGGTAAGTGAAGGGGGTGAGTTCTTGTTCGTTGGTTTGTGATAATTCTTGTTAGTATTTCTTTTCTTAGCTTGATTTTCGGGTTTTGGCAGCAGTGGCTCAATAAGAACGAGACTCTTCACTTGCGAAATCGTAGTCGGAATCACTTAGGGTAGTGGATAAGTGTCGAACACTTGAATTGAACCATTTTCGGTATTGATGGTTTAGTTTAATTGAGGACTAAAACTGATTTTGGGAGTTTGGATTGTTGATTTTAGGTTCTGGTGGTCTCAGGAGTGGTATCGCATCAAAATCAAACCAGGTGTGTACCACTTACGTGGGAAAATCGAGTTCCGGTGAAAGTCGAAAGTGTAATTTATCGATGCCACACGGGCATGTGGTCGCCCGTGTGGTTGGCCGTGTTTCTGATGAAGGTTCGGTCATGCGCAAGACACTGCTGTCTAATGGTGTAGTGTGGTCGTGTGAGCCACCCGAGCAAGACCAATCTAGGCGTGTGGGCCTACACGAGCATGCCACACAGGCGTGTGGGTTTTGGGCCAAGCCGTGTGGGCCATACGGGCAAGGCCAATTTCAGTGTGTGGGCCCACACAGGCATGTGGGACTGTAATTCTAAAATCTTCCCTATGGTCGCATGATTCGTTTCGATTGACTGTGGGCCTACCATAGGGTCGATAAGGGCTAACCAAACCCTAAATTATGTGTTATGATTTTCTAATAGTCTGCCTTGTGTTGGATATTGATATGTACATATGTTCTGTTAAGTATATAAATGCGATCTGTATATGAGCATGTTTTGCATGATATTACTGTATCTGTTGTTTCTGTATCTGTGATTGGGATGGGTTTTGTATATGTGGAGGAAGTGATCTGTACGACGACACTTCGCCTATATTCTGGCAACTTGACTGCATATTATCTGTAATGTGTCGCATCGATACTATATGGTGTGTAGGGATGGGTGGGTATTTTTAACCGCACATGGTGTGTTAAGATGGTTGGAGATGGTGTGTAGAGGATGAGGGTAGGATTTTATATATATGATTCTGTTATCTGTATCTGTAAAGGCCTTGAGTCCGAATCTGAATCTGAATATGACTGTGTATGTGATATTTGTATGAATGGCATGCCTATTTCGTTGGGTTACACACTGAGTTTACAAAAACTCACATTTATTTTCTGTTCTGTTCATGTAATCCACAGAGTTAGATGGATCGATGTGACAGAGCCTCACGGTGACCACAAGTTAGTAAACTGTTTAAGAATATGGCTTTTATTTTAATTTAAGGATTATTTCTAGGAGATTTGTAATAATTGGACTCTCCGGACTATTTGCTTTAATTTTGGGATTTGTATCTATGTTTTTACACTTTATTGCGATAGTTATATAAGACACATTTTTACCAAAACAAAGGTTTTCCAAAAATACGAACGGGATTTTCTAAGACAACGGTTCTATAACGTCCGCTGCAAATTACGTTTTGGTAATTAAATTAATTAAATAACATTTTTGATAATAGATATAAACGAATATAAGTTATAAAACTTGAATGATTTATCGGAACAACTTAGTTTTCAAACCCTTCTTTGTGATAACTCTAGATTCAGCTGTAACGTCGAGGTTGGGTTTGGGGTGTTACACATACACCTCATTCATTCAATTAACATTTCAATAATCATACCAACAGATCATTTCCAAGTAATTCATGAAGTCAATCCATATATTTTCTTTTAACAATTAGCCCGATGAACTGTAGTAACATAATTTGGATACTCGTGTACTCATAACACACTAGGGAGCATCAAAATGCTAACAGAGGCACCGAAGTGCAAACAAAGGTATCAAAATGCAATCCCATACAAGTGCACGTTCTAACCTTATTGTCATGTCAATCGTATCCTAATTGTTTACTACGTTCAAATGAGCATTTAACAGAATTCTTAAGATTATAAATCAGAGGCACTTCCACAATATCTGTACACATGTTATAAATCAATTATGTTCATTTCAATAACAAGTAACCATATTATTCACCAACTAAAGAATAGTCATTTTCACCTGCATGCTTAATTATAAAATTTTATAATTTCAATTTAATATCAATATTCAACTCGAATACAATTTAACCAAATCGTAATATCACAAGTTATAAATATATATATGCATATATTCATCTAAGTTATGAACTTACCTAATACAACTAGCAAGCAAATTTATTCGTAGGGACTATTATGCAATTTTCCCTTTTTCCTTTTTTTCTCCGTACAGTTCAATCCTTGATCTATATAATAATTATATTCAATTTCTTAAGTTAAAATGCATTATCATATTCATTTTTATGTATATGACTTATAATTTCCATTTTAAAATTTTCCTAAACTTTTACACTTTGTTCAATTAAGCCCTAAAAGCTGAAATTATTAAAATTTCACATTTAAGCCCCAAGACGTATAACCAATTATAATTCCATCCATAATCAACCTTCAATCACTTAAAATTACAATATTTTCATGCTAAGTTTAACATTTTACATATTAGTTCTTAAACTTAAAACTAACCGAAATCACTTTACAAAATAGTCCTATTTAACTATCAAGCTTAATAATCTATCATTAAAGTTCAAAAACATCACAAATTGTCAATGGAAGTTTTAAAATCTTTAACAGTTTTAAAATCAGAGATACGGGTTAGCCGAACCTAGTTGCAACAATCTCAAAAAGATAAAAAATTACTAAAAACGGGCTTGAATTTCATACCTTACAAGGAGATTTAAAGCTTGGTTGATTCTTCCCTCAAGCCTCCATGGTGGTTCGGTTAAAGAAACTAAAATGAAGAAGATGATGACTAATTAACTTTTGTTTTTAATCTTTTAATAATATTATAACATATAATTCTTTTAAATTAAAACATTTTAAACATATAATTATATATTTTCCACTCATTAACCGTCCACACTAACTAAATAAGGTTTAATTTAATTTAAAACCTTCATTTAATACTTTTATAATCATTTAATGCAAATAAACCTACAACGATTAACTTTTACTACTTTTACGATTTAGTCTTTTTTCCTTAATTAACTATCCAAACATCAAAATTTCTAGATCAAATTTCAATATACCTATATAATTGCTCCGTAAATATTTAATAAAAAATATTTACAGGCTCGGTTTATAGAAATAAGGTTGGATACCTCGCTTTCCAAAACCTGTAACAGCCTGACTTAGGGCCTAGATGGTATAGTGGTGCGAGACCACAAATTCAAAGTAGAAATGTGTGTTTAAATGATTTTACTAGGCTTATGAGGTAATTTCATAATTGTATGAAAATTTTATGAAGGAATTTTATTAATTAGTGAATAGATTGTCCATTAGGACTAAATTGCAAAAATTAGGAAATACGAGATTCTAGAAGATTTAAGTATGAAATAGTATCATAAAAATTACTAGAGGTCCTTATTTAGTAATTGGACCATAATTTGTTGAGATGGACAAAAATGGACATGGGAAGGAAAAATCTCAAGAAAAGGCATTAAGGGCATTTTGGTCATTTGGTTAATTAATGAATTAAAAAGGGAAAAATAGGTCAAAAATGGTGTCCATCTTCTTCCTAAGGGCCGAAATTTTCAAGTTTTCCATAGTTAGGGTTTGTTCAACTTCCAAGCTCAATAGTTAGTGCATCCTAGCCCCGTTTTTAATGTTCTTTGTATTTTTGAGATCCTCGTAGCTCGATTTAGCTATTTCTAGCTATATTTTGAGCTGGGATTTATGTTCAAAAATTTACCCATGTAAGACATGCATGTATTTTGATGTTTTATGGAAGATTATGAAAGTTTGATGTAGGGTAAAATCTTTTTCTAAGTGATTTTCATGAGAAATGCATAAAAGGGCTAAATTATAAAAGTTATGAAAATGGCTTTATATGAGTGAAATAGTAAAATTTAAGGTTTCTATAGTTGAGAATTTGATTCGGCTAGGCTTGAAAACAAAGAAGTTGAATGAAAATCATTTTACGAGCCTAGGGACAAAAGTATAATTATGTAAAATATTAAGGGCAAAATTATAATTTTCAAAGTATGAATTATGAGTCAATTTAGTCAACGCAAGTATTAAACAAGTTAAAATTTTATTATAGATCAAGAAACACAAAGCCTGGATCGAAACCGAGGCAAAAACAAAGTTGAGGACTAAATTGCACAATTCTACACATTTTGAGTATCGAGGTAAGTTTGCATGAAATTATGGTTTTATATGTATTTTCATTAAATTATTTATTATGTTTTTTGATATCCATTATTTCCTTGAAGAAGAATAATAATACCTTAATAAGGATATCTACAAGGACAAGTAAATAAAAGTCCCGTTTGAAGTCTTGGAATAATGAGGATACCTATTTCATAACATGAGACAAGGAAAGCCCATGTAATATCATGTCTGGTGTAACACCCCAAACCCGGTCTATGCGTTGAGACTAGATTTGGTTTGTTACATGATTCGAACTATTCTTAAATCCTTAATGAGTTGAAAACTACAATATTGTTTACGGAGTTTAAAATTTGTAGAGTATTAGATTTTGATAAATATTTAAAACATTTAGTTGAAAATCATTGTATTATCTAAAACCGTTAGGAAATTTGTTAAAGAGTTAACAAAAAAGAATTATTTATAAAAGAATTCCATATACTTTGAAAACCCAAGTTCATTTTAGTAAAGCATCATAAATCACAGCCCATGATTTAAAAGCCCAAATAAAGTTTAAATTCCAACACACATAAAATCCATAAGTTATTTATAGAGGCCATTTATTACAACATCCCAAAATAGTAAAAATAATAATTAAAAGTTCGAATTTAAATAACCCTTATTTAGCAAGATGGCCTCCACGAAGTCATCCTCACCCAAGTCCACATCGGTTTCCATTACCGAGATGGAAAGAAATTAAAGGGTGAGTTACTTAGAACTCAGGTGTAACTCACTTACCACCATTATTGGGCCAGTTGTCAAGATATTATCTTGGCTTGAGCCCAATTCGTAATTCAATAATATATCATGAATTTAAAATAATTAATAATGCATAAAAAAAATGTAATTCCCAACCCAAACCTAATATCCATCCGCTAACACCCGTGCATCAACCATCACACTGTGGGGATCAAGTCAACCCACCCCGCCATCACACCAATCGTAGGCATTAAGCCTTTTTATAATCGTGGCATAGCCACCAAACTAGAGGCAATAAGCGGATATTGTGGCGAAACCACCGAACTAGAGGCTATAAGCCGATATTGTGGCGAAGCCACCAACTAGAGGCAATAAGCCGATATTGTGGCAGAGCCACCGAACTAGAGGCAATAAGCGATATTGTGGCAGAAACCACCGAACTAGAGGCAATAAGCCGATATTGTAACAATGGCCATTCTTCTCTTCATAAATCCCACCCATGCAATTATACATGTACTTTAAAAATATAAAATTTATTATCAATACATAACATGGTGGGTTTATCAATGACATTTCATTTGGCCCATAATTATAGCAATTTATCCATTTAGCAATTTAGTGGGCTTTGGCCCATTTACCAAACTAGAGCGTTTTGGCTAAATTTTAACGAACTAGAGTATTTATGGCCCAATTTATCGAACTAGAGTATTTACGCCCATTTTCACTTAACTAGAGTATTTACTACCTATTTTCACGAACTAGAGTATTTACTGCCCATTTTCACGAACTAGAGTATTTACTACCCATTTTCACGAACTAGAGTATTTACGGCCCATTTTCACGAAACATCAAATTTTCATAATAACAATTAATTTCTTGAGGCGTTTCAGTAATTTTCACGATTTAGTCGTTTTTACGTATTTCGTCAAAATATCAATTTTGTGCTTTTACCGATCTAGTCGTTTTACGATTTTCTACCATACCGAAATTTGACATACAACCCAAAATAATGAGGTGAAATTACACACCTCGATCCGTGAGTATTATCCCTTCTCGCTCCTCGGCACCTAAAATATATTTCGATTCGTTAGACAACTAATTCGCAAAAATAATCTTATTTGTTAATGGATCCAAAATCTTACCCTCTTGATTTTGAATCACTTGATTTTCGGTTTTCCTTCGTTTATCGATTCACTAGCACGAGAATCCACCAACGATAACTCAGAGGTTCGTACTACTTGAATAATGGACTTCTTTGGAAGATGGCCCACAACCCGTGGAAAATCCGGATCTGCAGAAACCGCTCTTCGTTTGAATGGGGATTTACTGATCCACCCTCTTACGATAACTAAACACCGCCTTTCTTCCCTATCTTGACAGTCTTCAAGATCCAAAAGAATTTAGTTAGATCTAAAATAATATCAATAATACTAGAGATTTAAAGAGATTTGATTTCCTTACCAAAATAAAACGCTCCAACGTTTCTCCCGATCTCTTGAGTTCCGATCTCCGTTATTGCACTAAATAATAACGAAAGAAACGTTATTAATATGAATGCCATATCAATCCAAAAAGATCTTCAATAATCTAATGACATTCGGCCATAATATCACTTATTAAAACGAAAAATGGAAAAGAAAAAACCCCTTACCTATGATCCACAATCGAAAAGAAAAGGATGGAGAATGGTGTCTAAATTGATGAAAGATTCGGCTATAAATGATTAAGAATGGAAAATAATTTTTGGCTTATAGGCACAATAACATTCGGCCAAGAGAGTGAAGATGGAGAAAATTTTCGATTGAAAAGAAATAGTATAAGAACGAAAGGATGATGGTGATGATGTTTTGATTTCAAGGAGATTAGAAGAAAAGAAAAGAAAAATATGAACTTAGGTCTTTGGTATATTCTACCATGGCAAAGAAAAAAGAAAGAGATTGATTTTGGTATAGGTGATTTCGGCACAAGGAGAATACAAAAGAAAGTTAACAAAATGAATAAAAGTGACCAAATGGTCAAGAAATATTGGCTTAACCAAGTGCAAAATTCGCCAAAAGGGATATTGAAAGGAGAGGAATAAAATTCTGCACAAAGTGCAAAGGTTAACCAAAGAGAAAAGAATGAGATTTTGCCAAACTAACAAAATTTTGGCTCTCCTCCCCGACCAATATTGCCGTCCAGCCTATGGTCAATTGGCCATTATTTCTTTCCAAATTTTCCCTTGATAAGTGCCTTATGTCCCCCTATCTTTCCTTAAACTTTTGATTTCATACCATATGTTAGTTGTTACCTTAATCCCTTGATACATTAACCAAAAATACATGGTCAACACCTTCCTTATATGTCCCTTGCTTACACACTTCATAGCCATGAGCGAAAATTAAAACAAAAATTTTATCTAGGTGCTATACAAGGATTCAACCTCTTCCCTCTTACTTGAACCCATGCGCCAATCTCCACCATGCCATATGCTCATTTTATGACACTTTTAGCACTTAATTTAGCTTAAGTCTTAATCACCTTTGTTTCACTTCCATAAATCTCACTTTAATAAATTTTATTTCTTCTCCAAATTATGCTTTACCCTCTCAAGATTTCAATAAACACCAAATTAAAATAAAAGATTTTTCCTTTAAAATCTAAACACCAAAATTATGCAAATTTAAATACTCAAATTTTTAGGGTGTTACATCTGGGACATGGCATCAGCATCAAGGAATGTAGGTCCCGTATAAGACCATGTCTGGGATATGGCATCGGCACCAGACATAGATCTTGTGTAAGACCATGTCAGGGACATGGCATCAGCATTGAAAAAGGAAGGTCTCGTATAATACCATGTTTGGGACATGGCATCGACACCATATAAGGAAGGTCTCGTATAAGACCATGTTTGGGACATTGCATTGACACCACATGAGGAAGGTCCGTGTAAGACCATGTCTGGGACATGGCATCAATGTCAAGTTAAGGAATCTCTGTAAGACCATATCTTAGATATGGCATCGACAATATAAGGCTATTCCATGTAAGACCATATTTGGGATATGGCATTGGCAATGAAGAACATGATTGATGAGATTGACTATCCCCAGTTATTCCGAGTAATTTAACGAGCAAAAAAGGTAAATGTATAAAAAGGTAACAAAAGAGCAAAGTAAATAAAGGTGATAACAAGTTAAGCTATATAAGATAAATAAAGAATTTTATTTAAGTTAAAGAAGTTGATGAAGTGAGCTATGTTTATTTTAGCAAAAGTGCTAAATTATGTAACTAAGTGATACAGGTACCATAAGTCAAATACAAAGCATGAGATTATATTGTGAAATGAAACGGGTAATAGTAAGTAAGAGTAAGTATGCTTTTTCAATTAATACTTATATTGTTCATGTGTTATGAGAAGGATGAATTGTTTTGAGCATTTACGTTGATACATAAGATTTCATGCAAACTTACTAAGCTATATGCTTACCCCTCTCTTTTCCCTCTTTCCTTGTAGTTTCGCCAAGCTAGTTCAGGGTTCAAAGGACGTCGGAGCTCGGATCACACTATCAACCATTATTTTGATATAGCAAAGTTTATTATTTTGAGTATGGCATGTATAGGAGCTTGACCATTTTGAATTAAGTATATTGAAGGAAAATGGTTAGTTATTAAGTTTGTGCTTTCTTTTGTATATGGCTATTAGAAATTGGTCGATATTTGCTAAGTTTTATACCTTTTATGATGATGAGGATATTCATTTAAGTTTGTACAATGGATGGAATACTTGAAATGCTTGAGATGAATCAAGTGTGTTATGTTTCAGGGTGGTAATTGGCTTGGAAAATAGCATATAATTGTCCACACGGGTAGACACACGGGCGTGTGTCTAGGGCGTGTGTGACACACGATCAGCCCTTGGTGTGTCAATAGGCCGTGTATCCCCTGCATCACTCCACGAGAATGTGATTCGTCACACGGGCCATCACACGGGCGTGTGCCCTGGCCGTGTGCTATTAAGGGTTTGATGACATCATAAACAAAGAGCTCCACGGGTGAGAGACACGGGCATGTCTAGGTCGTGTGAAGGACACGGGTTATAGACACGGGCTTGTGCTCAGCCATGTGGGGTAAGTCAGTGTCAACCACGAGCATGTCTTAGGGGCACACGGGCGTGTACCTTGGACCACACAGGCGTATGGCTCTTGTATAGGCAAAAAGTTTTTAAGGGCTTTGAAGTTCCCAGATAAATTCTAAATTCCTCCGATCATTCAATTAGGGCTCCTTAGGCCCATTATATGCACATTATGATTGAAAAGAAAAGTTTTTAAGGTGTAACAAAATCTTATGGCCTATAAATGTAAGATTAAGTAATATTAAGTATAGTAATACCTCATATCGATCTCGGCGTCAGACTCAGGTAAGGGGTGTTACATTTAATGGTATCAGAGCTATAATTTAGTTGATTCTAGGACTAACGTAGCGTAAGTATGAGTCTAGCTATACATGCCAAACATAAAAGTATTTATATATTGATAATGTGACGACTCCAGATGACTTAAATTGTATTTCATATAGTAAATAGATCCCAAAAGAGCTGTGGCAGACGATGTAGAAAGTAATGCACCGACTCTCACTGAAGGGATAGTGCCGAATGAAAATGAGAATAGACCCACGACAGTAAGTCAGAGAGGAGGAGAAGAGGCTAGGGAAGCCTTTCTCCACATGATGAATTCTTGGTATACAAAGTTCATTTGCACGAACCCGAATGCACCACCCCCTCCACCCCCGCCTATTCCTCTACCTACCCCTGTAGCCCCTCAAGTGGTAGAAGTAGTAAGAAGGGAAAAGCCTTCGGTTGATAAAACCTCGAAGCAATGAGTTGAAGAATTTCGGGCTAGTAAAGATGACGATCCGGAAAGGGCAGAGTTTTGGCTTGAAAATACCATCAGGGTATTTGATGAGTTATCGTGCACACCCGAAGAGTGCATGAAGTATGTAGTTTCTCTCTTAAGAGATTCTGCATATCAGTGATAGAATACCCTTGTGTCGGTTGTACTAAGGGAAAGGGTCACATGGGAATTTTTCCAAGAAGAAGTACATTAGTTAGAGATTCATCGATCAGATAAGGAAAGAATTCTTGGAACTGAAGTAAGGTAAAATGTCAGTAACAGAGTATAAGCATGAGTTTGTAAGGCTCAGTAAACACGCTCGAGAGTGTGTATCCATTGAAGCTATCATGTGCAAGAGATTTGAAGATAAACTAAATGAAGACATTAAATTGTTTGTTGTTGTCCTAGAATTGAAAGAATTTGTTGTACTGGTGGATCGGGCTTGTAAAGCCGAAGAAATAATAAAAGAGAAAAGAAAAGTTAAAATGGAGTCTGACTCAAGAAAGAGACAGTGGAGTAAGTATTCCAGTCCTCGTCCAATAAGTCAAAAGATTTCTCTACCCGATCAACTACTTCAGCCGAGTTTTAAACCAAAGGCAAGAGTAAACAGTACTCGGGAAATAAGGCCCAAACCACCTCAGTTGCTAGTGTTGGGAATATTTGATCTAATAGACTGGAATGCCCATAGTGCGGTAGACGCTACCCCGGTGCGTGTCGTACACATAAGAGTGCTTGTTTTAAGTGTAGTTCCCAAGATCACTTTATAAGAGAATGTCCCGAAATGGTTGAAAAAGAGAAGGTTTAGAGTGCATGATCAGGAAGCACTAATAGAGGAAAGCAACAAAGGAACTCGAGAATTGGGGCAAGTAGTAAGGGTACACCCGGGAACAGACTGCAAGACTCAAAAGTAGAGCTGTAACACCCCTTACCCGTGTTTTACGCCAGAACCAAATACGTGGTGTTACCGTACTTAACTCACACGGTCGTACAGCTTTGGGCTATCCAATTTCCATTCCAAATTAAAGACTTTTTCCATACACACCTCTAATATCCTTATAATGGACCTACAAGGCCCTAAACATGCTTCCGAAAGGTTTCAGAGATTATTTAGAAACTTTTACGCACTTAGGAAAATTTTACCTAAACAGGGGCCACACGCCCGTGTGAAGGGAATGACACGCCCGTGTGTCATCTCACACGCCCATGTTTGACACTCATGGTCGACACTGACTTGTACCACACGGCCTAGCACACGCCCATATGGCTGGCCCGTGGTCGACCCTGACTTAATCCACACGGCATGTCGCACGCCTGTGTGCTTTAACTGTGTGGCGATTTAAATTCCAAATTCAGGGTGCAGTCTTCACATGGCATGGGCATACCCCATGTCCATGGCCATGCCTTCCACACGGCTGAGACACACGACCGTGTCTTTGCCCGTTGCTTACTACAAAGCTTACTGACTTGTAAAACTAACATGCAGGGGACACATGGCCTGGTCACACCCCCAAGGGATTGACCGTGTGTCATGCACGGCCTAGACACACGCCCATGTGCCTACTCGTGTGGGCAAGAACAAGGCTATTTTCCAAGCTCTTTTCGCCACCCTAACTTAAATAACATGAATCCATTCAACATATCACTAAACAACTCATATTTTGCAATATAAACTTCCATGAATAACTACATCTTTTCATATATAACAAGGTGAGCCATCAACCATGGAAATATACAAAATAACAAAACAATCTAATTAGTCTAGCCCCCTAGACATGTCATACACAAAATGTATGAAGTCTAGATATACCAAGATGAGCTGATAGTATGGGCGATCTTCTGGTTATCTGCGTATTCCAAACCGACTCTTTAACTCTATAAAACAAGGAAAAAGAAAAGGGGAGAAGCTTAGTAAGTTTCCATGTAAACAAATAACATCATAGTATGTGCTAAATAAGAAATAGCATTATACTAAACAAAAATAATCCACATTCACAATCATGCTTACTCATTTCATCCCTTACCACATCCCAACTATGTCACAAGCTTAATGCTTAAATTCATTCACTTGTAAACCTACACTTAACACCACAAATTCTTATGAAACAACACATCATAATTCCTCACTAATCTAACCACAATGCCAAATCACTCGGTGATTTCGCACTTAGCCCACCATCAATCGTTAATGGGGTGGTATTGCACAAAGCCCACCAAAAAGAGTAATTATAGTGGTATCGTACATATCCCACTAAATAATATAAATAATGATGGTATAGCACACAGCCCATCGTAGTTAAGTACTAAGGTGGTATCACACTTAGCCCACTGTCAAGTGTTATTATTACACATTTACATGACCATTTCGTCAATCATACGAAACTATACAATAACTATCAATTTCAATCCACTTGAATCATACATGTTCTCATCATGCCATACACCAATCAAAAACAACAATGTGTATACATAAAATGTATGGTTTACACATAAACTTACCTCGGTGCAAAATGTTTCGATTTGCGGTTTAATCCGCAACCTTGCCTTTTCCACGGTCAAGATTGATCCCACGCTCTTCTTGATCTATAACAATAGAATTCACTCATTTAGATCATTCTATGATCATAATGAATCAAAATCTACTCTTAGGCAAAAATGACCATTTTGCCCTTGTACTATAGCAAAATTATAATTTTGCCCCTAGCCTCGAAAATCATTTTTCAACACATTTTCTCATTAGAAAAGCCTAGCTGAACATTTGTTTCTCTTGCAACTACTCATAGTTCCATCTATTTCATGCATTTATGACACAAATTCATTCTTTGCATTCAAGTCCTAATTAGGTGTTTTCATGCTAACATATTTCACAAAAGTTGTTTCTCATCTCCCTAACATTCATTTTCTTCTATAAAAACTCGGTTAACAACATAACCATTCTCCTGGCAAGTCCCTATACTTTCAGCCATATCACAAATTAGTCCTCTCATTAGCTAGATTAAGCTTTGAGGACTCTCAAAGTATAAAATTATCAAATAACACCACAAAAATCACTTACTAGTAGAGAAGATGAGTTGCTGAAATTTTCAAGCTTTTAGAACCCCTCTAAGCATGAAATTTTTGGTGGAAATGAATAGTGAATAGTGAAAGATGATAGTTTTTCTTTTTTCCATATTTTATAAATCTTTTCTCACCTAATTCACCCGATTTTGACCAAAAATTAAATGCTCTTGTCTCCATATACCATATGGCCGGCCAACACTCCTCTATTGGCCTAATTTCACTTTAAAGACCTTTTTTTTACATTCTATAGCTATTAGGTACCTCTACCTTGTAAAATAGGACTTTCACACTTTATGCGATTTAGTCCTTTTTTACAATTAAGCATGCTATTATTCAAATTAAATCACCAAAATTTACACATAGACATATATTTATACCATAACACATAAAATAACATCAAAATAATTTTCCTCAATCTTAGATTAGTGATCTCGAAACCACTATTCTGATTAGCCCCAAAATCGGGCTGTTACAAGAGCATCTGCAAGGACTTACGCCATTCACGCTCACGAAGAGGCATCATCTCCCGATGTAATTACGAGTCCATAGAGTTTGTAATGAAAGTGTCTATTCATTTAGGCAAAAGTGTATTAGTTGATAAAGTATGCAAAGATTTACCATTGATGATTAGGGATCATTATTTTAAGGCTAATCTCATGCTATTTCCATTTGATAAATTCGACATTATTCTTGATATGGACTGGTTAACTGCTCATGATGTGATAGTGAATTGTGGGAAGAAATATATTGAGTTGAGATGTGAAAATGGGGATACTCTTTATGTTGAATTAGATGAATAGGACAGATCATTGGTAGTGATTTCTTATATGTCAGCTCAGAGGTATGTAAGAAAAGGATATGAGGCGTATCTTGCCTTTGTGATGAATGCCAAAGAAACCGAGTTAAAATTGAATCAGTATTGATAGTATGTGAGTACTCAAATGTTTTTCCTGAGGAATTGCTAGGATTGCCTCTAGTTAGAAAGGTTGAATTTGGCATCGAGTTAGCTCCCGGTATTATACTGATATCAATTGCTCCTTATAAAATTGCTCCGACTGAGTTGAAGGAATTGAAGGCACAGTTGCAAGAATTGACAGACAAAGGTTTCGCTACACCAAGTTGTTCTCCAAGGGGTGCTCCGGTATTATTTGTGAAAAAAGAAATATGGCTCTATGAGATTGTGCATAGATTACAGGCAGCTTAATAAGGTAACTGTGAAGAACAAGTACCCATTGTCGAGGATCGATGATTTGTTTGATCAATTAAAGGGAGCCACTGTGTTCTTCAAGATAGACTTGAGGTCGGGATACTATTAGTTAAGAGTAAAAGACTCAGATGTGCCGAAGACTGCATTTCAGACGATGTATGGCCACTATGAATTTATAGTCATGCCTGTTGGTTTAATTAATGCCCCAGCGGTGTTTATGAATCTAATAAACCGCATCTTTCGGCCATACCTAGATAAGTTTATGGTTGTTTTTATTGATGATATATTGATATATTCCTGAGATGAGCTTGAACATGTCGAGCACTTAAGGGCAGTTTTAAAGATTTTAAAAGATAATCAGTTATACGCCAAGTTCAGTAAAAGTGAATTTTGGCTCAAGGAAGTTGGAATTCTGGGACACATTATTTCGGGAGATGGAGTTCGAGTTGACCCAAGTAAGATTTCAGCCATCGTTGATTGGAAACCCCTGAAAAATGTATCTGAAGTTAGAAGTTTTTTGGGCTTAGCCGGCTACTATAGACGGTTTGTCAAGGGATTTTCCATGATAGTGACTCCAATGACGAAACTATTATAGAAGAATGTAAAGTTTGAATGGACAGAAAAGTGCCAACAGAGTTTTGAGAAATTAAAGGCAATGTTGATAGTGGCTCAGTTCTAGTACAACCTGAGTCGGGAAAAGAATTTGTGATTTACAGCGATGCATCCTTAAATGGATTGGGCTGTGTACTAATGCAAGAAGGTATGGTAATTGCATATGCCTCCAGACAACTAAAGCCACATGAAAGGAATTATCTAAAACATGACTTAGAGTTATCTGCTATTGTTTTTACATTGAAGATTTGGAGACACCATTTGTATAGTGAAAAATGTCAGATTTTCACTGATCACAAAAGTCTAAAGTACTTGATGACTCAGAAGGAATTGAACTTAAGGCAACGAAGATGGTTGGAGCTAATAAAAGATTATGAGCTAATTATTGATTATCACCCGAGAAAGGCGAATGTAATTGTTGATGCTTTAAGTAGAAAGTCTCTATTTGTTTTGAGGGCTACGAACACACAGATGACCTTGTTCGATGATGGTTCCATTCTAGCTGAGTTGAGGGCTAGACAGATGTTTCA
This sequence comes from Gossypium rotundifolium, assembly GCA_025506655.1. Taxonomy (NCBI): domain Eukaryota; kingdom Viridiplantae; phylum Streptophyta; class Magnoliopsida; order Malvales; family Malvaceae; genus Gossypium; species Gossypium rotundifolium. The sequence goes on from CP106731.1 coordinate 55,733,223, forward strand.
AGGCATTTACGAAGCTCAGCAAGACGATAGTGAGTTACAAGTCAAAAGAGTTTAGTGTGAGTCGGGTGTTGAGATCGACTTTTGAATCAATTCAGATGGATGCTTAATGTTCAGAGACAGCACTTGTGTACCGAAGAACGATGAACTTATTTGTAAAGTTTTGTATGAGGCACATAGCAGATGTTTATCTATACATTCGGGTAGCACCAAGATGTATAATGACTTGAAGCAACGGTATTGGTGGCCAAGTATAAAGAAAGATATTTCAAAATTCGTGATGAAATGCTTAATTTGTCAGCAAGTGAAAGCTGAGCACCAAGTACCTTCAGGTCTACTTCAACCTATTATGGTTCTCGAATGGAAATGGGACCGAGTTACCATGGATTTTGTAACGGGTTTGCCGTTGACACCGAATAAGAAAGATGCTGTATGGGTTGTAATTGATAGACTTACTAAGTCAACCCATTTCATACCTGTTCGAGTTGACTACTCACTTGACAAGTTGGCAAACTTGTACATTTCTGAGATTGTAAGGCTACACGGAGTGCCCTTATCGATTATATTAGATAGATATTCGAGATTCACATCCAGATTTTGGAAAAAGTTACAAGAGGCTTTGGGCACAAAGTTGAATTTTAGTATAGTCTTTCACCCCCAAACCGACAGCCAGTCGGAAAGATTGATCCAAGTTCTCAAGATATGCTCAGGTGTTGTGTTCTTGAGTTTCAGGGCATCTGGGAAAATTATTTGTCATTAGTAAAATTTGCCTACAATAACAGTTTTCATTCAAGCTTGAGAATGGCGCCTTATGAGGCTTTGTATGGGCGTAAGTGTCAAACGCCTTTATATTGGACTGAGCTTAAGGAAAACCAGATCCATGGGATTGATTTGATTAGAGAAACCGAAGAAAAAGTAAAGGTAATTGATAAACCGTAAAAGTAACATATTTTAATCCCACATTTAGCATACTTTTGGATGATTTAGTCCCTGAATTGTGTAAAAAGGTACTCTTAATCCTTTCTTTTCATGTTTTATACTCAAGAAAGCACCTAGGGATGAAAAGAACGAGAAACGGGCCTAAAACAAACCAAATTGGGCCAAAGAAGAAATCGACACGACCTGGGCCCAAGACCACACGGTCATGCATCCCTTATTTATTCTAACACGGCATGGACCCCGAAACGCACGGGCGTGTCTCTTTAGTAGACTCGACCACGGCCTGAAATCGATTCACACGGGCGTGTGCCATGGCCGTGTCCCTGTCATGGCAAAGAGCAATTTCATTTGGAATAGGGTACTTAGAGGCAAAGAAACATATTCCAAAGCCTATTCAAACACCCTAGTAGGAATTCTACTTGAATTAGGATATGTAGGGGCCAAGTAAAGCATCTTAAAGTCTATATAAACACCCTAGGGGCAACTTAAGCGGGGAGTTTGGCAAAAACCTTCTGCCAGGGTTTTTGCGATTAGCGAGGCCAAGAAGCCGAGCTAGAAAGGCCAGATTTTTGGGAATTACTCGAAGATAGCCAGTTGATCCATCTCAAGAAACCAAAATTCTACTCAAGACGGTGGATATCTCCTTCAATTCCTTCAGGGGGTTTTAGAGATTTCTTATGTTTTGTTTTATCTTTTCTTCTGAGATGTTTTCTTTTATTGTTATGAACTAAACCCTTCAGATACCTGAAGGGGATGAAACCTAGGTGAATCTTGTTATTGCTTTCTGAACTATATGATAAATACTTGATTTGTTCTTAATTATGTGTGCTTAATTCTTATGTTAATATTTCTGGGATATTGATTCAAATTGGATGTGCTTAGGTGGTGGAGCAAAAGTCCCTGTCTAAGAGTAGATCTAGCATAATTAAGCGGAGTTGATCGCACGCCTAGAGATAGGGTGACAAGATTTTTCCAAATTAGGGTGAAACCTAATATAGGAGTCCATAGATCGAGTTAATGTGATTCTAGGGGTTTTAATTAGAAAGAGATTTCAATTAATCAACCTAGGGTTAGACATTATTCGCCTCAAGAGAGGGTTTAATATAACTTAGGGAATCTTACGGATCAAGTCAAGTGAATAAATTGTCTAGTTTAGTATTAGATAACAAGTGAAGTCTAGGTGGATTCTTCCTAAGGGTATCGTCTTAGTCAACTGAGTTTTCCTAAAGTTATTTCTTGAATTCATTCTTTTTTTCTTTGAATCTTAGCTCAATAGTTAGTTAGTTTTAGATTAAACAACCAATCACTTAAAATTTAGTCTAAATAATAGAAAGAAGGTTAGTATTAGTACTTTTAGTTCCTTTGGGGTCGACAATCCAGTCTTGCCTAAGCTATACTACTGTTCGATAGGTGCACTTGCCTTAAGTCATTGTTAGAGTTAGTTTCTAGGTACGATCATTCTTTTTATAAATTTTAAAACTCAACAAAACAATGATCAAGTTTTTGGCGCTGTTGCCGGGGAACTAAAATATTAAGAAAGCTCTATTTTTATTACTTTAGCCATTTTTTATTTTTTCAATTTACTTTTACTTTTATTTTTATTTTTACTTTGCTAAATTTTCTTTCTTTCTTTTCCTAGCAGGTACCTCTAGTTTATGACTAGAAGGAACCCGAAAGGACCACTAGTATACGATAGTGATATTGAAGCTATCACTCGAAGGAAACGTAGACAAATTAGGCGAGCCCTAAATTACATAGAAGAAGAGCGAGAAGGAAGATCCGATCTTACTGAAGGGACGGACGAGAATAATCCACCACCACAAGATGTGGCAGAAAACAATGCTCCGCGTACTATGTATGATTATGCTAAACCTCATTTAACAGGAGCAAAATCGAGTATTGTTAGGCCCACTATAGCTGCTAATAACTTTGAATTAAAACCTAACACTATACAAATGATTCAACAATTTGTTCAATTTGATGGTTTGTAGGACGAAGACTCAAATACTCATATAGCTAATTTTTTAGAGTTCTGTGATACCTTCAAAATAAATGGCATTTCTGATGATGCCATATGTCTTCGGTTATTTCCCTTTTCATTAAGGAATAAAGCCAAGCAGTGGTTAAACTCGTTACCACGAGGGTCAATCACCACATGGGATCAAATGACCGAAAAATTTTTATTGAAATATTTTCCACAGGCCAAAACGGCCAAATTACAGAATGATATCTCTTCTTTTGTGCAGATGGATTTAGATACATTATATGACGCATGGGAGAGATACAAGGATCTCTTGAGAAGATGTCTACACCATGGTTTACCCTTGTGGCTCCAAGTTTAAACTTTCTATAACGGTGTAAACCCCTCAATGAGGCAACTAATTGATTTAGCCGCCGGTGGAACCTTGAACAACAGAACTCCTGAAGCCGCCTACTAATTTATTGAAGAGATGTCACTGAATAACTATCAGTGGCAGATTACAAGATGAAACCAACAAAATCAGCCGGAGTTTTTAACCTCGATGCAGTAACCATGCTATCAACGCAGGTAGAGATGATGAATAAAAAGCTTGATAGGTTTTGTTCTTCGCAGGTACATCAAGTAATGCAGTGCGACGCAAGTGGAACTCTGGCGAATCCTGAGTACCCACCCTACCAACTGGGCACGGAAAGCGAACAGATGAACTATATAGGTAATAATTTCAGATTTAATAATAACCCTTATAGTAATACCTATAATCCATGTTGGAGGAACCACCCAAATTTTTCATGGGGAGGTTAAGGAAATTAGGGAAATCAAAGACAACAACCTCCTCAAAATTTCCAAAATCAGCCTTATGCACAGGAAAAGAGGTCGAACCTCAAAAAGATGTTGACAAAATTCATGGCAGCCATAGAAAACCGCCTCTAAGACACCGAGGCAACACTGAAAACCCAACAAACATCGATGGAAGGGATCAAGAACCAAGTCGAGGAACTTACTAAGTTAGTTGGGGAAATTACGAAGTCAGTTGGACAACTTACTAATATAGTTTCTGAACTCCAATCAAATTTTTTTTCTAAAGAAGCCGAACAGGTAACGGAAGTCACACTGAGAAGTGGAAAGGAGTTAGTTGAACCAAAGAAAAAAATACCACAAGAAAGTAAACCAAAAATCCCATATCCGGAAAAGTTGAAGAAAGACCGATTAGATGCCCAATACAGTAAATTTCTTAAACTTTTTAAACAAATACATATTAACTTACCCTTTGTTAAAGCCATTTCACAGATGCCAACGTACGCAAAATTCTTAAAAGAAATCCTGACGAATAGAAGGAAGCTTGAAGAAATATCAACAGTGGAGCTTAATGAAGAATGTTCAGCTATCCTTCAAAACAAGTTGCCAACCAAATTAAAAGACCCAGGAAGTTTTACTATTCCCTGTTAATTGGTAGTTTAAATATTAAGAAAGCATTAGCTGATCTCGCTGCTAATATTAATTTAATGCCTTATAAAATGTTTAAACAACTAGATCTTAGGGAACCAAAACCCACTAGGATGAGTATTCAGTTAGCTGATAGATCTATTAAATATCTTAGAGGAGTTATCGAAGATGTCTTAGTAAAAATTGATAAATTTATTTTCCCCGTTGATTTTGTTGTGCTTGACATGGATGAGGACATTGAGGTTCCCTTAATTTTAGGGCACCCTTTTTTAGCTACTGCTAGGGCTGTTATCGATATAGGAGATGGTAAGCTTGCATTAAGAATAGGCGATGAGGAAATTATTTTTCAAATTTATGATGCCATGCGATATTCTAGAGAACAAGATAATTCCTATTATCTTGTTGATACTATTGATCATATCATTCAAAACTCATTATAGGAAATCATACATGATGACACGATGGAACTGTGCCTTACTCAAGAAGAGGGGAGAAGATGAAGTTGACGAGCTAAATTGGAATACATCTTCATCTAGACATACGGAAAAAGAAAGCATTGAAATCAATGACGATCTAAAACAAAAACCTTCTATTTATGAGCCACCCAAATTAGAATTAAAACAGTTGTCGAAACACTTAGAATATGCATTCCTGGGGGAAAATTCTATGCTATCAGTAATTATCTCTTCAGAACTAGAACCAGAGGAGAAAGAGGAGTTGCTACAGGTACTAAGATAACATAAAAGAGCCATAGCTTGGAAAATCTCTGACATTAAGGGAATAAGCCCAACATTTTGTACCCACAAAATTTTAATGGAAGATGAGTACAAGCCATGTGTGCAACCTCAAAGATGATTAAATCCCAACGTAAAAGAAGTTGTGAAAGGTGAGGTAATTAAACTTCTAGATGCTGGAATAATTTATCCTATTTCTAACAGCAATTGGGTAAATCCTGTGTAGGTTGTTCCAAAGAAAGGAGACATGATGATGGTTGCCAACGAAAAGAATGAACTAATCCCCACCAGAACAGTCACAGGATAGAGAGTCTGCATCGATTACAGGAAGCTAAACGACGCCACTAGAAAATACCACTTTCCTTTACCCTTCATTGATTAAATGCTAGAAAGGTTATCTAGGCATATGTACTATTGCTTCCTTGATAGACTCTCCGGCTATTTCCAAATCCCAATAGCACCTAAAGATCAAGAAAAGACAACATTCACATGCCCATAAGGTATGTTTGCTTATCGTAGAATGCCATTTGGATTATGTAATGCTCCTGCTACTTTTTAGCGTTGCATGTTGGCAATCTTTGATGAACATGTAAAAGACATTATGGAGGTATTTATGGACGATTTCTTGGTATTCGATAATTCTTTCCATCTTTGCCTTAAAAATTTAAAATGAGTTCTAGTGAGATGTGAAGAAACAAACCTTGTTTTAAATTGGGAAAAATGCCACTTTATGGTATAAGAGGGAATTGTATTGGGACATAAAATTTCTAGTAAGGGAATCGAGGTAGATAAAGCAAAGGTGGAGACCATAGAAAAACTACCTCCTCCTAGCTCAATTAAGGCTATTAGAAGCTTTTTAGGACATGCAGGATTTTATAGAAGATTTATTAAAGATTTTTCTAAAATAGCTAAGCCTCTAACAAAATTACTAGAAAAAGATACACCTTTTAAGTTTGATCAGGAATGTTTAGATGCATTTAATATCCTTAAAGAGAAGTCAATAAATGCCCCAATTATAATTGCCCCCGATTGGAATCTTCCCTTTGAACTAATGTGTGATGCAAGTAATTTTGCAATGGGTGCAGTTTTAGGACAGCGAAGAGACAAGCACTTCTAGCCAATCTATTATGCCAGCAAGACATTAACAGTCGCATAATAAAATTATACCACCACTGAAAAAGAATTACTAGCTGTGGTCTTTGCATTTGATAAATTCAGACAATATTTAGTATTATCTAAAGTTGTCGTTTACACTGACCACTCCGCTCTTCGTTATCTTTTAACTAAACCTGATGCAAAACCTCAACTCATAAGATGGATCTTACTTTTACAAGAATTTTATTTGGAAATATAGGATAAGGAGGGAGCTGAAAACCTTGCAGCAGATCACCTCTCTAGGCTTGAGAACCCACATATCGAAGAACTTGATAAAAGTGAGATAAACAACTCATTCCCTGAAGAACAACTCTTTTCTATAACCAACTTCGAGGTACCATGGTTTGCAGATATTGCGAATTATTTAGCTGCTAACATTTTACCAAAAAGGTTAACACATCACCAAAAGAAACAATTTTTTACTGATGCAAAAAACTATTTTTGGGAAGATCCTTTTTCTTTTCCCCATATGTGCAAATCAAGTAATTAGGAGATGTGTTACAAGGACGGAAGCAAGGAAAATCCTTGAACATTGCCATTCAGGACCTTTAGGAGGACACTACAGTGGTATTAAGACAGCACATAAAATACTTGAATCAGGTTTTTATTGGCCCACTCTATTCAAAGATGCCAACAGGTATGTTCCTTCATGTGATAAATGCCAAAGAACAGGTAATGTTTCTAAATGTGATGAAATGCCTCAAACATATATGCTATCATGTGAAATATTTGATGTATGGGGTATCGATTTTATGGGTCCATTCCCTAGTTTATTTGAAAATAAATACATCCTAGTGGTAGTAGATTACATGTTAAAATGGGTAGAAGCCAAAGCTTTACCTACCAATGATGCTAGAGTAGTAGTTAAGTTTCTCAAGAAACTGTTCTCTCGATTTGGAACACCTAGAGCTATCATTAGTGATAGGGGCACTCATTTCTATAATGCTCAATTTGATAAAGTCTTAAAAAAATATGGAGTACACCACAGGATAGCCACCCCATATCACCCTCAAACCAGTGGGTAAGTTGAAGTAGCAAACCGAGAACTTAAACGCATCCTAGAAAAAATAGTTGAATCAAATAGAAAAGATTGGACATTAAAAGTAGATGATGCCTTATGGGCCTATAGAACAGCATTTAAAACCACCAAGGAAAATCCCCATACAAACTTGTCTACGGAAAAAGTTATCATCTACCTTTCGATTTAGAACACAAAGCTTTTTGGGCTATAAAATTTTTAAATTACGATCTTAAAACTGTAGGAAAGGAAAGAATAATGTAGATGAACGAGCTAGAAGAATGGAGAGCTGATGCATACAAGAACTTGAAACTATACAAGGAAGCAACAAAGCGACGCCATGATGCTCGTCTAAAGAAATCGAAACAATTCGAAGTAGGGGACTTGGTTCTGCTATACAACTCAAGGCTTAAATTGCTTCCTGGGAAATTGAAATCAAGATGGTCAGGTCCATTCATGATTAAAACAATTTTTCCCTTTTGCACAATTGAGGTAACACACCCCACTCAAGGCACATTCAAGGTAAATGGTCACCGACTCAAAATCTATAATGGTGAAGATTTTAGGGATATGAGAGAGGAGCTTCAACTCCACGAACCTTCTTTTAGAAAGGAAAACAGGAAAAGTCTAGCTTAAGACTTTAAACGAGCGCTTCTCGGGAGGCAACCCGAGCACTAACCCTACACAATTTTTTTCATTTTAGTTTCTTTTCTTCTCTTCGTCTTAAACACCTAGATTTAAACTAACCAAAAGTGCAGATTTCCAAGACCACACAGTCTTGCACACAGCCGTGGCCGTGGCCATGTGGAAGTATAAAATCTCTGTACTGATAATGGCAGAAGAGGTACAAGTCAAAGAGAATCAAATCTTCTAGTCACAGCCTCCAACCACCACCCACTGGCATCGACAAAATGCCACGATCGTCGACGCGGCAGTGGACGACACTGACTTACCACCAGCGGGCGTGGGTGAACCAACACGCCTAAACACACGATCGTGCGACACGATCATGTGTATCGACATGCCCACGGTCCACGAGTGTGGGGAAACGTCAGACCCCAAAACTCTATTTAAACCCACCCCCTCCCCATTCTTCTCATCTACTTTCCACAACTTTTCTTCCTTCTTTTATTAGAATTCTTCCCTCTCCATCACAGTTCTATATACTCTTGAGCTACACATATCCATGTCAAAGAAGCAGAAAAAGCCAAGCATAATCTCCCAGTGCTAGATCGATCTACATAAGTTCATGTCGGCCGCTTCATCCACTCTACAAGCCATTTAACTTTTATTCTACTTTTCTCTTTTGCTTCAATTTCCTTCTCTTTGACTCTCTTATGCTTAATTTAGTTTATTTTATTCTAGTTTCTTGGTTTTAGGTTTTTCAGACTGCTAGGGAATCACACCGAAACCACGACCACCGGCTTAACATAACCTTAGGAATCACACCCACCTCGCGAACCATCCAACAATAAGGACTCCTCAGTCCATTCATCTTTTATGTTAATTTTATCTTACTTTTCGTTTCTTTCCCTTTAGTTTTCTTTTCCTTAAATACATAATTAGTTTATTTTAAATGTGTCTTAATAAAATCCATCACGAGTTTCCCAATTTCTTCATCTACCACAGTGACTATTGGCATACACCACAGCACCACCGCCTCCTCCTCCAAATCGGGCCGAGAATAGTAATCCCAAAAAAAAATTAAGGAAGTGTCACTTCTCCCCTTCTCTTTTGATTTCAGTATCACATGATTATTTATCTATCTTTGACATTGAGGGCAATGTACATCTTAAGTGTGGAGGGGGTAAAAGTGCCTAACTATTTGCATTATTCTCAAATCCCTGAATTATATCTAGCTCTTAAGTAATTTCCTCATATTACTAATTAGGATGAAATTTCTGATGATTTATGATTCTTAGTGATATGTTTTTGAATAATTCATAATTGTGCATTGATGATTTATACTTGAAGATACTAGAGAATCAAGCATGGTAAGTCTGTTTTTTCAAAAAATAAAAAATTTTCTAGGTTGCCGAACTGAATTTGAATATTACCTTGAAGTTTGAAATTTACAGGGATTGATGTCAAATAGCCATAATTTTTGTGAGATTTGAGCCTTTTAGAGCATATATTCTTTTCCGTGATCACTTTATTGATTATGAATGTGTCAACACTGAATTGTTATTCTAGAACTTGCCTCGATTATACATGTCAAGACCACAATTTTGATTTGATATACTAAGATGATAAAGGCACCTAGGTTTTAACCCACTCACTCCATTAAAAAGCCTACCTTCACAATTAACCCGTAGTTAACCCTTTTATCCTAACAACCCTTTTTATTGATTCACCCAATAAAATTAACCCAAAACCCCGCTCGTATTTATTATCACTGTTTCTTTGACTACCTTTCTATCGAGAATTGATTTGATCAGTTGCCTAAATACTTTATTTCAGCTGATAAAGTTCTTTCTTATATTATGTATTTATTGATTTGTTCTTAAAATAAGAATAATAAATAAAAATAAAAAATAAAAAAATCGAAGTATATTCATTATTAATTCTGTAATTAAGTGAGCTTGCATGTTTAAATTCAATATCTTGAAGAAGAAGCTCGTATTATTAGTATTTTCTTGTGATGTAATTATTCAACTTATTAGTTCATTTTTCTAAAGTTAGGTAACTCGTCAATTTAATCTCGATTTTAACCCTCTAATTTAGCTTTTTTCCACACCTTTAACCTAAGCCCCGTTACAACCCTGTAAAGACTTTTTGATTTGTGTATCATTTCATATTACAGTGGTGGAGATTTGATTTTCAGGCAAGCCTATGGGATTAACTTGTCAGGTTCGACTTATGAGTGCTTTTTCCTAAACCTTAAACACTTCGAGTGCTTTGAGTGAATCTTGAGTGAGGATGTCAATCTTTGTCAGTTTTGAATCAGAGGCTGTAACACCGTGGATTTTGGGGTTCTCTTTTAATGTGTTTTGGGTGCATATTCCATGTTTTGTAGTTGTTTGGATGTGTTTGGGGGTCCCGGGAAGGCTTGCGGTTAAGCCTGAGACTTGCTGAAAAATTTTGTTTTAGGCACTGTAGGGGAGAACTGGATAGGATAAGGTTTATGAGTTATTGCTTGTGTTTAGTTGGCACAAGTGAGGAGTTGGTGATGTGGCAGAAAGGCGCCACTTAGAGTGCTTGAAGTGACGCCACAAGGAGTAGTGAGGGAGCGGGTTCGAGTAGGATGGATTACTTTTTTTTTTGGGAATTTATTTTGGTGTTAGGATGGGAAGTGGTGGATTCGGCTAGGGACCTTGAAGAGTGGGTGTTGAATGACTCAAAGATGTTTGAATGAGTGGGTGAGAGGTGATAGGGGAGAGTTGAAGAGGTCAATCGGTTTGAATGGGTGTTAGGGAGTACTTTGTAGAGAAAAATAAGGAATTTGGAGTAGGGTAAAGTTGTTAGCCAAATTTTTTAGTAGTGTTAGGGGGTAGGATTTCGGTATTGGTAAAGGGGTTAGATGTCAAAACTTAGGTGTGTTTTTAGTAGCTTGTGTATGTGTTAAGGTTCTCTTTTCAGCATTTGGGGTATGTTCCTCTTTCAGCACTTTTCTTGTCCTAATTATCGATTTTTCCCAAGGTTGCTTATTGGTCATCTCTTCTTTGGTAAGTCGTAACCTGTTGGGGCATTCTTTCCTTTCTATTTCTTTCTTTTTTCTCAATTGCTTCCTCTCCCTAAGCTCCCAACCCTTGCCGAATTTGCTCAAGCCTTTTGTCATTTTTTTTCTTTAGTTCTTTCCTTTTCTACTCTAAAGCGGTAGGACCCTTTTGTTCTTCTTCACTTTTGTTTTCTTGCTTCATTCTTCCAAGCTGAACCACATCCCTCATTTTCCTTCTTGACCGAATCATCATCTTCCATCACTCATCTCTCTCTAAATTCTTTTGTTTTAGCCAAATTTCCCTAGCCCTTCTTCTTATTTCTTTTTAATCAAACCATTTCCTGTTGATCTCTTCTCTCATTCTTTGATGTTAATCGATTGTCAGGGTGGTGACTTAAATCATCTGTACCTTCTGCCATCTTTTATCTCGTTTTGCCTAGTCAAACCAAAGTCGAATCTGCACCTTTTCTGTTGACTTTTGGGTGATTACCGAATATAGATCTCTCATTTGGCACATTTTAGTTTCGGTAAGGGATCTTTCTCACTTTACTGGTCATTCTCTTTCTTTTCTCTTAGGGCTGTTAAACCAAAGGTGTTTATGTGGTGTTTTGGTGCCGAACATAGGAGGGACTCCGCTTTCATACTCCTACTTGCATTTGCTCAGCGGCTGGCAGATTTGGGAAAGTGGTGTTGATCGAATGGTGGTAGGAGGGTTCATGTTATTCATTTGGCCAAGAGGTCATCTCTCCTAATCTATTTTTCTTTGTTTCAACCAATTCTTACTTGGTATTTGCATAGGTACTCAATCGACTTCTTAATCCAAGTCTTGTGGCCTCTAGGTTCTATCGATCTAGGTAAGAAATCTTTTCATATTGAGCGTCTATTCTTATTTTCTCTAATTCAAAGCCTTAACCTGGTATTCTGACTAAGACTTTTTTCATGGAATCAAGTGCTAGCCAAATAAAGGAAGGGGTTGGACTCGTAGTCTCTACCCCTAAGTTTAAAAAATGAGCGATTTTGTGGGCCGGCTTCAGAATAGGATTGGCAGATTGCTGTAATTTCTACGAGTGAGAGTGTTAACAAGATTGATAGTTTGGTTCTCTGTGTTTATAGGTCTGTAAATATTCACACTCTTTTGTTATTAAAATGTGTTATTAACCGTTTGGGGCTGAAAAATCGAGGTGACTAAATAAAAAGTCATTATACCTTTATGGGTATAGTTGGGATACCAAGTAAGTACCTTATTGTTCTATTTGTGAGTACATAAACACATGCCATAATATATTGGTTATTTAACAGCATGTTGCATTCATTTGATATGTATGTTATGCATGGGTTGGTTTATGATGAAAAGGGGAAGTGCTATTAAAGACTGTCATAGTGGTTTGGTACCACAGTGGGTTAACCCCACGCATATTGATTAGTGACTAAGTCTCAGTGGTTTGGTACCACATACATACGTGTTAATTTTTGACTCGTCCCAGTGGTTTGGTACCACAGTGGGTTGGACCCACATACATGATTATCAAGGATTGTCAACAGTGGTTTGGTACCACAAGTGGGTTGGCCCCAAGTGTTATAAGTTGTGACTCTGTCACCAGTGGCTTGGTGCCACATATATGGCGTGTAGCGGATGGAGGGTTGATTGTAGAAATCCCCACGGTGTGTTGGGCTGGTACGGGTGGCGTGTAGAGGATGGATAATTAGGTTGGGTTGGGATACATTGCATTCATATTCCGTGTAATTACAATTGTGGGCTAGGAGCCATTTATGTGATATAGGGGATTTACATACTGAGTCTTGGTGACTCACCCCTCTGCTTAACTTTGCAGGTAGTAGTAGATCGTGGATTTGGGAGCCGAGGCGGACTCGTGGAGGCCGTAGCATGTTTATTTTCCGTAAACTCATTTTCTTTCTTTAAATTATTTTAACTGGGATTTTAGATTATGTAATAAGGCCTTCTTAAACTGATATTTGGGTTTTAATATTTAGTATTTACTTTTGGTACGACATTAACTTATTTTTAACAAGAAAGTTAACCTGAAGTTTCAAAACGGAGGTAACACTAAATAACTATTTTCTCACAAGTGCTAACCAAGATAACAAACGGAATACAACTCAACCTGAAAAAGTTTCCTATAACTGTAAACCACTGTTTTTAAAACATCGGCTAAATGAAAACTTTACCAACTTCTGACATTTCTCCTAAAATCAAAAAATTTTTGTTTTACGACTTTACCTGTGACATACCAGATCTGATCATAACGTCTAGACCGGGTTTAAGGTGTTACAATTTTGGTATCAGAGCTTAGGTTGTAAAACTCGACTGTGGAATGGGTTCAAAAATGTTTTAAAAAGTTGATTTCAAGTGTTATATAAAGAAAATGTGATAGTTTGGAGTATGGCACCCGATCCACACGGTAAGTGTTCTAATTGTTGGTAATTTTGCATGAAATAATTATGTTGTGTTATGAATGCTATTATTAGGAGATCTAAACTTTAGAGACTAAAACCTTTAGGTGTAGACACGAATCTGCGAGAATCACTTTTAATGCTATTCTTTTTCATAAGACTGCTTGGTATTAAATAGTAAAAAAAAGCACTAACTCATAAAACTCTTAATCAGATTAAGTCATATCAATAGCCATAAGTACTAGGGGCGTGGACATGTTGTGCGCGGCCTTGGTAGAGGTCGGAGTGTTGGGTCTGAACCTTTGGAATCTAGACATCAGTTGGAAGGTGATGTACCAGCATCGCCAGCTGCGAAAGCGGAGTTTCAAGATCAAATAGGCAGGGACGATGCTGTGTCTTAGGCAATGTTACGGGTGTTGGAGAGAGTTACTGGAGCGAGCACGGGTTCGGGGGCTTAAAGATCTGTGTCTGAGCGACTTCGAGCTAATGGAGCAGAAATGTTTAGGGGCGTTTCTGGTGTAGCTCCTAATGTGGCCGAATATTGGTTGGAAGCGGTTGAGCGTATAATGGATGATCTTAATTTTACGGTGGAGGAGAAGTTGAAAGGGTTGTGTCTCTTCTTGGGACGAAGCGTAGCAGTGGTGGCTTATGGTTAGGAATAGATTAGTGGCTGACCATATTACCTAGGATTTCTTTAAGATAACGTTCTAGGGAAGTACATCGGATCAATTTATGCGGAAGCACAGCGTAAGGCATTCTTAAATTTGGTTTAGGGGAATAGATCGGTGGCTGAGTATGAGGCAGAATTCTTACGTCTTAGTCGTTATGCCTGGGGTATTGTTGCCACAGACCATGAGCATTGCGTTCGGTTTGAGGATGGTCTGAGGGATGAACTGCGAGTGTTAATAGCTCCACAGCGAGAAAGGGAATTTATTGTCTTAGTGGAAAAGGCCAAGATAGCTGAAGAGATGAAGCGGTCTGAAAAGTAGAACTAGGATAGGGATAGAGTCAAAAATAAAAGGAATTTTGGATCCTCAGGGTCAGTTGGAGGTTTTCAAAAGAGACCTAGGTTGAATGGGCCGAGTCGTGTTACGAGACCTATTGCAGATATCGACCTCAGAGGTGTGCTTGATGTGGTAAATTTCATTTGGATGAGTGTTAGATGAGTAATAGAGGATGCTTTAGGTGTGGGTCTACTAATCATCGGATAAGAGACTGTCCGCAAGAGTCGGGCAGAGAGCGACCAGTGGGTCAGAGTTATATTCAGTTTGATAGAGGCAGTTCGCAATCACAGAGGGGCCGTGGTCTAGCCAGGGGAGGTAATAGTTTTGGTTGGGGACGTGGAGCACCAGGCAAAGGTGCTGGGAATGCAGATGCGAGACAGCCTGGTTTGGTCTATGCAGTCAGAAGCCGAGAGGAGGGCGATGCACTGGACGTCATAACGGTACATTCCTTATTTATGGGTTGCCTTATACTGCATTAATTGATATTGGGTCGACGCATTCATATGTTGCTAGAGTGATATCTGGAACTTTAAAATTAGACTTTGAGATTGCCCCTAGGGAGATGACTGTACTTAGCCCTTTAGGACAATCGGTTGTAATGAATACACTCTTTAGGAAGGTGCCTTTAGAGGTTCAAGGGATGGTTTTTTCGGCTGATCTAATGGAATTGCCATTTGGGGAGTTCGACTTAATCTTAGGTATGGACTGGTTAGTGAAGTATCGAGCAAAATTGGATTGTGTAGCCAAGCGCATGGTGTTAAGAACTCCTGAGGATGATGAGGTGGTGGTGTTAGGAGAAAAGAGAAACTACTTGTCTAATGTAGTGTCCGTTTTAAAAGCTGAAAGAGTGGTGAGGAAGGGATGTGAGGCATTCATAACCTTTGTTTATGCTTTAAAGGCCAAGGAATTAGTTGTGGGGGAGGTTAGAATAGTGAAGGAGTTTCCTGATGTTTTCCTAGAAGAGCTTCCAGGACTACCTCTAGAACGTGAGGTGGAATTTGGTATTGATCTTCTTCCAGGGATAGCACCCGTATCAATTGCCCCGTATAGAATGGCGCCAAAGAAGTTGGTGGAATTGAAAGCTCAAATTTAGAACTATTGGATCAGGGCTTTATTCGATCGAGTATATCACCTTGGGGAGCGCCGGTGCTATTCGTTAAGAAGAAGGATGGATCAATGCGTATGTGCATTGACTACCGTCAGTTGAATAAGTTAACCATTAAGAATAAGTACTTGCTGCCGAGGATTAACGATTTGTTCGATCAGTTAGGGGGCTTCAGTCTTCTCGAAGATAGATTTGAAATCAGGATATCATTTGAAATCAGGATATCATCAGCTTAAGGTCAAGGTAGCAGATATTCATAAGACGACTTTCGAACTCGCTATGGCCATTATGAATTCCTGGTGATGCCATTTGGGTTGACTAATGCACCAGCAGCGTTTATGGACATGATAAACTGGGTATTCCAACCCTATCTAGATCGGTTTGTTATGGTATTTATAGACGATATTCTGGTATATTCCAAGAAGAAAGAAGAGCATGATTCGCATCTTCGTGTAGTTCTGTAGATTCTGAGGGAGAAATAGCTGTACGCCAAATTTAGTACGTGTAAATTTTGGTTGAAAGAGGTTACCTTTTTGGGTCATGTAGTATCTGCTGAGGGAATTAGAGTTGATCCCTAGAAAATTTAATCTGTGTTGGATTGGAAACAACCTAAGTCTGTGGCGGAAATTCAAAGTTTCTTGGATTTGGTAGGTTACTACAGAAGGTTCGTTGAGAGTTTCTCTTTGATTGCAGCACCATTAACTAAGCTATTGCAGAAAGGGGTACCGTTTGTCTGGTCTGATAAGCAACAGGAAAGTTTTGAGAAGTTAAAGAAAATCTTGATGGAGGCTCTAGTTTTGATACAGCCTGAGGCCGGGAAGGAGTTTGTTGTTTACTGCAATGCGTCGCACACAGGTTTGGAATGTGTGCTAATGTAGGAAGGGAAGGTGGTGGCATATGCATCTCGACAGTTGAGATCGCATGAGGTGAATTATCCTACGCATGATTTGGAATTGGCTACAATAGTGTTTTCTTTGAAGACCTAGAGACATTACTTGTATGGAGAGAAGCCCATTATCTATACTGACCGCAAGAGTTTGAAATATCTCCTTACTCAGAAGGAGTTAAATTTAAGACAACGGAGGTGGATTGAGTTATTGAAGGACTACGATTGCTCGATCGAATATCACCCAGGTAAAGCTAATGTGGTGGCAGATACGTTAAGTCAGAAGGTAATAGCAGATTTGAGGGTGATGTTTGCTTATCTCAGATTATACGATGATGGAAGTCCATTAGCTGAACTCCAAGTGAAGCCTTCTTGGGTCAATCAGATTAAAGAAAAGCAGTTGGTGGATGAAGCCTTGAGTGCTTGACTTTTGCAAGTATAGAATGGTAAAGTAGAGGATTATAGTCTGAATAGTGATGGGGTTTTGTGTTTTCGTGGAAGGGTTTGCATGCCGAGGCATGAAAGGTTAACACAGACGATTCTTCAGGAAGCGCATAGTAGCCCATACGCTATGCATCCTGGAGGAAGTAAGATGTATCGGGATCTGCGTGAGCAGTTCTGGTGGCCTGGATTGAAGCAGTAAGTTACGAAGGTTGTGGGAAAGTGTTTAACATGTCAGCAGGTAAAAGTTAAGCATCAGTTGCATTTGGGGTTATTGCAGCCGGTGAAGATTCCACAATAGAAATGGGAGAGGATCACTATGGACTTTTTTAGTGGGCTACCTCTTACGTCTACTAGGAAAGATTCGATATGGGTGATTGTCGACCGATTGACAAAATTCACTCATTTCATACCGGTTCGTGTTGACTACTCTTTATAGAAACTAGCTAAGCTGTATATAGAAGAGGTTTGTGTCGATCATATCGGATAGAGACCCTAGGTTTACGTCGTGTTTTTGGAAAGCACTGCATCAGGATTTGGGTACAAGGTTGGATTTCAGTATAGGGTTCATCCACAGACGGACGGACAGTTGAAGAGGGTAATTCAAATCTTGGAAGATATGTTGAGGGGTTGTGTTATCAACTTCAAGGGTAGTTGGGAGGAGTTTCTACCATTGGCAGAATTCACGTACAACAATAGCTATCAGTCCAGTATTCAGATGGCACCGTATGAAGCATTGTATGGTCGAAGATGTCGCACTCCTACTTGTTGGATAGAGTTGGGTGAGCGACAATTATTGGGTCCAAAATTGGTTTTTGTAACGGAGGACAAGGTTAAGTTGATTCAGACTCGGTTGAAGGAAGCTTCTGACAGAAAAAAAGTCCTATGCTGATCTGAAGCGTAAAGACATAGAATTTGCAGTGGGTGACTGGGTTTTCTTAAAAGTGTCACCGTGGAAGAAAGTTCTAAGGTTTGGACGGAAGGGTAAGCTAAGCCCCTAGTTTATCGGGCCTTACCGTATGTTGAAGCGTATAGGATTGGTAGCTTATTAGCTCGAGCTATTTCATGTTTCAATGCTGAGGCGCTACCATTCAGAACCATCTCATGTTGTGCCAGTGGAATAAATCAAAGTAATGCCTGATCTATCCTTTGAGGAGAAACCAGTTCAAATCTTGGATCGTGATGTTAATGTACTGCAAAGGAAGACGATTCCGTTGGTTAAAGTATTGTGGCAGAATCACGGTTCAGAGGAAACCACATGGGAGCCAGAGGATGCGATGCAACAACAATACCCTTATCTCTTCTGACCAGGTAATTTTGAGGTCAAAATTTCTTTAAGGGGGTAGAACTGTAACACCTTGTATTTTGGGGTTCTATTTTAATGTGTGTTGGGTGCGTATGCCATGTTTTGTAGTTGTTTGGATGTGTTTAGGGGTCCCGGGAAGGCTTGGGGTTAAGCCAGAGCCTTGCTAAAAATTTTTGTTTTAGGCACTTTAGGGGAGAACTGGCTAGGACAGGCTTTATGAGTTATTTCCTGTGTTTAGTTAACACAAGTGAGGAGTTGGTGAAGTGGCAGAGAGGTGCCACTTAGAGTGCTTGAAGTGACGCCACAAGGAGCAGTGAAGGAGCAGGTTCGAGTAGCATGGATTACTTTTTTTTTTTGGGAATTTATTTTGGTGTTAGGATCGAAAGTGGTGGATTCGGCTAGGGACCTTGAAGAGTGAGTGTTGAATGAGTCAAAGGTGTTTGAACGAGTGGATGAGAGTGATGGGGGAGAGTTGAAAAGGTCAATCAATTTGAATGGGTGTTAGGGAGTACTTTGTGGAGAAAAATAAGGAATTTGGAGTGGGGTAAAGTTGTTACCAAATTTTTAAGTAGTGTTAGGGGGTAGGATTTCATTATTGGTAAAGGGGTTAGATGCTGAAACTTAGGTGTGTTTTTAGTAGCTTGTGCATGTGTTGAAGTTCTCTTTTCGGCATTTGGGGTGTGTTCCTCTTTCAGCACTTTTCTTGTTCTAATTGCTGATTTTTCCCAAGGTTACTTATTGGTCATCTCTTCTTTGGTAAGTCGTAACCTGTTGGGGCATTCTTTCCTTTCTATTTCTTTCTTTTTCTCAATTGCTTTTTCTCCCCAAGCTCCCAATCCTTGCCGAATTAGCTCAAGCCTTTTGTCATTTTTTTTCTTTAGTTCTTTCTTCTTCTACTCTAAAGCCGTAGGACCCTTTTGTTCTTCTTTTCTTTTATTTTCTTGATTCATTCTTCCAAGCCAAACCACATCCCTCATTTTCCTTCTTGACTGAATCATCATCTTCCATCACTCATCTCTCTCTAAATTCTTTTATTTTAGCTGAATTTCCCTAGCTCTTCTTCTTATTTCTTTTTAATCAAACCATTTCCTGTTGATCTCTTCTCTCATTCTTTGGTGTTAATCGATTGTCAGGGTGGTGACTTAAATCATCTGTACCTTTTGCCATCTTTTATCTCGTTTTTTCCTATTCAAACCAAAGCAGGATCTGCACCTTCTCTGTCGACTTTTGGGTGATTGCTGAATATAGGTCTCTCATTTGGAACATTTTAGTTTCGATAAGGGATCTTCCTTACTTTACTGCTCGTTCTCTTTCTTTTCTCTTAGGGCTGTTAAACCAAAGGTGTTTATGTGGTGTTTTGGTGCTTTGGTCGAATGTAGGAGGGACTCCGCTTTCATACTCCTACTTGCATTTGGTCAGCAGTTGGCAGATTTTGGTAAGTGGTGTTGGCCGAATGGTGGTAGGAGGGTTCATGTTATTCATTTGGCTAAGAGGACATCTCTCCTAATCTATTTTTCTTTATTTCAACTGATTCTTACTTGGTATTTGCATAGGTACTCAATCGACTTCTTAATCCAAGTCTTGTGGCCTCTGGGTTCTGTCGATCTAGGTAAGAAATCTTTTCATATCGAGCTTCTATTCTTATTTTCTCTGATTCAAAGCCTTAACCTGGTCTTCTGACCAAGACTTTTTTCATGGAATCAAGTGCTAGCCAAACAAAGGAGGGGGTTGGACTCGTTGTCTCTACCCCTAAGTTCAAAAAAGAGCGATTTCACTGTTCGTGATTTTCCACCTAGTAGCGGGTCGGCTTCGGAACGGGATCGACAGATTGCTGTGATTCCTGCAAGTGAGAGTGTTAACGAGATCGATAGTTTGGTTTTCTGTGTTTACAGGTGTGTAAATATTCACACTCTTTTGTTATTAAAATGTGTTATTAACCGTCTGGGGCTGAAAAGCTGGGGTGACTAAATTAAAAGTTGTTATACCTTTATGGGTATAGTTGGGATACCAAGTAAGTACCTTATTGTTCTATTTGTGAGTACATAAACGTATGCCATAATATATTGGTTATTTAACAGCATGTTGCATTCATTTGATATGTATGTTATGCATGGGTTGGTTTATGATGAAAAGGGGAAGTGCTATTAAAGACTATCACAGTGGTTTGGTACCAGAGTGGGTTGACCCCACACATATTGATTAGTGACTAAGTCTCAGTGGTTTGGTACCACATACATACGTGTTAATTCTATGACTCGTCCCAGTGGTTTGGTACCACAATGAGTTGCCCCACATACATGATTATCAGGGATTGTCACCAGTGGTTTGGTACCACAAGTGGGTTGGCCCCACGTGTTATAAGTTGTGACTCTGTCACCAGTGGCTTGGTGCCACATATATGGCGTGTAGCGGATGGAGAGTTGATTGTAGAAATCCCCACGGTGTGTTGGGCTAGTACGGGTGGCGTGTAGAGGATGGATAATTATATTGGGCTGGGATACATTGCATTCATATTCCGTGTAATTACGATTGTGGGCTAGGAGCCATTTATGTGATATAGGGGATTTACACACTGAGTCTTGGTGACTCACCCCTCTGCTTAACTTTGCAGGTAGTCAGTAGATCGTGGATCTGGGAGCCGAGGCGGACTTGTGGAGGCCATAACATGTTTATTTTCCGTAAACTCATTTTCTTTCTTTAAATTGTTTTAATTGGGATTTTAGATTATGTAATAAGGCCTTCTTAAACTGATATTTTGGTTTTAATATTTAGTATTTACTTTTGGTATGACATTAACTTATTTTTAACAAGAAAGTTAACCTGAAGTTTCAAAACGGAGGTAACACTAAATAATGGTTTTCTCACAAGTGCTAACCAAGATAACAAACGGAAAACAACTCAACCTGGAAAAGTTTCCTATAACTGTAAACCACTATTTTTAAAACATCGCCTAAACGAAAACTTTACCAACTTCCGACATTTCTCCTAAAATCAAAAAATTTTTGCTTTACGACTTCACCCTGTGACATACCAGATCTGGTCGTAACGTCTAGATCGGGTTTGGGGCGTTACAGTGGTAATTATTTAGATAAAGGGAGACACCTATGTTTTCATGCTACAAATATATAACTTAGAAGTGTTTGAATCTTTGGGAGTCTTTGAGTTAATTTATCCATGTATAAATTATCTATGAATTATGATGAGGCCTTGTTAATGAGAACTATGCATTGTGGAAAGTTCCTTTTAATTGTAAGTTAAGAATTTTGCTTGAGGACATGCAAAAGCTTAAATGTGGGGTATTTGATAAACCGTAAAAGTAACATATTTTAATCCCACATTTAGCATACTTTTGGATGATTTAGTCCCTGAATTGTGTAAAAAGGTGCTCTTAATCCTTTCTTTTCATGTTTTATACTTAGGAAAGCACATAGGGATGAAAAGAACGAGAAATGGGCCTAAAACGGACCAAATTGGGCCAAAGAAGAAATCGACACGGCCTGGGCCCAATTTACTCTAACACGGCTTGGACCCCGAAACACACAGGCGTGTCTCTTCAGCAGACACGACCACGGCCTGAAATCGATTCACATGGGCGTGTGTCATGGCCGTGTCCCTGTCGTGGCAAAGAGCAATTTCATTCGGAATAGGGTACTTAGAGGCAAAGAAAAACATTCCAAAGCCTATTCAAACACCCTAGTAGGAATTTTACTTGAATTAGGATATGTAGAGGCCAAGTAAAGCATCTCAAAGTCTATATAAACACCTTAGGGGGCAACTTAAGCGGGGAGTTCGACAGAAACCTTCTGCCAGGGCTTTTGTGGTTAACGAGGCCAAGGAGCCGAGCTAGAAAGGCCAGATTTGAGGGAATCACTCGAAGATAGCCAGTTGATCCATCTCAAGAAGCCGAAATTCTACTCATGACGGCGGATCTCTCCTTTAATTCCTTCAGGGGGTTTTAGGGATTTCTTATGTTTTGTTTTATCTTTTCTTCTGAGATGTTTTCTTTTATTGTTATAAATTAAACCCTTCAGATATCTGAAGGGGATGAAACCTAGATGAATCTTGTTATTGCTTTCTAAACTATATGATAAATACTTGATTTGTTCTTAATTATGTGTGCTTAATCTTATGTTACTATTTTTGGGATATTGATTCAAATTGGATATGCTTAAGTGGTGGAGCAAAAGTCCCTGTCTAAGAGTAGATCTAGCATAATTAAGTGGAGTTGATCGCGCGCCTAGAGATAGGGTGACGAGATTTTACGGATTAGGGTGAAACCTAATATGGGAGCCCATAGATCGAGCTAAAGTGTTTCTATGGGTTCTAATTAGAAAGAGATTTTAATTAATCAACCTAGGGTTAGACATTATTCGCCTCAAGAGAGGGTTTAATATAACTTAGGGAATCTTACGAATCAAGTCAAGTGAATAAATCGTCTGGTACAGTGTTAGATAACAAATGAAGTCTAAGTGGATTCTTCCTAAGGGTTTCGTCTTATTCAACTGAGTTTTCCTAAAGTTATTTCTTCAATTCATTCTTTTTGTCTTTGAATCTTAGCTTAGTAGCCAGTTAGTTTTAGATTAAACAACCAGTCACTTAATATTTAGCCTAAATAATAGAAAGAAGGTTAGTACTAGTACTTTTAGTTCCTTTGGGTTCGATAATCTAATCTTGCCTAAGCTATACTATTGTTCAATAGGTGCACTTGCCTTAAGTCGTTGTCATAGTTTCCAGGTTCGATCATTCTTTTTATAAATTTTAAAACTTGACAAAACAATGATCAGTAATTCGAGATTGCCTAAAAGCGGCCTTTGATCAACAAAAATCCTATTCAAATTTGAAAAGGAAAGAAATTGAGTATCGAGTCAGTGATAGAGTATTCCTAAAAGTTTCACCATGGAAGAAAGTCCTTAGATTTGGTCAAAAAGGCAAACTAAGTTTACATTTCATATGATCATATGAGATCACTAAGAGGATAGGGCCGGTAGCTTATCGATTGGCTTTGCCACCTGAGTTAGAAAAGGTTCATGATGTATTTCACGTGTCCATTTTGCGACGCTACCGATCAGAACCTTCACATGTGATTACACCAACAGAGGTTGAGATACAACCTGATATGACTTATGGTGAAGAACCTGTTAAAATTCTAGCCTGAGAAGTCAAGCAATTGAGGAATAAAAGTATAGCTATTGTGAAAGTCTTATGGAAGAGACATAGGGTAGAAGAGGCTACATGGGAGCCCGAGGAGGCTATGAGGAATCATTATCCAAGCCTTTTTATCAGTAAGATTTTCGGGGATGAAAATCCTTAAGGGGGAGATTTGTAACAGCCTGACTTAGGGCCTAGACAGAATAGTGGTGCGAGACCACAAATTGGAAGTAGAAATATGTGTTTAAATGATTTTACTAGGCCTATAAGGTAATTTCATAATTGTGTGAAAATTTTATGAAGGAATTTTATTAATCAGTGAATAGATTGTCCACTAGTACTAAATTGCAAAATTAGGAAATTTGATATTCTAGAATATTTAAGTATGAAATAGTATCATAAAAATTACTAGAGGTCCTTATTTAGCAATTAGACCATAATTTGTTGAGATGGACAAAAATGGACATAGGAAGGAAAAATCTCAAGAAAGGGCATTAAAGGCATTTTGGTCATTTGATTAATTAATGAATTAAAAAGGGAAAAATAAGTGAAAAATGGTGTCCATCTTCTTCCTAAGGGTCAAAATTTTCAAGTTCTCCATAGCTAGGGTTTGTTCAACTTCCAAGCTCAATAGTAAGTGCATCCTAGCCCCGTTTTTAATTGTTCTTTATATTTTTTAGATCCTCGTAGCTCGATTTAGCTATTTCTAGCTATATTTTGAGCTAGGTTTTATGTTCAAAAATTTACCCATGTAAGACATGCATGTATTTTGATGTTTTATGGAAGATTATGAAAGTTTGATGTAGGGTAAAAATCTTTTTCTAAGTGATTTTCATTAGAAATGCATAAAGGGGCTAAATTGTAAAAGTTATGAAAATGGTTTTATATGGGTGAAATAGTAAAAATTTAAGGTTGCTATAGTTGAGAAAATGATTCGGCTAGTCTTGAAATACAAGGAAGTTGAATGAAAATCATTTTACAAGCCTAGGGGTAAAAGTGTAATTATGTAAAATATTAAGGGCAAAATTGTAATTTTACCAAAGTATGAATTATGAGTCAATTTAGTCAACACAAGTATTAAACAATTTAAATTGTTATTATAGATCAAGAAACGCGAAGCTCGGATCGAAACCGAGCCAAAAACAAAGTTGAGGACTAAATTACACAATTCTACACATTTTTAGTACCGAAGTAAGTTTGTATGAAATTATGGTTTTATATGTATTTTCATTAAATTATTTATTATTTTTTGATATATTCATTATTTCATTGAAGAAGAATAACAATACCTTAAATAAGGATATCTACGAGTACAAGTAAATAAAAGTCTCGTTTGAAGTCTTAGAATAACGAGGATACCTAAGCCATAACATGAGACAAGGAAAGCCCGTGTAAGACCATGTCTGGGACATGGCATCGGCATCAAGGAATGTAGGTCCCATATAAGACCATGTTTGGGATATGGAATCGGCACCGAACGTAGATCTTGTGTAAGACCATGTCTAGGACATGGCATCAGCATCGAAAAAGGAAGGTCTCATATAAGACCATGTCTGGGACATGGCATCGACACCATATAAGGAAGGTCTCGTATAAGACCATGTCTGGGACATGGCATCGACACCACATGAGGAATGTCCCGTGTAAGACCGTGTCTAGGACATGGCTTCAGCACTAAAGGAAGATTTCATGTAAGACTATGTTTGGGACATGGCATTGATGTCAAGTTAAGAAATCTCATGTAAGACCATATATGGGATATGGCATCGACAATATAAGGCTATTCCATGTAATACCATATCTGTAACACCCCGAATTTGGGCCTATTGGGTTGTAACATCGTAAAATCCTGAAACCCTAATTTCTGTGCACTAGAGTTGGTTTGTATGAGTAGCACTTAGGGTAATAATTTTAAGGTATTATCGAGATTATTTGAAGTCTTAGAGATAGGGAAGACCATAAGGAAAAATTTATTTTTCTTGCTTTAGTGGACCCTAGTCTCAGGCATTAGGCCTTTTAAGTAGATTAAGGGGAAAATAGGACACAAATGGGCTTATGGTCCAATGGCAAGGTGGTGTCACTTGGGGAGCTACAAGGTGGCGTGAAGAGGTCCAAGGTTTGAGTAGTGGTAAGGTGTTTTTGGAGTGTTTATTTTTCATAAGGGACGGCCAGAGTTGTGTGGAATTTGGACTCTTTTGTTGAAGTGTCTGAATTGGTCTTGTGAGCTGATAAAGGAGGGAATTTCGGATGAGATAAGAGAGATATCATGGAGAAAAATTAGGAGATGAGAGGTGGGAAGAGCTGGTGCCGAATTAGACTATGGGCGAAGGTAGGATTCAGCTATTGGCTATAAAAGAAGGTGCCGAATTCCTTTGAGACGTTCCTTGGGTTCCATTACATTTCTTTTTCTCCCCTTAGCTGAATTCTTCCATTCGCCGAAAAAAAGAACCCATCATTCCTTTGCCAAAAATCTGGTTTTCTCTCTAGCCAGATTCCCCATACCTTCTCTTCTTAAATTCCTTCTCTTGTTCACCTTTAGTTCTAGCCGATCACTTCTCCTCTTCTTCTCCCTATTGGTGCCGATTTATCTTTATCACCATACTAATCTCAAAAGCCGAATTTAGGCCACAGGATCGAAAGTGGATTTGGTAAGTATTCGGTTAACCTCTCTTTTACGTTTTGCAAAAAGTCGAAAGGCTATCTAACTTTCCTATTGTTAACTCTGTGATAACAAGAATAAGGTTCAAAGATCGCAAGCGTGGTAGGTAAGGATTGTTTGCAAAGTGGCAAGTGTTCTCGACTCAGTTATGGTTTAGTGGATTGCTGAATGTAAGTATGGCCTATAGGGGTGACTTATGTGGAATATGAGTCACTTGTTTTGACGATATATGTTTGAGTGCAGATTTAGGGGATAATCATGAATAGTAGCTAAAGAAGGGCTACTAGAACGTGTGGCACACGGTAAGGTTACGGTAAGGCTTTGGCTTTTGGTAAATGTGTTGATTTAGTGATTTATTGAAGGTTGGTTGGTTGTAGGTTCAAGACCAATGATAGAATAGCACGTCGCAGTAACCAGGTGTGTACAAACACTACACACACATGACATCGGCAATGTCAGAAAGCCGAAAAGCTGAAAGTGGCTAAATGGGCCCAGTGGGACCTGAGGCTAAGTTTGATGAAATTGATTGATTTGGTTATATAAATTGAGCTATACATGCATGTTACATGATCTGGAATTGTTTTGGGCCTAATGGGCCATATGAATGAGATAAGGGCCTAATGGGCCATAAGAATGTGATTTAGGCATAAAGGGCTTTATGAACGTGAAATGGGCTTGATGGGCTTTATGGGAGCGTAGACATGTATGCTAGGGTTTAATGGACTTTAGGCCTAGTTCTGAACAACTCTTAAACCGCATAAGACTTAATCTAATAATTAAACATGTCCGTGAACAAGTCGCTATGCATGTCTAGGATTGGATCTAGGGAGAGCTTGGTACTTATAGTCCTAGGGGCCCACCTAGTGGCCCCTTAATTTTTAGAATTACCAAAATACCCCTAATTTGTAAAATTACTAAAATACCCCTAATTTGAAAATACCCAAAATACCCTTAGTTTGAAATTTACCAAAATACCCTTAGATTTGCAAAATCACTAAAATAGCTCGAATTGTGAAATTACTAGAATTCCCTTGGTTTGCAGAATTACCAAAACATCTCTAATTTACAAAATTTCCAAAGTACCTTTATTTTCTAAAATTACCTAAATACCCCTGTAGAGTAGATTTACGAAAATACACTTGGGTTGTGAAATGACGAAAATACCCCTATGTGATGAGTATGAGTTTTATGGAGGTTACTCATGTGCATGTTACATTCATATGATATTCTATTTAGGATGCATATGGGTGGGAATTATGGTACGGAGGAAGAATTTGAGGATCGCATAGTTGCTTGACGACCGTGGATCCACCGTGGCTTTAAGCCCATTATATGATTAGCAGCTTTGCTGCAACATTGAGTAGTGCCGCTGTGAGTACTACCATTGGAGTGTAGTGGAGGGGTGGGTCGAGCTAGAATTCCCCACAAGTGTATAAGGTTGGAAGGGAAATGGTGTGTGTAGTGGATAGATTTTTTGGAGAGGTTTGCATTACCTTGTTTTGCATATGATATGATATGATACGATATGAGGTCATTGTGGGCTAAGGCCCAAGACCATCGAGTTTGATAGGGCTTAGGCCTAATGTGAATATTTGTATGTTGATTTGATTTCCATGGGTTGTACATACTGAGTTTCAAAACTCACACCCTCTATTTAATGTTTCAGGTGATCCTCAGTAGATAGCTCGACGTGGGAGAGGACTCGGAGTTGGCCACACTATGAGATGTTAAAATTTTTATTTATTTATTTCAAAAGACATGGTTTTAATTGCTTTGTTTTAGTTGGATGTAGTAAGGCCTTGTATCTCCAATTTGACGTTATTTATGGGTTTTATTATTATTTCCGCTGCTTAATATTTATTTTAACTTAAATAAATGTCTAAAGTTTAGCAAGGTTTTCAAAATAACTATAACCTATGGGCTTTTATTTAAAACATGGGCTTTCTTCATAACTTTTCAAGTTACTTAGATTTTGGGCTTCTAAACCTTAAACTTAAGTTTTTCGCTAGACAAAGTCATTTTGAGATTTTCCTTCAATGTGACATCCCAGATTCGACCATAACGTCTGGGCCGAGTTTGGGGTGTTACAATATCTGGGATATGGCATTGGCAATGAAGAACATGTTTGATGAGATTTAGTATCCTTAGCTATTCTGAGTAATTCAACGGGCAAAAGAGGTAATTATATAAAAAGGTAACAAAAGAGCAAAGTAAATAAAGGTGATAACAAGTTAAGCTATATAAGATAGATAAAGAATTTTATTTAAGTTAAAGAAGTTGATGAAGTGAGCTATGTTTATTTTAGCAAAAGTGCTAAATTATGTAACTAAGGTACAGGTACCGTAAGTAAAATAAAAAGCATGAGATTATATTGTGAAATGAGACGGGTAAGAGTAAGTAAGAGTAAGTATGCTTTTGCAATTAATACTTATATTGTTCATGTGTTATGAGAAGGATGAACTGTTTTGAGCATTTATGTTGATACATAAGATTTCATGCAAACTTACTAATCTATATGCTTACCCCTCTCTTTTCCCTCTTTCCTTGTAGTTTCGCCAAGCTAGTTCGAGGTTCGAAGAATGTCGAGCTCGGATCACACTACCAACCATTATTTTGGTGTAGCAAAGTTTATTATTTTGAGTATGGCATGTATAGGAGCTTGACCATTTTGAATTAAGTATATTGAAGGAAAATGGTTAGTTATTAAGTTTTTGCATTCTTTTTTATATGACCATTAGAAATTGGTCGATATTTGCTAAGTTTTATACCTTTTTATGATGATGAGGATATGTATTTAGGTTTGTACAATGGATGGAATCATTGAAATTCTTGAGATGAATCAAGTGTGTTATGTTTCAGGGTGGCAATTGGCTTGGAAAATATCATATAATTGTCCATAGGGGTAGACACACAGGCATGTGTCTAGGCCGTGTGCCCATGTGTGACACACGGTCAACCCTATGGGTGTGTCAATAGGCCGTGTGTCCCCTTCATCACTCCACGAGAATTCGATTCATCACATGGGCCATCACACGGGCGTGTGCCCTGACCGTGTGCTATTAAGGGTTTGATGATGTCATAAACAGGGAGCTCCACGAGTGGGAGACACGGGTGTGTCTAGGCCATATGAAGGACACGGGTAATAGACACGCGAGTGTGCTCAGCCGTGTGGGGTAAGTTAGTGTCGACCACAGGTGATGAACACGGGCATGTCTTAGGGGCACATGGGCGTGTGGCCCTTATTTAGGCAAAAAGTTCTTAAGAGCTTTTAAGTTCCCGGATAAATTCTGAATTCCTCCAATCATTCAATTAGGGCTCCGTAGGCCCATTATATGCACATTATGATTGAAAAGAAAAATTTTTAAGGTGTATCGAAATTTTATGGCCCGTAAATGTAAGATTTAGTAAGATTAAGTATAGTAATGCCTCATATCCGATCTCAGCGTCGGACTCGAGTAAGGGGTGTTACAAAACCACTTTACTTTAGGGTCAAACCACTTGAATTTAACTATTCATTCAGATAACAAAACTTATTGAATTTAATTCTAATATAATACTTTATTTGGCTCCTAACTATTAAATAATAATATTTACGCATTCACTCGTTGGATTTGTGGCCTCGAAACCACTATTTTTGACACCACTGAAAAATAGGTTGTTACAAGTTTGGCTAAGATGAAAATAATTATTTTTAAACTCATATATATAATCTTTATAGATCAACACATCCACTATTTTTAATTGATTAAGATTTCACACCCTGAATGAAAGGCCCGATACCATATCTAATCCTCCACACTTCAATGTTACAGATCTAATCAAATCTCGCCTTGATTTGATCATGACATAATAGTACCAACACCAAAATAAACATATGTTAGTTTAGACCATAGTCTAATAAAATTATCTTATTAAAACAAATAGGAACTACTTACACTATTGCTCTTTCGAACGGATATTCAAATATTTCTCTTACACAAAGATAGATTCGAATGACCTAGATTGTCACCTTCAATCGAACAACAATGTATACATATATATTATATTTGGCTCTTAATAAAGGAAAGAAAGGATTACGATTTGACTAACTAGTATTACTTACTCTATATCAGGCTACATTGGAAATTAACATTCAAACAGAGAACTTGAGAAAAATGAAGGTGGAATGGCTATGGAGAAATCAAAACAAAGTAAAAGTGAATATAAGCAATAATGCCTCAAATTGAAAATTAAATGAAAGAATAATAAGGATTTGGTTTTGATCAAAGAAATGAAAAGATGAGAAAAAAAAAAGAAGAAAAACGAGTGGCAACAGCGACGATCCGATGGAGGAGCGATGGTGGCAATGAGAGGGAAAGAGAAAGAACAATGGTGTAATGGTGGTGGTTTGATGTTGCAACAGTGGCTAATGGTGGAGATGTATTAGCCCATTTTAGACCCTTGTCAGAACATGGTTTCAAAACCACAATTCCGAGTCTGAAAGATATTTTAATATTATTTTTTGAGTTCACGGCATGTGAATTAGTATGTATGAAATTTTCGTGATTTAATTTGATCGTTTGTGTGTTTAATTTGCAAAAAGGACTAAATTGCAGAAAATGAAAAATTATCCTTCTATTTGAATAATGGCCGAATTGATGTGTCTTTATAAAGAGAAGGTCCTTATGTTGTAATTAAGCCATTTGAATATTGGATGGACATAAAAATCTAAGGTTAGTGGATTTTGAATGAAATTAAAAAGGCTAATATGGTAATTTATGTATTAATATGAATAAAAATAAAACAAAACATAAAATTGTTCATCTTTTTCATCACCATTGTTGAATCTTACAAGAAAAAGAAGAGAAAAAGAGTTCCTAGGGTTCGGCCTTGTCTAAGCTTGACTAAGGTATGTTTTTGTTTCGATTTTTGATAATTTTTACATTTTCGTTGTAACACCCCAAAGCCGGCCTAAACGTTATGGCCAAATCTGGCGTGTCACATTGAAGTATTTTTCGAAAACCATGTTTTCATTGAAAACCCTTCTTGAAATTTAAAACTTCTTGCCATTTAAAACTTGTACAAAACATTAATTTGCGTTTGTTTATTTTCAATCGTGATTTATTAAAAAGTTATTCCCTTTTTAAAACATTATTACCTTTAAAACCTTATTTGTTACGGAAGCTTAATTTAAAACAAATGATTTACGAAAACATGATATTTAAAATTTGAGTCGCAGAAACGTAGTGTTTGAAAATGTTATTGTGTTGGAAAACCTGTTCTACTTCTAGCAGATATAAATTACAATCAATAAAATCCCAAATTTAAAATCCAAAAATTATAGAGGCCTTATAACAACCCGAATCAAAATTAAAGTGCTTAAGTAAATAAGCAAGAAGAATAAAAATATGTATATTTGTGTGGCCCTCTCCGAGTCCTCATGACTCGAACTGCCTAACATTGGGGATTACGAAAGGTTAAAAATGGGGTGAGTTTACGAAAACTCGGTGTGTAATCCCTTATTAAAAGAAACAACAAGATACTGAAAATAGAATCGATGCAGGCTGAGCCCTTTAATAGTAAATAGATAGTTCGATTCGGAGTATATGTGGGCCAAAGCCCAAAACATTGTCATTTGGGTCCACACCCATAATGTAATCAATTAGGCCTAGCCCATCACGATGAATGATCTCAAGATGAATGATGCATGATGCATGCAAACCCATCCAACCCTGCACTTGCCTCCGTCCAACCTTGCACTACCTGTGGGGAATAAATCACCCACGCCATCCCTACACTTACAGTGTTAGCACCGGTTGTAGCACTAACCAAAATCGCAGCAAAGGTAACTGTAATAAGATCGGCACATAGCCATCAGCTACGGTAATATAACCAGCACAGAGTCATGGGTAAGTATGATCGACACAAAGTCATCAATAATTACGATCGGTACTCAGCCATGGCAAAATATGATCGACACAAAGTCATAATTAAGACGGCACAGAGCCATAATTAGGTTGGCACAGAGCCATAATCAGATTCATTAGCTTAAAGCCATCGGTAGGTCCATAGGCATCTCGCGCGACCCGTGCAACCTTAACAAATCATTATTGGGTCCACAGTCGTCTCGTGCCACCCGTGCAACCCTATCAGAACAATACTTCCTCCATGAAATATGTTATGTATGCTCTGGCCCACAAATCATCATATCATTCACAGTTAAGTCAATCAAATCATAGTCATACAATCACAATCAAATTAGTCAAATCATAGCACAAGTCAGTCATTTACCCTCGAGGGGCAAAATAGTCATTTACCCTACAGGGGCATTACGATCATTTTACCCTACAAGGGCATTATGATCATTTTATCCTACAGGGGTATTACGGTCATTTTACCCTATAGGGGTATTACGGTCATTTTACCTTAACAGGGGCATTATGGTCATTTTACCCTATAAGGGCATTACGATCATTTTACCCTACAGGGGCATTATGGTCACTTTACCCTACAGAGGTATTACGGTCATTTTACCCTACAGGAGTATTACGATTATTTTACTCTACAGGGGCATTATGGTTATTTTACCTTAACAGGGGCATTATGGTCATTTTACCCTATAGGGGCATTACGGTCATTTTATCCTACAAGGGTATTATGGTCATAACAATGTAAATGGGCCCAAGGCCTAATATTTTGCCCAAATGGGCCCACACGCTCGTGTCGCCCATTTAGCCCAAATTCAGTCACGGCTATGCGAACTACATAGCCCAGTCCAATATTTGCCACTTAACTACATAGCCCATTGGACCCATACGACCCATTTCAGCCAAACGAAGCCGAAGATCACGAGAACGCTCGTGGTGGCCTCTACAATCTATCGCCCATGATTTGTGGGCTCAATTTACCACGCGAGTGATCGCACGCTTGTAAGGCCTCAAATGCCGAAGTTTCGACTTTTGCCGATTCAAAACGGAGATAGTGCGATTACACACCTTTTCAAGTTTTGACAGTAACAAATTTGGTGTATGGTTACACACCCTTTTTACTTTCAAGCCGATTATCATTTACGAAAAATAGTTACATACCTTTTTCTGAAAGCCTGTGAAACACCCTTTGAGCACCAACCTACAATCATCCCAAGTAATTAGTCAGTCCTTCAACTGTTAACATTCTCAAGAATTAAACCACAATGTAACGATCACCACCTACCACGATTAGATGATTTGGAATTAATCCCTCCAAAATCGTCAAGCAAAATCAATCCCTTGCACCTAGCGATTAACTTAATGAAAGATGAGAGACAAAAAGATTTATGTGGCTATAAGATCACCTTACTCTACTGAGATCCTCAGAACTATCGTATATTGTATCGCAAAGAAAGAATAAGAATCAAAGTTAGAAAATATAAGAGGAAAACACAACATTTGGCTTCCCCTAATAAAAGGATTCAATAACAGGTTGAACACCTATTGAAATAACCAAACAACAAAAGGGGGATCTTACGGGTACCTATCGATTGTCAGGATTCTTGTGAGACCGAAACCACCACACCCCAGTGCATCGAAACGATCCACCAAACACCGAGTGGCAGACAAGAAATCGAAAGAGAAGAAAAGGGAATGGTCGGCTTAGAGAAGACCGAAAGAAAGATTGAAATAATTAGGGAAAAAGGAAACTATATTCGTCTAAAAGGGGAAGATAAAGGAGAATTAAATGGAGGAGATTAATTTTGGAAAAAGGGGAATATGGAAATGAGAAAAGAAAAGGAGAGGTTTCGGTAATTGACACATTTCGGCAGAATGAGAATAGAAGAGAAAAAGACCCAAAAGGTACAGAGAGGCACTTGACTTACCAGAAATTGACAAAAAGTGAAAATGGCGAAAAAATAGATGCTAGAGGAAAAAAGTGGAGAAGAATAGAAGAATTTGAGAGAGTAGCAAAACAAACAGATTCAGCAAAAGACCTCAAAGAATTCAGTAAAGGGGGAAAAACATAACTGAATGGCTAGAGGCTCTAAAGGCAATCGAATGGTTGAGAAGAATCCCACTTCAACACCACTACTCCCACAAAATTTGAATTCCCCTCTTTCTTCCTAAATTCCCTCCTGTTCACAAACCTCAACAACCAAAAATCCCCCTTTTCACTCCCCAAATTTGGCTAACAACAACCCCATTCAAATCTGTTCAAACTTTTGGTGTTTCGGTCAAACACAACCTCCTCCCATGGCCATCAGTAAAAATAATCTCCATTTGCATAAGTAGGGATTCGAACCTCAGACCACTAGCACATTCCATACGCCACTTTTCACCTTTACCAGCAGACTCCTTGTGTCATGATTTCACCAAAAATATTTATAAAGCCTTCAAGCTAAGGCCAAGATTCACTTAAGAGCAAAAATCAAAAATTTTACTAAAGCCCAGGTTCAAACTTAGGACTTCTCCAACACTCCCAACTCTTCCTAAATCACTTAGCCACTAATGTAAACAACCAATTGTGTCACCTCCTTGCACAATAAAATATTTATGTCAACCTCCAAATTGTACCCCTGCTCATAACCTAAAACTTCTAGGCCCAAAATTTGGGGCATTACATTCGTGATCGTTACTTTGAGTACTAGCTAGCCCATGCCCTAATTTTTGAATTGGTTGAAGATTTTGAGTTATTCCATTGATGAAATTGGGAGCTTTGTGATGTTAGTTGATGAAAAATGAAAGATATGTGTTGGGTTAACATGTTTTGTATTTGAATTTTTGATGAATTTGAGTATTTTGGGTTAAATTATGAAAATGAAAAATTGAAGGACTAAAATATGAAATAAATAAAAGATATGGGCTTAAATGGACTAATGGAATACTCAGCCAAGCATGTGTATAAGGAAATTATGTGTATTTTGTGAGTTTATAAAATCGAAATTAAAATGTCAAAATATGAAAATATGAGGGCTAATTTGTAAAATTCCCTAAATATGTGTATATGGATTGAATTGAATGATTCAGTGAATGAATAATTTAAATTTGAATGTGTATAGATCAAGAACCAAAGATAACGGAATTAGATTGAGGGAAATCGAAAGTAGTTGAATAGCCATTCGATTCTGTTCTTTCCCGTACGAGGTAAGTCTATATACAAATAAATGTATTTGAATTAAATTATTTTTGTTTATATGTGAATGAATTATGATATATGGCAATTTGAGCTGAATTTTTGAAATCTGAGAAGTTCCAATAATGTGACGACGTCCGAAAAGTCCCGTACGAACATTAGGAAGTAGTTAGGATACATATGTCATGACATAGGATTCTGATATGTGTTATCGTGTAAGACCACACCTGGGATGTTGGCATCAATTTTTGATTTATGTGTAAGACCATGTCTGGGACATCAGCATCGCATTTGATTTTGTATAAGACCCTGTCTGGGACAGTGACATCGATATTGATTACATGTAAGACCACGTCTGAGACGTTGGTATTGTCGAGCTTTTCGAGCTATCCGAGTATCCTATTTGATTCTGAATGGTTCAACGGGAAATCTGAGAAATAAATGAGTATATGAATGTGCATCCAAATTGTAACACCCCTAACCCGTAACCATATCCAGTCTAGGGTTAAAGGCGTTACCGGACAGATCGGAAACTTTTACGGACATTTCATAATATAATTCATCTAATGCAATCAAAGTGTACCTTAAATAGGTCAACGAGGCCTTAAGCATGCTTTAGAAAAGGGCCGAGACTAAATCGAACACATACAGAAATTCTTGAAAATTTAAAATTTTCTTGTAAGTTACAGAGGTCACACGTCCTTGTCGGCAGGCCGTGTGCCAACCACGGCCTCAGACACGCCCATGTGTCTATGACGTGTCAAAACAGGGCATAGATACTGACTTGTCCACATGGTCGTGGACACGCCCGTGTGCCTCACCCATGTTCGATCCTGACTTGCCTTAAATTTCAACCATGAGGGACACGGTCGAGCCACACGCCCGTGTGGGAAATTATAGGCCATTTTCAAGGTCAAATTGCCATCCACAAAAGGGTCACTCCTACAATCTCAAACAAGCATTATTCCATACACAATTGGCAGCCAAAACCATGTCAAATGAACAACATCATCTCATTCAATCTTATTTCTATTCATGCCAACTTATATGCCAATTTGCATAACCAATTCACATGTATAACCATGCATGGTATATTCACATCTTATCAAACATATAATCATTTCATTGATCACACATATGTGCTCATATAGCATCAATTTACTTACCACAATTTTTTTTTTACCATATCATAGACATATAATCATACCAAAACCAACATCATATACCATATCACTCATGCATATTATCAACATTTATCTAGCCACATCACATGACTATTTACAACCCAAACATATTCCAAAATGACTAGCCTATACATGCCATATTTAGCTATATACATTTCCAAAAGGTACCAAAATGAGTTTAGGTAGTGTGGTGATGATCCTCGACAGTCCCTTAGCCTCTTGTAGCTTTAACGATATATAAAATAGAACAAACAAACACAAAGTAAGCTTTCCAAAAGCTTAGTAAGTCATATACAAATAAACATAACATATAAGTATTCAAAACATATAATCAATATGAATTTACTAATAGCTCAATTGCATAGCCATAGTTCTTCTTGGCACATTCACTTAGTCATTCATGTATCAATCTTGCAGATCACCATATACTTTATTGAATCATAGCTTATCCATTCATGTAACACATTTTACTTTCCCAAATCCAAATACATACTTACCTTTTATACACACAATGTGTACATATCAAACGTACCTGAAACGGATTTACAAATCACATAGTCATTCATTTCTCAGACTTGCCCGTTGAACCATTTGAAACTAAATAGGATACCCAGAGTGCTCAGAATAGTGGTACAATGCCAATGTCCCAAACGTGGTCTTCCATGTAACCAAATATCAATGCCACTGTCCCAGACAGGGTCTTACACGAATTAATACGATGTCAATGTCTCAGACATGGTCTTACACGTAAATCTCATATCGATGCCAATGTCCCAGACGTGGTTTTACACAAAATCTTGAATCAATGCCATCGTCCTAGACATGGTCTTACATGATATCGAATATCAGACACCTATGTCATGACATATGCAATTCTATCTATTCCTAGGTTCATACGGGACTTCTCGGACTTCAATACTTGTCGACCTATTCGTAAACTCGAATTTCACATACAATCCATCTCAATGGATATTCATAGAAATTCAAATTTCATATATATATATATATATATATATACACAAATAGTTTAATTCAAATACATTTATTTGTATATTGACTTACCTCGTAC
Organism: Gossypium rotundifolium; assembly: GCA_025506655.1. Taxonomy (NCBI): domain Eukaryota; kingdom Viridiplantae; phylum Streptophyta; class Magnoliopsida; order Malvales; family Malvaceae; genus Gossypium; species Gossypium rotundifolium. The sequence goes on from CP106731.1 coordinate 55,770,446, forward strand.
AGGAAGAACGGAGATAGACGACTATTCAATAACTTTCAACTTCCCTCGATCTAAATCCATTTTCTTCATTTCTTGATCTATACATATTCAAATTTAACCCATTTATTCAATAACTTATTCAATTCAATCCAAGAACACACATTTAGGGAAATTTACAATTTATCCCACACGTTTTCACATTTGGACATTTTAGTCCTTATTTCACAAAATCACAAAATATACCAAATTTCATATTACCCATGCCTAGCCTAATTTTACTCATACTCATATGAGTCCATAAATTTCATTTATTTCACAATTTAGTCCTCAAGATATTATTCTTTCAATTTACTCCAAATTACTCAAAATCAACAAAACTCTAAAGACAAACTACAATAATCAAACACATATCTTTCATATTTAACTATCAAACATCACAAAACTCATGTCTCTATCAATGGCACATTTCAAAAACATCATCAATTCTCAAAATTTAAGCATGGGTTTCAAAGTATTCGAAGCAACGATTACAAAAGCGTAGAAATTATCAAAAATCGATCAAAAACACATACCTGATTTATGCTTGAACCTTGGCCGAATGAAACAAAGCTTAACCCTTTCTTTTCTTTCTAGTTTTTGGCACTAAGAATATGAACACTCCACCTTCTCATTTCTTTTGTTTTATTACAATTAACATATTTACTATTTTACATTTTTAACCTTTAATAATAAAATTATAAAACATAGTTTTCAAGGTCATTATTGACCATAACCATCCACTATCAATAATAATAGGCTAATTTCTTTTAAGGACTTCAAATTATAAAGACATCAAAAATTTGGTACTTTCACATTTAACCATCAAATTTTCATTTTATGCGATTAAGCCCTTTCTCAAATTAAGCATACAAACGAGCAAATTAACTCACAGAACTTTAGCACATGCTTAATCACACACATTAAACAAAAAAAATAATATTAAAATATTTTTCTAACTTAGATTTGTGGTCCCGAAACCACTATTTCGGCTAGGGCCTAAATTGGACTATTACACAAATTCCAGAACGTATGTATGTATATGAAATTTGGCAATGAAAGGTATATAGGTATAAGATCATTTGATATGTGAGCTACATTACATGATATGTGATTATGAACAACTAGACATGATCAATTGAGATATAAGAGAAATATGACTTGTGATTGTGTTATGCCATGAACCATATGTAGAAAATGGTTTATAATTATTCTATGTGATAAGTTTATTTGTATATGGCTTACTAAGCTTTTGAAAGCTTACTTTGTGTGTGTTTGCATTATTTTATAGATTATCAAAGCTACTGAAAGCTCGAGGATCATCGAGGATCATCACCACACTATCAAACTATACTTTGGTACCTTTTGAAAATGTACATATAGAAGTATGGCATGTATAGGATAGAGAACTTAAGTTATGTTTTGAAATGTGTAAATATAGCCATGTGATATGGCTTGATAATGAATGTGACTATGGAATGAAATTTGTTGCATGTTAAGTGATGCAAAAGTTGATATGTTTTTTATGTGAGATTTGTATTTTGAATTGGTATACTTGAGTTGGATTAATATATAGAAATGAATGATGCTGTTATGGGTCAAATGGTGAATAATTTGGTATGTTTTAGCTACCTTTGGGACATGAATTGATGTTTGTTTGATGCTTGTAGGTATGACCCAAAATGGGTGGCATTTTGTCCTTGCAAATGGCCTATAATTGCCCACACGGTTAAGCACACGGGCGTGTGTCTCAACCGTGTCCTTCACTATCTCAATTCGAAGTAAGTCAGACTTGCACATGGCACACGGGTGTGTGTGGTAGGCCGTGTGATTCAAGTCAGTGTTGTACACGGGCCAGACACATGGGCGTATGATAGGCCATGTGATTTTAATCAGTTTTGTACACAATCTGATACACGGGACAAGCCCTGTTTTGAAAGAAAATATTCTAAGTTTTGTATAGTTTCCTATAAGATCGGTTTGGTCCCAAACCCTCTCTGAAGCATGTTTAAGGTCTCGTAGACCTTCTAAAGGGACAAAGTGATTGTGAATGATGATATTTGTTGATGCTTAATGTATGTTTATGAAATATTTGTGAAATGTTCTGATTTGTCCGGTAATGCCTCTTAACCTTAGTCTAGCGATGGACACGGGTTAGGGGTGTTACAAGAGATGTGGTGGAAAAATGTGAAAGGTGGTGGCGTAAGTGGAGGATCAAAGAAAAAGAGGAGAAGAGAGGAAAATGAAAGAGAAAACAAAAATAACTATTTTCTTTGGCTACTAGGATGGCAATGGTAAGTAAAAAGGGGAGAAAATGGAAGGGAGTGAAACAAGGAGAAGAAAAGGAAATAGGGGAACATAAGGAGTGATAAGGGGAGTAAAAAAAGAAGGAGGAGAAAGAAAACGGAGGAAAGAATCTCCTAAGAAAGGCAAGTCTTTTTGGGCAGAAAAGGGGTTTTTTTTTTGTTAGTCATCAATGGAATAGTGGTTTCAAGAACACAAATTCGATATATGAAGTTGAATTTTTATAATTTAATTAATGTTTATAGGGTTGCATTGGATTCATGTTAAATTTTGATGATGAAATTTTAACGTTTAGACAGTTAATTAAGTAAAAAGGATTAAATTATGAAAGATGCAAAACTTAGTAATTATTGAATTGTAATGATTTGATAGTTTAATTATCAAAGAAGAAGGGACTTAAGTAGTAATTAGATCATAGAGAAGTTAGATAGACAATAAAGGACAATTAAATTGTCATTTGGTATGTTTATTAATAGGGATAAAGTTGTAAATAAGTATTAATAAGATAAAGAATAATAAAAATAAAAATGGTATCATCTTCTCTATGTTCTTCCATCGAAATTTGAAAGGGAACACACCATGGAAGTGCTTAGAGAGGTCCAGCCATAGTTCCTTTTGCAAGTGAGTTTTATTTGAGTTTATTCTTAATAATTTTTATGTTTTTGAGATCGTTGCAACTAGGTCCAGCTAGCCCGTACCTTCTTTTTTTAATCTGTTAAAAATTTTAAAAGTTTTCATTGATGAATCTTGAATATTCTTGATGATAATTATGTGTTTGAAGCTTTGATTGTGGTTTTTGGTTGTTTTGTGAAGTGATTTTTATTAGATTTTAATTTAAGGATTAAATTATTAAAATGTCAAAATTTCAAGGTTTAATGGTAAATTTGAGGTATAATTGGGACTGTTTAAGGACCTAGATTATTCAGCAATAAATTTTGACTTGAGAAAATGGTTAATTTGATTATTTTCGGGTTAGAGAACTAAATTGTAAAAACTATAAAAGTTTAGGGAAAATATGTAATTAATGAAAAGTTAAGGATCATATACATTGAATGGAATGTGAAATGTGTATGATGTTAATATATTATATTTAATTATTATATAGTTCAAGACTTTAATAAAAAAGACAATAATCGAGGAAAGGGGAAAATAGCAAAATAGTCCCTACGTGTTGACCGGAATTAAATCAGAGGTAAGTTCATGGTATTTCAATATGAAAATTAAATTCTTCTTGTAATCTTATATTATTGTTCTTTAGCCAATATGTTTATATATAATTATTGTATGAATGCACATACGTGCCCCTGTTTGTACTTCTGTACCCCTGAATGCACATACGTGCCCCTTTCTGCACTTCGGTACCCCTGAATGCACATACATGCCCTTGATTGTACTTTGATACCCCTGAATGCACATACGTGCCCCTGTTTGTACTTCAGCACCCCAGAATGCATATACATGCTCCTAATCTTATTATGGTACCTCTAAAAACATTATATCGTCTCATCATTTCATAATTTGTATTCTTGAAATTTTAGTAATCAAATAATATGTGAATCATGTCTAATTGTATGTAGATTAAACATTATATTATGTCCTTACTAAGCTATATAAGCTTACGGGTTTTTATGGATTGTTTTGTAGATAATTGTTGCTGACTTTCTAGAAGGATCAACCAATCGGTTTACGCTATCCATCTAAGTTGGCAGTTTTTATATCTTTTGGGTAGTTGCATGTATATATAGATAAATATATAGTTTTTAAATGTTGATAGAATTAGTTCATGAGTGAGATGTGTGTTTCACTTAAGGTATGTTTTGTATTGATGAAACAAGAATACATATATAATGCATAGATGAAAACCTTGATGTGTAGTGGTAGAATGAAATGGTTATAATCATAGTGTAATACTTTATTGCTTAATGTCTTATAAATGAGGTCTTTTGATCATCTTTGAAACTAAATGCTTAGTATATAAGTGGTGCCTCTGAATGGCATATTGGTTGGATGAAATGGGTGGATTGATTTGGTATGTTTAGATGTGTTGGAATGGTGCTTAGGTCTATTGAATGTGTGCATAATTAGAGTGATTGAATAGGTATGGTTTGCTCTTAAAATGGCATAATTTTTTTGTCAAATTTGGTACACACGACCCGGGACATGGTGTAACACCCGATTTATGGCCTAGTCAGAATAGTGGTTGCAAAACCACAAATTCGAAGTAGAAATATGTGTTTTAAGGCTTTTATAAGGTCTATGACAAGTTTGCATGATTGTGTGAAAATGTAACAGCCCAATTTAGGGGCTAGTCGAAATAGTGATCTCAGGATCACTAATTCGAGGTTAGAGAAAATTATTTTCATGTTATTTTATGTGTTATAACATGTTTATAAGGCTATACGGAAATTTTGGTTTTTTAATTTGAGTGATAGCATGATTAATTGTGAAAAGGGACTAAATCGCATAAAGTGCAAAAGTTCCATTATAAGTGGTAGAAGTGTCTAATAGCCAAAGTCTATAAATTGGTGGTCTTTAACATGCAATTACACCTTCTTAAGAGAGATGGACGGTCAAGGGGACAAGGAATTAAAAGTTTGACAAGAGTTGGTGACTTTTGTTGACTAAATGAATAAAATAAGATGAAATAAGCAAAAGGCTATCATCTTTTTTATTTTCTTCTCTTCTCCCACCAAAAATACAAGCAAGAATGGGGGTTGTTGAAGCTTAAAATTTCAGCAACTCATCTTCTCTACAAGTAAGTAATTTTGATGGTTTTAGTTGATAATTTTTGTACTTTTGGAGTCCCCAAAGCTTAAGCTAGCTATTGAGGGGACTAATTTGCAATATATTTAAAAGTCTAGGGACTTGCCATGAGAGAGTTTATATTGTTTGCTGAGTTTTTATGGAAGAAAATGAATGTTGGGAAGATGAGAAATAACTTTTGTGAAAGGTGTTGTCATGAAAACACCTAATTAGGACGAAGATGCAAATGTTATAATTTGTTCATTAATGCATGAGATGATTGGAATTACGAATAGTTGTAAGAGGATTAAATGTTCAACTAGGCTTATTTGATAAGAAAATGTGATGAAAAGTGATTTACAAGCCTAGGGAAAAAATCGTAATTTTGCCAAAGTATAAGGGCAAAATAGTCATTTTTGCCTAAGTGTAGATTATGATGTATTATGATTTATAAGTGATTAAATGAGTAAATTATATTGTTCTAGATCAAAGAAAAAAGAGATTCGTACCTAGAACGGGGGAAAAGAGAAATGTGGGTGAATAGATTTCCTTTTTACCCTTTTCGATATCGAGGTAAGTTCATGTGTTAAATTATGCAATTCTAAATGAAATATTTAATATTTCGATGTTGTATGGATGGAATATTGCTCTATGTATACGCTAAATATGTTTTGACATGATGTCAAGAAACGAAAGTCTTAACTTAGACTAAGAATAGTGGGAAATGCAAATAGTATGGTATGATGTTAATTAAGGTTCTGTGTAGGACCATATTAAAATATGGCTTCGGTGTGAGATATTGTATAAGACTATGTCAATGACATGGCATCAGCATGATGTCAATTTGATCTTATGTGTATGAGACTCTCGAATATTATTTAGCATTTTAAGTGATTCAACAGGTATGAGGAAAATGAGAAAATATGTGGTTGTACCAGGAGAGGTACATGTATATGTTAGAACTAAATTGATGTGAGTTTGGTATATGATGAACCCATAGTGGGTTATGTGTAAATGATGCATCTTTATTGCATATGTTGTGTTTATAAATACATTTCGTGAATGCGAATGATTATTGTAGAAATCTAATTAAGAATGATAGTGTGTGAGGATGTTCCCAGATGAACATTTGAAATAGGGAAATGTATGTGGATAACTATTCGTGGATGAGAAATAATGGTGGGCTATGTGCGATACCACTACATTAGTTGTTAGTGATGGGCTGAGTGCGACACCATCAACAATATTATTAATGATGGGCTGTGTGCATTACCGCCTTAATACTTAATCACAATGGGCTATGTACGATACCATCGTCTATTTATCATTTGGTGGGCTATGTGCGATACCACCTTAATAAAAACTGATGGTGGGCTAAGTGTAGAACCACCGAGTAATTCGATTATGAGTAGTTAATTGAAAGATTGTGATGCATTGTATCATGTAACTATGTGATGTTAAGTGCAGGGGTATAAGTTAATGAATGCGAGCATTAAACTCAAGATATGGTTAGAACATGGCAAGAGACGGAATGAGTAAGCATTATGAATGATTGAATGGGTAACCATGAGTTAAGAGTAAAACTCATTATAATACCCTGTGATTGATTATAATCATGTGAACATTAATGACTGATTATCATTTTGCATATGAACTTACTAAGCATTATTGCTTACTCCTTTTCTTTTCCCATCTCTTATAGGTTAACTTAACTAGTTCGGGTTGGAGATCGCCGGAGATGTTTTCACACTATCGAGCAGACACTTGGTACGAGGCTTCAAGTTTTTATAAGTTATGAAATGTATAGGGATAGTATTTAATGTTGACTAAGTAATAGTTGATGTAGCCAAATGTGTTGGCCTAAGTGAGTTTATGGTTTGATTGTGTATAGCCATAGATAATGGCTTAAGTCATTTGTAATTATACCAGAAATAGTTTTCCCCCATGTATGGGATGAAAACTTCATTTTATAGTTTAAATGTGATAATTCAAGAGTTATGATTGATGATGTAGAAGTTCATGTGATGGTGTATAAATGTATGCAAGTGTGAGTGGCTAAAGGGCTTAGTAGATAGCCTGCCAATTTTCCACATGGGTAGACACACGGGCGTGCATCTACACCATGTGGGAGGCACGGCTAGCACATGGGCATGTGCCCAGGCCGTGTGAAGTCTGCACTTTTCACTTGGAATTGAAATCGCCACACAGTTGAAGCACACGGGCGTGTGTATAGGTCGTGTGGATAAGTCAGAATGCCAAGGTTTGGCACAAGGGCTAGGGCCACGGGCGTGTCGAGGCCGTGTGAAATTAACCAATGTCGACCACGTGTGGAAGACATGGGCATATCTTAGGGGTACACGGGTGTGTCCCTAGTTCAACACGAGCGTGTGGCCCCTATTTTGATGAAAAGTTTTCCAAGTTTGTAAAAGTCCCCGGTTAAATCCTGAAACCTCTCAGAGGTATGTTTAGGGCCACATAGGCCAAGGATGAGCAAGAAATGTGTTTTGAATGAAATTTTATAGTTTGTTATTACACGTTCAAGTAAGGTTAAGCATGGTAATGCCTCGTACCCAGTTCCGGCGTAGAATACGAGTAAGAGGTGTTACATTTAGTGGTATCAGAGCTATGGTTTAGTCGGTTCTCGGACTAACCTAGCATGAGAAAGAGTCTAGTTATACATGCCATAGGTGGGTTGTGATAGTGTGATATCTCCTGGCTCTAACAAAATTATTTTGTTAAGACAGAGATGATTCCCAACTGAGCTAATTTCAACAATGTTGTAAGTGTTAATGAGATCATTGAAATGTGCTAATGATGTGATGAAATTTAGAAAGGTATGGATAAAAATTCATGACGTGTCTAATAAGGTACGAAAAGAGGTAAACGTAAGTTATGAAATGAAATGAAAGTTATAAGGTGATAAGCTTATCCATGTTGGTTCGATATGCGTACAGCGTTATAAACTTAACCTATTTGGTTGAGTGAATATGGTGAGTAAACTTACCCAGTGAACGGGATATGTGTGTATGTACAACTGCTTGAATGATGTATGATCAGTGTGCATATATAGTTGAATTTCATGTGTGACTGTTAAAGTAGAGATTGTATAATGTTTTGTTTTGTAACTCTATTTCACAAATATTGTGATAGTGCAAGAGTTAAACTGGGAAGTTTGACTAAGCAGAATGCAAGGGATGAGTACAGTCGTTCAATGATAAATTGATGAATAAAACCATGGTTGGACCATGGCAGTGCATGTGATCCTATGTAATACCATGTCTGGGACATGGCATTGGCAACGATACACGATCCTGTGTAAGACCATACCTGGAATATAGCGTCGGCATCGAATAGCGATCCCGTGTGAGACCACATCTGGGACCTGGCTTCGGTATGAAATCGTGTAAGACCATATCTAGGATATGGCGTCGACATCGACATGTGTTTCCATATAAGATCGTAACGGGGATACGGCATTGGTATTGATATGAAATTTCGTGTAAGACCATAGCGAGGCTATGGCATCGTGACGATATGAAAGGTTATAGCTGAGTTATGATGTTGTGATATGAGTAAGACTATAGTTGGACTATGGCAATCAAGTAAATGACGTACTCAAACCCATAAGACGTTCTTTAATTTGATAAGTGATGGTAAGAGGAATCGAAGTTAAATGTTGAGTACTTGAATAAATATTAATATGGAACTTGAGTAAGTGAAGTCACTGTTTAAAATTATTTGTGATAGAAACTATTGTAGCACGAATAATCATGAAAACTCAATTGGAGTGAGTTGTGTGACTACGATGATATTTCATTAATGATGAGATGTTTATGAGAGTCAAGTTGAGTGAGTTCATGAGTACGAAATGAAAGAGATCAGTAGCAAAATAATTAGTATTGTATATAGAGATAAAGATAGTTAGAAGGTGAAAAATGATTTTGATAAGAATGTCTAAATACTTTGACGATTGTACTGATTATGAGATGTTAAGAGCAAAGACAAAGTTAGCCCAGGCTATTTGACTCAATTTAGTAGGAAGCTTGAGGTGTATACTTATCGAGATCTTCCTAAATTGATGTTCACTAATGAAAGGAATAGTCAAGGAGTTTTGATGACAGAAATGGTTAGAAAAAATAAATCTACACGGACTAGGGACATGGGCGTGTGTGATCACACGCCTGCCCACACAAGCGTGTCCTTATCCACACGGGCGTGTATCCCTGTTTTGAGTAAAAGTTTTCTAAGTGTTCATAAGTTTCCGGTTCAGTCCCAGATCACTCCATGTGTATGTTTCGGGTCTCGTAGACCCATAATAGGGAAGTTGTGAATAGGAATTAAGGTTTTAAGTTTGAATGAAAATTTATGGCCCAATATTACATGATGAAGTATGTTAAGTACGATAATGCCTCGTACCTGGTTCTGGCGTTGAATATGGGTTAGGGGTGTTACACTTAGTGGTATCAGAACTACGATTTAGTTTATTCTTAGACTAATGTAGCATAAGTACGAGTCTAGCTATACATGCCATACGTATGAGTATTTATATAATGATAGTGTGACGACTCTTGACAACTTAAATTATGTTTTCATATAGTAATGGATCCCAACAAAGTAATGGCGGATGATGTAGAAAAGTAATGCCCCGGTTCCCACCTAAGGGATGGTGCCAACTGAAAATAAGAATAGACCAGCGACTGTAAGTTAGAGAAGAGGAGAAAAGGCTAGGGAATCCTTTCTCCACATGATGAATGCCTGGTATACGGAGTTCGTTCAAACGAAGCCGAATGTGCAACCCCTTCCACCCCCACCTATCTCTCAGCCTACCCCTGTAGCTCCCGAAATTGTAGAAGTGGTAAGAAGGGAAAAGCCCCCTATTGATAGAATCCAGAAATAAGGAGCTGAAGAGTTTCGAGCTAATAAAGATGATGATCTGGAAAGAGAAGAATTTTGGCTTGAAAATACCATCAGGGTATTTGATGAACTGTCTTGCACGCCTAAAGAGTGCATGAAATGTGTAGTGTCTCTCTTAAAAGACTCAGCTTACCAATGGTGGAACACCCTTGTGTCAGTTGTACCAAGGGAGAAAGTTAATTGGGAATTTTTCCAAGAAGAGTTCTGAAAGAAGTACATTAGCCAAAGGTTTATCGATCAGAAAAGAAAGGAATTCCTTGAGTTAAAACAAGGTAGAATAACGGTGACTGAATATGAAGTGAGTTTGTGAGGCTTAGTAAATATGCCCGAGAGTGCGCATCCATCGAGGCCATCATGTGCAAAAGGTTTGAGGACGGGTTAAATGAGGATATCTAATTGTATGTTGGTGTCCTAGAACTAAAGAAATTTATTGTGTTAGTAGATAGAGCTTGCAAGGCCGAGGAGTTGGCCAAATAGAAAAGAAAGGCTGAAATCGAGTCTCGTGACTCGAGGAAGAGACATTTGAGCAAGTCATTTCAATCCTCATCTAAGAAATCAAGAGAATTTACTACTCAGTCAGCAACTTCAGCTAGGTTTTCAAACAGAAGTAAGGGTAAACAATACTCGGGGTTAAAGCTCAAACCACTTCAGTTGCTAGTGTTGGTAACGCTCGACCAAGTAGACCAAAATGTCCACAGTGTGGCAGACGTCATCCCGGTGAGTGTCGAGCAAATGAGAGAGCTTGTTTCAAGTGTGGATCCCCAGATATTTTATTAGAGATTGCCCCGAGATGGGTAAGAAAGAGAAATCTCAGAGTGCAAGATCGGGAAGTACTTCTAGAGGAAGGTCACAGAGAAATTCGGGAGACGAAATGAGTAGTAAGAATACATCTAAAGAGCAGGCTGCAAGATTTGAGGGTAGAGTGCCTGCGACGACTTATGCTATTCGCGCTCGCGAAGAGGCGTCATCTCCTGATGTGATCATGGGTACATTTTCTCTCTATGATACTTATATTGTTGCTTTAATTGACCCAGGATCTACCCACTCATATGTTTGAATGAAATTAGTCTCTAGTATGAACATGCCTGTAAAGTCTACAGAATTTGTGATAAATGTGTCAAATCCCCTAGGAAAATGTGTGTTAGTTGATAACGTATGCAAAGATTGCCCTTTGATGATTAGATGTCATTATTTTTCGACAAATCTCATGCTATTTCCATTTGATGAATTCGATGTAATTCTTGGTATGGATTGGTTAACTACTCATGATGTGATAGTAAATTATGGAAGGAAAATTATTGAGTTAAAATGTGAAAATGGGGATATTCTTCGTGTTGAATCAGATGAACAGGACAGATTTCCTGTAGTGATTTCTCATATGTCTGCTCAAAAATATGTAAGAAAGGGATATGAAGCTTATCTTGCCTTTGTGATGAATGCCAAAGAGACTAAGTTAATAACTGAATCAGTGCCCCATAGTGTGTGAGTATCCAGATGTATTTTCGGAGGGATTACCCGGGTTGCCTCCGGTTAGAGAGATTGAATTTGGAATTGAGTTAACTCCTGGTACTGCCCCTATTTCAATTGCTCCGTACAGGATGGCTCCAACCGAGTTGAAAGAATTGAAGGCACAGTTACAAGAGTTGAGTTATTCTCCGTGGGGTGCTCCCATATTATTTATGAAGAAGAAAGATGGTTCTATGAGGTTATGTATAGATTACCGGTAGCTTAATAAGGTAACCATAAAGAATAAGGACCCTCTGCCAAGGATTGATGACTTGTTTGACCAATTGAAGGGAGCCACAGTGTTTTCCAATATAGACTTGAAGTCTGGCTATTACTAGTTGAGAGTCAAGGACTCCGATGTGCCAAAAACTGCATTTCGGACAAGGTATGGTCACTATGAATTCCTAGTTATGCCTTTTGGTTTAACAAATGCCCCTGCCGTGTTTATTGATTTGATGAACCGCATCTTTCGACTATACTTTGATAAATTTTTTGTGGTTTTTATAAATGATATACTGATTTATTCTCGTGAGGAAAACGAGCATTCTGAGCACTTGAGAACGGTCTTACAAATTTTACAAGATAATCAGTTAAATGCCAAGTTTAATAAAAGTGAATTTTGGCTTAAAGAAGTCAAATTTTTATGGCACATTGTCTCGGGAGATGGAATTAGAGTTGACCCAACTAAGATGTCAGCAATTGTGGATTGGAAGCTGCCAAGGAATGTATCCGAGGTTAGAGTTTTCTAGGCCTAGCTGGGTATTACAGAAGATTTGTTAAGGGATTTTCCATGATAGCTACTCCAATGACGAGGCTATTGCAAAAAGATGTGAAGTTTGAGTGGACAAAAAAGTGCCAACAGAGTTTTGAGAAATTGAAGGCATTGTTGACTGAGGCTCCAGTTTTAGTACAACCCGAACCAGGAAAAGAATTTGTGGTCTATAGTGATGCATCCTTAAATAGATTGGGTTGTGTACTCATGCAAGAAAGCAAAGTGATAGCTTATACCTCTAGATAGTTAAAGCCACATGAGAAGAATTACTCGACCCAAGATTTGGAGCTAGCCGCCATCGTGTTTGCGTTGAAGAGTAGGAGACACCATTTGTATGATGAGAAATGTCGGATATTCACTGATCATAAAAGTGCAAAGTACTTGATGACTCAAAAGGAACTGAATTTAAGGCAAAGAAGATGGTTAGAGTTGATAAAGGATTACGAGCTAGTAATTGACTATCATCCGAGAAAGGCAAACATGGTCGCTGATGCCTTGAGTAGGAAATCATTGTTTGCATTGAGAGCCATGAATACATGGATGGCTTTGTCCTATGATGGTTCTATTTTAGCTGAATTGAGAGCTAGTGTAACAGACAGAATTTGACCCTAATCGGAACGATGGTTTCGGGACTACGAATCTGAGTCTGAGAAATATTTAAATATTATATTTTGTGTTTATTATATGTGAATTAATGTGTGCAAAAGTTTCGTAGAAAAATTTAATCGTTTATGTGTTTAATTTAGAAAAAGGACTTAATCGCGTAAAATATAAAAGTTGCAAACTATAGTGAAAAGAGCCTTTTTGATAATGGCTTTTTAATATGGGTTATTAAAAGGGCAATTAGCCGATTTTAATAGTTAGTGGGCGGCATATACCATGAATACCCTTAGTATTATTTGTTTATATATTAATGTATAAAGGTTAAATTAGTAATCAACCAAATTCTTTACATATATGTTAATTAAAACATAAAAAAAAGAACATGTTTACTCATCTTCTCTTGGCCGAATATTGAAGAAAGAAAGGGGAGCTAGGTTCTTTGAAATTTCGGCTACTTTCAAGCCAAATTCAAGGTAAATTCTTAGTCGATTTTTGTAAATTTTTGCGTTTTTGAGATCATTGCTTCGAATCGTAGCTGACCCATGTTAGAATTTTTAAAAATAAGCATTCTTGATGTTTGGCCATTGTTATGTTCTTGTGGTTTTTGATGTTTTATGCTTTTATATTAAAGATATGTTAAAGATTAGTATGTTTTGTATTGGAAGTTTTGGTGAAATTGAGTATTTAGGGATAATTTGTAAAAATAAACTTTTAGAGGGGCTTATTTGCAAAATAAATGAAAGAAATGGACTTGTATAGTCCTTATGCATATTCGGCCCTTGAGTAGTATTGAGAAATTTTGTGTATTTTATGCTTTATGCAAATAGGACTAAATTGTAAAAGTGTGAAACATTAAGGGTAAAATGGTAATTTGCCCATTTATGTGCTTTGGGACTAAATTGAAATGAAATGTACTTGAATGAGTTTATTTTTGATATGTTTAGATCAAGAACAAAGAAAAACAGATTTGGATCGAGGAAGACGAAGGTTGTTGAATAGTCGGCTTAAGTTGCCATTGATAATCGAGGTAAGTCCTTAAGCAAGTATATGTTAAAGCATTAATTGTGAACATATTAAATGATAATATTTAATAATTTCAAGTATAAATTTATGTGATGGCCAAATGTGGTATTATGTATTATTGGATTGACTTTATTTTGTTTATAGTAATATGAATAATTAAGTTCGGTTGATATGTGGAAGAAATACGAAGTATACGAAATGTTGTGAATTTAGCACAAAGTAATGTGAAATGAATGGTTAATAATGTTGATATTAGGGCTTCGAGCCTAGCAGGCCTTGTGCCGGTGAGTTATATTGGGCTTAAAGCCTAGCAGGCCTTGTGTCGGTGATCTATTTCAGGCTAAATGCCTAGCAGGCCTTGTGCCGGTGAATATGTCGGGCTTGATGCCTAGCAGGCTAAATACCGGTGTTTTAAATCTCAGACTTCAAGTCTAGCAGCCAAGGTGCCGGTGTATGGGATTCGAATTAGTGCACAGCTTGTTATATGCTGGTGAGTTTTCGATTCCCCAACTTTAGTTATGAAATGGTAAAGTTATGAAACAATCATGCAAGTTTAAGTTTATGAAAGAAACTTATGAGTTCGGTTATAAGGTATGTATTAAGCATACTTTAATGTTATGATTATATGCCATGATGATAAGTAAATGAAATAGTGAAAGAAAGTGATATACATATGACAGATGGAATTTGATGTATATATATACTATGATGAATTTGATTGTAGATAATCATGAAAGAAGTAAATATTCGTACAAGAATAATTATAAGCATAAGTGGTTAAAGGTATTTGTAAAGGTATATGAATATGTATGAATTGAGTTATATATATATATATATATACATTTGGAAACGGTGTGACTTGGTGAGTAAATGGAAGTAGAAAGATTAAATGAGGTAGAATATTCGGCTATAATGCATTTAAAAATTAAGCTATGTTTATTCAATGTTATGAAATGGTTGTTTTTAATAAGTTTGCATAGGACTTACTAAGCTAGTAAGCTTACTCTATGTGTTAAATGATTTGTTTTATAGATTTTGGTCAAGCTACGGGCTCGGAGGGTCGTCGGTGAAGTCAACCACACTATCATCCCCTTTTGGTACTTTAAACTAGTTATTTTTGAATTAAAGGCATGTATAGGCTAGCTAAGTGTTGGAATGATGTTTTGTATATATATATATATATATATATATATATATATATAATAGCCAAGAAAAATGGCTTAAACATTTATTATATGTTCGGTTCTATTTACTCTTGACTATGTGATTGAAGTGTTTGGTTTCAACGATTTGGCTATAGGTTGTTTCTTTATTTCAAGCTTATAGATTATGAGTTCCATTTGAATTCTTGCTTGTACTGTTAATGTTTGTGTTAAATTAGTCAGGTGTTTCGGCATTATGTTAACCTTTGCATGTATAATTCAAGGTAGGGATATGTCAGTAGAGCATCATTCGAATTTATGTATGTGTGTCAACTTTAGTTGATTTACGAAGTATGAATTACATTGAGTAATGCATGTATGTGTATTCGGCCAATCTTAGGAGATAATTGCAAAGGTAGTTGACATGTTTAAAGGAGTTTAAGTTCATAGTCGAATATAGAAAATGTGCATAAGTATGATGTATACATTTTTATGTATATTTGGCTTGTGAGAGTGCTTAAATTGATTGTTTGCATGAAACTACCAAGCTCGGTTTGTGCTAAGTAATGAACATGAAATGTTATAAATAAGACCTGGTATATTCGGCCAAATACATAAGTATGTATGTGATGTGTAATAAGATGTATATATTTGGTTAGTTTTATGCCATATGAAATTGGGTTTTAATAGAAAGTATTATTCATTGACATTCGAAGTATGCTCATTTGGTTAATTAGTACGAATAATTTAGTTGTTTATTTATTTCATAGATCAAGATCATTTTGAAAAAAGTGGTGCATGTAATCTGTATTGTTGTTTATGATTAAATTATTGATGAAGATGTTCAACTGAGATTCAATCAATTGAACGAAAGTTTTAACTTACATGGTAATACTCGTAACCCTAATCCAGCGACGGACATGGGTTAGGGGTGTTACATTTGATTGGTATCAGAGCTTTCAGTTTAGTCGATTTTAGGACTACCGTAGCACGTGTGAGTCTAGTTATACATGCCTTTATTGTACATTTGATAGTGTGGTGACTTCTGACATTCCAAATTATATTTTATATAGTAAATGGATTCCGATCCTGACAGAGCCATAGCAGATGATGTAGAGAGTAGGCGATTGTGATTGTGTACGGATACGGATCGATCTTTGGTAGACTCTCAATCAGTTTTGGGTAGCCATGAGGGGGAGGCTAAACAAGCCTTCTACCAGATGATGAACGAATGGTTTACCTAGTTTATTCAGACTAACCCGGCTGTACAACAACCTCGACCCCAAATAATCTAATTCTGATACCTTCCGCACCTGCGATGATAGATCCGATGAGATCTAGTAGGCCTCCCGTTGATAAAATCAGGAAAGATGGGGCTGAAGAATTCAAAGCTAATGATGATGATGACGCAGAGCGAGCTGAGATGTGGCTCGATAACACTATCCGGGTACTTGATGAGTTATCCTGTACTCCAGATGAATGCCTAAAGTGTGCTATATCTCTACTTCGAGACACTGCATATCATTGGTGGAATACACTAGATCAGTGGTTCCGAAAGAAAAAGTGACTTGGGATTTCTTCCAGATCGAGTTTTGTAAGAAATATATCAGTCAGAGATTCATCGATCAGAAACGAAAAGAATTTTGGAACTAAAATAGGGTCGTATGACTGTGACGGAATATGAGCAGAAGTTTGCCAGATTGAGGCGATATGCCCGAGAGTGTGTATCAACTGAAGCCATTATGTGTAAAAGATTTGAAGACAGTCTGAATAAAGACATAAAATTGCTTGTGGGCATTCTTGAGATCAAAGAGTTCGTGGCACTGGTCGAGCGAGCTTGTAAAGCTGAAGAGCTCGGAAAAGAGAAAAGAAAGGCTGAAATAGAAGCTAGAGACACTCGTAAAAGATCATCAAGTAAGACTTTCCATTCAACACCTAAGAAGTTCAAAGATGACTTGGTCAACATAAAGCTACTTCAGACCTATCCAGACGAGATCGACCTCCAGTGAGTTCTCGAGCCACTTCAATGGCCAGTGTTGGTAATGTTCAGCAGAATCGAGTTGAATGTAAGCATTGTGGTAAATGGCATTCCGGGAGTTGTAGATTCTATGATCGGTCCTGCTTTAAATGTGGATCGTCGGACCATTTTATTCGAGAGTGCTCGATGCTAGCCGAGCAAAATACGACTCAGAACACTAAACCTAGCAACGTGTCAGCATGAGGTAGACCACCCAGACATGCAGGGAGTGTAGGTGGCAATCAGAGAGGAAATAGGGACAGTGTAGTTCGATCAGAGGCTCGAGCACCAACTAGAGCTTATGCTATACGTGCCAGAGAGGATGTTTCTTCCCCAGATGTTATTACCAAGATTTTCACACTCTATGATACTCATCAGAATTGCATTGATTGATCCCGGTTCGACTCATTCATATGTGTGTGAAACTATGGTGGCGATGTGACTTTGCTGTTGAGTCTCATCGAGTTTGTGATTCGTGTGTCCAACCCTTGGGTCGATGTGTACTTGTTGATAAAGTGTGTAAAGGTTGCCCGTTGATGATTTGGGACTCCTGCTTTCCAGCTGATTTAATGTTGCTGCCTTTTGACAAGTTCGATATAATTTTGGGAATGGATTGGTTAACTTTGCATGATGCCGTGGAGAATTGCAAAAGAAAAATTATTGATTTGAGATGTCAGAATGGTGAAATCATCCGGGTTGAATCTAATGATTTAAGCGGATTGCCTACAGTAATATCCTCGATGTCAGCCCGAAAGTCGGTAAGAAAGGGGTGTGAAGCTTATTTGGCTTATGTGTTGGATAATAAGGCATCTGAAAATAGATCGAATCTGTACCAGTTGTTTGTGATTACTCAGATGTGTTTCCTGAAGAATTACCGAGTTTACCACCAGTAAGAGAGATTGAGTTCGGCATTCAATTAGTATCGGGATGACTCCGATTTCAATGGCCCCGTATCGGATGGCATCTACTAAGTTGAAAGAGTTGAAAGCAAAATTGCAAGAGTTAACAGATGAGGCTTTGCACGCCCGATTTTTTCTCCCGGGGGTGCGCCAGTTCTGTTTGTGAAAAAGAAAGATGGGACTATGCGAATGTGTATTGATTATCGGCAGTTGAATAAAGTGACAAAAAGAATAAATACCCGTTGCCTCAAATTGATGACTTATTTGACCAGTTGAAAGGAGCATCAGTGTTCTCAAAGATAGATTTGATGAATCGGATTTTCAGACAGTATTTGGACCGATTTGTAGTAGTGTTTATTGATGATATACTGATCTACTCTAAAGATGAAACCGAACATGCTAAGCATTTAAGATTAGTGCTATAGACTGTGCGAGATCAGCAGTTGTATGTAAAGTTTAGTAAGTGTGAGTTCTGGATGAATGAAGTCAGCTTTTTAGGAAATGTTGTTTCAACGTCAAATATTCTGGTTGATTCGAACAAAATATCAGCTATACTTGACTAGAAGCCACCAAAGAATGTTTCTGAAATTCGGAGCTTTCTGGGACTTGTTGGTTATTACAGAAGATTCATGAAAGATTTTTCTATAATAGCTACCCCGTTAACAAAGCTGTTATAGAAAGATGTTAGATTTGAATGGTCAAAAAAGTGTTAGAAAAAATTCGATCAGTTGAAAGCTCTTTTTACCAAAGCTCCAGTGTTAATTCAGCCGGAATCGGGTCAAGAATTTGTTGTTTATAGTGATGCTTCTTTGAATGGTTTGGGTTGTGTTTTGATGCCGAAAGCCAAATTCATAGCCTACGTTTCGAGACAATTGAAGCCTCATGAAAGAAATTACCCGACTCACGATTTGGAATTAGTAGCTATTGTATTCGCGTTGAAAAGTTGGTGTCATTACTTGTTTGGTGAGAAATGTCACGTTTATTTGGATCACAAAAGTCTGAAGTATTTGATGGCACAGAAAGACTTGAACTTGAGACAACGCAGGTGGTTAGAACTACTGAAAGACTATGAATTGGTGATTGACTACCATCCGAGAAAAGCTAACATTGTTGTAGATGCCTTAAGTCGGAAATCATTATTTGCTCTTCGTGCATTGAACGCACATATGGTTATGTCTAGTGATGGTTCGATCATAGCTGAGTTAAAGGCGAGACCGTTGCTCATTCAGCAAATTTGTGATGCACAGAAAATTGACAAAGATATAATTTCTAGACGAGTTCAGTGTGAAAATGATGCAAAGTTAGAGTTTCAAATTGATGAAAATGATTGTTTGAGCTTTAAAGGCATGTGTTCCGAACAATGTGGATTTGATTTAGATGATTTTGAACGAGGCTCATGGCAGTCGATTATTAGTACATCTGGGTAGCACAAAAATGTATAATGATTTGAAACAGTTCTATTGGTGGCCTGGCATGAAAAGTGATATATCTGAATTTGTTTCGAAGTGTTTAATATGTCAGCAAGTAAAAGCTGAGCATCAGGTGCCTTATAGATTACTTCAGCCGATCATGAAACCTGAATGGAAATGGGATAGAATTACTATAGATTTTTTATCCGGTTTGCCTATGACACCGAGCAAGAGAGATGCAGTCTGGGTTATAGTAGATAAACTGACCAAATCAGCTCACTTTGTGCCAGTTCATACAGACTATTCACTTGATAAACTTACTGAATTATATGTATCACAGATTGTGAGGTTACATGGTGTGCCGAGTTCTATTATTTCAGACAGAGACCCGAGATTCACGTCGCGGTTTTGGAAGAAGTTGCAAGATGCTTTAGGCACTAAACTCCACTTTAGTATAGCTTTCCATCTGCAGACAGATGGTCAGTCCGAACAAACCATTCAAATACTTGAGGACATGTTGAGATGTTGCGTTCTTGAGTTTGAAGGTACGTGGGAAAGACACTTACCATTGATTGAATTGCTTATAATAATAGTTTTTAATCGAGTATCAAAATGGCACCTTACAAAGCTCTATATGGCCGCAAGTGTCGTACACCGTTATACTAGACCGAGCTCAATGAGAACAAGATACACGGGGTTGATTTGATTAAAGAGGCAGAATAGAAAGTGGCTATAATCAGAAATAGTTTAAAAGCAGCCTCGGATCGTCAAAAGTCCTATGCTGATTCGAAGCATAAAGACATTGAGTTTCAAATCGGAGACTGGGTATTCTTGAAAGTTTCTCCGTGGAAGAAGGTACTCCGATTTGGTCAGAAAGGCAAACTAAGTCCGAGGTTCATCGGATCGTACGAGATCATTGAACGTATTGGGCTTGTTGCTTATAGATTAAAGTTTCCCTCTGAATTAGAAAAGATACACAACGTATTTTACGTTTCGATGCTTCGTAGATATAGATCAGATCCGTCACATGTGATCGCTCCGTCTGATATTGAAATCCAACCCGATATGACGTATGAGGAAGAACCGATCCGTATTTTAGCTCGGGAAATGAAAAGTTAAGAAACAACAAAATTCTGTTAGTGAAAGTACTTTGGAATCATCACGAAGTTGAAGAGGCTACGTGGGAGCCTGAGGATTCATTGAGGCAACAACATCCAACTTTGTTTAACGGTAAGATTTTCGGGGACGAAAATCCTTAAGAGGGGAAAGTTGTAACAGACCGAATTTGACCCTAATCAGAATGGTGGTTTCGGGACCACGAATCCTAGTCTGAGAAATATTTAAATATTATATTTTGTGTTTATTATATGTAAATTAATGTGTGTGAAAGTTTCGTAGAAAAATTTAATCATTTATGTGTTTAATTTAGAAAAAGGACTTAATCGCATAAAATGTAAAAGTTGCAAACTATAGTGAAAAGTGCCTTTTTGATAATGGCTTTTTAATATGGGGTATTAAAAGGGCAATTAGCCGATTTTAATAGTTAGTGGGCGGCATATACCATGAATACCCTTAGTATTATTTGTTTATATATTAATGTATAAAGGTTAAATTAGTAATCAACCAAATTCTTTACATATATGTTAATTAAAACACAAAAAAATGAACATGTTTACTCATCTTCTCTTGGCCGAATATTGAAGAAAGAAAGGGGAGCTAGGTTCTTTGAAATTTCGGCTACTTTCAAGCCAAATTCAAGGTAAATTCTTAGTCGATTTTTGTAAATTTTTACGTTTTTGAGATCGTTGCTTCGAATCGTAGCTAACCCATGTTAGAATTTTTAAAAATAAGCATGCTTGATGTTCGGCCATTGTTATGTTCTTGTGGTTTTTGATGTTTTATGATTTTATATTAAAGATATGTTAAAGATTAGTATGTTTTGTATTGGATGTTTTGGTGAAATTGAGTTTTTTGGGATAATTTGTAAAAATAAATTTTTAGAGGGGCTTATTTGCAAAATAAATGAAAGAAATGGACTTGTATAGTCCC
The DNA here is from genome assembly GCA_025506655.1 of Gossypium rotundifolium. NCBI lineage: Eukaryota > Viridiplantae > Streptophyta > Magnoliopsida > Malvales > Malvaceae > Gossypium > Gossypium rotundifolium. Next base: position 55,791,841 of record CP106731.1, read on the forward strand.
TATGCATATTTGACCCTTGAGTAGTATTGAGAAATTTTGTGTATTTTGTGTTTTATGCAAATAGGACTAAATTGTAAAAGTGTGAAACATTAGGGGTAAAATGGTAATTTTCCCATTTATGTGCTTTGGGACTAAATTGTAATGAAATGTACTTGAATGAGTTTATTTTTGATATGTTTAGATCAAGAACAAAGAAAAACGGATTTGGATCAGGGAAAGACGAAGGTTGTTGAATAGTCGGTTTAAGTTGCCGTTGATAATCGAGGTAAGTCCTTAAGCAAGTGTATGTGAAAGCATTAATTGTGAACATATTAAATGATAATATTTAATAATTTCTAGTATAAATTTATGTGATGGTCGAATGTGGTATTATGTATTATTGGATTGACTTTATTTTGTTTATAGTAATATGAATAATTAAGTTCGGTTGATATGTGGAAGAAATATGAAGTATACGAAATGTTGTGAATTTAGCACAAAGTAATGTGAAATGAATGGTTAATAATGTTGATATTCGGGCTTCACGCCTAGCAGGCATTGTGCCATTGAGTTTTATCGAGCTTAAAGCCTAGCAGGCCTTGTGCCGATGATCTATTTCAGGCTAAATGCCTAGCAGGCCTTGTGCCGGTGAATATGTCAGGCTTGATGCCTAGCAGGCTAAATGCCGGTGTTTTAAATATCAAACTTCAATTCTAGCAGGAAAGGTGCCGGTGTATGGGATTCGAATTAGCGCACAGCTTGTTATATGCTGGTGAGTTTTCGATTCCCGAACTTTAATTATGAAATGGTAAAGTTATGAAACAATCATGCAAGTTTAAGTTTATGAAAGAAACTTATGAGTTCGGTTATAAGGTATGTATTAAGCATACTTTAATGTTATGATTATATTCCATGATGACAAGTAAATGAAATAGTGAAAGAAAGTGATATACATATGATGGGTGGAATTTGATGTATATATATATATATACTATGATGAATTTGGTTGTAGATAATCATGAAAGAAGTAAGTATTCATACAAGAATAATTATAAGCATAAGTGGTTAAAGGTATTTTTAAAGGTATATGAATATGTATGAATTGAGTTATATATATATATATACATTTGGAAACCTGTTTGACTTGATGAGTAAGTGGAAGTAGAAAGATTAAATGAGGTAGAATATTCGGCTATAATGCATTTACAAATTAAGCTATGTTTATTCAATGTTATGAAATGGCTGCTTATAATGCTTGGTTAATTGATTGTTTTAATAAGTTTGCATAGAACTTACTAAGCTAGTAAGCTTACTCTATGTGTTAAATGATTTGTTTTATAGATTTTGGTCAAGCTACGGGCTCGGAGGGCCGTCGGTGAAGTCAACCACACTATCATCCCTTTTTGGTACTTTCAACTAGTTATTTTTGAATTAAAGGCATGTATAGGCTAGCTAAGTGTTGGAATGATGTTTTGTATATATATATATATATATAATAGCCAAGAAAAATGGCTTAAACATTTATTATATGTTCGGTTCTATTTACTCTTGACTATGTGATTGAAGTGTTTGGTTCCAATGATTTGGCTATAGGTTGTTTCTTTATTTTAAGCTTATAGATTATGAGTTCCATTTGAATTCTTGCTTGTACTATTAATGTTTGTGTTAAATTAGTCAGTTGTTTCGGCATTATGTTAACCTTTGCATGTGTAGGGATATGTCAGTAGAGCATCATTCGGAATTTATGTATGTGTGTCAACTTTATTTGATTTACGAAGTATGAATTACATTGAGTAATGCATGTATGTGTATTCAGCCAACTTAGGTGACAATTGCAAAGGTAGTTGACATGTTTAAAGGAGTTTAAGTTCATAGTCGAATATAGAAAATGTGCATAAGTATGATGTATACATTTTTATGTATATTTGGCTTGTGAGATTGCTTAAATTGATTGTTTGCATGAAATTACCAAGCTCGATTTGTGCTAAGTAATGAACATGAAATGTTATAAATAAGACCTGGTATATTCGGCCAAATACATAAGTATGTATGTGATATGCAATAAGTTGTATATATTCGGTTAGTTTTATGCCATATGAAATTGGGTTTTAATAGAAAGTATTATACGTTGACATTTGAAGTATGCTCATTTGGTTAATTAGTACGAATAATTTAGTTGTTTATATATTTCATAGATCAAGATCATTTTGAAAAATGTGGTGCATGTAATCTGTATTGTCTGATTATGATTAAATTATTGATGAAGATGATCAACTGAGATTCAGTCAATTGAATGGAAGTTCTAACTTACATGGTAATACCCGTAACCCTAATCCGACGATGGACACAGGTTAGGGGTGTTACAGCTAGACCGCTGTTTCTCCAAGAGATTTATAAAGCTTAGAAAGGCGACAATGAATTGAAAGCTAAAAGAGTTCAATGTGAGTCGGGTGTTGAGTCAGACTTTCGAATTAATTTCGAAGGATATTTGATGTTTCGAGATAGGGTCTGTGTACCCAGAGATAATGAGCTTATTCGAAAAATTTTGCACGAAGCACATAGTGGATGTTTATCTGTACATCCAGCCAGCACAAAGATGTATAATAACTTGAAGAAATGGTATTGGTGGCAAAATATGAAGAAAGATATTTCAGAGTTTGTATCGAGATGCTTGATTTGTTAGCAAGTGAAAGTTGAACACCAAGTATCTTCAGGTCTACTTCAGCCTATTATGGTTCCTAAGTGGAAATAGGACCGTATTACTATGGACTTTGTGACGGGTTTGCCTTTGACACCGAAAAAGAAGGATGTCGTATGGGTTGTGGTTGATAGACTTACAAAGTCAGCCCATTTTATACCGGTACGCATTGATTATTCACTTGATAAGTTGGCGGATTTGTATGTTTCAGAAATTGTGAGACTTTACGGAGTACCGTTGTCAATTATTTTGGATAGAGATCCGAGATTTACATCACGATTCTAGAAAAAGTTGCAAGAAGCTTGGGCACAAAATTGAGCTTTAGTAGAGATTTCCACCCGCAAACCGACGGACAGTCAGAGAGGACTATACAGATACTTGAAGACATGCTCTGATGCTGTGTTTTGAAATTTCAAGGTAATTGGGAAAGGTATTTACCATTAGTTGAATTTGCCTATAATAACAGTTTTCAATCGAGTTTGAAAATGGCACCTTATGAGGCATTATATGGGTGTAAGTGCCGAATGCCCTTGTATTGGACTAAACTCTGAGAGAATCAGACTCACGGGGTCAATTTAGTCAGAGAAACTTAAGAGAAAGTAAAAGTGATTTGTGATTGTTTAAAAGCTGCTTCTGATAGACAAAAGTCCTACGCAGACTTAAAATGAAAAGAGATTGAGTTTCAAGTTAGTGATAAGGTATTTTTGAAAGTGTCACCATGGAAGAAAGTTCTCAGATTTGGCCGAAAAGGTAAGTTGAGTCCGCGCTTTATCAGACCGTATGAGATTAGCGAGAGGATAGGGTCTTTATTTTAATATTAAATAATCAATTTAGTCACCAAACTTACCAACTATGACCAATTTGTCTTCTATGGTCGGTCACCCTATACTTAGGGGTCTAATTGCACTTTAAAAACCTCCAATTAATGTTCTTTAGCTATTAAACACCTTTAGCTTATAAAATGGAACTTTCGCACTTTATGCGATTTAGTCCTTTTTCGTAATTAAACATGAAATCGCTAAAATTAAAGCACCAATATCTTCATGCACTTATATAATCATGCTCTGGCTCATAAAATACATGAAAATAATTTTCTCTAACCTCAAATTAGTGGTTCTGAACCATTGTTCCACTAGCCCCTAAATCGGGCTGTTACACTTGAAGTGTACTTGATGAGTATTTATAATAAGGAATAAATTTTTGGATGTTTATGGTCATTGGGGATGACTTAGAGTCATTGCAAGCATTAATTTTGAGCTAAAAAAGTGTTCATGCAACTCATGTCTCGATACTTATAAAGGAGGTATCGATACTTGGCTAAAAGAGTCGTTTATAGCAGTTGGGAGGCTAAGCCTCAAGACTTATAACCCAAGTCTCAAGACTTGCTTAGAAAATCCCAATACGTTACCCATCTAGAAAGAATCATTAGCTTCTGACTTGCAGGTATCGAGACTTATACCCCAAGTATCGATATTTGGCTATCAAAATGCCTTGAAAAATATTTTAAACACATTAAAACACTTTAATATTGACTCAAAAATATTTGATAAGGATGACAAAAAAAACCATGTTTTTGAGCATTTTAAAAGTTTTGAAAATGTTTGATAAAATTTTCAACCATTTTTCATCGACTGACTTAAGAAATATAATCTATAAATTTATCTTAAATGTTGTTATATCAAAAGCTTAGGATATCAGAATTAATGATAACCTTAAGTGATCATAGGTATCATATAAAGGTAATACACAAATGAAGAGGTTATTAGACAAAAGCTTTCGAAATATCGCTTTTATAATTATATATAACATCAATTTCAGTCATGATCATTTTTGTGATTTGATTCATGATTTAATGTCAACGTAATTAATAAATGAGAAGCCAAAACTTAATTACATTTTATTGCAACCCATATTATATATGTTGAAGCAATCCTTTGTTTGATCATAATAACATTAAACAAGATGCATGTCAAATTATGAACTAATGGATAAATAGATATGAGAAATAGATTGTGAAAATTACTTATTAAAGTAATTGCATTTTCTCATTTTGGGAAGAGATCAAAAATAATTTAATTAATCTATATTATTTTTATTGGATGAAGAAATTAAATAATTAAATTCAAAATAAATAATTAAATTAAAAGATCATTGTTAATTATTTGGGAGTTCAAACAATTTATAATTATAATTTTACATGTATATATTCTAATATGATAAAAGTTGTTTTTATTTTAACAGCATAAGAATCAGATTATGTAAAATACTAATTAATGAAAAATTAATTTTAATTAATTTGAGCCTTTAATTAGTGTTTAAATTTGATGTTTTTTTTTTAAAGCCCTTTCGTGAGCCAAGAGTGCTCTCCATAGAGTCCTAGAGAAAACAGCAATTGTTGTGGCTTGGGATGGCGGAGAATGGTGGTGATGAGGGGGGCGAGAAAGACTAGATTTCCCTACTTGCTGAGGAGATGGTGCATTTGACTGTGAAGGGATCGTTGGTGACACCTAGTGATAAGCATTCTCTAATCTGCTCAATCTGGACAGATAAGTTATACAACTCAGAGAGTTTTTGCGCGCAAATGAAGAGCATATGGAAGACAAAGAAGAAGTTTGAGATTCATACGGTAGGTCAGAATTTATTCTTGATTGCTTTTGATTTAGAATATGATCTGAAGGTGATATTAGAAGGAAGGCCCTGGTTGTTTCATAAAAGTCTAATTCTATTTGAAAAGATTTTCCAGCCGACAGAAAAAACTCAAATTAGATTGAATTCTTCACCTTTCTAGTTGAGGGTTGGTACTAGTTCACCAGAATTTGATAAAAAAGATTTACTTCACGCAATAGGTGTTACTTTTGGAGGGGTCCTTAGATCTGAAATTAAAGGGATCTATGTCATCTTAGAGTTAATCTTGAAGTCTGAAGCCTCTTAGAGAGGTATTTTGTGTCCATGGATAATGTGAACAAATCGTGGGTTTCTTTTAAGTATGAAAAGTTACCAGTGTTTTGTTTTGGTTGTGGAAGAATGGGGCATAGTCTTGCTGGCTGTCAAAAGTTCACTCCTGCAGAAAAAGGAAAAATTAGAATTGATCCACAGTTTTCATTGGCATTAAAAGCAGAATCAAGTTTAAGGGGAAAGGAGAGTATGAAATTTAATGCTATCTCAAAGACTGGGCGGGTGTAATGCTCTTATGCTGGAAACGAAGAAGTGAAACCAAAGGATGGAATAATCAATGTTGGAAAAGGAAATACGATTTGGAAACTGGAAGGTTTAGTTGGGAGGAGTATTGATGAGGAGGAAAGTAAGTGTGCGGGGGATAGATGGACAGATGTTATAGATAAATCTGATTTGGGGAAGAAGTCACGATGGAAGCGAGTAAAGTCTGATTTCAGGAATGGGATTAGAGAAGAAGAGTGCTGTTCAATGAAAAGGAAACTGGTGCAAGATGGGCTGGAAGGATGCTGTGAAGAAGGTCGAATTGACGGTTTTAAAAGGTGGAAGCAGGATAAGGAGCACGCTGGAGAAGATTCGGTACCAGTAGCGGAGATTCAAACCATGGATCATGGGGTCGTTTCACAATTGACGATATCGGCGGCTGCCAACAGGCAAGCCGATCGGATGCAATGAAAAGTATAAGCTGGAACGTCCGTGGATTGGGGAGTCTACGGGCGTCTAGGAGGTCACAAGTTTTCTAAAGCAAAAAAACCTCGAAACACCCCAAACCCTACCAAAAGCCTAACCGGATTTGATATGTTCCTCGAGTAAAACTTTAATTAAATCTCATTTTGTTTATTAAGAAAATATGATGGTTTCAGATAAAAGCAGATTAACTTAATGATCGCGTTGAAATCGTATTGTTAAATAAATTTGTATCTTCTTAAAACGTTATTTTAAGAGAAAATTTATAAGTTAAAAGAAAACCAATTTTAATGAAAAACTTTTATTATTATAAAACATATGTGTCAAAAAAGTTTAAGTTATTTTTCAAAATCATTTAATTATTTAGTAATAATTGTTCGTGGCGATTAAAAAAATCTAAAACGCAAAATTAAAACAGTTCATAGCGGCCTTATTACAAAAATAACAAAACCCATAATAAATCCTAAGAAATAAAAATAAACTTAATAGGTTTAATTAAGATAAACTCCGAAATACTTTGTTGAGCATTGGCCACCACGTAATCCTCGCTGACCCGATCCATCGCTCTAAGAGTCACCTGAAATATATCCCATAAAAGGGTGAGTCATAGACTCAATGTGTAACAAAACACTAAAAGCCTAATTGATCATGGCCATTAAGCCCATTTAAAACATATTTAGCCATAAGCCCATTTTATAGCAAATCAAATAAAATCACTTAAAAATCACATGGATATATAAAATGAAATGCAAACCCAAGCCCACCTAAATATCCATCCGCTATACACCACCCGTACCTACCAATCACACCGTGGGGATTACTAAATCGACCCTCCATCCGCTACACACCATCGAAGGCGATTCTTTGCAGTCAACATGCACATCGCCTTATAATTTTGTGGCATGGCCACTGAACATTATGACCAAAGTCACGGATTCAAAATATGTGACCAAGTCACCGAATTCAAAATATGTGACCAAGTCACCGGATTCATATATGTGACCAAGTCACCGGATAATGTGATAAAACCACCTAACACTTCCCTATATCAATAACACCCATATGCCCATGCACATACATATTATTCGTTTTCATGTCTTTTACCCCAAAATCATAGCGAGTCATACTTATTTCATATTTATGCATATAGCAATATTAACAAAATATTGGGGTTAAACATACGAATATCGTGTACCACCGAATGGTACCATAACCGTTATAATACATATTTTCATACAAATCATATTTATTTTAGATCTATGAGAAATTTAGTATAATGTTACACACCTTATAACAAAGAGAACGATACCTTTTAAACAAATCGACACCTAATTATTTATCACACTTGATTAGAATACACTATTACTTATAAATCTACACTATTGATGAAAGATCTAATTCCTTACCCTCGGAATCTCGGATAACTTTATATGTGGTTTCTCTCTGATTGATGGATCAAAACCCGATGACAACCTATGAACAAAAAGTGGTTCGGGTGTACGTACGACTTCAAATAAACGATCTTCGTTAGCAGAGGGTCCACAACCCGGTGGAAAATCTCGGATCCCCGATATAGCCCTTCGTTTGAAGTTTGAGGGTATAACAGAACCACCCCTCTTCCAAACACTCCTTACCACTCTTTTCGAACCTATTTTGTTAGTCCCAAAATTTTACGTTTACGGGAATTGTCCAAGCGATAGAGTCCCCTAAAATCAAGTCGATTAGTAATCTTTCTAAAAAAAATGATATAACCAATAATATGACAATCCTTACCTTGAATGATCCCGAATGATCTCTCCTTAATCGATGGCTATAGAAAGAATCCTTAAAATCCCCTTCAAAGATTCGGCCAAGGAGAAAATAAGAGAATTAGATTTCTAAAATTGGCTATTCTAAAAGAAAATAAAGAGAATGATTAATAGAAAAATCCTTACTCGTAATACGGAGATTGATTCACCCTTACTTGAACTATAGAGGGATCCGGCCTTAGCAATTAAAAAGAAAAGAAATGGTGATTTCGGTTTGGACAAAAAGAGAAGAGAAAAGATAGTGTTTTGGCTATGGTGGTTTCGGTTTTTAATAAAAGAAAAGAAAGAAGAAGATGAAAATGGAGGATGGTTCGGTTTTAACAAAAGAGAAGAAAGAAATAGATGGTGATTTCGGTTAATGGTGGAAGATGGTTTCGTTAAGAGCAAGAAGAAGAAAAGAGAAAGAGGAAGAGAAAGAAAAGAAAAGAGAAAGAAAAAGAAAAGATGAGAAATGCCCTTGATGATTTCGGCACAAGAGAGGAAGAAAAGAAAAGAGAATTGTCTTCTAAAATTCTTTGTGTTTTTGGCAATAAGGGAAAAAGAGAAATGTAATTCAAACTTTTTGTTCTTTTGGCTATAGAGGACAAGAACTTGAGAGAATAGGCACTTAATACCAAAATGGTCAAAAATGAAAGCCAAAACAAAGCAAAACTTTTACCTAATGTCATTCACAAATTCGGCTAAGAAGAGAGCTTTTGGAGAAAAATGAAAAGATGCACAAAATGTTAGAATTTTGGCCAACTATTACCCCCTAATCTCTTTGCCAAATTCGGCCAACACACTTGCCAACATAATCCCCCTTTTTCCTCCTCATTTCTTCCCTATCATCCCCTTAATTCCTATCACAATTAAACCAATCCCCCTTAGCCCCTTATGCCGTCTAGGTTCATGGTCAAATGACCATGGAAAAGCTTCCAAAACATCATCCACACTTCAAGCCCTTTGTCCCCTAATCCTTCCATAACCTCATGATTCCATACCATAACTTCTAACTTGCCTTTTCCCCTTGGTCTACTATCCAAAAATAAAAGAAAGTCCATCCATTCTAGATAAGGCTTGACCGACACTATAGGAAAGAAAGCAAAAATTAAAATCCTTCCAATTACTAGCTAGGAGATTTGAACCTCTACCCTCATGCATTCACCCATGTGCCAACACCACCTTGCCAAATGACTTGTTATGCTTAAAACCTCATGCCAAATTTTCTTAAAGCCTATCTTGCTTAGTTCCATCTTAAGTCTTAAAAATTTAATATTTCTCTAAGGCATTCTCTTACATACTGAAGTTCCTAAAACTTCCAAAGTACACTCGACTACACATAGGCATCCAACAACATACAATTAAGTTAAAATGCATAGCCCCAAATTGGATGTTACGCTTCTACCCCTTAAAATAATTTCGACCAAAATTACAGCTAGAACAAGTGAGGGTATTGCTGTCACATCGTTTCCTCCAGCTCCTACGAAGCTTCTTTCGATCCATGATTACTCCATAACACTTTGACGAGAGGAACTAATTTTCTCTCGTAACACCTTTACATCCCGCTCCAGGATTTGAATTGGCTCCTCTTCGTAAGAAAAATCTGGTCTTAATTCCACCTCCTCAACTGGCACTACATGAGATGGATCCGACCGGTAATGACGTAACATTGAAACATGGAACACATCGTGCATTTGCTTCAACTCCGAAGGCAATTCTAACTGATATGCCACAGGTCTGACCCACTTCAAAACCCGATAAGGTCCAATGAACCTGGGACTTAATTTTCCTTTGCGACCAAATCTCATCACCTTTTTCTAAGGTGAAACCTTTAGGAATACTTGATCCCCCACAGCAAACTCTATTTCTTTCCGCTTAAGATCTGCGTACGACTTTTGCCTGTCAGATGCTTCTTTTAACTGAGCCCGAATTACCTTAACTTTTTCTTCAGATTCAGCCACTATTTCTGGACCCAAAACATGACGTTCCCTTAGTTCTGTCCAACACGTAGGAGTGCGACACTTCCGTCCATATAGTGCTTCATACGGTGCCATCCGAATACTAGCTTGGTAATTGTTGTTGTACGCAAATTCTACTAACGGTAAGAACTCCTCCCAGCTTCCTCTGAAATCTATCACACATCCTCTTAACATATCTTCTAAAATTTGGATTACTTGTTCAGACTGGCCGTCCGATTGTGGATGAAATGCTGTGCTAAAGTCCAATCTGGTGCCCAAAGCCTAATGCAATGCTTTCCAAAACCGAGACGTAAACCTTGGATCCCTATCCGAAATAATCGACACCGGCACTCCATGCAATCTCACAATCTCAGCCACATATAACTTTGCCAATTTTTGCAAAGAGTAATCAACCCGAACGGGGATAAAATGCACAGATTTTGTCAATCGATCCACTATCACCTATACCGAGTCTTTCTTAGTAGGCGTAGGAGGAAGCCCACTAACAAAGTCCATAGTGATTCTCTCCCACTTCCACTACAGAATCTTTATCGGCTGAAGCAATCCCGAAGGTACTTGATGTTCACCTTGACTTGTCGACACGTTAAGCACTTTCCTCTGATTACAGTAACTTCCGCTTAAGACCAGGCCACCAAAACTGATCTCGTAAATCTCGATATAACATACTTCCTCCAGGATGCATAGCATAAGGGCTACCATGCGACCCTTGAAGAATCCTTTGCCTCAACTCCTGATCCCTTAGCATACAGATTTTACCTTTGAAACACAATACCCCATCGTTGTTAATACCAAAATCTTCTAATTCCCCATTCTGTACCTACTATAGCTTTGCACTCAGGTCATCGTCTACCAACCTGCTCTCTTTCACTTGACTCAACCACGTCGGCAACTTGTAATTCGCCAAGAAGCTTAGTCATCATAAAGACTAAGATGTGCAAACATCGCCCTTAGATCTGACACCACTTTCTGACTTAAAGCGTCTACCACCACATTCGCCTTGCCCGGGTGGTACTCAATAGAACAGTCGTAGTCTTTCAACAACTCTATCCACCTTCGCTGTCTCAAATTCAGTTCCTTCTGAGTCAGTAGATATTTCAGACTCTTGTGGTCCGTATATATCACTAACTTTTCCCCGTATAAATAATGTCTCCAAACTTTAAGAGCAAAGACTACTGCTGCCAACTCCAAATCATGCGTCGGGTAATTAACCTTGTGTGGTCTCAACTGCCGAGACGCATACACAACTACCTTCTCGTCTTGCATCAGAACACATCCTAATCCTGTGTGAGAAGCGTCACAGTACACCACGAAATCCTTCCCTGCCTCAGGCTGAATCAAAACCAGAGCTTCAGTCAAAACCCTCTTAAGCTTCTCAAAGCTCTCTTGCTGCTTATCTGCCCATACGAAAGGTACCTCCTTTCGTAACAATTTCGTTAAAGGTGAAGCTATTGGTGAAAATCCTTCGACGAATCTTCTATAGTAGCCTGCTAATCCCAAGAAACTGCGAACCTCAGATACGAACTTAGGTGGTTTCCAATCTAGTACTGCCTCAATCTTCCGAGGATCCACCCTTATTCCTTCTGCCGACACCACATGGCCTAAGAACACAACTTCTTTCACCAAAATTCACATTTGCTAAATTTGGCATAAAGCTTCTTCTCCCTTAACACTTGCAACACTATCCGAAGATGCTCATCATGCTCTATTTCGGACTTAGAATACATTAGGATGTCGTCTATGAATACCACGATGAATTGATCCAAGTAAGGTTGGAAAACCCAATTCATCATATCCATGAACGCAGCTGGGGCGTTCGTCAATCCGAACGGCATTACCAAAAACTCATAATGCCCATATCTTGTTTGAAAAGCTGTCTTATGGATATCCACTTCTTTCACTTTAAGCTGATGATACCCCGACCTTAGATCTATTTTTGAGAATACATGACTCCTTAAGTCGATCGAACAAGTCATCGATCCTCGGCAAAGGATACTTGTTCTTGATGGTCACTTATTCAACCGCTGTAATCTATACACATCCTCATCGTTCCATCTTTCTTCTTCACGAATAGGATTGGTGCTCCCCATAGAGACACACTGGGTCAGATAAATCCACGATCAAGCAACTCTTGGATCTGAGCCTTAAGCTCAACCAACTCCTTCAGTGCCATTTTATACGGAGCAATAGAAACTGGCGTCGTTCCAGGCAATAAGTCAATCCTGAATTTTACCTCTCGATCCGGAGGCAATCCTGGAAGTTCTTCCGAAAAAACATCTACAAATTCTCTCACAATCCTGACCTCTTCAGCAGTTACTTCCTTAACCTCCAAGGCACTAACCAACATCAGAAAGGCTACACATCCCTTTCTAACCATCTTTTTTGCCTTAAAGGCGGATACTACATTTGATAAGTAATTTCGTCTCTCGCCCATCACCATAACTTCTTTGTCATCAATAGATTTTAAGGACATCCGCTTAGCAGCACAATCCACATTTGCTCGATATTTCATTAGCCAGTCCATGCCTAAGATCAGGTCGAATTCCCTGAATGGCAACTCCATTAAATCAGTCGAAAACTGCGTCCCTTGAACTTCTAAAGGCACTTCTTTAAAGAGATTATCTATTACTATTGTCTGTCCTAAAGGACTAAGTACATTCATCTTCCTAGGTACAGTCTCAGAAGTCACATGTAGAGTTCCAGATACTTCACTAGCGATGTATAAATGAGTTAACCCTATATCTATCAAAGCAATAAAGGGCAACCCAGAAATCAGAAACGTACCCGTGATAACATCATGTGCATCACTATCTTCTCTGCGATGAACTGCATATACCAGACCTGGCTGTCTCGCCTCAGTGCTACCACTACCTTTGCCTGGAGACCCGCGACCTCTACCAGAACCATTACTTCTTCCATTTGGACCACGACCCCTTATCGGCTGTTGTCCACCTCTGCCAGCCTGATTAACACCCTGACCTGCTGGGTTATTCTTATCTGTATTCATCGGACAATCTTTAATCATATGATCTTTAGACCCGCACTTGAAACATCCCTCGGTCTTTTTCCAACATTCTCCCGGGTGCATCTTCCCACATTGAGCACAAGTACGATGTTGTCCTCCTATAGTAACCTGCTGACCTCGTGGCCCATTAACTCTTGGTTTCTTTTGAAAATTCCCGGATGACCCTGAAGACCCAAAACTCCTCTTATCCTTATTCTGGCCTCTGTCCCGGCGCTTAACTTCTTCAGCTATCCTTGCCCTATCCACTAAGACTGCAAAGTCTATTTCCGTCTTGAGCAATCAACACTCATGCAGCATCTCTCACCATCCTCAAATCGACACACCACTCATATTCAAGAGCTACTATCCTCCGGCATATCGGCTAAGTCATAAGAACTCTACTTTATACTCAGCTATCGACTTATTTCCTTGCACTAAAGCAGAAACGCCTTTCTCGAGAGTCGATATAGCTAGCTCCAATGTATTTCCTTCAAATTTAACTTTAAAATACCCCAATCCACTTGATCCATAGGGTACTCTCCTTGATAGTGAGCCACCACCGGTAGGCCTCATCACGAAGTAGTGAAACAAAGACCTTTCAACTTTTCTTCAAAGAAGGCAGGTCCAAATCATCCATGATCCTCTCGATCGCCACCAACCAAGATTCGCTACATTGAGCTACTCCAGATACTCCCTAAAAATCTCAGCTCCATTTGATCTAAGTCTCTCACCATCGACTTTCGAGACCCATTTAACATACTAGCTCCTCGCTACTGCTCCAAAACTCACAAAGACGACTTGTGATACTGCGTCATCTCCTCCATTTTGCTCTTGAAATTCCACCCCAACAACAGGTGGCGAGCTTTATTTTCGTAACCTTGACCAGATCTAACTGGTTCCGACACGACCATTCTTCCTCTATCAAGGTCCCACGATTTACTCGTCCCTAGAACTCATGTCTACTACGATCTTATCTATTTTTATGAAAAATCTTATGCATTAGAGTCTTTTCACTTCTTATTAAAAGAAAGTATGCAATAGATATTTATTCAGTGGTTTTTCCATAGTAGTACACACACACCTAGGGTCCATGTCTCTAAAGTATAGTTTAAGCTTATCACTTTAAAATATCATACATTCACATCACTTTATCAATAAAGTACTTACCTGATGGACCTGGTCCGAGAACTCGGGTTTCATGCTTCTATAAAACCATTTTAACTTAAGAGAACTTTCAAAAAGTCATTTGGGCCTGATTTTGAAAACGTTGTGGGCTTCAAAACCCAAGGTCGAGAGTTTAAAACTGGGCTCCAATACCAAGTTGAAACACTCCAAACCCAGCCCAAAAGCCTAACCGGATTTGATATGTTCCTCAAGTAAAACTTTAATTAAATCTCGTTTTGTTTATTAAGAAAATATGATGGTTTCGTATAAAACAGATTAACTTAATGATCGCATTGAAATCGTATTGTTAAATAAATTTGTATCTTCTTAAAACATTATTTTTAAGATAAAATTTATAAGTTAAAAGAAAACCAATTTTAATGAAAAACTTTTTATTATTATAAAAACATATGTGTCAAAAATAGTTTAAGTTATTTTTTGAAAATCATTTAATTATTTAGTAATAATTGTTCGTGGCGATTAAATAAAATCTAAAATGCAAAATTAAAAGCAGTTCATAGCGGCCTTATTACAAAAATAACAAAACGCATAATAAATCCTAAGAAATAAAAATAAACTTAATAGGTTTTATTAAGATAAACTCCGAAATACTTTGTTGAGCATTGGCCACCACGTAATCCTCGCTGACCCGATCCATCGCTCTAAGAGTCACCTGAAATATATCCCATAAAAGGGTGAGTCATAGACTCAATGTGTAACAAAACACTAAAAGCCCAATTGATCATGGCTATTAAGCCCATTTAAAACATATTTAGCCATAAACCCATTTTATAGCAAATCAAATAAAATCACTTAAAAATCACATGGATATATAAAATGAAATGCAAACCCAAGCCCACCTAAATATCCATCCGCTACACACCACCGCACTACCAATCACACCGTGGGATTACTAAATCGACCTCCATCCGCTACACACCATCGAAGGTAGTTGGTGCAGTCAACATGCACATCGCCCTTATAATTTTGTGGCATGGCCACTAGACAGTTGTGACCGAAGTCACCAGATTCAAAATATGTGACCGAAGTCACCGGATTCATAAATGTGACCGAAGTCACCGGATAATGTGGTAAAACCACCGGAACACTTCCCCTTTATCAATAACACCCATATGCCCATGCACATACATATTATTCTGTAACATCCTAGATTAGGGGTTATGCATTTGTGCATAATTTGAGTAGTAAGTTTTGGCAGTGTTTGGAAATGAATTAAGGGTTTTTAAAATCCTAGGATGGAAGAGAAAGCTTTGGACAATTATTGGTTTTTAAGTTAAAAATAAGAAGTGATGTGGAAAAGTGGCAAGGGACGCCACCTAAGGTGCAAGGGTTATGCATCAAGTGAAGTACTTTGAGGGAAGAGGTTCGAATCCCATTATGTGCATTTTTGCTTAATTTTATGAAGTAGCATGTTTACTGTGATATGGATGTGTAGTGTGCATTTTTTGAACCTTGGAAATGTATGGAAATGTATGGAAATGTAAGGAAATGTATGGAAATGTATGGAAATGTAAGGAAATGTATGGAAATGTATGGAAATGTAAGGAAATGTATGGAAATGTAAAGAAATGCAGGGAAATGTAAGGAAATGTAGGGAAATGTCTTGGAAATGTAAGAAATGATTTAGAAATGTTAAGTTTCAAAAAGAGGAAAGTAAATATTTTGGAAACTTGGAAATGATTAGCTAAAAGAGGGAAGTAAACATTTTGGAAACTTAAGTTAAAAGAGGAAAGTGAACATTTTGGAAACTTAAGTTAAAAGAGGAAAGTGAACATTTTGGAAACTTAGGAAATGTCAAGTTTAAAGAGCCAAACGAAAATTTTTGAAAACTTAGAAATGACTTAGAAATGTCGAGTTTTAAAGTTTAAAAGAGGAAATTAAGGCAAGGTGGCCTTAAGAGAAAAAGTATGTGAAATTTGACACACAAACAGGCTTGGAAAAGTGGCTTGAAGATACCACTTAAAGCCCAGTGAGTGACGCCACTTAGGTGGATGATTTGGGCCTCGTATGGCCACAAGGAGTCCAATAAGAATAAGTTTAAAATCTGGCTCATCAAAGGAAGGGGGTGGACGGCATCTAGCTAAGACTTTAAGTAATTTTTATTTAATTACTTAAAGATGAAGCAATGGACGGCAATAGGGACTCTTAAAGGAAGATTTTAATTCTCCTTAAAATTCAGCTAAATAGGTGGATAAATGATGACTTATTTTAGATTATTTTCAAAGAGATAATTGAAGGATTATTCTTTAATTTTTAATTAAAGAGATAAAGTTATCACATAAGGAAGAGTGGTGGCCAAGCAAAGGATTCTTGGCCTAGTAATTTCGGCTATAAAAGGAAGAGAATATGGCTATTCTTCATTCATTCTCCCTCTCTTTTCTTCTGCCGAATTTATTTCTCCTCTCCTCTCCAAGATTTCCTTCTTCTCAAGCCAAATTCTTCATAGCCTCAAAAGTCGAAAATAAGCAAAGCCCTAGCTGATTTCTTCATAGTTACAAAAGCCGAAACTTTGTGTTACACATCAAAGCCATAGCCGAATATCTCAAGTGGCTTCAAGCTTAGGTGCTGTCGAATTCTTTAGTAAGGGTAAGATTAGGTTCGATTCTCATTCTATTTCTTTTAAGTTTGTCAAAATTAAGATTCTAATATCCTCAATATATTGTTGCCGAAACCTTGAAGAGATCTTTCGAGATTTACTAAGTGTCGACTACAAAGAAGGAGAAATTCTTTTCACGAAGGTACACCATAGGCCACGTGTTCCCTAGTTATTCGGTGAGTTTCGGGATTTAAAAATCCACAAGGTAAGTACCTATAGCATTCAGCCAAGGCTTATTTTAGTGTTTGGATCTATCTTTTATTATCTTAAAAGCCGAAAACTAATATGTTAAAGGGATCTAGAGTTGGCCGAATACAAGGAAGGAGCATAAGCAAAGTTTCGGGATTTGAGAACTCCAAGGTAAGTGTATTCACATATTCGGCCAAGGCCCTATCTTAAGTACTTAGATCTATTTGTTTTAACCAAAAACTAACTGATTCAAGGGATCTAGTGATTAGCCTATTTCAAAGGGGAAGAATACAAGTTTTCGGGATTTGATTTTTATTCAATCGGCATTAAGGTAAGTGCACAAATCCTACTAGGATTTGGTTTTATGGCCGAATAGGCCTTATATTAACATACTAAGGTTGGCCAAATGTAGGTGCTTGAGATCTAAGGTAGTAGATCAGATTTTGAGATTTCAGTGAAGTTGTTAAGCGAATCAGGTGTGTACCCCACACTAAATCTTGATAGATTTACGGCTTTAATTTTATTATATGTGCTAATATAAAAGTGTAAGAATATGGCTAAGGTATCGTGTGTACCCACACTAATCTTAATAGATCTATGGCTTAAACTTGATATATGTGTTATTATGAAAGTGTAAGAATGTGGCTAAAGTACCATGTTATGGTACAAAATACTCAGGTACGTTTTCCAACTCTTACTAGGATTACGAAATATGTTATACTTAACATGTGAAAAGTGACATGAATGTGAATTTAAGCATGATATGCATGATATGAATAATATGGGGCATTCGGGTTATTTGAGAAAGGGGAAGTGAATATGATGACTTCGGTCTCACTATCTGAATGTGGTGACTTCGGTCACATTATCTAGATGTGGTGACTTCGGTCACATTATCTGAATGTGGTAACTTCGGTTACATTATCTGAATGTGGTGTCTCATGACACAATTATCTGGTGGCTATGCCACGAATTTTATATGGGCGATGAGCACGTCGACTGCAGCGACTGCCTTCGATGGTGTGTAGCGGATGGAGGGTTGACTTAGTAATCCCCATGGTGTGCAGGATGGTACGGGTGGAGTGTAGCGGATGGCCTATAGGTTTGGGTTCGGGATTGCATCATTATCTTGAATCATTAAATGTGAAATTATGATACTATGAATATGATTTGTTATGCCTGAATTTGTTAAGACTTAGTGTTTCTGTACACATTGAGTCTATTTGACTCACCCCGTTGTGGGAACATGTTTCAGGTGATGATCAGTGATGGATCGGGTTCGGCAGATGCTTAGGGATGGCCATGCTCAAAGAAGAAGTTCATCTATTTTATTTGGACTATTTTATTTTAAGTATTTTGAATTTAAATTTTGGGAATTATTTGATGTAATAAGGCCATAGTAGCACTACTTTACTTTGTTTTTATTTATTAAATGATTAAGTAAATCTATTTTAAAATAAAGCCCAAACGTTTTGTCACTTAAAAGTAAAGGACTTTAATAATGAAATAAACTTGTTTTCAACTCAGGCCCAACCCAAAACAATCTTTCTTTCAAACACACAAGTTTTTCCTAAGTAACAAAAGAATTTGAAACGGTTTACACCAGGGAACATACCAGATCCGGTCAAGGCTCGTGGGCTGGGTGTGGGGTGTTTCATATTCAGTTTTCATGTCTTTTACCCCAAAATCATAGCAGAGTCATACTTATTTCATATTTATGCATATAGCAATATTAACAAAATATTGGGGTTAAACATACCTGAATATCGTGTACCACTAAATGGTACCCGCAACCGTTATAATACATATTTTCATACAAATCATATTTATTTTAGATCTATGAGAAATTTAGTATAATGTTACACACCTTATAACAGTGAGAACGATACCTTCCCGCTCGTCGACACCTAATTATTTATCACACTTGATTAGAATACACTATTACTTATAAATCTACACTATTGATGAAAGATCTAATTCCTTACCCTCGGAATCTCGAATAACTGTTATATGTGGCTTCTCTCCGATTGATGGATCAAAACCCGATGACAACCCACGAACAAAAAGTGGTTCGAGTGTATGTACGACTTCAAATAAATGATCTTTGTTAGCAGAGGGTCCACAACCCGGTGGAAAATCTCGGATCCCCGATACAGCCCTTCGTTTGAAGTTTGAGGGTATAACAGAACCACCCCTCTTCCAAACACTCCTTACCGCTCTTTTCGAACCTATTTTGCTAGTCCCAAAATTTTACGTTTACGGGAATTGTCCAAGCGATAGAGTCCCCTAAAATGAAGTCGATTAGTAATCTTTCTAAAAAAAATGATATAACCAATAATATGACAATCCTTACCTTGAATGATCCCGAATGATCTCTCTTAATCGATGGCTATAAAAAGAATCCTTAAAATCCCCTTCAAAGATTCGGCCAAGGAGAAAATAAGAGAATTAGATTTCTAAAATCGGCTATTCTAAAAGAAAATAAAGAGAATGATTGATAGAAAAATCCTTACTCGTAATACGGAGATTGATTCACCCTTACTTGAACTATAGAGGGATTCGGCCTTAGCAATTAAAAAGAAAAGAAATGGTGATTTCGGTTTGGACAAAAAGAGAAGAGAAAAGATAGTGTTTTTGGCTATGGTGGTTTCAATTTTTAATAAAAGAAAAGAAAGAAGAAGATGAAAATAGAGGATGGTTCGGTTTTAACAAAAGAGAAGAAAGAAATAGATGGTGATTTCGGTTATGGTGGAAGATGGTTTCGATTAAGAGCAAGAAGAAGAAAAGAGAAAGAGAAAGAAAAAGAGAAAGAAAAAGAAAAGATGAGAAATGCCTTTGATGATTTCGGCACAAGAGAGGAAGAAAAGAAAAGAGAATTATCTTTTAAAATTCTTTGGTGTTTTCGCCAATGAGGGAAAAAGA
Source organism: Gossypium rotundifolium (assembly GCA_025506655.1). Lineage (NCBI taxonomy): Eukaryota > Viridiplantae > Streptophyta > Magnoliopsida > Malvales > Malvaceae > Gossypium > Gossypium rotundifolium. The sequence goes on from CP106731.1 coordinate 55,811,816, forward strand.
GAAATGTAATTCAAACTTTTTGGTGCTTTTGGCTATAGAGGACAAGAACTTGAGAGAATAGGCACTTAATACCAAAATGGTCAAAAAAGAAAGCCAAAACAAAGCAAAACTTTTACCTAGTGTCATTAACAAATTCGGCTAAGAAGAGAGCTTTTGGAGAAAAATGAAAAGATGCACAAAATGTTAGAATTTTGGCCAACTATTACCCCCTAATCTCTTTGCCAAATTCGCCAACACACATGCCAACATAATCCCCTTTTCCTCCTCATTTTTCCCTATCATCCCTTAATTCCTATCACAATTAAACCAATCCCCTTAGCCCCTTATGTCAGTCTAGGTTCATGGTCAAATGACCATGGAAAAGCTTCAAAACATCATCCACACTTCAAGCCCTTTGTCCCTAATCCTTCCAAAACCTCATGATTCCATACCATAACTTCTAACTTGCCTTTTCCCCTTGGTCTACTATCCAAAAATAAAAGAAAGTCCATCCATTCTAGATAAGGCTTGACCGACACTATAGGAAAGAAAGCAAAAATTAAAATCCTTCCAATTGCTAGCTAGGAGATTCGAACCTCTCCCCTCATGCATTCACCCATGTGCCAACACCACCTTGCCAAATGACTTGTTATGCTTAAAACCTCATGCCAAATTTTCTTAAAGCCTATCTTGCTTAGTTCCATCTTAAGTCTTAAAAATTTAATATTTCTCTAAGGCATTCTCTTACATACTGAAGTTTCTAAAACTTCCAAAGTGCATTCGACTACACATAGGCATGCAACAACATACAATTAAGTTAAAAATGCATAGCCCCAAAATTCTGGATGTTACAAACCCTATCTAGTCTTCTTTATGGAGACAAAACTTGATGAGAAGCGTATGGAAAAAGTTAGGAGGAGTTGCGATTTTCTTCATGGTATTGATATTGCAGCAGAAGGAACACGTGGAGGGTTATGTTTAGCTTGGATAGAGGAAATAGAAGTAACATTGAGGAGTTTCTCAAAGGATCACATTGATGTTATGATTAAGGAGGAAAACACTAATGAAGAATGGAGGTTTACAGGGTTTTATGGATCTCCGTATGCTAGTAATAAAGTTGAGTCATAGAATTTGTTAAGAAAATTGGGCGAAGATAAATCTCATCCATGGCTAGTGAGTGGGGATTTTAATGAGATAATGTATTCGTTTGAGAAAACTGGAGGATCAGTAAGAGAAGATTGGAAAATGGATGCGTTTAGGGAAACTTTAGAAGAATGTCAACTTGATGATATCGGTTTTTCAGGGGCTTGGTTTACGTGGGAAAGAGGAAAATTCGCAGAAACAAACATAAGGGAGAGACTGGACAGAGGAGTAGCAAATGAGAAATGGAAGCTTCTTTTTCCTATAGGGAATATTCATCACTTAGTTCATTCGATGTCAGATCATTGTCCACTTCTTTTAAACACAAAAAGTGGAGGAACATTGGATTGAATTCTACACTTTAAATTTGAAGCCTGGTGGACCACAGAGGAGTCTTTGGATGGAAAATAAAAAGTTCGTGGGACTCAACCACAGGTACATTAGTAGAGATGTTGGAGAAGCTGCAAGAAGATCTTAGTGAGTGGGCAAGCTCAATTAAAAAAGCAAGGGAGGGAATAAAGAAGAAGTTGACTAAGGAGCTTGAATTGTTATTGGAAAAAGAAAGGGATGATGACACATTGGCACAGATCGTTGATGCAAAGCTTCATTTAAATATGGAAATGGATAGAGAGGAAATTTATTGGGAGCAACGGGCAAGAGCTAATTGGCTAAAAGTAGGAGATAAAAATTTTGCTTTCTTCCACAACTATGCCTCGATGCGAAAGAAAGCAAACAGGATTTCTAGGCTTGAGTTAGGAGAAGGGGGGCGACTATAGAGGAAAGTATGATTCTGAAAACTGCCACTTCTTTTTTTCAGGAGCTTTTTATGTTAAAAGGAGTTGGAGATCTTTCTCATCTTTTACAAGGCATTGAGGGAAGTATTTCACCAGAAATTAATGATTCCTTACAAATAGCTTTTACAGAGGAAGAAGTATTAGTTGCTTTAAAAGGAATGGGGCCTACCAAAGCACCGGGACCTGATGGCTTCCCGACTCTATTCTTTCAGAGATATTGGCACATTGTAGGAAGAGAAGTTTCTGATTTTTATCTGGGTGTCCTAAACAATGACCAAAACTTTGGGCAAATAAATTTGACAGATATTGTGCTTGTTCCAAAGCTCAAAAACCCCACTAACCTAGCCAACTTTAGACCAATCAGTTTGTGTACGGTTCTGTACAAGATTGTGGCAAAATCAGTGGCTAACAGGTTACAAGGAGTCATAGGAAAGTGTATTGATGAGGCTTAAAGCGCATTTGTTCCGGGACGATTAACTTTTGATAATGTGTTGCTCGCATATGAAATGTTACACACATTTCGGAGAAAGAGAACGGAAAGGAAAGGGTTTATGGCAGTTAAACTGGACATGAGCAAAGCCTATGATAGGGTTGAATGGGTTTTTCTTAAAGAGGTCATGTTGAAAATGGGTTTTGAAAAGAAATGGGTGGAACTGATCTTGAAATGTGTGACTACATCCTCTTTTACGATTTATGTCAATGGCCGAAGGGGTAGAACCTTTGAAGCTACAAGAGGTTTGAGACAGGGTGACCCACTAAGTCCTTTCCTTTTCTTAGTATGTAGTGAAAGGTTGTCAGCTTTACTGAGAATGTCTTTGAAAGAAGGGGTGTTAAAAGGAGCTACGGCAAGTCGTGGAGGCCCAGAGCTTACACATTTACTTTTTGCAGATGACAGCATACTTTTTGGGAAAGCAACTAAAGAGGGAGCAACTCGGTTAAAAGGGATTCTGAAGGAATATGAGCGATGTTCTGGCCAGTGTGTTAATTTTGATAAATCTACTATTTTCTATAGCTCAAACATGACAGAAGGAGATAGGGAGGAAGTAGCAGCTATTCTGGGAATGAGGTATTCAACTGATATAGAGAAGTATCTAGGCCTCCCTAGTGTGGTTGGTCGACGCAAGAAAGTTTCTTTCCAGGTCTTAAAAGAGAAGCTCCTCTTTCGAATTAAAGGGTGGAGTAATAGATTTTTATCTCAATGAGGAAAGGAGGTCTTTATAAAGTCAGTGTTACAGTCAATCCCAACTTATGCCATGTCATGTCTTCTTCTACCTAAATCTTTCTGTAGGGAACTAGAACAGCTTATGAGTAAGTTCTGGTGGCAAAAAGCACATGGAAAACAAGGCATCCATTGGTGTCAATGGCAGAATTTAAGTAGACCTAAGGAGGAGGGAGTGATGGGTTTTAGAGATATTGCCAAATTTAACTTAGCATTATTGGCAAAACAAGGCTGGAGAATTTTGAATAACCCAGATTCGTTAGTTGCAAAAGTTCTTAAAGCGAAATATTTTTCGAAAGAAAATTTCCTTAACTCTTATCTTAGGACTACTTGTTCGTTTACGTGGAAAAGCATATGGGCTGCTAAGGGGGTGTTGAAGGATGGTTTATGCTGGAAGGTGGGCAGTGGAAAAGACATCTCAGTTCTGAATGATGTGTGATACCAGATTCCCATATTCTTAGATTATCTTCTCATGTTACTCATTTAAGCGATTTTAAAGTTGCTGATTTAATTGATGATAGTAGCAGGGAATGGAAGAAAGAGTTGCTTGAGACTACCTTTTCAGAGGACATTGTTGCAAAGATTGTCTGTATCCCGCTAGCAAGAGAGGTGCATGAAGATATGATTGCCTGGAGAGGGGAGTCCTCGGGTGAGTTCACTGTCCGGAGCGCCTATAAACTATTACAACAGAGTGAAGTAAATTCTACGGCTTATGCCTTACAGAGCGCCTACAAAAATTTCTACAGAAAGCTATGGCTACTTGAGCTACCTTCCAAAGTAAAAATTACAGACTGGAATTATCTACCTACAAGGGTTAATATGCAACATAGAAGACTGTCTAATATCCTGGTATGCCCCCGATGTGGAATTGGAGCAGAATCTATGGATCATGTGTTTCACGACTGCCCTGTTTCAAACATAGTTTGGGAAAAGTTAGATATCTTGCAATATCGTGAAGAACCTAAAATAGAGTTTACAGAATGGCTTATCTGGGTGTTTGCGAGAAGTTTCCCCTTATAATGCAGACTCTTTTATTGTGGCCTTTGGGCTATTTGGAGCGACAGGAACAGGTGTATTCATGATAACGCCTCGTAGATCTAGAGAAGAAATTGCAGCCTTTGTTAAAAGTTATATTATGGAAGTAACTGGTGTAAAAGGAAAACCTCAGATAGTCCGGTCAGAAGCCAGAGGGTGGAAACCTCCACCTGGGCAGTGTGTCAATGTAAACTTCTATGCGGCTTTTTTTGAGAATCTTGGTCAAGCGGCTATGGGTGTGGTAGCCAGAGACGATGGAGGATCTGTCTTGTTGTCGTGTTCGGTGCTACAGGAACAAGTTGCATCTGCTTTTACGGCCGAAGCTCTCGCGTGCAGATTGGTGACCAGAATAGGGGTAGAGATGCAGTGAGAAAATGTTATCATAGAAGGAGATGCATTATCAGTGATAAAGAAGAGCAGTAAAAAGGAGAATGATAGATCAAAGATCGGTGCTTTTATTCAGGATATACATCAGTTAAAGAGAAAGATCGGTAACTGTAGATTTGAGTATGTACCAATAACAGTGAATAGCTTAGCCCATCTTTTGGCAACAGAATCGTTAAAGAACAAGAAAGAAGAATACCTGATTGGGAGTGTTCTAGAGTATGCTGAGAGTCTGAAGGATAGGGAAGTGAGAGATCGACAGAGTAGAAGTGGAAATGAGTCGGTTGATTTTCACAGCCATTTCGATGAAAGGAAAGAAGGAGGAAGAAGGGACGTGAAGGGGTTGGAATGAAATTGGAAAGGGCTAGTGTAAAAATGAAAAGGAGATTTTGACTGAAAAAAGGGGTTTGTTCAAATTGATAGCAGAAAGTAATTATGGCATGGGGAATCGGCTATCTTCAAAGCTGGTTGGGGGATTTGAAAGGTCATAGCATTGATAGGGATCCAGCTGTTTTGGATTTGACTGGATTTGATGTTTGATAATTTAGTTTCCTTTTAGTTTATTTGGTTTTGGATGGAATGTTTATTTGTTTCGTTCTATTAGGCTTTTCTGGTCCTATTTTATTTTGTTCTCTGTTTAGCTAGGGCTAAAGCCCAAATGAGTTTACTTTTTGTTTCTTAGTTTTGTTCTGTTAGACCATTATGGTCTTTTTTTCGTTTTATTTCTCTCTGTTTTTGCTTGTACTAAAGTCCTAAGGTACTTTGTTCATAGTTTATTTATTATTAATAAAATGTCCAGTCAAATTTTATTCAAAAAAAAAAAAGTTTGATGTTTTTTATCCAATTCAAGAGAGGAAAGACTGGACCATGAAAACAAAATTGCCATCACACAAGGAGCTCCATGTGGCCTAGAGGCTCATGTGTTAGGGACTTGTGATTTGATTGTTTTGAGACTTTGAAACAAGTTAACTTTTTTCATATGCTCTTTCTATAAATATGGAGGTAACTATGGATGACCAAAAGTTCAAACATAATGGGTTTTGACCTAATCTGATTCGGTGAAAAAGAATTTTCTGAAATTAAAATTTGGGGTGAAAAACAATTTTCTGAAATTAAAATTCGGAGTGAATTTAATTCTTCAACAAGTTGAATTGGATTGGGGTTAGATTTTGGGAAAAAAAAAAACTATCACATCTAGTCTTGAGATAATTAACAAAATGCCCTTAAATATAATATTAGTTTAAAATTTATGTTAATACTTGCTCTAACATAGTTATACCTAGAAAACAATTAATAGAATTATTAAAAATAATAAAAATAAAAATTATGACATATCAGGTCAGATCGAAGTCGGGCATAACTTTGATTTTTTATATCAAATTCAAGGTGAATAAATTATATTTAATTTCAGATCATACTAGATGGAGTTTTATTGAAGATATATGAGGTGGAAGTCAGAAGGGTAAAAAAAACCACCCCACCTTTCCTCTTGTCATCTCTAGCAACAACCTACGCAATTACATATTCTTTTCAGCTTAGAGAAGCTCTATTGAAATTTAGTAAAATATATATTATGCAATTTTATTCTGCGTAAAATAAATTTACAAGTCTTTTTGAGTTTTTTATTTATTTTCGATAGAAATTATAATTGTTTGTTCAAATAAAATAAAATTTGAGATCTAAAAATTGGTGAATGCCGACTTTAGAGAAGGGAAGCTCAAAATCCTTAGTTTTGGAATTTTTTTCGAGTATCATATGTTTGTGGTTTCGGTTTGGAGCCTAATCTCCAAACATCTATGAATTCGACGGTGAAATTAAGGCTACTGACACATGGAATGTAGATAAGCCATTAAGGCTTGCTTTCGATTTATTGATTATTGTCCTTTTTTTATAAAATTTACATTTTGACAGAACAAAATAAAATGGTAAGATGAATTTTGTGAGGGAATTAAAACTCCATTCTACTTACTTTCTACACAATGTCAGGTTTACAACTTACAAATTAGAGAATCTCAAGTGTTGCGTGCAAACATCTCTCTTGTGCAAGTCGATTACAACTTCAACAGTCTCCATTCTTCAGCAAAAAATATTTTTCCTGCCTAAACAACTGATCCAAACTATCATTCAAGTCTGGGTTGCATGCCCTCTAGAAAGGCAAAGAATCTCAAGCAAGGCGTGCAAAAGTTGGTTTTTCATATGCCATCCAAAAAGTAAAGGCTGATTGAGTAAAATTTTCATTAAAACCCCTGTATTGAAAGTCAGATTATATTTTGACCCCTATGCTCAACAAATAAATCATTGTATGTTAAATGAAAAAACAAACTAATCCATTTACTAACAATAAAAACTAAATCTACTTTTACGGTTAAAAACTAATCTATATACATCAACCAAATATACATATGAAATGCCACATACTAATTTGCTCTTCACTCTTGAAGTAAAAAGATTAATTTGCCTACATTTTTTAATAAAGGGGATAAAATGTAATCCGACTCATCTAGGGGGCTTTCATTCAGGGGCTTTCAGAGTACTTTTACCGGCTGATTGAGGTTGAACCATTTTTAAATCCTCAAAACATCCACTCCAAATACAAATTCATGACTCCAAGTGGAACAACAACATATCTAAAGAGATAATAGAGGGATGCAATTATTTGAATTGCAATAAAAACCAAAGCTTGTGATCCTGACACTGAAATGAAATATAAATCCAACCTATATCTCGTGAATTTTGATCATATCATAAGCAATTTCTAGCTCCATTACTGAATACAAAAATGGTTGCATCAAAAATTAATATTCCAAACATGGAAATAGAGGTTTTTGATTTAAACCCCTTAATTTTTTTTGAACACAATCAAATTGTCATGGAAAATAGAGAACGGGCAACCGATTCAATTGTACAAATGTTTCAGTGAAAAAAGAACAGATAAAAACTAGAAATCGAGAAAGGATCCAATCAGATAGACCTGCAAAGTATTACTGGAGATTGCCAAAATTTTACTTCTTTGATTACATCTAAGTAGCTTTTTGCTTCGGGGCCTTCCTCCTTAGTTGCCTCTTTGGCATCGAGTTCTTCATCCCCACAAAGAAAATTAATGCACCACATTGCGCAACACACTGCGATTGATTAAAAGAGAAAGATCAATGAAGTTCAGACATTACAATCCCTAGGAACAACACAATAGGTATGTATGCATTTCTGAATACCTGCAAGAAATCACCAAGCAGAACAGAGTATTGGGGTTCATTGGGACGATAGTTGTAGAAGTCATAGAGAAGTGGTGTGCTAACCAACAAGTAGACAAACTATGACAAAAGAAAAAGACAATTAAATGAGACATAAAAGTAGAATCAGAAGAAACTCTTAGCTGCAGTTTCAAACTTCCTTTTAAGTCCAAATGTAATTGAAATAATAATCGGAATGAAATGAAATTCTAACCAGAAGTAAGGCTCCAAATCCATGGCCAAATACAAACAGAATAGCACCTAGTCCTTTCAAAGTGATGGCAGTTGCGACTAATTGTCTAACCTGTGTGAAAAAGTCTCCTTTTAAGAAAACAAAAGTACAACTCAAGCAAACCATACTAACACAAACTTAATAAAACAAGATAATAAAGAAATTCATTACAACAAAAACAAAATAAATTTCTTACTTCGATATCTGGCAAATTTACATGGAGTTGAGATGATATATGTTTCTTAGCAAGATCAAGCTTTGGTATCAACTCCTTTGCTGCAGGCCCACCATCAACCCCAAATTCATTGAACCTGCCAACATGTTGAACATCTACTAAAATATCTTTAGTGTTTAAAACACGGGTGCTAGCCGAGCTCTTTACACAGTCTATCTACTAATAAAAATTATAATAGTACGAGAAAAGACCCAGCAACTATATAGCAACGGCACAGTTAGACTCACTACAGGGGCAGTTACTGAAATTACAACATCAAAATCAGAATTGTGACAATGGAATTTCTGCAAAGCATTGAGAAATTCAGGGTTTTAGTTATTGAATCAACAGCTTGATTAAACAAATGACAAAAATCTATCGCCTCATATCTATTACCACTTCATGATACCCGAATTCATCTTCTTCTCAGAATATGGAATTGCCTACACAAAAATATTGTCCAGGAAGCACTTAAACGATGCTACCTTATCCACTAAAACTAACCATCCAGTTCTGCATTTGGAAATATTATGTCTATTCAACAGAAAATAAAGAAAAAAAATAAAGGTTTTTCATACCATTTCTATATCACGGCAACTAATAACATTTAAACTATTAAGTATAAACACACTTTTTTTTTAAAGAAAAAATTTCACATTGACTCCAAACTCCCCAAATTTAAAATCTTGAAAAGCGAACCAGATCCTCAACGAAATTCATCACTAACAAGAGTTACAAATTAAGGAAAATAATGCAACAATACCCAAAAACTAACAAACTTGGCACAAACAATTTTTTTTAAGGAACAGATCTGAATAATAAACATATTTCTTAAACAACCCAACAAATAGAATAAAGAGATCCAAAACAAGAAAGAAAGAGTGATTACATTTGCCAAGCGGAGAGGATGAAAATAGAAGCAAAGAAAACTCGTCCGGCAAATGAAGCAAAACCCATTGGTTTTTCCCCCTTTATCTTCTTACCACTTGGTTTCAAGCGAATTTCAGGGTTCTCCACACTGTTTCGAGCGAAAAACAGTGTTAAGAGAGCAGATTTCAGGGTTTAGTTTCTCCCAAGAAGAAAGTAAGAAAGGGATTTTTTTTTTTTTTGGCGGGGGTGGGCGGGGGTGGATTTGGCTTTGTGGTCGGGATCTTGATAGGTCAATTATTCATAAATTACAAAGAAATTAAAAGGAGAAAGTAATAGAACTTAAGGATATTTATTGAAGTGAGATGAACACGGAAGACATGAATCAAGATCCGACTCTTCACGACACTATTACTATTTTAGTAGTTCCCTACTTTTGGGTTTGAATTTTAGATTTATTACTCTTTTACCATTTATAAAGGCTTAATATCCTAGTTATCTTAACCAAACTGAAACTAATTAGGGTATTGATTTTGATAAGTACTTCGTTGACCTGTGAATCGATATTATCTTATTGGAGGAGATTGAAAATTGACTAAACAGATTTTTTATTTTTAAATATATATTTTATATTTTTATAAATATTTTATAATTTTTTAATTTAATTAAATTGAATCAATTGAACTAATAAATTAATAATCTAATCGATTTGACTATTGAACTAATTTTGAAAACCTTTCTTAATACATCATTTGGTATTCATTTTTTTAAAATAATAAACAACTGGTGCCATTCAAATTTTGGGTAAAAGATGGTTACAATCTATTTTGATATGTATATATATTGTAATACTTTTATTTTTATTTTTTTTATTAATGTGATACTTGTACTTTATAAAAATTATATATTTTGATACTAAAAAATAATGATATTAATTTTTTAGTGTTTAATTTATATTTTAAAGCCAATAGCGTAATGGAGGAGTGATTAAGCCCTGTGTTGACATCCAAAGACTAGGGTGCAAACCGTGTGGTTATTATCCCCCTCCCCTATTTGTAATTTGTACCTAAAAAATACATTTTAAGTTTGATTTAATAAAAATTCATAATTAATTAATAATAAATAAATTTCATTAAATTAACTTAAAATTTTTAAAAGAAAAGCTATTAGATTGTATTTAACAATTAAATAAAATTATAATTAACATTAAATTTATTCTATTAATAAATCATGAAAATTCAATCGTAATAATATTATAAATTTTCTTTCATCAAATCAATTCTAAAACTTAAATTAAGTACAAACACCATATTTAAAATATAACACAATTGAATATCAAACCATATATTAAACCCTTTTATTCACTAGAAATAAGAATTTAAAATTCTTTTCTATTGGCCAAATGAGACTTTGGCAAAGAGTGAAGCTTTGAAATTTTAATATCTCATGTTTGACTAGTAACTTATGTGTAGATTTTAAATTGGATTCAAATATATTCAGATTATTAGTTATATTGTGTTCTATAATATTTGATTCTAATTCAATTGACTCATATCATATCATATAATAAGGCACAAAAAGTATATTGTGATAAATGGTGAATCTCCAATATTTTAATTATTTATAAAATTATTTTAAATAATATATTAACTTTCCTATAATTAATATATCATTTAAATCATTAATATTGTAACACTGTTAAAATTAGGTGGTTAGAAATTTAAATTTTACATTAATTAGATCTTAACATTAGTGGTTAAGAGTTTAATAAAATTCTTAGAAGAATCAAGGTTCAAATCTCACCTTTTTCACTTTTCCCTTTTATTTTTATGCACTTAAGGAACCAAGGTTAATGTAGCTTATGTATTATTTGTGGTAAAAAATAGTCATAAAATGTGCATTAGTCTAATAGCTAAGCTTTTTCCTTTTCATTCCTTTGATCTTAGGTTGAAGTCACCTTGGTTTCTCTTCCTTTTCTTTATTTTTTCCTTAATTTCAGCCAAAAAGAGTTAAGTGCCAAACAAACCTTATTCTTTCCAAAGTTCCACTAATAAACCACTGCCTAGCACAATTAGGATTTCCTGTTTGATTTCAACCCAAATTGAAACACCCATTCTCCTTATTTATTCTCAATTTTCTCTACAAACCCTCTTTTGCAAAATTCTCTCAAAGTTCTTGCTAATAATTTAGTTTTTGAAACTTAACTTTGCAAACAAGTCCCAATCGAATCGTTTATTATCAATCGTTGAATTTCGAGCCATCAATTTCTAAATTTCTATCAAGATCGGTAAGATTTCCCATTCCCCAATAGCTAGATCTCATCAATTCTAGAAAATCATAGTTTCCATTAGATCTTTCATCCGTTACGAATCTTTTACGATCTTACCGAAGCCCCTCTTAAATCTGGAAATCCGTAATTAATTCTTGCGTTTTGTCAATCAAAAGTCCCATGTTGGTAATCTGGATCATACTTGGACGTGAGGACCATCGTACGAGATCCCGAAAGTCAGGTGTGTGTTCTTTCACGAAAAATCAAGTCAAAATTTGAAACTACCAAGTCACACACGGCCTACCACGCGAGTGTGCAGCTAGCCCATATGCATCACACGGCCTCTCACACAACTATGTCCCTCAGTATTCCCTCGTATATTCGCTTTGCATACGACCTCGGGCGTCACACACGGTCTGGTCACACAGTTGTGTGGCCCCTAAAACTCAAAAATTATAGTTTTGTCTTAACTTTTATTATTTTATTCAAATTAGTCCATGATTAGGTTTTTAATGGCATTTAGAGAACTAGATTATGCAATTAGGTCCTAGATTAGGAATAGAACAATGAGATATGGATGATTAAATTTATTGATTGGATTACTCTTGATTGATTGCCTAAATAGTGAATAATGTTACATGTATTTTATGAATACCCTATTGAATGATCCGAATGCTTAAATTGTTGACAAAATTGGATGTTTAATTTATTCATAGTTGTTATTGATTGATTATGAGATAAAAAGTAAACGATATATTAATTGAATGTCTTGGAATGTATTTATATTTCATTTGCATGGGTTAGGTTGATATGATCGGAGGAAGAACTGGAAGTTTATCTGCATTTAATCATTCAACGTGTACTCACAGTTATAGCAGATTCCAACTACGATGGTCTCGTTGTGTACCCACAGTTACAGCAGCTTTTAACTGCGATGTTTTCACTGTGCTCTCACAGTCCATCTAACAGCTCTTATCTACAAAATAGTCGTGTTTCTGCAATTATGAGCAGCTTTTATTTGCAATTACCCGAATCAATGTGGTATTAAGTCCATATTTGAAATTGACAGATAATTATAATCGATTGATTCTTGATAATGACGTATGGTGTTATTTAATATTTAAAAGTATAACTATATGATTTGGTTTATTGTAAAGGGACTCACATTGAGCTTCCATAGCTCACTCCTCCCTAATTTTCATCTTACAGATATTCTTGCAAGCTATGACGCAAACACGACACTCAGAAGATCTCTGCTTTTGTTCCATCTTTATTTCCGTTAATGTTGTTATTTTTAATTCCTTAAGATGTTGAATTATTTTCCGCTTTCTTTTATTATGAACCGTGGTTTGGGATTTAGTATTAATTTAATTTTTAGATGCATCTCATTTAGTAGAGGTTATAAAATTTAGGTTATTATTTGTTAATATTTGATTAAACCGAATTGTTTTATTAAAAAGACTTACATTTTAATTCCGCTGCTATTCCTAATAAGTTAAACTAGAATATTTTAAAACCACCTATATAAACTTGAGTTTTAAAAGGAAAATTGATTTAAATAAAGACCGAGCCACTTCGATGGTTAATGTAATCTTCAGATTTCGGGTCTACTGTCTAGGCCGAGTTGGGTAGGTTACAAATATATTAATATATAATTATTTAAATAATTATTTTCTCCACTGAAAATAAACAATTTTTTAGAGAAAATAATAATATATAATGAAGAGGTAAAAATGTAAAAAAAAAAAGTTATGTTAAAATATCCTTTAAAAATTATAATATTTGTTTTTCTAAATGTTAATATTTGATAAAGTATTTTAAAAATTAATAAAAGCAGTCACATTGAATTGATAAATCAATTTAAATTAAAAGTCGTGAAAATAATATTATATAATGAAAATCAATATAAATTAAAATTGCTAAAAATATTTAATATTTTTAAATTAAAGATAAAAATCTACTAAAATTTATCAATTATTTTAAAATTTTAAATACTCATTAATTTAAGATTTAGTATGATAATAAAATATTATATAAAAATTAGTAATTAAAATAAGATTGTAAACCAATCATTTTTGTTATATTTTAAATTTAAAATTTTGAAATCAAGATAAAATATATCATTTTGAAATCTAAAGTTGTTTATCTTCTCTATATATTGATGTTTTAGAATCATTTTTACTTGTTATAGAAATAAAAAACTATGTTCTTTTAATTTTTGTTTTAAAATGTTTTTTTCCTACTAAATCTCAATTTATTATATTCTTCGTCCATTCATGCTTAAAGGTTCTTATTTTTTAAAATGTCAACTTAATGTATATTAATGTTTATGATTTAACAAACATGTCAAAAATAAAGTTTACAAAAAAATTAAATAAAATTATACATTTATTTTAAATAAATTTATTCTTTTAGTTAATAGTATAATTTATTAAAGGGTACAATTTTATATATGGAAAAATTAATGGTATATGTATTTTTTTAAATTAACGAATTAGACCAATTCTCACATTATTTAGAAAAGTAGATCTATTTTGAGAGTAAGAGTTGAACAAAAACACGCATTGTAAAATGTGTTTTTTTGAAAACGCTTTATACAAATCACATTTTTTATAACTTAGTTTTTTTCAAATGGCTAAATGCTTTTATTTCTCACTAAATGACCCAAGTTTGAGTCTCTTTCCTTATTTTTTTGGTTTTTTTTAGTGCATGTTGTTTCTTGTAACACCTTAAACCCGGCCTAGATTGTAACAATCCGATTTTGGGGCTAGTCGAAATAGTGGTTTTGGAACCACTAATTCGAGGTTGAATAAATTAGTTTTAATATTATTTTATGTGTTATGGCATAATTATATGGGTGCATGAAAATTTTGGTGCATTAATTTTAGTGATTGCATGTTTAATTGCGAAAAAGGACCAAACCGCATAAAGTGCGAAAGTTTCATTTTACAAGCTAGAGGTGTCTAATAGCTATAAAATATTAAATTGGAGGTTCTTAAAGTGCAATTAGGCCTTCCTAAAGGTGATGGCCGGCCAAGGGGGACAAGAGCATTAAATTGGTCAATATTTGGTGGCATTAGGTGACTAAATGAATAAAATAAGATAAAATAAAGAAAAGGCTGTCATCTTTTTCATTTCCCTTCTTCTTCCACCGATTTTTACACTCAAGAAGGGCCTTGGGGAGCTTGAAATTTCAGCAACTTATTCTCCTTGCTAGTAAGTGATTTTAGTGGTTTTTCTTAATAATATTTGTACTTTTGGAACCCCTAAAGCTTAAGCTAGCTAAAGAGGGGACTATTTTGCAAAATGATTTAAAGTTTAGGGATTTTCCATGTGAGTGCTTATGTTGTTTGCTGAGTTTTTAGGGAAGAAAATGAATTATGGTTGTTAAATAAACAACTTTTGTGAAAGGTGTTTCCATGAAAACACCTAAAAGAACCTATTTGTAAATGTTGTAAATTGAGTAGTAAATGCATGAAATGATTGATATTGTGAATTGTTATAAGAGTAATAAATGTTCATCTAGGCTTGTTTAATGAGGAAATATGATGAAAAATGATTTACGAACCTAGAGGCAAAATTTGTAATTTTGCCAAAGTATAATTGCAAAACGGTCAGTTTTTGCCAAAGTAGAAATTTTGAAATGTTTTGATTTATGTAGTGATTAAATGAGTAAATTTTATTATTTTAGATCAAGAAGAACGCAAAAACAACCTTGACCGAGGAAAAGGAAAGGTTTCGGACTAAGCCACAAATTAACATATTTTGCACCGATGTAAGTTTATGTGTAAACGATACATTCCTATTACGTATGTTTTAACCATTAATACATTGTGTGGATGTAACTGATTATTGGTGAGAATTATTGAAAGAGTAAAAAATGTGATAACTCTCGGATGAACCTTCGAAAAAGAAGTATGGGTATTGATGAATATCCATAATATGTAAATTTTGCTGGTCTGTGTGCGATAACACCTTGTTATTTATTAACGACGGGCTATATGCGATACCATCGTAATTATTATCATTTTGGTGGGCTGTGTGCGATACTACTGTAACTATTATTATTGGTGGGCTGTATGCGATACCACCCTATTATTGATTAATGGTGGGCTGTGTGCGAAGCCACCAGGTATCTTATATCATTCCGAAGGGTTCATCGAGAAATTTGTCTAAGTGAAATTACATGTGGCTTTGTGGTGATAAGTGCAGGGCATAAGTGCAAGTAAATGTGAGCATTGTATATTATATGTGGTTGGGATGTGGTAAAAGTTGAGATGAGTAAGCATGATTATGAAAATATGAATTGTTCTTACATAGTATGTAACGTTTTTTTTATTATTAACATATGGTATGATGCTTATTGTTTACATATAGACTTACTAAGCTTAAAGCTTACTCCCTTCTCCTTTCCCTTGTTTCATAGTGTCGAAGAGCCAGCTCGGGATACGGAGATAAGCAAAGGATCACCCATACTATCAGCACATCTTGGTATAGTTAGACTTAGCATTTTAAGTATGGCATGTATAGGGAATAGGCTTAGTTGGGTGTCGTATTATTTTGGACAAATGTGTTGGCTCATTCAAAGATGAACCCTTTTGTATAAGGCCATAGTTGGTGGCTCTTTCTTATTAATCTATAAAAAGATGAGGTTTTTCATGAATATGCAAGATGCATGATCTGTTTACTTAGTTTAAATATGCATGAATGGGTTGAAGGTTTGATGTGAATTATGTTTGTATGAGTTGGGGTGATAGAAAGAGCTTGGCAAATAGCCTTGTTCTTTTTCACACGGGTAAACACACGGGCGTGTGTCTAGGCCGTATGTGACACACGGGCAACCTCATGGGCATGTGGTTAGGCCGTGTGTCCCCTTGTATGCTAGGTTTACAAGTCAGTATGCTCAGTAGTGAACACACGGCAGAGGCACGATCGCATGTCTCAACCGTGTGGAAGACACGGCCATGGGCATGGATGTGTGCTCAAGCCATGTGAAGTCTGCACCTGAATTTAGGAATTTATTCACTACACGATCGAAAGACATGGGCGTTTGCCTTGGCCGTGTGACATTTATGGGGTGATGATGTCAGAAACAGAATGCCAAGGTTTTTGCACACGGGCTAAGATACGGGCGTGTCGAAGCCGTATGAGGGACACGGGCCAGGGACACTGGTGTGTGTCCGACCGTGTGAAAACCCCTGTAGGTTTGAATTAAGAAATAATTCCACACGGGTGTGGAACACGAGCATGTGATATGCCACACGGGTGTGTCCCTTCCTCTACACTAGCGTGTGGACTGTTTGATGAAATTTTCTCTAAGTCTTTCTAGAGAGCTCTAAAGAAATTTGATTTGGTCTTGAGTCATTCCTAATGTATGAGTTATGCCTCGTAGGCTTGTTAAAGAGGTGTTATGAAAATTTTTAAATTGGAGTGGAAAGTCATGTCTTGGTATTGCATAATTGATTGTGTATAAGTCTAGTAATGCCTTGTACCCTGTTTAGGCGTTGAATACGAGTAAGGGGTATTATATTTAGTGGTATCAGAGCTATGGTTTAGTCGGTTCTCGGACTACCATAGTGTGTGTGAGAGTCTAGCTATCAATGAATATATTGATAGTGTGATGACTCCTGACAATTTTAAGTTGTGCTTTCATATAGTAAATGGATCCCGATTGAGCTTCTGTTGATAACGCTGCTAGTAATACTTTGACTCCCGCGCAAAGGACCGCGCCTGTAGAAAGTAGACTCGAGACTTTGGGTCAAGGAGAAGAGGCTTGAGAAGCCTTTCTCCATATGATGAGTAATTGGTACACTGAGTTTGTACGAGCAAACCCTAATACTCAACCTCCTCCACCTTATCCTATACCTCAACCAGTCCCCGTGGTTCTTCAAGGTATAGATTTGGTGAGAATGACCAAACCCCCAGTCGATAAGATTCAGAAACAAAGAGCCGAGGAATTTAGAGCTAATATAGACATGACCCTGAGAAAGCAGAGTTCTAGCTTGAGAACTCTATGTGAGTATTCCATGAACTCTCTTGCATGCCTGAGGAGAGCTTAAAATTTGCTGTATCATTACTGAGGGACTCGACATATCACTGGTGGAAAATGCTGACATCCGTAGTACCGAGGGAGAGAGTGACATGGGACTTCTTCATAGAAGAGTTCCGAAAGAAGTACATAAGTCAGTAATTTGTTGACCAGAAACAGAAAGAGTTTCTTGAATTGAAGAAAAGCAAGATGACTGTGGTAGAGTATGACCGCAAATTCGTTAGGCTTTGTAAGTATGCTTAAGAGTGTGTGTCTACGAAAGCTACTATCTGCAAGAGGTTCGAAGATGGGCTGAATGAGGATATCAGATTACTAGTTGGGATCTTGGAATTGAAAGAATTCGTGGTGTTGGTTGATAGAGCTTGCAAGGATGAAGAGTTGAATAAGGAAAAAAGAAAAGCTATGATTGAGGCCCGAGATGCAAGGAAGAGGTCGATAAGTAAATCGTTCTAAATATAAGAAAACGAACCCTCAGATGACTACTTTAACTGGGTATTCACACCAAGATCGAGGTAATGCATATTCGGGTTCGAGAGTTCAAGCCACCTCGATGGCAAGCGTAGGAAATGCAAAGTCAAGTAAACCGGAGTGTTCGAATTGTGGTAGACAACATACTGGGGAGTGTTGGGGAAACAATCCTACTTGTTGTAAGTGTGGTTTACCAGACCACTTCATTCGAAATTGTCCAGAGAGGGATGAGAAAGATAGAAAATAAGAAGTAAGAGCGAGCAATGTACCTTCGAGGGGTAGACCATAAAGGAACCCGAGGAGTGGAACTAGTAGTAGAGGTGCGCCTAGAGATTCTGGTGTGAGATCAGAGAGTAGAGCACCTGTAAGGACTTATGCCATTCACGCTCGCGAAGAGGCTTCATCTCTTGATGTAATAACGGGTACTTTTTCTCTTTATGATATCTTTATTGTTGCTTTGATTGATCTGGGGTCTACCCATTCTTATATTTGCATGAAATTGGTATCTAGCATGAGGATGATTGTTGAGTCTACGAAATTTGTGATAAAAGTGTCAAACCCATTAGGCAAACATATGCTAGTTGACAAAGTGTGTAGGAATTGTCCTTTGACAATTAGAGGTCATTATTTTTCGGCTAATCTCATGTTGTTACTGTTTGATGAATTTGATCTAATTCTTGCTATGGATTGGTTGACTACTCATAATGTTTTAGTAAACTGTGGTAGTAAGTTTATTGAACTGAGATGTGTAAATGGAGGTGTCATTCGGGTTGAATCAGGTAAATTAGACAGTTTGCCTGTAGTAATTTCGTTTATGGTAGCTGAGAAATACATGAGAAAAGGGTATGAGTCATATCTTGCCTTTGTGTTGAATACTCAAGAGTCAGAGGTAAAGATTGAATTAATGCCTGTGGTGTGCGAGTATTTGGATGTGTTTCTGGAAGAGTTACCCGGGTTGCCTCCAGTCAGAGAGGTTAAGTTTGGCATTGAGTTAGTTCCAGGTACAACACCTATTTCAGTTGCCCCGTATAGGATGGCACCATTAGAGTTAATAGAGTTGAAGGTTCAGTTGCAAGAGTTAACGTATAAGGGTTTTGCAAGACCAATCTATTCATCATTGGGTGTTCCGATACTTTTTGTGAAGAAGAAAGACGGGTCGATGAGATTGTGTATAGATTACAGACAACTTAATAAGGTGACAGTGAAGAATAAGTATCCTTTGCCAATGATTGATGATTTGTTCGACCAACTAAAAGGAGCTACGGTGTTTTCTAAGATAGACTTGAGGTCTGGCTATTACCAGTTGAGGGTTAAGGAGCAAGATGTGTCGAAAACTGCATTTCGGACGAGGTATGACCATTATGAGTTCCTTGTCATACCATTTGGCTTAACGAATGCACCTGCAATCTTTATGGATTAAATGAATTATATTTTTCGACCGTATTTGGATAAGTTTGTAGTTGTTTTTATCGACGACATACTAATTTATTCCCGAGATAAGAGTGAGCACACGGAGTACTTGAGAACTATTTTACAGACTCTAAGAGACAAGTAGTTATATGCTAAGTTTAGCAAGAGTGAGTTTTGGCTCCAAGAGGTCGGATTCTTAGGACACATTGTGTCAGGTGATGGAATTAGAGTTGATCCGAATAAGATCTCGGCTATTGTGGAGTGAAAACCGCTGAGGAATGTTTCAGAAAATAAGAGCTTTTTGGGTTTAGCGGGTTACTATAGACGGTTTGTTAAAGGGTTCTCCATGATTGCTACACCGATGACGAGATTGTTACCAAAAGATGTTAAATTTGGATAGACTGAAAGGTGCCAACAGAGTTTTGAAAAACTGAAAGCTTTGTTGACTAAAGCTCCGATGTTAGTACAACCTGAGTCGGAAAAGAGTTTGTAATCTACAGTGATGCGTCAATGAATGGTCTTGGTTGTGTACTGATGCAAAAGGGAAAAGTAGTAGCTTATGCCTCGAGACAGCTAAAACCGCATGAAAAGATATCCGACTCATGATTTGGAGTTTGTTGCGATCGTTTTTATGTTGAAGATTTGGTGTCATTACTTGTATGGTGAGAAATACCGAATCTTTATCGATCAAAAAAGTTTGAGATACCTGATTAACCAAAAAGATTTGAATTTGCGACAATAGCGGTGGCTCGAATTACTGAAAGATTATGAGCTAGTAATCGATTACCATCCGGGAAAAGCAAATATGGTTGCGAATGCCTTGAGCAGAAAGTCCCTGTATGCTTTGAGGGCCATGAGTACGAGCTTCGCATTGTCTGATGATGGTTCTATATTGGCCGAGTTGAGGGCCAGACCATTATTTCTTCAGCAGATATGTGAAGCTCAAAAGAATGATAGTGAGATGCAAGTTAAGAGAGCTCAGTGCGAATCGGGAAATAGCTTTGATTTTTGGGTTGGTTCAGACGATTGTTTGATGTTTCATGATAGAGTTTGTGTACCTAAAGACGATGAATTAATTTGGAAAATTTTACATGAGGCACACAATGGTTGCTTGTCAGTATATCCGAACAGCACAAAAATGTATAATGATTTGAAAAAGTTGTATTAGTGGTTGGGTATGAAAAGAAATATCTCTGAGTTTGTTACTAAGTGTTTGATCTATCAACAAGTGAAAGCCAAGCATCAAGTACCTTCGGGATTACTTCAGCTAGTGATGGTTCCCGAGTGGAAATAGGACCGAATCATGATGGTTTCGTAATGGGGTTACCTATGACTCTGAAAAAGAAAGATGTAGTGTGGGTTATTGTTGATAGATTGACAAAATCGGCTCACTTTATACCGGTGCGTGTGGATTACTCACTTGACAAGTTGGCTGAACTGTATATTGCTAAGGTTGTGAGATTACATGGGGTGCCTATATCCATTATCTCAGATAGAGATCCAAGGTTTACTTCGAGGTGTTGGAAAAGTTGCAAGAAGCCTTAGGTACGAAATTGAATTTTAGTACCGCGTTCCATCTGCAATGGCCAGTCCGAAAGGGTGATTCAAGTTCTTGAGGATATGCTCTGATGCTGTGTTTTTGAATTCAAAGGTAGTTGGGAAAAATATCTACCTTTGGTTGAGTTTGCCTACAACAACAATTATCAGTCGAGTATACAGATGGAACCTTACAAAGCCTTATATGGTCGCAAATTTCGAACTCATCTGTATTGGACTGAGCTTAGTGAGAAGCCAATTCATGGGATTGATCTAATTAGAGAAACCGAGGAGAAAATGAAAGTGATCCGAGATAGTCTGAAAGCTGCTTCAGACCGACAAAAATCATATGCGAATTTAAAGAGGAAAGAAATTGAATTTCAAGTGGGCGATAAAGTATTCCTGAAAGTATCCCCGTGGAAGAAAATATTGAGATTTGGTCGAAAGGGTAAATTGAGTCCGTGATTCATAGGGTCGTATGGGGTTATTGAGAAGATTGGACCAGTAGCTTACCAGTTAGCCTTGTCGGTAGAGTTAGAGAGAATACACAACGTGTTTCATGTGTCGATGTTACGACGATATCACTCCGATCCTTCGCATGTGATTCCTCCGATCGAAACTGAGATATGACCAAATATGACCTATGAAGATGAACCAATTAAGATTTTGGCTTGAGAGGTTAAACAATTGAGGAAAAAAAGTATAGCCTTAGTAAAAGTGTTGTGGAAAAATCACGGTGTAGAAGAGGCTACGTGGGAACAGAAAGAAGCTATGAGAGAATAGTACCTAAACCTCTTTACCGGTAAGATTTTCAGAGACGAAAATCTCTAAAATGGGGAGAGTTGTAACAGCTCAATTTTAGGGTTAGTCAGAATAGTGGTTTCAAAACCACTAATTCGAGGTCAGATAAATTAATTTTAATATTATTTTATGTGTTATGGCATAATTATATGGGTGCATGAAAATTTTGGTACATTAATTTTGGTGATTGCATGTTTAATTGCGAAAAAGGACCAAATCGCATAAAGTGCTAAAGTTTCATTTTACAAGCTAGAGGTGTCTAATAGCTATGGAATATTAAATTGGAGGTCCTTAAAGTGGAATTAGGCCTTCCTAAAGGTGATGGCCGGCTAAGGGGGACAAGAGCATTAAATTGGTCAATTTTTGGTGGCATTAGGTGGCTAAATGAATAAAATAAGATAAAATAAAGAAAAGGCTATCATCTTTTTCATTTCCCTTCTTCTTCCACCGATTTTTACACTCAAGAAGGCCTTGGGGAGCTTGAAATTTTAGCAACTTATTATCCTTGCTAGTAAGTGATTTTAGTGGTTTTTCTTGATAATATTTGTTCTTTTGGAACCCCTAAAGCTTTAGATAGCTAAAGAGGGGACTATTTTGCAAAATGATTGGAAGTTTAGGGATTTTCCATGTGAGTGCTTATGTTATTTGCTGAGTTTTTAGGGAAGAAAATGAATTATGGTTGTTAAATAAATAACTTTTGTGAAAGGTGTTTCCATGAAAACACCTAAAAGGAGCTATTTGTAAAGGTTGTAAATTGAGTAGTAAATGCATGAAATGATTGGTATTGTGAATTATTATAATAGTAATAAATGTTCAGTTAGGATTGTTTAATGAGGAAATGTGATGAAAAATGATTTACGAGCCTAGGGGCAAAATCGTAATTTTGCCAAAGTATAAGTGCAAAAAGGTCATTTTTGCCAAAGTAGAAATTTTGAAGTGTTTTGATTTATTTAGTGATTAAATGAGTAAATTTTATTATTTTAGATCAAGAAGAACGCGAAAAGAACCTTAACCGGGGAAAAGGCAAGGTTTCGGACTAAGTCGCAAATTAACATATTTTGCACCGAGGTAAGTTTTTGTGTAAATGATACATCCCTATTATGTATGTTTTAAGTATTAATGCATTTCGTGGATGTAATTGATTATTGGTGAGAATTATTGAAATAGTAGAAAATGTGATAACTCACAAATGAACCTTCGGAAAAGAAGTATGGGTACTAATGAATATCCGTAATATGTAAATTTTGGTGGGCTATGTGCGATACCACCTTGTTATTTATTAACGATGGGCTATGTGCGATACCATCATAATTATTATCATTTTGGTGGGTTGTGTGCAATACTACCGTAACTATCATTATTAGTGGGCTGTATGTGATACCACCCTATTATTGATTAATGGTGGGCTATATGCGAAGCCACCGGGTATCTTATATCATTCAGAAGGGTTCATCGAGAAATTTGTCTAAGTGAAATTACATGTGGCTTTGTGGTGATAAGTGCAGGGAATAAGTGCAAGTAAATGTGAGCATTGTATATGTTTTTTTTTTTATTAACATATGGTATGGTGCTTATTTTTTACATATAGACTTACTAAGCTTAAAGCTTACTCCTTTCTCTTTTCTCTTATTTTATAGTGTCGAAGAGCTAGCTCGGGATACAGAGATAAGCAAAGGATCACCCACACTATCAGCACATCTTAGTATAGTTAGACTTAGCATTTTGAGTATGGCATGTATAAGGATTAGGCTTAGTTGGGTGTCGTATTGTTTTGGCCAAATGTGTTGGCTCATTCAAAGATGAACTTTTTTGTATAAGGCCATAGTTGATGGCTCTTTCTTATTAATCTATGAAAAAGTTGAGGTTTTTCATGAATGTGCAAGATGCATGATCGGTTTACTTAGTTTAAATATGCATGAATGGGTTAAAGGTTTGATGTGAATTATGTTTGTATGAGTTGGGGTGATAGAAAGAGCTTGGAAAATAGCCTTGTTCTTGTCCACGCGGGTGTGTGTCTAGGCCGTGTGTAACACACGGGCAACCTCATGGGCATCTAGTTAGGTCATGTGTCCCCTTGTATGCTAGGTTTACAAGTCAGTATGCTCAGTAGTAAACGCACGGACAGAGACACGGGTATGTGAAGTCTGCACCTGAATTTAGGAATTTAATTCACCACACCGCCGAAGGACACGGGCATATGCCTTGGCTGTGTGACATTTATGGGGTGATAACGTTAGAAATAGAATGCCAAGGTTTTTGCACACGGGCTAAGACACGGGCGTGTCAAAGCCATGTGAGGGACACGGGCGTGTGTCCAGCCGTGTGAAAACCCCTGTAGGTTCGAATTGAGAAATAATTCCACACGGGTGTGGAACACGGGCATATGATATGTCACACGGCGTGTGGACTGTTCGATGAAAATTTTTCTAAGTCTTTCTAGAGAGCTCCAAAGAAGTTCGATTTGATCCCGAGCCATTCCTAATGTATGAGTTAGGCCTCATAGGCTTGTTGGAGAGGTGTTATGAAAATTTTTAAATTGGAGTGGAAAGTCATGTCTCGGTATTGCATAATTGATTGTGTATAAGTCTAGTAATGCCTCGTACCCTGTTCCGGTGTTGAATATGGATAAGGAGTGTTACATAGACATTATGGCTGATTATGGGAATGGGTTTTGAAAACTGAGTTGTTACTATAAACCATCCAACTTTTACAACTCATACGCATTCATGATTATTACTGAAAACGTCATTTAATTAGTTCATTTTCCAAAACACAATTTATAGTGGAAGTCTAAACACCGTTGTATTTTAGAAATGCAGTTCGTGTTTTGATAAAACCTTTGTTTCTGTAAAACCGTGATTTCAAACAAGCATTGCAATGAAAGAGTCAAAAACGCATCCAGAACCAAAATAAAACCAATATCTGAGAGTCCCAAAAGTTACAAACTCTTAATTAAAACAAAAATTATAAATAAAACCATAGATTACTAAATAAAATAGTTCTCGATCAAGTGGTCATCGTTAAGCCTCTGTCGCACCGACCCGTCTAAATCTGTGGATTACCTGAACAAAATAGACAAACAGAAGTGAGTTTACGTAAACTCAATGTGCAACCTAACAGAAATAGACATGCTATACATACAAAATTCACATAAACAGTCAGCTTTAGATTCAGACCTAAGTCCTTTTCAGATACAGATCACATATTCAGATATGTAAAATAGATATACAGAATCCTACCCCTATCCTCTACACACCAATTCCGACCATCCCAACACACCATGTGGGGTTAAAAATACCCATTCATCCCTACACACTATATTGTGCCATTATGACATGTAACAGATAATACGCAGCCAAGCTGCTAGAATAAAGGCGAAGGTCGCCATTCAGAACACTTCCTCCATGTATAAAACCCCACCCCAAATACAGATACAAAATACAGATACAGAAATAACAGATATAACATGCTTATCATGCTTGAGTACAGATAACAGGCATACTTAAACAATACAATCATACATACATTTAGTACCCTACTCAGATCAGTCTATCAAAATATCATAGCACACAAATTAGGATTTGGTTAGCCTTTACCGACCCTACGGTAGGCCCACAGTCGATCAGAATGACCCGTGCGACCCTAGGGAAAATTTTAGAATTATGGGCCCATACGCCCAAACTGGCCTTGCCCTGTAGCCCACACGACCTGGCCCAAAACCCACATACCCGTGTAGCCCATATGGCTAAACTCACACCACCACACGGTCGTGTCTTGAGCAAGATAAAGCCTTCATCGATCACACGGCCGTGTCTCACACACTGCCAACCACATGACTAGGCACACGCCTGTGCGGCATCGACAGAATGGTTTTTTGGCTTTTTGTCGAAGTTCATTTTTCTGCTTTTGGGGTACCACCTTGTATGATTTTGATGCAGAAACATTCTCGAGACCACCAGGACCTAAATTTGACACAACCATTCCCAAAAATCAATAATAATCCTCAATTAAACCGAACCAACGAAAATCTACAATGAAGAAACTCAAGTAGTCTCTACTTACCCAACTTCATGAACAAACCCGACTACGTTTTTCAGTGAAAGAGCTCTATTCATCACGATTCGCTGCCAAATAACCCAAAATCATATTAACAAAGGATCAAAATTGGTATGACAGTTAAACTACTTACCCCCAATTCGAAAAAATTCACAACCCTCACTTACTAGATACATGAAGAATTCAGAAAATTATAACGCCGTGATTTTGGGGAGAATAATGTTGATAGATCAAAGAAAATGAAAGAAAACTTTTGAATGGGAGGAAAGCCACAAAGAAAGAATGTCAAAACTTGGAAAGAGCAATTTTTTTAGGAAAAATAAAAAATAAAAAATAACAAAAGTTTTATCCTACTAACTACACAATCCCATTAAATCTCACCCACTAACCACCTCAGACTCCCAACTCTATCGAACCACTGGCAGCTGACTGGAACAAAAATTAAATTCCACGCTCGCGCAAGGTCTCGAACACAAGACCTTCAACACACCACCCTCTTACCACTCGAACCAATAGGCTCATTCTGATATGAATTAACAGACAGTTTAATATAAACCCACTCAACAAGGGTAACGCTAGGATCAGAAAAATAACAAAGTCTTGAACCCCAAGACCTCTCACACACACCCAGAACTCTTAACCATTGAAGTAGATACACATTTGTGTCAAAATTTTACAGATACAGAATTAATTTAAGTGGGGCGTTACATTTCTAATTTTTTTTAAATTGAAAACAATAAGTGTAACCTCTTCAACTCAGCCTAGACGTTAGACCCGAATTCGGATGATTACATTAGCCACCAAAGTGACCTAGAAAGCTAACGGAGTTTTGTAACTGGCCATTTTAAAATATTTGTTTGTTTTAGTAGTAAACTTAGTTAAATATCGATTAATTATACGCCAAAATTACAATTAATGTATAGCAGCGAAAAATGATAATTTCTAATGTTTTTATTAAAAATTAGGGTTCATGCCATAACTACTTAACAATTGAATATCTTAAACTTAATTAAATGCCATGCATTATAAAAGAAATATAAACCCTAAGTTCCATGCCACAGTTTGAAGTAAAAATAGTAATACGATTTTGAATAAGAAAAACATCGAATAGTAAGTCTAAAATATTTTTAATACAAGTAAAGTCAAGTCCCTTTGGATGTCTACCCATGTCCTAACATGGTGGGTTATCTGTATATACGAAAGGTAAAAGGGAGTGAGCTATGAAGCTCAATGTGAGTTCCATCACAAGATAATTAGTGCAACCGATAAGCATATATAAACATATCATATGGCATAATTATCAATAACAAATTTAATATATCGGAGTAACATATACACATATATTATATCATATCAGAGATTTCAAAATTTCAAGCACATGCTTCACTTGTGCAAACAGATTTGATTTAACAGATAAGATCTTACCCCACCGCTACACACCATAAGAGTTCCCTAGAACTCGCCATCCCTACACACCAAGTTGTGGATAAATCATAAAGTTGTAAGTTAATACGTTGTCAGATGGTTGTGAATACACAACGTAAATAAAAATGAAAGTTGCCAAATAGTGGTTGGGCGAGCCACTAGTGTTGCAAGTTAATACACTGCCAGATAATATATGGATGAACCACCAGAATTGCAACTTAAGAATCTGCCAGAACTTCCTCCTTTCAAAATATCTCACCCCATGCAATAAAATTATAGCATTCTTATAACAAATTAAAACGGATACAGATAACATATTTATAACAGATCAAATATGACAACATTAATTATACTTTAAAATAATCGATACAGTAGTCAAACCATATCCAATTTAATGGTATCATAAGGCATGTTATACAAACATTCACAAATACATGTACAATAAACATATTTATTCACAGTTCATGCAAATATATATATAAGTACAATATTAATTCAGTCAATTAGATAATGTTTCTAGCATTCTTTATATTATCAGGGCTTAACTAAATAAATTAAACACTAAAAATAGTTTGGGAACCAATTAGGGGCTAATTTGAATAAATCATAAAATTCTGGGCAAAATTGTAAAATTTGAGAAATAAGGGACACATGGCCGTGTGATCGGACCGTGTGGATGGGGTACACGGCCATGTGGCTAGGCTTTGTAATAGACTGAGGCCGTGTGGAATTTGTAAAATCAAGGTGCAGTGAAGACACGATTATGTGGCATGTTGTGTGGAGAGGTTCAGGCCATGTGTGAATCAAACTCCTAGGGTTTTAGAGTGGACATGGCCGTGTGAGTGGCCATGTGGTCCACACAGGTGGTCCACACACCCCTGTGGCCCTATTTCAAGGCTCAAATTGCCTCAATTCAATTGTAAAGAAACACACACCTGTTACCGGGAGACCAAGCGATGATCCTCACATCCAAAATTGAATCAGGACACCTACAACGAGTCTTTCATCTGATAATCACACAAGAATTAGAGATCAATTTCAAGATTTAGCAAAATTATCGAGATTGTCAGGAAGATTTGAAAAAGATTTGTTAATTTGGATGAAAGATTAACATTGAATGTAATTATTACAATAATTTGGGATTAACTCCCGAGATTGAATTGAAACTTATCGATTCTTGGCAAGATTAAGGATGAAATCGATGGCGCTACGTTAAATTGATACAAAGAATGGGTTAAGCAGAGATTATTTTTGGATTCGGTATCAAAATTAAATTTCAACAATGGAGAGCAAAGATTTTGCAAAGAAAAGATGGGAAAAAAAGAGAGGAGAAATAGGGAAAAAGGGAGAAAAATTCAATTTTAATTTGGAAAAAGAAACTAGTTTTCAAGTACAATTAGGAAAAAGGGCTGAATCTTTAGGACTTCAAAACTCTAAGGGCTGCTAGGTAATTTCCCCTAGCTCTTGAAAATAAAAGAAATAGGAAGGGGAATGATGTGATTCAAACCTTAGCAAGTAGGGGTAGAGAATAGTACTTAAGTAATGGGTTACTACCCACACTTGTTATATTTTTATCAAAATTAATATATATCCTAATTTAATTTTGTTCATTGGTTGCTAAAAAAAAAAGGAAATGGATAAAGTGTTGTTTGTACCTTGAGCCTCTAAAGAAATATTCTAGCTACATAACAATCAAAACTAAACCATTTCTTAACAATTTATTTCTTCTAACCCTATAAATTTTGGAGTGTTACAATAAGCGATATTTTCAAGTTTTAATTAACAAACACGTTTTTAAGTTTTTTTAGTTTTTAATTCATGTTTTTAATCAATAATTTTTTTATTTATATAGACAAAATAATAAAAATGTAATTATATAATGAAAATATATTATATATAATCATATTAAATATATTTAATTTTAAAAACCTAAACTAATTTTTTATATATACTTTTATATATAAATTTTATATGTCAAATATGTTTCTTTTCACTTATACTAGCAATGATAAATTCTAATATTATAAAATAATTATTTCAAATATAATTATTTTTAAACCTACATATATATGTTAAATTCTAATATATATATATATATATATATCAATTAACTATTTCAAATATTATTATTTTAAGTAAATATAATTATTTATATGTGAAATTTATTTTTCCATCCATATAATGGGTGTGACAAATTTTGTATTATATATTTTTGTATATGTATTTGACATATTTGACATATAAAATTATTTTGATAATTAAATTAAATTTATTTTAATATCTTTTAAATAATTTCACAATCATTCATGTTTCTTATATTTTGATTAAGTAATACTTTATTCTTAAAAATTTCAAAGTAAATAATAATTTTACTTCTATGATTATTTCTATTTTATTTACTTTTTTATTATTAATTTTATTTTAAATATTTTGTTATACTTAAATTAGAATTTAATAATATTCATAATGTCTTTTAATCATATTCATCTTTTTAATAATATTAAATTATAAGATAATATTTCATTTTATTTTATTTAAAAATATTTGAACTAACTAATTATATATATATAATTCTAGTTTTCTTTCCGCGTGCAATGCACGGGTTGCTGTATGTGTTAATAAAATACAATTTATTTGTTATAAATATGTGTTTTAATATAATTATTCATCATTAATTTTAATATATTTTAAATAAGTAATTGAAGTTAATAAAGTTTAGATATTGAATAATTACAGTAAAACAATCATTATTTAAATTAAAAATAAAATTTTAAGATAAATTAATTTATTTTATTGTTACAAATAAATGTGAATGTCCATATTCTAACCCTTTTATTTATGAGATAAAACCCTCTCATTCATTATTATAAAGTAAATATGCAAGTTGTGTTAATGAAGCACTTAAGTATGCTTCATTTATAACTGCTGCATTAAATGATAAGGAATTATAAATAGAACCCTTGTATGAGCTAAATGAGATGCGAGAAAATTCTTTGTTGATATGATCTATTGTTTACTTTAGGTATTCTTTTATTCGATTATTTTATAATACGTTAACAACATAAGCCTCTACAAGTTCATTGTAAAGTTCACGTCATTATTACTATATATAACTTGCTCATTAAGCTTCCATTGAACTATATACAACATACGTATTTTTATCATTGCTTTAATTTGTTCATCATATTCCAATAGAAAGAGAAATATTCAAATTATATATTTTTTGTTAAATTATTTCATTTATTCACTATTTTTTAAAAGGTTACTAAAAGAAAATTCAATTATTTCAATTTGTTTTAATTTATATCTTATCTTTTTAATCTAGATAATTTGCATAAAATATTATATTATATTATATTATATTATTTATTTGTTTTACATTGCTGCTTGCATGCTCTTTCATGGATTTACTATTTATGGACTACGTGGTAGTTTGGGATTTCATTTTGATGCATAATGAGTATAGATTTGCAGTTACATTATATGTAACCTATCAAGCATTTTGAAGGAGACTTGTTGTTTGTTAATTTTTGTTTGTTTTGCATTCAGTTACATGTACATTAAGTTCCTAATTTTATTTAAAATATGATTGGCCAATACACTATTTGACATTTTCTATAAGTAGCTTTTGAAATTCTTGATGAATATTACCTCTTTTACTGTTATTATTGTTCATAGTTTTTCCCTTTATTTTGTTGATTTATGCTGGAAGTTACCACTTATTTTTCTTTTTAAATATCCACCATGAATCATTTCAACTTAACCGAGTAAATCTGGTTAATAGATCATTAGGCACCGGCAAGAAGTAATATATATTTTAATGCATTTAGTCTAGCTACAATCACTAGATTTTACGGGCTAGCAAGGTTAATACATGCTAACTTGTATAAAGATTATCAAACCTCACAAAGAAATTTTCTTTCAAGCATTTGCACCTGAGAATTTCTTTATGGGTTTCTATACCTCCATCTTTGTTTCATTTGCAGTAATAGGAATAATATCTTTAAATTTGTTTACTCCTTTTATTTAATTTTCACATGTAACTTAGTATTAATCATGATTGGGTTAATAATTCTCTATTTACTGTTTAAAATGTTTTAAAAAGTACTACAAATTGATCTCATGCATTCTTATGTCTAAACAAAATATTAAGTTATTCGTTTCACTGATTATGCTTCATTCCTCGAAGTGAATGTGGCAATACATAACCATTATCAAAAATGAAGATATAAAGATCATGGTTGTCATTGTAATTGAGGATGTGGTTGGAGATGTACTAATAACCGTTATCATGGTGGTTATAATAGTGGTACTTCTAGCCACTAGAAAAAGAATAATAATGAAAAACAAAAAAATTGTTGTCAAAATATTTGAAGGTTATTGAAAATTCATATTACTGATATGGTATGAAAATGCATTGGTCATGTACCTGTTATACGTTTAAGCATCTAATAAAACTCTATCAAAGCATCCATTAAAAAAAAAAAAAGAGAAACAATAATGAGACAAATTTCGTTATTCCAAAATGATGAAATGGAGGATAGTTTTTCCACACAAAATGAAAGTTTTTATTATGATGCTAAAGCTAACCATGCATACAAGGATGGTGATTTTAAAGCCTTAACAATATAGCTCATTTGTATGTTTCTTATTTTTCTTCATATGAAATAGTGTTATATATTTTCTTATGACTATTTGCAATATTTCTTAAACAATGTTTTCTTTTAAAGAAAAATGTGAAAAATTTTGGTTGTGTCGTTAAACCCAAGAATAAAGAAACATGTCACGTAGATTTTGCTACAACATATTCTATCTTTAAAGGTAAAAGATTATTCTCATTTAATATCATATTAGGTAAATGCAAAAGTACAAAATCTCTAGAAGAGCTATGATAGTATTATTTCAAGGGTAAGTAAATTATAGATGATGCATTGTTTTCTTTTAAGTCTCAAAGAAATTTAACTTTATAGATATTCATTGAAATGGATATCATAACAAGACTACAAATGAGAAAAATATTGAATATCTATATATTACAAATGTTGAATGTGGAAAGAAATATGATTTGGAAAGACTACCTACTTTTTATCAGGTTTATATTATGTACATATTAGTGCAATTAAGACACATGTTACTAAAAACCAAAAGTTTGTAGAAGCACATACTTTTACTATTTGGTATGACCGGTTAGACCATCTTGGATCATATATAATGCAAAAAAAAAATGAGAATTCATATGGACATTCAGTACAAAACCAGAAGTTTTTTTAATTTAAAGAATTCTCATGTGTTGCTTGTTCTCAATGATAATTGATTACCACAAGCTCATTAGCAAAAGTTGAGATTTAGTGTTTTGCATTTCCGAAATGAATATGGGCTCATTCATCTACCATGTGGATGGTTTTGATTGCAACAGCCCGATTTAGGGCCTAGTCGAAATATTGGTTGCGAGACCACAAATCTGAAGTAGAAATATATGTTTTATGGTTTTTTTTTTGAGGTCTATGAAATGTATGATGGTTGATGCGATAACATCGAAATTGGCCCAAGCACCAGGGGCCCAAGTGCAAAATGAAGTTTTTAATTTCAGTTTGTTAATTTGGTTGCTGGAAAATAAGGACTTTGATTCATTTATTTTAGTTACTTTAGTTATTTTAGTTTGTGTGTAACACCCCTAACCCGTGTTCGTTGCCGGATTAGGGTTAGGAGTGTTACTAGATAATTCAAAAAGCATTTACAGAAATTCCATACAATCAATCATCATTCTCAAACATAATGTCCTATAAATGAGTCTTTGAGACCAATAACATGCTTAAAAATCGAGTCGGAACTAAACCGAAACACATACGAGATTTCATGAAAATTTAAAACTTTTCTAAACTACAGGGGAGACACGCCCGTGGAAGGAAATCATGTACCCTCCACGGCTGATAGACACCCCCGTGTGTCTTCCTCGTGGTGATATACTGACTTGTCCTCCACGGCCTCTAAGCACGCCCGTGCACTGAGCCCTTGCACTCTTATGCCACATACTGACTTCCTCACCATGGCCACTAAGCACGCCCATGTACCATGGCCATGTGTTCTTAGCTAGCTACTGACTTGTACACCACGGTTGGCTGACACCCCTGTGTTGAGGCCGTGTACTACTAAAATGCATCCTGCTATACACCCACGGTCATTAGGCACGCCCGTGTGCCATAATCGTGTGACATTATAGGCCATTTATAAAGCCAAAGTGCCACCCAAAAGGGTCAAACCTACAAACCAAAATATATCATCTCATTTCATTCACATATAACCATCAAAATATACCAATTTGCATGACCAAATCTAAATTATGCCCAAGCACCATTCATCTAAATAATTACCATCTCATATCCTAATCTTATAGCAACCAATCATACCAAAACAACTTCACATAACACATTCTTTTAAACATGATACCAAAACATAACTAGCCAAATCACATGGCTAAGTTCACTTTACAACTCATAACAAGAACTAGCCTATACATGCCATATCTAGCCATACCCATATTCAAAGTTTATCAAAATGATTTTTTTTTTAGTAGTGTGATGACGATCCACAGCGGTCCGAGTCTTGATAGCTTTTGATGACCTATAAAAGCAGAGAAAACGATACTGAGTAAGCTTTCCAAAAGCTTAGTAAGTCATATACAAATAAACTTGGCATAGAAGACACTTATGCAAATAAATACATTAGTACATATCAATCATTTAACATAATATCGCATATATGCTTGGTTTCATACACTATTAACCACATTTGCTATCTTTGCAAATTCAAGAATCATATAATTACGTAATTCATATAATCAAAACTTTACATATCATATCATCAATTCCATATCCATAGCGTCATAGTAAAATCACTTAGATGCTTACCTTATATACACAATTAGTGTATAATCAACGTACCTGAAATGGTTTTACATACTCATATTTATTCTTAACTCGGATTTGCAATTCGCATCACAGACTTGCCCGTTGATCCAATAGGAATCTAATAGGATGCTCAGAAAACTCGAAATAGTCGTACAAAGCAAACGTCCTAAACGAGACCTTACATGTACTCAGATATCGATACCTCAGTCTTGGACAGATTGTTACACGAATCAATATGATGCCGATGTCCTAAACATGGTCTTACACGAAAAGCTCATATCGTTGCCAACGTCCTAGATGTGGTCTTACATATAATCAGATTATGATGCCTACGTCCCAGACGAGGTCTTATATATAATCAGATAACGATGCCTACGCCTCAGATGAGGTCTTATATATAATCAGATAACGATGCCTACGTCCTAGACAAGGTCTTATATATAATCAGATAACGATGCCTATGTCCCAGATGAGGTCTTATATATAATCAGATAATGATGCCTACGTCCCAGACGAGGTCTTACATATAATCAGATAATGATGCCTACGTCCCAGACGAGGTCTTATATATAATCAGATAATGATTCCTAGTCCCAGACGAGGTCTAATATATAATCAGATAATGATGCCTATGTCCCAGATGAGGTCTTATATATAATCAGATAATGATGCCTACGTCCCAGACGAGGTCTTATATATAATCAGATAATGATGCCTACGTCCCAGATGAGGTCTTATATATAATCAGATAATGATGCCTATGTCCCAAACGAGGTCTTATATATAATCAGATATTGAAGCCACTGTCCTAGGCAGGGTCTTATATGATTATCAAATCAATGCCAACGTCCTACACGTGGTTTTACATGATAAAACAGAACATATACCTTTGTATTCCCAAGTTCATACAAAACTTCTCCGACTTATCACTATGTCGACCTTATCTTAGAATTCATATACATAGTATCCCAAATGCAGTCATTATCATTGATAATCATGTAAATAAACTCAATTCAATACAATTACATTTATTAGCAATATGACTTACCTCGTATTCGGTTTATCGGAATGAAAATGGCTACTCGGTTACTTTCGCTTTCCCGCGATCTACGTCTGTTTTCTTCTGTTCTTGATCTAAATATATTCAGAATTAATCCTTTTACTCACTAATTCATTCATTTCAATCCATACACACGTATTTTAGGCTATTTATAATTTAGCCCCCACATTTGTATATTTTATCAATTTAGTCCTATTTTCTCAAAACATCAAATATACACAATTTGTTTACACATATGCATAGCCGAACCTCCCTAAGGACTATATAAGTCCAAAAATTTCATCAAATTCACACATTAACCCTCTAAAATAATATTTTCACAATTTAGCCCTATTTAGCTAAATTTATCAAAACTTCAAGAATAAAGTATGTTTATCTAGCTCATATCTTTCATTTAACACCAAAAATCATCAAAAAGCTTAACATATCATCAATGGCATCTCACACAAACATCATCAATTCACAAAATTGAAATATGGGTTTTGTAGCTCTCAAAGCAACGATTGCAAAAACGTAAAAATTATCGAAAATCGAAGTCAAAAATTACCTTAATCAAGCTCAAAACCTAGCCGAACCTTGCTATCTTCTTCTTTTCTTTTTTTTTTCTTTTTAATTTTCGGTGATAAGAATGATGAATGAAACCCACTAACTCTTTTATTTCTTTTATTATATAATATCTATATTATAATATAAATATAATATAACTTTTAACTAATGTTTTTAATATATAAAAACATATAATTAGGCATTTCATCATTCAATGCCGTCCAATAGCCATAGAATTGGCTTATTTGCCATTTAAGGCCTTTAGCTTTACAAAGCCACAATACTTAGGTACTTTAATAAATAGCAAGCAACTTTCACATTTAATGCAATTTCATCCTTTAATCAAATTAAACACACAGACAATCAAATTAACTTACGAAAGTTTAACACATGCTTAAACACTCATCAATGACACAAAAAAATAATATTAAAATAATATTCAAACTCGAATTTATGGTCTTGAAACCACTGTTCTGACTAAGGTACAAACTGGACTGTTACAATTCTCCCCCTTAGGGATTTTCGTCCCCGAAAATCTTACCATTAAATAGATTTGGATATTGCTGTCTCATTGAATCCTCAGGCTCCCACGTAGCCTCTTCGATTCCGTGTCGATTCCATAATACTTTTACTAATGGAATTTTCTTGTTTCTCAATTCTTTCACTTCATGAGCTAAGATACGTATCGGTTCCTCTTCATATGTCATATCAGATCAGATTTCAATTTTAGATGGAACAATCACATGCAACCGATCGGATCGATATCTACGAAGCATCGAGACATGAAATACATTGTGTATCTTTTCTAACTCAGAAGGCAACTTTAATCTATAAGCAACAGGCCCTATACGTTCAATAATCTCATACGGTTTGATGAATCTCGGACTTAACTTGCCTTTTCGTTTGAATCGGAGTACTTTCTTCCACGGAGACACTTTCAAAAATACTTTATCGCCGATCTCAAATTCTATATCTTTTCATTTCAAATCTGCATAAGACTTCTGGCGATGGGATGCTGCTTTCAAACAATCTCGGATCAATTTCACTTTCTGTTCTGTATCCTTTATCAAATCAACGCCGTGTAACTTATTCTCACTGACTTCAGTCCAATACAGAGGTGTACGACATTTACGTCTGTACAAAGCTTCACATGGTGCCATTTTGATGCTTGACTGAAAACTATTGTTGTATGCAAATTCTATCAAAGGCGTCATTCCTAAATACCGTTAAATTTAAGAACGCAACATCTTAACATATCTTCTAGAGTCTGAATGATCCACTCAGACTAACCATCTGTTTGCAGATGAAAAGCTATACTGAAACACAATTTCGTGCCCAAAGCTTCCTACAATTTTCTTCTAAAATCACGATGTGACTTTCGGATATCTATCTGACATAATGGATAGTGACACTCCGTGTAATATTACAATTTTAAAAATATAAAGCTCGTCTAATCTGTCAAGTGAATAATCAGATCTTACCGGAATAAAATGGGTAGATTTCGTCAATCGGTCAACCACGACCCAAATAACATCTTTCTTTCTCGAAGTCCAAGGCAAACCAGAAACAAAATTCATAGTCACTCTATCCCATTTCCATTCGGGAATCAGAATTGGCTATAACAAACCAGATGAAACTTGATGTCCAGCTTTCACTTGTTGACAAACTAAACATTTCAAAACAAAGTCAGAAATATCCTGTTTCTTACCAAACCACCAATAGTGTTGTTTCAGATCATGATACATCTTTGTACTACACAACTGAACAAATAAACGACTATTATATACTTCATTCATAATCAACTGGATTAACTCAGGTTTCTCAGAACACAGATATGATCTCGAAATCTCAAGCAATAATCAACAACTCAAAGCTCGAATTTAGAATTGAATCACCTTGAACTCGTTTAGCTAACATTTCATTATCAACTTTACGAGCATCACATATCTGCTTTGTAAAAACAATAGTTTTGCTTTCAATTCAACTAACAACAATTATCATCAAACAAATTTAACACCCCAAGGTGAAAAACTTCGGCCTTACGAACCCCCGTTGGTTAATTCTTGCAATGATGACTTGAACTCTTTCAATTCCATTGGTGTCAATCTATCTGAGATCTATCGAAATAGGGGTCGTACCAAGCAACAAATCTATACTAAATTCAACTTTGCAAATCGAAGACAATCCCGGCAATTCTTCAGGGAAAACATCAAAGAACTCACAGGCTACTGGCACCGATTCAACTTTCTTTTCATATACTTTCAAATCAATCACATAAGTAAAATATACCTTGTAACCCTTTTTAATTTAATTCTAAGCTTTCAACACAGATATCACAGGAGGCAATCCATTTAAATCCTTCAACTCAATACAAACTATTTCACCATTCCGATGACTCAAATCAATTGTCTTTCTTTTACAATTCACTACAGCATCATGCAATGCTAACCAGTTCATTCCTAGAATTATATCAAACTCATCAAACTATAATAGTATCAGATCAGCAGGGAAACAGATATCTCAAAACATTAATGGGCAGTTCTCACCTACTTTGTCAACCAGAATATTTTTACCTAAGAGGTTCGATACTTCTATAACAAACTCAGTAGACTTTACATGCAAAGTCTTACTGAATACTAAGTTTATACATATATAGAAATAAGTAGAACCAAGGTCTATCAAAGCGATCACAGAAGTATCATAAAGTGTAAAAGTACCCGTTATAGCATCTGAAGATGAAGATTCCTCCCGAGCTCAGATAACATGTGCTCTGGCAGGCACTCTAGCTTTGGATCTCACAACAATATCTTTAGTAGTTCTCTGACTACCACTAACGTTTCTTACAATTTGAGGAGATCTACCTTTTGATGAAACATTCTTAGATATCGGGTTCTGAACAATCTCTTATTCAACAGACTCTGAGCAGTCTCGGATGAAATGATCTAATGATCCACATCTAAAACAAGCTCGGTCATTTAATCTTCAAATTCCTGAATGCCTTTTTCCATAATGTTTACATTTAGGTCGCTTGAATCTGACATTTCCAATACTAGCCATTGAAGTTGCTGGAGCTTTAAAGCTTAACTATGATCTAGTTTGATCTCTACTCGAATACCTCACATTAGCTTTTGAACGGCTATGTTCATCTCAGAATTTCTTCGAGGTAGACTGAAATGATTTGCTCATAAATCTCTTTTTCATATCTCTAGCTTCCGACTCAGCTTTGCATGCTCGGGCAACTAGCACTACAAACTCTTGTATCTCCAAAGTACCAACTAGCAATTGGATATCTTCATTTAGGCCATTTTCGAATCTTTTACACATTATCACTTCAGTTGAAACGTATTCCTGAGCATACTGACTTAATCTTACAAACTCTTGTTTGTATTCAATAACAGACATGTGACCTTGTTTCAATTCCAAAAATTCCTTTCGTTTCTGATCAATAAATCTATGAATAATGTATTTCTTTCTGAACTCAGACTGAAAAAAATCCCATGTGATTCATTCTTCAAGAACAACCAAAATCGAAGTTTTCCACCACCGATAAGCTGCATCTCGTAACAAAGAAACAACACACTTTATTCATTCTTCAGGAGTCAGTGACATCTCATCAAATACTCGAAGAGTGTTTTCTAACCAAAATTCGGCTTTCTTAGCATCATCATCATTAGTAGCCCAAAACTTTTCAGCCCCATACTTTCGAATCTTGTCAACCGAAGGCTTATTCCACAAATTCAGATTTGTAGTCGAGGTATATCGGATGTCTGAGGGGGATTAACCGGGAAGGGTTTGCGAAACAGTCAGGTTATTCCTCATAAATTGAGTGCACCATTCACTCATCATCTGGAAGAAAGCTTGCTTAGCTTCTCCTCCGACCTCTCGTGGCGGTCTCGAACGGAAAACCCTTGTCCCTTGCGAGAGTAGGCGCATTACTTTCTCGTAAATCATTCTGGCTCTTTCGGGATCAATTACTATATGAAAATCACATTTTATATGTCAGGATTCATCACACTATCACAATTCAAATAATATGACATGTATAGCTAGACTCTGACACACTACGTTGTCTGAGAATCGGCTAAACCGTAGCTCTGATACCAATCAAATGTAACACCCCTATCCCGTGTCCATCGTCGAATTAGGGTTAAGAGTGTTACCACATAATTCAGAAAGCATTTATAGAAATTCCATACAATCAATCATCATTCTCAAACATAATGTCCTATAAATGAGTCTTTAAGACCAATAACATGCTTAAAAACTGAGTCGGAACTAAACCAAAACACATACAAGATTTCATGAAAATTTAAAACTTTTCGAAACTACAGGGGAGACACGCCCGTGGAAGGAAACCGTGTGCCCTCCACGGCTGATAGACACCCCGTGTGCCTTCCTCGTGGTGATATACTGACTTATCCTCCACGGCCTCTAAGCACGCCCGTTCACTGAGGCCGTGCACTCTTATGCCACATACTGATTTCCTCACCACGGCCACTAAGCACGCCCATGTGCCATAGCCATCTGTTCTTAGCTAGCTACTGACTTGTACACCACGGTTTGCTGACACCCCTGTATCGAGGCCGTGTACTACTAAAATGCATCCTGCTATACACCCACGATCATTAGGCACGCCTGTGTGCCATAACCGTGTGACATTGTAGGCCATTTATAAAGCCAAAGTGCCACCCAAAAGGGTCAAACCTACAAACCAAAATATATCATCTCATTTCATTCACATATAACCATCAAAATATACCAATTTGCATGACCAAATCTAAATTATGCCCAAGCACCATTCATCTAAATAATTACCATCTCATAACCTAATCTTATAGCAACCAATCATACCAAAACTACTTCACATAACACATTCTTTTAAACATGATACCAAAACATAACTAGCCAAATCACATGGCTAGTTCACTTTACAACTCATAACAAGAACTAGCCTATACATGCCGTATCTAGCCATACCCATATTCAAAGTGTATCAAAATAATTTTTTTAGTAGTGTGATGACGATCCTTGATGGTCCCGAGCCTTCAGTAGCTTTTGACGACCTATAAAACAGAGAAAACGCATACAGAGTAAGCTTTCCAAAAGCTTAGTAAGTCATATACAAATAAACTTGGCATAGAAGACACCTATGCAAATAAATACATTAGTACATATCAATCATTTAACATAATATCCCATATATGCTTTGTTTCATACACTATTAACCACATTTGCTATCTTTGCAAATTCAAGGATCATATAATTACGTAATTTATATAATCAAAACTTTACATATCATATCATCAATTTCGTATCCATAGCATCATAGTAAAATCACTTAGATGCTTACCTTATATACACAATTAGTGTATAATCAACGTACCTGAAATGGTTTTACATACACATATTTATTCTTAACTCAGATTTACAATTCGCACCACAGACTTGCCCGTTGATCCAATAGGAATCTAATAGGATGCTCAAAAAACTCGGAATAGTCGCACAAAGCCAACGTCCTAAACGAGACCTTACATGTACTCAGATATCGATACCTCAGTCTCGGACAGATTGTTACACGAATCAATATGATGCCAATGTCCTAGACATGGTCTTACACAAAAAGCTCATATCATTACCAACGTCCCAGACGTGGTCTTACATATAATCAGATTATGATGCCTACGTCCCAGACGAGGTCTTATATATAATCAGATAACGATGCCTACATCCCAGACGAGGTCTTATATATAATCAGATAACGATGCCTACATTCCAGATGAGGTCTTATATATAATCAGATAATGATGCCTACGTCCCAGACGAGGTCTTATATATAATTAGATAATGATGCCTACGTCCCAGACGAGGTCTTATATATAAGCAAATAATGATGACTACGTCCCAGGGTCTTATATATAATCAGATAATGATGCCTACGTCCTAGACGAGGTTTTATATATAATCAGATAATGATGCCTACGTCCCAGACGAGGTCTTATATATAATCAGATAATGATGCCTACGTCCCAGACGAGGTCTTATATATAATCAGATAATAATGCCTACGTCCTAGAAGAGGTCTTATATATAATCAGATATCGAAGCCACTGTCCTAGACAGGGTCTTACACGATTATCAAATCAATGCCAATGTCCTACACGTGGTTTTACATGATAAAACAGAACATATACTTTTGTATTCCCAAGTTCATACAAAACTTCTCCGACTTATCACTATGTCGACCTTATCTCAGAATTCATATACATAGTATCACAAATGCAGTCATTATCATTGATAATCATGTAAATAAACTCAATTCAATACAATTACATTTATTAGCAATATGACTTACCTCGTATTCGGTTTATCGAAATGAAAACGGCTACTCGATTACTTTCGCTTTCCCGCGATCTACGTCCATTTTCTTCGGTTCTTGATCTAAACATATTCAGAATTAATCCTTTTATTCACTAATTCATTCAATTCAATCGATACACACGTATTTTGGGCTATTTACAATTTAGCCCCCACATTTGTATATTTTATCAATTTAGTCTTATTTTCTCAGAACATCAAATATACACAATTTGTTTACACATATGCATAGCCGAACCTCTCTAAGGACTATATAAGTCCAAATATTTCATCAAATTCACACATTAACCCTCCAAAATAATATTTTCACAATGTAGCCCTATTTAGCTAAATTTATCAAAAGTTTAAGAATAAAGTATGTTTATGTAGCTCATATCTTTCATTTAACACCAAAAATCATCAAAAAGCTTAACATATCATCAATGGCATCTCACACAAACATCATCAATTCACAAAATTGAAATATGGGTTTTGTAGCTCTCAAAGCAACGATTGCAAAAACGTAAAAATTATCAAAAATTGAAGTAAAAAATTACCTTAATCAAGCTCAAAACCTAGCCGAACCTTGCTATCTTCTTCTTTTCTTTTTTTTTTTTTTGATTTTCGGTGATAAGAATGATAAATGAAACCCACTAACTCTTTTGTTTCTTTTATTATAAAATATCTAGATTATAATATAAATATAATATAACTTTTAACTAATGTTTTTAATATATAAAAACATATAATTAGGCATTTCATCATTCAATGCCGTCCACTAGCCATAGAATTGGCTTATTTGCCATTTAAGGCCTTTAGCTTTACAAAGCCACAATACTTAGGTACTTTAATAAATAGCAAGCAACTTTCACATTTAATGCAATTTCATCCTTTAATCAAATTAAACACACAGACAATCAAATTAACTTACGAAAATTTAACACATGCTTAAACACTCATCAATGACACAAAAAAATAATATTAAAATAATATTCAGACTTGGATTTATGGTCTCGAAACCACTGTTCCGACTAAGGTATAAACCAGACTGTTACATTGTGTCTTTAATTATGTCATAGTTTGAACATCATTAGTATGAGTCTTTAATTATGTCATAGTTTGAACATCATTAATATGTGTTCTGCATTTAATAAAGTCATGCATTATGTAACTATCATGTTAGTTAAGTTTGCATCATAAATTTTGACATGCATTATGTAAATCCCATGTTAGTTAAAGTTTGCATCATTAAATTAAGTCATGCATTAAGTAACTTATTTGTTCATTTAGTTTACATATTAAACCATGCATTTAAGCATCTTAGTTGTTAAATATGTTTGAATTTGTTTATATAAGTATGTTATTTAATTTGGCTGTTACTTTTTACTGCATAAATTAAAGTGTGTTTATTTTCATTTTAAATAAGGTGATTTGGGCTGCATGTTCATTAATAAATTTGTGTATGAGTGTTTATAGTGTGCTGATTCTTATAAGTGTCTTTAATGCTTAATTATCTACCTTGTAGGTGACTATTCATATGGCTAATTGACTTTTCAAGTTTGGACGTTTTTCAAGCTTTCAAAGATCATTATGGGTGACTATTCATATAGCTAATTGGCTCTTCAAGTTTGGACTTTTTTCAAGCACTCAAAGATCATCATGGTGGCTATTCAAATGGTCCAAGAGTGTCTCTTCAACTCTGTTTAGTTTTAAACCATTCAAAGCTAGTTAAGGAACCAATTATCGAGATAAATGCACAAGTCTTTTGACATTCGATTTAAGGGAGATGAAGGGACACCAAACAACATATTAATGG
Organism: Gossypium rotundifolium; assembly: GCA_025506655.1. Classification (NCBI taxonomy): domain Eukaryota; kingdom Viridiplantae; phylum Streptophyta; class Magnoliopsida; order Malvales; family Malvaceae; genus Gossypium; species Gossypium rotundifolium. Next base: position 55,855,608 of record CP106731.1, read on the forward strand.
TTTATTAAGTCAACAATAAAGTGAAGAGACATGCCTTTTCATCTACACCAGAATCAAGTGAAGAGACTTGACTATTGGATTCCCTACATGACTTAAAAAATTAAATTAAAGCTTGTTAAAAATCTTAGTTAATTGCTGGAGGTGAAAGGTCACAAATAGGCATTTGAATAATCATAATAGTGCCTATAAATAGTTTGTAAGAAAACATTGTTTTGGTTAGACAACTTTTGATAAATTTATGAAGTATTAAAAACTTGTGAGAGTTCAATTCTCTTTGTTCTTTTTGGGACTGATCTGATTTATCAAGCTAGGTTTGTGGTGTCTTATCCTTCCTTTTTTTTCCAAACTTATCACTTTAAGTGTGGCGTTCGTTATACCTTCAGTTCCTATCTTGTTAGATAGTGGGTCAAGGTTTATGTACTAATTTCACTTTTCTTATCCATCTAAGTGCTTGTAAGTCTTTGGTCAACAATCTCTAAATTGTTGGTTTAGCCTTTGCCTTAGCTAAACCTATCCATTTCTTTCCTAAACATTCTTTGAACCTATCTTCTATCCATTTTCAGCCTTCTCTTTTAACGAATCAAACTTACTCAATTTCTCGATCAGGAAATTAAAATGACTCGAATCATCATTGAACCGAGTTCGTATCAATGGTTGTGTGAAAATTTCATGAAGAAATTTTATGATTTAGTGATCAATTTATCTTTTAGGACTAAATTGTAAAAATTAAAAAGATGAGATTCTAGAAGTTTTAAGTATGAGATAGCATTAGAAAATTTATTAGAGGTCCTTATTTAGTAATTAGACCATTATATCTCATGTTGGACAAAAATGGACATAGAGGGGAAAAATCTCAAGAAAAAATGGACATAGAGGGGAAAAATCTCAAGAAAGGGCCTTAAGGGTATTTTGGTAATTTAGTTAATAAATTAATAAAAAAGGAAAAATTAAGTCAAAATTGGTTTCCATCTTCTTCCCTAAGTGTCAAAAATTGAAGAGAAGCCATAGCTAGGGTTTTGTTCATTTTCAAGCTCAAAATCAAGAAACACAAGGTCCAGACCTAAACCGAGGAAAGAACAAAGTGGTGGACTAAATTGAACAACTATCTATATTTTGGTACCTAGGTAAATTTGTGTGTAATATATCAACATTATGTTATTATGTATTTAAATGCTTGATATTACATGAAATATATATTCTTTTATGAAATTGGTTAATGAGGTCTCGATGAAAAAATGATAAAGTTTTACTATATCGAAGTCTCGGTTGAACCTTAGGAATAGAAAGGATACCCTTTTCATGACATTAGATTAATAAGGTCCCATATAAGACCATATTTGGGATATGACCTCGGCACCGAATTGAGATCCCGTGTAAGACCATATCTGGGATATGGCATCGACATCGAATAGTGATTCCGTGTAAAACCACGTCTGGGACCTCGCTTCGGTATAAAATCATGTAAGACCGTGTCTGGGACATGGCATCGACATACGATCTCGTGTAAGACCATACCTGGGATATGGCGTGGACATCGATATGAGATTTTGTATAAGACCATATTTAGGATATGGCATCAGCATCGACATGTGATCCCATGTAAAACCATATCTGGGATATGGCATTGGCATCTTACTACGTGTATGACAATTTTCGAGTATCCTTTGGTATTCCAAGTGGTTCAACTGGGTAAAGAATTAAAGTTTATGTTAAAGATGGAAAAAAGGCTAAAGTTATATGGAATGATACAGGGACATATGCAAACTCACGAGAAATGAGTCCGGTATGTGATATGTGGTTGGTAAGAGTGAGCGTGAGTAAGCCATGTCAATGTTGCTTGAGAATTTTGTATTAATCCATAATGTAATATGTGGATGTTATTACAAGATTTTATGTTGTTATCTATTACATGCAAAATTACTAAGCTTTATGCTTACTCCCTCTCTTTTCCCTTTTCTTGTAGTATCGCCAAGCTAGCTTGGAGATCGAAGGACGTCGGAGCTCGATTCACACTATCAAGCTATTCTTTTGGGTATAGTAAACTTTGATTATTCTGGGTATGACATGTATAGGAACTTGGTCATTTTGTTATATGTCATATTGGTTAGCCAATGTATTGGCTATTAATATTACTTATTTCATTTTGTAAGTGGCCATTGGAATTGGCCAATACTAGTTAAGTTATATCTATTTAATGATGATGAAATTCATGAAGTACAAGCTTGCGCAATTGAATGAGTAATGTGTGAAGTATATGCATGATGAACGCAGTGTGAAATTAAGGTGTGGATGTTTTAATTGTGGATATTAGAGGTACATTATTGTTATACTATGTATTGCTAGAAATGGTTTGGGTCTCGTAGGCCTATAATGGGGATGATATGAATGCAAATGAAAGGTTTTAAATTTGAGTGGAATTTTATGTCTCTATTTTTGTATGAATACGTGTATTTATGTCTGATAATGAATCGTACCCTATTTCAGCATCAAATACAGGTAAGGAGTGTTACATTTAATAGTATCAGAGCTATGGTTTAGTCGTTTCTCGGATTACCATAGCATGTGTAAAAGTCTAGCTATACATGCCATACGTATGTATATATACATAATGATAGTGTGATGACTCCTGACAATTTAAAATATGTTTTCATATAGCAAATGGATCTCGACAGAGTAGTTGCGGATGATGTAGAAAGTAACGCACCGACTGCGCCTAAGGGACTATGCTAACTAAAAATAAAAATAGACCAGTGATTGTGAGTCAAGGAGGAGAGGTTCGGGAAGCCTTTTTCCAAATGATGAAAGAGTGGTTCTCAGAGTTCGTTCGAATGAACCCGGTCGCTCAACAACAAGCTCCACTCTCTCCAAACCCTCAGCTTATCCTTGTAGCTCCCCAAGTTGTAGAAATGGTAAGAAGGGAAAAGCCCCTTTGTTGATAGAATCCAGAAACAAGGAGCTAAGGAGTTCCAAGCTAATAAAGATAATGATCTGAAAAGAGTAGAATTCTGGCTTGAAAATTCCATTAGGGTATTTGATGAATTATCTTACACACCCGAAGAGTGTATGGAATGTGTTGTGTCTCTCTTGAGAGATTCGGATTATCAGTGGTTGAACACCCTTGTGTCAGTTGTACCAATGGAAAGAGTTAATTGAGAATTTTTCCAAGAAGAGTTCCAAAATAAGTTTGTAAGGCTTAGTAAATACGCTCGAGAGTGCGTATCCACCGAAGTCATCATGTGTAAAAGGTTTGAGGACGGACTAAATGAGGACATCTGATTATTTGTTGGTATTCTAGAAATGAAAGAATTTATTGTGCTAGTAGAGAGAGCTTGCAAGGCCGAGGAATTGGTCAAAGAGAAAAGAAAGGCTAAAATTGAGTCCCGTGACTCGAGGAAGAGACAATTGGGTAAGTCATTTCAATCCTCATCCAAGAAATCGAGAGAGTTCACTACTCGATCAGCTGCTTCAGTTGGGTTTTCAAACAAAAGTAAAGGAAACAGTACTAGGTTTCTAAAGCTCAGACCACTTCGATTGCTAGTGTTGGTAATGCTCGACCAAGTAGACTGAAATGTTTACAGTGTGGTAGACATCACCCCAATGAGTACCGAGCAAATGAGAGAGCTTGTTTCAAGTGTGGTTCCCAAGATCGCTTCATTAGAGATTGTCCCGAGATGGTTGAAAAAGATAGAAATTAGAGTGTGAGATTAGGCAACACTGCTTATAAAGGGAGACTAAAGAGAAATCTGAGGAATGGAATGAGTAGTAAGAATACACCTAGAGAGCAGATTGCAAGCTCTGAGGGTAGAACGCCTGCGAGGACTTATGCTATTCGCGATCGCGAAGAGGCGTCATCCCTTGATGTGATTACTGGTACATTTTCTCTCTATGATACTCATGTTGTTGCTTTAATTGATCCAGGATCTACCTACTCATATGTTTGTATGAACTTAGTATCTAGTATGAACATGCCTATAGAGTCTACAAAATTTTTGATAAAAGTGTCAAATCCCTTAGGCAAATGTGTGTTAGTTGACAAAGTATGCAGAGATTGCCCTTTGATGATTAGAGGTCATTTTTTTTTGGCTAATCTCATGCTATTGTCATTTGATGAATTCGATGTAATTCTTGGTATGGATTGGTTAACTACTCCTGATATGATAGTAAATTGTAGAAGAAAATTTATTGAATTGAAATGTGAAAATGAGGATATTCTTCGGGTTGAATCAGATGAACATGATAGATTACCTGTAGTGATTTCTTTTATGTCTGCTCAGAAATACATAAGAAAGGGATATGAAGTTTATCTTGCCTTTGTGATGAATGCCAAAGAGTCTGAGTTAAGAATTGATTCAGTGCCGATAGTATGTGAATATCCAAATGTATTTTCGAAAGAATTGCTCGGGTTGCCTCTGGTTAGAGAGATTGAATTTGGTATTGAGTTTACCCCTAGTACTGCACCTATTTCGATTGCTCCATACAGGATGGCTCCGACCGAGTTGAAAGAATTGAAGGCTCAGTTACAAGAGTTGAAGGATAAAGGTTTTGCAAGACTGAGTTATTCTCCGTGGGGTGCTCCCATATTATTTGTGAAAAAGAAGGATGGTTCTATGAGGTTAAGTAAAGATTATCGACAACTTAATAAGGTAACCGTAAAGAATAAGTATCCCTTGCCAAGGATCGATGATTTGTTTGACCAATTAAAGGGAGCCACAGTGTTTTCCAAGATAGACTTGAGGTCTGGTTATTACCAGTTGAGAGTCAAAGACTCAAATATGCCGAAAATCGCATTTCGAACAAGGTATGGTCATTATGAATTTTTAGTTATGCCTTTAGGTTTAACAAAAACCCCTGTCGTGTTTATGGATTTAATGAACTGCATCTTTCGGCCATATTTGGATAAATTTGTTATAGTCTTTATTAATGATATATTGATATGCTCTCATGATGAGAACGAGCATACTGAGCACTTTAGGACGATTTAACAAATTTTATGGGATAAACAGTTATATGCGAAGTTTAGTAAAAGTGAATTTTGTCTTAAAGAAGTCAGATTTTTGGGCCACATTGTTGCGGGTGATGGCATCAGAGTTGACCCGGGAAAGATTTCAGCCATTGTTGAATGGAAACCGCCGAAGAATGTATCAGAGGTTAGGAGTTTTCTAGGCCTCGCTAGTTATTACAGACGGTTTGTCAAAGGATTTTCGATAATAGCTACTCTGATGACGAGGTTGTTATAAAAAGATGTTAAGTTTGAGTGGACAGAAGAATGCCAACAGAGTTTTGAGAAATTAAAGACATTGTTGACTGAAGCTCCTGTTTTAGTGCAACCTGAACCAGGAAAAGAATTTGTGGTTTACAGTGATGCATCCTTGAGTGGATTAGATGCAAGAAGGCAAAGTAATAGCTTATGCCTCTAGACAGCTAAATTCGTACGAGAAGAATTATCTGACCCATGGTTTAGAATTAGCAGCCATTGTATTTGCATTGAAGATCTGGAAACACCATTTATATGGCGAGAAATGTTAGGTATTCACTGACCATAAAAGTCTAAAATACTTGATGACTAAAAAGGAATTGAATCTAAGGCAACGAAGATGGTTAGAGTTGATAAATGATTACGAGCTAGTGATTGACTACCACCCAGGAAAGGCGAACGTGGTTGATGATGCCTTGAGTAAGAAATCTTTGTTTGCATTGAGAGCTATGAATACATGGTTGGCTTTATCAGATGATGGTTCTATTCTAGCTGAGTTGAGAGCTAGACTGATATTTCTCCAAAAGCTTTGTGAAGCTTAGAAAGGCGACAATGATTTGCAAGCCAAAAGAGTTCAATGTAAATCCAGTATGGAGTCAGACTTTCGAATTAGTTCTGATGGATGTTTGATGTTTCGAGATAGGGTCTGTGTACCCAAAGATGATGAGTTTATTCAAAAAATTTTGCATGAAGCACATAGTGAATGTTTATCTATTCATTTAGGCAGCACAAAGATGTATAATGACTTGAAGAAATGGTATTGGTGGCCGAGTATGAAGAAAGATATTTTCGAGTTCGTATCGAGATGCTCGATTTGTCAACAAGTCAAAGCTGAACACCAAGTACCTTCTGATTTACTTCAATCGGTGATGGTTCCCGAGTGGAAATGGGACAGAATTACTATAGACTTTGTGACGGGTTTGCCTTTGACGTCAAAAAAGAAGGATGTTGTTTGGGTTGTGGTTGATAGTCTTACGAAATTGACTCATTTTATTCCGATACGTACTGACTACTCACTTGATAAATTAGCCGAATTGTATATTTCTGAAATTGTGAGATTGCACGGAGTGCCTTTGTCGATTATATCGGATAGAGATTCAAGGTTCACTTAGCGATTTTGGAAGAAGTTACAAGAAGTGTTAGGTATGAAATTGAATTTTAGTACCGCTTTTCATCCGCAAACTGATGATCAGTCTGAATGAATAATTCAAATTCTTGAAGATATGCTGTGGTGTTGTGTTCTTGAGTTCCAAGGTAGTTGGGAAAAGTATTTACCGTTGGTGGAATTTGCCTACAACAATAGTTTTCGGTTGAGTTTGAAAATGGCACCTTATGAGGCATTATATGGGCGTAAGTGCCGAACACCCTTGTATTGGACCGAACTCAGAGAGAATCAGATTCATGGAGTTCATTTAGCCAGAGAAACCGAAGAGAAAGTAAAAGTGATTCGTGATTGTTTAAAAGCTACTTCGAATAGACAAAAAATCCTACGCGGATTTGAAACGGAAAGAGATTGAGTTTCAAGTTGGTGATAAGGTATTTTTGAAAGTGTCACTATGGAAGAAAGTTCTCAAATTTAGTCGGAAAGGTAAATTGAGTCTGCGCATTATCGGACCGTGTGAGATTACTGAGAGGATAAGGCCGATAACCTATCGGTTGGCTTTTCCATCAGGGTTAGAAAGGATTCATGATGTGTTCCATGTATTCATGTTGAGAAGATACCGATCAGATCCTTTACATGTGATTGTACCGACAGAGGTTGAAATTCAACCGGACATGACTTATGGTGAAGAATCGGTTAATATTTTGGCTTAAGAAGTCAAACGATTAAGAAATAAAAGTATAGCTCTTGTAAAAGTATTGTGGCAAAGACACAAGGTAGAAGAGGCTACATGGGAGCCTGAGGAGGCTATAAGAAACCAATATCCAAACCTTTTTACCGGTAAGATTTTTGAGGATGAAAATCCCTAAGGGGGGAGAATTGTAACAACCGATTTAGGGCCTAGTCTGAATAGTGGTTGCAAGACCACAAATTTGAAGCAGAAATATATGTTTTATAGTTTTTATGAGGTCTATGAAATGTCTGCATGGTTGTGTGAAAATTTCATGAAGAAATTTTATATTTTAGTGATCAATTTATCTTTTAGGACTAAATTGCAAAAATTAAAAAATATGAGATTCTAGAAGTTTTAAGTATGAGATAGTATTAGAAAATTTATTAGAGGTCCTTATTTAGTAATTAGGCCATTATATCTCATGATGGACAAAAATAGACATGGAAGGGAAAAATCTCAAGGAATGGCCTTAAGGGCATTTTGGTCATTTAGTTAATAAATTAATAAAAAGGGAAAAAGAAGTCAAAATTGGTGTCCATCTTCTTCCCTAAGTACCGAAAATTGAAGAGAATCCATAGCTAGGGTTTTGTTCATTTTCAAGCTCAAAATCAAGAAACACGAAGTCTAGACTTGGTCTTCTTTTGGGTATAGTAAACTTTGATTATTTTAGGTATGGCATGTATAGGAACTTGACCATTTTGTTATATGTCATATTCGTTAGCCAATGTGTTGGCTATTAATATTACTTATTTCATTTTGTAAATGGCCATTGGAATTGGCCAATACTAGTTAAGTTATATCTATTCAATGATGGTGAAATTCATGAAGTGCAAGCTTACGTAATTGAATGAGTAATGTGTGAAGTATATGCATGATGAACACAGTGTGAAATTAAGGTGTGGATGTCTTGATTGTGGATATTAGAGGTGCATTATTGTTATGCTATGTGTTGCTAGAAATGGTACAAGTGTGATTGCTTTTCAGGGTGGCAAATGGCTTGGTAAATAGCCTAATATTTGTCCACACGGGTAGGCACACGAGTGTGTGTCTAGGCCGTGTGTGACACACGGTCAGCCCCGTGGGCATGTTGACAGGCCGTGTGTCTCCTGCACCCTAATTAATGCAAAATAGAATGCCCAGTAGTAAACACAGGAGTAGAGACACGTCTGTGTGTCTTAGCCGTGTGAAGGACACGGCCTCAGGTCATGGGCATGTGCCCAGGCCATGTGAAGTCTACACATTAATTGCAAGAATTAAATTCGCCACACGGCCTAGGACACGGGCTTGTGACTCAGCCTTGTGACCCTAAATGTTTGCTGACATCATAAATAGAATGCCAAGGTTTTCACGGCGTGTCATGGACGTGTGAGGGACACGGGCCATAAACATTGGAGTGTGCCAGGCTGTGTGAAAACCCCTGTAGGTTCGAAATGAAAAATAAAATCTGCATGGGCTAGGGACATGGGCGTGTGTGACCACACGGCCTGCCCACTCAGTGAGTTCCTTTCCACACGGGCGTGTGGCCCTGTTTTGAGCAAAAGTTTTCTAAGTGTTTGTAAGCTTTCGGTTCAGTCCCGAACCACACTATATGTATGTTTCAAGTCTCGTAGGTCCATAATAGGGATGATATAAATGCAAATGAAATGTTTTAAATTTGAGTGGAATTTTATGTCTCGATTTTTGTATGGATGCGTGTATTTATGTTCGGTAATGCCTCGTACCCTGTTTCGGCGTTGAATATGGGTAAGGGGTGTTACATTGATATTATATGATTTTGGTAGATGCATTTACAAAATAATCTTATATGTATTATTAACTTGCAACCTGTCATTTGCGAGATTGCTTGTTTAAATGATTAATTTTAGATTATGCAATTAAAAAAATTCATCTTTGTTAGCTCAAAAGGATCAACTTGAGATCAATGATAGGAAGGTTGAATCGGCCTTTGAGAAGTTTTCGTGGAAGCAACAAAAATTGTGCAACAAAGAACACAAGGATTTATAGTGGTTCGACCCTAATTGCATACTCCACTACCTTAGCTTTCCACAACTAAAGATTTTCCCAAATTTAGTAGTTTGGCAACCTTTGAGGACAAGGTTTAACCTTACAATATCTCTTAAGACTTATACCCCAAAATCTTAAGTTTCAACTCCCTTAAGGTTTCTACCCAAACCTTAAGAATAAACCCTCTCTCAAAGAGAAACAAATAAGCATACAAAGAAAACAATCCTCACAAAATCAGGATGTTTTCCAATTAAGCACAAATACAAAGAACACTTGAGCTAAATGAATACAATGAAAGCTCACAAGTGTTTACAAGAAAAGGTATGAAAGAATTAGGCTCTAAGTTGTTTTGATTGATCTTTAAGCTTTTCGCATTACTCTACATTTTGCTAGATATTTGGAAGATGGCATTTATACCTTCAAATTGATTGTGGTTGTTCTAGAAGTGAATGTAGACATTGGGGATGAAATACTATATCATTAACTGCACCTGCAACAACAAGTATCGATACCTACTTAAAGGGTATCAATATTTTTATAATTAATCAGATTTCAGTGACTGAATCGATACCTGCAACAACAAGTATTGATACCTTAGAAAATATATCGATACCTTAAGAAAAGTATCAATACTGAATCGATACCTACTAGGGTTTGAAAGAAACAAAATGTCAATTTGGTATCCATTATCAGAGGGGTATCGATATCTTGTAAAATATCAATACTTAGACAAAAAAATATCGATACTTTTTGTTCTAGAGCAATTCTAACTTGTTTGAAAATGGTTAAAACATATTTGAAAATGTCTGACTTAATTGAAACCATTTCAACTTGATTTTATCAAATTGCTCAGCTTTACTTTTATTAAAAAAACACTTTAATTTGTTATAATAAAACATATTATCCAATAAGGCTTAATTTAACAATATTGCTAATGCTGGTGAGTTTATGTTCCAAGCTTTCAATAATTATTATATGTCAATTAGGATAAAAGTTGAACATCATGTAGCTCATGTTCATACATAAAACGGTTTAGCTAAATCATTTATCAAGCACCTCCAACTAATAGCTAAACCATTACTTATGAGGACAAAGCTTCCTATTTCAACATGAGACACATCAAGTCAATAAATTATAAATACTCTCCATTACAATTGGCTTTTGTTCAGGAGCTAAATATTTCTCATCTTATAAATTTTTGGATTTGTGATATATGTTTCAATTACTCCTCCACAACACACAAAGATGGGTCCTCAAAGGAGGTTGGGAATAAATGTTAGTTATGAATCTCCTTCTATAATTTAGTATGTTGAACCATTAACTAGAGATTTATTTTCTGTACAATTTATTGATTGTCACTTTGATGAAACAATATTCCCAACTTTAGGGAGAGAGAATAAAAAGTTGGATGAATAAAGTACTTGAAATGAATTATCATTTTCTAAGATCCTTGTACAAAGCAATTGGAACTAGAAGTTCAACATATAATTCATTTTACAAATCAAACTGCCAGATTCATTTACTGACCTAAAGAGAATTAAAAATCTCACATACTAGCTGAAAATGCTCCAATATGAATTGATGTCCCAATAGGGTAAACTGTTTGTAAAAAAGAAAGTAATCTACGCCTGAAGTGTGGAAGACTAGTTGGTTCCAAAGATAAAAAATCCTCGTAAAAGGAAAAGAGAAAACATTCAAGATGGTCATATAGTTGAGGTAGAGGTTCCTGAAGAAACTCATGACATAACAAATTATAAAACTCAAGAAGAGATTCAGGTACCTGGAAATGAAAATGAAAATGGTGAAAATAAAGATATCTCGATAAGTTATGTCAATACAAGAAAAAGATGGAACCGGAAAAATATTGTTGTTGACAATAATTTTGCTTATAATTTTGTTATTGAAATAACAAAAGAAAATAAGGATAGTGAGTCTAAATCTATTGAGGAATGTAGAAATAGAAAAGAATGGCCAAAATGGAAAGATGCAATTCAAGTATAATTAAATTCACTTTCTAAACGTGGGGTTTTTGGATCTATAGTCCAAACACTTAAATATGTAAAGTCTGTAGGATATACATGGATATTTGTGCGAAAATGAAATGAGAAAAATGTATTCATAACATACAAAGCATGACTTGTAGCACAAGGATTTTCACAAAGGCCCGACATTGATTATGAAGTGACATATTCTCCTGTTGTGGATGCAATTACATTTAGATACCTTATTTGTCTGGTAGTACGTGAAAAACTTGACATGCGTCTAATAGATGTTGTTATAGCCTATTTGTATGGTACACTTGATAGTGAAATTTATATGAAAATCCCTAAAGCATATAGAGTTTCTCAGGAAAATTACTCAATTAGATTAAAGAAAATTTTATATGGATTAAAACAAACTGGACATAAGTGGTACAATCGTTTTAGTGAATATTTGTTAAAAAAAGGTTATACAAACGATCCAATTTGTCCATGTGTTTTTGTAAAAAGGTCTGGATCAGAATTTGTGATAATTGCTATTTATGTTGATGATCTAAATATTATTGGAACTCCTAAAGAGCTTCAAAATATAGTAAATTATTTAAAGAAAGAATTTGAGATGAAAGATCTTAGAAAAACAAAGTTTTGTCTTGGCCTGCAAATCGAGCATTTAAAAGATGGAATTCATGTCCATCAGTAAACTTATACAGAAAAAGATCTTAAAGAAATTTTACATGGATAAAGCACATCTATTGAGTACCCCGATGGTTGTGTGATTGTTAGATGTGAGTAAAGATCAATTTCATCCTTACAAGAATGATGAAGAGTTTCTTGGTCCTGAAGTACCATATTTAAGTGCCATAGGGGCATGGATGTATCTTGTAAACAAGACAAGACCTAATATAGCTTTTGCTATAAACTTGTTAGCAAGATTTAGTTCTTCTCCAACACGTAGACTTTGGAATGGAATTAAACATGTATTTAGATATCTCAAAGGGACCATTGATATGAGTTTATTTTATTCAAATGATTCAAAATCCTTATTAGTCGGCTATGCTGATGCTGGATATTTATCGTATACACATAAAGGTCTATCTCAAACGGGATATTTATTTGCATGTGGAGGTACTGCCATATCATGGCGTTCAACAAAGTAGACATTAGCTGCTGCCTCTTCAAATCATGTTTAAATAATTGCAATGCATAAGGCAAGCCGAGATTGTGTTTGGCTAAGGTTATTAACCCAACATATCTAGAAGGTATGTAATTTACCTTTACAGTAAAAGATGTCAACTATCTTATACGAAGATAATGCAATATGTATAGCTCAATTGAAAGGTGGTTACATCAAAGGTGACAGAACGAAACATATTTCACCAAAATTATTCTTCACTCATGATCTTGAGAAGAAATGTGACATAGAAGTTCACCAAATTCGTTCTAGTGATAATTTAGCAGATCTTTTTACCAAGGCATTGCCAACTTCAACATTTGAAAGACTACTACACAAGATTGGAAGGCGACCACTGAAAGATGTAATGTGATATTGCCATTAGGGGGAGTCAAAAACACGTTGCACTTTTTCCCTTTAACCAAGGTTTTATCCCACTAGGTTTTCCTGGTAAAGGTTTTTAACGAGGCAACTTGTAACAGGAAATTATGTACCTTTTTTCCTTCATTAGGTTTTTATCCCACAGAGTTTTTCCTAATAAAGGTTTTAATGAGGCACATTTTTCTCTAGTGGACATCCAAGGGGGAATGTTAAAAATAAATGTAGATTTCCATTTTCTAACCCATTTATTTATGAGATAAAACCCCCTAATTCACTATGAAAGTAAATATGCAAGTTGTAATAGCTCGTTTTTAGTCAAATCGGAACAGAGATTTTGGGACCACAAATCTAAAGTTGAAATAATTATTTTATTATTTTGAAATAATTATTTTATTATTTCAATGTCCGTGGCATGATAATATTTTGTGTGAAAATCTCGTTAAGAAATTTTATCATTTAAATAGTTAATTTGAGAAAAAAGACTAAATCGCATAAAGTGCAAAAGTGATGTTCTATTAGCTAAAGGTGTCTAATAGCTATGGATCATTAAAATGGAGGTCCTTATGTTGTAATTAAACCATTAAAATAGTAAGTGGACATTAATGGACATGAAATGGATGATATATATGTTTATTCATTAAGGTTAGTTTGGTAATTCATGAAATAAAGGTTAATTAATAAAACAAAAATGATAATTTGGTGTCATCTTCATCCTTTAGCTGAAATTAGCAACAAGAAAAGCCATTTTAGGGCTTGAGCTATTCCACCAACTCTTAGCTTGATTAAGGTACGGTTTTAGCTCAGTTTTTGATGATTTCTATGTTTTTGTAATCGTTGCAGCTAAATCTAGCTAGCCCATACGTTTAATATCAAAACTGTTAAAGATTTTGGGAGTTGCCATTGTTGAATCTATGTGTTCTTTGATGTTTAATCTTTAAATATTAAAACTTGATTATAGCTTTACATGTTTTGTTAAGTGATTTTTGATGAAAACGAAAAATAGGGATTAAATTGAGAAAATGTGAAAATATGTGGTTAAATATGAGAATAAATGAAAAATGTAGGTTGATATGTGTATTAGGGAAATTCAGCTAGCATATGATTAGATGAAACTGCATCAATTTGTGATATTGTATAATAAGGACTAAATTTTAAAAGTTGTGAAATACTTGGGGCAAAACTATAAAAGTGCTTTAAAGTGTGATATGGACTAAATTGAAGGAATATGTGATTGAATAAGTTAATCTTGAATTCATATAGATCAAGAAAGAAAGAATTCGGATTTAGATTGGGGGAAAAGCAACGTTATCGAGTAGTCGACCCAATCCGTCATTTCTGTATACGAGGTAAGTTCGTGTAACTGAACTTAAATGTGTATCTATTTATTTGATGGATGAATATTAGATAAATTTGCAGATATTAAATTAAATGCACGGTTTAAGTAAACAAGTTACTGAATAAGACCATAGCTAGGCTATGGTAGAATCGAATAATAAGACCATAAACGGGTTATGGCATGTGAATGTAAGACCACGGCAGGGCTTTGCCAATGTATGTGTAAGACCATAGATGGACTATGGCATCGGAAAGTCGACGTACTTATATCGTAAGAATTGATAAACTCGAAGTGATTTGATAAATGAATTGGTGAGAATATATATGTATAAGTATAGGTATGTACAGAAAACTTTTTGAATGATGAATTATAAGAAGATGAGAACTTATGAGTTGCTTTGTAGTTAAACTTTATGTTATCTTATTGATTGAGATTTTAATTGCAAATTATGTATCTATTTAGAAGTGTTTATGACTGATGTTGATTATTCCATATATACATACGAACTTAATAAGCTTTATAGCTTACTTTGTTTATTTTTCTTCTATGTTTTACAGTAAATCGAAGCTAGCTCAGAACTGGGGATTGTCAAGAACTTCATCGCATTATTGGACATCTATTTTGGTACTTTTGAGTTGTGTATATATGGTATATGGCATGTATAGGGTTTGGTCATTTTGGTATGTTTGATGAACATGTATATTAGGTTATTTAAGTTGACTTGTGATAATGATTTTGTTAATGAATAAAGATACGTGAATGACTTTGTTTTGAATTAGGTAAATTGACCTATAATGAATGAATGAGGTTGAATTGATAATGCATATTTGGAATGATTTTATTGAATGAATCATATATGTGAATTATGTCTAGTAAAGCAAAATGAGTTGATAGGTATTTGGATAGGTAAATGGCATTGAATTGAGTATTGAAATTGTTGAAATGGATATAGTATCATTGTGTATTGGTTGATGACTTTTGGCTGCTTAATTATGTCTTAAATTGGTATCAATTGAGCTTGTGTTGGTATGTGAAAAATGGGTGGTAAAATGGCTTTATAAATAGCCCATTTTTGTCCACAAGGGAGTGTGTCTTAGCCATGTGTGACACACGGTCAAGTTACACGGCCGTGTGTCCCCTAGTGTTGAAATTAAATTGAAGTCAGTATGCTCCAGACGGTCTCACACACAGGCATGTGACCGGCTGTGTTGCATAAGTCAATATACCCTACAAGTTTGGCACGGCCTAATACACGGTTTGGCATACAGGCGTGTGTGGCCACTTCTAAGGGCACACGGGCTAGACACACGGGCGTGTGGTTGGCCGTGTGACCCAAGTTAGTATGTATGCCCTGTTTCCACATGGCCTGAGACACGGGTGTGTCCAGAGTCGTGTGAGGCACATGGCCTATTCACATGGGCGTTTGACCCCTGTATGATTGAAATTTTTCTAAGTTTCCAAAAATTTCTCGAGTTATCTATTTTGTCCCGAACCACTTCTAAAGCTTGTTTAAGGCCTCGTAGGCCCTTATAAGGGACAATGTGTTTGTGATTAAATGATATTTGAGTATGAATGCATAAATGTATGAGTTATGTATGTTAAATGATGTGTATTGATCGGTAACACCTTGTCACTCTATTCCGACGACGGATACGAGTTAGGGGTGTTACATTTATTGGTATCAAAGCTACAATTTAGTCAATTCTAGGACTAACGTAGCATGTGTGAGAGTCTAGCTATACATGCCATATATACTCTGCGATAGTGTGATGATTCTTGATAGCTTAAATTGTGTTTTCGTATAGTAATGGATCCCAAAAGAGCAATAGCTGATGTTGTAGAGAGTAATGATCCCGCTCCCACTCAAGGGACAGCGCCTTCTAAATCTACACCCGTGTTTAGTAGTCACGAAGCTGAGACTAAAGAAGCCTTTTTCTAGATGAAGAATGAGTGGTTCACTCAATATTTCCAGATAAATCTGGCTACTCAACAACCTTCTATTCCACAAATTATACCTGTAACTTCTTAAGGAGTCGAGCTTTTAAGATTGAATAAGCCTCCAGTTGATAAGATCCGTAAACAAGAGGCTGAAGAGTTCAGGGCTAATGTTGATGATGACCCTGAGAGAGCTTAGTTCTGGCTTGAAAATACTATCCTAGTGTTTGTTGAACTTTCGTGTAAGCTAGCTGAATGCTTAAAGTGTGTTATTTCTCTTCTGAGAGACTTTGCGTGTCATTGGTGGAATACTTTAGTGTCGATATTGCCGAGAGAGCGAGTAACCTAGGCATTCTTTCAGACTAAGTTCCAGAAGAAATACATCAGTTAACGGTTCCTTGACAAAAGCATAAAGAATTTCTAGAATTGAAACAGGGCCGTATGACTGTAACTGAATATGAAAGAGAATTTGTACAGTTGAGCAAGTATCCTCGAGAATATGTTTCTATCTAAGAGATAATGTGCAAGCAGTTTGTTGATGGGCTAAACGAAGACATTAAACTTATGGTTGGGATATTGGATTCAAAAGAATTCATTGTGTTAGTCGAATGTGCTTGAAAAGCTGAAGAATTGGGCAAAGAAAAGAGAAAGGCTGATTCGGAAGCTAGATATTCGAGAAAGAGATTGATGAATAAACCCTAGCATTCTTCATCAAAGAAATTCCGAGATTCATATAGTCGATCAAATGCTCCAGTGGAGCACTCTAATAGAGATCGTGGGAAGCAATTTACAGGTTCAAAAACTCTAGCTATGTCAGTGGCAAGTGTGGGTATTGTTAGACCGAACAAACCTGAATGTGGACGATGTGGAAAATGACATTTTGAAGAGTGTAGACTGAATGATAAAGCCTGTTTTAGATGTGGTTCGCATGAACACTTCATTCGAGATTGTCTTGAGTTAGATGAGAAAGATAAATCTCAGAGTGCAAGATAAAGCAACATGACTGCGAGAGGAAAACCATTACGTAATGTTGGAAATGTGAGTGGTGGTAGAGGTGCAACACGAGATACTACTGTGAGATCCGAAGCCAGAGCACCTGCTAGAGCCTATGCTATTCGCGCTTGCGAAGAAGTGTCATCTCTAGATGTTATCACCAATACTTTCACTCTCTATGATACTAATGTGATTGCATTGATAGATCCAGGATAAAATCATTCTTATATATGTATGAATTTAGTATCTAGTAAGACTTTGCCTGTAGAGTCTACTGAATTTGTGATTAGAGTATCGAACCTCTTAGGCAAATGTGTTTTGGTTGACAAAGTCTGCAAGAATTGTGGATTAATGTATCAGGATTTCTATTTTTTGGCTAATCTGATGTTGTTGCCATTCAATGAATTTGATGTGATTTTAGGTATGGATTGGCTAATGATGCATGATGCTATAGTGAATTGTAGACGAAAGACAATTGAACTAAAATGTCAGAATAATGAAACTATTACAATTGAATTTGATGATCTGAATAGTTTTCCAGATGTGATCTCGTTTATGTTAGCTCAGAGATTTGTGAGCAAGGAGTGTGAAGCATATCTTACTTATGTACTTGATACGAAAGTGACAGAAACAAAGATTGAATTAGTACCAGTTGTGTGCGAGTATCTAGATGTATTTACCGAAGAGTTACTAGGTTTACCACCTATCAGAGAGGTTGAGTTTCGTATTGAAATAGTACCAAAACAACACCGATATCAATAACTTCGTACATAATGACTTCGACAGAGTTAAAAGAATTGAAAGCTCAGTTGCTAGAGTTGACAGATAAAGGTTTTACTAGACCAAGTTTCTCTCTCTGGGGTGCACGGTGTTATTTGTGAAAAAGAAAGATGGCACGATGAGAATGTGTATAGACTACCGATAGCTCAAAAAAGTGACGATCAAGAATAAATACCCTTTGCTATGAATAGATGATTTGTTTGATTAGTTAAAAAGGGCAATAGTGTTTTTGATCATTGATTTGAGATCAGGTTATTACCAGTTGCGAGTTAAAGACTCAGATGTGCCAAAGACTGCATTTAGAACAAGGTACGGACACTACGAATTTCTTGTTATGCCTTTCAGACTAACAAATGCACCTACTACTTTTATGGACTTGATGAACCTGACTTTCTGGCCTACTTAGACCGATTCGTAGTTGTGTTTATTGATGACATTTTGATTTACTCTCATGATGAATTTGAGCATGTCGAGCATTTGAGAATCATGTTACAAACTTTGAGAGATAAACAGTTGTTTGCAAAGTTTAGCAAATGTGAATTTTGGCTACGAGAGGTTGGTTTTCTGGGACATATAGTTTCAGCTGAGGGTATCCGAGTTGACCCGAGCAAAATTTCTACGATTATAGATTGAAAGCCTCCAAGAAATGTATTCGAAGTCTGTAGTTTTTGGGACTAGCCGGCTATTATAGACGATTTGTAAAAAGCTTCTCGATGATTGTGACTCCGATGACACGATTGCTTTAAAAAGATGTTAAATTTAAGTGGTCAGAAAAGTGTCAACAAAGCTTCGAGCAGTTGAAATCATTATTGACAGAGGCACCAGTATTAGTTCAGCCTGAGTCGGCTAAAGAATCCGTAGTTTTCAATGATGCATCGTTAAATGACCTAGGTTGTGTTTTAATGCAAGGAGGAAAAGTTGTAGCTTATGCCTCGAGACAGTTGAAGCCACACGAAAAGAATTATCTGACACACGATTTAGAGTTAGCCGCGATAGTGTTCGCATTGAGAATTTGGCATCATTACTTATTTGGTGAGAAATTCCATATTTATACCGACTAAAAAAGCTTGAAATATCTGATGACTCAGAAAGATTTGAATTTGGAACAGCAGAGATGGTTAGAATTGCTAAAAGACTATGAATTAGTGATTGACTATCATCCGGGGAAAGCGAACATATTTGCTGATGCTTTGAGCCGAAAGTCCTTATTTGCTTTATGTGCTTTGAACACACAATTAGCTTTGTCTGATGACGGTTTGATAGTAGCCAAGTTGAAAGCGAGACTGTTATTTCTACAACAGATTTGTGAGGCTAAAAAATTTTGCAATAAATTATAAGCAAAACGAGCTCTGTCTGAGTCGACTTTTGATTTAGAGTTTCGAATAGGGCCTGATTATTGTTTGATGTTTCTAGATAGAATATGTGTACCAAGAAATTCTGAACTCATTTTGAAGATTCTAAACGAAGCACACAGTAGTTGTTTATCAGTACATCCGGAAGCATGAAAATGTATAACGATTTGAAACAGCTTTATTGGTGGTAGGGCATGAAATGAGATATCTTAGAATTGTTTCAAAATGTTTGATTTGTCAGCAAGTCAAAGCTGAGCATCAAGTGCCGTTAGGTTTATTACAGCCTATTATGATTCCTGAGTGGAAGTGGGATAGAGTAACAATGGATTTAGTATCGAATTTTCCCTTATCTCTGAAAAAGAAATATGCGATCTGGGTTCTTGTTGACAGATTGACGAAATTAGCTCATTTCATAACGGTACGTACAGATTTCTCACTTGATAAATTAGCTGAGTTGTATATTTCCGAAATTGTGAGATTACATGGTGTTCCCCTATCTATTGTTTCGGTTAGAGATCCAAGATTTACTTCGCGATTTTGGAAGAAATTACTAGAAGCTTTGGGTTCAAAATTGCATTTTAGCACTGCGTTTCACCCGCAAACGGATGGTTAATCTGAACGAGTTATTTAGATACTTGAGGATATGTTGCGTTGTTGCATTCTTGAGTTTGAAGGTAACTGGGAGAAATATCTATTGCTGATTGAATTTGCTTACAATAATAGCATCCAATAGAGTATAAAGATGGCACCGTACGAAGCTCCATATGGTCGTAAATGTAGAACACCATTGTACTGGACTGAGCTTTGAGAAAATAAGATTCACGGAGTTGATCTGATCAGGAAGACTGAAGAAAAAGTGAAAGTAATTCTCGATAGTTTGAAAGCAGCTTCGAATCGATAGAAATCGTATGCAGACTTGAAACAGAAAGATATTGAGTTTCAGATCAGAGATAAAGTGTTTTTGAAAGTGTCGTCGTGGAAAAAGATATTGCATCTTTGTTGGAAAGGGAAATTGAGTCCGCGATTCATCGGACTGTATGAGATTACTGAGCGAGTTGGGCCAGTGACATATCGACTATCTTTACCATCTGAGTTAGAGAAAATACATAATGTTTTTCACGTATCGATGCTACAAAGATATCGATCAGACCTTCGCACGTTATTTCTCCAACTAAAGTTGAGATACAGTCAAATTTATCATATGCTGAAGAATCGATTCGAATTTTAGCTCGTGAGATCAAAGAGCTGAGAATAAGAAAATTGCATTAGTTAAAGTATTATGGCATCGACACGAGGTTGAAGAAACTACATGGGAACACGAGGATGCTAGGAGAAAATAATACCCGAACCTATTCAATGGTAAGATTGTAACAGTCTGGTTCATACCCTAGTCAGAACAGTGGTTTCAGGACCACAAATTTGAGTCTGAATAATATTTTAATATTATTTTCTGTGCTGTTGATATGTGAATTAGCATGGGGTAAATTTTCGTAAATGAATTTGTCTGATTGCGTGTTTAATTTGACAAAAAGAACTAAAATGCATTGAATGTGAAAGTTGCTTGATATTTGTTAAGTATCAAGGTGTTATGGCTTTTAAAAGAGAAGGCCTTATGAGGTAATAAGACCACTATTTAGATAGTAGATGGGTAAAGGTCAAATGTGCCCTTGTAACATATATGTTTTCTTATATTAAGTAAAAGGGCATTTTAGTATATGGAATAATTATATGTTTATAATAAAGAAACAATTGAAAGATGATAGTTATCATCTTATTCTTGAACCAAAAATAGCAAGGAAAAGAAAAGAAAATACAAGCTAGGGCATTCGACACTCTTTAAGCTTGATTAAGGTAAGTTTTGACTTCGATTTTCGATAATTTCTACGTTTTTGCAATCGTTGCTTTGAAAGCTACTAAACCCATGTCTCAATTTGATGAATTGATGATGTTTGTGTAAAATGCCATTGATGCTATGTTGAGTTTTGTGATGTTTTATAATGTTAAATGGAAGATTTAAGCTTGATGAACATGTTTTGTTCTTGAAGTTTTGATGAATTTAGCTAAATAAGGCCAAAATGTGAAAATGGTAAATTAAAGGACTAAATAGAAAATTTGATGAAATATTTGGCCTTATATAGTCCCTAGAGAGGTTCGACCAAACATGTGTGTGTGGATTTTGTGAATTTGATGTTTTGTGAAAAATAGACTAAATTGTTAAAGTGTACAAATATGAGGGTTAATTTGCAAATAGCCCCAAATGTGTGTCTATGGATTGAATTGAATGGAATGGTGAATAAAAGGGTTAATTCTGAATATGTTTAGATCAAGAACCAAGGAAAACAAACTTAGATCACTGGAAAGCGACAATAACCGAGTAGCCATTTCCGTTCGATAAACCAAATCCGAGGTAAGTCACTATGCAAATAAACTTATCTGTATTGAATTGAGTATATGTATTCATATGTTTATCGATGAAAATGAATAAGTATGAGATACTAGGTGCGTGAATTTCAAAATAAGTTCGATATAGTGATAAAGCCGAGAAGTCCTGTATGAACCTAGGAATAGATAGGATTAGTTATGTCGTGACATAGGTATCTGTTCTATTTTATCATGTAAGACCACGTCTGGAACGTTGGCGTTGATTTGAAATTTCGTGTAAGACCTCGTTTGGGACGTAGGCATCATTATCTGATTATACATAAGACCTCGTCTGGGACGTAGGCATCATTATCTGATTATACATAAGACCTCGTCTGGGACGTAGGCAACATTATCTGATTATACATAAGACCTCGTCTGGGACGTAGGCATCATTATCTGATTATATATAAGACCCTGTTTGGGACATTGGCATCGATATACGAGTGCATGTAAGACCTCGTCTGGGACGTTGGCATTGTACTACTATTCTGAGCTTTCTGAGTGTCCTACTAGGTTCCTATGGGTTCAACGGGCAAGATTATGATATGAATGTCAAATTCGAGCTATGAACAATTATGTGATATTAAGTTCGATTCAGGTACGTTGTCTATACACTATTTGTGTATGTAAGGTAAGTATCTAAGTGATCTTACTATGGTGATAAGTACATGGAATTTGTGATATGATAAGAATTGTTTTGCCTAGATGAGCTATGTGTTCATATGATTCTTGAATGGTGAAAATGGCTAATGTGGTTAAAAGTGTATGAACCAAAACAAATATGTGAAAGTTTGCCAAGTGATTGATATGTGCTTTCCATACCAAGTTTATTTGTATATGACTTACTAAGCTTTTGGAAAGCTTATTCTGTGTGTGTTTCCTCTGTTTTATAGGTCGTCGAAGCTACTGAAGGCTCGGGATTTTCAAGGATCGTCATCACACTACAAAAACTTATTTTTGGTACCCTTTTGGAAATGTATATAGCTAAATATGGCATGTATAGGCTAGATATGTGCGTATGTTTTTGGAAGTGAAGTTAGCCATGTGTTTTGGCAAGTTTAATTTAGAAATATGCTTGAATAAATGTGATATATGATGCATATCTTGGTAAGGTGAAAGCTTATGAAATGGCCAAGTTTTGAGTGAGCTGTTGAATGAATTATGCATGTAATGAGATGAGTTTATTTCTTTGGAGTCATCATGGTTGGAATTGGTATTGAGTGTATGAATTGAGTGGTCAATTTGGTATGTTTTGGTTGCCATATATGCATATTATGTATTGGTATATATTGCTTGTAGGAAGACCCTAATTGGGTGGCACATTGGCCTTGTAAAATGGCCTATAATATCACACGGTTGAGGCACACGGGCATGCCTAAGACTGTGGGTAAATTGGCAGAATGTGGCTTAATTTGCACACGGCCTCGACACGTGTGCTTGGTGGTCGTGTGAGAAATGGCAATATGTGATCTATTGTACACGGCCTTAGCACACAGGCGTGCTTGGTGACCGTGTTCGTTTTGGCAGTATATAGCCACTAGGAAGACACGGGTGTGTCAAGTAGCTGTGGGAGAGACACGGCCTACCCTTACGGCCGTGTGTCCCCTGCATGTTAGAAAAGTTTCAAATTTTTATGAAATTACGTATGTGTTTCGGTTTAGTCCCGACTTAGTTTATAAGCATGTTTAGGGTCTCGATGACCAATTTAAAGGACATTATGATTGATATTGATGAATGGTTGTATGATTAATTCTGTATATGTTTCTGATCTATCTAGTAACGCCTTTAACCCTAATTCGATGATCGAACACGGGATAGGGGTGTTACATTTGGTTGGTATCAGAGCTACGATTTAGTCGATTCTCAAACTAACGTAGCGTGTCTGAGTCTAGCTATACATGCCATATTTAAAATTGTGATAGTGTGATGAATCCTGACGTGTAAAATGTGATTTCTGTATAGCAATGGACCCCGAAAGAGCCATAGCTGACGACGTAGAAAGTAATGTGCCTGTCCCCGCACAAGGGACAGAGTCTTCTGATTCGAGACCGACTACGATCGGTCAGGAGGGAGAAGCTAAACAAGCTTTCTTCCAAATGATGAGTGAGTAGTTTACTCAGTTCGTAAAGAATAACCCGACTATTTCGCAACCTCCGCCCTCGGTTAATCCCCCTCAAACTACAGTTGTGCCACCGGTTATGTATCCGAATCTGTTAAATAAGCCTCCAGTTGACAAGATCTGTAAGTATGGGGCTGAAGAGTTCCGAGCTACCAACAATGATGATGCTGAAAAAGCTAAATTCTGGATTGAAAATAATATTTGGGTATTTGATGAGATGTCTCTGACTCCAGAAGAATGCATAAAGTGTGTTGTATTGTTACTTCGAGATGCAGCTTATCAATGGTGGAAAACCTTAATTTCTGTTGTTCCGAGAGAACGGGTTACATGGGATTTCTTCTTGATTGAGTTTCGGAAGAAATATATCAGTGAGAGATTCGTCGATCAGAAACGAAAAGAGTTTCTGGAACTTAAACAGGGTCGAATGACTGTCACTGAATATGAACGAGAGTTCGTGCGACTAAGTCAATATGCCCAAGAGTGTATATCTTTCGAAGCTATAATGTGCAAAAGATTCGAAGATGGTCTTAATGAAGGCATCCGTTTGCTAGTCGGGATTTTAGAAATAAAAGAGTTCGTTTCACTTGTTGACCGAGCTTGCAAAGCTGAAGCACTCGGGAAGGATAAAAGAAGAGCTGAGTCTGAAGCTCGAGATACAAGAAAGAGATTTCAGAGTAAATCATTTCAATCTACTCCGAAGAAATTCAAAGATGATCAAAGTCATTCTAGGGATAATGCAAGACACTCGAACAGGACCCGAGATAGATTGCAAATGAGTTCCAAAATCCAAGCAACTTCTATGGCCAATGTTGGTAATGTTCAATCTGAGAAAATCGAATGTAAACATTGTGGAAAAAGACATCCTGGAAGCTGTAGATTAAATGACAGAGCTTGCTTTAGATGTGGATCGCTTGATCATTTTATCCGTGATTGCCCTGAGCCTGTCCAATCGGAGACTGTTCAGAATCCTGGATCTGATAATGCACCTGCAAGAGGTCAATCATCAAAGAATGTAAAGAATGTCAGTGGTAGTTAAAGAACTATAAGAGACAACGTTGTCAGATCCGAAGCCAGAGCACCTGTCAGAGTGTATGCTATCCGAGCTCGTGAAGAAGCTTCATCGCCTGATGTTATAACGGGTACTTTTACTCTTATGATACTTCTGTGATTGCTTTAATAGACCCTGGTTCTATGCATTCATACATATGCATGAATTTAGTATATGGTAAGACTTTGCCTGTAGAGTCTACTGAATTTGCTATAAAAGTATCGAACCCCTTAGGTAAAAGTTTCCTGGTTGACAAAGTATGCAAGAACTGTCCGTTAATGTTTCGAGATATCTATTTTCCTGCTGATCTAATGCTACTGCCGTTTGATGAATTTGATATTATTTTGGGAATGGATTGGTTGTTTATGCATGATGCCGTTGTAAACTGTAAAAGAAAGACTATTGATTTAAGAAGTCTGAATGATGAGATTGTACGGATTGAGTCTAGTGATTTAAAAGGATTGACTGCTGTGATATCCGTTTTGAAAGCTCAGAGTTATGTGAAAAAGGGGTATGAATCATATTTTGCTTATGTGATCGATTCAAAAGCATCTGAGAAGAAAGTTGAATCGGTACCCATTATTTGTGATTTTGCTGATGTGTTTCTTGAAGAGTTACCGGGTTTGCCTCCGATTCGTGAAGTTTAATTTGGTATTGAATTATTACCTGGTACGACACCTATTTCGATAGCTCCGTATAGAATGGCACCAACGGAGTTGAAAGAGTTAAAGTCACAGCTACAAGAATTGGTGATAGAGGTTTGCTAGACCGAAGTTTTTCACCTTGGGGTGCTCTGCTCATTTGTGAAAAGAAAGATGGTACGATGAGAATGTGTATTGATTACCGTCAGTTGAATAAGGTGACTATAAAGAACAAATACTGTTGCCTAGGATTGATGACTTATTCGATCAGTTAAAAGGAGCTACTGTATTTTCAAAGATTGATCTGAGATCGAGATACTACCAGTTGAGAGTTAAAGATTCAGATATTTCGAAAACTGCTTTCAGAACGAGGTACAGACATTATGAGTTTTTAGTTATGCCATTTGGACTAACCAATGCTCCTGCTATTTTTATGGATCTGATGAACAGAATTTTCAAACCGTACTTAGATCGATTTGTTGTAGTATTCATAGATGATATATTGATTTATTCACGGAATGAAAATGAGCATGCTGAACACTTGAGGATTGTGTTGCAAACTCTGCGAGAGAAGCAATTGTACGTAAAATTCAGCAAATGTGAATTTTGGTTGAATGAGGTCAGTTTTCTGGGGCATATTGTGTTAGCCTCTGGGATTCGTGTTGATCCGAGCAAGATTTTTGCTATTCTGAATTGGAAATCTCTGAAGAACGTGTTCGAAGTTCGTAGTTTTTCGGGTTTAGCTGGATATTATCGCAGATTTGTAAAAGGCTTTTTGACAATAGCTACTCCATTGACAAGATTACTTCAGAACGATATCAGATTTGAATGGTCTGATAAGTGTCAGAGAAGTTTTGATCAGTTGAAAGCTTTGTTAACAGAAGCTCCAGCGTTAGTACAACCCGAATTAGGCAAAGAATTTATTGTTTACAGTGATGCTTCGTTAAACAGTCTGGGATGTGTTTCGATGCAAGAAGGCAAAGTTGTAGCTTATGCCTCGAGACAATTGAAGCCTCACGAAAAGAACTATCAGACGCACGACCTTGAATTAGCTGCGATTGTGTTTGCACTTAAGATTTGGCGCCATTATCTGTATGGTGAGAAATGTCATGTGTTTTCAGATCATAAAAGTTTGAAATATCTAATGACCCACAAAGATTTGAACCTGCGCCAGAAAAGATGCCTTGAACTATTAAAAGATTATGAGCTTGTGATAGATTATCATCCGGGTAAAGTAAACGTGGTTGCTGATGCGTTGAATAGAAAGTCATTGTTTGCACTACGTGCTTTGAATGCTCAGTTAGATTTGTCTGATGATAGTTCTATTATAGCTGAATTGAGAGCAAAACCTTTATTTGTACAGCAAATAAGTGATGCTCAGAAGGTTGATAATGAATTGTTGTTGAAACAAGCTCAGTGTGAATTGAATTCTGAATTTGAATTTCGAGTTGTTGATGATTGTTTGAGATTTTGAGATCGAATATGTGTTCCAAGAAATCCGGGGTTGATTCAATTAATTATGGGTGAAGCACATAACAGTCGCCTATCTGTCCATCTGGGAAGTACAAAGATGTATCATGACTTAAAGCAACACTATTGGTGGTCTGGCATGAAACGAGACATTTCTGACTTTGTTTCAAAATGCTTAGTTTGTCAGCAAGTGAAAGCAGAACATCAAGTTACATGCAGGTTATCCTGACCGATTCGATTCCTGAGTGGAAATGGGATAGAGTAACGATGGACTTTGTTTTTGGGTTGCCTCTGACTCCGAGAAAGAAGGATGCAATATGGGTTGTAGTTAACCAATTGACGAAATCTGCCCATTTTATTTCGGTAAGATCTGGCTATTCACTCGAGAGATTAGTCGAGCTTTATATTTCTGAGATTGTGATATTGCACGGGGTGCCACTATCCATTGTGTCAGATAGAGACCCGAGATTCACATCGAGGTTTTGGAAGAAATTGCAAGAAGCTTTGGGCACGAAATTGCATTTCAGTACAGCTTTTCATCCGCAGACGGATGGTCAATCCGAGCGAGTCATTCAGATTTTAGAGGATATGTTGCGATGTTGTATACTTGAGTTTTTTGGTTGGTGGGAACAGTATCTGTCGTTGATCGAGTTTACGTACAACAATAGTTTTCAGACGAGCATCAAAATGGCACCTTATGAAGCTTTGTATGGACGTAAATGTCGTACACCTCTGTATTGGACTGAGCTTAGTGAAAATAAGCTTCATGGAGTCGATTTGATAAAAGATACCGAACAAAAAGTGAAACTGATTCGAGATTGTTTGAAAGCAGCATCTGATCGTCAGAAGTCCTATGCAGACTTAAAACGAAAGGATATAGAATTTGAGATCGGCGACAAAGTATTTCTAAAAGTGTTTCCGTGGAAGAAAGTGCTCCGATTCGGACGCAAAGGCAAGTTAAGTCCGAGATTCATCGGACCGTATGAGATCATTGAACGTGTTGGGCCTGTTGTATATAGAGTGAAGTTACCCTCTGAACTAGAAAAGATTCACAATGTATTTCACGCTTCAATGCTCCGTAGATATCGGTCTGATCCGTCACATGTGATTGCCCCATCTGAAATTGAAATCTAATCTGATATGACATACGAAGAGGAACTGATCCGTGTCTTAGCTCGTGAAGTGAAAGAGTTGAGAAACATGAAAATTTTGTTAGTAAAAGTATTGTGGAATCGACATGGAATAGAAGAGGCTACGTAGGAGCCTGAGGATTCAATGATACAACAATATCCATCTCTGTTTAACGGTAAGATTTTTGGGGACAAAAATTCCTAAGGGGGGAGAATTATAACAGTCCGGTTCATACCCTAGTCAGAACAGTGGTTTTGGGACCACAAATTCGAGTTCGAATAATATTTTAATATTATTTTTGTGCCATTGATATGTGAATTAGCATATGGTAAATTTTTGTAAATGAATTTGTCTGTTTGCGTGTTTAATTTGACAAAAAGGACTAAAATGCATTGAATGTGAAAGTTGCATGATATTTGTTAAGTATCAAGGTGTAATGGCTTTTAAAAGAGAAGGCCTTATGAGGTAATAAGACCACTATTTAGATAGTGGATGGGTAAAGGTCAAATGTGCCCATGTAACATATATGTTTTCTTATATTAAGTAAAAGGGCATTTTAGTAAATGGAATAATAATATGTTTATAATAAAGAAACAATTGAAAGATGATAGTTATCATCTTATTCTTGAACCAAAAATAGCAAGGAAAAGAAAAGAAAATACAAGCTAGGGCATTCGGCACTCTTTAAGCTTGATTAAGGTAAGTTTTGATTTCGATTTTTGATAATTTCTACATTTTTGCAATCGTTGCTTTAAGAGCTACTAAACCCATGTCTCAATTTGATGAATTGATGATGTTTGTGTAAAATGCCATTGATGCTATGTTGAGTTTTGTGATGTTTTATGATGTTAAATGGAAGATTTATGCTTGATGAACATGTTTTGTTCTTGAAGTTTTGATGAATTCAGCTAAATAGGGCTAAACTGTGAAAATGGTAAATTGAAGGACTAAATAGCAAATTTGATGAAATATTTGGGCTTATATAGTCCCTAGAGAGGTTTGGCCAAACATGTGTGTGTGTGGATTTTTTGAATTTGATGTTTTGTGAAAAATAGACTAAATTGTTAAAGTGTGCAAATATGAGGGTTAATTTGCAAATAGCCCCAAATGTGTGTCTATGGATTGAATTGAATGGAATGGTGAATAAAAGGGTTAATTCTGAATATGTTTAGATCAAGAACCGAGGAAAAATGACTTAGATCGCAGGAAAGCGAAAATAATCGAGTAGCCGTTTCCGTTCGATAAACCAAATCTGAGGTAAGTCACTATGCAAATAAACTTATCTGTATTGAATTGAGTATATGTATTCATATGTCTATCGATGAAAATGAATGAGTATGAGATACTAGGTGCGTGAATTCCGAAATAAGTTTGATATAGTGATAAAGCCGAGAAGTCCCGTATGAACCTAGGAATAGATAGGATTAGTTATATCGTGACATAGGTATCTATTCTGTTTTATCATGTAAGACCACATCCAAGACGTTGGCGTTGATTTGAAATTTCGTGCAAGACCTCGTTTGGGACGTAGGCATCATTATCTGATTATACATAAGACCTCGTTTGGGATGTAGGCATCATTATTTGATTATACATAAGACCTTGTCTGGGACGTAGGCAACATTATCTGATTATACATAAGACCTCGTCTGGACGTAGGCATCATTATCTGATTATATATAAGACCCTGTCTGGGACAGTGGCATCAATATACGAGAGCATATAAGACCTCGTCTGGGACGTTGGCATTGTACTACTATTTCGAGCTTTTAAGTGTCCTACTAGGTTCCTATGGGTTCAACGGGCAAGACTTTGATATGAATGTCAAATCCGAGCTATGAACAATTATGTGATATTAAGTTCGATTCAGTACTGCCTGTACATACACTATTTGTGTATGTAAGGTAAGTATCTAAGTGATCTTACTATGGTGATAAGTACATGGAATTTGTGATATGATAAGAATTGTTTTTCCTAGATGAGCTATGTGTTCATATGATTCTTGAATGGTGAAAATGGCTAATGTGGTTAAAAGTGTATGAACCAAAACAAATATGTGAAAGTTTGCCAAGTGATTGATATGTGCTTTCCATACCAAGTTTATTTGTATATGACTTACTAAGCTTTTGGAAAGCTTATTCTGTATGTGTTTCCTCTGTTTTATAGGTCGTCAAAGCTACTGAAGGCTCGGGATTGTCAAGGATCGTCATCACACTACAAAAACTTATTTTTGGTACCCTTTTGAAAATGTATATAGCTAAATATGGCATGTATAGGCTAGATATGTGTGTATGTTTTTTGAAAGTGAAGTTAGCCATGTGTTTTGGCAAGTTTAATTTAGAAATATGCTTGAATGAATGTGATATATGATGCATATCTTGATAAGGTGAAAGCTTATGAAATGGCCAAGTTTTGAGTGAGCTGTTGAATGAATTATGCATGTAATGAGATGAGTTTATTTCTTTGGAGTCATCATGGTTGGAATTGGTATTGAGTGTATGAATTGAATGGTCAATTTGGTATGTTTTGGTTGCCATATATGCATATTATGTATTGGTATATGTTGCTTGTAGGAAGACCCTAAGTGGGTGGCATATTGGCCTTGTAAAATGGCCTATAATGTCACACGGTTGAGGCACACGGGCGTGCCTAAGACCGTGGGTAAATTGGTAGAATGTGGCTTAATTTGCACACGGCCTCGAGACGGGTGTGCTTGGTGGCCGTGTGAAAAAATGGCAGTATGTGATCTATTATACAGGGCCTTAGCACACGGGCATGCCTCGTGACCGTGGTCATTTTGGTAGTATATAACCACTGGGAAGACACAGGTGTGTCAAGTAGCCGTGGGAGAGACACGGCCTACCCCCACGGTCGTGTGTCCCTTGCATGTTAGAAAAGTTTCAAATTTTTATGAAATTACGTATGTGTTTCAGTTTAGTCCCGACTTAGTTTATAAGCATGTTTAGGGTCTCGATGACCAATTTAAAGGACATTATGATTGATATTGATGAATGGTTGTATGATTAATTCTGTATATGTTTTCGATCTGTCTGGTAACTCCTTTAACCCTAATCCAGTGATTGGACACGGGATAGGGGTGCTACAAAGATTTTTGAGGACTAAAATCCTTTAGGGGAGAGAGTTGTAATAGCCCGTTTCTAGTCAAATTAGAACAGTGGTTTCGGGACCATAAATTCGAAGTTGAAATAATTATTTTATTATTATTTTAATGCCTATGGCATGATAATATGTTTGTGTGAAAATTTCGTTAAGAAATTTTATCATTTAAATAGTTAATTTGAGGAAAAAGAGTAAATCGTGTAAAGTGCAAAAGTGTTGTTCTATTAGCTAAAGGTGTCTAATAACTATGGATCATTAAAATGGAGGTCCTTATGTTGTAATTAGACCATTAAAATAGTAATTGGACATTAATGGACTTGAAATGGATGATATATATGTTTATTCATTAAGGTTAGTTTAGTAATTCATGAAATAAAGGTTAATTAGTAAAAAAATGATAATTTGGTGTCATCTTCATCCTTTAGCCGAAATTAGCAGCAAGAAAAGCCATTTTAGGGCTTGAGATATTCGACCAACTCTTAGCTTGATTAAGGTACGATTTTAGCTCGATTTTTGATGATTTTTATGCTTTTATAATCGTTGCAGCTCAATCTAGCAAGCCCGTACCTTTAATTTCAAAATTGTTAAAGATTTTGAGAGTTACCATTGTTTAATCTATGTGTTCTTTGATGTTTAATGTTGAAATATGAAAACTTGATGATAGCTTTACATGTTTTGCTAAGTGATTTTTGATGAAAATGTAAAATAGGGATTAAATTAAAAAATGTAAAAATAAGTGATAAATATGTGAATAAATGAAAATGTGGGTTGATATGTGTATTAGGGAAATTCGGCTAGCATATGATTGGATGAAATTGCATCAATTGGTGATATTGTGTAATAAAGACTAAATTGTAAAAGATGTGAAATACTTGGGGCAAAAGTGTAAAAGTGCTTCAAAGTGTGATATGGATTAAATTGAAAGAATATGTGATTGAATAAGTTAATTTTGAATTCATATAGATCAAGAAATAAAGAATTCAGATTTAGATCGGGGGAAAAGTAAGGTTATCGAGTAGTTGACCCGATCCGTCATTTTCGTATACGAGGTAAGTTCGTATAACTGAACTTAAATGTGTATCTATTTATTTGATGGAAGAAGTTGAGATAGTATTTATTCTATTAGATAAATGTGGAGATATTAAATTAAATGCACGGTTTAAGTAAACGAGTTGCTGAATAAGACCATAGCTGGGATAAGGAAAAAATGAATAATAAGACCATAACCGGGTTATGGCATGTGAATGTAAGACCTCGACAGGGCTTTGGCAATGTATGTGTAAGACCATAGTTGGACTATGGCATTGGAAAGTTGATGTACTTATATCATAAGCATTTATAAACTCGAAGTGATTCGATAAACAAATTGGTGAGAATAGATATGTATAAGTATAGGTATGTACAGAAAACTGTTCGAATGATGAATTATAAGAAGATGAGAACTTATGAGTTGCTTTGTGGTTAAACTTTATGTTATCTCATTGATTGAGGTTTTAATTGCAAATTATGCATCTATTTGGAAGTGTTAATGACTGATGTTGATTATTTCATGTATACATATGAACTTACTAAGATTTATAGCTTACTTTGTTTATTTTTCTTCTATGTCTTATAGTAAATCGAAGCTAGCTCAGAACCGTGGATCGTCAGGAACTTCATTACACTATCGGAAATCAATTTTGGTACTTTTGAGTTGTGTATATATGGTATATGACATGTATAGGCTTTGGTCATTTTGGTAAGTTTGATGAACATGTATATTGGGTCATTTAAGTTGACTTGTGATGATGATTTTGTTAATGTATAAATATGTGTGAATGGCTTTGTTTTGAATTAGGTAAATTGACCTATAATGAATGAATGAGGTTGAATTGATAATGCATATTTGGAATGGTTTTATTGAATGAATAATATATGTGAATTATGTCTAGTAAAGCAAGATGAGTTGATAAGTATTTGAATAGGTAAATGGCATTAAATTGAGTATTGAAATGGTTAAAATGGATATAGTATCATTGTGTATTGGTTGATGACTTTTGGCTGCTTAATTGTGTCTTAAATTGGTATCAATTGAGCTTGTGTAGGTATGTGCAAAATGGTTGGCAAAATGGCTTGATAAATAGCCTATTTTTGTCCACACGGGTAGAGACACGGGCGTGTGTCTCAGCCGTGTGTGACACACGGTCAAGTTACATGGCCTCGTGTCCCCTGGTGTTGAAATTGAATTGAAGTCAGTATGCTCCACATGGTCTCACACACGGGCATGTGACTGGCCGTATGGCACAAGTCAAGATACCCCTAAATGGCGCACGGCCTAGCGTACGAGTGTGTGACTTGGTCGTGTTGCATAAGTCAGTATACCCTACAGGTTTGGCACGGCCTAATACATGGTTTGGCACACGGACTTGTGTGGCCACTTCTAAGGGCATACGAGCTAGACATATGGATGTGTGGTTGGCCGTGTGACCCAAGTCAGTATGTATGCCTGTTTCCACACTGCCTGAGACACAGACGTGTCTGGAGCCGTGTGAGGCACACGGCCTATTCACACGAGCGTGTGACCCCTGTATGATTGAAAATTTTTTAAGTTTCCAAAAATTTCCCGAGTTATCAGTTTAGTCCCGAACCACTTCTAAAGCTTGTTTAAGGCGTCGTAGGCCCTTATAAAGGATGATGTGTTTGTGATTAAATGATATTTGAGTATGAATGCTTAAATGTATGAGTTATGTATGTTAAATGATGCGTATTGATCGGTAACACCTCGTCACTCTACTCCCGCAATGGATACAGGTTAGGGGTGTTACACAAGTTCTGTTAATGAAGCACTTAAGTAAGCTTCATTTATATGCGTTGCATTAAATGAAAATGAATTATAAATAGAACCCTTGTATGAGTGAAATGAGATACAAGAAAATTCTCTGTTGATTTGATCTATTGTTTACTTTAAGTGTTCTTTTACTTGATTATTTTATAACATTTATGATACTTTTAAATTTAATTAAATAATTATAAATATCTTTTAAAAAACATTATATGGACATATATTAATGGTATATGTTTAAATATATTAAATTTATCTATTTAAATTTATGTATTGATTTTTAAATTTAATTTAGATAAATAAAATTATCTAATTATCTTAAATTAAAATTAAATAAGTTTAATTTTGAAGCATAGACAAATATCTTTTGAAAATCTTACCAAAAATCTTAAAAATGTATATGAAAAAATAATAATAAATTGAATATTATTCGAAATGAAATATCAAAATTGATAAAAGGACTAAATTGAAATTGGAAAAAGAGTGAGTAGAAATGCATGAAAATCAATAATAAATTTTGAATTTACAATACAATTTAAACCATTCCATGCATTTAGAATAAAAAACACAAAAGAAGAAGCACACATTTTTGGGTCTCATGAGTTGAAAATTAGCAAAGGTTTGCTCAAGAATTCGAACGGTGCGAAGGTAATTAGTAGATCTAGGTTGTAGGATGAGAAGGAGCTCCGATCCTCTGTTGGGATCAATCGGAGAAGCTCATGGACGACAGTGATATATTTGAATATGCAAGGGTATTTTTATAGTAGACTTGAAGCTATTATAAATAAAATATCAATTTAAAAATAATTATAGATAATAAAAACAAATAATTATCAAGTTAAATTAAGTAGATATAGAACATATATGATCGTAACCTATAATGAATTTGTTAAAAAAGTAGATAAATTAACTTTTAAAATTTTCTTTATGTAATCAACCATATATTTACTTTAAACATAAATTTCTAAAAATAAACATTTTTAATCAATTTTTAGTTAATTTTTTTTAAATTTGACGTTTAAGATAAATAGTTAGTTATATAAACAAAATTTAATGTCTCGCTTTGGAAAAAGATCATTCGTTTTGGCTTAAAGGGTAAGCTTAGTCTGAGGTTCATCGGACGTTATGAAATCTTGGAATGTGTAGGACTTGTAGTGTATTGATTAGCACTATCATTGGAACTATCTAGAATTCATAACATCTTTCATGTATCAATGTTAAGAAGGTACTGTTTGGATCTAGATCATGTGGTGCCATTAGAGACTTTAGAGGTGAAGCTAAAACTATCCTACGAAAAAGAACCTGCCCGTATATTAGATAGAGAAATGAAGGAGCTGAGGAATAAAAAGATCCATCTGGTAAAGGTCCTTTGGAGGAATCACAAAATGGAGGAAGCTACATGGGAAAGAGAAGGAACTATGAAAGAACAGTACCCTCAACTTTTTACATGTAAGAAATTTTAGGGACAAAATTTTCTTTAAGGGTGAAGGAGTTGTCACACCCCAAATTTTTGAATCTGTATTTTGGATGGTTGACCAATTTGATTTAGTAAAGAACTTGTAGGTGAGCCCATCTAATTAGCAATATTTTTGTAATACCCAGATTAGGGGTTATGCATTTGGCGCATAATTCATGAATTAATAGGTTCAGTGCTGGGCTAAGGAGGTTTTAAAAGAAATTCGGGGGAGTTTATGTCACAAAAAAAAAAGCCTTGGCAAAGTGGCCTGGGGCGTTACCTGCAACTTGCGTCCAAGGGCTCCAACAGGCCTTGGGTTCGAGGCTTGTGAGCAGCAAGGGGAGTGTTTTATTTTGCTTTTGTGTCAAGGTAGAGTTGGAAGGAGTTGGACGGCATGGGCTTCCAAAAGATAAGGATAAAGCTTGTTTTTATTTTAATTTTCGGCTAGAAGGAAGGGATAAAGATTTGTTTAATTCAAATTATTTTTGAATGAGTTTTGATAAGATAAATGATGGATAATTGAAGGATTATTTTTATTAATTTTAAACAAAGTGATAAAGGAGGAAAATATGGGAGAAGTGATGGCCAAGTAAGGGACACTAAGCTTAGTAATTTCGGCTAAACTAGTAGAAGGGATAGCCGAAATTATCAAAGAAAATATTCATCTTTCTTTTTTTTTTCTTCTCTCAACTCTTGCCTAGCCGAAATCTTTTCTCCCTAAAAAGATCACCATTGTTGATTTCTCCCAAGTCCCATACTCTTTCATTTAAGTCGAATCTCCATCGTAAATATTCTTCTTCTCCTTTTTGCAAACCCCAATCAAAAGCAGAAGATAAGTTTCAAGACCATAGTCGATTGTTCATTAAGTCTCTAAGCCGAATCTTTGTGGTGCCAGGAAGAAGGTGTAACCGATTTCATCATTAGGGGGTAAGAGCAAGTTCGATTTTTATTTCTTTTAGACTTGCCGAAAACAAGGTACTAATCTCCTTAGGGTGCTTTGCCGAATCTTTGAAGGACCTCTTGGGGATTGTTTGCCTATTGTCGACTACAAGGAAGGGATCTATCGGGATTTTAAGATCTAAAGTAAGTAAATATAAGGTTCGGCCATAGGCCATTCTATTGTGATTTAATGATTGGAAAATTGGATCTAACATGTGGCCATAGGTATTTCGACATCTCCATAGTCAAGTGGTGTTTTCGGGATTTAGATCCACAAGGTAAGTCCATATGTACATTCGACCAAGGCCTATCTTGATACTTAGATCTATTTCTTAATTGTTCAAAAGCCGAAAACTAACCTATAAGGTGATTTGGGTGCTAGCCGATTGCAAGGATAAAGCATTACAAAGTTTCGAGATTTGAGTGATAGGCAAATCGGCACCAAGGTAAGTTTTGAGTTATAATCCTATAGGATTTGGACTTATAACCGAATGGATTTGTACTAATAAATTAGGGTTGGCCGAATATAGGCAGTTAAGGATCTAAAGCTTAGATCGGGATTTTCGAGATCTTCAATAAAGCACTAAGTAAATCAGGTGTGTACCCCACACTATTTCTTAATAAGTTTAAGGCAATTATTTAATATGTATGTATGTTATACTAATGTGGAAAATATGGCTAAGTACCATGTTATGGTACACAAGATTAAGGTACATTTTCCTACTCCTACTATGAGTATGATAAGACTTGTTATGCCATGAATATGAATATGATAAGAATGTGAAATCGGCCTAAGGCATTATGTTGCATGATTTTGTATGACATAGGCATATGGGATATTATGAAAAGGGAAGTGAATGTGGTGACCTAAGACCACGATATCTCGAATGTGGTGACCTAAGACCACGATATCTCGAATATGGTGTCTCATGACACAAAGTATGTATCTGGTGGCTATGCCACGAATTTTATAAGGGCGATGAGCACGTCGACTGCAGCGACTACCTTCGATGGTGTGCAGCGGATGGAGGGTTGACTTAGTAGTCCCCACGATGTGATGGCTGGTACGGGAGACGTGTAGCGGATGGCATTTAGGTTTGGGTTCGGGTTTGCATCATCATTTATGCTTTTATATTTGTATGTATGATTTTGTATGCCATAATCTATTAGGCCTTAGCGTTGTGGTTACACATTGAGTCTGTTTGACTCATCCCTTGTGGGACTATTTTTCAGGTGATGATCAGTGATGGACCGGGTCGGCAGGAGCTCAGAGGAGGCCATGCAAAGCCCAGAGACTGTTTTGTTTTATTAGTTTTCTTTCTATATTTAAGTTTTGAATTATTTCGAGTTTATTTGATGTAATAAGGCCTTCGGTACTAATTTGTTAAGCATGTTTTTAAATTACTTAGTATGATCCGATTATTATCAAATTAAAGTTAAAAATAAATTTTTCTTAAGTGATGATATTAAATGTTTTAACACCTAAGCACATGGGCTTTAAAATTTCGAGCCCAACCCAAATCAACTACTGTTTTTAAAAAAACACACAAGTTTTTGGCAAAGCCCAAATACCATTCGAATGATTTTCTTTAGAAGCATACCAGATTCGGTCAGGGCTTGTGGGCCGGGTTTGGGGTGTTTTAGTTTGGTATCAGAGCCCAATTCAAAACTCGGCCTTGAGGGCTTTTAGGGCCCAAAACGTTTTCTGTCTTTTGAAAATAGATTTTTCTAAGAAATAAACAGGCTTTCTGGCATGGCACATGAGACTCCGGCCCGAAGTCCACCAGGTAAGTACTTCTAATTCTTCTGTGATTTATATGTAGAGATATATATGTAGGGACGTAGATTAGTGGACTAGAAATTGAACCCTAGGACTAGTTTACCCCAACAATTACATAAGACTCTAATGCACAATTAAACAAACCTTGTCTAAGTCGTCGAGTTAGGTGTGGCAACCATTGTGCGCATGTCTAGGATTGGTTTCGGTGGGAGCTTGGTATTTAAGCAGTCCGCGTGACTCACCTCCTCTCCACTCGAATCCTACCTGGTGCGTAGCTTCGGTTCACTCTAACCAAGAGGACTTAGTCACGGGCTAAACTCAATAATTAAAACCCGAAAGGGACTAGCCACATTTTTATGGAAACCCTAGTTTTAAAAGTCAACAAACTACCCTTTTGAAATTATGAAAATTATTATTTTAGAAAAGCTTTCTAAGAATTTTTAATTTACAAATTACCTAAATACCCTTAGTGGAAAAAATTACTAAAATGCCCTTGATTTTCCAAAATTACCATACTACCCCGATTTCAATGACAATTTTGGTTTTGCAAAATATCCAAAACTTCACAAAATATCAAAGACACCTCGATTTGAAAAAAAATTTTACTGAAATTACCCCGACTTACAAAATGACCAAAATACCCTCAGTAAGGAAAAATCAACGAAGTGCCCTCAAATCAGAAATCTTCAAAAATGCCTTTGTTTTGAAGGTCACCAGGAACCATATCTTTGCGAAAAAATTACCGAAATGATCCTGACTTGTAAAATTACAAAAATACCCCTAGTGTATAAATTACCATTTTACCTTTGAAATTTTTCCAACAAGTATTTTAATTTTGTAAAATATCAACAACCTCTATTTTACGACATTTTCAAATACTCTAATTTAAAAATTACCAAAATACCCCTATAGGATAAAATTACGGAAATACCCCTGGGTAGTGGAAAACAACAAACAATGACAATTACAATATTTCTCTGTAAATGACGCAAGTTCATGTGTGTGACTAAATGAATGATGTGAGACTGTATGTGTATGAATCGAAAGAACTACTCTTTAAAACTATTAAACATAAAACTGTTCGTGTTAAATTAGTGGAACAAAACTAATACATAAAATTCTTTAATCAGATAAACGCAAGTATGAATTCAAGGGGACGTGGCTGTAGCGTGCGAGGCCGTGGTAGAGGCCGAATGACTATATCTAAACCCGTTAGATCGGGTCAAGGATCTGAAAATGAAATGCCACCACCACCACCCCCAGCCGCTGATGTGGAATATCAGGACCAGACGGGGGATGACGTAGTGTCACAAGCGATGCTGCGAGTCTTGGAAAGGGTAGCAGGAGCAGGTGGAGGCATGGGAGCTCGAAAGTCGGTACCTAAATGACTCCGAGCCAACGGAGCAGAAGTGTTCCGCGGTGTATCAGGTGTAGCACCCAATACCGCTGAGTATTGGTTGGAGGCGACTGAGCGGAATATGGATGAGCTTGACTTAACTGACGAGGAAAAGCTGAAAGGATTCGTGTCGCTTCTCCGCGATGAGTCATATCAATGGTGGCTCACGGTGCGAGATGGTGCTACGATTGAGGAACTCACGTGGGAGTATGCTAAGGCAGCATACCAGAAGAAGTATGTGGGCACTCATTATATTGATGCCAAAAGAAAGGCTTTTCTAGGACTAGTTCAAGGAAACAAGTCCGAAATGAGGATGAAGTCAATTCTTAAAATCGAGCCGTTATGCTCGAGGCATAGTGTCTACTGCGCATGAGCGGTGTGTCCAGTTTGAAGATAGACTAAGAGATGACCTAAGGTTATTGATAGCCCCACAACAGGAGCGGGAGTTTGCTGTGTTGGTGGAAAAAGCCAAGGTGGCCGAGGGTATCAAGGAGTCCGTGAGGCAGAACTCCGATCAAAATAGGCAGAAGAGAGGATTTGAATCGTCAAGGCCATCCAGGAATGAGCAAAAGAGGCCTAGAGTTGAAGCGCCATGAGATCGCAAGTCGCATCGAAGGCGAGACCTACTTGTGATCAATGTGGGAAAAAGAACTTAGGCGAATGCTGGAAGAAGACAGGGGGATGTTTCAAGTGTGGGTCAAAGGACCATATGATTAAGGACTGTCCGATGAGACCAGATGGGAATCGACCGGTAGCTTAGAATGTTAATCAGGCTGGTAGAGAGGGACAGCAGCCTCAGCGGGGTCGTGATCCGAACCATGGGGGAAATGATTTCAGCCGAGGTCGTGGAGCACCAAGCGGAGGTGCTGAAGGTTCAGATGCAAGGCAGCCAAGGTTGGTTTATGTAGTCAGCTGTCGCGAGGAGAGTGATGTGCCAGATGTGACAACGGGTAAGTTTCTTATTTCCGGAATGCCTTTATTACCTTGTTTATTATAGAGCTAGTTCTTTCTTGTATTGCTAGTGAATGGTATGAAACCTTGGATGTGAACTTTGGAATGGTGCATAGGAAATGTGTTAGTTTTATTAAGATCAGAGTGCGCAGCAATAGCGTAGTATGGTGAGTTAGATTGTACGATTGTTCGTTAGTAAGTAATTTCGAGGACGAAATTATTTTTAAGGGGGTAGAACTGTAATATCCCAGATTAGGGGTTATGCATTTGGCGCATAATTCATGAATTAATAGGCTCAGTGTGTGGGTGAGTGTGTTTAAGGGGTTTGGAGAACCTTAGGAGATGGGGAAAATGCATCAAAAAAATATTGGAATTTTAAGTGAAAAGAGGAAAGTAGGCAAAGAGGCCTTACGAATATTTGCGTGGGATTTATGACACAAGGAAGTCATGTGGTAAAGTGGCTTGGGATGCTACCCTAGGGGGCATGGAAGGTTCGTCACATGGAGTGCCAAGGGGAGGAGGTTCGAGCTGCAGAAATGGCACTTGGAAGCTTTTATTTTTGGTGTTAAAAAGGGGAATTGGGCTACGGAGGCCTTAAGGAAAATTATGGGCTCTTTTGGACATGAAAGAGGGCTTAGTAAAGTGGCTGCAAAGCTCCACTTAGGGCCTTGGTGAATGACGCCATGAGCAGGGGAGAAGGGCCTGGGTTCGAGTCTTGACGGCAGCATAAGTGTGTTTTTATTTTGCTCTTTGCGTCAAGAAGGGAAGTTGGGCTAAGGAGGTTTTAAAAGAAATTCTGGGGAGTTTATGTCACAAAAAAAAAAGCCTTGGCAAAGTGGCCTTGGGCGTTACCTACAGCTTGCGTCCAAGGGCTCCAATAGGTCTCGGGTTCGAGGCTTGTGAGCAGCAAGGGGAGTGTTTTATTTTGCTTTTGCGTCAAGGTAGAGTTGGAAGGAGTTGGGCGGCATGGGCTTCCAAAAGATAAGGATAAAGCTTGTTTTTATTTTAATTTTCGGCTGGAAGGAAAGGATAAAGATTTGT
Organism: Gossypium rotundifolium; assembly: GCA_025506655.1. Taxonomy (NCBI): domain Eukaryota; kingdom Viridiplantae; phylum Streptophyta; class Magnoliopsida; order Malvales; family Malvaceae; genus Gossypium; species Gossypium rotundifolium. The sequence continues at coordinate 55,896,965 of CP106731.1, forward strand.
TTAATTCAAATTATTTTTGAATGAGTTTTGAAGAGATAAATGATGGATAATTGAAGGATTATTTTTATTAATTTTAAACAAAGTGATAAAGGAGGAAAATATGGGAGAAGTGATGGCCAAGTAAGGGACACTAAGCTTAGTAATTTCGGTTAAACTAGTAGAAGGGGATAGCCGAAATTATCAAAGAAAATATTCATCTTTCTTTTTTTTTTCTTCTCTCAACTCTTGCCTAGCCGAAATCTTTTCTCCTTAAAAAGATCACCATTGCCGATTTCTCCCAAGTCCCATACTCTTTCATTTAAGCCGAGTCTCCATCGTAAATCTTCTTCTTCTCCTTTTTGCAAACCCCAATCAAAAGCCAAAGATAAGTTTCAAGACCATAGCCGATTGTTCATTAAGTCTCTAAGCCGAATCTCTGTGGTGCCAGGAAGAAGGTGTAACCGATTTCATCACTAGAGGGTAAGAGCAAGTTCAATTTTTATTTCTTTTAGACTTGCGGAAAACAAGGTACTAACCTCCTTAAGGTGCTTTGCCGAATCTTTGAAGGACCTCTCGGGGATTGTTTGCCTATTGTCAACTACAAGGAAGGGATCTATCGGGATTTTAAGATCTAAAGTAAGTAAATATAAGGTTCGGCCATAGGCCATTCTATTGTGATTTAATGATTGGAAAATTGGATCTAACATGTGGCCATAGGTATTTCGACATCTCCATAGTCAAGTGGTGTTTTCGGGATTTAGATCCACAAGGTAAGTCCATATGTACATTCGGCCAAGGCCTATCTTGATACTTAGATCTATTTCTTAATTTTTCAAAAACCGAAAACTAACCTATAAGGTGATTTGGATGCTAGCCGATTGCAAGGATAAAGCATTACAAAGTTTCGAGATTTGAGTGATAGGCAAATCGGCACCAAGGTAAGTTTTGAGTTATAATCCTAGTAGGATTTGGACTTATAACTGAATGGATTTGTACTAATAAATTAGGGTTGGCCAAATATAGGCAGTTAAGGATCTAAAGCTTAGATCGGGATTTTCGAGATCTTCAATAAAGCACTAAGTAAATCAGGTGTGTACCCCACACTATTTCTTAATAAGTTTAAGGCACTGTTTAATATGTATGTATGTTATACGAATGTGGAAAATATGGCTAAGTACCATGTTATGGTACACAGTACTAAGGTACGTTTTCCTACTCCTACTATGAGTATGATAAGACTTGTTATGCCATGAATATGAATATGTTAAGAATGTGAAATCGGGCCTAAGGCATTATGTTGCATGATTTTGTATAACATGGGCATATGGGATATTATGAAAAAGGGGAAGTGAATATGGTGACCTAAGACCACGATATCTGAATATGGTGTCTCATGACACAAAGTATGTATCTGGTGGCTATGCCACAAATTTTATAAGGGCGATGAGCACGTCGACTGCAGCGACTGCCTTCGATGGTGTGTAGCGGATGGAGGGTTGACTTAGTAGTCCCCACGGTGTGATGGTTGGTACGGGAGACGTGTAGCGGATGGCATTTAGGTTTAGGTTCGGGTTTGCATCATCATTTATGCTTTTATATTTGTATGTATGATTTTGTATGCCATAATCTGTTAGGCCTTAGTGTTGTGGTTACACATTGAGTCTGTTTGACTCACCCCTTGTGGGACTATTTTTCAGGTGATGATCAGTGATGGACCGAGTCGGCAGGAGCTTAGAGGAGGCCATGCAAAGCCCAGAGACTATTTTGTTTTATTAGTTTTCTTTCTATATTTAAGTTTTGAATTATTTCGGGTTTATTTGATGTAATAAGGCCTTCGGTACTAATTTGTTAAGCATGTTTTTAAATTATTTAGTATGATCCGATTATTATCAAATTAAAGTTAAAAATAAATTTTTCTTAAGTGATGATATTAAATGTTTTAACACCTAAGCGACATGGGCTTTAAAATTTCGAGCCCAACCCAAACCAACTACTGTTTTTAAAAAAACACACAAGTTTTTGGCAAAACCCAAATACCATTCGAATGATTTTCTTTAGAAGCATACCAGATCCGGTCAGGGCTTGTGGGCCGGGTTTTGGGTGTTTCAATATTAGACTGGTTTTATTTAGGAGCATCCTCTAGCGAACTATTTTACTGTGTTCCGCTATCTTGTGGACTCCCATTCGCTTTTGGCGAACTCTTGCGCTTTGGAGAGCTCTGCTATGCAAGAACACGCCAGTGGAAAGTTTAATTGTTACGAATTTAATCATTTGATTATTAACCAGTGATAAGTGGGACACGTACTGATTGCATGTCAAACCTTAGGAAAGGAAATGTGTCACTCTACATGACACCTGAAGAGTCTCGATGATTGTTCTTAATTAGTGGATCGTGTGTGCATGTAATGTGATTAGGGATCCTGCTTGGAGTGGGAAGAGTTTAGTTTTATATTAAAAATAGAGGTATAAAAGAGGAAATACTTTAATTTTCCTTTTCAGATTTCTTCTTTGTTGTTTCTGAAGAAATTTAGAAGGGCAGTTACATTGGTAACCAGACTGACAGATCAAGATATGAAAATATGTGTAAGACAATGTGGTAAAGACCCATGGTATCATATGACAATGATAATACTCATGGTGTTGCCTCTGGTAAGATGTAAACCGGACTGGCAGAGCACGACATGAAAATATGTACAGGACCATGTGGGAGAAACCCATGGCACCCTTTGAGATATTCTACTGGGATAGTAAACACGTAATGTTCTGTAAAGCCTTTGTGGCGTATTCAGTAAAGCCTGTGTGGAATATTCTGTAAAGCTTTTGTGACGTGTTCTGTAAAGCCTTTATGGCATATTCTGTGATGCCTATGTGGCACATTGTGTAATGCCTTTGAGGTGAGATCTAGATAACTGCCTTTGTGGTGAAATCAGGGTAAGTTTAGATACTTCTTCACTATATGACTATGTAGTAAAGATCTGGATAAGTGTGAAAATATCTCTGTTTGGATAGCCTTACGGTGAAATGTGAATGTGACCTAAGGGCATTTTCTGGAAAAGTTGCCAGCAGTATTTTTGAAGGGTGAATTCGCCATAGTGTTTCGCCAGTATAAGAAATTTGGTGTATTCATAACTATGAGTAGTATAAGTGCTTTCCAGATTTGAGTTTGCCTATGCTATGTAAGGAAGTTATTTAAATTCTATGGTATCCATTAAACCTGAGTGTTTCACACTATATATAAAAAGGTTATCTTAAGTATAAGTTGTCCGTCAAATCAGAGCATTCTCATGATATGCAATAAGATTTTCTAGGATGACTTAGAATGTATCATCCATCAGAATAAGTTGTGTTCTGGGTTGAATCAAGATCTAACTGGTATCCTTATAGTTACCAAATTTAGCATGAGAGTCCGCCAAGAGTAACATCTGTGTGTATCATCTGAGAGAAGTATTCAACATCAGTTTGTGTGAGAGCCTGTTGAAAGTAACATTTCTCACTAAAAAACGAAACAAGAAATTGAATTAATGGAGAAAATTGAATAAAGAAAAAAATGACTCAATTGAAGTATTAAAAAGAAAATTCAATCATTACAAACTAATTCAACAGAATAAAACTCAAATATCATAGCTGGGAAAAAATTAAACAAAAAGAAATGAATGCAAAAATGATATGCATATGATCAGAGGAAATGGAAGAGCAGACGTACCTTTGAACGAATAACACCGCTCATAGGATCATCGCCATGTCTTTTTTTTTTTTCGAGATCAGGTAAATTGTTGTTTTGTGTCATCAATCGGTGTTTTCTTTCCTTTTTCAGTTTTATTTTCCATCTATTATGTCTAGATTCTTGAAGCAGTTCTTCTGAAGAATAACATTCTAATATTTAAAAAAGAAAGAAATGAAACAACTGAAGTTATCCATCTATTATCAGATTCTTTAAGCGGCTTCTTTTGCATGTTAATTTTGACTTCAATAGTTACAAAAATTGATTTCAGCTTCCAAGTTTGTTAATGGTGGAAGTTTATTGAAAAGAAGAAAAAATAATAAATAAGAAGAAGAGAACACGCTTAACCATTGCATGCACTGATATCAGAAATACCCCAAGTGGGTATATAAGGTTGAGTTTGGAGACCTGACATCCTGAAACTCTTTTAGGAATTCCTTTGAAAATCACTAAATTAGTCTCATCTTCTCTTTGTCTATTACCATCACCGCCACTTTGCCGTGTATTGAAACGAAACCCTGATTATGTCACAGTATTAGATTCTTATAGGGTTTTAATTTCTCCCCAGTAAAGAAGAAATCCTTTATTGTTACCTTAAGCCAATCACCAACAGCAATTCCATCTTTTTGGTGTGATGATGGCGTGCAATATTTATAGTGCAAATCGCAAGCCTTGGAAGATTTTCGCCAAAGATTCCGCAGATTATGTTGTTGTTGTTTGATGATTCCATCGCTTCTTTCTCCATTTTCTAAAAGTGATTTTTGTTCCCTTTAAAATTCACGAGTTCCTTAGTCTTCTTCACAAGTTCGTTCTATGCTCACCGCACCACTATTGATATACAGTATCAACAGAGGTCAATAAGGAAAGGGGATGGTGTCCTGATCAAGGAGCAAAGAAGAAGATAATAAAAAATAGAGTACTGTCCCCCTCAAAAAGGGTCTTTAAATATATATATATAGGGTGTTAATCGAGTCAAATTCCTGGTCGGACTTCAGGATAGGTTATTATATGTTTTATTGTAATTATGTAACAAAGATAAACACAAATATATATCTGACCAATTACAATATAAAATTCAACCAATACAATTCACGGTGGATGAAAAATCGAACAAAAACCAAACTAATAAAGATATAACCCACATACAAAACAGTTGCAAATGGTGAAATTTGAACTTGGGTACTCAAGATTCAAAACTTGAGCCTTTTCCACCACTTCCTTATCTTATTGATATGTTTTATTTTTAAAACATAATTATATGTTATTTTATTAATTTTGCTTAAATAATCTAAAATTTTTATTAACAATAAATAATTTCCTTACATTTTGACCTACTCAACATTTAACTAAATTAATTAGATTTTGCAAATTGTTAGTTGAATAATTCATTTTCTTTACAAAACAAAATTAAATAGATTTTTTATAATTTATTCATGCTAATTTAATTAAATTACATAATATTTAGTATTAATTATTTATATTTGGCAAAAAATAATGAATGATAATTATATGTTTAATGTTAAACATGAATAGCCCAACAAATATAGAATGTTAAAATAATTAAATAAATTTACATATTATATTTATTTTTCTTATTAATTTTATTAATAATTGTATTGTCAAAATACTTTCAATTAGTGCACTACATATAATGATTTGATTTTAAAATTTATTACTTATTAGAGTTTTTAAAATATATATTATTGATCACCTTTTATAATTTTAGATTTTACAATATTGTAATTACAATTATGTTATTGTCTTAAAATTTGCAATTTAATTACACTTCATCAATAAAACATGTTTAGAAAATTGAAATTTCTTATAGGTAGTGTTTGAAAAGTCACCTAATAATTGGATTTAAGTATAATTGTTTGTAATTACATAAGGGTAGTATATTTAAGTAATCATTGTAATTAGTGGGTCTCATTGGATTGGGTGTATTTAGAGTACTTCAATTGCATTTTTCAATTCTTAGGATAAGAATTGAAGTAATTACATAGATAGTTATACCAAAATCTATTTTTTAAAATATTTTTGTATAAGTTTAATTTATAAAATTATAATATAAAAATAACTTACGCGTATTTTATAAAGTTATAGCAACAACTTATATTATTTAAATCTTAAAAGAAATTATAAAGTTATTTATTATGAAAATAATTTATATTTTATAAAATTATAATATATTTATTTATAAAATTGATGACAAAAATAAGTAACATAATTTATTTATTTGTTCATGCCATAGATTATAAAAATAATATATTTATTCATGAAAAAGTATAACAATTTTTTATCATTACTTATTTATTAAAAAATAATTTTTAAAGTTGTAGTAAAAATCATATTATTTATAAGAGGTATTTATTGTACACTTTATAATTTTTTATAAAAGTTATATATTATAAATTTTATATTAATTTTACTTACTTTATGTATTATAAAAGGATATAACTTAGTCTAAGTTTTTCTCTAAATTAAATTTATATAAGTTTTTATAATTAAAGCTACAGATTATTTACACCATGAACCTAAATATTGTAGTAGATACTAATTATATAAATACATAAAATTTTCTCACACTATATCATAGAGTATGATGCCATTGGAGAGAATGGCATCAGATAGGAGCACTAGAGATGGCTCATGAGCTTTTTAATTTGAAACATTTAAAGCTTTAAAATATAGTTCAAAAGATATTTGTTATTCTAAAAAAGGATTTTTCATGTTAGCATCACCTTAATATAGCATAAAAAAACAATATTGAATCAAACTAGCCTGTTATATATTTCATAACTTCATTTATCTATGGAACTGTACGATCTATATTTTCAAGAGCACATATAACATCGAGATCTTGATCATCTTAATTGTACAAATTCAAATGATGATGAACTCAATCAAAGATAAATAAATGATGATAAGGAGAATATATTAAATTTTAAAGAGAGAACCCAATAAATATGAAACACTAGAACAACCGAATAAAATTATATATGATGTTTATTTTTCTTGTTATTTTATTAGCATCATAGTATCGATACTTTTAATACAAACATAATACATATAATCATTTGATTTCAATTTTTGTTACTTAGAATTTTTATCATATTAATAATTTTCTATAGTAATTAGTATTTTAAAAATATAAATTATATAACTATATAATTACAATTTGTACTATCAAATATGACATAGAAAATTACGATGTAATTAAACTCATTAATCAAACACGTTTAGAGAATTACAATTTTTTTATAATTTTAAGAAAATTCAATTACTATCTTAATAATTACACTTTACTAATCTAAACAGACCGTAATTTAAAAAAAATCCTAAAACATTATCAATTACGTTTAAGTTTCTTGGGTCTCATAAACACCTCCATCTCTTATTTATTGTTTGTTTTGTCGACATATATAAATTGATGAGCAACTAAAATTGATGAGAATTTATTTTCAAAGAGAGAGAACGTCGTGAATATAAAAGAAATCTTTAACTAAATCTCAATACAATTTCATTTACATAAAAAAATTGTCAATTTAATTTGATTCTATCTAAATTAATAGAAATTCAAAATATTTAAATTGTTTACTCAAATTAATTTTAAATAATTTTTAAACTTTTATTTTAAAAGAATCAAATTTAATGAAAAACACCATTAATTCAAAAATATTAACTTAAAGAAAATTAAATATAAAAAGATTTAAATAAAAATAACTGAACTTAAATCAACACAAAATACTCCACTTTCAGTAATTATAAAGATAGGCCAAGCCAGAAATATGTAGGGGCGAGATATTTATATACAATATGGGCATGTTCAACGTAGAGCTGGATCTGGGGCCTGCTTTGAATCAGATTTTTTAATTTGAAGTTAGTTTTCATCACTCAAATTAACATTTAAAAAGATAAAATTGATTAAAAGCTCTATTTGTATTAAATATTGCAATTATTTAAAAAATTATTAAATTAATATTTAAATGTTAGTTTATATTTAGATAATGCAATTATTTAACATTATTTTAAATAAATTAATATTTACAATCTATTTATATTACTTTATTAAATTAAACTTAAAATATTATCAAATATCTTTACCAAATCAAAATTTAGATACTACTTTGTCAATTTAAATTAAAAGTTATCAAAATTAACATAAAATTATAAATTTATATACAATAAATCAAATTAAAAAAGCTTTGAAAAACTTTTAAAGGCAAAACACAAATTGTTATATTTTAAAATTAAAATTAAAAATTTCAGGTTAATGCCAGTTGCCAGCTCTTAAATTCCCTCAGTATAGAGATATACAAAATCTTTTTGAGAAAAACAAAGAGAAAAAGAAATAAATTATTTAAAGATGCGATCTCCATTAATTATATTTATTGTCACGTTTGATTTAAGTGAGTTGTTATTGTCACGTGTAGACCACTTCGCTCATAACATAACTTTAAATATTTTTTTATATATTTTCAATTAATTAAATATTAATTTAGAGAAAAGATTAAAAAAATAAAGGAAATATAATTAAAGCCAGGCATGCCTTGAGTGACTTTGAAGATTGGGAATCAACAAGAACTTGTCAAACAATGCCTAATCATTTTTCGTTTATCGTTTTTTTAATTGAATTTGTCAACTATTTTTTTTTTCACATTAATTTCCTTTTTTGTTATTATTGATTGAGATCTGGGATTCTCAACTCTAATTTCTCTGCAATTGCTTCTCTTTTACCAAACTTTTATTTTTCCCTTTTAAAAAAAAAATCATTGAATTTGCATGTGCAGTGGCAACTAAATTTACAGCTTGTTAGGCAAATAAATAATGGTTTTTTTGTTATACCCAACTCCTCAAGCACAATTTTTCAAGAATCAGGATCTTAACACCACAAAGAACACCTAGAGAGTCACTCCTAAAAAATTAGGTCCACACCTTGGAAAAAAATCTTTATATATCACCTCTCAGAACACCAAAATGTGCGAACTCCTCCCCCAACACCTCCCTAGGAAACTATATGAGAAATATTCGGTCTAGGCACACTTGTACATGAACCACATGAGGGCCCCATTGAACCTCCATTTATGAGACTAGTCACCTGACATGGTTGACAGCCTGTCTAATCGTCACCCTAGCAAATACACTTATGCTTAGGCCTACCATAGCAGACTACCTAATGTAATCTCCACTTGTCACCAATAACACTAGGACACGTGGCACTTCGGGACCACAACTTGCCATACAAAGCTAACAACAACTCCCACATATAGGGATCGAATCTCTCTTTCTCTCCCTCTCTCTATTCCCAACCTTACATCCTTCTCTTTCGTCTACTCTTTTGACCACCATCCACAGGGCTCTCCACCTCGCATTAAGCTAGGTGAACCACCAAAAATCATCATGACCCAATTGTTGAATCCCACCTCCAACAATTGGTGCTCAATATTACCAACAACAACAATATCAACAACCTCAAAATAATATATGAGGAAATATATTTAATTTTCATATTCATTAGATTCATAATAACTAATTAATTTAATTCCATTTTTGAACTTCAATTATTCAATTATAATTAATTAAATAATAATTCAAAAAGTTTTAAATTAATTCTCAAGACATTTCAATACTCAGTGAGAAAACACATTCATTTGTAAATGCGACCCATTTCTCTAACTTCATCATTCTTGTTCATTTGGTTCTCCATGTAATTCGTTTATGGTTTCAACGAGCTAGCGAAGGGTCAGATTGGACATATATAATTAGGGCTCAAATAATTTCTAATTAAGTTCCAACTTTTCGCCTATTAATTATGAACTTATTTAGTCACAAAATAATTACACTATAGCATCGTTACTGAGCTCTCTCTAATTACATACCATTACGAAAGTTACTCAATCAAGTCTCGTCCAATGACTTTGTCATAAGTGTGTTACCCTCATAAGGTATCATATACCTCTTTGGGATAAATCTGTTCTTCGAATATGATCATATTTTATCTCATGGTAACCATCGCACATTCCTTCATAAAAAGTCAATTACTATCAAAAAGTGATCAAGTCATTTATCATAAAGACAAACAACCCATTACCACGTTTACTTTTCATATATCATGTAATGGAGATGAAAGGATATCATTTACCCATTAGTTAGGCTATAAATTTCACTATTGTGTATAATCCTACATGTTACAGAAGTCGTATACCCAACGCACCAACTTCCAATTCATTACCTATTTGAACTCATGCTTTTACTTACAACAAAGTATACGAGTCTCGCATACATAGTTCATCATACACTCATGACTAAGGTTGCCACACTATGAACGTCACGAGTGACTAAATCCATAAACGGGTCTAGGACCTATTTTACTTAAGCCATGTCTGATGTACTGTCAGTCTAGTCAGTCACATCTATGTTATCTTTTTGGAGACATTCGCTTTGATGCTCAAGACAAAGCATTTCCTTAATTGGACTTGATAGATGTCATATTAGTCTTTTAATTGGTTTCCTCATTTTCTATTACACTAAGGACATTTTTAGGTTCATCTACTAATATAAGTTATCTTTCTGTATTATGATTCGACCATGTAATACCACTTAAAATTAGTTAAGCATTAGATAACCAGTGAGTCAATATTTGTTTCCATTTTGCTTTTCATGCAAAAACATTGAGAATAATATATAAAGGGTATTAATGTAATTAATAGATATTATTATTAAGCCAATTTTTTTTGAAAAATAAAAGTATACAAAATAAATATACTACATTTCAAGCACCATATCTAATAGTCTCACACTTACCCTGGTGAAGTAGATGAGTCATATTTCGCATTCACATGCTTTGTACATGTTTCTCAAAACTCCTAACTATTAGAGTCTTGGTAAATAGGTTTACAAGGCTGTCCTCTAATGTTACTTTGAGTACATCCACTATTCCATCTCCTACTGCCTCCCTTATGGTATGATATTTTTTATAAATTTTCTTCGTCCTCTTATGGTTTATGGTTTCCTTGGTGTTAGTTATTGTTATGTTGTTATCATAATACAGTGCGACAGCTTTCTCCAAACCAGAAATGACTTCAAGATCCATAAGGAACTTTTGAAGTCACATTGCTTCTTTTGTTGCCTCAAAAGCAGCCACATATTCGACCTCTATAGTGGAATCAGCAGTAGCTCTGTTGACACTTCTTCATACTGTGAACCTTTAGCCTATGACAAAGACATAATTTGATGTTAATTTCCTTAGATCCTAACACATTTGAAAGTCAAAATCGATATAGCCGATAAGAGTAAGATCTCTGGAATACACAAATAGATAATCCCTCGCTCTCTATATATACTTGAGTATATGCTTAACTACTTACTAGTGTCTTGGATCGGGATTTGTTTCATATCGATTACCAACCCTATTATGAAACAGATATCTAGATGTGTACATAACATGGCATATATGAGACTTCCTGTTGCTAAAGCATAAGGAACTTTTCTCATGTACTTTCTTTCTTCTGCTATCTTAAGACAATCCTCCAAAGAAAGATAAAAGCACTAAACAAAAGGTTGAATTCCCTTCTTTGAATCAACTATTGCATAACGTTTCAATATATTCTGTATGTATGGAACTTTTTGATAATGCTATCACTTTGTTCTTTCAATCCCTTAGGATTCGAATACCTAGAACAAAATTTGTTTCTCCTAAGTCCTTTATGTTAAATTGTTGACTTAAAATTTCATCGACATATAGAATGAGAAAAGCCAACTTTTCATCTCCAATATCTTTATAAACATAGTTTTCTCAAATCCAAAAGTTTTGATTACTTGATCAAATCTTTGATTCCATGAGTGGGATGCTTGCTCAAGTTTATATATAGATCTAAGAAATTTGCAAACTTTATGCTCATTTCCTTTTGTAATATATCTACTGAATTGCATTATATAGATATTCTCTTTAATATAATCGTTCAAGAACATTGTCTTAACATTCATTTTCCAAATCTTGTAATTAAGAGTCATTGCAATGAATAACAATATGCAGATTGACTTGAGCATGACAACCAAAGAGAAGGTTTCCTTATAATCAATACCTTCTTTTTTAGTATATCTTTTTTCTACAAGTCTAGAATTATAAGTTTCCACTTTTCAACCCGTATGTCTTTTTTTTTGTAGATCCACTTACACCCTATGGGTTTATCCCTTCGGTTAGTCTACAAGTTCTCACACTAAGGTTGGATTTCATAGAATATAAAGAACATTAAAAACGGGGCAAGAATGGACTTACAATCGAGCTTGGAAGCTTGACAAACCCTAGTTATGCCTCTTTCTTGTAATTTTTGGCCAAGGGGTTGAAGATGAACAAAAATTGGCTTTTAATTTGATTATTAACTCATTTAATTAGCTAAATGACCAAAATGCCCCTAACTTAAAACATAGAAATTCTCTTACTTCATGTCCATATTTTTCTAGTAACTTAAGTAATAGTCTTATTACCATCTAAGGACATTCAATTTAAAATTTCATAGCAATTAGACACATCTAACATGTAGAACTCAACTTTTGCACTTTTTACAATTTAGTCTTTTTGTCTAAATTGAGTGCCCAAACGTCAAAATTTTCGTACGAAATTTTCACGAAATCATTCCGTGAAATTGTAGACCAAAAAAAAATATAATAAAAATAAATTTTTCTACATCGAATTTGTGGTCCTAAAACCACTGTTCTGACTAGGCCCAAAATCAGGCTGTTACACGATATCGCCTTAGTTCAATTGTATCTTCTGAAAGATTACGCCTCGGATCAACCCTCTATTGTTCGCCATTTTAGTAAGTAAGTTATGTTTTGGCAAACTATGTTCGCATGTAAGTTTGTCAAGTGCGAATTGTGTTCATAATTCTGTGTGTTTAGTTTTGGATACCCAGTTACGTGTGTTAATGCCTTACCTAAGTTAGTATCTTATGTACGTTTAGAGTAGGCAAGAATGCCTCCCTGTAGAATGAATTTGAGCCGTGTGAATAAAGCTGCCAACCCCTCAGAAGATAACTGGGCTTTAGTTACACAAGAGTGACCTCATAGGGAAAACATGTTGGAAGAAGGTATAGAGCCCTTAGTGCAAGAAATGATTAGGGGTTTTCAGCGAGTTGTTGATGCCAACACTGCACCTGTAAACCTTGGATGGCACTGGAACGTCTACAAGCTCCATGTGGGAAGGAATTTGGTGGTGTTAAAGGATCTGATCGTACAAAAGTTGAGTATTTCCTTGAAGGTGTTGAGAAAATCCTTGAGTAAATGGCGTGTTCTGATGTTGAAAAGTTAGGATTCATTGTGTCTTTACTCACTAACGAAGCCCATCATTGGTGGAACATTGTAAAGTAAGGAACTGCTGCGAACCAGGTTACATGGGAGTTCTTCTTGGAACTTTCAAGAAGAAGTTCATGGGTGAATAGTATTTGGAAACTCATAAGAGTGAGTTTATCAATCTGGTACTAGAGAAGCTGTTGGTGACTGAGTACGAGGCAGAATTTGTACGACTGAGCCAATACGCAACAAAGATGGTTTCATAAGAAAAGATCATTGTCAGAGGTTCCATTTTAGTCTACATTGTGATATCCAACTATAGCTGGTGACTTGCAATACTACGAACTTCGATGACCAAGTTGACAAAGCCAAAGCCATTGAGGAAATTAAGGCTCCGAGAACCAAATCATGAACTAGAAAGTAAGTGTCTAGGTGAGTGTCCAAAAAGGATCGTGACACACAAAATTTAGGCAGGAACATTAAGCGAATCTTCATGTCAGATCATCCACGATAGAGGAGCAATATCTAGGATGGGAAAGAGGATTCGCACAAGTCTGCAAGTTGGCCATTCTGTGAGCATTGTGAACGAGGACATCTTAGGGAATGTCGTAAGATAACTGGAGGTTGTTTCAAGTGTGGTTCTAAGGACCACTTGATTAGAGATTGTCTAGAACATCGAGAGGGTTCGAAAGCTCAAACTGTGACTCCTACTCAAGTGCTAGCTGGTGCCAGTAGTCGAGGAAGAGGTAGAGGTTGTAACACCCCTTACCCGTGTTTTATGCCGAAAGCAGATACGAGGCATTACCATACTTAACTCACATGGTTGTACAGCTTTGGGCTATCCAATTTCCATCCCAAATTAAAAACTTTTCCATACACACCTATAATATCAATATAATAGAACTACAAGGCCCTAAACATGCTTCCGAAAGGTTTCGGAGATGATTAGGAAACTTTTATGCACTTCGAAAAATTTTACCTAAACAGGGGCCACACGCCTATGTGGAGGGAATGACACACCCGTGTGTCATCTCACACGCTCGTGTTTGACACTGACTTATATCACACGGCCTAGCACACGCCTATATGGCTGGCCCGTGGTAACCTCTAACTTAATCCATACGGCCTGTCGCACGCTCGTGTGCTTCAACCGTGTGGTGATATAAATTTAAAATTCAAGGTGCAAATTTCACACGGGGTGGGCACACGCCCATGTCCGTGGCCGTACCTTCCACACGGCTGAGACATACTACCGTGTCTCTGCCCGTGTGCTTACTACAAAGCTTACTGACTTGTAAACTAACATGCAGGGGACACATGACCTAGTCACACACCCATGGGACTGACCGTGTGTCACACACGGCCTAGACACATGCCCGTGTGCCTACCCATGTGGACAGGAACATGGTTATTTGCCAAGCTCTTTACGTCCCTCTAGCTCACACAACATGAATCCATTCATCATATCACTAAACAACTCATATTTTGCAATATAAAATTCCATGCTACATCTTTTCATATATAACAAGGTGAGCCATCAACCATGGCAATATACAAAATGGTTTATCTTTCAAAAGGGCCAACACACTTTTGGCCAAAATAACAAAACAATCTAATTAGTCTAGCCCCTATACATGCCATACACAAAATGTACCAAGTCTAGATATATCGAGGTGAGATGATAGTGTGGGCGATCTTTTGGTTATCTGTGTATTCCGACCTGGCTCTTTAACTCAATTAAACAAGGAAAAAGAAAAGGGGAGTAAGCTTTAAGCTTAGTAAGTTTACATGTAAACAAATAACATTATATTATGTGCTAAACAACAAATAGCATTATACTAAACAAAAACAATCCACATTCATAATCATGCTTATTCATTTTATCCCTTACCATATTCCAACTATGTCACAAGCTTAATGCTTACATTCATTCACTTGCAACCCTGCACTTAACACCACAAATTCTCATGATACAACACGTCATAATTTCTCACTAATCTAACCACAATGCCAAATCACTCGATGGTTTCGCCCTTAGCCCACCATTAATCGTTAATAGGGTGGTATCGTACAAAGCCCACCAAAAAGGGTAATTGTTGTGGTATCACACACAGCCCACTAAATAATGTAATAAAAGATGGTATCGTACACAGCCCATCGTAGTTAAGTAATAAGGTGGTATCACACACAGCCCACTAAATAATGTAATAAACGATGGTATCGTACACAGCCCATAGTAGTTAAGTAATAAGGTGGTATCGCACATAGCCCACTAAATAATGTAATAAATGATGGTATCGCACACAGCCCATCGTAGTTAAGTAATAAGGTGGTATCGCACTTAGCCCACCGTCAAGTGTTATTATTACACATTTACATAGCCATTTCGTTATTCATACGAAGCTATACAATAACTATCAAATCCAATCTACTTGAATCATACATGTTCTCAATCATGCCATGCACCTATCAAAAACAACAATATGTATATAAAATGCATCGTTTACACATAAACTTACCTCGGTGCAAAACGTTTCGATTTGCGGTTTAATCCGCAACCTTGCCTTTTCCATAGTCAAGATTGATCCCGCACTCTTCTTGATCTATAACAATAGAATTCACTCATTTAGACAATCTATGATCATAATGCATCAAAATCTACACTTAGGTAAATATGACCATTTTGCCCTTGTACTATGGTAAAATTATGATTTTGCCCCTAGGCTCGTAAATTATTTTTCAACTCACTTTCTCATTAAACAAGCCTAGCTGAATATTTATTTCTCTTGCAACTACTCACAAATCCAACTATTTCATTAATTTATGACCCAAATTCAATCTTTGCATTTAAGTCCTAATTAGGTGTTTTCATGCTAACACCTTTCACAAAAGTTGTTTCTCATCTCCCTAACATTCATTTTCTTCCATAAAAACTTAGCTAAAAACATAAAAATTCTCATGTCAAGTCCCTAGATTTTCAACCATATCACAAATTAGTCCCTTATTAACTAGCTAGCTTGAAAACACAAAATCATCAATTAAAACCACCTAAATCACTTACTTGAATGAGAATTGAGTGGCTCAAAGTTTGAAACTCAAAGACCTTTATTTTCTCTTCGGTGGAAAGAGATGAGTGAATAGTGAAAGATGATAGTTTTTCTTTTTACCATTTTTAATTCATCCTTTCTCACCTAATTCACCCAATTTTTGACCAAAAATTAAATGCTCTTGTCCCCTATGTCATATGGTTGGCCAACTCTCTTCTATTGGCCTAATTTCACTTTAAAGACCTCCAATTAACATTCTATAGCTATTTGGCATCTCCACCTTGTAAAATAGAATTTTTGCACTTTATGCGATTTAGTCTTTTTCACAATTAAGCATGCTATTTTTCAAATTAAAGCACCAAAATTTACACATAGCCATATATTTATACCATAACACATAAAATAATATCAAAATAATTTTCCTCAACCTCGGATTAGCGGTCTCCAAACTACTATTCTGACTAGCCCCAAAATCGGGTTGTTACAGAGGTGGAGAAACAAGGCAAGTTGGGCAATGAACATTAGCTCACACTGTTGGGACTCAATATGAGACAGGAGGCCTCGCACGAGTCTATTCTATGAGGAAACCCCATGAGCAAGTGCCACTGATGTTAGTACAAGTTCCTTCACTCTACGAACTGTTCCATTATTTTCCTTGATGTACTCTAGTTCCACACACTCATATGTTTTAAGCAACTAGCTTATGAGTTGAGAATTCCAATAGAAATCATAGATAAAGGTGTGATTGCCACTAGTTTATTTAAAGATAGTGTGTTGCTCAATAGAGTGTACCGTAGGTGTCCACTAGAAACTTAAGGTCAAGTCTTCTATGCAAACTTAATGGAATTACCATTCTATAGGTTCGACGTAGTTCTAGGAATGGATTGGCTGATGGAGCATAAGGCCAAGATTGACTTTGAACTGAAGAAAGTTACCTTGCGAAGGAGTGAAAGCAAGGAAGTTGTTGTGGTTGGTGATGGAGAACAGTTTATGTCAAACGTAGTCTTGACGATAAAGGTAGAAAAGATGTTAGGGAAAGGCTGCGAAGCCTATCTCGCTTTTGTGATGGGTTAGTAGGATATGGTGAAAGGGGTTCACGGAATTCAAACTGTGCAACACTTTCCTGATGTGTTTCCTAACGAACTACCTGGATTACCTCCAGACCATGAAGTGGAGTTGGCCATTGAACTGTATCATAGAACTTCACCAGTCTTGATTATGTTTATCACATGGCACCCAAGGAGCTTAAGTAGTTAAAGATACAACTTCAGGAGCTTCAAGTTAAAGGTTTCATTCGAAAAAGTATTTCACCTTGGGGTTCGCCAATATTTTTTATGAAAAAGAAGGATGGTAGCATGAAGATGTGCATCGACTACAAGCAATTGAATAAATTGACTGTAAAAAACAAGTACCCATTACCAAGAATTGACAATCTATTTGACCAGCTGTGAGGTGTCACAGTGTTTTTGAAGATTGATCTATGATCTGGTTACTACCAACTCAAGGTGATGGAGTCTGATGTGTTGAAGACAGCATTTAGAACAAGGTATGGGCACTATGAGTTTCTGGTATGCCCTTTGGGTTAGAAAATGCACCTCCTGCATTTATGGACTTGATGAACCGATTGTTGCATGAATACCTGGATCATTGTGTTTTTGTATTCATTAATGAAATTTTGTTGTATTCACAAACTGAGGGAAAGCGCGACACTCATCTTCTAATTGTGTAGCAAATTCTACGAGAGAAGCAATTGTTCGTGAAGTTCAACAAGTGTGAGTTTTGGCTTAGAGAAGTGTATACTCTAAATTATATAGGTTTTTTTCTTGTAGTTTTTACCACCTTTTTACTTAAAAATAATACTAATCTTGAGTATTTATTAATTAATTAAGTGACTTTTGCTTATATTCTGACAGTGGACATGAATTTATAAAATATGCAAATTTGTGCTTTATTATGTTAATTTTGTCCATAAATTAAATTATTCATGTTATTTATTAATGTGCTATATTTAATTATGCTGTGGGACCATGAAGTTGATTTAATAAAGAGCTTATTATAGTTTTTGCATGGACATGAGCAATTCTACCCTACTTGGACTACAAAACCATGCAAATTGTGTCATGAAGATGTTGCTTTGACCTAGTGAAAAATTGTGCTACATGGTAGACAAGTCTAACTATTAAATGGGTCACAAAACCATTCAAACAAGGAGAAGAGAAGCCCAATTCGACAAGGATATTTGGCCAGGCATAAACTAGATTTTGGGATAATTATTTGGAGGTTCCTACACTTGGAAAATAATTGAAATCAACACACTACGTTTGTTCAGGAAACCATCCAACTTTGCATGATTCAAGCATGAAATCATGCTTGAATCAAGCAACCAACTCACTCTCCTTAAGGGATATTTTCTCTTCCATTTCAAGCATCCCTCATTCATCCTTTCCATCTTACATTTCAAGCATCCCTCATTCATCCCTCATATAACATTTCTCTTCCATTCTTTCATTCCCTCTTTTCATTCCCATGCATAACATCCCATATTTCCTTTTTTTCTTAGCCAGTAAAACCTTGAGGAGCCATTAACCAAGGAGTAACACGAGGACAGGAGGAAACTTCTTCAATTAGAGTTCGCAAGGCTACTGATTCGAACATAGTTTATTCTTCATTTACCTGTTACTTTGATTTTAATCATGTTTGCAATATTCTTTGTTATCTTGTCATCAACAAAGGTAGCTTAAATCTATTTAGCTAGGATGATTGCATCAATTCAATGAAGTTTAATTAAATCATGTTTATAGTGTTTGTGCCTTAGTCATTCATGTTTTCAATTAAACTTAAGCATATATTTCATTCATACGTGATTGAATGCATTGGAATTAGCTAAGCGATCCTAACCAGATGATGGCTAATGGACACAATAGTTGAAAAGTGCATGCTTAATTTAGATCCTAACCTAACTAAATTAAAGGTTCATAATAACTTTAACAAGCTCTATTATCTTGCATAGTTTTTAGGTTTATGTGATTAAATTGTTTCAAACCTAACCCATCCTTGTTACTTCACATGAATTCTAAAAACCCTTAGTTTAATATGATCATTAAAATGCATGTTTTACTAAGTAAAATATTTCTAAAGGACTTAATTTGGTTTCAAACTCATGAAAGATCGAGTTGTCATAGAATATTTTCTGAACGCTACTAAACATGAGAAAAATGAATCAAGTTGAATAATGTAATTATTCTAGCCTATTCATGTTATTGATTGTTGAAATTTGTGTTGTTGTTAAATTCATCTCATACATTTTAGTTAATTATCATACTTAGATTAGAATTGCATTAGGGATCATCTTGCATCTAGATAATTTAATTTAGTTTAACTATCCACCACTCAAAATATTGTGTTTTTATCACCAATTTGTAAAACTTTAATTTTGCAATCAATTGAATAATATACATAGTTCCTATGGAGATGATAACTCTTTTACTTACTTATTACTTGATAACGATTGTGTACACTTGCACAAATCTACGCGTTACAAGAAGTCATGTTTTTAGGGAACGTAATTTCATCTGAAGGGGTTCGCGTAGACCCAAAGAAGATCGAAGCCATTATGGAGTGGAAATCGTTAAGAAATGTTGCTAAAGTGTGAAGCTTTTTAGGGCTCTCAAGGTACTATCGTAGGTTTGTTTGGGGGTTTGCCACTATTGCAGCACCCTTAACAAAGTTGCTCTAGAAAAAAAAGGAGTTTGCATGGACTGAAGAGAGACAATAGAGCTTCGAAAAGCTTAAAGAGATCCTCGCCAAAGGACCTGTGTTGATTCAACCAGAACCACGGAAGGAGTTTGTGGTTTACAATGATGCCTTTCATATGGGGTTGGGACGTGTGTTGATGTAGGAAAGGAAGGTGGTAGCTTATGCTTTCAGGCAACTGAAGGCACATGAGCTTAACTACCAAACCAATGATTTGGAGTTAGCAGTAGTGGTGTTCGCACTTAAGATTTGGCGACACTACTTGTATGGTGAGAAGTGTACCATCTACATAGATCACAAAAGTCTCAAGTATTTACTCATGAAGAAGGAGTTGAATCTATGACAAAGAAGGTGGATAGAGTTGTTGAAGGATTACGACTTTGTGATAGAGTATCACCCTGGAAAGGGAAATGTAGTAGCAGATGCACTGAGTACAAAATTCTATAGGTGAGCTACGAGCTCTATTCACATGACTAAGTGTGACTAATGATGGGGGATTGCTAGCGAAATTGCAAAGTGAAACCAACATTGTCACAATAAATCAAGGAGAAGCAAGCCTTAGATGAAGAGTTGGAAAAGAGGGTTCGCCGAGTGGAGTAAGGAGTGCAAGTGGACTTCACACTAAATAGTGAAGGAGGACTCTATTTTCATGGAAGCCTGTGTGTGCCTAGAGATGAGAAGCTTCAACAGATGTTTCTTAGTGAAGCTCACAATAGCCCTTATGCAATGCACCCTGGTAGTAACAAAATGTATCATGACCTCCGTAAATTGTATTGGTGGTCGAGATTGAAGCAATTTGTTACAGAGTTTGTGGCGAAGTGCATAACTTGCTAGAAGGTGAAAGTAGAGCACCAATATCCTTTAAGGCAACTTCAGCCGCTCAAAATTCTAGAATGAAAGTGGGAAAATATTACCATGAATTTTGTATCAGGTTTGCCGCTGACTATGACGAAGAAAGATGTTGTTTGGGTGATTATAGATTGCCTCAGTAAGAGTTCACATTTCTTAGCTATTCAAACAAGCTATATTTTGCAAAAGCTCGTAGCTCGCAGAGATCTATATGGCTGAGATAGTTCGATTGCATGCCATACTAGTTTCCATAACTTCCAATCGAGATCCTCAATTCACTTTGAGATTTTGAAAGAGTTTGCAAGAAGCTTTGGGTTAGAAGCTTCAATTTAGTACTGCTTATCACCATTAAACAAGTGGCTACTCTAAAATAGTGATACAAGTGTTGCAAGACATGTTACGAAGCTATGTTTTGGAGTTTGCAAGAAGTTGGGAACGTTTTTGACTTTGGCAGGGTTTGCCTATAACAACAGTTACCAAGCTAGTATTCAAATGTCAACCTTCAAAGCATTGTATGGAGGAGGTATTGAACACCCTAGAGTTAGATGAAAAGAGAATTGTTGGACCTGAGTTAGTAAACGAGACTAAAGATAGATGAAAAGAGAATTGTTGAACCTGAGTTAGTAAACGAGACTAAAGACAAGGTGAAGATGATATGTGAAAGGTTAAAAGTTGCTTCAGACAAATAGCAAGACATTGAGCATCAAGGGGGAGAGCACGTATTTCTCAAGCTATCTCCATGGAAGAAAGTTCTATGGTTTTGGCATAAAGGAAAGCTAAGCATGAGACTCATTAGTTCTTATGAGGTGGTGGAAAGAATTGGTCCTATAGCATATTGAACTACCAAAAATTGATGTGGCAAATTAGGCTTTTCCAACGCACTTAAGTAACTTTTCTCGAGAAAACTAGAGTCTTTAGTATAATTTTTTATTTTGATTAATAAGTAAAAATGTCTCATTTTTGTCTATTTTTTACCCTAAATTGATAGATAGGTTCATTAGGATGCCTAACGTGGGTTTGAGTGATGTAGAAAAATGTCAAAGGTCAAAAATGAGCAAAAATGACACCTAGGACAAGGGTATCGCAATATCTCAATCTTGGAATCCTAATACCTCTGACAATATAGAAGAATGAAGACCTCCTTCAGTGGTATCGTGTTATCTACTTTGGGTATCATGATATTCACCCTCCAAGAAGAACCCAAAGTTTCACTACTGCTCAAGATATAGCGATATCACATTCGCCAAGGGACAAACTTGGACAAAAGGGGTAGTTTTTGTCTACTTGACCCACCAATCACACAAGGCTCATGTAAGGGCATTTTTGGCAATGAAAAGTCTTTAGAATACACCTCAAAATAGCCAAAAATTGTTAAGAAGGAGACACACATTAGCTTAGTTTTAGGTTTAGTTTTATCTAAGTTTTCTTTAGTTTTTCTCTGCACTTTTCTAGGGTTTTTATTTTTCTCTTCTTCTATCTTAGATTAGAGTTTATTTTTCTGCATTTACTTCTTATTCTTGTTATTCTTAGTGTTAGTTAAGTTAGTTATTACTGTAGCTAAGGTTTATTTACATTTCCAGTCCCTGTACATTGCTTTCAAAACTCTTTAAGCTTTAGTTTAATGTATTTTAGTTTATTTTACTTTAAATCTGTTAAAGCTTGTTCCTTTTATGTTTCTTGCTTTAAATTTCATTTTTAAATGCTTTTGGTTTCATGCTATTTAAGTTTTCTTGCATAAAAATATCAGCTTTTATATTTTTCTTAATCTTTACTTTCATGGCTAATTGTTTTCCACGTTTATGTTTATTTCTTTTACTTTGAGCATGAGTAGCTAAACCTTAAAGGAGGTTGGTTGATGGAGATGTGGGTAAACTAAAATCTTTAGACTAAATCGTAATAAATTGGACTAAATCAAATAGAACTAAAAACTTAGGTAATGATGCCTCTAAGGGAATATCAAGATAAAGTGAGACTGGAAGGTAATCTTATTGTGCAATTGTTCATTAGTCCCGGATTAATTAGTGAGATCGGAAGAAAAATCGGACCTAATTCATCTAAGTCGGTAAAATTAAGTTCGAAAGATAAAATGAAGCCACTTGGTAATTTACGAGATTTATGTCCCCAGTCTGAGGTTTGGTGAACCACATCAAAGTCAACCAACCTCTATTAGTTACTTATTAGATAGTCCCTTTAGTTTTTATACTATTTTCAATTTAGTCCTTAGAATAGAATATTTAATTTTCTTGCAAACTTATCTTGTTATGAATTTTCATAAAATTGTATTACTAACTACTTAGACTCTATTGTGTACGCTAGTTATTGCTCAATTGCCTCTTCCTTTGGGTTCAACCCTTGGAATACTTCGTGTTCCATCGAAATTATAAATATTACAACTGACACTATACACTTGCATTAAAATCGGGCTTTCAAAATTGTTATAGAAAATCTTCTTTTTTAATGCTCACACGAGCAGTCGGTCAAGTTATTGGCACCATTACCGGAGAAAACGGTGTAAGATTGAGTAATTTTAACGTACATTTTTAGGTAGAGATAAGCAGCCAAAGTAGGATTTATAGATAAGCTTTATTTTTTGTTTGTTTCTATTTTGTTTAGTTTTTAATTAGTTTCCTTAAACCTCTTATGTAGGAAGCATTGTATGACTCGATTCGGTAATGATGTCTTACCATTTGAGCTGGAATCGAAACATATCATCACACATTAAGGAAGGCAAAATGGTAAAGGCACACCACCTCCACCAATAGAGCAACCTATCAAAAATCCACAAGGACAAATTCGACAACCACCACATTACGCATGGAGCAACAAACTTTATGCGACTAGATGATGCCAAACATAGATGTTGTTTGAGGAAGAATTAATAGCCTGACGATTAATGCTAAAAAAATTTAAAGCAAACTAGCCATGATCCAAATGATACAATCAAACCTTCACTTTTGAGGGTCAATGAATGAGGATCTAAATCAGTACCTCAAGCGGTTTCTAACCATTTCTGATACTTTCAAATATAATGGGGTATCCGATGACACTATCTGTCTTCGATTATTCCCTTTCTCTCTTACTGACAATGCTTTTATGTGGTTAGATTCGCAGCTGTAGATTGCATCAACACTTGGGACGAGCTAGTGATCTGTCGTAATTTGGTATAGCAGATTAAACTAGTTTCCGTACTTAAGGAGTTTGAATACAAACATTTTCATTATATTTTCTTAGTTTAGTTTAAATCCAATAAAAATGAATTTTGAGTCTTTTATTGACCTTAGGGGTTAAATGAGGCCTAAAGGTGAGCTAATGTACTTTGTGAGTGTGCAGGAGACCATTTAAGGGCATAGGGGCAGAATACAAGAATCTTGAGACTACCTATGGTGTCACGACACACCCTGAAGTTACCTTGAACCTAAACATATTGTCTTCGATGTCGCGACACAGGCACTAGGGTGTCGCAACATCGGCCTTGTATAGGAAATACTTATGAGGTAGGGATGTTTTGGTCTATACAGTGAAAATTTAACACGAGAACGTCAATTGATCTAGGGTTGAGGACGAAGACAACCCTATAAATAGACTCTTAAAATACTTGTTGAGGACAATTTTTAGACTTGGAGATTTTATTTGTAAATTTAGTTCTAAGTTTTTTCTATTTTATTCGGCTTTAGATTTATTTTCCTGTTCGTTCTAGTTGTGTTCTTCGACAAACTTGATTTGTAGGCAAGATCAACTCTTGATGATTTTCTACACTTTAATTATCAAATACAAAACAAGATTCTTTAAACTCTATCCTTGACTTTTTCTTTATACATATCTTTTATATCAAGTTTACGACATTTATTGATTCAATGAGGAACTAATTCTCTTATGGGATTTTAGCGAGTTAAGGTGTGATTAATTTACTACTATGTAGGCTTTTCTTAGTGGATCAGCTGTTTGGGAGATGAAAAACATAAACCCTAGCTTTGATGACCATATGAAGTCATTTATGTGAGAATTAACCTAAAATTGGTATGGCCTATCCTTGAACACTGTAGCCTTAATCCAGTATGGACTGTGATGTTGAGAGATAAGTAGTTCTTACCGACTCATTAGTTTAGTGGAAGATTGCGAGATCCCGCTAGGGTAATGACTAGTTGATTGAGGAGGAACTTGAAATAGGAATTAGTTATGATCACTGAAATGAGCAAATCACCCATGCTTAGATTTGATTAAGCTAGAATTCATTCCCCCGAAGTTCACTTTATTTTTGCTATTGTTATTTTCATTATTATAAAAACTTAAAAATCTTTCCCTTATGTTTAGTCATAATATAGTTTATTTAAAATACTAATTGGATCTATTTGCGTTTAGTTTAAAGTTAATCTAGTACTCGCCTCCCTTGGGTACGATCCTCGGAGTACTCACCCACTCCATTGTAACTAAATTACAACCTAACCTGTATACTTGAGGACACTGCCTCTATATTTTATATCTTTTAGTTGCAGTATTCATACTCTAAATGTTAGTACGTCCGAAGACGATCAACTAGCAAGCAAATTTTTGGCAAAGTATTTTCCCCTAAGTAAAACCATGAAACTTTGTATGGATATTACAAATTTTTAGAAATTGGAAAGAGAGCCATTATATAAGGCATGGGAGTGATTTAAGTTGATGTTACACAAGTGTTCATATCATGGTCTACAAGATTGGCTACAACTTCAAGTCTTCTATAATGGACTTGACGAAAACTTACATTCTAGTCTTGATGGAGCATCTGTGGTAGCATTCATGTCAAAGACCTATGCCGAGTCCTGTCAACTCATCGAGGACATGGCAATGAACTCTTATATGTGCCCGATTGAGTGGTTCATATATCGGGCCAAGCAATTGACAATGAACGCTGTTGGTAGCGAGGACAAGTATCAACATGTCCTTGACAGGTTAAATCAATTGTAGATAAATGTGGCCAAGGTGCAAGTCCAAAACCAGCCCACCCATTTTAATGCAGGACAAGATGATGAGGGCAGCCCTATGGAGGTTAACTATGTAGGGAATAAAGGATATAACTTTTACTCCAACATTTATAACCCGGGATGATGTGTTCATCCTAACCTTAAGTGAGGAGGGAATTGTAACAACCCGTTTTTCAATGGTGTCGAAAATAGTGATTTTGGGACCACAAATCCAGTGAGTGAGTTCAAAAATATTATTAATTAATATTTATGAGTCAAGTATAATATTACTAATATTTTGATTAAATAAATTTTATTAATTGGTAGTATAGTTAAGTTCAAGTGGTTAATTCATAAGTCAAATGGTTTTGGAAAATGAGGTATCGAGACCTCGTTTCTATAAACCGTTCTATAAATACTTTTATTAAATATTTATGGAATGATTATATAGGTGTATTGAAATTTGGTTAAGAAATTTTAATGTTTGGATAGTTAATTTAAGTGAAAATGATTAAATTGAAAAAGTTACAAAAGTTGATCTTTTGTAGTTAAAGGCATTAAATAGGTATAGAAAAGTAAATTGATGTACTTTAATGGTAAATATACCATATAGAGAAGTAGTGGACAGCCATACACATTAAATTGCTAATGGTTAATTAAGTTATTAAGGGTAATATGGTAATTAGATAAAATAAATTAAAACACAATAAACCAAAGATGAAACAAACATCATCTTCAACATTTTGTTTTACCCTGAGCCGAAACACCATAGTCAAGGTAGGAAAAGCTTCAGTCAAAACATTTTCCTTGCATGGTAAGATATTTTGGCACGTTTTTGATAATTTTTATGTTTTTAAGCTCATATTAGCTTTATTTAGCTAGCCTAGAGGTCAATTTGTAAAACTGTTAAAAGTATAGGGACTTGCCATGAATGAGTTTGAAGTGTTTTTTATTTTACTTGATAGATTATTAAAGTTGGTAGTTAAATATAAGTATTTTATTAAGTGATTGTAGATGATTTTAATTTTTAGGGATTAAATTGTTGAAATAGTAAAATTCAATGTAAATTGTGTGAAATGAGGAAAAATATGGGGAAAATTACCAGAAAATACCCTTTTTTACAAAATTTATGGAAAAGGACCTATTTTACAATTATTTACCGAAAAGGGTCATTTCTCTCGAAAACGCGTCCACGTCAGCATGTTTTCAGGGGATGCAGCAGGAAAATGCGTCCCCTAGGGAGCATTTTCTGCCACATTAGCCAAAATCGCATCCTTGAGGGCGCACTTTGCTGATGTGGCAAAAACGCTCCCTCTGGGATACATTTTTGCCCTTTCCTCGATAGGGTTTTCAATTGTTTTTAGGGTTATGGTATGGGTTTTTAGGGTTTTATGGCTATAATTTAGGGTTTTTTAGGGTCTTAGGGTTTAGGGTTTTTAGGAGAAAATTAATGAACTAGATTTTAAGGTTAATTAATTAAAATACTTTTAGGTTT
Source organism: Gossypium rotundifolium (assembly GCA_025506655.1). NCBI lineage: Eukaryota > Viridiplantae > Streptophyta > Magnoliopsida > Malvales > Malvaceae > Gossypium > Gossypium rotundifolium. The sequence continues at coordinate 55,924,040 of CP106731.1, forward strand.
AGGGTTTTGGAAAAATATATCAACAATATAAAAATTATTTATTTTTTTATAGTAGTATCTGGTAAAATAATTTTGAGAAGACGTTTCTGAACACATAGTGACCAAAATGCTTCAAGCGAGATACATTTGTCGAAAGAGTACTAAAAAAGCTCCTGTGTGGACGGTCTTTTGCTACTGATGAGTCTCGGAAAAATAATTTTGACAAGACGTTTCTAAACAAATAGTGACCAAAATGCTTCAAGCAGGATGCACTGTCAGCAAGAGTACTGAAAAATGCTCCCACGTGGACATTCTTTTGCTACAGTAGTCTTTGGCAAAATAATTTTGAGAAGAAGCTGCTGAACAAATAGTGACCAAAACTCTTCAAGCAAGATGCACTGTCAACAAGAGTACTGAAAAAAGCTCCCACATGGACGCTTATTTGCTACAGTAGTTCCTAATTGTCCTTAGACTATAAATGAGCCAAATTTCATTCTCAGGTTGCATAATAGAAATTGAGGCAAAAGTAAAATAGAAACTGAAGATAAGTGAACGTATTAGTGCTGTTATTTACTATGATGGTGAGGTTTGTGACACCGAAAATGGTGTTTTTTTTATCGGAGAACACAGTGTGACTGGTTTTTAACCAGAACATGAGATATGACTCATTTGACAGTAAAGGTCCTCGGAGCTTGGAGGCAATGGTGGAGACTCATCTTGCCAGCGGATCACCCAATCTTAAAGTATATGTACAATTTTCATCGCCAAGTGATCTTCCTTCGATTTCAACATCTACTACTGTTCGAGGGGAATACACGACCCCAAACTGACACTCTGTTAGTGGGAGGAAGAATACGAAGCTCCCGTGTTTGGTGGTAGTATGGAAAACACAACCCCTGCACGACACTCGATTGGTGGATGGGATATGCATATCCTTCCTTCAACGTTCGATGCTAGAAATACGTATTGGGGAACGTCATCAACTTTTAGTGGTTGGCAATCCACATATGATTGGGAATGTTATGAAAGTTGTTTAAGAAGGGATAATGTACTCTCTACGACATCCACAGGAAATGGGACCTCGTTCGTTGCAGATGATGGTGGGTCGGATAATGAGCCCGATGTGGATCCACCTCGAAAGCCCTACCGATGGTGCGAAGTTGCATTATTTTTAAACCGAGCTGCTCCAACCGCACCAAGATGTTGAAGGGGTTCAAGAAGAAGATCGTATTTAGCGCGCGCCTTCAGCCCACATGCATAATGTCGATCTATCTCAAGACGATGCATTGGAGTTTCCTAAACTACCATACAGAAGGCGTGACCGTACAAGTTCGTCGTTGGATTCGGGTGAATTAGAAGTTGGTAAAGATTTTTCCAACAATGATAGTTTTTTTGGTGCATTGAAACAATATAACATCAAGAACGGGGTTAACTACAACGTGGTTAAATCCAAACTCGATAAGTACGAGGCCAAGTGTGCAGTGCAAGACAGTACATGTTCATGGAAAATCATGGCCTCGTTGAGGAAAATGATAGTCTTATGGGAGATTAAAAAGTACAAAGGTCCACATACATGTCTTTTCGGTATAGTATCTCTAGGTGTTTAAGGCTTTTGAATAATACTGATATTACGTAATGTTGCATTATTTAACGTACTTCTTTGACAGGCGTTTCACAAGATCATCCCAAGATGGATTCGGATATGTTGGCTAAATTAATAATACCGACGGTGAAGGTGGATCCCAAGACTTCAGTGCTGACCTTAATTGCCAATATACGTAGCCAATTGGGGCACACACCCTCTTACTGGAAGACTTGGATAGGTAGAAGGTGTTGGAAAAGTTGCATGGTCAGTGGGACGCTTCATATAATGAAGTGTGGCAGTGGTGCTAGGTGCTGGAGAGATATGATGCAGGTAGGATAACAGACCTTGTAACGGAATCGGCGTACTACAACGATTGATTGCTCCGTGGATGCCAATTGTTCAAACGTCTGTTCTAGACATTTAAGCAATGCCGAGACTCATTTCTATACTGCAAGCCATTGGTACAAATTGACGGTACCTTTATGTATGGTGGATATACGCATCGGCTATTACTAGTTGTGGCACAGGATGGTAGTGGGAGAATCTTTCCAATTGTGTTTGTAATAACATCGGGGGAGTCAGCTGATGACTGGGATTTCTTTCTATCTAGGTTAAAGAGGCATGTCTGCCCCCAACCTGATATATGCATTATATCAGATCGAGGCCCTGGAATACTAGCCGCAATAGAGCGACAAGAAAGCCTGTGGCATCGCATACACCATCGATATTGCCTAAGGCAGGTTGTGTCCAACTACCACGGGCAACATCGATCTACAAGTGAATGACGGCAAGTGACCAACATGGTTATGTAGTATCTATTAATATAATTTCGTTTGTAATATTCAATTTATTCTTAATTGAAAAGTGGTATGTAATATTCGCTATCAACTAATATTGGCAGGGTACGAGATCAATAAGGACTATTTTCACGAGATGTTGGCGAGTTTGCGCTCAGTTAACGAAGAAGGTGCAAACTACCTAGGCAACATACCTTTCGAATAGTGGACACAAGCATATGAAGGCGGCCTACGATATGGTCATATGACCTCAAACTAGGCCGAATGCATAAATTCTGTTCTAAAAGGAATGCGTCATTTGCCGATAACATCGGTTGTGCAAGAGATATATTTTCATTTGGCGGCACAATTTTCGAAGCGAGCAACGAGTTATAAAGGCCAAATGCAGGGAGGCCATGTATGGTGCGCGAAAGTATTGTGAGAAATTAACAAGGCGAAGGCACGAGCCAACACCATGCACACAGTGTGTCACAATCGCAACAACCTATGGTTTCGTGTGACGGAGTTTGACAGACTGAACCAAGGTATTGTTGGCGGGCAATATCGTGTACACTTGAGAAATAGGACCTGCGACTGTGGGATATTTGATGCACTTCATTATCCATGCGCTCATGTAATTGCGGCTTGTCAGAATCTCCGTCTGGATCCCATGAGCTATGTCGACGAAGTGTATAAAATAGAATACATGTACAACATGTGGAGACACGTATTCCCACCAGTCCCAAATAAACGTAAGTGGCCATCTGTATCGCTTGCTCCATATAAGTTGTTATCGGATAGAGAATTGCGTCGCAAACCAAAGGGTTGACCTTGCTCGACTAGAATACACAACAATATGGATATCCGAGAAACAACCAACCAACGGAAGTTATGCGGATGGTGTAGGAACCCAGGCCATACATCTCGCTCGTGTCCAAATCGGAATAGTTGATAGTCTCCTTATCATTTTTGTCTCTTGGTGGCTATGAAAATTCTTTTAATGTCTTAATGAAAATGGTGAACTTTTGTAGAAGGACTAAGTTGCAAAATAAAAAAAAAGTTATTCAATTAATCTAAAATATCACCATCATCATTATTCTTCAAAATTATCTTTCTTGCTAAATGATTATTTTGCCCCTTACGATCCTTCAAAATTCATACATTGGATCAACATCTATCTTGATAAAATTATAAATTAACCCTCATACTTTTCACTTATTCAATTTAGTCCTAATTCATCCATTTCTTCTTAGTTTCTAGATATAAAAATAAAAATAAATTACAATAAAAAATAAAAATAACTTTTATTTTATTAAAGATATAAAAAATAAATTACAATAAAAATAAAAATAAAAATAAATTTTATTTTTGTTTAAGATATAAAAATAAATTAAATTATAATAAAAATTAAAAATTTATTTTATTAAAGATATAAAAATAAAAACAACTTTTATTTTATTTAAGATATAAAAATTAATTAAATTACAATAAAAAATAAAAAGCAACTTTTATTTTATTTAAGATATAAAATAAATTAATTTACAATAAAAATAAAAATAACTTTGATTTTATTAAAGATATAAAAATAAATTACAATAAAAATAAAAACAACTTTTATTTTATTTAAGATATAAGAAATAAATTAAATTACAATAAAAATAAAAACAAATTTTATTTTATTTAAGTTATAAAAAATAAAATAAATTACAATAAAAATTAAAAAACTTTTATTTTATTAAAGGTATAAAAATTAAATTACTATAAAAATAAAATACAACTTTTATTTTATTTAAGATGTAAAAATAAATTAAATTAGAATAAAAATAAAAACATCTTTTATTTTATTAAATATATAAAAAATAAATTACAATAAAAATAAAATAATGACTATTTAATCAATGTTGGTGCTTATTTAATCAATGCCACATGGGAGTGGTCGATGGTTACGTGCTGGATTCTTCCTTCTTCTAGCTTCTGACGAGGGTTGTGGAACCTAAGGCGGGGATTCTGGTTCCTCTGGCAGGGGGTCTGGTTGTGGGTGTTGGGAGGATGACCCACCTTGATAAAATATTGACTGGGGAGGTGTTTGCATCACCCATGGCGAAGGTGTCTGAATCCCATAAGGCGAAGGAGATTGGTAAAAAGAAGAGCTCCCCGGCCACACCTCGTACGATCCCTCATGTGACGGCAACCTACAGATCAGCTAGCCTGTTAGAGTAGTCGGGAACTGACTCGAACCGGGCCATGCATTCCAACCTGCCATGGGACTGGGAAAAGGAAACATGTAAGGGTTAGGATACATATAATGGCTAGGTACGCACCTGGCATAATCTGAAAAGGCTATGATGTGGGTGTCGTTGGCTGAAGTGTTAGGCCCGGTGACTGTGTGGATGATGTTGATGGGCCTGGTGGTTGTGTCAGCGCTGTTGATGGTCCCGTCTCATCATCCCTTCTCCTTGGATTTAAAGGGCCCCGTCGTTCCCTTTGTTCACAAAGTTGCCGTCGCCTCTCCTATTCTGATAATAAATACGGCTTGCCATGGATCCTAAACCATGGCATATATTCTGACACGCACGTTAACTCAAGAAAGATGATCGGTATATAATCATATCGGTTCTCCCACAATTCGATATATGCTGACCAAAATCTTGGTCAATCCGTATGCAACTACCGTAAGTCGACTTTGTGCTCATCATCGAGAACCTCAGGTGCCACGGGAATCAGTTGTCAGAATCCAAATTGACGCAGAACTCGATCTGACTGGTGCATCTCCACGATGGCATAGTTGATCAATGGGACCTTCATATGTCAAATGTTCGGATTTTGAAAGAACTCATCTAGAATTACTGCCCAAATTGACGGATCCTCGTATGGTGTCCATTCAAACTATATTAACATGATAAAAATATTAGTTATATACTAAATACTAAATACCAAATTCTAAATACTAAATATGAAATACGAAATGAATATTTTATTATGAAAATATATTTTATTTAATACTTACTTGTGCTTCCGACCGTTGCTCTAATAGAAGCCGTATATCTTCAAGCGATGTAGGTTTTCCAACATAACTCGCCGAATGGTTCCACCTAATTAATAAAATTTTTAGCATACAATTATATTTTAAATCTACGTAATAATTGTAAAATCTAATATTAAATTTACCTCGTTATGAGTGGGAATCTATATGGGTGGTCGACTCAAGGACGTAAAAATGGAAATCGAAACCGTGCCCATGATTGCAGTAGTGATAGGAAACCTCCGATTTTCACTTTATTCGGCCATGTCGCCCCGCACATCTCCCGATACAATTTTGCTAGCACGGCAGACCCCCAACTCAATTCAATGGCTGCTCTAAAATCAACGAGTTTCATCAGCCACCTCAGATGTACGAGGTTTCGTGAAAAGTCCAGCATCAGATAGCCTCCAATCATCTAAAGAATGTATGCCCGAGCATACCGTATTCTTTCTATTTCAGTTGAATCATTATCCGGCTCCAGGAATATGTCTCGTAACCAACCCATCTCGACTCTGACCTCCGTAAATGTTATCTAGAATAGCACCCTCCGTAAATGTTATCCAGAATAGCACCTAAAAGCTCGTAACGTACGGCTGCCCAATCACCAGAAGTTGCAGACCGGTGACTACGTACCCATCCACCGGCAATCCCAATTGCAAATGCACATCTTCTAGAGTGATAGTACACTCTTCGCATGGAAGATGGAAAGTGTGCGTCTCGGGACTCCACCTCTCTATCAACGCACTAGTTAGCTTCAGGTCTAACTTGAACCCCCGACCTATCATGACCACATGCCAAAAACCCTCTTCCCGCAGGTAATTCTCGATCAACGATGATGGCGGACTAGGCATATTGAGAATATAGCATTGCAACACCCGATCTACATACTATTTAAAAAATTATAAAATAAAAATTAATTAAAATTGCAAACCTAAAAAATATTAAATAGTATTGAAAAATTAAAATTATAACTTACCATTGTTATTTGATCGACGGAGATGTGTTTATTGTCGAGACAAATTAATTCTTCAGCCATTGTTAATACGATCGAATATTTTTAAATTTAACAAAAAATATTTAAAAAAACTTTTAAATAGGGCTTTTTTGTAAAAATTAAAGGACTATTGTGAAATTTGAGAGGAACTTTAAAGGAATTTGAGAGGAATTTGAGAGAAAGTTGAGAGAAAGTTGAGAGAAATTTGAGAGAAAATTGAGTAAGGACCTTTGTGTGAAAAAAATGAAAGGGTGGGGGGTTTTATAGTTTTTTTTTTTACCGTTGGAGGCCCAACGGTCAAAAAAATGTGACCGTTGAAAGTAGGCAAAACGCGTCCCTGAAGGAGCGTTTTTGCCACATCAGCAAATTGCGCCCTTAAGGATCCGATTTTGGCTGATGTGGCAGAAAGCACTCCCTCGTGAACGTGCTTTCCTGCTGCATCCCTTGAAAACGCGCTGACTTGGACGCGTTTTCGGGGGAAATGGCCCTTTCCAGTAAATAATTAATTAGTAGGTCCTTTTCCATAAAATTTGAAAAAAAATGGGTATTTTCTGGTAAATTACCCAAAAATATGTTGTTATAAGACTAAGGGAAAATCGGCTAGCATGAATTTAATTAAAAGTGGTAAAATTACAAGTTTAGGGACTAAATTGCATAAAATAAAAAACATTGGCAGTAATTTTGTAAATTTCCCATTAATAAGGGTAATTTGAATTAATTATATTAAGTTATTTGAATGAACATTATTATTTAGATCAAGAAACGAACCAAAAGGATTTGAGGAAAAACTAAAGTGTCAGATTAGTCGTCAGCTTCGTTTTTACAACTATTTTTGTTGAGGTAAATTCGTATAATGGTAAACTGGTTAATTTTTATTTTGGTTGAATTAGTAATTAAGGTTATGCTTTGTTTAAATTTTATTGAATATAAAATGTTAACTAGTAATTCAGAGTAAATCGTAATGTTTATTCAATTGATGCATATTTATGAAGAATGTGGAAATTTATAGATGTATGTATTATAAATGATATAATGGAAAGAAGTTAAAGGTTGGATATGAAAAATGTCCTGTTTGAAAATTATGAATACTTGAGATACAAATGACATGTCATTAGGGATTATATCGTTTCGGGGGTTGGTCTTGGATGTCCTACTGATGGTTGAGGTCCTGCATTTCTTGTGGATTCTCCACAGCTCATGTGAGCAGCATTGTGTAGCTAACATCCAGACCCAAAGCTCATGTGAGTAGGCCCATTTCACAGATCGTGTGAGCATTATAGAGACGGTTACAATTACATGAAATTGCACACTCTGTGCGAGCATTTCCCGAGTATCTGATGTTATTCTATTTGGTTTAATGAACAATTAAGGTTTAAAATGAAAAAGTACATATATGAAATGAGCTATGTTATTGAGAATATGGAATGGAAAATGTAATGTGTGTAATTGGATTCTAGATGTAACAAATGGAATATGTAATGTGTGTAATTGGATTCTAGATGTAACAAATGGATTATGTGATGGATGACTTGTATATTGAAATTCTTTTCATGATATATGTCATGTTTCATTTTTTGATATGTTCTTAAATGTATCTACTAACCATGTAAAGTGTTATGTATAGGAAAGAAAAATATCTATATGATCTAATGAGCAATGTTTGAATGGTTTAATCGTTTTATGTTCGGTAAGTTTAAGTTTTCTTTATACAAGCTTACTAAGCACTAGTTGTTTATATAGCTATTTTTCGTTGTTTTGAAGATCATTGGAAGCTCGATCGGTTGGAATCATGTTGGAGCATGATCACACTATCTAATCATCATTTTGGTAGATTTTGTAACAGTCCAATTTTCATCCTAATCAGAACGGTGGTTTCGGGACCACGAATCCGAGTCTAAAAAATATTTTAATATTATTTTCTATGTTAATTATGTGTGAATTTACATGCGTGAAAGTTTCATGAATTAATTTTATTGTTTGTGTGCTTAATTTGAGAAAAGGGCTTAATCGCGTAAAATGAAAATTTGATGGTTAAATATGAAAGTGCCTCATTGTTGTTGTCTTTTTAATATGGAGGTTTTATGTTACAATTATGCCATTGAATAAATGAGTGGATGGCACTAGGCTTATATTATATAGTTTTCATATTAATTATAAAGGTTATAATAATAAATAATATATTATAATGTTATTATAATAAAACAAACATGAAATAATTAAAGCTATGTTCATTTTTTTTTCTTATGACCGAAACAAAAAGAAAAGAAAAGAATAAATAAATAAGCTTAGGGTTCGGCACTTTTGAAGCTTGATTCTAGGTGAGTTCTACCTCGATTTTGACAATTTTTACGTTTTTGAGATCGTTGCTAAGTTTAGGGGTGAGCAAAACTCGATTCGATTCGAAAAATTCGAAAAAAAATTCGAATTTCGAATTATTCAATCGAGTTAATCGAGTTAATCGAGTTAATCGAATCAACTCAATTTTGAGTTTCAATTTCGAGTTGAATCGAGTTGAATTTTCAAATTGAATAATTGAATAATTGAATAAACCGAATATAAACTATATTTTTTTATTTTTTAAATTTTAGGCTTTTACCCATTTCTCCCAAGCCCATCAAAGACTCAAATTTCAAAATTTTTTTCCTAAATCCTAAGTTCCCAACCCAATTCCTCTTTCTCCCCAAATTAAACCCCAAATCAATTTTTAATTTTTTAAATTTTAAGATTTTATTTATTCACTTATTTACCTCAATTTTTATTGTATGATCATGTTTTAAAAATTTAAAGAAAATTATTTTTAAAAATTACATAAAATAAACAACACTAAAGTTATTTTTTAAAATTTAACTCGAACAAATATATTCGATTCGATTCGATTCGAATTTCGTCTCACTCGACTCGATTCGAAAAAAATTTCAAATTAAGTTAGGATGATAAAATACGATTCGAAAACTCGATTAACTCGAAATTTTTCGATTCGATTCGATTCGATCGAATGCTCACCCCTAGCTAAGTTATCTACAAGACCCATGCTTGAATTTTTTATTTTGGTGAATATTTTGAGTTATGCTATTGTTGAAAGTTTGTGATTTTTGTTGTTTGATGGTAGAAAATAAAATATATGTGTGTGATCAACATGTTTTGTCTTTGGATTTTTGATGAAATTGAGTAATTTAGACTAAATTGTAAAAATAAATTTTTGAGGGACTAAAATGTGAAATAAATGAAATGTATGGATTTGTAAGGGCATGGGTGATATTCGGCGTAGCTATGGTGATGTGAAATTTTATGTATTTTGTGTTTTATGCAATAGGGACTAAATTGTAAAAAGTGTAAAATGTTAAGGGCAAAATGGTAATTTGCCCATTTATGTGTTTTTGGATTAAATTGAATAGAATTATGTTTAAATAAGTTTAATTTGAATATGTTAGATCAAGAATCGAAGAAAACGGGTTTGGATAGAGGAAAAATAAAAATAAACGAATGTCCGTTTATTTCGTCCGTCGATATCCGAGGTAAGTCTGTAAGCATATAAATGTTGTTAAATTGAAAATATATAATTGTTATGTGTTGAATTGAATTTTAAGAATATATATGTGCATTAGCCGATTGTGATTAAACTTGGAGGATAAGTTATGAGTTTGATTCGATCAAGATACGTTGTCCGAAAGTCCCGTACAAACCCTAGGGATAGTTAGGATACATATGTCATGACATAGGATTCCGATATGTGTTTTCGTGTAAGACCACATCTGGGATGTTGGCATCGACTTGTGTTTACGTGTAAGACCATGTCTGGGACATTGGCATCGTATCTGATTCATGTAAGACCCTATCTGGGACAGTGGCATCAATATGTGAGTACATGTAAGACCACGTCTGGGACGTTACTGTTATACAAGATTTTTGATTATCCGCATATCTTTTTTAATTTTGAACGGTTCAACAGGCAATTTGAAGTTAAGACTGAATGTGAAATCGAATTAAAAGGTCCAGGTATGTATTCGTACTATGTTATGAAATTAAGGTAAGTTGAATACTTGAATTGATGATTTAAAGTTATGTGAAATATGAATTATGTGTAAGCATATTTGAACATACAATTGATTAGGACTATTGATGTATTTTTGATAATATAAGTGATTTAGCCTATTGATATAGTTGTGATATTTAAAAGTGATAATTATATATGTTTATGAGTATTTGTGCATTTAGCTATATGATGTTAAATGCTAATGTATATTTGATAACATATAAAATTGTGAGTGTAATATATGTATATTTAATTAAGATGTGGATTGACTTGGCTAATTGATTTAGTGTTAATGTTCATATGATCATTGTTTTCTTATGACTTACTAAGCTGCGAAAGCTTACTGTGTGTATGTTTACTCTTCGTTTTATAGATTTTGGAAGATGTGTTATGCGCTCGGGGATCGTCGAAGGAGCCTATCACACTATCGACTATTTTGGTATTTACTAAATTTGAATTTTGAATCTATGGCATGTATAGTCTAGTATTAGTTTGGTTGGTTTTGAATTTGTAATTATTAAAGCTATGCGAAAATGGTTAGAAATAATATTCAAGCTTAGTTAATCATGGTTATGTGTTATATATTTATATATGTATATGGTATGTGTGACATGTTTGGTTTTAGTCTTGGTGATTCGGCTATGGGTTAATTATAAGTAAATATATGGAAATCTTGTTTGATATACTTTGTTAAAGTGTTGTTAAGTGATTTGGTAATAAGTGAATTCGGTTATGGCATATAGGTGAAATGCTAAGTATAACTTAGATGAAATGATAGTTAAAGTTTATTTGTAAGAGTGTGTTTACATTGACAAATTGTTATGAAAGGAACTAGTAATTTGCATTTGTATGTTCGATTATAAGGGAGTGAAAATCATGTATAAATTTGGTCTTAATCTAGTTATGTTTTGGAAGTGTGTTTTATGCTAAAATTTGGTGTATGAATTTAGGTCTAAACAAATGTGAAGTGATATGTATGATGTTGTTATGTGAATCGATATGGTCTGATTTGGAAATGGCATACTTTGGCTTATGATTTAATGGCTAAGTCTTGTACAAATTATGAAGTTATTTTTGGGTTGCCGATTTGTTATGAAATAAACTAGGAATGTGGAATATTTAATAAACATATGATTTGCTCATGTAAGTGGTATTAATATTCGATTTTATATTTGTAAAATGATATGAATTGTATGAATTTTTGGATATGGCTAAATGGTATATTCATATGTGCAAACTTGTAATAGATTAATATGCATGTTTTGATATTTAAAATGATATATATAAATGTCTTTTAAATAGGCTTATAATTTATAAATTAAGTACATACGAATTTGGGTAATGATAGTTAAGTGAGTAATGAAAGTTTTAGGTTTAGCTTTTATAGCTTTAAATGGTCGACCGAATATGTGTATACGAATAAATGAGTGATTATGTATAAGTGTATTTTGGGTTTAATGAATAGCAAATGAATTGGTGGAATTCTTGTTTAGAATTTGTATTCAAAATGATCCAATTGGTATGGTGACATGTGCATGTACTTGTGATTTGATAAAAGGTATATTGGTTTTGTTACGGTTTGGTAATTGTGTTTAGAAATGGCTTTTGCTTTGTAGTGATATGTGCAAGTTATAATGGCACAAAAAGCATATTTGGTTGTGTTGTTTAGTTAATTAATATTTTATATGTGAAGGAATATTAGGCTGATTTTTTTTTATGAATTGATTATTCGAATATCATGATTATAAGTCTTATGGTTCGGCGATTCAATCTTATAAATCATTTGTAATATGATTTTATATATGTTGTTGGTGCGAATATGTGAATAAATAAATGATACTGATATGTTTGAAATTCGAAGCATAGTTTGTTTATGAGATATTATTAATAGAGCCTGTTTGATTTTTAATTAGCTTTATTCTGTATTTATATACGAATTTGACTTGTATGATTATGTGAAAGTTTAAAACTGTGTTATGTCCGGTTATGCCTCTTAACCTATTCCGGCGACGGATACGGGTTAGGGGTGTTACAGATTTTGGTTCTTTTGGTATAAGGTTATAAATGGCATGTAATATGGCTTGATTGTTAATTTGGCAATTTGGTATGTTTGAGTAGTGCCAAGCTTGTGTATGCATTAATGTTTTTAATTAATGTTTTGTAAATAATTGTGTAAACAGGTGTGTTGTTGAACACTTATGCATGTCCATGTGGTGATAGGTAAATCATGGTTGCTTGATATGTATGTTTGAAATGGTTTTGGTATGTTTAATTTATGTAGAGCAAATGATCTTGAGATGTTGAATGGGATTAAAATTGATATTTTAATTTTGATGTCTTTGTTGGCATATTGGTTAGGTCTTATAGGATGGTTGATTTGGTATGTTTTGGAGTTTGTTTGAATGTGTTTTGGTCATATGAATACATGGGGGAATGGTGTGTCTTAGTGTGCAAGCATTGGTGCTTGAATTGGCTTGTTTTATGGGAAACTTATGAAGCACTCGGCCTGGGACACGTGCTGTCACACAGCCGTGTGCCATACACGGTCACCCCACACGGCAATGTGTCAATATTATTTTAGGTGCAGGTTTTACACGATCTAGCAAACGGCCTGCGACATGACCGTGTGCTCCTATTTCAAATACCCACATAGACAGACACACTGGCTGGGACACAGCCATGTGTCCCATGCTTCCAATACTTACATGGTCTGGGCGATTTCACATGGCCTGGCCATATGGCCATGTGACTCTTGTTTTCAAATTTTTCCAACATTTCTTGATTTGTTTCAAATTGGTCATTAGATGTTCCCAACTTATTTTTATGACCTCGTAAGCTCGAATTAAGGTCAGTAACCATGTTTATGCCATAAATAAATATTATTTTGAATGTTATTATTTAAATTGACCAGTTGTTTCTAAAGGTCATTATTAATTATGATTTGATCGGTAATACTCTGTAACCCTAATATGACGATAGAGACGGGTTAGGTTGTTATAGGAACCAAGCAGGACCGTCAAACCAAGGGAACCAAAACCTTAACCTTTCAAACCCAACGCACCATATCAACCTCCACCACCTTTTAAGGCACCCCAAGATCAAGAGAGAAAACCAACCAATAGTAGTGACTTTCCATTGTCGATTAGGGTGAGTAAAGTAAATAAAGGTTTGCATGTAGTGAAAGCCGATGTGCGAAAAATATGTGGTCAATTAGACCAAGTTTTGCAATTGTTGCAAAAAAATTTTACCTCTAGCATACCCAGTAATACCAAACCTAATCCGAAGAGGGAAGGAAAGGAGCACGCCAAGGCGATCACCTTTAGATCCGAAGTGTGTTAAGGAACATATCCAGCCAATTTGTAGGGAGAAGGAAGTGATTGAGAAGAACAAGAGCACCCACACTTCTAGTGTTAGAGATGGGGTGCTAGAAAAGGAGAGATAAAAGAGTGAACCCAAACAAGTCGAACCCAAGGATAGAACCATTCCACCACTACCATCGAGCCTGAAGCCCTTAACGTTTTTGAGTTATCTGGAAGAAAAGAAGAAGTGGGATAACAAGGAGTTTTTAGACTTTTTAAAATTGTTTAAAGCCTTAAATGTGAACCTCCCATTGTTAGAAATCCTTGATATAATGCCCAAATATGTCAAATTCCTTAAGCATATTATGTCTCATAGGAGAAAAATAGAAAGAGGAGAGAAAATTGCACTTAATGAGAAATGTAGCACAATAGTGTCTAGGAGAGTTCCTCCTAAACTAAAGGATCCCGATAGCTTTACCATCCCAATTGAGATAGGTAGAGTGAGTTTCGAGAAGGCCTGTGTGACTTAGGTGCTAGTATTAACCTCATGCCATTGTCAATTTATAGAAGGATAGGTTTGGGAGAGCTTAAAGAAATGACAGTCGCCTTACAATTAGCTGACTGTTCTTTATTACGTCCCAAGGGAGTCCTTCAAGATGTGTTAGTGAGGGTTAGGCAATTCATTTCTCCCATTAAATTTATCATGCTTGACTTCAAGGAGATCCCCCAATTCCTATACTCTTAGGGAGACATTTCTTAGCCATGTTTAGAGCTACCATTGATGTAGTACGGACGAATTGACTATGAAAATCGAGGGAGAAACAAAAGTTTTAAAATGCATCAAGCTCGAGTCTAAGTCTAAGGAGGTTTTACCATCACAAAAGTATAAGTGCCAAGTAATTTAGATGAGAACTTATCATTCTAACAGATTTGCAAACTTCATGGAATGGTATAACTTTTCAGGTGTTCGTATGCCACGCAAGAAAGTTAGGAAACGAACGAAGATAAGAAAGAAGATACAATTCCCAAGAGGCCTTGGTTGGATGCTGAACAAAAGACATGTTCAAGTGTCGAGAACACCGATGAAACATCATTTTAGTGGTGTGAGTGATCGCCCGAAGTTGGATTTTTAACTTGCCACCTATGGCAAATGAACTAAGAATTTGTAAATATTTGAATTATTGAGCATGGACTCCATGTATTTCCCACATTTAGATTAGGATTTTAATTTGTGTTGATTTAATTTTGGTCTTGGTAGGTTGGATTTTTTAGGATTGAGATGAAAATTGATGATTTTGTAGTGTTTTGGGGATAAGTTCAGTGAAATTGCGATACCAAAGGGGGATATCGCGATTTCATGGACAGATTTGAAAGGGACAAAAAATCTTTTGGGTATCATGATATCGGGTCTTTGATATCATAATACCCCTAGAATTTTAAAAGTAATTTTTTTTTGTTTCAAATAGTGGTGTCTCGTTACCTCAGACAAACTCGAATATAAGGAGTCCAAAAACAGGGGATATCGCTATATCCAACCCTGGGTATTGCAATATCCAAGTCGGGTCAGGTGATACCCGGTTTTAGGTATTAGGATCCATGTGTTTTGAAGGCTTAAGAAAGCTTCCAAACACCCCAAAACCCATTCATCTCTTTTTTCCCAAAATCATTCACCTTAAATCCCTAAAAATTCTCCCCCTTTCTTTTTCCCTTAATCTCTATTTCAAATATTTCCAAATTTCTTTGAAATCATTCTTCTTTTTGCTTTACTTTTCTTGTTTATTTCTTCTTTTGTAGGTTTTACATTTTTTTCGTTGCGAAACACAAAACTCTATCGATTCCATCAATGCACCGATAACATGGTTTAAGTTTCTCATTTCTATTTTGTTTTACATTTTATATTATTGCTTTTGTTATTATTTTTGCTGCTTTATTAGAGTTTTAGTGTTGATTGGTTGTGAATATGGGTTTAACCCTACATTATAGTTAGATTGTTTAAGAATTGATAAACATGCCTCCAAGAATAAAGAAACGAGCTAAGTCCCACCCCAAACCACCTCCATCATCAGAGTATGTCCATGATAAATTTACATTAAAAGAGGTCGAAGCCTTTTTCTTAAACAGTCAATGATGAACCTTTATCCTTGATACGGGCTTTGACCCTTCAGCCTTATATTATGAGGAAGTTTGGGACGTGGTACGCTTTCATTCTTGGATAAACCTTGTTATGGTGCCAACTACACCATTCGTAATTCCAGTAGTTTAGAGCTTTACTCCAACTTGAGATTTTCAAAAAAAAAATAAGGCGTATGTTTGCCATTAAAAATTTGATATATCTCCTAAAGATATTAGTGAATATTTTGGTGTGCCCTATTATGAAAATGACGATTTACACGCCATGAATCAAAATAATTTTGAAAATTTTGATCTAGACGCCATTTTATTATTTTTGATTGAAGGGAGGGGAGAATGGAGACAAGAAGGGTATAACAATTAGCCCTTATCTTTTAAGTAGGCTATAATGTTTCCCATTGCTAAAATATGGATGCAATTCATTTTCACTCACACCTCACCATTACTCAACACTAATATGTAAATTTTTTCGAATTTTTCTATATTGTATCTTGAAGTGTAAATGAGTAGCCTCGGGAAGTGGGTCAATAAAGATATCCGAAAATGTTTATATGACATCAAGGTTGGGATCTATTTTCCTCACATAATTGCCGATTTGTGTCACCATGCTAGAGTGGTGATAGGGACTACGGAACAATTTCATCATCCCACCACTAGCATTATTGGAGACACCCTCATGCACCAATTCCAAGAACTTCATAAAAAATACAAGAATGGAATCAACAGAGAAAACAAAAAATGGAAATGTCTCTTGCCCTACCAATGAAATCCAAAAAGGTGAAGGCAAAAAGACCGATGAGCCTACACAATGGGAGCGTGGGTTAGGCCGTGACGTGAGCTACAACGTAAGGCTCCTGAAGTCCATGAAAATAGGCATGGACATGTTCATGAAGAGCCAAGGGAGACAAAGTATAGAATGGCCCGAATGGTAGAGTGACTCGTCCTAGGGAAATGAAGACGCGATAGAGCAACAAAAGGATAAAGATGAATAAATAGATGATGGGGCCACGAAGGGTGACGATTTCACATCTTATCAGGGAAACTTCAAGAATGTCTTTGCGTTTGCAAGGCAACCAAGAGGGGGATCTGTCTTTCGAGAGCCTACTGATTGATCTTGGATGCCACCGTCAAGGCCCACTATAAGAGGAAAAGGGAAAGGAATCGCAGTACCAAGGGAAGGTCTCGAGGATGATTCAAATTAGTTACATGCTTTCGCATTTTACTTTTATGCGGCATGTAAACTATTAAACACTTTTGACTTTTGTTGTTGGATGTTATTATTTTGTGTTTGGTATTGTTTGTTTTTATTATTTCTCTTTGTTTGTTTTCCTTATGTGCAACAAGTAACCTAAAAAACTACACTACATTTAGAGCTTCAACGAGAAGGTGGACGCTCGAGCTAATCTAATGCCCCGTTCTAGGGAAGTCCGGTAACCTCCTATCCTTCTTTTGAACACATTCAGACAATATGTAGTCTGAGTGTGGGGGTGCACATAAGTTTGATCTATGTTTATGTTTCATTTTTTTTATGTTTATTTGTGTATTTATTTAGTTTTTATGCATTTTTCAAAAAAATTCAAAAATAAAAAAAATTCTTGTTTTCATTTTTTGTTTTTGCATGGTGCTTGGACAATAAGTAGGTAATAAGTTAGTAGTTGTACACATTAAATAGTATATAGAATTAACAAACTTGTACTTTTTGAATGATACTATATAATTTTTACTCTTAATTGTAGATTAATTAGTTCATTTAGTTAATAAGTATAATGGACTAAAGGCAATAACCGAAATGAAAATGTATAAAATGTACTGTAGGACGAATAAAATATGCAGATCCTTGTAGAGAAATAATTCGAATTGCTAATTGTTAGTTTAAGTAGATGTATGCATAATAGAATTGTTTCTGGGTGATTAATCCAGAAAGGACCTTGGCATTGATTGTATAGCCTTGAGCCTAAAGGACCAACCTTAAAACGCTACACTATCCCTAGTTCTCAAATTTGAGCCTTATAGTCCCCTTCTTAATGAGCCTCTGTGTTTAAAACCTTGAGTCGAAATTGAGTTCAAAACTCAACCCTTAATAGTCCTTGAACTTTTAATGCACTATCGAATGAACATCAAGCCATGGACATCGAGGGTTAGGTAGGAACATTATGGAGGTTTCTTACAAAAGTGTACTAGAGTGATTAGTGAAGAGGGATTGAATTAGCTCATAATTGATTCTTGCTAAAAATTGTGCATGAAATGAAAAGAAAATGTGAAAGAAAGAAAAGTGAGGATCAAAAGCATTATGAGAGAAAAGAACAAACAAATCAAAAAGATACTAAAATAAAAGAAAAAGAAAAGAGCATAAAATAGTCTTGAAATCATAGTGCACAAAAACAAGTTAATATCGACCACCCTCTTCCACATTGTTGGAGAAATAAGAAAGGTGGGAAAAGGAGAAATAAGGCGATGAGATGAAATGATCATATTTGGGGCGAATTAAGAATAATGTCGTGTGCAATACTATTCATAGTGCTTGAATCGTTTTGAGATGAACTTTCTTTAAAATCATACCAACTTCAACCTTAGAACTTTAAAAGCCTAAAAGACCTTTAGGACCCGAATAAGTCACCGACGCATTAATTTGTATATAGCTTGCATTAGTTGGAATGAATATGAACAATTCTTTTTAAATATCTATGAGAAATCCGTATAATTTATTTTGACAGATAACATTTGTACATGTGTTCATTTACATTACCTATACCTCTATTAACACTTTAGATTTTTAAACTAATAATGTATGCATTATGAATAAGTAAATTAGCTAGATATCATTCTTAAGTTGCATGTGAAGTAATTCTCATACAAGTTTGATGTTTTACTGCTATGTAACTCAATTACCTAATTTAGTCCAAGAGTCGTCTTTTTGCATGTTTTGTGTGTTTGCTTGAGGACAAGCAAAGACTTGAGAGTGGGGGCGTTAATCTACCACAAATCGACATTGCAAATTAGGCTTTTCAGACACACTTAAGGAGATTTTTCTCTAGCAAAAATAAATTTTTTAGCGTAGTTTTCCCTTATTTTTGTTATTTTAATATTTTAAAGTAATAAGTGAAAATGCCTCATTTTTATCTCTTTTTTTTATCCAAATTGGCCAATAGTGTCATTTGGAGGCCAAACATGTGTTTGAGTGCTTTAAAGACATGTTGAAGGTCGAAGACAAGCGAGAATGTCATTTATTGTAAGGGTATTGCGATATCCAACCCCAGAATCGCGATACCTCCTATAGTGTAGAAGACCAAGGAGACCCTTCAGTAGTATCACGATATCCTTTTTAGGTATTGTGATATCCACCTTTCAAGGAAGACCCTAAGTTCAACATTGCCCTAAATATTGCGATATCATCTAGGTATCGCGATATCGCCTTCGCTAGGGGGACAAACCTAAACAAAAAAGGCAACCTTTGTCTACCCAATCCACCAATCACACAAGGCCCATGTAGGGGCATTTTTGGCATAAAAAAGTCATCAGAACACCCTTCAAAATAGCCAAAAATCGTTGAGGAGAAGAGAGACACATTCTAGCTTATTTTAGGTTTAGTTTTCTCTAGGTTTTCCTTTGTTTTTTCTGCACTTTTCTAGGGTTTTTAGTTTTTCTCTTATTCTACCTTATATTAGACTTTATTTTCTGCATTTACTTCTTATTCTTGTTGTTTTTTATGTTAGTTAAGTTAGTAAACATTGTTGCTAAGGTTTATTTACATTTCTAGTCTTTGTACTTTGCTTTCAAGACTCGCTAAACTTTAGTTTAAAGCATTTCAATTTATTTTACTTTAAATCTGTTAAAGTTTGTTCTTTGTATGTTTCTTACTTTAGATTACCTTGTTAAATGATTTTGGTTTCATGCTATTTAAGTTTTCTTGTAGAAAAATCTCAACTTTTATATTTTTCTCAATCTTTACTTTTATGGTTGCTTTGTTTTCTATGTTTATGTTTATTTCTTTTACTTTGAGCATGAATAGCTAAATCTCAAAGGAGGTTGGTTGATGGAGATGTGGGTAAACTAAAATTTTTGGACTAAATCGTAATAAATTGGATTAAATTGAGTAAAACTAAAAACTTAGATAGTGATGCCCCTATGGGAATATCAAGATAAAGTGAGACCAGAAGCTAATCTTGTCGCGCACCCGTTCATTAGTCCCTAATTAAACGGAGAGATTGGAAGATAAACCAGACCTAATTCATCTAAGTCGGTAAAATTGAGTTCGGAAGATAAAATGGAGCCACTTGGTAATTTACGTGATTTATGTCCCTAGTTCGAGGTTCAGTGAACTACATCGAAGTCCACAAACCCCCATTAGTTAATTATTAGATAGTCCGTTTAGTTTTTACACTATTTTCAATTTAGTCCTTAGAATAGAATATTTAATTTTCTTGCAAACTTATCTTGTTATGAATTGTCGTACTATAAAATTGTATTAGTAGCCGCTTAAACTCTATTGTGTATAAAATTGTATTAGTAGCCGCTTAAACTCTATTTTGTAGGCTAGTTATTACTCAATCGCCTTTTCCTTTGGGTTTGACCCCTTGGAATACTTTGTGTTCAATCAAAACTATAAATATTACAACTGACACTATACACTTGCAGTAAAACTAAGCTTTCAAAATTATTATATAAAATCGTTTTTTAAATGCAACTTTATAAATCTTTAATATTTTTGAAAATAGAGATACGAGTTAGTTGGACCTAGTTGCAATGATCTCAAAAATATAAAAATTATTAAAAATGTGTTCGGAGATCTTACATGCACGATTGAAAAGCTTGAAGAGTTCAACTATGAGTTCCTATTTTCTTTTCTATTTTCAAACGGTGGAAAACAAGTGGTGAGGAAGATGACAATAATGTTTTAAATGTTTAAACATATAAATTAAATTAATAAAACATTATTTTAATGAAATTTCTTCTTAAAACTTATACACCACCATTGTAACACCCAGTTTTGGCAGGTCTCAAGTTGGCAAGTAAATGGGAACAATCTGTGTGGCGGGATCCTATTCGCCCAATCGATGCTTTTGGCGAATAGCTTAGGCACATAGTTAATTATAAGAGTATAAGGTAAGGATTGATTGTAACACCTTTAACCTATATCTGTTGCCGAAATAGGGTTACGGAGCATTACCACACAAACAGAACATTAAAACATTCATTTCATACATCATTGCAAACATAATCTAAATACATTCAATCATATACAAAACGTCCCTTAATCGAGCCCTCGAGGCCCTAGAAATACCTTAGAAACAATTCGGGACCAAATTGGAAACAATTGGAAAGTATAAGAAAAAGTTAGAAAAATTGGACTGCAAGGGGTCACACGGCTATGTGCCTTACTATAACACCCCTAACCCGTATCCGTCCCCGAATTAGGGTTATGAGGCATTACTCATCTAACCACAAGTCAACACACTCATATGAATCTTATTACATTAATTAATGCATATCAATTCATGATATCACAATCAAGCAAGTTACCACAACTTATCATCATTAACATCATTTAAAAACTAATTCCATTCAAATAGCAAAAACACTATTCATTTGGCCATTTAAATACTATAGCCGAATATGTATGTTTATCCTTATTCAATTTATACCAATCAATTAACTAGATTTATTCAATCACATGCACACCATAACTTGTTGCTCACAACCACAATTTAATTCTTCAAACCTTATGATATAAACATCCAATGAAAAATATATAAACTTCAAATAAGTCAATACCATGGCCGAATATTTACAAGTGAGTTTACTTCCATTTTATCATTAATAAATCAAATTCATTAATTACATGCATAATGTATAACCTTATTCTTTCATGGCTTATCTTATGATTGCATACGAAATAATCAAACGCATGTCCATCAACCAAAATGCACTATACCTTATTCAAACCAAAATTCATATACTCAAATATTACACATAACATAATATGAAATAACTTCCAAGTTAAGCTTATAAGTCATACAAGAAATATTCATTTGTAACATATAGATAATATACCTTTCATAATTTCATGAAACACACACATACCAAAACAAGTTTACATTATGACCGAATATGCACAAACATATGCAACATCTCAAGCATAGAAATAAAGCCATTTTCGCATGGCATTTATATACATACACATATACATCATTTGAGTCAACTCTAAAGTAGTTTAGCCTATACATGCCACAGACTTTAAGTTCATTCACAACAAGGTACCAAAGATAGTTGATAGTGTGATTGACTTTGATGATGATCCCCGAGCTCGAATTTAGACTTCAAGATCTATAAAATAGTCAAATAAACACATACAGTAAGCTAACATAGCTTAGTAAGTTATAAGCAATGGAAAAATATACAACTAATCATTCTACAAATTTAATCAATCCAACTTGATCATCAACGAACTCATAACCGCAAATATATATAACATGTCACCATTCAACAATTACCATATTTAATAGGTCTCAAAATCGAGTGCTCATGTACCATTTATCCATCTCGAACAAGCTCAGAGATTAATGATCACATCTCATTTCTATAATTTCATAAACAAGAACAACTTACCTCTTTAATACTAAGCTATTCAACTATCATGCATCACTTACCTATGTATCACCTCTCGTTTATCTCCATTCATTAGTTTATGTCTTTGAAGGATCTTTAAACCCGCACACATAGTGCAATTCATGTAATGTATCACACATTTAGTGCCGTTACTTGAGAAAGAACACACATAGTGCCATTTACTAGTAATGTATTGCACACTTACTGACATTACTTGTTTTTCCGCACACATAGTGCCTGACAATCGATTTCACACACAGAGTGCTCGGTATATAAGCTCGCACACATAGTGCTCATTAACCCATCTTCTCCTCATTACTAAATACACATATGATTTCATCTTCATTCATATATACAATTACAAACATCACTCTCATTTCATTTTCACAATTAACTATCCCTTAATACATGTACATATATTCGATCAACCCAATTAATCAAAGCTTATATATATGTATATATGTATATATATATACTAACCCCACATTCGGCTAAAACATAATATTTCCCATGCCACATTCGGCATTATGAAATTAAATCTATTTACTTCACTTTAACATATACATTTTAATATAGAATAAAATTTGATTCAATCCGATTGCTTAAAAACTTACCTCGAAAATCGACGGATTAGGTTTGCCCGGCTATTCGTTCAACTTTGCTTTTTCCCGATCCAATCCCGTTTCTTTTTGTTCTTGATCTAAATAATTTCAAATTAAGCTCATTCAAATACATTTTCATTCAATTTAATCCAAAAACACATAATTATGCAAATTACCATTTTACTCCTGAGATTTACAATTTTTACAATTTAGTCCTTATTGCACAAAACACAAAATACACAAAATTTGAACCTACTTCTTTAGGGCCGAATATTCATAGCTCTTATACAAACTCATACATTTCATTTATTTTACATTTTGACCCTTCAAATTACAATTTTCACAATTTAACCCTAATTACTCACAATCATCAAAATTTCCAATACAAAACATGTTAATCTAAAGCATATCCTTAATATTTTGCCATCAAACATTACAAAACGCAGGCCTTCATCAATGGCCGAACACCACACATGCATTAATATCAAAAATTCTAACATGGGTCGGATAGTATTTGAAGCAACGATCTCAAAAACGTAAAAATTAACAAAAATTGAACTCAATTACATACCTAATCAAGCTTGCAAAGGGTCATATTTGAGAGCTTAAGTTTCTTTTCTTCTTCTTTAGTTTTGGTCAAATGAAGGTAAAAAGATGAACATGCAACACCTTTTTTTTATGTATTCATTATAATATGTTTATAATATAATTTATGTATTATTATTATAACTTAACATATAAAACTAATAATAAAATACATAATGGAAGCATTTTGCATCCACTAACATACCAACTGGCTAATTTGAAACTTAAGTCCACATATAAAAGAAGATAAGTCAATTTAACCACTTAATTTAATAAAAGGCTACTTTTACCACTTTTGCGATTTAATCCTTCTCTTAAATTAAACACACAAACAGACAAATTAATTCACGAAATTTTAACACATGCTCAAACATAAACTATAGGCACCAAATATATTATAAAAATATTCTACTAACTCGAATTTTTGGTCCCGAAACCACTGTTCCAATTAAGGTTAAAATTGGGCTATTACACTTACACGGCTAAGACACACATCTGTGTCTCAAGCCATGTAACAATCAAAATAGGGACACACGACTGTGTCCAAGTTTGTGTCCTCACCCATGTAGCTCTCTGAGTTGGGTCACATGGCCGTGTGCCAGGCCGTGTAACTCTCGAAATAGCCCTACACGCCCATGTACTGTGTGCTAGGCCATGTAACGACCTGACTTGTATGCAATAAAACCTACAGGGGACACACGCCTATGTCTAAGGCCATGTGGACATGGATTTGGCCAAAACCAAGCCATTTCCAACACCAACTCATGCAACCAACTAAAAGCATTTTGTTTGACTTGAGAATTAATTTCCAAAAATATCATATTAATTTTAATTAATTTGATTAATTTAATTTCACTTGATCAAAATTAATGTTTCCAAAAATCACTTATATTTTCCAAATTAATTTTTCAAGAAATTCTTTAATCAAATTTTCTAGTTCAACAATTATCACGACCATCTAATTTAATTCCACATCGAATAAATCGACTCAATTAAATTATTTCCAAAATCGTAGAATTTTCTTTTAATTCAAATGCAGTTCGATCGAGCTTTTGTTAAGCTAGTGGAGGGACCAATCGGACATATACAATTAGGATCTAATAATTGCAATTATGTCCAGAAACATCATTCCGATAATTCGCAATTACTTAATCATGGAGTCAGTCCACAAGAAGTACCATGATTGAAAACTCCTTATTGTATACTCATTATGAAAGCAATTAATTCAATTATTTTGTCCAATGACCTTGTCATGTGTGTGTTACCCTCATATTATATCATTGGTTCCTTTAAGTTAGATTTGTTCACTCAATACAATCTTATTTCATCTCACTGTCACCGTTGTGTCTTCTTAATGATTAATATAATCATTGTCAACAAATAACTATGATAAATTACTCGTTCGAGAACAAACAACCAGTGGCCACGTTTCATATTTATCAATCCACACAATGTCAATGAGAGGATATCATTAACTCTTTAATTGCGCTATGAATTCTGCTGTTGCTAGTAAAGCAATGCCATAGACAAGTTATGTACCCAACATTCCGGCTATGGGCTCGATCATCTTTAGAGCATAAGCCTTCACTTATATCAAAGCACATGAGTTGCATACGCATGATTAATGACTAACTCACAAGTGAATTGTTAAGTATGACTCCTATTTCAGTCAAAATTGAGAAATAATCTTCTAGTTAAACTCTGTTTATTTGTTTCAATCAAACATTGATTAGTTTAAATTATTTTATTATTATTTAACCTATGAATTTAGCCTATAAATAGGCTCTTTTACAACCTTAGAAAATACACCCATTAGAGATTAGAACTCATAACACATTTAGAGAATTTTGTGTTTACGTTTTGAGGGTTCTTTGTTTTCGGGTTTTCGAGGTTTAGTTTATCTCCATCTTTTGTACTCTTCGTTCTTTTGCCATTATAGTAAAATTATCTTTGCCCGTGGTTTTTTATCCTCTTTGGAGGGGTTTTTCCACGTTAAATTTGTGTGTTCAATTTCTCAATTTATTCCGCTATTTTTTTTACTTGTTGCTTAATCGGGTTGATCCTAACATGAATTAATTCACAAACGAATTTAGAATTAATTCATCTTGGGTCCAGTCCAGTGTATTATTCTACCAATGAATACATCTATGTCTCTACTCGTGGAGTCAACTGCTCTGATAACCAAGACTAGTCATCTCCCCAATTGGAATTGTAGACAACATAATAATCCTTCTCGGTATTTGAATCAAATGCTCACTTTGATTCTTTTAAGGATTATGGACTCATTTAGATTATCTATTGAAGTAAGTTGTCTTTCTAGCAATGTAAACGTTCTTACAATGCCACTTATCTTCTGTTTGAACCTAGGCAATCAATTAGCTAATATTTGTTTGTCACAATTTCGCTATGCATGCAAAATATAAAAGAAAGAAATACAAAAGACATAATAGTGAAATGTGAAATTAACTTTATTTATTCATCGTTCAAATAAATAAAAAACAGTTACACGTTTACTACAATATGGGTACATTTCCCAACAGTGTTTAGCGAAAATGACACATTGCAATGGAAACAAACCCCATGGTTTCCTAAGAATGGGTTGTACCACATAGTAATCAATGAAAGTGCATTCATGTGTATAAATGAGAGACAATGCAGACCATATGTATGTTACACACACTAAAGCCAAAATGATTCAAATTAAAAAAAATCCCAGCGAACATTTTGAACTTAGTCGACACATGGCAATGTCTAGAGGCAAGTTACTTTATAACCTCTCTCTAGACTAGATGGCAATTTTTATACCCCCAACCTCTCATGCATAACCCATCGAGAATCAATGCCAACACCCCGTAGAATACCCCAGAGTGCCACTCCTTTGAAACTTGGCCCACTCATCGGAGCAAGTACCATACCTTGGAAAAATCCATAACATACCACCTCTTAGAGCACCAAATGTGTGAAATCCTTTTCCAACACCTCATTTGGAAATGATATGAGAGCTCTTTGAGAACTCCTCGGTCTAGGCACACCTGACATAAATCAAGTGAAGGCCCTACTGAACCTCCATTTATGACACTAGTCACCAAACACTAATTCTGCTTTACATGATTGAAAACTTGTCTAAGCAACTCTAGCAGCCATAGGCCCAGGGCTACCATGGCAAACTAGTTGACATAATCTCCGCCAATCACCAATAACATCGGGACACATAGCACCTCAGGATCATAATGTGCTATATAAGCCAACAACAGCTCACAAATCTAGGGACCGAATTTCTTTCTCTCTCTCTCTCTCTCTCTCTCTCTCTCTCTCTCTCTCTCTCTCCCTCCCCCCTCCCTCTCCCTCCCTCTCTCCCTCTCTCTCTCTCTCCCTCCCTCCCTCCCTCTCTCTCCCTCTCTCCCTCCCTCTCTTCCCTCTCCCCTCCCTCTCTCTCCCCCCTCCCTCTTCCTCTCCCTCACCCCTCTCTCCTCTCTCCCTCCCTCCCTCCCTCTCTCTCTCTCTCTCTCTCCTCCTCCGCCAATCACCAATAACATCGAGACACGTGGCACCTCAGGATCATAATGTGCTATATAGGCCAACAACAGCTCACAAATCTAGGGATCGAATTTCTCTCTCTCTCTCTCTCTCTCTCTCTCTCTCTCTCTCTCTCTCTCCTCTCTCTTCCTCCTCCCTCCCTCCCTCCCTCCTCCCTCTCTCTCCCTCCCCTCCCTCTTCCTCTCCCTCTCTCCCTCTCTCTCCCCTCTCTCCCTCTCTCCCCCTCCCTCTCCTCCATCTCTCCCTCTCTCTCTCTCTCCTCCTCTGCCAATCACCAATAACATTGGGACATGTGGCACCTCAAGATCATAGTGTGCTATATAAGCCAACAACAGCTCACAAAACTAGGGACCGAATTTCTCTCTCTCTCTCTCTCTCCCTCTCTCTTCTCTCTACCTCCCTCTCTCTCTCCTTTCCTCCCTCTCCCTCTCCCTCCCTCCCTTTCCCTCCCTCTCCCTCTCCCTCTCCCTCTCTCTCCCCTTCCAACCTTACATCCTTCTCCAACATCCACAACGACTCTTTGCCTCGCCCTAAACTAGGTGAACTGTCGAAAACCGTCTTAACCCTCCCTTGTTGAATCCTATCCTCAACAATTTTCTAATGAATATTCCTAACTTCTTTAATTAAATTTATTTGAGAAAGATATTATGTCCAACTCTAATAAATTTACAATAATATTAATTTCAATTGTATTAATGTTCAACAAATTTTAAATAAATAATATTTAAATACGAATAGTTAAATATAACTCTTATAAAAAGTATAGAAGCATCCTATACATATATTTACATAGAATATTATATTATTAATACACATTTTTCTTCAAAACATTAATACAAGACACTTACATATTCATATATAATTTTATGATTGATTAACTTTTATCAAAATTGTTAAATTAAATGGTATGAAATTTACTCTTCATTAAACTGTTTGGCCTCATTTAAAAGTTGAGCTTAATTTGAATATAACTGATGCATTTGTTTGGCAAGAAAATATTTTTCGAAAATGATTTACGGAAAATGATTTACTTTTCGGAAAATGATTTACTTGTTTTCCTAAAAGTTGATTTTACATATATATTAATAAATTTATTTACATATTAATAATTTTTATATTTTAAATTATTTTATATATTGCAATGATTTATTTATTATAAATAAATTAGATTAAATATATAATAATAATTGAATTATTAAGTTACATTATTAACCGTCATATTGGAAACAACCAAAGTCAAATAAATTATTTGTAATTGTGTTAAAAAATAAAGAAAGGATTGAATAATTATAAATTAGTTTCAAATCACAATTAAAATACTAGAAATATTATCCAAATGCATAATTAGTATACATAATAACAACATTGTCACATTGTCACATTGCCACATAATATAAATTTAATTCGTTGGCAAACTTGATTCCTTCTCTATAGATGCTTTAAGTTCGGTTTAAGGCTCTCCAAACCCCTTTGCTCATATTCGAGAGAGGACCCAACCCCATTCCTCCACACCATTCTTTCCAAGCCTATTTACGAAAAGAATTTACTCGCA
This sequence comes from Gossypium rotundifolium, assembly GCA_025506655.1. NCBI lineage: Eukaryota > Viridiplantae > Streptophyta > Magnoliopsida > Malvales > Malvaceae > Gossypium > Gossypium rotundifolium. Next base: position 55,952,740 of record CP106731.1, read on the forward strand.
ATGACCGATCGAGAGGAAAAGAAACCTTTCAATTCAAGTTAATAAATCGTGAACGGGCCGGTAAAGTGTAAGACAAGAAGCTAGTTTGGCTTAAGTATAGAGTGGGGGTGGGTTTAGGAGAAATCATAACTCTAACTTAGTGCACTTCATCCATAGATATTACTCACATGTATCAATAACTCATTAAGTAAAAGCCAATTATCTATCCAATCTAATATTAATTGGATGTCCGAACACTCGAAACTTTCATCCGTCTCAGATACAAAGTATCTTCCAACCCTTCTACAACCATTCATTAGTTAATTAGACACTCTCTAACAAAGGGAGCACAAGAACCATTCAATTGACAAACTTGAGATATGTCAAGGTCTTTTGAAAAAATCACCTTAGAAGCAAAGAAGGAAGCTCATGACGCTTGATCTGTATAAATGAACATTCCACGACATCAGAACACCATTCAGGTCCCTTAAGGCAAGCATCGTGAAAATTGCACCAACGAGTACACAAAAGCGAGGACAACTTAGGTTAAGATCATGTGCTTTCATTTTACAACTATACTACAATTGCAAGGAAATCAAAACATGAAAGTGATGAAGTTATGACCGATACTTACGCCATTGATAATGTTGTTGATCCCTTTCCACTTTTGCTTCCACAACTTCGGTGCCTCCATCTTGTGTTCGCTTTGTTAGAGCCTTGATATCCTCTTCTAAGCAGATTGGCTTTTGGTGTGGCCTAAACAAATTTAAAATGAAACTTAGTGAAGGCTATGATTAAAAAAAAAGCTGAAAGGAGCACAAGAGTGTCAAGCATTAGATACATTTCGATATGAAATAAAAGCAATGATAAAAGGGATGCAGGTACAAGGAAGTACTTGGGAAAATAGTGGGAGAATGGTTATTCCAAATATGGCCACCAACAACTGGAACATTAACATCTGCAAGAACGTGAAGAAACTTTGTCAATCGGATGGTTACTTCTATAATCCAAATTTTCTCGATTCTATAATATGTTTATGAGTAAAGGACTTCTCATGAAGGAGAAAAAGTCTACTTGAAACCCTCAACTTGGAATATTGCTTATTTTTCATTTGTGCTAAGCAATATCTTTCAATTATCAAAACTATCCATTACATTTTAAACAAATTGGGTATAAATCGATATAAGAAATAATTCTATTTTAGCTTATCCAACCACTAGCACAAAGAATCCTCTTTGGTTCAAGTTTAACAAATATATAGAAGAAAGCAGAACCTAGCTAATTTAAGTCTTAGAAGAATGAAGGATCCAAATAAAATAGTTCTCCAAAGAAGATAAATTAAAGAAAAAAAGGGATACAAACTCACATTAGGGCAATACTTGGCAATAGCGGCACATAGACTCTTGACGATTCCAAAGATTGATGTTGAAAAGATCGTCGTGAGTCATACCGAACTTTCTTGGCACCCAATAGAATGATGACAACATCACATCCCTCCAAAGCTTGCTTCAATTGATCTTCACCAACATATCCAAAGAACTCAAGTCACACGCACAAAAGGATGTAAGTTGCTAAAGGAATAAAACAGTCAAATGAACATGGAGATTGACATCTACATGCTCAGGTAAACAGATTGCATAAACAAGCAACAAAATCCAAATCTCAAATCCTTTAAAAACAAGAAGAGTAAAGTGATTAAGCCAAATGAAAAGACATATATACAATCCTAAAATAAAATCAGATGCATTAATATAAACTTCCGCGAAGATGAAAACATAATAGCAAAGTCAAATTTGAATGGAATCAAGCAACTAAATCATTACAGAAATTCCATCAACAAAACATTAGATCAACTCATACCTTCGCAATGTAGACAGAGAGATCACATTTTATTGACAACAAATTTAATAAAAACTATAAATTAAAACACAAATTTTAAATCCAAAAGAAAAAAAAAAGATGAAATTTTTATATGGACCTCAGATCTGGTGTTGACGTGGCTGACATCAGCTGCAACGCCGGGAGTGTTAGCGATATCATAGAGAGCCAGTCGAGAAACAAGAGGGTTAAGCTTCATGAGGAGAGCCAGGTGGCTAATCCTCCTAAGCGTACTAAAACCGCGACCTTCCTGGCCGAAATGATTCAAGAGCATATCCTCGGCGGAGGAGGTGCTTTCCGGCAATTGATCGAGCTCTTTTCAAGTCCTCATTTAAAAGTTGAGCTTAATTTGAATATAAATTTAATAGAATGCAAATTTTGATTAGAAAGCCGAGGTCTTGGAAAAAGGAAACCTTTTCTGAAAGGAAAGATAATTCCTCCAAATGACAACTTCAAATCTAAGATTAAAACATTAATTATAGATCAATCTCACCTAATTAGACCTTTTTTTAACCCCGAGAATTTCCTTTTGGCTTTTCCCAAAATCACATTCACTCAATTCACATTCAAATTTCACAAAATGGACCCCAAAACAGGACCGGCGGCAAAATTAAAGGATTTTAAAAGTTAGAAACACGTCTCAGGATGGCAACGATCGTAAATTACACCGAACCACAGGGAAATTTCCGTACATAAACAAAAAAATAAGGTTCAACTCGCTTTCTACTCTCGTCCACGTCACGTCACGCGCCTTCCGAGTCTAAAACCAACGAATTTGATTGGTCAAACGGACGTGTTCCATCCCTAATTCCGCGAGTATAAAGACAGTCTCCTACTTGCGCTCCAACATCGTTTTTACACTGATCTCTCTCTCTCTCTTTATAAAAAAAACCTCCGGCTATTGGGGTTTTTGGTTTCGTAGATTCGTTTCGCTTCATTTTCGTCTCGTTTTCAAACAGTAATTTCCTTTTTTTTTTCGTTGTTATTTTCTTGGGATTTTTGAAGTGTTTAATCGAAAAAAATGGCGTTAGTTTCATTCGTCGGGAGGGTTCTTTTCGCTTCAGTGTTCATCCTCTCTGCTTGGCAAGAGTAAGCCTTTCTTCAGATCTGCACTTTATCCTTTCTTTTTTGTTATTTTTTTTAAATAATAGAACCTGTTTTGTTCTATTGAAAAAAGAAGTAACAATATGAGGTATAGCCTGGATCTGAATGCGGATTTTGGAACTCGAGAGCTCTTATGAATGTCTAAAAGTTTATTTGAACTTTAATTAATGATGATTTATTGCTCGTTCTCTCTCATTAAAGAAAAGGATGATTAACTGTGGCGTTTTATTTAAACAGATCTTGTTTTTAATAATGTTGCTAGCTTTATTTGAAGCGCCAGTGCAAATTAAGGCGGTGTTAAGAGTAAAATTTTAAATATGTATTGCTGATCTGGCTTGCTATAATTGCTTAGATGTTTAATTCTTGGGGCTGGTATATGTATATGATATAAGTGTTTATGATATAATAAATCTTTTATTTAAGTTCTAGATCTCATGAATATCATAAATTTTATAATGGTTGTTGGTTGGCAGTTAATATGTTGTATAAATGGTATCTGTTTAACTAATTATGCATGAAAATTATTCACAGTCGCATGTGGGGTTTTGAAGTTGAATTGCCAGTCTTTTATAGAATGAAAATCCTTAGTTCTACTCATTTGCGTAGGAGCTTGCGGAGGCTATGGTGTAAATTTTTAGCATTATCATTGTGCTGAAGGAAATATCTATCTATCTATCTATCTATCTATCTATCTATATCTTTTCCCATGTAACTTGCATTAGCTAAAACATATGTATTAAAGAGTTGTAGCACTGGCTTTTTAATCACAAGTGAGCTGTTTTCTACCTTGAGCTTATATTTATTGTATTTTGTAAATCTGGACTACCATAGGTTCTGTCATGCTTGTCTCTAATCCTATGTTATGTGCTCATGTGTATAGGTTCAATGAATTTGGTGTTGATGGAGGGCCTGCAGCTAAGGCACTCAAACCAAAATTCAATGTCTTCTCAAAGACTGTGACAGCTCATACAGGGGTGGAAGTGCCAGAATTTGATGTAAGAATATATGTTGCCACTGAGATAAACCTATTTTTCTCTGTTAAGATATCAGGTTTTTCTAATGTCTCAAAATCTTTGAGTTGTTATTTACAGATTAAGGTTCTAGTTGCTGCTGTTGTAGCCTTCAAGGGTGTTGGGGGTATCCTTTTTATCTTTGGCAGCACTATCGGTGCTTATCTTCTGGTTCGTTTTTATGTTTTTATGCGTTGTTGTGCATTAGTAGTTTCGATTATGAACCAAGTCAACTGATAAATGTTGCAATTTTCCTTTCTTGTAGGCTCTGCAACAGGTAATTGTTACTACTATATTGTACGACTTCTACAACTATGACACGGAAAAGAAAGAATTTGGGCTACTCTTTTCAAAGTTCTCACAGGTTAGTTGTTGATAGTATTCATATTTCATTAAGGAATAAGTGTTGATTGGTGTTTCTGTTTCTTAACTAAATTCCCTGTACTTTGTTAGAACTTGGCATTGCTGGGGGCATTACTCTTCTTCATCGGCATGAAGAACTCAATCCCCAGGAGACAACTCAAGAAAAAGGCTCCTAAAACCAAAACAGTTTGAAGGAGGAACATCTGGTAAACCAAGGGTCTATTGTTCAATCTCTACGTTTTCCTTAGCCAACCCAGATTTATTTTTTGTATGCTTTGTATCAAGGCTTTGTTCTTCAATGTTGGGGGAAGGCATACTACTTTCATTTTGATACTGTTAACTACTAAGTTGATGCTGATTTAATTGAGTTTGAGAGAATTTTATCATTTTGATTTTAATTTTAATGTTTTATTTTAATTTAGTTTTAACCGTTTTCATGGAATGTTTAGTTATGAAATCATGGTGCTTGGTGGTGTTATGAGAATGGACATTGTGTTAGATAATAGGTGGCGGGAAAATTCGTTATTCGAAGAGCAAATCGAGAAGAAGTCCCAATGGCTCAGAGAACGTTGCGCGAATACGCATTACCTACACTAGATGCGATGCGAGGAAGCATATAACAATTGACATACAACGCAAATAATTTTGAGATAAAGAGATGATCCAAAATACACTGCAATTCAGAGGGAACATGGTTGAAGATCTGCCTCAAATTTTATCTAATTTTAAAAATTCAAAAATAAAAATAAAAATAAAAATTTAAAAATATTTTTAAAAATATAATAATAATTCAAAAATCTTTTGCGTTACAATTAACCCTCAAACACTAATCTTTTATTTTACGTGTTGGATACCAACCAGAATTGGAGTTTCTGTCAATTATAAATACGAATTAGAATATTGACAAAGACACTCTATTGAGTTAACCTGCAACCCTTTAAAATTTCTGTTTTCGAATTTCATTTCTATTCGAGATAAGTTCGGTAAATTTTTATATAATAAACTATTTTAGAAAATTTTGATGGAAGAATAAAATTTAGATTTTTAATATTTTTGAGTCATGGGCTTATTTGAATTTTTAGTTTAAATTTCAAGATTAAATTGAAGTTCGATTTTCTTTTAAGGATTAGATTAAATTTTTATCTACTAATGAGGGACTAATCTTGTAATTAATCATTTTTGTTTATTTTTTCTTTAAAAGAAAATGTGACTTGTTTGGTTATTATTATTATTATTATTATTATTATTATTATTATTATTATTATTAGGTTAGGATTTTAGTTAGAAGTATTTTTGGAATAATTAGAGTTCTGATTTTGGAGTTAGAAATTATAATTTTATTGGATTTTTAGATATTGTTGGGTATTAATTTGAGCTAAGGATTAATTCAGAAGAATAGGATATTTAGAAGTTTTAATAGTTTAGGGATTAATTTGAACAAGAAAAGAATGGAGAGGTTTTATGCTGTTATTTGCCCAAAGGCTCAAAAGCCAATTACGCTGGGCTTTTTTTTTAGAATCAATTCATGTTGAGTTGTAGAATTCCCTTTAAAAAATTCAGCTTCTTTTTTTAATTGTTTCAAAACCTTACCACCAGCTTTTAAATTCCATTTAATTGTTGCCATTCCTTCGTTACCACCGTTTGGTACTGCTTGCAATATATAAATATATAAATATATATATATATATATATATATATATATATATATATATATATATATTATCTTTAATTGTTATTATTTCTTTGTCTTTCCGTTAATTGCTTCCATCTTCAATCAAGTAGTGGCAATAGTCCCTCCATTTGCTGCCTTCCAATAACTCAGAGGTTAGCTCATAATGTTGATCGATTTTTGAAAAAAACTAGTAAGTTTGATATAAATTTAATTTGATACATATTCAATCACGATATTGAACAGACAGTGAAATATAAATGAAAAAATGAGAAAGTAAAGAGAGATTTTGCACACAATTAATTTTTAACGCAGTTCAGAAATAATCTTACTCTGCGGACAGTGGCGGAGCTAGAAAATTTTTTTGGGGTGTTGGAATTAAATTGTATATTTTTATGATAGTAAAAATATAATTTTACCATTTTAATAGTCTATATCTTTATAATTTTTAAAGGACTAAATCAATTTTTTATTATTTTTTGGGGGTAAATCAATTTTTTTTATTATTTTTTGGGGGCCAAAGTGTAAAATTTACTATTACTAATTTAATATTTTATAAATATAAAGGGCCTAAATGAAAAAAATTCTATTTATGGGGGGTTAGGCCCTTGCCGTCCCCTTGGCTCCGCCACTGTCTGCAAAGCCTCGCTTAGTAAATGATTTCATTCCACGATGAATCCAACCACCTATTAACTAAAACTCACTCTACCATTACACAAAGAAATAATTATAGCCCTAATAGCTAGTCTCAATTATTACAACCACTCACCCAAAACATCGCATACAAAGGTTCAATCTCTCACAAAGAATGCCCACCAATAGAGTGCGAAAATACAAGGGAAAATAACTAAGATAACTTAATCAAATCAACACAACACTCCCTTTTAAAGATGCATCTTCCTTGCTGTAACAGGCCATTTTTGGTCAAATCGGAATAGTGGTTTCAGGACTACAAATCTGAGGTCAAAATATTTATTTTATTATTATTTTAATATTTACAACATGATTGAGTGATTGTGTGGAAATTTTGTTAAGAAATTTTATCGTTTGATTGGTCAATTTGATAAAAAGGACTAAATCGTGTAAAGTGTAAAAGTGGTGTTCTAATAGCTAAAGGTTTTTAATAGCTATAGAACCTTAAAGAGAAGGTCCTTATGTGGCAAATAGCCCAAATATATGATAGTGGATGATAATGGTTTGGTATTTGTGTAATTATTAATGTTTTTAAAGGTTAATTAAGTAAATTAGAAATTAAACTTAAAATAAATAAAACAAAACATATTTTTTTGTGTTCATATTCTTCAAATGAACACTTAGGCCGATTTTTACATGGAGAAAGAAAGCTAAGGTTCGGCCATCTTCTTTTCTTTCAAATAGGTATGATTTTTGTCCCGTTTTTAATGATTTCTATGTTTTTGATATCGTTGCAGCTAGTACTAGCTAGCCCAGGGACTAATTTGCAAAGCTGTTAAAGATTGTGAATGTTTCAATTGATGAATATGTATGATTTTTGATGATTGATGATAGATTTTAAATGTTTGTTGATAGTTAAACAAGTTTTGTAAAGTGATTTTTAGTGAAAATGCAAATTAGGGGCTAAATTGAGAAATGTTAAAACTTTGTGGCTAAAATGTGAAATAAATAAAAAATGGGCTGTCATGGTAATAATATAAATTCAGATAGCATGGGTAGGGACTTAATTGCATAAATTTGTATTTTTATGCAATAAGGACTAAATTGTAAAAAAGTGAAAGTTTAGGGGTAAAAGGTAAATGTGTTAAAGCATGTTTTGGACTAAATTGAATGAATAGATGATTGAATAAGTTAATTTTGAATACATTTAGATCAAGAAAAGCAGAATTCAGATCTAGATCAGGGAAAAACGAAAGTTATCAACTAATCGACTAAATTCGCCGTTTTAACATCCGAGGTAAGTTCGTATGTTATAAATTCATTTCTAATGTATTTTATATGCTTTGATATAGCATGAATTGTGATTATGTGATTACAGACAAGTTAAAAAATGATTTGATGAAGATTCGACAGTTGAAATCCCAGTTGAACCTTAGCAATAGTTTAGGATGCTAGTGACATGTCATTAGGTATACTTGAGTTGGCTTCGGGCCATGATTTAGCACTATATGTGCAAGATAAATAGATTTGGCTTCGGACCATGCATATCGGCTAATTTGGCTTCGGGCCATGATATCAAAATTTCGGATAAGTTACCTTGATTTGGCTACGGGCCATGGTATGGGTACTTATCGAGTGATACCTTGAGTATCCAACTTCTATTCCTAATGGTTCAATGGGTAAATGAAGGATGTGATTGAGAATGAGATTGGCACGAGATGACACAGGTACGTACGGAAATGAATTGAGTATAAAAAACTAAGAAATTGATGAGTTCCTTGGTAAGTTATATGAATGATCATATGATGACTTAAGATTTAATAGGTTTGTTGTACATTGTTTTCTATTATATGAATGATTAATGAATGATGATAGTTGCTTATTGTTAACATACGAGCTTACTAAGCTATATAGCTTACTTTGTTGTTTTTCCATGTTTTATAGTAATTTCAAAGCTAGCTCAGATTCGGGGATCGTCGGAGACCTCATCGCACTATCCATTGATTTTTGGTACTTTTGAAACAATGTTTAAGTATATGGCATGTATAGGTATTTGATTCATGTTTATTATGTTTTGGTAATGACTCCGGCCAAAAGAATTGGTTTGTAAATGTCTATATTTTGAGTTGTAAATATATCCATGAGAGTTGGCTTAATTTGGTGAGTTTAATTATGTGTTTATATGTGCATATATGTTGATATTTGAGTTCATTGGATGGATATGTGAATGACCATATTATGAAGTTTGTGGAATAGGTATTTTGCTAGTGAATTGGTACAAAAATAGGGTATGTAAGATAATGGTTAAACTAGTTGATTGGTATATGTATTTGAGTAGGTTTTGGTTGAGTTAAACTTGAGTTATAAGCATGTTTAATGTTGGTATTGAAAATGGTATGGATTAGTCTTGAATGTGGCTGAATTGAATGCTAATTATGCTATGATTTGGTACTATTTAAGTTGGTTTAGGCATGTGCAAAATGGGTGGCAAAATGGCTTGGTAAATAGCCTATTTTTGTCCACACGAGCAGAGACACGGGCGTGTGTCTCAGCCGTGTGTGACACACGGTCATGATACATGGCCGTGTGTCCTCTGGTGTGGAAATTAAAATGAAGTCAGTATGCTTCACACGGCCTCACACACGGGCGTGTGAATGGCCGTGTCGCACAAGTCAGTATACCCCCTAATTGGCATACAGCCTAGCACACGAGCGCGTGACTTGGCCGTGTTGCATAATTCAGTATACCCTATAGGTTTGGCATAGCCTAACACACGGCCTAGCACACGGGCGAGTGTGGCCACTTCGAAGGGCACACGGGCTAGACACACGGGCGTGTGGTTGGCCGTGTACCCAAGTCAGAATGTACCCCATGTGTGGTCGTGTAAGACACACGGCCTGGCCATACGGGCGTGTGTCCCCTATTTGAAGCAAAATTTTCTAAGTTTCAAAAAATTTTCCCAAGTTAACGGTTTAGCCCGAAACATTTCTAATGCATGTTTAAGGCCTTGTAGGCTCGTTTAAGGGACACTATCATTGTTTGTGATTGAATTGTATTTGAAATGATAAATTGTATATGAAATGTGTGTTTTAAAGTGTTGTAAGTTTAGTAATGCTTTGTAACCCTATTCTGGCGTTGAATACGGGTGAGGGGTGTTACACTTGTGTTATTACATGCCTATTTATAGGCTTAATATGACAGCATATTTGATCAACATAGTCCAAGATAAACTCTTCTTTTCCAATATAATAATTAGGATAAATAGCCTTCAATCTTATCCCAAGATAAAGTAAGATTAACCTCCTTAAAATCAGCCCATAAATTTGCTAAAATAAGGATAAAAGGTAAGCACAAGCCTTATCCACAAAGCTAAGTCGATCTCAACATATTTAAAACTCCAAATTTGAGCGTAACTGTTATGCACTATAAATCTCATCCTTAAATCACATCCTAGAAGTCTATTTGGTTATGGAAAAATCACAAGAAAAAATTCCAAGTCAAACAAGCCAATAAAATACCCAGGTTGTCCCAATGTCTTGACTAACTTGGATTATCAAGTGACTGATCAAACATTGAGTCTGGACAACCATTGTCACACCCTAAGTCCAGCGGATCTAAGATTTTGACGTGTAGTGGCAAAATAATCTGTTTCACCATATGTTTCTTTTGGCACATAGGTGTGGGTGTATAGTAACCGTCGTGTGAGTAAGTGAATATATTTATTTTAGATTATTCTACTATTTAAAGAGAAATATTTGGTTAAGTGAAAAGTTAATTATGGTATAGGTTAACAACAAAGATATAGTAAACTTTGTTTGTCTGAATTACTATGCTAGTTAGGTAGTAAAGTAATCTTGTTAGGAACCAACTAGATAGACTAGTATGATATCTATAATACATAATTCTCATTTATATTTCTCTGGAAAACTGTAGGCTATTAAGAAGGTCAAATTCTAAAGTTGTAACACTTGTTAAGTTCCACTGAGTAGGATGGGTCATATATATGTGTGAGAAGGGTTTTGAAGAGGGCTCTTCTTCTTCCTTCAATGCTACTTTCTGATTCTTTTTCTTAAGTCTAATTGTATCTCTTCCTCGTTAAGTTGGAAGCTATGGTTCTTAGCTAATGAGTGGTTATTCTATCTTCGGATGTTGCTGCTGGTTCGAGAAGGATATCTAAGTCTAGAGCTCAGAAATGTAGTAGGTGAGTATCAGGTGAGTCTTTATCCTGACTCTCTTAAGTATACTATTAAAAAAGAAGTATATAAAATATATAAAGGATAATGGTAGCTATGAAAATAAGTGTATGAGTATACTAAAGAGGAAATAAAAGTTACGATGATATGTATAAAATTCTGTTGAAAAAGAATTTTGAAGGGTAAGAATACAGTAAAGTTTGATAAACAAAAATATGAGTTCATCGAATGTGAATAAATTTAGGTAAGTAAATGTTTAGTAAATGTTTAAAAAGTATATTTAGACTTCTTTACATGATATAATTTTATTTTATGTACAAGAAACTTTTACTATGGTAACTTCTTTTCATTATATGTTTTATGTAAAAATTGTATTATAATTATTTTAAAATGTCGAATGAGTAATATCATGAAAATCAAAAGTTTTAGTATTGTATGAATTAATTAAACAATATTAGATGACATTAACTGAACATTAGATTTTTATTTGAAGTTTCATCACAAAATAATAAAAATTTACGAGTAAAATTTTAAAAGTAAAAAATAAAGAAAAGTATTTTCACTACTGAAACTTCTCCTCGTTACATATTTTTATGTAAAAATATTATAATCATTTTTAATTATCAAGAAAAATTATATTTTATGTAAAAGAAATTATTACTTTAGTAACTTCTTTTCATTATATATTTTATGTAAAAGATTGTACTATAATTATTTTAAAAGTGTTATAAAAAAATCAAGAATATTATCATCGGTTTAAAAGTTTTATTATTATATGAATTAATTAAATAATATTAGATCACATTAACTCAACATTAGATTTTTTATTCGAAGTTTCATCACAAAATACTAAAATTTACCAGAAAATTTTTAAAAGTAATAAAATCAATAAAAAGTTTTACTAACAAAATATTATCACTACTTAGACTTCTTCTCCTTATCTATTTTATGTTAAAAATAATATTATCATCATTTTTAATCATCAAGAAAAATTATGTTTCGACTTCTTTACATGACACAACTCTATTTTATGTAAAAAAAAAAAATTACTACAGTAAATTCCTTTCATTATATATTTTATGTAGAAAATTTTATTATAATTATTTTAAAATGTTGATTGTGTAGTATGATGAAAAATAAACAAAAATCATTATGAATTTTTCCAAATCCGTATTTTTTATATTAATATTTATTTTAGTTTAATATTGTCGAAACTATTTTTGTTTGAAAACAGGCCGACTTTAGAATATGAAAATGGAGTCGCCACCAATCTTTTTTGAAGTGCGATTGGGTCACTTTTGAAAACATTTTGATCTACAACTTTTAAGAAAACGGGTTCAGAGTCGATTCACGCACGAGGAAGGATTAACACCCTCGTAACGCCCAAAATTGGTACCTAATTGATCAACTAATGTCCTAATATCGAAAATTTGGAAGATTTTAAAATATGGTTTATTTAAAAAAAACTTGAATAAAAATGAGCAATCAGACCCTCTTATCTCGAGGAAGTAAAATATCACGCCCAGTGAGTTAAGGTACAACATTTCAAATCCCCCAGAATTGAGCTTGTCCTTTGACTTTCAAAATTGATGAGTTCAAATTTAAGAAGGATACTCGATTATTTGGTGTCTAATGAAAAATCGGAACCCAGTAAGTTAGAGTTCGATTTCCAAAATACCAAACACGGAATATTGCATTTGTTTTTTGAAATCCTTATCTCAAGATAACAAAACGTCCCATCCAGTAAGTTAGGACACAACGACTTTGAATTCTTAAGAATAAGTTGTTATTCAACTTTTAAAAAGAAAGTAACAGGTTCTTTAGACTCGAAAAGAGAAATCGAAACCCAGTAAGTTAGGGTACGATTCCTTTCGAACCTTAGAACCCGGAGGGTTTGCTTATTTGAAAACAAAAACTGTAATGTATCAAATAAAATATAATACGATTTAAAAAATGTATGACTCATAACAGTGTAGAAAAATAATAAGAATAATAATATGAATGATAGATATAACTAATAATACGCATGTATAAAAAATAGTGACAAGAAGAAAGTGGTAATGATAGAATAATACTAACAAAGAAAATAGTAGTAGTAAAAATAAAAATATATTAACAATAAAAGCAGATATAATAATGACATGCAAATAAAATTATAAAAATAAAAGTAACAAGAAAATATTTATAAAAACATAAAAATAGAATAATAGTAATAATATAAAAACAATGGCAGCATTGAAAGTAAAAATAATATAAATAGTAAATCAATAATAATAAAATAATAAAATAATAAATATTTAAAAATAGTAGTAATAAAAGAAAGTACAAATATTTGATAATAACAAAACAATAGATATAATCATAATATATAAAAATAAACACAAATATAATAATAGATATAATGATAATAATAAACATAAATATAGTAACAATAATATATACACAAACGATGGTGGTAATAACAAAACTAATAACAAAAAACATTAATAAAAAAAAAAATCAAATCGAATAAAAAACAGGAGCTCAGGGCCAAATTTAAAAACAAGTGTAAGTGGATACGCCAAATCGTGAGGCGCGCGCAACTTGGAGGGACTAAAAAAGAAATAATCCCGTCCCCTGAAGCGCAACACCTGAGCGTAGACTAAATTGAAATCGACAACAAAAATTCAGGGGAAAAATTAAAATAAGAAAAGCTGAGGTGGGGCACAATTAAAAAGTGGCGCAACGTAAGAGGACCTAGCGCGAAAATTACCCATTTTGGGTAAATGCGTGCGTTCCCCAAAGAAACGGTGACTTTTTTAGAATGCTTAAAAACTAAGAAAACCATTTTCTTTTATTTCCTTTGTCAGAGTCATTTTAACAAAACAAAAACCCTTTCATTTCTATTCTTTCGTCACAAAACAAAAGGCCAAAAAACCCCCACCCCTCCATGCGCCGCCGTGACGCCACTAATCAGGCATCCAGTCGTCCGCAAGAACGAAAACCCAATAGGTTTCCTCTTTTTATTCTGTAGATCTATTATATTAAACTGTTTTTTTGAAAAAAAGAAACGGGAAAGAAACTATACATAAGTAGCAGACTTAAATAAAAGAACGAAAAGGAAAAGAAAACCTTTTTGATTCTGTTGTATTGATCTCTCGTAAGACTGTTTGCTCGTTTGTTTTTATAAAATCGTGTCAAAAGGGGAAAAAAAGATCTCTTTAACAAAATTTATCTCGGCTTTTATAGCCTTTATTTTACAACTGATCTATCTTATTTTGCAGGTACATGTTCCAGTACGTCTCTGACGTGGCGTGGTGGAGTAGCGCACGTCTCGGGGTGATGGCGTCCGGCGCACGTTGCGGAAAGAGGGCCTTGCTGGCGGCGGCGCAAAACAAAGCTGTTAGGGTTTCTTTGTTCTCTATTTTATTTTATTTTTTTTAGGTTTTGGGCTGAAATTTGTTGTTGAATTTTGGGGGGTTTTGTTTATTGGGCTCCGGGTTAAAATGGTATTGGGACCCGGGTTTTAAATTGGGCCTTACAAATATATTTTTTAACTTTATTTTATAAGTTATTAATCTTCGCGTGGTAAGATGTTTGTATTATGTTCATAAAAATTGAATTATTATTTTTAAATAAAATAATAATAAATAAAAAAGAATTGAAGGATAACTTTGAAAATATAGATTTAATTTGGTCAAGTTTAAATTATTATTTTAAAGTAAAATATAATTACAAAATACCTTAATCACGATTATGACACAAAAGTTACAAATATATATTATGTCTACATTGTTTAGCACTTTAGTGAGCTCAAGGAGAGTTAACAATTTTTTTCCTTTCGAATCATTTGAAAGTATAAATTTAAATTCAATCAAATTTTATAATAATAAAATATGAATTTTTCAATTTGTTTCAAATAATTATAAATATTTTCATAATTTTTATATAAAATAAATTATGAATCCTTAGATTTTGTTTTCTTTAGAATTTTATGATATTTTAAATTTTTTAAATTTTTATAAAAATTACCGTTAATTTTTTTAAAAAATATCAAACTAATGTTTTAATTATAATTCCATATTATTTCATTAATAGGGAACAGAAGTCAGCAGATGATTGATTAAAAAGTAACAATCTGATAACGAAAATGATCCTAATGTAACTTTTGCAAAAATGATCATAATGTAACTTTTGATAGTTAGATGATTTGATGACAAAAGTTAGTGAGCAACCCAATCGGAGGAGCAAGCTGTAAGTTGGGCTAGCAGGATCAAACTCCAAAACCAAGTCACATTAAAGAATTCAAAGCCACAGACTAGAAACTATCACAAGTTGACTGAGTCTATAACAAGTAGGATTAACATTGAATTCATTGGAAGCTGCAACTCTGAAAACTCTGTCCAAATAAGAAATTTCAGATTAACAATCTGAAGCAAAAGCTTCAAGTGTTAGATTGCAGTAATAGCAGTGAATAGAACCAATGGCTGAATTTAAAATGGGATAATCAATCTTTCAATAGCATATCTACATATCAGCCAAGGCCAAAACCATGCGAGGATACTCGAATTCTAAATGAAGAAAAAAGCACTACGCTGCAGGGGGCCTAAGCTCATGATCTTGAGACGTATCCCGTGCTGATGGAGGTAAATATTGCCACATTGGGACCAAACCATAACCAGGAAAAACTGCCATCTTGTTTGCCGCGGCATGATACCCTGCTGGGTGAGCAGGAAGATATCCAGCTGGTGAAACGTTCAATGTTTTCAGCTGTTGCTCTATCCTTTCTTTATTTGCCTTCAGTACAAGCTTCTCCTCACGAATTTCATTCTTCTCAGCCTGTTGTAGTGGGAAGTTAACAAAGGAAAATGGGAAAGAAAAGGAAGACAGTATAATATACGATGCAATCGGAAACAACAGAAACCATTCATCAACAAAATCAGTATCTATATGTCTCAGGCAATTTTAAAGGTCTGGAACTTTAGTTTGCCTGCTTTCCAAGCTTAACTTTTCAAAGATTTCTTTTTGTCGCTAATTCAGTTAAAGACCAACTTGTTTTAAGCTAGACAAGTCTACAATATTTCCATTTATTAGTTGCATACAAATGCAAATGATTAAAATTTGCATTAATCAAGACATGGCACTGAACAGGATGTCAGCTACACCAAATTGTATCACAAATGAGCACAACAATTAAACTTATCAATTTTCGTCTATGTATCTCAACACGGTAAACTGATCCAAACGATACTGATAAACCAAAATTAAAGTCAGCAACATACGCCTTACATGGTTCAGAGGCCAAAGAATGCTGCTTAACAAATCAAAGAGTTAAAAGACTAGCAGTTTACTGAAGATTTGAGCAAATTATAGAACAAACATGATGTGAATATCTAGTTTTACCTAAAGAGAAGGAAAACTAACCTTTAAACTTTTTATTTCCTCCAATAGCTTTTCATTTGTTTCTTTGAGCTCCTGAGCGTCAGTTCTTAGTTGGGTCAGAACTCTGATTGCATCATCCAGTATTGCGGATTTGTCAGTGCTGGCAGGTCTCCCAGGTTCCAAAATAGAGCTTATATCCAGAAACCTACAAGAGAATAACAAAATCTGATTCTTTGACATTCACAGCCTGATTAATGTGCTGCAAAAAGTGTACCTTTGATAAAATGTTATCACCAATATGAATACCAGAAAAGAAAAGAAAAAAATGCAATATTAACCAAAAACAATACCTTTGCTTCAAAAATTAGAAAGAAAATATAAAAGGTTCGAACAATTTCATGAAGAAACTAATGGAAGAAGATGGTGTAAGTACCAATAAAGCCCCTATAGTAGGAATCAGATTGCATTTTGCCCCTTCTACTCAAAAAATAAGCAAATTAGTCATTATACATTAGATAAGAGAGCAAACATGTCCTGTTAAAAATTTGATCCATTTCTATAGTTAAAAATTAATCTCTTTACATTAGCATGTGAGGTGAACGTGGTACGTCAGTGTCTAGTTATTCCATCAAGGACAATAGTTTTTAACAATACAAATAAATAGATTTTTTAACATTAAGGACTAATTTACTATTTGATCTAATGTATAGGGACTAATTTGCTCTTTTTTTCAGTAGAGGGGCCTTAATGGTACTTTTACCCAAAAAAAAAATACATACCTTTCATTCAATTTCTTCCGTCTTAATTTCTCACGGCAAGCTTTAGTCCCTGGCCTGCTGCATGATCCACTGCGTCCCCTATAAATGCCATCAATTTTTAATATCAGTCTTTCAAATTAAGATTTTAAGAATAAATCATACAAAACTAAAATAAAAACTTCAAAAAAAAAAACAACACGAAATTTTTATTGCAATTGATGTCAAATTCAATAACAAGTAAACATGAAGCAAAAAAAAAAAAAAAAAGGTTTGTTTTTTGTTCTAAGAACTAAGCGTCATGGTTCCAAAGAAAAAACCTACTTTATATTATATTCGACAATTAAATACCCATAAACCGTTAAGAAATTAGAGAAACATTGAAATATGGATTGAGACAATACCTCTTGCGCGAGCAATCTCTATCGACGAATTCCTTTTCTTGATGCACAACAATTTCCCTGCCGCTACTGGAACAATAATTGTAATCCAAATTCAAATCTCAAAGGGAAAAATACTGAATTATAACAAGTTACTGAGAAAAACAAAACCTAGATTAAATCGAAATTCTTTGGGGAAAAAACCTGTAATTGGGCAAAAGTATATCTGGAGATATATTTTCATCGATGAAACTATAATCCAGAAAATCCCAATCTTCTATTAAATCCATTTTGCACTACTACGACTCTTAAATCTTTAAATTCTTTTTTTTTTTTCTGGGAAATTCGGCGTGATATAATAAGGTAAAAATATATTCGTACGAAATTTTGGGAATTGAAAATATTCTTCTTCTTTTTTTGGTTGAATATGGAAACATATATCCAATGACATAAGAACACGTGGAGAAGAGTGAGTTAGTGAAATGACCGGGCTGCGCGCCGCCGCGTCGTTATTGATATTCTGAGTTTGACCTCTAAAGTGGCTATCACTTATGCCCTCCACTTCAATTTCGGCGGTTCATATATTTTTGGGATTTCGTATTTTATTTTTAGGTAAATTATATCAATAGTCATCTAATTTTAGAGTATTTGACAAAATATTCACCTAATTTTTATTTCAGTCACTCAATTTTGAAAAGTTATAAAACAGTCACTGATTAACAGTCACCGTTAGGGTGTTAACGGAATTGCTAACGTGACAAGTTAACCAACTGATGTGGCAAGTTAACTTACCATGTTGGCGAAGCGGCTGATGGGTGCTCGGGTTGGGGCGGGTTTAGGGAAAAAAGTTGGAGGGTTTTGCTGAATGGTTAGGGTTAGAAATAGATTAGAGGTTTAGATGGTTTGGGGAGAAAAAAAAGAAAATCGATTTGGGGAGAAAAGAAGACGAAACTAGAAACCATTCAGTGTATTTGATTGTCAGCGACAATGGGCAATAGAAGAGAATGTACCAGTGTTGTTACGTCCACTTTAACAGGTAAGTTGTTGCATTTAGTTTTGAATTTTTTGGATTTCAATGCTGTTATTTCAATTTTAGGATTATTTAGGGTTATTTCAGTTTCAATTTTAATTTCGATTTCTATTTCGATTTCGACTTCAATTTTGAAACACTCACTGCCATTATCAAATTGATGTTTATTGTGTATATCTGCCATTGTATTAATGCCATTATCAAATTGATTTTAATTTCGATTATGATTTTGATGATTTTGATTTAGGATTTCAATGCCATTGTCAAATTGATGTTTATTGTGTATATCTGCCATTGTATTAATGTCATTATCAAACTTTTGTTTATTGCTTGTATCTGCCATTGTACGAATGCCATTATGAAATTTGTTGTGTATATCTGATGGTTGTGTTTGTATTAAATTATTTTTGTATTGGTTGTTGTCTGCCATGTGCATGAAAAAAATGGTTGTGTTTGTATTAAATTATTGGGTATTTTGTATTGGTTATTGTTTGACAGAAATGGCTAAAGTGTCTACCTGATGAGTACTTTGTTTGGAAGGTTTAATTGATGACAATCTTAATGAGAATGAAGAAGACATGTCTGGTAATAATGTGTCTGGTAGTGATGCATCTGAAAGTGATAGGGATGATATAGGAGTTAGTTTAGATGGTTTAAACATGGATGGTATATGAGTAGATGAACTGTGTGATAGTGATGATTTTGGGAGGTTAGATAGTGCACATGAATCTGACTCAGATGGCCAAAATTGGCCTGAGTTCAACCTAGAGACTGACATGAGTAATCCTAGACTTAAGGTTGGAATTTTATTTAAGTCTAAGGATAGTCTGAAAGAAGCTGCCAAGCAGTATGGTAGGTTGAACAATTACTTTATTAAGATTCCCAAAAATGATTTAAAAAGGTTAAAGGCAGTCTGCAGTGAAAATGTTCTTGGTTCATATGGGCTTCTAGACCAAACCCTAATGACCCTACTGACCAAACTTGGCAAATTAGGAGTTCAAACCCTAACCAGGGGCGTAGCCAAGGGGCTAGCATGGGCCCCGGCCCCCTAAAATGTAAAATTACTATTTTAACCCTTAGAATTTTTTAAAATTTTAAATTAGTAAAGGTAAAATTGCACTTTGCCCCCCTAAAATTATAAAAATTTGATTTAATCCTTTACAAATTATAAAAATATAAACTATAAAAAATTAAAATTTTATCCGGCCCCTCTAAAAAATTCTTCTGGCTTCGCCCCTGACCCTAACCATACTTGTTCTAAAGTATATAAAAATAAGAATGTAACCTCAGCTTGGATAGGTGAACATTATAAACAAAAAATTCATTGCTGATCTTGATTATTATCTGAAATCATAACAACAAGATGTCAAAAGAGATTTGAGTTGCATAGTCTCACTAACCAAATGTAGGAGGGCTAAACATAGGGCATTGGAATTAATTAAAGGAGCTTATAAGGCTCAATATGAGAAGATTTATGAGTATTTGTTGGAGGTTAGGACACAAAATGTGGGAACAACAACAATCTGTTATCTGGATGATGGGTTTGATCGGTACCGTCGTAACATGGATACATGAAACAAATTATGGATCTTTTCAAGTTTTGACGGTAACTCAAGTTGATAAGCTACTAGCCCAATTCTTTCGATAATCTCATACGGTCCGATAAATCACAGATTCAATTTTCCTTTACGGCCAAATCGTAGAATCTTCTTCCACGGTGATACTTTTAAAAACACTCTGTCACCGATTTGAAATTCAATCTTCTTACGTTTCAAATCTGCATACGATTTCTGTCGATCTGAAGCTTCTTTCAAACTGTCGCGAATTACTTTCACTTTCTCTTTAGTCTATTTGATTAAATCAACCCCGTGAATCTTTTTCTCACTGAGCTCGGTCCCATATAATGGAGTTTGGCATTTACGACCGTATAAAGATTCATACAGTGCCATCTTTTTGCTAGATTGAAAACTATTATTATATGCAAACTCAACCAATATTAAATAATTTTCCCACTTACCCTCAAACTCTAAAACACAACAACAAAGCATATCCTCGAGAATCTGAATAACTCTCTCAGACTGACCATCGGTTTGTGGATGAAATGCAGTACTAAAATGCAATCGCGTACCCAAAGCCTCTTGTAATTTCTTCCAAAATCGTGACGTACATCTTGGATCTCTGCTCGAAATAAAAGAAATTGGCACCCCGTGCAATCTAACAATCTCTAAGATGTACAATTAAGCTAATCTATCAAGTGAAAAGTCTGTACATACCGGAATGAAATGTGCAAATTTTGTCAGTCGGTCAACAATAACCCAAATAACATTTTTCTTTTTTTGGAGATAAGGGTAACCCTGATACGAAATCCATCGTAACTCTATCCCATTTCCACTCAGGTATCATCATTGGCTGTAGTAGTCCTGAAGACTCTTGATGCTCGACTTTAACCTATTTACAAACCAAGCATTTTAACACAAATTCTGTAATGTCTCGTTTCATGCCTGACCACCAGTACAACTGTTTCAAATCATTGTACATCTTACTACTCCCCGAATGAACAGATAAGCAACCACTGTGTTCTTCATATAAAATTTTCTGAATAAGCTCGAAATTTCTCGATACGCAAATTCTACCTCAGAACAGCAAACAATCATCGGATTCGATCTGATATTCTGAATCAGTAGTCGACTCGCATTGTACTCTTTTAGCTTGAAATTCATTGCCACATTTCTGAGCTTTATAGATTTACTGAAGAAACATCGGTTTAGCTTTTAACTCAGCTAAAATCGAACCATCATCAAAAATGTCAATCATTTATTCATCACTCTCAAAGTAAACAAAGATTTTCTACCCAGAGCATCTGCGACTACATTCGCTTTTCCCGAATGATAATCAATCACCAACTTATAGTCTTTCAATAATTCGAGCCATCTCCATTGTTACAAATTCAAATCTTTTTGGGACATCAAATACTTCAGGCTCTTGTGGTTGTAAATATGTGGCACTTCTCACCAAATAAATGATGTTGCCAAACTTTCAATACGAAAACAATAACGGCCAACTCTAAGTCGTGTGTCAGATAATTCTTTTCATTTGGTTTTAACTGTCTGTAAACATAAGTTATCACTTTGCCTTCTTACATTAAAACACATCCCAAACCATTCAATGACGCATTACTGAAAACCAAAAACTCTTTACCCTACTCAGGCTGAACTAAAACTGGTGCTTCAATTAACAGTGCTTTTAGGTGTTTAAAACTCTGTTGGCATTTCTCAGACCACTCAAACTTCACATCTTTTTGTAACAATCGAGCCATCGGTGTTGCAATCATCGAGAACCCTTTTACAAAATGCCGATACTAGCCATTAATCCTAGAAAACTTTTGACCTCGAATACATTTCTTTGTGGTTTCCAATAAACAACAGCTGAAATCTTACTCGGATAAACTCAGATGCCATTCGCTGATAGTATGTGTCCCAAAAATCCAACTTCTCGAAGCCAAAATTTGCATTTACTGAATTTAGCAAATAATTATTTATCTTTAAGAGTTTGTAACACAATCCTCAAATGCTCGGCATGTTTAGACTCATCTCGAGAGTAGATCAGAATATCATCAATGAATACAACAACAATTCTATCTAAATATGGACTAAAAATTCTATTCATCAAGTCCATAAAAATTGCAAGAGCGTTACTTAACCCAAATGGCATAACAAGAAATTCATAATGCCCGTACCTGGTTTTGAATGTAGTTTTCGACAAAATCGAATCTTTAACCCGCAATTGATAATAACCAAATCTCAGATCAATCTTTAAAAATATTGTAGCTCCTTTCAACTAATCGAACAAATCATCAATTCTCGGCAAATGATACTTATTCTTAATTGTAACCTTGTTGAGCTAACGATAGTCAATACGCAGTCTCATTGATCCATCTTTCTTCTTTACGAACAGAACTAGTGCACCCTAGGGAAAAAAACTAGGTGGCGCAAAACCTCTATCCGTTAACTCTTGCAACTGTGCTTTTGACCCTTTCAATTCTGTTAGAGCCATTCTATACGAAGCTATCGATATCGGTGGTGTTCCCAGTACTAACTCAATAGCAAACTCGACTTCTCTGATCGGTAGCAACCCAGGTAACTCTTGTGGAAACACATCTAGATATTCATAAACCACCGGCACTGATTCAATATTTGATTCAGACACTTTTGTATCCAATACATAAGCAAGGTAAGCATCACAACCTTTCTTCACATATTTATGAGCTAGCATCGTTGATATCACAACAGGAAACCCTCTCGAATCATCGGATTCAATACGAATAATTTCACTATTCTGACATTTCAACTCAATAGTCTTTCGTCTACAGTTTACAATAGTATCATGCAAAGTCAACCAATCCATACCCATGAGCACATCGAACTCATCAAACGGTAAAAGCATCAAATCAGTTGGAAAACAGTAACCCTGAGTTATCAAAGGACACTTCTTGCAAACTTTATCAACTAGAACATACTGGCCTAAGGGGTTCGATACTTTAGTTACAAATTCAGTTGACTCAATAGGTAAACTCTTACTAGACACTAAATTTAAACAAACATATGAATGAGTCTATGTAACAGTCCTGTTTGTACCCTAGTCAGAATAGTGGTTTCGAGACCACAAATCTGAGTCTGTATAATATTTTAATATTATTTTTTGTGCCTAAGATATATGATTAAGCATGTGCTAAATTTTTGTGAATTAAATTTGTATGTTTGTTTACTTAATTTGAGCAAGGGACTAAATTGCGTAAAAGGTAAAAGTAGTCTTCTATTTAATTGAATGGCCTAATTGATGTGTCATCTTTTATATGAGGCCTTATGTTGCAAATTGGCCTTTTAGCAATGTAGTGGGCAGGATATTATTGTGATAACTAGTTTATTTTATGTGATAATGATTTATTAAATGATGGACATTATAATATAAGGATTTAATAAATAAAACAAAATATGAATAAGTGGCCATATTAATCATCTTTGGCTGAATATGAAAAGAAAAAGAAAGAACAAAAGATTTCAAGGGTTTCGGCTATTTCCAGTTCAAATTAAGGTATGTTTTCGCTTTAGATTTTGATGATTTTTATGTTTTTGAGATTGTTGCTTAGTCTACTATCAAGCCCATGTTGTAATTTGAAGAAATGGTGATGTTATGAGATGTACCATTGATGAAATGGTGAGCTTTGTGATGAGTTTAGGTGTTAAATGAAAGATATGTGTCTAATGAATATATTTTGTTCTTGAATTTTTGATGAATTTAGCTAATTAGGGATAATTGGAAAAATAGCAATTTGAGGGACTAAGTTGTGAATTCGATGGAAAATAAGGGCTTGTATGATATATATAAGTATTCCTCTAAGCATGGTTAAATGATGATTTTGTGTATTTGATGTTTTGAGAAAAATAGACTAAATTGTCCAAATATGTAAATGTGGGGGTTAATTTGCAAATTTCCCTAAATATGTGTATTTGGGTTGAATTGGATGAGTTAGTGAATAAAAGGGTTACATTTCAATATGTATAGATCAAGAGCTGAAGAAATTGGACTTAGATCGCGGGAAAGCGAAAATAATTGAGTAGCCGTGTCTGTTTCCGTTAAACTGAACTCGAGATAAGTCAATATACTAATAAATGTATTAGCATTGAATTATTGGTGTATATGTGGAATTGAATGGTTATGAAATATCCATTGAGATGGAATGTATGTGAAATATGATTATGAACAAGTTGATAAGTCGATAATGTCTGAGGAGTCCCGTTTGAATCTAGGAATAGATAGGATTAACCATGTCATGACATAGGTGTCTGTTCTATTTTATCATGTAAGACCACTTCTGGGACGTTGGCATTGATATGAGATTTCGTGTAAGACCACGTCTGGGACATTGGCATCGATATAAGCTTTACGTGTAAGACCACGTCTGGGACGTTGGCATCGATATAAGCTTTACGTGTAAGACCACATTTGGGAAGTTGGCATCGATATAAGCTTTACGTGTAAGACCACATCTGGGACGTTGGCATCGATATGAGCTTTACGTGTAAGACCATGTCTGGGACATCAGCATCGTATTAATTTGTATAAGACCCTATCGAGGATAGTGGCATCGATATCTGATTACATGTAAGACCACGCTTGGGACGTTGGCATTGTATGACTATTCTGAGTATTCTGTATATCCTATTAGTTTCTAAACGGTTTAACGGGAAAATTTTGAGTTATGAATGATTATATAAATGTATATCTGTTTCAGGTACATTTGATAAGTACATAAAGTGTGTACGAAAGGTAAGTATCTATATGAACTTACTAAAAAGAACATGTGCAATGTTATGACGAGATGTTATGTGAAATTATGCTTAAATAAGCTATGTGCAGATGTGGTATTGAGTTGAAGTATGTGATAAGTTATGCTAAGCAATTGAGCCAAACTCTATGTGAGATGTATATGTTATGAGAACCACTATTGTCATTGTATAAATATGCTATGTGCATTTTAAGTTAAGTTTATTCGTATATGACTTACTAAGCTTTTTAAAGTTTACTCTGTGTGTGTTTACTCTATTTTATAGATTGTCAAAGCTACTGAAGGCTCGGGGATCGTTGAGGATCATCATCACACTACTCAACTTGTTTTGGTATATTTTGGAAATGTATATAGCTAGATATGGCATGTATAGGCTAGTTAATTGTATATGTATATGAAGTGAATTTAGCCATGTGATTTGGCTAGTTATGTGTTGGCAATATGCATTAATAAGTATGATATATGATGTATGTTTTGGTATGTTTGATAGCATATGAAGTGGTTAAGTTTATGGTATGTCTATGGATGAATTATGCTTGTGTTTAAATGAATTTTAGTCTTGTAAATTGGCATGATTAGAATTGAATTTGATTGTGGAGATTAGATGGTTATTTAGATATGTTCTTGGTTGCTAAATGTGCCTGAGTTGTATTGGTATTTGCTTGTAGTATGACCATAATATGGGTGGCAATTTAGCCTTGCAAATGGCCTAATTTGCCTACATGGTTGTGGCACACGGGCGTGCCTAGTAACCGTGGGACTAAGTCAGTAGCTAACATAAGTGTACACAGCAAACTTTGAGAGAAAAGTAATTATATGCGAAATTTAGCAAATGTGAATTCTAGTTATACGAGGTTAGTTTTCTAGGACATATTGTGTCAGCCTTTAGAATACGAGTCAATCCAAGCAAGATTTCTGCTATTCTAGATTGGAAACCTCTGAAGAACGTGTCTGAAGCCCATAGCTTTCTGGCATTAGCTTGTTATTATCGTCAGTTTGTAAAAGGATTTTTAGTGATAGCTACTCGGTTGACTAGACTACTTCAGAAAGATGCTAGATTTGAATGGTCTGATAAATGTCAGAAAAGTTTTAATTAGTTGAAAACTTTGTTAACTGAAGCTCTAGTGTTAGTATAACCGGAATCGGGTAAAGAATTTTTGGTATACAGTGATGCTCAAAAAGTTAATAATGAAATAATAGTGAAACGAGCTCAATGTGATTTGAACCGCGATTCTAAATTTTGAGTTGATGTTGATGATTGTTTGAGATTTCGAGACAGAATTTGTATACCAAGGAATTCAGAGTTGATTCAGTTAATTTTGAATGAAGCTCATAACAGTTTTCAATTAAATATTAAAATGGCATAATATAAGACTTTGTACGGATGTAAATGTTGTACACCTCTGTATTGTACTGAGCTCAGTGAAAATAAGATACACGGGGTTGATATGATAAAAGACACTGAACAGAAAGTAAAAGTAATCCGTGATAGTCTGAAATTAGCATCTGATCGTCAGAAATATTATGCAGACTTGAAACGAAAAGATATAGAATTTGAGATCGGTGACAAAGTATTTTTGAAAGTGTCTCCTTGGAAGAAAGTACTCCATTTCGGACGTAAAGGCAAGTTGAGTCTGAGCTTCATTGGGCCGTATGAAATTATTGAACGTGTTGCGCCTGTTGCATATAGATTAAGGTTGCCCCTGAGCTAGAAAAGATTTATAGTGTATTTCATGTTTCGATGCTCCATAGATATCGTTCTAATCCATCACATGTGATTATTTCGTTTGAAATTGAAATTCGATCTGATATGACATATGAGGAAGAACCTATCTGTATCCAAGCTCAAAGCTCGTAAAATGAAAGAGTTGAGAAACAAGAAAATTTCGTTAGTGAAAGTATTATGGAATCGACACGAAATAGTAGAGGCTACGTGGGAGCCTGAATATTCTATGAGACAGCAATATCAAAATCTGTTTAATGGTAAGATTTTCAGGGACGAAAATCCCTAAGGGGAAAATTGTAATAGTCTGGTTTGTACCTTCGTCAGAATAGTGGTTTTGGGACCACAAATTCGAGTCTGTATAATATTTTAATATTATTTTCTGTGCCTAAGATATATGATTAGGCATGTGCTAAATTTTTGTGAATTAAATTTGTATGTTTGTGTGCTTAATTTGAGCAAAGAACTAAATCACGTAAAAGATAAAAGTAGTCTTCTATTTAATTGAATGGCCTAATTGATGTGTCATCTTTTATATGAGGCCTTATGTTGCAAATTAGCCTTTTAACAATGTAGTGGACGGCATATTAATGTGATAAATAGTTTATTTTATGTGATAATGGTTTATTAAATGATGGACATTATAAATAAGGATTTTATAAATAAAACAAAGTATGAATAAGTGGCCATATTCATCATCTTTGGCTGAATAAGAAAAGAAAAAGAAAGAACAAAAGCTTTCAAGGGTTTTGACTATTTCAAGTTCAAATTAAGGTATGTCTTGGCTTTAGATTTTTATGATTTTTATGTTTTTGAGATTGTTGCTTAGTCTACTATCAAGCCCATGTTGTAATTTGAAGAAATCATGATGTTTATGAGATGTACCATTGATGAAATGGTGAGCTTTGTGATGAGTTTAGGTGTTAAATGAAAGATATGTGTTTAATGAACATGTTTTGTTCTTGAATTTTTTATGAATTTAGCTAATTAGGGCTAAACTGAGGAAATAGCAATTTGAGGGACTAAATTGTAAATTTGATGGAAAATAAGGGCTTGTATGATATATATAAGTATTCAGCTAAGCATGGTTAAATGATGATTTTGTGTATTTGATGTTTTGAGAAAAGTGGACTAAATTGTCCAAATGTGCAAATGTGGGGGTTAATTTGCAAATTTCCCTAAATATGTGTATTTGGATTGAATTGGGTGAGTTAGTGAATAAAAGGGTTAAATTTGAATATGTATAAATCAAGAGTCGAAGAAATAGGTCTTAGATCACAGGAAAGTAAAAATAATTGAGTAGCCGTATCCGTTTCTGTTAAACCGAACTCGAGGTAAGTCGATATACTAATAAATGTATTAGCATTGAATTATTGGTGTATATGTGGAATTGAATGGTTATGAAATATCCATTGAGATGGAATGTATGTGAAATACGAGTTATGAACAAGTTGATAAGTCGATAATGTCTGAGAAGTCCCGTTTGAATCTAGGAATGGATAGGATTAACCATGTCATGACATAGGTGTCTGTTCTGTTTTATCATGTAAGACCACTTCTGGGACGTTGGCATTGATTTGAGATTTCGTGTAAGACCACATCTGGGATGTTGGCATCGATATAAGCTTTACGTGTAAGACTATGTTTGGGACATTGGCATCGATATAAGCTTTACGTGTAAGACCACATCTGGGACGTTGGCATTCGATATAAGCTTTACGTGTAAGACCACGTCTGGGACATTGGCATTGATATAAGCTTTACGTGTAAGACCACGTCCGGGATGTTGGCATTGATATAAGCTCTACGTGTAAGACCACGTCCGGGACGTTGGCATCGATATAAGAATTACGTGTAAGACCACGCCTGGGATGTTGGCATCGATATAAGCTTTACGTGTAAGACCACGTCTGGGACATTGGCATCGATATAAGCTTTACGTGTAAAACCACGTCTGGGACGTTGGCATCGATATAAGCTTTACGTGTAAGGCCACATCTGGGATGTTGGCATCGATATAAGCTTTACGTGTAAGACCACATCTGAGACGTTGGCATCGATATAAGCTTCATGTGTAAGACCACATCTGGGACGTTGGCATCAATATGAGCTTTATGTGTAAGACCATGTCTGGGACATCAGCATCGTATTAATTTGTATAAGACCCTATCGAGGACAGTGGCATCGATATCTGATTACATGTAAGACCACGTCTAGGACGTTGACATTGTACTACTATTCTGAGTATTCTGTATATCCTATTAGTTTTTGAACGGTTTAACGGGAAAATTTTGAGTTATGAATGAATATATAAATGTATTTCCGTTTCAGGTACATTTGATGAGTACATAAAGTGCGTACGAAAGGTAAGTATCTATATGAACTTACTAAAAAGAATATGTGCAATGTTATGACGAGATGTTATGTGAAATTATGCTTAAATTAGCTATGTGCATATGTGGTACTGAGTTGAAGTATGTGATAAGTTATGGCTAAGCAATTGAGCCAAACTCTATGTGAGATGTATATGCTATGAGAACCACTATTATCATTGTATAAATATGCTATGTGCATTTTAAGTTAAGTTTATTCGTATATGACTTACTAAGGTTTTGAAAGCTTACTCTGTGTGTGTTTGTTCTGTTTTATAGATCGTCAAAGCTACTGAAGGCTCAGGGACCGTTGAGGATCATCATCACACTAGTCAACTTGTTTTGGTACATTTTGGAAATGTATATAACTAGATATGGCATGTATAGGCTAGTTAATTGTATATGTATATTAAGTGAACTTAGCCATGTGATTTCGCTAGTTATATGTTGGCAATATGCATTAATAAGTATGGTATATGATGTATGTTTTGGTATGTTTGATAGCATATGAAGTGGTTAAGTTTATGGTAAGTATATGGATGGATTATGCTTGTGTTTACATGAGTTTTAGTCTTGTAAATTGGCATGACTAGAATGGACTTTGAATGTGGAGATTAGATGGTTTTTTAGATATGTTCTTGGTTGCTAAATGTGCTTGAGTTGTATTGGTATTTTCTTGTAGGCATGACCATAATGTGGGTGGCAATTTGGCCTTGAAAATGGCCTAATTTGCCTACATGGTTGTGGCACACGGGTGTGCCTAGTGACCGTGGGACTAAGTCAATAGCTAACATAAGTGTACACGGCCTTGGCACACGGACATGCCCGGTAGCCGTGTGGTTTAGTCAGGATCGACCACGGCCAAGGTACACGGGAGTGCTTGGTAGCCGTGGAGTTCTGTCAGTTCGACCACAGAGAAGACACATGGGTGTGTCTAGCAGCCGTGGGAGGCACACGGCTTGCCCACACGGGCGTGTAACCCTTGAAACTTAGAAAAGTTTTAAATTTTCAAAAATTTCCGTATGTGTTCCAGTTTAGTCCCGACTTTGTTTAAAGCATGATTAAGGTTTCGTTGACCTATAGGTGAGACAAGATGATTGTGATTAATAATTTATTTTATGAATTGTCTGTTAAAGTTTTTGACTTATTCGGTAACACCTTTAACCCTAATCTGGCAACGGATGTGGGTAAGGGGTGTTACAGTCTATCCAGGATCAATCAAAGCAATTACATGAGTGTCATAAAAAGAAAATGTATGGGTGATAACATCTAGTGACAACGCATCTTCGCAAGCGCGAATAGCATAGGCTCTGGCTGGCGCTCGAGCCTCAGATCTCACAATAGAATCCTTTGTTGTACCTTTACTACTAGTTACATTTCCAGTATTTTGGATGCGAGTTAAAGGTGTTACAGTCTATCCAGGATCAATCAAAGCAATTACATCAGTGTCATAAAGAGAAAATGTACGGGTGATAACATCTAGTGACAACGCATCTTCACGAGCGCGAATAACATAGGCTCTGGCTGGCGTTCAAGCCTCGGATCTGACAACAGAATCCTTTGTTGCACCTTTACTACTAGTTACATTTCCAGTATTTCGAGGTGGTCTCCCTCTGGAAGTTGCATTACTCGGCCTTGCATTCATAAAATTTTCTTTCTCAGATAACTCAAGAGAATCCCGAATGAATTGATCGTGTGAGCCACATCTAAAACAGGCTTTAGTATTCATCCAACAGTCTCCAAAATGTCATCTTCCACATTGTTGACACTCAGGTTTGTTGGTTTTGACACTACCAACACTTGATATTGAAGTAGCTTGAGCTTTTGGACTCCTGTGTTGCTTCCCATGATCTCTATTAGAATATCCCACTGAAGCATTCAACTGATTATAAGAATTGTAACACCCCTAACCTGTATCTGTTGCAGGAATAGGGTTACGGAGCATGACCGAAATTATTACTTAAATATACATACATTTCACATATATTTTCTAATTCCAAATAAATATCATTCACAATCAATCACTTTGTCCCTAATACTAGCCTACGAGGCCCAAATCATGTAATATAAGTGGTTCAGGACTAAACCGATAACTCAGGAAATTTTTGGAAAACTTAGAAAAATTTTCAAAATACAGGGGACACATGCCCGTGTGGCCCAACCGTGTGTCTCACATGGCCAAAGACATGCCCGTGTCATAGACCGTATGGACATTCGAAATGGGATCACATGGCCGTGTCCCAGCCCGTGTCCGACCTCGTGTAACTCTCTGACTTGGGTCACACGGCCAACGCACACGCCCGTGTGACTAGCCCATGTGCCAGGCCATGTGCTAGGCCTACCAAAATTGTAGGGTATATAGACTTATGCCACAAAGCCTAATCACACGCCCGTGTGCTGGGTCATGTGGAGCATACTGACTTGGTTTCAAATTAAACACTAGGGGACACACGGCCGTGTCACTTGACCCAAGCCATTTACCAAGCCATCTTGCTCACCCAAATTTACATTCACCTACACAAATCAAATGGCATAATTTGGCATTCAAACCAATCTCAACCAAGTATAATTCATGCTAATTCCATACCATCAACCACAAACACATAAATATCACAATAAGCCATTCAATTCATACCAATTTTACATTCTCAAATCACCTAAATGGTCACTTTTAATTATGCATCACTTTACATAATGCCACAAGCATACCAATCTCAAATTTCAACCATCTGGAACTCCAAACACCAATTCACATCAAGCATGTATATAGCAATCATATACAACATATCAAAAGGGCATTTGCACATATTTATACATCACCAAGCATACCAAAATAAGCCAAATTACATGGTTATACACATAACCAAGCATTCATCATTTACTAAGCCAAATCAAATGGCTAAATCCATTACCAAAATATATACCAAAATGACCATAACTCCTATACATGCCATATAACCAAATACATAAGTTCAAAAGTACCAAAGTGACAGCCGGATAGTGTGATGAGATCTCCGATGACTCCCAATCTGAGCAAGCTTTGATATTAACTATAAAACACGAAAGGGTAAACAGAATAAGCTATAAAGCTTAGTAAGCTCGTATCGTTAATAAGTAAAACTTACCATTTATACATCATTCTAGTGATATAAATATAATGTACTACAAAACCATTTAATCATAAAGTTAACATGTGTTCATCCACATAATGATCATGAACTTACAATTTCATAGATTCAATGCTCAAATGATTTCTGTACATACCTGTACTGATACGTATTTTTCTCACACCATTTCATATCTTTAATATACCATTTGAACCATTTGGAATAAAATTGGATACTCTGGAATCTCGCACCCTAAGCATCCATACATAGCCGAAGCTATCTCAATCTCATATCTCATATAATGCTCACTCTTAAGCCAATCAACGGGTCTACTCACACAAGCTGATGGTCATGACATTGCTACACGGTGCTACTCACACAAGCTGACGAGAATCCACAACACATGCTGGATAACTCAACCACCAATAGGACGTACAGACGAGCACCCATATCATATAACCCTTATGACATGTCATTCGTATCCTAATCTATTCCTATGGTTTAACCGGTATTTCACATTGCCAAATCTTCGTCGAACGTATCCATCAGGTCGTATTCAAAACAATTTCAATTAAAGCATTTAAAACACAATTAAATTTATGCTTATTAACATACAAACTTACATCGATTGCAAAAACGACGAAATGGATCGACTAGTCCAAAACTTTATTTTTCCCCCGATCCAAATCCAAACCTCGTTTTTCTTGATCTATATAATATCAAATTTAACTTATTCAATTATCAACCTATTCAATTTAGCCCATAAATCACATTTTGTCAAAAATTACACTTTTACCCCTAATATTTCAACATCTTTTCAATTTAGTCCTTGGCTCATAAAAATACAAATTCATGCAATTGGATCACTACCCATGCTAGCCGAATATCCCTAATTATCATGTAGCCCATATTTTTCATTTATTTCACATTTTTAACACAAAATTTACACATTTCACAGATAAATCCCTAATTAACAATTGTATCAAAAATTACTTTACAAATGTTATTTATCTAACAACAACCATACATTTTCTATCACCAAACATTAAAATACACATACATTCATCAATGGAAAAACCCTAAACCTTTAACAGTTTTGTAAAGTAGTCCCTTGGCTAGCTAGATTAAGTTACAATGATCTCAAAATAAATAAAAATCATTAAAAAGGGGACAAAAACCATACCTAAATGAACAATGAAAGCTAGGCTAAATGAAAAACCCTAAAATGGATTCTTCTCTTTTTAATGTTTGGCTAATGGAAGAAGATGGACAGCAAAAATATGGTTTTGTTTTATTTATTTAACTTTATTATACTAATTACTCATTTACCCTTGCTAATACATTAAAACATACATAAATAATGTCCATAAATGTCCACTCACATTATGGATGGTTTAATTACCACATAAGGACCTCTACTTTAAAGTTCTATAGCTATTAGGCACCTTTAGCTATTAGAACTCAACTTTTATACACGCGATTTAGTCCTTTTTATTGAAATGAGCATTCAAACGATAAAGTTTCTTAATGGAATTTTTACACAATCACACTATCATGCTGTAATCATTAAAATAATAATAAAAATTATTTCAACTTCAAATTTGTGGTCCCAAAACCACTGTTTTGATTTCACTAAAAACGGGCAATTACAACTCTCCGCCCTTAGGAATTTTCATCCCCGAAAATCTTACCAGAAAATAGGTTAGGGTACTGTTTTCTCATAGCTTCCTCGGGTTCCCACATAGTTTCTTCGACATTGTGCCACTGCCAAAGTACTTTAACTCAAGCTATACTTTTATTTCTCAACTTTTTAATCTTTCGAGCCAGAATTTTGATCGGTTCTTCGTTATACGTCATATCAGGCTGAATTTTAATCTCTGTCCAAGAAATTACATGTGACGGATTTGATCTATATCGACGTAACATCAACCATGAAACACATTATGGATCTTTTCTAATTCTGACGATAAAGCTAGCCAATATGCCATTGGCCCTATTCTCTCAATAATCTCATACGGCCCGATAAATCGCGGACTCAATTTTCCTTTGTGACCAAATCGAAGAATCTTCTTCCATGGAGATACTTTCAAAAATACTCTGTCACCGATTTGAAATTCAATGTCTTTGCATTTCAAATCCGCATACGATTTCTATCGATCTAAAGCTGCTTTCAAACTGTCGCGAATTACTTTCACTTTCTCTTCAGTCTCTCTAATCAAATATACTCTGTGAATATTTTTCTCACTAAGCTCAGTCCAGTACGACGGAGTTCGACATTTATGACCATACAATGCTCCATACGGTGCCATCTTTATGCTCAATTGAAAACTGTTGTTATATACGAATTCAACTAATGATAAATATTTCTCCCAGTTGCTTTCAAACTCTAAAACATAGCAACAAACCATATCTTTAAGAATCTATATCACTCTCTCGGATTGACCATCCGTTTGCTGATGAAATACAGTACTAAAGTGTAACCGTGTACCCAAAGCTTCTTGCAATTTCTTCCAAAATAGAGACGTAAACCTAGGATCTCCATCCGAAATGATAGAAACTGGTACTCCGTGCAATCTAGCAATCTCAGAGATGTATGATTCAACTAATCTCTCAAGTGAAAAACTGTACGTACCAGTATGAAATGTGTAGATTTTGTCAGTCTATCAACAACAACCCAAATATCATCTTTCTTTTTCAAAAATAGGGGTAGTCCCGATACGAAATCCATCATAACTCTTTCCCATTTCTACTCTCGTATCATTACTAGCTGTAGTAGTCTCGAAGGCACTTGATGTTCGACTTTGACTTGTTGACAAATGAAGCATTTAGATACAAACTCTGAAATGTCTCGTTTCATGCCCGACCACCAGTACAACTATTTTAAATCATTGTACATTTTAGTACTCCCCGAATGAATAGATAAACAACCACTGTGTACTTCGTGTAGAATTTTTGGAATAAGCTCAGAATTTCTTGGTGCACAAATTCTACCTCAGAACATTAAACAGTCATCGGATCCGATCTGATTATCTGAATCAATAGTCTACTCACACTGCACTCTTTTAGCTTGCAATTCATTTTCAAATTTCTGAGCTTCACAAAATTGCTGAAAAAATAACAGTCTAGCTTTTAACTCAGCTAAAATCGAACCATCATCAAACAAAGTTAATTGTGTGTTCATTGCTTGCAAAGCAAACAAATATTTTCTACTCAAAGCATTCGCGACTACATTCGCTTTCCCCGGATGATAATCAATTATTAACTCATAGTCTTTCAATAACTCTAGCCATCTTCGTTGTCACAAATTCAAATCTTTCTGAGAGATTAAATACTTCAAACTCTTGTGATCGGTAAAGATGTGGTACTTTTCACCAAATAAATGATGTCGGCAAATTTTCAATGCGAACACAATAGTGGCCAACTCTAAATCGTGCGTCGGATAATTCTTTTCATGCGGTTTTAACTATCTAGAAGCATAAGTTAACACTTTGCCTTCCTGCATTAAATCACATCCCAAACCATTTAAACACGCGTCACTGAAAATCACGAACTCTTTACTCGACTCAGGTTGAACTAGAACTGGTGCTTCAGTTAACAGTGCTTTCAACTTTTCAAAACTCTGTTGGTATTTCTCGGACCATTCGAACTTTACATCTTTCTGTAGTAATTGAGCCATCGGTGTAGCAATCATCGAGAACCCTTTTATAAAATGCCGATAATAGCCAGCTAATTCCAGAAAACTTATGACTTTGAAAAAGTTTCTTGGTGGTTTCCAATCAACAACTGCTGAAATCTTACTCGGATCAACTCGTATGCTTTCTGCTGAAACAATATGTCCCAAAAATCCAACCTCTCGGAGCCAAAACTCACATTTGCTGAATTTAGCAAATAGTTTCTTATCTCTCAATGTTTGTAACACAATCCTCAAATGTTCAGCATGTTCAGATTCATCTCGGGAATAGATAAGAATGTCATCAATGAATACAACAACAAATCTGTCTAAATACGGTCTAAAGATTTGATTCATCAAATCCATAAAAACTGCAAGAGCATTAGTTAATCCAAATGGCATAACAAGAAATTCATAATGTCTGTGCCTTATTTTGAACACAGTTTTCGGCACATCCGAATCTTTAACTCTCAACTGGTAATAGCCAGATCTTAGATCAATCTTCAAAAATACAGTTGCTTCTTTCAGCTGATCAAACAAATCAACAATTATCGACAAAGGATACTTATTCTTAATCGTAACCTTGTTGAGCTGAAGATAATCGATACACAGTCTCATTGACCATCTTTCTTCTTTACGAACAAAACTGGTGCACCCCAAGGCGAAAAACTATGTCGCACAAAACCTGTATCTGTTAACTCTTGCAACTAAGCTTTCAATTCTTTCAATTCCATTGGAGCCATTTTGTATGATTTTTTCGATATCGATGATGTTCCTGATACTAATTCAATAGTAAATTCAACTTCTCTGATTAGTGGCAACCCAGGTAACTCTTCTAGAAACAAATCCGGATACTCACAAACTATTGGCACTAATTCAATCTTCGATTCAGACACTTTTGTATCAAGTACATACGAAAGATAAGCATTGCAACCTTTTCTCACATATTTCTAAGCTAACATTGTCGAAATCACAACGGGCAATCCACTCAAATCATCAGATTCAATTCGAAGAATTTTAGTATTCTGACATTTCAATTCAATAATCTTTCATCTACAATTCACAACAGCATCATGTAGAGTCAACCAATCCATACCCAAAATCACATCCAATTCATCAAACGGTAAAAGAATCATATCAGCCAGAAAACAGTAACCCTGAGTCATCAAAGGATAATTCTTGCAAACTTTATCAACTAGGACATACTTGCTTAAGGGGTTCAATAATTTAATCACAAAATCGGTGACTCAACAGGTAAACTCTTACTAGACATAGATTCTTACAAACATACGAATGAGTCGATCCAGGATCAATTAAAGATATTACATTAGTGTCATAGAGAGAAAATGTACTGGTGATAACATCTGGTGATGACGCATCTTCGTGAGCGCGAATAGCGTAAGCTCTAGCTAGTGTACTAGCCTCGAATCTCATAGCAGAATCCTTTGTCACTCCTTTGCTACTAGTCACATTTCTTGTATTTCTAGGTGGTCTCCCTCTAACAGTTGTGTTGCTCGCTCTTGTATTCCGAAATTTTCCTTTCTTAGTTAACTCAGGACAATCCCGAATAAAGTGATCTAGCGAGCCATATTTGAAACAAGCTTTGTTATTATCCAGCAGTCTCCAAAATGCTTTCTTCCACACTGTTGACACTCAAGTTTGTTGGGTCTAACACTACCAACGCTCGATATTGAAGTGGCTTGAGCTTTAGAACTCATATATTGCTTCCCACGATCTCTATTAGAATACCCCACTGAAGCATTCGAACTAGTATACGAATCCCGTGATTTCTTTAATGAAGAGTGATATAGTTTACTCATCGACCACTTTTTCGAATCTCTAGCCTCGATATCAACTTTTTTATTTTCTTTGCTAAGTTATTCTGCTTTGTAAGCTTTGTCTACTAACACAACAAATTCTTTCAATTCTAGAATCCCGACTAGAAGTCTAATCTTTTCGTTCAACCCATCTTCAAATCGCTTACACATAATTACCTCAGTGGAAACACATTCTCAAGCATATTTACTGAGTCTTACAAATTCTCTTTCGTACTCGGTCACAGACATTCGACCCTGTTTTAGCTCCAGAAATTCTTTGCACTTTTGGTCGATAAACTGTTGACCTATGTATTTTTTTTCTGAACTTGGTCTGAAAGAATTCCCATGTGACCCTTTCTCTTGGTACCACAGATATCAAAGTATTCCACTGATCGTTGAAATCAAAGATTTAAAATTTATAAATAGAATGATCAAACCTAGAAACTAACTCTGACAATGACTTAAAGGCAAGTGTACCTATCGAACAGTAGTATAGCTTAAGCAAGATCGGATTATCGAACCTAAAGGAACTAAAAGTACTAATACTCACTTTCTTTTTATTATTTAGCCTAAAATATGGAGTGATTGGTTGATTTAATCTAGTTTAACGACTACTAAGCTAAAGACACAAAGACAAAAAGAACGAATTGGGAAATATCTTGAATAAACTCAATTAATTACGATGATACCCTCAAGAAGAATCCACCTAGACTTCACTTGTTATTTATTACTGAATCATATGATTTCTTTACTTAGCTTGATCCGTAGGGCTCCCTAACCTATATTAAACCCTCTCTCGAGGCGAATAACGTCTAACCCTAGATTAATTAGTGGAACTCTCGTTCGCTTATAATCACCCCTTAGAATAGCAGTAAATCGATCAATGGATTCCCATATTAGGTTTCACCCTAATCTAGAAAAATCTCGTAACCCTATCTCTAGGTGTTCAATCAACTCCGCTTAATTATGCTAGATCTACTCTTAAGCAGGGTCTATTCCTCCTCCACCTAAGCACATCAGATTTGGATTAAGCAACATAATTAAGAACAAACTAAGTATTTATCATATAATTCAGAAAATAATAACAAAATTAATCTAGGTTTCATCCCCTTTAGGTATCTGAAGGGTTTAGTTCATAATGAATAAAAAAAATCTCAAGAGAAAAGATAAAACAAAACATAAGAAATCCCTAAAACCCCCTAGAGGAATTGGAGGAGAAATCTGCCGTCTTGAGTAGATTTTCGGCTCTTCGAGATGGATCTTCTGGCTATCTTCGAATGATTCCCACAAATGTGATCCTTCTGGCTCGGCTCCTTGGCCTAGCTCTCCGCCCCCCTTTCAAGATACACTTATGATGTTTATATATGCTCTTGGAATGCTTTACTTGGCCTTTAAGTGTCCTAATTTAAGTCTGTTTCTTACTCGATATTTGAATAAGCTTTGGAAAGTGTTTCTTTGGCTCTAAGTATCCAAATTTGAGTGAAATTACTCTCTCCCGTAATAGGGGCACGACCATGGCACAACGCTCGTGTAAATCATGGTTGGGCCGTGTCTCGATTCTGTCGATTAGGGCACGGCCGTGTAAATTGTGGCATGGCTTTGTCTTAGCTAATTGTCAAAGCAAAGCCGTGTGGCTTGAAGTCCAGGCTGTGCCAATTTCTTCTTTGGCCCAAATTGGCCCGTTTTAAGCCCGTTTCCTTTTATTTTCATCCTCGGGTGCTTTCCTGAGTATAAATATGAAAAGAAAGGATTAAAAGCACCTTTTTACATAAATCAGGGCTAAATCATCCTAAAAGCATACTTAATATGGGTTTAAAATATGTTAATTTTACGATTTATCAAATACCCCTATACTTAAGCTTTTGCTTGTCCTCAAGCAAAATTCTCAACTTACAGTTAAAATGAACTTTCCATAATTCACAATTCCTATCAACAATGCCTCATCATAATTCACAGACAATTTATACATGAATAATTTAACTCAAAGAGTCTTAAAGATTCAAACAATATAAGTCATGAATTTTGTAGCACGAAAACATAGGTGTCTCCCCTTATCTAAATGATTACCTTTAATTCAAAACCGACAAGGATTGATATCCTCACTAAGGATTCACTCAAAGCACTTAAAGTGTTTAAGTTTCAGGAAAAGCACTCATAAGTCGAACCTAAAAAGTTAATCCCATAGGCTTGCCTGAAAATCAAATCTCCACCACTGTAATATGAGATGATACACAAATCAAAAGGTCTTTGACAGGGTTGTAACAGGGCTTAGGATAAATGTGTGGATAAAGGCTAAATTAGAAGGTTATAGAATCGAGATTGACTTGACTAATTACCTAACTAACAATAACGAACTTGAAAAATAAATGATTACATCAAATGAAACTAATAACAATACTTTTTTAATACGAGCTTTTTCAACAATTTGGAATTTAAATACATAAGCTCCTTTAATCATATACTAATACTTGAATATACTTTGGGCTTTTTTTTTTTTTTAAGAATAAATTAGAAACATAATAGAGAGAACTTTAATAATTGAAATAAACTAATTTGACAACTGATCAAATCAATTCTCGATAGAAGGGTAGTCAAAAGAATGGTGATAACAAATACAAAGGGTTTTGGGTTAATATTGTAACAGACCGAATTTGACCCTAATCAAAACGGTGGTTTCGGGACAACAAATTCGAGACCGAGAAATATTTTAATATTTTATTTAGTGCTTATTATGTGTGAATTAAAGTGTGTGAAAGTTTCGTAGAAAAATTTTATTGTTTAAGTGCTCAATTTGATAAAAAGGACTTAATCGCATAAAGAGTAAAAGTGGCATGCTAAAGTGAAATGTACCTTTTTGATTGTGGCTTTTAAAGTGGATGTCCTAAAAGGACAATTAGCCCATTCCTTTAGATAGTGGACGGCATATATGAGAAATAAAAACAAAATTTTGTTTATAATTATATGTTTTATATTAGGTAATGAATAAATAATAATACCTTTAACTTTAAGGCATAAAATAATGAAAGAAAGTGGGAAGAAAGAGAACATACCTTGTTCTTCTTCTCTTGGCCGAATGTGGAGGGTGAAAAACTCCATTGTTGGAGCTTAATTTCGGCAACTTGAGGGCTTCAATTAGGGTATGTACTTTGCATAGTATTTTAAAATTTTTACATTTTTGAAATTGTTGCTTTGAATACTACATAACCCATGTATCAATTTTTGAGATTTTGGCACATCAAGATTCGGCTATGGTGGTATATTCATGGCATGTAATGTTTGATAGTAGATTATGAATTGTATGTGTTAGATCATCATTTCTTGAATTAGAAGTTTTGGTGAAATTAAATGTTAGGGACTAATTTGAGAAGAATAAATTTTTAAAGGACTAAAACATGAAATAAATGGAAAATATAGACTTGTATAATCTCTATAAACATTCGGCCCTTGAGTGTTGTAGGGAAATTTTGTGTATTTTGCATTTTATGTAATTTGGACTAAATTGTAAAAAGGTGAAACCCTAGGGGTAAAATGGTAATTTGCCTATTTATGTGCTTAGGGACTAAATTGAGATGAATGTACTTGAATGAGCTAAATTTGAATGTGTTTTAGTTCAAGAGCAAATAAAAACGGATTTAGATCGGGGAAAGACGAAGGTTCTCGAATAGCCGATTTGCACGGTCTATCGACAACCGAGGTAAGTCCTTAAGCTAAAATGAGTCATGGAATTATTTATGAAACTGTTAAATGATATTGTTCGATAAATTTGAAGGTATATTATTGTAGTAGCCGAATGTACATTGTGAAGTTGGCTTGAATGCCTAAATTGACAACACGAGATTAATGTGTATCTTTGATATATTATTTAGGAAAAATGTGAAGTATGTGATTGGTTTGTGAATGTATTCAGGCTTAGTGCCTAGCAGGCCTTGTTCTGGTGATATATTCGGGCTTAGTGCCTAGCGTGCCTTGTGCTGATGATATATTCGGGCTTAGTGCCTAGCAGTGCTCGTCTTGGGTGATATATTCGACTTAGTGCCTAGCGAGCTTAGTCTTGATGATTTATTTCGGCTTTAAATGCCTAGCGTGCTTTATGCTTGATATGCTATAAGTGGAGATTCTAAAAATCAAACAAGGTGAGATGTTTATATAGTGTTATGTGCTAAAAGTTCAGGTAAGAATTAGCCTACCATATTAGTAAGGAATGAAGTGAACTAAAATTCTTATTGTTTAGTTAAAGATCAGTGATGAGTGTGACAAAAGCGTTTGTTCTTGTGTATAAGTAGAAATAGAAGATCGATGCCTAGATTGGTTCATATGAATTGATAATGTACAGTTCACGATGCCATAGCAACGATATTTAAGTAAAGAGCATTACTATTATTCAAATTATCTATATTTTACATAATGAAATAATTATGTTTCATACTATAAGCTTGGATTTTAATATGTTTAAATGTATGCTCATTACATTTATATTTGCTTGAGACTTACTAAGCTAGTAATGCTTACTGTGTGTGTGTGTTTGTCTATATCTGTTTTATAGATTTTGATTCAAACTACGGGCTCGAAGGATCATCTGTGAAGTCAACCACACTATTGACTTTCTTTTGGTATTGAAAATGTAGTTTGGTATTTAAAAGGGCATGTATAGGTTAGACTAAACTGTATAACTAATGTTTTGTAATAGTGTAAATATGCTAGCCATGCGAAAATGGCTATCTATTTTAAATAACTTGTTTCGTGCTTTGATGATATAGTTTGCTCAGGCCATGAACTATCATTTATGCTTGAATATGGTTTAATCATGTGTGAGAGTGGTACTATTATTTATGCATGTTAGGTTATGACATGAATGACTTATAAATTAGTTCATATTGATGAGCTTAATATATGGTATATACATTTATAATGTTTGGATATATGATTCGACATGAATGAATAATGATAAGCTTGGTGTAATATTCGGTTTAGTCAATAAAGCAAATGATGGATGCATATTTAAGTTATAGTATGTGAGATGTATTTGTTAAATAATGTTATGACATGTGTGTGTATTTGATTTGGTCACTTACTAGATAAGAATTGAGTTCAATAATGTATGATTGTATTAGGCTATTTCGATTCAATTTGTGTAAGTGAGTACATATATAAATTATTCTTGGATAGTTGGATATTAGGTTTGAATTTTTGTTTAGTTTATTGAATGTTAGACCGAATGATGTTTAGACATGATATGTTTGATATATGATCACCTATATGAGATTTTGATAGACCTTTTTATATGTGAATAGGAGTGGTAGTTTAGTGAGTTGGATTAGGACTCAGTGCATATTATTTGGATGTGAAATTTGGAAGCATGAGTTAGCCTTGTAAACTTTGTATTCGGTAATAGAGAATACTAATGAACATGTACTCGAATGGCAAAACCGGGTATGGAAGTTATAGGTATATGAGTATTTAGTGTGTCCTATGTGAATCAGTAATGAGATAGCCAAATGAGGGAAATATGGTTTTGATGGCATTCGGCCATATGCTTTAATATTGTATAAATTCAAAGTGGTAATATGTGTATGTATGTGATGAAAGATAGATTAATTTTTTTGAGTCTATTATGCCATGTATTACATTTACTAAATTAAGATTTTAGAAGTTGATCTTATTCTGCTTATTTAGACAAAAGAGATTGTATATGTTTGAATTGTATGCAAATTAAGTACGATTAGTGCATGCAAAAGTAATGAATAAGTTGTTTAAATTTATGTGGCTCAATTATGCGCATGTTAACAAATTTTAGGTTTGCATTGGATCGATTGAGTGTTGGTTCTATTTGATTTTGGTGTGAGAGAGGTTTATTTAAATGTCATGACTACTACATAGTTAAAAACTGATTATGCTGTATATGACTTAAGTGATTGATCAAAAGTTGTGATTTAAATAGTAATGCCCCGTAACCCTAATTCGGTGACGGATACTGGTTAGGGGTGTTACATTTTATTGGTATCAAAGCTACGGTTTAGTCGATTCTAGGACTACCGTAGTATGTAAGAGTCTAGCTATACATGCCTTTAAATTGTATATATGATAGTGTGGTGACTTCTGACAATTTCAATTGTATTTTATATAGTAAATGGATTCTGATCCCGATAGAGCCGTAGTCGATGATGTGGAGAGTGTCGCTCTGGTCTCGCACATGGATCGGTGCCACTAGACTCTCAACCGATTCACGGGTAACCACGAGGAGAGGCTAAACAAGCCTTCTACCAAATGATGAATGAATGGTTTACCCAGTTTGTTCAGAATAATCCAACAACCTCCACCCCCGAATAATCTAACTCCGTACCTTTAGCACCCCCGATGATAGATCGAATGAGATCTAGTAGGCCTCCTGTTGATAAAATTAGGAAATTTGGGGCCGAAGAATTCAAGGCTAATGATGATGATGATGCGAGCAAGCTGAAATGTGGCTTGATAACACTATTCGGTACTTGATGAGCTATCCTACACTCTGCATTTAATGTTTGAAATGTGCTATATCTTTGCTTCGGACACCGCTTATCACCGGTGGAATACACTAGTATCGGTGGTTCCAAAAGAAAAAGTGACATGGGATTTCTTCGAATGAATTCGCAAGAAATATATCGACCAGAGGTTCATCGACCGAAAACGTAAAGAATTTCTTGAACTAAAACGAGGGCAAATAACCGTGGCCAATATGAGCGAAAATTTGTCGATTGAGCCGATATGCTCGGAGTGTGTATCAACCAAGCCATTATGTGCAAAAGGTTTGAATATGGTTTGAATGAAGAATTAAAGTTGCTTGTTGGAATTCTCGAAATCAAAGAGTTTGTGACACTTGTCGAGCGAGCTTGCAAAGCTGAAGAGTTTGGGAAGGAGAAAAGAAAGGCTAAGACAGAAGCTAGAGACACCCATAAAAGATCGTCGGGTAAGAATTTCC
Organism: Gossypium rotundifolium; assembly: GCA_025506655.1. Taxonomy (NCBI): domain Eukaryota; kingdom Viridiplantae; phylum Streptophyta; class Magnoliopsida; order Malvales; family Malvaceae; genus Gossypium; species Gossypium rotundifolium. The sequence continues at coordinate 55,997,085 of CP106731.1, forward strand.
ATTCCACATCTAAGAAGTTTAGAGATGACTTCAGTCGACACAAAGCTACTTCAGATTCGTTTAGACGTGATCGACCTCCAGTGGGCTCCCGAGCTACCTCGATGGCCAGTGTTGGTAACGTCCCACAGAATCAAGTTGAATGCAAACATTGTGGAAAATGGCATTCTGGGAGTTGTAGAGTTCGTGACCGGTCTTGCTTTAAATGTGGATCCTCAGACCATTTTATTCGAGAGTGCCCGATGTTAATGAGCCAAATCTGATCTGAAACTCTAGACCGAGTAGTGCATCAGCACGAGGTAGACCACCCAGGCATTCTGGCAATGTAGGTGGTAGTCAGAGAGGGACAAAGAACACAACAGATCGATCTGAGGCTAGAGCTCCAGCTAGAGCTTATGTTACTCGAGCTAGAGAGGATCTCGCTTCTCGGATGTCATTACCGGTACTTTTACCCTTTATGATACTACTGTGATTGCATTAATTGATCTTGGTTCGACCCATTCATATGTATGTGACACTCTGGTATTCGGTAAGACTCTTCCAGTTGAGTCTACTGAGTTTGTGATTCGCGTATCCAACCCTTTGGGTAGATGTGTGTTTGTTAATAAAGTGTGTAAAGGTTGCCCATTGATGATTCGTGATTTTGCTTCCCAATCGATTTAATCTTGTTGCCTTTCAATGAGTTTAATATAATTTTGGGAATGGATGGTTAACCGCGATGATGCAAAGGTGAATTGTAAAAGAAAGCTTATTGATTTGAGACATCGAGCGGTGAAATCATTAGAATTGAATCCGATGATTTAGGTGGGTTTCCTCGCTTATATCCTCGATGTTAGCCTAGAAGTATGTGAGAAAAGGGTGCGAAGCTTATTTGGCTTATGTCTCGGATAATAAATTGTCCGAGAAAGATTGAATCAGATCGATTGTATGTGAATACCGATGTATTTCTAAAGAACTACCGGTTTACCCCGATCAAAGAGAGATTGAGTTTGGCATTGAATTAGCTCCAGAACGACTCCGATCTCAATAGCTCCATATTGGATGGCACCGACTAAGCTAAAAGAGTTGAAAGCACAGTTGCAAGAGTTAACAGATAGGGGCTTTGCGCGACCAAGTTTCTCTCCTTGGGGTGCACCAGTTCTTTTTGTGAGAAAGAAAGATGGAACGATGCGAATGTGTATTGATTATCGGCAACTGGATAAAGTAACTATAAAGAATAAGTACCCGTTACCTCGGATTGATGATTTGTTTGATCAGTTGAAAGGGACTTCAGTATTTTCGAAGATAGATTTGAGATTGGGTTACTATCAGTTGCGAGTCAGAGATACAGATGTGCCAAAGACTGCATTTCGGACGAGGTGCGGACATTTTGAGTTTTTGGTTATGCCTTTTGTGCTTACTAATGCACCTGCTGTTTTTATGGATTTGATGAATCGGGTTCTTAGACAGTTTTTGGATCGATTTGTGGTAGCGTTTATTGATGATATATTGATTTACTCCAAAGATGAAACTGAGCATGCTGAACATTTGAGATTAGTACTACAAACTTTGCAAAATCAGCAGTTGTATGCGAAGTTTAGTAAGTGTGAGTTCTGGATGAAAGAGGTCAGCTTTTTGGGACATGTTGTTTCAGCATCAGACATTCGAGTTGATCCGAACAAAATATTGACTATACTTGATTGGAAGCCACCGAAAAATGTTTTTGAGATTTGAAGTTTTCTGGGACTTACGGGTTACTATCGATGATTTGTGAAAGATTTTTCTATGATAGCTACCCCGTTGACAAAGTTATTGCAGAAAGATGTCAGGTTCGAGTGGTCAGAAAAGTGTCAGAAAGTTTTAATCAGCTGAAAGCCCTTTTGATGAAGCTCAAAGATTAGTTCAAATGAATCGGGTAAAGAATTTGTTGTTTATTCTGATGCTTCTTTAAATGGTTTGGGCTACGTTTTGATGCAGGAAGGCAAAGTTGTAGCCTACACTTCAAGACAATTGAAGCCGCATGAAAGAAATTACCCGACGCACGACTTAGAACTTGCAGCCATTGTTTTCGCATTGAAAATTTGGCGTCACTATTTATTTGGCGAGAAATGTCACATTTATTCAGATCATAAAAGTCTAAAGTATTTAATGACTCAGAAGGATCTAAATTTGAGACAACGCAGATGGTTAGAATTGTTGAAAGATTATGAGTTGGTGATTGGCAACCATCCGGGAAAAGCTAACATCGTTACAGATGCGTTAAGTCAAAAATCATTGTTTGCTCTTCGTGCAATGAACGCACAGATAGCTATGTCTAGTGATGGTTCGATCATAGCAGAGTTACAAGCAAGACCAATGTTTATTTAGCAAATTTGTGATGCACAGAAAGTTGACAAGGATTTGATTGCTAGACGAATTCAGTGTGAAAAAGGTGCAGAGTCAGATTTTCAAATTGATGCAAATGACTGTTTGAATTTTAAAAGCCGAATGTGTGTTCCGAAAAGCTCAGATTTGATACAGGTGATTTTGAGTGAGGCCCATAGTGGTCGATTATCAATACATCCGGGTAGCACAAAGATGTATAATGATTTGAAACAGTTCTATTGGTGGCCTGGTATGAAACGAGATATATCTGAATTTGTTTCAAAGTGTTTAATTTGTCAGCAAGTAAAAGCCGAGCATCAAGTGCCTTTTGGGTTGCTTCAGCCGATCATGATACTTGAATGGAAATGAGATAGAATTACAATGGATTTTGTATCCGGTCTTCCTATGACACCGAGTAAGAAAGATGCCGTCTGGGTTATAGTTGATAGATTGACTAAATCAACTCATTTTGTGCCGGTTCGTACAGACTTTTCACTCGATAAACTTGCTGAATTATATGTATCGCAGATTGTAAGATTGCATGGTGTACCGAGTTCTATTGTGTCAGACAGAGACCCGAGATTTACATCACGATTTTGGAAGAAGTTGCAAGATGCTTTAGGTACTAAACTACATTTTAGTACTGACCTTTCATCCGCAGCAGACGGTCGGTCTGGCGAACTATTCGGATACTTGAGGACATGTTGAGATGTTGCATTCTCGAGTTTGAAGGTGCGTGGGAATGATACCTACCTTTGATTGAATTTTCTTATAATAACGCTTTTCAATCTAGTATCAAGATGGCACCTTATGAAGCCTTGTCTTTGGCGAAAGTGTCGAACACCATTATCTTTGGTGAGCTCGTGAGAATAAGATACAGGGTTGATTTGATTAAAGAAACCGAATCGAAAGTAGCTATTATTAGAGATAATTTGAAAGTCGCTTGGATCGTCAAAAGTCTTATGCTAATTTGAAACGTAAAGACATTGAATTTCAGGTCGGAGAACGAGTTTTTTAAAGGTTTCTCCGTGGAAGAAAGTGCTTCATTTTGGCCGAAAAGGCAAGTTGAGCCCAAGGTTTATTGGACCGTATGAAATCATTGAACGTATTGGGCCTATTGCTTATAGGTTGAGGCTACCCTCTGAATTAGAAAAGATGCACAATGTATTTCACGTTTCTATGCTCCGTAGATACAGATCAGATCCGTCACATGTGATTGCTCCGTCTGAGATTGAGATACAACCTGATATGACGTATGAGGAAGAACCGATCCGTATTTTAGCTCGGGAAGAGAAAGAGCTAAGAAACAAGAAAATTCCATTAGTGAAAGTACTGTGGAAAAGGCACGGAGTTGAAGAGGCTACGTGGGAGCCTAAAGATTCAATGAGGAAACAATATCCGACGTTGTTTAATGGTAAGATTTTCGGGGACGAAAATCCTTAAGGGGGAGAGTTGTAACAGACCGAATTTGACCCTAATTGAAATGGTGGTTTCGAGACCACGAATCCGAGATCGAGAAATATTTTAATATTTTATTTAGTGCTTATTATGTGTGAATTAAAGTGTGTGAAAGTTTCGTAGAAAAATTTTATTGTTTAAGTGCTCAATTTGATAAAAAGGACTTAATCGCATAAAGAGTAAAAGTGGCATGCTAAAGTGAAATGTACCTTTTTGATTGTGGCTTTTAAAGTGGATGTCCTAAAAGGACAATTAGCCCATTCCTTTAGATAGTGGATGGCATATATGAGAAATAAAAACAAAATTTTGTTTATAATTATATGTTTTATATTAGGTAATGAATAAATAATAATACCTTTAACTTTAAGGCATAAAATAATGAAAGAAAGTGGGAAGAATGTAACACCCCAAACCCGGTCAATACACCACGATCGAATCTGGTATGCTACAAGGAAAAAGGTTTTGGGTGGTTTAGGTTGAAGTCTAGAAGTTTGATGAATCACTTTGCGAAACTTTGTATTTGAGGAAAACTTGAGTAGGTTTTGACTAAAAATTTATGTTGTATTTGAAAACCCAGAGAGCTTTGAAAATTTGTCTGAAGTGTAGGTAAAACTAATTTATGTCGGTTTGAAGTTTAAGTTGTTTCATATTATTACTAAAGTATTTTGTTTTAGTAGAAAACCATATTTAAGTTAGAAAAACAATTTGAGTTCATTTTGTTCTAAGTTATAGTAGGATACCCGATGGTATAGTTTAAAACATCGTTTTTGAAGTTTTGAAAACGTTGTCTTTCCAAGTTTTAGCACATTTTAGCTCAAGTAGTTTGTTAAAGCATATTATAAATCTAACTTAATCGTAAACGAAACATAATTTAAAAGGCCATTTACAACCCAAATAAAACCAAATAGTAACAATAAAACTTAAGTACCAACTTTCTTAAAAGTCCGAGCAAATCTTTATTTCGGTATGGCATGAGCACCTCGAGTCCATCCCGGCTCCATGTCCGCGTCTAAGTGTCACCTGAAAAGTCAAAGGAGAGGGTGAGTCGAGTGACTCAGTGTGTAAATCCCGCTCCCGAAGAACAACATGCTAACACACATCATACAAAGCAACATAATTAATGCAACCCGACCTAACCATCCATATCGCCTTTTTCTACCCCGTGTGGTACCAAACCACTGGTGGTGCCAAACCACTGGTGACATATAGTCACAATGTGTTACCAAAACACTGGTGTCCCAAAGACACAATTGTGCTACCAAAGCACTGGTGACCGTAGTCACAAATCCAATGATGGGGCCAACCCATCGTGTGATACCAAATCACTAGCAGACGATCCCATATCTCATGTGGGGCCAACCCACGGTGGTTAAACCACGGGGACAAGTCGCAATGAGGTGCCAAACCTCTGTGTCCCAAAGACACAATTGTGCTACCAAAGCACCGTGACCGTAGTCACAAATCATTGATGGGGCCAACCCATCGTGTGATACCAAATCATGGCGTCAATCCCATATCTCACAAGTGGGGCCAACCCACGGTGGTTAAACCACGAGGGGCGAGGCCGAGGTACCAAACCTCTGGAGGTGCCAAACCTCTGTGACCCAAAGTCACAAAGTGTGTTACCAAAACACTTGGTGCTCGTCGGACAAAATATCACTTTGCTCCCTCCACTCGTATCACCCATCAACATACCATACTCATGTAATCATACATATCATATAATCATGCATATCATGCTAGTATGTCTAATCTCATACCCCATGTCACATATATCCACAACCATGGTATCATATAGATCATCGGTAAACACATAATAATAATCTTGACTTACTCGAGTCCGTAATCATACCCATTAGGGTATCACATCAATCATCAACTTTCATTAATCATCACACGGGTTATCAATTATATTACTAAGCGAAGTGTGTTAGTTTACACACACAATTAGCGAAGGTATTAATCCTAAAATCGATTTACGTCCTTGATCACTTCTACAACTCGAATCCTACAATCACCAACAAATGGATTACCCATCATACCATTCTACCACAAGTATGAAACCAAAGAGAGTTTATCACATAGTCCTTACCTTGCAAACGTTTGGCTTCCTACCAAACTCGAACCACAAAGGTTTCTCCTTTACAACCAGCCTCCACCTAAAAAGAAAATCCATTAATCCATTTGAGACTTGGTTTACAGAAGCTAAAGGAACGGACTAACAAAGTACTCCTCTTACCACCACTTAGCAATCGGCTAAAAGAGTTGGAGGCTCCTCTTGATTATTTCCAAAGTCCAAAGATCCTATCTGAAAAGATTAACAAGAAGTTAAACCCTTTTTAACCAATATCGATCTCAAATTTCTAACATACCAAGAATTGGTAAAATATCGAGAAAAAAGAAATGGCCATTCGCCAACACCTACCTACTACCAAATGATTGGAAACCACACACCCAACACCACCAAATATTCGGCCAACACAAGGAGGATTGACTAACTGGTTTTGGAAAAAGAGATGAAACGAAGAGAGATGAGTGGAGGGGTCACTTTCGGTTTTGAAAAGGGAAGAAAAGAATAAGGTGTGTTTAGAAGAAGAGAAATTTTCAACAAGAAATGGTATGGAACAAAGGAGAATTGGCACAAGGGTTGTGAAAGCAAAAGAAGAAAATGAGAGGAATGATCACTAGTTTGACTTTGCTGTGAAAAGAAGAAGGAAGAAACAAGGTATACTTTTCGGCAATAAGGTGCTAGAGGTTTGACAAGTGAAAATGGAAAAGAAAAGAGTAGTTTTCCAAAATGAAAAGAAGAAGCGGGAGGTTCGGTTTAGACTATTTGCAAGTGAAGAGTGTTTTCTTTGCAAGCTTTTGACTAAACTAAACTAAAAAAATCAGCCTAACCATTAAGAATTTGTGACCGAAAAACACATGCATGCCAAAGGGAATTTGGCTCACCCCAATCCTGTACCGCCACACACCCTTTCCCCCAAACTCTCACCAAAACCGGCCAAATCTCCCCATTTACTCTCACACCACTAATTCAAACAGGTTTACCAAGTCTCCTCCTACTTTCACTCTCCACCCTCTTTTGAATGTGAAGACTAAGTCCAAGCTAGAGTTCAAATTGCCTTCTACCTCTTCCTCCCTGTAGTCAAAATGAGAGCCAAAAGGGTGGGATTCTCATGACTTGAACACAAGACCTCCCCCTTGTAGATGGCGCCACACACACACACTCCATGTGGCGCATGCTTGCCACTATGCTAGCTCCTTATTTGTGCTTTAGATTCACTTAATTTAATTAAAACCCCATCTCCTTGACTCCTATCCCTAAAGCCCAAAATAAAAACTTATCCACCTACTCGGGCACACTCCTAGCCTCTGACTAAGCCAAAACACCCAAACAACATCATAGCAAGAAATAAACATGCAACAATTGCCGAAATAAATTAACCCCTTAACCCGGATATTACGTTTTACCCCTTAAAATAATTTCGACCTCGAAATTACACAGTCGAAGAGTTGCGGGTATTCTTGTCTCATCATATCCTCGGGTTCCCACGTCGCTTCTTCCACGCCATGATTCCGCCAAAGAACCTTAACGAGGCACGGACTTCTGCAGAACCTTCATATCCCAATCTAAAATCATGCATGAGCTCTTCCTCCATGGACATATCTGGATTTACCTCGATCTCCTCCATTGTTACCACATGTGACGGATCGGAGCAGTATCGACGAAGCATCGAAGCGTGGAACACGTCGTGAATCGACTTAACTCACCGGCAACTCGAGTGATATGCAATCTAGTCCCACTCGTCTTAATACCTTATACGGCCCAATAAACCTCGGACTTAGCTTGCCTTTCTTCCGAACCTTAATACTTTCTTCCACGGTGAGACCTTCAGAAAACCCGATCTCCCACAAACTCAATATCTCTCCGCTTAAGATCGGCATAGGACTTCTGGCGGTCGAAGCTTCCTTCAATCGAGCTGAATCAACAACCTTATCTTCGCTCTCGAAGAACCAACTCGCCCCAATAATCGGCGCCACTTAACTCTGTCCAACAAGTCGGTGAACGACACTTCCTACCGTATAACGCCTCATAAGGTGCCATCTTGATACTTGCTTGGTAGTTTGTTGTTGTAGGCGAATTCAATTAACGGTAGATACTCCTCCCGCTACCCTCAAGTCCAAAACACACCTCGAAGCATGTCCTCCAATATCTCAGATAACCCTTTACGATTGCCCGTCGATCTGCGGATGAAATCTTTGTCTTTGAAATCTAACTGTACCCAAAGCTCGATGCATGCCTTCCGAACCTTGACGTAAATCTGGGATCTCTATCCGAGATGATCGAGACCGCACCCGTGCGATCTCACTATCTCGATACATACTGACTTTGCCAACCTCTCGTAGTGAGTAATCCACCCTCACCGGAATAAAGTGAGTGATTTAGTCACCGATCCACAATTACCAGGTCAATCCTTCTTGCTCGGTGTAGCGGTAATCCACTAACGAAATCCATAGTTATTCTTTCCCACTTCCATCGTGGAATCTTCACCGGTGAAGCAACCCAGATGGCAATCGATGCTCGACCTTGACTGCCGACATGTCGACACTTTCCTACAAACTCTGTCACCTCTTTTTCGCATCTTACCACGAATCGTACTCGAGATCCTTATACATTTGCTACCTCCGGGATGCATAGCGTAAAGGTCGCTATGAGCATCTGAAGAATCTTTGCCTCAATTCAAGATCTCTCGGCATACAAGCTTTCCCACGAAACACGAACCCCATCATTAGACAAGCTATACCCCTTCAACCCATCACTGCACTTTTGAGTCTTCTGCGCGCTCAAAACCTCATCTAACAAGCGCTTTTCTCGATCTGCTCAACCCAAGTAAGCAACACTCAGAGTTACGCGAGAATACTCCGTCGTCAGACAAACTCAAGTGGGCAAACAACGCCGCTTAAATGAAACAACCTTACGGCTCAGCGCGTCGCCACGGCGTTAGCCTTGCGGATGATACTCAATTGAGCAATCGTAGTCTTTCAAAGACTCAATCCACCGTGCATCTCGATTCAAGTCTTTACGAGTCGGGAGGTACTTGGAGACTCTTATGGTCCGTGTGACTATCGATCTTTCTCCGTACAAGTAATGCCTCCATATCTTTAGGGCAAATACTACACCGCAAGCTCCAAATCGTGCGTGGGATAATTTACCTCATGTGGCCTCGGTAGCCGGGATCGTAAGCCACCACCTTCCGTTCTGCATCAAGACACAACCCAAGCTCAGATGTGATGCATCGCAGACATCAGTAAATTCCTTACCGACCTCGGGTTGAATCGAGCAGGAGCTTGGTCAAAATCTTCTTCAACTTATCGAAGCTCTCTGTTGCTTCTCGGTCCAACTAAGCGGAACTCCCTTTCTCAATAATTTGGTCATTGGTGCTGCAATTAACGAGAAACCCTCTACAAATCTTCGGTAGTATCCTGCCAAGCCCAGAAAACTCCGAATTTCCGCTACTGACTTAGGCGGCTTCCAATCCAAAACCGCTTCTATCTTACGGGGGTCCACTCTAATCCCCTCAGCCGACACTACATGACCCAAAAATGTCACCTCCACGAGCGAACTCGCATTCTTGAACTTCGCGCCAAATTGTTTCTCCCTTAGAATCTGCAAATTCACGCTCTCTTTGGCGCAATTATCGACCTCGGTTAGTCTCGCAGCCATCCTCAAACGAACACACCTCTCATGCTCGATCGCCACCATACCCACGGCATACCGACTCGACCTCGAAACTCGCCTCGTACTCAAACCGATTTGCTCCCTGGACTAACCCGAAATGCTTTCATTTGCTCATTTATGTAGTTAGCTCAGGACGATACTTTTCGATAAGCGGCTCGAAAATAATCCCATGTCGGATCTTCATTTGCGGTATTATCACGGACCGTGAGCCACCACCGGTATGACTCATCCGGAGAAGTGATACGATCCCTTTAATTTTTCTTCGACCGTTAGGTCGGATAAATCCATGATCCGATTACGTCGCTTCCAGCCGATTTTCGGCGATCTTTGGGAGTAACACCGAAGACACCGAAAAGAATTCACCCGTTTGCCGAAGTCGCTCGAGCACGATTTTCTAGCTCCTACGCCCCCACTGCTCGGCTACCCTCTCTAAAACCCGCAGATCGCTTTGTGATCTTGCATCATCGCGGTCTGTTCTCGAACTCACCACCTCCACCGGTGGCGAAGCCAGTATCTCATTCTCGAACCACGCCCGAACCTACGGGCTCGATTACGATCATCCTACTGCGACCACGTCCACGACCACGTCCACCTCGGTACTCATGACTAAATCTCGTCGATTAAAGAATTTTATGTATTAGTCATTATTCCACTTGTTTTTAAAGCAAAGTTTTATGAATTTTAAAGAGACTTTGTTTTCATGAGTCCTGAGTCCTATTAGTTTCGATCTAGAGTAATCTTACTATCACTAGCCATTCAATCAATTAATATCACAACCAATAGTGCGGGTACTTACCTGGCGGCGGACTGGTGCCGTGACTCGGTGCCATGCCTTTCAAACCATACTTTAAAATGAATACTTGAAAACTATAGTTTTAAAACATTTTGGGCCTCGGGCCCACAAATAAACTTTGAACTTGGCTCGATACCACAAATGTAACACCCCAAACCGGTCAATACACCACGAAGAATCTGTATCTACTGAGGAAAAGGTTTTGGGTGGTTTAGGTTGAAGTCTGAAGTCGATGAATCACTTTGCGAAACTTTGTATTTGAGGAAAACTTGAGTAGGTTTTGACTAAAATTTATGTTGTATTTGAAAACCAGAGAGCTTTGAAAATTTATGCAAGTGTAGGTAAAACTAATTTATGTCGGTTTGAAGTTTAAGTTGTTTCATATTATTACTAAAGTATTTTGTTTTAGTAGAAAACCATATTTAAGTTAGAAAAACAATTTGAGTTCATTTTGTTCTAAGTTATAGTAGGATACCCGATGGTATAGTTTAAAACATCATTTTGAAGTTTTGAAAGCGTTGTCTTTCAAGTTTTAGCACATTTTAGCTCAAGTAGTTTGTTAAAGCATATTATAAATCTAACTTAAATAAGCGAAACATAATTTAAAAGGCCATTTACAACCCAAATAAAACCAAATAGTAACAATAAAACTTAAGTACCAACTTTCTTAAAAGTCCGAGCAAATCTTTATTTCGGTATGGCATGAGCACCTCGAGTCCATCCGGCTCCATGTCCGTCTAAGTGTCACTGAAAAGTCAAAGGAGAGGGTGAGTCGAGTGACTCGATGTGTAAATCCCGCTCCCAAGAACAACATGCTAACACACATCATACAAAGCAACATAATTAATGCAACCCGACCTAACCATCCATATCGCCTTTTTCTACCCGTGTGGTACCAAACCACTTTGGTGACATATAGTCACAATGTGTTACCAAAACACTTTGGTGTCCCAAAGACACAATTGTGCTACCAAAGCACGGTGACCGTAGTCACAAATCCAATGATGGGGCCAACCCATCGTGTGATACCAAATCACTAGCGAGACGATCCCATATCTCATGTGGGGCCAACCCACAGTGGTTAAACCACGGGGACAAGTCGCAATGAGGTGCCAAACCTCGGTGTCCCAAAGACACAATTGTGCTACCAAAGCACCGGTGGCCGTAGTCACAAATCATTGATGGGGCCAACCCATCGTGTGATACCAAATCACTGGCGTCAATCCCATATCTCACAAGTGGGGCCAACCCACGGTGGTTAAACCACGAGGGCGAGACGCCGAGGTACCAAACCTCTGGAGGTGCCAAACCTCTGTGACCCAAAGTCACAAAGTGTGTTACCAAAACACTGGTGCTCGTCAGCACAAAATATCACTGCTCCCTCCACTCGTATCACCCATCAACATACCATACTCATGTAATCATACATATCATATAATCATGCATATCATGCTAGTATGTCTAATCTCATACCCCATGTCACATATATCCACAACCATGGTATCATATAGATCATCAGTAAACACATAATAATAATACTGACTTACTCGAGTCTAGAATCATACCCATTAGGGTATCACATCAATCATCACTGTTTCATTAATCATCACACAGGTTATCAATTATATTACTAAACAGAAGTGTGTTAGTTTACACACCTGAATTAGCAAAGGTATTAATCCTAAAATCGATTTACGTCCCTTGATCACTTCTACAACTCGAATCCTACAATCGGCCAACAAATGGATTACCTATCATACCATTCGCCACAAGTATGAAACCAAAGAGAGTTTATCACATAGTCCTTACCTTGCAAGCGTTTGGCTTCCTACCAAACTCGAACCACAAAGGTTTCTCCTTTACAACCGCCTCCACCTAAAAGAAAATCCATTAATCCATCGAGACTTGGTTTACAAAGCTAAAGGAACGGACTAACAAAGTACTCCTCTTACCACCACTTAGCAATCGGCTAAAAGAGTTGGAGGCTCCTCTTGATTATTTCCAAAGTCCAAAGATCCTATCTGAAAAGATTAACAAGAAGTTAAACCCTTTTTAACCAATATCGATCTCAAATTTCTAACATACCAAGAATTGGTAAAATATCGAGAAAAAAGAAATGGCCATTCGGCCAACACCTACCTACTACCAAATGATTGGAAACCACACACCAACACCACCAAATATTCGGCCAACACAAGGAGGATTAACTAGCTGGTTTTGGAAAAAGAGATGAAACGAAGAGAGATGAGTGGAGGGGTCACTTTCGGTTTTGAAAAGGGAAGAAAAGAATAAGGTGTGTTTAGAAGAAGAGAATTTTCAACAAGAAATGGTATGGAACAAAGGAGAATTGGCACAAGGGTTGTGAAAGCAAAAGAAGAAAATGAGAGGAATGATCACTAGTTTGACTTTGCTGTGAAAAGAAGAAGGAAGAAACAAGGTATACTTTCGGCAATAAGGTGCTAGAGGTTTGACTTAAGTGAAAATGGAAAAGAAAAGAGTAGTTTTCCAAAATGAAAAGAAGAGCGGAGGTTCGGTTTAGACTATTTGCAAGTGAAGAGTGTTTTCTTTGCAAGCTTTTGACTAAACTAAACTAAAAAATCAGCCTAACCATTAAGAATTTGTGACCGAAAAACACATGCATGCCAAAGGGAATTTGGCTCACTCCAATCCCAACCGCCACACACCCCTTTCCCCAAACTCTCACCAAAACCGCCAAATCTCCCCATTTACTCTCACCACCAATTCAAACGAGTTTACCAAGTCTCCTCCTACTTTCACTCTCCACCCCTCTTTGAATGTGAAGACTAAGTCCAAGCTAGAGTTCAAATTGCCTTCTACCTCTTCCTCCCCTACCGTCCAAAATGAGAGCCAAAAGGGTGGGATTCTCGCGACTTGAACACAAGACCTCCCCTTGTAGATGGCGCCACACACACACACTCCATGTGGCGCATGCTTGCCACTATGCTAGCTCCTTATTTGTGCTTTAGATTCACTTAATTTAATTAAAACCCCATCTCCTTCAGCTCCTATCCCTAAAGCCCAAAAATAAAACTTATCCACCTACTCAGGCACACTCCTAGCCTCTGACTAAGCCAGAAAACACCCAAACAACATCATAGCAAGAAATAAACATGCAACAATTGCCAGAAATAAATTAACCCCTTAACCCGGGATATTACAAAGAAAGAGAACATACCTTGTTCTTCTTCTCTTGGCCGAATGTGGAGGGTGAAAAACTCCATTGTTGGAGCTTAATTTTGGCAACTTGAGGGCTTCAATTAGGGTATGTACTTTGCATAGTATTTTAAAATTTTTACATTTTTGAAATTGTTGCTTTGAATACTACATAACCCATGTATCAATTTTTGAGATTTTGGCACATCAAGATTCGGCTATGGTGGTATATTCATGGCTTGTAATGTTTGATAGTAGATTATGAATTGTATGTGTTAGATCATCATTTCTTGAATTAGAAGTTTTGGTGAAATTAATGTTAGGGACTAATTTGAGAAGAATAAATTCTTAAAGGACTAAAACATGAAATAAATGGAAAATATAGACTTGTATAATCTCTATAAACATTCGCCCTTGAGTGTTGTAGGAAATTTTGTGTATTTTGCATTTTATGTAATTTGGACTAAATTGTAAAAGGTGAAACCCTAGGGTAAAATGGTAATTTGCCTATTTATGTGCTTAGGGACTAAATTGAGATGAAATGTACTTGAATGAGCTAAATTTGAATGTGTTTTAGATCAAGAGCAAAGAAAAACGGATTTAGATCGGGGAAAGACGAAGGTTCTCGAATAGCCGATTTACGGGTCTATCGACAACCGAGGTAAGTCCTTAAGCTAAAATGAGTCATGGAATTATTTATGAAACTGTTAAATGATATTGTTCGATAAATTTGAAGGTATATTATTGTAATAGCCGAATGTACATTGTGAAATTGGCTTGAATGCCTAAATTGACAATCTGAGATTAATGTGTATCTTTGATATATTATTTAGGAAAAATGTGAAGTATGTGATTGGTTTGTGAATGTATTCGGGCTTAGTGCCTAGCGTGCCTTGTGTCGGTGATATATTCGGGCTTAGTGCCTAGCGTGCCTTGTCTTGGTGATATATTCGGGCTTAGTGCCTAGCGAGCTTCGTCTTGGTGATATATTCGGGCTTAGTGCCTAGCGTGCTTAGTCTTGATGATTTATTTGGGCTTTAAATGCCTAGCGAGCTTTATCTTGGTGATATGCTATAAGTGGAGATTCGAAAATCAAACAAGGTGAGATGTTTATATAGTGTTATGTGCTAAAAGTTCAGGTAAGAATTAGCCTACCATATTAGTAAGGAATGAAGTGAACTAAAATTCTTATTGTTTAGTTAAAGATCAGTGATGAGTGTGACAAAAGCGTTTGTTCTTGTGTATAAGTAGAAATAGAAGATCGATGCCTTGATTGGTTCATATGAATTGATAATGTACATGTTCACGATGTCATAGCAACGATATTTAAGTAAAGAGCATTACTATTATTTAGCTATCTATATTTTACATAATGAAATAATTATGTTTCATACTATAAGCTTAGATTTTAATATGTTTAAATGTATGCTCATTACATTTATATTTGCTTGAGACTTACTAAGCTAGTAATGCTTACTGTGTGTGTGTCTTTGTCTATATCTGTTTTATAGAATTTGATTCAAACTACGGGCTCGAAGGATCATCTGTGAAGTCAACCACACTATCGACTTTCTTTTGGTATTGAAAACTTAGTTTGGTATTTAAAAGGGCATGTATAGGTTAGACTAAACTGTATAACTAATGTTTTGTAATAGTGTAAATATGCTAGCCATGTGAAAATGGCTATCTATTTTAAATAACTTGTTTCGTGCTTTGATGATATAGTTTGCTCATGCCATGAACTATCATTTATGCTTGAATATGGTTTAATCATGTGTGAGAGTGGTACTATTATTTATGCATGTTAGGTTATGACATGAATGACTTATAAATTAGTTCATGTTGATGAGCTTAGTATATGGTATATACATTTATAATGTTTGGATATATGATTCGGCAATGAATAATGATAAGCTTGGTGTAATATTCGGTTTAGTCAATAAAGTAAATGATGGATGCATATTTAAGTTATAGTATGTGAGATGTATTTGTTAAATAATGTTATGACATGTGTGTGTATTTGATTTGGTCACTTACTAGATAAAATTAAGTTCAATAATGTATGATTGTATTAGGCTATTTCGATTCAATTTGTGTAAGTGAGTACATATATAAATTATTCTTGGATAGTTGGATATTAGGTTCGAATTTTTGTTTAGTTTATTAAATGTTAGATCGAATGATGTTTAGACATGATATGTTTGATATGTGATCACCTATATGAGATTTTGATAGACCTTTTTATATGTGAATAGGAGTGGTAGTTTAGTGAGTTGGATTAGGACTCAGTGCATATTATTTGGATGTGAAATTTGGAAGCATGAGTTAGCCTTGTAAACTTTGTATTCGGTAATAGAGAATACTAATGAACATGTACTCGAATGGCAAAACCGGTATGGAAGTTATAGGTATATGAGTATTTAGTGTGTCCTATGTGAATCATAATGAGATAGCCAAATGAGGGAAATATGGTTTTGACTGACATTGACCATATGCTTTAATATTGTATAAATTCAAAGTGGTAATATGTGTATGTATGTGATGAAAGATAGATTAATTTTTTTGAGTCTATTATGCCATAGATTAATTTTTTTGAGTCTATTTGCCATGTATTACATTTACTAAATTAAGATTTTAGAAGTTGATCTTATTCTGCTTATTTAGACAAAAGAGATTGTATATGTTTGAATTGTATGCAAATTAAGTACGATTAGTGCATGCAAAAGTAATGATTATGCGCATGTTAACAAATTTTAGGTTTGCATTGGATCGATTGAGTGTTGGTTCTATTTGATTTTGGTGTGAGAGAGGTTTATTTAAATGTCATGACTACTACATAGTTAAAAACTGATTATGCTGTATATGACTTAAGTGATTGATCAAAAGTTGTGATTTAAATAGTAATGCCCCGTAACCCTAATCCGGCGACGGATTCTGGTTAGGGGTGTTACAAATATTAAGCGGGTAATTCAATAAAAAGGGATTAGGATCAAAGGGGTTCATTAAAGGTTAATTATGTAGGTAAGCTTTTTAGTGGAGTGAATGGGTTAAAACCTAGGTGCCTTTATCATCTCAGTATATCAAATCATTGATGTGGTCTCAACATGTATAATCAAGGCAAGTTCTAGAATAACAAATTAGTGTTGACACACTCATAATTAATAAAGTGAGTATGAAAAAGAATATATGATCTATAAGGCTCAAATCTCACAAAAATTATGGGTATTTGACATCAATCTTGTAGAATTCAAATTTCAAGGTAATATTCAAATTTAGTTCAACAATGTAGAAAATTTTTGAAAAATAGACTTGTCATGCTTAATTCTCTAGTATTCTTTAAGTATAAATCATCAATGCACAATTATCAATGACTTACTTAAAAACATGTCAATAACAATCATAAATCATTAGAAAATTCACCCTAATTAATAATATGAGAAGATTTCTTATGGCAAGACTAAAATTCAGGATTTGAGAATAATGCAAAAAGTTAGGTACTTTTACCCCCTACACTTAAGTTATACATTGTCCTCAATGTACAAAGATAGACAAACAATTATGTAATAAAAAGAAAAGGGGAGAAGTAACACTTCCTGAATTTTGGATGATTCTGGGAGTTGGCGTCTTTGGTGGTAGAAAGTAGGTAGAGGAGGTGGTGGTGGCGTTTTCTATGGGCCTGGTGGGGTGTCTACCGATGATCTTTGTGCTAGATAAAGAAATTGGGTAGCCTGCAAAGATATAGCCAAGAAATCTAAAGAAACATTAATAATATACTAATACTATAATTAAAGACAAAGGAAATAAAGAGAAGGAGACTAAGAAGAAAACTGAAATTGAAAGAAAAGACTAATGGACTAAGGAGTCCTTATTGTTGGATGGTTCTCAAGGTGGGTGTGACCTCTAAGGTCAGTGGTGCGTGATTCCCAAGCGACCTTTAGAACCTAAAACCAAGAAACTAAAAGAATTTAAAATATATTAAGCAGAAGAGAATTATAGATAAGTAGGATAAAGGGGAAAATAAACATAAAGAAGAATTTAAATGGTCTAAAAGACCATTGGCTTGGTTTTTGAATGAAGCGGCCGGCATAAACTTATGTGTTGGGGTCTCCTTTAAGGAGACAATGCTTACCTTCTTACGCTTATTCGACATGATTCTAGTGTAGCTCAAGAGTCTGAACACTTTTTCTAAGGAAAGAAAGAAAGAAAAAGAAAGAAGAAAAATGAGGAGAGAAGGAGAAGGGCTGTGGGGTTTAAATAGGGTCTCAAATCTGGCATGTTCCCATGCCTGTGGACCGAGGGTGTGTTGAATGACACGGCCGCATCGTACGGCCGTGTGTCTAGGTGTGTTTGCACACCCACGCCCGTTTCTTTAACACCACGCCCGTGCCTAAAAAGGCAGTGTGTTGGCACGGTTGGATAGCATGGGCGTGTTTGTCTCGTGTCTAATAAGTTACTGGTTTCACATGGTTGTGGAGCACGGTCGTGCCAATTTACTGGTGCCCATGGGGGAGTGGTTGGATCCGTGACGTCGTGGGGTGGTTGGGGCTAATTCGCATGGCCTCTGTTGTGTTAGTACGGTGGTTCTAGTGGTCCACATGGTCACGGACATGGCCGTGTACAAGGCTATGTGGCCTTGAAGTTCTACACTTCTGGTTAGTTTAAGAGGAAATAAAGAAGGAAGGGAAAGAAACTGAAAATAAATTTGAAAGTAAATAGTGTTAGTACTCGGGTTGCCTCCCGAGAAGTGCTCGTTTATAGTCTTAAGCTGGACTTTCCTTGAATTAGAAAAATTAGGGAGGTTTAAAGGTTTGAATATCTTCCCTCTTGCTTAAAATTTTATTTTCTTGATGAGGTTCAAGTCAAGAAACGTTTACCTTAAAAGTGCCGAATGTTGGATTGCTTACCTCGACTATTCCATGGGGGAAGATATCATGTACCTTAAGAAGTATTTCTCCCTTTGTCTTGGTCTGTTGTGGTGATGTGCGGATCTGCTTTGTCTAACGATGCACGGTCTCCTATTTTGTAGTGGTTTGATGTTCCTACGAGCTCTTCTTGTGATTCCTCTGGTTTTACTTGATGCGGTTCTTCTTTGACGTGTGTCCTCTGCTTTTCAAACTTGTCAATCCTAAGGTCTTGTCCCTTGTAGGATTCTTCTTTGTTGATTTGGGATTTATGAGTCGGCTCAGAGTTGTCGTTATGTGGTGTTTCCTGCGATGAAAGTTGAATAATTTGATTATCATTTGTATTTACTTTCTCACCTTCATCAATTATTATTCTGGCCGAGTCAAGAGCTTGAAGACTGATTGATTCGTCTCCTACACAAAGTATGAGTTCTCCTGTGGCAATATCAACTTTAGTCTTGGTAGTTGCTAGAAAAGGTCTTCCTAAAATTAAGAGGATGGTATTATCCTCATCCATATATGAAACAACAAAATCTACTAAGAAAAAAATTATCTATTTTGATAAGAACATCTTCAATAATGCCCCTAGAAATTCAAATAGTTTTATCAGCTAATTGTATACTCATCCTAGTTTGTTTGGGTTCTCTAAACTTAGTCGTTTAAACAATCAATAAGGCATGACATTTATGCTTGCTCTCAGCTAACACATTATTAATAGTTAGACTACCAATTAAACATGGAATTGTAAAACTCCCTGGATCTTTTAGCTTTCGTGGTAGTCTATTTTGTAACATTGCTGAGCATGCTACGTTTAATTCCATGCGGTGCTCTTCATCTAATTTGTGTTTGTTAGTCATGAGCTGTTTTAAGAATTTCCTTGCATCTGGCATCTGAAAAAGAGCTTCAAGAAGAGGTAAGTTAATATGTATTTTCTTTAGGAGTTTAAGAAACTTACCGACCTGTTCCTCTGAATCGTCTCTTTTTATCACTTCAGGATAAGGTATGCGAGGTTGGTACTCCTTGATTACCGATTTTAGCTTTTCTTGAGTTACCTCTATCTTACCTTCGTCTACCTTGTTTTCTTGTATTGATTTTGGTTCATCTAACTCCTTACTGTCTTGAGCTGAGATGACTTGAATTTTCTCCTTTGGGTTAATCTCGGTGTTACTTGGTAGACGTCCTAGCGGTCATTCTAACATTAGCTTTGCGAGTTGTTCGACTGCATTCGTGGCTTCCTTGACTGAATTTGTAAGTTCCCCCATTCTATTCTCGTTGCTCCTAATTGCTTTCTCAGTTTCTTGGAAGAGCTTTTTTGTGTCTGACGTAAATTTTATCAGCATCTCTTCGAGGGTTGGCTTCTTTTCTTGCTGATATAGCTGATTTTGGAAATTTGAAGGAGGTTGTTATCTTTGATTTCCTTGAATTCCTTGGCCTTCCCATGAAAAATTTGGGTGGTTCCTCCAACCTGGATTGTAAGTGTTACTATAAGGATTGTTATTAGATCTGAAATTATAACCTATATAGTTTGTCTATTCGCTCTCTGCGTCTGGTTGGTAGGGTGGATACTCAGGATTCGCCATGGTTCCACTTGCGTTGCATTGCATGACTGGGTGTACCTGCGAAGAACATAAACTGTCAAGCTTTTTATTCATCATCTCCACTTGATTTGATAGCATGGTTACTGCATCAATGCTGTAGACTCTGGCTGATTTTGTCAGTTTTGTCCTTGTAACCTTCCACTGATAATTATTCAACGACATCTCTTCAATGAATTCGTAGGTTGCTTCAGGATTTTTATTATTCAAGGTTCCACCGGCGGCTGAATCAATTAGTTGTCTTGTTGAGGGATTTACACTTTCGTAGAAGGTTTGGACTTGAAGCCATAATGGTAATCTGTGGTGTGGACATCTCCTCAAGAGATCTTTGTATCTCTCCCATGCATCGTATAATGTCTTTAAATCCATCTACACAAAAGAAGAAATATCATTCCGTAATTTAGCCGTTTTGGCCGGTGGAAAATATTTTAATAAAAATTTTTCGATCATTTGTTCCCATGTAGTGATTGACCCTTGTGGTAACGAGTTCAACCACTACTTGGCTTTATTCCTTAATGAAAAGGGAAATAACCGAAGACGAATGACATCATTAGAAACGCCATTTATTTTGAAAGTATCACAGAACTCTAAAAAATTTGCTATATGAGTGTTCGGGTCTTCATCCTGCAAACCATCAAATTAAACAAATTGTTGAATCATTTGTATTGTATTAGGCTTTAATTCAAAATTAGTAGCAGTTATAGAAGGCCTAACAATACTAGACTCTGCTCCTGTCAAATTGGGTTTAGCATAATCATACATAGTGTGTGGATCATCCGCCACATCTCGTGGTGGATTATTCTCGTCCATCCCTTCAGTAGGATTAGATATGTCTTCTCGCTCTTCTTCTGTGTAATTTAGAACTCGCCTAATTTCTCTGCAATTTCTTCGAGCGGTAGCTTCAATTTCACTATCGTATACTAGAGGTCCTGTCGGGTTCCTTCTAGTCATAAACTAGAGGTATCTGCTAGGAAAAAAGAAGAAGAAATAAAATTAGCAAAATAAAATAAAATAAATTATGAAATAAATAAAAATAAAAATAATGGCTAAAGTAATAAAAATAGAGCTTTCTTAATATTTTAGTTCCCCGGCAACGGTGCCAAAAGCTTGATCGCTGAAATCAGAGCTTTAAAATTTATAAATAGAATGATCAAACCTGAAAACTAACTCTGACAACGACTTAAAGTCTAGTGTACCTATCGAACAGTAGTATAACTTAGGCAAGACCGGATTATCGAACCCAAAGGAACTAAAAATACTAATACTCACTTTCTTTTTATTATTTAGCCTAAAATATAGAATGATTGGTTGATTTAATCTAGTTTAACGACTACTAAGCTAAACACGCAAAGACAAAAAGAACGAATTGGGAAATATCTTGAAGAATTTCAATTAATTACAACAATACCCTCAGGAAGAATCCACTTAGACTTCACTTGTTATTTATTACTGAATCATATGAATTCTTTACTTAGCTTGATCCGTAGGACTCCCTAACCTATATTAAACCCTCTCTCGAGGCGAATAGTGTCTAACCCTAGGTTAATTAGTGGAACTCTCGTTCTCTTATAATAACCCCCTAGAATAGCAGTAAATCGATCAATGGATTTCCATATTAGGTTTCACCCTAATCCGATAAAATCTCGTAACCCTGTCTCTAGGCGTTCGATCAACTCCGCTTGATTATGCTAGATCGACTCTTTAGCAGGGTCTATTTCTCCTCCACCTAAGCACATCAGATTTGGATTAAGCAACATAATTAAGAACAAACTAAGTATTTATCATATAATTCAGAAAATAATAACAAAATTCATCTAGGTTTCATCCCCTTTAGGTATCTGAAGGGTTTAGTTCATAATGAATAAAAACATCTCAAGAGAAAAGATAAAACAAAACATAAGAAATCCCTAAAACCCCCTAGAGGAATTGAAGGAGAAATCCACCGTCTTGAGTAGATTTTTGGCTTTTCGAGATGGATCTTCTGGCTATCTTCGAATGATTCCCACAAATGTGATCCTTCTGGCTCGGCTCCTTGGCCTAGCTCACCGCCCCCCTTTCAGGATACACTTACGGTGTTTATATAGGCTCTTGGAATGCTTTACTTGGCCTCTAAGTGTCCTAATTTAAGTCTGCTTCTTACTCGGTATTTGAATAAGCTTTGGAAAGTGTTTCTTTGGCTCTAAGTATCCAAATTCAAGTGAAATTGCTCTCTCCCATAACAGGGGCACGGCCATGGCACACGCCCATGTAAATCGTGGTTGGGCAGTGTCTCGATTCTATCGGTTGGGGCACGGCCGTGTAAATCATGGCATGGCCGTGTCTTAGTTAATTTTTGAAGCACGACCGTGTGGCTTGAAGTCCAGGCCGTGTCAATTTCTTTTTTGGCTCAAATTGGCTCGTTTTAGGCCTTTTCTTGTTCTTTTCATCCTCGGGTGCTTTCCTGAGTATAAATATGAAAAGAAAGGATTAAAACCACCTTTTTACATAAATCAGGGCTAAATCATCCTAAAAGCATACTAAATATGGGGTTAAAATATGTTACTTTTACAGTTTATCATCCACCACTAGTATGCAATGTCTCTTAGAATTGATACGACACATTTTACACATTCAGCTGGCGTGTAAGATAGTTCATCAAATACTCGGATTGTATTCTCAAGCCAAAACTCAGCTCTCTAGGATCGTCATAAATAGTAGCTCTAAACTCTTCAACCCCGTATTTTTGAATTTTATCCACAGGCAGCTTACTCACACGTAAAGGTTCCAAACCTTGATGAGCTACGGGAACCAGTTGGGGAATAGGTGGGGGTGGAAGTTGCTGTGCAGCCAGATTAGTTTGGACAAACTCTGTGGAACACTCGTTCATCATTTGGAAGAAGGCTTCCTTGGCCTTTCCTCCCTGACTACCCGATACAGGTCTCGACTAAGACTGCGCTACTCCGTGAATGGGGGCTGGCGCATTACTTTCAACATCATGAGCCACTGCTCGATTGGGATCCATTACTATATGAAACATGATTTAAACTGTCAGGGGATATCATACTATAACAGGTTATATATGGCATGTATAGCTAGACTCTCACTAGTTACGTTAGTTTTAGAATCAACAAACCGTAACTCTGATACCAATAAATGTACCACCCTTAAACTGTATCCGTCGCTAGAATAGGGTTGCGGAGAATTACCAAAATTATTACTCAAATATACATACATTTCACATACATTTTCCAATTCCAAATAAATATCATTCACAATCAACTACATTGTCCCTAATACGAGTCTAAGATGCCTAAATCATGCATTAGAAGTGGTTCGGTACTAAACCGATAACTTAGGAAATTTTTGAAAAACTTAGAAAAAATTTTAAAATACAGGGGACACACACCCGTATGGCCTTGCCGTGTGAGACATGCCCGTGTCACAAACCATGTGGATATTTCAAATTAGATCACATGGCCGTGTCCCAGCCGTGCTTGACCCTGTGTAACTCTCTGACTTGGGTCACATGGCCAACACACACGCCCGTGTGCCCTTGAAAATGGCCACACAAGCTGTGTGCCAGGCCGTGTGCTAGGTCGTGCTAATACTGTAGGGTATAAGACTTATACGACACAGCCAAGTCACACGCCCGTGTGCTGGGCCGTGAGGAGCATACTGACTTGGTTTCAAATTAAACACTAGGGGACACACGGCCGTGTAACTTGACTGCGTGTCACACATAGCTGAGACACACACCCTTGTATCTGCCCATGTGGACAAAAATAGGCTATTTACCAAGCCATCTTGCTCACCCAAATTTGCATTCACCTACCCAAATCAAATGGCATAAATAGGCATTCAAACCAATCTCAACCAAGCCTAATTCATGCTAATTCCATACCATTAACCACAAACACATAAATATCACAATAAGCCATTCAATTCATACCAATTTCACATTCTCAAATCACCTAAATGGTCACTTTTAATTATGCATCACTTCACCTAAAGCCACAAGCATACCAATATCAAATTTCAACCATTTGGAACAACAAACACCAATTCACATAAAGCATCTATATAGCAATCATATACAACATATCAAAAGGCCATTTTCACATATTTATACATCACCAAGCATACCAAAATTAGCCAAATTACATGGCTATACACATAACCAAGCATTCATCCTTTACTGAGCCAAATCAAATGGTTAAATTCATTACCAAAATATATACCAAAATGAGCATAACTCCTATACATGCCATAGAACCAAATACATAAGTTCAAAAGAACCAAAGTGACAGTTGGATAGCGTGATGAGATCTCCGATGACTCCCAATCCGAGCAAGCTTTGATATTCACTATAAAACACAAAAAAGTAAACAGAGTAAGCTATAAAGCTTAGTAAGCTCGTATCGTTAATAAGTAAAACTTACCATTCATACATCATTCAAGTGATATAAACATAATGTAACATCCTAAAAATTTGAGTATCAATATGTTGCTTGTCTTTGGTGTTAGCTCGGGTATGATTTTATTGTGTGCTTAATATAGTCTTGAGAAGGCTCGGGTTTACTTGGAATTAGAATAAATTTTAGTAAAGAGTACTTTACTGTAGAGAAATCAGGTGAGCTTGAAGTTTAAGTTAATTAAGTGATAAAAGATGGCATAAGATGAGTAATTGGCAAAGAGGTGATGGCGTCATATGTTGGACTTGAGGGGAGAGGTTCGAATCTATGCAAATTGGGAGCTTTTATTTTTGCTTTTTCCTAGCATGTGTCGGCCAAGCATCATTCATGGATAAGATGGACTAATTCTTTTTTTGGTAAGAAGACTAAAGTTTATGGCAAGCATGATTTTAGGGATGGAATTGCTTGATTTTGGGGATAGGATTTCTCAAACTTAAGGAAAATGGAGGATTGTAAGGCTTGAATCTAGGTTGATGTTTTGGTAATTTTTTTCATGGCCATTTTGACCAAGAATGTGGATGGTATTGCGGACTAGGGGGGTTGGCCGAATGTGTTAGTAGCTTGCCTAGGATTAAGAGTTAGTTTTGGCCATTCCTAGCATTTTGTGCAAAATTGCAATTCTCTTCACAACCTTTTCTCCTAGCAGAATTTGAGCTTTTGGCAAGCCTTTTTCTTTAGACCATTTCATTTTCATGTTACCATTTGGGCACATTTTTGCTTAGCATTACCAAAGCCAAGATCATTTTCTTTTCTTCTCTTTTTCCTCTCCATTGCCGAATGCATATTGCTCCTAAATTCATCTATTTTCTTTCTCTTTCCCTCTTGAAAACCGAATCAACATAATCTCTTTCTTTCACCTTTTATTTTCTTTTCAACCATACTTTCTTCATTATTTTTCTCTCATGGCCGAATGTTAGATTACTCCATTGCCGAATCATTTTTCTTTTCTTTGTTTATTCATAGCCGAATCTTCCACTATACATAAGTATTCTTCTCAATCATTCTTCTTTCAAGCCTTGGACAATAAGTAAGAGTTTCTTTTTGGTTTCTATGTTGGCTTAAGGGAAGTCTTGGCCGAATCTTAATGGTGGTAAGAAGAATCTCTTTGATCGAAATCATCATTCATTCTATTAAACATTTTCTTTCGTTATATTTTAGTGTGATAGTGGAGGGCCGAAACTCAAGTGTTCATGAGTGTCGTGAATCGTTGGAATCAATTTAAGGTGTTAAGGTAAGGGATTATCAAGGACTCTCATATTACTCGACATATTGATATAGATGGATTATTAATCAATTTCGTTTTAGGGGACGTTATCGCTCGATTTTCATATTGTGGAACGAGGATATTTGTGGTAAGCCAATCTCACCCTTAAAACCGTTAGTCATAATTTCGATAATTTATTAGTCGGACTAATGATCTTTTGTCAATAGAGACAATCAAGATAGGGATGAAAAGGGCGGTAAATAGTGTTCGGAAGAGGGGTGGTTCCGCTATTCCCCCTAAGTTTAAGCGAAGGGCTATTTTGAAAATTCGAGATTTTCCACTGGGTTGTGGACTCTCATCCGAGGAGAATCAGTTGTTTGAAGTCGTTCGTACTCCCGAACCTTTGTTTGTTCGTGGATTTTCATCGGGTAACTAACCAACAATCGGGGAGAAACCGCAAATAGAAGTGGTTCGAAATTCTGAGGGTAAAAGTCTAGATCGTTATTTCAAAGATTCGATTTGTAAAAAAATAATAGTGTTCTAATTTATCGTGATGCGTTTAGGTATCGACGAGCGGGAAAGTCTAGTTCTCACAGTAACCAGGTGTGTAACTTCACACTTATCTCAGGTTAGATACTATACCGTAAGTATTGGGATAAAATCGTAAAGATGGCAAAATCAAAAATGCGTAAAAATTAACACTTTTGAGTAAATGCATGAAAATAGTTAAAGTCGTGAAATTATGAAAACGCCCTCAATGAGTTTATTGGTAAATAGTAAATTTTATGCCTCATGTGATAAATGGGCCGAAAAACTGCTAGATCGATAAATGGGCTGAAAAATTGCTAGATCGATAAATGGGCCAAAAAAAACTGCTAGATCGATAAATGGGCTGAAAAACTGCTAGATCGATATATGGGCCAAAATGCTATTTTGTCTTATGGGCCAAAATGAAAATTTGAATTTTTGGACTCACATGTATTATGGGCTTTTGATAAATTATCATATGGATATATATTTTGTTATGCATACATGATTGCATGGGTTGGGATAATTGACGAAGAGAAGAAAGGCCTGTTGCCAAAAATCTAGTTCGGTGGCTCCGCCACAAATATATTTTAAATGGCTTAATGCCTCTAGTTCGGTGACTTTGTCACAATCTAGTTCGGTGGTGCACCACAATATTATTTAAAATGGCTTTATGCCTACGATTGGTGTGTTGGCGGGGTGGGTTGACTTGATCCCCACAGGTGTGTTGGTTGGTACGGGTGGTGTGTAGCGGATGAAATTAGGTTTGGTTGGGAATTTCATTTTACATGCAGTTTATTTATTTTATTGTTAAATCCGTAAATGGGTTCAAGCCCAAAATAATGTCTTGATGATCTGGCCCAATGAATGTGGTAAGTGAGTTATACACTGAGTTCTGAGTAACTCACTCTGTTTAATTATCCATCTCAGGTAATGGAAATTGACGAAGGCTTGGGTTGAGGATGACTTCGTGGAGGCCGTACTTCAAACATGGGTTTTATAAACTATGAACTTTTAATTAAGTGAATTCTTTTAATTACTATTTTGGGTATGATATAATAAGGCTTTTATTAATATTTTATGGATTTTATGTGTGGATGGATTTAATTTTGTTTTAGACATTTAATATGGGCTTATGTTAATTTTATAATATTTCCTTAAAATTTTGTTTTAAAACATATGAGATTCTTTAAATATTCTTGTTTGTTTTAAATTCTTTTGAACTCTTTAAAAATTACTTTAAGGTTTTTGACAATTAAAATACTAAATGATAAGATTTCAAACTAGTATTTCTTTATTTATCGATTTTAAATCAATTTCTTGATTTTTTTTTAACTAAATTCACTTTTAAAAGGTTTTGTAGAACTGTTTTACCTAAATCATTAGAGAATTAAATGGATGTTCGATCTGTGTGACAAACCAAACCTTGTCCTAACACATAGACCTGGTTTGGGGTGTTACACATAATGTACTACAAAACCATTTAATCATAAAGTTAACATGCGTTCATCCACATAATGATCATGAACTTACAATTTCGTAGATTCAATGCTCAAATGATTTATGTACATACCTGTACTGATACATATTTATCTCACACAATTTCACATCTTTGATATACCCATTGAACCATTTGGAATAATATCGGATACTTGGGAATCTTACACCCTAAGCGTCAATACATAGTCAAAGCTATCTCAATCTCATATCTCATATAATGCTCACTCTCGAGCCTATCAACGGGTCTACTCACACAAGCTGATGGTCATGATGTAGCTACAAGGTGCTGCTCACACAAGCTGACGAGAATCTGCAACACATGCCAGATATCTCAACCACCAGTAGGACGTATGGACCAGCACCCAAATCACATAACCCTTAATGACATGTCATTCGTATCCTAATCTGTTCCAAAGGTTTAACCGAGATTTCACATGGCCGAATCTTCTTCAAACGTATCCGTAAGGTCGTATTCACAAAAATTTCAATAATAAAGCATTTAAAACACAATTAAATTTATGCTTATTAACATACGAACTTACCTCGACCTCAAAAACAACAAAATAGATCGACTAGTCCAAAACTTTGTTTTTCCCCCAATCCAAATCCGAACCTCATTTTTCTTGATCTATATAAAATTTAACTTATTCAATTATCAATCTATTCAATTTAGCCCATAAATCACATTATGGCAAAAATTGCACTTTTGCCCCTTATATTTCAACATCTTTTCAATTTAGTCCTTGGCTCATAAAAATACAAATTCATGCAATTAGATCACTACCTATGCTATCCATATATCCATAATTATCATGTAGCCGATATTTTTCATTTATTTCACATTTCTGCCACAAAATTTACACATTTCACAAATAAATCCCTAATTGACAATTTTATCAAAATCACTTTACAAATGTTGTTTATCTAACAACAACCATACATTTTCTATCATCAAACATTAAAATACACATACATTCATCAATGGAAAAACCCTAAACCTTTAAAAGTTTTGCAAATTAGTCCCTAGGCTAGCTAGATTAAGTTACAACGATCTCAAAAACATAGAAATCATTAAAAATGGGACAAAAACCATACCTAAATGAACAATGGAAGCTTGGCCGAGTGAAAAAAAAACCCTAAAATGGCTTCTTCTTTTGATAATATTCAGCTAATGGAAGAAGATGGACGACAAAAATATGGTTTTGTTTTATTTATTTTAGTTTATTATTCTAATTACCCATTTACCCTTGCTAATACATTAAAACATACACAAATAATGTCCATAAATGTCCACTCGCATTATGGATGGTTTAATTACCACATAAGGACCTCTACTTTAAATTTCTATAGCTATTAGAACCTTTTAGTTATTAGAACTCAACTTTTACACTTTACGCGATTTAGTTTTATCGAATTGAGCATTCAAACGATAAAATTTCTTAATGAAATTTTTACACAATTACATGATCATGCTGTAAAAATTAAAATAATAATAAAATAATTATTTTGACCTCAAATTTGTGGTCTCAAAACCACTATTCTGATTTCACTAAAAATGGGCTGTTACAAGAATCTATTGATTTATATGAAAAGGAATGATAGGGTTTACTTATTGACCTCTTTCTCGAATCTCTAGCCTCAGGATAAGCTTTTCTCTTTTCTGTGCTAAATTCCTCGGCTTTGCAAGCTCTATCGACAAAAACAACAAATTCTTTCAATTACAGAATTCTGATTAGAAGTTTAATGTCTTTGTTCAATCCGTATTCAAATCATTTACACATAATTTCTTCAGTAGAAACACACTCTCGAGCATATTTAATTTTATAAATTCTCTTTTGTACTCAGTCACAGTCATACAATCCTATTTCAACTCTAAAATTCTTTATTCTTTTGATCAATAAATCGTTGACTTATCTATTTCTTTCTGAAATCAGTCTAAAAGAATTCCCACGTGGCCCATTTTCTCGGCACCACAGGTATTAAAGTGTTCCACCATTGGTAAGCAGTATCTCTCAAAAATGATACAACACATTTGTGATGGTGGTGGAAAAAAGTCTTAAAATTTATATAATGAATGATCAAGCCTAGAAACTAACTATCACCACGATTGAGGCAAGCACACCTATCGAACAATAGTATAGTTTAGTGGCAAGACCGGATTGTCGAACCCAAGGGAACCAAAAGTACTAATACTAACTTTCTTATTATTATTTAACCTAATAATTAAGAGAATTGTTGTTTAATCTTAAATTAAATAACTACTAAGCTAAAGATGCTAAGACACGGAGAAGGAATTGGGGAAATACTTGTGGGAAAACCAATTGATTAAGACAATACTTGAGGAAGAATCCAGATAGACTTCACTTGTTATCTAACTCTGAACCAAATAGTTTATTCACTTGACTTGATCCGTAGAATTCCCTAATTTATATTAATACCTCTCTCGAGGCTTACTAACGTCTAACCTTAGGTTGATTAATTTAAATATCTTTTAATTAAAACCCCTAGAATTGCATTAACTCGATCTATGGACTCCTATATTAGGTTTGACCCTAATCTGACAGATTTTCATCATCCTATCTCTAGTGTTGCGATCAACTCCGCTTAACTATGTTAGATCTACTCTTAAACAGGGAATATTCCTCCACTGCCTAAGGGCATTAAAACTTGAATCAATATCCTGAAATATCAAAACAAGAATTAAGAACACATAATTAAGAACAAATTAAGTATTTATCATATAATTCAGAAAACAATAACAAGATCCATCTTAAGTTTTATCCCCCTCAGGTATTTGAGAGGTTTAGTTCATAGTCATGAAAGAATACATCTCAGAAGAAAATATAAAACAAAACATAAGAAAAACCCTAAAACCCCCTAAAGGTATTAAAGGAAAGATCCTCAGCCTCGAGTGTGATTTCGGCTTCTGGGATGGAGCAACTGGCTTTCTTTGAGTGAATCCCACAATTTGGCCTCTCTGGCTTGGCTCCTCGGCCTACCTGGACCACCCCCTTGAAGGTTGGCCTCTAGGGTGTTTATATAGGCTTTTGGAATGCCTTTCTTTGCCTATAAGTACCCTAATATGAATAAAACTCTTCTTTGCTGCAGTAGGGACACGCCCGTGTAGAATAGCTGTGTGAATCGAATCTAGCCCGTGGTTAGATCTACTGAAGAGGCACGACCGTGTGTCTCGGGCCCAGGCCGTGTTGATTTTGTACTTTGGCCCATTTTCTCTATTTTTAGCCCGTTTCTCATTCTTTTCATCCTCCGGTGCTCTCCTAAGTATAAAACATAAAATTAAAAGATTAGGAGCACCAAATTCCACAATTCAGGGAATAAATCATCCAAAAGTATGCTAAATGTGGGATTAAAATATGAACATATTATGATTTATCAATTTGACACATTCCACTGGCGTGCAAGACAGTTTATCAAAAATTCGAATTGTATTCTCAAGCCAAAACTCGACTCTCTCAGGATCATCATCAACTGTATCTCTAAACTCTTCAACACTGTACTTTAGAATTTTATCCACAGGTGGCTTACTCATACGCAAAGATTCCAAACCTTGAGAAGCTACGAGAATCAGTTGGGGAATAGGTGGGGTGGAGGTTGCTGAGCAGTCAGATTCATTCGGACAAACTTAGTGAACTATTCGTTATCATTTGGAAGAAGGCTTCCTTAGCCTCTCCTACATGATTATATAGTCCGATTCGTTGTCATTCATTATCATTTGGAAGAAGGCTTCCTTGGACTATATAATTCGTTATCATTCATTATCAGATAGAGGTCTCAATTCATACTTTTGTTACTCCGTGAATGGAGGTTGGCGCATAACTTTCTACATCATCAACAACTGCTCAATTGGGATCCATTGCTATATGAAAACATGATTTAGAACTTTCAGGAGATATCCCATTATCACAGGTTAAATATGGCATGTATAGCTAGTCTCACACACGTTACGTTAGTCTGAGAATCAACTAAATCATATCTCTAATAATAATAAATGTAACACCCCTAACCCGTATCCATCGCCGAAATAGGGCTACAGAGCATTACCAAACTTACCAACTAAACAATCATACAATTCTCAAATCCCAACAATCATCATTCAAATACAATTATATAGTCCCTAATACGAGCCCTTGAGACCAAAAACAGGCATTAGAACTGGTTCGAGACTAAACTGAGAACTCAAGAAAATTTTGGGAAAACATAGAAAATTTTCAAAGTATAAGGGACACACGCCTGTGTGCCCAGGACGTGTGTCTTACTCAGCCAAAGACACGCCTGTGTCACAGGCCGTGTCCCAGCCCGTGTCCTACCCCATGTAACTCACTGACTTGGGTCACATGGCCAACCACACTCCCGTAAGACTAGCCCGTGTACCCTTTAAAATCGCCTTACGCCCATGTGCCAAGCAATGTGATAGGCCTTGTGAAAACTGAAGGGTATACTAACTTATACCACCTAGCCAAGTCACACACCCGTGTGTTGGGCCGTGTGGAGCTATTGACTTGGTGTCTAAATAAGTACCAATGGACATATGGCCGTGTCACACACGGTTGAGACATACGCCCGTGTGGACAAAAATAGGCTATTATCCAAGCCATTTTTCTCACCCAAACTTGCAACGACCTACACATACCAAATAGCATATGAACATATCTTTAATAGGTATTCAAACCCATCTAAACCAAGTTCAATTCATGCAAGAACAATACCAACAACTAAAATGCTCATAAGAATCCCAAATAACTATTTAATTTCATACCAATTTCACATACAAAAATCACCTA
Organism: Gossypium rotundifolium; assembly: GCA_025506655.1. NCBI lineage: Eukaryota > Viridiplantae > Streptophyta > Magnoliopsida > Malvales > Malvaceae > Gossypium > Gossypium rotundifolium. The sequence goes on from CP106731.1 coordinate 56,029,574, forward strand.
AATGATCAAACTCACCTATTAGACTTTATGCCTAAATCAACATGCATACTACATTCTTAAATTCAATCATTTTGTACTAAAAATACCAATTCACAACCATGCATTCACATAGCAATTATAAGCCAAAAATCAAAGGCCATTTACACACATATATATAACCAAGTATACCAAAATAAGCCAAATCACAAGGCTATACACATAACCAAAACATAAACCATTTACAAGCCAAATCAATTGGCTATATACATTACAAACATGTAGGCCATATTGACCACAACACCTATACATGCCATATAACCAAGTACACAAGTTCAAAAGTACCAAAACAATGGTTGTATAGTGTGATGAGATCTCTGACAACTCCCAATCCGAGCAAGCTTCGAAATCACTATAAAACACAAAAAAGTAAATAGAGTAAGCTATAAAGCTTAGTAAGTTCGTATAGCAATAAGCTCAACTTACCATATGAACACAATTTAAGTAATCAAACAAATCATAATATAACTCATATTGATCCACATTCCTATCACGTTTTCATTCACAAGGTTAGATATGAAATTGACAAGTTTCATAGACTCAAAGCTTATATGATTCATTCAGAAACCTCACACCCTAAGTGCCAATACATGGTCGAAACCATCTCAATCTCATATCTCATATGTAAATGCTCATCTCGAGCTATCACCGGGTTTGCTCACACAAGCTGACAGTCAAGACGTAGCTATACGGTGCTGCTCACATAAGCTGACGAGTAACTGTAACACATGCCAAAAAACTCAGCCACCTGTAGAACGTATGGACCAGCACCCAAAACACAATAACCCCTAATGACATATCATTTTTATCCTATCTATTCCTAAGGTTCAACCGGGATTTCACAAATCGCCAACTCTTTGTCAAATATTTTCGTGAAGTCGTATTTTACAATAATGCAATAATAAAGCATGTAAAACACAATTACATTAATCTTTATTAACATACGAACTTACCTCGATCATCAAAAACGACGCAATAGGATCAACTAGTCCAAAACTTTATCTTTTCCTCGATCTTGATCCGTACGAGGCTTAATTTGATCTAATAATCAAATTCAATTCATTTAGGATTCATTTTATTCAATTTAGCCCAAATACATATTTTTGTAAATTTAAACTTTTACCCTAATATTTTAACTTCTTTACAATTTAGTCCCTATCATATAAAAATTCAAATTCATGAAATTTAATCTACACCCATGCTAGTCGAATTTCACACAAGCCTATAGCAGCCCATATTTTTCATTATTTCACACATTTACCACATAAATTCCACATTTCTCAATTTAATCTCTATTTGACATTTTCAACCAAAATCACTTTAAAAAACTTGTTTATTTATTAACAAAGATTCATTTTCCTCCATCAAACATCAAAACACATACACATTCATCAATGGTAAAACCCTAGACTTTTAACAGTTTTGGAAATTAGTTCCCGGGTTAGCTAGATTAAGCTTCAACGATTCCAAAAAACATAAAAATCATTAAAAACGGGCTCAAAATCACTTACAATGCAAGCAAATTGCTTAGCCAAAACTTTCTCCTTAGTTTAACAATAGTGGCCAGTTCTCCCTAGGTGATTTGAAGAAGATGATGTTTTAATTTCATCTTTTTCTTGTATTAATTTAACTTATTTTACTTAATTACAAAATTAACATTAATAATTTATTAAAATTTCCATAAAACCACGTCATGGATTTCCACTATCTATTTAAATGGTCTAATTACCTTATAATGACCCTTACATTAAGATTCTATAGCTATTTAATTCCTTTAGCTAATAGAACACAACTTTTGTACTTTACGTGATTTAGTCATTTTTACTAAATTAAGCATGCAAACATCAAAATTTCTTAACGAAATGTAACACACCTCACTCGTATTCAATGCTAGAATAGGGTTATGGGCTATTATTGGACTTGTAACACAATTATACCATCATTTCACATACATTTTTAAATTCATAAAATGAGCCTACGAGGCTCTAAACATACTTTAGGAGTGGTTCGAGACTAAACCTATAACTTAAGAAACTTTTGAATCATTTAGAAAATTTTTCCAAAATACAGGGATCACACGCCCATGTGGCCAGACCGTGTGTCACACACGGCCAAAGACACGCCCATGTCATGGGCCATGTTCAATCTCATGCCACTTACTGACTTAGGTCACATGGCCAACCACACACCCGTGTGTCCAGTCCGTGTGCCCATTCGAATTGGCTGCACAAACCCATGTACTAGGCTGTGTGCTAGGCCGTATCAAACCTATAGGCTATTTATGGTCTTTTATCTTTTCGGAACTAAATTGAAGGAAAAGGTAAATTTAAGGGTGAAAAGCATGAATTTGGAGAAAAAGTGGGCCAACATGCGACATAGGAAAAAATGTGGTGCCGAAAATGCAAGCATGGAATACATAAGGAAAAATACAAAGAAGGGATATTTTTATAAACACCAGACTCTATTTAATTTTTAATTATATTAGGATAATTGTTAGATATTATTATTTAGATTTTATATTAGCTTTTATCTTTATTTTTATTTAATTATCTTTAACTATCTTTATTTATCTTTACTTATCTTTTACAATTTAAGTAGGACTAGACTAGGTTTCCTAGTACTATAAATAAGGGAAGGAGTGACTCAAATTTCATATCATCTTTTCTGTAAACACTCCCTCCCCCAAAAAAGCTTAGCCTTGTTCTTTCCTTATTCAATAAAATTCTATTTTTTTATTAAGTCTATTTCTTTTCCCAAAAGCATGAGCCCCTAAATCCATCTAGCCAAAGGTTGTAAAAATCCCCAAAAAGGTTCATGAGGCTTAGAATCTGTGCTTTGTCTTCTCAACGAGTATTCATCACTTTTATACATTACGGGGCTGACGTTTTCGTCCATGTCCCTTCAAAAGTGGTCTTTCCAACTTGTGCAAAGAATGACTGCATTGTATATTTTGGGAAGGTTGCACAGTCAGTTCGTTAGCTTACTGCGTCAGTGGTTCGAGCCCAAGAGAAAAAATGGCGTGTCATTCACCATTGGGAAGTGATGATCTACTGTAAGACGGTCCCACAAGAGTGCCAGTTGGCTAGAGCCAGGTTCCTATAAATTATAAGTTTAAACCCTAAGTGGAGTTGGTGGTCGTAGGCATCCTCTTCCACTATAACCGGCTTATTCAGTTCAAGAAGGATCACTTAAAAGTCGATGATTGAACCCAAGGAGGATCGAGACAACTGGAGGCTGGAATCTCGCCACATAAGAAACTCTCTCTTTTCCCAAACTTTGTTTATTTTTATATTCTCTATTTTAATTTTTTCAATTTATTTAATTTTACAATTTCAATCAACTTTTAATTCTATCTTTTTTATTTTTTCCTAGGTACAAAGGTTTTTTTGGGCACAATTTTGCCCAGGATCTCATGAGGATTTGACCCTACTTCCCTTATACTATTCTTTTTATTATTTCTATAGCGATAGGATATATTTGGTGCTTCAACGATGCATCAAATTTTGGCGCCGTTGCTAGGGACTGGCAACATACTAATCTTGTATTTTATTTCTTATGACTAGATCCGCTCCAGGTACTCTTGCATTTGATTCAGAGATTGAAAAGACTGCGAGAACTAATAGCAAGGAAACAAAGCTAAGGAAAAAGCAGTCAGTGGTGGTTGGGACTCAAAGTAACCCACCTCCAGAAATTGAAGTCGACGACGAAGTTGTAACAGCTCGTATTATACCCTAGTCAGAATAGTGGTTTTGGGACCACAAAATTGAGTTAAAAAACATTTTAATATTATTTTTCGTGTTTATAGTATGTGAATTGACATTTGTGAAATTTATGTAAATCATTTGGGTGCCCGATTTGTTGAAAGGACTAAATAGCATAAAAGATAAAAGTGGCATTCTATATGTTTAATGCGTTGGATTGTTTTGGCTTTTGAATATGATGGCCTTAAATGGAAATTATGCCATAAGAATTATGAGTGGACATTAATGACCATCCAATAAGTGATTTTTAATTGTTATAAAGCAAAGGTAAAATGGTAAATCATGTATTTATATATATTAAATAAAACAAAACTATTTTATTGTTCATCTTTCTCAATTCTCCAACCGAAAATAAGAAAATACCTAGGGCTTGGAATACTTTAAGGCTCAATTATAAGTTCGTTTTTGTTCAGTTTTTGATGATTTTTATGTTTTTGTGATTGTTGTTAAGTGTTCTAGCTAGCCCATGCTTAAATTCATGAAATTGATTATGATTTTGAGTTATGCCATTGTTGATAATGTGAGCTTTGTGAGGTTTGATGATAGAAAATAAGTGTTGGATGATAGATAAACGTATTTTGTATTGGGATTTTTGATGAATTTGATTATTATGGGCTAAATTGTGAAAGTGAGAAATTGAGGGACTAAAATATGAAATAAATGAAAATTTTGAACTAATATGAGCTAAGGGAATATTCGTCTAAGCCTTTATATAAGGAAATTATGTGTATTTTGTAATTTTGTGAAATGAGGATTAAAGTGTTAAAATGTGAAAATATGAGGGCTAATTTGTAAAATGCCCTAAATAAGTGTAAATGGATTGAATTGAATGATTTGGTGAATAAAAGAGTTAAATTTGAATGTGTATAGATAAAGAACCAAAGAAAATGAAATTAGATTAGGGAAAATTGAAAGTAGTTGAATAGTCATTCGTTTCTGTTCTTTCCCATACGGGGTAAGTCGATATAGAAATAAATGTGTTTGAATTGAATTATTATTGCTTATATTTGAATGAATTGTGATATATGGCTATTTGAGTCGAATATGTGAAACCCGGGAAAGTTTTGATAATGTGACGATGTCCGAAAAGTCCCGTGCGAACCTTAGGAAATAGTTAGGATACGTATGTCATGACATAGGATTCTGAGATATGATTTCGTGTAAGAACGTTTCTGGGACACTGGCATCAATTAGAGATTACGTGTAAGACCATGTCTGGGACATCGGCATCATATATGATTTCATGTAAGACTCTATCTTGGACAGTGGCATCGATACATGTAAGACCACGTCTGGGATGTTGGCATTGTATGGGCTTTCCGAGCTATCCGAGTATCCTATTAGATTTTAAATGGTTCAATGGACATTCCAAGAATGAATAAGTATATGAATGTGCATCAGAATTCCGGTACGTATGTATGTGTAATAGCTTGACTTAGGGCCTAGTCGAAATAGTGGCGCAAGACCACAGATTCGAAGTAGAAATATGTGTTTTAATAATTTTATAAGGCTTATGAGGTGTTTGTATGATTGTGTGGAAATTTCATGAAGGAATTTTATTAATTAGTAAATAATTTGTCCATTAGGACTAAATTGCAAAGATTAGAAAATATGAGATTCTAGAAGATTTAAGTATGAAATAGAATTATAAAATTTTTTGGAGGTCTTTATTTAGCAATTAGACCATTATATTTGATGATGGGCAAAAATGGACATGGGAAGGAAAAATCTCAAGAAAGGATCATTAAGGGCATTTTTGTCATTTGGTAAATAAAAGATTAAAAAAGGAAAAAGAAGTCAAAATTGTGTCCATCTTCTTCCCTAGGTGCCGAAATTTGATGAGAAGCCATAGCTAGAGTTTTTCTCATTTTCAAGCTCAAAGTAAGTGCATTCTAGCCCAATTTTTAATGTTCTTCATATTTTTGAGACCCTCGTAGCTCGGTTTAGCTATTTCTAGCTATATTTTGAGCTAGGGTTTATGTTCAAAAATTTACCCATGTATGACATGCATGTATTTTTGTAACACCCCAAACCCGGTCAATACACCATGACCGAATCTAGCATGTTACGGGGTGAAAATGATTGAATAAACCAGTTCCGGTAAAATTTTATTGAAAACTCTTTTATCGTTCTTTTAGAGAAGCTCTACGCATGGTAATGTTAAAAGCGTTTTTGTGTTGCTAAAAAAAATCCGGAGAACTCATGCTTGAAAATCCGTTTGTTGTTACTAGATGGTTTGAAAATTCAGGTTTGAAATCCTCTTTATTAACTTTGTCATTACCTTGTGAATAATGTCACCCGATGGTAACGTTGAAAAAAACCCGATATAAAGTATAATTTTGTAAACTTCGATTTGATTCCGGTTAATAAAGCAATTCAAGTTATAAAACATATGCATAAAATAATTAAAATATAATCTAGAAATAAAAACCCAAATTAATACTTAGCGGCCTTATTACAAAACCAAAACCAAAACCAAATTGAAGGAAATAATAAAGCCGAAATAGTAATTTAAAATCAAAACCCGAAACTAGCATGCATGGCCGCCTCGAGTCCTCCCCGGCTCCATCTCCGCAATCTATGCCTCATCTGCAAAATATAAGGGAAGGGGTGAGTCATCGAGATTCAGTGTATAAGTCCCCAACCCGATTGTACAAGCACTTACACAGATCATCAGTATAACATGCAAATCATGCAACCCATAACCTAACCATCCAATCTCCTTTATCTACCCCGTGTGGTCAAAACCACTGGTGACCGTAGCCACAAATCATATAAGTGTGGTCAAAACCACGGGTGACCGTAGTCACAAATCATATGGTGGGGCCAACCCACCGTGTGGTCAAAACCACTGATGACAATCCCGTAATCAACATGTGGGGCCAACCCACTGTGGTACCAAACCACTGGGATGAGTCACAATATTCATATGTGGTCAAAACCACTGGTGGTCAAAACCACTGGGACTTAGTCACAAATTATAATATCAAAGACGGGGCCAACCCGTCGTGTGGTCAAAACCACTGGTGACAGTCCAAATAATTCTTCCCCCTCCTCTCAACAATCCTACCATCATGTCCATAATAATCATGACATAATAGCACATGATGATGCATATAACACATGGCATAACATTGAACAATGACATGATAGCATATAACGAGATCCATAATCAGGGGACTTACCCGGAGTCCATGCTCATGCTCACAAGGCATGACTACCGATTTTAATGGCTACAACAGTTAACACAATAACATATCATACTAACGAAGTGTGTAAGCGTTACACACCTGATTATTTGCGAATCTAGCAAAATCTCGAAACTACGATCTATTCTCAAACCAATAGAACTCGAAAATCCCGAAACGTTTACTTCCTCCCTTCCTGTATTCGGCCAAAACCTTGTTAGTAATCAAGAGCCCATTCGGCTCATCAAGCAATCCCGAAGGATGAAATAACGCACCATAAAACCCTTACCAAGATCGATTACACCCGAGCCTTTAGGCTTAAATCACAAGCCAACAAATCCCGGAGATCCACCTCCTTCCTACAATCGGTTAGACATATCATTAGGAATCTAAAGGCCATTCGGCCATAGCATGAATCCCAAAACCAAAAGAGATTGACACTCCCTTACCTTAGTTGACGAATCCCGAAGATCTAGAAGATCGAAATCCAAACCACGATCCAAATGAAACCCGAGAACCTACAAGTTGGCGTCACCCCTTTCTCAACACAAGAGATCCCCTGGCTCTTGAAAAGATTCGGCCCTAGCACCAAAGATGAGGAAATCGGCAACTAGAAAAATATAAAGGGAAAAAAAAAGAGATGGACTAACCAAAACTTACCACACCAAGGATTGAGGTTCGGCTATGAGAACCAAAGAAAGAAATGGATTCAGCACTTAAGATGATGAGGAGAACCGCAAGAAGAGAAGAAGAAGACTTCACAAGGTTTCGGCTTCTGAAGAGAGTAAAGATGGAGGAAGAAAATGAAATAGAAAAGAGAGATTCGGCAAAGTGAAAGAAAAAGATGTCAACTGAAGAATGGGTGTTAGTTTCGGCTTTTTACTGAAACAACAAAATGGTTCGGCCAACAAGCCGTAAAGGCCAAATGAAAAAGGTCACCTAGAAAAGGTTTCGGTTTTGACACTAACCAAAGAAAAGAGACTCTCCCAACTAGCCAAAATGTTCCCTAACCTACCATAAACATTCGGCACATGAAACACCCCAAACCCGGCCCAAAAAGCCTGACCGGATTTGATATGTTCCTCGAATAAAACTTTAGCAATTTCTCGTTTTGTTTAAGAAAAACTTGATGATTTTGTATAAAACAAATTAACTTATTGTTTAGGTTGAAATCGAATTTAAATAAATTTGTATCTTTTTAAAACATTATTTGTAAAAGAAATTTATAAGTTAAAAGAAAACCAAATTTTATGAAAAATTTTACTTATTATTGTAAAACATATATATATTAGTGTCAAAAACAGTTTAAATTATTTATCGAAAACCATTTAGTTATTTAAATAAATATTGTTCATGGCAGAATAAAAATCCAAACGCAAAAATTAAAAACAGTTCATAGTGGCCTTATTACAAAAATAGCAAAAACCCATAATAAAGTCTAAGTAATAAAAATGAACTTAATAAGTTTAATTGGGAGAAACTCCGAAATACTTTTGTTGAGCAATGGCCACCACGTAGTTCTCGCTGACCCGATCCATCATGCTAAGAGTCATCTGAAAAATTATCCCAGAAAAGGGGTGAGTCATAAACTCAATGTGTAACAAAAACACTAAAAAGCCCATTTGATAATGGCCTTAAAGCCCATTAATAACACATATAGCCATAGGCCCATTTAAGTCATATTTAGTCAAAACCCCATTTTTGTAGCAAATCAAATAAAATCATTTAGAAGTCACATGGATATTTATATAATGAAAATGCAAACCCGGCCCACCTAAATATCCATCCGCTACACACCACCCGTACCAACCAATCACACCATGGGGATTACTAAATCGACCCTTCATCCGCTACACACCATCGAAGGCAGTTGCTGCAGTCAACATGCACATCGCCCTTATAATTTTGTGGCATGGCCACCAGATAATTGTGACCGAAGTCACCGGATTTCAAATATGTGATTGAAGTCACCAGATTTCAAATATGTGACCGAAGTCACCAGATTCACATATGTGACCGAAGTCACCGGATATTGTGGTAAAACCACCAAAATACTTCCCCTTTATCAATAACACCCATATGCCCATGCACATACATATCATTTAGTTTTCATGCCTTTTACCCCAAAATCATAGCAAAATCATATTTATCTCACATTTAGGCATATAGCAAAAATTAGCAAAATATTGGGGTTAAACATACCTGAATATCGTATACCACTGAATGGTACCCGCAACCATTATTACACATATTTTCATACAAATCACATTTAATATAGATCTATGAGATTTTAGTATAATGTTACACACCTTATGACTGTGAGAATGATACCTTCCCGCTCGTCAACCCCTAGTTAATTATCACACTTGATTAGAATACACTATTACTTATAAAACTATACTATTGATGAGAGATCTAAATCCTTACCCTCAGATTCTCGAACAACCATTATTTGTGGTTTCTTTCCGTTAGATGGATCAAAACCTGATGATAACCCATTAACGAAAAGTGGTTCGTTGTACGCACGACTTTATATAAACGATCTTTGTTAGCAGAGGGTCCACAACCCGGTGGAAAATCTCTTATCGCCGATACAGCCCTTCGTTTGAAGTTTGAGGGTATAACAGAGCCTCCTCTCTTCCAAACACTCCGTACCGCTCTTTTCGAACCTATCTTGTTAGTCTCAAAATCACCCCTAAAATAAAGTTGATTAATAAACTATCTAAAAGAAACAATATAACCGAAAATAATAATCCTTACCTTGGATGATTTGAAAGATCTCTCCTTAAATGTTGGTTTCAAAAGGATCCTTAACAATCCTTCCAAAGTTTGACCTAGGAGAAAATGAGAGAATTAAGTTTCTAAATCGACTATTCTAAAAGAAATAATGAAAACACTTAACAAAATCCTTACTTAACCACTTGAAGATTCGGCCTTGTCAAAGTAGAAGAAAAGAAATGATGCTTTCGGCTTGAATAAAAAGAAGAGAAAAATATGATGTTTTTAGCCATGGTGGTTTCGAGTTTTCAACAAAAGAAAAGAAAGAAGAAGATGAAAATAGAGAATGGGAGTTTCGACCTTAGCAAGGTAAATGAGAAGAGAAATTTGAGAGAAAGGGATGATTTGATTTTTGGTAGAAAATGGTTTCGGTTGAAAGTGAAGAAGGAGAAGATGATGATGATGATTAAAAGAAAAGAGATGAGGTAAGAGGCTTATGTGCATTCGGCCATGAGAGAAAAAGAAGAGAAAATAGGTCTTTGAAACTTTTGATACTTTCGGTTACTAAGAGGCTTATATGCATTCGGCCATGAGAGAAAAAAGAGAAAATAGGTCTTTGAAACTTTTGATACTTTCGGTTACAAAGTCAAGAGAAAGATGTTATGTTTAGGAGAAAAGAAACTAGAAACACTACTCAAACCGAAATGGTAAATTGCAAAAGACCAAAAGAAGAGAAAAAAGCTTCTCTTTTGTGTAGATAGGCATTCGGCTATGAACAAAGTTTTGGAGAGAAAATTGGTTAAAAATTTTGGCCAACTAACACCCTAATGCCTATGCAAAAATTCGGCCAACCCTTACCAACATAATCCCCTTTTTGCTCCTCAATTATTCCCCATCAATCCCTTGATTCCAAACACAATTAAACCTTCTCCCCTTAGCCCCTAAAGCCGACTAGGTTCATGGTCAAATGACCATGAAAAAGCTTCCAAAACATTATCCTTTCTTCAAGCCTTTTGTCCCCCTATCTTACCTTAACTTCATGATTCCATGCCATAACTTCTAGCTTGCCTTTTTCATATGGTCTACTAACCAAAAATAAAAGATGACCATCCATTCTAGAATAGTCTTCACGACACTATAGGAAAGAAAACAAAAAAATTAAAAATCCTTCCACTTGTTAACTAGGGATTCAACCTCTCCTCAAGCATTCATCCATGTGCCATTACCACCTTGCCAAATGACTTATTATGCTTAAAACCTCTTGCCAATATTTCTTAAAGCCTATATTGCTTAGCTCCATCTTAATTATTAAAAATTTAATATTTCACTAAACATTCACTTACATAATGAAGTTCAAAAATAAACTTCCAAAACACACTCAATCATATTTAGGCATGCAACAACATTCAATTAAGTAGAGATGCATAATCCCTAATTATCAAGATGTTACAGCACACCCCCTTTCCAAGTACCAAAACCGATCACTCCTCCTCCCCACAGTCCAACTTTCGGCCAACACCTCAAGACTCCCATCCACTCATACTCAAACACTTGCCGTCCTCCTCATCCCTCATTGAATTCCTCTTATCCAATCATTCAAACAAGTTTGAATGAGTCTTACACCTATCACTTAAAGTTAGCTTAATCCATATCCTTCTAACAGAGTCCTACCTGAGCACACCTTTTCCCACTTTAGCGTAAAAATAATAAGCAGAAAAGGGATTTCTGTAGCTTGAACCTGAGCTCCCCCTTCCCTACATGTGGCGTCACCAACCAAGCACCTTAGTGGCGCCTCCCTTGCCACTTTGCCACTAGGTTGTTTGTATCACAACCTTCCAATATATTCTTTTAACCCCTAACTCTTCTAGCTCCCTCTTCCTATGCACTAAAATAAAATTTTTGGCCATGACCCAGGCCTAACTCGAGGTCATGCCTAGACCCCAAGAAATGCTAAACTAGCACAGTAAGCATACTGTCACATGCAAACACATGCAAAATGCAAAGACCCCATTTTAAGGATGTTACAGTTCTACCCCCCTTAAAAATAATTTTGGCCTCGAAATTACCTGGTCAGAAGAGTTGGGGGTATTGCTACCACATCACATCCTCTGGTTTCCACGTGGCCTCCTCTGTACCATGGTTCTGCCATAACACTTTCACCAAGGGAACTGACTTTCTACGCAAGACCTTGACATCTTGACCCAAAATCTGTACCGGTTCCTCCTCGAAAGACAAGTCTGAGCTCACCTCAATCTCCGCAATTGGCACAACGTGTGATGGATCTGATCGATAGCACCTAAGCATCGAAACATGGAAGACGTCGTGAATCTATCTTAACTCTACCAGCAGCTCGAGCTGATAAGCTACCGGCCCCACTCACTTCAGTACCGTATATGGCCCGATAAACCTAGGGCTTAGCTTCCCTTTTCACCCAAATCTCAACACTTTTTTCCATAGTGATACCTTCAGAAAAACCTTATCACCCACTGCATACTCTATATCCCTGCGCTTAAGATTGGCATAAGACTTCTGCCTATCCGACGCTTCCTTAAGACGAGCCTGAATCACCTTAACCTTATCCTCAGTTTTGGCCACCAACTTCGGACCCAATATTTACCGTTCATCCAATTCTATCCAACATGTAGGAGCACGACATTTTCGTCCATATAATGCCTCATATGGTGCCATCTGGATACTCGCTTGATAACTATTGTTATAAGCGAACTCCGCCAATGGTAGATACTCCTCCCAACTACCACTGAAATCCAGAGCATAGCCCCTTAGCATGTCTTCTAAAATTTGAATCACCCTCTCAGATTGTCCATCAGATTGCGGGTGAAAAGCTGTGCTAAAATCCAACCTTGTACCCAAAGTCTGATGCAAAGCTCTCCAGAACCTCGATGTGAACCTGGGATCCCTATCCGAGATAATTGACACTGGCACTCCATGCAACCTTACTATCTCGGCCACATACAACTTGGCTAACTTCTGGAGCAAATAATCAACCCTCAATGGTATGAAATGAGCCAATTTGTCAAATGATCCACAATCACCCAGACTGAGTCCTTCTTGCTAGGCGTAAAGGGTAGCCCACTGACAAAGTCCATAGCGATCCTTTCCACTTCTACTAAGGAATCTTCACCTATGAAGCAAACTCGACAAGAATCGATGTTCGACTTTGACCTGCTGACACGTCAGACACTTACCCACAAACTCAGTCACTTTCCACTTTAGACCCGGCCACCAGAACTACTCTCGCAAATTCCAGTACATCTTGCTACCTCCATGATGCATAGCGTATGGGCTACTATGTGCATCCTGAAGAATCCTTTGCCTCAACTCGACGTCCTTCGGCATACAAGCTCTCCCTTGGAAACACAACACTCTATCATTGGTCAAGCTGTAACCTTTCAACCCACTACTCTGTACTTGCAACCTCCGAGCATTCAAACCCTCATCCACTAACTGTTTCTCTTTAATCTGCTCTACCCAAGTCGGCTTAACCCGTAATTCTGCCAAAAGACTCTCGTCATCATGCAGGCTAAGATGAGCAAACATCGCTCATAAGTTCACTACCACCTTACGGCTCAACGCATCAGCCACTATGTTAGCCTTACCCGGATGGTACTCAATCGAGCAGTTGTAGTCCTTCAACAACTCTATCCACCTTCGCTGCCTCAAATTTAAATCCTTTTGAGTTAAGAGGTACTTCAAACTCTTGTGATCCGTGTAAACTATCGACTTTTCCCCATACAAATAGTGCCTCCATATCTTCAAGGAAAAAACCACTGCAACCAACTCCAAGTCATGTCGGGTAGTTACCCTCATGCGCCTCAAATATCGAGACGATATGCCACTACTTTCCTTCTCGCATCAAGACACATCCCAAGCCAAGATGTGATGCATCACAAGAGACCTTGAATACCTTTCACCTCCAAAGCTAAACCAGAACCGGAGCTTTCGTCAGAATCTTCCTCAACTTGTCGAAACTTTCCTGTTATTTCTCCTACCACACAAAGGGAACTCCCTTCCTCAACAACTTGGTCAGCGGTGCTGCGATAAGAGAAAACCCTTCCACAAGTCTCCGATAATATCCTGCCAGACCTAGAAAACTCTGAATTTTTGCAACTGACCTAGGCGATTTCCAGTCCAACACTGCCTCAATCTTGCGAGGGTCCACTCTAATCCCTTCAGCTGACACTACGTGACCTAAGAAAGTCACCTCCCTAAGCTAGAACTCGCACTTACTGAACTTGGCAAATAACTGCGTTTCCCTTAGAATTTACAAAACTACCCGTAAGTGCGCATCGTAATCCTCCTCAGTCCTTTAAGTGCACATTGTGATCCTCCTCAGTCTTTGAGTACACCAATATGTCGTCTATAAATACCATGACAAACTGGTCCAAATACTACTGGAACACCCGATTCATCAAGTCCATGAATGCCATGGTGCGTTAGTCAACCCAAACGGCATTACTAGAAACTCGTAGTGCCCATACCGAGTACGAAATGCCATTTTATGGACATCAACCTCTTTCACCTTTAGCTGATGATACCCCAACCTAAGATCTATCTTAGAGAAAACTGATGCACCTTTAAGCTGATCAAACAAGTCGTCAATCCTGGGCAATGGATACTTATTTTTGATCGTCAGCTTGTTCAGCTGGCGGTAGTCTATACACATCCGCATTGTACCGTCTTTTTTCTTAATAAAGAGCACAGACGCTCCCCAAGGAGATATACTCAGTCGGATGAAAACTCTGTCCAGCAATTCTTGAATTTGAGCTTTCAGCTCCACCAACTCCTTTGGCGCCATTCTATACGGGGCAATAGACACTTTGGCTAGATTAAGTAATAGTCTATTCCGAATTCAACTTCGCGATCCGGAGGCAGACCCGAAAGTTTCTCTGAGAATACATCAGTAAATTCCCCTATAGTTTAGACACTCTCAACAGCTGCATCCTTGGCTCCCAAAGCACAAATATGCACCATGAATGCCTCACAACCATTCCTTACCATTTTCTCCGCCTTCAGTGCAGAGACCACATTGGATAAGTAATCTCTCCTATTATCTATCATCACCACCTCCTCACCTTCCATTGTCCTCAACACCATGCGCTTAGCTGTGCAATCTAAACTGGCCTGGTACTTCACCAGCCAATCCATCCCGAGAATCAGACCGAACTCTCCAAACGGTAGTTCCATCAAATCAACCAAAAATATGGCCCCTTGAAGTTCTAGGGGTACATCCCTATATAGTTTACTTACTTCTACAGAGTGACCTAAAGGGCCTATCAATGTTATCTTCCTAGAAGTAATCTCATAGTTTAAGTTCACAATTTCCACTATGCTACTGGCTACATATGAGTGCGTCAAACCCACATCTATCAGAGCATTATAGGTAATCCAAAGATTAAGAACGTACCAGTTATGATGTCCAGTGCGTCGCCCTCCTCTCGATGCCTCGCTGTGTAGACCAATCCAGGCTATCTCGCCTCTGTACCTCCTGCACCTCTGCCCGGTGCTCTATGGCCTCTACCAGAGCCATTACCTCCCCTGGCTGCACCACGGCCCCTCTGTGGCTGCTGACCATCCTTCCTGTTTTGAGTACGATTCTGATCCCTAGAATGCAACCTAGCTGACCTCCATGGACAATCCCTCACTCGGTGCTCCATCGATCCACACTCAAAATATCCTCTGTTTCCAGTCCAATATTCTCTCGTGTGAGACTTCCCACACCGAGCACACCGTGGTGGCCACTGGGTATTATCAGTAGTAGGCCTAGCTGCTTGATTAGACCCACTATATCTACCCTATTTCTGTTGGTTCCTAGTAGACCCAGATGGTCCAGAATTTTTTTTATTCCATCCCCTGTCCTAATTCTATCTTACCGACTATTTCACTTCTTCTGTAACTTTGGCCTTTTCCACTAAGACCGTAAACTCTCTCTCCTACTGTGGAGCAATCAGCAAACTCAGATCATCCCTCAATCTGCCTCGAATCTGACACATCGCTCATGCTCCGTAGCCATGATGCCTCGAGCATACCGGCTCAACCTTAAGAATTTTGCCTCATACTCCGATACGGACTTATTCCCCTGAACCAGCTTCAGAAATGCCTTCCTCTGCGCATCAATATAACTGGTCCCAACATACTTCTTTTGATAAGCCGCCTTGAAATAATCCCAAGTGAGATCATCCGCAGCACCATGATTCGTTCCATTGCCTCCAACCAATACTCAGCCGTATTAGGCGCCACACCAGATACTCCTCGAAATACCTTAGCTCCATTGGTTCGGAGTCGCTCAGATACAGATTTTCGAGCTTCCGTACCTCCATCTGCTCCAGCCACTCTCTCAAGCACTCGTAGCATCGCCTGCGACACTACATCGTCCCCCGTCTGATCCTGGTACTCAACCCCAGTAGCTGGTGGTGGTATCTCGTTCTCTGACCCTTGACCAGACCTAACGGGTTCTGACACGGTCATTCTGCCTCTACCATGCCCTCTCACATTACAACCATGTCCCCTAGAACTCATGACTATACTCGCGATTTAATCTACTTTAAGAAGTTTTATGCATTAGCTTTTGTTCCACTGATTACCCACGAATAATTTTTATGTAAAAAAGTTTAGTAGTAGTTTTTTCGATCATTACAAAGTTTTTGTTTCAAGTCTTCTACCCTAATTTGGTGAATCACATTCACTCATCAATAACATCCTCCACCCACACTCCACTTGTACGGAGTATTCCCGTCATTTCACTACTCAGGGGTATTTTCATAATTTAGCCTATCGGGGTATTTCAGTGTTAAATCAGGGTTAATTTAGAGATCTTCACAAATCGTAGGTTTTTTAAAAATTCCAAAAATCGAGGGTATTTTGGTAATTTCATAAATTAGGGGCATTTTCGTAATTTTTCCAAAATATAGTTCCAGGTATTTTACTAACTAAGGGTATTTTAGAAATTTTCAATTCGGGGGTACTTAGGTAATTTCTTTCATATCGAGGGTATTTCGATAATTTTATAATTTAGGGGTAATTTGGTCAATTTACAAATCAAGGGTATTTTGGTCAATTTACAAATCAGGGGTATTTTGGTCATTTTTCAAATCAGGGGTACTCTGGCAATTTTGAAACCATGGTTTAATTTTAGGGTTGTACAAAAAAGGTGGCTGGTCCCTTTCGGGTTTTAGTTATTGAATTTAGCTTGTGAATAAGTCGCCTCAGTTAGAGTGAGCCGTCACTACGCACCAGGTAGGATTTGAGTGAAGAGGAGGTGAGTCACTAGGACTGCTTAAATACTAGGCTCCCCCTGAATCCATTCCTAGACATGCGCACAACAGTTGCCATACCCTTAATCTTAGCGACGTACTCACAGGATTGTTTAGTTGATATTTAAGTCTTATGAAATTTTGCGTTGGAGTAGGTTATTCCTAAGGTTCAATAACTCCTAACCTACTAATCTACGATCCCAAAATACCCATTTCTCCCACATTCAAATCACACAAGGGTTAGGGATACTTACCTGGGCGAATTGGTGCCGGAGACTCGGTGCCATGCTGTTCAAACCATGTACATTTCCCACAAAACTTTTAAAGACCCCACTTTTAAACATTTTGGGCCTCGGGCCCACAGTCGAGCTTTTGAACTTGGCTCTGATACCAAGATTGTAACACCCCAAACCCGGTCAATACACCACGACCGAATCTGGCATGTTACGGGGTGAAAATGATTGAATAAACTAGTTCCGGTAAAATTTTATTGAAAACTCTTTTATCGTTCTTTTAGAGAAGCTCTACGCATGGTGATGTTAAAAACGTTTTTGTGTTGCTAAAAAAAATCTGGAGAACTCATGCTTGAAAATTCGTTTGTTGTTACTAGATGGTTTGAAAATTCAGGTTTGAAATCCTCTTTATTAACTTTGTCATTACCTTGTGAATAATGTCACTCGATGGTAACGTTGAAAAAAACCCGATATAGAGTATAATTTTGTAAACTTCGATTTGATTCCGATTAATAAAGCAATTCAAGTTATAAAACATATGCATAAAATAATTAAAATATAATCTAGAAATAAAAACCCAAATTAATACTTAGCGGCCTTATTACAAAACCAAAACCAAAACCAAATTGAAGGAAATAATAAAGCCGAAATAGTAATTTAAAATCAAAACCCGAAACTAGCATGCATGGCCGCCTCGAGTCCTCCCCGGATCTATTTCTGCAATCTACGCCTCATCTGCAAAATATAAGGGAAGGGGTGAGTCATCGAGACTCAGTGTTTAAATCCCCAACCCGATTGTACAAGCACTTACACAGATCATCAGTATAACATGCAAATCATGCAACCCATAACCTAACCATCCAATCTCCATTATCTACCCCGTGTGGTCAAAACCATTAGTGGTCAAAACCACTGGTGACCGTAGCCATAAATCATATAAGTGTGGTCAAAACCACTGGTAACCGTAGTCACAAATCATATGGTGGGGCCAACCCACCGTGTGGTCAAAACCACTGATGACAATCCCGTAATCAACATGTGGGGCCAACCCACTGTGGTACCAAACCACTGGGATGAGTCACAATATTCATATGTGGTCAAAACCACTGGTGGTCAAAACCACTGGGACTTAGTCACAAATTATAATATCAAAGACGGGGCCAACCCGTCGTGTGGTCAAAACCACTGGTGACAGTCCAAATAATTCTTCCCCCTCCTCTCAACAATCCCACCATCATATCCATAACAATCGTGACATAATAACACACGATGATGCATATAACACATGGCATAACATTAAACAATGACATGATAGCATATAACGAGTTCCATAATCAGGGGACTTACCCGGAGTCCATGCTCATACTCACAAGGCATGACTACCGATTTTAATGCCTACAATAGTTAACACAATAATATATCATACTAACGAAGTGTGTAAGCATTACACACCTGACTATTTGCGAATCTAGCGAAATCCCAAAACTACGATCTATTCTCAAACCAATAGAACCCAAAAATCCCGAAACATTTACTTCCTCCCTTCCTGTATTCGGCCAAAACCTTGTTAGTAACCAAGAGCCCATTCGGCTCATCAAGCAATCCCGAAGGATGAAATAATGTACCATAAAACCCTTACCAAGATCGATTACACCCGAGCCTTTAGGCTTAAATCGCAAGCCAACAAATCCCGGAGATCCACCTCCTTCCTACAATCGGTTAGACATATCATTAGGAATCTAAAGGCCATTCGGCCATAGCATGAATCCCGAAACCAAATGAGATTGACACTTCTTTACCTTAGTTGACGAATCCCGAAGATCTAGAAGATTTAGATCCAAACCACGATCCAAACGAAACCTGAGAACCTACAAGTTGGCATCACCCATTTCTCAACACAAGAGATCCCCCCAGCTCTTAAAAAGATTTGGCCCTAGCACCAAAGATGAGGGAATTAGCAACCAGAAAAAGATAAAGGGAAAAAAAAGAGATGGAGTAACGAAAACTTACCACACCAAGGATTGAGGTTCGACTATGAGAACCAAAGAAAGAAATGGATTCGGCACTTAAGATGATGAAGAGAACCGCAAGAAGAGAAGAAGAAGACTTCACAAGGTTTTGGCTTCTGAAGAGAGTAAAGATGGAAGAAGAAAATGAAATAGAAAAGAGAGATTCGGCAAAGAGAAAGAAAGAACTTTCGACACAAGAGACTTGAAGGAAGAAAAAGATGTCAACTAAAGAATGGGTGTTGGTTTCGGCTTTTTACTGAAACAACAAAGTGGTTCGACCAATAAGCCGTAAAGGCCAAATGAAAAAGGTCACCTAGAAAAGGTTTCAATTTTGACACTATCCAAAGAAAAGAGACTCTCCCAACTGGCTGAATTGTTTCCCAACCTACCATAAACATTCGGCACACCCCCTTCCCAAGTACCAAAACCGATCACTCCTCCTCCCCACAGTCCAACTTCCAGCCAACACCTCAAGACTCCCATCCACTCATACTCAAACACTTGCCATCCCCCTCATCCCTCCTTGAATTCCTCTTATCCACTCATTCAAACAAGTTTGAATGAGTCCTACACCTATCACTTAAAGTTAGCTTAATCCATATCCTTCCAATAGAGTCCTACCTGAGCACACCTCTTCCCACTTTGGCGTCAAAAATAATAAGCAGAAAAGGGATTTTTGCAGCTCGAACCTGAGCTCCCCATTCCCTACATGTGGCGTCACCAACCAAGCACCTTAGTGGCGCCTCCCTTGCCACTTTGCCACTAGGTTGTTTGTATCACAACCTTCCAATATATTCTTTTAACCTCTAACTCTCCTATCTCCCTCTTCCTATGCACTAAAACAAAATTTTTGGCCATGACCTAGGCCTAACCCGAGGTCATGCCTAGACCCCAAAACATGCTAAACTAGCATAGTAAGCATACTGTCACATGCAAACACATGCAAAATGCAGAGACCCCATTTTAAGGATGTTACAATTTTGATGTTTTATGGAAGAATATGAAAGTTTGATGTATGATAAACATCTTTTTCTAAGTTATTTTCATGAAAAATGCATGAAAGGCTTAAATTGCAAAAGTTGTAGGCTTGAAATGCATGAAATTTAAATGAAAATCCTTTAATGAGCCTAAGTGCAAAAATATAATTATGTAAAAGTTTAGGGGCAAAATTATAATTTTGCCAAAATATGAATTATAAGTCCATTTAGTCAATGCATGTATTTAACAAGTGAAATTATTATTATAGATCAAGAAACACGAAGCCCGGATTGAAACCGAGGAAAGAACAAAATTGAGTATCGATACACATTTTGAGAATCGAGGTAAGTTTGTATGAATTTAAAGTTATAATGTTTCGATAACTGAAACTACTTAATATTATGACAATGTATGTTATTCCTATGAAAATCAAGTGATGAAGTCTCAATGAGGTAATGATGAAAATAAGCTAAGTCAAATCCCAGATAAGGATTTGGAATAATGAGGATACTCATGTCATAGCATTGAATAGAGAAGTTTCCGTGTAAGACCATGTTTGGGATATGGCCTCGGCACTAAAGGATGATTTCGTATAAGACCATGTGTAGGACATGGCATCGACATCTATGTATGATCTCGTGTAAGACCATGTCTAGGACATGGCATCGACATCAAGCTATAAGATCCTGTGTAAGACTACATTCAGGATATGGCATTGGCATCAAAGGATGATCCCATGTAAGACCATATTTGGGATATGGTGTTGGCATCGAGATTTATGTATGATGAGTTTGAATATCTTACAATAATCTGATTAATTCATGGGTAAAAGAGCTAAGTATCTAAAATGTTATAGAGCCAAAACTATTTATGGATGACCTTGAGTTTCATTCATGTTATGAATGATGAAGATTTGAGTTTATGCTCATGATATATATATGCTAAGTTATGTGACAAGTGATATAGGTACCATGAGAAAGTACAAGTTATAAACCCATAATTTGGCATGAGATGGGTAAGAATAAGTATGAGTAAGCATAAATGAGTATACTTAAGCTTTTGAGACTTATGTTGTTATTGTTCCAATAGATGGATGAATTTAATATGAGCAATTATGTTGTTTTAGAATTTTATGCAAACTTACTAACCTACACACTTACCCCTCTCTTTTCCTTTTTCCTTGTAGTTTCGCCAAGTTAGCTCGGGGATCATAGAATGTCGGAGCTCGGATCACACTATCAACTATTGTTTTGGTATAGTAAAGTTAATTCATTTTGAGTATGGCATGTATAGGAACTTGATCATTTTGTGTCATGTTATATTTGTAGGCCAAAGGGTTGGCTATAAATGTTTTACACTCATTTCGTAGTTTATGCTCTAAAGTTGATGAGTATAATGAAGTCAATGTTCATGCAAGTAATTGAGTAAAATACAGATGGAATGAATGATAATTTAAGGATTCTTAGTAGTTAAATATTGTTACGATATGTGCTACTTGCGATGAAATGAATGAGTTTATGTTTCAGGGTGGCAAAAAGGCTTGGAAAATAGCCTCTAAGTGTCCACACGGGTTGGCTCACAAGCATGTGTGACACATGGTCAACCCTTATGGGTGTGTTGATAGGTTGTGTGTCCCCTGAATTTTAATTACGAGAATTTGAATTGTCACACGGGCCAGCACACGGGCGTGTGCGTAGGCTGTGTGCTCCTTAAGGGGTTGCTGACGTCATAAATAGAATACCCCTAGTTTTCACATATGGGGAAGACACGGGCATGTCCAGGCCGTGTAAAAGACACGGGCTATTAACACGGGCGTGTGTCCAACCGTGTGGAAACCCCTGTAGGTTCAAAATAAAAATAAATTTTACACGGATAGGGACATGGGCGTGTGAGACCACATGGCCTACCCACACGGGCATGTCCCAAGTCACATGGGTGTGTGACCCCTGTTTAGGCAAAAAATTTGAAAGAATGTAAATTTTACCGGTTGAACTCCGAAACCTTTCAGATGTATGTTTAAGGTCTCGTAGGCCCATGATATGTATGTTATGATTAAGAAAGAAAATTTTTAAGTTGGAATGAAATTTTATAGCCCGTTATTACATGTTCAAGCAAGGTCAAGCATGGTAATGCCTCGTATCCGGTCCCGGCGTCAGACACGGGCAAGGGGTGTTACAGTACGTACATGAAATTTGGCAATGAAAGGTATGTATGAATATGATAATTTGTTATGTGAGCTATATTTCATGATATGTGATTATGATCAAGCAAACATGATCTGTAACACCCCTCACCAGAGACCGTCGCCAAAACATGGTTTAGAGGCATTACCGAACATTAGGATCATTTTACATCGCATCCACGACATAAATTCAATCATCATCAAACACATTCATATACAATCATAATGTCCCTTCAACGAGTCTTCAAGACTCTAATCATGCTTATAAATCGAGTTGGGACTAAACCAAAACACATATAATATTTCATGAAAAATTAAAACTTTTCTAGAATACAAGGGAGACACGCCCGTGGGGGTAGGCCGTGCCTCTCCCACGGCAACATGACACACCCGTGTGACCTCCCCATGGTTACATAATGCCAAAATCAGCACGGCTAACAAGCACGCCAGTGTGCTAAGGCCATGTCCTATAAGTCATATACTGCCATTTCTCACACGACCTGTAGGTACGCCTGTGCCATGGCCATGTGCAGTTTAAGCCACATTCTGCCAATTTACCCACTGGCGAGACACGCCTGTGTTCCCAACCGTGTGACATTATAGGCCATTTTTGCAAGGCCAACATGCCACCCACTTAGGGTCAAACCTACAAGCCAATCAACCAAACATCTCATGCACAAATTGCCATCTAAAAGCATACCAATTTAGCAATTCAAAACATGCAATCAATACCAACTCTAATCATATCCAGTTCAATATCAATACTTATTCTATCACAAGCATAATTCATTCCCAATCTCAATACCCCTACTAGCATTTATCAACACGAAGTTACCATTCAATAGCAAATATCTCAATTCTCAATTCATGCCAAAAGATGTATCACATATACCAAAACCATTCATGCTAAAACTAGCACATATCTAGCCACATACCATGGCTACTTACAAAATCAAACATCATTCAAATGACCAGCCTATACATGCCATATTACAACTATATACATCTTTTCAAGAGTACCAAAATAGAATGTTGATAGTGTGATTAAGAAGCTGACGATCCTAGATCCAAGCTAGCTTTACTGACCCTACAAAGTAGAGAAACAAATCACACAGTAAGCTTTCCAAAGCTTAGTAAGTTCGAATTATAAAAGAATTAACTCAATGAACCAAGTCAATATACACATTTAACCATCACATAGGTATTTTATCAATGGCACACAAGTTCAACTTTATTCAATACTCACATAGCATTCCATTCTTTCACTTCAAATTTCACCAATCACATAGGTATCATACTTTCCTTGCCAACACTTAGTTAATCACTAATCATACTATCCAACCATCACATATATAATGACACAACTAAGCACAATGTCACTTTCAACCACATGCTTAAATAACTATTCATTCAACTCTTAAATCTATCATCAACCATATAGATTCAAACATACCTTGATCAAAACGTAGTTACTCACCATTCATACAACTCAATTCCTCGATTTTACCTCTATTTCAACCTTTGCTATTACTCAAATGAATTTGCACACTTAGTGCCAATTTCACAACTGAAGCCTATTTGTCATTGCACACTTAGTGCCGATATGTTAAACAGAACTTATAATGGTAACGCACACACAGTGCCATTTCGATGAGCCAAAACTTCTATCATTTCACGCACACAGTGCTATTCATTAAAGCCGCAGCTTCTATTATTTCGCACACACAGTGCTAGTCATTAATTATAATCGCACACTTAGTGTCTATTCTTTTATTTGACTTGCCTCGATGTCACACACACAGTGCCAATTCAATAAGTCGAAGCTTTCGTATCGTTGCACACATAGTGCTATTCATTTCTTATAATCGCACACTCAGTGCCTTAATACAAAACCGAACTCAATTCGATATTGCACACACAGTGCCAATCACAAAGCCAAAACTTTTATTATTTCACACACAAAGTGCTAATCTTCTCGATTACCCTCCCAAATGCGCACACTTAGTGCTTGTACTTTAAACCGAACTTATTTTGGTATCGCACGCATAGTACCAATTAATAATGTCAAGCTTCCATTACATCGCACACACAGTGCTATTCATCTCTGTCCCGATTTCAATTATGCACACTTAGTGCCACATTTCTCAAGTTCATATATAACATTTCTAATTCAATAACTATACATTCCTTCATTTCATATTACATAGATATAAATTTAACAACACATATTATATTCAAACTTACCTCGAGTGTCAAAATACCAAAATAGTCGATTAATCGAGCACTTTGTCTTTGCCTCGATCTCGATCCTAACCTCTCCGTTCTTAGTCTATACACATTTAAATTCAATCCATTTAATCACCAAATCATTCATTTTAATCCAAACACACATATTTAGGGCATTTTACAAAATAACCCTCACATTTTCACATTTCGACACTTTAGTCCCTATCTCACAAAATCATCAAATTTACCAAATTCCACCTAGCACAAGCTTAGCCAAATTTTACTAATGTCTATACAAACCCACACATTTCATTTATTTCACATTTTAGTCCCTCAATATACACTTTTCACAATTTAGCCCAAATTGCTCAATTTCATCCAAAATCCAAAGATAAAATATGTTAATCCAACACTAAGTCTTCATATTTCACTATCATCTAGCACATAGCTCACACATTCATCAATGGCTCATCACAAAAACATCATCAATTCACAAAATTACAACATGGGTTAGCTAGAGCACGAAGCAACGATTACGTAAACGTAGAAATTATCAAAACCGAGTTCAAAACATACCTTGATTGAGCTAAAAACTAACTAAAATCCTTAGACTCTTTTCTCTTCTTTTCCTTGTAAATTTTGGCAATGGTGGATGAACAATCCACTAATTTATTTCATTTGTTTTATTATAACATATATTATTATCAATTTACAATTTTAACCTTTAATAATAATTTAACATAACACATGATAGTTGGTTATAATTGTCCAACTATCATCCAATCACAATAAAATGGTTTAATAACCTTATAAGGACCTCTCATTTAGAAAGTCATGAAAAATAAACACTTACACAATCAGCACACAGTTTTTGCATTTTATGCGATTAAGTCCTTTCTCTTAATTCGACACTAAAACGATTAAATCATCACACAGAATTTTCACACAGGCTATGACACCTATCATTCACATAGAAAATATCATTAAAATATTATTACAACCTCAGATTTGTGGTCTCGAACCACTGTTCTGACTAGGGTCTAAACTGGGCTGTTACATGATCAATTGAAATATAAGAGAAATATGACTTGTGATTGTGTTATGCCATGAACCATATGTGTGAAATGGTTTATAATTGTTCTATTTGATAAGTTTATTTGTATATGGCTTACTAAGCTTTTGAAAGATTACTTTGTGTGTGTTTGCATTGTTTTATAGATTATCGAAGCTACTGGAGCTCTAGGATCGTCAAGGATCATCATCACACTATCGAACTCTACTTTTGGAACCTTTTGGATGTGTAAATGTTAAAAGTATGGCATGTATAGGCTAGGACTTGTGTGATACGTTCTTAGATATGTATTTTATAGCCATGCAATATGGCTTGATAATGAATATGATTATAGAGTAAATTTAGTGCATGCTATGTGATGCACAATTTTGTATGTTTTAATGTACTCATGAATGGCCAAAAGAAATGGTCAATTTCAGTAAGTTTTATGGTTGATTTGTGAAATTGATATGATTAGAAATGCTATGATTTGAAATGGATTAATATGATGTATAAATCAGATATTTTTTATGTGAAGTTGGTACTTTGATTTGGTATGTTTTTTGCTGCCTTTAGGACATGAATCGATGCTTATAGGAATGACCAAAATTTTGGATGGAAAATTGGCCTTGCAAATGGCATATAATTGCCTACAAGGTTGAGCTCACGGGCGTGTGTCTCGACTGTGTCCTTCAATGTCTCAATTCGAAGCAAGACAGATTTGTACACGGGCTATACACACGGGTGTGTGACAGGCCATGTGACCCAAGTCAGTGTTGCACATGAGATAAGACATGGTCTAAGGCCTCACACGGCCTAGCCACACTGGCGTGAGCTTTATTTTGAAAGAAAAAATTTTCTAAGTTTCAAAACTATCTGTATGAGATCGATTTAGCCCCAAACCTTATCTAAAGCATGTTTGAGGTCTCGTAGACCTTCTCAAAAGACTATATGAGTATGAATTATTTTGAAATGATGTTGTATGATTGATGTTGTGAAATGAGCGTAAAATGTTTTGATATGTTTGATAATTCCTTTTAACCCAAGTCCGACGACGGATACGAGTTAGGGGTGTTACAATTTGTTGGTATCAGAGCTATGGTTTAGTTGATTTTAGGACTAACGTAGCATGTGAGAGTCTAGCTATACGTGCCATATATTTGAACTGTGATAGTGTGATGAATCCTGACAGATAAAATGTGTTTTCTGTATAGTAAATAGATTTCAAATGAACTATAACTGACGATGTTAAAAGTAATACGCCTACTCCCGCTCAAGGGACAGTGTCGTTTGATTCTAGATCGGTTACTAGCGGTCAGGAAGGAGAGGCTAAACAAGCTTTCTTTCAAATGATGAATGAGTGGTTCACTCAGTATGTTAGAGAAAATCTAGCTATTTCTCAACCTCCGCCCACGCACGTTCCCGTAGCTCCCTAACTTATAGATCTGATTCATTTGAATAAACCTCCGATTGATAAGATTAGAAAATATGGGGCTGAAGAATTCCATGCTACTACTAATGATCATGCTGAGAGAGTCGAGTTTTGGATTGAGAATACAATTCGGGTATTTGATGAGTTGTCATGTACCCCTGATGAATATGTTAAATGTGTCATTTCTTTATTGAGAGATACAACTTACTATTGGTGGAAAACTTTGACTTCTGTTGTTCTGAGAGAATGAATTACCTGGGATTTATTCCAGACTAAATTCGAAAGAAATACATCAGTGAGAGATTTATAGATTAGAAACGCAAAGAGTTTCTTGAATTAAAGTAGGGCCATATGTCTGTTACAGAATACGAGCGAGAATTTGTGAGATTGAGCTAGTATGCACGAGAATGTGTCTCAACTGAGGTAATAATGTGTAAAAGTTTTGAAGATGACTTGAATGAAGATATCCGTTTGTTAGTTGGAATTCTGGAAATAAAAGAATTCGTTGTGCTTGTTGACAGAACGTGTAAAGCTATAGAACTCAGGAAAGAGAAAAGAAAAGTTGATTCGAAAGCTAGAGAGGTGCGAAAATGAACAATGAGTATGTCATATCAGTTGGCATCAAAGAAATTCTGAGATGATTATAGTCGTTCAAAGGCTAATGTGGGACATTCGAGTAGAGATCGTGCAAGATCACATTCGAGCTTCTGAGTTCCAGCTATTTCAATTGCAAGTGTTGGAATGTCAAATCTGAGTGACCCAAGTGTAGATATTGAGGTAAAAGACATCAGGCAATTATCGACTAAATGATCGAGCTTGTTTCAAATGTGAATATTTGGATCACTTTATTCGAGACTGTCCTGAGTCTGTTGAGTAAGAGATTGTATAGAATTCGAGGTCAAATAGCACTTCAGCTAGGGGTAGACCTCTCAGAAACACGAGAAATATGAGTGGTTGCCAGACAGATACGAAAGATATAGCTGTGAGATCTGAGGCGAGAGTACCTGCCAGAGCTTACGCCATTCGAGCTCGTGAGGAAGCTTCATCTCCAGATATTATTACGGGTACATTTACTCTTTATGATACTTCTATTATTGCATTGATAGACCTAGGATCTACTCATTCATATATATGCATGAACTTAGTATCCAGTAAGACTTTTCCTATAGAGTCTACTAAATTTTTAATTAGAGTATCGAACCCCTTAGGAAAGTGTGTTCTAGTTGACAAAGTATGAAAGAATTGTCCGTTGATATTTCGAGATATCTGTTTCCCGATTGATCTAATGTTATTACCCTTTGATGTGTTTGATATAATCCTGGGTATGGATTGGCTAACTTTGCATAATGCTATTTTGAATTGGAAATGGAAGACTATTTATTTGAGAAGTCAGAATGACGAGATAGTCCGAATTGAATCTAGTGATTTGAATGGGCTACCGACCGTAATATCTTCGATGGAAGCTCTGAATTATGTGAAAAAGGAATGTGAAGCTTATTTTGCGTATGTGATTGATACGAAAGTGACAAAAAGAAAGTTGAATCTATGCCTGTGGTTTGTGAGTTTCCTGAAGTGTTTCTTGAAGAATTACCGGGATTACCTCCGATACGAGAAGTTGAATTTGGCATTGAGTTAGTGCCGGGGACAACCCCAATCTGAATAGCCCCGTATAGAATGGCTCCGACAGAATTGAAAGAATTGAAGTCTCAGTTGCAAGAGTGACAATAGAGGTTTCGCACGACTGAGCTTTTCTCCTTGGGGCGCTCCCGTCTTATTTGTGAAAAAGAAAGATGGCAGGATGAGAATGTGCATTGATTACTGTCAATTCAACAAAGTGACTATTAAGAACAAATATCCTTTACCAGAATTGATGATTTGTTCGATCAGATGAAAGGAGCTACTATGTTTTTAAAGATAGATCTGAGATCGGGATACTATCAGTTGCGAGTAAAAGATTTAGACATTCCGAAAACTACTTTCAGAATTGGGTATGAGCATTATGAATATTTAGTTATGCCTTTCAGACTAACAAATGCTCCTGCTATCTTTATGGACTTGATGAACATAATTTTTAGACCGTATTTAGATCGATTTGTTGTTGTATTCATTAACGACATTTTGATTTATTCGCGTGATAAAATTTAGCATGCCAAACATTTGAGAATTATGCTACAGACTCTGTGTGATAAGCAATTGTATGCAAAGTTTAGTAAATGTGAGTTCTGGTTGCACAAAGTTGGCTTTTTGGGCACATTGTGTCAGCATCTGGTATACGAGTTGATCCGAGCAAGATTTCAGCTATTTTAGAGTGGAAGCATCTGAAAAATGTGTCTAAAATCTATAGTTTTTTTGGGACTTGTTGGTTATTATCGACGGTTCATAAAAGGCTTTTTGATGATTGCAACTCCATTAACTAGATCGCTTCAGAAAGATGTGAAATTCGAATAGTCTGAAAAGTGTTAGAAAAGCTTTGATCAGTTGAAAGCTCTTTTGACTGAAGCTCCAGTTTTAGTATAGCTAGAATTTGGTAAATCGTTGAATGGTCTGAGATGTGTTTTGATGCAGGAAGGCAAAGTTATTGTTTATGCCTCGAGACAATTGAAACCGCATGAAAAGAATTATCCGATGCACGACCTTAAATTAGCTACGATCATGTTTACTCTAAAAATTTGGTGCCACTATCTTTTCGGTGAGAAATTCATGTGTTTTCAGATCATAAAAGTCTAAAATATTTGATGACTCAGAAAGACTTGAATTTGCAACAAAAAAGATGGTTAGAAATCTTAAAAGACTACGAGCTTGTGATTGATTATCATCCGGGAAAAGCAAATTTGTTGCTGATGCTTTGAGTCGAAAATCGTTGTTTGCCTTACTTACGATGAATGCTCATTTAGTTATGTCTGATGATGGTTTGGTTTTAGCTAATTTTAAAGTGAAACCATTGTTCTTACAGCAAATTTGTAACGCCTCGAATTTGGGCCTAGTAGAATTGGGCCTATTGAGCCTTGGGCGTAGGAGCTTTTAAAATTTTTGAGAATAAGAGAACGATACTAATGCAAGTTAGATCTATTAGGTGAGTGATTTTGGAAGGTTAGGGGGCTTTCATGAAGTCCCAAGATCAAACTTGGGGTTTAGGAAGAATTTTGATTTTAGGTGAATAAAACCCTGTGAGTTAGTAAGTAGGCTTTAAGTATAAAATGTGAGACAAATGACACAAAAGGAGTTGTGGTATAGTGGCAAATGGCGCCACATGGGAGACAAGGAAGTGACGCCATAGAGGAAGCAAAGAGTCCAAGGTTGAAGTCTTGGCGCTTGCAATTCATTTTGATCTTTTTTTTTTAAATGAATTTAGATTTTGGCCCATTGGTTTATATTTAGTTGCCCATGTTGTAAGACACAAAAGGAGCTTGTGTTGTGGTGGCATGTAGCGTCTGGAGCATAAGAGAGGGCAGGGGTTCAAATCCCATTGCAAGCAAAAAGGGATATTTATTTTGCTAAGTTGGGGCGACAAGTGGTTGTGATGGAATTAAATTCTGCTGAAGGAGGGATCCCACATCGGAAAGCTAGCATGAGGGAAGGTGAGAAGCTGGCTTTAAATAGAGCCATCTATGAGGAGAGTAAGAATACGCGTTTGGACATATCCTATCAGGTGTGTATTTCGCACTAGTCTAGCTGTAGAGCGGCAAATGTCAAAATGTTGGTCACACGGCGATGGTAGCCATACGAGCATGCGAGGACACGTGTAGGAGCTTCAACGCGATACTTGAGGCCATCATGAGTGTTCTTGTGGGATTAGGCTATTTGGGCCACGATGGGCCGAAAGGGGCCAAGTGGGCCCAATGGGTCCGTGGGCCCATAGGAATAAATTGCATGATTGTGTAGTAGATATTAGACTGGTCAATGTGAATCTCATAACTGTGGCTAGATTTGGGTTAAATGGGCCATACGAACGTGTGGGTTTATTTAGGCCTAGAACGGGCCCTAGGCCTATTTGCATTGTTATCTCATTTCTTCCAGTTAGGGTGATCGGTTACTTTGTGGTTGTATTTTAAGCATTCATGTTGACTCTGATTCTGTAAGATCGTGTTCTTATTGAGCAAAGGGGATTCTAGCAATAAGGTGACGACGTTCGTGGTTATCTAGTACTCTACGTGATAAGGTGTGTATCCGTGTACACTGTTCTGATTGTTATTCGGTTGAAAAGCCGAAGGTGCGTATATTGTAATATCTTGACTGTTGATCGGTATTATGCTGAAAAGCCAAAATACTGGCAAACAATGCCATATGAGCATGCAATCGCGCGTAGTAGTAAACCGAGCTCACGAAGCGTGAGCTTGTGATGAGGAAGGCCACTATAAGCGAATTCATGGGCTTGGGGCGTAATGGGCCACTTCGGATGGAATGGGCCTCAATGGGCCCAATGAGAGATAGGGAGGCTTGTTATGACACGCTCATGGCATGGGCCATTCTGGGCCTTGATGGGTTGAAAGGGCCCGATGGGCTGTGGGCCCATTGGGTTGAATCTCACTGTTAAATGTGAAATAGAGAAGCTCATCAGGTCGCGAACATGACTTAGGTGTTTTGGGTCGCGTATGGCCAAAAGGGGGTCGTGTGGGCCCGATAGGCTTGTAGACCCACACAGATGAAGTGTTCGTGATGCGATAAGTTATTGATTTGGGCTGTGCCGTTGCACAGCCGTAGTTGTTTCTAGGCTAAATGGGCCACGCGAGTGTGTGGGCCCACTTGGGCAGGGTAATGGGCCTTAGGGCCATCTTCGCCGTTAAGTCAAATTTAGATTTCCTAAGTCACTTGAGGAGATAGTAGACCTTCTGTTGGGGTCGTTAATAACCCTCGATTTGTAAAATTACTAAAATACCCTCGACTTGTAAAATTATCGAAGTACCCCCAGTTTGGAAAATTACTGAAGTACCCCTGATTTGTGAAATTCATGAAATACCATTGGTTTACAAAATTACTGAAATATGCTCGATTTGCAAAATTACTGAAATACCCTCGATTTGCAAAATTACCAAAGTACCCATAATTTATAAAATTACCGAAATACCTTTGGTTTGTAAAATTACTAAAATACTCACAGTTTGTAAAATTAGCGAAATACCATTAATTTGTGAAATTACTA
Organism: Gossypium rotundifolium; assembly: GCA_025506655.1. Lineage (NCBI taxonomy): Eukaryota > Viridiplantae > Streptophyta > Magnoliopsida > Malvales > Malvaceae > Gossypium > Gossypium rotundifolium. The sequence goes on from CP106731.1 coordinate 56,061,799, forward strand.
AAATACTCCTGTAGGGTAGAATTACTGAATTACGCCTGTAGGGTAAAATTACTGAATTACCCCTGTAGAGTAGAATTACTGGAATACCATTGAAAGGTAAGATTACGAAATACCCTTATAGGGTAAAATGACTATTTTGGCCTTGTAGGTAAATGACAGGTTCGGACTATGACTGAACTAACTGTGAATGTAAGACTATGTTTTAACTGATTTGACTGTGGTTGTATAACTGATGTGTTTTTAATATGTGTGTAAATGATTGTTACTGAGCATGGCCATTTTACTTACACGTGTAATGATTAAGCATGACACAACATATTGCATGGGGTTGGGACATTGATACGGAAGAAGTACTGTACTGGTGGCTATGCCACATTTTACTAATTTAGTGGCTTCGCTACGTATACTGGTTCTAGTGGCTCAGCCATGTATACTATTATTAGCAACTTTGCTGTGTTGTTATTAGCAGCTAGGTTGTGTTATTGGTGTGTTGGCTGGGTGGGTCGACTTGGTCCCCACGTGGTGTGTTGGTTGGCACGGGAGGTGTGTTGGCTGGACTGGGTTGGCATACATCCTCATACTGTTGCATATCTGGTTATGATATCTGTCACTGTACTGGGCTTAGGCCACTTGTTCTGCTATTGGTTTGGGCTAGGCCCAATTAATTCTATTATGGGCTGTGACCCAAATGATATTATAGTGGGCTTTGAGCCACGTATGCTCTAAACTAGACTTTACTGTTACTGTTAAAGAGCTTTGGCCCAGACTGTTTTAGTTTCAATTTCTATATACTGATTGTTACTCTAGTAAGGGGATTACACATTGAGTTTTCATAAACTCACCCTATTTTTAACTGTGCAGGTAATCCTCAACCTTAGACGGATTGGAACTGCGAGCGACTCAGAGAAGACCACACACTGCTTATGTTTTTCGTTTGATTATCTACTTTTAAATATTTTGATTTGGGTTGTAATAAGGCCTCTTAAAGTTTTCGAACTTTAAATTTTAGATTGGTTTTATTTTGATTTATATCTGTTAGAAGTAAATCGCAGTTTTTCCAAAATGTTGACTATTTTTAAAATAGCATTATGTTTTCGCAACATTTTTGAAATGGTTTCACGACTCAATCTTTTTCGTAAATCAATTACTTTCAAAATTAGCTTCCGAAACTGAAAATATGTTTTGGGAATAAAGCTAATAGTTTTTCAATGTACTACATTTTTAAAAAATAAACTAACGTAACTGGGATTTTATTTAAGCTTTCTTTAAGAAGGGTTTTCAATGAAAACATGGTTTTCCAAAAACACTTTAATGTGACACACCATATTCGGGCCTAACTTCTAGGCCGGGTTTGGTGGTGTTACAAAATTTATGATGCTAAAAAAGTTGACAATGAAATGCTGGCGAAATGAGCTCAGTGTGATTTGAACTCTGATTCAGAATTTCAAGTAGATGATGACGATTGTCTAAGATTCCGAGATCAGATTTGTGTTTTGAGAAATCCGGTGTTGATTTTGAAAGAAGCTTATAGTAGTCGCTTATCGATTCATCCGGGAAGTACAAAGATGTCTAATGATTTGAAACAATTTTACTGGTGGCCTGGAATGAAAAGACATATCTCTGATTTTGTTTCAAAATGTTTGATCTGTCAGCAAGTTAAAGCTAAACATTAGGTTCCATTCGATTTGTTACAACCGGTTTTGACTCCCAACTGGAAATGAGATAGAGTGATGATGAATTTTTTTTCAGGTTTGCCTTTAACTCTGAGAAAGAAAGATGCAATTTGGGTTATAGTTGATAGATTGACAAAATCATCTCATTTTATTCTGGTGAGTACGGATTATTCGCTTGATAAGTTAGCTGAGTTATACATTTATGATATTATAAGATTGCACGAGGTGCCACTATCTATTGTGTCTGACAGAGATTCGAGGTTTACTTCGCGATTTTAAAAGAAACTACAAGAGGCTTTAGGTACGAAATTGCACTTCAATACTGCTTTTCACCCACAGGCGGATGGTCAATCCGAGCGGACTATTCAGATACTTGAGGATATGTTGAGATGTTGCATTCTTGAGTTTGAAGGTACGTGGGAATAGTATTTTCCATTGATTGAATTCACGTATAATATTAGTTTTCAATTGAGCATTAAAATGGCACTGTATGAAGCCTTGTATGGTAGGAAATGCCGAACACCTATGTATTGGTATGAACTTAGTGAATATAAAATCCACGAGATTGATTTGATTAAAGAGATTGAATAGAAAGTAAAAGTGATATGAAATAGTCTGAAAGTAGCTTCTAATAGACAAAAATCATACGCAGATTTGAAACGAAAAGATATTGAATTTGAAATCGTTGATACAGTATTTTTGAAAGTGTATCCATGGAAGAAAATACTCCGATTCGGTAGAAAAGGCAAATTGAGACCGATATTGATTGGGCCGTATGAGATTATCGAGCGTATTGGGCCGATTTCTTATAGAATGTTGCTACCATCTGAGTTAGAATGTAACGCCCCGAATTTGGGCCTAAAAGTATTGGGCCTATTGGGCTTTGGGTCTCAAAAATTTTTAAGTGAGCGAGAGAATGACAATTGACATGATGGCTTTAAGGGTTTAATAAACTTGGAGTGTCTAGGAGTGTTGGAGAAGTTCTGGGTTCAAACTTTGAGGAAAAGGAATTTTTAATTAATTATTAAAGGAACTAGGATGGTGAGTAGTTGGGATTTTAAATAAAAATAGGGCAAATGGCAGCAAAGAGCCTTGTGGTGGAGTGGCTAAGTGACGCCACTTAGGGTATTGGAAGATGGTGTTATGGGCTACCAAAATACCCCTGGTTTGTAAAATTACCGAAATACCCCTAGTTTGCAAAATTACCGAAATACCCTTGGTTTGTGAAATACTCTTTTACCCCTAAATGACAAAATGACCGTTGTACCTTCGTGGTAGTACTAACGTTTTATGTGTTAATTGTATGATTGATTATGTTTGAGATACACTACATATAGAAATTAGTTGAGTAGAATTACCGAACTACCCCTAAAGGGTAGGATTACTGAAATACCCTTACAGGGTAAAATGACTGATTTGCCCTTGTAGGTAAGTGATTGGCTTGTGCTATGATATGACCGGTTTGGCTATGGTTGTATGATTGATATGTTTTTATTACATGTTTAAATGATTGTTATTGAGCATGGCCATTCTACATACACGTGTAATGATTGAGCATGTCATATACGACATATTGCATGGGGTTGGGTTATTGATGATCGGGGAAGTGTATATCGGTGGCTCTGTCCCACATTCTGCATAATGGCTATATGCCATCCTAGATATGGCTCCATGCCATCTTGATTATGGCTTTGTGCTAATCGTATTTACCCAAGGTTGTGTGCCGATTATATTACCGTCGTTGATGGCTATGTGCCAAGCATAATGCAGTTATTGATGACTCTGTGTCAATCATATTTACCCAGGGCTATGTGCTGATTATATTATTATTTCGATGGCTTGGTGCCACATTATCATATCGGTGATTTGGTCACATGGTGATCGGTGGCTAGGCCATGTTATATAAGGTCACTTAGTGATCGGTGGCTCTGCCACATTTGATTATAAGGTCACTTAGTGATCGGTGGCTCTACCACATTTGATTATAAGGTCACATGGTGATTGGTGGCTCTACCACATTTGATTTTAAGGTCACATAGTGATCGACATTATAACTGACAGCATGACTATCAAGACGGCGTGTAGCGGATGGAGGGTTGATTGTAGAAATTCCCACGGAGTGATGGCTGGTACGGGATGGCATGTAGAGGATGGAAAATTAGGTTGGGCTGGGTTGCATCGCATTGCATACATTATCTGCTGTGACATATGATATGGATTAAGGCTTAACCGAGGCTATTTTGGGCTAAGGCCCAATTTCCACCGTTACTGTAATGGGCTTCGGCCCGGATTGTTGTGATGCATGTTCTTATCGATGAGGGTTGTGCACACTGAGTTTTCGTAAAATCACCCCCTCTTTTTATTAAATGTTTCAGGTGATTCCCAGCGGTTGAGGATTGGGAGCCATGGAGGACTCGAGGGTGGCTATACATCGGAGATACTACTCGTGAACTTTAGTAATTTTGATTTTTTTTCCTTTTCTTTTAGATTATTTATTTTGGTTTAATATTTTGTAATAAGGCCATTAGTTTATTTTTTTCTAAGTTTTCATTTATAACCATTAAACTTATAAAATATAGGGTTTTCTTAAAACATTAGCAATCGTTTTCTAAAATATCATGTATACGCAACGATGCAAGTTCAACTTTCATAACAAAACAGTTTTTCAAAATAATAACAAATTTTAAACGGTCATTTAGTAAATCACGTTTTTCTCAATCAAACAATGAACTCGGAGTTCAAAAATCTGATAAAACTTTTCTAAACAATTGCTTAGCTTTTCAACTTCCTTCACTGTGACACGCCAGATTTAGGCCTAACTTTTAGGCCGGGTTTGGGGTGTTACAACGCAAATACCCCTGTAGGGTAGATTTACAAAAATACCCTTGAGTAGTGAAATGACTAAAATACCTCTAGGTGCTTAATGTGTGAAAATGTGTATGTTGCATTCATGAGATAAATGTTGCACTTGGGTGGGTTTGATGATACGGAGGAAGATATGTAAGGATCGCATAGTCGCTTGACGGCCGTGGATCCACCGATGGCTTTAAGCCCATTATATGCTTAGCAGCCTTGCTGCAACGTTTGAGTAGTGCCATTGTTGGTGCTACCTTTGGAGTGTAGGGATGGGTGGGTTGATATCTATATACCCACAAGAGTGAAAGGTTGGAAGGGAAATGTAGTACAGTGTTGGATTTGGGATGGGAGCATTGCATTCATGTGATGCTGATGTGATATGAGGTCATTGTGGGCTAATGCCCTTGACCACCGATTTTGATAGGGCTTAGGCCCAATGTGATATTCATATGTTGGTTAGATTACCAAGGGTCGTACACACTGAGTTTCGAAACTCACACCCTTTTATTTCATGTTCCAGGTAACTCTCAGTAAACGACTCGACGTGGAAGAGGACTCGAAGGTGGCCACACTGCAAGCTACTTAGAAGTTTTTAATGAGTTTCAAATGACTTTATTCTAATCACTTTATTTTCATTAGGATTTAATAAGGGCTTATATGTCCAATTTGACTTTACATTTGGGTATTATTATTGCTTCAACTGCCTAATTATTAAACTTAAATAAATTTTTAAAGTTTAACATGGTTTTCGAAATAACTATAACATATGGACGTTTTCATAAAACATGGGCTTTCATGATAACTTAACAAGTTGCAAGGATTTTGGGTTTCTAAATCTTAAACTTAAGTTTTTAATTATGCAAATTTCCTACTGAACATAAATTTAACTAAACAAAGTTGTTTTGGAATTATCCCTTTGATGTGACATCACCAGATTTGGCCATAACAACTGGGCCGGGTCTGGGGTTGTTACATTTAGTGGTATCAGGGCCTAGGCTGTGAAATGGGCTTTAGATTTTGGGTTTCTAAAAAGTTGATTAAAAAGTTTTTGCAGGATTCTTGAAGTGTGGTTCACCGAGCCATCGACGTCGAGCCAAGTAAGTTTTTCCGTTATTGCACTTGTTTAAATTACTGAATTGTATTGAGATATTGGGATACTTTAAATAATAGGTTCTTAGAGACTAAAGGTCGTAGGAACTTGAAACTGTGGAGGATTTAATTAGAGTTTAAGTGTGTTATTGTTATTAAAATCAGATTGCGCAGCGAAAGCATAGTGGTGTGACTTGAGAGGTGCGATTAATAGTTAGTTGGAAATTTCGAGGACGAAATTTCTTTGAGGGGGTAGAATTGTAACACCCCAAATTTGGGCCTAAAAGAATTGGGCCTATTGGGCTTTGGGTCTCTCAGAAAATTTTTAAGTGAACGAGAAAATGACAATTGACATGATGGTTTTAACATGGAGTGTCTAGGGGTGTTAGAGAAGTTCTTGGTTCAAACTTTGTGGAAAAAGAATTTTTAATTAATTATTAAAGGAACCAGGGTAGTGAGTAGTTAGGCTTTTAAATAAAAATAAGGAAAAATGGCAACAAAGAGCCTTGTGGAGGAGTGGCTAAGTGACACCAATTAGGGTATAGAAAGGTGGTGTTATGGTCTAGCAAGGAGATCCTAGGTTCGAATCTTAGCTCAGTATTTTTTTAGGAGTTTAATTTTAGCCTTCTAAAAGAATGGAAGTGGTGTGATGATGGACTTTAATGAGAGTGATTAGAAGAGAAAATTTAGGAAAAGGATTGAGGAGCTTATCGTGGAGAAAAATTAGGAGACAAGATATGTGGAAGAGGTTGAGCCAAATTGGGAATTTGGGGATAGGAAATTAGACTATAGGCTATAAATAGGTGTCGATTTTGGGGTTCTAGGCTAATGCCAAATTCTTTCTTTTTATTTTGCCAAAAACTACTTTTCTCTCCAAATACCTGAAAGCCGAAATCCCTTATTCTTCCTCTTCTATTTTTGCACCAATTTCTTCCCGTCCTTCTCATCAAACTCTTTTCTTTCCTTTGCTTCTAGTCTATATCTTTTGTGTCGAATATTCTTGGTCCCTAAATTCCAGTATTCCTTTTTGCAAATATCCCTGTTGGTGTTGCGTTCTTCTTCTTTCTCTGAAAGCTGAATACTCTCTTGTAATCGAATAGCCCTATCTTTTTGTCGATTCCTTTTTGTTTTTCCTCCATCACAAATCGGTTGCTAGTATCTACTCTTAATCAAGTTTTAAAAGTCGGATCTCGTTCAGTAACTATCTAGGCCGCAGGATCAAAGGTTGGATACGGTAAGTACTTAGTCAACATCCTTTAGTGTGTTTTGGCAAAAGCCGGAGGGCTATCTAACTCTTTCTTGTCGTTAACCTTGTATTAACCAGGGTAGGGTTCAAAGATCGCTAAGCGTGGTAAGAGATAATTTATACATTGATAATTTAAGTAGAAGGGTCCTTAAAGATTCAAATAATCAAAGTCATAGTTTTTGTAGCATGAAAATATAGGTGTTTTCCCTTACCTAAATAATCACCTTTAATATAAAATTGACAAGAGTTGATATCCTTACTAAAGATTCACTCAAATCACTCAAAGGTGTTCAAGGTTCAAAATTAAGCACTCAAAATTCGAACATGAAAAGTTAATCCCTTAGGCTTGCATGAAAATCAAATCTTCACCACTATAAAATGAAATGATACATAGATCAAAAGGTCTTTAAAAAGGGTTGTAACGGGGCTTAGGTTAAAGGTGTGGATAAAGGTTAAATTAGTGGTTAGAATGGAGATTGAATTGAGAATTTACCTAACTAGAAAAATGAACTAATCCAGAATAATTACATCAATTGAAAACTTGTAATACTAATAATACGAGCTTCTTCTCAGAATGTTGAATTAATTGCTTAAGCTCAAACAACATAGAAATAATGAATAACCTTCCAACATTTTTTTAAGAACAAATCAAATAATAATAAGAAAAAAAAACTTTAACATTTGAAATATAGAACATTGTTAGGTAACTGCACAAAATCAAATCTCGACCAAAAGGGTAGTCAAGAGGAATGGTGATAACAAATACAAGATGGGTTTAGGGTTAATATTAGTGGGCGAGTGAATAAAATGGTTGTTAGGATCAAAAGGGTTCACTAAGGGTTAATTGTGAGGGTAGGATTTGATCGTCTAAAATTGTCGAGTTTTAAAATTTATAATAGAGAATGATCAAACCTAGAAACTAATTCTGACAATGACTTAAGGCAAGCGCACCTATCGAAAAGTAATATAGTTTAGGCAAGACTGGATTGTCGAACCCAAAGGAACTAAAAGTACTAATACTCACTTTTTTTCTATTATTTAGCCTAAATATTAAATTATTTGGTTGATTAAATCTAAATTAACTAATTAATTACTAAACCAAGACGCAAAGACAAAAAGAACGAATTTGGGAGAATAACTTTAGGAAAAACTCAGTTGATTAAGACGATACCCTTAGGAAGAATCCACCTAAACTTCACTTGTTATCCAACACTGAACCAGACGAATTATTCACTTAGCTTGATCGGTAAGACTCCTTAATTTATATTAAAACCTCTCTCGAGGTGAATAACATCTAACCCTAGGTTGATTAACCAAAATCTCTTTCAAATTTAAACCCCTAGAATCGCATTAACTCGATCTATGGACTCCCATATTAGGTTTCACCCTAATCCAACAAAATCTCGTCACCTTATCTCTAGGCGCGCGTTCAACTCCGCTTAATTATGCTAGATCTACTCTTAAGGAGGGACTTTTGCTCCATCACCTAATCACATTCAACTTGAATCAATATTACGAAAATATTAACACAAGAATTAAACACATATAATTAAGAACAAACTAAGTATTTATCATATAGTTCAATAAATAATAACAAGATTCATCTAGGGTTCGTCCCCTTCAGGTATCTGAAGGGTTTAGTTCATAATGATAAAATAAAACATCTCAAGAGAAAAGATAAAACAAAACATAAGAAATCCTAAAACCCCTGGAGGAATTGAAGGAGAGATCTGCGCCTTGAGTAGAATTAAAGCTTCTTGAGATGGATTAACGGCTATCTTGAGTAATTCCCACAAAGGTTCCGCCTGCCAATTTTGAATATCCGAGCCCCAAAGGTTGGCCTCTAGGTTTTTTATATAGGCTTTGAGATGCTTTTACTTGGCCTCTAAGTGTCCTAATTCAAGTATACTTCCTACTCGGTGTTTGAATAGGATTTGGAATGTGTTCCTTTGCCTCAGAGTATCCAAATCGAGTACAATTCCTCTTTTCCACAACAGGGGCATGACCATGGTACACGCCCGTGTAGATCGACTTCAGACCATGTTTCGGTTCTGTTTATTAAGGCCCGACCGTGTAAATCATGGTCAGACCATGTGAAGTAAATTGATGAGACACAGCCATGTGGCTTGAAGTCCAGGTCGTGTCAATTTCCACTTTGGTCCAAATTGGCCCATTTTAAGCCCGTTTCTTGTTCTTTTTGTCCTCGGGTGCTTTTTTGAGTATAAAACATGAAAAGAAAAGATTAAGAGCACCTTTTTACATAAATCAAGGGCTAAATCATCCAAAAGCATGCTAAATATGGGGTTAAAATATGTTACTTTTACGACTTATCAAATACCCCCACACTTAAGCTTTTACTTGTCCTCAAGCAAAATTCTCAACTTACAATTAAAATGAACTTTCCATAATTCATAATTCCTATTAATAATGCCTTATCATAATTCATAGATAATTCATACATGGATAATTTAACTTAAAGACTCCTAAAGATTCAAATAATTCTAAGTCATATATTTGTAGCATGAAAACATAGGTGTCTCCTCTTATCTAAATTATTACCTTTTATTCAAAACCGACAAGGATTGACATCCTCACTAAAGATTCACTCAAATCACTCAAAAGTGTTTAAGGTTCACAATTAACCACTCAATAGTCAAACCTAAAAATTTAATCCCATTGGCTTGCCTGAAAATCAAATCTCCACCACTGTAATATGAGATGATACACAAATCAAAAGGTCTTTAACAGGGTTGTAACGGGGCTTGGGTTAAAGGAGTGGATAAAGGCTGAATTAGAAGGTTAAAAATCAAGATTGACTTGACAAATTTACTTAACTAAGAGCAATGAACTGGAAAACAAATGATTACATCAATTGAAACTTTGAAACTAATAATACTACGAGCTTTTTCCTTGATAATTAAAAATTAAATGCACAAGCTCACTTTTTATACTACTAATGCTGAATATACTTTGATTTTTTGATCGATTATTTTTTCAAGAAAGCAAACTAAGTAAATACATAATAAGGAAAGAACTTTATCAACTAAAATAAACTAATTAGGCAACTGATCAAATAAATTATCGATAGAAGGGTAGTCAAAAGAATGGTGATAACAAATACAAAGGGTTTTTGGGTTAATATTAGTGGGTAAATCAATAAAAAGAGTTGTTAGGATTAAAAATGGTTCACTAGGGGTTAATTATGTAGGTAGGCTTTTTGGTGGTGTGAATGGGTTAAAACCTAGCTGCCTTTATCATCTCAGTATATCAAATCAATAATGTGGTCTCAATATGTATAAACGAGGCAAGTTCTAGAATAACAATTCAGCACACTCATAGTCAATAAAGTGAGCACAAAAAAGAATATATGCTCTATAAGGCTCACAATCTCACAAAAATTATGGGTATTTGACATCAATTCCTGTAAATTTCAAACTTCAAGGTAATATTCAAATTGAGTTCGAGAACCTGGAAAATTTTTAATTCTTGAAAAATAGACTTATCATGCTTGATTCTCTAGTATTCTTCAAATTTAATCATCAATGCACAATTATCAATGACTTAATCCAAAACATATTAATAAAAATCATAAATCATCAGAAATTTCACCCTAATTATTAATATGAGAAAAATACTTAGGAACAAGACTAAATTAAGAGTTTTGAGAATAATTCAAAAAGTTAGGTACTTTTACCCCCACACTTAAGATGTACATTGCTCTCAATGTACAAAGATAGATAAGTAATTATGTAATAATAAAATCAAAAGAGAAGGGGAATAAGTGACACTTCCTAAATTTTGGATGACTTCAGGAGTTGGCAGTGGTTGTGGTAAAAGATGAGTTGGAGGAGGCAGTGGTAAAAGATGACTTATGTAATAGTGAATTACTCCTAGTGATTTGTTTGTTTATATGGAGTGTGCAATTGAAACTGCGAAGTCATCACCTAGACATCTCAGAGGTGTAAATAAACATGTGTTAGGCATACTCGAAGGTTAGATAACCAATGATTATAATAATAGTTGTCAATGTCTAAAGGGAATGTTCAAATTAAGATAATTAAAAGAAAGAAATAAAACTTAAAATAACGAATAGAAAAATAAAAAGGACTCAGAGGTCCTCATCATCTGTCAGATCCTGTGGAGGTGTCGGTGATGAAATATGAAAGTGATGGCAGATCTGTTGAAGGGTGGCCTCAATCCCATCAAAGTGTCGAGTGGTGTTAGTAAACTGCTGTGTACAGTACTGCTAGAACTGGGTGAGGCATGCAGAGATATCTTCTATTGAGGCTGCTGGATGGGATAGCTGCTGGCCTCGGGATTGGTGGGACATCATTAGTAATGTTCTCAGGCACCTCCTAATCCGTAGCTAGTCAGTACTGAGGGGGGTCGGTCCCACGACGATATTTGATCATCCTCATGTGTAGCATTGTCTGGATGCCCTGAGGAACCATCTGGCCGATCAGTGTCAATAATGAGATCTCCATCTCGATATTGAGGAGCCCAAAGTGTCGTGCCAATCGTGTGATGTATGGCCCTATCGAAAGAATCCCCCTCCTATGTTGCTTTGTCTGGTGCTGAATTGCATGGGCTATGAAGCATGCGAGATTGAAGACGTGCACTTCTGATAGGCACCAGAGGTAGTAGACGTCTTGTGTGTTCACCACGCCAGTGCTCTCACGTCATCCTGTAATGGTGTGAGCTAAGATGGCGTGGAGGTACCTCAAAGTGGGGGCTAGCGCTGTCGCCTTGGAGCGACTAGGGTCGTAGTTGCCCTTGTTGGGGGCTAAGTCGGGCCAGTAGCGAGTGGGGGTACAGTGAAATTTACAATCCAGGTCAGGAAGATCATTCTCTTCTATGAGGTTGTAACTCCCCAAACCCGGTCTATGCGTTAAGACCAAGTTTGACATGTCACACAAAATAAACATACACCTAGTCTTTTAAAGATTTAAAAGAAATTTGATAAAAATATCATTTTAATGTGGAGTTATTGAAAACTTAGTTTGATTACTAATCTAAAAATTTGGGTCATAAAAATTATAAAATTTAAAACTTAGAAAAATCAATTTAATATTTTGAGAAGATTTTAAGAGTTCAAGGTGATTTGAAAACAAGAATTTAAAATATTGTTACGTAAAAATTACCGAGATTAAAAATATTTAAGAGAGAAATCCTTTTCGTACGTATATTTAAGAAAAATGTTTATTTCTATTTTAGAAAAGAAATCCCACTTAAGTATCTAAACGTCATATAAAATCCATCCACAAGTAAAACATCCATAAAAATTTAACCAGAAGCCTTATTAAAAAATAACAAAAATATTAAAAAGTACTTATAAAGAAATCTGAAATTTAAATAACCCATAATTTGTAGTATGGCCTCCACTGAGTCGTCCCCGGCCCAAGCCTCCATCACTGATCATTACGTGAAAAGAGTAAGGTAAACGGGGTGAGTTACTTAGAACTCAATGTGTAACCCACATACCATAGTCCACTGGGCCAAAAATCTCATTAAGAAATTATTTGGGCCTAAGCCCATTTACAATAACAATAATAACATATAATATGCATGTGATATGAAATTCCCAAACCAAGCCTAATTTCTATCTGTTACACGCCACTCGTACCAACTAGCACACCTGTGGGGAGCTTTAGTCACCCACCCCGCCAACACACCAAACTGGGCATTTAAGCCATAAATCATACTAGGCATGAAGCCATATATTAAACTGGGCATGAAGCCATCAGAATTATGTTGCAAAGCTACCAGAACTTCTCTTCATCAAAATCCTAACCCATGCAAATCATGTACATATAGTATGCATTTTCATTTGGCCCATTTATCACATATCAATATGGCCCATTTATCAAATAGCACATTTGGCCCATTTATCACATATCACATTTGGCCCATTTATCACATAATACATTTGGCTCATTTATCATATAAAACATTTGGCCCATTTATCATATAACACATTTGGCCCATTTATCACATATCAATATGGCCTATTTATCAAATAACACATTTGGCCCATTTATCACATATCAACATGGCCCATTTATCACAATACACATTTGGCCCATTTATCACAATACACATTTGGCCCATTTATCACAGTCTTAATACCGATTTTTATAGTTTCTACCAAAATAATGGTAATTATGCCGTCTTACCCGATCTCACTAACAAGTGACTAAATCGAGTGATTTACCATTTGTCACAGTATAAATATCCATCCCATGATATATGGTGTGAGATTACACACCTGATTACAGTAAGCACTACACTTTCTTGATCGTCGACACCTAAAAATATGTTTAACGCTCGATTAAAAAAATGCGATCTAATAAAACTACTCTAAACAAACGATCTAAGATTTACCCTCGGAATCGCGAATAACAACTATTTGCCGATTTTCCGGGTTGACGGTCCACAACCCGTTGGAAAACCCCGAATCGCTAATGGATCCAAACTACAACAACCTCGAATAGTTTATTCTCACCAGATAAAGGTCCACAACTCGGTGGAAAATCCTGGATCACCGAAACGACCCTTCGTTTGAATCTAGAGGGGATCGCAAATCCGCTCCTTTTCTGATCACTATTCACCACTCCTTTAGATTCGATCTTGTTAGCCTTCATTGACAAATGAATATTAGTCCAAACTAATATTTCGTAATTAAAAACGATTGGTCTTATGAGCGAAATAAGCTTACCATAAAATCCTTACGTTCAAAGGATGAAAATTGAGTGATAGAGTCCCTATGATAAAATCGGTTAATAAGCCCTATCTTTAACGAAATAATACAAAATCCTCGAAAGAAAATCCTTACCTTAGATTTTGAACCGAATCCAAGTGTTACACGATGACTTCAACACTCCAAGCTTCGGCCTTCCACTAAGTTTCTATGATAGAGAAAAGATTAGAATGAGATATGGTATGATGATGGTCTCAATCCAAAAAGGCCATCCCACACCACGAATAGATTCGGTACAAAAGAAAGGGAAAATAACAATACCAAAATATTGTACTAGCCACTTACCGATTGATTAAAGTGTGAGTAGAAAGAAAAATGATTGAGAAGGAGATATGTGAGTGGTAGAAGATTCGGTTATGGAGGGAAATTGAAGGGGGAGATGCTTAGTAACATTCGGCCATGGTGAAAATAAATGGGAGCATAATATTTGAGAGAATTTTTTAAGACTAAAAGATGAAGAAAGGTATAAAAAAAGTAAGGTTTTTAGGTTTCGGTTCTTTTCAAGAATGGAAGATAAACAAAGAAATGAGTTTGAGGCTAGTGGGCATTTGGCAAAAAGAAAAGAAAAGAGAAAATGGCCTTCCAAGGTCTTGGTGATTTCAGCACTAGGGAGAAATTGTTTGAAGTGAAAAGGAGCAATAAGACTGAAATGGTCAAAATTTGAATTGGCCAAAAGAAAACAATTGTTTACCTATTGCTCCAAGTGCATTCGGCTAAGGAGAGGAAATGGAGAGAAAGGTGTTGGAGAAAAACACAAATATGTCCAAATGCCAAAATGACCAACTAACACCTAAACCTTACCAAAGCCATCAAAATTTCGGTCACCCCCTAGCCCCTAAAATCGTCCAAGTAAATGGCCACAAAGTCAAAGTTTGGCCATTCCAAACTTTCCAAAACATCTTCCTCGTTATGTGCCTTATGTTCCCCCTACATACCTTATTCAAATGATTTCCTACCTTAAGTTAAACACTTGCCTTTTCTCTTAGCCACCTTACCATAAAAATTCAAGTCCAACCTACCATAAATACTAGGCTTGACCGACACTATAAGGAAAGAAAGGAAAAGAAAAAATAAAATTCTCATGCATATCAAGGGATTCGAACCTCTTCCCTCAAGGTAAACATATGGCGCCAACTCCTCTTTACTACTTGCTCATCTTATGCTAACTTTTACCTCTTAATTACCTTAAGCTTTAAGGTTACTTGTTCCACTTCTTTAAAGTACTCATTACCAAAAATTATTCTAAATCCAAATAAATCCCGAGCTTCCTCGAGACTATTTAAACACACACATTGAATCATCTCACTAGCTAGCACCAAAATAATGCATCATATCAGTACTAAATTTTAGGATATTACAATTCTACCCCCTTAAAAAATTTTGTCCTCGAAATTTACCTGGTTAAAAGAGGTGAGGATATTGCTGCCAAATAGTGTCCTCAGGCTCCCACGTAGCTTCCTCTACTCCGTGATTACGCCAAAGAACCTTAACCAATGGTACTGACTTCTTTCTTAGCACTTTAACATCTCAATCTAAAACTGTCACTGGTTCTTCCTCAAACGACAAGCCAGGTCTTAACTCAACTTCCTCTACCGGTACTATGAGAGTTGGGTCCAATCGATAATGCCTCAATATAGAAACATGGAAAACACTATGAATCTGACTCAACTCCGGAGGTAATTCAAGCTGATAAGCCACTGGTCCTACACGCTTCAACACACGGTATGGTTCGATGAATCTAGGGCTCAACTTGCCCTTCTTTCCAAATCTAAAGATCTTCTTCCAAGGTGAGACCTTTAACAAGGCTTGATCTTCCACCGCAAACTCAATATCCTTACGCTTCAGATCCGCATACGACTTTTGTCTATTTGAAGCTTCCTTTAAACGTGCTCAAATCACCTTTACTTTTTCTTTTGTCTCAGATATCAATTTAGGACCCAATAACTGCTGTTCCCCAAATTCAGTCCAACAAGTAGGGGTACGGAACATACGACCATATAACGCTTCATAGGGTGCCAATAGTAGAAAATCCTCCCAACTACCTCTGAAGTCAATCACACAACCCCTTAACATGTCTTCCAAAATCTGGATTACTCTTACCGACTGATCATCTGACTGAGGATGAAAAGCTGTGCTGAAGTTTAACTTTGTTCCCAAAGCCTCATGGAAAGCTTTCCAAAACCACGATGTAAACCTAGGGTCCCTGTCTGTAATAATAGACACTGGTACCCCATGTAACCTCACGATTTCAGCTACATACAGCTTGGCCAACTTCTTTAGTGAGAAATCCATTCGAACAGGTAGAAAATGGGCAATCTTCGTCAATCAATCCACTATTACCCAGACAGAATCTTTCTTAGTAGGCGATAAGGGTAACCCACTAACAAAATCCATCGTTATCCGTTCTCACTTCCATAATGGGATCTTTATCGGTTGCAGCAACCCCGATGGCAATTGATGTTCCGCCTTCACTTGTTGACAAGTCAAGCACTTACTCACATATTCAATAACTTCCCGCTTCAACCTTGGCCACCAATACTGTTCACGGAGATCTCGATACATCTTATTCCCTCTGGGGTGCATATCATTGGGGCTACTATGTGCCTCTCGCAGAATCATTAGCCTCAAATTCGAATCTTTGGGCATAAAAATTCTTTCACGAAAACACAATACTCCATCCTTATTCAATCCAAAATCCTCTATTACACCACCTTCAACTTGTTGAATTAAGGGACCCAACTTTTCATCTGATAACTGCTTCTCCTTGATATGTTCTAACCATATAGGCTTTACCTGAAGTTCCGCTAGCAGACTGCCATCTTCATACAAACTGAGATGAGCAAACATTGCTCTTAACTCCGATATTACCTTACGACTCAACGTGTCTACCACTACGTTAGCCTTTCCAGGATGATACTCGATTGAGAAGTCATAATCCTTCAATAGCTCTATCCATCTCCGCTGTCTTAAGTTCAACTCCTTTTGGGTAAGGAGGTACTTCAGACTTTTATGATCTGTATAAATGATCGACTTCTCATCGTACAGGTAGTGCCTCCAAATCTTTAAAGTAAAAACCACAGCAGCAAACTCTAAATCATGAGTAGGATAATTAACTTCGTGTGGCCTTAACTCACGAGATGCATAAGCCACTACTTTACCACCTTGCATCAACATACATCCCAAGCCCGTGTGTGACGCATCGCAGTAAACAATAAACTCTTTTCTAGCCTCAGGTTGGATTAGTATTGGCGTTTCCGTCAAAATCTTCTTCAATTTCTCAAAACTCTCTTGCTGCTGATCTGACCACACAAATGGTACTCCCTTGCGCAACAATTTAGTTAGAGGTGCTGCAATTAACGAAAACCCCTCGATGAAACACCTGTAGGAACCAGCCAACCTTAGGAAACTCTAAATCTCAGCCAATGACTTTGGTGGTTTCCAATCTAACATAGCCTCTACCTTCCGAGGATCAACTCTGATTCCTTCGACCGACACAACATGTCCTAAGAAAGTCACTTCCTTAATCCAAAATTCATACTTACTGAATTTGGCATAAAGTTGCTTTTCTCGCAATATTTACAATACTATGCACAAATGTGAGTCACGCTCTTCTTCATTCCTTGAGTATACTAAGATATCATCTATGAACACCACCATAAACCGGTCTACGTAGGGTTGAAAGACTCAGTTCATCATGTCCATAAATGCAACTGGTGTATTGGTCAATCCAAACGGCATCACCAAAAACTCATAATGTCCATAACGAGTTTGAAATGCTATCTTATGAATATCCGCCTCCTTAACCTTGAGTTGATGATAACCCGATCTCAAATCTATCTTGGAAAAAATTGAAGCTCCTCTCAACTGATCAAATAATTCATCGATTCTCGGTAATGGATACTTATTCTTGATCGTCAATTTATTCAACCGCCTATAATCAATGCACATATGCATCGACCCATCCTTCTTCTTGACGAACAAGACCAGTGCTCCCCACGAGACACACTCAGTTGAATGAATCCCCAATCCAAAAACTCTTGAATTTGAGCCTTAAGCTCCGCTAACTCCTTCGGCACCATTCTATAAGGAGCAATGGACACTGGAGCCGTTCCGGGCAAAAGCTCAATGCCAAACTCTACTTCCCAGTCTGGAGGTAAACCCGGAAGTTCCTCGAGAAAAACATCTAAAAATTCTTTCACTATTCTAACACCTTCCACCGATAATTCCTTAACATCCAAAGCACAAATAAAGGCTAGGAATGCTCCATACCCTTTTCGCACTAACTTTTCTGCTTTTAAAGCATATATCACATTTGCTAAATAGTTTCTCCGTTCGCCCATCATCACCACTTCCTTATCTTCCAAAGTCCTTATCAACATCCACTTTGCAGCACAATCCAAGTGCGCACGGTGCTTCACCAACTAGTCCATGCCCAAAATAAGGTCGAATTCACCGAAAGGTAGTTCCATCAAATCCGCTAAAAATATTTCTCTTTGAATTTCCAAGGGCAGGTCTCTAAACAATTTATCCACTATCACTGACTGTTTTAAAGGACTAATTACCGTCATCTTTCTATCAGTAATCTTAGATCTAATGTTCAAGTTTCTAGATATAGCACTACCAACATACGAATTGGTAGATCCGATATCTATCAAAGTAGTAATAGGTACATCAAAGATGAAGAACGTACCAATTATCACATCAAGTGCATCGACATCCTCACGGTGTTTGACCGCATAGACTAACTCTGGCTATCTTGCCTCCTTGTTGCCTCTGAAACCATTACCTCTAACCGGTGCACCTTGACCACGACCACCACTATTACCACCTCGACCTGGCCCACAGTCTCTCGGTGGCTATTGAGCGCCTCTAGCTGGCTGTGTATTAGGGTTACGAGCTTCTTGAGCGAGCGATGCATCGAGGATAGTTCTTAGTCGATGATCCTTGAACCACAATTGAAACACCCATCGATTCTTTTCCAAAGATTCACGTGGTGTCGTCTTCCACATCAAGACATGGTTGAATCGATTGGTAGCCGAGGTTCTCTAGCTCAAGTCGGCTCATCATTCCCGGCCTTTTCTAAAACCTTTAGCGAACTCGAGTACTTAAAGTCCTCTTGCCTCGCCTTCTTTCTTCGACACTTAGAGTTCTTAGCCTCTTCACTATTTTGGCTTTCTCTACAAGCTTGACAAAAGTCCTTTCTTGTTATGGGGCTATCAATACAGAGCTCATCATTCACCATCCTCAAATGTACACAGGCTCATGATCGGTTGGCACTATTATCCGAGCATAATGGCTCAAGCGTAGAAATTTTGCCTTGTAAGTCGCCACCGCCTTATTTCCTTGGACCGATTCAGAATTCCTTCCTCCCGGCATCCACATAACTTGCCCCGACATACTTTCCTTGGAATTCAGTTTTGAAGAAATCCCAAGTAACATGTTCAGCCTGAGTGCCTTCTCAAACAGTAAGCCACCATTGATACGCCTCATCCCTCAACAAGGACATAGCTCCTCTCAGTTTCTATTCAGTGGTGCACTCCAAATCATCCATGATCCGCTCCACTGCCTCGAGCCAATACTCTGCTACATTTGGAGCTACACCCAAGACACCTCTAAAAACCTCGGCACCACTTGATTTAAGTCGTTCTGATATTGATCCACGAGTTGCTGGCCCAGTTCTAGCTCTAGCAACCCTTTCTAGGACACGTAACATTGCTTGAGTCAAGGTAATATCCTCTCTCGTATGGTCATGTGATCCAGTATCAGTCCATGTGATGCAGGTGCGTCCATTTCTGGTATATGTCCCGACGCTTCAGATGCAACCCTAGCACCTCGGCCTCTACCACGGCCACATCTACCATGTCCACATCCTCAAGCGCTCATTTTGAGTATTTTGATTTAATCTGATTATAAGTTGTATGAATCAGTATACTATTCCAATATTTATTAACGATATTTTATGAGACATAAGAGGTAGAGTTATTTTCGTAAACGCATCCTATAGTCTCAATCTCTATAGTTTCAACACCTAAAACTAAAAGTTCTAGAGTGTTCCTATAGTCATATCACGATAATAAGAATTATTCAATTCACTTACACTTACTTGTCTTGGTGCCAAATACTCGTGGTGCCATACTACCTTTAAAAACATAAGTTCTATAATTCAAAACAATTTTGTACCATAAATGTTTTTGAATCCAAACCACAGTCGAGTTTTGAATCGAGCTCTGACACCATAAAATGTAACACCCCAAACCCGGTCTATGCGTTAAGACCAAGTTTGACATGTCACACAAAATGAACATACACCTAATCTTTTAAAGATTTAAAAGAAATTGGATAGAAAGATCATTTTAATGTGGAGTTATTGAAAACTAAGTTTGATTACTAATCTAAAAATTTGGGTCATAAAAATTATAAAAATTTAAAACTTAGGAAAAATCAATTTAATATTTTGAGAAAATTTTAAGAGTTTGAAGGTGATTTTAAAACAAGAATTTAAAATATTGTTATAGAAAAATTTTCAAGATTAAAAATATTTAAGAGAGAATCCTTTTCAGTATGTATATTTAAGAAAAACGTTTATTTCTATTTTAGAAAAGAAATCCCACTTAAGTATTTAAAACGTAATATAAAATCCATCCACAAGTAAAACATCCATAAAAATTTAACCAGAGGCCTTATTACAAAATAGCAAAAATATTAAAAAGTACTTATAAAGAAATCTGAAATTTAAATAACCCATAATTTGTAGTATGGCCTTCACTGAGTCGTCCCCGGCCCAAGCCTCCATCACTGATCATTACCTGAAAAGAGTAAGGTAAATGGGGTGAGTTACTTAGAACTCAATGTGTAACCCACATACCATAGTCCACTGGGCAAAAAATGTCATTAAGAAATTATTTGGGCCTAAGCCCATTTACAATAACAATAATAACATATAATATGCATGTGATATGAAATTCCCAAACCAAACCTAATCTTCATCCGCTACACACCACCCGTACCAACCAGCACACCTGTAGGGAGCTTTAGTCACCCACCCCGCCAACACACCAAACTGGACATTTAAGCCATAAATCATACTGGGCATGAAGCCATATATTAAACTGGGCATGAAGCCATCAGAATTATGTAGCAAAGCTACCAAAACTTCTCTTCATCAAAATCCCAACCCATGCAAATCATGTACATATAGTATGCATTTCCATTTGGCCCATTTTTCACATATCAATATGGCCCATTTATCACATATCACATTTGGCCCATTTATCAAATAACACATTTGGCTCATTTATCATATAAAACATTGGCCCATTTATCATATAACACATTTGGCCCATTTATCACATATCAATATGGCCCATTTATCAAATAACACATTTGGCCCATTTATCACATATCAACATGGCCCATTTATCACAATACACATTTGGCCCATTTATCACAATACACATTTGGCCCATTTATCATAGTCTTAACACCGATTTTTATAGTTTCTTCCAAAATAATGGTAATTATGTCGTCTTACCCAATCTCACTAACAAGTGACTAAATCGAGCGATTTACCATTTGTCACAGTATAAAAATCCATCCCATGATATATGGTGTGAGATTATACACCTGATTACGGTAAGCACTACACTTTCTTGATCGTCGACACCTAAAAATATGTTTAACACTCGATTAGGAAAATAAATGCGATCTAATAAAACTACTCTAAACAAACGATCTAAGATTTACCCTCAAAATCGCGAATAACAACTATTTGTCAATTTTCCCCGGTCGACGGTCCACAACCCGTTAGAAAACCATGAACCACTAATTGCTCCGAACTACGAACAACCTCGAATAGTTGATTCTCACCAGATGAGGGTCCATAACCCGGTGGAAAGTCCCGGATCATCGAAATGGCCTTTCGTTTGAATCTAGAGGGGATCGCAAATTCGCTCCTTTTTTAATCACTATTCACCACTCCTTTAAATTCGATCTTGTTATCCTCCATTGACAAATGAATATTAGTCCAAACTAATATTTTGTAATTAAAAACGATTGGTCTTATAAGCGAAATCGGCTTACCACAAAATCCTTACGTTCAAATGACGAAAATCTAGTGATAGAGTCCTTATGATAAAATCGATTAATAAACCCTATCTTTAACGAAATAATACGAAATCCTCGAAAGAAAATCCTTACCTTAGATTTTGAACCGAATCCTAATGTTACATGATGATTTCGAACACTCCAAGCTTCGGCCTTCCACTAAGTTTCTATGATAGAGAAAAGATTAGAATGAGATATGGTATGATGATGGTCTCAATCCAAAAAGGCCATCCCATGCCACGAATAGATTCGGCACAAAAGAAAAGGAAAATAACAATACCAAAATATTGTGCTAGCCATTTACCGATTGATTAAAGTGTGAGTAGAAAGAAAAAATAATTGAGAAAGAGATATGTGAGTGGTAGAAGATTCGGTTATGGAGGGAAATTGAAGGGGATGATGCTTAGTAACATTTGGCCATGGTGAAAATAAAAGGGAGCATAATATTTGAGAGATTTTTGTAAGAAGAAAAGATGAAGAAAGGTATAAAAAATAATAAGGTTTTTAGGTTTCGGTTCTTTTCAAGAATGGAAGATGAACGAAGAAATGAGTTTAAGGCTAGTGGGCATTCGGCAAAAAGAAAAGAAAAGAGAAAATGGCCTTCCAAGCTCTTGGTGATTTTGGCACTAGGGAGAAATGGTTTGAAGAGAAAAGGAGCAATAAGACCAAAATGGCCAAAATGTGAATTGGCCAAAAGAAAACAATTGTTTACCTATTGCTCCATGTGCATTCAGCTAAGGAGAGGAAATGGAGAGAAAAGTGTTGGAGAAAAACACAAAAATGTCCAAATGCCAAAATGACCAACTAACACATAAACCTTACCAAAGACTTCAAAATTTTGGTCACCCCCTAGCCCCTAAAACCATCCAAGTACATGGCCACAAAGTCAAAGTTTGGCCACTCCAAACTTTCCAAAACATCTTCCTCGATATGTGCCTTATGTTCCCCCTACATACCTTATTCAAATGATTTCCTACCTTAAGTTAAACACTTGCCTTTTCTCTTAGCCACCTTACCATAAAAATTAAAGTCCAACCTACCATAAATACTAGGCTTGACCGACACTATGAGGAAAGAAAGCAAAAGAAAAAATAAAATTCACATGCACATCAAGGGATCCGAACCTCTTCCCTTAAGGTAAACATATGGTGCCAAATCCTCTTTACTACTTGCTCATCTTATGCTAACTTTTACCTCTTAATTACCTTAAGCTTTAAGGTTACTTGTTCCACTTCTTTAAAGTACTCATTACCAAAAATTATTCTAAATCCAAATAAATCCTGAGCTTTCTCGAGACTATTTAAACACACACATTGAATCATCTCACTAGCTAGCACCAAAATAATGCGTCATATCAATACTAAATTTTAGGATATTACAGAGGTCATCAGTGTAAAGTCTGAGCACCGCCCCGAATTGCAGCACGCTCAATCGTCTGACCGTTCCTCCTAAACAGAATATGATCGTGCCCAGATCGTCGTGTCACGCCATTATTGTTTGTAGGGTAAAGGTGGTGCAAAATTCTAGAGTAAGCTCTAAGAATGTGGGCTTGATAGTGGAGAAAAATTGCTCCCATGACTCAGTCGAGACGAATACTTGGATATCGGCGGCCAACTCGACCTGTTCCGGGGTGTTCTAGTCAATGTACCTTCTAGTGCCTAAGGGCCTTTCCGAAATGCCCTGTATCATTCTTCCTGAGTTTCTTGATTGAATTGAAGGAAGCGATGTTGAACCTCAGAAGAGGCACTAACCGAGGATGAGCAGGGTCCCTTTCACTTTTTCAAACTCGGGGCAGTTGTTCTCTTTTCTCGAGATGACGACATTATACCTGAAAAAGAATTGCGTATTCAAGTAATGGTTGTACCAAGTTGTCATCTATACCGAGATAATTAAGGCAAAACATGATGATCCTTACTATAAGCAACTAATTAAAATGAAAATTTGTAAAAGAACATAATCAACAGAAACTTATTAAATCTATCTAACAATGATAAATAACAATCAAATAGCTAATAATCAGAAATTTCGCTATAACAATTGAAATGAGGTTGCAAATATTCATGAATGAAACATTGACACAAGTTCTAAAATGAGTTCTTAAAAAGATGAATCATACTTAAAACTAAAGCTAAAAAAATATCCTAAATAAAATAATATGAAATTTGCCAAACTTTAAGTTAAGGAAGTGAAATAATAGAAAGAACTAGGGGTGATGGTAGTGGATTTCTATAGGACACAGGCTAAGCACGAGCGGTGGCACGAGGTTGTAGGATGAACATGACGGTGGTAGGGGCGTATATTTCTGCAACACGGTAGTGGCGAGGGCGTGGGGTGTGTTTTCTTTTTTAGTGTGTTTTTAGGGAAGAAAGGGGAGTTAAGGAGTTTTTGGAAGAGTGAGGAGTGTGGGTGTGGCCGGAATTTGGGAGGAAGGAGGCTGAAAAAAAATTTTAAGGTTGATTTTGGGGAGAGGGATGATTGAAATTGCTTAAATAGGGGAGGGAGCACGGTCAGGTGCCACGCCTATACTTTATTTTAAAGTGCTCATGTTCTTCACGATTTTGATGTTGGGCACGACCAGGTATTTGGGCATGACCGTAGTTAGATGGACACGCCTGTTCTTTTTTATATGATCGTTTAGAGCGGGCGTGTCTCGCCCGTGTTTGATAAGCCAGTATGTCCCTACGATTGTGAAGCACGGCCGTGTTGTGCCTGTGTTTAGGAAGTTAGTATCTTAGCACAGTCGTGAGGCTTGGCCGTGTCCTGCCCGTGTCAATAAAAATTTTCCTTTTGTCATGCACGACCACATGAATGCCTGTGTTTTGTCTCGTGGGTTCCAAACGGCTATGGGCACGCTCATGTGTAAGGCCGTGTGGTCTAAGAAACCTGTGCTTAATTGGAATAATTAGTACGGCGTTAGATGCTTAAAATTAAGAGTATAGTGTTAGTGAAAGTTAGTTCTCGGGTTTCCTCCCAAGAAGCATTCGTTTAAAGTCTTAAGCTAGACTTACCCTGTTTTCGATTCTAAAAGAAGGTTCACGGAGCAGAAGCTCCTCTCTCATATTTGTAACATCTTCACCATTATAGATTTTGATTCGGTGACCATTTACCTTGAATGTGCCTTGAATGGGGTGAGTTACCTCGACTGTGCCATAAGGGAAAATTATTTTGATTATGAATGGCCCTGACCATCTTGATTTCAGTTTCCCAGGAAACAGTTTAAGCTCGAGTTGTATGGCAAGACCAAGTCCCCTACTTCGAGTTGTTTTGATTTCTTCAGACGAGCATCATGGCGTCGCTTTGTGGCTTCCTTGTAAAGTTTTGAGTTCTCGTAGGCATCAGCTCTCCATTCATCTAGCTCGTTCATCTGCATCCTTCTTTTCTCCCCTGCAGTTTTAAAATAAAAATTTAAGAATTTTATAGCCCAAAAAGCTTTGTGTTCTAACTCGAATGGCAAATGACAACTTTTCCCGTAGACAAGTTTGTATGGGGATGTCCCTAGAGGTGTTTTAAAAGTTGTTCTATAGGCCCATAAGGCATCATCTACTTTTACTGCCCAACCTCTTCTGTTTGATTCCACCATTTTTTCTAAAATTCACTTAAGTTCTCGGTTTGCTACTTCTGCTTGCCCATTGGTTTGAGGGTGATGTGGGGTAGCTATCCTGTGGTGTACTCCATATCTTTTTAAGACATTATCAAATTGAACATTACAAAAATGAGTACCCCTATCACTAATAATGGCTCTAGGTGTTCCAAATCGAGAACATAGTTTCTTGAGGAATTTTACTACTGCTCAGGCATCATTTGTAGGTAAAGCTTCAGCTTCTACCCATTTTGACATATAATCAACTGTCACTAAGATGTATTTATTCCCAAATGAACTAGGGAAGGGACCCATAAAATCAATACCCCATACGTCAAATATTTTATATGATAGCATGTAAGTTTGAGGCATTTCATCATGTTTAGAAATATTACCTGTTCTTTGGCATCTATCACACGAAGCGACATACCTGTTGGCATCTTTAAATAGAGTGGGCCAATAGAAACCTAATTTGAGTATTTTGTGTGCTGTCTTGACACCACTGTAGTGCCCTCTTGAAGGCTCGGAGTGGCAGTGTTCTAGGATTTTGTTTGCTTCTGCCTTGGTAACGCATCTCTGAATCACCTGGTCTGCACATATATGGAAAAGAAAGGGATCCTCCCAAAAATAGTTCTTCGCATCAGTAAAGAATAGCTTCTTTTGATGATGGGTTAACTTTTTCGGTATGATATTAGTAGCTAAAAAATTTGCAATATCTACAAACCAAGGTACCTCATAGTTGTTGATAGAGAATAGCAGTTCGGTAGGGAATGAGTCATTTATCTCTATCTCTTTTCTTTCTTCTGTGTGTGGATTCTCAAGTCTAGGTAGATGGTCTGCTGCAAGATTTTTGGCTCCTTTCTTATCCTAAATTCCAAATCAAATTCCTGTAAAAGTAAAATCTATCGTATGAGTCGAGGTTTTGCATCGAGTTTAGTTAAAATATAACGAAGAGCAGAGTGGTCAGTGTAAATGACGAAATTAGATAATAATAAGTACTGTCTAAATTTATCAAATGCAAAGACCACAGCAAGTAATTCTTTTTCAGTGGTGGTATAATTTTCTTGCACGACTTTCAATGTTTTGCTGGCGTAATAAATTGGCCGGAAGTGCTTGTCTCTTTGCTACCCTAGAACTGCACCAACTGCAAAGTCACTCACATCACACATTAGTTCAAACGGAAGATTCCAATCAGAGGCAATTATAATTGGGGTGTTTATTAATTTCTCTTTAAGGATATTAAATGCATCTAAACATTCTTGATCAAAGTAAAAAGGTGCATATTCTTCTAACAATTTTGTTAGAGGCTTAGCTATTTTAGAAAAGTCCTTAATGAATCTTCTGTAGAATCCTGCATGTTCTAAAAAGCTTCTAATAGCCTTAACTGAGCTAGGAGGAGGTAATTTTTCTATGGTTTCGACCTTTTCTTTATCTACCTCAATTCCTTTACTTGAAATTTTATGTCCCAATACAATTCCCTCTTGTACCATAAAGTGACATTTTTCCCAATTTAGAACAAGGTTTGTTTCCTCACATCTCATTAGAACTCGTTTTAAAATTTTAAGGAAGATATGGAAAGAATTGCCAAATACCAAAAAATCATCCATAAATACCTCCATGATGTCCTACACGAGTTCGTCAAAGATTGCTAACATGCAGCGCTAAAAAGTAGCAGGGGCATTACATAATCCAAAAGACATTCTACAATAAGCAAACGTATCGTATGGGCATGTGAATGTTGTCTTCTCTGATCTTCAAAAGCTATTGAATTTGAAAATAGTGGAGAGTCCATCTAAGAAGCAGTAATACATGTGTCCAGATAACCTTTCTAACATTTGATCAATGAATGGTAAAGGAAAGTGATCTTTTCTAGTGGCATCGTTCAGCTTTTTGTAATCAATGCAGACTCTCCAACCTGTGACTATTCTAGTGGGAATTAGTTCATTCTTCTCATTAGCTATCACAGTCATGCCTCCTTTCTTTGGAACAACCTGTACAGGACTTACCCATTTGCTGTCAGAAATAGGATAAATTATTCCAGTATCTAGAAGTTTAATTACCTCAGCTTTCACAACTTCTTTTACGTTGGGATTTAATCGTCTCTGAGGTTGGACACATGGCTTGTACTCATCTTCTAGTAAAATTTTGTGGGTACAAAATGTTGGGCTTATTCCTTTAATATTAGAGATTTTCCAGGCTATGGCTTTTTTATGTTCCCTTAGTACCTGTAGCAGCTCCTCTTTTTCCTTGGAATCTAGTTCTGAAGAGATAATTATTGGTAGTGTAGAATTGTCCCCAAGGAATGCATATTTAGGTGTTTCGGTAGCTGCTTTAATTCTAATTTGGGTGGCTCATCAACAGAGGGTTTTTGTTTGAAATCATCATTGATTTCAATGTTTTCTCTTTCTCTTTGCCTGGATGAAAATGTATTTAGATTTAGTTCGTCAACTTCATCTTCTTCCCTATCTTCTTCAGTAAGACGCAGTTCCATCGTGTCGTCATGTATGATTTCCTGTAATGAATTTTGAATAATATGATTAGTGGTATCAACAAAATAACAGGAATCATCTTGTTTTCTAGAATATCGCATGGCATCATAAATTTGAAAAATAATTTCCTCATCACCTATCCTTAATACAAGTTTACCACCACCTACATCGATTACAGCCCTAGCAGTAGCCAAAAAAAGGGCGCCTTAAAATTAAAGGAACCTCAATGTCCTCATCCATGTCAAGCACAACAAAAACAACAGGGAAAATAAATTTATCAATTTTTACCAAGATATCTTCAATAACTCCTCTAGGAAATTGAATAGATCTATCGACTAACTGAATACTCATCCTAGTGGGTTTTGGTTCCCCAAGATCTAGTTGTTTAAATATTTTATAAGGCATTAAGTTAATATTGTCACCTAGATCAGCTAGTGCTTTCTTTATATTTAAATTACCAATCAAACATGGAATAGTAAAACTTTCTGGGTCTTTTAATTTTGTTACTTATTTTGGAGGATGGCTGAACATTCTTCATTAAGTTCCACTATTGATACTTCTTCGAGCTTCCTTTTGTTCATCAGGAGTTCTTTTAGGAATTTTGCATACGTCGGCATCTGTGAAATGGCTTCAACAAATGGTAAGTTAATATGAATTTGTTTAAAAAGTTCAAGAAACTTACCATATTGGGCATCTAATTGTTCTTTCTTTAGCTTTGCTGGATATGGGATTGATAGTTTATCTTCCTTATGTATTGGAGTTACATCATCAATTCCCACATCTTTTTCTTTATTATCTTCGCGTAGTTGTTTTTCTTTTGGGCCAACTAACTCCTTTCCACTTCTCAGTGTAACTATTTTAACTTGCTCTATTGCTTTAGAAAAGATTTCTGCCTGTATTTAACAAACTGTTACAGTAAGTAGTCCAACTAACTTAGTAAGTTCCTCAACTTGGTTCTTGATTTCCTTGATCGATGCTTCTTGATTATCAAGTGTTGTATCAAATTTTTGGAGACAAGCATCTGTGGCTGCCATAAACTTCTTCAGCATCTCTTCAAGACTCGGTTTCTTTTCCTGTGGATAGGGCTGATTTTAGAAATTTGGAAGAGGTTGTTGTTTTTGACTTCCTTGATTTTGTTGGCCTCCTTGACCTCCCCACGAAAAATTTGGGTGGTTTCTCCAACCTGGATTATAGGTGTTACTATAAGGATTATTATTAGATCTGAAACTATTACCTATATAATTCGTCTGTTCATTCTCTATGCCTGGTTGGTAGGGTGGGTACTCAAGATTCGCCACGGTTCTACTTGCGTCGCACAGCATTATCGGATTTACCTGCAAAGAACACAAATTTTCAAACTTTTTATTCATCATCTCTACCTGATTTGACAGCATGGTTACTGCGTCAATGTTGAAAACTTCGGCTGATTTTGTTGGCCTTGTCCTTATAACTTGCCACTGATAGTTGTTCAGCGACATCTCTTTAATAAACTCGTAGGCTGCTTCAGGAGTTTTGTTGTTCAGGGTTCCATCGATGGCTGAATCAATTAGTTGCCTCGTTGATGGATTTACACCATTATAAAAAGTTTGGACTTGAAGCCATAAAGGTAATCCGTGGTGTGGAGATCTCCTCAAGAGATCCTTGTATCTCTCCCATGCATCGTATAATGTCTCTAAATCTATTTGCACAAAAGAAGAGATATCATTCTGTAATTTGGCCGTTTTGGCCGGTGGGAAATATTTTAATACAAATTTTTTGGTCATCTGGTCCCATGTCGTAATTGACCCTCGTGGTAACGAGTTCAACCACTGTTTAGCTTTATTCCATAATGAAAAGGGAAGTAACCGAAGACGAATGGCATCATCAAAAACACCATTTATTTTGAAAGTATCACAGAACTCTAAAAAATTAGCTATATAAGTGTTCGAGTCTTCGTCCTGCAAACCATCAAATTGAACAAGTTGTTGAATCATTTGTATAGCATTAGGCTTTAATTCAAAATTATTAACAGCTATAGCAGGCCTAACAATACTAGATTTCGCTCCTGTTAAATGATGTTTAGCATAATCATACATAGTATGTGGAGCATTATTTTCTACCACATCTCGTGGTGGATTATTCTCGTCCATCCCTTCAGTAGGATTGGATCTGTCCTGTTGTTGTTCTTCTTGGTAATTTAAGGTTTGCCTGATTTCTTTTCGATTTCTACATGCGGTAGCTTCGATATCACTATCGTATGCTAGAGGTCCTGTTGGGTTCCTTCTAGTCATAAACTAGATGTACCTGCTAGAGAAATAAATTTGGTAAAAATAAAATAATAAAATAAAATAAATTGTGAAAATAAAAATGAAAAGGAAAATAAAAATAAAAATAAAAATACTGTTTAAAGTAATAAAAATAGAGCTTTCTTAATAATTTAATTCCCCAGCAACGGCGCCAAAAACTTGAAAATTGTCGAGTTTTAAAATTTATAATAGAGAATGATCGAACCTGGAAACTAACTCTAACAATGACTTAAGGCAAGTGCACCTACTGAACAGTAGTATAGTTTAGGCAAGACCGGATTGTCGAACCCAAAAGAACTAAAAGTACTAATACTCACTTTTTTTATTATTTAGCCTAAATATTAAATGATTTGGTTGATTAAATATAAATTAACTAATTAATTACTAAACTAAGATGCAAAGATAAAAAGAATGAATTTGGGAGAATAACTTTAGGACAAACTCAGTTGATTAAGACAATACCCTTAGGAAGAATCCACCTAAACTTCACTTGTTATCCAACACTGAACCAGACGAATTATTTACTTAGCTTGATCCTTAAGACTCCCTAATTTATATTAAACCCTCTCTCAAGGCGAATAACGTTTAACCCTAAGTTGATTAACTGAAATCTCTTTCAAATTAAAACCCCTAGAATCGTATTAACTCGATCTATGGACTCCCATATTAGGTTTCACCCTAATCCGACAAAATCTCGTCACCCTATCTGTAGGCGCGCGATCAACTCCGCTTAATTATGCTAGATCTACTCTTAAGCAGGGACTTTTGCTCCACCACCTAAGCACATTCAACTTGAATCCATATTCTGAAAATATTAACATAACAATTAAGCACACATAATTAAGAACAAACTAAGTATTTATCATATAGTTCAATAAATAATAACAAGATTCATCTAGGCTTCATCCCCTTCAGGTATCTGAAGGGTTCAGTTCATAATGATAAAATAAAACATCTAAAGAGAAAAGATAAAACAAAACATAAGAAATCTCTAAAACCCCCTGAAGGAATTGAAGGAGAGATCCGCCATCTTGAGTAGAATTTTGGCTTCTTGAGATGGATCAACTGGCTATCTTCGAGTGATTCCCACAAAGGTTCCGGCTTCTATCGAATTCTGAACGTCTGAGCCCCCGGAGGTTAGCCTCTAGGTTCTTTATATAGGCTTTGAGATGCTTTTACTTGGCCTCTAAGTGTCCTAATTCAAGTATACTTCCTACTCGGTGTTTGAATAGGCTTTGGAATGTGTTTATTTACCTCAAAGTATCCAAATCAGAGTACAATTCCTCTTTTCCACGACAGGGGCACGGCCATGGTACACGCCTGTTTAGATCGACTTCAGACCGTGTTTCGATTTTGTTGATTGAGGCACGGCCGTGTAAATTGTGGTCAGACCGTGTGAAGTAATTTGACAAGACACGGCCGTGTGGCTTCAAATCTAGGCCGTGTCAATTTCCACTGTGGCACAAATTGGCCAGTTTTAAGCCCGTTTCTCATTCTTTTTGTCCTCGGGTTCTTTCTTGAGTATAAAACATGAAAAGAAAGGATTAAGAGCATCTTTGTACATGAATCAAGGGCTAAATCATCCAAAAGCATTTTAAATATGGGGTTAAAATATGTTACTTTTACGGCTTATCAGGCTTTTAGTGGAGTAGGTGGGTTAAATTCTAGGTGCCTTTATCATCTCTATATATCAAATCAAAAGGTGTGGTCTCAAAGTGTATAATCGAAGCAAGTTCTAGAACAACAAAGAAAATTTTGACACACTCATAATCAATAATGTGAGCACAAAGGAATGTATGCTCTAAAAGGCTCAAAATCTCACAAAAATTATGGGTTTTTTATATCAACCTTGCAAATTTCAAACTTCAAGGTAATAATCAAATTTAGGTCAACAACCTAGCAAATTTTTAATTCTTAAAAATAGACTTATCATGCTTGATTCTCTAGTATCTTAAAGTTTAAATTATCAATGCACAATTAACTATGACTTAATTCAAAACATATCGATAAAATTATAAATCAATAGAAGTTTCATTCTAATTAGTGATATGAGAAAATTACTTAAGACAAGATATCATTCAGGGATTTGAGAATAATGCAAAAAATTAGGAACTTTTCAAAATAAAATTCACCCCCACACTTAAGACTTACATTGTTCTCAATGTACAAAGATATATATGAAATCATAAGAGATAGGGAGAACTGAAACTTCCTGATTTTTGGATGGATTCCTTGGGTTGGAGGTGTGGAAACTTGATTCGGTGGTGAAAGATAATTTGGAGGGGGTCTCTAGTGGTGGTGTGGTGGCCACCAACAATCTCTGCGCTAGATGAAGAAATTGGGAATCTCGTGAAGAGTTAGCCAGGAAATAGTAAGAATATTTTAAACTATTCTAATTATACATTTAAAGAAAATAAAGATAAAAAGAAAAAATGTAAGAAGTAAAATAAAATTAAAAGAAAGGATTAATGGATTGAAAAGTCCTTGTTGTTAGATGGTTCGCGAGGTGGGTATGATTTCTAAAGCTGTGGTATGTTGATTCCCAAGCAGCCTTTAGAACCTAAAACCAAGAAACTGAAAAAAAAAATAAAGTAAATTTAGTATAAGAGAAATAAAGATAAGGAAAATAATTGAGAAGAGAAAAGAAAAAGAAATATTAAATGGACTTAAAGGTTCTTTTCCTGTTGATTTAATGAAGCGGCCAGCATGAACTTATGTAGATTGGTCTCGCACAGGGAGATTGTGCTGGGGTCCTTTTGCTTCTTTGACATGGATATGGTGTAGATAAAAAAGGCTGGACAATGAAGAAAGAAGAAAATGAAAAGGCAGGGGAGTGTAAAGGGTATGGAAGAAGGGAATGGGGAGTAGGTGAGAAGGGGAGAGGGGTGTTTTAAATAAAAATTTCAGATCTGGTGCATCTCCATGCTCGTGTGTCATGGGCGTGCCAAGTCACATGGCCATATCGCACAGCCGTGCATGCCCGTGTTGATAAAATAGTGTCACCTATGGCTGGGTCTATAACATTCGGGATTTAGGGGGCTTTGCATCTTTTACATTTTTCTGCATTTGTTGAGTGATGCCTGTTGTTTGGATGTGTTTGGGGGCCTCGGGAAGGCACGAGGTTAAGCCGAAGCCTTGGGGAAATTTTAGTTTTTGGCACTTTAAGAGGGTAACCGAATGGGAGCAGGACTTAAGGGGTTTTAGTTTGCGTTTCGTGTCACAAAAAAGTGCAGTGGTAGAGTGGCAAGGGGATGCCACTTAGCATGCAGGGAGGTGGCATCACAAGGAGAGGGTGAGAGGGAGAGGGTTCAAAACTCTTAAGCAGCAAGGAAGTAGTATTTTTTGGCTCAGGCAAAGGAGGTGGTTGGATGATAATAAAACTCTGGAGGAGAGAGGTAAGACTTTGACAAATATTTCAAACGGATGGTGGAGAGGGATTTAGGGAGTTTGAACTATTCAAATTAGTTTGAATAGGTGGAGGAGAGGGAATCAAGGAGAGTTTCAAGGGATGGCATGGTGTTTGAGGTGAGTAGGGGTTGCTAGCCAAAATTTTAAGGAGTGTGGGAGGGGTGAAGCTTTTGGTTTTGGTGAGAGGAGAGGGTGCCGAATTTTGATGGGTTAAGTAGCTGGTGTGTGTGTGAGATGTTTTCTTTTTTCGGCATTTTTGAGTGTGCCCTTCTTCTAGTTATCTTATTCTCTTTTGCCGGAAGTGCCTAGCCAATCCCCATCATTTTCGTTACTTGGACCTATAGCCGGAACTAAGAAGACCAAGTATGCATATTTCTTTTCATCTTCTTTTCTACTCATTCTCAAAAACTCTATAACTGAATACACATTTGTCCCTTACAATCTTCGGGTTCTTTTTCTTTTCCATTTGCTTCCTTTAAACAGAAACCACTATTCTTCTCTCCCTATTTTTCCCTTATCATTCTTTTCCCTCCAACTTCTTCACTTTTTGTGTTACTTGGTGTTGCCGAAACTCCTAAGCCTCCATCAAAGTTCTATTGTTTCATTTTTGGCTTTTTCATTTTAATCTCTTCTATTTTTGTTCATAGCCGAATCATCACCCCATGTGTTGGTAAGTTCTCTATTACCCTCTTTCTTTTTTTTTTTTTTTTTCCTCTAGGCTGAATCATTTTCCTTAATCCCTTTTTAGGGTTATTTCATTCTTCTTCCCTTTTAGCCGAGCCTTCTCTGCTCTGAAAGCTTGTGCTTAATCTTTGAGGGGCATCTTTTGGGATCGGTAAGGGATATTTTCACCTTACAATTTGTTCTCTTCTTTTTCTATTTTGGTTTGGTTAATCGAAGGTGAGTGGGTGGTGATTGGTATTTTGGCCGAATGGTGGATGGAGGGCTCATGCTTTCTGTTTGGCCGATAGGCCATCTCCTCTAATCTATTCTCTTTTCAAATCAATTCTCACTTGGTATTTGCATAGGTGTTCGATCGACTTCTTAATCTGAGCCTTCTAGCTTCAAAACTCAATTGACTTAGGTAAGAAGATTTTCCCTAGTTATTCTATTAATCGGTTTATCCATCGTTCGTCGCCTTAACCCAGTGGGGTGGTTATTCAATCATATTTTTTGTAGTGATTTATTGACCGAGGCTTTTAATGGATGGAAGAAACATACAAGTTGGGGAAATAAGCAAACCTTCAGGTTCGATTCCAAATTTTAAGAAGCGGCAGTGTTGATATTCGAGATCGCCACTTTGAAGTCGTGGTAAGATCTGAAATGGTTAAGTAGATCGTTATGATCCCTATGAGTGAGGATGTTAGTGAGGTCAATAGTGTAGTGTTTCAGGTTTACATGTGTGTAATTATCACACTATTTCCTTAATTATTGCTATGTGTATGTATTGTGATTGAAAGCCGAAAATAGCGGCAGTGGTGGTTAATTTACCTATGTGGGGGTAAAATCGAAAACCAGGTTAGTATATTATAC
This sequence comes from Gossypium rotundifolium, assembly GCA_025506655.1. Classification (NCBI taxonomy): domain Eukaryota; kingdom Viridiplantae; phylum Streptophyta; class Magnoliopsida; order Malvales; family Malvaceae; genus Gossypium; species Gossypium rotundifolium. The sequence continues at coordinate 56,096,818 of CP106731.1, forward strand.
TCATGCGTTATAAATAATTGTGGACATATTGTATGTGAGTGTATGCTGATAGTATATGTTTCATATCACATAACCTGTCATATATACGATGTTGCACGTGCATGGGATATTGGGATATAATTGATTAAAGAGGAAGTGTATATGGGTGACTTTGTCACGATTAATGATGGCATGGTGCCTCATTGTGGATTTGGTGATTTAATCACGTGTGGAAATAGTGGCTAGACCACTTATGTGGACTTTGAGCAGTGTGTCTGTCAGCATGACTGCCAAAGAGGTGTGTAGCGGATAGAGGGTTGATTGTAGAAATCCCCACAGGTGTGTATGAGGATGGACGTACAGAGCGGTGTGTAGAGGTTGGTACTAGGTTGGGTTGGGCTATCATTCTTATTACTGGTGTATGATGTGATGATACGATAGTGGTTTGGGGCCACGCCCATTTGTGGAAATTTTGTGAACTGATTGCACACTGAGTCTGGTGACTCACTTTATTCTTAACAAATTGCAGGTGGGTCGTGATGTTTTGGACTGGGTTGGATCGTACTCGCGGTGGCCATGCGGTGTATTTATTAAACTTAAATTTTTAATTTGAATTTAGTAATTGCTATTTTCTTTAGGATATTTTTATGATGTAATAAGGCCACTTTAAATTTGGTAAATTTTGGATTCTCCTATCAAGTTGGTTTTCATTATTCATTAATCATGAAATGGTCAAATGAAATAGTTTTTTTACGTATATATATAATCTAAAGTTTCTTCATAAACCTGCTTAACACATTTCTATTGAAATTAAAGTTTTTTCCCTCCTCGATGAATAATGCCTGGATCTAAAGTTAACCATGTTTTTAAACATCATCTGATCGCTTAGTTGGCTAAATACCTTTTCCTTAAGAATAGAGTTTCTCCTTCCAAATGCGTCATTAAATTTTGGCTTTATTAAAATTATTTCGTATTGTTTTTCAAACATGATAAACCTTTCAAACCCTTTTTCCTAGTGACATTCTAGATTCGATCGTGGTGTTTGGGCTGGGTTTGGGATGTTACAATTTTAGTATCGGAGCCCGATTTTAAAAACTCGACCTTGTGTTTTTAGGGTCACAACGTTTTCAAATTTTGTAAATAGGATGGTTTAAAAAGAAATTTCATGTGAACTCGTCTGTAGAAGAATGGCACTCGTGTTTTTCAACCCAGGTCCACCAGGTAAGTCTCCTGACTGTTAGATGAATTGTATGAAGTGGTTATATAATGCAAATACCGTGAATGTGGGAATTTAGGATCTATACTGTAGAGATGGAAACCTTTAGGAATGTATGTATTTTGTAAAGAAACTACTTAAAACTCTGTTTCATAAAATTACTCGTTAATAAACAAGTGGAAATATACTAACTCATAAAATTTATAATCAGAGTAAAGTAGAGCTATAGATATGAGTGGTAGAGGATGTGGACGTGTTACTGCGGTCGTGGGAGAGGTCAGGGTACCGAGGTTGAACTTTCGAAGGCTGAGGGCGAGGCACCAGCATCACCTGTGGCGGGAGCAAGTTCACAAGATAGAACTGGGGAGACAATGCTCTATCTCAAGTGATGTTGTGTGTTAGAAAGTGTAGCTAGGGCAAGTACTGGAGCTGCAACTCAGAAGTCCATTCCTGAGCGACTTCGAGCAAACGGAGCTAAAATACTTTGGGGTATTTCTGGGGTACCTCCAAACGTGGCAGAATATTGGCTAGAGATAGTCGAGAGAATTATAGATGAATTGGATTGCATAGCGAGAGGAGAAGCTGAAGGGCACAGTGTCTTTACTTCAGGATGAAGCCTATCAATGGTGGCTTACTATGAGAGAGGGTACGTCGGCGGACTGGATAGATTGGGACTTCTTTAAGATGAAGTTTCAGGGGAAATATGTTAGAGCTAGTTAAGTGGACGCTCAGAGAAAAATGTTCTTAAATTTGGTCCAAGAGGGTAAATCGGTAGCTGAGTATTAGGCAAAATTCATATGGTTAATCGGTATGCCCAGGGAATAGTTGCGATCGATTATGAGCAATGTGTTCGGTTCAAGGATGGGCTGCAAGACGAGCTGCGAGTGTTGATAGCTCCTCAGAGGGAGAGGGACTTTACTATTTTGGTGGAAAAGTCTAAGGTAGCTGAGGAGGTAAAGTGAACTGAGAAGCAAAATAGGGATCAGTATAAGGGCAAAAACAAGAGGAGTTTTAGACCATCAGCACCATCAGGAGGGTTTCAAAAGAGGTCTAAGGTTGAGGGGCCGAGTCGTGTGGCAGCGCCAGCGGTTGTAGGGCATTTAAGACAGTGTGCTCAGTGCGAGAGGTCTCATGCAGGAGAGTGTTGGGGGAGAAATAAGGAATGTTTCAAGTGTGGGTCGAAGGATCATCTGATAAAGAATTTCCCGCTAGATATAACCAGGGCTCAGATGGTAGGTCAGGGGTATGTGCAGCCAGGAAAGAGTGGTCAGCAGATACCGAGAGGCGGTGGTCCGAATCGAGAAGGAAATGGTTTTGGCTAAGGTCGTGGAGCATCGAGCAGAGGTGTTGGGAGTACTGAGGCAAGACAGCCTGGGTTAGTTTATACAGCCAGACGCCGAGAAGAGGGTGATGCCCCAAACCTGATAACGGGTACGTTCCTCATTTTTGGTTTACCCTTTACTGCATTAATTACTGTTAGGTCAACATATTCCAATGTTGCTAGAATGGTGTCGGGAAATCTGAGTATAAATCTTGACACTGCTTCTAGGGAGATGACTGTACTTAGTCCTTTAGGGCAATTGGTAGTGGTAAATAAACTTTTTAGAGATGTGCCTTTGGAAGTTCAAGGGTTGGTTTTCCCGGCTAATTTAATGGAACTACCATTCGGATAGTTTGACTTGATCTTAGGCATGGATTGGTTGGTAAGGTATCGAGCAAATTTGGATTGTGCTGGAAAGCGCATGGTGTTAAGGACTACCGAGGGAGAGGAAGTTTTGGTTATAGGTGAGAGGAGAGACTACTTGTCCAACATAGTGCCTGCTCTAAAGGTAGAAAGAATGGTGAGAAAAGAATGCATGGCTTTCTTAACTATTGTCAGTGCTTTGGATGCAAAGGAAGTGACTATGAATGAGGTTAGAACGGTAAGGAATTTGTAGATTTCTGTCCTAAAGAACTTCTAGGGTGGCCTCCGGATCGGGAGGTGGAGTTTGGAATTGAGCTTCTACCAGGAACGGCTCCAGTGTCCATCGCCCCGTACAGGATGGCACCGAAGGAGCTAGTTGAACTTAAAGCCCAGATTCAGTAGCTATTGGATCGTGGTTTCATTCAGCCCAGTGTATCGCCATGAGGAGTGCCAGTACTATTCGAGAAGAAAAAGGACCGATCCATGCGGATGTGCATTGATTACCTCCAGTTGAATAAATTGACCATCAAGAACAAGTACTCGTTGCTGATGATAGATGATCTGTTTGATCAGCTCAAGGGGGCTTCAGTATTTTCGAAGATAGATTTTAAGTCAGGTTACCATCAACTTAAGGTAAAGGAAGCCGATATTCATAAGATGACTTTCGGACTCGCTGATCATTTACGTAATTTTTGGGATGATGTTTGGGTTAACCAATGCACCACAGCTTTCATGGATATGATGAATCGAGTTTTTCAACCTTATCTAGACCGGTTCATCGTAGTGTTCATAGATGACATTCTAGTGTATTCTAAGACAGAGGAGGAGCATGACTCGTATCTTTGGGTAGTTTTACAGATTTTGAGGGAGAAATGTTTATTCGCCAAATTTCGCAAGTGTGAGTTTTGGTTTAAGGAAGTTACTTTTCTGGGTCATGTGGTGTTTGCAGAAGGAATTAGAGTGATCCTCGGAAGATTGAGGCAGTGCTAGACTGGAAACCACCTAAGTCTGTGGTGGAGATTTGAAGCTTCTTAGGATTGGTAGGTGACTATAGGAGGTTTGTCGAGGATTTTTCCTCAATTGCAACGCCCTTAACTAAGTTGTTGAGGAAGAAGGTAACTTTTGTGTGGATTGACAAGCAGCAGGAAAGTTTTGAGAAGTTGAAAAATATTTTGACAGAGGCTCCGATTTTGATTCAGCTTGAGGCTGGAAAAGATTTTGTAGTATATTGTGATGCTTCTCACATGGGGTTAGGTTGTGTGTTGATGCAGGATGGGAAGGTCGTTGCCCATGCATCCCGGCAGTTAAGACCACATGAGATTAACTATCCCACGCATGATTTAGAATTGGCTGCGGTGGTTTTCTCTTTAAAGGTTTGGAGACATTATTTGTATGGAGAGAAGTCTATTATTTACACCGATCACAAGAGTTTAAGGTATCTCTTAACTCAGAAGGAGCTGAATCTAAGGCAGCGAAGGTGGATCGAGTTGTTGAAGGATTACGATTGCTCGATTGAATATCATCCGGGTAAGGCAAATGTGGTGGCAGATGCATTAAGCCGAAAGGTAATATCAGAATTGAGAGCGATGTTCGCCAACCTTAGTCTATACGATGACAGAAGTTTAGTAGCTGAACTGCAAGTGAGGCCGTCATGGGTAAGTCAAGTTAAAGAGAAACAGTTGTTGGATGATGACTTGAGTGCTCGACTTCTGCGAGTACAGTTTGGTGGAGTAGAAGATTACAGTTTGAGTAGCGATGGGGTTTTGTGCTTCCATGGGAAGGTTTGCATGCCAAAGGACGTGGAGTTGAGGCAGAAAATTCTTCAGGAAGCGCAGAGTAGCCCTTACGCTATGCATCCTGGAGGATGCAAGATGTATTGGGATTTTTGAGAATAATTTTGGTGGCCTTGATTAAAGCGAAGTTTCAAAATTTGTGGGAAAATGTTTAACATGTCAACAGGTCAAAGCCGAGCACCAGTTGCCTTCGGGGTTGTTACAACCAGTGTTGATTCCACAGTGGAATTGGGAGAGGATCATTATGGATTGTTTGAGTGGGTTACCTCTTACACCTACTAAGAATGATTCAGTATGGGTGATAGTGGATTGGTTGACAAAATCTGCTCATTTCCTACCTGTTCATGCTGACTTTTCTCTTCAAAGATTGGCTAAGCTTTATATGGCAAAATTGTGAGGTTTCACGGGGTACCGATGTCGATCATGTCAGATAGAGACCCTAAGTTTACATTGCTATTCTGGAGAGCATTACATTAAGCTTTGGGCACAAGGTTAGACTTTTGCACAGTGTTTTATCCGTAGACAGATGGATATTCTGAGAGAGTGATTCAGATTTTGGAGGATATGTTGAGGGGCTGTGTCATATATTTCAGGGGTAGTTGGGAGGAGTTCTTACCTTTGGCAGAGCTTTTCGTACAACAACAGCTACCAAGCTAGTATTCAGATGGCACCTTATGAAGCATTATATGGACAGAAGTGTCGCACTCCCACTTGTTGGACGGAGTTAGGTGAACGTCAGATGTTAGGTCTGAAAATGGTTGCTGAAGCAGAGGAGAAAGTTAAGTTAATTAGGACTCGATTGAAGGAAGCATCGAATAGACAGAAATCATATGCGGATCTGAAGTGAAAGGAGATAGAGTTTGCAGTGGGTGACTGAGTTTTCCTGAAAGTCTCACCGTGGAAGAAAGTGATGAGATTTGGACGTAAGAGTAAGCTAAGTCCTAATTTTATCGGGCCTTATTGAGTTTTGAAGCGTATGGGACCGGTGGTGTATCAATTGGAGTTACCTTCAGAATTGTGGTAGATGCATGATGTGTTCCATGTTTCAATGTTAGACGATACCATTCGGATCTGTCTCACGTCGTGCCAGTTGAGGAAGTCGAAATAAGGCAAGACTTGTCTTATGAGGAGCAACCAATCCAGATTTTGGAACGAGATGTCAAGGTGCTAAGAAGGAAATCAGTTCCTTAGGTCAAAGTGTTGTGGCGGAACCATGGTTCAGAAGAGGCAATGTAGGAGCCAGAAGATGTGATGCGACAGCAATACCCTCATCTCTTTTGATCAAGTAATTTTGAGGCCGAAATTTCTTTAAGGGGGTATAACTGTAATATCCGAGATTTAGGGGGCTTTGCATCTTTTACGTTTTTCTGCGTTTGTTGAGTTATACCTATTGTTTGGATGTGTTTGGGGGCTTCGGGAAGGCACGAGGTTAAGCTGAAGCCTTGGAGAAATTTTAGTTTTCGGCACTTTAGAAGGGTAGCCAAATGGGAGCAGGACTTAAGGGGTTTTAGTTTGCGTTTGGTGTCACAAGGAAGTGCAGTGGTAGAGTGGCAAGGGGACGCCACTTAACATGCAGGGAGGTGGCGTCAGAAGGAGAGGGTGAGAGGGAGAGGGTTCGAAACTCTCAAGCAGCAAGGGAGTAGTATTTTTTGTCTCAGGCAAGGGAGGTGGTTGGATGATAATCAAACTCTGGAGGAGAGAGGTAAGACTTGGTCAAATATTTCAAATGGATGGTGGAGAGGGATTTAGGGAGTTTGAATAATTCAAATTAGTTTGAATAGGTGGAGGAGAGGGAATCAAGGGGAGTTTCAAGGGATGGCATGGTGTTTGAGGTGAGTAGGGGTTGCTAGCCAAAATTTTGAGGAGTGTGGGAGGGGTGAAGCTTTTGGTTTTGGTGAGAGGAGAGGGTGCCGAATTTTGGTGGGTTAAGTAGCTATTGTGTGTGTGAGATGTTTTCTTTTTTTGGCATTTTTGAGTGTGCTCTTCTTCTAGTTATCTAATTCTATTTTTCCGAAAGTGTCTAGCCAATCCCCATCATTTTCGTTGCTTGGACCTATAGCCGAAACTAAGAAGACCATGTGTGCATATTTCTTTTCATCTTCTTTTCTACTCATTCTCAAAAACTCCATAATCGAATACACATTTGTCCCTTACAATCTTCGGGTTCTTTTCTTTTCCATTTGCTTCCTTTAAATCGAAACCACTGTTCTTCTCTCCTTATTTTTCCCTTATCATTCTTTCCCCTCATCATTCTTTTCCCTCCAACGTCTTCACTTTTTATGTTACTTGGTGTTACCGAAACTCCTAAGCCTCCATCAAAGTTCTCTTATTTCATTTTCGCTTTTCATTTTAATCTCTTCCATTTTTGTTCATATACGAATCATCACCCCAGGTGTTGGTAAGTTCTATGTTACCCTCTTTCTTTTTTTTTTCTTTTTGCCTCTAGGCCGAATCATTTTCCTTAATCCCTTTTTGGGGTTGTTTCATTCTTCTTCCCTTTTAGCCTAGTCTTCTCTGCTCTGACAGCTTGTGTCGAATCTTTGAGGGGCATCTTTTGGGATCGGTAAGGGATCTTTTCACCTTACAATTTTTTCTCTTCTTTTTTTATTTCGGTTTGGTTAATCGAAGGTGAGTGGGTGGTGATTGGTATTTTGGCCGAATGGTGGATGGAGGGCTCATGCTTTCTATTTCGCCGAGAGGCCATCTCCTCTAATCTATTCTCTTTTCAAATCGATTCTCACTTGGTATTTGCATAGGTGTTCGATCGACTTCTTAATCCAAGCCTTCTAGCTTCAGAACTCAATCGACTTAGGTAAGAAGATTTTCCCTAGTTATTCTATTAATCGGTTTATCCATCATTCGTCGCCTTAACCCAATGGGGTGGTTATTCAATCATATTTTTCGTAGTGATTTATTGACCAAGGCTTTTAATAGATGCAAGAAACATACAAGTTGGGAAAAGAAGCAAACCTTTAGGTTCGATTCCAAAGTTTAAGAAACGAGCAGTGTCGACAGTTCGAGACTGGCCACCGGGCTGTGGGCTGGCATCTAAAAGGGTTACGCAGATCGTTGTGATCCCTACAAGTGAGGACGTTAGTGAGGTCGATAGTGTAGTGCTTCAGGTTTACAGGTGTGTAATTATCAGACTCTTTCCTTAATTATTGTTATGTGTATGTATTGTGATTGAAAGCCAGAAATAACGGCTGTGGTGGTTAATTTACCTACGTGTGGGTAAAACCAAAAACCAGGTTAGTATATTATACTCATGCGTTATAAATAATTGTTGACATATTGTATGTGAGTGTATGCTGAATAGTATATGTTTCATATCACATAACCTGCCATATATACGATATTGCATGTGCATGGTATATTGGGATATAAATGATTAAAGGGGAAGTGTATATGGGTGACTTTGTCACGATTAATGATGGTGTGGTGCCTCATTGTGGATTTGGTGATTTAATCACGTGTGGAAACAGTGGCTAGACCACTTATGTGGACTTTGAGCAGTGTGTCTGTCAGCATGACTGCCAAAGAGGTGTGTAGCGGATGGAGGGTTGATTGTAGAAATCCCCACAGGTTTGTTTGAGGATGGACGTACGAAGAGGTGTGTAGAGGTTGGTAGTAGGTTGGGTTGGGCTATCATTCTTATTACTGGTGCATGATGTGATGATATGATAGTGGTCTGGGGCCACGCCCATTTGTGGAAATTTTGTGAACTGATTGCACACTGAGTCTGGTGACTCACTTTATTCTTAACAAATTGCAGGTAGCTTGTGATGTTTTGGACTAGGTTGGATCGTACTCGAGGTGGCCATGCGAGGGGTTATTTATTAAACTTAAATTTTTAATTTGAATATAGTAATCGCTATTTTCGTTGGGATATTTTTATGATGTAATAAGGCCGCTTTAAATTTGGTAAATTTTGGATTCTCCTATCAAGTTGGTTTTCATTATTCATTAATCATGAAATGGTCAAATGAAACAGTTTTTTTTACGTATATATATATATATATATATATAATCTAAAGTATCTTTGCAAACCTGCTTAAACGCATTTGTATTGAAATTAAAGTTTTTTCCCTTCTCGATGAATAATGCCTGGATCTAAAGTTAACCATGTTTTTAAATATCATATGATCGCTAAGTTGGCTAAATACCTTTTCCTTAAGAATAGAGTCTCTCCTTCCAAATGCGTCATTAAATTTTGGCTTTATTAAAATTATTCCGTATTATTTTTCAAACCTTATAAACCTTTCAAACCCTTTTTCCTAGTGACATTCTAGATTCGGTCGTGGTGTTTGGGTTGGGTTTGGGATGTGATAATTTTGGTATCAAAGCCCTATTTTAAAAACTCGACCTTGTGTTTTTGGGGTCGCAATGTTTTCAAATTTTGTAAATAGGATGGTTTAAAAAGAAATTTCATGTGAACTCGTCTGTAGAAGAATGACACTCGTGTTTTTCGACCCAGGTCCACCAGGTAAGTCCCCTAACTGTTGGATGAATTGCATGAAGTGGTTATATAATGCAAATTCTGTGAATGTGGGAATTTAAAATCTATACTGTAGAGATGGAAACCTTTAGGAATGTATGTGTTTTGTGAAGAAACTACTTAAAACTCTGTTTCATAAAATTACTCGTTAATAAACAAGTGGAAATAAGCTAACTCATAAAATTTATAATCAGAGTAAAGAAGAGCTATAGATATGAGTGGTAGAGGACGTGGACGTGTTACTCGCGGCCGTGGGAGAGGTCAGTCTTGAGGTTAAACTTTCGAGGTCGAGGCGAGGCACCAAAGATCACCGTATGGGAGTAGGTTCGCAAGATAGAACTAGGGGAGACAATACTCTGTCTCAAGCGATGTTGCGGGTGTTAGAGCATGTATCTGGGGCAAGTACTGTAGCTGCAACTCGAAAGTCCATTCCTGAGCAACTTCAAGCAAATGGAGCTGAAATATTTAGGGGTATTTCTGGGGTAGCTCCAAACGTGGAAGAATATTGGCTAGAGGCAGTCGAGAGAATTATGGATGATTTGGATTGCACAGTGGAGGAGAAGCTGAAGGGCGCAGTGTCTTTACTTCGGGATGGTGCCTATCAGTGGTGGCTTACTGTGAGAGAGGGTACGTCGGTGGACCGGATAGATTGGGACTTCTTTAAGATGATGTTTCAGGGGAAATATGTTGGAGCTAGTTACATGGACACTCAGAGAAAAATGTTATTGAATTTGGTCCAAGGGGGTAAATCGGTAGCTGAGTATGAGGCAGAATTCCTATGGTTAAGTCGGTATGCCCGGGGAATAGTTGCGACCGATTATGAGCGATGTGTTCAGTTTGAGGATGGGCTGCGAGACAAGATACGAGTGTTGATAGCTCCTCAGAGGTAGAGGGACTTTGCTATTTTGGTGGAAAAGTCTAAGGTAGCTGAGGAGGTAAAGCAAACTTAGAAGCAAAATAGGGATCAAGATAGGGGTAAAAACAAGAGGAGTTTTAGATCATCAGCACCATCAGGAGGGTTTCAGAAGAGGTCTAGGGTTAAGGGGCCGAGTTATGTGGCAACGCTAGTGGTTGTAGGGCAGTTAAGACAGTGTGCTCAGTGCGAGAGGTCTCATACATGAGAGTGTTGGGGAGAAATAAGGAATGTTTCAAGTGTGGGTCGAAGGATCATCTGATAAAGAATTGCCCGCTAGATATAACCAGGGCTCAGATGGTAGGTCAGGGGTATGTGCAGCCAGGAAGGACTGGTTTGTAGATGTCGAGAGGCTGTGGTCTGAATCGAGGAGGAAATGGTTCTGGCTGAGGTCGTGGAGAATCGAGCAGAGGTGTTGGGAGTACTGAGGTAAGACAGCCTGGGTTAGTTTTTGTAGCCAGACACCGAGAAGAGGGAGATACCCCAGACATGATAACGGGTACGTTCCTCATTTTTGGTTTACCCTTTACTGCAATAATTGATGTTGGGTCGACACATTCCTATGTTGCTAGTATGGTGTCGGGAACTTTGAGTATGAATTCTAAAACTGCTTCTAAGGAGATGACTGTACTTAGTCCTTTAGGGCAATCGGTAGTGGTAAATAAACTTTTTAGGGATGTGCCTTTGGAAGTTCAAGGGTTGGTTTTCCCAGCTAATTTGATGGAACTACCATTCGGAGAGTTTGACTTGATCTGAGGCATCGATTGGTTGGTAAGGTATCGAGCAAATTTGGATTGTGCAGCAAAGCGCATGGTGTTAAGGACTACTGAGGGAGACAAAGTTTTGGTTATAGGTGAGGTGAGAGACTACTTGTCCAATGTAGTGTCTACTCTAAAGGCAGAAAGAATGGTGAGAAAAGGATACATGTCTTTCCTAACTTTTGTCAATGCTTTGGATGCAAAAGAAGTGACTATGAATGAGGTTAGAACGATAAAGGAATTTGTAGATGTCTTTCCTGAAGGACTTCTAGGGTTGCCTCCGGATCGGGAGGTGGAGTTTGGAATTGAGCTCCTATCGGGAACAACTCCAGTGTCTATCGCCCCGTATAGGATGGCACCGAAGGAGTTGGTTAAACTTAAAGCCCAGATTCAGGAGCTGTTGGATCATGGTTTCATCCGACCCAGTGTATCATCGGGGGAGCACCAGTGCTATTCATGAAGAAAAAGGACGGGTCCATGCGGATGTGCATTGATTACCGCCAGTTGAATAAATTGACCATCAAGAACAAGTACCCGTTGCTGAGGATAGATCATCTGTTTGATCAGCTCAAGAGGGCTTCAGTATTTTCAAACATAGATCTGAGGTCAGGTTACCATCAACTTAAGGTAAAGGAAGCCGATATTCATAAGACAACTTTTCGGACTCGCTATGGTCATTAAGAATTTTTGGTTATGCCGTTTGGGTTAACCAATGCACCAGCAGCGTTCATGGATATGATGAATCGAGTTTTTCAACCTTATCTGGACCCGTTCGTCATAGTGCTCATAGAGGACATTCTAGTGTATTCCAAGATAGAGGAGGAGCATGACTCGCATCTTCGGGTAGTTTTATAGCGAAATTCAGCAAGTGTGAGTTTTGGTTAAAGGAAGTTACTTTTCTAGGTCATGTGGTGTCTGCAGAAGGAATTAGAGTGGATCCTCGGAAGATTGAGGTAGTGTTAGACTGGAAACCGCCTAAGTCTGTGGCGGAGATTTGAAGCTTTTTGGGATTGGCAGGTTACTACAGGAGGTTTGCCGAGGGTTTTTCCTCAATTGCGGCGCCTTTAACTAAGTTGTTGAGGCTTTTGTGTGGACTGACAAGTAGCAGGAAAGTTTCGAGAAGTTGAAAAAGATTTTGACAGAGGCTCTGATTATGATTCAACCTGAGGCTGGAAAAGATTTTGTAGTATATTGTGGTGCTTCTCACACGGGGTTAGGTTGTGTGCTGATGCAGGATGGGAAGGTCGGTGCCTATGCGTCCCGGCAGTTAAGACAACATGAGATTAACTATCCCACGCATGATTTAGAATTGGCTGCGGTGGTTTTTGCTTTAAAGGTTTAGAGACATTATTTGTATGGAGAGAAGTCTATTATTTACACCGACCACAAGAGTTTAAGGTATCTCTTCACTCAAAAGGAGCTGAATCTAAGGCAGAGAAGGTGGATCAAGTTGTTGAAGGATTACGATTGCTCGATTGAATATCATTCGGGTAAGGCAAATGTGGTGACAGATGCGTTAAGCCGAAAGGTAATATCAGAGTTGAGAGCGATGTTTGCCAACCTTAGTCTATATGATGATGGAAGTTTAGTAGCTGAACTGCAAGTGAGGCCATCATGGGTAAGTCAAGTTAAAGTAAAACAGTTGTTGGATGATGACTTGAGTGCTCGACTTCTGCGAGTACAGGATGGTAGAGTACAAGATTACAGTTTGAGTAGCGATGGGGTTTTGTGCTTCCATGGAAAGGTTTGCATGCCAAAGGGCGTGGAGTTGAGGTAGAAAATTCTTCAGGAAGCCCATAGTAGCCCATACGCTATGCATCCTGGAGGAAGCAAGATGTATCGGGATTTGCGAGAACAGTTTTGGTGGCCTGGATTAAAGCGAAAAGTTACGAAATTTGGGGGAAAATGTTTAACATGTCAACAGGTCAAAGCCGAGCACCAGTTGCCTTCGGGGTTGTTACAACCAGTAATGATTACACAATGGAAATGGGAGAGGATCACTATGGATTTTGTGAGTGGGTTACCTCTTACGCCTACTAAGAAGGATTCGGTATGGGTGATAGTGGATCATTTGACAAAATTCGCTCATTTCCTACCTGTTCGTGCTGACTTTTCTCTTCAAAGATTGGCTAAGCTTTATATGGCAGAAATTGTGAGGTTGTACGGGGTACCAGTGTCGATCATATCAGATAAAGACCCTAGGTTTACATCGCGATTCTGGAGAGCATTGCATCAGGCTTTGGGCACAAGGTTAGACTTTAGCACAGCGTTTCATCCGCAGACAGATGGATAGTCTAAGAGAGTGATTCAGATTTTAGAGGATATGTTGAGGGGCTGTGTCATCGATTTTAGGGGTAGTTGGGAGGAGTTCTTACCTTTGGCAGAGTTTGCGTACAACAACAGCTACCAAGCTAGTATTCAGATGGCGCCTTATGAAGCATTATATGGACGGAAGTGTCGCACTCCCACTTGTTGGATGGAGTTAGGTGAACGTCAGATGTTAGGTGCAGAAATGGTTGCTGAAGCAGAGGAGAAAGTTAAGTTAATTAGGACTCCATTGAAGGAAGCGTCGAACAGACAGAAATCATATGCGAATCTGAAGCGAAAGGAGATAGAGTTTGCAGTGGGTGATCGAGTTTTCCTGAAAGTCTCACCGTGGAAGAAAGTGATGAGATTTGGACGTAAGGGTAAGCTAAGTCCTAGGTTTATCGGGCCTTATCGAGTTTGAAGCGTGTGGGACCGGTGGCGTATCAATTGGAGTTACCTTCAGAATTGGGGCAGATGCATGATGTGTTCCATGTTTCGATGTTAAGAGGGTACCGTTCAGATCCGTCTCACGTCATGCCAGTTGAGGAAGTCAAAATAAGGCAAGACTTGTCTTATGAGGAGGAGCCAATCCAGATTTTGGAACGAGATGTCAATGTGATAAGAAGGAAATTAGTTCTTTTGGTCAAAGTGTTGTGGCGAAACCATGATTCAGAAATGGCAACGTGGGAGCCAGACTATGTGATGCGACAACAATACCCTCATCTCTTTTGATCAGGTAATTTTGAGGCCAAAATTTCTTTAAGGCGGTAGAATTGTAACATCTGGGATTTAGGGGGCTTTGCATCGTTTACATTTTTTTGCGTTTGTTGAGTTATGCCCTTGTTTGATGTGTTTGGGGCTCTGGAAGGCACGGGTTAAGCCAAGCCTTGGGAAATTTTAGTTTTGGCACTTTAGGAGGGTAGCCAATGGGAGTAGGACTTAAGGGTTTTAGTTTTTTGGTGTCACAAGGAATTGCAGTGGTAGAGTGGCAAGGGGGCGCCACTTAGCATGTAGGGAGGTGGCGTCACAAGGAGAGGGTGAGAGTGAGAGGGTTCAAAATTCTCAAGCAGCAAGGGAGTAGTATTTTTTGGCTCAGGCAAGGGAGGTGGTTGGATGATAATCAAACTCTAGAGGAGAGAGGTAAGACTTGGTCAAATATTTCAAATGGAAGTTGGAAAGGGATTTAGGGAGTTTGTACTATTCAAATTAGTTTGAATAGGTGGAGGAGAGGGAATCAAGGAGAGTTTCAAGGGACGACATGGTGTTTGAGGTGAGTAGGGGTTCTAGCTGAAATTTTAAGGAGTGTAGGGTAGGTGAAGCTTTCAGTTTTGGTGAGAGGAGAGGGTGCCGAATTTTGATGGGTTAAGTAGCTGGTGTGTGTGTGAGATGTTTTCTTTTCTTGGCATTTTTGAGTGTGGCGTTCTTCTAGTTATCTTATTCTCTTTTGCTGGAAGTGCCTAGCCAATCCCCATCATTTTCGTTATTTGGACCTATAGCCAAAACTAAGAAGACCAAGTGTGCATATTTCTTTTCATCTTCTTTTCTACTCATTCTCAAAAACTCCATAACCGAATACACATTTGTCCCTTACAATCTTCGGGTTCTTTTTCTTTTCCATTTGCTTCCTTTAAATCGAAACCACTATTTTTCTCTCCCTAATTTTCCCTTATCATTCTTTTCCATCCAACTTCTTCACTTTTTGTGTTACTTGGTGTTGTCGAAACTCCTAAGCCTTTATCAAATTTCTCTTGTTTCAATTTTGGCTTTTTCATTTTAATCTCTTCCATTTTTGTTCATAGTCGAATCATCACCCCAGGTGTTGGTAAGTTCTCTGTTACCCTCTTTCTTTTTTTTTCTTTTTTCCTCTTGGCCGAACCATTTTCCTTAATCCATTTTTGGGGTTGTTTCATTCTTCTTCCCTTTTAGCCGAGTCTTCTCCTTTCGACGACAGCCAATCTTTGAGGGGCATCTTTTGGTATCGGTAAGGGATCTTTTCACCTTACAATTTGTTCTCTTCTTTTTCTATTTTGGTTTGGTTAATCGAAGGTGAGTGGGTGGTGATTGGTATTTTGGCCGAATGGTGGATGGAGGGCTCATGCTTTCTGTTTCGCCGAGAGGTCATCTCCTCTAATCTATTCTCTTTTCGAATCGATTCTCACTTGGTATTTGCATACGTGTTCGATCGACTTTTTAATCCAAGCCTTCTAGCTTCAGAACTCAATCGACTTAGGTAAGAAGATTTTCCCTAGTTATTCTATTAATCGGTTTATCCATCATTCGTCGCTAGCTTCAGAACCCAGTGGGGTGGTTATTCAATCATATTTTTCGTAGTGATTTATTGACCGACGCTTTTAATGGATTCAAGAAACATACAAGTTGGGGAAAGAAGCAAACCTTCAGGTTCGATTCCAAAGTTTAAGAAACGAGCAGTGTCGATAGTTTAAGACTGGCCACCGGGCTGTGGGCAGGCGTCTGAAAGGGTTAAGCAGATCGTTGTGATCCCTACGAGTGAGGACGTTAGTGAGGTCAATAGTGTAGTGCTTCAGGTTTACAGGTGTGTAATTATCGCACTATTTCCTTAATTATTGTTATGTGCATGTATTGTGAATGAAAGCCAAAAATAGCGGCAGTGGTGGTTAATTTACCTATGTGGGGGTAAAACCAAAAACCAGGTTAGTATATTATACTCATGCGTTATAAATAATTATGGACATATTGTATGTGAGTGTATGCTGAATAGTATATGTTTCATATCACATAACCTATCATATATACGATGTTGCATGTGCATGGGATATTGGGATATAAATGATTAAAGGGGAGGTGTATATGGGTGACTTTGTCACGATTAATGATGGTGTGGTGCCTCATTGTGGATTTGGTGATTTAATCACGTGTGGAAACAGTGGCTAGACCACTTATGTGGGCTTTGAGCAGTGTTTCTGTCAGCATGACTGCCAAAGAGGTGTGTAGCGATGGAGGGTTGATTGCAGAAATCCCCACGTGTGTGTATGGGGATGGACGTACGGAGCGGTGTGTAGAGGCAGTACTAGGTTGGGTTGGGCTATCATTCTTATTACTGGTGCATGATGTGATGATACGATAGTGGTTTAGGGCCACGCCCATTTGTGGAAATTTTGTGAACTGATTGCACACTGAGTCTGGTGACTCACTTTATTCTTAACAAAATGCAGGTAGCTCGTGATGTTTTGGACTGGGTTGGATCGTACTCGAGGTGGCCATGCGAGGGGTTATTTATTAAACTTAAATTTTAATTTGAATTTAGTAATCGCTATTTTCTCTGGGATATTTTTATGATGTAATAAGGCCGCTTTAAATTTGGTAAATTTTGGATTCTCCTATCAAGTTGGTTTTCATTATTCATTAATCATGAAATGGTCAAATGAAACAGTTTTTTTTACGTATATATATATATATATATATATAATCTAAAGTTTCTTCGGAAACCTACTTAAACACATTTCTATTGAAATTAAAGTTTTTTCCCTTCTCAACGAATAATGCCTGGATCTAAAGTTAACCATGTTTTTAAACATCATCTGATCGCTAAGTTGGCTAAATACCTTTTCCTTAAGAATAGAGTTTCTCCTTCCAAATGCGTCATTAAATTTTGGCTTTATTACAATTATTCCGTATTATTTTTCAAACCTTATAAACCTTTCAAACCCTTTTTCCTAATGACATTCTAGATCCGGTCGTGGTGTTTGGGCCGGGTTTAGGATGTTACAGTGTCGCAGGGCCGTGGTGTTTAGTCGGAGCTCATGGCTTCAAGATATTTTTCGTCCTGTTTCGTACTATCTCTGCCATGCCAGTATTAAAATTCGTAGTGTCCACATGGCCACTGCCGCGGACGTGTGGAAGGCCTTGTGGTATGGACATCTGCACTTTGGTTAGTTCATAGTAGGTGCTAAAAAGGAAAAAAATAGAAGAAAAACATAAAAATGTAAAAATTAATAGGGCTAGTGCTCGGGTTGCCTCTCGAAAAGTGCTCGTTTATAGTCTTAAGCTAGGCTTACCTCTCATTCGTACATTCATGGTGGTTTGAGGAGTTGAAAATCCTTTCTTATGCTATCAGTTCAATTATCAGTATATAGTTTGAGTCGAGTAGTGTTTACCTTAAAAGTGCCAAATATGGGGTTACTTACCTCGACTGTTCCGTATGGGAAGACATTAAGTACCTTAAAAGGGATCTCTTTTCTTGAGGTTTGATGTGGTGATTTGATGGTCTGTTTTATCTAACAGTACCTGATATCCTATTTTGAAGTGATTTGATGGTCCTATAAGCTCGTCTGGGGGTTCCTTTGGTTTCACTTTGTGTGGTTTTGATTTCTTCTTGAAATGAGCTTTCCACTTGTCTAGTTCGTTGACCTGAAGCCTTCGTTCCTTCTGAATTACTTCTTTATCTGTACGAGGTCTAAGATCTGGCTTAGTTATGTGATTTTGTGTTGCTTCCTGTAAAGAAAGTTGAACCAAATGATTATCAATAGAATTTACATTCTCACCTTTATCACTCGATGTCCTACCTGAGTCGAGAGCTTGAAGACTAATTGATTCATCACCTACACGAAGTGTGAGTTCACCTGTACCAACATCAATTTTAGCTCTGGCAGTTTCTAAAAAGGGTCTTTTTAAAATTAAGGGGATACTATTGTCTTCATCCATTTCTAAAACAACAAAGTTTACTGGGAATATGAATCTTTCAATTTTAACTAGTACATCTTCAATTATACCCCTAGGAATTCGAATAGTCTTATTATCTAATTGAATACTCATCCTAGTTTGTTTGGGTTTCCCTAGACCTAGTCGTTTAAACATTTTATAAGGCATAACATTAATGCTTTCCCCTAAATTAGCTAAAGCATTATCAATATATAAACTACCAATTAAACATGGAATTGTAAAACTCCCTGGATCTTTTAATTTTTGTGGTAGTTTATTTTACAACATTACTGAGCACACTGCGTTTAGTTCCACATGCGATTCATTTTCTAACTTCCGCTTGTTTGTTAAAAGGTCTTTTAAAAATTTCCTTGAATCTGGCATCTGGGAAAGAGCTTCAAGAAACTGTAGGTTAATATGTAATTTCTTTAAAAGTTTAAGAATTTTACCGTATTGTTCATCTGTGTCGTCTTTCTTCATCGCATTGGGGTATGGCACACGAGGTTGGTACTCTTTAATTATTGGTTTTGGCTTATCATGACTTACTTCAACCTTACCTTCTCTACCACATTATCTTACCGTAATTTGGGCTCATCTAATCCTACACTATCATGAGTTGTTATGGCTTGAAGTTGCTCTTTTGGGTTAGTTTCAGTGTTGCTTGGCAAGCTACCTTATGGTCATTCAGAGATCAACTTAGCCAGTTGCCCTAATTGGTTCTCGATCCCTTGAATCGATGCTTGTTGATTTTTAAGTGTTGTTTCGATGTTTTGGAAACTTGTTTCTGACATCGCTATGAATTTTGTCAGCATCTCTTCAAGGTTGGCAGGGCTGCTATTGAAATCCTAGGAGGGGCTGTTGTCTTTGATTTCCTTGGCCACCCTACGAAAAATTTGGATGGTTTCTCCAACCTACATTGTAAGTGTTACTATAGGGATTATTTTGAGGTCGAGGATTATTACCCACATAATTTATCTGCTCATTTTCCATGCCATATCTGTAGGGTGGGTACTCAGGATTCGCCACTCCTCCACTTGTTTCGCACTGCATTATCGAATGTACCTGCGAAGAACACAAACCATCAATCTTTTTATTTAACATCTCTACCTGATTTGATAGCATGATTACCGCGTCGAGGTTGAGAACACGGTGCTTTTATTGGCCTTGTCCTTGTAACTTGCCACTGATAGTTGTTCAGTGACATCTTTATAAACTCATAGGCTGCTTCAAGAGTTTTGTTATTCAGGGTTCCACCAGCGGCTGAATCAATCAACTACCTAATTGAGGGGTTCACACTATTGTAAAAAGTTTGGACCTATAGCCACAAGGGTAATCCATGGTGTGGGCACCTTCTCAATAGATCTTTGTATCTCTCCCATGCATCGTATAGTGTTTCTAAATCCATCTACACAAAAGAAGAGATACCATTCCTTAATTTGGCCGTTTTGGCCAATGAAAAATATTTTAAAAATTTTTTCGATCATTTGTTCCCATGTAGTGATTGATCCTCGTGGAAGAGAATTTAGCCACTGTTTACCTTTATTCCTCAAAGAAAAGGGAAATAACCGAAGATAGATGACAACACCAGAAATGCCATTAATTTTGAAAGTATCTCAAAATTCTAGGAAATTTGCCAAGTGGTTATTTGGATCTTCATCCTGCAAACCATTAAACTGAACAAATTGCTATATCATCTGAATTGTGTTAGGTTTTAGTTCAAAATTATTTGCAGCAATAGCAGGTCTAACAATCCTTGACACAATTCCTGTTAAATTAGGTTTAGTATAATCATACAAAGTTCGAGGAGCATGTTTTTCGGTCGCCTCCAGAGGTAGAAAATTATTCTCAGCCATCTCTTCGTAGTATTAATTTCGTTCTCTTGCTCTTCTTGTATATATTGTAGGCTTCTCCTTATTTCTCTTCGGTTTCTGCATACAGTACATTCAATATCACTGTCATAAATTAAGGGTCCTGTCGGGTTCCTTCTAGTCATAAACTAGAGGTACCTACTAGGAATAGATAAAAAGAAAAAGAAAATTAGAAAAGTAAAAATACAATTTAATTACAAAAATAAAACATGGCTAAAGTAATAAAAATTGAGCGTTCTTAATATTTCAGTTCCCCGACAATGGCGCCAAAAACTTGATGGTGGTGGAAAAAAGTCTTAAAATTTATGTATGAATGATCGAGCCTAGAAACTATCACCACGATTGAGTCAAGCGTACCTATCAAATAGTAGTATAGTTTAGTGGCAAGACCAGATTGTCGAACCCAAGGGAACCAAAAGTACTAATACTAACTTTTTTCTTATTATTTAGCCTAAGAATTAAGGGAATTGTTATTTAATATAAAATTAACTAACTACTAAGCTAAAGATGCTAAGACACAGAGAACGAATTGGGGAAATACTTATGGGAAATCCAATTGATTAAGAGAATACCCGAGGAGAAATCCACCTAGACTTCACTTGTTATCTAACACTGAACCAGATGATTTATTCACTTGACTTGATCCGTAGGATTCCCTAATTTATATTAATACCTCTCTCGAGGATACTAACATCTAACCCTAGGTTGATTAATTGAAATCTCTTTCTAATTAAAACCATAGAATTGCATTAACGCGATCTATGGACTTCCGTATAGGTTTGACCCTAATCCGGCAGATTTTTGTGATCCTATCTCTAGGGTTGTGATCAACTCCGCTTAACTATGCTAGATCTACTCTTAAATAGGGAATATTCCTCTTCTGACTAAGCACAACAATATTTGCATCAATATCCTGAAATATCAAAGTAAGAATTAAGAACACATAGTAAAGAACAAATCAAGTATTTATCATATAGTTCAGAAAACAATAACAAGATCTAGGATGGATCAACTAGCTTTCTTCGAGTGAATCCCACAATTCAGCCTCTCTGGCTTGACTCATTGGCCTAGCTGAACGTCCTTTGAAGGTTGGCCTCTATGGTGTTTATATAGGCTTTTGGAATTTTTTTTGCCTCTAAGTACCCTAATTCAAATGGAATTAAAACAGGTCACGGTAGGGACACGCACGTGTGACATGTCCGTGTGAATCGAGTCCAGGCCGTGGTCGGGTCTGCTAAGGAGGCATAGCCGTGTGTCTCAGGTCCAGGCCGTGTTGATTTTGTACTTTGGCCCAATTTCTCCATTTTGGCCGCCGTTCTTTTATCCTCCTCGGTCTTGTCTTAAGTATAAAACATGAAATTAAAGGATTAGGAGCACCAAATTCCACAATTCAGGGAATAAATCATCCAAAAGTATGCTCAATCTGGGATTAAAATATGTATACATTACGGTTTATTTTTTAAGTTGACGATAGTCAATACACATTCTCATCGATCTGACTTTCTTCTTTACAAACAACACTGGTGCACCCCAGGGCAAAAAACGAGGTTGTACAAAGCCTCTATCTATTAACTCTTGTAACTGAGCTTTCAAGTCTTTCAACTCTGTTGGAGTCATTCTATATGGATCTATAGATATCAGTGATGTTCCCTGCACTAATTCAATGGAAAACTCAACCTCTTGATCGGTGGTAACCAAGGCAATTCTTCTGGAAACACATCTGGAAACTTACAGACTATCGACACAGATTCAATCTTCGATTCAAACACTTTTGTATCTAGATCATATGCAAGGTAAGATTTGCAACTTTTTCTCACACATTTCTGAGCTGACATAGATGAAATTACAGCAGGCAATTCACTAGATTCATCTGATTCAATTCGAATGATTTCACTATTCTAACATTTCAATTCAATAGTCTTTCGTTTATAATTCACAACAGCATCATGAAACATCAACCAATCCATACCCAGAATTACATCAAACTCATCAAATGGAAAAAGCATCAAATCAGTCGAGAAACAATAACCCCGAGTAATTAAAGGATAGTTCTTGCAAACTTTATAAACTAGAACATACTTGCCTAGGGGATTCGATACTTTAATCACAAACTTAGTAGACTCAATACACAAACTTTTATTAGATACCAAATTCATATATATATATGAATGAGTCGATCCAGGATCAATCAAAGCAATCACATTAGTTTCAAAGAGAGAAAATGTACCCGTAATAACATTAGGTGACGACGTATTTTTGCGAGGGCAAATAATGTAAGCTCTAGCAGGTGCTTTAGCCTCAGATCTCACGGTAGAGTCCTTTGTCGCTCCTTTACTACCTATTAGATTTCCTGTGTTTCTAGGTAGCCTCCCTTTATTAACTGTGTTGTTCGGTTTTGCATTTTAGAATTTATCTTTCTCAACTACTCTGGGACAATCTTGAATGAAATAATCTTGTGAGCCACATCTGAAACAAGCCCAGTCATTCATTCTACACTCACCAGGATGTCATCTTCTGCATCGTTGACATTCAGGTATATAGTTTCTCACACTAACAACACTCCATACTAATGTAGCTTGAGCTTTAGGACTTTAGTATTGATTTCCACGATTTTTGTTTGAATACCCGATTGAAGCATTTGGACGATTGTACGAATCTCTGGATTTCTTTGATGAAGATTGGTACGGTTTATTCATTGATCTTTTTCTCGAGTCTTTAGCCTCTGAATCTGCTTCTCTCTTTCTTTGCTAAGCTCCTCGGCTTTGCCAACTCTATCAACCAATATAACAAATTCTTTCAACTCTAGAATTTCTACTAGAAGTTTAATGTCCTCGTTCAACCCATCAACGAACCATTTGCACATGATTCGTGTAGTAGAAACATAATCGCGAGCATACTTACTTAATTTTACAAATTCTCTTTCATACTCAATTACTGTCATACGACCCTATTTCAATTCTAGAAACTCTTAATGATTTTGATCGAGAAACCTCTAACTTATGTATTTCTTTCAGAACTCAGTCTGAAAGAATTCCTATGTAACTTTTTCTCTCGGTACCATAGACACCAAAGTATTCCACCATTGATATGCAGTGTCCCTCAAAAGTGATACAACACATTTTATACATTCACTCGGTGTACAAAAAAGTTCATCAAATACTCAAATAGTGTTTCCAAGCCAAATTTTAGCACTCTTAGGATCATCGTCAACAGTAGCTCTGAACTCTTTAGCCCCGTATTTTTGGATCTTATCAATTGCCAGCTTATTATGCCGTATAAGTTCCACACCTTGAGGAGTTACAAAATTGGTTGGGGAGTAGGTAGGGGTGGAGGTTGTTCAGCATCCGGATTTGTTCGAATAAACTCCGTAAACCACTCATTCATCATATGGAAAAAGGCTTCTTTAACCTCTCCTTCGTGACTACTGGATACGAGTCTAGATTCAGACGGCACTGTCCCTTGAGCGGGAGCTAGCGCATTACTCTAAACATTATCAGCTGTAGCTCGATTGGGTTCCATTTACTATATGAAAATACAATTTAAATTGTCAGGAGTCATCACACTATCACAGGTTATATATGACATGTATAACTATGTTAGTCCTAGAATCGACTAAATCGTGGCTCTGATACCAATAAATGTAACACCCCTCACTCGTATTTAATGCTAGAATAGGGTTATAGAGTATTACCAGACTTATAACACAATTATACCATCATTTCACATACATTTTTAAATTCATATAATCATCATTCAACAACATTCACATTGTCCCTAAATTGAGCCTACGAGGCTCAAAACATGCTTTAAGAGTGGTTCGGGACTAAACTGATAACTTAAGAAACTTTTGAAACACGTAAATTTTTTCGAAAGTACATGGGTCACACGCCCGTGTGGCTAGGCCTTGTGTCACACACGACAAAAGACACACCCATGTCATGGGCCGTGTTCAATCTCATGCCACTTACTGACTTGGGTCATCACGGCCAACCACACGCCCGTGTGTCCAGTCCTTTTACCCATTCGAATTGGCCTCACATGCCCATATGCTAGGCTGTGTGCTAGGCGGTGTCAAACCTGTAGGGTATACTAACTTATGCCACACGGCCAAGTCCCACGCTCGTGTGCTAAGCCGTGTCAAATTTATAGGGTATACTGACTTATGCCATACGACTTGTAACAGCCCGATTTAGGGCCTAAATGGAATAGTGGTTTTGAAAACCACAAATCTTGAAGTAGAAAAATTTATTGCAATTAAGTTTTAAAGTTTATAGTGTGATAGAATAATTGTGCGAAATTTTCGTTAAGAAATTTTATCGATTGGGTGTCCAATTTGATAATTAGGACTAAATTGCAATATGTTAAAAAATGAGTTCTAGAAGCTAAAGTACTTATTTAAAATGAGTATTAAAGTGGAGGTCCTTAAATGGCAATTAGACCATTATATTTTAGTTTGGACAAAAATGGACTGTAACACCCCAAACCCGGCCTAGAAGTTAGGCCTGAATCTAGCGTATCACATTGAAGTGTTTTTCGAAAACCATGTTTTCATTGAAAACCCTTCCTATTTAAAAGCTTGAGTAAAATCCCAGTTACGTTAGTTTATTCTTAACAAGTGGTACATAGAAAATTTATTAAGTTTATTCCCAAAGTTCCTTTTCAGATGCGGAAGCTAAATTTAAAGTAATCAATTTACGAAAACGTGATGTTTAAAGATTAAGCCTCGAAACCATTTCGAAAATGTTGCAGAAACGTAGTGTTGCTGAAAAAAATGAAACAATTAACATATTGGAAAAATCATGACTTACTTCTAAGATATACCAAAGTAAATAAAAACCCAAATTTAAAATCCAGAAACTTAAAGAGGCCTTATTATAGAAATTAAAACACAAAACAAAATTTAAAACATATATAAAGTCCAAAGCATACAACCGCAATCGTGTGCTCACCTCCGAGTCCCTCGCAACACCAATCCTCCTAATGTTAGGGATTACCTACACAGTTAAAAATGGGGTGAGTTTATGAAAACTCAGTATGTAATCCCTTACTATAGTAACAACAAGATACAAAAACAAAAATCAAATAAATGCAGGTCAAAACCCTTTAACAAAGAGCAAGATGCAGATCCATTCAGAGCATACGTGGGCCAAAGCCCAATACAATATCATTTGGGTCGCAGCCCATAACAGAATTAGTTGGCCTAGCCCAAACCAATAACAGAATAAGTGGCCTAAGGCTAGTATAGTGACAGATTTTTAAAAAATATACAACAATATGAGGATGCATCCGATAACACTTTTACCCATACTCTACGCCAAAATCGGGTATGAGGCGTTACCGGACTTACATTACTTGTACATACAACTTTGGGCTATCAAATTTCATTCCAATTTAAAACCTTTCAATTACATATCTAACATCCTTATAATGGGCCTACAAGGCCCTAAACATGAACTCAAAATGTGTCGGAACCCTACTGGAAACCTCCAAGCACTTAGAAAATTTTGACATGAAACAGGGCCACACGCCCATGTGAGAAATGGGACAAGCCCGTTTGGTATTTCACACACTCGTGCTTTGCACCCGTGGTCGACATTGACTTGCATCACACGGTCAGCCACACGCCCGTGTTCTGTACCCGTGGTCGACACTGACTTATTCCACATGGCCTATTACATGCCCATGTGCTTCAACCTGTGTGGCAATTTAAATCTCGAATTCAGGTGCAGATGTCACACGGCCTAGGCACATCCCATGTCCCTGGCCGTGTCTTCCACACGGCTAAGACACATGGCCGTGTCTCTGCCCGTGTGTTTACTACAGAGCTTACTGACTTGTAAAACTAACATGCAGGGCACACATGGCCAAGTCACACGTCCATGGGACTAACTGTGTGCCACATACGCCATAGACACATGCCCGTATGTCTACCCGTGTGGACCAATTCGAGGTTATTTTACAAGCCATTTAGCCACCCTCACTTGCACACATTCACACATCATCATATCACATTCTCAAATCATCAATTAAAACTCTTGATTTATCACATTGGAATCATGAAAATCAAACAATCTTCCGATATATGAGGGAGAGCTATTACGAACATCATTACAAATGACATGAGCCATCATCCATGGCTATATACAACCAACCCATAACTCTTTTAGGCCAACACAGTTGGCTACCTCAACTATGACTTAATTAAACTGAAATAAGATCCCTGTAAATTCCATATCTCAAAAAGACTTGAAATCTCATACCCAAATGGCTGCTCGATAGTGTGAAAACATCTCTGGTAGTCTCCAACCCGAGCTAGTTAAGTTAACCTATAAGAGATAGGACAGGAAGAGGAGTAAGTAATAATGCTTAGTAAGTTCATATGCAAATAATAATCAACAATTGACATTCATTGATTATACTCAACCACATAGGTGTTATAATGAGGTTAACTCTTAAGCTCATGGTTACCCATTCAATCATTCATAAAGCTTACTCATTCCGTCTCTTACCAAATTCTAACCATGTGACAATTATAGTACTTTCATTTATTAGCTTGCAATCCCTGCATTCATCATTACAACAATCATGAAGCATATATTTAAACAATTTCCCAATGCTCTGTTCAGAATAATACCAAACTCTCAGTGGTTCTGCATACAGCCCACCATTTAATAATGTATAAGGTGGTAACGCACGTAACCCACCATTTAATAATTTATAAGGTGGTAACGCACATAGCCCACCATTTAATACTGAGCACGATGGTATCACACATAGCCCATCGTAATTGAGTAACAAGGTGGTATCGTATATAGCCCACCAAATGATAAAATGATTGATGTTATTGCACACAGCCCATCGTATATGAACAATAAGGTGATAACACACACAACCCACCATTTATCTATAATTAGATCCATACTGGAATTATCCAACATATATTGAATTCAATTCATCTCAGCCATGAATAATCTCATTCATACAATGCACCATTAATTAACAATATGTATACTCGTAATGAATTGTTTATACATAAACTTACCATGGGTTCATCATATACCGAACTCATCTCAATTGAGTTTCGACACATACCTATGCCTCTCATGGTACAACCACATTCTTTCTCATTTTCAACATACCTGTTGAATCACTCAAAATGCTAAATAACACTCTTGAGTCTCATACACATAATATCGTATCAACATCATACCCCCGATAGGGTCTTACAAAAAAAAATATCATATCGATGCCATGTCCCTAACATGGTCTTATACGCAATCTCACACCGAGGTCATATTCTAACATGGTCTTACCCAAACTTTAATTATCATAGTATCATGATGTCTGCATTCCCTCTATCCCTAGATTCAATTGAAGACTTACAATTCTTGACATCCTGTCAAACTGTATTTAATATTTTCATAGAGTCAATATATGATTCATACAACATAAAAATATTAAATACTTTATTATAGTTGAATTATTAGCACACGAGCTTACCTCAATGCAAAATGCACTAATTGGCGGTCTATTCCGTAACCATGCCTTTTTCGTCGGCCAAGGTTATTTTCGTGCTCTACTTGATCTAAAATAGTGAAATTCACTCATTCAATCACTTTATAAATCACAATACTTCATCATCTATACTTAGGAAAAAATGACTATTTTGCCCTTACACTTTGGCAAAATTACGATTTTGCCTCTAGGCTCGTAAATCCTTTTTTATATTTTTTTCTTGTTAAACAAGCCTATATGAACATTTAATCCTCTTAAAACTACTCACAAATCCAACAATTTCATGCATTTATTACCAAATTACAATATTTACAACTTAGTCCCATTTAGGTGTTTTCATGACAACACCTTTCACAAAAGTTGTTTCTCATCTTCCCAACATTCGTTTTCTTCCATAAAAACTCAGCAAACAACTTAAACTCTCTCATGGAATGTCCCCAGACTTTCAACCATATTGCAACTAAGTCCCTTTATTAGCTAGCTTAAGCTTTGGGGATTCCAAAAGTACAATTTTTATCAAGAAAGGTCACCAAAATCACTTACTTGTGAGGAGAAATGTTTGCTGAAATTTTTGAGCTCTCCAACCCTTGTTTTCTGTCAATTTTTGGTGGTGATGAAGAGAAGAAAATATCATAATTTTCTTTTCTTTATTTTTCTCTTATTTTATTCATTCATCACCTAACACACCAAAACATTGACTAATTTAATCATCTTGTCCCCTATGGCCGGCCATCACTCCCCCAATGGCCTATTTGCACTTTAAAGACCTCCAATTAATATTCCTTAGCTAATTGGCACCTCTAACAAATTAAATAGAACTTTCACACTTTATACGATTTAGTCTTTTTTCGCAATTAAGCCTTCAATCGCTAAAATTAAAGCACCAAAATTCTCATGCCACTTTATAAACATATTATAACACATAAAATAATATCAAACTATTTTTCTTCAACCTTAAATTAGTGGTCTAGAGACCACTGTTCTGACTAGCCCCTAATTCGGGCTATTACACATCCTACCCCGATCCAGCCAACACACCACCCTACACTCCTGTAGGGATAAAATCGACCCACCCAGCCAACACACCAAGCTTAGCACCGGTTGCGGCAATAAGTCAACAGAATGACTCGGTGTCATGGACAGAACGGCTAAAATCCATAAAAATCGCAGCAACGTGATCGTGTGTCAGAGTCTTAAAAATTTATAAAGAGAATGATCGAACCTGAAAACTAACTAAGACAACGATGGAGGCAAGCGCACCTATCGAACAATAGTATAGTTTAATGGCAACACCGGATTGTCGAACCTAAAGGAACCAAAAGTACTAATACTAACTTTCTTCTTATTATTTAGCCTAAGAATTAAGGGATTTGTTAACTATTCTAGAATTAACTAACTACTAAGCTAAAGATACAAAGACAAAGAAGGAATTGGGGAAACACTTGAAGGAAAACAGATTGATTAAGACAATACCCGATGAAAAATCCACCTAGACTTCACTTGTTATCTAACTCTGAACCAGACGATTTATTCACTTGACTTGATCCGTAGGATTCCCTAATTTATATTAACACCTCTTTCAAGGCTACTAACATCTAACCCTAGGTTGATTAATTGAAATTTATTTCTAATTAAAACCTTTATAATTGCATTAACTTGATCTATGGACTCCCATAATAGGTTTGACCCTAATCTGGCAAATTTACGTTATCCTATTTCTAGGGTTGCGTTCAACTCCGCTTAACTATGCTAGATCTACTCTTAGGCAGGGACTTTTGCTCCACCACCTAAGTGCATCAATACTTGAATCAATACCCCGAAAAGACTAAAACAATAATTAAGAACACATAGTTAAGAACAAATCAACTATTTATCATACAACTTAGATAACAATAATAAGATCCGTCTTAGGTTTTATTCCCCCTTGATAAACCGTAAAAGTAACATATTTTAATCCCACATTTAGTATGCTTTTGGATGAATTTATCCTCAATTTATGTAAAAAGGTTCTCTTAATCCTTTCTTTTCATGTCTTATACTCAGGAGAACACCTAAGGATGAAAAGAACACAAAAAGGCTTAAAACGGACCAAATTGGGCCAACCCAAGAAGTCGGCACGACCTGGACGTCATGCCACACGGCCGTGCCCCAATATTTAGATTACACACGGTCACACCATGATTTACACGACCGTGCCTAGTCGACAAAAAAAAAGCCCAACATGGCCTGACCCCGATGTACACGGTCGTGCCCCAATTGGCAGACCCGAAGCACGGCCTCTACCCATATATTGTACGGGCATGTCATAACTGTGTCTAAATCAACAGAATGGAGACACGGGCTGGACCACGACTTACACGGGCGTGCCTTAGCCGTGCCCCTACCGTGGGAAAGAGCAATTTCACTCAAAATAGGATCTTGGAGCCCAAGAAACATAATCCTAAGTCTACTCAAACACCTAGGATGAATTATACCCAAATTACGAGTACTTAGAAGCCAAGTAAAGCATCTAAGAAGTCTATATAAACAACCCTAGGAAGCTATTTGAAGGCGTCAGGTTTTAGCAGAGTTTTCTGCCAGAACTCATTTAGGGATTGTCTCGAATATAGCCAATTGATCCATCTCGAAGAGTCAGAATTCTACTCAAGATGGAGGATCTCCTTTTCAAATCCTTCAAGGGGTTTTAAGGATTTCCTATGTTTTGTTTTATCTTTTCTCTTGAGATGTTTTCTTATTTTATTATGAATTAAACCCCTCAGATACCTGAAGGGGATGAAACCTATGATGGATTTTGTTATTTAATTCTTTCGATTTATATGATAATACTTAGTTTGTTCTTAATTATGTTGCTTAAATTTATCTGATGTGCTTAGATAGAGGAGGAATAGACCCTGCCTAAGAGAAGATCTAGCATAATTAAGCGGAGTTTGTAACACCCCAAACCCGGCCTATGAGTCCTGACCGGATCTGGTATGTCACGGAGTAAAATAATTTGAAACATTTTAGAAATTTGGTGAAAACTTGATGAAATTTGGCTAAGGTATGAAAACGGTGTTTGAAAACTTAGTTAGACTTTTATAAACATGGTTGGGTTGATAAACTCTTTGAAAACGTTTGATCATGTATCGTTTTAAAATCGTCTGAGTTATAGGTGACTTGGTAAATTTTGTTACCCGATGGTAACTTCTTTGAAAACCCGTTAAATTTTGTTAAGTTTGAAAAGGTTACTTTTAACCGGTCCACTTAATATTTGTAATGTAATTTAATTTAAAATAAATGATTAAATAACATCCAAATAAAAATTTAGCGGCCTTATTACATCCCAAAATAAAAAGACTTAGAAAATAAAATGAATAAACTTAACAAAAATAAATTTGAGTCCAACGATAAGCATGGCCGCCTCGAGTCCTCTCCGGCTCCATCTCCGCGATCTACTCATCTGCAAAATGTTAAGGGAAAGGGGGTGAGTCACCAAGACTCAGTGTGTAATCCCCCACCCGGTAAAGTAACTCATACACAAGTCATTAATAAACATGCACATGCAACCCAACCTAACCATCCATACTCTTTAACTACCCCGTGTGGTCAAAACCACTGGTGGTCAAAACCACTGATGACTTAGAGTCACAAATCAAATGATGGGGCCAACCCATCGTGTGGTCAAAACCACTGTTGACCATAGGTCACAAAATATCAAGTGTGGTCAAAACCACTGGTGGTACCAAACCACTGGGACTTAGTCGCAATTTATCAATCGGTGTGGTCAAAACCACTGATGACCATAGGTCACAAATAATCTGATGGGGCCAACCCATCTTGTGGTCAAAACCACTGACGACAGTCCATAAAATCATCCCCCTCCTCTCATCAATCCCACCATCATCATGCTTACATATCAATTATCATGTATCATGTATTTAGGCATGGCATGTAACAACATGTGATGGCATGCAAAATCATATATCAATAGATCTCGTATAGGGGACTTACCCGGAGTCCATGCTTAAGCCCACAAGCATATATCATAAATCACTACAATAATTATTAACAAAGCAAACAATATAGCAAGTTTACTAATAAAGTGTGTAAAGAGTTTACAAACCTGTTACTACCGAAATTCCTAGATCCCGAAGATCCGATCTACGTCACTAGATTCTTGACCCTATAATCGGCCAATCATCACTGTTAGTGTCATAGGCCTATTTGGCCATATTAACTTAATACCAAAGGCTCTTACCTTGTTACCGATTTCCCTATTATTCAAATCCCGAAATTGATCTCTTGCTTAATTAATGGAGATGCCGAAATACCTTAGATCTGAAATCTCAAATTCACCTTCCATATTTCGATCAATAAGATATAGGAGGGATTAGACTAACTTTCAGCTTAAAAGAAAGGAATACAATTATAACTATAGATCCTTACCCTTTATATTGAAATCGACAGATCCCTCCTAACACCACTTCAGATATTCGTGTTAGAGACTTGATGAACAATCGGCTATGATCCCCTTATGTATTCGATTTCAAAGATGAAAGAAGAGAGGAATAATAGGCTTAGAAGGAATTGGCTAGGATGATAAAAGAGAAGAGGAAAAAGAATGGATGCTCAAGAAGAATTTTGGCAGAGGGAGAGGAGAAAGAATATTTGGCAAAAGAAAAGAGAGGGAGAATGAATAATGAATAGCCCTAGTCTCATCCTTTTATAGCCAAAATTAGACCAAGAATCCTTTGCTTGGCCACTACTCTTCCTTATGTGATAACTTTATCTCTTTAATTTTAAAACAAATAAAGTATAATCCTTATTATCTTCTAATTAGCCGAATTTAAAAGAGAGTGAAACTCCTCTTTTGCAAGTCTTGTGCCGTCCACCTCTTGGGCTTCTAGAAGCAAAATTAAAACTTATTTCATTTGCTTCCCATGTGACTTGAACTCAGGCTCAACACCCTTGTATGTGGTGCCATTTCCAAAGGCCCTAAGTGGCATCTTCAGGCCACATTTCCAAGCCCGTTTGTGTGTCAAATTTCACATACTTTTTCTTTTAAGGCCTCCTTGCCTTAATTACCTCTTTTAAACTTTAAAACTCGACATTTCTAAGTCATTTCTAGGTTTCCAAAATTTTCGTTCTCTCAGAACTTGACATTTCTTAGGTTTCCTAAAATGTTTACTTTCCTCTTTAGCTTAGTTTCCAAAATGTTCACTTTCCTAATTCAAATTAGTTTCCAAAATGTTCACTTTCCTCTTTTAGCTTAGTTTCCAAAATGTTTACTTTCCTCTTTTTGCTTAGGTTTCCATAAATGTTCAAAATTTATTCAAAACTCATAAAACATGTCATTTCGTACATTTAAGCCAGAAATGCATAGGCCCCTTTTTAGGATGTTATAGTTCTACCCCCCTTAAAATAATTTCGTCCTCGAAATTACTTACTATCGCTCATCCGCATACCTAACTCACTACACTACGCTATTGTCACAAGACTCGATCTCAAAGAACTATCATACTTGCACACAGTTTTCCATTCATTCATTCAAAGAGACATTGTGGTTTTCATAGTGATTGTTTTTCCACTACCCGGGGTTTTTTCGTAATTTGTCCTACAGGGGTATTTTCGTAATTTTTCAAAAATGAAAATTTTCGGATGATTTTGTCAAAAAGTATTTTGGAACTCTTAAATTCCCGAGGTATTTTGAAAAATTTTAAAATTCGGGGGTCTTTCAGAAATTTTGAAACTCAGGGGCATTTTGGTAATTTTCACAAATCAGAGTAAATTTGTAAAATTTTAAGGAATCAGGGATATTTCAAAAGTTGTAAAACTTTGATGGTTCCTTTTTGAGAATTGCATTTCCTAAGATAGTGATGTTCGCAAAATTTTGAAAATTAGGGGTATTCTGGTAATTTTGTAGGTTAGGGGCAATTTTGTAATTTTCTCAAATCATGACGTTTTTGAAATTTAAGGTTTTTAAGCACTTTTTATGTGATGAAAATTTTGATTAAAACCGTGAGTATTTTGGGAATTTCATAATTCAAGGGCGTTTTCATAATTTTACCCCTAAGGGTATTTTGGTAATTTCTCCTAATCACGGTATTTTCACAAAATGATTTCCTAAAATTTGGTTTCCAAGTGATTTCAAAAGAAGGATATTTTGGAAATTTCTATTTGAAAATTTTTCATATGGAGGGTATTTTAGTAATTTACAAGCCAGGGGTATTTTGGTTATTTTTCAAACTGAGGGGTATTTTGGTCATTTTTTAAAAAAAACAAGGTTTTAATTGTTTCAAAATAAAATGGCTAGTCCCTTTTTGGGTTTTAGTTATCGAGTTTAGCCTGTGAGTGTGTCGTCTCAGCTAGGATGAACTGCACTACGCACTGTAGGATTCAAGTGAGTAGGTGGTGAGTCACGAGGACCTTAAATACCAAGCCCCATCGAATCCAATCCTAGACATGCGATAACGATTGCCACATCCCTTGCTCAAGGACAACTCACGTGGTTGTTTAAGAAATAATTAAATCTTATGTATTGTTTGTTGGGGTATGCTAGCCCTAGGGTTCAACAATTCCTATTCTAATAGTCTACGTTCCCTTATTTTACCCTTCTACCCCTCATCAAAGATTCACAAAAATGGATAGAAGTACTTACCTGGGCGGATTGGTGCCGGAGACTCGGTGCCATGCTGTTCAAGCCAAAACAGTTTCTCAAAACATCATAATAAGGCCTACTACTAAAAACCAAAACATTTTGGGCCTTGGGCCCCCCACAACCGAGTTTTGAACCGGGCTCTGATACCAAAAATGTAACACCCCAAACCCGGCCCATGAGTCCTGACCGGATATGGTATGTCACAGAGTAAAATAATTTGAAACATTTTAGAAATTTTGTGAAAACTTGATGAAATTTGGCTAAGGTATGAAAACGGTGTTTGAAAACTTAGTTAGGCTTTTATAAACATGGTTGGGTTGATAAACTCTATGAAAACGTTTGATCATGTTTCGTTTTAAAATCGTCTGAGTTATAGGTGACTTGGTAAATTTTGTTACCCGATGGTAACTTCTTTGAAAACCCGTTAAATTTTATTAAGTTTGAAAAGGTAACTTTTAATCGGTTCACTTAATATTTGTAATGTAATTTAATTTAAAATAGATTTATTAAATAACATCCAAATAAAAATTTAGCGACCTTATTACATCCCAAAATAAAAAGACTTAGAAAATAAAATGAATAAACTTAACAAAAATAAATTTGAGTCCAACGATAAGCATGGCCGCCTCGAGTCCTCTCCTACCCCATCTCCGCGATCTATTCATCTCGCAAAATGTTAAGGAAAGGGGTGAGTCACCAAGACTCAAGTGTAATCCCCACCCAGAAAGTAACTCATACACAAGACATTAATAAACATGCACATGCAACCCAACCTAACCATCCATACTCTTTAACTACCCCGTGTGGTCAAAACCACCGGTGGTCAAAACCACCGATGACTTAGAGTCACAAATCAAATGATGGGGCCAACCCATCGTGTGGTCAAAACCACTGATGACCATAGGTCACAAAATATCAAGTGTGGTCAAAACCACTGGTGGTACCAAACCACTAGGACTTAGTCGCAATTTATCAATTGGTGTGGTCAAAACCACTGATGACCATAGGTCACAAATAATCTGATGGGGCCAACCCATCTTGTGGTCAAAACCATCGACGACCAACCCATCTTGTGGTCATCCATAAAATCATCCCTCCTCTCATCAATCCCACCATCATCATGCTTACATATCAATTATCATGTATCATGTATTTAGGTATGGCATGTAACAGCATGTGATGGCATGCAAAATCATATATCAATAGATCTCGTATAGGGGACTTACCCGGAGTCCATGCTTAAGCCCACAAGCATATATCATAAATCACTACAATAATTATTAACAAAGCAAACAATATAGCAAGTTTACTAATAAAGTGTGTAAAGAGTTTACACACCTGTTACTACCGAAATTCCTAGATCCCGAAGATCCGATCTACGTCGCTAGATTCTTGACCTTATAATCGGCCAATCATCACTGTTAGTGTCATAGGCCTATTCGGCCATATTAACTTAATACCAAAGGCTCTTACCTTGTTGCCAATTTCCCTATTATTCAAATCCCAAAATTGATCTCTTGCTTAATTAATAGAGATACCGAAATACCTTAGATCTGAAATCCCGTAATTCACCTTCCATATTTCGATCAATAAGATATAGGAGGGATTAGACTAACTTTCGGCTTAAAAGAAAGGAATACAATTATAACTATAGATCCTTACCCTTTATATTGAAATCGATGATCCTCCTAACACCACTTCGTAGATTCGGCTTAGAGACTTGATGAACAATCGGCTATGATCCCTTATGTATTTGGTTTCAAAGATGAAAGAAGAGAGGAATAATATGCTTAGAAGGAATCGGCTAGGATGCTAAAAGAGAAGAGGAAAAGAATGGATGCTCAAGAAGAATTTCGACGAGAGGAGAGGAGAAAGAATATTTGGCAAAAGAAAAGAGAGGGAGAATGAATAATGAATAGCCCTAGTCTCATCCTTTTATAGCCGAAATTAGATCAAGAATCCTTTGCTTGGCCACTAATCTTCCTTGTGTGATAACTTTATCTCTTTAATTTTAAAACAAATAAAGTATAATCCTTATTATCTTCTAATTAGCCAAATTTAAAAGAGAGTGAAACTCCTCTTTTGCAAGTCTTGTACCGTCCACCTCTTGGGCTTCTAGAAGCAAAATTAAAACTTATTTCATTTGCTTCCCATGTGACTTGAACTCAGGCCCAACACCCTTGTATGTGGCGCCATTTCCAAAGGCCCTAAGTGGCATCTTCAGGCCACATTTCCAAGCCCGTTTGTGTGTCAAATTTCACATACTTTTTCTTTTAAGGCCTCCTTGCCTTAATTACCTCTTTTAAACTTTAAAACTCGACATTTCTAAGTCATTTCTAGGTTTCCAAAAATTTTCGTTCGGCTCTGTAAACTTGCCATTTCTTAGGTTTCCTAAAATGTTTACTTTCCTCTTTTAGCTTAGTTTCCAAAATGTTCACTTTCCTAATTCAGCTTAGTTTCCAAAATGTTCACTTTCCTTTTTTAGCTTAGTTTCCAAAATGTTTACTTTCCTCTTTTTTCTTAGGTTTCCAAAAATGTTCAAAATTTATTCAAAACTCATAAAACATGTCATTTCGTACATTTAAGCCAAAAATGCATAGGCCTCTTTTTAGGATGTTACAGAGTTGATCGGGCGCCTAGAGATAGGGTTATGAGATTTTGCCGGATTAGGGTGAAACCTAATATGGGAGTCCATTGATCGATTTACTGCTTCCTTAGGGGGTTATTATAAGAGAACGAGGGTTCCACTAATTAACCTAAGGTTAGACGTTATTCACTTCGAGAAAAGGTTTAATATAGGTTAGGGAGTCTCATGGATCAAGCTAAGTAAAGAAATCATATGAATTGAAAAGGCAAATAATAAGTGAAGCCATAGGTGGATTCTTCCCGAAGGTATCGTCTTTCTCAATTAAGTTTTCTTCAAAGTCTTTTCCTAAATTTTCGTTTCTTTTGTCCTTGCATTTAGTTTAAATATTTCATTTGTTCTATATTAATAAGCCAATCACTCCATATTTTAGGCTAAATAATAGAAAGAAAGTGAGTAGTAGTACTTTTATGTTCCTTGGGTTCAATAAGATATTCTTGCCTAAGCTATACTGCTGTTTGATTGGTGCGTTTGCCTCTATCGTTGTCACAGTCAGTCTACAGGTTCGATCACTCTTTTATAAATATTAAAACTAGACTATTTTGTCACGATCAAGTTTTTGGCACCGTTGCCGGAGAACTTCTAAAATATTATGAAAGCTCTATTTTTATTACTTTAGCCATTATTTCTAATTTTTATTAATTTTATTAATCCTGTTTCTTTATTAAACTTGCAAGGTACTCTAGTTTATGACTAGAAGAAACCCTAGAGGACCATTAGAATACGACAGTGATATTGAAGCTACCGTCAGTAGAAATCACAGAGAAACTAGACGAGCTCGGACTAGCAAAGAGAAGAACAACAAAAGATCCAATCCTCATCAAGGGATGGTAGAAAATAATCCGCTTTGATGCACAAGATTAGAATGCTCACAGACTATGTATGATTATGCTAAACCTAATTTGACAGGAGCAAAATCTAGTATTGTTAGGCCTGCTATAGCTGCTAATAATTTTGAATTAAAACCTAACACAATACAAATGATTCAACAGTTTGTTCAATTTGATGGATTGCAGGACGAAGATCCAAATACTCATATAGCTAATTTCTTAGAGTTCTGTGATACTTTCAAAATAAATGGCATTTCTGATGATGTCATATGTCTTCGGTTGTTTCCTTTTTCATTAAGGAATAAAGCAAAGAAGTGGTTGAACTCGTTACCACGAGGGTCAATCACCACATGGGACCAAATGATCAAAAAATTTATTTTAAACTATTTTCCACCAGCCAAAACGGCAAAATTTAGGAATGACATATCTTCTTTTGTGCAGAATGAGGCAGAAATATTATATGATGCATGGGAAAGATACAAGGATCTCCTAAGAAGATGCCTACACCACGGATTACCTTTGTGGCTTCAAGTCCAAACTTTCTACAATGGTGTGAATTCTCCAACTAGGCAAATGATTGATTCATCAGCCGGTGGAACTCTAAACAACAGAACTCCTGAAGCGGCCTACGATTTTATTGAGGAGATGTCATTGAACACTTAACAATGGCAAATCACAAGGGCAAAGCTGACAAAATCAGTCGGAGTTTTGAACATAGACGCAGTGACAATGCTGTCAACATAGGTAGAGTTAATAAATAAAAAGCTTGATAATTTATGTTCTTCGCAGGTACATCCAGTAATGCAATGTGAAGCAAGTGGGAATATGGCGAATGCTGAGTACTCACCTTACCAACCAGGAGCAGAAAACGAGCAGACAAACTATATAGGTAACAATTTCAGATCCAATAATAATCCCTATAGTAATACTTATAACCCATGTTGGAGGAACCACCCAAATTTTTCGTGGGGAGGACAAGGAAATCAAGGAATTCAAAGGCAGCAACCTCCTCCAAATTATCAAAATCAGCCCTACCCACAGGAAAAAAAAAACAAGCCTTGAAGAGATGCTGACAAAATTCATGGCAGCCGCAGAATCTCATCTTCAAAAGACTGATACAAACCTTGATGAACAGCAGAAGTCGATGAAAGGACTCGAGAATCAAGTTGGAGAACTTACTAGGTCAGTGGGACACCTGACAAAGCTACTTTCTGAATGCCAACAAGGACGTCTACCAAGCAACATAGAAATAAACCCAAAAGAGCAAATCCAAGCCATTACAACTCAAGAGGGTACAAAAGTAGATAGATCCACATCAGCACAAGAAAAGAAGGATAAGACCGAGGTAGCTCAAGAAAAGCCAAAATCGATAATCAAAGAATACCAACCTCGCATACCGTATCCCGAAGCATTGAAAAAAGATGATTCAGAGGAACAATTCGGTAAGTTTCTAAAACTCTTGAAAAAAATTACATAGTAACTTACCTCTTCTTGAAGCTCTTTTTTCAGATGCCCGATGCAAGGAAATTCTTAAGCAAGCTCTTGATGAACAAATGAAAAATAGATGAAGAGCACCATGTGGAATTAAACGCAACATGCTCAGCAATGCTACAAAACAAGCTATCACAAAAACTAAAAGATCCAGAGAGTTTTACGATTCCATGCTTAATTGGTAGTTTGACTATTGATAATGCGTTAGCTGATTTAGGGGCAAGTATAAATTTTATGCCTTATGCACTGTTTAAACGAATATGTCTAGGGAAGCCCAAACAAACTAGGATGAGTATTCAACTAGCTGATAAAACTGTTAGAATCCCTAGGGGCATTATTGAAGATGTTTTAGTCAAAATCGATAAATTTGTTTTCCCAGTAGACTTTGTTGTTTTAGACATGGATGAGGATAATTCAATCCCCTTGATTTTAGGAAGGCCTTTTCTAGCAACCGCTAGAACTAAGATTGATGTTGCCGCAAGAGAACTCATACTTCGCGTAGGAGATGAATCAATAAATCTTCAAGCTCAACTCATCTAGAGCCATGAATGATGAAGGTACAAAATTACTCTAGTCAATAATCAAATGATTCAACCTTCATTGCAGGAAACACCACACGACACCAAATTTGAGTCAAATCGTAGCATCTTAGTCGACACAAAAGAATCACGTACACTTAAGGTCGACAAATTAGAAGAGCAGAAGACACAAGCAAAGCCGGACCAACACGAAGTAAAACCTGAGGAACGGCCAGAAGAGCTCATGGAAACATCAAATCACTTTAAAATAGGAGACCAGGTCTTGTTAGAAAAAGTTGATCTTCACATCACTTCAACAGACTTAAGGGCAAAGGGAGAAATTCTTCCCAAGGTACAAGAAATCTTCCCCTACAACACAGTCAAGGTAAACGCTTCTCAACCTAAACTTAGTCACGAAAATAAGACTGTAAGCAAGAGGGAAAATATTCAAACCTTTAAACCTCCCTAAAATTTTTCAAAGTTAAGGATAGTCTATCTTAAGACTATAAACGAGCGCTTCTCGGAAGGCAACCTGAGCACTAACACTTTTTATTTTTTATTTTTCAAAATTATTTTTTATTATTTTATTATATTATTATTTCCATTTCTTCTCTCTTCTCTCTCCACATTTAAAACAAAGTACAGATTCCCAGGCCACACTGCCTTACACACGGCCGTGCCCTGTGGCCATGTGGACCACCGGAACAATCACACTGACAGAGTAGAGCCATGCAAGTCAGTCCAACCACCCCTCAACGTCATGGATCCAACCACCCACAGCACGGGCACCGACAAAAATAGCACGACCGTGCCTTATAGCCGTGCTAAGATACTGACCTATTTAGCACGGGCAAACCACCCCATGCATTTCAACCGTGCTCCTATACTGGCTTCTTAGGAACGAGCGTGCAAACTAACAAAACGGGCGTGGAACAACAACATACCCCACAACACGGTCGTGCGATACGGCCGTGTGAATCAACACACCCTCGGTACACGGGCGTGAGAACGTGCCAGATTTGAAATCCTATTTAAACCCCCACAGCCCTTCCTCTTTTTCCCATCTTCTTTCTTATTCCTTCTTTCTCTTTTCTTTCAAATTTTTCTTCGTACTCATAGAAAAGGTCCAATACTCTTGAGCGACACAAAGATCATGCCGAAGAAACATAAGCATCGTCTCCTCAGAGGAGACCTCAACATGAGTTCATGCCGGCAGCTTCACTTAATTAACACTCCAAGGGTTTTCGAAACCTTTTCAGTTCTATTTTTCTTTTCTCATCTCCTTTATTTTCATTATCTATACTTCTTTTATGCTTAATGTAATTTATTTCATATTAGTTTCTTGGTTTTAGGTTCTAAAGGCTGCTAGGGAATCACACACCATAGCCTTCGAGGTCACACCCACATCGCAAACCATCCAACAATAAGGACTTCTCAGTCCATTAGTCTTTTCTTTCAATTTCAGTTTTCTTCTTAGTCTCCTTCTTTTTATTTCCTTAATCTTTAAATTTATTATTAGTATATTATTATTTCTCTAGATCTCTTGGCTATATCTTCACAGGCTACCCAATTTTTTCATCTAGCAAATTGCATCTCGGTAGCCACTCCACCAGGCCCATAGAAAACACCATCACCGCCACCAAAGATGCCAGGGATCATCCAGATTTCAGGGAGTATTATTTTCCCCACTTATCTTTTTGATTTGGCACATAAATTTCATTATCTATCTTTGTACATTGAGGGCAATGTACATCTTAAGTGTGGGGGTAATAGTGCCTAACTTTTTGCATAATTCTCAAAACCCTAAAATTAGTCTTGATCTTAAGTATTTTTCTCATATTATTAATTATGATGAAATTTCTAATGATTTATGATTTTTATTGATATGTTTTAGAATAAGTCTTAGTTAAATGTGCATTGATGATTAAATTTGAAGGATACTAGAGAATCGAGAATGATAAGTCTACTTTCTAAAAAAATTTTGATAGGTTTTTGAACCTAATTTGAGTATCACCTTGAAGTTCAAAATTTATAAGGATTGATGTCAAAACACCCATAATTTTTTGTGAGATTTTGAGCCTTATAGAGCATATACCCTTTTTCATGCTCACTTTAATTGATTATGAGTGTGTCAACTTTGAACTGTTATTCTAAAACTTGCCTCGTTTATACATGTTGAGACCACATTAATGATTTGATACACTGAGATGATAAAGGCACCTAGGTTTAACCCATTCACTCCACTAAAAAGCCTACCTTCACAAATTAACCCCTAGTGAACCCCGTTGAATCCTAATAACCTTTTTATTGACTCACCCACTAATATCAACCCATAATCCCTTTATATTTGTTATCACCATTCTTTTGACTACCCTTTAATCGAGGTTTGATTTGATTAAATTACCGAATTATATTAGTTCAGTAGTTACATTTACCATTTATGATGTAATATTTTAGTTTGTTCTTAAAAAAAATCAATCAAAGTTTAGAGCTCATGTATCTAAATTCCAATTGTTGAAGAAGAGGTCGTATTGAAGTATTATAGTATTCTTATTATCTTTTAATTAATGTAAGTACTTATATTAGTTCATTGTTTCTAGTTAGGTAATTGGTTAATTCAATCTCGATTCTAACCTTCTAATTCAGCCTTTATCCACACCTTTAACCCTAGCCCCATTACAACCCTAATAAAGACCTTTTAATCTGTTTATCATCTTATATACAGTGGTGGAGATTTGATTTTCAGGCAAGCTTATGGGATTAACTTTTCAAGTTTGACTTAGAGTGCTTATTCTTGAACCTTAAACACTTTTGAGTGATTTGAGTGAATCTTTAGTGAGGATGTCGATCCTTGTCGGTTTTGAATCAAAGGTAATTACTTAGATAAGGGGAGACACCTATGATTTCAGGCTATAAAGGTATGACTTATCGTAATTGAATCTTTATGGCACTTCGAGTTAAATCATCCATGTATAAATTATCTATGAATTATGATGAGGCATTGTCAATGGGAATTATGAATTTTGGAAAGTTCATTTTAATATTAAATTGAGAATTTTGCTTGAGGGCAAGCAAAAGCTTAAGTGTGGGGGTATTTGATAAACTGTAAAAGTAACATATTTTAATCCTACATTTAGTATGCTTTTGGATGAATTTATCCTCAATTTATGTAAAAAGGTGCTCTTAATCCTTTCTTTTCATGTCTTATACTCAGGAGAACACCTAAGGATAAAAAGAACACAACACGGGCTTAAAACAGACCAAATTGGGCCAACCTAAGAAGTCGACACGGCCTAGACTGCATGCCACACGGCTGTGCCCCAATATTTAGATTGCACACGGTCACACCCTGATTTACACGACCGTGCCTCATCAACAAAAAAAAGCCCAACACGGCCTGACCCCGATGTACACGGTCATGCCCCAATTGGCAGACCCGAAGCACGGCCTCTACCTATATATTGCACGGGC
Organism: Gossypium rotundifolium; assembly: GCA_025506655.1. Taxonomy (NCBI): domain Eukaryota; kingdom Viridiplantae; phylum Streptophyta; class Magnoliopsida; order Malvales; family Malvaceae; genus Gossypium; species Gossypium rotundifolium. The sequence goes on from CP106731.1 coordinate 56,139,617, forward strand.
ATGTCATAGTCGTGCCTAAATCAATAGAATAGAGACACGGGCTGGACCACGACTTACACGGGCGTGCCTTAGCCGTGCCCCTGCCGCGAAAAAGAGTAATTTCACTCAGAATAGGATGCTTGGAGCCCAAGAAACGTAATCTTAAGTCTACTCAAACACTTAGGATGAATTATACCCGAATTATGAGTACTTAGGAGGCAAGTAAAGCATATAAGAAGTCTATATAAACAACCCGAGGCAGCTATTCGAAGGCATCAGGTTTTAGCAGAGTTTTCTGCCAGAGCTTTACTCGTTTAGGGATTGTCTCGAAGATAGCCAATTAATCCATCTCGAAGAGTCAGAATTCTACTCAAGATGGAGGATCTCCTCTTCAATTCCTTCAAGGGGTTTTAAGGATTTCCTATGTCTTGTTTTATCTTTTCTCTTGAGATGTTTTCTTATTTTATTATGAATTAAACCCCTCAGATACCTGAAGGGGATGAAACCTATGATGGATTTTGTTATTTAATTCTTTCAGTTTATATGATAATACTTAGTTTGTTTTTAATTATGTTGCTTAAATTTATCTGATGTACTTAGGTGGAGGAGGAATAGACCCTGCCTAAGAGAAGATCTAGCATAATTAAGCGGAGTTGATCGGGCGCCTAGAGATAAGGTTATGAGATTTTGTCAAATTAGGGTGAAACCTAATATGGGAGTCCATTGATCGATTTACTGCTTCCTTAGGGGGTTATTATAAGAGAACGAGAGTTCCACTAATTAACCTAAGGTTAGACGTTATTCACTTTGAGAGAAGGTTTAATATAGATTAGGGAGTCTCACGGATCAAGCTAAGTAAAGAAATCATATGAATTGAAAAGGCAGATAATAAGTGAGGTCATAGGTGGATTCTTCCTGAAGGTATCGTCTTTCTCAATTAAGTTTTCTTCAAAGTCTTTTCCAAAAGTTTCGTTTCTTTTGTCTTTGCATTTAGTTTAAATATTTCATTTATTTTAGATTAATAAGCCAATCACTCCATATTTTAGGCTAAATAATAGAAAGAAAGTGAGTAGTAGTACTTTTAGGTTCCTTGGGTTCGATAAGATATTCTTTCTTGAGCTATACTACTGTTCGATAGGTGAGCTTGCCTCTATCGTTGTCCCAATTAGTCTATAGGTTCGATCACTCTTTTATAAATATTAAAACTAGACTATTTTGGAACAATCACCCCTCAGGTATCTGAGAGGTTTATTTCATAATTGTAAAAGAATACATCTCAGAAGAAAATATAAAGAAAACATAAGAAAAACCCTAAAACCCACTGAATGAATTGAAGGAGAAGTCCTCAGTCTTGAGTATGATTCTGGCTTCTTGAGATGAATCAACTGGCTTCCTTCGAGTAAATCCTTGTATTCAGCTTCTCTGGCTCGGCTCTTTGGCCTAGCTCAACGCCCTCTTTAAGGTTGGCCTCCAGGGTGTTTATATAGGCTTTTGGAATGTCTTTCTTTACCTCTAAGCACCCTAATCTGAATAGAATTCTTCTTATCTACGATAGAGGCACGCCCATGGCACACACCCGTGTGATTTAATTTTAGGCTGTGGTCAAACCTATTGATGAGGCACGACCATGTATTTCAGGGTCCAGCCGTGTTTAGGTCTTTTTATGGGGACGGCTGTGTGGTCTTGGGCTCAGGCAGTGCTGATTTCGTGATATGGCCTATTTTCTTTGATTTTGTCCCGTTACTTGTTCTTTTTATCCTCCGGTGCTCTACTGAATATAAAACATGAAAACAAATGATTAGGAGTTCCTATTTCCATAATTAAAGGGATAAATCATCCAAAAGTAAACTAAATGTGTGATTCAAATATGTTCATTTTACGGTTTATCAAATACCCCCACACTTAAGCTTTTGCTTGTCCTTAAGCAAAATTCTCAACTCGTAATTAAAATGAACTTCCTCAATTCATAATATTCATCGATAATGCCTCATCATAATTCATAGAAAATTTGTACATGGATAATTTGACTAAAAGAGTCCTAAAGATTCAAACGATCAAAGTCATAGTTTTTGTAGCATGAAAATATAGGTGTTTCCCCTCACCTAAATAATTACCTTTAATTCAAAATCGACAAAGATTAACGTCCTCACTAAAGATCTACTCAAACCACTCAAGGTGTTTAAGGTTCAAAAATTAAGCGCTTAAAAGTCGAACATGAAAAGTTAATCCCATAGGCTTGCCTGAAAATCAATTCTCCACCACTGTAAAATGAGATGGTACACAAATCAAAAGGTCTTTAAAAGGGTTGTAACGGGGCTTAGGTTAACGGTGTGGATAAAGGCTTAATTAAGGGGTTAAAATTGAGATTGAATTGACAATTTACCTAACTAGAAAAATGAACTAATTACATAAATTAAAAACTTTGAAATACTAATAATACAAGCTTCTCTTTTTTTTTTTCAAAATGTTGAATTTAAGCGTATAAGCTCACTTAATCACAAAACTAATAGTGAATATATTTTGATTTTTTTAAGAATAAATCAATATAAGATAAAACTTTAACAACTAAAATAATATAACTAGGCAACTGATCAAACCAAGTCTCGATAGAAAGGTAGTCAAAAGGAATGGTGATAACTAATACAAGGTCAGTTTCGGGTTAATATTAGTGGGTTGAGTCAATAAAAGGGTTGTTAGGATCAAAGGGGTTCACTAGGGGTTAATTGTGAGGGTAGGCTTTTAGTGGAGTAAGTGGGTTAAATCCTAAGTGCCTTAATCATTTCTGCATATCAAATCAAAGGTGTGGTCTTGACATGTATAATCGAAGCAAGTTATAGAATAACGAATCAATGTTGACACACTCATAATCAATAAAAGTGAGCACGAAAAGAATGTATGCTCTAAAAGGCTCAAAATCTCACAAAACTTATATGTTTTTAATATCAACTTTGTAAATTTCAAATTTCAAGGTAACAATTAGATTCAGGTAGACAACTTAACAAAATTTTAAATTTTTTTTGAAAATAGACTCATCATGCTTGATTCTCTAGTACCTTGAAGTTTAAATCATCATTACACAATTATCAATGACTTAATCTAAAACATATCAATAAAAATCATGAATTAATAGGAATTACTTTCTAATTAGTGATATGAGAAAATTACTGTAAGACAGAATATCATTCAGGGATTTGAGAAATGTTAGGCACTTTTCTAAATAATTTTCACCCCCCACACTTAAGATGTACATTGCCCTCAATGTTCAAAGATAGATAATAATCATATAAGAAGAAAATCAAAAGAGATGGGGAGAAGTGAAACTTCCTGAATTTTTGGATGGATTCCTTGGAGGATGATTAATGATGATGACTTAAACATAAGTGAGTGTGGTGGTGAATACTCCTAGTGATGTTTTTCATTCTCGGTGTGGCACATTGAACCTTAAAACTGCGAAGTCATCAGTTAAATTTTTAGGGAGTGCTATTTACTTAATGTTGTTAGGAATTCTTGAGGGTTAGACAGTCAATTATAAAAGGAATTAATGTAATAATAAGAGTTTGAAACAAAAAGAGTAAAAAGCTTGATTAATAAAACAAAATAAAATAAATAAATAAACGAAAAGGAATTAAAATGAAAATAAACACTGAAAATTAGAAAGACCTCAAAGGTCCTCCTCATCGGCTGGATTGGTGGGTGGAGGCGGCAGTGATATGTGAAAGTGATGACAAATCTGTTGAAGAGTTGCCTCAATGCCATTGAATCGTCGAACGGTGTCATTGAATTGTTGAGTACAAAACTGCTCAAACTGAGTGAGCCGTGCAGAAATTTTTGAAAGTGAAGTAGCCACATGAGATGGGCGATGGCTGGGTTATGGCTCCTCATGTTGGTGTGCGACATCATTAGTAATGTCCTCAGAGTCCTCCTCCTCAGTAGTAGGAGCTAGTCGATATTGGAGAGGATCGGTCCCACGTTGACGCTGGATCATCCTCATGTGTAGCATTCTCTGGATGCCCTGTGGGGACATCTGACCTATCAGTGTAAGTGAGGAGATCTGAGCGACGATGTTAAGGAGCTTGAAATATCGACCCAAGCGTGTCATGTACGGACTCATAGATATGACCCCCTCCTATATTGCTCTGTTTGGTGTTGAATGGCATGGGCTATGAAATAAGCTAGGTCAAAAACGTGTCCGTTTACCATGCACCATAGGAAGTAGGCGTCGTGAGTGTTGATGACGCCGGTGCTCTCTCGCCTTCCTGTCAACATGTGAGTTAGAATGACATATAAGTATCGTAAAGATGGGACGAAAGCTATTGCCTCTGAGCGGCTACAGTCATACGAGTCTAAACTGGGGGCTATATTATACCAACATTTCATCGAAGTATTGTGAAGGTGGCGATGAAGCTCCGAGAGATCATGATCCTCCATAATTTCATTGGTATAGAGTCCCAATGCAGCCCCAAATTGGGGTACATTTAGTTCTCATACGATGCCTCTAACACGTAATTGGATTGTGCTGGGGTCATCGTGGTTTGTCATCACTGTCTGAAGGTGGAAAGTGGAGCAGAGTTCTAAGGTGAGCTCTAGATATTTGGGCTCGATGATTGCAAAGAACTAGTCCTATGGATCGGTGGTTAGGAGAGCTCGTATGTCATTGGCTAATCAGACCTACGCCAAAGCGTCCCAAACAATACATCTCCCTGCGCTGGGTGGTCATGCGCGAAGTATCTTATAGAGGTCCTCCTGGGTTCCTTGAGGAAATTGTAAGAACTGGTGGCGTATTTCGGAGGATGCCCTGGCCGATGATGAACCTGGTGGGTCCCTTTCATTTTTTAGAACTGGGGCCGCGATTTTCTTGCCTTGGTTTGATGACATTGTGGTCTTGAAAGTAATAGATATTCACTGATTCAAGTATCATTTTCAGCCATATTGCATAATTTTTAAGAACTCAACAATATCAAGTATATAACAATGACAAAGATCATGATAACGATAAATTCATATTTTGTATAGATACTAATAGCTAATATTGAAACAATGAATAACATGAAGAAAACTAATATTAAGTAATAATAATGAACTAATTAGGAATTAAATAAAATTAAATGATAAATAGTTTAAAGGAGAAAAATGTAAAGAGGAAAGGTGATCGGTGGAGTTCTTGGAGAGAAGTGGTGCGGTTGGTCAACACATGGGCGTTGAGGGGTGCTACACGGGCATGTGCTACAATTGAATTGGGGAACACAGCTGTGATAGACGTGTCGGCACGAGCGTGTACTACTTTTATGTGTATTATGAAAGAGGGAAAGATGTAGGGGACGGGGAAAGTCAAAAGGGGGGAAGGGTTTGCTGGTGGCTTGAATTGGTTTGAGATTTAGAAAGAGAAATGGTTAGGGTTAGGGAAAATTTAGGGGGGATGTGCGGCTGTGCGTTGTTTTAAATAAGGGGTGGGGAACAAGGTCAGGGGCCATGCCTGTGTTCCCTTTATTCAGCCAATGTTTTTCAAGTGTTCAGGGGTCTGACGCACCTGTTTTGTGCCCTGCGCCCGCATTGCACAGGCGTACCTAGCTTGGTTCATTTCTTCCATGCCCATTTCATTCTTCCCCATGCCCGTGTTCACTCGACAGGTTTGCCATTGGTTATGGGGAACGGGCATGTTGCATGCCCGTGTTATTTACTCAGTTTCGACCACTGCCTAATCGCACGGTCGTGGTGTTTTGTCGTAGGCCGTGTTTTGGGGATTTTTTTCATCCTTGGTCTACACAGCCTCCGCCACTCCCGTGTGCTTGGTCGTGTTATACACACAGCGATGACCACGCCTGTGTGCAAGGCCGTGTGGTAGGGAAACCTACGCTTTTTTGAATCAATTAGTTTGAAGTTAGATGTTATAAATATAAAGTTAGTAAAGTTAGTGCTCGGGTTGCCTCTCGAAAAGTGCTTGTTTAATAACTTAAGCTAGACTCACCTCTCATTCGTACCTTCACGGTGGTTTAAGGAGTGAAAAATCCTTTCTCATGCTATCATTATATAGTTTGAGTCGAGTAGAGTTTACTTTAAAAGTATAGAATGTAGAATTACTTACCTTGACTGTTCCGTAAAGGAAAACATTAAGTACCATAAAGGGGATCTCTTCATTTGTCTTTAGGTTTGATGTGGCGGTTCTCGGGACTATTCTATCTAATAGTACCTGATCTCCTATTTTGAAGTGATTTGATGTTCCTTTAAGTTCTTCTGGGGGTTCCTTTGTTTTCACTTCGTGTGGGTTTGATTTCTCCTTGAAATGTGTCTCCCACTCATCCATCTCATCAGTCTAAAGCCATCGTTCCTCATGAGATATTTCCTTGTTGGTACGAGCTATAGGATCTGGCTCTGTACTATAGTTCCTCGGTGTTTCCTAAAAAGAAAGTTTAATCGAATAATTATCGATAGAATTTATGTCCTCACCTTTCTCACTCGATGTCCTAGCTGAGTCGAGAGCTTGAAGACTAATTGATTCATCACCTACACGAAGTATGAGTTCACCTGTACTAACATCAATTTTAGATCTGGCAGTTGCTAGAAAAGGTCTTCCTAAAATTAAGGGGATACTATTGTCTTCATCCATATCTAAAACAACGAAGTCTACGGGGAATATGAATTTGTCAACTTTAACTAGTACATCTTCAATTATACCCTTAGGAATTCGAATAATCTTATCAGCTAGTTGAATACTCATCTTAGTTTGCTTGGGTTTCCCTAGACGTAATTGTTTAAACATTTTAGATGGCATAACATTGATGCTTGCCCCTAAATCAGCTAAAGCATTATCAACAGATAAAATACCAATTAAACATGGAATTGTAAAACTCCTTGGATCTTTTAATTTCCATGGTAGTCTATTCTGTAACATTGCTGAACATACTGCGTTTAATTCCACATGCGACTCCTCGTCTAACTTTCTCTTGTTCGTTAAAAGCTCTTTTAAAAATTTCCTTGAAAATAGTATCTGCGAAAGAGCTTCAAGAAACGGTAATTTAATATGTAATTTATTTAAGAGTTTAAGGAACTTACCGAACTGTTCTTCTGTGTCGTCTTCCTTTATTGCATTGGGGAAAGGTATACGAGGTTTGTATTCTTTAATTACCAGTTTTGACTTTTCTTGGCTTACCTCAATCTTACCTTTACTTACCACATGTTCTCACCTTGGCTCAGATTCAGATTCTACTAACCTTTCACTATCATTAGATGTTATGGCTTGAATTTACTCATCTGGATTAGTCTCAGTGTTACTTGGCAAGCTACCTACTGGTCGTTTGGATATCAGCTTTGCGAGTTACCCTAACTGGTTCTCGATTCCTTTAATCGATGATTGTTGATTTTTAAGTGTTGTCTCGATGTTTTGAAAACGAGTTTCAGACACCACTATGAATTTTTTCAGCAACTCTTCAAGGTTTGGCTTCTTTTCCTATGGGTAGGGCTGTTGTTGGAAGTTTGGAGGGGGTTGTTGTCTTTGATTTCCTTGGCCACCCCACGATAAATTGGGGTGGTTCCTCCATCCTAGATTAAAAGTATTACTATAATTGTTACCTATATAGTTTATTTGTTCGCTTTCCATGCCCGATTGTAGGGTGAGTACTCAGGATTCGCCACACCTCATAGATTTGAGTCATATTGCATAACTAGATGTACTTGCAAAGAATCACACAAACCATCAATCTTTTTATTCATCATCTCTACCCAATTTGATAGCATGGTGACTGTGTCGAGGTTGAAAACTCCAGCTATTTTTGTCGACCTTGTCCTTGTAACTTGCCACTGATAGTTGTTCAATGACATCTCTTTTATAAACTCATAAGGCGCTTTAGAAGTTCTATTATTCAGGGTTCCGCTGGCGACTGAATCAATCAACTACCTGGTTGAGGGGTTCACACCGTTGTAGAAAGTTTGGACCTGTAGCCACAAGGGTAAACCATAGTGTGGGCACCTTCTCAATAGATCCTTGTATCTCTCGCATGCATCGTATAATGTTTCTAAATCCATCTGCACAAAAGTATAGATATCATTCCTTAATTTGTCTATTTTGGCCGGCGAAAAATATTTTAATAAAAATTTTTTGGTCATTTGGTCCCATGTAGTGTTTGATCCTCATGGAAGAGAATGTAACCACAGTTTGGCTTTATTTCTCAAAGAAAAGGGAAGTAATCAAGACAAATGGCATCACCAGAAATGCCATTTATTCTGAAGGTATCATAGAATTCTAGAAAATTTGCTAAATGAGTATTCTGGTCTTTGTCCTGCAAACCATTAAACTAAACAAACTGTTGAATCATTTGAATAGTGTTAGGTTTCAATTTAAAATTATTAGCGACTATAGCAGGCCTAATAATGCTCGATTTAGCTCCTGTTAAATTAGGTTTAGCATAATCATACATTGTTCGAGGAGCATGATGTTCGGCCATATCTTAATGTGGCAGATTATTATCAGCCATTACTTCGGTAGTACTGGTTTCATCTTCTTACTCTTCTTGTTTGTAATTTAAGCCTTGCTTTGCTTCTCTATGATTTTTGCATACGGTACCTTCAATATCACAGTCGTAAAGTAGTGGTCTTGTCGGGTTCCTTCTAGTCATAAACTGGAGGTACCTACTAGGAAAAGAAAAGAAAATTTAGAAAAGTGAAAATAAATTTTAATTGCAAAAATAAAAAATAAAAATATGGCTAAAGTAAAAAAAAATGAACGTTCTTAATATTTCAGATCCTCGGCAACAGCGCCAGAAAACTTGATCGTGTGTCAGAGTCTTAAAAATTTATAAAGAGAATGATCAAGCCAGGAAACTAACTAAGACAACGATGGAGGCAAGCGCACCTATCGAACAATAGTATAGTTTAATGGCAAGACCGGATTGTCGAACCCAAAGGAACCAAAAGTACTAATACTAACTTTCTTCTTATTATTTATTCTAAGAATTAAGGGATTTGTTAACTATTCTAAATTAACTAACTACTAAGAAAAAGATGCAAAGACAAAGAAGGAATTGGGGAAAGAGTTGAGGGAAAACTGGTTGATTAAGACAATAACTGAGGAAGAATCCACCTAGACTTCACTTGTTATCTAACTCTGAACCCGACGATTTATTCACTTGACTTGATTCGTAAGATTCCCTAATTTATATTAGTACCTCTTTCGAGGCAACTAACATCTAACCCTAGGTTGATTAATTAAAATTTCTTTCTAATTAAAATCCCTAGAATTGCATTAACTCGATCTATGGACTTCCATATTAGGTTTGACCCTAATCAAGAAAATTTACATCATCCTATTTTTAGGGCTACGTTCAACTCCGCTTAACTATGCTAGATCTACTCTTAGGCAGGGACTTTTGCTTCACCACCTAAGTACATCAATACTTGAATCAATACCCCAGGAATACCAAAACAAGAATTAAGAACACATAGTTAATAACAAATCAAGTATTTATCATACAGCTCAGATAACAATACCAAGATTCATCTTAGGTTTCATCCCCCTCAGGTATCTGAGAGGTTTAGTTCATAATTGTAAAAGAATACATCTTAGAAGAAAATATAAAACAAAACATAAGAAAAACCCTAAAACCCCCTAAAGGAATTGAAGGAGAAGTCCTCAGTCTTGAGTATGATTCTGGCTTCTTGAAATGAATCAACTGGCTTCCTTCGAGCAAATCCCTGTATTCAACTTCTCTGGCTCAGCTATTTGGCCTAGCTCAACGTCCTCTTTAAGGTTGGCCTCTAGGGTGTTTGTATAGGGTTTTGGAATGTCTTTCTTTTCCTCTAAGTACCCTAATCTGAATAGAATTCTTCTTATCTATGGCAGAGGCAAGCTCGTGGCACACGCTCGTGTAATTCGATTTCAGGCTGTGGTCAAACCTATTGATGAGGCACGGCCGTGTATTTTAAGGTCCAGGCCATGTTAGGGTCTTCTTACGGGGCACGGTCGTGTGGTCTTGGGCTCAGGCCGTGTTGATTTCTTGATATGGCCCATTTTCTCCGATTTTGGCCTGTTACTCATTCTTTTTATCCTCCGATGCTCTACTGAATATAAAATATGAAAACAAAGGATTAGGAGCACCTATTTCCACAATTAAAGGGATAAATCATCCAAAAGTAAACTAAATGTGGGATTAAAATATGTTCATTTTACGATTTATCACAACGCTGCCAGTTAACGGGATGGCTAAAAGCCATAAATAGAATGGTTATAAACCATAATCAAGATGGCACAGAGCTATTATCAGGATGGCACAAAGCTATCAGTAACTGTAATAAGTTTAGCACATAGCTATTAGCAAGAGTAATATAACCGGCACACAGCCATGGGTAATTATGATCAACACGGAGTCATAAGTATATATGTTAGGCATATAGCCACGGGTAAATACGATTGGCACAAAGCCATAGTCAAGATGGCACAGAGCCATAATTAGATTATGTGGCTGTAAGCCGTCCTTCAGTCCACAGTCATCTCGTGCAACCCGTGCGACTTTAATAGATCAACACGGGATCCACAGTCGTCTCATCCAACCCGTGTGACCCTATTAGAACTTCCTCCATATAAATGTCCCAACCCCATGCAATATGTCGTGTATGTCATGTTCAACCATTATACGTGCATGCAAAATGGCCATGCCCAGTAACAGTCATCTAAAAAAATATTAAAAGCATATCAGTCACACGACCACAGTCAAGTCAGTTTAAACATAATCATACGATCACAGTCAAATCAATCAAGGGTATTTCGATAATCCTACCCTTCAGGGGTATTTCGGTAATTCTACCCTACAAAGGTATTTTGGTAATTTTACAATTCGAGGATATTTTGGTAATTTCCCAAATCAGGGGTATTTCGATAATTTTACAAATCGAGGGTATTTCGGTAATTTTACAAATCAAGGGTATTTCGATAATTTTATAAATCAGGGTCTCAGCGACCCAACAGAAGGTCCACCGTCACCTCGAGCGACTCAAGTAACCTAAACAGTCACAACAGTGTAAATAGGCCTAAGGTCCATTACTCGGCCCAAGTGGGCCCACACGCTCGTGTGGTCCATTTAGCCCAAATCAGTTAAGGCTATGCGAACGCCATAGCCCAGTTCATTATTAGTCACTTACCGCATATTTTATCCGTGTAGGGCCTACAAGCCCATTGGGCCCACACAACCCATTTTAGCCCATCGAGGCCCAGAACAGCCTATGCCCACGAGAACACTCGCGATGGCCTCAACAGTCTAACTCCCATGTTTGTGGGCTCGATCCACCATATGGGCGTTGTAACACCCCAAACCCAGCCCATACGTCATGACCAGATCTGGTATGCTACGGGTTGAATGTTGAAAACTTTGCTTTGAAGGGTTTTGAAAATCTCAGTATCATTAATTGTGACATTTTTGAAGAAACTTTAACATTTGCGTTGAACATGCTGGATAAACCCATTTTTCCTTTGACTTTATAATTAAGACTTTGAAAACATAAGTTTATAAGATGTAACATAAAAAAAAATAGTTCGATAACCTAAGTTATGGAGGCCTTATTACAAAAATAATCCCAAAATTGAAACTTAAAGAAAAATCGAAAATAGTCTATGAAGATAAAAGACTTGATGGCCCCTCAAGTCCGCCTCGGCTCCCATGTCCACGATCTACTGCTCATCTGAAAAGTGCGAAGAAATGAAAGTTACCAAGACTCAGCGTGCAAATCCCAAAAACACATAAAAGCCTTGAGGCCCACAAACACATTATGGGCCCTGGGCCCATACAAAATGGCAACATAATATATATTTACATGCAACATGGCCCATCCCAAACCTAGGAGTCCATCCTCTACACACCCCCGTACCAACCATCACACTGTGGGGATTTCTACAATCAACCCTCCATCCGCTACACACCATAACGACAGCTGTGCTGTCTGATATAAAGATCGATCACTATGTGACCAATGTGGCAAAGCCACCGATAGCCATGCGACCTTAATAATACATTGTAGTATTTCGACAGCTGTGCTGCCTGTCATAAAGACCAATCACTATGTGACCTATGTGGCAAAACCACCGATCGCCATGCGACCTTCTTCCCCTTCATCATATCAATCCCATCCCATGCATACATACATGCAAGAATCATAACATTATACTATCTAAACAGATCACAGACTTTCACATACTTCGATACACATAGAGAAGTTTTTATGATTACGTTCCTGGCATCCCTTGCCTACCCTTTCTGGGTAATACGACTATTCATACAAATTTCATTTTCCACTTTTAGCCCATAACATACATATAATATAGATTAACTAGTGTGATAGAGATCTACACACCTGATTACCGATAGAACAGTGCTTTCTATGTTGACACTATCAGAAGTCGATACGACTGCTAACTTTCTAAGGTTTTGTTCTGAAGCTAGTCCAGAACTTGGCGGCCAATCCTGTACTGCTGACACCGCGCGTTTCTTGAACTTTAAGGCTGGGACTACAGATCCAACCCCTTCCTTAGATTTACTACATTCGAGTCCATGAATGACCTTAGTCAGAGGATACTATCATGACTACTTAACGAGGCATTAGGTTAAGACACAATAAAGAAAGGAAACCGATGGATCAACTTAGGGAGAATTGAAATCCTTACCTTGAAATCCCGAAAGAAGACAATAGGACTGAGAGGTTACCGATTTTTGTCTTAGGAACCTAGGCGGTTAGATATCCTTTAAATCCCGGAATGTCACCTAAATAGGACACAAGATCATTGAATAGAATTTCGAATTAATGATGGCCTTACAACCCATTAGCCAATCGGTTATGGCCCCCAAAACTGAAAGAGAAAAGATCAAAAGAAATTGGCACTTACCAACAGGTTTGGCTTCTCCTGACAGATTTCAGCTTCTGAGAACATCAAAAGAAAGACAGTGTAATAGGATCTATGAAGATTCAGCTATGAAGAAATCGCCAAAATAGAGAATAAAGGAAAGAATAATGATCATTCGGTTATAGGAAAAGAATGGAGATGAGAAGAGTTATGAGTTTCGGCTTTGGAGGAAAAGATGAGAGAAGAGAACAATGAAATTTTTGGCTTTTGCATAGAAATGGGGATGAGAGGAAAGAAAAAAAAGAATAGGGTCAAATACTGAAATTGAAGAGATATCCCCCTACTTAAGCAAAATTTCGGCACCTACTGCCTAAAACTGAAAATGCCCCTTTTTAAAACTAAAACTAAGCTATTAATCTAGGGAAATTTCGGCACCCCTTGATCATATCAAAACCGATTTCTCCTTCCCCTCAGTGTTGGAATTTCGGCCACCACTGTAACCAGCAGATAAATCCTAAATTTCATCCTTTATCTTTATCTGATCACACCTCCAAAAGAATCCTAGATAACACTACCTCTTCCTCCCTTTATCTACCATATTATCTGTATTATCCACTCAAATAAATCCTCCTATTTCCAAGCCTTATTGTCGTCCCACTCTACCCACTTAAATGCCAAAAATTAGCTAAATTTAATTAAAAAGAATTGGGCTTTATGTGACTCGAACCTTGGACCTCCTTAACAGCTTGACACGCCACTCCTAGTCGCTATATATCACCACTGACCACTAGGCCACAAGCCCATTTTTGTGTCTTAATTCACAGGCAATGTCTTTTAAGCCCTGTCCTAACTTACTTTCCACTAGAGTGTCCAAACAGAAAATTCGACTAAGGCCTTGGCCCAACTTCGAGCCCATTTTGGACCCCTAAAACATTATATCAAGCATAACAAGCACAACCAAACACATTAAACGCATAGGCCTATTAATTCAAGATGTTACAGTTCTACCCTCTTAAAGAAATTTTGGCATTGAAATTACCTGATCAGAATAGATGCAGGTATTACCGCCGTATCGCTTCCTCTGGTTTCTAAGTAGCCTACTCAGAACCGTGATTCCGCCATAGAACCTAAACTAAAGGAACCGTTTTCCTTTGCAATACCTTGACATCATGATCCAGGATTTCTATCGGTTCTTCTTCAAAGGATAGGTCAGGTCTCACTTCGATTTCTTCCACAGACACCACATGGGATGGATCCGAACGGTAATGTCTTAACATAGAAACATGGAATACATTGTGAATCTAGCTTAGCTCAGAAGGTAGCTCTAGCTGATAGGCTACCGGCCCCACTCGTTTCAACACTCGATAAGGTCCGATAAATTTGGGACTTAATTTACCCTTCTGTCTAAACCTCAGCACTTTCTTCCATGGCGACACCTTCAAGAACACCTTGTCACCCACTGCAAACTCTATATCCTTACGTTTCAAGTCTGCATAGGACTTTTGTCGGTCCGACGCTTCATTTAGTTGAGCTCGAATTAACTCAACCTTCTCCTCTATCTCGGTAACCAACTCTGGACCCAAAATTCAACGTTCCCCTAATTCTGTCAAACAGGTAGGAGTACGACACTTCCGCCCGTACAATGCCTCATAGGGCACCATCTGAATACTAGACTGGTAGCTGTTATTGTAAGAAAACTCCACCAACAGTAAAAAATCTTCCCAACTACCTCTGAAATTAATGACACATCCCCTCAACATGTCCTACAAGATCTGAATTACCCGCTCAGACTGTCCATCTGTCTGAGGATGAAACCCTGTACTGAAATCTAACTTTGTACCCAACGTTTGATGCAAAGCCTTCCAGAATCGCGACGTGAACCTCGGGTTCCTGTCTGATATGATTGACACTGGTACCCCATGCAACCTCAATTCCTCCGCTATATATAACCTAGCCAGCTTCTGAAGAGATTAATCGACCCGTACTGGTATGAAATGAGCAGATTTTGTCAAGCGATCAACAATCACCCAGACTGAATCTTTCTTAGTAGGGGTGAGGGGTAGCCCACTGACAAAGTCCATTGTGATCCTTTCCCACTTCCATTGTGGAATCTTCACTGGCTGCAACAACCCTGATGGTAACTGATGCTCTGCCTTTACCTGCTGACAGGTCAAACACTTACTCACCAGTTCAGTTACCTCTCGCTTCAAGCCCGGCCACCAGAATTGATCCCACAAATCCTGATATATATTACTCCCTCTAGGGTGCATAGCATATGAACTTCCATACGCTTCTTGCAAAATCCTAAGCCTCAATTATGAATCTTTTGGCATGCAAACTCTCCCTTGAAAACATAATAGTCCTTCCTCATTCATATTGAAGTCCGTCGATCCATCACTTGATCCTACATGAAACTTCCCCTTTAGCAACTCATCGGTCTGCTGCTTCTCCTTAACCTGACTGACCCTCTCTAAAACCCTTAACATCTCCTGAGATACCGTATCATCTCTAGCTGTCTGATCCTAAAATTTCGTTTCCACAGCTGGTGGCACTGGTACTTCATTCCCCGACTCGTGACCAGACCCTACCGATTTCGACATAGCAATCCTGCCTCTGCCTTGGCCATGCACACCACGTCCTCTAGTGCTCATTCTACCGATTCGTATTTATCTGATTAGGAATTTTATGAATTATTAATTTCTTCCACTGATTAATAACGAACAATCTTATGGAGAGTAGTTTTAACAGTAGTTCTTTCGAATTCGAACTCTATCTACAAGGTTCAGTTCTCAGGTCTGTATTTTCTAGCTCTAGAATCCACATACATTCAACCATCACACATCAACATACAAGTAGCATCCAAGAACTCACATTCATCACATAAGGGTATTTTTGTCATTTCACTACCCAAGGGTATTCTCGTAATTTTCCAAAATAGGGTATCTTGGTGATTTTACAAAATAAGGGTATTTTGGTAATTTTGCAATCCATGGGTATTTTGATAATTTTGTAAACAAAGGATATTTGGGAAATTTTCACAAATCGAGGGTATTTCAAAAATTTTACAAAACTAGGGTATTTTAGTAATTTTGTGAAATAAGGTGGCTGGTCCCTTTCGGGTTTTAGTTATAAATTTTGGCCTGTCAACAAATCCCCGTGGCTACGGTGAACAGTCACTACGTGCCAGGTAGGATTCCAGTGAAGAAGAGGTGAGCCGCTAGGGCCGCTTAAATACCAAGCTCTCATTGGATCCAATCCTAGACATGCGTATGCCTGTTACCACACCCTAACCTCGACTTGTTCACGACATGTTTAATTAGAAATTAAGTCTTATTAGATTGGAAGAATTGTTTATACTAAACCTAAAGTCCATAAACTCTAGCATACTAGCCTACGTCCCTATAGAGCCCATTAAGCCCAACATGCATATCACATAATGAGTTTAGAATACTTACTGCGTGGATCTAAAAGGTAGACTCAAGACCATTTCTCAACCGAGCTTTTCTCAAACTTACATTACTTTTACAAATCACTCTCGACCCATTTCACGGCCTTTAGTTTTGAACTGGGCTCTGATACCAAAAATGTAACACCCCAAACCCGGCCCATACGTCATGATCTCAGTTTATTTTAACCGATTAATCATTAATTGTAACATTTTTAAAGAAACTTCAACATTTGCATTGAACATGCTGGAAAAACCCATTTTTCTTTCACTTTATAATTAAGACTTTGAAAACATAAGTTTATAAGATGTAACATCAAAAAAAAAAAAATTATAGTTTGATAACCTAAGTTATGGAGGCCTTATTACAAAAATAATCCCAAAATTAAAACTTAAAGAAAAATTGAAAATAGTATATGAAAATATAAGACTTGATGGCCCCTCGAGTCCGCCTCAGCTCTCATGTCCACGATCTACTGCTCATCTGAAAGTGGGGAGAAATGAAAGGGTGAGTCACCAAGACTCAATGTGTAAATCCCGAAAACACATAAAAGCCTTGAGGCCCACAAACACATTATGGGCCCTGGGCCCATACACAATGGCAATGAATATATATTTACATGCAACATGGCCCATCCCAAACCTAAAAGTCCATCCTCTACACACCCCGCACCAACCATCACACCGTGGGATTTCTACAATCAACCCTCCATCCATACACACCATAACGACAATTTGTCTTGTCATCATAAAGACTGATCACTATGTGACCTATGCGGCAAAGCCACCAATCACCATGCAACCCTAATAATACATTGTAGTATTTCGACAACTGTGCTGCCTGTCATAAAAACTGATCACAATGTGACTTATGTGGCAAAGCCACCGATCGCCATGCGACCTTCTTCCCCTTCATCACATCAATCCCATCCCATGCATACATACATGCAAGAATCAGAACATTATACTATCTAATAGATCACAAACTTTCACATACTTCGATACATATCGAGAAGTTTCTATGATTACGTACCTGGCATCCCTTGCCTACTCTTTCTGGGTAATATGACTATTCATACAGCCTCATTTTCCAGCTTTTAGCCCATAACATACATATAATACAGATTAACTAGTGTAATAGAGATCTATACACCTGATTGCCGATAGAACAGTGCTTTCTATGTCGACACTATCAGAGGTTGATACGACTGCTAACTTTCTAAGGTTTTGTTACAAGCCGCCGAACTTGGCGGCCAATTCATCATCACGACACCGCGCGTTTCTTGAACTTTGAGGCTGGGACTACAGATCCAACCCCTTCCTTAGATTTACAGACATTCGAGTCCATGGATGACCTTAGTCAGAGGATACTATCATGATTGCTTAACGAGGCATTAGGTTAAGGCACAATAAAGAAAGGAAACTAATGGATCAACTTAGGGAGAATTGAAATCCTTACCTTGAAATCCCGAAAGAAGACAATAGGATTGGGAAAGTTACCAATTTTTGTCCTAAGAACCTAGGCGGTTAGATCTCGTTTAAATCTCAGAATGCCGCCCAAACAGAACACAAGATCAGTGAATAGAATATTGAATTAATGATGGCCTTACAACCCATTAGCCAATCGGCTATGGCCCCCGAAACCGAAAGAGAAACGATCAAAAGAAATCAGCACTTACCAACAGGTTCGACTTCTCCTGACAGATTTCGGCTTCTGAGAAGATCAAAAGAAAGGCATTGTAATAGGATCTATGAAGATTCAACTATGAAGAAATTGGAAAAAGGGAGAATATAGGAAAAAACAATGATCATTCAGTTATAGGAAAAGAATGGAGATGAGAAGAGTTATGAGTTTCGGCTTTTGGAGGAAAAGAGGAGAGAAGGGAACAATGAAATTTTTGGCTTTTGCATAGAAGTGGGGATGAGAGGAAAGAAAAAGAGAATATGGTCAAATGATGGAATTGAAGAGATACCCCCTACTTAAGCAAAATTTTAGCACCTACTGCCTAAAACCAAAAATGCCTCTTTTTAAAACTAAAACTAAGCTATTAATCTAGGGAAATTTTGGCACCCCTTGATCATATCAGAACCGTTTTCTCCTCCCCCTCGGTGTTGGAAGTCAGCCACCACTGTGACCAGCAGATAAATCCTAAATTTTCTCCCTTATCTTTATCTGATCACACCTCCAAAAGAATCCTAGATAACACTACCTCTTTCTCCCTTTATCTGCCATATTATCTGCATTATCCACCCAAATAAATCCTCCTATTTCCAAGCCTTATTTCCGTCCCACTCTACCCACTTAAATGCCAAAAATTAGATGAATTTAATTAAAAAAATTGGGCTTTATGCGACTCGAACCTTGGACCTCCTTAACAGCTTGACACGCCACTCCTAGTCCCTGCATATCGCCACTGACCACTGGGCCACAAGCCTATTTTTGTGTCTTAATTCATATGTAATGCCTTTCAGGCCCTGTCCTAACTTACTTTCCACTAGAGTGTCCAAACAGAAAATTCAACTAAGGCCTTGGCCCAACTTCGAGCCCATTCTAGACCCCTAAGACATTCTATCAAGCATAACAAGCACAACCACACACATTAAATGCATAGGCCCATTAATTCAGGATGTTACAGGCGTTCACACACCCATGTGGCCTCAATAATCGTATTTTTGGTTTTTCGATATTTTAGCTTTTGCCGTTCTACAACTTGAGTAGTGTGTGTACACACCTTCGGCTTATCATCGACTATCAGGTACAGGGTGAAAATACACACCTATTAACAAAGTTGAGTGAACCGCTCACAAGCCCAAAGCCTACATTCAAACACATTATCAATCCCCTTCTTGTACAACCAGACCAACATCCAATAAATCGTTATCATACTTATTAAAGAACTCTAAATCCTTACCTTGATTGATCGACAAAAGGCCACACCCCTACACCGTTGCCAAAGATTAACCACTAGGCTTATGGAATTCTCGAATTGCAAAGTTAATTAAGAAGAAAGGAACAATCAACCCAAGCAATAAGGTGAAGAGATAGAGTTGCTATCCCAAATGAATTGAGAGAGGGGGAGAATGACTATTCGACCAATACACCTAATTCCAAAAGCCAGAGAAACAAACAGATGATCCATCTGTCAACAAAATCGAAAGAGTGGAGAGAGAAGGTGGAATATTCGGTCAAAGAGACCACAAATAGATTAAAGAGAATCAGTTCACAAACTTGTAGGGTGCCAAAAAGAAAAGAGATTAAGGGGAAGAAGCAAGGTTTGATTTTGGTACATAAATTAAGTGTCTAAAAGGCCAAGAAGTAGCATTTCGAGATAGAGAAGGAAAAACAAAGAAAACGAGTGGCAGAAGGAGGAGGCAATAGAAGAATTCGGCATCAAGAAGCACAAAAACCAAATGACAAAAGCAAAACACACAAAACCAAAACTTGAGGAATAGCCCTCCATTGAAATTTTGAGTACCCCCTAAGTAAATTTGGCACAATACCACACCAACTCAAACTCCACTTTTTCCTCAATCAAATTTTCTCCTTGATTTACTCCAACTCCCCATTCAAATTCAATTCAAATTCTTATGACCAATTCAACCACACAGCCCAAATTCCCAAAGACCTCCCAAATTAAGCAAAGAAAATAAACATACAATTGCATACGCCATGCCTTGAACCTCAGACTCCTTGCCACACATGTAGCGCCACCTTACCACTAGATCACCCACTCTCTTTGTGTCATTTTTACCTTCAATTAACTAAAAGGTTCAAAGGCCAAAGTCCAGGTTCCTTTAAAAGAAAAACCAAAACAAATTGTAAGGGTCAAGACGTGAACCCAGGCTCCCTTGCAACCTTAATGATGCTACAACCACTAGACCACATGCTTCCTTGTGTCATTTTTTTAACACAATAATTTAAAATGCCTACATCCAAGTATCCAGGGTTTTATCCACTTAAAACCAAAATTTTTGTTAAAGCCCAAGTTTGAACCCAGGACTTCTCCAACACTTCTCAGGACCCTTAACCACTAAAGCAAACATTCAATTGCATTATTCACTTGCACAGTTAAATTCCAATCCCTTCGATATGCGAAGCCCATTTCTTCTAGGCCCAAAATTTCGGGAGTTACATGGAAAAGGATGGATAAAAATACTAAAGGTTTTAATAAAGGGCATTTTGGTTATTTCGTAATTAAAAAAATAAAAAGAAAAATAGGCCAAAAACATGTTCATCTTCTTCATGTGTTGGATGAATGTTGCTATAAACACCATGGCTAGGGTTTTCAAGCTTTCAAGCTCAATAGTAAGTGCATCCAAGCCCCGTTTTTAATGTTCTTTACATTTTTTAGATCCCCGCAAATTGATTTAGCTATTTCTACCATTATTTTGAGCTAGGGTTTGTGTTTCAAAATTTACCCATGGATGACATGCATGTGTTTTGATGTCTAATGGTAGAATATGAATGCTCGGTGTGTAATAAATGACTTTTACTAAGTGATTTTCGATGAAATCGTATAAAAGGACTAGTTTGTAAAAAAATTGAAAAGTGCATGAAAATGTGTGAATGAATGCAAATTATGTACTACTATGGTTATGAAAATTGTTGGGCTAGGCCAAAAATACAAGGAAATTGAATGAAAATTATTTTATGAGCCTAGAGGCAAAATTGTACAAATGACAAAGTTTAGGGGCAAAAATGTAATTTTACCATAAAAATAATTTTGGACTAAATTGGATAGTATAATAACTTAATAAGTCAAATGTGATATTTTACATAAAGAAAAATGTGTTTCGAACTTAGAACGGGGGAAAGACGAATATTAGATGACTCGATCCCTTTCTCCATTTTAAGTCGAGGTAAGTTCATACGTAAATGATACATCCTTTTTATTTATGTTTTTACTTATTAATGTATAATGTGAAATGTGAGTGAATATTATTGATATTTATTAAAATGATGAAAAGTGAGGAAATTCTCAGATGAACCTTCGGAATAGAAAAAGGATACGTATGAACACTATATATGTGATTATTGGTGGGCTGTGTGCGATACCACTGTGTTAATTATTATTGGTGGGCTATGTGCGATACCACCGTGTATATGTGATTATTGGTGGGCTGTGTGTGATACCACCGTGTTTATTATTATTGGTGGGCTGTGTGCGATACCACTGTGTATATGTGATTATTGGTCGGTTGTGTGCGATACCACCCTGTTTATATTATTATGGGTGGGCTGTGTGCGAAACCACCGTGTATCTGGTATTATTCCAAAGTGTTCATCGGGAAAATTTGACTAACTGAAATTTTGTGTGACAATGTAGTGACAAGTGCAGGTATATGTATGTATACACTCATGAGCAAGGTGCTCGGTATGTGATCGAATTTTGGTAAGAATGTAAACGAGTAAGTTATACCTCTGAGAATGGCCTTGTGATTATAACTCCATGCTTATGATGTATGAATATGTGGTAAATGTGTGAGGCTTTTAGGCCAAATTAAATTAAGAAATGATATGTTCAAGTCTTTGTTGTTGATGTATAGGTTAAATTGGCCAATGAATGGCTTTAAATATTTGATAATGACTAGTTATTGGAATGGCTAACCATGGATATACTTTGGTGTTATATGTGTGTAAATGAAAAATTAATATAAAGGAAACATGAAAGAGTAAAATTAGCAATAAAACAGTTTGGACAGCAGCAGTTGTATCACTTTGAAAAATCACAAAAAATGGTATAAATTGAATTAGAGGTTTAATGAGATATGAAATTAAATCTTATTTATTCTATTTCTATATAAAAGAAACATAATAAGAAAAAGAATTTTATATGGTCAGATATTTGGATTTTAGTGAGACAGGCTCAGGATGATTTCGAAATCCACTGTTCTAACTTGATAAATTCATTAAAAATTGTAAAAAAGTAATCATGGGATAAAATTTATATGTTTGAATTTATTAAATATTTTCAAGATAAAAAAATGGGAACATCATTCAAGTTCTGTACAATGAGATAATTAATTTTTAGTGAAGAGGGGTCGGAACTATTGGACAGTGAAATAGGGGACACTTTAAAGAATAAACTGTACTGATTGGCTAAACCAAAAATTCTGAAAATTTTATGGTAAGAAGAAATTTGAGTCTAGTTTCAGAGAAAATTAGCATATCTTAATTTGGAGTTTCGTAGCTTCAGATAAAAAATAATTTAGTGACTGTAACTCGAGTAAACAGCTCAAGATGAACATAAATGAATTGTGAAATTTTATGAAATCATGATGGTATTATCTTGAGAGCTTATAGTGAGGATTGTTTAAAGCATGGTAATCAATTGTTTATTATTTATACACATAATTACTAAGTTTTATAACTTACTCCGTTGTTTTCTGTGTTTGTAATGTACTCAGGTTAGCTCGGGTTGGAAGTCGCCGGAGAACCTATCACACTATCAAGCTTACAATTTAGGTATCGATGATTTTATACTTTAGGTTATGGCATGTATAAGGAACTTGGTCATGTGTATATGTTACTATTATTTGTTCTAGAATAATGACCTATGATATTCGGAGTTCATTGTTGTATAAGGCCATTTAATGTGGCCAATAAATTGGTTATGCTATAAACTCATGATGCTGCATTCCATTGTTGAATAAACACCGTGGGGATTACTAAATCGACCCTCCATCATTACACACCATCGAAGGCGATCATTGCAGACGACTTGCACATCGCCTTATAAATTGTGGCATAGCCACGAGATAATTGTGACAAAGTCACCAAATAACATTTTGTGACATAAGTCACCACATTCGATTATGTGACATGAGTCACGGATATTGTGGTATAAACCACAAGATCACTTCCCTCTTCATAATCACCCATATGCCCCATCGTCATACAAATCATGCGAATATCATGCCATATGCCCGATTCATATTCGTAACCAACTCTCATATATGTCACATTCATAGTTTATAAAACTATTAACAGATCTTTAGAGAATAACGTACCTGAATATGTCGTACCATTGAATGGTACGTTTAGCCACATCATTCATATTCTTATTATAACACATATTAAGTTAATACCGTAAATCTATTAAGAATTTGTGTAGAGCTAGACACCTGGTTACTAACGCTTTCACTAAACCCCGAAAGTCTACCGAAACCGATTACACTCCTTCCTAAAAACCAATGTCAGAATCGGCTATCATCAATAGGCAGAATGGCCTAAGGCTGAATATCATAACCCACTTACCGTGCTTATCTAAATCCCAAAAGTATCACTTGCTCCCGAAGTTGTCGAAATCCCTACTTATCAATTGTTAGAATTGGCTTTAATACATGGAAACTATGAAGATGGCCTTTGGCCGAATATCAGGACTTTCTTACCTTGATCTTAAAATCCCGAATGATCTCCTCTTGAAGTCAGCTACAATAGGAATCCCGAAACCTCCAACTCAATCGAATATCCTAGCTTGAAACAGAGAGATTCGGCTCCTGCTTAAATGACCAAATCGGCTGCAAAAGGGTAAAGGAGCATTCGACTTTGGCTACCAAATAGGGAATTTGGCTTTTGATTGAATTAGTAAAAGAGGAAGAGAAGGGTTGATATTTGAGCAATTCGGCAATGGTAATAAAGGAAGATTCGGCTTCAATGGAAATGAAAGAATGGTATTATGGTTTGGGCTTTATCAAAATATAGAGAGGGAGAGTGTGAGGCTTAGAAGTTTCGGCAGTGGTGATCAAATAAGAAAGAGAGAAAAGAGCGAACTAAATTTTGGCACCTACTCCTACAACACTCAAAACTGAAAATACACCCCTAGAGTCCTACATTCTACCACTTGTTCCCTCTCTCCTTATCCCTTGATCCCTCCTCCTTGCCAGAATCCTCACCTCTTCTACCCCATCTATACCTCCTCCTTCTAGAGTCCACATGCCGTCCACTACCTCCCTCCTTGCTGCAAAATAAAACTCCAAAAGTGCTTTCCTTGCTACTCGAACCTAGGCCTCCTTTGAACTGCTTGTGGCGTCACCTCCTAGGGCTTTAAGTGGCGCCTCCTTGCCACTTTAACAAGCTCATTAGTTTGTCAAATTTTCCTTACAATTATTCTTAAGGCCTCATTCGCCTAGCTCCCCCCTTTAAGACTTAAAATCCAATAATTTCTAAGGCATTCACCTATACTCTAAAGTTCTCAAAAGTTCATACAACATATTCAAACACACATAGGCATGCTACTTCATACAATTAAGCAATAATGCACAAACCCTAATTCCTGAATATTACAGTTCTACCCCCTTAAAATAATTTTGACCTCGAAATTACCTGGCTAGAATAGGTGGGGGTATTGCTGTCGCATTACTTCTTCCGGCTCCCAAGAAGCTTCCTCCGATCCATGATTGCGCCATAACACTTTGACCAAAGGAACTAATTTTCTTTGCAATACTTTCACATCTCGCTCCAAGATCTGAATTGGCTCCTCCTCGTAGGACAAATCTGGCCTTAGCTCTACCTCTTCAACCAGAGCTACATGAGATGGATCCGAGCGATAACGACGTAGCATCGAGACATGGAATACATCGTGCATCCGTTTTAACTCTGGAGGCAACTCCAACTGGTATGCCACTGGTCCAACTCGCTTCAATACCCAAAAGGTCCTATAAACACAGGGCTTAACTTTCTGACCAATCTCATCACGTTCTTCCAGGTGCCACACTTTAAGAAACACATAATCTCCCACAAAAACTCTATCTCCTTTCGTTTAAGATCTGCGTATGACTTCTGCCTATCAGGTGCCTCCTTCAACCGTGTCCAAATTACCTTAACCTTTTCCTCCGATTCTGCCATAATTTCTAGACCCAAAATCTGATGTTCTCCCAATTCCGTCCAACATGTGGGAGTGCGACACCTCCGTCCATACAGTGCTTCGTACGGTGCCATCCAAATACTTGCCTGATAGCTGTTGTTGTATGTAAATTCTGCAAAAGGCAAATATTCTTCCCAACTTCCTCTAAAGTCTATCACACAGCCCCTCAACATATCCTCTAACACTTGGATCACTCACTCAGATTGACCGTTCGACTGCAGATGAAATGCCGTACTGAAGTCTAATCTAGTGCCCAATACTTGATGTAACGCCTTCCAAAACTGAGGCGTAAACCTCAGATCCCTATCCGAGATAATCGACACTGACACTCCGTGCAGCCTCACGATCTCAGCTACATACAACTTTGCCAACTTCTAGAGAGAATAGTCAACCCGTACTGGAATAAAATGTGCGGACTTTATCAACCAATCCACGATTACCCATACCGAGTCCTTCTTAGTAGGTGTAAGGGGAAGCCCACTAACAAAGTCCATAATTAGATAACTTCCGCTTAAGACCAGGCCACCAAAACTGTTCCCTTAAATCTCTATACAACTTACTACCTCCAGGATGCATAGCATAAGGACTACTATGCGATTCCTGAAAAATTCTCCGCCTTAACTCCTCATTCTTCAGCATACAGACCTTACCTTTGAAGCACAATATTCCATCGCCATTAATACCATAATCCTCCAACTCCCCACTCTGCACTTGCCGTAGCTTAGCACTCAGATCCTCATCTGCTAACTGTCCCTCTTTCACCTCATTCAGCCATGTCGGCTTAACTTGTAACTCTGCTAATAAGCTTCTGTCGTCATACAAGCTAAGATGTGCAAACATTGCCCTCAGATCTGTCACTACTTTCTGACTTAGGGCATCTGCCACGACATTCGCCTTGCCTGGGTGATACTCTATGGAACAATCGTAGTCTTTCAATAACTCCACCCCCCTTCTCTGTCTTAGGTTCAGCTCTTTCTAAGTCAGCAGATACTTAAGGCTTTTGTGGTCTGTGTAAATCACTGACTTTTCTCCATATAGATAGTGCCTCCATACCTTAAGAGCAAAGACCACTGCCGCCAATTCCAAGTCATGTGTCGGGTAGTTAACCTCATGTGGCCTTAATTGTCGAGACGCATAAGCGACCACTTTCCCATCTTGCATAAGGACACATCCCAATCCTTTGTGAGAAGCATCACGAGACACCACGAACTCCTTTCACGCCTCGGTTGAATTAAAGCTGGAGCTTGGTCAAGACCCTCTTAAGCTTCTCAAAGCTCTCCTGTTGCTTATTAGTCCATACGAAGGGTACCTCCTTCCTTAGTAACTTCGTCAGAGGTACGGCTATTGAGGAAAACCCTTCCACAAACCTTCTGTAATAGCCTGCCAATCCCAAGAAGCTACGAACCTCAGCCACAGACTTGGGTGGTTTCCAATCCAATACTGCCTTAATTTTCCGAGGATCCACCCTTATCCCTTCAGCAGACACCACATGCCCTAAAAACGTAACTTCCTTCAGCCAAAATTCACACTTGCTGAACTTGGCATATAGCTTTTTCTCCCTTAGCACTTGCAACATGACTCAGAGATACTCGTCATGTTCTTCCTCAGACCTCGAATACACCAAAATATCGTCTATGAATATAACAACGAACCGGTCTAGATAGGGTTGGAAAACCCGGTTCATCATGTTCATGAACACGGCTGGGGCATTTGTCAATCCAAACGGCATTACTAAGAATTCATAATGCCCGTACCTTGTTCGAAAAGTCGTCTTATAGATATCTGCTTCCTTCACCTTAAGCTGATGATATCCAGACCTTAAATCTATCTTCGAAAATATCGCGGCCCCCTTGAGCTGATCGAACAAGTCGTCTATTCTTGGTAAAGGATACTTGTTCTTGATGGTCGACTTATTCAATGACGATAATCTATGCACATGCACATAGTTCCGTCCTTCTTCTTCACAAACAAGATGCTCCCCATGGAGACACAATAAACCCACGATCAAGCAACTCTTGGATCCGAGCCTTGAGCTCAACTAACTCCTTTGGTGCCATTACATGCAGGCAATTGACACACTCAACTTCCTATCCGATTAGCTCTAATCCGAATACATCCACAAATTCTCTTCTTGTTCTAACTCCATTAACTCCCTCTTCCTTTACATCCAACGTCGCAAAATGCCTTGCAACATTTTCGACCATCTTATTAGCCTTTAAAGCGTAGATCCTTAACTCCATTCGCTTAGCTGCGCAATCCAACACGACCCGATGTTCCACTAGCGGTCTATGCCAAGGATGAGATCAAATTCTCCAAAGGGTAGTTCCATCAAGTCGTGGAAATACCACTCCTCAAGCTCTAAAGGTACACTCGACTTTTGAGCTCCCATGCTCCACCAACCATAAGCTGCATCTCCATCCTCCTCCAACGAATGCATACACTACCAACACCTCTGCTTTGGTGTTCCCGTCCTCTACTGAACAATTACCTCTTGCCACCGAGCCACGACCCGCGGTGGTCATCCTTTTCTTGGTCGACTCAAATGCTGCTTTCATGGGAACTCATGTGGTCCTTGGACCCACACTTAAAACATCCTCTGTCTTCTTCCAACACTCTCCTAGATGCATCTTTCCACACCGGTCACAAGTCGGTCTCGTCCCACCAACTCTAGGCCTCTTTTGCACATTTCGTCGACCTCGATGGTCCATTTTTTGCCTATTCGATCCGTATTACGCCTCACCGAGTCCTTAATCCCTTCGCCTACCATAGCCTTCTCCACCAATACAAGAATTCTCGCTCGGAGCTATCAACAACCTCAGGTCATCCCTTAGTCCGTCCTCAAACCGGACACACTTGTTCATGCTCCATCGACACAATACCTCGAGCATATCGACATCCTTAAAATTCTACCTCGTTCTACATTACGGTCTTATTCCTTAAACCACCTCAAAAACGCTTCCTCGTGCATCAACATAACTAGTTCCATTTCATTTTAAAGTATTCCCAAGACCATTGGCCGCCACTAGTATGACTCTAGAGTAGCGACACTACCCTTTTAGTTTCTCCTAGCGGTCGGTCTAAATCATCCATAATCGCTCATCGCCTCTAACCAATACTCATCCGTATTAGGTGCCACACCGATATGCCACTCAGCTCCATTAGCTCTAAGGAGCTCCCATTCGGCCACCCGCTCTACCACCCTTTCCGAACTCACAAGATCGCGTCAGATCTTGTATCATCCCGCGATCATTTCCACGACCACTTCCCTAGAATTCATGCTTTACCACGCCACGCACATTATCCGATTAAAGAATTTTATGAATTAGTTTTGTTCCATCGATTTATCGCGAATGTCTTATGTTCAATAGTTCTAAGGAGTTCTTTCAATTCATACACATACTGATCTCAAATTCATTCAATCATCACATTTATGAACTTGCGTTCATCTGATGTAAAAGTGTTGTAGTTGTCGTTGTTGTTGTTTTCCACTACCCAAGGGTATTTTCGCAATTTTATCCTACAGGGGTATTTTGGTAATTTCTCAAATTAGGGTATTTGAAAATGTTGCAAAATGGAGATTTTTGGTGTTTTTTTACAAAATTGAAATACTTGGTAAGGAAATTTCAGGGTAAAATGGTAATTTTATAAACTGAGGGTATTTTCGTAATTTTTTTCAAACCAGGGGCATTTCGGTAAAATTTTTTCACAAAATATGGTTTCTGGTGACTTTTCAAGATAAGGGTATTTTTGGAAATTTTTAATTCGAGGGTATTTCGGTAACTTTCCATACGGAGGGTATTTTGGTAAATTGTACTGGTTAAGGATAATTTGGTCAATTTACAAATCAGGGGTATTTTGGTCATTTTTTTAAATCAATGGTACTTTGGAATTTTAATAATCATGGTTTGACTTTAGAATTTTACAAAACAGGGTGACGGGTCCCTTTGGAGTTTTAATTATTGAGTTTAGCCTGTGACTGGGTCCTCTTGGTTAGGGTGAACCGTCACTACGCACCAGGTAGGATTCGACCGGAGAGGAGGTGAGTCACTAGGACTACTTAAATACCAAGCTCCCCCTGAATCCAATCCTAGACATGCGCACAGCGGTTGCCACACTCTTAACTCGACGACTCAGTTACAGGTTGGTTTGGTTAGACTTTAAGTTTTATGTATTTCGATGTTGGAGTAGGCTACTCCCAGGGTTCCATAATTCCTGATCTACTACTCTACATCCCTACCATTTCCCACATACAAATCACAAAAGGGTTAGGAGTACTTACCTGGTGGACTTCGGGCCGGAGACTCAGGTGCCATGCCAGAAAATCTGCTCATTTTCTTAATAAAATCCAATTTCAAAAGAAAACATTTTTGGGCCCAAAAAGCCCTCAAGGCCGAGTTTTGAACTGGGCTCTGATACCAAACTGAAACACCCCAAACCCGACCCACAAGCCCTGACCGAATCTGGCATGCTTCTAGAATAAAACAATTCAAAACTTATTTGTTACTTTGGAAAAATCTGGGTGGTTTGGAAGATAATTTGATTTGTGTTGAGTTCAAATTGAAAACAGTGTTGTTTTTGTAATCAATAAGTTGAAAGTATAGCCAGATTTTTAGAGGTTAACATTACACTGAGAATCGATTGTTGCTTAGGTGTCAAAATATTTAGAATTTATTTTTAAGAAAAATTTGCTTAACCTTTGATTTGATAATAATCGTATTTTAATAAACAGAATTAAAATGCATGTGTAAAACAGTTAATCGTAATGGCCATGTAACATCAAATAAAACCCGAAATAAAACCAAAATAATTAAATAATAAAACCCAATGAAAATAAAATAACTATAAGCTGAACATAGCCACCACTAAGCTCCTGCCGACCTGGTCCATTACTGAATGTCACCTGAAAAGATATCCCACAACAGGGTGAGTCAACAGACTCAATGTGTAACAACCAACACACGTTCCCAACGATTTAGGCATACAAATCATATATAAAACATACATAAACAATGATGCAATCTCGAACCCAAACCTAGTTAACCATCCTCTACACATCACCCGTACCTGCCATCACACCGTGGGGATTACTAAATTGACCCTCCATCCGCTACACACCATCGAAGGCAATCGCTGCAGACGACTTGCACATCGCCCTTATAAATTGTGGCATAGCCACCAGATAATTGTGACAAAGTCACCGAATAACATTTTGTGACATAAGTCACCACATTCAGATTATGTGACATGAGTCACCAAATATTGTGGTATAAACCACCAAATCACTTCCCCTTTTCATAATCACCCATATGCCCCCATGCGTCATACAAATCATGCGAATATCATGCCATATGCCTTATTCATATTCGTAACTAACTCTCATATATGTCACATTCATAGTTTATAAAACTATTAATAGATCTTTAGAGAATAACGTACCTGAATATGTCGTACCATTGAATGGTACCTTTAACCACATCATTCGCATTCTTATTATCACACATATTAAGTTAATACCATAAATCTATTAAGAATTTGTGTAGGGCTACACACCTGGTTACTAACGCTTTCACTGAATCCCGAAAGTCTACCGAAATCGATTACACTCCTTCCTAAAAACCAATGTCAGAATCGGCTAGCATCAATAGACAGAATGGCCTAAGGCCGAATATCATAACCCACTTACCTTGCTTATCTAAATCCCGAAACTGTCACTTGCTCCTGAAGTTGTCGAAATCCCTACATATCAATTGTTAGAATCAGCTTCAATACATGGAAACTATGAAGATGGCCTTTGGCCGAATATTAGGACTTCCTTACCTTGATCTTAAAATCCCGAATGATCTCCTCTTGAAGTCGGCTACAATAGGAATCCCAGAACCTCCAACTCAATCGAATATCCTAGCTTGAAACAGAGAGATTCGACTCCTGCTTAGATGACCAAATCGGCTCCAAAAGGGTAAATGAGCATTCACTTTGGCCACCAAATAGGGAATTCAGCTTTTGATTGAATTAGTAAAAGAGGAAGAGAAGGGTTGATATTTGAGCAATTCACAAATGGTAATAAAGAAAGATTCGGCTTCAATGGAAAAGAAAGAATGGTATTGTGGTTCGGCCATTATCAAAATATAGAGAGGGAGAGTGTGAGGCTTAGAAGTTTCAGCAATGGTGATCAAATGAGAAAGAGAGAAAAGGGAGAACTAAATTTTGGCACCTACTCCTACAACACTCAAAACTGAAAATACACCCCTAGAGTCCTACATTCGGCCACTTGCTCCCCTCCATCCCTTATCCCTTGATCCCCTCCTCCTTAGCCGAATCCTCACCTCTTCTACCCCATCTATACCTCCTCCTTCTAGAGTCCACATGTCGTCCACTACCTCCCATCCTTGCTGCAAAATAAAACTCCAAAAGTGCTCTCCTTGTTACTCGAACCTAGTCCTCCTTTGAACTGCTTGTGGTGTCACCTCCTAGGGCTTTAAGTGGGGCTTCCTTGCCACTTTAACAAGCCCATTAGTTTGTCAAATTTTCCTTACAATTGTTCTTAAGGCCTCATTCGCCTAGCTCCCCCCCTTAAGACTTAAAATCTGATAATTTCTAAGGCATTCACCTACACTCTAGAGTTCTCAAAAATTCATACAACATATTCAAACACACATAGGCATGCTACTTCATACAATTAAGCAATAATGCACAAACCCTAATTCTTGGATATTACATTTAATATGCCATGAAAAGTGTCATTCAAGTTATACTCAAGTATGGGCATGGTAGGGTAGATATTGGCTTGGAAAATAGCCAACTTCTTGACCACACAGGTAGAGACACTCGTGTGTCTCAGCTGTGTGGAGGACACGGTATAGCACAAGGGTGTGTGACTTTGCAGAATAAGGAAATTTTTTAAATGTTCCAATAGTTTTAAAACTTCTTTTTTTAGTCCTGAATCGCTCCTAAATCATGTTTTGGGCCTTGTAGGCCCATTTTAGGGACTTGATGATATAAGATAAAAGTTTTAAATTTTAAACAAAAATTTAGGCCTTGAATTTGTTCAGTTGCAAGTGTTATTGTCCGGTAACACCTCGTACCCTATTCCGGCATTGAACACAGAGAAGGGGTGTTACATTTAGTGGTATCAGAGCCATGGTTTAGTCGATTCTCGGACTAATCTAGCATGAGTGTCTAGCTATACATGCCATATGTGGACCGTGATAGTGTGATATCTCCGGGCTCCAACGAAATTATTTTGTTGAGATAGAGGTGCCTTCCAACCAAGCTATTTTTGAAAATGCTGACATTGACACTGAGATGTTTGAAAATGTGTTTGTGATAAGTTGAAATGTTGTAAGGTATGAATAAGAGTTCATAATATGCATGTGATGATGTATAAAATGAAATAACCATAATTTTAGAATTTTAGGTACAATGTTACTGTCCTGGTTGAATGTCATATTTGAATGAATTATGGTGATTTTATGTAATAGATAAAATGATATAAATGTTGAGAAGTTATGAAAATGGAATTAAATGTGTAAACTGAGTAGAATGCTGGAAACGGGTACTTTCATTTAGAGACATGTGATGAATTGACGATAAAGACCATGGGTTGACCATGGCAACATGTTAAAAATGTGACTATGTGATTTCCATATAAGACCATAGGTAGGCTATCGCTTTGGTGTGTAATAGGTGTATATGTGAAAGACCATAGTTGAACTATGATATTGTGCAAAACGAAGTACCCAATTTCATAAAACGTTCTCTAATTTGACCAAGTGTAGTAAATGAAAGTGTACGAGGATTTAAATGATAAATTTGTAGTGAACATGAAATTGAAATTGAATGAATGATTTTATTAAAGAAATATTGTGTATGGCAGGATGTGGTAGTAAATTACATGTTGTAAATGGATACTTAAAGTTCGATAATTGATGTATGAAACTAATATGGGAAAGTGCAACTAAATGAAGGTTTATATTATGACAAGCATTTATGTTTGTTTGGCATTCACATGATGTAATGTGCCTAACTTGTGTGATTAGGTGAATGCGATAAGAAAAATTTTCAAAATTTATGGAATGTATATATAAATGCGTCTGTTCGAATAAGATAATCGAAAAATTAGTGTAACATGAATATGTGTGTTAAATTGCCTAAAACAATTGGTGTGTTATGATGAAATTTTATGAGATTTATGTTGAATGAACTCACAAATGAGAGACTAAAGAATTTAGTAGTGGATCAACTATTATGGTGGCTTAAAAGAATGAGTTGATATGTAAGGACAGAACTAAAAGAGATATTCAATCATTTTGAAAATCATTTGGATTATGCAAGGGTAAGGTTAAAGAAGTCAACTTCGATGAAACAAAACATACAAGTATGATACCTAAAGAATGTACTAATTAAAAGTTTTTCTGAGTTGGTTTATAATAGTGGATGGAATAATATAAACCCAATGATGACAGAATTAGACAGTGAGATAATGTTCGAATTGTATCGATAGCTAAGTGCAGTGATTATAGTTTAGTAACCTACCTTAGTTTCTTCTGGGTATATTATGTGTTCGATAAATCTCAGAGGTATATGAGGTTATTTATTTTCAAGTAAAACTTTTATCACAAGGGGTACGATAGCTAAAGATACAGGTAGGCAAAGGCCTTGTTGACCTATTTGGATTATGTTTGGCATTTTCCTATCTTTCATTTGTATTTTATTTCTTTTATTACGGAAAAGATGATGGAAGAATTTGTGTGATGATGCTATCTGATTCTTACTGGTCATTATTCTGTTTAGTGTACAAGAAGATTGTGTTGCTTCTGTTACAATTAATTGTAGTGTGGGCGAGTGATGTTTCTTTCTAAATTACTCTGAGACCTCGTTGAGGTATTTATCATTTGGCAAGAGTTGTGTTGTTGAATTTCGGTATAGTTTTATAGCTGAAATATTATTTATCTATACAGTTGAAATGTTGACTTTATTTTGGCATTTTGAGTTTAAAAATATCTGATGGTTATGGCTTTATTGAAGTTCAACATTGTGATGATTAGTAATGGAAGACGGTTTAGATATGCACCATCCTTCCTAGTTGTAATTGAGTTGACATTGGTAAATGTGAAAATCAGAAAATATTAATGTTAATAAAGTGGTGTAATGGAGGGGGACCATCGCGCTTGAGAAGCCTAATTAGTGGTATTACTTATTAGTAAAGTTAGAAATAGTTGAAACATGATTAACAAAATCACCAATTCTGTTTTAGCCTGAGTTGAGAAAAAGGTTTATGATTTTCTATTAAGTATTATTGCATGACCTGGGTAAAAATGGTACTAAAATGTAAAGTGATGGCTCATATTTTTATACGGTTAATACCACATTAAAAGAGAACTGTTCGACCAATGATTTAGAGATGGTCACTTTTATGTTCATATTGAGAATTTGGTGATATCGTTTATTCGACGAAAGGTGTCACATATTCTCTTATTTCAAGGATTAAAGTAACTAATGTTATAGAAGGATTTGAAGTTAAGATAGTGTTAAAGACCCTAGCTATTGGAAGATCGCTAGTAGTTATTAATTTATTTCTGGAAAAGCTGATATAATTATAGATGTTGAATGGAAGAATCTTTGTTTATGTTGTGAATGGGTTATACAGATAACCTTAATTAATAAGGATCTAATTTTAGCTATATTGAAAGTTAAAGCGATGTTTTTTTCCTTACGGGTTAGAGAGGTTTAGGAATGTGTTAGTAAATGAAATTTGCGTACAAATGAATCCATAACTTATGCAGAAATTTTCGTGCCAGGCTCAAAAGTAGCACGTCTATTTATTTAAGGGCAGTAAGGTGAGCAGTGATATGTAGTAGATGTTTTGGTGATTACGTATGTACCACGATATTTTTAAATTGATGTTTAGATGTCCATTTGTTAGCAAGTAAGCCTAACATCAAGATCACTCAGGACTATTGTAGTCAGTGATAATACTGGTGTACTACAAATAGAATCACTATAGATTTCATATCGGGATTACCTCCATCCCTGAAATGGATTATGTTGCTAGAATGTTGATCATTTGATGAAATTCGCATGAATGTTTCAATAGGTAACGAGTTCTTATTTAATAAATCAACTGAGTATATGTGTTCCTGAGAGAATAATTTAGGTCTTTGACGATATGCTCCGACAGTGTGTGCTAAATTTCAAGGTTATTGGAAAGAGATATATGAAGCTAAATCAATTTGTGATTCTGAGAAATTAGTGAAAGCATTTCATGAGAATTGGAAACAACTTCTTCTGGTAAGATTTTCGGGGACGAAAACCCCTAAAGGGGGTAGAGTTGTAATAGCCCAATTTAAGGCCTAAAAGGAACAATGGTTTTGAAAACCACAAATCCGAAGTAGAAAAATTTATTGCGATTAAGTTTTAAAGTTTATAGTGTGATAGAATAATTGTGTGAAATTTTCGTTACGAAATTTTATCGATTGGGTGTCCAATTTGATAATTAGGACTAAATTGCAATATGTAATAAATGTGAGTTCTAGAAGCTAAGGTACTTATTTGAAATGGGATTTTAAAGTGGAGGTCCTTAAATGACAATTAGACCATTATATTTTAGTTTGGACAAAAAATGGACAAGGATGGATAAAATACTAAAGCTTTTAATGAAGGGAATTTTGGTCATTTGGTAATTAAAAGAAATAAAAAGGGAAAGTAGGCCAAAAACTGTTTATCTTCTTCATGTGTTGGCCGAATGTTGCTATGGACACCATGGCTAGGGTTTTCAAGCTTTCAAGCTCAATAGTAAGTGCATCCAAGCCCCTTTTTTATTTTATTTTTTTTACATTTTTGAGATCCTCGTAACTCAGTTTAGCTATTTCTACAATTATTTTGAGCTAGGGTTTGTGTTTAAAAATTTACCCATGGATGACATGCATGTGTTTTGATGTCTAATGGTAGAATATGTGGTAGAATATGAATGATTGGTGTGTAATAAACGACTTTTACTAAGTGATTTTCGATGAAATCGCATAAAAGGACTAGTTTATAAAAAGTTAAAAAATGTATGAAAATGTGTGAATGAATGCAAATTGTGGACTGCTATAGTAATGGAAATTGTTTGGCTAGGCCTAAAATACAAGGAAATTGAATAAAAATCATTTTACGAGCCTAGAGATTAAAGTGTAAATATGACAAAGTTTAGGGGGAAAATGTAATTTTACCATAATATGAATTTTGGACTGAATTGAATAGTATAATAACGTAATAAGTCAAATGTGATATTTTAGATAAAGAAAAACGAGGGAAAGACAAATATTGGAAGACTCGGTCCCTTTTGCCATTTTAAGTCGAGGTAAGTTTATATGTAAATGATACATCCTTTTTTTATGTTTTTACCTATTAATGTATTATGCGAAATGTGAGTGAATATTATTGATATTTATTAAAATGATGAAAAGTGAGGAAATTCCCGAATGAACTTTGGAATAGAAAAAGGATACGGATGAACACTGTATATGTGATTATTGGTGGGCTGTGTGTGATACCACTGTGTTTATTATTATTGGTGGGCTGAGTGCGATACCACCGTGTATATGTGATTATTGGTGGGCTGGGTGTGATACCACCATATTTATTATTATTGATGGGCTGTATGCGATACCACCGTGTATATGTGATTATTGGTGGGCTGTTTTGATGCAAACCCGGTTGCATCATGTTAGGACGCAACTCGACGCCATCGAGATTGGCCTAAGCTCAAGTGGCCTAAGTTCAAAATGAAGCTTCATTACAAGCTCATTTAGCTCCGAAGGCGTTTGCTGCAATTTATTGCAAGCTGAACTTTATGTTTTTTAATTCATCTTAGTTTAATAATCAAGTTGATGGACTTTCATTAAACTCATCATAGTTTAATAATTGTTTATCATTTTAATAATCTTATTTTAGTTAAATAATTGTTGGAAATAAATGCTTAACTGAATTTATTTAATTGTTAGAATAACTTATTGTTAAATATATTTATTACAGTTTATTAAATTAAGTTATGAGTTAAAGTAGTTCATTTATAAGTTTATTTACTAAGCTTTTTTTAGTGTGTTTAATGTGTTTTATGTTTAATATGTGTTTAAATGTGTTTAATATGTTTGTTTTATGTGTTTGATTGCATGTGACTAATCAGTTGGAAACCGTTACATTCAAAGGCTGTTACAAAATGATTAATGTGACTTTTCAATTAGAAATCGATTACATACAAGGGGGAATTATACATCATTAAAAGGAGCTGAAAGCACATCCTTTAAATTTGGAAGTAGCCTATTCTTCTTCCATAACCATTTGTTTCTTAAATGATCACACCATGAGTTCAAAATTCGATTAAAGCTGCTGGTGACCATTCGACTGCCAAGAGGGCATGAAACCAAGCATTCAAGCTCATTAAATCAGCTCATTTAAAGTAATAATTCATATTGATAGTTGTTGTTATTTGGCTTGGAGGAACTCAAGAGCTTTTACTTATTGATTAAGCTTTATTTCAGCCATTAAACAACACAATAAAGCTGAATTCACGTGACTTTTCAGCTAACCTCATGTAAGCACTATAAATACTTTGTAATTAGCTTGTTTAGGGTACTTTTGCTACTTTTTTAATGTTTATAACATTTTGTGAGTTTTTCAACTCTTCTATTTCGTTTTAAGACTCAAGTTGACTTATCTAGCAAAAACTAGTGGCGTCTACCTTGTTTCATTTTGAACTTATCACGCATTTCGAGTGTGACATTCACCAAACTATACCTTTTGTTCCTTCTTTCATAGGTAATGGGTCAAGTTCCACCTTAAGTGACGTATTAGTCTCGGGTCAACACTTTAACATAGTGTTGGTTCATTCTTGTCCTTCAGATCTCCATTCCATCCACAAATATCCATTTAATTTCCCTTTTTCCTTTGTAGCTGAATTTCCTCTTCATCATCATATCCTTTAGCCATTTTTAATCACCATCTTGTTCACCAAATACTCTCCTTAGCCGAAATCACCCTTTGTTTCAAAACCGAACGATACTTCTCCATTTTAAAGACCGGGCAATCTAAACGACTCAAATCAACACCGAGGCGAGTTCGTATCATGTGTGCAATAGCACCGTGTTTATATTATTGTGGGTGGGCTGTGTGCAAAACCACCGTGTATTTGGTATTATTCCGAAGTGTTCATCGGGAAAATTTGACTAACTAAAATTTCATGTGATAATGTGGTGACAAATGCAGGTATATGTATGTATACACTCATGAGCAATGTGCTCGGTATGTGATAGAATTTTGGTAAGAATGTAAACGAGTAAGTTATACCTATGAGAATGACCTTGTGATTATAACTCCATGCTTATGATGTATGAATATGTGGTAAATGTGATTGATGATCATGTGTGAGGCTTTTAGGCCAAATTAAATTGAGAAATGATATGTTCAAGTCTTTGTTGTTGATGTATAGGTTAAATTGGCCAATGAATGGCTTGTAAATATTTGATAATGACTAGTTATTGGAATGGCTAACCATGGATATACTTTGGTATTATATGTGTGTAAATGAAAAATTAATATAAAGCAAACATGAAATAGTAAAATTAGTAATAAAACAGTTTGGACAGCAGCAATTGTATCACTTTGAAAAATCACCAAAAAATGGTAGAAATTTAATTAGAGGTTGAATGAGATATGATGTTAAATATTATCGAGTCTATTTCTATATAAAAGAAACATAATAAGCAAAAGAATTTCATGTGGTGAGATATTTGCATTTTAGTGAGACAGTGTCAGAATGATTTCAGAATTGCTATTCTGACTTGAGAAATTCATTAAATATAATAAAAAATTAATCATGGGATAAAATTTATATGCTTCAATAAATTAATTAGTCTATTTTCAAGATAAACAAACAAGAATGTCATTCAAGTTCTGTACAATGAGGTAATTATGTTTTAGTGAAGAGGGGTCGAAACTGTTAGATAGTGAAGTAGGGGAGACTTTAAAAAATAAACTGTACTGATTGGCGAAGCCAAAAATTCTGGAAATTTTATGGTAAAAAGGTATGTGAGTCTAGTTTCAGGGAAAATTAGTGGATCTTAATTTGGAGTTCTGTACCTCGAGATAAAAATAATTTAGTGACTATAACTTGAGTAAATAGCTCAAGATGAACATAAATGAATTGTGAAATTTTATGCAATAATGATGGTATTATCTTGAGGCTTATAATGAGGATTGTTAAAAGCATGGTAATCAATTGTTTATTATTTACATACATACTTACTAAGACTTATAGCTTACCCTATTGTTTTTTGTGTTTATAATGTACACAGGTTAGCTCGGGTTGGAAGTCGCTGGAGAACCTATCAGTCTATCAAGCTTACAATTTAGGTATCGATGATTTTATACTTAAGGTTATGGCATGTATAGGGAACTTGGTCATGTGTATATGTTACTATGAGTTGTTCTAGAATAATGACCTATGATATTTGGAGTTCATTGTTGTATAAGGCCATTTAATGTGGCCAATAAATTGGTTATGCTATAAACTCATGATGATGCATTCCATGGTTGAGTAAATTGTATGCTATGACCTGTTACGTGTGTGTGGTGGATGTTTTGGTAGCTTTAGTATGTCATGAAATGTGTCATTCAAGTTATACTCAAGTATGGGCATGGTAGGGTAGAAATTGGCTTGGAAAATAGCCAACTTATTGACCACATAGGCAGAGTCACAACGGTGTGTCTCAGTAGTGTTGAGGACACAGTCTAGCACACGGGCGTGTGACTCTCCAAAACAAGGAAATTTTCTAAATGTTCCAACAATTTTAAAAGTTCTCGGTTTAGTCCCAAATCACTCCCAAAGCATGTTTTGGGCCTCGTAGGCCCATTTCAGGGACTTAATGATATAAGATAAAAGTTTTAAATTTTAAACAAAAATGTTTTCCTTGAATTTGTTTTGTTGCAAGTGTTATTGTCCGGTAACGCCTCGTACCCTGTTACGGGCTTGAGCACAAGCAAAGGGTGTTACACGGCCAATCATACGCCCGTGTGCTAGGCCGTGTGGAGCATACTGACTTGGATATTAATTCAATACTAGGGAACGAACGCCGTGTAATATGACCGTGTATCATTAAAGGTACGGGCTAGCTAGATTGAGCTGCAACGATCACAAAAACATAGAAATCATTAAAAAGCGAGCAAAAACGAACTTAGTATTAGGAAATGAAATGACCGAATGTTTGAACACACAAAAATGGCTTCCCTTAGCCCTAGTTTCAGTTGAAACAAGAAGAAAACAAAGATGATACTTTGTGTTTTAATAATTTAACTTAACTTATTTTATTATTTACCATTTTAACCTTTGTTATAAACATATAAAAACATATAATAGATGGCAATAATTGTCCACATACACTAATCATGGACTAATAACATTATAATGACCTTTGATTTATTAAATCATAGCAATTAAATATCTTTAACAAGTAGAATGCAACTTTTGCATTTTATGTGATTTAATCCTTTTTATCAAATTAACCAACCAATTGTTAAAATTAGATCATGAAATTTTCACACATATCAAATAACATGTTGTAAATACCGAAAATAATATTAAAATAATTTTTTAACATCAGATTTGTGGTTCCGAACCACTGTTCTGATTTATCTAAAATCAAGCTGTTACATTTGCCCCTAATGTTTCACAACTTTTACAATTTCATCCTTATTTTATAAAAACACAAATTCATGAGATTTAATACTAACCCATGCTAGCCGAATTACAAATAAGTCCCTAGCAGCCCATATTTTTCATTTATTTCACATTTTAACCACAAAGTTTCCACATTTCACAATTTATTCCCTAATTTACATTTTCATTAAAAATCACTTAACAAAACTTGTATAACTATCATTAAACATTCATAATCTATCATAAATCATAAAAATACATGCTTATTCATCAATGGAAACTTCCTAAATCTTTAATAGTTTTGCAAAATAGTCTCTGGTCTAGCTAGACTAAGCTGCAACGATATTAAAAACATAGAAATCATTAAAAACGGGACAAAAATGAACTTACAATTAAACCATGAAGTGGCCGAATGTTGAAACCCTAGAAATGTATTTTCTTCACTCAAAATTAGGTGGAAGAAGATGACCAAAAGATGGTACAAATTTGTCATTTTTATTTAATTTACCTTAATTACCAAATTACAAAATTAACCTTATTATATAATCATTTTAAACATCCATTTTAAGCCCATAAATGTCCATTAACATTAACAATTGGCTAATTACTACATAAGGGCCCCACTACTTAATTTCATATCCATTTAATACTTTTAACTATTAGAACTTATGTTTTACAATTTACACGATTTAGTCCTTTTTATTAAATTCACTAGTCAAACGATAAAATTTCTTAACGAAACTTTCACAAAATTATATTATCATGCTGTAAATATCAAAATAATAATAAAACAATTATTTTGACTTTAGATTTGTGGTCCCAAAACCACTGTTTCAAATTGACTAAATGTAACACCCTAAACTCGGCCTAGAAGTTAGGCCCGAATCTAGCGTGTCACATTGAAGTGTTTTTCGAAAACCATGTTTTCATTGAAATCCCTTCCTGTTTAAAAGATTAAGTAAAATCCCAGTTACGTTAGTTTATTTCTAAAACGTGGTACATTGAAAAATTATTAGTTCTATTCCCAAAACATCTTTTTAGTTGCGGAAGCTAATTTTGAAAGTAATTGATTTACGAAAGAGATTAAGTCGCGAAACAATTTCGAAAATGTTTCGAAAACGTAGTGCTGTTTTAAAAACAGTTACCATTTTGGAAAACTGTGATTTACTTCTAACGGATATAACTCAAAGTAAATAAGAACCCCAAGTCAAAATCCAGAACCTTAAAGAGGCCTTGTTACAAAAATTAAAACCCAAAACAGAAACTAAAGCATAAATAAAGTCCAAAGGCAGTCGTATGGCCATATCCAAGTCCCTCGCATCACCGATCCTCCTAACGATGGGGATTACCTGCACAGTTAAAAACAGGGTGAGTTTATGAAAATTCAGTGTGTAATCCCCTTACTAGAGTAACAATCGAGATACGTAAATGAAGCGAAGCAGTCGGGCCAAAGCCCTTTAAGCTGAATAAAGATAGTCTAGTTCAGATCATACGTGTGCCAAAGTCCAATACAATATCATTTCGGTCACAGCCCATAACAGAATCAATTGGGCCCAGCCCAAGCCAATAACAGAACAAGTGGGCCTAACCCAGTATAGTGACAGATCTCATAAATAAATATGCAACAATATGAGGATGCGTCCCACCCCGATCTAGCCAACACACCACCCGTACCAACCCTACACTCCTGTGGGGATAAAATCAACCCACCCAGCCAACACACCAAGCTTAGCACCGATTGTGGCACTAAGTCAATAGAACGGCTCGACGCCGTGAACAGAACGACTAAAAGCCATAAATATCGCAACAATGCTGCCAGTTAACAGAACGGCTAAAAGCCATAAACAAAATGGTTATAAACCATAATCAGGATGGCACAAAGCTATCGGTAACTGTAATAAGTTTGGCACATAGCATTCAGCGACGATAATATAACCGGCACATTGCCATAGGTAAGTATGATTGACACAAAGTCATCAATAATTATGATTGGCACACAGCCATGGATAAATATGATCGACATAAAGTCATAATCAAGACGGAACAGAGCCATAATTAGGTTACGCGAGTTTAAGCCATCCGTCGGTCCACAGTTGTCTCATGTGACCCGTGTGACCCTATCAGAACTTCCTTTGTATCAATGTTCCAACCCCATGCAATATGTCGTGTATGTCATGCTCAATCATTACACGTGTATACAAAATGGCCATGCTCAGTAACAGTCATTTAGACATATATTAAAAGCATATCAGTCACACGACCACAGTCAAGTCATTTTAAACACAGTCATACAATCATAGTTAAATCAATCAAGTTCATGGTCTAACTCAGTCATTTACCTACAAGGGCAAAATAATCATTTTACCCTATAAAGGTATTTCAATAATTTTACAAATCAAAGGTATTTCGGTAATTTCACAATCCGAAGGTATTTCGATAATTTTACAAATCGGGGTATTTGGTAATTTTACAATTCGAGGGTATTTCAGTAATTTTACAAATCGGGGTATTTCGATAATTTCACAATCTGAGGGTTTTTTGATAATTTTATAAATTAGGGGTATTTTGGTAATTTTACAATTCGAGGGTATTTTGATAATTTTAGAAATTAGGGGTATTTCGGTAAAATTATAATCTGAG
The DNA here is from genome assembly GCA_025506655.1 of Gossypium rotundifolium. Classification (NCBI taxonomy): domain Eukaryota; kingdom Viridiplantae; phylum Streptophyta; class Magnoliopsida; order Malvales; family Malvaceae; genus Gossypium; species Gossypium rotundifolium. The sequence goes on from CP106731.1 coordinate 56,183,062, forward strand.
GGTATTTCAGTAATTTCACAATCTGAGGGTATTTCCATAATTTTACAAATCGGGGGCATTTTGGTAATTTTATAAATCGAGCTTAACAACCTAACAAAAGGTCCACCGTTGCCTCGAGCGACTTAAGTAACTTAAATAGTCACAACGATGTAAATGGGCCTCAGGCCCATTACTCGGCCCAAGTGGGCCCACACACCCTCGTGTGGCCCATTCAGCCCAAAATCATGTGCGACTATGTGTACACCGTAGACCGGTTCCTTATAAGTCACTTACCGTAAATTTCATCCATGTGGGTCCCACGAGCCCCTTGGGCCCACATAGCCCATTTAGGCCCAACGAGGCCCAGAACTACCTAAATCATGTGCGCGACATGACAAGTCTATCTACGTCACACTTAACAGTGAAGTTTACCTACGGGGGCCCACTGGCCCATTCCGGTCCAAGCCCATTAGATCGCTCATGGCGCCTTCATTGTCGTACGCCCACGTTTCGTGAGCTCGATTGATCACATGAGCGTTCGCATGCTCATGTGGCCCAAAAGCCCAATTCTTTGGCTTCTCGGCATTCCGACATTTTCGTATTTGTTGCTACAACTAACACCATGCGAAAAACTTTCCCACTTTATCAGCTTTTGATCGATTAGCAATTACAGTACTAATACACACCTGATTATGAAAGCGAATTGTGCTAAAAGCAACCTTGTACCTAAATTAAACCAATAATATCCGATTAGAAACTTAACTCATAACACTAACTAAATCTAACGAAATTCCAAATCCGATACGATGCCCTTACCAACAACAGAAGCGATCACCTCTTCAGTTCACAAGCAATGTACCATTCACCCTTGGCCACAACCTACACAAGAAACCCCTCCTTCTTTAGATTCATACAAGACATATGATATCATTACAACATGAACCCTATACCCCATTCTCTACCCCTTACCAGACCGTAGAACCAAATACTGATAACAAGAGTAGCGCACACGAGTCGAGAATTTATTTAATCTAAAGTGTATACCAAAATGATATAGTTGGTGTGAAAAGCAGAAATAAAAGACAATAACCAGAGAAGGGAAAAATCTGAAAGAGGAAACAAAGCGAAAATCAGATACTCACCTATGAGTATTCGACCAATGAAGCAATTGGAGGTGAAGGTGGAGAAGCGCAGAGGGACAAGATGGTAGATTTTCAGCTAGTTGTTTAGAATCAATTGCATAAGCTAGTAGTAAGAGAGGGAAAAGAGTAGTCATTTGACAAAAAATGAAGGAAATGACAAAAAGGAAGAAGAAGAAGGTATTTGGCAAGAGCTCAAAAGAAAAGTGAATACAACTAGAGGGCTAACCGAAAGGGGAATTATTGGTGAACAAATGCCGAAGTGAAAATAAAAAAAAAGCAAAATAGAATTGATCGTAGTGCTCAAAAGAATAGATGAAGGAGTTATGAAAAAAGGTCAAAATGTATTCGGCCACTCAAGGAAAGTATACGGCTAAGATGTTGCAGAGAAAAACCCAAAAAAAATGACCACAAAAAGCCAAAAAATGCAAGGCCCCCTCCCCAACCGAATTTCTGAGTACCTCCCAAGCAAATTCAGCACAGTCTTACTTCACTTCAAACTCCCCTTTTTCCTCCTAAAATCCCTTCATGATTTCCTCCCCAATCTTCTTATTGATTTTATCCATAATCCATTCCTTGACCAGTTCAAATTCCAACCACCCTAGTAGTGTTTTATTCAAACTCCACCACTCACACAGCAAAGGAGTAAAATAAATACTCTTTTGTGCATAGAGTGACACGAACTCAAGCTCCCTTGCCACCTTAATGATGCCACAACCACTGGACTACAAGTTCATCTTGTGTCACATTTTAATATTAATTATTTAAACGGCTTACCTCCAAGTACCAAGGGTTTTAGTCACTTAAAACAAAAATTTAGCTAAACCCCAGGTTTGAACCTAGGACTTCTCCAACACTCCCAAACACTCCTAATCATTTAACCATTAAAGAAAACATGCAGTTTGTGATTATTCTTGCACACATAAACCTTTATGTGTAGTCTCCTAGCGGCTCCCACGCACAAGGCCAAATCCAACTATCCCAAATTCAGGGCGTTATAATAAAAATGGAATGTTACATGAAATTTTATACGATCATACTATCATGATGTAGACCTAAAAATAATAATAAAATAAATATTTCAACCTCAATTTTGTGGCCCCAAAACCACTGTTCTGATTTAACTAAAAATGGTTTATTGCAATAGTGTGATAACTCCTGACTCAAATTGAACTATATTTTAATATAGATAAGATGTCATCCAACCGAGCTGATTTCGATGAAGTTTGTAACACCCCAAACCCGGTCTATACGTTAAAATCAGATTTGACATGTCACACGAATTGAACATATGTATAGTCTTTTAAAGATTCAAAGAAAATGAATTTTCAAAAAGATTTTGAAAAGGTGTTTATTGAAAACCGAGGTTGATTGTTAAATCTAATTTTTGAGACGTAAAAATTTATAATTTAAATACCTAAGAAAAAATATTTAATGTTCCAAAAATTTAAGAGAGTTCGAAGAAATTTTGAAAACAAAGATTTTAAAAGAATTGTTACAAAGAAACTTTCGAGTTAAAATATTTAAGAATGAAAACCCTTTTGCACGCTTTATTTACTTTAAAACATTTATTTCTATTTTAGAAAAATAAAATCCCACTTAAGTACTTTAAAGCATATCATAGAATCCATCCATAGGTAAAACATCCATAAAATTTAACCAAAGGCCTTATTACAACATAACTTAAATAGAAAATATTAAAAGTACTTTAAAGAAATCCAAAATTTAAATAACCCATTATTCCTACTATGGTCTCCACTGAGTCGTTCCCGGCCCAAGCCTCCGTCACTAATCATTACCTGAGAAGCGTAAAGAAAACAGGGTGAGTTACTTAGAACTCAGTGTGTAACTCACTTACCATAGTCCACTGGGCCAAAACCATTTAAGCATTTATTTGGGCCTGAGCCCATTACAAATATAATAGTTTAACATGTATAGAATGCATGTCATATGCAATTCCCAAAACCAAACCTAAATTTCCATCCGCTACACACCACCCGTACCAACCAACACACCTGTGGGGAGCTTTAGTCACCCACCCCGCCAACACACTAAACTGGGCATTAAGCCATATATCAAACTGGGCATAAAGCCATCAGAATTTTGTAGCAAACCTACCAAAACTTCTCTTCATCAAAATAGCCCAACCCATGCAATCATGTATATAATATGCATAACAATCCATTCATATAATTATTCCAACATAAGGCCCATTATAAAAGTTATTACAATCTGGACCATTTCACATTTTGGCCCACATAATCTCATATCACATTTGGCCCATATAGCAAATATCACATATGGCCCATTTATCAAATATCACATATGGCCCATTTATCAAAATCACATATGGCCCATTTATCAATATCACATATGGCCCATTAATCAAATATCACATATGGCCCATTTATCAAATATCACATATGGCCTATTTATCAATATCACATATGGCCCATTAAGTCACTTTTATCGATTTATCCCATTAAGGGCAATTTCATAATTTTCACAATCTTAATATCGATTTCATAGTTTTTACCATGAAAGCGTTAAATATACCATTTTACCCGATATCATCAACTTTGTGATTTTAATCTAGCTATTAATACGATGTGGTTATCTAACCTGCGAGATACGGTGTGAGGTTACACACCTGATTACGGTGAGCTCTACAATTTCCTGATCGTCGACACCTAGAAATGTTATAACGCTCGATTAGAACACTTAACACTTAAGATAAATATATTCTCAGATAAGCAGTCTAGACTTTTACCCTCAGAAACTCGAACAACTACTATTTTTCGGTTCTCCCCAGTTAACGGTTCACAACCCGATGGAAATCCTGAATCGTCGGTGCCTCACAACTACGAACAACCTCAAATAATTGATTTTTACCGGATAAAGGTCCACAACTCAGTGGAAAAATATCGGATTGCCGAAAAAGCCCTTCGCTTGAATCTAGAGGGAATAGCAAATCCGCCCCTCTTCCAATCACTATTCACCACCCTTTTTGATCCTATCTTGCTTGCCTCCATTGACAAGAGAATATTAGTCCAACTAATATTTCGAAAATTAACACGATTGATTTTAAGGGGCGAAATTGGCTTACCACAAAATCCTTACGTTCAAAGGATGAAAATCAAGTGATAGCATCCCTAAAGTAACATCGATTAGTAAACCCCATCATTAACGAAATAATGAGTAAAATGGAATCCTTGATAGAAACCCTTACCTTAAAACTTTGGACCGAATCCTAGTGATTCATGATGATTTCGGACACTCCAAGTTTCGGCCTTCCACTAAGTTTCTATGATGGAGAAAAATATTTGAATGAGACATGGTGTGATAATGATCTCGATCCAAAAAGACCACCCCACACCAACATGTAAGTTTGGCACAAAGGAAAAGGGAAGAAAATAAAAATATTAAAGTATTATACTAGCCACTTACTGAGTGATCAAAGTGTGAGAAGAAAAGAATGAAATGATTTGAGAAGAAGATAAGTGTAGTAAAATATTCTGCTATAAAGAAAAAAAATTGAAGGAGATGGTGTTAACAACATTCGGCCATGGAGGAAAAGAAAAGGGAGAAAATGTTGGATAGATTTTGTAAGAAGAAGGAGATGAAATAAAGGTATAGGATAATTAGGTGTTTCGGTTTTGATTCATTTCAAGAATGAAAGATGAACAAAGTGAGGGGTTTGAGGCTAGAGAGCATTCGGCAATGGAGAAAGAAAAGAAAAAGAAAATGGCCTTCCAAGGTGTTATGGTTTCGGCACTAGGAAGAAATGACTTGAAAGAATAGGCAAAATAAGACCAAAATGGTAAAAAATATGAATAACTAAAAGAAAACAAAAGATGCTTACCTAATGCTCAATGTGCATTCGGCTAGGGAGAGAAAAGATGAAGAGAAAATGTTTTGAGAGAAAACAAAAATGACCAAAAAGAATTGTGCCCAACAAGCACCTATCCTTACTCAAAAGTCTTCAAAAATTTGGCCACCCCCCTTAGTCCCTAAAACCATCCAAGTTCATGGACACAAAGTCAAAGTTTGGCCTACCCAAACTTTCCAAAACATCCTCCTTGTAAAGTGCCTTGTGTTCCCCCAACATACCATAACCTCATGATTCCCTACCTTAAGTTTACACTTGCCTTTTTCCCTTAGCCACCTTTCCAAAAAAAATAAATAAATAAAGTCTAAGCTACCATAAATACTAGCTTGACTGACACTATGAAGATGAGAAGAAAAAAATAAAAATTTCACATGCATAATAATGGATTCGAACCTCTTTCCTCAAGCAAACACTCATGGCGCCATATCCCTTTACTACTTGCTTATCTTATGCTAACTTAAACCTCTTAATTACCTTAAGCATTAAGGTTAATTGATTCACTTCAATAAAGTACTATTTACCAAAATTTATTCCAAAATCCAATTAAATCTCGAGCCTTCTCGAGACTATTAAAACACACACATTGAATCATTTCACTAGCTAAGCACCAAAATTATGCAACATATCGATTCTCAATTTTTTTAGGATGTTACAATTCTACCACCTTAAAGAAAATTTCGTCCTCGAAATTTACCTGGTTAAAAGAGGTGAGGATATTGTTGTCGAATCACGTCCTCAAGCTCCCAAGTAGCTTCCTCCGATCTGTGATTCTGCCAAAGAACCTTTACTAACGGTACAGACTTCTTTCCCAGCACTTTAACATCTCGATCCAAAATTTTCACTGGTTCTTCCTCGAATGACAAGTCAGGTCTTAATTCAACTTCCTCTACAGGTACTATGTGAGACGGATCCGATCGATAACGCCTCAACATAGAGACATGGAAAACATTATGAATCTAACTCAACTTCGGAGGTAATTCAAGCTGATAAAGCCACTGGTCCTACACGCTTCAACACACGGTACGGTCTGATGAACCTAGGGCTCAACTTGCCCTTCCTTCCAAATCTGAAGATCTTCTTCCAAGGTGAGACCTTTAGAAAAACCTGATCTGCCACCGTAAACTCAATGTCCTTACGCTTTAGATCCGCATATGACTTTTGTCTATCCAAAGCTTCCTTTAATCGCGCTTGAATCACCTTTACTTTTTCTTCCGTCTCAGATATCAATTTAGGACCCAACAACTGTCGTTCCCCCAATTCAGTCCAACAAGTAGGGGTACGACATCTACGACCATATAATGCTTCATAAGGTGCCATTTGGATACTGGATTGATAACTGTTGTTATACGCAAATTCTATCTATGGTAGATAATCCTCCCAACTACCTCTGAAGTCAATCACACAACCCCTTAACATGTCTTCCAAAATTTGGATTACTCTTTCTGACTGACCATCTGACTGAGGATGAAAAGTCATACTGAAGTTTACCTTTGTTCCCAAAGCCTCATGCAAAGCTTTCCAAAACCGTGATGTAAACCTAGGGTCCCTATTTGATATTATAGACACTGGTACCCCATGCAACCTCACGATCTCCGATACATACAACTTAGCCAATTCTATAGCGAGAAATCTATACGAACTGGTAGAAAATGGGCAGTCTTCGTCAACCGATCCACTATTACCCAGACTGAATCTTTCTTAGTAGGTGATAAGGGTAACCCACTAACAAAATCCATCGTTATCCGTTCCCATTTCCATAATGGAATCTTCACCGGTTGTAGCAATCCCGATGGCAATTGATGTTCTGCCTTCATTTACTAACACGTCAAGCACCTACTCACAAAATTCGTAACCTCCCGCTTCAACCCTGGCCACCAATACTGCTCCCGTAGATCTCGATACATTTTATTTCCTCTGGGGTGCATAGCATAAGGGCTACTATGCGCCTCTTGCAGAATCATTTGTCTCAAATCTGAATTCATGGGCATACAAACTCTTCCACGAAAACACAGCACTCCATCCTTACTCATTTCAAAATCCCCTATTACACCACTTTCAACTTGTTGAATTAAGGGACCTAACTTTTTATCTGATAATTGCTTCTCCTTAATCTGACCCAACCACATAGATTTCACCTGAAGTTCGGCTAGAAGACTACTATCTTCATACAGACTGAAGTGAGCGAACATCACTCTCAAATCTGATATTACCTTACGACTCAACGCGTCTGTTACCACGTTAGCCTTTTCAGGACGATACTCGATTGAGAAGTCATAATCCTTTAACAGCTCCACCCACCTCCGTTGTCTTAAGTTCAACTTTTTTGGGTAAGGAGGTACTTAAGACTCTTATGGTCCATATAAATGATCGACTTCTCACCATAGAGATAATGCCTCCAAATTTTTAAAGCAAAAACCACTGCAACCAATTCCATGTCATGAGTAGGATAGTTGACTTCGTGCGGCCTTAACTGACGAGATGCATAAGCCACCACTTTTCCACCTTGCATCAACACACATCCCAAGCCCGTGTGTGACGCATCACAGTAAACAATAAACTCTTTTCTAGCCTCAGGTTGAATCAATACTGGCGCTTCCGTCAAAATCTTCTTCAATTTCTTGAAACTCTCTTGTTGTTCATCTGCCCACACTAATGGTACTCCCTTTCGCAACAGTTTATTTAGTGGTGCAGCAATCAACGAAAACCCCTCAACAAAGCGTCTATAATAGCCAGCCAAACCTAAGAAACTCCGAATCTCAGCCACTGACTTCGGTGGTTTCCAATCCAACACAGCCTCTACCTTCTGAGGATCAACTTTGATTCCTTCGGCTGACACAACATGTCCTAAGAAAGTCACTTCCTTCAGCCAAAATTCACACTTACTGAATTTGGCATAAAGTTACTTTTCTCGCAGTATTTGCAATACTATGCGCAAATGTGAGTCATGCTCTTCTTCATTTCTCAAATACACCAATATATCATCTATGAACACCACTACAAACCGGTTTAGATAGTGTTGAAAGACTCGATTCATCATGTCCATAAATGCAGCTGGTGCATTGGTCAAACCAAACGGCATCACCAAAAACTCATAATGTCCATAACGAGTTCGAATGCCATCTTATGAATATCTACCTCCTTAACCTTGAGTTGGTGATAACCCGATCTCAAATTTATCTTGGAGAAAACTGAAGCTCCTCTCAACTGATCAAACAGGTCATCTATTCTCGGCAATGGATACCTATTCTTGATCGTCAATTTATTCAACTGCCTATAATCAATGCACATACGCATCGACCCATCCTTTTTCTTGACAAACAAGACTGGTGCTCCCCACGGAGACACGCTCGGTCTAATATATCCCCGATCCAACAATTCTTGAATTTGAGCCTTAAGCTCTGTTAACTCCTTCGACACCATTCTATAAGGAACAATGGACACCGGAGCCATTCCGGGCAAAAGCTCAATGCCAAACTCTACTTCCCGGTCTGGAGGTAAACCCAGAAGTTCCTCAAGGAAGACATCTGAATATTCTTTCACCATTCCAACATCTTCCACCAATAATTCCTTGGCATCCAAAGTACTAATGAAGGCTAGGAATGCGCCACACCCTTTCCGCACCAACTTTTCTGGCTTTAAGGCAGATACCTCATTTGATAAATAGTTTCTCTGTTCGCCTATCATCACCACTTTTTTATCTTCCAAAATCCTTATCGACATCTGTTTTGTAGCACAATCCAAGTGCGCGCAGTGCTTTATCAACTAGTCCATGCCCAAAATAAGGTCGAACTCGTCGAAAGGCAGTCCCATCAAATCTGCCAAAAATACTTCTCTTTAAATTTCTAAAGGCACGTCTCTATACAATTTATTCATGATCACAGACTGTCCTAAAGGACTAATTATCATCATCTCTCTATCGGTAATCTCAGATCTAATATTCAGATTTCCTGATGTAGCACTAGGAACATACGGGTGGGTAGACCCGATATCTATCAAAGCAATAACAGGTACATCAAAGATGAAGAATGTACAGGTTATCACATCAGGTGCATCGCCATCCTCCCGACGCCTGACTGCATAGACTAACCCCGATTGTCTCACCTCCGCGTTACCTCTGAAGCCAGTACCTCTACCCGATGCACCTTGACTTTGTCCAGTGCCATTACCACCACGACCTGGTCCACGGCCCCTTGGTGGCTGTTGAGCGCCTCTAGCTGGCTAGGCATCAGGGTTACGAGCTTCTTGAGTCGGAGCAGTCCGTCGAGGACAATTCTTAAGCTGGTGGTCCTTAGAACCACATTTAAAACAACCACTGGTTCTCTTCTAGCATTCCCGGTGTTGTCTTCCATAGTCAGCACATGGTTGGACCTGGTTGGTAGCCACAGGTGCTCTAGCTTGAGCTGGCTCATCATTTCGAGTCCTCTTTTGGAACCTTTTAGCAGAACCCGAGTACTTAAAGTCCCTTTTACCTCTGTCTCTTTCCCGGTTCTGACGTTCCGAGTTTTTAGCTTCTTCAGCTATCTTGGCTTTCTCCACAAGCGTGGCAAAAGTCCTTTCCTGCTGCCGGGCTATCAGAACCCACAACTCATCATTCAGCCCATCCTCAAAGCGTACACAACGCTCATGGTCGGTTGGCACTATTGTCCTAGCATAACGGCTCAAGCGTAGAAATTCTGCCTTGTAAGCTGCCACCGTCTTATTTCCTTGAACCAGATTCAGGAATTCCTTCCTCCGGGCATCCACATAACTTGCCCGTACATATTTTCCTTGGAAAGCAGCTTTGAAGAAATCCCAAGTAACACGTTCAGCCTGGGTGCCTTCTCAAACAGTAAGCCACCATTGATACGCCTCATCCCTCAACAAGGACACAGCTTCTCTTAATTTCTGCTCGGTAGTACATTCTAGATCGTCTATAATCTGCTCCACAGCCTCGAGCCAATATTCCGCAACATTTGGGGCTACTCCAGAAATACCCCTAAAAGCCTCAGCACCATTTGATCTGAGTCGCTCCGATATTGACCCACGAGCTACTGGCCCTGATCTAGCCCCAGTAACCCTTTCCAAGACTCATAACATTGCTTGAGACAGAGCAATGCCTTCTCTCATACGGTCATGGGATCTATTTTTTAACACAAGTGATACCGGTGCATCCATTTCTATCATATGTCCCGATGCCTCAGACATGGCTCTAGCACCTCGGCCTCTACCACGGCCATGTCTACCATGTCTATGTCCTCTCGCGCTCATATTGACTAATTTGATTTAATCTGATTACAAGTTTTTTGAATCAGAATACTATTTCAGTGTTTATTAACAATATTTTGTGAGATATAAGAGATAGAGTTTGTCTTCGCTAACATATCCTATAGTCTCAATCTATATAGTTTCAACACCTAAAACTAGAAGTTCTAGAGTGTTCCTATGATCATATTACAATAATAATTATTCAGTATACGAATACTTACTTGACTTGGTGCCGATGCTTGTGGTGCCATACTACCTTTAACACATAAATTCTATAAATTCAAAACAGTTTTAAATGAAAATTGTTGTTGAACCCAAACCACAACTGAGTTTTAAAACTGGCTCTCATACCATAAAATGTAACACCCCAAACCCGGTCTATGCGTTAAGATTAGATTTGACATGTTACACGAATTGAACATACGTATAGTATTTTAAAAATTCAAAGAAAAAGAATTTTCAAAAAGATTTTGGAAAGGTGTTTATTGAAAATCATGTTAATTATTAAATCTAATAATTTAAGAAGTAAAAATTTATAATTTAAATACCTAAGAAAAATTTATTTAATGTTCCGAAAATTTAAGAGAGTTCGAAGAAATTTTGAAAGACAAAGATTTTAAAAGAATTGTTACAAAGAAACTTTCGAGTTAAAATATTTAAGAATGAAAACCCTTTTTGCACGTTTATTTACGGAAACCATTTATTTCTATTTTAGAAAAATAAAATCCCACTTAAGTACTTTAAAGCATATCATATAATCCATCCATAGGTAAAACATCCATAAAATTTAACCAGTGGCCTTATTACAACATAACTTAAATAGAAAATATTAAAAGTACTTTAAAGAAATCTGAAATTTAAATAACCCATTATTCGTAGTATAAGTCGTCCCTAGCCCAAGCCTCCATCACTGATCATTACATGAGAAGGGTAAAGAAAAAGGGGTGAGTTACTTAGAACTCAGTGTGTAACTCACTTACCATAGTCCACTGGGCCAAAACCATTTAAGCATTTATTTGGGCCTGAGCCCATTATAAATATAACAATTTAACATGTATAGAATGCATGTCATATGCAATTCCCAAAACCAAACCTAAATTTCCATCCACTACGCACCACTCATACCAACCAGCACACCTGTGGGGAGCTTCAGTCACCCACCCTGCCAACACACCAAACTGGGCATTAAGCCATATATAAAACTGGGCATAAAGCCATATATCAAACTGGGCATAAAGCCATCAGAATTTTGTAGCAAAGCTACCAAAACTTCTCTTCATCAAAATAGCCCAACCCATGCAATCATGTATATAATATGCATAACAATCCATTCATATAATTATTCCAACATAAGACCCATTATAAAAGTTATTACAATCTGGCCCATTTCACATTTTGACCCACATAATCTCATATCACATTTGGCAAATTTAGCAAATATCACATATGGCCCATTTATCAAATATCACATACGGCCCATTTATCAAAATCACATACGGCCCATTTATCAATATCACATATGGCCCATTAATCAAATATCACATATGGCCCATTTATCAAATATCACATATGTCCCATTTATCAATATCACATATGGCCCATTTATCAATATCACATATGGCCTATTAAGTCACTTTTATCGATTTAGCCCAATAAGGGAAATTTTGTAATTTTCACAATCTTAATACCGATTTCATAGTTTTTACCATTAAAGTGTTAAATATACCATTTTACCCAATATCATCAACTTTGCGATTTTAATCTAGCTTTTAATACGATGTGTTATCTAACCTGTGAGGTACGGTGTGAGATTACACACCTGATTACAGTGAGCTCTACACTTTCCTGATCATCGACACTTAGAAATGTTATAATGCTCGATTAGAACACTTAACACTTAAAATAAATCTATTCTAAGATAAGCGGTCTAGATTTTTACCCTCGAAAACTCGAACAACTACTATTTGTCTATTCTCCCAAGTTAACGGTTCACAACCCGGTGGAAAATCCCAAATCGTCGGTGCCTCACGGCTACGAACAACCTCGAATATTTGATTTTCACTGGATGAGGGTCCACAACCGGGTGGAAAATCTCGGATTGCCGAAACAGCCCTTCGCTTGAATCTAGAGGGAATAGCGAATCGGCCCCTCTTCCAATCACTATTCACCACCCTTTTTGATCCTATCTTGCTTGCCTCCATTGACAACAGAATATTAGTCTAACTAATATTTCAAAAATTAAGACGATTGATTTTAAGCGGTGAAATTGGCTTACCACGAAGTCCTTACGTTCAAAGGATGAAAATCAAGCGATAAAATCCCTAAAGTAGCATCGATTAGTAAACCCCATGATTAACGAAATAATGAGTAAAATGGAATCCTTGATAGAACCCCTTACCTTAAAACTTTGGACCGAATCCTAGCAATTCACGATGATTTAGGGCACTCCAAGTTCCGGCCTTCCACTAAGTTTCTATGATGGAGAAAAAAGATTTGAATGAGATATGGTGTGATAATGATCTCGATCCAAAAAGACCATCCCACACCAACATGTAAATTCGGCGCACAGGAAAAGGGAAAAAAATAAAAATAATAAAGTATTATACTAGCCACTTACCGAGTGATCAAAGTGTGAGAAGAAAAGAATGAAATGATTTGAGAAGAAGATAAGTGTAGTAAAATATTCTATTATAAAGAAACATAATTGAAGGAGATGGTGTTAGCAACATTCGGCCATGGAGGAAAAGAAAAAGGGAGAAAATGTTGTATAGATTTTGTAAGAAGGAGATGAAATAAAGGTATAGGACAGTTAGGTGTTTCAGTTTTGATTCATTTCAAGAATGAAAGATGAACAAAGAGAGAGGTTTGAAGCTAGAGAGCATTCGGCAATGGAGAAAGAAAAGAAAAAGAAAATGGCCTTCCAAGGTGTTATGGTTTCGGCACTAGGAAGAAATGAATTGAAAGAATAGGCAAAATAAGACCAAAATGGTCAAAAATATGAATAACTAAAAGAAAACAAAAGATGCTTACCCAATGCTCAAAGTGCATTCGGCTAGGGAGAGAAAAGATGAAAAGAAAATGTTTTGAGAGAAAACAAAAATTACCAAAAAGAAATGTGCCCAACAAGCACCTATCCTTACTCAAAAGTCTTCAATGATTCGGCCACCCCCTTAGCCCCTAAAACCGCCCAAGTTCATGGACACACGGTCAAAGTTTGGCAATCCAAACTTTCCAAAACATCCTCCTTGTAAAGTGCCTTGTGCTCCCCCTACATACCATAACTGTAACACCTCAAACCCCACACAAACACCTCGACCGGATCTGGCATGTCACTAAGAAGATTTTATAAAACATGTCGCAATTTTTTTTTGAAAAGCATAGTTTAAACATTTATACGGGAAAAACTTAATAATTTGATAATTTGTAAAAGAAATAAGTTTTAATTAATGCCTTAATGAATAAAACCGAAATTTTGCCTCTGAGTTTTATTATTTAAACACATGCCTTAGTTTCAATTAATCATAAAATCTAAGTGTATGAAAACCCGAAAACTAAAAACATAAAACCAATACACAATAGCCAGTGGCCTTATTACAATAAAATATAAAACCAAACAAATTGAGAGTATTAATGGAAAATAATTAAAACAACGTCCTTTATTGAGTCAAAATAAATCCATGCATGGCCACCTTGCGCTCCTTTCCAGCCTGATCCGATGCACTAAGTGCAACCTGAAAAAACAATGTTAACAACGGGGTGAGTCACAAGACTTAGTGTGCAATCCCTCTTGCACCATCAGACTGGGCCTTAGCCCCACAGAACAAAATAATAGAATATCACATATCAGAATTAAGCAAAGCCCATCCCAATCCTAGATCCATTCGCTACACACCACCCTTACCTGCCAATCACACCAATGGGGATTTCTACAATCACCCTCACCACTACACACCACCGATGGCGGTCATCTCATTGTTAGTCGCTCATCATCGATTTGTGACATAGTCACTAGAATGATCGTATGAGCCACTACAATGCATTATGGCGAGCCACTACAATAGAACACTACCCTTTCAGATACATCAATCGCCCAACCCCGAGCAAACATAGAAAACGGCATGCATGTATATCATATCAACTCAATGTAATCATTTTACTTAAAGAAAATCACAGAAATCACTAACTTGATGAGTCTCCCTTTACCCTCCACGGGTTTTCAATAGTCATGCCGGGATTTCGGCATTTAACAGAATATAAACAGATTTAGATATATACTAATAGACAATAGAGATGGTGTGAGAAATTACACACCTGATTACGCTTAACACTATATTATCGAAATTGATGCTCTCCCTAGCCAAAATCACGATTATCAAATCACTATTCTACCGGTCAAAGACTTACTACAAGAGATAGGATTTGAGTATCACCTAACAAGGTTAACTGACAGATGGGAGATAAATCGATTAATAAAATGGCTAAGATGAATCTTCTTACCCAAATCGATTAAATCCCGGAAGTAGTATGATTCGAGTGCAACAGAGAAAACTAAGAGAGAAAGCTTCAGAAAAAAACTCACAAAGTTCAGCTTTGCCTAACTCTATCTAGCCGTCCACCCCCCTTCACACACACAATCCCACATTCGGCTACCTCTAACCTCCTAGATAGCTCCTCCTCCTTTCCTTTATCCTTATGAGAACACATATCCAGAAGAGACCTACATCACATCACTTTCTCCCTCCTTTATCAACTTATTATCCACCTTTTTTAACACATTAAATCCCATATTTTCTAGCCGTGATGCCGTCCCACCTAGCTCCTCTTTAAGTGTAAAAAATGGCCCAATTCTATGGGCTCTATATGGCTCACACTTGGTCCTCCTCCCTTGCCACGACGGCACTTAACAGCTCCTCTTGCTGCGCCCCTTGTTACTGGGCCACAAGCCTATTTTGCTTATTTAAACTACAGATACCATCCTTAAAGCCCTATAGTGTCTAAACAAAATATTTTTTATCCAAAACCTCGACCCATTCCTGAGCACAATCCGGACCCTTAATTCTCAAACTAACACATTAAACCTACAACACACAAAATGCACAGGCCCACAAATTTAGGATGTTACAATTCTACCCCCTTAAAGAAATTTCGGCCATGAAATTTACCTGATCAGAAGAGATGGGGATACTATTGTCGCATAACATCCTCGAGCTCCCATGTCGCTTCCTCTGCGCAGTGGTTTCGCCACAACACCTTGACCAAAGGGACGGACTTCCTTCTCAACACCATTGCATCTCGCTTCAAAATTTTCACTGGCTCCTCCTCAGAGGACAAGTCTGGCCTTACTTCAATCTCTTCCACTGGCACAATGTGCGATGGATCAGAACGGTAACATCTTAGCATCGAGACATGAAACACGTCATGTATCTGCTCCAACCTTGGAGGCAACTCCAGTCGATACGCCATTGGTCCCAAACGTTCTAGTACCCGATAAGGTTCAATAAATCGAGGACTCAGCTTCTCCTTCCGACCAAACCTCATTACCTTCTTCCACGATGCCACTTTCAAAAAAACTTGATCACCCACCGCAAATTCCAACTCTTTCCGTTTTAGATCCGCATAAGATTTCTACCGATCAGATGCTTCTTTCAACCGAGCCCAAATAAACTTAACTTTCTCTTTCATTTTCAAAACCAGTTCTGGACCGAACACCTGATGCTCTCCCAACTCTGTCCAACAAGTAGGAGTACGACATCTTCATTCGTATAACACCTCATAAGGCACCATCTGAATACTAGATTGGTAGCTGTTGTTATACGCGAATTCTGCCAGAGGTAAATACTCCTCCCAACTACCCCTGAAATCAATTATGCAACCTCTTAACATATCCTCCAAGATCTGGATCACCTTCTCAGACTGACCATCAGTCTACGGATGGAAGGCGGTACTGAAGTCTAGCCTTGTTCCCATTGCCTAATGCAGAACCTTCCAGAATCGTGACATGAACCTAGGGTCTCTATCAGATATGATCGACACAGGTACACCATGTAGTCTTACAACCTCAGCCACGTGCAGCTTAGCCAACCTTTGCAGAGAATAATCAACACGAATCGGTATGAAGTGAGTAGACTTCGTCAGCCAATCCACAATCACCCAAATCGAATCCTTCTTAGTGGGCCTAAGAGGTAACCCACTAACAAAATCCATCGTGATTCTTTCCCATTTCCACTGCAGAATCTTCACCGGCTATAACAACCCCGAAGGCAACTGGTGTTTCACCTTCATCTGCTGACACGTCAAATATTTACCCACGAATTCTGTTACCTCTCGCTTTAGACTTGGCCACCAGAATTGCTCTCGCAAATCCCGATACATCTTAACCCCTCTAGGATGCATAGCGTATAGGCTACTATATGCCTCCCGCAGAATCATCTACCTTAATTCAACATCCTTTGGCATACAAATTCTCTTACAAAAACACAGAACCCCATCACCATTCAAACTATAGTCCTCTCCTTCACCATTTTGTACTTGCCGGAGTCGAGCACTCAAGACCTCGTCTAGAAGCTGCTTCTCTTTGATCTGGCTAGTCCAAACTGGTCTCACTTGGAGTTCAGCTACCAAACTACCATATTCATATAGGCTGAGACAAGCGAACATCGCCCTTAGATCTACTATCGCTTTCTGACTCAACATATCCGCCACCACATTCGCCTTGCCCGGATGATATTTGATCGAGCAGTCATAGTCCTTCAAAAGTTCAATCCACCTACGTTGTCTTACATTCAACTCTTTCTAGGTAAGAAGGTACTTCAGACTCTTATGATCGGTGTAAATAACAAACTTCTCCCCATACATGTAGTGTCTCCAGACCTTCAGACCGAACATTACTGCAGCTAATTCCAAATCATGCTTAGGGTAATTCAATTCATGCGGTCTTAACTGTTGGGACGCATATGCAACAACCTTCCCATCTTGCATTAGCACACATCTTAAACCCATGTATGACGCGTCACAGTAGACGGTAAACTCTTTTCCAGCCTCTGGCTGAATTAACATCGGCACTTCTGTCAAAATTTTCTTCAGTTTCTCAAAGCTCTCCTGCAGTTTGTCGGTCCAACCAAACAATACTCGCTTCCTCAACAACTTAGTTAGAGGTGCCACAATTAATGAGAACCCCTCAACAAACCTTCTGTAGTACCCTGCCAATCCCAAGAAACTTTGAATCTCTACCACAGACTTCAGCGGTTTCCAATCCAATACATCTTCTATCTTCCGAGGGTCAACCTTAATTCCCTCTACAGAAACCACATGCCCTAAGAAAGTTACTTCCCTTAGCCGAAACTTACACTTATTGAACTTAGTGAACAACTGCTTCTCCCTCAGAACTTGTAACACCACACGAAGATGTGCATCATGCTCCCCATCAGACTTGGAATAAACCAGGATATCGTCAATGAACACCATAACAAACTGATCAAGGTATGGTTGGAACACTCGATTCATCATATCCATAAATGCTGCTGGCTCGTTCGGTAACCCGAACGACATCACCAAAAATTCATAATGAGCGTAGCGAGTTTGAAATGCCGTCTTATGAATGTCCCCTTCCTTTACCTTTAATTGATGGTAACCCGACCTTAAATCTATCTTAGAGAAAATCAAAGCTCCTTTGAGCTGATCAAACAGATCGTCGATTCTCGACAGCGGGTACTTGTTCTTTATCGTTAACTTATTCAGTTGACGGTAGTCCACACACATACGCATGGATCCGTCCTTCTTCTTCACAAATAGGACCGGCGCTCCCTATGGAGACACACTCGGTCAAATAAAACCTCGATCTAATAGTTCTTGGATCTGAGCTTTGAGCTCCACCAGCTCATTCGGTGCCATTCTGTAAGGAGCAATGGACACCAGAGCCGTACCCAGGTGTAGCTCAATCCTAAAATCCACTTCACGATCTGTAGGTAATCCTGGCAACTCCTCAGGAAAGACATCTACAAAATCTTTTACTGTTCTTACCTCACCGACAGTCACCTCCTTAGTGTCCAAAGTACTGATAAAAGCTAGAAATGCTTTGCATCCTTTCCGAATCATCTTAACAGTCTTCAATGCAGATACTACGTTGGACAAATAATCCCTTCTTTCCCCTAGCACAACCACCTTCCCGCCTTCTGGGGTACTCAATACCATGCGCTTAGTCTTACAATCCAGCTTAGCATGATGTTTAGCCAACCAATCCATTCCCAGGATAAGGTCAAACTCTTCAAACGATAATTCCATTAGGTCTTCCGAAAACACTACTCCTTGAGTCTCTAACGGTACACTCCTAAATAGTTTGTCCACTATCCTAGATTGTCCTAACAGGCTAACCATCGTCATCTTCCTAGTAGTTATTTTAGATTTTATACTTAAATTCTTAGATACCGAGCATGCAACGTAAGAGTGGGTTGATCCAATATCAATCAAAGTAAGAAATGGATTATCAGCAATAAGAAACGTACCGGTTATGACATCCAGTGTGTCACCATTCTCCCGTCGATGAGCTGCATAAACTATACCTGGCTGTCTCTCATCTACATTACCTGTACCCCTACCAGGTGCTCCACGACCCCGACCGAACCCATTTCCTCCTCTGACTGAGCCACGACCCCTTTGTAATGGTTGACCACCCCTCCTAACCCGATCGAACCCTGCTCAAGTGAGTCAGACTGATCCACCGTGGACGCCTTTTCACCATATGATCCATAGATCCACACCTGAAGCATCCACCAGTTTTCCTTCTACACTCCCCAAAATGTACCTTCCCACATGAGGAACATGATCGATTTTGACCCCTTATAGCAGATGTCGATACCCGAGCTGGCCCATCAAACCTAGGCCTTTTCTGAAAACTCCCAGATGATCTCGACGGCACAAAATTTCTCTTATTCCTACTCCGATCCTTATCCTAATTCTGCTTCTCAGTCCACTTTACCTCTTCAGATATTTTAGCTTTCTTGACTAGAATGGCAAAGTCTCTTTCTCACTGCGGTGCTACCAACACTCTCAACTCATCCTGCAATCCATCTTTGAACTGTACACAGCGCTCATAGTCAGCCGCTACAATCCCTCGAGCGTAACGGCTCAAACATAGAAATTTTGCTTTATATTCAGACACAGATTTGCTTCCCTGCACCAAGTTTAAAAATGCCTTCCTCTGCGCATCCACATAGTTGGCCCCAACGTGCTTTCCCTGAAATGTCTCCTTAAAGAAATCCCAGTCAATTCGGTCTACGACAGTACCCTCCTTTACCGTGAGCCACCACTGGTAAGCCTCATCTCGAAGAAGAGACACGACCCCTTTCAACTTCTTCTGCACCGTGAAGTCTAGGCCATCCATTATGCACTCACTCGCTTCTAACCAATACTCAGCTGTGTTAGGGGCTACGCCAAAAATGCCCCTAAACATCTCTGCTCTGTTGGCTCAAAGTCGTTCAGACACAGATTTTTGAGCTCCTGAACCCGTGCCTTCCCCAGCAACTCTCTCAAGGACCCGCAACATTGCCTGAGATGCCGCATCATTCCCGGCTGTCTGATCCTAAAATTTTCCCTCCACAGTTGGCAGATCCGGTATCTCATTTTCTAACCCATGGCCAGACCCTACTGGCTCAGACATGGTCATCCTACCCTTACCACGATCACGCGACGGACGTCCTCGACCCCTCGTACTCATTCTTCCAATTTGCGTTTATCTGATTAGGAATTTTATGAATTATTAATTCTTTCCACTGATTATCCACGAACAATCTTATGAAAAGTCATTTCGATAGTGGTTCTTTCGAATTCAGATTTATGTCTATAGGTTCTAGTATCAAGTATACTCCTCCTAGTTCTGGGAACTACATACATTCAATAATCAACATACAGACGACATACATGAACCCACATTCAACACATAGGGGTACTTTCGTCATTTCACTACCCAAGGGTATTTTCAAAATTTTATCCTACAGGGGTATTTTTGTAATTTTTTTCAAAATAGGGTATCTTGGTGATTTTTTTCAAAATAAGGGTATTTTGATAATTTCGTGAAGCATGGGTATTTTAGAAATTTTGCAATCCGGGGGTATTTCGATAATTTTGCAAATTGAGGGTATTTTGGTAATTTTGTAAATTTTGACAATTTCCAAATCAAGGGCATTTTGGTAATTTTTGTCTATTAAATGGCGTTTTGGGTGATTTTTTTACAAAATTAGGGGTATTGTAGTAATTTTCTAAAAATAAGGTGGCTGGTCCCTTTCAGGTTTTAGTTAAAAACTTTGGCCCGTCAACAAGTCCTCGTGGTTAAGGTGAACAGTCACTACGCACCAGGTAGGATTCTAGCGAAGAAGAGGTGAGTCGCTAGGACCGCTTAAGTACCAAGCTCTCCCTGGATCCAATCCTAGGCATGCGTATGCCTATTGCCACACCCTAACATTGTGACTTGTCCACGGACAAGTTTAATTAGATTAATTCTTATGGGAGTTAAGAAGTTGTTTAAGCTAAGCCTAAAGTCCATCAAGTTCTAATTAAGATAATCTACGTCCCATAAAGCCCATTAAGTCCACATGCCTATATAACACACAGTGAGTTCAGAATGCTTACCTGACGGACATGGGCAGGAGACGCAGGTGCCATGCCGAGAAAAACATCATGTATTATTTATAAACATGCATGTTTCCAAAACCCATCTTTAGAAAATATTTTGAGCCCAAAACCCCAAAGTTGAGCTTTGAACCGGGCTCTGATACCAATTTGTAACACCCTAAACTCGACCCAAACACCCCAACCGGATCTGGCATATCACTAAGAAGATTTTATAAAACATGTCGCACTTTTTTGAAAAGCATAGTTTAAACATTTATACGGGAAAAACTTAATAATTTGATAATTTGTAAAAGAAATAAGTTTTAATTAATGCCTTAATGAATAAAACCGAAATTTTGCCTCTAAGTTTTATTATTTTAACACATGCCTTAGTTTCAATTAATCATAAAATCTAAGTGTATGAAAATCCGAAAACCGAAAACATAAAACCAATACACAATAGCGAGTGGCCTTACTACAATAAAATATAAAACCAAACAAATTGAAAGTATTAAGGGAAAATAATTAAAACAACATCATTTATTGAGTCAAAATAAATCCATGCATGGCCACCTTGCGCTCCTTTCCAGCCCGGTTCGATGCACTAAGTGCTACCTGAAAAAAATGTTAACAACGGGGTGAGTCACAAGACTCAGTGTGAAATCCCTCTTGCACCATCAGACTGGGCCTTAGCCCCACAGAACAAAATAATAGAATATCACATATCAGAATTAAGCAAAGCCCATCCCAATCCTAGATCCATCCGCTACACACCACCCTTACCTGCCAATCACGCCAATGGGGATTTCTACAATCACCCTCACCGCTACACACCACCGATGGCAGTCATGCTGCAGTTAGCTGCTCATCGTTAGATTTGTAACATAGTCACAGAATAGATCGTGGCGAAGCCACTACAACAAATCGTAGCAAAGCCACAACAACAGAACACTTCCCCTTTCGTATACATCAATCGCCCAACCCCGAGCAAACATAAAAAACGGCATGCATGTATATCATATCAAATCAACAGAATCATTTTACTTAAAGAAAATCACAGAAATCACTAACCTGATGAGTCGGCCTTTACCCTCCACGGGTTTTCAACAGTCATGCCAGGATTTCGACATTTAACAGAATATAAACAGAGTTATATATATACTAACAGACAATAGAGATGGTGTGAGAAATTACACACCTGATTACGCTTAACGCTATATTATCGAAATTGATGCTCTCCCTAGCCAGAATTGCGATTATCAGATCACTATTCTATCGGTCAAAGACTTACTATAAGAGATATATTTGAGTATCACCTAACAAGGTTAACTGATAGATGGGAGATAAATCAATTAATAAAATGGCTAAGATGAATCTTCTTACCCAAATTGATTAAATCTCGGAAGTAGTATGATTCAAGTGCTACCGATGTAAAAACCTAGGCGATTAGATCTCCTTCAAATCTTAGAATGCCGCCCATAAAAGAAAACACGAGATTAGTCAACTATTTAGCCATTCAACTATGGTCTCCAAAAGTCAAAAAGATCGAAAGAATACACAAATTGATATTTACCTCTACAGAAGGTTTCGGCTACCCCTTGCAGAAAGATTCGGCAATCATAGAAGAAGATCAAAGTATAGAAGATTAGAGATCTAGGAATTTCAGCTTTTAGGAAAATCACAGAAAAGATGAACAAGAGGGGGCTGATGCATTTTCAGCTTTTAGAAGAACTGAGTGAGGAGTTTCAGTTTTGGCTTAGGAAAAGAAAACAAAAAGAGCCTTAGAGATTTCGGCTAGGAAAAAGTTTCAACAGAAGAAGAAAAAGAATGGAAAAGTTTTGGCAACAGAGAAAACTAAGAGAGAGCTTCAGAAAAAAACTCAAAGTTTGGCTTTGCCTAACTCTATCTAGCCGTCCACCCCCCTTCACACACACAGTCCCACATTCGGCCACCTCTAGCCTCCTAGATAGTTCCTCCTCCTCTCCCTTATCCTTATCGGAACACATATCCAGAAGAGACCTACATCACACCACTTCCTCCCTCCTTTATCAGCTTATTATCCACCATTTTTTTAACACATTGAATCCCCTATTTTCTAGCCTTGATGTCGTCCCACCTATCTCCTCTTTAAGTGCCAAAAATGGCCCAATTCTATGGGCTCCATACGGCTCTGAAACATCCTGAAAAGGGCCTATGCATTTTCAGTTTAATTGTATGAAATGACAAGTTTAAGCACTAAGAATAAATTTTTGATACTTTTGGAAACCTAGAAATGGAAATGGAAATGGAAACGAACATTTTTGGAAACTTCAACATTTTGAAAACCTGAACATTTTTGGAAACTTGAACACATTTTTGGAAACCTAAACATTTTTGGAAATGATTCAAAAATGGAAAGTAAACATTTCTGGAAACTTGGAAATGTAAGAAAAATGGCAAGTTACAGAGCCGATCGAAAATTTTAGGAAACTTAGAAATGATCGAGAAATGTCAAGTTTTAGAGTTCAAAATAGGAAATAAGGGCAAGGGGGCCTTAAAAGTAAAAGTTGGTGAAATTTGACACACAAACAGGCTTGGAAAAGTGGCCTGAAGGTGTCACTTAGGGCCTATGGAAATGGCGCCATGTGCAAGAGGAATGGGCCTGAGTTTGAGTCACTTGAAAAGCAAATAATGAAGGTTTTATTTTTACTTCCATAAGCAAGAGGGTGGACGGCACAAGCTTCTAGAAATAGAGGTGTTTTAATTCCATAAATATGTGAATAATAAGTGATAAATAAAGGATTTTCTTTTAATATAATTATTGAGGAGATAAATGATGGATTAAACACTTTTATTTTAAATAAAAGAGATAATATTATCACAAGGAAAAGTGGTGGCCAAGTCAAGGACTCTTGGCCTAGTAATTTCTAACAAGAAGGAGAATTAAAGGCTTTTCTCTCATCTTTTCCTAAGTGTGCGAAATTTTCCCTAGCCCTCTTTCTCTCTCGCCAAATTTTTCCTAAGCAAAACTCCATCTTTTCTTCTCCTCTCATTTGTCATTGTTAAGCCAAAACCCTTTTCTCTTGATCTCTGATTAAAACTCCATAGCCGAATCTTTGTGACTCCAAGCAAGAGGTGCAGTCGACTGAGGTATTAAGGTAAGAACAATTAATTCTTGTTCTTCTAATTCTTTTAATTAAGATCTAAGAAATAACCCCTTTTTATGTCTCTTCGCCGAATATCAAAGGAAGAGTTTCGGAATTTCAGATTCAAGGAATTTAAGGTGAGGCACATTCATCCAAAGGCCAAACTTTATTTATTAAAGTTAGATCAGATCTAACATATGAATTTTAGGAATTTCGACATCACTAAGGGAGCAAGGAATCGATTTTGGGAATCTCATCATAAGGTAAGTGGTTATAATCGGCCAAGGTTCTCTCTTAAATGTCTAGTTCTATTTGTTTTAACCAGAGACTAATCAAATCAATGGATTTAATGGTTAGCCGATTTCAAGGGAGAAGAACACAAATCTTCGGGATTTGATCACCAATCAAATCGGCAAACAAGGTAAGTATTAGTAATACCATTCCTATTAGGATTTGGTTTTAAAAGCGAAAAGGTTATTAATGTGTTTTATATGATGGGTCGAATATAGGAATTAACAGATCTAAAGTTAGATCGGGATTTTCGAGATCTCAAGGAACCTATTAAGCGGATCAGGTGTGTACGCACACTAACTTTCGATATATCATATGGCAATTATTTTAATATGTGAATATGCATAAGAATGTGAATGTGGCTAAGTATCACGATGTGGTAAGAGTACCAGTGCACGCTTCCTACTTCGATAGGATTACTTAATATGATATATTTTGAAACATATGAATAGTAACATGAATGAGAATTAAGTATGTTATGCATGATATAAAATTTATGGGGCATTCGGGATCCATGTGAAAGGGGAAGAAGGTGTTGACTTCGGTCTCACCAACAGAATATGGTAACTACGATCACAAAATTTGAATATGGTAGCTCCGGTTACATTATCTGAATTTGGTAACTTCGGTTACATTATTTGAATATGGTGTCTAATGACACAAATTATATGGGCGATGAGCACGTCGACTGCAGCGACTGCCTTCGATGGTGTGTAGCGGATGGAGGGTTGACTTAGTAGTCCACACGGTGTTATTGGCAGGTACAGGTGGTGTGTAGAGGATGGTCAAATAGGCTTGGGTTTGGGTTGCATCATCATTTTTATATGAATATGAACATGTATGCTTGATCTGTTGAATGTTAGTATTGTGTACACATTGAGTCTGCTGACTCACCCCATTGTGGGACTTTTTTTCGGTGATGAATAAAGGATCGAACGGACGGTAGTCCTTGAGGTGGCCATGCTTCATTTGAAGATTTTATTTAATTTGGACTTTATTTCTTTTAGTACCTTTAATTTTATTTTTGGGTTTTACTTGATGTAATAAGGCCATAAGGCCCAAAGAATTTTTTCTTATTTTGCTTTACTCTTAACTATTACGCTATAACCACTTAAGACTAAAGTTTAAGAGATATATTTTTTTAATAAACCTTAAAGATTATTTTGTCACCTTAATAAAAATTGATTTACAAGATTAATTATATGGGTTTCCAATCTTAGCCCAACTCAAAATAATAGTTTTCTAAAATTTTACAAATTTTCTCTAAGTAACAAAAATCTTTGAAACCAGCTTTACTTTAGGAACATACCAGATCCATTCGGGCTCGTGGGTCGAGTGTGGGTGTTTCACTTGGTATCGAACCCGCTTTAAACTTCTTGGCACTGGGCTAAGGCCCAAAACGTTTTCAAAGCGAGCCAAATGATTATCTTTGAAAAAAAAGGTGTTTTCGGCATGGCACCTAAGTCTCCGACCACAAATCCACTAGGTAAGTACCCTAACTATATGTGTGATTCGTGAACTGCTTAAGGGTAGAAAAGGCATGGAACGTTGAATAGAATGATAGGAACTTGAACCCTAAGATTAGACTACTCAAACACAAAACCACATAAGACTTAATGCACTAAACAAACCTATGGCTAAGTCACTGAGCTAGGGTGTGGTAACCCCGGTACGCATGTCTAGGATTGGATCCAAAGAGCCTGGTATTTAAGCAATCCTAGTGACTCACCTCCTCTTCGCAGAATCCTACCCGTGCGTAGCTTCTGGCTCACCCTAACTCGTAGGGCTCAGTGGTGTGGCAACCTCTATGCGCATGTCTAGGAATGGTTTCTTGGGAGCTTGGTATTTAAGCAATCCATGTGACTCACCTCCTCTCCACACGAATCCTCGCCTGGTGCGTAGCTTTAGTTCACCCCGACCAAGAGGGCTCGGTCATAGGCTAAACATAATGACTAAAACCCAAAAGGAACTAGCCATGTTTTTAAAAAAAAAAAGAGAGAACAAAAAACAACAAACCCTGGTTTTTCAAACTTTTAAAACTTTCTTTTAAATCTGAGAAAATTATTTTTACAACATTTTCTGAAAAACTCCTGATTTGCGAAAATTACAAAAATGCCCTTCGTGGTAAAATTACCAAAATGCCCTTAGTTTATAAAATGTTCAACTACTAAATAGCTTTACCAAAATTTCATTATTTTATAAACATTCAAAAACCCTAATTTGTAAAATATCAAAATACCTTGATTTTGGAAAAATTACAAAATTGCCCTAACTTACAAAATTACCAAAATGACCCTGATTTCCAAAATTTTTGCAACATCCCCATTTTTGAAGGAACAATTTTCGAAAAGAACCCTCAAAGTTTTACAACTTTTGAAATACCCTAATTTATTAAATTTACAAATTTACCCTGATTTGTGAAAAATTACCAAAATACCCCTGAGGTCAAAAATTACC
Organism: Gossypium rotundifolium; assembly: GCA_025506655.1. Taxonomy (NCBI): domain Eukaryota; kingdom Viridiplantae; phylum Streptophyta; class Magnoliopsida; order Malvales; family Malvaceae; genus Gossypium; species Gossypium rotundifolium. Next base: position 56,209,791 of record CP106731.1, read on the forward strand.
GAAATACCCCCGAATTTCAAAATTTTTCCAAATTACCCCGAGACTTTGAAATTTTCAAAAATAATTTTTGACAAAAACACCAAGGAATGTTTTTTCTTTTGAAAAATTATGAAAATGCCCCTGTAGGACAAAATTAGGAAAATACCCCTAGGTAGTGGAAAACAACAACAACAACAACTACAACGTTTCTCTGAATGAACAAAAGTTCATACTTGTCTGATGGATGAATGAATGAATGGAAAAGACTATGTGTTTGTATGAATACGAAAGAACCACTCTTAAATCCCTTTTCATAAAACTCCTTCGCTGGTAAATAAGTGGAACAATGACTAATCCATAAAATTTCTTAATCAGATCTTAACGTTAGAAAATGAGCTCTAGAGGACGTGGTCGTCGTGGTCGAGGTAGAGGAAGGATGATCGTGTCAGAACCCGTTAGATCGGGTCAAGGGTCCGACAATAAAATACCACCGCCACCACCACCCCCAACTGTTAATGTTGAGCGAGAAGCTCGACGGGAAGATGTTGTGTCTCAGTCAGGCTTGTGAGTTTTGGAATTGGTGGCTGGTGCAGGAGGAAATGGGGGAAATCGAAAGTCTGTACCTGAACGGCTCCGAGCTAATGGAGCGAAAATGTTTCGAGGAGTATCTAGTGTGGCACCCAGTACAGCTGAGTACTGGTTGGAAGCAACTGAGCGCATCATGGATGAGCTGGACTTGACCCCTGAGGAGAAGTTGGAAGGGATGGTGGCGTTGTTACGCGATGAAGCGTATCAGTGGTGGTTAACTGTTTGGGATGGTACCACGGCTGAAAATTTGACCTAAGAGTATGTTAGAGAGGCATTTCAGAAGAAGTATGTGGGAACCAGGTATACATATGAACAAAGGAAGGCTTTTCTAGGGTTGGTACAAGGGAGTAAGTCTATCGCAGAATATGAGGCGAAATTCGAGGTTGAGCCACTATGCTCGAGGGTAGTGGCAATCGAAAGATGAACACCGTGTCCGCTTTGAGGACGGACCGAGGGACGATCTGAGATCGCTGATAGCACCGCATCGTGAGCGTGAATTCTCGCTTGGTGGAAAAGGCCAAGGTGGCCGAGGGATTAAGGACGCTACCAAGCGATCGTGGATAGGAATAAGGCCAAAAAGGATTTGGGCCATCTAGAAAGGGTCACAAGAGGCCTAAGGTTGACGGGCCACGAAATCAACAGTCGGTATAAATGGCAAGACGCCTTTGTGAGCATTGTGGAAAGAAGCACTTGGGAGAGTGTTGGAGAAAGACGGAGGATGTTTCAAGTGTGGGTCCAAGGACCATATGCTTAAGGATCGTCCCAAGCAACCAGATGAGAGCCGACCGCGCTTGTAATACTAGCCAGACCGGTAGAGGCGACAAAGAATTTCAACGGGTCGTGGTTCGACTAACGAGGTAATGGTACCGGCAGAGGTCGTGGAGCACAGTAGAGGTGCTACTAATGTTAATGCGTACAAGACAACCGGGTTTGGTTTATACGGTTCGTCGAAGGGAAGATGAAGACGCGTCGGATGTTATAACCGGTACGTTCTTTATTCATGACAAGCCCCATTTTGCTCTTCATGATGTGGGCTCGACCCATTCCTATGTTACATGTAATGTAGTGGAAACACTAGGCATAGACTCTGAACTTTCTGATAGATAGATGACTGTAGTAAGCCCATTAGGCCAAACTGTTGTGGTAGACAAGATCTTTCAAAATGTGCCCTTAGAAATTCAGGGAGTGAACTTTCGAGCAGATTTAATGATGTTACCTTTCAGAGAATTTGAACTTATACTCGGAATGGATTGGCTAGTAGAACACCGTGTCATATTGGATTGTGCGGCTAAACGTATGGAACTCAGAACCCTGGAGGATAAAGTGGTAGTAGTGATCGGAGAAAGGAGGAACTACTTGTCTAACGTAGTTTCGGCACTGAAGGCCGAGAAGATGATTAATAAGGGGTGTAAGGCATTCTTAGCCTTCATTAGTACGATAGGTGGGAAGGAAGAAGGTATTAATGGAGTTAGGACGGTAAGGGACTTCGTGGATGTATTTCCAGAGGAATTACCAGGAATACCCCCAGATAGGGAGGTGGAATTTGGGATAGATTTGCTACCGAACAGCCTCAGATCAATCGCTCCATACTGAATGGCGCCAAAGGAGTTAGTGGAGCTCAAGGCTCAAATCCAAGAACTGTTGGATCGTGGGTTCATCTGACCCAGTGTGTCTCCATGGGGAGCACCGGTTCTATTTGTGAAGAAGAAGGACGAAACTATGCGTATGTGCATAGACTACCGTCAGTTGAATAAGCTGACCATTAAGAATAAGTATCCTTTATCAAGGATCGATGACTTGTTCGATCAGCTGAAGGGGGCCACAGTATTTTCAAAGATCGACTTGAGGTCGGGATATCATCAGTTGAAGGTGAAGGAGGCTGATATCCATAAGACCGCTTTTAGGACAAGATAAGGCCATTTTGAGTTCGTGGTGATGCCATTTGGGTTGACGAATGCTCCAGCCGCGTTCATGGACATGATGAATCGGGTTTTCCAACCCTACTTGGATAGGTTTATCGTTGTGTTCATCGATTTATATTTTGGTGTACTCAAGTCTCAAGAGGAGCATGATAAGCATCTCCGAGTTGTGTTGGAAGTGTTAAGGAGAAGAAGCTTTATGCCAAATTTAGCAAGTGCGAATTTTGGCTTAAGGAGGTGGCATTCTAGGACATGTGGTATCCGTCAAGGAATAAGAGTGGATCCTAGGAAGATCAAGCGGTGTTGAATTGGAAACCACCTAGGTCCGTGGTCGAGATCCAAGTTTCTTAGGCTTGGCGTGCTATTACGTAAGGTTTGTGGAAGGATTCTCGCCAATAGCCGCGCCTTTAACAAAGTTGCTAAGGAAGGAAGTACCTTCAATGGACTAATAAGCGATAGAGAGCTTTAAAAAGCTTAAAAGGGTGTTGACGGAAGCTCCAGTGTTAATTCAGCTAGAGGCAGGAAAAGATTTTGTGGTGTACTGTGATGCTTCACATACGGGGTTAGGTTGTGTACTAATGCAAGAGGGTAAAGTGGTCGCTTATGCGTCTCGACAGTTAAGGCCGCATGAGGTTAACTACCCAACCCATGATTTAGAGCTAGCACCAGTGGTTTTCGCCCTTAAGGTTTGGAGGCACTACCTTTATGGAGAAAGGTCGATTATCTACACAAACCACAAGAGCCTTAAGTATTTATTGACTCAGAAGGAGTTGAACTTGAGGCAACGAAGGTGGGTGGAATTGTTGAAGGATTACGATTGTTCGAAAGAATATCATCCGGGCAAGGCGAATGTGGCAGCCGATGCCCTGAGTAGGAAGGTTGTGTCAGATCTAAGGGCTTTGTTCACTCATTTAAGTCTCAGATGATGATGGAAGCTCACATGAGTTGCAAGTCAAGCCCACATGGTCAAGGAGGTGAAAGAGGGACGATTATCGATAAGGACTTAAGTACTAAGTTACACGCAAGTACAAGAAAGGAGGATTAAAGGACTATGGCGCCAATGATGAAGGAGTATTGTGCTACAAGGAAAAGGTCTCGTATGCCAAGGAATAAGGAGTTGAGACAAAGGATTCTTCGAGAGCGCATGGTAGCCCTTATGCTATGCATCCCAGAGGCATCAAGCTGTATAGAGATCTAAGGGAACAATTTTGGTGGTCTGATCTGAAACGAGAAGTAACTGAATTTGTGGGGAAGTGTTTGACGTGTCAGCAAGTTAAGGCTGAACACCAAGTCCCATCAGGATTGCTTCAACCAATTGAAGTTCCCCAATGGAAGTGGGAAAGAATTACCATGGACTTCGTTAGTGGGCTTCCCCTTACGCCTACTAAGAAGGACTCGGTATGGGTGATAGTGGACCGTTTGACCAAGTCCGCACATTTTATCCCAGTAAGAGTTGATTATTCCCTTTAGAAGTTGGCCAAGTTATATGTGGCGGAGATTGTGAGGTTGCATGGAGTACCAAAGTCGATCATCTCTGATAGAGACCCAAGGTTTACGTCTCGATTTTGGAAGGAACTTCATCAAGCTTTAGGCACTAAGTTAGACTTCACTACGTCTTTTCATCCACAATCGACGGCGATCGAACGGGTTATACAAGTGTTGGAGGATATGTTGAGAGGTCGTAATGGATTTCCGAGGAAGTTGGGAAAATTACTTGCCTTTAGCTGAGTTCGCCTACAACAACAGCTATCAAGCTAGCATTCGGATGGCACCATACGAAGCATTGTATGGAAGGAAGTGTAGAACACCTACTTGTTGGACCGAGTTAGGAGAACATCGAGTTTTGGGACCGAAATTAGTGGCAGAAACTGAAGAGAAGGTTGAGTTAATTCGAGCACGGTTGAAGGAAGCCTCTGATAAGCAGAAGTCGTACGCAAACCTTAAGCGGAAGGAAATAGAGTTTGAAATGGGAGACCAAGTATTCCTGAAAGTCTCACCTTGGAAAAAGGTAATGAGGTTCGTTCGAAAAGGGAAGTTAAGCCCAAGGTTTATAGGGCCTTATCGAGTACTGAAACGAGTTGGGCGATGGCATACCAATTAGAGTTGCCACCGAATTGCAAGCAGATGCACGACGATTTCATGTATCCATGCTACGCCGCTATCGATCGGATCATCGCATGTGGTATCTGCATTGAAGAAGTGGAGCTAAGGCCGACTTATCCTATGAGGAACAACCGATTGATTTTGGAACGAGATGTGAAAGTTCTACTGAAGGAAGACAAAGGCTCTAGTCAAAGTGTTATGGCGCAATCATGGATAGGAAGAAGCTTCGTGGGAGCCAAGAGACCATGCGACAAAGAATACCCTCAACTATTTTAGTTAGGAAATTTCGGGGACAAAATTTTGTTTAAGGGGGGTAGAATTGTAACATCCTAAAAAAGGCCTATGCATTTTCAGTTTAATTGTATGAAATGACAAGTTTAAGCACTCAGAATAAATTTTTGATACTTTTGGAAACCTAGAAATGGAAATGGAAATGGAAATGAAAAAGGAAACAAACATTTTTGGAAACTTGAACATTTTGGAAACCTGAACATTTTTGGAAACTTGAACATTTTGGAAACCTGAACATTTTTGGAAACCTAAACATATTTGGAAATGATTCAAAAATGGAAAGTAAACATTTCTGGAAACTTGGAAATGTAAGAAAAATGGCAAGTTACAGAGCCGATCGAAAATTTTAGGAAACTTAGAAATGATCGAGAAATGTCAAGTTTTAGAGTTCAAAATAGGAAATAAGGGCAAGGGGGCCTTAAAAGTAAAAGTTGGTGAAATTTGACACACAAACAGGCTTGGAAAAGTGACCTGAAGGTGTCACTTAGGGCCTATGGAAATGGCGCCATGTGCAAGAGGAATGGGCCTGAGTTTGAGTCACTTGAAAAGCAAATAATGAAGGTTTTATTTTTGCTTCCATAAGTAAGAGGGTGGACGGCACAAGCTTCTAGAAATAGAGGTGTTTTAATTCCATAAATATGTGAATAATAAGTGATAAATAAAGGATTTTCTTTTAATATAATTATTGAGGAGATAAATGATGGATTAAACACTTTTATTTTAAATAAAAGAGATAATATTATCACAAGGAAAAGTGGTGGCCAAGTCAAGGACTCTTGGCCTAGTAATTTCGGCTGAAGAAGGAGAATTAAAGGCTTTTCTCTCATCTTTTCCTAAGTGTGCCGAAATTTTCCCTAGCCCCTCTTTCTCTTTGCCGAAATTTTTCCTAAGCAAAACTCCATCTTTTCTTCTCCTCTCATTTGTCATTGTTAAGCCAAAACCCTTTTCTTTTGATCTCTGATTAAAACTCCATAGTCGAATCTTTGTGACTCCAAGCAAGAGGTGCAGTCGACTGAGGTATTAAGGTAAGAACAATTAATTCTTGTTCTTCTAATTCTTTTAATCAAGATCTAATAAATAACCCCTTTTTATGTCTCTTGGCCGAATATCAAAGGAATAGTTTTAGGATTTCAGATTCAAGGAATTTAAGGTGAGGCACATTCGGCCAAAGGCCAAACTTTATTTATTAAAGTTAGATCAGATCTAACATACGAATTTTAGGAATTTCGACATCACTAAGGGAGCAAGGAATCGATTTTGGGAATCTCATCATAAGGTAAGTGGTTATAATCGGCCAAGGTTCTCTCTTAAATGTCTAGTTCTATTTGTTTTAACCAGAGACTAATCAAATCAATGGATTTAATGGTTAGCCGATTTCTAGGGAGAAGAACACAAATCTTCGGGATTTGATCACCAATCAAATCGGCAAACAAGGTAAGTATTAGTGATACCATTCCTATTAGGATTTGGTTTTAAAAGTGAAAAGGTTATTAATGTGTTTTATATGATGGGTCTAATATAGGAATTAATGATCTAAAGTTAGATCGGATTTTGAGATCTCAAGGAACCTATTAAGCGGATCGTGTGTACGCACACTAACTTTCGATATATCATATGGCAATTATTTTAATATGTGAATATGCATAAGAATGTGAATGTGGCTAAGTATCACAGATGTGGTAAGAGTACCTGTGCACGCTTTCTACTTGATAGGATTACTTAATATGATATATTTTGAAACATATGAATAGTAATATGAATGAGAATTAAGTATGTTATGCATGATATAAAATTTATGGGGCATTCGGGATCTATGTGAAAGGGAAGAAGGTGTTGACTTGATCTCACCAACTAATATGGTGACTACGGTCAAAAATTTGAATATGGTAACTCCGGTTACATTATCCTAATTTGGTTACATTATTTGAATATGGTGTCTAATGACACAAATTATATGGGCGATGAGCACGTCGACTACAGCGACTACCTTCGATGGTGTGTAGCGGATGGAGGGTTGACTTAGTAGTCCCACTGTGACCCGGTGTACGTGGTGTGTAGAGGATGGTCAAATAGGCTTGGGTTTGGGTTGCATCATCATTTTTATATGAATATGAACATGTATGCTTGATCTGTTGAATGTTAGTATTGTGTACACATTGAGTCTGTTGACTCACCCCAATGTGGGACTTTTTTTTTGATGAATAGGATGAGACTGAGACCTTGAGGTGGCCATGCTTCATTTGAAGATTTTATTTAATTTGGACTTTATTTCTTTTTAGTACCTTTAATTTTATTTTTGGGTTTTACTTGATGTAATAAGGCCATAAGGCCCAAAGGATTTTTTTCTTATTTTGCTTTACTCTTAACTATTATGTTGCAAACTATTTAAGACTAAAGTTTAAGAGATATTTTTTAATAAACCTTAAAGATTATTTTGTCACCTTAATAAAATTGGATTTACAAGATTAATTATATGGGTTTCCAATCTTAGCCCAACTCAAAATAATAGTTTTCTAAAATTTTACAAATTTTCTCTAAGTAACGAAAATCTTTGAAACCGATTTACTTTAGGAACATACCAGATCCGGTTCAGGCTCGTGGGCTGGGTGTGGGGTGTTTCAGGCTCACACTTGGGCCTCCTCCCTTGCCACTGATGGCACTTAACAGCTCCCCTTGCTGCGCCCCTTGTTAGTAGGCCACAAGCCCATTTTGCTTATTTAAACTACAGATACCACCTTAAAGCCCTATAGCATCTAAACAGAATATTTTAACCAAAACCTCGGCCCATTCCTGAGCCCAATCCGGACCCCTAATTCTCAAACTAACACATTAAACCTACAACACAAAATGCACAGGCCCACTAATTCAGGATGTTACAATAACCTCATTATTCCCTACCTTAAGTTTACACTTGCCTTTTTCCATTAGCCACCTTTCAAAAAAAAAAAATAAAGTCTAAGCTACCATAAATACTAGCTTGACCAACACTACGAAGATGAGAAGCAAAAAATAAAAATTTCACATGCATAACAAGGGATTCGAACCTCTTTCCTCAAGTAAACACTTAGAGCGCCATATCCCCTTTACTACTTGCTCAACTTATGCTAACTAAACCTCTTAATTACCTTAAGCATTAAGGTTACTTGATCCACTTCAATAAAGTACTATTTACCAAAATTTATTGCAAAATCCAATTAAATCTCAAGCCTTCTCGAGACTATTAAAACACACACATTGAATCATTTCACTAGCTAAGCACCAAAATTATGCAACATATCGATTCTCATTTTTTTTTAGGATGTTACAAAGTTGTTAGTAATGCACAAGCCTCCATTCACGAAACAATGTCTAGTGGTGGTAGGTCTGTATATGAGGAATGGGGAGGAGAGGCTGAAGAAGCCTTCTTCTAGATGATGTCCGAGTGATTTTCATAGTTCATGCGAACAAACCCAATTGCTCACTAACCTCCACCCCAACTTGTACCCCGATTCGTCCCTGTAGTTCCACAGGGTTTGGGACCAGTACAAATAAAAAAGCCTCTAGTTGATAAAATCTAAAAATATGGGGCTAATTAGTTTCAAGGTACAGCTGAAGATGATCCTAAGAAGGCTGAGTTCTTGAAACACCCCAAACCAGGCCTAAAAATCCTAACCGGATTTGGTATGTTCCTCGAGTAAAACTATAGCAAATTATCGTTTTTAAGAAAAACTTGATGATTTTGTAGAAAACAGAGTCACTTAACATTTTAGGCTGAAAACAAATTTGTAAAGTAAAATTTATATCATTTAAAAACATTATTTGTAGGAGGAATTGATAAGTCAAAAGAAAACCACATTTAAGGAAATTACTTTAAAACATATATATATATATATATATATATATTAGTTGACAAAACATTTTGAATTATTATTTATCGAAAACCATTTAGTTATTGTTCATGGCAAAATAAAAGAAAATCCAAACACAAAATTAAAGATAGTTTATAGTGGCCTTATTACATAAAATTGACAAACCCATAATAAAGTCTAAATAATAATAATTAACTTAATAAGTTTAAGTAGGAAAATTTCCAAACATCATTGTTTGAGCTTTGGCCACCTCGAACTCCTTGCTGACCCGATCCATCGCACTACGAATTATCTGAAAAGTTTATCCCACAAAAGGGGTGAGTCATAAACTAAATGTATAACACATACATTAAAAAGCCCATTTGATTAAGCCTTTAAGCCCATTAATTACACATATGGCCATAGGCCCATTTAAGTCATATTTGGCCCAAAAGCCCATTTAGCTCATATTTAGCTCAAAAGCCCATATCATGGCAGATCGAATAATAATCATTCAATATTACATGGTTATGTACATGAAATGAAATGCAAGCCCTACCCACCTAAATATCCATCCACTACACACCACCGTACCAACCAACACACCGTAGGATTACTAAATCGACCTCCATCCGCTACCCACCATCGAAGGCGCTCTTTGCGGTCAACATGCACATCGCCTTATAATATTGTGGCAAAGCCACCAAACAGATGTGACCAAGTCACCGATCAAGTCCAAATTTCAAATACGTGCAAAGTCACGGAGCTAAATATGTGACCGAAGTCACCTAAATGTGGTAAAACCACCGAATACTTCCTCCTTTATCAAATATACCCATATGCCCATGCACATACATATCAAATCGATTTTCATACTATTTACCCCACAAATCATAATATAGTCATGCTTATTTCACTTTTATGCATATAGCAAAATGAACAAAATATTGGGGTAAACATACCGAATATCGATACCACCGAATGGTATCCAAAATCACAATCATATACATGGTCATATAGTCACATTTAAATATATGTAAATCGATGAGATTTTTAATGTAAGGTTACACACCTAGTGACAAGGAGAACAATACTCTCTCACTCGTCAACACCTAATTAATTAACACACTTGATTAGTATAAACTTTAACTAATAAAACTATGTTTATTGATGAGGGATCTAAATCCTTACCCTCGGATTCTCGAACGACAGTAATCTGTGGTTTTTCTCCACTAGATGGATCAAAACCCGCTGATATTCCACCAACATAAAGTGGTTCGGTTGTTTGCACTACTTCAAATAACCGATCCTCGTTAGCGAGGGTCCACAACCCGGTGGAAAGTCTCTAATCGCCGATCTGACCCTTCGCTTGAAGTTTGATGGTAAAGAAATACCTCCTCTCTTCCAAACACTCAACGGTCTTTTCTTACCTATCTTGTTGGTCTTAAATCGCCCTAAAAATACGATCGATTAGTAGTCTATCTAAAGAAATAGATATGATCTAAATTAATAACCTTACCTTGATGATTTCAAATGGTCACTTCTTAAGAGTTGTCTATAACAAAGATCTTTGAAAAATCTTTTCAAATGATTCGGCCTAGGAGAGAAAATAAAAGATCATGATTCTAATTTTGCCAAAGTAAAAAGAAATGATGAAAATGATTGACAAAACCTTACTTTGAGTTCTTCAAGATTCGGCCTTGAATAAGAAGAAAAGAAGGATTGATGATTCGAATTTAACAAAAGATAAAGGAAAAGATATTGATTTTAGCATAAATAGTTTGATTTTCAAAGAAATAAAAAGGAGAAAAGAAAATCGAAATAGAAATTGATTCGGTTGACAAAAGAGATGAAAATGATGTTGATTCTCAAAAGAAAAGAGATTGGTTTTGGAACCTATGCACATTCGCCAAGGGTAAAATTGAAGAAAAGTGGTTCTTGAACCTTTGTAGTTTTAAGAAAGAGGGAAAGAGAAGAGAGAAATAGGATGAAAAGAAAAGAAAAGGAGAAATGATCAAAGAGAGTAAATGGGTTTCAATTATGGAAGAAATTGAATAAAGAAAAGTTTTTGGTAATGGTCAAGTGAGAAAAGATGAAAGAAAATGCCTTCAAAAGTGGTAATATTTTGGTACCAAAAGAGAGAAAATCTTGAGAGGAAAAGAAGAAAAGAGTACCAATTTGGACAAATATGATAGCCAAAACAAAACAAAGTTTTCACCTAATGCAAAAGATAATTTCGATTTGGAAGAAGGATTTTGGAGAAAGGAGAAAAGATGGACAATTTGCTAGGATTTTGGCCAACTAGCTCCCTAATGGCTACACCAAATTTTCTACCAACCTTAGCCAACATCATCCCCTTTTTCCTCCTTGTTTCTTCCCCATCATATCCAAAATTTCCAAGACAATTAATCACTCCCTTAGCCCTTCATGTTGTCTAGGTTCATGGTCAAATGACCTGAACAAACTCCCAAAACATTGCCCAATATTATGCCTTTTGCCCCCTCATCTTATCATCAACTTATGATTCCATACCATAAGTTCCTAGCTTCCTTTTCACATGGTCAAATAGCCAAAATTAAGAGAATACTTATCCACTCTAGAACATTCTTGGCCGACACTAAAGGGAAGGAAACAAAATAAAATCCTCCCTAATGCTAACTAGAGATTCAAACCTCACTCCTCAAGCACACATCCATGCATCTTAACCACCTTGCCAATTACTCAACTTATGCTAGAAACCTCTTGTCATTAGTTCTTAAAGCCTAACTTGCTTAGCTCTCTCTTAATTATTAGAAATTAAAAGTTTCACTAAACATTCACTTAATTAATGAAGCTCAAATAACTTCTAAAATACACTCAATAATAATTAAGCATGCAACATCATTCAATCAAGTAAGATGCATAACCCCCAATTATCAGGATGTTACAGTTCTACCCCCTTTAAAATAATTTTGTCCTCGAAATTACCTGACTGGAATAAGTGAGGGTATTACTGTTGCATCACTTCCTCCGGTTCCCACGAAGCTTCTTTTGATCCATGATTACGCCATAATACCTTGACGAGAGGAATCGATTTTCTCTGTAAAACCTTTACATTTCAATCCAGAATTTGAATTGGCTCCTCTTCATATGACAAGTCTGATTTTAACTCCACCTCCTCGACTGGCATAACATGAGATGGATCCGACCGGTAACGGCGTAACATTGAAACATGGAACACATCATGCATTTGCTTCAATTCTAAAGGCAAATCTAACTGATATGCCATAGATCCGACCTGCTTCACAATCCGATAAGGTCCAATGAACCTGGGACTTAGCTTCCCTTTGCGTCCAAATCTCATCACCTTTTTCCAAGGTAAAACCTTTAGGAAAACTTGGTCCCCCACAGCAAATTCAATTTCTTTCCGCTTAAGATCTGTGTACGATTTTTATCTGTCAGATGCTTCCTTTAACCGAGCCCGGATTACCTTAACCTTTTCTTCAGATTCAACCACTATTTCTGGACCCAAAATCTGACGTTCCCCTAATTCTGTCCAACACGTAGGAGTGCGACACTTCTATCCATATAGTGCTTCATATGGTGCCATCCGAATACTGGATTGAAAACTGTTGTTGTACGCAAATTCTGCCAACGGTAAGAATTCCTCCCAACTTCCCTTGAAATCTATCACACATCCCCTTAACATATCTTCTAAGATTTGATTACTCTTTCAGATCGACCGCCGACCGAGGATGAAATGCCGATCGAATCCAATCTGGTGCCCAAAGCCTAATGCAATGCTTTCCAAAATCATGACGTAAACCTCGGATCTCCGTCTCAAATAATCGATAACAAGACTCCATGCAATCTCACAATCTCACCACATATAACTTCGCCAATTTCTGTAAAGAGTAATCAACCCAAACTGGGATAAAATGTGCAGATTTCGTCAATCATTCGACTATCACCCATACAGAGTTTTTCTTAGTAGGCGTAAGAGGAAGCCCACTAACAAAATCCATGGTGATTCTCTCCCACTTCTACTGTGGAATCTTTATTGGTTGAAGTAATCCCGAAGGTACTTGATGTTCAGCTTTGACTTGCTGACATGTTAAACACTTTCCTACAAATTTCGTAACTTCTCGCTTAAGTCCAGGCCACCAAAATTGATCTTGCAAATCTCGGTATAATTTACTTCCTCCAGGATGCATAGCATAGGGGCTACCATGCGATTCCTGAAGTATCTTTTGCCTCAACTCCTGATCCCTTGGCATACAGACTTTACCTTTAAAACACAATACCCCGTCACTGTTAATACCAAAATCTTCCACTTTCCCACTCTGCACCTGTCGAAGCTTTTCACTCAGATCTTCATCTACCAATTGCCTCTCTTTCACTTGACTTAACCATGTTGGCTTAACTTGCAGTTCTGCCAACAAGCTTCCATCATCGTAAAGACTAAGATGTGCAAACATCGCTCTTAAATCTGACTCCACTTTCTGACTTAGAGCATCTGCCACCACGTTCGCTTTGCCCGGGTGGTACTCGATAGAATAGTCGTAGCCTTTCAACAACTCTATCCACCTTCGTTGCCTCAAATTCAGTTCTTTCTGAATCAGTAGATATTTCAGACTTTTGTGGTCCGTGTATATCACTGACTTTTCTCCATATAAGTAATGTCTCCAAACCTTAAGAGTAAAGACTATAGCTGCCAACTCCAAGTCATGCGTCGGGTAATTAATCTCGTGCGGTCTCAACTGCCGAGACGCATATGCAACTACCTTTTCGCCTTGCATCAGAACACATCCTAATCTGGTGTGAGAAGCATCACAATACACGACGAAATCCTTCCCTGCCTCAGGCTGGATCAAAACCGGAGCTTCAGTCAAAACTTTCTTGAGCTTCTCAAAACTCACTTGCTGCTTATCATTCCACACGAAAGGTACTTCCTTTCTCAGCAATTTCGTTAAAGGTGCAGCTATCAATGAGAATCCTTCAACGAATCTTCTATAGTATCCTGCTAATCCCAAGAAACTGTGAACCTCCGTTACGGACTTAGGTGGTTTCCAATCTAGCACAGCCTCAATCTTCCGAGGATCCACCCTTATCCCTTCTGCCGACACCACATGGCCTAAAAATGCAACTTCTTTCAGCCAAAATTCACACTTGCTGAATTTGGCATACAACTTCTTTTCCCTTAAAACTCGCAACACAATTTAGAGATGCTCGTCATGTTCCATTTCGAACTTAGAATACACCAGGATGTCATCTATGAATACCACGACGAATTGATCTAAGTAGGGCTGGAAAATTCGGTTCATCATATCCATGAACGCAGTTAGGGCATTCGTCAATCCGAATGGCATTACAAGAAATTCATAATGCCCATATCTAGTTCGGAAAGCCGTCTTATGGATATCCGCTTCTTTCACTTTAAGCTGATGATACCCCGACCTTAGATCAATCTTTGAGAATACCGCAGCTCCTTTAAGCTGATCGAACAAGTCGTCGATCCTTGGCAAAGGATACTTGTTCTTGATGGTCAGCTTATTCAACTGCCGATAGTCTATGCACATCCTCATCGATCCGTCCTTCTTCTTCACGAATAGGACCGGTGCTCCCCATGGATACACACTAGGTCGAATAAATCCATGATCAAGCAACTCCTGAATTTGAGCCTTAAGCTCAATCAACTCCTTCGGTGCTATTCTATATGGAGCAATAGAAACTGGCGCCATTCTAGGAAATAAATCTATCCCGAATTCTACCTCACGATCCGGAGGCAAACCTGGAAGTTCTTCCGAAAAAACATCTACAAATTCCTTCACTATCCTGACTTCATTAGCAGTTGTCTCCTTAGCCTCCAAGGCACTCACCAACATCAGAAAGGCTACACATCCCTTCCTAACCATCTTTTTTGCCTTAAGAGCGGGTACTACATTAGATAAGTAGTTCCGTCTCTCGCCCAACACTAGAACTTCCTTGTCATCAAAAGTTTTTAAGGACATTCTCTTAGCAGCACAATCCACATTTGCACGGTACTTCACAAGCTAGTCCATGCCTAAGATTAGGTCGAATTCTTCGAATGGTAACTCCATTAATCAGCCGGAAACTATATCCCTTGAACTTCTAAAGGCACTTCCTTAAAAAGTTTGTCTACAACTACTGTCTGTCCTAGAGGACTAAGTATAGTCATCTTCCTAGGTACAGTTTCAGAAGTCACATGCAAAGTCCCAGATACTTCACTAGAAATATAGGAATAAGTTGACCCTATATCTATCAAAGCAATAAAGGGCAACCCAGAAATTAGAAACGTACCTGTAATAACATCAAAAGGCCATCGCTTTTCTCTGCGACGAATCGCATATACCGGACCTATTGTCTCACCTCCGAATTACCACCGCTCTCGCTCAAGTTCCGCGACCTCATCGAACCATTGCCCTTCCATTTGGACCACGGCCTCTTATTGATCTTTGTCCATTTCATCACACCGATTAGCACCACGACTTCATCGGGCGGTTCTTCTCTGAATTCATCGGGCAATCTTTGATCATATGGTCTTTCGACCCGCACTTGAAACATCCACTGGTCTTTTTCCAACATTCTCCGAGTACATTTTCCCACATTGAGAACAAGGATGATTTTGTCCACCCGTAGCAGTCTGTTGACCTCGCGGTCCATCATTTCTTGATTTCTTCTAAAAATTCCCGGACGACCTGAAGACCCAAAGCTTCTCTTATTCTTGCTCTGGCCTCTGTCCCGTATCTGTCTCTCAGTCTATTTAGCCTCTTCGGTAATTCTTGCCCTTTCCACTAAGATTGCAAAATCTCTTTCACGGTATGGAGCAATCATCACTCGTAGCTCATCTCTAAGTCCATCTTCAAATCTGATACACCGTTCATATTCCGTAGCCACTATCCCTCTGGCATAATGACTAAGTCACAAAAATTCTGCTTCATATTTAGCTATCGACTTGTTTCCTTGGACCAAATTCAGAAATGTCTTCCTCTGGGAGTCGATGTAGCTAGCTCCAACATACTTTCCTTCGAATTTCACTTTAAAATACCCCTAATCCAGATGATCCACAGGGGTACTCTCCTTGATAGTGAGCCACCACTGGTAGGCTTCATCACGAAGAAGTGAAATAGCACCTTTCAATTTCTCTTGATGAGTGCAAACTAAATCGTCCATAATCCTCTCGATCGCTTCCAACCAAAGATTCCGCTACATTTGGAGCTACTCGGATACTCCTCCGAAAACCTCGGCTCCATTCGATCTTAGTCTCTCAGCTACTGACTTTCGAGACCCATTTCCAGAACTAGCTTCTGCTACTCGTTCTAAAACTCGCAGCACAGCTTGTGATACTGTGTCACCTCCATCATTTTGCTCTTGAAAATCCACCCCAACAGCTGGTGGCAGAGCTTCATTTTCAGAACCTTGACAAGATCTAACTGGTTCCGACACAGCCATTCTTCCTTGTCCACATCCAC
Source organism: Gossypium rotundifolium (assembly GCA_025506655.1). Taxonomy (NCBI): domain Eukaryota; kingdom Viridiplantae; phylum Streptophyta; class Magnoliopsida; order Malvales; family Malvaceae; genus Gossypium; species Gossypium rotundifolium. The sequence continues at coordinate 56,225,970 of CP106731.1, forward strand.
GATGTCCACGTCCCCTAGAGCTCATGTCTACTACGCGTATTATTTGTTTTTACGAAAGAGTCTTATGTATTAGAGTCTTTTCACTTCTTATTAAAGGAAAGTTTTATGAAATAGATATTCAGTAGTTTTTCCGTAGTAGCATACAAACACCTAAGGTCCATGTCTCTAAAGTGTAGTTTATGCTTAAACTATCACATATCGATAAAGTACATACCTGATGGATCTGGGCTGAGAACTCGAGTGCCATGCTCTTATAAAACCATTTTATCTTAAGAAAACTAAAAAAAATCATTTGGGCCAATTTTTGAAAACGTTGTGGGCTTCACAACCCAAGGCCGAGAGTTTAAAATTGGGCTCTGATACCAAGCTGGAACACCCCAAACCCGGCCTAAAAAGCCTAACCGGATTTGGTATGTTCCTCGAGTAAAACTATAGCAAATTATCGTTTTTAAGAAAAACTTGATGATTTTGTAGAAAACAGAGTAACTTAACATTTTAGGCTAAAAACAAATTTGTAAAGTAAAATTTATATCATTTAAAAACATTATTTGTAGGAGGAATTGATAAGTCAAAAGAAAACCACATTTAAGGAAATTACTTTAAAATATATATATATATATATATATATATATATATTAGTTGACAAAACATTTTGAATTATTATTTATCGAAAACCATTTAGTTATTGTTCATGGCAAAATAAAAGAAAATCCAAACACAAAATTAAAGATGGTTTATAGTGGCCTTATTACATAAAATTGTCAAACCCATAATAAAGTCTAAATAATAATAATTAACTTAATAAGTTTAAGTAGGAAAATTTCCAAACTTCATTATTTGAGCTTTGGCCACCTCGAACTCCTTGTTGACCCGATCCATCGCACTACGAATTATCTGAAAAGTTTATCCCACAAAAGGGGTGAGTCATAAACTCAATGTATAACACATACATTAAAAAGCGCATTTGATTAAGCCTTTAAGCCCATTAATTACACATATGGCCATAGGACCATTTAAGTCATATTTGGCCCAAAAGCCCATTTAGCTCATATTTAGCTCAAAAGCCCATATCATGGCGGATCGAATAATAATCATTCAATATTACATGGTTATGTACATGAAATGAAATGCAAGCCCTACCACCTAAATATCCATCCGCTACACACCACCGCATTCCAACCAACACACCGTGGGATTACTAAATCGACCCTCCATCCACTACACACCATCAAGGCGATTCTTTGTAGTCAACATGCACATCGCCTTATAATATTGTGGCAAAGCCACCAAATAGATGTGACCAAGTCACCGATCAAGTCCAATTTCAAATACGTGACCAAGTCACGGAGCCAAATATGTGACCGAAGTCACCTAAATGTGGTAAAACCACCAGAATACTTCCTCCTTTATAAAATATACCCATATGCCCATGCACATACATATCAAATCAGATTTTCATGCTATTTACCCCACAAATCATAATATAGTCATGCTTATTTCACTTTTATGCATATAGCAAAATGAACAAAATATTGGGGTAAACATACCTGAATATCGTATACCACTGAATGGTATCCAAAATCACAATCATATACATGGTCATATAGTCACATTTAAATATATGTAAATCTGATGAGATTTTTAATGTAAGGTTACACACCTAGTGACAGTGAGAACAATACTCTCTCGCTCGTCAACACCTAATTAATTAACACACTTGATTAGTATAAACTTTAACTAATAAAACTATGTTTATTGACGAGGGATCTAAATCCTTACCCTCGGATTCTCGAACGACGGTAATCTATGATTTTTCTCCACTAGATGGATCAAAACCCGCTGATATTCCACCAACATAAAGTGGTTCGGTTGTCCGCATTACTTCAAATAACCGATCCTCGTTAGCAGAGGGTCCACAACCCGGTGGAAAGTCTCTAATCACGACATGACCCTTCGCTTGAAGTTTGATGGTAAAGGAATACCTCCTCTCTTCCAAACACTCAAGACGGCTCTTTTCTTACCTATCTTGTTGGTCTTAAATTGCCCCTAAAAATACGATCGATTAGTAGTCTATCTAAAGAAATCGATATGATCTAAATTAATAACCTTACCTTGATCATTTCGAATGGTCACTTCTTAAGAGTTGTCTACAACAAAGATCTTTGAAAAATCTTTTCAAATGATTCGGCCTAGGAGAGAAAATAAAAGATCATGATTCTAAATTTACCAAAGTAAAAAGAAATGATATGAAAATGATTGACAAAACCTTACTTTGAGTTCTTCAAGATTCGGCCTTGAATAAGAAGAAAAGAAGGATTGATGATTCGACTTTAACAAAAAGATAAAGGAAAAAGATATTGATTTTTAGCATAAATAGTTTCGGTTTTCAAAGAAATAAAAAGGAGAAAAAAAAATTGAAATAGAAATTGATTCGGTTGACAAAAGAGATGAAAATGATGTTGATTCTTAAAAGAAAAGAGATTGGTTTTGGAACCTATGCACATTTGGCCAAGGGGTAAAAATTGAAGAAAAGTGGTTCTTGAACCTTTGTAGTTTTGGCAAAGAGGGAAAGAGAAGAGAGAAATAGGATGAAAAAGAAAAGGAGAAATGATCAAAGAGAGTAAATGGGTTTCGGTTATGGAAGAAATTGAATAAAGAAAAGTTTTTGGTAATGGTCAAGTGAGAAAAGATGAAAGAAAATGCCTTCAAAAGTGGTAATATTTTGGTACCAAAAAGAGAGAAAATCTTGAGAGGAAAAGAAGAAAAAGAGTACCAATTTGGCCAAATATGATAGCCAAAACAAAACAAAGTTTTCACCTAATGCAAAAGATAATTTCGGTTTGGAAGAAAGATTTTGGAGAAAGGAGAAAAGATGGACAATTTGCTAGGATTTTGGCCAACTAGCACCCTAATGGCTACACCAAATTTTCGGTCAACCTTAGCCAACATCATCCCCTTTTCCTCCTTGTTTCTTTCCCATCATATCCAAAATTTCCAAGACAATTAATCACTCCCTTAGCCCTTCATGTTGTCTAGGTTCATGGTCAAATGACCATGAACAAACTCCCAAAACATTGCCCAATATCATGCCTTTTGCCCCCTCATCTTATCATCAACTTATGATTCCATACCATAAGTTCCTAGCTTCCTTTTCACATGGTCAAATAGCCAAAATTAAGAGAATACTCATCCACTCTAGAACATTCTTGGCCGACACTAAAGGGAAGGAAACAAAAATAAAATCCTCCCTAATGCTAACAAGGAGATTCGAACCTCACTCCTCAAGCACACATCCATGCATCTTAACCACCTTGCCAATTACTCAACTTATGCTAGAAACCTCTTGTCATTAATTCTTAAAGCCTAACTTGCTTAGCTCTTTCTTAATTATTAGAAATTAAAAGTTTCACTAAACATTCACTTAATTAATGAAGCTCAAATAACTTCCAAAATACACTCAATAATAATTAAGCATGCAACATCATTCAATCAAGTAAGATGCATAACCCCCAATTATCAGGATGTTACAATTCTGGTTAGAAAACACAGTGAGAGTTTTTGATGAATTATCATGTACTCCAGATAAATTCTTGAAATGTGTTGTTTCTTTGTTGAAAGACTCAGCTTATTAGTGGTGGAACACCTTGGTTACGGTAGTACCGAGATATCGAGTAAACTAGAAATTCTTCCAGACAGAGTTCAGAAAGAAATATGTGAGTCAGAGACTTCGATAAGAAACGCAAAGAGTTTCATCAATTGAAGCAAGGTCGTATGATAGTACCTGAGTATGAGAGGGAATTTGTGCGACTCAGTAAGTATGCCTGGGAATGTATACCAACAGAGGTTACTATGAGCACTCGATTTGAAGATGGCCTAAATGAATATATCAGGCTGTTAGTCGAGATTCTTGAGTGAAAAGAATTCATGGTGTTGGTTGATAGAGCGCAAAAGGCCAAGGAACTTAGCAAAGCAAAGAAAAGCTAATTCTAAGGCCCATGATTCAAGAAAACGACATATGGAAAAATTGGAAACACGAAAATATACACACTTTTTCATGCCTTTTTAACTCAAACTCATGTAGTTTCAATAAAATTCTTAACGAAAAATATATAATAATTATAGAATAATTAAATTGCACTAAAATTATGAAAACTTTGAATTTTAATTAATTTTATATCAAATTTTGATTAATTTTAATTATTTTCGATAGATTTGCACAAAGGGCAAAAAATGACTCGGCAGACACTACTAAAAGCGCAAAACTCTGAATCAATTTTGAAGCTTCAAGGTGAATTAATTTTTCAGCCTAAGATGGTCCAAATTATGTGTATTAATTCATAATATAATTAATTTTAATTTTAATCCAAGTTAATATGGGTTAAATAAATAATTATTAATTAATTATGAAAAGGGACCCAGTTGAGCTGAACCGAGAAAACCGATCCAACTAAGCATTGGGAAGCCCAAAACCATCCTACATGCTGACCCAATCAGCTTGCTTGGCTGATTTTTTTGCTTGCAAAATGGCCTTGAATACTCCTTCAAATTGTATTCAAACCCCTCCACTATTTATGCCTCTCTAGATTTTCCCCTAGCTTAAAATAGCATGTTTGAAATCTTCAAACATGCCACATGTGTGACTGGCCTTTGGGGGGAGTTTTTGGCTGCTGATTTTGGCTATTTTTAGCAGCCTTCTCAACCTATAAATACCCCCTTGGCTGCTCACTTCAAACACATCCCAAACCCTTCTCATCTCTTTTCTTTTCTCTCATTTTCTCTTTTCATTCCCTTCCATTTTTCTTTATTTTCGCCCCCTATTCCCTTGCCAATTTCACCTCTTGAAAAAAGTCAATAAACCATCATTTGGAGCATTATTCAATTGTTCGTCGAATCCTTGGTTCAACAAAAACAAGTAGAGAAGGAGGAGTAGAGCAAAAAGCTACAGAGAAAACACTAGATTTGATTATTGTTTCCTATCCATTTAATTTTTTTGTTGTTGTGATGAACATGTCTATGAATATTTGTGATGTTGATATGTTTAATTTAATTAATATGGCTTAAAATTAATTCATGTTAGGTTGGTTGCATTTCATTTACTTGAGTTATTAAAATTGTGTTTGTGCTGTTATAGGCTTCGGTAAGATGTTTGATTAAGTAAAACCATGACTAAGTTATTCTTGTATTACAATTGTATGGTAACTAATGAATTAATTATTTAAACGGATTGAAATTGTAATTAATTGACACGATACATAATCAGTGCATGTTTAATCATCTAAGGTAGTTGAGGATTAAATTAGCTACAGTATCTAACGATACATTAGCCTTGCATAACTTGCAAGATTATTGTGATTAAATTGTTTCAAGGAAGAAATACATTGTTACCTCACGTAATCTTTTATGTGCTTATGAGATTGAATAGAGGTATGTACGAGATATTATTTTAATTTCATAAGTATGTATGTGCATTAACACATTTGCTTATTAATATTTTTTTAATCGGTTGCATTGACATAGAGATATAGTCAAGAGATAAATGGATTTTGGTAGGTAAGTATGTTCAGAAGTTAGCAAATTATCAAGCTGCCATGAATTTATTCGTAACAACATGAACATGAGCTTAATAATTCTAAGTTAAGAAATGTAATTAATCTAACACAATTATGCCATCTTGTTTAAAATCATTTTTTGAGATCGTGTATTGGGACTTTTATTTTCAATTTATTTATTTTACTTAGTTAAAAATCTTAGTTTTTAATCACCCTCTCAAATTAAAATATTTTTCTTCACCAAAGTGTTTTAAATTGCATTCATAAATAATTCTTTTCAAAGTCCTTGTGGGTACGATAACTCAACATGTATTTGCCACTTTATTACTTGTTGCGATTGGTACACTTACACATTCCCATCATTCCAAGTTTTTGGCGTTGTTGCCGAGGACTATTTTAAAAGACATTATTTGTGAAATTGTTAATTTTGCATTTTGGTCTATTTTTATGTTAAATTTTAATTCCAATTTTTTGTGTGTTTGTTTCGGGTGTTTATGAGTATTGATCAAATTATTGAATTACTCCCCGTAGAACCTAAAACTGTAAGGACTTTCTAACAAAGGAGAAGACAAGCGAACCAAAGAAGGACTGAGGAGTTGAATTTTTGTAATAGCCCAAACCCGGCCCATGCGTTAAGGCCGGATCTGACATGTCACATGAGAAAATATTTTTAAGCCCTTTTCGTTCGTACGTAAACAAATATTGATTTGTTAAAATCAAGAAAAACAATTTGTTTTAATTATTTGACAAAATGTTACTAACTTCGAAGATAGATTGATAAATCAAAAATTTGAACTAATGATTTTATAAACCGTAACTTTTGAAAACATTGATGAAAATTTGAGAAAAATTTTTGAGTTAAAAATATTGATGTAAGTTTATTATGAAATCCATTTGTAAATCCATTTTAGAAAATCTTTATTTGAGTTTTAGAAAAATCCCATTTAAAGTAATTTGAGCAAAATATAAATACGTCAAACATAAAGCAATATAAAATAAACCAGAGGCCTTACTACAACATTTAACCTAAAATAGTAAAGTCATAAAAGAAACGAGGAAGAAGTCTAAAGTCCAAATAAACCATTTTTGAAGTATGGCCCCCACCGAGTCATCCATGGCCCAAGTTCACGTCACTGAGTATTACCTGAAAGGGATAAGGAAAACAGGGTGAGTTACTAGAACTCAAGCATAACCCCTTACCAAAGGTCCACTGGGCACAAACCCATTTAGCAATATCTTGGGCCTAAGCCCTTTTTTACAAAAGAATGTATCAATTATATATCATATGAATGTAATGCAATCCCAAACCAACCTAATAATCCATCCGCTACACACCACCCCTACCATCCATCACACCTATGGGGATCAAGTCAACCCACCCCGCCAAACACACCAATTGCAGGCATTTAGCCATTTATAATATATTCAAATTGTGGACAAGCCATCAGAATCATAGTGAATCAAATTATCAAACATATTTGTGGCAGTGCCACCAGAATCACTTCTCTTCAACATTTTCCCATCCCATGCAAAGTCATGTAAATGCATCATACATAGCAAATCATGATATTTACAAATATATCAACAATAATTAATTCAGAAAAAGTTCAGCCCATTAACACTTTGCAAATCGGCCCATTAATTCAATTTATCAAATCGGCCCATTAAGCAATATATCAATTCGGCCCATTAGGCAATATATTAATTCAACCCATTAAGCAATTTATCAAATCGGCCCATTATGTAACACCTAAACCCGGTTAACACACCACGACCGAATTTGGTATGTTACAGGGAAGAAGGTATTTGAGAGGTTTTAGGTTTAAGTTTAGGAGTTTGTTAAAATCATCTTGCTAAATTTGTACTTGAAGAAAATCTTGGGGATGACTTTTTTAAAACCGATGGTGCATTTGAAAACCCGATAATTTTGAAAACTTAATCAAATATGTAAGTAAAACAAGTTTATCTCATTTAAAAATTCAATTAATCCTTGTTGTTGCTTAAAAACATTTTGACTTAGTACATGAATGCATTCAAGTTGGAGAACATTTGAGTTTCATTTATCTTGAATTACGATTGTGATACCCGATGGAAAAGTTTAAAACATATCGCTTGTAGTTTGAAAACCTTATCTTTACAAATTTTAGCCAAATTTTAACCCCATAAATTATTAAGGCATATTTGAAATCCAATCTAAGCATGTAAATAACAAAACATAAGTTTAAAAGGCCTTTACAATCCAAATAAACCAAATGAAAAACCACCAAATAAAGTACCAAGTTTAAATCAATGCAACTCTGAATTTATCCATGGCATGGGCACCTCAAGTCCATCCGGCTCCATGTCCGAGATCTATGTGTCACCGAAATGATAAGGGAGAAGGTGAGTCGCAAGACTCGAGTATAAATCCTCTCCCAGTATATGCAACATGCTAACACACATCATAACAAAGCAATACAATTAATGCACCCGATCCTAACCATCCGTAACACCTTTTCTACCCGTGTGGTACCAAACCATTGGTGGTGCCAAACCACTTTGTGACCCAAAGTCACGATATCCATAGGTGTGGTGCCAAACCACCGGTGACCCAAAGTCACGAAGATCCATCGTGGGGACAACCCACGTGTGATACCAAATCACCGTGACAATCCGTATCTCAAAAGTGGGGCCAACCCATGGTGGCGTTAACCACGTGGACGAGTCGCTATGAGGTGCCAAACCTCTGGTGTCCCAAAGACACAAGTGTGATACCAAATCACTGGTGACCGCAGTCTTGAATCAAATGATAGGGCCAACCCATCGTGTGATACCAAATCACTAGCGTCAATCCCGTATAATCAACCGTGGGGCCAACCCACTGTGGTGCTAAGCCACTGGGACGAGACACGGAGGTGCCAAACCTCTGGTGACCCAAAGTCACAATAATCAATCTGTGGTACCAAACCACTGGAGGTGCCAAACCTCTGGTGTCCCAAAGACACGGATATCATATCCCCCTTCTCTCATATCACCCAATAACATATCATACTAATGCAAATCGTGCAATCATGCTATCATGCTCACATGCTTAATATGACATCTCAAAATACATACACCATAAATCATGATATCGATATCATCACAGATCTCGTAATGAAACGGACTTACGAATCCGTATCCATACCTCATTGGGTATTATATCACCAACCATCTTGTTTCACTTACACAATCAAAGTTATTAACATATTACTCAATGAAGGTGTGTTAGTTTACACACCTGTTAGAACGCATGCTCAATCCCAAAGAACCGGTTTAAATCCCTCGATTATCTTGCTCCTAAAATCGGCCAAACACAAGATTAATCATTTAAAACCATTCGGCCAGAATAGATAAACCAAAGGGGTTAGCGTTTGAACCCTTACCTTTGCAAATAGTTTGGTTTCCTACCAAACCCGAACCAACAATGGTTCCTTCTGATAATCGGCCTCCCCCCTAAAACACAAACCATTAGTCTCATAAGTCTTTGGCTTAACAACTCTAAAAAAACCATTAAAGCAACCTCTTACCACCACTTACCTAACGATTATCAGAGAAGGAAGGCTCTTCTTGCTTGCTTCCAAAATCCAAAGGCCCTATACGAAATCGATTACCAAAACCAAAGGTTAACTCCTTTCAACAAATACCAAAATCGGCCCTTAAACAAACCCAAAATCGATAAAGCACAAGAGAGGGGAGAAATGGCCATTCGGCCAAGCATTACCTTCTTCTAAACCGATTGCAACACGGGCCCAACAAGGTCAACACTCCTCTAAAATTTGGCAATGAAGAAGCTATTAAGAGAGAAAAGATTCGGCTAGCACCCTTAACAAAAAGAAAAGGAAATTTGGCCTTAAGAGAAATGGGAAGAACAAATGGTGACAAAAGGCTAAGGGGTTTTGGAAAAGAAGAAAAATAAAATGATGAATGGAGGGGGTGCTTTCAGTTTAAAGAAAAAGAAAATGGAGGATGATGTTTTTGGAGAATGGAGTTTCGGCAAGAGGATATTGAGAGAGGAAAAGAGAGTATAAGAGGAAGAGAAGCTAGTTTCGGCTCAATAGCAATGGAGAAAGTAAATGGAGAATGTAAGTTTCGGCACTAGCTTTAAGAGAAAGGAAATAAACGTATGAGAAGAAGGGGATACTAGTTTCGGTTTATGTAATATCCCGGGGTTAAGGGCTATTTTGTTTTGGCATTATTTGCATGTTAATGGCTTGCTATGTTGTTGTTTGTGAGGTTTCGGGGCTTAGTTGTAGGCTAGGAGTGTGCCTGAGTAGGAGGAAAAAATTTTAGTTTTTGGGCTTTAGGGGATAGGAGCTGAAGGAGCTGGGTCTTATATATTTTAATTGGTGTTCTTGAGTACAAGAGATGAGCTAGCAAAGTGGCAAAGCATGCGCCACTTAGACCTTGGGTGTGACGTCAAGTGCAAGGGAGGAGCTATTGTGTTCAAGCTGCGAAAATCCCCTGTTTTTGCATCCTTTTGACGCCAAGGAGAGGAGAGTTGTAGGCAGTTCGAACTCTGCCTTGGACCAAGTCAATAGGAGGAATGGATGGCAAGGAGTGAATTGTGGGATTTGACTAGTTCAAACTAGTTTGAATTAGTGGCTTGGGAGTATTTGGGGGAAGTTGGCCAATTTTTAGGAGATTTTTAGGGGAGAATGGTCGGTTTGTGGTAGGTGTGGGGAGTCCCGAAACTCTCTTAGGCTTACTGATGTTTTGGTCAACTTTAGTTTAGTATGTCAAGCTGATTTTTTTTCAAAGTAAGTCTCTCATTATTCTTCCTTGAAACCGAAAGCTTCAAGCAAACATACTTAGCCAAAAATTGCCTTGTTTTCTCTTAATTCTGGCTAGTAGCCGAATGTCCTCTTGAATTCTTAAACATTTTTTTCTTTTTTTTTTTTTGTTTGTTTTGCTTCTTTCTCTTTGTTTTAGCCTAACTATTCACCCTCCCATATCTCTCTTTTCCTTTTCTTTGTGCTGTCAAACCACACCCTCCTCAAAGAATTGGCCAAATATCAACATTCTTCCTTCCCTTTTCTTTCGGTTTTCTTTCTTTGTGTGAAGCCGAATCTTCCTTTAACCTTAGCCGATTATCACCATCTGTTTCTTCCCACTTCTCTTAAGCTGAAACCCTCTCAATCTCACCTCTATTCTCCCTTTTCTTTCCACTCAAAGTCGAACATAGGCGTGTTAAACACCTTGGCCGGACCCTTTTCTTTTAGTTTTGCACTTTGGCCGAATCTATTTCTTTCTTCCTATAGTTCTTCATTGCCGTAAATAAGAAAAGGAGTGAAACCTTGTTGGAGTCTTGTTCAATCGGCCTAGTAAGAGGTAGGTGGTTGGCCGAATGGCCATTTCTTCCCTTTCTTGTTGCTTTGTCGATTTTTAGCCTGTTTAAGGGTCGATTTTGGCATCGATTATAAGGAGTTAATGTTTAGTTTGGTAATCATTTTTCGTATAGGGCCGTTGGAGTTCGGAAGTAAGTAAGAAGGAGCTTTCTTTCTCTGATAAGCGATCGATAAGTGGTGGTAAGTAGGGGTAAGAGGTTATCCTGTTAAGTCTATTCTTTTAGAGTTCTATAAGCCAAAGTTCAATGGATTAACTGTTCTTGTAATAGGGTCTGCCGATTGTTAAAAGAGGAACCATTGTCAATTCGGGTTTGGTAGGAAGCCAAACGTTTGCAAGGTAAGGGTTAATCGATATACCCTTTGGATTAAATGGTTTTGGCCGAATGAGTTAAGTGCTAATCCCTTGTTGCCCGAATGTAGGCTCAGGGTTGTCGAGGTGATCAAGGGACTTTGACCCGTTCTTAGGATTAACATCTTTGCTATTTCGTGTGTAAACCAACACACTTTCTTAATCGAGTAATGTGATAACCTCGTGCGTGTAAATGAAACAGTGTGGTTGACTATTTTGATACCCATTGAGGTATGGATACGGATTCGTAAGTCCATTTCATTATGAAATATGTGATGATATATGATATCATGATTGTGGGTGTATATTCGTTGAGATGCCATATTAAGCATGTGAGCATGATAGCATGATTGCACGATTTTGCATTTAGTATGATGTGCTATTGGGTGATATGAGAGGAGGGGGAGTATGATATCCGTGTCTTTGGGACACTGTGTCTTTGGGACACCAGAGGTTTGGCACCTCCAGTGGTTTGGTACCACAATGATATTTTGTGACTTTGGGTCACCAGAGGTTTGGTACCTCAGCGTCTCGTCCCAGTGGCTTAGTACCACGGTGGGTTGGCCCCACAGTTGATTATACGGGATTGACGCCAAGGTGATTTGGTATCACACGATGGGTTGGCCCCATCATCGATTTGTGATCATGGTCACTAGTGATTTGGTATCACATGTGTCTTTAGGACACCGAGGTTTGGCACCTCATTGCGACTCGTCCCGTGGTTTGACACCACCGTGGGTTGGCCCCACTTATGAGATACTGGGATTGTCGCCAGTGATTTGGTATCACATGATGGGTTGGCCCCATCATTGGATTATTGTGACTTGGTCACCAAAGGTGGTTTGGCACCACATTATGGATATCGTGACTTTGGGTCACTAGTGGTTTGGCACCACCAGTGGTTTGGTACCACATGGGGTAGAAAAGGTGATACGGTTGGTTAGGATCGGGTGCATTACTTGCATTATTTTGTTATGATGCGTGTTGGCATGTTATATCGGGAGAGGGATTTATACACTGAGTCTTGCGACTCACTCTCTCCTTTGACTTTTCAGGTGACACTTAGACGCGGACATGGAACCGGGATGGACTCGTGGTGCTCATGCCATGCTTAAATAAAGATTTGCTCAGACTTTTATTAATTTGGTACTTAAGCATATTCATTACTATTTGGTTTTATTTGGGTTTGTAAATGGCCTCTTAAATTATGTTTTGCTATGTTTATGTTTAAAGTAGATTTATAATATGTCTTAACAAATCTAAAATGTGCTAAAACTTGAAAGGATAACGATTTCAAAACTACAAAAGCGATGTTTTAAGCTATACCATCGGGTATCACACTATGATTTGGGATAAAGTGAACTCAAATGTTTTCTAACTTAAATACGATTTTCTACTAAGTCAAAAATGTTTTAGTAACAATAAGAAACAACTTAAACTTCTAAATGAGATAAACTAGTTTTACCTACACATCGAATTAAGTTTTCAAAAATTTCCGGGTTTTCAAATTCATCATCAGATTTCAATCAAACCTACTCAAATTTTTCTTCAAATACACAATTTAGCGAAGTGTTTTCCTCAAACTTTTAAACTTAAACCTAAACCTCTCAAAATCCTTTTTCCCCTGTAACATACCAGATTCGATCGTGGTGTGTTGACCGAATTTGGGGTGTTACAATTGTGGTATCAGAGCTAAGTTCAAAGGCTCGACTGTGGGCCCGAGGCCCAAAATGTTTTCAAAAGTCTGTTTTAAGTGTTATGTTTTGAAAAGTATGGTTTGAAAGGCATGACACCGAGTCTCCAGCACCAATCCGCCCAGGTAAGTACCCCGTACTATTGTTTGTGATAATGATATTGATGTAATGTGATGGAATGATTAGTAATAGTAAGACTACCTTAGAGACTGAAACTGATAGGACTCTATGGACTCGCGAAAACGAAACTTTTTAATAAGCAATATTCAAAGGACTTTGCTTTTAAAAAGTGGAATAATTACTGATACATAAAATTCTTTAAATCAGACGAGATTTAGTCATGAGTACCCGAGGTGGACGTGGTCGTGGACATGGTCGGGGTAGGATGACGGTTTCTGAGCCCGTAGGTTCTGGTCAGGGGTCAGAGAATGACATACCGATTCCGCCACCAACTGGAGGTGGTGAGTTCCAAGAGTAGACTGGGGATGACGCAGTGTCACAGGTGATGCTGCGAGTGTTAGAAAGGGTAGCTGGAGTAGGTGGAGGTGCAGGAGATAGGAAATCATGCTCGAGCGACTTGAACAAATAAATTTGAATTCTTTCGGTGTTTCGGGTGTTGCTCCTAGCACTGCTGAATATTGGCTGGAAGCAACAGAGCGGATCATGGATGATCTAGACCTGACTGCTGAAGAAAAGTTAAAGGGGATCGTATCGCTTCTCCGAGATGAGTCATACCAGTGGTGGCTCACTTTGTTGAGAATACCGCACCAAGATCTGACTTGGGACTATTTTCGGGCTGCTTATCAGAAAAAGTACGTGGGAGCTAACTACATTATTGAGTAGCGGAAAGCATTTCTGAGGTTAGTTCGAGAGCAAATCGTAGCGAGTCGAGGCGAGTTTCGAGGTGAGTCGGTATGCGTGGGTATGGTGGCTACTGAACACGAGAGGTGTGTTCGTTTCGAGGATGGCCTGTGAGACGAATTAAGGTTGTTAATTGTGCCTCAGCAGGAGCGTGATTTTGCTATCTTGGTTGAGAAGGCTAAGGTAGCCGAGGGCATTAAGGAGTCGGTGAGGCAAGGCATGGATAGGAACCGACACAAGAGGAGTTTTGGATCTTCTGGGTCGTCAGGGAATCAGCAGAAAAGGGCTAGACCGAGTGGGCCAAATCAGTCGGGTAGGTTTGTTGCTGCTAGGCAAGGACCGCCGCATGTAACCGCTAGGGAAAGCTCATTGGGGAGGATGTTGGACTGATGGTAGAGGTTGTTTTGAGTGTGGCTCGCTGGACCACCGTGTGAGGGACTGTCCGCGCAAGTTGGCTAGGATTCAATCATAGAATCAGGGCCGTACTCAGTATAGGAATAATGGACCACCACCGCAGAGGGGCCGAGGTAATGGCAGAGGAGGCAATGGTTCTAGTCGGGGCCGTAGAGCACCGGGCAGGTGCGTAGTATTCGAGGCCGACGGTACCGAGGCTAGTGTATGCGGCGAGACGCCGAGAGGAAGGCGACGCACCGGACGTCATTACTGGTACGTTTTTAATCTTTGGTTCTCCATTTACTGCTTTGATTGATGTGGGTTCAACACATTCATATGTTGTAAGTAGCATAGTGAAGACCATGGATTTAGACTCTGAGATATCTTCTAGGCAGATGACCGTAATAAGCCCTCTAGGTCACTCTGTAGTGGTAGATAAGCTGTATAGAGACGTACCTCTAGAACTCCAAGGGGTAGTATTTGAGGCTGATCTGATGGAACTGCCTTTCGGGGAGTTCGATCTGATTCTTGGGATGGACTGGCTGGTTAAACACCAGGCGAAGTTGGATCTGCGCGCTAAGCGCATGGTTCTCGAGCACAACCGAGGTGATGAGGCGTTTCGATCGGTAATAGGAGGAATTATCATCCAATGTGGTATCTGCTCTGAAAGCCAAGAAGATGGTCAGAAAGGGCTGCGAAGCATATATGGTTCATGTGTATGCCTTAGAGGCTAAAGAGTCTGCTGTGGAGATGGTTCGGACAGTTAGGGAATTTGCTGATGTGTTTCCTGAGGAGCTTCCGAGATTACCACCAGATCGGGAGGTAGAGTTCGGAATAGATCTATTACCCGAATCGCTGCAAGTATCTATTGCTCGCATGTGATGGCACCTAAGGAGTTAGTGGAGCTTAAGGCTCAGATCCAGGAATTGTTGGACCGAGGCTTTATCAGGCCAAGTGTTTCACCATGGGGAGCGCTGGTACTCTTTGTCAAGAAGAAAGACTGTACTATGCGGATGTGTATAGACTACCGCCAACTGAATAAGCTGACGATCAAAAACAAGTATCCACTGCCTCGAATAGATGACTTGTTTGATCAGCTGAAGGGCGCGTCGGTTTTCTCGAAGATCGACTTAAGGTCTTGGTATCACCAGTTAAGGGTAAAGGAGGCAGATATCTGCAAGACGGCATTTCGTACTCGGTATGGGCACTTTGAGTTTTTAGTTATGCCGTTTGGGTTGACTAATGTGCCGGCGGCCTTCATGGATATGATGAATAGGGTGTTCCAATAGTATCTAGATCAGTTCGTAGTGGTTTTTATCGACGACATCTTGGTATATTCAAGGACTGAGGAGGAACATGATGCTCATTTGCGGGTGGTATTGCAGATTCTAAAGGAGAAACAACTTTATGCAAAATTTAGAAAATGCGAGTTCTGGCTTAGGGAGGTGACGTTCTTGGGTCATATAGTATCGGCTGAGGGGATTAGAGTGGACCCTCGTAAGATTGAGGCAGTCTTGGATTGAAGCCGCCTAGGTCAGTAGCTGAGGTTCGGAGTTTTCTGGGTTTGGCAGGATACTACCGAAGATTTGTAGAGGGTTTCTCATTGATCGCAGCACCGATGACCAAATTATTAAGAAAAGGGGTTCCGTTTATTTGGACTGAGAGGCAACAGGAGAGCTTCGATAAGTTGAAGAAGATTTTGACTGAAGCTCCGGTTCTGATTCAACCTGAGGCTGGTAAGGAATTCACAGTTTACTGCGATGCATCACATACGAGATTGGGTTGTGTGCTGATGCAAGAAGGGAAGGTTGTGGCTTACGCATCTCGGCAGCTGAGGCCACATGAGGTAAATTATCCAACGCACGATCTGGAGTTAGCGGCTGTAGTTTTTGCTTTGAAGATATGGAGGCATTACTTGTACGGAGAGAGATTGATAGTCTACACGGATCATAAGAGTCTGAAGTACCTTCTGACTCAGAAAGACTTGAATCTGAGACAGCGCAGATGGATTGAGCTGCTGAAAGACTACGATTGCTCAATCGAGTATCATCCGGGCAAGGCTAACATTGTGGCAGATGCGTTGAGCCGTAAGGTTGTTTCAGATTTAAGAGCGATGTTTGCCCACTTGAGTTTGTATGACGACGGGAGTATTCTGGCAGAGCTGCAAGTTAAGCCTACTTGGGTTGAGCAGATCAGAGAAAAATAGTTGATGGATGAGGTTCTGAGCGCGCAGAGGACACAAGTGCAGAATGATGGGTTGAAGGGTTATAGCTTGTCTAGTGATGGGGTTCTGTGTTTTCAGGGGAAAGCTTGTATGCCGGGAGATTTTGAATTAAGGCAAAAGATTCTTCAGGATGCACATAGCAGCCCCTACGCTATGCATCCTGGAGGAAGCAAAATGTATAGGGATCTCGAGAGACGCTTACGTGGTAAGGTCCGAAAAAGGAAGTGACAGAGTTTGTAGGAAGTGTCCGACATGTCGGAGGTCAAGGTCGAGCATCGCCTAACGTCTGGTTGCTTGACCAAAGAAAATCCCACAAGGAAGTGGAAAGGATAACAATGGATTTCGTCAGTGGATTACCGCTTACACCGAGCAAGAAGGATTCGGTTTGGGTAATTGTGGACCGGCTGACTAAATCAGCTCACTTTATTCCGGTGAGGGTGGATTACCCACTTCAGAGGTTGGCGAAGCTGTATGTGTCAGAAATAGTGAGACTGCACGGGGTGCCTGTATCGATCATCTCGGATAGGGATCCGAGGTTCACGTCAAGGTTCTGGAAAGCGTTGCATCAAGCTCTAGGTACACGGTTAGATTTCAGCACGACATTTCATCCGCAGACTGACGGGTAGTCGGAAAGGGTTATACAGATCTTGGAGGACATGCTACGAGGGTGTGTTTTGGACTTCAGGGGTAGTTGGGAGGAGTATCTACCGTTAGCTGAGTTCACCTACAACAACAGCTACCAAGCGAGCATCAAGATGGCACCTTATGAGGCGTTGTATGCGGTAGGAAGTGTCGCCACCTACTTGTTGGATGAGAGTTAAGTGAACGCCAAATGTTGGGACCAGAGTTGGTTCTTTGAGACCAAGACAAGGTTAAGTTGATTCAGCTCGATTGGAGGAAGCTTGGACCGCGAAGTCCTATGCCGATCTTAAATGGAGAGATATTGAATTTCTGTGGGAGATCGAGTTTTTCTGAAGGTCTCACCGTGGAAGAAAGTATTAAGGTTCGGAAGGAAAGGCAAGCTAAGTCCGAGGTTTATTGGACCGTATAAGGTACTGAGACGAGTGGGACCAGTTGCATATCAGCTCGAGTTGCTAGTAGAGCTAAGTCAGATTCACGACGTGTTCCACGCTTCAATGCTTGGCGTTATCGCCGATCCATCGCACGTGGTGACAGTAGAAGAGATCGAGGTAAACCCAGATTTGACCATGGAGGAAGAGCCTGTACAGATTTTAGATCGGGATGTGAAGGTTCTGCGTAAGAAGTCTGTGCCTTTGGTTAAGGTACTATGGCGGAATCATGGCGTGGAAGAAGCGACGTGGGAACCCGAGGATACGATGAGACAGCAATACCCGCAACTCTTCTGACCAGGTAATTTCGAGGTCAAAATTATTTAAAGGGGGGTAGAACTGTAATATCCCGGGGTTAAGGGCTATTTTGTTTTGGCATTGTTTGCATGTTAATGGCTTGCTATGTTGTTGTTTGTGAGGTTTCGGGGCTTAGTTGTAGGCTAGGAGTGTGCCTGAGTAGGAGGAAAAAATTTTAGTTTTTGGGCTTTAGGGGATAGGAGCTGAAGGAGCTGGGTCTTATATATTTTAATTGGTGTTCTTGAGTACAAGAGATGAGCTAGCAAAGTGGCAAAGCATGCGCCACTTAGACCTTGGGTGTGACGTCAAGTGCAAGGGAGGAGCTCTTGTGTTCAAGTCATGAAATCCCTGCTTTTTGCATCCTTTGACGCCAAGGAGAGGAGAGTTGTAGGTAGTTCGAACTCGCCTTGGACCAAGTCAATAGGAGGAATGGATGGCAAGGAGTGAATTGTGGGATTTGACTAGTTCAAACTAGTTTGAATTAGTGGCTTGGGAGTATTTGGGGGAAGTTGGCCAATTTTTAGGAGATTTTTGGGGGAGAATGGCCGGTTTGTGGTAGGTGTGGGGAGTGTCAAAACTCTCTTAGGCTTAGTGATGTTTTGGTTAGCTTTAGTCTAGTATGTCAAGCCGATTTTTTTTCAAAGTAAGTCTCTCATTATTCTTCCTTGAAACCGAATGCTTCAAGCAAACATACTTAGCCAAAAATTGCCTTGTTTTCTCTTAATTCTGGCTAGTAGCCGAATGTCCTCTTGAATTCTTAAACATTTTTTTTTCTTCTTTTTTTTTTGTTTGTTTTGCTTCTTTCTCTTTGTTTTAGCCGAACTATTCACCCTCCCATATCTCTCTTTTCCTTTTTCTTTGTGCTAAGCCGAAACCACACCCTCCTCAGTAATTGGCCGAATATCAACATTCTTCCTTCCCTTTTCTTTCGGTTTTCTTTCTTTGTGTGAAGCCGAATCTTCCTTTAACCTTAGCCGATTGTCACCATCTGTTTCTTCCTACTTCTCTTAAGCCGAAACCCTCTCAATCTCACCTCTATTCTCCCTTTTCTTTCCACTCAAAGTCGAACATAGGTGTGTTAAACACCTTGGCCGGACCCTTTTCTTTTAGTTTTGCACTTTGGCCGAATCTCTTTCTTTCTTCCTATAGTTCTTCATTACCGTAAATAAGAAAAGGAGTGAAACCTTGTTGGAGTCTTGTTCAATCGGCCTAGTAAGAGGTAGATGGTTGGCCGAATGGCCATTTCTTCCCTTTCTTGTTGCTTTGCCGATTTTTAGCCTGTTTAAGGGCCGATTTTGGCATCGGTTATAAGGAGTTAATGTTTAGTTTGGTAATCGTTTTTTGTATAGGGCCGTTGGAGTTCGGAAGCAAGTAAGAAGGAGCTTTCTTTCTTTGAGAAGCGATCGGTAAGTGGTGGTAAGTAGGGGTAAGAGGTTATCCTGTTAAGTCTATTCTTTTAGAGTTCTATAAGCCAAAGTTCAATGGATTAACTGTTCTTGTAATAGGGTCTGCCGATTGTTAAAAGAGGAACCATTGTCGATTCGGGTTTGGTAGGAAACCAAACGTTTGCAAGGTAAATGGTTTTGGCCGAATGAGTTAAGTGCTAATCCCTTGTTGGCCGAATGTAGGCTCAGGGTTGTCGAGGTGATCAAGGGACTTTGACCCGTTCTTAGGATTAACATCTTTGCTATTTCGTGTGTAAACCAACACACTTTCTTAATCGAGTAATGTGATAACCATGCTGTGTGTAAATGAAACAAAGTGGTTGACTATTTTGATACCCATTGAGGTATGGATACGGATTCGGTAAGTCCGTTTCATTATGAAATATGTGATGATATATGATATCATGATTGTAGGTGTATATTCGTTGAGATGCCATATTAAGCATGTGAGCATGATAGCATGATTGCACGATTTTGCATTTAGTATGATGTGCTATTGGGTGATATGAGAGGAGGGGGAGTATGATATCCGTGTCTTTGGGACACTGTGTCTTTGGGACACCAGAGGTTTGGCACCTCCAGTGGTTTGGTACCACAATGATATTTTGTGACTTTGGGTCACCAGAGGTTTGGCACCTCAGCGTCTCGTCCCAGTGGCTTAGTACCACGGTGGGTTGGCCCCACAGTTGATTATACGGGATTGACGCCAGTGATTTGGTATCACACGATGGGTTGGCCCCATCATCGATTTGTGACTGCGGTCACCAGTGATTTGGTATCACACTGTGTCTTTGGGACACCAGAGGTTTGGCACCTCATTGCGACTCGTCCCTGTGGTTTGACACCACCGTGGGTTGGCCCCACTTATGAGATATGGGATTGTCGCCTGTGATTTGGTATCACACGATGGGTTGGCCCCATCATTGGATTATTTGTGAATTCGGGTCACCAGTGGTTTGGCACCACATTATGGATATCGTGACTTTGGGTCACCAGTGGTTTGGCACCACCAGTGGTTTGGTACCACACGGGGTAGAAAAGGTGATATGGTTGGTTAGGATCGGGTGCATTACTTGCATTATTTTGTTATGATGTGTGTTGGCATGTTATACCGGGAGAGGGATTTATACACTGAGTCTTGCGACTCACTCTCTCCTTTGACTTTTCAGGTGACACTTAGACGCGGACATGGAACCGGGATGGACTCGTGGTGCTCATGCCATGCTTAAATAAAGATTTGCTCAGACTTTTATTAATTTGGTACTTAAGCATATTCATTACTATTTGGTTTTATTTGGGTTTGTAAATGGCCTCTTAAATTATGTTTTGCTATGTTTATGTTTAAAGTAGATTTATAATATGTCTTAACAAATCTAAAATGTGCTAAAACTTGAAAGGATAACGATTTCAAAACTACAAAAGCGATGTTTTAAGCTATACCATCGGTATCACACTATGATTTGGGATAAAGTGAACTCAAATGTTTTCTAACTTAAATCGATTTTCTACTAAGTCAAAAATGTTTTAGTAACAATAAGAAACAACTTAAACTTCTAAACGAGATAAACTAGTTTTACCTACACATCGAATTAAGTTTTCAAAATTTCGGGTTTTCAAATTCATCATCAGATTTCAATCAAACCTACTCAAATTTTTCTTCAAATACACAATTTAGCGAAGTGTTTTCCTCAAACTTTTAAACATAAACCTAAACCTCTCAAAGTCCTTTTTCCCCTATAACATACCAGATTTGGTCGTGGTTTGTTGACCGGATTTGGGGTGTTACAGTTTACCCCAAATGAAAATAAGAAGAAATGGAAGGAACATTGGATACCAAGAACATCAAGAGAAAACAAAGTAAATTCGGCAAGGGTAAGCTTGGACCTTCGGTTTCCAAAAAAAAAGAATAAGAAAAAGAAATGTTTGCTTGACACCAAAAGTGACCGAAAGAAAACAAATGCATCAAAATTGCCTAATGAATTTCGGCATATCACTCCCCCACTACACCTACCAACCGGCCACTCCCCAAAATCTCTCAAAAATCTGGCCACAACTCCCCCGAACACTCCAAGCCACCCATTCAAACTAGTTTGAACTAGTCCACCTCCACAAATCACTCTCCACCCACCATTTGAACTTTTGACTTGGTCCAAGATAGAGTTTGAACTGCCTACAACTTCTCCCCTCCATGCCGTCAAAATAGAAACCAAAATGGAGCATCTCTCAGCTTGAACACGGGACCTCTTCCCACAAGTGGCGTCACACACACAGCCTCAAGTGGCGCCTATCCCGCCACTCCACCACTTATTTGTTATGCTAAAATTCACCTAAAGATATTTATAAACCCCGCTCCTTGACTCCTCCCACCTAAGCCTAAAAGCAAAGATTTTCCTACCACTTAGGCTTACACCTAGTTTATAACTAAGCCCCAAAAACATCAAAACACAACAACATAGCAGGCCAAACACATGCAAACAAAGCCGTAATAAAATAGCCCCTAACCCGGGATATTACAGTTCTACCCCCCTTAAAAATAATTTTGGCCTCGAAATTACCTGATCAGAAGAGTTGCGGGTATTGCTGTCTCATCATATCCTCGGGTTCCCACGTAGCTTCTTCCACGCCATGATTCCGCCATAGTACCTTAACCAAAGGCACAGACTTCCTACGCAGAACCTTCACATCCCGATCTAGAATCTGAACAGGCTCTTCCTCCATGGTCAAATCCGGATTCACCTTGATCTCTTCCACTGCTACGACATGCGATGGATCTGAACGATATCGCCTAAGCATCGAAACGTAGAATCCGTCATGAATCTGACTTAGCTCTGCTGGCAACTCGAGTTGGTAAGCTACTGGTCCCACTCGTCTCAGTACCTTATATGGCCCAATAAACCTCGGACTTAGCTTGCCTTTCCTTCCAAACCTTAACACTTTCTTCCACGGCGAGACCTTCAGGAAAACTTGATCTCCCACCGCAAATTCAATATCTCTCCGCTTAAGATCGACATAAGACTTCTGTCGGTCCGAAGCTTCCTTCAATCGAGCTTGAACCAACTTAACCTTGTCTTCGATCTCTGTAACCAACTCTGGTCCCAACAACTGACGTTCACCCAACTCAGTCCAGCAAGTAGGTGAGCGACACTTCCTACCGCAAAATGCCTTATAAGGTGCCATCTTGATGCTTGCTTGGTAACTGTTGTTGTAGGCGAACTTAGCTAATGGCAGAAACTCCTCCCAACTACCCCTGAAGTCCAGAACACAACCTCGCAACATGTCTTCCAAGATCTGAATAACCCTTTCCGACTGCCCGTCAGACTGCGGGTGAAATGTCGTGCTGAAATCCAATCGTGTACCCAGAGCCTGATGTAACACTTTCCAGAACCTTGACGTAAATCTGGGATCCCTATCCGAGATGATCGATACTGGCACACCGTGCAGCCTCACTATCTCTGACACATATAGCTTCGCTAACCTTTGAAGTGAGTAATCCACCCTCACCGGAATAAAGTGAGCTGATTTAGTTAGACGATCCACAATTACCCAAACTGAATCCTTCTTGCTAGGTGTAAGAGGCAATCCACTGACGAAATCCATAGTTATCCTTTCCCACTTCTCACTGTGGAATCTTCACTGGCTGAAGCAACCCTGACGGCAACTGATGCTCAGCCTTGACCTGCTGACATGTCAAGCACTTCCCCACAAAGTCTGTCACTTCCCTCTTCAGACCCGGCCACCAGAACTACTCTCTGAGATCCTTATACATTTTGCTACCTCCAGGATGCATAGCGTAGGGGCTGCTATGTGCATCCTGAAGAATCTTCTGCCTTAACTCAATATCCCTCGGCATACAAGCTCTCCTCTGAAAACACAGCACTCCATCACTAGACAAATTGTAACCCTCCAAACCACCATTCTGCACTTGTGACCTTTACGCACTCAAAACCTCATCCATTAACTATTTTTCTCTGATCTGCTCAACCTAAGTAGGCTTAACCTGCAGCTCTGCCAGAATACTCCCGTCGTCGTACAAACTCAAATGGGCAAACATCGCTCTTAAGTCTGAAACAACCTTACGGCTCAACGCGTCTGCCACCACGTTAGCCTTGCCCGGATGATACTCAATCGAACAGTCGTAGTCTTTGAAACTCAATCCATCTGCCGCCTCGATTCAAATCTTTACGAGTTAAAAGGTACTTCGACTCTTATGATCTGTGTAGACTATCGATCTCTCTCGTACAAGTAATGTCTCCAAATCTTCAAAGCGAAAACTACGATCGCTAACTCCGGATCGTGGTCGGATAATTGACCTCATGTGGCCTCACCGCCGAGATCGTAAGCCACAACCTTCCTTCTGCATCAAGACACAACCCAAACTCAGATGTGATGCATCGCAATAAACGTGAATTCCTTTCCGCCTCGGGTTGAATTAGAACCGGAGCTTGAGTCAAAATCTTCTTCAACTTGTCGAAGCTCTCCTGCTGCTTCTCAGTCCAAATAAATGGAATCCCTTTTCTTAACAATTTGGTCATCGGTGCTGCGATCAACGAAAATCCCTCTACAAATCTTTGGTAGTATCCTGCCAAACCCAGAAAACTCCGAATCTCAGCTACTGACCTAGGCGGCTTCCAATCCAAAACTGCCTCAATCTTTCGAGGATCCACTCTAATCCCCTCAGCCGACACTACATGACCCAAGAACGTCACCTCTAACTGGTACGAAATGCTGTCTTGCAGATATCTGCCTCCTTCACCTTTAACTGGTGGTACCCAGACCTTAAATCGATCTTCAAGAATACCGACACACCCTTCAACTGATCAAACAAGTCATCTATCCGGGGCAGCGGATACTTGTTTTTGATCGTCAGCTTGTTCAATTGGCGGTAGTTTATACACATTCGCATAGTACCGTCTTTCTTCTTGACAAAGAGTACCGGCGCTCCCCAAGGCGAAACACTTGGCCTGATAAAGCCTCGGTCCAACAACTCCTGGATCTGAGCCTTAAGCTCTACTAACTCTTTGGGTGCCATCCTATATGGAGTAATAAACACTGGCGCAGTTCCGGGTAATAGATTTATCCCGAACTCTACCTCACGATCTGGTGGCAAACCCGAAGCTCCTCAGGAAACACATCGGCAAATTCCCTAACTATCCGAACCGTCTCTATAGTAGACTCTTTAGCCTTCAAAGCATACACATGAACCACATATGCTTCACAGCCCTTTCTGACCATCTTCTCAGCTTTCAGAATAGATACCACATTGGACAATTTCTTCTATTGCTGATCAGGACTACCTCATCACCCTTAGCTGCTTTTAGAACCATGCGCTTAGCCGTGCAATCCAACTTCGCCTGGTATTTAACCAGCCAGTCCATCCCGAGAATCAGATCGAACTCCCCAAACGGTAGTTCCATTAGATCAGCCACAAACACTACCCCTTGGAGTTCTAGAGGTACATCTCTATACAGCTTATCTACAACTACAGAGTGACCTAGGGGGCTTATTACGGTCATCTGCCTAGAAGATATCTCAGAGTCTAGATCCATGTCTTCACTATGCTACTTGCAACATATGAATGTGTCGAACCCACATCGATCAAAGTAGTAAATGGAGAACCAAAGATTAAAAACGTACCGGTTATGACGTCCGGTGCGTCGCCCTCCTCTTTGGCGCCTCGCTGCATACACTAGCCCCGACTGTCTGGCCTCAGAACTACCTATACCTCTGCCCGGTGCTCCACGGCCCCGACCAGAACTATTACCTCCTCTGCCATTACCTCGGCCCCTCTGCGGTGGTGGTCCATTATTCCTGAATTGAGTACGGCCCTGACTCTCGGACTAAATCCTAGCCAACTTACGCGGACAGTCCCTCACACGGTGGTCCAACGAGCCACACTCAAAACATCATCTACCATCAGTCCAACATCCTCCCCAATGAGCTTTCCCACAACGGTTACACTGCGGCGGTCCCTGACTAGCAGCAACAAACCTACCAGACTGATTCGGCCCACTCGGTCTAGCTCTTTTCTGAGGATTACCTGACGACCCAGAAGACCCAAAATTCCTCTTATGTCGGTTCCTATCCATGCCTTGCCTCACAGACTCCTTAATACCCTCGGCTACCTTAGCCTTTTCAACCAGGATAGTAAATTCACGCTCCTGCTGGGGAGCAATCAACAACCTTAATTCATCTCGCAGGCCATCCTCGAAACGAACACACCTCTCGTGTTCAGTAGCCACCATACCCCTAGCATACCGACTCAGCCTGAGGAACTCTGCCTCGTACTCTGACACAAATTTACTCCCCTGAACTAACCTCAGAAATGCTTTCCGTTGCTCATTAATGTAGTTAGCTCCAACGTACTTTTTCTGATAAGTAGCCCTGAAATAGTCCCAAGTCAGATCTTCCGCTGCAGTGCTGTCCCGAACCGTGAGCCACCACTGGTATGACTCATCTCGAAAAAGTGATACTATCCCCTTTAACTTCTCTTCAGTAGTCAGGTCCAGATCGTCCATGATCCGCTCCGTCGCGTCCAGCCAATACTCCACCGTGCTGGGAGCCACACCAGGCACACCCCGAAATACCTCATCCCCGTTTGCTCAAGTCGTTCAGGCACAGATTTTCTAGCTCCTGCACCTCCACCTACTCCGACTACCCTTTCCAGAACACGCCGCATCACTTGTGACACTGTGTCGTCCCCAGTCTCTTCCTGAAACTCACTACCTTCAGCTAGTGGCAGTACCGGTATCTCATTCTCTGACCCCTGACCAGAACCTACGGGTTCAGAAACTGTCATCCTACCTCGACCACGTCCACGACCACGTCCACCTCGTGTACTCATGACTAAAATCTTATCTGATTTAAAGAATTTTATGCATCAGTAATTATTCCACTGTTTAAAAGTAAAGTCTTATGAATATTAAAGAAGCTTGTTTTCGCAAGTCCACAGAGTCCTATCAGTTTCAGTTTCTAAGGTAATCCACTATTGCTAGTCATCCACTCACATCAACATCAAAATCACAAGCAATAGTAAGGGGTACTTACCTAGGCGGACTGGTGCCGGAGACTCGGTGCCATGCCTTTCAAACCATATTCTTTAAAGCCAAAACACTTTAAAAACCAGAATTTAAAACATTTTGGGCCTCGGGCCCACAATCGACCATTTGAACTTGGCTCTGATACCACAATTGTAACACCCCAAACCCGGTCAATACACCACGACCGAATCTGGTATGTTATAGGGAAGAAGGTATTTGAGAGGTTTTAGGTTTAAGTTTAGGAGTTTGTTAAAATCATCTTGCTAAATTTGTACTTGAAGAAAATCTTGGGGATGACTGTTTTAAAACCGATGGTGTATTTGAAAACCCGATAATTTTGAAAACTTAATCAGATATGTAAGTAAAACAAGTTTATCTCGTTTAAAAATTCAATTAATCCTTGTTATTGCTTAAAAACATTTTGACTTAGTACGTGAATGCATTCAAGTTGGAGAACATTTGAGTTTCATTTATCTTGAATTATGGTGTGATACCCGATGGTAAAGTTTAAAACATATCGCTTGTAGTTTGAAAACCTTATCTTTACAAATTTTAGCCAAATTTTAACCCCATAAATTATTAAGGCATATTTGAAATCCAATCTAAGCATGTAAATAACAAAACATAAGTTTAAAAAGGCCTTTTACAATCCAAATAAACCAAATGAAAAACCAGTCAAATAAAATACCAAGTTTAAATCAATGCAACTCTGAATTTATCCATGGCATAGGCACCTCGAGTCCATCCCGGCTCCATGTCCGCGATCTATGTGTCACCTGAAATGATAAGGGAGAAGGTGAGTCGCAAGACTCAGTGTATAAATCCCTCCCGGTATATGCAACATGCTAACACACATCATAACAAAGTAATACAATTAATGCACCCGATCCTAACCATCCGTAACACCTTTTCTACCCTGTGTGGTACCAAACCACTAGTGGTGCCAAACCACTAGTGACCCAAAGTCATGATATCCATAGATGTGGTGCCAAACCACTGGTGACCCAAAGTCACGAAAGATCCATCTGTGGGGCCAACCCACGTGTGATACCAAATCACTAGCGACAATCCCGTATCTCAAAAGTGGGGCCAACCCATGGTGGCGTTAACCACAGGGACGAGTCGCTATGAGGTGCCAAACCTCTGGTGTCCCAAAGACACAAGTGTGATACCAAATCATTGGTGACCGCAGTCACGAATCAAATGATGGGGCCAACCCATCGTGTGATACCAAATCACTAGCGTCAATCCGTATAATCAACCGGTGGGGCCAACCCAATGTGGTGCTAAGCCACTGGGGCGAGGCGGAGGTGCCAAACCTCCGGTGACCCAAAGTCACAATAATCAATCTGTGGTACCAAACCACTTTGGAGGTGCCAAACCTCCGGTGTCCCAAAGACACGGATATCATATCCCCTTCTCTCATATCACCCAATAACATATCATACTAATGCAAATCGTGCAATCATGCTATCATGCTCACATGCTTAATATGACATCTCAAAATACATACACCATAAATCATGATATCCATATATCATCACATATCTCACGGAATTAAGCGGACTTACCCGAATCGTATCCATACCTCATTGGGTATTATATCATCAACCATCTTGTTTCACTTACACAATCAGGTTATTAACATATTACTCAATAAAGAAGTGTGTTAGTTTACACACCTGTTAGAACGCACGCTCAATCCCAAAGAACCGGTCTAAATCCCTCGATTATCTTGCTCCTAAAATCGGCCAAACACAAGATTAATCACTTAAAACCATTCGGCCAGAATAGATAAACCAAAGGGGTTAGCGTTTGAACCCTTACCTTTGCAAATGGTTTGGTTTCCTACCAAACCCGAACCAACAATGGTTCCTTCTGATAATCGGCCTCCCCCCTAAAACACAAACCATTAGTCTCATAAGTCTTTGGCTTAACAACTCTAAAGAAAACCATTAAAGCAACCTCTTACCACCACTTACCCAACGATTATCAGAGAAGGAAGGCTCTTCTTGCTTGCTTCCGAAATCCAAAGGCCCTATACGAAATCGATTACCAAAACCAAAGGTTAACTCCTTTCAACAAATGATGAAATCGACCCTTAAACAAACCCAAAATCGATAAAGCACAAGGGAGGGGAGAAATGGCCATTCGGCCAAGCATTACCTTCTTCTAAACCGATTGCAACACGGGCCCAACAAGGTCAACACTCCTCTAAAATTCGGCAATGAAGAAGCTATTAAAAGAGAAAAGATTCGGCTAGCACCCTTAACAAAAAGGAAAAAGAGATTCAGCCTTAAGAGAAATAGGAAGAACAAATGGTGACAAAAGGCTAAGGGGTTTTGGAAAAGAAGAAAAATAAAATGATGAATGGAGGGGGTGCTTTCAGTTTAAAGAAAAAGAAAATGGAGGATGATGTTTTTGGAGAATGGAGTTTCGGCAAGAGGATATTGAGAGAGGAAAAGAGAGTATGAGAGGAAGAGAAGCTAGTTTCGGCTCAATAGCAATGGAGAAAGTAAATGGAGAATGTAAGTTTCGGCACTAGCTTTAAGAGAAAGGAAATAAATGCATGAGAAGAAGGGGATACTAGTTTCGGTTTACCCCAAATGAAAATAAGAAGAAATGGAAAGAACATTCAACTACCAAGAACATCAAGAGAAAACAAAGTAAATTCGGCAAGGGTAAGCTTGGACCTTCGGTTTCCAAAAAAAAAAAAAATAAGAAAAAGAAATGTTTGCTTGACACCAAAAGTGACCGAAAGAAAACAAATGCACCAAAATTGCCTAATGAATTTGACATATCACTCCCCACTACACCTACCAATCGCCACTCCCAAAATCTCTCAAAATCCGCCACAACTCCCCGAACACTCCAAGCCACCCATTCAAACTAGTTTGAACTAGTCCACCTCCACAAATCACTCTCCACCCACCATTTGAACTTTTGACTTGGTCCAAGACGAGTTTGAGCCGCCTACAACTCCTCCCTCCATGCCGTCAAAATAGAAACCAAAATGGAGCACTCTGCAGCTTGAACACAGGACCTCTTCCCCAAGTGGCGTCACACACACAAGCCTCAAGTGGCGCCTATCCCGCCACTCCACCAGCTTATTTGTTATGCTAAAATTCACCTAAAGATATTTATAAACCCCAGCTCCTTGACTCCTCCCACCTAAGCCTAAAAGCAAAGATTTTTCCTACCACTCAGGCTTACACCTAGCTTATAACTAAGCCCCAAAAACATCAAAACACAACAACATAGCAGGCCAAACACATGCAAACAAATCCATAATAAAATAGCCCCTAACCCGGGATATTACACATTAAGCAATGTATCAAATCGACCCATAAGCAATATATCAATTAGGCCCATTAAGGCAATTTTGTAATTCGGCCCTTTAAGGGTATTTTCATAATTTGCGCAATGATATTACCGATTTTGTGAATTTTATCAAAATAGTGTATCTTAGGCCAATTTTTCTGGTTTATGCCCTATTACGTTTTTTTTCATAGCGATTTATTTCTAATATGATATCAATCTTAAAATCCACGGATAACGGTGTGAGATTACACACCTGATTACGGTGAGAATTAAGCCTTCTTACTCATTGGCGCCTAAGATATTGTAACACTCGATTAATCGGCATACGTGATTTTAATAATCAAACTCTAAAACAAATGATCTAAAGTGTTTACCCTCAGAATTGTGAACAACCATGATTTGATGATTCTCCCCGGATGATGGTCCACAACTCGGTGGAAAATCCCGAACGGTCGATACCGCCCTTCGTTTGAATTTATGAGTATGGATTGTAAATCCGCTCCTTTTTTGATCTCCAATCGCTACCCCTTTTTATTTAATATCGCTTGCCTCCATTGATTAAGATTTTAGTCAAAACGATATTTCGTTAAAAAAAATATTGATTGTCTAATGACAAAGGATTCGGCTTACCACTATAATTGTATGATCAACAAGTCGATCGATCGAGCGATTTAGACCCTACCAACAATATCAATTAGCCAACCTTCAATCTAATTAACACAATAACCAAATGGAGATATCGAATGGACTATGAAGGAACTTCCTTAACTTAATCGATGATAATCTCGTTTCTCACAATTGTCCTATGACTAGAGACGATTAGGCGATGTTGTGGTATTCGGCCTCCCTCTATATCACTACGAAGAAAAATATTGATCACAACGTGAGAGTGATGGAGAGAGGTATTTCGATAGAGAAACAAAGTAGAATAACCGAATGATGATGAACTCATATATTTTGCTAGTAAGAAAACAACAATGAAATGAAAAGAGGGATAATAAGTAACTTACCAACTCGGTCAAAAAGAGATTGTCCACAACAAAAAGAAAAGAAAAAGTGAAGAGATGGGATGATACTAGATTCGGATTTGGAGGAAAATCAAATAAGAAAATGTGATCTTAATGTGATGTCGATTTTTATGAAGAGGAAGGATTAAAGAAATGATTAAAAGAAAAGAATGGAAGGATGGATGTATGCTAGATGATTCGGCTATCAAGGGAAGGTGAACAAGAGATGAATGTTTCGACCAAACAAAAGAGAAGAAATGCACAAATGTTCTAGGAGGTTTCGAGAAAGAAGAAAGAAAAGAAGAAAATAATAAAACTCACTAATGGTTTTAGGAATCGGCAATGAGAGTAGCAATTTGGAGAAAATGACACAAAAGGTTGCAAGTAGGAATTTTGGCCAAAACAAGCACCAAAGTTTTTTACCAAAGACAAACAAAGCAAATTTGGCTATGCCCTCTCTATGCCAAAACTGTCCATGCCTTGGCCAATAGGTCAAAATCTGCCAATCAAAACTTTCCAAAACATCACCCTTGAAAATGGCCAACATGTTCCCTATACTTGCCTTTTCTTTTGATTTTTTTCCCTACCCTCAATCTTTCCTTATTTCTTTAGCCACCTTGCCAAAATTAAAAAGTCCACCTTGCCTTATTTACTAGCTTCACCGACACTTGGCCAATAGGTCAAAATTTTCCAATCAAAACTTTCCAAAACATCACCATTGAAAATGGCCAACATGTTCCCTATACTTGCCTTTTCTTTTGATTTCTTTCCCTACCCTCAATCTTTCCTTATTTCCTTAGCTGCCTTGCCAAAATTAAAAAGTCCACCTTGCCTTATTTACTAGCTTGGCCGACACTTAGGGAAAGAATGCAAAAATAATAGTCAAAATTTGTACATTATGGGATTCAAACCTCCTCCCTCAAAGTCCATCATGTGGCGCCATATCCTTTTTACCAATTGCTCATTTATGCAAGCACATTACTCATTTATTTCTATAAGCCTTGAAGCTACTTACCATCTCTCCTTAATAGACTTAAACACAAAATTTTTACTAGGGTCCAAGTAAATCCCGAGCCTTCTCATAACCCCTAAACATGCACAATTAATATTTTTAACTAGCTTAACGTAAGAAATAATGCAACACATAAAATTCTAAATTTTAGGATGTTATAATTTTGAAAATCCAAACCAAAATCCTGGAGGAACATTCTCTTATAATACTCACAATCTGATCATTGTTGCCTATGATAGAAACTATGCCATTCAATAATATGCCATTCCTTTATTCAATAAGATCAATCCGAGTATTAGGAGGCCCAAAATCGAGGCACAACAATTTGAGTTGAAGCCAGTCATGTTCCAAATGTTGCAAAACATGGGTCAATTTAGTGGGATTCCTACTGAAGATCCACATCTTGATCTTTAACTATTCATTGAATTGAGTGACTCATTTATGCTAGTCGGGGTGACCGAGGACGTCTTGAGACTCCTTAAGAGATAGAGCACAATGGTGGTTGAACTCCCTATCGTCTAGTTCCATAACTACATGGCAAAAGTTGGTTGAACGTTTCTTAATGAAATATTTCCCTCCATCTTTAACCAGAAGGATCTAAAATGAAATCATTTCATTTCAGCAACTTGATGAAGAATCTTTATATGAGGCATGGGAGCGGTTCAAGGAGTTATTACAAAAGTACCCTTATCATGGCCTTGTTGTGTTCAAATGGAGACTTTCTATATTGGTCTCAATAATCATACTAGAATGATTGTGGATGCTTCGGCAAATGGAGCCCTTCTTTCTAAGTCTTATAACGATGCTTACGAGATTATTGAAAGAATTGCTAGCAATAACTATCAGTGGCCCACCAACTGAGTAGCCTCAAAAAGACGAGCAGCAAGAGTACATGAAGTGGACACACTTGCTTCTTTGGCAGCCCAGGTATCCTCTATGTCTTCTATGCTTAAAAACATAATTGTTAATGAATTCAATGGTAATCTGACAGGTTAGCAACCGAACCAGTTTGAGGATATTTCTTGTGAATATTGTGGAGATGGCCATTTCTTTGAAAATTGCCCATCGAATCAAGAGTCGAAATGTTACATGGGAAATCAAAATTGGAATGTTCCACAGCCAAATTATTACAAATTTTCATGGCAGAATCATCCAATTTCTCCATGGAGTAATCAATGGGCGGACCATAGTGACTCTTCTATGTCATTTCAACCAAATTATCTACTAGAATATTCTCAACAAGTCCAAGAACCCACACCAACTGAATCTTTATGTAATCTTTAGAATTTTCTAAAGGTATACATAGAGAAGAATGATGAATTAATCCAAAGCCAAGCAGCAACATTGAAGAACTTAGGAAACCCAGTGGGACAGCTAGCCAATAAGCTCAAAAGTAGACCCCAAGGTATTTGGCTGAGTGATACAAAAAATTTGAGAAGCATGCAAAGAGCATTGCAAAACCATCACTTTACAAAGTGGGAAGACATGGGAACCCAAATCTATACTTGAAAGAAAATAGATGTATAAAAGAGCATGTGAAAGCAAAGTAAGTTGGTGTATTGAAGGTAATTATTCCAAAGGTCCGATTGAAGCTGACTCTAGGCTTTCTAGCCTAAAATTATCTATCTTTTACCTACCCCTAGCCTAGCCACATTACAACCTTTTTAAAGATGTATTGATTCAAGTTTCTATGCTACCTACATTAATGGAGAGAAATTGCTATGTTCAACATATGAAGACATAAGTTAAACATAATGATTGTAGCTTAATCTTGAATAAGGGAATAAAATCAAATTGGTAGGGATTTAACATGTCTTTATTTGGAAGCATTTAGTCTATTTCTTCTATCATAAGAATGATTGAGATTAATTTGAATGATATGTATACTTAAGTAGCGTAAATCTCAAAATTCTTGTTCTTGAGCATAGTATACTAAAATCATAGTTTTGGGAAGAATGTTTTGAAGGAATTTTTTTCAAAGGTGTTTCCGAGAAATTCTTTTCAATTTTCTGAATTACTCAGGACGAGTAGTGAATTAAGTTTGGGGTTTTGGAAGCACAAAAATATACACACTTTTTCATGCCCTTTTTAACTCAAATTCATGTAGTTTCGATAAAATTCTTATCGAAAAATATATAATAATTATAAAAAAATTAAATTGCACTCAAATTATGAACATGTTTAATTTTAATTAAATTTATATCAAATTTTGATTACTTTTGATAGATTTGAACAAAGGGCGAGAAACAGATTGGTAGACACTATTAAAAGAGCAAAACCGAGAAGCAATTTTGAAGCATCAAGGAAAATTAATTTTTCAGCCTAAGATGGTCCAAATTATGTATATTAATTCATAATATAATTTATTTTAATTTTAATTCAATTTAATTTGGGTTAAATAAATTGTTATTAATTAATTATGAAAAGGGGCCTAGTTGAGCTGAACCTAGAAAACTGATCCAACAGAGCATTGGGCAGCCCAAAACCATCCCACATACTGACCCAATCAGTTTTCTTGGCTGATTATTTGGCTTGCAAAATGGCCCTTCAAAATCCTTCAAATTGCATTCAAACCCTCCACTATTTATGCCTTTCTAGATTTGCCCCTACCATAAAATAGCATGTTTGAAATCTTCAAACATGCCACATGTGTGGCCGGCCATGGGGGGAGTATTTGGCTGCTGATTTTTTATATTTTTAGCAGCCTTATAAACCTATAAATACCCCTTTGGCTGCTCACTTCAAACACATGTCAAACCCTACTCATCTCTTCACTTTTCTCTCATTTTTCTCTCTTCATTCCCTTCCACTGTTCTTCATTTTCATCCCCTATTACCTTGCTGATTTCACCTCTTGAAAAAGATTCAATCAACCAACATTTTGGGCAGCATTCAAGTGTTCATGAAAGCTTTGATTCAATGAGAACAAGCGGAGAAGGAGGAGTGGAGCAAACTAGTCAAGCCACGGAGAGAACATCAAATTTGATTATTGTTCTATATCCTTTTAATTTTGTTGTTGTTATGATGAACATGTCTATGACTATTTGTGATGTTGATATGTTTAATTTAATTAATATGGCTTAAAATTAATTTGTGTTAGGTTGATTGCATTTCGTCTACTTGAGTTATTAAAATTGTGTTCGTGTTGTTATAGGCCTCGGTAAGATGTTTGATTAAGTAAAACCATGACTAAGTTATTCTTGCATTACAATTGTAAGGTAACTAATGGATTAATTATTTAAATAGATTGAAATTGTAATTAATTGACACAATACTTAATCAGTGCATGTTTAATCATCTAAGGTAGCTGAGGATTAAATTAGCAACAGTATCTAACAATACATTAGCCTTGCATAACTTGCAAGATTATTATGATTAAACTGTTTTAAGGTAGAAATACATTGTTACCTCACTTAATCTTTCATGTGCTTATGAGATTGAATTAATTGTTTGAATTGGAATAGAGATATGTATAAGAGATTACTTTAATTTCATAAGTATGTAAGTGCATTAACACATTTGCTTATTAAAATTTGTTTAATTGGTTGAATTGACATAGAGATATCAAGAGATAAATGGATTTTGGTAGGTAAGTATGTTCATAAGTTAGCAAATTACCAAGTTGCCGTGAATTTATTCGTAACAACATGAACATGAGTTTAATAATTCTAAGTTAAGAAATGAAATTAATCTAACACAATTATGTCATCTTGATTAAAATCATCTGTTGAAATCGTGCATTGGAACTTTTATTTTCTATTTATTTATTTTACTTAGTTAAAAATATTAGTTTTTAATCACCCCCTCAAATCAAATATTTTTCTTCACCAAAGTGTTTTAAATTGCATTCATAAATAATTCTTTCAACAGTCCCTGTGGGTACGATAACTTGACATTTATTTTTCGCTTTATTACTTATTGCGATTGTGTACACTTGCACATTTCCGTCGTTCCAAAAATCATACTCATCACCATCGAAGAAGTCAAAAGAATATCATAGTCGTTCATTAGCTTTAGTGGGTTTTTTTGGGAAAGATAAAGGAGAGCAACATTAGAGCTCGAAACCTTAGGCTACGTCTGGAGCGAGCGTGGGCAGTGTCAGAAACAACAAGCCTGAATGTCAACAGTGTAATGGACGACATTTTGGTGAGTGCAAATTGAAAGACAGGTTGTGTTTTAAGTGCGGTTCTTATAAGCACTATACCATAGATTGCCCTGAAAGATCTGATAAAGAAAAGGCTTAAACTACTTAACCAAGTAATACGGCTACGAGAGGGAGACCACCCTAAAACACTGGAAATAAGGGTAATATTCGTAGTGGATGAAAGATTTTGTTATGATATCTGATGCACGGGCACCATCTAGGGCTTATGCGATTTGTGCTCGAGAGGAAGCTTCAGCACCTGACGTGATCACTAGTACATTTTCTATCTTTGATACTAATGTTAATGCTTTGATTGACCCGAGGTCAACACTCTCATATGTATGCACAAATTTAGTGTCAGATAAGAAAATAACTTTTGAGTTTACTGAGTTTTTGGTTAAAGTAACGAACCCTTTATGTTAGTATGTGTTAGTTGATAAAGTTTGTAAGAATTGCCCTTTGATGATTCAGGGTTGGAAGATTTTGACTGATTTGATATTATTACCTTTTGATGAATTTAATATGATTTTGGATATGGACTGGTTAACTCTGCGTGATGCTGTTGTGAACTGTAGATGAAAGCATGTTGTGTTAAAGTGTCTGAACGGTGAAAAGCTTCGAATTGAATAAGACAGATTGGATAGTGCATCTAGTGTTATTTTAGCTATGATGGCATAAAAATATGTTAGAAAAGGTTTTGAAGTGTATCTCGCTTATATATTTAATTCTAGAGCTTCAGAATTGAATTTAGAACCAATTCGATTGTATGTGGGTTTATAGATGTGTTTCCATAAGAATTACCAGGATTACCACCGATCAAAGAGGCTGAATTTGCTATAGAGTTAATGCCAGGAACATCTCCGATATCGATAGCTCTGTTTAAAATGGCACCTACTGAATAAAAAGAGTTGAAAGCATAGTTGCAAGATATGACAGATAGGGGCTTTGTTCTGCCCAATTTTTCCCCTTAAGGTGCTCCGTGTCATTTTCAATGAAAAAGGACGGGTTAATGCGACTATGTGTCAATTACCGATAGCTCAAAAAAGTCACAATCAAGAATAAGTATCCATTTCCATTTGTTTGATCAGTTGAAAGATGCAACAATACTCTCAAAGATCGATCTTTGTTCTAGGTAGTACCAGCTACGAGTCATGTAACACCCCTAACCCGTATCCGTCGCCAGAATAGGTTTCAAAGCATTACCAGACTTATCAATTAAAAATCATACAATTCTCATATCTAAACAAACATCATTCAAATACAATCATATAGTCCCTAATACAAGCCCTCGAGGCCAAAAACAAGCATTAGAAGTGGTTCGGGACTAAACTGAGAACTCATGGAAATTTTGGGAAAACATAGAAACTTTTCAAAATATAGGGGACACATACCCGTGTGGCCCAGCCGTGGTCTCACACAACCAAAGACACGACCATGTCACAGGCCGTGTGGACATTCGAAATGGGATCACATGGCCGTGCCCTAGCTCATGTCCAACCCTTGTAACTCACTAACTTGGGTAACATAGCCAACCACATGCCCGTGTGACTAACCCGTGTACCCTTCAAAATGGCCTCACATGTCCGTGTGCCAAGCCGTGTGAAAATTGGAGGGTATACTAACTTATGCTGCATAGCCAAGCCACATGCTCATGTGTTAGGCCCTGTTTAGCTACTGACTTGATTTCCAATTAAGTATGATGGGACACACGGCCGTGTCACCTAACCATGTGTCACACACAGCTGAGACACACGCTCGTGTCTTTGCCCGTGTGGACAAAAATAGGCTATATTTCAAGCCACATTTCTCACCCAAAGTGTTGTCAACAATAGTGTACAAACAACCAATGCATAAATAGGCCTTTATTACCAACCAATTTCAAACCAAAATCATATACTACCAATGCCAACAACCAAAATGCTCATAAGCATCCCAAATAGCCATTCAAAATCATACCAATTCCACATCCAAAAAGCACCTAAATGATCAAACTTACCTATTAGACTTTGTGCCTAAATCATCATGCATACCAAATTCTCAAATTCAACCATTTGCTACCTTCAATATCAAATCTCAATGAGACATTCACATAGCAATTATGAACCACATATTAAAGGTCCATTTACACATATTTACATAACCAAAATAAGCCAAATCACATGGCTAAACACATAACCAAAAACATATATCATTTACAAGCCAAATCAATTGGCTATCAATGTTACAAAAATATATGACATATTAACCATAATACCTACACATGCCATATCACCAAGTACACAAGTTTAAAAGTACCAAAATGACGGTTGGATAGTGTGATGAGATCTCTGACAACTTCTAATCCGAGCAAGCTTTTGAATCACTGGACTGATACGTATAAGTCTCTTACCTTTAATATCATCAATATACCCGTTGAACCATTTGGAATAATATTGGATACTCGGGAATCTCGCACCCTAAGTTCCAATACATGGTCGAAACCATCTCAATATCATATGTCATATGTAAATGCACATCTCGAGCTATCACCAGATCTGTTCACACAAGCTGACAGTCAAGACATAGCTGCATGGTGCTGCTCACACAAGCTAATGAGTAACCACAACACATGCCAAAAAACTAAGCCACCGGTAGAACATAGGGACTAGCACCCAAAACACAATAACCCCTAATGACATGTCATTTGTATCCTATCTATTCGTAAGGTTCAAACGATATTTCCCACGTATCCAAATCTTCGTCGAACATTTTTGTAAAGTCGTATTGATCAATAATGAAATTATACAGCATTTAAAGCACAATTACATTAATGCTTATTAACATACGAACTTACCTCGATCACAAAAATGACGCAATAGGATTGACTAGTCCAAAACTTTATCTTTCCCTCGATCTAGTTTCGTATGTTGCTTTCTTGATATGCAAGCAATGATTGATGGTCGGATGTTTCAAGATATTCCCATGATGTTTTTAGGTTGAATTTTCAATGATAGATGAGAATTATCTTATTTTTCTTTAGTTTAATTTACTATATTTAACAAATTACACTTTTAACCTTAATTAATAACCATTGAAAACATCTATTTAGTGTCCATAAATCTCCACTCACTATAAAAATGGTCTAATTACCACATAAGGACCTTCACTTTAAAGTTCCATAGCTATTAGACACCTTTAGCTATTAAAACTCAACTTTTACACTTTACGCGATTTAGTCCTTTTTATCAAATTAAGCATGCAAACGTCAAAATTTCTTAACAAAATTTTCATATGACTCAATTAACATGTTGCAAACACTAAAATAATAATAAAATAAATAATTTGACCTAGTATTTGTGATCCCAAAACCATTGTTCTGATTTTACTAAAAAATAGGCTGTTACAAGTTAAAAACCCTGATATGCCAAAAAATGCCTTTAGAACCAGGTACGAACATTATGAGTTTCTTGTGATGCCATTTGGTTTTACTAATGCACCTACTGTATTTATGGATTTGATGAACAAAATTTTTAGACCGTATTTAGATAGATTTGTTGTTTTATTCATTGATGACATTTTGATCTATTCACGAGATGAGATAGAGCATGCCCAATATTTGAGAGTTGTTTTGCAAACTTTACACGAAAAATAATTGTTTACTAAGTTCAAAAAATATGGGTTTTGGCTCCAAGAAGTTAAGCTTTGGGGACATGTAGTTTCAAAGGATGGTATTAGGGTTGATTCGAGTAAAATCTCAACTGTGGTGGACTGGAAACCTCTGAGAAATGTATCTAAAGTTAGAAGTTTTCTGGGTTTATTCGAATATTATCAAAGATTTGTCAATGGATTTTTTTATGATTGCTACACCGTTGACAAAAGACTGTTGCAAAAACATGTCAAATTTGAATGATCTGAGGATGTAAGCAAAGTTTTAATCAGTTGAAAGCTTTGTTAGTCGAAGCACCTGTCTTGGTTCAGCTAGAGTCTAGTAAAGAATTTTTAATTTATAGTAATGCTTCATTGTGTAACACCCCAAACCCGGCCTATGCATTAAGCCCAGATTTTGGCATGCCACACAAATTAAACGTGCATTCAAATCATCAACAATGTAGGAAATCAAATCTTCAAAATGATTAAGAGAATGACTTTATCGAAAATCGAAGTTTATTTGAAATCCATGATTAAAAACACAAGAGTTTATCATTTGATTTACAGAGTAGTAGTTGATTAAAATTTTAAATTTATTTAGTCAAAATATTTCATCGAAGAGTTTTAAAAGAATTTCCTAAGTTTCAGTGATATTTAAGAAAAACCTTTATGAAAACTAAATCAATCCAACTTAGGAAAACTAAAACATAATAAAATTCATCAACATAATAAAATCCATGAAAATAATTAAAGAGGCCTTATTACATCGCCATTAAAATAATACTTAATAAAAATTATTAAAGAAGTTTTAAAGTTTTATAAACCACCATTTGTAGTATAGCTTCCACACGAAGTCATCTCCGACCCAAGTCTCCATCAATTATTGTTACCTGAGAGGGGTAAAAAAAATGGGGTGAGTTACTTAGAACTCAATGTGTAACCCACTAATCGGATTCACTGGGCCAAAACCATATAAACATATAATTGGACCTGAGCCCATTTAGCAAATGTAAATATTTATAGATCAAGTATATGAAATTAATAATGCATGTGATATGCAATTCCCAACCAAACCTAATTTCCATCCGCTACACACCACCCGTACCAACCATCACACCTGTGGGGATCAAGTCAACCCACCCCGCCAACACACCAGGGCAACAGGCCATTTATAATATTTGTGGCAACAGGCCATTTAAATAGTTGTGGTAGAACCACCAATCTAGATTTTTGGGCAACAGGCCATTGTGACAGAGTCACCGATCTAGATTTTTGGCATTAGGCCTTTCTTCTCTTCATCAATTATCCCAACCCATGCAATCATGTATTTGCATAACAAAATATTTGTAAGGTAAATTTTTATAAAAACCCATATTACAATTTATCAATTTGGCCCATTAGTCAAAATAGCAATTTGGCCCATTTCATATCATATCACATTTTAGCTCATATATTAATATCACTTTTGGCCCATAAAGCAACATATTTCATTTTGGCCCAATAAAACCACATATTTCAATTTGGCTCAATAAAATGACATATTTCAATTTGGCCCAATAAAACGACATATTTCAATTTGGCCCAATAAAACGACATATTTCAATTTGGCCCAATAAAGGGTATTTTCGTAATTCGGCCCATTTAACATATGAGGCCTTTTCGCAATTTCCACACTTGGCCAATTAATCAAATTATTCACATGGCCCAAAAATATCACTTTCTTTCACAAAATAACCAATTAAGGGCAAATCCATAATTTTCCACAACCTCGATTTAGGTTTCATGCATTTACATAAAAGAATTAGTATAACGTATTTTTCAATTTCACCAGATTTATGATTTTTATTATAACACTTACGATATAGTATAACCCAAGAGATAAGTGTGAATTTACACACCTGATCACGGTGAGAACTACACTTTCCGCTCGTCGATATCCAAACACACATCACGATGGATTAGCACACTAATATTTAATATGAAACTATTCTAATGATTAACGATCTAGATCCTTACCCTCGAAATCTCGAACAACAATTATTTGCAATTTCTCTCCAATCAAAGATTCAGAACCACGAGTAAACAATGGCTCAGGGGTACGTACGACTTCGAATAATTGATTTTCACCGGATGAGGGTCCACAACCCGGTGGAAAGTCTCAGATTCTCGAAACAGTCCTTCTATTGAATTTAGGGGGAATAATGGAACCACCCCTCTTCTGAACACTATTAACAACCTTTTTCGTCCCTATCTTGATTGTCTTCAAAGGCAAAGAATCGTTAGTCCTAACAATATATCGAAAATCTTAAGACTAATGACTTAAAAGAGTGAATTTGGCTTACCTTAATATTTCGAATGATCTCAAGAGAATCCATTGTACGTTATTATCAAATCTTAAATGAACTTCGAGATCTCTCCGAAAAGATGATGATTCGACCCTTCCATTATTTCACTAAGATTAACGAAATAAAACGTTTGAATAAATGGTTGGTTAATCGGTTAAAAAGTCTCTTCCAAAGATATTCTAACATTCGGCCATAGTGACCAAATAACAAAAGAAAAGACAAAGAAATGATACTTACCGATGATCCAAAGTTTGAATAGAAGAAAATGATTGAAAATAGATGTTATGAAGAATGGAAGATTCGGCTATGATGATCACAAACATTCATCCATAGAAGATAGATGAAAGAAAAATATAGATGAAAGAAAAATATGTGTTTGAATGATAAGTAAAATGGAGAGGAAAAGAGAATAGGGAGAAGAGAAAAGAGAGAGTTTAGGGACAATTGTGCATTCGGCAATGAAGAGAAAAAAGAGAAAAGAAATGGTCTTTGATGGCTAGATGGTTTCGGTCACAAAGAAAAGAGAAAAGTTTTAGAGAGAGTGACCAAATTAAGATCAAAATGGTCAAAAAGAAGAAATGGCAAAAGCAACAATTGTTTTCTCAATGTTCATGGTACATTCGGCTAGGGAGAGGGAAAAATTGGAGAGAAAATTTGCTAAAACACCAACTGGTAAATGGAAAAGTGTGCTCATCAAGCACCTAATCCTACCAAACCAATCACCAAAATCCGGCCATCCCCCTTAGTCCCTTATGCCGTCCATGTTCATGGACAGTTGGCCATCCAAAGTTTCCAAAACAAAGCCCTTGATTCATGCCTTATGTCCCCCTATCACCTTAAATCATGAGATTCTTTTCCTTAAACTTTTACTTACCTTTTCCTTTGGTCTTCTTGCCAAAAATGTTATCAAACTCATCTTTATCCCTATCCATAACCGACACATTGAAAGAGGAGACAAAATAAAAACAAAACTCAATGCACATCTAAGGGTTCGAACCTTTTCCCTCAAGCAAACATACATGCCCCAGCACCAACTTGTTACTAACTCATCTTATGCTAGTTTTTGACACTTAAATTTACTTAAACCTCAAAGTCACTTGATCCACATCAATTAAGTACTCCTTAATAAAATTTATTCTAATTTCGAATAATTCTCAAGTCTTCTCAATACTATACTGATCATCTAAAATTTTAATTATACACAAGCTAAGCACCAAAACATGCATCATAACAATACTCAAATTTTTGTATGTTACAACTCTACCCTCCTTAAAGAAAATTTCATCCTCGAAATTT
Source organism: Gossypium rotundifolium (assembly GCA_025506655.1). NCBI lineage: Eukaryota > Viridiplantae > Streptophyta > Magnoliopsida > Malvales > Malvaceae > Gossypium > Gossypium rotundifolium. The sequence goes on from CP106731.1 coordinate 56,269,006, forward strand.
ACCTGGCTAAAAGAGATGAGGATATTGTTGTCGAATTGTATCCTCATGCTCCCATGTAGCTTCCTCCGCTCCGTGATTATGCCAAAGAACCTTAACCAATGGCACAGTCTTCTTTCTTAACACCTTAACATTGCAATCTAAGATTTTCACTAGTTCTTTCTCAAAGACAAATCTGGTCTTAATTTCACTTCTTCTACCGGTACTATGTGTGACGAATCTGATCTATAGTGTCTCAGCATAGAAACATGGAAGACACTATGAATTTGACTCAACTCCGGAGGTAAATCAAGTTGATAGGCCACTAGTCCTACACGATTCAACACACGATACGGTCCAATGAACCTAGGGCTCAACTTGCCTTTCCTTCCAAATCTGAAAATCTTTTTCCACGGTGAAACTTTCAAAAAGACCTGATCTCCCACCACAAACTCAATATCTTTACGCTTCAGATCTGTGTACGACTTTTGTCTATCCGAAGCTTCCTTTAATCGCACTTGAATCACCTTTACTTTTTCTTCCGTCTCAGTTATCAGTTCAGGACCCAACAACTATCGTTCCCCTAATTCAATCTAACAAGTAGGAGTACGAAACCTACGACCATATAATGCTTCATAGGGTGCCATTTGGATACTGGATTGATAACTGTTATTATACGCAAACTCTACCAATGGTAGAAAATCCTCCCAACTACCTCTGAAGTCGATCACACAACCTCGTAACATGTCTTCCAAAATCTAAATTACTCTTTCAGACTGACCATCTGACTGAGGATGAAAAATCGTACTAAAGTTTAACTTTGTTCCCAAAGCCTCATGTAAAGCTTTCCAAAACCATGATGTAAATCTAGGATCCCTGTCTGATATGATAGACACTGGTACCCTATGCAACCTCACAATTTCAGATACAAACAGTTTAGCCAACTTCTGCAATGAGTAATCCGTACGAACTGGTAGAAAATGAGCAGTCTTTGTTAATCGATCTACTACCACCCAGACAGAATCTTTCTTAGTAGGTGTTAAGGGTAACCCACTAACAAAATCCATTGTTATCCTCTCCCATTTCCATAGAGGAATCTTTACTGGTTGCAATAAACCCGATGGTAATTGATGTTCCGCCTTCATTTGTTGACAAGTCAAACACTTTCCTAGTAAATCAGTAACTTCTCGCTTTAACTTTGGCCACCAATACTGTTCACGGAGATCTTGATACATCTTATTTCCTCCGAGGTGCATAGCATAAGGGCTACTATGCGCCTCTAGAATAATCATTTGTCCCAAATCCAAATCCTTAGGCATACAAACCCTTCCACGAAAGCACAGTACACCATCCTTGTTCAAACTAAAATCCCCTATTATACCACTTTCAGCTTGTAGTATTAAAGGACCCAACTTTTCATCGGATAATTGCTTTTCCTTAATTTGCTCCAACCGTAGAGGCTTCACCTGAAGTTCCGCTAGAAAACGGCCATCCTCATAAAACTGAAATGAGCAAACATTTCCCTTAACTCCGATACAACCTTTCGACTCAACACATCTGCCACACTCGATTGAGAAATCATAATCCTTTAACAGCTCTACCCATCTTCGTTGTCTTAAATTCAACTCCTTTTGGGTAAGGAGATACTTAAGACTCTTATGGTCTGTATAAATTATTGACTTCTCATTGTAGAGATAATGCCTCCAAATCTTTAATGCAAACACCACCGTAGCCAACTCCAAATCATAAGTAGGATAGCTGACTTCATGTGGCCTCAATTGTCAAGAAGCATAAGCTACCACCTTTCCACTTTGCATTAGTAGACTTCCTAAACCCGTGTGTGTCGCTTCACAAGAACAGTAAACTTTTTTTCTACCTCGAGTTGAATCAAGATCTTGCTTCATTAGAATGTTCTTCAGTTTCTCAAAACTTTCTTGTTATTTATTGGTCCACACATACGGTACTTCCTTTCGTAATAGCTTAGTTCGGGGTGTAGCAATCAACAAAAACCCCTCAACAAAGCATCTATAATTACCAGCCAAACTTAAGAAACTCTGAATCTCAGCTACTGACTTCGGTGGTTTCCAATCCAACACAGCCTCAACTTTTCGAGAATCAGCTCTTATTCCTTCAGCTGACACTACATGACCCAATAAAGTCACTTCCTTCAACCAAAATTCACACTTACTGAATTTGACATATAGTTGCTTATCTCACAAAATTTGCAACACAATGCGCAAATGAAAGTCATGCTCTTCTTCATTCCTCGAATATATCAAGATGTCATCTATGAACACTACTACGAACCGGTCTAAATAGGGTTGAAAGACTTTGTTCATCATGTCCATAAATGTAGCTGGTGCATTAGTCAAACCAAACGACATCACTAAAAACTCATAATGTCCATAGCGAGTTCGAATGCCATCTTATGAATATCTGCCTCATTCACCTTGAGTTGATGATAACCCGATCTCAAATCAATCTTGGAGAAGACTGAAGCTCCTCTTAATTGATCAAACAGGTCATCGATTCTCAGCAATGGATATCTATTCTTGATCGTCAACTTATTCAACTACCTATAATCAATGCACATACGCATCGACCAATCCTTCTTCTTGACGAACAAAATCGGTGCTCCCCACGGAGACACACTTGGTCGAAAAAATCCCCGATCTAGCAGTTCTTGAATTTCAGCTTTAAGCTCCGCTAACTCCTTCGGCGCCATTCTATAAGGAGCAATGGACACCGAGTCGCTTAGCAAAAGCTCAATGCCAAACCCTACTTCTCGATCTGGAGGTAGACCCGGAAGTCCTTCGAGAAAGACATTTAGAAATTCTTTCACCATTCTCATACCTTCTACCGATAAATCCTTGGCATCCAAAGCACTGATGAAGGCTAGGAATGTTCCATATCCTTTTTGCACCAACTTTTCTGCCTTCAAAGCAGATACCACATTTGCCAAAAAGTTTCTTCACTCGCCTATCATTATTACCTCCTCATCATCCACAGTCCTAATTGTCATTCGCTTTTCAGCACAATCCAATTGCACCGGATGCTTAACCAAGCAATCCATGCCCAAAATAAGATGAAACTCATTGAAAGGTAATTCCATCAAGTCCGCTAGAAATACCTCTCTTTGAATCTCCAAGGGCACATCTCTAAATAGTTTATTCACTATTACCGACTATCCTAAAGGACTAATTACCGTCATCTCTCTATCGGTAATATCAGATCTAATATTTAGGTTTCTAGATATAGCACTAGCAACATACGAGTGGGTAGACCTGATATCTATCAAAGCAGTAATAGGTACATCAGAGATGAAGAATGTACCAGTTATCACATCAGGTGCATCGCCGTCTTCACAACGTCTAACCGCATAGACCAATCCTGGCTATCTTGCCTCCGTGTTACTTCTAACACCATTACCTCGACCCGGTGCACCCTGTCCACGTCCGTTACCATTACCACCACGACCTAGTCCACGACCTCTTGGTGGCTGCTGAGTACCTCTAGCTGGTTGAGCATTAGGATTACGAGCTTCCTGAGTCATATCAGTCTGTCGAGGGCAATTCTTATACTAATGATCCTTGGAACCACATTTAAAGTAGACACCAGTTTCCTCCAACATTCTCTAAGATGTCGTCTTCCACAATCGACACATTCTCGACTCTGATTGGTAGTCATAGGTGCCCTAGCTTTAGTTGGCTCATCATTCCGTGGCCTCTTTTGAAACCTTTTAGAAGAACCAGAGTACTTAAAATCCCTCTTTCCTTTGACTTTTTCCTAGTTCTGGCATTCTGAATTCTTAGCCTCTTCGACTATCTTAGCTTTCTGTACATGCAAGATAAAAGTCTGTACTTGTTGTGGGGCTATCAGTAACCGCAACTCATCATTCAGCCCTTCCTCAAAGCGTACACAGCGCTCATGATCAGTCGGCACTATTGTACGAGCATAACGGCTCAAGCGAAGAAATTCTGCGTCGTAAGCTGCCACCGTCTTACTTCCTTGAACCAAATTTAGGAATTCCTTCCTTCAGGCATCTACATAACTTGTCTCGACGTACTTCTCTTAGAAAGCAGCTTTAAAGAAATCCCAAGTAACCAATGTAGCCTCGGTGCCTTCTCGAACAGTAAGCCACCATTGATACGCCTCGTCTCTTAGCAAAGACACAGCTCCTCTCAGTTTTTACTCGACGATGCACTCCAGATCATCCATAATTCATTCTACAACCTCAAGCCAATATTCTGCCACATTCGAAGCTACACTGGAAACACCTCTAAAAACTTCTGCACCACTAGACTTGAGTCGTTCCGATATTGATCCGCGAGCTACTGGCCTAGTTCTAGCCCCAGCTACTCTTTCTAAGACTCGCAACATTGCTAGAGTCAAAGCATTATCCTCATTCGCATGATCATGAGATCCAGTCTCGCTCTCAAATGACGCAGGTGCATCCATTTTCGGTATATGACCCGACGCTTCAGACACAGTACCTCGTCCTCTATCACGACCACGTCTACCACGTCTACGACCATGTCCTCTTGTGCTCATAATGACTAATTCGATTTTAATATGATTACAAGTTTTATGAATCAGAATATTATTTCAATATTTATTAACAATATTTTATGAGATATAAGAGATAGGGTTATTTTCGCAATCACATCCTATAGTCTCATCACAATAATAACATTTAATAAACAAATAATAACATTTAATAAACAAATACTTACTTGAAGTTCTAGAGTGTTCCTAAGGTCTCATCACAATAATAACATTTAATAAACAATATCTCTATCATTTTCAACACCTTAAACTAGAAGTTCTAGAGTGTTCCTAAGGTCTCATCACAATAATAACATTTAATAAACAAATACTTACTTGACTTGGTGTCGGATGCTCGTGGTGCCATACTACCTTTAAAACTTAAAGTCCAGAAATTTAAGTAGTTTTTAACAAAAATCATTGTTGAACCCAAACCACAGCCGATTTTTGAAATTGGGCTCTGATACCATAAAATGTAGCACCCCAAACCCGGCCTATGCATTAAGCTCGAATTTTGGCATGCCACACAAATTAAACGTGCATTCAAATCATCAACAATGTAGGAAATCAAATCTTCAAAACGATTAAGAGAATGACTTTATCGAAAATCGAAGTTTATTTTAAATGCATGATTAAAAACACAAGAGTTTATCATTTGATTTACAGAGTAGTAGTTGATTAAAATTTTAAATTTATTTAGTAAAAATATTTCATCGAAGAGTTTTAAAAGAATTTCCTAAGTTTCAGTGATATTTAAGAAAAACCTTTATGAAAACTAAATCAATCCAACTTAGGAAAACTAAAACATAATAAAATCCATCCACATAATAAAATCCATGAAAATAATTAAAGAGGCCTTATTACATCGCCATTAAAATAGTACTTAATAAAAATTATTAAAGAATTTTTAAAGTTTTATAAACCACCATTTGTAGTATAGCTTCCACACAAAGTCATCTCCGACCCAAGTCTCCATCAATTATTATTACCTGAGAGGGGAAAAAAATGGGGTGAGTTCCTTAGAACTCAATGTGTAACCCACTTATCGGATTCAATAGGCCAAAACCATATAAACATATAATTGGACGCTTTGTTGAGGGGTTTTCGTTGATTGCTGCACCCCTAACTAAGCTGTTGTGAAAGGAAGTACCGTATGTGTAGACCGATAAACAACAAGAAAGTTTCGAGAAACTGAAGAAGATTCTAATTTGAAGCGAAGAAGATTCTATGTAACGCTTAGATTCGATTCAACTGAGGTAGGAAAAGAGTTTACCATTTACTGTGATGAGTCACACACAGGTTTAGGATGTGTACTGATACAAAGTGGAAAAGTGGTAGCTTATGCTTCTCGACAATTGAGGCCACATGAAGTCAACTATCCTACTTATAATTTGAAGTTGGCTGCGGTAGTATTTGCATTAAAGATTTGGAGGCATTATCTCTACGGTGAGAAGTCAATCATTTACACAAACCATAAGAGTCTTAAGTATCTCCTTACCCAAAAAGAGTTGAATTTAAGACAACGAAGATGGGTAGAGCTGTTAAAGGATTATGATTTCTCAATCGAGTACCATCTTGAAAAGGCTAATGTTGTGGCAGACGCGTTGAGTCGAAAGGTTGTATCAGAGTTAGGAGCAATGTTTACTCATCTCAATTTGTATGAGGATGGCAGTCTGCTAGCGAAACTTCAGGTGAAGCCTCTGTGGTTGGAGCAAATCAAGGAAAAGCAATTATCCGATGAAAAGCTGGGTCCTTTAATACTACAAGCTGTACGAGATCGTTGAGAGGATTGGACTAGTAGCTTATCAGTTAGCTTTGCCATCAGAGTTAGAAAATATTCATAATGTATTTCATGTATCAATGTTACAACAGTATCAATTAGATCCTTCACACGTAATATCTCTAGCAGATGTTGAGATTTAGTCTGATATGACGTACAGTGAAGAGCCGATTAGAATTCTACCTCAAAAAGTTAAAGAATTTAGAAATAAAAGCATAGCTTTAATTAAAGTCCTCTGGCAACATGATGGAATAGAAGAAGCAATAACAGTCCGATTTTAGCTAAATTGGAACAGTGGTTTCAAAACCACAAATTTGATGTCAAAAAATTATTTTAATATTATTTTATGTGTTTACAACATGACATCATGTATGTGTGAAAATTTCGTGAGCTAATTTTATCGTTTAATAGCTCAATTTGAGAAAAAAGACTTAATTGCATAAAATGCAAAAGTTGTATTCTACTTGTTAAAGGTGTTTAATTGCTATGGTTTATTAATATTAAGGTCCTTATGTTGTAATTAGACCATTAAGAGTATGAGTGGACATTAATGGACATGGTTTTTGTGAAATAATAATGTTTTAGTTAAGGTTAACAACGTAATTTAGTATTAATGATGAATTAAATTAAAGAAAAACAAGATATCATCTTGTTTTCTTCTTTACTTAGGCAAACGTGAGAAATAAAACACCATTGAAAGGGTTTCAAAGGTTTGGCACTTGCAAGGCTTGATTGGTAAGAGTTTTGAGCTCGATTTTTAATGATTTCTATGTTTTTGTAATTGTTGCTTTGTATTCTAGCTAACCCATGCCTTAATTTTTGAATTTTTTCATGAATTTGTGAAGTGCCATTGATGAATATTTGAGCTTTTGAATGTTTGATAGTTGAAAATGATTATTTGTTGATAGATTTAAATGTTTTGTAAAGTGATTTTAAGTAAAAATGTATTTTAGGGATTTAATTGTAAAAAGTGTAAATTGAGGGGTTGAAATGTGAAATAAATGAAAGTTTTGGGATACTAGGGGTTTATGTATAAATCGACTAAATATGGGTTAAGTTGAATTTTGTGTATTTGTGAAATAGGGACTAAATTTAATAAATGTGAAAGTTTAGGGACTAATGTGTAAAAATGCCCAAATATGAGTTTAAGGATTATATTGAATGAATGAATGATTAAATGAGTTAATTTTAAATACATATAGATCAAGAAAAGAGGAGTCCGGAATTAAATAGAGGGAAAGGCAAGATTATCGAGTAATTGACTCATTTAGTCGTTTCATTACCTGAAGTAAGTTTGTATGTGGTAATGTAATATCCGGGAATTCGGGCTTGTGCATAATTGCTAAATTGTATGAAGTAGCATGCCTATGTGTGTTTGAATGTGTTATATGAATCTTTGAGAACTTCAAAGTGTAGGTAAATGCCTTAGAAAATATTGGATTTTAAGTATTAAAGGGGGAGCTAAGCTTGTTAGGCCTTAAGAAAATATGTAGAGGGAATTGGACATAAGAATGTGCTTGGTAAAGTGGCAAGGAGGCGCCACTTAAAGCCTTAGTAAGTGATGCCACAAGCTGTGTAATAGGGCCTAGGTTCGAGCAGCAAGGGACGTAAATAGGAGTTTTATTTTTCTGCAGGGATGAGCAGTAGTGGACGGCATGTGGACTCTATAAGGAGAAGGTATATATAGGGTTGGAGAGTTGAGGATTCGGCTAAGGAGGAGGGGATCAAGGAATAAGGGAGAGAGGGGAGAAAGTGGCCGAATATAGGACTCTAGGGGTGGCATTTTCGGTTTTGAAGTATAGTGTAGTGTGTCTTAAAATTCATAGTCATTAGTTTTGTTTCTTCTCTTTTTCTTCAAGTTTCGGTCATTTGGTGCTTTAGGTGAGTTGCCAAAATTTCTTCTCTTCTCCTATTCATCTTTTTCTTTCCTTCCACACCAAATCCATACCTATTCCTTAGTAGCCGAATATTTCTTTGTCCCAGGTCTTAAAAGCCGAAAGTGGTAGATAGTTCTATTCTTTCCATTGTCTATTCGTGTTATCACTTTTTTTCCCGAAACCACTCTTTTTCTGCCATTGTCAAAAGCTGATTCATTAAGGGAGGTGTAGTCGACTACTCTCTTTTAGTCTTTACAAGCAACGTGTATTGGTAAGTATTTCTTTCCTTAGAAATCAGTTTTCCCTTCTTTCTCTTTTGGTGGCCAAAATCGAATGGTTGGCCTTGATTTCCTAGGATGGCCGAATGATCATAGGGTCATTATTTCGTGTTTCTTTTGGGTGTAGCTAGCTTAAAGGAGCAGTAAGGATTCTTTTGGGGTTCGGCTACTCAAGGTAAGGAGCTAGTTTTCGGCCAAGGATAAATCCATAAGTGTTTATATGTTAAAACCAAAACTAACACTGAGTGTATAGGGATTTCGACAACTTCAAGAGTAAGTGACAGTTTGGGATTTAGATAAGCAAGCTAAGTGGGTTAGGAATATTCGGCCAAGGCCATATTTAGTGATTAATGTTGGACGAATTCTGACCTTGATTTCTAGGGGAGTACACTCTGTTTCGGTAGTCTTTCGGGATTCAGTGAAAGCGTTGGAATCAGGTGTGTAGCCCTACACTATTTCTCAATAGATTTATGGTACTAATACTCTGTATATGTTAATGAAAATCTGGAAAAAGTGGCTAAAGGTACCATATAATGGTACAGAGTACTCAGGTATGTAACCTTAACATTATGTTAACAAATGTTGTCAACATTTGGAATATGTCACATATGTGAATATTGATATGAATATGGAATAAGACATATAGCATGTTACTTGCATGATTTGTATGACATGGGGCATATGGGTGAATATGAAAAGGGGAAGTGATCTGGTGGTTTTTACCACAATATCTGGTGGCTCATGTCACATAATCTGAATGTGGTGACTTATGTCACATATAATTATCTGGTGGCTATGCCACGAATTTATAAGGGTGATGTGCTAGTCGTCTGCAGCAACTGCCTTCGATGATGTGTAGCGGATGAAGGGTCGACTTAGTAGTCCCCACGGTGTGATGGTTGGTACGGGTGATGTGTAGCGGATAGTTATCTAGGTTTGGGTTCGGGATTGCAATCGCTATATATATGTATGAACTGATATGCCTAAATCGTTGGGACTTTGTGTTGGTGGTTATACACTGAGTCCGTTTGACTCACCCCGTTGTGGGATATTTTTCAGGTGGCGCTCAGTGATGGACCGGGTCGACAGGAACTTAGTGGTGACCATGCTCAGCTCAGAATTTATTTTATTTTAGGACTTTCTATTTATTTTAAAGTATTTTAGATTTATTCTGGGTTTTCTTTGATGTAATAAGGCCACTAGTATGAAACTGTTTATGCATGCATTTTAATTATTTTAGTATGATACGATTTTTATCAAATCAAAGGTTAAGAAAATTTTTCTTAAAAATAAATGTTAAATGTTTTGACACCTAAACACAAATGATTTTCAATTAAATGGTAAACTCTAAAAACTCAGTTTTTCTTTTAACTTATAGTTTTGAAATGCAACGATAAAGTTTTAATAAGACCTAGTCTTCGAGAACAACACCATTTTCAATTTGAACTCAACCCAAATCATGTTCTCTTTAAAATCACCCCAGTTTTTCCAAAGTAATAAACACGTTTTGAATCGTTTTACTCAAGGAACATACCGAATTCGGTCAAGACTCGTCGGCCAGGTTTGGGGTTGTTTCAGGTAATTTCATTAAAAATGTATGTTAAATGCTTTGATATTGCATAAATTATGAGATTATGAAAAATGTTTGAATTGTGAATATGACTTTACGGATGTGTCTGACGATGAAACAGACAAGTGAAACTTCCCGATTAAACTTTAGGAATAGTTCTGAATGCTAGTTACATGTCATTAGGTTATGTGTTGGCTTCGAGCCATGATATCGACACTACGAGTGTGAGTGATACCTTGATTTAGCTACGGGCCATGGTATAGGTATTTCAGAAAGGAGTTACCTTGATTTGGCTTTGGGCCATAGTATAGGTACTTATCGATTGAGATTCTTGAGTATCCAACTTCTATTTCGAACGGTTCAACGGGTAAATGAATGATGTGGTGGATAAAGAGTTTAGTATGAGGCGATACAGGTACATACAGAACCTATTCGAGTATTAAATAGAGAAAGTTGATGAAATGGCATCTGATCATGTTTTAAGACATGAGAAATGTTTGTTGTTAATGTGTATATGGTGATGTTATGTACAATTGGCTGATTTGTATTATTTGATGAATTAAATTATTCATATACGAGCTTACTAAGCTATGAAGCTTACTTTGTGTTATTTTTCTATGTTTTATAATGAATCAAAGCTAGCACAGATCTAGGAGTCGTCAGGAACATCATTGCACTATCGGATATCTAAGTTGGTACTTTTGAATTGTACATATGGTATATGGCATGTATAGACTAGATGTGGTACTTTGGTTTGTGAATATAGCCATAGGATTTGGCTTGTTAATGCATATGTTTTGATTTGTGTATATAGCCATAAGTGATGGCTTATTTTGGTATATTTTGTTATAAATGTGGTTATGGTTTCATAATTGCTCAAATGGTTATATTTTGAGTTTGGTATATGATCTATATGGTGTGATTAAAGTTGATAACTTGATAAGTTATGTACTTTTGAATTAATATGTGATGATATAAGGATTTGAATAGGTAATTGGTATAGACTTGAATATTGATTTTGGTTGAAATGGATATGGTATGATTTGTGCACTTGGTTGATGGTTTTGGGATGCCTATTGTATGATGAAATGGTACCATTTTGGTTGTTTAGGTGGGCATGAGAAACCGGCGGCAAGTTGGCCTTGCAAATGGCCTACTTTTGTCCACATGGGCAGAGACACGGGCGGGTGTCTTAGCCATGTGTGACACACGGTCATGCTACATGGTCGTGTGTCACCTGGTGTTGAAATAAATTGAAGTCAGTATGCTTCCCATGGCCTAATACATGAGCGTGTGACTGGCCGTGTGGCACAAGTCAGTATACCCCCTAAATGGCACACGGCCTAATACACGGGCGTATGACTTGGCCGTGTTGCATAAGTTAGTATACCCTACAGGATTGGCACGGCCTAGCACACGACCTGGTACACGGGTGTGTGTGGCCATTTCGAAGGGCACACAGGCTAGACATATGGACGTGTGGTCAGCCGTGCGACCCAAGTCAATATGTATGCCCTGTTTTCACATGGCCTGGGACACAGACGTGTCTAAAGCCATGTGAAGGACACGGCCTATTCACATGGGCGTCTGACCCTTGTATGTTTGAAAAAATTATATGTTTTCCAAAATTTCATATGTTATTTGTTTACTCCCGAACCACTTCTGTAGCATGTTTAAGGCCTCGTAGGCCCTTACAAGGGACAATGTGATTATGATTGAATGGTGTTTGAGAATGGATGAATAAATGTATGAGTTATGTATATTAAATGATAGGTATTGATCGGTAATACCTCGTAACCCTATTCTAACCATGAATATGGGTGAGGGGTGTTACAGAAGCTACCTGGGAACCAAAAGCAGCTATAAAAAGTGCCATACTCCAACATATTTTCTGGTGAGATTTTCGGGGACAAAAATTCCTTTAGAGGGAGAGTTGTAACAGCCAGTTTTCAGTGAAATCGGAGCAGTGGTTTTGGGACCATAAATCCAACTAGTAAATTATTATTTTATTATTGATTTAATGTCTATAGGATGTTAGTGAGGTCATATTAAAATTTTGTTAAGAAATTTTGATGTTTGCATTATTAATTAAGTGAAAAAGACTAAATCGTAAAAAGTGTAAATGTAGAGTTCCATTAGTTAAAAGGGTCAAATGCCTATGGACCATTAAATCGAGTGGACTTAGATGGTAATTAGACCATTTCTATAGTTAGTGGATATTCATGGCAAGCTTTTATTAAAATTTTTAATGTTTTTAAAGGATAAAATGGTAAAATAGTAAATAAAACATAAAACAAAATAAAGAAAAAAAACAGAAGTATCATCTTCATATCATCTTCTTTAAAATTGAAAATCACCATGGGAGAAAGCTAGGTTTTGGGCAAGTTAGTTTCTCTTGCATGGTATGTAATTTTGCCTCGTTTTTAATGATTTTTATGTTTTTAAAGTCATTTTAGCTTAATCTAGCTAGCCCAGGGATTGATTTGTAAAACTGTTAAAGATTGATGGTTATGCCATGAATGCTTTCTATGATTCTTGATGTCTAATGATACATTATTAGTCCTTGTTGATAAATAAACAAGTTTTGTAAAGTGATTTTTGATGAAAATTGCATTTAGAGACTTGTTTAGAAAAATAGTAAAATTTCATGTTAAATTTATGAAATGATGATTGATGTGGGTTGGTTAAAGTCCCTAGAGAATTTGGATAGCTCGAGAAGAGGATTAAAATGCTTAAATTTCAATTTATGAGCTTAAAGACTAAATTATGAATACTTAAAATATTAGGGTCAAAATAATAATTTTTCATAAATATGAAATGTGGACTAAATTGAATACTAGGAAAATTAAAAGGATTGAATTTGTCTATTTAGATCAAGATAGACCACGTATGGATCTAGATCGGGGAAAAGCTAAAGCCTTAGATTAGTTCGACTTTGTTTCTTCGCCCTAGTTGTCAAGCTAAGTTCGTAGGAATAGTTATCATTTTAATGTTATTTCTAATAGTATGTTAGCACGTTATTTATCATGTGAATTGATCGATATATAAATAAATCAATGCCATTACGGTTATCGAGTCTCATTTGAACCTTAGCAATTCGTAGGAAACGAATAACATGTCATTAGGGATTTCATGTTTCCAGTGCTAGTCTTGAATGTCCTACCGATGGCTGAGGTCCTACATTTGTTGCGGATACTCCACAACTCATGTGAGCAGCATCGTGTAGCTTACATTCTGACCCACAGCTCATGTGAGCAGGCCCATTTCACAACTGTAACATCCCGAAATTGGGCCTAGTAGGATTGGGCCCATTGGGCCTTGAGCGTAGAAGCGTTTAAAATTTTGAGAACAAGAGAATGACATTATTTCAAGTTGAACATATGAGGATGGTGATTTTAGAAAGTTATGGGGTTCTAGGAAGTTCCGGGTTCAAGTTAGGCAATAGGAAAATTTTAGTGTTGAAGCACTTTAAGGAAAGAATGTAAGTAGCATCAAGGCTTATGGAAATAAGTGTGCATTTTGCTAGCACAAGGAGTCTATTGGTAAAGGTGGAAAGTGGCGTGTGGAGTGTACTAATGGTCTGAGGTTTGAATCCCACCTAGTGCAAATATTTTGGATTAAATTTTTGTACTAATAAGGTAAGTGTCGGTCATGGCTTTAATATGGTAAGGTGGACTTTTTAATATTGGCAAGGTGGCTAAGGAAATAAGGCAAGGTTGTGGGTAAGGAAAGAAATCAAAAGAAAAAGGAACGATAAGGGAACATGTTGGCCTTTAAGGGGGAAGATGTTTTCGAAAGTTTTTAATGGGTCAATGTTCATCTTTTGGTAAAGATGATACATGGTTTGGGAGAAGGTAGCCGATTTTGCTAGGATCATTTTGCTAAGTTTTAGTGCATGAGAGGTATTTTTCTCTTTGAGCAATTTGTGTCTCTTTTCAAAACTCTTTTCTCTTTTGCTTTGGCCGAAATTTCCTAGTCCATTTGTCCATTTTTCTCTTTTTTTTTGGCCGAAATCTTCTTAATTCTTTTCTCATCAATAGCCGAATTTTAATCATCTTCTCTTCTCCATCTTGCGAATTGAACACATCTTCTTTGATCGAATTGTGTTCTAGTGTGTGGTCGTAAAGCACATGCTTTCTGATTCCTCTCTAGTCTTAAGTTAATTGATTGAAGTCGGATCTATCATCATTAAGGGACGAAATCACTCGATATATTTTATTTGCTAATCCTTCATATCCAAATAAGGTGTGTAATCCCTTACCCCTTCCGAATACATGTTGGAAATGGTGTATAATCCCACTCTTCTCTAAGTATTTGTATAAAATGTTTTGTGATTCGTTGGAAAGATCAAAAAATTGAAAACCGGCATCTGTGACCACTCGGGCGTGCGCATGTTCGTAGTGGTAACCATATTTTGCAATGAAACAGTGTTTGGTTAGTAGCAGTGACGTGATTTTGAAAAATCATGAAAAATAGAAAAAAGGGAAATAAAAAGTGAATAAGATATCAAATTAAAGCTTACTGTGTCTAGTTTTATATGAAAAAAACATTCTGTGATATTTTAATTTTAGTGAGACTGGTTCTGAATGACTTCGTGGTTCCCTATTCTATCTTGGAAAAATCATTCAAAATTGTACAAAGAGAATTATGGGCTATAGTTTATATGTATAGATACCTTAGTGAGTCTATTTTAAATAGAAACAAGTGGGAGCAACATATGAAAACCGTACAGTGACATATTTGGATTTAATGTAAGAGAGGTCACAAACGTTGGTCAGTGAAATAGGGGAAACTTTAATGAATAAACTGTACTAAATGGCTCAGCAAAAAAATTCTAGAAAAATTGTAATAAGAAGATATATGAATCTAGTTTCAAGAAAAATTTACGGATCTAAATTTTGAGTTTCCTAACTCGAGTTATAGTCAATTTAGTCAATATGACGCGGATGGAAAGTTTCAATTTTTATGCCCCAAATTAGTAGTTAAGTCTAGGTTGCGAAATTACGAAAATACCCTTGGATGATGAATTACTGAAATACCCATGGGTTGCGAGATTACCGATTTATCGAAATGCCCTTATGGGTCGAATTATGAAAATTACCTTAATGGGCCGATTTGATAAATTACCTTAATGGGCCGAATTGATAGATTACCCTAATGGGCCTATTTGCAAAGTGTTAATGGGCCAGACTTTTGTCTAAATTAATTATTTTTGTTTATATTTGTAAATATCATGATTTGATATGAATGATGCCTTTACATGATTTTGCATGGGATGGGAAAATATGATGAAGAGAAGTTTCAGTGGCACTGCCACAAAAATGTTTGTTAATATGATTATGGCCAAATCAAAATTTGTTATAAATGGCACAATGCCTGCGATTGGTGTGTTTGGCGGGGTGGATTGACTTGATCCCCACAGGTGTGAGGGATGGTACGGATGATGTATAGCAGATGGATTATTAGGATGGGTTTGGTATTGCATTACATTATTTGCATTATCATATTTATAGGCCTAAGGCCCAATTCATTTTGTAAATGGGCTTCGGCCCAAGTTATTGCTAAATGGGTTCAGACCTAGTGGATGACGATAAGGAGATTATGCACTGAGTTCTTGTAACTCACCCCGTTTCTTTTCTTAACCCTTGTAGGTAATGCTCAGTGACGAGGACTTGGGGCCATGGATGACTCGGTGGAGGACATACTTCAGAAATGGTGCTTTGAACTTTAGATTTCCATTTACATTTACTTTATTACTTCTATTATTTTGGGTTTTTATGTTGTAATAAGGCCTCTGTGATATATTTATTTTGCTTATGTTTTTGTCGTACTTAGTATTTTGCTCGAATTATTTTAAATGGGGATTTTTCTAAAATCTTAAATAAAGGTATTCCAAAATAGATTAACAAATAGTTTTCATAACAAACTTATACAAATATTTTTAACTCAAAAATTTTCTCTCGAAATTTTATCAATATTTTCAAAAGTCACGATTTTAAAGCTCACTACCTCGATTTTTGACTCATCAAACGATCTTTCAAAATACCTGTATTTTATCAAATATTTATATACAAAACTCATTTACTTAAACACAACCAAGTTATGCCTACTTTAGTAAGAATTATACGGTTTTTATACGTTTTCTTCATGTGACATGTCAGATCCAGTCATGCATGGGCCGGGTTTGGGGTGTTACATTTTATGGTATTAGAGCCCGATTGCAAAACTTGGCTGTGGTTTGGGTTCAAAAACGATTTCCAAAGTTGTTGAAATTTGATTTATAAATGCATGTTCTAAAGGAAGTATGGCACCACGGGTATCCGGCACCAAGTCAAGTAAGTATATGTTATCATTTTATGATTATTATTATTGTGGTATGACTGTAGAAATACTCTAGAACTTTTAGCTTTAGGAGCTGAAACTATAAAGATTGAGACTATAGGATACATTTTGCGAAAACAACTTTACTTCCTATACTCTATAAAACACTGTTTAATAAACATTTAATAGTAGACTGATCAATAAGACTCTTAATCAGATTAAATCGAATTTAGTGAACATGAGCACTAGAGGACGTGGATGCAGTAGACGTGGCCGTGATAGAGGCCGAGGTACTATGGCTGGATTTTTAGCATCGAGGCATATGCCCGAAAAGGAGGCGGTGGCATCGCCAGTGGTTGAGACGAGATCTCATGATCGAGTTGGGGTTGACGAGCTGACTCAGATAGTTAAGGACGATTTGAAGGAGGTTAAGGGAATCAGTTAAGCACTTCGAGTTGGGCCTGTGGATTGTAAGAAGAAAATAGATCGCGATTCTTTTGGGTCGCAGTCTCGTTCCGTGAAGCCTATTAAGGCACGTCCAAACTTTTCGACTTGCAATTATTGCAGAAGACGTCATCCGGGAGAATGCTGGAGGAGGTCAGGAGCATGTTTGAGATGCGGGTCTAAGAAGCATAGGGCTTGGGATTGTTCCATCACCATTAAGACGGTTATGTTTTGGTTGAATGTAGAAAATTTTATGAATGGAGTGATAATTACCTGTTTGCTTCCGAGGATTAGATATTTGATGATGTGAAGAGTTTCCAAGGTTAAAGGTAGAAAGCGGATTAGTGTTATTAAGATCAGAGTATGCAGCGAAAGTGTAGCGTGCTAGGTTAACATGAGCGACTGTTCCTATAGTTGGAAATTTTGAGGATGAAATTTCTTTAAGGGGGTAGAATTGTAACATCCCAAAATTGGGCCTAGTAGGATTGGGCCCATTGAGCCTTAAGTGTAAAAGCGTTTTAAAATTTTGAGAACAAGAGAACGACATTATTTCAAGTTGGACTTATTAGAAAGGTGATTTTAGAAAGTTATGGGGTTCTAGGAAGTTTCGGGTTCAAGTTAGGCCATTGGAAAATTTTAGTGCTAAAGCACTTTAAGGAAAGAAGGTAAATAGCATCAAGGCTTATTAAAATAAGCGTGCATTTTGCTAGAATAACGAGTCTATTGGTAAGCGTGGAAAGTGGCGTGTGAAGTGTACTAATGGTCTGAGGTTCGGATCACACCTAGTGCAAATATTTTGAATTAAATTTTTGCACTAATAAGGTAAGTGTCGGTCATGGCTTTAATATGGTAAGGTGGACTTTTTAATTTTGGCAAGGTGGCTAAGGAAATAAGGCAAGGTAGAGGGTAAGGAAAGAAATCAAAAGAAAAAGGAAGATAAGGGAACATGTTGGCCTTTAAGGAGGAAGATGTTTTCGAAAGTTTTTAATGGGTCAATGTTCATCTTTTGGTAAAGATGATACATGGTTTGGGAGAGGGTAGCCGATTTTGCTAGGATCATTTTGCTAAGTTTTAGTGCATGAGAGGTATTTTTCTCTTTGAGCAATTTGTGTCTCTTTTCCAAACTCTTTTCTCTTTTGCTTTGGCCGAAATCTCCTAGTCCATTTGTCCGTTTTTCTCTTTTGTTTGGGCTGAAATCTTCTTAATTCTTTTCTCATCAATAGCCGAATTTCAATCATCTTCTCTTCTCCATCTTGTGAGTTGAAAACATCTTCTTTGATCGAATCGTGTTCTAGTGTGTGGTCATAAAGCATATTCTTTCTGATTCATCTCTAGTCCTAAGTCAATCAATTGAAATTGGATCTATCATCATTAAGAGATGAAATCACTTGATATATTCTATTTTCTAATCCTTTGGATATAGTTAGGCAACGAAGAGTGGTTCTTTAGGATATCCGAATAAGGTGTGTAATCCCTTACCCCTTCCGAATACATGTTGGAAATGGTGTATAATCCCACACTTCTCTGAGTATTTGTATGAAATGTTTTGTGATTCGGTGGAAAGATCGAAAAATCAGAAACTGGCATCTGTGACCACTCGAGCGTGCGTATGTTCATAGTGGTAACTATTTTTGCAATGACATAGTTTTTGGTTAGCAGCAGTGACGTGATTTTGAAAAATCACGAAAAATAGGAGAAAGGGAATTAAAAAGTGAATAAGATATCAAATTAAATATTACTGTGTCTAGTTTTATATTAAAGATATTCTGTGATATTTTAATTTTAGTGAGACTAGTTCTGAATGACTTCGTGGTTCCCTATTCTGTCTTGGAAAAATCATTCAAAATTGTACAAAGGTAATTATGAGTTATAGTTTATATGTATAGATTCCTTAGTGAGTCTATTTGCAATAGAAACAAGTGAGAGCAACATATGAAAACCATACAGTGAGATATTTTGATTTAAGGTAAGAGAGGTCAGAAACGTTAGTGAGTGAAATAGGGGAAACTTTAATGAATAAGATGTACAAAATGGCTAAGCAAAAATTTCTAGAAAATTGTAGTAAGAAGATATATGAGTCTAGTTTCAAGGAAAATTTATGGATCTAAATTTCGAGTTTCTTAACTCGAGTTATAGTCAATTTAGTCAATATGACGCGGATGGACAGTTTCAATTTTTATGCCCCAAATTAGTAGTTAAGTCCGGGGTTGCAAAATTACGAAAATACCCTTGGATGATACATTACCGAAATACCCCTAGGTTGCGAGATTAGTGATTTACCGAAACGCTCTTATGGGCCAAATTATGAAAATTGCTTTAATGGGCCAATTTTTTATATTGCCTTAATGGGCCGAATTGATGGATTTCCCTAATGGGCCAATTTGCAAAGTGTTAATGGGCCGAACTTTTGTCTAAATTAATTATTGTTGTTTATATTAGTAAATATCATGATTTGCTCTGTATGATGCATTTACATGATTTTGCATGGGATGGGAAAATATGATGAAGAGAAGTTCCGGTGGCACTGCCAAAAAAATGTTTGTTAATATGATTCTGGCCAAATCAAAATTTGTTATAAATGGCATAATGCCTGCGATTGGTGTGTTTGGCGGGGTGGGTTGACTTGATCCCCACAGGTGTGATGGATGGTACGGGTGGTGTGTAGCGGATGGATTATTAGGATGGGTTTGGGATTGCATTACATTATCTGCATTATCATGTTTATAGGCCTAAGGCCCAGTTTGTTTTGTAAATGGGCTTCGGCCCAAGATTATGCTACATGGGCTTCGACCCAAGTTATTGCTAAATGGGTTCAGACCCAATAGATGACGGTAAGGAGATTATGCACTGAGTTCTTGTAACTCACCCCCTTTCTTTTCTTAACCCTTGTAGGTAATGCTCAGTGACAAGGACTTGGGGCCATGGATGACTTGGTGGAGGCCATACTTCAGAAATGGTGCTTTGAACTCTAGATTTCCATTTACGTTTACTTTATTACTTTTTACTATTTTGGGTTTTTATGTTGTAATAAGGCCTCTTGGATATTTTTATTTTGCTTATGTTTTTGTCATACTTAGTATTTTGCTCGAATTGTTTTAAATGGGGATTTTTATAAAATCTTAAATAAACGTATTCCAAAATAGATTAACAAATGGTTTTCATGACAAACTTCTACAAATATTTTTAACTCGAAAATTTTGTCTCGAAATTTTATCACTATTTTCAAAAGTCACACTTTTAAAGCTCACTACCTCAATTTTTGACTCATCAAATGATCTTTCAAAATAGCTGTATTTTATCAAATATTTATATACAAAACTTGTTTACTTAAACACAACCAAGTAATGCCTACTTTATTAAGAATTATACGATTTTTATACATTTTCTTCATGTGACATGTCAGATCCGGTTATACCGCATGGGCCGGGTTTCGGTGTTACAACAACTCATGTGAGCAACGATGTAAAGGAAAGGTTATGGTTATATGTTTAAGCACACTTCGTGTGAGCTTTCCCAAGCATCCAATGATATTCTAAGTGGTTCAAAAGGCCAGAAATGGGATTGAAATGGTAGGTTTCCAAATGGTATTATGCAAATTTTCATGGAAAGGATGAATGATTCAAATGATGTATTTTCATATGGAAGTGACTTATCTTGTGGTTAATCCAAATGAGTTATGTATAATTGTACTAACTTGTGTATTGATGATTATGTTTAGGCTTGTGCCAAGCTTGTGTTTTGGGTTACATTATGTTTATACTATTGTTATGTAATGAAATGGTAAGTTGTGTTTCATTTTATATGAACTTACTAAGCATTATGTGCTTACATAGTTTCTTTCTTATGTTTTCTAAATTCTTGGAAACTCATTCGGTTTGGAAGCTCGTCGGAGATCTATCACACTATCTAGCATAAAAATTGATAATTTTTGAATGTTTTGGCCAAGATTATAATGGCATGTATAGGTTGAATTTTAATGTCATTGTGATGAATGTTTAGTTGGTGGATTGGCTTGTAAAAGTTATAAATGTTATCTTGGTTTGGCACTCTTGATGCAATGGTTTGTGCCATTGTGTTATTTCATGTTGCATATTTTGGAATTGCTTATGTGGTATGTTTTAAGATAGTATGAATATGGTAAAGTTATGGCATGTTTTGAAAGGCAATTGAACTAGTAGTTGATGAATGAAAAGTGGTATAATATACATGTTTAGGTAAGTATTGATGTTTCTATTTGAGGTGCCTTAAAGGGCATATTGGTTAGTTGATTTTAGGACTCTTTAATTAGTCATTATATGTATGTTTTGATAGAGTTTTGATGCCTTGATTTTGTGCACAAAAGGCCTAAAGGTTTATGCATGATTTGGTGTTGGATATGGCTTGATTTTGGGAAAATTTATGTCCACACGGCCTGAGACACGGGTGTGTGACTCAGTTGTGTGTGACACATGGACTGGTAACATGGTCGTGTGTCTCCTATAGGTTCCTTTGTATGCAAGTCGTTGAATTACACAACCCGCACACACAGATGTGCGGGCTATTTCGAGAGTTCCACACCTAGCACACAAGCTTGTGACACGGCCAGGAACACGGGCTTGTGACAAGATTGTGTAACCCTACTCAGGAGTTACACGGGTGAGGACACGGGCTGGGACACAATCGTGTGTCCCTAGTTTGAAGGTTACACTGCCAAAGACACGAACATGTGTCTCAACTATGTGAGGCACACGGCCGTGTAACCCGTATGTTAATATTTTGAAACTTTTTCATAAACCTTCCAAATGATTTCAAATTGGTTCCGAATTGTTTCTAATGTATATTTAGGATCTCTAGGGCTCGATTTGGGGATAATAGGTACATGAATGATTGGTTTATAATAAGTTTATGACAATGTATGAAATTTATGTTTAAATGCTTCGATTGTACTTTAATGCTCTGTAACACTATTCCAACGACGGATATAGGTTAGGGGTGTTACAATAGCTAAATTACACTACTACTGAGAAAGAGTTATTAGGTGTTCTATTTGCATTTGATAAATTAAGATCATATCTTATAGACACTAGGGTCATAGTGTATTCCAATCACTCTGCAATTAAATACTTAGTAGCCGAGAAAGATGCAAAGCTGAGACTAATCAGGTGGATTCTTTTGCTACAAGAATTTGATCTAGAAATTTGAGGCAGAAAAGGAACAATGAACCAAGTGGCGGACCATCTATCTAGGCTAGAAGTTGAAATGAGAATGGCAATGCCAACCTTATTAAGGAAGACTTCCCATACGAGAAACAATTATCGCCATGGCAATACCCTGATATGCCGATATAGTGAACTTCTTAGCAAGTGGTCTACTACCACCTGACCTTAATAGCCAAATAAAAAGGAAATTCCTTCATGATGCAAGATATTATTACTGGGATGAACCCTTCCTATTGAAGCAGTGTGCTAATAAGATAATTATGAAGTGTGCCCCTAATGATGAAATACACAACCTTTTGCAACATTGTCATTCAGCCCCTTATGGAGAACCCTTTGGAGGAATGAGAACGACTACCAAAGTACTCTAGTTAGGATTTTATTGGCCAAGTCTTTTGAAGGATGCCCATAGCTTTTATAAAGTATGTGATAGATGTCAAAGAACTAGTAATGTTTCAAGAGCTTTACTCCACCATCATTTGGCAACCTATACATACTAGTGGCAGTCAACTACATCTCCAAGTGGGTAGAAGCTGTAGCCCTTCCTACCAATGATGCCAAGTTGGTGATAAAGTTCTCACACAAGAATATCCTCACAAGATTTGGTACACCTCAAGCCATCATCAGTGATGAGGGGTCTCATTGATTGCAAACTTGTCGCTAATTTTTTACACAGGTATGGAGTAAAGCACAAACTTGCCAAAACATATCACCTACAAACAAATGGACAAGCTGAGATTTATACCAAGGAGATTAAGAACATTCTGAAAAAGGTGGTGAAACCAACTCAAAAGGATTGGTCATTGAGATTGGATGAAGCCTGGTAGGCTTATCGTACTACCTTCAAAACACCATTAGGAATGTCAGGTTTTAAGCTTGTTTATGGTAAGCCATGTCACATGCCTGTTAAGTTACAGCACAAGGCAATTTGGGCCATTAAAAAGTTGAATATGGATTGGACAACCACCAGACATAACAGACTGTTTGAGTTGAATGAAATATAAGAATTCAAAGCCCAAGCTTATAAGAACACTAAGCTCTATAAGGAAAATACCAAGCGATGGCACGACAAGAGGATCATGCTAAGGCAATTTGAACAGGGGCAACAAGTGTTTCTATTTAACTCAAGATTGAAACTGTTCCCTGGTAAGTTGAAATCGTGATTGTCAGGGCCTTTTGATGTGATCAACGCCTATCCTCATGGTGTGGTGGACATCAAGGATACCAAGATTGAGGTAACTTTTAAATTTAATGGTCAACGTTTAAAGCTCTACTGGGTGCTTATGTGGATCGAGACAAATAGTCCATTGACCTTCGAGATGTTTGAGCTCAAAATCTCTTCTATCTTTATTTTCTTTAGTTTCTCTACTTTAATTCCATTTTCTTATAGTTTTTCCTTTTAATTAATTAATGTTATTTTCATTTTTGTTATATTTTTTATTAATGTACATATTTATCAAGAATTACAGGAAAGAATAAAGGTGCAAGCTTGTTAGATGTAGTACCAAGGGTGTTTGCCCCAACATTTGGAAAGAGAATTATGCCACGGAAAACTGCGTTATTGGATTTGAAGCAAGATAAAATAAGGGTTGACAAGAAAGAATAGTTCGAGGAAGAGATTTTGGATCACTGGGCCTATTCTGCTAATTACGTAGCCCATGAAGAAAATGCAAAACGTGTTGCTTTAAGGCTAGGTCAATCTAGGGTTCCCTTCAAAACATTTTTATTTTTCCTCTTTCATTCCACAAAAGTTACTCTGCAAGATTTTATGAACCGTCAACACCAATAGCCCCATTTACTTCTCTTCAACTGCTCACGCCTATTTCATTTTACACAATTCCTTCACGCCACTGCTTTTTTTCCTAGACTTCCCGGCCTTTCCTCTTGGACTTTCAACTTCCTTTAACTTCTCTTGAGTAGTGTTATTTTCTCATCTAACCTAAACCACATTCTCAAAGATTTTCAACATTCTTCAATGGCAAGAGTAAAACCACTTCCAAAGGTGTTGAATCTTCACAAGTAGGTGCTACCAAACCTAAAACCTTCTTCAACAAGTGTTCTTTCTTTGCAAGTATAACAAGAACATCTCTAAGTGACCGTTTTGCTTGAACAAGGTTTTCTATTCAAAGATGAGCCTTATATGGGATATGATGTGTCGGTTTCTCCCTAGTTGAAAAGCATGGATGATAAATTTTCTACTTACGTCCGGATGATGTTTTAAGGAAAGTTGTTCGCGAGTTCTATGCACATATCACTTCTCCTGACAATCCTTTTATCTATGTTAGCAAAACTTATCGGCTTTTTAATGTCACAACAATAATGTGCAAGCGTACACTATCAATGCAAGTATAGTAGATAGATGTGAGTCTGGATATCTATCCCAAAAGGATGCTTGTCTTTTGTCTATCAATGACAGTTCAATAAATGGATAGAAACAAGATAAATTGTGAGAATAGGTGTTAAAGCAATAACTTGAAAATAACAAGATAAAATATGATAATGATAAATTAGTATTCCCAACATGAATATTCAGCAAAATACTAAGTGCTCACAAGGTATAAAAGGTTAGGTGATTGTTGATGCAGTAAACTGTAATGAATATCTTACCAAACTTAACTTCTATATTTAATCAAAGACTTAAACATGCACAATAGCCACATCTTCTGATGATGGCAATAGAACACTATTAAGAACAAGTGGATTAAATTCCTCTAATTATCAAGCAACTTCCGTTGTCATGCTTGTTAGCCTGAACTGTCATTGCACCTTCCAGTGTCAGTGACCGCAATAACACTTCCGTGTTAAAAAATTCAAACCCAAAGATTAAAAAGTAGAAGCAAGATTGAATAAAATAAAATTTAACCTAGAAATCATGTGTGCTTCTATACTAACATGAAATAGAAAGTAATCACCAGTGTTTAGAAAAGAAAAATAAAAGAAACAAGTGGAGAATACTATTCCTAGACAACTCGACTTGAATCTCTTTCCTGTTGTGTCTCACTCGTGGCTCTTCATCAAGAGTGGTGCAGATCCCTTTCACGTTGGTTCACCCGTAGGAGACTTAAGCCGCCATAGCCAAAAGCTTCAAAAGACAAAGTTGAAGAAGATGATCCCCAAAAATCCTTTTTTCTTCTTCTTATGTGAATATTTTTATATATTTTTTATTTTTCCCAAATAGCCTAGGTGCCCTTCATCGAATCATGTCGCCACGTATGTACAAGTTAGTTGTACTAGATCGGACAATGACGTATTTTTGTTCCTATTCATACAATTGTCAAAGCGACGATAATTCTAGGCACAATCTAAAAATACTCATGCAGAGACATTGACACCAAAACAAGACAAAATTAAGGATAACTCAGCTAAGATCCACTGATTTATAAAATGTAAATTACTGAATTGAAAATGGTAAAATATGTGCTAAAGATAACTAAATGGTGAAAAATTAACCAATAAGTAAGGAGAAAACATATGTTCTTTCTAGTACTATCACACCCCCAAACTTGAGTTTTTACTTGTGCTCATGTAAAGCAGAAACTAGCAAGGCTACGCAAGAATTCACTAAGGCAAATTATCATTCTAGCAACTTGAATCACCTAAAATCCTAATGAATGAGTCACATTCAAATGACAGAATATTGCATCGACAATACATAAGTATGAATGATTAAGATTGCAACTTCATCAAAGTTAGCATCTTGCTTTAAATCCTAGATTCTATCTACCAATACAACATTTATTGTACAATATATGTCTTTTCTTTTGAGTAAGGGATATCGTTGCACTACTGTACCCTTGTTCCTAAGAAGTAACGATGGAGCGCAAAAAACTCCCAGGGAGTACGTAATGGCGCCGACACATACTCATGCAGCCTTTGGCCAGATTCATTTTTCTAATACTTGTATTGAGGTGTTCCCTTTTTAACATTTCACAATACACCCACTTTGGAGTGTCTCTTATTCATAACTATATATATATATATATATATATATAGTAAAAGGCAGATTCATTCAAGATTCAAGGAATGCTACTAGTCATCCATTACTAATGCAACCTAAATCATTCATCAAAGAATTGAAGATACAACATTCAGTTAAATTTATCCAACTCATTCATTGATAATTCACATGATTCAAGAATTAAGCATCGAATGTAACAAAAATTTTCAAACAAATTTTCATTAACCATAAATAACCTTGCATGCTTCGTTAAACTCAAAAAAAGTAGAAATTTTTTTTTGAAATGTGGGTGTATTTTCAAACCCCATATGCATTCCCCCAAACTTAAAGTTTGCATTGTCCCTAATGCACTAACTTAAAAATGCGAAGAGAACAAAAATGCAATGACAATATGCACTAACAAAATGAAAATTACAGCTGCAAACAATGCATGAATACTACAATTAAAACTTAACATAAACTAACTCAGTTTTCCACAACCATCAATGTGGCTGCACGATGTTTCTTCTTTATCCTATTTTTCTCTTTCTTCTTGCACTTTTGTCTTTGGAATGCTTTCTCTTCTTTTATTTGGGCTTCATACGGTCCTCCGAATGCTCCTCAATTTCTAGGGCTGCCCCGACATCATCGACTGCTCCTATACAGAAGGGGTCACCTTGAGTGGTACGGTATAGACCACTATCGCCAATGAGTTGTGGTGCTTCTCACTGGTTACCTCTGCAGCTTCCACTGGTCTAGCTCCATCTCACTCTAGATTATCATTAGTTGCATCCACAAACTCGGATGCATTGACAATGTTCTCAATAGATTCTTTCTCAACATCTTTTGTCTCAACATTTTCTTCCTCGGCCTTCTCGTTCACAACTTCAACATGGACGTCCTCCTCCTCAACAGCATATGCCTCTTCATCAGCAATGACGTCACCTTCGACTAGTCTATCAATCCTTCACATGCACTTCTGAATGCCCTTGGAGTCATAATCTTTCTCATCATCAGAGACGTACACAATGGGAAGGGATTCTACCGACCTGTCTTGGTCCCCTAAGTCATCTTTCCGGAGGAGGTTCATAATCTCGATGATCGGTGGGAACACTGGAAATTCTGGGAGTGAAATGGGCTTAACTGCCTTAATGCGGCTACAATAGAGTTGTTATAGGCCCTAGTATAAGTGTAACACCCCTAACCCGTAACCGTCGCCAGATTAGGGTTATGAATCATTACTTATCGAAGCATAATATTCACTACTCATATGGTTCTAACCGAATGCATCATAGGTAATAATGTACTTCCATAACATGCATTAAACATTCACTTACATATCACTAATCCATATAACCAAATTCACATAAAAGGCATCTCTGATCAATTAACGATAATTACTATTCATTTGGACATTAAATGTAAAAGCTCATTATACACATGCTTATAAACAATCTCTAAAACAATTTATCAAATACTAAAACCAATAAACATATATGTCAAAACTTATTCAAATCTAAGGTACACCAAATTCATTATCAATTGCTTAGAACACATTCATTCATATCAATGATCACACCACTTATTTAATAATGCAAAATTTTAAAAGTTCATTTGTATATTACCATATCATGAATCAAGCTTCATTCATATACATCTACATGTCATGTTCAAATATACACAACCCCAAAATCATGACCTAAATGCTATTCATACCAATCATGAAAGTATGCTTATTATATCCTATACATACCATGATCAAACATTCATAGCTATAAGTACTCAATCCATTACATCCACATAACCAAATACCAAACATAACACATTAAGATACATACATCCTCATTAAGTTAAACCATAGCCGAATCTATATGAAACCATGATACCATAATTTAGACATTTTCCCATGGCATTTATATATATACACACCATTCAAAAACAATTCAAAAGAGACATAGCCTATACATGCCATAATTTCAAAAGAAGTACAACTTATAAGGTACCAAAGTAAGTTGATAGTGCGATAGACTTTGACAAAGATCTCCGAGCTCGAATATAGCCTTCAAAAATCTATAAAACCATATAAATAAAAGCACACTGTAAGCTATCATAGCTTAGTAAGTTATAAGCAATTACAATACAATGTATTAGATATTACAAAGAACAACCCACATATTCCATAACCCATAAAACCAACTATCTTAACATTCGGCAATATCATTCACCTAAGTTTATAACCTTCTTCTTACCTCAATTCTGAAATTCATCCTCACTTTCAATTCTTATAATTTTCATATAAACATACATGGTACAAAGATTACCATTTCACCAATTAAACCTACTTACCATTCAAAAGATAGTTTATCAATGCATACCTGATCTCATATATTCCACTTAGTACATTCGATAAATATTACAACTAAGAAATAAGTAACCCGCACACCTCACCAAAACATAAAAACAAATCAAGTGCTTAATTTGACATAATAATTCCTTACACGTATATTCTCGAATCCTTGTAACGTATTGCACACTTAGTGCGCTTTTTTAATTTCTCATATTAATAGTGATATATGATCGATTTTGCACACTTAGTGCTCGGTATTTAAGCTCACACATAGTGCTCATTAACCGATTTCGCACACTTAGTGCTCGATATTTAAGCTCACACACATAATGCTCATTAACGATTTGGCACACTTAGTGCTCGGTATTTAAGCTCGCACACATAGTGCTCATTAACCGATTTCGCACACTTAGTGCTTGGTATTTAAGCTCACACACAGTGCTCATTAACCGATCTTTTCCTCATTCATATAAACACATATGATCTCATTTTCATTCATATATACACATATAAGTACATATTCAAATCAACTTATTTCTCCTACCAAATACCATCACATTCGGCAACATTCAATACACATATATACCTACCTATTCAATTACAACCATCTCTCTTTTCAATTTCGCATTTAACTATCTCTTAATATATATATACATTCAACTCAAATAAATCAAAGCTTATATATATGTGTACCAACCTTACATTTGGCTAGTACCTAATTCATTCAATGTCACATTTGACACTATGAAATTAAACATACTTACTTCTTTTTAACATATGCACATTAATATAGATTAAAATTCAATTCAGTCCAATTGCTTAAAAACTTACCTCGAGTATCGACGGGCTTTGTTATTCCGACTATTCAATTAACTTCGCATTTCCCCGATCCACTCCCGATCCTTTTTGTTCTTAGTCTAAATAAATTACAAATTAAACTCATTCAACATATTTTCATTCAATTTAGTCCAAAAACACATAAATCGAAAAATTACTATTTTACCCCGGACATTTACAATTTTTACAATATAGTCCCTATTGCACAAAACACAAAATACTCAAAATTTAAATACACTCCTTTAGGGCCGAATGTTACTCATGTCGATTCAAGTCCATACAATCCATTTATTTAACATTTTGACCCTTCAATTTACAAATTTCACAATTTAGTCCTAATTACTCAAAATCATCAAAATTTTCGATAAAAAAATTAATCTAAAACATATCTTTAATGTATAATCATCAAACATCAAAAACACAAATTCTCATCAATGGACGAACTCCAAACATGCATCAAAATTGGAAATTCTAGCATGGGTCGGATAGTATTCGAAGCAACGATCTCAAAAACGTAAAAATTATCAAAAACCGAGCTAAACACATACCTTATTTAAGCTTTATCAAAGCCGAATGAAGCTAAGTCTTTTTCTTTCTCTTTTCTTTTGTTTCTGGCCAAGAAGATGAACATTTGTATGTTCTTTCTCTTTCTTTTATGTTTTATAATATTATAACTTAAATGAAAAAAATCATTTTCATTATTAATATTAACTTAACATATAATAAACATATAATTACTTAATATTCATGCATGTTGCCATCCACTAACATTGTAAAAAAGGGAAATTTACGATATAAAGCCCTCTCTTTATAAAAACATACCAATTATTCACTCAATCAAGTAAAAGGCTACTTTTACCATTTATACGATTTAGTCCTTTTTTTAAATTAAACATACAAACATGCAAATTATCTTACGAAACTTCAACACATGCTCAATCATGTATAATTAGCACGAAAAGTAATATTAAAATACTTTTCTGACTCGAATTCGTGGTCCCGAAACCACCATTCTGATTAGGGTCAAAATTGGGCTGTTACAATAAGCGTAGAACAAATTTTGTGATCTGTCCATATCCCCTATTATAGTGACAAGCCTGATCCCTTATTATTGATGGAATTGGCCAACTTCTCGATATCTTGCATTTTGCACAGCAATGATGTCTCTGCAGTCAAGTTTGTTCCCTTGCTTTCTATCTTTGTTTTGCCCTTCCTTATCTTGCCGGTCTCTGCCTCCTTCATTGTCAGTGTATCTTTGCCACGAGTTATTCTTTCCATAAAGGCTTTATTTATCGAGCCCTTATTTTCTAGGACCTCTTCATCATCACGGGGCATGATCCCTTTCTGCTGGCATAGTAGCATCACCAACAATGGGAAAACCAAAATTTTAGTTTGCCTTGTGGCGTAATCAGCAATTTCCTGGTGGTGTATTGCGTCGGCGTCAATCTTTCTACCCTTGACAATTGAATGTATCAGGCACATTCTGTCAAGGTTGATTATGGTGCTGTAAGTAGAGGGCAGTAGTCTAAAGTTGACAAAATGAAACTAGAATTTGCTTTGTAGTGTCAAGAAGTGGCGGTGCATCGTATAATTATTTTGATGTGAACCCATCACAATGCTCCTTCGACACATAAATCCATCAACAATAGGTTCCTTTTGTCGTCTATGATATCCTCACTAAACTCGGAGTGTTCATCAGTATTCAGTTTAGTGTTGTACAGCTCATTAATTTTTTTAGCATCCCATGAAATTAAGCCTTCTCGAACAAAGATAAACTCTCACTCATGGTCATGAAAGTTAGCATAAAACTCATGTACCAATGATGGAGAATAGTTTCTAGGATGACTGTAGAAAGTTTTCCACTTCAGCTTAGAGATGGTTTTGTAGAT
Organism: Gossypium rotundifolium; assembly: GCA_025506655.1. Classification (NCBI taxonomy): domain Eukaryota; kingdom Viridiplantae; phylum Streptophyta; class Magnoliopsida; order Malvales; family Malvaceae; genus Gossypium; species Gossypium rotundifolium. Next base: position 56,300,002 of record CP106731.1, read on the forward strand.
TTTTTTGCCCAAGTCGTGCTGTTGCGAAAGGAGAATGCCTTATTTTAGGTGGGAATGTCATTTCAAAATGTTTTCGTGAAACTGGTCCTTGGCTGCTTTCATTAAAAAGATCACCAGCTCCTTTTTCTCTATTGGCATAGAGGATTTCAATTCATGAACTACAGTTGCAGAGGATGAGTGTTCTTCAATAGGCTTGGTGGCTTTCTTGACTGATCCTCTTATTCTTGCCATATTTTGTTTGTTTTGTGGAGTGAAGATGGTTTAAAGTTGTAAAGGTACGAACATGGGGAATAGAAAGTGAATAAAAAAGGCTGCTTGGGTGTGTTAAAGTTGGCACAATGAAAGAGGTTTCTAGCGTGTAACACCCCAAACTTGGTCAAAACGTTACGACCGAATCTGGCATGTCACAAGAGAAGAAAAATTTTGAAAACCGAGTTAATGTCACGAGTTTGGAGAAATCTTTAATTTTGTAGAAACAGAATTTTTATTGAGTGATCAATTGAAAGCAAATTTGAGCCTTAGTTTGAAAAGTTGAATTGCCTTGTTACTAAAACCCGAATTTTAAGTTGACTAAAAGCATAGTCTCAAAGTTCTTAAGCTTTGAAAATCGCTTATTTCTACAATTTATTAAACATGCCTTATTAATCCAAAGTAAAATAAAGAAAGTCATTAAAATTAAATTTAAATCCAGATTAACGTTCAAATGGCCTTATTACATTACCAAATTCCAAATTAAAGTAGAGCAATCCCTTAAAAAACTATTTAAAATAAAGTCTAAAATATTTTGCATGGCCACCTTAAGTCCACATCAGCTCCATGTCCGCGGTCTAAGGATTACCTATAAAATTTAACCGGCCGAGGGGGGTGAGTCACTGAGACTTAGTGTGTAAATCCCCGTCCAAATGAACTTTGGTCTCTTACACAAATTCATATATTATACATGTATGCCATGCAACCCAACCAACCTAATATGCATATCCACTGTATCTCTTGTATCTACCCAACAGTTGTAGCACCTAGCCACTGGTGGTTCCAAACCACCGTGACAAAAGTCACAAATAATAATATGTGGGGCCAACCCACTTGTGGTACCTAACCACTGGTGACAATACCTAATATCCGTACATGGGGCCAACCCACTGTGGTACCAAACCACTAGGACGAGTCACAGAAATAAGATATATGTGGTACCTACCACCGGTGGTTCAAACCACTAAGACATAGTCACGAATAATAATATGTGGGGCCAACCCACTTGTGGTACCTAACCACCGGTGACAAATCTGAAAGAGTTCATATTTCCTCCCTCTTCACATCATACCCCATCTTCATGTTCATGCTTTACAATATGGTATGATCGTGCTATCAATGTACAACAACAATCAATTCACTCATACATGCATCCATCGATAACAAACATAATAGAACTTATCTGAGTCCCCGCTTACCCACAAGGGTAACATAGTAATCTTTACCATCACTCTAGCTTTTGACAATACACAGAAAATAACATAATTAACATATAAAGTTTGTAAGAGTTACACACCTGATAACGCGTAACACAACACTCTCTACGTCGACGCTATCACTAATAGGCACTACTGCTATCTGCCTACTATTACGCTTCGGAAGTCACCTACGGCCGGGGCCAATCTCGAATCTACGACATCGCCGCTTCTTATACTTTGGGACCAAGGCTATGGGTTTAACCCCTTCCTTTGCTTGGCTAGCGTTTGGTTCCATGAAAAAGGTTTGGTAAATAGATCGGATTAATGCATTGAATAAAAACAAATATGAAATGTACAAACGCAAAGATCCCTTACCTAGATCAACAAATCCCGGAGGTTCAAAGACATGGATCAAAGCACCGATTGACTACTCAAATCGACCACCATTGTGTATACCTTAACACCATTCAATCATCGCATAGCTACCGAAAGAACGCGAAGACAAATCCCCCTACAATTGGCCAAGAATTTAAAGAATGGGATTACTGCCTTCGGCACCCGAAAGAAGAAAAAGAAGATTTAACCCAAGAGGGAACACTTACCTCGATCAAACAGGAATCCAATTGACAAGTTGTGACTCAAGATGACGGTAATGCACTGATCAAGAGAAACAAAAGAGAAGAGATAAGCACTCAGGGAAGATTCGGCCACTAGACGCACAAAGGAAAAAGAACAACTGAAGAAGAAAGAAGAGAGAATAAGTTTCGATTCATGCAAGAATAAAGAAGGAAAATTGCAAAAAGAATTCGGCTATAGAGGTTTGGCTAAATAAGAAATAGATGAAATGAAAAGAAGAAAATAGAGAATAAAGTTTCGGTTCTTGTTGATGCAAATGGAAGAAAGAACAAAAAGAGGGATGGTAAAATAATAGGGGAGGTTCGGCTACAAAATTGGAGTAATGACAAAAAGAACCCAAATTACCAAAATACGAGAGGAGGAAGAGAGAAAAGATTTGATTTAGTTGAACTGATGAAGAATGAATAACGCTCTTGAGAATTTCAGCTACTCCAAAGAAATGCACCACACTGCCCAAAATGTAAAACACCCAACTGCTGAAACACACGACAAAAGAGTTTAACACCTAAAGCTAACCCCTTTCAAATTTCGGCACACCCCCACACACACCTAAAATCGAATGCTCAACCACAACTAGCCACTTCAAAAATTCGGCTAACACATCACACCTCTTCACTCCCTTCTTTTTCTCCTTAATTCCCTCACCTTCACTCATTCAAGCAAGTTTGAATAATTTAAATTCATTAAAATCCTCTCCACCATTCCTTTGAATCATTTGACTCAATCAACTCTTCCCTTTCCAAGCATCCCAGCCGAACTCCACCTCTGCTCCCCTTGACGCCAAAAAGAGCTCTCAAAATGGGTACCACGCGACTTGAACCTGCTCCCTCTAGCTCCCTTGTGGCGTCACCTACCTCAACCCTTAAGTGGCGCCTCCTTGCCACTTTACCAAGGCACTCTCTTGTGTCATCCAGCACAAACGGAATCCCTTAAGGCCTAATTCAGCTAGCTTCCCTAAAAAGTGCTTAAGAAGCAAATATTTTCCAAGACTCCGGCTTACCCCTAAATCATTCCTGGATCCTAAAGTACCCTAAACTATCATGACAATCATAGCATTTACACACAACACATAAAATGCAAAGGCCCTAATTCAGGATGTTACAATTCTACCTCCTTAAAATAATTTCAGCCTCGAAATTACTTGATCAAAAGAGTTGAGGGTATTGCCGCCGTATAACATCCTTTGGCTCCCACGTAGCTTCTTTTGATCCATGGTTCCGCTATAACACCTTCACCAAAGGAACTGATTTCCTATGCAATACTTTGACATCCCGACCCAAGATCTGCACTGGATCCTCCTCAAAATATAAGTCTGGGTTTACTTCAATTTCTTCTACTGATAAAACATGAGACGGATCCGAACAATAGCGTCTAAGCATCGAGATGTGAAACACATCATGGATCTGACTTACCTCTGAAGGTAACTCAAGCTGATAGGCTACTGGTCCCACACATTTCAACACGCGATAAGGCCCGATAAATCTGGGGCTCAACTTACCCTTCCGTCCAAACCTTAACACCTTCTTCCATGGTGACACCTTTAAGAAAACCTTATCACCCACTGCAAACTCTATGTCTTTACGCTTTAGATCAGCATAGAACTTTTGCCTGTCCGAAGCTTCCTTCAATCGAGTCGGAATTAACTTAACCTTGTCTTCCGTTTCAGAAACCAATTCTGGACCCAACAACTAAAGCTCACCCAACTCTATCCAACACGTAGATGTACGAAACTTCTGACCATACAACGCTTCATACGACACCATCTAAATACTCGATTGGTAGCTATTATTATACGCGAATTCCGCCAACGGTAAAAATTCTTCCCAACTACCTCTGAAGTCTAAGACACATCCCCTCAACATATCCTCTAAGACCTGAATTACCCTCTTCGACTGCCCATCAGACTGTGGATGAAACGCTGTACTGAAATCTAACTTTGTACCCAACGCATGGTGCAACGCCTTCTAAAATCTTGATGTAAATCTAGGGTCTCTGTCCAAAATGATCGACATTGGGACTCTATGCAACCTTACAATCTCTACTATATACAACTTAGCCAATCTTTGTAGAGAATAGTCGACCCGTATCGGTATGAAATGGGCAGACTTTGTCAAACGATCTACGACCACCCAAACAGAATCCTTCTTAGTAGGCGTAAGGGGTAGCCCACTAACAAAATCCATCGTGATCCTCTCTCATTTCCACTGTGGAATCTTGATCAGTAGCAACAATCCCGAAGGTAACTGATGTTCTACTTTTACCTGCTGGTACGTCAAACACTTACTTACAAATTTGGTTACTTCTCTCTTTAGACCCGGCCACTAAAATTGTTCATAAAACACGGTACATCTTACTACCTCCAAGATGCATAGCGTATGGACTACTATATGCTTCTTGAAGAATCTTCTGCCTCAAACCCACATCTCTCGGCATGCAAACCTTACCATGGAAACATAACACTCCATCGTTGTTCAAGATAAAATCCTCTATTCCACCCTCTTGCACTTGTAGAAGTCGAGCACTCAAAACATCATCTACTAACTGTTTCTCCTTAACCTGACTTACCCATGTCGGCTTCACTTGCAATTCTGCTACTAAACTTCCGTCATCAAATAAGCTAAGGTGGGCAAACATTGCTCTTAGGTCAGATATTACCTTACGGCTTAGCGTGTCTACCACAATGTTAGCTTTACCCGGGTGGTACTCAATCGAGCAGTCGTAATCCTTCAACAACTCGATCCACCTCCGCTGTCATAAATTCAACTCCTTCTGAGTAAGGAGATACGTCAAGCTCTTTTGATCCATATAAATGATGGACTTCTCCCTATATAAGTAATGCCTCCAGATCTTTAGGGCGAAAACCACTGCAGCTAGCTCAAGGTCATGCGTCGAATAATTTGCCTTGTGAGGTCTCAACTGCCAAGAAGCATACGCTACCACTTTCCCCTCTTGCATCAGCACACATCCTAACCTCGTGTGCGATGCATCACATTAGATAGGAAACTCTTTTTCTACCTCTGGCTGAATTGAAACCGGTGCCTCTGTCAAAATCCTCTTTAACTTCTCAAAACTTTCCTGTTGCTTTCCAGACCACACAAACGGAACCCCTTTCCTTAACAACTTGATTAACGGTGCCGCAATCAAAGAGAACCCTTCCACAAACCTTCTGTAATACCCAGCTGACCCTAAGAAACTCTGAATCTCTACCATAGACTTAGGTGGTTTCCAATTTAATACAGCTTCAATTTTTTGAGGGTCCACTCTGATCCCTTCAGCAGACACCACATGACCTAAAAAGGCAACTTCCCTTAACCAGAACTCACATTTACTGAACTTAGCAAACAACTGCTTCTCCCTTAGAACCTGCAAAACCACCCGTAGATGTGAATCATGCTCCTCCTCAGTCTTTGAATAAACCAGGATGTCGTCTATAAACACTACGACGAATTGATCTAGGTAGGGTTGAAAACTCGATTCATCATGTATAGGTTGAATTTTAATGTCATTGTGATGAATGTTTAGTTGGTGGATTGGCTTGTAAAAGTTATAAATGTTATCTTGGTTTGGCACTCTTGATGCAATGGTTTGTGCCATTGTGTTATTTCATGTTGCATATTTTGGAATTGCTTATGTGGTATGTTTTAAGATAGTATGAATATGGTAAAGTTATGGCATGTTTTGAAAGGCAATTGAACTAGTAGTTGATGAATGAAAAGTGGTATAATATACAAGTTTAGGTAAGTATTGATGTTTCTATTTGAGGTGCCTTAGAGGGCATATTGGTTAGTTGATTTTAGGACTCTTTAATTAGTCATTATATGTATGTTTTGATAGAGTTTTGATGCCTTGATTTTGTGCACAAAAGGCCTAAAGGTTTATGCATGATTTGGTGTTGGATATGGCTTGATTTTGGGAAAATTTATGTCCACACGGCCTGAGACACGGGTGTGTGACTCAGTTGTGTGTGACACATGGACTGGTAACATGGTCGTGTGTCTCCTATAGGTTCCTTTGTATGCAAGTCAGTGAATTACACAACCTGGCACACAGATGTGCCGGGCTATTTCGAGAGTTCCACAGCCTAGCACACAAGCTTGTGACACGGCTAGGAACACGGGCTTGTGACACGATTGTGTAACCCTACTCAGGAGTTACACGGGTGAGGACACGGGCTGGGACACAATCGTGTGTCCCTAGTTTGAAGGTTACACTGCCAGAGACACGAACATGTGTCTCAACTATGTGAGGCACACGGCCGTGTAACCCGTATGTTAATATTTTGAAACTTTTTCATAAACCTTCCAAATGATTTCAAATTGGTTCCGAATTGTTTCTAAGGTATATTTAGGATCTCTAGGGCTCGATTTGGGGATAATAGGTACATGAATGATTGGTTTATAATAAGTTTATGACAATGTATGAAATTTATGTTTAAATGCTTCGATTGTACTTTAATGCTCTGTAACACTATTCCGACGATGGATATAGGTTAGGGGTGTTACAATAGCTAAATTACACTACTACTGAGAAAGAGTTATTAGGTGTTCTATTTGCATTTGATAAATTAAGATCATATCTTATAGACACTAGGGTCATAGTGTATTCCAATCACTCTGCAATTAAATACTTAGTAGCCGAGAAAGATGCAAAGCTGAGACTAATTAGGTGGATTCTTTTGCTACAAGAATTTGATCTAGAAATTTGAGGCAGAAAAGGAACAATGAACCAAGTGGCGGACCATCTATCTAGGCTAGAAGTTGGAAATGAGAATGGCAATGCCAACCTTATTAAGGAAGACTTCCCATACGAGCAACTGTTGGCTGCCATGGTAATACCCTGATATGCCGATATAATGAACTTCTTAGCAAGCGGTCTACTACCACCTGACCTTAATAGCCAAATAAAAAGGAAATTCCTTCATGATGCAAGATATTATTACTGGGATGAACCCTTCCTATTGAAGCAGTGTGCTAATAAGATAATTATGAAGTGTGCCCCTAATGATGAAATACACAACCTTTTGCAACATTGTCATTCAGCCCCTTATGGAGAACCCTTTGGAGGAATGAGAACTACTACCAAAGTACTCCAGTTAGGATTTTATCGGCCAAGTCTTTTGAAGGATGCCCATAGCTTTTATAAAGTATGTGATAGATGTCAAAGAACTGGTAATGTTTCAAGAGCTTTACTCCACCATCATTTGGCAACCTATACATACTAGTGGCAGTCAACTACATCTCCAAGTGGGTAGAAGCTGTAGCCCTTCCTACCAATGATGCCAAGTTGGTGATAAAGTTCTCACACAAGAATATCCTCACAAGATTTGGTACACCTCAAGCCATCATCAGTGATGAGGGGTCTCATTGATTGCAAACTTGTCGCTAATTTTTTACACAGGTATGGAGTAAAGCACAAACTTGCCAAAACATATCACCTACAAACAAATGGACAAGCTGAGATTTATACCAAGGAGATTAAGAACATTCTGAAAAAGGTGGTGAAACCAACTCGAAAGGATTGGTCATTGAGATTGGATGAAGCCTGGTAGGCTTATCGTACTACCTTCAAAACACCATTAGGAATGTCAGGTTTTAAGCTTGTTTATGGTAAGCCATGTCACATGCCTGTTAAGTTACAGCACAAGGCAATTTGGGCCATTAAAAAGTTGAATATGTATTGGACAACCACCAGACATAACAGACTGTTTGAGTTGAATGAAATATAAGAATTCAAAGCCCAAGCTTATAAGAACACTAAGCTCTATAAGGAAAATACCAGCGATGGCACGACAAGAGGATCATGCTAAGGCAATTTGAGCAGGGCAACAAGTGTTTCTATTTAACTCAAGATTGAAACTGTTCCCTGGTAAGTTGAAATCGTGATTGTCAGGGCCTTTTGATGTGATCAACGCCTATCCTCATGGTGTGGTGGACATCAAGGATACCAAGATTGAGGTAACTTTTAAATTTAATGGTCAACGTTTAAAGCTCTACTGGGTGCTTATGTGGATCGAGACAAATAGTCCATTGACCTTCGAGATGTTTGAGCTCAAAATCTCTTCTATCTTTATTTTCTTTAGTTTCTCTACTTTAATTCCATTTTCTTATAGTTTTTCCTTTTAATTAATTAATGTTATTTTCATTTTTTGTTATATTTTTTTATTAATGTACATATTTATCAAGAATTACAGGGAAAGAATAAAGGTGCAAGCTTGTTAGATGTAGTACCAAGGGGTGTTTGCCCCAACATTTGGAAAGAGAATTATGCCACGGAAAACTGCGTTATTGGATTTGAAGCAAGATAAAATAAGGGTTGACAAGAAAGAATAGTTCGAGGAAGAGATTTTGGATCACTGGGCCTATTCTGCTAATTACGTAGCCCATGAAGAAAATGCAAAACGTGTTGCTTTAAGGCTAGGTCAATCTAGGGTTCCCTTCAAAACATTTTTATTTTTCCTCTTTCATTCCACAAAAGTTACTCTGCAAGATTTTATGAACCGTCAACACCAATAGCCCCATTTACTTCTCTTCAACTGTCTACGCCTATTTCATTTTACACAATTCCTTCACGTTTACCGTTTCTTTTTCCTAGACTTCCCTGGCCTTTCCTCTTGGACTTTCAACTTCCTTTAACTTCTCTTGAGTAGTGTTATTTTCTCATCTAACCTAAACCACATTCTCAAAGATTTTTCAACATTCTTCAATGGCAAGAGTAAAAACCACTTCCAAAGGTGTTGAATCTTCACAAGTAGGTGCTACCAAACCTAAAACCTTCTTCAACAGTGTTGCTGCTGCGAAGTATAACAAGAACATCTCTAAGTGACCGTTTTGCTTCGAACAAGGTTTTCTATTCAAAGATGAGCCTTATATGGGATATGATGTGTCAGTTTCCTCCCTAGTTGAAAAGCATGGATGATAAATTTTCTACTTACGTCCGGATGATGTTTTAAGGAAAGTTGTTCGCGAGTTCTATGCACATATCACTTCTCCTGACAATCCTTTTATCTATGTTAGCAAAACTTATCGGCTTTTTAATGTCACAACAATAATGTGCAAGCGTACACTATCAATGCAAGTATAGTAGATAGATATGAGTCTGTTGGATATCTATCCCAAAAGGATGCTTGTCTTTTGTCTATCAATGACAGTTCAATAAATGGATAGAAACAAGATAAATTGTGAGAATAGGTGTTAAAGCAATAACTTGAAAATAACAAGATAAAATATGATAATGATAAATTAGTATTCCCAACATGAATATTCAGCAAAATACTAAGTGCTCACAAGGTATAAAAGGTTAGGTGATTGTTGATGCAGTAAACTGTAATGAATATCTTACCAAGCTTAACTTCTATATTTAATCAAAGACTTAAACATGCACAATAGCCACATCTTCTGATGATGGCAATAGAACACTATTAAGAACAAGTGGATTAAATTCCTCTAATTATCAAGCAACTTCCGTTGTCATGCTTGTTAGCCTGAACTGTCATTGCACCTTCCAGTGTCAGTGACCGCAATAACACTTCCGTGTTAAAAAATTCAAACCCAAAGATTAAAAAGTAGAAGCAAGATTGAATAAAATAAAATTTAACCTAGAAATCATGTGTGCTTCTATACTAACATGAAATAGAAAGTAATCACCAGTGTTTAGAAAAGAAAAATGAAAGAAACAAGTGGAGAATACTATTCCTAGACAACTCGACTTGAATCTCTTTCCTGTTGTGTCTCACTCAGGGCTCTTCATCAAGAGCTGGTCTGTATCCCTTTCACGTTGGTTCACCCGTAGGAGACTTAAGCCGCCATAGCCAAAAGCTTCAAAAGACAGGTTGAAGAAGATGATCCCCCCAAAAATCCTTTTTTTTCTTCTTCTTATGTGAATATTTTTTATATATTTTTTTATTTTTCCCAAATAGCCTAGGTGCCCCTTCATCAGAATCATGCTGCCTACGTATGTACAAGTTAGTTGTACTAGACTGGACAACTGACATATTTTTGTTCCTATTCATACAATTGTCAGGTGCGACGATAATTCTAGGCACAATCTAAAAAATACTCATGCAGAGACATTGACACCAAAACAAGACAAAATTAAGGATAACTCAGCTAAGATCCACTGATTTATAAAATGTAAATTACTGAATTGAAAATGGTAAAATATGTGCTAAAGATAACTAAATGGTGAAAAATTAACCAATAAGTAAGGAGAAAACATATGTTCTTTCTAGTACTATCACACCCCAAACTTGAGTTTTACTTGTGCTCATGTAAAGCGAAACTAGCAAGGCTACGCAAGAATTCACTAAGGCAAATTATCATTCTAGCAACTTGAATCACCTAAAATCCTAATGAATGTGTCACATTCAAATGACAGAATATTGCATCGACAATACATAAGTATGAATGATTAAGATTGCAACTTCATCAAAGTTAGCATCTTGCTTTAAATCCTAGATTCTATCTACCAATACAACAATTATTGTACAATATATGTCTTTTCTTTTGAGTAAGGGATATCGTTGCACTCATGTGCACCTTGTTCCTAAGAAGTAACGATGGAGCAAAAAACTCCCGAGTGCGTAATGGTGGCCGACACATACTCATGCGACCTTTGGCGATTCATTTTCTAATACTTGTATTGAGGTGTTCCCTTTTAACATTTCACAATACACCCACTTTGGAGTGTCTCTTATTCATAACTATATATATATATATATATATATATAGCTGTAAAAGGCGATTCATTCAAGATTCAAGGAATGCTACTAGTCATCCATTACTAATGCAACCTAAATCATTCATCAAAGAATTGAAGATACAACATTCGATTAAATTTATCCAACTCATTCATTGATAATTCACATGATTCAAGAATTAAGCATCGAATGTAACAAAATTTTCAAACAAATTTTCATTAACCATAAATAACCTTGCATGCTTCGTTAAACTCAAAAAAAGTAGAAATTTTTTTTTGAAATGTGGGTGTATTTTCAAACCCCATATGCATTCCCCCAAACTTAAAGTTTGCATTGTCCCTAATGCACTAACTTAAAAATGCGAAGAGAACAAAAATGCAATGACAATATGCACTAACAAAATGAAAATTACAGCTGCATACAATGCATGAATACTACAATTAAAACTTAACATAAACTAACTCAGTTTTCCACAACCATCAATGTGGCTGCACGATGTTTCTTCTTTATCCTATTTTTCTCTTTCTTCTTGCACTTTTGTCTTTGGAATGCTTTCTCTTCTTTTATTTGGGCTTCACACGGTCCTCCGAATGCTCCTCAATTTCTAGTGCTGCCCCGACATCATCGACTGCTCCTATACAGAAGGGGTCACCTTGAGTGGTACGGTATAGACCACTATCGCCAATGAGTTGTGGTGCTTCTCACTGGTTACCTCTGCAGCTTCCACTGGTCTAGCTCCATCTCACTCTAGATTATCATTAGTTGCATCCACAAACTCGGATGCATTGACAATGTTCTCAATAGATTCTTTCTCAACATCTTTTGTCTCAACATTTTCTTCCTCGGCCTTCTCGTTCACAACTTCAACATGGACGTCCTCCTCTTCCAGAACAACTTCCTCCTCAACAGCATATGCCTCTTGATCAGCAATGACGTCACCTTCGACTAGTCTATCAATCCTTCACATGCACTTCTGAATGCCCTTGGAGTCATAATCTTTCTCATCATCAGAGACGTACACAATGGGAAGGGATTCTACCGACCTGTCTTGGTCCCCTAAGTCATCTTTCCAGAGGAGGGTTCATAATCTCTGATGATCGGTGGGAACACTGGAAATTCTGGGAGTGGGGCTGGGCTTAACTGCCTTAATGCGGCTACAATAGAGTTGTTATAGGCCCTAGTATAAGTGTAACACCCCTAACCCGTAACCGTCGCCAGATTAGGGTTATGAATCATTACTTATCGAAGCATAATATTCACTACTCATATGGTTCTAACCGAATGCATCATAGGTAATAATGTACTTCCATAACATGCATTAAACATTCACTTACATATCACTAATCCATATAACCAAATTCACATAAAAGGCATCTCTGATCAATTAACGATAATTACTATTCATTTGGACATTAAATGTAAAAGCTCATTATACACATGCTTATAAACAATCTCTAAAACAATTTATCAAATACTAAAACCAATAAACATATATGTCAAAAACTTATTCAAATCTAAGGTACACCAAATTCATTATCAATTGCCGAACACATTCATTCATATCAATGATCACACCACTTATTTAATAATGCAAAATTTTAAAAGTTCATTTGTATATTACCATATCATGAATCAAGCTTCATTCATATACATCTACATGTCATGTTCAAATATACACAACCCCAAAATCATGACCTAAATGCTATTCATACCAATCATGAAAGTATGCTTATTATATCCTATACATACCATGATCAAACATTCATAGCTATAAGTACTCAATCCATTACATCCACATAACCAAATACCAAACATAACACATTAAGATACATACATCCTCATTAAGTTAAACCATAGCCGAATCTATATGAAACCATGATACCATAATTTAGACATTTTCCCATGGCATTTATATATATACACACCATTCAAAAACAATTCAAAAGAGACATAGCCTATACATGCCATAATTTCAAAAGAAGTACAACTTATAAGGTACCAAAGTAAGTTGATAGTGCGATAGACTTTGACAAAGATCTCCGAGCGCGAATATAGCCTTCAAAAATCTATAAAACCATATAAATAAAAGCACACTGTAAGCTATCATAGCTTAGTAAGTTATAAGCAATTACAATACAATGTATTAGATATTACAAAGAACAACCCACATATTCCATAACCCATAAAACCAACTATCTTAACATTCGGCAATATCATTCACCTAAGTTTATAACCTTCTTCTTACCTCAATTCTGAAATTCATCCTCACTTTCAATTCTTATAATTTTCATATAAACATACATGGTACAGCATTACCATTTCACCAATTAAACCTACTTACCATTCAAAAGATAGTTTATCAATGCATACCTGATCTCATATATTCCACTTAGTACATTCGATAAATATTACAACTAAGAAATAAGTAACCTGCACACCTCACCAAAACATAAAAACAAATCAAGTGCTTAATTTGACATAATAATTCCTTACACGTATATTACTGGAATCCTTGTAACGTATTGCACACTTAGTGCGTTTTTTAATTTCTCATATTAATAGTGATATATGATCGATTTTGCACACTTAGTGCTCGGTATTTAAGCTCACACACATAGTGCTCATTAACCGATTTCGTACACTTAGTGCTCGATATTTAAGCTCACACACATAATGCTCATTAACTGATTTGGCACACTTAGTGCTCGGTATTTAAGCTCGCACACATAGTGCTCATTAACCGATTTCGCACACTTAGTGCTTGGTATTTAAGCTCACACACATAGTGCTCATTAACCGATCTTTTCCTCATTCATATAAACACATATGATCTCATTTTCATTCATATATACACATATAAGTACATATTCAAATCAACTCATTTCTCCTACCAAATACCATCACATTCGGCAACATTCAATACACATATATACCTACCTATTCAATTACAACCATCTCTCTTTTCAATTTCGCATTTAACTATCTCTTAATATATATATACATTCAACTCAAATAAATCAAAGCTTATATATATGTGTACCAACCTTACATTTGGCTAGTACCTAATTCATTCAATGTCACATTTGACACTATGAAATTAAACATACTTACTTCTTTTTAACATATGCACATTAATATAGATTAAAATTCAATTCAGTCCAATTGCTTAAAACTTACCTCGAGTATCGACGACTTTGTTATTCGACTATTCAATTAACTTCATTTCCCGATCCACTCCAGATCCTTTTTGTTCTTAGTCTAAATAAATTACAAATTAAACTCATTCAACATATTTTCATTCAATTTAGTCCAAAAACACATAAATCGGAAAATTACTATTTTACCCCGGACATTTACAATTTTTACAATATAGTCCCTATTGCACAAAACACAAAATACTCAAAATTTAAATACACTCCTTTAGGGCCGAATGTTACTCATGTCGATTCAAGTCCATACAATCCATTTATTTAACATTTTGACCCTTCAATTTACAAATTTCACAATTTAGTCCTAATTACTCAAAATCATCAAAATTTTCGATAAAAAATTAATCTAAAACATATCTTTAATGTATAATCATCAAACATCAAAAACACAAATTCTCATCAATGGATTTAACTCCAAACATGCATCAAAATTGGAAATTCTAGCATGGGTGGGATAGTATTCAAGCAACGATCTCAAAACGTAAAAATTATCAAAACCGAAGCTAAACACATACCTTATTTAAGCTTTATCAAAGCCGAATGAAGCTAAGTCTTTTCTTTCTCTTTTCTTTTGTTTACGGCCAAGAAGATGAACATTTGTATGTTCTTTCTCTTTCTTTTATGTTTTATAATATTATAACTTAAATGAAAAAATCATTTTCATTATTAATATTAACTTAACATATAATAAACATATAATTACTTAATATTCATGCATGTTGCCATCCACTAACATTGTAAAAAGGGAAATTTACGATATAAAGCCCTCTCTTATAAAAACATACCAATTATTCACTCAATCAAGTAAAAGGCTACTTTTACCATTTATCTGATTTAGTCCTTTTTCTTAAATTAAACATACAAACATGCAAATTATCTTACTTAAACTTCAACACATGCTCAATCATGTATAATTAGCACGAAAAGTAATATTAAAATACTTTTCGACTAATTCGTGGTCCCAAACCACCATTCGATTAGGGTCAAAATTGAAATTTATTCTGATAAGCGTAGAACAAATTTTGTGATCTGTCCATATCCCCTATTATAGTGACAAGCCTGATCCCTTATTATTGATGGAATTGGCCAACTTCTCGATATCTTGCATTTTGCACAGCAATGATGTCTCTGCAGTCAAGTTTGTTCCCTTGCTTTCTATCTTTGTTTTGCCCTTCCTTATCTTGCCGGTCTCTGCCTCCTTCATTGTCAGTGTATCTTTGCCACGAGTTATTCTTTCCATAAAGGCTTTATTTATCGAGCCCTTATTTTCTAGGACCTCTTCATCATCACGGGCATGATCCCTTTCACGGCATAGTAGCATCACCAACAATGGGAAAACCAAAATTTTAGTTTGCCTTGTGGCGTAATCAGCAATTTCCTGGTGGTGTATTGCGTCGGCGTCAATCTTTCTACCCTTGACAATTGAATGTATCAGGCACATTCTGTCAAGGTTGATTATGGTGCTGTAAGTAGAGGGCAGTAGTCTAAAGTTGACAAAATGAAACTAGAATTTGCTTTGTAGTGTCAAGAAGTGGCGGTGCATCGTATAATTATTTTGATGTGAACCCATCACAATGCTCCTTCGACACATAAATCCATCAACAATAGGTTCCTTTTGTCGTCTATGATATCCTCACTAAACTCGGAGTGTTCATCAGTATCCAGTTTAGTGTTGTACAGCTCATTATTTTTTTTAGCATCCCATGAAATTAAGCCTTCTCGAACAAAGATAAACTCTCACTCATGGTCATGAAAGTTAGCATAAAACTCATGTACCAATGATGGAGAATAGTTTCTAGGATGATCTGAGAAAGTTTTCCACTTGACTTAGAGATGGTTTTGTAGATTTTTTGCCCAAGTCGTGCTGTTGCGAAAGGAGAATGCCTTATTTTAGGTGGGAATGTCATTTCAAAATGTTTTCGTGAAACTGGTCCTTGGCTGTTTTCATTAAAAAGATCACCAGCTCCTTTTTCTCTATTGGCATAGAGGATTTCAATTCATGAGCTACAGTTGCAGAGGATGAGTGTTCTTCAATAGGCTTGGTGGCTTTCTTGACTGATCCTCTTATTCTTGCCATATTTTGTTTGTTTTGTGGAGTGAAGATGGTTTAAAGTTGTAAAGGTACGAACATGGGGAATAGAAAGTGAATAAAAAAGGCTGCTTGGGTGTGTTAAAGTTGGCACAATGAAAGAGGTTTCTAGCGTGTAACACCCCAAACCTGGTCAAAACGTTACGAATAGAATCGGCATGTCACAAGAGAAGAAAAATTTTGAAAATCGAGTTAATGTCACGAGTTTGGAGAAATCTTTAATTTTGTAGAAATAGAATTTTTATTGAGTGATCAATTGAAAGCAAATTTGAGCCTTAGTTTGAAAAGTTGAATTGCCTTGTTACTAAAACCCTAATTTTAAGTTGACTAAAAGCATAGTCTCAAAGTTCTTAAGCTTTGAAAATTGCTTATTTCTACAATTTATTAAACATGCCTTATTAATCCAAAGTAAAATAAAGAAAGTCATTAAAATTAAATTTAAATCCAGATTAACGCTCAAATGGCCTTATTACATTACCAAATTCCAAATTAAAGTAGAGCAATCCTTAAAAACTATTTAAAATAAAGTCTAAAATATTTTGCATGGCCACCTTAAGTCCACATCAGCTCCATGTCCGCGGTCTAAGGATTACCTATAAAATTTAACCGGCCGAGGGGGGTGAGTCACTGAGACTTAGTGTGTAAATCCCCGTCCAAATGAACTTTGGTCTCTTACACAAATTCATATATTATACATGTATGCCATGCAACCCAACCAACCTAATATGCATATCCACTGTATCTCTTGTATCTACCCAACAGTTGTAGCACCTAGCCACTGGTGGTTCCAAACCACTGGTGACAAAAGTCACAAATAATAATATGTAGGGCCAACCCACTTGTGGTACCTAACCACTGGTGACAATACCTAATATCCGTACATGGGGCCAACCCACTGTGGTACCAAACCACTAGGACGAGTCACAGAAATAAGATATATGTGGTACCTACCACTGGTGGTTCGAAACCACTAAGACATAGTCACAGAATAATAATATGTGGGGCCAACCCACTTGTGGTACCTAACCACTGGTGACAGTCTGAAAGAGTTCATATTTCCTCCCTCTTCACATCATACCCCATCTTCATGTTCATGCTTTACAATATGGTATGATCGTGCTATCAATGTACAACAACAATCAATTCACTCATACATGCATCCATCGATAACAGCACATAATAGAACTTATCTGGAGTCCCTGCTTTTACCCACAAGGGTAACATAGTAATCTTTACCATCACTCTAGCTTTTGACAATACACAGAAAATAACATAATTAACATATAAAGTTTGTAAGAGTTACACACCTGATAACGCGTAACACAACACTCTCTACGTCGACGCTATCACTAATAGGCACTCTCGCTATCCGCCTACTATTACGCTTTCGGAAGTCACCCGACGCCGGGGCCAATCTCGAATCGCGACATCGCTTCTTATACTTTGGGACCAAGGCTATGGGTTTAACCCCTTCCTTTGCTTGGCTAGCGTTTGGTTCCATGAAAAAGGTTTGGTAAATAGATCGGATTAATGCATTGAATAAAAACAAATATGAAATGTACAAACGCAAAGATCCCTTACCTAGATCAACAAATCCCGGAGGTTCAAAGACATGGATCAAAGCACCGATTGACTACTCAAATCGACCACCATTGTGTATACCTTAACACCATTCAATCATCGCATAGTCATTTGAAAGAACGCGAAGACAAATCCCCTACAATTGGCCAAGAATTTAAAGAATGGGATTACGCCTTGGCACCGAAAGAAGAAAAGAAGATTTAACCCAAGAGGAACACTTACCTCGATCAAAGAGAATCCAATTGACAAGTTGTGACTCAAGATGACGGTAATGCACTGATCAAGAGAAACAAAAGAGAAGAGATAAGCACTCAGGGAAGATTCGGCCACTAGACGCACAAAGGAAAAAGAACAACTGAAGAAGAAAGAAGAGAGAATAAGTTTCGATTCATGCAAGAATAAAGAAGGAAAATTGCAAAAAGAATTCGGCTATAGAGGTTTGGCTAAATAAGAAATAGATGAAATGAAAAGAAGAAAATAGAGAATAAAGTTTCGGTTCTTGTTGATGCAAATGGAAGAAAGAACAAAAAGAGGGATGGTAAAATAATAGGGGAGGTTCGGCTACAAAATTGGAGTAATGACAGCAAAGAACCCAAATTACCAAAAATACAGAGGGAGGAAGAGAGAAAAGATTTGATTTAGTTGAACTGATGAAGAATGAATAACGCTCTTGAGAATTTCAGCTACTCCAAAGAAATGCACCACACTGCCCAAAATGTAAAACACCCAACTGCTGAAACACACGACAAAAGAGTTTAACACCTAAAGCTAACCCCTTTCAAATTTCGCACACCCCACACACACCTAAAATCGAATGCTCAACCACAACTAGCCACTTCAAAATTTGGCTAACACATCACACCTCTTCACTCCCTTCTTTTCTCCTTAATTCCTCACCTTCACTCATTCAAGCAAGTTTGAATAATTTAAATTCATTAAAATCCTCTCCACCATTCCTTTGAATCATTTGACTCAATCAACTCTTCCCTTTCCAAGCATCCCACCAACTCCACCTCTGCTCCCCTTGACGCCAAAAGAGCTCTCAAAATGGGTACCACGCGACTTGAACTCGCTCCCTCTAGCTCCCTTGTGGCGTCACCTACCTCAACCCTTAAGTGGCGCCTCCTTGCCACTTTACCAAGGCACTCTCTTGTGTCATCCAGACAAACGGAATCCTTAAGGCCTAATTCACTAGCTTCCTAAAAGTGCTTAAGAAGCAAATATTTTCCAAGACTCAAACACCCTAAATCATTCTGGATCCTAAAGTACCCTAAACTATCATAACAATCATAGCATTTACACACAACACATAAAATGCAAAGGCCCTAATTCAGATGTTACAATTCTACCTCCTTAAAATAATTTCACCTCGAAATTACTTGATCAAAAGAGTTGAGGTATTGTCAGTATAACATCCTTTGGCTCCCACGTAGCTTCTTTTGATCCATGGTTCCGCTATAACACCTTCACCAAAGGAACTGATTTCCTATGCAATACTTTGACATCCCGACCCAAGATCTGCACTGGATCCTCCTCAAAATATAAGTCCGGTTTACTTCAATTTCTTCTCTTGATAAAACATGAGACGGATCCGAACAATAGCGTCTAAGCATCGAGATGTGAAACACATCATGGATCGACTTACCTCTCAAGGTAACTCAAGTCGATAGGCTATCGGTCCCACACATTTCAACACGCGATAAGGCCCGATAAATCTGGGCTCAACTTACCCTTCCGTCAAACCTTAACACCTTCTTCCATGGTGACACCTTTAAGAAAACCTTATCACCCATCGCAAACTCTATGTCTTTACGCTTTAGATCAGCATAGAACTTTTGCCTGTTCGAAGCTTCCTTCAATCGAGTCAGAATTAACTTAACCTTGTCTTCCGTTTCAGAAACCAATTCTGGACCCAACAACTAAAGCTCACCCAACTCTATCCAACACGTAGATGTACGAAACTTCTGACCATACAACGCTTCATACGACACCATCTAAATACTCGATTGGTAGCTATTATTATACGCAAATTCCGCCAACGGTAAAAATTCTTCCCAACTACCTCTGAAGTCTAAGACACATCCCTTCAACATATCCTCTAAGACCTGAATTACCCTCTTCGACTGCCCATCAGACTGTGGATGAAACGCTGTACTGAAATCTAACTTTGTACCCAACGCACGGTGCAACGCCTTCTAAAATCTCGATGTAAATCTAGGGTCTCTGTCCAAAATGATCGACATTGGGACTCTATGCAACCTTACAATCTCTACTATATACAACTTAGCCAATCTTTGTAGAGAATAGTCGACCGTGTCGGTATGAAATGGGCAAACTTTGTCAAACGATCTCGACCACCCAAATGAATCCTTCTTAGTAGGCGTGAGGGTAGCCCACTAACAAAATCCATCGTGATCCTCTCTCATTTCCACTGTGGAATCTTGATCAAGAGCAACAATCCCGAAGGTAACTGATGTTCTACTTTTACCTGCTGGTACGTCAAACACTTACTTACAAATTTGGTTACTTCTCTCTTTAGACCCGGCCACTAAAATTGTTCCCGCAAAACCTGGTACATCTTACTACCTCCAAGATGCATAGCGTATGGACTACTATATGCTTCTTGAAGAATCTTCTGCCTCAAACCCACATCTCTCGGCATGCAAACCTTACCATGGAAACATAACACTCCATCGTTGTTCAAGATAAAATCCTCTATTCCACCCTCTTGCACTTGTAGAAGTCGAGCACTCAAAACATCATCTACTAACTGTTTCTCCTTAACCTGACTTACCCATGTCGGCTTCACTTGCAATTCTGCTACTAAACTTCCATCATCAAATAAGCTAAGGTGGGCAAACATTGCTCTTAGGTCAGATATTACCTTACGGCTTAGCGTGTCTACCACAATGTTAGCTTTACCCGGGTGGTACTCAATTGAGCAGTCGTAATCCTTCAACAACTCGATCCACCTCCGCTATCATAAATTCAACTCCTTCTGAGTAAGGAGATACTTCAAGCTCTTTTGATCCATATAAATGATGGACTTCTCCCTATATAAGTAATGTCTCCAGATCTTTTGGGCGAAAACCACTGCAGCTAGCTCAAGGTCATGCGTCGAATAATTTACCTTGTGAGGTCTCAACTGCCAAGAAGCATACGCTACCACTTTCCCCTCTTGCATCAGCACACATCCTAACCTCGTGTGCGATGCATCACATTAGATAGGAAACTCTTTTTCTACCTCTGGTGAATTGAAACCGTGCCTCTGTCAAAATCCTCTTTAACTTCTCAAAACTTTCTGTTGCTTTCCGCACCACACAAACGGAACCCTTTCCTTAACAACTTGATTAACGGTGCCTCAATCAAAGAGAACCCTTCCACAAACCTTCTGTAATACCCAGCTGACCCTAAGAAACTCTAAATCTCTACCACAGACTTAGGTGGTTTCCAATTTAATATAGCTTCAATTTTTTGAGGGTCCACTCTGATCCCTTCAGCAGACACCACATGACCTAAAAAGGCAACTTCCCTTAACCAGAACTCACATTTACTGAACTTAGCAAACAACTGCTTCTCCTTTAGAACCTGCAAAACCACCCGTAGATGTGAATCATGCTCCTCCTCAGTCTTTGAATAAACCAAGATGTCGTCTATAAACACTACGACGAATTGATCTAGGTAGGGTTGAAAACTCGATTCATCATGTCTATAAACATTGTTGGTGCGTTGGTCAACCCAAACAGCATCACCAAGAATTTGTAATGCCAATAGCGAGTACGAAATGCAGTCTTATGAATATCTGCCTCCATGACCTTAAGCTGGTGATAGCCCAATCTCAAATCTATTATTGAGAAGGCTGATGCTCCCTTAAGTTGATCGAACAAGTCATCAATTCATGGTAACAGGTACTTATTCTTGATCGTTAACTTATTCAACTGACGGTAATCAATGCACATACGCATTGATCTGTCCTTCTTCTTAACGAATAGCACCGGTGTTCCCCAAGACGATACACTCGGTCGGATAAAACCCCTGTCCAACAATTCTTGAATCTGCGCTTTCAGCTCCACTAGCTCCTTCGGTGCCATCCTTTTTGGGGTAATAGATACTGGAGCTGTTTCCAGTAGAAGATCAATACTAAACTTCACTTCGCGGTCTAGAGGTAATCCCGGGAGCTCTTCTGGAAAAACATCAGAATATTTCATCACCGTTCGAACATCCCCCACTATTGATTCTTTAGCCTTCAAAGCACCAACGTGAACCATAAATACCTTACATCCTTTTCTCACCAATCTCTCAGCATTCAAAGTGGATATCACATTAGATAGGTAATTCCTTCTTTCACCCATCACCACCACCTCCTCACCTTCGTCCGTTCTTAACATCATTTGCTTGGCTACACAGTCCAATTTTTCCTGATACTTCCCTAGCCAATCCATACCTAAGATCAAATTGAACTTCCCAAACGGCAGTTCCATCAGATTAGCCAGAAAAACCACCCATTGAATATCCAGAGGTACCTCCCTATACAGTTTGTTCACCACTACAATTTGTCCTAGAGGGTTAACTATAGTCATCTCCCTATGAGAAGTCTCATAGTCTAAGCTCAGAGTTCCTGCTATAGTACTAGAAACATAAGAGTGCGTCGAACCCATGTCAATCAAAGCAGTATATGGCAAACCACAAATAAAGAATGTACCGGTTATGACGTTTGGTGCGTCGCCTTCCTCTCTGTGCCTAGCTGCATAGACCAAACCAGGCTATCTCGCATCTATATTTCTAGCACTTCTGCTCGGTGCTCCACGCCCACGACCAAAGCTATTTCCTCCTCTAGTCGGACCACGACCTCTCTGCTATTGCTGACCTTCTCTTCTAAATGGTGTGCGTCTTTGAACCTCTCTGGTACCCTAACTGGCCTCCGTGGGCAATCTCTTATTCGATGATCCAAAGATCCATATTCAAAACATCCCTTATTACCTGCCCAACACTCTCTCGAATGAAATTTCCCGCATTGAGTACACTAAGGTGGCTACTGAACAGCAGCAGGCTTCACAGCTTGACTCGGCCCTCCAAATCTAGACCTTTTCTGAAAACCCCTAGTAGACCCTGATGGCCCAAAACTTCTTTTATTCCTACTTCTATCCTGGTTCTTCTTTTCAGACCTCTTCACCTCCTCGGCTATTTTAGCATTCTCAACCAGCACCGCAAACTCCCATTCTCGCTGCGGAGCTATTAATACTCGCAACTCATCCCTCAGGCCATCCACAAATCTGACACAATGCTCATGATCTGTTGCCACGATACCTCTAGCATAGCGGCTCAGACACAAAAATTCCACTTCATACTCTGCCACTATCTTACTTCCCTGAACCAAATTAAGGAATGCCTTCCGCTGAGCATCCACATAACTCGACCCAATGTACTTACCTTGAAATGCTGACTTAAAGAACTTCCAGGTGGTGTGGTCAGCCGATGAGCTATCCCTAACTGTGAGCCACCATTGATATGCCTCATCTCGAAGGAGAGATACTACACCCTTCAATTTCTCCTCTACGGTACAGTCCAGACCATCCATTATACACTCAGTCGCTTCTAACCAGTATTCAGCTATGTTGGGAGATATACCAGGAACACCCCTAAATATTTCCGCTCCATTAGCTCAGAGTCACTCAGACACAGATTTTTGAGCCCCAGTGCCCGTGTCTGCCCCTGAAACTCTCTCTAGAACCCGCAATATTGCCTGAGACACTGCATCATCTCCATTCGCTTGGCCCTGAATTTGCTTCTGCAGCTGGCGGTAGCGGTACCTCATCTCCTAACCCATGACCAGACCCTGCTGGTTTCGATACAGTAAACCTACCCCTACCACATTCACGTATATTATGCCCACGCCCTCGAGTGCTCATGACTAACGTTCCAATTTAATCTAACTTATGAGAAATTTTATGAATTAATTTCTTCCATTATTTATTATAGAACTGTCTTATGAGTATATATTTAGAGTAGTTTCTTTCGTAAGAACGTACATTCCTATAGGTCTCAATCTCTAGAGTAAGATTTTCTAATACTAGCAATCATACCTCAATACAATCATATCAACAATACCACCACATCATACAATTGATAGTTAGAGGACCTACCGTCGTGGATTAGTGCTGAAAACTCAGGTGCCATGCTTCCCGAAAATATTTTATTGCAACCATTTTCTAAGCTATTTTATTAAAAATATTTTGGGCCTTACACTCACAGTCGAGCTTTTGAACTTGGCTTTGATACCACAAATTATAACACCCCAAACCCAGTCAAAATGCTACAACCGAATCTGGCATGTCACAGAGAAGAAAAATTTTGAAAACTGAGTTATCGTCATGAGCTGGGAAAATCTTTAATTTTGTAGAAATAGAATTTTTATTGAGTTATCAATTGAAAGCAAATTTGAGCCTTAGTTTGAAAAGTTGAATTGCCTTGTTACTAAAACCTAACTTTTAAGTTGTCTAAAAGCATAGTCTCAAAGTTCTTAAACTTTGAAAATCGCTTATTTCTACAATTTATTAAACATGCATTATTAATCCAAAGTAAAATAAAGAAAGTCATTAAAAATTAAATTTAAATCCAAATTAACATTCAAATGGCCTTATTACATTACCAAATTCCAAATTAAAGTAGAGTAATCCCTTAAAAAACTATTTAAAATAAAGTCTAAAATATTTCGCATGGCCACCTTAAGTCCACATCAACTCCATGTCCGCGGTCTAAGGATTACCTACAAAATTTAATGGAGGGGGTGAGTCATTGAGACTAAGTGTGTAAATCCCCGTCCAAATAGAACTTTGGTCTCTTACACAAATTCATATATTATACATGTATGCCATGCAACCCAACCAACCTAATATGCATATCCATCGTATCTCCTATATCTACCAAACATTTGTGGCACCTAGCCACTGGTGGTACCTAACCACTAGTGGTTCCAAACCACTGGTGACAAAAGTCACAAATAATAATATGTGGGGCCAACCCACTTGTGGTACCTAACCACTGGTGACAATCCCTAATATCCGTACATGGGGCCAACCCACTGTGGTACCAAACCACTGGAACGAGTCACAGAAATAAGATATATGTGGTACCTAACCACTGGTGGTTCGAAACCCCTGAGACTTAGTCATAGAATAATAATATGTGGGGCCAACCCACTTGTGGTACCTAACCACTAGTGACAGTCTGAAAGAGTTCATATTTCCTTCCTCTTCACATCATACCCCATCTTCATGTTCATGCTTTACAATATGGTATGATCATGCTATCAATGTAAAACAACAATCAATTCACTCATACATGCATCCATCAATACTAGCACATAATAAAACTTACCTGGAGTCCCCGCTTTTACCCACAAAGGTAACATAGTGACCTTTACCATCACTCTGGCTTTTGGCAATACACAGAAAATAACATAATTAACATATAAAGTGTGTAAGAGTTACACACCTGATAATGCGTAAAACAACACTCTCTACGTCGACGCTATCACTAACAGGCACTACTGCTATCTGCCTACTACTTTGTTCAAAGTTGGGCCACAGCTTGGTGGCCAATCTCGAACTGCTGACACTGCTCGCTTCTTATACTTTGGGACCAAGGCTATAGGTTTAACCCCTTCATTTGCTTGGCTAGCATTTGGGTCCATGAAAAAGGCTTGGTCAATAGACCGGATTAACACATTGAATAAAAACAAATAGTAATACGTACAAACGCAAAAACCCCTCACCTTGATCAACAAATCCCAGAGCTTCAAAGACATGGATCAAAGCATGGATTGACTACTCAAATCGACCACCACTGCGTATACCTTAATACCCTTCAATCACCGTGTAGCTGCTGAAAGAACGCGAAGACAAAGTCCCTACAATTGGCCAAGAATTTAAAGAATGGGATTACTGCCTTCGGCACTCGAAAGAAGAAAAAGGAGATTTAACCTAAGAGGGAACACTTACGGCGATCAAACAGGAATTCGATTGACAAGTTGTGCCACAAGATGATAGCAATCTACTAATCAAGAGAAACAAAAGAGAAGAGATAAGCACTCAGGGAAGATTCGGCCACTAGAAGCATAACGAAAAAAGAACAACTGAAGAAGGAAGAAGAGAGAATAAGTTTCGGTTCATGCAAGAATAAAGGAGGAAAATTGCGAAAAGAGTTCGGCTATGGAGGTTCAGCTAAATAAGAAATAGATGAAATGAAAAAAAAATAGAGAATGAAGTTTCGATTATTGTTGATGCAAATGAAAGAAAGAACAAAAAGAGAGATGGTAAAATAATAAGGGAGGTTCGGCTACAAAATTGGAATAAATGACAGCAAAGAACCCAAATTGCCAAAAATGCGGAGGGAGGAAGAGAGAAAAGATTTGATTTAGTTGAACTGAAGAAGAATGAATAACACTCTTGAGAATTTCGGCTACTCCAAAGAAATGCACCACACTGCCCGAAATGTAAAACACCCAACTGCCGAAACACACCACAAAAGAGGTTAACACCTAAAGCTAACCCCTCTCAATTTTGGCACACCCCCATATACCTAAAACCGAATGCTCAACCACAACTAGCCACTTCAAAAATTCGGCTAACACCTCACACCTCTTCACACCCTTCTTTTTCTCCTTAATTCCCTCTCCTCCACTCATTCAAACAAGTTTGAATGATTCAAATTCCTTAAAACCCTCTCAACCATTCCTTTTAATCATTTGACTCAATCAACTCTCCCCTTTCCAAGCATCCCAGTCGAACTCCACCTCTGCTCCCATTGACGCCAAAAAGAGCTCTCAAAATGGGTACCACGTGACTTGAACCTGCTCCCTCCAGCTCCCCTGTGGCGTCACCTACCTCAACCCTTAAGTTGCGCCTTCTTGCCATTTTACCAAGGAACTCTCTTGTGTCATCCAACACAAACGAAATCCCTTAAGGCCTAATTCAGCTAGCTTCCATTAAAAGTGCTCAAGAAGTAAATTTTTGCCAAGACTTCGGCTTACCCCTAAATCATTCATGGACCCTAAAGTACCCTAAACTAGCATGACAATCATAGCATTCACACACAACACATAAAATACAATGGCCCTAATTCAGGATGTTACGTAGCGAGTAAAAGAAGAAGATGGAAAGGCGTGACTTTTGTAAAAGGATATAAAGCTGGCGAGAATAATTATGCCCAATGAGAATTGTGCCCGCTCAGACAGATAAGATGGCTAGGTGACTTTTGATCAAACGATGGGATCTAAATTTTCTTATATGGCCTCAGTCTTGATAAGTCATAAGTGACAGTACAATAGTATGAACTACATTGACAATAAAGCCCAAGTGCATCTACAATGGTACCTAATTATTATACAAATATAAAATAAAATAAAATAAAATAGCATAATGATACATTCAATAAAAATTAAAATTTTTTGACCAATCTAATGATCTCTGCGTGTTTTTGATTAATATTACCTAAATAGTGTTTCAACTGCTGTCTATTCACTTTGAACTGGTGTCCTTCATGTAAATCTCTGATTGTGACTGGACGATGAGGAAATACTTTGACAACTTCGAAAGGTCCAGACCAACGTGAGCGTAATTTAGCCGGGTGTAGTTTCAGTTGAGAATTGAATAATAAAACTTATTAACCTGCAATAAATTGTCGCTGTAAAATAATTCTGCTATGCCATCGTTTGGTCCTTTCTTTGTAAATTATAGTGTTTTCATAGGCATTTCGCCTAATCTCCTCTAGTTCAGTGATGTCCAATAGACTTTTCTTTCCAATAACTTCATAGTCCATGTTCACTTGTTTAATTGATCACATTGCTTTGTGCTCCAGTTCAACTGGCGAGTGATATATTTTCCCAAAAACCAATTGATACGGCAACATCCCTAATGGTTTTTGTATGCTGTCCTAATGGCCATAAAGCGTCATCCAGTCTGGAAGACCAATCTTTCCTTGAAGTGTTGACAACCTTCTATAGAATTTTTTAATTTATCTATTTGATACTCGTCTTGCCCATTAGTTTGCGGATGATAAGTAGTAGCCATAGTATGGTTAACTCCATATCTTTTCAGTGTGGCTGCCACTTGGTTGCAATGAAAGTGTGTACATTGATCACTAATCAATGCCTTTGGTGTGCTAAAGAGGTTAAGTATATGCTTGTGTACAAATTTAAGTACTGTCTTTGCATCATCCTTTGGGACTACAATAGCTTCAACCCACTTTGAGAAGTAGTCAACAACAACTAATATATAAAGATTTCCAAATGAACTTGGAAATTGTCCCATAAATTCCATACCCCAAACATTGAACAATTCAACCTCCATAATTGGTTGCCACAACATTTCATTGCGTCGGGATATAGAACCAGTGCGCTGACACCTATCACATTGATTCACAAAATTTTGGGTGTCTTTGAATAATGAAAGCCAGCAGAATCTTGATTAGAGAACCTTAGCAGCAGTTCGCCTACCACCGAAATGACCTCCATAAGGAGCATCATGACAGTGCTTCAGGATTGAAAGCATCCCCTCTTCCAAAACAAAACGCCAAATAATGTTGTCATTGCATACCTTGAATAAATACGGCTCGTTCCAATGATACTTCACAAAGAAATCTTTCTTTTTTATGGCCTATGACACTCAACGGGAGTTTTTCACACACTAGATAATTAACCAAATCTGCATACCAAGGGGTTGCGTCTACATCAAATAACTTCTCATCTGGGAATGCGTCGACAATTTGAAGTATGTTTCCATCTTCAATGCCAACTTCAAAACGAGAAAAATAATTTGCAACTTGATTCTTTGAACCCTTGTGGTCTTTTATCTCGATGTCGAATCCTTGCAACAGTAAGATCCAGTGAGTCAATCTTGGTTTTGCATCAATCTTCGTAAAATGATATCTCAACACTGAGAGATTAGTAAATACGGTAAATTTTGTGCCGATAAGATAAGAAAAAAACTTGTCGAAAGCAAAGTCTACAACCAACAATCTGTAGTGGTGTCGAAACCATTTTTAAAGTTTAAAAAAAATAGGATCGACCTTAAAAAAACAAAAATAGGAGTTGCCACCAATCCCTTTTTCCTTAGGTATGATTGGATCACCTTATAAAACATCTTATTTCAAAACATTGATTTTGGTCCACGAAATATAAGAAAAACGGGTTTGAGAGTCGATTACGTATGAGGAAGGGTTGGCGCCCTCATAATGCCCAAAAATTTGAACCTAATCAATAAAATCATGTTCAAATGTTGAAAATTTTAAAAATTTTAGAATATGATCCTTTTATTAGAAAGAAAACCAAGACTTACCTATTTCAAAGAAATAAAACGTTATATCCAGTAAGTTAGGATATAACATCTCATGACTTTGAAGTTAAGCTCCTCTGTTTTAGTAGAAAATTCTTATCTCGAAACACAAAACATTATGTCCAGTAAGTTAGGATACAACATATTGAATTCCCAAGAATAAGTTTTGATTTGAAAATTCATGAATTTCAATTTTAAAAGAAAAATGATACTTAATATTTTAAGTTCAACGGTAAAAATCGAAACCCAATGAGTTAGGGCACAATTTTTCTCGAAGTCCCCAAATATTATATATCACCGTATTTTTAAAAACTGTTTAAATAAAATGCATCAATTCAAAAGGTATAAAACAGTGGTTTAAATAAGATATTACGACATATATATTCAATAGCAATTCTACATAACTACAAATTATATTAACAATAAATAATGAAAGAATAATATAACATGAATAAATAAAGCACTATGTTAAGCAATAATAAACAATCAAGAGAACACAAATAAATAAACATATAATATAAAATAAATAGCGATCATTAAGACTTTCACGAAATAACAAAACCAAATAAAAGGGAATAATATATTTAAACATTGATATAAAAAATAAAAGAATGTGACGATTTTTAAAATGATTTAATATATATAAAAAATTAAAGTAAAAATACTTATAATAAATATATATAATTTAATAATTTAATACATGATTACATATAAAATAATTAATAAATAGTATTTAGTATTTTTATATAAAAACATATATATAATATATTAATCATAAAATTACATATATAATAAATAATATAAATAAAATAGGTTATATAATATAAATAGATTTTATATAAAACAAAATTTTAAAAATAATATATGATATAATAATATATAATATACGAGAATGTATAATGTAATATAAATACATAAATCATAGTATATAATAAAAATAATATTAAACAAAATAAAATGATAAATAATGAATAATAATTTAATACTTATAAAAATAATACATAAAAAATTATATATATATGAATTTTAACAAAATTAATAAAATAATACAAAATAATATAAA
Source organism: Gossypium rotundifolium (assembly GCA_025506655.1). Lineage (NCBI taxonomy): Eukaryota > Viridiplantae > Streptophyta > Magnoliopsida > Malvales > Malvaceae > Gossypium > Gossypium rotundifolium. The sequence continues at coordinate 56,330,056 of CP106731.1, forward strand.
ATTTTAATATGATAAAATGAGTTAATATGATAGTAGAATAATTTAAAAAATAAAATAAAAATAAATAAAGGAAGGAGGATTAAATAGAAATAAAATAAATATAAATGGATTAAATTAAAATGCGCATCGCACTGTAAGGATTCATTAGGCAATTATGCCTTCTTTCCAAAACGACGTCGTTCTGATTTTAGTCTTTAAGGAGCCCGAGGATTTAATTGAAACAGAAAGTAAATTTCAGGGCTAAATTGTCAAAAATAAAAAAGAATTCAAATTGAACTTAGTTTAAAGAACTAAAATAGCGGAAGGACCAAAATGGCAATTAGCCCTTTTAACAAAAACGCATGGATCCTCCCCTAGTTTTCGGGTCAACACGCGAATCCCACTCTTTAAACGACGACGTTTTAATGCTTATTGGCTTAAGCAAAAATGACATCGTTTTATTTTGCTATATAAGTCAGTATCCTGGCAAAAAAATTATTTGGCACCTTGTTTTTAAAAAAAAATTCAAAAAAACCCTCTTGACACCCTCGTCTGGGTTAGGATCATTGGTCTTTCAGACTGCCGCCTTACACCTCACGCACCACCATAAATAGTTGCCAAAGGCTAAAGCTTCCATTTTCCGGCGCAATCAAGAGGTAAATCGTATTTTTATTATATATATTTTTGTAAAAAATGCATAGATATAACATAAATGTAAAAAAAAGTAATAAAAATTTGAGAGAATCACCTTTGTAACAACGTTTTTGGATTTTATTTCTCTGAGTTTTTGAGAAATATTTGCCTATTCTCTCTATATGTGTCTGTGTCTATTTGTTACAAGTTTTTGGGTTTTTATAACCCAAAAATAAAAAAGGAAACATATTTTGTCTATATTTGCTACTACTTCTTTCCTTTTTTTTTTTGTAGGCAACCGCTGAAGATCTCGGCGGTGGTGCAGGATTTGCGCACGGATCACGGCACGATTGAAGGTGGGTGCGATAGGCTGATTGCGGCGCAAGGGGCTGGGGTGCTACAGCGCCTAGGGTTTGCTCAGAAACCCTAGGTCAAAATTGTTTAGTGTTGGGTTAAAATGTTTTGGGCCTAGTCTGGGTTTTTAGGATTTGTAATTGGGTTTTGGGTAGGCTATTCTAGGTATTGGATTGGGTAGTCTGTTTAGATATTGTAACGGGTCACGGGTTTAGTCTGTTTGGGTTTAAGTGGGTTGTAAAAATGGACTATTTAAAGATATTGGTTTTGTTAATTTATTTATTTTATTTTTTCTGAATAAAATAGGGCCCGTGAAATGGGCTGACTACAGCTGCCCCTCTTTACTCATTGTTGTGTAACGAGAATAGAGCAAAGACATCAAAAGGCCCAATTTGCCCGGTCTTGTCAAATGGCTTCTAACTCCACTACAACTTCAATGGTATTGAAACTTCATCTTGATTTCAATAAGTCTAATGGCTTTGATCTGCTTCACTGCAACTTCAGGAAGGTAAAATCAGCTATCTTTAATCTCCTCAGCTGCAACTTCAAGGAGGTCAGACTAGTATCTTTGATCCACTTTGCTGCAAACTCAGGAAGACAAGATCAGTTATCTTTTAGCCTTCTTCACTGCAAACTCAAAGAGGCAAGGCTAATGTTTTTTATTTTCTTCTTGTAACTTCAAGAATGCCAAATCTACTATCTTCAATCTGCTCCACTGCAAACTCAGAGAGACAATAGCTAATGTTTTTGATCTGTTTCTTGCAAACTTAGGAATGCCAGATCTACTATTTTCAATCTACTCCACTACAAACTCAGGGATGCCAGACTGATGTTTTCGATCTACTTCACTGCAATATCAGGAATGCCAGATCTGCTATTTTAATCTGCTCCCTGCAAACTCAGAGATGCCAGATTAGTATCTTCGATCTGCTTCACTGCAATCTCAGGAATTCCAAATCTTCTATTTTAATCTGCTCCCTGCAAACTCAGGGATGCCAGACTGGTATCTTCAACCTACTTCCTACAAACTCAGGAATGCCAGACTGTTATCTTTAATCTGCTTCCTGCAGACTCAGGAATGTCAAACTGGTATATTCAATCTGCTTCCTACAACTCAGGAATGCCCGACTGTTATCTTCAATCTGCTTCCTGCAAACTCAAGAATGTCAGACTGATGTCTTCGATCTGCTTCGCTCTAATCTCAAGAATACCATATCTGCTATCTTCAATCTGCTTCCTGCAAACTCAGGAATGCCAGACTGATATCTTTATCTGCTTCGCTGCAATCTCAGGAATGCTAGATCTGCTATCTTCAATCTGCTTCCTGCAAACTCAAGAATGCCAGAATGGTATCTTCAATTTGCCTCCTGCAAACTCAAGAATGCCATTCGATCCGCTTCGCTGTAAACTCAGGAAGACAAGATCTGATGTCTTTGATCTGCTTCTTGCAACTTCAGGAATGCCAGATCTACTATCTTCAATCTACTTCTTGCAAACTCAGGAATGCCAGGTTACTATCTTCAATCTGCTTCCTGCAAACTCAGGAATGCCATACTAGTATCTTCAATTTGCTCCACTGTAAACTTAGGGATGCCAGATCTGCTATCTTCAATCTGCTTCCTACAAACTCAGGAATGCCAGACTGGTATCTTAATCTGCTCCCTACAAACACAGGGATGCCAGATTAGTATCTTCGATCTGCTACACTTCAATCTCAGGAATGCCAGATATGCTATTTTAATCTGCTTCCTGCAAACTCAGGGATGCTAGATTGGTATCTTCGATCTCCTTCACTACAATCTCAAGAATGCTAGATTTTCTATTTTAATCTGCTCCCTGTAAACTCAGGGATGCTAGATTGGTATCTTCGATCTGCTTCACTATAATCTCGGGAATACCAGATCTGTTATTTTAATATGCTCCCTGCAAACTCAGAGATGCCAGATTGGTATCTTCGATCTACTTCACTACAATCTTAAGAATGCCAGATCTGTTATTTTAATCTACTTCCTACAAACTCAGGGATTCCAGACTGATGTCTTCGATCTACTTCCTGCAACTTCAGGAATGCCAGATCTGTAAATTAACCAATATTGCTACACCGCCCACTGAAGGACATGTCCTGTAGACTCGGTTTCGTATGTTTATGTCACATGACTAAGATGTTATGATTAGAATGAATCAAATGCTTCTAGCTACATGTGTTATGAGTGACCTGAATGTAACATGTCATGAAAATGATTCCTTTTAAAGGATTAGGATTAGGATGCAATGATCAGAATGAATCAAATGCTCCTAATAAAATTTGCTATGATACAAAAAATGTTACGAGTATGATTCCTACTCTAGGTGTTATCACTCATTTGTTCTTCATTCTTGTTCATCATTCTTGTTCATCAATCATGTTCTGCTCAACAAGCTTGCTCCAATGTAATTTTCGAGTCAACTCCACTTGAATCTTGAGAACACGGCTTGTACCATCCTACCACAATGGGAATTGAAACCTTTTTAATCCATCCCGTTTGTAATTTTTAGGGTATAGGGTTTATTTTGAATTTAACCCATTCCACCACAATTTAGGGTTTCTTAGTTTGTCACTCTATTCCCCAAATGTTATGACTTGATCACATCAACTCATTATTTGGTCCATTTGGACAAAGAGTTTAGAGAAATAGTCTCTATGGAAATTCTAAACAATTGTCCTATTTTAGTTCCTTGTTTTATCTAGAAATTTCCAAAGTAATATGTAGAACTTCTTTTTGTCAAATTATTAGTTTGTCAATCATTATTTCAATGCAACACATTTATAAATAATGGGTAACAAATAAATTGATCTCAAAAAGAGTTAAATGAATTATCAAAAAATACAAAGAAAATTAACCAGGAATATATCTTTGAGAAGAAAAAAAATCCCAAGATAGTATAATGAATTGGACAAAAATCAAATGCCCTAGATATTGTCAACTGAGCTTCTATATACAAACTTTATAAAGACTGCCTTAAACTTAACATGTGTTTAGAAGACCCAAAGTACTTTGTTGATGCCTCGATATGCAACATTCTTCATTTCATTGTTGATTCAAGTGTAGCAAGATGACTACGTGTCCATTCAAAATTTGAGTCGCCCTTTTCGGGTTTTCAACTCAAAACCCCTTTGGTCTGAAGGCGCCCTTTACGAGTTTTCATCTTGGCCTCTCCTTTTTTTAGAAACTCAAAGTGCCCTTTGCGGGTTTTCACTTTGGCCTCTTCTCCTTTTCAAGCAAAATATTTTTTGACTGAGTCAGAGTTCACAGGGCTGAGTAAACTTTTCCCATCCATTTCGGTCAAGATCAGTGCTCCTTCAGATAAAGCCTTCTTCACCACATATGGTCCTTCCCAATTGGACATCTATTTTCCTCTGAAATCCTTTGGTATGGGAAGGATCTTTTTCAGTACAAGGTTCCCCTAATGACATTCTCTTGGGTGAACTTTTTTATCGTAGGCTCACATCATTTGTTTTTGGTACATCTGATCGTGACGAATAGCTCTTAGCCTCTTTTCTTCAATTAAGTTCAACTGATCATACCGTGTTTGGATCCATTCAGCCTCATCTAGCTTTATTTCTGGTAAAACTTGAAAAGAAGGCATTTCCACTTCAATAGGTAGGAATGCTTCCATCCCATAGACCAATGAGAAAGGCGTTGCTCTATTAGAGGTTCTGACAGACGTCTGATAAGCATAGAGTGCAAATGGTTACTTCTCATGCCAATCCTTGTAAGTCTCAATCATCTTCCCTACTATCTTCTTGATATTTTTATTGGCTGCTTCCACCCCCATTCATTTTTGGACTATATGGAGACGAGTTATGGTGTTTGATCCCAAATTGTCTACAAATTTCTACTATCGTGTTGTTGTTCAAGTTCAGTGCATTGTCTGATATGATCCTCTCGGGCATTCCATGTCGACAAATGATCTTCTTCTTCAAGAATCGACTAACTGCTGACTTGATCCTCTCGGGCATTCCATACTGACAAATGATCTCCTTCTTCAAGAATCGACTAACTACTGACTTAGTGATGCTAGCATATGAAGCAGCTTCTACCCATTTCGTGAGGTAGTCAATTACCACCAAGATGAATCATTGTCCATTTGAAGCTTTTGGTGAGATTGGTCCAATAGCATCCATGCCCCAAATTAAAAATGGCCATGGGGAAGTCATAACGTCAAAGGTGATAGAGGCAGATGAATTTTATCTCTGTAAATATGGAATTTATGACATCTCTTAGCATACTTAATACAATCACTTTCCATGGTGGACCAATAATATCCAAATCTCATTATCTTTCTGGCCATTGTGAATCCATTAGCGTGTGTTCCACAAACGTCCTCATGAACTTTCTCTAGGATCTTCCTAGCTTCGACTGCATCAACATATCTCAATAATACTTGATCTTTTCTTTTTTTGTACAAGGTATCCCCGTCTAAAACATAGTCAGAGGCTAATCTTCTTAAAGCCCTTTTCTCATTCTCAGTGGCATGCTCCGGGTATTCACGATTTTTTACGTATCGTAATACATCCTGATACCAAGGGTGATCATCTTTTTCCTCTTCTTCCACATTATAACATTGAGCTGGAACTTCAAATATACTCATTTAAATAGGTTTCATATCCTCTAGTTTATTTACTTTAATCATAGAAGCCAGTGTCGCCAAAGCATCTACTATCTGGTTTTCATCGCGTGGGAGATAATTGAAAGTAATGTCATCAAACTCCTCAATCAATCCCAGAACTATTTTTTGGTAATCAATTAGTTTGGGATCTCTTGCCTCCCACTCTCCTTTAAGCTGGTAGATTACTAAAGCAGAATCTCCATATACTTCTAGCACTTTGATCTTACGCTCTAAGACCGCTCGCATTCCCATGATGCAGGCTTTATATTTTCCCATGTTTGTGCAATCAAAATCCAATTTGCATGCGAATGGAAAATAATCACCATTAAAGGGATACGAAGAATGCCCCAATTCCATTTCCCACAGCATTTGACGCTCCATCAAAGTTTAGCTTCCACGGACAATGTTCAGTATTTGCCACATACACCAACTTTTCATTTGGGAAATCAAAGCTCAAAGGTTCATAATCCTCCAAAGCTATGCTTGCCAAAAATTCTGCTATCGCGCTCCCTTTTATAGTCTTTTGGTTCACATAGACTATATCAAATTCAAACAGCAAAATCTGCCACCTAGCCATCCTTCCATTCAAAGAAGTGGACTCTATCATATACTTTAACAGATAAAGCTTTGAAATTAACCATGTAGTATGATATAGCATGTATTGCCTCAATCTCTGAGTTGTCCAGATCAAGGCGCAACATAATTTTTCAATAGACGAATATCTCATTTCACATTCAGTGAACTTTTTGCTGAGATAGTATATTTCCTTTTCTTTCCTTCCTGACTCATCATGTTTGCCAAGTACACATCCCATTGAGTTATTGAATACTGACAAATATAGTATCAATGGTCTATCTGGATTAGGCGGAGACAGTACTGGAGCATTTGACAGATATTGTTTGACTTTGTCAAAAGCTTTCTGGCATTCATCGTCCCATACACCTTGGTTGTGTTTCTTGAGAAGATGAAATATGGGATCACATTTATCAATTAATTGTGAAATAAACCAAGCAATGTAATTTAATCTTCCAACAAAGCCTCGAATTTCCTATTGAGTGCGTGGTGGAGGCAATTCTTGTATTGCTTTGACCTTGTTTGAGTCAATTTTGATTACTTTCTCGCTGACCACAAAACCCAGTAATTTCCTTGACCGAGCTTCGAAAGTACACTTTGCGAGGTAATAACGAACAATTGAGTAGCATAAATGGTAAGCAACTATGTGTTGATCAAGGTACGTTTGGACCTATTTGGTTGATGATAGATTCAAGAGTTGAATGAATAACTGATTGGGTATGTGGTTGAAATTGATAATGTGACTAGATGTGCCTGTATCTATGTGATGGTATTATATTTATACATACTGACGTTGTAGTATTGAGTAGTATGTATTATATTACGAACTTACTAAGCTTTGGAAAGCTTACTGTGTGATTTGTTCTCTGCCCTTACAGTGTTAGTAAAGCTAGCTCGGATCGGGGATCGTCAGCTTCGTAATCACACTATCGGTATTCTATTTTGGTACTTTTGGAAAGATGTATATAGCTAAGATATGGCATGTATTGGCTAGTTAATTGAATTATGTTTGAGATTGTAATTAGCCATAAGATGTGGGTAGATATATGATAGGTTGGTATGAATGATTGTGATAAGTGTGATGCATCTTTTGGCATGATTTTTTAGATTGATAAATTTGTTATTGAGGTCTGACTTTGTGTTGATAAATGCTAGAAGGGGTAGTGAGATTGGGAATGAATTATGCTTGTGATAGAATAGGTATTGGCATTGAATTGGGTATGATTAGAGTTGGTATTGATTACATGTTTTAAATTGCTAGATTGGTATGCTTTTAGATGGCAATATGTGCATGAGATCTTTGGTTGATTGGTTAGTAGGTTTGACCCTAAATGGGTGGCATGTTGGCCTTGCAAAAATGACCTATAATGTCACACGGTTGGGGCACATGGGCATGCCTCTGACCGTGGGTAAATTGGTAGAATGTGACTTAAACTGCACACGGCCATGGGACGGGCGTGCCCATAGGCCATGCGAGAAATGGCAGCATATGGCCTTATAGGACACGGCCATATCATACGGGCGTACTTGTTAGCTGTGTTGATTTTGGCAGTATGTAAACACAGGGAGGGCAAACGGGTGTGCCATGTAGCCGTGGGAGAGGCACGGCCTACGCCCACGGGCATGTCTCCCTTGTATTCTAAAAAAAGTTTCAATTTTCACGAAATTTTACATGTGTTTCAGTTTAGTCCTGACTCGATTTATATGCATACTTAGGGTCTTGATAACTCGTTTAAGGGACACTATGATTGTATATGTATGTGTTTGATGATGTTTGACTTTGTGTCGTGAATGCTATGTAAAATGATCCTATAGTTCGGTAATGCCTCTAAACCCTATTCTAGCAACGGTTTTGAGTTAGGGGTGTTACACGTTGACAAACTCTAAAGACAGAAAAGAACACTCAATGGCCTCCTCATTTGTCTCTACATATGGCGTATCATTGGTAATAGTCGCTATGATGTCTTCCTCCACGTTTATAGTAACCAACCAACCATCCGTCACCAATTTTAGCTTTTGGTGCAAGGATGAGGGCACTACCCCTGCTGAATGAATCCAGGGTCTTCCCAACAAGCAGTTGTAAGAGGGCTTTATATCCATCACCAGAAAGTCCACCACATATATGTTTGGTCCGATTTGCATCGATATGTCGATTCTTCCCATCACTCTTCTCTCGGTGCCATCAAATGCTCTCACTATGTTCTGGCATGTCTTCATGTGAGAACTATCTATTGGCAATCTTTTCATTGTAGACAATGTTAAGACATTCAAAGCTGATCCATTATTTATTAGCATGCTCGGTAGAGTATATCATTTGCAACGAGTAGTGATATACAAAGCCTTAGTTGATCCCATACCCCCTAATGGAATTTCATCATCATTGAAGGAAATGAAGTTGTCAGCAATTATATTACTAACCAGGCGATCAAGCTTGTTGACAGATATATCCTTAGTAACATAAATTTCATTCAGCACTTTCATCAATATTTCGTGATGCACTTCGGAACTTAAGAGTAAGGATAGCACCGATAAGTGAACCGATTGCTTGCGCAACTGTTCTACCATGCTGTATTCACTGTGCTTCAAGAATTTTAAAAATTCTTAAGCCTCCTCCTCCTTTATAGGTTCATTGATCAGCACCTCAGCCTCTTTCTCCTGCTCAACTACCAAAGTTTTAGTTTTTACAGATGCAGTTCTGACGTTTATCGAGTCATAACGCCTTCCATTTCGTGTGTAGGATCCTTCACTTTGGACCTCCTTAGAAGTGCTAGCTAAGTTTTCCCCTCATGGTATGGTCACATTACAGTTGTAATTCCATGGTACTATCTTATTATCCTTGTAAGGAAAGGACACAGGTTTCTGAATTATAAGTTTTGGTGCGATTTGCACTCCGCCTTCTATGTTTCTCGGTCGGAATGATGATCCTCGGATAATTGAATTTTTGGTTTCTCGATTCTTCTTCAGTTGCACATACATTTTTTCCTTTGAGCTTTCTTAATAAATCTCCAATTCCTTATTATCCATAAGGCTCTGAATCAGGAGCCTAAACTCAGTACATTCTTGGATCCCATGTCCCTCTGATTCGTGGAACACACAATAGTTCCTTAGCTCTTTACCTCCTTCCTCAGAACTTGATTCAATCAGTCCCCTTCTTAACATTTCCCTCCAAACCATTTTTTATGGAGTTTTCACTTCTGAAATATCCTCTTTGATTTTTCTCATGACCTTCTCATCGATCGCATTTATCCCCTTATCACCATGGTTAGTTAAGGGGTTCTCTGCACTAGTTGTATCATCAAACTTCACGATCCCTATTTTGATGAGCCTCTCTACTACCTTTTTGTAGGTAGTTTAGTTTTCTATTGAATGTCTCGATATCCTAGCATGATAATCACAATGAGCGTTTAAGTCATACCATTTAGGATATGGGGGCTGCAGCGGTTTTAGATAGAATGGGGAGACTACATGCGCGTCAAATAAACTTTGATATAGCTCCTTATACATCATTGGGATTGGCATGAATTGGAGCTTTTCAAAATTTTGCCTTGCGCCTAATTCTTGTATGGTCGACCCCTGTTGCCCAACTGTAACTACCTTTGGCTGGCTAACAGTGATTGCCTTCGAATACCCTGTGTTGTTCATCTCATTGTCATTTTTCTTAGGAGCAGACCTTCTAGTGGTTTCTCCCACTTCAATCTTACCACCCCTTATGGCATTTTCTATCATTTCCCCTACCATCACTATATCCGCAAAGCTTTTAGTGGTGCTTCCCATCATAAGGGTGATAAAAGGTGCCTTTAAAGTGTTTATAAACAGCATGGTGGTTTCCTTCTCTAGGAGAGGTGGTTGAACTTGCATGGCAACTTCTCTCCATCTTTGTGCGTATTACCTAAAGCTTTCATTATATTTCTTTTCCATGTTTTGCAACATGATTCTATTAGGTGTCATGTATGTAACATGATTATACTGCTACATGAAGGCTTGGGCTAAGTCTCTCTAGGAGCTAATATTAGCATGGCTGAGTTGATTGTACCACCTGGATGCTGCCTCCACTAAACTGTCTTGGAAACAATGAATCAAAAGTTGATCATTCTTCACGTAACCAGTCATGCATCTATAGAACATAGTGACGTGGGCTTCAGGACAACTAGTCCCATTGTACTTCTCAAATTCTAGCATCTTAAATTTATGAGGAAGCACCAAATTTGGAACCAGACTTAAGTCTTTTGTGTCAATATCATGGTGACGATCGGCATTTTCCAAAGCCTTGAACTTTTCCTCCAACCAGCTACAACGATCCTCTAACTGCCTCGAGGATTCAATTCTTGTACCTTCCCTTTCTACTATATCCAAATCAGGGATAATAGGATTAGCGGGGTTATCTCTTGGGTTGGATCCTATGCCAACTTGGAGATTCATGGCCAGTCTATTATCATTTTGCCCCTGTTGAGGCCTAATCATGATCGGTGGCCTTTAGGGATACTCCTCAGGTTGTACATGTGGTGGGGTGAAACCCCTAGGAAAGTCCTCATTGTCTTCAGCATTAACTACGGAACCCTGTCCTTTGTCCATTGTCCCATTCAACATATGGGCTATTTGAGCCATCATGCTCCTTTGAGCTTCCAACATTTAGTCCCTCATTTCTTGTTGGAGCTTTGCCATTTTTTCTTGCATCTGGTCTTGCATATTTCTTTGGAATTGTTCCAATCTTTGATCCATTTTCTTTGATTTGGCGCGTATACCATAAGGATGTCTAGCTTCCATATTTTCATTCTTCTTTTCTTTCTATTCCTCTCTCTCTGTTATAATTTCAACTAATTAGACTCTCTCTATGGACTTAAATACATATGATATGATGTAATGCAAATGCATGAATGCAAAGAGGCATCAATTCTGATTCAACTTTATTTAGAAAACTTTATTAGAAAATAAAATCCTTTACATAAAACAGATTACAAATATGCCTTCTCCTAATGCCTAAAGTTTTGGTTTTCCCAAACAAAGAAGTTAGCTCTTGACCACGATCCGATTGTAGCTCATACTTCATACTCAATATATCAGCCTGTGCTGCCAAAGTCTGTAGATAATCAGCTACCTCTCGAATCTGAACTATTGCTTCACCTATGAGGTAATCCTGACTTCTGACTTGATAATGGGAATGATGGAGTTCTTCCTTCCAATGCCTTCCTCTTGCTTCAAGTTGCTCGATCTGGAGTTCATAATTCTGTAATGCCGATTCTAATCTTTCAATCTTGTCTTTCATTTCCTCAATCTTGTTTAGACTCAAGTTTAGCTTGTTCGCAAAATTATGGCTTCGGTGGTGGTGAAGAGACCGTCCCAATTCAGCCACTCTAGTTTTTAATCCACTCTTTTCCTTTTGGCTTTCTGCTAACCTCTTTTCTAAGGCCTCATTTTGCATATGCATCTCTAGGAACTTCTTCTCCCAAGGGTTAATTTTGTCCTTTTCCTCTTGAACCTCATGTTGCCACTGTTCTAAAGTCTGCCCAATCCAGTATTTTTCATCGACAGATGCAACTTCTTATATTCTACCTTTAAGTCATTCAGATCTTTCTCGACCCTATTTTTCCCTTTTCTTAGTTTTTCAGCCTCTGATTTCTAAACATCCACTTCTAACCTCAAATACATTTTTCTTCTTCCAACTTCTCTATCCTCTTTCCAAGCTCTAAACTCATCTTTTCAAAGTCTTGTTTCACAATTTCTAACTCTGATGGGACCACTTGCAAGCATTCTTCTCTTGATCGGGCTCCTTCTGGATTCAGCTCAGGGATGTTATCATTAATCCTTCTAACCTCCATCCACTGTATTCTGGGGTCGTCATTGGGCCTGTGTATAATCTCTTCATCCTACGAATCTGATTCCAAGAACCAAAAATTTTTTTAACCCTCTTCTTATAGTTTTCCCTTCGGTATGAGAACTCACACTGAGCCAGCCCATATGTCGTTGGTATGAACTGTCTTGACCCATATTGCCTTAGTATAAGTAAAGGAGCGTACCCAACGGCTCCCCAAATTCCAAGTAAAGGAACCCAGTAAAAACTTCCACATCGATAAAGAATTTCATCTAGAATCATCCAAGGGGCTCTCCACTCAATGTCTTCTTCTCAAAGGTTTTGAAAGAGTGCCATCCAATTCTCCTCAGACACATCTTCTCTCCTCTGTGCTGCCACTATTTCTTTTAACGGAGAATAGTTCTTAGAGAAAACCAGATAAAACCTTTTCTCTACCTTCCAAAAATGACTGTGGAACCAAGCCAACAACAACTTTGCGCATCCAATGAACCTGCGTTCACCTGCTCTTCGACATGTATTCAAAGATCTGAACGTCTTAGCTAAGATCACAGGTACAGGCGTGACTCCTCTGCTAAGTCGATCGAATAAATCAGTAACTGCTTCGTCTACATGTCTTAGAGCTTTAGGGAAGATTACCAAACCATAAATTCACAAGGCCAAGACGTCAATCTTCTTCTTTACATCTGGATGTGTTAGGACCAAATCCCTCAAACTCTCCGAAGGAATGCATTTACCTTCACCTTTCTCCTGAATTATGGCTACAACCCACTGTTCACTCATCCCCATTATTTTCATTAACTTCTTCACAAAAGTTGGAACATTAGCAGCCCTAGAATAAACTCTATCGACTTGGATCCTTGAACAACGAAGCAAGGTCATATATTCCTCTACCGTGGGCACTAAATCTACTTTCCTCAAAGTGAAACAACTATAAGCAGAATTCCAAAACTAAATCATAGTGCGGAATAGATACTTATCTACTTTAACGTCGAGCAAGTAAGGTAGATCACCATAATTACAATAGAACAGCTGCTTTGCCTCATCGTCCCACTAGGTCCATATTCCCTTCAACTCCTAAAGCTCATTTTGCGTGACATCGATACGAGTGAAATCCCGTAGTTTCGACACATACCCCTCAGCTAAGCTATCCCCTTTCTCTAATTGCCTTTGCTCTGACCATATACGGACGACTGCATTGTCTTCTACTTTATCAAGAAATTCATTCTCCATAACCAGCTTTCTAACTTTAGAAACTGATCATGAATTGTTACCTCTAAAAATATGAAATGACATGCATAAAAATGAAACACAACAAGTTAGTACCACATAATAAATATAAAGCAAGTAAAACAGACACTTATCTGGGCAACTACTAAAGTTTGGCATAGCTCCACCTAAGGTGGGTTCTTAGGTGTAACATCCTGATAATTAGGGGCTATGCATTTTACTTAATTGAATGATGTTGCATGTTTATTTATTAATGAGTATATTTTGGAAGTTATTTAAGCATTATTAATTAAGTAAAGGCTTAGTCAAACTTTTAATTTTTATTAAGAGAGAGAGAGAGCTAAGTAAATTAGGCCTTAAGAATTAATGGCAAGGAGTTCCATGCATAAGTTAAGTAATTGGCAAAGTGGTTAAGATGCATGGATGTATGCTTGAGGTGTAAGGTTCGAATCTTCTAGCTAGCATTAGGGGAAGATTTTAAATTTTGTTTTCTTTCTTATATGTGTTCGCCAAGAAAGTTCTAGAGTGGATGAGCTTTCATTCATTTTGGCTAGTTGACCATGTGAAAAGGAAGTTAAAAACTTAATGCATGGGATGATAAGTTGGTGATAAGATGAAGGGGACAAAGGCTTGATATTTGGCTATGTTTTGGGGATGTGTCCATGGTCATTTGACCATGAATCTAGACGGCATGAAGGCTAAAGGGAGAGGCTTAATTGTGTAGCAAATTTTTGGATATGATGGGGAAGAAACAAGGAGGAAAAAGGGGGATATGTTGGCTTTGATTTGGCCGAATTTGTGCTTTGCCATTAGGGGGGAAAAGTTAGCCAAAAGTCTTTGTTTGTCCATCTTTTCTCATTTTCTCCAAAAGTTCTCTCCTAGCCGAATTTGCCATAGAGTTTAGGTAAAAACTTTCTTTTGCTTTGGCTTTCTTCTTTTTGACCAATTTTCTTCATTTTGGCCGAATGTACCTTAGACATTTTGGTACACTTTTGCTTTTGATTTAGCCTCAATTGTTTGAACCAAATACAACTTTCTTTCTCCCATTTATTTTTCTTCTTGAAACCGAAACTACAAAGTTCAAAGAACCAAATTCTTCATTTCTCTTCTTTAGCCGAATGCATCTAAGTCTCAAGACTAATCTCCCTTCTCTTTGATCATATTCTCTTTTCTTTTTCTTTTCATATTATTTTTCTCTTATCTTTCTCTCATTGCCGAAACCACATAGGATCAAGAATCTCCTCTTTGGCCGAATGTGCAAAAGTTCTTAATCATCTCTTTTCTTTTGAGAAATCACCATAATCATCTTCTTCTCCTCTTTCTCTTTTCTACCTTCTTTCTTTCCTTCTCTTTTCTTTTCCCTTTCTTCTTTTTTCTTAAACCGAAACCACCATTTCTCTTCTCTTTTTGTTAAAGCCGAATCTTGAAGGACTCAAGTAAGAATTCTATCAATTATTTTTTTTATCATTTCCTTTCACTTTAGTAAATTTAGAACCATAATCTTTTATTTTCTCTCTAGGTCAATCTTTTGAAAAGATTTATCAAAATCCTTGTTGAAGACAACCTTTAAGTAACCATTCAATCATCAAGGTAAGATTACTATTTTAGATAATATCAATTTCTTTAGATGGATCACTAATCTCACGTTATTTTAGGGCGATCTAAGATCAACAAGATAGGTAAGAAAAGGGTCTGAAGTGTTTGGAAGAGAGGAGGTATTCCTTTACCATCGAACTACAAACGAAGAGCGATATCGGGGTTAGAGACTTTCCACGGGTTGTGGACCTTCGCTAACGAGGATTGATTATTCAAGTAGTGCGTATAACCGAACCACTTTACGTTGGTGGAATATTGGCGGTTTTGATCAATCTAGTGGAGAAAACCGCAAATAACTCGCATTCGTGAATCTGAGGGTAAGGATTTAGATCCATCGCTTATAAGTATAGTTTTGTTAACAATAGTTTATACTAACCGAGTGTATTAATCAATTAGGTGTGGACGAGCAAGAGGGTATTGTTCTCACTTGTTACTAGGTGTGTAACCATACATTAAAAATTTCCATAGATTTATATTGTAAAAAATGATTATGTGATAGTTTGTTTTGTTTGTGGATACCAAGCATTGGTATACAAAATTGAGTATGTTACCCAATATTTCGTTTATTTTTGCTATATGCATCAATATGAAATAAGCATGACTATATTATGATTTGTGGGTAAATAGCATGAAAATCGATTTGATATGTATGTGCATGGGCATATGGGTATGTTTAATAAAGGAGGAAGTATTCGGTGGTTTTACCACAATTTGGTGACTTCGGTCACATATGTGAAATTGGTGACTTGGTCACATATTTGACTCGGTGGCTTTTGGTCACATATTTGACTCCTGTGGCTTTTGGTCACATATTTGACTCCGGTGACTTCGGTCACATATTTGGCTCCTGACTTGGTCACGTATTTGAAATTTGGACTTTGGTCGGTGACTTGGTCACATCTGCTTTTGGTGGCTTTGCCACAATAAGGGCGATGTGCATGTTGACTGCAAAGAATCGCCTTTGATGGTGTGTAGCGGATGGAGGGTCGATTTAGTAATCCCACGGTGTCTTTGGTTGGTACGGGGTATGTAGCGGATGGATATTTAGGTTGGTAGGGCTTGCATCTCATTTCATAAGTATATCCATGTAATATTGTATGATTATTATTTGATCTGCTATGAAATGGGCCTTTGGGCTAAATTTGAGCTAAAATGGGCCTTTGGGCTAAATATGAGTTAAATGGGACTTTGGGCTAAATATGAGTTAAATGGGCCTTTGGGCTAAATATTTTATTAAATGGGTCTATGGCCATATGTGAAATTTTTGGGCTTGAAAGCATTTCATAAAATGGGCTTTTTAGTGTATGTGTTATACATTGAGTTTATAACTCACCCATTTTTATGGGATAACTTTTCAGATAACTCGTAGTGCGATGGATCGGGGCAGCAAGGATTTCGAGGTGGCCAGTGCTCGTATTAAGTATTGTGGAGATTTTCCAACTTAAACTATTTACTTTAAATTTTATTACTTAGACTTTATTTTGGGGTTGCCAATTTTATGTAATAAGGCCACTATAAACTATCTTTAATTTCGTGTTTGGATTTACTTTTATTTTGCCATGAACAAATATCTATCAAATAACTAGATTGGTTTTTCGATAATTAATTAAAAAGGTTTTTGTCATTAAAATATAAATGTTTTCAAAGTAGTTTTTCTTAAGTTTGGTTTCCTTTTTGATTTTATTAATTCCTCCTAAAAATAATGTTTTAAAAGACAAAATTTCTTTACAATGGAATTCCGCTAAAGTTTTACTCGAGGAACATACCAAATCTGGTTAGGCTTTTTGGGCCGGGTTTGGGGTGTTTCATTAGGGTTCACTATATGCGGTTTAGTCCTAAAGTTGGGGTACCTAAACTAGCAGATTCCTCGATGCTCACCCATTATAGGCTCATACGGACCGAGTTCGGTTCAGAGGAATACATTTTCCTATGGCCATGTAGAAGTGAAAACTTCATGAAGACATAGGTACAGATGTATCCCAAAAGCAATCCACTAGCCAATGCGAGGTGAAAACCTCACGAAGGCATAGCTTCTCGCTCTCACTTAAAGGCGTGACCACAACGGTCGTGTAGTGCAATGCAGATATATATATTAAAACCACATGCAATAAAGGAACAAGTTTTTTTAAATCAGAATTTTAAATTCGATCAAAAGGACAAGAAATTATCTATTTTATGGCTTGACTCTCTTATTCTTCCCCATGAGTCGCGAAGCTGTCGAAACCATTTTTAAAGTTTTTTTAAAAAAATAAGGATCGACTTTAAAAAACAAAAAACGAAGTCGCCACCAATCCCTTTTTTCCTTAGCTGTGATTGGATCACCTTACAAAACATCTTATTTCAAAACATTGATTTTGGTCCATGAAATATAAGAAAACGAGTTCGGGAGTCAATTACGTATGAGGAAGGGTTAGCGCCCTCATAATGCCCAATAATTGGAACCTAATCGATAAAATCATGTCCGAATGTTGAAAATTTGAAAAAATTTAGATTGAAAGAAAACTAAGGCTTACCTATTTCAAAGAAATAAAACGTTATATACAATAAGTTAGGATATAACATCTCACGACTTCGAATTAGGCTCGTCTTTATTAGTAGAAAATTCTTATCTCGAAACATAAAACATTGTGTCCAGTAAGTTAGGATACAACGTTTTGAATTTCCAAGAATAAGTTTTGATTTGGAAATTTATGAATCTCAATTTTAAAAGAAAAGGGATACTTATACTTTAAGTTCAACGATAAAAATCGAAACCCAGTGAGTTAGGGCACAATTTTTTCTCAAAGTCCCCAAATATTAGATATCACCGTATTTTTAAAAACTGTTTGAATAAAATGGATCAATTCAAAAGGTATAAAACAGTGGTTTAAATAAGATATTACGACATACATATTCAATAGCAATTCTACATAACTACAAATTATATTAACAATAAATAATAAAAGAATAATATAACATGAATAAATAAAGCACTATGTTAAGCAATAACAAACAATCAAGAGAACATAAATAAATAAATATGTAATATAAAATAAATAGCGATCATTAAAACTTTCACGAAATAACAAAACCAAATAAAAGGGAATAATATATTTAAACATTGATATAAAAATAATAAAAGAATGTGACGATTTTTAAAATGATTTAATATATATAAAAAATTTAAAGTAAAAAATACTTATAATAAATATATATAATTTAATAATTTAATACATAATTACATATAAATATAATTAATAAATAGTATATAGTATTTTTATATAAAAAACACACATATATATATAATATATTAATCATAAAATTACATATATAGCAAATAATATAAATAAAATAGGTTATATAATATAAATAGATTTTATATAAAACAAAATTTCTACAAATAATATATATGATATAATACTATATAATATACGAGAATGTATAATATAATAATAAATACATAAATCATAGTATATAATAAAAATAATATTAAACAAAATAAAATGATAAATAATAAATAATAATTTAATACTTTTAAAAATAATACATAAAAATTATATATATATATATATTTATATGAATTTTAACAAAATAAAAAATAATATAAAATTTTAATATGATAAAATGATTTAATATGATAGTAGAATAAATTTTAAAAAATAAAATAAAAAATAAATACAGGAAGGAGGATTAAATAGTAATAAAAAAAATATAAATGGACTAAATTAAAACGCGCGTCGCACTGTAGGGATTCATTAGGCAATTATGCCTTCTTTCCAAAACGACGTCGTTCTGATTTTAGTCTTTAAGGAGCCCGAAATTTAATTGAAACATAAAGTAAATTTCAGGGCTAAATTATTAAAAATAAAAAAAATCAAATTGAACTTAGTTTAAAGAACTAAAATAGCGGAAGGACCAAAATGGCAATTAGCCCTTTTAACAAAAACGAGCGGATCCTTCCTGAGTTTTTGGGTCAACGCGTGGATCTCGGTCTTTAAACGACGACGTTTTAATGCTTATTGGCTTAAGCAAAAACGACGTTGTTCTATAGTGCTATATAAGTCAATATCCTGGCAAAAAAATCATTTGGCACCTTGTTTCTGAAAAAAAAATTAAAAAAAAAAAACCCTCTCGACACCCTAGTCTGGGTTCGGATCATTGGTCTTTCAAACCGCCGCCACGCGCCTCACGCACCACCAAAAATAGTTGCCAGAGGCTAAAGCTTCCATTTTCCGATGCAATCAAGAGGTAAATCATATTTTTATTATATATATTTGTAAAAAATGCATAGATCTAACATAAATGTGAAAAAAAACTAAAAAAAAAATAATGAAAACTTTGAGAGAATCACCTCTGTAACAACGTTTTTGGATTTTATTTCTCTGAGTTTTTGTGAAATATTTTCCTATTCTCTCTATAAGTGTCCGTGTCTGTTTGTTACAAGTTATTGGGGTTTTTATAACCCGAAAATAAAAAAGGAAACATATTCTGTCTATATTTGCTATTGCTTCTTTCCTTTTTTTCAGGCAATCGATGAAGATCTCGGCGGTGGTGCGGGATTTGCGCACAGATTGTAGTGCGACCGAAGGTGGGCGCGATGAGCTAATTACGGTGCAAGGGGCTGGGGTGCTGCGGCACCTAGGGTTTCCTCTGAAACCCTAGGTCAAACTGTTTAGTGTTGGGCTAAAATGTTTTGGGCCTGGTCTGGGTTTTTTAGGATTTGTAATTGGGTTTTGGCTAGGCTATTTTAGGTATTGGATTAGGTAGTCTGTTTAGGTATTATAACGGGTCACGGGTTTAGTCTGTTTGGGTTTTAGTGGGTTGTAAAAATGGACTGTTTAAAGTTATTGGTTTTTATTTATTTATTTAATTTTTTTCTGAATAAAATGGGCCCGTGTGAAATAGGCTGACTACAAGTGGTATAGTTTATTTGATCCTATGTAAGAGTTTTGCTAGCATAATAGATGGCGTGAAATCTCTTTCCCTTGCATTGTGTAACACCCCTCATCCGTATTCAACGTCAGAATAGGGTTACCGAGTATTACCAAACTTATCACATATTAAAACATACATTTCTCACAAAAATTAATTATTTCAAAAACAATTCATTCACAACCAATCATTTTGTCCCTAATAAGAGCCTACGGGGCCCTAAACATGCATCAAGAGTGGTTCGGGACTAAACTGATAACTTTGGAAACTTTTTAAATAGTTATAAAATTTTCTCAAAAACAAGGGACAGACGCCCGTGTGGCTCGGCCATGTGTCTCACATGGCAAAAGACACGCCGTGTGGACATTCAAAATGGGAGCACATGGCCGTGTCCCAGCCCGTGTCTGACCCTGTGTAACTATTTGACTTGGATGACACGGCCAACACACACGCCCGTGTGGCTAGCCTATGTGCCCTACAAATGGAAATACAAGCCCGTGTGCTAAGCTATGTGCTAGGCCACCTGTAGGGTATACTGACTTGTGCCACACGACCAAGTCAAACGCCCATGTGTGAAGCTGTGTGGAGAATACTGACTTGGTTTTATTTTCAACAGCAGGGGCCACATGTCCGTGTACATGACCGTGTACCACACATGGCTGAGACACACACCTGTGTGGACAAAAATAGGCTATTTACCAAGCCATTTTCCACCCAAACTTGCATGTACCTACACCATATCAATTAGCACCAACACATAGCATATATAAGCATTTAAACCAGCCAATTCAAGCATAAATCATGCACATTCTATACTTCCATTTTACATATACACAAATCACCAAAATATGCCGTTTATGCCAAAATCATGTATACAATTCATGTAACACCCCAAACCCGGCCCATGAGTCCTGACCGGATCTGGTATGTCACGGGGTAAAATATTTTGAGTCATTTTGAAAGTTTGAACTTGGTAAAATTTGGCTAAAGTATGAAAACGGGATTTGAAAACTTAGTTGGACTTTTTATAAAGTCATTTGGGCTGTTAAACCTTTTTGAAAACATTTGATCATGTAGCATTTTAAAATCATCTGAGTTATTGGTGACTTGGTAAATTTTGTTACCCGATGGTAACTTTCTTGAAAACTCATAGTAGTTACTTAGTTGAAAAAAATTACTTTTAACCGGTTCAATTAATATTTACAAAAATCCCTTTGTAATATAACATGAGTAAACTAAAGCAATAGAATAAACATCCAACAATAATAATAGCGGCCTTATTACAATCCCAAAATAAAAACTTAGAAAATAAATAACTAAAACTAAATTAAACAAGTTCCAAATATGTAAAACAAGCATGGCTGCCTCGAGTCCTCTCTGGCTCCATCTTCGCGATCTACTCATCTGCAAAAAGTTAAGGGAAGGGGTGAGTCACCAAGACTCAGTGTGTAAATCCCCCACCCGGTAAAGCACTCATACACAATATATTAATTAACATGCAAATATGCAACCCAACCTAACCATCCATACTCCTTAACTACCCCGTGTGGTCAAAACCACTGATGACTCAGAGTCACAATATAAATGATGGGGCCAACCCATCGTGTGTCAAAACCACTGATGACCATCGGTCACAAATAATCAAGTGTGGTCAAAACCACTGGTGGTGCCAAACCACTGGGACTTAGTCGCAAATAATCAATCGATGTGGTCAAAACCACTGATGACCATAGGTCACAAATAATCTGATGGGGCCAACCCATCTTGTGGTCAAAACCACTGATGACCATAGGTCACAAATAATCTGATGGGGCCAACCCATCTTGTGGTCAAAACCACTGATGACCATAGGTCACAAATAATCTGATGAGGCCAACCAATCTTGTGGTCAAAACCATCGGCATGGCAGATCAAAAAATCATCCCTCCTCTCATCAACCCCACCATCACATGCTTATACATCAATTATCATATTTCATGTCATAGCATTTAATATCATGTGATGGCATGCAATTCATATATCAAAAATTACAAGGTAGGGGACTTACCCGGAAACCATGATTATGCCACAAGCTAATCACAACCAAAAGATTAAAGGCAAACAATTAAATCATGTAAATTAATAAAGTGTGTAGTGAGTTTCTACACACCTGACACTACCGAAATTCCTAGATCCCAAAGATCCGATCTACAACGCTAGATCTTGACCCTATATTCAGCCATTCATCACTGTTAGTATCAAAGGCCTATTCGGCCAAACCAAATTCATACCAAGGGCTCTTTGCGGACTTACCTTGAATAGATTTGATTTCCAAACAAATCTCGAAGCCTTAATTAGCCCCTAAATCCATGGAACACACATTAGTTTGGCATTTAAACAATAAACTTTTATCAAGGGCCCTTGGCGAATGTGCTTACCAACTCAGCTTTGGAAAAATAAATCCCGAAAGCTTCCTACAAATGATTTAGGTACATCATTAAGAGTCATAGGCCATTCGGCCATAATCATAGATTCAAAAAGGACCATTCGGCCATGTCACACACCTCATACTAATGTTTGAAAGAGAATCCCGAAAAGAAACTTGTGTTCCCTTGCTTATTCGGCCAAAGTAACTCTAATGAAGAAGGAAAGATTTCGACAAAAAGGGGAATGGAAGAGATTCGGCTAACTCAAGTTTGAAGGTTGGAATTTTTGAGAAGAAAAGGAGGTAGGTTCGGCTACTAGGGAAAGAAAAAGAAAAAAAAAAGATGTAGGGGAAGTGGTGGTAGTTTCGGCTTAGTAGAAGAAAAAGAAGTAGAGAACTTTTGGAAGAATTTGGCAAGAGAGGCTAGGGAAATTCGGCAGCAACTAAATGGTGAGAAAGAAAAGAACAATGTGCAGAAATTTTGGCACTTCTTTGCTGCCCAAAACCGAATATGGATGGCCTTGAAGAGTCCTTCATTCGGCCAACTTCTCCCCTCTTATGCTGATAATTTTAGCTTTCTTTTATCAAAGAAATAATGCAAGACTTATCTTACATTTAATCTCCTAATCTCCTTCAACAATTTAATAGCAATTAAAACACTAATAGCTCCCCCTTCCAGTAGATTACATGCAAAAATATTAAGCCTTATCTCTTATCAATTAAGAGTCCAATATGCTTAACACCCCTCCTTCACGCCAAAGAAGAAAAGAGAAAAGAAAAAAAAATAAACCAAAGTCTTTGCTTCTTGGGTTCAAACCAAGACACGGTGGAGGCAACAATGCAATTTCCCTTTAAACTCCCTGCACCAACTCTCCCAATTGACTTTCATGTCAATTATCCTCATCATTTATTTATAAAGCCTTCATACTGCACTTTTCCTTTTAACGCCAAAGCCAAAAAATAAAACTCCCCCTGCGTCCTTTATGTCTCGAACCCGAGACCTTAAACCGATGCCCTTAAGTGGAGCCCCAAGCCATTCCACTAGCCCGACTTTCATGCTCAAACCTTGCCCGAAATTTTTTTAAAGCCTTCTTGACCCTAACGCCCAAAAGGGAAAAAAACATTTCCCCCTTGTTACTGCCGAGTTTCGAGCCCAAGACCCCCTTTGACACCACCTCTAAGGCACCTAAGTGGCACATGAAAGCCACTTAGCCATGCTGTTCTTTGTGTCACATTTCACACAAAATTTTATTTAACCCCTATCCCCTAGCTTCTTTCCTTTTAAACCCTTAAGAAAAATTTTTTAATTCCAAATCTGACCTAATTCAGGGTTATGTCAAGGCCCTAAATATGCTTAGAAATCAAAATATTTATTTCTACAAGCACATACATAGGAAATTAATTCAATTACAAATAACCCCTAATTTAGGGTGTTACAGTTCTACCCCCTTAAAAATAATTTCGTCCTTGAAATTACTTACTAACGAATAGTCGTACATCTTAACTCACCGTACTACGCTTATGCTGCGCACTCTGATCTTAATAAAATTATCTTACTTCCTAGGCACAATCTTTAAGTTCTCAACCCAAGTTTCAGGCACTTCCCTATCAAAACAAGAAAACTCTACAATAATCAAAGCAATTAAGGGTATTCCAGAAATAAGGAACATACCCGTTGTCACATCAGGCACATCCTCCTCCTCGCGATGGCCAATTGCATAAACAAACCTTGGTTGTCTCGCCTCTGTACCTTCAGCACCTCGGCCACGCCCGTTACCATTTCTATTACCCCTAACTGCACCTCGACCCCTCTGTGGCTGTTGGTTATCCCTCCTGTTTGGGGCACGATCCTGACCCTCTGATCTCAGTCTAGCTACCTTTTTCAGACAGTCTCTAACTCGATGCTCCAAGGTCCCACACTCGAAGCATCCCCGATTACCATTCCAACATTCCCCCGTGTGAGACTTGCCACATCGAGCACATCGTGGCGGCTATTGAGGATTAGCAACAGCAGTAGGCCTAGCAGCTTGATCAAACCTCATCCTCTTCTGCTCATTACCCGAGAGCTTTGAAGGTTCGAGCTCCTCTTATTCCAATTTCTATCTTGATTTCGTCTAACCGACTACCTTACCCCTTCAGCAACCTTCGATTTCTCCACTAAGACAGCAAACTCCCGTTCCTGTTGTGCAGCTATCATCATCCTCAGCTCATCTCTAAGCCCATCTTTGAATCTAACACAGCATTCATGTTCGGTACCCACCCTACCACGAGCATATCTACTCAACCAGAGGAACTCGACCTCATATTCTGCCACCGTCTTATCGCCTTGAACCAGGTTCAAGAAAGCCTTCCGCTGTGCATCCACGTAACTAGTTCCGATATATTTCTTTTGATAAGCCTCTCTGAAGAATTCCCAGGTGAGATTTTCTGCCACAGTTCCATCCCTTACGATGAGCCACCATTGATAAGACTCATCTCGAAGCAAAGAAATTATACCCTTCAACTTCTCCTCAGCTGTGAAATCCAAGTCACCCATAATACTTTTAGTGGATTCCAACCAATACTCCACCGCACTAGGTGCCACTCTGGAAACTCCTTTGAATACTTCGCATTAGTTAGCTGAGTCGTTCAACCACGATTCTACGCTCTTGCACCAAGACCGCCTCGAAGAACCCGCTCCAATACCGTGTACTGACTTGAGATACAACATCATTACTACCCGTCTGATCTTGAAATTTGATTTTTACCGCCGATAAATTTGGCATATCATTTCCTGACCCATGTCCGGACCCTGCCGGCTCGGACAAGGCCATCCTACCCCTACCACGGCCACGCGGCGGACGTCTACGACCTCTTGAACTCATTCTATCGATTACGTTTATCTGTTTAAAAGTTTTATGTATTAGTACTTGTTTCACTGGATTATCCGCGAAGGAATTTTATGATGAGAGTTTAGGAGTGGTTCTTTCGTAATCATACATGCACACAGTTTTCCATTCATTCATTCAAGAGACGTTGTTTATTTCATTGTGATTGTTTTTCCACTACCTAGGGGTATTTTCGTAATTTGTCCTACAGGGGTATTTTCATAATTTTCCAAAAATACAGGTTCTCAGATATTTTGGAACTCTTAAATTCCCGGGGTATTCAAAAATTTTGAAATCGGGGTATTTCAAATTTTGGCCTCAAGGGTATTTTGGTAATTTTTCACAAATCGGGTGAATTGTAAAATTTAGTAAATCAGAGATATTTTAAAAGTTGTAAAACTTTGAGGGCTCTTTTTGATAATTGTATTTTCTAAAAAAGTGATGTTGCAAAATTTTGAAAGTCAGGGGTAATCTGGTAATTTGGTAGGTTAGGGGCAATTTTGTAATTTTCTAAAATTATGACGTTTTTGCAATCTAAGGTTTTTGAGCACTTTATCTATAATGAAAATTTTGACTGTAACTATGGGTATTTTGGGAATATCATAAATCAAGGGTATTTTTGTAATTTTACCCCTAAGGGTATTTTCGTAATTTCTTACATAATCAGGGCATTTTCACAAGAATGATTTCCAAAATTTTAGTTCTAAGTGATTTCACAAAAGGAGGATATTTTGAAAATTTCCATTTGAAAACTTTTCATATGAAGTGTATTTTGGAAATTTTCAAGCCAGGGGTATTTTGGTCATTTTTCAACGGAAGGGTATTGTGGTTTTTTTAAAAAAAAAACTAAAGTTTTATTTATTTTCAAAATCAAAACGGCTAGTCCCTTTCGGGTTTTAGTTATCAAGTTTAGCCTGTGAGCTCGTCGTCTCGGCTAGGATGAACAGATTACTACGCACTGTGTAGGATTCGAGTGAGTAGGAGGTGAGTCACGAGGACCGCTCAAATACCGAGCCCCAACCGAATCCAATCCTGACATGCGATAACGATTGCCACATCCTTTGCTTAGTGACAACTCACAGGGTTGTTTAGGTAATTATTAAATCTTATGCATAGTTGAGGTATGCTAGCCCTAGGGTTCAATAATTCCTATTCTAATAGTCTACGTTCCCATTTTACCCTTCTACCCCTCATCAAAAGAATTCACAAAGAAATACAATAGAAGTACTTACCTGGGCGGATAGGTGCCGGAGACTCGGTGTCATGCTGTTCAAGCCAAAACAGTTCCTCAAAACATCATAATAAGGCCTACTAGCAAAAACCAAAACATTTTGGGCCTTGGGCCCCCCACAGTCGAGTTTTGAATCGGGCTCTGATACCAAAAATGTAACACCCCAAACCCGGCCCATGAGTCCTGACCGGATCTGGTATGTCACGGGGTAAAATATTTTTAGTCATTTTGAAAGTTTGGTGAGAACTTGGTAAAATTTGGCTAAGGTATGAAAACGGGTTTGAAAACTTAATTGGGCTTTTATAAAGTCATTTGAAATACATTAAACCTTTTGAAAACATTTGATCATGTAGCATTTTAAAATCATCTAAGTTATTGGTGAATTGGTAAATTTTGTTACCCGATGGTAACTTTCTTGAAAACTCGTAGTAGTTACTTAGTTGAAAAAAATTGCTTTTAACCGGTTCAATTAATATTTATAAAAATCCCTTTGTAATATAACATGAGTAAAGTAAAGCAATAGAATAAACATCCAACAATAATAATAGCGGCCTTATTACAATCCCAAAATAAAAACTTAGAAAATAAATAACTAAAATTGAATTAAACAAGTTTCAAATATGTAAAACAAGAATGGCCGCCTCGAGTCCTCTCCGGCTCCATCTCCGCGATCTACTCATCTGCAAAAAGTTAAGGGAAGGGGTGAGTCACCAAGACTCAGTGTGTAAATCCCCCACCCAGTAAAGCACTCATACACAATATATTAATTAACATGCAAATATGCAACCTAACCTAACCATCCATACTCCTTAACTACCCCGTGTGGTCAAAACCACTGATGACTCAGAGTTACAATTTAAATGATGGGGTCAACCCATCGTGTGGTCAAAACCACTGATGACCATCGGTCACAAATAATCAAGTGTGGTCAAAACCATCGGTGGTACCAAACCACGGGACTTAGTCGCAAATAATCAATCGATGTGGTCAAAACCACCGATGACCATAGGTCATAAATAATCGATGGGGCCAACCCATCTTGTGGTCAAAACCATCGATGACCATAGGTCACAAATAATCGATGGGGCCAACCAATCTTGTGGTCAAAACCATCGCGACGAATCAAAAATCATCCCCTCCTCTCATCAACCCCACCATCACATGCTTATACATCAATTATCATATTTCATGTCATAGCATTTAATATCATGTGATGGCATGCAAATCATATATCAAAAATTACAAGGTAGGGGACTTACTCGGAAACCATGATTTTGCCACAAGCTAATCACAACCAAAAGATTAAAGGCAAACAATTAAATCATGTAAATTAATAAAGTGTGTAGTGAGTTTCTACACACCTGACACTACCGAAATTCCTAGATCCCGAAGATCCGATCTACAACGCTAGATCTTGACCCTATATTCGACCATTCATCACTGTTAGTATCAAAGGCCTATTCGGCCAAACCAAATCCATACCAAGGGCTCTTTGCGGACTTACCTTGAACAGATTTGATTTCCAAACAAATCCCAAAGCCTTAATTAGCCCCTAAATCCATGGCACACACATTAGTTCGGCATTTAAACAATAAACTTTTATCAAGGGCCCTTGGCCGAATGTGCTTACCAACTCACCTTTGGAAAAATAAATCCTGAAAGCTTTCCTACAAGCGATTTAGGTACATCATTAAGAATCATAGGCCATTCGGCCATAATCATAGATTCAAAAAGAACCATTCGGCCATGTCACATACCTCTTACTAATGTTTGAAAGAGAATCCTAAAAGAAACTTGTGTTCCTTACTTATTCTACCAAAGTAACTCTAATGAAGAAGCAAAGATTACGCAAAAGGGAATGGAAGAGATTCGGCTAACTCAAGTTTGAAGGCTGGAATTTTTGAGAAGAAAAGGAGGTAGGTTCGGCTACTAGGGAAAGAAAAAGAAAAAGAAAAGATGTAGGGAAGTGGTGGTAGTTTGACTTAGTAGAAGAAAAGAAGAAGAGAACTTTTGGAAGAATTTGGCAAGAGAGGCTAGGGAAATTGACAAGAACTAAATGGAGAGAAAGAAAAGAACAATGTGAAGAATTTTGACACTTCTTTCTGCCCAAAACCGAATATGGATGGCCTTGAAGAGTCCTTCATTCTACCAACTTCTCCCCTTATCTTGATAATTTCACTTTCCATTATCAAAGAAATAATGCAAGACTTATCTTACATTTAATCTCCTAATCTCCTTCAACAATTTAATAGCAATTAAAACACTAATAGCTCCGCCTTCCAAATTGATTATATGCAATAATATTAAGCCTTATCTCTTATCAATTAAGAGTCCAATATCTTAACACACCCCTCCTTCACGCCAAAAAGAAAAAGAAAAGAAAAAATAAACCAAAGTGCTACTTCTTGGGTTCGAAACCAAGACCTGGTGGAGGCAACAGCCGCAACCCCTTTAAACGCCCCAGACCAACTCTCCCAATTGACTTTCATGTCAATTATCCTCATCATTTATTTATAAAGCCTTCATACCAGGCCCTTTTTCCTTTTAACGCGAAAGCCACAAAATAAAACTCCCCTTGCATCCTTTATGTCTCGAACCCGAGACCTTAAACCGAGGCCCTTAAGTGGTGCCCAAGCCACTCCACCAGCCCGACTTTCATGCTTAAACCTTGCCTGAAATTTCTTTAAAGCCTTCTTGACCCTAACGCCCAAAAGGGAAAAAAACATTTCCCCCTTGTTACTGTCGAGTCTCGAACCCAAGGCCCCCTTTGACGCCACCTCCAAGGCACCTAAGTGGCACATGAAAGCCACTTAGCCATGCTGTTCTTTGTGCCACGTTTAACCCAAAATTTTATTTAATCCCTATCCCCTAGCTTCCTTCCTTTTAAACCCTTAAGAAGAATTTTTTAATTCCAAATCTGACCTAATTCAGGGTTATGTCAAGGCCCTAAATATGCTTAGAAATCAAAATATTTATTTCTACAAGCACATACATAGGAAATTAATTAAATTACAAATAACCCCTAATTTAGGGTGTTACAGTTCTACCCCCTTAAAAATAATTTCGTCCTCGAAATTACTTACTAACGAATAGTCGTACATCTTAACTCACCGTACTACGCTTATGCTGTGCACTCTGATCTTAATAAAATTATCTTACTTCCTAGGCACAATCTTTAAGTTCTCAACCCAAGTTTCAGGCACTTCCCTATCAAAACAAGAAAACTCTACAATAATCAAAGCAATTAAGGGTATTCCAGAAATAAGGAACATACCCGTTGTCACATCTGGCACATCTTCCTCCTCGCGACGGTCAATTGCATAAACCAACCTTGGTTGTCTCGCCTCTGTACCTTCAGCACCTCGGCCACGCCCGTTACCATTTCCATTACCCCTAACTGCACTTCGACCCTATGTGGCTGTTGGTTATCCCTCCTATTCGGGGCACGATCCTGACCCTCTGATCTCAGTCTAGCTGCCTTTTTGGGACAGTCTCTAACTCGATGCTCCAAGGACCCACACTCGAAGCATCCCCGATTACCATTCCAACATTCCCGCGTGTGAGACTTGCCACAACGAGCACACCGTGGCGGCCATTGAGGATTAGCAACAGTAGCAGGCCTAGCAGCCTGATCAAACCTCGTCCTCTTCTGCTCATTACCCGAGAGCTTTGAAGGTTCTGAGCTCCTCTTATTCCAATTTCTATCTTGATTTCGTCTAACCGACTGCCCTACCCCTTCAGTAACCTTCGATTTCTCCACTAAGATAGCAAACTCCCGTTCTTGTTGTGAAGCTATCATCATCCTCAGCTCATCTCTAAGCCCATCTTCGAATCTAACACAGCGTTCATGTTCGGTATCCATCCTACCACGAGCATATCTACTCAATCGGAGGAACTCGGCCTCATATTCTGCCACCGTCTTATCGCTTTGAACCAAGTTCAAGAAAGCCTTCCACTGTGCATCCACGTAACTAGTTTCGATATATTTATTTTGATAAGCCTCTCTGAAAAATTCCCAGGTGAGATATTCGGCCACAGTTCCATCCCTTACGGTGAGCCACCACTGATAAGACTCATCTCGAAGCAAAGAAATTATACCCCTCAACTTCTCCTCAGCTGTGAAATCCAGGTCACCCATAATCCTTTCAGTGGATTCCAACCAATACTCAGCCGCACTAGGTGCCACTCCGGAAACTCTTCTGAATACTTTTGCTCCGTTAGCCCGGAGTCATTCAACCACAAATTTATGGGCTCCTGACCAAGACTGCCTCGAAGAACCCGCCTAATACCCGTGTCTGACTTGAGATACGACATCATTACCACCCGTCTGATCTTGAAATTTGGTTTTCGCCGCCGGCAAATTTGGCATCTCATTTCCTGACCCATGTTTGGACCCTTCCGGCTCAGACAAGGCCATCCTACCCCTACCACGGCCATGCGGCGGACGTCCACGACCTCTTGAACTCATTCTATCGATTCCGTTTATCTGTTTAAAAGTTTTATGTATTAGTACTTGTTTCACTGGATTATCCGCGAATGAATTTTATGATGAGAGTTTAGGAGTGGTTCTTCCGTAATCATACATGCACACAGTTTTCCATTCATTCATTCAAGAGACATTGTTGATTTCATTGTGATTGTTTTTCCACTACCTAGGGGTATTTTCGTAATTTGTCATACAGGGGTATTTTCATAATTTTTCAAAAATACAGGTTCTCGGATGATTTTGTCAAAAAGTATTTTTGAACTCTTAAATTCCTGGGGTATTCTAAAAAATTTTGAAATCTGAGGGTATTTCGATAATTTTGGCCTTAGGGGTATTTCAGTAATTTTTCACAAATCGGGGTGAATTGTAAAATTTAGTAAATCAGAGATATTTTAAAAGTTGTAAAACTTTGAGGGCTCTTTTTGATAATTGTATTTTCCAAAAAAGTGATGTTGCAAAATTTTGAAAGTCAGAGGTATTCTGGTAATTTGGTAGGTTAGGGGCAATTTTGTAATTTTCTAAAATTATGACATTTTTGCAATCTAAGGTTTTTGAGCACTTTATCTATAATGAAAATTTTGATTGTAACTATGGGTATTTTGGGAATATCATAAATCAAGGGTGTTTTCGTAATTTTACCCCTAAGGGTATTTTCGTAATTTCTCACATAATCAGGGCATTTTCACAAGAATGATTTCCAAAAATTTAGTTCTATGTGATTTCACAAAAGGAGGATATTTTGAAAATTTCCATTTGAAAACTTTTCATATGAAGGGTATTTTGGAAATTTTCAAGCCAGAGGTATTTTGGTCATTTTTCAACGGAGGGGTATTGTGGTTATTTTTTTAAAAAAAACTAAAGTTTTATTTATTTTCAAAATCAAAATGGCTAGTACCTTTCGGATTTTAGTTATCAAGTTTAGCCTGTGAGCTCGTCGTCTCAGCTAGGATGAACCGTTACTACGCACCAGGTAGGATTCGAGTGAGTAGGAGGTGAGTCACGAGGACTACTCAAATACCAGGCCCCCACCGAATCCAATCCTAGACATGCGTATAACGATTGCCACATCCTTTGCTTAGTGACAACTCACAGGGTTGTTTAGGTAATTATTAAATCTTATGCATAGTTGAGGTATGCTAGCCCTAGGGTCCAATAATTCCTATTCTAATAGTCTACGTTCCCATTTTACCCTTCTACTCCTCATCAAAAGAATTCACAAAGAAATTGAATAAAAGTACTTACCTGGGCGGATAGGTGCCGGAGACTCGGTGCCATGCTGTTCAAGCCAAAACAGTTCCTCAAAACATCATAATAAGGCCTACTAGCAAAAACCAAAACATTTTGGGCCTTGGGCCCCCTACAGCCGAGTTTTGAACCGGGCTCTGATACCAAAAATGTAACACCCCAAACTCGGCCCATGAGTCCTGATCGGATCTGGTATGTCACGGGTAAAATATTTTGAGTCATTTTGAAAGTTTGGTGAGAACTTGGTAAAATTTGGCTAAGGTATGAAAACGGGGTTTGAAAACTTAGTTGGGCTTTTTATAAAGTCATTTGGGCTGTTAAACCTTTTTGGAAACATTTTATCATGTAGAATTTTAAAATAATCTGAGTTATTGGCGACTTGGTAAATTTTGTTACCCTATGGTAACTTCCTTGAAAACTCGTAGTAGTTACTTAGTTGAAAAAAATTGCTTTTAACCGGTTCAATTAATATTTATAAAAATCCCTTTGTAATATAACATGAGTAAAGTAAAGCAATAGAATAAACATCCAACAATAATAATAGCGGCCTTATTACAATCCCAAAATAAAAACTTAGAAAATAAATAACTAAAACTAAATTAAACAAGTTCCAAATATGTAAAACAAGCATGGCTGCCTCGAGTCCTCTCCGGCTAAATCTCCGCGATCTACTCATCTGTAAAAAGTTAAGGAAGGGTGAGTCACCAAGACTCAGGTGTAAATCCCCACCCTAGAAAGCACTCATACACAAGATATTAATTAACATGCAAATATGCAACCCAACCTAACCATCCATACTCCTTAACTACCCCGTGTGGTCAAAACCACTGATAACTCAGAGTCACAATTTAAATGATGGGGCCAACCCATCGTGTGGTCAAAACCACTGATGACCATCGATCCCAAATAATCAAGTGTGGTCAAAACCACTGGTGGTACCAAACCACCGGGACTTAGTCGCAAATAATCAATCGATGTGGTTACCAACTCACCTTTGGAAAAATAAATCCATGGCACACACATTAGTTCGGCATTTAAACAATAAACTTTTATCAAGGGCCCTTGGCCGAATGTGCTTACCAACTCACCTTTGGAAAAATAAATCCCGAAAGCTTTCCTACAAATTATTTAGGTACATCACTAAGAGTCATAGGCCATTCGGCCATAATCTTAGATTTAAAAAGAACCATTCGGCCATGTCACATACCTCTTACTAATGTTTGAAAGAGAATCCCGAAAAGAAA
Source organism: Gossypium rotundifolium (assembly GCA_025506655.1). Taxonomy (NCBI): domain Eukaryota; kingdom Viridiplantae; phylum Streptophyta; class Magnoliopsida; order Malvales; family Malvaceae; genus Gossypium; species Gossypium rotundifolium. The sequence continues at coordinate 56,363,265 of CP106731.1, forward strand.
CTTGTGTTCCCTTGCTTATTCGGCCAAAGTAACTCTAATGAAGAAGGAAAGATTCTGGCAAAAAGGGGAATGGAAGAGATTCGGCTAACTCAATTTTGAAGGCTGGAATTTTTGAGAAGAAAATGAGGTAGGTTCGGCTACTAGGGAAAGAAAAAGAAAAAGAAAAGATGTAGGGGAAGTGGTGGTAGTTTCGGCTTAGTAGAAGAAAAAGAAGAAGAGAATTTTTGGAAGAATTTGGCAAGAGAGGCTAGGGAAATTCGGCAGCAACTAAATGGAGAGAAAGAAAAGAACAATGTGCAGAATTTTTGGCACTTCTTTGCTGCCCAAAGCTGAATATGGATGGCCTTGAAGAGTCCTTCATTCGGCCAACTTCTCCTCCCTTATGCTGATAATTTCAGCTTTCCATTATCAAAGAAATAATGCAAGACTTATCTTACATTTAATCTCCTAATCTCCTTCAACAATTTAATAGCAATTAAAACACTAATAGCTCCCCCTTCCAGCCGATTATATGCAAAAATATTAAGCCTTATCTCTTATCAATTAAGAGTCCAATATGCTGCCAACACCCCCTCCTTCACGCTAGCAGCAAAAAGAGAAATGAAAAAAAATAAACCAAAGTGCTACTTCTTGGGTTCGAAACCAAGACCTGATGGAGGCAACAAATGACCCTCTTTAAACGCCTGCACCAACTCTCCCAATTGACTTTCATGTCAATTATCCTCATCATTTATTTATAAAGCCTTCATACCAGGCCCTTTTTCCTTTTAAATCCAAAGCCAAAAATAAAACTCCCCTTGCGTCCTTTATGTCTCGAACCCGAGACCTTAAACTGAGGTCCTTAAGTGGTGCCCAAGCCACTCCACCAGCCCGATTTTCATGCTCAAACCTTGCCCGAAATTTCTTTAAAGCCTTCTTGACCCTAACGCCCAAAAGGGAAAAAACATTTCCCTTATTCTTTAGAGTCTCGAACCCAAGACCCCTTTGACGCCACCTCCAAGGCACCTAAGTGGCGCATGAAAGCCACTTAGCCATCTTTGTTCTTTGTGTCACGTTTCACCCAAAATTTTATTTAACCCCTATCCCTAGCTTCCTTCCTTTTAAACCCTTAAGAAGAAATTTTTAATTCCAAATCTGACCTAATTCAGGGTTATGTCAAGACCCTAAATATGCTTAGAAATCAAAATATTTATTTCTACAAGCACATACATAGGAAATTAATTAAATTACAAATAACCCCTAATTTAGGGTGTTACACTTCAACTAATTATACACTTTCAAATATGCACCAATATGCTCAATTTCACAAACATATCTCCTCACTAATATCAACCATTTGGCAGTCACAAGACAAACTATCAATAAACATTACAAAACCAACCTCAATCACATAACATAAGCCATATGCACACTTATATATATACATAACCAAACTAACCAAATTAAACCAAGTTTCATGGCTATATATACAAACCAAAACATAGACATTTGCAAGCCAATTCAAATGGAAAACTCACTACCAAAATACATATCATAAAGACCATAATCCTATACATGCCATATACCAAAATACTGAAGTTCCAAAGTACCAAGTGATAGTAGGATAGTGTGACGTAGTCTCCGACAATCCCCGAATCCAAGGTAGCTTTAAAATCACCATAAAACATGGAAAAATAAAGAAAGTAAGCTTCATAGCATAGTAAGCTCATATGAAATAAACTCAATTTTAACATAAATATACAAACTATCAAATTTGAACATATCAACATGTAATTCATTTAACTAACAAACCTTTCACATTTTCAATCATAATCTTATGTATGAACTTCACAACTTCTTCGATTTAAACTTATACAGTTCATGTATGTACCTGTACCATCTCGTATCAATCTTATATTCAATCATGTCTTTCATTTACCCGTTGAACCATTCGAAAAACTATCATATACTTAGGAAATGAACACCGAAGTGCCACATATATAGCCAATGCTATCTTAATCTCATATCACATATATGCTCGCTTTCGAGCTATCAACGGGCCTGCTCACACAAGCTGTCCGTCAAGACGTAACTACATGGTGCTTCTCACACAAGCTGTCAAGTAACCGCAATACATGTCGATATACTCAGCCACCGGTAGGACGTATAGGACTAGCACCCGGATCACATAATCGCAATAACCCCTAATGACATGTCATTCATATCCTAATATATTCCTAAGGTTCAACTGGGATTTCTATTGTCGAATCATCGTCAAATCATTGTTGAATATGTCCAGTCTCATATTCACAATTCATACAATATCAAAGCATTTAAAAACATAATTATAACAATGCTTATTACATACGAACTTATCTCGAATGTAAAAATGGCTAAACTTGTCGATTAGTCGAGAACTTTATTTTTCCCTCAATCTAGATCTGAGTTTTGCTTCTCTTGATCTATATGTAATCACAATTAACTTACTTAACTATCTTTCAATTCAATTTAGTCCAAAATACACTTTAAAACATATTTACACTTTTGCCCCTATAATTTCACAACTTTTACAATTTAGTCCATATTTCATAAAAACACAAATTCATGCAATTCAACCACAACCCATGCTAGCCAAATTTCAATTAGGTCACTAGCAACCCATATTTTTCATTTATTTCGCATTTTAACCATGAATTTTACACTTTTCACTAAAAATCACTTAACAAAACTTGTATAAATCAAAAAAAAAAAACATTCATAATCTATCAAGAAACTTTAAAAATCATACATATTCATCAATGGAAACATCTTAAACCTTTAACAGTTTTGCAAATTAGTCCCTGGGCTAGCTAGACTTAGTTGCAACGATCTCAAAAACATAGAAATTATTAAAAATGGGACAAAATTGAACTTACATGCACAACATTAAGTTGGCTGAATGTTTGAAGCTTTGTTAATGTCTATTCTTGCCCTTAATTCAGTTGAAGAAGATGAATGAAGAATAAAATTTGATTTTTTTAGTTAACCTTTATTAACTAAATTACAAAAATAACCTTAATGTATAATAATTAAAATTCATCTAACCATGTCCATCTTTATCCACTCATGATTCAAATGGTCTAATTACAACATGAGGACCTTAAGTTTAAGGTTCTATAGCTATTTAACACCTTCAGCCAATAGAACACAAGTTTTACACTTACGCGATTTTGTCCTTTTTTTTATCAAATTGACTATTCAAACAATAAAATTTCTTAACGAAAATTTCAAAAAAATCATATTTCCATGTTGTAGACATTAAAATAATAATAAAATAAATATTTTGACTTTGGATTTGTGGTCCCAAAACTACTATCCGATTTGACTAAAAACGGGCTATTACAACTCTCCCCCTTAGGGATTTTTGTCCCTAAAAATCTTACCAGCAAAAAGGTTAGGGTGCTATTTTCTCGTAGCTTCCTCGAGTTTCCACGTAGCCTGTAACACCCCCAAACCCGGCCCAGATGTTATGGCCGAATTCGAGAATGTCACATCAAAGGCATAATTCAAAACAATTTTGCTAATTAGAAGTTCAAGGCCCAAAAGCCTTAAATCCTTGAGTCTTGTTAAGAAATGACAAAAACCCATTTTAACTATTTAAATTATTTCGGAAACCAAGTTCAATCATAAGAAGTTTACTTATGTTTAATGATTAAGTAAACAGTTCGAACAACAAAACCCAAGATTTAAAATCAGATCGGAGTACAAGGCTTTATTACATTCAACGTAAATAAAATAATTAAAACCATGTCTTCCAAATAAATAAATAAAAATTTAAACTTCTTGTAGTGTGGCCATCTTCGAGTCCTCTCCCATGTTGAGTCGTTTACTAAGGATCACCTGAAACATTAAATAAAAAGGGAGTGAGTTTCGAAACTCAGTGTGTACATCCCTTGGCAATCAAATAAACATACAAATATTCCATTGGGCCTAAGCCCTATCAAAATAAGTGGTCTTGGGCCTTAGCCCACAATGACCCCATATCATATCATATCATATCATATGAAAAATAAGGTAATGCAAAACCCTCCTAAAAAATCCATCCGCTACACACCATTTCCCTTCCAACCCTACACACCTATGGGGATTTCTAAATCGACCCACCGATCCTCCACACACCAAAGGTAGCACTCATAGCGGCACTACTCAATGTTGCAGCAAAGCTACTAATCATATAATGGGCTTAAAGCCACCGGTGGATCCACGATCGTCAAGTGACTATGCGATCCTCAAATTCTTCCTCCGTACCATAATTCCCACCCATATGCATCCTAAACAGAATATCGTATGAATGCAACATGCACATGAGTTGTAACACCCCAAACTCAGCCTATACATCATGATTGGATCTGGTATGCTACGGGTTGAATGTTGGAAACTTTACTTTAAAGGGGTTTTGAAGATCTCAGTTTATTTTAACCGACTAATCATTAACTGTGATATTTTGAAGAAACTTTAACATTTGCGTTGATCGGGCATGGAAACCCATTTTAGTTTCACTTTATAATTAAGACTTTGAAAACATAAGCTTATAAATTGTAACATAAAAAAAATATAGATCGATATCCTAAGTTATGGAGGCTTTATTACAAAAATTATCCCAAAATTAAAACTCAATGAAAAAATCGAAAACATTCTATGAAAATAAAAGACTTGATGGCCCCTCGAGTCCGCCTCGGCTCCCATGTCCACGATCTACTGCTCATCTAAAAAGTTGGGAAAAATAAAAGGGTGAGTCACCAAGACTCAGTGTGCAAATCCCGAAAACACATAAAAGCCTTGGGCCCACAAACACATTATGGGCCTTGGGCCATACACAATGGCAGCAGAATATATTTACATGCAATATGGCCCATACCAAACCTAGAAGTCCATCCTCTACACACCCTCGTACCAACCATCACACCGTGGAGATTTCTTCAATCAACCCTCCATCCGCTACACACCATATCGACAGTTGTACTGCCTGTCATAAAGATTGATCACTATGTGACCTGTGTGGCTAAGCCATCGATCACTATGCGACCTTAATAATATATCGACAGCTGTGCTGCCTATCATAAAGACTAATCACTATGTGACCTATGTGGCAAAGCCATCGATCGCTATGCCACCTGCTTCCCTTCATCATATCAATCCCATCCCATGCATACATACATGCAAGGATCAGAACATTAACCTACCTAAGCAGATCACATACTTTCACATACTTCGATAGACATAGAGAAGTTTCTATGATTACGTACCTGGCATCCCTTGCCCATAACATACATACAATACAGATTAACTAGTGTGATAGAGATCTACACACCTGATCACTGACAGGACAGTACTTTCTATGTCGACAGTATCAGAAGTCGATACGACTGTTAACTTTCTAAGGTTTTGTTTTGAAGTCGGTCCATAACCCGGCGGCCAATCCCGAACTGCTGACACTACTCGTTTCTTAAACTTAGGGATTGGTTTTACAGATCCAATCCCCTCCTTTGCCTGATTGACATTTGATTCCATCAAAAGACCTTATCAGTTGCTACCAGCACAACATATATTTGTTAATATATAACATATGGTTAAGATTATAAACATGATGAACGAACCTAATGAAAACCTAAAGAAAACCCCTTAGCTTGAATTCCTGAAAAGAGATTGAGACTCAGAGGCTAGTAGTTTCTGACTTTTAGATCTAAACGATCTATTTCGATTCCCGACGTCGCCCAACAAGAAAACAACAAACCATTAATAAAACGTCAACCTTACCAAGCCCATTAGCCTTTCGGCTTTAGCTTCTAAAAACTGAAAGAAATGTGAAGAAAATAAGATCGGCACTTACCCTATCACAGGAGATTCGACTACTCCTAGAAGATTTTAGCTTTTTTATGAAAACCAAAAAGAGAAGATGATTCAAAGAATCTATGGAGATTCGGCTTTTTAATGAAGAAATCGGCAGGAAGAAAAAAGAAAAGAATAGACACTAAGGCATTCGGCTATGGCAGAAGAGAGTGAAGAGAAAGAATACTTAAGCGTTTCGGCTTATAGAAGGAATTAGAAAAAGGTGTAGAGAAATGCTATGAGTTTTCGGCTTTAGCAGAGAATGATGAAGAAGATGGAACTTTAGGGGTTTTCAGCTTTTTGAGAAACAAAACAACTAAGAGAAGAGAATGAGAATAAATTTCAAAATTAAGAAGTACCCTATTTTCTAATCAAATTTTCGGCGCACACACCAACCAAAAGCCGTAATTGCCCTCTTTTGAAAACTAAAACTAATTAATTAACAAGGTAAATTTCAGCACCCCTCTGGCATATTGAAACCAATTTCTTCCCCCCTCCAAGAGATGGAAATTTGGCCACCACTGGCTGTTCAGTGGATAACTCCTATTCTTTCTCCTTTATCTTTCTCCATTCGCCTCCAAAAGAGGCCTAAATAACACCACCTCTTCCTTCCTTTACCAGCACATTATCCACATTATCCAAGTCATTTAATCCCTGCTAATTTTAAGCCTTATTGCTGTCCCACTTGCTCCTCCTTTAAGTGCCAAAAATGGCCCAAATACATGGGCTCCAAGCAGCCATATCTTGGGCCTCTTCACCTGCTAATGACGCCACCTTATAGCTCCCTTTTAGTGCCCATTGGTACTGGGCCACAAGCCCATTTTGTAATTTAAACCACATATACCATCCTTTAAACCCTATAGTGTCCATGCAGAAAACTTAAACAAGGCCTCGACCCTATCCTGAGCCCAATCTAGACCCCTAACACTCTAATTAACACATTACACATAACGATACATTAAACGTATAGGCCCACTAATTCAGGATGTTATAGTTCTACCCCCTTAAAGAAATTTCAGCCTCGAAATTACCTGATCAGAATAGATACAGGTACTGCTGCCGCATCTCTCCACTAGTTACCATGTAGCCTCCTCAAAACTGTGATTCTGCCATAGAACCTTAACCAACGGAACCGTCTTCCTTCGCAACACTTTGGCATCACGATCCAAGATTTCCACTGGTTCCTCTTCAAAGGATAAATCGGGTCTTACTTCGATTTCCTCCACAAGCACCACATGAGACGGATCTGAACGATATCATCTCAACATAGAATCGGGGAATACATTGTGAATCTAGCTTAGCTCAGAAGGTAGCTCTAGCTGATAGGCTACTAGCCCCCTACTCGTTTCAACACCTAATAGGGTCCGATAAATTTGGGACTTAATTTACCCTTCCGTCCAAACCTCAGCACTTTCTTCCATGGCGACACCTTCAAGAACACCTTGTCACCCACTCCAAACTCTATGTCCTTACACTTCAAGTTTGGATAGGACTTCTGTCGGTCCGATGCTTCTTTTAGTCAAGCTCGAATTAACTCAACCTTCTCCTCTGTCTCGGTAACCAACTCCGGACCCAAAATCTAACGTTCCCCTATTTCTGTCCAACAAGTAGGAGTACGACACTTTCGCCCGTACAATGCTTCATAGGGCACCATCTGAATACTAGACTGGTAGCTGTTGTTGTATGCAAACTTCGCCAATGGAAAAACTCTTCCGAACTACCTCTGAAATCAATGACACATCCCCTTAACATGTCCTCCAAGATCTGAATTACCCGCTCAGACTATCCATCTGTCTGAAGATGAAACACTATACTGAAATCTAACTTCGTACTCAACGCTTGATGCAAAGCCTTCCAGAATAGCGACGTGAACCTCAGGTCCCTATCTGATATGATTGATACTGGTACTCCATGCAACCTCACTACCTCCGCTATGTATAGCTTAGCCAATTTCTGTAAAGAGTAATCGACTCGTACTGGTATGAATTGAGCAGACTTCATCAGGCAATCAACAATCACCCAGACTGAATCTTTCTTCGTAGGCATGAGGGGTAGCCCACTAACAAAGTCCATTGTGATCCTTTAACACTTCCATTGGAGAATCTTCACTGGCTGCAACAACCCTGATGGTAACTGATGCTCCGCCTTTACCTGCTGATAGGTCAAACACTTATTCACCAACTCAGTTACCTCACGCTTCAAGCCCGGCCACCAGAACTGATCACGCAAATCCCGATACATCTTACTCCCTCAGGGGAGCATAGCGTATGAACTTCCATGCGCTTTTTGCAAAATCCTATGCCTCAATTCCAGATCTTTTGGCATTCAAACTCTTCATTGAAAAGATAACAGCCCTTCCTTATTCATCCTGAAGTCCATCGATCCATCACTTGATCCTACCTGAAACTTCTCCTTTAGCAACTCATCGGTCTGCTGCTTCTTCTTAACCTGACTGAACCAAGAGGGTTTCATTTGAAGTTCAGCCAATAAGCTCCCATCATCATACAAACTAAGGTGAGCAAACATTACCCTTAAATCAGATATTACTTTACGACTTAAGGTGTCCGCCACCACATTAGTTTTACCCAGATGATACTCGATCGAGCAATCATAATCCTTAAACAACTCGATCCACCTCCTTTGTCTTAAATTCAACTCCTTTTGGGTCAAAAGGTATTTTAGGCTCTTATGATCAGTATAAATAATAGATTTCTCCCCGTACAGATAATGTCTCCAAATCTTTAAAGCAAAAACCACCGCCGCCAACTCCAAGTCATGGGTGGGATAATTTGCTTCGTGCGGTCTTAACTGTCGAGATGCATACACAACAACCTTTCCATTTTGCATCAACACGCATCTTAGTCCCGTGTGTGACGCATCACAGTAAATTACAAATTCCTTTCTAGCATCCGATTGAATCAATACCGGAGCCTTCGTCAAAATCCTTTTCAACTTCTCAAAACTCTCTTGTTGCTTACTAGACCAAATAAACAAAACTCCTTTCTGTAATAAATTAGTCAATGGTGTCGCGATTGAAGAAAATCCTTCAACAAACCTTCGATAGTACCCGGTCAGACCAAGAAAACTCTGAATTTTCACCACAGACCTAGGGGGCTCCCAATCCAACACCGCTTTAATTTTTCAAGGGTTAACCCTAACCCCCTCTACCGACACTACGTGGCCTAGAAAAGTAACTTCACTTAGCCAAAATTCACACTTACTGAATTTGGCATACAACTGTTTCTCCCTCAAAATCTGCAAAACCAGTCATAGATGTGAATCATGCTCCTCTTCCGATCTTGAGTAAACCAAAATATCATCTATAAATACCACGACAAATCGATCCGAGTAGGGTTGGAACACTCGATTCATCAAATCCATAAATGTCGCTAGTGCGTTAGTAAACCCAAATGGCATTACCAAAAATTCGTAATAGCCATAACGGGTCCAGAAAGTTGTCTTATGAATATTTGATTCTTTGACCTTAAGCTGATGGTATCTTGACCTTAAATCTATCTTTGAGAACACTAACGCCCCTTTTAATTGATCGAACAAGTCATCAATCCTTGGCAACGGATACTTGTTCTTGATAGTCAACTTGTTCAGCTGACGATAGTCAATGCACATACGCATTGATCCATTCTTCTTCTTAACAAATAACATCGGCGCTCCCCAAGGCGACACATTTGGTCGAATAAATCCTTTATCTAACAACTCTTGTATTTGTGCTTTTAACTCCGCCAACTCCTTTGGCACCATCCTATATGGAGCGATAGACACTGGTGTTGTTCCCGGAAGAAGATTGATACCAAACTTCACCTCACGATCCGGAGGTAATCCCGGAAGCTCTTCTAGAAATACATCAGGAAATTCTTTCACCGTCCTAATATCCCCAACAGCTAGGTCCTTGACTTCCAGAGCCTGAACAAACATTAATATTGCCTCGCATTCTTTTCTCACCATCCTTTCTGCTCTTAGGGCAGTCACTACATTCGACAGCCAGTTCCCCCTTTCTCCAATCACCAACACTTCACCACCCTCAGCGGTTTTCAACACCATACGCTTGGCTGCACAATTTAAATTAGCTTGATACTTCACCAACCAATCCATGCCTAATATTAAGTCAAACTCCCTGAATGGTAATTCCATCAAATCTGTCAGGAAAACTATTCCCTAAACTTCTAAGGGTACCTCCCGATAGAGTTTATCTACTACCACCGATTGTCCTAATGGGCTAATTACAGTCATCACCCTAGGTTTAATCTCAGAATCTAAACTTAAAGTTCCAAACACACTCCTAGCAACATATGAATGTGTTGACCCAATGTCAATCAATGCAGTGTAAGGAAAACCAAATATTAAAAACGTACAGGTTATAACATCCGGTGCGTCAGCCTCCTCTCGACGTCTGGTAGCATAGACTAACCCCAACTGCCTTGCCTCAGTGTTTCCTGCCCCCGGCGTGGTGTTCCACGACCCCGACCGAAATTGTTACCACCTGTAGCTGGACCACGACCCATCTGCACTGCTGACCTCCTCTACCTGGCTGAGAATTTCCCTGCCCTGCAGGTCCTACATCGCTCCGTGGCTGTGGACAGTCCTTAATCTGATGGTCCAAAGATCCACACCTAAAGCACTTTCCATTGCCTGCCTAACACTCACCTACATGGAATTTACCACAAAACACACCTCCGTGTCTGGTTAGCAGCAGGTCTCTCCACCCGGTTCGACCCATCCGACCTAGGTCTTTTTGAGTACGCCCAGCTGCTCCTGACGATCCAAAACTCCTCCTACTTTCACTTCTATCTTTATCCCATTTCAGCTTTTCTATTAGCTTTACCTTCTCAGCTATCTTAGCCTTCTTCACAAGCACAGCAAATTCCCTCTCCCACTATAAAGCTATCAAAACACGTAAATCATCCTTCAGGTCATCTTCAAACCGAACACACCGTTCATGTTCTGTGGCCACTATCCCTCGAGCATAACGGCTCAAGCATAAGAATTTCGCTTCATACGCCGCCACCGACCTACTTCCCTAAACCAGATCAGAAATGCTCTACGCTGTGCATCCACATTGCTCGTTCCAATGTACTTACTCTGGAACGCCGTTCTGAAGTAATCCCAGGTGATACGGTCAGCCACTACACCATCCTTAATCGTAAGCCACCATTGATAAGTTTCGTCTCAAAGAAGAGACACTATTCCTTTTAGCTTCTCTTCTTCCGTAAAATCGAGATCATCCATTATGCGCTCCACCGCTTCCAACCAATATTTAGCTGTACACGGGGCTATCCCAGAAATTCCCCTAAACACTTCTGCCCAATTAGCTCTAAGTCGCTCTGACACAGATTTTCGGGCTCTTGTGCCCATGCCTGCCCCAACAACCCTCTCCAACACCCTCAACATCGGCTGAGATACTACATCATCTCCGGCCGTCTGATCCTAAAATTCTACCTCCACAGTTGGTGGCACTGGTACCTCACTCCCCGACTCGTGACCGGACCCTACCGATTCCGACACAGTAATCCTGCCTCTACCTTGGCCACACACACCGCATCATCTAGTGCTCATTCCACCGATTCGCGTTTATCTGATTAGGAATTTTATGAATTATTAATGTCTTCCACTGATTAATAACGAATAATCTTATGGAAAGTAGTTTTAACAGTAGTTCTTTTGAATTCGAAGTCTATCTACAAGGTTCAGTTCTCAGGTCTGTATTTTCTAGCTCTAGAATCCACATACATTCAACCATTCATTTACATTCCAAACAAAGCACCACATAGATGCAATAAGCACACAAGTAACATCCATGAACTCACCTTCATCACATAGGGGTGTTTTCGTCATTTCACTACCTAGGGGTATTTTTGTAATTCTACCCTGCAGGGGTATTTTCGTAATTTTCCAAAATAGGGTATCTTGGTGATTTTACAAAATAGAGGCATTTTGGTAATTTTGCAATCTGAGGGTATTTCAGTAATTTTACCAACTAGGGGTATTTCAATAATTTTACAAAACTAGGGATATAAGTAATTTTACAAAAATAGGGTGGTTGGTCCCTTTCGGGTTTTAGTTATAAATTTTTGGCCCGTCAACAAGCCCTATTGGTTAGAGTGAACAAACACTATGCACCAGGTAGGATTCCAACGAAGAGGAGGTGAGCCGCTAGGGCCGCTTAAATACCAAGCTCTCCCTGGATCCAATCTTAGACATGCGTATGCCTGTTACCACACCCTAACCTTGTGACTTGTTCACAGACATGTTTTATTAGAAATTAAGTCTTATGAGATTTGAAGAATAGTTTATACTAAACCTAAAGTCCATAAACTCTAGCATACTAGCCTACGTCCCTATAGAGCCCATCAAGCCTAACATGCATATCACAAATGAGTTCAGAATACTTACCTGCGTGGATCGAATGCCGGTAGACTTAAAGGCCATATCTCAACCGAATTTTTCTCAAACTTACATCACTTTTACAAATCACTACTGGACCTATTTCACATCCCGAGTTTTGAAGCTGGCTCTGATACTAAAAATGTAACACCTTAAACCCGGCCCATACGTCATGACCGGATCTGGTATGCTACGGGTTGAATGTTGGAAACTTTACTTTAAAGGGGTTTTAAAGATCTTAGTTTATTTTAACCGACTAATCATTATCTGTGATATTTTGAAGAAACTTTAACATTTGTGTTGATCGTGCATGGAAACCCATTTTAGTTTCACTTTATAATTAAGACTTTGAAAACATAAGCTTATAAATTGTAACATAAAAAAAATAGATCGATATCCTAAGTTATGGAGGCCTTATTACAGAAATTATCCCAAAATTAAAACTCAATGAAAAAAACTAAAAACAGTCTATGAAAATAAAAGACTTGATGGCCCCTCGAGTCCTCCTCGGCTCCCATGTCCACGATCTACTGCTCATCTGAAAAGTTGGGAAAAATAAAAGGGTGAGTCACCAAGACTCAGTGTGCAAATCCCAAAAACACATAAAAGCCTTAGGCCCACAAACACATTATGGGCCTTGGGCCACACACAATGGCAACAGAATATATTTACATGTAATATCGCCCATCCCAAACCTAGAAGTGCATCCTCTACACCCCCCCGTACCAACAATCACACAGTGGGAATTTTTACAATCAACCCTCCATCCGCTACACACCATATCGACAGCTATGCTACCTGTCATAAAGACCGATCACTATGTGACATGTGTGGCAAAGCCACTGATCGCTATGCGACCTTAATAATATATCGACAACTGTGCTGCCTGTCATAAAGACTGATCACTATGTGACCTATGTGGCAAAGCCACCGATCGCTATGCGACCTGCTCCCCTTCATCATATCAATCCCATCCCATGCATACATACATGCAAGAATCAGAACATTAAACTACCTAAGCAGATCACATACTTTTACATACTTCGATACACATAGAGATGTTTTTATGATTACGTACCTGGCATCCCTTGCCTACCCTTTTTGGGTAACACGACTATTCATACAGCCTCAGTTTTCTGGCTTTAGCCCATAACATACATACAATACAGATTAACTAGTGTGATAGAGATCTACACACCTGATCACCGACAGGACAGTACTTTCTATGTCGACAGTATCAGAAGTCGATACGACTGCTAACTTTATAAGGTTTTGTTTTGAAGCCGGTCCACAACCCGGCGTCCAATCCTGAACTACTGACACTGCTTGTTTCTTAAACTTAGGGATTGGTTTTATAGATCCAATCCCCTCCTTCGCCTGATTGACATTTGATTCCATCAAAAGACCTTATCAGTTGCTACCAACACAACATATTTTTATTAATCCATAACATATGGTTAAGATTATAAACTCGATGAACGAACCTAACGAAAATATAAAGAGAACCCCTTACCTTGAATTCCCAAAAAGAGATTGAGACTCAGAGACTTGTAGTTTCTGACTTTTAGATCTAAATGATCTACTTCGATTCTCGACGTCGCCCAATAAGAAAACATCAAACCATTAATCAAACGTCAACCTTACCAAGCCCATTAGCCTTTCGACTTTAGCTTCCAATAATCGAAAGAAACTTGAAGAGAAGAAGATCGGCACTTACCCTATTACAGGAGATTCAGCTACTCCTAGAAGATTTTGACTTTTTTGCGAAGACCAAAAAGAGAAGATGTTTCAAAGAATCTATGGAGATTCGGCTTTTTGATGAAGAAATCGGTAGGAAGAAAAAAGAAAAGAATAGGCACTAAGGCATTCGGCTATGGCAGACGAGAGTGAAGAGAAAGAATACTTAAAGGTTTCGGCTTATAGAAGGAATTAGAAAAAGGTGTAGAGAAAGGCTATGAGGTTTCGGCTTTAGTAGAAAATGAAGAAGAAGATAGAATTTTAGGGGTTTTTGGCTTTTTGAGAAAAGAAAAGAGAGTGAGAATAAATGCTGAAATTAAGAAGTACCCTATTTTCTAATCAAATTTTTAGCACACACATCAACCAAAAGCCGAAATTGCCCTCTTTTGAAAACTAAAACTAATTAACCAACAAGGGAAATTTTGGCACCTCTCTGGTATGTTGAAACCGATTTGTTCCCCCTCCAAGAGATGGAAATTCAGCCACCACTAGCTATTCAGCGGATAACTCCTATTCTTTCTCCCTTATCTTTATCCATTCACCTCCAAAAGAGGCCTAAATAATACCACCTCTTCCTTCCTTTATCAGCACATTATCCACATTATCCAAGTCATTTAATCCCTCCTAATTTTAAGCCTTATTGTCGTCCCACTTGCTCCTCCTTTAAGTGCCCAAAATGGCCCAAATACATGGGCTCCAAGTGGCCATAACTTGGACCTCTTCACCTGGTAATGACACCACCTTATAGCTCCATTGCAGCGCCCCTTACTATTGGGCCACAAGTCTATTTTGTAATTTAAACCACAGATACCATCCTTTAAACCCTATAGTGTCCATATAGAAAATTTAACCAAGGCCTCGGCCCTATCCTAAGCCCAATCTGGACCCCTAACACTCTAATTAACACATTACACATAACCATACATTAAATGCATAGGCCCACTAATTCAGTATGTTACATGAGTAACCTCCATAAAACTCATACTCATCACATAGGGGTATTTTCGTTATTTCACAACCCAAGGGTATTTCCATAAATCTATTTTATAGGGGTATTTAGGTAATTTTGTAAAATAGAGGTACTTTGGAAATTTTGTAAATCAGGGATGTTTTGGTAATTTTGGAAATAAAGGGTATTCTGGTAATTTCACAATCGGGCTATTTTAGTGATTTTACAAATCTAAGGGTATTTTTGTAATTTTCAAACTAAGGATATTTTGGTAATTTTCAAACTAAGGGTATCTTGGAAATTTTCCAACTCAGAGGTGTTTTGGTGATTTTACAAATCAGGGGTGTTTAGCTCCCTCTCGGGTTTTAGTTATGAACTTTGGTCCATTAACAAGTCTTTACGGCTAAAGTGAATAAACACTATACACCAGGTAGGATTCCAGAGAAGAGGAGGTGGGCCACTAGGACCGCTTAAGTACCAAGCTCTCCCTAGATCCAATCCTAGACATGCATATGTCCATTGCCACACTCTAATCCAGCGACTTGTTCACATACATGTTTAATTATTAGAAAGTCTTATGCAGTTTAAGAGTTGTTCAGAACTAAGCCTAAAGTCAATTAAACACTAGCATACTTGTCTACGTCCCCATAAAGCCCATAAAGCCCATTTCGCGTTCATAAAGCCTTTTATGCCCAAATCACAATCTTATGGCCCATTAGGTCCTAATCTCATTCATATCGCCCATTAAGCCCAAAACAATTCCTGATCATGTGACATGCGTGCCAAATAACTCAGTTCATATAGTCAAATAAATTCATTTCATCAAACTTAGCCTTAGGCCTACCGGGCCCTATTTAGCCACTTTTAGCTTTTCAGCTTTTCGGCATTGCTGATATCATGTGTGTCTAGTGTTTGTACACACCTCGTTACTGCGACGTGCTATTCTATACTTAGCCTTAAACCTACAACCAACCAACCAACCAACTTTCAATCAACATCAAAAGCCGAAACCATACCGTGTGCCACCGGGTTCTACTAGCCCTTCCTTAGCTAGTAATCACAAGTGTACCCTAGATTTGCACTCACACACATACACCATAAAAATTTAGGTGACCGGTAATCCACACCTGTCATCCACACATTCAGCCATTCACTCCAACCTTAACCGAATTGAGTACACTTACCTTTGCTAACGATCCCACCACGCTTGCGATCTTCTGAAGCATATCCTTGTTATTATAGAATTAAAGACAGGACAGTTAGGTAGCCTTTCAAATTTTAACAAAATGAACAAGAGAGGTTAACCGAATACTTACCAAATCAACTTTCGATCTTGCGGCCTAAATTCAGCTTTTTAACCTTGATGGAGGAAAACAACAAGGGTTTGGAACAAATAGGAATTTTGACAAGCCAAGATGTTGGCAATTTGGCAATAGAAGAGTTTGGTTAAGAGAGAATTCGGCAAAAAGGAATTTGGCTTTAGGAGATTTCGCAATAGGGAGAGTTTGGCTATAGGGAAACCGATTAAGGGGAAAAGAAAAACTGAAGATAGCTCAAATAACCTTTCAAGCATTCGACCCCTCTTTTTATAGCTACAGGCCAAATACTCCTTTCCCCACAGTCCCATTCGGCACCAACTCTTCCATTTTCTCATCTTCTGATTTTTCTCCCTGATAACACCTTAATCTAATCCAAAATTTCCTCCACATCCATCACACCTTCTTACTTCAAACTCTCCACAGCAAGAGTTCAAAACCAACACAACTCTTGCCATCTACCTATGCAAAATAAAACACTCCAAAAATATACTCCTAATGCTCGAACCTTGGAGCTCTTCAGCTTACACACACGCCACCTTATAGCTCCCAAGTGACGCCACTTACCATTGGACCACAAGCCCATTTGTGTCCTATTTTCTCTTAATCTACTTAAGAGGCCTCATGCCTGAGACTAGGCTCCACTAAAACAAGAAAAATAAATTTTTCCCTATGGTCTCCCCTATCTATAAGGCTTCAAATAATCCCGATAATACCTTAATATTAATATTCTAAGTGCTACACATGCATACTAAGTTCAATGCATAGAAATTATGGTTTTGGGATTTTTAAGGCGTTACGAATCTACCCTTTTAAAAAAAATTTTGACCTCAAAATTTACTTGATTGAAACAAGTGAGGGTATTGTCGATGCATTGCCTCCTAAGGTTCCCAAGTAGCCTCCTCGGCATGATGGTTATGCCAAAGCACTTTGAATAAATAGACAGACTTCCTTAGTTCTCTGTCCCTTGACACACAAATTCTACCACGAAAACACAACACCCCGTCACTATTTATCCCAAAATCTGGTGTTTCCCCCTTCTCAATTTGCTTAAATCGAGAATCTAAAGTCTCATCCAATGATTGTTTCTCTTTAATCTGCTCAACCCACAGTGGCTTCACTTGCAACTCGGCTAACAAACTCTCGTCGTCATACAAACTCAATCGAGCAACCATTGTCCTCAAGTCTAACATAGCCCTACGGCTTAGCGCATTAGCCACCACATTTTCTTTTCCTAGTAATATTTGATCATGCAATCATAATCCTTTAGTAGCTCAATCCATCTGCGTTGTCTCAAGTTCAACTCCTTCAGAGTTAAAAGGTACTTCAGACTCTTGTGATCCGTATAGATGGTGCACATCTCTCCATACAAATAGTGCCTCCAAATATTAAGTGCGAATACCATTGCTACCAATTCCAAATCGTGGGTTGGGTAATTTCTTTCATGAGTCTTAAGTTGACATGACACAAATGCGACCACCTTCCCTTCTTGCATCAAAACACAACCCAAGCCCACATATGATGCATCGCTATAAACCGTAAACTCTTTCCTATGCTCCGACTGAATCAGAACAGGAGACTCTGTTAAGATCTTCTTAAGCTTCTCAAAACTTTCCTATTGTTCATCCGTCCATACAAATGACACCCCCTTCCGTATTAGCTTGGTCAAAGGTTCCGCGATTAGGGAAAACCCTTCAACAAACCTCCTGTAATACCCTGCTAGGCCTAGAAAACTCTAAATTTCTGACACCTTCTTAGGTCGTTTCCATTCCAACACCGCTTCCACCTTCCGGGGGTCAACTCTAATTCCCTTAGTGGAGACCACATGTCATAAGAAAGTGACTTCCCTTAGCTAGAATTCGCACTTGCTAAACCTAGCATAAATTTGCTTCTCCCTTAGAACTTGCAACACAATCTGTAAGTGTGCATCGTGATCAACCTCCATTCTCGAGTATACCAAGATGTCATCTATGAAGACTATTACGAACTGGTATAGATACGGTTGAAAAACCTAGTTCATGAGATCCATAAAAGTAGTAGGTACGTTTGTTAGCCCAATTTGTATTAACAAAAACTCGTAATGCCCATAATAAGTTCTGAAAGCTGTCTTATACACATCTACTTCCTTAACCCTCAGTTGATGGTACCCCAAACACAAATCAATCTTTGAGAAAATTAAGGCTCCCCTAAGTTGATCGAAAAGGTCATCTATCGTAGGCAGAGGGTACTTATTCTTAATGGTTAACTTGTTCAACTGCCTGTAATCGATGCACATCCTTATGGACCTATCCTTCTTCTTTACGAATAATACCGGTGCTTCCAATAGAGACGCACTTGGTCTAATGAATTCGCGATCCAATAATTCCTAAATTTGAGCCTTCAACTCCACTAGTTCTTTCGGTGCCATCCTATAAGGTGCGATAGACACTGGCATTGTACCCGGTAACAACTCTATTCTAAACTCCACCTCTTTATTGGGAGGTAATCCCGATAATTCCTCTAGAAAAACATCAGGGAATTCTTTTACTTTTTCCAAGTCTCTGACAGTACAAGTCTTAGATTCCAAATCACTGATATAAGCTAGATAGGCCTCACAGCCTTTCCTCACCAACCTTTCTGCCTTTAAAGCTGAAATCATGCTCGAAAAATAATCACATCATTCCCTGATCACTGCCACCTCATCATCTTCCACAATTCTTAATACCATCATCTTCATAGCACAATCTAGAGTTATTTGGTGCCTCATCAACCAATCCATGCATAAGATGAGGTCGAACTCACCAAATGGTAATTCCATCGAGTCCGCTAGAAAAACAACTCCTTGAACTACCAATGGTACCTTCCTAAATAGCTTATTAACTTTCACCGACTGTCTAAAAGACTTAACACAGTCATTTCATTCTCAACAGTTTCAAACTCAACCCCTACAGTTTCAGTCATATTGTATGCAATTATGAATGTGTCGACCCCACATCAATTGGTGCAATATAAGGTAGCTCATAAATAAAGAATGTACTCATTATCACATCTAGTGCATCACCTTCCTAACTAAGACGAGCAACATAAACCAATGCTGGTTGGCTCACCTCTATTTTACATGCACCTTTGCCCAGTGCTCTACATCCTCGTCCTGTGCCATCGCCACCTCTGGCTTGACCACGGCCCCTTGGTGGTTGTTGACCACCCCTCTGAGGCTGAAAATTACCTCTACCATTGGCTCGCTCCTGATCTAGCCTTCTCGGGCACTGCTTAACCCTATGCTTCATAGACCTATAGCCCAAACATGCTCCCATCCTCCTCCAACATTCGCCCAGATGCCTTCTCCCACACTCAGCACAAAGTGGTATTTCGTTACTAACAGCAGGAACAAGGGCCACATCTCTAACCGGCCCTTTCACTCAGGCCCTCCTCATGGGCCTCTATTCGGCTCCCATAGGTTCCATATGCCACTTATTCTTGCCCTTCTCTTTCTCTTGATTGTGGTGCTCTGTGCTCTTTACCTCCTCTGTTATTTTTGCTTTCTCTACCAAAATCGCAAAATCTCGCTCCCTCTGTGGAGCTATAAGTACCCTAAGGTTATCCCTTAATCCATCCTCGAACCATACGTATCCTTCATATTCTGTTGCTACTATCCCCTTGGCATATCGATTGAGGCACAAAAACTCAGCCTCGTACTCTGCTACCGGCTTATCTCCCTGAGTCAAACTCAAAAACTCCTTCATTAGGGCTTCCACATAGGCCACTCCAATGTACTTCCCCTAAAATGTTGATTTGAAAAACTCCTAAGTGATCTTCTCTGGTTGGTTGCCCTCTTTTACGGTCAACCACCACTGATAGGCTTCCTCCCTAAGTAAGGATATTGCTTCTTTTAACTTCAGTTCTGTCTTGCAATCCAAATCATCCATTATTCTTTCAGTAGCTTCCAACCAATACTCCGCCACATTCGGGGCCACCCCCGTTACTCCTTTGAAAATCTCTGCCTCATTAGCTCAGAGTCAATCCACGATCGACCCACGACTCCCCGTACCATTATTGGGCCCAACGACCCTTTCTAAGATCCTTAACATAGCTTATGATATTGCATCTTTCGTAGCGACAGCCCGTTCATATGGTCTCCTTTCAGCTACTGGAGGTAACGAAGAGCTGAATGATCGGTGTAAACAATAATTTTAGATAATATTAGATATTGTCTAAATGTTTGCAATTCTTTATCTATTGTGGTGTAGTTTTCTTTTGCAAGTGTCAATGTTTTGCTAGCATAATAAATTGGCTAAAAATGATTATTTCTTCGCTGTCCCAAAACTACTCCTACTACAAAATCACTCGCATCACACATTAGTTCAAAAGATAGATTCCAATTAGGTGTAATTATAATCGGAGCATTTATTAGTTTATCTTTAAGGATATTAAATGCATCAAAACACTCCTGGTCAAAATTGAAAGGAACATCTTTTTCTAGTAATCTCGTTAAAGGCTTACCTATTTTAGAGAAATCTTTAATGAATCTTCTATAAAATCCAGCATGTCCTAAAAAGCTTCTAATAGCCTTAACTGAACTAGGAGGAGGTATTTTTTCTATGGTTTCAATCTTAGCTTTATCTACCTCAATCCCTTTACTAGAAATCTTATGTCCTAACACAATCCCCTATCTAACCATAAAGTGACATTTTTCCCAATTCAAGACAAGATTCGTTTCCTCACATCTTATTAGAACTCGTTCTAATTTTTTAAGACAAAGGTGGAAAGAGTTACCAAATACTGAGAAGTCATCCATAAATACCTCCATAATATCTTATACAAGTTCATAAAAGATGGCTAGCATGCAACGCTGAAAAGTAGCAGGAGCATTACATAATCCAAAAGGCATTCTACGATAAGTAAACGTACCATATGGACAAGTAAATGTTGTCTTTTCTTAATCTTAAGGAGCTATGGGGATTTGGAAGTAGCCGGAGAGTCCATCCAAGAAGCAGTAGTACATATGCCCAGACAATCTTTCTAACATCTGATCAATAAAGGGTAAAAGGAAGTGATCTTTTTTGGTTGCGTCATTCAGCTTCCTATAGTCAATGTAGACTCTTCAACTTGTTACTGTTCTTGTAGGAATAAATTCATTCTTTTCATTGGCTACAACAGTCATGCCTCCTTTATTTGAAACTACCTGCACAGGACTTACCCCGGTGCTGTCAGAAATAGGATAGATTATTCTTGTATTTAGAAGTTTAATTACCTCAGATTTGACAACTTCTTTCATATTGGGGTTCAAACATCTCTAAGGTTGCACACAAGGTTTATATTCATCTTCCATTAAAATTTTGTGGGTGCAGAATGATGGGCTTGTTCCTTTAATGTCTGGCATTTTCCATGCTATGGCCTTTTTGTGCTTCCTTAGTACCTTTAGCAAATTTTCTTTTTCCTTGGGTCCTAGTTCTAAAGAGATGATTACCGGAAGTGTAGAATTTTCCCTGAGGAATGAGTATTCCAAATGCTTTAGCAATTGTTTCAGTTCTAACTTGGGTGGCTCATCAATAGAGGGTTTTTGTTTTAATTCGTCATTGATCTCAATGTCCTCTATTTTTGTCTGTCTAGAGGAAGATGTATTGGGATTCACTTCATCGATATCATTATCTTTCCCCTCACCATTTGAAAGATGCAGTTCCATCGTGTCACTGTGCATGATTTCTTGTAAAGATGCTTGAAAATTTGATCAGTAGCATCAACAAAGTAATAAGAATCATCTTGTTCTCTAGAATATCGCATGGCATCATAAATTTGGAACACAATTTCTTTATATCCTACCCTTAGTGTGAGATTACCATCACCAACATTAATAACAGCCCTAGCAATAGCTACAAAGGGTCATCCCAAAATTAAAGGTACATCTACGCCCTCATTCATGCCAAGCATAACAAAATCAACGGGAGATATAAATTTATCTACTTTTACCAGAATATCTTCAATAATTCCCCTAAGATACTTAACATATTTATCAGCTAACTGAATACTCATCCTAGTGGGTGTTGGTTTCCCAAGACCAAGTTGCTTAAACATTTTATAAGGCATTAAATTAATGCTGGCACCTAAATCAGCTAATGCTTTTTCTATGCTCAAACTACCAATTAAACAGGGAATAGTAAAACTTCCTGGATCTTTCAATTTGGTTGGCAACTTGTTTTGAATGATAGCTAAGCATTTTTCATTAAGTTCCACTATTGAAATTTCCTCGAACTTCCTTTTATCTCTTAAAAGCTCCTTTAAAAATTTTTCATATGTCGACATGTGTGAAATAACTTCAACAAAAGGTAAGTTAATATGTAGCTGTTTGAAAAATTCAAGAAATTTACCATATTGTGCGTCTAAGTGATCTTTCAACTTTGCTGAATATGGGATTGTTAGTTTAATTTCCTCACAGGTCGGAGTTATCTTTGCCTTATCGGGTTCATGTGGTACCTCCTTATTTGTTTCGATTAACTCCTTTCCACTTCTTAGTGTCACTGCCTGGACCTGCTCCTTTCCCTAGATAAGATTTTTGATCCTATTTCAGAAATTAACCTAGTAGGTTGCCCGATCTGATCCTTGAATTCTTGTGACAATGCTTCAAGTTTTGCTTCTACCTTTTGGAAACGTGTTTCTGAGGCTGTTATGAAATTTATTAGCACCTCTTCAAGGTTTGGCTTCTTTTCCTGTGGGTTGGGCTATTGTTGGAAATTTTGGGATGGTTGTTGCCTTTGATTTCTTTGATCGCCCCATGAAAACTTGGGGTGGTTCTTCCAACCTAAATTATATGTATTACTATAAGGGTTATCGTTAGATTAGAAATTCTTACCCATATAGTTCATTTGTTCGCTATCCATGCCCTGTCCATAGGGTGGGTATTTAGGATTCACCATGCCTTCACCTGTGTCGCATTGCATAACTAGATGTGCCTGCGAAGAACCATATAAACCATCAAATTTTTTACGTAGCAGCTCTACTTGATTTGATAACAGGGTTACTGCATCAAAGTTGAAAACTCCGGCTGCTTTGGCTAGCCTGGTCCTTGTAACTTGCCACTGATATTTATTCAGTGACATCTCCTTGATAAACTCATAGGATGGTTTAGGGGTTTTGTTATTCAGAGTTCCACCAGTAGCTAAATCAATTAATTGCCTTGTTGAGGGGTTCACACCGATGTAGAAAGTTTGGACCTGTAACCATAAGGGTAATCTGTAGTGTGGGCACATCCCCAACAAATCTTTGTATCTCTCCCATGCGTCATAAAGTGTCTCTAAATCTATCTGCACAAAAGAAGAGATATCATTCCTTAACTTGGCCATTTTGGCCGGTGGAAAATATTTTAATAAAAATTTTTCGATCATTTGGTCCCATGTAGTGATTAATCCTTGTGGAAGAGAATGTAACCACTGTTTGGCTTTATTCCTCAAAGAAAAGGGAAATGACCGAAGACGGATGACATCATTAGAAACGCCATTTATTTTGAAGGTATCACAGAATTTTAGAAAATTCGCTAAGTGTGTGTTAGGATCCTCATCCTATAACCATAAAACTGAACAAATTGTTGTATCATCTGTATAGTTTTAGGTTTCAGTTTCAAAATTATTTACAGAAATAGTACGCCTAACAATACTTGACTCAGTTCCTGTTAAACTAGGTTTAGCATAATCATACATAGTACATGGAGCATGATGTTCTACCGCCTCTAGAGGTAGCGGATTTTTTTCAGCAATCCTTTCAGTAGGATTGGTTTTGTCTTCTTGCTCTTCTTCTATGTAGTTTAAGCTTAGCCTTATTTCTCTGCGATTTCTATGAAAGGTACCTTTGATGTCACTTTCGTAAAGTAGAGGTCCTGTCGGGTTCCTTCTATTCATAAACTAGAGGTACCTGAAAGGAGCAAAAGAAAAAAAACCATAGAAAACCAAAAATAAAGTTTAATTGCAAAAAATAAAATATGGCTAAAGTAATAAAAATTAAGCATTCTTAATATTCTAGCTCCTGAAAACGGGGCCAAAAACTTGATCGTTGTTTTGTCGAGTCTTATAATTTATATAAATAATGATCGAACTTGGAAACTAACTAAGACAACGATAGAGGCAAGCGCACCTATCAAACAGTAGTATAGTTTAGGCAAGACCAGTATGTCAAATCCCAAAGGAACCAAAAGCACTAATACTAACTCTCTTTCTATTATTTAGCCTAAGAATTAAGGGAATTTTTTGTTTAATCTAAATTAAATATCTACTAAACTAAAGACTCTAAGGAAAAGAAGAATGAAATTTGGAAAATAACTTGAGGAAAAACCAATTGATTAAGACGACACCCAAGGAAGAATCCACCTAGACTTCACTTGTTATCGAAAACTGAACCAGATGATTTATTCACTTGACTTACTCTGTAAGACTCCCTAAAATACATTAGTCCCTCTCTCGAGGTGACTAACATCTAACCCTAGGTTGATTAATTGAAATATCTTTCAAATTAAAACCCCTAGAATTACATTGACTCGATCTATGGACTCCCATATTAGGTTTCACTCTGATCTGGAAAAATCTCATCACCGTATCTCTAGGCGTGCGATCAACTCCACTTAATTATGCTAGATCTACTCTTAGGCAGGGACTTTTTTCTCCTCCACTTAAGCACATCATACTTGAATTAATATCCCGAAAATATCAACACAAGAATTAAGAACACATAATTAAGAACAAGTCAAATATTTATCATATAGTTCAGCAAACAATAACAAGATTCATCTTATGTTTCATCCCCCTCAGGTATCTGAGGGTTTAGTTGATAATTGTAAAATAAAACATCTCAAAAGAAAAGATAAAACAAAACATCATAAATCCCTAAAACCACTAAAGGAATTGAAGGAGAGATCCTCTATCTTGAGTATAATCCCGGCTTCTTGAGATGAATCAACTGGCTATCGTTGAGTAAATATCCACAAATCTGCCTTCCATGGTCTAGCTGGACACCTATTTGAACGTTCCCCTCAAGGTTGGCCTCTAAGGTATTTATATAGGCTTTTGGAATATGTTTCTTTGCCTCTAAGTACCCCAAATCGAATGAAACTCTTCTTTCCTGCGACAGGGACATGCCCATATGGCACACCCGTGTGCATCGATTGTAGGCCGTGGTCGATTCTAATGATGAGGCACAACCGTGTGTTTCGGGGCTCAGGCCGTGTTCTAGTCTATCAATGAGGCACGATCGTGTGGTCATGGGCCTAGGCCGTGTCAATTTCTATTTTGGCCCAATTTGGTTCATTTTAAGTCCGTTTCTCGTTCTTTTCATCTTCTAGTGCTCTCCTGAGTATAAAACATAAAAACAACGGATTAAGAGCACTAAATTACATAATTCAAGGCTTAAATCATCCAAAAGCATGCTAAACGTGGGCCTAAAATATGTTACTTTTATAGTTTATCAGAGGTCTTAGGTATAAAGTTGAGTTTTAGTAACCCCCAAATCGATGGTCAGTAGGAGAGGTTAATACAAGTACTTGAAGATATGCTTCGGTGTTGTGTTTTAGAGTTTCAAGGTAGTTGGGAAAAATACTTACCATTGGTAGAATTTGCCTACAGTAACAATTTTTAGTCAAGATTGAAAATGACGCCTTGTGAGGCTTTGTATGGGCGTAAGTGCCGAACGCCTTTATATTGGACTAAACTTAAGGAAAACCAGATTCACAGGGTTGATTTGGTTAAAGAAACCGAATAGAAAGTAAAGGTGATTCGAGATTGTTTAAAGGCTACTTCTGACAGACAAAAATCTTATGCGAATTTGAAAAAGAAATAGATTGAGTATCAAGTCGGTGATAGAGTATTCTTGAAAGTGTCATCATGGAAGAAAGTTCTCAGATTTGGCCGGAAAGCCAAATTGAGTCTGCATTTTAATGGACCATATAAGATCATCGAGAGGATTGGGCCGGTAGCCAATCAATTGGCTTTGCCATCTGAGTTAGATAAGATTCACAATGTGTTTCATGTGCCTATGTTGCGTCGATACCAATTAGACCCTTCATATGTAATTACACCAACAGAGGTTGAGATTCAACCTCGATATAACATATGATGAAAAATCGGTCAAGATTCTAGCCTGAGATGTCAAGCAGTTAAAAAATAAAATTATAGCCCTTGTGAAAGTATTGTGGCAAAGACATAGGGTAGAAGAGGCCACATGGGAACCGGGGAGGCTATGAGGAATTAGTACCCAAATCTTTTAACTGGTAAGATTTTCGGGGACGAAAATCCCTAAGGGGGAGAATTGTAACAGCCCGACTTAGGGCCTAGTCAGAATAGTGGTTGCGAGACAACAAATCTAAAGTAGAAATATGAGTTTTATGATTTTTATGAGGCTTATGAGGTTTTGCATGATTGTGTGAAAAATTTCGTGAAGAAATTTTATTAATTAGTGACTAAATTGTCCATTAGAACTAAATCGCAAGAGTAGAAAATATGAGATTCTAGAAGATTCAAGTATGAAATAGAATTATAAAAATTACTAGAGGTCCTTATTTAGCAATTAGACTCAATATATTTGATGATGGACAAAAATGGACATGGGAAGGAAAAATCTCAAGAAAGGATCATTAAGAGCATTTTATCATTTGGTTAATAAAAGAATTAAAATGGAAAAAGAAGCAAAAATCATGTCAATCTTCTCCCTCTTGGCCGAAAATCACAAGAGCACCATACCTAGGGTTTCTTCAACTTTCAAGCTTGATAGTAAGTGCATCTTAAACCTGTTTTTATTTGTTCTTCGTATTTTTGAGACCCTCATAGCTCGACTTAGCTATTTCTAGCAATATTTTGAGCTACGGTTTATGTTTAAAAATTTACCCATGTATGACATGCATATATTTTGATGATTTATGGAAGAATATGAAAGTTTGATGTATGATAAACATCTTTTTCTAAGTGATTTTCATGAAAAATACATGGAAAGGACTAAATTGTAAAAAGTTGAAAAAATGGTCATACATGAGTGAAATAGTGGAAATTAAAGGTTACTATAGTTGAGAATATGATTTGTCTAGGATTGAAATGCAAGAAAGTTGAATAAAAATTATTTTAAGAGCCTAGGGGAAAAAGTGTAATTATGTAAAAGTTTGGGGGAAAATTGTAATTTTTCCAAAATATGAATTATGAGTCAATTTAGTCAATGCGTGTTTTTAACAAGTGAAATTATTATTATAGATCAAAAAACATGAAGCCTGGATCGAAATCGAGGCAAGAACAAAATCGAGGACTAAATCGAGCATCGATACCCATTTTGAGAATCGAGGTAAATTTGTATGAAGTTAAAGTTTCATAATGTTTGATATTTGAAACTATTTAATATTATGATAATGTATGATATAGCTATGAAAATCGAGCGACATAGCCTCGATAAGCAAATGGTTAAAATAAGCTAAGTGAAATTTCGGATAAAGATTCGGAATAATGGAGATACTCATGTTATAATATTGAATAAATGAGATCCTGTGTAAGACCATGTCAAGGATATGGCCTCGGTACCAAAAGATGATTTCGTATAAGACCATGTCTTGGACATGGCATCGACATCTGTGTATGATTTCATATAAAACCATGTCAGGGACATGGCTTTAACATAGAGCTATAAAATCCTCTGTAAGACCATATTTGGGATATGGCATCGGCATCAATAGTTGATCCCATGTAAGGCCATCTCTGGGATATGGCATTGGCATCAAAATTTATGCATGATGAGTTGAATATCCACGATGATCTGGTTAGTTCATAGGTAAAAGATCTAAGTATGTAAAATGGTTTAGATCCAAAACTATTTATGAATGACTTTGAGCTTCTTTCATGATTAAGAATGATGAAGATTTGAGTTTATGCTCATGTTAGTATATGTGCTAAGTTATGTGATAAGTGATACATGTACCATGAGAAAATAAAAGTTATATACCATAATGTAACATGAGATGGGTAAGAATAAGTATGAGTAAGTATGGATGAGAATGTTTAAGCATTTGAGATTTGTTTTGCTATTGTTTCAATAGATGGATGAATTTAATGAAAGAAATTATGTTGCTTTATAATTTCATGCAAACTTACTAAGCTATATGCTTACCCCTCTCTTTTCCCTCTTTCCTTGTAGTTTCACCAAGTTAGCTAGGGGATCATAGGACGTCGGAGCTTGGATCACACTATCAAACATTCTTTTGGTATAGTAAAGTTAATTCATTTTGAGTATGGCATGTATAGGGATATAATCATTTTGTTTCATGTCATATTTGAAGGCCAAAGGGTTGGCTATTAATGTTTTACACTCATTTAGTAAAATGGCCATGGTGAATTGGCCAATATTATCAAGTTCATATTATAAAGATGACGAGTTTAATGAAATTAATGTCCATGCATGTAATTGAGAAGAATATGGGTGGAATGAATGCTAATTAAAGGATTCTTAATAGTTTAATATTGCTATGTTTAGTGCTACTTGCGAGGAAATGAATGAGTTTATGTTTCAGGGTGGGAAAAAGGCTTGGAAAATAGCCTCTAGTTGTCCACACAAGCGTGTGTCTATGCCATGTGTGACACACAGTCAACCCCTATAGGTGTGTTGATAGGCCGTGTGTCCCCTGTATTTTGGTTACGAGAATTCAAATCGTTACATGGGCCACTACACGGGCATGTGCCTAAGACGTTTGCTTTTTGAGGGGTTGCTGACATCATAAATAGAATACCCCTAGTTTCCATACACTGGTGAGGACACGAGCATGTCTAGGCCATGTGAAGGACACAGGCTATCGACACGGGCGTGTGTTTGGCCGTGTTGAAACCCCTGTAGGTTCGAAATAAAAATAAATTATACACGGGCTAGGGACATGAGCGTGTGAGACCACATGGCCTGCCCACACGGACATGTCCCAAGTCACACGGGCGTGTGACCC
The DNA here is from genome assembly GCA_025506655.1 of Gossypium rotundifolium. NCBI lineage: Eukaryota > Viridiplantae > Streptophyta > Magnoliopsida > Malvales > Malvaceae > Gossypium > Gossypium rotundifolium. The sequence continues at coordinate 56,392,435 of CP106731.1, forward strand.
CTGTTTAGGCAAAAGATTTTAAGAAATGTAAAAGTTTTCGGTTGAACTTTGAAACCTTTTTGATATATGTTTAAGGCCTCGTAGGCCCATGATATGTATATTATGATTAAGAATAAAAGTTTTAAGTTGGAATGATATTTTATAGCCAGAGATTACATGTTCAAGCAAGGTTAAGCATGGTAATACCTCGTATCCAGTCCCGGCATCAGAGACGGGTGAGGGGTGTTACACATTAACATCTCAATTTCATTATCAAATAACAAAAATCATATGAACTTATCAATGGTAACTTCCAAAATTTTCAACCAAATCAAAAACTAATAGAATACTAAGTTGGACCTAATTGTAAATGTCCAAAAATATAAAAATTTCAAGGAAAAAGCAAGAATTGAACTTACTTGAAGCTAAAATATTAAAGATCAGCTCAAACTCTCTTCCATGGTTGTTTTTGACAGAAAGTTGAAGAAAAATGGCCTATAAATCATTAAAATCCACTTTGGCCATGTAACTTTTGTTAAAATTCCAATTTTGTCCTTTTCACATAAAAATCTTTGATTTTTCCACGCTATGTCGCCTCAGCCATTTTAAAATGGTCCATTTTCCCTTTTAGTCCTTCCTTATTTAATGGTTAAGCTATTTAATCACTTTAGCAAATTTTACACCTTTTCAATTTAGTCCTTTTTATTTAATTGACTACCAAAACGTTAAAATTTTCTGACAAAATTTTAATACTACCTTATTGACACTTTGTAAATATTCATAAAAATATTTATGGCTTGGTTTATAACACATAGATCTCAATACCTCTTTTTCTCAATTTCTTAACCAAATAAATCTTTATAAAACACAATTTACTATTTCAAAAATCTTTTAAAAGCTACATTTGGCTCGTAAATATTAAATAATATAATTTACGAGTTCATTTGCCGAATTTGGTGGTCTTAAACCACTATTTCCTACATCGTTAAAATTTTTCTATTAAAATTCTCCCCCATTAAAAATTTTCGTCCTAAAAAATTCCTCCGGTGGAGAGGTTCAAATATTTTTCACTAGCTAATAGTATCACCAGTTCTCAAAACTGAAACAGTAACTACCACTTCTAAATCATATATCAGGTAATTATTTTCATATGATTTTTTTAACTGTTTAAAAGTATAGACTATTACTTTGTCTTTTGCATCAAAACACAGTTTACCCACTCAATGATATATCACTATAAATCACAACTTTCTTACCCGATTTAGGCTGAATCAGAACTGATGCTTCGTTCAACAGAACTTTCATCTGGTCAAAATTTTGTTAACATTTATCAGGCCATTCAAATCTTACATTTTTCTATGATAATTGTATCATCAATATAGCTATCAATTATCAACACTAAATCCTTAAATTTTTTGAAATTATTACCATCATACAGATTGAAACCATAGTACCTTAATAGAGTCTGCATTTCAACCATATAAATGGAATAATACCTCAATATTAATGGTATTCTCCAATTCGAAAAGAAAAGCTAAAAATAGTTCCAGTAACTGTATTACTTTTACGAGTTCATTTTGTAACGCCCTGAATTTTGGGCCTAGATGAATTGGGCTTTGGGCTTTGGGTCTCATAAAATTTTTTAATGAGCAAGAAAATGACAAATGACATGATGGCTTTAAGGGTTTAATGAATTTGGTGTGTCTAGGTATGTTGGAGAAGCTCTGGGTTTGAGTTTTATGGTGGAGGATTCTGAATTTAATTAATTAAGGAATCAATGTTGTGAGTAGTGAGGATTCTTTGATTTTTACGATTTCATCTTCTTTCTTTACCTTGCATTTAGGTGCCGAATATCCATTTGCACCACTCCAATTTTTAGGCTAAATACACCTTGGCCAAATCTTCTCTATGCTTTTTCTTCATCTTTGGCCGATTGATTCTTGGGATTTAGCATCGATCTCTTCCCTCCAAGGTCGTTACCATTTCACTCTTGTTGCGTTTCAGGTTTTGGGTAAGTGTTCTTTACTTCGGTTTAAGGGTTGGCCGAATGGTCATATATGTTGTGAGGGTGACTTGTGTTGGATGCAAGTCATCTATTACATAGGCTCTAATGATTATGTTGGTATAGATCTAGGGTCTAATCGCGGTTGGTGTTAAAGAAAGGAGCTATTAAGGCTTGTCGCACACGGTAAGGTTATGGTAAGGCTTCGATTTTTGGTAAATATTGTAGTTAAGTGTGTGATTGATTGGAGGTTGGTATTGGTTGCAGGTTCAAGGATGACAATAGTGTAACACGTCTCATTTACCAGGTGTGTACATACACTTCACACATGACAAATCGACAAAAGTCGAAATCACAAAAAATTAGAATGCCGAAAAGCTAAAACGCGAAAAGTTTGGTGTTGGCAACCACACGAGCGTTCGAACATTCTGGTGGGAACGTTGATACGACTACCGGGACCAAGAGAACGATCTCATGGTCTCGGGCCACTGTTTGGCCAACCGGGCCAAAAGGGGCTAAATGGGCCTGCCGAGCTTGTGGGCCCAAATCAGCAAGAGTTGATATGTGAAATTGAATGATGGATTGATATTGATGGTTATATGATTTGATTATGATTGTGCCTAATGGGCTACATATACATGATTGGGATTAATGGACTAAATAGACATGATTGGGCTTAGTGGGCCTTATGGGATTTTAGAAATGCATGATAGTGTTTTAATGGATTTTAGGCTTAGTTCTGATGAATTCTTAAATAGCATAAAAATTAAATTAATCATCAAACATGTCTGTGGACAAGTCACTAGGTTATAGTGTGGCGATAGACATATGCATGTCTAAGATTGGATCTAGGGAGAGCTTGGTACTTAAGCGGTCCTAGTGACCCACCTGCTCTTCTCTAGGATCCTACCTGGTGCACAGTGTCTGTTCACTTTAACCACAAGGACTTGTTGATAGGCCAAAGTTCATAACTAAAACCTGAGATGAAAGAAATTATGAAAATACCCCAATAGGGTAGAATTATCGAAGTACCCTTGATTTGTGAAATGACTAAAATGCCCCTATGTGTTGATTGTAAGATTTATGGATGTTACATGTACATTTGCTGCATTCAAATGATATTCTATTTTGGATGCATATGGGTGGGAATTATGGACCGGATGAAGTATATGAGGATTGCATGGTTGCTTGACAACTGTAGATCTATCGATGGCTTTTTAAGCCCATTATATGATCAGCAGCTTTACTGCAACGCTAGGTAGTATCGCAATCGGGCTACCCTTAAAGTGTATCAAATGGGTGGGTCGATTTAGAAATCCCCACAGATGTGTTTCGGTGGGACGGAGATGATGTGTATCGGATGGATTATTTGGGGAGGGTTTGCACTGCATTGCATGCATGATATTACTATGTTAATAATATGATATGTATGATATTTGTTTTGATGAGGGTCGTACACACTGAGTTTTCAAAAACTCATTCCCTCTTTTACTTTTCTTAGGTGATCCTCAGAAGACGGTTCGACGGATGGAGGGACTCAGAGGTGGCCAACTAGCAAGGTGATTAGACTTGTTTTTCTTAATATCTAAATACTAGATTTTGAGTTATTTATTTTAAGTTATTTTATTTCGGATTGTAATAAGTTTTTCCCTCTAGTTATTATTCCATTACTTCCACTATGCATTATAATTTTGAAGTGGAACCTGGATTTATTTCTTTTAAGTATATTTCAAGTTTTTTTGAAAATAATTGTGTTTTAAGAACGAGCTTCAGCTGTCAAAGGAAATTTTTACATAGTAACAATGAAGTGGTTTTTGGCTACACCTCGTTTTGAAAGCAAACTGGATTTTACTTAACTTTTCTCTAGAAGGGTTTTCAATGAAAACAAGGTTTTCGCGAAAACACTTCAATGTGACATGCCGAATCTAAGCCTAACTTCTAGGCCGAGTTTGGGGTGTTACACATTTGTCAGATTTGGTGGTATCAAACCACTATTTCCTACATTGCTAAAATTTAGGCTATTATATTTTGTACGTACCTATTTTACTTATTTCGATCGTACTTTCATTCTTGTCTTGACTATGCCGTCGAACCATTTAGAATCGCTAAGGATACATGGAAATCTCGTATAACTCATACAATACCATATCCTAGAAATGGTCTTATATGTTATAGTATTTCGATGCCAATAGCCCAGCTATGGTCTTACACAAATCTCATATCGATGCCAATGTCCCAGACATGGTCTTCCACAAATCTCATATACATGCCAATGTCCCAGATATTGTCTTACACAAAGTCACATCCCGATAATCCTAATATCATGACATTTAGATCCTAAGGTATTCCTAAGGTTCGTACGGGACTGCTGGACATCATAACTTTGTGGATTGTGATCGTAATTGTTTCCAATCAGCATTATTATTCAATTCAACAATAATAATAAATTTATAGCATAATTAAACAACATTTATTAACATACGAAATGCAATGCCTCGAATTTGGGCCTAGAAGGAATGGGCCTTGAGTGTAGGATCAACTAGGAGACTGTACATAAATATTTATGTGTGTAAGAAAATGTCACAAATTGCTTGTTTGCTTTAATGGCTAAGTGATTTGGGTGTGTATGGGAGTGTTTGAGAAGCCTGAGTTCAAGTCTTGGCTTTTGCAAAATTTTTAGTTTTTCTCTTAAATGAATCTGGACACAGGCATACAGGCTTTATAAATAATAATGCTTGTTTATGACACAAAAAGAGCTTGTGGTCTAGTGGCAAGGTGGCATGTTGTGTAACTGAGAGGTCTGAGGTTCAAGTCCTGGGTTGCACTAGGGGGTATTTATTTTGCTGCATGAGCTGTGTAGGTAGTAAGTTGGACTGAAACACAGCTAAGGAGAGTTTGAATAGATTTGAATGGTGTTTGAACTGGTCATGGAGAGATTCAATGAGGGATAAGGGGAGAGAATCAAGGAGTTTGAGTGAGAGGAAAGTTGTGCCAATTTGGGTGTCTGGCTACTCAGATTTTCGGCAATGATTTCTTTTGGGTATTGTCCTTGTTCGGCTCTTTCTTTTGGCATTTTTGTTTTATTCTTTTTTTCTCCTTGGCCAATTTATCCTTTTAGGTCTTGGCATCGTAAGTTATTTGGTCGATTCCTGGTAAGTCAAGTGCCTCTCAGTAACTTTTTGGATTCCTTTTTCCTCTGCTATTTTTCCTTTCAGCCGAATTCATTCTTCTCTCTTATTTCTCCTTAACTTCTTCTCAATTATTCTCCTTTCCTGTAACAACCCGGTTTAGACCCTAGTCAGAATAGTGGTTTTGAGACCACAAATCTGAGGTCAAAATAATAATTTAATATTATTTTTTGTGTGAATAGTATGTAACATGGTCTGTGTGAAAGTTCTGTGTGATGATTTGATCGTTTTAGTGTCGGATTAAGAGAAAGGACTTAATCGCGTAAAGTGTAAAATGCTGTTTGCTAATTGTTAAGTACTTAATTGTTGTTGTCTTTATAATGTGGAGGCCTTATGAGGCAATTAGCCATTATTAAAGTTAGTTGTTGGTTAAATGACATACTAACCTTAATGTAAATTTGTCTTATATGACTAATAAAAGGGCAAATTGGTAAATTAATAATTAAGTTAATATTAAACAAAACCAAAAAGATGAAACATGTTCATCTTTGTTTCATTTGAATCGAAAATAGGAAAATAGAAAGGGTTTGGGAGCTTGGTGATATTCGGCCATTGTTTAGCAAAAATTTAGGTATGTTTTAGCTCAATTTTTGATAATTTTTACGTTTTCGTAATCGTTGCTTTGTGCTTTACAAACTCCATGCTTGAATTTTAAGTATTGATGATATTTGTGTGAGATTCCATTGATACTATATTGAGCTTTGTGATAATTTTTGGTGTTAAATGAAAGATATGAGTTAAATGAACATAGTTTGTATTTGAAATTTTGGTGAAATTGAGTAATTTGAGCTAAATTGTGAAAATGGGAAATTAGAGGACTAAAATGTGAAATAAATAAAATGTGAGGGCTTGTATAAGCATGGGGAGAATTTGGCTAAGCACATGTATATTGAAATTTTGAGTATTTGATGATTTTATGAGATAGGGACTAAAGTGTCGAAATGTAAAAATGTGAGGGCTATTTTGTAAAATGCCCTAAATATGTGTGTTTGGATTAAAATGAATGAATTGATGATTGAATGGGTTAAATTTGAATGTGTTTAGACCAAGAGATGAGAGGTTTGGATCGAGATCGAGGCAAAGATAAAGTGCTCGATTAATTAACCATATCGATAGTTTGACGTCCGAGGTAAGTTCGGATATCATACATGTATTTGAGCTATGTTTTATAAATATGAAATGAATATGTTCATGTGTATGAAAATGAGTTGCTATGTGCACAACTCTAGTTGATGGCACTAAGTGTGCGAAATTGAAATCAAAATAGAAATGATTGGCACTGTGTGTGCGATGATATAAAAGCTTCGGCTTATTGAATTAGCAATGTGTGTGCGATGACATGAAAACTTCGGCTTATTGAATTAGCACTGTGTGTGCGATGATATAAAAGCTTCAGCTTATTGAATTGGCACTGTGTGTGATATACCGAGACGAGTCGGTTAAAAGAATAGGCACTAAGTGTGCGATAACAATTATACTTTGAATATGTATGTGGCACTGAGTGTGTGGTTATTTTGAATGAGTATCAAATGATGATCGACATGTAATATCGAGCATTGAATAGCTTGGAGTTTGAATAACTAAGTGTTAGATAAGGTATGTAATTAACCTTTGTGGTTGATGAGTTATAAACAAGCTATGATGGAATGAATGAGTATTTTAGATATGGATGGGATGATATGAAAATGAGATAATTAATCTATGTGATGCTTAATATTTACATTAGTTTGGTTTGATGAGATATAGTATTGTATATCGAACTTACTAAGCTTTGGAAAGCTTAATGTGTGATTTGTTTCTCTGCCTTGTAGTGTCAGTAAAGCTAGCTAGGATCTAGGATCGTCAATTTCTCAATCACACTATCGACATTCTATTTTGGTACTTTTGGAAAGATGTATAAAGCTAGAATATGGCATGTATAGGCTAGTTAATTGAATTATGTTTGACATTGTAATTAGCCATGAGATGTGCCTTATGTGATAGGTTTGGCATGAATGAATGTGATATGTGTGATGTATCTTTTGGCATGATTTGTGGATTGATATATTTGTTATCAAGTGGTAACTTTGTGTTGATAAATGGTAATAGGGGTTAGTGAAATTGGGAATGAATTATGCTTGTGATAGAATAAATATTGGTGTTGAATTTAGTATAAATAGAGTTGAAATTGGATGCATGAGTGGAATGACAATATTGGTATGTTTATGGTGATAATATGAGCATGAACTGTTTAGGTTCTATGGCTTGTAGGTTGGACCCTTATGGGTGGCATTTTAACTTTGCAAAGTGGCCTATAAAGTCACACTGTTGGGGCACACGAGCATGCCTCAGGCCGTGGGTAAATTGGCAGAATGTGGCTTAAACTACACACAGCCATGGCACGGGCGTGCCTACAGGTCGTGTGAGAAATGGCAGAATATGACCTTATAGGACACAGCCATAGCACACGGGCGTGCTTGGTAGTCGTGTTGATTTTAGCAGTATGTAACCACGGGGAGGTCACACGGGTGTGTCATATAGTCGTGGGTGAGGCACGCCTACCCCCACCGGCGTGTCTCCCCTGTATTCTAGAAAAGTTACAATTTTTTTTGTGTTTCGGTTTAGTCCCGACTCGGTTTATAAGCATGCTTAGGGTCTTGATGACTCGATTAAGGGACACTATGATTGTATATGAATGTGTTTGATGATGATTGACTTTGTGTCAAAAATGCAATGTAAAATAATCCTACTATTCAGTAATGCCTCTAAACCCTATTCCTGCGACGGTCTCGGGTTAGAGGTGTTACATTTCCTTTTTCACTGAGTGGCCCTCTTTTTCTTTCTTTCTCTGCTGTACCAGTCAGTTTGGTAGTGGGTGACGATCTCTTGTCCTATTCATAACACTATGGTAAGCCGAATCCTACATCTCCTCTTTTCCCCTCTCTCTTTTGTTTCTCTGCTTTTACAATATAGACTAAATGTCATAAATCTTGTCTTGTTATTTTGAAACCCTGTGGACGATGGCCTCTAACAATCGGTGGAGCGTCACTGCCTTACTTCTCTGCACATCTTTGCCTTCTGCTTCAAATACCTCTTTGGCCAAATACTGTGGGTAAATCGAGAAGAAGGGTGTGATCATTTTCAACTAGCGATCTAAGAGTAAAAATCACGTAACTTTCAGTCAAGGTAAGTGGTGATATCGGTTTGAGGCTTTAGTGTTAATGATATAAAGGATGAGAGATTGATTGTGTTGGGATGATTGTAGGTTGATCGTGAGTGGGGGAATCTGTTCGTTGCGTAAACAGGTGTGTAGTCACACCCCTCTCTTCTGTGAATTAGCAAAAGCCGAAACTTCGACATTTGTGGCCCCACGAACGTGCAATTGCTCTTGTGGTAAACCGAACCCACCAATCATGGGCAATAGACTGTAGAGGCCACCATGAGTGTTCTCATGCTCTTAGGGCGATATGGGCCTAACACGGATGAAATCCACGATAAGTGGCAAATACTGGACTATGCTATGTAGTTCGCATAGCCGCGACTTAATTTGAGCTAAATGGGCCACATGAGCGTGTGAGCCCACGTGGGCCGAATAATGGGCCTTGGGCCTATTTACACCATTATGACCATTTAGGTTATCTGTGTCGCTCGAGGCGACTGTAGACCTTCAGAGAGGTCGTTATCTGCACCGAGACCCTAAAATAAATAAAATCATCGAAATACCCCATAGGGTAGAATGACCGTAATGCCACTGTAAGGTAAAATGACAATAATACCCCTGTAGGGTAAAATGACCGTAATGCCCCTATAGGGTAAATTAACCAAAATACCCCATAAGGTAAAATGACCAAAATACCCCCATAGGGTAGAATGGCCTTAATGCCCATGTAGGGTAAAATCATACCCATGTAGGGTAAAATGACCGAAATACCTCATAGGGTAAAATGACCGAAATACCTCATAGGGTAAAATGACGAAATACCCCCATAAAATAGAATGGCCGTAATGCCCCTGTAGGGTAAAATGACAGTAATACCCTCGTAGGGTAAAATGGCCGTAATGCCCCTGTAGGGTAAATTGACCAAATACCGCAGAGGGTAAAATGAACAAAATACCCCCATATGGTAGAATGACCGTAATGCCCTTGTAAGGTAAAATAACCATAATGCCCCCGTAAGTTAAAATGACCTTAATGCCCCCGTAATGTAAAATGAACGTAATGCCCTTGTAGGGTAAAATAACCGTAGTGCCTCTGTAGGGTAAAATGATCATAATACCTTTGTAGGGTAAAATGGACATAATACCACCAAAGGGTAAAATGACTATTTTGCCCCTCGAGGGTAAACAACTGATTTGTCTGTGATTTAAATGACTGATTTGTCTGTGATTTAATTGACTGATTTTTTATGATTTAAATGACTGATTTATCTGTGATTTGTATGACTAATTCTAAGAATGGCATTCTGCATACACGACATACTGCATGGGGTTGGGGTACTGTTACGGAGGAAGATTACTGTACTGTTGGGTTGCACGGGTCACACAAGACGACTGTGGACTTACTGATGGCTTCGTGCTGTACATATTACTGCTACTGATGGCTTGGTGCCAATCATATTATGGCTATTGATGGCTTCATGTCGTTCTTATTACAGCTACCGATGGCTTTGTGCCGGTTATATTACAGCTACTGATGGCTTTGTGCCGATCATACTATAGCTACCAATGGCTCTGTGCCGATCATATTACAGCTATTGATGGCTTTTTAGCCATCCTGTTTATAGCTTATAGCTATCCTATTTATGGCTCTTAGCCATACTATTATTGGCAGTTCTATTGCGCTATTAATACTGGCAGCTATGCTACGATATTGGTGTGCTGGCTGGGTGGGTCGATTCTATCCCCATATGGTGTGTTGGTTGGTACGGGTGGTGTGTTGGCTGGATTGGGGTGGGTTGCATATTTGCACTGTACTGACATTGTATTGGGCTTAGGCCAACACTATTACTGAAATGGGCTATGGCCCACACTACATTGTTGCTGAATAAGGCCAAGGCCCACACTATTACTGCATATATTATTACTGACTGAGTGATAGGGGATTGCACACTAAGTTTTCGTAAACTCACCCTTTCTTTTAAATGTACAGGTAATCCCCAGCCTTAGACAATTTGAAGCCGCGAGAGACTCTGAGGTCGCCACACGATCGCTGATGCTCTATTTTAGACTTATTTATTTAAATTTCTTATTGGGCTATTGGTTCTGTAATAAGGCCTCTTAAACCTGAGCTATGTTATTTTGGCTTTATTTATTTGATACTTAACTGATAGTGATAGAACGGTGGTTTTCAAAAAGATTAACTATTTTCAGAACACCGCATTTTTGTAACATTTTGGATATTGCTTTTGCAACAAACAATGTTTTTAAAGTTAAGACGTTTTAATTGGTTAGTAAATGGTTAGATGATTTGAGTTTTAACAAAGAGATTTCAACTCAGAAATGAGTTTCTACCAACAAGTCTAATTTTTGAAAGACACATCTATGTGACACGCAATATTCGACCATAATGTCTAGGTCGGGTTTGGGGTGTTACACGAACTTACCTCGTCCACTGTAACGACGAATTACGTCGACTAATCCGATACTTTGTTTTCCCTCATTCTAGATCCGAATCTCATTTTTCTCAATCTATATAATAACAACATTTACTTATTTAATCATTAATTCATTCAATTTAACACAATTAACACATTTTGGCAAAATTACACTTTTCCCCTATTATTTCACATTTTTGCAATTTAGTCCTTATCACATACAATCACAATTTCATGCAATTTCATCCTACCCATGCTTAGCCGATTTCTTCTTATTGCTTGAGCAGCCCACATTTTCCAAATAATCACACTTTTAACCACATGATTTCAATATTTCATAATTTAATCCCTAATTTGCATTTTCATCAAAAATCATTTTATAAAATATCAAAATCTAACATCAAATATTCATATTTCACCATTAAACATCAAAGAACACATAAGATCATCAATGGAAACTATCAAAATCTTTAACAATTTTGAAATCGAAGACACGGGCTAGCTAATACTAGTTGCAACGATCACAAAACATAAAAATCATCAAAAATCGAGTCTAAATGGACTTACAATTGAAACATACATGAACAGCATTCTCAAAGTTCCTAAAAAAAATCTTTTTCTTTTGATATTCAACAATGGAGAAAGATGATATCATAAAAAATTGGTTTTTGTTTTATTTAATTAAACATTATTTAACATTTCACTAATTTGCCATTAAAATAAAATCATATTTACACAAATGCCAAACCAAATATCATCCACTAACTCACAATTTGGCTAATTATCACATAAGGACCTTTAATTTAATATTTTGTAGCTATTCGACACCTTTAGCTTATAGAACACAACTTTTATGTTTTATGCGATTTAGTCCTTTTTACCAAATTAAACACTTAAATGGTAAAATATCTTAACAAAATTTTTACATGAACATTCTATCATACTAAAAACCATAATAAAATAATAAAATGATTATTTTGACTTTGTTTGTGGTTCTAAAACCACTATTCTGATTTAACCAGAAAATGGGCTGTTACAACTCTCCCCCCTTAGAGATTTTCGTCCCCGAAAATCTTATCAGAGAATAAATTAGAGATTTTATTTCTTATAACATTATCAATTTTTCACATAGCCTTGGATTTCTCTACTCTTTAATCTCATGAGATAAGATTCTATTCTGTCCTTCGTTATACGTCATATGAAGATGAATTTCAACTTTTGAAGGAGATATTATATACAAAGGGTCTTATCTGAATCGTCGCATCATAGATATAAGAAACACATTATGGATCTTCTCAAGTTCTAATAATAACATAAGTGGATAAGCCACTAGCCTTATTCTCTCAATAATCTCATACGACACGATGAAACACGAACTCAACTTCTCTTTACGGCTAATTCGGGAAATTCTGATCTCACAGTAACACTTTCACAAACACTTAGTTCACTAACTAAAATTCAATGTTTTTTCGTATCAAGTCCGCATGTGTTTTCTGTCAATCTAAAACTGTTTTCAGACTGTAGCGAATTACTTTCACCTTTTCTTCAGTCTCTCTAATCACATCGACCCCTTAATTCTTTTTATCATAGATCTCATATAAAACTTCGTAAGGTGCCATCTTTATGCTCAATTGATAAATTATTATTATACGTAACTCAAACAATGGTAAGTATTTTTCAAATTCTCAAACAGAACAACGAAACATTACCTTAAGAATCTGAATCTCTCCCTCAGATTAGCCATCTGTTTAAAAATGAAATGCAATACTAAATTGAAACAATTTATCAAAAGCTTACTATAGTTTTCTACCAAATCACAATATAAAATTCAGGTCTCTACTTGAAATAATGGAGTCTGGCACACTGTAAATCTCTGAAATGTATAACTCGGCTAATCTATCAAGAGAGAAATCTGAACATACTAAGATAGAATGTGTAAACTTCTTCAAACAATCAGGCATAATTCATATAACATCTATCTTTTACAAAATCCATCAAAATTCTATTTCATTACTACTCAGATTTCAACACATGCTGTAACAGTCCTGAAGACACTTGATGATCAACGCTAACCACTATGGGCCATATGTAACAATTGTTACATAATTTTTGGATTTCTCGATACACGAACTCTATCTCGAAACAACAAACAGTAATCGGTTCCAATCTAAAATTTCTAAATTATGAGTCAATTTACGTTGAACCCCTTTTTAACTTGCAATTCACTAATACATTTATGAACTTTACAAATTTTCTCAATGCTTTTAACTCATCTAATATCTATCCATCATCTGATAAAATCAATCACATATTCACTGCTTGTAGAGCACACATAGGTTTCCTGCTCAGAACATCCGTGACTGTAATCGTTTTCCTAGGTGATAATCAATTTCTAACTTGTTGTCTTTCAGCAATTCAAGCCATCTTCTTTGTCATAAATTCAGATCTTTCTGAGTCATTAAATAATTTTAACTCAAGTATTCATCAGAGTTGTCACTGTAACAGTCCAGCTTATACCCTAGTAAGAATAGTGGTTTTAGGACAATGAATCTGATTCATAAAAATGTTTTAATATTATTTTTTGTGCTTGCAGTATGTGATTAAGCATGTGTGAAAGTTTCATGAATTAATTTTATTGTTTGTGTATTTAATTTGAGAAAATGACTAAATCACAAAAAATGTAAAAGTGGTCTTCTAATTGATTAAGTGCTAAATTGATGTATCTTCATTAATATGAAGTTCTTATGATGTTATTATTCCATTATTAAGTTAGTGGACAATTATGACCATAGTTTAAATGCTTTTTATTAATGTTTCATTAAGGGTAAAAGGGGAAATAGATAATTAAGCTTAATATAATAAAGCAAAAGCATGAAAATTGGCCATTTTCTTACCATCCATTGCCGAAAATCATAAGGAAAGAAAAAGAAAAAGAACAAGCTAGGGTTTGACACATTTTTGGCTGGATTAAGGTACGTTTTTGCTTCGATTTTTGATAATTTTTATATTTTTGTGATCGTTGCTTAGTATACTATCAAGCCCATGGCTTAATTTTGGAGCTTGATGATGATTTTGAAATGTGCCATTGATGAATGCTTGAGCTTTGTGATAGTTGGTGATGAAATATGAAATATATGTGTTAGATTAACATGTTTTGTTTTGGATTTTTGATGAAATTGAGTAATTTAGACTAAATTGTAAGAATAATATTTTGAGGGACTAAAAGGTGAAATAAATGAAATGTGTGGACTTACATGAAGCATGTGAACATTTGGCTAAGCACAGGTACAAAGAAATTATGTGTATTTTGTGATTTTGTGAAATAGGGACTTAAATGTCAATATGTGAAAATGTGAGGGCTAATTTGTAAAATGCCCTAAATGTGTGTTTTTGGATTGAATTGAATGGTTTGGTGAATAAAACAATTAAATTTGAATATGTATAGATCAAGAACCAAAGAAAATAGATTTAGATCGAGGAAAGTCGAAAGTGATCGAGTAATCGAATCCGTCTAGTTATTTCGAATACGAGGTAAGTCTATATACAAATAAATGCATTTGAATTGATTTATTCATGTTATATGAAATTGAATTGTCATGAATGATCATGGAATATGCACATGTGTATCCAAGAAAGTATCGACAATGTGTCAATGTCTGATAAGTTCCGTACGAACCTTAGGAATAGCTAGTATACGTATGTCATGACATAGTGTTCCTATATGTGATTTTATGTAAGACCACATCTGGGACGTTGGTGTTGATTTGAGAATTTTGTGCAAGACTATGTCTGGGACATTGGCATCATATGATTTCGTGTAAGACCCTGTTTGGGACAGTGGGATCGATATTGGATTACATGTAAGACCATGTTTGGGACTTTGGCATTGTATGAGAATTTCGAGTTATTAGAGTATCCTATTTGATTCCAAATGGTTCAATGGGCAATTCCAAGAAACGAATGACTATGTGAAATGTATAACTGATTCACGTACGTTTGAAATGTATACTATGTTTGAGTACGAAAGGTAAGCATATGTGAATTTATAAAAGTGAAATATGTGCAAACACTTGTTGAGAAAAATAGGTGACACATATATATGAATGTGCTATAATCTTATGAAATACCTTGAGATGTGAATTGTTGACAAGCAAATGGTTAGAAACAATTGAGCTAAAGAAGAAATATGAATTTGCAATTGAGATATGCTAATAATTTTGTATTGAAATGGCTATAAATGTTTTATATGTTAAGTTTATTTGTATATGGCTTACTAAGCTTTTTAAAGCTTACTTTGTATGCGTTTGCATTGTTCTATAGATCGTTAAAGCTATGAAAGGCTCGAGGATTGTCGAGGATCATCACCACACTATCAAATTCTATTTTGGCACCTTTTGAATGTATACATAGTTAAATATGGCATGTATATGCTAGTTGTTTGGATTATGTTTTGAAATGTATTTAAATTCATATGATATAGCTTGATAATGGTTATGAATATGGTAAAAGTCAATTATGTTTTGTGATGCAAAGTCGGTATATTTTTGGATGAAAAGTTTTCATAATGAATTAGTAATTTTTTTTGATGGATTCTACTTAGAAATGCTTGTGATTATTATGAGATAAATGATGCATAAGTTGGTATGTCTGATATGCATTTGAATGGCTGGAAAAGATGGACATTATTAGTATGATTTGGTTTTATTTTGAGGGTATGAAGTGTGTTTGTTTGTGCTTGTAGGATTGACCCTAAATGGGTGGCAAATTGGCCTTGCAAATGGCCTATATTGGCTTACACGGTTGAGCACACAGACGTGTGGCTCGACCGTGTCTCTTAAATTTCTAATTTGATTCAAGTCAGGCTCGTACACGGGCTGGACACATGGGCGTGTGACTGGCCGTGTGGAACAAGTCAGTGTCGACCACGGGCTGGACACAATGGCGTATGACTAACCGTGTGATACAAGTCAGTTTCGACCATGGGTGAGGCACATGGGCGTGTCTTCGGCCATGTAATCAAGTCAGTATGTATGCCCTGTTTTGCCACGGCTTAGACACACGGGTGTGTCTGAGGCCATGTGAGGCACACAGCCTACCTACACGAGTGTGTGACCTCTGTAGTTTTGAAAAAGGTTAAGTTTTCAACAAATTTCGTATGTGTTCGATTTAGTCCTGGCCCCTTCGTAATGCATGTTTGAGGCCTCGTAGACCAATTAAGGGACTCTATGTATATGATTTACTTTGATATGGTAATGATATACTTTGTGATGTGAAAGGTTCATAAAAGTTTCGATTTGTCCGGTATTGCCACTTAACCCTAGACCGGTGATGGTTACGGGTTAGGGGTATTACAGTCACATTACCCACCAAATAATCAATGTCACTGACTATTCAACATGAATACATTATCAATCATCTCTAATTCACATGTCTTATAATTCTTTTCATGTAGCTTTAACTATATGTAAGCATAAGCTATCATTATACATTCTTATATTAGAACATATTTCAAACCATTCAATGACGCATGACTGAAAATCATAAACTCTTTACCTGACTCAGGCTGAACAAAAACTAATGCTTCATAAAAAAAATATCTTCATCTACTTATAACTTTATTAGGGTATATTTAAACCAAATCAAACTTCACACAAATAAGAACTTCCACAATCGAAACAACTTTAATTTACCATAACATTTCTCAAATAGAACCACTTTGATAGATATAATTCTATATTATGTCTTCTAAAATATGAATTCATCATTCAGACCATTAATCTATTTACCTTGGACGTAAAAATTTTTTCCAACCCTATGGATAGATTCAAATACAAATAACTCGATTAGTTCTTCAAAATCGGTCTTAGTTGTCAAATAATAACTATTCAAAGAAAACCTTTCTTCTTGTTGTCAAGGTAACTCAAACATACAATTATCGCAATTTTCTTCAGAATAATAATCAAAGATCTTTAAAAACTACATAATTCAAACATAAAATAACATCCCGCTTTCAACTCATCGACATTTATCAAGATTACCTGTGAATGATAACTGATATACAAATTTGAGCTTGATCTTTCACCGTTTACACTTTTTTCGATGTCAACCCTCTTTCAACGAACTAGAAAGGATTATATAATAAAGCTATTTCAACTATTAATCATCGAAGCATTACACTATACTGAAGCCACTTCCATCATATAAAAATCATAATGCCATAATAAGACTAACGTCTGAACCGTATAAATAGATAAATCTCAAGTGTTAATAATGCATTTTGAACACAAAATAAAATCAAATATGGTTTCCTCAGCAACCAATACAGAAACACAACCTCTATAATCTGATGACGGTACCATTGTACTCCGGTGATCAAACCATAAATTATAATCATAATAGATATAGTCATCTTCGTTAGTAGAATATCTCTTTCAATTAATTACATAGAATCATAGTAAAATCGAGGTAGCAAAATCTCAGAATGTAGAGTTATACAGAGTTCTTGAAAATTATAACCCATATAGAAGGATAAAGATCTCGATGATATCCCAGAAAATTTCCAGAAGGAAAAACATCATTCAAAAATACTGAAATCAATGATAACAGAAGTAATATAACCTTCATGTATATTCAACAAAGCAATAACCTGTAGAAATAGAATACTAGCATCATGCGAATTTTACCGTCGGCTTTCCTATCAACACAAGAGAATAGAATACCAGAGAAAGATAGAGCAATGCCGATCATAATTCAAACAGACCAACAATGCTTTCGTCTATCAGTATGTTTAGCTAGTGTTCTCATATGATAAGAATTTCATCTGAAAATTTACATCTACATACACTTCTGAAAGTAGATGAACATATATAGTACCTAGAAGGAATCGTCATAAACTATTCGACTATAACAGCTTTACTCAGCTATTTTTACAATTCAAACATTATTCCACTGTCTATTTCTAACATCACTGATTTCTCATTATCCCATCACTAACAAAATTAATTTAGATGAACTTTTAGATAATACATTCTTTAGATATCATACTTGAATATTTTGTTTCGTCGAAGTCAACTTCTTTTTTAACAATAACTATGCACCATCCAAATGACTTTCAAAACAATCTGATATATTTTCTAGTGTTGTCCTTACTTGCTGACTCATTCTCTTATCTGACTACCGTATTAATACTTCAACCGCAGAACTCAGTAATTCCACACTTGTGAGCTTATTTAATCTAAATGTTACGGATTTCAATGTAATACCATACTAATGAGGGGGTGAAGGTCGTAAAGCCTCAAATTTAACTCTCACATATACATGCACATACTATAACATTTATTAATAACATGATATTATGAACTTTTATTCATACATTTATGAGTTTCAACTCATCATAATCACATTTTCACTCAAAAATTTGAGTACCACTTTCTGCACTATCAGAATTAGCTCGATTGGAAAACACATCTGTCTAATTATAACAATTCTCATCAGAATTGGGAGATATCACACTATCACAGGTTAAATATGACATGAATAGTTAGACTCACATATGCTATGTTAGTCCTAGAATTGACTAAACCGTAGCTCTGATACCAATAAATGTAACACCCCTAATCCATATCCGTCACCTGAATAGGGTTATGAGGCATTACCGATCAAATCACAACATACAACATATATTTCTCATACTTGAATTCATTATCACATAAACATCAATCAATCATAATTACATTGTCTTTTATAAGGCTCTACGAGACCTTGAAACTTGCTTGGAAGAGGTTCAGAACTAAGCCAATAACATTTGAAAAATTTGGGAAACTCATAAAATTTTCATGCATACAGGAATCACATGCCAGTGTGAATAGGCCATGTGCCTCACACGGCCTCTGAACACGCCCGTGTCATAGGCCATGTGAAAATAAGGCATATATACTGACTTGAACAACACATCCGGAGACACGCCCGTGTGCCATGGCTGTGGGAAAACTGTAGGGTATACTAACTTCTGTCACACGGTCGACCACATGCCCATATGCCTGCCCATGTCTCATACACGGCCAGTAGACACGCCCATGTGTCTAAGCCATGTAACTCTCTAAATTGTTTTAACTAAGTTACAGCAAGCACACGGTCGAGTCACATGCCCTTGTGCGCAACCGTGTGGGGTGAAATTAGGCTTGGTTTAAGCCATATTTCTCACCCTCCTCAAGCATACCTAAACCACATCATTTCATACCATTTCAATGCACTTCTGGGTAGCCAAAACATGCCAATCCATATACAAATCATGCCATTTCATCTTCCACCATTTCACTACTCAAACCTTAACCTTAAACATACCACATCATATGTATGTTCGCACCATATTATCATCTAATTCATGCCACAAAATATACCAATTCATCATCCCTATGCCATATCAAACATGCCAAAACATAAGGCTATATATATACATTATATATCACTTATAAAACTTATGAATTAAGCCAAGTTAAATGGCCAAATACATACCAACATTTATATCATAAACAAGCCAAACTCATATTCAACATTACCAAACACTTTTCCACATAACTCAAGCCTATACGTGCCATATAACCAATTCACAAGTGTATAAATACCGAAATAAAAAATTAGATAGTGTGATGCGATCTCCGCTGACTTCCAACCCAAGCGAACATTTGAATCACTATAAAACATAGAAAAGTAGCATAAAGTAATCTATAAATCTTAGTAAGCTCGTATGATATTAAACTTATCTTATTAAATAAGCACATATTAAGCATTTACATATACTATAATATAAATTCATTTGATTTCACCTTTATACCACAATTCCAATCACATAATTAACAAAGCTTCACAAGTTTATTTATTTCTATCCTCATACGGATCAAAAGCATTCTTATCAATTTGATCACATTTGCATATACAAAATCAACTAACTATATAACTTCATTCAAACCAACATTCTTCACATTTTCTTTAGCCAAGGTGAATCGTGTTAATTATCATCAAATAACAGTATTTCGCATGTTATATACCTTATATATATATATATATATTTAAACAAACATAACTCATGCCTCATTTAACATCCAATTTATACCTCCATGTAGCCAAATGGACCCATTTTGGCATAAAACACATTTATACACAAATCTTTCTTATTTCATATACATGATACAATATGAACTCACCACTTTCATTCGATTCTCACATAAGTTTTGTATGTACCTGTATTACTTATTTCGATCGTACTTTCATTCTTATCTTGACTATGCCCGTCGAAGCATTCAAAATTGATAAGGATACTTGGAAATCATGTATAACTCATATAATGCCATATACGAGATATGGTCTTACATGTTATGGTATATCGATGCCAATAGCCCAGCTATGGTCTTACACAAATTTGATATCGATGCGAATGTCCCAGACACGGTCTTACACGAATCTCATATTAATGCCAATGTCCCAGACATGGTCTTACATGAAATCACATCCTGGTAATCCTAGTGTCATGACATTTGGATCCTAAGCTATTTCTAAGGTTCGCAGGGGACTTCCAGACGTCATAACTCTTTCGATTGTGCTCGTACTCATTTCTAGTCAGCATTATAAAATAATAATAATAAATTTATAGCTCAATTTAACAGCATTTATTAACATACGAACTTACCTCGTTCACTGTAATGGCGAATTAGGTCGACTAATCCGATACTTTGTTTTCCCTGTTCTAGATCCGAATCTCATTTTTCTCAATCTATATAATAAAAAAATTACTTATTTAATCATTAATTCATTCAATTTAACACAATTTACACATTTTGGAAAATTACACTTTTGCCCTTATTATTTCACATTTTTGCAATTTAGTCCTTATCACATAAAATCACAATTCATGCAATTTCATCCTACCCATGCTTAGTCAAATTCTTATTATTACCTTAGTAGCCCATATTTTCTAAAAAAATCACACTTTTAACCACATGATTTCAATATTTCACAATTTAATCCCTAATTTGCATTTTCATCAAAAATCCCTTTTATAAAATATGAAAAATCTAACATCAAATATTCATATTTCACCATTAAACATCAAAGGACATATAAGCTCATCAATGGAAACTATTAAAATTGTTAACAGTTTTGAAATTGAAGACACGGGCTAGCTAGTACTAGTTGCAATGATCACAAAAACATAGAAATCATCAAAAATCGAGTCAAAATAGACTTACAATTGAAACGTACATGAACCGAATGCTCAAAGCTCCCAACATCATCCTTTTCTTCTGATATTCAGCTATGGAGAAATATGATAGCATAAAAAAATGGTTTTTATTTTATTTAATTAAACATTATTTAACATTTTACTAATTTGCCATTAAAATAAATTCATATGTACACAAATTCCAAACCAATAATTATCCACTAACTCACAATTGGGATAATTATCACATAAGGACCTTTACTTTAATATTCTATAGCTATTTGACACCTTTAGCTTATAGAACACAACTTTTACGCTTTACGCGATTTATTCCTTTTTACTGAATTAAACACTTAAATGGTAAAATTTCATAACGAAATTTTTACACGAACATTCTATCATACTAGAAAACGTAATAAAATAATTAAATAATTATTTTGTCTTCAGATTTATGGTTCCGAAACTACTGTTCTAATTTAACCCAAAATGGGCTATTACATGAATCCTTAGTAAACACTAGTAGAAGAAAACTGTAACACCCTAGTTTTGGCAGATTTAAGGTTTTGGTGCGTGGATCTAAATAGTCGATTTAGCGAGGTAGTATTCGCCCAAGTATTTCTTCTAGTACTTAGGATGGGTGTATTCCAGTACACATGTGAGTTGTTGGTGGTTCAATGTCAGACTTCTATGTTAGTTGGAATAAGATGTTTGTCAAAAGAGTACAAAATGAGTGCATGTTGGAGGTGTTGTAACACCCCTTACCTGTATTCAACGTTGGAATAGGGTACGAGGCATTACCGAAACACATACACCTAACTAATCATAGCATATAACTTACTCAACCATTCACATTTAGTATTTTCCACACATAATTATCACACATTCACTCATCCAACCCAAACAAGCATGCACATCCATGTAATGTTTCATTATAGACTTATAACATAACAAATATTGGCCACATCAAATGGCCTTATGCAACAATGACCTTCAATTAGCATAGGCCAATATTCTAGGCCAACTCATAATAACATTTACACAAATGACCAAGTTCATTTACATGCCATAGACTTAAAAAGCTAGAACAAAAATCATCGATACCAATCCATAGCTTCTTACTGTGATAGAATCTCCGACGACCTCCAATTCAAGCTAGCATCTGTGACACTACATGAAAAAGAAAGGAAAGGGGGTAAGCATTATAAGTAGGTATGTAAATAATAAGTGATTTATCAACAGACTTTTATAAATCTTCACAATATGTTCTGAAGATAATACAACCATATTTGCACATAGTTTCACTATTTATTCATGTTCATCTCAAGCTTTCTACTCGAGTAATAGTCACTAAATTATTTATATCTCGAGCTACAGAACTCAAAATTAAGATTTGCTAATTTTACCTGAAACTAGACTCATATATATTCTTACCAAAAAATTTTAAAAATTTTTGGTTTAGCCAATAAGTACAATTTATTCTTTAAAGTTTCCCCTATTTTGCTGTCTGACAGTTTCAACCCCTTTTCACTAAAAATTAATTATCTCATCATACAGAATTTGGATAATGTTTCTGTTTGTTTCTATTGAAAGTAGGCTCATTAAGAAATTTAATAATATAAATTATAAACCATAATTATTGTAATATCCGGGATTTAGGGGTTATGCATTTGAACTTAAGTATATGTGGCTATGTGCTTGTGTGTGTGGTTTGTATGCGTTTTAGGGGCTTCGGGAATCTTGGGATGTAGGTAGGAGACATAGGAAATATTTGATTTGAAGATTGGAAAGAGAGCTAAGGCTAGGCCTTAAGGAGTTTAGTATGTGGACTAGGACACAAGAACTGAGCTGGTAAAGTGGCAAGGGAGGCACCACTTAGAGCACAGGAGAGTGACGCCTCAGGGAGTGTGAAGAGGCCTAGGTTCGAGTAACGCAGGTGGCATTTTGGAGCTTTTATTTTTTGGCAAGGAGGTGAAGCGGTGGACGGCACAAGGACTCTGAATGGATGAGTGAAAGACCAAGTCAAATCCATTTGAATGTGCGGCTAAGAGAGTGGATGAGAGGTGGACTCATTCAAACTCTTTGAATAAGAGGTGGAGAGGAAAAGTAGGATGAAAAGAAGGGATTTGTGAAGAGGGGAAGAGTTGGCTGGCAAAAGGACTTTGGAGGGGGCATGTTCGGTCATGCATAGGGGAGCTAAGTGCCGAAATTGCTTAAGGGGTTCTAGGTGCATTTTGGTTCTCTTTTCTTTCCCTAGTGTTGTGCCGAAAGTAGTAGTCAGAGAACTTTCAAAACCTTTTTGCATTAGCCAAATTCAAGAAGACCATTAAGGTCACTTTCTTCTTCTATTTTCTTCTTCTCTTTTTCTTGTCATGATTCTTCAAAAGCTGAAAGACCCATTGCATCTTTACTCTTTGAAGCTGACTTGTCCAGTAGCATCAAAGGCCGAATCCTATCATCATTCCATTGTTGATTCGAAATCAATCCTTTTTTCCATTTTAACTCTCAAAACCGAATACCCTTTTTCCCTGTGGCCGAATTTCTCTGTGTTTCCAAGCAAGGGTGCAATGGATCTCAACATTGTGGTAAGGGTTAACTGTCATTCGGTTTCTTTTTCTTTTTCTTTTGGTTAGCCGAAATCTAGGAATCTAATCCCTCTCATTCTCTTTTGGCCGAAACCATGAAGGAGATCTTTCGGGATTCTTGTAGCCAACGATTGAAAGGTGATTTTTCAGGATTTGAGATCCAAGGTAAGCATAATGTAACCTTCGGTCAA
Source organism: Gossypium rotundifolium (assembly GCA_025506655.1). Lineage (NCBI taxonomy): Eukaryota > Viridiplantae > Streptophyta > Magnoliopsida > Malvales > Malvaceae > Gossypium > Gossypium rotundifolium. The sequence goes on from CP106731.1 coordinate 56,416,166, forward strand.
GGGCCATTCTTGTAGATCTTATGCGATAAGCTGAATCTGACATAAGTTATGTAGGGATTGCGACATCTTCAAGGGCAAATGATAGTTTCGGGATTTAAGTAAGCAAGGTAAGGGAGTTGTAATATTTGACCAAAGGCCATGTTGTTTATTAAGGGTTGGCCGATTCTAACTATGGTATTTTAGGGGGTTTTCGACAGAGATAAAGGAGGAGTCTCGGGATTCAAATTTGTTTCGGTAAGGGAAGTTAAGTTATAGATTGTATTTCGTTTAGATTTTATATGTCAATTAACCGGGTTTTGATTAAATGTTCTTCAATGGATGCGAGTACCAGTGGAGGAGAGAAAGTGGTAGTTCCCACCCCTAGATTCAAGAAGCGCTCAGTTTCTGCCGTACGTGATTGGCCACCGGGTTGTGGGCTAGCATCAGAAAATGATAAGCAGATCGTTGTTATCCTGCTAGCGAGAGTGTCGGTATCGAGAGTGTCATTCTCAGTGTTATCAGCTGTGTAGCCCTACATTAATTTCCCGATATATTAATAGTGTTAATGTTAAATGTGTGTTAATAAAAATACAAGTAACATGGCTAAGGGTACCATTCAATGGTACAATGGATTTAGGTACGTTACCCCTAACTCTCAGTTAATAATGCTTATGGGCATTGATATGGAAATGTGTGTAATTTCGTTATGACTTTGGGGTAAGGTACATTGTATGATATCTGAATAATATGTATGTTGAATGGGCATATGGGTGAAATGATAAGGGAAGTGTTCGGTGGTTTTACCACATTATCGGTGACTTATGTCACATATTATGAATCCGGTGACTCATCACATTATCGAGTGGCTATGCCACGATTATAAGGCGATGTGCGATTGATTGCAATGATCGCCTTCGAGGGTGTGTAGCGATCGGAGGGTCGATTTAGTAATCCCACAGTGTGATTGTCGAATGCACGGTGGTGTGTAGAAGATGGATATCTAGGTGGGGCTCGGGATTGCATTTCATTACGTGCATAAGCGTGATGAAATATGTTATGACTCGATATGCTATATTATGGGCTTTATTTAAATGTTATGATTAAAGCTATAATCGGTTGGGTTTTGGTGTAGCCGTTACACATTGAGTCTGCTGACTCACCCTTCGTGGGATAACTTTTTGCAGGTGATACTTAGCGCTGTGGATCAGGTCAGCGGGGACTTTGTGGTGGCCATCTCAGCTCAGCATTTTCGTGTTTTCTTATAATTAAGCTTATCATATTTTCCTTATTAAGTTTTTAGGGATTTATTTCGGGATTTGTTTTGCTGTAATAAGGCCACTATTTAACTATTTTATTTATACATTTTAATTTTTATTCTGGTACGATCAACATCAAACAAATGATTAAATATTTTTCGTAAAACAACTTCAATTGTTTTGACACCTAAACACCTACGGTTTTCGACTTGATCATAACACAATCTTAATTGTTACAGAACCACAATATTTTCCAAGACGACAAAACGAGATTTAAATAAAGTTTTACTCAAGGAACATGCCAGATCCGGTCGGGGCTTGTGGGTCGGGTTTGGGGTGTTTCAATTATTTTTATACAATTTGTAATGATTTTCCAAATTCGGAACAGGGGATTTTGACATCATTCTAACACCGTCTCACAAAAATTCAAATATCATAGAATATGATTTTTTTGTTTACACGTTTATTTTATGTGAAAATAGACTCATTCATCTTTTATTTCTTATCTTATTAAACCTCTAATTCGATTTCCACCATTTTTGGTGATTTTTTAAAGTCACACAACTTCTGCTGTCCAAAATTGTTTTATTGCTAAATTTACTCTTTCATAATTTCACTTACTCCATTTCATCTTACCGAAGGTTCGATCAAATATCGAGCACATTGTTCATAAATTTTCACACTTATACATGCACTTATTAATCACATAATCATATTCAATTACACTTAGTCATTACATGATCACATGTATTTTCACTTAGTCAATTTCTCGTTGAACTCATCGAAATAATAACTGATACACGATGGCCTGCACATAGTACCACCCTTGTAGCCAAAGCTATCTAGTGCACATAGTAGCTCACACTTAATACTGCACATGTGACCAAAACCATCACTTAACCATAGTGGCCTGCACTTACTACAACACATGTGATCGAAGCTATCGGGTACGTATAGTAGCCTGCACTTAGTACTACACATGCGACCTATCCGTCTGGTACGCGTAGTAGCCTGCACTTATTACTACACTCGTGACCTAAAACCATCTCGTAGCTCTGTTGTACACATAGTGGCCTACACTTAGTACCACACAAGTGACCTAGCTACCTCATTCGTATCTTTTCTATTCCGAAGGTTCAACTGGGAGTTCTCACTTTTCAACATTTTCCCAATTCATCCATAATCAATCACAATTCATAATTTACATCAAATAATTACTCCATATTCAACCATATCTCATTTAATATAACAAAATATTAACAAATAAACAAAAAATGATATATTATTTACATACAACCTTACCTTGACACCAAAATTGGCAAAGGAGGACCTAACCGTCAATTTCTCATTTTCCCCCCATTCTAGGACCGAACCTCATTTTATTTGATCTATAATATCACATTTAGTCTATTTATTAGTAGCGTTATTCAATGTGACCCAAAAATCATATCATGGTAAAATTATGTTTTTGCCACTAAAGTTTCACATATTTACACTTTTACCCCTAGGCTCGTAAAATGATTTTTATTCAATTTCCTTGTATTTTAAGCATATCCAAACAATTTTCATAACCATAGAAATTCAAAATTTCCATTTATTCACACACTTACACACATTTTACAACTTTTTACAAACTAGTCCTTTTTGACAATTTCACCGAAAATCACTTAGTAAAAGTCGTTTATTACACATCGAGCATTCGTATTCCACCATTAATCATCAAAACACAAACATTTCTCATGTGGTTAAATTTTCAAACATCAACACTAGTTCAGATAAATGGTATAGATAGAGAGATCGTGTTACGAGGATTCCAAAAACGTAAACATCATTAAAAACGGGGCTAGGACGGACTTACAATCGAGATTGGAAGGTTGAAAAAACCTAGCCATGGTTTCCCATTGTGAAATTCAGCCATGAGGTTGAAGATGGACAAAAAATTGGATTTTAATTGTTTTTAATTCATTTTAATTACTAAATGACAAAAATGCCTTTAACTTAAAAATATTCTATTTCACCTAGTTCATGTCCATTTTTGTCCAAAAAATTAACCAATGATCTAATTATCATTTAAGGACCTCAAATTTAAAATTTCATAACAATTGGACACCACTAACATGTAGAACTCAACTTTTGTACTTTTTACAATTTAGTCCTTTTGACTAAATTGAGTGCCCAAACGTCGAAATTTTCGAACGAAATTTTCCCGAAACACTTTCGTGAAATCGTAGACCATAAAAATGTAATAAAAATAAAATTTTCCTCATTGGATTTGTGGTCCCAAAACCACTGTTCTGACTAGGCCCAAAATCGGGCTGTTACAACTCTCCCCCTTAGGGGTTTTCGTCCCCGAAAATCTTACCAGAAGAAATTTCTTTCAACTCTCATGAATAACTTTCACTAATTTCCCAGAATCTCAAATCATATCAACCTCGTATATCTCTTTCTAATCACCTTGAACTTTAACACACAATGTCAGAGCATATCGTCAAAGTTTTGAATTAGTCTCTCATACTTACCACCGATTTACAAGTGTATTCATAGTTTCCTGTAGCTTTTTCAATAATTGGGATATAGCCCTCGGATCTCAATCAAAAATAATAGGGACTGGCACTCTATGAGAGCTAACAACCTCAGAAACATATAACTCGGCCGATCTATCAAAAAAGAAACTCGATCGCCAAAACATCTATTTCAAATAACTGCACATTTTGATTACTCCCAAAATGAACCAATGAGCTACTATTGAGACTCGTACAAAAATTTCCTGCATAAGCTCTGAATTCACCTGCACACAATTTCTATATCAGAACAATAACATCAATCATAAGGGAAAACTTAAAATTTTGAATCAAAAATCGACTCATACTGAACTCGTTTAGCTTACCATTCATTAACACATTTATGCTATTCTCAATCTTGCAATGAAAACATCGCTTTAACTTTTAATCTAACTAAAATCGGATCATCATCAATTAAGATCAATCGTGTAACCACTCACAAAATAAACAAGGATTTTTTTTCCATTCAGCATATGTAACTATATATGTTTTCCCAGAGATTAATCAATAACCACTCATGATCTTTCAATAACTCAAGTCTTTATCACTATCTTAACTTCAAATCTTTCTATGACATTTGATACTTTATTTCATGAAATCAGGGAACATGAGACACCTTTCGTCGAATAAACGATATCACCAAATTCTCAATACAGACATAAAAGTGACCGTCTCTAAATCTCTGGTCGAACAGTTCTTTTAATGTGACATTAACCATCTGGAAACATGAACCATCACTTTACATTCTAGTAATAAAACACATTCCAATCCATTCAACAGTGCATCACTGAAAAATCATAAATTCATTACTCAATTCAAACAGAATTCAAAACCAGAGCTTTGGTTAGTAATATCATCAACTGTTTTCAACTTTACTAACATGCACAGACCATCCAAATTTTCATAAATGTGATAACCATATCATTCAGAACAACTTTAACTCATAATAACATCATCAAATTAGAACAAATCTAATAGGTATATCTCGATATCATACTCTCTAGAATATCAATCCTTCATTCAGACTATCCATCGATATACTCGTGAATGCACAAAATTAATTACCATAACTGAGGATACTTTAACTACATGTAACTCAAATCACATTTCAACCAACCAGCTCACTCTGATAAAAACAACCGAGTCGATTTTGACTATCAAATAATAACATAACAAAATGCTCCTTTCTTCATGCTATTAAAATAAACTAAGCACACAATCTTTCAAAATTCTCTTATCATGCCATCAAAGGCCTTTACAATTACATTAGCTCTAAGAAACAATGATATCCCGATTGAATATATTGAGTTTAATTAACTTACCTAGGAAAAGAAGTCCATCATACAAATTGAAGCTTGTGATTTCACTACTTATACCTTTGCCGATGTCAATTCCTTACATAAAATTAGAGAAATCTAGATACCAGAATCACTACATTTCTATTATCGAACTAGAATCACAATCATAATAGACATAGTTATCACAAGCTGAAGAACACACTTTAAAGATAAGCCATGATTAATAATTTACAAAGTATGAATGATAGGAAAACCAAGATAAGGAAATTCAAGATACAATACCATACTGGAAATCCGAGAACATAACTCATAAGAAAATAATAAAAATCCTAATGATTCCTCATAGAAAACCAAAAGAAAAACACTTCTTATCGACTCTTAACTTCCATCATAACAGAGATAATATATTTCTAAATATTTATATATAAGATAGAATAATATCGAGTAAAAATGAAAGAATAGTCCCACATAAATTTTTACAATCGACTTTATTCCAACATAATAGAATAGAATTCCGAAAAGATAAAAATATACCGATCATAAACCGACCCGAACAATAGGGCTTTCGTCTAACATCATAGTTAGCTAGGATTCCCATAACATAAGAACTCCATCAGAACTGAACAATCACACACATATCTCTAAGGATAAAAGAATATATGTAGAATACCCATAAAGATCATCATATTCATCTCAACTATAACTATCACACACATACATCTTTGCTACTAAATTATTATTTCTCTGACTAATTCTATCATCATGTACCCCGTATCACTCCATTGACTAACGAAACCAATTCGAGAAGAATCTCAGCAAAGACATACTTTAGACTTCATACTCAATTGAGTTGAATAGTCGAGACTAGCTTCTTCTTTATCCGTGGCATTGCATAATCTGTGTAATCTTTAAAATAATCTGATATTTCTTCTAAAACTGAGTTCATTTGTCACACTATACTCAACTCTGTTTGCATTACTATTTATTTCACCGCTGAACTCCTTAGTTTCCCACTTATGAACTTATTCAACATAATTCTCATGAACTTTCATCATAAAGCAACACTAGTAAGGGGGTGAGGTCGTAAAGCCTCTAACTTGACTATCATAAATACACACATATGACTTAGCATTCATCATCAACGTAATATCATTATAATCACATAATTCACTCTAAGCAAATATTCATACTTAGTCATGTTACACAAACTTTTCAATTATCTTATTCAAACAAGTGTACTTAAACATACATTCCATGAATTTTGAGTAAATTTACTCATAACACTCACTTAATCAAGCATGTTAGGCACATAACATCATATGAATACAAACATACATGGATGAGCTTATCACAACATAGACTTTCATTTCATTTCACTTTTCCACATTTCCCAACTTATGGTTATCTCATTCCACACTTTAACACATGCATTTCATGAACTTCTATTCATACATTTCCACATTTCAGCACATCGTAAGCACATTTCAATCATCTCAATATCATTTTTAGCATTATCGACAATAGCTCAGTTGGAAGTCATCTCTGTCTTAACAAAATAATTTTGTTAGAGCCAAGAGATATCACATTATCATAGTTCACATATGGCATGTATAGCTAGACACTTGCACATGCTATGTTAGTCCAAGAATCAACTAAACCATAACTATGATACCACTAAACGTAACACCCCTCACCTGTGTTTTACGTGAAATCGGATACAAGGCGTTACCGTACTTAACTCACATGGTCATACAGCTTTGGGCTATCCAATTTCCATTCCAAATTAAAAACTTTTCCATATGTGTAACATCTTAAATTAGGGGATCTTCATTTTAATGTGTTATGTGTGTATGCTGTGCCATGCGTGTTATTCTGGTCTGTTTAGAGGTTTGGGAAGGCTCGAGGTTAAGCCTGAGCCTTGGTAAAAGCTTTTATTTTTAGGCACTGTAGGGAAGAGATAGTTGAAGTGGGCCTGAATGGTATTTAAGTGGGGTAGTTGACATAAGAATCTAATTGGTAAAGTGGCAAGGAGGCGCCAATCAAGGTGTAGGTAGGTGACGCCATAGGGAGGTTATAAAGGAGCAGGTTCGAATTGTGTTGACAGCAAATGAGAGTGGTTTTTTTTTTTTTTTGGGCCTAAGGAGCCTGAGTGATGGATTCGGCTGGGACTTTGCATGGGTGAGTGTGGATTAAGTCAACAGATATGAAGATGAGGCTAAGAGGAAAACGTGGGATAAGATATGGGTGTAGGTGGTGGCCGAATGTTGGACACTAGGAGCAAGGGGAGAAATCGGTTTTGGTGTGGCTAGGGTGTGCCGAATTTTTACTTTTGAGCATAAGCTTTTTGTTCTAAAAAATAATGCATTTTCGGCTTTTGGGTTAGTAGGTGCCGAAATTGTGTTTAGTGAAGTGAGGGTTCTCTTCTTATTTTCGGCATTTGAGGTTTTCTTTGTCCTCTTCTTTTTCTACCAAAACCGAATTCACTTAGGTCCTACCGAAGATTTTCTTTCTTCTTTACCATTCCTATCACTTCTTTCTATCTTGTTTTTATTCCTCTTCTCCCAATTGTTTCTTTCTTAGAACCTGAAACCCCTAACTCCATTCTCCTCTCCACTTCTATGCTATAGCCGAATGTCCCTTGCCCATAGTTCACTCCTCTGTTTTTTTCTACAAGCTAAATCTTCATAGCCTTTCTCTTGTTCAACTTTTCTTCTGATCTCTTCTAGAACTGAAAACCTCTACGTCTCATCGATGGTTTTATTTTATTTCTTTCAGCCATTCAATCTTCTTCCCTGTCATTGTCGAATCTTTTCTTAAGTGGTAGCCGAATCTCCTATGTTGAGGTAAGTGTCGACTCTTGTTAATTCTCTATGCTTCTCTTTCAGTTCTTGGAAGTAAAAACTGGATGGTTAATTGGCTTGGTAAGGCCATTGTTAGATTGATGTTTCTCACTATTTCTTGTGTTCTCTTTGGGGCGCTACTATGAGAATTGAAGGAAATCAAATCATCTAGGTTCCTAAGCCGAAAACCATTAACCTCTGAACCATATCTCTCCTTTCAGGATTTCAACGTAAGGTGTTCTCTTTGGATTGTATTTAGGTTCATTATCATAATCGGTGCCTTATCCCTACCTTGTGGTTTGACAACCATATTTCATTATAGTAGCATCTGACAAGATCTTTGATGGAATCCAATATCGATCAGGCAAAGGAGGGGGTTGGACTCATAAACCCAGCCCCAAATTTCAAGAAACGCGTGGTGTCTGCTGTTCGAGATTGGCCACCGGGTTGTGGGCCGACTTTGGAGCAGAATAGTAGACAGATAGCAGTGGTTCCTATTAGCAATAGTGTCGACATAGAAAGTGTGGTATTGCGCATTATCAGGTGTGTAAACCTCCACACACTTTATTTAATCTGTACTAACAATTGTATGGGCTGAAAAGCTGGAAAAGGCTGTGTAGACAGTCGTGATGCCCTTAGGGTAAGGCTAAGAATGCCAGGTACGTGACCATATCGTTTTCTTTACATGGACGGATATATGTGTGGTAATCTATTGTGTTATGGATAGCATGTTGCATTTGTTAGGATATGTATGTAGTTCATGGGGTATGGGTTTGATATGATAGGGAAGTGCATTGTTATTTGGTCACGTAGTGATCGGTGGCTATGCCACGATATATATATGGACATACATTAATTAGGTCACATAGTGATCGGTGGTTAAGCCACGATATATATATATATATATATATTTTATTTGGTCACATTGTGATCGGTGGCTAAGCCACGATGTATTATTTGGTCACCTAGTGATCGGTTTATAATTGGCAGCATGACTATCGAAATGGAGTGTAGCAGATGGAGGGTTGATTGTAGAAATCCCCACGGTGTGATGGGCTGGTATGGGTTGGCGTGTAGAGGATGGAAAAACTAGGTTTGGGTTGGGCTTATTACATTCATGTGTTTGTATGTTTTTATATGGGCTAAGGCCCAATCTGTTATTATGGGCCACGAGCTATTTGTATAATGTGAGAGAAATTACACATTGAGTCCCGGTGACTCACCCCTTCTTTAATTTTTCAAGTAATCAGTAGATCATGGATATGGAAGCTGAGGCAGACTCGTGGAGGCCATAATACCCTTTTCTTTCATAAACTCGTTTCTTACTATAAATTTATTCTGATTTGGGACTTTTGATATGTAATAAGGCCTTTCTAGGTTAAACTCGGGTTTTTATTAGTTATTGTTTATTTCAATTTTGACACTTAATCATTAAAGTGAAAATGGGGTTTTTCAAAAACATACGGGTAATATAAGATAATCATTTCTCTTTAAAGTCTCAACAAATATAATGAATGTTCGATTATCATAACTTGGGAATTTCCTTTATCTACGTATTGTTATTTTCAAGACTACGCCTTAATCGAAGAGTTTTTTTTCAAACCTCTAATTTTTCCTAAATTCAACAAATCTCATTTTTACTTCACCCTGTAACATATCGGATTCAGTTGTAATGTTTAGGCAAGGTTTGGGGTGTTACAACACACACCTCTAATATCCTTATAATGGACCTACAAGGCCCTAAACATGCTTCCGAAAAGGTTTCGGAGATGAATCAGAAACTTTTACGCACTTAGGAAAATTTTACCTAAACAGGGGCCACACGCCCATGTGGAGGGAATGACACGCCGTATGTCATCTCACACACCCTTGTTCGACACTCGTGGTCAACACTGACTTATATGACACGGCCTAGCACATGCCCATATGGCTGGCCCATGGTCACCCCTGACTTAATCCACACGCCTGTCGTACGCCCGTGTGCTTCAACACTATGGTGATTTAAATTCCAAATTCAATGTGTAAACTTCACACAGCCTGGGCACACGCCCATGTCCGTGGTCGCGCCTTCCACACGGGTGAGACACACGGCCGTGTCTCTGCCTGTGTGCTTACTACAAAGCTTACTAACTTGTAAAATAACATGCAGGGGACACACGGCCTGGTCACACACGCATGGGACTGACCGTGTGTCACACATGGCCTAGACACATGCCCGTGTGCCTACCCATGTGGATAGGAACAAGGCTATTTGCCAAGCTCTTTACGTCCCTCTAGCTCACATAACATGAGTCCATTCATCATATCACTAAACAACTCATATTTTGCAATATAAACTTCCATTAATAACTACATTTTTTCATATATAACAAGGTGAGCCATCAACCATGGCAATATGAAAAATGGTTTATCTTTCAAAGGGTCCAACACACTTTTGGCTAAAATAACAAAATAATCTAATTAGTCTAGCCCCTATACATGCCATACACAAAATGTACCAAGTCTAGATATACCAAGGTGAGCTGATAGTGTGGGCGATCTTCTGGTTATCTGCGTATTCTGACCCGACTCTTTAACTCTATTAAACAAGGAAAAAGAAAAGGGGAGTAAGCTTAGTAAGCTCTATTAAACAGGGCATACATACTGACTTGTCCACACGGTCGAAGACACGCCTGTGTGCTTAACCTGTAGTCAACACTGACTTATTTCACACGGCCAGTTACACGCCCGTGTGTCCAGCTCGTGTGCAAGTTTGGCTTGTTTCAATTTGAAAACTTAAGAGACACGGTCGAGCCATGATAAACCGTAATGTATACATAATTTAGTCCCACATTTATCATACTTTTGAATTATTTATTCCCTAAATTGTGGAATTTGGTGCTCCTAATCCTTTAATTTCATATTTTATACTTAAGAGAGCACCGGAGGATGAAAAGAACGAGAAACGGGCCAAAATGGAGAAAATAGGTCAAAGTATGAAATGCACATGACCTAGGCCTGATCCATACGCTTGTGCATCTTAAGCAGACCCGAACATGGCCTAGACTCGATTTACACGGGTGTGCCACACAGGCGTGTTCCTGACGTGACCTGTTTTAATTCTATTCGGAATAGGGTACTTAGAGGAAAAGAAAGACATTCCAAAAGCCTATATAAACACCTTAAAGGCCAACCTTCAAGGGGGTTCAGGTAGGCTGAGTTGGCCTGAGGCAGCCAGAAAGGGCTGAATACAAGGAATTATCAAAAGAAAGCCAGTTGATCCATCTCAGAAGTCAGAATCACACTCAAGACTGAGGATCTCTCCTTTAATTCTTTCAGGGGGTTTTAGGGTTTTGTTTATGTTTTGTTATTTTTCGTCTAAGATGTATTCTTTTATGAACATGAACTAAACCTCTTAAATACCTGAGGGGGATGAAACCTATGACAGATCTTGTTATTGTTTTTGAACTATATGATAAATACTTGATTTGTTCTTAATTATGTGTTCTTAATTCTTGTTTTGATATTTTAGGCTATTTATTCAAGTATTGATGTGCTTAGACAGTGGAGAAAAAGTTCCTGTTTAAGAATAGATCTAGCATAGTTAAGCGGAGTTGATCGTAACCCTAGATATAGGATGACGAAAATCTGCCAGATTAGGGTCAAACCTAATATGGGAGTCCATAGATCGAGTTGATGCAATCTTAGGGGTTCTAATTAGAAAGAAATTTCAATTAAACAACCTAGGGTTAAATGTTAGTAGCCTCGAAAGAGGTATTAATATAAATTAGGGAATCGTACAGATCAAGTCAAGTGAATAAATCATCTGGTTCAGAGTTAAATAACAAGTGAAGTCTAGGTGGATTCTTCCTTGGGTATTGTTTTGATCAATTTATTTTTCCCCAAAAGTATTTTCCTTATTCATTCTCTATGTCTTGGCATCCTTAGCTTAGTAATTAGTTAAATAAACATTTATCCTCTTTATTTTAGGCTAGATAATAAAAAGAGAGTCAGTGCTAGTACTTTTGGTTCCTTTGGGTTCGACATTCCGGTCTTGCCACTAAGCTATACTACTGTTCGATAGGTGTGCTTGCCTCAATCGTGGTGATAGTTAGTTTCTAGGCTCGATCATTCATTATATAAATATTAAGACTTATCATGATCATGATCAAGTTTTTGGCGCCGTTGCCGGGGAACTCAAATATTAAGAATGCTCAATTTTTATTACTTTAGCCATATTTTATTTTTGCAATTAAATTTTATTTTCACTTTTCTAAATTTTCTTCTTTGCTTCTGGCAAGTATTCTAGTTTATGACTAAAAGGAACCCGACAGGACCCTTAATTTACGACAGTGATATTGAAGGTACTGTTCACAGAAATCGTAGAGAAATAAGGCGAAGCTTAAATTACATTGAAGAAAAGCAAGATGATGAAACCAATACTACCGAAGAGATGGCTGATAACAATCCGCTACCTTCTGTAGTTACCGCAGACCCGAAAAATCAAAATCCTGCTCCTCGTACTATGTATGATTATGCTAAACCTAATTTAATAAGAGCTGAAATGAGTATTGTTAGGCCTGCTATAGCTGCTAATAATTTTGAACTGAAACCAAACACTATACAAATGATTTAGCAATTTGTTCAATTTGATGGTTTGCAGGACGAAGACCCAAATACTCATTTAGTAGATTTTCTAGAATTCTGTGATGCCTTCAAAATAAATGGCATTTCTGATGATGCCATTCATCTTCGGTTGTTCCTCTTTTCATTGAGGAATAATGCCAAACAGTGGTTGAATTCTTTTCTACAAGGATCAATCACTACATGCTATCAAATGACCGAAAATTTTTTGTTAAAATATTTTCCACTGGCCAAAACGGCCGGAATGATATCTCTTCTTTTGTGTAGATGGATCTTGAAACGCTATATGATGCATGAGAGAGATATAAGGATTTGTTGAGAAGGTGCCCTCACTATGGATTACCTTTGTGGCTTCAGGTTCAAACCTTCTACAATGGTGCGAACCCCTCGACTAGAAAATTAATCGATTTAGCTGCCAGCGGAACCCTGAATAACAAAACTCCTTAGGCGACCTATGATTTTATAGAGGAGATGTCACTGAACAACTATCAGTGGCAAGTTACAAGGACAAGGCCAATAGAAGTAGTCAAAGTTTTCAAACTCAACGTAGTCACCATTCTATCAGATCAGGTAGAGATGTTAAATAAAAAGATTGATGGTTTGTATGGTTCTTCGTAGGTACACCTAATAATGCATTGTGATTCAAACCTAGGAGGTGTCGCAAATCTTGAGTACCCACCCTACGGACATGGCATGGAAAACAAGTAGATAAATTATATGGGTAATAATCCTCGACCTCAAAATAACTCTTATAGTAACACTTACAATGTAGGTTAGAGGAACCATTCAAATTTTTTGTGGGGTGGACAAGGAAATTAGAGACAACAACCCCTCCCAGGCTTTCAACAATAACCCTACCAACAAGAGGAATAGCCGAACCTTGAGGAGATGCTGACAAAATTCATCACGGTGTCAGAAACTCGTTTCCAAAACACCAAAACAACACTCAAAAATTAGCAAGCATCAATTCAAGGGATCGAGAACCAATTGGGACAACTTCCTAAACTTATCTCTGAACGACCGCAAGGCAGCTTTCCAAGCAACACTAAAACAAACCCAAAGGAGCAACTTCATGTCGTCACGCACAAAATACTAAAGGGTTAGTAGAATCTGAACCTGAGCCAAGGCAAGAGAATGTGGTAGAGAAAGGTAAGGTTGAAGTAAGTCAAGAAAAGCCAAAATTGGTAATTAAAGAATACCAACCTTGTATACCATATCCCAATGTGATGAAGAAAGACAACGCAGATGAACAATTCGGTAAGTTTCTTAAACTTCTGAAAAAATTACATATTAACTTACCGTTTCTTAAAGCTCTTTCGCAGATGCCAGATTCAAGGGAATTTTAAAAAGAGCTTTTGAAAGACAAGCGAAAGTTAGACGAGGAATCACATGTGGAACTAAATGCAGTGTGGTCAGCAATCTTGCAAAATAAACTACCACAAAAATTAAAATATCCGGGGAGTTTTACAATTCCATGCTTAATTGGTAGTTTATCTATTGATAATAATTTAGCTAATTTAAGGGGCAAACATTAATGTTATGCCTTATAAAATGTTTAAACAAAAAAGTCTAGGGAAACCAAAACAAACTAGGATGAGTATTCAATTAGCTGATAAAACTATTAGAATTCCTAGGGGTATAATTGAAGATGTACTTATGAAGATTAACAAATTCATATTCCAAGAGACTTTGTCATTTTAGATATGGATGAGGACGATACTGTTCATTTAATTTAAGGAAGGCCCCTTTTAGCAACTTCTAGATCTAAAATTGATGTTGGTACAGGAGAACTCACACTTCGTGTAGGTGACGAAACAATCACTTTTCAAGCTCTTGACTCGGCTAGGACATCGATCAATAAAGGTGAGAACATAAATTCTATTGATAACCAAATGGTTCAACCTTCGTTATAGGAAACAATACAAAATTACACAACTGAGCCAGATCATAGACCTCGTGCCAATAAAGAAGAAATTTATGAAGAACGAAGGCTTCAAATCGATGAACTAGACGAGTGGAAGACACATTTAAAGGAGAAATTAGGAATAAACTAAGTAGACCCAACGCCATTCCGTGGGACAAACAAATTTAAGATCAGAGATCAGGTATTGTTAGATAAGATAGACCCATGAATATCTCCTCCCAACCTTAATGCAAACGAAGAAATCCCTTTTAAGGTAATCAATGTTTTCCCATACGAAACAGTTGAGGTAAGTAATCCTATATTCGGCACGTTTAAGGTAAACACCACTCGACTTAAACTATATATCGATAACAAAATTGATAGCATGAGAAAGGATTTTCACCTCTTTAAACCACCATGATTATGCGAATGAGAGGTAAAGTCTAGCTTAAGACTTTAAACAAGCGCTTCTCGGGAGGCAACCTGAGCACTAACTCCACTAATGTCTTATTTTCGATTTTTAATACCTAACTACAAACTAACAAATTTAATAAAGCGCAGTTTCTCTCTCCACATGGCCTTGCCCACAGGTGTGGCCGTGGTCGTGTGGACACCATGAATAGGTATAGGCATGGCAGAGATCGTGCAGAAACAGGACAAAAATTTTTCCCAAGACATAGGCTCCGACTAAACACCACAGCCATGCAATGTGGCCGTGGTCAAAACTGCCTAATGAACAAGGGGTGAGGTAAATCCACACGGCCGTGCAAGGTGGCCGTGGTCGACATTATCAGTTTTTTCACATATCACCACCACCACCATCTCGAGATCACTCCGATGATGAGGACCTTTGAGTCTTTTTCTTTTCTTTATTTTTCTTTTTATTTTTTTTATTTTAGTTCATTTTCCTTTATTATTAAACTCTTTAAATCTTTAAGTATAATTTGATTCCTTTCATCTCTGGCTGTTTAACTCTTGAGTAACTATAACAAAAGTCCTAATGACTTTGCAGTTTAAAAAGTTTAAGGTGCCACTCAAGGAACGAACACACCACTGAAGTATTCTCCACCACCTTCACCTATGCCTAGTCATCATGTTCATCATTGATCATCCTCCAAGGATTTCATCCAAAATTCAGAAAGTTTCAATTCTACCTCTTTCTTATGACATCATGCTATTAATCTTTAGATATATATATCTTTGTACATTGAGGGCAATGTACATATTAAGTGTGGAGGGTGAATTCTAAAAGTTCCTAACTTTTTGCATTACTCTCAAATCCCTAAATTTTGTTGAACAAATTCTGATTGATTTATGATTTTTATTTATATGTCTTGAATTAAAATACAGGCAGTTGTGCATTGATTGTGTAACACCCTAAACCCAGCCCATATGTCATGACCGGATCTGGTAAGCTACAGGTTGAATGTTGAAAACCTTGCTTTGAAGGGTTTTGAAAATCTCAGTTTATTTTAACCCATTAATCATTACTTGCGACATTTTTTAAGAAACTTTAACATTTGCGTTGAACATGCTGGAAAAATCCATTTTCCTTTCACTTTATAATTAAGACTTTGAAAACATAAGTTTATAAGATGTAACATAAAAAAAATACAGTTCGATAACCTAAGTTATAGAGGCCTTATTACAAAAATAATACCAAAATTGAAACTTAAAGAAAAACAGAAAATAGTCTATGACGATAAAAGACTTGATGGCCCCTCGAGTCCGCCTCGGCTCCCATGTCCACGATCTACTGCTCATCTGAAAAGTTGGGAGAAATGAAAGGGTGAGTCACCAAGACTCAGTGTGTAAATCCCAAAAACACATAAAAGCCTTGAGGCCTACAAACACATTATGGGCCCTGGGCCCGTACACAATGGCAATACAATATGTATTTCCATGCAACATGGCCCATCCCAAACCTAAGAGTCCATCCTCTACACACCCCTGTACCAACCATCACACTGTGGGGATTTCTACAATCAACCCTCCATTCGCTACACACCATATCGACAGCTGTGCTGTCTATTATAAAGACCGATCACTATGTGACCTATGTGGCAAAGCCACCAATTGCCATGTGACCTTAATAATACATTGTAGTATTTCGACAGCTGTGCTGCCTGTCATAAAGACCGACCACTATGTGAGCTATGTGGCAAAGCCACCGATCGCCATGCGACCTTCTTCCCCTTCATCATATCAATCCTATCCCATGCATACATGCATGCAAGAATCAGAACATTATACTATCTAAACAGATCACAAACTTTCACATACTTTGATACACATAGAGAAGTTTCTATGATTATGTACCTGGCATCCCTTGCCTACCCTTTCTGGGTAATACTACTGTTCATACAACCTCATTTTTCGGCTTTTAGCCCATAACATACATATAATACAGATTAACTAGTGTGATAGAGATCTACACACCTAATTACTGACAGGACAGTACTTTCTATGTCGACACTATTAGAAGTTGATACGACTACTATCTTCCTAAGGTTTTGTTCTGAAGCCGGTCCATAACTCGGTGGCCAATCCCGTACTGCTGACACCGCGCGTTTCTTGAACTTTGGGGCTAGGACTATAGATCCAATCGCTTCCTTCGATTTGCTGACATTCGAGTCCATGAATGACCTTAGTCGGAGGATACTATAATGATTGCTTAACGAGGCATTAGGTTAAGGCACAATAAAGAAAGGAAATCGATGGATCAACTAAGCGAGAATCGAAATCCTTACCTTGAAATCCCGAAAGAAGACAATAGGATTAGGAAGTTATAGATTTTTGTCCTAGGAACCTAGGAGGCTAGATCTCCTTTAAATCCCGAAATGCTGCCCAAACAGGACACAAGATCAGTGAATAGAATATCGAATTAATAATGGCCTTACAACCTATTAGCCAACTGGCTATGGCCCCCAAAACCGAAAGAGAAAAGATCAAAAGAAATTGGCACTTAGCAATAGGTTCGGCTTCTCCTGATAGATTTTGGCTTCTAAGAAGATCAAAAGAAAGACAGTGTAACAGGATCTATGAAGATTCGACTATGAAGAAATCGACAAAAGGGAGAATAAAGGAAAGAACAATGATCATTCGGTTATAGGAAAAGAATGGAGATGAGAAGAGTTATGAGTTTTGGCTTTTGGAGGAAATGATGAGAGAAGAGAACAATGAAATTTTTGACTTTTGCATAGAAGTGGGGATGAGAGGAAAGAAAAAAGAGAATAGGGTCAAATGCCGGAATTAAAGAGATATCCCCCCTACTTAAGAAAAATTTAGGCACGTACTGCCTAAATCTGAAAATGCCCCTTTTTAAAACTAAAACTAAGCTATTAATTAAGGGAAATTTCGGCACCCCTTGATCATATCAGAACCGATTTCTCATCCCCCTCAGTATTGGAATTTTAGCCACCACTGTGACCAGCAGATAAATCCTAAATTTCCTCCCTTATCTTTATCTGATCACACCTCCAAAAGAATCCTAGATAACACTACTTGTTCCTCCCTTTATCTGCCATACTATCTGCATTATCCACTCAAAAAAAATCCTCCTATTTCCAAGCCTTATTGCCGTCCCACTCTACCCACTTAAATGCCAAAATTAGCTAAATTTAATTAAAAAAATTGGTCTTTATGTGACTCGAACCTTAGACCTCCTTAACGACTTGACACGCCACTCCTAGTCCCTGCATATCGCCACTGACCACTAGGCCACAAGCCCATTTTTGTGTCTTAACTCACAGGTAATGTCTTTTTAGCCCTGTCCTAACTTACTTTCCACTAGAGTGTCCAAACAGAAAATTTGACTAAGGCCTCGGCCCAACTTTGAGCCCATTCTAGACCCCTAAAACATTCTATCAAGCATAACAAGCACAACCACACACATTAAACGCATAGGCCTATTAATTCAGGATTTTACAGTTCTACCCCCTTAAAGAAATTTTAACCTTGAAATTACCTGATCAGAATAGATGCGGGTATTGCTATCATATCGCTTCCTCTGGTTCCCAAGTAGCCTCCTCACTTACTAACGGAACAGTTTTCCTTCGCAATACCTTGACATCATGATCCAGGATTTCTACCGGTTCTTCTTCAAAGGATAGGTCAGGTCTCACTTCTATTTCTTCCACAGACACCACATGGGATGGATCCAAACGGTAACGTCTTAACATATAAACGTGGAATACATTGTGAATCTGGCCTAGCTCAAAAGGTAGCTCTAGCTGATAGGCTACCGGCCCCACTCGTTTCAACACCTGATAAGGTCTGATAAATGTGGGACTTAATTTACCCTTTCGTCCAAACCTCAGCACTTTCTTCCATGGTGACACCTTCAAGAACACCTTGTCACCCATTGCAATCTATATGTCCTTACGCTTCAAGTTTGCATAGGACTTCTGTCGGTCCGACGCTTCCTTTAGTCGAGCTCGAATTAACTCAACCTCCTCCTCTTCTCAGTAACCAACTCCGGACCCAAAATTTGACGTTCTCCTAATTCCGTCCAATAGGTAAGAGTACGACACTTCAGCCCGTACAATGCTTCATAGGGCGCCATCTGAATACTAGACTGGTAGTTGTTGTTGTAAGCAAACTCCGCCAAGGGTAAAAACTCTTCCCAACTACCTCCGAAATCAATGACACATCCCCTCAACATGTCCTCCAAGATCTGAATTACCCACTCGGTGTCCATCATGCGAGGATGAAATCTTATCTTGAAATCTAACTTCGTACCCAACGCTTGATGCAAAGCCTTCCAGAATTGCAACGTGAACCTTGGGTCCCTATCCGATATGATTGATACTGGTACCCCATGCAACCTCACTACCTCTGCTATATATAACCTAGCCAGCTTTTGTAGAGAGTAATCGACCCGTACTTGTATGAAATAAGCAGATTTCGTCAAGCGATCAACAATCACCCGGACTGAATCTTTCTTAGTAGGCGTGAGGGGTAGCCCACTAACAAAGTCTATTGTGATCCTTTCCCACTTCCATTGTGGAATCTTCACTGGCTACAATAACCCTGATGGTAACTGATGCTCCGCCTTTACCTGCTGACAGGTTAAACACTTACTCACCAGTTCAGTTAACTCTCACTTCAAGCCCGGCCATTAGAACTCATCCTGCAAATCCCGATACATCTTACTCCCTCCGAGGTGCATAGCGTATGAACTTCCATGCGCTTCTTGCAAAATCCTACACCCCAATTCGAGATCTTTTGGCATGCAAACTCTTTCTTGAAAACATAACAGTCCTTCCTCATTCATATTGAAGTCCGTCGATCCATCACTTGATCCTACATGAAACTTCTCCTTTAGCAACTCATCGGTCTGCTACTTCTCCTTAACCTGACTGACCCAAGAGGGTCTCACTTGAAGTTTAGCCAATAAGCTCCCATCATCGTATAAACGAAGGTGAGCAAACATTGCTTTCAAGTTAGAGATTACTCTACGACTTAAAGCATCTGCCACCACATTAGCTTTACCCGGATGGTACTCGATCGAGCAATCATAATCCTTTAATAACTTGATCCACCTCCTCTACCTTGGATTCAACTCCTTCTGGGACAAAAGGTATTTTAGGCTCTTATGATCGGTGTAAATAACATATTTCTCCCCGTACAGATAATGTCTTCAAATCTTTAAAGAAAAAACCACCACCGCCAACTCCAAATCATGGGTGGGATAATTTACTTCGTGTGGTCTTAACTACCGAGATGCATACGCAACAACCTTTCCATCTTGCATCAACACGCATCCTAGTCCCGTGTGTGATGCATCACAGTAAATTACGAATTCCTTTTCAGCCTCTGGTTGAATCAATACTAGAGCCTTCGTCAAAATCCTTTTTAACTTATTGAAACTCTCTTGTTGGTTATTGGATCAAACAAACGGAACTCCTTTCCGTAATAACTTAGTCAATGGTGTCGCTATTGAAGAAAATCCTTCAACAAACCTTGAATTTCTGCCACGGGACTTAGGCAGCTTCCAATCCAATACTGCTTCCATTTTTTAAGGGTCAACCCTAATCCCCTCTACCGACAAAACATGGCCTAAAAATGTAACTTCCCTTAGCCAAAATTCACACTTACTGAATTTGGCATACAGTTGCTTCTCCCTCAAGATCTACAAAACCACTCGAAGGTGTGAGTCATGTTCCTCCTCTGATCTTGAATAAACCAGGATATCATCTATGAATACCATGACAAATCAATCCAAGTAGGGTTGGAATATTTGGTTCATCATGTCCATAAATGCTACTGGCGCATTGGTCAATTCGAATGGCATTACCATGAACTCGTAATGACCATAGCGAGACCTAAAAGTCATCTTATGAATATCTGCCTCCTTGACCTTAAGCTGATGGTATCCTAACCTCAGATCTATCTTTGAAAAGACTGAGGCTCCCTTCAACTGATCGAACAAGTCATCAATCCTCTGCAATGGGTATTTGTTCTTGATTGTTAGCTTATTCAATTGACGATAGTCAATGCACATACGCATTAATCTATCTTTCTTCTTGACAAATAACACTGGCGCTCCCTACGGTGACACACTTGGTCGAATAAACTCTCTATCCAGCACCTTCTGAATCTGTTCTTTCAATTCCACCAACTCCTTTGGCCCCATCCTATATGGAGCAATAGATACTAGTGCTGTTGCCAAAAAAAGATCGATACCAAACTCCACTTCACGATTTGGGGGTAGTCTCAGAAGCTCTTCTGGGAAAACATCAGAAAACTCCTTCATCGTCGTAACGTCCCCAACAGTTAGGTCCTTGGCTTCCAAAGCCCGAACAAACATTAAAACTGCCTCGCATCATTTTCTCACCATCCTTTCTACTTTTAGGGAAGTCACTACATTTGACAGATAGTTCCCTCTTTCTCCGATCACCAACACTTCACCACCATCGGGGGTTTTCAACACCATATGCTTGGCTGCACAATCTAAATTTGCTTGACACTTCACTAGCCAGTCCATGCCTAATATTAAGTCGAACTCCCTGAACGGTAATTCCATCAGATTCGTCTGGAAAACTATTCCCTAAACTTTTAAGGGTACCTCCCGATAGAGTTTATCTATTACCACAGATTGTTCTAATGGGCTAATTACAGTCATCGCCCTAGGGGTAATCTCAAAATCTAAACATAAAGTTCCAGATACACTACTAGCAACATATGAATGTGTCGATCCAATGTTAATCAATGCAGTGTAAGGAAAACCAAATATTAAAAACGTACTAATTATAACATCCAGTGCGTCAGCCTCCTCTCGACGTCTGGCAGCATAGACTAACCCCTCTTTCATACGCCTCGGTGTTTCTTGCCCTCCGGTGCTCCATGGCCCCGATCAAAGCTCATTACCACCTCTAGGCGGACCACGACCCTTTACAGTGCGACCTCCTCTACAGCTAGCGGTTCCCGACCTGCAGTCTATAATCTGATGGTCTAAAGATCCACACCTAAAGCACATTCCTCTGCATACCCAACACTCATCTACATCGAATTTAGAATAGCGAACACACTTCCATGTCTGGATAGCAGTAGGTCTCTCCACCCGGTTCGGCCCATCTGACTTAGGTCTTTTCTGAGTACACCCAGCTTCTCCTGACGATCTAAAATTCCTCCTACTTCCACTTCTATCTTTATCCCAATTCAACTTTTTCGTTTGCTTTACCTCCTCAGCTATCTTAGCCTTCTCCACAAGCACAACAAATTCCCTCTCCCACTGTGGAGCTATCAAAACACGTAAATCATCCTTCAAGCCATCTTCAAATTGAACACACCGTTCATGTTCTGTGGCCACTATCCCTCGAGCATAACGGCTCAAGCGTAAGAATTCCACTTCATACGCCGCCACCGACCTACTTCCGTGAACCAAATTTAGAAATACTCTATGCTGCGCATCCATATAACTTATTCCAATTTACTTACTCTGGAATATTGTTCTGAAGTAATCCCAGGTGATACGGTCAGCTACTGTACCATCCTTAACCGTAAGCCACCATTGATAAGCTTCGTCCCGGAGAAGGGACACTACTCCTTTCAACTTCTCTTCTTCCGTGAAATCCAAATCATCCATTATGCGTTCGACTGCCTCCAACCAATACTCAGCTGTACTCGGGGCTATCCCAGAAATTCCCCTAAACACTTTTGCCCCATTAGCTCTAAGTCACTCCGACACAAATTTTTGGGCTCTTATTCCCATGCCTGCCCTAGCAACCCTCTCTAAAACCCTCAACATTGCCTGAGATACTGCATCATCTCGGCCGTCTGATCCTGAAATTCTGCCTCCACAGCTGGTGGCACTGGTACCTCATTCCCCAACTCGTGACCAGACCCTACCGATTCTGACACAGCAATCCTGCCTCTACCTTGACCACGCACACCACGTCCTCTAGTGCTCATTCTACCGATTCATTTTTATCTGATTAGAAATTTTATGAATTATTAATTTTTCTACTAATTAATAACAAACAATCTTATGGAAAGTAGTTTTAACAGTAGTTCTTTCGAATTCGAACTCTATCTACAAGGTTCAGTTCTCAGGTCTGTATTTCCTAGCTCTAGAATCCACATACATTCAACCATCATACATCAATAAACAAGTAGCATCCATGAACTCACATTCATCACATAAGGGTATTTTTGTCATTTCACTACCCTTGGGTATTCTCGTAATTTTCCAAAATAGGGTATCTTAGTGATTTTACAAAATAGGGGTATTTTGGTAATTTTACAATTCGAGGGTATTTCGATAATTTTGTAAACCAAGGGTATTTTGGGAAATTTTCAAAAATTGAGGGTATTTCAGAAATT
Organism: Gossypium rotundifolium; assembly: GCA_025506655.1. Taxonomy (NCBI): domain Eukaryota; kingdom Viridiplantae; phylum Streptophyta; class Magnoliopsida; order Malvales; family Malvaceae; genus Gossypium; species Gossypium rotundifolium. The sequence goes on from CP106731.1 coordinate 56,439,452, forward strand.
TTACATAACTAGGGTATTTTAGTAATTTTACGAAATAGGGTGGCTGGTCCCTTTTAGGTTTTAGTTATAAATTTTGGCCTGTCGACAAGTCCCCGTGGCTATGGTGAACAGTCACTACGCACTAGGTAGGATTCGAGTGTAGAGGAAGTGAGCCGCTAGGGCTACTTAAATACCAAGCTCTCCCTAGATCCAATCCTAGACATGCGTATGTCTGTTACCACACCCTAACCCTGTGACTTGTTCACAGACATGTTTAATTAGAAATTAAGTCTTATGAGATTGGAAGAATTGTTTATACTAAACCTAAAGTCCATAAACTCTAGGATACTAGCCTACGTCCCTATAGAGACCATCAAGCCCAACATGCATATCACATAATGAGTTTAGAATACTTACCCGCGTGGATCGGGTGCTGGTAGACTCGAAGGCCATATCTCAACTTTACTTTTCTCAAACTTACATCACTTTTGCAAATCACTACTGGACCCATTTCACAGCCCGAGTTTTAAACTGGGCTCTAATATAAAAATGTAACACGAGCTTCGGCCTATCGTCATGACCGGATCACGGTATGCTACGGGTTGAATGTTGAAAACCTTGCTTTGAAGGGTGTTGAAAATCTCGGTTTATTTTAAGCGATTAATCATTAATTGTGACATTTTTAAGAAACTTTAACATTTTAAATCGAACATCTTTGGAAAACCCATTTTCCTTTCACTTTATAATTAAGACTTTGAAAACATAAGTTTATAAGATGTAACATAAAAAAATATAGTTCGATAACCTAAGTTATGGAGGACTTATTACAAAAATAATCCCAAAATTGAAACTTAAAGAAAAACCAAAAATGGTCTATGAAGATAAAAGACTTGATGGCCCTTCGAGTCCGCTTGGCTCCCATGTCCACGATCTACTGCTCATCTGAAAAGTTGGGAGAAATGAAAGGGTGAGTCACCAAGACTCGAGTGTGAAAATCCTGAAAACACATAAAAGCCTTGAGGCTCACAAACACATTATGGGCCCTGGGCCTATACACAATGGCAACAGAATATATATTTACATGCAACATGGCCCATCCCAAACCTAAGAGTCCATCCTCTACACACACCCGTACCAACCATCACACTGTGGGGATTTCTACAATCAACCCTCCATCCGCTACACACCATATTGCGGACTATCTTCATGTCATAAAGACCGATCACTATGTGACCTATGTGGCAAAGCCATCGATCGCCATGCGACCTTAATAATACATTGTAGCATTTCGACAGTTGTGCTGCCTGTCATAAAGATCGATCAGTATGTGACCTATGTGGCAAAGCCATCGATCACCATGCGACCTTCTTCTCCTTCATCATATCAATCCCATTATATGTATTCATACATGCAAGAATCTGAAATTATACTATCTAAACAGATCATAGACTTTTACATACTTCGATACACATAAAGAAGTTTCTATGATTATGTACCTAGCATCCCTTGCCTACCCTTTCTGGGTAATATGACTATTTATACAGCCTCATTTTCTTGCTTTGAGCCCATAACATACATATAATACAGATTAACTAGTGTAATAGAGATCTACACACCTATTACCGACAGGACAGTACTTTCTATGTCGACACTATCAGAAGTCGATACGACTGCTAACTTCTTAAGGTTTTGTTTGAAGCCGGTCCATAACTCGGCGGCCAATCCCGTACTACTAACACAGCGCGTTTCTTAAACTTTGGGGCGGGGACTACAGATCTAACCTCTTCCTTCGATTTGTTGACATTCAAGTCCATGAATGACCTTAGTCAGAGGATACTATAATGATTGCTTAACGAGGCATTAGGTTAAGGCACAATAAAAAAGGAAACTGATTGATCAACTTAGGGAGAATCAAAATCCTTTCCTTGAAATCCCGAAAGAAGACAATAGGATTGGAAAGTTGCCTATTTTTGTCCTAGGAACCTAGGCAGTTAGATCTCCTTTAAATCTTGAAATGCTGCCCAAATAGGACACAAGATCAGTGAATAGAATATCAAATTAATGATGGCCTTACAACCCATTAGCCAATCGGCTATAGCCACCAAAATCAAAAGAGAAAAGATCAAAAAAAATTGGCACTTAGTAACAGGTTCGACTTCTCCTGACAGATTTCAGCTTCTGAGAAGATCAAATGAAAGACAGTGTAACAGGATCTATAGAGATTCGGCTATGAAGAAATCGACAAAAAGGAGAATAAAGGAAAGAACAATGATCATTCGGTTATAGGAAAAGAATCGAGATGAGAAGAGTTATGAGTTTCAGCTTTTGGAGGAAAAGATGAGAGAAGAGAACAATAAAATTTTTGGCTTTTGCATAGAAGTGGGGATGAGAGGAAAGAAAAAAGAAAATAAGGTCAAATGCCAGAATTGAAGAGATATCCCCTCTACTTAAGTAAAATTTTGGCACCTACTGCCTAAAACTGAAAATGCCCCTTTTTGAAACTAAAACTAAGCTATCAATCAAGGGAAATTTTGGCACCCCTTGATCATATCAGAACCGATTTCTCCACCCCCTTAGTGTTGGAATTTCGGCCACCACTATGACCAGCAGATAAATCCTAAATTTCCTACCTTATCTTTATCTGATCACACCTCCAAAAGAATCCAAAATAACACTACCTTTTCCTCCCTTTATATGCCATATTATCTGTATTATCCACTCAACAAAATCCTCCTATTTCCAAGCCTTATTGTCGTCCCACTGTACCCACTTAAATGCTAAAATTAGCTAAATTTAATTAAAAAGAATTGGGCTTTATGCGACTCGAACCTTGGACCTCCTTAACAGCTTGACACGCCACTCCTAGTCCCTGCATATCGCCACTGACAACTAGGCCACAAGCCCATTTTTGTGTCTTAACTCACAAGTAATTTCTTTTAAGCCCTACCCTAACTTACTTTCCACTAGAGTGTCCAAACAAAAAATTTGACTAAGGCCTTGGCCCAACTTTGAGCCTATTCTGGACCCCTAAAACATTCTATCAAGCATAATAAGCACAACCACACACATTAAACGCGTAGGCCCATTAATTCAGGATGTTACAGATTGTTTAAACTTGAAGGTTGGATGATAAGTTGATTTTTGAAAATTAAAAATATTCTAGGTTGTTTTCCCAAGTTTTGGTATGATCTTGAAATTTGAAGTTCACAGGTTGACATCAAAAACCATAATTTCTATGAGATTTTGAGCTTTTAAAGCATAAATTCATTCGTGCTCGCTTTTATTATTGCTTTGAGTGAGTCAATATTGATCTGTTATTCTAGAACTTGCTTTAATTATACATGTCGAGACCACATTTTTGATTTGATATACTGAAATGATAAATGAACCTAGTATTTAACCCACTTACTTCCCAAAAGTCCTACCTCCATAATTAACCCCTAGTGAACCCCTTTGATCCTAAGTAACCGTTTCTTAATTTACCCTTAATATTAACCCAATACTTACTCTTTTTGATTCATTAAGTAATTTTTCCTATTAACCTTTTTATCAATATTTGATTTGAGAAGTTTCTAACTATGTTCTATATTTCAGTTGGAAATTATTTCCTATATTTGTATGATTTTTCCTTAAAAATAAATTAAAAAATAAAAAGAAGAAGAAGAAGTTGAAAGTATACCACAGAAGAGTATGCCCAAAGATCAATCATGAGATGGTTGTAATAACATACTTGATTTACCATGTTTATTAATATAAAGCGATGTCATTATTATTTGGTTTTTCCTACGTGTGTACAAATAAACTGCTTTTATAATAATGTCACGAGAATAATATGATTATTCTTAAAAGATCCTTAGTCAAGTATTATTGTTGACTAGGACAACAATAATGCATTAAGACTAACATGTAGTTAATTGATGATAAAGAGTTGTCATTGATATGGAATGTCAAAATCAATGCATGAATATGTGTGTTAGAGAACAACATATTGGACTGACCCGCTATGAGTATGTTTCTTGGATTATTATGTAATTGTCACAACATTACTCATCGTGATTAATATGTATATGACCCTTAGACTTGAGATAATCATTATCCCAACATCGTGAGTCATATATTTTGATCTGATCAAGCGTATAATCAGAATGGCGATTGTTCTATAAAGGCTGATGTTGGATATACCATAATCTATGTAGAGGGATATTGTTTATCAATATAGGATAAGTCCCTCCCACATAATGAGAGAAATATCTTAGGCCACTTGATTGAGTGAGACTAGAAATGCTTGGCCATGCTCAAATAAGTTGACATGAGATGTTGATAAACCATAAAAGTAACATATTCTAATCCCACATTTAGTATGCTTTTTGATGATTTAGACCTTGATTTATATAAAAGGTGCTTGTAATCCTTTATTTTCTTGTCATATACTTAGGAAAGCACCCGAGGATAAAAAGAACACAAAACAAGCTTAAAACAGAGTAATTGGCCTTAGCAAGAAATCAACACGGCCTGGCACAAAGCCTGCACGACCGTGTCTCATCGATTACCTAGAGCACGGCCTAACTCACGAATTGCATGGCCGTGCATCATCTCATTACCACACATGGGTGTGTCAAGCGATCTACATGGCCGTGTCCTAATTGACAGACTTGAAGCACGGCTTGTATCCAAACTTACACGGCCGTGCTCAAAACAATAGAGTCAAGGCACGGCCCAACCCCGAATTACACGGGCGTGTGCCATGGGCGTGCCCCTGCCACGGGAATGAGCAATTTCACTCAGAATTGGATGCTTGAAGCCAAAGAAACATACTCCTAAGTCTACTTAAACACCCTAATTGCAATTCTACTTGAAAAAGGTACTTAGGAGCCAAGTAAAGCATCTCAAAAGCCTATATAAACAACCCAAGGCAGACATTGAAGAGGACGGCTTTTTGTAGAGGCTTTTGCCGAAGCTTTCATCTTTTAGGGAATCACTTGAAGATAGCCAGTTGATCTATCTCAAGAAGTCGGAGCTCTATTCAAGACGGAGGATCTCTCCTTCAATTCCTTCTGGGAGTTTTAGGGATTTCTTATGTTTTGTTTTATCTTTTCTCTTGAGATGTTTTCTTATTTAGTTATGAACTAAACCCTTCAGATACCTGAAGGGGATGAAACCTATGATGGATTTTTTTATTTGGTTTCTAAATTATATGATAAGTACTTAGTTTGTTCTTAATTTTGTTGTTTAATTTAATCGGATATGTTTAGGTGGAAGAGGAATAGACCTTACCTAAGAGTAGATCTAGCATACTTAAGCAGAGTTGATCGGGCGCCTAGAGATAGGGTTACGAGATTTTACCAGATTAGGGCAAAACCTAATATGGGAATCCATTAATTGATATACTGCTTCCTTAGGGGGTTATTATAAGAGAACGAGAGTTCCACAAATTAACCTAAGGTTAGACGTTATTTGCCTCAAGAGAGGGTTTAATATAGGTTAAGGAGTCTCACGGATCAAGCTAAGTAAAGAAATCATATGGTTTAGGGTTAAATAATAAGTGAAGTTATAAGTGGATTCTTCCCAAGGGTATTGTCTTTGTAACACCCCAAACCCAGTCAACACACCACGACCGAGCCAGGCATGTCACGGAGTGAAAATGTTTTGAAGAAAATAAGTTGCCGGTTTAGTTTCAGAAAAGATCTTTTTATTTGCTTTGAAATTTTGAAAGGCTTTTTAAAATTCATTCATCATTCATTGCTCAATAGAAAATGATAAACCTGTTAGAACCCGAGTAATTCTTGCTTTGTTAAATTAAAATCGTTTGTCTTTGAGCAAGGAAAACTTAGATTTTTCTTAAAAACATTCGAGCCAACTTCGTTATCCTTTTGAAAATATTGTTACCCGATGGTAAGATTTGAGAAAAACCCATTTTGTTGTATACTTTTTGAAAACTTTAGTCATTAAGTTATTTAAAACACGCTAATCAGTTTACTTAACAACATCCAGGAAATTAAAGCATATATAATAAAACCCTAAAAAAAAATACTAATGGCCTTATTACAAACCCAAATAAAATCAATTTAAAATGGAAGTACCCCAAACTGAAAGTCTAAATAAAATCGGAATAGATGTCGCATGGCCACCTCGAGTCCACCCGGCTCCACATCCACAATCTACGAGTCACCTGAAAAGATAGGGGAGAAGGTAAGTCACCAAGACTAAATGCATAATCCCCCTCCCGATTATAGCAACATACTTACACAAGTCATAATCAAGCAAACATATCATGCACCCAAACCTAGCCATCCACAACTCCTTTTTCTACCCCGTGTGGTACCAAACCACTGGTGGTGCCAAACTACTGGTGACCCAAAGTCACTAATATCAATAATAATGTGGTGCCAAACCACTAGTGAACCAAAGTCACAAATAATCCATATGTGGGGCCAACCCATGTTGTGATACCAAATTACTGGCGACAATCCCGTTTCATCAAATGTGGGGCCAACCCACTGTGGTGCTGAGTGTAACACCCCAAACCCGGTCAATACACCACGATCGAATCTGGTATGTTACGGGGAAAAAGGTATTTGAGAGGTTTAGGTTTTCATTTAAAAGTTTGCTGAAAACTCTTCCGTATGTTTTGTTCTTGTAGAAAACTTGAGCATGATTGTTTAAAAGCGATAGTGTATTTGAAAACCCGAAAATTTTGAAAACTTAATCAGTTATGTAAGTAAAATGAGTTTACCTCATTTAGAAATTTAAGTAATCCTTGTTGTTGCTTAAACACATTTTTTTTAGTTAATAAAGTTAATAAGAAATCACATTCAAGTTTGGAAAACAATTGAGTTTCATTTAATTTGAATTATAGCGTGATACCCGATGGTAAAGTTTAAAACATATCGCTTTGTAGTTTTGAAAACCTTATCTTTCTAAGTTTTATCGAATATTACCCAATAATTTGTTAAGGCATATTTGAAATCCAATCTAAGCAAGCAAATAACAAAATATAAGTTTAAAATTTTTAAAGAGGCCTTTTACAATCCCAACATAATCAAATGAAATTAAATAAGGTAAAGTACCAAGTTGGAAAATTAGTGCAAGTCCGAATTTATTTTTTTGGCATGGTCACCTCGAGTCCATCCTGGCTCCAAGTCCGCGGTCTACGTGTCACCTGAAATGATAAGGGAGAAGGTGAGTCGCAAGACTCAGTGCATAAATCCCTCTCTTGGTATAACATGCTAACACACATCATAACAAAGCAATGCAAGTAATGCACCCGATCCTAACCATCCATAACACCTTTTCTACCTCGTGTGGTACCAAACCACCGTGGTGCCAAACCACCGGTGACCCAAAGTCACGATATCCATAGATGTGGTGTCAAACCACTGGTGACCCAATGTCACGAAAGATCCATTTATGGGGCCAACCCGTGTGATACCAAATCATGGCGGCGATCCCATATCTCAAAAGTGGGTCCAACCCACGGTGGTGTTAGCCACGAGGGACGAGTCGCCATGAGGTGCCAAACCTCGGTGTCCCAAAGACACAAGTGTGATACCAAATCACGGTGGCCGTAGTCACAAATATAATGATGGGGCCAACCTATCGTGTGATACCAAATCATGGCGTCAATCCCAGTATAATCAGCAGTGGGGCCAACCCATTTGTGGTACTAAGCCACTTTGGGACGAGGCGGAGGTGCCAAACCTCTGGTGACCCAAAGTCACAATAATCAATCTGTGGTACCAAACCACTTTGGAGGTGCCAAACCTCCGGTGTCCCAAAGACACGGATATCATATCCCCTCCTCTCATATCACCCAATAACTTATCATACTAATACAAAGTCGTTGCAATCATGCTATCATGCTCACATGCTTAATATGACATCTCAAAATACATACACCAATAAATCATGATATCACATATCATCACATATCTCGTAATAAACGGACTTACCCGAATCCGTATCCATACCTCATTGGGTATTAAATCGAGTTAACCACACTGCTTCACTTACACAATCAAAGTTATTAACACATTACTCGATTAAGAAGGTGTGTTAGTTTACACACGATAGATCGCGCGCTTAATCACGAAGAACCAATTTAAACCCTTGATTATTTTGCTCTAAAAGTCGGTAAACACAAGATTAATCACTTAAAACCATTCGGCCAGAATAGATAAACCAAAGGGGTTTGCGTTAAACCTTTACCTTTGCAAATGGTTCAGTTTCCAACCAAACCCGAACCAACAATGGTTCCCTCTGATAATCGGCCTCCCCCTAAAACACAAACCATTAGTCTCATACGTCTTTGGCTTAACAACTCTAAAGAGAACCAATAAAGCAATCTCTTACCACCACTTACCCAACGTTTAGACTCCTCTTGCTTGCTTCCGAAATCCAAAGTCCCTATAACAAAATCGGTTACCAACCAAAGAGTTAACTCCCTTCAACAGATGCCGAAATCGGCCCTTTAACAACCCAAAATCAGTAAAGCACAAGAGAGGGGAGAAATGGCCATTCGACCAACACTTACCTCCTACTAGCCCGATTGAACAAGAATCCAACAAGGTCACCCTCCTCTAATATTTGGCAATGAAGAACTATAAGGATAGAAAAGATTCGGCTAGCACCCTTAACAAAATGGAAAAGGAGGTTCGGTCTTAAGGGAAATGGGAAGAATGATTAGGAACAAAAAGGCCAAGGGGTTTTGGAAAAGAAGAAAATAAAATGATGAATGGAGGGTGCTTTCGGTTTAAAGAAAAGAAGATGGAGGATGAAGTTTTGGAGGATGGTGTTTGGTCAAGAAGGAGAGAGAGAAGCTAGTTTGGCTCACAAGCAATGGAGTATGCAAATGTTCGACACCGACTTAAGAGAAAGGAAATAATGTATGAGAAGAAAGGTTACTAGTTTCGGTTTACTCAAGATGCAAATGAGAAGAAATGAGAACAATATTCGGCCACACACACACCAAGTTAAGAGATGCAAAGCAATTTGGCAAAAAGAAACTTGGACTTTCGGTTTAAGGAGAACAAATGGAAAAAGAAGAAAGCACTTAGGGTTTTGGCTTGTTTTGACAAAAGGGTGAATTTGCTTCCAAAAAATGCTTTTTGACCGAAAAAATGCACAAAGTGAAGAAGGAGTTTCGGCACTCCCATTCTCTCACATACCAAACCGTCTACTTCCCCCCAACATCTCTCCAAAATCCAGCCACAACTCCCCCAAACACTCCAAGCCTCCCATTCAAACTAGTTTGAACTAGTCTCCCTCCTACATTCACTCTCCACCCATCATTTGAACTTTTGACTTGGTCCAAGGTAGAGTTTGAACTGCCCACAACTCCTCCCCTCCATGCCGTCAAAATAGAAACCAAAATGGAGCACTCTGCAGCTTGAACACAAGACCTCCTCCCTCCTGCAAGTGATGCCAATCCAAGCTCTTAGTGGCGCCTTGCTTGCCACTCCACCAACTCCTTTCTTATGCTAAAAATTCACCTAAAATATTTATAAACCCCAGCTCCTTCAGCTCCTCCCCTCCTGAGCCTAAAACAAAAATTCTTTCTACCCCTTAGGCTTACACCTAGCTTATAACTAAGCCCCAACAACATCAAAATGACAACATAGCACACCATGCACATGCAACAAAGCCAAAATAAAATAGCCCACAACCCGGGATATTACAGTTCTACCCCCTTAAAAATAATTTTGGCCTCGAAATTACCTGGTCAAAAGAGTTGCGGGTATTGCTGTCTCATCATATCCTCGGGTTCCCATGTAGCTTCTTCCACGCCATGATTCCGCTTATAGTACCTTAACCAAAGCGCAGACTTCCCTCGCAGAACCTTCGCATCCCGATCTAAAATCATCAGGCTCTTCCTCTATGGTCAAATCTGGGTTTACCTCGATCTCTTCCACGCCACCACATGCGATGGATCGGCGATAATCTCAAAGCATCGAAACGTGGAACCCGTCGTGAATCTGACTTAGCTCTGTTGGCAACTCAAGCTGATATTCTACTGGTCCCACTCGTTTCAGCACCTTATACGGCCTAATAAACCTCGGACTTAGCTTACCTTTTCTTCTGAACCTTAATACTTTCTTCCACGGTGAGACCTTTAGAAAAACTTGATCTCCCACAGCAAATTCAATATCTCTCGCTTAAGATCGGCATAAGACTTACGCGGTCAGAAGCTTCCTTCAATTGGAGTGCGAATCAACTTAACATTGCCTTGGTCTCGGAACCAACTCGGTCCCAACAAGCGGCGTTCACTTAACTCCATCCAACAAGTAGGTGGCGACACTTCCTACCATACAACGCCTCATATGGTGCCATCTTGATGCTTGCTTGGTAACTATTGTTGTAAGCGAATTCAGCTAATGGTAGATACTCCTCCCAACTACCCCTGAAGTCCAATACACAACCTCGTAACATGTCCTCCAAGATCTGTATAACCCTTTCTGACTGCCCGTCAGTTGCGGGTGAAATCTTGTCTTTGAAATCAGCAGTGTACCTAGAGCACGATGCAGCGCTCTCGAACCTTAACGTAAATCGGGATCCCTATCCGAGATGATCGATCTTGGCACCCGTCTTGACCTCACTATCTCGACACATACAACCGCCAACCTCTGAGTGAGTAATCCACCCTCACCGGGATAAAGTGAGCTGATTTAGTCGATCGATCCACAATTACCCAAACTGAATCCTTCTTGCTAGGCGTAAGAGGTAATCCACTGATGAAATCCATAGTTATCCTTTCCCACTTCCTTTGTGGAATCTTCAGCGTTGTTGGTGACATCGATGCTCGACCTTGACCTGCTGACATGTCAGACACTTCCCTACAAACTCTATCACTTCCTTTTTGAGACCCGGCCACCAGAACTGTTCTCTGAGATCCCTATACATTTTGCTACCTCCAGGATGCATAGCGTGAAATTTGCTATATACATCCTGAAGAATCTTCTGCCTTAACTCAATATCCCTCGGTATACAAGCTTTCCCCTGAAAACACAGCACCCCATCACTAGACAAACTGTAACCCTTCAAACCATCATTCTGTACTTGTGTCCTTTGCGCACTTAAAACCTCATCCATCAACTATTTTTCTCTGATCTGCTCAACCCAAGTAGGCTTAACCTACAGCTCTGCCAGAATACTCCCATCGTCGTACAAACTTAAATGGGCAAACATCGCTCTTAAGTCCGAAACAACCTTACGGCTCAACGCGTCTGCCACTACGTTAGCCTTGCTCGGATGATACTCGATCGAATAGTCGTAGTCTTTCAGCAACTCAATCCATCTGCGCTGCCTCAGATTTAGATCTTTCTGAGTCAAGAGATACTTCAGACTCTTGTGGTCTGTGTAGACTATCTATTTCTCTCCGTACAAGTAATGTCTCCAAATCTTCAAGGCAAAGACTACAGCCGCTAGCTCCAGATCGTGTGTCGGATAATTAACCTCATGTAGCCTCAACTGCTGAGATGCGTAAGCCACAACCTTTCCTTCCTGCATCAGCACACAACCCAACCCCGTATGTGATGCATCGTAATAAACTGTGAATTCCTTTCCAGCCTCAGGTTGAATTAGAACCGGAGCTTCAGTCAAAACCTTCTTCAACTTGTCGAAGCTCTCCTGCTGCTTCTCAGTCCAAATGAACGGAACCCCTTTTCTTAACAATTTGGTCATCGGCACTGCGATCAACGAAAATCCCTCTACAAACCTTCGGTAGTATCCTACCAAACCCAAAAACTCGAATCTCGACTCTTGACCTAGGCGGCTTCAATCCAAAAGCGCCTCAATCTTTCGAGGATCCACTCTAATCCCTCGGTAGATACTACATGACCCAAGAACGTCACCTCCTAAGCGAACTTCGCATTTACTAAACTTTGCATAAAATTGTTTCTCCTCATAATCTGCAATACCACCCGCAATCGCATCATGTTCCTCCTCGGTCCTTGAATATACCAAGATGTCATCGATAAAAACCACTACTGGTGATCTAAATCTTTGGGAACACCTATTCATCATATCCATGAAAATTGCCGTAGCGTTAGTCAACCCGAGCGGCATAACTAAGAACTCAAAGTGCCCATACCGAGTGCGAAATGCCGTCTTGCGGATATCGCCTCCTTCACCTTTAGCGGTGATACCGGACCTTAAATCGATCTTGAGAAAATCGATGCACCCTTGGTGATCAAACAAGTCATCTATCAGAAGCGGCGGATACTTGGTTTTGATCGTTAGCTTATTCAATTGGCGGTAGTCTATACACATTCGCATAGTACCGTCTTTCTTCTTGACAAAATACGGTGCTCCCAAGGCGAAACACTTGGCCTGATAAAGCCTCGGTCCAACAACTCCTGGATCTGAGCCTTAAGCTCCACTAACTCTTTAGGCGCCATCCTATATGGAGTAATAGATACTGGCGCAATTTCGGGTAACAGATCTATCCCGAACTCTACCTCACGATCCGGTGGCAAACCCGGAAGCTCCTCAGGAAACACATCAACAAATTCCCTAACTGTGCGAACCGTCTCTACAGTAGACTCATTAGCCTCCAAAGCATACACATGAACCATATATGCTTAACATCCCTTCCTGACCATCTTCTCGGCTTTCAGAGTAGATACCACATTGGATAGATAATTCCTTCTATTATCGATCAGGACTACTTCATCACCCCTAGCTATTTTCAGAACCATAAACTTAGCAGCAATCCAACCTACTTTGGTACTTAACCGGCCGGTCCATCCAAGAATCGGATCGAACTCCCCAAGCGGCGGTTCCTCGGATCATCCACAAATACTACCCTTGGAGTTCTAGAGTGCGTCTCTATCTGACTTATCTACAACTACTGAGTGACCTAGAGGGCTTATTACGGTCATCTGCCTAGAAGATATCTCGGAGTCTAGATCTATGGTATTCACTATGCTACTCGCAACATATGAATGTGTTGAACCCACATCAATCAAAGCAGTAAATGGAGAACCAAAGATTAAAAACGTACCGGTTATGACGTCCGATACGTCGCCCTCCTCTCGGCGCCTCGCTGCATACACTAGCCCCGGCTGTCTGGCCTCAGCACTACCTATACCTCTGCCCGGTGCTCCACGGCCCTGACCAGAACCATTACCTCCTCTGCCATTACCTCGGCCCCTCTGCGGTGGTGGTCTATTATTCCTGTACTGAGTACGGCCCTGACTCTCGGACTGAATCCTAGCCAACTTGCACGAATAGTCCCTCACACGGTGGTCCAGCGAGCCACACTCAAAATAGCCTCTACCCCCAGTCCAACATCCTCCCCAATGAGCTTTCCAACAACGGTTACACTGCGGCGGTCCCTGACTAGCAGCAACAAACCTACCAGACTGATTCGACCCACTCGGTCTAGCCCTTTTCTGCGGATTACCCGACGACCCAGAAGACCCAAAACTCCTCTTATGTCGGTTCCTATCCATGCCTTGCCTCACAGACTCCTTAATGCCCTCGCTACCTTAGCCTTCTCAACCAAGGCAGCAAATTCACGCTCTGTTTGGCGCAATCAACAACCTTAATTCATCTCGCGGGCTATCCTCAAAGCGAACACACCTCTCGTGTTTAGTAGCCACCATACCCACAGCATCTGACTTCGACCTCGAAACTACGCCTCGTACTCGACATAGATTTACTCCCTGAACTAACCTCGAAATGCTTTTCGTTGCTCATTAATGTAGTTAGCTCCAGCGTACTTTTTACGATAGCGACCACAAATAGTCCCAAGTCGGATCTTTATTTTTGCGGTATTGTCGACAACCGTGAGCCACCATGGTATGACTCATCTCGGAAGTGATACTATCCCTTTAACTTTTCTTGGCGATCGAGTCCGGATCGTCCATGATCCGCTCTCGTCGCTTCCGGCCAATATTTAGCGATCTTTGGGAGCAACACGGAGACACCTCGAAAAACTTCACCCCGTTTGCGAAGTCGTTCGAGCGCAGATTTTCTAGCTCCGTGCCCCACCTACTCCAACTACCCTTTCCGAAACCGCGGCATCGCTGTGACCTTTGCGTCGTCCCGAGTCATTCACGAAACTCACCACCTCCGGTGGTGGCGGTTCGATATCTCGTTCTCGACCACGACGGAACCTACGGGTTGAAGCGTCATCCTACCTCGACCACGTCCACGACCACGTCCACCCGTGTACTCATGACTAAAATCTTGTCTGAGTTAAAGAATTTTTATGCATCAGTAATTATTCCATTGTTTAAACGCAAAGTCTTATGAATATTAAAGAAGCTTTGTTTTTGCGAGTCCACTAAGTCCTATCAGTTTCAGTTTCTAAGGTAATCCACTACTGCTAGTCATCCATTCACATCAACATCAAGATCACAAGCAATAGTAAGGGGTACTTACTTGGGCGGATTGGTGCCGGAGACTCGGTGTCATGGCTTTCAAACCATACTTTTTAAAACAGGACACTTAAAAACCAAAATTTAAAACATTTTGGGCCTCGGGCCCATAGCCGAGCCTTTGAACTGGCTCTGATACCACAATTGTAACACTCCAAACCCGGTTAATACACCACGACCGAATCTGGTATGTTACAGGGAAAAAGGTATTTGAGAGGTTTAGGTTTCTGTTTAAAAGTTTGCTGAAAACTCTTCCGTATGTTTTGTTCTTGTAGAAAACTTGAGCATGATTGTTTAAAAGTGATAGTGTATTTGAAAACCCGAAAATTTTGAAAACTTAATCAGTTATGTAAGTAAAACGAGTTTACCTCATTTAGAAATTTAAGTAATCCTTGTTGTTGCGTAAACACATTTTTTTTTTAGTTAATAAAGTTAATAAGAAATCAATTCAAGTTTGGAAAACAATTGAGTTTCATTTAATTTGAATTACAGCGTGATACCCGATGGTAAAGTTTAAAACATATCGCTTTGTAGTTTTGAAAACCTTATCTTTCCAAGATTTATCGAATATTACCCAATAATTTGTTAAGGCATATTTGAAATCCAACCTAAGCAAGCAAATAACAAAATATAAGTTTAAAATTTTTAAAGAGGCCTTTTACAATCCCAACATAATCAAATGAAATTAAATAAGGTAAAGTACCAAGTTGGAAAATCGATTGCAAGTTCGAATTTATTTTTTGGCATGGTCACCTCGAGTCCATCCGGCTCCAAGTCCGATCTCGTGTCACTGAAATGATAAGGAGAAGGTGAGTCGCAAGACTCGATGCATAAATCCCTCTCCGGTATAACATGCTAACACACATCATAACAAAGCAATGCAAGTAATGCACCCGATCCTAACCATCCATAACACCTTTTCTACCCGTGTGGTACCAAACCCTTTGGTGGTGCCAAACCACCGGTGACCCAAAGTCACGATATCCATAGATGTGGTGCCAAACCACTTTGGTGACCCAAAGTCACGAAAGATCCATTTGTGGGGCCAACCCACGTGTGATACCAAATCACCGGCGGCGATCCCATATCTCAAAAGTAGGGCCAACCCACGGTGGCGTTAGCCACGAGGACGAGTCACTATGAGGTGCCAAACCTCCGGTGTCCCAAAGACACAAGTGTGATACCAAATCCTTGGTGACCGTAGTCACAAATGTAATGATGGGGCCAACCCATCGTGTGATACCAAATCACCGGTGTCAATCCCATTATAATCAGCCGTGGGGCCAACCCATCGTGGTACTAAGCCACTTGGGGCGAGGCGCGAGGTGCCAAACCTCTGGTGACCCAAAGTCACAATAATCAATCTGCAGTACCAAACCCTTTGGAGGTGCCAAACCTCTGGTGTCCCAAAGACACTGGATATCATATCCCCTCCTCTCTTATCACCCAATAACATATCATACTAATGCAAAGTCGTGCAATCATGCTATCATGCTCACATGCTTAATATGACATCTCAAAATACATACACCAATAAATCATGATATCACATATCATCACATATCTCGTAATAAACAGACTTACGAATCCGTATCCATACCTCATTGGGTATTAAATCGATCAACCATCTTGTTTCACTTACACAATCAAAGTTATTAACACATTACTCACTTAAGAAGGTGTGTTGGTTTACACACGATAGATCGCAACAATCCAGAAGAATCGGTTTAAACCCTTGATTATTTTGCTCCTAAAGTCGGCCAAACACGGATTAATCACTTAAAACCATTCAAATGAATAGATAAACCAAAGGGGTTTGCGTTAAACCTTTACCTTTGTAAATGGTTCGGTTTCCAACCAAACCCGAACCAACAATGGTTCCCTCTGATAATCAGCCTCCCCCCTAAAACACAAACCATTAGTCTCATACGTCTTTGGCTTAACAACTCTAAAGAGAACCAATAAAGCAATCTCTTACCACCACTTACCCAACGTTTAGACTCCTCTTGCTTGCTTCCGAAATCCAAAGTCCCTATAACAAAATCGGTTACCAACCAAAGAGTTAACTCCCTTCAACAGATGCCGAAATCGGCCCTTTAACAACCCAAAATCAATAAAGCACAAGAGAGGGGAGAAATGGCCATTCGGCCAACACTTACCTCCTACTAGCCCGATTGAACAAGAATCCAACAAGGTCACCCTCCTCTAATATTCGGCAATGAAGAGCTATAAGGAGAGAAAAGATTCGGCTAGCACCCTTAACAAAATGG
The DNA here is from genome assembly GCA_025506655.1 of Gossypium rotundifolium. Taxonomy (NCBI): domain Eukaryota; kingdom Viridiplantae; phylum Streptophyta; class Magnoliopsida; order Malvales; family Malvaceae; genus Gossypium; species Gossypium rotundifolium. Next base: position 56,456,079 of record CP106731.1, read on the forward strand.
AAAAGGAGGTTCGGTCTTAAGGGAAATGGGAAGAACGATTGGGAACAAAAAGGCCAAGGGGTTTTGGAAAAGAAAAAAATAAAATGATGAATGGAGGGGTGCTTTCGGTTTAAAGAAAAAGAAGATGGAGGATGAAGTTTTTGGAGGATGGTGTTTCGGTCAAGAAGGGAGAGAGAGAGAATCTAGTTTTGGCTCACAAGCAATGGAGAAAGCAAATGGAGATGCAAGTTCGGCACCAGCTTAAGAGAAAGGAAATAATGTATGAGAAGAAAGGTTACTAGTTTCGGTTTACTCAAGATGCAAATGAGAAGAAATGAGAAAAATATTCGGCCACACATACACACCAAGTTAAGAGATGCAAAGCAATTTGGCAAAAAGATACTTGGACTTTCAGTTTAAGGAGAATAAATGGAAAAAGAAGAAAGCACTTGGGGTTTCGGCTTGTTTTGACAAAAGGGTGAATTTGGTTCCAAAAAATGCTTTTTGACCGAAAAAAATGCACAAAGTGAAGAAGGAGTTTCGGCACTCCCACTCTCTCACATACCAAACCGTCTACTCCCCCAACATCTCTCAAAATCCGCCACAACTCCCCAAACACTCCAAGCCTCCCATTCAAACTAGTTTGAACTAGTCTCCTCCTACATTCACTCTCCACCCATCGTTTGAACTTTTGACTTGGTCCAAGGCAGAGTTTGAACTGCCTACAACTCCTCCCTTCCATGCCGTCAAAATAGAAACCAAAATGGAGCACTCTGCAGCTTGAACACAAGACCTCCTCCCTCCACGCAAGTGGCGCCAATCCAAGCTCTTAGTGGCGCCTTGCTTGCCACTCCACCAACTCCTTTCTTATGCTAAAATTCACCTAAAATATTTATAAACCCCGGCTCCTTGGCTCCTCCCCTCCTGAGCCTAAAACAAAAATTCTTTCTACCCCTCAGGCTTACACCTAGCTTATAACTAAGCCCCAACAACATCAAAATGACAACATAGCACACCATGCACATGCAACAAAGCCAAAATAAAATAGCCCACAACCCGGGATATTACACTGAGCCACTCGGACGAGTCACTATGAGGTGCCAAACCTCTAGTGACCTAAAGTCATGATTATCAACTGTGGTACTAAACCACTGGTGGTGCCAAACCACTGGTGACCCAAAGTCACAGATATCAATCTTCCCCCTCCTCTCATATCACCCATATAAATGCTCATGCATATACAAATCATGCCATCATGCTTAATCGTTAAACATATATCAAACATGACATAGATATTAACATCAGAAATCATGTGCCATAATCTCAACCAAAATGGACTTACCCATAATCCTTACTCATACCCATAAAGGTACCAAATTGAAATCTACACAGTTTCAGCTTTTAATACAGTATTAAGTTATTAACAGGTTTCATAGATTATGAAGTGTGTAAGTTACACACCTGATCACTAACGCGATTGTTGAATCCTGAAGTTCCCGATCTAACACACTAGATCTCCTTTATCCTACATTCGGCCAAACCAATATCATTAACAAGGCCATTCGACGACACTAACAAATCCCGAAGAGTTAACGCATGAAGCCACGACCCTTACCTTAATACCGATTTGATTTCCAACCAAATCCCGAAACTACATGATGATCCCCCATGCAATCGGCCACACACTATCACATAAAAACAATTAGCCTTCGACTTTTCAAACAACTAACAGAATGATTGAATCGACACAAACCTTGCAACTGACTTATCGAAATTGCTTGATAGGGAAATAGATGACCCTGATCTACTGCTTCAAAGTTCTGAAGATCCTAAAAGAGACCAATCACATGGTTGATTAAAAGCCAAGACAAATGCCAAAATTCTGCTTTTGTCTACACATGTCGACAGAGAGAAAAGAAAGTGAGAATAAAGTTTCAGCCAAGATTACTTACCCTCTTTAAATCCTATTAGAGAAGAACCAAGGAAGATCTATGGTAGACTGATATTCAGCCAATAATGAGAAGGGGAGAGTTTGAAAGATTCCTGCAATAATAGAGAGCAAACAAATGAGATTCGGCTATGGTTTGAGAAAAAGACCAAATAAGATTCAGCTAAAAAAAAGAAAGAAGAGAATAGGAGAAAGATGAATGGTATTCGGCTTCTGCTAATGAAAGAGATGGATGAGAAAATAAAATGGGAAAGAGAGAATTCGGCAAAGGAAGAAAGAAGAAGATTTCGGCACAAGGGTTTGAGAAAAGAAAAAGATGAAGAGAAGAGAATAGATTCAGTTTTTGAGCAAAAATGGGAGAAGAGAAGTGAAACAAGTTTCGGCTCCAAAGAAAATGAGAGGAAAACAAATGAAATTCGGCTCAATGCCTAAGGAAGAAATTGACAAGAGTCTAGGGTGCTTTTGGCTTTCAAATTCAAAGGAGAGAAAGAAAGAAGTCCCAAATGGTGCTAAAGGATTCGACTTGCTATGCTAGAGGGAAAAATCGACAAGTGCCTAAATGAGGTTTCAGTTTTGCTTCCCAACCAAATGCACCAAGCTTTGCTAGCTGAAAATGACCCCCTAAGCTAACTATGGAGGGACGGCTCACCTAACATGTTCCCCAACCGAACACTCCTCTTCCACTGTTCAAAATTCGGCAACCACCTCAAATTTCTCCTGGCCACAAATTCAAATGAGTTTGAATTTCACAAGTTCCTAAATTTTCTCATTGCCACCAGTTTAAATTAATCTAACTTAATCCACAATTATCTGACAGAGTTTGAGCTGAGCACAATAGCTCCCTCCTTGGCGTCAAAATGGTAAGCAGAAAATGGGATTTCTGCTGCTCGAACTTGAGCTCCCCCTTCCTTGCATGTGGTGTCACTTTCAAGGGCCTAAGGGGCACCTCCTTGCCACTCTTCCAAGCCAATTCTTGTACTTAACTTCCCCATGAAATATACTTAACCCCTAGCTCCTTCAGCTCCCATAAACTAAAGCTTAAAAACAAAACTTTTCCTGTAGCTCGGGCCTACCCTTGACTTATAACTAGACTCTAGAACCCCTCAATTAATAACATAATTAATCAATACATATGCAAAGAAGTTCAAAACCAATAGCCCCTATTTAAGGATGTTACAGTTTTACCCTCCTTAAAAATAATTTCGGCCTCAAAATTACCTGGTCAAAAGAGTTGAGGGTATTGCTGCCTCATCACATCCTCTGGCTCTCACGTAGATTCTTCCACGCCATGGTTTTGCCATAATACCTTCACTAATGGAACTGATTTCCTATGCAAAACCTTCACATCCTGAGCTAAAATCTGTATTGGTTCCTCTTCCATGGTCAAATCTGGGCTCACCTTAATTTTCTCCATAATACCACGTGCGATGGATCTCAACGGTAGCGCCTAAGCATGGAGACATGGAATACATCATATATCTGGCTCAGTTCCGCTGGCAACTCGAGCTAATAAGCTACTGGTCCTACTCGTTTTAACACCTTATATGGGCTAATAAATCTTGGGCTTAGCTTGCCTTTCCTTCCAAACCTCAGCACCTTCTTCCATGGTAAGACCTTTAGAAAAACCCTGTCGCCCACTGCAAACTCAATATCTCACCGCTTAAGATCGGCATATGACTTCTGCCTGTCTAAAGCTTCCTTTAGATGAGCCTGAATCAACTTGACTTTATCCTCGGTCTCAACAACCAACTCCAGTCCCAACATCTGATGCTCACCCAACTCTATCCAGCATGTAGGTGTACGACACTTCCTACCATACAACGCCTCATATGGTGCCATCTTAATGCTCGCCTGGTAACTATTGTTGTATGTAAATTTAGCTAACGGTAGAAACTCTTCCCAGCTGCCTCTAAAGTCCAAGACACAACCTCTCAACTTATCCTCCAAGATTTGTATAACCCTTTCCGACTGTCCATCCGACTGCAGATGAAATACCGTACTAAAATCCAACCACGTACCCAATGCCTGATACAATGCTTTCCAGAATCTCGACGTGAATCTGGGATCCCTATCCGAGATGATTGATACTGGCACACCGTGCAACCTCACTATCTCTACCACATACGACAGCTAACCACGGGTGAATAATCGACCCTTCTGGTATGAAATGAGCCGATTTAGTCAAACGGCCCACAATCACCCAGATTGAGTCCTTCTTGCTAGGCATATGGGGTAGCCCACTGACAAAGTCCATAGTGATCCTTTCCCACTTCCACTGAGGAATTTTTACTGGCTGAAGTAAACTTGACGGCAATTGATGCTTAGCTTTGACCTGCTGACACGTCAGACACTTGCCCACAACATCAGTCACTTCCCGCTTCAGACCCGGCCACCAAAATTGCTCTCGCAAATCTCGGTACATCTTGCTACCTCCAGGATGCATAGCGTTTGGGCTGCTATGTGCGTCCTGAAGAATCCTCTGCCTTAACTCGACATCCTTTGACATACAAGCTCTCCCTTGAAAACACAACACTCCATCATTGGTCAAGTTGTAACCTTCCAAACCACCACTCTGCACTTGCAATCTCCGAGCATTCAAACCCTCATCCACTAATTATTTCTCTTTAATCTGCTCTACCCAAGTCGGCTTAACTTGTAATTCTACCAAAAGACTCCCGTCGTCATACAGGCTAAGTTGAGCAAACATCGCTCATAGGTCCAACACTACCTTACGACTCAACACGTCTGCAACTACGTTAGGCTTGCCCGAATGATACTCAATTGAACAATCGTAGTCCTTCAACAGCTCAATCTATCTGCGCTGTCTCAAATATAAGTCATTCTGAGTCAAGAGATACTTCAGACTCTTGTGGTCCGTGTAGACTATCGACTTTTCACCGTACAAATAGTGCCTCTAAATCTTCATGGCGAAAACCACTGCAACCAACTCCAAGTCATGTGTCGGATAGCTAACTTCATGCGGTCTCAATTGTCGAGATGCATATGCCACTACTTTCCCTTCCTGCATCAGTATACATCCCAAGCCAGTATGTGATGCATCACAGTAGACCGTGAATTCTTTTCCTACCTCAAGCTGAACCAAAATCGGAGCTTCCGTCAGAATCTTCCTCAATTTGTCGAAACTTTCCTGTTGTTTCTCAGACCACAAAAATGGAACTCCTTTCCTCAATAACTTGGTCAACGGTGTGGCGATCAGAGAAAATCCTTTTACAAATCTTCGGTAATACCTTGCCAGACCTAGAAAACTCTGAACTTTCGCTACTAACTTAGGCTATTTCCAGTCCAATACTGCCTCAATCTTGCGAGGGTCCACTCTTATCCCTTCAGCTGGTACCATGTGACCTTAGAAAGTCACCTCCCTGAGCCAGAACTCGTACTTACTGAACTTAGCAAATAACTGCTTCTCCCTCAGTATTTGCAAAACTACCCATAAGTGCACATCATGATCCTCCTCAGATCTCGAGTACACCAATATGTGATACATAAATACCACGACAAAGCCGGTCCAAATGCAATTTGGAACACCCAATTCATCATGTCCATGAATGCCACCGGTGTGTTAGTCAACCCAAACGGCATTGCCAAAAACTCGTAGTGCCCATACCGAGTGCGAAACGCCATTTTGTGGATATCAGCCTTCTTCACCTTAAGCTGATGATACCCCGACCGTAGATCGATCTTCGAGAAAACTGATGCCCTCTTAAGCTGATCAAACAAGTCATCGATCCTTGGCAACGGATACTTGTTCTTGATCGTCAGCTTGTTCAACTGGCGGTAGTTTATGCACATCCGCATTGTACCATCCTTCTTCTTAACAAAGAGCACTGGCGCTCCCCAAGGTGAAACACTTGGCGGATAAAACCCCGGTCCAACAATTCCTGCATCTGAGCCTTCAACTCCACCAATTTCTTTGGCGCCATTCTATACGGGGCAATAGACACTAGCGCAGTTCTGGGTAACAAATCTATACCGAATTCAACTTCTCAGTCCGGAGGCAGACCCGAAAGTTCTTCAGGGAATACGTCAGTAAATTCCTTCACTGTTCAGACATTCTTCACTGCTGACTCCTTGGCCTCCAAAGCACACACCCGAACTAGAAACGCCTCACAGCCCTTCTTGACCATCTTCTCATCTTTCAAAGCTGACACCATATTGGATAGATAATCTCTTCTATTACCTATCATAACCACTTTTCCACCCTCAACCGTTTTCAAAACCATGCGCTTAGCCGCACAATCCAAACTCGTTTGATACTTCACCAGCCAGTCCATCCCAAGAATCAGATCAAACTCCCCAAACGGCAGTTCCACCAGATCAGCCACAAATACTACCCCTTGGAGTTAAGGGGTACATCCCTATACAGCTTATTTACTTCTACAAAGTGACCTAGAGGACTAATTACTGTCATCTCCTTAGAAGTAGTCTCAAAGTCTAGGTTCATAGTCTCTACTATACTACTGGCAACAGAAGAATGCGTCGAACCCAGATCTATCAAAGTAGTATATGGTAATTCAAAGGTTAGGAACGTACCGATTATGACGTCCAGTATGTCGCCTTCCTCTCGACGTCTCGCTGCATATATCAATCCAGGTTGTCTTGCTTCAGTGTTGCCTGCACCTCTGCCCGGTGCCCCGGCCCCGACTAGAACCATTTCCTCTTCTACTAGCACCACGACCCATCTGTGGTTGCGGTCCCTCATTCTAAGCGAGCACGGCCCGCCTCCAGTTGAATCTTGGCTAACTTCCGTGGGCGGTCTCTCACACGATGATCGATGATCCACACTCAAAACATCCTTTGCCACCGGTCCAACATCCTCCCAATGAGATTTTCCACACCGATTACCTCGCTTTTGGTCCTTGATTAATGTGAGTCTCCCGGTGATTGACCCACCTTGCCTAGCCCTTTTTTGAGAGTTTTTGGCTGATCCAGATGGTCCAAACCCTCTCTTCTATTTATTCCTATCCACATTCTGTCTCACTGATTCCTTAACCCCTTCAGCTACCTTAGCCTTCTTTACCAACACAGTAAACTCCCGCTCCTACTGTGGAGCAATCAGCAATCTCAGCTCATCGCTTAGTCTGTCCTCGAACCTGACACATTGCTCATGCTCCGTAGCCACGATACCACGAGCATACTGGCTCAACCATAAGAATTCCGCCTCATACTCCGCTACGGACTTACTCCCTTGAACCAGCCTCAGAGACGCCTTCCTCTGCGCATCAATATAATTGGCCCCAACATACTTCTTCTGACAAGCCACCTTGAAATAATCCCAAGTGAGATCATCCGCTGTAGCACCATCCTGGACCGTGAGCCACCACTGGTATGACTCATCTCGGAGAAGCGACACTACCGCTTTCAATTTCTCCTCAGTCGTCAGATCTAAATCATCTATAATTCGTTCCGTCACCTCCAACCAATACTCAGCTGTATTGAGCGCCACACCAGAAACACCTCAGAACATCTCAGCCCCATTGGCTCAGAGTCGCCCGATCTGATTTTGAGCTCCGTACCTCTTCTGCTCCACCACTCTTTCAAGCACCGCGGCATTATGCTGCGACCTTTGCATCATCCCGTCGATCCTAGTACTCAATACCGGTAATGGTGGTGGTGGTATCTCATTATCGACCCTTGACCGGACCCTAGCGGTTCCGTCACGGTCATTACGCCTCTACCACGACCTCGCACATTACGACCATATCCCCCAAAACTCATGACTATGCCCGCGCCTTAATCTGCTTTAAAAATTTTATGCATTAGTTTCTGTTCCACTGATTACCCACGAGCAAGTTTTATGTAAGGAAGTTTAGTAGCAGTTCTTTCGATCATCACAAAGTTTTTATTTCAAGTCTTCTACCCCAATTCAGTGAATTACATTCATTCATCAATAACATCCTCCACCCATACTCCACCTATAGGGGTATTCTTGTCATTTCACTACTCGGGGGTATTTTCGTAGTTTAACCTATTGGGGTATTTTAGTAGTAAATCAGGGTTAATTTGGAATTCTTTTACAAATTGTAGGTATTTTAGAAATTCCAGAAATTGGGGGTATTTTGATAATTTCATAAGCCAGGGGTATTTTTGTAATTATACAAAATATGGTTCCAGGTGATTTTATGAAGTAAGGGTGTTTTAGGAATTTTCAATTCGGGGGTACTTAGGTAATTTTCATACCAAGGGTATTTTGGTAATTTTACCCATCAGGGGTAATTTGGTTAATTTACAAATTAGGGGTATTTTGGTCATTTTCCAAATTAATGGTACTTTGGTAATTTTGAAACCATGGTTAAATTTTAGGGTTGTACAAAACAAGGTGGCTAGTCCTTTTCAGTTTTTAGTTATTGAATTTAGCCTACGAATAAGTCGCCTCAGTTAGAGTGAACCGTCACTACGCACCAGGTAGGATTCAAGTGAAGAGGAGGTGAGTCACTAAGATGCATTTAAATACCGGCTCCCCAGAATCCATTCCTAGACATCGCTGCAGTTTGCCACACCCTTAATCTTAGCGGCGTACTCACGAGTTTGTTTAGTTGATATTTAAGTCTTATGAAATTTTGCATTGGAGTAGGCTATTCCTAAGGTTCAATAACTCCTAACCTACTAATCTCGATCCCAAAATACCCATTTCTCCCACATTCAAATCACACAAGGGTTAGGGATACTTACAGGTGGATTGGTCTTGAGAGACTTCGGTGTCATCTTTGGTCAAACCATGTACCTTTCCCACAAAATTTTTCAAAACCCTACTTTTAAACATTTTGGGCCTCGGGCCCATAGTTGAGCTTTTGAACCTGGCTCTGATACCAAAAATGTAACACCCCAAACCCGGTCAACACACCACGATCGAGTCAGGCATGTCACGGAGTGAAAACGTTTTGAAGAAAACAAGTTGCCAGTTTAGTTTCAGCGAAAAGATCTTTTTATTTGCTTTGAAATTCTGAATGGCTTTTTAAAATTCGTTCATTATTCATTGCTCAACAGAAAATGTTAAACCTATTGGAACCCGAGTAATTCTTACTTAGTTAAATTAAAACTGTTTGTCTTTGAGCAAGGAAAACTTAGATTTTTCTTAAAAACATTCGAGCCAACTTTGTTATCCTTTTGAAAATCATTGCAGATGGTAAGATTTGAGAAAAACCCGTTGTGTTGTATACTTTTGAAAACTTTAGTTATTAAGTTATTTAAAACACGCTAATCGGTTTACTTAACAACATCCGGAAATTAAAGCAGATATAATAAAACCCTAAAAAAATACTAATGGCCTTATTACAAACCCAAATAAAATCAATTTAAAATAGAAGTACCCCAAACCGAAAGTCTAAATAAAATCGAAATAGACGTCGCATGGCCACCTCGAGTCCACCAGGCTCCGCATCCGTGATCTACGAGTCACCTAAAAAGATAGGGGAGAAGGTGAGTCACCAAGACTCAGTGCATAATCCCCCTCCCGATTATAGCAACATACTTACACAAGTCATAATCAAGCAAACATATCATGCACCCAAACCTAGCCATCCACAACTCCTTTTTCTACCCTGTGTGGTACCAAACCACTGGTGGTGCCAAACCACTGGTGACCCAAAGTCACTAGGGCCAACCCATTGTGGTGCTGAGCCACTAGGACGAGTCGCTATGAGGTGCCAAACCTCTGGTGACCCAAAGTCACAATTATCAACTGTGGCACCAAACCACTGGTGGTGCCAAACCACTGGTAACCCAAAGTCACAAATATCAATCTTCCCCTTCCTCTCATATCACCCACATAAATGCTCATGCACATACAAATCATGCCATCATGCTTAATCGTTAAACATATATCAAACATGACATATATATTAACATTAGAAATCATGTGCCATAATCTCAACCAAAATGGACTTACCCGTAATCCTTGCTCATACCCATAAAGGTACCAAATTGAAATCTACACAGTTTCGGCTTTTAACACAGTTTTAAGTTATTAAAGATTTCATAGATTATGAAATGTGTAAGTTACACACGTGATCACTAACGCGATTGCTAAATCCTGAAGTTCCCGACCTAACACACTAGATCTCCTTTATCCTACATTCGGCCAAACCAATATCATTAACAAGGCAATTCGGCCACACTAACAAATCCCGAAGAGTTAATGCATGAAGCCACAATCCTTACCTTAATGCCGATTTGATTTCCAACCAAATCCGAAACTACGTGATGATCCCCCTTGCAATCGGCCATACACTATCACATAAAAACAATTAGCCTTCGGCTTTTCAAACAACTAACAGAATGATTGAATCGACACAAACCTTACCACTGACTTATCAAAATCACTTAACAGGGAAATAGATAACCCCGATCTATTGCTTCAAAGTCCCAAAGATCCTAAAAGAGACCAATCGCATGGTTGATTAAAAGTCAAGACAAATGCCAAAATTCGACTTTTGTCTACACATGTCGACGGAGAGAAAAAAAGTGAGAATAAAGTTTCGGCTAAGATTACTTACCCTCTTCAAATCTGATTAGAGAAGAACCAAGGAAGATCTATGCTAGACTGATATTCAGCCAATAATGAGAAGGGGAGAGTTTGAAAGATTTCGACAATGGTAGAGAGCAAACAAAGGAGATTCGGCTATGGTTTGAGAAAAAAACCCAATAAGATTCGGCTAAAGAAAATGAAAGAAGAGAATGGGAGAAAGATGAATGGTATTCGGCTTCTGCTAATGAAAGAGATGGAGAAGAAAATGAAATGGGAAAGAGGGAATTTGGCAAAGGAAGAAAGAAGAACATTTCGGCACAAGGGTTTGAGAAAAAAAAAGATGAAGAGAAGAGAATAGATTCGGTTTTTTAGCAAAAATGGGAGAAGGAAGTGAAACAAGTTTCGGCTTCAAAGAAAATGAGAGGAAAACAAAGGGAATTCGGCTCAATGCCTAAGGAAGAAATTGACAAGAGTCTAGGGTGCTTTTTGCTTTTGGTTTCAAAGGAGAGAAAGAAAGTAGTCCCAAATGGTACTAAAGGATTCGGCTTGCTATGCTAGAGGGAAAAATCGACAAGTTCCCAAATGAGGTTTCAGTTTTGCTTCCCAACCAAATGCACCAAGCTTTGCTAGCCAAAAATGACCCCCCCTAAGCTAACTATGGAGGGAAGACACACCTAACATGTTCCCCAACCGAACACTCCTCTTCCACTGTTTAAAATTCAACAACCACCTCAAATTTCTCCTAGCCACAAATTCAAATAAGTTTGAATTTCACAAGTTCCTAAATTTTCTCATTGCCACCAGTTTAAATTAATCTGACTTAATCCACAATTATCTGACAAAGTTTGAGCTGAGCACAATACCCCCTCCTTGAGTCAAAATAGTAGCGAAAAATAGGATTTACTGTTTGCTCGAACTGAGCTCCCCTTCCCGCATGTGGCGTCACTTTCAAGGCCCTAAGTGGCGCCTCATTGCCACTCTTCCAAGCCAATTCTTGTGCTTAAATTTTGCACGAAATATACTTAACCCCTAGCTCCTTCAGCTCCCTTAAACTAAAGCATAAAAACAAAATTTTTTCCTGTAGCTCGGGCCTACCATTGACTTATAACTAGACTCTAGAACCCCTCAATTAATAACACAATTAATCAATACATATGCAAAGAAGTTTAAACCCAATATCCCCTATTTAATGATGTTACAGTCTTCACCAACTGAGTTTTCCTAAAGTCTTTCTCCAATTCATTCTTTTGTCTTTGCATCTAGTTTAGTTTTTTATTAGTTTTATAAACCAATCACTCCATATTTCAAGGCTAAATAATAGAAAGAAAGTGAGTAGTAGTACTTTTAGGTTCCTTTGGGTTCGATAAGATATTCTTGCCTAAACTATACTCTTGCTCGATAGGTGCTTTGCCTCTATTGTTGTCATAGTTGGTCTCTGAGTTCGATCATTATTTTTATAAATTTTAAAACTAGATTGTTTGACACGATCAAGTTTTTGGCGCTGTTGTCGGGGAACTCTAAAATATTAAGAAAGCTCTATTTCTATTACTTTAGCCATTATTTTATTATTTTCACAATTTACTTTTGTTTATAGTTTAGGCTAAATTTTTATTTACACTAAATTTATTTCTTCTCCTAGCAGGTACGTCTAGTTTATGACTAGAAGGAACCCGAGAGGACCTCTAGAATATGAAAGTGACATTGAAGCTACCGCTCACAGGAATCGCAGAGAAACTAGACGAGCTCTAGACTACCAAAGAGATGAACAACAAGAAAGATCCAATCTTACTGAAGGGATGGGCGAAAACAATCCACTGCCAAATGTGCCAGAATAGAATGCTTTATGACTATGTATGATTATGCTAAACCTAATTTGTGAGGCGTAATCTAGTATTGTCGGGCTGCTATAGCGCTAATAATTTTGAATTAAAGCCTAATACAATACAAATGATTCAACAGTTTGTTCAATTTGATGGTTTGCAGGATGAAGATCCAAATACTCATATATCTAATTTTTTAGAATTCTGTGATACCTTCAAAATAAATGGTGTTTCTGATGATGCCATACATCTTCAGTTATTCCCTTTTTCATTAAGGAATAAAGCAAAGCAGTGGTTGAACTTGTTTCCACGAGGGTCAATCACCACATGGGATCAAATGATCGAAAAATTTCTTATAAAATATTTTCCACCAGCCAAAACGACCAAATTTAGGAATGACATATGCAGAATGATGCAGAAACATTATATGATGCATGGGAAAGATACAAGGATCTCCTAAGGAGATGCCCACACCACGGATTACCTTTGTGGCTTTAAGTCCAAACTTTTTACAATGGTGTGAATTCTCCAACTAGGCAAATGATTGATTCATCAGCCGGTGGAACTTTGAATAACAAAACTCCTGAAGCAGCTTACGATTTCATTGAAGAGATGTCGTTGAACACCTATCAATGGCAAATTTCAATAGCCAAACCGACAAAATCAGCTAGAGTTTTTAACATAGACGTAGTGACAATGCTGTCAACGCAGGTGGAGTTAATGAATAAAAAGCTTGATAACTTATGTTCTTCGCAGGTACACCCAGTCATGCAATGCAAAGTGAGTGGGAATGTGGTGAATTCTGAGTACCCACCCTACCAACCGGGCGCAAAAAACGAGCAGACAAACTATATAGGTAACAATTTTAGATCTAATAATGTAACATCCGGAAAAGGGCCTATGCATTTTCAGTTTAATTGTATGAAATGACAAGTTTAAGCACTAAGAATAAATTCTTGATATTTTTGGAAACCTGGAAATACATGAAAATGGAAACCTGAACATTTTGGAAACCTGAACATTTTGGAAACTTGAAGATGTAAGAAAAATGGCAAGTTACAGAGCCGATCGAAAATTTTAGGAAACTTAGAAATGATGCCGAAATGTCAAATTTTAAAGTCCAAAATAGGAAATAAGGGCAAGAGGGCCTTAAAAGTAAAAGTTGATGAAATTTGACACACAATCGGGCTTGGAAAAGTGGCCTGAAGGTGTCACTTAAAGCTTATGGAAATGGCACCATGAGTAAGAGAAAGGGGCTTGAGTTCGAGTCACTTGGGAAGCAAATAATGAAGGCTTTATTTTTGCTTCCAAGGCTAAGGGGTGGATGGCACCTATTTCTAGAAAAAGGGAGGAGTTTTATTTCTGTTAAAACTTGATAAATTAAAGTGATAAATAAAGGATTTTTAATTGAAGAGATAAAGGATGGATAAAATACTTTTAATTTAATTAAAGTGATAATTAAAAGATAATATTATCACTTGTGGGGAGTAGTGGCCAAGTGAAGGACTCTTGGTCTAGCAATTTCAGTTAAAGGAGGAGAATTTAGGCTATTCTCTCATCTTTTCTAAGCCTTGCCGAAATTTTCCTAGCTCTCTCCCCCTCTCTGCCGAATTTTCTTTAAGCAAAAACCATCCTCTCTTCTTCTATTTTTCTTCTCTGTTTCTACTGTCAAAGCCAAATCTTTGTTGATTCTAAGCAAAGGAGCAATCAACTACAACATCAAAAAGAGTAAGATCTGTGGTCAATCAATTTTTATACCTTTTTTTTTACCAAAATCAAGATACTAATCCTGTTAGCAATTTTGGCCGAATCTACAAGGATCTCTCAAGATCTTTTTACAACTGTCGAATATCAAAGGAAGAGTTTCGGGATTTTAGATTCAAGAAATCTAAGGTGAGGCACATTTGGCCAAAGGCACAATTTTATTTATTAAAGTTAGCTTTAATCTAACATGAAGTTATAGGGATTTCGACAGGCATATAAAGGAATCCTCTTCAGATTTGGAAATTGTATGGTAAGTGACATTCGGCCAAGGTTTGATCTTGATATTCGGAATTATTTTCCATTTATTCAAAAGTTAGAAACTGACATAATTACCTGATTTAGTGGCTAGCCGATTTAAGGAAGGAATACTATCAATTTTCGGCATTTGATTTACAATCTTTTAATTCGACAACAAGGTAAGTAATACAAATCCTACTTGGATTTGGTTTTTAAGCCAAATAAGTTTGTTAATATATTTTAATGGTTGGCCGAATATAGGAGTAAAAATCTAGATCGGTAGATCGTTCTTCGGGATTTCAAGGAATCTATTAAGCAAATCAGGTGTGTACGCACACTAACTTTCGATATTTCAAATGGCAATTATTTTTATTATATGATTATCGTAAGATTATGAATATGGCTAAGTACCCTAATGTGGTACAAAAGTACTCGTGCACGTTTCCTACTTGATAGGATTATGAAATATGTTATTTTATAACATGTGAATATATGTATATGAATATGAAATTAAGTCGTTATGCATGATATATATATTTTTGGGGCATTGGGATTTATGTGAAAGGGAAGAAGGTGTTGACTTGGTCTCACCAGCGTTATATGGTGACTACGGTCATAACATTTTGAATATGGTAACTCCGGTTACATTATCGAATTTGGTAACCGGTTACATTATTTGAATATGGTGTCTAATGACACAAATTATATGGGCGATGAGCACGTCATTGCAATGACGCCTTCGATGGTGTGTAGCGGATGGAGGTTGACTTAGTAGTCCCACGGTGTGACTAGGCGAGTACGGTGTTGTGTAGCGGATGGACCATTAGGCTTGGGTTGGGTTGCATCATCATTATTATATGAATATGAAATTGATATGAACATGTATGCGATTTGTTGAATGTTAGTCTTGTGTGCACATTGAGTCATTGACTCACCCGTTATGGGAAATATTTTGGTGATGAGCAGGATTGGATGGGGACGGTAGACCTCGTGGTGGCCATGTTTCATTTGAAGATTTTATTCAATTTGGACTTTGTTATTTTTTGGCTTTTACTTGATGTAATAAGGCCATAAGGCCCAAAGGATTTTTCTTATTACGCTTTACTTTAAATTGTTATGTTACGAACTATTATGACTAAAGTTAAGTGATTTTTTAAAACCTTAAAATTATTTTGTCACCTTAATAAAAATTGGATTTACAAGATTAATTAAATGGGTTTCCAATCTAAGCCCAATCCACGACAACATTTTTTCCAATATTCACAATTTTCTCTAAGTAATAAAAATCTTTGAAACCGGTTTACTTTAGGAACATACGGATCTGGTTCGGGCTCGTGGTAGGGTGTGGGGTGTTTCAATTTGGTATCAGAGCCCAATTTTAAACTCTCGGCCTGTGGGCTAAGGCCCAAAACGTTTTCAAAGCGAGCCAAATGATTTTCTTTGAAAGTAAGCAGGCTTCTAGCATGGCCCCTAAGTCTCGACCCATGATCCACGGTAAGTACCCCTAACTCTATGTGTGATTTTGTGATTTATAAGGGTAGAAAAGGCATGGAACGTAGAATAGAATGATAGGAACTTGAACCCTAGGATTAGACTACTCAAACACGAAACCACATAAGATTTAAAGCACTAAACAAATCTATGACTAAGTCACTAAGCTAGGGTGTGGTAACCCCATGCGCATGTCTAGGATTGGATCCGGATGAGCACAGTATTTAGCGCCCTAGTGACTCACCTCCTCTTGCAGAATCCTACAGTGCGTAGCTTCGGTTCACCCTAACTCGAGAGGGCTCAATGGTGTGGCAACCTCATGCGCATGTCTAGGAATGGTTTCGGTGGGAGCTTGGTATTTAAGCGATCCGCGTGACTCACCTCCTCTCCACACTAATCTTGCACGTGTGTAGCTTTGGTTCACCACGACCAAGAGGGCTCGACCATAGGCAAAACGTAATGACTAAAACCCGAAAGGGAACTAGCCATGTTTAAAAAAGAAAGAGAGAACAAAACAACAAACCCTAGTTTTTCAAATTTTTAAAACTTTCCTTTAAATCAGAGAAAATTATTTTTACAACATTTCCTGAAAAACTCCTGATTTGCTAAAATTACAAAAATGCCCTTAGTGGTAAAATTACCAAAACGCCCTTGGTTTATAAAATGTTCAACTACTCAACAGCTTTACCAAAATTTCATTATTTTGTAAACATTCAAAAACCCTAATTTGTAAAGTATCAAAATACCTTGATTTTGGAAAAAATTACAAAATTACCAAAATGACCCTGATTTCTAAAATTTTTGCAACATCCCCATTTTTGAAGGAATAATTTTCAAAAAGAACCCTCAAAGTTTTACAACTTTTAAAATACCCCAAATTTATTAAATTTTACAAATTTACCCTGATTTGTGAAAAATTACCAAAATACCCCTGAGGTCAAAAATTACCGAAATACCCCCGAATTTTAAAATTTTTCCAAATTACCCCGAGATTTTGAAATTTTCAAAATAATTTTTAACAAAAACACCAAGGAACTTTTTCTTCTGAGAAATTACAAAAATGCCCCTGTAGGACAAAATTACGAAAATACCCCCGGGTAGTGGAACACAACAACAACAAAAACTACAACATTTCTCTGAATGAACGAAAGTTCATACTTGTTTGATGGATGAATGAATAAATGGAAAAATCGTGTGTTTGTATGTATCTGAAAGAACCACTCTTAAATCCCTTTTCATAAAACTCCTTCGCTAGTAAATAAGTGGAACAATGACTAATCCATAAAATTTCTTAATCAGATCTCGACGCTAGAAAATGAGCTCTAGAGGACGTGGTCATCGTGGCTGAGGTAGAGGAAGGATGACCGTGTCAGAACCCGTTAGATCGGGTCAAGGGTCTGATAATGAAATGCCGTCGCCACCACCACCCCCAACTATTAATGTTGAGCAGCAGGCTCATACGGGAAGATCTTGTGTCGCAGTCGTTGTCTTGCGAGTTTTGGAATTGGTGGCTGGTGCGGGAGGAAATAGGGAAATCGAAAGTCATGACTGAGCGGCTCCAAGCTAATGGAGCAAAAATGTTCCGAGGAGTACCTAATGTGGCACCCAAGACAAATGAGTCTTGGTTGGAAGCAATGGAGTGTATCATGGATGAGCTCGATCGACTCAGAGGAAAAGTTGAAAGGGATGGTGGCGTTATTCGCGATAAAGCGTGTCGATGGTGGTTAACTGTTTGGGATGGTACCACAGCTGAAAACTTGACTTGGGAATATGTTAGAGAGGTATTTCAGAAGAAGTACGTGGGAACTAGGTATACAGATGAACAAAAGGAAGGCTTTTCTAGGGTTGGTACAAGGGAGTAAGTCTGTCGCAGAATATGAGGCAGAATTTTTGAGGTTGAACCGCTATGCTCGAGAGGTAGTGGCAACTGAGCATGATTTGTGTTCATTTGAGGACGGTGAGGGACGATCTGAGGCTGATGATAGCACCGCATCATGGCGAAATTCTCGGCTTTGGTGGAAAAGTCCAATGTGGCCGAGGGATTAAGGGCGCTACTAAGCGGTGTGGATAGAAATAAGGCCAAAGAGGATTTGGGCCATCTAGAAAGGGTCACAAGAGGCCTAGGGTTGACGGACCACGAAATCAACAATTTGATGCAATGGCGATGTCATACTTGTGAGCATTGTGGAAAGAAGCACATGGGAGAGTGTTGGAGAAAGGCGGAGGATGTTTCAAGTGTGGGTCCAAGGACCATATGCTTAAGGATTGTCCCAAGCATCCAGATGAGAGCCGGCCGTGATTCGAATGCTAGCTAGGCTGGTAGAGGAGGACAATGACCTCAGCGGGGTCGTGGTTGAATGTAACCGAGGTAGTGGTCTTGGCAGAGGCCGTGAAACAGGTAGAGGTACTACTAATCTTGATGCAAAACAGCCGGTTTTGGTTTATACGGTTCACGGAGGAAGATGGTGGCGCACCGGATGTAATAACCCAGATATTCTTTATTTTGACAAACCCTATTTTGCTCGATTGATGTGGGCTCGACCCATTCCTATGTTGCAAGTAGTGTAGTGGAAACACTAGGCCTAGACTCGAACTCTCGATGAGCGGATGTCGGTAGTAAGCCCAGTAGGCCAAACTGTAGTGGTAGACAAGATCTTTTGGAATGTACCCTTAGAAATTCAGGGAGTGAACTTTCGGGCAGACTTGATGGAGTTACCCTTCGGAGAGTTTGAACTTATACTCGGAATGGATTGGCTAGTAGAACACCGAGCCGTGTTGGATTGTGCGACTAAACGTATGGAACTAAGAACCGGGAGGATGAAGTGGTTGTAATGATCGGAGAAAGGAGGAACTACTTGTCTAACGTGGTTTGACCTTTGAAAGGTTGAGAAGATGGTTAAGAAAGGTTGCAAGGCATTCCTAGCCTTCATAAGTGCGATAGGTGGAAAGGAGGAAGGTATTAATGGAGTTAGGATGGTAAGGGACTTCGTGGATGTGTTTCTAGAGGAATTACCAGGAATACCCCCAGCCAAGGAGGTGGAATTTGGGATAGATTTACTACCCGGAACAGCTCCTGTGTCAATTGATCCATATCGAATGGCACCAAAGGAGTTAGTGGAGCTCAAGGCTCAGATCCAAGAACTATTGGATCGTGGGTTCATCCGACCCAGTGTGTCTCCGTGGGGAGAACCGATTTTATTTGTGAAGAAGAAGGACGGAACTATGCGTATGTGCATAGACTATCGACAGTTGAATAAGCTGACCATTAAGAACAAGTATCCTTTGCCAAGGATCGATGACTTGTTTGATCAGCTGAAGCTAGCCGCGGTATTTTCAAAGATCGACTTAAGGTCCGGATACCATCAGTTGAAAGTGAAGGAGGCTGACATCCATAAGACCGCTTTTAGGACAAGATATGGCCACTTCGAGTTTATAGTAATGCCGTTTGGGTTGACAAACGCTCCAGCCGCGTTCATGGACATGATGAATCGGGTTTTCCAACCCTACTTGGATAGGTTCGTCGTTGTGTTCATCGACGATATTTTGGTGTACTCGAAGTCAGAGGAGGAGCATGATGAGCATCTCCAAGTGGTGTTGGAAGTGTTAAGGGAGAAGAAGCTTTATGCCAAATTCAGAAAGTGCGAATTTTGGCTTAAGGAGGTGGCATTCCTAGGACATGTGGTATCCGTAGAAGGAATAAGAGTGGATCCTAGGAAGATCGAAGCAGTGTTGGATTGGAAACCACTTAGGTCCGTGGCTGAAATTTGAAGTTTCCTAGGCTTGGCAAGCTATTACAGAAGGTTTGTGGAAGGATTCTCGTCAATAGCCATGCCTTTAACAAAGTTGCTAAGGAAGGAAGTACCCTTCGAATGGACTAATAAGCAGCAGGAAAGCTTTGAAAAGCTTAAGAAGGTGCTGACGGAAGCTCCAGTGTTAATTCAGCCGGAGGCAGGAAAAGATTTTGTGGTGTACTGTGACACTTCGCATACGGGGTTAGGCTATATGCTAATGCAAGATGGCAAAGTAGTTGCTTATGCGTCTCGACAGTTAAGGCCACATGAGGTTAACTACCCCACTCATGACTTGGAACTAGTAGCAGTGGTTTTCACCCTTAAGATTTGGAGGCACTACCTTTATGGAGAAAGGTCGGTTATCTACACAGACCACAAGAGCCTTAAGTATTTATTGACTCGAAGGAGTTGAACTTGAGGCAACGAAGGTGGGTGGAATTCTTTGAAGGATTACGATTATTCGATAGAATATCATCCGGCAAAGCGAATGTGGCGACCGATGCCACAGTAGGAAGGTTGTGTCGGATCTACGGGCTTTGTTCGCTCACTTAAGTCTGTTTGACGATGGAAGTCTGTTGGCAGAATTACAAGTCAGGCCCACATGGCTAAAGGAAGTGAAAGAGGGACAGTTGGCTGATAAGGACTTAAGTACTAAGTTACGGCAAGTTTCGCAAGGAGGATTAAAGGACTATGGCTTCAGTGATGAAGGAGTATTGTGCAATAAGGGAAAAGTCTGTATGCCGAGGAATAAGGAGTTGAGACAAAGGATTCTTTGTGAAGCTCATGGTAGCCCTTATGCTATGCATCCCGGAGGCATCAAGCTATATAGAGATCTAAGGGAACAGTTTTGCTGGTTTGATCTGAAATGAGAGGTGATTGAATTTGTGGGGAAATGTTTGACGTGTCAGCAAGTTAAGGCTGAACACCAAGTCCCATCAGGATTGCTTCAACCAATCGAAGTTCCCCAATGGAAGTGGGAGAGAATTACCATGGACTTCGTTAGTGGTCTTCCCCTTACGCCTACTAAGAAGGACTCGGTATGGGTGATAGTGGACCGTTTGACCAAGTCCGCACACTTTATCCCAGTAAGAATGGATTATTTTCTTCAGAAGTTGGCTAAGTTATATGTGGCAGAAATTGTAAGGTTGCATGGAGTACCAATGTCGATCATCTCTGATAGAGACCCAAGGTTTACGTCTCAATTTTGGAAGGCACTTCATCAAGCTTTAGGCACTAAGTTAGACTTCACTCGACTTTTCATCCACAATCGGACAGGCGATCGAGCAGGTTATACAAGTGTTGGAGGATATGTTGAGAGGCGTGTAATGGATTTTCGAGGAAGTTGGGAAAATTACTTGCCTTTAGCTGAATTAAACACAACAACGACTATCAAGCTAGCATTCGGATGGCACCATCTGAAGCATTATATGGAAGGAAGTGTAGAACACCTACTTGTTGGACCGAGTTAGGAGAGCGTCGCGTTTTGGGAGGCGAAATTAGTGGCGAAACGAAGAAAAGGTTGAGTTAATTAAGACGCAGTTGAAGGAAGCCTCGATAGGCGTAAGTCGTCTGTGAGACCTTAAGCGGAAGGAAATAGAGTTTGAAGTGGGAGACCAAGTATTCCTGAAAGTTTTGCCTTAGAAGAAGGTAATGAGGTTCGGTCAAAAAGGGAAATTAAGCCCAAGATTTATAGGGCCCTACCGAGTACTAAAGCGAGTTGGGCCAGTGGCATACCAATTAGAGTTGCCACTAGAATTGCAGCAGATGCAAGATGTATTTCATGTATCCATGCTACGTCACTACCGATCAGATCTGTCACATGTGGTATCTGTTGAAGAAGTGGAGCTAAGACCAGACTTATCCTACGAGGAAGAACCGATTCAGATCTTGGAACGTGATGTGAAAGTACTATGAAGGAAGACAGTGCCTTTAGTCAAAGTGCTATGGCGCAATCATGGATCGGAAGAAGCTTCGTGGGAGCCAGAAGAGACCATGCGATAGCAATACCCTCAACTATTTTAGTTAGGAAATTTCGGGGACGAAATTTTGTTTAAGGGGGGTAGAACTGTAACATCCTGAAAAGGGCCTATGCATTTTCAATTTAATTGTATGAAATGACAAGTTTAAGCACTAAGAATAAATTCTTGATATTTTTGGAAACCTGGAAATGCATGAAAATGGAAACCTGAACATTTTGGAAACCTGAACATTTTGGAAACTTGAACATTTTGGAAACTTGAACATTTTGGAAACCTGAACATTTTGGAAACTTGAAGATGTAAGAAAAATGGCAAGTTACAGAGCCGATCAAAAATTTTAGGAAACTTAGAAATGATTCCAAAATGTCAAATTTTAAAGTCCAAAATAGGAAATAAGGGCAAAAGGGCCTTAAAAGTAAAAGTTGGTGAAATTTGACACACAATCGGGCTTGGAAAAGTGGCCTGAAGGTGTCACTTAAAGCTTATGGAAATGGCACCATGAGTAAGAGAAAGGGGCCTGAGTTCGAGTCACTTGGGAAGCAAATAATGAAGGCTTTATTTTTGCTTCCAAGGCTAAGGGTGGACGACACCTATTTCTAGAAAAGGGAGCAATTTTATTTCTGTTAAAACTTGATGAATTAAAGTGATAAATAAAGGATTTTTAATTGAAGAGATAAATGATGGATTAAATACTTTTAATTTAATTAAGGTGATAATTAAAAGATAATATTATCACTTGTGGGGAGTAGTGGCCAAGTTAAGGACACTTGGTCTAGCAATTTCAGTTAAAGGAGGAGAATTTAGGCTATTCTCTCATCTTTTCTAAGCCTTGCCGAAATTTTCCTAGCTCTCTCCCCCTCTCTGTCGAATTTTCTTTAAGCAAAAACCATCCTCTCTTCTTCTATTTTTCTTCTCTGTTTCTACTATCAAAGCCGAATCTTTGTTGATTCTAAGCAAAGGAGCAATCAACTACAACATCAAAAAGAGTAAGATCTGTGGTCAATCAATTTCTATTCCTTTTCTTTTTACCAAAATCAAGATACTAATCCTATTAGCAATTTTGGCCTAATCTACAAGGATCTCTCAGGATCTTTTTACAACTGTCGAATATCAAAGGAAGAGTTTCGGGATTTCAGATTTAAGAAATCTAAGGTGAGGCACATTCGGCCAAAGGCACAATTTTATTTATTAAAGTTAGCTTTAATCTAACATGAAGTTATAGGGATTTCGACAGGGATATAAAGGAATCCTCTTGATTTGGAAATTGTATGGTAAGTGACATTCGCCAAGGTTTGATCTTGATATTTGGAATTATTTTCCATTTATTCAAAAGTTAAAACCCACATAATTACGATTTAGTGGCTAGCTGATTTAAGGAAGGAATACTATCAATTTTCGGCATTTGATTTACAATCTTTTAATTGACAACAAGGTAAGTAATACAAATCCTACTTGGATTTGGTTTTAAGCCAAATAAGTTTGTTAATATATTTTAATGGTTGGTAGAATATAGAAGTAAAAATCTAGATCGATAGATCGTTCTTGAGATTTCAAGGAATCTATTAAGCAAATCGGTGTGTCGCACACTAACTTTCGATATTTCAAATGGCAATTATTTTTATTATATGATTATACGTAAGAATATGAATATGGCTAAGAACCCTAATGTGGTACAAAAGTACTTGATACGTTTCCTACTTGATAGGATTATGAAATATGTTATTTTATAACATGTGAATATATGTATATGAATATGAAATTAAGTATGTTATGCATGATATATATATTTTTGAGGCATTCGGGTTTATGTGAAAGGGAAGAAGGTGTTGACTTGGTCTCATAACGTTATATGGTGACTACGGTCACAACATTTTGAATATGGTAACTCGGTTACATCTGAATTTGGTAACTTTGGTTACATTATTTGAATATGGTGTCTAATGACACAAATTATATATGATGAATATGGTGTAATGGAGGGTTGACTATGAACATGGACCATTATTGGGTTGGGTTGCATCATCATTATTATATGAATATGAAATTGATATGAACATGTATGCTTTGTTGAATGTTAGTCACATTGAGTCTGTTGACTCACCCGTTGTGGGAAATATTTTCGGTGATGAGCAAGGATGAACCGGACGGTAGACCTAGTGGTGGCCATGTTTCATTTGAAGATTTTTATTCAATTTGGACTTTGTTATTTTTTGGCTTTTACTTGATGTAATAAGGCCATAAGGCCCGATGGATTTTCTTATTACGCTTTACTTTAAATTGTTATGTTACTTAACTATTATGACTAAAGTTAGGTGATTTTTTAAAACCTTAAAATTATTTTGTCACCTTAATAAAAATTGGATTTACAAGATTAATTAAATGGGTTTCCAATCTAAGCCCAATCCATGACAACATTTTTTTCCAATATTCACAAATTTTCTCTAAGTAACAAAAATCTTTGAAACCGGTTTACTTTAGGAACATACCAGATCCGGTTCAGGCTCGTGGGCCGGGTGTGGGGTGTTTCAAATAATAATCCTTATAGTAACACTTATAATGCATGTTGGAGGAACCACCCAAATTTTTCGTGGGGGGGGACAAGGAAATCAAGGAAATCAAAGGCAGCAACCTCCTCCAAATTACCAAAATCAGCCCTATCCACAGGAAAAAAAAAATAAACCTTGAAGAGATGCTGACAAAATTCATGGCAGCTACAGATTCTCGTCTCCAAAAGACTGAAGCAACACTTGATGGACAACAAAAATCTATTAAAGGGATCGAGAATCAAGTGGAGAACTTACTAGGTCAGTGGGGCATCTCACAAAGCTGATTTCTGAACGTCAACAAGGATGTCTACCAAGCAACACAGAAATAAACCCAAAAGAACAGATCCAAGCCATCACATCTCAAGAGGGTACAAAGGTAGGCAATCCCACATCAGCACAAGAAACTAGGGAACAAATAGGTAAAACAGAGGTAGCTCACGAAAGGCCAAAATCGGTAATCAAAGAATACCAACCTTGCATACCTTATCCCGAAGCATTGAAAAAAGAGGATTCTGAGGAACAATTCGGTAAGTTTCTAAAACTTCTAAAGAAATTACATATTAACTTACCTCTTCTTGAAGCTTTTTTTCAGATGCCCGACTCAAGGAGATTTTTAAGACAGCTATTGATGAACAAATGCAAAATAGATGAGGAGCACCATGTAGAACTCAACGCAACATGCTCAGCAATGCTACAGAATAGTCTACTACAGAAACTGAAAGATCCAGGGAGTTTCACGATTCCATGTTTAATTGGTAGTTTAACTATTGATAATGCATTAGCTGATTTAGGGGCAAGTATAAATGTCATGCCTTATGCACTATTTAAACGACTAGGTCTAGGGAAGCCCAAACAAACTAGGATGAGTATTCAACTAGCTGATAAAACTATTAGAATTCCTAGGGGCATTATTGAAGACGTTTTAGTAAAAATCGATAAATTTATTTTCCCAGTAGATTTTGTTGTTTTAGATATGGATGAGGAAAATTTAATCCCTTTAATTTTAGGAAGACTTTTTCTTTCAACTGCCAAGACTAAAATTGATGTTGCCACAGGAGAACTCATACTTCGTGTAGGAGAAGAATTGGTCAATCTTCAAGCTCTCGACTCAGCCAAAACAACAGAAGATGAAGGTAAGAAAGTCATTTCAATAGATAACCAAATTGTTCAAACTTATAGCCCCCAAGTCGTCACAGAAGCATCACACCAGAAATAAAATCGTAAGATCGATAATTTAGAAGAGCAAAAGATACACACCAAAGAAAAGTCGGATCCACACGATGTAAAACCAAAGGAACCACCAGAAGAGCTCATAGGGACATCAAACCTGTAACACCCCAAACCAGGTCTATGCGTTAAGACGAGGTTTGATTTGTCACACAGAACGAACATCCATTTAATTATCTAATGATTGAGGTAAAATAATTCTACAAAACCTTTTGAAAATGAAGTTTAGTAAAAACCAAGAATTTGATTTAAAATCGATGAATAAAGTAGTACTAGTTTGAAATCTTATTATTTAATATTTAATTGTTAAAGACCTTAGAGTAATTTTAAAGAGTTCAAAAGAATCTAAAAACAAGAATATTTAAAGAATCTCATATGTTTAAAAACAAAATATTTAAGGAAATATTATTAAAATCGTATTAGTCCAAATTAAGTGTCTAAAGCATAATTAAATCCATCCACACATAAAAATCCATAAAATAATAATAATAGAGGCCTTATTACATCATACCCAAAATAGTAATTAAATAAATATACTTAATTGAAGTTCATAGTTTATAAAACCCTTGTTCGAAGTATGGCCTCCATGAAGTCATCCCCGGCCCAAGCCTCCATCAATTGCCATTACCTGAGAAGGATAACAAAGCAGAGTGAGTTACTCAGAACTCAGTGTATTACCCAATTACCATATCCACTGGGCCGAAACATCAAGACATTATATTGGGCTTGAGCCCATTTCATATTTAACAATACAATAATAATGCATGTAGAATGAAATTCCCAACCAAAACCTAAATTTTCCATCTGCTTCACACCACCCGTACCAACCAACACAACTGTGGGGATCAAGTCAACCCACCCCGCCAACACACCAATTGTAGGCATAAAGCCATTTTAAATAATATTGTGGTGCACCACCGAACTAGATTATGGCTAAGCCACCCGAACTAGATTTTTGGCAACAGGCCTTTCTTCTCTTCGTCAATTTTTTTCCAACCCATGCATTCATGTTTATATATAAAACATAATAATACATTCACATGATAAATTTAACAAAAGGCCCATAATACAAGTGGGTCCATATCTCAAATTTTCATTTTGACCCATAACATTTTAGCCCATTTAACGATCTAGCAAACTTTGGCCCATATGTCGATCTAGCAGTTTTTGGCCCATATATCGATCTAGCAGTTGTTGGCCCTATATCACATGAGGCACAAAATTTTAATATTTATCAATTAACCCATTGAGGGCGTTTTCATAATTTCCACGACTTTAACCATTTTCATGCATTTACACAAAAGTGTTAATTATTTCGTATTTTCTCTAATTTTGCCATCTTTACGATTTTATCCCAATACCTACGGTATAGTATCTAACCCGAGAGATAAGTGTGAAGTTACACACCTGGTTATAGTGAGAACTAAACTTTCCCGCTCGTCGATACCTAAACACGCATCACAATAATTTTGAACACTAATACTATTTATAAATCTATTCTTATAAATAACGATCTAGACTTTGCCCTTGAAATTTCGAACAACTTCTATACGCAGTTTCTCCCCGATTGTTGGTTCTTTACTCGTTGAATATCCACGAACGAACAAAGGCTCAGGAGTACGAACAACTTCAAATAATAGATTCTCCTCGGATGAAGGTCCACAACCCGGTGGAAAATCTCAAATTCCCGAAACAGCCCTTCGCTTAAATTTCAGGGGAATAGTGGAACCACCCCTCTTCTGAACACTATTCACAACCTTTTTCATCCCTATCTTGATTGTCTCCATTGACAAAAGATCGTTAGTCCAACTAAAAAGTATATCAGAAATTATGACTAACGGTTTGAAGGGTGAGATTAGCTTACCACAAAATATCCTTGTCCCACAAGATGATAATCGAGCGATAACATCCCCTAAAACTAAATCGATTAATAGTTCATCTATAACAATATGTCGAGTAGTATATAGCTCATTGATAAGAACCCTTACCTTCACTCTTCGACTCGATTTCTAATGAAACACGATGATAACAAATACTCCAAGTTCGGCCTTCTTTATAACACTATGAAAATGAAAGATTGTCTAAGGAAAAAAAAAGTTATTATTAGCCATAAGATCCTCCTAAAATTATATATATTCGGCTAAGAAAAGAAGGGAAAAGAAAAGATTCAAAAAAAAAGTTCATACCGATTGCTTAAACGAAGGTTGAAGGAATAATCAACAAAACAATATAGATAAAGAGAAGATTCAGCTTTGAAGGAAAATTGAAGAAAATGGTATTAGTACCATTCGGCCATGGGGAGAAAAGGATGGAGAAAGTGTTTGAATGATAAATAAAATGGAGAGGAAAAGAGAATGAGGAGTAGGTGTTTATGATTCGGTTTTCAAAAAGAAGAAAAGAGAAAGAGAAAAGTGATGAGTTTAGGAACAAAATACATTCGGCAATAGGGGAGGGGAAGGAAAAAGAAGAATGGTCTTTAGCTTTGGTATTTTGACATAAGGAGAATAGTGTATTGAGATGCTAGACAAAAATGTGCCCAAATGGTAACATGAAAAAGAAATGGTCAAAAGAACTAAGCTTACCAAATGCTCAATTTCGGCTAGGAGAAAAGTTTTGAAGGGAATTGAAAATTTTGCACAAATATGCTAAGAATGACCAAAAACTAACTCCTAATGCTAGCGAAGCTACAATCACATTCGGCCAACCCCTTTAGTCCACAATGTCGTCCAAATACATGGTCAAAATGGCCATGCAAAAGTTTCCAAATTATCATTCTTGTATCATGCCTTGTATTCCTCCACTTTCCAAATGCTTAAAAAAACAATCCCTAAAATCAAGCAAATTCAACCCTTAATTCATGTTTACCATAACCTTTAGCCATCTTTCCATAAAAATTTAGTCCATCTTATCCATGAATGAAGCTTACGACACTTTCTAGGAAAGAGCAAAATAAATGCTCACAATTTGCATGCTAGGAGATTCGAACCTTTCCCCTCAAGACCATACATGTAGCGCATATCCCCTTCTCCAATAGCTCAACTCATGCTATCCTTTATCACTTTAACTAACTTAAACTTCAAAGTCACCTGATTCCTCTACAGTCAAGTACTCTTTACTAAAATTTATTCTAACTTTGAATAAACCTGAGCCTTCTCAATACTATATTAAACATACAAATAAAATCGATCACAAGCTAAACACCAAAAACATGCACCATATCGATACTCACATTTTAGGATGTTACAATTCTACCCCCTTAATGAAAATTTCATCATCAAAATTTTACCTGATTAAAAGAGGTGAGGATATTGTTGCCGAATTACATCCTCAGGCTCCCATGTAGCTTCTTCTACTCTGTGATTACGCCGTAAAACCTTGACCAATGGCACGGTCTTCTTTCTTAGCACCTTAACATCTCGGTCTAAGATTTCCACTGGTTCCTCATCAAAATATAAGTCTGATCTCAACTCCACTTCTTCTATCGGTACTATGTGAGACGGATCCGATCTATAGCACCTTAACATAGAAACATGGAAAACATTATGAATCTGACTCAACTCTGGAGGTAATTCAAGCTGATAGGCCACTGGACCAACACGGTTCACCACACGATATGGTCTAATGAACCTAGGGCTCAACTTGCCCTTCCTTCCAAATCTGAAAATCTTCTTCGAAGGTGAGACTTTCAGAAAGACCTGATCTCCCATCGCAAACTCAATATCCTTACGCTTTAGATCTGCACACGATTTTTATCGATCTAAAGCTTCCTTTAACCGCGCTCGAATCACCTTTACCTTTTCTTAGTCTCGGATATCAACTAAGGACCCGACAATCGCGGTCCCCAATTCATTGAACAAGTAGGGGTACTACACCTACGACCATATAAAGCTTCATAAGGCGCCATTGGATCTTTGGATTAGTAATCATATTATATCACGAACTCGCCAAGCGGTGAAAATTCTCCCAACTACTTACAAGTCGATTATACAACCACGTAACATGTCTTCCAAAATTTGAATTACTCTTTCGACCGACCATCATTTGAGGATGAAAAGCCGTACTAAAGTTTAACTTTGTTCCCAAAGCCTCATGTAAAGCTTTCCAAAGCGTGATGTAAACTTGGGATCCTGTCCAATATGATGAACACTGTACCCCATGCAACCTCACGATCTCGAGATACATCTGACTTAGCCAACTTCTTGTTGAGTAATCCATCTGAAATCGGAAGAAAATGGGCAGTCTTCGTCAAACGATCAACTACTACCCAAATGGAATTTTTCTTAGTAGGTGTTAAAGGTATCCCACTAACAAAATCCATTGATATCTGCTCCCATTTCCATAGGGGAATCTTTACTGGGTTTTAATAAGCTGACGGCGATTGATGCTCACTTCACTTGTTGACAAGTCAAACATTTTCCTACAAACTCAAAAATCACACGCTTCAACCCTGGCCACCAATACCGTTCACGGAGATCTCGATACATCGTATTTCCTCCAGGGTGCATAGCATAAGGGCTACTATGTGCCTCTCGTAGAATCATTTGTCTCAAATCAGAGTCCTTGGGCATACAAATTCTTCCACGAAAACACAGCACTCCATCATTATTCATACCGAAATCCCCTATTTCACCACTTTCAACTTGTTGAATTAAGGATCCCAACTTTTCATCTGATATCTGCTTTTCCCTGATCTGATCTAACCATAGAGGCTTCACCTAAAGTTCCGCTAACAGACTACCATCTTCATTTAAACTCGATGAGCAAACATTGCTCTTAAATCAAATACCACTTTACGACTTAACTCGTCTGCTACCACGTTAGCCTTTCCAGGATGATACTCGATTGAGAAATCATAATCCTTTAACAACTCCACCCACCTTCTTTGTCTCAAGTTTAACTCCTTCTGGGTAAGAAGATACTTAAGACTCTTATGATCCATATAGATGATAGACTTCTCACCGTAGAGATAGTGCCTCTAAATCTTTAAAGCAAGCACTACCGCAGCCAACTCTAAGTCATGAGTAGGGTAGTTTACTTCTTGCGGTCTCAACTGACGAGAAGCATAGGCCACCACTTTTTCATTTTGCATCAGCACACATCCTAAACCCGTGTGTGACGTATCACAGTAGACGATAAATTCTTTTCTAGCCTCAGGTTGAATCAGTACTGGTGCTTCCGTCAAAATCTTCCTCAATTTCTCAAAACTTTCTTGTTGTTTATCAGTCCATACATACGGTACTCCTTTTCGCAATAGCTTAGTAAGGGGTGCAGCAATCAATAAAAACCTCTCAAAAAAGCATCTATAATATCCAACCAAACTTAAGAAACTCCGAATCTCAGCTACTGACTTCAATGGTTTCTAATCCAATACAGCCTCAATCTTTCGAGGATCCACCCTTATTCCTTCAGCTGACACAACATGACCCAAGAAAGTCACTTCCCTTAACCAAAATTCACATTTACTAAATTTGGCATAAAGTTGCTTATCACGAAGTAACTGCAATACTATACGCAAATGTGAGTCATGCTCCTCTTCATTTCTCGAATATACCAAAATGTCATCTATGAACACTACCGCAAACCGGTCTAAATAAGGTTGAAAGACCCGATTCATCAAGTCTATAAATGCAGCTGGTGCATTGGTTAACCCAAACGGCATCACCAAAAACTCATAATGTCCATAACGACTTCGAAATGCTATCTTATGAATATCTGCCTATTTCACTTTGGATTGATGATAACCCTATCTCAAATCAATTTTGGAGAAAACTGATGCTCCTTTCAATTGATCAAACAAGTCATCAATTCTCGGCAAGGGATACCTATTCTTGATCATCAATTTATTCAACTACCTGTAATCAATGCACATACGCATCGACCCATCCTTCTTCTTAACGAAAAAATTGGTGCTCCCCACGGAGATACACTAGGTCGAATAAATCCTCGATCCAACAATTCTTGAATTTGAGCTTTAAGCTCTGCCAACTTCTTCGGTGCCATCCTATAAGGTGCAATAGACACTAGAGCCGTTCCGGGCAAAAGCTCAATACCAAATTCTACTTCCCAATCTGGAGGTATACCAGGAAGTTCTTCGGGAAAGACATCTAAAAATTCCTTCACCGTTCTCACATCTTCCACTGATAACTCCTTGGCATCCAAAGCACTAATAAAAGCTAGGAATGCTCCATACCCTTTTCACACCAACTTTTCTACCTTTAACACAGATACCACATTTGCCAAGTAATTTCTTCGTTCGCCTATCATTACTACTTCCTTATCATTCGAAGTCATTATTGACATCTGCTTTTCAGCACAATCCAAATGTGCCCGATGCTTCACAACCAATCCATACCCAGAATGAGATCGAATTCGTGAAAGGTAATTCCATCAAATCTGCCAAAAATATTTCTCTTTGGATTTCTAAGGGCACGTCTCTAAATAGTTTATTCAAAATTACCGACTATCTAAAGGATTAATTACCGTCATCTCACTATCAGTAATCTCAGATTCTATATTCAGGTTTCCAGATATGGTAGTAGCAACATACGAGTGGGTAGAACCCATATCTATCAAAGCAGTAACACGCACATCAAAGATGAAGAACGTACCAATTATCACATCAGTTGCATTGCCATCCTCACGGCGTCTAACCGCATATACCAACCCTGGCTGTCTTACCTCTGTATTACCTCTGGAACAATTGCCTCAACCGGTGCACCTTGTCCGCGTCCAACCCCATTACCACCACGACCTGATCCACGGCCTCTCGGTGGCTGCTGAACGCCTCTGGCTGACTGAGCATCAGGGTTACGAGCTTCCTGAGTCATATCCATCCGTCGAGGGCAATTCTTATATTGATGACCCTTGGAACCACATTTATAACAAGCACCAGTTTTTCTCCAGCACTCTCCGGGGTGTCATTTTCCACATTCAGCACAGCCTCAACTCTGATTAGTAGCCACAGGTGCTCTACCTTGAGCTGGCTCATCATTCTGAGGCCTCTCCTGAAACCTTTTTAAAGAACCCACATACTGTAAATCTCTCTTGCCTCTAACTCTTTCCCAATTCTGACGTTCTGAGCACTTAGCCTCTTCGGCTATCTTGACTTTCTCCACAAGCATGGCAAAAATTCTTACTTTTTGTGGGGCTATCAGTACCCGCAACTCATCTTTCAGCCCATCCTCGAAGCATACACAGTGCTTATGATCTGTTGGTACTATAGTTTGAGCATAACGACTCAAGCGTAAAAATTCTGCCTTATAAGCTGCCCCCGTCTTATTTCCTTGAACCAGATTCAAGAATTCCTTCCTCTGAGCATCCACATAACTTGTCCCTACATACTTCCCTTGAAAGGCAGCTTTGAAGAATTCCCAAGTAACTAATGCAGCTTCAGTGCCTTCTCGAACAGTATGCTACTATTGATATGCCTCGTCCCTTAACAAGGACACCCTCCCCTTAGTTTCTACTCTAAAGTGCACTCTAGATCATCCATAATTTGCTCTACAGCCTCAAGCCAATATTCAGCAACATTCAGAGCTACACCTAAAGGCCTCTAAAAACTTCATCACCACTTGATTTCAGTCGCTCCGATATCGACCCACGAGCTGCTGGCCCAGCTCTAGTTCCAGCGACCCTTTCAAGGACTCGCAACATTGCTCGTGTCAAAGCATTATCTTCTCTTCTATGGTCCTGTGATTCATTTTCTGACGCAAGTGATGTCGGTGCATCCATTTTTGGGATATGTCCCGATTCCTCAAACACAGCTCTAGCACCTCGGCCTCTACCACGGGGACGTCTACCACATCCGCGTCCTCTAGCGCTCATACTGACTAACTCGTTTTAATTTGATTACGAATTTTATGAATTAGAAAACTATTTCAGTGTTTATTAACGATATTTTATGAGATTCATGAGATAAAGTTGTTTTTCACAAACACATCCTATAGTCTCGATCTCTACAATTTTCAACACTTAAAACTAGAAGTTCTAGAGTGTTCCTATGATCATATCATCATAATAATCATTCAGTAATGAATACTTACTTGACTTGGTGCCGGATGCTTGTGGTGCCATACAACCTTTAAAACACAATTAAAATAATTTCAAACGAAAGTTATTTGTTGAACCCTACCACAGTCGAGTTTTGAAACTGGATCTGATACCATTAAATGTAACACCTCAAACTAGGTCTGTGCGTTAAGATGAGATTTGATTTGTCACATAGAACGAACATCCATTTAATTATCTAATGATTTAGGTAAAACAGTTCTAGAAAACCTTTTGAAAATAAAGTTTAGTAAAAACCAAGAATTTGATTTAAAATCGATGAATAAAGTAGTACTAGTTTGAAATCTTATTATTTAATATTTAATTGTTAAAGACTTTAGAGTAATTTTTAAAGAGTTCAAAAGAATCGAAAAAAGAAAATTTAAA
Source organism: Gossypium rotundifolium (assembly GCA_025506655.1). Classification (NCBI taxonomy): domain Eukaryota; kingdom Viridiplantae; phylum Streptophyta; class Magnoliopsida; order Malvales; family Malvaceae; genus Gossypium; species Gossypium rotundifolium. Next base: position 56,489,779 of record CP106731.1, read on the forward strand.
GAATCTCATATGTTTAAAAACAAAATATTTAAGGAAATATTATTAAAATAGTATTAGTCCAAATTAAGTGTCTAAAGCATAATTAAATCCATCCACACATAAAAATCCATAAAATAATAATAATAGATGCCTTATTACATCATACCCAAAATAGTAATTAAATAAATATACTTAATTGAAGTTCATAGTTTATAAAACCCTTGTTCGAAGTATGGCCTCCACGAAGTCATCCTTGGCCCAAGCCTCCATCAATTGCCATTACCTGAGAAGGATAATAAAGTAGTGTGAGTTACTCAGAACTTAGTGTATAACCCACTTACCATATCCACTGGGCCGAATCATCAAGACATTATATTGGGCTTAAGCCCATTTACAGATTTAACAATATAATAATAATGCATGTAGAATGAAATTCCCAACCAAAACCTAAATTTTCCATCCGCTACACACCACCGTACCAACCAACACACACAGGGGGTCAAGTCAACCTACCACCCAAGACACCAATTGCAGGGCATAAAGCCATTTTAAATAATATTGTGGTGCATCACCGAACTAGATTGTGGCTAAGCCACCCGAACTAGATTTTTGGCAACAGGCCTTTCTTCTCTTCTTCAATTTTTTTCCAACCCATGCAATCATGTTTATATATAAAACATAACAATACATTCACATGATAAATTTAACAAAAGGCCAATAATTGAAGTGGGTCCATATCTCAAATTTTCATTTTGACCCATAAGGCAAAATAACATTTTAGCCCATTTAACGATTTAGAAAACTTTGGCCCATATATCGATCTAGTAGTTTTTGGACCATATATCGATCTAGCAGTTGTTGGCCCATATATCACATGAGGCATAAAATTTTACTGTTTATCAATTAACCCATTGAGGGTATTTTTGTAATTTCCACCACTTTAACCGTTTTTATGCATTTACACAAAAGTGTTAATTATTTCGTATTCTCTCCGATTTTGCCATCTTTACGATTTTATCCCAATACTTACGGTATAGTATCTAACCCGAGAGATAAGTGTGAAGTTACACACCTGGTTACAGTGAGAACTAGAGTTTCCCACTAGTCGATACCTAAACACGCATCACGATAATTTAGAACACTAATACTATTTATAAATCTATTCTTCTAAATAACGATCTAAACTTTACCCTTGGAATTTCAAACAACTTCTATATGCAATTTCTCCCCGATTGTTGGTTCGTTACTCTTTGAATATCCACGAACAAAAAAAGGCTCAGGAGTACGAATGACTTCAAATAATAGATTCTCCTCGGATGAGGGTCCACAACCCAGTGGAAAATCTTGAATTCTCGAAACATCCCTTCACTTAAATTTTGGGGGAATAGCAGAACCACCCCTCTTCTGAACACTATTCACAACCTTTTTCATCCCTATCTTGATTGTCTCCATTGACAAAAGATCGTTAGTCCAACTAAAAAGTATATCAGAAATTATGACTAACGGTTTGAAGGGTGAGATTGGCTTACCACAAAATATCCTTGTCCCACAAGATGAAAATCGAGCGATAACGTCCCCTAAAACAAAATCGATTAATAGTTCATCTATAACAATATGTCGAGTAGTATATAGCTCCTTGATAAGAACCCTTACCTTAACACTTCGACTCAATTTCTAAATAATCACGATGATAACGAATACTCCAAGTTTGGCCTTTTTTATAACACTATGAAAATGAAAGATTGTCTAAGGAAAAAGAACGTTATTATCGGTCATAAGATCCTCCTAAACTTTTATATATTTTGCTAAGAAAAGAAGGGAAAAGAAAAGAGTCAAAAAGAGTTCTTACCGATCGCTTAAACGAAGGTTGAAGGAATAATCAACAAAACAATATAGATGAAGAGAAGATTCGGCTTTGATGGAAAATTGAAAAAAATGGTATTAGTACCATTCAGCCATGGGGAGAAAAGGATGGAGAAAGTGTTTGAATGATAAATAAAATGGAGAGGAAAAGAGAATGGGGAGTAGGTGTTTATGATTGGTTTTCAAAGAGAAGAAAAGAGAAAGAGAAAAGTGATGATTTTAGGAACAAAATGCATTCGGCAATGGAGGAGGGGAAGGAAAAAGAAGAATGGTCTTTAGCTTTGGTATGTCGGCATAAGGAGAAGAGTGTATTGAGATACTAGGCAAAAATGTGCCCAAACGGTAACATAAAAAAGAAATGATCAAAAGAACTAAGCTTACCAAATGCTCAATTTAACTAGGAGAAAAGTTTTGAAGAGAATTGAAAATTTTGCACAAATATGCTAAGAATGACCAAAACTAACTCCTAATCCTAGCCAAGCTACAACCACATTCGCCAACCCTTTAGTCCACAATGCTTGTCTAAATACATGGTCAAAATGGCCATGCAAAAGTTTCAAGTCATCATTCTTGTATCATGCCTTGTATTCCTCCACTTTCCAAATGCTTTAAAAAATCCTAAAATCAAGCAAATTCAACCCCTTAATTCATGTTTACCATAACCTTTAGCCATCTTTCCATAAAAAAAATTAGTCCATCTTATTCATGAATGAAGCTTGGCCGACACTTACTAGGAAGGAGCAAAAATAAATGCTCACAATTTGCATGCTAGGAGATTCGAACCTCTCCCCTCAAGACCATACATTTAGCGCATATCCCCTTCACTAATGGCTCAACTCATGCTATCCTTTATCACTTTAATTAACTTTGTAACATTCTTAAAATGGGGTTCTGCATTTTGCTTGTGTTGCATGTGATGAATTGTCTATAATGCTCATTTAACATGTTATGGGGTCTAGTTATAACCCTAGGTTAGGCTTGAGTTAGGGCTAAGAATTATGCTTTGGAATTTAAGGAAATGGAGCTAAGGGAGAGAGGGGCTAAGAGATTTTTATTGGGGAAATCTGCCACAAGAAATTAATGGGAAAAGTAACAAGGAGGCGCCACTAGGGTGTCAGGGGAGTGACGCCACATGCAGTGAGAGAGAGCCTGTGTTCGAGCTGCAGAAATTACACTCCTGCTTATTCTTTTTCACGCCACAAGCAAGGAGAGGAGTACTCAGGTGGGACTCTCTTGATGGATAAGGATAGAGAGAGTCAGATAGATGAAGATGAGGGAAATGAGGAGTTTGAGTCTTATCAACCTCACTTGGGAGAGTTGGCCGAATAGTGGACTGTGGGCAAGGAGCTATCAGTTTTGGGGAGCTTTTGGTATAGGCGAATGTCCCTCTAAGCTCATTAGTGTTATTTCTTTTTTCTCTCAAAGTACTTAGTCGAAATCTTCATCTCCCTCATCTCTCTCTTTTTCTTCCTGTTTTGCTCAAAACACCATAGCCGAACCCTTTTCACCTATCTTCTCTCTTCTCTTCACCATCTTTCTCGAATCAAACCACCACTCAAGCCGAATATTGATCCCATCTTTCCCATCTTTTCTATTTTGTTTTGAAAGCCGAAAGCTTGTTGTTTCTCTTCGATTTTATCAAGTACCTTGGTCAAATACTTGGCTCATAGATCTCTTTCTTCCTGCTATTTCTCTTCATCATCTTAAGTGCCAAAATTAAGTTTGTTTTTGGGGACATAGCTGAATCTTTTGGTAAGGGATTTCTTTTCTTCTTCTTGACCGATTTGAGTAATGCCGAACCTCTTTTGTCTTTCTTTTGATATTTCTTCAATCGTGGTAATCGAGATATTAACTTATCATTGTTCCATGTGGTAGCTGAAACCCTTAACACCAATAGGGGGTGCTGATATGTGGTGTTTAAAGGCCAAGGCAGTCATCAAGGTAAGGGGCGACAAACTTATTTGGTATCGGGATTTATGTTTTGGCCGAATGGCCTTTAGTTCTCTAATGAAGTGACCAAAATCGATGGTAGGGAGGGCTATTGCCGAATTCAGCACTAAGGTAAGGGTATTAATATCTCAAGATCTATTTCTTAATTGATCAAAAGTCGAAGGTTAACCTTTTGTGTGCTAGTGTAGCCGATTGCAAGGGGAACTTAGTGTGTGGTTTCGGGATTTGGTAGGAGACCAAATCGGCACTAAGGTAAGGAATTGACCTTGTGCGATTCATCATTCGAGATTTTGTGAATAAGCCGAATAGCTTAAAATCTAAAGAGTGGTGTTGGCTGATTGCAGGAGCAGTGAGGACTTACATTTCGGGATCTCGTAGTATCGCATAGTTTCAGATTTCGTGTATATTCAGGTGTGTAAACGCATACACACTTTATTAGTTTAATAATGCTTATTATGTTTCTGTATAACCCTTGGTATTAGTGACTTTGTCTTGTGGGCATAAGCTTGGATTTTGGGTAAGTCCCCTGTTATGTGATTCTTGGTACACATCATTGTGATCTGTTAAATGCTATAGTATATGTTATTAGCATGATCATTCGATATTATGACAGGTATGTTATGAACATGATGATGGGTTTGATGAGAGGAGGGGGATGATTTATTTTGGACTGTCACCAGTGGTTTTGACCACACGACGGGTTGGCCCCGTCATGATATTATGTTTTGTGACTAAGTCTCAGTGGTTTTGGCCACCAGTGGTTTTGACCACATATCGATTTGTGACTCGTCCCAGTGCTTTGGTACCATAGTGGGTTGGCCCCATGAGATTATCTACGGGATTATCGTCAGTGGTTTTGACCACACGATGGGTTGGCCCCATCACTTGATTTGTGACTTTGTTCATCAGTGGTTTTGACCACACCGATATATTTATGACTACAGTCACCAGTGGTTTTGACCACCAGTGGTTTTGACCATACGGGGTAGTTAAAGGTGTTTGGATGGTTAGGTTATGGGTTGCATGTTTTGCATGGTTTGCATGTTTTTACTGATAACTTGTGTAAGTGAATGCACTATCGGGTTGGGGATTTACACGCTGAGTCTTGGTGACTCACCCCTTCCCTTATATTTTTGCAGATGAGTAGATTGCGGAGATGGAACGAGGAGGACTCGAGGCGGCCATGCATGGTTGTTGGTTTATGGATCCTTTTAGTTACTATTTAAATTTTAAATTTCGGTTTTTGGGTTATGAAATAAGACCGCTAAGATTTATTTTTGGTTTCATTTTATTATTGCTATTATTTTAATTATGTGGGATAAATGATTTTAATAATTAACCAGTAGAATGCAATGTTTTTAAAACTATAACTCCTTCGCTTTTCATTAAAGCGTTGCCATCGGGTAACATCACTTAAATTATGATAACAAAGATAACTTGAATGTTTCTAAAAACTTGCGAAAATAATTAGACTTTAGGTACGGATTTCTAAAAAGGGTTTTCTAAAGAAAATTATCCGATGAACTTTCGTCTTCAAAAGGTTTTCACTCCGTGACATGCCAGATCTAGTTGTGGTGTGCTGACTGGGTTTGAGGTGTTACAATTTTGGTATCAGAGCCATGTTCAAAAGCTCAACTGTGGGCCCGAGGCATAAAACATTTTAAAGTATGGTTTTAAAATGTTCTCGGTTGGAAATACATGGGTTGAACAGCATGGCACCGAGTCTCCGGCACCAATCCGCCCAGGTAAGTACTTCTGACTATTGTGTGATTTATATGTGGGGGAAATAGGTATCTCGAGATTGTAGATTAGTAGAATAGGAATTATTGAACCCTAGGAATAGCTTCACCCCAACTCAAGTACATAAGACTTAATGATCCACTAAACAAACCTATGAGTACGTCACTGAGCCAAAGGTGTGGTAACCATTGTGCGCATGTCTAGGAGTGAATTCAGGGAGGAGCTTGGTATTTAAGCAGTCCTAGTGACTCACCTCCTCTTCACCCAAATCCTACCTGGTGCGTAGTGATGGTTCACCCCAGCAAAGACGGCTTATTCACAGGCTAAACTTCATAAGTAAAACCCGAAAGGGACTAGCCATTTTATTTTGAAATGCTTTAAACCCTTGGTTTTGAAATTGCCACAGTAACCTTGATTTAAGAGATGACCAAAATACCCCCGATTTGAAAAAAAAAGAGAGACCAAATTACCCCTGACTTGTAAAATTACCAAAGTGCCCTCAGTATGGGAAAATTTTTGAAGTACCCTCGAAGTGAAAATATTCAAAATACCCTTACTTTGTAAAATCACCTTGAACAATATTTTGTAAAAAAATTCCAAAATACCCCTAGATTATGAAAAATTATGAAAATACCTCTGGTTTATGAAATTACCAAAATGCCCCCGATTTCTGGAATTTTTGAAACATCTATGATTTGTAAAGGTTTTTAAATTTACCCTATTTTAATTACTAAAATACCCTAATAGGTTAAATCAGGGAAATACCCCCGAGTAGTGAAATGATGAGAATACCCCTACTCGTGGGATGAGGGTAGGAAATTGAACAGGAAACTGTGTGATGATCGAAAAAACCACTACTAAATTTCTCTACATAAAATTTATTCGCGGGTAATAAGTGGAATAGAGGCTAATTCATAAAAATCTTTTAAACAGATAAACTGTGGTTAGATATGAGTACTAGGGGACGTGGTCAGAATGTGCGAGGACGCGGTAGAGGTAGAATGACCGTATCGAAACCGGTCAGGTTTGGACAAGGGTCAAAAAATGAGATACCCCCACCACCAGCTACTGGCGTTGAGTATCAGGATCAGACAAGGGATGATACAGTGTCACAGGCGATGCCACGAGTGCTTGAAAGAGTGGCTGGAGCAGGTGGAGGAACGGGAGCTCAGAAATCTGTATCTGAATGACTTCGAGCCAATGGAGTCGAGGTATTCCGAGGTGTTTCTGATGTGTCTCCCAAAACGGCTGAGTATTGGTTGGAAGCGACCGAACGAATCATGGATGATCTAGACCAGACTGTTGAGGAAAAATTGAAAGGGATAGTGTCGCTTCTCCGGGATGAGTCGTACCAGTGGTGGCTCACAGTTCGGGATAGTGCAGTTGTGGATGACTCTCACTTGGGACTATTTTAAGGTAGCTTATCAGAAGAAATATGTGGGGTCTAGCTACATTGATGCGCAAATGAAGGCATTTCTAAGGCTAGTTCGGGAATAAATCATGTCGAGTCGAGGTAGAATTTTAAGCGGGTGATATGCTCGGGGCATTATAGCTACGGAGCATGAACGGTGTGTTAGATTTGAGGATGGATTAAGGGACGATTTGAGCCTACTGATTGCTCCACAACAGGAGAGAGAGTTTGTGGTCTTAGTGGAAAAGGCCAAAGTTGCTGAAGAGGTGAAACAGTCGGTGAGACGGAATCAAGACCGGGGATGGAATAAAAGGAATACTGGATTATCTGGTTCTAACAGGAATCAGCAGAAATGGGATAGATATAGTGGGCCGAATCAAGCTGCTAGGCCTACAACTGATAATACTCAGTGGCCGCCACGATGTGCTAGATGTGGAAAGTTTCACACGGGGGAACGCTGGACCGAAAACAGATGATGTTTTGAGTGTGGGTCGATGGAGCATCGAGTGAGGGATTGTCCGAAGCGGTCAGCTAGATTGCAGTCTGGGATCGAGCTGTACTCGAGCAGGAGGGATGTTCACCCACGGAGGGCCGTGGTCTTTGCTAGAGAGGTAATGGATCCGATAGAGACCGTGGAGCACCGGGCAAAGGTGCAGGTGGTGCAGAGGTGAGAAATCCTGGATTAGTCTACGCAGCGAGGCGTCGAGAGAAAGGTGACGCACGGACATTATAACTGGTACATTCCTAATCTTTGGTTTTCCTTAAAATGCTTTAATAGATGTGGGCTCGGCGCACTCATACGTAGCCAGTAGCATAGAGGAGACTATGAACTTAGACTCTGAGATTACTTCAAGGGAGATGACAGTAATTAGCCCTCTAGGTCACTCTGTAGGAGTAAATAAGCTGTATAGGGACATACCCCTAGAACTTCAAGGGGTCGTGTTCTTGGCTGATTTGATGGAACTGCCGTTTGGGGAGTTCGATCTGATTCTCAAGATGGATTGGCTGGTGAAGTACCAGGCCAATTTGGATTGCGTGGCTAAGCACATGGTGTTGAGGACAATGGAAGGTGAGGAGGTGGTGATGATAGGTAATAGGAGGGATTACTTATCGAATGTAGCCTCTGCACTGAAGGCGGAGAGAATGGTCAAGAAGGGCTGTGAGGCGTTTCTGGTTCGGGTGTATGCCTTGGAGGCCAAGGAGTTAGCAGTGGAGAATGTTTGAACAGTGAAGGAATTCGTTGATGTATTCTCAGAAGAACTTTTGAGTCTGCGTCCGGATCGGGAAGTTGAATTCGGTATAGACTTGTTACCCGAAACTGCGCCAGTGCCTATAGCCCCGTATAGGATGGCGCCAAAGGAATTGGTGGAGCTGAAGGCTCAAATTTAGGAGTTGTTGGACTGAGGTTTCATCCGATCGAGTATATCTCCTTAGGATACGCCAGTACTCTTTGTCAAGAAGAAAGATGGTACAGTGCGGATGTGTATAGACTACCGCCAACTGAACAAGTTGACGATCAAAAACAAGTATCCATTGCCCAGGATTGATAACTTGTTTGATCAACTTAAGGGTGCAATGATTTTCTCGAAGATAGATCTTAGGTCGGGGTACCATCAACTCAAAGTAAAGGAGGCAGACATTCATAAGACGGCATTCCGTACTCAGTATGGGCATTACGAGTTTCTGGTAATGCCGTTTCGATTAACTAATGCCCTGGCAGCATTCATGGACTTGATGAATCGGTGTTTCAAAGATACTTGGACCGGTTTGTCGTAGTATTCATAAGCGACATATTGGTGTACTCAAGGCGAGGAGGATCATGATACACATTTGCGGTGGTATTGCAAATTCGAGGAAAAGTAGCTTTTGCCAAGTTCATGAAGTCGAATTACGGCTTAGGGAAGTAACTTTCTTAGGTCACGTAGTGTCCGCTGAAGGGATTAGAGTGGACCCTCGCAAGATTGAGGCGGTGTTGGATTGGAAACCGTCGAGGTCGGTTGCAGAAATTTGGAGTTTTCTAGGTCTGGCAGGGTACTATCGGAGATTCGTGGAAGGATTTTCTCTGATCGCTACACCATTGACCAAGTTGTTGAGAAAGTTTTGATAAGTTGAGGAAGATTTTGACTAAGCTCGGTTACGAGTACGACTGAGGCGTGAAAGGTATTCACGGTCTCTTGTGATGCATCACATCTTGGTTTGGGATGTGCTAATCTGAAAGGGAATGTAGTGGCATCTGCGTCTCGGCAGATTGAGACCGCATGAGGTAACTACCGACGTATGACTTGGAGTTAGGCTGCGTGGTTTTTGCCTTAAAAATTTGGAGGCATTATCTGTATGGAGAAAGGTCGATAGTCTACACAGATTACAAGAGTCTGAAGTATCTTCTGACTCAGAAGGATTTGAATTTGAGATAGCGCAGATGGATTGAGCTGTTGAAGGACTACGATTGTTCAATAGAGTATCATCCGGGCAAGGCTAACGTGGTGGCAGACGCGTTGAGCCGTAAGGTGGTAGCGGACTTAAGAGCGATGTTTGCTCATCTTAGTTTGTATGACGATGAGAGTCTTTAGGAAGAATTGCAAGTAAAGCCGACTTGGGTGGAGCAGATTAAGGAGAAGCAGTTAGTGGATGGGGGCTTGAACGCTCGGAGATTGCAAGTGCAGAATAATGGTTTGGAAGGTTACAGCTTAACTCACGATGGAGTACTGTGTTTTCAAGGGAGAGCTTGTATGTCAAAGAATGTAGAGTTGAGGCATAGGATTCTTCAGGATGCAAATAGCAGCCCATACGCTATGCATCTTGGAGGTAGCAAGATGTACTGGGATTTGCGGAAGCAGTTCTGGTGGCCAGGGTTGAAGCGGGAAGTGACTAAGTTTGTGGGAAAGTTTCTGACGTGTTAGCAGGTCAAAGCTGAGCATCAGCTGCCGTCAGGTTTACTTCAGCCAATGAAGATTCCTCAGTGGAAGTGGGAAAGAATTTCCATGGACTTTGTCAGTGGGCTATCCCTCACGCCTAGTAAAAAAGACTCAGTCTGAGTAATTGTAGATCATCTGACCAAATCAGCTCACTTTATACCGGTGAGGGTTGATTATTCGCTCCAGAAGTTAGCCAAGTTATATGTGGCCAAGATAGTATGGTTGCATGGGGTGCCAGTGTCAATCATCTCGAATAGGGATCCTAGGTTCACATCGAGGTTCTAGAGAGCTTTACATCAAGCCTTGGGAACGAGGTTGGATTTCAGCACAGCTTTTCACCCGCAGTCTGATGGACAGTCTGAAAGGGTAATTCAGATTCTGGAGGACATGCTAAGGGGCTGTGTTCTGGATTTCAGTGGTAGTTGGGAGGAGTATCTACCATTGGCGAAATTCGCTTATAACAATAGTTATCAAGCGAGTAACCAGATGGCACCATATGAGGCACTGTATGGACGGAGGTGTTGTACTCCTACGTGCTGGACAGAGTTGGGTGAATGGCATGTTTTGGGTCTGGAGTTGGTGGCATAAGCTGAGGATAAAGTTAAGGTGATTCGGCCTCGTCTCAAGGAAGCGTCAGACAGGCAGAAGTCTTACGCCAATCTAAAACGCAGAGATATAGAGTATGCAGTAGGTGATAATGTTTTTCTAAAGGTATCGCCATGGAAGAAGGTGCTAAGATTTGGATGGAAAGCGAAACTAAGCCCTAGGTTTATCAGGCCTTACACAGTGTTGAAGCGAGTGGGATCGGTAGCTTATCAGCTCGAGCTACCGGTAGAGTTAAGTCAGATTCACGACGTCTTCCATGTTTCGATGCTTAGGCACTATCGATCAGATCCATCACACGTTGTGCCAGTTGCAGAGATTAAGGTAAGCTCGGACTTGTCTTTCGAGGAGGAACCGGTATAGATTTTGGATCGGGATGTCAAAGTCTTACGTAGGAAGTCAGTACCCCTGGTGAATGTATTATGGCAGAACCATGGTATGGAGGAGGCCACGTGGGAACCCGAGGATGTGATGAGGCAGCAATACCCTCAACTCTTCTGATCAGGTAATTTCGAGGTCGAAATTATTTTTAAGGGGGGTAGAACTGTAACATCCTTAAAATGGGGTTCTGTATTTTGATTGTGTTACATGTGATGAATTGTCTATAATGCTCATTTAAGATGTTATGGGGTCTAGTTATAACCCTAGGTTAGGCCTGAGTTAGGGCTAAGAATTATTCTTTGGTATTTAAGGAAATGGAGCTAAGGGAAAGAGGGGTTAAGATATTTTTATTGAGGAAATCTGCCACAAGAAATTAATGGGAAAAGTGGCAAGGAGGCACCACTAGGGTGTGAGAGGAGTGATGCCACATGCAGTGAGAGAGAGCCTGTGTTCGAGCTGTAGGAATTGTACTCCTGCTTATTCTTTTTCACGCCACAAGCAAGGAGAGGAGTACTCAAGTGGGACCCTCTTGATGGATAAGGATAGAGAGAGTCAGATAGATGAAGATGAGGAAATTGAGGAGTTTGAGTCTTATCAAGCTCACTTGGGAGAGTTGGCCGAATAGTGGACTGTGGGCAAGGAGGGCTATCGGTTTTGGGGAGCTTTTGGTATAGCCGAATGTCCCTCTAAGCTCATTAGTGTTATTTCTTTTTTCTCTCAAAGTACTTAGTCGAAATCTTCATCGCCCTCATCTCTCTCTTTTTCTTCCTATTTTGCTCAAAACACCATAGCCGAACCCTTTTCACCTATCTTCTCTCTTCTCTTCACCATCTTTCTCGAATCAAACCACCACTCAAGCCGAATCTTGATCCCATCTTTCCCATCATTTCTATTTTGTTTCGAAAGTCGAAAGCTTGTTGTTTCTCTTTCGATTTTATCAAGTACCTTGGCTGAATACTTGGCTCATAGATCTCTTTCTTCTTGCGATTTCTCTTCATCATCTTAAGTGCCGAAATCAAGTTTATTTTTGGGGACATAGCCGAATCTTTTGGTAAGGGATTTCTTTTCTTCTTCTTGATCGATTTGAGTAATGTCGAACCTCTTTTGTCTATCTTTTGATATTTCTTCAATCATGTTAATCAAGATCTTAACTTATCATTGTTCCATGTGGTAGCCGAAACCCTTAACACCAATAGAGGGTGCTGATCTGTGGTGTTTAAAGGCCAAGGCAGTCATCAAGGTAAGGGACGACAAACTTATTTGGTATCAGGATTTATGTTTTGGCCGAATGGCCTTTAGTTCTCTAATGAAGTGACCAAAACCGATTGTAAGGAAGGCTATTGCCGAATTCAGGAAGCCTTTGGGACTTGGTGGTTGATCTAGGTAAGGGTGTTAATATCTCAAGATCTATTTCTTAATTGATCAAAATCCAATGGTTAACCTTTGTGTGTGCTAGTGTAGCCGATTGCAAGGGGGACTTAGTGTGTGGTTTCGGGATTTGGTAGGAGACCAAATCGGCACTAAGGTAAGGAATTGACCTTGTGCAATTCATCCTTCGGGATTTTATGAATAAGCCGAATGGCTTAAAATCTAAAGACTGGTGTTGGTCAATTGTAGGAGTAGTGAGGACTTACATTTCGGGATCTCGTAGTATCGCATAGTTTTGGATTTCGCGTATAGTCAGGTGTGTAAACACTTACACACTTTATTTGTTTAATGATGCTTATTATGTTACTGTATAACCCTTGGTATTAGTGACTTTGTCTTGTGGGCATAAGCTTGGATTCCGGGTAAGTCCCTGTTATGTGATTCTTGGTACACATCATTGTGATCTGTTAAATGCTATGGTATATGTTATTAGCATGATCATTCGATATTATGACATGAATGTTATGAACATGATGATGGGTTTGATGAGAGGAGGGGGATGATTTATTTTGGACTGTCACCAGTGGTTTTGACCACATGACGTGTTGGCCTCGTCATGATATTATGTTTTGTGACTAAATCCCAGTGGTTTTGACCACTAGTGGGTTTGACCACATATCGATTTGTGACTCGTCCCAGTAGTGGGTTGGCCCCACGAGATTATTTACGGGATTGTCATCAGTGGTTTTTACCACACGATGTGCTGGCCCCATCACTTGATTTGTAACTTCGGTCATCAGTGGTTTTCACCACACCGATATATTTGTGACTACGGTCACCAGTGGTTTTGACCACATGGGGTAGTTAAAGGTGTTTGGATGGTTAGGTTATGGGTTGCATGTTTTGCATGGTTTGCATGTTTTTACTGATAACTTGTGTAAGTGAATGCACTATCGGGTTGGGGATTTACACGCTGAGTCTTGGTGACTCACCCCTTCCCTTATATTTTTGCAGATGAGTAGATTGCGGAGATGGAGCCGGGAGGACTTGAGGTGGCCATGCATGTTCGTTGGTTTATGGTTCCTTTTAGTTACTATTTAAATTTTAAATTTTGATTTTCGGGTTATGTAATAAGACCGCTAAGATTTATTTTTGGTTTCATTTTATTATTGCTATTATTTTAACTATGTGGGATAAATGATTTTAATAATTAACCATAGAATGCAATAATTTTAAAACTATAACTCCTTCGTTTTTCATTAAAGCGTTGACATCGGGTAACATCACTTAAATTATGATAACAAAGATAACTTGAATGTTTCTAAAAACTTGCGACAATAATTAGACTTTAGGCACGGATTTCTAAAAAGGGTTTTCTAAAGAAAATTTTTCGATAAACTTTCATCTTCAAAAGGTTTTCACTCCGTGACATGCCAGATCCGGTTGTGGTGTGCTGACCGGGTTTGGGGTGTTACAAACTTAAATTTCAAAGTCACCTGATTCCTCTACAGTAAAGTACTCTTTACTAAAATTTATTCTAACTCTGAATAAACCGAGCCTTCTTAAGACTATATTAAACACACAAATAAAATCACTCACAAGCTAAACACCAAAAAACATGCAACATATCGATACTCACATTTTTAGGATGTTACAAAATCACTATAAAATAAGAGACCAGGTGTTGTTAGAAAAAAGCGATCCTCACATCACTTCAATAGATATGAAGAAAAAGGGAGAAATACTCCTTCAGGTACATGATATTTTCCCACACGAAATAGTCGAGGTAAGTAATCCAATATTCGCAATTTCAAGGTAAATGCTTCTCGACCTAAACTTTGTCACGAAAATAAAACTATCAACAAGAGGGAAAATATTTAAACCTTTAAACCTCCCCAAAATTTTCAAAGTCAATGATAGTCTAGCTTAAGACTATAAACGAGTGCTTTTAGGAGGCAACCCGAGCACTAACACTATTTACTTTGAAATTTATTTTCTTTTCTTTCCTTCTTTTTCTCTCAACATTTAAACTAACACAAAAATACAGATTTCCAGGCCACATGGCCTTACACACGGCCAAGCCCGTGGCCGTGTGGACCAGTAGAACCACCACACTGACCGAGCAGAGCCGTGCAAGTCAGTCCACCCACCCCCAACGTCATGGATCCAACCACCCACACCACGGGCACCGACAAAATAGCACGGTCGTGCCTCATGACCGTGCTAAGATATTGACTTATTGAGCACAGGCAAACCATGCCTGTGCATTCCATCCGTGCTCACATGCTAACCTTTTAGGAACGGGCGTGCCAATATACAAACGGGCGTGGAAGAACAACACACTCCACAACACGGCTGCGCGATGCGGCCGTGTGAATCGACACACCCTCGGTGCATGGACATGGGAACGTGCCAGATGTGAAATCTTATTTAAATCCCCACAGCCCTTCCCCTTTTTCCCATTTTTTTCTTTCTTCTCTTTTCTTTCAAATTTTTCTCTCTGTTCATAGAAAAGGTCCAAGACTCTTGAGCAACACAAAAATCATGCCGAAGAAATGTAAAAAGGTAAGCATCGTCTCCTCAGATGAGACCTCAACATGAGTTCATACCGGCAGCTTCAACTAATTGACATGCCAAGGGTCTCCAAAACCTTTTCGGTTCTATTTTTCTTTTCTCTTCTCCTTTATTTTCCTTATCTATACTTCTTTTCTGCTTAATTTAATTTATTTCATATTAGTTTCCTGGTTTTAGGTTCTAAAGGCTACTAGGGAATCACGCCACTTCCACCATCACCAACACTCATCAGCCTTAGAAATCAACCCACCTCACGAACCATATGCTAATAAGGACTCCTTAGTCCATTAGTCTTTTCTTTAAATTTTAGTTTTCTTCTTAGTCTCCTTCTCTTTATTTTATTAATCTTTAATTATATTATTGGTATATTATTATTTCTCTAGATCTCTTGGCTATATCTTCGCAGGCTACCCAATTTCTTCATCTAGCAAATTACTTTTCGGTAGCCACACCACCAGGCCCATAAAAACACCATTACTGCCACCAAAGACGCTAAGAATCATCCAAAATTCAGGAAGTGTCACTCTACCCCTTCTCTTTTGATTTATCCCATTACTGTCATTATCTATCTTTGTACATTGAGAGAAATGCACATCTTAAGTGTGGGGAGATAAAAGTGCCTAACTTTTTGAATAATTCTCAAATTAATGCCTAATTTTTCATTGTTCTCAAAATCCTAAATTTTAAACTTGTTCCAAAGTATTTTTTTCATATTACTAATTAGGATGAAATTTCTAATGATTTATGATTATTATTATTGATATGTTTTAGAGTAAGTCATAGTTAATTATGCATTGATGATTAAATTTGAAGGATACTAGAGAATCGAGCATGATAAGTCTACTTTTAAAAACTAAAATTTATGGGTCGTTGAACTGAATTTGAGTATTACCTTGAAATTTGAAATTTATAAGGATTGATGTCAAAACACCCATAATTTTTGTGAGATTTTGAGCCTTATAGAGCATATATTCTTTTTCTTGCTCACTTTATTAATTATGAGTGTGTCAACTTTGAACTGTTATTCTAGAACTTGCCTCGTTTATACATGTCAAGACCACACTTTTTATTTGATATACAGATGTGATAAAGACACCTAGGATTTAACCCACCTACTCCATAAAAAGCCTACCTTCACAAATTAACCCCTAGTGAACCCCGTTGAATCCTAACAACCTTTTTATTGACTCACCCACTAATACTAACCTAAAATCCCTTTGAATTTGTATCACCATTCTTTTGACTACCCTTTAATCGAGGTTTAATTTGATTAAATTACGAATTATATTAGTTCAAGTGAGTTACATTTATTATTTATGATGTAATACTTTAGTTTGTTCTTAAAAAATAAATCCAAGTTTATTCAATATTAGTAGTATATAAAAGAGCTTAGAGCAATTAAACTCCAATTGTTGAAGAAAAAGCTCATATTAAAGTATTATAAAATTTCAAGTGATGAAAATACTCTTTATTATAGAGTAATTATCAATAGTAGTATTATTAGATTTCATTTGAAGTAAATATTCATATTAGTTCATTGTTTTTAGTTAGGTAATTTGTCAAGTCAATATCGATTTTAACCTTCTAATTCAGCCTATATCCGTACCTTTAACCCTAGCCCCGTTACAACCCTAATAAAGACCTTTTGATTTGTGTATCATCTCATATACAGTGGTGGAGATTCGATTTTCAGGCAAGCCTATGGGATTAACTTTTTAGGTTCGACTTATGAGTGCTTATTCTTGAACCTCAAACACTTTGAGTGATTTGAGTGAACCTTTAGTGAGGATGTCAATCCTTGTCGGTTTTGAATTAAAGGTAATTATTCAGATAAGGGGAGACACCTATGTTTTCGTGTTATAAATGTATGACTTATCATAATTGAATCTTTAGGACTCTTTGAGTTAAATTATCCATGTATAAATTATCTATGAATTATGATGAGACGTTATCGATAGGAATTGTGGATTGTGGAAAGTTCGTTCTATTTGTAAGTTGAGAATTTTGCTTAAGGACAAGCAAAAGCTTAAGTGTGGGGGTATTTGATAAACCATAAAAGTAACATATTTTAATCCCACATTTAGTATGCTTTTTGATGATTTAGCCCTTGATTTATATAAAAGGTGCTTGTAATCCTTTCTTTTCATATCATATACTCAGGAAAGCATCTGAGGATAAAAAGAACACAAAATGGGCTTAAAACAGAGTAATTGGGCCTTAGCAAGAAATCAACACGGCCTGGCACAAAGCTTGCACGACCGTGTCTCGCCGATTAGCTAGAGCACGGCCTAACTCACGAATTGCACGGTCGCGCATCATCTCATTACCACACATGGGCGTGTCAAGCAATCTACATGTCCGTGTCCCAATCGAAAGACCTGAAGAATGGCCTGAATCCTCACTTACACGACCGTGCCCAAAATGACAGAATCAAGGCACGGCCTAACCCAGAATTACGCGAGCGTGTGCCATGGGCGTGCCCTTGCTGTAGGAATGAGCAATTTCACTTGGAATTGGATGCTTGGAGCCAAAGAAACATACTTCTAAGTCTACTTAAACACTCTAATAGTAATTCTACTTGAAAGATGTACTTAGGAGCCAAGTAAAGCATCTCAAAAGCCTATATAAACAACCCAAGGTAGACATTAAAGAGGACAGCTTTTTGTAGAGGCTTTTGTCGAAGCTTTTTGTAAAGCATCTCAAAAGCCTATATAAACAACCCAAGGTACCCATGGTCGATCCTGTTGATGAGGCACGGCTATATTTTTAGGGGTTCAGGCCGTTGTCAACTTTTCTTTCGCGGCACGACTGTGTGGTATTGGGCCCAGGTCGTGTGGATTTCTTAATTCGGCCCATTTTCTCTGTTTTCGGCCGTGTGGTTTATAATAAACCATAATATACATATACTTTAATCCCATATTTAGCATACTTTTGGATGATTTTTCCCTTTAATTATGGAAATAGGTGCTCCTATTCCTTTGTTTTAATATTTTATACTCAGGAGAGCACCAGAGGATGAAAAGAACAAGAAATGGGCCAAAACACGAAATCCACACGGCCTCGACCAAGACCACATTGCTGTGCCTCTTAAGAAGAGCCGAACATGGCTTGGACCTCGAAATACATGGCCGTGCCTTCTCAACAAGTTTGACCACGGCCTGAAATCGAATCACATGGGCGTGTCCCTGCTACTAAAAAGAAAAGTTTCATTCAGATTAGGATACTTAGAGGAAAAGAAAGACATTCCAAAAGCCTATATAAACACCCTAGAGGCCAACCTTAAAGAGGGCATTTAGTAGGGGGTTTAGATAGGCCAATGAGCCAAGGCAAAGGGGCTAGAATTGTGGGATTTACTTGAAGAAAGCCAGTTGATTCATCTCAAGAAGCCGGAATCATACTCAAGACTGAGGATCTCTCATTCGATTCCTTCAGAGGGTTTTAGGGTATTCTTTATGTTTTGTTTTATGTTTTATTCAGTGATGTTTTCATTTACTATTATGAACTAAACCTCTCAAATACCTGGGGGGATGAAACCTAAGACGAATCTTGTTATTGTTATCTGAGCTGTATGATAAATACTTGATTTGTTCTTAACTATGTGTTCTTAAATCTTGTTTTGGTACTTCCAAGATATTGATTCAAGCATTCAAGATCTTAGGCAGAGGAGGAATAGACCCTGTTTAAGAGTATATCTAGCATAGTTAAGCAGAGTTGATCGTAACCCTAGAGATAGGATAATGAAAATATGCCGGATTATGGTCAAACCTAATATTAGAGTCCATAGATCAAGTTAATGCAAATCTAGGGGTTTTAGTTAGAAAGAGATTTCAGTTAATCAACCTAGGGTTAGATGTTAGTAGGCTCGAAAGAGGTGTTAATATAAATTAGGGAATCCTACTGATCAAGTCAAGTGAATAAATCTCTGGTTTAGAGTTAGATAACAAGTGAAGTCTAGGTGGATTCTTCCTCGGGTATTGTCTAAATCAATCGGTTTTCTCTCAAGTTTTTCCTCAATTTCTTCTCTTTGTGTTCGCATCATTAGCCTAGTAGTTAGTTAATTTTAAATTAGATAAAAATTCCCTTAATTCTTAGGCTAAATAATAAAAAGAAAGTTAGTATTAGTACTTTTGGTTCCTTTGGGTTCGACAATCTAGTCTTGCCACTAAACTATACTATTGTTCGATAGGTGCGCTTGCCTCCATCGTTGTCTTCGTTAGTTTCCAGGTTCGATCACTCTTTTTATAAATTTTAAGACTGTGACACATAATCAAGTTTTTGGGGCCGTTGTCGGGGAACTGAAATATTAAGAACACTCAATTTTTATTACTTTAGCAATATTTTTATTTTATTTTTTGCAATTAAATTTTATATTTACTTTTCTAAATTTTCTTTTTCTATTTCTCTTTTCCAAGCAAGTACCTCTAGTTTATGACTCGAAGGAATCCGATAGGACCACCACTTTACGACAGTGATATTAAAGGAACCGTACGTAGAAATCGTAGAGAAGTAAGGCGAGATTTAAATTACTTACAAGAAGAGCAAGAGGACGAAACTAATACCACCGAAGGGATGGCTGAGAATAATCTGCTACCTCAGGAGGTGTCTGATCATCATGCTCCTCGAAATATGTATGATTATGCTAAACCTAATTTAACAGGAGCTGAATCAAGCATTGTTAGGCCTACTATAGCAGCTAATAATTTTGAATTGAAACCTAACACTATACAAATGATTCAATAGTTTGTTCAATTTAATGGTTTGCAGGATGAAGACCCAAATACTCATTTAGCAAATTTTCTAGAATTCTGTGATACCTTCAAAATAAATGGAGTTTTTGATGATGCCATTCGTCTTCGGTTCTTTATCTTTTCATTAAGAAATAAAGCCAAACAGTGGTTGCATTCTCTTTCTTGAGGGTTAATCACTACATGGGATCAAATGACCGAAAAATTTTTATTGAAATATTTTTCGTCGGCCAAAATGGCCAAATTAAGGAATGATATCTCTTCTTTTGTGCAGATGGATTTAGAAACATTATACGATGCATGAGAGAGATACAAAGATTTGTTGAGAAGATGCCCACACCATGTTTTACCCTTGTGGTTACAGGTCCAAACTTTTTCCAACGGTGTGAACCCCTCAACCCGACAGTTAATTGACTCAGTAGCCGGCGGAACCCTGAATAACAAAACTCCTGAGGCAGCTTGCAAATTTATAAAGGAGATGTCACTGAACAACTATCAGTGGCAAGTTACAAGGACAAGGCCAACTAAAACAGCCGGAGTTTTCAACCTCGACACAGTCACCATGCCATCAAATCAGGAAAAGATGATGAATAAAAAGATTGATGGTTTGTGTGGTTCTTTGCAGGTACATCCAGTTATGGAATGTGACAGAAATCTAGGAGGTGTGGCGAATCCTGAGTACCCACCCTATAATAATGGCATGGAAAGAAAACAGATAAACTATACGAGTAACAATTTCAGATCTTAAAATAACCCTTATAGTAATGCTTATAATCCAGGTTGGAGGAACCACTCCAATTTCTTGTGGGTTGGTCAAGGAAATTAGAGACAACATTCCCCTCCAAACTTCCAACAACAGCCCTACCCACAAGAAAAGAAGCCGAACCTTGAAGAGATGCTGACAAAATTCATAGAGGTGTCAGAAACTCGTTTCCAAAAATACCAAAACGATATTAAATAATCAACAAGTATCAATTCAAGGGCTTAAGGATCAAATTGAACAACTAACTAAGTTAAATCCTGAAAGGCGACCAGAAAGTTTACCTAGTTAAAAAGATCATGTAAAGGCAGTTACACTAAGAAGCAGAATGGAGTTGGTTGAAACAAAGAATAAGGTACCACACGAAACTGATAAGACAAAGGATAAGGACGCAAATGAGAATGCAATTCCAATACCTGAAGAAATTAAACCATCAATCCCATATCCAGCAAAATTGAAGAAAGACCGCTTAGACGCACAATACAGTAAATTTCTTGAACTTTTTAAACAATTACATATCAACTTACTTTTTGTTGAAACTATTTCGTAGACCTACGCAAAATTTCTAAAATAGCTCCAAACAAATAAAAGGAAGTTTGAAGAAATATCAACAGTAGAACTTAATGAAGAATGTTCAGCCATCCTCCAAAATAAGCTACCAACCAAATTGAAAGACCCAGGAAGTTTCACTATTCCCTGCTTAATTGGTAGTTTAAACATAGAGAAAGCACTAGCTGATCTAGGTGCCAGTATTAATGTAATGCCTTATAAAATATATAAACAACTTGATCTCGGGGAACCTAAACCCACTAGGATGAGTATTCAGCTAGCTGACAGATTAAATATCCTAGGGCAATTATTGAAGATATTCTAGTAAAACTTGATAAATTTATATTCCCTATTGATTTTGTTGTGCTTGACATGAATGAGGACATTGAGGTGCCTTTAATTTTGGGACGTCCCTTTTTAGCTACTTCTAAGGTTTTTATTGATGTAGGTGATAGTAAACTTGCGCTAAAGGTAGATGACGAGGAAATTATTTTTCAAATTTATGATGCTATGCGATATTCTAGAGAATAAGATGATTCCTATTATTTTGCTGATGCCATTGATCATTTTATTCAAGATTCTTTGCAGGAAATCGTACATGACGACACGATGGAACTATGTCTTACCAAAGATGAGGGGGTAGATAATGATACCGATGAGTTGAATTCTAATACATTTTCCTCTAGACAAACAAAAGAAGAGAGCATTAAAATTAATGGTGAACTAAAACAAAAACCCTCTATTATTGAGCCACCTAAATTAGAATTAAAACAGTTTCCAAAACACTTAGAATATGCATACCTCGGGGATAATTCTACGCTACCAGTAATTATCTCTTCAGAAATGGAACCCAAAGAGAAAGACGAGCTGCTACAGGTACTAAAGGAGAATAAAAGAGCCATAGCTTGGAATATTTCTAACATTAAAGGGATAAGTCCATCGTTCTACACCCATAAAATTTTAATGGATGATGAATATAAACCATGCATGCAACCTTAAAGACGATTGAATCCTAACATGAAGGAAGTTGTTAAGGCTGAGGTAATTAAACTCCTAGATGCTATAATCATTTATCCTATTTCTGACAGTACTTAGGTAAGCCCTATGCAGGTTGTTCCAAAGAAAGGAGGCATGACTGTTGTAACCAACAAAAAGAATAAATTGATTCCTACAAGGGTAATTACAGGTTGGAGAGTTTGCATTGATTATAGGAAGTTGAATGATGCTACAAGAAAAGATCACTTTCTTCTACCATTTATTGATTAGATGTTAGAAAGATTATTTGGGCATATGTAGTACTACTTCCTTGACGGACTCTTTGACTACTTCCAAATCCCAGTAGCCCCTGAAGATCAAGAAAAGGCAACATTTACATGTCCATACTGTACATTTTCTTATCGTAGAATGCCTTTTGGATTATGTAATGCTCTTGCTACTTTTCAGCGTTGCATGCTGGCCATCTTTGATGAACTTGTGGAAGACATTATGGAGGTATTTATGGATGACTTTTCAGTATTTGGTAATTTTTTCCATCTTTTCCTTAAAAATCTAAAACGAGATCTAATGAGATGTAAGGAAACAAACCTTGTGCTAAATTGGGAAAAGTGTCACTTTATGGTTCAAGAGGGGATTGTGTTAGGGCATAAAATTTCTAGTAAAGGGATTGAGGTAGATAAAGCAAAGGTTGAAATAATAGAAAAATTACCTCCTTCTAGCTCAGTTAAGGCTATTAGAAGCTTTTTAGGACGTGATGGATTTTATAGAAGATTTATTAAGGATTTTTCTAAAATAGCTAAGCCTTTAACGAAATTACTAGAAAAAGATGTACCTTTCAATTTTGATTAGGAATATTTAGATGCATTTAATATCCTCAAAGATAAATTAATAAATGCTTCAATTATAATTGCACCTGATTGAAATTTACCCTTTGACCTAATGTGTGATGCAAGTAATTTTGCAATAGGTGTAGTTTTGGCACAACGAAGAGACAAGCACTTTCAACCGATTTATTAGGCTAGCAAGACATTAACAGCCACACAGGAAAATTACACCACCACAGGAAAAGAATTGCTAGCTATGATTTTTGCATTTGATAAATTTAGATAATACTTGATACTATCTAAAGTTGTCATTTACACTGACCATTCAGCTCCTCGCTATCTGTTAACTAAATCTAATGCAAAACCTCGACTTATAAGATGGATTTTACTCTTACAGAAATTTGATTTGGAAATTTAGGATAAGAAAGGAGCTGAAAATCTTGCAGCAGATCATCTTTCTAGGCTTGAAAACCCACATATCAAAGAACTTGATGAGAGTGAGATAAACGGCTTGTTTCCTAAATAACAACTCTTTTCTATAACCAACTCTGAGGTACCTTGGTTTGCAGATATTGCAAATTACTTAGATGCTAACATCTTACCAAAAAGGTTAACATGTCATCAAAAGAAGCGATTCTTTGCTAATGTAACACCCCTAACCGGAGTTCATCGCTGAACTAGGGTTACGAGGCATTACCAATTCGGATACAACCTAGAACAAACATTAATATCTTTACAAACATTTCGTAAGCTAGTTATAGAACATATAAACTGAACAATCCATATCACACAGCTTATTGTCCTTTAGTGTATCTAACATAACAATTTCACAACATGGTCAAGTAAGGATTTTAAATGTCTTAGTGATGTGTGCACTTAACATTATCATATATGAATCCTTTTGAAAACTCCAATGACAATTTAACACATACCTAAGTTGCATGTCAAAATTAATATTTAAACACCATTAGTTCAACCGTACAAAGCACTTTCAATTCGGTCATCGCATAGCCTTAACTTTCGTACTAATTTTCTCCATCCAATAATAAGCAAATCATGCTATTTCATTTTTCGAATATCAAGCATATCATATTTTAACCTCATTCAATCTAACATTCAAGATACTAAATAAAAATTCAAACCTAATAACCAACTAATCAAGAATAATATATGTATATACTCACTTACACAAAACCGAATCAAAACAGCCAAATATAATCATGTATTATTGAACTTAATTCTTATCTAGCAAGTGACCAAATCAAATACTCACGTACATGTCATAAACATTACTTAACAAATATATATCACATACTATAATTGAAGCATGCATCTATCATTTGCTTCATTGCCTAAACCGAATACTACATCATGCTTAACATTATTCATTGCCATATCATATATCCAAACATTATAATATACCACTCTCACGTGTGATTAAACCACATTCAAGTATAATGATAGTTCATGGCATAAGAAAACTATATCATCAAAACACGAAACAAGTTATCCCAAAATAGTTAGCCATTTTAGCATGGTGGCATATTCTACGATTACAAGACATTAGTTATACTGTTTAGTCTAACCTATACATGCCCTTTTAAATACCAAACTAAGTTATTCAATACCAAAAGAAAGTCGATAGTGCAGTTGACTTCTTCACAGATCCTTCGAGTTCGTATCTTGTACCTAAATCTATAAAACAACGGTAAACAAGAATACACACAATAAGCATGCTAACTTAGTAAGTCTCAAGCAGTATTTATGACATATATACACTATGTACCATCATAGCCGAATTTCAGTGTTTATATATATAGCGAAACCTTATTCATCGTATATTTAACTTGTAAAACTTATCGAAAGTATCTTGATCGATAAATAAAATCCTATGCAATTTCACACACAATCGAATAACATCTTCAATGCACATCTAAAATGATTTCACATAGTTGAATGTATACAAATATATATATATATATGTATATAAAGCATGGCCGAAACTATATATATAATATAATTTCTCTTATATGCAAATAATCCATATCAACTCAATGTCTTTTATTTTATTCAATACTTTACATACCAAATGCACCAATACATTTTATCAACTTGCTTATTCAAGAATCATCACAAGTATCATAAACTTAATTCGATACATAACTTTTAGTTGAACATTATAGTAATAAACCTTGACTTATTCAATACCATCATATCTAGACCATTTTTATTCATAAGCATAAGCTCGTATTAACACTCACTAGTATAAAACACCGCTAGACCAAAGGTGCGAGATTTAAACTCTTAGATCGAAGCACGCTAGGCATTAAAGCCCGAATATATCACTGCAAGACAAGGCACGCTAGGCATCTAGCCCGAATCAAATCACCGGCATGAAGCCTGCTAGGCACTAAGCCCGAATATATCATCGGCACTAAGCCTGCTAGGCACTAAGCCCGAATATATCACCGGCACTAAGCCTACGAGGCACGGCTTAGAATATGTATAGTTAATCTTTCATTTCACATTTCATTGTGCTAAATTCACCACCACTTATAATTCACGTATTTTATCAAATAACAAACCAAAACACTTATTCACATCACTTTGAATAAAATTCCAACCAATCCATACCAATACTTTCACATTCGGCTAACACAAGGTTCTATACTAAATTCTATCGAATATTATCATTTAACACATTCATAAATAATTCGATAACCTATACTTGCTTAAGGACTTACCTCGGTTGTCGATAGACCGTACAAATCGGCTATTCGAGAACCTTCGTCTTTCCCTGATCTAAATCCATTTTTCTTTGCTCTTGATCTAAAACACATTAAAATTTAGCTCATTCAAGCACAATTCATCTCAATTTAGTCCCTAAGCACATAAATGGGCAAATTACTATTTTACTCCTAGTATTTCACAACTTTGTAATTTACTCTTATTTGCATAACACACAAAATACACCAAATTAGCTAAGACTATACAAGGGTGAATATTTCTAGGGACTTTACAAGCCCTCACATTTCATTTCTTTTGCAAATAAACCCCTAAAGTTTCATCTTTTACAATTTGGCCCTAAAATAAAATTTCTTCAAAACTTCCAATACATAATATACTAATCTTTAACTTATCTTTTATCTAACATCATCAAACATCAAAAACCATATAAATTTATCAATAGCGAACATCAAGCATACTTAGATTCAAAAATTACAACATGGGTGGATTCTGGTTCAAGCAACGATCTCAAAAACGTAAAAATTTTCAAAATCGAAATCAAACTAGCCTTGAAATTAAGCCACCAAGTGCGAAATTCAAAGAACAAAACCCCCTTTTTCTTTCTCACATTCGGCCATGAAAGAATGAAAAGATGGTGACTTTTGTTTGTGTTATTTTAACATAATAAAGTAATTATTAAATTACTAATAGAACCTTTAATATAAAATAAAACTAACATATATACTAAGGTTATTTTTGACATAAGCCACCCACTAACTCTAAAATGGGTTATTTACCTTTTAATGCTCCACTTTAAAAAGCCATCATCAAATAGGCACTTTACACTATAGTTTGAGACTTTTAAAATTTACGCGATTAAGTCCTTTTGTCAAATTAAACACCCAAACGATAAAATTTTTCTCTGAAACTTTCACACATTTTAATTCACACATAAAGCACAAAATAAAATATTAAAATATTTCTCGGACTGGATTCATGGTCTCGAAACCACCGTTCCGATTAGGGTCAAATTCGGTCTGTTACATCTAATGCAAAAAACTATTTTTGGGAGGATCCTTTTCTTTTCCGTATATGTGCATATCAAGTAATTCGAATATGTGTTACAAAAGCAGAAGTAAGCAAAATCCTAGAAAATTGCCATTCAGGACCTTCAGGAGGACATTACAGCGAGATTAAGACAGCACACAAAACACTCGAATCAGGTTTTTATTGGCCAACCCTATTTAAAGATGCCAACAGGTATGTTGCTTCATGCGATAAATGCCAGAGAATAGGTAATATCTCTAAACGTGATGAAATGCCTCAAATATATATGCTATCCTGTGAAATTTTTGATGTATGGGGTATTGATTTTATGGGTCCATTTCCTAATTCATTTGGAAATAAATACATCTTAGTAGCAGTAGATTATATGTCAAAATGGGTGGAAGCTCAAGCTTTACCTACTAACGATGCTAGAGTAGTAATAAGGTTTCTTAAGAAACTTTTCTCTCAATTTGGAACACCCAGAGCAATTATTAGTGATAGGGGTACTCACTTTTGTAATATTCAATTTGATAGAGTCTTAAAGAAATATGGAGTACACCATAGGACAGCTACCCCTTATCATCTTCAAACCAGCGGACAAGTGGAAGTAGCAAATCGAGAACTTAATGTATTTTAGAGAAAATAGTAAAATCAAACAGGAAAGATTGGGAATTAAAAGTAGACGATGCTTTATAGGCCTATAGAACAACTTTTAAAACTCTCATAGGAATATTACCATACAAACTTGTTTACGGAAAGAGTTGTCATCTACCATTTCAGTTAGAGCACAAAGCTTTTTGGTCTATAAAATTTTTAAGTTACGATCTTAAAACTGCAGGTGAAAAAAGGATGATCCAGTTGAACGAGCTTGATGAATGGCGAGCTAGTGCCTATGAGAAGTCACGACTATATAAGGAGGCAACAAAACGCCGCCATGATGCCCGTTTAAAACAACCAAAGCAATTCAAAATAGGAGACTTAGTCCTACTATAAAAT
The DNA here is from genome assembly GCA_025506655.1 of Gossypium rotundifolium. NCBI lineage: Eukaryota > Viridiplantae > Streptophyta > Magnoliopsida > Malvales > Malvaceae > Gossypium > Gossypium rotundifolium. The sequence continues at coordinate 56,517,207 of CP106731.1, forward strand.
TCAAGGTTAAAATTGTTCCTTGGAAAGCTAAAATCAAGATGGTCAGGACCATTCGTGATCAAAACTATTTTCCCTTATGGTACAATAGAGCTAACTCATCCAACTCGTGGCACATTCAAGGTAAACGGTAAGCAACTGAAAATTTTTAATGGTGAAGATTTTAGGGATATAAGAGAGAGCTTCGGCTCTGTAAACCTTCATTCAGAAATGAAAATAGGGTAAGTCTAGCTTAAGACTTTAAACGAGTGCTTCTCATGAGGCAACCCGAGCACTGACTTCACTAATATCATATTTTTTATCTTTAGCACTTAACTACATATTAACCAATTTAATAAGGCATAGGTTTCCCTACTACATGGCCTTGAACACGGGCGTGGCTGTGGCCGTGTGTATACCAAGAGTAAGCACATCGACGTGGCAGAGGTCGTGTAGACCAAGGATGAAAAAAATCGCCAAAACATGGACTACGACCAAACACCACGGCCGTACGATTAAGCTGTGGTTGAAACTGAGTAAATAACACGGGTGTGCGACACACCCGTTCCCCATAACCATAGCTAAATCTGTCGAATGAACACGAGCTTATGACACGCCCGTGCCCTATAACCATGGCCAAGCCTGTCGAGTGAACACGGCGTGGGGAAGAATGAAACGGAGGTGGGAGAAGCGAACCAAGCTGGCATGCCCGTGCGATAAGGGCGTGGGATACGACACAGTGCCCCAGACCTCCAAATATTCGAATTGCACGGGCTAAAAATGATTCACACGGGTGTGTGACACACCCGTATGCCCTCATTTCTATATAAACCCTTCACTATTCATCTTTTTTCCCCCAAACCTTTCCTCCCAAACAGTAGCCGTTTTCTTTTTTTCCCTTCCCCAAGTCCGGCCACCATTCCCGTCACTTCCCATCAATCTCTTCTCTCCCTTCGCCCTACTCTCCTTCCTCATCCACACACAGTCCACACCCGTACGACATTACCATGCCCACTCAACTATCCACAACTGTGCGCCATCTCCCTACCTCTATCGGTTCACATCACTTCCTCCCCTTTATACTTTGTTTCTAATTTTATTTAATCCATGTTTATTCTCTTTTAGAACTTTGATTTATTTCTTTCTTTAAATCTTTAGTATTCATTTTAGATTATTGTTGTTGATATTCATGTTTACTTAAGTGTTCTGAATATTACACCTCTAGTATTAGGAGAATACTTAGGAAAAAATTTCCATGTTATGAAACAATAATATTGGATTCATAAATTCTATCATAGCAGAAATTGGATGATATTCTTTAAATGCTCTTACAGGAACATAATGTAGTCCTCCAGCAAAAAGAAAAACGTAGTCCTGGTTTCAAAAAATTGAAAGGGACCTAACTCATCATCCTCGAGTGCCTCAACCGAAATACGACACCCATTCCTAGGGTTTCCACCGGGAACTCAGGAGGATCTTTATGAAATACTACGTGCAAGACCTCTCGGCATAGGAAGGTGTATCGATTGGACCGCGCTAGAGTAGGTCTAGCTAGCAGACGAGGTTCTGGCCCTATTATTCAAAGATCTGTGGGGGCAATATTTCGACATTATAGAGCCCACATACCTGGAGCTCACTATGGAACTTCGTTCTACTTTCCACCTCCAGACAGTGACAACTAACTTCAATGACTCTGGTACTATCCAATTTCTTCTCAGAGGTCTAGTCCATGAGATGAGTGTCCCACAGTTTGGAGCTGCTTTGGGACTATACACTGACGAAATCATGGAAGATAACGAGTTCGAGGACCTTCACCGCCACATCCATAACTTTTCAATTTCTTGTTGGAAAGATCTATTCCCCGGCTCGAACATATATGAACCTAGTTACTCCAAAGTGATAGCTCTCACCCCACCACTAAGGTACGTACACGCTATCCTAGCTCATACACTAATAAGGAGGAGATAGAGCACTGGCACCGTAAACACTCACGACGCCTATTTCCTATGGTGCATTGCAAACGGGCATGTATTCAACCTCGCCTACTTCATATCCCGCGCCATCTAACATCAGACGAAGCAACATAGGAGAGGGTCATCTCTATGGGTCCATACATCACGTACCATGCTCGACACTTCAGACTCCTTAACACAGCCGCCCAGACTTCCTCACATACCCTGATAGGACAGATGTCCCCGTAGGGCATCCAGACGATGTTACACATAAGGATGATCGAGTGTCACCGTAGGACGCATCCTTCCCAGTACCGTCTTGCTCACACCACCGAGGAGGAGGAGCCTGAGAACATTTCTAGTGATGTTCCTCCACCACACAAGGCACCACCACTGAGAGTGAACCATTGCCCAGTGCGTGGGGTAGCTTCTTTTACAGACATATCTGAGCGCTTATCACGATTCGAGCAGCAATGTTTTCAGCGCTTCGACCATATCGACACCACCCTCCATTAGATATGTCAGCACCTACATATTTCATCACCGCCCCCACCTCGCGACCCAACCAATGATGAGGACCTTTGAGTCCTTTTATTTTCTTTATTTTTCATTCTTAATATTTATTTTTCATCTTTATATTTATTTTTAGTGTATTTTCGTTCTTAGTTAAACTTTCTACCATTCTTGTTTAAAACTTTTATTAGTAAAATTAATTTCTTTTATCACTGGCTATCTAAGTCTCGAGTATCTCTAACAACACCCATTAATAGTACTCCCTAAAAATTTAACTGATGACTTCGTAATTTTAAAAGGTATAATGTGCCACTCTAGGAACGAACATATAACTAGAATATTCTCCGCCACCTTCACTTATGCTTTGTCATCATATTCATCATTGATCATCCTCTAAGGATTTCATCCAAAATTCAGGAAGTTTCACTTCTCTCCCTATCTTATGATTTTATTATTATTTCATTGTTATCTATCTTTGTGCATTGAGGGCAATGTACATCTTAAGTGTGGGGAGGTGAATTTTATTATTCTCAAATCCCTGAATGATACCTTGTCTTAAAGTAAATTTCTCATATCACTAATTAGAATGAAATTCCTGTTGATCAATGATTTTTATTGATATGTTTTAGATTAAGTCATTGATAATTGTCCAATGATGATTTAAACTTTAGGAGACTAGAGAATCAAGTGTGATGAGTCTATTTTCCAAAATTAAAATGTTGTTAGGTTGTCTACCTGAATCTAATTGTTACCTTGATGTTTGAAATTTAAAAGGTTGTCATCAAAATCCCATAATTTTTGTGAGATTTTGAGCCTTTTAGAGCATACATTCTTTTCGTGCTCACTTTATTGATTATGAGTGTGTCAACATTGATTTGTTATTCTAGAACTTGCTTCGATTATACATATCAAGACCACGCTTTTGAGTTGATATACCGAGATGATAAAGGCAATTAGGATTTAACCCACTTACTCCACTAAAAGCCTACCTTCACAATTAACTCCTAGTTAACCCTGTTGATCCTAACAACATTTTTTTTGACTCACCCACTAATATTAACCCAAAACCCATCTTGTATTTGTTATCACCATTCCTTTTGACTACCCTTCTATCGAGACTTGATTTGATCAGTTGCCTAAATACATTATTTCAGTAGTTGAAATTTTTTTATGTATTTATTGATTTGTTCTTTAAAAAAATTAAAGTATATTCACTATTAGTTTTGTGATTAAGCGAGCCAATACGTTTAATTTCAACATCTTTAAGAAGAAGCTCGTATTATTAGTTTTCAATTGATGTAATTATGCAGGTTATTAGTCATTTTTTCAAGTTAGGTAATTGTCAATTCAATCTCGATTCTAACCCTTCTAATTCAGCCTTTATCCACACCGTTAACCTAAGCCCATTAGAACCCTTTTAAAGGCCTTTTGATTTGTGTATCATCTCATTTTACAGTGGTGGAGATTTTATTTTCAGGCAAGCCTATGGGATTAACTTTTCATCTTCTACTTTTGAGCACTTAATTTTTTAACCTTAAACACCTTGAGTGATTTTAGTGAATCTTTAGTTAGGATGTCAACTTTCATCGATTTTGAATTAAAGGTGATTATTTAGGTAAGGGGAAACACCTATCTTTTTCGTATTACAAACTATGACTTTGATTGTTTGAATCTTCAGGACTCTTTTAGTTAAATTATCCATGTATAAGTTATCTATGACTTATGATGAAACATTATTGATGAATGTTATGAATAGAGGAAGTTCGTTTTAGTTGTGAGTTGAGAATTTTTCTTGATGACAAACAAAAGCTTAAGTGTGGGGGTCTTTGATAAACCATAATATTCACATATTTTAATCCCACATTAAGCATACTTTTGGATGATTTTTCCCTTTAATTATGGAAATAGATGCTCCTAATCCTTTGTTTTCATGTTTTATACTCAGGAGAGCACCAGAGGATGAAAAGAACAAGAAACGGGCCAAAAATAGAGAAAATGAGTTAAAACACAAAATCCACACGGTCTGGACCCAAGACCACACAACCATGCCTCTTAAGAAGAGCTAAAAATGGCTTGGACTCCGAAATACACAACCGTGCCTTCTCAACAGGTTTGACCACAGCCTAAAATCAAATCAAACGGGCATGTGTCACGGGTGTGTCCCTGTCGTAGAAAAGAAGAGTTTCATTCAAATTAAGATACTTAAAGGCAAAGAAAGACATTCCAAAACCCTATATAAACACGCTAGAGGCCAAAGTATAAGGGCAAAATAGTTATTTTTGCCTAAAGTGTAGATTATGATGGATTATGATTTATAAGTGATTAAATCAGTAAATTCTATTATTCTAGATAAAAAAATGAGTTTCGGACCTAGAATGGGTGAAAAGAAAAATGTGCGCAAAAATTCCCTTTCACCCTTTTCGACATCGAGGTAAGTTCATATGCAAATTTTGCAATTACATATGAGTTAATTTAATATTCCAATGTTATATGGAATGTATAATTACTCTATGAATGTATGAAATATCTTTTGATGTGATGTCAAGAGAATTAAATCTAAGAGTAATGGAAATGTATATAGCACGATATGATGATAGTTAAGGTCTCGTGTAAGACCATATTGGAATATAGCCTCGGAGTAAGAATTTGTATAAGACAATGTCGGGGACATGGCATTGATATGTTATTACATGAAAGACCCTATCGGGGTATGATGTCAGTGTGACATTTGGTGTATGAAACTCAAAAGTGTTATTTAATAATTTGAGTGATTCAACGAGTATGTTGAAAGCGAGAAAGTATGTGATTGTATCATGAGAAACACAAGTGTGTATTAGAGTGGAATTGAGATGAATTCAATATATGATGAACCCCTAATGGGTTATGTGTAATCAATGCACCTTAGTTGTGTAACACCCCTAACCCGAAATCGCCACCGGAATAGGATTAAGGGGTATTACCAATCAATCAGAACATTTAATCTCTAAATATCGACACAAAGTCAAACATCATCAAACACATTCATATACAATCATAGTGTCCCTTAAACGAGTCATCAAGACCCTAAGCATGCTTATAAACTAAGTTGGGACTAAACCAAAACACATATAAAACTTCATGAAAAAATGAAACTTTTCTAGAATAAAGGGGAGACACGCCCGTGGGGGCAGGCCATGCCTCTCCCATGGCTACATGACACATCCATGTGACCTCCTCGTGGTTACCTACTGCCAAAATCAACACAGCTAACAAGCACGCCCCTGTGCTAAGGTCGTGTCCTATAAGGTCATATACTGCCATTTCTCGCACGACCTGTAGGCACGCCAGTGCCATGGCCGTGTGCAGTTTAAGCCACATTCTGCCAATTTACCCACGGTCTAAGGCACGTCCGTGTGCCCTAACCTTATGACATTATAAGCCACAAGGCCATCATGCCACCCAGTTAAGGTCAAACCTAAAAGCCAATCAACCAAACATCTCATGCACATATTGCCATCTAAAAGAATACCAATTTAGCAATTTAAAACATGCAATCAATACCAAATCTAATCATACCCAATTCAATACCAATACTTATTCTATCACAAGCATAATCCATTCCCAATATCACTACCCCTACTAGCATTTATCAACAAATAGTTACCACTCAATAGCAAATTTATCAATCTACAAAACATGCCAAAAGATGCATCATATATATACCACATTCATTCATGACAAATCTATCACACATCTAGCCACATCTCATGGCTACTTACAAATCTCAAACTTGATTCAATTAACTAGCCTATACAAGCCATATTCCAACTATATAGATCTTTTCAAAAGTACCAAAATAGAATGCCGATAGTGTGATTAAAAAGCTAACGATCCTAGATCCGAGCTAGCTTTACTGAAACTGCAAGGCAGAGAAACAAATCACACAATAAGCTTTCCAAAGTTTAGTAAGTTCGTAATATAATGCATATTACTCAATACTACAACATCAATATGTATATATATATGTACCATCACATAGATAAAGGTACAACTAGGTACATTATCAATCTCAATGGCATACCCAATTATCTATTCATTCAACTCTTAAATCTATCATCAACCACATAGGTTCAAACGTACCTTGATCAACACATAGTTACTTACCATTTATGCTACTCAATTGTTCCATATTACCTCTCATTCAACCCTTGCTATTCCTTTGGTTTATTCGCACACTTAGTTCCAATTTCATAACTGAAACATAATCATCACCGTACACTTAGTGCCAATACATTAAACCAAACTTATATTGGTATCGCACACACAGTGCCAAGTTGATAAGCTGAAGCTTCTATCTTTTCGCACACACAGTGCCAATCATCTCTTTCTGGTTTTAAATTTCGCACACTTAGTGCCCCTTTATCTTAATTCAGCACATAGCATTTCAAATCTCATAGATACCTATACATTCATTCAATTTATATCACATAGATAAAGTTTACAACTAGTATTATATCCAAACTTACCTCGAATGTCAAAATACCGAAACGGTCGATTAATCGAGCACTTTGTCTTTGCCTCGATCTCGATCTGAACCTCTCCATTCTTGGTCTATACACATTTAAATTCAATCCATTTAATCACCAAATCATTCATTTTAATCCAAACACACATATTTAGGGCATTTTATGAAATAGCCCTTACATTTTCACATTTTGACACTTTAGTCCCTATCTCACAAAATCATCAAATTCACAAATTCCACACATTGACATGCTTGGCCGAACCTCTCTAGGGATTATATAAGTCCAAATATTTGATCGAATTTGCTATTTGGTCCCTCAACTTTCCATTTTTCTCAATTTAGCCCAATATACTCAATTTCACCAAAAATCCAAATACAAACTATGCTAACCCAACACTAAGCTCTCATATTTCAATATCAACTAACACTTAGCTCAAACATTCATCAATGGATCATCACAATAACATCATCAATACATAGAATTTGAGCATGGGTTTGTAAAGCACAAAGCAACGATTACAATAACGTAAAAATTATCAAAAAGTGAGCTAAAAACACATTTCAATTGGAGCTTGAAGTAGCCGAAAGTTTCAAAGCTTCAAACCCTTTATTTTCTCTCAACTTTCAGTGGAAGAAAAGATGATAATGGCTATCAAATTCTTTTTTTTTTGTTATAATAACATTTTAAACAAATACCAATTTTGCCCTTTTATAAAACATATAAAAAATATAAATTAAGGCTAATTTGTCATTTAGCCATCCATTAACTAAATAATGGTCAAATAACAATATAAGGCCTCCACCTTAAAAAGCCAACATTAATTAAGTACTCATAAATCAGTACATAGCTTTCACTTACTATGCAATTAAGTCCTTTCTCTTAATTCGACACACAAACGATTAAATCATCACACAGAATTTCCACACAGACCATGTCGCATACTATTCATATAGAAAATAATATTAAATTATTATTCCAACCTCAGATTTTTGGTCTTGAAACCACTATTCTGACTAGGGTCTAAATCGGGCTGTTACAAGTTGCATGAGATATTTTTATTGATGCATTATGTGAATGCGAATGAGTATCATAGAAAGTTATGTAAGAATAGTATTATGTGAGGATGTTTCATGATGAACATTTGAAATAGAGGAATACATATGGATAACTATCCATGAATACATTATTATCGGTGGGTTATGTGTAATACCACCTGATTAATTAGTAAACGATGGGCTGTGTGCGATGCCATTGCTTATAAGTGATGGATGGGTTGTGTGTGATCCCATCTTTTATAGGTTTTTAACTAGCTCAGGTTTGAGGCCGTTAGAGATGTTCTCACACTATCGAGTAGACGCTTGGTATGGTGTTCTAAGTTTTTATGAGTCATGGCATGTATACGGATTCTTTTAAAGTTGATTAAGTTCTAATTGATGTAGCCAAATTATGTGGGCCTAATAGAACTTATACTTTGGTTGTGTATAGCCATAGATGAAGGCTTAAGTTGTTTGTAATTGTATTAGATATAGTTCTCCCTAGTGTATGGGATGAAGACTTTATTTCTCTTATGATTAAAAGTTTTTAACTCAATAGTTATATTGAGGCTATGTGGACTTATGTGATGGCGTATGAATGTATGCAATGAGAGTGGTAAAAAGGCTTGGTAGATAGCCTCTAAGTGCCTACATGGATAGACACACGGCCGTGTGTTTAGGCCGTGTGTGCCACATGGTTAGCACATGGGCGTGTGCCCCAAGCCATGTAGATAAGTCAGAATTCTAAAGTTTGACACACGAGCCAGTGCCACGGGCGTGTCAAGGCCGTATGAATTAGTCAGTGTCGACCATTGGTGGAAGACACGGGCATGTCTTAGGGGTACACGGGCGTGTCTCCAGACCAACACGGGCGTGTGGCCCCTGTTTTGAGGAAAAGTTTCTCAAGTTCGTAAAAGTTTCAAAATTTGTTCAAAAACCTCTCGGAGGTAAGTTTAAGGCCTTGTAGGCTGAGATTGAGTAAGTAATAAGCTTAAAAGAGATTTTATAGCCCGTTTCGAAGAGTTAAGTAAGTTTAAGCATAGAAATGCCTCGTATACGGTCTCGGTGTCGAACTCGGGTAAAGGGTGTTACATTTAATGGTATCAGAGCTATGATTTAGTCGGTTCTCAGACTAACATAACGTGAGTAAGAGTCTAGGTATACATGCCATATGTGGACCGTGATAGTGTGATGTCTCTCGGCTCTAATGAAATTATTCTGTTAAGATAGAGATAATTCCCAACTAAGCTAATTTCAGTAAGTTTGTATGATTTTCAAGCTTCATGAATAATTTCATTGAATTGATTGTGACGTTGTTATATGTACATTATTTCCATTAGAATGTTTAATGATATATTAAACAAAGAAGTTACTAAGATTAAAATGTATAAGCCCCGATTGAAGTTGAATTACTTAGGATACTTAATCTCACACATGAGACGAGAAAGCCCATATAAGACCAAGCCAAGGCATGGCATCGACAACCAAGCAAGTTATCATGAAAGAGCAAGACAAGTCTTGGCATTGAAAAGTTATTATGAGGAAAAGACCCATATAAATCCAAGCCAAGGCATGGTATTGGTGAGTCTCTAAAGATAAGATATCAAGTAAGCCCATGTCAAGACATGGCATCGACCCCAAGTTAATAGATCCCATGTAAGACCATATTTAGGATATGGCATTGGCATTGAGACACATGTGTATTGAGATTTAGTATCCACTGTTATTCATAGTAATTCATCGGGAAAAGGAGTAAAGATTGAATGAGAAAATAAAAAGTTAAGTAAGTAAAGTTGTTACCAAGTTATGCAACTTAAAGCTAACTAAGAGTATTATTCATGTTAAGAATGATGAAGTTGAGATTATTCTTATCATAGCAAAGTATACTGATCTATGTCATTAAGTATTACAAGTATCTATGTAAGAATTGGTAAGAGTAAGTAAGCATTGGAGGTTTGTGATGCCACTATTTATGATAAATATGTCCACATGATTAAATCTCATGTGTGACTGTTAAAGTAAAGAATGTATAATGTTTTGTTTTATGACTCTGTTATGAAATCATACATATTATAGTGTGGGAGTTAAACTGAGAAGCTTGACTAGTAGAAGGCAGGAGATGAGTACGGTCGTTTAATAATAAATTGATATATAAGACCATGGTAGGACCATGGCAATACATGTGATCCCATATAAGATCATGTCTGGGACATGGCATTGGCAATGATATACGATCCCGTGTAAGACCATATCTGGGATACGGCGTCAACATCGAATAGTGATTTCGTGTAAGACTATGTTTGGAACATGGCTTCGGTACCAAAAAAAGATCTCGTATAAGATAATGTTTGGGACATGGCATCGACATCTAAGTACGATCTTGTATGACACTATATTTGGGATATGGCATCGACATCGAGTTACAAGATCCCGTATAAGACCATATCTGGGAAATGGCATTGGCATCGACATGAGTTCCATGTAAGATTGTATCAGGGATATGGCATTGGTATTGATTTGAGATTTTGTGTAAGACCATATCGAGGCTATGGCATTGTGATGACATGTAAAGAAATAGTTGGGCTATAAGGTGTGATACGAGTAAGATCATAGTTGAACTATGTCAATCAAGTAAATGACGTACTCAAACCTGTAAGATATTCTTTAATTGTTAAGTGATGGTAAAAGAAATTAGAGTTAAGTGTTGAGTACTCAAGTAGATATTAGTGTGGAACTTGAGTAAGTAAAGTCACTATTCGAAAGTATGAGTGATAATAACAATTGTAGCGTGATAAACGTGAAAACTCACTTGGAGAGAGTTGTGTGACTATGATGATATTTCATTGATGATGAATGTTAAATCTATGTATGTAGTCACGAGAGTCAAGTTATGGAGCGCTACGACCTCACCCCCTTACCACTGTTGAACTATGATGAGATGTTATAAGAGTTAAGTTGAGTAAGTTTGCATTTGATTAATGCAATAATTATGTTAGCATAATTAAGAATGCCTTGTATCATGCTGATACATAATACTCTACTAAATAGAGTAATTGTTGTTGAACATGAGGTTAAAGTCCTAGAGGACTAAAATGAAAAGGTTATTATTAAGATATGAAATTGATAAGGTCCCGTATAAGACCATGTTCGGGACATGGCCTCAGCACCGCGTTGAGATCCCATATAAGACCATATTCGAGATATGGCTTCGATAATGAATATGAGAATCGTGTAAGATCATATTCAGAATATGGCATCAATATTTGACGTGGAAGTCCATATGAGACCTTATCTGGGATATGGCATTGGCATATAGGAGTGACTCCATATAAGACCAACTCGGGGATGTGGCATTGGTTTCGTACCTACATGAATGACGATGAATATGCATCGTTGATTATCCCTAGTGATCAATGGGATAGATAGATGAGTCTAGAGGTGGAAATGAGAATTATACTAAAGCCATGTGAATGGGTAAATACAGGCACTCGTGAGTGAGTCAAGAAGAAACGAGTACGATGTCTAGCATGGTATGTGCTAAATAAATGGCAAGTATGAGTAAGTTGGCTCGAAACATGTAGTTTGTGCATGGTTAGTTGATGTCATGAATGGATTATAATAATCTTCTTGAGTATTATGTATAAATATATGTTGCCTTTCAGGGCTGATGTAGTTGTTCTTTTCATAAACCATGATTGTGTGAGAATGTTAGCTGATAGTAAAAGTCAGACAAAATGGTTGTCGATTTAGTTAATTGAAATCGACATTCTTTTATCTCCTCGTAACCCTATTTGGGTGCTTTGAGGAGAAAGATGGTGATGATTCTAGTATAAGAAGTGAAATTACAAATTTCATGTTGTATGATGGGTTTTCGGGTAAGCCGAATAGAGTTAATGAATTCGATCGAGATGTCTATGCTATCGTGAGATATGGCGATGGTAACGGTTTTAAATTAGCATAGCAAGAGAAACTCAGATGAGAGTGTCTTGAAATATGTTCTCAGTGTGGAGAAAATAGTAGATTAACGTATTGAGATATGATTCAAGTTCTGTGTATATTCACGCATAAATCAATAAAGGGAATAAAATTTTGTGTATACTTGAGTAGGGAGCATGATAAAAGGATGTGCTCATCAAAACGTTCAAACTGTGATGGTCGAGTTGAATGCTATAGAAGGAACTATTAATTGAAAATTTTAGTAATGAGTTCAATCTGAATCAAGAAAAAGAGTTGGCAGGTCAGTGATTCGGAGACGATCACTTTTGTGTTTGTTTAGTGAGTTAGATATTATGAAAGATCCATGTTAAGAAATGTGAGTTAGTTACTCAGTTGACGTTAGTTGGTAATATCCTAGTTTTAGCGAGATTGATGACTAAAACGAGTCTTCCTTTCAGAATAAAAAGGTTCAGAAGTGGGATGGTAAATGGCATTTTAAATAAGCTTTGAAAGAGTTTATTTAAGATAATAAAATCTAGGCTGGATAAGATTTCCGTTGTTGATGCTTCATCAAGATAGAATTTTAATGATGTTGATGAATCCAGAACTTATACAGAAGTTTTGGTATGAGATTTAGTAATAGCATCTCTACTAATGCAAGAATAAGGAAATGCAGTTATGTGCATAGATGTTTTGACAATAGAGTACATTTCACCATATGATTGAGTTTATGGTCAAAAGTAGTTGACCACTAAAAGCTGAGTTTTCAAAGCATACAAGTTAAGACTATTACAGTCGGTGAATTCTTTAATGAGAAAGTGAGACAAAACCTTATAGATTTCAATTCTGGTTTGACAAAATCGCCAAGAGGGGGACGTTATTCGAATTGTAGTGAATCAACCAGTAAAGATTCGAATAATCATTTGGACATGTGCAGAGTTTCAAATTGGTCGATTATTGGGTATATGCCCTAGAGGAAGAATGACATAGGTCTCGAGTTACGTTTCGACCTTGTGTATCACAGCTTAAAGGTTGTTGGCAAGAGAAACTTGAGGACAAGTAGATTTATGATTTTGAAGAGTTGATGGTAATGTTTTAAGAAAGTTTGTAGCAACTCCTACTGATAAGATTTTTGGGGGCGAAATTCCCTAAGGGGGAGAATTGTAATAGCCCGATTCAGGGGCTAGTCGGAGCAGTAATCTCGAAATAACAATTCAAGGATAGAGAAAATTATTTTCATGTTATGTTATGTGTTATAACATGTTTATAAGGATGCATGAAAATTTTAGTGCCTTAATTTTAGCAATTTCTAGCTAAATTGTGAAAAAGGACTAAATCGCATAAAGTACAAAAGTTCTATTTTATTTGCTAAAGGGGCCAAATAGCTATGGATTATTAATTGGAGGTCCCAGATGTGCAATTTTTCCTTGTTTAAGTGAGTTGGTCGACCATAGGATGCATAGGGGACAAGTGCATTTATTATGATTAAAAGTTGGTGATATTAGTTGGAGAAAATGAATAAAATAAGATGGTATAAGCAAAAGTTATCATCTTTTTATTTGGCCTTCTTTTCAAACCAAATATATCAACCATAGGAGGGCTTTAAAATCATGAAATTTCAGCAGCTCAATTTCTCTACAAGTAAGTCATCTTGATGGTTATTTTTGATGATTTTTGTATTTTTGGAGTCTCCAATGCTTAAACTAGCTAATGAGAGGACTAGTTTTCAATATGGTTGAAAGTCTAGGGACTTACCATGATAGAACTTATGTTGTTTTAAGAGTTTTTATGGAAGAAAATGAATGATAGGATGATGAGAAACAACTTTTGTGAAGGGTGTTGTCATGAAAACACCTAGTTGGGACTAAAATGCAAAAGTTGTAATTTGTTCATTAAGGCATGAAATAGTTGGAATTGTGGATAGTTGTAAGAGGATTAAATGTTCATCTAGGCTTGTTTAACAAGAAAATGTGATGAAGATTTATTTATGAGCCTAGGGGCAAAATTGTAATTTTGCCAAAGTGTAGGGGAAAAATAGTCATTTATGCCTAAAGTGTAGATTATGGTGTATTATGATTTATAAGTGATTAAATCAATAAATTATATTGTTCTAGCTCAAAGAAAATGAGTTTCAAACCTAGAACAGGTGAAAAGAAAAATGTGGGCAAAAAGTCCCTTTCGGCCCTTTCGACATCGAGGTAAGTTCATATGCAAATGTTTCAATTACATATGAGTTAATTTAATATTCCAATGTTGTATGGAATGTATAATTACGCTCTGAATGTATGAAATATCTTTTGGTGTGATATCAAGAGAATTAAATCTAAGAGTAATGGGAAATGTATATAGCACGATATGATGATAGTTAAGGTCTCGTGTAAGACCATATTGGAATATAGCCTCGGAGTAAGAATTCATATAAGACAATGTCGGGGACATGGCATTGATATGTTATTACATGAAAGACCCTATCGGGGTATGATGTCAGTGTGACATTTGGTGTATGAAACTCAAAAGTGTTATTTAACAATTTGAGTGATTCAACGAGTATGTTGAAAGCGAGAAAGTATGTGATTGTATCACGAGAAACACAAGTGTGTATTAGAATGGAATTGAGATGAATTCAATATATGATGAACCCCTAATGGGTTATGTGTAATCAATCCACCTTAATTGCATGAGATATATTTATTGATGCATTGTGGGAATAAGAACGAGTATCGTAGAAAGTTAAGTAAGAACAGTATTGTGTGAGGATGTTCCAGGATGAACATTTGAAATAGAGGAATACATGTGGGTAACTATCCATGAATACATTATTATTGGTGGTTTTTGTGCAATACCATCTGATTAATTAGTAAACAATGGTTTGTGTCTGATTCCATCGCTTATAAGTGATTGGTGGGCCGTGCGCAATACCACCCTTTTAGAGATTGATGGTGGGCTAAGTACGAAACCATCGAGAGATTAGTAGTATGAGTGGCTTATCGAAAATGCTTGATGTGTTGTTTTATATGATCATGTGGTGATCAGTTTAGGAATGTATGCAAATTAAACGAGGAATTGGCTTGTGGCATGATTTGAATGTAGTAAGAGATAGAGAGAGTAAGCTTCAAGATTGGTTGAGTAAGTGACCAGGAGTTATGAGAAAAACTCATTATATTACCTTGCGGTTTTGTATATTCAATGAATATCAATATTTGTCAGTTATATCCAGATGAACTTACTAAGCATTATCGCTTACTCCTTTTCTTTTTCCCATCTCTTATAGGTTTTTAACTAGCTCGGGTTAGAGGCCATCAGAGATGTTTTCACACTATCAAGTAGGCGTCTGGTATGGTGTTCCAAGTTATTATAAGTCATGGCATGTATATGGATTCTTTTAAAGTTGATTAAGTTCTAATTGATGTAGCCAAATTGTGTGGGCCTAAGAGAACTTATAGTTTGGTTCTATATAGCCATAGATGAAGGCTCAAGTTGTTTGTAATTATATTGGATATAGTTCTCCCTAGTGTATGGGATGAAGACTTTATTTCTCTTATGATTAAAAGTTTTTAACTCAAGAGTTATATTGATGCTATGTGGAGTTATGTGATGATGTATGAATGTTTGCAATGAGAGTGGTAAAAGGCTTAGTAGATAGCCTCTAAGTGCCTACATGGATAGACACAAGGCCGTGTGTTTAGGCCGTGTGTGCCACACAGTTAGCACATGGGCGTGTGCCCCAAGCCGTGTAGATAAGTTAGAATGCCAAAGTTTGACACACGGGCTAGTGCCACGGTCATGTCAATGCCGTGTGACATTGGCAGAATACCAAGGTTTGGCACCTGGGCCAGTGCCATGGGCGTGTCAAGGCCGTCTGAATTAGTCAGTGTCGACCATTGGTGGAAGACACAGGCATGTCTTAGGGGCACACGGGCGTGTCCCTAGACCAATATGGGCTCGTGGCCCCTATTTTGAGGAAAAGTTTCTCAAGTTCGTAAAAGTTTCAAGATTTGTTCAAAAACCTCTCGGAGGTAAGTTTAAGGCCTTTTCGGCCGAAATTGAGTAAGTAATAAGCTTAAAAGAGATTTTGTAGCCCGTTTCGAAGAGTTAAGTAAGTTTAAGCATGGAAATGCCTCGTATCTAGTCTTAGTGTCGGACTCAGGTAAGGGGTGTTATACCATATCACATCCCTCCTAGCATACCAATAGGAACATAATTCCAAGTATTGGTAAATTTCAGTTTGAAAACAATTTTCTTGTGCAACAGAAAAATAAAAATTTAAAAATCGATCTGGTTTGTGATATTTTTAGAAACAAAATTTTTCTCAAAATAATATGTGTTCTTTGAGCGAGATAGACCCTAGGCATTCCCTATTTTCAATCGAAAGGCTTTCTTTGCTATTCTCATACCACAAACTACTTCAAGTGTGGACTCGAACAATTTTGAATCAAACGCAGAACCAAAAATAATTTTCTTACTTTTAGTAGGAAAGTAAATCTCTCTCTATTATAGAAACTGATGGAATTATTATTCTAGGAAAATAGAATTTATACCTAGAAATAAATTCTCACTATTTTCAAGCATAATAACAATTTCTCAAAAGTTGTGTAACTTATTGTATTTTTAGCTCTACCAATATTTTCTATTTATAGAGAGAGGAAGTGAAACCCTAGTTGAATTAGTAGAATTCATTTCATGTTTATTTAATAAAAAATACCAATCCCCTTGTTGAACTAGGATAGAGGGGCAAAAAATTGGGTGTGTCTTTCCTCAAATGTATTATGATGGGGATTCGGTTCACTCTTATATTAGGTCCAATTCTATGTGTTTCTTTTACTTTTTTTAACCCAACACTTTATAAATGAGTCACTAATTTTTAGAAAATGTCTTAAATGCAATCGTGGATCTTCAGTAGGCAACCCACTAAATTTTCCCACTGTTTGCAACATCTGAAACATCACCAGTTTCAATTCAAAATGTTGATCTTGAATGTGAGGTCTAGCTATACCTGGATTTAAATCATCCAAAATTAGAACAACATGTTCACGAATTGGCCTGTCTCGTTCATCTATCACGCAATTAATAGGAAGATCAACATCCTGACCATTTGGATTTAATGGATCATTCAAACCAATATCATTCCCATCCCTAGCCATGTTACGCACTTCTCGTCTCCTTCTTTGCAAAGTTCTCTCGATCTTTGGGTCAAAAGGATACTCTTCATTAGCAGGACTACTTCTACTCATGCATTGACAACAAACATGTAGAAATTAAAAATAACTAAGTTAAATAAAACTAATGGAATGAGATAAGAAAATAACAAAACCAAATTTCACCAAATTATGTATCTCCAAAAATAGTGCCAAAACTAGTCGCATGTGAATGTGTTATGCAAATTGTGCAAGTATACATGTTGGATCAAGTAATAAAGTGATAAGTGAGATCGTCTTTATAGGGATTGATTAGGTGTAAATTGGTCAAGTTATTATAAAGGAGTGTGATTAATGCTATGGCAAAAATAGTATTAAGAATGCACTGATAATTAAGGAATACTAATGTGTGTAATTTGTGAATTCTAACAAATAAATGAAAATGTTATGGCAAGACAAGAGTAAGAATGCAATAGCAATTATGAGAATGATTATGTGAATAATATGTAAACAAGTAACGACTAAGAATGTCAAAATAGAGATGCTACAACAAAGGTTAAAGGATATACGATTTAAAATTGTAAGGCTGGGATTACAGACATTCTACCCTTGTTAACCAATAATTCCTTGGCAAAATCAATCTTATCCTACTGCTTGAAAAAGATCTAAAATGTCATGCTTTTTTTGAGTGCCAGAACTCAAGTTACCTTGCCTAAAGCGATATATGTCTATAGGCCTTTAGTAAGGAGCCCAACACTATTTTGTTTTCTTTTCGTATGTAACGCTGCTCTATGTCTAGAGATTACTACAACTATTCGGTTGAATACTTGCTCATATCATTCAATTTTGAGATAACTAACCTAACATTGACAGTATTAGATTAATCCATAAACATGTCGCACATTCATATATATCTAGAGATTATACACATGCAATTCATAAATACCATTAAATGAAACAATAAATCAAAACTAATCTAGGCTTTAGCCATTAAAGGAAATAAAGGTTTCACCAAGCAAACCCAACCCTATGAGATTAACTCATGGGTTGGTAAATGACATCCAAATCAAAATAACATTCAACATCATTTTCATCAATTAAGATCACAAAGACACAAATAAAGAACAAATGGAATAACTTAGGGAAGATAGCTTTCTCCTATCTTGCCCACAACTCCGGTGATGTGATATCTTGCTATTGCCTAAAGGGACTGCCTTCTTCTTCTCCCTTTCTGACTCTGCCTTATTCTCAATCATTATCCTCTACTTTTGTCCAAGGATTTTTTTCTCAATTATCTCTCTAACCATCTCTCCCCCTTTTCAGTTTTTATTTTTTAGTGTTATAGCTCTTCCATTAGGGTAGACCCATAATCCTATGATCCCATGATCTTTTTCCTCTTTCTTAGGCAGATGTTTTTTGTACACGTACAGTAGAGCTGATAAAGATTAAGTGTTGACTGAGCCGCTTCTTGGCATTGCCACGACATTCATGTTGGCAAACTATCCAACCTTTTGCCAGGACAAACCTTCACTTATTTACTTCTTTTCCTCACTGTACACCTACCACTTAACAAACAAACCCTTCCCACAAATAATTAGAAGTAATATGTAATAATATTTAAGCACAGTCCAAGCCTTTTAATGTAATTTCCTAAGAAAACTAATGGAAAATCTTAAAATACAACTAAACTTACCTAAGTACAGGCAATTAACCAAGTCTAAAGACATAAAATATAACTCTTTTCAAGAGTTATCAAATGCCTTGGAGGCGTACTCTACATGATTGCCTATGTGGCGTGTTTTGTTAGGCCTCTACGGCATAAATTGTCAAGGATGTCTAGTAAGAATTGAATATGAATGTCTATCTCTATTGTAAGGTATGACTAAATTCTTTTATTTTGTAATGAGTAAAGCTAAGGTGAAGTATTGATCTGTTCTTGATTATAAGGGATTAAGTCTTAAGGGTTTTCCATGAAAAAGATATGCGTATCTATATGTCAAGAAGGGTATTTTTTATGATGATCTGTAAATATGGAAAGTGAGGGATATTGTATTTTCTTCTAAAATTATTCTAAACCAGGGTTAATGTTATCTTGAATTATGGGATTTTGATACATCACATCATAGATTTTGTCAGAGTGATCTTTGTAATGATTTATCAGTGAGGATATGTGTAGTACTAATTCATGATATGACTGAGTATAAATTGATAGTATTATATTCTACATAAGTATTCACCAAACATATATGAGTATCCCCCCATGATAAATGTCAATGAAAAACTGTTTGAAATAAGAATATTGGTTAAGGCATGGACTGTTGGAAGTGTTTTCTAAGAGTATATTTTATTAAGAAAGTATTATGGGACAAGAGATCTATGAAATGATTGGAAGGATTCTCCAATTAATAGATATGAAAGATTAAGTATAACAAGGGTATGATAATTGGCGTATACGGGAGCGATAAGACCTTATGGTATCAGCTGAAGTAAATGATGTAGAGTAGTAGTTGACTCATAGTAATTCCTACAAAATTTCAAAGCTTCCATCAAGGTATGGTTCAAGAGCTCACTAAGTACTCTTGTATTTACAAGATTTGTTATTTCTTTTTAGGTAAATGAAAAAAGACTTCGCCTAGAGGGGTAACGTCAAAAGCACGCCAAGGTAGTGGCGAAGTGGGCTATTATGCATACAGTGGAGTTGTGGTGCAATCTAAGAATACGTCTTTCGAGTCTATAATAAATAAATTTTCATTTTGTAATGATTTAATTCGAGTCTGTTGTAATTAAATATATTTTAAACACTTCCCTTGCTTTCTTGTAATAAGTTTTTATTAAAATGTCACAGTACATGTTTAAAGAAATAGGTAATTCTAAATTATCATTTTTAATATGTGAGTTTTGTTTGGTAACACCTGAATCCAGACCTAATGAATTGGGTCAGTAAAGGGCATTACATTAATAGTTCATTTAATGCCATAATTTATTCATTTCTTCACAATTTAGTAATTTTCATAAAAATTGTAATTATCATTATTCAAGTCAAACTTTGTCTCAATTTCTTATTTTGGAACATTAAGTTCCATAATCACATTTTAGTCCAAGGTTAAAAAAATTCACAATTATCTCTACTTTCATTTTCATTAAACTATTCCTTTACTTATGAACATTAATATTTAATTCTCATGTTGGCATATAATCATTTAAACTTTTCAAGATTTAAAAAACTTTAAAATAAAGAAGGTAAGGATGATTCCTTGAAAATTTACCTTCATTTGAATGAGAAAAGCCACTAAGATCTCTACTTTACTACTCTAAAGCTTCCTTTTTCTTGGTCAAAGCTCCAACACCCCAAGTCAACTCTATTTATTTGTCAACAACACTTATTACACAAATATCAAAAATCTTGTTCCAGAAGAACTAATGTAAAATAACCTTGAATAGTCATATTAGTGATGACAAAAATATGTTTCGTTACCTTATTCGCTACTTTCTCTCACTAGCTCAAGCTTTCTCTCACTAGCTTTGGAAAACCCATAGTTCCACTGGTGTAGATGGTGATGAAACTAAGCTCTGAAATGGGTTTTGTACATGATTTTAGCAAGAAAATAAATTGGGTTGTACAAATTTTTTATGGGATAGAAAGAAGATGAAGAAATGAAAAGAGAAAATTTTCTATTTTTCAAGAGAGAGGGCAATAATGAGAAAGGAAAAATATGAGCACTTCTCATATTTTCTTTCTTTTATTTGAAATATATCTAGTCAAAGTCAACACCAATTTTAAATAAGTGACCCACATTTTTTTTCATAAATTAAAATTCCCAATCTATGGCTATCCATTTTCTCATCCTTTTCTTTGAAAATATAATTTCATATATTCTAATAAAATACTCTTGAAAAGTCCAAAATATCTATAGATAAATTGCACTTTTAGTCTACTTCACTTTATTTAATTTCAAATGTGACATTTAGCACATTTAATTTTCACATAACATCATGAAGGTCCAAATTAATTTCCATACATCAAATATATCATCGATTTTACATCATAGAATACTTGAGAAATGACCAAAATACTCTTTTACGGAAACATTGCCATTTTGCCACCTTTTTGTCTTCTTGCACAATTTCTTCACAACAAAAACTACTTATCCAATCTAAAGATCATAATTCAAATATGTCACTTAATATAAATCCATAAATGATGGAAATTACAATCTTTTATCCATTTCCCAAAAATTCCAATTTAATCCTTGTACTTTTCATTTCATTCAATTTAGTCCAAAAATAATTTGTCTTGTTACTAATACATATCCCATGTCATCCTAATATCAAAAAAATAATTACCAATCCATAATGAAACACCCCAAACCCGGCCTACAAGCCCTGACCGGATCTGGCGTGCTCCTTGAGTAAAACGTAGCTAAATCTCATTTTTGACCTCTTGGAAAAATTGGTGGTTTTGAAGAAAATAGATTTGTGTTATGATCAAGTTGAAAACCATGTTGTTAGTGAGATTTGTATTAAAACGTTATCTTCATGTTTCAAAAAAATTACAAGTTAAAAGAAATGCTAAATTTTAGAGCTTATCATTAAGTTGAAAATCGTAGGTGTTTAGGTTCAAAACATTTGAAGTTGTTTTACGAAAAATTGTTTAACCATTTGTTTAATGTTGATCGTATCAGGATAAAAATTAAAACGCATAAATAAAACAGTTAAATAGTAATGGCCTTATTACAACAAAAACAAAAAAAAAACCCGAAATAAATCCCGAAAACATACTAAGAAAAATGTCATAAGCTTAATTATAAGAAAACTCGAAAATGCAGAGCTGAGCATGGCCACCACTAAGTCCCTGCCGACCCGGTCCATTTCACTAAGTATCACCTACAAAATGTTAGCCCACGAAGGGTGAGTCAACAAACTCAGTGTGCAACAACCAACACAGATTCCCAATCGATTAAGGCATATTAAATTACATACAAACAAATATAAGCAATGATGCAACCCAAACCCACCTAGATATCCAACCTCTACACACCACCCGTACCTACCAATCACACCGTGGGGATTACTAAATCGACCCTCCATCCGCTACACACCTTCGAAGGTAGTCGCTGCAGTCAACAGCACATCGCCCTTATAATCGTGGCATGGCCACCAGATAATGTGACAGAGTCACCGGATTCATAATATGTGACATAAGTCATCGGATAATGTGGTAAAAACCACCAAAACACTTCCCCTTTATCATTATCACCCATATGCCCATCCAACATACATATTATTCAGATATCATGCAATGCACCTTACCCCAAAGTCATAACGAAATTACACATATTTCCATATCAATGCCTATAAGCATTATTAATTGAGGGTTAGGGGTAACGTACCTAAATGCACTGTACTATGGAATGGTACCCTTAGCCATGTTTTTCATATTTCCATTAACACATATTTAATGCTAATACTATTAATCTATCAGAAATTAGTGTAGGGCTACACACCTATAATCACTAAGAACAACGCTTTTGATCCTGACACTCCTTCTTTATCTTTGTCGAACCCTTCCTATAACATCACAGTTAGAATCGGCTAACACTTAAAAGGTATAGCCTTTGGTCGAATAATCTAACCCCCTTACCTTGCTTGATTAAGTCCCAAATCTATCACTACCCTTGATGGTTGCCGAAATCCTTACATGACTTTTTTATAGATTCAGCTTTATTAATAAAGCCTATAAAAGTGGCCCTTGGCCAAATGTTACAACTTTCTTACCTTGGATCTCAAATCTCGAAAGATCCCCTTCTATCGTCGGCTATAAGTGGATCCCAAAACCCCTTCATGGTTTCGGCCAAAGAAATATAGGGATTAGAGTCCTTGATTTCGGCTAACCAAAGGAAAAAGAAAAGAAATCGAATGACAGGATCCCTTACCCCACTATTAGATTCGGTTGAATAGCTTGTACGAATGATTGACAACACCTCCCCTTGACCACTGAGAGATTCGGCCACAGGAGAAAGGGTATTTGGCTTCAAGAGACAAATGGGAAAGGAATCGATAAGAATGATTCGGCTTTTGGTCTAGTGAATAAATCGGTTCCAAAAGGGTAGAGATACAATCGGCTATGTTCAAAAGATAGGAGATTCGGCTTTTGTCAAAAGAAGGGAGAAAAGATGTTTGGGACCCTAAGAGTTGCGACAATGGAGGGAAAGAATGGAAGAGAGGTTTCGGCCTTAGCAAAATAAAAGGAGAAAAGAAGATGCACAATTGGTTCTTTCACTTTCAGTTTTTGGTCAAAAGAGAAGAAAAGAATTTTGGCAGAAGCACAAATGAAAAGAAAAGAGAGAAAATGGCCTCATACTTTCCTTGTTTCGGCACCTAAATCCCCTAGCCTAGTGACTTCCCTCTTGGCCAAAAATGCCACACCAAGACCCCTCCACTCGGCCAACTCTCCCTCTCTCATCCAATTCCCCTCTTTTCCTCCTACTTAGTGAATATTTGAGCTGTTTGACCCAATCTACACTTCATCCATGAAGCGTCCACA